>OY728137.1:257359729-267359729 GCA_963277665.1 Viscum album | reverse complement strand
ATCTGCCTCTCTTTCCCATGTTTCCACTTGTACACGTCCATGTTCCCATAACACATGAACCATCCACACAGTATTTCCTGGAAACAGTTTCTCACAGGGATCCAACACACATATCTGATGCTTCTCATAGTATGCATCTATCTCAAGGTAAACCTCATCCAAATCGATCACATGAGAAGGGTTGGGGTGATACATGCAAAGTTGTGATACATGAAAAACTTCATGCATAGAGTTGTATCTTTTTAGAAGATCCAATCAATACACGACTAGCCTGATTCTCTCTACTATCTCAAAGGGTCCAATAAACATGGGCACCAACTTGCCTGCCTTCTTATCCTACAGTGACCCAACCTAGGTGACACCTAAAGGAACACACGATCACCCTCTGTAAACTCTATAGGTCGTCGTTGTCTTTTAGCATATGAATTTTACCTAATCTGAGTTGTATCCACACATTAATGAATTAAATGTACCTGCCCCAATGTATCCTGCTCGAGGATCGGTACCAACAACTCTAACTCACTAGCCTCTATCCAGAATAGCAGTGATCTACATAGCCTACCATAAAGATCCTCAACACTCTTATAGTATGTTCTGACTGCCCATCTGTCTCTGGGTGGGAATCTCACTAAAAAAAATGATTCATACCAATAGAAATTTATTGACAGATAATATATATTGATAGAAATGGTCAATTCCAACATATATTAGCTTTTATTGGTATTGATTTTAAGTACCAACAATTTTTTTCCAACATATATATATCTATTGACAATGATCATTTAATACCAAAATCTATTTTACCAACGGTTAAATCAATTTCTTTATCATATTAATACAAACAATTTTTTTTTACCAACACAACAATTTGATAGTAATAATAACAATTACCAACAAATCATTTACCACAAATAATATTTTTTTTAAAATAAAATATTCAACAAAAAAAATACTTTATTAATATCCAATTAATAGAAAACTAACTTTTTTATATATTATTATTTTACCACCAAAGTCAATATCCATTTTCTGAGGTATTATTAAAAATATATCATTCATTGATTTTAATTTTAAATTTTCACTAAATATAAAGTGTCTATATTTTTGTAAGGTTTTTCATTTAATAATCAATTAAATATTTTTTATAAAAAAATTAAATCATTACTATATTTGATATATTTACATATATATTTCATAATATCTATATACATGATAATTTTATTTTTATATTTAAATTTAACAAATATAATTATGTTAAACTGATATAAATTCAAAAAATTAGTTATTTAAATTTAATAAATAAGAAGTATAACAATCAATTTTAAAATATTATTTTTAGAATAACTGATATTTATTTATTGAATTTTTATTTTTTATTATAAAAAAATATTATTTTTTTATAAAATATTATTTCAATCATACATATATGTAGAATATTTTTAATTTAAATACTTAATGAGTTTTGTTTTTTTAATTTAATTTTATGTTTAAAAACCAAAACCCATCACTAAGTCTAATTTGGCACCACCCCATCCACCCTGCTTCCACAGCATCGCCACCCTCTATGGATGCCTCCATCTCCATGACCCCCAACTTCCTACATGACCCCCGCTACCTCCTCTACAACCCTCCGCCTATGCCACTGGTCCTGTCGATCATGACCCTCTGCCCTTTTTCAATGACCATTGAACCAAAATTATTATCCCCACTGAACAACTCCCACCATCCCCGACCTTCCTTAGTCATCCCATGCCATCTTGGACCTTTCTCGTTCAACCCCAACCATCCTCAGGCTTCCCCATTCCACCATGTCTTACATATGTTTTTCCTCTCCCTCTCATCTAATTGATTGATAGTGAGGTATGCCATAATATTTATTCAGTTTAATTTCTTTTACTCCGCTACAATCAAGAGTGGGTTAGAGAAATTTGATCCAGCAAATGTGAAGCTTGATTCATCTATAGATAATGTTGGCTCCAACTCTGTAGGCACTATGGACACCATGTCAAGTTATTCTTTACTCCTTCAATTCCACCCAATTTCAATTAAATACCATTCCTGATGATTCTATGAGTCAAACCAAGGATATAAGTTTTTTTTCTCTTCTGTAGGAACAAAATTAAATATCTATATTGGAGGCCTTGGGAAAGTCTCATGCTACATTTTCTACAACTTCTGATGTTTTTTAGGAAGATTCATAGTATAAGGATGGAATTTTTTTGGTTAGGAAGGAACTTTATTTTAGTTTTTGGGATGTTGAGGGATTTTGTACTTCTATATTAAATGGAGTATATCCTATGGGATGATATAAATTTATGGGTAGGAATATTTTACCTCGTTTTTGATGAAGTTATTGTGCAAATTTATAACATAGAATGAGCATAAAAATATAATTTGTAGGGTTCACCTCTTATTTTTTTGAAAAAACCTAAATTCATTATTGATATAGAGATTAGTGAGGCTTCTTCAGAGTAGTCTAATCATTTTTATCTTAATAGAATTCAACAACTCCCTATGACATTCTGTATGAATCTTCTTAGTTAATTTCTTGATTATAGTTTTCTTTGTATAGAATGACAGAATTTTGTGAGCTCATGTATGATATAAAAATTCATTAAGTTTTTAATTCCAGTTCTATCTATTTTTAATCATCTTGAATTTTTTTTGTTCTTCTCACACATCTTTGTAGATGTGATTCAGTCATCATCATCAATAATAGTTCATGCAAAAAATATAATGATGTGTAATAGAGTGGAAAATTATATTCAAATTCCTTCATGGTTTAGGTACTAATGTATATTACGTCCAACCATTGTCAGTCGTCCTGTCTTCACCTTTATACTCCACATATTGTTTTTGGAATTAAAGTGGATATGTGTGAAAGAACTATTCATTTTATTCAGTGGAGGGAAACACATGTGACTTGGGAGGGCCATGACTTGTAGGTTGTACAATCTAGCATGTAAAAATCTTCCTACTAAACCCCTAGAATTTTGGTTTTTGTGTCATTAATTGTTTGATGGAGGTGGATTTGGAACTTGGTTTGATACTCTGATGTGTTCTCCAACTATTAATTTAATCACGTAACAATATGTGTAAAGGGATTGGGTCACATTATATAAGGTCCCCCTTAAATTTCATATCCTTACAAGAATATTTAAAACCACAACTTGATTTAACATAAGACTGAATTTTAATGTAATAATAAACTTTATAGTTAATACACTCATGAAACATTTACTGACTAATAAAAATTCAATATTTTTTATTATAAACAAGATGATATAGTTCATGATAAAAAATAAAACCAAACTTCATGGGGGACAACAATAATGAAGCCTATGGGAATCTCCTCTGATAATTTCAGTACACTTTGAAGGAAGAGAGATAATGCTTTTATAGGTGTTAAAGGTGCCTCCTACCTAGATTTTAAAGCCAGGTCATCTGCTTCCATGATACACTCTCTCAAAGGGTGATTAATAACCATGTCCATACTAGTCAGACCGGTGAAATATCTAATTTCATAAACAATGAATTAATGGATTTTTTGATATCACAATGATATTTGGATATTAAGAAGAGTTTTTTTCCACCATAGAGGGATTTAAATTGAGTTGATTGTAAAGAAAAATCCAATTAAGTGTGTTTTTTTTCATATTTTAGGGAATTTCTTTGGTCATAAAATAGATCTAAGGTGAAGTTCATGGATCCCTTTTGATTCAAAAATTATTCCTCCACCCTTCATTGTGCCCTGCATACAGGCACCATCAAAATTAAATATAAACCTCGTAGTGGGAGAACTCCAACTCACCCACCATCCAAGAGTAGATATGATATAATTCTCTCTAATATGAGGTAGAGTAAGATTTTAGAGAGTAGGGAATGATACCTCTATTTTAATAAGGAGCTAATATCTACTGTGAGTGATTAGTCTTTCACATTTATATGATTTGAAAATATTCTATTAACATTGCATCTATCTTTATTATGGGCCTCCCAAATGAACTGAAATCTAACAACTGTCATCATACAGTGCTTCTGGATCACTGTTTGTGAGTTTTCGGAGTCTTGAAACCTTGTAGTAAAAAAATATTCAATGGATGGAGCTTGAACCTCTATACCAATGATGTTTCCAAAAATCATCCAGATGAAGCGTGCCTGGTCTCCTCCATGACTAAATAGTGGGGGATATTGACTTTGTTCTTATTGCAACATGTTCATTTGGAAGATAACTAAATGTCATCATTCCATACTTCTTCATATGAGGGAAGGGCTTGGTTTTGGATAATCTAAATGAGGAAGTATAATTTAGGTGGAATCGACATATCCCATAAATGGTCTTCCCAGACTATGGTCTCCTATTGGAAACATGTGATCCTCTAAATTTTCACTACATTGAAGCATCCCAAAGTAGAATCTGTGAACCTATAATAATCAAGTTCCTCTACAAACTGGAAACTACCCCTCATAACATTCTATTTTTTTCAAAGAATACTTTCATGAAGATCTGATAGTTGAAAAAATTTCAGAGGGTGATCTATGGGACTGGGAATGATAAAAAAATGATAAAGACTGGACTAATAGTCAGACTATAAGTTGATGTTATCTGTCCCTATAATCCATCCAAACATCTCATGAATATTCTAAAGAGACTGTTGAATGTTGTTCATGAGAGGGGTTCCTTTCACATCTATATCAATTATTTCATGCCTGTTATATTTTTTCTTCATAATCATTCCATGGGGAGTATTCTCTTTTATCGATTCCCATGATAACATTTCCTACATGTCATTCATGGGATATTCCACATTTTTAATATTAATACCTATCACTTTAGTATTAATAGCCTTCCACGTCTAGTTTTCCTAATGTAATTTCCCTTCCTGATGAGATTCCCAAATAAAACCATTCATGATGGTTTCAATTTTTCATGCTACAGATTTAGGAACATTGAGAATCAAGAAAATGTACATGGGTATGAAGGGAGTATAAAATTTAAAAATGTAATTCTACCACTAATAGGGAATATATTATTTTTCTATTTGATGATTCAAGAGGTAATTTTATTCACTATCCCTTACAAATGGTGAATGTAAACCATCCCCAATGCTATAGGAGCTCCTAACTACTCTAAATAGAATGTTCATCTTCCAATTTACAGACATCTATCTATCTGATTGGAATGTCTGGGAGTGAACCTCTAGGATATATACACTCTTCTTTTCCCTGAGTTTAGTATTTTATCACTTAATTTACCTTATTATTTCATGAAATTATTGAAACCTTGAATGGATATTTTTATTTTTTTATGAAGAACATGTTATCAATGAAAAAAGTGTGATACCCAAGAGAATAATTTCTTATATCTTTATATCACAACCTACCATATAGCAATTTTATGCTTGATGTTGTTAATGAGGACCTCTTGATCCAGAAAAAAATAAACTAGGGGATAAAGGATATCCTTGTTGAAACCCTCACCCCAATTTGAAAAATCCATTCATGAAACCCATATAAGAGATATAGAATGATGAGGAATAGAAACATTAAAAAAATCATTGACCGAGTATGTGAAGTCGTATCTATTCATGGTTTTATGAATGATGTTCCACAACATTATATCATAAACCTTATCCATATCCTCTTTGAAAACCACACTGGACCCTATTTATTTCCTATTGATATCACTTATCATCTCTTTAGTCAGACTGATGGCTCTATAGATACACCTTCCTTTGATGAATCAATGACGTTCTTCTGAAATGATGTTTTAATGAATCAATTATATTCATGTATTAATGATGGATGAAATGAATTTTTATTGAAAATTGAAAAGATAGATAAGATGATACTGGTTAAAGGAAATGTGACTCATCTTGGGGTTGATCACAATAGTGAACAAAAGTGGTGTTTTATACAGATAAGTAAGGTAAATATATAAAGAAAAGGGTTGAGCTTTAATGAAAATTAATGGAATAATTATATAAAATCATGATGATAATTAATACATATGATCCTCTAACTTATTTCATCCTTTAATTTTTTCATATATTATTTTTCATATTTTTCATGATTAGTATATTGTTAAAAATATAAAATATGATGTTGTATTTTTATTATTATTAATATTTTTAAAGAATTATAGTCATTTTTTATAAATGCTATGGAAAAATAATTTGAAAAAATACTCTGGTTGAATGTTGAGTCTATTGTTTTATTGGAAAGTCTTTATGATGATCAAATCACATGGATGAAGGATTTTCATATTCTTATCAAATGTATACTATGAATATGGATTGACAATGGAATTGATTCTTTATAAGTTTCTTCTTCTTATTTGAGAAAATTTTACATTGTACCTTTCACAATTCTAGTATGCAGTTGTTCTATTATTAGAGTAGTAATACATACGACAATGGGGCTGCATGAGAATCCCTTAAAGAATAATAGAGTGTAGTGATAGCAGTCAGACTCATAATTCTTCAATATATAGGGTATTTTATGTTGTATCATTTTATTCCTTTTCATGTATTTGAATGAAAGTGGAAGTCTAATTGCAGTTTAGTGCTACTTTAGGTATGAAAAAATTTGATAAGGTGTCTTGAATGACTCATTAAACCAAACTAACCCATTTTACAGGTTTTCCACAACATTGTTTAGATAAATACTTTCTTTCTAGAATCTTTTATGTTGTATGTGAACTCTTAGTTTTGGGTTTTTTATTATTGATTCAAGACTATTACTAAAGATATATATCATCTATTCAAGATGTGTGGGAGCACATGAGTTGGTAGTGCTATGACTTATTTTCTATAATTATTTAAATCAAGGTCAAGGTGGGGCCTTCTAAATTATATCATGTTATTACTTTTTATTTAATGGAATGAATGTTGATGTTTGATAGATATTTTTCCAATTATATATTTGTAAAAAATTGATGAATAAAGTGTCTTGAATGAATAATTTAGTGGTGACCATAAACACAACTGACCAGATAACCCCCATTCATGTACATCCCCTAGTCAAGAAGGTGCTATGTCAGTTTCTATAATCATTTCCCTCTCCAAAAACACCATAGAGGTGGGATTATATTTTAGAGGCTCGTCTGTGAAATCATCCAGGAATTCAAGACTGATATGGGGTTTCTGATATTGATAGTGGCGGTGCTTCAGAAGGTGGAGGAATCATTCCTACTGGGACTATTTGAGGACACCAACTGATACTCCATCCAAGGGAAGAGGGTGACGATTATTACCAAGGACATTCAATTAGAAATGAGGATTCATGGAGATGGGGTTTGAATGTTCTGTGGCTGTCATTTGTGTACACTAATATTATGTCAATCTGATTGAAGTTGATTTATTTTAATTAAGTGAATCCTTGTCTTTGGGGTTAGAAATTTTCATGAGATTGTCCAGTTAGTGTGAAACATGAGGGTATGGTCATTTATAAAATTTTATTCCTTGTATCAAACTTTTAAAAGTTTAATTCAAACTAATTTTATAATTATTAAAAATTGTATTAGTCATATTATATATAATGATATTTTTTTCATACAATTTATTGGATATGGTAACAGAAAAAAATTAATTTAATATATATATTACAAATAGATATTATTGTTGGTATTAATTAAAGAGAGACAAATATATTATCTGTTGGTATTATTATAATTGTAACAGAACTATTTTATCTATCTCAAACACATTTAGTGACTGAGTTTTTACCAAATGTTTAGTAATAGGGAAAAATATGCTTGTAAAACATTTTACAAACAGAAAAGACACTTTTACCAACAGATATGGCCCTATTAGAAAAAGTGAAATATTTTTTAGGGGTTGTACGAAAAATACTTATGTTCCATGAACTTTCTCAACTCCTGTAATATGTATGAAATTAAGTGTGAGTAACGATCTGAAACTATAGTATGTGGAATTCATTGTAGATGGACTATCTCATGAACATAGAATTCTCCAAACTATTATACTATAAAGGTTTCCCTTATTGGTAGGAAATCCACTACCTTTTTCAGTTGATCCACAATAAACCTAATAGCATCATTCTTTCTAATTGAATTTGGGAGACCCACCAAAATATCAATGGTCACATTATCCCACTTCAATTTCAGATTATGCAACAGCTATAGTAAACCTCCAAGTTGTTGATTCTCTACCTTCACCTGCTAACAGTTGAAGCATCCTATCACAAACCATGCAATCCAGTTTTCATGTCTGGCCACCAAAACTGTCATCATAGGGCATGGTAAACTTTGGTTACACTTGTATGCACCACCCATTTCAAGGCATGAAATTCCCACATGAGCTCCTCCTGCATACTCATTGGTACCACAACTCGATTCTTCACATAGATTATCTCATATTCATCTATCAACCAATATAATGGTGTCTCCCCTCCTATAATGATTTCCATCAAGGATAAGCACTCTGAATCCTCAAACTTTATATTTTCTGATCTGTCTCAAAAGTGTATACTCCACTACAACAGAAACCGGAGTCATTTGTTCTTGACTCTCCTAAACCACCACATGCATTTATTCCAGTAAGGTTATCATCTTCCACTCTACACTAAACTCCTAAACCACCTGAGTCTGAGTTTTCTTGCTTAAGGAATCAACAACACTATTTCCCTTCCCAGGTGTATATGCCAGTTCAAAATTGAAAGACTACATATACTGAACCCATCTTCACTTCCGAAGATTCAAATCATGCTATGAAAATATATACTTCAAAATATTGTGATCTTTATAGACTATAAAATATTCTCCCAAAATATATTTTTTCTAGAAATTAAGAGAATACACCACTACTGGAAACTTGAGGTTAGGCATAGGTTAATTCTGTACAGGGGGCCTCAACTACTGAGACTCATATGCCACAACTTGATATCCCTACATCAGCACAACTCCATGTTTGATCCCAAAAGCATCATAATAAAATTTATACTCCTTATATAACTCAGGTAGGATCAAAATTGGTTCTAATGTTAAGGACTTATTTAACTCTTGAAAATCTCTCTCACAAGTCATTGACTATTCAAACATTACTCCCTTTTTGGTCAAGCCTGAACATGGCTCTGCCAAAAGGGAAAACTCATGGATGAATTTTCTGTAGTATCCAACTAATCCTGGAAATCATTAGATATCGAAAATATTTATCGGATTATCCAAAGAAACCACTGCCTGGACCTTCTCTGGGTCCACTAAACACCTTCCTCCAAGATGATGTTCCCCAAGAAGTTTACCTGGTCAATTCAAAACTAACACTTAGATAGGTTGACATATAACAAATGCTCTCCTAGTATACCCAAGACAATGTTATGATGTTGGGCATGATCATTATGAGTCTTGGATTACACCAAGATATCGTCCACAAACAACACTATAAAATTATCTAGATACAAATGAATGATTATATTAATCAAATACATAAACACTAATAGCAAAATTTTCAACTCAAATTGAATTATGACAAAATTATAAAGTCTATACCTAATTCTGAAAGCAGTATTTAGTATATCAGAAGTCCATACTCTCAATGGAGGATCCCCTGATATCAAATAAATATTTGAGAACACACAAGCTCCCTTAAAATTATCAAATAGATCATTGATATAAGAAACCAAATATAGGTTCTTCACAATCATTTTGTTAAACTTCTGGTAGTCGACACATACATGTAAAATATCATCAGCCTTCTTTGCAAACAAAACAGGTGACCCCCAAGGCAACATACTTGGATAAATAAATGCCTTATTCTACAACCCCTCTAATAGAGTCTTAAGCTCTTGAATCTCAGTAGGTTCTATTCTGTATAGTTTAATAGATAATAGATTTCCCCCAGCATGAGATCAATATTGAATACCACATCTATCTCAGGTGGTATCCCTAAAAAGTATTCATGAAATAAATCCTGAAATTATTCCACTATTAGTGGAAGGATATCATTCCTAACACCACCATTGTCGAATAATAGACTAGAAACATAGGCTGTGTGATCTCCCATTACTGTTTAATTGTCCATGCTCGACCTGCCTATATATCCCACTCTCCATGATGAATATACTGGTCACCCTTAAGAGACACAAAGGACACTTTCCTATGGTAACAATCGATGTGGTCTTTATGTGTGACTAGACAGTCCATACCCATAATCAGATCATAGCCCATCATGTCAATAACATAGAGATAAAATAAAAAACAATATTCCCAGATCTCTAGTGAACATCCCTCGCATAGATAGATATATCTAAAGTTCATCCCAATGGTGTATCTATAGTCATTACCCAGCTCACAAACTCTACTGTTAGGATCAATCCCTAATCTTTTTGTATATATAAAGGAATGGAAGGCACCAGTATCAAACAAGGCACTTGCTAAAGTAGAAACTAATATAATAGTACCTCTCACTATTGATGGTCTAGACTCACTATCCACAATTATTAGTTGTACTATAGATAAATGAGCAGCCCCTCTTCCCTATGATGTTGTCTGACTACCCTATGTAGCACCAGACAACTAATGTGGGTGATCCTGCCCAGAAGCACCAACTCCACTACATCTACCACCTCATCCTGTGGAACTCCAACAACTAGCCCAATTTGGTGCATAGGATCATCTTCCCATACTATAACTTTTCCCAGCTTCTCTTTCAGTACCAGTTTGTTGCTATGACCTACAGAACTTTTGTAGATTTCCCATATTGTTGTAAGATCGAAACTCTACTTGTGTCTGGGAATAATGTCAATGATAGTGTCTCAGCCTACTGCACTGGTGACAGATCACCCCTGTAAGGTCCTGTCCAATTGAACCTCCACTCTGTGCACTCTACTTCCCACTTCCTGGGCTAAAGTTATCATAACAGCTCTTCATGATCTTGGAAGTCGCACCTTTGGATCATCCAGTAATAACAATCTATCCAGCTCTAGAAGCCTCCCTCAAGTTCCCTTCAACTATGTGGGCCTGATCTACCCCTTATGTAAACTTCTTCGGCCTGAAAATATTCACTTGGGAGTTAATCAACACTTATGTCTATCCCAATTTTTTTCCATAGTTGCCTCATCTCCTACTAATGGTGGAGAAAAGCATTGCATATTAGTGTAGCTTATAACATAGTCAATCAATGATATTATCCCCTATGTCATATGCACAAACTCAATATCTTTCTATTGTTTCATCATCTCTAGATAAAAGTGTTTCAGAAACCTCTCTAAGAATTCCTTCCAAAACATACAACTAGTCTAACCATTTCATGCTAGAATTTACCAACAACACTTTGCTAATCCCCATATCATATAAACAACAAACTTGGCCCTCTTCTTAGTCAGAGTCTCCAAATGTTCAAGTATTTTCTTTATGGGGTCGACCCAAAATTATCTCCCTGAGGTCCACCCTCTCTAGTAAAAGATGGATGGTGCTAAAAATGAAATTCCATTGTCAAATCAGACATACTTTTCACAACTCACCCTTGGTCTCTTTTAATAAATTGTATGAATTGGGAAAAGTTATCTCAAAACTAATCCCCTTCATCTTCAAATTTCATGATCAGTGCCTCAATTTCCCTAACTAGAAAATAATTCTTAGGCATGACCCTCGGTCATCCCCTCAACAAGCATCATGGAGGAATACTATTTATAATTCCAAAAAAATGTCTCAAGCCCCATAACATATCCTTCTAACATCTACGTAAGAGGAAATAATCACTATAAGCCTTCCCCCCCACCTCACCTCACAGTCAAAACTAAGGCACTATCACTGCCCTTAACCGTCCAACACATAGGTTTTGGTTAACAAGGGTAAACACACTATCATAACCAGGTTTCTCATTTATACACCCACTTATTCTCAATTTGCATCATATAAACATCCAACACAATTCATGTTAGGTACCATTTGTCATTTTAATCTTACAAAAAGGAAATAGTTCACATTCAAAAAGTTACCCATAACCGGTTTTACCATGCGTACCTAAAATAATGCATGTCATAATAACCATGAGTGCCTAGAATGATGCATAAAGACATAACCATCATTCCATTCTTGTTCTAAAATAAATACTAAAAAATTCTTAGAAATAATATTCACATCACAACACAAGTGTGTCACCCAAGGTGAAATAATATTAAATTGTAACAACAAAAAGCAATAAAAATAATCCCACCCTGAGTACTTGGGTTTTCCCCTGTACATGGGTTTGCAACTCCCATGTATGAGATCATTACCAAGCCCCGAAACTTCCTAGTTTCATGTATACCTTTCCCAAAATAGAAAGATAAATGAAAAATAAATAAAATTGGACCTCTAATACCACTTTGTAACATCCCAAATCGGGTGCCACATAATGGTGCCCCAAGCTGATTCACCACGTGGCCTCAAGTGTGTCTCCACGTACACTAGAGGCTTTCTACAAGAAACAAGGGTCTAGTAAGTCATTCATGGGTAGACTATGTCCTCATTTATGAGACTAAAATTCCTATAGAAATAAATAAACAAAAAATAGAAGCATATATATGACCATAAACTACTCATGTCACAGAATAATCAAATAGGAAAACAATACTCAAATGAAAGGGGAAACATGTCATGACAATATAAGTGCTAAATGTATAATATGAAAACGAAAATATAGACAATAAAACTCCACAAGAAGGTCTTGAACCATGTCTGGTTCCCTCCTCCAAGATTCATCCCCAATCAGCTACCTATCCCAGGGCCTTTTCCCTTATCTAGTCCTGAAATAATATAACCTATTCAGATACCAATCAAACAACCCAAATAGTGTGTGAGTACAACTCAATAAGACACCACCAATAGTTTCTAAAACAATTTCAGTCAAAATATAGTGTATGTAGTTCTATAAGAAATAAGTACAATTCATAATAACCAGTCATTACATTATCATTTATTCTTATATAACTACATTAACTCTAGGGTTCCCAAGGATACCTATACCTCAATGCAAACTTCATCTCAAAATGGAGCCCAATGTGTTTCCTAGGAACTAGCATATCTTAATACCCTTTTCTTGATGAAGATATAAGTATTAAAGGTGCTATGATATCTTAGTACCTGATTCGAATCATGCGGGAGTCGAATATTCTCGTGTAAGGCCATAACTCAGAGTACCATTATTTCCATTCATTAATTTCACATTTATGAGCCACATTTAAAAATTTACCAAGATAAAAAATTTAAGTAAGATGGTTTTGTTACCATGCTTACTCCTCAGGAGAATGAACACTTTCCCATTCTCTTTATTCGTAATTATAATAACCATGTTACCATGCATAATTCTCAATTTAGAATGACATTTTTCCCACTCTCTGTACTCATAAGTATGATTAACATGTAACCATTTGTACTTCTCAATTTAGAATGGCCATGTTCCCATTTTTATCACATAATTAATTTACAAATTAATTATCCACCCTAATCCCATTACTAATTCAAAAATTAGTTAAACACATTCATTCCATTATTTAACTCAATAATTAACTAAATGATTCAAACCATTAATTAATTCTTTAATTAATTAATCAATATCACAATTAATATTCTATAATTATTTTTCCATAATTAATTGTCTCATTCTAATATTGTATTTCCATAATTAATCCCACAATTAATTATCTAGACCATATTATTAGAGGTTCATAATAAATCCATAATTAATTATCTCAACTTAGCTATTTGAATATCCCATAACCAATCCCCTGATTAATTATCTATATTACAACCCTAACCTTTTATAATCAATTTTCCCAAATTAAATATCTAATAGGGATGTCCATTAGTCTCATGATTAATTCCCCAATTAATCACATATTTCGACAAATCTTTTATAACCCAATTGGTCAATATAATACACCGAATTCAATATAATAAATTGTTAAAGGATGACATCAATTATACAATCTTTCATATACATATCAAATCCATGACTATAGGAATTATATTTAGACCACCTACCATGATTCGTTGATGGTTTTTTTCTCAATGGAAAATTACCAAAATCCATGAAGCACAACAATGTTGATAAAAGTTCTAGATCTAAATCCCTAAACCAAAATAAAGATCAAAGACATCAAGATATCATAAATCTAGATCTATATCCACAATGCTAGATCTAGATCTCACCAAATATGTTTTGATCCAAGTAAATAGAGGATATATTCCTTGAAAAGATCAAGGAAATATAGAAGAAAGAATGGGGAAAGCATCAGGATGAAATCTACTTACCAAGAGAAGAAATGATCTTCAATTTGGGATTTCGATCTCAAATAATGGTGTTACTAAGGAATTGGAATCCATCTGAGTCGATGAGAGAACCTTACATTACCCTTAAAAAAGTAAAATCCCGAGTTAGGGCCACATAGGAGGTGAAATAGGTAATTAATAGTTGAAAATGAGTGATATCCATAATTTTAGGATCTCACTTCTGGCCCACGCACAATTTAGTCACATGATTAGACAAACCATGCAATAATCATGAATTAGACACTTCTTCAAGGGGGTACTTTGCATGGCTTCCTCGTACGACCTCTCAAATCATGAATTGACCATGACAAATCTACTACCTCAAAAGAGTAGATAACACCCAATTTAACCTAGGCATCTGCCCAGTTTTCACAAAACGTGCGCCAACCGTGCATGACCTCGTATGTCTAAGATTTTTTAGTCTTCACCCAAGTGCACCCCAAGTCAAAACTACCATAAAAGGTACTTAAGTAAAAAACAAAAAGTACATGAAATCATGCCCAAGATAACCCTTTAAAGGGCTGGGATCTCAAACAACATTTAAAAGTTATACATATCTTCCCATACATATCATTTTGCGGTTAAATTTGAATTCTTGATGTGAAATTGTTTTTATATGAGAACTCAACCAGTGTAAGATTTTGATCCCAACCTCTTTCTAAATTCATCTAGAAATATTCTAATATATATTCCAAAATATTAATGGTCCTTTTAGATCAAACATAAATTTGATGATAATAATATATACTAGAGTTTAGTTATGTGTCTAATGCTTGTTTAAGAATTATTGATAAATTTTATTTGAACCGTAGATGTTGATCAAATAGAATTGAAATTGGTAATCGAAGAATTCTCATAAATTTCATTAGGTATATCTTAGAAATTTGATCAGGTGATAAATCATACAGAATAATAATGGAATTTGCTAACTTTAAACATTGATAAACTAGAACCCATATGAAATTTTAGCCTTTAGAGGTATTGGGAAGACCTATGAAAAAATCCATGGTGATTTTTTTCTATTTACACAAGGGTATGTGTGATTGCTTCATCATATTATGATAATTAAGGAATTTTACCATAGATTACTAGAATACTGAGAATCATGGTGTATACCCAATAATCTCACTCTACATATTAATCCAATAGAAATACTCCTTTAGATCTTCATATATATATATATATATATTCTGAGTAAATATATAATATTTAGGTATGCACATCATCCAAAATATCCTTCTTTAGGTCTTGAATATATGGGTCACATATCAATATTCAAAATCTGATAAATTCCTATTTTTTCAATGATAAAATTTAAAATATTTTCTACCTTATTTTATATATCCATATCAACCTTCTATGCCTACTTACACTTCACATATATAGATGGTTGAATAAAAATTTGGTAAATATGGGATTTCAACCCTTCCATTATAATTTACTTACAATTAATTCAAATATACCTAAATATTAGGTCTCTTTCAATCTTCATTATGGATAAGGTAACATCAACCCTTCTGCTTAGAGAATTATACACCAAATTTTTTACCTTCATAGGATGATGGTGTATTGAGAGGTCATAATCCTTGATTATCTCTAACCATCCCATTTGGTAAATGTTTAACTCATTTTTTTAATATATAATTTAATCTCTTAGGATAATTTTATATATCAAACATCTCACAATAGAGATGATGCCTAAAAATCCTTAATGAAAATATTACTACAGCTAATTTTAGATCAGGTATTGGGTAGTTTTTCTTTTGAATTTTTAATTGATGAAATGTATAAGCTACCACCTTTACATTTTTCTTAATAGTGCAACTCACACCCTTTTTATGTATAATTTTATATCAAAAACCCCCATACATTATAAGGTAGTATGAGTATAGGTGTATTAGAAAACCTACTATTAAGATCCTTGAAGTCATATAAATATTATTATTTCTACAAAAACACAATTCGTTTCCAGGTTAACATGGTTAGTGGATTTAAAAATCATGAATTTTTTTTGATAAAGCATCAATAATATCCAAAAATCCAAGAAAACTATAAATATCTATTGTAGATGTTGGTATAGGACACCCTTAAATCACTTGTGTCTTTGAAGTATCTTCAAATACACCCTCAATTATGATTACATGAACAAAAATGGATACCTTATATTTCCAAAATTCACACATGATTCATTTTACATGTAATTTATCATTACTTAAGGAATTTAACACAATCCTTAAGTATTAATCATTTTATAAATTAACCTTGCAATATATGATAATACCATTAATAAATAATATAAAAAAAATTTCTAGGTAATTTATAAAAACTATATTCTTAAAATTCATAAGGATAATAGGGGTTGTTATAGGTTTGAAAGGAATCACTATGAATCAATAGAATCCATATATTATATAAAAGGTTTTTTTGGGAATATATTCTAATTTAACACTTATTTGATAATCTCCAGATCAAACATCAACCATTAGAAATTATTAAGCACCATAAATTTAATCAATAAATTAACTAATATTGGGTAGATGATAATTTTTTTATCATGATCTTTTAAAGATATAAATAATCAAAATAAAGATATACCAACTTATAATTTTTCTTATCAAAGAGGGATTCTATAACCCCTGGTAAAGTACATGGGTTTATAAATACCTTTTATAAATTATCTCTTAGTTTATTTTTTAATTCCCATAATTAAATTGGGATCATTCTATAAGGAATATTTTATATAGGCATAGAAAAAAAGTATGAATTCAATTGAAAAATTGGTATTATGATCTAGGGGAATATTGGGCCACTATTTAGGAGATACATAAACATATTCCCTCAAAATTGGAAAATATTCAATATTGAGTTGATCCCCAACCAATTGATACAAATATCCCTTATTATTGGGTATCAATAACCACATCAAGGAATTAGTTTTCAATGGAATTTCATAATCATTCTTTTATTTATATACTATCTTGGGGTGATTTTGGATGTGAAATGAGATTTACCTATCACAACAATTTGTATGAACTCTATATAGAGAGATAGAATCCATGCATAATAGAACATCAAATTATAGAAAAAGGAGAATAACTATATTTTCATGAATTATTTTCCCACAAACCCCAATTAGAGATTAGTTATATATTTGAGATAAAAGCACCACTCCAATTTATGTTTTCAATGATAACTAAAAATATAACCTTTCTGAAGGTGGATCAATAATCTTTAAAAAATTATAAGGCATAAAAAATGTGAAGAACTAGAATAAAATTAGATGTTTATAGTTCCTGAGTGGAAAATAATTATACCTTTCTCCACTTAGCCATTATGATCCACTTCAGTAATATTTATTTCATATGATCTTCCACACTCATTTATTTAGGATATTATTGATGTTGATTATCTTCATTAGCTAAAGGATATGTGCATTCATGTGTATAATGAACAAAATAATTAAATTTGGAATATTGAAGTGTTGGTGGTTCATTTTAGAGAACTTTATTTGCATCTATTCTATTAATTAGACTTTTTATATTTGACTGAAAATTGTTTTCTTGATGGATTACTCTACCATATATAAAACATATTATCATTCCATTTAGATAATACCTATTGTGCCTCCTCCCATATTTAAACTTGTAATCAGTTTAATTTCTTTTCTCTATGAGATTCATCCTTTCAATTTTAATAAATATTCATTTTCCTTTTCATATAACAAAATTAATAATAGTAATAAGAGTCTATATTTTTTTACTTCCACCTTAACTACAAATTAAATAATTTCTTCATATCTATAAAATATTATTATTTCTAAGGTCACACCCTAACCTTGTTATTTATTTATTTTATTCTTTTCTTGGATTTGGATATTTTGGTTGAGGTTTGGGTTGATTTCCCAGTTTGGATTTTTGATTTTTTGGTTAAAAAGGATATTTTGGGCTTCACAACCAGTGGTGTGCGATTGACGCACAGTTAGGGGGAACTTTGTGCCCCCACCCAGAAAATTGTGTGGAAAATGAACATTTTGGGTTGTTTCGACCGCATGGTTCGTGCACAGTTTAGAAAACCATTTGGTATAACCGTGTGACATGTTCCTCTAGGACAGTGAGGGGCACATAGTTGGCACTTGGTTTGGAAAACAATGTGGTGAACCATGGGAGTTTCCCAAGTCATTAAAAATTATAAATGACCTCTTTTACCATTTGATTTTTTAACCATAGTTCATGTTTTCCTCCCTCTTGGATCATTTTTAGTGAATAAAGGGGCTCCCAATCTCCCTTACCTTGGTTATTCTCCCCTTTTTTGTACATATCATTTAGATATAAGGTGAGGTTTTTTGGGTTTCAGTTGATTTTACTCCTCTCCTATCCTCTATCTCTTGGTTCCTTGGTTTCTCATCAGTGGAACCTCTCTTGGATGAAGCCTATGGGTTAGTGTTGATGTGTAGGTTGGTTTTCTTGGATTATAGGGTGTGCGGATTGTCTATTAGGCTCGGTTATTCCTTATCCCAAAGCTTGGTTACATTTTCACATCATTGAGGTAGATGTTTCCATATATTTTCTTTTAGGAACATTCCATTTTATTCTTCTTCTTTCCAAAATTATTTTTAAATTCATTTCCATTTCTTGTAATGTGTTAGTACGAATTTATTTGGTGTTTTGATGATGTAAAGTTGGTACATAATAGTTTTTCAAAGAGTTTCTATAACTATTTGACAGAGAAAATATATGTGTATATTTTTAATCAAACAATGATGATTTATTATTATTTTTAAATGATAAAACCCATGTATTTAATTGTTTTATTAACATATTGGCCAATTTGGATTATGGAATGAAAATTAACAAAATTGTGAAAAGTACTTAATTATGGATTTTTTGACATATTTTTACCTCAAGGGTACTTTGGTTATTAATTTTAAAATATAATTCCAAATTTAGTGAATAAGTTTTTTAGAATCCTGATTTTATTTCCTTTATCTTTTTATTTTAGACCAGGAGCTGATTTTTCTATCCAAAGGATGTTAAAAATTAATGAAATTTACAATTTTTTCGGGCAGACATCTTGGACCCCACCAGCATAATGGAACTACAACATGGCCTAAACACATCCAATTGAGGTTCTTCTACCTAGTATAGTAATATACATATAAAGAGATTTTAAATAAATTTTATGGAGTTTTTAGGTCATTAAGGATGCCGTTGAATGTTATACTTTTAGAGGAACCTTCTTAGAAGCTTCGTCTATAAAAAAACCGCCAATGAAAAATTCATAACTCCTTCATCCAGTGTCCAAATGAGATGAAATTTGGAGGGGTAACGGAAAAAGGATTTATGAACATCTTTTAAGAAGGGCGGACTGCGTGAATCAGTCATTTACTAGGTCAACAATGTGAAAAACTTTATCAGATAGAATTATGCCTATAAAAGGAGGCCCTTGCCTCCTTCTAAAATCATCATCTCAACACCCACAACCAAGGAGGGATCCCACCGGGGAATGGGATTCTAATACTCCTCTATTCCCCCCTCATTTTTACTTTTATTTTATTTTCATTTTTGTTTTAATTTATTTTTATTTTCAATTGTGATTTAAATTTTAGTTTTATTAGTCCATGCATTTCTATTTCTCCATCCATCCCACAATTCATTTTCTTAATTTTATTATTTTAATAATAAGTATTATTTTCATTATTTTTAGTATTAATAATTAGAATAATAATAATAGTATTATTAACATTATTTTAATTATCATTATTATTATTATCACATTCTTATTTTAAAGCTATTTTATTTTCTCCCTCTCTATTTTCAAAAACTATTGTCCTAATTATAATAATAATATTATTAATTAAAAGTATTATTATTATAATTTTAAAAACCATCATAAATTATTTATTCTTTTCATCTCTCTCCTCTCTCTCTCTCTTCCCATCCATCCACCATTGTGATCTCATACCCTCATAAATGAGAGGTTAACCCCGAGACTTGGCTCAGGGGGAGGTCAATGTGTTCTTGAATTTTATTTAATGTTTATTTTAAGTTTGTGGTAGATTTGAGTAGCATGCATTGGTGAGGCGAATGTACCCAATTGGGTGACGACTTCCAATGACATGTAACTTAATCAATTTATATTCTGGAAAAGAGTAGTGATTCAAACGTGAGATTTCAAGTTTGGATTATCAAATTGAAATCATCATATAAAAGAGAATAATTGTTAAACCTGAGAATAAACCCCAAAACAATATTCTTTCTTCATAAAATCATTCTTTTTTTCATTTCATGATAGTTCATATTTTTAAATAATCAAAAACACAAAAATATTTTCATTAATTTCATTTAAATAGAAAACAATAAAAAGAAGTAGTTTAGGTGAATTAGAATAAAGTAAGTGAACCAAATTGAAAGGATCTTTAAGAGAGATGACCCCGGTCAGCCACTATACTGCCCTAAGAAAATTATTATTTTTTTGTCCACGCACCGTGATAGGTGTGCATAAAAACTGCATCGTTTCTGGGGAGACAATCATTAGTTCATTTATTTTTTCTATTTTCACATCTTAGGTGGATTTCATTTATTTAAAAAAAATCATGATGGATTCAAATTCATATTATTTTGCATGGATAAATTAATCACAGGTAAAACAAAAACTAGAAGAAGATTAATATTTTATAATATCTCATGGGAAAGAACTGAGATAAAGAATTGAACAACTAACAAGAAATACTGATAGAGCTTTTGATTATGTTCATGAATTAATGGAGAAACCAAACCTTGAGCATGATCAAGATCCTGATGTGTAAAAGGAGGAAGACATTCTTGCTGATCTACAAGTGGGAGATCAACAAGGATTGGATGAATTATTGATTAAATGTGATGAACTACCTGATCTCCCCTTACAATACAAAGAAGACGAGCCAGAACCACCGAAGGAAGAAACCACCCAAGTGGTGGAATTTGAAGTTAAGATGGAGGAGCCCGACTACATACCTCCATCCCCGAAGAGTCTACTCTAAGAGGAGCTTACCACTGAGGCACAACTTGAAGCTGAAATGACTCAGGGAGTTAAAATATAATTTTACTCGATCTCTTATAATTTTATTGAATCATAATTCTACAACAATCCTTATTATTTTGATTATACAAAATCAGAAAATCTCTACTATGAATTAGAGGAATAAGATGATTCTACATGTGCACTTGCTGAGGAACATTTGGAGATCCCTAGACAAGTTGAATATTTATTAAAGGAAGATCATGAAGAGATTCTAGTGGATTTACCTAAGGAGACCACGAAAAAAGGTTCTTACTTTGATGGGGAAGAATTTGATCTTAATAATTATTGTTGTAATTTTATTTAAATAGAATTACACTCTTACTTTCCCATTGACAATTCTTTGGCTGCATCATACCTTGAGGAACCACTGGACAAAGAAGAAGAGGTTGCACTAGTAGAAACCAAGATGGAGGATGATTCATACATAATCCTACCCCAACTATTCCTATTATACCTTATTGTGAAGGGGGAGGATATGGTGTACTCTATCCATGGATCATTCCTCAAGAACAAGGACGAAGCACAAGCTCGGGAAAGTCACATGTCATGGTTCAAATAAAAGAAGCTTCATCCTCTATTGGACTTTGGATAATAGTTGGTGCTGCCCTCTAGAGGTAGTAAAATTCAAGGCCCACTTGGGGGATTTTACCATGATTTATCATTACATGCTTTCTAGGAATTTAGATTTCAATTTCATTTCTTAAGGAGCAGTACAACATGCAGCCCCCTCCCTCCTATTTTTTAGCTTAAATGAAATAATCATTGTGATTCATCGAGTGATTTTATTTTGTAGGATCATAATGGTAGAAGGAACCCCTAAACAGTAAAGGGGATGGACCATGTTTCATGGAAAAAGATAGTTCAATTTTATTGTTTTATCTTATAAACTCTCCACATTTTTTTTCCAAAACATGTTTTGAGATTTAAATATAAAATCACATTCCCACACATGAATTCATGTTTTACTTGACTTATCTAGGAGACATGAGTTTCTTAGGAATCCTATGATTCCATGTTTTAGATTTCAATGTTGATATTATTAAATTATTGAAATGAAGAATTGAATTTTTAAAATGAATAATGGATATTGAAATAATGACCCATGATTTGGATGAATTAATTGATTTATGTAAATGAAATTTCCCTACCATCTTTCATGATTTGAATTTAAAAAATTTATGTGAATTGATTCGTTATTATTAGTCAAGCCATTAGTGATTTTTTCTGATGTTATATTTATCATTCTCAAGAGGATTTATAGACCAAGTACTTACAATTTTTTCTTGAGCATATTTCTTGTGTGATCATGGGACATGTAACTGACCCGAACTTGTATTGAAACTTTTCAATGCTATGACTATGCAAAAACACATTTAAGATGATTGAGGCATCCTTTGAAAAGATTATTTTCCTTAAAATACCACCTTTATATCAATCCTTCTTTTATCTCATAGAGACCATGAATGAAATTTATAGGGATGAGCTATGTTTCAAGAAATTTTTATTCATTCCTACCCTACACCTAATATTTTCATGATATTTTAAATTTGAAGTGTGGGGGTAAAGGGAATCATGGTAGACAGGATGATACACATTGTAAGGAAGAAGTTTGGGGGTGCTATTGTAAGAATTGTAAAAGGCAGTGAAATTATTCATTATACAATATTGTTTTCCCCTATTAAAAAATGAAAAAAATGAGAAAAAGATCCCAACAAATAGAAAAATAGGTTGTGATTTGGGAGAACAAAAAAACACCATTTTCCAGACCAAAGATCTTATGATCATATGTGTTTAGGTGATAGATGTGAGGTTTTATCTAACAATAACATTTAAAAAATAAAAAATGTATAAAAGTAAATAAATATTCAATAGGGTACAAAAATCATTTATTATTCTTATTTGATCATAGCCTTTACTTTGAGTTTTTTGGAAGTGGGTTTTGATACTTTGAAGGGGAGAATTTAATTTCACTTATAATTTTAATATCATGCATTGTACTTAAGAGATTAACCTCCTCCTTGATCCTTAATTTTTAAAGAATCAAATCCTACTGACCTTAAGCCTTAGAGTCATTTGAACCTTTATTGAAAGTCCTCAAGATTTTATGTGTCTTTGTCTTTACAAAGTGGATAAAGTAGTTCATTTACAAGCCTATGGATAAAGAGCATGTCCTCATGATATGAGCATTACACTACTTAAATTTCATCATGAGTGATGATATAAAAGAATCAAAATTGAGGTAAATCATGACTTGGCATGTTTACTAATAATGAATTAAGAAGATTGAAAGAATGAAAGGAGAAGTTCCATCATGTTTTAAAGGGGAAAACAAAAATATGTGCATTATTTGATTATTTGAAAAATGGGAAATTACATTGATATTTTATACAGATTTTTAAATGTTTTATTTCACATTGAAAATTGTTTTATTTTATTGCATGTTAATTTTAATATTGGTAACATTGGTGTCCTCTGATTTCCATGTTGAGATTTTATGCTTGAGGAAAAGCATAGTTTAAGTGTGGGGGTATTTGACAGTGAAAATATATGTGCATATTTTGAAGCAAATAATGATGATTTTTAATGTTTTTAAATGATAAAACCCATGTATTTCATCATTTTATTAAAATATTGGGCAATTTGGAATATAGAATGAAAATGCGATTTTTTTTGAAAAGTACTTAATTCAGGATTTTTTGAAAGATTTTTACCACAATGGTATTTTTGTAATTAATTTTAAAATATAAATCCAAATTTAGTGAATATAATTTTTTATAATTATAATTTTATTTCCTTAATCTTTGTCATCTGTACCAGGAGCTGATTCGGCCATCGAAAGGGCGTAAAAAATCAATGAAATTTATAATTTTTCTAAGCAGACAGTATGGACCCCACCAGCATAACAGAACTACAACTCAGCCTAAGCATATACAATTGAGGTGCTTCCACATAAGATAGAACTAGGATATATAGGGAAATATCTTCAAAAACATTTATGGATTTTTAAGTCATTGAGGCTGCCGTTGAATGTTATACTTTTGGAGGAACCTTCCTATAAGATTTTTCTATAAAAAGAAACCACCAATGGAAAATTTATAACTCTTTCATATGGTGTCCAAATGAGTTGAAATTTGTAGGGTGAATGGACAGAACATTTATGAACATCTTTTAAGAATTGGGTAATGCGTGAATTGGTCATTTAATGGGCAGAAAACGCACAAGATTTCGGAAGATAGAATTCTTCCTATAAATGGAGGCCCTTGGCTCCTTCTCAAATCTCCATCTTGACACCCAAAGCCAAGGAGGGATCCTACTGTGGAACGGGCCGCTGTTTCTCCTATATTCCCCCCTAATTTCTTCCTTTTTATTTTATTTTCATTTTTTTTATTTTAGTTTTATTTTCAATTGTAATTTAAATTTTAGTTTTATTAATCCATGTATTTTTGTTTCTCCATCCATCCCACAATTTATTTTTCTTAGTTTTTTTATTTTAATAATAAGTATTATTATTATTATTATTAGTAATATTAATAATATTATTATTTTATTTATAAATATTAAAATTTTCTCATTCTTATTTTAAAGATATTTTATTTTCTCCCTCTCTATTTTCAAAAACTATTGTATTAATTATAATAATAATATTATTAATTAATAATAATATTATTATAATTTTAAAAATAATTTTATGTTTTTTATTCTTATTCTCTCTCTTCTCTCTCTCCCTCCCCATCCATCCACCATTGTGATCTCATACTCTCAGAAATGAGAGGCTAACCCCGAGACTTTGCTCAGGAGGAGGTCAGGGTGTTCTTGAATTTTATTTAATGTTTATTTTAAGGTTGTGGTAGATTTGAGTAACATTTATTGGTGAGGAGAATTTCCTCGATTGGGTGAAGACCCCCAATGACATGTAACATAAACTATTTCTATTCTGGAAAATAGTAGTGATTTAAATTTGAGATTTCAAGTTTGGATTATCAAACCGAAATCAATATATAAATGATAATAATGATGGAACCTGAGACTAAACCCCAAAACCATGTTATTTCTTCATAAAATCATTCTATTTTCATTCCATGATAGTTTGTATTTTTAAATAATAAAAAACAGAAAAATATATTCATCGATTTCATTTAAATAGAAAATAACAAAAGGAATTAGTTTAGGTGAATTATAATAAATTATGTGAAACAAATTAAAAGGCTCATCAGAAGAGACGACCCTGGTCAGCCACTATGCTACACTAGGAAAAATATAATTGTATTTGTCCATGCCCCATGATAGGTTTGCGTCACTATTTCTATATTAAAATGAATGCAATGTGTTTGATGAAATTCCTGTTGTTTTAAAAAAAAATTGAAATTGATAACTTGTGGTCTAATTTAGATGTGGTTGTATTTTGGTAGCTTATTTGAAATGATTAATTAGGTATGATGTGTTTTTTGAGTTCTTCTTCATAGAATAATGATTTGTCGTAAAATATATTGGAAAGGTTATCATGGTTTTGAAATGATTATTGGTGATCTTTTCATTATATGACTTGTTGTGTTGGTTTAATGGAAAGTGATATTTCTGGAAAAAAAATTTAGAATATTTCATGGAAACCTGAAGTGTGTCATTGTATGTGGGTACATCCATGGGTTCATAGGGTTTAAACATGGATGATAATTTTAATGATGATGGCATTTAAAAATTATTTTTTCCTTGAGCCTCAGGTTTTAAAAGTTTTTCCTTTACTCCCTATTCTTTTTTTTATCTAAAATGGTTCCTTGATATCCAAATTATTACATGTTTCTTAACGTGAATTAAAAATGATACTTCAAATGTGTTATTTGAAATTATGACCCATTCAGAACTTTGAAATATGTTTGATCTCAAAAGGCCTATTTGGAAACTTTTTTATGTTGTTCATTTTCAGCTCAATTTTTGAAATGTGTTTCTTGGTTGGCACTTGATATTTTTTTGGAGTTTTTATTTAAAAATCATATGACTTGAAATCTTGTTTGGTATATTTTTTTGTTTTAGAAAGTTTGGTTTTAATGTTATGTGATGTGTCGGCCCCAATGAAACCTTTTATTTTTTATAAATAGGTTTTGTAACACATGGGATGTATGGGCCCGGTGGGAATGTTGGTGTGTTTTAGAAAATTTATTAAAAAAGAGGGTAGCGTGAAGGCCCCATTTTTATTTTTAAAATGATTTGGAAGATGGATTTGAATATGGAAAATGGTGGGTTTGAAGAAATATTTAATTATTAGATGAGATTTCGTGTGAAAGAACTAGATATTAAGGTATGTTATTGTTGACTTGGCTTGTATTTTTAAACCAAGAAAATTTTGGTATTGGATCCTATCTAGTGGATCATTTATAGGAGATTTATTAGTGTTATTTCCATTACAATTCGGGGATGGGATACTCTATAGTGGATTGTGGATGAGAACGCTGTGGGTTATGGTTTCGATACCATGTTTCTTTGAGTATTATTATTATCTTGGATTTTTTGGGCATCATCTAGAGGGTAGAGTGATGGTGGATTTTCATAATTGATTAGATGGGTTGGTACCCCCTTGACATTATGGGGCTAGGTGAGATATTCCATATGATTGGATATTTTAGAGTGTCTACTTTGTTAATTACTATAGAGATGAATCATATTCTAACAAGTGAGTCTGAACTGATTATATCCAAGTATTTCCTCTAGTGTTGTTTAGGAAATTCTCGTGATTACTTTCAATACGTTCTATTTATCTCTATTGCATGTTGGATATTGTCATTACAAGTTGTTCCTACTTATTTGGCCCCCTTTAATTTTTGAAAACTCTTTTTGGTTATTAGTTCTGGATTTGTATTTGGGTTATAGTTTTAGAATGGGTTTTGGGAAGTGAAACTATTTTTGAAAAGGGGAAATGTGTGTGTTGTTTTAAAAAGGAAATTTTTGGATCTATATTCCCACATTCTGGGAATGATTTAAAATCCTATTATCTAAATTTATTTCAAACCAGTATTTCTAGACTGATCGGGATGTGTAATGAATAGACTCTATGGTGATTACCAACTATTCAGTTTAATTTCACACCCTACCTATACCACTCGACATCATTAGACGCTATCTGTTTCAAAGGATCATGCTTCAGGTATGGTTATACCTTTGGATCAGGTTGGTCATGTGGTTGGTGGTGACCAATAGGTCATGTGGAGATTGTTTAATCATTGTTTGGTCTTAGTTTTGTATTTAGTTCAATTTTTTAGCAGTTGTTGTATATGGATCGGTTTTGTATTTATTTTTATTCAGTTATTGTTAGTTATTATAAATTCTTGTTTTATTTATTTTATCATATTTTTTTAGGAAAAATTAATTTCTATTATGATTACATTGATGTTTGACACTATTTTTCCAGACTGTGGGGATCAAGAATGCCCTATGAGCCTTGTCTCGGACTGGTTCGAGTGTTAGGTTGGATAGGATCCTAACTTGGTTCATGAAATTTTTTTATTAGAGCAACCCTTATTAGTTAGTGTGTAAGGTAGATCGGAAATTAGGACTATTTGGACTCATGAGGTAGTTACAAGAATAAATTCACTAACCCTTCCTTGTTCAGATCCTCAAGTTTCAAGGGATAGTCCTGGATTTGATTCCATTATTTTGACTTTTGGATGTGTGGATAAGGAATAATAATGGATGTAAGCATGTATCATTTTATGATTTCACATATATTAGTGGCCCATGTGTAATTTGAGTGCATTATTCAAGGAACTCTTAGTGGTTAGTTCTTTATTGGGGAAAAATCCAATAACCATGTCATTGAGTTTTGTATGGCCACTAGTTCATCATTCTACGAGTTTGATTTAAGTTGTGCGTTGGTTTTTTCGGGTTGGTGTTATTTGGGTTTTAAAATGAAAACAATTTTTTGAAAAGGAAATGATTTATTTCAAATGTTTTTTGTATTCACAATAATGGGTTTTAAAAGAGAAAGTTATTGGGATTGAAAATTGGGTGAATTCTTGGATTTTATGACAAGGTGGTAAGTTTGACACTTGGTATTCCTTATGAATGTTCACATATGTGCGGGTGTGAATGTAAAGTTTATGTTAGCATGTTTAAATGTATGATATAAGATAAAATGGTATGGATTCATATGTGATGGTTTGTAGGATACCATGGGCGAGTATTTGAAATCAAAGGTTTAGATTTTTTATTCTAAAATAATTTTTGAAAGGTAAAATGAATTCAGGAACTAGTTTTTCTTTTAAAAGAAGTTTTTTTTTGAAAAATGGATTTCAAAATTTTCATGGTGGCCTTGGAAGAAGGTAGTTTTGGAATTAGGGAAAAAATATGGTTTTTAAAAAAATAATTTTTTGTTGTGCATAGTGTTTGGATTTTGAGCCTATTTTTCTGTCTTGAGATGTTTTATTATTATTTTTTTGGTTGATGTTGATTTTAGTCTTGTGTTCCTTATTTTTATTAAAATATGATACCTAGAAAGGTCCCCAAATCTTCAAGTGGGTCTCACCCATTTTTTTATTCCTCTCAGTTGTTGCCTATATTTCATGGTTATCAAGGCCTGTTAGAGAAAGTGGAATGGATTGATGAAGTTAAGTGTATCATCAGATCATTGGGAACTCCCAAAGTTGTGAGTGTTCATGATGTTCTGGGATTGTTTTAGGGTCCTTCTTTGGATTAGTGGAAGGTGATTTCTCCACCATCATTGAAAGTTGGAAAGACATGAGAGTTGTTCAAGACCATTTTTTAAAAGGTTTGTACCTAAAGATATTAAGATGAAGAAAGTGGAAGACATCACGAGTATTCATCAAGGCCAATGAATAGTAATGGCCTATGTTGACCACTTTAAGGAGTTGGTTTTTTTTCTCCAGAGGTAGCAACATAGGATTTGATGAAGGATCCTCTTCTCATTTGGGGTCTTCATGGAAAGATCAAAGAGCGAGACCTCTCCACCATGTATCTTCATTTAAATAAGTTTTTGGATTAACTAGTCTTAGCTGAGCTGGTTTCTAGAGCATAGAAATTTCATAGTCTAGTATCCCTTTCCACTCATGAAGGTTCCCCATCTGGTGAGGGGTGTGTGGCAGATGAACCTATTTATGAAAATACTCTTTAATTAGTTTCAACTTCTCATTTTTCACTCCATTTTCTCATATAATTTCAATGTAGGGGGATCTGGAATTCAAAGCTATCATGTCATAATCCTTTGAAGAACTATCATCATTATGAATATTTGTATCATTTGGAGAAGTTTTTTAATAATCATTTCTCGAAGAAGAAGTCTTGATGAGAGGATGTCAACTTCTAACTACGAGGTAGTGGATGCTTCAAACATCCAAGCTCTATCTACATGCCTCAGAGTAAAGCTTTTATATAGTCTAAAATATATAGGGGTGTGGGGAACCTTGTCCAAATTCTTGTCTTTATTTTTGGAGTGGAGATGATCTAAGTTTCCTATTGTAGTATTTCTATTTTTTTGAATTCTTCATAAGAAACTTAGTGGTACTATTTTCTTGTAGTCTTATTTTTTTCCTTGTATCTTGATATTTATGTGGTTATATTTTCATGAATTGGATTTATTTTTCTGCTGCCCTTGTTTGGGGATGTTGTTGCTTGTTGAAATCGATGATTGTGGCTTGTGATAAGGTTTTTTGTTTGGTTTGATTTCTTTTCGTTGGTTTCCCCTTATGATGGTGGTTTGGTTTAAATGGGAGGAACTTAACATTATTGTGGCAGTGTTGTTTAGATTATGAGGAGAAGTTTGGGTTAGCTCGTTTTGGGGGTTCCCACACAGGTCACCCTAAGGTGGTGTGTTGGTAGTTTTCACATTTGGACAATCTGAAGTCATACCATTGTGTTAGTTAGGCCCTTTTGGTTGGGAGAACCCTCTCATGGTTTCCCATTATTCTTCATGTTTTGGTTTACTATATATTTTTTCCTATGTGACTTGTGAAGTGAAAGGTCACCTTGAGTATTGTGGTGTTATTCATCTTTATTTCTATTTGAAATTGAGTTTTTTTATCATCTAGCTTGGTAACTTTTTGGGAGAAGAAAGTGTTTATGGTGGGTAGAATTATCAGACCTCGGTCATGGAATTTATTTATTTTATTAGTTGATTAGACTTGGATCTTTTGGTTGAGGTTTATATTGAAGTCATAGTTTTTATTTTTGATTTTTTGGTGAAAAAGCAAGATTTTGTGCTTGATAGTAGGTGGTGCATCATTGGCGCATTGTTAGAAGAAACCATGCTCCCTCACCCACGAAACCATGCAGAAAATGTTGATTTTGGGTAATGGAAACATTAAGGTTAGTGCTGAGTTTAAAAAAAATATGGGACAACCCTATGACATGTTTCACTTTGATAGTGAGGGGGTGCATAGTTGGCTCATGATCTGGAAAACCATGCGGCCAAACCATGCGAGTTTCCCAGGCCATTAAAAATTTTAAATTACCTATTTTCCCCTCTGATTTTTAAAACCCCAATTTGGGTTTTACTCCATCGTGGATCATTTTTGGAATATAAAGGTAATCCTAAGCTCCCTTCCCTTGGTTCTTCTCCCCGTTTTTGTTCTTCTCCTTCAGATCTATGGTGAGTTTTGTTAAAATCTGGTTGATTTTCCTCCTCTCCCCTCTTCCCTCTCTTGGTTCCTTATTTTTCATTAGTGGAACCACTTTTGGATGAACCCTATGGGTTAGGGTTTATGTGTGGGTTATTTTTATTGGATGTTAGGTTGTAGAGATTTTCTCTCAGGATCAGTTATTCCTTATCTTAAAGTTTGGCTATGTTCTCACATCATTGAGGTAGTTGATTTCATTAATTTACTCTCTAAAACATTCAATTTAATGCATGTTCTTTCCTAAATAATTTATAATTGTATTTACTTTTCTTTTGATTTTTTAGTACAAATTTATGTGGTGTTTTGATTATAGAAAGATAGTTAAAAATTGTTTTTAAAAGGGAGTCTTTAACCAATCTTATATTAAAATCCATGTAAGGTGTTTGATAAAATTCCACTTGTTTAAAAAAAATGAAATTGAGCACTTGTGGTGTTATTTTCCCATGGTTTTATTTTGGTATATTTTTTGAAATGGTTAATTTGGTATTATTTTTGGTTCATGTGCCTCTTTATCGGATAATGATTTTTGGTAAAAAGTTTTTGAAAGGTTCTCTTAGTTTTCAAATGCTTATTTGTGATCTTTTTATTATGTGGCATGTTGTGTTATTTTAAATGAAAGTGGTATTTAATGAAAATTGTTTTTGGATGATTTCATAGACACATTAAGTGTGTCATTGGATGTTGAAACATTCATGGGTTCATTGGGTTAACACATGTGTGCTCCTATAAATGATTATGGAATTTAAAAATGATGTTTTCGTGAGGCTTTGGTTTTCAAAAGGTTTCTCCTTTACTCCTTATTTCATTTTTTCCAAAAATGGTTCCTTGATTTCCAAATGGAAATGTGTTGATTCAGGTGACTTAAAATTTTGACTTCAAATGTTTTCTTTGAAACTATGGTCCATTCGGCACTTTGAAACATGATTGATCTCTAAATTTATATTTGGAATCCTATGTATGTTTTGCATTTTTAGCTTCATTTTGGAAATTTGTTACCCAGTTGGCACATGAGATAATTTTATGGAGTGTTTCTTTAAAAATCATATGATGTGAAATTATATTTGGTACATTATGTTGATTTTCAAAGGTTGATTTTAAGGTGATATGATGTGAAGTTCTGATTGCAACCTTGTATGGTTTTAGAAATCGGTTTTTGAACTCATGGAAAGTTTGGGCCTAGTGGGAATGGATACATGTTAAGGAAAATGTAATGAAGATATGGGTAGCATGAAAGACCGATTGATATTTTAAAAATGATTAGCAAAATGGTTTTGATTATGGAAAATGATAATTTTCATGTAATATTTATTTTTCTAATGACTGTTCTTGTCAAATAAATTTCTTTCCATGTATGTTCTTATTGAGTTGGCTTGTGTTTGGAAACAACTAGAATTTTGGGATAGGATCCTTTCTAGTGAATCATGAAAGGGAACATTGTTGGTGTTATGTCCATTATAATTTTGGGATGAGATCCTATCTAGCGGCTCGTTCATGATAAGTTTGTGGGTTACGGTTTCTATACCATGTTTTTTAAAGTATTATTATTATCATTGGATTCATAGGCATCATCTAGAGGGTTGAGTGATGATTTCTTGTTGACCCTGATTAGATGGGTTAGTACCCCCTTTACTTGATGAGGTTAGGTGGGATATAACAATGGATTGGATAATTTAGATTAGTGAGTTGGTTATTGACTATGGAGCTACACCATATACCGAAAAGTGAGTCTGAACTGCGTATGTCTAGGGATTACCTCTAGAGATGTTTTGGAAATTCCCATTTTTACTATCTATATGTTCTGTTTATTTTTGTTTCATGTTTGATATTAGATTTACTAGTTTTTCTTGATTGTTTTATCCCATTTAATTTCTACACACCCCTATTTAGTTATCTGGTTTGGATTTGTATTTGGGTTCTGGTTTTACAATGTGTTGTGGGAAGTGACCTCATTTTTTAAAAGGAAAGCAATGTGTGTTTTTTTAAGAAGTAAATTTGTGGATAGCTATGATTACTTCTTGAGAATGATTTAAAATATTATTTTATGAATGTATTTAAAACCAGTTTTTTTAGACTATTTTGGGAAAAGAAATGCTTGGAATCTATGGTGATTATATGGTGATATTTTTAAGCTCACCCCTAACTTGTTCCACTCTGAATCGGTTGACCCGAGCTAGTTTTTAGGTTCAGGTTTCTGGTTCAGTTGTACATTTATAGTAGGTTGCTCTTGTGGTTGGTGGTGTCCAAGAGGTCATGTGGAGATTGTGTCAGTGTGGTTCATGTTCCTTTTTTTATTTAGTTATATTTTTTTTATCATTTACTGTATCTGAATCAGTTTTTTATTTATTAATATTTAATTATTATTGGTTATATTGCGTGCTCAGTTTATTTATTTGATCTTGGTTTGTTTGGGAAAAAATCATTTCAATTATAAATACTTGGAAGCCTGAAACTAGTTCCCAGCCAGTGGGGATAAATAATTCCCTTCAGGCCTTGTCTTAGACCGGGTCATGTGTCGGGTTATATGGAATCCCAACATGGTTCGTGACAAAAAATTCTTTTTAGATATTTGGTTTTAAGAAACTAAACAATCAATCTATTTTTATTTCATGATCAATGATAAAACCGAAGGCATACCCTATAAGGATTATAAAGTTTACTTAGTAAGAACTAATCAATTATTAGAACTTTTCTTTAAAATTAATTAATTATTGATCCATTTTAATGTGATGAGTTTAGTGGAAAATATTTATTGAATTTTTTTTAATTCCCCTATTAAATTGAGTTAATTTCCTCTTTACCCTATGTTCTTGATCAAAGTCCTCCATTGGTCTAATTCACATTATAAATTATAAATAATAAAAACAACATTTTCATACTTTGAGAAATTAAAGTAGAATATTTATTTTCTTTTGTATTGATCCATTAGTCAGTAATTTGTGAATTGGAAGATCCACTAAAGGATGTTGGTCTCTGTTGCATGAAGGACTCAAAATCAAGTTGTTCTTTTAGTGAATTTGGGATCTTAATATTGTTTAGGTTATTACTCATTACATGATTTGGAATGTTCATTAATGTTTTCACACCATCTCCCATACCATTAAATTATTCATTGTTAAAATCATAACATTATTGATCACTTTTAATTTCCACATTGTTCTTTTTGGTTATGTCTATTTACTAAAACTAAAATGTTTAACATGAGAAATAAATAATAATCTCTTAATAAAATCAGAGTAAAAAATCCTACTAATATAAAATAAAATAAATCTTAAGATTTATTATCCTATAAAATCTTTATTTCAATCTAGTATACTTTAAATTTTATCCTCTTATACTTATTATTTTAATCCCCAAAATTAACTAAACCCCACTTTTATACCAACATAGATGACCTAATCATAATGTACACATATTTTATATCATTTAATATAATTATAAATTAAATCTCATAAATAAAACACAGTCCAAGAACCTAAATTTTAAATGAATTTAGGGATTAGATATATAATTGACAATGCTATAGGTATCGTTACCTCTTATGGTCTCAAATCAAAGTTTAGAAATTTATAAACATGAAACGAAAAATCAAAAAAACTACTAAGTAGTAGAATATGATATGTAATTCATGATTTCAATACCACATGTAAAAGGGTTGTATAATTAAATATTGTGATGATTTACTAAAACTAAGTTTATTATACCTCTTTAGAGGTGTGAAGTGAAGTGACACAAAAAAAACAAAGATGAAGGGAAGATAGAATGAATTCAAGGATGATTATTAAAAGAATGCAATTCAATTTAATATATGACAAGAATAATATTAATTATCCAAATAACATCTCAAGAACATAATACCTTACCTCTTAACCCAACTATGATGACATAGGACAACCGAACCCTCTATCAAGGTAAGTCTATAACCACCCTAAGTGAATTAAAATAAATATAAATGTTGAAGGAGAAGTAATGGTCTTTTATCTCTCCCCACTCCCCTAATTCACAATGGGTATCCTTCCCTAGAATATTTACTCATTCTATACTTCTATATAAGTTGATAATAAAAAAATTACAAAGTAATTTTTAATTAATATAAAATATTAAAATCAATAAAAAATTAGAGCATTAGGTACACACCCCCTTCATCAAACTCGCCACCTCCCAAAGCTCCAAGACACTTACAATCAATCCAAAAAACCTGATATAATTATAAATTGAAGAGGTGGTAATAGAAATTAAAACATGTTAAAACAATAGAAAAATTACTTTAATATATAAGGAATTTTTTGTACAAGAATTCAAATGTTTCAAAAAAAATAGAAAATAAAAATAAATCCAATTTAGATAAATGGAACCATGGTTGAGTCAAATCCACCCGTCCACTGTCACTTCCGGTGCCTATGTTGTTCTCCCACTTAGCCAGTGATCCTCCCCCTCTAGAAAAGAAATCCTAGTTATGTATGATATCCTTATCCTATATTTATAGACAAAAACCCGTCGTTGTATTTATATCTCTATTTCTTTGATATACTTCATTATTTTTAGAAAGTTTTCATATCCATATTGAGTTGCCTTTCCTTTATATTTGGAAACTTAAATAGTTCACACCAACCATAGATATGTGTAGAAAAACCCACATGGAATATTCTTTAAATATATCTCAAAATAAAATATTTAATATTATTTTTATGACAAACTTTCTATAAAAATATATCTATAGTTATATCTTTTTATCTTTTTATCTTTTCATACATATCTCACTTTCTATGTATTTCACTTGATCTACCTCAGATATTCAAATGATCTATGAGTAAAAATATCAAAATATCTCCCAAAAAATATATTTATAATTATTCTAACATTTAGTTAGATATGTATTTTCATATCTATTTATATATGGATTCCACAACATGACATGCATCTTATAGAACAATATAACTCTTCTTCTCTAAGATGGGATGTGAACTAGCTATTACGACATGGTATAAAATCTCACTAAATCCATTATTTATATGATATTTAGACCCAACATTATGAAACAGTAATACAAAAAATAATCTCATCCCCACTTCAAACTTATTTTCATGTGCATATGAAAACCACGTCACCACCATATGAACCATGATACAAAATTTTCTTCTTCTCAAAACTCACCACTACCAAAATGAGTGCCTCCATGAAGTAGCAATCCACCCTTAACAAAAAATCACAATGTAAATATTAATTCATTTTTCTCCATCTTAGAACCATGATTCAATAGTATTGAACCATGCTGCAACTTTTCTCTCATCATTACCATCACACCATAATCACTACTCCATGATTCAATATTGTTTACACCTTAAAATCACATACATTAACTTAAATAAAAGTCTAAAAAAATTACAGAATGTCATTTATATTTAAAAATTAAATTTTAAAATATTATTTACCCACAAATAAGTAAAAATAATGGAAATATGGGCATAATCATTTGAATATATTAAAATTTATTGACCAAAAATATTAAAAAAATATATAATTCATAAAATAAGGCTATCAAAACCCCCCCCACACTTAAATAATACTTGTCCTCAAGAATGTATCAACTAAAATAAAAATGAAATGGATCCATGATGCTACCAATATTAAAAGTTATAAATTAATTAAATAAAACTATTTTCAATGGGGGAGTTTTTTTGAGAACCACATAGAAAATATAATCCCAATTCTCTACCTTTTAAAGAAACATGTCAATTATTCATTTTAATTTCTCCCACTAAAATTGATTAGTCTTCTCATTCGTTTCATTCACGTGTGATAATTAATTATTAATTAGATATTACAAGTCATGTTCTACCTCACCATTTTAAATTTTTCTGTCATAAATCAATGTAAAATTTATTTATATTGATGCTCATACAATGAGTACATGTAGAAAACTATAAACTTGAAAAGCTTATACATTTTAAACTTCACAGAGACAAAATTAATATTTAATCATGGGGGATTAACAATTAGGATATAAAACTATAAGGATTAAGGTAGGTATGTAATTATTTATTAACAAACAATGATAAAAATAGGTTTTAATCCTAAGCATAATTCCTTATAATAAAAAGTAAATTATAAAAAAATAATCCTCTAAAATAACACCTCCAAAATTCCCACATCTCAAAGTAATGTTCATGAAAGAATGAAGGAATAATTAATGAGTATAGCCACCAATTGTTTTTTCTATTTTTTGTTTTTTTCTAAAGTTGAACTTAAGAAATGTTTCACATCCACCATCCAACACTAAATTATCCCAATCATTGGTTAATAAATTATTATCTTTGACCCTCTATAACTCAACCAATTTTTTCCTAATTTTTTCCTTTCTTTCACTTTATTTTTATTAAAAAAAATCATTTTTTATCAATAGTGGTAGATAATACTATATAATGAATGATATCATGAACCCTTCAAAAAACCCAATGAAACAACCAAAATATATTCTCCTGCCAATAAAGCACATCTCTAACACCATAAATAACCCCCCTACAGTTGAACATTTTATAATAATGGAAAACACAAATATTTTGGTGGGAAGGGATATAATTGTTTTGTAATGTGGGTCATTCCTATCAAAGTTGATTCATTGTATATATGGGATAAAGTATGATAAAATTTAAAAGGATGTCTTATGGATAAAGGATAAATCAATTACATTTCTTCAATCATTTCAAAAGTGAATTTGTACACTCATAGTTTTTACTCTATCAAATGAATGTTAAAGTAGGTAACATTTCCCAAGATTTATATTAATAAATATACTTGTAATGATTAGAAAAATTAGGTTTAGAATCCTCTCATAAATGGAAACATTTTATATTGTATAAAATAACTCATAACATGTATAACAATAATAAACTAATGATCATGAACTTCAAAAATAAAAATCATGAAAAAATAGTAAGTAAATTTCATCTATATAATAAACTAGCCTCCTCAATTCACAATTAATAAAATCCATGTTACCTTTATTAACTCAACTTATTCAATCCCCCATCTTACTCATTCAAAATCATTAAATTGAAAATTAAAACATGGTATCATGGGGTTCCTAGTATCATAGATCAAAATTGAACAAACAGATTAATTATGGGTATGTATTATTTCCATTAAATCCAAAATGGATTTGAAAAATAAGGTAGTATAAGTAATACTAAATTTAAAATAGTACACCCTTTCAATTTAAAGCTCTTTTCCTCACTAACTCACTACTTTGTTCCCTTTACATCACAAAACTAAAATATAGAACAACCTTGTGAAAAAAAAAATATAGAAGTAGTTTTAAATCTAAAAAATGTAATGGGGGATTGACACTACCTGCTAAAAAATTTGTAAAATTTAAATTCTTATAAATTAATAAAAAACCTTTGGTTACCTAGGACTACGAACTTTTCTTAAGGATTTTAATCTTGAACTTACCTCATTAAATCATTTAATAGTAGTAAGGTATAGAGCCAATGATCTCATATTGAACCAATTCTATCATATATGTGTGTCCAGTGTAGCTATTCTACTTTTCCTCCTCAATAAATGATCTTCATCTTATTGAGTGAAGTACCAAGTAGTGAAACACATCACAATTTGGAGTAGAATATCATAGGATATCTACACATTGTATCATTCCTCTTATTCCTCAACCTATGGCTATTCTTCTTGAAATTTTTAAATTATCTCCTATAATTCAGTATACATCATGACTTATTCATCTTTTAAAAATATGGGTGTCACTAAAATCAAGAAATGATTAAGGATGTGAGGAATAACTCTCGATCAGTTCAAAATTGGTACCCCACTTCTCATTTTTATTCTTCCTTTTCTTTTTCTTTAGTTTTATCTATTTCGGATTATCATATATGTGATTTAGTAGCCTCTTATGTATTGTTCCATTTTTGTTGTCAAAATACCCATCCAAAATATTTATAATCTCATTATAAAGGACATTACCTGATATACCTTCCTCTATCTTATGTTCTTAAGTATTGTAGGGTTCCTATTATTATTAATAATAATATTATTATTATTAATCATCATCACTTATGTTGGTGTCCTCTATGAAAAATTTAATACAATCATCAGAATAGGAACATAAGTCATATTCAACCTCATGTTTTATTACCCTTCCAAATAGATATTTAATTGAATCTTTAATGTGGGCCTCATTCTTAGTTCCTTATTTTGATTAATAAATTTTATTATCCATATTCTCTTGGAGTAGTAGTCAATTATTGAAGTAGGTTCTATGCCTTAGAATAATTCTTCTAGACTTGGGTATAGTTGTGGTACCATTGGATGTACATGATTCTCCCATCCTAAAATATGATTTTTTATATTAAATAATTAAATTTAATAAGTAAACTTATAATGTTAAATCACAAATTGGATGTTTACCTTCATTCTTTCTTATTCATAATATCACAAACCAAAAACTATGTGCACGTAAAATAAAAAAAAAATGAAAAATGACTTATGCTAAAATCATGAAAAAAGTGGGGGAGTAATGTTTTGTATAAATATTAAATTAATAATAACATAGTTACTTGAAAATGGTTCCAAAAAACATTACTGGGCCATAGGTGTTTCTACTTACTATATTCTCAAATTAAATTTTATAAATTTATAAAAACAGAACTACAAATTACTAAAACAACCAAGTAGTTGTGAAAGATATTAAATTCTGGAGGGAAATTCCAAAATGAAAAGGCTTATAGAATTAAATAGTTTCAATGTTTTCATGATTTTATAAAACTAAATATACTATAAAACTGAAGATGTGTGAAGTAGGCTAACTCAAAAACAAAACAAGTATTAATGGGAGAGAGAATGAATTCATGGATGATTTTTCTTTGAATAAAATTCAATTTCCCATATGAGAATAATCATATTTATTAATGGAAATACCTATCAAGAAAAACTATCCCTACCTCCTATCCAAACAAACAATACATAGGAAATTCAACCCCACTCTCAAGGTAATTCTATAACAACCCTAAGTGAATTAAAATCAATATAAACATGTAAGGCGAAGTAATGGTTGTCTCTTGCTCCCACACTCCCCTCAATCAAAATGGGAATCCTCCCTTAAAATATTTAATATCACTAGAACCCAAGAGATTGTGTTAAAAATAAATCAAAATGTTATTCTAAATGAATATTAAATCTCAAAAATTAAAATAGAATTATAGAATTAGGTACACAGCCCCTTCATCAAACTCACCCCTCCCATGGATCTTATCCACTAATAATTATTTTCAATAACATTATATAATAAAAAATAAAGGAATATGGAATAGAAAAGTAAATGTGTTGAAAAAAATAGAAAAAACAATTTAATTAAAAATGAATGTTTTTTAATGGAATTATAAACATACAAAGTAACAATAGAAAAAAAAGAAATCATATCTAGATAAATGGCATCATGGTCGAGTTGCATTGAACCTTCCACTTTCTCTTCTCATGCCAAAATCAACCTCCCAATTTTCTAGTAATCTTATATTACTAGAATAAAAATTCTATTTGTGAATGTAATCCTCATCTATTTATAGAAAAAACCCTTCCATTTATCTAGATCTCCATGTCTTGTTTCTCCTTCCTTATTTTTGGAAAATCTCCATATCTATCTTGAGTTATCATTCACCTATATTTCAAAATTTTAATATTCCACATCAACCCTTGATATGCATATTAAAACACACATGGAACCTTTTTTAAATTTCCGTTAAAACATGTATTCATTTTTATGTGCACAACCAACCTACCATGAAAATAAATCTATAGATATATATTTTATCTTTGTATATTTTCATATTTAACTCCATTACATTATATTTTACTTGATCTCCTTCGGATATGTTGATAGACTATGTGTAAAAATTTATAAATACCCATATAAAATATATCTATAATTATGTGCATGGAAATATATATTTTGATTTTCATATCTATGTAGACATGGATTCTATGATGTGAAATATATTTTATAGTGTAATCCAGCTCTTCTGTTCCAGGATATGATGGGAACTTGTTATTATGGAACAAAATCAAATATTTCTCAAAATATGGTCTCTATCATATTTAGACCTTCTATAATGTAACACACCTCTACAGAGTATGCTCATCCCTACTTCAAACCTCTATACTTGTGCTTGTGAAAACCGTGTTGCATCCATATTGACCACATCACAACATCCCCTTCTTCTCAAAACTCACCATTTTGAGTATGAGAACACCCATAACATAGATATTTATCCACTCTATATAATAAAAATATAAATATTCATTCATTTATCTCTATATTCATAAAATGGTGCAATAACATCAATCCCTGCAACAAATTATCTCTCATGATCTTCAAAACACTATAAACACAACTCCATAGTTCAACATCCTTTGCTCCTAAAAAACAAATATATTTAATTATATTAAATTATAAATAAATTATTTAATTCTATTACTATTTCTAAAATAACCGTTAAAATATTAATTACATAAAAAATTCAAAAAGACTATAAAAATTTCAGAATTATAACTTAAAAACAATTGAGATTTATTGATTAAAATCTCAAAAAATATTATGCATAAAATAAGGATATAAAAACCAACCACACTGAAACAATTATTTACTTTAAGAATGTATCAAATCAAATAAAAATGAAAAGGGTCCCATATGATATAAATATATAAAATTAAAAATTAATGAAAATAATTAATTTTTAATAGGGAACATTTTTTTAGAACGGCATAGGGAATATAAACTTAATTCCTCACTTTTCAAAGAAAAATTAGGAATATTAATTTCTCCCAATTAAATTGATGAATTTTATACTTGAGGATGGATCCTATACAGATAACTATGAAACAGTCGGGAGTTTGGCGCTCACTTTCATCAATGACCTACTTGCTGGCCCCAACCCAAGGATGTCAAACGGGTATCCCAGGGGTAATGCAGGGTTGTGGGAGTTGATTCCCACTATGGAGTCAAATCAGGACAATGAGGTCTTAGAGGCAATTCCTAGTGAGTATGAAATACATGCATCCATGTAGAAGATCAATCTAGAGAGCACTCCCGACCCTAATGGTTTTCTCGTTTCTTTTTACAAAGGGGTTCAGGATGTTGTTATGAAAGATATCATTGGTGCTATTCAGGACTTCTTTAGAGGTGGAGGACTCCCTCATGGGGAAAGTGTTACTACTCTGATGATCATTACTAAGATCAAGGACCCTCTTCCCTCACACACTACAGGCCAGTGAGACTCTGTAACTTCCCTTAAAAAATTCTTTCATGTGTTCTTAATCAGAGGTTGTTCAATCTTCTCATGGGGTGGATTTTAGTTGAGCAGCATGACTTTGTGAAAGTTTTCTCCATCCATAGAGTAATTGCTATTACTCAGGTGATGGTTAGGGACTTCAATATGAAAACCCATGGAACCAACATAGCAATCAAATTGGATATGAACAAGGAATATGACATGCTGGAATAGAGTTTCTTCAAAAGCTTTCTATTGGGTATTGGGTTTTTCGCCAAGGAAGTGGACCTATTTTTCAGAAGCTTCAGTTCATTGTGGTTGGTTTTATATTTTAGGGGGAAGATTCATGGTTTATTCAAGGAAACAATAGGTCTTTAGTAGGGAGACCCTTTTTCTCCTAGAATGTTTACCCTAGCACATGACACTCTCAGTAGGCTTATCAATAGAGGAATATCTTAAGGGGGTATTCTTCCTTTCAGGAGGAAGCTAAATTTTCCTATGGTGTCTCATATTATGTTATCCAATGACACACTAATTTTCATCAATGGTGGTCTGGGATCAGTTCGCAGGATTAAGGATATTTTGGATGAATATTACTACTAGAGCGGGCAAGTCATCAGCAACTCCAAAAGCAGTATCTATATCTCTAATAAAATTTCACAAGGGCAGGTGTCTTCTCTGTGTAACCGTCTAGACATGTAGCATGGGTCCTTTCTGATGGTGTACCTAGGTTCTCCCATTTCTTTCGGTCATCTTCATATTAAATATTATGTTCATGTTTTTAGTATAATCACTAGTCACATCCTTAATGGGAAAAATCAGTTCTTGTCTTTTGGAGGTTGAATAGATCTAGTGAACAGTGTGTTGTTTGCCATTCGCATCCATGCTTTGGATTCTTCCAAATCCCCTCAATGTGTGATCAACAACATTGATAGAATCCTATATAGTTTTTCCTAGGATGAAAAGGCTGAAGGTAAGATACACTTGGATGCATGGGGAAGGATGGCGCGGCCCTTCTAGGACGACGACATCAACGTGAAGAGCCTCCAGAGCACGATTCAGTACATGTATGGAAAGCTTGCCTGGTAAATTCTAGAGGAGTGATCTCTATGGGGAAAGACCCTAGGGATTCTGTGTGGGGGAAGTGAGGAGGTAACCGTGGTCATGTTTCTCTACTGTGGGTGAAAATTTTCTCCCTGGTACAGACTCTTCAACTGAGTTCTCACTGGATTGTTGGCTCAGGAGATCTCCTCTTCTGGCATAGGAACTGGGTGGGATCTGTTTTAGCTTTCCCAAGTTTCCCTTCCTTGATGATATCTCTTAAAGAAATGTCCCAGTAACCCAGGTTTACCAAGGATGTTTTGGATGGTGACCCACAAGCCCTTCTGGAGTCCATTGATTTTATCGGCGACCCAGACAAATGTATTTTCACCCCTGTTGCTTCCGGGTTCTTTTCCTGTAGAGATTTTTGTGGGCTATTCTCAGGGCAGGATCTCCATGAGCGGGGAAGGGATTGGATCCATTTGGTGCCATAAGATCATAGCAAAGTTTAACTTTCTCACTTCGCACATCAGGAACTCAGCGTTAGCTACAGACGAGAACATTAGAATGTTGGTTATTAGCTTGGCCTCCAGGTGCCCTTGCTGCATCATCAGTCAGGAAGAGAGTACCAACCACTTATTTTTTGAGTGGGATTGGGCTCTTGTAGTGTGTTACTACTTCATGGGTTTAACAAAACTCTCCTCTCATGTTCATATTGCCACAAATTTTTTGGGGGGATGGTTCCAAGGTACAGACAGTAATGAGAAGGATAGAATGGTTCGTTCAGTTATTTTTAGTACAGGATGCATGAGCTTATGGAAATCCAAGAATCAAGATAGGTATGAAGGTTTTTTTCCAACAGTTAGGTCCATTCTCATGTAGAACCATTTCCTTCTGTTGGATTTGGGTTTTCTCATCAAGGAATGGAAGGAGGCCCCCTCTTCTAGACTTCTCCAGGTGGGTGTCCCTTCCACTATCCCCTCACTAGTTCAGTAGGGGAAGTGGGTGTGCTGGAACCCCCCGTCTCTGGTCTCAAGTTGAACATAGATGAGTCATGCACGTTGGGGGTGATGAAAGGATGGGGTGTGGTTCAAGGTCCTGGGAGGAGGCGATCAGGGCGTTTTCGTCCTTCTTTGGAAACAGTACCCCTCCCTTGGCCGAGGCCAAGGCCATGCTCACGGGGCTTTCCCTCTACATGAAAAATAAGTTGGAGTTAACCCAGGGGGATACATATTCTAGGATCCTTCATGATGTGATGACAGGTAAAGGTTCCCCCTTGGTCTATCGCTTATATGGTGAGGAAATGATGAGTTATAATTGGAACCAACATCAAAGTGTTTCACACCTAGCGTGAGGGTAGTATGGTTGCAGATCACATGGATTCCTTGGAGGTTTGGATCTCTATATCCACTAGACTTATCCCTATCAATAGTTTGAAACTGGAGTGTGTTAATTTACTTAGAGGGGATGCCCACGACTTGCACTATATCAAACCCCTCTAATTCCCGAGGTCCCTTGGTTGTTTTGGTTGTTTTCTTTTGTTATGTTTTATCTTTCTTCAAATAAAAATTTGATTTGGATGGACGTGGGTATGTATATTTTCATTTAAAAGAATATATTTGAAAAATATAGGAGAAAACATAATACTAAATTTAAAACAATACCCTATTTATCTTAGAATATCTTTTCCCATATTGATCAATTATTTTTTTTACATCATGGACCTATAATTGTAATGGCCATGTAAAACTATTGGTCTCTTGTATTTTTAAAGTGAAAAAGATATTAGGGGTTCATCACTAAATCCTAAAATATTTCGAAAAACAAATTTCCTAGGAATAAATATAAAAAACTAGGTTTCCTCCCTCAAATAAGTTTTCTTAAATTCATTAATAATGGACTTACCTCATTCCATTGCTTAAAAGAAGAGGGGCATAGAGACAGCCATCTCACATTGAACCAATTATATCTTAGATGTGTTTCTAGTGAAGGTTTTCTACTTTTCCTCCACAAAAAAATATCATTATATTATTGAGTAAAGTACCATGTAGTGGACAACCCAAACGTTTATAGTAAAAGATCATAAGGTTTCAATACCTTGTACCATTCCCCTTCTTTCTCAACTTGTGGTTGTTCTTCTTAAAAAATTTTAATTATTTCCTCTATTTTAGTAACCATTATTTCTAATTATTCATCATTGAAAACATATAGGGGTAACTAAAATATGGTAAGTAATAAGGTTGTAAGGAACAACTCTAGGTTTGTCCAAAATTAATACCACTATTTTACATATTATTCCAATTATTCTTTGGGAAACTCAATTTTATATTCTTAAATATGTGACTCAATAGACACTTTAGGTGTTATACTTTTTTTAATGTTGAACTTACCTTCCAAAATATATATCATCTCATTCCAAAGGTCATCAGATGGTGTCCATACATTCTCTTTTTTTTCTTCTTAAAAAATGGATGGCTCTTCCTCACCTTATTCTTCATCCTCAACACTTTTCAAAGTGTCATCCATGGGAAATTACAAATAAACATAAGAATAAGAACATACATCATATTCAACATCAGGTTCATCTAAACATCCAAATTGATCTTTAATTCATTCTTCGGTATGGGTCTTATCCTTGGTTCTTTCTTTTGATTCCTCATATTATTTATCCTTGTTCTCCTAAAGTAATAGCACATTACTTAATTTATTTTCCATTACTTGGAGTAAAAATTACAAACTTGGGTGCAGTTGTGGTACCCATGGTTGGAGTTGATGCTACAATACTTAACTATGAATTTACATTTAATTTATTGATATTACATAAAAATTTCAGTTTTCAATTTGATGTGTTCTTTTATGCTTTTTTATTCTTGATATCACAAAACAAAAAAAAACCAGTACATAAAATTAAAAAAAAAATGAAAAAGGGCCTAAGAAATAAAATCTAAAAATAAAAAAGTGGGGTAGTAAACTCTTGTCTAACCGTTCCATCAATAAGAACCTTGTTCCTAGATAACGATATAAGAATATTTACTAGAAAGATGGTATCATTACCTCTTATGATATCAAATAATTTTTTATAAATTTATAAGCATGAAACTCCAAATAACTAAACACAATTAGTCGTATTATAAAATAAAAAATTCCTAAGGTTGATCCAATAAGGAAAATACTTATAGAATTCAATATTTTTGATGTTTTTATGATTTTTTGAATCTAAATTTACTATAATACTCTAGTGGTGTATAGTGTATAGACTCCAAAAAACAAGGATTAATAAAATATAGAATAAATTCAAGGATGTTTATTCGAATAAGAACATTCAATTTCTCATATGATGATAATCATATTAATTATATAGAAGACTTATCTAGAAAACTAAAAATAGCTCTCAACCTGACTAAGATTACACAAGAAATCTGTAACCTCTCTCAATAGAAGTCTATAAACACCATAAGTGAATTAAAATAAATCTCATCATGAAAGGAAAAGTAATGTTTGTCTCTTACTCCACCACTACCCTTAATAACAATGGTTATCCTCTCCTAAAATCATCATTTTCACCAGAATTCTAGCGAATGTGATAAGAATTAAACCATAAATTAATTCAAAATGCATATAAAATCACAATATCAAAATAGAATTAGATCATTAGATCATTAGTTACACCATCCATTTATCAAAATAACCACTCTGATGAATCCTAGACACTAAAAATCTCTCTCATGAACATGATATAATTAGAAATTTAGGAGGAGTAAATAGAAAAAAAATGTTTTGAAAACAAAGGAAAACTTACTTTTAGGAATAAGTAATTGGTTTCATAGGAATTAAAAAGATACAAAATTAATGGGAAAGATAAAAAAATCCTATTTAGATGAATGGTACCATGATCTTGTTGTCTACACCATTCCACTTTTAATTATAGTTTCAACATTGATCTCCCACTTAACCAGTGATTCTCTCCCTCTAGATGAGAAAGTTTAGTGGTTCACAACAAATTTATCCTATATTTATAGAAAAAACCCTTATATGTATCTATATCTCCACATCTTGTAACTTTTTACTTATTTTTGGAAGCTCTACATATCTATGTTGAGTTTTCTATCCATTATATTAGTGAATTTGAATAGTCTACATAGTCATTATAAATGTGTATGAGAACCCACATTAACTCTTAATTAAATCTACCTCAAAATATATCTTTAATGACATGTGCATGGAAAATATTTTAAAACAATTTATCTATAGATATATATTTTTATTATTGTATATTTTCGGCCTTATCTCCCATTAAATTTATCTCACTTGATCTCTATCATATATTCACATGGTCCATGTGTGAAAATCCCTAAATACGCCTAATATATATATATATATATAATTATGAGTATGGAAAGGTAGATTTGTATTTTCATATCTATGTAGATATGGATTCTATGATGTGACATGAATCATGTGATGTAATCTAGCACTTTAACTCAAGGTTGTAGTGTATAATTGTTATTATAGTATGCTATAAAATATTTCTCAAACCACTATCTCTTCCATATTTGGGCCCACAATAAAACAACAATCCTCAATAGAGTAAACTAACATCCTCCTTAAAAATCTCTTCTTCTAAATGTGAAAACCATGCCACAACCATTTGAACCAAGATGCAACATCAGCTTCTTCCAAAAAACTTTTCACTATTTAAATGAGAACATACATGAGGTATCAAGTCATACACGCCACAAAATCATAATAAAAAAACTTCATTCACTTTTCCCTAGATTTAGATCATGATACAATAACATCTAACCATGCCACAAATTATCTCTCATTATTACCATCACACCGCAATCATAGGCTCATGATGGAACACCATTTACACCTAAAATCACATATATTCAATTAAATAAAACTATTAAAGAAATTAGATACTTTTATTTCTATTCCTAAAATCACTTTTAAAATATTAATTACCCATACATGAATAAACATAATGAAAATTTTGGAATTATCACTTAAAAACTATTGAAATTTTTTGATTAAAAATTTAAAAAATATTATGCATAAATCAAAGTTAGTAATAAACAAATTATTTTATGATAAAACACACATTTATTCCAAAACATTCTTTATAATGGATTTACTTATAGTCATATCATATATAATGTTCTTATTCATTAACTGGGAATATGGAAACATAAGGAAAGGGTGATATTACAATCTCAGTAAGGGTAAACATAACAATGATTCATAGTGATATTATTATTATATCTCAAACATGAGAGGACCACGAATAAGGGAAAAATAAAATAATGAATGGAATAAGATCATTAAAGCATAATAAGGGATCATGAGGAAAGATAACATTTTAAAAGATCATAGAATAGAAAAACAAAATTATAAAAATATAATCTATCAAGAATAACATATACCAATGAATAATAATGTGAAATCATTATTTAATAAATAGGATCAATTGAGAAATAAATTATAAATATTGCATAGGAATAAGAACAAAATCATAACATATTTCAAGGATCTATATAAAGACCATCATAACAATGTGGGAATCACTTCATATGTCCCATAGTAATCTCATGAGATAAAAAACATTACCTAATAAAATTTTGGGAAATTTAATTCTAAAACCACCCATTACATAATGAAATTACCATACTTATCTATGTCACATTAAATGAATTAAAAATCCACTAAAAATATAGCTTTAATATCCCATGGAAATAAAATGGGATATATAATATTTCCATTATGTAGTACATAAGAAGTAATTAGAAATTGGATCAAATGAAACCTAAAATTTAACCACCCAAAATAAGCACACCATGTGAGAATTTAGAAGGTTATATATGAAACAAAATAACCATACAAGATAGATATTCTATAAAAATAAAGGGAAATAGAATATACTCATGAACAGAGTTTTATTAATATTTCGATAATGTTTTTGAAAATCACTTTCAACATTTGAACAAAAAGGATTTTAATAAATTATTATATTGATAAATATTCCAATAACAAAACCTTTAAAAAATAATGTTAAATTATAATATACATGGAGTGATATTTATGAAATGACAAGGATGTTTGAAATTTTAATTTTTTTTATCATTTTGTAATAACCCACATCAACAAAAGGGATATAAAATTTTATTTAAAATAAATTAATGATAAATATGGTAGGTATAAATAGAATATATATTTAACTTTATAAATAAAAAATATTTATTTTTTGGAATGAAATAATATGGATATAGAAGAAAAGAAACCAAAATATGGGCGGTAAATTATCTTTTACAACATCATATTTTATGAGATATGAATAAATCAGAATAGTGATTATAATAATGATTGTTAACTATAGTTCCCAAGTATAGTTGTGTCACTAAGAGAGGGATGGGTAAATAAATGATATATTCTCTTTTTATAGTTTCTATTCCTTTTAAATAAAACTTTGAGATTGGTTACATGATGATACTATCAATGTGTATCTTTTTCCATACATAAATATATCATAATTTAAATGGAATAGGTCATAATAATATTTAAATTGTCCAGACTCAATGTTTGAGACTAATACATTCCAAGTTCATGATTTTTTTGAAAATTATATTCCCACTACTAAACACAATGAGTACAAGTTCAAAATATCTCACAAAATCCTATCATAGAATCTCCTAATATTCCTGGTCACATGTGAATATAGTTGAGGGATACCTTCTAAAAATCCCTAACTACCTCATGATAGGATCTTTATACTAGAATATCACTAATCAAAGTTATCTCATGAAAATATTTTGGTTTTATATCCCAACCATTTTTTATATTGACTCTTTCCAGTGTGCAAGTGGTTTTCCATGAACCCATATGAATAGGTCTTCGACTCCCTCTTTCTACTTTGTGTATTGTTGTGTTTCCCTTATATTTCTTCAATTCTATTAATATATAGAATATTCAAAATATGTGTTTCTTTACTTTATCTCTTCTTTCTCCAAACAATATTATGATATAATAGGGTAGGATGGTGTTCCTATATCTCACCTTCTTCTCAAGCTTCAACATAGTAGCAGTGGTCTGGATTACTCCTCTATCTTCAATACACATGTACTCTTATTCATAGATATAGTTGGATTATTATATCCTTTATACATAGATATTATCCACTAGTATTAGTATAATCAGATTCTTAATCATTCCTTCTTTTTATAATACCTTTTTATATACATAGAGTCTTGAATATTTTTTACATTTAAAGTATGGAAAATCCTCAAATCAAGAAAGAACAACTTTCTTCATTTGAATTTAAATTAGTCAAAAATATAATCCAATTTAAATATACTTTAATTTGATTCAAGTTTATCATTCAAGTCATCCTTAATACCCAAGTTATTTTCATTTTCTATAAATCCATAAAATACATGGTAATTGAATTATTTTAAATATTATATTTTTATATGAAAACATGAACCATTGAGATGTGGAACCCCTATTATAGTGAGGAATTCATAAACTCTATCTTGAATAAAAAATATTATTATTATATCTATCATCATGAAGAATAACATATAAAATTGTATAATTAAATTTTAATTCTTCAGAATATTTAATTTTGGAATATTCTCATAATTTATAGGACTTTTTAAGGCTTACAATATCTCTATTTTGGGTAAACTATGAAGTATTACATAAAGAAAAAAATATTTACATATTGGATTGAAATACTTATAAAAAATCTATAATTTAATTTCATTGTCACATTTTCATCTATAACTGATATTTTTAAAGACAATGTATGTCTTAAAATGTCCATATAAAAATATCATAGTATGATTATAAGTTTTATGAAGTCCTTATGAATCCATAACTTTATCATAATTTTCAAAAAGTAACTATTATTTAATAATATTTTATATGTCTTATGAAATTATTATACCTCCATAGTTTTCCAAATTCATCCTCACTTAATAGTTTTAGTAATTCCTTTGTAATTTGTTTAAATGAATTTCCCTCTATGAAGTGTTATGTGTTTCATAAAATTGTTTCATAATTCCCAGTAAAGTCTTATAAGAACATTATAATGCCTTATGAATTTTCCATTATGTTTTACCACGTTTGTGAGTAGACTTACAAAGCCATAAAAAATCTGTATGAGATCAATACTTAACCAAATTCAGCTACAAAAAAGAATATCTAGAGCTCACTCAAGTAGCATCAAAACCTATTTAAATATTTAGTGGTATTTCTTTACCTTTATAAATCAAATAAAATCATCATTTAATTTTTTTAGTCAAAGATATCTACATCCATGGTGTAAAAGATCTTTTAGATGTTTTCTTTACACATACAACCATATTCTTACCTAATTAAGATCATTTATTCATTATACCCTTTATCTTACTACTCAAAAATAATCATAAAATATTATTTAAAATACTAAGTCTCATTGATTAGTACATGAAATTAAATTAAGGATAAGTATTAAAAATATTCAAATAATGGTTCCTATATTAAATCTTTCTATGTTCCAAGTTTCTCATACTTACTTTTCTATTTATAGATACAATAACTCACTAATCTAGGGATCCTCTTCATTCATCAAACAACACAAATATTAAACATCTTATTAAAAACAAATACATGTATAATCCATTGGGATATTCAAAAACCTACCAAAGTGGAAACTCAATATAGAAAACTAATTTATTCTCACTTTCCCTATAAATTTTAAAATTTAATTACCTCTATTTATAATCATTATATCAAAAACTATATTAAAAGGATCACATATCATGATTACTGTAATTGAGTATCCAATATTCTTTACAATTACCATATAATAATATAAATTTTCTAATTAATCACTCTCATATATAATCAATATAAATTCACAATTACTATATATTCCCAATGACTATATAACAACCACATTACCTTTTTTACATTCGTATATATTAACATAAAAACATATATAAAATAATTTGACCTATTTATATACTTAACAAGTGTTTAATATTTATAAGGTGTTTCATTCCTTATTTAGTTTTAATTGGTGGGTTAATATTTATAGGATACCACATGGATAAATAATTTAAGAATGCAATATTTTTAATTACCTGTTGTTTTATTCTTCATGTACTTTTTAAAATTATGTTTAATTTTGTTTTACTTCAATAACTCATTTTATATTATAATTTTAATAATATAAGTAATTATTCATTTTAGTTTGTTATTGTATATAAAATAAGTTATTTACATTATTTAAGAAAATTTAATTCTAAAAATATAGTCTTTTACAAATAGGGTTTAACTGATCACACTTGGGATGGGAGGCTCAAACCAATAGATTGGGAAGAGGTAACTAGATGTTTTGGGTTACCCATAATGAGCCCAAAGGTATCCCAAGATAGGTGATGAGACCAGGAGATGTAGCCTAGCTTCTGTGCGCTAGCCTCATTGAGCAAGATTGACCAACCAACCAAGTGGGATTTATAACGGCCTATTCCATCCCACGATCATGATATTTTCTACTTTGGACCTATACCTCATGGTTTTGATTACCCTAGGCTATATCCCTTAGACATCCCCCATAAAAAATCCTCATGATGGGAGAGTTATCCAAACCACCTTTTAAAGGGGTGCTTCATCATCCTCCTCCTTTGATGTAGGACTTCCATAATCTTCCACCAATAAGGTCCCAACTTCCTCACTAGCACATCAAATAGAAACTAACTATGATACCATTTGTATGATCCATGTACAACGCACGATCATGATATCATTTGCTTTTGTCCTAGATCGTACATTTTTTCTTTTCCGGGGCTCTGGCACTTAGGAATCCTCAAGAAAAAGGCCTCTTGATCAGATAGGTATCCACGCCACCATATAATAGGGTGCATTGTGATCCTCCTCCTTTATTGTGGGATTTCTATAAAACCCCCCCATAAGGGCCCAACGTACTCGTTGGAACATCAAATGAACACTTTATCTGATACTATTTATAATGGTCCAATCCTATGGAAGATAGTGATATTATCCACTTTGGGCCTAGCCTGTACGATTTTTCTTTACCTTGGGATCTGGGCCTCAAGCATCTACCAGGAAAATGTCCCATTACCATTACAAGATCAAAGTAGTGGGGTGATATTGAACTAACCTAATCGAAGTTGGAAATACCATACATGGTGTCACTTTCCTACAATAACCTCTAGCATGGGTTTACATGTGTTTCCGGAGAACCATCCCCTTCCAGAAACACCATATGATGTGTTCATGGATCACTACATGTCCAAAAAAACAAATCCTTAGGTGTTTTCTACAACCCCTTGGTGTTGAAATTTGAAAAATAAATAGTCCATATTTAGTGTTTTTTCAAATAGATTATTATATAAGGTTCCTCACTTTGATTAGATATTATATGTCAGCTTTTCTTTCAATTAAAATATTTTAACATCATTAGTTATGGGGACTAGGACTAAGTGAGGTATTTGAAGAAATAATAGGGTTAAGTACTCCCTTGGTAGTATACTTGCGAGACCCCCTTGTCACTATAGTATTTAATATTAATTAATTTTTGCCTATTTGAAGTTTGGTGTGAGTTTTCTATGTTTTTAGGTTATTTTCTATTGAAAAGATGTTTTTATAGTTTGGTAAACCTCATTATGACATGGATCCCTAGGGTTGGATGTTTTAATGGGCACTCTTCCATGAGTGTTTCCCGATGGTAAATATCCAGGGGTGATATAATACCCTATGATTTTCATATTAATTTCCATTTAAATAAATACTATTTTGAATAGCTTGTTTCACACAAAAAATACAACTAAATAAAAACATGATACATTTTATAAAATATTACAATGCCAGATAAACATTAATACATTAGGAGAATGTAATATGAACCATTACTAATATAATTAAATGTGGAATAAGTATGAAAGTAAATAAAAATTCCATAAACATAGAATTATTATTCCCATAGTTATCCAGGAGTATCATCGCCCGAATTTCAACTATGGATATAAAGAAAATAATTTGAAATATAATATACATGAAATAAGTTAATGAATTGGTTTCTTGTTTTTATAATGAATGTGAGGATATGTACATGAAATAAATTTGACTATTATTTATTTGTTCATTGTAAATATGGTTGTTGGGTATGCATATATCAAAGAGGTATGCTAAATTTGAGTAAACCGTGGTAAAAAAACTCAAAATAATATAATCATTGGATAAAACGAAATGATAATATTTAATTAAAATATTTTATTATAAATTTATGTGTTATGTATTTTTAAAAAAAATTATTTTGCATATTTATTAAATACAATTAAATATTTTAATAAAAATATATTTATAAAATTAAACTAATTATTATTATTCATGTAATCAATCTTAATGAATAAAAAATAAAACCATTTAATCAAAAAAACTTTTTCCTAAGAAATTATACAATTTCTTATATAATCTATATTTTAAAAAACTAATTGATTATTATTGAATAATGTAGAATATATTAAAAATATATTATTTTTTGTCTAAATATTTTAACTGAAAGTATCATAGGGGTGTTTCATCATCCTCCTCCTTTGATGCGGGACTTCCATAATCTACCACCAATAAGGGCCCAATGTCCTCGCTAGCATATCAAATGGAAAATAACTCTGATACCATTTGTAAGATCCCAATACAACGAATGATCATGATATTATCCAATTTTGTCCTAGACCGTACATTTTTTCTTTCCCTGGGCTCTGACCCTTAGGAATCCTCAAAGAAAAGGCCTCGTGATCAGATAGGTATCCACACCACCATATAATGGGGTGCTTTGTGATCCTCCTCCTTCAATGTGGTATTTCTATAAACCCCCCCCCCCATAGGGGCCCAACGTACTCGTTGGAACATCGAATGAACACTTGCTCTGATACTATTTATAATGGTCCAATCCTATGGATGATATTGATATTATCCACTTTGGGCCTGGCCTATACTGTAGAGACCCAAATCTTGACGTACATGGACATTACATTAATTTTTATGAATACTTAATACATAACAAAAATAAACACACAAGGACCGTAATAGTTTAGTATCTTTGGAATCTTGGAACACAATCTTCTAATCGTGGTGAAAGATCTCCAACATCTCCCATAAAGATCTTCCCCTTTTTTGTTTTCTTACCTAAAACCTTTTTTTAAATCTTGGGGAAAATAAAACATATAAAAGGGTGAGCTCAAATGCTCAGTAAGGATAAGCATGGATAAAATAAATCAAATCATATACTTTTGAACTTAAATACATGAACATAATGTTTAAACATCAAGGTATTGAGAAATGAAATAAAACATAGCAGTACATAAGGTAGATATCATAAATAAACATTAATCCTGATAAAATAGCATGAGAATAAAACAAGTAATTGTGGCAACCATTAAGCACATGATATGATTTCCATGGTAGCATATGCATTACTGCCAAGACCATCTTAGTGGACAAAGTCCCTTTCTGAATCGAGTTCACTCCTCGTTCCATTCCTGTATTACTGAATCAGATTAACTTACAATTCCAGCCATGTATATCTCATGAGATATAAATATTTACCCAATGCGTTGGAGGGAGATATAGGTCCCACCAATCTCATAATGAAATCATTCTTACTTGTGCCACAAAATAATCTTAAAACATTCATCATAACCCAATGAATGAAATGGGTTTCATAAACATCATCCTATAATAACATAATCCATATAAAAAAAATGGATATCATTACATCATAAGAAAATTGAAACCATGTAAATCATAGAGAAATTATACTTGAAACATACACATATGAAATAATACCATCTTATAAGGAAAATGGTTTTGATAAAACACTTGAAATGAATTCTTGAGGAAAATATCCTTTCTTCTTCAAAATAATTTTCTTTTCAAAAAATGCCATGAAATTTTAAAATAAAAGGATTTTTTTGAAAATAGACATGAAATATTATAGAGTAAGCTTCATGAAAATAAGGCGTTATAAAACTGTAAAAATTTGTTCATGCCGTATAAGTTAAAAAAAACATTCTTCTCGTACTTTTTCTGTAAAAGTCAAAAAGTTCCTCGTATGGTAAATAAAATAAAGTTTCATTACATACCTTGTAGTAAAATTAAAAAATTGGTAAAAAGTACTTTAAACATACATGAAACCATTTTTATAAAACAGGTTCATGGATGATAAATATAACCCCAGTAAATACTTACAAATAAACAATCTAGGATAAAAACGAGATTGGAAATGTTATCCCTTACCTTAGGTCCTATATGATTCTTACGTATCCAAACCTCCTGTATAATGATTTAAATAATGTCATTTACTTATTACATAATCATATTAATTGTTATTATATTATATATGGTTCACTTATGACTTTATATTATCCATTTTTTTTTGTAAATTCCATGTTAAAGCATCATTTTGTGTAAAATCGTTTTATTTATCGTACTTGTTTAGACTTGTTGTTCTTGATATTATTATTAATTATATCATTATTTAATTACTTACAGAATTTAAATCATGATTTATATATCATATATATTTAGTATATATATATATAATAGATAGATGAATGAAATGAAATACACCATTCATGGAGACGGTAGACCGTACGTACGCATGAACTCTGTTTTCCTTTCCTTATTGACTTGAATGGAAGTAAGTAGATGATATATATATATATATATATACATAAATTCAGTAGCTTCATTATGTCATATTTTTCATCATTATTCATTATATATACTTTATAATCATTCTTGAATGGTTTACATGGAGAACGAATCTCATCGCATCATGGAGACGGTAATCCGTACGTACGCACGAGCGATGATATCGTTCCCATAATTATTGAATAGAATTGGAGTGGATGTTATAATACCTCAGAATCATTATGATGTTATAATAACCATATATAGTTATTCTTTACACCATTATACCCATCCAAGTAAGGTGGTGGTGGAAAAGCTGATTACACCACGGCGTGGAGACGGTATTCTGTACGTACGCACACACGGTGATTTCATTTTCCATAGGATGGATATAAGCTGAAATAGAGTTGTTTCATATTTATAATGACATATCAGTATATGAGTAATACTTATGTTATTACTTTATAATTAAATAACTAAATAAGAGGAAGTATAAGAAGAAAGAAACTTGAAAGAGTCGGTAGAAGAGATTACCTCTTCCTCAACACACCTCCTTTAAACTTCTTCTTAGGGCACTAGAGTAGGTCTTTTGAGAATAAAAAAACCTCTATGATGTAACTATAAAGGTTTAGAAAAATAATTGGCAGGTTTTGACCGAGCTTCAAGGCTCAAATGGGTTTGAAGAGAAGAGGGAAGGGGTGCCCTTTTTATAAGGGAGGAGAGGGGCACCTTAGGAAAGCTTAAAATATTATTTTATAATAAAGTCATATTTGGGTTTTAATACCTCCAAATTAATTTATTTAGAAGCTAAGGTGGGGATGGGTCTAAATCCTCTCATCCAATAGATTTTATACATGTTTAGTTTACTATTTTATCCTTATCATTTAGATTTAACTCTAACTTAAATAATTTAACTTTTACGGTTTCTTTTTGTTTTCTTACACTATATGGTTAATAAACATACTATAACAAGCCAAACGAACCCCAAGTGTTTTATTATTAATATATATATCATTATATATGTCATTTAGCCAAACCATATATTTTTAAGAGTAAAATAGCAATTAATAATATAATATATTTTTTAAAAACTATTTTATGTCAATTTTGACACTATTTGGTAATTGATTCTTGTGAAATTCATAACAGCCTGATTAGTTTGAACAAAGTTAACTAAATCAATAATAACATGTCATATTAACCTAAAAAATTAGTGTAATTCATAAAAAGTCTCAAAGTACATTTATTTGGGTATTTATGACATCAATTATGTAAATATTTCATTAATAAGGTAATTAATTCATCATCATTGTGTCATAAATAAATTAAATTATTTAATGCCTAAATATTATAAATAAAATATAATTATATAGGAAATATTTTTATATTTCTAATTAATATTTATAGTCAAATTTATTTTATGTATACCCCAATATAAAAAATATTTTAGTTATTAAACTATGATTTTATCTACTTTAACTCTTCTTTAAATAAAATAATAATAAGTCTCATAATCTAATACAAGTGGAAATAAAGGGTAATTTTAATTCCTATGGTTGTTTTTGGTCAAATTACACTTATCCAATAGAATTAGGACATGTGTTAGGCTAATAATAATATCATTTTTACCCTTAATTACCCTATTTACTTTTAACTACGGTAAATAAAATTAAAAAGTTACTATTCACCAAAAATTATTTTTATCTTATTGAACTTCATTTTACTCCTTGAAATTAGCCATGTCTCTTGGATTTTCAGAATTCCACTCACAGAAGCGGTAAAATTAAGTTTTATGTAAATTTTCAATTTCTCATAGGAAGTGGGTAAAAGACGGTGAAACGTTCCATAAATTTTTTATATATCTAAAATTATTATAAAATGACTCAAATAAATTTCATTTAACTTATATAGGTATTATGTATCAATTTTGACTTAAATTAATTTAAATAAACTAAATAATTAATTAAATAAAAGTCGGTTTTTAAATAGTAACCTAGTGTTTTCACTATTCATCAAAAATTGAATGTTTTCAGAAAAATACCAAAAATTCACCCTAGGTTAATTTCAATATTCCAAATCCAAAAATGAAGTCCATTTTGAAAAATAAAATTTCAAAAAGAGTGTGTTACTATTCATAAAGGCTAGTTCATAATAATATTATAATAATATCTCACTTTGTGAAACTCAGTATTACGTACTACACATGCTATCGAGGAAGGTCTTGATTGCGTGTAATGCAAGCCAAGTCAGGGATGCGTGTAGTGAAATCTCCCTTTTGCATTGTTTATAACATAATCAAAACTTATTTCATTTATACATTAAACAAAATCTATGGTTAATGTTGCGTATAATATATTCTATCAAATGAACTTGAAATTGTGTGTAACATGATCCAAGAATAGTGTTACGTATACTGCAAGCTAATACAGTGTTGCGTATAGCGGAAGATAATCTTGGTATAGCATACAACACAAGACAACAAATTAATTTACAAGATTACTTCTCATAAAATCTCAAGGTGTTAAATTCTACCCCCTTAAAATGAATTTCTCCCTAGAAATTCGTCGGGGTTATAAATGGATTACTACTTGAAAGTTTCTTTTATAGAAACCCACATCATAAAAAGGAATACCAAAAATGAACATTAAAAACTAAATTATAAAATGTAAGGGTTACCCAAATTAAATAATCACTGTGTTTCCAAATAGGAGAACATAGGTGAAAATATGATTATGGAAGAAAAATATAACCATCATGTTCTGATGGAGTGTGGTAGAGAACATGGCTATGAAAAAGACAACAATCACAAATCCATAAATTTGTGATGATTTAAGGTACCATCTGATTCATCGGATATAAGGCAACTAGAACAATATTTTTGGTTTTCAAGACCATTTCCCTAAAGTTGAAAATTTTTAAATAGAAGAAATACTTACTTTATTTTGGTATAATCTCACCGTTGTTCGTGCCTTGAAAAATTTCTACTCATCTCTTAAAGAAACAAAGTTGAATTTTTCATTCAGGATGTGTTAGAAGATCATGTGATAGAATGATGGGTCATTCCATATGTCTCAAAAAAAAGGTTATCAAAAGTTATCAAATATACATAAGTCCATCTATGGGGAGGTTAATCGTATATGATTCCGAAAATGGACTTATACTTTATCTATCATACTGCATAATAAAACAAGTTTCTACTAACCAGGGACTTCATGTAGGCTTGTGGTAGAAAATAATATAATGTTGCACTTCGGTTGTGGGTTCGATTCCCCCAACCTTAGCTGACGCGACGGGTTGTCACCCGTCCTGCAGGTTGTCCCTTTTTCTAAAACTACATTATAATAACTTTCATGCAATAAAATAGAAAAAAGTTCTAGCCTTAAACAATACTATTTTATGTCTAACTTAATTCATTCAAATATTTACGCTTATCCAAAATACTTTTATCCAAGCTCATAGTATAAAGAAAACAATTACTAGAAATGTCATCTACCGAGCATGTGAATACAATCATTTATCCCCCATATATCATACGATATATCTTGTTGGTAACATTCCAAACATGTGAATACCTTAATCATGTATTCTCTCAAACCATAGTCAAAACAAGAATGTTGTCACAAGGTAACTCTTTCCATATACAAAAATCCCAAAAATTATATATACTCAAACCATGATATCACTTTTACCTTATATTAGTCATGAGCTTATTAATACTATCAAACATTTCATTATCTCCTTATCCCTTCTTTATGTGGATATTAGGTGCTTTCCAAAAATATTTGAATTACCTTTCATGGTTACTGGTACAATTAAACATATAATTCAAATACTCAAGAAAAGGAAACAGTGTAACAGTCCTTAGATTTTTCTTTATTCCATAGTACCATACATTATTCTTGACAAACATAAAATTATTACACTACCTTCTTAAACCAGTGACTGAGCTTCATAATTTGTTCCATCTCATATATAATTTGTAGTCTCTTCATCATCATCCACATAAATACTACCCATATGACTATATTGATTCTCTTTATGAGATTTTCCCTTAGGGAATTGGTTTGCATAATGCCCGTACATTCCATATTTAAAACACTTAACCATTGTTGATGTCTTAGAAATACCATTATCCTTGTCCATGGTGTTAACTAAACCTTTTCCTTTACAATTACTAGCTTTGTGTCTTTATTTTCCACACCCAAATAATCTCCCAGTTCCTTTGAAACATTCTCCCTGATGCCTCTTCCCACATGATTTACAAAAGGGAAATTTAACTTTCTTTCCTCTATGATCATCATGAAACTCCATCTTTCTCTTATTAGCTGAGTCAGGAAACTTACCAAAGTTGAGATTATTGATCATATTATGATAGTTCTGATTAGGAATAATAATGATATGTGGAATTCCCAATCCAATTTCATTTGGTTTCCCATGAAGAATATTAGTCCATTGTCCATCATATCCTCCATTATCGCGAATCTTCCTGTTTCCAGCCATTTTCTAAAACCCAAAAAGAATAGTGTAAGAGGCCAAAATTATAATCAAGGGGGAGTAACATCAATATCAAACATATTAGGTTTAGTTCTAATATTTTTACCATAATTCAAGGACTATAACCTATACTTATACATAAACTTAGGGATATCCCTAGATATACCTTTGAAATATCTCTAGGGATCTCACTAAAGTTTTCGCATCCTAGTTTCTAAAGGTTATCTATACCTTTCCTCGGATACCAAATGTAGAGACCCAAATCTTGATGTACATAGAAATTACATTACTTTTGCAGAATACTTAATACATAATAAAAACAAACACACAAGGAACATAATAGTTTAGTGTCTTTGGAAACTCGGAACACAATCTTTTAATCGTGGTGAAAGATCTTCAACATCTCCCATAAAGATCTTCCCCTTTTTTGTTTTCTTACCTAAAACCTTTTTTTCAATCCTAGGGAAAAGAAAACATATAAAAGGGTGAGATCAAAATCTCAGTAAGGGTAATAATGGAGAAAATAAAACAAATCATATACATTTGAACTTAAATACATGAAAATAATGTTTAAACATCATGATCTTGAGAAATTACATAAATCATGGCAGTACATAAGGAATAGATCATAAAGAAACATTAATCTTGATAAAATAGAATGAGAATAAAACATGTGATTTTGGAATCCATTAATCACATGATAAGATTTCCATAGTAGCCAAGGCATTGCTGCCAAGACCATCTTAGTGGACAAATTCTCTTTCTAAATCAAGTTCACTCCCCGTTCCAGTCCTGTATTACTGAACCGAATTAACTTACCATTCCATCCATGTCTATCTCATGAGATATAAATCTTTACCCAATGCATTGGAGGGAGATATAGGTCCCACCTATCTCATAATGAAATCATTCTCACTTGTGCCAGAAAATAAACTTCAAACATTCATCATAACCCAAAGAATAAAATGGGTTTCATAATACTCATCCTATAATAACATAATCCATATAAAACAAATGGATATCATTAAATCATAAGAAAATGGAAACCATGTAAATCATAGAGAAATTATACTTTAAACATACACATATGAAATAATTACATCTTATATAGAAAATAGTTTTGATAAAACACTTGAAATGAATTCCTGAGGAAAATATCCTTTCTTCTTCAAAATCATTTACATTTCACAAAATGCCAAGGAATTTTAAAATAAAAGGATTTTTTTGAAAATATTCATGAAATTTTATAGAGTATTCTTCATGAAAATAAGGCGTTATAAAACCGTAAAAATCAGTTCATGCTATATAAGTTAAAAAAACATTCTTCTCGTACTTTTGCCGTAAAAGTCAAAAATTTCCTCATATGGTAAATAAAAGAAAGATTCCTTACATACCTTGTAGTAAAAGTCAAGAATGGGTAAAAATTAATTTAAAAATACATGAAACAATTTTTATAAAATAGGGACATGGATGATAAATATAACCCCAGTAAATACCTATGAATAAACAATCTCGGATAAAAACGAGATTGGAAAAGTTATCCCTTACCTTAGGTCCGATATGATTCATACGTATCCAAAAATCCCGTATAATGATTTAAATAATGTAATTTACTTATTAAAGAGACATATTAATTGTTATTATATCATATATGGTTCACTTATGAATTTATATTACCCGTTCTTTTGTAAATTCCATGTAAAATCATCGTTTTGGGTAAAATCGTTTTATTTATCGTACTTGTTTGGACTTGTTGTTCTTGATATTATTATAAATTATATAATGATTTAATTACATAAGGAATTTAAATCATGATTTATATATCATATATATTCAGTATATATATATATATAATAGATAGATGAATGAAATGAAATACACCATTTATGGAGACGATAGGCCGTACGTACGCATGGATGCTGTTTTCCATTCCATATCGACTTGAATGGAAGTAAGTAGATGACATATATATATACATAAATTCATTAGCTTCATTATTTCATATATTTCATTATTATTCATTATAAATACTTTATAATCATTCTTTAATGTTTAACATGTAGAATGAATCTCATCGCGTCGTGGAGACGGTAATCCGTACGTACGCATGAGTGATGATATCGTTCCTATAATTATTGAATATAATTGGAGTGGATGATATAATAACACAAAATGATTATGATTTTATAATAACCATATATATTTATTCTTTACACCATTATACCCATCCATGTAAGGTGGTGGTGGAAAAACTGATTACACCACTGTGTGGAGACGGTATTCCGTACGTACGCACGTATAGTGATTTCATTTTCCGTAGGATGGATAGAAAGTTAAATAAGATTGTTTCATATTTATAATAACATATCAGTATATAATTAATACTTATGTTATTACTTTATAATGAAACAACTAATTAAGAGGAAGTAGCAGAAGAATGAAACTTGAAAGAGTCGGTAGAAGAGATTACCTCTTCCTCGACGCACCTCCTTTAAACTTTTTCTTAGGGCACTAGAGATGGTATTTTGAGAAAACCAGAACCTCTATGATGTAACTAGAGAGGTTTATAGGTGGAATTTTCATGGTTTTATTGATCTTCAAGTCTCAAAAGGATGTGAAGGGAAGAGGGAAGGGGTGCCCTTTTTATAAGGGAGGAGAGGGCCACCTTTGGAAAACTTAAAATATTATTTTATAATAAAGTCATATTAGGTTTTTAATAGATACAAATTGATTTATTTATAAGATAAGGTGGGGATGGGTTGAAATAATCTCAACCAATAGATTTTAGAAAAGTTTTAGTTACTATTTTATCCTTATCATTTAGATTTAACACTAAGTTAAATAATTTAACTTTTACAGTTTCTTTTTGTTTTCTTACAATATATGGTTAATAAACATACTATAACAAGCCAAACGAACCCAAAGTTGTTCATTATTAATATATATATCCTTATCTAAGTCATTTATCCGAGACTTAGATTTTTAGGAATAAAATAACAATTAATAATATAATATTTGTTTTAAATACAATTTTATGTCAATTTTGACACTATTTGGTAATTGATTTTTGTGAAAATTATAACACCCTGATTAGTTCGAAAAAAGTTAATTAAATCAATAATAACATGTCATATTAACCTATAAAATTATTTTAATTCATAAAAAGTCTCAAATGACATTTATTTGGGTATTTATAACATCAATTAGTTAAATATTTCATTAATAAGGTAATTAATGCATCATCATTGTGTCATAAATAAATTAACTTATTTAATGTCTAAAAAGTATAAATAAAATACCATTATTTAGGAAATCATTTTAGATTTCTAATTAATATTTATAGTCAAATTTATCTTTTGTATAACCCTATATTAAAAATGTTTTAGTTATTAAACTTTGATTTTAACTATTTTAACTCTTCTTTAAATAAAATAATAATAAGTGTCATAATATAATCCAAGTGGACCTAAAGGGTAATATTTTATTCCTAAGTTTGTTTTCGGTCTAATTACACTTATCCAATATAATTAGGAAATGTTTTAGGGTAATAATAATATCATTTTTACTTTTATTTACCCTATTTACTTTTAACCGTTGTAAATAAAAGTAAAAAGTTACTATTCACCAAAAATTATTTTTATCTTATTGAAGAACATTTTACTACTTGATATTAACCACATCTCTCAGATTTTTGAAATTCCACTCAGAGAAGCTGTAAAATTAAGTTTTATATAATTTTTTAAATTCTTCAAGGAGTTGGGTAAAAGACGGTGAAACGTTCAATAAAATTTTAATATATCTAAAATTATTATAAAATTACTCAAATGAATTACATTTAGCTTATATAGGTATTATGTATCAATTTTAACCTAAAATAAATTTAAATAAAATAAATAATTATTTAACTAAAAAGTCAGTTTTTAAATAGTAACCTAGTGTTTTCAGTATTCATTAAAAAATAAAAGTTTTCAGAAAAATACCAAAAATTCACCCAGGATAATTTCGATATTCTAAATCCAAAAATGAAGTCCATTTTGAAAAATAAAATTTCAAAAATTGGTTATTACTATTCATAACAGCTAGTTCATAATAATATTATAATAATATCTCATTTAGTGAAACTCGGTGTTGCGTACTACACACGCTATCGAGGAAGGTCCTGATTGCATGTCATGCAAGCCAAGTCAGGGATGCGTGTAGTGAAATCTCCCTTTGGTGTTGCATATAACATAATCAAACCTTATTTCATTTATACATTAAACAAAATCTATACTTAATGTTGCATAGAATAACATCTATCAAACGAACTTGAAATTGTGTGTAACACGATCCATGAATAGTTTTGCGTATACTGCAAGTTAATACGGTGTTTCATATAGCGCAAGATAATCTTGGTGTAGCATAAAACACAAGACATCAAATAAATTTAAAAGAATACTTCTCATAAAATCTCAGGGAGTTACATGTACGATTTTTCGTTCCCTTGGGATCTGGGCCTCAAGCATCCACCAGGAAAATGCCTCATGACCATTACAAGATCAAAGCAGCGGGGTGAGATTGAACTAACAAAATCGAAGTTAGAAATACCATACATGCTGTCACTTTCATACACTAACCTCTATCATGGGTTTACATGTGCTGCCGGAGAACCACCCTCTTCCCGAAACACCAAATGGTGTGTTCATAGATCACTACATGGCCAAAAAACCAATACTTAGGTGTTTTCTACAACCCCCTAGTGTTGAAATTGGAAAAATAAATAGTTCATATTTAGTGTTTTTTAAGTAGATTATTATAGAAGGTTCCTCACTTTGAATAGATATGAAATGTTAGCTTTTTTTCAATTAAAATATTTTAACATCATTAGTTATGGGGACTATGACTAAGTGTGGTATTTGAAGAAATAATATTGTTAACTACTCCCTTGGTAGTATACCTATGAGACCCCTTTGTCACTATTGGATTTAATATTAATTTATTTTTGTCTATTTTAATTTTGGTGTGAGTTTTCTATGTTTTTAGGTTTTTTTCTCTTGAAAATATTTTTTTATAGTTTGGTAAACCTCACTATGACATAGATCCCCAGGATTGGATGTTTTTGCAGGAACTCTTCCATGGGTGCTTCCCTATGATAAATAGTTAGGGGTGGAATAATACCCTGTGATTTTTATATTAATTTCAATTTAAATAAATACTATTTTGAATAGCTTGTTTCATACAAAAAATACAACTAAATGAAACCATGATATATTTTATAAAATATTACAATTCCAGATAAACATTAATACATTACGAGAATGTAATATGATCCATTACTAATATAATTAAATGTGGAATAAGTATGCAAGTGAAAAAAAATTCCATAAACATAGAATTTTTATTTCCATAGTGATCCATGAATATCATCACCTGAATTTCAACAATGGATATAAAGAAAAAAATTTAAATATAATATCCATGAAATAAGTAAATGAATTGTTTTTTATTTTTATAATGAATGTGAGGATATGTACATGAAATAAATTTGAAAGTTATTTATTTGGTCATTGGAAATATGGTTGTTGGGTATGCATATATCAAAGAGGTATGCTAAATTTGAGTAAACCATGGTAAAAAAAACTCAAAATAATATAATCATTGGATGAAAATAAATTATACAATTTAATTAAAATATTTTATTATAAATTTATCTGTTATATATTATTTTAAAATAATTACTTGGTATATTTATTAAATACAATTAAATGTTTTAATAAAATGTATTGATAAAATTTAAATAATTATTTTTATACAAGTAATCAATATTAATGATTAAAAAATAAAACCATTTACTCATAAAAAAAATTTCCCAAGAAATTATACATTTTCTATATAATCTGTATTTTAAAAAACCAATTGATTATTATTGAATAATGTAGAACATATTAAAAATATATTATTTTTTTCTAAATATTTTAACTGATAGTATCATAGGGGTGCTTCATCATCCTCCTCCTTTGATGTGTGACTTCCATAATCTGCCACCAATAAGGGACCAACATCCTCACTAGCACATCAAATGGAAACTAACTCTGATACCATTTGTAAGATCCCAATACAATGCATGTTCATGATATCATTCGCTTTTTTACTAGACTGTACATTTTTTCTTTCCCTCGGCTCTGGCCCTTAGGAATCCTCAAGGAAAAGGCCACATGATCATATAGGTATCTACAACACCATATAATAGGGTGCTTTGAAATCCTCCTCCTTCAATGTGGATTTTTTATAACCCCCCCATAGGGGCCCAACGTACTCATTGAAACATCAAATGAACACTTTCTCTAATACTATTTATAATGGTCCAATCCTATGGACGATAATGATGTTATCCACATTGGGCCTAGATTGTAAGATTTTTCTTTCCCTTGGGATATAGACCTCAAGCATCCACCAAAAAAATGCCTCATGTCCGTTATAAGATCACAGTAGTAGGGTGATATTGAACTAACCTAATCAAAGTTGTAAATACCATACATGGTGTCACTTTTCTACACTAACCTCTAGTATGGGTTTACATGTGTAGCCGGAAAACCACCCCCTTCCAGAAACACCGAATGGTATGTTCATGGATAACTAGAATGCCAAAAAAAATACTTAAGAGTTTTCTACAACACCCTGGTGTTGAAATTGGAAAAATAAATAGTCCATATTTTGTGTTTTTTCAAGTATATTATTATAGAAGGTTTTTCACTTTGATTAGATATTATATGTTAGCTATTTTTTTCAATTAAAATATTTTAACATCATAAGTTATGGGGACTAGGACTAAGTGAGGTATTTGAAGAAATAATAGGGTTAAGTACTCCCTTAGTAGTATACCTGTGATACCCCCTTGTCACTATAGTATTTTATATTAATTTATTTTTGTCTATTTGAAGTTTGGTGTGAGTTTTCTATGTTATTAGGTTTTTTTCTCTTGAAAAGATGTTTTTATAGTTTGGTAAACCTCACTATGACATGGATCCCTAGGATTTTATTTTTAGTGGGCACTCTTCCATGGGTGTTTCCCTATGGGAAATAGATAGGGGTGATATAATACCCTGTGATTTTCATATTATTTTAAATTTAAATAAATACTATTTTGAATAGATTGTTTCACACAAAAAATACAACTAAATAAAACCATGATAAATTTTATAAAATATTGCAATTCTAGATAAACATTAATACATTATGATAATATAATATGAACCATTACTAATATAATTAAATGTGGAATAAGTATTTAAGTAAATAAAAATTATATAACCATAGAATTATTATTCCCATAATTATCCATGAATATCATCGCCAAAATTTAAACTATGGATATAAAGAAAATAATTTGAAATATAATATCCATGAAATAAGTAAATGAATTGGTTTCTTGTTTTTATAATTAATGTGAGGATATATACATAAAATAATTTTGATCGTTATTTATTTGGTCATTAGAAATATGGTTGTTGGGTATGCATATATCGAAGAGGTATGATAATTTTGAGTAAACCGTGGGAAAAAACTCAAAATAATATAGTCATTGGATGAAACTAAATGATACTATTTATTTAAAAAAATTTATTATAAATTTATGTGTTATGTATTTTTTTAAAATATATTTTTTTGGCATATTTATTAAATACAATTAAATATGTTAATAAAAATGTATTTATAAAATTTAACTAATTATTATTATACATGTAATCAATCTTAATGAATAAATAATAAAACCATTTACTCAGAAAAAAAATTTCCCACGAAATTATGCATTTTCTATATAATCTTTATTTCAGAAAACTAATCGATTACTATTGAATAATATATAATATATTAAAAATATATTATTTTTCATCTAAATATTTTAACTGAAAGTATCATAGGTGTGCTTCATCATCCACCTCCTTTGCTGTGGGACTTCCATAATCTGCCACTAATAAGGGCCCAACGTCCTCGCTAGCACATCTAATGGAAACTAACTCTGATACCATTTGTAAGATCCCAGTATAATGCACGATCATGATATCATCTGCTTTTGTCCTAGACCGTACATTTTTTCTTTCCCTGGGCTTTGGCCCTTAGGAATCCTCAAGGAAAAAGGCCTCATGATCAGATAGGTATCCACACCACCATATAATGTGGTGCTTCGTGATCCTCCTCCTTCAATGTGGGATTTCAATAAACCCCCCATAGGGGCCCAACATACTCATTGCAACATCGAATGAACACTTGATCTGATACTATTTACAATGGTCCAATTCTGTGGACGATAATGATATTATCCACTTTGGGCCTAGCCTGTACGATTTTTTATTCCCTTGTGATCTGGGCCTCAAGCATCCACCGGAAAAATTCCTCACAACCATTACAAGATCAAAGTAGCGGGGTGAGATTGAACTAACCAAATCAAAGTTGGAAATACTATACATGGTGTCACTTTCCTACACTAACCTCTATCATGGATTTACATGTGTAGTCGGAGAACCACCCCCTTCCAGAAGCACCAAATGGTGTGTTCATGGATCACTACATGGCGAAAAAAACCAATCCTTAGGTGTTTTCTACAACCCCCTAGTGTTGAAATTGGAAAAATAAATAGTTCATATTTACTATTTTTTCAAGTAGATTATTATAATAGGTTCATCACTTTGAATAGATATAATATGTCATCTTTTTTTTCAATTATAATATTTTAACATCATTAGTTATGGGGACGAGGACTAAGTGAGGTATTTGAAGAAATAATAGGGTTAGTTACTCCCTTGGTAGTATACCTACGAGACCCCCATGTCACTATAGTGTTTAATATTAATTTATTTTTGTCTATTTGAAGTTTTGTGTGAGTTTTCTATGTTTTTTGGTTTTTTGATCTTGAAAAGATGTTTTTATAGTTTGGTAAACCTCACTATTACATGGATCCGTAGGATTGGATGTTTTAGTGGGCACTCTTCCATGGGTGTTTCCCTGTGGGAAATAGCCAGGGGTGATATAATACCCTATTATTTTCATATTAATTTCCATTTAAATAAATACTATTTTGAATAGATCGTTTCACTCAAAAAATACAACTAGATAAAACTATGATACATTTTATAAAATATTGCAATGCCAGATAAACATTAATACATTATGAGAATGTAATATGAACCATTTCTAATATAATTAAATATGGAATAAGTATGCAAGTAAATAAAAATTCCATAATCCTAGAATTATTATTCCCATAGTTATCCATGAATATCATCACTTGAATTTCAACTATGGATATAAAGAAAATAATTTGAAATATAATATCCATGAAATAAGTAAATGAATTAGTTTCTTGCTTTTATAATGAATGTGAGGATATGTACACGAAATAAATTTCACCGTTATTTATTTGGTCATTGGAAATATGGTTGTTGGGTATGCATATATCAAATAGGTATACTAAATTTGAGTAAACCATTGTAAAAAAACCTCAGAATAATATAATAATTGGATGAAATTAAATGATACTATTTAATTAAAATATTTTATTATAAATTTTTGTGTTATGTATTTTTTTAAAATAATTATTTAGCATTTTTATTAAATACAATTAAATATTTTAATAAAAATTTATTGATAAAATTTAACTAATTATTATTATACAAGTTATCAATCTTAATGAATAAAAAATTAAACCATTTACTCAAAAAAAATTCCCAAGAAATTATAAATTTTCTATATAATCTGTATTTTAAAAAACCAATCGATTACTATTGAATAATGTAGAATATATTAAAAATATATTATTTTTCATCTAAATATTTTAACTAAAAGTATTATTGGTTGATGAAAGTATATCATAATTTAACTGAAAGTATCATAGATTGAAATTAAGGTTCTATAGGACATGACATACTAATATTGACTTTTCATAATCATATGACCATTTTCTCGGATTTTATTTGATATTTTCAAAACCATTTTAGTTTTAATATTTTCTAGGAAACAAAATCATGAAAATAAGGGTGCGAAAGGAGTGTATCAAGAAACTCATAAGAATCATTGTCCACTAAAGAGGCATATTTGGAAAAAATGGATATAAATCCCAATAAATTCCTATTATAAAGGAAAAATATGAGTTTTTTCATGTTACCCTTGATAGGGAATTACAAATTGTATCTTGAGAGTTTTTTATCTTATGGATACTCTTAGATATTCTCATTATAGTGTCATTATTAAAATTGTAAGGAAATAATTTTTTCAGGGGGGAGTAACACATTGAGATTTTAGTATTAATTTCTTTTGAAATAATTAATATTTCAAATTTTTTAAACATTAAATATTAAACTAAAAAAGACTTCGATACATTTTATAAAAAAATACAATATAATTTAAACATTAATACCTTATAAGAATACAATAAGAACCCTCATTAATATAATTACAAGAGTAATAAATCCACAAGTAAATAAAAAAAATATGAATATAAAATCTTTATCCCCTTGATTTTACATGAATATAATCACCCTTATTAGAAATAAAAAAGGAATAAAATGAATTAGAAATATAATATAAATGAATAAACTAAATGAATATTTTTAATGGTTTTATTAATGAATGATAGGTTATGCATAGGAATAAAATATGACATTTATTTATATTGCCATTGGAAATATAGTAGTTGGATAATAATATATAAAATAGGCATAATTAATTTTTTTTAAATTTTAGTAAAACTGAAAATAATATATGAAAAATTGAGATCTCATTATAGCAGGTAAACACTACATCTCTAAACTATTGGCCAATGTATGTCCTATTATTTTACCACAGAAATAGTATATGTTTATATTCAAATATAAAATTTCTAATTTTTTTAATTTTAATTTAATATAGTGGATATCATTTTGGAGTTCAAGAAGGTCAAATATATCATAGGGTGATGTTTTTTTGTATTTTATGAAATATTTGATTTTTTAGATGAATAGTGAAAAATACCGCTTTAACAAATACTATCACTTTCCTGATATCATTATGGTATAATAATGACTTTTAATTTTGCATAAACTTTTTAGTAGACCAAAGATATATATTTAGTATGTAAAATAAATAATTTAAAAATAATATTATGTTGGATTTAGAAACCTATATTTGACATTTTTAAACCTAAATGAAGTTTTATTCTAATAAAAGAACTTTTTTGGGTATTTTTATTTAATTAAATATTTAAAAGGTTAAATTCGGTTTAGGATTGATTTTAACTTCAATGAAATTTCATATATTTATTAATAAATTAATACATGTCAGAATAATTAATTATATAAATGATTTTGGACTAAAATCGTTTTAATACTTAAAAAGACAATTTAAAGAAATTTTTTTGTTAATTTTTTATTACTTATATTAAAATTAATTTTGACCACCTATAGAAGATTAATATTTAAAAATATATTATATATATATAATTATAATAATAAACATTATGAAATAATATAAATTTAATTTTTTGTAATAATGAATTGTTATAATGGTAAAAATTTCTCACTACGGTAAGGGTTAAAAGGGTTGTGGGGTCAAACTAAGGTATATGGCTTAAAATATCCATAAAACCTGTCTAAATTTGATTGGTTGAATGTATGTAGAGTCTAAATTTTCAAATATATTAAATTATACTAAAATATATCCACTTTCCATGAGAATAAAATTTATTATATTTATAAGAGTTTCACTCCTCTCACTTATAAAGGGGAACCACCTTTTTCACTTCTCTACACCAGTTTATCACCATAGATTTACCAATATCTATATAAAAAACTTTATAATTCTCCTCCCCACATCCTAGAGTTCCCAAAATGACCTAAAATCCCATCCTATAAGACATATGGTGTAATCCAAAGGAAGATATCCATGGAAGAGGTATAAGTTTTAACTGAATTCATTCAAGTTTATTTCATCATATAAATGAATAAAATATATTTTGAAAATACTGAAATAAATATATAAGTATATTTAATATATTTAAATGTTGACAACTATTTTATAATTCCCTTAAAAATAATAGAAAGTCCAAACATCACACATGTGTAGATATGACATACCGTCTCTAGGAAGTGATGCATTTTATTATTCACCACCACCTCACATGGATGGTATTATAAATATATTTAATATATATATATATATATGATATTTATAACATAATTATGATTCTATATAGTCAATATATTTTCTAATTTCCTTTCTTCCCATCGATTTTAAAATGAATATGCAACTCCTGTGTACGTGCAGACTACCTGTTCTATGAAGCGATGTAATTCATTTTTCATAACCAAATTCCACAGATGTTTATAAAATTATATTCTGTGTATAAATACTATATATATGAAATTATTAACATTATTATGGTTATTAAACCCTATCCATGGTTCAATGAACATAAATGCTAAATATATGAAACAAAATAGTTAACACCTAAATAATTAATTTTAACAAAGAATTATGTGTAAATTGGTAAAAATAAGTAATGAATAAATGATATATATTAATATAGATACAAATAAGGATATGATATAGATGAATAATAAATATAAATTTATTATACAAGTGGTTTTATCTTGTACAACTAAATTAGAATTTAAGGTAAGGGTTATAATCTCACTTTTTATCGAGATTGTTTATGTTTAGATTTCAATTAGGGGGAAATTGTAATTTCTATATATCACTCTTAAAACCTATATATTTTGTTCTAATAAGTTTATTTATCAGGTTTTCTAGTATTTTTTCCAGTTAACCTCTTTTTGTACCCAAAACCACAAAAATAAAGTTAATAAGAAATTCCGACCTTATTTCTCCTTTTTAGTGAAAAATATTTTTCCTCTGTATCTATGTTCCTCAAAATTATTTTATAGGATCAGTTATAAACTATTAAATTATTTAGAAAGCTCTTTTATACTATTTAAAACATTATTTATTTTTTTAAGGAATATCCTTATTGTTTTCTATTAAATTAAAATGTTGACATTTTATGAAATTGAGAGAAGAATGTTTTTTAAAAATTTACCACTTGAATACATTTTATCATCATCAATAAATAATCAAGCCATTATTCATTAATTTTTTATTTTTAAAATGTTTTCAAAATAAAATGATATTTATTATTATTTTTAAAGATACATTCTAATGAATTTATAAATGTTTTTTTCATACAGGTAAACATCATTTAAATACATTTATGCTTCACTAGAGATATAATCTATTGACTCTATCCACCTTCTTTCTCTAGATGAATTCTGAACATACTATCATAATTATTTAATGGGAAAAATATTGACTTTCCATATGTTGTTTTTGAAATAAAAATATTGATATTGAATATTTATTGTAGAAATTAAGTAATAATTTCATATGATAAATGCATTGAATTTATTAGGTGACTGGTGGGGTATTATTTTAGGCATCCCCTTGATTAATTAGTAGTTTTCATTATAAAAACTATCTTGGGTATTTTGAATATTCCTTACTATTTATGTATGATTTCTTAGCATGATTCCTTGTTAGTAATATTATGATGTCTGAAATTATGCATTCTATCATTATAAAAATATTTAATTTTTTATCTATGTGATTATTTATGTTCCTATATAATTCGTAGATATATTTATATTTCATAATATTAGTTTTTTTAATATTTTATTATTATTTATCTCTTCCATATTATTCATGCATTATTTATTATAAAATTTTCCACTGTAACCATTCCCTAACTAAGAATAACAGCTCACCACATTATTTTATTTTTATCTTCAGGTTACCCATAAGTTAACATTTAATGATATTTAAGGATATAATTGAAGGAACAATAAAGTTATCATTGGAATTTAAGTTAAATTTCATGTGTTAGAATGTAATATTAGAATAATATATGTATCTAGTCTTTATAGAGTACTAAACGATTATATCTCATTGGATACAGTCTGTTATATATTATACCAATGTAATATAGTAAATACCATATCTATGTTACAAGAGTCATGATTATTATATTTGTTATCAGGGAATGTTTAATAGAATCTTTGAGAATTAAATCAATAAGAACATAATATAAAATAATAAGAAAATTATGATAATCCTTAATATATTTAAGAAATATTTCTAGAGTATTTTAGAAACATTAAAATCATATTATATAATTTAATTTTCATGATTTCATGAACTAATCTAATATATCCCATTTTTAGAAATAAAACCTAATGGAAGGATACGAATCTATATCAACACTCATAATTTTTTTTATAGATTTACTTAATGATCAATTTAGTGATGTCAATGAGGATGGTATTAGAGATGAGTGTACTATATCTATATTGGGCCAGTCAAATCATGTCATGACTAATAACCTTTTTAGTATATAAAAATCTGCTAATTCATAACATGGTGCAACAATTTTTCACTACTTAATGAGATAAAAACCTCGATAATTAAATAGGATTATGAATCAATCAAGAGTTAAATAATGGATCAAGTCCCTGGAGAAGATATTTATTTATTTGGGATGTAGTGAAAGGGAAAATGATATCATGGTAGTTTATTATCTAAAGGGAGATTTTGATCATTGGTAGTAATTGACCTAGAGCACTAAGGAGTCAACAAATATTGACATTATGTAATGGAATATTCTTAAGGTGAAATTCTATAAAAATTATTTCCTCTTGAGAAATGAGAAGACATAGAAATAAAATTTCTCAATTTAAGGAAAAATATAAAGGAAAATGTTTTTGAATACGAAGTGAACTCTACAAGGTTATAAAATCATGACTTGGATTATATGTATATATAATAAAAGAAGTTATAATGATCACTTTTTTGATTGGTTAATTACTATCCTTCAAAGGGCGTTATTCTCTAAAAATTTTTCAATATATGAGGATATAATATCAAGTGCTATGAAGATAGAGAAATTATTCTTTAAGTATTACGTTTTGTAGGGAAATCAATAAAAGAAGTGGATAGATGAAAACTATATTAAAAAAATAATGGAAATGGGAATAAGGGAAGGGTGTAATTTACAATGTTTAGTAGTTGTGGAAATTATAACCATGGAAAATTCTTAAATGGAATGTTAGTTTTCTTCAAATTTTGAAATGAAGGCTATCTAGTTCAAAAAGGAAAGTTAATGAAATAATCCACTAAGGTATAATTATTAAATAATAAGGATATGGGGAACTATTTAAACAAATCCCCCAAGAGTTAATGGGATTTATCTCAGAAAAGGTCATATGAGTAATGAAAATCTTATGTGATCACTAAAACTGAGGTTGACGTCCCAAATTATATAAAAAAGTATTTGATAATAAACTCAATATTATCTAACTATTTTTTAAATTTTAGATCTTCACATTCTTTTATATCTTCTATGTTTTCTGAGATCCTTAAATGATCTCCAAAAATTCGGAGTAAAGAGTAGTTAATCATTACACCTGGTGAGAATAATATTGAAAAAAGGATATATTATGAAATATTTATTTGGATATATAGATGTTTCCTAGTTGTATACTTGGTTGTCATACCAATGATTCAAATTGACATAATCATTGGTATGAATTGGATTTGAAAGTATAATGAAAGAATTTATTTTCAAGAGAATAAGATTACTATTTATGGAGGGGAAGACAATCCCTTATTTTAAGGGAGAGAATTCATTCTTTTAATCATTCATGGATATACTTTTAGTAGCTCAATTTTATTGAATTACAGGAGAATAGGTAGAGAAACTCTATTGACATATGGGAAATACATTATAAGAATATAGGATGTACATATTATTCAAGATTACATTTAACTGTGTCTCGAATAAATAATAAAACATCCCCTAAGTTTGAATTTTAGTTTAATATTGATCCCATCCCTGATGAAAAAAATATATCCAATAATCTTTATAAAATGGTAGTAGTGGGATTAGTAGAGTTTAATAAACAACTATATGACTTGTGTGATAAAGGATTTATATACTCTAACATTTTACCCTGGGTATCCTCTATCCTATTTATGAAAAAAGGGTGGATCTATGAGGTGATTCTTAAATTATAAGGATATGAATGCCATTACTATAAATAATAACTATGCATTTACATATAATGATGGCCTATTTGATAAAATTCAATGAGATAAATATTTTTCAACAAGAAATATTCTCTTCGACTATCACCAATTAAGGGTAAAGAATGATGATATATCAAATATGGCATTTCATATATTGTATGATAAATTAGATTTTATGGTATTTCCCTTTATATTGGAAAATAAACCTTTTATTTTTATAGATATAATGAGTATATTATTAAAGGATTATCTCGATAAATTAAAGTATGTATTCATTGGTCATATCTTGATATACTCTAAAATACATTAAGTGTAGCGAACCATCTTCAAATAATTTTTAAGAATCCTAGAGAAGAGGAATTATTTTGTAAATTCAGTAAGTGTGAATTTTGGCTCCTGTAAGATTATTTTCTAGGATATATTTTCTCTATAGATAGAATATCAGTTGATTTATTAAAGAAAATGGTAGTCAATTAATGACCCACATTGATGGATATAACTAAGATACATAGTTTAATTGGTTTACCAAGTTACTATTCGATTTTTTTGAAACTTATACCTTATCGACTAACCCATTTACCATGTTGGAAAATAAAGGGGTTAAATTTGAATGATCAAGCAAATATAATAAATGTTTTGAAGTGCTAAAGTGGTGATTAATTAATGAACCGATATTGAATTTACCATTGATAAGGGAAGTATCTATAAAATATAGTGATGCATCAAATAATGGATTCAACTATGTCCTTATTAAAAATGATAGGGTGGATTATTACATAGAAAGGTAATTAAAAATACATGAAAAAAACTATCCCAATCATGATCTTGAGTAGGAATCTGTAATATATTCCATGAATATATGGAGACACATTCTCTATGGTGAAAAATTAGACATATATATGGACCAAAAATGATTGAAGTACACATTCTCTTAGAAAGAGATCAACACAAAGAAAGTAGGACTGTTAAAACTACTCAAGGAGTATGATTCCTCGATAAACTACCACCATGGTAAGGAAAACATGGTGGATAATTCATTGAGTAAGAGGGGCCATGGAGTTATGAACATTATGAGGATTAAAATGGATACTATATTTAGAGATTTATTAATGTTTAATATGGTAATAGTTTAATATAGGGAAACATCATTCCTTTTCAAGGAAATTTCTTTACCATCATTACTAAGAAATATAAATAAGAACCAATAGAATTATAAGGATTTACAAGGGAAGATAAAATCCTTGAGTAATGAAAAATTTTCAGTCTTTATATATAAATAGGGAGTGTGGAAATTTTAGAAGAGGTTACATATTTCATATGTCCAGGATCTATCTAGGGGGTACTAGATAAAGAAAATAGCTCAAATTACTCTATACACCATGGTAAAAAAAGAGGTATAGGTATTTAAGAGAATATTTATGGTTGGATGGTATGAATTTGAAAATTATAGACTATGTGTCTAGATTCATGGTGTTCCCACTGATAAAGGCTGAAAGAAAACATCCTGATGGAGTCATTCAACCTCTTCCTATACCATTATAGAAGTGGGAAAATGTTACAACAGACTTTGTCACTATACTTATGAAGACTCCTAGGAACAATGATGTTATACCATCCATTATAGATCTTCATACCATGTATATAAATTTACTATTAGTATGGGAATATATACCCATTGAGAAGTTTTTTCAGCTCTATTAATGATGTTTTGAGACTTCCTGGTGTGAATTTATCAATTTTTTATAACCATGGCCCTTAGTTCATAGAAAAAATTTAGAAGAGTATTTAAGAGTTTATAAATATCTAGATACATTTGATAAACTCATATCATCATAAAATTTATGGGTAGTATGAAAGAATAATTTAGACATTATAAGACAAGATGATATCTTGTTCAATAGAATTTTATGGAGCATGGGATCAAAATCTACCTACGGTGGAATTTTCATATAATAATAACTTCCATTAAAGAATATTGATGGTAGTGTATTAATCATTTTATGATAAGATATATTATATAATAACTTGTTGTAATAGAGTAGAATAATGGAATCTATTAGGATTATAACTTGTTGAGGAGACAACTGTGAAAGTATAGACTATTCAGAATCATATCAAAATAGATCAGAGCAGACAAAAGATCTATGGAGATAATCGAAGTAAGGAATTTGAATTTAATGTGGTGGATCAGGTATTATAAAACCTCTCTTCATTTAATGAAGTTATAAGATATGATAAAAGGGGATGTTAACCCCTAGGTATATATAAAGACCCAAAAATTCTGTATATATTTTTAATTATATAGAATTATTACGAGACTGCAAAAATTGATGGCACATGATTCCGAGGCCCAAATAGCCCAGAAAAGAATTTTGAACTTTTTTTAAGATACTTTCTGTAAATGTGTAAGAGGGTATTTCTATATATTGAACCAGTTATTAGATTAAAAATCTGAGGGCACTGTTGAATTCACAGCACCAAGAATCACTTAGGTGAAGCTTAAGTTCAACTAGAAAGTTTCGGATGAAAAAGATAATTTTTGGACTTTCAGAAAAACTAAAAATAAAATAACTATAATTTATTTTATGATTTCTATAACCATTGAGTGGCGGATAGTGGGACCATAGTGTAGCGATGAACATTAAATAAGAGACATTTAATGATACGTCCCTTTGGATGTTTAACTACAAAGTTCGTCGATTAAAGGTTCATTAATTGAGGTTCATTAATTAACCATATTAATGAACTAAAAATGGTGTGATTTATTTTATTTAATCAGGAATTTGGAATAGGAATTGGGAACCCATGGAAGGAACCTCTGATGAAACCCTAACAAATTTCCACTCTAAAGAAGAATGATGGATGGACGACGACTGTTGGGGGAATCGATCTAGAGATCGATGAACAATGATAAACAACTTAGAATGAGGATTCATTCCATCATCCGTAATGGATTACACTGAATCCAAGAAGGGGGTTTAAATTATTTATGATCCCTCTCATCCCGTTCTTGGAAAATACAATGAACGCGAACAAATTGACTAATGGGTTGATTCACGTCTCTTTTGTTCTTGCGGGTGGTTGTTATAGGGTCTTAATATGGGGAATTGTTCTTTCTGATTGATGATTGTTGTCACCCCATGTTAGAACACTAACAAGGAGGGTGCGGGACAATATAAAAAAATCCTCAGACCCCTTCCATTCTTGTTTTATGTGAATTATTTGTGTGCGACCAGACAACAAGGCGATAAGATGAATTTAAGAGCCTCGTAGTGAAGGCAGCGACCTGGGAGGCTCGTAGGCGCAGACAGGAAAGAAAACAGACCTCCAGAGAATCTCCAGTGCCCCATGGAAGCAACTACCAACACGAAACCACTGGTGTGGTGGTCCTGAGAACCATTGGTGGAGGCTGGCCAAGCCACTTGTATGGTGGAGCGGTTCTCGTAGGCGCCACTGTGGAAGGTGCTGCGACCAACCGTGTCGCGACGGGTGGAACAACGTGGTGTCATCGCGCTATGTGGGGAGAGGAGTGGATTGCTTGGGCTACTCAGCTGGACCACTGTCCATCTCCAACCAGACATTTCTGAGGGTGGGGGGGGATGCACCCTACTGGCACTCCCAACTAGCTGAAATGGACGCACGACGTCTCGTCAGTGCGTCCAACAACCGGCCCGCATCCACATGGGTCGGGTTTTCCAGGCGGGCCGGACCTGTTGGCCGAGATAGACCTGCCAGCTGGGCAGGTTTTACCAACTGGGCTAGAACTACTTGCCAGGCCAGACCCGTAGGCCCAATAGGCCAACCGGGCTAGACCCATACTGGACCTGGACCCATCTAGTCCCGTTTCGCTCAATTGGTCGTATCTCATAAACCGGGAGTCCAATTGATGCGCTGTCAGCGGCATGAGAAACCAAATGATGAGGAGGTCCTTTTAAGATACATCACATGAGTTTTGGAATAGTTTAGAGTATGGCTGTGTTGGATCGGACTCGAATCCAACTGGGTCGTGTTTACCTTTTTTCCTATATCTTAAAGACCGGGCGTCCAATTGACGCATCGTTTATCATGTTGGAACCATTATGACAAGGAGATACTTAGAGTCACTTATTAATGAGAAATTGTGGTTGTTAAAATATAACCAGTGTCTTGAGAAGTGGTTTCTCATGAACTCATTTGCACAAAGTGCAGGAATCCTATGGCTGGTTGTCAAGTGAAGGGAAACCCTTTATGGATAGGTATGAGAGTGACCCTTCATGGACCGACAGAAGAGAAACCCTACATGGATTGACAGTAGTGTGAACCTGTGTGGGTCGATAGTAGTATGACCTAGTGTGGATCGATAGTAGAGTGACCCTGTGTCGATCGATAGTAGTGCGGCTTTATGTGGATAGAAAAGTAGAGGGGCCATGTGTGGATCAACAGTAGACTGACCCTATGTGGATCGACAGTTCAACGAACCTTCATGGATCAATAGTAGAACCTCTCAAAAGAATAAAATGATCTAGTTTATGACTAATCATATTTATTTCTATTCTCTAAGTTGTATACCTGGTGTGATCCATCTTTCACTTCATGCTTTGTGATTGAGATCATGTTTTTTGGTCTTCACTTTGTAGAATTTTGAGAGACCTTTGGGGGTCTTAGGGTCCCTACTGAGTATTTTTATACTCCCCCCTACAAGGGATTCACCTGAAACTTTTTGTGTCTTGTGTAGATAGTGTACAACATGACTGATACTGGAGGAGCCATGGCTAGACGGTGCTCGAAGGTGGTTGACAGACGTGGTGGGTGGCAGTAATGGAAGACGATGAGATGTACCCACCCTTCAGGTATGATCCTTGGTGGACGACCTCTAAAACACATTTTCCCATTTTTTTGTATTTTCATTCCAGTTGGGATTGTATACTGGACCATTTACATTCAGTATATACTTTTATTCTCAGTGTTGATTTTCAGTAGTGGTTATACTTTCCCTTTTTCGATGTGTTTTACTTGTATGCAGTGTGTACCTATTCCGTGTGTGTACAGGTTTAATGGAAATGCCTTCCCTTTTTGGGTTATGACTTTCCAGTGCTAGTCGCCATCCCCTGACCCATAAATGTTAGGATTGGGGTAGTCACGACACGGGCTCTAGGGGACGGTTTGAGAAAAAGTGGTATCAGAGGGAAGTTGGTTCGACTAGAAGAACTAAGAGTCTGTGTTTTCAGTGGAGAAATTTTGTTAAGTGTCTTGAGTTCGTATTATAGTTTAGGGAGTCCAATTTTGGTATAGTGGCCAACATATCCACAAACCAGGAACTCGAGTTCTGATTTTTGACTCGATATATGAAAAAATTGCTTGCCTGTGCTTTGAAAATATTTTTATTTTGATCTCTTTTGTGTTAGCTCACCATGTATAACTTATTGACCTTGGCACATCTATTTCTTTACAAGATTACACCACATAAACAGCCAGCTAGGATTATTGTGAGAGATCAGGATGGTGGCCCATTGATCAATGATGTGTTAGGGAATAGCCCTCTTATAGCGTTAGCACCTTTGGGTGGTACACCAGTAGCACCACCACCCGTAGGGTAGCAGTTTCTCCCAACCCCCAGCGGACCATGCCTGCCGAATGATCACGTTTGAAGATTTCCAAAGACAGAGGCCTCCAAGATTACGAGGTAAAATATATCCATAGACATCTGAGGACTGGCCAGAGGCTATGCAATGAGTTTTCCATTTGGTAAAGACACTAATAGAACATATAGTGATCATAGCTGCTAGTATATTTAAAGGATCAATAGGGAGATGGTGGAGTCTAATGCTTAAAACACATGAGGAGATGACTCTTTCTTGGATGGACATTGAGAATGTATCTAGGGTGGAGTTTGTACCAGCGACACTACGATCTGTGTGTATTCAGAAGCTACTGAACTTACAACAGGGCAGCCTGATGGTGGCCTAGTACTCTGTGAGATTCACAGACTACTCTCGTTACTCCACCGACAGGGCATGACACCATTTCTTCAGGCCCTAGACCTTTGATAAGGGTCTCTGATGGGTTATCAGATCGTCTATGATATCTCCCATCTTCCTAATGCAGGATGGAGTGCTAGAGCGAGAACTATTGGTGGATAGCTTCCAAGATGAGCATGCACTGACAGTGAGAGCCACCACCGGACTAAAGGAAACTGATACATCTGCAACAGGTAGTAGGAATATGACACAGTGGTCCAAGAGGACCAGACATTCCGAAGGACAACCCCAAGAAGTAGGTTTGGAGGTGCGGAGTTCACAAAGTAGAGGAGGTTAGGAGAGGAGAAGGCGGGGATACTTGTGTGGTGGGCAGGTTCACATGGCTCGTGACTGCCCGACCCACCATAGTAATGATCAACAAAATGATTTAAGGACCACTAAGGAAGTGGAAGAGGTTCGAAAAAGGAGGTCCAAAGGGTAGTAGATGTGGAAGAGGAGCAGGCCATGCAACAGGTGGTAAATAACAGTGTGAGTTACCACCACCACCACCCCTAGGTAGTCCACCATGACCGTAGGGAGCAGGTGGACAAGGACAAGATCTTCTTATAGAGGTATAGGCCTATGACCTCGGTGCTCTAGATATGATTATTGGTATGATCTATGTCTACTCCACCCTAGCATTAGTTATTATAGACACAGGTTCCAGTCACTATTTCATGGCCCTGACTCTCATTCAGTGCTCAGAGTTTTTGATGGAGCTTTTGGATCGATCCTTACGTTTATAGACTCCCATGGGATAGGGTTCGATGATTACTCAATGGTGCATGTAGTGTAATCTTACTTCAAAAGGTATTATCTTTATCTGGGATCTCCTAGTTTTAGTGTTGAGGCCTTACGATGTCATGTTGGGTATGGATTTTATTTCCACATACCATGATTAGGTCGACTGTTTTAGGTGCAAAGTGTTGTGTGTCTATGAGAATGGGACAAAGTTTTCCTTAACCGGTGAGAAGGAAACCTTTACAGCACATGTTGGAATTTCATGGAGGAGGGTGCAGCTGATCACTCATCAGTTTGATAGCCTCAACCTCGGTGTGGTTGATAAGAGGAGTCCGAGCTATCCTGTTGTGGTGGACCAGTATGCAGATGTCTTCCCTGAAGATGTTCTGAGACTACCTCCTCATAGATAGGTAGACTTCTACATCAACCTGTACCCTTGGAAGATACCAATATCTACTCCATCATATCATATGGCTCCCGTGGAGCTTTGTGAGTTGAAGGTATAGTTGTAGGACATGCAAGGGAAGGGGTTTATAAGACCCAGTGTCTCTCCATGGGTATCCTCGATTTTGTTCACCAAGATGGTAGATGTGAGTTTGAGGCTTCGCGTGGACTATCGACACCTGAATTAGGTTATTGTTAAGAACAAATACCCTCCACCAAGGATTTATGATTTCTTTGATCAACTGAAGGGAGCATGATAGTTTTCAAAGATAGACCTCAAATCATGCTATCATCAGCTCAGGGTATGGGATGAGGACGTACTGGAGACTGCTTTTAGATGGCGGTATGGCCACTATGAGCTCTTGGTAATGACTATCAGTGTGACCAATTCTTTGGAATTGTTTATGGGACTCATGAACATGATCTTCCAGCCCCACATTGATCAATTCGTGGTGGTCTCCATTGACGACATCCTGGTATACTCAGTGTTAGAGGAGGAGCATGCCACACATCTTTATATAGTTCTGGATAAACTCTGAGAGCTCCAACTTTAGGACAAGATCTCAAAGTTCCAGTTCTAGATTTGGGAAGTCCAAATCTAGGGAACATTATCTTGGAGGCTAGAGTTTCAGTGGATCCGGAAACGATAGAGGAAGTGCTTTCATGGGTGCCACCCAGGAGCGTGACTGAGGTGCGGAGTTTCCTGAGATTGTCTGGTTACTACTAGAGATTTTTACTTGATTTTTCCATAGTAGCCGCACACTATTCATCTTTGAAAAATTAGGGGCATCCCTTAGTATGGACTAAGAGATTCCAATAGAGTTTCCAGGAGCTGAGGAATAGACTGACGAGTGCCTCCATCATGAGGCTACCAAAAGAGGGATTTGGGTATGTAGTCTACTGCAATGCTTCAGGGACCAGACTAGGATGTTTCCTAACGCAGGAGGAAGTGGTTATTGTATATAGATCCTGAAATCTAAGGCAACATGAGTATAACTAAGCAACCCATGACCTGGAGTTAGTAGTAGTGGTCGTTGCATTGAAGATGTGGCAGAACTACATGATGGTAGAATGGTTTACAATATACTCCAATCTCAAGAGTATCAGGTATATCTTCTCATAGAAGGACCTGAATTTGAGATAGAGGTGATGCCTAGAGTTCCTCCAGGACTATGACTTTGAGATAGTATACACATTTGGGAGGGGAAACATAGTAGAAGACGCACTCAGCAGGAGGTCTGGTCTACACATGCTGATTGAGGTGACATAGCAGCTAGCTGCGTTGCAGATATCCATTGTGGATAGTGATGGAGCATCTTACCTCTAGTCTATGACTATCACTCCCCCACTCCTTTTTCATGTTCAGGAGGCACAACTTGGGGATGTTGACTGTGAGGCCTGACATGCTTAGATATCCTCAAGATAGGTTCTTGATAGATTTTTGAAAGGTGGGGAGCACTTCATCCATTTTAGAGGATGCATCATGGTACCAGTGATGTTTCATGAGGATTTATTAAGGGAATTCAATACACCCTCTTTGGTGGTACATCTCGAGGTGGTGAAGATGTACCATGACCTCCAACATTAGTATTGGTGGACATGGATGAAGAAAGTAGTGGCATAGTTCATTTCACGATGCCTCACTTGTTAGCAAGTGAAGGTCCTGAACCAGGTTCTAGTAGGCTTAGCACAGCCACTTGAGGTACCAGAATGGAAGTGGGATGGTATCTCAATGGACTTAATGATGGGGTTTCCATGTACCTCTAGGGTCCATGACTCTATCTAGGTGATCGTTGACCGACTCACCAAGTCGACCCATTTTATACCCATCTAAGAGAAGGGTACAGTATAGGTCTTGGGATGCCTCTATGTCTAGGAGATAATACAACTTCAAGGGATACCATTAATGATTGTTTTAGATCATGATGCTTGTTTTACATCCCATTTGTGGAAGGTATTATAGGAGGTGTTCGGGACACAACTACAATTGAGAACCACCTTTCACCCTCAGACAGATAGTCAGATAGAGTGGACTATACAAACACTTGAGGACATGCTTCATGCTTACATCCTTGATTTTAGACATAGTTGGGAGGACCACATACCACTGGTGGAGTTTTCATACTAAAACAGCTATCACTACACCATCAGCATGACACCGTTTGAGTCCTGGTATGATCGACCATGCAGATCACCTCTATACTGGACAGACACATGGGAGTCAGCACTTGTGGGTCCAAAGTTGGAATGAGCTACCACTGAAAATGTGTAGATCATCCATGAGCAGATGAAGACTACACAGAGTAGGTTGAAGTGTTATTCTGATAGAAGATGAATACCCTTGGTGTTTGAGGATACTGGTGATGTTTTCCTTCAGGTCTCACCCCGACGAGGATTATAGAGATTTGGCCAGGGTGACAAGCTATCTCCAAGGTTCATCGAACCTTTATAGATCCTGAGAAGAGATGGCGAGGTGGAATACCACCTACCTCTTCCCCCATAGATGCACTAGGTGAATAATTGTTTCCACGTATCGCAGCTGGGGAGATACATGCATGATCCATCACACGTCATCGACTGGGGTGAACTGAACATTGAAGATGGGGAAACTTTCACAGAGTTCCTGATGGAGATAGTTGATTGACAGGAGTGAGTTCTATGGGGGAGTTCAATTACTCTAGTGCGAGTTCGGTGGTAGCAGAGGAACCTCCAGGAGAGAACATAAGAGTGGGAGGATCAGATTTGTTCTTCGTACCTGCATTTTTTTTCTTATCCTTTATTGTGGATTTCAGGGATGTAAAGCCCTAAGGTGGGGAGAATGTAAAGACCCAAAAATTTTAATTATATGGAATTATTACGAGACTAAAAAAATTGATGGCACGTGATTCCAAGGCCCAGAGAGCCTAGAACGGAATTTTGAACTTGTTTTAAGGTACATTCTTTAAACGTGTGAGTAGGGATTTATATATTTTGAAATGGTTCTCAAATTAAAAATCCGAGGCCACTATTGAATTTTCAGTACGAGGATTTTCTTAGGAGAAGATTAACTTCAACCGACAAGGGTCAGATAAAAAGATAATTTTTAAACTTTTGGAAAAAAATTAAATAAAATAACTATATATTATTTTATTCTTTATTCAACTATTGAACGGTGGATGACATGACCATAGTGTAATGACTAACACTAAATAAGATACATTTAAAGACACATCACTATGGATGAGTAACCACAACATTCATGGATTAAATGTTGATTAATTGCAGTTCATTAATTGGCCATATTAATAAAGGAAATGTGGTGTAGTTTCTTTTACTTAATCAAGCCTTAGGCATGGGAATTGAGAACCCATAGGATGAACCCCTGACGAAATGCCGATGACTTTACTTTCCAACAAAGAATAGTGGATGACAAATGACTGTTGGGGGAATCGATCCAGGGATCGATGAACAATGAAGATTGACTTCAAACACAGATTCCTTCCATTGTCTGCAATTCCACCAAATCTAGGTAGGGGTATTACGTGTTTTATGTTTCCTCTCATCATGTTCTTGGAAAATACAATGAATGTAGACTAACTGACTAACGGTTGATCTGTGTCTCATTTTTTTTACGGGTGGTTGTTGAGGTGTCTTAATTTGGGGAATTATTCTTTCAGATTTATGATTGTTATCTCCCCAAGTCAGAAAACTAATGAGGAGGGTGCGGGCTAATCTGAACAAGGCATGAACCCCCCGTCATTGTTAGTTTATGTGCGCTCTTTGTGCATGATCAGGAAATGAGGCAACAAGAGGAATTTAAGAGCCTTATAGTGAAGGACGTGACCTGGGAGGCCTGTAGCCACTAACAGGAAAGAAAAAAGACCAATAGAGCATCTCTAGTGGCCCGTGGAAGCAACCGCCGGTGTAGGATTACCAGCGCACTAGTCGGCCAAGCAAGGCTGCAGCGAGTGGAATGGCGCAATGCCGTCACACTGCGCCGGGTGAGGAGTGTCCCGCTTGGGCCACTCAGCTAGAAAAATGGCCGACTCCAACCATCCATTTCAATAAGGGCGGGGGTGCGTCTCTAGTGCTTATAGCTGTTGAACTGGATGCACCGTGTCTAGTCGGTGTGTCTAGCAACTGGCCCGCATCTGCGCGGGCTGAGTTTTCCAGGTGGGCCGGACCTGCCGGCCAAGCTGAACCCTCAAGCCTGGCCGGGTGCACCAAATAGGCCGGACCTGCTAGCCAGGATGGACCTACTGATCGGGCTAGTCTCGCGGGCCCAATGGGCCAGTTATGCCAGACCCAAACTTGTCCGGTACCATTTCTCAAAATTGGGAGTATCTCATAAACCAGGCATCCGATCGACGCGCGGTCAGTGGCATGAGGACCCTCATGATGAGGCGATCCTTTTGAGATACTCCACTTGAGTTTTGGACGATTTTGTAGTATGTCCAGGTAGGATCAGAATTAAATCCAACCAGTCCCTATTTACCCTTTTGCCTATATCTTATAGTCCGAGCATCCGATTGACGCATCGTCTATCACGTTTGAACCCATATGACAAGGCAGTCCATTGGGTTACTTTTTCATGAGAATTTTTGGAGGTTGAAATATGACTTGTGGCTTGAGGATCGATTTCTTGGGAATCCAAGTGCACTAAGTGTAGGAATCATGTGGCTGAATATCAAGTGAAGAGCAACCCTCTATGGATCAGTATAAGAACAACCCTTCGTCAATCGGCTACAGAGCAACCCTGTGTGGATCAATAGTAGTGAGACCCTGTCTGTATAGATAGTAGTATGACCCTGTAGGGATAAATAGTAGATTGAACATATGTGGATCGATAGTAATGTGACCCTGTGTGGATCTAGAGTAGAGCGACCCTATGTGGATCGATAGTAGAGAGACCCTGTGTAGAATAGTAGTTCAATAACCCTTTGTGGATTAGAAATAGAATAAAATGATCTAGATGAAGACTAATCATATTTATTTCTGTTCTCTAAGTTTTATACCTGGTGTGAGATATATTTTACTTAGTGATTTGTGATTGAGATCATGCTTTGTGGTTTTTACTTCGTGGAATTATACGAGACCTTCAGGGGTCTCGGAATCCCTAATGAGAATTGTTATACTCACCCCTGCACGGGCTTCACCTACACCATGTTGTGTCTTGTGAAGATGACAAACATATTGACTGAGCCTCAAGGAGCTAGGTCTAGATGGTTCTAGGGGGTGATTGATAGATATGGTGAGCGACAGTGATGATATCCGACGAGTTGTACCTACCCTTCTGGTAGGATCCTTGGTGGATGACCTCCAAAGCACGTTATTTCCTTTTTGCTATACTTTCTTTCTAGTTGGGCTTGTATAATATCCCCTTTACATTCAGTACTTACTTTTACCCTAAGTGGTGGTTTTTAGTAGTGGTTATACTTTCCTTTTTCCGTTTTTTACTTGTATGAAGTGTGTACCTAGTCTCTGTGTGTACATGTTTAAAGTAAATGCCTTTCCTTTTTGGGATATGTCTTTTTGGTGCAAGTCACCATCCCTGGCCTATAGAAGGTGGTATTGGGGTGGTCATGGTATGGGCCCTAGGGGACGAGTCATGACAGTATATTGTTCCATTTTAAAATTTAGAGAGAAATTGAGTTATAACTTACTAATTGGATACGCCACCCAACCTTTCTAAAGTACATGATATATTACATGTTTTATTATTACGGAATTAAATACTAGATCGAATTATTGTAATAACCTATAAAAAATATATTTGTAACCAAAATTTTCTTATAATTAAATGCTTATATAGATTCTTGACATTAGCGAGCTAGGGTTGTGGAATTGGAAAACTCAATGGTTGAAAGTACTTTAAAGAAATCACAAACTAGAGGAGGGAACATGATATAATAAAAAACTATAAGGAAGTATTAGGAAAATTAATTTAAGAGGATCAATATATACCAATTTCTAGGACTAAATTATTTAAGGGGAGAATATAATACCCAAGATACCACTATATCAGGTAAACACCACACCTCTAAGCTATTAACCATTGCACTAACTGTTATTTTATCATAGAAATAGTTCATAGTTCTATATAAAAGTTAAATTTATAAATTTTGGAATTTTTATTTGATAAAATGGGTATTATATTTTTAGTTCATAATGCCTAATTTAGTTTAGATTAACTTTTTTTATTTTTATATTTTTTTGATATTTTGGTTAATAGCGAAAAATAATACTTCTATAAATACTATCACTTTTATGAAATCATCATGGTATAATAATGAATTTAATTCTTGAAAATTATTTTTTATAGAACATATATATAATAATAATTAATAAAAATCATTAAAAACATTATGATAGATTTATAAACTTATGTTTGACATTTTAAAACCTATGTGATGTTTTATTCTAATAAAAGAACCATTTTCAATATTTTTATTTAATTAAGTAATTATAAGGTAATATTTATTTTTTTATTTTTTTAAAAGTAATACAAATCTACATTATTTATTTATAAACCAATAAAAATCATAATAAAAAAAGTCTATACTTGATTTTGGTGGAAAACCATTTTTGTACTTAAAAATTTATTAAAAAAATAATTTTCACTGTATTTTTCATACTTATAATAAAATTAATTCCCCACCCTATATAAATTAAATCTTTTAAAATGGATTCCATATATGGAATTATAATAATATTTAATAAGGTAAACATACATTTTAGTAATAATTAATAGTTACCATGGTAAACATTTGTCACCTCTATAAGGGTTAAAAAGGGTTAGGGATGGAGGTGGGTTAAAATAAGAAATAAGGATTAATATATCTCTAAAATATGTTGAAATATTATTTTTTGAATAAATTTTACTTTAAATTGTCCCATTTTCCAAATTGGACTAAATTGGATCCATTTTATATGATAATGACATTTAATATATTTAAAAGTTCTTAATATTTATAAGAGCCCCACTTTTCTCACTTGTAAAAGAGAACCACCTCTTATAACTTCTTCAGACCACTAGATCACTTTATCATGACTATGTTCTACCACAATACATTTCAAAATATCATCCACTTGAGTAAGTGGTCTTGGTATCACTAAGAAACCCATCCTAGATTGATTAAACCAAATGAATATATATAAGGAGGTGCAAGTGGTAACAACATTATGTCAAGTTTATTTCTAATTTTACGTCCTTAAAATATATTATAATCATCCTAAAATAATTAAATTTGTACATTTACTATACTTAAATGTTATTATGTTTTTGGAATAGTTATTTTCTACTTCCTTTCCATCTAATTTCATATGGAAGGTGATATAGATGTATTTAATGAATATATCTGATATTTATAAAAAAAATATTATTCTTTGAATAAAAAATTTTCTAATTTATTTCTTTTCCAATACATTGAAAAATGGAAATGTCACTCGTGTGTGCATTCAGACTGTCATCTCCACGAAGTGATGCAATTAATTTTTCATAACCACCTTAGATGGATGTTTTTAAATGTTTGTTTGATATATAAATATGATATATATATATATATATTACATTATTAGAATTATTGGTGAGTCAATCCACTATAACCCATATCACATTATTTCCTTTGGATGTTATGAGAGACCAATGAAAATTTCCATAGTTATAGTGTCCCACATACATGGTCATATGGGTAGTGGTTTCAATACCCCTTTAGTAAGTTGTCTCTTCCCCTTCACTTGTTAACACACAAAAAACCTTGTATTTTAGTCATAAATATCCATTTTCATATTATACCACTAATAATGATCACAAAGGTCCCTCTAAATTTTTGTGCTTTTAGGATGTACAAAGAATGTAGAGCTATAAGATTTGTCCACCCTCTATTTATTTATCTCTGGAATAAATGGGAAACATATACTTGTATGAAATTTAAGTACACCTTCTTGATCAATATTGAACTCGAGAAACATCCCATTCTTCACAGCCTCTATTTTCTTTTGTAGTAAAGGATCTTCTCTTTTAGCTTTCTTGATATTCTCTAGTAATGATGGTTGAGAAATAATTTGAGATATGATGATTATATCACTTCCCTTATGAATCCCATGTCCAATTTTACTAGTTCCTTGATCAATAGATCTCCTTGAATCCTCACCATTGTCAGCACAATAAGGTATTTCCTACTTAATGCATCAATGACATCATTATCTCTTTCAGGGTGATAATGAATTGAATAGTCATAGTCTTTAAGAATTTAAGTCCATCTCCTTTGTCTATTGTTCAATTTATTTAGTGGGAATATATAATTCAAAATTTGGTTGTATGTTTATATATCATATTTCTCCCTATGAAGTTAGTGTCTCCATATCTTTAGAGAAATAATATCTATAGCCATCTCCAGGTCATGCGTTGGATAATTCAGCTCATGAGGATTTAACTGTCAAGATGTATAATCAATCACCTTGTCATTGTGCATGAGGACACACCAAATCCCTTTAAGAGATGAATCACTAAAAATAACAAATCCTTTTCTAATTGAGGGTGGATTTAACACAAGTGTTTTAAGAAATATCTTCTTTTGCTCTTGGAAACCTTATTCACACTCCTTTTTCCAGATGAACTTGAATCCTGTTTGAGTTAACTTGGTTAGTGGATTAGAAATCCATGAATTTTTTTTCACAAAACATTAATAATATTCTTATAAACCCTAGAATCTATGATTATCAATTACTGTTATAGGATGAGGCCACTACTTCACAACCTTTTTTTAGTAGGGTCAATTGAGATTCTTTCATTGGTTACAATGTACCCAAAGAATGCAACTTATTGTAATTATAATTCACATTTGAATAATTCTCCACATAATAAAACGAACCATATTTTCATAAAAGTAAAAATAATTTATTTTTTTGTTTAATTTCTTTAAATGACCTTTATAATGTTTCCCAATGGATTCATGGGGGTCCCGATGGTGTCTGAAGCTTGTTTAGATCCTGAAAGCCCATGAATTTGGACAATATACTTGGCCATACGATTAGTAGAAACCATGTGGAACAAACCACATGGTATTTAATAATTTTTTGGTGTGAGATAGGGGAGAAGTAAGATCCACACAGTTTGTTTTCAACGGTATTATCCGAGGTTCATTCTCACATGAAAACTACTGAGGTTTTGACAATGTCTTTTGGTATGGTTTGCACATGGTTAGTGTAACACCCAGAGTTTTTTGTGAATTGTTTTCCAATAAATTAATTTTCATTGATTTATTGAGTTGCATGATGAACTAATTTAAACATCCATTATACAATATACCAATATAAGCTTTATTGACATGAAACATTTACTTGGCTTGCTTTAATGAAACACATATATTCTACGAAACATCATTTTATTATTATACTTATTTAAATGAGATAGTTATAACCTAACCAGTAATATTAGTATTATGAATATTAAAAATTAAGTTTTAGATTTTATATATAATGGTTTTATATAAATAAAACATATTGATAATAAAACATGTAATATTGGAAAAGTCTTTATATGTTTAAAAATACTATTTTCCCAAATGAACTACTTTTTATGTCTTTATGTGAAAAATAATTATATTAATTTTGTAAAATTTTATAAATAAAATTTATAAAATAAAAATCATATTTAGATAATAATTTTAACATTATCTTTGGTTAAATTTTATTTATTTGTTTGGAAAACTTTATTTTTTGGATGAATAGTGAAAAATACTAGAATTTTAATTCAAAAATGATTTTTCATCAAATTTATTTATATAGTTAATAATATTTTTATTTTATTTTAAAGTGTAATGAAATTAATTTTACATAAATTTATACAACTTATTTCATTATAACCAATTTCAAATTGAAATTGGATAGATTCCAAACATTTATGTTTTTTTGCTAAAAAAACCTGATGTCGCGACATGTCTGTAGGATTAAATTTAAATTAATTTCATTCAATTATGAGATTGGAATTTGGAATAATAAATTCAATATTTGTAATTTTAATAATTTATAAGTTATAATATTTTAAACATATTTTTTACCAAAAATATCAGTGAAAGTGATTATAAATAATTATGACGATTAAGAGAAAAATTAGCTTAACAAAGGTATAAACCTTAGACTTAAAGCCAAAAATGACTTAAAAAATCCTCAAAAATACATTTTATGTACATATTTTGACATTATAATCTATTTTATATGATTTTAAGCATAACTGGATCCACTTTTTAAAAGAAAGCTGTTGTTGGAATTCTCTTTTAAAAAATTTACAGGAATGCCAATCCTCCTCCACTATAAAAATGAACTCAAACCTACCACTTATTCAATCATATCAAGACCCTTGGATCTGAAAAAATATTCCCAAAATCCCTACCTTAATCCTAGAATAAAATCTTTTTTCTGAAATCCATCCAAGGAATCACTTTGGTGAAAACCAAACGGAGTTACCCAAAGAAGTGTTAACATCCTTCCTCCTGCTATTTTTTTTATTTTCATTCTGTACCCCATAAAATATTATTATTATATTATTATATAATAACCTTAGTATAATAAATATAATTATGTTTTTATATTCTAATGTTTCTACCTATACTTACACACACATCCATCAAATGGGTAACAAACTTACTGTTATTGTGTAAGACGACTATCGCCTCACGAAACGATGTTGTTCGTTTTTCCTTTACCACCTATCATAATTGATAATTATGATGTAAATTATATATATATATATATTATATTTAGGATGTATTTAGTCTTATATAATCATGACATAACACATACCTTCACGCATTCCATTTTGTGAAAAAGTGGATAATTTTGTTGGGGAAGTGTCGACTACTGCCTCCTCAAAGCGATGTGATTCATTCACACTCTACATAGAATGTATTAAAGATGAGATCAGTAAAATTATATGATATAAATGAAATACTAATTTTATTTGAATTATTATATATAAATATATACATATATGTCATTTAATGTTTTCGTTCAATATGATAATTAAATAGAAACAACATTAATGCGTATGTACGACCAACCGTCTCCACAAATGATGTATTTAATTTAATATTTATACCTTTAATAGATTATTATAAATAAATATATAATTAATATAAATGATATTTATATTAGGTTTTACAGTCTATAAATCATGATATATGTATAAAGAAAAAAAATATAACAAATTAAGACACATGTTAAGAACAAAGAGGATATTATATGGATCATAACCTTAACATGGAAGTGTTAATAAGCAGGTGATTTATATTAATATATGGTATTATATATAAGAATATGGTACTATAAAATATTTATAATAAAATTAGAATTATTATACATGTTTTTTCTATGAGTGTGACATGAGTCAAGACATAAGGTAAGGGGATTTCTAATCTAAATTTTATTTCTTTGAGATTTACAACTTAATCACCACTCATTTATTTTGGGTGGTTTATATGATGACCATTAATATATTATATGATTGATATCCTTAAATTTATGTGCATTTAAATATCCTTTTTATGATCTATCTTTCATGGTGTTTACGTTTCAAAATATATAAAATCAGTAAAGCAGTTTTTTCTCAATTTACTTTCTTTGAGACACATCCCATGAACTTTAAAAAAAATGTTTTCAAAAATTTTATGAAAAATTATATTTTAAGATAATTTTCAAGGAAAAAATATTTTAAAAATTATTTATGGTTTACAATATTATTTTATATGTTTTCAAATATATTTTCAAGGAAAAAGGTTTTTGATAATGTTTTATGTTTTAAAAATAATTTTTCAAAGAAGAAATGATACTTTCCTCAATAATTTTTTTTCAAAGATCAAACCAAATTATTTTCCATATACGATAACAACCATTGGTGTTACTCATGTATGTATGGTGAAATTATCCAAATGTTCATTTTATATTCTTTTTACAAATAGTTTGTGTTTTAATGTTATAATTTTTATGAAACTTGTTTCTCTTTCCCAGGTTATATGTTTATGAAACCCACTTCTTTTCAAGAGTTATAATTTGATGAAATGATAATGAAACCAATATTTTTACATAGATTAATATGTTATTACATTTCTCTAACACCCATTTCATTTCATGGGTTACGATATGACTGTTTATGATTTCATGGAACATGTATGTATTATTTCATTATGAGATTAGTGGGACCTATATCTTTCTCCAATGGTTTGGGTAAGGTGTAATATGTTTTGATATAATGATGGGATTAAAGGTGATGGGATTTATCCACTATTAAATGTCACTATGGGATTATGGGGAAACCCAATTCACTATGGTAAGATGAGGAAACCAGATCTTCTAGGGTAAGATGGGGAAAAAATGTACTATGGGAATATGGGGAAAATCAATCCATTACAACAAAAAGACTATAGATAGAGATGTTGGTGTGTCCTGCCCAGTAGGTGTTGTCCCTAAAAAGTTCCTAATAAGTTTTGGAAATGCACCCTAACTTATAGGGAATGATATTAAATGATTATGTGTCTTCCACAATTATATGTCTTATTCATATGTTATGATTTCGTAGATCATATTCTAGATTCCATTTTGATTTATGTTTTATGAAATACCAATATTTATGCTACGATTTATTTTTATGATCTTTGATATATAGGGTCTGATCTTCTAATGTTATGGTCATGTTTTGATACACTTATTATCATGTTTATGCTTAAATATCACCCTTATGTACCCTTACTAAGTATTTGAGATCACCCATTTTAATGTTTCCTTACCCATGTTATGAAGATATGTATTGATTATGATGTGTCTAAGAAGGGTTCTAGTCATGAAGAACCTACTGGGACATAATTTTGCTCACTTATGTACCAATGTTTATATTTCCATGTTTCTAAAGGCACTAGGATAATATGGTATTTGGGAATCTATTTGTGAAATGTATTAAGTATTATGAAAAAGTGATGTAATATTAATGTATGAAAACTCAGGGTCTCTATAGTTTAGGAAACCATGCACCTTAACTATGTGGGGCCTTTCCTTAAGAAGTGGGATTAGTAATGTTTGTGCATGGTTTGGCCAAACCATGAATCCAAACCGTACACACCTATTTTGTGTGTGAAATTCCTAATATTACCTTAATGAAAATTTTAATCTTCTTTCTTCTTTCTCCATTCTTTCCCAAGTGTATGACCTCCTCTTCTACTCCCTTAATTAAACCTTAATCCAAATCTTATCATTGAGATATCGTCCTAATCTTATGTTAATATTGAGATCCATCAAAAGCAACTGGTCTATCATTGTAAGATCTAAAATCCTCTCCCTTGCTATTTTAGTTTACCTTCAGATTCGTTGTTCTATTTAGGTGAAAGATTTTTTTCTCTATATTTACGGAATTATACCATTTATTATATTTCTTAAAACCTTTATTAAATATAAGTATGCCATTGGATTAGGAGTCATCAATGGGCCTAAGGTTGATTATCTCATAGTTTTCCCCAAGAGTTTGGTGTTTTAATAGTTTTTACACTATTCCACATGATGGTCTCTGTTGAGCATTGCCTTTTAATTGAATTCATTATATTAAATTGATATATGAACCTTTATATATGTATGTTGATACTTTATTAGTAAATGAGAGGATTTTGAACTTGGTTTTGGATACCCCTTGGGTGTTCTTCCATGAATTTCCCTTTTAAATTAATTGTATAAATGTCTCGAACACCACTTAAGCATTCTTCATGGGTTGTAATTGAGTTTAACCACTCTAAATAAATGTTTAACTAACCCAAGGAACCTTCTATGTGCTTGTTCCAACACATAATTGGAATTTCCCATATATAAAATATCCCTTTTTACTGTGGAACCTTATAAATGCCATTGAACCATATAAATTGAATTTACTAGAAATGTTTTATTGAATGGAATGTTTTTAAATAAAACAGACTGTTCATGATGGTTTTTATTCTCTAAATTAATTGAATGGGTTAAAATGGTGAAATGATTAATGGGTAGTAAGGCCATGCCTATTGTTTCACTATTTATCAAATGAGTAGTTGAATTTTATTCTATGTTGTGACCTAGTTTCGAAAAGAATAATAAATGAGAGGAAATGCCTCAAGAATAATACTAGAAATATTATTATGTCTTTGATATAGGATTTGGTATGATGGTAAGGGTTCTGTTGGGAATAATGGTTTCGCACTCCCTTATAATGGGTGTTGAGTATGATATCTCACACCATTGACACTATTTGGACGGTGGACATGATGTGCCACATCCCTTGTTTGAGTGTTGAAATGATGGTACAATCACCAATACATGTGATGAGCATGATTTATCCCACTAATTAGGATATTTAGGGCATTTAACCTTTGTATTAGGCTTATAGGATCTCTCAAACTGGTTATGGATGACTAAATTACACCCTAGTCTAGCTAGCACTTAATATTCCAGGTATATGGCCACTTACGTCCACACATACTTGGTTCATATAGGTTGATAGAATATATAACTTATATATATATATATATATATATTATATTGACTACTCATTCCTTAATCCTGACCATGATCCAAAGCATGTAGATCCACCAAGTGTCCCTTAGGGACTTAAGTGGGTTGGTAATTAATTATTCTGTATTATTAATTAGTTATTATTACCTGAACACTATTTAGATATGAGCACTACTTGGATTACATCTAGAAATCATTAGTGTTAGACTATAGGTATTTTATATCACACCATACTCAGGATACCTTTGGTACATGAGCGGATTACTTTTCTGCAGGTACAGTTAAGGGAAAGTTCCATGCAACAGTTTTTTGGCATTATTTTCTAATAGATGGAGCATAAGAACACATGACCAAGAATATGATTCATATTTTACTGGAGAATCATCTTTTTAGTTTTCTATATAATTGTATATTCCTCTACCATTTTCCTAATTTTTATATCACTTTTTATGCATCAATGTATATGACACTGCCTAGTGGCTTGTGATGTTATTATTCAGTTGTTTAGTTATTTATTATTCCACTGATTATTTATTCTATCTGTTCATATATTATTTTATTGTTATATGTTCATGGTATATCAAATATTCCTCTTGTATATGAGGTTATAGTCTCCCCACCATACCAACTTTACACCGTAGCTGCAAGTCAGTAATTTATGGCAGATAGGGGGACACACTTGAGGCTCTGTGACCTACCATGCTGAGGAACAACTTAAGTGGAACCCAATTCAGGATGTTAGAAAGTGGCATCAGAGTGTTAATTTTTCACTTTTTCTTATTTTTTTGTATTTTATAGAATACTAGGAGATGATTGAATTTGTAAATGACCCTATGCTTAGACATATCTAACCCATGTACAGGGGAAACCCAAATTATCTAGGATGGGAAATTTCTATTATTGATTATGCCTATTATGGTTGATATAAAATCATCATTGGTTGACAGACATTCCTTTTGATATTATTGATATTGGTATTGTGGAAATGATTATTTATTTTAACTAGGTCTGATTAAATGAGGGCATTACATTACATACATCTTATAATCACAATAAGACTAATATTCCATGCATTTTTTTAATGCCACATTTATTTTCATCATGTATTTTCTTATTTCATCTTATTAGTGCCTTTATTATGTATTGAAAGGTGTTTCCATTTCATACGAGGATTGGAAAACATAATTAACACTAAACGTTTATTCCTTAACATAACCGTGTTTTCTTTCATAGGTTAAAGTATACACTATAAGAAATTAATTATGTCATGTCAATCCATGAACCATTGGTCAAATGGGTTGAAATGTTTTAATGTATGGGTTAAGAGGACATCATATATTGGTTCATAAGGACTATGTTACCTTATGGATTGGAATGGGTGATCCATTAAATTCAACCATTTCATGAGATTAAAATACTTGAACATGCAAAAATTTAAAATGAATATGACCTTTAAAGTTAATTTGGTTCTCATACGCATGAACCTGAGACTAAGACAAAAATCAGCCTTATTAGTGGTTAGTTGGTGTGTCTCTTAGATTGTTATGAATTTATATGGTTTTTATATATTACCCAATCCAAGATTTAGGATTAGGAAGAGGGGTATGATCTATCTATAGAAAGGATACTAACATGTCCTAGTTTCCTATCTGTAATCCTTTCAAATTTTAAATTCTTTTATGAAGCATGAATTTTACATTGTAGTATCATGCCCCAATGATGACCTCTAGTCATACTACCTGAAGGCACTGAAGACCATGAAAATGAGGTGGTGGGATTTGTGCCACCAATGATTCGTACTGTAATGCCAGATGTGGCACCTGTTTCTACTCTGATAGGGGCACTAAAGCCAAATTTCATGAGGGATTTCAAGGTTTACTGAAGAATATGGAAGGTTTTATTCTAACTTCCATGAGTATGGAAGATTTGACTCAGAAGTTCCAATATCATTATCCACCCACCTTCTCAGGGATGGAATACCACATACTGCTGAGTCATGGTTTGAAGTTGCTTCTTTCTATATTTAAGCTTCTGGGGATTCCTCTAGAGAAGAGGGTCAAACCTGCTACATATATGATGAGAAATTATACCAATAAGTGGTTAGATGGTACTGACCAAGAATATTGACATAGAGATATGGTCTGGGCAGATTTATAACCTATTTTCTATGACTATTTATTTCCCCAGAACCTAATGGATGACAAATATAGAGAAATCATGAACTTACAATAGGGAGGTGTTGGGCGGAGAAAAAGGGAGGTGATGGAAAGAGGGGGGGGGGGGTGAATTGCCTTTTAAAAAATGATTAACAATTTAAAATCAAAGTTGAAAGTGCAGCGGAAATAAAGAGGCAAGACACAAGAATTGATAACGGAGTTCGGCCAAAAACCCGGCCTACGTCTCCGCTCCCAACTCAACCGTTGAGAGATTCTACCGCTTTCTTTTCAATGGTTGTAGCAAGAAACCCACTAGGCTTTGAGGTAGCACTAGAACCTATTACAGCTTGCTTTTATTGGTTGAGCAAGAACCCACTTACTTTTAATGGTTGAGTAAGAACCCACTAGCCTTCTTACAGGTGAAGGCTAGCTCACCTTTGATTCAAGCCTTTTGAAAGGTAAGGCTTGACTAACCTCTTCACACCTTAAAGGTGGTGTGAGAACCCAAAAAGAGAGGATGAGAGAAAGAGGTGGGGTTTGTAGGCACAAACCCAAATTTAAGCTCAAAATAAATAAAGCAATGAAAAACCGTAATTAGGAAGTCTTGGGCGCCAATGTATTGATGGAGCTGATGAAGGGCGCTCCCAAGCTTCTTTGGAGGTGCTCCTTGGATGTGGAAGTGTGCTGGAGCAAGTGGGGTTCCCTTGGAGGAATCCGCCGGAGGTTCGCCAAATGATGGAAAATGTGTTCGTTGGCTTCACAATAGTTCCGGCTATGTTCCTTGGCTTCCTAGTCCTTTATTTATAGAGGGGGAACCCTCATATGGCCTTTGGAGGTCTTCGGAGCCGTTGGAAAAGGCTTCGGAGCCGTTGGAGGCCAAGTGGACAGGCTGGTCAAAGGCCCAACGGCTAGTTTGACTGGCTCCACCGGCTGACAGGTACAGATCCACCGGTTGGCCGGTGTGTGCAAAATGGAGGAGGGCTCGGGCTCAGGCTCCACCGGCTGGCCGGTGCTGAGGCCACCGGTTGGCCGGTGCTGAGGCAGAAGCAAACACTATTCAGGCTTGGTGCCACCGGCTGGCCGGTGCTGAAGCCACCGGTTGGCCGGTGTTGAGGCAGTGGCTCAGCCTTCTTGTCTGGGTGCCACCGGCTGGCCGTTGGTGTGACACCGGTTGGCTGGTGGTCTGGACAGAGGGATGCCTTCTGTCCAGGCCTCCATCGGCTGGCCGGTGCTCTTCCATCGGTTGGCCGGTGGACTGAAAATCAGTCCACTTATGGCTTTTTGCCTTCTTGGCCTTCTTGGCCCAATTCCTTGGCTATCTGAAATTATTCCTATCAATCAAAAACACTTAAAAAATGATTAGAAAAACAAGAGGGTGATTGTGATCATGAAAATAAAACCACGAGGGGTTCGAGAGGTACAACAATCTCCCCCTATTTTGATGATCACAATCACCGAATCAATCAAAGTAAAATACTGAAATTAAAGACATTCTTAAAGGATAATTTGAAAATAAATCAAAGCATGATAGAAAATACTCTCCCCCAATCAATCAAGAAATTTCTCCCCCTTTGAGATTATCAAAATAGCGTGGGGCATAAAAATTTGATTGAGGGAAAATTGAAAATCAAGATCAATTGGAATTTTTGAAAATTGAATTGAAAAATTTGAATAACAGTTTGAATTGAAAGTTTTGAATAAAATTTTGAAATGAGAATTTGAAATTGAAGAAATTTGAAATGAATGTTTGAATTGAAAGTTTAAATTAAAAAATGAATTGAAAGTTTTGAAATTGAAATATTGAATAACAGTTTGAATTGAAAGTTTGAAAACAAATAAAGAAACTTTCTCCCCCTAAATAAAACAAAAAATCATCGGGGAAAGGGTTTTGGAACCGAAACTAATTTTGGCCTGTAGAGACTTGCCAAAAGAGATTTTTCAATCCAAATTTGTTTCATGGCGGGTCTTCTCCTATAAAATTCGTCCGAAAAGTAAATGGTTTTGGGGCGGCCATACCGGGAATTTTTGCAATTGCACTCATAGATTAAGTGCCCTGGTTTTTTGCAATAATTACAAAATTTATAACTAGATCTCCCCCTTACAAAAACAGTGGGTGCATGGGAGGAGGAGGCTTGGTTGGTATAGCCAAGTCCTTGAGTGGTCCTAGAAACCCTTTGAGAACCCAATAATTTGGTCAAATTTTGTTCACCTTGGGTGAACTTGGCTAAGAATTCTCTAAGGTCCTTGATGGTTGATTCCAAAGAATCAACATTTGGGAAATTTTGGATTTTTAGGGAGAGTTCCTCCTTCTCTTTGAGAAGTTGTTCTTTTTCGGAGGAAAGTTTTTTGAAATTCTTTTTCAAAGAAACAAATTTAGAAGAAAGTTCATGAAAACAATTTTCTAATTGGTCTCTAGAATGTTGGAGTTCTTCATATGATAAATGATTAAAAGAATTAGAAGAACTAGAGGAGGAAGAAGAGGAAGAGGATGATGATACCTCATGTTTTGCCATTAGGAATTTTGTACCTTGGTCGCTTGAGGAGGAGGAGGAGGAGAATGATGAGGTGTCACTCCATGTCGCCTTGAGGACCTTTTTCTTTCCTTTTTCCTTTTGCGTGGCCCGTTTTTTGTTGAGTGGGCAATCGGGCTTGTAATGCCCTTTTTGGCCACACCCGTAGCATTTTACCTTGGGCTCGGATCTTGCGGTGGGTTCTTGCTTTCGCGCCTTGCGATATTTCTTCTTCTTCTTGTGCTTCTTCATAAATTTGTGCATTTGGCGGGCGAGATTCTCCATTTCCGAGTCGCCGCTTGATGATGAAGAAGATGATGATGATGATGATGATGAGGAGGAGCTTACTTCTTTTTGTACCTTGAGGGCGATGTTCTTTGGTGTCTTGATTGGTGTGCCCTCCTTTTGAGCTTGCCTCCTCATGGTGATCTCATAAGTCATGAGGGATCCGATGAGCTCTTCTACCGGCATGTTCTTGATGTCTTTGGCTTCTTGAATAGCCGTGACTTTTGGAGCCCATGTGCTTGGAAGGATCCATAGGATCTTCTTGACCATCGTTTCTGCAGAAACATCATCACCAAGGGACTTTCTCCCATTGCAAACATCAGTAAAACGCGTAAACATTTCAGTAATATTTTCAGATGGATGCATGGTAAAAGACTCGAAATCTTGACGATACATGTCCAATCGAGTATCCTTGACTTTGTTGGTCCCCTCATGGGTAACCTCCAAAAGTTTCCAGATTTCGTGTGAGGAGGTGCATGTGGAAACTCGATTGAACTGATTTCGGTCAAGGCCGCAATGAAGAGCGTTCATGGCTTTGCCATCAAGCTCGAAATTTCTAATATCGGCTTGGGTCCATTTGGATTCATCGGGGGAAGAGAGAGTGTAACCTTGCATGACAATTTTATAAATGGGATATCCTATGCTTCTAAGAAAAGTGGTCATGCGGGTTTTCCAATAATCATAGTCGGTTCCATAAAAAAATGGAGCACGACCCAATGAAAAGCCTTTGGGGGCGAAAGAGGTTGAGGCCATCACAAAAGATCTTGAATTTGAAACCGGTGAAGTTATTACTCAAATTTAACCTCTGATACCAATTGTTGGGCGGAGAAAAAGGGAGGTGATGGCAAGAGGGGGGGGGGGGGTGAATTGCCTTTTAAAAAATGATTAACAATTTAAAATCAAAGTTGAAAGTGCAGCGGAAATAAAGAGGCAAGACACAAGAATTGATAACGGAGTTCGTCCAAAAACCCGGCCTACGTCTCCGCTCCCAACTCAACCGTTGAGAGATTCTACCGCTTTCTTTTCAATGGTTATAGCAAGAAACCCACTAGGCTTTGAGGTAGCACTAGAACCTATTACAGCTTGCTTTTATTGGTTGAGCAAGAACCCACTTACTTTTAATGGTTGAGTAAGAACCCACTAGCCTTCTTACAGGTGAAGGCTAGCTCACCTTTGATTCAAGCCTTTTGAAAGGTAAGGCTTGACTAACCTCTTCACACCTTAAAGGTGGTGTGAGAACCCAAAAAGAGAGGATGAGAGAAAGAGGTGGGGTTTGTAGGCACAAACCCAAATTTAAGCTCAAAATAAATAAAGCAATGAAAAACCGTAATTAGGATGTCTTGGGCGCCAATGGATTGATGGAGCTGATGAAGGGAGCTCCCAAGCTTCTTTGGAGGTGCTCCTTGGATGTGGAAGTGTGCTGGAGCAAGTGGGGTTCCCTTGGAGGAATCCGCCGGAGGTTCGCCAAATGATGGAAAATGTGTTCGTTGGCTTCACAATAGTTCCGGCTATGTTCCTTGGCTTCCCAGTCCTTTATTTATAGAGGGGGAACCCTCATATGGCCTTTGGAGGTCTTCGGAGCCGTCGGAAAAGGCTTCAGAGCCGTTGGAGTCCAAGTGGACAGGCTGGTCAAAGGCCCAACAGCTAGTTTGACTGGCTCCACCGGCTGACCGGTACAGATCCACCAGTTGGCCGGTGTGTGCAAAATGGAGGAGGGCTCGGGCTCAGGCTCCACCGGCAGGCCGGTGCTGAGGCCACCGGTTGGCCGGTGCTGAGGCAGAAGCAAACACTATTCAGGCTTGGTGCCACCGGCTGGCCGGTGCTGAAGCCACCGGTTGGCCGGTGTTGAGGCAGTGGCTCAGCCTTCTTGTCTGGGTGCCACCGGCTGGCCGCTGGTGTGACACTGGTTGGCCGGTGGTCTGGACAGAGGGATTCCTTCTGTCCAGGCCTCCATCGGCTGGCCGGTGCTCTTCCATCGGTTGGCCGGTGGACTGAAAATCAGTCCACTTATGGCTTTTTGCCTTCTTGGCCTTCTTGTCCCAATTCCTTGGCAATCTGAAATTATGCCTATCAATCAAAAACACTTAAAAAATGATTAGAAAAACAAGAGGGTGATTGTGATCATGAAAATAAAACCACGAGGGGTTCGAGAGGTACAATAGGAGGTATGTTTGTGATGGAATAATCTAATTGTTTTACTATGTTCTAATAATTAATTACTACTCTAGTAGGTGATGATCTTATAACCGATAGGAAATTCAAGGATTGACTGGTTTATTCCATTTGATCACATGTCAATGTATTAAGGTTGAAAACTATTATTGAAAGCATCAACTAGACCCTTATTAAGTGAAAAATTTGAGGGAAGTTAATGGTGAGAGTCACACAAATCTGACACCTAGATCTTTCAGTGTTATTTATTATTGGTGAAAGATACATTTCAAGGTATCTCATGTAGGTAGTAGTAGTCAAGCTCCTCATACTGACCACTTTTTGGTATGTCACCAGTGCAAAATGCTAGGATATATGAATCCTCTATTATTACAAGATCCAATGGAATGCTGAGGCTATAGAAGGATAGGCTGTATCTTGTGTTTCTATAGAACATTTACATCAATTCCTAGAGATTTTGGATACAATCCTACCCCAAATTATGGAGTGGGGATAGTAAGATCACACCTAGAAGGCATTTGGAATACCACCATCCACTTAGGACGAGGTGGCGGTCGAGGCAGAGGTAGTCAAACTCAGGATTCTCAGCTCCAGCAGAGCGGGCATACTCAGGGTAATGAGGAAGTGATTTAGGGATATGGTATAGGTTAGAAACTTGTATTAAAACTAATTCCAAATGATTAGAGCACTAGAGATTCTATTTTATGAAGTACTATTCTAGTAGCCTCTACTTCAGTGTCTACTTTATTTCACATATGTGTGGCTCACTATTTCATATATGAGACTATTATAGAGATTCTGGTCCTCGATATTGATATATTTTATGGTGTTATAAATCTTGATACCCAATTAGATATTTGATCAAAGGGAATTTTCCATTATAAGTATTGTTCCCTTAAGATAAGTGATACCTCTTTAAATGGAATCTTTTTTTCATTGACATGACATTTTTTAATGTAATCATCAGGATGGACTGGTTAGTTCTCTATAAATAACATATAGACTTATATCATCTAACGATGGATTTTACATCACCAGTGGGTGATAGAAACATGCATAAGGGAAAATGGGATTTTAGTGTGACATGAGTTAGAGACGAGAAACAGATGTTGGGTAGTGTGACAGCTCAGATCACCAGTCTTCTCCTGGATTACTAGGGGTTACAACCCACTATCTTTCCTACTGTAGTGGGTCATTTCAGGGATGTCATCCATAATGAATTATATGTTCTACCTCCAGCGTGAGAGGTAGAATTTACTATTGATCTTGTTCCAGGAGCTACACTAGTGACTATTTCTTTTTATTGGAAAACACCTATGGAGCTTCCAGAACTCAAGAAATAGGTGGAGAATCTGGAGGCTAAAACCTTCATATTTCCCAAAAATTCTACTTGAGGTTCACTGATCCTTTTTATAATAATGTGTATGGTACCCTTAGACATTTTGTGGATTATTGTCGATTGAACCAAATCACTGTAATGAATAGGTATTCATTTCCTAGAATAGATGACATGTTTGATCAGCTCTATGTAGAGAGATTATTTCCAAAGATAGATTTGAGGTCGGGCTATAATCAGGTTCATGTTATGTCATCATACATAGCTCACATAGATATTAGGAGAAGGTATAGTCTATATGAGTACCTGGTAATGCTTTTTGGTCCCACAAACACACATGCAGTTTTTATTGATCTTATGAATCATGTTTTCCACCCATATCTAGATTCATTTATGGTAGTCATTATTGAGGATATCTTAGTGTATTAATGCTTTATACATGAACATGAAAATTTTCTTGAGATCATGATGAATACACTAAGATAACATCATCTATTTTCTATTCTTAGTAAATTCCAATTTTTGATCAACAAAGTCCACTACTTGGGTCACATTATCTTAGATTTAGGAGTTTTAGTAAACCCAGAGAAAATGAGATCTTTAGATTCTTGGGAGCATCCTAAGAATTTATTTGACATTTAGAGTTTCTTAGGTCCATACAGGTATTAAAAATTCTTAATACAAGATTTATCACATCTTGTAGTACCGCCTATGAGATTAATAAATAATGGTTTGAAATTCTTATGGTAAGAAGTGTGTGAAGAAGCCTTTCAGGATTTGAAAGGTAGATTGAATTCAACACCAATACTTATCCTACTAGATCTACACATGATATATAAAATCTAATTTTATTTGTCATATTTTGGGCTTAAAATTGTTCTAATGTAGGATGGGTGAGTCACCGCATACAGGTATCGTCAGTTGAGACCTCACAAGGGAAATTACCCAATGAAAAAACCTGAGATAAATGTTGTAGTTAATGATCTACGTTGTTGAAGACACTATATACTGGAAGAGAATTTTTTGGTATACACTGACCTAAATATCCTCAAGTATATATTTACACAATGAGATCATAATATCAGGTAGAAAAGTTGGGTGGATTGCCTATAGTAATTTGATTTCAAGCTTAACTACACACCTGGTAAAAGTAATGTTGTAGCTGATGCTCTAATCTAGAAGAATCAGAATTAGGTAGTTCAGGAGTCTAGTGATGAATGGAAGCTCATGGACTTATTATTATAGATGCACATTGATATTCAATTGTATCAAGGCCAGAATATCCTCACAACCTCATTAGTGAACTCTACTCTACTAGAATGGGTGAGAATGAGGAAACTATCTGATTCTAAAGGCCTTGTCCTAAGGAAAATAATCTCAGATGTTGATGAATATTCTGGTGGTACCATGGATGTGGTTAATACTTTAATTTTACATGGGTGTGTATGGGTCCTTGTTGACATCAGAGGGGAGATCATGTTTGAATTTTAGGCCTCAACAAGGACTGTTCATTCCGTTGTGAACAAGATGTATCAATACTTACGACACCCGTACTGGTGTCCTGGTATGAAATGAGAGATTTCCATATTTATCACAGGGTGTTTCACCTGTTAACCAGTGAATGTGGAACATCAGCGACAAACAGGGATTATATATATATAAATATATTCCATTATTTAGTGGAAATGTGAAGATATTTCTATGGAATTCATAACTTGCCTACCTAGATCACCTTATTGAAATGATATAATGTGGGTTGTCGTTGATTGTTTGATGAATTTTTTAAATTTATTAATGTTGTGAGAGACATTCAAAGTAGATGATATAGGATGTCTATACATTATAACGGTTGTACATCTTCATGGATCTTCTTTTTATATCATTTTTGAAATATATTATTACTTTATGTCATGGTTTTAGAAGGGGTTGTAAAAGGAATTGGGTAAATAAGTGATTTTGGTCATGAACTATCACCCTCAGAGCAATGAAAAAATGTATCATATGATTTAGGTGTTAGAGGACATGATATATTAACATGCCATTGACATTTGTGGTTGTTGATAGAAACACATTACCCTTGTTGATTTCTATTATAATAATAGATTTTAGGCTACCATCAATATGGATCCTTAGGAAGCCTTATACAGTAAGAATTTATATTTACCTCTGTGCAGGCTAGAGGTAGGGGAGGTACCTATTCTTGGACCATTTATAATGCACGATACTATAGAGTAGGTCCATGTGATTAGAAAGTGTATGATGAAAGCTTAATTCAGATAGTAGTCGTATTCCAACAAATGCGATGGAACTCTTGAGTTTGAAGTTAGAGACCGGTTTTTATTGTGAGTCTTGCCCATGTGAGTCCATATAAATACTCAGAGGTAGGGTTAGATCTCACTAAGGTTCATTGGACCCTTTGAGGTTATAAGATGAATCTGATCACTGTATTATGAGATAAAACTTCCCCAGAGATACCATTATGTGCATGATTTCATTCTCATATCTTAGCTTCACCAGTATTATCCATACCCATAACATGTCTTTCATCATGATGAGGTTGAATTAGATATAGATGATTCTTTCAAGGAGTATCATGTTTATATTGTTGATCGGAGTATGGAGACACTACTAAGAAGGTCAGTTCTTTTGGTACAGATTCTATGGCAGCATGACTAAGTACAAGATGATACCTAGGAGTGAGAAGCTGATATACAAGTTCAGTGTCCAGAACTCTTTTTTGATGATACCTCTTTACCCTTATCAGTCCATCTCAAGGATGAGTTTCTTTAAGGAGGTGAGGTTGTAACAACCCATCTTATCATGATGGTATGACTCATTTTATTAGTTTAATTTCATTTAAATGGACCTTATAACATTTACCCAATGGAGTCACAGAGGTCATGAGGGTGTTTGTGTTTATTCAGATCCCAGAACCCTGGGAGTTTGGAAAATATACTAAGCTTCATGGTTAGTAGAAATTGTGAAGCCCATCCCACACGGCCTCTAATAACCATGATGTGAGATACAGAGATGTAGGGGACTGATAGTTTTTCTATAACCATGTGACCCCAAGAACACACCCATATGAAAACTGAAGAGGTTTTTACAGTTTCTTTTTGCATGGGTTTCACATGGTTATGGTAACCATGCACCTTAACCATATAGGGTGTTTCTATAAGCAGTGGTTTTAGCATGGTTTGTGCATAGTTTGGTCGAACCATGCTCCCACTATTTTGAGGGTGAAAATATCAAAATGTCTTTAATGAAACTTTTAATATCTTTTATCCTTTCTCTCTTATTTCTCTAGTAGATGGCATCCTCTTCTCCTCCCATAGATCTCCCTCAATAAAAATCCAGGAATTGATATATCTTCTCAATCTAAAGTCCAAATTGAGATGTGTTAGAAGCATAAAATCTATATTAGTAAGACCTACAATCCTCTTCCTTCCTATTTCAGTTTACCTTCAGATCCATTGTGTAATTTAGGTGTATGTTATTTTTTTCTACTTTCATGGTATTGAAACGTTTCTTGAATTTCTTCCAACCTACTTTGAATATAAGGCCTGCATCAGAATATGAGTCATCAATGGACCCAAGGTAGGTGGTCTATTCATTTTCTATAAAATTTTGGTGTTTTATATCTTTTCTATTAGTCTACAAGCCAAAAAAATTCCACAAAGTACCATTTAATTGATTTCTTCAAATAAAATTGATCTATTCACCTTGATATACATCTTTTGATCCTATTTTAGTAAATTATATGATTTTGACCCTAATTATGTACACCCCTTGGGTGTACCCCATTGAATTTCCATTTTAAATTAATTGTATAAATGATTGGAATTCCCCTTTATGCATTTGTATTGGGTTTTAATTGAGTTTAACCACTCACACATAAATTTTTAATGAACCTAATACACCTCCAAAGTGATTGGACCAATCTATAATTTTAATTTGACATGTAGGTAATTTCCCTTTTTTACTATGGAACTGTATAAATTCCTCTTGAACCATATAAATTGAATTCCCAAAAAATATTTGATTTAATGGAACTAATTTGAATAGAATGGACTAGTTATGATGGGTTTCCTTATCTAAATTAAATAATTGTGTTTTATTGATGAAATGATTAATGGGTGAAAGGCCATTCCTATTGTTTCATTCTTTACTAAATTCTTAATTGAATTGTAATGTCATGTTGTTACCAAGGTTTGATAAACATAATATGTGAGAGGTAATGCATCATGATTAATACTAGAAATATTATTACACCATTGATATAGGTTGTGGTACAATGTTAAGGGTTCAGTTGGGCATGTTGGTTTCTCGATCCCTTATATCGGGTGTTGAGCATGATGTATCATACCATTAAAACTATTTGGAATATGGGCATGATGCACCATGCCCATTTTTCTAGTGTTCACATGATAGAACAATCACTATATTGAGTGACGAGAATGATGTCTACCACTCATTATGAGCTGTAGGGAATGTACCATTTCTCTTGAGATTATAGGCTTGTTTAGACTGGTTATGGATGATAGAGTTACGCCCTAGTCCAACTAGCACCTAGTATTACAGGTATATGTCACTTACATCCGCACATACTTGGTTCATATAGGTGGATGGAATATATAACTAACCTATATATATATATACATTATTACTATATGTATATATATAGTAATTGGACATACATTAATCCCGACAATGAGGCGAATCATGTAGAACCGCCAGGTGTCCCTTAGGAAATGAGTGGGCTGCTATTTATTTATTATGTAATGTTAATTAGTTATTATTACCTGTACACTATTTATCTATGATTACTACTTGGATTACATCTAGACACCATTGGTGGTGGCCTACTAGGATTTTATCTCACACCCTACATGGGCCACCATTGGTACCTGAGTAGATTACTTTTCTATAGGTACGAATAAGGGAAAGTTCTCTAGTAGAGAGTTTGATATGCTTTACCTATAGATGGATCATATGAATAGAGGACTGAACATATACTTGAGATGATAATGGAGATTTTATTTTTATTTTTTTATTTTTGTATAGCATTATTGTATATTCCTGTCCATTATTCCCCTTTTGTATATCAGTATGCCATGCATCCATGCATAGGACAATGCCTATTGGGTTTTGAGGTTATTATTCATTTTTTATTTATTTATTATTCCACTAATTATTTATTCTTTATGTTCATGTATGTTTACAGTGTTGTATGTTCATGGTTGTATATGATGTTACAATATGATATGAGTTTATAGTCTCCCCATTAGAGCACCTTTACACCCTCCTTGCTAGTCGGTAGCCTCAAACATACAATGAGGCGAGCTTGCGGCCATGTAACCCACCATCTTGGGGAAATAGGTTAAGAGGATACTAGGTTGGGGAATTACAAATCACTTATACTTTCTTAGATTTCCTAATATAATCTTCTGATGAGCCTTATGTTACTCATGAATTTTGGAATATATTATAATTTCATCAATAAAAACTACCATGAATTTATCAAGGTCATCTTTAAAGAATCTATTAATCAAATCCATAAATATAAAAGGAGTATTGGTCATGCCAAAGCTCATAGCAACAAACTCATAATGCACATATATTGTTTGTAATGATGTCTTCAGAATATCTTCTTTATCCAACCTCAATTGATGATATCTAAATTAGAGGTAAATCTTGAATAATAATTGAGCCCCATTAAGTTGATAAAATAAATCATAAATCCTTAAGAGACATCAATTTTTCATCACTTTTATCCCATTATATTCTCTATAATAAATTCATATCCTCATTGATCTATCCTTATTCTTCACAAAGATAATAGGTGATCCCAAAAAAGACACACTAGTTTAGATAAATCCATTCTCCAAAATATCTTGAATTTGTTTCTTTAATTAATCTAACTCCATATTTTCCATTCTATACGAGGTCTTTGATATCAGTTTGGATCTAGGTAAGTGTTCAACGGAGAAATCTTCTTCTCTTTCTGGGGGAGTTTCATGAAACTCTTTATTAAAGAGGTCAATGTATTAAATAATTATGGAGACATTATTTATATTTATACTTTCCTTTCTTTCCCCCTCTTCCCCAATCATATAAATTAAAAACACTATGGGAGGTTCATCTAGACAAACCTCATACTAAGATATCTCTATTTTAAAAATTACTACAGGTTTTCCATTCAATACTAGTGTGATTTTATTGATTCTGTAGTTTATCTTACCATTATACTTTGATAGATAGTATATCCCTAATATAGTTTTGAATTCTTCCATGGGAATGACTACTAGATTTGTGATGAGATTTTATTTACAAATTCAATACTAGAGTTTATATACTTTGTTGATGCTTGAATAATCCCCCCAAGAGTCTTGACTTATAACTATACTTCTAGTAGCATGGGGATTGATTCTATTTTCATTGAAAACATAGAGTAAATAAAGGAAGGTGATGAACTGGATTCCAAAAAAGAATATCCTAGGTTTGAGAGAATAATAAGAGTTCTTTTCACTACATAATTTAGAGCCTCTACTTCAACAACCATGATAGAAAATTCTCAACCTTATTCCATTGTCCTATGATGAGTTTGATTGTGATTTACCTCAATTAGCTTCTATTTTGGACAATTATTGGAAAATTTTCCTAGATATCCACACTTGAAGCATTTGGTTAGTGATGAGATGTTGAGGCTTCACCTCACCATTATATTTATGAGCTATATGGACATCTCTTCCATGCTTGTATCATTTTGCACTCACATGAAAGAAGTTACATGAATGCTACTTCCCACATTTGTTTAATGTGGGAAGTTTCACTTAATTTCCCACTGTTCTATGATCAAATTTACTCATTGAGTTTGGATATATATCCCTCTTACTTTCATTCATCTTATGTGACCAATTTGTTTCTCTAAACTCCAATTCAACCTACATAAAACTCCCTAATATCTCCTCAAATATTTCATAGTCATGATTTGATACATTCCTCCATATATGGGGTCTCAGTCGACCAAAAAATCTATCAACCATTCCATTATGACCTATAAAAAAAAATAGATGTAATGACAAATTATTGTAAATTTCATCTCATATCATACAACTGATTCATTTTTCATCCACATTAGTTATAGGAAATCATTCTCTATTTTCATTTTCATTGATGGGGGAAATGTTTATTAAAAAAATTCCCCTGAACTTTTCCCACTCCATATCATTAATCTACATTCATGAATTTGTTTTTTTAATCCATGTTCACAACTAATCAGCTTCTACATCTAAGTGGTATAATTCTAGTGTGAATTTCTCTTGCTCTAAAGAACAAAGTATAAAAAAGATATTTCCTATATAACTTATGTATTTTTCGTAAATAAATGTGTCATTAGATCCATTGATGTAAGGGTGATGTTCATTTAAGACTTTTTTAAATCATTAGGTTGATTCTTATATGTTCCATCATAATTGGAAATGGGTTCTACGAATGTACAACAAAGAATTCAATTATATTTTTTAGGAAAATTCATACATTTACCATATATTGAGCATTTCCATTTTTGATTGATTTATCAAATAATAGCACTTACCTTAGGGGGGTCATGTGGAAAACAATATGTTTCAAGTTATGAATCACATCACAATTCCAAAATCATTTATTTATGTAAGGTATTACCATTAGAAAGGACAATCCAAAGTAAAACTGAACGATGGCTCATACAAACATGTCAAACCACTAAAATCTCAAATTTAGAAAATCACCCTACATGGGGTGGACGTCATTTTTGACACAACTATTAGTGATGGTTAACATTTCTATCAAGGGTCTTAGAACCCAAATATAATGACTTTAAGTAAGGCACATAAATTAAATAGATGAAACTTTATGATATCATCATGTTCACATGACAATTTATAAAATGATTAATCTTGATAAGTTAGCAATATACCACCTATCTCATTCTTTAATGACTCTCTGCATACTGTATCAGCTTCTAATTTGGTTTGGATCAGAAGAGATCTTAAGAATAGATCAATGTTTCAAAAATAAGGTATATGAACCAACATCTAAATAGCATCTTTAATGTAAAGAAGAATGAAAAAATATTAAAAATGAATTAAGAATATAAATATGTAGATCAAATGAGACATATGGTTCTCCAATCAGACTCTAGACACACGATCAGGATCAAAGCCTATCTTTGAAAAAAAAATTGGATTAAAAACAGAGAGTAGGATAAGTTATTTCCACTAGGAAAGAAAAATTTAAGATGGGTTTTATTTAATTAGAATTTTAAGGGAAAACCATCATTTCACCTAAATTTTTCCTTCACAATGTTTGCAAAAAAAATTCACCAACTATGCACAGTCAGTCATAGAAAGAAGAATAACACATGGTTAGGACACATTATTAAGGAAAACATGTGATAATCATGCAAAATTTCTCTATATGTTTATACATAAAATTTCACTGTCATGCAAACCAAATCACATTGTTTGGGAAAACTGTGCACCCCATATCTCCCCACTACCCATCCTTTTATGGTTGAATCTAAATGTGCGACCTTCCTCACATGATTTATTATAACCATGAAACATGCTATTTTTCCCACTGATTAGGGTTCTGAGCTCCAAAAAATATTTTGACACCCATGAAACCATCACTAACTCACTCAACATCCATTTTAGGGTTATAAAAGAAAATTAGAAAAAAATTTAAAGGATCTATTAGTGATTGGAACATTGGGTTCTTAAAGTCCGCCCCCCCCCCCCCCCCCTTCAAGGAACTCTTCCCCGAGTTCACCTTCTAAGAGAGGAAAACACTATATGAGAACAAATATGGCCACTAGGAATGTACGTTGTCCTCCCTCCCACAATTATTATCCTATACATGGAAGTGATTCCACAACACTCATGTGGGAGGGGTAAACTGACCTCAGAGAGCCTTCATGCTCTAGTCAATGATGCATACTGGATACACCTCAAACAATGCATCAACATCCTACTAAACTTCCTCATGATCAAGAGTATGATATGGGTCGACATGATTTCGGTGAATCTATGAAATGTGGAAGACATTGTTCATGGAATAATACCTTTGAGGTAGTATCAATCGATAGAATACCATCACAAATCTCTTTATAATCTCAAACAGTCTGAAAAAGCATGATGAAAAAATTTATTTCTATTGTATCTATATATTACCTAGCCTAGGAGATACCTGCAAGAAAAAATGATCCAAAACTCAAACTTCAGATGTGATTTATGTTAATAGACATAAGATTTATGTCTTGACTAAGTAGTAGTCATATGATTCAAGATCAGCTGAACATTCTCTAAAGTCTCCTAAATGAGACAAGGACCTAGAAGGGCCACATCACCGACCTCTAGCCAACACCAGGCTAAGTGGAATGTCCTACCAAACAAGGATTCCTAAGGATCCATTTGAATTTTCTCTCGAAAGCTATTATTATAGGAAAAAATGATGAGTGGGATATGATTCTCCCAAGAACCACAAAAATGAAAGATAAATGCTCAAAGCATGTCATCTAGAACGTATATTATCCGTTCCTATTGTCCATTAGTCTGTAGAAGAAAGGATGTGCTCAGAATCACCCATGTACCCTTAACCATCTACAACACCTAATAGAACAACGATGTAAAATGAGCATCTCTATCTGAAACAGTAGTACGAGGGACCCATTGTAGTTTTATGATCTTAAAGACATACAATATTTCCATATCATTAATTAAGTAAGTCTCTAAGATATAAATGAAAAGAGTTACTTTTTTCATCCTTTAAATGAAAACCCATACATCGTACCTACCTCTAGGAGACTTCATTAAACTGAATACAAAGTTCATGGAAACATCTTCCCATTTCCATTTATAGACTATAAGTGGATGTAAAAAGCTAGCGCATCTCCAGTGCTCCTCCGTCTCCAGTGCTCCTCCTTTACCAAATAATAGGTGTAACACATTGTGATAAATCCAGCTATCAAATGTTTCATCCTAGGCCACCGATACTAGTGATGCATGTATCGATATATTTTGGAGATTTTTGGATGAACTGACCACTGAGAAGAGTGGAAATCTAACATTAACTACTATCTCATATCTTTTTGAACCCTGATGCATCCATGTATACATAAGATGTTTTCACTGTCCACTGACCAATACGGAGGCAGGTCATATCATTCAATACTCTCATGGAGAACCAAGCCCAAAAGATATGAAAATTTCTAACTCTTCACCTTTTCAAGGAGAAAAGCTGTAACTATGAAGGATAAGAGATAAGGCTAATCATAAATATCAGGAAACATAGAACATATATCATAAAAGGGGGACATCAATTTCCATTCATGACTATCTTCCCCTATGGATTGTGGCTTAGTTTTCTAACTCAGTGTATCAGTAACTGCATTGCCTTTAACATGAATATTGAAAAGCTCGAAATTGAAGGACTGTATATATTTGATCCAAATTCTCTATATAATATTCTAGTAACATCTTGTAATGATATATTTGATTCTCTTGTGGTATGTATACACCATAAATCACTCACCCAATAGATAGTGTCTCTAGAAATGTAAGGCATAGACAACTACTTATAGCTTGAGCTCACATGTTAAGTTATTTCTCTCATGAGGACTCAACTATTGAGATTCGTATGAGAAAAATCTACCCCCTATATCAAAACTACTCCCAATAAAATTCACAATGCATCACATAACACTATATATCCTTTTCCAGGATCTATAAGAATCAAAATATGTGATGATACATGCCTTTTGTTCAAATCTTGAATGTATTTATCATACTCTTTTGACCATAAGAACTTGAAGCCCTTATTTATAAGACTAGTAAGAAGTTATTTAAAGAGAGATAAGTCTTATATGGAATTACTATAATATCTAAACAACCACAAGAAACTCTATATCAGACATGTTATTGGGATGCTCCCCAGAAACCATAATACTAACCATATATGGGTAAACAGAAACTCTTGATTTTGAGATAATATGACCCAATAAGTGAAATTTTTTGATGTATTAGTTTGACTTAAGAAGATTATAATGAATCTAATGCCCTCTTAGTGTACATAGAATGTTCTCAAGGTGCATACCATGGTCACTACGAGAGTGAGAGTACAACATGATTTTGTTCACAAATACTATAAAAAAGGAACCCCAATAGGTGTGGAACACCCTATTTATTAGAGCCATGAAATAGTGGGCACATTCATAAGACCCAAATTATAATTAGGTGCTCATACATACCATACCTGCTATGGAAATATGTAAAAAGTATTTATGATGGTCTAACTCACACCTGATGATAGATTGATCTTAGGTTGATCTTATAGAAGACCCTAGATCACTGGAGTTGGTCAAAGAGATCATCTATTCAAGGAAGTGGATATCAGTTCATGACTATAATTTGGTTAAAATTTTTGTAATCCATGCTTAGATGAAGGGTCCCATATTCCTTATTGGGAAAAATCATGATATAACCCTAAGAGGAAGTTCAAGGACATATAAAACTCTTTCCCACAATGTCATCTAATAATATCTTAAGATCCTAGATCTTAGTAGCTCCCATCTTATATAGAGGAATGGAAATTGGAGCTACTCCTGGAACAATCTCAATTGTAAACTCTATCTCTCTCTCAATCTCTCAAGAGGCAATCCAGAAAATTCATCATAAATGACATCCCTAAAACAATCTACCACAAGATGTTATTCAACCTATTGTAAAACCTAATCCTCCATGAAGATATTGTATATCTAGGAGTTCAATGCACCTAGCCCATGATGCCACTGTCTAGATCATCTAGCCTAGATATGCCACTCACCCTTGTGTAGATAACTGTTTCTATCTAGTGATGTAAGAAATACCCTATGGTGAAAGAAGTCTAAAATGGCATGATTTGAAACCATCCAATCCATCCCAAGAATTACATATATGCTTGTCATATTGAGAATAAAGAGTTCCCACAAGGAAGGGTAACTACCAAACTCAAGGGTAAAATCCCTACATTGGTGTATACCCTTTGACCATACTCACAATAGTGTATCTAGGGTCCTTAAACCATAATAATACTATATTTATAGCCCAAGGATTTCCAGGATAGATAAATATATAAAAGAGTGTGATGAACCTATATGCAATTATGCAGATACTATAGTGGAGGCTACTAGAATAGTACCTCATACTATAGATGGTCATGTAGCATGATCCTCTAGTATCGACTCTAATGTATGCAACTGACCTGATCCAAAGCCCTGTGTAATTACTGGACTACCATGATCAAAACTACTATGCTAACACATCTGGTGATATAGAGTTTGGATAGTATGACCAAGTCATCCTCCTCAACCAGTTCTTTTGGTTTAACTCTATCTATCCTTCTAACACGACATAAAATAACATTCCCCTGAAGGTGGAGTTGGTGTAGAACCTCTTCCACTAGAAGATGATGGAAAGGTCTGATAGAATCTTTGTATATGCCCCATAAGACCATAACATCAACACTCCAGAGGTTCTATATCATACTGAGCCTTTAGGTTCCTATTTCTTCCACACTAGCGACACACCATAGATCTACTAGTATGAGTACTATTGGAACTACCCTAATGAGAAGCATCAATGTATCTCTTTCTGCTACTGAAATAACTTCTTGCCTTTCATGAAACTGGTCTTCTATGACTAGTACTATCACCATCACTCTAGCTGTTCTCAATGGTATGTTCCTAATTAACTATTTCATATATGTTAGGTTTTAAAAATACATTCACTAGAGTACTGATGGAATACATGAGACCATCCTCAAAGTGTCTAGAACAAAAAATCTAATCACCATCTAGAAGTGATGAAAAGCACTAAATATTAGTTAAATGTGACAAACAATCCATAAATGACATAGAACCTTTCTCAATATGAAGTAACTCTTTGTATTTACCATCTCTTAGTGTCTATCGAAAGGACGGACCATAGAAGGAAATCTGAAATTAACCCATACCATGCCCTGATGGTGACCATCCTGGGTAACTACATCCCACAATAACTTGGCCAAATTATGCAACATGTATCCATCAAGATTGAACCTCCACTATGTAGGAATATCCAAATTCTCAAATATATACAAGGTGTACTCTATCTAAGACTCAACAAACTATGGACCACCATACCCTGAGAAGGTAGGAGGATGATGTTGTTGGAACTCATGAGTGAGATCATCCGTCATAGGTGCAGGTCGTGGAGAACCTTACATATAAGGAATCATACATAGGATAATATCATAAACATGGGATTCAGTGTCCATATTAGGTACAATAGGAAGTTCATCAAGTTGTACTCTTTAAGGTAGGATTGGAATCTTAGGGCCCCCTACTTCTGCAGCATGGTCGTCGGCAACATCTTAGCACACTACATGAGGAAATCACGACATAATTGGTATATAAATTCCAAGAACACACCTCAAAAACTGATTTAGAATGATAGAAAACAACACTAGTAGAATATGATGGTAAGAAAGGTTTACTACCCATATCATGCTACCCAAAATACCTTCTTATAAGTCTAAGTACTGGTAAGTGATCTAGTATATTATAGGAGTTCTAGTTGATGAAGGGTCAGCCATACCTTTCCTCATCATTTATTAGAAACCATGTTACTCATTTCATATTTAATTTCTAGGTTCACTCTTTTACCTTTCATAAACATGACAAGGATAGATAATGAAGTGCAAACATTTCATTTTAGAATTCATTTTCACTTTTATAGTTTGCATGTTCTTTTAACTTATATCAATGTTAATTTAAAATGGATCACCATTTATAGTGAATTTGGCCTCATACACCTTATCACTAAAAATGACACCCATTACATTAATCTAATGACTTAACTCAGTAAATTACCAATTCAAACCCACAAGGAATCATAAAACATCATGAGTTGAAACCAGTAATCAGTCAATAATATCCATGGAAAAGCACATGCATAATATAACTTCCACAACATCACTCAACAATCAAAGGAATATCTAGAAATGAAATATGTGAAATTCACCTATATGATAACATGAAAACTATAGGTGCCTATGATGATGCGTAACAATTACCCTTTCCCTCATATCATCGAGCCAAGGATGAAATGAAATTATCAGTCAAATGAATAATTAACAACACCGCTATAACATTCCACCCCTACCTAATTGTCTTGAGGAGGTGGTGAGATGATGGTTGGCCATAACTGACGTTTCCAAGGTGCCAAAGGTTGGAAATAAATACTGAGGTATTCAAGAATAAATTGGGGAACAATTTTTCCTTGAGATAAAATAAACCAACTAAACAATCCATTAATAAAAAACTACATGATGCATGTCAACCAAACAACCCAACCCATACAATACCAAAAGATAAATTATTCCATAAAAAATCCCCAAATTCCAATACAACCAAACCAAAAAATCATAGGGAAAAGAGGGAGACTACACAATAAGACCCCAATGAACTAGGACACCGACCATGGCTCCACACAAATATCCATGATCCAATCACCACAACATCAACATAACATCAATCCAAACCCCTAGCAAAATGAGATGATATACTCTTACCTGTGTCCCATAATACAACATCTACAAAATCACCAAAGTATCAAAGTAGGGGGTGAGTAAAAATACACAAGATAATTTCCCCAAATCACTTCCCTACACACATTTCAAGTATAGAACATATTATCACAATTTATATAAAAGAATTTATATAAAGCTCTCGAACTAGTGAAACAATGAACAAAAAACCAAAAAAATATTTAACCAATGGGATTTACTCAATTTAGTGAAAAAATAAAGGAAAACAAACAAAAAATTCATTACCCATTCCCTTTTTGCAATACCACATACATATCACATCCATACACATTATTATTTCACACAATAAATACTATTCACCCAGTCATGGTGCTACATTACTTGTGGTACCTTCATGACCAACCTATCTCCTCCATGGGGTTGGACTTCACACCCGTCCCTAGTGTGGGACTTCATGCCCATCACTGTCCTTTTTATGATGGTACATTCACGATCATCACCTTGATGGTGATACATTCCTGAACACCATCCATCCAACTCATCAAAATTAATATTTACAAAAATACCCACCACATTTCAATCCAAAATTACCAAAATCAGACCACTCAACAATTTACAATACCAAATTAACCAATTATTCTGATCAAAATTCCCACCTTACATGTCATGTTACCTCAACAAATTACACATTTATTTAATACACCATTAGAAAATTTTCCATGTCAAACCACAATTCAATAAAACAACACCTTTATTGAAAACCATCTTTTATAAAACATTTTCCATAAATCAATAAAGGTACCAATTTTAAAATTGAACTTTTAAAATATGACAACAAAACCCATTTTCACAATATTAACCCATTTCCCCCCAAAATTATCACTAAATGGGTATCTGTTAAGCATCACAGATCATCATCAAAATTAATTTCAGGAAAAAAAATTAATTGCAACCAAAGTCACTAGTTCTAAACAAGTGGAGTCGAGAGAGAAGCCAACAACCTTTAGGGTTCTGGTGAAATCAACCCACAAACAACCACACCACAAATCCAGACAAACGCTCCACCAAAACCACTCTAGATATCCATTCCTATCCCCAAAAGGACCTAAAATCAACATTGTAGGAAACCAAAACCGTAGATATACATGTAATAGATGTAGATATAGAAAACCAAGAGAGAGATATGTCTAAATCTAGAGAAAACAACAAAATAACCAAGGGATAAGACTTACCTAAGATGAACCACCTTCAAACCACCATGAAACCCCTTCAAATACCTTCCAAAATGAGTGGGAGAGCACCCTTAGCCCTTGAGAAGAGGAAATCACATGTAAGTTTTCAATGGGAGAATATTTTGGTGAGTTAGGGTAAATCCCGACTAATCCAATTTAAAAAAATTATTTTTAAAGGGACACACAATTAGCTCGCACGGTTAGACAAACCGTGCACTAACAGTGTGCATGCTGCTGCCTTAAAGGGGCATATTTCAATGTATCCTTTCACAGTTAGACAAACCATGTGAAAACCATGTGAAAACCATGCATAATCATGCTACCCATATGGTTATCTCACTGTGTTTCCCCTTAAATTTTCCCAAACCATTCATCCTTAAAAGGCCTCCAATGTTTTCCAAAACCTTCCCAAACTCCACCCAACCACCTTATATACTTAAAAAACAATGAATAAGGGTTACATTCCTAAAACTATGTAAAGACCCATAAATTTCAAGGAATTTTCTTTTCTTAATTTTCTTTGGAATTTTACAAGGACGCAGTTTCTGACGGCACCTTATTCCGAGGCCCGGTGTGCCCGGAATCTTTTTCCGAAGTTTGGCTCGGGTACGTTTAGTGAACGGACGAGCGGGTTTTTCTATCTTTTAAACTGGTTCTCGGAATCGAATTCTAAGGGCACCGATGGAATCGCAGCACCGGTACTTGCTTAGAAACGCCTCTTCTGGAGTTGTGTTTGCTCGGTTGTGGTTTTTAATTTTTGGGTTTTAGGTTATGAAATAAAATAAAGTTGTACGACAATTTTATTTGTATTTCACTTAAAGCCGCTTAAAGACCACTTTAAGCTGCTTAAGATCAGTTGAAACGGATAGGGTACAATCCAAAATACCCTACCCACTTGGTAGGATATTTTTGGGGTGGGGCCCGCACGATCCCCACCATTTCTTTTCCCCTAAGTAACGCACCCGCGAAAACCCTTTTTAAATAAAGTCAACTGGGGCATTTTCTTAAACAATTAAACGCTCATATTAGTTGGGTGGTTTATTCGTTGAAATTAATTCTATGAATTAATGGGTCATTAATTTGTTTGTTTTACATTTTTTGGAATGTAATAAAATAAGACCAACACTTTTTCTTTTTGAGTGTTATTCGTTGAGAGGATTTGATAGAACTTAAATCCTTCATCGTCCTACGCGAAGAACACAAAGAACGCGAAGAACGACGGCCTCCGACGAAGAACGCCGAACCCACGGAGATCGACGACGCGACGCTATGTACCGCGATGCCGACGATTCTCCCTCCGCGACGCTTCTTCCGTGACGATCCAACCCCGTGACAACCTTCGATCGACAACAACATGTTAGGGGATTGCGGTCCTTTAAATTCCTTTGTGGATTATAACTTCAATATGGATTTAATTATTAAAATTAAATCTATATGTTCTTGATCCTCAGAGATCGTCTATGTGACGCCCTTCCGTGACGACGCGACACCCTTCCGCAACGCGACGATCCTCTTGTTCCATGACAGTCGATTCCACGAAGAACTCTCGTCCGACGACAGCTACGTGGTATGGGTTTTATTTGAAAGAAATATTTATTCCCATGATTGTTCATCTAAAATAAAGAACCCGGACCAAAGTTCAATTTTAATTTTATTAAAATTTTGCCTTGTTTTTTTTCATGGGTTGAATATTTTATTCCTGATTGTTATCACCTAACGCGGAGGGTGCGGGCCAAAAAAACACGGCCTGACAACCCTCCGCAGTTCTTCGTTGATGTGAGGATTTGGTGGGTGACGAAAAAACGTGCCGCAGAGGCGATTTGATGATTCCGCAGTGAAGAACAGGACCCGAGAGGAGCATCGGTGCAGACGGAAGTGGAATCGGACCTCCGGAGCAACTCCAGTGGCCCGCAGAACCCACCGGCCGTGCGGGTCGCCGGCGCCCCTGCGCACTGCCGGACAGAGCCTCCGCGGCTGAAGCCACGACGGCGGCAGTTCCAGTGAACCCGTGGCCATGCGGGTCCAGCGCACATGGGACGCGTCAAAGCCTCGTCTGCTGATCAAGGGCGGCCCCCGTAGGGCCGCAGTGTTGTCACGCGGGGGCAGCGCGCCCCCCGCGTCGCTCAGCCGCTCGGCCGAGCCGAGCCGGGCCAGCCGGCCGGGTCGGGCCGCGCCCTGGCCGGGCCGGACCGGGTCCAGCCGGGTCGGACCCAGGTCGGGTCGACCCGGTTCGGGCCGACCCAGGGGGAGTCGGGCCGGGTCGGTCCGGGCCCAGACCCCCCGTTTCCGGACCTTTTCGGTATTTTGCTCATAAATTGAGCTATAGGCCTCCAAACGACGCGCTGTCAGCGGAAACACAATCCTTGGATCGAGACGGTCATTTCGGTATATTGCACGCAGGGTTTCGGAATACTTTGGGTTCGGCCGGTTTGGTTCGTAGACGAAACCAACCGGGCCCTCGGAGCAGAAACACTCATATCTTGAGCTCTGGACGTCCGATTGATGTGTCGTCGACTTTGATGGATTCCTATAAGTGAGACAGATCTTTTGGCTTACTCCGACCATGTTTTGGATGCAGGTGGAGTACAGTCGGGTTGGTTCACTCACAAAACCAACCGGGCCCCTAGAACGAAAAAGCCAATAACTCACAGACCGGGCGTCCAATTGACGCACCGTCTATCTCGTTGATTCCCTTTTGATGAGACGGAACATTTGGAATACTTTACTTGATTTTTGGATGTAGTTGGATAGTGGCCGGGTTGGATTGCACCCGAAATCCAACCGGGCCCCTGGAACGGAAAAGCTGATATCTTTCAGACAGGACGTCCGTTTGACGAACCGTCAGCGGCGTTGATGATCACGTTGAGAAACGGTCCGTATGAGTATACCCTATGAGAGTTAGGGGTACATTTGAGATATGACCGGGATTGGTTTGCTCACAAAACCAACCGGGCCCCTGGGACGAAAAGGCTAATAACTCACAGACCGGGCGTCCGATTGACGCGCCATATGTTGCGTTGAGACCCCTATGATGAGGCTGTTCTATGAGATACTTCTTCGTGGGACATTGTGATACATGGAGTATCGACCAGTGGCTCGTGGAGCGGACCCTCCTAGAGAAGAGAGTGCGGAGTACGGAGACCGTATAGCCAGCTGAGACCTGACGACTGCTTGACCGATCGACTCGGTGTGTTTCAGATAGCCCTGTGGGGAGCGCTTGGTTGTAGCAGTAGAAGCACGGCGGATGAGCACTTGGTTTTAGCGGCAGACACGCGGTACTCAACAAAACGAGTAACTCTAGAGGCTTTGAGGGGGAGCGCTTGGTTGTAGCAGTAGACCCACGACGGATGAGTTCTTGGTTGTAGCGGCAGACCTTGGGTACGAAATAGAAGGAGTACCTCTGGAGGCTATGAGGGGGAGCGCTTGGTTGTAGCAGCATACCCACGGCGGATGAGCACTTGATTGTAGCGGCAGACCCACGGTACTCAACAAAAGAAGTACCTCTGGAGGCTATGAGGGGGAGCGCTTGGTTGTAGCAGCAAACCCACGGTGGAGGAGAGCTTGGTTGTAGCGGCAGACCCACGGTACTAAATAGAAGGAGTACCTCTGGAGGCTATAAGGGGGAGTGCTTGGTTGTAGCGGCAGACCCATGGTGGGAAGCGCTTGGTTGTAGCAGCCGGCCCACAGTACTCGACAGGAAAAGTACCTCAGTAGTCTTAGGTTAGTGAGCGGTACCTCGGAGTCGTGATAGGACCACTGTACACTCTAGAGATGGAGCTCTTCAGCAGTTACGGTTTCGATAATGAAAATCCTGGTTTGAGCTGAATCTTTGATCTTTGTGTTTACCTCAGCAGTTACAGAGCTCTTCTTTGAAGTGCTTCTTTGAGACCTCCTTTTAGGGAACTAAAATTGGTCTTTAAAGAAGACAAGGACCTATATGATGTCTCTAGGGAAGTGGAGAGGAGAAAGTGGCAAGGGTTGCCCGAGCTTGAAGGCTCAAAGTGGTGTGAGGAATAGGGGGAGGAGGTACCCTTTTACAAGGGAGGAGAGGGGCTCCTTTGGAAAAACTAAAAAATATTTTTTTATTATAAGGTCAAGTTCGGTTTTAAATAGCTTCAAATTGATATATTTCAAAGATAAGGTGGGTATGGTTCGAAATCCTCTCATCCAACAGAATTTAGACAAGTTTAGGTTCTTATTTTAACCTTATCATTTAGATTTAACATTAAGTTAAATAATTTTACTTTTACCGTGTCTTCTTGTGTTCTTATACTATAAGGTTAATAAACTTACTATAAGAAACCAAAAGAACCCCAAGGTATTTATTACTAATATATATAACCTTATCTAAGTCATTTGGCCGAAACATAGATTTTTAGGAATAAAATAACAATTAATAATATAATATTTGTTTTAAAAAGTATTTTATGTCAATTTTGACACTATTTAGTAATTGATTTTTGTGAAAATCATAACATAATGATTAGTTCGAAAAAAGTTAATAAATTCAATATTAACATATCATATTAACCTAGAAAATTAGTGGAATTCAAAAAAGTCTCAAATTATATTTATTTGGGAATTTATAACATCAATTATGTCAATATTTCATTAATAAGATAATTACTGCATCATCATTGGGTCATAAATAAATTAAATTATTTAAAGTCTAAAAAATAAAAATAAAATACCATTATGTAGGAAATAATTCTATATTTATAATGAATATTTATAGTCGAATTTATCTTATGTATTACCATATATTAAAAATGTTTTACTTATTAAACTTTGATTTTAACTATTTTAACCCTTCTTTAAAAAAATTAATATTAAATGTCCTAATCAAATCCAAGTGGGCCTAAATAGTCATATTTTATTTCTAGGGTTTTTTTTGGTCGAATTAAACTTATCCAATAGAATTAGGACATGTGTTAGGGTAATAATAATATCATTTTTACCCTTAATTACCCTATTTACTTTTAACTGTGGTAAAAAAAAGTAAAAAGTTACTATTCACCAAAAATTATTTTCATCTAATTGAACCACATTTTACTTACTGACATCAACCGTGTCTCTTGGATTTTTGAAATTACACTCACAGAAGCGGTAAATTTATGTTTTATGAAAAATTCAGTTTTTTAACAGCCACTTAGTAGTTTCACTATTCATCAAAAATTGAAAGTTTTCAGAAAAATACCAAAATTTCACCCTAGGCTAATTTCTATATTCCGAATCCAAAAATGAAGTTAATTTTGAAATATAAAATTTAAAAAATTTCAAAAAGTAGTTATTACTATTCATAACGTCTAGTTTTAATAATATTTTAAAAGCATATCTTGTTTAGTGAAACTCGGTATTTCGTACGACGCAAGCTATCGAGGAAGGTCGCGATTGCGTGTAAAGCAATCCAAGCAAGTGAAATATTCCTTTGATGATTTATATAACATAAAAGTCTCGGGTGTTACATTGTACCCCCCTTAAAATGAATTTCGCCCTCGAAATTCATCACTTTGTAAGGAACAGATGAGGATACCTCTCCCTCATCATATCCTCAAGCTCCCATGTAGCTTCTTCTAATTGGTGGTTCCTCCATAAAACTTTCACCAATAGAGTGGTCTTGTTTCATAGGACTTTTTCACTACGATCTAGAGTCTCTATCAGCTGCTCTTCATAAGAAATATATTTCTCCAGCGGTAGAACTTCTGAGCTGAGTACATGTGAAGGATTAGGTAAGTACTTTCTCAGGAGAGATACATGGAACACATCGTGAACTTGAGAGAGATTCGGTGGAAGCGCCAAACGGTAAGCTACCTTCCCAACATGATCCAGTATTTCGAAAGGACCGATATATCTAGGGCTCAATTTCCCCTTCTTTCCAAATGTCATGACCCTCTTCTAGGGAGATATTCGTAAGAACACTTTTATACCCACTTCAAACTCTAGGTCTTTTCTTCGGTTGTCGGCATCACTTTTCTGTCGACTCTGAGCTGCTCTTATGTGTTGTTGAATAGATCTGACCTTTTCTTCCATTTCATCAACGAGATCAGGTCCTAATAGCTTTCTTTCCCCAACTTCATCCCAGCAAGTTGGAGTCCTACATTTCATTCCATAGAGAGCTTCATAAGGAGCCATCTGAATACTGGAGTGAAAGCAATTATTATAAGAAAATTCCACCAAAGGTAGTTGTTGATCCCAACCACCCTTGAAATCCACAGAGAAGGCTCTCAACATATATTCTAGAGTTTGAATTGTTCTCTCAGACTGACCCTCTGTCTGGGGATGATAAGCAGTGCTGAAACTCAACTCTGTATCCAAAGTATGCTCAAGACTTCGCCAAAACTTTGAGGTAAACCTCAGATCCCGATCAGATATAATAGAAAGTGGTACTCCATGAAATCTTACCACTTCTTTCACATATATCATGGCAAGATGATCTAGAGAGAAATCCTCTCTAATAGTGATGAAGTGTGTAGACTTTGTAAGACGATCAACTATGACCCGGATAGCATTATTGCCTTTTGATGTTTTAGGAAGTCCTGTGACAAAGTCCATAGTGATGTTTTCCCATTTCTATTCGGGTATGGGTAATGGTTGTAACATCCCCTTAGACTTCTGTCTCTCAGCTTTAACTTGCTGAAAAACCAAGCATCGAGAGACATAATCAGCAACATCGGTTTTCATTCCATCCCACCAGAAGTACTCTTTTAGGTCCCTATACATCTTCGTGCTTCCAGGATGAATATAGAATGAAGAACTATGAGCCTCATCCAGCAGCTCTTTCTTTAATTCGGGGATGGGTGGAACACAAACCCGATTCCTGAACATTATTATCCCATCACAATCAAGGTCGAATTCAGGAACATTTCTCACCTTCTTTTGTAACTCGACATCTTCTTTCTGTGCCCTTTTAATCATTACATGTATAGATGGCTGAACATTCATTTGAGAAAGATACGATTTTTTCCCTTTAATTATAATTCCAAGATCCATCCTTTGTAAATCCATAAATATTGGATCTTTTGTGATCCTCATCATGGATAAACTGGCATGGTCTTGTTGACTTAATGAATCTGCCAACTTTTTTGCTTTCCCAGGGTGGTAATGGATTGAGCAGTCGTAATCCATATTCAGCTCCAACCATCTTCTTTGGTGCATATTCAGCTCCTTTTGTGTGAAAATATACTTTAAACTTTTATGATCAGTATAAATGTCAGACCTTTCTCCATAAAGATAATGCCTCCAAATCTTTAATGCAAAGATTACTGCAGCTAAATCCAAATCATGAGTTGGGTAATTTTGCTCATGTATTTTCAACTATCATGAGGCATAAGCTATCACCATATCATTTTTCATAAGAACACACCATAATCCCTTCTTGGATGCATCACTGTAGATCAAAAACCTGTCTCCACTACAAGGCAATGTGAGCACAGGTGCACTTGATAACCTTCTTTTCAACTCCTTGAAATTCTCTTCACATTCCTCCATCCAAACAAACTTAACTCCTTTTCGAGTCAACTTGGTGAGTGGATTAGATAATCATGAAAAATCTTTCACAAAACGTCGATAATATCCAGCCAAACCAAGAAAACTTTGGATCACAGTCACTTTTGCTGGTCTCAACCATCTTTCGATAACCTCTGTTTTTGTTGGATCCACAGATATCCTCTCTTTTGAGATTATGTGACCCAAAAATGAAACTTTTTGAAGCCAAAATTCACACTTGGTAAATTTGGCATAAAGATTATCTTTTCTCAGGGTTTTAAATATAATTATCAAGTGATCTTCATCTTCTTCCGTGCTCTTTGAATAGACAAGAATATTGTCTATAAAGACTACCAAAAACTGATCAAGATAGTCTCTAAAGACTCTATTCATCAGATCCATGATGATAGCAGGGGCATTAGTAAGACCAAATGACATCACTATAAATTCATAGTGTCTATAAATTGTACGGAAAGTCGTCTTTGATATATCCTCCCTTTTGACCCTTAATTGATGATACCCTGAACGAAGATCAATCTTGGAAAAGTATTGAGCTCCGCATAGTTGGTCAAATAGGTCATCAATGTGCGGAGAGGATATTTTTTCTTGATAGTGATCTTGTTAAGTTCTCGATAATCAATGAAGAGTCTCATTGATCCATCTTTCTTCTTAACAAACATAACAGGTGCTCCCCAAGGTGACGCACTAGGGCGTATGAATCCATTATCAAGATTTTCTTGGAGTTGCTTCTTCAATTCCTACAACTCAATTTGGACCATTCTATAAGGTGTCTTTGAAATAGGAAAAGCACCTGGTATGAGTTCTATTGAAAACTCAACTTCACGATTTGGTGGAAGACCCAACAATTCCTCTGGAAAGACATCATAAAACTCCCGTACAATGGGCATATTGTTAATTGTGAGTTTCTCACCAACCATTTGAGATAAATAACCTTCATTTAGTGGAATCAAGACCCATAAGATGGAAGAAAATTCCACTGGAAGGTTATGTTCATCCTTGCATTGATAGATGATCATAGATTGATCTCGAATATGAAATGTGACTTCCCTTATTTGGAAATTGATATGAGCTACATATAAAGAAAGTCAATCCATGCCAAGAATCACATCAAATTCCAATATAGGAAGGATCACAAGATTTGCAGGAATCACTTTCCCACACACTTCATTCTGAGAATAATTATAAACTTTTGATGCGACTGTTGTGCCATTAGGGGTTGTCACAGCTAAATCAACATCTAATTGTTGAGGTAATATGGTGATATCCTTAGAAAATTCTTCAGAAATAAAAGAGTGGGTGGATCCAGAATCAAATAAAACATTTGCTACTTTAGAGTGGATGATAAGTGTACTTTTCACCAAATCGTTATCGTACTCCACATCGCTGATAGAAATTGGATGTGACTTTCCTTTTTCTTTGGCCTTAAGAGTTTGTTGACGTCGACCATCATCATCAACCCTTGGATTTGGGCATTGATTGGCATAATTACCCATATCCTTGCACATGAAACATTGTAGTGTAGTAGGTTCATTCTGTGTATCCTTTCCTTTATTTGCATCATTAGACATCTTCTTCCCATCATTGCGGCATTCAAATGCCTGATGACCTTCCTTTCCACATTTGAAACATTTACTTGTCCCTTTAAGACAACTTCCTCCATGTTTCCTTCCACACTTTGAGCATAAGGGAAAGATCATTTTCTTTTCAGTGTGCTCTTTAGATTTTCTTTTGAATTCCATTTTCCTTTTCTTATCAAACCCATATGACTGATGGGTTATTCCAATCTCCATATCGACTTTGAGAGCACATCAAACGATTTCCTCGTAGCTATTGAAGTCCCTTATGGCTAACGCCCTTCGAAGACTTGGTTTTAAGCCACTAAAGAATCGATCGATCTTACTCTCAGGTTGGATAATAATACCAGAAGCGTACCTTGAATGTCTTGTAAAATTTGCTTCATAGGTACCAACAGATTCATAATCCCTTTGCTTCAGTTCAAGAAACTCTTTCTCCATCTTTGCTTGGAGAATACAAGGGAAGTACTTATTGAAAAATAAGTTCTTGAACTCGTCCCATTCCATGGACGCAATTTCATCCCTTTGCCTCATATTCTTAATAAGATTCCACCATTTATCAGCATCACCTTCCAAACGATACACTGCTAAGATGACTTTATCATGTTCAGAACATTGCAGAACTGAAAATATCTTTTCAGTAATACTAATCCATTGTTCAGCAACTAATGGATCAGTAGACCCGCTGAATGAAGGTGGACGCTACCTCATGAAGGATTCAACAGAATGTTTCTCCTTCCTTTGCTCGTTTGGAATTCCTACAAATTTCATAGCATGAGAAAGTTGTGTGAGCATGGCTACAAGATTTTTCATTCCATCTCCCATAACATTTGGTTGCTCAGGGGGACAATCATTGCATTGTCCGTCGCATTCCGCATTAACACAGTTCCTTCGGGTTCTAGCCATTGACTAAAACCAAGAAGAATAGTATGAGCAACACTAATTATAATAGGAAAAGAATAAAATTTCACACTTAGGGTCTTATCATAGGTTGTTCATGGCCATTTATAAAACACTAAGATTGTGTTCTATTCTTAGACTTATCCTTAGGGTTCTTACTAAGGCTTTCACATCCTAGTTTCTAAAGGTTGACTATACATTTCCTCTGATACCAACTATAATGACCCATACTTTACATACATTGTTATTACTTCAGAATTGAATCACACTTATTACAACATATAACAAAACCAGGAAAGGACCGTATAGGTATAGAGTCTTTAGAAACTGGGAAACATAAAAAACTGGTTCATAAAGCATATACTTTTCCTCCCATTTATTTCATCATATCTAGAGTCCCTTTTTGTCATATCCTACTTAATAACCTTCTTCCTGACTTGGGGAAATAAAACATATAAAAGGGTGAGCTCAAATGCTCAATAAGGGTAAACAAAAGAAATATCAATCACATCATATACATAAGAACATAACTTTTGGAAATCTTAAACTGCAAAAGAAATCACAATTTCATAACATTGGATAAATCATAGAAGTGAAATGTAATCCCAATAATCATAACCTAAAACATGAAACTTTGTGTAATACACACATAATCATAGAGAATCATTTCTTGTTAGTCAAGACTCATTTCCAATACAATCTTAGTGGACAAAGTCCATTTAGAACCAAGGTCATTCCTCGTTTCAGTCCTACTTCACTAAACCGGTTTAAACTGCCATTCCAGCCATGTCTATCTCATGAGATATAAAATCTTTACCCAATGCATTGGAGGGAGATATAGGTCCCACCCATCTCATAATGATACCATTCTTATGAGTGCCACAAAATCATAAACCATACATCATATCATAACCCATGTAATAAAAATGGGAATCTTAAACATCATGACATCATAAAACAATTCATATAAGATAAAGAAATTCATAAAAATAATTCCATCACAACATAATAAAATCAATGTAATAATAGGGATAGAAACAAAACCCTATATTATCTTAGATGGAAAATAATTTTGATAAAACACTTGAACTCCATTCTTGAGGAAAATATCCTTTCTACTTTAAAAACATTTTCCTTTCTTAACATGTCATACAATTTTAAACTAAAAGAAGTTGATTAAAAATACACTTGAAATATTGTAAAGGAAGCTTCTTGGAAAAAATGTTCAAAAATCCAATCATTCCGTATAAGTTAAAAAAACATTCTTCTCGTACTTTTGTCAGAAAAGTCAAAAAGTACCTCGTATGAAAAACGACAAAAGATTCCTTTCATATTTTTTAATAAAAAATCACCGAAGCATAAAATTGTATTTAAAAAATTGTAGGTGGATGGAAATAATATTACATATCGAGGAAACATGGATGTGGATGATAAAATACACCCCAGTAAATTTCAAATTATAAACAATCTCGGATAAAAATGAGATTGTGATATTTCCCTTACCTTAGTTCCGATTTGCTTTGTAAGTGTCCGAACCTCCTGTATAATGATTTAAATAATGTTATTAACTTATTCCAGAAACATACTTGTTGTTATGATATCATATATTGTCATATTGTTAGCTTCTTATTAGTAATACTTCATTATTACTTGTTATTCGGGTGTTTATTTCTTTTTGTTCTTATGCATGTTTTGACGAATAAATTCTTATTCTTCTCTTTAGGTTATAGATACCTTGTTTCCAGAATGGTATTAGTGTAATATATATCATATTAATTCATTGAATTCATTTATATAATCATTATTCAATGAAGATCATGTAGAATGAGTCACATCACATCGTGGAGACGGTATTCCGTACGTACGCACGAGCGGTGATATCGTTCCCATGATCGTGGAATTGTATTAGAGTGTATGTATAATATTTCAGAATCAATATTATTTTACAATAATCAAATATAGTCATTATTTACACCATTATACCCATCCAAGCAAGGTGGTGGTGGAAAATAGATTACACCACGGCGTGGAGACGGTATTCCGTACGTACGCACGTGCGGTGATTTCATTTTCCATAGGATGGATAGATGGTTAAATAGGGTTGTTTCATATTTATAATAACATATCAGTATATTAGTGATACTTATGTTATTACTTCATAATTAAACAACTAAAGAAGAAGAAGTTCATGAAGATAGAAATTGGAAAGGATCGATAATGGATATTACCTCTTCTTTGAAGTGCTTCTTTGAGACCTCATTTTAGGGCACTAAAATTGGTCTTTGAAGAAGACCAGGACCTCTATGATGTCTCTAGGGAAGTGGAGAGGAGAAAGTGGCAGGGTTTTTCCGAACATGAAGGCTAAAAGTGGTGTGAGGAAGAGGGGGAGGAGGTACCCTTTTATAAGGGAGGAGAGGGGCTCCTTTGGAAAAACTAAAAATATTATTTTATTATAAGGTCATGTTCGGTTTTAAATAGCTCCAAATTGATATATTTCGAAGATAAGGTGGGTATGGGTCTAAATCCTCTCATCCAATAGAATTTTGACATGTTTAGGTTCCTATTTTAACTTTATCATTTAGATTTAACATTAAGTTAAATAATTTTACTTTTACCGTGTCTTCTTGTGTTCTTATAATATAAAGTTAATAAACTTACTATAAGTAGCCAAACGAACCCCAAGTTGTTTATTATTAATATATATATCCTTATCTAAGTCATTTGGACAAACCTTATATTTTTAGGAATAAAATAACAATTAATAATATAATATTTGTTTTAAAAACTATTTTAGTCAATTTTGACACTATTTAGTAATTGATTTTTCTGAAAATCATAACAGAATGATTAGTTCGAAAAAGTTAATAAAATCAATATTAACATATCATATTAACCTATAAAATTAGTGGAATTCATAAAAAGTCTCAAATTATATTTATTTGGGAATTTATAACATCAATTATGTCAATATTTCATTAATAAGATAATTACTGAATCATCATTGTGTCATAAATAAATTAAATTATTTAAAGTCTAAAAATTAAAAATAAAATACCATTATGTAGGAAATATTTTTATCTTTATAATTAATATTTACAGTCAAATTTATCTTATGTATAACCCTATATTAAAAATATTTTACTTATTAAACTTTGATTTTAACTATTTTAACCCTTCTTTAAATAAATTAATATTAAATGTCCTAATCTAATACAAGTGGGACTAAATGGTCATATTTTATTACTAGGGTTGTTTTTGGTCGAATTAAACTTATCCAATAGAATTAATACATGTGTTAGGGTAATAATAATATCATTTTTACCCTTAATTACCCTATTTACTTTTAACCGTGGTAAAAAAAAGTAAAAAGTTACTATTCACCAAAAACTATTTTCATCTCATTGAACCACATTTTACTTAATGACATCAACCGTGTCTCTCGAATTTTTGAAATTCCACTCACAGAAGTGGTAAATTTAAGTTTTATGAAAAATTCAGTTTTTTAACAACCACTTAGTAGTTTCACTATTCATCAAAAATTGAAAGTTTTCAGAAAAATACCAAAATTTCACCCTAAGCTAATTTCGATATTCTGAATCCAAAAATGAAGTCAATTTTTAAAAATAAAATTTAAATATTTAAAAAAGTGGTTATTACTCTTCATAACGGCTAGTTTTAATAATATTTTAAAAGCATATCATTGTTTAGTGAAACTCGGTATTGCGTACGACACAACATATCAAGGAAGGTCGCGATTGCATGTAAAGAAATCCAAGCAAGTGAAAGATTCCTTTGATGATTTATATAACATAAAAGTCTCGGTTTTTACAATCACCATCTAATTTTTATAGAAAATGAATTTATAGGGGGTTAATAACCCATATAAATTCATTGATTAGATGGGATAATGCAGAACCCCCTCTAATTATAAAGAAAAATAATTTAGAAGTGGTTATTCGTAACCTCCTCTAAATGACCCCATCTAATGTACAGTTTTTTGTAGTGCCAACATAGTAGATAATGACATGGATTCCCATAACATTCCTCAAATGGAGGTATCTATATTAAAGCCTAATAACTTTTATTATAGTAGTACTCCACCAATGGTAAGTTCTCCTCCCAAGAACCGAAAAAATCCATCACACAAGCCCTTATAATATACTCCAATGATTGTATCTTCCTCTCTAATTTGACATACGTATGAGGACGATATACCGTGCTCATCATCAACTGTGAGCCAAGGGCTTGTGACAAGGATATCCAAAAAACAATATGTGTACCTTAGATTTTTACTTGATACAATTGAAATTGGAATTCCATGCCTCTTTACCACTTTCCAGATATATATTTTGGATAGATCTTCTGTTGTATGAGTGATATGAATCGAAATGAAATGGGATGACTTTGTGAGATGATAAAAAATTACCCAAATGGATTCATGTTTCTTGTCCATTCTTAGAATTACTATCACTAAATCCAACAAAATCTACTAAGACTTCCAAATTGGAATAGGTAAAGATTGTCAAATTCCTACTATCCGCTGATGCTCTACCTGGACTTGATGACAAGACAAGAATCTCAAAACAAACTTGGCCACATCCCTTTTGATTCCAACCCACCAAAACAGTGATTTTAATTAATTATACATATTCTAAATTCTAGGATGGGTAGCCCACCTAGAATGATGATAATCATTTATAAGTTCCTCCTGATAATCCATTGGTACTACCATATAATTCCAAAAATAAAAAACAGAATTCCCATTCAATTACCAGCCCTCAATGGTGTCCCCACCATTAATTTCTGACCTCATCTCCATATACTCAGAATTTGGAGCTTGAAACTCTTTAACTAAACCAAACAGGTCCAAAACCAATGAAACCAATAAGGATACAACTATGTCACCTCGATCCTTACATTCCAAATACATGTCAGATGTGAAAAATATCAACTTCCACTGATCTGATACCTATTTCACCACCTAAGAATATGATTTCCCAATTAATGCATCCACCACTGAATTTCCCTTACCAGATGCATACATTAAGTCTTAATAAAACATCTATAGATGTTGAATCCATCTCCTTTGCCTAAAATTCACCTCTCTCTAGGAGAAAATATGATTTATGCTCTTGTGATTAGTAAACACTGTAAATTTTTTACTGAAGAGAAAATTACACTACACTTTTAAATCATGAACCACTACTGCCAACTCTAAATCATGTGTTGGCTAGTTCATCTCATGAAACCTTAACTGTCTTGAGCCATATGCCACCACATGATCCCCCTACATTATAACACACCTAAACCTGAATCCTGATGTGTCACAATACACCACATACCCTTTCCATTGTTCAATAAAAACCAATATTGGTGATGATGTATAGAAACCCTTTATCTCTTCAAAGAATTTATGACACTATTCATCCAATTGAAATGGGATATTCTTCCTTTTCAAAACTGTCATTGGTGAATCCAATTGCATGAAATCACAAAAAAAATGTCTATAATAGCCAGCTAGACCAAGGAAGCTCCACATCTCAAAAATATTCATGAGCATTTTCCAGGAGATAACCACCTATATCTTTTCTGGATCAACTGAAACACCTCTCTCAAAAATAACATAACCATGGAGACGAACCTCATATATCCAAAAGTCACACTTTGACAATTTTGCATTCAACTGATGATCCCTCAAGATCCACAACACTATCGCCATGTGCTGCTCATGCTCTAGCCATGTCCTCGGATACACCCATATATCATCAACAAATACCACCACAAAAGAATCTATTTATCTCTAAAATATCTGATTCATCAATACCATGAACATTGTTGGTGCATTTGTTAGATCAAAGGGCTTAACCACATACTTGTAATGGCCATATCTACTAATGTAACCTGTTTTGGGAATATCCTCTTTCCTCACCCATAATTGATGATACCTTGACACCAATTCAATGTTGTAGAACCACTTATCTCCCCTTAACTAGTCAAAAAAATCATTAATACGTGGAAGTGGATATCAATTCTTTATTTTAACCTAATAAAGTCTACGATAATCAACATAGATCTGAAGAGATACATACTTTTTTTTAACGAACAAAACTGGCATTGCCCATAGAGACATGCTAGGCCAGATGAACCCATTATTTTTTAACTCTTCAAACTACACCTTTAATTACATCATTTCTACTGGTTCTATATGGTAAGATGGAATGAGATAGGACCGATCCCCATAAGGAGACCAATCATAAAATACACTTCTCTTACAGGTAGAAACTGAGAGAATTCTTCGAGAAATATGTCCATAAAATGATCCACAACTGACAGAAGAACACTCTACTCAATACCTTACACTGATGCTATCATGAAATCCGTTAACTAATATGAGATCATGCCAACATCTTGTGTCAACAAATATAGTGCACCCATTTATTAATTCTTCTCCCCTCTAAATAGATGTTCAATGCCACCCCAATAGTAAAACTAACTGTTTTGTGCATAACAATCGATGTGGGCCTTAAACATAACCAAATAAACCATTCCCAAGATTATATCATAAGTATCCATCTCAAGAACTGAGAAATCACACATCAATTCAATTTCATCCAAAACTAAACAACACACTCTACATAAGAAGGCTTGACACTCTCTTTGACCAAGTGGATTTTGTAGTTTCAAAATAGGAGGAATAATTTCCACATGTAGACCCAAAAAACTAATAGCATGGGAAGAAATAAAAGAATGAGAATCACCTGTATCAAAAAAATCTTGAATAAACATGGAATTTAAAAGAACCATACCTCGCATCGTGGATAGTCCGGACTAACCATCCACCCTAACCTGCTCAGATCCGAACAAATGATTTTTTTCCATTCTCTGATCTTTATTACCTTTCTAAAACTTCCCTCCCTAAGGAGTGTCATGAACACCCAACCTCGGAGCATTACATCAATACCACTGATGATTCCCCATCTACTTGTAGTTATGACATTCTCGAGGTTGTGCATTACAATCCTATTCTTGTGTGGTACAAAACCACACTGTAAGTATCCTGGCATACACATTGGTCACAGAGGATGTTTTAGCAATATAGTGGTCTGATCATTATGTGCTCCATGTAATTGAGAAAAGGTTTTGGCCTTTATATTTATCTCAGTGTTGGGGTTCACACCACCTATCATGAGGAAAATCGTAATTCCATTACTTAGATTTATGACCATGATATATATATTAACAGGTGTATCTAGTTGCTATCCTAACTGAACTATTTGAAAATACTGAATGATGCTTTGGGCTAATAGCTTGTTCAGCTGGGGCTTAGGTTCAACCACATTTTCAATAGCTTCCTCCAATTGGTCTCTATTATGCATACCAAGTTCTATATCTATCAACAAGTGAATCACCATAAGTCTCACTCCCTAGAAACTGAATGCATACAATTTAAAATTCAATTACATATCAACTATCACAACCAACCTTTCCACAATTTCACAGATCCGATGTTGCACCATGTTTGAAAAAAATATCCACCATGTTTTGAAGATCAACCCATTTTTAAAATAAAACTAGTTTCCATGATTCAAATCCTTCCATTTTGAAACCAATTTCAGATTTTTCAAAACCCATAGATTCATATTACCCCATAAGTCATTATACCCTAATGAAATATGAATCATAGTGGGAATTCATTTCTATCATTCATGCCACGCTCATCTCTTTAGCTACACTCATGATAATGAGACATCTAATGCTTATTTGTGTCTCCAAACAGTTATGTACCCAACTCCCTGGTAACATGAAGTTCAGAAAAAAGGGTTATATATGTCCTTTTAAGCTATACATTCCAAATTCTGACAATAAAATTCCTTGATACCACCCCGACTCAAAGAATAGACCAAGAAAAAATGTCAACACCAAGATGAATAGTGAATGCCAGAGGACTGAAAAACTGGTCTCATTAGAAAGACAAGGACCGAAAAAACTGATACAACTTGTAAAATCCCGCCCCATCCTCATTTTCTTGAGGAGGTGGTGAGATGCTACATGGCCTTAAGCAATGCTCCCAAGGTTCCAAAGGATGGAAATAAATGATGAGATCTTCAAGAATAACTTGGGGATTGATTTCCCCTTGAGAAAAATAAACCAAAAAAAAATCCACTAACAAAAAACTACATGATTTAGGTCAACCAATATTCAAACCCATAAATTACTAAAAGGCAACCAAACTACTCCATAACAAACTCCCAAATTCCCATTCAACCAAACCAAAAAATCTGAGGACCAAGTAGAAGACTACAAAACAAGTCCCAAAAGAACTAGGTTACACTCTAAGCTCCACACCAAGCTCCATTCTCCAAGAAAAACAACATTACCAAATCTTCAAGCTAAACTGCTAGAAAAATGAGATGCTTTAATCTTACCTATGTATTAGAGTACAACATCTACAAATACACTAAAGTGCCAAAGTAGGGGGTGAGTACAAATACAAAGTAGGATTTCCCCAAATGACTTCCCTAAAAATTCCACTTTCATAGAACATGTTAATAAAATTTATATAAAGTTACAGAACTAGTGAAACAGTGAACAAGAATCCAAAAAAATATTTACCCAAATTAATTTACCCAATATAGTGAGTAACCAAGGAAAACAAACAAAAAATTCATTACCCATTCCATTTTTTCAAGACCACATATATATCACAACCATACACACAATTATATCACACAATCAAGACCATCCACTCAATAATGGTGCTACATTAACGGTGGTACCTTCAATACAAACCTGTCTCCTCGATGGGGTGGGACTTCATGCCTATCCCTAGTGTAGAACTTCATGCTCATCACCCACCCTTTTAATGATGGTACATTCAAAACCATAACCTTGATGGTGATTTATTCTTGGCCACCATCCATCCAACTCATGATAATTGATATTGACCAAAATCCCCACAATATTTCAACCCACAATTACCTAAATCATTCCACCCAAAAATTGCCAATATAAAATTACCCAATTATTCCAAACAACATTACAGTATAACATGAAAAGTTTCCTCAATAAATCACACATTTATTTAATACACCCTTGAACAATTTTCTATGTAAAACAACATTTCAATTAAAAAACACTTTTATTGAAAACTAAATTTCACAAAACATTTTTCATAAATCAATCAAGATACCATTTTTAAAATTATCATTTTAAAATCCGACAATGAAACCCCTTTTCACAATATTAACCCATTTCCCCCCAAATCCACAAATCATCCCCAAATAGGTTTCTTCTAAGCATCAAACATAATATTCGAAATTAATTAGAAGAAAAAAATTAATTGCAAGCAAATTTACTAGTTCTAATCAAGTGGAGTCAAGAGAGAAGCCACCTACCTTTAGGGTTTCGGCGAGATCGACCCACGAACAACCATGCCACAAATTTGGACAAACAATCCCCTAAAAACACCCTAGATCTCCTTCTCTATCAACAAAAAGACCTAAAATCAACACTTTAGGAAAAAAAATCTATATCTACACTAAAAGGATATAGATCAAGAAAACCAAGAGAGAGGGAAGAGTAGATCTAGAGAAAACCGCAAAAAAACCAAGAGAGAAGTCTTACCCAAGATGAAACACCTTCAAGCCACTAGAAAGCCCCTTAAAATCCCTTCCAAAATGAGCGGGAGATCACCAATAGCACTTGAGAAGAGGAAATACCATGTATGGTTCGTATTGGAGAATATTTGGGTGAGTTTGGGTAAATACCAACAAACCTATTTTAAAAAAACTATTTATAATATGCCACACGGTTAGCTCGCACAGTTAGAAAAACCGTTTTTAACTGTGAACCTGATGTTGCCTCAAAGGGGCATTGTTCACAACCACATCTCATGGTTAAAAAAACTATGTGCAAACTGTGAATAACCAAAATGCCTGTACGATTATTTCTCACGGTTTCCCCGTAACTGTGCTCAAATCGTGAAACCTTTAAAGGCCTCCAACATTTTCCAAAACCATCCTAAACTCTCCCAAAATCCACCCAAACACCTTATATACTCCAAAAGACATGAATAAGGGTTACATACATAAAACTGGGATGAGGGGTGGCGGTATCTAAAACCATATATCTTGTGATTCACAAAATAGTTAAATGATATCAGCTATAATAGGAAAAAGCATAACAAAAATTTTAATTCAGAAAACATGGAATTTTTCCTAAACATGGGTACATGAAACCCAAGAATGGCTTATGACTAAGTCCCAAGTGTTCCAAATCTGCAATCTATTGTCTTGAAATAGTAAATCAAGAAATGAACCCCTCTGATACGATGTTGTGATGTCCCAAAACCAGATTCCACTTAACGTTCCCCAAGCATGGTTGGTTACAAGGCCTGAAGCACATCTCCTCAAATGCTAGGGGATACCAACTAGAAGAGAGGGCCATGGGTGTGCATGTGGGGATACTATTACCACCTCACTAGAGTGTATCGTAGTGGATAACATACAAGAACATAGGTAAATAGAAAAAGTAATATAAACAATCAGAAGGCATAATAGAAGAAGGAAAGATTAATAAACAATAGAACAAATGACTATATTATACAACAGATGATGATGATATATGTCATGTATCTTGAAAGATGTAAAACAAGGATAAAAAGATGTTGGCCTAACATTCTATATAAAATTTGAAAATAGGAACCAAAAACTACCCCTCGAATCCTGAGATCCATATTGATCATTTTCTACCATATTCATCCTAAAGCCTCAAGTGATCAAGTGTCTATTGTGATACACTTCCCTTTCTCAATGCCTACACATAAGTAGTATACCTAGGTTCCAATGGTTCCCATATAGGGTGTGACAAAAATCTCAGTTGTCCCCCACTAACGGTGTCTATAACCTCATTTATGTGTAATATAAACTAAATAAACATTCACGAATCCAAATATAACAGTAAATAAGTGTAGTACTATAAATACTCAAGTACCAGCTTCATCTCTTGTATGGTGTTTGAACATGTATCCAATTAACTAATTAATAATGTTCTAGTTTATATATTTATGTCATGTGAGGCATATATAGTACTTACATCACATCGTGATAGTGATAGTAGAGGATCCAAGATATAACATGGAAACCTGGTTATTATTAATAATGAAATGGTTCCAAGGTAATAACTTTGGAAACTAAGACTTTAAGGGAATCTAAATTAGTAGTAACTATATATATCTAAGGGGTAAGAGTGTAATCCAAGGAACATCATCCAAGGAAATTTACAATAGTGTGATCTAACCGATTCGAAGGAAAACATCTAAGGTAAAATGGGATAAGCAATGTCCCAGCACAAGGATGTAAGCAAGCACCTCAAGTCCGTAGAAGACATACTGGATCAAAGGAGTTTATCAAAGGAATTTTGTAATAGTAAATAAAGGATACTATAGTGTCATAAAAATCATCCAATGATAAAAAAAGATCAAGTTACAAGGTGGGTCTCAACCAAGGAAATCAGTATCATTGAATCAGAATGGAATCTAGGGGGGCTCAAGGAATTCCCTAAGGAATCCAAAATCTAACTTGAGTATAACCACTACAATAGTAATGTCAAGGTCAATATGTTATTAGTCACATTAAAATTAATTCATTTAATTAATTATTCCATGTTATGGTCATACCATTTAATAAGTCATTTGGTTCATGCCTTTCCTTCCATTATTGTGAAAATACTAAGTGGAATGCGACCATTCAATTCATTTAAGTCATTTTTAATTCATTGGGTTCTTTACCATACCTTCCATCATAAGTGGAAAGGGGAATTATGGACATAAAACCAAGAATTCAATTAGATTTAATTATCCCAAGTCATAGACATACTATATCTTATAAATTTTTTGTTTTGATTGATTTATCAAATAAAAGAACATACCCTAGTTGGGTCAAGTGTAAAACAACATGGTCTAAGACATTCATCACTTCACAATTCAAAAGTCTTATAATTAAGGAAGGGATTACCATTATAAGGGTCAAGCCAAAGCACACCCAAATGGTGCATCGAACAATTATGTCAAACCCCTAGAAAATAAAATAGAGAAAATCACCCTACATAAGGTAGACGTCATTGTAGAAACAACCACTAATGATAGTTACCATTTGTAGAAAGGGTCTTATAACATAGTTTTAAAGACAATAAGTAAGACACATAAATTAAACAGATAATTCCCGATGAAATCGATGTTCCTACATGAAGAATTATAAAACAACTAACCATGAGGAGTGAGTTATAAAACACCTACCTCATACTCATTTGTATCTCCTCATCCAGTATTCGCCTCTAAATTAGCATGGATTAAAAGAGATCTAAAGAATGGATCAGTGACCTGAAAATAGGGCATATGAACCTACATCTAAATATAATCATTGATGGAAATAAGAATGAAGAAATATTAAAAAGGAATTAAGGACATACCAATGCAGATCCAATAATAGTTATGACACTTTGATCAGACTTTGGACAAAAACTCGAGATCAAATCCTATATTAGAATTATTTTTGGATTCTAAAGGTGGAGGAGGAGGGGTATTGTATGTTGAGAAATAAAAAGGTAAGAGGGGTTTCATTTAACTATAATTATAATGAAAAAAGTAGTCATTTCACCCAAATTTATCCTTATCATAGTTTAGCCACACGGTTTGGCCAAACTATGTGCCAAACATGATTGGTAATCTATATAAAGGTGAATACACCATAGTTATGCCACATAGTAAAGGAAATCATGAACCAACCCTGTGAAACTCCACTGCAATTTTTCTGTAGCATTTTTCATGGTCTTATGGAACAAATCACATGGTTTGGGAAAATAGTACACCATATATCTCCCCAAATTATATCCTATTATGGTTAAAATTAAAATTATGTATTTTCTTACATGTTTTATTCTAACTATGTGACATGCTAATTTCTCCCCCTGGTCCATGTTCTGAGCTTGGAACAACCTCTAGACAGCTACAAAAACATCACCAACTCCTCAGGAATCCATTTTAGGTCCATAAAAGAAAAACATACAAAATGTGAAAGGATCCATTATTGAGTGAAAAAATGGGTTATTACATTTTTAATTATAATATAAAAACTTTTTAATGTTTTGAATGTTTTTATTTGGAAAAACCATTTTTTTCCATGAGTCTATGAATTTAAATTTAAAATAAATTATGTTTATTCTGTGATTTGAATTTGTAAAAAAGGATTTAATATTTGGAATTAGAATAATTTATAATATCTAATATGGTCAAATTTATTTTTTACCATAATGAGTAGTGAAAGTAGTAAAAACTATTTACCACAGTTATGGTTAAAACGAGTTTATCTGGGGTTAAACTAAAAATATAAGTGTTTAATATAAATTTTTTTATAATTTATATTTTATGTACATATTTTGATATTATATCTTCTAATTTTATAAAATGTCCCTTTATAGATCATTTTTTAATGAGAAAAATGTAGGTGTGATTCCTTATTTTAAAAAATTCTATGTGTGTCCTCTCCCCCACTTAAAAAAGGCCACATTATCTCCTCCATGATTAACACTTCCAAATCCCATTGGATAAAAAATAACTACCCAAATAACTTCATTAATTTCCTCCCTTTATCTTATAAGACTTTTTTTTGATCATAACGGAATACTAGAATGTATTTTGGTTTAAACCAAAAGAAGTTTTCCGAAGAAGAGGCAACGTCCTTAACCGAGTTTTTTATTTTATTTTTTATTCCAACTCATTAAAATCTTATTTATACATTATGAGATAATAAAATCATTTTATAAAATATTATAAGTTTTTATGATGTTATTTTAATTACCTAAAATCATCTCCTCATTCATAAAATGAGAAATGAAACCATTGATCATATGTTTAGTGGACTATCACCTCGTGAACCAATGTAATTTTTTTTCCATCACCGTTTCTCACAGATGGATATAAAGATGTATATAATTTTTATATACATTATATTTATGATATAATTAAACCTTTTTAATTATACTATCACATATAAATTCTTTCTCTACATTATGTAGAGAATACGATAACATCACTTGTGTGTTTGACAAACTACCACCTTGTGAAGCGATGTGATTCCTTTTTCATTGAATATTTACATGGAAATAAATAAAGATTAATTTTATGTTTATATATGATATGAATGAAATATTAATTGTTATATTAAATAAATACATCATATAATTTCTTATCTTTCCATCAATCAAATAAATGATAATGTTGTTCTTGTGTACGACACACTACAGCCTCACGAAACAATGCGATTCATTTTTTGTTAACACATCACATTGATGGTATATGTAATGGTGTATAAAGAAATAATATGATTTCTATGATATAATAATAATTTTGGAATTATAATATAACTCTTACCTACCATCCATCATGATCTTTGTAAAATTGAAATGTTACTCTTGCGTACGTATGACCTACCATCTCCAAGATTGTAACATAGTTCATTTTGTGTGACCATATTTCATGGATTGTTTAAAAAGAATAATTTAACTATTAAAATTATAATTTATACATAATTAAAATTCTTTATATTATTTAATAATAATATCTTTGACCTTATTAAACATACCAAAGTGGTTTTTGATATATTATCCATTTATCGCTAAAACAGACAACATGAAATTAACTAGTTATGTAATTGAATATTAAATGGTAAAAAACAAAATAAAAATAATAATAAAATTTTAAAAATTTTCTTACGAAATTAATTAATTATAATACTTTTTTAATTAGGAAGATAGGGGTCGGACATGATGATTCAGGCTCAAGGTAAGAGTTTTATCTCAAAACTTCTTTCATTGAGACACATGTTCTTTTATAGAAACAATTTCTTTTAAATGGTGTATATTCTAACAATTTTTATACTATATCATTAATCCATAAAAATTCATTATATTTTATGTTACAATTCATCTACTTCAATCAAGGGATGTTATGATTCAAAATTTACCAAGGCGGTATGGGTTTATCTTTCGATATCATTTTAACTAGGATCGCTTTTCTTTAATTTACATTGAAAGAAAATTATTTATTAATTTTACAATGAATCAATTTAACTATATTATCCTATGATTATTAATTGAGAATAAATTATTTCACTTAATTTTCCTCTACTTATGTACTCAATATTTTAAACTAAATCTTCAAAATAAAATCAACTTTATGTCTCTCTTTGGTTGGAAACCCTTTCGCTTCCATATTTTTTGTTTCCTAAAAAATGTTCTCAATTTTTTTTATGTTTTATATGATTTTTTAATATCAATTTTACCCCTCTATGATTTGTTACATAATTTTTTAAAATTAATCTTCATGTCATATTAAAAAATAAGGTCCATTTAAAATTTACTGAACGTGTGAATGAAATATTTGTTTTAAACATGTACGATAAGAATGATATGTTTCATCATCATGACCATTAATTTCTGTGAATCGTACCATATAATTTTCCAAGGATATTTTCAATGAAAATTATTTCAAAAATATTTTTTAAATTTTTCTTTTTTTCAAAAATGGTTTTCAGTATGGAAAGGTTATTTTCTTCCGTGTTTATTTAATGTACATATATTCATGGATGAAGAAAACCTTTTATTTCATGGAATTATTTGAAATTATATATATATATATATATAACATATAAATATGTTATTATACCTTCCTTTTATAGGGTAATACATGCCCTATGATTATTTCTCAAATACCTTCACAATTAAATTTTATTTAATTATGATATGAAGAATGATTTTGAAAACCATTTTATTTCCATGGGTAATTCTTATGATATTACTTATTAAAGATTTCCTTTGTGTTTCACACATATACCCTGAACATGTTATGATGGGTGTACCTAAACAAATATATAAAGCATTTGGTAATGTAGTATTCTCATAAGGCTTCGTGTATGATATTATGAATTAAACCTAATCCATTATGGGACTTTTTCCACCATGTCATATTGTCTGGGCAGTTAGCCTTGAGTCATTTTTATGTCTTGTTATATGTTGTTTCCACATTTCTTATTATACTATGATCAAATGAAACTGTAACACCCCAGGTAAATAAAGAATATAACATTTGTATATTTATCCCTATATGTGAATAAAATGTCAATATTAATTTAGAGGGAACGCTATGCCCGATGGCTTACCCAATACGCAACAACGAGTTCCTTTGAAATCTAACGTTGCACTCTAATAAGAAAAATAATTTTATTTTAAATGGTAGTTAACACATAGTCGTTGTATTGGAAATAATGAATAGAAATAACTAAAATATGATTATATATGCTTTTTAAATGTTTTTACTTTTATCCAATAAATGTTAGAGGCTTAAAATGCAAATGAATCCAATCTTAAGCATTGAATACACAAATATTTTTAAAAGATTTTTTACTGCCTTTTGATGGAAAAACATTTTTAATTCAACCTTTTGAAAATTTTATAAGCTCTATTTTTCAAAATAAACATATTATTTATTATTGGGATATTGAAATTAACCTTGGGTTAATTTTTGTTATTTTTCTGACATTGTTCAATTTTCAATGAATAGTGAAAAATACTACATTTACACCAAAACTGCTTTTTCATATAATTTAATTATATGGTTATATTATCTTTTTAATTTGTTTTAAAGTTTAATTAGAATATATTTTTACCATTTAATCCAATTATGGTCATTGGTATTAATTTCACTTTGTATTTGGGCATAAACAAGTGCCAAACTTTTCATAAATATTGTTTCTAAAAAAACCTGATATTTGTTTTGACAACAGGAATTATTTTTAAATGAATTATTGAAATTTATGTGCTTGGAATTTGGTAAAATAGATTACATATTTGGAATCATAAGGTCCAAATTATGTAATTAAGACTCTTTTATTTTTAGACATTATGAATAGTAATGACAGTAATTATCTTTAATTATATTGATTAATGAGTAATCAGGTAGTTAAAGATAATAAAATAATATAATAATAATACAAAATGACCACAAAATGTGTCTTAAGGCTACTGGTTGTCTCATGGCTGACCATGGAATTCCCTTTCCAAACTTGGGGGCCCCATGGAATCACTTTTGTGAGAAAGTGACTTTTTATCTTTTTATTTTTAAAGAATGTTAAATGTAACAAAGAATGTATCACCTGAGTAAAATATTTTTGATTTTGTCTACATAAATGATCTTTTGGAATATAAATAGTCATTAGAAAGATAAAACTATTTCCTACATCATAGTAGTTTTTTATAATTTTTAGACATTAAATAATTTTAATTATTTATGACATCATGATGATGCAGCAATTACCTCATTATTTAACGATTTAAATAAAATGAAAAGATAATGTAAAATCTAAGCCCTACACATGTCGAAAACCTATTGGATTGGTGTATTTCGAACTATTATCACCTTATACTAGAAACAAATCAATGTGGGACCATTAAAATCTGAAACGCATTTGGAAATAAAGTTACATTTTATACTTTTCCAAGAGTGCCCCTCATCTCCTCTTATAAATGGCCCCACCGCTACCACCTTACCCACACCACTCAAGCCTTTGGCTTGGCCAACCCCTGCCCATTTTGTCTCTCTATATCCCTATCTTACTACTAGAAGCCTCACATTGGGTAGAAATCTTCCCAAGTAAGCCTTTGAGCTCAAATAAAAAAGAGTTACCCGATTTAAAGGATGTTAAAGAATGATCGAGTCAAGTCGGACCCGAGGTAAGGGATCCTACCTCTCTCATTCTTTTTAAGTACTCTCTTTTATGTCATTTATTTTAATCTCATATTTCATATGTTTGGGGAAGTTCTTTTATATTCCTCATTCTGTACTTTTTATGTTCATATCATGAGAGACCTTATTTGATCTCATCAATCATTTTTTGGATGTTTTAAGTGGTGCCATTAGGCTGCCAAGTTTTCGTATGAGATTTTTCATCTCACTTTTATTCCCGTGAGATTTATGCTACATTTTCCACAATTTTCTTTGAGTGGTATATGTACTGCCCATTATTATAACCTTTGTGTATTATACTTTTTTTATGATTATTTACATCAATGATGTATTGTCCTTCTTTCATGGGGTGTATGTTTCGTAAGATACCCAAGTCGTTAAGGGAACCTTCCACCCTCCTCTTTTTAAAAGACTTCATTTGTTATGTCTTTTATTTAACATTCTATTGTGTTGGGATATGTTCTTTTATATCCTTATTTATGTAAATTTTAGGTCCAAGGGATGAGATAACCTTTATCTCTCTCATCAACTCTTTCTCTAAAATTTGATGTGACGCCGTTAGGCTGTCAAGGGAACTTCTTAACCCAATTTCGATTTCTTTGGGTTCAACATGTAGTTATTGAATATGTCATCCTTTGAATATGTGTGAATGACCTTTGATTATTTTACACTTAATATCCACATATATTGGGTGTATTTATATTTGTCACACATAATTATGATATTGATTTATCCTTAATTTAAGGATACCTTCTTTATAATGGATTTCATCTCATTTTACATTTCTATTGAGGATTCATTGTTGTTATGCACCAGTTCACTCTTATATGGTGTATATACTGTCCACAGGAATATTATATCATGAATCCCTTTATTCTCATGATATTATAAAGTTTTGATTAAATGTTATCCCTCAATTATTGTATTCAAGTGTCTCTCATTTTGTTAAAAACCCTTTAACTAAAATATTGTTATAAATGTTTTAATGATTTATTCTTATAAATATTTCTCATTAATATCCGTGTTTTAAAAATGGTTTTAAGGATATATTTACATGGATATTAATGGTGTAAAATTTTAAAAGATTCAAAGTGGTATGGGACACTTTGATTCAAAAATATCTTTATTAAATGTTTTAAATGGTTTTGAAAATGGGTTTCATAATTTTTTATATCAATGTGTTGTATTGTTATCTTGTGATTGAAAGGTGGAAATTTTATGTTTCCTTTATGCATGTTTTATGTGATACGATTATGTTATGGTCCTTGGGCATTGTTATGAAGACGGGTAGTTCCATGATAAACTAAGGGCGGGTGATCTCGATATAGCTCTCCAATGCATTGGGTAACATGAAGGATTGAAACGTTAAGGTTTATCCGAAGAGATTTAGAGAATATACTGTGATGAGTATTCGAAATGTAACCCAGGGGGTTACTCCCTACATAAGAATGTTATGAATGCCTCAAGTTACCTTTATGTCTTATGATTTCTATGATTTATTCATGATTTGATGAGGTATGTTAAAGTACTTATGTTTTATGGGTAAATTATGATTTCATTCTTATGTATATATGACCTCATGTTTCCCTTCCATATTTATATAACCCTTACTGAGCTTTTTATGCTCATCCAAAGTTTTTTTGAAATATTTTTCATAAAACATAAGTTGAATAGGGTCAGTGATGGGATCAAGGAAATGTCAGGCTGTCTAAAACAAGGAACTAGACATGACTCTTTTGTTCAAGAGTTTTTATTTTGTGGAAAAAAATGGAAGCTGAGTAGATGTGTCTACTTTGTAATCTTTGAGATGTAATAGTTATGTCCTAATTATCTAAAACTCTAAACCTGGAAGGATCCCCAATGTGTAATCTTGTAATAACTCAAGATTAAGTAATGTTTAAGGCTGGGGCCTTATAGTTGGTATCAGAGGTCGGTTTAGATAACTTTAGAGGTTAGGGTATTCTATAAGAATAAGTGACATTACCTTAATGGCTAGGATTTCAGAAAGAGTCATAGTTTTTAGATAAAGTGAATGAGTAATTATATCTTAGTGTTTATATTCCTCATTAGTACATGATGATTTTATTGATATACGCATATTGACTTTTCTGTTTTTAGTAAATGGATGGATCTAGCAAGAATCAAAGTGACAATGGGTTTGATGAAACTGTGGTGGTTCTCTGATTAAGAGACTGGATGAAATGAGGGAATTCAATGAGGAATCTCATGGTTGTGCTAAACCAACTATCAAGGATTCATGACCAACCACTTGAACCTTGGTGAGTTCTCTAATGAATCATGTACGAGATGACCAAATTGATGTGGAAGTTCAGGTAATAATTATAAAGGTAACCATTAGGGTTTATATGATCCCTACTTTTTAGGTAATTATGGGGTACTCTATGATATGATGGAAAATGAAAGGCATGAGATAAAATTGAGGTTAAAATATGTTATGATCATTTTTGAAGATTTTATCTCATATAGGGAAATGTTTTAAGAATTATATAGTTTTGAAAAAAGGACAACACGCAGACCGTGTGACAACCCGTCGCGTCAAACAAAGCTGCGGGAATCGAACCCACAACCAAAGTGCGACTGGTATTTATCACCTACCCCTGGACTACATGAAGTCCCTGGTTAGTTTGACTAATTATTTTTAGTTAGATGATCTTATAAATCTATAATAAGCTGATTTTGGGTTATCTATGAAAATTATTAACCTATCATAAAGTATATGTAATTAGGTTAATTACTTTTCAATATGAGACATTTAGAGAAACTGATGTTATTTGAAGATAAGTATTAATTTGTACCTTGGAAGACTATGTGACTAAATCCTTCTAATATTTGGGTTTCAATATTAGTTTGGTTTACTTTGAATAATTTTATGGACAAATTAATTATTGAATGGTCCTTGTTGAACTTTGAGTTTTGTTTAAAAAATTTTGGAGATTAAGAATAGATTTTCTTTTTATAAAGGATTATACTTTTGTGGATTATCTGATCTCATACTAACAAGTTTGGTTTTGGTTAAGGTCTTAAGACATGGGATTTATATAGTTCTCTTTTGTGGATTAGGTGATTCTCAAGAAGTTGATTATAGTAATATTAATGCGAACAAGTCTTCCTAAATACTCATATTTTGGAGAAAATATGTGTTTGATTAAGGAATCTAGTAAAAGTTAAAAGTCTACGTGATAAGTAATTATGTTTCATTATGATTTAGTTAAGCTCAAAAATAAATACCTCAATGAAGAGTAACTTAAAACAAAAATGTTTTCTGTTAACATTTCCTACCGAGGAATTGAATACCGTTTAACCCATCACAAGTTCGTGATTTTCTTATGGTTAACTTTCTCTTAGACATGTTTACTATCACTCTTCCTCAGAACATGACCCTATGTTTTCTCCTCCATGTCCATGTTTTCTTACATGGAATACTTGTATGGGTTAACTCGGGTGACCTTTGTACTTCCCTTTCATTCTTTTAAAGTGATAGTTTAATTTACTCCTTTTCCAATGTGGGGCTTTCAATGAAGTTTCCGAGCCCAATTTCAAAATTGTGAGGACGCAATTCCCAAAAGGGGGGAAGGATGTAACACCCCAGGTAAATAAAGAATTTGAAATTTGTATATTTATCCCTATTTTTGAATAAAATTTCAATATTATTTTAGAGGGAATGCTATGATCGATGGCTTACCCAATACGCAACAACAAGTTCCTTTGAAATCTAACGTTGCACTCTAATAATAAAAATAATTTTATTTTAAATGGTAGTTAACACATAGCCATTGTATTGGAAACAATGAATAGAAATAACTAAAATATGATTATATATTCTTGTTAAATGTTTTTACTTTTATCCAATAAATTTTAGAGGCTTAAAATGCAAATGAATCCAATCTTAAGCATTGAATACACTAATATTTTTAAAAGATTGTTTTACTGCCTTTTGATGGAAAACCATTTTTAAATAAACCTTTTTAAAATTTTATAAGCTCTATTTTTTAAAATAAACATATTATTTATTATTGGGACATTGAAATTTACCTTGGGTTAATTTTTGGTATTTTTCTGACAATGTTCATTTTTCAATGAATAGTGAAAAATACTGCATTTACACCAAAACTGCTTTTTTGTATAATTTAATTATATGGTTATATTATCTTTTTAATTTGTTTTAAAGTGTAATTAGAATATATTTTTACCATGTAATCCAATTATGGCCATTGGGATTAATTTCACTTTGGATTTGGGCATAAAGAAGTGCCAAGTTCATAAATATTGTTTCTAAAAAACCCGCTATTTCTCTTGGCAATGAGAATTATTTTTAAATTAATTATTGCAATTTATGTGTTTGGAATTTGGTAAAATGGATTAAATATTTGGAATCAGAAGGTTCAAATTATGTAATTAAGATTCTTTTATTTTTGGACATTATTAATAGTAACGACGGTAATTATCTTTAATTATCTTGATTAATGAGTAATCAGGTAGTTAAAGATAATAAAATAATATCATAATAATACAAAATGACCACAACATGTGTACTAAGGCTACTGTTTGTCTCATGGCTGACCATGGAATACCTTGTGCCAAACTTGGGGGCCCCATGGACTCACTTTTGTGAGAAAGTGACATTTTATCTTTTTATTTTTAAAAAATGTTAAATGTAACAATGAATGTATTGCCTGAGTAAAATATTTTTAATTTTGTCTACATAAATGATCTTTTGAACTATAAATAGTCATTTGAAAGCTAAAACGATTTCCTACATCATAGTAGTTTTTTTATAATTTTTAGATATTAAATAAATTTAATTATTTATGACATCATGATGATGCAGCGATTACCTTATTACTTAATGATTTAAATAAAATGAAAAGATAATGTAAAATCTAAGCCCTACACATGTCAAAAACCTATTGGATGGGTGTATTTAGAACCATTATCACCTTATACTCGAAACAAATCAATGTGGGACCATTAAAATCTGAAACTCATTTGAAAATAATTTACATTTTAAACCTTTCCAAGAGTGCCCCTCCTCTCCTCTTATAAAAGACCCCCGCCTCTACCTCCTTACCCACACCTCTCAAGCCTTTGGCTCGGCCAACCCCTACCCATTTTGTCTCTCCATATCCCTCTCATACTCCTAGAAGCCTCAAATTGGGTATAAGTCTTTCTAGGGAAGCCTTTGTGCTCAAATCAAAAAGAGTTACCCGATTTAAAGGATGTTAAAGAATGATCGAGTCAAGTCGGAGCCGAGGTAAGGGGTCCTACCTCTATCATTCTTTTTAAGTACTCTCTTTTATGTCATTTATTTTAAGCTCATATTTCATATGTTTGGGGAATTTACTTTATATTCCTCATTCTGTACTTTTTATGTTCATATCATGAGAGACCTTATTTGATCTCATCAATCCATTTTTGGAAGTTTTAAGTGGCGCCGTTAGGCAGTCGAGTTTTCGTAAGGGATTTTTCATCTCACTTTTATTCCTGTGAGATTTATGCTAAATTTGCCACAATTGTCTTTCAGTGGTATATGTACTGTCCATTATTCCACCCTTTGTGTATTATACTTTTTTTATGATTATTTACATCAATGATGTATTGTCCTTCTTTCATGGGTTGTATGTTTCGTATGATACCCAAGTCGGTAAGGGAACCTTTCACCCCCCTCTTTTTAAAAGACTTCATTTGTTATTCCTTTTATTCACTTGCTATTATGTTGGGATTTGTTCTTTTATATCCTTATTTATGTAAATTTTAGGTCCAAGTTATGAGATAACCTTTATCTCTCTCATCAACTCTTTCTCGAAAATTTGATGTGATGCTGTTAGGCTGTCAAGGGAACTTCTTAAACCAATTTTGATTTCTTGGGGTTCAACATGTAGTTATTGAATATGTCATCCTTTGAATATGTGTGAATGACCTTTGATTATTTTACACTTAATATCCACGTATATTGGGTGTATTTAAATTTTTCACAGATAATTATGAGATTGATTTATCCTTAATTTAAGGATACCTTCTTTATAATGGATTTTATCTCATTTTACATTTCTGTTGAGACTTCATTGTTGTTATGAACCAGTTCAATCTTATATGGTGTATATAATTTCCATTGGAATATTATATCATGAATCCCTTTATTCTCATGATATTATAAAGTTTTGATTAAATGTTATCCCTCAATTATTGTATTCAAGTGTTTATCATTTTGTGAAAAACCCTTTAACTAAAATATTGTTTTAAATGTTTTAAAGATTTATTCTTATAAATATTTCTCATTAATATCCATGTATTCAAAATGTTTTTAAGGATTTAATTATATGGATATTAATGGTGTAAAATTTTGAAAGCTTTAAAGTGGTATGGGACAATTTGATTCAAAAATCTATTTATTAAATGTTTTAAATGGTTTTGAAAATGGTTTTCATAATGTTTTTATATCAATGTGTTGTATTGTTATATTGTGATTAAAAGGTTAAAATGTTATGTTTCCTTTATGCATGTTTTATGTGATACAATTATGTTATGGTTCTTGGGAATTTTTATCATGACGGGTGGTTTTGTGATAAACTATGGGCGGGTGAGCCCGATATAGCTCTCCAATGCATTGGGTAACACAAAGGAGTGAAACATTAAGGTTTCCCTGAAGAGATTTAGGGAATATACTGTGATGGGTATTCCAAACGTAACCAAGAGGGTTACTCCCTACGTAAGAATGTTATGAATGCCTCAAGTTACCTTTATGTATTATGATTTCTATGATTTATTCATGATTTGATGAGGTATGTTAAAGTACTTATGTTTTATGGGTAAATTATGATTTCATTCTTATATATATATGAACTCATGTTTCCCTTCCATATTTATATAACCCTTAATGAGTTTTTTATGCTTATACCAAGTTTTTTTGAAATATTTTTCACATGACATAAAGTTGAATAGGGTCAGTGATGGGATTAAGGAAATGTCAGGCTGTCTAAAACAAGTAACTAGACATGACTCTTTTGTTCAAGAGTTTTTATTTTGTTGAAAAAAATGGAAGCTGAGTATATGTGTTTACTTTGTAATCTGTGAGGTGTAATAGTTATGTCCTAATTCTCTAAAACTCTAAACCTGAAAAGATCCCCAATGTGTAATCTTGTAATAACTCAAGATTAAGTAATGTTTAAGGCTGGGGCCTTATAAAAACCATTTACTTTATGTTATTCATCATGGAGATTACTCTTGGGCCTTTTATTTAATGATATCATGTTATAACTTTGACTGACATGTTATGTTTCATTATCATTTTTATTAGATTACTAGGATTTCTAGATCATACCTTTATTCTATATATTTCCCAGGATATATTGTGTCATTTTATGAGATCAAATAGATTTAGGATCTCACTATGGAAAAGAAAAGATATAACGAATCTATGGTTTAGTTTCCTTTTTTGTATTATAATCCTAGTATTCTGAAGACACTATAACTCACAATCATTGTGTTATAATTAATAGCTGTTTATGTTAAAAAATGTTTAATGATACATGTAAACATCTTGGGTCACTATTCTTATTTACATCTATAGTATGATATAAATATTTAAGTATTTTTATTGGGTTTGAAAAGAATATATCAATATTTAACTCATTTACTAATAAAACAACCATGTTTGGATAAAATTCACTAAAAAATGTTAGTTTTTGATTTAATATTCTTTGTTAAAGAATAAATTACTCATGAAATGAAATATAAAATCCATTAATAATTTTAATTCATCAATTACTGTAAATATAATGAACTTAGAATGAAGAAATTTTGGAAAATAATTAAAATAACACTACCATTATGAAACTAGTTCAAAATGATCAAGATTACTCATTCCCAACATCGAAAATAGATAATAAATAACTAATATAAATGTAGAGATTAATTAAAAATTAATTTTATATAAGGTTATATATACTAAATAGGTTATGAAATAGTTTACTAATATATTTAGGTTTATTTTATAGGATCTTGGAGTGCATTAAACTAAGTGGAGAAACTAGGAAAGGGTTTTCATCTCAAATTGATCTCTTTAATATATGTTTGGTATTATAAACTTAAAAACATTTATTTTGTGAATATCCTACTTATATGAGATATAATATCATGAATAATATTTTATTCACTTTATTTTATGTTCAATTACAATCCCACCCTTTTAAGGGGTTTTGATTAGAGTGTTACTCAAACCAATTGACTTTTCTTAGCCTTAATTCTAATTCATTGAAACATGTTACATGTTATGAACCATGTTTCCTTTTTATAATGTTATATTTAATTAATATACCATTATTTTAATATACATTATTTACTTGTAATTATTTTTATAAAATAATCCAAATCAAGTTCTTTTCTTCAAAATCCCTTTGACTTAAGTGTTATGCCAATCATAAGAGTTTTTGGTAACTCAATTTCCATTTATTGAGTTATGATCACTATCATGAACTTATATGTTTGGAACACTACAAAATAATTTTTAGGTGGTATTATCTCAATTTTTACATTTTTACTACATAAAACCGTTGTTAAATATATCATGCTTTAAGTAGTATGTTGTCTGTAAGGGATATTGATAACTCATATTTCCATTATTTATGATAAAATGTTTTATCATGAACCTTATTTTTCCATTCATGGGTAATCCCAGCCTCATATTCTATAATATTTTATTTTATAATACTATTGATTTAATTATGTTTTAATAGGAAGATTATTTTATTACTATTTTTACAATGTTGATTTTCAATAAAAATATTTTCAAAGTATTTTAAAGGATCCATTCCTTTTATTTTCAAGTGTTTTATATTTGGATCCAAATCCAATATAGAAAACTCTAGGTAATTTCAAAAGATATATTATTAGATATATTCTTCGGTAAAATTAAAATATTTTAAAATATTTTACTTTCCATTTTAAAAAGTTACTTTTGTTTGAGACATATAAGTTTTCATTTTAAATCAATGTTAAATATGTTTTCCAAAATTTCATTTATGTTTCACCTCTATTTTAAATTTTATACTTAAAAGGATTTAAACCCATTTGATTTGTGTTGCATGGTTTACTCTCTAATAAATAAATAAATAAATATTTACTTATTTATAATTCAGGGGTATCAACAAATTAAACTCTTAATCCCTTAGTATGTAACACCATTCAAAATATTCTTTTGAAAGGATGTTTTTCATATTTTTAATAATCTTTCTTATTTCACTTTTTTACACTAGGGATATGTTCTTTTGAAATCATCCAACTTATTTATTTGGACAGATTATGTAATTTTATTTACAATCAAAGATTTGATAAAACTCTAAACATTTCTTGATTGGCCATCCACCATTAATAGGTATAAAATTCTTTATAAATCCTTTTTTGTGAAAAATATATATTCATCCTTTGATTTATCAGTGTTCACTTAGATTCCATTATTATATTAATTGTGTATTTTTTTTATCAATATTCCATTTATTTATATGGTTTAAATAATATATTCTTTATTATATTGATAATAAGGTATTTACTTAGAATGTTTTTATGACATTGGATACCCATTTTTTTCTTATGTTTATCATGCTATAATTATTAAATTAATTATGAATGATTTCTTTATTTTGTTTCATTTTAAAAGGATATAAAACCTATTTTCATTCTAGGGGTTGTTTATGATATAATGAATGATTGATTTCTTATGGAACATGTATGTATTAATGATGATGGGTAATGGTCTATATCACCCTCTAATGAACTGATTAAGAGTATATATCTCAATATAAAGGTATTCATGAGTAAATTTTAGTTTCTTATAAACATGGTCACTGATGGTGTGGAACCTGAAAGTTATATTCCATAAACAAATGTATGTTCCATATTTGAAAAAAATTTCACAATTTTATGTTTATTATCATGACTATGTTATTATCTCTTAGTTAATATTTAATGAATCATTCTTTTGATTCATGTCCTTTTTCATCATAATATTTATGTGATTATTTATAACATAATATCTATTGTGTATTATTTTCTTATGTATCATGATTACACCCATATTCTCATCTTATGATCACTTAAAATCTTGGATTTTTATTGCTTATGATTATCCTTACTGAGTATATGAGTTCACCCCTTTCTTTTGTTTCTATTTACCCATTTTATGAAGAATTGTAATATGCATGATGGGTCTATAAGGTTACCATATGAGAAGAATTTTTGGGATACATTGATAAATTGTTTTGGATTTAGGAATTTTTTTATATAGTGGTAAAATATCCATTAGTCGAAAAAGACATGAGTTTTGTTAGTATATATTTTTAATTTTTTTTATAAAACTCTAAACCAAAATGGTCATTGGAATGAATTATTATAATATACGTGCTTTTAAATCAAGCAATTTCTATTGAATTAGGATTCAATAGTTACAGTCGGTATCAGAGCAGAGTTTAGATAACTTTTTATATTTGGATACTAGACAAGGATAATTTAAGGTTTGAACAGAATTTTAATGGTATAGATAACCCTCTGGTTTAAATAAGGATTTAAAAACAAGTAAATAATGCACTATTTATTTGGGGATTAGGGTAATAAAACTTTAGTGAAACACATGGGATACTTATAAGATATAATTATAAGTATAGGAAAGCTTCTATAAATTTTGATTATTTTTATTATGTTGTTTTCCTAGAAATAACCTCCCTAAATAGATAATAAAAGTGGATTCATGTTTTAATTCCTCAAGACCTGTGCTTATAGGTCCAATAAAAAATAATGTTGTATATTTTTTTAAAAAAAGTAACTGAAAATATATAGTCCATTTTATATCATAGGATCTTTTTTGATCTAGAATTTCGAGGAAAAACACCACTATTAAAAATTATCAAAGTAAAAACAATAATTAAAATGAAACTGTTTGGCTTTTCTCACAATATCCCCTTACAAATTATAATCTCTTTGACACTTCTAAATGATCCATATTTTTTTTATAAAAATGTTGGGTGATCATAATTTTCCATTACGGGGTTTTTAAGAACCCAGTTATTTTTTTGAAAGTACTTATACCTTTTTACAAAACCTTTAAAAATATTTTTGAAAATAACTTTGAAAATATTTTTTAATAATACTTTGGAAAATAATTTTTAAAAAGTAATTTATTTAAAAAATAAATATTTGATATATATATATATATACTTTTTGAAAATATAATTATTTGGTTTTTAAAATATAGCAATGAAAATAATTTAAGAAATGCTTTTAAAATACTTATAATTTGGAATTTTTATTTTGAATACATTTTTCAAAATATAATATCATTGAAAATACATATAGTTTTTAAAACCATGTTTTGGAAATAGGTTTTCCTTAAATTTTTTTTAACCTTTGAGTTTTAAAAAAATTTATTTTTGAATATAATATTTTTTTCATGGAAAGAAATAAATACAAAAAAACCTTATGAAATCTATGTTGAAACTTGTGGCATCACTTATTATAAAAAGATATATTTAGGAGATGGGTTCACTCCCCATTCCCCATAATCTTATTTGATACCCAAGTGCTAGGTTTTTATTAAAACATTTTTATGAGGGTTGTTTTTATCATTAAATTCCCAATAAAACACCCATTTGAGAGCCATATTATTTTCAATAGAAAATAATTCTATATTAAATATAGTTTTTCAAAAACATTCTTTTAGAAAACACACTTTCCCTACTTAAAAAAAAGAGAAATCCATAACTTATAAAATCAAATTTGAAAGAAATTATTATAAAGGAATAAATTATTTAATGCACATTGTTATATAAATTTCTAAATATATACACAGATATATATAAATGTATAAAATATCATGAATAATAAATAAAGTATGGCCATAATTATGATCATGAAGTAAATGTATAAGCTTTAAATAAACAACTCATGTATAAAATGATAGTTTGAAAGAATATAATTCCACCACATGACATAATGGTAATTTTAACCAGGATTTATTACATAAAATAACAATTTTATTAATCATAAATAAATAATCATTAACACGTTGTTTTTAATGTAATGATTCCATAACTATAACTTAGAAAATAATAGTTTTAATTACCTTACATAAACAAGGGATTTTGAGAAACACATACATAAAATAATTTTTTGAAGATATAGTTTTTTTCTCACATATATACTCAAAATTAATTTTTTTTTAAATATTTATTTCATTTATATATATAAAAAATTTAAAATAATAATTTAATTTTGTACATAAAACACATGAACCTGAAAATATACCATAAAAACATAATTTAAAATTTTTATAATAATTTTTATATACATAAAATACATGTAACATAAGTATTAGTTTCAGGAAAAAATTCTTAATTAGAATTAATAAATTATAATAATATATATATGTATATGCTTTAATAAATTAAAAAAACCCAATTTACAAATATGTATATAAACTAGCCTTAAATACTAGAATGGTTATAATTAAAACATATAATTTATAACTTTTTTAAATAAATATAGTTTAAAAAAATAAAATAATCCACATATAATAATATATGTTTGAAAATAATTGCTTAGTTTGAAGTAAATAATCATATAATTTGAAAATAATACATACATACATATATATATATATGTATTTGAAAAATATAAAATTGAAATCACACACACACACACGCATATAATAGCTCAAAAAAGAATTCCCCTTACTAGTTGGAAATAGAAAAATAGTTCCTCCTACTTGGGGAGTTTGAATTAGATAGAAGGAAGTGGACTTTAGATTTCTTGAGTGGGGTGCTTGAACCAGTTGGAGAAGAATAGATAAAATGATAAGGTCATGGTTAGGGTTATCCATTGATGGAGGATTTCCATCTGTAAAATGGTATAAATATATATAGATGTTTAGAAAGTGTCTAATGATTTGAAGAGATGTTGGAATTATGAAGGGAAAGTGTAATAAAGACAATAAAAAAAACTTTTATCCCTACAAGACCTCAATAGAGTGTTTAAAACTACAAGTTTTTTGTACTCAATGAAACTAGGTTTAAAAAAATGAATTGATTTTGTTTTAAAATAATTATGACATACAATTACAATTTTATTGAATTTATGAATATATGTTTTTATGTATTCCATGATTTACAATCTTTTTTGGGAAGAAAGGATGACCATTGGAGGTTATGATTCATTTTAGGTAGAAACCATAGGGATAGATTCAAAAATCTACCGTCCTATTTTGTTGCTTCAGAAAATCAATAGGGGGTTAGGATAATATTCTCAAGTTGATGCAATGTCATTGGATTTTGGTGAAAGGAAAAGAATAAGGTGACGATGCTTGGGTCAACCTGTCATGATGGACATGAACCGATGAAAATTTTGAGGCATTCAACTGGTTGTGAGGAGGAAGGCAACTTGGGGATGATCGAACAGATGAGGCAATCTAATCCTATGTCTACTATATAATTGATGTTTTTGAATGGTGAACAATAAATGTTTATATGATCCCACATTGAAAGAAATCACATTTGGTCGCATGCATATAAGACAATATGTTGTATGATCATACCAAAAGTTTTTAACGGGGTGTGCTTCCAGAGGACCTTATACACAGGCTCGTGTATGGTTTACACCTAAAATATACACAACTTGATCATTGTTGCCATGTTGTGCCTGACCTATACATGAATTCTCAACAACATAACCCAGTATATATTTCCACTAGGCCAAGTTAGTGTTGTCTGAACCTCCCTATAGGTGGATATTTCTCCCCATATGAGCTGATGGGTTTTCCATGCCACCTTTCTTGGTTATATAATAATTTATTTTTTTCATTGAAAATATATTATAAAATATAACTTCTTAATTGAAATTATCTTATTCATCTATATTTTTTATAACTCTTAAAACTTTAAATTGATTCTTCTATTATTTACTTATATTTCCCACTTTTTAATTATTTTCATGATTTCTTATATTAAATAATAATACTATTATTTCTTAATATCCTTAAATTTACATATATAAATTTACTAATCAGTTTTGGAAATATTATAATTATAATACATTGCATATTTTCAATGTAATTTATAATTTTATTCGAACTTAAATCATAAATTATATATTATTAGCATGAGGTATTAGTAATATATGACTAAATATTTAAATCTTAGTAATACTAAAACAGGTATTCTGCAAACACTTAAAAATATATTTACATTGGATTAATATAAAATAGTTTTTCTTAAAAAATATAATATATTAGTCACATAAAATATTAAAACATGAGGCTTGAAAAAAAATAAACTTTTAAGTAGTGAATCACATATTTCATCATGTTTTAAGAAAATACATTAATTTATAAATATAAATGTATTAATATACTTACATATTCATTAATAGAATAAGGGTAATTTTTTATCTTTATAAACAAATTTTTTTTTAAGGATGATATTTATGTTTATGTAAAATTATAATTTAGGTTTCTTAATTACAAAATAGTTTTATTTAATAAAAAATTATTAAAAGAATAAATTTATAGGATGTTACATTCTACACACTAAAATGGAATTTCACCTTCAAAATCAATTTTTCGTACTTAATAACAATTCTAAAATTCCATTTTCAAAATTTAGAAAACTATAATCACTAGAGTTCAATATTCATAATTTTTACTTGATTACCTATATGTTTGAATGTTTATTTATAAAACTATTTTTATTAATCTAAAAAGTTAAAAAATAATGGTCTTACTAAAAGAATATAATTAGAAACTTAACCTATTTCTAACCAAACATCATAATCCTTAATGTTATCTAAACCATTCATATGATTCCAATTGTAAGGACCTGCGACCCTCTCTTTTGGATATAGTAAAAATATGTTGTATATTTTCCATAAAAATTATATGAAAATATACATTACATTTTACATCTAATGATATTTTTTGGTCTAGGATTTGGAAGAAAAGGACCACTATTACAAATTTTCAATATTAATGAAATAATTAAAATGAAGCTATATGACATTGCACAATCTAGATCCTTATCCAAGAGAATCTATTTGAAACTTATAAATGATCATGAAACCATTTTATTACAATATTAGGTAAGCATAATTTCCCAATAAGGGGTTTTTAAAAATTCAGTGAAAAACCTTTTTGAATATACATATACCTTTTAGAAATACCTTTGAAAATAATTTTAAAAATAACTTTGAAAATAATTGTTTAAAATAATTTCAAAAATACTTTGTTAAAACTCATTATATCAAAATAGGTATTATATATATATAATTTTCAAAAATATAATGCCAATATTTTCAAAATACAGCTTTAGAGAACAATTTTATAAATCCTTTGAAAATAATTATAATTTGAAAAGATTATTTTGAATACATTTTCTATAAAATAATACCTTCTAACATACATATAATTTTGAAAACCATAGTTTGAAAACACTTTTCCTTTATAAAATATATAGATTTCTCTATTATATTGTAAAAACCATTCTTTTTGAAAATAATAAAATTTTATGGAAATAAAACAATACTATAAAATCCTTATGAAATCAATGTGGCCACTTGGGGTATCAATTCTTGGAAGAAATCCTCTTTTTTTCCATGTGTTGACTCCCCATTATTCATAATTCCATTTGATGCCGAAGTGCCACATTTTTATAAGAAATATTTTTAGTGAGTTATTATTTATCATTTAATTACAATTAAAGAACCTTTATGAAAAACTAACTATGTTCAATAGAAAATAATTTTACATTAAAAACACTTTTCAATTTTTTTAAGAAAACTCACATTCCCTTCTTTTCACAAAATTAGAGAATCCGTAATTTATAAAACCAATTTTTAATGTATTTATTATAAATGAATAATTTATTTAATGAAAATGATTATATAAATATATATAAATATATATAAATGTTTAAAATTTAATGAATAATAAATAACATATCTCCATAATTTTTAAAATGAATGACATGTAAATTCTTTAATAAAAAACTCAGGTATAAAATGATAGTTTGAAATAATATAATTCAAACACATGAAATAATGGTAACATTAAACATTATTTATTACATAAAATAGAACTCTGATTAATCATAAATAAATAATCATCTTCACTTTTTTATTGAAATTAGAAATTTGATAACTATAACTTCGAAAATAATAGTTTTAAAACCCTTATATAAACAAGGGGTATTGAAAAACTTATACATAAAATAATATTTTGGAGTTTTAGGTTTTCACTGACATATATAATCATAATTAATTACTTTTTATAGTAGTTATTTCATTTATATATCAATAAACTTGAAAATTATACGTTATTTTTTTATATAAAATATAATAAATTGAAAAAAACTATTAAATCATAATTTAAATTTGTAAAATAATTTTATATGAATAATATATATATAACAAAGTATTATTTTAAAGAATAATTTCTTAATTAGATTAATTTCATTGTAATAATATATATATATACATATACTCTTAAAGAACATAAAAATAATATATAAAGATATATATACCCTATTTCTTTGAATGGAACAATGGTTTGATTTAAAACATAGAATTTATTACTTTTGAAAATAAATATAATTTGGAAAAAAAGAATCAGCTTAAATAAATATTAGTAAAAAAAATAGAAAATTCTTAAGTAAATAGTCATAGATTTTAATAATAATACTTATATATATGTTTAACTAATATACATGTGAAATTAAACATATATATATATATATATTAGTTTTTTAAAAAGAAGTCCCTTTATTTATTGGAAATCAAAATACAGTTTTTCCCAATTGGGGTGTTTGGATTAGATGGAAGGCAATGGACTTCAGTTTTCTTAAATGGGGTGCTCAAAACTATGGGAGAAGAAGAGAGAAATCAAAGGGGGCTTGGGCAGGACTATCCAATGATGGAGGAGTTCCTTTTGTAAAATGGTATACATATATATTGATGTTTGTAAAGTGGATTGATATTCCAGGGGAAGATGGAATTATGAAGTGAAAATTCAAAGAAGTCATTATTGTGAAATCATAGCCCTAGGATACCAAAATAGATAGTTTAAAATTACTGGATTATGTACCAGATGAAACTGGGTTTTAAAAAGAAAATGAATTGATTTTGTTTTCAAATGATTATAATATTTGATTTTAATTTTTATAAAATTTATGCATATATGTTTATGCGTATTCCATGAATTTCATGCTTCCTTTGGAAGAAAGTATGGAATTGGTGGTCATGGTTCATTTTATGTTGAAACCTATAGTGGGTAGATTCGAAGATCTACAGTATTATTTTTTTTCATTAGAAAATAAATAATGGAGTAAGATATTATGACTAAGTTGATGTTGTGTCATTATATTCTTGTAGAAGGAGGAGCGGAAGGTAATGAATCTTTGGTTGGATTGGTGTGCTGTAGAAGAACCGATGAATAGTTTGAGGGATTTAGCTAGTTAGGAGGAGGTAGATGACTCGGGTTTGATCAGATGGCTGAAGTGATTTGATCCAAGAACTATGATATAATCAAAGTATTTAAATGGTGATAAGTAACCAAGTAAGTGATTCCACATCAAAACAATCCAAAAATCGTTTCTCAAATATAAGCTAAGCTCTTAGATGAGATGGCTGGAAGTGTCTAAGGGGTGCAATACTGGCGAGTCTTATACATGGTCTCATTCAATCATTTTTTTCTTAACATATACATGACTTGATCACAATGGGATAATTTTTTCTAACCTGTTTATACACTCGGAGTGAGGTGACCTAATATCTATTTCAACTAGAATGGGGTGGTGTTGGCTGGACCACCCAATGGGTTGTAATTTCTTTACATATGGGTTGATGGGATGTCCAAGAAACCTTGCTTGGTTGGCTATAATTTTATTTTCATAGAAAAGATATTATAAAATATAACTTATTAATTAAAATTATCTTATTCATCTATATATTTTTTAAACTTGTAAAAATTTAAAATGATTATTCAGTTATTTCATTTAATTTTTCACATGTTAATTATCTTAAAAATTTCTTATGTTAAAGAATATAATTATTATTATTTAATACCCTTAAATATACTTACTTAAATTTACTAATTAGTTTTAGAAATTTTATTTTTATACTACTATTTATATTGTCTATGTAATTTTAAATTTCATTTTAACATAAATCAGAAAATATATATTTTTATCTTGAGGTCTTAGAAATACATTTTTAAATATTAAAATCATAAAAATAAAAAAAGGGGATTTTATAAACACTTGAAAATGTATTTACATAGGATTGATATAAAATAGTTTTTCTTCAAAAATAATAATAAATTGAAAAAATATAATATTAAAACACGTGTCTGGGAAGAATTCACTTTTTAGTAAAGAATAACATATTTGAGATTGTTTTATGAAAATAAATTTATTTAGAAATAAAATTATATTAATATAGTTACATATTTTTAATAGAATATATGTAATACTTTATTATTAAAAAAAATTAAAGGAAAAAATTTATGTTTATGTTAAATTATACTTTAGTTTTTTTAATTAGAAAATAATTTTATTTAATAAACATTTATTAAAATAATAAATTATTAGGATGTTATGTAGGATTTAGAACATATATACGTTGGATTAATAAACAAAAAAAATAGTGGATTTGGTAATAACCTGGTCATCTCTTGATGCATGAAAAAAGGGCATAATTTAACACCTATTTGGACACTCCGGGGGGATATTCTTTGGTTAATCAAATTCTATTTACAAACCATTATGAATGTTTTATTTTCTAATTTATTTAAGGGATTAATTTAATAAGTACAAGAGAACACAACTTAGTGATACCTTAGTAGATCCAAGAGAATTATAATATTAACCAATTATAAAATAGGTGAAATGAAAGGAAGGTTTCACTAGAGAAAACATGTTATAATTGAGCCTTAATATTTATATACTCTGATTCTTTTGGATATTGTCATAACCATTTTGGTTTTAGTATTTGGTTGAAACAAGATCACATGGATGAAGTTGAGAAATTTATATATCCTAAAACCATTAACTCTTAATAAGGGAGCCTACTTAAATGGTTTAGAATCTTAGTATCATATTTTTATGATAAAAAAGGTGGGATTCCTAGACTTTCCTAGAGTAGTGAGGTTGATAACATAATAGAAAAAAATTCCTAATAACTTTAGCTATTTTAAATTGTGAGTGATATTTATCGATGGTATTTTGGTATATTCTAAAAGTTATGTGTGCTGTGTGAACCATATAAGGATTATTCTTTAGTAGTTCCTCTTTAATGTATTTGAAATATATATTAAATTGTGTCAATATCCTTGAAAGGTGATTTTATGAAAATGTAATATTTTTTGAGGACAAATATTGAAGAACACGTGATTGATGACTTTACAACTCTTAGGGTTAATATACGATCAATTTTGAGGTAATAATTTACTGATTAATTTAGAGAAAAATGAGTTATATAGTATTTATAATATTAGAATTGACTACTGGTTTAATGAAAAAGAGATCCATGATATTTTTGGTGAAGTTTATATCACATTTTCAATTATGATATTTATTAACTAGTTTCTGAATTTATGAACTAGTGGTTATTAAATTTTAGGATTAAGAATAGATTTATTTTTAGAGGAAAATATGATATCTCTATCATTTATTTTCTAGGAGAATCAAATGGTTTTCTAAAATACATACTATGATGAATATATGATTTGGGCATAAAAAATCAATTTTGTTAGGGTAAGGACAAGTATATTTCCATATCCTAATATAGTAAGGTAGATATCACATTAGAAGTTATATCTAAAATAATAAATATGTTAAGAATTCCCTACCATACTTTTATCAATATGAACTAATTAAAATTGTGTGGATGAAATTTATTTAAGGGGGATAGAAAGTAACGACCTAGGATTTTGGATCCTTTAAATTAATACTATCTTCAGTAGATTGGGTCACATGATACACTAAAATAAAAAATACCTAACTAAAACAAACCATGAAATATTAAAAATAAATTAATAATATAATCATTATTATATAAATATTTATAATCAAGGAAAATAATTTTTTAATATGATTCTCTTTGATTAATATTTTTTAAAATTATTCATTTTGGAGAACCAATTTTAAAAAGGGTATAATATATTAACTCAATAAAATAAATTGATCACATATAAATGTTTAATATAATAGGTAGTATTTTTATTTTTTAAAACTACTATTTCAATATTCAATTATTTAGGTATTTATATGAAATAAGATTATGGACGCCAAAAGTTTCAGGACACATTTTTCAATAAAATAGGTTTCCACATATTTTTTTTATTCAAATAATTATATATATATATATTAAAATGTAAATTTCATAAAAATAACTTCATTTATTAATTTAGAATTTTAATATTATATATATTTAAAAAAATATTTTAATACATTATATAATTTGTTTAAAATCAATTTTAATCACTTTTAGAAAGTTGATTAAATGAAATGGGATTATAGTATAAAAATGATATTTGTAATATCATTAAGGTTATTTTATTATAAATTGGACATCCTATTAATGATATGATTAAAAATGATTATCATTAATTCAATTTTTTAATATGAGCAAACTAAGAGTAAAATGAACGCTTCTTACTTATTAATGAATTTATATAAATTAAGTTTACTTTATAATTATCTATAATTCAGATATATAGAAATATTAAACACTATGTAATATCAATATTCTTTTGGTATAATGATATTATAGATAAACCAACTCATAATCATCAATTAATCATGTTAGGTTCATGTTTAGGTTAGTTTAACCACCTAATTAAAAAATATAATAAATTTATATCATGGATGAATATTAGAAACTATATAATGTTAAAATATTATTCCAATACGAAAATAATTTGTTGTTTTTTTCTAGAAATAATACATCAATATTTAACTCATTAATTAATTTAACAACCTTCATAAGTTTAAAAACACCTAAAAATGTTCATCGTTGACTTCATCTTCTATGATAACGACTAATATACTGAAAATAAATAGAATATTCATAAATAATTGTAAGTAATTAATTATATTAACTATAATGATATTTTAATGATTAATTTTTAGAGAATAATGAATAATAACACTGCTATTACAAAACTAGTTCAAAATGATCAAGATTACCCACACCTGGCATTAGAAATTGGTAATAACTAAATCATATAAATTTAGAGAATAATTATTAATGAAATTTATAAAAGTTTATGTATATAAATAAGGTTATTAAATTGGTGATTAATATATTTATTTTTGTTAAACATGATCTTATAGTGCATTCGACTAAGTAGGTAAACTAGGTAAGGGTTTTTGTATAATATTATATTATTAGAGTTATGTTTGGAATTATGCACAAAATTTCATTTATGTGGTACATATACAACCCAATTTAGATATAATATCATGAATTATATATTGATAATGGTATATTATGCTTAATCATAGTTTAATCTTCTAAGGTTATTTGATTAATGTGTTACTTAAACCCTAAGAGTTTTATTGGACTCAATTCTAATTCATTGAGACATGCTACATGTTATACACCACGTTCCCTTTTTCATGGTATCATATTGATTTAATATAAAATGAATTTTATTTAAATTATTTCCTTTTAATTCTTTGTATATACTAATATAACTTAATTTATTTTCTTTAAACATCTTTTGACTCAAGTGTTACCACAATAATATGAGTTTTTGGTAACTCAATTTTCATTCATTGAGTTATGATGATTATATTAAACTTATAAGTTGGGAAAATTCATCTTATTAACTATATTTTTTGGTATTCTATCATTTTTTACATTTTTATCACATAAAACCCTTTTCAAATATTTCATGCTTCATGGTGTTTGTTTCCATTGAGGGATATTTATTAATAAAATCTCCTTTATTTGAGTTATACTATTTTATATTGAAATTTATATTACCAAACTTGGGTTCTCCGAAAATACTATTAAATTAAGCGATATTTTATAATACTCTTTAGTAAATTGAGGTTTTAGTAAAAATATGGTTTTATTACTCTTTTTATAAAGTTGGTTTCAACTACGGTATTTTCAAAGTATTATAAAGGTTCATTTCCATTGATTATCATGTGATTTTTCATTGGCTCAAAATTTACTATAAAAACATTTATATCAATATTAAGGATCCATTAATAAATATTCTATTTTTTAAAAGTAATTTTTTTTCAAAATATTTCACTTCCCATTTTCGTATGTTACATTTTAAAGTGACATATAAATTTTCATTTGATGTTGATATTAAAAAAGTTTTCTAAATTCCATTTTATGTTTTTTCCTATATTTTCATTTAAATATTCAAAATTATTTACCCTCATGGGATACAAGAAACAAGAATTATTCTATTATATATATATATATTTATAATTTGCGTGATAGAACTTATGGTATCAAACAATTCAACTCTTGATCCCTTCTTGTGTGATACAGTTCGAAGCATTCTTTTGCAAGGATGTTTTTTATCTATGTGAATCACCTTATGAGTTTCCTTTATTAAACTCAAGATATGTTATTTTGAAATAAACCACCTTAATTCTTTTTATAGAATATTTAATGTTATTTTTAATCAAATATATGATCCATATCTACGCTTACCTTTCATAACTATCCTCTATAAATAGGAATAACCTTCCTTCCAATTCCTTTACATTGTAAATAGTCCATATTACTTTCTTTGATTATAGGGTGTTCACTTATATTCCATTAATCTATTGATTTTGAAAGTTACTATTTTATCCATGTACCATTTGTTTATATTGTGTAAATTATATATTATTTATTATATTGATTAAATGATATTTCACTATAAAGTTACATGATGTAACTGGATACCCATTTATATTCTATGGGGTTATCATGTAATGATTACTATAAGAATTATGATTGTTTTTCTAATGTGGTTCCATTTGAAACAGATATATTTAATATCTCGTATCATTCCAGGTATGTTTTTCTCTATGTTTTTCTTTTGTTTTTTAGATGTAAAGTCTTGTTCGGATATGTAGAAACTTTATTGAAGAAAGTGACCTAAAGTCCAAAGATGTATTCTTGTTGAATTAATGGAATCTGGATATAAATGGGACTAAGTGTTAATATGGGTTCTTGGTAGGTTGATAAGCTTTAATGGGGCTCTGGGTTTTTTAAAATTAAAATGGAATGAAAAATAAACTACAGAACATTTAAGCATTGTGTAAAGGTATTACACGTTGTGTAATTGTTTCAGGGTTTTAGTAAAAAGAATCCGAGGTGATGGGTTTTTCAGCGAATATCATTAAAAATATTTACACTATGTGAAACTATATTACACACTATGTAAATTCTTTAACTTCTATTTTATACATGTTTTTCAGCTGAATGCTGATATGTTTTCACTGTTGGTCCTCTCTTCTTGACCCTAGAGCTATCTCCAAGTGATTTTGGGGTGCCTAATTCCCTTTCAGACACCCCTTTTGTGTGATAAATCACTGGTATGTTCTTTCGGTTGGGGTTTTTCCTTCTCCTCTCTCTTCTACAACCCGTTGTGGTGAAATACTTTCATTGAATACATTGTTCGTTTTGATCATGATCAGTTTTGATCTTGGAACCACTTTTCAATCATCCACACATTCTTCCTCATGGGAATTGTCTATTGAAAGCATTTTTGGATCATCAGATAAAGATAAAGGGTATAAATCTCAACCTTATGGTTTGATTATTGTCCAGTTGCTTCAATATAATGATCACACCCTCGTTGTATGAACCCAAAATAATAAAATGATTAAATGATATTATCCCTTTAATTCCTTTGGATTCAAAATGATTAATAATTTGATAATTTCTTAAAGTATTTTTAGCATGACATGTTACCTATGATGATTTCTTGTTATATAATCCTTAAATTCTGTCTTATTTCATGTTGATATAATTGTTAATCAATTGTGAATCGAATTAGAATGTGGAATATGAAGGAATTATTTTAATTCACATAATTATCCATTGAGATATACTATGTGAAATATTGATATCCATACAGAATGATATGAATTGTGGTCCATGATGAGATTCATATATAACTGGCTAGGCCAAGTGAATTTGAAAAGTATATGCTATAATACAGATAGTGAGAGGGACTAGATTAGTCCAATGCTATAATTCTTAGATGGATTTGACCTAGAAATGTTTTAAGGATTATAGAGATTTATCTTATATTGTTTTTTGACTATACCTTGGTTATATGGTCATGGTTGGCATGGTTGTAGGAAACTCTCAGAGATTTTCTGGCATGGAACCAATGTAGTTTATTTACCTTGGATATATGTTTGCGGTTTTCAATAGTTTTAAGACATTCTTAGAGATAATCCATCATAGAGCAAAAAGCATATTTATTTATTTATTTAATTATTGAATTAATCAATATAAGTTGTTATCACATTATTAAATACACTTATTATCAAGGTGGTTTTGTTTAGTCATGGCGGTGTCGACCAAATAATTTTCACTCACACCCAATTCAGGCCCCCATTTGGCCTCATAGAATACTTAATGGATATTGGTTGGGACAAGGGGAAACAGACCTTGTTGTGGATTTCTTATTTTTTATTAGGATGAAGTTTGGAGATGGTATCATGACCCGAGACTTTGAGTCCTTTATTTGAGCCTGTTATTCTTTTTCATGTATTATTCTAGAATTACACCTAGTTACATTACAACATGTCATTAAATTTCCTTTATTATTTATTGTACTATCCAGTTGGCCTATTGTCATATTTCTCATTGTTTTACTCTTATTATTTCCATTTTATTATGAATTTTTTCTTTAACTATGAAACATCATACCATGAGATTATAGTCTACCAATTATAGTATCAATACCCCTACTACTCGTTAGTAACTTCTAGAATAAGGGGAGGCACACTTGAGGTCCCATAAACAACCCTTTCTGGGAATGTGGGAGAGTTCCATACTGGGGGATGTTACAAAGTGGTATCAATAGAGAGGTTTTACTTTTATTTTTTCCTTATAGATTCTTAATGGTAAAAAGGAGAATAAGATGTGTCAGGGCTTAGTAATTATCTTGTTCATATGAGTAACTAACCCATGTAAGTGAGAAAATATGAGTACCCTAGGATGGGATTGTTGTTTGTGTTGTGTGCTTGTTACAATTTATGTTATTTCACATTGGGTGATTCTCATGTCGTGTGAGGATTATTTTTCTATAATGTTATTTTTTCTTAGGTTTTTTACTTGTGTTCTAGTATGGAATGAAATTAGGATAGATACATTATAATAGGAACATAGGGATATATTGCCAAGGATTATTCACCATGGGTATATATCTTTTTTTCATGTGATATATACTTTCATGTAGAGATTTTTTTATTATATAACTATTTCATAGATAAAGTAAATGTGTTATTATTTAAAGCTAATATACTAGGAATACATATCTGAAGATTCCATGATTTAGTGATTCTCTATAAAACACACCTATTAGTTTTACCTTGTTGCTAGCTAGTTTTATAAGGTGTGTGTTTGTCTTGTAAAGAAAATGACTCCTCGTCATCTTCAACTTGAGTATCTGGAGAGATAAAATCTACAATATCATAATGTATCTAAACTAGATCTTCATATAGTTTATTAGAAGTATATGGATGTCTAGTTTTGCAAAAACTATGCGATCCATAGAAAGGGAGGATATTCATATCGTTTCTTCAATGTATGAGTTGAAAATAGAGTTCCAGATTCAACATCCACCTATGTTTACTAGGGAATGGGGAACCTAGGTAGCTTAGTTCTAGTTTGAGTTTATTCAGAAAATCTTTAAGAATCTTGATACACATACATATAGGAGGGTGAAACTTGCTCCATATATGCTTCATGGACCTTCATATCATTGGTGGGATATTCTGGAAGAAGATGGGAAGAAGGATGAGATATATTATATGGACTTAGATATGATGTTCTAGATCTATTTATATCCCAAAACCTTGATGGATGAAACATTTTATGAGTTCTTGTATATGAGGTAGGAGGGTTTGTTAGTGCTGGACTATGCCGAACGTTTATCCAACCAACAGTACTTTTCACCATCTTTGGTCACTGATGATATCTATATGGAGAGATGTTTCCAGGATATTCATCCCTATGATAACTATTTATAGGTAAAAATTTTCCATTTATGAATCTTTGATGATGTTTTGAATCAAGATCTCATCATGGAAGAGAATTTAAAAGAGCCCTCAAGCAGTGTCCAAGCTATTTCATCAGGGTGATTTGGAAGTTCTTATTTGAGTGGTAAGAACGAACATTATGAATGTTTTTTTCAAAGTATTAATGTTTAGAGAAGTTAGTGAAGTAGAATACCATCTAAAGATCTTGTTCTATTCTAGTGATATCAGTGTGGATGGTTTGGTCACAAGTGCCTGCAGTGTCATTATCCCATAGTAAAGTGTCATATCTTTGGATGATTGGGTCATATTTAGAGGTTCGGTTTGAACTTTCTACTGCAAACTAGTGGAAGAGGATCAGGATAAGAACCAGAATCGAGAAGGGTCTCTTCTATACCATAGCAGGCTAGTTGTTGGAGTTCCACATGCCATTTAGACCAAGGTAAAGGATATGGTACCCTAGTGCATGAGAAACCATACTAAGAAAGGGAAATAGATTAGGGTAGCCAAAATTTATCCCATTATAGAGTTATAAGTTTTTTGCATGTTATGTAGACTAATTAGGCTACCATAGATGTAGGATAGTCTATCATTAGAGGTACAATTCTTGTATCATGTACCTCAGATTGGGTTTTTTGATACAGTCGCATCACGTTGTTTTTGATATGTTATTTTTAGAAATGGTGTTAAATTAGATGTGGAAATATGAGATGGTGTTTTAACCATTGGCACACCGTTGGGAGTGTGGTCTAGAAATATCAAACATTATAAGGCTTTTTATCTAGAGATTGGTGGTTATCGTTTCTTTTGGGAACTGTTTGTGAAAGAAATGAGAGGTTTGAAATTGATTCTTAGTATGAATCTTTTTGTTCTATACTAGGATCATATTGACAATTATAGGAGGATATTTTGTTACTTATATATAGAAAGAAGTATCAATATTCACCAGGGTGAGTGGGATCTTTATGCTGGTCATGCGGGACTAATTCAGTGTACATTAGATTGTCTCACAGCTGAAATTTCTAGTCTTTCTCCAGATAATAGAGGAATTTAATAGAATTATTTTCCAATAGTGGTAAATTATTTTTGGTATGTTTTTCCAAAAAAGTTCTATGTCTTACCTAGTACGATAGAGGTTGAGTTCACAATCGATTTGGTGCCATGAGATAATCCAATTCCTATCCCACCTTACGATAGGGCATTATAAGTGTTTTGAGAGTTGAAAGTTCAGTTGGAAGATCTAGAATCAAAGGGCTTAATACGACTAATTATATGTCCTTGGGGTTCTCTAGTTCTCCTTTCCCAAAAGGATGATGAATATTTGCGCTTATGTGTGGATTATCAAAGTTTGAACAAGATAAAGGTCATGAAACGATATCCTCTTCCAGACTATAATGATATTTTAGATCAGTTTAGAGGTTCCAAGATCTTCTCCAAGATTGACTTGAGAGCAGGACATCATCAGTTTCATGTGATTCTACTATACATACCACAGAATACTTTTAGGAGTAGGTATAGATTGTGTGAATTCATAGTGATGTAGTTTGGTTGACTAATGTGCATGTGGTATTCATGGGCTTAATGAATACGATCATTCATCCTTTTGTAGACCAGTTTGTGTTGATTTTCATCATTGATATACTAGTGTACTTCTAGACAATATAATATCATGCTAAACATCTTGACATCATCCTATGTACATTTAAAGATCATCAAATTTATGACAAGCTAACCAAATATCATTTTGGATAAATAAAGTGAACTTATTAGGCCATGCCATATAATATGTTGGAGTGTTAGTGCACCAATAGAAATTCAAAACCATTATATCTTGAGAAAAACCCAAGAAATTCTTTGAAATACAAATATTTCTTATTTTAGTAGGATATTACTGGTGTTTTATCCATGATTTATACCACTTGGTATCACAAATGTCTGAGATGACCAAGAAAATAGAGAAGTTTGTCTGGTCTAATGCTTGAGAATGATCTTTCCAAGTTCTAAAAGGAAGGATGACCTCAACACCTATAGTCACTTTACCTATTCCAGGTAAATAATATACCATGTACTATGATGCATCTAAAGTTGGACTCAAAGAAGTTCTAATGTAGGAGGATCAATTGGTTGCTTAAGGATATATGCAGTTGAGACCACATGAGTGGAATTACCATACTCATGATATGGAGTTAGAGACAATATTACATTCCCTAATATTCTAGAGAAACTATCTCATGTGTGAGAGTTTTGTGGTATATACAAATTAAAAAATCCACAAGTACATATTTTATCACAGAAACTTAACCTCTGGCATCGGATGTGGGTCCAGTATCTACATTATTTTGACATAAATTTATCTTATACACCAGGAATGGGAAATTTAGTTGCTGACACATTGAGACAATGGAAATATATAGAGGTATTATGGGAGTCTAATAATGATTGGTAGATAATGGCCCTCTTTGAATACATGCATCTAGATGTTTAGGAATATTGGTGGAGAGTATCTCTGACTTCGTCATCATTTATACCCCTAATTTTGAACCGGATTAATACTGAGTAGTTTTTGATATGGAATATTGAGTTCTAAGAGAAAAATTATATCGTGGGGAGATGCCATTAGTATAGTCAATCAGCTGTATAAATTCTCTTATTTTCTAGGTCCGATTTTGGGTTCCTATGGACTTGCACGAGGAAATTATGAGGGAGTTTCTTTCTTCTAAAGGGATAGTGCATCCTAGTTTATAAAAGATGTATTGTGATCTCCATAAAAGGTATTGCATGTTAGAAATGAAGAATGAGTTGGAATGCTTCATGGATAGATGACTCACTTGTCTATAGGTTAAAGATGAGTATCAATGGACATATGTGGTTTTTTGGCCTTTACCTATCCTAGAGGGGAAATTAGATGATGGCACGATGGATTTTTTGACAAGATTACCTAGAACAACCCATAAGAATGAATCTCTATGGGTTGTTGTGGATCGTCTAACTAAGGTAGACTACATTTTTCCTATTAGGAAAATATTTACAGTTGAAGACGTAGGAAATATTTATTTGTGAGAAGTAGTTTTGTTGCATGGTGTTCCAAGGAGTATCATTTTAGACAGAGATCCTTGTTTCATATCATGTTTATTGCAGGGTATTTATAAAGACTTTGGATTACATTTTATTTTAAGAACAACCTATCATAAAAAGACTAATAGTTAATCTAAGCCGACTATTCATGTTCTGAAGGATGTGCTTCAATCCTATGTTTTGAATTTTGGTGGTTTATTGGAGCATCATATGTCACTCATGGAGTTTTGATATAATAATAGATTTCAAGTATCGATACTAATAGAAACTTTCAAGGATTTTTATGGGAGGCTGTTTTGTTTGACTCATTGTTGGATGGAGATTGTGGAGTCAACACTTGTTGGGCCTAGTCTCACGTAGGAAACTTATAAAAAGATTCAATTGACCAGATAACCGTTGATGGCCATGTATGGCATGAAAAAAATCATATTATGATCATTGAATATCACCTCTATAATTTGAGGCTGGTCAACATTCTTTCCTTCAAGTGTCACCTATATTGGGGTACCACCATATTAGGAAACAAGGAAAGCTAGTGCTCGTGTTCTTTGGGCCATTTGAAATAGTAGAAAGGGTCTGTCTATTGGATATTATTTATCCATTCCACAACATTACATTTCCATGAATGAAATGCCTTACATGTCGTAACTACAATGATATCGTCTAGACCCTTCCCATGTGATAAAATTAGCAGACATAGAGCATTGTGCTGATTATTTATTTTAGTATCATCTTATATGGGTTATGGATCGTAGTGATAATATATTTGGGGTCAAACTATACTATTTTTTTGAGTGTAGTGGTAACATGGACGAGTTCAGAAGGAGACCTTGTAAAGGGAGTATGATATGTGAACATAGTGGACATAATTTTTTATAAGACTTTATAGTGATTCTTGGAGGAGCTCAGGGACAAGTTAGTATATGATGGGGAGGTTTTAAGAACCTGTCTTTTTTCAGGTATATTTCTCTCTAAATTTTTTATTTTATACCTAGTGACTAAGTCTTATTCATAGATAAAGAGCCTTTATTGGATGAAATTTACTAAAGTTTAGGAATTAATTCTTGTTGAATTAATTTATTTTGTGTATAATTTGTAATAAGTGTTAATATGGGTTTTTAGTTAGATGAGAAGCTTTAAAGTGGTTTAGGTTGTTTAAAAAGAAAATGAGTTGAAAAATAAACTGAAGAAAATTTACACATCATTTAAAGTGATTACATATCATGTAATTATTTGAGTATTTTAATAAAATAAATATGAGGAAACATGTTTTTCAATGAATACCATTAAAAAAATTTACATGAAATGATACCGTATTAAACATCATGTGAATTCCCAACCTATAGTTTTAAATATATTGTGTGGCTGAATTATGATATTCTTTTCATTATAGATACTATCTTCTCAACCCTAGGGATATATCCAGGTGATTTTGGGGTTCCAAATTCCCTTTTTCACATCCCATTTTTCTAAGAAATCACAGGTATGTTCTTTTGGTTGGGTTTCATTCTTCAATTATTTATTCTCCAACCCGTTGTAGTGAAATCGTTTGGCCAATTGAATTGTGGGTTTTGATCTTGATCAGTTTTGATCTAGGAACCTCTTTGAAATCATACAAACCTTCTTCCTTATGGGAATTGACCATTGGAACCATTAATGGATCACTGGGTAATGGTAGTGGTTATAAATGTCAACTATATGGTTTTATTATTTTCATGTTCAATGGAATATAGTGATCACGCCCTCATTTCATGCACCCAAATTAATTAAATAATTGAATGTGATTATCACTTTAATTCCTTAGATTTAAAATATATTTGTAATTGGATAATGGCTTAAAGTATGATTAGCATGACATGTGACATAGGGTGATTTATTTTTATAGAATCCATAAATTTTTTCTTATTACTTATTGATAAAATTATAAATAAAGTGTGAATTGAATTTCAATGTGGCATATGAAAGAGTGAGGGAAATTATCATAATTAACCATTGAGATATATGATATGATATTGGGATATCCGTGCTGTATAATGGGAATTGTGTTCCAAGATTTGATGATTATACATTGGGCTTGTCCCAGGCTCTAGCACATGTATATATAGTAATGCTGATAATGAGTAGGCTCAGCCTAATCTAATGTTTTAATGCTTATAGGGCTTGAACCTAGAAATGTTAGAATGCTTATAGGTATTGGGACTAGATTATTTATTGTGACTATACCATGGTTATATGGTTGTGGTTGGCATAATTATATGTTATTCCTAGAGATATTCTTACTTGGAACCAAATTATGTTATTTACCTTAGATATATGGTTGTGGTTAGCATGGTCATAAGACATGCTCATAGATATTCCAACACGAAGCTAACGCAGGTTGTTGTATTTATTTAAATATTGAATTAATTAATATACATGTTTATTACTTTATTACATACACTTTTTATCAGACTAGTTTTGTTTAGACACTATGGTGTTGACCTATTGAGTCTTACTGACAGCCTGTTTGGGCCGCCTTGTGGCACCTGAGTAGACTACGTGGATGCAAGTTTGGACAAGGGAAAATGGCCTTACATCTAATTTCTTGTTTTCTATTGGGCTGGAATTTGGAGATGGGACGATCAAGGTTCTTGTGACCTGGGACTTTGAGTCTTTTATTTGAGTCTATTAGTATTTTTATTGTACAATTCAATCATGAAATTTAGTTACATTATATGATTTCATGACATTTCCTTTATTACTTATCGGATTATTCAGTTGGTCATTATTATTATCTTCCAAGTTGTTTTACTCTGATTATTTAAATTTTATTATGAATTGTTTCTTATACTACGAAACTTTATATTGAGTGGAATAATTTCCACAATATACTATTCATATTTCTTCTGCTAGTCAGAAGCCATTACTATATATAGAGGTGTTATTGAGGTCCCATAACCAACCCTTTCTGGCCACACTAGAGTGTCCCAAACTGGGAGATGTGACAATATGAAACCCATTTTATTTCCCTGATTTATTTATTATATAATTATTTTTTGATTTCATATGGCACAAATAAGTATGGATAATAACATGTGGGGTCCTATATCACCCTCCAATGCATTGGTTATGTGTTTTTATCTCACGAGACAAGTATTTTCTAGAATGTTTTAGTTTCTTATAATTGTGTACATTGATGTTGTGGCTCATGATGTTTCTGTTCCCTATACTAATGTATGTACCATATTTGAATGTTGCTTTATAGTTTTATACTTATTCTCATAAATATGTTATGATCTCATAGATCATGTTAATTGACTAACACTTTTGATACATGTCCTTATTCATGCCAATATTTATGCCATGATTGATTACCTAAGATTTTTTGGGTATTATTTTCTTATGTATCTTGATTATAACCATATAATCATCTTATTCTCAAATATGAACTTCGATTGGTATCAATTATATTTACCCTTAGTGAGGGTATGAGGTCACCCCTTTCTCATGTTTCCATTTCCCTCATGTTATGAATAAAAGAAATATGCATGATGATTATATAAAGGTTTACTATGAGAATAATTTTATGGAGATTTTAAATAGTTGTTATGCATTTAAGAAGATATTTATATGGTGGGAAAATTTCTATTAGTTGAAAAACACATGAGTTTTTATAGTTATTTTTTTTAATTATCTAAAACTCTAAACCTAAAAGGTATTGGGAATGTCTAACAATGAAATATTTTATTTAATTCATGTAATTATTAGCTGATTAAGTATAGGTAATCATACTGTGGCTGATAGTGTTATGCCTTTCCTAGGGACCAATGTTCAATGACTTGAGGATTCACTTATGATGACTAGGGTTTCTTATTCATCTATGTTTTTTATTTCTTCATATTGTGATTATCCCCTTTTTTATTTGTAGATTAATTATTTTCATGAAAATAGATATGATTATTTTCTATGTTGATATGATTATTAATGCTTGATACCTATTTTATTCATCTTCTTATTTATCACAGATATATATTATGCAATATTTTTTTTAATAAAATATGGAATATTTTTTAAAATAAAATAGAAGGATGATTTTACATGGAAAATGATTTATTTTGAATTTTTTTGAAATATATTTTATAAAATAGTAAATTGATTCATGTGGATATAAATTGTATAGATTCATTGGTGGTGTCCTACTGAGATTTAGTGCTTACACGTTAATTTTTCTTTTAAGTGTTTATAGAATTGTTTTTTCATGTTACAAGTAAATGGAATAGAATAATATTGAGGGTGAAACTCCTAGATCGTGTTTCCATCCATGGAGTTTTGATGGTGGTGATATATTATCACATGGATATGGATCCATGGGTTGACTCGATTTCTATTTGTGACCATTATTTTTTATATCTAGACTTTTTTATATTTTTTATTATTGTTACCTTTATGGATTGATTATTTTTACATAGGATGTATATTTGGATATCTTATGTGATAGTATTTTTTTCTCTCTTATCATATGTTTGTTGAGGGTGAAGTTGTTCCCACACTCCTTTTTATGATATCGTGGTTCTTGTTTCTAGCCCATAGTGATAGGGAACATGCTTTGAGCCTTTGGGTGGTTCAATTTGGGAAACATTACTGGTTGACCTGGGTTGGTATGTCAAAAATTAGCATCAAATGGGTTAGTCTATCATTAATTCCCATGGTCATGCTTTTTTATCACCCTCTTATTCCTGGGTGGTATTGATAGATAAGAGATAGGACTATCAGAACTTGAGTGTTAGTGTGGGAGCGTATCGGTCCATCTCACATTCATGGAAACCCTCAAGCTACCATGGGTTGTCCAAGGTTGTCTATCATATTTTTTTGTTGTTTTATCCTTTTGGGCATCAGTTTTGTAAAATTTATTTATAATAATGAAATCCAATTCTATTATAAATGGTTTTCATTCTATTTTACTATAGATAATGTGTTATTATAAAATACTAACTCTGAATACTTGGGAGGAATATATAGAGAAGCCCCCATAGGATAATCCTTTAGTTGGATCTATTATAGAGGAAACTATAGTCCAGATTATCTAGTCCATAATACAAGTATCCAATGTTGAACTAGAATGAAGGGTATTCCAAGGTTTAGAATTAATATAGAAGCATCCATCAATCTTTCAGGATGACAAGGCCCCCCATGAATGAGGATAAATTTTCAAGTGGATTCAGAGGATTTTCCACTTCTCGAAAAATCCAAAAGACTCTTGGTTGCTTTCACCACCTATATACCTAAAAGGATAAGAAGAAAGTAGTGGGAATGCATTGTGAAAACTATGTTTTATAAAGTTACCACCTGTATCAATTATAATAAATCCTTAAATAAAAAATTCTATAATGATACATTGAGGGTGGTTAAGGAACATATGTTTGTTTCACTAGAGAAGGGATAATGTTTTATCATGGAGTATGCTACTCGGGTTGACAAGTTTTTTCACCTTTCTCTAATGCTGGGTTCAATTGATTATATCAAGTTATGGTGATTCGAAGTGGGTTTGATGCTTGATATTTAACCAATAATGATTGACATGTTCCATACCAACTTCATAGATTTTATATATATGGAAGCTATTGATGTGGTGGATATAGTTAGGAAGACATGATTGTACAAAGAGTTATATATAAAATAAGGTAGATAGAGTTCATTTTCTACATATAAGAGAAATAAAGATGAAAATATCTAAGATAGTGGTAGTGGTGTGTAGAATATTTCAAGGTAGAGTTATGTGTTCTCTTACTAGTGTGGGAGAAAGGGACACATCAAACCTGATTGTAAGGTAGCACCCATGGTGTGTCATAGATGTGTAAAATCTGGTCATCTACCCTATTTCTATGAGTGAGAATACCAGGGCAGTAGAGATGGATACACCTACACAAAGGGATTTTAATTTATATATAACATAAAAAAGGGATCAAATATGAACCTCATGAAAAGTGTGATTCTTAGGTTTCCAATAAAGAAAAATATAAGGATAGACATATATATAGAGTGGAGTGTTCACTAGTGGAGTCAGATTCATGAATAACTACCAAGAGATGTACACTGTTTATTTCATATTATGTGGTTATAGACTTACTTCATAACGGTTTAACTCAATCCTTTATCTCATATAATCTTACTGACGTGTTGGGATTGTATTCAGATATTATGCCTTTTATGATAACTCTTTCCACTCCTTTTGGAAAAAAATTAGAGTATGGTTTCAATTTTCTGAAATGTTAGATGATTATTTATGAACATGGAAACTTATTGGATTTTTTTCATGATATTTAAATATTTTATCTCATCATTGAAATGGATTTAATGATTATCTATAAAGCCTAGATTGATTTCCATCATCATAGGGTAAAATTCCTTTCTTTTGATAGTGTCACTAATGTCTTTTGGGGTGAGTGGGATCCTAGATAAAGGGGAGATGAGATCATTTCCCCTATTGATGCAGTGATCTCATACCAATTGTTGGAAATGTTTCTTGATGCTATTGATCCATGTCTTAGTGGACCACTTCAAGCAGTGGTGTGACAGTATCCTGATGTTTTTCTAGATTATTCCTCTGGGTTAGAACACCGGAGGTATGTAAAGATTCATATATACTTACTTCTAATAATGAGTCCCATTTCCTTACCTTCATTTGTTATAGAACCTACTGGATTTAAAGTGTTAATGGTTCATCTGAAGGATCTTGAGTTTAAGGTATTTATTTATCCTAGTGTATTACCTCAGTCATTAATAGTACTCTTTGAAAAGAAGGTGGATGGGAGCCTCTGAATTTTTTCTTATTAACAAAAAAACCATGGGATAGTTGAAAATAAATATCCCTTACCTAGAATTGATGACATTTTGATCATCTCAAGGGTGACTGGTGGTTTTTAAATATTGATCTTAGATTAGGGCACTACTAGATGAGGGTTTTAGTGGAAGATATTCATAGGATGTCATTCAATAGAATGTATGGGTATTATCAGTATCTATTCATGTAGTTTGGACTAAATAATAATTCTATGATGTTTCTAGATTTAATGAATCAAATATATCATCAGTTATTATATTCTTTCATGGTTGTTTTTGGGGATTATATCATTATTTATTCTATATCAGAGTAGTATCATGCTATGAATTTTAATATCATCTATGGAATATTGAAACAATACAAATTATATGAAAAGATAACAAAGTATTAATTCTAGATTCATTGGTTAATTTTTTTGGTACATGTGATTTTTGAGATGAGTTCCTTATTAGATCTCGAGAAGATTCTTGTGGTGATGTCTTCGAAGAATCTTATAAATGTGTTTATGATCTAAAGTTATTGAGATTAACTAGTTATTATAGGAACTTTGTTTGGGACAAATCTAACTTTACATATAATATGATAGAGTTAACCTATATGGGTGTGTAGTTTGTTTGGAGTGATCAATGTTATAGAAATTTTGAGGAGTTAAAAGAGTGTTTGAATTAAGCTCTAGTGTTGATCCTTCCTGAGATGAGTTTAGGATATGATGTTTAATAAAATTCCTTAAGTATGAGTTTATGTTGTGTTTTTATATAGGGGATAAAATTACTAGATTATGGAACTTGTCAATTACATCCCCATGAGATGAGCTAAAACCATTATTCTATTGATTTGGTGGAATTTATGAACACTCTTAAAATATGGTGCCACTACCTCTTTGTAGAGCTATTTATAATTTATTCAGAACATAAGTGTATGAAGTATATCTCCACTAAGTGGAATATATACTTTAGAAAATTATTCTGGGTGGAGTACCATTATTATTTGTATTTAGATATTATATAAACCCTAGAAAAAAAACATACTCATAGATTAATTGAGAAAAAAATCTCTGAATCAGGACATAAAGGAATTAGTGGAAGAGTAGTGATTGATGGTCTTGTTCGTTGGGATACACTTGGATAGAAGGATAGATGATAGATAGGTATTCCTAGCTTGTTCCTAGTATGTATCATAAATGGATGATAAAATTAAACTTAGAAAATTGGGTGTTTTGGAGTGTTAGTTCTTTGACAGAAATATTTGTGGTTGAGAGGCCTCAAGTTAGTGGTCTCGATCTCTCAATGAGATTTTACACTTATGATAAAAGAAGGGGTTTTAATATATATGAGATAATAATTAATGGATTATGGACACCGATCCAATTGGTTTATTAATCATGGAGATACCAAGATGTTTTGGGACCTGATATTTCATTACTAATGGTTGAGAGTAAGATTATTTATTGCATATTTTGTGTCTCAATTCCATTCTTGTATGATAATCACGCTGGAACATCAGAGGCCTATTGGGTTGCTTCAAAATATACACATTTCTATGCTAAAATAGAATGATATAACCATGGAATTTGTGATTGGGCTACCTCAGGCTCCCTATGGTAGGGATGTGATATGGTTGGTTATTGATCAACTCATGAAATTAGTGGATTTTATACCTATAATGGAGTCAATGAAGGTAGGGGATCTTGGGTTCTTGTATTTGTAGGATATTTACTGACTTCATGGTGTTCTATAAACTATAATTTTAGATAGATACCATGACTTTACATCCTATTTTTGGAGTGGATTACTGGAAGAAATGAGTTCTCAATTGATGTTTAGCATGACATATCATCCCTAGATAGATGAACACATTGAGAAAACCATTTATTTTATGGAAGAGATGCTTCAGGAAAGCATGATTGACTTCAATGACTCTTTGAAGAAACATATTCCCTTAGTGTAATTTTCCTATAATAATAGTAAATATGTTTCAATAAGGATGGATCCATTTAAGGTGTTTTATGAGAGGCCTTTAAGATTTCCTATCTGTTGGGAAGAAGTTTGATAAAAGGTCCATGGTTAGATTGAACATCATTCAAGTGATGAAATATAAAAATCCATTAATCAAACAAAGATTAGAGATAGCTCAGGTTCACATGAAATCATATATTGATTAATATGATATTTACATGATGATGAACCTAGTGATCAACCAAATTGAATCACTGAAAACAGACAAGGGATAGAGCACCAAAACCAAGTACAATATCATCACATATTATTTATAATTAATTTAACAAATAAAAAAATTACCTTTCAAGAAGTTTTTCTCCTTTGATGGATATGAACAATTATCTACAGTGTACTATAATTGTGTTGTAAAGATCAAGAGTATATTCCCTCTAGATGTCATCTCTTTTTTTCATGAATCTTTGAATTTCACTGTTGGAATATCTGGGTTCTAGAATGATTGATTCTATCGCTTCTGTCATTTTTCTTTGATCAACATAATAATTGCTTCCTAAGGATTATCCTTGATATTTTTTGACTCAAGAGTGGAAGGTGGATTAATATTTTTCTATATTTATGGGATCATCATTAGAAAAGGGAGATCTCTAGGGATAAAGAGGATTCTATGAATTTGTTGGGCACAACCAAACACATGAATTGGCTCTTTTAAAAAATAATAAAATTCAGTTTATATACCACTAGTGTAAGAAGTTAATAATATCACAAGTGATATTTATTATTTATTTAATACATTTAATAAACCCTTGTCTTAAATAATAATAATAATAATAATAATAATAATAATAATTTCTCTTCATGTGATAAAATTGTGAATTAAATTAAATATTATTTAAACAAATAATATTGAATATATAATATTTCTCACCAAACCTAAAAAATAATTATTCCATTCCTACAAAATATTTATTAGACCTTGAACAATGAATATTTATTTAATAAATAATTATTAAAAAATTATTCACTAATAAATAAATAAATATTCTATTCACTAAAAAGAAAATAAATATTTATTAAATATTCTTCTCACATAATATTCTATCAAAAAATTAGTGAAAAAATATTTGTGATAAAGAAAAAATGAATAATTATTAAACCACATGTGGGAATAATATTTATTCAACTTTTTAAATAAGAAATAATAATATTTTTTTAAACTGAGATCCACGATACACTTAGTGTGTTACCATCTTGGCCACTTTTTCAGTGGCATTAGGAAAAGCATCCAAAAGTAAATGTTTTGCGTCTAGAAACATTCCAATAAACCCATATAGAATGATTTTAATTCTAAAATGATATAATACTTCATATAGATTCTTAGTGTGTAATATAATCCATTTATCATGATATCTCTAATCAAGAAGGTTGCGTGATGGTTCCATCAACCCATGTGATTGATGTCTTTTTTTTTGAATTTATAGAAATCAAAATTGCCTATAGAACACCATGGACATGGATTTATTTAGTGTATATAATTTACATCAAACTTACAGAGATATAAATTCAATTAAATAATATAATGGAAAAAATTCTTCTTCTTTCATTATTCATTAATGCAATATTACTCATGACACAACCAACACATCCTACCTCACCATGAATATATATCATCACGGTTTCCATCAATACATGAAATTACATGACTCATAACATTAATTATTAATATTATTAAAATATAAGGTTCCATATAGACATCAATAGATAGAAGAATCCAATGGAACATATAAATGTGGATTTCCTACTGACAAGTATCATTCACATAATATCCTATATGGGAGATTAAAAATGGCGTACACCATGAGAAGGTGCCTCAAAGTCCTGTGAGTATCCACCCCTGATAGCCTATATCCCTTGTTCCCCTAAAATTATATCACCTGTCCATAGAACATAATTTAATAATTATTTCATACCACTTATTAGTTATCATCATTGTGGGGAGATCTTATGACCATTTAGTGCAACAAATACTCTCATGAAATTATTACATACTATGTTACACAAATGAAAATTGTGATGTGATAGAGAGTTTATTAATATTCAAAAACACAATTGATGATTATCCTATCGTACATAGATGTTATTTATAGCACACCAAATCCAATAGAATCCCACTATCTCTAGAGCTAACTACTAATAACCTTCAGTCTAGTAGCTCTCACATGAATCTAATGCTTCTACCAAGATAGGCCTATAGTCAAGGGTTCCACCACATTCACTTTTTTATGTACTCTTATTACTAAAACATCACCCATTTGATATAAACCCCTCAAGATATGACACTTCCAAATTATATTATTTGTTCATTGGTGTGACATTGGAAATTTAAAAATATCCACTACTTTAGTATTATCATAATACATTGCAATTGGGTCTTTAAGTCTTGGTACCACAACAATATCTTGGGTAGAGTTTTGTATCCAAATGTTTTACTTGGATGCATCAGAAGACACAATACACTCATAATTCAATTTAGAATCTACAACAACTGTCTACATTAAACTCTTCTAGTTTTTAGATCCTTTGTTGAGACGAAAAACATACCCTGAATATGAATTAAGATCATTATTATCTATTTGAATACTAGAATCTGTATAACCCTTAATGATTATCACCTCAACTCATCTATAAACTAGGAAACTATCCATTGTTCTTCTTAGATACTTGAGGATAGACTTAACAGTTGATAAATCCTATTCTCCTAGATCATCTTGTTATCTACCTATCATTATCAATGCATAGGGAACACAAAGTCTAGTACATAACATGATATACGTGATAGATCATATCACCAAAGAATATGAGATATTACTCATTCTATTTTTCTCCTATCATGTTCGAGGACACATTTTCTTGTAAATATGTATACCATGTTCCACTGAAACGAATCCCCTCATGTATTGTTCTATACTAATTCTCTTTAGTATATAGTTAATGTATGTACTTTGACTTAGTTACAGAAGCCTCTTGGACCAATCATGAATGATCATTTTCCCAAAAATAAAGGCTTCCTCACCTAATTCATTCATAGAGAAACGATTTTTTAACTAGTACTTAATAGAGTATATGATTGGTATATCATTTCTTATAATTAATATGTCATCAACATATAATATTCAGATAACAAACACATTTACACAAAATCTATTGTATATAAATGGATCACATTTATCCTTAATAAAACCAAATTAATTTATAGCTTCATCGAATTAAATTTTTCCTGACCTAAATGCTTTCTTCAATCCATAAATATATCTCTCCAACTTGAAATTATTTTTGAAAAAACCTAGAGTAACAATACATTCTGGTTTCTTCATATAGACATATTATTGAAGGTTTCCATTAAGGAAATCTATTTTTACATCCATCTTCCAAATTTCATAGTCATGGTACGATGTTATGGAAATTATAATTTGGATGATTTAAGAATTGATACTAGTGAAAAGGTTTCATAATAGCCATTTCCTTGATATTTTTTAACCATTTATCCATTGGAATTTCTTTATAGAAATATCTTACCTTCCATGTCCATTTTACTATTCAATATCCAATTTCACCCTATGTGATTTACATCAACTAGCATATATACTAGTACCCAAACATAGTTATGATACAAGGAATCGATTTTAGAATTCATTTATTATTTCCATCTTGAAAATTTTGAGATCTCTACATCCTCTATATAGGGGATAGGTTCATCATTATCATCCAATATTGATTCACCATATTCAGTGACTAGAAAGACTTATTTCTCTAGTTATCTTACCTCTTTAGTCCTCTTATGTAGTACTTGTGTTTCAGAAAAAACTTCTTCCATGGGGACATGTGTAATATGTTCCTCTACCAACTATTCTATATATTGATCATCAACTTCATCAAATTTATTCTTGTTCCACTATCCATTTTTAGAATTTTATCCATCTCAATAAAGATGGATTTTTTTGGAGAAAATCACTTTCTTTTATGAGGGGTTGTATAGGCAATATACCTTTTTTTCTTAGGATACCTATAAAGATACACTTTGTACCAAGAGGTAATATTTCTTAGACTAATAAGGCCTTAAAAATTCCTCTTAACCTCATTCATAGGTATGCATCAAAATAGATTTCTGCCCACTCCATTACTCAAAGAGAATTCCATTTTTTACATTAGTCAGTAATAATTTAGTTTTTATGTTATAGTTTGTAATGAATATCCTTAAAAGGATAATGGTAGATATTCACGACTCATCATCATCCTAACCATGTTTAACAAGGTACAATTCCTTCTTTCATTAACATCATTCTATTTTGGTGTATAAGGTGGAGTGAGTTGAGATAAAATTCAAAAAATACCAAAGAAAGTGGATGGACTCTTTGTTTAGATATTTACCACCTCGATCTGATCAAATATTCTTTATATTATTCCCAAGATTATTATCTACTTCATTATTAAATTGTTTTAATTTTTTTATAGACTCATACTTATACCTCATCAAGCAGACATAACCATATCTAGTCAAGTCATCAGTAAAAATTATGAAGTAAGAATAACCACCTCTAGATTTTACTAGAAATGGTCAACATACATCAGTGTGTACCAGTCCTAAAATATTTGTGGCCCTTTCACCCAATACAAAAAATCGTGGTTTTGTGATTTTTCTTTATAAATAAGCATGATATATTTCTATTGGGTTTAGATTAAAAGGGTATAAATAACCATCTTGAAAGTGCTTTATCAAACACTTTATTGTTTACATGATCAAGATAGTGATTGCATAGTTGGGTTTTATATGAGTCATGGGAACATGAATCATTATCTATTTTGAATACTTGGATTTCATATTTTAATACAGAAATACTATTATTTAAATTCAACACACTATAATATAGGTTGTATTTATAAAATAAACTACTTTTTTTTACAAACTACCTAATAAATATATCCTTATATAGACATGATACATAAATTATTTTCTTGGTAATAGTTGGTAAATAATCACAATCCCTTAAAACAAATATAATTCCCATTAGAAATGAAAGATAATATTCACCAATGGAAAGAATATCCAACCACACACCATTGGAATCTCACAAATACACCTCTCCTCTTGTAATATTTTAGAATCTACACAGTTCTTATATTTGGATTCAGATGTGAGAACCAAAAGCTGTATATAATACCCATGTGTAGATATTGAAATATTACTCTCGCTAACAAATTCACCTTAAGTTTCCCTTTGCTTTTTGATATAGTTCTTCTTCTAGTGGACTTGTTTTCCACATGAAAAACATACCACCTCCATTACCTTTACCTACCTTTGTATATTTTTATTATTGGATGGAAGGTACTCAGGAGATTTAGATTTTTTGTGAGTCTTGGCCCCCTCTGTCTTTTTCTTACATTTATTATTCACAATAAGGACTTTTGGTTTGTCACGGTCTATGTCCTTATCCACTTGAAGAATCTGAGTAAGAATTTCCAAATGTATCTTCTCATTATTTCTCATATAATAATTAATAATAAAATAGGATATGGTATTGGGAAGTGAGGAATTTTTGAGACCTCTATGAAACTCATCTTGGAATTTAATCCCTAATATGTCTAAGTGTTAAATACAGAAAATAATATTGACTAAATGAGGCCCAACTGGCACTGAATATATAATATTAGTTGAAAAAAACATAGGAGATATCATATCACTATTATATCTCCTTCTCTTGATCTAGATCTTGAAGTTGATACATCTAACAATACACATCCATGTCTTCATGTTGCTTCAAAAGATCATTTTTTATTGATGATAGCAAGAAACATTGAACATCTATAGTATCATTCAAATGTTTCTCGTAGACAGATTACTCTTCCTTACTAGCCTTATTGTCAGGTGTATCAGGAATAGGTTCATACATCACATATAATTTCCTTTCATGTAAAAGGATAAAGTGAAAGAACCTTTTACACTATTTGAAAATTTTTTCAATGAGAAGGTTGTCCTTATCAAGTATGGATCATAGTTATATGTTTGAAGTAATTTTATTTAGGTCTCTGAAAATAATGCGAGCATAGATTTATCACTTTATCTGAAAAAATTAGACAAATAAATAAATATTATATTTTTTAATCTCCCACTATTTTATCATAACCTAATATCCCTCACCATTATATTGGGAATATACCATTTTTTATAAAATCAAGTGGAAAGTATTCATATTCCCCTTATCATTACCCCAAATTTTATTTGTCATGTAATTTGAAGGGTTTTAGGTAGGCTTTCCAAATTCCAACTACATTAAATCACAGTTTCTTGATTTTTTGAATGGAATCCACAATTTTTAAATCCATAAATTGGATATCCACAGCCCTTTCCTCTCAGTTACACCAATTCCGACTTTAATAGTAAACTCTTTATGTGAACAAAGTTACATCAACCCCAAACATAATGTAAGAATTACATGATAATTTACAAAACCCAAAAATTGGCTGGTTAAGAACTTTGAACTAACATTCAATTTTAACTGAAGTATCGGAAGGGTATACTGACATAATATATATAATTAATGGATTCCCTATTTTATTCATAAATTTACAATTAATATCTTTATCACATTCTTTTTAATATTAATTTAATTTACTTGAGTTTTCAACCATGTATTAGATAATATTTACACATAATATAATTAATTTTAGATCTATTTGGAATTATTTTTAATTTCATTAATTCATGTTATTGTGACAAGACATCCATAATGAAATAACCATGTAACTTGAATGAAATAAAATAACCAAGTGGTACAATTAGGGGATTTTAGTAATGGATTGTTTATCAAGATGATGATAATATAACTATCATCCTAGGGTAAAAACACCTTGAACTAAATAAGGTTCTTGTTATAGATTTAAACCTGTCCACCTATGTATATCTCATTGATTGGTTTTGACTTGTCTCTAAACTTGAGTCACCTCCACAAGAATGGGAGATCCATCCATTAAATATCCTTTTACTCACATGTATTTGAGGGGAAAATGATTTATATAAAAGAAATCATAGGCATGTTTTACCTTACATAATGAGCTATAAGATGACACACATGCCAAACATTTAATTAATCATATTTTAAATGAAAAAATCACATACAATGGTCTCTTTTATGCTCATGATCATCCACATGCATAAAACTAATTAGTATTTTAATAAAGCTATTATTCAACTCTTAATTATTAATATATAAGATAAATCACCCTTGAATCAATTAATTGTTTTCTTTAATTAGTCAATTATTTTATCTTAATTCTCATTTGAATTTCTTTGAGACTATCATCCATCATGAATTCAAACAAATTTAATTAATTTCTTATAAATTAACTATGTGTATAAATGTACCTTAGAAGAAACATAGTGAATACCAACCCAAATCTAGACAATATATATTATACTCATATACTATTTACTCGTGAAAAATGTTGCATACATGACATACCACTTACTTTCATTATGTGTACTATCAACTTAATGATTACACAGATTATATGATTTTTCTATGACGTTTTATTCTTCAATGAACATAGTTTAATGTATTTAATAAGACTGATACATGATATAATGATCATAAAATTACAAATAAATTAATTAAAAACACACACACACACACACAAACACACACACACACAAACACACACACACACATTAAAAAACCATCACATGGCGTTTCCTATCAACTTGATGACCAAATGCAAGAACATGTTAATACAGTTTACATGGTATCATAAATTAATTTTAATTCATTATAATTCGGTATAAGTACACGACATGTAGAATCTAGTTACATGGTGTGTACCATTCTCACAGTCTATCTGTGACACATCCATAGGGACTCAGAATGTAAACGTTACCATGAAAAATATTAGAGTACATAGTGTGTACCTAGGATACATGGCATGTGATCTCTGAGTTACAAAGTCACCAGTCATATAGGTCGTATAAGAAGATAATGGTCCTTCTGTGACTACCAAATTACACACCATGTACGTGGACTACACAACATGTACTCTGGATGACCGTGTGTCAGGATAGCCCAGTAAAGACATATTGTACTCTTAAATGCACTAAATATAATAAATAATAATTCCTTTAATTAATTAATAATTAGTTCTTGGTGCATTGAATCATTAGTAAACGGCATGTACCCTTGGGTACATGACATGTATTCTTGTGTTATCTGGGAAGAATCCTTGGTAGCTCTAGATGAGATCTTCAATTTTATTTCATTAATAAAATTAATTGATTTTATTTTATTTATGAGAAAGAAAATAAAATGTAGGATATCTCATAATTTAGATTAAAGAAAAATTAAACATTACTAGAAAACTAAATGATAAATGCCTAAATTAGTCAATAATCTTTTAAATAATTATAAATAATTATGTGACGACTGTAATATCTTTTAAAGGTTTTGGGCATCATAGAAGTGTGTGATGGGTCACACAAAAAATTTATTTTATTAATTATCAATGATTAATACAAGATTTACCTGATGTTGATCGGGGTGATCAACATAATTGAATCAAAGAACATATACAATAGATATAATATCCTAACAAAACATAGGATCATCACATAAATTTTTTAATTAATTTATTAAATGAAATAATTACGTTGTGAGAATTATATCTTAGCTAATGTATTTTAAAATATATCTACATTGTAATATCAATGTATTATAGGAATAAAGAGTTGATTCCCTCTAGTAGTGATCCACAGATTTTTCAAAAACTGCTGAACGCCCCTGTAGAAACCCTCAAGAGCTAGAATGACATATTCTATCACTTAAATCATTTTGGTTTGATCACCACGAGAATCAATTCTAAAGGATTATACTTGATCTTTATTTTATTGATATTGGATAGTGGAGGAATATCTATATCAATTCTTAGTATCATTCTTGGGGAAGGGAGATCTCTATGGATTTAGAGGATTCTCTAAATTTGTTGTGGACAACTAAACTAATGAATTTTCTCTCTTGAAAAAATATAATTGGGTTTATATACTTATTGGGTTAGAAATAAATAATTACACATGTTCCCTTTATTATTTATTTAATCCCTTGTGGGACCCCATATCTAAAATAATAATAATAATAGTAATTTCTCAGTAAGAACATAACTTGCGAATGAAATTAAAATTTATTTAATAAAATAATATTCAATATATATTATTTATCACAAGACCTAAAAACTTAGTCTTCCATTTCTCCATAGTATTTATTGATATTTGAATAATATATATTTATTTAATTAGTAAATATCAACGCATTATTCACTATTAAATAAATAAATATTATATTCACTGAATAAAAAATAAATATTTTATAAATATTATTCTCACATAATATTCTTTTGAATAACTAGTGATGAAATATTTTCGATTATGAAATCATGAATAATTATTAAACAATGTATGGGAAAAATATTTATTCAACATGTTAAATAATAAATAATAATATATTAATTAACTGAGATTATGGATACACTTATTGTCTGACCCTCTAGTCCTCTTTCTCAGTTGCATTAGGTGAAACAACCTAAAGTCCAAGGTTATCTTTTAGAAACATTCCAAGTAACCCATTGAGAAATATGTTAATTATAAAATGACATAATACCTCATATAAATGTGAATTGTGTAATATGATCCCTTTATCATGATATCTCTAATCAAGAATGATGCATAATGGTTCAATCAACCTATTTGATTGATGTTTCATTATTTTAATTTTTGGAAATTGAACATACCTATAGAATATGATGGCCATGGATTTATTTAGGCTATATAATTTATATCAAAGGGACTAAGATATAAACTTCCATTAAAGAATATAATGGATAAATCCTTTCTCAAATTATCCATTAATTCAATATTACTCATGATGCACCCAATATATCATACCTGTCCCTAAACATATGTCGCCATGGGTTTCATCAATACATCAAAGTACGAGACATATAATAAACATTAATAATAATATTAATGTATAAGGATAAATACAAAAATCCCTAGATAGGATCATCAAATGACACATAGAAATGTGAATTTACTATTGGCATGTCTCATTCTCATAATATTCTACATTGGATATTACCAATGGCGTACACTATGAGAAGGTACCTCAAAGTCCCATGAGTCTCCACCCCTAATAGAAAGTATCATTTCTGTTCTTAAAATTATATAATATGGATAGAGAACATATATTTAAGAAAAGTTTCATATCACTTTTGGGTTCTCGTCATAGTAGGATACTGTTATGACCTTTTTAATAATAGATACTCTTAGGATATTATCACATACTATGTTATATAGACAAATAACAATGATGTAATAAAAGTTTATTAATATTCAAAACCATGAATACATGTTATCATAATGTTCAAATAATTTTTTTAGGAGCCATTGGTTAATGATGGACCTCAACTGGCCAATTGATGAAATTTTTATATTCATGGGACCATTGCATACACCAACCAGCCAACTGGTGGATATCCAGTGGCTAGCTAGTGATTCCACTAGAAATCTAGTTTGGGGGGGATTATATGAAATTTTAGTCATGATTTAAGATTTATATCTTACAATATATCCTTCTTGACCGTAATATGATTGTAATTGATCTATAGTTTCCTTGTTAATGATTTTGGATCCATCCCCTTTCCCATTGGTGGATATTTATACCAATAGGAAGATTAGATCTTTATTATTTGTAATCAAGTTCTTTAGGATCTGATATCTTCCTCTCCCTTCACTAGTCTAGAAGTCAACACGGTTTAAATTTATCTTGATACAGGGGTTTGAATCCTATGGTATATACCTTGGCGATCCTTGTGTTCTAATTCTCTAAATTGGATTTTATTTATGAAATTGATTATTTTATATTTGGTGGAATGGGAAAGTGTTTTTGAAATTGGGTTTCTTTTAAAAAATGATTTTATGCATATGGTGTGCTTGATGAAATTCCCTAAAGATTGTTTTGTATTGGAAATGTGTTTTCAAGAATAGAAGTGACATGGAATCTCAAGAGAAAATGTTTCATGAAAAAATGATCATGAAAATAGAATGGGTTTTCCATTGAAAATGTATATGAAATATTGATTTGGTTTCTTAAAAGTAAATTTAATGAAATATAACACTAAGAAAACCATTGGGTATGAGGGAGAAATAACAATATGTGATCCATTGTAGAGTATACTATCACATGGGGAGGTGACCATGACACCCAAGTTGTTAGTTGGAAGTATTTTGGTGGAATGATGTTCCTAGAATATACAATTCACTTATATTGTCTAGGGTTTCTTATTTTTCAATGTTATGTGCATCCTTGAATAATGAATCTACCCTTAGTGGTTTATGGATACATTAGATGCAAGTATGTCAATATGATTATTTTCCCACTTGATATTATTAGTGTTTATGGAAACATGTTTTATTTAATTAGTTATGACTCATGGATATATGATATTCTATATTTCTTTGATTATTAGAATATGTCATGTTGTTTAAAATAAAACCAATAGATTATTTTATATGGAAATTATTTATTTTTATATTTTTAAAGTATATTTAATTTAAGAACTAATGAATGAACATACGTAGAAATAATATATAGTATTTTTTGGTATCATACTGAGATTTAGTGATCACACCATAATTTTTCCTTTGGGTGTTTGTAGCCTTGGTTTTGTAGGATAAAAGTAATAAAATGAACATCGTGTAAAGAATAACTCTCTCGGGCCGTGTTTCCTACTATAGGGTTAGGATTTTCATGACTTACAGTCACGTGGATATGGACCCCTTGTGTTTATTTTGGTTCCATTTTATTGGTCATAAATTTTCTTATCTATAAATGTTATCATATTTTTAGGTGTTACCTTTTTGGTTTGGTTATTTTGACATATTATTTATCTTTGGATATCTATTATTGTACTCTATTTGTTTCTATCTAATCATATGTTTATTAAGGGTGAAATCATTCCCATATTCCATTGTATGATACCCTAGTGCTTTTATCTAGAACATGGAATTGGGAATGCTATTTGGGACTTGTTGTGGGAAAATTCAGGTATTATTACTGTTTTAACAATGTTGGTTTGTTACAGGAATGTTTGTAGGTGTTTTAAAATAATTTTTTATATAGGATATCTCAATAGACACTAAACCTTTGGAATTTGGGATTGTGTGATAATTTTTGAGATATAATGTCTTGTGTAGTAGTTTTACCAAGTATTTCAATCATGGAGTTTCTTTTTTAAGTAACGGAAGAAAACCCCATGTCATGGTGCATTCCATATAAGGTGATAAAACAATAAGCGGGTGGTGGCCATTTTCATGTTTCGATGCATGTTCGATGTTATTAGGGGGATACATGGGGATGTACCATTACATGGCGGATGTTGTGGTGCATATTAGGGTTCCTCATCTAGTTGTTTAATTTTTGCGAACTTCCTTTCCCCCATTTTTCATTTATTAGTGGTTTTGGACCTATTTCTCATCTCTCTCATGCATGCTTTCAGACCTAGAGATAACCTTTAGAGCACCTCCTTCTCAATTTTTATTCTTTATTTTTTTCTTAGTTCATTTTCATCAAATTAAAGATCATTTATTATGTCTATTCCCTCTATTCTTATCCTCTACTTCCCTCTTTCCTTTCCCATTGATTTTACCTTCTATTGTGAACCCTAAATACAATGATGGGTTATTTTAGTCATCAAGTTTTGTTTAAACGTGGGGATTTTGGTTTTTAGGGTTTGAGGAGGGTGTATTATTATTTGTCTTGGCTTCCATCATTTAATAATATGTGTTGTTTCTTGTTTCTCCTTTGACCAAGGTTGGTATTTTTGTGCCCTTCCATTATATTACATGGTATTTCATGATTGAATGTTTAAAATGAATTTCCTTCAAAATTATATCATTAGTTATTAGTAATGTGATTTTTAAATAGTTATAATACTCAACATGTACTTTCTACCAGCCAAGTGTTTATGAAAATGTAATATTGGCACTTTAAAAGAACTAAAGTGTTTTGAAAGGCTGTTTGGCAGAGATTTATTTTTTAAAATGTTTTTTTTTGTGTTTTGATGGTAGGTTTTATTTAAAATTGGTGATTTAGAGAAAATTTAATTATTTTAAGACATATTAGTACTATAATGTTCTAAAATATTTTTAAAGGGAAAAGAGTGATTTCTAAGGGGTTCTTGACATTGGTTGATTTCGAAAAATATTTTCATGGAATAGTTTGAATTGTGGAAAAATTGGAATTTTGGAATGTTTTGTGGAGAAATTGTGGTTTCCTAGTAATTTTAAATGGATGTTTAAGTGCTTTTATTTCAATAATTTAAAGTGGATTTAAATTTATGCATGTTTTCAACATTTTTCTATGAACATTTTTAAAATAGTTTATTTGATATTTTTATTACCCCCATTTTTTATCCCCTATAATTATGTTATGTTCTTTGTGTATTTTAGCCCCATTAGGTATGTTTATTATTGATTTTTATACATTGTTGTATAAAGGGGTTTTTTCATAAAAGGGTGTTGGATATGAAGTTAGGTTTATTTATTGTGATTTAAATATTGATTTATTTGAAGGGGTTGTGATTTATTTATTGTATCACATTCTTTTTTTCTTGATATAATGGGAACTCTGTGTAGATCTATAGAGGTTTTGGGTGTGTGTTTTAACAAATTAGTGTGCATTGGCTAACTAGTTCCTAAGGAAAGTTACACAATCCTAGGTGTTTGTTCTATACTTGATGACCTGAAGGGGTGTCAAATGGGATGATTTGGTTCATATAAGGGACCCCCAAATATGGATATATGATGAACTAAGTCCAATTTTATTCATGTTAAATCCTAGTGATTTTCCAATGATGCAGTGACCTCTTGATGATGATTTATGGGATCACCTTTTACACCTTTTGGTATCCCCTTGATTTTTATTATTTTTCACCAATTTGTAGAAGTTATTTTTTATTCATTAATACCTTTGTTCTTAATTTGGTTATGCTATTTTCTATTTTTGGTTTCATTTTACTTTAAAACTAATTTATAAATGGTTTGGTAAGTATGTATTTTAAAAGGAAAGTTATTCTTATTTTGAAAAAGACACTAGAGAACGTTTTTAGGGAAAATAGGAAGAAATATTTAATTTTTATGAAATTAAAAATTATATATGATTTTTTTTAGAGAAATATTAAATAGTAAATTTTTTTATATCTTCAGTGAAATGGTTGGTCTCATGTGGGATGATGTTCATTGTTCTTAAAATGTTTTTAATTATTTTCAAGAAAAGATATGATAAGTGATAATTTTTTCTTATTATTAATCATATGAAAAACTATTTTATAAATTATTTTTAATATATAATTTATGTATTGTATTATGAATGTGATTTCAAATAAATTTTATTGAATTATTAAAGGTAATATTTTGCTCATACCCTACATACACACTAGTGTGTGTGCGTGTTTGTGCAACTCTTTTGTTTTCTATTAGGTGACCAATTTTTGATCCCATTCATTGGTTTTTAATTTAGTCTTCATATGGATGATTTGGTATTTGGTGTTTGAATGTGGGTCACATGGTGGTTTTTTTGGATCGTTTTGGGTTCTATTTTATCTTTTGTGTTGTTGTATTTGATGATTCAAACTACTGTGTTTTTATATTTTACTCCCACTATATCTTCTTACACTATTTTTAGCCAGTGTATCTAGATGTATATTTTGGAAGTATATTTATTCATTTTTATTCCATTTTTATATTACGTCATTAAATTTTTATAGTTATATTATATGCATGGATGTCCAATGTCTGGATAAGTTATGTCATATTATTTGTAGTTTTTTATGATTATTTGTATAGTTAATGTTAGAGTGAAATCATTCCCATGGGTGAATGATGTTACCATTGGTTCTTATTACTATACCATAGGGATCATGAATTCCATTTGGGATACATTGTAATTTGTTTTGGGTGTTGAATATGTGGAATCTCGGACTGATTAGTTTTAAAATGACATAATAGATTTGGTTTCCAATAGGGACTAGGTTCTCAAAATATCCTGTTGTTATTTTGGAATTTTAACTGATGGAGATAGGATTATTGATGGGAATTAGGAGGTTGGTCATGAGAAATTTCCTGATCATCACCCTTCATAATGTTTCTTGTGTTTCTATGGATAGCTAGGATTTGAAATCTATTTTGATCATTTTGGTGGATTAATATTTAGGAAAATAAAGTTTTTATCCTCATTATCACTATTTGAGTTTCCATGTGGGTTTTATTTGGTTTTGGGATGAGAATATAGAATGATTAAATGGAACACAATTATCTAGAATGGCATGAAAATTGTGAAGAGGCTAGGTGTATGATTTTGGAACTATTTCAGAGGACATTGCATGATTTGTGCGTGGTTGTTCAAACTAAGTGGCCATATCCTGCATAGTTCTACGACCCATTTTGTATTGATATTTAGAACTCCCTAGTGTGATACCAAATAATGGGGATGAGTTAAATATGTTTTCAATGTATTTATGAAATAAATTATATTTTTCTTAAAGTTGTGTAATATTTTGTTTATATAGTTACCATGAAAATCGGGTTTTGTGTGTAAAAAGTGGAAAACTTGAAAAATATTTTTAATTTAAAATGATGTCCTGGGAATTTGTTTTTAGTAAATGTTTTTTGAAATGGTTGATTTCTTAATAATATTTTTATGTTTTTTGGGGTTTAAAAACTAGTTTGGTGGGAAATTTATAATTTTTCTACACTCTTGGATTTTTTTCAAGTGTGATTAGTTTTTCAAAGAAAACGTAAAAGTGTTTTGAAATGCAATAAATAATGGAATGATTTGAATAAGAAAATATATTTTTAAGAAATAATTTTTAAATAAATAAGAACTTTGTGAATATTGAGTGAAATTATTGTTTTAAAGATGTGTAATTAGAATTTTAATTTGTGTTTTTTTATATTACCTAGGGTAAGTTTGAATTTTTAAAGGATGTGTAATGTTTTAAAAACCATAGGTGTTTTCAAAATAACATGTGTTTCTAGAAATCCACTTTGATTTATTATAGGATATGGTGAATTTTAAACGTCATATAAATTTTTTATATGTGTTTTTTATTTATTGATGGGTTCTTTTAGATTTTTTATCTTGGTGTATTGGGATGAGTTGATTATTTTTTTGGAAATATGAATGTTTTATATTATTATTTCATAATATTTATAGTATGCCTTCCATAAATATCTTTATGACTATGAGGGTGATTCCTCTCATTGATGGAGTGTCATCCTGTTAGCATTTGGCAATGAAAAGTCTCTAAATAGAGTATAAGATTATGTTGTATTATATCTTCTTATTCCAGTACATCTTAGAAGATTATTAAATAGGGTGTATGTTTTACGGAATTCTCCCAAGGTCAAAGATATGTAGAATCCTTTGAGTTCTGATGCATTATTTTGGGGTGATCAAATGTTGAAGGTTAGAAGCACATATTTCTTAGGTTTTTAGAGGATATTCTAACTCATAATGTAGATATGTTATGTGTTATAATGTGGATACCCTAAGAATTTAATCCCTGATGGTCTTGATCCCTTTGTTTTTGTTATAAGTGGTCATTCAGGTACTGTTAGAAGTTTATTATGGATATTACATGGGGTAATTTTTTAGATGTGATCCATATTTATGTGAGGATAAATATTGGGACTATTTCTCAAGGATCTTAGAACCATTGAGCTTTAGAAGTGACCTTAACCTAATGTATTCATTGGGATCCATTTTGATTTCTCATTTGTGAGTGGTGGTGTTTTTAGGATGATAATGCCTCATTGCATGGATGGGATTTTATGGTTTTTTGGTGATTGTATATTCAGGGTGAGATCTATTCTTGAGTTTTGTTTTATGGATTGAGTATGTGAACCACTTGGGTATATTCTATGGTAAACAAGGATGATCTGTTGGTTTTTGGTTAGGTCATGAGTACTAACCGATTTGTATTTTATCTTAGGATCACTGTGAGTTGGTATTCTATGAGTATGAACCCATTTTACCCTCTCTGCAGTTTTAGGACCTAAGGCTAGAACCTTGTTATTTCATATTGTGTCATGTTCAAGATCAGTTTTATTTCTCCCATTAATTTTGGGAGGTATTGGATTAGTGATCTAGCCTAGTGAAATTTGAGTTGTTTTTCACGAATTTTTTTGGCTTTATTGAGTTTAAAGGACTATTTATGGTTGTCTATGTTTGGTTGAACCTTATCACTTTCATTGATGATTATAAGAATTGTGGATGTTTTGGTGATATTCATCTCACTTGGGTGTATTAATTAGTTATTTCACCATTTTTGATGAATTATAAATGGTGGTGAGATGTTTAATAGGTCTCCATATTTTGAGATCTTCATTTTGGGCTATGGTATTTTGGGTGATTTTTGTGATTTTTGTTTATTTTTAATTCCTTTTCAATAGTTTTTTTAGGATTTGGTTGATGAGTGTTGTTTATTTTATAGGATTAATCCCTAATTTCACCTCCCTCCCATCTCTTTTATTCGAGTGTGGAGTTTTCATATTTATATAATGTATACCTTTATTAATTAATTTCTAGGTATAAAAAATGGCATGGGAGGGATATTTGTGAAACTAAATATCATTTTTTATTTAATTTTAATTGATTGTATACTATTTTATGTTTTTACCAAGTATTTCTTTGTGTGTTTTTGGGGGTTTTGGTCTTTAAATGTGGGTTTTGTTGTGTGGTTCACCTCACCAAGTCATCTATCCTTAGTCTTGAGAGTTTGAATGGGAATTTTCTATGAAAGTTTATTTATGGGATGTGGTGATGGTAAAAACACCTAGGGTGGGCATTTCACTTAGGGTTTTTCTCAAGAGGTTTCCCATTTGGAAAATGGTCAACAACACCAATCCATGGCACAAGCCATGGGAGGTTCTAAAATATTGAGTAGTTAGGGGAATTTCTCATGGTAGGTGTTATAATAAGGGTTCTTAGGGGGATTCCTAGGGGTGCACCATGTTGTTATTCTTGTCATGGTGCATTTTTTGTGGTACATCGTGGTTCCCCATCAAGCTATGTAAAATTTGAGATGTTCGAGTTTCCCCACTTTGATTATTAGGGTGTTTCTCACTCTTTATCATCTATCTTACTCTCTATCATACATTATATCCTAGTTATATCCCTTATACATCATCTCTATCCCCCTTCTTCTACGTTGGTTTCTTGGATCCATTCCTTCAGATTCATGTATATTTTTAAGTTTGTTTAATTTTTTGCTTCTCCTCGCTTACTCTCTTTCCTTTCTTATAGATTTTACGATCCCATTCAAACCTTAGTAATGGTATGGGTTGATTTTAGGGTTTAGGAAAGGTATAAAAATGGGTCTTATAGCTGTTAGGTTTCTAGGCAGGTGTCATCTAGTTTGGTTTTGATTCCATTGTTGAAGGTGGCATGTTTCGACTAATTTCCACTTATATCAAGGTAAGTGTTTTTTGTATTTATATTTATCACATTTCATGAGATGATTGAATTTTTTAAATTCATTCTGTTATAAATTATATCAATATGTATTACCCAAGAGGGTAATAAATCGTTTTTCAATGGTCTTAATACTTGGAATGGACTTTTTGCGTGCCAAGTGTTTTTGAAAATGTCTAAGTGGTAAATTTTAAAAAAGTATACTATTTTGAAAGGGTATTTAACACTTATTTATTTTATTAAAGGGTAATTAGATATTTTAAAGATAATTTTTATTTAAAAGGGCTGTGTTTTCTTATATTTAGTGTTTTTAAGTATTTTCAGTATTATAACATTATAAAATAATTTCAAAAGGAAATGGATGATTTTAAATGATTGATTAGACTAGTTTATTTAAATTAATATTTATATGGAATAGTTTAAAATGGAGATAATGTTGTATTTTTAAATTATTTCAAGTGAATGTGTTGTTTTCCTTTGTATTTTCAATGCATTATTAAGTGGTTTTATTTTAATAATGAAAAGTTTCTTCGCATTTCAAGCATGTTTTCAAAGGCCCATTTCATACTTTATTAAAAGTGTTTGTTTTATATTTTAATTAATTTCATTATTTATCTCAATCGGTTATGTAATTTTGTTATGGATTGTGGCCACATGAGATATTTTTATTTTTAATTCTTATTTATGTATGTATAAAAATGTTTTTTCATGAAAGGGTATTAGATGTGAGGTGTGGCTTATTACTTATGATTTAAATATTGATTTATGTGATGTGATTGTGATTTTTTCCTCACCTAATTTTTACTTATATCATAGGAACCCAAGGTAGATAATTAGAAGTAATGTATGCATGGTATAATAGCTTAGTATACACAGCAGAGTTAATTCCCTAGGAATTCTACTATGATGTTTATTTTGTACTAGGTTACCCTAAGGGGTTCCAAACAGGATATTCAAGATTCTCATAGGGGGACACTAGGAACGATGATATGGTAAAACATGTATAATATAATTTATATTAGAGACTAGTGACTTTCCCATGATCCTAGTAATTTTTTATGATGATTATAGTATCACTTTGTACAACTTATTTATATCTCTATGTTTTAAATTATACGACACCATTAGGTAGATGTTCTTCTTATGATTCATTGATTCCTTGGTACATGATTTGGTTATATTATATTCTACTTATACTTTTAGTTTACTTTTATTCTGATTCATAAATGTTTTAGAAGGTGTTGATTTTGAGAAGGAAATTGATTCTTGTTTTAATAAACCTACTTGAGAATATTTTTGAAAAAACTGGAAGAAATAATTGTTTTTTACTATAAATTTAATAGTCTTATTTTCAAGGGTTTGAAATGAAATCTAAAATAAATTTTTTTCTATAGATGGGGATAAAATGGTGATTTTAGGATGATTAAGCCTCATTTTTCTTAAAAGGGTTTATTGATTTTTGGAAAGAATGATATGATAAATGTTACTTTCTTTCTTATGCTTTCTCATATGAAAAGAATATTTTTTTCAATTATATTCAAACTAGAATTTTTATATTTTATCATGAAAGTATATTCATAGAATCTTTGCTGAAATCCTATTAAGAATGTTTAAAATGAACCCTATTTATACAATAGCGTGTTGTGTGTATAAAAATCTTATGTTTTCTTTGAGGTACCAAATTTTCAATCCAATTCAATGGTTATTTTTTTCTATAGACGGATGATTTGGGATATGATAACTGAAATTGGGTCACATAATGGTTATTTTTTTGGAACAGTTAGGGTTCATTTTTGTCTTTTAGGTTATTGTATTAGGTTATTTATCATGGTGTTGTTTTTTATTTTCCCCTATATATCTGATTCCACTATATTTTATTCAGTGTATCCAGTTGTGTATTTTATATTATTTTTTTTATTATTCCCTTTTTGGATTACACCTATATTTTTTTCTTCTTTGATATGCAAGGATGAACAAAGTCTAGATATGTATTGGAAAATTATATATAGTTTCCACTGATTATTTATATTGTTGTTGGGAGAGTTAATTAACTACAACCAGATCACGTTGATATCCTTAGAGAAATTCCCCAACATGTGGGGATTGCAATTACTCTTCGTGCATTATGGAAATCTAGGTCATGTGTTGGATAGGTGGTAGCCCATATAGGATTATTATAATAAAAATGATAGGGCATGGGTCCCCCTCATTAACCATGGATTTCAGAACCCCATATAAATTAGGGCATGTGTCCTTTATTTTAAAAAAGGGGATTTATACTATGTTTATCATTACATTCTTGATATGACCTGGTTCCCCCACACTAATAATGGGTTTAAGAACTCCCCCATGATATGGGGAACTAATACTCCATCCATAGAGCTAGTTCTCCCTCTACTGACATATATTTTTTTGAATGGAAAAATTACTCCATTAATTATGTCAGTACTATCTTGACCGACATGTCCCCCATAGAATGGTAAGTGTACTCCAATATGAATTAAGAAGGTTGATTTTAATCTAACATAGATGCAGAGTATAATATTAATGTTCCCATGGATGATAGGTTTTCTCTCTTTTATCAATTAGAGATGATCATGATGGAACATGGGTGAATATTAGGATTTAATTATAATGATTATTGTCTCAACTTTAAGGAATATTTAGTATAGTCGTTTTAATAGTATAGTTTTTTTGTACTACATTTTCTTTTTTAGGGAATATTACAGGGTATATTTATTCTCCCCCCACATGGAAACACTTTCTTACACATGTGTTTCTATAGATGATATAAAATTCAGGGGTGAAATTAAAAGATATAGAATTAGCTGAGAAAGTCTATATTTATTTAATAAAAAAACATATATTATAGTTATGTTGGGATTACTCATGATTAGGAGGTGTATTTTTCATTTATATTTATTTTTTTCACTATTTTTAAAAAAATAGATGATTATTACCTCTTGAATGATTTATTTCTAAAATTGTATTGATATATTTTATATCACATGAGTGATTAATGGTTTCATTTGGGATATGTTGTTATGTAGTTTTGTTTAAAATTCTCAATATTCAATGTCCCCCCATTGTGATATTTTATATTGGTACTAATCTCTTTCCCTTGAACTATTAGGGGTGACCATCAAGTGAAACACTCGACCTAATAACTAGATCAGGTATGGATCTAGTGGATTAAGTTATATCAATTTATATGTCTTATATATGGTATTGTGACAGATATAATGTTAGTTTTTGATAATTGTATTTATTTATTAGTTTTATAATTTATTCTAATATTTACCATGAAAATTAGTAATTTTTTATTAAATTTATAGAATGAATGGTTAGGATACATGGTTACCCTAATCGTACTTATAAATCTCTTTGGTTAATAATTTTTATTCTAGTAGTATATACAGAATTTGTTTATGGTAAACACAACTAGGAACTCAAACTATGTTTCTAGATAAAAATATATTATTTTTTATTTATTTTTTAAAATCCTTTATAAGTTAGACTTATACTTTTATATTCTTTATTTGGATGGATTCAATCCAGTTATTGACCCCTTTATTTCTCATCTTCCTCTTTATTCAATATGGCGTTCCTTAATCCTTTTGAATTGAATATTCAAGTCCAGTTACTCAAAATCACTTCTTATCCTCTTATTCATTCTTGTTTTATCATGTTCATGTCCTAATATGGCTGTAGTAGCCTAGGGTTACCCTATTTAATAAAAATATATTTGGTGTTTCCCACTTTAGGTATATTTATATTCTTAAAAGGTCTCTTTTTTCATGTCCTTTAGTGGAATAACATCTCTTGATGTCAGATTCATGGATTACAAGTAGGCAGTTCTATAAACATTGCATTATTTATGAAACTATTTGTGTATTTATATTTCAATTCATGTTTTGAGTAATATAAAATTTATATTTCATAACTTTTATGATGTTAATACAATCATATTACTGTTTTCAATTTCTATTTTATTTACATAGAAATGGTTTTCAATATAAATCAAAAAATATATTTTTTTATCAAAGTTGCACATAAGGTATTTGTGAAACTCTCACACACGATTTTATAATAAAAAACTAAATATATCATCCTGTAATTATTTTATATGATTTATAAAGGATAAATATTATGTTTTAAGAGAATTATTCAAAATATAAATGCATTTCTTCTATAGTGAAGGTGATTTATTATGTAACTTATATAAATATATTTGTTACCTCTTATCATTATATTAATGGTTTTTGTGTATCTATAAAAGAAGAAATTGTTTATTTTATTACTATCCTTAAAATAGTATATATTATTTGATAAAATTTGAGTATTTTAATGACATTGATTTCTAATATACCATTGATTTCATACACCTTTGATGGTATATGTTATGTTAAAATCATATTCTGATATATATATATATATATATATATATATATATAAATGAATTATATTATTGAGAAATTATATTTCGTTGAAGGGTGTTAGAAGGTGAGGTGTGAGCTAATAAAATGTGATATTATTTTGTTATATAGATTTTTTCATATTTTCCATTATTAAAAATCATGGTAATCCTTTGGTAGATAATTGATAATTCTTGGTTTGAGTGATATATTAGTTAGTGACACTATTTGGGATAGTGTACCATATGTAGATGATTCCAATCTCTCTAAGAAGTTTTTTACGAAGAGTGGATAGGTGAGAGAAAACTATGTGTAATTGTAGTTAGGATAAGATCCACTATAAAATATATACATAGGAATATTCCAAGTTTATATTTTCTATTTAGTAAATTAGAATTCCTACAATGATTGTTAAGATATGTCTTTCACTTATGATTATTTTATGGGTACCCTTTTAGTTTTATATTTTCTCATTAATATTTCTTTGTTAGTAGTTTATATAAAATTAAATGAATGCTACTTTTATTAAATAACTAAATGTGTTTCTTTATAAATTTATGTTTTTCCTTCTTTTTATAATCTTCTAATTTCTAGAATTTTTCCATTGGAGTTAAAAAGTATTTTCTATTTAGGATTTTATTCATGGAATGGTGTCATTTTCATTCAAACCCATGTAATCTTCAATGTTTAAAATCATGGGTTAAATAACATTACCCTATATCAATTGTAACATGTTTTTTTAAAAGAAATTTATGATATTAATATGCCACATTACATGTTTTTCATAAGAGCTAAAATGGTACATTATTATTTGTATCTCAAACAAGCATAGTTTGTTTTTTTCTAGGAATTATTTATAGAGAATATGATGGAATACTACAAGTTATATCTCATCACACACTACATACTCACTTCATGTGTTTATATATTTGTTCATTATTTATAAAATTAAATAAAAATTCATGATTTTATTTAATTAATCTTTGATCAATAGATCAAGATTGGTACATATTGTAAGTGAAGGGAGATCTCTTATCACATAGAGAATGAATATTTAATTTTCTTGGTCATGTATTCTAGACATATCTCATATATTCAGGTGATTTTGTCTTCAAATTTCTTCATTACACATTCTTTTTGATCATTTTAGGATTTTATATAAGATTGGGATCTATATAAATGATGTTAATTTTGGATATGATTAGTTTTATATAATTTATTGAGTATTAAATTTAGATTTTATGTCTTTCTTAATTTTTCTTTATTTCTAAACATTTAATTTCATATAGTATATTCCATTAACATATGCAATAGCCATGCTAAATATTTGATTGAAATTCATTAATAAGCTTTATATTTTTATTATGTATAATAATTCTCAACATGTGAATTTGAAAACCTAACACTTTTTACTATCCAATATAGATTAGAAACACACTTTAGACCAGCTGAGAATCTGTATTAGGTATCAGAATTTGGAATCAAGGGTTATTTCATTAAAAAATGACATCAAAGTCCTAATTTTATGTTATTCAACATATAAGGTTTATGGGAGATATGATCATTGAAAAATAAGAGGTACGTTATGAGTATGTTTCAAGAAAACACTATCCTTGATGAGACTTGAGTTACCATAGTATGTAAGGAATATTTATTTAAGTTGGAACCATTTTTTTGAGGAATTTTATCCTGAAAAGAGAAATATCAAGGATATTTTTTGTTTGAATATTTAGGGTTAGTGAGATACATACTGTGCATTAAAACGGTATAATCCAATATATAAGGTTGAGTATCAAATATATAGTTCATGCATGGGTTTACTAATTATGTAGTAATACCATACATCTTGAAAAATATGTTATTTTAATCCATTTTCCCCACTAATGATTTTATATGATCTTTTATAGTGTTTATAAGATTATTTTGATTTAAATTGATGTTGTTTTATTTTATTTTAATTATATTTCAATTTTTTAATAGAGTTTATATTTTTTTATGAAAATTATAGAGTCTTTTATTATAGAAAAGTAAAAGTAAATTCTTAATAAGGATCCTTGGATGATCTCCCACAACTGAATTCACATATAAATGAAATTATAGATGAAATGATTGATCACATAGTTCAAGTTATGGGAGGATGTATTTCTCATAATTTGGAATAAACTAATGATTAGATTCAATAATTTTAGGACTATAATCCTCATGACATTCAAGGAGATTAATGTTATCTATGAGCATAGGTGTGGTTGAAGGATATTAAGAGAATATTCATTCTTTTTTAAATTTCTAATATCGCTCATATCTAAGATCACCACATTTAATTTTTAAGGTTGGAGTTAGAAATGGTTTATAACTATTATTTAGACTATGATACATAAGGATCAGTCTGGGGAAGGTTTCAAGGAATTTTTTCTAATAAGACTACCCCAAAACCATACAGATAAATAAAGTTATGGTTTTTTCAATCTACATAAAAATGATTAAATTTTGATAGAATAAGATAATAATTTCATTGATCTAGAATAATATATTCCTGAATTTTCCACATTTTATTTTAAAAAATATCAATGTTTTGAAAGAGGTCTTAATCTAGATATACAGTCAAAGGTCTCTTTATTCTCCATGAATTCTTATATAGAAGTAGTGGATTAGATTGTATGAATAGTGTAGTGACCCAAACATTTCTTAAATAGATATTATATCATTTACATGAATATTCATTACATTTATGAAATAAATTCCAGAGGACTGTAATGGTTTAGTGCCTCTTGGGAATAGGTACACATTAGTCTTATTTAGTTAATAATCTTCAATGTTCCCCACAAAGATCTTCCCATTCAGTTATCTTCATAAACATACCCTTTTAAAAACATTTTTTCATAACCTGGGTATAGGAAACATATAAACGGGTGAGATAGATCCTAGTAAGGGTAAACAAGGAAAAATACATAAAAATAATGTGATTAAAAGTGTATGAAAATGTGAGCATAACATATGAAAACCATACAATTAAAATAAAATATAGAAATTGTGATCCATGGAATGAATATTGGCAGTTCATAAGACATGAATCACATGAAAATCAAGGAAAATGATCCAAACAAGCATAAAATTGGCATAAAAATAGGTATTTGGCATACACATAAACATAGAAAATCATTTCCATTATATTCAAGATTCATTTCCAAGGTTATCATAGATGAATGGGTTCAATCCCCTAACCATTGTAGTAGTCGAGGTTCACTCCCATGACTATCATAGTGAACATAGTCCCTTACTAAATTGGGTCTTTCAATCCCTATTTAAGTCTTTTTTAATCATGTGATATCAATTATTACCCATTGTAGTAGAGGGAGATATAGTTCCCATTTTGTTGATGATCCTTTCGTCACAGAATTTAAAGATTAGAAAAGGGGAATATCTGAGCTCAAATTGATTCAAACTTTGGACAAATATCAATAATTGACAAAGGAATGAATAATAAGACCATTGCACAAGGGTCGCGTAAGTTCTACAATGGTCACGCAAGAACACGTGCGCACTGCAATGGTCGCGCAGGTACACATGCGCGCCGAAGTTGGTCGCACAAGTCACTTGCGCACCCTTGGTGATAACCTCCCAGGGTATTCTCTAGATTATAATACCCTCGGTGGGCCCCCATATGAAAGGGAATTTTTTCTAGAATTCAGATTTAGAGCTCTGAACGCCCAAGTCTCTTCTTCATGTCTTTCGAACACTTCTAAGGTAATTCTTTACCTATAATGGAAGGTCTAAACAAGAGGAGTAAGGTCTAAGTGTTAGAATTCACTAACACTTGCGCACTTAAGGTGTTTTACCCTTAATGGAAATGAACATACTTGCGCACTGCCCTACTTCCTCACCAAAACTTGCACGCTTCTCTTCTAGAAGTACCTCAGGATAATTCTAAAGGCATTAGTCAAGGATCACCCAAGTATTACCATGCTGGTTTACAAAGGCGCAAACACCCCTGTGTCGCGCAGGTATACCTACGCGACCAGGACTTACATGCCCACGTAGTACTTGCGCGCCTTCCAGGACTTGCGCACCCCTACCTTTTTGGGTACCCTTCTTGCCCATTTCACCCCTCTTATGCCATTCCACCCTCCTATTCAAGATTCAGTCTTCAAGACACTCTTCAAAGCCATTTTTGGCATGATTTCTTTATTTCAATTCCTTATCTGAAAGGGATTCTTTGGAATATCTCTCAAAACCTAGTGATTTATATATCTTTATATCACTAAATATTGAGATTTAATTCATTCAATGTCATCCTTTAAGATGAGAGAATCCTTAACCTGAGCCTTCTTTTAAGGAATAAGCCCCAGTCATAATTCTCAAATATGGGCCTCCTTTTCAGGAATAACCCCCAACCATAATTCTCTTAACCTGGGCCTCCTTTTCAAGAGTAAGCCCCAGTCTCAAATATGGGCCTCCTTTTTAGGAGTAAGCCCCAGTATAAAATATGGGCATCCTCTTCAAGAGTAAGCCCCAAGTCCCTTAATTTTTCAAGTCCATTAACTTGGGACTCTTTCTCAGGAGTAAGCCCTGGTCTTAATTTCTCTTAAAAAGTTCTAATTTACCTTTGATCTGGGATTCCTTATTATGAGTAAAACCCAATCATAAGTGCCCTCTTAATTTGGTCCTCCTTTTCAAGTGTAAGCCCCATGTTAGAGTATTCAAATCTCCATGAAGCTCATTTACATTAATAGACCCTGTTCCTGGATTTCTTCCCTGATGTAAATCCTAATATTCATTTATCTGGGTAGTCATACATACATAAGCCCCACATTATTTCTTATGATTGCATCTTTCATGGAACAATTTTATTGTTTTTACCAATACCTCTTGTTTCTTAAACCGAGCATGGCTCACGTAAGCTTAGAGTGTAAAAGTAATTATGAAATCCTTCTTTGAGCCATCAATCATAAACATCATACTCCCTTACTCGAACAATGTGGGTTCTGATTCCTTTTCTAAACAAAGGATATGTAGGTTTCCAATATGCGGGTTCGATCCCAACTCTGAAATAATCCATGTCCTTATGAATGAAAATAAACTTCAAGTGCCCCACTGAGTGGCTTTAAAACTAGCATGGTAATCATAATGACCAAGAGACTTCTATATAAATGTGTTGAAGGATACCATTGACCAAGAATCTCTAATAAATACAGATGATTCTCTATCGATTAAGAACCTCGAATACATATAAAAGATTCTATAAATTTACTACATATTTAATCATTGCTTTTCAGATCTGAAGGAATGCTCATTTTATACATGGTAATGTGATAAGGATTCATGAAAATAACTTAAATCTATAAAGAGAGTTCCAGAATAGATAATAATTCCCCTCAAAAGGTGTGATGAGTCTGACCTCCCATCCTCTCGACCAATGAAAATTACTAAGCCTCATCATTCCACAAACTAATGAGTGCCTACCTTTGGAAAGTAGGTCCAAATGGATATGGAATCATTATATGTTTCTGGTTCTATGAACAAACCCGTTAGACACTAATTGGAATGTTTGAACCTTCAATCAAGGAGGTCATCCCCAAATTCTGAGGGAAACAAAAAATGTTGAACCTGGCGTGAATCCTTAACCAAGTTAAAATGATGTTTTACCTATTTGTTAAGCCCTTAATTAAAACTCCATGAGAGGGCCAACAAAAACAATCATTGACATATGTTCTCATCTAAAAGATGTAGTGGCTGAATTTTTCTTGATTACGTCTGTTATATCAAACAGGAAATCTTTTCCAAGATCTTCTACATTTCTAAAAGGGCTTCTCTCAAGTTCAGACATGTGAATACTGCTGCTGCAAATGCCACTCTTGCTACTACTGCTAGATCATCATCCACACTAAGGATGACATCACCTACTCAGCGTCTTCAACGTTGGGTATCAAATGTGCTGGTTAAGGAGTACCGTCAACACGGTACCATCCCAACTCTGGAGGCTTCCCAACAATCCCTATAAGTGAACAACTCACACCGGTCATCCAAACAATGATGACCAGTGATCAAGAAGTAGGCTATGCTAACCACCGTCTCCAACCGTTTCGGTTCGTTATCCCCAGAACACAATCACAATTCACTCCCATATTCTGGGGAGGTGAATGAGTAGGTACCTCAGGGCCTTAATTCAAGGGAGCTGGAGTCTTTCCCGAGGGATCCCATCAACAATCCCCACCAGACTCATGCGACACTGTGCCCTCAACATGATGAGGGTGTCGAATCCAGGCGTTCAGCTTATGTTCCTTGAACCCGAGCAGGCAAGAAGAATCACCATAGGCGAAATCCGATTAACAGTTAATAGGTTCTAATATCTTCCATCTCTAGATAATTCCACCTACCTAAATTGGTGGAAAGCAATGAGCAGGCACACAATCCTTCTTGCTTTAAATCCGCTGCCTAGAAGACTCGTCTGGCAGCATCAGGCCAATCCTGCCAGGCAATTCCAGCAGAGTACTATAGGCAGGAACATACACCTGTTTATACATCATCATCTAGTCAGCAGGATCTTCTGACTACATATGATGGAGCTCATCAACCACGTTCGGTGAAGTGAAATCAGTAAGCACATACACCAGCTAGTATTAATCAAGCCTACCAACAGTCTCGCTTGGTAGTTTCAGAGAAGTTAGTCGGAAAGCCCCGACAACAAATTGGAGGTAGAATCATCTCTCTGCCCCCACAGATGAGTACTATCAGGATTCACTAAAATGAAAAGGTGGATAAGAGCAGGAACATACACCTACCCCAAGTATGGAATGGACATATATCCCCGTTCTGGCAGCTGGAGTCACCAAGCATATTTTATAAATGCTGAAAGAGTAGAAGTAAATCCCTACTCATATTCTAAATGCTTTCTAGGATATTATAACAGCTTCAATAGTATCTCAAGGAAATACACATAAATCTATCCCTACCAGTGGAGTGACACATCAACAGTTCACTCTAGAACAGACACACACATCTGTTCCAGTCCATGTGGGTGGTGGGGCATACTCCCCCATATCATATGGAAAACCAAGTCAGGCACATACACCTGATTTGAGTGGAGATCGTTAACCTAACCTAACCATCTTTCTAGATCAGGAACATACACCTGTTTAGAGCATCCACTTTTGTCAACAAGTGGTTTCCAAGGCGAGTAAGAAGGCATCTAAGAAGAAGACCAACCCAGCACAGTCAGGAGATCAAGAGCCAATCTATAACAAGGCCTTTTCTCGATGTTGGAGTTCAAGAATCCCTCAGACAGTTATCTATTGGAATTAAAGATTCTACTCCCTAATTTCACAATAGTGGGAACATTAATTCTTAAGGTCTTCAACAGACACTTCCTCATGAAGGCTTGCTTCATGAAAATTTGGTCGATCTCGAAGTTTCATCTTCATATGAGAGCTAAAATAACCCTCTGTGTGGCCAGAAGACCAAGGAGCAATAGATCTCATCTTTTTTTGTAACCCAACATGGTGGTCCTCCCCATGATGATGAATTTCTCTGCGAAAATCCTCTCCACAGTAGGGATGAACATTGCCCGGAAAATGCTTCAGTGGACAATGTAGTGCCAAGAAACCTCTCTTATATTGAGGCACTTTCTATAACGCCCCGACCCTAGTTACCTAGAGTCAGTGCATTATTACATAACATTGGAATGATCAAAAGAAAGATCAAATATCAAAAGACCGATTGGTTTAGTAGCATTGGAAACACTAGATATATTCATAACATTTTACATTACATCATAAAGTGAAAAACTACTACAACAACATATTGTCTCCATAGTCCACACTATTAACCCCGCATACTATCCCAACAGGACATTCATAATTTACTTCTTCATATCCTTGGAAAAATAAAACATAGAAAAGGGGTGATCTCAAATGCCCAGGAAGGATAACAATATAGCAAAAACTTTCATATATAAGAATAATCATTTAAGGCAATGTATAACTAAAACAAAAGCCTTTTAAACTTGAAATTAAACATAGTGTGGAAAAAATAAAATAAAATAATGCCATTTAATTATTAACATGGATATTATACTAATCTAATAATCACATGCAATATCAATAACCACTTTCATAATGATGGAATGCATAATGCCAGACTATCATAACCACATAGCCAAGGCCTTGTGCCAAGACTACAAATAAGATTTTATCAATGCCTTGTACCAAGACACTAGTTTGACTCATGGGACTTTCTGATGCATCGAGGAGCTATAGCGGGCTCCACCCATCACTTACTAAGTCCAATGCATTCCCATATGAAAAGGTTTAAACATAACATAAACATTCGTATTAAAACTAGCATACGAAATGGCAATACTTTCTCGATAAACCATGAATGGTATAAAAATAACGCATCCACAGTAAAAAATATCACAAAAACTTCAATACAATACAAAAGTTTAGTATCATAATAAATCAACTTCAAATAATCTTAAAATCCATCAAAGGATGTTGACATAGATGAAATCAAAACTATTTGAGAAAAATATCTCTTTTATTGAAAATTCACACATTTATAAAGGAAGAAATTTAAAAGAGATTTTTGAATCAAAGTGTCCCATACCACTTTGATACTTTTGAAAAGAAATAACATTTTAAAAATATTCATGTCCATATAAATAAATCCTTAAAAACCATTTTGAAGACATGGACATTAATTAAAAATATTTAGAAAGATACATCTTTAAAACATTTAAAATTCTGATTTTGATAAAGAGTACCTTTTCTAAATTCTTAAAATATTAATTTTGAAATCATTTAAAAGTCACATAATTATAAAATAAATCATTTACTTCGAAAATATCCTTTTAAACTTGTAAGGTATGCTTTTAAAATTTTATAACGGCGGTAAATAGCCGCACCCGTCGTATAAGTTAAAAAAACATTCTTACCTTAATTTTGTCGAAAAGGTTAAAAAGCACCTTGTTTGGAAAACAACGGAAAGATTCCTTTATAAACCTCTTATAAAAAGTCAAAAAAGGGTATAAATGACTTTAAAACATATTCTAGTAAATAATTAAAATGTTTTGAAATTCATTTTTAAGAAACATGGATGTGGATGATAAATAGATCCTAGTAGATAATTACGTATAAACAACCTCAGATAATGAAGAGATTGTGAAATAACCCATACCTTGTACTTTTCCTTGGATGGGTTAGGTTAAGCTCCTGTATAATGGTGAAATAATTGTTATTAAATTATACAAGAATCATATACATTCATATGATATAATATATGATCTTTTAACATTGCTTTGTTAATAATATCTTAGAATTATCGTTGTTTCAGGTGTTAACTTACTCGTTTTCCTTTATATGTTTTGTTAAGTAAGCCATGTTTTTCATGTATATGTTGTATCTTATTCATATCCAGAATGATATCAAGTCCTTAAACATTATTTTTAAATCATAAAATGATAATTATACTTGAATGGATACAATGGAGAATGAATCTTATCGCGTTTGTGGAGACGGTAGTCTGTACGTATGCTCGAGCGACAATATCATTCTTTTGATATTAAAATAATATATAAATGGATGTTATATAATATATAAAGAATCATTAACATGTTATATTTATTATTTACATGAGTTACACATCATTATTATACCCATCCAAATAATAATATATTGAATAACAATTACACCACGACGTGGAGACGGTAAGCCGTACATACGACCGTATAGTGATATGTTATTCAAATGGTGTATAGAATACTTAATATGGTTGTACCATATTTATAATAACATCACAGTATATATATGATACTGGAGTTATTATTTTAGAATGGTAACAAAAGAGGAAGAAGAAGTGGAAGAAGAAAGGAACTTGAAAAAGGGTGGTGAAATCATTACCTCTTCTTCGGGTTCTTCCTTTTGATTTGATCAAAAGGGATCCTTAGGTAGGCTTTCTGATCAAACTAATTCCTATAGGTTGTAGTGATGGAAGTTTAGAGAGTATTTGGGCAGGTTTTGGCCGAACCAAAAGGCTTTTAAGGTGTGAATAAATGAGAAGGAGGAGTGCCCTTTTATAAGAGGGGTGAGGGGGACCTTTGGAAAAGCTAGAAATATTAGTTTATAATAAATTCATATTCGGTTTCTAATGGCTCCAAAGTTTATTATTCAAAGTTTAATGTGGGGATAGGTCTAAAACTACTCAACCAATAGAATTTAGACAGTTTTGGGTCCTTATATTAACCTTATCTTTATGTATTAACTCTTAGTTAATTAGTTTCACTTTTACAATGTCTCTTTGTATTTTTATATAATATGGTTAATAAACTTACCATATACATCCAAGAGACCCCCACGTGGTCCATTAATGATAAACCTTTCATGATATAAGTCTTTTGGCCTAACCATCGATTTTTAGTCATTTAATAACAATTAATAATATAATATTTGTTTAAAAAACTCCTTTATGTCAATTTTGACACTATTCAATAGTTGATTTTTGTGAAACTCATAAGTGATTTATTACTGCAAAAAAAGTCAATTAAATCAATACTAATATATTATATTATCCTATGAAATTAGTTTAATTCATTAAAATTTTCAAATTATATTTATTTGGGTATTTCTAATATCAATTATTTTAATTTTTTATTATTATAGTAAATACTGCATCATCATTGTGTCATAAATAAATTAAATTATTTAACATATAGAAATTATAAATAAACAACCATTATGTAGGAAAGATTTTTATCTTTCTAATTAATATTTATAGTTGAAAATCCAACATATATAACCCTATGTAAAAATTGTTTTGCTAAAAGATATATGCTTGTGTCATTTTTGTATTCATTTTAACTTAATTAAAATAGTGTCCCTATCACCTACAAGTGGATCCATGGGGTCCCCAAATCGACCCAAATATGCCCATTGTCGGACATATATCCACGAATAAGTTTAGGACACATTTTATGGTAATTTAGTATTATTATAATATTATTTTTAACCCTTATTTTCTGGATTTACCCTTAACCATGGTAAATAAAATATTTACCGCAGTAATTATTCAAAATTTCTAAAAATAAAAGTTACATATTTACAAAATTTGAACATCCTGATTCCAAATATGGAATCCATTTTTCCAAATTCAAAACACATAAGTGGCAGAAATTAATTTAAAATTAATTCCCGCTGTCAAAACAAAAAGCGTGTTTTTAAGATATAATAACTATCAAAAGATTGATACTTGTTTATGTTCGGTTTAATTGTGAAATTATGTCCAATGCCCAACATTGTATTAAATGGTAAAAATATATTCTAAATATACTTTAAAACCACTAAAATTCATAATTTATCACTATTAATTATTTTGATTAAAAAGTTGTTTTTAATTAAAATTTAGTAATTTTCACTTTTGATCAAAATATGAAAGTTATCCGAAATGTACCAAAATTTCACCCTAGGCTAATTTCGATATTAAAAATCAAAAAATGAAGTCCATTTTGAGATATAGAACTTATAAAAGTTCCAAAAGTAGGTATTACTATTCATAACGGCTAGTTTGATTTGTTGTGGTGTGTTAGAATTTCTAAGTTGCTTACAACACACGCTATCACATTATTCAAAGAGAAGCGTACCATAGAAGCTTGGGAAGTGTCATTGTAAATTTTTTTTGATGACCCCAAATAAAATTTATTTAGTCAAATCGAATATATAATAGTTTAAAATATTGGATTTAAAAAGGGTTCACTATTAAAAGGTGGTAAAAGTGCACTACTGAAAATGAATTTGTTATTATGTCTAAGAAACTCATAATATGGATTCTAAAATTATAAAGATTATATAAAGTTTAAAATTTAGTTAATACTATTCATAACATCTTTTGAACGGCTTGTTTGGTATGTCATGGTGCGCTTGGACTCGGTGTTGCATGTAGTGCAAGTTATTGAATTATTTTAAAGAAATAACACACTATGAAATATTGGGGTGTTACATTCTCCCCTCCTTCAATAAATTGCATCCTCGCAATTTGAAATTGTTCTTAAAAAATAAAATATTGAATATAGAAAATATCTTTGTGGGAAAACCCACATCGGAAATTGGGTTAATAAAATTTAGTCTTAATAAGAGGAAAAGAGAAATGAAAGGGTCACCTCCAAATTATGATCTCTATTCGAAGAACATTGGTGGCAATTAGAGACATATAATTGGAGGAAAAATGTAAATATTTTTATGTATTGATTGAGGTCATCAATCACAAACAAGTGTAAAATTTTGGGCCTTAAATTCATCAATCTATGATGATTTAAAATACCACCGGTTCATCAAATAATATGGTATTAAGAGAACACATTTTTTTAAGATCCCTTCACTAATGTATACGAATTAATTTCTTCATTGAATAAGAGAAGAAGAAAAATATATAATTGACAAGTAGAGTCTCAACCTTTAACTAAGTTCTACCACAAACTCATCTTTCACTCTAAAAGATAATAGAACTTATAAATAATATTATTTTTATCCTATTCGTATAGGGTTAAAAAAATGAATTTATAATTCATCTAGAAGAACCATTAAAAAACGACATTATTCAAACCAGGACATCACGTGGGTCAGTGGTAGGTGATACACCCTTGTCTCCCTTCGGTTGTGGGTTCAAGTCTTCTGGCCTTGCCGGACGTGACGGGTTGCCGCCCGACCTCCGGGTTTTCCTTTTTATGGAAATGCAAAATAATCCAAACTAGAACTATCCAAAATACTTCAGTCCAAAATAAGGAAGGTAAACAAAATAAAGATCCTTTTTTTTGTATAATAACATGTGAACACCTTCATCTTGTATTCTTTTAAAACACTGCAACATCCTGAATTACCATAAAACCTTATTGATTACATTCATGATCCCTTATTCCTTAAAGAATAATAGATATACTCCTTCAATCAAAAAATGTTTTAAACAAAAACAATGATGGAATATACAAATCATTAATCAGTTTCATGGTAGTCAAGAATATCCAATATAATTTATCCAAATCAATCATGTATTATTCCAAAATCACTACCTCGGTATCAGAACTATATTATGGTTTATCATTCTATCAACCATATATTTTCTAAAAATTTAACCTGCTATTAAGTCCATTTTCATTGTTCCACACAATCTCAAGTCCTTGATGAAATAGTACTGCTGTACAATCCTTATATACTCCATAATTATTATAACAAGTACATTGTTGATACAACACACAAATGACATAATCAACATAAGAATTATAATCATTCCTCTTCATCTGTGGTAGTATCATAACTTGATTATTATCCAATAGCATCATTTCCGGCATAGTCTGATGACTGTTACATAGGTTCACGTAGTGTCCAAACTTCTTTCAATTGAAGTATTGTACATTTGAAACCATTTTCTTACCCATGCAGTCACGTACTTTGTGCCCTTTTCCTCCACACTTATAACAAACTCCCATTCCTTTCAGGGAAGTTCCAGGGTGTTTCTTCCCACAGTTATCATATACGGGAAGATTATTCTTTTCCCTATTCCCTTTATCCATATTTCTATCTTCCATCCTTTTTTTCTCTTGCTTCCCTTCAATGCCACATGACTTAGTAAACTCTTTACTTATCTTATCAACACATGATATTATTTCTTCATGTGATGATAATACATGGGAGACTATTTCTCTTATAAATTCTAGCTTAAGACCATGAAAGATATGATCCTTCTTTCTCTTTGGATCATGTGCATTACTGGAGTAATCATTCTTTCTACTGGGCGCCATTTCTAAACAATGGTATACACTAGATTATTTTATGAATAAAAATACCTAATCCCAGACTTGTAAAACACATAACAAAAATTAAATAGTTTATAGATATAATCCATAATCATAAAAATTCCTCCTTTGAGGAAGTATATACTCATAAACCCTTCATAATGATTTTTAAAGAAAATGAGAGTTACCCTAAGCATATCCCCCGGGAGTGTCGTAACCAAGAGTGCAGCAAGGCCCGTTGTTGTGTACCAGTTCCCGTTCGAGTCTAGTTCAAAGTGGGGTTTTCGGGTTTTACCCCTAGGTACATCTGTGCCAGAGCCGCCTCTACCTACTCGTATCCAGACAGGGATGTATTTTTGGAAAATTCATAAAATCTCTACAATACCAAAATTCTAGGAAGTTATTCTATACTAATCCTCAAAGTCCATCTTAAATCTATGTGATCTAATAAGAGTTTATCTAAATCTAGCTTCCAAGGTTTGTACTAAACTTCCTCTGATACGAACTGTAACGCCCCGACCCCAGTTACCTAGAGTCGGTGCATTATTAAATAACATTGGCATGATCACAAGAAAGATCAAATCTTGAAAGACCGATTGGTTTAGTAGACTTGGAAACACTAGATATATTTATAACGTTTTACATTACATCATAAAGTGAAAAACTACTACAACAACATATTATCTCCATAGTCCACACTATTAACCCTGGATACTATCCCTGCAGGTCATTCATAATTTACTTCCTCATATCCTGGGAAAAATAAAACACAGAAAATGGGTGAACTCAAATGCCCAGTAAGGATAAAAATATAGCAGAAACTTTCATAAATAAGAATAATCATTTAAGGCAATGTGTAACTAAAACAAAAGCCTTTAAACTTGAACTTCAACATAGTATGGAAAAAATAAAATAAAATAATGCCATTTACTTATTCACATGGATATTATACTAATCGAATAATGAAATGCAATATCAATAACCACTTTCATAATGATGGAATGCATAATGTCAGACTATCATAACCACATAGCCAAGGCCTCGTGCCAAGACTACAAATAATATTTTGTCAAGGCCTTGTGCCAATACACTAGTTTGTCTCATTAGACCTACCGATGCATCGAGGAGCTATAGCGGGCTCCACCCGTCACTTACTAAGTCCAATGCATTCCACTATGAAAAGATTTAAACATAACATAAACATTCGTATTAAAACTAGATACGAAATGTCAATACTTTCTCCATAAACCATGAATGGTATAAATATAACACATCCACAGTAAAACATATCACAAAACCGTCAATACAATACAAAAGCTTTGTATCATAATAAATCAACTTCAAATAAGCTTAAAATCCATCAATGGATGTTGACATAGATGAAATCAAAACTATTTGAGAGAATTATCTCTTTTATTGAGAAGTCACACATTTATAAAGGAAGAAATTGAAAAGATATTTTTGAATAAAAGTGTCCCATACCACTTTGAAACTTTTAAAAATAAATAACATTTTAAAAACATTCATGTCCATATAAATAAATCCTTAAAAACCATTTTGAAGACATGGACATTAATTAAAAATATTTATAAAGATACATCTTTAAAACATTTAAAATTCTGATTTTGATAAAGAGTACCTTATCGAAATTCTTAAAATATTCATTTTGACATCATTTAAAAGTCACATAATTATAAAATAATACATTTACTTTGAAAATATCCTTTTAATCTTGTAAGTTAGGCTTTGAAAATTTTATAACGGCGATAAATAGCCGCACCCGCCGTATAAGTTAAGAAAACATTCTTACCTTAATTTTGTCGAAAAGGTTAAAAAGCACCTTGTTTGGAAAACGACGGAAAGATTCCTTTATAAACCTCTTATAAAAAGTCAAACAAGGGTATAAATGACTTTAACCAATATTATAGTAAATAGTAAAAATGTTTTGAAATTCATTTTTAAGAAACATGGATGTGGATGGTAAAGAGATCCCAGTAGATAATTACGTATAAACAACCTCAGATAATGAAGAGATTGTGAAATAACACTTACCTTGTAATTTTCCTTGTTTGGGGTAGGTTAACCTCCTGTATAATGGTGAAATAATTTTTATTAAATTAAACAAAATTCAAATACATTCATATGATATCATATATGATCTTTTAACATTGCTTTGTTAATAATATCTTAGAATTATCGTTGTTTCGGGTGTTAACTTACTCGTTTTTTATATGTTTTGTTAAGTAAGTCATGTTTTTCATGTATATGTTGTCTCTTATTCATATCCAGAATGATATCAAGTCCTTAAACATTATTTTTAAATCATCAAATGATAATTATACTTGAATGGATACGATGGAGAATGAATCTTATCACGTTCGTGGAGAGGGTAGTCCGTATGTACGCACGAGCGACAATATCATTCTTTTGATATTAAAATAATATATAAATGAATGGTATATAATATATAAAGAATTATTAACATGTTATATTTATTATTTACATGAGTTAAAGATCATTATTATACCCATCCAGATAATAATATATTGAATAACAATTACACCACGACGTGGAGACAGTAAGCCGTACGTACGCACGTATGGTGACATGTTATTCAAAGGGTGTATAGAATAATGAATATGGTTGTACCATATTTATAATAACATCACAGTATATATATGATACTAGAGTTATTATTTTAGAATGGTAACAACAAATGAAGAATTAGTGGAAGAAGAAAGGAACTTGAAAAAGGGTGGTGAAATCATTACCTCTTCTTCGGGTTCTTCCTTTTGGTTTGATCAAAAGGGATCCGTAGGTTGGCTTTCGGATCAAACTAAGGCCTCTAGGCTGTAGTGAGGGAAGTTCAGAGAGTGTTTGGGCAGGTTTTGGCCGAACAAAAAGTCTTTTAAGGTGTGAAGAAATGAGAAGGAGGAGTGCCCTTTTATAAGAGGGGTGAGTGGCACCTTTGGAAAAGGTAGAAATATTAGTTTATAATAAATTCATATTCGGTTTCTAATGGCTCCAAAGTTGATTATTCAAAGGTTAATGCGGTTATAGGTCAAAAAATACTCAACAAATATAATTTAGATAGGTTTGGGTCCTTATAATAACCTTATCATTAAGTATTAACTCTTAGTTAATTAGTTTCACTTTTACAATGTCTCTTTGTATTTTTTTATAATATGGTTAATAAACTTATAATATACATCCAAAAGACCCCCAAGTGGTCCATTAATGATACAAGTATCATGATATAAGTCTCTTGGGTGAACATTAGATTTTTATTAATTTAATAACAATTAATAATATAATATTTGTTTAAAAAACTTCTTTATGTCAATTTTGACACTATTCAATAGTTGATTTTTGTAAACTCATTACAGATTTGTTACTTCAAAAAAAGTCAATTAAATCAATACTAATATATCATATTATCCTATAAAATTAGTTTAATTCATTATAATTTTCAAATTATATTTATTTGGGTATTTATAATATCAATTATTTTAATTTTTCACTATTATAGTAATTACGACATCATCATTGTGTCATAAATAAATTAAATTATTTAATGTCTAAAAATTATAAATACAATATAATTATGTAGGAAATCTTTTTAGATTTCTATTGAATATTTATAGTTGAAAATCCAACATATATAACCCTATGTAAAAATTGTTTTTCTAAAAGATATATGCTTGTGTCATTTTTGTATTCATTTTAACATAATTAAAATAAAGTGTCCCTATCACCTACAAGTGGATCCATGGGGTCCCAAAATAGACCCAAAGATGCCCATGGTCGGAAATGTATCCACCAATAAGGTTAGGACACGTTTTATGTTAATTTAGTATTATTATAATATTATTTTTAACCCTTATTTACCGGATTTACCCTTAACCATGGTAAATAAAATATTTACCGCAGTAATTATTCAAAATTTCTAAAAATAAAAGTTACCTATTTACACAATTTGAACATCCTGATTCCAAATATGGAATCCATTTTTCGAAATTCAAAACACATAAGTGGCAGAAATTAATTTAAAATTAATTCCCGCGGTCAAAACAAAAAGCGTGTTTTTAAGATATAATAACTATCAAAAGATTGATACATGTTTATGTTCAGTTTAATTGTGAAATTATGTCCAATGACCAACATTGTATTAAATGGTAAAAATATATTCTAAATATACTTTAAAACCACTAAAATTCATAATTTATCACTATTAAGTATTTTGATTAAAAAAGTTGTTTTTAATTAAAATTTAGTAATTTTCACTATTCATCAAAATATGAGAGTTATCCGAAATGTACCAAAATTTCACCCTAGGCTAATTTCGATATTAAAAATCCAAAAATGAAGTCCATTTTGAGAGATATAATTTATAAAAGTTTAAAAAGTAGGTATTACTATTCATAACGGCTAGTTTGATTTGTTGTGGTGTGTTAGAATTTCGAAGTTGCGTACGACACACGCTATCACATTATTCAAAGAGAAGCGTACCATAGAAGTTTGGGAAGTTTGATTGTAATTTTTTTTTATGTCCCCAAAGAAAATTTATTTTGTCAAATTGAATATATAAAAGTTAAAAATATTGGATTTAAAAAGGGTTCACTATTAAAGGGTTGTAAAAGTGCACTACTGAGAATGAATTTGTTATTATGTCTAAGAAAATCATAATATGGATTCTAAAATTATAGAGATTATATAAAATTTAAAATTTAGTTAATACTATTCATAACCTCTTTTGAACGGCTTGTTTGATATGTCATGGTGCGCTTGGACTCGGTGTTGCATGTAGTGCAAGTTATTGAATTATTTTAAAGAAATAACACACTATGAAATCATGGAGTGTTACACTTGAAAATGTGAAACCAGTCATGTCTGATTCTTCATCTCTATCATGTGAAATAGTTTCTCAATCAGAAGATAGCCTAGGGTGTAATTCATTCTCCGAACCACCCCTATGTCATGCATCTTCTAATTTAATCAGTGATTTCTTTACCAATCTTGTTGAATCCGATGAAGTAATAAGGAAGCACCATCTTTAGTCAAATCAGGTAGAAGAATCTTCATTTAATGATAAAGAGGAAATGCTAAACATGAGAAAACAAATGGAAAAAGGTGAAGTACCAGTCATGTTTTGGCCTCTGTCTGACTCTCAGTATGACATTCAAAATATGTTGACGGAAGATGGAATTTATGATATTCATCTCAACATATGGAAAACTCTTTCTCAGTTGAAGAAGAAAGTATTATCTTATGATGAATATGAAAATCATTTGAGGATAATAAAAGGGTTACAACATCAAATTGATTTGGCATCTCTATCAGTATCTTGATATCTGAAGGCTGAAAAGCCACAGAGAGCCCTTCAACATTCATTCCTTGGCACACTAAGAAGATTGTGTCAGTTAATTGCTAATGCCCCATCTGGTATTCATGTATGAGGATGGGGTGTTCTTAGAGAACTATATTTTACTATGCTCTCCAGTCAGCAAAGCCCGCCAAAAATGGTCTCATGCAATGTTATTTCCCATGGCCAGCCAATGTCAATGGGCTTTGTTTGTAATCAAAAACGTTCCCAAGAACAGGCTTCAACTAGTTCCTCTCAAAATCAAGCATACAGAGAACAAGTTATTGAATTACTCCTTCATCAAGCAAACAATAATATTGAATAGGCCTCTCATATGGAGCAATCACATCATCATGTGACAGAAGTGTTCGAAATTATCCAACATTCTTTTGAACTAGGTGATAAAAGTGGATATAGGTTAACACATACAGCTAATTTCTGGACTATGGTTCACAAGATCAGAAGAGCTTTTAAGAAAGTCTCAGGCATAACATGTTAAGAGCCACCCTAGCTTGCAAGACTAGGGACTATTTTAAACCAACCCACGGAATCAACAAATAGGATTTTAGGAGTTGAGCTGGAATAACAGGAACAGCCCCAGTCCACCGGACTGGGGACTTTTTTCAAATCAGAAATCCCTCCTCAGAAAAATTTGGTCTTTTCATGATTGGGGAAGAATCCTCAAGAGGAACGAAGAGCAAAATTATTAGGAGATTCCCTCCAAATTACAGTTCATCAAGAAGATCCTGAGGGATCAAATCAACAAAAGGCAATGTCTCATAAAAGACATGGAAGAATACAATATCACAGAAATGATGATAGAAGGTATGCGATGCGTTATGCATCAATCAATGTCATCAATTCTATTGTTGTTGATCCACCAGATAAGTCTCACTCAGGGGACTCAGATGAAGAGGTTCATGCTCATGAAGATGTACGCACCGACACAAATGAAGAAGTTGTGCATACACGAAATAAAAGGATTACTCAGAACCTAGGTAATCCTTCAAGTAACCCACTTCCCCCTCTCCAAAAAGTATCCAACAAAGGGAGGGAAAAGAATCAGGTTACATATCCTTCCTCTGGATAAAGCCAATCCATCTCACTGGAGCAAAGGTTTAAACAACAGGAGGAATAAATAAAGGAATTAAGGTGGTTGAATGCAGAACTACTTCAGGGTAGTCTTCTTCTTAAGCGTACTGGAGTCAGTCAACCGAGGGAATTTGTTGCAACTACTGAGATGGATCAAGAATATCCTCCTCTATCAGTAGACCCTCATAGGTCTAATCCTACTGGTCAAGTGAAACAATAGTTGGCAGTGCTACCATCAGTTGCAACACCAACCACCACATTTGTCAAAGATCTAGTCATTGCACATACCCAAGTACAAGTTCAACCAGATGTTTCTCAAAAGTTAATAAATACCATTGAGTCATTAACATCTCGGTGAGAAACTATGGAAGGGAAACATGCAAAGGTTCAACCAGAAAAGAAAGTTTACCCTGAATGGGTAGATTCAATATCTCTTCCATCTAGTTTTGGAAACCCTGTATTCCCTATTTTCAATGGATCAGGTGACCCTGAAAAACATTTGATGCATTACATGTCTTGTTGTGATCCTATGATGGGAACTCTGGAGCAGGAAGAAGCAGTAAAACTCAGATGCTTCATACAAACCTTGTAAGGACCAGCCTTTGTCTGGTATAAAATCTTGCAATCTCGATCATTTACCATATGGGAGGATATTCACCAAAACTTCTTTCTTTAGTTTAGTTCAACTTCGCCAAAGACAACAGTTTTTGATATTAAAAACTATAGGCAAAGAGAGAATGAAAGGGTCTCAAATTTCATTGCTCACTGGAAGAGATTAAAATATTCTATAAGCTCAGCACTCCCTAAAGAGGAATTGTTTCCAATCTGTGTGGAAAATCTGCGTGATGAATTATGTACGCCGTTGATCCCTGTGAAATACACAGGATGGTTTCGAGACCTTACTTCAATTGCTCAGCTGATTGAAGATTACCTTACACAGGCTAAGGCTAAATCACGTGTAATTCCATCAGCTTTAGGAAGGAGAATGGGTAAAGTAGAAACTTCTAAAATTATGATTAAACAAGCACCTGTACCTGTTTCTACTTCAAAACCTTCATCTTCTCGAAGGGCTCCACCACCAGAGCAACAACAACAAAGGCCATTTCATCTAGATGATCAAAGAGATCAAATATGAAAACAATTTGAGGAACTTAAGAGAAAAATAAACTCTTTCCAAAATGAATAATTTCTTGGTTACATCATATCGGCTCGGGAAAATAATCTGGTTCAATTATCAAGGTTTTAGAGGTCAAACAAGTAAGTATATGAAGACCGACACAATAATTTTACTTTTCGTAAAATGTTGGGGCATCCCATGCAGGTGTGTTTTGTCTTCAAAGACCTCCTGAAAATGATGGTCTACTAGGGACAAGTCAAACTGAAAGGTTCTTCAGCTCAGGTAGCATGTGTTACTGCTACAGTTCTAGAGGAGGAAGGCGAATGGAAAGAAGTCAAAAGAAAAAATGCACAAAAGTATGACGATTGGATGGTTAGAAAGACAATAAATTGAGCTCATAATATTTTTTGAACATAATTAAAGAAATAGATTGTGTCTTCTACCATGAATGTTGGGGAAAAACCCTCTTCATTATAGGGAAGGTCCTCAAAGAAATGGCATGATTCAAAGAAATAAAAAAGAATAAGAAGAAGATGAGTATGTTTCAAAGCGTAAGTTGTCTTTGACTCTGGAATACTTCATGCCATCTACTTGAAAGCCACGGGCACCGCCCCCCCAAATGGCATAGCCTAAATAGGCTAATCAGGCAGAGTCTTCATCAGACGAAGAGTTAATCATTGGTTCTGTTAATATGATTCAATTAACAGATTCATATTCCAGTCGCAGTTTCGATTTTGATGAGCCTGAATTCCCTGTATCAAATAGGGGAATCAGAGGATGTTCTAGAGGCTCAGGATACAGGGGAAGACATGGATCTTTCAGAAGCCACTATTCCAATCCTACCCCTATTAGAACTGTGTACGTAGCAGAAACTCATGGTAGAGCCCTTCAGCGAGCTCAACAAGAACAAGAAAGTTCTTCTACCAATAACAAATTCAGTCCTAGCACAGTTATTTTGGAAGATCGGTTGAAGGTTCCATCTTCTTCCTCTCAGCAAGTAAATGGATCTAATCAGTCTAATCTTCCAAAACCAGGAATATTGCCAACTCCTATCCTAATACAAGATGCATCAACTTCCAAATCATCTGCTTCCAAGGTACCTACTAAACCACATATTCATGTTGGGAAACACATACCACTAGATCAAAAGTATGATGTATTGAAACACTTGGCCCATGTTCCAGTCATGTTATCAATTCTGGATGCTTTGAATCTATCAAAAGATCTTTGGGAAGCACTCATTGAGGCTTTTTCAAGTCCTCAGAAGTTTGAAACTGAAATTTCTATAGCTGAAGTCTATCGCATAGAGAATAATCCTACAGAACACCATGCAATAATATCTTTTACTAATGAAGATGAAGATGATGTTATGCATGGGAATATTAGACCTTCGTACTTATCTGGAAAGGTTAATGACGTAGTCGTTTGAAGAGATTTCATTGACAATGGTTTAGGAGTCAACCTCATGCCCATTCATACACTTCATCGATTGGGCCTCACAGAATTTAATTTATCTCTTTCTACCATGATGTTATAAGGATATGATAAAAATGACCAAGAAACACTGGGCAAAGTTACACTCAGAACTCAGTTTGGAGATCTTTTATCCAATTCAGATTTCATGGTTGTTGATCAAGACTCAGCTTTCAACATCTTGCTTAGAAGACCCTAGCTACATCAACATGGGGCTATCCTTTTATCATAACATCAATGTCTCAAATATTGTTTCGATGGTCAAGTTGGGACATTGTATGGTGATAAGGCCCCATTCAAGACATGTGAGTCTCAATACATTGAGGTGGAATTCTATCACATGCAGGGAAGGGAGAAATCTACAACAAAGGATATTACCAAAGATAATGATCCATATGGTTTGGAGAAGATTCCAGTAAATCCATTTACACATTTGAGTACAGATTTTGTGTTTCCTATCAGTCAAATTCACAAGATAGACCCAAATCAAAATACTCTTATAGAAAGATCCATAATGTCAATTACGGCAATCGCTCCAGACAACATGGGAGAAATTGGTAACCCACCAAGTAGTGATGAAAGCATAAATGGTGACGTCTTCATTTCATCCGCTAAAATACAACAAGTCTATACCTCACCAATTAAGCCAGAAAAAGATATAGCAACATCGGAGGTGAACAATGATGTCGATTTTCAATCCATCATCTCCTCTTTGTTACCCAAAGAAGACCCTTCATCATTAATCAGGTCGGAAATGGAAGCTTCTTCTTCAAGATGTGCAAATTTTGAAATCTCTTCTGATCATGAAAATTATGCTTTATTATCTACTATGCAAGTAGAAATGGAAGAAATAACACATGATGAAGAAGAAGAGGAAGATCTTAGAGATGCTCCTCCAGCATTTGAAGAGGGTATCTCTACCACTGTGGATGAACTCAGAGAAATAAATATGGGTACAAAAGAAGATCCACACCCAACTTTAATCAGTGCGTCCATGACTCTTGAAGAGCAAGAGATGCATATTTCCTTTATAAAGAGAAATAGAGATATATTTTCTTGGAACTATACAGAAATGCCCGGGCTTGATCATGATGTTGTTACTCATCATTTGGGTTTACAAGAATAACATCGAGGATTTAAGCAAGCCGCGAGAAGAACACACCCAACTTATGCTTCCAAAATTGAGGCTGAAGTAGATAAGATTATCTAAGCCAACATCATTAGGGAAGTTCAATATCCTATGTGGTTGGATAATATTGTTCCTGCAATGATGAAGAACAGGTAAATTAGAGTTTGTATCGATTTCAGAGATCTTAATCGGCATTGTCCTAAGGATGATTTCCCAGTTCTGATTACAGAACTTTTAATTGATGAAACTGCTAGCTATGAAGCACTTTCCTTCATGGATGGATATTCCGGATATAATCAGATCTGAATGGCCCCAAAAGATGAGGATTCCATAGCCTTCAAAGCCCCTCAGGGTGTGTTTTGCTACCGGGTAATGCCCTTTGGCTTAATGAATCCAGGTGGAACATATCAACGTGCCATGCATCGTATCTTCAAACCCTTCTTAGGGAAGTTTGTTGAATGCTATGTAGATGATTTGGTAGTTATATCCAAAGAACATTCTAATCACTTGGCTGATTTGGAAGTCGTATTCCACAAACTCCAACAATATATTTTGAAGATGAACCCCTTAAAATATGATTTTCAGGTAACCTTTGGAAAATTTCTCGGCTTTGTTGTACACCATCGTGGTATTGAAGTCGATCATGAGAAGACCAAGTCAATCCTTGGTATGTCACCTCCTCGAAATTTGAATGAATTAAGAGGACTTCAAGGGCACTTAGCCTATATTTGGCGTTTCATCACCAATTTAGTAGGCAAAAGTTTACCCTTCACCAAATTGATGAAGAAGCGAGTTACTTACAAGTGGACTGAAGAATGTCAAGAAGAATTCGTTATTCTCAAGAAATACCTCTTGATTACACCAGTACTCATGCCACCTGTTGAAGGAAGAACACTTATCCTCTACGTGACAGCTCTAGAGTGATCATTGGTGTCTTTATTGCTCAAAAGAATGATTCTAGGAATGAAAACAACCTCTACTATCTCCGCCAAACTATGCTTGAAGCAGAAACCCAGTATTCAGGTATTGAGAAGTGCTGCCTAGCATTAATCATTGTTGTTCAGAAGTTGAGACACTACTTGCAACATCACAAGATCCAATTGTTATCTCACAATAACCCACTCAAATTCAGCCTTAGTCGTCCAATTCTTACAGGACGTCTGGCAAGCTGGGCAGTTATTTTTTAGCAATTCGACATTCAGTATGTGTCTCAAAAGGAAATAAGGTCCATGCTCTGGCTGATTTCTTGGTTGAATACCCTTCAGTGGAGGACACATCTTCAGATATGGAACTCCCTTATGAGGAAGTATTCTCTATTCAAGAAAGTCCTCAGGCATGGGAAATGTATTTTGATGGTGCTTCCAGAAGTTCAACAAGGAGGAAAATGGAAAATCCTAAATTAAACAAATTTGGCTTAGGAATTGTGCTCGTTTCTCCAGAAAAGGCAGTGTTACCTTATTCCTTCTTATTGTGGGAAGTTGGTACCAATAATGAAGAAGAATACCAAGCTCTCATCGCGGGATTGGAATTAGCTCTTCAAGCACAAGTGAATCACTTAAAGGTGAATGGTGATTCAGACCTGGTAATAAAACAAGACAATGGGGATTATTCCATCAAAAAAGAAGAACTAATCCCTTTGTATGATTACATTAGAGAGTTAATGGTGAAATTCTCTTCAGAAACAACATTTTATTATGTCTCAAGATCACAAAATGATCAACCGGATGCACTAGATAACAAAGCCATAGCTCTAGAAGATCCAAATCGGGACGAGACAACCCTCAGTATTTCCCACCTTCATGCAATTTCAACTTATGTTTGAATCAAAATAGAGGAAATTAATGCAATTAGTCCAATTCCTAAACTTTATGGTAATACTACAGGATGGATGTCACATATCATGGAAAACCTTCAAAATGGAACACTTCCACCTGATAGAGAGAATAAAGAACAAATCCAGTGACATGTGGTCAATTTTACTCTTTATGATAGCCCAGATCGCCTAGAGAAAATTCTCTATAAATGCGGTTTTGATGGAGTACTCTTCAAATGCATTGATGGTGAAGAGACAATGGCTATCATGAAAAAATTGCATGCAGGAGTCTATGGTGCCCACCAGTCTGAACATAGACTGTCAGATCAGATTCGAAGGCTTGGATACTTTTGGCCTTCAATGATACAAGATTGTGTTGATTTCACAAAGAAGTGTCATTCATTCCAAGTAAATGCCATCTTCATTCATCAACCTCCAATGTTGCTTCAGATAGCTAAATACTCATGGACATTTTCCACATGGGGAATGGATGTGGTGGGACCTTACCCTTCGGCTACGACCAAGCAGTTTAAGTACATTCTTACTGCTACTGACTTCTTTTCCAAATGGGCAGAGGCAATACCTCTCAAGTAATTTAGTTTTAAATGTGTTGTTAGCTTCATCAAGTCTAACATCATTAACAGATTTGGTGTCCCTCATACCATATTGACGGATAATGGCACCAAATTCTGTTCATCCGAGGTGAAGAAGTTGTATGAATAATACAACATCAAATCCAACCATGCATCTCAGTATCATGCAGCGGCCAATGGAAAGATAGAAACCTTCAATAAGACTCTGTCAAATATACTGTAAAAGATGGTGGATAAAGATAAGAAATCAAGGCCTGATAAACTCTTCCATGCTTTATGGGCTTATCGGACTACCACCCGCACTGCAACTCGGTCAACTCCATATTCATTGGTATATGGAATAGAAGAAGTCTTACCAATTAAAGATCAACTACCCTCTCTTAGAGTTTCCATTTGTGAACAATAATCTATAGATGAACAATCTCAAAAGTGATTGAATGAATTGGAATGATTAGATGAGAAAATATTGTGCACATTGCACCACTTAGAAGTCTATCAGAATCGAATAGCATGATATTTTAATAAAAAAGTTCATCTTCGTTCATTCACTCAGGGAGAATTGGTATTAGTTCTCAGAACTCCAATGATACCAGGAATGAAACCTCCCAAAGTTGAGCCAAAATAGGAAGGACCATACTCAATACATAGGGTCTACTCCAATAGAACTTATTCTTTAATCTCAATGGATGGAGAACTCATCACTACTCTAACCAATGCCAAATTTTTGAAGAAGTATTTTGTATAAACACAAAATATATCATCATGGTCCGGTATGACCTTAAACTGCACCACCATCCAACAAGATGTTAAACTGCATCATCAACAGTCCATGAATATGACCCTAAACTATTTGCAATTCCCTTACATCCAGAAAGACGTTAAACTGCATCATCCAGGGTCCATACATATGATCTTAAACTATTTGTATTAATTTCATCCCACACGACATTAAACTGTGGGGAAAAAAATTCCCTCATTGGTCCTCACTGCATGACATTAAACTGCACAGTTCCCCTTCCATCCAGCATGACGTTAAACTGCACCATCCATGGTCCATGCATATGACTTTAAACTATTCGCTCTTTCGTCCAACTGGACATTAAACTGTGAAAAAGTACCTAATACGTCCAACATGATGTTAAACTGTGTCCCCCTTCATCGTCCTTGCTATATGAAATTAAACTATATAGAAGTCCCTTTTGTCCAACATAACGTTAAAGTGTATTGTCCCCATCATACTAACTACATGACACTAAACTGTACAAAAAATCCTTTAATACGTGCTACATGACATTAAACTGTACTTTGTCCCTGGTACATGAAATTAAACTGTGCATCCCCAATAGTCATAACTACAAGACCTTAAAACTGCATAGTCCCTTCATATGTCATACATGACATTAAACTATGCATCGTTAGGGTTGTTGCTACCTCTTGTTTCACACACCGAGTATGACTCACGTGAGCTTAGAGAAAACTTCAACCATAATACCCTCTATGGGCCGCCAACCATCCGTAAGTCCCAACATCTTTTTTTATTATTTAGGTCGTTATCCCCAATAATGACTTGATCATTAATTCATTATTTAATTGAACTACGTGGAATTTGATCCTTGCCTTCCAGGCTGGGTACATAGGCAACCTCCCAAGGATCAAGCGCACAACCAATCTCTTCACATCGGTTCACCTCCATCTCATATGATGTTGATTCATAAAAACAGCCCCTAGAATCAATATCTTTACATTGGTTCACTTACGTCCATGTTATACGATGTTAAACTATACAACACTTTTGTCCAGTATGACAATAAACTACAATATTCTTTGATACCCTCACGTGAGAGGGAATAATTATTTACATTGATTTTTCAATCATGTTTCATTTCAAAGACTATGTGCATACATGGAAATTCCCAAAAATTTAATCTTGGGTTAAACCATCATTGTACTAAAGTCCCCTTTCACCCTTCACATGTATGAACCAAATTTGTAGAGAGGGTATTTCTAGAACTACGTGGTCTTGATTCCCATCCTTATGGGATACGTAGGAACGTTTGAGTGTCCCTCAAATCCAGCCCCATGTCTTTTGGGCCTAACCCCAAATTCCACTTCCAGTCCCTTGGCTGAAAAGTCCCCGTGAAAACACACACTGTGTATTTCTTAAAATTGTCCAAGATCTATGATCCTAAACTAAGATCTCTAATCCTTTTCTCTGACATGACATTAAACCTAATTTCAAGAACTACATATGTCTTGATTCCCATCCTTATGGGATACGTAGTAAAGTCCAACATTTCCATTCAGGACCCATCCACCACATGATTATTGTTAGCATTGATCTGTGTATCTCTGTATACATTGGAAAATACCCATCTTTATGTGTCATAATCCTAACCATAACTATTTTCAGATCTTCATAACCCTTTTCTTGACTTTTAGTCACAAAAATGTCAAATTTCTGAGAGTTATTTAACCTGAATATGTAGTATGTGCCCTTAGGTGGCCTTGCATAAACAGTATCCATAGCAGATTTGTTAGCCAAAAGATGCTTTTATTTGACTATGCAGTCAATGCCCTTAGGTGGCCGACATAATTCAACCCCCTAACAGATTTGTTAAATACTGGTAACTTCATTCTTGGGAAGAAAGCTTATTTTGTCCTTATTTTTCTTAATGACAATATGTAGGGATCCACAAAAAACTATCATTAACATACTTGTCCCATATCCTTTCTCATGATCTGAAAGTATTCAAGTCTATGGTTTATATTCTCCTTCCCTACGTTTGGGTTAGACCTTCATAGGAGTAATATTAATCCAGTTCTTCGATAATATTTTTTAGAAATATCTTCTCCATATTCAAGTACGTCTTTCCATACAGAAAACTCTATAGTTTTGAAAATTTTAATCTCCATAAACTTTCACTGGTTTTTAGCAGTAGAAAGGTAAATTTCTAAGAGTTATTTTTCCTGACCTTTTAGCACGTTCTTTTAGGCAGCCTTGCATAAATAGTCTACATAACAAACTTGTTATCCAAAAGATGCTATTTATTTGACTATGCAACCAATGCCCTTAGGTGGCCCTGCATAATTCAACCCCCTAATGGGTTTGTTAAATAATGGTAAATTCATTCTTGGAAACTACTTCTTCTAATGACTTTTATCACTTTTTCATATCATTCCTCAGATTCAAATATTCTTAAGTCATAGTTTACATATTTTTTCCCTCATACATGAGTATGGTAATGTGTTTTCAGTTAAATTTTTGAGGAATTGAGTCAATTATAATCGATTTCAGTCAAATATATTCGAACTTAATCATTAGCCTTTTTATTTCCGATATGCATGACATTAAACTGCCAATTAAAACAAAGACCCATGGTTTCTATATTTTTTTTCTCAGAGTCAAATCCTCTTTTCATTTGGATCCAACTCTAAGGGGGGACTTTTGTTGAAGCTCCTTTCATCACAGAATCTAAATATTGGAAAAGGGGAATATCTGAGCTCAAAGTTATTTAACCTTTGGACAAATATTCAAAATTGACAAAGGAATGAATAATAAGAACATTGCACAAGGGTCGCGCAAGTTCTATAATGGTCACGCAAGTACACTTGCATGCTGCAATGGTCGCGCAAGTACACCTGTGTGCCGAAGTTGGTCACCAAGTCACTTGCGCGCCCTAGGTGATAACCTTTCGGGGTATTCTCCAGCCTATAAATACCCCCAGTGGGCCCCCTATATGAAAGGGATTTTTTTCCAGAATTCGGATTTAGTGCTCTGAATTCGCAAGTCTCTTCTTCAGGTCTTCCGAACACTTATAAGGTAATTATTCTCCTAGAATGGAAGGTCTATAAAAAGAGGAGTAAGGTCTTAGTGTTAGAATTCACTAACACTTGTGCGCCTAAGGTGTTTTACCCTTATGGGAAATGAACATACTTGTGCGCTGCCCTACTTCCTCACTAAAACTTGTGCGCTTCTCTTCTGGAAGTACCTAAGGATAATTCTAAAGGCATTAGTCAAGGATCGCCCAAGTATTACCATGCTAGATTACAAATGCGCAAGTACCCATTTGTCGTGTAGGTATACCTGCGTGACCAGGACTTGTGTGCCCACGCAGTACCTACGCGCCTACTAGGACTTGAGAGCCCCTACCATTTTGGGTTCCCTTCTTGCCCATTTCACCCCTCTTATTCCATTCCACCTCTCCAATTCAAGATTCAGTCTTCAAGACACTCTTCAAAGCCATGTTTGGCATGATTTATTGATTTGACTTACTTATCTGAAAGGAATTATGTGGAATATCTCTCAAAACCTTGTGATTTATATATCTTTATGTCACTAAAGATTGAGATTTCATTCATTCAACGTCATCCTTTAAGATGAGAGAACCCTTAACCTGGTCCTCCTTTTCAGGAATAATCCCCAGTCATAATTCTCAAATATGGGCCTTCTATTCAAGAATAAGACCCAACCATAATTCTATTAACCTGGGCCTCCTATTCAAGAGAAATCCCCAGTCTCAAATATGGGACTCCTTTTTAAGAGTAAGACCCAGTCTCAAATATGGGCATCCTCTTCAGGAGTAAGCCCCACGTCCCTTAATTTTTCGAGTCCCTTAACCTGGGCCTCCTTCTCAGGAGAAATCCCTAGTCTTAATTTCTCTTAACAAGTCCTAATTTAACATTGCTTTGGGATTCCTTCTCCAGAGTAAAAACCAATAATAAGTCCTCTCTTAATTTGGGCCTCCTTTTCAAGAGTAAGCCCCAAGTTATAGTATTCAAATCTCCATGAATCACATATACCTTTATGGACCATGTTCTTGGATTTCTTTCCCTGAAGTAAATCATAATATTCAATTATCTGGGTAGTCATACATACATAAGCCCCACATTATTTCTTATGATTGCATATTTCATGGCACAATTGTATGGTTTTTACCAATACCTCTTGTTTCTTACACCGAGCATGACTCACATAAGCTTAGAGTGTAAAATTAATTATGACATCCTTCTTTGAGCCGACAATCATAAACATCATACCCCCATACTCGAACTACGTGGGTTCTGATTCCTTTTCTAAACAAAGGATACGTAGGTAGCCCATCTACGGGTTTGATCCCAACTCTGAAATAATCCATGTCCTTATGAATGACAATAAACATCAAGTTCCCCACTGAGTGGCTTTAAAACCAACATGGTCATTAAAATGACTGAGATACTTCTATATAAATGTGTCGAAGGATAGCATGGAACAAGAATATCTAATAAATACAGATGATTATCTATAAATGAAGAACCTCAAATATATATAAAAGATTCTCTAAATTTCATACATATTTAATCATTGATTGTCAGATCTGAAGGAAAGCTCATTTTATACATGGTAATGTAATAAGGATTCACCAACATAACTTAAATCTATAAAGAGAGTCCCGGAGTAGACTTCCCCTAAAAAAGGTGTGATGAGACTGACCTTTCATCCTCTCAACCAATGCAAATTCCTAAGCCTCATCAGTCCACAAACTAATGAGCACCTACATTTGGTATGTAGGTCCAAATGGATGTGGAATCACTGGATGTTTCCAGTTTTACGAACAAACCCGTTAGAAACCGATTGGAATGTTTGAACCTTCAATCAAGGAGGTCATCCCCAAATTCAGAGGGAAACACACCCTTCTTTGGTTATAATGTGACATCCATCCTTGGTTATAACATAACCATCACCATATAAAGAACAATATATATATATATATTCCAAATGAATATAAATAATTCATCACATCTGAACACATGGAAAGAAATAGGTTTCATAAACTTTCATCATAACCAAAAAAGTAGAAAAGAAATTGGTTTCATAATCATTTCATCATTTCATCAAAGCATAACTAGTGGAAAAAGAATCAGGTTTCATAATCATTTAATCATGGTACAACCTCTATAAGAGAAATTAATTTTATAAACATATTTTTATCATAAACATAAACTATATATAGATATAATAAGAATGATATCCTTGGATTATATCCCTAGTAAACCATAAGTAATATTAAAGGATTTTATATTAGATGGAAATTTATTTTTAAAGATCAAATTAAATATTTCTTAAGGAAACAATTTTTTTAAATAACTTTTTAAAACTAAAAATTCCTAAAATATTTTGAAAATAAATTTTCATTGAAAATAACATTGAAAACTTATAACGGATTCTTTATAAATAATTTAAAATACTTCATGAGAAAAAAAATCCTTTCCTGTTTGAAATTCCTTTTAGAACAAAATATATTTTCAGAATAATTTTATTTGAAAATAACCTTCAAAACATACAATGGAAGTTTTAAAAATAATTTCAAGCATTTATTGAGGAAAATATATTTTCCACACTGAAAAAAACTTTTTAAAATATTTAATATTTACAAAATTTGTTTTTTTTTTGAAAAAAACCCGGAAAATATATAAATGAATCTTCAAATAAAATAATGATCATGATGGTAGGAAATTTCATTCATTCTCAACAAATTAAAATAAATATTCCTTTCACATTTTTAGTAAAATACGAATTGTAATTGTTTAGAAAATACAAAGAAGATTCATTTTAAAAAAAAGATTAAAAATTAAAGAATGATTAAAAATTTCATTAATAAATCATTTTAATAATTTTAGAAAACCTTTTTTAATAAATTTTTAGAGAACTTGTTTTTAGAAGAAATAGGGGTTTTTATTGAATAGGGAAATAAAGATGATTTTTATTTAAAACATTATCTTGAAACATTAGGTACATAATGTGGGGTAAAGGAATGGAAAATAGTTATTCTCCCAAAATAACCAGATGATAAGAAATAAAATTTGTTTCTTGAGAGATATATCACAATATCTTATCATTGGAAGAATAATCATGATAATTCTTAATAAATGATGAGATTGTAACATAAAATATATACAACTTTGGAAACATTGTATCATAAGCTCCATTAAATAATAGTGTGAAATTAAATTTATAATATCCTGACAATAAATTAATTAATCATATTGCATGTAAAATGGGATGTATACACATGTCATAAAATAATATAGGTGCATAACATAATATATGTCCTGGAGAAGGAAAATTGAGACAAAAATCACTTACCTTTACTCTTGAATTCCATTATACATGTTCAAACCACACGTATAACAAAAATAATTTTATTATATATCTATAATTGAACCAAATATATATATATACACTATATATGACTTACTTATGACATTTTATTACTTGTTTATTCACAATTCCATGTTACAGTCATGTTTCATGTAATAACAACTTTGATTCTTGTGTATATTTTTATTTGTTATTTTTTTGGTCCTATTAATTTGATCATGGATAAATAAAAGAAATAATTTATGCATTATATTAATATGATACATATTCATTATATATTTATTTTGAGTAATATATTAATGTTCGATATGAAAAATGAAATACAACATTCATGGTTATGGTATATCATATGTACGCATGAATATTGTTTCCATTTTCTCAAAGGATTGAAATAAAGAAAGGTAAATAATATATTAAAATTTTATAATAATTTTTATGTAATATATATCACATATTTTAATTACACTCATCCATATTACCTTGCATGTGAAGCGTTAATAAATCCCATCATTTCGTGAGGCGGTAGTCCACCATACTCACTGGAAACATAATTGTATTCCTCTATAAAGGAAAATAATAAGGTCTATATGATATGATGATTAAAAAAATTTATAATATCATAAATATAATATATAATTATTTAATCTATCATTATATCTAGTAGTGATGGGTGGTGATAGAAAATGAATAACATTGGCTCCCGAGGTGGTAGTCCGCCGTATAAACGAATGATGATTTCAAATCCCATTTGATGGAAGTGGAGATTGATATAGGGAATTACCTAAACATAATGAAATATAAATATATGTAAGATAATAAGGTTATTATATCAGAATGGTTTACTAATAATTGAAAGAGGTGGACGAAAAACTAAAATAAAATTGGTCATTGAAGAACATTACCTCTTCTTCAAGTAATGTTCATAAGTTTGAATGAAAAGACTTCCTAGGTTGGATTTATGAATAAAATAAGGATTATAGTATGATAATATAGAAATAAGGAAGTTATTTGATTAAGTAATTAATGAACATATGTTTTTGATTTTTTGAATATGAGAGGATAAGGGGTGGCCTTTTTTAAATGAGGTGAGTGACACACTTCTAATTTTTGAAAAGAAAAAGGTGCCGCCGCATTTTTCAAATTCCAATCGAATAAATAATTGACCATTATAGAATATTGGAGATATAAGGTCAGAATATGGCCATCCAATTGATGTTTTAAAAATTTTGGGTCATTTTCAACACATATGTTTTAGTTCAATCCCCCATTAAAACCCCTTATACCTTAACCAAAGTAAATAATTTTAACTGTTTTAATTTTCATTGTGGTAAAAAAATTAAGTTGAAATAATTAGATAATATTAAATATTATTATTACAAATCCTGAATCAATTTTTTTAAAATTTAATTCATATAGGTGGTAAATTTTAATTTTAATTTAAACCCATAGACTAGATAAGGAGGTTGTTTTCCAAAGAGAAAATGTTCAAAAGATTAAAATGATTATATATATAAAATCAACATTAAAAGAACAAAATCAACTAATTTGTGTTAATTGATATATAATCGAAACTAAATTAGTTTTTAAACCACATTAAAACGATTTTTATGTGTTTAAATGTTTTATAAGAAATGAAAATTCTTAATAAAAATTGGTATTTTTCACTATTCATTGAAAAATTTATCTTTTCATAAAATTCTAAAATAATAAATAAATTTTTTTTGACATTATGATTGAAAAATTTATGTTTATTTTTAAAATAAATCTTCTAAAAGTGGGAAAAAATTAATTTTAAGATAACTACGAACAAGGAGACCAAACTAATTTTTAGAAAAATATAGTTTTAAGGGTAAATTTGGATTTATTCTTATCTCTTTTTAATATTATACACAAAATTAATGTTAAAATTTTTATTGAATATATAATATATAAATTTAATTAAAATAATTCATCAAAATTTACTTTTTAAATTTACTAAAGTTAAACAATTCTGTGTGAATTAAAACGTTTTTTTAGAAAAATAATTCATTTATTTTGAAATAGCTTTTATTTTAATTTCAAATTAACTGGTCACTAAAGAATTAAATTTTCATACATTTGAATAAAATATATTTTAATAATTTATTTAATAGTATTCATACCCTCTACTCCAATTGCTATGTGATAACTTTAATATTAAATAATAATCATTATTGCATATAATTCAAGATAAACATGGAGATATGTGTAACAAAAAATTTCTAAAAGATAAAATTTATTTAAATATAAATATTTTATAAAATATAAGGGTGTCACATTCGACCCACTAAAATAAATTCCTTCCTCACAATCTGAACTTGTGCTCAGTTAATAAGGGCTTAACATTTGAAAATCTAGTTGTGGGAAACCCACATCATAAAAAGCTTCAATAAAACATCCAATTGAATGGATAAAAAGGGATGTGTGACGGTCATCGGGAATAACACATTCAAAGTTTCCAAATATGTAAACTTAGGTTGGAAGTAATGATTTTTACAAAGAAGAAAAACATATTGTCCAAATAATAATGGAGAGTGATATAGATAATTTATCATTAAAAATTGAATAACCCTGTGAAAATATTCAACAACAAAACCATAAACCAAAGTGTTGTGAAACGAGTCATTGGTATCATTATAAATGATGGAAATAGGATAACATTTTATTTTAAGATTATTTTTCTTTAATTGGAATACTTTTAATGATAATATATTGTTAATTGATTTCATTTAATTTCATAAGAACAATATCATCCTTTAATTGTGCCTTTATCAATTTACAATTCATCGGTTACTACAAGATATGATATTGATTTTTTATTCTTGGAGGAATAATTAATCACAAGATCCATAAAATAAGGATATGTCATTCCTTTTATCTATAGTTATCATCATAACAAAATGGTTAGCATAGGTTATCCAATATACATAAATCTTCATATGGTGAAATAATACATTAATATATAAAACATCAACTAAAGTACATCCTTATCCATTCCATAAATGGTTAGCCTTATGACCCTTCCAAAATTCAAAACAAATAAATACGATTACTAAATTTCCAAAAATCAAGTTAACATTAATCCCCCAAATATGAATAAGTAGCTCTTAAAAGTCACTTAACAAATATGTTAATACCATGGAAATATATTCTCTTGAATCATGGTAAATACAATAATTTCCAATAAAAACCTTAATGAAAACATACAAACTTCCTCATTCCTTAAATAAAAATACATATTATGGAATATATTCCATAAATCCAATAATGCTATAAACTCCATCAATGATAACATAACCCAATTTTTCCACAAATCATTAATCATTTATAAGGTAATGTATAATATAAAATTATATTATTTATATCAATCAACTCTATATCCAAAATAAACACCATTTTATGAACATCAGGAATATATTACAGGTTATATTCCCTTAATCAAAATATCACCTTGCTATTAAATAACTTTTTAGGACATTAGTACAATTTTATATATTACTCTAACTGCTTAATATAAAACTATTTTGGAAAAATCCATTGATGTTTCATGATTATGATAACCAAAATACCACTGATGAAAATATAATTCTTTGAATACCAATACAAAAACACATCAATCACTCCACTTTCTACATAAACCATTAACAATGCTTCATCATCTTGTCCCTTAACACTTATTTCATTTCATATGTAATTTCTAGTTTCTTCATCATTATCAATATAACCATTACTCATATGAAATTTCTGATTCTCTTAATGAGATTTCATTTTAGTTAATCAATTTGAATAATGACCATACTTTATAGATTTGAAACATTCAACAGTTAGTGATAACTTCGGGTGACTATTATTCACATCCATTATATTGACCAAACTTATCATTTTTACTATGGAAATAATTTATTTATGTCATTATTTTCTATACTCAAATAGTCTTCCTATTCTTATAAGACGTCCTCATAGGTGATTATTTCCACATTTATGAAATATCAGAAACTATATAATATTTCCTCTATGGCTTCCACCACCTAAACTCTCTAAAAAACCCACCAAAATATTCTTTTGTGAATCTAAAAGTTTGTTATGGTGAAAGTTGTTAATCATATATTGTGATAAATAATTAAGAATAATAATAATATCTGTCACTCTAGTAATAATCCCATTTAGTTTCTCATCAAAACATTGTCTATCACATTCAAATTTAATCCAGTTCCTTCTAGTTCCCATAATTGACTAAAGAAAAAATATCATAGTGTGATTCTCAATATTCATAGTGGGAAAGCACAAAATAATGAAAAATCACTTATAGGATTTCTAAATTAGGATACATTATTTTAAATCTTGGAAACCTTAGTCTTAACCTAATTCATTCATTGTCATTATTTAAAACCTTCATAATGGTTCATAAAGAGTTAATAAATTTCCAAAATATATCCATTGGGAGTGTCAAACTAGGTATGAACGGAAGCCTATTGTCGTACACCGGGTGATGATCGAGTCCAGATCAATGCACCCGTTTTAGAATTATTAACCCTATGAACCTATGTCCTAGAGCCACATCTACTTGTAGAATCCAGATAGGGATTTAATTTCTTGGGAACAACTTTATCTATCCTTTAACAATATTCTAGGACATTTTCTTATACTTTAACTCATAATTAGACTTATCTGTAGATATATCTGAAGACATATCATCATAAATGTCCCTAGGGATGTCACTATTTTTTTCATCATAGTTTCCAAAGGTTAATTAATCCTTTATTTTGATACCTACTATAGAGACCATACATTTTCATATATAGATATTAAAAATTTTAGATGAATATTTTTTACATTACACAAATTCACACCTTATGATCATAATGGTTTAACGCCTTTGGATACTCGGTACACATTATTATTATTTAGTAAAATATGTTAAAATTTTCCCACAAAGATCATCCCATTTAGTACTCCTTATAGATATACCATAGTTAAATCCTTTATTGAAAAAATGTGTAATGTCTCGAAATTTATGTATATATTTTTAAATTATATGGAATTTCTTTTGAGACCCCACTCTTTGATTGCACATGATTCCGAGGCCCGGTGAGCCCAGAATGGAATTTTGAACATTTTTTAGTTCATTTAAGTAAATGTACAAGCAGGTTTTTCAAACATTTGAACTCGTGATCGGATAAAAAATCAAAGGTCACAGTTGAATTCATAACATTAGGATTCACCTAGAATAGTCTTAAATTTAACTGGCGATGGTTGACCATAAAATATAGTTTTTAGTCTTTTCTGAAAATAATAAAATAAATCAAAAAGTTATTTTAGTTTTCTTTTCTCACCATTGAGTGGTGGATGATGGTGTTGTGGTATGGTGACAAGGAACATTAAATGAAGCTCATTAATTGATCATTTTTGTGTATCATAATGATGCATTAATTGAAACGTAATAGATATATTGTTTCTTAAATAAAATAATGGAATGATGCGGTTTCACAGTGTAATAGAAACATTGTGACGTGTTTTATTTTTAATAGGATAACATGTTGGAGAAATGAGAATTAAACTATGGAAATTATCTAATGAACCTATGACAAGGATTTCCCGCAACTATGAATGAGGAATGCTGTCAATTTTTCTAGCAACATTGATTCTTTATGAAGAATATGACCGGGAAGTAATGAATTCCAATAGAGATTGAATCTAAGATGGCATAGTGCTTCAACGACAAACTTTGATAAAGGTAGGGGTTTAATTGTTTTATTTTTTCCCCATTGTTATTTTAAAAAGACAAAAGCGGATCAACCCATGAACAGGTTGACTCACAGATTTTTTTATTCGTTCGGGATGTGTTTTTTTTAGGTTTTATACAGTGAGATTAAATTAATGTTGATAGAACTATGATCCCAAGCCTCCACTCTTTTTAAAATTCTAATGTGGATGGTATGGGCTGAATCGAACAAGGACAGAACCCCCTATGCCTTGGAGTTCATGGTATATGAAAATTCAAAATCGCATCCAGGAAATTTAAAGTCCTTTCAGGGAAGGTGACACCCCATTGAGGGCGTAGGCGTAGTTGGTGTGAAGAACATGCCAACAGTGTAGACCTAGTGGACCATGAGAAAACATGATGGTGCACAAAAATGGTTTGTTAGAGGTGGCTGCTGCAAAAAACTCAGGCCGCAGAAAATCATAAGGAGTAACCAGCTGGTCTGGTCTCTGGTGGTAGGGACACGACTTGTAGCCACATGCCACGGTTCTCCGGTGCATGTGGTCCCCTGACCGTGTGTGAGAAGTCTGGCTGGCCATGTAACGGCAGGCCACGGTCAGTTGACCATGTTAAAGAAGGAATCCCCATGGATGACCTTTGAAGTGAAGGGGATCTAGACGCAGCTTCCAGCCATGTCCTAGCCAGGTGGAACCAAACCACCTATGGCAGATCGGGTAGGGCGTGGGCTGCCCAAGTGGGCCAGACCCCAGTGGGCCGGAACTGCCGCATCGGGCTAGACCCACCCGATCGGGTTGGACCAGACTGGGTGAAACCCAGGCTAGGATGGGTCTAGGTTGGGTCATTGGTCCCAGGTCGGTTTAGGATGGTCTGATCAGGTCGAAGAGGACCCGGACCCTACCTACCCCTTTTTGAAAAAAGTCAATATCTCTCAAACTGAGTGTCTGTTTGATGAGAAATTTACGGAGTTGGAACCCTCTATAGGAGTAGTATATTTTGGTATACTTTGTTGAGGATTTCATGGAAGTTGAAATTTGAAAAATGGCTTAAGGAGTTGTTCTCTCAGAATCAAACTCACTACGAGTGGAAACCGTATGGTTGGTGAGACCTGAAAAATGATGACAAGCAACCTAGTTTGGATCAGATACAATGGGCCTGTGAGAAGAAATTTTTTTTTGACGTAGAAGTTCCATGTTGGGGAATGAATCTTGTGTGATCTGGAAAACCCCCGATACTAAACATGAGGTGTACCTCAGTATGGCCAAGGTGGGAAGCGGCTTCTGTGTGACCCAGAATTCCCACAGTGGGGAGCAACATCTGTGTGACCCAACATACCAACGGTACTCATCATGGATGAGTTCCAAATAAGTCATAGGTTGGTGGGAAGTGGCTTCTGTGTGACTCAGTAATCCCACTGTACTCATTGAGGAGGATTTCTCTAGAAACCCATGGTGTTTGATATTATGACTGATAGTCTTTATTGCCTACTCTAGAATATACCTGGTGTGAGTTGTCTTTCTTCATGATCAAGCTTCTTGCTTCATTTTTATAATTTCGTTGTGGTTATTCCTTTTTTTGGGGTCCCTACTGAGTATATTTTTACTCACCCTTACATGGGCTTCACTCACACATGTTGTGTCTGATGAAAATGACCACCACCTTAATGGGGGACTTGGTGGACAAGGAACCGATGGTTCCCAGTGAGACCATGTAGGCAGGACATAATTATAGGTCATCTAGCAGCTACACTATACTTACCAATATGTGGTGTTTCTAGTGGAAAACTTTTAAAAATTTCCTTGTACATTCCTGTTTTTAGTTTATCTTTTGTTGAGTTTGTATTCTGGACCATTTGAACTAAAGTTTGTACATTTACTCAGTGTTTGTTTAGTGTAATGCATGTTTATAAATCCATATTTGGGACATGGTTGTGTGTGTGTGCATATAGGTACTTACGAAAATGCCTCCCACTTTCAGTTTGATGCCTCTGGTGCTTGTCGCCAACCCTTGTCCTTTGGGAGGCGGTCTAGGGGTATGTCATGGCATGATCCCCTGGGGACTGGTCGTGACAAAGTGGTAACATATTTTGTTGATTATACCTCAAATAAAAAGAGTCTATTGATTTGTTTTTGGGGAAACATTGTTAAATGTTTTGAGTTCGACTTTCATATTCATGGACCCCAGTGTTTGTGTGGCGGGCGACGTATCCACACAATAGGACCCTGAATTCTGATTTTTATCTCTATACATGAAAACAATGGTTTCATAAGTGTCTCCTTATGATATTATTGAATTAGAGTCATATCATCATGTATAATATCCAGACTCTGGTACATCTTGATCTATTTTTGGATGCCTCCATGTAGACATCCAGCTAGGATTCTGATATGCGATTGTGTGGATAACCTGCCTAACAATGAGGCATTGGTTCAGGGACTAGTGCTAGAGATGGTCCCACCGGGCAGTTCCCCTGTTTTCCACCACCTATTGATTCGAAGTTACTATCGGCATTACTAGTAGAGGATGTATGTAGACACAATGCATTGTATTATTTTTAGTTATAGAGACCTCCTAGATTCTAGGGAGATACATATCCTCAGGTCGCTAAGGACTGTCTAGAGGCAGTGACACAGGTCTTCTACTTAGTGAGGAAACCACTTGAACACATGGAGATATTCACTACAATGCTTATACAGGTCTTTGTAGGGATATGGTGGAGCTTGACCATCCAGGCGCATGATGAGGTGACCCTCACCTAGAGAGACTTCGAGTGGCCTTTCTAATAAGAGTTTTTACACATGAATTTTCACTCTATGTGCGTAAAAAAGATTATTCATCAATAAAAGGGCAGAATGTTAGTGGCATAGTAATCTATAAGTTTTACAAACCTCTCTTACTACTCCACAAACATGGTGTTAAACCATTTCATCAGGGACCAAACCGTTGAGAAGGAACTTAGACGGGAGATCAAGGAATCCTTGGTATCTCTCAGCAACTCTACTTAGGATGGAGTGCTAGATAAATCCCTTCTTTTGGAGAGCTTCCTAGAAGACCAGGCATTGACCTCCAGATCCACCGACATACCTTAGGTGGCAGATTCTTCAGTGTTGAGTAGTAGGAAGTAGACGAGGGGACCCAAGTAGATCAGATCTTTCAAGGGATGACCCTAAGACTTTGGGTTAGTGGTGTAGGGTTTCCAGAGCAGGTGGAGTTAGTAGGGAACAATCCAATGATTCACATGTGGAGGGTAAAAAAATATGGATCGTGACTACCCAACCTGCCACATAGATGATAAACAGACGATTGAAGGACTACTGAGGCAGAGGAAGAGATTCGAGCAAGGCAGTCTACAGGGAAGAGGATGTGGTAGGGGAGAAGGCTGAGTGGCAGGTGGTGGATGAAGGTTTGAGGTGCTACCACCACCACCCCCAAGTGGTCCACCACAAGACCAGGGAACCAAAAGATAGGGGAATTTCCAACTTTAGGTGATGGAGGCCTATTTCCATAGAACTCTAGAGTTGATTAGAGGTATGATATGTGTCTTCCCCTACTTAGCTATAGTTATTATAAACATAGGTTCCAGTCACCATTTCCTTAACACATACCTCATTTGAGGACCAAAGATTCTGATGGAGCTATTTGCTTGATCCTAACAATTAGTAACACCAATGGGAGGAGATTCTATTATTAAAAATTTGTTCTGATAGTGTTAGCTTACTCTAGGATGTGATAGCTTCAGCTGTGATCTCCTAGTAGTAGTTTCGAGGCTTTAAGACATCATCTTGGGTATGAAACGGTTATCTACAGTCCATAATTAGATAGAATATATTTGGGGCAAAGTTGGTGTGTCTGGAAGGATGAGACTAGGTTTTCCTTCATTGGTGAAAAGGGAACTTTTTAACCATAGGATGAACTTTCTGAGAGGAGGGTGAATCCAATCACTCACCATTTGGCTAGCCACACCCTCGGTTCAATAGATGAGAGGAGTCCAATATTTACTATAGTGGAGGATGGGTATGGGGATGTCTTTACTGGAGATGATCTGGGACTACCTTCATGTAGGGAGGTAGACTTCTGCATCATTATATCAGTAGGGATGACATCAATATCCACACCAATATATTGGATGTCTTCCATAGAGCTTCATGAAATGAGGGTACAATTGAAGGACTTTCAAGAGAAGGGATTCGTGAGACCCAACATTTCACCATGGGCAGCCCCAGTGTAGTTTTTTAAGAAGGTAGATGAGAGCTTGAGGCTATGTGTGGAATTCAGACACCTGAACCATGTGACCATGAAGAAAAAGTATCCACTTCTGAGGATTGAGGACCTATTTGACCAACTAAAGGGAGGGATATGGTTCTTGAAGATCGACCTCAGATCATGGTATCATCAGCTTCATGTATGGGATGAGGACGTACTGAAGATAACCTTTAGATGTTGTTATGTCCACTATATGTTTTTGGGGTTGCCTTTCAGTTTGACCTATTCCCCTAGAATGTTCATGGGACTCATGAACAAGATCTTCCAGCCTTACATCGATCGTTTCATGGTTTCATTATTTGATGACATATTGGTGTACTTGGCATTAGAGGAGGAGCACGCTAAAGACCATTAGATAGTCCTAAATAAAATTTGAGAGCACCAGATTTAGGGTAATCTCTCAAAGTGCCTGTTCTGGATTCAAGAGTTCCACTTTATGAGACACGTCATCTTAGAGGCTAGATTTTCAGTGGATCCGATGAAGATATAGGTAGTGATTTCTTGGGAGCCACCCAGGAGAGTGACCTAGGTATGATGTTTCTTGGGCTTGGATGGATACTACCAGAGGATCATTCATGATTTTTCCATAATAGAAGCCCTTTTATAATCAATGAAACAAAAGGGACAACCCTTCACGTGGACAGAGAAGTGCTAGTAGAGTTTCTAGGAGCTGAGGTGGAGACTAACGAGTGCCCCGGTCTTAAGACTACCAGAATAGGGTGTTCGGTATGTAGTCTTTTATGACTAATCTGGTTCTGGACTAGGTTGTTTCATGATGCATGAGTGAGCAGTATTCACTTAATTCTCACCAATGATGAGGCATCATGAGCAGAACTACATGAAACATGACCAAGAGTTATCACTAGTGTTTTTTTCCGGGAAGATATGGCAGAACTACTTGATGGGTGAATGATTTACTATCTACTCCAACCACAAGAGTATTAGGTATATCTTCTCACAGAAGAACCTGAAGTTAATACAATCGTGATGGCCTAAGTTCCTCTAGGACTATGAATTTGAAATAGTATATACTCCTAGGAAGGGGAATGTGGTGGCTGATGCACTCACAAGGAGGTTTGGTTTGTATTTTCTAAGAAAGGTGATACAGTATAAAACTGCGATGAAGATATACGTTGTGGATGATGATGGAGAAGCTTACCTTCAGCCAATGAATATCACTCCCCCACTCTTAGAATGAGTCAGGGAGGCACAACTTGTGGATGTTGACTAGAAGGGCTGGCGTTCTGAAATATCCTCAAGATAGGATCCTGATGGATTTTCAGTAGGTGGGGAGCACGTCAACCTTTTCAGAGGGAACACAATAGTAACTGTGACGTTGTGTGGGGAGGAGTTGTGGGAGTTCTATACATCCCCTTTGGCAGCACATTCTAGTGTGTTGAAGGTGTACCAAGACCTCTGATGTCAGCACTAGTGGCTAGGGATGATGAAAGCAGTGGAAGAGTTCATTTCTTGATGCCTCACTTGTCATTAAGTGAATGATGAGGATCTGGTCCCATAAGAATTGGCACAACCACTTGAGGTACTAGAATGGAATTGGGAGGTATCTACATGGACTTTGTGATGGGGTTATCACACACGTCTAGGGTCCACAATTCCATCTGGGTGATTATTGAACAACTCAGAAAGTCAGATCACTTACTACCCATCCAAGAGCATGGATTAGTAGAGGGATTGGGACACCTCTACGTTTAGGAGATAGTGCAGCTAAATGGGTTTCCTTATAAGATCCTCTCATACCTTGATGCATTATTTACATCCCGGTTGTGGAATGGATTATAGGAGATGTTTGGGGATCAGCTGCACTTGAGCATAGCTTTTCACCCTCAGATAGATAATCAGATAGAGTAGACCATAAAGACCCTGGAGGACATGATTTTTGCTTGTGTACTTTATTTTGGTCACAGTTAGGAGGACCAACTACCACTAGTGGAGTTTTCATACAATAATAGCTATCACTCCACCATCGTCATGACACCGTTTGATCCCCTTTACGGGTAGCCATGCAAATCACCTCTATGATAGATAGACATAGGGGTGTTAGCACTCATGGGTCAGGAGTTAGTACGGGCTACCACTGAGAAGGTGCAGATCATCCAAGAGTGGATGAGGACTGTATTGAGAAGATATAAATTGTATGCCGACAGGAGGTGGAGGCCCTTGGAGTTCAAGGAGGTAGACCATGTCTTCCTTTAGGTCTCACCCCGATGGGGGGTTCTAGAGATTTGGAAAGGGTGAAAAGTTATCTATGAGGTTTATCAGACCTTTTCAGATCCTCAGTAGAGTTGGAAAGGTTGTGTATTCCCTAGATATTCACCCACAGATGCACCAGGTGCTTGATGTTTTTAACATTTCAATATGAGGATATACTTGCATGAACCATCACACTTAATCGAATAGGGTGTGCTGGAGATTAACAATAAAGAAATATTTGCGGAGTTCCAGGTAGATATAGAGGACTGACAAGAGCAGGTACTTTATGGATGGTTGATTCCTCTTGTGCATGTTCAGTGGCATAGTGAGATTCTACAAGAGAGCACATGGGAGCGGGAGGCTCAGATTCATGCTCAGTACCCCCATTTTTTTGATTAGACCTTGTTTTGGATTCTGGGGATGTAAATACCAAATATGAGGAGAATTTAAAACCCTAAAATTTCGGTATATATTTTTTGAAATTATAGGGAATTATTTCGAGACCACACACTTTGATGACATGTGATTATGAGGCCCGGTGATTCCAGAATGGAAATTTGAACATTTTTTAGTTCTTTTAAGTGAACGTGCGAGCATATTTTTTTGACTTTTAAACCAGTACTCGAATCGAAAATCAAAGGGAAAAATTGAATTCAAAACTTCCCAATTCACCTTAAAGTGACTTAACTTCAACTGACGAGGTTTGACCAGAAAAGATAGTTTTTGGACTTTTTGAAAAATAATAAAAAAAATTTAAAAAGTAGTTTTATTTTTCTTTTATCTACATTGAGTGGCAGATGATAGTGCTGCTATGTGGCAATGAGGTTCATTAAATAAATCTCATTAATGGATCATTGTTGTGCATCACAGTGATGCATTAATTAAAGTGTAATAGATAATATGTTTCATTAATGAAATAGCGTAATGACATGAAGTTATAGCGTAATAGCAATGATGTGAAGTGTTTTATTTTTAATAGAATAAAATGTTAGAGAAATAAGAATTGAACCATGGAAATTCACTGGTGAACCTACAACAAGGATTCCCTCTAACGATGAATGAAAAATACATAAAGGATTTTCAGAAACATTGAAGCTTTATGTAGAATGAGACCAGGAAGCGACGAATGAGACTGGGAAGTGACGAACGAAAACAAAGTTTGAATATTTGAGGGAGGAGAGCTTTATCCAAAAATGATAATCAAGGTAGGGGATTAATTTTTTTATGTTTTCACCTTTCTTATTATATTACAACGAATGCAGATCAACACATGAAAAGGTTGATTTGTGGATTGTTTGTTCATACAGGAGGGTGTTCTTCTTAGGTTTTCTCTAGTGGGATTAAATTATTGTTGATAGAACTATGATCCCAAGCTACCAATGCTTTTAAAATTTTAACATGGAGGGCATGGGATGACACGAACAAGGCCTGACCCCTTCCCCCTATGCGTTCTTGGTGGTTGAACTTTATAAGTGTAGGAAAGGAAAATTTGCGGCCCTCGTAGGGAAGGCGACACCCCTCGAAGGGCTATAAGCATGGTCAATGCGAAGAATGGACCACCGGTGGGGACCCAGTGTGCCAAAGAAAGACCCACCAACATGCTGGAGGTCACTGCCTTGCTAGCTTGGGCCATGTAGAATTGAGAGGAGCTTTCGGCTAGTGGTGGGGAGGTGGTCCCTCGAACGTGTTCGTTGAGAGGCCCATAGCTATAGGCTATGGTTATTAGGGGAACACGGTCCCTTGACCACATGAAAGAAATATAGTAAGTCGGATTAGCCGGCTGGGGTTGGTTTGCCGCGGTGGAGAAGTTGTCCCCATGGATGACATGCAAGGCGAAGGGAAGCGAGACATGGATTTCAGCCGTGTCCCTTCCATGCGGAACTGGTCTGCCTATTCCAGACTGGGCAAGGCATGGGCTGTCCCAGCGGGCTAGACCATAGTGGGATAGACCCTCCCTTGAGGACTAGACCCTAGTAGAGTGGACCCGCCCCATCAGGCCAGACCCACCCCATTTGGTTGGGCTGGACCCATGGCCCAACGGTCCAGACCAGGTCCGGGTTGGGTCAGCAGACCCGAGTTGAGTTTGGTAAGTCTGACCAGGTTGGACTGAACCCGGACCTAACCAAACCCTTTTTTGAAAAACATCAGTCTCTTTCAAACTATATGTCCATTTGAGGAGACGTTTGTAGTGTTGGAACCCTCACAACGAGGCAAATCATTTTTCATACTCTATGGGGGATTTCATGGATGTTGAAATTCAAAGAATGGATTGGGGAGCAGTTTTCTGGGAATCAGGCGCACTATGTGCGGAAACCCTACTATTGGATGAGACCAAAAGACTGCAAACAAGCGACCCTATGTAAATCAGATACTATGGTCCAATGGTAAGTGGCTTTTGTGTTACCCAGCATGCCCACATTGGGGAGTGGGTTCTATGTGACCCTACAGACCCATGGAACTCGACAGAAGGAGTACCTTAGTATGGAAAAGGTGGGAAGCAGCTTCTGTGTGACCCGAAATTCCCAAGGTGGCGAGAAGCTTCTGTGTGACCAAGCTTACCCATAGTACTCATCACAGATAAGTACCACAACAATCCTAGGTTAGTGGGAAGCGACTTTTGTTTGACCAGACAGGCCCACTGTACTCATTAAGTGGTAGTTCTCTAGCATCCCATGGTGTTCGACGCTATGACTGATAGTCTTACATTTCTATTCTAGAATATACCTGGTGTGAGCTCCCATGATTCATGATCATGCTTCGTGCTTCATTTTTTGGATTTATTTTTGGTCATTCCTTTTTTGTTTTGGGGTCCCTATTGAGTATATTATTAGTCACCCTTACATGGGCTTCACCCACACGTGTTGTGTATAGTGAAGACGACCACCTCTTTGATGGAGGACTTTGTGGCCCAAGACCCAGTGCTGCCCAGTGAGAGCAGGCAGGCATGGTGTACTTCTATGGATTCCAGCAGCTACTATGTACTTTCCCATCAGGAGGGGTTTCCATCAGATGGCTTTTATAATTTTCATTGTACAATCATATTTTCAATTTATCTTTTATTGGGTGTGTATTATATACCATTTGACCTATAGTTTTTACTTTTAATCAGTGGTTGTTTAGCGGAATTCATGTTTACTTTTCCATTATTGGGATGTGGTTGTGTGTTTATGCATACAGGTACTCAGGAAAATGCCAACAACTTGTAGGTTGATGCATTCAATTCTAGTCGCCAACCACTATACTTTGGGAGGCGGGATTGGGGTATGTCACGAACTGGGCCCCAAGGGACTTGTTGTGACAAAACGGGGAACCAAAACATAATAAAGGGTGACCTCAGATGTTCAGTAAGGGTAAATAAGGGAAAATATTTAAACATAACCAGAGCATAAAGTTATGTAAACATGAGAATAACATATGAAAACTGTACCCTATATATAAAAGTTCAAAATCTTATGCCATGGAATGGATATTGGTAGTTAATAAGACATTTATCAAAAGGAAATCAAGGAACATGATCGATGAGATCAGAAAATTGGCATAAATCACATATTTGTGGCATACACAAAAGTATAGAAAATAATATCCATAGTAGCCAATGATCATTTACGAGGAAATTGTATTGGAAATGATTCACTCCCAAAACCATCATAGTTGTCAATGTTCACTCCCTATACTATCGTAGTGGAAAAGTTCCATACAGAACTGGGTTCACTCCCCACTACAGTCTTATTTATCTCAATAGATATTAATCATTACCCAATTCATTGGAGTGAGATATAAGTCCCATCCGTATTTTGTTATAACATGACAATTATCCATGGTTATAACATAACCACCATCACATAATTATATTCATACATTCTTGTACCAAAATATCATAAAAATTCAATTGTATTAGATCCCATCAAAATAAATGAGTATCATAAACATTTAACCATAACACAACCTACAAAAAAAATATTTCATAGTCATTTCATTATTTTATCAAAGAATAACCCATCGAAAAAAGTGGGATTCATGAGAATTTTATTATGGCACAACACATGGAATAGAAATGTTTTTATAAAAATATTTTCATCATAAACATAAACTATACAGAGGAGGAATAAAAATTTTATTCTTTGATTATATCCCTATTTCATATTAAGTAACATTAAATAATTTCATCTTATATAGAAATTAATTTTGGAAGATCTCTTCGAAAATTTCTTGATGAAAATACATTTTCTATGAAAATAATTTTTTTATAGAAAAAATTAAAATAATAATTTTGAAACCCTTTTATTTTAAAAATACCTTGAAAACTCATAAAGGAAGGATTAAAATAATTTAAATCTCTTCTGAAGAAAATATAATAACCACTTTTATTTTTTTTAAAGGTAACACATTTCTAAAATGATTTTCTTTGAAAATATCCATGAAAAATTATAAATTATTATTTAAATAAAATAATATCCATGATAGAGGGAAAATTTTTTCATGTCATACATATTAAAAGAAATATTCTTTTCACCTTTTTGGTCAAACCCAAACAAGAATTGTTTGGAAAAAGAAATAAATATTTCTTTGAATTTTTTTATAGAAAATAATACATGGGTAAAAATTTATATAATAAATCATTTGAATAATGTTAAAAACAATTTCGAATTTTTTTTAGAAAACCTGTTTTTTCAAGAAAAAGTTTTTTCAACCGAAGAGAGAAATAAAATATTTTTTCTTATAATTTTTTAAACTGTTGAGTAAATAAAGAGAGTTAAACGAATAGAAAAAATTTAATATCTATAAATGACTATAGAAGAAGAAAATTAATGAGTTTATTTAGATGTAGATCTCAATATTTTATCATTTGAAGTATAATCATGAGAAATCTCAATAAATGATGATATTGTAACATAAAACCCTTACCACTTTGGTAACTTTGAATCGTAAGACCCATAAAAGAGTAAGATTAAATTAAATATATAATATCATGAGAATAAATAAATTTATGAAATTAAATATCAAAGGTTATGTATATAAACCACTCATAAGAAGATATGTGCATAAAATAACATATATCTCAATGAAGGTAGATTTAGAAACAAATCCATTACCTTTACTCTCGACTTCATTCATGCACATTTAATGCTTCTGTATAATAAAAACAAGTTTAATATAAATGTATAAGAAAAACATAAAAAAATAAATATGTATATATATATATATCATACCATGTATTATTTAATTATAACCATTTATTTCCCTTTTATTGACAATTCCAGGTTAATGTCATGTTTTGGGAAATAACTACTTTTTTGTGTATGTTTTGATTTGTTAATTTTTTGACTTGTTAAATTGATAATGGTTGAATAATATCCACAATTTTATCCATGATATAAATATAATACATATTCAGAATATATAAATTTAGATTAATCTATAAAATTTATAAATTGAATATAAAATATGTCATTCATAGAGACAGTATGTCGTATATATGCTTGAATATTGTTACCATTTTTTCGATGTGATGAATGAAATAGAGGTAAATAATATATAATATTAATAGAATAATTATTATTTCATATATATATTTACTTTTATTAAAACCATCTTTATTCACTTCCATGTGAAGCATGAATAAATCACATTGTTTTGCGATGGGGTAGTTTGTTGTACACACGAGTGGCGTTATTGTATTTCCAAGGATTGGAAAGTAAGAAGGTATGTGTGATATAATAATTAAATAAGTATAATAATATCATAATTATAGTATATAAAAATTTAATCCTTCTTTATATCTATCCAAGAGAGGTGGTGATGGAAAATGAATAACATTGGTTCGTGAGGCGGTAGTCTGCCGTACACATGAATGATGATTTCATAACCCATTTGATGAAAGGGGAGATGGTTGTAGATTATTAAATTAACATAAAAAACAACACTATATATAATATTATTTGGTTATTATATCTTAATGGGTCAATAATAATTTAATGATATGGTGGAAGAAATAAAATAAAAACACTCATTGATGAATGCTACAACTTCTACAGGTAACCTCATTTGGTTTGCAGTAAAAGCCTTCATATATTGTATTTATGAAAAAAATAAGGATTATAAGATTAAAATAGGGATTTTATTAAGATATTTGGGTAGTTATTGGTGGTTCTAAATGGGTTTTAAAGTTTTATTATGAGAGGATAAGGGGTGGCCTTTTATAGGTGAGGTGAGTGGCACACTTAATATTTTTAAAAACAAAATGGTATCCCCACATTTTTGACATTAAAAAGGCTCAATAATGAAAAATTATGAAACCAAGAAGATATAATGTCTAAATATATATTTAAAATGTATTTTTATTGGGATTAGATTATATTTAACCCATATCTTATAGTTTTTCCCCTAGTAAACCCATTTTTACCTTAACCTTGATAATATTTATACTATTTTTACAATTAATTTTGGTAAAAAATTAAGTTTAACTTTTTAGATAATATAAATTATATTTATTTTAAATATTTACTCAATTTTGTCAAATTTAATTCAGGTTTTTGTAAAAAATTAATTTAAAATTAAACCCACAGACGTGATGATAAAGCTAGTTTCTAAAATGAAAAGATTTAGAAGCATAAAAATTCATTATATTTAAATTCAATATGAAAATGATTATAATGAATTAAATTTATTTAATTTACATATAATTGATCTAATTTTACTATAAAAACCATCTAACATTTTTTATGTATTTAAATGTTTCAAAAAAATGATAATTCATAATAAAAACAAATATATCTCACTATTCATCGAAGAATTTATCTTTTTAAAAAAATTTCAAAAATTTATTGTAAGATAATTTTATAATTTTTATTTAAAAATTGAGATTATTTTTTCAAATAAATTTTCAAAAATAAGGAAAAAATAATTTTAAAATAAGTGTACAAGAGGTGATAAAACTTCTTTTTATAAAAATACAGTTTTTAAGCACATAATTGGATTTATTCTTATCTCTTATCTAGAAAACACATAAGAATAATGTTATATTTTTTATTGTATATAAAATATATATAATTAAATTAAAATTATTCATAAAATTATTTTTTAATTTGTTGAGGTAAACACATTTGTGTGCATAAAAATAGATTTTTTAGAAAAATATTTCGTTTATTTTCAAAAAGTATATATTTTAATTTAAAATTAATTTTTCACCAAAGAATTAATTTTATATAAATTTTGAGACCATATATTTTTATAATTTATTTAATCATATTCATAACCCCACACTAATAGCTAAGTAATAATAATCATCTGAAATAAAAATGTTTTAATAGTATGTCACCTTTTAGTTAAACTAGGTGTTGGGTGTATCAAAAGATACACTATGTCTTGCATGTAATGAAAGATAAAATCAGTGTCAGGTGTAATGAAAAATATCAAATTGATTAAATTTATTTGGAAAAAAAATCATAAAATCATGATATGTTACATTTTAATCCCTTAAATAAATTTCATCGTCACAATTTGAACTTGTCCCTGATAAATAGGGTTTTAAAATTTGAAAATCCCTTTGTGGGAAATCTACATCATAAAAACTATTAATAAAACTAACTATTTAAAATAGAGAAAGGGGTGGGTGAATTTCATATAGAATAAAATTTACTATGTTTACAAATATAAGAACATACTTGGGAATTGAATATTTGGACATGAATGAAATGAAAAATGTCCAAATAATAATAAAGAGTGATAAAGATAATAGGTCATAAGAAATTTAATGATAATGTTAAAATTAATAACTAAAAAATCATAAAAAATGAGGTGTGAGAAAGGTTATTAATATCATCAGAAATGATGGTAATACGACAAAATTTTAATTCAATATTATTTTTTGTAAGTTGAATAATTTTAATGAGAAGATATACTTACCTGATATCATTCCAATTAATAAGCACAATTTAATACTTTTATTGCGACTATATCAATTTACACATCACCTCATTATCCAAGAAATGATTATTAATTTTTTATTCATGAAGCACTAATGGATCACAAGATTCATTATATAATGATAAGTCATCACATTTATCTCTTGTTATCATCATAACAAAATGGTTACCATAGGTTATCCAATATATATCAATCTTCATATGGTGAAGTAATACATTAATCCATAAAACACACCGAAATTTAAAATTAATCCATTCTATAAATTTTTAACCTTATAAACCTTCTAAAATTAAAAATTTATAAATAAGGTATATAAATTTCCCAATATAAACATAATATAAATCCATGAAATATCAATAAGTAGTTATTAATGGTCAGATAAAAATATGGAAATACCTTGATCATGTATTCCCACAAATCATGGAAATAACAATAATTATCATAAAAACTCAAAGAAAATATACACACATCCCCATCACTTAAATAAAACCACAATTAATGGAATATATTCCAAAAATCCAATAATTCCGTAAACCCCATAAATGATACTATGATCCAATTTCTCTATAAATAATTAATCAGTTCCAGGGTGATAAATACTATCCATTTTACTTTATTCGTATAAATCATATATTTATCTAAACTAAACACTATTTTATAAACATCGGGAATATATTAAGGGTTATCTCACATTTACCAAAATACCACATTTCCATTAAATCACTTTTTTAGGACATCAATAATATTTAACAAATACTTGAAAATACTTAATTAAGAAACAAATGTATAAAAATCCATTGATGTTTTATTATTTTAATAACCAAAATACACTTAATAAAAATATTATTATTTGAATCTCAAAAAATAAATACATCAATATCTACACATTATTCATACAACATTAACCAAGATTCCTTTTTTATTCATTAATACTTCCTTTAATATGTAATTTGTAGACTCTTCATCATCAGTAATGTAATGATTACTTATGAAACCTTACTTATTCTCTTCCTAATATTTTCCTTTTCGACATCAATTTATATAATTTATATGCATTCTATATTTGAATCATTCAACCATTGATGATATATTATAGAGAACATTATTCTCATCCATTTCATTAACCAAAAATTTTATTTTTACTCTACAATTACTTTCTTTGTGTCCTTATTTTAAATATTTGAAACATTTTCTCATTCCTCTAAGAGATCCACTTGGATGTTTCTTTCTACATTCTCAACACATAGAAAAATGAATCTTCTTTCCTCTATAGTTTGCACCACCAAAACTCCTAATGAAGTATATAATTCTCTTCTTTGTTGAGTCCAATAGTTGGTTAAGGTGTAAGTTGTTAATAATATATCATGATAACTAATTAGGAATAATCTGAATATCCTTCCCTACAATCATTATTCCATTTTATTTCTCATCAAAAAAATTTATATCACATTCCGTATTAACATAATTCATTATGGTTCTCATAATTGAAAAAAACAATAATTCATAGTGTGAGTAACAATATTCATAGTAGGAACCACATAATAATGAAAAATAATATATATAATGTCTAAATCATGACACATTCTTTCCAATATAGGACACCTTTATTATTTTTGAGTCTATTCCTGGTCATTATTTAAATCCTTAATGATGGATCATAAAGAGTTGGTAAATTTTTAAAGCATATCCCTAGGGAGTATAAAATAGGTTGTGTAATAAGGCCAATTATTATATACTAGGTGATGATTGATTCTAGCTTAATGCACCCCTTTTACTGTTATTACCCCTAGGTACCTTTTTTCTAGATCCACATCGACTTATAACATCCAAACTGAGATCAAAGTTATTAGAAACCACTCACTCTATCCTTTACCAAAATTAAATGACATTTTCTTTTACATTGAATCATACTTAGAATTATTTATAGAAATATCCCTAGATATATCCTTATATATATACCTATATATTTACTTAAATGTTTCCCATTGTAGTTTCCAAAGGATAAATAAAAAATTCCTTCGGTACCAACTATTGAAACTAAAATTTTGATACATTTATATTAAATCTTTTAGAAGAATATTTATTACATTACATAAAAAGATGCCTAAGTATCATAATGGTTTTGTGCCTTTGGAGACTAGGTTCACAATAATCTGATGTAGTGAATGATATTCAATGTTTCACAAAAATAATTTCACATTTATTACTATGTATAGACATACCCTGGTTAAAACCATTATTTATATCCTAGGAAAGCAAACATAAGAAATTATGATCTCATATGCACAGTAAGTGTTAACAAGGGAAAATATATAAACATAACAAGATAATGGGGGTATAAGAACATGATCATAACATATGGAAACAATACCCTACATATCAATGATAAAAAACTTTAGTCACGAAATGAAGAATGATAGTTCATAGGACATGAATAATAAGGAAATAAAAGAACATGATCCATGAGAGAAAAAAGTTTTCATAAGATATAGATTTCTGGCATACACACAAGCATTGAAAATCATTTCCATGGTAGTCAGTAATCATTTCCATAGCTATTATAGTGGAATTAGTTCAATCCCAAAACTATTATAGTAGTCATGTTTCACTCCCAAGAATAGCATAGAGTAAATATTGAATAAAGAAACTAGGTTCACTCCCCATTCTACTCATGTCTAGCTCATTTGATATCAGTCATTACCTGATGCGTTGGAGGGATATATTGGTCCCACTCATCTTTAGTTATAACATGAAAACCATCTTTGGTTATAATGTAACCACCATAAAATATTGAAAATAATACATAGGTTTAACTTGATATCACAAAACTACAATCAAATGGTTTTCAAAAACATTTCATTATAACATAACCTTTATAAAAGAAATATGTTTCATAACCATTTCACCATTTCCGCAAATAAAAACCCATGGAGAAAGAATCGGTCTTCATAAGCATTCTATCATGGTATTTCCTATGGAAGAGAAAAAAATATAAACATATTTTTTTATAAACATAATCCATCCATAGAAAGAATAAGAATCATATTCTTGGATCATATCCCTAATAAAGGATAAGTTATATTGAAATATACTCTCTTATAATGAGAATGATTTGGAAAGATAACCTAGAAAATATAATTTAGGAAATTAAATTTTAATTGATAATAAATTTTTAAAACTAATAATTTATATAGGAAATAAAATTTTAATTGATAATAAATTTTTAAAACTAAATATTCATATAATTCTTTGAGAATCATTTTCTTTGAAAATAACCTTGATAACATATAATGGAATCTTTTAAAAATCATTTAAAACATTTCTCAAGGAAAATATCCTTTATGAATGGAAAAGTAATTTTTAAAACATTAATCATTTTTAAATCTTTTTCATTGAATCATTAAACATTAATATTCAAAAAAATGTTCATGATTTTGGGAAATTCCATTTTGGTTGTACACTAAAAAACAAATATTTATTTCACATTTTTGGTAAAGACAAACATGCATTATTTAGAAAAGAATATGAAGATTTGTTTTTTTTTGTTAAAAGTAAAACATCATAAAAATGAATTTAAATTTTTTTTCTGAATATTAATTTTTTTAAAAAATATTTAAAAACCATATTTTTGGAATAAAAATGGTTTTTGACTAAAGAGAATAATAAATACATTTTTTTTCATAAAAAAATCCTTTTGAACTATTGAGTACATAAAATGATTAAAATGAAGGTAATACAAGTATTATCTAGAAATATACAAATGAGAATAAAATAAATAAGTTTTTTTGAGCGATAGATCTTAATATATCATCATTGGAAGCATAATTATGAGTAATCCTGATAAATGATGATATTGTAACAAAAAACCCTTACAACCTTAGTAACTATAAATCATAAGACACATAAAATATTAATGTTACATGAAATATAGAATATCATGATAAAAATAAAATTCATGATATTACATGTAAAAGAGAATGTATAAAAACCTCATAAATAAAGTAAGTATATAACATTACATATGTCACAAATAAGGCACATTGAGACAAAAATCCATTAGCATATGTCTCAAATTCCATCAAACACATTCAAACCTCCTATTTAATAAAATTAATTTTTTAGATATATTATAGAATAATAAATTCAAATATATATATATATGTATATCATACCATATATGATTTACTAATTCCATTTAATTACCCATTTATTAACAATTCCATTTTTAAGTCACGTTTCAAGTAATAACTACTTTTTTTCATGTATGTTTGGATTTGTTATTTTTTAGCCAAATTAATTTAATAATGGATAAATAATCCTTATATTGTTAATAATTATATAAAAATATTATATATATTCAGTATATTTTCATTTAGAGTAATCAATAAAAGTTAGAGATAAAAATGAAATACACCATTCTTGGAGACGGTAGGCCGTATATACACATGAATGTTGTTTCCATTTTATAAAGGAATTCAAATAAATAAAGGTAAATAATATATTAACATTAAAAATAATTTTACTTTCATATATATCACATATTTTTATCAAACCCATCCTTATTACCATACAAATAAAGTATGAAGGAATCACATCGTTTTATGAGGTAGTAGTCCACCATATACCTGAACGACATTATCTTATTCCCATATAATGGAAATTAGAAGGGATATGCTATATAATAATTTCATAAGTATAATAATATCTTAAATATAATTTATAAAAATTTATAATATCATTATATATATTTGTGAGAGGCGGTAATGGAAAATGAATAACATTAGTTCATGAGGTAGTAGGTTTCCTTACACACGAATGAAGATTTCATTTCCTAGTTGATGGAAGTAGAGATGGTTTTCAGTCATGAAACTAACATAAAAACATATCATTATATGCAATATAATTTGGTTATTATATTATCATCATTTATCAAAAATTGATATATATGGAGGATGAAATTAAATAAAAATTATCATTAAAAATCATTACCTCTTCTTCAGGTAACCTCCTAAGGTTTGCACCAAAATCCTTCCATGGTTCGATTTGTGAATAAAATAGGTCATACATATTTATAATAAGTAATTAATGAAGATATTTGGTTAGTTATTGGATGATAAAATGGTTTTTGATGTTTGAAATTTAGAGGTGAAGGGGTGGCCTTTTAAAAGTGAGGTGAGTGGAAAATATGTAATTTTTGAAAAGAAAAAAGTGTCCCCACATTTCCACAAGGACAAAAAATAGTAAATTCTTAAAAATAGATGATTGACGGTAGAAATATATCCAAAAAATGAAATTTGGACATGTTTTTGGTCATTTTCACCCATATACTTTTATTTAAACCCCGACTAAATCAATTTTCACCTTAACCATGATAAATAATTTTTATTGTTTTTACTATTAATTTTGGTTAAAAATTAATTTGACCTTATTAGATAATAAAAATTGTTTTAATTATAACTAATGAATATATTTTTTAAAATTTCATTCATAATGGTGAAACATTTTAATTTATAATTAAACCCATAGGTGTATTGAGAAAGTGATTTTCCAACGATAAAATGTTCAAAATATTAAAATGCTTTTATATAGAATTTTAATATGAAAATGTTTCCCATGAAATTAATTGGATTAATTGATATATAATTTAAATAATTTACACTCTTAAAAAAATATTAAAAAAATTTACATTTTTTAAAATGTTTTTATAGAAATACATATTCTTAATGACAAGCAATATTTTTCACTATTCATTAACAAAGTTTTCTTTTTTTTTGTGAAAATTCTCAAAAATTTAATCAAAGATAATTTAAAAATTTTGATTTAAAAATTTCATTTAATATTTTGAAATATTATTCTTTAAATCGGAAAAAAATAATTTTAAAATAATTGTGTAAAAGGAAACAAAACTACTTTTTAGAAATATATATTTTCTAATCAGAAAATTAGATTTTTTGTTTTTTATTGGATAAAAACATATATGATGAATTTTAAAAATTAAATTGAATATATAACATAAATATTGCAATAAAATAATTTACCCAAAGTTATTTTTTTAATTTACTGACGTGAAACACATTTGTGTGGATAACAAAAAAATTTCAGAAAAAAATTTCATTTATTTTCAATCAGATTTTATTTTATTTTATAATTAAATGGTCACAAATGAATTCATTTTATATAATTTTGTACACTATATATTTTCATAATTTATTTAATACTATTCATACCATTTAATACAATGTCCATGTAATAATTACAAAATAACATTTTTATAGTATGTCACGTTTCATTTAAACTCAGTGTTTCTAGTATCGAAAGTTACACTCAATGTTGCATGCTACAAAATCTAAACATGGTGCTGTGTGTAACTCAAAATATCTAACAGATTAAATTTATTACAAAAATATATATTTCACAAAATATATGGTTGTTATAAATAGTGGTGGTAAATTTAGGTTTTTCAAAAAGGGATATTATTCTATATATTATTGGAAGTAGTATAGGGGTATAATTGGTAAAAAGAGAAAAATTATTTAGCTCAATCATGAATGTGGTAGTGGTATCAATATATTTTCATCATTTTCAATTTAATTTTATAATATGATTAAATCTCTTGTATTCCATCAATATGGTATTCTAGGGAAGGCATGTACCATACTAGACTCTATAAACCCTGATCTAATAATTATATTTTACTATATGTTTAGGATACAAGAGTTACCAAAGGATATGATAGTTTAATAGTTATTTAAGAAACAATATATATACATTTAAAAAAATATGATAAAATAAGAACATATTAAGATACAATTATTATTTCTTCCATTATATCATGAAAATTACACATAGTCCTCCTATAGGTTCCATGGGGAATAGAAAAAAATTAAGGATGATCATATATTCTTACTAAGGAGTATCATAAAACATATTATTAACTATCTTAAACATGATATAAGTGATATGAAAATAAATAATGAAAAATATGAATCCATAGTCTGCTGAAAACCGAGGAAATTATATATCTTTGAAAATAAATGAAAACATTGATAATAATAATAATTGATCTAATACTGATGTAATTTATAATGTTGGATATCAAAACCTGATGGATAGAACTTTTCTATGAAAATTATTTTTTATGGTAAGTGTAATATGAAAAAACCCAACACGTTTCATTTCATGAGTCTTATTGATGCATTGAGAGGGTATATAATTTTGGGCCCACCCATCACTTAATCAAGTCTGATGCATTCAACATATGAGTTAACAAGACCTTTCATACCATTCCTTGAGGAACCTCATACTAAATAAAATATTATTATCCATATAATAAGAAATATGTAAATCACATAATTCCCCATTCAATAGAATAAATTTTATGTCTAGTAGAACATCCCATAATCAACATAGTAGTTGTGGGGTGTCGTCAAAGTAATATAAAGTACACACATCAAAGAAATATAGGTGAGAGGGTACTTCCAATGGGATGATTCATCAATAAAGGATATTTAATGGGATCAATATTTTTCATTTCTAGGATATCAAATAAATGTTAATAAAAATAATTTATCATGGTTCTTAAAGTGCATGAAAATATTTCAATGAATATCCCATAAGTGTGTCTTTAAAGGTGTGTGGTCTTAAGCCCACTCGATGTGCATCAAGGTGATGATTTAAAAAATGATCTAACAACCTTTTTTAGGATGATTACCCCTAGGATAATATTTTCCATAACCAAATAAACTTTTTTATATCCATATATAGATGTATTTTCTAGTGAATTATACACATGTTTAATTTACAAAAATTTAGGATTGGTTTTCCACCATAGAAAACATTATTTTAACAATAGTGTTGGTAACTCCTAAATCAGAAGAATTAAAGAGAGGGATACAAATATATACTTATTAATTCCTTAAATATCATGATTAATATGAAAAATATTCTTCCATGTAAATTTATATATTACACAAAAAAATATTTGGTCATTATAACATGAGTCTCAAAGAATAAAAATTGAGATAATGAAACCCCACATAAGACTATGGTAGAAATTAAATCATAAAATCATGAAATAGAGGGATTAAAATTGACCTTTAAATTCTATGAAAATAGGTATTTCATGATACAACATCTCAAATAGGTAGTATATACAACACATAATGGAATTTAGGTGTATTATTATCTACGTTTCCCAAAGAAAGAAATTTGAGATGAAAAACCATTACCACTTCACCTAAATTCCATGAAAATAATTTAACCTCATCTATAATAAATATAGATATATTAATAACTTAATTTATAACTTTAATGATATCTATTTTCATCAATAATATTCATAAATAGTAAATGCCTACTTTAATTATTTTGATTTTCCACATAGGTGCTCATAATATTGATTGTTTATATTAGTTTTATAATAGCAGGGTGGTCATTCAACTATCATCCAAAGTATATTATTAAAATTTAATTGAAATCAAAATTATTTGTTATTTTTAATAATTTATATTGCTTAAATTTTTTTCATGAGTTTATAAATCATTAGGCTTGTTGTTGAAGTAAATAATAAGCTTGTTTTGTGGATTTTTTTATGAATTTAGGGTGCTTCCTTAATTGATGAATTATAAATTGATATAAAATCTATATAAAAATCATTATTTACACATTTTTATAACAATATACCAGTAAATAACTTTTCATATTCATATATGATATAAATTTATAGTATTGTTTAAGTGTGTGGTTAAAACAACCCAAACATGAACATACCCTGATATAATGAATTAATATGAAGTGGTTTTGTAATAATATAATTATACCAGAAGTGTAATTATATTATTTAGTGTTTATTAGTGATATAAGTTTTAATTTTAAGTAATTATAATAAAATTAATGGATATAAAAATCTTACATGATCAAAATAAAATATTATCTTCTTAGCTCACATATTTTAAATGATTAAATTAATAATGATCATTTTTTATTCATATAATTAATTGCTATTCCAAATTTTTATTCCAAAATAGTAATTATACAATACAAATCATATTTATCTTTTAATCCCATCCTTATATCCATCTGTGTAAAAAGGTGCTGAAAAATTAAACATGTTGCACTGTGGAGATAGTCATTCCCACAATGCATGAACATGATTTTTTCTCCAGAATGGACCAAGTATATAAATATACAATGATAATACCCATAATGGAGTAATTCTCTATATAAATTATTATAATAATATTATATTACATTATAAATAATAAATTTGAGCAAGGATATTTTGTAAGAAAACTAAGTATCTGATAATACTCACATCAGAGGCTATAATTTTACATTAAAGCGGCATTGGAGGTGAGGGAATTACGATAAATAATGATTACTAGAAGATTTTGAATGTGCGATAGTTTTCTAGGATGATAAAAATTACATAGTTTCAATATAAAATTTGAATGATATGTGAGTCTTGTAGTGGTGAATATGGTTCCCTATTATAAGTGAAGGGAAGTGTAGTTTTAGGAAAAACCCTTTGACTTTCAAACTGTAAAGTTAATATAAAATTTTCAAAGACCCAAAAATGGAAAATATAGGAGTGTAAAATTAATGTGGTTCAAATCAAACCTCAACCAACCATTTTTATTCAACTTTGAGTGTTGTTAGTGTTTCTGATTTGACTTTTTTTACTTTACCCTAATTTACTTTTACCATGGTGATTTATTTATTACCATAAAAATTCAATTTAATGAAAACTGATAATTTTTAAAACATTTCCTAAATTGATAATTATAACATTAAATTTTAAAATAATTTTATCAAATAACATTTTTAATGGTGTGGAAATTAGATTTTAAAATAAATACACTTATTCACATAAAAATAGTTTTTAGATAAAGAATATTTTTAAGATATATATTTATATAAAATTTAAAATTACATTGGATAATGATTTTAATGATATAAATTTAATTATTTTAAAACCAATAAAGATTATTCAGCTTTCAAGGTACGCCAAAATTGAATCCCCCTTGAAAATAATTGATTCAAAAAAATAATGAAAACATATTTTATAATAAAGACACATTTTAATTTTTTATATAAATGTTTAATGTATTATGTAATGTTAAAAAAATATTTTTAAATGGGTTTTTAAATAATTAATTAATTATTATATAATGATAAAGTAATATAAATTACAATTTTCCAGAAAACAATATCTCTCTACTAAAAAAATACATTTTAAGAAAAATAAAAAAAATCATACTTATGTAATTTTGATATGATGAATTTAAAAAGGAAGTTATTATGTTTAATTTAAAACTAAAAAACATAACTTTTGAATTATGTCTTCAATAAAGTTTCTTTAGATTTTGATAGTCTAGTATATGGTGTTTAACTACTATAGTAGGGTCTCATGTATTAAATTCCCCCACAAAAATTATTTCATCTTTGAAATTGGGGTACATATCAGTTATTGAACAAATGTGGATACTCTTTCCTTAAATCTTATTTAGTATCCCTGGTTTACTATAATATTTTGTGATTCCTCTAAAGTAAATTCAGCATCATGTTTTTAATTCCACCGCACGTGCACTATGGTTTCAAGATTCTAGAAAGGTTCTTTCTTACAAGAAAAGTTAGACTCTAATTATATTCCCTCATATGAGAGAACATGTCCTCTATATTCAATAAACTTCTTTAGTAATGAATCATGGAAGGTTTCATGCACTTTAGAAAGGTTGGGAAGCATATCCAACTGGTAAGAGATAAACCCAAGTCTTTTTAACATTTCAAAAGGCCTAATAAACCTAAAAATAAAGCTTCCATTTTTACAAAATCGTATATCTCCCTTCCATGGGGACACCATAAAGAATACATAATCCCCAATTTAAATTCCATGTTTTTCCTTTAATTTTTTTATCAAAAATCATTTTTGTACTATGGTGTTCTCAAATATGATCCCTAATAATATGTATATTAGTTGTTTTCTCCTCTACTGTCTGTAGTCTAACTAGTCTTCTTCCCCTAACTTGTTTGAAAAAGTATGGAGTACGAATCATATTGTTATACAATTGTTCATATGGCTCCCTCTGGAATCTCAAATAAAATCTATTATTTTATGAAAATTATATGAATGTTATATTTAGACCCAATATACATTGGAATTCAATAAAACATAATCTCAGTATGTCTTAAAATATTTGTATATTCATTTTGAACTTCCCATCATTCAGGGGATGATAGGTGGTGCTTAAATGTTTCTTATCATTAAGATCACTTTGAAGACTCTTTACTAATTTCAAAGTAAACTAAAGGTCACCTTCAGATACAATTGATAGAGGTTCCCCATGAAGGATTAAAATTTCATTGATATAATGATAAAAAAGGAATTCATGGGTAGGTCTTACCTTACATATATGAAAATATTATTCTTAGTAAAATAATCAATAATGACCCATATATAATATAATTCTTCCTTGGGGATTTGGGAGTCCAGTGAAAATATATATTGTAACATTTTACAACATCTATATAGGTATAGACAAAGGTTACACGAATCCATTATGATGTTTTCTTTCGTCCTTCACTTATTGTCATACTAAGAATATGAACACATAGTCTGCAATTTCCCACTCTATAACATACCTCTATAAATGTTCTCTTCAATCACTATAAATATTTATGATACTAGGTTATGTAGATAAATTTGATCTATGTGCATTTTCTACAAGTTAGATATTCAATTATGGTGTAGATGAAAGATATAATCTCTTCCAAAAGATGAATACTATATATATATAGATTAATTCAATCAATTTCCCTTCATTCAATGATTTAATATTTATTTTAAGTCCTTATCATCCTATTGGTACTTCCCTATATTTTATAGTATGGTTGGTTTAATAGTTTAAAAAAAGGAATAATGGATCCCCATGCCTATAAATCACCATATACATCTTTAATAGATCATTGTATATAGGATCCCTATTAATCCTCATCCTGGTTAGAACTTCATAATACATTTTACCCAATAAGTCATCTATCTTGTTTTACATTCCTAGGTGGTAGTTTTTTAAGTAATCATAGTACTTGAGTATTTCCAACAATCTTATTTTCCTTATGTTGAGATCCTTCTCAGAGAAGATATAAATCAAACTCTTGTTGTCCATATATATATATATAATGCATCTTTCACCATAGAGGTTATTACTCCATATTTTCAAATAAAATATTATCGTTTCTATCTCAAGGTTACGAGTTTTATAGTTATTTTATGAATTTTATTTTTTATTAATTAATAGGAAATCACTCTATCATTCTATATAAGGGGACAATCATCTAATTTCTTTGAAACATCACTATAAATTACAAATCCTTTATTGCATAATGGTAAAGTTAATACTATAGAATGAACCAGAATCCTCTTTAGTTCTTCAGAACATTTATTAAATCTTATTGTATATTTAAATTAATCTCTTTTATGTGTTAAATTGGTGAATGGGTTGGCTATCTGGAAAAAGTATTGATCTAACTACCGATAGTTACCCACTAGTTCTAGGAAACATCATATTTCATTTGTGTTCATTAATGTGGGATAGTATTTTACTACCTTTGTCTATAAAGGTTTAATATATTTCATATCCTTAGTGAAAATGTGTTCGATAACAAAAAATTCATTGAGCCAAAATTCACACTTAATATAATTCAAATATAATTCTTTTTTTACTAAGGGTCTCCATAATTTTTAATATATGATTCTCGTGATCATGATAGAACTAAGTGTATATCAAGATATAATCATTAACACCAAATAAGTCATCAAGACACTTTTTAGTACTCTATTCATTATATCTATAAATAAAAAAGTTTTATTGGTTAATAAAAAAAATTACCATAAACTCAATCTTTCCATTCCATATTTGAAATGACATCTTCAGAATATCATCCTTATTTTCCTTTAGCTGATGATAACTAGAGAGAATATTTATCTTTAAAAATTATTGGTATACATTATGTTCGTTAAATACGTCATAAATAAGTGTAAAATGATACATATTATTTATAGAAATGGAATTTATCTCCATATAATTGATTCACAATCTCATGAAAACACCATTCATTTTCACAAATAAAATAGGGGCTCCCCATGGTGACACATTAGGGCTTATAAATCCCTCATCATTCAAATATTTTAGATATTTATTAATCTCCACCAATTCCACTAGTACCATTATATAATGAGTTTTAGATATAGATCTTCAATCAGGAATGAGTTCAATTGAGAACTCAACTTCACGCTATGGTGGATAACCATGTAATAATTCTCAAAAAATGTTGATGAATTTATGTACCATAGGTACATACACTACAATTATTAAATATTCACCATCCATAGATCACAATTGATCTTCATATTTTACTATAATTTCATTAATGATATCTATTGGGGGAGGATCTAGACTTGATTAATATGATGGAGTTTCACCTCAAAGGATAATATATTACACCTCACCATCATCTTATAAATAAACTTTTTCCTCATATATTGAAATAAAATTCATACCATGGATCATATCAAATTAAACCATTGGTATAATTTCTATGTTTTCAAATAGGTTACACCCTTGAATCACTTTAGATATGTCTAAAATGTATTTGTTGTGATAAGAAATTCACTTGGTGTTCTAATTGATAATTAAGTTATTGGGGATTTAGGTAAATATCTAAAGGTTCTGGAAATCATGGAAGTCATAAAAGAGTATATATATTTAAAATAAAACAAAACATAAGCTAACTTTTAGGTAAAAACCATTATACCTTCCACCACATCATTTGAAACTTCAACATTAGCTATGGTAACCAGATAATATAGCCCCTCTCCCTTGGCCTTTTTTATGGTAAATGTAATTGAAATTTGTGGAATTGGTTCACATAATTTCCTTTATCCCTAAATATAAATCATTGAACACTAAAAACTTCTTTTAATACCTTTTATAAGAGATCTTGATGGAATTTTCTTCACACTTGTAACAAACTATAGTTCCCTTCTAGTAAGACCCAATATGATTCTTCCTATAGTTAACTTATGTGAGAAATACCACCGTTAGTTTCTTCCATTTTTCTATATTTTCCATCCCTTCACTCTCATATGTCGCATTCTTCTCATTATTTACATTGAATATATACATTTTGGATGATTCCTTTTCTATCATAATGGGAATTTAAAGTATATCCTCATATAAATAAAAGGTATGAGAGGAAAATTACAATAGAAGGATCTACTTTATGTCATAAAATAAATGATCAAAATTATATCTAATCAATGTAAATAGTCTACCACATTACTATATAACTTTTATAATTAATCTTCATATTCGATGACATTTTCCTCTGAATTTTTTTCTATGATTATGAAACTACCTTTCAATTTATTCTCTCTACTCAAAAATAAAATTATGTTTCATATAATAACTACTTTAATGTTCCTTATTACACACACATGATCACATATTCCTCTTTAGTGTATTGAATTTGAGACCACCATTGGTCCATATATCCCTTGTAATGATAGAATTACCTAATGAACTTTTAATTTTCATTAATTTATAAATCATAAAGGACCTTATATGGGGAATTGATCCATTATTTAGATACCAATTAATATTTAGTTTCACAAAATATAGGATGGTTTTTTCATATAAAATGGTAAAATATAGTTACACCATGTTGTGGATCCACAAGTCACTCTATGCATTTAGGATTTTTTTTACCTTACACAACTACCTTAAAATTTTTATGATCTAACTAGACTCAACTATAGAATCATGAAGTTGTTTAGGGGGAATGTCCCTAAATATACTAATAGTGTTTATATGGTTCCCATTACACCTATTGATGGAAATATTTATATAATTCAATAAATAGAATTATCTAATAACATGGAATTATGAAATAAAATTATTATTATTATTTATATAGTTTTCCCTATAAATATGGAGGGTTTTTTTCAAATAACATGTGTTATCGAGATATATTCCTTAAAATCTAGTCCCCAAGGTTCCTAATAAACATCCCTTGAAACTAACTATAAAATCTTATACTCCAAAAACCCATATTTGATAGGTATTTTACATTATTGGTATAAGATAAATGAGTTATAAATGGATACAATAGTTTAGTAGTATTGAAAGATTAGATACATAAATAAATTTCAATTAATAAGATACAAATAAAACATATTGAGAGAAATTTTTTATCCATTACTTATTATCCATGAAAATTACAAATATCCCTCCTCTAGGTTTCTTATGGAATAACGAAAAATAAGGGAAGGCTCAGATTCTCATTAATAAGTAACATATAATGTAATCATACATATTATAAACATTGAATAAGTTATATTGTAAGAAATAAAAAGTAATATGAATTCGTAATCAAATGAAGACTGATGGAATTCAATTTATAGGACAATAAATTAAAACATGGATAATAATAATCATTGATATTATAATGATGGAATTCATAATATCAGACATCAAAACATGATTTCAAGAAATTTTTCTATGACACTTATCTTATTCAAAAAGTGGAATACACCAATACATAACCAATTTTGTCTCTGTATAAATATTGACGAATTAAGGGGCTATATTTGTTTAGGTCCCACCCATAACCTAATTAATTAAAATTTATTCACTATTAGAGTCATCAAGACCTTTTGTACCATTCCCTTTGGAACCGTTTAAGGAATAAAACTCCTATATCCATATAATGAGAATTATATAAATAAAATACATCCACATAGAATATAACAATGTGTATGTCTAGTAACTCATCCTTTAATCAATATTGAAGCTATGGGGAATTATCAAATTAATATGAAGTACCCCCATGAAAGAAATATAGCAGACAATTCATGTCTATTGTTATGATACATAGAATATAGTAATCAAGATCAATATTTTTCACTAGTTTGAGTCCAAATTAATAGTATAAAAAATCCTTTATCATGTTTCATTATGAACGTGTGAATATTCCAAATTTTATCACCCAGGAATGTCTCATGAGGTGTACAGTCTTAGAATAACTTGTCATGTATCAAGGTGATGATTGAGTTAATATTCAACCAACACTTTGGGGTGATTACCCTAAGGATCAACTTTTCCACAACTGTATCCATATTTCAATGTCCATATAGGGATGTGTTTTATATAACATTACACACTTTTACTTTACCGAAAAATTAGATTTGTTTTCCACTATAGAAAATATTTAGTTTACCAGTAGTTTTATTAATTCTTGAATTACAAGAATATAAGAGGGTTATAGAAATATTGAATTTTAAATACATTAAATTTCTTGATATTTAATTTTTTTATGGAAATGTATGCATCATAATAAATAAAATAATTGGTGATTATAACAAGAGTCCCAAATAATGAAAATTGAGGCAAAAAAACAACATATATGACAGGTAAAAATTCAATCATAACCCATTTAAAGAGAGGTATTAAAATTTATCATTAAAATATATTAATAAAATATTTTCATGATAAAAAATCTAAAATAGGTATAATATATATCACATATAGTATGTTTGGTGTATAATACTAAAAACGTTTGAAAGAGAGTTAATTGAGACAAAAAACCTTTACCACCTTTCTTGACTACCATAAATGTACATTAAAATCCTATATAATAAACATAGGTATATTAATAAAATAATCTATAACCCTAATGAAATCAATTTTCATCTATAGACTTCAGAAATATTCATTCTATACATGAATTCTTCCGATTGTCCACATTGATGTCCCTAGTTTTGACCGTTTGTACAAGTTTCATAATAATAGTGTTCATATTAATTATTATTACAATTTAAATTATTAACATTTCATTAAAATTACATTTAAAAACTATTTAGACTAAATTATGTTGTTTTAAATTCCTTCCATGAGTGTTTTAGACTTTATCCTTGAAGATAACGTCAATGATAAGCATGTTTGTTGTGTTTTTTAATAAATGGATGGTGTATCCTTAATTGATGAATTTGATATTTATACGACATTAATGGAATCTAAAAAATAATTCTTTACAAATTTATAACATATTATACCGTTAAATATGTTTTTAGAGTCATCAAATATATAAATGCATAGTATTTTTCATATAGTTGGTTAAATTGTCCAAAACGTGAACATACATAAATTAATGAAAGTATATGATGTGGTTTTGTTATAGTATCATTATACCACAACAATAATGATCATATTTAGTGTTTAATAGTGTGAAATATTATAATTTTAATGAATTATATGAAAAATTAAAATATATAAAAATATTACACAATTTGAGTAAATGATTTTCTTCTTAGCAAGATTATTTTAAATGATTAAATTAACGATGATCGTTTTTTACTCGTATACTTAATTGGTTCCCAAATTAAAAAAAATGATATAAAAAAAATAATATTTATTTTTTAATGAAATCCATATATCTATCCTTTTCAGATGGTGATGCAAAATGAAGCATGTTGCGTCGTGGAGGTGGTAGTCCACAAAATGCGCACACAAAGATTCAGTTTTTCATAATGGATGAGTTATAGAAATAAACAATGATTATACCATTACTATATTAGAATTAAAATATATAAATGAAACTAATATCATTATATTAGTGTGTAAATAATAAATTTTAAATAATATAATTATGAATAAAACTAATTAGTTGATAATACTATGGTTGGGGACTTAATTTTCCTTAGAAGTATCCTTGAAAGAGAGGTCCTAATAATAAATAATGGTGACCCAAATATTTTCTAAGTGTGACAGATTTATATTAAGAGATAAATAATAGAGTTTCATGGATAAATTATAATTATATGTAAGAATTTATGTGGTGATGATGTTACCCTTTTATAAGTGAAGGGAAGTGTAGTTTTGGGAGTAACCCTTACATTTTCAATAATATAAGGTTACTATCGAAGTTGCAGAAAAAAAATTGAAAAATGAAGAGAGTAAAATGATTTTTGGTATAAAAATAACTCAAACATTCATTTTTTTGAAAATTCTGAGTTTTTTATAGACTTTTGTTTTACCTGTTTGTCATTTACTATAATTTACTTTTACCTTGTTAATTAAATTCTTGCCTTAGAAATTAATTTTAATGGAAAAGATAAATATTGATCAATTTTTCTAAGTTGATATGTATAATTAAAAATCTAAAATCATTTTCATATAATTAAATTTATAATGGGTTGAAATGTTAATTTTTAAATTAATACAGTTAATCACATAAAAATATTTTTTTGAGAAATAATGTTTTTAAGATTAAAATTTATATATAATATAAAATTATCTTAGATACTAATTTTATGATGTAAATTTATGTGTTATTAAACAAATAAATTATATATGTCCTTATGAGTAAGCCAAAATAAAATCCACCTTAATAATACTTGATTTAATGAAAAGGGTGGAAATTAATTTTTGTAATAAAGTGACACTTTAATTATTTCTAAAAATGATGGACATATAATATATAACATAAAATAATACTTTATAATGGGTGTTTTTTCTTAAATTCATATTCTATTTCTTAAATTTTTTATAAACATCTAATATGTTATTAAAGAATGATAAGTTCATTCAAAATAAATGTTTTGTAAAGACCTTATGTTTCAACTAAAAAATGATTTTTTAAGAAAAAGATAAAAAAATTAATAATAAGTTGATTTTGATATGATGAATTAAAAAATTAAATTACATTGGTCTATTTCAAATTCTAAAATTTAACTTTTAAATAAATTTTAGATTAAAGTATCATTAGAGTGTGATAGTATGGGATATGGTGTTTTCCACCTATAGTCGGGTATTAGGTATTTCAATGTTATACTTAATTTGAGGAAGATCCAAATTTTTTTCATAGTCTTGTTTGGTTAGGCTATAATTGAAGATTCTACAAAGGTGGTTATAAAAGGAAAATTGGGTCTAGTTTTATCTTTTCAATGTTTTTTTATCCGTAGTTGAATATGATGGAGGGAATGTAGAATTATTATTTTAAATAAAGAGAACTAAAGCTATTGAAGTCGATGTCTCCGAATGATGAGAATATATAGTGAAAAATAATGAAAGGTAGGTTACCCTAGAATATCACGTTATAACTGAGTCTAAATTTAGATCAGTGATAATTTTAGGTACTCATTTATTTTTTTTATATTTGTTCTATAAATTAATTTATGTAAGTGTATTTATTTATTAAAATACATTATGGATTTTTTTCATTTATTTAGATTATATATGTAGTATGCCCTATTAATTTTTGATGTTAGCAGTCATTGGAATTTCAATATACTATGTATTTTGTCTCTTTGTGTTTAAAAAAGTTTCATTGATTTTTATCATTTATTTAAGGTATTATACGTGAAGGTCATAATAATTTATATTAGTTTTATATTTAAATTCATAACATCAAACCATATATAATTATTCTCAAATTTTTAAAATTCATATTTTGTATCATGAAAAAATTTAGGGTTTGGGATTGGGATATGTAGCGGTAAAGAATGATCTTGTAATAGTGTGTGATTTCACTGACCACAAACACATAAATAAAATTATACGCCTAAGGTCCTATGTCTAAAACAGGTTTTCACAAAACAATATAATGGAATCAATATTTGTTCAATGAAAATAGTTATTATCAGTACCTTTCATGAAAGATTTAACCACTATTTCTTATAAATTCTCATATCTTGGATGGAAGAGTTTGGAAAATACCATTAAAACTATGATGTTTCTAAAGTTCATTCCAATATATTTTCTTTTAGGTGGTGAAGGAACCCTATAATAAAATATTAACTAAAATATCTTATGCTGATGTAATTAGAGGGAAAGAAGGATGAGGATTTCACATCATAAAAAATAAATAATATTATATTTATTTATGATAATCCATGAAGAGTATACATTAAACAATGAATTTAAATATACTTTTGAAGTTCTGAATTTTGGTGAGAGAAATAATGTACAACATCCTCCATTTGATAGTGTTTTTTTGAATGAGAACTCAATGATTCATATTTTAATTGAGAATACAATAATGAAAGTATCTTTTTTATCTATGTTTTATTTATCATGTTTGGTCTAGGAATCATTGTTAACTAAATTATAGAACTTATGTCTTAGATAGATTAAAGGATTTTTATTATGGTCAAGATTTCTATCTTTTTTGTAACTAAATATAAAATTTAAGAAACATGTGTAAATGTTTCTATCCTTGTTAATGAGAAACATACATGAATTATTATTAACATTACTTTATGATTATTTAAACTTATATGATTCATAAATTTTTTCCATTCATTAGTTTTCATTTATTCCAAAAAAATATGACATAATTGGGAATATAGAAATATTCATCACATTCCATACCAGATTGTTATTTTGATCACTATAAATAATAAATAAATCTTAATTGCATGTTTCTTGTTTTTTAGAAAACATGTGATATTGGGGAACACTTATATTCCATTAATATAGTCTATTAAAATAATTTTTATGTGTATTTTTATCATAAAACGATTCATTACTTTAAAAATAAGGTATCCTGATCCACTTTTAGTATTATAGACATAACATGGGTTAAAAAAATCATATTTTTTTAATTCAACTTGGGATAAATATAAAAGAGATAGGGATGAAAATTTTTTTATGTAGATAATACTAGACTATGATTAAGGAAACCATATGTTTTAATAATGGAAATAATAAATGGAATGTTGTAGCACCATTAGAAAAAATTGATAAAGAAAATAAACATGTCATTATAAATTCACCTTATCTTTAATAAATTATGGGATTTAGACCATGGATATATCCTTGGATATAAAGTAAGAATTATTAGTTTTTTTAAATTAATGTGAGGAAGGCTAAACAAGCTTTGGATGATCCTAAAGGGTAAAATTGGTTTTATCTCTTATGCTATTGATGTTATCCCTTAAATTGAATGTATTTTTCTTCATTATACTCTATATTAATTGTAGTAAATTGAAAAAATTACAAATTTTTTGTTCTCTATTTCATATATTTAATTTTTATTTATTCTAATTAAGAACACAACTCAACAATCATCACTTTTCTAGAATCAGTCCCCTATCTTTGTGATTCTTTCTTACATATAACCATTAAAAAATATTTGGGATTCTATAGAATTCAATCAACTAACCATATTCTTATAGAGTCATCAATTATCGATTACATAAAACAATAATTATTGGTATTCATTTGTGATTCAAATTTATTACCACCAATATAAGATAAAAATACAAAATTCATTTAATTATTCTTACAAGAATGTATAGAAATTCACTAATAAACCTCAATGAATCAACCCGACAAGATATTTTATTTTTAAAGTATTATATCCAATACTATAATTATATAATTTACATTATATTACAATTTTTAGTACCAATATTACCAGTTCTCTCCCCCATGTACGTAATTAACCCCAAACAAACACAAACATAGTATAATAGTTTCAGTTTCATTAATGGGTAATCCAATCCTCTATTGGAAATGAACAATATTCATGAAATTTTGATATATATTTTGATTATAAAAGATTTATTTGGTATCATTTTGATGAGATCATTAAAATTTATCACCATTTACATGTAGTTATAAATTATCTATTATAAGAGTTAAAACAATTTCTACCATATTTTTCATTTTATTTCATAACATTATAATAATGAATTATAATGATATCTTTTCCAGATACCATGAATTTATTATCAACATACATGTATAAAATTTCCATCAACTAGAGGGATTTTTTAGTTGGACTCTAAAATTGGAAAGTCATACCAAACAATGATTTAAATATCGATATTTTAAAGAAAATTATAAGTTAATAACACCTAAAATTATACCATTAGGTGAATCAAGTTCAACATTTGTGTGTACAATTGAGGGTAATAATGATAATAAAAAATTTCACAGAATATTCAATATAGATCCCTTAAAAAATTAGTGAAACCCGATATTCAGTTCCATCATACCTATATTGAATACTGACAATTAAAAACTAATTTAAATATTAAATATAGCTTGATATGTTTACTCTCTATGTTTCATAATTTTCTAGGTAAGGGTCCTTACATATTTATTAAAGAGTTTCATATTTATTAATCTTGCATAAAACCATCGGGTGTGGAGTAAGATCACATCATATTAATGTAATTTTCCATATTATTGAGTGCTAAAAGAAAAGATTATATTTACTATCTACATCCCAAAACCATTACTATTTGGAATAAATTCTATTTGATTTTATTAGAAAAATTATTCCCAAAATAAAGAAAACAACCATCTATAAGATATTTTTGGAAATAAATTAAGTTATAGGGAGACATTGCATGAGTATTTGGAGTGATTTAACTAGCTTTGGGATACGTTCCCCTATGATTATATAAATGATCAAATATGAATTCAATATTTCTACAAAGGCATGGTTCCTATTAAAAAATTTATGATTGATGTTGTGACCTGAGGGAATCTTAATTACAAAACACCCATGATGAAAATAGACTTTATTTTTAATATGGAATAGGTTGAAAAATAATTTGGTGTTCAAGAATCATTAATTGACATAAAAGTGGTGAACAAGCTGCAAACATTCATTGATTAGTAGTATAAAAGGATATAGAACCACCTTGAGGTTATTTCAACCATGGTTTTGTAGATAACATTTAAAAACTCACAATATGTAGAACCTTAGCTATATAGAATTTATACACATATATCTCATTATGCTAATGTTTCTTCTTAATTATTGGAGAAAATAAAGTCATTAGGAAGTGTATTCAGCATAATCCATACCAAAAAAATTATGATAATAAAGAAAAAGAAAAAAATGATTCATTTTACCCATCATATAACCCAAGTTGGAAGTACTATCATGGACTAATATATGAGATTACGAAGAATTTCAAATATATACAACCTCAAAAATATTTATTTAATTAATATAAACAACTCAAATAAACTCATCCAATACAATATCAACTCCAATATACCACTAAACCAAACTATAGTGTTGAATAAATTTAAGAGCATCTAAATATCACAAAAAAACTACAGGATTCAAATTACATATAATTATAAAAAATAATTGATGTTAGTATATATAACATTGAAATACATGTAGGTCAGTTGGTTAAAAATATTATTCAACTAATGAGATAAGGATTAGGAAAAATCCTATCCCAAACATTATCAAACCCAAAGGGAAGTGTGATTATGATATCCTCAAGGTGTTGGAACGAGATCAAGAGGCCAGGAGTTGAAGATAAATATTCACGATCAAGAGAAATAAAAGAATGAAAATACCCCACTTATATAATGGTTTTTGATTAACCATGGGAGAACATGTGTAAGGATTAATAAATTGAACCTATTCCAACCCAGTTTTGACCATTACTATACCAAATCACCCATGAGATGAAGATGTATAAAATTTAATTGAATAAATAAATCATGGAAACATTTTAAAAAGTTTAAATAAATAGTTTTTTATTTAATAAATAAAACAATCATATATATTCAAAGCACCTTAAGGAAAATTATTCTAATAAATATAGAATTAAGTGAAATGAAAAAATAACCCAGGGTGAAATGATTCTATATTTATTTAACTAGAAATTATAATTAAATGAAATTTTATATGACCTTCACTATTCGATGAAATATAGGTTAGTTTAATTTTACTATATCTATATTATATTTTGGTGATTCAATAAATACAATTCCTCACATGGTATTTTCTTCTTTATAAGTTAGAGATATTAGCCCGACTTGTGTGGTGGTTCCGCTTTCAAATAGAAGAATGAAATATACAATAAGAGTACTTGAATACATATTTTTAAGGATAAAGACCTTGTATTTCTAATATATTTTTACTCACTAAAAATAATGGATGAAAATAAACAGGAATATGAACAAGTGATTTTAGGAAGTCCATTCTTGGAAATATTGAAAAATATAATCAGTTTTTGTTATAGTACTCTTTCTGGGGAATTTATAGACGATGTAGTTAATATTAATAAAATTGATTCCTTGAAGTATCCACAATATAGACAGCTAATTTTGAAAGTTAATATAATAAATATTATTCTTGACTCAACGAACCCCTTGATTAATGATAATTTTGAATGTGATAAAATTAGGGAACTTGATGATGAATCATGTGATTTAAAATTTGATATAATTATTAATGAAATGATTCTTGATACTTTTTCTTATGAAATGGTGATAATAAAAACATTACCACCATGAAATTAACACATAAAAGTATCATTAATTCTATTCATAGATTACCCAAAATTGACCATAAACCTCTTCAAAAAAATGTTAAGCGTGTATACATGAAAGACAGAGAGAAACTACTAATTATCATTTCAATCACTCTTAGTTTTGATCAAGAGGTAAACTTATTTTATTTTATTAAGAATCCAAAAAATAAATAAATCAGGTGGGACCTTTAAAAAAAATACAAGGATTATCCCCTCCATAAAAATGTATTACATATTATTATGATATGTTTTGAAAACACTTAGGTAGCCCCAAAGAAAGAAAAAACCATTAAGTAAGTAACTTATTTTCTACATGAATTATGTATCAAATTTCTAATAGCATGGGGGTCAGTCCTACATAGGTGGTTTCCATGAAGGCATGATTTATGATAGATAAGAATGTGGGGAATTATATCATGCCTACAAGTATGAATAACAACTTAAAAGTTTTTATTTATTACCAATAGCTCACCCATGTAATATGAAAATATAATTTATCTATCATTTTATTGACCAAATTATCGAATGAATAGTAGTTAAATGACATTTTTTCTTTCTTTATGGGGTTTTAGATACCTTAATATTAATATTTCACTAGAGGAATATGATAATAACACTTTCACATGTCCCATTATAAATCTTATAAACATTAGGATTCCATTTCAGCATTTCAATGCAGATGATAATTTATAATGATGAATTCATAGGAAATTCTGTGATTTATTTGATCATTGTATGAAATTTTTATAGATTATTTTATAATGTAACGCTTGACCACAAATAACACTAAAACAATTCCCCAATCTGATTAGTTACATGGCCTCAAATGCGTCTCCCCATATGCCAAATGCTACCAACTAGAAGTGTGGGTCTATTGATTGTACATTAGGGAGACTATAACCTTTGGATCAATAAAAAATATTGTTTAAGAAAACATAGATAAGTGAATTGGAATATAATATATATTTAAAATCAATAATAAATAACAAAATCATCTTGCATGAACATGCTACAATGTATAAGGAAAATAAATACAATAAAAAATACATAAACAATACAGAACAAAAAGAAAAAAATCCATATAGGATATCACCATGAACATAACAAGAACATGCTTATTCCTATGATCCTAAACGTCTATGTGAAAGTTTAAAAACAGAAGCATAATCAAATAATCCTAAACTTATACCCATGAGGTTAGTTCAGGTATGAAATGGTGGCTAAAGCAGGGTTTGAGATTAACAATGTAGGGAACCACTAATGGTGTCTAATTAAATATAGTCTCTGAATATAAAATAAATAAGTATGTAGGTATATTAGTATGTATGTAAATACATGTAAATAATTCAATCCCAATTTACTCAAAGTAAACATTGGTGATCATACCTATTATGACATAAGGTGAAATACCTCTGGGAAAGTTTATCCATGTATATAGGTATATACATATCTATCTATCTATGTATATATATATATATTCACTATATATGTAATAATTTATATATACATATATATAGAAATGTGACATTATATAGTAACTAAGGTGTAACATAGGCATCATTATATAATAGTAAGAGTCTCATAGAGTAATAGAGGACTCCATGTCTGAGTGTCATAAATAATGTAGGGTCCCATGTTGAATATTAACAATATGATATGATGATATTTCAAGTATCGTCAATAATGTAGGACACCATTCTGAGTATCTGGATTAATAATAAAAAGGAAAATTCTCAAAATCCAAATTGAGGGGTCATGTAATGTCAGGACTAGTAACCCTGGTGACCTAAATATCCATTTCCAATATTATTGACCAAGTGGGTGTAAAGTGTCATTTCCAACAATACTAACCAAGTTCCTTCAGTTGAAATCCAATATAGGGTAATCCCATTTACCCTATTAGAATTTATTATAGGCCTTCCATAAAGGGGAACCCATCATCTCACAAGGAATAATGAAAATTGATTAATACATTACCTTTAATATTATAACAACATGCCATGCGAATTAATCAATTCCATTATCAATAAGGTTCAACCAGAAAGTCATATAACCAGCGAAATAATAAAACAGGTCCATGTATAGTAAACATTTCCTATACAATTTCATTAAAATGTACCCATTAATTTAATCTAATTAATCCTTTCCATTTTAATTATAAATTCTATTAATAATCTCAATGTGTATATGTGGTAATCTTTACCACAGGACCCTCAGTTAATTCCCTAGGTCATTCTACTAGAGTAGGGAAACTCAACTTCCCCAGGGGACGCTTAGGTCCTAAGAAAATTATGATCATTATGAGTGTTTGAGTTAATGAACCCTAAAGGGGTGGTTTTTTTTGAGTTCATAACCTCCATCCATGTCTAGGGTCTCATGAATACAAAACAAATCTAGATATTTAATTAAATGAATTTCATAATTTAATGGGTAAACAAAAAATAGTCTAGTGTGCAGCACAAAAACAACATTATATAAACGAAAAAACATTAATGGAAAGAATTATAGACCACTTATCTCATTCATAGGGATCTCCACTCATTTAACATTGGATTTAATTAAATATGGAATTAAACAAATTGAATTAATTATTCAACACCCAGAAAATAGGAAAAAGATCTAACACATCAATCACATCGGATGTAGGGAGGGAAACTGATAAAAGATGAAGGATGGGTCATATAATTTACAATATATCACCATCATGATGAGTTTAGATGATCTATTCTGATCTTGAATGAAGTATAACCCACCATGGGAAGAAGAGGAATAAAGATGTGTGTGTGGGAGGCCTCCTTGGTGAATGAGGGAGAAAACAAGTTTGAAACACTTAAAGGGGGTTGGTTAAAAAGTATCATATTACCAATTTTAAGAGATTTAAGGTTTAACTAACCATAAACCAACCATATGATTTTGATGCCTAAGTGGAACTAATAATGTGGTCTAGGTGCACGGTTTACGAAACCATGTGTAGCCCATGCTCCCAAATCTAAAACTTACTATAGAGCTCTTGCATGACCTTGCGACCTAGGTTTCATGGTTTGAAAACCCATGTGACCTCCTTTGGGACCTTTTACCATCCCACACAGTTTATACTAAGGGACACACTGTTCCAAAAAACCTTTTCATTATAGAAAAAAAGTAGTATGTTTTAGGAATCATGGTTAAAACTAATAGTGTTCCTCTCTATGTTTATCCTGAAATGGATTTTTCGAAGATCTCTACCCTTAAAACTCATCTGAACTCCCCATAAACCTCTTGGTCCTCAAACTGCATAGATGAAAAACACTTTTATATACTACCAAAATTATAATTACATTCCAAATATTAATTTATGATTTGTCTCATATACTAAATTAAATTTAAAATTTACTTGTAATTTTCATCCCAGTCCAAAATATGAGAGGTTACAATTCCCCCACCATAGTACATTTCATCCTCAAAAAGCCTTGGTGAAACAATGAAACATCACCTAACCTACTTGGTTCATGAATTTCCACATAAATGGACATGTTTCATCTCTAAACACCCAACACACTAGCAAGATCTACTTTAAATATGTAGTACTTAAGTTGATAAAAATCAATCCATCACCCATAAACAGAACTGAACATCAATATGGAACATACCCGAACCCAACTATCCCATTAAACAATTACATCATTTCCTTTTAAAATCACTAACCTATGACTCCGTAGACCATAAGTTATGGGTTTGAATATGAAATTCCCAGTCACTATACTTTCACCATGATAATTTCCTAAGAAAAATGTTTTTAGAATCTTAGAGACACCCCAATACATTTTTCAAAACCACATGAAGAGGTTAACTTTGGAATTATATTTAATTTAAATGGTAGAACTGAAATCAACCTTACTCAAATAGGCCATGCCATATTCTCCTTAAAATTCTAAAATTGACATTTTGAACTACACCTATCTCAACCCAATGGTGTGATAAACAGAATTCCTTACTAACTAAATTCAATTATTTAAGGTAAACTCATGTTGAACCACCTACAACCAACCACTTTCTGAAAATACTTGGATCCTATAACCTACACATCACTAAATCAAAATCCAAATCCTTTATACCAATATTTATCATGACCATTCAAATCATTCATCCAAAATCCATTCTTGACATTCAATGATTCCTCTATACCAAATCATCTCTTATCTAAAATTGGCATTGTGCTATTGCACCAATACAAACAAACACCTGATCCAACATCCATGTATCATTATATGCTACATAGTGTTTAATCCCCACATTTCGATTTTACACAAATTCCAAAGTCAAACCAATAATTATAATTTAATGAGGATTCCAATAATACATCATCCCATCAATTAAACAACATAAGTGTGCCAGAAAGACCATCAAACAACTGGTCCTATCATTCCACAACCCTACTCACATGAGTGTCTCCCACTAGTGACCAACATCCTGCTCCCCACCATAGGAGCATAATTTTACAATCTTAAATTAAATGAATAATTATTTCTATAGCCCATGGCTTTCCATTCTAGATATATGATTAGAATAGATAATAAACATCTCATTAAAGTGAGCTAATGTAAACTTCATCCACCACCAACTCTTAAATATCTAGAATAGTTCCAAAAATGATTACCACAGGTATAACGAGATGATGGTCACGACCATCACATGGACAATGGAATACTCCACACGATCGGGTTTATTATAATTATCACCTTGTGAACAAATCTCAATGTGAATCCCTTTAAAACCATAAAGAAGTGTAAATAAATAGAATAATGTATTTCTGATGCTCCCTTAGTATACTCTTTACGGTTTAATGATATTAGGAATGATCTCTTCAAAACTAGGATTGCTATATGATTTCATCAATACGTGTGAATATATCTTTTGATACATGCTCACATCAACCCTGTACTTTCCATAACCAACATCTGACACCATGTCTCCTAAAAATGCAAGTCTAGGTCCAACAATGGTCCATTGTCTCACAACACCCAGTCTATCCTCAAAATATCTCTTATCACATGAACTTTCTTTTAAATATTACCAAAATATCTAGGTCTACTTCCTCGTAATTTTCACATTGAATCCATCAATCCATAACCCATATCTGGCCACTCCCTGATGTTCAATTTCAATAGTTACCATTAAGAACAACACAAAACTAGACTAGTTAGGTATAATGGGTGTACATCCCATACTACCAAATTCATGACATGGCTGATTAAAATGATATTATTTCATCCATAAGATAATGTTGACTATGTTACATAAAACATTAGAACTTAACTCTGATCTCCCATGGAACATAATTTTAAAATCGGGAACCCCACTTATACCATGTTTTAACAAATCAATTACCATTTCACAGTGTTGTTTTAGAAACTAAAGTATATAATGTAAAAATACTAGTCAATTGGGTCTGTAACTAGAACTAAGTTTCCAAGAGAATCCACCTTAAATAAGAAATCATTCTTATTGCTTTTAAAAATAAATGGAATATTTATTCCTAAATTGGAAAAATCAAGCACAACCCATGAATCTATTTTGAATCAAGTTTAAATTGAGGCTTATTTTCTTTATTGGATGTTATAAACCCAAGAAAACCTCTCGCATAATCTTCCCTTGAAAAAATAAATGCAGTTGACCAACTAGGATCTGAATCAAAAGTAGTGTTATCAAGGGCTCCCACCTATCCCTATGGATATAGCTCAAAACATGACTACTAGGTCTATCCACCTTTCCTTAAGGTATCACATGAGAACCACACCCTAAAAAGGGATTCTATTATATAATATCTTACATTCCTAAGAAATATCACTCTAAAATAGATAAAACTAAAAGGTTAAGGATTATCAACATATGAGGGTCAAGAAAACTATTAAAAAAGGATAAATAGATAAAACAGAGTGGTATCTATATATGGGAATACCCATCGTCAAGGTTTAACTCACCAGAACATCACTGATCTACCTCAGGGTGTCGTTTCATTATACAGAGTCTTACTTAGGATAAATGGTACCCAAATTGTACCTCATGTACAAAATTTATCAAAACATTTAGAAAAAATTTTATTTCTAAGGGAACTACCTACACTAGGAAAACTCCTAATTTAATATAGTGTATTAAAATTTAACCATATTCACACATAAAAGTCACAAAGAACTACCATCAATCATTTTGGTTTAAAAAATTGTAGAAACAACGTCGAAAGAGATGTATGGGAAATTCTCACGTTTCTATTTAAATAATATCTCAAGGAAAAATAAATACACAAGGTTTCACACTATATACACCTCTAAAAAGATTAATTATATTGTATTTATACAATTTTCAGATAATAAAAATCTATTGTATCTCATATAAAATGGATATGAAGTTCCATTTTTCTTGGAAAACTATAGTTTTCATTTTGTGTAGGTGATTCCATGTTGCATTAGAAAATTATCACAAAGATTCATTTAAGAAACCTCTTATATTTCCATAATGTTCAAACATCTGAACTCAACTAACAACCGTTTCAATTCCAATATATAGAGGAAAGAAATATTTTTGGTTTTAATTGGAATTTTAATTGACTGATTTCTCATAATAATAAGGCTCAAAATAATAGAAAATTTATTTTATCAATTTAGTGTTCCAATGATGTAATATGACACCATAATTTTACATATAACCCCATATAAGTAGCTAGAAACACATTAAATAGACCTTTCATTAGAATAATCATGTCCCCATGGGGTAAAATATTAGAAATGTAAAGTAATGTTGACCTACGATGGTCCTTTCATTTTAAAAAAGCTCTTAAAACACCCTTATTGGGTATATCTCACAAGAAACATTCCCCAACTAACCTACATGGGTCAATTTGTGCATTTAGGAATATAGTCATATAGGTTGTCATTACCAGGTTATATAGGTCCCATCCTTCATAAATGAAACCATTTTATATAACAATTTCAATTTACCACATACCATGGTTCAATTAGATGAATTACTATTCACAAATTATAAAGGTAGTTCCCTTTATAAGTTATAGTTGGATTTCATGTAACTGAAACCAAGTTTTTATCCTAGATTTTAGAATATAACAAGTAAATATTTGATGGTTTAATTATATGGATTACCATTTTCTCATTTATAAAGGCCCATACACATTACAAGTTAGATAATTGGATTCCCTTTAATTGAAACTATTAAAGTTTCAGCCCATGAAACCTAGGATTCATAGCTCAAACATGTCATCATTGGTTAGTAAAGGTTGCACCATATAGATATGTGGGGAAAATCTATTTAGGTTTATTGAAACACTTTAAAAACCAATAATCTATATATAATAAGTATAAAAAGGAATGTTATCACAAGAAATAAATACATGCTGGTAAGGAAATAATCACAGAAGCAGGATATTGAACTAATAATGAGAAATCATCATATAAGACATGTCTATGAAGAATCTAGTATTCATAAAATGCATTATACATGGAATAGAATATATATGGAATGTGAATTTATAGGTTTCTATAATGATGAATATAACAATAATTCTCTTCCATACTAGGTAAATGGTAAAAATACACAAATTAGTAAGAAGTGGAAACACACCAATCAATTGAGGTGAAATATCAAACAACAATAATATATAACACCATAAGAAATAGTCTCATCCCCGGAAACTTGGACTTTTCCTCATGTGTGGGTTAGCTTGTCACTAACTAGCCTAGGCCGACGCTCAACCTGTCACCCAGGCCGGTCCGTGGAAGGGCTTGAAGGGTGTTCCCAATCCCTAGGGGCTGACAACTTGTGTTGAGCATCATTGGAGTAGACATGGGAAAGATTTCTACCAAATATAAATAAGTAAAAAAACAATGGAAGGAGACTGACAACCCGATAAATATTTATATACAAATATAGCTAAACATCATTTATAGAAGAAACTGAAAATACAACTAAACCAAATGACTTCACCAACCGAACTTGAAAACCAACTAACTCCATGTGACCCCACTGGTCACTCTCCAACACAATGATCACATGTCACTCAAGGTGATCAATCTCAAGCTGAAACATACACAAGGGATGAAAATAGAAAATAACTATGGGTATGAGTATTAAAAATCAGTATGCTATCTAGATAATATATTCCCAATAAAAATCATTTAAAATAAAAGAAACATCCATTTTTAATTTTTAACTACAATATATAAAAGTATGGTTCTCAACATGTTTACTCAAAAAAATAATAACTCATTTACCCTATTCATTTCTAAAAACCTAAGTCATTCTATTAGTGAGACTTTACTGTTTTATAGGGGAAAGTGATGTTTAAATTTTCAATTTGTACAAAAAGGATAAAACCCTTTTCTTTGAATATGGTTTTCACAAGTCACATTAAAACCTCACCTCACATTCCAAATAAAATAGTACACATGAAAATAATGTAATTGTTACACAATAAGGGCAATGAAATTTATACATAAAAGTATGATATCTAACATTTCAAGCAACTGAGAATGAGTAAACATTGCTGAACCCTAGAGATCAAGAATAATCTAGATGAAACCAGTATATAAGACCCTATCCCCATTGGAATTACATAAATGATGAAATCAAAATTCTTAATACGCTCGGTCACACTATCCTAGGACATGACGAGGGTAAATCCCATAGTAATAAACCCAAATATCCACCTACCATGGGTATCTGATCAGTCCATCCACTACCAATGAAACAATCATTCATAAAAAATCATCAAAATATTCTCAGTTCCAATGCCTCGTGTTTAAAATAATGGTGATCCAACTGATGCCATCTGAGAATCCAATCACAACATATATATAATAATAATTCACAATAGGCATCACCCCAAGCCACTCTAAGGACTGGTATCATCCCAGTAATCAAACAGAACACTAATAATCCAACCCGAAGCACTCTCATAATCTGTCACAAGGATTTATTAGTGAGGAAATCCAATCAATTATATGAATACAAGCATGACATGAGAAATATCTAGAGGTGGTTTTACTAATAAACATATTCGACCTTTTTAAAAAATATTCAAATAGGCCTTTAAGAACTATTCAGAAAACCTGATATTTATGAAAAACAAAAATCCACATTTCTATGAGTGGTTTAAACACACCCTTTTCAACATAATTTTTTTATATAAACCCCTTAAAACATTCAGGTTACACACTAAAAAAACAACAATTTTTATAAAAATTCAAAATGGTCTATTTAATTGTAACACATACCAAACACCTTAAAAACCAATACACCCTCTTTATGAAAACAAAAAACAGCATGTAGTTCATATAAGGAACCCCCAAAATACCATTTTTCATTCTTCTAATACATTTATAAATCCAAAAAAAATCATTTTGAATCACATTTGGCACATAAAATGCAACAGAGCAATTTACTGAAAACTGGGCATGCAATATTTAACAAAAAAACTACTATTTAACACTAAAAAGTTTATAAACCCAAATTTTCATGCAAATTTTTTTTAAATTTCAAATGGATTCTAAAAATAAAAAACTAGGTGTGAAATATAACTTAAAATTTAAAAAAACACTTAGGGTGCACATTTTAACCAAAGTAACATAATAGTTTACGAAAAAAGGCATAAACCACCCTTCTTGGACAATAAATAATTAATCAAATGGGTTCACAATAATAACTAGCATATATATAATGGGAAATAGTAATAAATATATGAAAGTTAAATTCTAAAATAATGTTCATGGGAGAACCTACCTCAAAACCATGGAGGAATGGAAATGCACACCTGATAACACTGTAATAAGGTTTATAAACCCTAAATATTTGAAGACTAGACCTAAAAGAACAAATACACTATCAAAAATCATTCAAAAATAGAAAAATAGGTCTAGAACGACTAGTGTAGAATGAAGAACTAAGATAAATTGAGAGAGGAGGGAATATAGAGGAGAAAAGAGAAGATATATTACCTTGGCAACTAGCCGCATCTTGATGATCTCTTAGATCTACACCAAGGGAGCACGAGGAAAGGCATGGGAGGAAAGGGAGAGGGCTCCCTAGGTCTGGAAAGAATATAGAAGAATATTTGGATGCATTTGTGTCCCAAAATCATGAGGTAAGAAACTTGGAAAAATGAAATTTTTATGTTCTGGGCATGCCAAACGGTTTAGTAAACCATGCACCCAAACCATGCATGGGCCAATTTTATGCCAAAAAATTCATTTTCTACAAAAACTCTAAAATGATCTAGGGGTAAACCATAATAGGAAGATTAGACATATATGGATCTTTAATAATCAACACCCATTACACCTAGAACCTATGAAAGAGATTGGGATTCCCAACAAACTGAATCAAAACCAAAACACAAAAAACTGGGTGTGAAAATTCCCCCAACCATTAAAGGTTTCTGCCCTAGAAAATCCATAACAATTTCTATCTAAATGATCAATAGATAAAGATTCCTTAACAAAAAAATTTACCCTCTTAAGCTATGGAAATATCATCCACCATTAATGGAACATAGGCCTCATTCCCGAAACAAGACAATAGTCCATAACCACATCCTATGAATCAATGTATGGATCAATCCACCATATTCAAAACCAAATAATAGATTGTTGGACCTTCTCCCAAGGAACCTAATGATCACCCAAACCAAAGAGCATACACAATTCAAGGGAGTCTTGAATGGGATCCCCACCATTATAAAAAAAACAGCCCTCGATTAATCATTGAAAACACTCTATGAGACACATGGTGGGTCTCCCCACCATTAAAAACCTACTTACAACAACCAAACAAGAATTTAATATGATCCAACATCAGGCCTATTCCACCCAGTGAAACCCAAAACTCCCTTATAGTGACCTAATATTCCCATTTTAGGAATAACACAACAAGAACATTTAAACTACTCACTCATGAACGAAGGGGATAAGAATTGGGCAAACACATTCTACATGGATCAAAACCCCCCCACCACTCAGGGCAGGGAGGTATGGGACCCCAATAATTAGAACACTACAATTTCAATGGAAAAAAGGAACTACCTCACCGTAATGGTACATGAATGATCTTGGTAATAATTCCCATAGTTTTGGGACACTAGACTACGTGCCACCTTCAGTTTGAGACCTATGGTTGGAGCTTTGATGGATGAGGAATCTCCCGCCTTGTAGTCAGGTTCTGAAAATATAAACAATAAACATATAAAAATTAATTAGACAAAATAAAGGAATTTTTTTGAAATGAAAACCACACTGTAATTGATAACATGAGTTCATCAAAAGATTTGTAAAAAAGATCCCATAAACTGGAATAAAACATATAAAAATAAACATTAAACCAGTTTCCAAAAACTGATCACTTATAAGGATTTCCTCCACAATGATTCCTGCCAACACCCCAATGGAATCATTACAAGTGACCCAAGCATACACTATCATGGAAGGGCATAGGGGAATTTAGACATGATGGTTTCTTGTGACCTGACCTGCCACATTGATACCATTAAAATACCTCATTCCCATATGAGGTTAATGAACGATTCTATGTCCTTTTTATTCCACGTCTCATTCCATTGACTTCGAACCACTTTCTCATCTCCTTTCCAGACAATAACCCATTTCTCATAGGAACTGGAAAAGGAAGTACTACCTCACACACTCCTTCCATTATAGCCTCAACATGATAATATTTCCTCACCACATCAACAAAGAAGTTAGGTTGAACTCCGATACCTTCGAATGAAAACCAGGATGAAGCCCAACCACGAAATGTTGATCCTTCATTGAATCATAAATAATATATCATGGATCAAATGGGAATATATCTATAAAGTGATGGAAATATTCTTCTACCTAACCATCAACCTGTTGCATGAAACCCATGTCCATCCCATTTCTCACCCTTTCCTCTCAAAAAAATATTTACTGATTAATGAATCTTTGAATAACTCCCATGTAAGATCTTCATAGAGATTTTTCTAAGAAATAGACTTCAACCACCTCCATAGTGAAACTTCAAGCATGAATTTGGAAAACGTAACCTTCAAAAACTCAGGAAATGCGATTAGTATAGAGTTCCTTTTGATTTTTTCATCCACTCCTACACCTCAATTGGATCCTCATGTCCATAAAATAGAGGTTGTTTTAGGTTCCAAAACTCGAGAGTGAAATCCTTAGGTTGATCAACTGGAAATCGTGTTAATGGGTAATCACCCATATCTATGCTACGATCACCCATCAAATATTCATGGGGGTAGATGCTAGAAAAATAAAATCCAAGAATGAGGTCAAGGGAAACTCAACAAAAACCTTCTTAAAACAAACACCACATAGTCGGTATGTTTTGAACATATTAAAACAACACATTATAACATAAAAACGTTACTTTTAAATTATTTTGAATTTAAAAAAACTTGGTGGGTTAAACACTCACCATTTGTATTCCTTAGAGTCTCACTCACGTGCATTTTTTCGTTCTACTCTAGGCACCCATCCACCATTCTATACTGCGCGTCTAGTTACATTCTCATATACAACAATACATGTAATCAACAATAATAACACCAAGGATAAAATAAAACATCCTCATTTTCCAAAAAATAATTCATTCACCCCCTTTCAAAAACCATGTTCCTCCCAATGGAACACTAACCACTAAGTAAAAACCCATATTCATATTCAAGACATCAAACCTTTTTACTATACAAGAAAAATAAAATCCCATGAATTTCAAGAAAAATAATTCTCATTTCATTCAAATAATTTTTTTTCATAATATTAAAAATTGTAATTTCATCAAAACTGTTTAATTAAAACTCACCCATTTTCATTTAAAAAACTTCCAGAAACAAAAATCAACTTTACAAAAACCCTAGGTGTAGAATAAAAAATTTCTAAATTCTGTTAAACCATTTCTATTTTACCCCAATGAGGATACATTAAAAACACTTATTTTTCCCAAACCTTCCACAAATTTAAATCTAAATGAAATTAATCACCATTTAAAATCTGACCATTACCATTAAAACCACAATTTCAAAAATCCAACACAATGGTTTTCAAAAAAAAATTAAATTCCAAGAAGAATCAAAATAACTCAAAAAGGAAAATAGTGTTAGTGGGTGACTTGACCATATGGTTGGAGGCCATATAACAAACACACCACCAAAAAAAATAACCTTCAAGGACCATTAACTAGCTTTACATGGCTTTCCAAGATCTTCAAGCTCATGAAGACCATTAGTCCAACTCCTCTTGTCATATCCCAATCACCAAAAAATATCTAAGGACTGAAGAAACTAATAAAACTGGACTTTCCTTGGAAACCCGAGGATTGTAATGAGGACGAGTTTGTGATTCTATTCATGCACATACCGCCGGTGTCACGACAATCATACTCCATCTACCTCGATATCAGCAAATAATAAGGGCACTCTAAAAGAAAGGTCTTTTAAGATCTGACCACCTTTGATACAATTTTCTCATGAACTAGCCTGAGTTAACCCTGAACTAGTCACCCGAGCTGGTTCGTGGCATGGAACGAAGGTAGTTTATAATCCCCATGGGCTGCAAACAAGTAATGGGCATCATCATAGTAGACAAGGGAATGATTTCTCCCAAATATAATCAAGTAAACAATCATCAGAAATAAACAGACTACCTGATATACATTTTTATAAAAACGTAACTGAGCATTATTTATACAAGAAACTAAAAATACAACTAAACCAAACCACTCAACCAATCGAACCTGACAACCAACTAACTCCATATGACTTTTATGGTCACTCTATAACACAATGATCACACGTATCTCAAGGTGATTAAACTCAAGATAAAACCTACATAAGGTTTAAAAATAGAAAAGAACTATAAGTGTGAGTATTAAAACATAGTAGGCTATCCCAATAAACTATTCCCAACGTACTTCCTATCAAAAAATTGGCATCCATTTTCATGTTCTAACATCAATATATAAAAGTATGGTTTTCTACATGTTTACTCAAAAACAATGTAAAAATCATTTCCTTTACTAATTTTAAAAACCCAAGTCATTATATTAGTGAGATATTAGAATTTTAAAGTGGAATGTGATGTTTGAAATTTTAATTTATACAAAAAGGATAAAATAATTTTTTTTGAAAATGGTTTTTATAGGTAACATTAAAACCAAAACTCACTTTCCACATAAAACACTACAAATGAAAAATATGCTTGCAAGTACCAAATCCAAAAATGTAAGAAACTAAGAATAAATAATCATAGGTGAACCCAAGAGGTAAATAATAATCCAGAAGACACCAATCCATGAGACCCCATCCCCGTTGGTATGCCACACATGATGAATTAAAAATGCTCAATACACTTGGACACCCTAACTCATGATAGACTGAGGGAAATACCATAGTAATAAGCCCAAATATCCACCTACTATGGGCCACTGGCCAGTCCATCCACTCTAATGCAGGAATAATTATTAATAAAATCTCTCAATATTCAAGGTTCTTATGTATTATATTTAAAATAGGGTTGAGAAAACTAATTCCATTAGAGCATCCAATCACAATATATATATAAAAATAATTCATAACAAGCATCATTCTAAGCCACTCCATGGACGGATCTCATGCCATAAATAAAAAAACATTAAGAGTCCAACCTAAGGAAATCTCAGAATGTATCAAAAGGATTTACTAGTGAGAAAATCCCATCCATTATATACATACAATAATGGAATGAGAAACATATAGAGGAGGTTTTAATAATAAAAATTGTCACCCTTTTTACCAAACTTCCTAATGGGCCTTTAATCACTTTTCACAAAAACTGACATTTATATAAAAAAAACTTTACAAGAGATGATTAAACACTCCATTTTCATTATAAAAACTTTAAATAAAACTGTTAAAAAATTCAGGTTAAACATTCAAAGAACCACCATTTTTATAAAAATGCCAAACTGGCCATTTATTAGTAACACATTCCAAACATCTTAAAAACAATAAACCCTCTTTATGAAAAAACCCTATTTTAAAACCATATTAGGAACCCCAAAAACACCATTTTTCATGCTTCTATTACATTTATAAATCCAAATAAAAATAGTTTTGAATCACATTTGGCACATGAAATCCAACAGAGCAATTTATTGAAAACAAGGCATGTAATATTTAAAAAGGAAATTAATATTTAACAATAAAAAGTGTATAAAACCAAATTTTAGTTCCACAATGTTATTTAATTTTCTAAGACAATTTCTTAAAATCACAAACCATGTGTGAAAGCTAATAGAACATTTAAACAAACACTTAGTGTGCACATTTTAACCCAAGCAACATAATTTTTACAAAAGAAGTCATAAACTACCCTTCTTAAAAACTAAATAATTAAAAAAAGAGTGAAAAATAATAACTAGATTATATATAAGGGGAAACAAGAAATAAATGGATTAAATATAAATTACAAAGGAAATTTCTTAGGATAACCTACTTCAAAACCATGGTGTAATGGAACCACAGACATGATATCACCCGCCAAGGGTTTGTAAATCCTAAATATATGAAGAACATCCCTAAAAAAGAAAAAAACCCCTTAAAAATCATGAAAAAATAGATCCCTAGGTCAATAATTACTAGGGGAGATAGTATAACTGAGAAAAATTGATAGCGGAAGGAAGGGGGAGGAGAAAGGAGAAGAGATATTACCTTGAAAACTAGCACAAACTTAAAGATCTCTTAGATATACATTAAGGGAGAAAGTGTAAAGGATTAGGAGGAAATGGAGAGGGATAACTAGGTCCTAGAGAACCTGGATATGAATATTTGGGTGCATTTGAGTTCAAAAATTCCAAGGGGGACAACTTGGAAAAATGAACTTTTTATGTTTTGGGTAGGCCACATGGTTTAGCTGAACGATCTAGTAAACAGTGCACCCAAACCTAGCACATGCCCATTTTATGCCAAAAAATCATTTTATAGAAAAACAGTAAAATGGTCTAGGGTTAAACTATAATACAAATATTAGATATAGATGTATCTTCAAAACTCAACACCCATCACACCTATAACCTTATAAAATGATATGGATTCCAAACGAACCAGATCAAAACCAAAACACGAAAAACCAGGCGTGACGTGGATGAACCTAGACACTAGATATATACCTAATGTAGAAATATTCCTAATTTATTGTATAACATCCCAAAATAGAATGGAAAATTGAATATAACCTCTGATACCATTTTGTAACAACCTGAACCAGAGGCCACTAAAATGGTGCCTTAATCTAGTTAGTCACATAGCCTTAAGTAAGCCTCCCCATACACAAGATGTTTTTGACTAGTAGTGAGGGTCAAATGATTGTACAATGTTGAGGATATACATTTTGGATAACTAATAAATATAATATAATAAAATATAGATAAGGGAAAAATTATAATAATGAATGAAAATCAGTAGTGAAAGACTAAATCATCACGCATGAACATGCTACAATGTACATTAAAAAGACGTACAATAGGAATTTCCTAAAAAAGAAAAAATATAAAGAATACAATCTACATAGGCTATCTCCATGATAATGTTGAGATATGGATCAGTAATATTGTCCTATGATCCCATGTGTAAGAGTAACAACACATGAAAAATCCATGAATCCAGAACCTACAACCATGAGTTCTATTAAGGTACCGAGCGAAAACCTGAACAATGTGGGAGAAAAACTCAGTTGGCCACCACTAATGGAATCTAATGAAATTTACTCTATGAATACAGAATAAAGTGATGTTTACTTATATCAATGTGATATTACATAATGAAACATAAATAAATTATTCATGGGTTCTTTAAAGGACACTGGGCCAACCATACCTACATCAGCATGTGCTAGAATACCTCCGGGTAAGTGTCACCATGTATATGGGTATATATATACACTATATATGCAATAAAATATATATCCATATATATAGATACATAATACTATATAGGACTTGAGGCATAACTTAGGCATCCCCATATAATATTAATAGTCTCATAGAGTAATAATGTATTCCATTAAAAAGTGTCATAGATAATTTAGGGCACTATGTTAAATATCAAGAATAAGGAAGAACACCATGTAGAATATCACAAAAAACTTAGGACTCCATTCAATGTAACACCCCAAAATGATAATTGTTAAATGAGTAAATGATATGAATCATGTCAACAAGGCGTGCCTTTCTATTCAGAATCCTACATAATTAGAAATACATAGTTAATAAGGATTTTATTGGAGTAGTGATTAAGATGGATGACCTTCTTGGAAGTATCCTAGAGTGTGTGTGAATATAGAAAAAAACACACTAAAAGAACATATATTGGATTTGTGGGAAATCATTAGTATGAAAACTCATTTGATCATGTGGGTGGCCCTGAGGGAGGGTACCACGTGTCTATGGGGAAATTGGTGGTACATAGTGGGATAGGTTCTAGAAATATTATTAAAAAAGGGTGTCTATGCTATCAATGAGGCATAGTTTTTACATTGGAATCAGAGGAGGATCCCAAATTTAAGGGCGAAAGCACCACATAGGATGAGATATCGGGTTCACAATGAGGAAATTTTTCTCTAAATGGGGGGGGGGGATATGACCCCATAAGATGATAAATGTTAAATGTCTAAATGAAATGAATCGTTTCAATAAGGTGCACCTTTATTTTTGAGAGTTGAACTGATTAGAACTCCATAGTTAAGAATGCTTGGGTTGGAGTATTGATCACTATGGGTAACCTTCTAGGATGTTTCCAAGGGTGTGTGTGGGTGAGGTAAAAACACACTGAAATAACATGTGTTGGCCTACAGTGATAATTTTTTGTATGATGTATCTTTTAAGCATGTTTGTGGGGACCGAGGAGGTGACAACATTTCTTCGTGGAAACTAGTGGTTCCTAGCAAGATATGACCTGATTACCATGTTAGTGCTATAAGTGGGGCCCAGTTCTTACATGAAAAGTAGCATATTTATAATAAAATGGACCATTCCCAACATCCAAATTTAGGGGTCATGGAACGTCATTCCTAGCAACACCAGTGACATGAATCAACATGTCAAATGTACTAGAACAAGTGGTTGGGAAGCTTCAGGTCCAACTCACTAACCAATGTCCCTCATTATTAATCCAATACAAGGTAATATATCTTACCATATCAAGCCCTATCTTAGGAGTTCTTTAAAGGGGAACCCAATACAACACTAGGAACATTATACTTTCATTTATACAAAACATTTTCTATTACAAGTAATGTCCCTCATAATTCCCCCATTCCCAGATCAATAAAAAAACAAATACATATAATGGGTTAAATAATACAACAAGGTCATGTGTATTTAAATTTCCCTAACATAATTTCAATCAACAATTTTCTATTCATTTAATCTAATTAAAACATTACATTATAATTTTACCTTATCAATTAGAATTCCTTAGGGGAATTACCATGCCCAACATCCTCGATCAAGGGGGTGTGAAGCATCATGTCCAAAAACCCTAACCAAGGACCCTCAATTGTAATCCAATATTAGGTAATACCTCTATCGCTATCATCCCCATTACAAGGTGTTTTGTATAGGGGATCCCAATACCACACAATCCATAGTAGACCTTCATTAATACATTACATTTCAAATAATAATAGTATTATATAATAATTTATCCATTTCATGAATAATAATGTTGAAAAATAAATATATATAATTGGTGAAATAATACAGAAGGTCTTATGTAGTTAAATTTCCCTAACATAATTCCATTAAATAATTTAACATTCATTTAATATAGTTAAAAAATTTAATTAAAATTATAAATTACCTTAATAATTTGGATGTGGATAAGTGGGACTCCTCGCTATAGGAAACTCATATAATTACCCTAAGGAATTAAACTAGAGTAGGGAAACTCAACTTCCACAAGTAAATCTTCAATCTTAAGAAAATGATGGGAGTTATGAGTGTTTGAGTGAACCCACCCTAAAGAGTTGGTTTGGTTTGAGGGCATGAACTCTAACAATGTAAATTCTCTTAAGAATAATAAAATCTAAGTCTAGGAATATGATTAAATTCATTTAATAATTTAAGGGAGGAAATAAACCAAAATTACGATGTTCGACACAAAAAAAATATTATATAAATGATGAAAGAATAAGGGAATGACATATAAACCACTTAACTCATGCTTAGGAAGCTTCAATCATCCAATATAATGTAATAATTCAAACCAAAATGATATAAATAATAAGAATTTTCAAACAAACTCAAAATAGGAAAAAAGATCTCGCAGAACAATCACAAAAAAAACACGAAGAGAAACTAATAAATGAGGTACGAGGAGTCATAGAATTATCAAGGTCTAACCAATTTGATGAATGATTCTCTATTCCAAGATAAAATTAAGGATAACCAACCATGTAAAGAGGATGAAGAGGGGTGTACATGAATGAGGCCTCCTACATGAATGAGGGAGGGGGAAAAGGGTAAAACGCTTATAAAAGGTTTGGGAACAATAATAATCCATCCAAATTTCCATACCTATATGTTTTGGATGAATGGTTTGGATAATGAGGCACTAACCATGTGGTGTCACTTCCTAATTGTCACTAACTATATGAGCTTCACACACAATTTTCCAAACCATACACAACCCATGTTCTCACCTCTATAATTTACTTCACAACTCTCGCAGAACCATGCTTGTAACACCCTAAGATTTTATAAGATAGATTATTTTTAATTTCATTGATATGTTGTGTTGTACACTACACCAAGATTAGCTTACGCTATATGCAATACCGTATTAGCTTGCAATATATGTAACACTATTCTTGGCTTGTGTTGCACACAATTCCAATTTCTTTTGATAGAATTCCTTTCACATAATACTGAGTATAGATTTTTTTCAATATATAAAATATGTTTTTATTATGTTATACGCAACACTAAATAAATATTTCACGACGCGCAACAATGAATTAGATTGTGTTACATGCAAGAGAGACCTTCCTCGATAGCATACATTGTACTCAATACCGTGTATGACTAAACAACCATGTATTATTATAATATTTTTATGAACAAGTCATTATGAATAGTATTAACCAAATTTTTAATTTTATAACATTATCATTCATCTTACACATTTCTTATGTGAACAAAGTCGATTTCTCAGATAAAAGAAGTATTTTTCAAAAAAAATGGTTTTTCCGCATTTTGATGGCACACCAATTATAATTCCAATTTATGAAAAGTTTATAAGTCACATTTGAAAAAATAAACCAATCCTTTTTAATCAGGATATAAAAATTTACTTTGGATAAATTTTTCATATTTTTTTAATAATAACTTTCATATTTTGATGAATAGTTGATATACAATAAATTTTACATAAAAACAACTTTTTTCATCATGATAATTTATATGTTAAATTATAATATTGGATAGTTTTGAAGTATAAATAGAATATATTTTTAACATTTAATATAATTTATTTCATTTTCATTAATTTTACATCGAATTCATAGCTAAAACCATTTCAATCTTTTATAATGTGTTAAAAAACCCAATTTTTCGACAATGAAATTAATTTTAAATTAATTACTGCAACTTATGTGTATTGAATTTGAAAAAATAGATTCCATATTTAGAATCATTAGGTCAAAATTATGTTAATAGGATACTTTTATCATTAGGCATTATGAATAGTAACTACAGTAAATGTTATTTACCATAGTTAAAGGTATATCAGAAATTAAGGGTAAAAATAATATTATAAAATTTCCCTAACACTTCTCTTAATATAATTGGATGATTATATTTCGTCATAAAACATACTTGGGTATAAATTGTATCTATTGAAATCCACTTGTATGAGATTAAGACATTTATTTTATTTTATTTAAAGAAGAGTCAAATATGTCTCACTCAGACTTTAATAATTATATTATTTTTAATATAAGGTTATACAAAATATAAATTAAATTAAAAATATAAATTTGAAAGATAAAATGTTTTTATTTATCATGGTAATTAATTTGTAATTTTTAATAAATATATAATTACCTTAAATAGCTTACACATTAATGATGTAGAAATTATTTATTTAGTGAAAAATCAATAATATAGTTTTTATTAAAATAATAAAACTCATCAAAATGCCCAAACACATGACCAAACCTTATTGGTCGAGTATATATAAACCATAATAATCCGAGGGTCAAATTGTTGACCATTTTAGCCTTATCATTGAGATTCTGACACTTATATTATTTTATTTAAAATGATGTCAAAGTTGTCACCTTCAAAATTTAATAAATATAACATTTTAAATGTTGGGTTTCTAGAAGATAAAATCAAGTAAATGTATTCATAAGAAATATATTATATTTTTATTTATCATAGTATTTAATTTTTAATTTTTATGCGAAAAATAAAAATATAAAATAATTATAAAAAAGTGTTGTTGTAATTATTTTATTTAGAGAAATATCAAATAAATGGTTTTAAAAATATTAAAATAAATATTATATCAACTAATTAACGTTTTCCATGAATTTTATAGATGAACATGACATGTTAAGAATATATTAAATGTATTTTTTAGAATCTATCATCTAAGTGGATTTTATTTAAATTCAAATAAATGAATAGTTTCAAAATTGACAGTATTGGTATTTTATAAAAATAACATATTATTAAATTGTTTAAAAATCACAAAAATATTTGAAAATTACAAATTGAAAATATTATGGTCTAAAATGTCATAAATTACCCAATTATGTAAATTTAATAACCCATAATTTAGTATTTATAACCATTTAAAATTTAGAATATTATTTCCACAAATAAAATTAAATAGATTAAATAAGGATAAATCAAAATGATAAGGATTAAAATAAATTCCAAACATGTATAAATTTTATTGGATGATTATATTAAAACCCTATATCATCTCATATTCTAATTTGAGTCCTTTTATATGGTTTTAAGTGTGGTTTGAGTTTATTATAAATTAATATTTTTGAAGTTTCCAAAAGTGCCCCTCTCCTCTCTTATAAAAGGGAATCTCCTCTCTCTTATCATTACTTCATTTTGAGCCTTAAAACTCAGAAAAACCCTATCCATTTCCCTTATACACTTACCTTCCAACATATTAGAGGTTCTGGGCTTCTACAAAGAAAAACTTTAGTGCCTTAAGAGGAGGTTTAGAAGAGCCACGTCGAAGAAGAGGTAATATTCTTTACCAATTCTTTCAAACTTCTTTATTCTTCTACTTCATGTATATGAGTTGTTTCATTATTAAGTAATAAATAAATTATTACTTTTATACTGATATGATATTGTGATTATCAAACAACCATATTCCGTTTTCTATCCATCCTATAAAAAATGAATTCACCACGCGTGCGTACGTACGACCTACCATCTCCATGTCGTGGTGATATCTATTTTTCATCACCAAAATACTTGGATGGGTATAATGATGTAAGAAATAAATATATATGATTATTTTAAAATTATATTGATTCTAAAATATTATACACTTCATTTTAATTCCACAATCATGTGAATGATATTGTCGCTCGTGCATACATATGATCTATCATCTCCACAATGTGATGTGATTCTTTCTATATGATATTCATTGAAAAATGATTATATAAATGCATATAATGAATAAATAAGATATATATTATACTAATACCATTCTAAAAACGATATAACTATAACCTAAAATGTGGAATAAGAATTTATTCAGAAAAACATGCATAAGAATATAAAGCAGTTAACACCTGAATAACGAGTAACAATGAAATGTTACTAATAAACAGATTAGAATATGACCATATATGATATCATAATGATGACTACGATTCTTGAATATGTTAATGAAATTATTTAAATAATTATACAAGAGGTTCGGATACATACAAATCATATTGGACCTAAGGTAAAGGGAAAATCTCGGAATCTCATTTTTTATTCGAGATTGTTCATTCGTAAGTATTTATTGGGGTTATATTTATCATCCATGTCCATGTTTTCTAAAAATATTTCCAAAAAATCTTTAATATTCCTCCATGTATGTTTAAAGTTATTTTTACCACTTTTTTGACTTTTACTGCATGGTGTGGAAGGAATTTTTCTTTTTTTACCATACGAGGTATATTTTGACTTTTTCCGAAAAAGTACGACAATAATGTTTTTTTAACTTATATGTACTGAATGGATTTTTACGATTTCATATCTCCTTATTTCCATGAAGATTCCTCTATAATATTTCATTATTGTTTTCAGAAAAATAAAATTTCTTTTAAAATTTAATGTCATTTTGAGAAAAGAAATTTTTGAAGAAGAATGGATATTTTCCTCAAAATTTTTTTCAAGTATTTTATCAAAAATATTTTCCATATAAGATGAAATTATTTAATATGGTTATGTTTCAAGTATAATTCTTCTATTATTTACATGGTTTGATTTTTTTACAATGATAGTACATCCATTTGTTTTATATGGATTATGTTATAATGGGATGATGTTTATGAAACCCATTTTATTCGTTAGGTTATGATGAATGTTTTATGTTTATATTGTGGCACACGTAAGAAGGATTTCTTTATGATAAGGGTGGGACCTATATCTCCCTAAAATGCATTGGGAAAAGATTTATATCTCATGATATAGACATGGATGGAATGGAATGTAAATCTGGTTCAGTAATATAGTGCTGGAATAGTAAGTAAGCCCAGATTAGTAAAGGACTTTGTCCGCTATGATGGTCTTGGAAGTAATTTCATGGATACTATGGAAATAATATTATGTTCATAATGGTTTGCAACAATTTTTCAAATTCTATGTTTTATTTACATGATATTTTATCATGATAAATATTCCTTTATGATCTATGCATTACATATTGCCATGATTTATTACATGACTCAAGATTTTGATGTTTAAACTTTATGTTAATGGTTTTAAGTTCAAATGTATATGGTTTGTTTTATTTTCTCCATGATTTCTCTTACCAATAATTTGAGCTCACCCTTTTTATGTTTTATTTCATCCATGATATAAAGAAAGGTTTTATGTATGAAGAAAAAGGGGAATATCATTATGGGAGATGTTGAAGATATTTCACCATGATTGGAAGATTATATTCCGAGTTTCTGAAGAAACTAAAATAATACGGTCATTAGGTGTCTATTTGTGTCATGTATTATGTTATCTGCAAAAGTAATATAATTTCCATGTACTTAAATATTGGGTCACTATAGTTGGTATAAGAGTGAAGGTTTAGTCATCCTTTGGAAACTAGGATGTGAAAATTTTATTGAGATCCCTAGATATATTTCTAAGGATATGTCTGGTGATCTCCCTATGGTTATGTATAAGTATAGGTTAGATTCATAGAATTATGATAACAATCACGATTAAAGTAGGATTAAACCTAAGATATTAGGAATTGATTGTACTCCCCCTTGATTATGTATGATTTCTGCCTCTCACGCTATTCTTTTTTGGTTTTAGATAATAGTTGGAACCCGAAGGAACTGTGTTAATGATTAATGCACTTGGAAATGGAATGATTGTCCTTATGAACAACCAAATGTTATGGGAGATGGAGTAATAAATATTATTTCTATAATTACACAAGCTATGAATCATTATGGATTTCTAAACGGGCAGATAAGGGAACAATATTCTATTGAGTCCTTCATGAGACAACATTCACCTTCTTTCAGGGGGTCTTCTAATCTGCTAGTTGTTGAAAAATGGATCAGTACCATTGAAATGATATTTTCCAAACATCACTATTCAGAACATGGAAAGGAACTTTTGGATATTTATAGTTTAAAAAGTGAAGCAGACCAATAGTGGAATCTAATTAAGAATACAAGGCCCCAAGATGAAATTGAATCCCTGGAATGGGACAAGTTCAAGAACTTATTTTTCAATAAGTACTTCCCTCATATTCTACGAACAAATATGGAAAAAGAGTTGCTTGATCTTAATAAAAAGGATGATAAATCTTTTGGTACATATGAGTAGAATTTTACAATACATTCAAGTTATGCTTCTGGCTTTATTATCCTACCTAAATATAAAGTTGATCAATTCTTCAGTGGATTTAAATCAAGTCTTTAAAGGGAATTATCTATAAGAGACTTCAATATATATGAAGATATTGTGTGTTGTGATATCAAGGTAGAACTAGATGATGGTATTACATCTCCATCTCATGGTTTTGAAAAGAAATGAAAGATAGAGTTTGAGAAAATATCTCAAAACAATGATGAAAACAAGACGAATGTTTTGTTATGCTCAATGTGTGGGAATAAATATGGTAGAGATTGCTTTAATGGGACTATAAAGTGTTTTAAGTGTGAAAAAGTAGGTCATCGAGTAGATGAGTGCTGAAGTAATAGGAAAAATGTAATACCCTGACCCCAGTTACCTAGAGTCAGTGCATTATTACGTAATATTGGCATGATCACAAAAGATCAAGTCTTGAAAGACCGGTTAGTTTAGTAGACTTGGAAACAATAGATACATTCATAAACGTTACATTACATCATAAATTGAAAAACTACAATAACATAGTCTTCATAGTCCACACTCATATCCCCTTCAGACTATCCTTGCAGGTCAGTCATAAAATATTTCTTCACATCCTGTAAAAAATAAAACATAGAAAGCGGTGAGCTCAGATGCTCAGTAAGGATAAAAATACAGTAGAAACTTTCATAAATAAACATAAACATTTAATGCAATGTATATCTAAAACAAAAGCCTTTTAAACTTGAAATTAAACATAATATGGAAAAAGTAAAATGAAATAATGACATTTACTTATTCACATGGAAATTATACTAGTCGAATAATCACATGCAATATCAATAATAATGTTCATAATGATGGAATGCATAATGCTAGACTATCATAACCACATAGTGTAGTCCTTGTGCCAAGAATACAAAGAAGATTTTGTTAAGGCCTTGTTCCAAGACACTAGTTTGTCTCATGAGACCTACCGATGCATCTATGGGCTATAGTAGGCTCCACCCAACACATACAAAGTCCAATGGATTCCTTATATGAAAAGGTTTAAATATATCATAAACCATAACATAATGGTATCAAATAAAACATGCATAAAGGAAACACAACATTTCCACATTTCAATCACAATATATCAATAAAAAACATTGATATAATAAAACCATTTTCAATACCAGAAAAAAGAAAAGTAAAAATTCGTTTTTATTTTTCATTTAAAAAATGTTATGTCTTTTAGAGGGAGCCGAAACTCAAATAATGGTCACGGTGGTGGAGAAGTCATTGTCGCCGCATACGTACGACAAAAAAAACATTCCCTTTTGTCATTTAGTAAAATTATTCGTATAAAAAATATTCCTTTTTAATAAACATAAAATTCAAAGGGGTTTATACAACGTATAAAATAATGTTATGTATAAAACAAAATATGCCTCAATGAAAGGAGATTGAGATGAAGTCCCTTACCTGTTGTCCGACATGACTCAATCGTTCTTTAATAACAAGAATAATAAACTATAGTTAATTTATACTTTCTTAAGAACCTTTTTAACGTTCATTATTTATTTTATATCACTTATTACCATGTTATGAACATTATGTAATTATTTAAGTTAATAACGTCATTTTGTCGATCTTTGATACTTGAGTAAAATATAAACTTATTATAATTACAAGATGTTCATGTGGTAAAATATCCATTATATCCGGAATTATATTCATGATGTAGATATCAAATATATAATATATATCCAGTATATAAATTCATTTATAATATTACATAACATTTAGAGGTAAGATATGAAATGCACCGTTCATGGAGATGGTAAGCCGTATGTACTAATGAACACTACTTTCATTTCTATTTAATATTTAATGTAATGAAATAATAATGATATAAATTTATATTATAATTCCCATATAATATCATTTACTCCATCCTTTATACATCCCACATATGGCATTAACGATTCAAATCACTTTGAGGGGGCGGTAGTCCGCACTTCTGAAAATGAAATTATTCCATTTACTCATAATGGAAATCATAATGGTATGCCATAAATTAAAAATACAGAAGCATAAGAAAAAAATAAACAAAATATATTTCATATATAACTATAGTGACATTTTAATTTCCACCATGAGAGGTGTTAAAATAAGATTGAACAATAATCGTTTCGTGAGGCAGTAATTCAGCACCCATAGAAACAGAACGTTCTTTAACCATTAGATGAAGGTGTGTGTAAGTGTAAATAAAATACTTCTCATACCAACATCTTAGTATATTGAAGATACTAATTTTTTTACAAAATAAAGGAATAATAAGAGTTTAAGGGGTTGGAGAAGAAAAATAACACAAAAGAACATAAGAGAAGACATTACCTTAAAATGGGGTAACTCTTTTTGATTTGAGCCAAAGGCTTCCTTGGGAAGACATCTTCCAAAATTGAGGCTTCTAGGAGTAAGAGAGGGAAGTTTAGAGAGTATTTAGACAGAGTATGGCTGAGACAAATGGCTTTGAAGTGGTAAATAAGGTGGTAGATGTGGGGGCCTTTTATAAGAGGAGAGGAGGGGCTCATTTGGAATGATTGAAATTTTACTTTATTATGAAATTCTTTTCAGATTTTAAAGGTCCCAAAGTGATATATTTCAAGGATAAGGTGAGAAGGGATCGAAATACACCCATCCAATAGGCTTTAGACAAGTGTATGTATTAAATTTTACCTTATCTCTTCATTTTATTTAAATCATTCATTAATGAGGTAATCGCTGCATCATCATGGTATCAAAAATAAATTTATTTATATAATGTCTAAAAATTATAAAAAAAATCCATGATGTAGGAAATATTTTTAGATTTCCAATGAATATTTATAATCTAATAAATCATTTATGTATACAAAATTAAAATTGGTTTACTTGGGTGATACATACTTTTGTTATATTTTCCTTTCTTTAAAAAATAAAAAGATAAAATGTCACTATCACACAAAAGTGATTCCATGGGATCCCAAAGTTTGGCACAAGGCATCCCATGGTCAGCCATGACATAACCAGTTTCATTAGGACACATTTTGGTGTCATTTTATATTATTATGATATTATTTTATTACCCTTAACTACCCGATTACTAATTAATCATGACAATTAAAGATAATTGTCGTCGTTACTATTCCTAATGTCCAAACACAAGAGTCTTAATTACATAATTTGTACCTTATGATTACAAATATGGAATCCATTTTACCAAATTATAAACACAGAAATTTTAGTAATTAATTTAAAAATTATTCCCACTGTCAAAACAAATAGCATGTTTTTAAGAAACAATATCTTTCAAAAGATTGACAATTGTTTATGTCCAATTTCAATGTGAAATTAATTCTAAGGACCACCATTAGATAAAATGGTAAAATTATATTATAATTAAAATTCAAAACAACTCAATTTTATAATTTGTTATTATAAATTATTTTTATTAAAAAGTTGTTTTTAAGTATTTTTCACTATTCAATGAAAATTGGAAGTTCTCAGAAAAATACCAAAAATTAAACATAAGATAATTTCAGTATTTAGAATCCAAAAATGAAGTCCATTTTTAAATATCAAATTTATATAATTTTAAAAAGTGGGTATTAATATTCATAACGGCTACTTTTATTGGTCGCGGTGTGTTAGAACTCGAGGTTGCTTATAACACACACTATTATATTATTCAAAGAGAAGTGTACCATGGAACCTTGAGGTGTTACATTCTTCCCTCCTTCAAATAATTTTGTCCTCGAAATTGATAGAATATTACTTCATAAAAAGTCTTGGCTGGTTCTTCATCATAACTTCCTCGGGTTCCCACGTTGCCTCTTCCATCTTTTTGTTCCTCCATAGAACTTTTACTAGATGAGTTGTCTGGTTTCTTAGCACTTGTTCTCTCGTATCTAGAATCCTGATAGGCTCTTTGCAATAAGATAGATTGGGTTCCAGTTCTAATTCCACATAGGTTAGTACAAGCACTGGGTCAGGCATGTATTTTCTCAACAGTGATATGTGGAACACATCGTGAACTTTTGAGAGACATGGAGGCATTTCCATATGGTAACCTATAGCCCCAATTCATTCTATAATTTCGAATGGTCTGATGTACCTCAGACATAATTTTCCCTTCTTACCGAATCGTATAACTCCCTTCCATGGAGATTACTTCAAGAAAACATGATCTCCTACCTGAAATTCCAAATCCTTCCTTCGGTTATCAGCATAGCTCTTCTACCTACTTTGAGATGTTTTGATGTGGTTTTGGATTACCTTCACCTTTTCCATCGTTTCATTAAAAAGTTCTAGGCCTACGAGTTTTCTTTCACTAACATCATCCCAACAGTTTGGTGTGCGACATCTCTTTCCATATAACTCTTCATATGGTGCCATCCAAATACTTGAATGGAAGCTATTGTTATAGGAAAATTATACCAGAGGTAACTACTGATCCCACATACCATGAAAGTCAAGTGAGAATGATCTCAACATGTCTTCTAAGGTTTTAATAGTCCGTTCTGATTTTCCATCTATTTGAGGGTGGTAAGTAGTTCTCAAACGAAGTTCAGTATCAAGGGATTTCTGAATAATTTTCTAGAATCTTGATGTAAAACGGGGATCAAAATCTGAAAAAATTGATAGGGTTACTTAATGATGTCTTAAAACTTCATTAATATACAGTCTTACTAAACGTTTAAGTGGTAAATCATCCCTTATAGCAAGAAAATGTACTGACTTGGTAAGACGATCAATAATGAACCATATTGCATCACTCCTTCTAGGCGTCTTTGGTAGTCCCATGACAAAGTACATCATAATATTATCCCATTTCCACCTAGGTATGGGAATAGGTTTCATAAATCCTCCAGCAGGTTTCCTCCCTACTTTTACTTGTTGCCAAACTACGCATCTTGACAAAAAATCAGCAATCTCCCTTCTCATGTTGTCCCACCAAAAATTTTCCTTCAAATATCTATATATCTTAGTGGTACTAGGGTGTATAGAGAAATTGGAACTATGTTCATCATCCAATAATTCCCTTTTTAGACTAGTTATATTGGGAACACAAAGCCTCTTCCCAAATTTCAAAATTCCATCTTCATACACAAAGTCACTCAATCTCCTATCATTCATAGATTTAATCTTCTTTTTCAACTCTTTATCATCAGTCTGAGAACACATAATCCTTTCTAGTAAAGATGGTTTGGCAATCATTTGAAAAATCATTGATGTTTCACCTTCCATAGTTATTCCCATGTCCATCTTCACTAGATCCATGAAAATAGGATCCCTTTTAATTCTCATATTGTTCAAAACTCCTTGATATTTTCTGCTCAAAGCATCTGCTGCCTTATTTTCCTTCCTCGGGTGGTAGTGTATTGTGAAATCATAATCCTTGAGTAATTGAAGCCATCTCCTTTGCCTCATGTTGAGTTCTTTTTGTGGGAAAATATACTTCAAACTCTTGTGATCAGTATAAATACCACATTTTTCACTATAGAGGTAGTTTCTCCATATATTCAAAGCAAAGATCATAGTTGCTAACTCGAGATCATTAGTAGGATAGTTTTTCTCAGGAATTTTCAACTATCATGACGCATAGGAAATAACCATATCATTCTGTATAAGGACTCAACCAAGTCCTTTCATCGATGCATCACTATAAATAACAAACCCATCATTCCCCAATGGTAGAGTCAATATAGCATAATTGACTAATCTTCTCTTTAGTTCTTCAAAAAATTATTCACACTCTTTTGTCCAAACAAATTTAACCCCTTTACGTGTCAGCTTCGTTAATGGGTTATCCAATCGGGCAAAATTCGGGATAAGGCGTCGATAATAACCTGGTAAACCAATAACACTGCGTACCACAATTATACTCATCGGTTCTGGAAATTCTTGGATCACTCTTGTCTTATAAGGATCAACAAAGATTCCATCCTTAGAGATAATATTCCCATGAAAAGAAATCTCATGAATCTAGAATTCACACTTGCTAAACTTACCATATAATTCGTGTCTTCTAAGAGTCTTTAGAATAATGAACAAGTGATTTTCATGATCTTCATAGATTTTGGAGTATACCAAGATATAATCAATAAATACCCCTATGAAGTTTTCAAGATATTCCTTGAAAACTCTATTCATTAGATCCATGATGATAGAGGGTGGATTGGTCAATCCAAAAGGCAATACTGTAAACTTGTAATGCTCGTACCTAGTTCAAAATGTCATCTTCAGAATGTCTTCCTTCTTCACACACAACTGATGATATCTTGATCAAATGTCAATATTTGAAAAGTATTGAGCTCCATGTAGTTGGTGGAATAAATCATCAATGCGAGGTAGGGGATACTTGTTCTTTTTTATTATAGCATTGATCTCCTTGTAGTAAGTGGAAAACCTCAAAGATCCATCATTCTTCTTAAAAAAAAGAAAAGGAGATCCCCAAGGAGAAACACTAGGGAAAATAAATCCATTATAACTCAATTCCTCTAGTTGTTTCTTTAGTTAAACTAATTCCACAGTGGAAATTCTATATGGGGCCTTTGATATGGGCCTTGAACCAGTCATTATGTCAATAGAAAACTCAACTTCTCATTCTAGAGGATTCCCATGTAAATCTTCTAGAAAAAAATCAAAATATTCTCTCACAATAGGTACATCCTCTATTTGAACATTCCCTTCCTCTCCCATAGTTATTTCATTATCTTCCTCCCCAATAAGTAAATTTAGTTGAGCTACTGGGGGTGGATCTAGATAAGAATTAGGTGGTGACGATTCTGCTTTAAAGATAAGGTGTTCATTATCATCATCCTCAAAAATTGTAACCTCTTTCTTCTTCCAATAAATCTTTTCATCATGGTCTGAAAGCCAATCCATGCCGAGGATTATATCAAATTCAATCATGGGTATGACGATGAGATTAGTAGATTAAGAACATTTATGTGCTCTAATGGGAACTAATTCACAAAACTTTGTTGTAATGATATTTCCCTTAGTAGTTTTGACTGACAACTACCTTGTTAAATCAAATTTGAAATATCTATTTTTCTTAGGAAACTAGGATGATATGAAACAATGCTATGATCCAGAATCAAATAATGCATTTTCTAAACTTGAGGAAACCATTAAATTACCTACCACTATGTATTTCAGAGATTCTACCTCAGAACTAGTGATAGAATAAGCTGGTCCTTGATCCCTTGGCCTTTTCTTAAGTAAGTTCCCCTAACGCTTAGGACATTTATTTGCACAATGTCCCATCTCCCTACAATTGTAGCATTGAACATCGGTTGCTTCTTTATTCCCCTTACAATCACGAGCTTGGTGGCCTTTTTCACCACACTTATAACAGACTCCCATTCCTTTCAAGTAAGTACCAGGGTGTTTCTTCCCACTTTTACTAAAGGATGGATAATCAACTTTTCACTTCATCTCCTTATTTTCATTTCCAGAGTGATCATTAGATCTCTTCTTCTCTTGCATTGCTTTAAAGTCATAATACTTATAGAATTCCTTTTCCATCTTAATAGCACATGAGACAATGTCTTCGTATAACAAGAAGGATCGTGAGACCAATGCTCAATGGAGAAATGGTTTCAACCCATAAAAGAAATGATCAATAATACTTATTGGGTTATGTATATAATCTGCAGCATAGCTTGATAACCTTGTAAATTTTCCCTCATACTTTTTGACATTCTCATCCTCCTTTTGTCTCAAACTCAAAAATTTTCTTTCCATATCTGAGCGATGGTCACGAGGAAAGTATTTTTCTATCAAAAGCTCTTCGAACTACCTCCATTCTATATTTGATACTTTATCATCTTCCTTTGTGGTTTGAATCAATAACCACTATTTATTAGCATCTCTAGTGAGGCGGTAAACTGCCATGATAACCTTTTCCCTTTCACTACTCCCTAAGGAATGGAATATTTTCTCTAAGGAATTTGTCCATTTCTCAGCTACAAATGGATTTGTACTCCCATTTAATGTTGGTGGTTGATTCCTCATGAAGTGATCGAACATTGATCATCCACGTTGCAGATGGGGTGCTCCATATGAGTAAGGTTATTATTCATAATCTGAGTGAGTTGTCCCAGTATGGTGTTAAGCTGATCAACACCAGTTGTATCACCAACTCCATTATAATTATCTTGAGAAGGAGGGAAATCCATACATGAAGTGCGTCCATTGATACGGTTTCCTTTCCTTCCACTAAGTTCCATTTCTAAACAATGGCATAAACTAGATAAGTTCATGAATCAAAATACATAATTCCATACTTGTAAAACACTTAACATAAATTGAACTATTTATGGATATAATCCATAATCATAAAAAAATGTTTTCTTTGAAGAAGTATATACTCATAAACCCTTCATAACGGTTTGTAAGGAAAATGAGAATTATCCTAAGCATATCCCCTGGGAGTGTCATAACCAAGAGTGCAGCAAATCCCATTGTCGTGCACCAGTTCCCGTTCGAGTCTATCTCAAGGCGGTGTTTTCAAGTTTTACCCCTAGGTACATCTGTGCCAGAGCCACATCTACCTGTTTGTATCTAGATAGGGATGTATTTCTCAGAAAACTCACAAAATCTCTATAATATTAAAATTCTAGGAAGTTCTTCTATACTAATCCTAAATGTCTATCTTAGGTCTATGTGCTCTAATCAAATTTTTTCTAAATCTAGCTTCCAAGGATAGTAATAAACTGCCTTTGATACCAACTGTAATGCCCCGACCCCAGTTACCCAGAGTTGGTGCATTATTATGTAACATTGTCATGATTAAAAAAAGATCATGTCTAGAAATACTGATTAGTTTAGTAGCCTTGGAAGCACTAGATACATTCATAAATTACACATTACATCATAATGTGGAAAACTACAATAACATAGTCTCCATAGTCCACACTCATATCCCCTTCAGAATATCCCTGTAGGTCAGTCATAAAATATTTCTTTACATCTTGGAAAAAATAAAACATAGAAATGGGTGATCTCAGATACTCAGTAAGGATAACAATATAGAATAAACATTCATAAATAAACATAAACATTTAAGGCAATTTATAACTAAAACAGAAGCCTTTGAAACTTGAACTTCAGCATAATATGGAAAAAGTAAAATGAAATAATTCCATTTACTTATTCACATGGATATTCTACTAGTCGAATAATAACATGCAATATAAATAAAAACTTTCATAATGATAGAATGCATAATTCCAGACTATCATAACCACATAGTCAAGGCCTTGATCCAAGACTAAAAATAATATTTTGTCAAGGCCTTGTTCCAAGACACTATTTTGTTTCATGAGACCTACTGATGCATCGAGGAGCAATAGAAAGCTTCACCCATCACATACTAAGTCCAATGCAATCCATATATGAAAATGATTAAACATATCCTAAACCATAACATAATAGTATCACATAAAACATGCATAAAGGAAACATAACATTAACACATTTCAACCACAAGATATCAATAGAACACATTGATTTAATAAAACTATTTTCAATACCAAAATAAAAGAAATGTAAAACTTGGTATTTATTTTCAATTTAAAAAAATGTTATGTCTTGTAAAGGAAGCCTAAACTCAAATAATGGTCACAACGGTGGAGAAGTTGTTGTCACCACATACGCACGACAATAAACAATTCCCTTTTGTAGTTTAGTAAAACTTTTCAGATAAAAAAGATTCCTTTTGAATAAATGTAAAAGTAAAAGGGGTTTATACACCGTATAAAAGAATGTTGTGTATAAAACAAAATATGCCTCTATGAATGGAGATTGAGATGAAGTCCCTTACCTCGTGTCCGACTTGACTCGATCATTCTTTAATATCCAGAATAATAAAATAGAGTTTATTTCTACTTTCTTAAGAACCTTTTTCTAGTTCATTATTCCTTTTATATCACTTATTACCATGTTATGAACATCATGTAATTATTTAAGTTAATAACGATCGTTTTGTTGATCTTTGGTACTTGAGTAAAAAATAAACATCTTATAATTACAAGTTGTTCATGTGGTAAAATATCCATTATATCCAGAATTATATTCATGATTTATATATCATATATTTCATATATATCTAGTATATAAATTCATTTATAATATTACATAACATTTAGAGGTAAGAAATGAAATTCACCGTTCATGGAGACGGTAAGCCGTACGTACGCATGAACGCAACTTTAATTTATATTTCATATTTAATGGAATAAAATCATAATTATAGAAAGGTATATTATAATTACAGTATAATATCATATATATTATCATTCAATCCATCCTTTATATGTCCCACAAATGGCATTAACGATTCAAATCACTTTGATGGGGCGGTAGTCCGCACTTCCTAAAATGAAATTATCGCGTTTACTCATAATGGAAATCATAAAGGTATGCCATAAAGGAAAAATACAGAATAATAAGGAAAGCCTAAACATAATATATATCATATATAAATATAGTGACATCTTAATGTCCACCATGAAAGGTGTTAAAATAATATTTAACAATAATCGTTTCATGAGCAGTAATTCGCCACCCACAGAAACAGTATGTTCTTTAACCATTAGACGAAGGTGTGTGTCAGTGTAAATCAAATAATTCTCATAAAAAAATCCTTGTATATTGAAGATACTGGTGTTGTTACAAAATAAAGGAATAAAAAGAGTTTAAGGGTTTGGAGAAGCAAAATAAAACAAAAGAACATAAGAGAAGACATTACCTTAAAATCTGGTAACTCTTTTTGATTTGAGCCAAAGAATTCTTTGGGAAGACTTATACACAAAGTGAGGCTTCTAAGAGTAATAGAAGGGAAGTTGAGAGAGTATTTGGGTAGAGTTTGGTCGAACCAAATGGATTTGATGGTGTGAATAAGGTGGTAGAAGTGGGGGCCTTTTATAAGAGAAGAGGAGGGGCTCTTTTGGGAAGATTGAAATGTTACTTTATTATGAAATGTTTTTCGGATTTTAAAGGTACCACAATGATATATTTAGAGGATAAGGTGATAAGGGTTTGAAATACACCCATCAAATAGGCTTTAGTAAAGTTTAAGTTTTATATTTTACTTTATATTTTCATTTTATTTAAATCATTCATTAATGAGGCAATCGCTGCATCATCATGGTGTCATAAATAAATAAATTTATTTAATGTATGAAAAATATAAAAAAAATACCATGATGTATTAAATATATTTATATTTACAATTAATATTTATAGTATAATAGATAATTTATGTAGACAAAATTAAAATTGTTTTACTTGGGTGATACATACTTTAGTTATATTTTCCTTTAAAAAATAAAAAGATAAAATGTCTCTATCACACAAAAGTGATTCCATGGGGTCCCAAAGATTTGAAACAGGCATCCGATGGTCATCCATGACACAAACACTAGCATTATGACACATTTCGGGGTCATTTTATATTATTATGATATAAGTTTATTACCCTTAACTACTCGATAACTAATTAACCATGATAATTAAAGATAATTGTTCTCGTTACTATTCATAATGTCAAAAAGAAAAGAGCCTTAAGTACATAATTTGGGCCTTATGATTCAAAATATGGAATCCATTTTACCAAATTATAAAAACAGAAATTGCATTTGTTAATTTAAAAATTATTCCCGCAGTCAAAACAAATAGCGTGTTTTTAAGAAACAATATCTATCAAAAGATTGACAATTGTTTATGTCCAATTTCAAAGTGAAATTAATTCTAATGACCACCATTGGGAAAAATGGTAAAAGTATATTATAATTATACTTTAAAACCACTCAATAATATAATTTATCAATATAAATATTTTTTATTAAAAAAGTTGTTTTTAAGTATTTTTCATTATTCATCGAAAATTGAATGTTCTTAGAAAAATACCAAAAATTCAACATAGGCTAATTTTGATATTCAGAATCCAAAAATGAAGTCCATTTTGAAATATAAAATTTATTTAATTTTAAAAAGTGGGTATTTCTATTCATAATGGCTACTTTTATTGGTTGTGGTGTGTTAGAACTCGAGGTTACATAAAAAACATGCTACTCTATTATTCAAAGAGAAGCATACCATGGAAGCTTGTGGTGTTACAAAAATGGTATCTAATGATGTGAATAGAGAAAAGACTACATATAATGCACCAAAAACACTTCAATGCTACAAGTTGAAGGAAATGAGGCATTATGCTTACCAATTCCCGAATCTAAGGGTTAATGATGATTGACATACAAAACCTATTAAGGAAAAGGACAAAGGGAAGTCATGCGATCACTATTGGAGATGTTGAGTATGACAATGATGTTGTGGAATGATTAAGTTTCTTTGCAATGAGATTCCAAAATAGTTTTGTGGAATATCATTTATAGTATCATGGAATATTTGAATATTAATATATTGGTTTATTGTGTTTTTAATTATTATATGGTACTGGTAACCATGAAAAGTGAATGAAATATTTTTTGAAAGAAGATGATATGCGCATAATGAAGGGATAAAGAGAAAATAATACGTTTGATATTATTAATGATCTCATGACTGATATGAGGACAAAGTGATATCATGGTTTGAGTATATATAATTTTTGTTACTTTGGTGTATGGGAAGAGTAAATTTTGATAGAATGCATATTGTAAATATGGTTATATGGTAATTTATGTTATTATCCTATTTAAATGGAATTCATGATGAAGTCCATCAAATTTTTGGAATGAGACCAACAAGATATATATTGTGATATATGTGGGATAAATGATGGTATTCACATGCTTGTTATATGACCTTTCTGGTAATTGTTTCTTTGTACTGTGAGACTGGAAAAAAGTATTTTGGATAAGCCTAAAGGTTGGTATTGATTAAGTTGGACATCAGATAGTATCGTTTTTGTCCAGAAATATTGTTTTCAATATTATTCTAGGAATGTTATAATAGTATAGTTTTAGAAAAAGGACAACCTATAGGATGTGTGAGAATTCGTCTCGTCGGACAAGGCTGTGGGAATCAAGCCCACAACCGAAGTGCGATAGGCCTGTATCACATACCACTGGCTTACATGAAGTTCTTGGTTAGTAAAAATTAGTTTTATTTTATTAAGAGGTATGATAGATTAATTATAAGTCCATTTTTGGAACCATATATGATTAATCTCACCATAGATAGACTTATGTATATTTAATAACATGTTATAACCTTTTTGTGATAGAGAAATATGTAATGACTTATCATTCTATAAAATGATCTGATAACACTTAATGAATGAATTTTTTTTCTTAATTTCATTAAATAATAGACGATGTGGAAATTGATCAAGGCACGAACAACAGTGATATTGTACCAAAATCATGTAAGTAAATATTCTCATGCAAAATTATTCATCTTTAGGGAAAGGATATTGAAAACCAAAAATGTTATCCTAGTACCTTCATATCCAATGAATCAGTTTGTACATTAGATCATCACAAATTTATGGCTTTGTGATTGGTCACTTTTCTTATCCATGTTCTCTTCCAATCTCCATCAGAACTTGATGGTTAGATTTCTCTTCCATATCCATATTTCTGCCTATGTTCTCCTACCTAGAAACCCAGTGATGAGTTACTTTGGTTAAATGTTAGTTTTCTAACTTTCCTTTTTTAAAATGATTTTTTAGTATTCCTTTCTACAACGTGGGTTTCTATGAAAGATACTTTCAAGAATAAAACCATTTTTAACCCCAATGAATTTCGAGGGTGAAATTCATTTTAAGGGGGTAGAATGTAACACCTCGAGATTTTATGAGATAGATTATTTTTAATTTCATTGATGTCTTGGGTCATACACTACACCATGATTATCTTGCATTATATTCAATACTGCATTAGCTTGGAATATGTGCAACACTATTCTTGGCTTAGGTTGCACACAATTCTAATTTCTTTTGATAGAATTAATTTCATGTAACACTGAGTATAGATTTTGATCAATATATAAACTATATTTTGATTATGTCATAAAAAACACCAAAGGAATATTTCACAACAGTCAACATTGACCAGTCTTGCGTTATAGGCAAGAGCGGCCTTCCTCGATAGCTTGCATTGCACGCAGTACCAAGTTTCACTAAACAGTGATGTATTATTATAATATTATTATGAACTAGAAGTTATGAATAGTATTAACCAAAATTTTTATTTTATAACATTATCATTCATCTTACACATTTTATAGAACATGTTATGAGAACAAAATCAATTTTTCAGATAATAGAATTATTTTTAAAAAAATGTATTTTTCTCGCCTTTTGATGGCGCACCCATTTTAAATAAAAAATTTGACAAGTTTATAAGTTTAATTTGAGAAAATAAACTAATTATTTTGAATCAGTATATAAAAGTTTACTTTGGATAATGATTTCATATTTTTCTGATAACTTTCATATTTTGATGAATAGTAAAAATACACTGCATTTTACTTAAAAACAACTTTTTATCAACATAATTTGTATGGTTAAATTATAAAATTGAATGGTTTTAAAGTATAAATAGAATATATTTTTCCCATTTAATATAATTTATGTCTTTATCATTAATTTTACATTTAATTCATATGTAAAAACATTTCAAACTTTTGCAATGTTTTAAATAAAAACCTATTTTTTCAACAATGGGATTAATTTTAAATTAATTACTACAAATTATATGTATTGAATTTAGAAAAATAGAATCCATATTTGGAATCAGTAAGTAAAAATTATGTTAATATTATACTTTTATTTTTGGGCATTATAATAGAAACAATGGTAAATTTTAATTACCATAGTTAAAGGTAAATCATGTAATTAATGGTAAAAATAATATTATAAAATTTTCCCAACACTTGTCCTAATATAATTGGATATTTATATTTTTTAATAAAACATAATTTATTTAAAATTGTTTCTATTAAAACCCACTTGGATGAGATTAAGACATTTAATTTATTTTATTTAATGAAATGTGAAATATGTCTCACTCAAAAATTAATAATTAAATTATTTTTAATATAAATTTATAAATAATATAAATTGAATTATAAATACTCATTTTAAAGATAAAATGTTTTTATTTATAATGGTAATTTATTTTTAATTTTTAAGAAATATATATTTACCTTAATTGGTTAAACATTAATGATGAAGAAATTAATTATTTTTTGAAAAATCAATAATAAAGTTTTTTATTAAAATAATAATACCCAAAAAAACCCAAAAAATTGACCAAAAATTATTGGTCAACTATATATAAACCATAATAATCCAAGGGTATACTTGTTGACAATTTTGAGACTTATAAAAGTGATTATGACACTTATATTATTTTATTTTAAATGATGTCGATCTCCTTCAAAATTTAATAAATATAACATTTTAAATGTTGAGTTTTAAACATAAATTTTAGTAGAAGTATTATTATGATGGATTTCGAATTTATATTCATCCTAGTATTCTATTTTTAATTTTTATGCACCAAAATTTATATTAAATAATAATAAAATATGTTGTTGTAATTATTTTATTAAAAGAAATATCAAATAAATGTTTTTAAAAATATTAAAATAAATATTATATGACCAAATTAATGTGATCCACAAAGTTTATAGATTAATATGACATGTTAGGAATCTATTAAATATTTTTTCAAATATATCATCTTTTGGTATTTTATTTAAATTCAAATAAATGAATACTATCAAAATTGACACTATTGGTATTTTATAAAAATAGAATATTATTAAATTGTTTAAAAATCACAAAAATATATAAAAATAAAAAAATGAAAATTTTATGGTCTAAAATGCCATAAAATATCCAATTTTAGACAATTAACAACTCATAAGTATGTATTCATAACAATTTAAAATTTTGGATATTATTACCACAAATAAAATTAAATAGATTAAAAAAGGATAAATAAAAATGATAAGGTTTAAAAAAAATTACAAACATGTCTAAATTTTATTGGTTTATGTGATTAAAACCCTATCGCATATCATATTCTAATATCAGCCATTTTGGAGGTTTTTAAGTGTGTTTTCTTTTATTATAAATTAATATTTTTGAGGTTTCCAAAAGTGCCCCTCTCGTCTATTATAAAAGGGAACCTCCTCCCTATTCTCTTCACTCCATTTATATCCTTAAAAACTCGTTCAAAAGCTATACATAAAACCTATGCACTTCCCTAACAACGTACTGTAGATCCCGGTATTCTTCTAAGAACAACATTACTACCCTAATAGGAAGTTCAAAAGAGCCATGTCGAAGAAGAGGTAATATCCTTTACCGATTCTTTCAAAATTCATTCTTCTTGTACAAGCTCTATATGATTTGTTTCATTATTAAGTAATAAATACTGTATCAATTTTATACTGATATGTTATTATGAATATGAAATAACAATATTCTATCTTTTATCCATTCTATCAAAAATGGAATCACCACACGTGCGTCCGTATGACCTACCATCTCCACACCATGGTGTAATCTGTTTTTCATCACCAACATACTTGGATGGGTATAATGATGGAAGAAATAAATATATATGATTATTCCAAAATGATATTGATTTTAAAATATTATATACTTCAATACAATTCCACAATCATGAAAATGATATCATCACCTGTGTGTACATACGACCTACCGTCTCCACAATGTGATGCAATTCGTTCTACATGATCTTCATTGAAGAACGATGATATAAATGGATTGAATTAATAAACATGATATATATTATACTAATAAAAATCTGAAAATTATATAACTATATCCTAAAAATAGGAATAAGAATTTATTTGGCAAAACATGCATAAGTACATAAAGTAGTTACACCTGAAAAACGAGTAATAATGAAATATTTATAATAAACAGATAAGAATATGACCTTATATGGTATCATAAAAATGAATATGATTCTTTAATAAGTATATTTCATTATTTAAATCATTATAAAATAGGTTTGGATACGTAGAAATTATATTGGACCAAAGGCAAGCGAAAATCTCACAATCTCATTTTTTATTCGAGATTATTTATTCGTAAGTATTTACTAGGGATATATTTATCAACCATGCCCATGTTTTCTGAAATTATTTTAATAAAATATTTACTATTCCTCCATGTATGTTTAAATTCATTTTTACCCCTTTTTTACTTTTATTGTGTGGTATGGAAGGAATATCTCTTGTCTACCATATGAGGTACTTTTTGACTTTTCCGAAAAAAGTACAAGAAGAATGTTTTTTAACTTATATAGAATAAATGGATTTTTAAGGTTTCATAATGCCTTATTTAAATGAAGATTCCTCTAAAAGATTTCATGATTACTTTCAAAAAAATTATTATCTTTTTAAATTGCACGGTATTTTTAGAAAATTAAATTATTTTGAAGAAGAAAGGATATTTTCCTCAAGAATTTCTTTCAACTGTTTTATCAAAACCATTTTCCATATAAGATGACATTATTTGATATGGTTATGTTTCATATATAATGTACCCGTTATTTACGTGGTTTTATTTTGTTTATGGTGAAATGATTTCCATTTGTTTTATATGGATTATGTTATGATGGGATGATGTTTATGAAACCCATTTTATTCGTTGGGTTATAATGATTGATTTATGTTTATTTTATGACACACATAAGAATGATTTCATTATGAGGAGGTTGGGACATATAACTACCACCAATACATTGGATAGAGATTTATATCTCATGAGATAGACATGGCTATAACTATACTAAAATCTGGTTTAGTAATATAGGGTTAGAATGACAAGTAAAATCAGTTAAATAATTGACTTCATCCGATATGATGGTATTCACAACAACTCATTGGCTACTATGGAAATCATATAATGTGCTTAATGGTTTTCCACAATTTCTAAAAACCATGTTTTATTCCCATTATATTTTATCATGATTAATGTTCCTTTATGATCAATGCCTTATATACTGCCAAGATTTATTTTACGACTCAAGATTTTGATTTTTAAACTTTATGTTCATATTTTTATGTTCAAATGTATATGGTTTGTTTTATTTTATCCATGCTTATCCTTACTGAGCATTTGAGAACACCATTTTTTTTGTTTTCTTTTCCGTAAGATATAATGAATGGTTTTAGGTAGTAAAAAAGGGGATGATTTTTAGGGGAGTAGTTGAAGATATTTCACCATGATTAGAAGATTATGTTCTGAGATTCCACTGACACTATACTAATACGGTCATTCGGAAACTTTTTTGTGTCATGTTTTAATTTTTCCGCAAAAGTAATGTAATTTCTATGTATGTCATGATTGTGTCTCTACAATGCTGCCTTGGGTGAATGGCTTGACCACCCATGTGATACCCACCAGCACATTTTATCAAGATTCATAGTTTCCCCTAGGGGGTCACATGGTTTCAACAAACCACGTCCCTTAAGAAAATAAGCAGATCATTATAGGAAACATAGTTAGTAATAAAAATGTGCCAATCATGTGACTCTGTCTATTTCTCTTGAAATAGAGTTTCCAGTGGTTGACACCCAAAAAACTCATTCAAACATCAGAGACACATCTTTATACTTAAACCACATCTAAAAATGACACTTGAAAGTATTAATTCTATCAAAATTACATTATGAAGCCTGATTTATTATTTTTATTATCCACTAAACTAAAATTTTGTATTCACAAGGATTTTTTAACTTGGTCAAAATCATGGTAAATTATATATAATATAAAGAAAATAAATTGATGAGTGTTTTGGATGCCACCATTCTATACTATTTAGATGCATTGAAATAAAATCATTCTTTAATTTGGAAAAATTAAATTCCATTGTGGGGAAAGGAATTGTTTTAGGACATGTTGTTTATAGTAGGGGAAATCAGTTTGATAAGGAATATGTGTACATTCTTCAATATCTACCTTACCTGTGTTTTTTTATGAAGGTGATTATTGTATAATATATATATGTTTTTAAATGATATTTGTCATTTTTTTAATAATATTATACTTCCTCTTTCTAATATCATTTAAAACATACTTATTTTATGTTTAATTATTCCTCTTGGGAATCCTTTGAGGAGCATAAAAGTAATATCAACACACCACCAATTATCTAATCATTAATATAGGATCCCCCATTTCAACTATCATGACTTATCCCCTAGGGCCTGTAATGTGACTACTGGAAGCCTGAATTCCATAGGCTAGGGGATGGGGACTAGCACCGTGAAGGAATATCCAAAAAAATGGAGGGAATTTCATTTAAACCTGTACACACGCACACAACACAAACTGGGGAAAGGTAAATACTATGTAAACCACAAATGTCACCGATATAACTACTAAAATTATAGTACAAATTGAAAAGTAAAAGGGGGCAAGAATACAAGCCCAAAACCACGAAGGAATATATAGATTCCAAGGTCTGTATGCTCAAACACTATCTATAGTGTAGGTGGAGGGTAGCTCTATGTATCTGTAGAAGTATGTATCATCTGTCCTATTTCCCTGGGCACCACCTGGTCCCGGACCACCAAGGTCTCCTTCCAAATGATGATCACCTCCACGATACATGACACATGTGGGTGAAGCCTGTGTAGGGGTGAGTAACAAAATACTCAGTAGGGAACTCAATCCATAAAGTAATGACCACAAAGAAAGACCACAAATCAAGATCACTCTATAAGATCCGACAACAAGACCACAAGGCAAAGACATCTCATACTAGGTATAACTCACAATATAGAAAATTAGATTTTTAGTCTTAAAGTTGAAACATCTTGTACTACTGAGGGACTCATCCCTAATGATTCACTGAGGACTAATCGACTACTTGACTACTGATGTTTTATTGGATGCTGGACCATTGAGGTACGCTCGTCTATTGTACCAATAAGGTTCACTCGCCAGCTGGACAAGTAAGATCCACTCGACTATTGGACGACTGAGGTCTTCTCGTCAGCTGGACAACTAAGGTCCGCACAACAACTGGACCACTAAGGTCCCATCGTCTGCTGGACCACTGAGTTCCACTCGTTTACTAGACCACTGAGGTCCCCTCATCTGATGTACCACTTAGGTCCACTCCTTTACTGGACCACTGAGGTCTGCTAGTTTTCTGGAACATGGAAGTCCACTCATCTGCACGACCACCAAGGTCCTCTTGTGTACGTGACCCCCGAGGTCCGCTAGTCATATCCTTCATGTCACAGAGAGCTGTAGGATTCTAATTCTCTAGTACACTTGAATCCAATAGATTCAAATCCTCAAGACATTATCCATACATAGACTGCCATGAAAACTCACTTAGAGTATACTCAAAGACTATCTCATCATGAGTGTCCCAGCTCTGTAGGTGATGATTCAATTAGACACCCAATATAAAAGATAATGGTCTTCTAGTAATTAGGGTCTAGTTGTGTCTGGGCCCCGTTCGACTTAGTCAGACCGACCTGACCAACCCATCTATGGGCCCGCATGACCAGATCCATTTCGAATGACCGAACCCAACTCGGTTGGGGATGGGAAAACCTGATCCTATATGGCATAGTGGTCAGGCCCATTGGGCCTTACTGGACCCATCTAGGTTCGGCTGTGGGTTTAGCCTGCCCGGTCACCCAGCGACCCAGTTCTTATTCCGCCTGGATCGCACTGGTGGGCTGTTCTTCTTCAAGTGAGAGCCACCCAGTAGCTTGGTTTGAGTCATCTATCCCATCCTGCATTGGCATGCAAGTTCAGTCCTACCCGGAAGCCCATGGCATCTGATTCTTCAGCCACACGACTGACCATTTCTAGTTACTCCCTTGTGCACATGGTCTAGCGTGACATCATGCCTAACTCACACCTGCGATCAACCTATGTTTTGACTGGCTAATGCTGTGCCCCGCTGGTACCTCCGCTAAACCATCATGGCCTAATAGAACTGTAGCTTGTGCTGCATGGTGCCTTTGATGCATCCTGGTAGCTGTGCTTTCCAACTTCCCGCCACCGGCATCCATGTTAGTGGCCGTTGTCACCGCCATGATGCTCTGCATGCACACTGCCTCCCACCTTCCACTGCGTCCTGGGTTTCACGGCTTGGTGTTGCCACTACGATTGGGTTTATCATCCTTGTTTTTCTTCCCTTGCTGATGTCGTGGCCCACCTAGCCACCGCAACTGGGTGCCACGACCCTATTCTTCCACCCTTGCCGATGTCGCGACCTGCCTAACCATGGCCCTTCATGCCTAATGCCACCATCTCCCACAGCCTCCTACCATGGATCGAGGTGCCAATATGCCACTATAGTCCTATATGGAAAATGTATAACATTACTGTCAAATACATTGGGCCACAAAGAATGAGAAGAACTCAGGAAGAGGAGAGGGGAAGGAGTCTCACATTAGAACACCCCAAGAATGTCCCAGGTGTTTTTTCGTTTAGACCCAGATACGTTCTTATTAGCAGTATCACAAAGAACCAAAAAGGGAAGAATAATCACAAAGATAGATATCCTATTTTTATACCACACCATTAACCCACCCATATGAAAGATCAATCCATGGGTTAACTTGTTTGTGAGTTAACCTGCATTCATCATTTAAAAGAATGAATGGGGAAAAGGAATTCAGATAGAAAATCGTCAAAACACTACATGGGAAAGGATATTACTTGAGGATGTTTTTTTGTCATAATATATTGATCTTCATTCCTTAATCCACTCTCCAATGTTGTCTTTACCATCGTCCAATTCTTTGATGTCCATTATTGGAGAGGTTTCCTTCATTATTCATCAGAGGAATTCTAAGGATGTCATCAACCCTGAATTCCCTGTTTAATTAAAGAAGGAAGATGTGTTTACATTGCATTATTCCCACACTAATTAACTAATGAGGTTCATTAATTGGATGCATTGTCAGCTCATCGATGCACCTCAGTGCTGACAAGTCATTTAATAATGAAGAATAAAAGATAATAAAATAACTTTTTATGTTATTTTATATTTCATCCAAAAAGTCTGAAAACAAAATTTTTCTCTTGACTCACGCTGGTTGAGGTTAGGACCCTAATAAAGAGAACATATCATTTCAATCTCAACGGTGGTCTTGTATTTTTAATTTGTGTTACCATTTGTGAGTTATGAATATTTGAAAATAAAATAATTTCTTTTAAATAATTTTATTTTTTGTTATGTCCCAAAAACAAACATTCACAACTGGCCCATACCTGCCAAAGTTTGGCTACACCTAAGGGAGGAATACCCTCATGATCTCAATAATACTCTTGGATTTCCAATCCATGTTACCATTTATGAGTTATAAGGATTTAAAAATAAAATAATCTTGATTCAATATTTTTATTTACATCCAAAAACTACATTCCACCATTGGCATGTGCCTGCTAATGTAAGGCCCTCCCTAAGGAAAGAACACCCTCACGAGCTAAATGGTGGTCTTTGATTTTAAATCATAGTTACCATTTGTGAGATATATGGTTTTTAATTATAAAATAATATTTATTAAATTATTTTATTTACTATTATTCCATTTTCTTGTTTTTTCACTAGAGACCCACGCTGACTAATCATAAGTTGTACATAGGGTAAAACCACTACATTGAACATAATAGTGCCCTTAAATTTTTGATCTAGGCACATATTTAATAGTTATTCCACATTTATAGAAAAAATTATCATGCACACTTTTTAAAACATAAAATTTTTTGATAGATCATTTTAGGTACTTCAGGCCTTGGAATCATGTGTCGTCTCAGTGCATAGTCTCAAAATAATCTCATTTAATTTTAGAAAAATAATGCAATGTAATTACAAGGTATTAATTTACTACCCCACTTAAGTATTTAGATCCTTGTCATCCAAAATAAGGTCTAATCAAACAAATAGAGGTACTGAGCACGAATCAGAGTCTCCCACTCTCACATGAACTCTTTATTGATTCCCATACTACCAAAGAACACACACCAGTGGAATCGACCATCCATGAATGATCCTCTCTTGTTGATCCCCTCTCTCCACTGGGTACTCTTTGAATGTCGCTCCATCATTAATATCCATCTCGCCGTGGTAGATAACTTGAGAAGGGTCGTTCACATATCTCCTCGGCTAGGATACATAGAAGTTGTCGTGCAACCTCTCTATCTACAAGGGTTTACCCAAGTGGTACACCACATCTCACACTCTACAAAGTATTCGGAAAGGTCTGATGAACCTCGGAGATAACTTTACTCCCCAGAAAAATCTTTGTATCTTTCATCGAGGAGAGACCCGTAGGAATATGTGGTCCCCCTCTTCGAAATCTAAGGGTCTTCATCACCTATTAGCACAGGTCTAATGTCATCTCTGTGCAGTTTTTATCTACTCTTGGATGACCTGCACATTCTCAGTGGTAGCCTATATCATCTTTGGACCCATGAGTGCTGACACCCCTGGGTTTGTCCAGCATAATAGTGACCTACAATGTCATCTGTAAAGTGCCTCGAACAGTGCCATACCGATGGTGGAGTGGTAGATATTGTTTTACAAAAACTCCACCAGTGGTAGCTGGTCCTCCCAAATATGAAAAAAGTAAAGAACTCAAACACCAAGCTTATCACCATGGTCTGTATAGTCCACTCTGTCTGACTATTTTTCTATGGGTGAAAGGTTGTGCTCAAGTGTAGCTGAGTCCTAAACCCCTCTTACAATACCTTCCACAACCAAGATGTAAAGAATGCATCAAGATCTGAGACTATCATAGATTGGACTCCATAGAGTCGAACAATCTCATACATGTAAAGGATTCCCAAGAGATCTACTGAACCCTTCTCTAAAATGGGTAGGAAGTGGGCCGACTTGGTGAGTCTATCTACAATCACCCAGATGGTATCATGAACTGTGGACGTATGTGGTAAGCTTGTCATGAAGTCCATTGATATCCCATCCCACTTCCACTCTGGTACCTCGAGGGGTTGTGTTATACCTGATGAAACCTTGTGCTCAGCCTTCACTTGCTGACATGTGATCCATCTCAAGAAAAACTCTTCCATTTCCTTCTTCATCCACAGCCACCAGTACTGATGTAAGAGGACCTAGTACATCTTTTCCACACCTGGATATACCTCCAAATGGAATGTATGGAACTCCCTCAACACCTCCTCTCACAATGCCACTAGTACTATAGTGCTTCCTATAAAAGGAATATGTGCTCTCCACCTTTAAAATATCAATCAAGGGCATGCCCTATGGATATCCAGGCATGTGTAGTCTTGCATCTAGAATCTTAAAGCTACACCTCCTTGACATTCTATACGAGTAGAGGGGAAACTAGCATCGACTGAAGAAAATCTATCTCATCACTGTCCATGAAGGATATCTGAAGTGAGGCCATCTGATTTGAGGCCTCATTTAGTATCTATGAAATCGATCTCCTGATGAGAGCATCTACAACCACGTTTCCCTTCCCTAGAATATAGAATATCTGGATGTCAATGTCCTGGAGGAACTCTAGCCAAAATCTCTATATCAAATATAGATATTTCTATGAAAATATATATGTGAGAATCTTGTGGTCAGAGTAGATGATGATTCATTTTACCATAAGGTTGTTTCTCCACATCTTTATTGTGAAGAATACCACTTCTAACTCAAGGTTAGGGTGCTCTTCCAACTCTATCGTAACTGCAAAAAATCCTATAGGCACCTTTCTATCAACGTGAAAGGATACCCCTTTAAACTTATCGAAGTGTTCATCATGCCTTTTTTAGTGGATACACATACTATACAATAACATTGTTAAGGTATAGGTAATCCAAAAATAACCTCAAACACTGGGTCTTACTAATCCCTTTCTATTTAAATCACCCCCTACACCCTCAGCTCGTAAAGATCTATGAAATCCATCCAATATACTGATACTAATATCGGTTCCATCCATGGGTGTAGAATGATGCATAATTCAATCTTCCCGTGGGGAGGTAAGCATGGCAATATCTTCTAGAATGACATCCTTATACTCCACCACTACTATAGAGAACTAAAAACTCAAAACATCCACTTCCATAAGGGTAATGTTAGTCAACTGAAGAGTGATCGGTTGTACCCTTCTATGAATGAGTTTATCACGTGCTTCCTAGGTTTCCTTTTTCACTGACCAATGAAAACCCAATTCCATTACTGTGGACATACCACACCCTTTTTTCCTAAAATAGTCAATCTAGTCATGGACTATAGATAACCAATCCACACCAAGAATTTCTTCGTAAGGCCTCAACGCTGATACCAAGAGGTTCCAATCAAAACTCTCAGCTCAATGGTCAAATCACACTAACGACATGAGTGTGATTATCATGTATAATCCCATAGGTATCCTCAAATGTAAAGGGTTAAGTCAACAATTTAACTAGAAACTATAGGTCTTGAACAAGATTCTTGACAAAAAGGAATGATTAGCACTTGTGTATATTAATATGATAGCTATGAGTAAGCATAGATTATACCTCTAATAATTTCTAGATTCCTAGGGTCATATTCCTTGACTATAGGGAGCTACACTCTTCCCCTATTCTCTAGCTCTATGAGACCAGTGAGAACCACATCGGGGTGGTGGTTGTAAAATGTCGAAATGTATACCACCTCCTGCTTCTCTCCAATCCCTTATCCCACATATTCCACCCTACAGATTCCTTTTTTTCATATCATTGTCTCTGCCCTGGTGGCCCATCCACCATTTCACTATCATCACAACATTTTAGAAAATCTCTAGTGAGATGTCCCCTACCTACTGTCGAAAAGAATTACCTCTTTCTAGGTTGGCTAAACTCACCCTATGATCCATAATCTATAGATCCACTGTCTTGGGACCTCTTCTCAGAATATCTCAGTTATCCAAGTCTATGAGAATGATGTTGGCTTCCTAATCTCCCACTAATGATATCCACTAGTTGTATCTACTCATCCAAATAACAGTCAACCAAAACGGTTCTCTCTAGAACCCTAGCATAAGTTTGAATGCACATAAGAATAGTGTTGGCTCAGATGTCCTATAACACACCTCACCTGGAGGTCCAAGCCCTAAATAAATGGTCTTATCATATTCATCGAGTACATGGAATGGTCGGTATGCCTTGATGAATACTCAACTTCTAACATGTCATCCTTACAGAGATTTAGATGCTCTTGGTAATGCATAGCCCTTAGCTTTTAAAGAATGTAACCCTTATCTAAGAAAGGTTTTAAAGATATGACCATGGAAAATTCAACTCATCATAAGATCAGGTAATCTAATTCCCACCATCGTCCTACTGAGCCACATAGGAGGATCACTACTAGGACCGTCATCTTTTCTAATGGTGTTCTAACTAGATGAAAAAAACACAGCCAGCACCTCAAGCCAGTCCTTAGCCACTTGTGATTCAGGCTTGCCTCGAAACATAAGGTGTCCCTATTGCTGAAAACTCATGATGTGTACTCAGCCTGTGCATCTCATCCATTGGTACTATGACTACCATGTGCTACTCCACAGGCGGTGGTATAACTGGTACACCACCCGGTGGTGTTGTCACTTGTACGAACCCCTGTACCCATTTTTTCACTCCATAGAACATCCTAATGATCATCTAGTGTAATCTTGACTGGCTATCTATGTGGAATCAAATTGAAACAAAACAATACATACCATGAACAAAATAGTATACCCGGTGAGCTGAATTAAGAAGGAAAATAAAAAATCAACCAATTATTATACAATGAATGTACTGGTGTATTTCCCAGCAACCAGTGTTTTCATGTACAAAGTTAGAAAGAAGAATTTAGGGTCCTGGTGTGTGGATACATCACCAGCTACACCAACACTGGACTCCCTATCCTAAAAGTGAAACATGAAACACATAACACTATTTCCCCATAAAACATTTTATAGACTCTTAGTTCTTCTGGTAAAACTGGCCTCCTTTGATACCACTTTGTCATGACCCATCCCCTAGGGCTTGTTCCGTGACTACCCCAACCCCTCCTTCCCTAGGCCAGGGGATGGAGAATAGCACTAAGAAGGGATATCCCAAACGAGTATGTGTTTCCTTTAAACATGTACACAAGAACACTGTACAAAATTCTGAAAGGTAAACACTTAGTAAAACCTAACAATCACACAGAGAACTACTAAAATTATTTTACAAACTGAACAGTAAAAAGGGTTTATAATACAATCCCAAAACCACAATGAAATGTATAGCCGCCAAGGTCTGTCTTCTCAAACCCTACCTAAAGGGTAGGTGGAGGGTAGTTGTCCATAGTCATAGAAGTATGTCTCATTCATCCTGTATCCCTAGGCACCACCTGGTCCTCGACCACCTAGGTCTCTATTGAAGTGATGATCACCTAAATGATACATGACATGTGAAGGCTAATCCCATGAAGGGGTGATTAACACAATACTTAGAAGGGACCCCAAACCAGAGAGAAAGACCAAAAATCAAGACAACACAGTAAGGTCACCCAACAAGATCACACAACAAGGCCTAAAGGAAAATAAATCTCACACCAGGTAAAAATAAAATTATAGAAAGTAAGATTCTTAGTTGTAAAGATGAAACATCTTGTATTGCCGAGGGAATCATCTTGGATGATCCACTAAAGTATGCTCGGCTACTGGACCAATGAGGTGTGCTCAACTGCTTGACCACTGAGGTCTCCTCATCTCCTAGACCACTGAGGTCTTCTATTCTGCTAGAACACCAAGGCATGCTCAGATATTGGACTATTGGGGTCCTCTCGTGTGTTGGATCACGGATGTCCTCTATTTATCTAGAACACTGAGGTCTGATCATCTGCTGACCACTGAGGTCCACTCGTTTGTTGAACCCTTGAGCATTGATCGTCTTCTGGACCACTAAGGTCTGATCCCCTCCTAGACCACTAAGTTCCGCTCCTCTATTGGACCACTGATGTCTACTAGTCTGCTGGAACATTGAGGTCCACTCATCTGTTAGACCACTAAGGACCACTCATTTGCTGGACCACTAAATACTGCTCTTCTATTGGACCACTGAGGTCTGCTCTTCGGTAGGACCACTGAGGTCCACCCATCTTCTAGACCACTTTTGTCTGCTCTTCTACTAGACCATTGAGTTCTACTCGGTTACTGGACCACCGAGGTCTGCTTTTCATATCATTCATCTCACAACTAGCTATAGGCTTCCTGTTCTCTTTTACACTAAAATACATGAAATTATATTACTCAAGTCATCATACATATTATGATCACAAAAAAAACTCACATATAGTATACTCAAAGGATTTTCTCGTCATGAGGATCCCAACGCTATAGACGATGTGTCAATCAGACACCTAGTATAAAGAATATTGGTATTTTAGTAAACAGGGGCCGGTTGCATCTAGACCCAGTCTGACTTGGTCTAAGTGACCCGACCAACCCAGCCAAGGGGTCCCGAATGATCTAACCCATTTCAACTAACCCGACCCAACCTACTTTGGTCTAGGCTGACCTAGTCTGGCCTGGCCTAGTGGCCTAGCTCATTGGGCTTTGATGGACACGGTCTAGTTCGACTATGGGTCTAGCATGCCAGGTTGCCCAGTGACCCAGTTCTCATCTGTCCTATCCTACACGGGTGATCCGATCTTCTTCTAGCCCAAGCATCCCAGTGCCCCAATTCAAGTCATTTGGATCAACCCACATTAGTGGGCTAGTTCGGTCATGCCCGGACACCTTTGGGATTCGGTTCGTTAGCCACACAACAAGAAGTTATTGGCCGATCCCTTCCACACATGGTCCAACATGACTGCGTGCCTAACTCAGTCCCAAAGTCAACCAGTGGGTTGATTGTTTGAGGGGATGTCCCACTAGAGCCACCCCCTACACCGCTGTGACCTGATCAAACAATGGCTTGCACTATGTGGGCCCTCCTATGCAGCCTGGTGGCCGTATCCACCTACGAAAAGCCCATGTTGCTACTGAGGTGTGATAACAGTGCACCACCTTCCACCTATTTCCACAACTCTTTACCATATCCTTTTTTCGACTCCCTTGCCAATGCCATGACCCACCTGGTTGTGGCCCTTCCCCCCAATGCCACCATCTACTACGGCCTCCTACCACAGACCAATATGCTGATGCACCATTATAGTCCTGTCTTGACCATGGATACCATCACTGTCAAATTCATTGTTCCATGAAGAATTGGTAGGACCCAAGAATAGAAGAGGGGAAGGAGTCGTACATAAGAACCCCCAAAGAATGACTTGGATCATTGTTCTTATAGACCAGAATACGTTCTTGTTAGCAGGATCACGAAGAACAAAAAAGAGTGGAATAATCACTAATATAGATATCCCATTTTTATCCCTCATCCTTAAGCCTCATGTATGAATGATTGATTATCAAGTAATTTGTTTTTTGATTTAACCCACATTCATCATTTAAAAGAAATAACGGGGAAAATCAATTCACACATAAAAGCATAAAACACCTACCTGGGAAATAAGTTTTCTTGAGGATGATCACTCATCATCATCCGTCAATCTCTAGTCTAAAATCCTCTCTCCAAGGTTGTCTTTACTGTTCTTTGATTCTCCATCATTCGTCATTATAGTGGTTTCCTTCGTTGTTTCTCATAGGAATTCCAGGGTTGTCGTCAACCCTGAATTTCTTATTTAATTAATGAAGGAAGACACATGTGAAATGCAGTGTATCCACACTAATTCATTAATTAGGTTCATTAATTAGATTCAGCATTGCCTCATCACTTCACCACAACACTGACGAGTTGCTGCATAATGAAGAAGAAAATATAACAAAATAACTTTTTAAGCTATTTTATTTTTCTTCTGAAATGTATGAAAATAATCTTTTTCTTTTTTACCTGTGCCGATTGAGGTTAGTCCCTTCTTAAAGAGAAAATATCATTATGAACATAACTGTGGTCTTAGATTTTTAACCCGATTTACCATTTGTGGTGTATGAGTATTTTAAAATAAAATAATTTAAATATAAATTATTTTATTTACGATTATGTCCAAAAAACAAACTTTCACAGCTGGACTGTGTCGGCTGATGTTAGGATCCACCTAAGGGAAGAACACCATCATAAGATCAATGGTACTCTTAGATTTTCAATTTGAGTAACCATTTATGAGTTATAAGGATGTGAAAATAAAATAATCTTTATTTAATTATTTTAGTAATAGCTAAAAACTACTTTCCACTATTGGACCGCACTATCCAATATTAGGCTCTACCTAGGAAATGAACACCCTTACTAGGTCAACGGTGGTCTCATATTTTCAATATGATTCACCATTCATGATTTATAAGGATTTGAATGACAAAATAATCTTTATTTAATTATTTTATTAATGATTATGTCATTTTCATGTTTTATCATTGGATACCAATGCCGACTAATCTTATGTTGCACCTAGTGTAAACACAATTATCTAAATGCAGCAGTGCCCTTAGATTTCTGATCTGGGCACCTATTTAAGAGTTATTCCACTTTATCATGAAAACTTCTCACACACACTTTTTAGAACTTGACAATTTTTGACATAACATTCCAATCATTCTGGGCCTTAGAGTCATGTTTCGTCTTAGATTCTGGTCTCATGATAATACAATTTAATTTTAAAAAAAATTAAATGATATTCAATTGTTTTAAATTAAATCATGTTTGAAACTTCAAATTTTATAGTGGGAGATATTTTTTCTCAAAGATTAGAGGTTTTTTCTCTTGTAAACTGCTATTCTATTTATACATTAGATTATTCCCTAATGAATTAAAATACCAAAAAAAAGATTTAATTAAAAATAAATTTTAATTAGGTAATTTTATTTTTATTTTCATGGTTCTAAAGTGATGTTTTACTTTTATCATCAACTATAGAAAATAATTCTCACGAAACTGGAAGCAAAATATAGGATCATTTGGTTGATGATTATACTTCAAGAGTTTGAAGTTGAAATAATGGGAAAAAGTTATGCTAAGAAGTTATTTATTGATCATATGAATAGGATTTGATGCATTATAGATTCTCTATCAATGAATTCCATGCTAATTTATGATAGATTTTTATGTGAAAAACTTTATAATCTCTAAGGTATTAAACTATGGTATATTGAATTAGTAAATTACTTGGATTCTTCTGAATAACCTAAAAAATCACAAATCATTAATTTAAGAAACACAAATGTAATATAAAATTCTATGTTTGTGATGATTCATACACATTGTTCATGTGTAGTGATCATATTATTAGAAGATGATTTCCAAACCAAGAAATTCAATCTTTTTTTTACTTTTGTCATAGGCTTACATATAGTGGATACTTTATTTCATAAATAATAACAAAGAAATTTTTTGATTTAGGATTTTATAAGACGATAATTTTTAAGTATTCATATTATTTTTGTAAAAATTTTGGATCTTTCTAATAAATAGATATATTTTTTAAGAGAAACCTGATGCCCAAATATCCAATTTTATATTGTAAATAATGTAATGTATGGGGAATTAATTTCATTGTCCCATTTCATATTTCATTTGGATTTTTGTACATGTTATTTTCTATTTATTATGTCTCTAAATCGGTGGAATATAAATTAATAAAGAATCATTAATCCTATATTATTATAGATTTCATGGGGACTAAAGTTTTTTATTTATTTAGAAATCCAAAATACCATATAACTATTCATAGATCCCACTTTTGAAAGCATACTATGACATAAGTACTTTCTAAACATGTTTTTTTTATGAAGTATCTTCTTCCTACCAATAAATAAAAAATGGGTAAGATAATGTTTTGAATAGTGAGATAAAGAATATTTTAGAGAAGATAATCCAACCAAATTACGAATTATAGAAAAATTTAGATGATCTTATTTGGGAATAATATATAACCTTCACGAATCCTATAGATATTTACCCCCAACAAATTTTCTACTGGATTGATTGTCATTTACCAGTTGGAGTTATGAAATGACATATTTGGTGGAAAAACAATGTAGCATAATTTTCACCCAATGTAGACCACATAAAAGGATATAACTGTAGGATTTTAAATAAATTTTATTAGTATAATATGAATGCATTATAATAAATAAGTAAAGGAAAAGGTATATCCTTGATAAGTTGGTATTGAAAATTGACTTCTGTGTAAGGGATGAAATGATTCTATTCAAATCATGTATATGAATCTAGTCGATAAGCATTATTATTAATGGTTTAGGCCATTTTTTATTACTCATGTTTTCCCTTATGGTGTAGTTGAATCCGTGAGAAAGGATACTCATTTATTTTAAATTTATAGTGGCATAAATAATTTCCATAAATACATTCATTATCAAAAAATTGTAGAGCTCGACCTCCACCAAAACACCACAATATGAACATACCCAGTCTTCACTTTCCCAAATTTTCTCATGTTTATTATATTATATTTCTAATATAATAATATAATTTAACATTTTATACTAATTCATATTGAGTACAATGAAATATTAATGTGTGATAGAGGTAACATCACTTTGACCTTATAGTTTATTTTATTTTGATGTTTTTTTTGTTTATCATTCTTGATTTTTTCATTTTAGGATTATTTCCATGTATTTTTAGAAATTTTTTACCTTTTAAAATATCAAAAAAGAACATTGAAAATATAAATTACATGATTATTTTCACCTTTAATTAATTGATACTATTTTTATGTAAGTAATGTGAATGTAAATTAACTTGATCTTCAATTTATGGATGGAAAACCACTTTCTAAATTCAAAAAAACTTCTTACACTCTATTTGGGTAAGCCAATTTTACTGAGATAAAATGAAACCTAAAAATTACACAAACCGATGACTTTTTATCATTATAATATATCATTGTAACATAAAATAATTAAAATTTTATGTGTGTGGGATTTCAACCCTGATTTATCCAATATAAATGAAAAATTTTCTTTATCAAGGCTTCACCAAATGTGCTCATTATAATTTTATATTCCTTATTTTATCATAATGTATATTTTATATTTTAACGAAATAGGATTTTCCACTATAAAATTAACCATTTGTATTCCCCCTGAGCCTTATATAAAAATTTATTTTTTACCTTATTAATATGAATATAAAAACCATGATTTTACCGCGGCCTTATTGAATTAAATTTTATAATGTCTTGCATTAGCACATGAGTGGGATTTTATGATTCTTGGTTTGGGTTATTGATCAATTAAATTTTCATCGAGGGTTTGTAATAATTCCTGATTTTTTTAAAATTATATTGAGTTTTATATTTATAATATTATAAATGTTTTTAAAAAGAGTTTTTTTGTCCTAAAAAAATTAAATAAAGAAAAAAAGGGAAAAAATAAATGAATAAAAGATTATATTTTAACATTCACATGATGTGTCTTATATTTGTACATCAGTTTCTCTCAATACTCTTAATTTTAGACTTTTAATCACCATATTATAAATATATGTCTTATTTTTTTTATATTTTATATCATGGTTATTCAATTATTAAATACATGTCCTCCATTTAATATATTGTTTTATTTTTATTTATCCACTAAATCTCAACCCTAGAATAAAATTTACAACACCTATTGATTTATGATAAATTATAAAAAAATTGAAATAGTTATGTTGTTGATAATATCATTGTAGTGTAGAATTAATGCAGTGTATGAGAAAAAATCTAGTGAAAATTATTTTTCATGTGTGCAATGAGTGAATTCCCTAAGGAATTTTCAACCTTCCTAATTATTTAATTCAATTTAGTAGTAGATGAAACAAGAATAAAGGAATAATATAGTCCTAAACTGGTGAATAATCAATGGTATGTTTTATTATCCCAATATTGATATTTGAAAATGTCTAGAGAGATTATAGAGGGACAATATTGTCATGGAATTCCAAAACAGTTTTTATTGACTCTTCTTTCATTGAATGTGCCTATGGACAAGAGCTAGTCTAAGTATGGGTGTATTTTATGATAATAATACAGTAAAAATAATTAATATTAATTTATTATTATTTATACATCCACCATTCATAAATACCATCCATTCATTAGTTTCTATATTTTAAAATAAAATATGACACCATCAAGAATATTGAAGAAAGCAACATCTTCTTTAGTGGTTTTGTAAATTGATCATAATTTCCAGTATATAAATACAAATTTATCGATCCATATCTTATATAAACCTTTTGATATTATTGCACAACTATATACCAAAGTTATGCCCTGGTGAAATCATTTTAATGACTATTTTGGGCTTACAATATACCATTAAAAGAAAATGAGGAAACATCACCAACTTTTACTGCTCTAGGCAAGTCTTGGGATATAAAATTCAGATTTGGCTGATTATAATTTGGTTAAAAAAATTAAGAGGAAGATAAATATTTTATAATTTTATTAAATAATTGACTATCCTGTAAGTCACTAAACCATCCGTTTTAATACTACAATAAAAATATAAAATGGAATGTTGTAGAAATTTTTGAAGTTTTTTAAAAATAATGTCAGAAAGTCCTAATAAATTCACCGTATTTTCAATAAATGATGAGAGTTAATCCATGGAAATGTTCTAGAGGATAAAATATTAGTTCATTATGCAGTTTGTTTAAAATAAATGTGGTCAATGGAAAAAAAATTGGTTTATTTGGAAGCGTGAAGTTGGTTATATATCTTGATCACTTTATACTAATTATTAAATAAAATATATTTTTCTTCATTAAAATCTATATGAATTGTATTATATTTAAATAAACTTTTTATTTTTTGTTTTTTATATCATACATTTAATTTTTTATTTTCTTTAATTTAGAATACATATTGATTCTCATCACTAGTCAATAATTAAGCTCCCATCATTGTGATTCCCACTCACATGTCACTGTTGGAAAAAATTAATTATTATATGGAAATTTTTGAAGTCACTATATTTGTATTTATTCATCAATTATAGATTATATAGGCCCATAATATTTTTAATTTAATTTTTCATTCAAATTTTGACCATGAAAATTAGAGAAAAAATAAAAAACATTGAATTATTATTTTATAAAAGGAATTAAATTCAATAAAAAATCCCTATGGATGAAGAACACATGATGTATTATATTTATACTCTTATATATAGTACCATTATTTTATATTTTTATTATAATCCATTTTTTAGTACAAATAAAACCTTTCAAGAAATTATATTTTAACCTAATACCCATACACACACATACACTCTCTTAGTTTCAATTTTGTCCATGGGTAATTTAAAGCTCTATTAGAAACATCCTAGGGTTATGAAAATTTTCTTAATCCATTAGTTATAAATGAATATTTTTATCATCCTTTTAATTTGATCATTCAACTAACCTTCCCAACCTATTAATATAATGATGTTTCTATAAATTAAAATAATATATTAACCTCTAACATCTCCTTAAATAAGTATTTTTAAGTTCTCATTTATAGGTGAATGAAAAATATTTTTTTCATCATAGAATTATGAATGGTTTATATTATTATAGTCTAATCAATACACAATGGTTTGAGCTTGTGAATTTTACATATAAAATTTATTAATGAAATGTTTTTTTTAAATTTATAAATATTTAATGAAATAATTTCATGATGTATCATCAATAAATTAATGATCAATAAGAGGAGTACTAAACCTATTATAGGTAACCATTATAATTAAATCATTTATTTGGATGTTTTAAAAAAATATCATTCATTTATTTTTAAGGTAAAAATGTTTACCAATATTTAAGGAAGATAATTTTTCATAAAAATCTAGTTGTTCATTGTTCCAAATATCCACTAAATTAGGTTATCTCCAAAGGATTATTTTTATTGGATAATGTATAGTGTCAGAGATGATTATATATTCTTAGTGGATTTAAATGTTTATGATATTTTAATGTTTTCATGAATTAAATTTTGAATATCTTTATAGACCATTGTGTAGTTATGGGTGATTGAGTGATACCCAGTTTTCAATTTAACTTTGTTATAGATGAATCAAGAAAGAAAAAAAATACTTATAAAGGTATGTTAAACCATTTTATGTCATTGAAATATTTGAAATAGTTGACTATATAAGATAAAATTACCTTTATAGATGTCATGAATAATAAAATTTTGAATCTATATTTGTTAAAGAAATACAACTTAGATCCCTCCCATTCATATGGTTGGGGAATATTGAAGATTGAGTTTATTACCTATGTGGTAGAATAATCCGTTCAAATTATCAATTATTTGAGTGAAGTGTTTCAAGAATTTTTTTTTATTTTAGAAAAAATTCTATTACAACAAGATTTTGGTTCTTTTATGAGCTAGGATAAAAGTATTTTATATTGAGTTATAACATCATATATATTTGAATAAATTATCTTCATATAGACTTTTTAGGGTTTAAAAGTTATTTGTAGGGATGTATTGTGAACCCGACAAAGTTAATTATTAATATGTATTTTTTATAATGAGCTATATAATTTATTATTTTGATTTATTTTGAAAATTGTGATCTTTTGGAGAAGTCACTAGAATAAATTTTTATGGTGAATGATTACCCAAGCTCTGCATATTAACGGCAGGGGTACAATTTTAAATTCTAGTAGCATATACAATATTTTTACATGGTTTTCTTAACTGTGCACCAAAACCACACAAACTATTAAAATTATAAGTATTTTAATTTTAAAAAATTCTTTTTTAAAAATTTTTCTCTCCATTTCATAAATATTTGGATGAATTCAATCCATCCATAAATCTATATACTTATCATTTTCCTATTCTTTTAACATGGATATGCTTTATAATTTCGTGTTTCTTCTTCATGTTTAGTTACTCAAAATCATTTTATATATTATTCATCTTTTTTCTATATTCTCTCATATTCATTCAATGATATTCCTACAATATCCCAGAGTATTCCTCTCTGATGAAATTGATTTGGTATTTCACAAATTTTACTAAATTTTATGTTCTTATATGGTATCTTTATCTTTTAATTTGGAGGAATAACATATCTTAATATAAAAATAATGGATTACTGGTTGGTTTCTCTATTCACATACAGTTATTGATGAAACCATTAGTTTTAAAATATTTAAATTTGTCTTTTGAGTAACATAAAATCAATATTTGATACCTATGATAATGATAATACTGAGACATTATTTTTTCTATTGGTTTTTATTTTACATGGAAATTTGTTTCTATATAATGTAAATTTTTTTATAGGAAAGTAGAATTTAATGTGTTTGTGAAAATTACAATAATCTTTCTATATTGAAATAATTGGTCATGTTATTTTTAATAATTTATTATAATATAATATGGATATATATATAATTTTTAGTGAATTTTTAAATAGATATAGGTGTGACTTGATAATTTGATGTTGATTTATTATGTAACATTAACCTTTATTGTTGTCAGATCTTCTCACTGTTTTAAAGATATTTGTTGATATATAAAAGAAGAATCCAATTATTTTATATATCTTATTAAAATATTACATATATTGGATATGATCTAATTAATTTATTAATATTTATTTTTTATATACCATTGAAGACATTTCATTTGGATATTCTATAAGGTGGAATTATATGAAGATATATTTTAATGATTAACTTAAATTATTAAAAAAGGGGTTGTTTCATTGAATGATGTTTAGAGGTGAGGTTTGAGCTTATAAAATGTGATATTATTTTGTTTTATTGAATTTTTTCTCACCTCCCTTTAATAAGAATCAAAGGAAAACATGGGCAGATAGTTGTGAATTTTAGTGATAAGTGATACACTATTTGATGATTTTCTCTAGAGATTATACCCAGAGTGGATGAATCTATATTATCTATGGTATTTTCCTCTCAATTTGGCTAGGGTATAGAAAAAAAGTTTTTAGTATAATTAGGATTACAAATATTAATGAATATATGTTTTTATAAGATAAATCAAGACAATCTCATTAGTACCCAGACATTACTACCATAATTCTTGAGATATGTTTATCAATTGTGATTTTTTATAGGTACACATAATTCCTTAGTTTTATTATTAATATTTCATGAAGCCTAATTTATGTGAAAGTGAATGTAAATACAATTACTTCATAAGTATAGTTGTTTCTTTATAAATTAATTTTTTTCATTTTTATCTATTATCATTTAATTTATAAGAATTTTTTCCATTAGATTTAATATGGTTTTAATTTATGATGACATTCATGGAATTTTATCAATTTCATTTAAACCCATGTATCCTTCAATGAATTCAAAATAAAGTGTAAATGAAATCAATATATATCCTTTACAAATTTTATATTTTAAAAGAATGGTATATCCCATGATACTTGTTTTTCCTAAAATCCAAAGTGGTACTTCACCTGTTTTGATTTGAAATAAGAAAAACATGGTTTATTTTGAAACTTTTATAAATAAATCATGTTGTTCAATCCCACTAGACATATTTGATGACACCCTATATACACACATTATGTTTATATAGAATTAGTCATTATTTAGGTAGATAAAGTCAAATACAGAATTTTAATTATAGAATTTTTGACAAATTGATTTGATTTTAAGAGAATACAAGTATTGGAAGGTCTATTTATAACATATTGATATGATATTTTTTCATGTATTCTAGAAATCGCTTGTTTTTCCAACCTATTGAGGTTTCTATTTTGTTAATTCTTTGTTTTTAGATCATTTTTTTCATTTATATATAAGAATAATAATAATAGAATTTTTTTAATTATGGATATGTAAAATTGGTTGTGTTTTATAATTTTTTATTCATTTAATCTTGATGTTATGTCTTGTTTTGTTTTTCCTTATGTAAAAGTTTTTTTTAGATGGAAGATTCATCCAACATATAGATAGGTCATGGTGGATTTATTTTTTCAATCCATTATTTAATTTTATTTTTAATTAATTAAAATAATCTATAATGTGATAATTTGATTCCATGAGGTTTTTTTCTAGATCTTGGTTATCGTAAATGTGTTTTTGGAATCATGGTGTACTAGATCCGGTATCAAAAGAGGGTATCTTGGGTTGGTTTGTTATAGGTAGAATAATTTTTACTATGTCAAGGATCAGAAATTAAAATTACAAAAAAAAAAGAAACCCTATATCAAAATAAGATAATAAATTATTACATATATCTATAATACCTTGTTTTACCACAATATATGCAATTTAATACAACACTTGTATTTTTATATAGATTTATAATTCTATAAATACATGTTTTTTGTTGATTAGATTTTCTATATTAGATAAACTTTATACTATAGTCTAAAATTTGGGTTGGATAAATTCATCCCTTGGACCCCTAAACTAGGGATGCACTACCCTTTTCATCCCCCAATGCCCTCACTATGAATGTTAAATCATAAAATGTGTTAAATTGATGTTCAATATTAGATTTTAGTAGTTGAACCAACTCTATTTTTATATTAATATCCCTAATTGTGGGATACCCATAGTCAATAACAAACCAAATTAGAATCAATTTCACTCAAACTATAAATTACGGTAGGTTGGAAGGATAAAAATGAATGTTCTAATAGAAATAAGGAAATAAACATTCTAGTCAATTATAATTTCTGCGATCTGGTTCACTCATATGTAACTGAAACCCATTAGACACATGGCCTCATGTGCACCTCCCATAATCCAGAGTCTGTTGATTAGTATCAAGGTTTTATGATGGTATGGTGGAGAGAGTATACCATCATAATTAGAGTAGAACAATGGTGTAATAAATGAGTAAACATATGAATCATAATAATTGTTAATAGTGTAATGAAGGCAAATCATCTAGTTAGTAATAATCATCCAAACCAAAGGTGACACCATATACAAAAAGATATGTATGTCATGGATCTATACAAAAATGAATGAATGCCAGGAAATAGAAATAGATATATACATTTATATAAAAGATCAAAAAGGCCAAAAAGTATATCTTCAAAAGCATCCCGATACATGGTTTAGTCTTATACTCCCAGTTTCCAAAGCTATATTAAATCAAGCATCCATGATTGTATGTTTTCCCTTATTCCTACTATTATCCATGATGTATTTAAAGGTACCAAATGGAGGCCTGAATAGGGTGTGAGATATACTATCTAGGGCACCCCCAATGGTGTCTATAAAAATTACATTCTATTTATAAAAACTATAATAGTATGTACCTATAAAAAATAAGGCTAAAAAATAGTTTTCAGATGTAACGCCTTAGCTTTTCTCAAATGTACATACCATTTTTTAGCTTCAATTCATTTTTTTGGCCCTAATAAAGTTTCTTAATGGATTTAAGGAGGTTTTGGGGGCATTTAGGGATTTTTTAGAGCATGAATCCCCAAAAATTAAAGAGGATTACTATGCTGCATAGATAGTAGAACCCTTGAAGCCCATCCCACAAATTTTCTCTAACCATATAGTTGGGGATAGTGGGGTTCTGGGGGCCAGATAGTTTTTTTCCACTATTAAACCCTAAGTGCGTGCCTGTGTAGGCCATCAGTGGTTTTTAAAAGAGGTATTTTTTACAATATATGCACGGTTAATCCAACCATGAATCTAATCCATGTAGGGTCCTCTTTTGTATTGTCTTAGAGCATGGTTAATGCACTGTTTTACCAACCATGCTGCCAAACCATGCTCTATTTCCTATTTTGGTGTTTTTATGGTTTTTCCTTAAAATGTTTTAAATCCCTAAATCCATTCTTATCCTTTATTTCCCTCTTCTTATTGTTTTGTGAACTTCCTCCTCCCCTCTATATAGTGTTTTTATATCTCTCTCAATAAAACTTTAAATATCTTACTACAAGCAGCTACCAAAAGATAGAGGTAAGCTCTAAATTCCTCTCCCAGCTATTTATCTTTACTTATATCATTTTTTGAACTATTTAGGCATTACAAGTTTTCCCTATTTTCAGAGTATTGGGTGATTTCTTAAATTTCTTTTTTTATATCTTCATTCAGGCATTGGAAAATGATTCATGGAGTTATACTGCATTAAGTTAGGTGGTCTAAAAATTTCTCTATTGATTCTTCTCTTTTTAAATGATGTGTCATTGTGCCACACACTATACCCTTCTAGATAAACCAAAAACATGTTTAATAAATGATTATATATGTTATTAATGTAGAAAACTATCCATGGGTTGTTCACCTGGTCATTGGACACCCCTTGGTGTCTGCCCATATAACGGTGTAAATGTCCATACCTTGAGTTATTGAATACCATGTGTTTGTTTTAATTTCTTCAATAAATATATTAATCAAATTAAGATGAATTATGTTCCATGAGAAGAACCACATTTAAATGAATGATGATTCATGCTTTTTTATTGGTCTCATTCCTTATTTCTTATGTAATTTCTTTACATTTACTCCATGATGTGTGAATTATACTTGATATTGAATCATATTATAATTTTCTGTTCTCTTATTACTCATGTAATTTTCTCTTGTCTTGGATGAAACACATGGGATTATTGATGGTTTTCATGTTCCATAGTTGGTTGGATTAAAATTGTAAAAAATGACTAGCTTATTTAGAATGTGATATTGAGATGCTTATTGAATAAATGTGATTTTATATAATATTCCTTGTGATATTTGCCTTAGTTTCTAAACTTCATTTTCTATGGTCTAATAGAGAACATGTGTCTCGAATTAAGGGCATCATGGATGGACTCGTTGTGTTTGTTTTGGATGTACTTGATGCACCGGGAGTGATAATTTGGATTCCCTTGTAAAATATCTCAGGGTGGATAATTTCCTACTCATGATTGAAATTGGTTCTCTAGGGAAGAAACCATGGAGGGACTCATTGGTAAGATTATATCACCCTACATCACGTGAAACCAAGCCCCATATGTGAAATACATGGTACACAATGAGAGTCACCATGCCCTATGTGATAAAAGGGATACCTTATGGGTTTCCTTGGATGGACTCGGTGGTATTGGTTATATAGGGGACTCCTGTAAGGACCCTTTGGATTTCATAAATATCACCCTAGATGGGCTCATGACTCCATCTTTAGATTTTTCAGATTGTTTTCTTGTATCATATGTGATGTTTCTTATTTATATATGGAGAATTCATTTATGATGTCATAGAGTTGTGACCACAAAGAAAAATAACAAGTTTGAGGTAAACCTACCTTGGTTTATTTATTTAAAATGGCCTATATACTTTCCATCTTAGATGTACAGGGTTCCCTTGGTTGAGACCTATGACTTAGGCCAATTTAGGTGGTATTGGTCATGTATCAATTTTATAACGTAGAGCCAAGTATTTATTTATTGGTTTGTTTTTAAATATGAATTTATCATTTATGGAACATTGTTTATTTATTTATTAGATGAAATTTTTTTCCTAGACACCATTTGTGGTGGCCTAGAAATATTTATCTTACAACCTTCTTAGGACGCCTTTGGTTCCCATGAAAACTTTACAATTTCAGGTACGTATAGAGGAAATCATCCATCTACTAATGACCGATCAGTCTTCTAGGATGAAGTATGGGGTTGAGAAGCAAACCTATGCTCAAGATTCTAGTTGTAACATTTTTTATTTTTAATTATTGTATATTACATCATATATTCCTATATCCCCTAATCCCACTGTACTCATTTTTTGTATAGAATCATGATCATCAACACCATTAAAATATATTACTTAATCATTATCCACTTGTTTCCATATTTTTATTGGTTTATTTCCATTATTTATTCAAATATATATTTCTTAGTTATGATTCCTCTATTTATCATACATTATCCACTAATGTGCTAACTCTGATTTATGAGGAAATATCCTCCTCCCAAACATGCCCTAGGACCTCACTACTAGTCCCGAGCCTTTGGTGTTTTGGGAGGCATGCTTGAGGTCTATTGTGCCATTATCTTAGGGCATTATTGAGTGGTACCCGGGGAGGGATACTATAAAGTATTATCAGAGAACTATTTTCCTTTATTCTTACTATTTGGGTATATAAGGAAGACTCGGACATTAGAATTTTTTATTGAACTTGTTCTTGGGAGTTTTTCAACCATATGTACGGGAAAAGAAAATTTCATGGGATGTGTTAATGTTGTTATTTCTTGTACTATTATGGGTTCATGGATTTCACCATTGGGTGACACAGTCACCTTGTATTGTTTTTATTATTGATATAATCATTAATAATATGGAATTCCATCTATCATAGGCTGAAGATATAAGGGTCTATCCAAGAATGCATGATACTAGGAAGCATAATATTAAAATCCCATGCATTATGCCATGACATATCTACTTTTATCATGCATTTCTTATATTGAATGTTCTTATTTTAGTGATTTGACTTTTACATATAGAAGTGTACCAATTTTCTCATAGGACTGGAAAACATAACCAAAACATAAAGTGTCTTCCTTAATCAAATAGTGTTTTCCTACATAGTATAAATCACACACACTATGTATTTGGTTATGGCACGATGAGACATAGACCCTTGGCCACATGGGCTGGAATGTTTTATGGCTAGGTTTAAGTAGACACCATATTTCAATTTATAAGGTGTATGGGCCCTTATAAATTTGAAATGGTGAACCATTTAATTCAACCATTTAAAAGGGTTTTAAATAAATAAATGAATACATAATTAATATTTATATAATCCTTAAAATAAAATGGGGCATCTTATAGTTGTGATATGAGACCTAAAACCTGACCGAACTGAGTAGTGGGATGTAGTCTGCATGTCTTATGGTTTATCTGTGACCTTTTCTTATCACCCAAACCAAAATCTAGGAGTAGGGGGTGAATTTATTTAGTAGGATGGACTTGTGCCTGTCTTTACTATATTATTTTCCTTATCTTTTATTTTATATATTCTATAATCTTTTTCAAAAGAGTGCACTTAGAAATTGTAGATCCATGGCACCAAGGTGTCATTATTTTGTACACCAATATAGTAGTGATGGGAACACTCCAATGGTGGTGGGCCCTGATCCACCTATGATACCTCATGTAGGGCCACATAGGGAACCTCCTATATAACCTCCATAGGGCACCAATCCTCAGTTTCATGACAGTTTTATTCAGTTCATGTAGGATATTCAGGGTGCTCCCCTATCCATCCAAACTATGGCAGAGCTGACTCGGGAATTTTAATAGTAGAATCCTCTCACCTACTTTGGGGATGGTAGGCCTCAGGTTACCGAATCATGGATAGAGGCCATGGTATTGATATTTGAACATTTTTATATGCCTCTATAATGGAGGGTAAAACTTTCTACCCAAAGGTTACATGATTCCACAAAGATCTAGTGGGATGTCATCTATTAGGAAAAAGATCATCTGGGTGTGGTCTGGGTAGACTTCCAGACAATATTCTATGATAACTTTTTTCTGAATATTATACGGGAGGATCATGATAGATATTTCACTAACCTTAAACAGGACACTATGACCATGCTAGAGTATTTTGTATACTTCATTGAGCTTCTACATTTTTCTCTATATCGTAACGGTGATTATTTTATGTATACAATGTGTTTTGGGGATGGGATTGGGTACGTTTTCTGCTCATTGGAGAACATATTTTAGTTGAATACCCTTAAAAAACTAGTGAACCTAAACCTTATTACAAAATAGAATCTCAGAGAAGCTATAAACGTGAGCTAGGGAAATTCAGTTCTACAACAGGGAGATAATTCATTTATTAGTAGGAAGCACCACATTGAGGGTGCACATGGGGGCGGTTTATTCTACGTGACATGCACCGATAATCAGGTTGTGTGCCACCATTATGGAAATATAAGTCATAAAAATCCCCAATGCATGAGGAATACAATTTAGTTCTAATATTATGGTAGGATGAGTCACTTTCTATGCTTCAATTAGTAATTTCCTTTAGACTCTAGTGAGTTGGGATCTATACCAATAACTATATAAGTTATAGGATTTGGGACTCCACATTAGGCTGGGAGTTGGTATTATACTATCTAATTAGGCCAAGGTAGTGGTGTAATGCCCCAACCCTAGTTACCCAGAGTCAATTCATTATTACATAACATTTACATGATCACAAGAGATCAAGTCCAAAAGACTGATCAGTTTAGTAACCTTGGAAGTACTAGATACATACATAAGTTTTACATTACATTATGAAATGGATAAACAACAACATTGTGTCCCCTATGAACACACTCATATCCCTTAGCCTATTCCTGCAAGTCAATCATAATATAATTCTTCACATCCTGGGAAAAATAAAACATAGGAAATGGGTGAGCTCAGATGCTCAGTAAGGATAACAATATAGTGGAAACTTTCATAAATAAGAATAAACATTTAAGGCAATGTATAAGACTAAAACATAATACTTTTAAACATAAACTTCATCATAATATGGAAAATATAAATCAAATAATTCCATTTACTTATTCACATGGATATTATACAAGTTGAATAATCACTTTTAATATAAATAGATAATTTTATAATGATGGAGTGAATAATGTTAAGCATCATAACCACATATTCAAGGCCTCGTGATAAGACTACAAATAATAATTTTGTCAAGGCCTTGTTCCATGAAACTAATTTGTCTCATGAGACCTACTGATGCATGAAGGGGTTATATCAGGCCTCCCCCGTTACTTACTTAGCCCAATTCATTCCTCATATGAAAAGGTTGAAACATAACATAAAAATTCTTATTAAAACTAGAATACAAAATATCAATACTTTAACCATAAAATATGAATTGTATAAAAATGTCACTTATAAATTAAAACATATCAAAAAACCTTCAATACAATATGGAAGATTGTGTCATAATAAATCGACTTTAAACAAGTGTAAAATACAACAGAGGATGCTGACATAGATAAAATCAAAATTATTTGAGAGAAATATCTCTTTACATTTGAAAATCATTTAAAAGTAATGTAATTGTAAAAGAAAACATTTATTTTGAAAATATTTTTATAATCCTGTAAGGGAAGCTTAAAAGGTTCTATAATGGCGGAAAATGGCCGCACCTGCCGTATAAGTTAAAAAAACATTCTTTCTTTAATATTTTGAAAAGGTCATAAAGTTAATTATTTGGAAAACAAAGGAATGATTACTTTAAAAACATTTTAAAAAATTTAAACAAGGGTATAAATGACTTTAACCCATAATCTAGGAAATTCAAAAAATGTTTTGAAATACATTTTTATGAAATACAAATGTCGATGATAAAGAAGTCCCATTAGATACTTAAGTATAAACAACCTCATATAATAAAGATATTGTATAATTAACCCTTAAATTTTACATTTCCTTCGATGAGGGTATGATAATATTATTTATAATGGTTAAATAATAATTAATATATTATACAGGAACCACATACATAAAGATGATATATTATATGATCCCATATTATTGCTTTGTTGATAATATTTTAGTAGTATCATTGTTTCAGTTGTTAACTTATTTGTTTTACTTTTTATGTTTTGTTATATAAGTCATGTTTGTTATAGATAGGAAGTATTTTATTCATATACAGAATGATATTAAGTTCATAAACATTATTGTTAATAATAAAATGAATATTATTCTTGAATGGTTACGATGAGTAGGGAAATCTCATCGCACCGTGGAGACGGTAATTTGTACGTACGCACGAGCGACAATATCATTTTATTTATGGTAAAATAATATATAGTTAGATGTTATATTATATATACAGAATCATAAAAAATTTATATTTATTATTTACATCATTTATATTCATTATTATACCCATCCAAATAATGAAGTGTTGAGTAATAAACAACACCACGCCGTGGTAATGGAAAGCCGTACATACACACGTATGATAACTTTTTCATTCATAGGATGGATAGAATAATGAATATGATTGCACCATATTTATAATAACATCTCACTATGTATAATGTACTGGAGTTATTATTTTGTTATGGAAACAACAAAGAAAGAGGAAGTGGATGAAGAAAAGAACTTTGAAAGATGTGAGGAAATAATTACCTCTTATTTGGGTTCATCCTTTTGATTTGAACAAAAAGGGCTCATTAGGTTAGATTTATGATCAAATTAAGGTTTCTATGATAACATGAGGGTATTATTGAGGATATTTGAGTAGTTTTAGGCTGATCCAAAGGGATTTGGAACTGAGATTTTGAGAGAAGGGGAAATACCCTTTTATAAGAGAGGTAAGGGGCACTTTAGGAAAAGCTTGAAATATTAATTTATTATAAAATAATTTTTGGTTTCTAACAGCAAAAGATGAGTTTATTTCAAGTATATGGTTGATTTGGATCAAAATTATATCATAAAATAGGTTTTAGACTAGTTTAGGTCACCATATTAACCTTATCTTTTTTATTTAACTCTTAGTGAAATAGTTTAAAATTTACCATTTCTTCTTGTATTTTTATATTAAATGGCTAATACACTTACTATAAAATTACAATAGAAAATCAAGTGGTTAATTAATTATATATCTATAATTATAAAATTAATTTGAAAAAACCTTATATTTTAATGAATATTATAACATTTAATAAAATTTTATTTGTTTTAAAAACTCATTTATGTCACTGTTGACACTATTTAGTATTTGATTTTTGTTGAAGTCATAAACACGTGATGAGTTCAGAAAAAATATATCGAATCAAAACCAACATGTCATATTAACCTATAAAATTAATTTAATACTTGAAAAGTCTCAATTTACATTTATTTTAATATTTATAATATCAATTATTTTAATCTTTCATTAATAAGGTAATTATTGCATCATCATTGTGTCATAAATAAATTTGTACATTTAATGCCTAAAAAATATAAATAAAATACCATGATGTATGAAATCATTTTATATTTATAATGAATATTTATAGTCAAATTTATCTTATATATAAATCTATTTAAAAAATGGTTTAGTTATTAAAATTTGAATTTAACACTTTTAACTCTTCATTAAATAAAACAATAATAAATGTACTAATCTAATAAAATTTGATCAAAAAGGATGATATTTTATTCCTAAGGTTTATTTTGGTCAAATAAACTTATCCAATATAATTAGGACATGTTTTAGGGTAATTAAAATATCATTTTGGCCTTTAATTACCCTAGTTACTTTTAACTATGGTAAATAAAATTCAAAAGTTACTAGTCACCAAAAATTATTTTTATACTATTGGACCACATTTTACTTACTGATATTATCCATGTCTCTCTAATTTTTGAAATTAAATTCAATGTAATGGTAAAATCATGTTTTATTCAAATTTTCAAATGTTCCTAGAAGGTGGGTAAAAGTCGTTAAAAAGTTCAATAAAATTATATATATGTAATCTTATTATAAAATGACTCCAAAGAATTAAATTGGACTAATATAGGAATTATGTATCAATTTTTACTTTAAAATAAATTTAAATAAAAATAAATATTTATTTAAATAATAGTTGGTTTTCAACAATTACGCAATTTCATTCACTACTCATCAAAAATTGAATGTTTTCAGAAAAATACCAAAAATTCACCCGAAGCTAATTTTGATATTCCGATTCAAAACAATGATGTAAATTTTAAAAAATAAATTTATAGAATTTAAAAAGTGGGTATTTATATTCATAACATATTTTTAAATGGCTAGTTTTATTGGTCTTGGTGTGTTAGAATTCAAATTTACATTCAACCAAAGCTAATGTATTATTCAAAGGGAAACATACCATGGAATGATGCTGTGTTACATTATTCCTTCAAAAAATTTCAACCTCAAATTTTCTAGAATATTAATGCATAAAAATATTTGGGTGGTTCTTTATGATAAGTTTCACAGGTTCAACATTGCCTCTTCTAATTTATGGTTTCTCTAAATAAGTTTTACCAAAAGAGTTGTTTAGTTTCTTCACACTTGTTCTCTGGTATCAAGAATTCTGATAGGATCTTCTCAATAAGATATATTAGGTTCCAATTCTTTTTCTTTATATGTGATTACATATATTGGGTCAGGCATGTATTTTCTCAATAGTGACATGTGGAACACATCATTAACTTTAGAGAGACTTGGCGGTATTGCCAAACGATAAGATACAACTCCAATTCATTCTAGAATTTCGAAAGGTTTGATGTACATGAGACTCAATTTAGCCTTCTTACCAAATCGTATAACACCCTTTTATGGAGTTAACTTTAAGAAAACATGATCTCCAACTTGAAATTCCAAATCCTTCTTGTAGTTTGTAAAGAAAATGTGAATTATCCTAAGTATATCCCCAGGAGTTTCATAACCAAGAGTGCAAAAAGGTCCATTGTCGTATACTAGGATACTCTGAGTCTAGGACGAAACTCCTTGTCAGAGTTTTCACTCCTAAGTACATCTGTTCCAGAGCCACCTCTACCTTCTTGTATCCATAAAGGGATGTATTGCTTGGAAAATACACAAAATATCTACATTACCAAAATTCTTGGAAGTTCATCTATAATAATCCTCAATGTCTATCTTAGGGTAATGTTTTCTAATAAGACTTTTTCGAAATCTACCTTCCAAGGATTTTACTAAACATCCTCTAATACCAACTATTATGTCCCGACCCTAGTTACCCAGATTCGATGCATTATTACATAACATTGGCATGATCACAAGAGATCATGTACGGAAGACCGGTCAGTTTAATAGTCTTGGAAGTACTATACATATACATATGTTTTACATTACATTATGAAAAGTAAAAATAACAACATTATGTCCCCTATAATCACAATAATATCTTTTAGACTATTCCTATAGGTCAGTCATAATATACTACTTCACATCTTTGGAAAAATAAAACTTATTAAAGGGGTAAGCTCATATGCTCAGTAAGAATAAAAATATAACAAAAACATACATAAATAAAAATAAACATTCAAGGCAATGTAAAAGACTAAAAAATAAGACTCTTAAACATAAACATCAGTATAATATAGAAAATATTAATCAAATAATTCCATTCACTTATTCACATGAATATTCTACTAGTCGAACAATCACATGTAATATCAATAGTTAATTTCATAATGATGGAATCCATAATGCTGGACATCATAACCATATAGTCAAGGCCTCATGCCAAGACTACAAATAATAATTTTGTCAAGTCCTTGTGAAAAGAAACTAATTTTTCTCATGAGAGCTACCAATGCATAGATGGGCTATAGGAGGACCCACCCATCATATACTAAGTCCAATGTATTCCTCATATGAAAAGGTTGAAACATAATATAAACATTCATATTAAAACTAGCATAGGAAATGTCAATACTTTAACTATAAACCATGAATTGTATAAAAATATAACATCCATAGTCAAAAATATCATAAAACCTTCAATACAATATGGAATATTGCATCATAATAAATCAACTTCAAACAAGTGTAAAATCCAACAAAGGATGTTGACATAGATAAAAAATAATTCTTTGGGAGAAATATCTCTTTCTATTTTGAAATCATTTAAAAGTCTTGTTATTATAAACGAAAATATTTATTTTTGAAATCTTCTTATAAGTTTGTAAGGGAAGATTCAAAGGTGTTATAATGGAAAAAAATCGATATACCAACCATATAAGTTAAGAAAACATTCTTTCCTTAATTTATCAAAAAGGTCATAAAGTACCTTGTTTGGAAAACAACGGAAAGATTCCATTAAAAAAATTTATAAAAAATAAAACAAGGGTATAAAATGACTTTAACCCATAGTCTAGTAAATAGTGAAAAAGTTTTTAAATACATTTTTAATAAATACGGATGTGGATGACAAATAAGTCCCAGTAGATACTTACGTATAAACAACCTTGGATAATAAAGAGATTATAGAATTAACCCTTACCTTGTACTCTTCCTTATCCAAGGGTACATAAACCTCCTTTATAAGGTTTAAATAATTTTTTTTAGATTATAAAAGAACCTTATACATAAATATGAAATCATATATGATCCTATATTATTTTTTTGTTAATAATATTTTAGTAGTATCATTGTTTTAGGTGTTAACTAATTCATTTTCCTTTATATGTTTTATTAAAGAAGTCATATTTTTTATGGATAAGATGTATTTGATTCATATCCATAATGATATTAAGTTCTTAAACATTATTTTTAATCATAAAATGAAAATTATTCTTGAATGGTTACGATGGGGAATGAAATCTCATCGCGTCATGGAGACGGTAATCCATACATACACACGAGCGACAATATCATTATATTGATGGTAAAATCATATGTTGTTGGATGTTATATTATATATAAATAATCATTAAAATGTTATATTTATTATTTACATATATTATACTCATTATTATACCCATAAAATAATGTAGTGTGGAATAACAAACTTCACCACGACGTGGGGACAATAAGCCCTACGTAGGCACGTATTGTGACTTTGTCATTCATAGGATGGATAGAATAATGAATATGGTTTTACCATATTTATAATAAATCACCAGTATGTATAAGTTAATAGATTTATTATTTTTGTATGGAAACAACAATGAAAGAGGAAGTAGAATTAGAAAAGAACTTTGAAAGAGGTGATGAAATCATTACCTCTTCTTTGGGTTCTTCCTTTTGATTTAACCAAAAGGGCTCCATAGGTTGGCTTTATGATCAAAGTAGGGACACTAAGTTAAAGTTGGGGTAGTTGAGAGGATATTTGAGCAGGTTTTTTCTGATAAAATTGTCTTTGGAGGTGTGAATTTGAGAGAAAGGGAAGTACCCTTTTATAAGAGAGGTGAGGGGCACTTTAGGAAAATCTTGAAATATTAATTTATTCTAAAATAATTTTCGGTTTCTAATAGCTCAAAATAGTTTTATTTCAGGGATAATGTGGAGATGGGTCGAAATACACTCATACAATAGGTTTTAGACAAGTCTAGGTTACCATATTAACCTTATCATTAAGATTTCACTCTTAGTTAAATAGTTTAACATTTACCTTTTCTTCTTGTATTTTTAAATTAAATGGTTAATAAACATACTATAAAATTCCAATATAACCTAACGTGGTTAATTAATGATATATCTATCATTATATAAGTACATTGTCTGAACCTTATATTTTTAGGAATATTACATCCTTTAATAAAATAGTAGTTGTTTTAAAATCACATTTTTGTCAATTTTGGCACTATTTTGTAATTGATTTTTGTTAAAGTCATCAAAATTTGATAAATTCAAAAAAAAAATACATTGAATCAACCCTAACATGTCATATTAACCTATAAAATTCGTGTAATTCTTCAAAATCCTCAATTTATATTTATTTCAATATTTATAATATCAATTATTTTAATCTTTTATTAATAAGATAATTACTGAATCATCATTGTGTCATAAATAAATTTAATCATTTAATGCCTAATAAATATAAATAAAATATCACGATGTATGAATTATTTTTAGCTTTCTAGGGAATATTTATAGTTTAATTTATCATATGTATAACACTATATTAAAAATGTTTTAGATATTAAAATTTGAATTTAACACTTTTAACCCTTCTTTTAAATAAAATGATAATAAATGTCCATAACTAATACAAGTGTAAAAAAGGATAATATATTATTCCTAAAGTATATTTTTGTCTAAATACACTTTTCAAATAGAATTAAGATATGTTTTAGAGAAATTATAATATCATTTTTACCTTTAATTACCCTGTTTACTTTAAACCTTGGTAAATAAAATTCAAAAGTTACTATTCACAATAAAATATTTTCATCTTATTGAACCACATTTTACTTACTAATGTCAACTATGACACTCAGATTTTTGAAAATCTGTTAACAGAAGTGGTAAAATTACATTTTATGCAAATTTGAAAATGTGCCTAGAAGGTGGGTAAAAGACGTTAAAGAGTTCAATAAAATTTTATATATCTAATATTAATATAAAATGACTCCAATAAATTACATTGGACTAATATAGGTATTATGTATCTATTTTGATTGTAAAATAAATTTAAATAAAAAATAATTATTATTTAAATAGAAGTCTATTTTAAACAATAACATAACGTTTTTCACTATTAATCAAATATTTAATGTTTTTAGAAAAATACAAAAATGTCATCCAAAGCTAAATTTGATATTCAGAATCCAAAAATCGATTCCATTTTGAAAATTAAAATTAATAAAATTTCAAAAAGTGGGCATTACTATTCATAACTACTTTTAAATGGCTAGTTTGATTGTTCAGGGTGTTCTAGAACTCAAAGTTGCGTACAACACAAGCTATTGTATTATTCAAAGGGAAATGTACCGTAGAATCTTGGGGTGTTATAAATGGTTCTTATGACTGATGTAGTAATGAAAAAAAGCTTCTGTGTCAATGTATTTGACATTCTAAGTCTAGTTAGGCATCATCTTAGGGTTACAGTTAAGGTAATATCTATGAAGTGTATACTACACATGAGGAGAAGATTCTAGGGCCATCTTTAGTTAGAGGTACTATTCTATTAGCCTATACTTTATTATCTTCTTTTTTTAATATAGGTGCATCACACTCTTTTATATCTGTTGTGGTTGTGGAAAGTATTGGCCTTTAAATTTATAACTTCTGTAACATCATGTCTCTCAATACACCTTTATGGTCAATATCTGAGGGAATACACAAATTCCAATAATTACCCCTTGAAATTGGCTGGTTCACTTTCTTTTGGAGCTTCTTCATCCTCAAGATGACTAGTTTCGATGCCATACTCAGTATTAATAGATTTTTCCTTATCATTCCCAAGTGGATTATTATCACTGATGGGTGTCCTTCACATCACCTGAGGGAACCATGTATATCCATATGTTCAAATGGGATGTCCATGAAAGTTGAGATGAATCCAAGAATACAGGGATAAGTGTACTGATATCCTAGAAGTCCAGTTTATTTATGATCAAGTATGGAAAGTATCTTGTGGAATTCCCCCATATGGTGTATTGTTTTAGTGAAACCTTCACTAATGATTTATATGGATTACCACTTAAGATATAGGTCGAGTTAACCAACAACCTTGTGCTAGGTGTGGAACTAGTTTCCATTACTCCCTATAGGATGACACCTATAGAGATCTAAGAAATCACAAATTAGCTTGATGATCTTGAGGCTAAAGGTTTTATTAGACTCAAAACATCACCTTGGGATTCACATGTCCTCTTTTCCAAGAATGAATATGGTAATATCTTTTTGTGTGTGTATTATGTCCAATTAAACTAGGTTGCAATGAAGAATCTATATCCAACACCTCATATATATTACCTCTTCAACCATCTCTGAGGAGTGACCATTTTCTCAATGATTGGTTTGAGGTAAGGCTATCACCAGTTGTGTGTCATTCTATCAGACATACCAAATATAGTGTTTCAGAGAAGGTACGACATGTACGAGTATCCGATAATTCCGTTTGATATGATGAACACACTAGTAATATATATGGCTATGATGAATTTGGTTTTCCACCGGTACCTTGATTCCTTTGTGGTGGTCTTTATAGAAAACATCTTGGTGAATTCAAGCACCAAACATGACCATGAAAATCATCCTGAGATCATGACGAATACTTTAAAAGAGAAACAGCTATATACAAAGCTTATCCAATGTGACTGTTGGATTAGCAGTGCTCAAATCCTGTGTCATAGCATATGTGAGGAAGGTGTATTTGTTTACCTGGAGAAGTTTAGTGTCATGGTTTCTTGGGAGTAGACCAAGAATTTGTTTGACTGATAATTATTTTTTTATTATCCTAAACCCATTTAATGGATGAGAGGGAATTGAAGTCAACAAAGACATAGGAAAAATAAACCATGCCCCAATGTTCCAAAATCCATAAAACCAGATCAATTCAACAAAGTAAATCCCATCACTATCAACAAAAAAGTCAATATTATCTTCCACCTTAATTCTGATGATTGGAAAGTTATCTCATGCAGAAATGCACAGGCCCAGTACTGATGGAAAGTGCCATACCCTCTCATATGTCCATTTCCAAAAAGTAGAGATCTAGTGAAAAAATTTATATCTAATCCTCATCTGGAGAATCCTTTGAAGAAGATCTGGAAGAAATACTCTTGAATTGTAGACCATACCATAGAATGCACAACCAAAACTAAATCACACTATCAAATCAGATTCGTAGATTAAATCCAAACCAAATTACAAAGACAAGAAAAATCAAGGATCAAAACTAACACCACATAGATGCCTCCTAGATCTCTATAACTGATGCCGGATGGAAAACTCTCCACATAGTATACAGAACTAGAACTGAAAAAACCTTCGCTTCCATCATACATACTCAAGAAAAATGCATCAATAGACCCGAATCCCTCGCATCCAACATAGAGGACCTCATACGGCTGGATCTTAAACCAAAGGACCATCAACGAACCACCAAGATGACCAATCTCATGAACCCTCATTGGATCTCAACCTCAATGATGCAGATGATATATACCCACACCCTCTTCCATAGAAGACTCCTACAAAATCATATTGAATCCACTGAGCAAGGAAAGAGCTATATTGCCACATAGGGATGGTAGCACCACTACCTAACCCTTAGAGGACCTATGAGGATGACCCCCTGAGACGATCTGGCATGATACCCACCACCACAGTATTGCCAACAAACTAGGAAGGAGATAAGAATAGAAAATAGGTGAAGCTCATAGGATCATCAGTGTAGGAAGGAGAGATAAGCCACAACCGAGATGTGAGATGAGGAAGAAGTGGGACTAGATCCAAACCCTCGATATAGCCACAAAACTCACATCAAGATCACATGGAAGAATCATCAAGGGTGGGGAGCCATAGCTAACCCAAGGCCAAGTAGAAGATGGTAGAAATGGGGGAAACCTTAATCACAATAGTTCCCCTTACGGGCTCATCCTTGAGAATCTTAAGAATGTGTTTAAAATACGCAACTTATTGGGTCTAGATGGTTATTAAAGTTGATTCATCTAAAAATTATAATTCCTCATTGTGCTTCTTATAGGTTTTTTGGGGAAAGGTGTGAAAGTTTCTTGTACGAAAGCCTGAAAGATATATTTTTAGGAGTCTAGTAGGAAAAAAAATTCCTTATTGATCTTGATTCTATCTATGATAGGTACAGACAATAGTACTTACAATGATGGTTCAAGGATCATGATAAGGGTTTTTCTAAAGTGGAGTGATCGGGTTGTAGCAAATGTGTCCCACCATTTGAGGCCTCATGAGTGGAACTATGATAGGCACAACCTTAAGATAACTTTCACGGTCTATGATAAATCGTTTTAGAGGCACTACATTCTCAGTTAGTTGTTCTTTATTTACACGGACCATAAAAGCCTCAAATACAATTCCACACAGTGAGAACTGAATCTAATAAAGAATATGTTGGTTGAATAATAGAAATAATTTTATTTTGAGATTTTCAACACACCCAAAATTAAAATTCTATAGTTGATTCCTTGAGAAGAAGACTCAGACACAAGCCATCATGGAAGCCAGTAGTGAGTGGTAGTTGATTAGTTTGTTTTCTAAAACACACTTGGTGGTTTAGAAGCATCATGGGAAACCAATTTAATAGCTATAGCAGTTTATTCTTCCCTTATAGAGTGGGTCTAGATGAGGAATCTATCATATCCTGAAGGCCCTGTCTTGAGGGAAAGTATATCTACTGATAATCCTCTTACTGGTTGGGTGGTCGATGCAAGTGAGACCCTACTCTTCCGTTAAAATTTGTGTGTGCTTTATGTTATATGAAAAGAGTTGATGATAGAGTCTCCTACCATGGTATGGGAAATTAATCCTAGTCTCCCCTATATGTAACAACACATGAATCAAAAATATTGGTTACCATGTATGAATAAGAATATTTTAGGCTTTATCTCTCAGTACTCCACCCATCAGTAGGTGAAAATTAAGTAATAGAGACCTGTTTTACTTCTATATCATATCTTTAGTCCAATGTGGATATGGTGTGTCATCACCATGGATTTTTTATGGTCTTTCCAAGATCCACTTGAGGTAGTGATGTTGTATGGGTGATCATTAATAGATTAACTGTGGTTTCAAACTTATGACCAATCCAAGAGACCCACATATTTGATGGTATTGGGAGGATTTATATTCATGAGAAAGTGACCCTTCATGGTGTTTCCCATTCTATAATTTCAGACCAAGATTTTTGGTTTACCTCATGGTTCTGGAAAGTGTTTCATAAGGAACTAGGTTCAAAAGTCCTCTTGAGTACAATATGTCACCCTCCTACCGACGAGAAATCTGATTAGATAATACTGGTGTTAGAGGATATGCTGCAGGCCTACATCATTGATTTTAGAGGTTCATGGGAAATTCATTTTCCTCTGGTTGATTTTTCCTGTGAAAAAATATTTCTAGAAATGATTCAGATGGATCAGTACAAGGGACTTTATAGTAGTTCATTCTATTAACCTCTTTACTGGTTAGTGAAATGTGAGGTTGCTCTACTGGGTCCACATATAATTCAGAAGACTTTATAGAAAGTCCAGCTAATTCATAAGTTTATGGATATGACTCAGTCTAGGATGAATTTTTATATCGATCATCTTCGTAGACCTCTTGAGTTTGAGGTGGTACGTTATGTCTTTCTATGGGTATCAAGAAGATTGGGTCATAGATGAATCAATTGACAGGGAAATTTTTCACCTTATTATGTTGTGCCTTTCAAGATAGTAGAGAGGGTCAGGATGGTAACCTATTGGTTGAAGTTAACTTATATGTAGTATTACATGAATGAAATCTTGTATATATTGTATATTTGTTGATAGCATGATGACCTATCTCAATCATTTTATCATGAGGATACAGAGCTAGTAGTGGATACATATTTCATGGAGCATATGATACACATCATTAATCAGAGCACGAAGGCTCTCTAAGGATGTTTAGTTCATTTGGTTTGTGTGCTATGGTAGCACGGATGTGTACAATATGAGACTTGGGAGCAAGATACTGAAGTGCATCCACAGTTGTAGAAAATATTATTTTATGATGTCTTACCACCCTCTAAAGATAAAATTCGGGATGATTTGACATATAGTGGGTAGGTTGTAACATAATAAATTTTCTCAATGGTACAAACCATTTGTTTTCATGTTCAATTCCTTTATTTGGTCTTAAAAAAGTTTCCTACGAGATTCAAGCAGGTTTTGAGGGCATCTAGGGCTCGTTTTTTCCTCAGAGCACTAAAAATTAAAGAGGCAGACTGGGATGTAGGGATAGTAGAAATCATACAAACCAACCCAAATAGTTACTCTAACCATGCGGGATGGGTCATTGGGATGATGGTGACCACATGGTTTGTCTACAACTGTTCATCACCAAGAAAACACTCTTGTGGTCCATTTTTTGTTTTTAATCGGTGAATTTTGCATGGGATGAACATGATTAATCAAATCGTGAACCTATAACATGTGAGGGACCACTTGAGCAGTGTCCTCCTACATGGTTGGTACATGGTTTGAAAAAATATGTTGCAAAACCATGTACCCTTTCCTTTGTAGGTGTTTTTATGATTTTTTCCTTAATTTTTTTAAATATTTAAATCCATTCTTCCCTTTCATTTTCCTTTTCCAACAACTGTGTGAGATTCCTCCTCCCTAGTAAATAGGGATTTTGATAACACTATCAATAAAAATCCTAATATATTTCCATAAAAATAAATGCAACGATAGAGGTATGTTCTAAATTACTCTCACTTCTACTTCCCATTGATTCCATCCTTTGTTGTGCTATTTTGGTGTGACAATTTTTGTTCTATTTTTTGGGAATTGGGTGATTTCTTCATTTCCATTATTCATGATTGATCTATGAATCTAAAACAGTTTAATGGAGTGATACTAAATCAAGGAAGGTGGTCTAGGTCTTTCCAACTTGTTTCATCTCTTTTTAAATGATGATCTCTTGTGATGTACACCAGAACCTTCCAGTGATTCCTTAAATATGTTTAATAAATTATGATAATGGGTTCCCCATATCATTTAAGACCTTAACTATTGGTGAAAATCATCTGCGGTTTTCTCTCCTTGTTTTGGCCACCGCTCTGGGTGTTCCCATCTAATGCCCTAATTTCCCATGCCTTGAGTTTTATTACACTATGTTTGTTTTTTTCTCCTTGTGAAATTCCTTAAATTTATAAATTTAATTATGGTGAATTATGAGCCTTGAGATAGACCCCTTAGAAGTTCCTGAAACATCATTCTTGTTTATTGGCCTCATGATTTATGCCTTATGTCATTTATTTACATTTCTTCCATTTTGTGTGCCTTATATATGAGCTTGTTGATTAGGATAAATGTCTTTAATGTTATGTACCATGTCATGTTTTCTTATCTTAGATGAAATGCATGGTACTGTTGCATTTTTTCATGTGCCATCGTTGTTTGGAATAAAATTGTATAACATGGAATGATTTTTTAGAATGTGATATTGATATTCCTATTGAAGAAAAGTGACTATATATACTATGTATTATGATATGTGCCTTGGTATCTAAGATTCACTTACTACAGGTTGGGAGAGAACATAGGTCCCAACATTAGGATTCCATGAATGAACTCTCCCTGATTAGTTTAGGTCTACTTGACTCAACAATAGTGACACTTTGAAATTAATTATACGTGATTTATGGGTGGATTCTTTCATACATGTAAGTGAAACCAGTTCACTAGGGGATAGAACATGGATATAATCATTAGAAATATGTTTATTCCATACCTCAGGTAATACCCGACCACCTATGTGAGATACTAGGTATAGAATCAGAGTCACCATGTCATGAGTGAAATAAGTGAAACCTTATGATTTTCCTTGGATGAACTCAGTGGTATTGGTTATATAGGATACTCTTGTAGAGACCCCTGTGATTCTTTAGAGATCACCTTGAACGGGATCAGGAATCCATCATTGTGTTTGATGAATTTCTTTCTTGTTTCATATGATAAGTTTCTTATTTATATCTAGATCATTCTTGTTTGATGTGATGGCGATAGGAATTAAAATACAAAAAAACAATATTAGGGTATTCCTACCGTTCTTTCTTTATTAATGGTGGCATATGTACTCTCCATATCACTTATAAAGTTTTCCCTTTGTTTAGACCTCCATTTAGGCTGAAGAAGGTGGTATTGATCAGATATCCATTTAAGAACCAAGAGAAAACTATCTATCTATTTATTTATTTATATACTCAAGTTTATCATTTGTGGCACACTATTTATTTATTTATTGCATGAAATAGATGGGCCTAAACACCATTGGTGGTTACCTAATGATATTTTATCTCACAACCTTTTATTTCTGCCTATGGTACTATAGAAGACTTTATTATTTCAGGTAAGCATAGATGGAAACATCCAACTTCTGATTCTTGATTATTCTTATAGGATGGAGTATGGGGCAGAGGACCAAGCATTTTCCAAAAATGCTAGTTGTTATAGTTTTTTGGTTTTTTTGTATTATTAAATAACATGTGGTATATGCCTGTATAACCTAACCCCAATGTACTCATATTTTTTACATTAACATGATCATCATCACTGTTGACATCAATTTACTATTATTAATCCTCTTGTTTACTTATATTACTTAGTTTATTTCAATTATTTAGGCTTCTATATTTTTATTATTTCTTCTTCATCTGTTTATAATCTATTATCCAATGTCATGATCAGTTTTATATATTAGATCTTATTCACCCCATGGACACACCCTAGGCCCTCGCTACTAGTCTGTAGCCTCTGGAATTCAGGGAGGCATACTTTAGGTCTTGTGGAAAACCATCTCGGGGCACTATTGAGTGGAAACCAAGGAGAGACACTACATAATTTATGAAAAAGTTCTGGAATAAAATATGTATCAAATAGTATTCAAATAAATATTGACATTTGTTATATAAAATTAAATAAGTTTGTAACTACTAGCTTTGTTTGTGCTTTATAAAGCTAGAGTGGCAGGCCTACCTGGGCTAGGACCCAAGGTGAATGGATAATGAATCCTCCTTGAGACCAAGGAACTCAACAAAGGTGATCTTAGAATTCTCTATACCTATATGGTCTAGGAACCCAATACCATGTCCAATGATTCCTATTATCAAAATATGTAAACATTGGGGTCATTGGTCAAACCTCGATCACCCTTATCCACAACATAATGGTAATCAATGTCAGTTCCATATCGATAATCAAATTTGGTTCCACACCAAATTTCCGATTAATAGTTCCATACAATGATGTAAAATATAATTAAATTAATATAAAATGTCAATAAGCAATTTTAGTGTCCATGGAAAAGTCTAACCAACAATAATAAAAGGAACAAACCTTGAGATCATCCATCTCATTACAATGTATTTTTTTGAACCATACATTTAATCATTTTTTTTATATTTTATTTTATTCCAGGATAGGTATTAAACCCTTAAACATTTCACTTAATTTAGAGAAAATGCTTCTATTAATAAGTGGCATGATCACATAACCAATGTTTTTTTTATTTTAAGGGAATGTAAACAACCCCACCATAGAGGTGGTTCAGTTTGAGGATGAAAACTTCTAACCAATTCAATGTGCTATGAGGGAATCATATTCACATTAAAAAATTTATTTAAGACATTAATCAATTTAGGGGAAACATATGGATAGTCCAATGTCTTCCACAATAATGAATAAATAACAAATGACCATACTTTAAGGAAAAATATATAGACCACATACCCTCTGGTATTTGTCAATTCCTCATAGAATATCAACTTATTATTTTAGATAAGACATAAGAAAGAAAAAAACTTGAATACCCTAAAAATAAGGAATATTATCTTGTATTGAAATATTGTTGAAGATAGTGAGATAAAAAATAACTAAAGGTTTCATGTTAATGATTTTATAGGTATTCTTCCAACATGAGAGACAGTGAGAGAATCAGAGCACAAATGGGAGATTTGATTCAAATACTAGGTTGAGTTATTTAATATAGATATAATATTGGGTTTTCTATGTGTGTAAAAAATAATGAAAAATATGGGATTATAAAAAATAATAAATTTTGAAAAATGAGTTGTCACCCAAATTTAAAGAGGCGTACCATTTGGCCACGTAGTTGGACCAACTGTTCCCAAACTTTGCACCTACACTATCCAAGGGTATTACACATTCACAAATTTAGGCACATTGTTATCCTATCTACACATATCCTATGAAATACCATTTTTATACATGTATGCAATTTCTTTCATGATCATGTGGACCGGGGATCACGTTTTGACAAATTGTTTGACACTTTCAAGGGTCCACATAGTTGAGTTGAAAAGTTAGCACTAACCATGTTATAACTATGTGACTCACCCTATGATTATAAAAAATATATCATTGGGCTCAGAAAAATCCCAAAAGACTTTTAAACCCTTCCTCAATCTATTTTATATTTTTATTGTGGGTAAAAGATCTCATGGAGACTTTGTAGTGTTTTTAGGTTGATTGTGATTATTGAAAAAATAGAATGAAAATGTTATTTGTGGATTTAAAACACGATTTATGAATATTTAGTGTTCAAAAATATATATTATGACATTATGTAATCTTATAATGTTTTTCATAAAGATTCATGAATATGGTGGTGTCTTTTCCCAGTGGTTGGAAATTTTTTGGCATCCAACATTTTGAGTAAGGGAAGAGTTTTTTGAATGTTTTATTTTAGGGATGAATTATGAAAATATGTTAAAAGAATGGAAGTATTTAATTTTTTATTATTTCATAAGTTTTTTAAAATTTCAGTGATTCTTGAAATATTGGTTTCCATGGAAGAATGTTTCATGGAAGACAGTATGTTTAATGGCTATGAAAATTCCCTGGAAATATTTGAGAAGGCATTGTGTTTCATGAACAGGGATGAATATTTTCATGAAAAGTTGGAATAGAGATTAATTGTTTCTTGAAGGGGAAAAAAATTCAATAAATATGTGGTTACCCACCCCCATTTGAGATGATATAAATCTTTAAAAAAATCCCAAGCCTATGAATTTTAGAAGGATTTTCATGAATGATTTCCTTTCACGAAGGATTTATAATAACACCAGTTTCATAAAAAATGAATTTCCATAGAAGTATATAATTTTTTTAATGAATTGTGATATTTTCATGATAGTAATTGTTTTGTATGACTAAAATATTTCATGAATAATTGTTTAGTTTCCCAAAAGTTGATATTAGGTATCATAAAAGTGGATCCTACACGAACCAAAAAGGTTCGACATAAAATTATGTGGTAAAGAGGTATTCATAATGTTTATGAAAGTATAGATTAATGAGTAAACAAATGAGGTTTAAAAAATTTTAATTCACATGATGAAAGATAAATTTTTTTGAAGGATTTTTTAGAAAACATTATTTTTTATATGATTGATCTTAAATAGTGATTTTTTGTGAACAAAGAGGGTTTACAAGTCCACTACAAAAAATATAATAGTAGGAAAATTTAGCGGATTTGGTATATATTAACATTTACATTTTATGATCCTTTGATGTATCCTAGTGAGGGTGAACAAAGTAAAATTTACATATCTTTTTTATATCTTAATTACAATTTATTATTCTCCATATGAATGATAGCGAATATAGTTTTGACGACAAAAAAAATATCTAAAGTGATAATTAATTTTAATGTTTCATACCCTGATTCACCTCACTCTTATGATATTTAACCTAGTTGATCTAACAGTTTTTATCATAGAAAAATGTTAAAATCAATTATTCTCCCCCAATGGTGTCAGTAGTGGTTTTTAATCACCAAGGTATTCCAATATTCAAGGGAAAAAAATCTCAATTTTGGAATAATTAAATGCCACACAACTTAAAATCCATATGTATGGATGTCTTTAGAGCTGTGATGCATAGTATTTCTACTAGTGTTGAAAAATGAGTTTTATCAGAAAAAGGTATAAGATAATTTTATACTGATTCCAAAGGAATCTATTAGTTATGAGGATATTTATCTAACAAAATTTACATTATGTTTTATTTCATGTTAGCCAAATATTTCCATGTGGGAAAGGATGTTACATATCTATGAAGGTGATTTAAATGTCAGTGAAGGAAAATTATTGGTTTTGTGGAACATGTATAAGGACATGGGAATTCACCCCTAATGTGTCTATAGAAACACTCTTTGACTGTTTCAATGTTGTTTTAGATAAAATACATAGTATTAGAGAAATTTTAGAATTTTTAATGATCATTAAGTTTGTATTGAGAAGAATTCTGCCTTAGTTCAATCCAAAAGTATATGGAATAGAAGACAAATATCCGATAGAGCCAACACTGGATAGTTTATATAGTACTCGTGTCATATAAAAAAACGAGTAAGGATGATAATGAGTCTATAGAAAAAGGAAAATATATAGAGGTGTCATTCAATTCCATGAAGAATCTCAATATAGAGGATATCCAAGAAGAAGAAGAGGTTGATGAGGTCATGTCATTCCATTCCTCAAAAATAAAATGTGGTTAAGAAATATTAAATGGAAACTTACACTCACATTCTTTTGGTGTGGAATGTTTTAAAATATATGAGTAAGGAACCCCAATAAGTTTCATGATGATATTTAGGATGAAGTCGAAATTCCCATGAAGAAGGATTCAACCAATGTGAAAGGTGGGAAAATTTTTAAGAGAAATTTATTCATAAAGAAGAATATTTTTTCAAAAAAATATTATAATTTAGATGAATAAGAGGTTGAAGAGATGGATAAAACCATTTATCTGGGAAAGAAATTATATGGTGGATATTGTAGGTAAGTCCCAAATAAGGGATGAAAGTAACAATGTTGAAGGAGAAGTCGAAGAAATATTTGAACTCCATGTTTAATAAGAAGATTCTCATGATGATATATATGTTTGAAGAGACAAAAAAAGACATCTAACATAGTTTTTCATGATGAAAAACTATATATGACGTAGAAGGTAGAAGGGAAGTCTGAGAAAAAGGATAAAATTGAAGAGTAAAGATCTGAAAAGTTATTGAACTTAGAGAAAATCATTGAGTTCAAGATCGAAGTTTAAGAACATATCATAGTTATCAATGGTTTTACTAACATAGTAAAATACCAGATCAAATATTGAGAAGATCAAGAAGAGGATGTTTTCATCCTATGAATAAATGTAAGACAACATGAGAAACATTTGAATCCAGGTATGAAATTAGAAATGAAGATGGAACAGGTGATATAAAATTTGCAATTGCAGTTCTAATGTCTAGTAGAATAATAAATGGAACTTAAGGAGAAGAGGAAGTTTCATTAGAATAAAAAATTTGATATAGTGATCGATTAAAAACATAAATAAGTAATGGTTTATGTGAGACCCCAATCACCCAATACAAGGTTAAATATATATTTGGTTATGAATCAGAATAGAAAGATTCAAATGTCACAAGGCATTACCAGTGTTGCACCAATGCTGAACAAGAATACACCTCATATCAGGTATCAATATAGTTGAAAGATGAGACATTCTTAAAATATATTTCCTATAACCAATAGGTATCTTTGAGTGAAATATAAACATAGGCATCCAAATAATGTTTCATATTCTAGGTATATATTTAATTCTCACTATTTTAGGTGGGTAAAATTAAAATAAATTACAAGATATTTTTCATCAAAATATAAAGGAATATGCTGAAGCAGCCCTAAAGTGTTCAGGAGAAATATCACAAAGAATAATTATATTAGATAAAGACACAAAATCAATTTACAGCTTTTCAAGATGAAACCGTTCCATCATACACTCAGAATGATAAACAATACGATTAAATAATATGTATGAAATCAAAGACATGGATCAAAAAGAAAAGGTATGAGAAATAAGTAGATATATATATTTCCCTAAAATAATTAGATCATGTGAATCCATGGATCATTGATAATAGATGCACATCCCATATGATGGGAAATAGGAGTATAATTATAGGAGTAAAATATGATAAGGAAGGTTTTGTCATATTTTTAAATGATGAAGGCCTAATGATTATTGGCTTAGAGGAAGCTAATTTTATGGGAAAATATTTAAGATATGTTGATGTCTTGGTTATAGAAGGTCTCTCTCATAACTTCTTAAGAGTTAATAAATTGTGTGACTCGGGGGATGCTATAAAATTTACCAAGAAGTTATATGTCATGAAAGGAAAGTATGGTGTAGTTGTCTCACAGGGAATGTTAATGAAGTGGATTAAATAACTTGTTAGTGGAGAAGAGCATATGTGATTTCTATCTAGAGAGGAATAAAATAGGTTGTGGTATAAAAGACCTATCCATATATTACAACCATCTATGGAAGATCTGGTGGAATGTGACACAGCTCGAGTTCTCCCAAATATAACATGTACTTGTACTCACACCTATGATGCTTGACATTAAGGCATTATTATTTGAAAGACATACAAGGAAATAGAACAGAAGTCATCCATATTTCATGAATTGGTATATGTTGATGTGTATGGACCTATATCACTAAGAGAAAGTATCATGAAATGGTGTTATATTCTATTCATTGATTATTTTAGTCATATGGATTGTATATTTTTCATTTCCTATAAGTTTGAGGTGTTTATTTGTATAAAAAAATATCAAATGAAGATTAATTAATTCATGTAATGATAATGTTGAAGTTTCAAATCGAAAATGGTATAACATTAAAAAAAGACAAAGTGAAATATTATCTTGAGAATCACTAGATAAAGAACCAATTTTTAGAATTGATAAATCCTCTATAAAATGTGGTTGTTTAGAGGAGAAATCAGACTACAAAAAATATTGACAAAAAAGTTATTATTGAAAATGAACAAATAGATAAATTTTAGAAATAATTATTCTTGACATCAGTAAACATATCCAATAGAGACATGTTGTATATGAAAGAATAAAAGACACTGTATGAGCTATGGTATGAAAATGGAAAACATTGAAATACTTTTTGATCATTATAAGTAAGTAGTGTATTTTAAATAAGGAGAAACAAATTGAATTTGAATCTTTTTGAGATGAGGGGATATTACATGGCTACTTATGTAAAATAAAAGAATATAAATTCTTTATCAAGAGGCTATGAAAAGTGGATTAAATCAATGATATAACTTTTTTAAAAAATGAACAAAATCTTCAACAACACATTGAATAGTTCCCTGATGATAATGATGAGGAGGAAAGAAACCCGATGGGAGTAAAAGTGGAAAATAATGACTCATAAAAAGATACTAATGATGATCAGGATAGAGAAAAATCTATATCTACCCAAAAGTTAAATAGTCAAGTTGAAATTGATAGGAAAAACATCATCAGTGACCAGAAAACACCAGTTCAAACACTAATAATGAATTCATTATAACATGAATCCTTCATATCATAGGTAGTGCCTAAATGTCATGACCCACCTTCACCAAGATGAGGTGAGTGAAGAAAAACTTCCAAACACTTCCTTCTCCATGTTGAAGGAGAGATAATGACCCACAAGTCCCACCTTCAATAGGCCCTAGAGTGGAGACTAGTACAAAGAGTATAGAATCACACCCAATATAGAAGTAATTACCCTTTCTATAAAAAATGATCAGGAGGTAAGATGGTAAATCTAAAAAAACACTAAATACAAAATGTAAAAGTAAAACCAAACCCCTTTTTCCAAATTCATGTTCAAAATAAAGTGCTACAAAGTATAAGAAAAGTCTAAAGGAAAGTACCAAATGAAAAGAAAAAAACAACAAAATCCATCCCAATGTATGAGATAATATAGTTCCACATAGTCTTCGAGGTCCTCCTGGAATCTAGAAAATAGTTTTATATACATAGGTTTAGTATACAGGTATACTCAGTAGGGAAATCTAAAAGCTCTCATGTATAATTGGGGAGGCATTATAATTCCCTGTGAGAATGTATGGGTAGCCAAAAAACCTAGAAAGGGAAACGATCCACCCAACCTCTCCAAGGAACACTCCCAAAATAATACAAGTTAGATAATGTAATAGTAATAGAACAATGATATTTGGGTACCCTGCACCACTTTCCTACTGGTTATTGAAGACATCCTTGGCATCAGACCTCCCCCTCTATTTTCATAATAGTCCAACTACCGCCCTAATAACAACCTTATGGGCCACCACAACCACACATATCACCCATATAACACTTGGCCACCAAGACCATACGTAACAACACCTACAGACAACTGGTCAAGAACAACCACCACCACGCCCGAAGACACTTGTGCCTCATCTGGAAGACACTTGGAAAACAAACCTGCCTATACACACCTAGGCCATCCAGAAAAAAATACCCTAACTAAAGAATCTTGGGAAATAATGGACCTTAGGACATCAAAAACTTCCCAGAGAGCCTTGGGCTACCCGAGAGAGGGAGCAGAAAAAGAGCTAATAACCATCCACTCATATGAGTGTTGGAAAAAACACCCTACCCCATGAAATGGGGGTGTTCGACATGAAGATCTCAATGTAGGTGGGTTGAATATAAGAAACACAAAATCTAAATATTTATATATAGGTAATCAACAACTCACCCCAACCTAATGGCTCTGAAACCATCCCTCACACAAACACCCTCGTTACTATTCATAAATGCAAAAGAGCACAACAAGAACAACAAGAGAACCACCCATTGAACTCTTTATTGTTATCATGTTCAAGTGATTTTGATAGAATAAATAATTCTCTAATACTGAGAGACTAATAGGAACATACATATGTCAAAAAAACTCTAAAGAAGAAAACAACTAAACAAAAATTTATGCATTATCACTCAGTTCTCTTATAATGTGAGAACAACCAAAGGGATTTGTGATATCCCTCAACGTATTGGAACAAAACCAAGCCACAACATATGGGAATAGTTCCACATGCCAACAACTAAACAACAGCAGATCCCATCCCTAACCACATCAATCTACAAGCATCAAGTAGAAATTTTTTTCTTATTAGCAGAATAGAGCAAGAACATTTTTAGATTTAACCACATCATTTATCAACTTCCTTATTTCCATTAGGTTAAATAAGGTGATCACACAAGGATTATTATTCACTAAAAATCTATTTAATTAACCAAATTTACATGATTATTCAGTTTCCATGTTACAATCATTCAATCACATGTTTACACAGAGGAATAGAGGTTCATTAGTGCGCAATAAAGGACCACTAACAACCCCTATTTTTAGTGGGAAAAAGCCCATACAATTCACAATACATAAAAAAATATAAAAGATTACAACAATATCTTCATCAAACACACCCCTTAATTCTTTAAAACCCATTTATTATCTTTGTTAAGGTTTGGTTTCATCCATGCCCCAATAAAAAATTATCATACCCACCCTACATGATACACAGTAAAGAGAGACGATGTAAACCCCTACTTGGATAATCAAGGATCAAAATTTTCTCCCTGCATCAAGAATTTGCGATGCACGACTTGAAGAAGAACTCCATGGACTCTAAGGGTGAGTACTAAGGGTCCAGTATGGGTGCTTGATTCATATCTAGAGTAAGTATCTAGGGAGTTCTTTAGAGAATTAAAAGGTATTATGAAGAGAGGATCTTGTCTTATGAAAGGTGAGATCCTAAAATTAGGGAGATGATTTTGACGTAATTAAAAGTCGATTTGTGGCTTGACCACATAGTTGGGTGGTTTCACATGTTGGGATTAATTGATATTTAATAATTCTCCTCAACGATTGTAGACATAAAATTTCTGAGTTAATATATTTACATTAAATATAGAAAATGGGTAATAAGGGTGAAACCATAAAACACAAAATATGCGTGAATACAAGGAAAATGGTCCACATGGTTTGGTAACTCAAGGTTCACCCGACTACTGGGGTATAAAACATTTTTTATTTTATTTAAATTACTTTTGAAAAGGGTATTTAAAAACTTCTATGCTGAATTATTCATTTCTATGAAGAAACTCGAAGGTCTTCGAAAAAGAGGGAAGGACTCACTGTTTTGTGAGTCACTATCGCCTTGGAAACGATGCCGATCAGTTCTATTGATGACCCATCACAACCACAAATAACCATTAGTGCCACCAATGCACATCAATTCCATCAATTCTCATTGTTTCCCTCTAAGCTCATTGGTTCCACCGTTAGATCGATCCTAAAATTTGGAAAACATCTTAATGAGTCAATGATGGTCCCCATAAAACCCCAAACACTAGAAAATTTGGAAAATTAATGGACCAGGAGGGTCCAAGACATTATATCTGATACCTCTCAAACTATTCCCATCCTCAAGAATCCAAGGGTAATACCAAAGAAAATAGAGGGGTCTGAAGTACCACCTCTTAAGATACCTCTCAGAGACCAAACCACCCTAGAGTTGATTGAGATCTAGAACAAACCTCAATATATAGGGACACATCTCCCTCATATATCTCCCAAACAACTAAAGATACACCAACACTCTTCTCTCGAAAGTAACCACACAAACATTTAATGGTCACACCCTCCAGACATATGGATTAGGGAGTCCCTTCCCCTACATCAAGATACTATCTGCTTTGGGCAGAACTGACTCGACCACATGGGTTTAATCTCATCCACCTTAATGCATCTCAAGTAGGGATAAATTCACCCCCTCTACAAGTTCATGGCTTTTCATTCACACTTATACAACAAGGTAAATAACCCATATCATAGTTAATAAGGTAATGAACCATATCACAGTTAAGTACAAAACAACACTGAGAAAACTCAAAACATCTCTGGGTACTAGGCATTAATTTCTACCTCCCTTTCCTAGATACTCTCCTCAATGATACCATGCCTCCATAACCCATGAACCAAGGGAATGGTTTGTCCATAGAGTACCTTCTCCTTGAGTTCCTTAATCCTCGCTGGTCATTCCACGAACGTTGCATAGTCCTTAGTATCCAGCTCTCCCCAATAAAGGATGTGTGAATCATCATGTAGATACTGGAAGAGCTGAGATATATAGAAGACGTCATAGAGCTTGAGTAATAGTGGTGTTAGTTCCAGATGATAACCCGCTTCTCCAACCCACCACAACTCCTTCAAGTGTCCAACAATCCTTATAGAAATCTTAATCCCCCTACCAAACCTCTGTTTCCCATTCCAGGGGGAGATATTTATGAACACATAATCCCCAACATCGAACTCCAAGGGTCTCCTCCTATGGTTTGAATATGTCATCTTCTGGTCCTGAGCCACCTTCATCCTCTCACTCACAAGTTAGACCTTCTCCATCATGCTTTGCACCACTTTCGGGCTAAGAACACTTTCTTCCCCAACCACTATATAGCACACGAGTAAACGACACAATCTTCTATACAAGTCTTAAAACGGATCCATGACAATGGTAGAGTGATATATATCATTTTAGGAAAAACCTAACAATGGAAAGTGTTAAACCCATGATCCCTCGAAGTCCAAAACACATTCCCGTTTCATATCTTCTAATGTCTGGATGGTCCGCTCTGTCTGCCCATCTGACTAGGGGTGGAAAATAGTGTTGAGGCATAGCTGGGTTCCAAAAGGATGTTTCAATCCCTTCCAGACTCATGAGGTAAACCTTTTATCCTGATTTGAGACTATGTACCTTGGAAATCATTGAAAACGCACCACCTTGTCCATGTACCACTGTGATAAGGCATCCACCGCACTAGAATCCTTGACTTCTAGAAAGTGAACTAATTTTGTTAGCCGTTCAACTACTAACCAGATTGAATCTCATCCTCCTTGAACCCTGGGTATTCCCGTGACTAAATCAATCGAGATTTCATCCCACTTCTTCTATGGGACATTTAAATGCTGCAACTGACCGCCTAGAACATTGTGCTCATCCTTCAACTACTGGCACACAATGCACTTTTCCACAAACGCCGCCACTATCTATTTCACCTCGGGCCTCAAAAAATGACACCTCAAGACCCGGTACATCATGTAAATTATTTGTTGTACCTCTGAGGGAGATTTATGGAACTCATTGACAACCTTCTCATACATTTCCACCTGGAAAAATAGTTTTCCATGAAATAATATTTGATTCTGACAATATTACGATAGTCCTTCTGGAGCATTTCCCTAGCTAACATGATCATGGATTACTTCAGCCTCTAAGTCCCCCAATCAGACTCCTCCAATTGTTGTACCAATGAAGACTGCACCATCATCTAGAACAGAGAACCTCTACCACCATCCACACTTGCATCTTGGTGTAAGGTAGGAAAGTCCCCCTCACCTTCCAAGCATCTACAGATTCTTGAACCACATCCTTCTATGACTTCCTCCACAAGGCATTGACAACCACACTCCCCTTTCCTATGGTTTAATAATTCTTAATGTTATATTCCTAAAGAAACTCCATCCACCTCTACTACATCAAGTTCATATCACGCCAGGAGAAGATATATCTCAAGATCTTGTGATATGTGAAGACCACGATGCATTCCCCGATGAGGTAATGCTACCAGAAATTCAGTGCGAACACAACCACTGTAAGATCTAGATCATGGGTTTCATAGTTATGCTCATGGTGACGTAACTTACTAGACCCATAAGAAATCACTCCCTACTGTTGCATCAACACACACCCCAATCCTAGACATGATGTATCACATAACACTTCAAATGTTACCCCTTCCTCTAGCAACCTCAGTACTGGGGCACAAACAAGTTTTCCCTTCAGATAACTGAAGGCTGCCTAGCACTTGTCACTCTATACAAAATCTTCGTCTTTCTTGTTCATGTATGTAAAAGGTGCTACAACTTGAGTGAAGTTGGGCACGAACCTCCAGTATTAACCTGCTAGTACCAAGAAACTAAGAACCTCTGCCACGTTCTTGGGTGTTTCCCATGAAACTACTGATGTGAAATTCAACGGGTCCACTACTATTACTTTCTAGAACACCATGTGTCCAAGAAAGGGCACCTCTCGTGTCCATAAAATTCACTTGGACAACTTCTTGTAGAGATGGTGTTGTCGGAGGACCTCTAAAACCATCCTTAGAAGCTGGGCATTATCCAACTTTGATCTTGTGTAGATAAAGATGTCATTGATAAAAATGAATATTAACTGGTCCAGATATTCCCAGAAGGTGGATTTTATGAGCACCATGAATATGGTTGGTGCGTTCGCAACGCCGAACTACATTACCACAAACTAAAAGTGACCATATCTAAACCTAAAATTAGTATTTGATATGTCACCATCCTTCACCCTCAACTGGTGATATCTTGAATGAAGGTCAATCTTAGAGAACCAACCTACTCCTTTTAACTGGTCAAAGAGGTATTCAATCCTTGGGAGGGGGTAACGGTTCTAGAATGTCTCATGATTTAGCCATCGGTAGTCTATACACAGCTAGAGACCACCATCTTCCTTCTTTGCGAAGAAGACTCGATCACTCCATGGTGACGCTCTTGGTCAGATTAAACCCTCCTTCATCAGGTCATCAACCTGGATATGCAACTCCTGCAACTCAGAAGGTTCCATCTGATAAGGATCCATTGAAATTAGAGGGGCATCGGGTGGAAAGTCTATCCCAAACTCTACATCACGTCGAGGGGGTAAAGTCACCAAATATCTAGGGAAAATGTCTAGGAACTCACTAGCGATCCCTAGGACTTCCATGACCATTTTATCTACTTACTCTACTGACAGCTCAGCTATCAATGAAAGAAGGGGATCCACTCACCAGTTTCCCTTATAGAAACCCCACTCGCTAATGAAAACTATGTGTTGGACGCCACATCTGAAGACATTACCCTTCTACAGAAGCATTTGATAACCAAACACATAGAGAACATCCATTTAATTCCTAAAATTACATCATATTGCTGAATTCGTAGAAAAAGAAGATCCTCACTAGACTGATGTTTCCCCAACATCAGTCTACATCCCTGGTAAACATAAGACAATCTAGTTTTCCCTTCGATTAGCATACTCGATACCAAGGGCAGAAAAAGTCTCTCTGTGTCTAGACCCAAAGCATAGGCTATACTGGGTGAAAAAGGAGTGTGAAGCTCCTAAATCAAACAAGGAACATGAAATAGTTCTAAACAAGATGATCATGCCTTGAATGGCCTCTGGACCTACTGGAACTAGTACATCTACGACATGAAACTACCCACGACCCGATCCTTTGCCCCATGGCTTTCAGTAGCCTCCTCGAAAATGCCCTGGGCAATTTACATGAGGAGCACCCTAAGGATGACCTCCTCTTACAACATCTTCTCTTGGAGGAGCGGGAGCTCGCTATCCCTACTGCTACTACTGAAAAGGCCCGGCTAGAAACTGATGTTTCTAAGGTTGGTGTTGGGCCTGACCACCTCCACTATACTTCACTCGGGTTGGGAACTGATTCTAAAGGTTCCCATGGCTACCACAGATGAAGAATCTCAGTCCTGGGCCCACATTGAAAGGGCATGGACTGGGAGATTGAAATTAGAACTACTTGGGACGACATCTCATCGTTCGAACCCTAGAAGACCCTAAGGATGGAGGCCTGCTATTGAAGAAATTTCCAATTGATGATATCATCGAGATCCTCTCTCATGGGACACCTCCTAACATGTGAATCCTCTCCACCAATTCAGCATTATTCTAATCGTCTATGTACATAGGTATACTGAAGGGAGTAACAATATATTGAAGAGAAGGTCAGAGTGCCTCTTCTAAGCATCTTACCTATGACTCCTCATCTGGGAAAAGGTATAGAGTGAAACAAAGGAGATCCTTGAACTTGAACACCAAATCTCTCACCATCATTCTCCCTTTCAATAGGGAGAGCATCTATTTCCACTTCTTATCCATCAACATGGAAGAAATGAATTCCACCTAGAACTCCTTCTCAAAGTCGGCCAAAAAAACCTCAGCTTCCCTCTTCTCCCTGCGATAGAGCATCCTCCATTAATGCATCGCTCCCCACATCCGGATCATAGCTAGAGGAACCCAATACTTAGGAGATCCTGGACCAAGCATAAATATATCACCAACTCCTCGAGCTAGCCCTCTATCTCCAAGTCTAATATGCTACCCTCATACTTCCGGAGGGTATGACATTGAAAGGAATGAAGTGCCTTTTTCCACTAGTCATCTTCATCTACTCAATCATCCTTCCGCTGATCATCCATATCAGCCTCTTAGGCCTCGATCACCCACACTACTCAAGGACGTCATCCGAGTGCTATATCTTCAAGGTAAACAACGAATGCCTAAGCCTAAACTGTGTAGAGAATTTCTTTTAAATTTTTCTCGACTTGTTATTCATTTTAAACTCCCCAAACACCCAAAAAACTAGAACACAAGTCATCATGAGACATGATCCTTTCTTATGTCCTATACCCTAAAATCAGTGTAGCCTCACTTGGTCATTCAGTAGGTCTAGATTCCATGAATCAGATCCTGGGGGCCCTAAAATCCTGTGTCCAAACTAGTCTTCCATGAACTATTTCATGCACTAATATTTCCTAACACAGTTTCCCTACCATCCAATGTGACCCTCACTATTCATAACTCCGAACTCCATACTATCTCTCAACCATCTCCATTGATGCCATTTTTTTAGGACCCACCTACACCAAGATGAGGGGAGAAACATCAAACTGCCAGAACCTTTATTCTTCAAGTTGAATGAGAGATAATGACCCCCGAGTCCCACCTTCAATAGGCCCTAGAGTGGGTAATATCACTAATGGTATATAATCACACATAATATGGAAGACATTACCATTTTTATATAAAATTATTGGGATATAAGATAGTAAATCTCAAAAAACGCCAAATATAGAAAGTAAAAGAAAAACCAAACCCCTTTTCCCACTTGCATATTCAAAATAAAGTGCTAAAAAGTACAAGAAAACTCTATAGGAATGTACCAAAAGAAAAGAAATCAATAACAGAAACCATCATAACGTCCAAGATAATACAACCTCGTATGGTCCTCTAGGTCCTCCTTGAAACCTGAAAAACGTTTTATATACATAGGGTGAGTATATAGGTATAATCATTAGGGAAAACCAAAATCTCTCGTGCACAAGTGGAGAGTAATTATAATGCCCCGTGAGAAAGTAGTGGTATCCAAAAAACCTAGAAAGTCAAACTATCCACCTACTGTCACCAAGGAACACTCCCCAAATAACACAAGTTAGTTAAAGTAATAGTAACAGCACATTTATATTTGGGTACCCCACACAGCTTTCCCACTGGTTATTGATGACATCCTATGTGTTAGACTTCCCCCCACCATTTTCACTACAGTGTCGCTGCCGCTCCAACAACAAACTTATGGTCCAACAAATCCATGCATCCCTCTGACACACACCTGGTCCACCACAACCATTAGTAACCATTCTCGGAGACACCTGGTCTAGAATAACCACCGCCACACCTGAAGACACATGGGCCTTATTATGAAGACACCTGGGTAACAAAAATTCCCACACACACCTGGGCCACCTACCAAAATGTACCATGCCTGAAGAAACATGGGATATATTGTACCTCAGGCTATCACAGCCTACCCAGAGAGTCTTGGGATACCTGGTAGAGGTAGTAGAAAAGGATCTAATAAACAGCCACTCATAGGAGTGTTAGGAAAAACACCCTCCCCCATGAAATTTGGGTGTTCTTCATGATGTTCTCAATGTGGGTGGCATTCATATAAGAAACAAAAAAACTAAATATTTAAATATAATTAATCAACCAATCACATCAACCTAAGGACATTGAAACAATACCTCACACAAAACACCCTCGTTATTATTCATATATGCAAAATATCACAATAGCCACAACCAGAGCACCACCCATTGAACCCATTTATGTTATCTGGTTCATATTATTACATTAGAATAAATAATTATCCACTAATGGGAAACTAACAGGAACATACACAAGTCAAAATAACTATGAATGAGAAAATAGTTAAATAATAATTTAATCGTTCACACTCAGTTCTCTTGTAATGTCACAAAAACAAAATGGATCTGTGAGATACCTCAAAGTAATAGAACCAAACCAAGACCCAACATACAAGAATGGTTTCACAAGACAAAAACTGAAAAACAGGGGATCCAATCCCCATCCACGTCACTCCACAAGCAACAAGAAGGAAAACAATACTTATTAATAAAATAGATAAAGAGAGTTTTTAGATTTAACCACTCCATTTATAACCTCCCTTATTTATGTTTGGTTAACATGGGTGATCACAGAAGGATTATTATTAATTGGGAATCAATTTAATCAACAGAATTTACTTGATTAACTCATTTCCATTTTATTTCCATTAAATCACAAGTTTACATAGAGGAAAAAATGTTCATTAGTGCACAATAAAGGAACATCAACAACAACTAATTGAAATTCTATAAGACAATATAGTTCACAAAACATAAACAAAGATAAAAGTGTACAACAAAATCATTATAAGACACACCCTTCATTATTTAAAACCAAGTTGTTATCTTCGTTAAGGTTTGGTTTCATCCACGCCCTGAGGAAACATTCACATACCCACCCCACATGATACACAGTAAAGATAGATAATGGAAAACACTACTTGGATGATCATGGATCGATGTTTTTCTCCCCACACTAAGAATTCGGGATGCGTGATTATAGAAGAACTCAAAGGAATCCAAGGCTGAGCATGAAAACTCTAGTACTAGAAAATATTTCATCTCAGGAGTAAGTCTCTAGGGTATAATTTAGAGAATTGAAAGGAATTATAAAGATAGGATCTTGTCTTACGAAAGTATAGATCCTAAAATTAGGGATATAATTTCAAATTAAATAAAAGTTGGGTCGTGGCTAAACCAAAGGGTTGGGTGGTTTCACAAGATGGGATTAGTTGAGATTTAATAATTCTCCTCAGAGATGGTGGAGAGAACAGTTGTGAGTTAATATATTTCCTTTAAAAATATAAAATGGGTAACATGGGAGAAACCATAAAACATGAAAAAGGTGTGACTCTGAGGAAAAAGTGCTACATGATTTGGTAACTCAAGGGTCACCCAACTACTAAGCATTTAGAACTTATTTTACTACCATTAAATAGACTTGACAGGGGTTTTAAAACACATTTACATCAAAAGATATGTTACTGGGTAAAAAATGGAAGGTCCTTGAAAAATAAGGATGTACTCCCCGTTAGGTGAGTCACCGTTTCCTTAGAATTGTCGCCCTGGAACTATCGCCCTAGCACTATCACCCTAGCATAGTCACCCCTGCAACATCACCCTGGCACCATCACCCTGGCACCATCACCCTAGTAGCATCACCCCGACACCGTCACCATGGCACCATCTCTCTCACACCATTGCTCTAACACCATCTCCCTGGCATCGCCACCCTGTCACCATCGCCCTGGCATCGTCGCCCTGACATTGTCACCATAGATCCCTCGCCCTAGAAACTTCACCCTGGCACTGTCTCCCTATCACCGCCGCCCTAACACCGTCGCCCTGACACCATCGCCCGGGCACCATCACCCTAGCACCAATGCCGATTGGTGTTTTGGAGGATCTATCTATGCCACCGATAACGATCGGGGCCACCGACACCCATCGGTGCCACTAACGCTCATTGATGCTACTGATTCACATCAGTGACACTGATGTCGATTGATGCCACCGAGTCCTATCAGTTTCACTACCGACCATCGGTTTCATCGATGCTCATCAATGCCATTGACTCACATCAGTTCCACCATTCATTATATCTAGAAATTTGGGAAACTATTTAGTGAGTCCCCGATGGTCACAAGGACACCCCAAACACCAGAAAATTTGGCAAATTAACTGCTGAGGAGGGTCCAGTACATTACACTAAATGTTTTGAATAAGCAACTGGGTATGAGAGTTAATTTCTATCTATGAATAAAGATCATGAAAAAAATGAGGATAATTTGATATAATAGATTATTTAGAGGCTTTTATATAAGAATGTAATCAAGAATTAATGGGTCTTATAGAATAAACAAAATGAATATGGCATGGTAATTCGAAAAAATAAGGTAAGTGTAAAAGAGATGCTTCTATATCTATGTAATTTATGTTGATGTTACATTTACAGATATTTCAAGGATAGAAACTATTCTTTTTTTCCTAGCCATTATACTGCAATCAATGTTCAAAATTTTCTTGATGGACCGAAAGTCATACTTTATGAATAGAGTTATAGAAGATGAATTGTGCATCAAAAAACTAGATGGTATTCTTATCCATGAAGATGAAAATAAATTTGTTTAGGTAAGGAAGGAACTATATGTTTTAAAGTAATCTATATGATCATTGAATTCGTGACTTGGTCAGTTTTCAAAGTAGCATGGTTTTCAGTATGGTGGATTTGATTATTATCTCCATTTAAATAGTGGGGGTGATCAAAGGATGATGGTGTGGGTGTATATAGATGATATAAATAATGGCGGATTAGAAGAATAACAGTTCAAAAAATAAACAAAATTGATGAAAATTATGTTTGAAATGTCAATTACTAGTGAACTAATTTTTTCTTTGGTTTACAGGTGTCAGAAGAAAGGATTGATATATTAATTTATCAATCCAAATATGCCAAGGTGGCTTTACGATGATTAAGAATGGATAATTTCATAGAGATGATGACTCTGGTGGATACTTAGATGAAGCTATCACAATATAATGAATAAAAATTAGTAAATGTCATCAAACACAGGTAGATCATTGAATGTCTATTATACTTACTAGTTAAACAACCCGATCTTGTTTTTTCCACATGGAAAATGGTGATTTATCAAATTCATCCCATATAAAACCAATTAATTGTATTGAAATTAATACTTCGGTATATCAAGGGCATGGTGGAAGTTTATTTTCTATACAATTATAAATCTCTACAAGACTTATTGGGTTATACAGATTTATATTGGGATGGTTCAACAGATGATATAAAATCAACGTCAAGTGGTACATTCTATCTTGATAGATTTTGTAATTCCTGGAAAAGAAAGAAACAATATTAAATTTTGTTGTGCACCACATAATATTTATATATTGTGTATATAAAATCATACACATAGTCAATATAGATTAAGTAGTAACTAGATGATATGGGAGTCTAAGTGAGGTCTTTATCAGAATCCATTATAAAAATTCATGTTCTATAAATCTTAGCAAAAATACAGTCCAACACACATGGATGAAGAACTATGAAATAAACTATAATTTGATCAAGGTTAAGGTAAACCTTGGACTTTTGAATCTATAAAATGTTTATATTGAGATACAGTTTGTAAAAATCCTAATTAAGGCCTTACCCAAAGCAGCATTTTAATAGTATCAACTAGCTCTTGGAGTTCAATCAACTCCCCACCCCTGGAAAAGTGTGGATGTAGGGACACTTCTCCCCAAGGTATGGTATGTTTTCCCTATGTGTATATATTTTTTATTTAACCTTTTACAACCATAGAGAAGTTACCTTTGAGTTCATTAATAGAGGGGGAGAAAATGCCTTGATTATGATAGGGGAGAAACTGATGGGGGGGGGGGGGTAGAAAAATAGGGGTAGTTTTAAATATGAAGATGTTGAGGATGTTGAATCAATGTTTATATATAATTTAATCTTGGATTTGGGATTATTGAAATTTCTTAGTAGGTTTGAAGAGTTTTTATTCTAGATTTTTAATAGATTCATTGGTGAAATTTTCATGCTACTTATGTCTCTCATGCCGAGCATGGATCATGTGGGTTTAGAGTATGTGTTGAGTAAATATTTTATCATGATATGTAATTGTATTAAATTAATTTCATTAGAATATATAGGACTTATACATGTTTTAAAAAATCTTGAATTGGAATATTTAATGTTATTTTTAATTGGTTATGGGTGGGAAACAAACCTGAAAGGTGATATTATTGGCAAAAAAAGCCTCAATGTGAGTTTTCAATATTGGTTGATTATGTCTGTTGAAAAAACAAGTTGATAGGGTTAGATGTGGACTTCCAACATGATTGTTTAATACATGTGTTGAAAAATCTTCAATATGAAGGTATATAATATTTTGAATTGGTTTAGAAAGTTGTGTGTACACGGTGATGTTGTTTCCCAATGTTTACCAAATTTTTTGCATCCAAAGTTTGGAGGAAAGGGAGAGTTTTGTTAAATATATATTTTATTAATACCAAATGAAAATATCGAAATGTAATGGAATTTATGATTATATGATATTTTCATGATTTTCATGAATATTTGGTGATTCGTGATTGATTGGTGTGAATAGAGGATTGTTTTGAAAAAGATTGTAATTTTCATGGCTAAGACAATTCCCTAGAATGTTTCTTGAAGGCAGAGAGTTTAGGAAATAGGGATGAAGAGATTCCTGAAATGGTGGTGGTGAGATTGAAATTTTTTATAAGGGGAGTAAAAATCTATAAATAGTTGGCTACACCCTAATTTTATAAGAGAGTAAGACTTAACAAAAATGAAAATGCATAAAATTCTTGAAAGAATTTCATGAATGATTTCCTTGTATGAATGATTCAACTGAAATTTAGTTTCTTGAATATGAATGTTTTTTGAATGGTGATAGTTTCTCAAAACTTATTTTTTTCAAATGATTTAAACATTTCAAAAATAATATGGTACTTTCATGAAATTTTAGATAGGGATTCATGAAAGTGAATCTGATGCGATATAGAAGGATTTATTGATAATTTTTTTTGTAAAGAGAAATTCATAAAGTGTGTGAAATTATACATTAATGATGCACCAAATGGGGTGAATTTTTTTTATTAATGTGATCAAAATAAAAACATTTTTAAGAAGCAGTGAACACTCGTCATTTGTGAGAGAAGTGAGCTTTCAAATATTATTTTTTGTAAACTAGGAGGGATAGTGATTCCACTATAAACCATGTAACAACAGTGCACTTTAGTGGATTTGGAAAATCAAGATAATACCTATGTATACTCATTGGATGTATCATAGTGATGGTTAAACATGTAAAAATTTTGTGTCTTAGGAATGTTTTAATTCCCATTTATTCTGTGCAATAGGAATGAAATAGAAGAGAGTTTCATTTTAAAAAAACAAGATCCAAAGAGATATATTTTTTAAAATTTTCATACCCTAATTCACCCAATATTAGGGTATTTAACCTATTTGGGATAAAACATATTAGAATATAATGTAAATATTAAATTTAAAACCAAAGGATCCATACCTTAGAAAAATCGAGGTGTTACAGACTCCCTCACTTTTGAAAACTCATCCTCAAGATTCCCTTTTGAGGTTGTGAATGGGTCATCTGAGAATACTTCCAGCCATTGGGTATGTATATCAGCCCCTCTCTCCATGGTCTAATCCTATATGTGGTTCTATTTATATAGCATCCGTACCAAAGAAACTATCCTACCTCAGAGATCCATCAAGCTATTGTCTTGTGATATGAAATGGATTCTCCTAAAAGGATCTATATAACATCAAATCAACCTCATCTAGCTGAAGGATGTGAGACATGTTGGAATGATAATAATGTAACTAAGAAATATGAAATATTTCATGCATAAATTACTATATCTGAGAATGATATATATGATACCCCACTAATAAAATCCCACCCAAAAATCTAAACAGGTCTAATAAAATGAGGCAACAACTTACCTTGTTGACAAAACCATAAATTCTCCAATCTAGTTGAATGAGCAAAAACACTAGAGGTTATTCAAAATAGTAAGGATGTAGTTTCTTCCCATGTTGGTCCATTTACCTTCACATCCTAATCATCTAGAAATTCTCTAAAGGCTCCTGAATTATGTGTGGTCCATGTAGCATTGCCTCTCCTTCCTCTATCCAGCATAAGGGCGACCGACATGGACTACTATATAAGGAATCATATGGTCTATCTATATAGTTTGATAAAATATATTATTGCATTTGAATTTTTTAAGAGGTATTTGTTTCTATTAGAAACCTCCAAAATCCATGAATTATTCTCTTAGAATTTCCTCCAAAACGTATATAGTATGATTAGATTTCCAGTTGGTCTTTGGGTAATTGGTTGTATTTAGAAGTACATGTGATCCTAGTAACCTTTTCAATCCCTACCAAATTAGGAATGTGAACCAAGAATATTTTGTTTGATATTATAGTATTGGGAACCCATTTAAGGAATATATTCTCCCGAACATATAACATACCAATATCATTCACTGAAAACGTCTCCCTAATAGATAAAAAGTGAGAAAAAATCAATAACCTGTCAATGATTAGCCATACCACATCACTACTTATAGGGGTGTCATTAAGAAAATCAAAAAATACATAGTGACATTATCCCACTTCAATAACATAATGAGAAAAAAATATAAAATCCCTTTTGTTCATTGGTGTTCCGCCTTCACTTGCTGAAAGGTGGAACGTCAAGTAAAAAAACCACTATCGACCTTTTTATTACCATATTCCAATACTGGTGGTGTATTCAAAATACATATTCATAATACCAGGGTATAACAATTAACTAAAAGAATGATATTTATAAATTAATTCATATTACATGTCTCTAAGAACCCAGAAAGATCGATGAATGTGCAACATCTCATCCTTGTCAACGACCAGTCCTACCAACATGTCCTTGTATGAAACACTCTCCCTTATGACTAAGACCTTGGGTTTTGAATCCTATCTCACCATCACTCCCTATAGAAGTGAATATTTCATTAACAAATCTATAAGGATAGGTTTTCCATGAATCTATTGAACCTCTATATTCTTATCATAAAATAGTTCCATCAAGTTAGACTCACTATTGGCCTCCTAAATTGCCTGTTTTTGCGTTCTCTATCCTAGATTATTAGCTAAAACATTTCCCTTCCCCATTATATAGGCATGATCAATGATAAAATATTTTTGGTATTCATCCCACCTTCTATGCCTAATATTTATGTGACATTGTGTAGAGATTCACTTGAGGATTTTTTGGTTTGTATAAGCCAAAAAACTCTCTCCTAATAAGTAGTTCCTCCAATAATACATGTTGTAAATTGTTAATGATATCTTAATATTGTGTTTCAGGTAATTCCCCTAATGTGTCCTCAACTGGTTAGTCATGTACTCCAAAGATCACTCTTATTAACTTAGAACTACTCCTATACTGATGCATGATTCCCAACAATTGATTGTATAAATTCTTCCAGGATCTATAAGAATAAGGATAAATACTAAATTTAGTCTACATTTTATTTTTTAAAATGTTGTATCGCATGCTTCAGACCGTATGAATCTCACTACATTCTTTTTTAAACCCATAAATGGTGCCACCAGGTATGAAAATTTCTAAATGAAGAACCTATAACAGCCATCCAACCCTAATAAAAACAAAATATCAAAGATATTATTGATATTATACAAGGTAGATACAACTGTCACCTTCTCATAGTCAACAAATAAACATCCCACTAAGATACTATTCCATTTAAAGTGAACCCTATTGATCAAAAAGTGTCATTTGGTGATCATAGAAAATAGTTGGGGATGTCATAGTGTATCCAATATGATTTCAAGATTTTTTCATGGTTTTTTCATGTATGACAACATAAGAAGATTTTTTCCATGAAAACTACCATAAATGAATCAACATACAGGTGGAAAACCTCATTCATTAGATCCATATTTTTTTCACATTCATGAGACGAAACTTTATAACTAAATACTCCTAGATTCAATACTTTCTACAAAATATTATATGGCGTATTTTATATGGTTTAACATGTACCTAGTGTTATCCTGAACTAAATTAAATCTGGTATAAAACCCTATCTCCTCAAAACTGATCAAAGAGGTCATCTATATGGATAGTAGATACTTGTTTTTAATTGTAAGATGATTCAAATTTTGATAATCCATTCAATGATTGAGTGCCTGATATGCCTTTTGAGAGAAAAGTGTTGGAGAAACCTAGGATAATGTATTGGGTCATATAAAACCCTTATATTACTAATCCTAAAGCTTCTGTTTGAGCTCCTACAACATATTAGTTTTTATCCTTTTAGGAAGAATAGATTTCGGGGATACTCCAAGAACTAGGTAAATAGTAAAATATACCTATGTATTAAATGGAAGTTGATAGAATTTTACAGGGAAGAAATCCCTGAAAAATTATACTACTAGAGGAAATTAATCCTAACACATTCCCTAGAAATCCATATAAAGGATAGAGATATGGAATGTCGCTCTGCCCAACCCATGATTCTCTAGTCTAATTTTACTTTCCTACACATCCCATTCACCCTTATGAGTTTAACTATAACACTTTTGGGATGTGAAATATACATTATGATGATAGAGATTATCATAAGACTGATAAGAAACTAACTTATCCATTTAAAGAATGATGTAAAAACCTTTTGTCTCAAGGATTAAGAGGTACCCTAATTAATTATAGCCACCTATATCAAGGGGAAACTCCTTACACTAGTGTACAATCTCTAAACAAACTCTTAAAAAAGTATCAACCAAAATCACTCCACAAAAATACTAAATTTGAAGACCAAGACAATCCAAAATATACCTAGCTATATAGAAGTGGGAATATCCTATATCCAATAAAATAGATACCATGGTTGATGATACCAAAATCAAACCATGAACAATAGAAGGGCCTACACTCTAGTCCTTGGGTATCAACTGTACAAAATATATCTAGCCTGATCTGGGACCTTGAGGAACAACCTAACTGTACTGAACAGTTTTCACTTGTTGGTTCTATATAACTGGTGTCTAGATCCCTCATCCATGCCTACCCCTTCATCCTAGTCTTCCAGTAGTGCTCTATATCTCTACCTAGCACAACGTTGTTGATGTAACTCTAGGAACCATATTCTTCAAAGAACGTCTCTCAGTGTCCATAACATGGATGGTTCTATAAAACTACTATAGATCGCCTAGTCTTCGACATGCTTGACACTCTGCTAGGTATCTATCACACTGGGAAAAAATGCGCCCCTACATTGACACTAGTGACTAACTATATAACTTATATTAAATATATTCCAAATAGAAGTTCCCTTGTGGGGGGTCTCTAATTGACTCTTTATTCAACCCCACACGACACCACTCAGTTGAGTTGATGGACCTATCTGATCCATACCTCCAGCTTCACTTTGGTTATGTTTAATAATAAGGGCCTAGTATACTATATTTAACATGGTATACAATCGAGATACATTCACCTTAGACCAAAATGAATGCCTAATCCCATACTCAAAGCATCTCACCCTAGATGGCTCATCACTGGTATAGATATGTGAAAATAATGCTGTCTTATGAAGAAATTTGAAGAATTCATCACAAAAATAGAACCCTTCTATGGTTTCATTAAACTCTCTAGCTCAATCAACCCTTAATTTCTTAGTGAAAATGTATCCATAAAAGCTAGATCGAAAATCCTTCAAAATTATTTCTTGTTTCTAATATTACAAGTTCAGAACACCCCACCAATGTTTGGAAGATCAAAAAAGCATTTATATCATGATCTTGACCCTCCTTTATATAAGAATCTTTATATTCTAAAATCTAGATAAAATTTTTTCGACCCATATCTCAACATCCTAGGGCCACCATTATTAGAGAATGTTGGTGGATATTACTACTAAAACTCCCACATCAACTCTACTATTTAAGGGATTGGTTATAGAGATTCATATATTGAACATAATAGTTGTATTAAAACCACTCAAAACTAGGCAGCGATTCTCAGATAAGGATTTTTAGGGGGCACTATAGGTAGAACTGTAGGGGATAACACTGGTGGATCCTACCCCACTTCCTTCAAATCATGGTCATCACCACCCTCTTGGAACATGACTCGATTATTTCATCGTGAAATAGATCTAAAAATTCATATCACATTTCTATGATAGGATTAAAAAAAAATATCACATATTAAAGAAAAATATAGGTAAAATATATCCTATGGAAGAGTCACACCACTTTTCTAGCTATTAAATCAAGGTTTGGGTGATAAGTGCAATCATGAGAAATCCTAAGGGACGATTAGTACTTCCCACCACTAAGGTTAGATATGGATTATGTACTATATTTCAGGTCAAGGGTCCTAGTATACAATGTTTCAATTTCAATCTATATTGGAAAACACTCTTTAATAATCAATTGGAATCTCATTTTATAGAAAATATATTTCAATTAGGATTTAAAAAATCTTCAACATATAGAATAAAGCAGTTAGATGAAGTAAATTTTAATTTTATAATAGTACATTCATTATAAATTATACTTGGAAATTTATGTAAATATATTTAAATGTTTACACCAAACAATAGAATGTAACCAGTCATATAATATTCTTTGACTATATGACTCACCATTCCCAATTTATAGAGGTACATTATATGGACCCAACCTTAAAAATTATATAATCTTGAGTTAAATCAAGAATTCAATTTGAGGATCTTTTTAGGATTATAGTTTTAGAGAATTAGGCCATAACTATTAAATTACATCTCAAAAATTATAAAGTAGATACTCTTACATAGTATCCATTTATTTCATAAAATAAAAACTCTTAAAATAAAACAAAAATTCTTTTATTGATATAAATATTCTTAAATTATTCCTTTATCTTACCCTTCCTTATACCCTGGGAAAAAAATTTCAAAAACATGGGATGATCATAAAAATGTCAGTAAGGATTATATGATAAAGAAAAAAATATTATCCCATCAATAAATATGAATCAATGAAACCATACATTTCAATCATAACATACCTCATGAAATCAAAATATTTATGAATAACATACAAGAATCATAAATCATAAAGGTAACTTATTGCATACATAACATACTTACATTGTAGCTCTCAAAACTACATAGGGAGTTATGTTTTGAATACCCATCATAGTGTATTCCCTAAATCTCTTAGGAGAAACATTAACGTTTACCTCTATAACATTACCCAATGCATTAAAGAGCTATTCTGGGATCACCTGCCCATGGTTTATCACGAAACCACCCATATACATAAAAAATTACCAAGATCCATAACATATTCATAACACATTAAACTAGAATAAAGGAAAAATAGAATTTCTACATTGTAATCACAATATATTATGTGAAGATATTGAAATAATCAATGCTTTATCCACCCATTTTCAAAACCATTTAAAAAAATTTAATAAGGAGATTTCTGAATCAATGTTTCCCATGCCACATAGAATTTTTTAAAATAAATTTTAATTTAAAAACATTCATTTCCATATAAATTAATCCTTAAAACCATTTTTAAAACATATACATTAATTAGAAATATTTAAACGAATAAATCTTTAAAACATTTAAAATGATATTTTAGTTAAAGAGTTCCTAACCAAATGAGAGACGCTTGCATACAAATAATTGAGGAATAAAATTAATAAAAGCTTATAATATCATGTGAATAAAGTTGTTGATGATATAATAGGTCAAAGGGTACTATATACACCATATAATGGTGAATTGGTGTATAACAACAAATTAGTATCAATGGAATGTAAATTGAGACAAAGTACCTTGAAACGATCATATACTTAGATTAAGGACAAATCAATGACATAATTATGTGTGAAAAATAATAATACACCCAATATAAGTGGATATTAAGTGTAAAGAAATCTGTGTTCATTCACACATATTCATATTATGACATAATCAAGAAGAAGAAGTTTAACCCAAATAATTGAAATTGGGTTAAGAAGTTCTCTTACAGAAATTCGACAGCCAAACGAAATCACTTAAAATTGACAAAATGAGTTGATGAGAGAGAAAAGTGTATCTAAATACAGGTTCATAAAATTTACTATAATAATTATACAGAATAATATATCCCAACATTCTATAATTAAAATTTATTGACATAACATAAAATAAGTCTTTGACTAGAAGAGGAGTTTGAAAGGTTCCCTTATAGATTTGGTAACTTATGATTCATACACCACATGAAATAAGGATAATATAATGAATATGTAAATACGAATAAATTAAATTATATTAGAAAATTAATACAATCATATTCAGTACATACACCACACAAAAGGAAATAGTGTAAAATATAGCCTGAATCTCATGGGAATAAAAAGTGTGATGGAAACTCCTTACCTCAAGTCTGACTTGTATTGTATATTCCTTATTACTCCTGAATACTAAAATTAAGTTAATTTATACCTTCTTATTATTCCTTTTATATCACTCATTACCTTTCTACAATAATAATTTAATTACTTGAGTTCATATTGGACGATTTTTTGGTGTTCGGAACTTGAGTCAAAAGTGAACTTGTTATAATTACAAATTGTCCATTTTGTCAAAATTACATTATATAAAAAATGATATTCATGATTTAGATATCAAATATATATCATATATATCCATTATATATTTATTTATCATAGTACATAACATTTGGACATAAGATATTAAATGAATCATTCTTGGAGATGGTAAGTCGTACGTACGGATTAACGCTACTTTCATTTCTTTTTCATTTATAGAGGAATGAAAACTAAATGGTACATAGGTATTTTATAATTACAGTATAATATATATGTTATATATGTTTAATATGTTCATAAATTCCATCATTGATACATTCTATGTATAGCATGAATGATTCATATCACATTGAGGGGGTGGTAGTCCTCACTTCTTTAAATGAAATTATCATATTTACACATTATGGAAATCATAAAGGTATGATCTAAAATAAAAACCAAGAATAATAGACATAATATAAATATCATTAATGTCATATATAATTATAGTTCCATCATAATGGACACCATAACAGGTGGTAGGAGAATATTGAACAATCAACGTTTTGTGAGGTAGTAGTCTGTCGTCCACAGAAGCATTATGTTCTATAGCCATTAGATGGATGTGTGTGTTAGTATAGTTTGAATAATTATCATAAAAAAACCTAGTATATTTATGTTAATGGTTTTGTCATGTAAATAGATAATAATGAGAGCATAGGGAATGGAGAAGTAAAATAAAATAAAAGAACTTGAGAGAGGACGTTACCTTTAAATCGGGTAACTCCCTTTAGATTGAACCAAAATGCTTTATTGAAATGCATAATTATAAAGGTAGGGATTCTAAGAAGAATATAGAGATTTTGGTAGATTATTTAGGTAAATTTTGTTTGAGGAAAGGGGCTTTAGAGGTGTGAGTAATGAGTTATAGGTGATGGATTATTATAAGGGGGAGAAGGGGATCTTTAGGAATGTTTGAAATTATTATATTATTATAAACTTATATTCGGTTTTAAAAAGTCAAAAACTCATTAAATTTGAATATAATATGACTATTGTTCGAAATAAAGTCATATAATAGTAATTGGACAGGTTTTGGATATTTTTTAAAATTTTATAATCTCATTTATTTAAATTATTCATTAATAAGGTAATCATTGCATCATCCTTGTGTCTTAATAATTTTTTTATTTGATGTATAAAAATTATATATAAAATACCATAATGTATGAAATATTTTTATACTTAAAATTAATATTTATAGTTAAAGAGATAACTTATATAACCCCATATAAAAATTATTTTACTAAAATATATATATTTATGTTACTTTCATCTTTAGTTAAAATTAATTAATATAGAGTGTATTTATCACTCTCATGTGGCTCCATGGGGTCCCAAAATCGACCAAAGAATTCCCTTGGTTGGAAATATCTCATTAAATAGGGTTATTACAAGTGGAATGGTAATTTACTATTACTATAATATTATTTTTTTACCCTTATTTACTAGATTTACCCTTTAACCAAGGTAAATATAATATTTATTGAAGAAAATATTTAAAATGTCTAAAAATAAAATATAACTATTTACATAAATTGGACCTTATTATTCCCAATATGGAATAAATTTTTCTAAATTTATAACACATTAGTGGTAGAAATTAATTTAAAATTAATTCTATTTTCAAAACAAAAAGCGTGTTTTTAAGAAATAATAACTATCAAAAGATTGACACTTGTTTATATCCAATTTCAAAAAAATTTACTTCCAATGACCAACATTGGATTAATTGGAAAGGTATAATATAATTACACTTTAAAACTAATTAAAAAGATTATATAATTATATAAATAAATTATATCAAAAGGCAGTTATGAATTAAAAATGAGCACTTTTCACTATTCATTAAAAAATGAAATTTATCATAAAAATACCAAAATTTTAGCCAAAGTAAATTTTTATGTCCCAATTCTAAATAAGAGTATTATTATATCATATAAAACATTTGAAAGTGAAAAAAACTATATTTAAAAATGGTTCTCCATCAAAAGGATGCAAATCGACTTTTTAAGTAATATTAAAGTATTTATGTTTATAATTGGATTCATTCGCATTTTAAGCCTCTAAAATTTGTTAGGTAAATGTAAAAACATTTAAAAATTTTTATAATAATATCAATGTTAGTTCTATTCATTCCTGCCAATACAACGACTAGATGTTAAATACTATTTAAAATAATAATATTATATTAATATTTTTCAGTATAACTCAACATTGTGTGCAACGTATGATTTCAAAGAAACCCATTCTTACGTATTGAGTATGATATTAGACATAACATTTTCTTTAAAGTAAAATTAATGTTTAATTCTCAAATGTTAATAAATATGAAAATGTCTTATTCTTTATTTACCTGGGATGTTACATCCTTCCCCCCTTTTGGGAAGTTCATCCTCACTATTTTAAAATTGGGATTGGAAACCTCATTAAAATCCCCACATCAGAAAAGAGTCAATAAAACTATCATTCTAAAAGAATGAATGAAAAGTAAAAAGGTCACCTGAGATAACATATACTAGGATTCCATGTAAGAAAATATGGATATGGAAGTGAAACTAACCATCAAGTTCTGATGTAGATTGATAGAAATAATGATGAGGAAAAAGTTAACAATATGAAAACCATAAACATATTATGGGTTAAACGGTATTTGATTCTCCACTAGGAAAATTTAACGGAATTTTTTTGTTTTAAGTTACCTTTCATAAACTTGAGGAATTTATCAATGAGATTGACTAAGAACACAAGTAAATAACCTTACCTTTCAATAAGAGTTTCATCCAATAATAAATTTCTTCCACAAACTCATATTTCTTACAAATGATGAGTATTCATGATGACTTGATCACACATGAAGTGCTAGAATCACATAATCCAAAAAATAAGAACTATATATTTTCACTTTATTTAGACATTAACAAAAAATGGTTAGTATGAGATTAGATAATCCCCAAAAGGATAATAATTAGAAAAAATACTACTCTTAATCTTAAAAATTCAAAAAAAGTACCTAAAGATTAAGAAATACCATTCAATACACAATTTTCCTTAATATTCTTAAAAAAAATACAAACTAAGATAGAAACCAAATATTCAAAAGGATTTGATCCTATAGTATTCCATGATAAATCTTAACATTTATCTCTAAATAACATCAACTACTCTTAAATTATCATATTGAAGTGTAATTAACCAAATCACATATTCTCTATGATAGGTTAATCATTTCCATAAATAACCCAAATTTCTATGTGTCCACAATAAAAACCTAGATAATTCCAAAATAAAATTTTAACAATTAATCCACAAATGAGATCCCATAGTATTCTATTTCCCTTAATCATATAATGTTCCAAAAGATAAAACATCTTCTAAAATAACCATTATCACTTAATCACCAAATCATTTACCTATATCAAGGATATCCATTTGATAAAACATATATTCCCAAAATCAACTTATTATTGATCCATAAAATCATTTAACTAAAAATAATAAGTCATACTAACCAAGGACTTTACATAGGCTAGTGGTAGGTGATGCGCCCATGTTACCCTTTGGTTGTGGGTTCGATTTCTACAACCTTACCAGACACGACGGGTTGTTAACCATATTAAGGGTTATCCTTTTTATAAAACTCAAAAATAAACCTACATTTTTTTAACCTCAAAGGTCTTCTTGTACCTTTAATTTTCATCCCAATAAATTAAGACCTAAAAATATTATATATTGTCATTTTATTCACCTCAATATGATAGAATAAATCTAATCCCAAAAGAAAGAACATCATACCTTAATCATTGTGTCCATATGGTTTCATCATCATCTTGTTCACATAGGTAGAAGGTCCTTTCATTGCAAAAATGATTTAGATATCCTTCAAAATAATTTTCTTCATTCATCCAAATAAACATTGTGTAAATTGGGTCATATGGGTGTTTATAGAAAAATAGTTTCAGAAAATAATCATGTATGACATATATTTTCAAAACATCTGATAAAACATGATTGTTATAAAACAGTAAGACCAAATTTGTGTTGAAACATTCAATCAATGGTCTTTTTAAAATACAATAAGTATGTGCTAAGAAAATATATTGTAAAAGAAAATATAAATATGTTGTGCAATGGCCTCTTTCTTCATCACCTATTTCAAAATAATAGTATTCTTCAAAATCTTGGGATAAGGAAAAATATTTTAAAATTCCTTTCTAATATTTACCCTTCATGAAAATATGAGAATATTGTAAAAATAGGATTTGATTAAATACAACCCATGATCCATAATGACATCTAGGTATAGTGTAGGTGTTTTATATCTTAAAAAACTTCTTGCAAGTGAGTTGTATGCTAGAAAAAGTTTCACAATCATCTGAACATGACTTTGCAATAATTATTTCAATAATTTCATCAAGAAGAGAGAGGAACATTGTTTGAGATATCAAACACCTTACGTTTGTAACTATTATTCTTTTATTATAAGAAGTTATAAAACAAGGATTTAACTGAGATAATAGATATAGGTACTGACCATGTGTTTAACAAAAACTCATAATCCTCAATTTTCTTTAAACCGACATCTGATACCAACTGTGAGGGCCCAACATTATACATTACATAATATTGAGTTAAATCAAGAATTCACTTCAATGATCTTTTCAAGATTGTAATTTGAGATAATTAGCCCATAACTATTACATTACATATCAAAAATTACAAAGTATACATTCTTACTCAGTATCTATTTTTTTCATAATATAAGAACTATTAAAAGAAAAGCATAATTCTTTTCTTGATATAAATATTCTTGTATTCTTCCTTTCTCTTACCATTCTGTATACCCTGTGAAAAACATTTAAAAAACTTGGGATGAGCATAGAAATATCAGTAAGTGTTATAAGATAATGAAAGAAAACATCATCCCATCAATAAATACGAATCATTGAAACCATACCTTTCAATCATAACATACCTCATAAAATCATAAGATTTATGAATAACACACTGAAATCATAAACAATAAATGTAACTTATGGAATACATAACATACATACATTATAAATTTCATATCTATATAGGGTGTTACATTTGGAATACCCATAATAGAGTATTCCCTAAATCTATAAGGAGAAACATTAACGTTTACCTCTGTCACATTACCCAATGCATTGGAGAGATATCTCGGGCTCACCCGCCCTAGGATTATCATGGAAACACCCGTATACGTAAAAAATTCCCAAGATCCGTAACATATTCATAACACATAAAAATAGCATAAAATAAAAATAACATTTACACATTGCAATCACAATATATCATTTCATGATATTGAAATAATCAATGCTTTATCAAACAAATTTTAAATCAATTTAAAACATTTAATAAAATTTTTTTCGAATCGAAGTGTCCCATACCACTTTGGAGCTTTGGAAAGAAATTTTAATTTATAAACATTCATCCCGGCATAAATAAATCCTTAAAACCATTTTTAAAACGTGGACATTAATTATAAATATCTAGAAGAATAGATCTTTAATGAATTAAAAACAGTATTTTAGTTAAAGAGTTCTTAAACAAATGAGAGACTCTTGAATAAAAATAATTGAGGAATAAAATTAATAAAAGATTATAATATACTGTGAAAAGATATATTCATAATATAACACATCAAAGGGTAGTATATACACCATACAATAGTGAATTGGTGTATAAAAACAAATAAGTTTCAATTGAATGTAAATTGGGACAAAGTTCTTTACAAAGATCATATCATTAGATTAAGGATAAATCAATGACATAATTATGTGTGAAATAAATAATACACCCAATATAATTTTATCTTAAGTGAAAAAAAATCATATTTCATTCACATATTTTCATATCATGACATAATCAACTTGTAGAAGTTTATCCCAACGAATTTAAATTGGGTTAAGAAGTACTCTTACAGAAATTCGATAGCCTAACAATGATGCTTAAAAATTTAGAAAATTAGTTTATGAGATATAAAAGGATCTATCATCACATGGAAATAAAATTTATATCAATAGGGATATATAGGAGAATATCCCAACATTCGAGAATTGAAATTTAAAGTCATAACATAAAATAAGTCTTTGACTAGATGAGTAGGGTGAAAGGTTCCCTTACCGATTTGGTAACTTATGATATGTACACCACATGAAAGAAGGATCATAAAATGAAGATTTGAATACCCATAAAATAAAGTATATTACACAATGAATACAATCATGGTCAGTCCATACACCACACAAAAGGAAATAGTGGAAAATATAGCATGAATCACACAAGAATAAAAAGTGAGATAGAAACCCCTTACCTTAAGTCTGAATTGTCTTGTATATTCCTAGTTCTTCCTAAATAATACACTTCAGTTAATTTAAAATTTATAAAGAAAATTTTTCATGTTTATTATTCCTTTTATATCACTTATTACCTTTCTACAACAATTAGTTAATTACTTGAGTTCATATCAGACATGTGTTTGATGTTCAGAACTTGAGTAAAAAATGATCTTGTTATAATTACAAATTTTCCAACTAGTCAAAATTCCATTATATACAGAATTATATTCATGATATAGATATCATATATATCCAGTATATATGTATTTATAATAGTCCATAACATTTTTACATAATAAATTAAATGCACAATTCATGGGGACGGTAAGTCGTACATACACATTAATGCTACTTTCATTTATTTTTCATTTTTAACGGAATGAAAAAAAATGATACATAGGTATAATATAATTAAATTATAATATATATGTTATATATGTTAAATAAGTTCATAAATTCCATCCTTGAAACTTTCCAGGTATAGAATGAACAAGTCATATCACTTTCAGGGGGTGGTAGTCCGCACTTCCTCAAATGAAATTATCATATTTATGGGTTATGGAAAGAATAATGGTTTTCTATAAATTAAAAATAAATAATCATAGAGATAAAATAGCTATCATAAATATAAAATATAATTACAATGTCATTATAATAGACACCATAATCGGTGGTAGGAGAATATTGAATAATCATCGTTTCGTGATACATTAGTTCTTCATCCACAGAAACGTTATTTTCTATACCCATTAGATGGGGGTGTGTTTAAGTTTAGTTCAAATAATTCTCATAACAACAAACTAGTGTATTTAGGATACATTTTTTGTTTTTTTAAAAAATAATAATGAGAGCATAGGGAGTGGAGAAAGAAAAATTATAGAAAAGAACATGAGAGAAGATGTTACCTTTAAATCGGGTAACTCCATTTGGTTTGAACCAAAGGGCTTCTTGAAGTTTCTTATTCCTAAGGTAAGGCTTATAAATGAAATAAAGGGATTTTTGGAGATTATTTAGGTAGAGTCTGGATAAGCCAAGGGGCTTGGGAGGTGTGAGTAATGGGTTAGAGGTGATGGATTTTTATAAGGGGGCAAGTGGGGCTCTTTAGGAATGTTTGAAAATATTATTTTATTGTAAACTAAAAATCAGTTTGAAATGGTAAAAAACTCATTAAATTAGAATATAAGATGAAAATTGTTTAAAATAAAATCATCCAATATGAATTGGATAGGTTATGGATATTGATTAATTTTTATAATCTCATTTATTTAAAGCATTTATTAATAAGGTAATCACTGCATCATCATTGTGTCAAAAATAATTTTATTTATATGATGTGTAAAAATTATTAATAAAATTCCATGATGTAAGAAATATTTATATCTTTCAAATTAATATTTATTTCTGAAGAGATAACTTATATAACCCTGTATAAATAATGTTTTACTAAATGATATATGTTTATGTTACTTTTATCTTTATTTTAAATTAATTAATATAATGTGTCATTATTACTCCCAAGTGGCTCAATGGGGGTCCCAAAATAGACCTAAGGATGGCCTTAATCGTAAATATCTCATCCAATAGGTTTAGAACAAGTTTAAGGGTAATTTAATATTTTTATAATATTATTTGTTTACCCTTATTTACCATATTTACCCTTTAACCATGGTAAATAAAATATTTACCTAATTAAATATTTAAAAGGTAGAAAAATAAAAGTTACCTATTAACATAATTTGGACTCATGAATCCAAATATATAAATCCATTTTTCCAAATTCAAAAAAAAATAATTGTAATAAATTAATTTAAAATTAATTTCTGTTGTCAAAACAAAAAACGCGTTTTTAAGAAATAATAACTATCAAAATATTGACTCTTGTTTTTGTCCAATTTCAATGTGAAATTATATAAAATAACCAAAATTGGATTAATTGGTAAAAATATAGTATAATTACACTTTAAAACTAATTAAATATATAATATAACCATATAATTATATAAGATTAAAAGGAAGTTTTGAATTAAAAAGCAGTATTTTTCACTATTCATTAAAAAATGAACTAATTAAAAAAATACCAAAATTTCATCAACGTAAATTTTGATGTCTCACTTCTAAAAAATAATATTATTATGACATATAGAACATATAAGAGTGACAAAAACTAGATTTAAAAACGGTTCTCCATTAAAAGGTGGTAAATTGACATTTTAAGGAAAATTAGAGTATTTATGCTTAAAATTGGATTCATTTACATTTTAAGCCTGTAAAATTTATTGGGTAAATGTAAAAAACATTTAAAAAACATGTTTAATCATATTTTAGTTAGTTATATTCATTATTTCCAATACAATGCCTCGGAGTTAACTACCATTTAAAACAATAATAAAATATTAATATTTTTTTAGTATAACATAACATTGTGTGCAACTTAAGATTTAAAATAACCTCATTGTTGCATATTGAGTATGCTATCAGACATATAAAACCCTTTTTAAAAATAATATTTAATTCAAAAATATTAATAAATATGAAAATGTATTTTTTTTGTTTACCTGGGATGTTACATACATAAACCTTTTAAATTACAATTTTTATTCATGTATTCCAAATGAAATAACATTTAATTCTATGAAAACTCAGTTACACAAATAAGATATGCTATAATTGGTTAGTTAAGGTTCAACCATCAAGATGTATGGAAGAAACCCATTTAGGTAGATTCATAATCTTTAATAATAAATTATTCAATCACATTATATCCTATAAAAATTTTAGTTGCATTACAAATATATCACTCAAGCCATATACATCATGTGTCATGTAGTCAGACAATATAACCTACATAACATTGAATATTCATGAAATATTATTATCTTTGGTTCTTATAATGATTCATGAGGAATCATCTCCATGCCATACTAGGATAAGGATAAAGATAAAATCAATAATAGTAATAAAATCCATAATCCATGTGTGTCACACAATGGTCAAATTAGTGTAACTATAACAAGTATAAACTAGAACATCATATCTCTTCCTGGGTAATTTTGAATTTTTATTATACATGGATAATCTACTCCCAATCACAGGATCATTAAAAAAATTCATTTTTTATTAGTATCCAATCTACCAACCCAATAAAGAAATAAAAAAAGGAATAGAGTTCTCTGGTACCAATTTTTAACATCTTAAACTCGATTCACACATAAGTTATTGATCCTAATTAACCACATGACCTCAATATCACTTCTTCATACTTTAGAGGCTACTAACTAGCAATGATTTTATATGATTATATGGTGGGGAGACTATAACCTCATAATCATAGTAAGAAAACATTGTAATAAATTGAGTAAATAATAGAATAATAACAATGAATAATAGTGTAATGAAGTTAAATAATCTAGATACTAATAATAATTTAATTTAAAGGTGGATCAAAATAAAAAATTATGAGTATGTCATGGTGCTATAGAAAAATGTAGACATGTATGGTAGCAATTATACATACATTGATGTGTATCAAAATAACTAGGTAAAAAGGATATCTCCAAAACTATCAATATCTATGGCTTTGTAATGTTCTCTCATGCTCCCATGCTATACTCAATCAAGCATCTATGTTCAAGAACATTCCCTTGTCTCTGCCTATATCCATGAAGTCTATCTAGGTACCAAATTGTGGCCTAAAAAGTGTGTGAGATATATTCAGTTGCCACCACCATTGCCATCTTTAAACATTAATGTATGTGTATAAAAAATATAATAGTTTTAAGGTATAACATGTAAGGATCTGAAATAAATGTTATATATGAATAATACTGGGAAAAAATATTTAACTAAGAGTGGGAAAAGAAAGATAAAATTTGTATATAAAAGTGAAATAAGAAGGCAACTACTAGCATCAGATTGTGTCATGTATATATAATGTTTTAAGCCTACATGGGTGAAGACCCAAGGAGAAAGGATAAGGTGTACTCTTTAATAGAAAAGAAATTTACCCAGGTTACCTTATAATAATTCAGACATAAATGGTCTAGGAATCCAGTGTTTATGGCAGGGGTATCATAATATCTGAATATATAAATATAGGGGTCATAAGTGCCATACATCGATCTCCCTTATCTATTCTATAATGATAATCAATGTTGGTTCTGTAAATAATTAACAATAGATGGTTCCATAACGTGATGTAAAATATCAAGAAAGATATATACAATGTCAAGAGGAAATGTCAGTGTCCATTCCCATGTCCTACCCACAATAAAAAATGTACAAATGAAGAGACCATCTTTCTCATCACAATGTACTTATTTAAACCATTTATTTAATCATATTGTCTACATTTGAGGTTATTACAAGAGATGTTTTAAAACCATTAATATCTAAATTAATTTATTAAAATGTCTTCCACTAATATGTTGAAATCTCAGACACCCAAAATGTAGTTTTTAGTTTAGGGGTAGGTAAATAAATCCACCTCAATGGTGGTTCAGTTTGGTGTCAACAACCTCCAAAAAATTAAAGGTGATATGAGGGTATAATATTCATGTTCAATAATTTATATAAGACATTACCCAATTTATGGAAAACATATGGAATGTACAAAATGTGGTATAATTGAAAATAATCATTAAAAAATGTCTTTTTGGGAAAAGGTATTGACCACCTACCTTATGGAATTAGATGATCCCTCAACCAATATGGCCTTCCAATTTGGGACAGGATAGAATAAATTAGTAAAATAGATGAATGCCATAAAAATAGAGAATATTATCATGCATATAAAAATTTCACCAAATATATAGATATAAACCAATAAAGTAAGGCAACAGATTAAATCTCTTACTAATGTGCCTTCAAAAATATAGATGACGAGAAAATTGGAGCTTGGACATGAGATTGGATTCAAAGACTAGGTTGATCTACGAAAGAGTGATATCGAGGTGGGATTACTTTATGTGGAGAGAAGGAATAAAACTAGAATATTTTTAAAATTATGGGAAGGGAAAATGAATTTTCACCCAAATTTAAAGAGGCACATGATTTGGATGAATGATCAGCAAAACAATGAGCCAAACATGTGACAATAATGTCCATGGGTACTACCCCCATGCATAGTTAAGAACATAATTAACATAACCATTAAAAACGTATAAAATAAACATCTTCTACATGTCTATAATATCATTCAATATTGGGATACATTGGATGCAGAGTTTTTCAAATCGTGCATCACCCTCTAGGGCCCACACGGTTGAGGTGCACAGTTAGCACTAAAAATGCTCTAATCATGTGCGTCATATTTTCCTTCCAAAAATAAGATATATGGGATTTGATAAATCCATATCCACTCTTGAAACCTTCCTTAATCCAATTATAATTCATTTTAAGATAGAAAAGAAGTATTAAAATGAATATAATTGGTTCCATACCTTAGAGAAAAATAGAGGTGTTATGTTAATGGACCCATATTCAACATCCCACAAGAGACACTCCAATTACAATAGCATGACTATACATTTATTTTTTCTTAGTTTGGGTTACATATAATTCAACATGTATCACTTATAATATAAAAAATAACTCTATATACAAGTCACTATAAATGTTTTGTTCATGTTAATATCACATCAAAATTCATACTTCATTGACAATTCTAGCCTATAGATTACACTTGATTTACTTTTAACACATGTAGGATTATAATCACCAAAATTAGAGGTATAGAACACAATATAATTCTATTGAATGAAAATATTTTTTTAATAAAAAATTTATTAAATTATATTATCATTATCTAAAACCATTATCAAATGATTATTCTTTAAGTCAGAATTCCAACAACATTTACTTAGTTCCCACCTAATATAGATAAATATAAATTTATTAAACTTAGTGTAATGTCCCTTGAACAAGGGTAATATATTTTAGGGTTTAATATAGAGGTGTTACAAAAAATATTTTTTCCCAAAAGAGTATGTATTTATTAGTGAGCACAACTTCTTACATATTGAGGGATGGCCTAAAGGCCTTACATGAAAATTGTATTCATCAGGGATTGAACTTTAAACTTCAATTATTTCACTTCCTTATCCTAAATAATTGATATTTTTTCAATTTATAGCTATGTAAATGAAATTTACAACACACTAAATTTTTATTTGATAAGACTATCCTCCCATTTTGTGTGTCAATGTTTTTATAAGTCAATTCAATGTTAATATCAAATCATAGTACTTATTCATGCACAAGTTCACTTTTAATGAATATGAGAGTAAAAAACTGAGGCCTTATGATATTTAATAAATTATAAGGAAAAAATAATAATCAAAGTACTATGTATCCTATTGAATCTATCATGTATAGAGTACTATTTTTCATCTTCTAATTCTTCATGAATATACAAGCTCTCTCTATTCACTCTCTTTAAAAGTTTCTCTCAATATTCCAAGGATTGTTTTCATACAAAAATGATCATATTTGGAAAAAAATAATTTTATAACCTAATTGGACTATTTCTAACTATAATTATAATTACTGAAACTCATCATCATTCCCAATATCCATTAATGTTCTCATAATTATTATATCACTTTTTAATATGTGATGGGATCCTTAGATACATAAAATAAATTATTTATAAAATTTCTATGAATATATTACTACACATAAAACATATTCCCATCCATAAGGGATATATAATGATAATTTGACCATATAGATGGTTTTGATTCAATAAAAATGATGACCACTACTATAAAAATGACCTTAGTTGATACAAAATGAACTTTCTTGTCTTATAAGTGATCCACGTGACCTATAAAAAATGATTACATAGAACATTTAAATTCAAAAAATTATTTCCCTTTTATATAACCATCCATACCTAAAAAATTCAACTGCATATCACTCCAATTAGATAAATAATATGGCAATACCGATAACTTTAATATCTTTTATAACTATACTTGAATAATTTTTACTCATGGATATATGAAAATTGTGACTATAAAATTTCTTCAATATGACCCTATTGTCGTATTAAAGTCACTAATTTCCAATTTTACATCCATTATGAAAAATATATATTAATACTTTAAAAAAATTACCCCATATTATTTGGATACTTCGATATTGAAACTTCAATCATGTTATCTGTTATATATAATTTCAAACAATCACTTATATTGTACAAATTTATTTTTTTAAATTAATCATTTTTTCTTAAATATGATATGTTTATGTAACAATAAAAAAATGATAAACTAAAACAAAATAAAAAATTTATTTCATTATTAATCATATTTCTCAATTTTTAGAAAAAATTTTATATGGGTATTTTTCTAAAAAAATCAATATAATTGAAATATAGGATTAATTATTTCAATTATGAGGTCAATATCAATTTTTATTTGTTTATATGTAATACATTTATCTATGTAATAATTTTTCCCCTTTCTTTATAAATTTATCATGTAACAATACAAGTCAATAATGTTATTTACCTTGATCACTTCAATTACAAGGATTTTCTATATTGGGCTAATAAATGTGTTATTTGATACCATTTATTTTCTAAAAAAAATTATATGAAAAATAAAAAAATTTATATTTATATTAAATAAAAAATTATATTAAAAAATTCTAATATTTTATATAGAGAAATAACAATATTATTAATAAAAAAAATATAGAGTTATTTTTCATATCAATATTTTCAATACCATGTTAATTTTAGTTGTCCAATCTAGAAATTAAAAATTAGGTAGAAAAATGATCCGAATTATGATCATTGTAACTCTGATATAATAGAGAGGGTAATATATTACCCAAAAACCATTTCATGGACTCAAGACCAACTCTATGCCTATAGGCCCTTAATCTTACTTGGTATTCCTAGCCATGTTATAATTAAAATAGTTGATATTGGATATAACTTTTATCTTTTATTCTCTTACATAATTTTTTGGCATTGACTCCCAATAAAGGACCGGGGAGTTGACAAGTGTATACATTTTACAACATCTAAAAACATGAAATTTTATTAAGGTATTTTATATTTTTATTCACTATATTATTAACATATATATAATAAATTATTTAAATAATTATTAACAGCATGAGTAATTAATTTGTATAAATCATGTGTGGAATATTATTATGTATGTTTTTATTTCCATTTTCATCTCATGAAAATCCTAATTTCATTTTGTATTTATGAATTTTAGTATATCTTATATATAACCCATGCATATGTTATATAAAAATATTTTATGTATTATTAGTAAACCATGTAATATACTAATGGTCATGCTTTTAGAATTATATGATAAGGAAATGAAAAATCCTTAATCTTTATAGATATCAATTTTCTCCCTCAATAATTAAATTGGACCATTCAATTCTCACTAATATAATATATCTATAGATTCACCTTATTAAATGAATACATGAAATCACTATGGATTGATTACCTAAATGACACTAGGAAAGGCCTACATAAGACCTCAGACAATACTCATAGTCACAAGATATTGGTTTAAACACTAGATATTCAAAATAAGCCAAGTGGGATGAATTTTTATCCTTATATAATAAGAATAAATGAAAAAATTGGTCCACCAAAAATCTGTCCTGACCTCTAGGTTCGATATATATAAGGACAAAAAATGCAAAACCATTAATGATGTACCTGTTTAAGAAACCACAAGATAAAAAAATATGAAAGAACAATATATAACTCAAATAAATATTAAAACCCATAATAAGTCCATAGAATATGTACAATAGACAAAAAATAAATGTTCATAAAAGAAAATAACCAAACATGGACTTGAATACCAAAAATATAAAGGTTCCACTAGTGGATATTCCTTAATAGAAACTAAAAAACCCCCTCATTTTTATAGTTTATTTGTTCACCAAGACATCAAAAGAATTGTTGGTTGGAGTGGATACTCAAGAGGGGGATGAATTGAGTTCTAATTAAAAATTATTTTTAAAAATATTTCTATTAAAAATCCCCCTATTTAAAAACAAGTTAAACTGTAGTGAATTTATAGAGATCGTAAGAGTTCAATTAGTTTCTCAATGATTTATTAGGTCTTAGTTAATTTAATCAGAAGATAGGATTAACTTTTGAAACTAACTTACTGGTTCAAAATAAGTATAAACACATGCTAATCTAACAATCAAAGTAACTTCAAAATAAATTGTATTTCAAAGTAATTAGCAGTGGAGGAGAAAATATAAATATAATATACTTTATATTTAATCAAGGATGCATAGAAGATGTAACCAAGAGGTTCAGTCTCAAGATGAGACTTTGTCCTCTCAAACAATTTATATAAATTTTATCCACACCCTAGATCGAGGTATACAACAGTGCAAAGACTATCCAGGTACTAAGACCTCTACCACAGTTATATGTGGGAACAAGAACAATAACACATAAGCTATCCAAGTCACACTTGACCTCTTCTACAATTCACAGTGGGATATAGTAATGTGTAAGAAGTTTGGTGTGAGGATTCAGTATCCTCTAGTTCAATCCAGGAGTCAGTGTGTAAATACACTACTAAAAAAGTAAATGAATAAAAAATAGAGATAAATAGATAAAGATGAGTTTAGAGTGCTCTTTGTGTTGTGAGTGAATCTATGGACTCCTTGGATTGGTGTAAATGAAGCTCTGAGTCCTTCTCTGGTTTTTGTCTGAAAAACAAAGGGTCATTTTCTTCAAGTTCAGTTTGATCAGCTTGAGTGCATGAAGATATTTTGTTATAATTATTCACTCCTTGACTTTGGTGTATCTTGTGTTCTCCTTCGGGGAGAATGGATTCGTGTATGTTCATTTATCTTGGATTATGGAAGTATTATTTCGGTATGAACTACTTTTCAGCACTCTTTTTCCCATTGTATGTACTCTCTATGAAACTATTTTTTCTAATCTCTTTTTGTTCCCGGTATTTTTCCTTCCTTTTATAGCTTATAGGTCCAATAATGGGAATGATTACCTTTTCATGGGTACTAGGTACAGTTCCCTAACATGCCAACAACCCACATTAAATAACATTGATTGCATTAAAATCATCAAATATGATTGTTGCTTAATAATTAAATAATATTGACAAAAGTAGAGTTTGACTGGTCAGTCTTTCATCAGTAGCCTTCTGTCAGTATTGGAGGACTTTATGTAGCAATGACCTTATATCAGTAGCCTTTAATCTTGTATCGGTATCTCCTTGTATCGGTAGCTGTTACTCTATGTATCAGTAGATCGATATACCGGTGAATCCTTCTATCGATATCTCTTGGTCTATCGATATCTTGCTTGTATATCAGTAGATTTCTTGTCTCGGTGACTCTGTATCGAAAACCACACTTATCGGTAGACTTTGGGTTGGTATCCTTGTTCTATCAGTAGACTTGTTCTATCAGTAGCTGTCTGTATCAGTGGCTCTTTTGTATCAATAGCTCATTTTGTATTCGTGACTTTATTGGTACCTTGTGTATACCGGTAGCACCATTCTGTACCAATGAAGTGTACATCAGTAGACTTATGGAAACCAGTAGACTTGTTCTATTGGTAGCTTAGATTCTATTGGTAGCTATCTGTATTGATGGATGATCTATCAGAGACATGTGCTTACCGGTGGACTTATACCTACTGGTAGCTCTGCGTATCAGTGACTTTCCCTATCAGTGACTATGTTTATCGGTAGACTAAGTACCGCTAGAGCTGTTTTTCTATATCAGTATCTATTGGCATATTAGTGACTTAACACTTATTTTTTTTTATGAAAAACATATCTGATTGAGTTAGAATTATTTCAAAATTCATATAAACATATATAAACATTTATTAACATATTTCAAATATTATTTTAATATAATTATCAACTTGATCATAGATTGAAATAATTAGTACATAGATACACATTATTTGGGATTATCAATGTATCTGAAAGAATAATTGGGATTATCAAAGCAGGTGAAGTCAACAATCTCCCCCTTTTTGATAATCACAACTTATAATATTATAATCTCAAAATAATCAGTAATTTATCAGAGGATATAGCATTAAATTCATTTGTAGTAGAGAAAACAATATAAGATGTGAAATGTTAAATGTATCAAAAGTAGAAATAAATGCAATGGTATCAATGTTACAAGTTACAAAATGCAATAGATAGTTTCTCTCCCCTTCAGTTTTGTTAGCTCTCTCCCCCTTTGTGACTAGATAAAAGTGGTGAACAACAAAGAGAGATGGAGCAAAATGGGAAATAAAATACAACCATATGTATTTCTTGTTTCAAAGAGGTAAAAGGAAATAAAAAATATATATAAGGGATTCCTATCAAATATCTTAGCCACCTAGTCAATCCACATCCTTAATGTGAGATTTTCCATTGGGATCAGAAGAGGATTCAGGCTGTGTGGATGCAGGTGTTGGATTAGGAACATCAGAAATGATCAAAGGAGGTTGAGCTACTAAAACTATTCCTGGCCTGTACTAAGTAGCCCTCTGAGTGATCATATGAGTAAGGCTTCTGATATCATGGGATGGAGTCATCTGAATAGGATAAGTAGTAGAGGCAGAGGCAGGTAAAGCTAGAGGTACAATCACTTTCCTAGCATACACATGTAAGAAAGGCAATAAGAGATTTCTAAAATAAATAATGATTCCTCCTCCTCTCTCCATAGGAGATATGAAATCTTCCTTGTTCTCCATAAATTTGTCCAAGTCTGAATTCAACTCTCTGAGCTTGCGTACTTGTTCTCTGAAGGATTGATTGACAGGAGGTAACTTCAGGTTCTCTAAAATAATATCGAAATTATCATTAACTTGATGTTTGGTATAAATCCTTTGGAAATAGTAATCTACCATGTCTTTCACTTCTTTTTGAGGGGCATAAGCTTCTCTCATATAGTCCTAAACAATCTTCATTATCTCTCTAGTTGTATCTCTAGTAGAAGTGACCAATTTGGTTAGATCATATGAGTCCACAGAGCTACTGGTTGATGCTGAACCAAGCTCCTCCTTCATCAAATCTTGAATCTGATTCAGTTCTATTGAAGGTCTGGAGGTAAGAGAACTAATAGAGAAGGTTACTATTTCCTTGATGTTTTTGGTCAACCCATTGATAAGATTTTTTACTCGGGAATCCTGGGTGCGAACATAATCTTTCATGGAGGTTTTAAATCCTTCAAAGACAGATACCATCTGGCTCACAACACTTTTGACATAAGCTAAATCTTTATCTATTTTGGATCTAGAACTCATATAAGATTCTATAGATAGACTATATTTATTTATAACTTCTACATCCTCTTCCAATCTAGATACTTGAGTCTGGAATGCTGTAACTTCATCTCCAATTTCTTCCACAAAGTTAGAGATATTTCAGCCAACAGAGACTTTAAAATATTTTTCCAAATTTCTCATCTCTTCAACAAAGTAGTGCATCAATTCAGAAATAGAAGCACTAAAAGACTCTTTCAGCTAATTATTTAAGGATTCAAGATCATCCCTCGTTATCATATCAGCAGGAGAAACCACAACATGTTCTCTTTCAAATATTACACTGGTCACAGAGTCATTCATAATCGATTTAATGGATGACATAGGTGAGGCTCCCATTTTCCTTATTTATTCCGTAGAACTGATTTTGAGATCAGACTTTAGTTTTCCAAATCATGCATTCTGACAACATCTTCAGGTAACAACTGAGTCTTAATATGATAAATGATTTTTGGTCTATTGATGGATACCTCATTATCAGAATCTGGATAATAAAATCCACAAACTACAATGCATGGGTCTTCTACCCAATCCTTAATTTCAACTTCCACTGAAACACTGCCAAACCTGATTGGATGCTCCCCCTCAACTGGTTCATTCTCTTGTATAGAAACAACATTCTCAGTGTGTCTTTCTTCCTTAAAAGAATATTCAATAATCAAATCCATCTCTGCAATAGTAGGGGGCTCCTCTGGATTAGGCACATGTCCTTCCATCTCACCCACTAAATCATTAATAGGTACAATTGAGCTTCCAATCAATGGACTCAAACTTAAGCAGACAGAATCAGAGGCTGCAGATTCATTCTCTCTTTCTTCTTCATTTTCAAGAGGTGGCTGGTCTAACACAACAATAGGTGTTTCTTATTCTAATAATGTTTCATTTTTTGAAGATATAATATCAGCAATAAGACTTGGGGGAAAGTCCGGATCCCTTCCATCACCCATAGAATTCTACTCTTTATTAGTCTCATTACTGTACTCAGGTTCTTCTTTATCAGGTCCTAGACCCGGATCCCTCACATCCTTAGGCCTTGAGGGATGGTCCACAAGATTGAACTTATCATATAGCTTCATTTCATCTTTATCCCACTCTATTCTCCATGGATTCTAGTTTATTTTTATATATATGAAAACAGTTCTTGTGATACAGAAATTATTCTTCACTACCACAGTCTCATCTTGAGACTCAGCTACCCCTTTCAATTTGATCATCCCTGAGATCATCTTGGAATTGAATAAGGTATTTGTTTTTTACTTTGGTCTAATCATATCCTCAATTTGAGTCAATAGCAGACTACACAAATTCACTTTCACACCATGTCTCAAAATATGTAACAGATAGATATCTTTATATCTAAAATTCGCAATGTCTCATCTTCATGGAATTAAAACATGCTGGACAAACTTGAACAACAATATGTTCTCTTAATCCATTTCAGCAGCAACCAACTGTCTCTACTTTCCACTACCAGTGAGCTCCTCTAAAGCAGCCTAATAATCAAATATGTCACTTGTAGGTGGTACTAAACTGAAGAAATATCCAAGAACACCTTCGTGTGGAACCTTCATGCATTCAGCCCCCTCAATGGATGAAAAAGATATCTCCATTCCATTCACAAAAGAAATCATTAGGTTCTCATCTTCTGATTTCTCAAAGCTTACAAACTCATAGAACTGTTTCACCAGCTTTAGATAGTATGGGCCATTGTTGTTCGAGAAGCAATCTTCCCACTTCTGATCTTCCATCACCTCTAGAACTAACGATTTACTGGACAACAACCATTACATGCATAACTCTTTTTTGATCACAATAACATTATTCTGTAAATGAGGGTTCACTGGTCACCTTCATGGCCTTATTCTACCAACACTTCCCCTTTCTTCTGTCTTGGTCTTCTGCTTCTTCAAATTTGGCTCATCAATATCATCTCTGACAAGGGGGAGTTTGGTTTTTTCCATCTCTGGTTTGAGGAACATAGGGTTTTCGAGAAATTCAAGAGCTATGGTTTGATGTTAAAGGAATGGTTCGGTGGATTGAGAAGTAACTAGGACTTAGTTTTATCATTTAGGAATCATAAAATAAATAATTAAAATATCATAAGTATAAAAAATTCAGATTTTGGTGGCAGAAAGAAGTTTAAAACAACGCAAAATCGGTAGGTTATATCAGTGAGAATTCTTATTAGTGAGGTTTATCTATTAGTGAGGTACATCGAAGAGGTATTACATCAATGAGGTTTATTAGTGAGGTTTATCGGTGAGGTTTATCAGTGAGGTTTATCGGTGAGGTTTATCGGCGAGGTATCACATCAGTTAGGTTTATCATCCTAACTCATGTCTAATGTAACTTAACAGGTCCGAACTTAAAGGATTGGTGAAAATCTCATCTCATTGATGTTCAGTACCTATAAATTCAAGAGTAATATCACCTTTTTGGTAGTGATCTCTCAAGAAATGGTGCCTTACATCAATGTGTTTGTTCCTATAGTGAGACACAAGATTCTTTGAAATGTTAATTGCACTAGTGTTATCACAGTTAATAGAAACATGATTAAAATCATATCCATAATCCAAAAGAGTGTGTTTCTTCTACAGAATTTGTGCACAGCAACTACCAGTAGCTATATACTATACATCGATAGTGGACAAAGCTACATAATTATGCTTTTTACTACACCAAGATACTAAGGACTTAGCTAGAAAATGACATGTTCTATATGTTCTTTTTCTATCCAACTTGCAACCAGAAAAGTCATCCTTTGAATAACACATTAATTCAATAGATTGTCCTTTTGTGTAAAACAAATCGAAATTTATAGTGTGTTTAAGATAATTAAAAATTCTTTTAACTGCAAGTAAATGAGATTATTCTGGATTAGCTTGAAATCATTCACAAATGCATTCATTGAACATAATATCTAGTTGACTAGCAGTAAGGTAAAGAATTCTTCCAATCATACCTCTATAGTTGGTTTGATCCACTGGTTTTCCAGTTTTATCTGCATCCAATTTACAAACAGTACACATAGGAGTATCACTTTCCTTGAAAATATCCAATCCAAAACGTTTTAAAATATCCTTTTTATATTTACCTTGTTTCAAAATAATATGATTTTCATTTGGAAAAACATGAAATCCAATAAAATATTTGAGTTCTCCAATTAAACTCATTTCAAATTCAATTTTCTAACTTTTTGAAAATTCAGTACATAATGAATGTTTAGAAGATCCAAAAATAATATCATCAACAAAGATTTTTACTCTCAAAACATATTTAGAAATTCTTTTAATAAAAAGTGTTATATCAACAATCCCTATAGAAAAACATTTTGAAATAAGAAAATTACTAAGTCTATCATACCAAGATCATGGAGCTTGTTTCAAACCATATAAGGCTATGGATAGCTTGAAAACTGGATTTGGAAAATGAGTATTAGTAAATCCATGTGGTTATTCAACAAAAAAATCTTCAATTATAAAACCATTTAGAAATGCACTTTTAACATCCATTTGATATAACTAGAAATTTAGATGAGCAGTATAGGTAAGTAGAATCCTAATATCCTCTAATCTAGCAACATGAGAAAATGTTTCCTCCTAGTTTATACCTTCGTCTTGACTATACCCTTGTGCAACTAGCCTTTCTTTGTTTCTAACTATATTTCCTGACTCATCAACTTTGTTTCTAAAAACCCATTTAGTGCCTATTGTCAAGGTGTCCTTAGGTCTATCAACTAATTCTCAAAATTTGTTTTTTTTAAATTGATTTAACTCTTCTTACGTAGCCATTACCCAAAATTCATCATTTATTGCATCATTGAAATTTTTAGGTTCTATTTGTGAAAGAAAGGATTTATGTTCAACCTGGTTTCTTAGAGAAGCTCTAGTCTGTGTTCCTCTATCAATATTACCAACAACAACATCCAAAGTATGATTCTTTAGAATCCTATTTGATCTAGTAAAGGCAGGACTAGAAATTTTAGTATCTTATATATGTTCGGGTTCTATAGAAGATTATTCTGGAAAATGTCCAGAACTGGAAGTTTTTATAGTAGGTTCTTTAGTTTTATCATTAAGTTCTAGAACAGATCAATCTTATTCAATATTTTCAAGAGAATACTTAGGCTCTTGTGGATCAGTTTCATCAAACGTGATATGAAGATATTCTTCCACACACATGGTTCTTTTATTAAAGACTCTATAGGCTTTTCTTGTTAAATAATAACCATGAAAAATTCTTTCATCACTTTTAGAAGCAAACTTATCAATATTATCCTTTGTATTGAGAATAAAAACCTTACATCCAAAAACTCTAAAGTAATTAACCTTAGATTTCCAATTAATACATAACTCATAAGGGGTCTTCTTAAGAAAAGGTCTAATAAAGACTCTATTAATAGTATAACAATCTGTATTAACTAATACAGCCCAAAAATAAATTGGCAGGTCATACTCATTAAGCATAGTTCTTACAATCTCTTGACGGGTTCTATTTCTTCTTTCTACTACACCATTCTGTTGATGGGTCCTAGGGGCCGAGAAATTGTGACCATTGCCATTGTGTGAGAAGTAAGATTCAAACTCATGATTTTCGAACTCACGACCATGGTCACTTCTCAGGGTCTTAGTATTAAGTCCACTAAGGTTCTCTACAGACTTGGAGTATTTAATAAAGTAAGAACAAGATTCACTTTTGTGAGCTAAGAAGTACACCCAAGTATATCTATAATATTCATCTAATAGAAATTAGACGTAGTGCTTACCATTTAAACTAGAAACTCTAGAAGGTCCAAAAAAGTCCATGTGAAACAACTCTAGAGGATTATAAGTTTAAACATCATTCTTTTATTTGACAAAAACTTTATGTTTCTTTCCCTTTTGACAGGGATTACAAAATTTGTCAGTTGGGAATTTAATTTTAGGTAGGTCTCTAACTATGTTTTTCCTACTTTGTTTTCTAAGTGAATAAATGTTGTAGTGTCCTAATCATCTGTGCCATAGCTAAGATTATTTATGAAAATCATTTAAGCAAGTAACATTTTGTATAGATAATGAATTGAAATCAACAACATAAACATTTTCATTTCGCAAAAGTAGAAAATACTAAAACATTTTTTGAATTAAAAACATTATAGGAATAATTTAAAATTTTAACAATACAACCATCATAACATAACTGAGAAATACTTAATAGATTATATTTAAGTCCATCAATAAATAAAAATTTGGACATTAAAACTGAATCATTGTTACCAATCTAGCCTAGGCTGATGATCTTTCCTTTAAAGTTATCACCAATGGTGACATGGACTCCATCAACTTTGATTAAAATTTTAAAGAATGATTATTCCCCAATAATATTCCTTGAAAATCCACTATCCAAGTATCATACCTTCTTATGAGAACTCATTAAGCAATATTCCTACAAAACTGGTTTAGATGGAAAATTATTTTGGTACCCAGATCTTCTTGGGTCTAGAAAGGTTAGGAAGCAAAGATTTAGGTACCCAAATTTTTCTTATGGGTTTCATATAATTTACAGAATCAATAGATTTTGAAAGATAAACTTTATTTGGTCTATAAACATATGAATAACTAGTTGAAAGAGGCAAATTTCCAGAACTAGAACTAGCAGTATTCTTTACAGATTTAGAAATAAATCAAGTTTTAGTAAAATTTCTCTATCTAGGATGATAGCCTATTCCAGTAGTATACTTTGTTTCCACTTTTTTTCCTAGCATTTGAGTGACAATATCTTTTACATTTGTGAATTTTTCTAAGTCTTTCCTTAATTTCTCATTAGACAATTTTAGTTTAGTATTTTACTTTAGCAATTGAGAATTAATTTTCTTTTCTACATCAAGTGTAGATTTTACAGAACTGGTTAGAGTAAGCATATTCTTCAAGGTCTTATACTTGTACTTCAATTCATTATATGTCTCTTCTAGAATATTACAGTATTCAAACAATTCTTCACTAGACATACTTTCATATTTAGAAGAAGAATTAGAATCAACTCTAGAATAATATTAATTTAAAACAAGAGGGTCCAGTGTTACCTCAGATGTCTTTGTCATAAAACACATGTTAGCACGATTCTTTTCAGAGTCAGAAACATCAGATTCACTTGTGATGTCTTTTGAAGCACTCCAAGTAGCTTTCATAGCTTTCTTGTACTTATTGTCCTTGTAGTCATATTTCTTTTTGAACTTCAATTTTGGACAGTCTACATTTATATGTCATTTCCTTTTGCATTCATAGCAGATAATCTCATCACCTTTATCAGGCATCTTTCATTCCTTCTTCCAATGACCTTTGTTCTCATATTTACCTTTGTAGTTTGATTTTATGAATAATTTCTTCTTTCTTTAGAACTTCTTATATCTTCTTGCTATTTGGTCCATCTCAGCATCACTATCAGATTCTGAAAATTCACTTGTTGAGCTTTCAGTTTGTATGTGAACTTTCTCCTTATCCTTGCTTCTTGAGGAATTAGACTTAAATGCCACTGACTTCCTTTTAGGTTCATCGTCTTCTTCCTTATTCACTTTGAGTTCTTCCTAATACATCATAAGCTTACCAATTAATTCTTTAATAGGAAATGTTCTGATGTCGCACGATTCTCTAATGAAAACATATGTGCCACTCTATCTTTTTGGTAGACATTTTAATATTCTAATTTTTTTTTCTTTTGTAGGAACAACTTTACCACAGGAGATCATGGTGTTGACAATATCATTGAACCTAAGATACATGTCAGAAATGGGTTCATCAGGCTTCATTTAAAAGTTATCATATTTAATAGTATAAGTATTCAGCCTCATTACTTTACACTGGTTATTCCCTCATGGGAAATATCCAAAGTGTCCCAAATTTCATAAGCAGTTTTACAAGAATATATTATGTTAAATTCCTCATCTCCTAGAGCACAATACAAGGCATTTATTGATTTATAATTATTATTGTAAGCTATCTTAGTAGGTTCATCCCAAGTAGTTCTTTCAGATTCTAGAATCTTATATTGTGTTTCTGTAGTGGTCCAAATATCAAATCTCATACTTTCTAAATGAATTTTCATTTTATTCTTCCCCTGGGCATAATTGGTACCATTAAAGAAATGTGGCCCGTTGGTAGCAACACATTCTAATCTATTGTCCATAGATAGAGTTTAGAAAATATATTTTAAGATATAAAATTTAGAACTAACAGAAATTTAAGATCTTTAAGATACAACTAATATCACAGTTGAAAAATAGAGTATTTTGAAAACATTGAAAAACAAAACTGTCCTTTGATAACAAATGTTGGTCAGAGTGTATACTCAAGAGGGGGGTGGATTGAGTTCCAATTAAAAATATCTGTTGAAAATATTTCTATTAAAAACTCCCCTATTTAAAAAAAAGTTAAACTATAGTGAATTTATACTGATTGTAAGATTTCAATTACTTTCTCAAAGATTGATTAGGTCTCAGTTATTTTAATAAGAAGATTAGATTAACTTTTGAAACTAACTTACTGGTTCACAATAAGTATAAACGCTTGCTAATTTATCTATCAAAGTAACTTTAAAACAATTTGTATTTCAAAGTAATTAGCAGCAGAATAGAAAATATATATATAATATACTTTTGATTTAATCAATGATACCCATAGGATGTAACCAAGAGGTTCAGTCTCAAGATGAGACTTAGTCCTCTCAAACAATTTATATAAATTTGATCCACACCCTGGATCGGTGTAAACAACAGTGCAAAGACTGTCCAGGAACTAAGACCTCTACCACATTTATATGTGGGAACAAGAACAATAGCACATAAGCCATCCAGGTCACACTTTACCTCTACCAAAATTCATAGTGGGATATAATAATGTGTAAGATGTTTGGAGTGAGGATTCAGTATCCTCCAGCTCAGTCCAGGAGATAGTGTCTAAATACACTACTCAAAAAGTAAATGAATAAAACACAATAGAGCTAAATAGAAAGAGATGATTTTAAAGTGCTCTATGTGTTGTGAGTGAAGCTCTGGACTCCATGGATTGATGTAAATGAAGCTCTGAGTCCTTCTCTGTTTTTTGACGAAAAAACATAGGGTCGTTTTCTTCAAGTTCATTTTGATTATCTTGAGTACATGAAGAGATTTTGTTTTAGTTCCTCACTCATTTTCTAAGGTGCAGCTTGTGTTCTCCTTCAGGAAGAATGGATTCATGTATGTTTAGTGATCATTGAGTATGGAAGTATCCTTTCTGTATGCACCACACTTCAGCACTCTTTTTATCATTGTAAGTACTTTTTGTGCAACTATTTTTTCAACTCTATTTTTTTGCTCGGTATTTTTCCTAACTTTTATAGCTTATAGCTTCGACAATGGGAATGATTACCTTTTCATGTGTACTAGGTATGGTTCCCTGACATGCCAACAACCCACATTAAATAACATTGATTTCATTAAAATAATAAAATATGACCGTTGCTTAATAAATAAATAATATTGAAAAAAGTAGAGTTTGATTGATTAGTATTTCATAAGTAGCCTTCTATCGGTAGTGGAGGACTTAATGTAGCAGTGACCTTCTATCTATAGCTTTTTAATCTTGTACTGTTATCTCTTTGTATCGGTAGTTGTTACTCTGTGTATCATTAGTTCTATATACCGGTGACTCCTTCTTTCGGTAGATCTTGGTCTATCGGTAGCTTTCTTGTCTATCAGTACATTTCTTGTATCGGTGACTCTATATCGGAAACCACACTTATCGGTAGACTTTGTGTCGGTAGCCTTGTTCTATTGGTAGTCTTGTTCTATCGGTGGTTGTCTGTATCGGTGGCTCGTTTTTTATTCGTGACTCTATCGGTAGCTTGTGCATACCGATAGCTCCATTATGTACCAGTGAAGTATACATCAGTAGACTTATGAATAATGGTAGACTTGTTCTATCAGTAGCTTAGCTTCTATCAGTATCTATCTGTATTGATGGATGATCTATCAGAGACATGTGTTTACCGGTGGACTTATACATTCCGATAGCTCTGCATATCAGTGACCTTTGCCTATCAGTGACTATGTCTATCGATAGACTATGTACCGGTAGAGCTGTTTGTCTATATCTGTAGCTATAGGCATATCAGTGACTTAAGACTTATGTATTTTACGAAAAACATATCTGATTGGGTTAGAATTATTTCAAAAGTCATATAAACATAGATAAACATTGATTAACATATTTCAATGATAATTTTAATATAATTATCAACTTGATTATAGATTCAATGAATTAATATATAAATGCACATTATTTGGGATTATTAAAGTATGTGAAATCATAATTGGGATTATCAAAATAGGTGAAGTAAACAAGAATTATCCTCATTACATCAAAACTCTAAGAGGGTATAACTCTTAAGACACATAGAAATAGTTAATTAATGAATGATCCATTGATAACGAGGTACCTAAAATTTAGTAAACTAAGTTTCATGTCCACTAATATATGCATCTATGTTGTGTAAATATACACCCTAATAAGGGAACAACCAACATATCTGAACCAAATTATGAAAATCTAGGTGCATGAATAAACATGTCCACTAATTTACATAAATAAAATACAATAGTTTCATAGGTAATTGATAGGGAAATAATTGAAAAGATAGTAATCATATGACTAATAGATGAATTACAGGTTATATTAAATAATTCCCTATACTGAGATGTTCTATACTTGAACTCACTTTCCTTAGGAACAATGTAGTATAAATTTTTGAATGGATGTAGTGAAATATTATAGCCCATCCAATTCATGTTTTGGGTAAGGAAATCTTACAAACCATCCCAACTAGTTACAGTTCATTATCTAGAGCTTATTTTGATCTTAAAGAAAGGGTAAGGTGTATAAAAAGGAAAGGCCTCATCCCATTCTATGGAATAGGGGAAAAGGTATATCTAATCTGAATGCAAAAACCCTTCCTGTATAATATACTTATATTTAATTGGATAACATGACAATATATTAATTTATAGTAATAAGAACAAATATATACACACCATTCCTAGCATTCTCATAAGAATAGCGATAAATAAATATTCTTTAAGTATAATTAAATCTTAAAAAACATCATCTTAACCAACCTGAAAAGTACAAAATCTTATATAAGTTATACAAGTAATCATATCAATATGTAGTAAAATATTTACATTACTAGAATTCCACAATATAAATCCCAAAAATGTCTCATAGTTACAAGTCAATAATAATATGGATCAATAATTATGATAAGGAGATAAAACATATAAGACATAACCTAAGATGGGATCACTATTATTTGTTTTATTACCCCCTAAAAAACATTGTACCGAAGTAAGGTCACAAGGGTATATTAGGGATGCTTATACAAGGGAAACATTTTGGGAATTTTTTAAAAGATATTACCACATGGGTTAACCCTAATAGACGGTAAAAAATAGTCCAATAGTTAGGTATTATATATTGACTCAATTTATGTTACATAAAAAAAATGATATTTCCATGTTTGGAATCCCTTTTTATAGAAGATGAAAATTTTGAATAGAAATCTATATTTTAACTAAATATTTTAAACCTTTTTATTTACTAATTAAAAGGAAAACATTATTTTATAAATATTTTGTTTGTAATTGGGAATAAATTATCAATAACATTATTAGTTCAATGAAATATCATTGGGTTCTAAATAGAAATAGAAAAAAATTTAAAGGAGGAGATTTTATGCTTTTAAATGTAATGGTATCTATGTAATACTGAAAAATTTGTAACTGGATTTAAGTAAAAAAATTCAAAAAGATATTTACCAAATGAAATATTAGTTTAGTAATCATATGATGTATTAAGTTTTTGTAGATGAAAATCCTATTTACAAAACAAATGACATATATAAATTAGTAATTTATTCTCACATTGATAGCCCATACATTACCTCTCCATTGATAGGACTCTTAACAGGGGTAAAGTTTTGATCATTGACTTATAACTCATTGAGGTTACAGAAGAAGGAAAATGACCATTTGGGAAGACATGATAAAGGAACACAAATGTATTATTAGAAGATCATGGAAGTTGGTGTTTAATATAAAATTAGCGGGGTCATCATACTCACTATAGAATCATAACCGGGAAATGAGTCAACCACTCATTCTAATTCTCACTACCCATATATCATCCCATATATTTACTAGTCATCAATGAAAACTAAAGGTGTTGAGTGGATCATTTCCACATAATCTTTTTTTTGGATAATAACTTAGTCTTTCTATTTATGTTTTATCTATATTTAATATTTTTTATATTATATAATTTATTTTATTAATATTTTTATTATGTTATTACAAAAATTTAATGTTATGGATGTTTTCTAAATTAATACATTATATTACTTATTAATTGTGAATTGGAGTAATGTAAACCTGGTAATGTAAATATGTTATGTATCACACACAGGAAGTGAAATATTATTACATATAGGTAGTATCTTAAAATATAATCAAAGACATTTATATTATGCATACTGAAGAATCTAACGAAATAGTTTACACAAATACAATGACTCTAGTAAATTTATATTTTATTATATAGAAACATATTGAACATCACATTATATGTTTTTATATATAGCTGAATATGAAATACTTACTAAAAATTATATTATACATCATACGGTGTAATTGTTTTTTACATATAACATGTTGAAGATAAATGAATTTTCTTACATTTTTATAGTTTGTAAATTTAAAAGATGAGTTCCATAAGTGCTGATTATAGTGAAGTTATTATTACAGATTTATTCTTGTATAATGTGATCCTTATGATGATAATATTATAATGTATTACTTATGATGTTCGACTCTTAACAATACAGTATTGACTATTATGAAGGATGAATCTTATAAAGATAGTATTGATCCTTAAAAAGGACTAATCTTATGAAACTGAATAAATATTAAAAAATAAAATGAAACATATGGAAGAGAATTAATCCTTATGAAAATTGATATTGAATCTAATGAAGTCATAAAATATTTTTGTTATAGAATTAGAGGAAATGGGTCATATAGAGTTATGGGAAATTACTGTTACAAAATAAAGGATGATTCTGACAAACTAACTCTATGAGTTTGAAATTTAGATTTCAATTAATTTCTATGAAAAATAAACTTTATATAACCTATAACAGAATAGTTAAAATTATTAATTATTATACAATTATAATATTATTTAAGAAACCATGGGTGAGTGTAAACATATTTATTATTTTAAGGAATACTAGAGATATCCGTCAATGGATATATAATTATTTCTTTCCATGGTTTATATAATATATATTTTTTACTATGATTATTATAGAATATTGTATAAATTATATTTCAATGGGGATGTAATTGATATAGTATAATGATAATAATGAACACATGAGATTCAAAAATGGGTAGAAATAAAATTATAAAGATAATTTGAAAAATAATTTTAAATATATCATGTATGTTTTTAGAAGGTTTAAATTGGAAAATTCTTAGAAATTATTTCAGAATGAGTTATTAAAAATGGTATAAAGTTGATGAATTATAAATAGATATTTTAACTTATATTTTCAATATATTGACAATGTATTATTTAAATATTTATTATTGAATAATTTTTAAATGAAAATTACATTTTCATGGAGAGAGTAAATGAAGATTTTATTTGATTATTTGGATTTATTATAGGGTAAAATTACAAAATTAGATGAAACTTTTCTTGTTATTATTTATGTATTTCATGAATGGTATTGAGAATAGCTTATATAATTACTAAGAGATATATAAAAACACTATAAATTCTATATTTCTCATTAAATTTATACCATCAATCTACAGAAGGAGGATGGAATCCAACACTACATTGATGAAAATAGTTACATTATATTAATCCAACTAAAGGACCACATTATAAAGATTATATACTTAATAATGATAACATAAAATAAGGATCACTTTTGAGCTTCTATAACTTGATAAATTAATATATAGTGAAGGATCCAACTACTATCAGTTTCTAGAGTCGTGAATTTTCATATAAAATATTTATAAATTATAAATATCATTTATTTAAACTAAGTGAAAACTAATTTTACTTAGTTATGGAATAATTTTTATCTACTAATAGTTATCAATGTGTCTAAGTTTCAACTACTTGAATTTATTTTAGTTATTCTAAATAAAATCATATGAAGTCCCACTAAAATCCTTATACTATGTAACAATTGTTTATACACATGTTGTGTGATCCCTTAGATAAGGATCAAAATAAGATTTTTCTTGATCACATTGAGTGTTGTTGGAGTGTAATATGGTAGGTTATTGTGTCCCCAAACCACTATAAAAGTATTGTGTGTCTAAACCTATTTATATTTTATTTCTACCTCATCACTCACTTTAAGAGAGAAGGATATGTTAAGAAAAAAATTAATATAAAACACAAAATCAACAATTATTTTGTAAATGTTTTCTCATCATCGTACAAAAGGTTGTATAAAAGCCTACTCTTCAAGTTTTCCTTTTTTTTATACTTGAAACTATATAGGGAAAAGTTAAACAAATAAAGACAGATGACTATGTATGATCCTAGAGAAGGCATGTCATTAAAAAGAGCTACTTATTTAATTGATAGAAATTATGGTTTTTGAAAATATATGATGGTCATTTATTTAATAAATCATGGATTTAATGTATATTAAAAGGATATAAAACTTTAAAATATTCCTACTAGAGAAATCAAGACATGTAATTCTACTCAAGAAGTCGATTATGATTTGAATTCAAAGGATATGAATTATTTCATTTTTTGATTAGGACCAACTGAATTCAATAGAGTCCCTCAATGTGATATTGCGTATGGTATGTCCAATAATATTATATTTTCCTATAATGTAACAAATAACATTATATAAATATAGTACAATACATTTAAATTCAAATTTTGTACTTTTAGAATATTTATTGGAGAATCAATTACTCAAACAAATGGAAGACCCACTAAAATAGTGAATAGTTTTATACATTTTGGAACTGAAATTATTGAAAATGATCAATATTATAATGTTATTAGAGTAAAATGTGATAAAGGGAGTGGTATATATATACCTATTATAATTTCTAAACCAATTAATGATTTGGAGATAATGGATTTGATAGGAACCCATATAATATGTGAAGATGAGATACGAATATAAGTTAATGATCATATTTAACAAACTATGAAAGTAATTCTTTGAAGGATTCTTATATTTATATATTTGATGAATTAATTTGGTAGTTCATTTTCAAGTGATGAGATTACTGAAATAAGTAAAACACTACTTAATTGGTATAAGAGGAATACTTAGTTTTTTTAGAAGGATTATGAGAAAGAAGTTAGAGGAATTGAATATAACAAAAGAGGATATTTGAGAACAAATAGCCCTTAAATTAAATCTATAATTAAATCTATAAAGTGATATAACAAAATAAACATGAAGAAACTATGAAAGTTATTTGGAGTGAATAGAAGGAATTAAGTAATGGATCGTATTCAAACATTGATGTAAATCATTCAAATCTAAAGGAAAATCAATATCTTATGGACCAAGAAGAATATGTACAATATATATAATATCCTAATTATAAATTTGAAATTATTTTTTTGATGAGTAAATTGGATATTGTTTTATGATTGAAGATAAATTTTATAATTTAATCATAAAAATGTAAGAAATTATTAATGTGTACTTATTTATAAAAATAATTACTTACCTAAATAAATTTTGAAATTGAAATCAAATTTTGATAATTTTACTTCTTCTTATGCCTTGTAAGATTATATAATTAAATAATTATCAGTCTAATTTGAACCTTTAAAGTTAAATGCTATTTCTTCTTCTAAAATTTAATGTTATACAAATATAATAATTGTAAATGTTAAAGTAAATAGAGAAAAATTTAGTTTGTAAGTATTAGTGAGAATAAAAAATTGTATAGAAATTATTTTTTTCCTCATAAAAATATAAAACTCTCTTCTATAATTATATTTTTTAATTTTATAACCTTTATAAATTATTCTAATGAATATTATTTTTTAAAATACTCAATTTTTTTTGGGTCATGTGTATTTATTTTTCTAAATTTGTTTCTTACCTAAATTATAGAAAATATATATCATAGTAAACAATTTTGGTTACCAAAATATCTTGTTTCTAACAATGATAGACCAAAAGTACATGAAAACAAAAAGAAACTTGTGTTTGATAATTTTTAGGAATGATCTATATGGATTCAATGTAAAATAATTTGATGAATTCATAAAACATGTAAATGAATTCTTCTTAAATATATATTTCTAACCAATATTTGATGAAATTCATTTCCAAAATTATCAAACATTTATGTTGTTTGTTATTTAAATGAAAATATCATTAATGTTGGAATATTTGAAATATATTAGGATTTTTATGATATTTATTTTATTTACAATAACTTCACTAGCTGAACTAGATTTTATTTATAGGGGAGAATATTTTATTATTAATTATGTAATTTCATGGAAAGTTTATTAATTTATATCAAAATATGTTTACTAAAATTATTAACTCTTGTACAATAGAAACATTATTAAATTTTATGTTTAATAGTACGGTGAAATGAGTTAATTTTTGAATAATTATTTCTACGAGTAAGCATGTGGTTAATGGATATATCTTTTTTTTATTACTATGAGTAAAAATTTCTTCTTTTTAATTCCTAAAATATTATATAATATTTATTCTTAGTTTAATATGGATTAAAGTTTTAAAATGTAATTATTTATTTTTATATATTGGAATTAGATGAATTTTTTATGTCTTTTAGATACTTGGGGTTTGAATATTTTATCTTTTAAAGAGGAAGATATTATAAAGGGGGATATTTTACTACTATATCATTTGATTATATTTTAAATTTTTTATATGATATATAATTTTTATATCTTAGATCATGTGCATGGTATATATGATACATAAACATATTTCTATTGAAACAAGCTTGTTATTTTTAGGATTGTTAGTTAATATAACGTCTTTACTATTATGTACTATTTTATTCATTTAAATCACGTTATTTTTGTTTTTTTCGAGAAGGGAATGTTTATTTTCATGTCCCCAATATTTTATGATTTTATTCGGTTATGGAATTTTTTATTAAAAATTTAGTGGGGTAAGTTGACCTTTTTTATTTAATTTACTTTTAATTGATCTATACTACATTTTCATAACCTTTTTGTATTTTACAAAAGGAGGATATTTTGTTAGCACCATAATCAAGCTTTCTAATTATCAAAAGGGTGTTATTATTGAGTGGATCCTAGAAAAGTAATCATTATTCATAACTATTGTAACCTTTATATTGATGTTTTATATTTATTCCATCTATTAAATTTTTTTGTTATATGTTCAAATTTTTATTTTTATTTTTTTATTATTACTAATATTTTCAGTTAGTGAATCTTTCGGTGTGAAAAAATTATATTATAAATTGGTTGTGAAATAGAGTTATAGAAATCTAGAAAACTAAAAAAATTTATATTATTTGAGTGTAGTTAATTATTTTACAAATTAGGAATATCTCAAAAAATTAGAAAAGGGATTTTCATCAATGATACAGAAGAATCTAATGAAATATGTTACAAAAATATATCTAATCAAGTGATTATATTACGTAATGAATTAAAACACATTAAAAAAAATTAATATGGTATTTTATAAATGATAATATACAGCAAAGACTAAAAATTATAATATTCATTATATAGAGTTTAAAAAAATGTGGTACCTTGCAAGGAGAAGCTAAAGAAATTATCTTACATTTCTACAGTTCTCAAATTATGATGTTGAATTCTGTAATTGTTGGTTCAGTGATCCCTTTGAAATATGACCCTTAAAAAGTTATCATTATAAAGGCTGAAACTTTCAAATATAATATTGATTCGTAAAAAATGAATCTTATCAATGCAATACTTTTACTTATTAAGGATGAATCTTATTAAATCCAAAGAATCAAATGAAATTGAAATAGTCTTACAAAAATCAGATTAAACTTTATAAAAATTGATATCGAATCTTATGAATTCCTAAAAGATAAATATTATTGAGTTAAAGGAAATAAATCTTATAGAGTTTGAGGAAATTGATATTACAGAGTTAATTGAGATTATTACAACTTTATTAGCTAGTTTAAAATTCAAAATTCAATGAATTTCATTACAGAGTCAACTGTGGTTTATTTATTGGATATTATTTCTCCTTATTTATTATTATCAAACTATAATGTATTATAATAACTCTTAACTAGTCTAAACTGATTTTTTATTTTAAGGAAGATTGAATAATAATCTCAATTATAATAGAGTTATGCATATTCATAGAGTATATTATAGATAATTTTGAAAAATTGTATACTATAATATTATATATAGTCTCTCTCAGTTGTTCTATGATATAATTAATAATAGAAACTAGACACACCAAAAAAATATATTAACTAATTTTATTAATTTACCAATATTTTTAAGATAATTTCAAGAAGAATTTTGAATATTTTAGTAATGTTTTTGGATGGTTTGAATTAATAAAATTTTGGAAATAATTATGGATGGAGTTTCTTATAACATTATTAGGATCTTGATTTATGTGAACAGATTTTCACATCTATTTTATATTTATTTACTGATGATTATTTATATATGTTTTATTTAATATCTTCACAATGATAAAACTATTTTCAAAGAGATATTAGGGGAGTATTTTAGTTAATTATTTTGAATTATCAATTCCGGAATAATGAACAACAATGAATGGATAATTTATTTCTATTATTTTTTTTTATGGAATATATCAAGAAGGGTTTATAGAAGCACTATAAGATACAAAAAACATTGTAAATTATATTATTCTCATTCCACTATTATTATCATTTAAATGGGTGAAGGAAACCTATGCTATATTGAAGAAAATATTAATACTATAGTATGAAACCTTGAAGATCATTTGATGAAAATGTAGTACTAATTGAAGATTACTTATAGAAAAGATCAATTTATGGATACTAAACCTTAACTTCTTATTCTCTTAAGGATTATTTATTTTCTATCAGTTTCAAGAGTTACCACTATGTTCTTGAATTATTTACAAATTGTATATATTGTCTATTTCATAAAATTTATAAGTAATTATACATAGTTTTGGATAAAATGGTTGCTACATGGAATTATATATCGTTAGAAGTATCAACTATTTTTCCTTAATTATTGAGGTTCCCAACAAAATGATTTAATGTAATAATAAATTACTCATACAATGTGATAACTACATACACTCTTGGTCTCTGATCTTTAGGGAAAGGATACGAAGAAAAATTACTATTCTCACATCAAGTGTTGGTGGAGTGGACTAAGGGTGGTTCTTTTATACCCAAAACACTATAAAAATATTATTTTTTTACTCTCTTCTTCTTTTTTTATTTCAAATAAATCACTTACTTAAATATAGAGGAACATATTAAAAATATTTCAAGAGGTAATTTTAAACCATCCATTATTTTCGAATGGACTCAATTCAACCGATCTTTAGTCTTTGTATATGATTATCCTAGGACAATAGAATGCATATATGAAAATAGATATAAATGAAAATAAAATATCAAAATTATATAAAAAATAAGTAAAAATTACTAAAATGTGATTGGTAAATTTTATTAGGGAAACCAAAAGTATGACTAACTAATGGATGAAGGTTTAAAATAATTTTTATATTAAAATAACCCCTTTATTTTAAAATATAAAGTTAAAGATTTAATCAATGTCTTGGATACTAGTGTATAAAACTACTTTAAATTAAAATGAAAACATTCAACCTTATATTGTAAAATATTTTCTCAAAATATAAATTTATTATTTAGAAATAATTGTTCAGATTCAAAACTAACATTAGAAAAACAAGGAGAATGCTTATTTTGGGAATATACTTGAAATTAAATTTTCTAGTTATGACATACCTACTTCAAAAATTATATATATTTAACATAAAAAAACCACATAAAACTTCTCTCGAGATCACTGAAAACCCATATAAATGAAATAAGTACAAATAATCCAAAATGAAAAATAAACACAATAACATAAATATTAGAAAATGACACTAAACCTGAAGGAAAACTATTACGATCGTTTCACTAACTAATAAAACATCATCCCTACCAATATAACTAAACAGATTACCCAACCCATCACCCAAATATAACTCAAAATAAAAGAAACCATATAATAAATTATAGTCAAATCACTTAAAATCAAAATAACAAAATAATGTAAGAAAACAAAACCCATCGTATTCTACAAGAAAAGATGAGGAAACAAACTAATCTTAGAAGTGAATTCAAAATGTCATGGTAAAATAAAAATACCAAATTCCTAAATAAGTAAAGTTAAATCAAAAAAGAATAAATGGTAATGTTTTAATATGGGTAAAGAGAGAGAATACATTTTGTTTGGCATAAAAACCCCCCTTAATTCCAAATTGAGTCATTCGAGAAGATATGATAAAAAATGGAATAAAGGAGATTGATGAGGAATCATGGATGGAAAAATCAATTGTTGTTGAAGGGATCCTAAAATGGGTAATAATATTAGTAAAGAGGACTAAAATTATCTTTTCTAAATGGATAAACCAACCTCAGATTACCCGGTACTAGTTAGAGGGCCACTGAGTACATAATGGCATCGCCAGGGCACCCTAGCCTATTCCAAGGTCATCAGGTACCTGAAATCATGTTTAATAAAATATACAGGTGACTTTATGAATATAAAATTAAATTTACTAATTATATTTCCATTATGTAGGATTTCTATTTTCAAGGACTTTTTATGTGAGGAAGATTAATGAGTTTGAATTATATAATGGGATCCCATTTCACTTCACTAAAGGCATAATGGATCTCACCTTGAGTGGATAGTGGAAAGAGGCATATAATTACTCTTATTCACACCCAAATGTGATGAATGAATCGCATTCCTCAATTTTTCAATAATTATAGAATCTTTTCCCACGATGAGAAATTGTAGAGGAATCTTTGGAAAATAAAGTAAAATATGTTTGGCTATGCACTGAAAGTCATGTCTAGTCAGATATGGGTGGAAAGAAATGTTTTAATTTTACAAAAAATAAAAATTATACATTATCATTTTAATTTAATGTAAAAAATTAGGTTTATCATTTAATAAATTAGAGTATTATTACATTGACTATTGAATATCACCTCAAAAACAAATAGTCATCCCTATAGATATTTTATTTCATTAAAGTTTTCATTAATAAAACTCTATGTGTTTTTTTCTATCTTCATTGTGAGGAACACCTTTTTTACTTCCCTGGGCTTAGACATTCATCCCATTCATATATAAAAGTTATATTTTTGAAACAATATCATAAATCCCCCAATTCAAACATCTAAAAAAGTGTTCTTTTTGTGGATTTGCAATCACATCCCTCCATTATGAGTGTTTCTACATAAAATTTGGAATTAATTATATAATTAGTTGAATAATTATATATAATAAACCCTAAAACATTCCTTCATCACATTCACCCAATATTTTATCCCCTATCCTATATTGTGAAGATTGTGTCTCCCTATGTATGTCACATCAAATGGTATCGAATCCATGGTTAACAAGGTAGTCAAATATCCTTTCACATATATTAATTTTATCCATTCCCCTTATTATATATCTATATTATCCACCCCTTAAAAAATTCTATGAGGACCATCATAATATCTGTTTTATATATGAATGATTTTAATATTTGATGGACACAAATTTTTTTCCCATCTTATTTTCCTATTTTGATTCATTAAGTCTTAATTTTATCCTAAAAATCACATTCTCTAATTTTTTTTCATTTTTACATTCAAAACTATGAAATTCCTTTCATGAGTGTCTTTAAATGAAGAAAGAAAAAGGATATCATCACTTGTTTATATATTTGGTATTTACATTATTAGAACATTTTATTTCTATTAATTTTTTTACTTTATTTTGATATTAAATCTGGATCATATATATATATATATATATATATATCTTTTATAATTGGTAAAAAGCCACATAAAAAACACATCCGCCATTTTCCATCCTTTAAGCATCTTTTATGTGAATTCTTAGACCTTTTTCACTCATAAGTAATTGAACCTAGTTGGCCAAATGGCCTCAAGAATGTCTCCTCATACATTAGAGGATGATGAATAGAGGTAAGTGTCTCTGATGGTACGATGGGGTAACTATAACATCTATATCAAAGTGCAAGATTATGGTAAATAATAATGAATCAATAAAATAATATTGCAAAACATAATAAACACCCATATAATAATAAAAGGATAAAATCCATAAGTAGTGTTATATATTGATGATTCCATGTCTATAAAAAAATAAAGAATACATACATGGTAGCATGGATATAATAAATCACATATATACAAAAAGAAAAAAACAAAATCTATCTCTATTAGAATATTGAGAACTATATCATCTATCTTCTCATAATTTCTTATATATTTAGATCAAGGGTCCATACCTGAAAACTTCCCCTTATCACAACTTTCATACAAGAAGTATTTCAAGGTAAAAATCAGTGTCCAAAACAAATTGTGTGTAAAAGTCAGTATGCTACCACAAATGGAATCTAATTATAGTCTAGTTTGTTAATATAAAATAAAACCATGTGAATGTATAATATAAAATTAGTAAAACTAACCATGTTGAGACCATGGTCCTCATGGACACTAAAGACCATACCTTCTTTGACCTATGCCATATATCATTGAACATAATACAATTTTAGTATAGCCTAGAAACTAAGTAAAATAGTAATGAAATTTATGTAACATAATTATATAATACTGGAGAAAAAATGAACGAATTTCTGACCTTAGGAGGCTGATCAAACTCATTGTAACAACAATGTAACTTGGCTATAGGTGTTTGATTGTAATATAATGGGCGAACCCATGGAATTCCATCATGATGGTTTCTAACCGATTCCTGGGAAAAATTATGAGGTAATCATAGTCTAGGCGTAATCTGGATCCCTAGGAGATAATACATGGTATCACATGATTGAGGATGTCATGATGAGTCCAAGGAGATAATCTTGGAATGATATTTTACATATATGAAGGTGAATGAATAGTGATTCACCAATTCGTTAACTAATATAAGAAATTTATCAAACCCTAGTGTGATGACTCACTTAGTAGTTGAATTAATGAATCTTTGTTGGATCTTCAATGTCCATAAGATATTCATTTAGTAATATAAGGCTAGATTATGTCATGAAACTCTTTTAAATAAAAAATTTCCATTGTAGTAAACACAATCATCAACTAAGTATCAATATTTCAAGTTCATTAACAACCCACCAAATCTATTAAAATTATTTTCATTATTAAATTCTCTTAAAATTGATCAAAGGGGACATGTGAATATATATTCCATATTACAATTAATCTAATTAATGTACATATTCAACTAGAAATTAGTAATATCCACACACCTAAGAGGTGGTTTAGTCATAATTAAAGAACCAAAAATCATTACCATTTAATCAAAACCACCATAAGGGGTGGATTGGGTTGAGATATTCAACATCTGAACATCTAAAATTTTCTAATGAAACTCAACGTTATAGTCTAAAATATAAAATCAATATATTTCTCATTTTAGGTTCATCAAACAGATGGTCTGATATATAACACAATGATTAATCATTATAAAAAACTAAAATTTTATGGAAAGGTATTAGACCATCTACATTAATATAGTAGTAGAGTCCATCTATAGTATTAGACTCAGATTTAGGCTGAAATGAGAGAAAATAGAAAACATAGAAAAACACCCTCAAAATAAGGTATATTTTGTTTAATGTAAATTGAATCTATGATGTTTAAGAAAATAAAGGAATGAAGTAAATAGAATGATAGAGTAACCAAATGGGATCCAACATAACCAACTATGGTCAAATCATAGCTCAGAAAAATGACATATCAAAAATCCCATAGGAGGAGAAGAGGATAGCTCTCACATGTGGGAGATGTTATTTGTTCGAGGGAGGAGACAAGGGAAAAGATAAGAAAAAGGACAGAGTAAAAAATAGAAATTTACCTCTTTTTAACAGGGAAGAATATTTGGTTTCATGGATTGTCAAAACATACACAAACTGTGAATTAGACACTATCCAAGTACCTATACCACACATGATTTTCAAGGAAAGAAAAACTGTAGAAACACTATATAATTCACCACAATAAAAAAAATATATTTTTTCCTAGACTCAAGGATCCTGTGAAATGATTTCAAAAACTATTCTCCTTCCTTCTAAGGCCACATGGTTGTGTCATATGGTTAAAACTAACCCTATGCTAACAATGTGCATCACCCTATTTATTTAAAAACTAGAAACCCTGGCCTTGAACCAACCCTAACCACTCTCAAAACCTCCATGAAAAAAATTGACACATATATTATGGTGAAATGAATGGTATATATATAAAATGGATGGATACATACCTCTACAAACATTGGGAACTTACATTTTAATCCTTATTTTCCATACTTTACCCACATTCCATCTCATTTTAACTCAAACGTGGTGTTAAACCAACAACCCAAAATAATTATTAGAGGATGAATCGTGGAATGTGACATGAACAAATTATTTATTATATTTCATCATATCTGTGTACTTTAATTGAGAATTTACTATGGAGAGAATGAAGAAAAAAATATTGTGTGTGTAACTTCATGTGTGTGAGTGTATATTATCTAATGTGTGAGTTTTTACATCTATATTGAGTGATTATGTGTACATATTCATGAGTGTGAGAGTGTATTTATCCTTATGTGAGTGAATATATTTACATGTGAGAGAGTGTGTGCATATTTGAGTGTGTGAGTGTGTGTGTGTGTATTTGTGTGTGTTTTCTATATGTGTGTTTGTGAGTAAAAGTTATTAGGATGTCATAAATGGTGTCTAATACCAATCCATTTTGTGAATATAAAATGTAATAATGTGAATGTATAATATATAAGTATAAAAAATAACATTCACCAACTCAGAGACATTATAAGATCTTGGTAGAACAATCTTTATTTGGACTATGTAGAATGTATCTGAATATAAGATAATTTTAGTAAAGGCTATAAACCAATCAACATTGTCAACAAGTCTATGTAATATAACCCTGTAGTATCCATGGTGAAATGGAGGCATCTGTGACCTAAAAAGGTTGATTCAACAAATAGTAACATGAATGCATCTCGGATATAGTGGCCTGAATGTGATCCAAGGGGAGAACCCATGGAATTACACTATGAATATTTCTAACTGAGTCCATGGAAATTTTCCAAGGTAATCATGGGATAACCATGATTTCGAGGTTAATGAGATAATATAGGTAATCCCATGTTTGAGGACATCAATTTGAATAAAGGATATAATCTGGGAATTCTATTTTCAAGAGAGAAAGGTGAATCATCAGGGATATGATGAGGCATTTACTAATATAAGACATTGATCTAACCTTGGTGTGGTATATCACTGATTGGTGACATCATTGAATCAGGGTGGTATCCTATGAGTGAAAAAATAATTCCCTTGGTAATAAAATATTGCATCATGTTAGGATATTCCTTAAATAAAAAAGTTCTATAGTTGTAAAGAATCCCAATAATGGGGAGTCCATATTTGAAGTGCACATGTCATTAAACAAATCCATTCATGATTCATTTAATTTTTCAATTAATTTACAAGTGATTAAAGGGTATATGTGAATATACATGGAATATTAAAATTCATTTAATTCATTTTCAGCTCCGATTAGTTAGTGGAAAGATAAAAAACCCAAGGGGTGGTTTAATCATAAGTAAATAATTGTAAATCATTATTATTTAACAATACCCACCTTAAGGGGTGGTACTATTTGTGGTTATTAACCTGAAAGTATTTTAAAAAGGGTATTAAACATTGGGGTTATGTAAATACATCAACCCCAATTACATATTTTTGGTAGATACTTTATTACATTGGCACTAGATACAATGTATAACTTAATGAAGGAAAAAATAGTTAATAGTAATGGTAAAATAGATACGTACATCTATTCAATATACATTTGAAAACATTAAATACACAAAGAGTTTTCATTGATTATTCCATTATTCCTCGTAGTGTATCCCTGCATATTAATCAAAAAACACTTCCGGATATCCTAGGGAAAATAAAACATACAAATGGGATGAGCTATGAATATAAGTAAGGGTAATAATACAGTAGAATATATCATACATAAATAAGAATAATCAATTTGTAATATTAAATTATAGAAACACATTAATTTTAATCAATAAACTGAGCATAATATGGTAGAAATAAATAATGATCAAATAAATCCATATAAATAATCTAATGATATTGAAATATGTACATGGATATTATCACAAATTGAATAATCACATGGAAATGAATAAATAGTCTCATAATGTGGTAATTCATAATACAAAATATCAAAAAATACTATCATGTCTTTTGACAATAAAGATGTAATCTATTAGTAGAAACTTGTCTTATTTAGCCAACTAATTTGTCTAATGAGATCTGTCAATGCATTGAGGGCCTATCTATAACAGAGACCCACCCATAACTTATTAATTCCAATGTATTATTTATATTATAGTCACCAAAAATAATCAACATAATCATTCAAATTGAAATGATAACATACAAAATGTTATTAGTAACCCAAATCAAATAATTTTATTCATAAACCATCGAGAGTAATTTGGTGAATGGTAATTAAATTTTACATAATCTATCCAACTAACAATAATCCTTCCAAATAATAATAATTATGTTATAAATAAAACATATCCCCAATTTATCACAATCATAATAAGTGGATTATGTCATTGATGATTGGAAACACCATAAAAATGTCATTAAAGAAATTTTGGAGGAAAATAAACATTTCAATTTGATATTTTTTTTCAAAAAAATGTTAAACAAATATTTTAAATAAAATATTTATTGAAAATAACCTTTTAAAAATTATAAAATAATTTTTTAATAATTTTTTTAGTCATTTTTATGGAAAATTCCAGCAATGTTGTACTTGTTAAAATAATAATACCTTTCATATTTTTGATAAAAACAAAATAGGACTTGTTTTGAAAATAATATGAAGATTCAATTCACAAATTTTATTCAACAGTTTAAATGGGTAAAAATTTCATATATAAATCATTTTTAAAATGATAAAAATAATTTTGAAAACATTTTTATAAAATGTGTATTTTTTTGAAAAAAGGATTTTCAACCGATGAGAGAAATAATGTTTGATTTCCTTAAAAACATTTTCTCAATCATTTTAAGTAATAAAGAATGGTAAATTGTACTATTACATGATAAAGTTAATTAATAAAAAAATTATGAGGAAATATATTTATTTTAATATATAAATATCAAATAACCACCTCAAGGGAGGCTTAAACAAAAATAATCATGAATAATGATGAGATTGTGAAATAAACACTTACCATTTTTATATCTTTTGAATCATAATCCCCATGAAATAAATAAATTTAAATGAAAAATTAAATACCAAGAATAAAAAAATAGTTAACTAATATAACATATCATAATGGTCAGTATATACACCACAAAAAGGAATAATTGGTGAATATGGTGTATGTATCATATAAGTAAAACTGAGACAAGAAACCTATAACTTAGGTATGAATCTCTTAATATGTGCTTGACCATTATGAATAAAAAATTAAGGTCTATTAAAAATATATTATAGAAACATACTAATATATAAAATATCATATATAAACATATTATTAAATTTTACCAACCATCTGTTCAAAAAATGTCATTATTTTCATTATTTTGGGTTGTAATTTTCTTTTTTTCTCATGCATGTTTTGTGATGAATGTTACGATTAATGCAAATAGGATATAGTTACATCATCATAAAAATTATATTAACGTGATTAATATTATTTTTCTTCATCATATAAAACCATAGAAACATTATTGAAAAATGGGCATAAAAAATGAAGCACATCACATCATGGTGATGGTAGGTCGTATGTATGCATGAGCAATAATATCATTCCCTTAAAAGGTGAAAGGGTGAATAATTTTATTATATATTAATTCTAAATAATTTATATTATTTCATATATTTATATATAAATATTTATTAAATATATTAATATTAGTTTCTATGTAAAGAGTACATGAAAAATAAATTAAATTGCTTCACGAGATGCCAGTTCACCCAGCACACATGCGACATTATCATATTTTAAATATAAGAGAATGTAATAATTTATATGTGATATAATAAATATAGGAGTATAATTATATCATAAATATTATATTTATTTATATATTCTAAATAGATAATTATATCTAACCATGAGAAGTGTTCATGCAAAACAAGTTACATCAGTTCGCGAGGTGGTAGTCTATCGTACACATGATTAACGGTTTCATTTCCCATTTGATGGAAGTGGAGATGGTTTAATATTATTCCATTAGCATAATAAAATATTAGTAAATTTTATATACTTTTGTTATTATATTGGATGTTTTAATCCAAAATTTAATATTCTAAAAGAAGAAATAAAAAAATGAGCATACTGAAGACAATTACATTCTCTTACATAAATATCCTTTGGATATCTTCTTATGGACTATAGGGTTTGTATATTGGGAAAAAATAAAATATATAATATGTATATGGATTTTATGGAGGTATATCTATAGCTTTTGGTTGATCCAAATGTCTTAAGAGGCATGAATAAGTGACAGGAGTGGGTTCCCTTTTATAGTTGAAATGGAGTAGCATTTTTTTAAATACCCAAAACTATTAAATAATGGGAAGTCAATCTCTCCAAAAGTAAAAGAAAATATATAATTAAATGGGTGTCCAGATAAAATTCTTCATTCACACCTAAAATATTTTTTACTTAACTTATCTGTTTCCTTGAATTTACCATTTTAGTTTTTCACTACGATAATAAGTCAATTTTACCTAGGTAATTTATCCTTTAAGAATTAAATAAAATGAGAGATATTAGGTAATTTTAACAAAATATTCTAAAAATATAATACAATTTATTAAATAAAACTCCTATGTTTGTTGAAACATAATTTTAACATAAGTGCATGCAACGTGCTGAAACACCGCTTTACCATTAAATGTGATAACAATGTTTTAACTCTTTAGGGGTCAATATAGATACTAAAAATTAAAAATTAGTCCATGTAAATACCATAATTGATATTTTATAAATGAAAAAAATTTGTATGAAGACTATATTTTTAATAATTTTAAATCATTTAATAGAACATCATTTATTATAATATAACATTAATGTCAATTTTGACATTATTCATTTAATATTAATTAAAAAATATAAATAAAATAATTTAATTAAAATATATTAAGTTCAAACATGTATAAATATATATATGTATCAAAAATATTAATGGAAAACAATAATTCTTTTAATTAATTTTACTTTTAAATTTTTTAGCCTTATTTTTTATAATTTTCTACTAAAAAAGTAATTATTGTGTTGGCATTGCATAAACATTTAAAGTAGTTATATGATTACTAAAAATTAAAAAATAAATAAACCTCATGAAATTAATTTCATTTTGATAAAAATTAACATGTATAATTTTTCACATATTTCCTTTGTCCCTATATGAATACATAATTGAAATTTAAAACCAAGAGGTTGAAATTTTTTATTTTTATTTACATAAATTATTATCTAGGCCACATTCATGGAAAAGTGTCCCTAAAACAAATAAAGATATGTCATAAGGTTATAAGGATCATAATTGTAGCACTCTGAGATTTTGTGAAAAATATTCTTTTAATTTCATTAATGTCTTGTGTTGTATGTTACACCAAGATTACCTTGCGCTATACGCAACACTGTATTAGCTTGCAGTATACGCAACACTATTCTTGGATCGTGTTACACACAATTTTGATAATAGTTATTCTACAAAACATTTATTATATATATATATATTCAATGTATAAATGAAAAATGGTTAGATTCTGTTATACGAAACAATGAAGGATTCTTGCACAACACGCAACCCTGACTTGGCTTGCATTTCACGCAATCGCGACCTTCCTCGATAGCGTGTGTTGTACGTAATACCGAGTTTTACTAAACAATGATATATTATTATAATACTATTATGATCTAGCCGTTATGAATAGTATTAATTAAATTTTTAATTTTATAACATCATTATTCATCCTACACATTTTCTATAACATGGTATAAGAACAAAATAAATTTTTTGGGTAAAATAAGTATTTTTCAAAAACTGCAGTTTTGTCGCCTTTTGATGGCGCACCCACATTAAATCTAGTTTTTGGCATGTTTATAAGTTCTATTTTACAAAATAAACTTCCCCTTTTGAATTATTATATAAAAATTTACATTGGATAATGTTTTGATATTTTTATGATAACTTTCATATTTTAATGAATAGTAAAAACACGCTATCTTTGAATAAAAAACAACTTTTTTCATCGTAATAATTTATGTGGTCAAATTATAATATTTAATGGTTTTAAAGTATAAATAGAATTTATTTTTACCATTTAATATAATTTATTTCATTAGCATTGATTTTACATTGAATTTGAAGGTTAAATCAATTCAATCTTTTTCAATGTTTAAAACAAAGACCTGTTTTATTTCAACAATGGGATTAATTTTAATTTAATTTATGAAACTTTTGTGTTTAGAATTTTGAAAAATGGATTCCATATTTGGATTCAGTGGGTCTAAATTATGTTAATAGGTTACTTTTATTTTTTTGAGATTATGAATAGTAACTACGGTAATTTCTATTTACTGTAGTTAAAGGTAAATCGTGAAATTTAGGGTAAATATAAGATTCTAAAATTACCCTAAAACTTTCCAAAATCCTATTGGATGAATAAAAGTTGACCCATATAACCTAAGGGTCGTACTAGATCCATTTTATGGACTTTTCACCATGAGAATAATTTAATTATTATTAATACCAAAGAAAGTGACAACATGTCACTCTCTTAAATCTTATAAGTATATTAATTTTAATTTAGTGATAAACTTTATGAAACATAGAACATGAATAGTCTATAGAACGATAATAAAATTATCTACATAATATGAATTTATTTATAATTTTTATGGATTAAATATTTATCATTAATTATGACACAATAATGATGCAGAAATTGTTTATCTAGTGAAAAATCAAGAATACAGTTTCTATTAAACTAATAGTGACCCTATAATGCACAAAACCCTGAAAAAAACATATTGGTCATGTAAATGTAAACCATAATAATCCAATGGTCGAATATTTGACCATTTGGAGCCTTATAAAAGTGATTATGACACTTATATTATTTTATTTTAAATGATGGAAAAGTTGTCACCTTCATAATTTAATAAATATAACAATTTAAATATTTTGAATTTAAAATGATAAATTCGAGTAAAAGTATTATTGTGAAAGGTAATAGATTTATCTTTATCATAGGATTTTATTTTTAATTTTTATGCAACAAATAATTATATTAAATAATTAGACAAAAAAGTTTGTAGTATTTATTTTATTAAGAGATAAACCAAATAAATGGTTTCAAAATTATAAAATAAATATTATAAGAACTATTTAATGTTCTCCACTAATTTTATAGATAAATATGAATTTTTTGAATCTATTAAAGCTTTTATTTCGAACATATATTATGTATTTATTTTATTTAAATTCAAATAAATGGATAGTGTCAAAATTGACACTATTGCTATTTTATAAAAATAACATATTATAAAATTGCTTAAAAATCACAAAAATATTTAAAAATTATAAATATAAATTTATATGGTCTAAAATGTTATTACGTATCCAATTATGGACAATTCACAACAAATAAGCAATTATTTGTTATAATTTAGAATTTAGAATGTTATTACCACAAATAAAATTAAATTGATTAAATAAGGATAAATCAAGTTGATAATGTTTAAAATAAATTCCTAACATGTCTAAATTCTATTGGATGATGATATTACAACCTTATATTATCTAATATTTTAATATGAGTCATTTTTTGAGGTTTTTATGTGGAGTTAGATTTATTATAAATTAATATTTTTAAGATTTCCAAAGGTGCCCCTCTCCTCCCTTATAAAAGGGAACCTCCTCCCTCCCTTCCTCATACTAATTTGAGCCTTCACGCTCGGCCAAACACTGCCAAATTCTCTTCTCCACTTTCCTAGAAACATCCTAGAGGTCCTGGTCTTCCTCAAAGACCAATGTTAGTGCCCTAAGTTGAGGTCTCAAAGAGGCGCTTCAAAGAAGAGGTAATGTCTGTTACCGATTCTTTCAACTTTATTTGTTCTTCTACTTATTCTTCTTTAGTTGTTTCATTATGAAGTAATAACATAAGTATCACTCATATATTGATATGTTATTTTGAGTATTAAACAACCCTATTTCACCATCTATCCATCCTATGGAAAATGAAATCACCGCGCGTGCGTACGTACGGATTACAGTCTCCACGACGCGATGAAATTCACTCTCCATGATAACCATTCAAGAATGATTATAATGTATATATAATAAGTAATCATGAAATATATGACATAATAATGCTACTAGATTTATATATATATATATATATATTTATGTCATCTACATAATTCCATTCAATTCAATAAGGAAACGAAAACAACATTCATGCGTACGTACGGCCTACCGTCTCCTTGAACGGTGTATTTCTTTCCATTTATCAATCCATTATATATATGTATATTCTGAATATATATTATATATAAATCATGGTTTACATTCTGGATTTAAGTAATCATGATCTAAGTAATCATATTAATAATTACAAGTTAAAACACGAACGAAAAATGAGACGATTTTACCCAAAACGCTACTTTAACATGAATTTACAAACGAACAGGTAATATAAAGTCATAAGTGAACCATATATATAAATATGATTCTGTAATAAGTCAATTACACTATTTAAATCATTATACAGGAGTTTTGGATACGTACGAAGCATATCGGACCTAAGGTAAGGGATAAATTTTTTAATCTCGTTTTTATCTGAGATTGTTTATTCGTAAGTATTTACTGGGGTTATGTTTATCTTCCATATCCATGATTTATAAAAATGTTTTCGTAAAATGTTTAGTATTATTCCATGTATATTTAAATTCATTTTTACCCTTTTATTACATTGACCACAATGTTTGGAAGGAATCTTTCTTTTGTTTACCATACGAGGTACTTTTTGACTTTTCAGGAAAAAGTATGAGAAGAATGTTTTTTTAACTTATACGGAATGAAAGGGTTTTTATGGTTTTATAAAGCCTTATTTTCATGAAGCTTCCTCCAAAAGATTTCATGACTATTTTCAACAAAAAAAAATTCATTTAATGTTTCATGGAATTTTATGAAATGAAAATTATTTTGAAGAATAAAGGATATTTTCCTCAAGAATTCATTTCAAATGTTTTATTGAAACCATTTTCCATCTAAGATGACATTATTTCAAATGTGCATGTTTAAAATATAATGTCCCTATGACTTATGTGGTTTCACTTTTCTTATTATGAAATGATATCCATTTTTTTATATGGATTATGTGATGATGGGATGATGTTTATGAAACCCATTTTATTCGTTGGGTTATTATGAATGATGTATGTTTATTTTGTGGCACAAGTAAGAATGATTTAATTATTAGATGGGTGGGACCTATATCTCCCTCCAATGCATTGGGTAAAGATTTATATCTCATGAGATAGACATGGCTGGAATGGCAAGTTAAACCGGTTCAATAATACAGGATTGGAACGAGGAGTGAACTCGATTCAGAAAGGGACTTTGTCCACTAAGATGGTCTTGGCAGCAATGCCTTGGCTACTATGGAAATCATAACATGTGCTTAATGGTTTCCACAATTACATGTTTTATTCCCATGCTATTTTATCATTCTTAATGTTTCCTTATGATCTATGCCTTACGTACTTCCATGTTTTATGTCATTGCTCAAGTTTTTGATGTTTAAACATTATGTTCATGTTTTTAAGTTAAAATGTATATGGTATGTTTTATTTTATCCATGCTTAACCTTAATGAGAATTTGAGCTGACCCTTTTTATGATTTCTTTTCTCTAGGATATAAATAAAGGTTTTAGGTAAGAAAAAAAGGGGAAGATCTTTATGGGAGATGTTGAAGATATTTCACCACGATTAGAAGATTACGTTCCAAGTTTCCAAAGACACTAAAATATTACGATCCTTGTGTGTCTGTTTTTGTTATGTATTAAGTATTCCTCTAAATTAATTTAATTTCCATGTACGTCAAGCTTTGGGTCTCTAAAGTTGGTATTAGAGGAAAGGTTTAGTCAACCTTTGGAAACTAGGATGCAAAAATGTTAGTGAGATCCCTAGAGGTATTTCTAAGGTATGTCTAGGGATGTCCCTAAGGATAAGTATACGTATAGGATATAGTCCTAGAACTACGGTAACGATCTTATAATTTAACCAAAGATGTTAGATATTGAGGGTGCTCCCCATTTACTATGTTGTTTTCCCTAGAATGATTTTTTCTTCTCACACTATTATTTTTGGGTTTTAGAAAATGGCTGGAAACAGGAAGATTCATGATAATGGAGGATATGACAGAAAATGGAATGATATTCTTCATGAGAAACCAAATGAAACGGGATTTGGAAGTCCAAACATCGTTATTATGCCTAATCAGCAATCTTATAAAATTATCAATAATCTCAACTTTGGTAAGTTTCCCAACTCAGATAATAAGAGAAAGATGGAGTTTCATGATGATCATAGAGGAAAGAAAGTTTAATTTCCCTCATGTAAATCATGTGGGAAGAGGAATTGGGGAGATTGTTTCAAAGGAACTGGAAGATGATTTGGGTGTCGAAAAGAATGACACAAAGCCAGTAAGTGAAAAGGTAAAGGTTCAGTTAACTCCATGGATGAGGATAATGATATTTCTACGACATCAACAATGGTTATATGTTTTAAATGTGGAATGTACAGGCATTATGCAAACCAATTCCCTAAGGGAAAGTCTCATGAAGAGAATCAGTATGGTCGTATGGGTAGTATTTATGTTCATGATGATGAAGAGACTACAAATGATATGTGAGATGAAATAATTATTAAAGCTCGGTCAATGGTTTAAGAATTTAGTGGAATGATAACATGTTTATCAAGTGTAATGTTATATAAGTAATCTCATGGTACTATGGAAGAAAGAGACATCTAAGGATTGTTACACTGTTGTCTTTCCTTAAGTTTTGAAAGTATATGATGAATGGTACCAGTAACCATGGAAGGTTATTCAGATATTTTTGGAAAGTAGATGATATGCGCATAATGAAGGGATAAGCAGATAATGATATGTTTGATCGTATTCATGATCTCATGATTGATATAAGGACTAAGTGATCTCATGGTCTAAGTATAAAGAATTTTGAGGATTTTGGTGTGTGGAAAGTGTAAACTATTAACTGAATTCATGTTTTCACTAAGGTTCAATGGGTATTCATTCTTCAAGAGAATACATTATTAAGGTATTCACATGTTTGTAATTTGAACAACAAGATATATCTTATGATATATGGGGGGATAAATGATGGAAATCATGTGATTGTTATGTGACATTTCAAGTAATAATTTTCTTTATACTATGAGATTGGACCAAAGTATTTTAGATAAGCCTAAAGATTGGAAAGGATCCTGTTGAACATAAGTTTGTATTGTTTAAGGATAGAAATTTTTTTGATATTATTGATGGGATGTTATAGTAATGTAGTTTTAAAAAGGACAACCTGCAGGACATGTGACATCCCATCGCGTCGGACAAGGCTGTGGGAAATACCCCACAATCGAAGTGCGACATGCCTTTATTGCCTACCACTAGCCTACAGGAAGTCCTTGTTTATTAGAAACTAGTTTTATTATATTAAGCAGTATGATATATGAAGTATAAGTCCATTTTAGGAACCATATATGATTAATCTCACTATAGATCGACTTATGTATATTTAATAACTTTTGCTAACCTTTGGTTTTAAACAGATGGAATGACTCATCATTCTATCACAAGATCTACTAACACTTCATGAATGGAAAATTCGAATTTATTTCATTAAGAGATGAAGTGGAAATTGTTCAAGGCACGAACAACGGTGAGATTATATCGAAATAAAGTTGGTATTTCTTCTAACTCAAAATTTTCAACTTTAGGAAAATGATATTGAAAACAAAAAATGTTTCCCTAGTGCTCTTATATCTGATTAATCAGATGGTACCTTAGATCATCAAAAATATATGGCTTTGTGATTATTGGCTATTTAATAGCCATGTTCTCTACCACTCTCCATCAGAACATGACGGTTAGATTTCTCTTCCATATCCATATTTTCACCTATGTTCTCCTACGTGGAAACCCAGTGATTAGTTAATTTTGGTAACCGTTACGTTTCATACTTTATATTTTAAAGATAAGTTTTGGTATTCCTTTTTATGATATGGGTTTCTATTAAAGAAACTTTTGAATAGTAAACCATGTATAACCCCGATGAATTTCGAGGGAGAAATTCATTTTAAGGGGGGTAGAATGTAACACTATGATATTTTATGAAAAATATTCTTTTAATTTCATTAATGTCTTGTGTTGTATGTGACACCAAGATTACCTTGCACTATACGCAACACCGTATTAGCTTGCAGTATACACAACTCTATTCTTGGATCATGTTACACACAATTTTGATAATAGTTATTCTATGCAACATTGAGTATATATATATATATATTCAATGTATAAATTAAATATGGTTGGATTCTGTTATACGAAACAATGAAGGATTCTTGCACAACACGCAACCCTGACTTGGCTTGCATTACACGCAATCGCAACCTTCCTCGATAGCGTGTGTTGTACGCAATACGGAGTTTTACTAAACAACGATATATTATTATATTATTATTATGAACTAGCCGTTATGAATAGTATTAATTAAATTTTTAATTTTATAATATTATTATTCATCTTACACATTTTCTAGAACATTGTATAAGAACAAAATAAATTTTGTAGGTAAAATAAGTATTTTTCAAAAAATGCAGTTTTGTCACCTTTTGATGGCACACCCACTTTAAATCTAGTTTTTGACATGTTTATAAGTTCAATTTTACAAAATAAACTTCATATTTTTAATTATGATATAAAAATTTACATTGGATAATGTTTTGATATTTTTCTGATAACTTTCATATTTTAATGAATAGTAAAAACACGCTATATTTTAATTAAAAACAACTTTTTTCATCGTAATAATTTATGTGGTAAAATTATAATATTTAATGGTTTTAATGTATAAATAGAATATATTTTTACCATTTAATATAATGTATGTCATTATCATTGATTTTTCATTGGATTCGTAGGTTAAATCAATTCAATCTTTTGCAATGTTTTAAAGAAAAACCCATTTTATTTCAACAACGGGATTAATTTTAATTTAATTTATGAAACTTCTATGTTTGGAATTTTGAAAAATGGATCCATATTTGGATTCAGTGGGTCCAAATTATGTTAATAGGTTACTTTTATTTTTTTGAGATTATGAATAGTAACTACGGTAATTTTTATTTACAGTAGTTAAAGTTAAATCGGGTAATTAAGGGTAAATATAAGATTATAAAATTACCATAACACTTTCCAAAATCATATTGGATGAATAAAAGTCGACTAATATCACCTGAGGGTCTGATTAGATTCATTTTATGGACTTTTGACCATGAAAATAATTTAATTATTATTAAAACCAAAGAAAGTGACAACATGTCACTCTCTTAAATCTTATAAGTATATTAATTTTAATTTAGTGATAAACATCAATGAAACTTAAAACATGAATAGTCTCAAATAATCTAATGAAATTATCTACATCATATGAATTTATTTATAATTTTTAGGGATTAAATAATTATCATTAATTATGACACAATAATGTTGCAGAAATTGTTTATCTAGTGAAAAATCCAGAATATAGTTTTTATTAAACTAATAGTGACCATAAAATGCACAAACCCCTGACAAAAACATATTGGTCATGTAAATTTAAACCATAATCATCCAATGGTCGAATATTTGACCATTTGGAGCCTAATAAAAGCGATTATGATACTTATATTATTTTATTTTAAATGATGCCAAAGTTGTCACCTTCATAATTTAATAAATATATCAATTTAAATATTGTGATTTTAAGATGATAAATTCGAGTAAAAGTATTATTGTGAAAGTTAATAGATTTATCTTCATCAAAGGATTTTATTTTTAATTTTTATGCAACAAATAAGTATATTAAATAATTATACAACATTTTGTAGTATTTATTTTATTAAGAGATAAACCAAATAAATGGTTTTAAAAATAATAAAATATATATTATATGAGCTATTTAATGTTATCCACTAATTTTATAGATACGTATGACATTTTATGAATCTATGAAATTGTTTAGTTCGAACATATCTTCTGTATTTATTTTATTTAAAATCAAATAAATGAATAGTGTCAAAATTGACAATATTGTTATTTTATAAAAATAACATATTATAAAATTGCATAAAAATCACAAAAATATTTACACATTATAAATTTAAATTTATATGGTCTAAAATATTATTAATTATCCAATTATGGAAAATTCACAACAAATAAGAAATTATTTGTTATAATTTATAATTTAGAATGTTATTACCACAAATAAAATTAAATTGATTAAATAAGGATAAATAAAGTTGATAATGTTTAAAATAAATTTCTAACATGTTTAAATTCTATTTATTGATAATATTACAACCTAATATTATCTAATATTCGAATATGAGTCATTTTTGGAGGTTTTTTAGTTGATTTAGATTTATTATAAATTACTATTTTTTAGATTTTTAAAGGTGCCCCTCTCCTCCCTTATAAAAGGGCACCTAATCCCTCCATTCCTCATTCCAATTTGTGCTTTCAATTTCAACCAACCCCTGAAAAATTCTCTTCTCTACTTCCCTATAAACATCCTAGAGGTCATGGTCTTCTTCAAAGACCAATTTTAGTGCCCTAAGTGGAGGTCTCAAAGAGGTGCTTCAAAGAAGATGTAATGTCCGTTATCGATTCTTTCAACTTTATTTCTTCTTCTACTTCTTCTTCTTTAGTTGTTTCATTATTAAGTAATAACATAAGTATCACTAATATACTGATATGTTATTATAAGTATGAAACAACTCTATTTCACCATCTATCCATCCTACGGAAAATGAATTCACCGCGCGTGCGTACGTACGGAATACCGTCTCCATGACGCGATGAGATTCACTCTCCATGATAACCATTCAAGAATGATTATAATATATATATATAATAAGTAATAATGAAATATATGACATAATAATGCTACTGGATTTATGTATATATATATTTATGTCATCTACTTAATTCCATTCAATTCAATAAGGAAACAAAAACAGCATTCATGCGTACGTACGACCTACCCTCTCCATGAATGGTGTATTTCCTTCCATTTATTGATCCATTATATATATGTATATTCTGAATATATATATTATATAAATCATTTTTTACATTCTGTGTTTAAGTAATCATGATCTAAGTAATCATATGAATAATTACAAGTTAAAACACGAATGACAAATGAGACGATTTTACCCAAAACGCTACTTTAACATGAATTTACAAAAGAACGGGTAATCTAAAGTCATAAGTGAACCATATATATAAATATGATTCTGTAATAAGTGAATGAAATTATTTAAATAATTATATATGAGGTTTGGATACGTACGAAGCATATCGGACCTATGGTAAGGGATAAATTTTCAAATCTCGTTTTTATCTGAGATTGTTTATTCGTAAGTATTTACTGGGGTTATGTTTATCTTCCATGTCCATGTTTTCTAAAAATGTTTTCATAAAATGTTTATTATTATTCCATTTATATTTAAAGTCATTTTTACACTTTTATTACTTTGACAACAATGTTTGGAAGTAATATTTCTTTTTTTTACCATACGAGGTACTTTTTGACTTTTCTGGAAAAAAGTACGAGAATAATGTTTTTTTAACTTATACGGAATGAAAGGATTTTTACGGTTTTATAAAGCCTTATTTTCATGAAGGACCCTCCAAAATATTTCATGACTATTTCAACAAAATACTTTTCATTTAATGTGGCATGGAATTTTGTGAAATGAAAATTATTTTGAAGAATAAAGGATATTTTCATCAAGAATTCATTTCAAGTGTTTTATCAAAACCATTTTCCATCTAAGATGACATTATTTCATATGTGTATGTTGCAAGTATAATGTCCCTATGATTTATGTTGTTTCACTTTTCTTATTATGAAATGATATCCATTTTTTATATGGATTATGTAATAATGGGATGATGTTTATGAAACCCATTTTATTCGTTGGGTTATTATGAATGATGTATGTTTATTTTGTGGAACAAGTAAGAATGATTTCAGTATGAGATGGGTGGGACCTTTATCTCCCTCCAATTCATTGGGTAAAGATTTATATCTCATGATATAGACATGGCTGGAATGGAAAGTTAAACCGGTTCAGTAATACAGAACTGGAACGAGGAGTGAACTCGATTCAGAAAGGGACTTTGTCCACTAACATGGTCTTGGCAGCAATGCCTTGGCTACTCTGGAAATCATAACATGTGCTTAATGGTTGACAGAATTACATGTTTTATTGAAATTTTATTTTATCATACTTAATGTTTCCTTATGATTTATGCCTTACGTTCTTCCATGTTTTATGTCATTGCTCAAGTTTTGGATGTTTAAACAATATGTTCATGTTTTTAAGTTCAAATGTATATGGTATGTTTTATTTTATCCATTCTTACCCTCATAGAGCATTTTAGCTCACCCCTTTTATGTTTTCTTTTCCTCAGGATATAAAGAATGGTTTTAGGTATGAAAAAAAAGGGGAAGATCTTTATGGGATATGTTGAAGATCTTTCACCACGATTAGAATATTACGTTCCAAGTTTCCAATGACACTAAACTATTACAATCCTTGTGTGTCTATTTTTGTTATGTATTAAGTATTCCACTAAAGTAATGTAATGTCTATATACGGAAAGCTTTGGGTCTCTACAATAATATTGAAATTATAATGGAATTGGATAATTTTTTATGTCATTTTAACCATTGTCTTTTTAGTTTAACCTCAAATAAAATAATTTTTACCTCAAGTGTGGTAATTAATTTATACTATTTCCACTATTAATTATGGTAAATAATTATTTTGACCCTATTAGATAATATTAATTATTTTGATTAAAAATATTATTACATTTTATATAAATTCAATTTATAGAAGTTATGGAATTTATTTTGAAATTAAAACCACGAATAGGTTAAAATAAAAGCTCTTTCAATAAAAAGCATTTAATAGTTTAAAAATATTTTATTTAAGAATTCAATATGAAATTGATTATAATGATATAAACTAGTAAAATTTTAATATAAGTGACCAAATTTTACTTTAATTTGAGTTCAAAATATTATTTATCTTTATTAAAAGTTTAAATAAAATAACAATTTTCAATAAAAATCAGTATTTTCACTATTCATCCAAAAATTAATATTTTCATAAAATTCTAAAAAAGTCACCGAAAGATAATTTTGAAAATTATATTTCAAAAATGAAATTTATTTTTTTCAAATATATTTTCTATTAGTGGTGAAATATATCTTTAAATTATGCGTGCAAAGCATGATTAAACTTCCTTTAAAAAAATGGTTTTTTCAAAAAACATTTATTTTTTTGCGAAATGGTTCATATTTTATTTTTAATCAATATATAACCATTAAATTTATCATGTACACGTGAAAAACATATTATTTTGATAATTTAGGTTTTACTATTAATTTTCTTCAACTTAATGAATAAGTTATATTAGTCATGTTTAAAAAATAATATTTTAATAGAATATCAAATTTCATTTAAACCTGATGTTGTGTGTTATGTAATTTATCAAATAAATTTAATTTATTTAAAAGTAAATATATTATAAAATATTTGGGTGTTAAATAATCATGTTTTCTTAGTGATGTGTGTCATATATACTATCTAATATGATGTTCCTCTTTTAAAATCTTAGTGTGTTATATTCTACCCTCTCAAAAAAACTTCTCCCTCGCAATTTAATCATGATATCAGTAATCAAGGGTTTGGAATTTCAATAAATTCTTCTTAAAATAAGTCATTATGAGAAGTGTTAACAAAAATACATTTGATAAGGGATAAATGGAAGTACCAAGGTCATATTTAATAGTCACATTACTAGGATTCTATATAAGAGAACTTATATGAGAAGTGAATATATAGAAATTGAAGAAAAGTGTAATTCCCAAATAATTATGGAGGGTGATAAAGGTAATTGATCAAAAGAAATTGAATGATCAATAGAAAGTTATTAACCACAAAAACATAAACATTTTATGTTTCAAAAAACTATTGATTAATCATATATGAAAATAAAATGATAAAATTTTTGTTTCAATATCATTTTCTTAATATTGAGGGTTTAATTTACCATCTACACTAGGAACATAATGTAATATACATACCTGAAAATTATAATTTAATCCTTTAATAATTTATATCACGACATGATTCTTTTACAAATAATGAGTATTAAAAATCAAACTATAATAAAAAAATTAACATTTAATAGATCATTAGCTCAATAAAATAATGGTATGTCATCCCAACTATCTGCATATATTTTCCAAGAACAAAAATGGTTTTCACAAGTTATCTAATATCACCCAAATGACAAATTAATCTATTAAATATATAGATAACCTTAATAAACATCCAAAATAGGTCAACCCAAATATTAATTCTAATTTTTTGATGAAAGGTCGCTAAATCAACATTATATTCCCCATACAATTTTATGTTTCTCTTAATATACCACTCCAAATATGTGAATAACATGATGACTATAAAACCTTAATTAAAAATTGAATACCTTGAAAAACAAAATCTTATGTTGTCAAATTTATTCTATAAATCCAGGCATGTAGTAAACTCCATAAAATATTACATAAACTATCAAATCCAAAACCAACTTCATGGTTCAAAATACATGTCTCATAGAAATATTATTATCATTATTATAAAATCATTGAGTAAATATTAATGGTTATATTCCCTCAATCACGTGTTGTGAAAAAAATATAATCTTGAAATTAAATCACTTTTCATGTTCATCGATATGATTTATCATATTCTATTAAATCCTTAATGAAAAAGTATTACAACACAATCCTTATACATTTCATAAATATTATAAACATAATGTCTTTGATAAAATAATCTTATAAAATAATTATTTAATCCGAACACAAGAACATTAATCATTAAACATTATTGTTAAACCATTTTATTGGATTCATCAACTTATTCTTTATTATCGTATTCCTTTCATATGTCATTTGTAGTCTCTTCATCATCAACAATATAACCATTACTCGTACAACCTTATATATTCCATTCATGAGATTTCCCCTAGGATATTGATTTTCATAATGACCATAATATCTAAATTTAATAAAAAATTAATTATCAATAATAAATTAGTAATACCATTATTCTTATTCATTATATTAAACAATGTTCTCATTTTTTCACTATAATTACTTTCTACATGCCCTTATTTTACACACATAAATAAATTTCCTCTTCCTTTAAGATAGTCACCCAAGTGTCTCTTTCCACATTTCTAACACAGTGCAAATTGTGCCTTCATTCATAAATATTATCCACTATTCAAGGTCATAGTGGACCTCATCATTCACTTATTTGGTGAGTCTAAGAGTTGTTTAAGGTGCATGTTTTAAATCATATGTCATGATAACTGGTTAGGAATAATCCAAATGTCCATCACATGATTCATCGTACTATTTGGTCTCCCATAAACACCTCTTTTATCCAAATCAATGTTAACCCAGTTCCTTTTGGTTCCATCCATTGAATAGAACAAAAAAGCATAGTTATAGAAACTATAATCATAGTGGGAAATAACATAGTAATGAAGAATCATTTATTTGATTTCTAAATTATGACACATTCTTCTTAATCTATTGCAATATAGGTTTAACAAATGTTATTCATGGTTTTAATCTATTAAAATCCTACATGATGGTTCACTAAGGAAATATAAATTAACATAAGAATATTCCATGAGAGAGTCAAACCAAGTACACATTAAATTCCACTATCTTGTACCAAGTAATACTAGAATCATGATCAAACCTACTTTTTTAGAGTTACTAACCCTAGGTCCATTTTTTATAGAACTACACACAATTTTAATATCCCAATAGGGATGTACGTATTTTAAAAAACATAATATATAACTTACCAATACTTTAATATCTTTCTAAATTCATATCATTAGTTTATATCATAGTGTTTTGTTACCTAATATATTTTCTCTCAAATCAAGTTCCCATGGTTTCTATTAAACTTCTTCTGATACCAACTATAAAGACCCCAACCCTAGTATCCCAAATTTATTGTTTACTTTATTAAATTTTCACTAGATAAAAGGAATCACATCCTGAAGGACTGAATAGTTTATTATTATTGATAAAGTAGAAACATACATGAATTTAAAATACATTTTGAGACATAAAATACACAATGTTTTTTCATTGAGAATTCAATTATTTCTCATAGTGTATCCCTTCACATCAAAAAAAAACATCTTCGTATTTGGGAGAAAATAAAACATTAGAATGGGTGAGATCAGTTTCTCAATAAGAGTAAGAGTAAAATAGAATATATCATGAATAAATATGCATAATATATATGGAAAGGTAAATTACAAAAACACACACCATTTAAAAAATAAACAGAGTAAAATACGGATAAAATAAATTATGATCATATAAATACATATAAATAATCCCAAGGGTTTTATTATTATCCATGGATATTATAAAAAATTGAATGATAACATTGACCTAAAAACTGATCTCATAATGAGTGAATACATAATGTTGGACTTATGAAACATATATTCATGGAGAATAACATTCAAATTTAAATACGTGGGTCAGAACATATCTAATTTTTTCACCTGATTTTTCTAATGAGACATGTCAATGCATCAAGGGGATATCTTTAACTGAGCCTCAACCATCACTTTACAATTACAACGAATTACTTATATGAAAAGGGTGAAACATAATCAATATAGAAATTTATATTTAAAACTAACATATGAAATTTGAATACATACCCAAAAAAACAAATATAATCATAAACTATCCATTGTAATTTGGTGAATGGTAATATAATTTTACATCCTCAGTAAAAATTATCGTAAAACGTTAAAATAAATAATAAGGATGATATCCATACAATAAATCTCCAATTGATCAAAATTATAATAATGGTTTTTTATCATTTTTAAATATAAATACTAAAAAAATTTCATAAAAAAAATTTCTAAGGAAAATTAAATTTTAATGTTAAAAATATTTTAAAGACAAAATGGTCACCAAATTTTTTGAAAATAATTTTTCTTGAAAATAAACATTTTATAAATTTTAAATAATATTTAAAACATTTATTTTTCTTTCTGGGGGAAAATCCCATTCACTCCGTACATGTTATAAGAGATATTGCGTTCACATTTTTAGTAAAAGACAAATGAGCATTATTTTGAAAACGACGTGATGATTACATTAATTTTAAAGAAAAAATTAAAATGGGAAAATTGTTCTTAATAAATATTTTCTAAATGGATAAAAATATTTTTGATTACATTTTTAGAATAAATTAATTTTGATGAAAAATGATTTTAATAGAATAGGGAAATAAAGTCTTATTTTCTTGAAATTTTTTTAAAACATTTTAAGTACCAATGTGTAGTAAAAATGTATTATTACATAAAAAAAGATAATTAAATACAATTGGAGGGAAAAATATGTTGATTTAATGATATAAATGTCAAATAATTCCTCCAATGATGACTTAAACAAAAATAATCTCAGATAATGATGAGATTGAGATTTAAACCCTTACAACATTGGTAACTTGTGAATTATAAGCCCTGTGAATGAAATAACATAAAATTAAACATTAAATTAAATTAATAGAGATTTATTCTTGATATCAAATATAAAAAATGGGGTATTATATACACCACACAAATGAATAAGTATTGAATGTGGCATATGTCTAATAAAATTTAAATTGAGACGATAAACCCTAACCTTAGTTTAGACTCCTTTCATATATATTCGATAGTCCTGTATAATAGATACAGGTTTAATGTAAATCTGATATATTTCAATAATCATATATATAATACCATATATTATATTTTTATAACATTGTACCAATCTATTGTTAATAATATTTCATTATTTTCATTATTTTAGGTGTTAAATTTGTTTTATTTCTCATGCATGTTTTGTCATGAATGTTAGATTTATTTTACATATGATATAGTTCGATAATAAGATTGATTATATAAATGTTATAATTATTATTTTCCTTAATTTGAGAAATCCTTATATCGATTATTCGAAATTAGATATAGAAAATGAATCTCATTTCTTTGTAGAGATGATATGTCATATGTACACACGAGCGACAATATAATTCTCTTAAAGGGTGAAATTGTAAATAAGTGTCTAATATATTAATTTTACATAATTTATATAATTTCATATGTATCACATATATTAATTAAATTTATCTATCTTACTTTTCTAATAAAGGGTAACTTACAAATGATTCACATCAATTTGTGAGGTGGTAGTTTATTATACACTCGATTGATGTTATCGTCTTTTAAATTGAATAAAAGGTAAATATTGTTATGTGATATTAAAATTATAAGAGTATAATTATTTCATAAATATTATTTACATAAAATAAATATATTATTATATCTAATCGTGAAAAGTATTGATGGAAAAAAAGATACAACAGTTTGTGAGGTGGTAGTCCACCATACACACAATTGACAATTCTGTTTCACATTTGATGGAAATAGAGATGGATAAATACTATTAATTCAACATAATAACATATTATTGTATGTTATATATAGTTTTTATTATATTGGAGTTTTTAATACATAATTTAAGTATGAAAAAGAATAAATAAAAAGAATTGGCTTAATGAAGACAATTACCTTCTCTTAGAGAATCCCCCAATGTAACTTTTATTTAGGACCGTAGTGTGAGTATTTTAGAAAAAATAGAAGCTCTATAATGTGAATAAGGATTTTTTTGAGGTATTCTGTATGTTTTTTGTTGACTTATAAGGATTTAGTTGTGTGAATAAGTTAGGGTACCGAGTTCTTTTTTAAAGTTAAGGAGGAGTGTTATTTTTGAGGATACCGAAAACAATAAAATAAATAGAAATAAATCCCACAAAAATTCACTAAAAATTTATAATTATATGGGTGGAGGTATTATATGGTATATATGAAACTCCACAAAAATATATGTTTTAAAAATGTTGTTCCTTTACTTATAAGTTTACTTACTATTACTAATTTAGTTTTCCACTAAGGAAACTAGTCTTCTTAGCCTACGTAATTTATCTTTTAAGCCTAATATAAAATAATAATTATTAGAAAATTTGGGACAAATAATTCTAAAAATAAAATCTCAATTATCAACAAAAATAAATCATGTGTTTAAAATTAATTTTCACACAAGCACATATAACGTGCAAAAACATCACTTTAACCTTAAACGTGGAAACAATGTTTTTACTCTTTAAGGTTCAATATATTCATCCTAAAAAAATTGGCCCATAAATGGACCGTAGATGATATTTTTAAATATTAAAAAATAATTTATTATAAAATGATATTTTTATGAATTTTAAATCATTTAATAAAATATCATTTCTTATAAAGTAACATTAATGTCAATTTAGATATTATTCATTTAATTTGAATTAAAAATATTGATAAAATGATGAAATTAGAAACTGTTATTTTCACCCATGAATAAAATTATATATTTATCTACTAAACTAAGGAATCAATTTAATTAATTCAATTTATTTTACTTTTAATATTTTTAGTATCATTTTGTATATTTTTTATTAACTAAATAACTATTGTATTGGTGTTTCTTAAGAATTTAATGTAATTATAAGATTATTAAAAATTGAAAATAAATTACCTTCATGAAATTAATTTCATTATTATCAAAATCACAATTCATATTTATCCAAATATTTCATTCTTCTCTACATGAGCACATAATTAAAATTTAAAAGCAATAGGGTGACATTTTGTCCAATTCTGTACTTAAAATTTCAAATATGTAACTTTCATGGAAAAGTGCCCCAAAAATTCATGAAAATAGATCATAAGGTGATAAAGCTATAAATAAGGTCATTAAATAGTAATTCGATATGTGATTAGTTCATTTAAACCCTTATGTTTTTATTTTATCCCTCGACAGTCCTATTTTTTCCTTAATTAGGGTAATAAATATTTATTGTTTTCACTATTTATTATTGTAAAAAATTAATTTTATCATGTTAGATAAAATGAATTATGAGGGTTAAAAATATGGAATCCATTTTTCCTAATTTTATTAATGAAATTTTAAGAATATAGTTTAAAATTAAACCCACAGGTGCATTGAAAAAAAATATCCAAGAAAAACAATAAAAATTATAAAAAGTTTCTATATCATATTTCAATACGAAATTGATTATAATGACTTTAATTAGTTATATTGTAATATAATTGAACTAATATTACTTTAGAAAAAAATTAAAATACTATTTAAATTTTTTAATAATTTTTAAAAAAGTATGCTTAATATAAAAATCAGTATATTAAATATTCATAAAAAATTAATATTGTCAAAAAAATCAAAAATATTAAGCCAAATATATTTTTTACAAGTTTGTTTAAAAAAAGAAGATTACTTTTTTCAATTTAATTTTAGAAAATCTATAGAAAATAATTTTACATAACATGCGTAAAGCATGACTAGACCACCTTTTAGACAAATACATGTTTTCAAAGCCCATATTTTTCTTTCAACCGGATCATATATTATTTTAAATCAATAAATAACCATTTAATTTATTTTATACATGTGTAAAACATATAATTTTCATAATTTAGTTAGTAATATTCATACCTACCAACTTAACTCTAACACCCCAATATTTTACAATATTTATCTTCTTAAATTTAATCTCTTCGGTAGCTTACATTTCACACAACACCAAGTCTAAATAAACAATGATATATAATTAAATATCAATATTTTAACAAGACTATTATAACATAGAAATTACATCAATATGAATGAATAGTATTAAAAAAATTATGAAATTTCTATATTATATAATTAATCTAATTTTTTGACATCCAAGTAAATGATTTTATAGGCATAAGATAAGAATTAATCCAATCTTACACATTAAAAGTCTATTTTTTTCTAAAAGAAATTTTACCACCTTTTAATGGTTAACCCATTTTAAATAAAATATTTGAACATTTTATATATTAAATTTCAAAAAAATTAAACTTTTTGTTCTAAATAATTATATCAAAATTTACTTTGGTTTAATTATTGGAATGTTTCAGATAAGATTCATGTTTTGATGAATAGTGAAAAATACTAAAGTTTGATTGAAAAAAAATAATTTCATTGAAATTATATGTAGTGTAAAATTATAAAATTGAATGGTTTAAAAGAATAATTAGATTATATATTTATCATTTAATATTATGTAGGTCATTGGAATTATGTTCAAATTAATGTTGGATACTAACACATGTCAATATTTTGATTGTTTTTACTTTCAAAAACCTCATTTTCTCATTCCATCAACAAGGTTAATTTTTATTTAATTACTGTAACATATTTATTTTTAATTTAGAAAAATTGATTCCATATTTTTAATTATTCATTACAAATTATGTAAATATGTTATCTTTTATATTATGAATAGTAACTTTAGTAATTTATTATTATAGTGGTTAAGGGAAAATCATGTAATTAAAGGTTAATATAATATTATAAAATAACAATAACACCTATAAAATATTATTGGATGAATAAATTATACCTTTCTCACCTATGTTTCCAAAATAAATCATTTAATTGAAACCTGTTCATGAAAATGACATAGATATTATTAAAATCAATGATTTTGACAAAATATGTCTCTCATTCTTATAAGTATAATAATTTTAATATAGAGATAACCAGGATATAACATTGTTCATAAATAGTTTATGGAAGGATAAAATAATTACCTACATCATAGTAATTTATATATATTTTTTAGAGATTAAATAAATACCATTAATTATGAAACAATAGTTATGCATGAATTGTTTTATATATAGAAATATCAGATAAATGGAATTAAAATTTTAATGAAATATAATTTGAATTAACTAAGGCACTAGAATTATTTTACAGGTTACTATGGCATGTTAGGAGTGGATTAAATGATTTATCTCTATGTTATCTTTAATTTTGGATTTTAATTAATGTCAATGTTATTAATAGTGTAAAAAATTGACAGTATTTCTATTTTATAAAAATACATCTTACTAATTATTTAAAATCATAAAATATTTAAAAACTAAAAAGTGATAATTATAAGGTCTAAAATCACTTAAATTTTCCATTTATGGAAAATTTAATCTACATATGTAAAAATTAATAGCATTTTGATATTTATAATATTATTACTATAATTTAAATTCAAAAGATTAATTAAGGATAAATAAAAATCATAAGGTTTAAAATAACAACAAAATGTCTAAAAATTACTGTTCGATATTATATCAACCCATACTCATATTATATTCCAAATAACTCACTTTAGAGATATTTTTAATCAAAAATCAATTTATAATAAATTAATAGTTGTGGAGTTTCCAAAAGTTCCCCTCCCCACTTATAAAAGGGAACCTACACTTCTCTTTAATTCACACCTCTAAAGCCATTTTTTCTTCCAAAAATAACCCAATTATCCTACCAACATCCCTAAATTCATCCTAGAGGCCATAATTTTGTTATAAATCAAACCTAACGAGTCCTTTTGTACAAATCAATAGGAGACACTTGAAGAAGAATCAATTGTTTTACAAATTAAATTTAATTTATTTTCATCTTATACTTCCTCTTCCTATGTTTTTTTATAGTAAATTAAAAACTATAGTATCATGTACATTCTAATATGTTATTATAATTATGATAAAACCATATCTGTCTTTTTTCCCATCCTATGAAAAGCAATATCACCATGTGTGTGTATGTATGGTTTACCATGTCCATGCCATGGTGTAATTTTTTATTCAACACTACATTATCTGGATGAGTATAATGGTTGGTATAATGAATTTAAATAAGGAATATAACATTGAAATTATTATTTATAATTAAATTTAACATTTAATTACATACTATTTAACCATCAAGGGAATGATATCGTCACTTGTTCTTACATACAACCTACTGTCTATACGACACGGTGAGATTAATTCTTCATGTTAACCATTCAAGAATGATTATAAACATATATTATGAGAAAAATAATAACTATTAAATCAATATTATACTATATATGAATAAAATATATCCTATGCATAACATATATGACTTACATGACAAAAAAGAATGTGAAAACAAAGCAGTTATCACCTGAAACAATAATAATGATGAAATATTATTAACAAAATGATATAAGAGGATAATATATTATATCATAAATATAGTTATGGTCTTGATATAATTTAATAACATGATATATCCATTACATAGGAGTTTAGGATAGGTATAGAAGAAATCATACCTAAGTTAAGGGTTAATTTTGCAATATTATTATTATCTAAGATTGTTTATACGTAAGTATCTACTAGCACCAAGTTATTGAAAATGTCTAGGCTTCATAAAATTGTATTTCAAAATATTATCAAAAATTGTTCAAGTTCATTTTTACCAATGTTTTAATTTTTATAAAATATTTTCAGAATAATCTTTTAATGGTTTTCCAAATGAGGTACTTAATGAAATTTTTGAAAAATTAATGAAATAATATTTTTTAACTTATCTGATGTGAGAGGATATTTATTATTTCATTACACCTTAATGTTTTGAGGATTAAATTAAAATATTACAAGATAATTTCTAGAATAAATGTGTTCTTTGGTAAATTCATAACTTTTAAATGATTTCAATGTAAAAATTGATATTTCTCTTAACTATTTTTAATAATTTTATTGTATTAACTTCATATACGTAAACATCCTTCATTGTATTTTATTCTTAATTGAGGTTGATTTATTAAGGTACAATATTTCATATTGTATTGAATGGTTTATGATATGTTTGAATATTAATGTTCTATTTAGATACAATTCATGGTTTATGGTTAAAGTATTGACATTTTTTATGCTAGTTTTAATGCAAAATTTATTTTGGTTATGTTTTACCCCTTTCATAAGAGGAATAAATTAGACTTAGTAAATGATAGGTGATTCCCGTTATAACCTCTTTATGCATCGTTAGGTCTAATGAGACAAACTAGTTTGGGGTTTAACTCGGTTAGGTGTGGTGCTCACACGAGGTCATGACTGTGTAGTTATAATGTCTGACATTATGCATTCCCAGATTATGAGATTAGTTATTGATATTACATGTGATTAATAGAAAAGTATAATATCTACGTGAATGTTCAAAGAACATTATTTGATTTATTTTTTCCATATTATTCTTATTATTATGTTTGATGTTATTGTGGTTCATATTTATAACTTACTTTAAAATTTTATGTTTATTTATGATAGCTTATGTTATATTGTTTAACATTACTAAAAATCTAAACTCACTCCTTTGTTTTGTTTTGTTTTCCCAGGATTACAAGAAGTGTATTATGACTGATATGTAGGGTTAAGCTAGGATAATAATGGAATTATCAAAGAATTATCTATATTTCATTTTATTCGTTTAATTGTAACGTAATGTTAATGTATGTTATATATTTTCCAATACTGGTAAAAATATCAGTATATTGGGATTTTATTCCATTTAGTCATGCTAATGTATTAAAATAATGCACCGACTCTCTGATTATTTATTCAGGATGTTAAAGTTGGTATAAGAGGAAGTTTAGAAACACCCTAGGAAACTAGATTTATAAAACATAGATTAGCATATATAACCATTAGATAGACTATAATGATAAGTATAGAAGAAAATCCTAGAATTTTGGTAATATATATATTTTATGGGTATTACTAGAAAATACATCCCTATCTTGATATTATAAGGGGATGTGGTTCGGGAACAAATGTACTTAGGTGTAATAACACTGGCCAGGTGTTTTTTGCCTGACTCGGGGTAACCTAGTTTAGGATAATGGGCCTTACTCTGCACCTAGTTCGACACTCTTGGGTTATTTTCTGAGGATAGTTCACATTTTGTTTACAAACTATTATAAATGGTTTATGAGTAAATATTCCCCAAAAGAAATCAGGTTTATGATTATGAGATTCGGTATGCATAAATTTCTCAATATATGTTAAGTATTTTGAAATTACACATTATGATTCATAACATAATCTAAATAATGTCATTATTTAGAAATGGTAGATAGTGTAAGGAATAGAAACCATATCAACAAACTAAATCCATATATGTATTTACATCCTTTATAGTATAATGATGTTTCGATCAGGAGATGCAGCTGGTGATGAATAACTTATAACTATACTAGGACAACGAGCTTCGGTTATGAATAATAACCATACCCATATGGAGAAACCTGATCTACAATATAGAGTATCATTATTAGATAGCTTTATAAGATAAAAAACTCTAACAATCAATGGGACTAAAAATAAATTTGTAGATGAAAAATGGATAAGTTCTTTATATATAATATTTCTTAGTTTGGGTAAAAATGAATGGGAGAAGGTTGTCATGGTAGTTTATCATCACTCAGGAGATGCAGATTAATGGTGGTTACTGATTCAAAACATTAAATAAGAGGAATAAAATTAATTTATTAAATGTAAGGATTTTAAAGAAGTTATCTTGGAAAATTATTTCCCTAATGAATAGAGAGAGGATATAGAGAGACAATTATTCAATCTGAGGAAAAATAAGGACAAGAATGTTGTAATGTATGAGGACAAATTTATAAGGATAAAAAGGCATTCTATAGACTACATAAATTACACAATGAGTAATATTTACCATTTATTTAATGGGATAAAACTATTTCTATGTATGGAATTTTTATCCAAAACATTCTCATCATATAAAGATATAATATTATTTTCTATTAAGACAATGAAATAATTTTTTGTCTTATGAATTTAAATGAAAGAAAGAGATGAAATGAATGGTGGATTAAGATACAGATAAATGGAAATATGGAAATACATATTTTCATATATGTGATAATTGTGGCAATAAACACCCCAACACATGACTAAAAGGAATGGGAATTTGTTACAAGTGTAGAGAGAAAGGTCATCAGGCTCGTGATTATAAGGGAAAGTAATAAGATATAAATGTGCAATAATATAATTGTAAATATATAATAAATTATGCAAATAATTCTCTAAATCTCAATGAAATATATCTAAAATGAAATAAATAGATCATGGTTAGACTTATGCTGTCAAAATGGTCGAAGTAGAATAATTAGTGTATTTTTGTTTTTTGAATTCAAGAATGATGTTATAATAATTTTGTTATAATAATAATATAATATATAAGGATTGTAATATATTACTTATTATCTAAGTATTTGTTGGCTTCAACATTTCATTAATGTTTTTATGGAGATTGAATATTTGTTATTTGTTAATAAGAGATACATTACATTGGTTTGGGAATCTGATGTAATTGTTGATTTTGAAAATTTTTATACCATTTTTAGACTATTAATTTGGATAGATGTATTTTGGATAAGTATTATTTTATGAGTGGAGTAAGATGAATATTTGATATTATTATTTGATTTTAAATTATGATTTATTAGATACTTTGGGAAATCCATTTTGAATTCAGTAATCATTTCTAAGATGAAGGACATACTTGTGGAATTTAAGAATTATCAAAAGTGGTTCAGGCATAAAAAATTGATTTTTAACATTCATTTAAAAGTTTAAGGGTTAAAGTGAAAATAGATTGAAGAACAACCAAAGGATGAGATTAAGCTTATGACATGAAAATAAATAATGTAAGTTACTATCTGAATAGTAAAATATTCTTCAACTCTATGGAAAGAATATTGAAAAAAATGCCATCCTTTTACTTTTTTCGATGAATCAAATGGTCCCTAAGATCATTTTAGATTTATATATTTGTGATTTTTAACATTCTATTAACTATTTTCTTCATCACTCTCCATCAGAACATGAAGGTTATATTTTTTTTTAATATCCATGTTTTTCTATATTAAACCCTTCTATATTTTATCCCAAGTAAACTTTTTTACTTCCTTTTTTTAAGAGGATGTTTTATCACCCCTTGTTCATAAGTGGAATGTCAATAAAGTTATTTCTAATAGTCAAAACATAGTTACTGAAACGAATTCAAAAATTTAGAGGATGTAATTTATTGAAGAAGGGGGGAATGTAACACCCTATGATTTCATTATGTATATTCTTAAATTTAATCTCTCTTATAGCTTATGTTTCACACAACACCATGTTTAAGTGAACAATGATATATAATTAAATATCATTATTTGGAAATTACTATTATAACATAGCCATTACATCATCATGAATGAATAATATTTAAAAACTTATGAACTTTATATTTTACATATTTAATAAATTGTTTTGACATCTATCAAAAATATTTTATACGAATAAGAGAAGAATTAATCCAATATTTGATACTATTATATATTAAATTTGTCAAAATAAACTTATTCATAGAAATCATAATATCAAAATTTACTTTGGTTCAATGTTTCGTATTTTTCGGATATGTTTCATGGTTAGATAAATAGTGAAATATTCTAAATTTTAATTATAAATAACTTTTTTCATCAAAAAAATTTATAGTTTTGAATTAAAAATTTTAATTATTTAAAAGTATAATTTGAATATATATATATATATATAATTTAATATAATGTAGGTAATTATAATTATTTCCACATTAAAAATAGATATAAACACTTTTCAACCTTTTGATGCTTTTTATTTTTTATAACCCCATTTTCTCATTCTGTTAACGAGATAAATTTTAATTTAATTACTATAACTTATTTGTTCTGAATTTTGAATAATTTATTCCATATTTGGAATCAATAGGCCCAAATTATATAAATAGGTTTTGTTGACATTATGAATAGTAACTTAATAATTTATTATTAGCATAGTTAATGGTAGATCATGTAATTAAAGATAAAAAAAATTTAATATTACCCTAACACCTATAAAAATAACATTGGATGACTAAATTCAACCCTTAGAGTCTATTATTTTTAAAGTAATAATTTAATAGACACTTTTCCATGAATATGACATAGATATCATAAAAATCAATGAATGGGAGAGAATGTCACACTCTCATTTTTTATAAGTATAATAATTTTAGTATAGATATAAATTTGAGATAAAATTGATAATAAATAGTATATGTACAGATAAAATAATTATATAAATCATATTAATTTATATATAATTGTTCGATATTATATAAATACCATTAATGATGACACAATAGTGATGAATAAATTATTTTAAGAATAAAAATATAAAATAAATGGTTATAAAAATATTAAAAGAAATACAACTTAATTAATTAATGCACACTATGAATTTTATCGGTGACTATGAAATGATTGATGTATATTAAAATATTTCTTTTGATGTTATATTTTTTCTTGGATTTTAATTAATGTCAATATTTTTAGTAGTTCCAAAATTGGCACAATTGATATTTTATAAATATAACATCATATTAAATTATTTAAAAATAATAAAAATATTTAAATACTACATAGTGTTAATTATATTATCTAAATTTTTATAAATTTTCAATTTATTTACAATTGAAACCACATAATTAAATATTTACACCCTTTTAATATTTATAATATTATTACTACAATTATAATTAAGTAGATTAATTAAGGTTAAATAAAAATGATATGGTTAAAAATTATATAAAAACAAGTATAAATTAATTGTTTAATAGGATTTATCCCCATCCTTATAATTTATTTTATATAACTCACTTTTTATCTATTTGGAATCTAAATGAATTTATAATGTATTAATAGTTTTGGAGTTTCCTAAATTTATCCTCCCCTCTCCTATAAATGGGAACCTATAATTATCTTTTCTTTGCTCTTATAAAGCCCTTTTTATTGGACCACCCCTATCTAATTATCATGAAAAAATACCAAAAATCATCTTAGAACCTATAATTTGGGCATAAATCCAACCAAAGAGTCATTTTATGAAAATAAAAAGGAGAAACTCAATGAAGATGTAAATGATTTACCAAATCAATTAAATTTATTTTCATCTTCTACTTTTTCTTACTATGTTTTTTTAATACTAAATAAATAACTAATATATCATATACATGATTATATGTTATTATAATTATGATACAACCATATTACTACTTCAATATATCCTACGAATAAAAATATCACCATCTGTTTGTACGTACTTCTTACTGTCTCCGCATCATGGTGTAATTTTTTATTTGACACAACTCTATTTGGGTGTGTATAATGATGAGTATAATGGAAATAAATAATGAATATAACATGATAATTATTTTCTGTAATTAATATACAATACAATTCTATACCATTTAACCATTAATGAAATGATACTTTCGCTCGTGCATGCGTGCGTACGACCTACCGTCTCCACGATGCGGTGAGATTAATTATACACCTTAACCTTTCAAGAATGATAATAAAAACATATATGGATAGTGAAGATAGTAAATATGAACTTAATTTCCTTATATATATGAATAAAATACATTATATTCATAACAAACATAACTTACATGACAAAACATGAATGGTAAAATGAATAGTTTGGAAAAATATGATAATCCATTTTAAAGGGGAACATGGTTTTTCAACATGGTTTCCAAACCATAAACTAACTGCATGTTGGAGACTATCCAAGAATGTTCACCTCCTCCATGTTAGGGTCCTGATTAGAAAAACACTAATAACACTATGGGATACACCTATGTAATATGTTTTTGGTTTTGTAGGTTTGTGATGATAATAATGAATAGTTTGGAAAAATATGATAATCCATTTTAGATTCTCATGGTTCATCATAATGGTTATTATCAACTGTGTGCTAATTGTGCACCTCAAAATTTTTATTTAAAAATTAGGAATCCAGGCCTAGAACCAATCCTAAATGCTCTTGAATCCTATGTGACCTATTTTTAAACATCTATTATGTTAAAAGTAATGGTAGATAATGAAAATTAAGGAAACCATGCATCTATAAAAAACCCTGATCTTAAATTTTGACCCTTCCTTTCTACCCTTTATGCATATTGTTCCCCATTTAAATCAAAAAAGGTGTGATAAACAATAACCAAACAAAATCTTTATTGAGGAAGGATATGTGGCATGTGATCTCCAAAAATGAGGTTTTATATTTTTTTAATATCTTAAGATTTTAATTTATCATTGAGAGTGGATAAAAAAGCGAGGGAAAAAATCTTGAGTGTGTAACTTCATGCATGTGAGTGTGTATCTTTGAATGAGCGAGTGTGTACATATTGAGTGAGTGAGTGAGTGTGTGTGTGTGTTTGTTTGTACATTCATGAGTGTTAGTGTATCTGTATCATTACATGTGTGAGTATCTTAAAAATGTGTGTGTGTAAATAATTGGGTTTATGAGTTTGTGTTTTTATTTGTGTGTGTTTTATATATATGTGTTTGGGTTATTATCATAGATGAAGATCATAGAAAACGAATTATTGGAGAAAAAAATAGTAGATATACCACAAAAAAACTGTCAAACTCCAAAAGAAATATTCTCTTTTCTATATTGAGAATATTAGTAATGGTAATTTTGTTAGTTCTATATGAGAGGATTTACCACACATAGAATCAACCAATCCTGAGGATGATCAGTGGTATCCCATGGTGCACTCCAGAACCACATCACCTATACATCATGGTGGATAAGATAAAAAAATTTATGGTGATTTTAAGGAAGGATGAAAAATATGTATGTTGTACCAACAACCTATATGTATTCAAATTAAACCATAAGGTGTTGACATACAAGATTTAATAATGGTGATGATCTATTAATTTCAAGGGAAATGTGATCAATAAGCATACATGGAATGAGAGATTTATATCTATAACATGTTCTCTTTACATACCAATTTCAAAGATAAAAAGATAAATCCATTTTCCCATGAATTTCTTTATTATGCATTATTTTTTTGGGATAATTTTCATAACTATATAGTCATATATATAGGATTTCCAATCTATATCTTCAAAGAAATGATCTTTTACATAATGAAACAAATTGTTCCCTCACACTATCTTATAAGTATCCACTAAAATCTTCCATGCATCACCTAGGTGAGTATGAGTATTTAATATTAATACAAGGAGATTAAATTTGTTATAGTATAAAAAATGATGAGGATCTAGAGGAAAACATGAAAAAAAATTATATGTCCTAAATCAATAGAATTTTGATCAAGTGAATATGTACCCCCATATAAAGATTTAAGATATGATCCATCAAGAAATGAATATATAAAAAAAATTTAAAAATAAGAGTAATTTGAGGAAACCCACTACCACATTCACTCCTAGGATGAATACAAGTACATAGTTTATAAACTCATAAAATACGAAGTATATGGTTTATCATTAGAGTGAAATGTCAAATATTACTCTTAAAAAAATTAATATTGTGGCTAAACCATCAAGAAAAAATGTTATTAGATGTTTCAAATCCCATGTAAGACGAAATATCATATGTGAATTCCCATTCCAATTAACCATGACCATAAATAGTTTTATACAATGAGATATTAATGAAGATAACTTAAATGATGGAGATAAAGATTCACTAGATATTGATTATGGATAATTTATGAAGGATGGTGAGATTCTCCTCACAATGTGTGTCTTGTGTGAAGAAATTATTTTTTATGAGAATGAGAAATGAGAAATAATTTTCCATACTTGATTCCAAATCAATTGGAATCTATTTAGTGTCATATTTTATGGGGTAAATTATAGTAATGTGTTGAGAACCATGTTGGTGTGGATTTTGAGACTCCAAAATTTAAATCACAAGCGTCCATACTAAATCTAAAGGTTGAATGATTTTATGGAGTTTAATGTCACTGAATAGGTGAAGATAATGTTCACCATTAGTAAGAAAAAGGATGAGATTTTATGTTATGTTGTATCGATAAATTTGTGACACTTTTTATGTGGTCAAACATGGTAGTATTTCCAATGTGTCACACATGATGGTTTCTTAAAAAATAACTCTGACATACTCCGTGGAGAACCTATGAACATTTCCTAATGTCACAAAACAAATTTTAGAAGGAAAATTTTTGAGAAAGAATAAAAAATCATTAATCAAGGAATGTTGGGAGAGAACAAAAAAGGGGAGAATAAGGGAATAAGAGAAACATAAAAAAGAGTTGAAATGGAGAACAAATTAAAAATAAGATGGAATAATATTTTTAATAGGAAACAATCCCCATGTCTGAAAAAATTGTGAGTTTAAAGTTATTTTTATTTCTTAGAAATTTCTCTTAGTACTTATGTATAAAAATTTTATGATGAACACTAATAAATTAAAATATCCTTTTACACATGGTGTTTAGTATTTATTTTATGAATTTTATAATGTACTTTTAGAAGTGGTACCACATGGATATCCACCTGTTATAGGTATTTATCATCAAATTGATCACATACCAAGAGATTCCCTTTTTAATCATCTAGTGTATTTCACCAACCCCGAGGAGACCAAGGAAATTAAAAATTAATTCAAAGAAGTATTATAAATTAGGTATTATAAGGGGGGCTTCTCCCTTATTTAGCTTCAGTCCTACTAGATCCGATGAATGTTGGTATACAGAAACCATTAATTGAAAATCCATCAAAACATTACTGTGAGGTATCAATTGTCATTAACCCATCCCTCCAAATGTGCACCTTATGGTTAGTAAATTAAAATAGAGGTATAATGAACCCCTGAGTCCCAACTTATATTGAATATGGGTTAGATAATAGTATATAGGGTATAAAAATCTCATATATGAAATTGATTAACATTAAATGATGATATTGGATCAAGAGATAGGATATCAACCATCATGAAACTACATAAAATAATATAAAAGAGTAAAAATTCCAAATCATACCATAATTAATGTATAAAGTAAAAAATGAGTCTTGAAACATATACATAAAATAAATTCTAAGGTAGTCACTCAACAATAGCTCCAATGTCTAGGCTAGTAATGTCCTACACTATCCTCATGGTCCTCTTGGAAACCTAAGAAATAGTTGTATATATGTGGGGTGAACATAACATAGATACTCAGTATAATCATACCTAAGGACTCTCATGCACATTTGAAAAGTTCATTCTAATGCACAATTGGATAAACAATAGAACTAATAAAACCTAAATAGGTAATCTAACTAATTTCTCCCTTAAAATGAAGAAATCACTAAATAAAACATCAAAGTATAATAATATAATATGAATCTTATTGATAATGGTTACCCCACACCACTTTCCCAGCAATTTTCCACTCCAAGGCCTAAACATCATAAATCCTAGTGATCTTATATCTTCTATATAATCCTACTTGAATACACCTAGGAAACTACATTATACCAAGAACACTACATTGAACTAGTAATCACATTTCTCCCAAATACACCAAGGAAACCAAATCACACCAATAACCTTGTGAAACAACTTTAATCACATTCATATACTCAGATAACCACATCTAGATATCATGGATAATAAGTTAAAATGATTATTGAAGGACATCAACCTCATGAACTCATCATATCATTGATAACCCCCACTGTGAACCACCTCATGAATTTCATTAATAAAACAATAATTTAACTATATTAGAAATCCATAATAGCCTATTAATAAGAAAATATCTTAGAATATGTAGTAAAGAAGATGAGGTATACAACAATATTTCTTCACCATCCTATACATTGGGAAAACACCCCAAAAAAAATTGGTCATCGAAACATGAAGTACGATGAGGGTGGTGTGTGTATAGTAATTACAATGAAAATAAAATATATAATAGTCACCCACGGGACAAACATATGGGTTCAAATAAATAGAACACTTAAAACTCACACCACCACCATAAATCCTCATAACCTTTTCCACTATCATTTTCACCTCTAAATGCATTACATCACACAAGAAAGCTGCAACCACATTCCACAGTCCATAACCCTATCAATTTTATCAATTTCTATATTTTCCATTTATAAACCAACTTCATTTATTAAGACTATTAATTTAATATTTAATGTTAATAATTTTATACCCACATCCCACTTTAATTAAATATATCATTGGTCATATCAACCCATACCATTTCTGTTTCATTATTTACATTTCATTCCATCAGTATCAGAAAACTAAAACAACACAACACAATAAAACACAAAATAATATCACCTGTCCATATTATATTAACAAGTTCCGTATTTAAACCACACATCTCAACCATTATTAGTCACTTATCGACTTACCTTCCTCATCTCAACAAGCCCCACATTTGAATCACTACGCATCACAACAACTATTCATCTAAACCACCACACATCAGAGACATCACACACCACATCCCTTTAACCACATTTAAACAGCCTCACTATAAAAATAATTCCATGACACACCATAATAACCATACATCACATTCTGGTTTTAACAAAGGGATTTCATTATATTCATTTAATATTTTCAAGTGCATTCAAATACAAATCTGAGATTCCATGGAAATCGAATTTATTATCCTAATATATATTATTATCTATTTTCATATGTTCTTTATTAAATAAAGACAATCATAATAAATTTCACCAATTCAAAATCAAAAAATATTATAACAAATTTAATCATAATTAAAATCTAGAAAGAATACTAAGAATTTTCAACCATATTGGGAAAAAAAATTAAAATTCAATAGATTTATTACTCACTAATAATTTTAAATTAAGAAGACTATAATGAAACTAACTCTAATGGCCTAGAGTCAAAGGTTTATTTATTTTATATTCAATAGATCTAAGTGATAACATCCCAACAGAAAAAAATAATTTATTAGACTTGGAAAATTAGATATATACTTTAATCTAGCATTATATTAAATATAAAACAATGTAAAAGTAAATATTTTTCATCCTTGATTTTTTTTCATAGTTTTATTATTCATAATAATGGTAAAATAAAAAAGTAAGATTGATATAATGTTATTATTAAGGGTGAAATATAGTGGAATATAATAAGAGTAAATTATGCATAACCAATATGGAAAGGTAAATAACTAAAAACACATTCAATTTAATAAATAACATGAGCATAAAAAAATACATGGATAATATAAATGCATTAATATCATGGATAATAATTACAAAATTTTCATTAAAGAAAATTAATATTATTGGATTCCATGATCTCATACATCAAGGCATCCATACCATCAAGACCTTTCACCCATACACTTTAATCTATGGGTATGTATAAACAAAAAAATAGTTTAAATTTTCTGATTAATTGGTTTCATGAGACTATAGATCTATCAAGGTGTTATCAATAACTTTTTTCCACCAAGAACTATAATTATAATGCATTAATTATATATTGAATGTTCAATTAAATTCATAAAAAATATTTTTTATCAACAATTATCTATATGGATTAAAGAATATTTATTTATCAAGGTTTTCCCCAATCTATAAAATAACATTCATAGTAAAAACAATATTTAATAGTTTTATATAGATTAGGAAATATTAGTATCCATGATACAAAGAATATTTAAATTTAAAAGAAATTTAATGTCTAATTATCATAAGAAGGTGAATGATTTGAGAAAAAATAAACTACACCAAAATTAATAAAGACAGTTAATCTCAATAATTTACTTAGTCAAACTGATCACAACACATCCAAAGTAAAAAACAAAGATGATATTATTAAGAAATATTCCCTATCTTTTATAAGTAAAATAATGTGTTTATATCATTGGTGAAAAAAGTTACCATAAGAGAAGAAATAAAAAAATATTGAATAAAATGCCCTTTTAATTTTGAAAATCACTTTTAAAATCTAAAAAATTATAGAATATTATAAAATGTATTATTTTTAAATAAACATGTAAACATGTAATGTAAAATTTATATCTTTTACCAATATATAGTTGTAAAATTCTATCATTATCGAATATGCTAAAACAATGGTTCCTCACACAATTTCTATAATAAGTCAAAAAGTACCTTGTTCATAAAACGATAAGAATATTCATTTCATACCATTTTAAGAAAACTAAAACAGGGTAAATATATTTAATAATAAATTCTATATTATGAAAAATATTCTTTAAAGTTTTTTACAGAAAATAGGGATATGGTAACAAAATCATTTATGACTGAAAACAGAAATAAAATTGGTTTTTCTTAAAAACATTTTCTCAATCATTTTAAGTAAAAAATCAAGGAAAATGGTTCCACTACTTGAAAATTTAATGAATAACTAAATTTTATTAAAATTATTTCAGTCTATTATATAGTTATAAAATAATTTCCTTTAATTGAATTTCAATAATGAACAAACCTAATTAAAATCATTTTGAAACATAAACACATACTAATTTGGTAACTTTTGAATCACAAACCCAAGGAAAGAAATAACATAAAATAAAAATTTAAATACAATGAATATAATGGTAATTATTATATAACATATAATTGATTAATTATATACACCAAAAAACATAGGTTAATTATACCAAATATTTCTCAATAGAGTAGAAATTGATATGAAATATCTTACAGAGTTCATATCATTGAAGTGAGAATTAATAAATGTATTGATTATGTATATCAAATTTAAATCCATGTAAAATAGTTGGCAATAAAAAAATAAATAATAAAATTAAATTCATATATAATCTTATAATATCAAAGAAAATAAGGGTTAAATATAACCCAATGATATAAATTGAGATATGACATTCACTACCACTTGCTAACATTCAAGTTAAATACACTTTGGTGGAATAATTTAAATGAAAACTAAAAACACCAAGATGTATGAAAAATTAATTATCTAATATGAAATAGAGAATTATTTATAAAATAAAAATAAATTATGTGTGTAACATTGATAAAGTCCTCGATAAAGGGGAATTGATACAATGTTCCTTACATTTTACGAAATTCTTTAATAAAAACCACTTAAAAGAGAGTGTGTGTGTGTGTTTAAAGTGACTGTTAAAATATAATTAATAATAAAAATAAAATATTTTAAATATTCAATTGAAATTATATACACCATTTAAAATAAATTAGGTGCATAAAAGAACATGTTTCTCAAAGAAGGATTTTTAAAGATTGAAAAACACAAATCATGTTTTCCTTTAGTTCAATGTGCTTTAACCTCTTGTATAGTTAATTAATTAATGAAAGTTTATTAAAGAAAAAAGAAAACAATACAGGGAAAAAAATATACAATCATGGAACACCCAACAACCATAATGAAGGATTTATGGTGTTGGAGATAAAAATCCCAACCTTCAAAATAAAATAATCAAGAACCACCCAACGAAGTGTGGTCATATTTGGATTTCAACAGTAGCATCTTCCTTGATTTCCATTATTATGACAATCCATGTGTTTTTATGATGGTAAACAAATTACATCGGTTCGTGAGGTTGTTGTCCATTATACATGGAAACGATGGATTTTTCCCATTTTATAGAGAAGGAGATGGATAAATATTATTCCATAAACATAATAAAGTATATTTTTCTATTATATATTGAATTACTTATATTTCAATTTTTATGACAACATTTAAGATGGAAAAAGTTTAATTGAAAAGAAGGAACTTAGTGAAGATGATTGCCTTATCTTAGAAGAGTCTCTATTGGATCTCATATTAAGGACACTAGGGTTGGTATTTTGGAAGACTACCTCCTCTAGAATGTGGAAAATTATTTTTTGAAGTGATTTTGATAGTTTTTTGTTGACCTAAATGGATTTATAGGTGTGATTATGTGAGGGGTGGGGTGCCTTTTTATAATTGAAAAGTGACATTTTTGTAAATACACTAATCTATTAAATAATAGGAAGTCCCAATCAACATTAGTAGAAATTAATAAATAAATAATTGGAAACAATCATTATAAGGTCAATAAACACCTAAAAACTAAATAAAAACATGTTTTAAACTTTTTATTCCCCATATGTACAAGTTTAATCACTCTTAACATTTTAGTTTTCACCACAATAATTAGTTTTTTATATTAGGTAATTTATCCTATAATCATAAAATAAAAATATCCTTATTATGTAATTTTAACTAATTATTCTATAAATGAAATAAAATTAATCATATAAAAGATATATTTTGATGTAAAATTAATTTTAACACAAGCACATGTAACGCAGAAACCCCGACTAACCTTAACCATATTAATAAATTTTTACTATTACTATTCATTATAACCAAAAATTAATTTAACCATATTATGTAATATTAACTATGATGATTAAAAATATGGAATAAATTTTATCAAATTAAATAAAATTAATTTTAAAAACCAATTTAAAAATGAACCCGCAAGACATGTCAAAAAAATATTTTTCAAAAAATCTACTTTTCCAGCACAAGATGATCATTCATTAATTCTAAGGCCAGAAATCATCATTATATTAATTTAAATTCATATAATTATATATGTAATATATAATTTTTTTTAAAATAAATTCACAAAATGTGTTATTTAATTAATGAAAATGGATAAACATTATGCACATAAATACAATTTTAAGAAAAAATGTGTTTTTAAGCCTAAAAATAAACATATAATAAAATTTGTTATAAAAATTATTAAAAGATAATTAATTAGATTAAATATAACTAAATAATAATTGTTTTACTATAAAATAAAATTAAATGAAAATGGGACTTTTAAATTACATAATTTAATGAAAATAAATAATAGTTTTACAAAATTCATAATTTTCACTATTCACTGAAAAAAATACTCATTTCTAAAAAAATCAAATTTTTACAAAACTTTAATTATGAAATGAGTATTTAAAAAACTAATTTCACTTTTAAAAATATGATTTATAACTTTAAAATAAAGAAATTATATTATTTTCTCACACTATGAAATAAAATCATTTTTTGCACAAAAAATATATTCTTGAAGCCTAAAAAGACTTTACTAAAAATTGAGTCCTTATATACAATTATATCAACTTCAAAAATTTAAAAAAACTCTTAATTCTATTCATACCACAAATTTTAATTACTATTTCATAAAATTAACAGTTAAATAATATAAAATTATTGTTTTTGGCTTGGTTTTGTGCGTCATATATGCTATCAGTCATATTATTCATTTTAAAAAAATCAACATGTTACATTATTCCCACAATGAATAAATTCTATCCTCACAATTTTAAATTAGGCTAAAAAAATATGGGATTAAAATTTGATTTTTTTGGAAAAACCATATCCTGATAGGGGTAATAAAACTTCCTCTTAGAATTAGGTGAAAAAGAAGTATGATGGTCTTCTCAAAAACTAGGATTCCAAATTTGAGAACATTAATGGGAGGTGGAAATATGGAAATGGAGGATAATAATAACACCCAAGGACTAATAGAGAATGATATAAAAAATGTTCAATAGAAATATATCCAAAAATAACCCACAATTTTTATGGGGTAAAAGGCCATTGATTCATGATATATGACTGTAACAGGACAACATTTTGTTTCAAGATCATTTTCTCAGAGTGATGGAATTCTTTTCCCATTGAAACTAATAAAATTGGAAAATATACTTACAATAAAAGAATAATTTTATATTTATAATAATTTTTTCCATAATGATATATTTTTCTCTAAATGATTAGTATTGAATATGATTTATATTCATGATTCACTAAAATTAACTTTTATTTAATAATAAGTCATATCTATAGTCTCCAGAAATTCACCAAAACCAAAATGATTATCATAGGTTATCTAATAAGAAAATTACAACACATTAATATCTAAAAATATCTATTAACACCCAAATTTCATCTTAATATTTACCCATCAAATTTTTTGTATAAAAACAACAAAATCTTAACCAGGATATCAAATTCCCCAGTGGTAGGTGTTTCACCTTTGTGGCCCTTTCTAAGTGGGTTCAAGCCGCATAGCCTTGTCAGATTTTCTATGTCGTTATATAGATTTTTCTCGTTTTCTAAAAAAATTAATATAACATTGATAATATTTAAAAAAAATATATTATGAACATACTCAAAATTAACATTAGTCGTCAAATCGCTTTTTACCCATAAAGGCTTTTTATATAATTTTTTTCACTAAATCAGATAATATTAAATGACTATTATTATCTTATCATCAATGATCATATTAAACCTAATGTTTTTCATTAAATTTATATTTATTTCCACTAAATATAAAATCATTATTCCCAAAATAACATTCTTATTAACACAAGTTATATATAATGGTCACACACACCTCCAAAATCTATTAAAACGTAATAAATGGTTCCACGATACGTTTATCACATAAATAATTAGAAGGGGTATCTATACTTATAAAATTATAATAAAACATATAATTAGAAAAACATATTTTTGCCTAAAAATATTTAACTATCCTTATTTAAATCATAAATATAGTGTCTTAGGGGAATTTCCTTAAATGATATCATATGGGTATGTCCTTTGATCTATGTGTTTCTAAATCTATTTCCCAAGGTTCCTTATAAAGTTTATTTAATATAAAATATAAATAACCCAACCCCAGTGTCCTAGAGTGTAGGTTTAATTTATTATATTTTCACTAGATACAGTAGATCACATCCCCAAGGACAAAATAGTTCTGTTGTCTTCATAAACTAGATACATAATTAAATCTTACACTACATAAAATATAAAATAGAGTAAAACTAAATATTAATCATCCTTGAATTCATTCATATATTACTTCTCCATATGAAATGGAAAGGAAAAAAAATAAAGTGGGGGTATAATGATCAGTAAGGATTACATGACACAAAAGTTATCATGAGTAAATAAGGGAAAATAAATATGGTGAGGTAAATAACTGAAAACAGGTTTCATATGATAAATAACTTGGGAATAAAAATAATACATATATAGAATAAATGAATTAATCTCATTCATAAAAATAACTAAATTCTCATTGAAGGAAAGGAATAATATTATACTTCATGATCTCATACATAGGGATATCTTTACTGTAAAGACCTTACACTAAGACGGTTTAATCGATGGGTTGGTATAAACCAAACACCTAATTAATTTCACAAATTGGTTTTTTATCATGAGAGTATCTATGCATTGAGAGAATATATATAATCAATCCCCACCCATCAATTCATGTCCAATTAATCCATTATATATTATATGATCAATTAAATTTGAAAAAAAAATATTTATTACCAACAATTATCTGTATTGAGTAAATGATATTGATTTATCAAGGTTTTCCCCAGTTAATTAAATAAATTTTATATTAAGATACCATATGTGATACTATAATATGGTTTAGGAAATAATAATATTCGTTATACCAACAATATGTTTATTTATGAGAAATATAATGTCCAATGATCATAATAAGGTTAATTATTTTAGAGAAAGTTAACAGACACAAAATTAATAAATAAAGTGAATGGAACATTATTTCATGGTCAAGTTGATTATAGACCATACAAAGAAAGAATAAATAGGATATTATAATATGATAACTCCATTGAACTATATTTAATATAAGTTTTTTGGTTATTATTGATAAATTGAAATACCATAATAAAATAATTACAAGTATTATTATAGAAGATACCTACTTCATTTTGAACACACTTTACAAAATAATAAATTTAAAAAATGTTAGGAAAAAAATTTTCTTTGAAAATTATCATATTTACATATAATTTAAGCTTAAAATAATTATGTGTTCATAATAGTGGTAAATTTTATTAATACTAAGTACATTAAAATAAATATTTCTTACACATATTTGGTAAAAAGTAAAAAAGTTCCATGTTTAGAAAATTTAAAGAATATTCCTTTTAAAACATTTTATAAAAAGTAAAAAATGCATATAAATTTATTTAATAAATCATTTGATAAATCAATATTCTTTAAAACATTATAAGAAATATATTGATATGTAACAAAAATTATTTTTGACCCAAAAAATAAATTATGTTGGATTTTCTTATTATCATTTTCTCAATAATATAAAGTAAAAAATAGATGAAAATGATATTATTACATTAATATGTTTTGAATAAATATAGTATAGTAAAATTAATTTGGTTTATTTTACAATATTAAATGAATTTCCTTCAATCTAAATTTAATCATGAATAATCCCGATTAAAATAAGTTTGATGGATAAACTCATGTTGCTTTGGTAACTGCTGAATCATAACCCCCAAGAATGAAAGAAATTCAAATTAATCATTAAATATCATAAATAAAAATTTATCCATGATATAAAATATAAAAGGGTTAGTATATAAAACTCATAAAAACAAATAGGTTCACAATACCACATAAGTCTTAATAGAGTTGAAATTGAGACGAAATCTGTTACAAAGAACAAATCATTGAAGTGAGAATTAATAAATGAACTGATTATGTGTATGAAATTTATATCCACGTAAAAAATTAATTCCAACAAAATAATATCATGTATTTACACACATAATCATATAATATCAAATTCAATAATGAATTAATACAACCCAATAAAAATAAATTTATTTTTGAAATTCCTTACTACTTGGTAACATTCACGTAAAATACCTATGGATGAAATAATTTTAACTGTATCATAGAATACACTTAATTATTATTTATTCATTATAAAAAAATGAAAATTGGGAGTTTTATACACCATATAAATTAAATTATGAGCAAAAAATTAAAATAAACCTCAACAAAGGGAAATTGAGGAAAAATTCGTTACTTTTTAAGAAACATTTTAACCAAAATATCATGAGGGAGAGGTAGTGTTTTAATTACTTGTTAAAATATAGTGAATAAGAATAATACAGGACATTATATATTCAATTTTTAGTAAACTCACCATTTAATTGAAATAAGTTGCAAAAAATAACTTTTCTCTCAAAGAAGGACGTTTTGAGACTAAAAAACATACCACATATTTCCATTTAGTTGAAAAATATGTATCCTTAAATATAATGGTTTTAAATATGTTATTAATTAATACCATCATAATATTAATATTTATAATATCATATATTATATCTTCATAACATATTATCATTTGTTCGTTAATAATTGTTTATTATTACGATTGTTTCGGATGTTAACAGCTTTATTTTCTCATGCATGTTTTGTTATAGAAGTTCTGGTTATTTAGTATATGATATCATTAAATCATCTCCATAATAATATTTACATTATAAATATAATATTTTTTTATTGTATACCTTTTTATCACCATTATTGAACGTTGTACATTGAAATTGAATTGAATAGCTATATTGATACGGTAGGCTATGCGTACGCACAATAGTCAATATCATTTTCATAATGGTTAAAAGGGTGAGGAAGTGGAGGATATATTAATTTAAAAAATAAATATCATGACATAAGTATCATATATATTAATTATTTACATCTTTAATACAATCCATGTGAGTCAGTGATGGAAAACAAATTACATCGGTTCGTGAGGTGTTAATCCACCGTTTACACGAGTAATGGGTTTGTTTCCCATTTTTTTGGAGAAGAATATGGATAAATATTATTCCATAAACATAATATATTATATATATGGGATATACTATTGTTATCATATTGTTATTTTAAATACATAATTAATGGTTGAAAAAGAATAAGTAAAAAGAAGAAGCTTATTGAAGATGATTACCTTTTCTTAAAAGAACCTCCTTCAGATATATTATTAAGGATAGTAGGGTTGGTATTTTTTTAAAGTAAAGATCCTATAGAATATGGATAAAGATTTTTGGTAGAGGTTATTTATAGTTTTGGTTAAGATATATGTATTGATAGATGTGAATATGTGATGGGAGTGGATGCCATTTTATAATTGAAGAGGATTTATATTTTTGTAAATACACAAAACTATTCAATAATGAAAAGTCACTCTCCTCCCAAGAATGAGAATAATTGATAAATTATGGATTAAAGGATTGATAAGGTTGATCCAAACTTCCAAAACTAAGAAAAAACATGTTTTAAATATGTCATTTCATTTAATTCCACGTTTCTTCAATTCAAACATTTTGTATTTGACCACGATAACTGGTTTTTTAACCAATATATATTAATCTTTTAAGACTATAATTAAATGAAACTAATTTCATAAATTTTAACCAATGTTTATAAAAATTTAATAGAATTAATAAAATAAAAATGCATGTGAGGAAGACAATTTATCATAATTACAAGTAATGCTCAAATCCTTTTTTTAACCCCCACCATAGTAATTAATTATTAGTGTTTTACAATTCATTATGAAGAAAAACAAAGTTGATCTTATAAAATAATATAACATATTTTGATTTTAATTATGGAATCTATTTTATAAAATTCAATTTACATAATTATAAAAATTTAATTTTAAAATGAACCCGTAAAAATTGTCATAAAAAAATTTTCAAGAAATTAATTTTTCAAGCATAAGAAGATCATAAATTAACTATATGAATAGTAAATGTAATTATATGAATTTATAAATCATGTAAAAATATATATAATCTAAAAATTTTGTTTATATCATTCCTAATTATGTGTTAATTTAAATAATTAAAATGGAGAAACATTATTTACCTAAAAATAGGTGTAGAAAAAATACATTTTAAGCCTAAAAATAAAAATATACCACAATCCTGTATAAAAATTATTAAAGTGTAATTAATTAGATTAAATATTACTAAATAGTACATATTTTACTTTAAAATCAAATTTTATCACTACCCAAAATTCTAAAATTAGAAAATTATATTCGATAGCGTGTATAACACACAACACCAATATTATAAAAAAAACTCGCAAGGACAGTATGACATATTTAATTTCAAAAAAATTAAATATCTTAAATATATTTAATTGCACACAATATTGAATTTATCTTTCATTGCACTCAAAATTTATTTTATATGAAATGTGAAATAATATAGAAAAAATTATTTTTTAATATGATTAGTGTACGTCGTTATTAAATTTTTGGGAAATAATAGTACTAACAAAATTATTAAACTTATGATTATTTATATATTATAAATTAAAAAATAATTATTTTAAATAAAAATAATTATTTTATGAAAAAACTAATTTTTTCTTAAAGATTGTTTAGTCTATCTTTTTGGACATAATTTAAAATATAATTTTACTAAATTTAGAAAATTTATTTTAAAAAATAAAAATCATTTCTGAAATAATTATATCAAAATTATCTTATGATCTTTTTTTTAATTTTTTTGCAAAGTTTTATTTTTTTATAAATAGTAAATAATACTAAATTTTAATTGAAAACATCATTTTTGTTTAAATTATTTATAAGGTAAAATTATAATTTGAATTGGTTTTAAAGTAATATTATTTAAAATATATATATGTGTGTGTATATTAATGTAATTTTGGTCATTTTGGTCATTTTTATAATGAATATTTTTATAAAAACATTGAAAACATTTGAACATTTCCACTTTTGAAACTTGTTTTCTCATCTTGTCTATGAGATTAATTATAAATTGAAATTTTCTATTTATGTTTATGTAATTAGTAAAAATGTGTCCCATATTTGAAATACACATAATTTATATTATATATTATGGTTGACTTAATTTTCTACCAAAATGAATAGTGAAAACTGTTAAAATTATTTATAATGGTTAAGGTAAAAATTAGTTTAGTGTGGGGTTACACAAAGATGATAACCGTTAAAACTGAACAACCAACTTGTAAAAATATTATCATATGACCATATTTCCACTTTATTCTTCTAAATTTATAATCTATTTTCATTTTGAGTATTCTTACATGTGAATAAATTTATCATTTTTCATTCTTTATTGTAAATTTTTATGTAATTTTCATGTAGCTCCACCTTCACCACTTATAAAAGGGTACTCACTCTTATAACTTATTCACACCTATAAATCCCTTTATCTCCACCAAAACATGAAAAATAATCTCCCCAAAATCCTTCATTACATTCCAGATATTCTAGTACTCCCAAAATACAATATATATATCGTCTTTAAGAGGAGATCCAAAGGAGGTTTCATTTAATGATTTCAATTTTCTTAACAAAGATAATTTTATTTATTTATTATTATTGAACTTTGAATTATGTATTAGAACCTAATATATAATATAAAAATTATATAAAATATTATTATATGTTATTATGTTGATGGAATAATATTTATCCATCTATACTTCTATCAAATGGGTTTTGAAATCTTCATTCATGTGTTTGGAGGACTATGGCCTTGTGAACTAACGTCATTTATTTTTCCATTACCACCTCTAAAAAACTGATATAATGATGGATTCTCCATATTTATTTTATATTTATTACAATATTAAAAATTTTCAAATTTAATATCAGATATAATATTTTATGTTCCATTCAGTTTTAATTAATATAATGTCACTCATTGTACGGTGGACTACTTTCTTAAGAAGCGATTTTTAATCATTTTTTACGTTGGATTTACATGGAATGTAATAATGGTTAAATTAATGAATATATGTGATATATATGATATGATATTTACTTGTAAAAATTAATATATCACTCCATTACTTTCCATTTCACTCCTTTATGGAATGATATAGTCACTCCTATATACATACGACCTACTATCTCCATGAAGCGATGTGAATCATTCTCAAAGTCCAAATTTTAAGAATGACTATAATAATGTATATAATGAGTAAATGTGATATTTATAACATTAATATAATTATATATTTTAAGTATATATATTTTATTCCAATTATTTGAAACTTTCACAACAAAATGCGCGATACAAAATAATGAAATTAACAATGTAAATAATGAAATTAGTGAAATATTATTATCAACTGGATGTTAAAATGTAATAAGTGGGTCATATATGATATTATAAATTTGAATATGGTTCTGTTAAAAATTATTAACATGCTAAAAACTATTATACAAGAGGTAGAATTATATTATACTAAATGAAATTTTTAGGTAACAGACTTCATCTCAATTTCCAATAACTGAGGAATTTTATAATATTATGCATATAATTTATTTTAAATGGTTTATATTCTGCCCTTATCACTTGTAATATCATTATTAATTACTAATTCATGGAATTTTATGTTTCAATTTTAATTATTTCATTTAAATATATTTTAAAACAATAATTACCAAAGAGGTAATGAATTTCATAACTCAATTTATCTCCATTGGGTTATATTACTTATTATTTGTCTTTGACCTTATAATATTATTTTGTGTAATAAATATTTAATATTTTTTTCAGGAAAATTATGTGGATTTATAGTGGATATACATATCTGATTCATAGATAAACTCTCACTTCAATGTTATGATCATTTTAAGGGTTTATTTCAAAACCTCATTCTAATTGAGATTGTTTATTCCTAAATTTTAATAGAAGAAAATCATTTGATCATTGTCTAATAAAAGTATTTCATTCTATTATCCCTTGGTTATTCATGATATTTTCAAATAATATTACCCTTTTCACACTCTTTCATAAAAAAATAATTGAGAAAATTTGTTATTAAAATCAAAATTCATTTCTCTCTCTCTTCAGTCAGAAATATTTTTTCTTATAAAGACATGTTTTATAAAAAAGTTTTAATATTTTTTTAAAAAAATTAAAATGATTTTTCAATGAAATTTTTATTCATTTTTACTATTTAAAAACTATTTTGAATGTAATATTCATGTAATATTGAAAACAATACTAGTTTGGATTTTACTAAATGGGTAAAAGGAATATTTATTATAAGATGTATGGAATGAACTAAATTACCAGCTGTCATGACCACTCAAATGTTTTAAATATTTAGTTACATGTTTAAATGTTTATTTTTAAAGAAAATTATATTAAAAATATTTTGTTAAATTTTAGTTTTAAAATTTTATTTTTAAAATTAAAAGGATATTTTCTTAGATAATGTTTTTAAAATTATTTTCATGGTGTTAATATTCATAAATGACAATAACCATTTATTTTTTCCATTGGGTTTGTGTTATATTGATTCCATACTTATTATTCCTATTGAAAATGTATGATCATTTGACGAATGAATTTATTTATATTCAATTTCTTGATTAATTTTTATAGACATTAACTTTCTCTTGAAATATTCACTTTATTATGATCATGGGACATTAAATTTATCCTAAATATCCATATTATTTTGGATTTATATGTTAATTTATTAAACCATATATCATTTTTACATACAACATTCTATATTGACATTAATATTTTTATCTAGTGAAATATCAATAAATTCATATTTGCTACTAAATCAGAATATTTGATGTTAAGGAACATTGTTCATGAATTAAATAAACTATCCAATATATGAGGATTTCATTGGACACACATACATGGGTGGGGGAATGGTTATGGATTTCCCCTAAATGAATCAAAAAATTTCATGATATGAAATATTTAGATAGATTTTTTTAAATGATTTTTTACCCATTAGTGTTAAATTGTATTTAGCATAGATCTTGAAGATAAAGGTATCATGTTCAAGTGACATTAAGTCTAAAAATTAATCATTTCCTTCATTAATAATTAAGTTGTTATTATCTATGATATTTTCACAAATATATTATCTTTGTATGCACTCTATTATTAGTTTACTGATAAAATGTCATGCATTTTTATTCATTTTCCTTTACATATTGATTATTCATTACCCAACTATTTAAATGGATTGTGTGTTCAGTTATTTACATTTTAATGTTGATAATTATTATTTATTAATGATATGTTTTTCTATACTTAACCCATACTAAGAATTTCCTCTCACACTTATTTTGATTATTTTCCATAGGAATCCATGAAGTGTACTATATTTATATGAAATGATATTCTAGAAAGGAAAATGTTATTCTAATTTTTTTTATTATAATTAGTGTATTAAAATGTAATACAATATCATGTATGTATCATGTTTACCAATACTAGTAAACTATTTTTTATTTCTTAATGCAATTAATTATATATTATACCAATGTATTAAAGAAGATGCTGGCTCTGGGTTATTGGGGTCATGGTTGTTATAGTTGGTATTAAGTATTTTTAGTATTATACTCAGGAACATGATTAAGGAAAACATTGATTAGGGAACATAACCCTATGATATACATTTAGGATAAGGGTATAAGAACATCATAATGTTTTTTAGGTATAGATTATATGGGTTTTCTTTAAATTACATCCATATATAGATACCAAAAGTGTATATGGATCTGGAAAGGATGTACCTAGGGGTAATAACAATAAAAATAGGGTACAGGGATCAACTTGATCATCACCATGTGAATGAAAATGGGTCTTACTGTGCACCAAGATTAACACTCATGAGTGATATGATTTGGATAATTAATATTTTCCTTACAAATTGTTATGAAGGATTTTAATAAATGATTATATGAATGATCTAGGTTAAAACTAAGGGTTCTTAGATTAAAATTAAGAAGTATAGTAGGAATGGTGAATTTTGTATGTGTAAAAATAACTGTATAAAGAAAATAATTTCTCGAAACAATAAGGAATTAAAAATTCTCATAGGGATCCATTTATAGTTTATTCTCATAAATGTGGAGAACCTGATCATTATCTAAATAAATTATCCACTCTAATGGTTAACTCCATGAAAATGAAGAAACTATTTTGAAATAAAATTGTTAAAGTATTTATTGGGATACCATAGTTATATATTAGTTGCATTTTTACCAATAGTATTTTGGTATAAGAATCATAAAACATTTAATTATTTTTACTAAATTCTATAAGAATATATATCTTTATTAACATAATAGTTATGGATATGATCATGGTATGATGATTTTAAGATCTTTCATATTTTAAAATCCTTAAACACATCTTTTCAAGTATTATGTTATGGGAGTCTAATGAGATTACATATATCTATGGATAAATTTAAGAAATTCATATGTTTTAGTGGAATATTATTTTAGGAATAATTAATTTAAATTTTTTAGAAAATTGTTTAATGATATATAAACCCTCAAGGGTTAATATAATCATTAATTACATTATACTAATAGTAAAATCATATTATTAGACTTCTTATAAAAGGATGAATTAATAACCTTTTTAGAAAGGTTATTTAATGAATAAAATTATTTAAAGGATATCCATCATTTTTTTAATAATGTTATAGGAAATATATTAATATAGTTATAAAAAAGGAAAACCCATATGCCAAGTTACAAACATCATGTATATCAAGTATATGGTGATTGAACCCATGGCCGAGGGATGATAATGGTATAGCACCTACCATGAAACTACATGATTTCCTGGTCAATATGTTATTATCTTTAGTCAATTAATTTGAAAAATAAATATTAATGATGAACTATTGGTATTAATTTTATGGTTTATATAATAATGTATTATATAGGATAACTTGTGTTAACCATATTGATTTTTAAAAATAGTTAGAGACATATGGAAAGACTTGTCACACTTTTATTGATTTTATAACCCATTAAAAGTAAATTTTAGTGGTTTAGGAATAAAAAATTCATTTTTTTTAAATACTCATTTCATGGGGTTAGGGATAAATTTGAAATTTATTAAATTATAAAAAATAATGATATTTTTTTATTAAAAAGATGTGACACGTTATTATATTTTATTATATTCTTATAAATAAAATAATTCTCAAACTTTAGGAAAAGGGTCATTAAACAAAAATGTTATCTGATTACATTCATACCTAATGAATCATATAGTCTTTTAAATAATCACATATTTATTTTTAAGGCCCTTAAAATTCCATTGAACATTCTCATTATTACATAACATTGGTATGATCACAAAAGATCAAGTCTCGAAAGACCGATTAGTTTTGTAGCCTTGTAATCACTAGATACATTCATAAAGATTACATTACATAATAAAATGAAAAACTACAACAACATCTTGTCTCTATAGACCACACTCATATCCTCCCATACAATCCCTACAGGTCACTCATAAAATAATTCTTTACATCCTAGGAAAAATAAAACATAGAAAGGGGTGAGCTCAAATTCCCAGTAAGGATAACAATATAGCGGAAACATTCATAAATAAGCATAAACATTTAAGGCAATGTATAACTAAAAAGGCCTTTTAAACATGAACATCAGAATAATATGGCAGAAATAAAATGAAATCATTCCATTTACTTATTCACATGGATATTCTACTAATGGAATAATCACATTCAATATTAATAACCACTTTCATAATGATGGAATGCATAATGCCAGACTATCATAACCACATAGTCAAGGCCTTGTGCCAAGACTACAAATAAGATTTTGTCAAGGCCTTATGCCAAGACACTAGTTTGTCTCATGAGACCTACCGATGCATCGAGAAGCTATAGTAGGCTCCACCTGTCACTTATTAAGTCCAATGCATTCCCCATATGAACAGGTTTAACCATAACATAAACATTCGTATTAAAACTAGCATTCCAAATCTCAATACTTTATCCATAAACCATGAATGGTATAAAAAAACACATCCAAATTCAAACATATCACAAAACCTTCAATACTATATGGAAATTTTGTGTCATAATAAATCAACTTAAAATAAGCTTAAAACCCATCAAAGGATGTTGACATAGGTGAAATCAAAACTATTTGAGAGAAATATCTCTTTTTTTTAAGATTTAAAAGTCAGATATTTGTAAAATAAAACATTTACATTGAAAATATTATTATAACCTTGTAATGGATGATTTGATGAGTTTATAATGGTAGAAAATAGATGCACCCTCTGTATAAGTTAAAAAAAGACATTCTTACCATAATTCTGTCGAAAAGTTTAAAAAGGAACTTGTTTGGAAAATGATGGAAAGATTCCTTTATAAACATCTTAGAAAAATTCAAACAAGGGTATAAATGACTTTAACCCATAATCTATAAAATCGTAATAATGTTTTGAAATACCTTTTTATGAAACATGGATGTGGATGATAAAGAGGTCTCAATAGATAATTATGTATAAACAACCTCGGATAATGAAGAGATTGTGAAATAAACCCTTACCAATTTCATAACTTACGAAACATACACCCCATGAAAGAGTTATCATACAAAGAATATGTGAATACAAAAAAATTAAAGTGTATTACACAAAAAATACAATTATAGGCAGTACATACACCACACAAAAGGAAACAGTGGTAATATGGCACGAATCTCATGGGAATAATGAGTGAGATGAAAACACCTTACCTTGTACTATTCCTTGGTTGAGGGTAGGTTAACCTCCCATATAATTGTGAACTAATTGTCATTAAATTATACAAGAATCATATACATTAATATGTTATCATATATGATCTTTTAATATTTATTTGTTAATAATATCTCAGTATTATCATTGTTTTGGGTGTTAACAGATTCGTTTTTCTTTGTATTATTTGTTATGTGAGTCATATTTGTTATGTATGGGATGTATATTATACATATACAGAATTATACCATGTGTCTGAAAATTATTTTTAATCATCAAATAAAATTTAGTCTTGAATGGATATGATGGTGAATGAATCTCATCGTGTTTGTGGAGACGGTAATCCGTACGTACGCACGTGCGAGAATATAATTCTTTTGATATTAAAATAATATATAATTGGATGGTATATCATATATACAGAATTATTATCATGTTATATTTATTATTTACATTAATTACACATCATTATTATACCCATCCAAATAATAATGTATTGAATAACAATTACACCACGATGTGGAGACGGTAGGTCGTACGTACGCACGTATGGTGACATGTCATTAAAAGGATAGATGGATTACTGAATATGGTTGTACCATATTTATAATAACATAAAATTATATATAAGATACTGGATTTATTATTTTATAATTGAAATAACAAAGAAAGATGAAGTTGAAGAAGAAAGGAACTTGAAAGAGAGTGGTGAAAACATCACCTCTTCTTCAGGTTCATCCTTTTGATTTGATCAAAAGGGATCCATAGATTGGATTTATGATCAAAATAAGGCCTCTAGGTAGAATTTAGGGATGTTGGGAGTATATTTGGGAAGGGTTTGGCCGAGGAAAAAGGTTTTCATGGTGTGAAAAATTGGTTTGAAGTGGTATCATTTTATAAGGGGGAGGAGGGGCTATTTAGGAAAAACTTCAAGTATTAATATATAATAAATTAATATTCGGTTTCTAATGGCTCTAAAGTTAATTATTCAAAGTCTAAGGTGGGAATGGGTCGAAATAATTTCATCCAATAGATTTTATAGATTTTTGGGTCAATATAGTTACCTTATCCTTTATATTCAACTCTTCGTTAAATAGTTTGACATTTACCATTTCACTTTGTATTTTTACATTATATGGTTAATAAACTTAATATATTCTTCCAAGAGACCCCCAAGTGGTCCATTAATGATAAAACTATCATTATATAAGTCCTTTTTCAAAACCATAGATTTTTAGGAATAGAATATCAATTAATAATATAATATTTGTTTTAAAAAATCTTTTATGTCAATTTTGACACTATTTAATAATTCATTTTTGATAGTCTTAAAAAATTTATTAATTAGAAGAAAATTTATTTAAGAAATAATAACATGTAATATTAACCAATAAATTTCGTCTATTTCATCAAAACATTCAAATTATATTTATTTTAACATTTATAATACCAATTATTTGATTCTTTCATTAATAAGGAAAATACTGCATCATTATTGTGTCATTAATAAATTTAATTATTCAATGTCTAAAAATTATAATTAAAATAAAAATATGTTGTACATATTTTAATATTTCTAATTAGTATTTATAGTCTAAAATATAACATATATAACCCTATGTAAAAATTGATTTTCTAAAAGATATATGCTTATTTCATTTTTGTATTTACTTTAACTTAATTAATATAAAGTGCCATTATCACTTAAAAGTGGATCCAAGGGGTCCCAAAATCGACCCAAATATGGCCATGGTCAGACATGTATCCACAAAAATTTTAGGACATGTTATAGGGTAATTTATTATTATTATTATTATATATTTTTTACCCTTATTTACCGGATTTACCCTTTAACCATTTCAAATAAAATATGTACTGAAGTAATTATTCAAATTGTCTAAAAATAAAAGTTACCTATTAAAAAAATTTGTACATATTGATTCTAAATATGTAATCAATTTTTCTAATTTCAAAACAAAGAATTGGGAGAATTTAATTTAAAATTATTTCCTGTTGTCAAAACAAAAAACGTGTTTTTAAGAAATAACAAGTATCAAAAGATTTACACTTGTTTATGTCCGGTTTAAATGTGAAATTTCATCCAATTAACAAAATTGTATTAAATTGTAAAAATATATTCTAAATATACTTTAAAACCACTTAAATTCATAATTTGTCACTATTAATTATTTTGATTAAAAAAGTTAATATTTAGTAATTTTCATTATACATCAAAATAAGAATGTTATCCAAAAAGTACCAAAAATTCACCATAAGCTATTTTGTATATTATGATTCCCAAAATAAAGTCCATTTTGAAAGGTAAGATTTATAAAATTTCAAAAAGTGGGTATCACTATTCATAATGGCTAGTTTAATTGGTTGTGGTGTATTAGAACTCAAAGCTGCGTACAACACACGCTATTGTAATATTAAAAGATAAGCGTACCATGGAATATTGGGGAGTTACATCTCATTTACCCTTATTTTTTATAAAATATATTAAAATACCATCTAAAATGTGTTAATTTATCACATTCAAGGATGAAGAGTTATAAATTTATATTACCATATTCAATTCTAGTCCAGAAACCATTTTTATGGTTCAACAAAACCATTAATTTTTTATTTTATCTTATGTGATGTTCTGGAATCCTTTTTTCACCCATTATGTAAAATTATAGTACAAAAGAAGTTAATTATGAGAAAAATCTCGAAATTAATCCAAGTGTTTTTCATTAATGTTTTATATAATGATTCACCATCACTCCAGATAACCAAATGAATTTTATAACCATTTAATATTCTGGATGTTCACTAATTCCATATAACATCAATTTTGTACAACCATTTTCATCCTAAATGTTTATTCGAACATGAATATAAGTTAAATGATCATTAAAATCAAGGAAGAAAACACTCCCAAGCAATGAAATTGAACCCCTTAACTCACCAAAAATGACACGAATAAACTTAAAAAGGTTATACTAAATTAATAACATGTATTGGAGGTTTTTGAATTATTAATTAATGAACCTAATTTGATTATTAAGGTTATTAAGATCAAGATAAGAACAACATCATGCTTAAGGTAAGGGATCTTCTATTTCCCACATTTATTCATTAATCTCTTCTATGTTATGCCCTTTTTTGTGTAATTTATAATGATGGAGTATGATTTTCACCTTACCCATACTTCCTTCGTGATTTATAAAATATGATAAACCCTTTTATCTCTTATTAAGACCTCTTAGGTACACAGGATACCATGTCGATACTTGGTATGGGATTCTACCAAAACCTCCATTATTCCTTTGGGTTGATCTTACTCGATTTTTATCAAAATGAAATCCTATATTATGTTTCTATACATATTCTAATTTATGTTAATATCTCTGAACTCATGTTTCAAGATCCAACCCTCATTCTCTTTTGTATATATACAAGTTTCTAAATGATTCCCACCTCAATACTTTTCGATAAGCAAACCCATTTTACGGGAACTTCCTAAATTCATACCCAATTTCAAGTACAGTATAACATAGGTTTTAAGCCACCATTATTTTTATAAAACTAATGTTGTTATTATTAAAAACATTGTAGGTCACATCTGGTTTTGTAAAAAATATCATTTCATTCTCTATTTTAAAGGATTGTTATTTTTTTCTTTAAAATTTCACTCAAATGTTTTTATACTATAAATTCATAACTAATATTTTTACATGTTGTCACTTCTGTTTGACATAACATACCATGATATATGACTATTTTACATTATGAATGTCCTTGTATGTTATAACTCCTTTTTTCATGGACAATTTTATGATAGTCCCATTCATTAGGATTTATGACGTGATTTTGATACCCATTTCTTTACATAGGTGCCCTTATGTTTATGATTTTTTATGTATGATTCTATATGTGGAAAGCATATTCATGAATATGTTAAGATGGTTGCACCTAGATAGTTCTCCAATTCACTGGATAAAGGTGAGTCTCATGATATTTTATGTGCAATGGTCTTGGTAGTTAGCCTTGACTCGTGCTACCATGTGAAACTATCTTATTGGTTAACCTTGAATTGTGCTCCACTATGTGCAATGAGCCTAGAATTATGCTAATGTCATGTTTTATGTTACTTCCACATTACTATGAACTCATTTTTATATTATCCTTTGTTTATATTTTATGATTCCTTATATTCCATTACATTTATATTCATTATGACATGGGTTTTAACCCATGTTCTAAAGTTTTATTACTATAATTTTTTCACTTAGTGGGATTTTGGATCATCCCTTTGATCATGTTGTCCCCAGGTTACCCTATAAAGTTGTATGAGCACAATGGATGTTAGGATATCTTAATGAATATTAAATAAATAAATGTTTTATTTTGTCCCATGTTTTATGTTTTATTTACCTAGTCTTCCAATAAACTAGACTTCAAGATCCTTATATTTTAATATGATGTTTTGATATTCCTAAAACCATGTAATGTTTTGTGTAAAAGGATAAGGTCACTATATTTGGTATCATAATATGACCTAGTTATTTTTATAGATTATGAATATATAACTTTAGTAAGAACCATAAGGATAAGACTAAGTATAATAAAACACACCTAAATTTTGTTATATATAGAGTACATGGTTTATCAAACAAATAAATCCTTGTATGAATACAAATCTGTAGAGGTGGATCTGGAACGGATGTATCTAGGGGTAAAACCTGAAAAAAATGATTTGAACTGGACTCAAACGGGATCTGGTGCATGATAACGAGCCTTTCTACACTCTTTGTTTGAAACATCTAGGGTATATGCTTTGGTCAATTCATAAGCTTAGTACAAAGAAATATTAAGGGAATAAAAAATCTCATATGAATACAACATATGAAATAGATCAGGGATAACCTATATTTAAACCCAGGGAATCAAAAGTTAGGATATACTTCTATTTTATAAGTTTATACTTTAATGTTCAAAGTTTCCTTTTTGTGATAAACAGCTAAGTATTAAATCCCTTTAATTGTAAATTCTTTTTCTTAATTAATTGTGATAAATATAAGAACATGTGACAACAATCAATGTGATAAGGAATGTGGATATTTTCTTAACAATATGCCTGATATGATGGGAACGAGTGCTCAAAACATCATGACAAAACTTGCTCAGCTGGATCAAGTTATGAATAATAACTTGAATCATGTGGAAAACCCTCCTCATCTAAGGAAAGAAAGAGTTTCCATTGAATCCTTCATGTGGAAAAGGCCTCCCAAATTTAGTGGATCTTTTAATCCCCTCCTGGGAGAATATTAGATTAACTCCGTTGAAAATATATTCTCTATCCTCTAGTGCTCATAATAAGAGAAAGTTCTACTAGTGGTAAATCAGTGTGATGGAGAAGATGATCAGTGGTGGACACTAATCAGGAATAAAAATCCTTATTAGGAAATTGATTCCATGGATTGGGAGGAATTCAAAAGAATGTTTTTCAATAAATATTATTCCTTAACCCTCCCTCTCTAGAAGGAAACAGAGTTCCTCATACTCATGTAGAAGGAAGATTAATCAATAAGGGCTTATGAATCAAACTTTTCAAGGATTTCAAGGTACACATCTGGCTTTTTCATGAACACCTAATGTAAGGTGTGTTTCTTCATTAGCAGAATAAAGCTGAGTCTATGAAAAGAGTTGTTTATTAGAGACTTAGATAGCTATGATAACGTTGTATTTTATTCCCTTATGGTTGGAATGGAGATTAGAGACTCTCAGTGGTATCATGGTCCCAATGACAAAAATAGGAAAATGGAATATAATGAGGGTGGTTTCGCAAATAAATTCTATTATAGAAAGAAGCTTGATCATCTCATGTGTAAAATTTATGGGAAGAATCATCTTAGGAACTATCTAAAGGGAACCATGAAGTCCTTCAAAATGTGGAAAGATGGGACATATGGCTAGAAACTACCGATGGGATATGAAGAATCCCACTAATGTGGAAGAAGAAAAGAAGGGTTAAATAAACGCTCAACTAGTGGTGCAGAGTTCTAACTTCAAGTAACATGGACATTATTGAAAAAATATCCCTAATATTAGGGTTTTAAGAGGAAATCAACAACAGCCTCCAACAAAACAAGGAAGGGATTATGTTATCACTACTTCTGAGGTGGAACTAGAAAATTATGTGGTGACACGTACACTAGTTATTCATTTAATAATAGTGAACATAATATTAGATTTTGGTTCTATACATTCTTTCATATCATTCATGTTTAGTAGAACTATTCCAACACCACCTCAAAAGATGGAGATATGTTATCCGTGAGAACAAAAAATGGGGAAACAATTGTGTCCAAGGTTTATAACTCCTCCCCGGTAAATGTTTGGGGACTTAACCTCCAAAAAAATATTTTCATACTTTATTTGGTGTAGTTTGAACTTATTTTAGGCAAGGATTGGATATATTTATACAAATACAACATCAAATATAGGGAAAAGGGAGATCACTCTTCACATCCCGATGCATCCTCTAATTCTTTACAAGTTTAAAGAGGAATATGAGTCAACTTTATAATAATTGTATCATGTGTGGATATTAATAATGTCTATCTCAAATTATTGGTACATAAAAGATAATCATGCATAAAGAAATTCCCATCATGGGGGATTACCCTAATGTATTCCCTAAATAGTTTCATGTTCTTCCTCATGATAAAGAGGTTGAGTTCTCAATTGGAGTTATTCATGGATATTTACCTATATCAAAGATAGATTATAAAATGGCAACTATAGAGCTAAAAGATCTAAGGAAGCTGCTATAGGAGAATCTGGAGAAGGGTTTTATATATTTGAGTTCTTCCCCATGGGTTCTGATAGTCCTCTTTTTCATGAAGAAGGATTGATCAATGCTCCCTTGCATTGATTATCATGAGATCAATCATGATAAAGAACAAGTATCACCTTCCAAGGATAGATGAATTGTTCGATCAGCATCATGGGGATAGTTATTTCACTAAGGAGGATCTTCGGTTGGGATATCACTAATTAAAAGTGAGGAAGGAAGATATTCCAAAGACATCCTTTCGAATAGGGTATGGATACTATGAGTTCACAATGATTCCATTCAACTAACTAATGCTACAACAAAATTCATGGATTTAATGAATAGAGTCCTTATATATTACCTTGAAAAATTTGTGGTAGTTTTTATTGATGATATTCTGATATACTCCAAGAGCAAGGAGGAACGTGAGGATCCTTTGAATACTATGCTAAAGACTTTGTGAAGGGAGAAGCTATATGAAACGTACAGTAAATGAATTTTTTGGATGGTGGAAGATTCATTACTGGGGAATGTTATCACCAACAAATGGATATCTTTGGACCCTTCCAAGAAAAAGACAATTGAAGAGTGGCCCAAACCAACATCTAAAATGGAGATCTACAACTTTCTTGGACTATCTGGGTATTATCGATGATTTTTGGATAAGTTTTCATGATATTCAAATCCAATGAACAAGATAATATGGAAGGAAGTAAAGTTTTTATAAACTCAAGATTGTGATTATTTCATTAAGGAGTTGAAAGAGAGGCTTATCACTACACCAATATGCACACTCCCAATAAGTGGGGAACTCTTGGTTTTGTATAGTGATGATTCAAATAAGATATTAGGCTATGTGTTGATACAAAATGATAAATTGATAGCCTATGACTCAAGGAAATTGAAAATAAATGGGAAAACTATCCAATGCATGAATTGGAGTTCGCATCTATGATCTTTCCATTAAAAATCTGGTTGTATTATCTTTATGGGGAGAAGTGTTAGATATATACTAATAACAGGAGTCTCAAATATATATTCACACAAAAAGACCTTAATATGTGACAGTGATGATGGATAGATCTCATTAAGGATTTTGAATGCTCAATCTACATCCATCCTTATAAGGAAAATATTGTGGAAGATGCTCTAAGTAAAAAGGATACTGCATCTTTATCAATGATGAAAATTTAAAAGGATCCAATGTTCATATATTTGAATAGGATGTAAATGAAAAAAAAACTTAGATATGATCAACATAGATAAATTTTAAATGATTGTTGAACCATATCTCATGGAGAAACTAAAGTGTTCTCAAAGAAATGATGTGGAAATTTAAAAAGTTTTAGAATCCATTAAAATTGGGAAATCCTCTGAGTTCATGATTGATGAGGAAGGTTTTGTAATATTTGGGTCACGATTATGTGTACCATCTGATCTGAAAAATAATAAAGAGATTTTGAGTGACGAATATTGCTCAACCATCTCTGTTCACCTAGGGAGCACAAAGATGTATCAAGATCTTTGAAAGAAAATTTGGTGGGATAATATAAACAATGAGACTACTAAGTATACATAAAATTTCCTGGTATGTCAACAAGTGAAGGATGAAATATATAATTCTATAGGGATGATGCAACCACTACCCATACCAATAAAGAAGTGGAATAACACTACCATGGACTTTGACACTGGACATCCAATGACATCCTAAGTAAACAATGCTATATGGGTCATTTTGGAACGTCTTACAAAGATAGCTCACTTTATCACATTTTGAGAGGACTTCTCATTGGATCAACCATCATGAATATATATCAGAGAGGTGGTAAGGCTGCATGGAGTACCACTATCTGTTCTATATGATCGAGATCTTAAATTCACCTCAATGTTCTCAAAAAGTCTCCAATATGCTCTAAGCATTGAACTGAACATCAGTACATCCTATCATCCTCAAGCTGATGGAAAATATTAAAAAAATAATCAGACACTAAAAGATATGTAGATATAGTGTTCTATGGACTTACATGGAGGATGGTACCAACATCTTCCACTGGTTGAATTATCCAATAAAAATATTATCCACTTAAACATCTAAATGGCACCATACGAAGACCTATATGGGAAAAGGTGTAAAACACCGATATGTTGGGATGACGTTAATGAGAGAAAGCATCTAGGACCTGAAATGGTTGATGAAATAGTGGAGAAAGTGAAAACCATTCATCATCACATCAAGGCATCCCAAATTCAAAAAAAAGAGTTATAAAGACAATCGTCGATGCGACCATGAGTTCAAATTTTGAGACATGGTATATCAATGAATATCTCTAGGCAATAAAATCATGATTTTTGGGAAGAAAGGAAATCTAAGTCCCAAGTACATAGCCCCCTTCAAGATTTTTGATCTTGTTGGGGTTTTTTCCTACCGACTAGAACTTATAACTACTGTGTCCAAAGTACATGATGTCTTTCATGTATCCCTCTTAAGGAAGTACATACCAGACCCTTCACATGAAATCTATTCAGATGTTTTATAGTTGAAGGATGGTATTTCTTATGAGGAGCAGCCAGTGAAGATCTTGGATCATAGAGATAAAGTACTACGTAACAAGACTACTCACCTGGTCAAAGTAATGTGACAGAACCATACGTATGAAGAGGAAACATGGGAACTAGAGGAAGCAATGAAGGAAAAGTACTAGCACTTGTTTATGTCTTATAATGTAAAATGAAATTTTGAGGGATAAATTTCATAAGGGAGGAATAATTTAATGACCCAAGGTTTTATCAATGAAAATTACCTTCTTATAATTACTTTATATAATCACATGAAATCACGACACAATGAACAAAAATGTACTATGTGACCATTAAACATAATATTGTCACTTCTGTGATTTGAATTTCAAAAATCTGATATACACAGTTTTGATCCGATAGACGTATGGAGTCCGATAAGATAAACTTAATTTTTTGGGGAATAGTAACATACCCTTATGAAATGTAAAATAAACCTTATGAATAGTACATCATCCAAATGAATATTAATATTTCCCTTGAATGTATAAATAAAATTTAGGTTTCTTGTAAGTGATAATATGACTATAGTAAATGTAGTTGTATTTTTCTAAGGCATAAATGAATAATTATAATTAAAAATTTAATTCAAAAGAAAATTTATTTTCCTAAAATGTGTTCATAAATTAACAATTTTTTTTAGTTTTAATATAATTTTATATCATCTTATGTAATTTTTGAATGAATTATAAAATCAGTTATAGTTTTAGAATATATATTCTTCAAGTAAATTATGATTTTAATTAAAAACTAAAATAATAATATATAGAAAATTATTTTTAAAAATGGAGTTTATTTTTGGAATCTATTGATCAATAAATTTTTAGGATGAATTTTTGGGATTTTTCTAAAAAACTTGAATCTTTTGATAAATAGTAAAATACGGTAATTTATCGTATATATATATATTATTTGTTAAATACACTATTTATTGAGTCATGGAGGATGTAAGAACCTTGGGTTCGAACTCACATGAACATATTATGATTTTTTCTCAAGGAATCATCACTACTTATTTTTTTATTGAAAAATAATAAAATAATTATTAAAATAATTAGAAAACCCTCCACCCCTCCACTATAAAAACAACCCTCACTACCCTCTTCTCTCCACTCCTCTCAAGCCTTATACCTTACCTAAAATTATTCCCAAATCTCTCCCCAGGATCTTCCCCCATATCTAATAGCCCTTGGTCTCACTAATGTATAAATCCTATCTCCTTAAGATGCTATCAAAGAAGATTAAATCAAGAGGTAAATTCCTCTTTTCTTTTCATTAATTTTCTTTTCATGGTCCTTTTTTCTCTTTTTATCCTAAACTCTAATCATACAAATGGAATGAAAAATATATTAGAATACATGTAATGAAATGTTTTTATTCTAATGGTATAATTTATTATCATCTCCCCTTTCCCCTTCATTTATATGAAGGAAATGAAAACACTATCTAAGATGTGTTAATTTATCACATTCAAGGATGAAGGGTTATCAATTTCTATTATCATCTTCAATTATGTTCATAAAGCCATTTTTATGGTTGAACCAGACTATTAATTATGTATTTTATCTTATGTTATGTTCTATAATAGTTTTTTCAAACATTATGTAAAATAATAATACAAAACACGTTAATTATGAGAAAAATCACCAAATTATTCCAAACGATTATCAATAATGTTTTATATAATTATTCACATTAAATAATAACATCCAAATGAATTTTATAACCATGCAATCTCTTGTATGCTCAATAATTTCTTATAAATTCAATTTTTAATAACCATTTTCATCCTACGTGTTTATCCGAACATGAATATAAGTGAACTGATCATTAAAACCAAGGAAGGAAACGCTCCCAAACAATGAAATTGAACCTCTTAACTCATAAAAATGAAAATAATGAACATAATAAGGTTATACTAAATCAATAACATGTATTGGAGGTTATTTAATTATTAATTAATTAACCTAAATTTATTATTCAGGACATTAATATCAAGGGAAGAACACTGTCAGGCTTAAGGGAAGGGATCTTCTGTTTCTCACATTTATTCAAGAATATCCTCTATGTTATTCCATTTTATGTGTAAATTATAATTGTGGGATATGATTTCTCACATTACCCATACTTCCCTAATTATTTAAAAAATATTAGAAACCCTTTTCTCTCCCATTAAGCCCTCATAGGTACACCTGAAACCACAGTGATATTCTCTAAGGGATTCAACCCGAACCTCCATCATTCCTTTATGTTATTCTTACACACTTTTTACACAAATAAAATCCTATATTATGTTTACATATGAATTATAATTTATTTTTATATTTTCAAACACATGTTTCAAGATCTATCTCTTATTCCATTTTTAGAATATACATGTTTTTAAATGATTCCCTTCTCAATACTTCTCGACAAGCATAGCCGTTTTTAGGGAACTTCTCAAATTCATACCCAATTTCAAGTTTACCATTCCATATGTTTTAAGCCACCATTATTTTTATAATACTAGTTTTTTTATAATGAAAACCTTCTTGGTTCACTTCTGTTTTTTTACAAATGATTATTCCCTTCTCTATTTAATATTTTTTTTACTATTTTCATTAAAGTCGCAAAAAAATGTTTTTATGATAAGAATTCTTAAATACGCTTTTTTACATGTTCTCACTTATATTTAAAATTACTTACCATGATATATGCCTATTTGACTATGTCAATTTTCATGTACGTTCTAAAGCCTTTATTTCATGGACACTTTTATGATACGCCCATTAATTATTCTTTTTGACTTGATTATGATACCCATTTATTTCCATGGGTGCCCTTATGTTTATGATTGTTTATGTATGATTCTATATGTTCCAAGAATATTCATGACCATGTTAATATTTGTTCACCTAGATAGCACTCTAATGAATTAGGTAAATTTGATTCTCATGAGATGTTATGTGCAATGTTATTGGCGGTTAGTCTTGACTCGTGCTACCATGTGCAGCGGTCTTGGTGGTTAACCTTGACTTGTGATCCTCTATGTGAAACAAGCCCTGACTCATGATAAAGTCATGTTTTATGTTTTTTCCACATTAATAAGAATTCATGTTTATATGATCATATGTTTATATGTTATGATTCCTTGTGTTCTATGCCTTTTATTTTCATTATGCCATGCCTTTTAACCCATGTGCTAAAGTTTTATTACTACTATTTTTACCTCATTGGGATTTTTTCTCATCCCTTTATTAATATTGTCCCTAGGTTTTCTTATAAAGATGTATGAGTATAAAAAAAGTTAGGAACTCTTTATGAATATTGTAGAAAGAAATTTTTTATTTGCTCCCATGTTTTAAGTTTTATATACCTAGTCTTCCAAGAAAATATTATTTATGATCCTTGTATTGTAATATGATGTTTTATTATAGATAAAACCATGTAATATTATGTATAAAAGCCATGGTTTCTATAAAAACCATAATTAAGGAATTTCATCCACACATAGTGTGTCTGAAATCATTTTAAAGGAAATCCATTTGAAAAAATATAATTCATGAATTAAATCCACCTTAATATAGAATAAAATATTTTCAGGATAGAAACCAATGAATGGACCATGAACATAAAGTAATTCAAGAATTATAAACATTGTATATTTTTTGGGGGAATATTTCAGTTTGGTGTGGCTGTGTAGTCGGTCACCATGGTTCTGGGTTTGAGTCCTTGCTATGGAAATGCCTAAGATGCCTGAATAAATAACTCATGGGCCCTATACCCCTATGTGAAAATATCCCAAAATTACAGCTGTTGTTACACATAGGCATATGAATGTGGAAGTACATAAATTCCCTTGGTGGTGGGGGATGATCGAACAATACCTTGATACCCCATAGGCCTAAAAACCGAGTGTACTTTTTGCCCACTAGGGCATGGTAGTGTTTGTTTCAGGTATCGAGTCTGTCACCAAGGTTCTAGGTTAATGTCCTTTTTATGGAAACACATGATATTTTTGAATAAATAACTCTTGGGACCCTTACCCCCTTATGAAGCTAGCCTAAAATACTATGTTCTATTACACCTGTACATATGGATAGGGAAGTACATAATGGCACTAGGTTCTTGGTGATGTCCCACAAATACCTTGTAACCCCTTGATCATAAAAACCTAGTGTACTTTTACTTTTAGGGGAACAATTGTGTTTTTTGTGGATATGGAGTATGTCACTAAGGTTTCATGTTCAATTCCTTGCTATGGAAATGAATATGATGCCTAAATAAATCCCCCATAGGCCATCTACCCCCATATAGAACTGGCTCTAAATCCATAGATTCATTACACTTGGGACTATGGATGGGGACGTACATAAAGGTGCATGGTGTTGGGTCATGGACCACTAATACCTTATAATCTCATGGGCCAAAAGCATAGTGTCCTTTTAGCTAGTGGGAACATGGTTTAGTTAGTATTGGAAATAGAGTCTGTCACCAAGGTTCTAGGTTTGAGTCCTTGTTATGACAATGCTTGAGATGCCTGAATAAATCACATATGGGACCTCTACCCCCCATGTATAACTACCCCGAAAGACCCAGTGTCATTACACTTGGGGCTATGCCTAGGAATGTATATAAAGTCACTTGGTGGTGGGTGACATCTCACCAATACCTTGAAACCAACTAGGTCTAAAAAACCTGGTGTACTTTTATAGTTCGGATCTTTGGCTCGTTGTAGGCATCCTATAATACTAAATCCCAATACAGGGTCCTAAAAATTATTGTCTCTATTTATGGGGATATCAATAGGGTGATGTTGCTCTGGTGGGGTGATTCCCATGATGGAGGAGTCTGGAGGTTCTACGAGGCGTAATGTGAGAATGGTATAGGGATACAATGTTAGTAGGTGGCTTGCCTGGCTTAGCTGGTGGGGTGACAATGTGTGGATCATTGTGTAAGCAGTCAGTGGGAATAATGGTGCATTATGTGGGGGATCTTGACGATGGTATGATGGTCGACATAAAACGGTGGGTTTCAGGGGCGAATGTTGGCCGGGGTGGATAGTAAGAGCTTCATCGATGCCGAGGCATGGGATTTGCTCAGGGCATAGTGTTGTGGGTAAATAGAGTAAGTGAAATTGTAGGGTTTGGACCAATGGTGTAGTGAGAAAACGGGATGGTGATGACGTTGGTCTTAGGGAGGCTTCAGAATATTGGGGGTACAAGTGGCTGGGTGGGTGAAAAAAATAAGGATCATCCTTGTGCAGCTCAAATGAGGTCGGATGATATGCCATATAATGGGATTTATTCCCAATAGGCCTTAATATATATATATATATATATGTATATATGTATGTATTTATATAATGTAATAAAAAAATTAGTCAGTTGGGTGGGTTGTCACATAGGGGCTATGAAATTTGTTTCTTGGACTACATGTGTGCGGCATGTGAGTGTTTAAATTTCTTTGTATCCCAAAGCACCTAATAAAATAATAGAAAAACTAACATAAGAATAGAGTGATAACACCAAGGATTGATCTTCAAAATCCAGAGGTTGAATTCAATAAAGAAGAGATTGAAAGACCATAACAAAATACCCTTGGATACCTAAGAGTCATGGGAGCAATTTCAAGTAGGTTCTGGTTTAGAGGGGTTTCTTGGTATTTATAGATAGTAAAAAAAATAGAAGACTATGACATAACCTCCATGACAATGGTGCAACCTACCACACTATGATGTTGGATTCCCCCACGGTGGAACATTATTGGATTTCATTGGAGGGACTATAGAATATGGATTAGGACTGTGCCACAACCCTTGTCAAAACCGAGTCTGAGTTCCATGGATAATGATCCTATCTTCCAAGCGAGAGGGATATGGTGTAGAAAAGACCACTACACCGTAGATCCCCACCAATAAAGTGGAGTTATGTCGTATTATACACCTCATGGAATAGCTACAAAATTTTTATAAGAATCGGTAAGACTTTTTTTCTAGACATATATTCCATAGCCACTACCTATTTTCCATATAGGTTAACCACATAGAGGGGGACTACATCACATCCCCTTCTCCATGTTATAGACATTTTGAATAAGGTAGTGGCACTAAAATCCCACTTCATGTATCTAATCTACATATGACTATTCCACACTATAATTATCATATCCTATGATACAAAATGTCTCCCCATGAGGTAGTAACATGAAGAAAACCCGACATAGGGATTTCCAACCCTAACCAATAATATTTTTCAAAAAATTCAACAAAAAACATGAACCAACACCCAAAAAAGTAATGATAAAAAAGGGGTTCAAAAGTACCTATAAACCAATGATGATATGTTATAATATCCCCATAATAAACAATTTTTTCCTTAAAAATTATAAATTCAAGGTAGATTTAAAAGATTAAAGGAATTATAAAACTATTTCAAATAAAAAAATGAATCCTTGATAAACTGAGATTCCTCAAAAAAAATTTACAATAGAAACTCAAAGAAATATAAAACCTAAGATAAGGGGATGAATAATTGTTCACCCCACCATAAATGTACTAAAATTGAATAAAAATGAGAAAATTATTACCAAAAAATAAGATAAATTATATTGGTGACAATATTATCAAAATATCTAAAGAGAAATCAAAAAATTATAATAGTCAAATCCAAAAATGAAAAACATGTTCAAAACCACATGGAGATAACTAATCGTAGTAACATCCCAAATGATCCCAAAACCAGATCCCCAAAACAAGGAATCCACACAATGATATCATAATGAAAACAATCCTTGTTAAAAAATTATAGGACTAAAACCTAAGGGACACAAATGGTATATGAGTGTGTCTATATCCAACTCCCTAGAGCACTATCAATGGAAGCTTCAGTGGGGAACATATCCTAATAAAATCTAATTAAAAATTGGTAAAAAAATTAGCCACTTTGTATAAAATCATGCTCCTTAGTTCAAAAGTATGTCCAAATAAACTATAACAATCTAGACAATGGTCTACATAATAAAAGGTATAAAATAATAAAAAGAAACAAGGTATGAAGAAAATTCCCAAAATAGAACACCAACCACAATGGGAAACTATTAGAGAACCCCAGAAGAACTGGGCCATGGATTTTTCAAACCAAAAAATATCCAAATTTAATTAAAAAAACCAAAAAATATATATCATTTATAAACCCTCAAAAATATCAGAAAATAAACAACAAAACATTATCTACTCCAGCTCACAAAAAAAGTCTCTAATAAATTCTAATCCTTAAAGATGAAACCATCAATATAAGTTTTATGATTCTAAAGCACTAGACCCAAAAATAACTATAGTACCCACATGGGAATCACTGCTTTAAATCAATCCATGAAATTACACAATGAGACGGGAAAATCAAAAAACACAAAAAAGAAATTTTTTACCCAAAATTCCATTTTTAAAACCATAGAACCATTAAAACTTGTCCTCTCATCATTTAAAAATAAATCAAAACCTTTTTAATAATTCATCCCATAAGCCCTTTATTGGCTTGGTTAACATTTAAAATATTTTTGAAACTAATTTCAATATAATAATTACATGTTTTAAAACATCACTACTATTATTGATTTGAAAATAAATAAACACATTCCTTTTTGAAATAGTTTGCAAATCACTTACTCTTAAAGTAACCTCACTAAGGGTAAAATCCCAAACATTCCACAAAATTAAATTTGAAATCACTAGTTTCCCATAAAATATGAAACACATTTTTTATACTAATATGTTCAATTTATTATAAAAATGAATCACATGAAATTTGTTTCAAAATTCCCAAATTAAATCAACTGTTTCTAAAACATTTCATGAAACTAATCCCATTTTATTAAAAAAATAATAAGGATTTTCTTTAAAACAAAATAAAAATTTCTCAAGAAACCCATTTTCAACCACAAAAATTAATTTCAATTAACATATACAAAATCACAATAATAGGAAAAATAGGAGAAATACCTTAGTCATCACACAACTTATGACATCAAGACATACCCCAACTCCTTACCTAAGGCTTCACAATGACATAGGGAAAACCTAACCAAGCACAGAATGAACCAACATTGGAGATGAATCTAAACCAATATCCTACCATTAAAAAGACTCCCAAGTTCTATAATTTTCCAAAAATAGGATCCAAAGAAACCAAATACCTCACAAAATTCTCCCCACCATTTATATTTGATCTAAAATGGTGCAATAATATACAACTACATCGATATAATTGATAATCAACTAAGAAACCAAGGTTACACATTTTAGACAAGGGAACCTATTGTACATGAACCACTAATAAAGTGAAATAAACTTTTCCCAATATTTATAAACTAACCTACTTAAAATACATCAATCCTATGAAAAGTAACCATCCCCAAGAAACATCCAAAAGATCTTCGGGTTTAACCACTATAGTGATATTTAGAACAAAGAAACCAGATCACCAGATCCTCCATGTGTCACCTAACCTAGATATAGTTCCAATGATGATGTTTATCACTAAAAAATGACATAGATATAGTCTTGGGATATGAAAAAACCACCTATGGTAAATCATTTATAGAAATATCAACCTACTGGTCCTTATTAACCAATCGATAAAAAAATATCATCAATAGATCTATCTTCCAATCAGTCAAGATACTAAATCATGTTACCCACGAACATACCAAAGTAAACCAAGTATAAGTAACTAATAATAATACCATGTAATATCATCGATCATAATTTTAACCCATAGAACAAAGTTCATAGATAGAAACCAAACTACAACATAGAAGAAACCTAGAATGACTCATTATCTCAATGAAGTATCCCAATGAGGATATTGACATCACTTCCAAATTAAGATATCCTTGAATTTAAATCACCCTAAATTTTTTTACTATAAACTTAAAGGGATCATCACAACAAATTCAGGATACACATTAGATTCCATTCTTTTCAAGGAATATAAGAAAACTAGTAAAACCCATAATTAGAGGCATATCGACTCAACTAAACCTATATTATTATATTATTAGGCCATATAATAATATCATCTAGATTTATCTCAAAACCTTCCCTCATGAAAAAATTTATATAGAAAGGATAACAATCAATAATCTATTCCTAGTCTGGGAAATATTGAAGAGTGGAAGAAAAAGGATTATTCTCAAGGATGGGATCAGAATCTTTCTAAACACATCTCTAAAAGAATCATTAAAAAATGTGGAAATATCTATCAAGTAATTTTACTTAGAGAACATTAATCAAAAAATACACACAAGAAAGGTTAATGAAAAACATATATATAATAAAATTAAGAAAACAATTTCAAAGATGTTTCAAAGAAAACCTACTCAATGGGAATAATCACTTAACATAAACAATTCATTTTGAAAACCATTAAATATCCATTGAAAATGAGTTTAAATAACAATTGGATTCAAAAAATAAAACAATTTATATAACTTTAGAAAATAATACCAAATATAAACATCTAAAAACATTCCAATCACAAGTTATAAAACTAGTTTTACATAAAATTAAAAATATATTTTTTAATTTTTCATTTATAATTCAAAAAACATTAACCCCTCTAGAATACAAGATGAAAACAACCCCTTATATTAAAAATTTTAAATATTATTCAAAACATTATTAAATCATGTGAAATTCATTAATGATAAATATTTAACTCCCTTTAAAACCCAAAAAAATTCTATATTTCATGAATAAAATGTCATTTATATAACCATGAACTAGTAACCAAGAATCTCATCATAAAAAAGAAATAAAAATTGTTTTTTCAAAAAAAAATCATGAAATCCATATCCATAAAATAAACTTTTTATTCCATCCCTACACAAAAAAATCATGCAACAAATTTTAGTCAAACTAATTTTTAATAGAAACATATCCTATGAAAAACATTAATTCTCATCCCTTATATGATATTCACTCAATGAATGCAATAATCATGGGTCCTAAAAACAAAATAAAAGAGTTTTATATTAATTCTCAACCTAAAAACATGGATGAAATCAATGTTACAATCATTTCAAAGACCTTTAAATATTTTTAACCCAAGTTCATAGTCAGTGAATTGTTTTTTAGGACATCTAGATGAACTTACCCACTTGATATCTTATTTTTATTTTAAATCCAAAATCCAATAACCCTATGGAATTAACCACAATACAAATTGGATCATAATCCATTGTAATGTACCATAACACATGGAAACATCAAACAAGGAAAATTAATCATGGCTTCCGATGGTAACTAAAGCTGCATTATGAAAGGTGGTGATAGAGAACCTACTCTCTATATTATCTTTTATCCCATATGAGTCATAGATCTAGTCTACCAATGACCCTAAAATAAAACAAGCTAGTTTCATAACACTTCCAAATGGGTAATTACATTAATATAGTATTTTTAACAAACCCACCCAGGTCAACTAGTAAAGTCACCCAATAAGGTCCACCATAAGGTGAGTATCAAGAAAATAACCCAAGAGCATCTTGTATAACAAATGAAAAAATAGAGTACAAAGTTTAATAATAGTATATATCCATGATAAATTAAATTTCATTCCATCCCTACTAAATAATAAGTAGAAACATGAAAAGAATAAAATGAATCTTTGTGTGACCATCTCTCACCTGTAACCCATCTTATAAGAAGGAGATGACACTCAAGAGAATACAATGAACTACATGAATCCCTTACCATTACCTATTACCTATGAAACAACTTAAAAAAAGTTCCAAATGAAAAAATTAGGGTGTTATAACAAATCCCAGTAGGATTACACCAAGAAATCTATAAAAGTATAATACCCAGATAACATTTTCTTTAGTGAAAAACCCATTTTATAAATCATTTCCATATGATAAAAAATTTCTAAGAAAAACAGCCATTGGTTTTTCAAAAAATTATTTCATATTATGAACAAATAGAATTTAAATAGTATATTGAAAAAAGAATTTCATCATAAGAAGAACCATCAGTGGATACACCATAAGATAAACAAGTGAGCAATCTAACCATACAATACAATATTAAGTGAAAACCAGTCATAAATGAAAATGAAAAATATTTGAATCTAACCTATGATAATATATACTATACATAAATAGAATCCTAAAGTATGAATAATGTGGAACCTATATATATTTAGTCCCATAATGTTTATTCAATTCCACAAAACCTATATTAGAATTACACACCCTAAAGTTACATGTTCATTTCCCAAAGTACCCAAGGTTCCTAGTGTGCAATTATTTCCAAAAATAAATTTGAAATCCTTCCTCACAATTTTTAAGTTATTTTTAAAAGTAAATATCATGAACCGACTTGGGTACCCTAGTATCTCAATAGCTATGTCCGCCCAAACATAAATGAAATGGGATTTCCAATCCCCATAGTTTGACAACTATCACCTAGCATCATACAAAAAGATTATAGTAATGAAATTTACAAAAATAATTTGAAATAAATATTTACAAAAAAATATTCATACCAAAGAAACTTTTCTAGGATTATTGTAATTTAAGTAAAACATGTATAACAACCAAAAGTAATAAAACCATGTACCTGAAAACTATAAAAAAATGTCTTGTCCCAACTCAGACGCAACACACCAAGTCCATAAAACAACACCTAGAACCACCTCTAAGTGATCATTTTCCTTTGATAGACCCTAGACGATGGTAATCTAGAGGAACCAAAAGGCATAATTTCGGTGTGAGACAAATCCCAGTAATATCTTACCCAAGGATTATATAACCATATTGCAATATCAAATTAACTTAGAAAGTGTCTTCAATTTTTGAGTAAAAAGTTTTGGAATTTCAAAATCATATTTAAACAATTCATGCATTACATTTTAAGTGATGTAAACACTTTATAAATTAATGATTCCAATTTTAAATGATGGAAAAACATTTCAAATTATGTAATTAACATTAAAGAAATGGGTTCTTTTCACAAATGGATTAAATAAACACTTTTATATAAATAATATGGCATGTAAAACATTTTACAAAAATTCCATATATTCATTTGAAAAACTAAAAGTGAGAAACATTTTCATATAACTAATAATGTATGATAATTCTAGGAAATAGGGACACAACACAATGAAATGGAAAATAAGTACATACATCCCTCTAAACCAAGTCCAAAGAGGATTCATCGCCATTGTATAAGGGATGTGATGTGCAGATATGATGTTTTGGAATGTTGTAAATCATAAAGTTAAATCCAAATAACTCACTAACTACCTAATTCATTCATATGATATAATACAAAAAATATGGGACATTTATTTTAAGACCACTTAAAATACAATTAAATCTCATTATCCATTTCAAATATGCCAATTTTAACTTTAAAACCCATAAAGTGATTTTAATCAAAAACATTCATTTTCATGAAGATAAACCCCTAAGGTTTTTATAAAAACTATTTTAATTATATTTTCAAAAATAGGTATATGAAACCAATTATCCATTTCATTTCACAATCCAATTTAATATTTGGATTAAATGAATTATTTTTCAAACTATTCCCTCAATTTCATCATAAACCCCCAATTATATGGAATTTTTAGTTTTCACACATTTACATAGAAACCATTTTAACAGTTAAAATAAATAATTTAATTGAAATAACTTCCATAAAATCTAAAATTTAAATTTAAATTTTTAAATTTTTAAATATTCATAAACAAACCCCAATTCAATGGAATTGGGTTTTTCCAACAAAAAATTTGATATATATTAAATCAAAATTAGGAAATTTCATTTAACTATAAAAATATAAATCAAATAATTTAATTTAGGGTGAATAAAAATTTGGAATCATAATGGAACCACCTACCTTTAGATCAACAGATCTCAAATCACAAATTTGTACATTGAAAACTCCAATAAATAATGATCATATAGAATATTTATAAACCATGTCTATGTTTATATCCAAATAAGTGTTTATTATATCCACATAAAAATTGGGAGATCCATAGAAACCTAGGGAGGAGAAAATAGGCATGAGATAATGAGATTAAGATGAGGAAACTAACCAAGATAAGATCAAATGGTGTTCCTCAAGCTCCAGATCACTTCTTGGAGGGATATGAAGGGCCAAAAATCCTTCATGGGATCTCCAAAGATGGTAGAAACTAATTATAGGTCTTACTATTCTATCGACATCCTAAAATATGATTTCAAGAAATTGTAATAAATATTAGGATGACATAGTATCCACCCGGCATGGATTTTGGGGAAAAGGCACATGGTTTAGATAAACCATGCACAAGACATGAACATGTTATAAATTGGTCTCATAGTTTCTCCAAATAGGGTGCATGGGTTAACTAATCATGTTATATTTGTAAAAAATCCCTCTAACTTGGGTTTAATGGATTTCTTTGAAGGGGCGCATAGTTTGGGAGAAACGTGTTCCAACTGTGCACTAGCATAAAATTTTCAAACAAATTAATTGTTCTCCAAAAGAAACCCAAAATGAAACCCAACCAGAGATTAGTAAAAATAGGAGTATAGAAATACATGAAAATTTTTAATAGGATGTTACAACCTCCCCACAATAGAATTTTTTTTACAAGAAATCCTACAAAGAATCTTCCATTCCAAAAAGATGAGGCCTCTACTCTCTCATAAGTGCCTCCCTATCCAAAATATCATGAGAATCAGAAACATGATGCCATTAAACAAAAATTATAGGTATCATACTACAATTAAGTAAATTGGATTTAGAATCAACTATCTAGACAGGTCATTCAGTCATGGATAAATCATGTTCAACTTCAAGATCATGCTAGCTCAGAACATGAGATGGATCAAATAAATACCCTCATAGTTGACACACAAGAAACATTTAATGTATCGATATTATCTTTTGTGGAAGTTATAAATGGTAATAAACTTTTCCCAAATTCTCACCAACCTCAAAAGGTCCCATAAAATGACGAGAAAGTTTCCCTTGCCTCCCAAGATATCGATGACCCAACCGAGGTGAAAATTTCAAGAACACCTGGTCACCAACTGAGAATTATAATGGCCTACAGTGATGATCATAATAAAGATTATATAATATATATTACACCACCATTATCTAATGATTAAACTAGATATTTGATGTCATCTCTTTCACAAAAGATGATCCAACCAAGGAACTTTATCAAACCTCCAACTAACACAATTGAGATTTATAAGACTGACCATACAATACCTCAAACGGATCAATTCTGATTATAGACTGAAAACTATTTTTATAAGAAGACTCAACCATCAAAAAATGATCATCCCAATCATAGAAAATATCAAGAACATAAGAGAAAAGAATAAACTCATGAATCTATATATCTCTTTCTATCTTACCATACGACTACAAATATCATACCATACTCAAATTAATGTGTGATCCCAGTGCCCCCTGAAGGCCTCTTGAAAAATGAGATGTGAATCAAGGATCTCTTTTAGAGACTATAATATATAAAACTCCATGAAAGTGAATAATCTCTTTTATATAATGATTTACTAACTCCTATAATTTGGTTGTATCACAAATGGGTACACGGTGGTGATATTTAGTCAGATGATCAATCACTACCCATATCACATTCTTCATTATCTGGTTATGAAGAAACCAAAAAAAATATAGATTGAGATCACATCCAACTTCCATGTAGTTACTATAGGTGGATGAAGAAAACATGAAGGTTTTTAGTTCATGGATTTTGCCTACTGGAATGTATAACAAGAAGAGACAAACTCAGCGATGCCTCATCTCACACCTGGCCACCAGAACTACTGCCACATGTCATAGAATATATTCATGGTTCCTGGGTGCACATCCAAGTATGAGATATAGAATCTCCCATAATAGCTTTCCTTACCTATAATAAAATAAAAAATATATTTTTTTGAAAGAATAGAATGTCCTCTTTGGAGAATGAACACTCTGTAACTGTCTCTCCACCAAAAAGAGAGTCTTTAATGCTACGTAACTCATTATCAAACTTCTATTCCTAATAAATCAATTTGAGAAGAGTGGATTTATACTGAAAACTATCCAAGTAAACCTTGGCCTCTAGTTCCTAGACTTCTATATGAATCATTGCAATAATATCCATTAAGTCCCACTCTTTTGATGATTCATTCATTTCATGTGTTGATAGTTTCCTTCCCAAAGAATGTTCAATGAAATTCCCTTTCACTAGGGTGTAGGGAATGTCGAAATATAAATACTTCTGGTATTCCACCCAATGCCTCTGGTGGAGAGTTAAATATTTCTGAGAGAAGATATATCATATGCTCTTGAGGTCAAAAACATGTTAATCCTTTCTCCATTAAGGTAATTATGCCAAATCTTAAGCATGTGCATCACATTTGCAAGTTCTAGGTCATGGGTATAAAAACTATTCTCATTTGGGATAAGGTGAAAACATAAAAAGAAAATTCAATGATCACTATTTATATGAACACAACCCAAAATTGAACCCTATGTATCATAGAAGACCATATATCCTTACCCTACTTTTATGAGTCAACATCGGGATATTAGTAAAAATATGATTCAAATAAACCAAATAACTCTTTCATTTATCATTCCAAGAAATATTCACTCCCATATGGGTAATTTCATTCATCAAATAATCCAACTTTTAGAATTCCTTAACAAACCATCTATAATTACCAACTAGACCCAATAAGATTCAAATATCCAAAAAAATCCTTGGTTGTTCCCATTACTTAAATGATTTTACCTTCTCAAGGTCAAAAAGAAAACCATATTTAAAAACCATCTTTTCAAATAATTTCACTTCACAAATCAAAATGTCACATTTCGAAATCTTGTCAAAAAGTTGGTGATTTATTAGAAAACTCAGAACTATACTCTGATGATGATCATTATCCTCCTAAGACTTAGAGTCAACAAGAATGTCATCCAAAAATATAGATAAAACACGTTGGGAAGCTCACCAAATATGAAGTCAGATGACCAATCAAAGATTCCCACTCCAGATCAAAAGTAATCACTGATATTAACTTTCCCAAATTTGGATAAATAGTACAGTCTTTCACAAACTTGGGGCCCATTCTCCTTGAAAGACATGGGGTACACCACTGGGCGTGGTAGAGGAGACTCATCGAAGATAAAAATAAATTCATGATTTCTTGGTTATGATCGGATCCAACTCGAATATGACATCAATAGGTTTCGTGTCAAGAACTAGAAAACTCAATTAATGATCATCATCTAATAGAAAAGAGACACAAGTGGTACTATAGATTCCCAACTCTCCCTTTGTACCAAGGGGCGTAGTAATATCCATAACATAAGATTAATTCTCTATAGGAAGATTTATAATATTAAGAATACTGATTGTAATAAATAAATGAGATTCACCATTATCAAATAGGGAATTAACTAATTACATAGCTATAGTAATTGTAACACTCAATGTTGTTGGACCCATACTTCCTTCCTCTGAAGACACTTCCACTGCATGAAGTATAATTGTTCTAAATGTCTGTGGCTTGAACCCATTTATACATGAAGCATCTGGTTTCCCCATCGTTTTAGGACTATATGATGATCCCATTATACTACTCAGAGTATAATATACATTGAAAAATCTCTGTATGTTCAGAAAGTATCCATATGAGCCATAGTTCTTGGGTACCTTAGTGAAAACCCTATTTGAATGTTATTATTTTCTACATTGGTAAAAATTAAAGGATCTCTTCCTGGTATTGTAGGAGGTCTATAATGACACATATATTGATAATTTCTATGATAATCATCACACTTATTCTTTCCCTTAAAGGAACTCATGTTTTCACCAAGAGATAAATAAACTCTTGATAATCCTGACATTTTAGCCATGTCTATTTTGACCGTTAGCACCCTATCCAGCACATCAGCATAAGAAGGCAGCATCTGCATGAAAACATGTGAAAGAGTATCCTAAATAATCCCCAAGTTGAAACTTCAACTTCTCATTCAACATAATATCAGGTTATAAATTCACAAGCTCAGTAAAATATTTTTCATATACTATTGTAGTCCTATCAGCCTAGTCAAGTTTTAAAAACATAATGGACATGTAAAACAACATTAACTCTGAATAGAACTGGTGAGTGAAAATAACCATTATATATTTCTACTCTAATCCCTCATGTTTCTTCACCATCACCATTATGTCCCATAATCTCATATTCGGTCCTTCTAGTATGGAGGTGTTACACTTTACCTTGATTCTGTTTGGTGTATCAAAAAACCCAAACAACTTCTCCATTATACTCAACCATTCCTTATCCTATTAATCTTCATTTGATATTTTGAATGGTTCTAGATTAGGATGAAGGATCTATTGGAATAAAATAATTATAACAACCCTTTGAGGTTCCATAGTTAAATCCTGAGTAGGAACTAGAGGCGGATTCTATCCTAGAGTTTGGACAGTGCGTAGAATCACTTCTACTAGATTCGGATTTACAATAGGATTCTCTCATTGAGGTTTAGTAAAAGCTCCCTTATAGATCATATTTTTATATATTCTTGGATTCATGACGATACAAAACATAAACATAAAATAAGGTAGACAACAAGTTACACTCAAACAATGAAAAAAGATAAACTAATCCCAATAAATAGAATGACAATATTTGGATTTCAATCCCTTCCAAATAAATTTTTTTTAAAATACTATAACTGTTGCACAATATTTCATTCCATAACATCCCATGGTGACTTAAGTTTCATTATAGAGGGAGATGTCCAGGAACTAAATTACAACTACCTCATAAATCCCAAATTGATTTCACATTGCATACCGACTTCAAGATATAAAGTTAAACCCAAACCATTGATACCACTTTGTCACAAACCAGCCAGAGTACCCTTGTAACCCAATAACTAATCCATACCTAATATAGCCTAATGGGCATTCTTAATCCACATGTGTTGGCAACTACCACCTGACATCATATAGAAGGAAGGTGGGAATGAATTTTCCACAAACAATGTGGAAAGTTTTTTTATGAATCAGTATGAATACAAAAACATTCCATTGGGAGTAATGTACTAGGAGTAAAACATGTATAATAACCAAAATTACTATAACCATGTACCATGAAAAAAGAAAAATGAACCAAGTACCAACTTGGATTCAACTCACCATGTCCACAGATCAATAGCTAGAACCCCCCCCCCCCCAAGTGATCATTTCCCCTTTCTCAACCCTAAAAGGTAGTAATCTACAAACACTCGATACCATAGATAGGTTTTGATCCAAATAAAAATATAATTTCACCCAAAGATTCTATAATAACAGTCCAATAAAAAATTAATTATGAAAGTGCTTTTAAATTTCAAATAAATAATTTTGGCATTTCAATATCATATTTAAAAAAATCATGCCTTATATTTCAAAGGTTAAAAATACTTTAGCAATTCATGCTTAACATTTCAAATGATGGAAATAAAATTCAAATGACAAAATTACCATTAAACAAATGGTTGATTTTCAAAACTTTTATAAATAAAAACATTTATATAAAATAGTTGATATAAATCATAAGTCATGTATAATAATTACCAATAATGGAATATATTAATTTAAAATACAACAAGTGAGAAACATGGTAAAATTCATTATAAGGTATGATAGTTCTAGGCTATATCGGATGAACACTGTGAAATGACAAATATGTATATATTTCTTTTTCAAAAAAGGTTATAAAGGACTTATCACCATCGCCTATGGGATGTGATGTAACACCTCAAGGTTTTCTAAAAATAAATTGAAATGCATGAAATTTTTTTTAAGGTAGATATTTATAAGTATTCTTTAAACATAATTTTATTTCTTCTATGTTTTCAATTTCAATAAATTTCCATCTACAATTGTGTTCTGTATGTTATTTAGAGTCTGATGAAACCAACTTGTTTTTTTGTGAATAGTAACATACCATTATGAATAGTAATATGAATAGTACTATCATCCTAATGAATAGTAAATTTTATTATTATATTATTTTCTTAAGGATAGAATATAATAACATCTTGGTTAGTTTTTCATTGTGATAAAGAAGTAGTTGTAGAATTAGAACTGTTAATTTTTGAATTAAGTATAATTTTATTTAAAAATTAAATTAATAATATTTAGAAAATTATTATTCAAAAATGGACTCCAGTTTTGAATTCTACGTGTCAAAAAATGGTTAGGGTAAATTTTTGGGTTTTATTTGAAATTCAAGAATTTTTTATGAATAGTAAAATACGATAAAATATGATAAATGATAAATACATGATTTACTGCATCATAGGTGATTCAAGGATTATTTAAGCCCACTTGGTTCGAATTGAAATACCATTTTTACTATTTGGGGTTACATTAATTGAGATTTTCCATAGTATTGAGAAAAAATATTATAATAATGATTAAAATCATGAAAAATACCCCCTCTCCACAACTATAAATATCACCCTCACTCCCCTCTTCTTCTCACACCTCTAAAGCCTTGATCCATAACTAAGTTTTTTCCAATACTCCTCCAAAGGATCTTCCCCACGTCCTAGAGATTCTGTTCTCCCCAAAATACCAAAATCAAATCCCTTAAGAAGGATCTCAAGGAGAAGAAATCAAGAGGTAAACAACCTCTTTTATTTTCATTCTTTTCTTTTATTTTATGTTATTATCTTCTATTCCTTTGGATTAAGTTGGGATATTTCATGAAATATTCCCCCATACTATCCATATTATGTATGAATGATTTTATATCACCTTCCTATCATCAATATTCTTTTTTATGGAATTTTAAGAGGCGTCGTTAGGCTGACGAATTTTCGTGATAAATTTTAGAAGTTTTCTTTTATTTCATGATTCCTTTTTCTTCTTTCTTCACACCATATTATAAAAGAGGAATGAAATATCCAGAATCATATATATTCTAGATGTTATCATGTTTATGTAAAATTCCTCGTCATTATTCTTCTCCTCTCCCACTTATTTATGTAATAAAAACATTGTTCATCAAGTGTCGAATTACTGACTCATGGATGATGTAATTTAAATTTTCATTAATTCTTCCAAGTCTGGTCATGAAATCATTTATATGGTTGAAATTTGTTATAATATATGTTTTATGACTCATCCATGGTTCTAGAATGCTTTCGTACTCATGGTTCTAATTTATATGGCAAAATGAGGTTGTTGTTATCAAAGAACCACTAAAATGATCTAAACGAACATCATTAATGTTTTAACCTATGAATCATCCTCATATAAAACATCAAATTAATAAATTGTATCAATTATGGTACTAGAAATATATAAATACCCTTCCATTACAATTCTGGAGTTTCACTTTAAATCAACAAGAACATCCATCAAGAACCAATCTTGCAAATCATGTAATGAACTCACCCAAAAACAGAGCAAGGAGAAAAATACTAATAATTAAAGGGTAAAATGATGTTATAAAATGATCATATAAGATGTTATAAACCTGAAAATTTTCTTATAAAATAATAATAACACTCTTTTGTTGATTATACAGGAGGTTTAAACAAGTTTGAAGTAAGACAAGCCTGAGGTAAGGGAATTCTGAACCCGATTTCCATTCTTTGGGTTAACATTCTACTTCGTTATTTATGTTGTATTTAAATTATTTTTGTGATGACTTATGATCATAATATGTTTAATTATGTGTATTTATAGAATATATACATATTACATCCCCAATATTAAGTCTCACATCAAGTATATGATGCTTATAAGGGACTTTTCTTTTAAAATCCTCTTTTAAAATTCTGTTTTGAAAAATTCAAAAGAAATGATTGTATGCTATTATTCATGTTGTATGATTATGTTCTGGTTCTTGGGAGTAGTTTATGATGATGGGTGGGAACCATATTTCCATCCAATTCATTGGGTATGAGTAAAATGGAGGTCAGTCGTAAGGTTACTCTAGGTGTAACTACGATGGTTACACAAAGTAAGGTAGCCGTGAGGGATACAAATTATAAGGTACCCAAGAATGGTTACAAGATTATGTAATTAATGCCCCAAGATACATTTATGGTTCTACTTATGTTCTTATGTATTTGAGAAAATTTCATGATTCACAAGATAAGTATATATATATTTATACAAGTGATAACTAAGTCTTGAAAAAGTTTTCATACGTTACAAGTATTCATGGACTAATGTGTTCATTCTTTCTTTTCATATCCCTTAATGATCTTTTTTGCTCATCCCAAGTTTTTAAATGATTTTCAAAGGATAATGGATGTGTAATAAAAGTAAGTAATCCATGTTAAATGTTTAATAATTATCATGGAGTCCTGTTTTAAGTTTTAATGTTTTTTATTTTGAAAAAATGGAAACTGTTTTTATGTTATCTGATCTATAATAATGTGTAATGTTATGAATATATTGTCCTAATTCTCTAAATGTACAAACTTGAAAAGGTTTTTAAAGTAAAAGGAGGTGTTTTCTTTAATAAAACCATGATTATTTATGTAATAAGGCAGATACCTTATAGTTAGTTTTAGAGGATGGTTTAGATGACTTTAGGGGTTAGGGGGTGTTAATAGAATGATATAAATGATTTTAACTCAATGTTTAATTTGAAATGTTATAGAATTTAAGGATTACCAAGTTGCTTCATTTAAGACGTGTTTTTTCAGATTGGTTTTCCAAAGAAGGAACAAGGATTCTAAAGAGGAGAGGCACCGACAGAATGACATCATTCTTGATCTACATCCTGGAATGGTAGGGATTGGAACTGAGTAGTTTGTGATAGTAATGGCTCAGCTGACACAGGAAATAAATGGTGGTGGCATCCATGAAAGGGAACCAATAGAGGTACCCAAACAAACATGATAGTAGTGGAAAATTTTATGAGAAAACATCCTCATACATTCAATGGATATTCTGACCCTGTAGCAGCTGAAGGATGTATCAAATCCCTTGAAAATATATTTAATATTATGAAATGTTCAGAAAATCAAAAGGTACGTCTTGCCATTTATCATTTTGATGGGGAAGCTGATAAGTGGTGTTCAATGGTAAGGAATATCAGGGGTAGATATAATTTTTATACCTTATAGTGGGATGAATTTAAAATTATTTTACTTGAAAAATATTTTCCTAAGGTGGTGCGACTTAGAATGGAGAAGAAATTCCTTGAATTGAAAGAGAAGGAGGAATATTCAGGGGTAGTGTATGAAGTGAAATTCACCCGACTGGCGAGGTATTCTCCAAATCTTATTATAGATCTTGATATAAAAATAAACAACTTTTACTTAGGAATGAATCCATGGTATCAAAGGGTGTTGGCCTCCTGTGGATTCAAAGGTTATGAGAAAATTGTCTGATGTGCTGAGAGGGTGGAGATGGAGTTTGTTAATGATCACTTGCATTTTGGAAACAATGAGAAGAAGAGGTCCAGTTGGAATGAAATGGTAAATAATTAACCAAATAAATCTAATGGTAAGAAAATCAAATTTCCAGTTTGTAAAAAGTGTGGCAAGAAATACCCTGGGGAATGTCTTAGAAAAACTGAGAAGTGTTTTAAATGTCATAAGTTCTGGCATATGGACTGAGATTGTAATGAAAATGATCAAAAGAATAATCCTGATAACCAGACTGTGAAGTGTTATAAATGTGGTGATATGGGTAATTATGAAAATGCCTTCCCAAAGAGAGATCCAAATGATGTAAAGAATCCATACTACAAGCAGAAAGGTGTAGTGAAATACTTTGCAACTACATCAGCAGATGTCGGGCCATCCAATGAAGTTGTATCAGGTACTTTGTTTGTTCACTAATATTTTTCTAATGTATTGTTTGATATGGGGTCTACACATTCCTCCATCTCTAATAAATTTTTTGGTAAATTGGAAATATCACCTCAAAAAATGAGACTCAAAATTGTTGTTAAAACACCAGGGGGAAATGTTATAGCAAAGGGGAATTATGAGAATCTTTCTATTATGGTCTATCGAAATACTTTACCTGCAAACCTTGTTGTTTTAACCTTAATTGAGATTGATATTATTCTGGGTATAGACTAACATTCTGATTATCATGCTAATATTGAATGTAGAGCTAATGAAGTTGTTTTTCAGAAAGAGTATCAATTTTGTATACAATAATGAACCCATACAAATGATAACATATCAGGTAGCTGAGAAACTATTGAATGGTGGAAATGAATGTTATCTTTCTCATGTTGTTTAAAATAAGGGAACTATTCAAATTAATGATGTTCTAGTGTTAATTAATACCTTGATTTTTTTCTGATGAGTTACCATGTGTCATACCTGATCGAGAAGTCAAATTCACAATTTACTATGTTCTTGATGCTAAGCCAATTTTAAAACCACTTTATCATATGGCTCCAATAGAACTTCTTGAATTGAAAATTCAAATTCATTATTTGATTGACAAGGGCTTCATACATCCTAGCACTTCACCATGGGGAGCACTTGTTTTGATTGTTAAAAAAAAGATGGTTCCATGAGACTTTGCATTGACTATAGAGCACTGAATAACATCACTATTAAAAACAAGTATCATTTTCCTCATATCGATGACTTGTTTGATCATATCAAGGGAGCTCAGTACTTTTCCAAGATTGACTTGAGATTTGGATACCATCAGCTGAAGGTGAAGGAGGATGGCATCCCAAAAATAATCTTTCGTACTAGATATGGGCATTATGAATTTGTTGTTATGCCATTTGGATCAACTAATGAACCTTCCATATTTATTAATATTATTAATATATTATTTCATGAGTTCTTGGATAAGTTTGTGGTTATATTTATTGATGACATTATGGTTATTTTAAGAATAAAGAGTAGAATTAAAAACATCTATGTTTTGTTTTACAAACCATAAAAAAAAGAAACTGTATGGAAAATTCAAAAAGTGCGATTTTTGGTTGCAACAGATTTCTTTTCTTGGGAACATTGTAAATAAGGATGGAATAATAGTTGATCCTACCAAAACAAAATTAGTTAATGAATGGATATGACCCAAAAATGTTACAGAGATTCATAGTTTTCAGGGCATAGTGGGTTATTTCTGGCGGTTTGTTAAGAACTTTGCACGGTTATCTAGCCCGATAACTAAGTTAACATGAAAAGTGGTTAAATTTGTTTGCATAGAATAATTTGATGTTTGTTTTTAGGAACTGAGGAAGACATTGGTGAATTCTCTAGTTTTGGTATTACCTTCCTAGAATGGTGAGTTTTCCATCTATAGTGATGCTCCTTTGAAGGGACTTGGTTGTGTTTTGATGCAGAATGATCCGGTAATTTCCTATGATTCGATACAACTTAAACCTCATGAGCTAAATTATCTCACACATTATTTGGAATTGGAAGCTATGGTTTTTAACTTGAAAATTTGGAGGCATCATTTATTCGGAGCCACATGTCAAATATATACTGACCATAATAGTCTAAAGTATATATTAACTCAGAAGGAATTAAACATGAGGCAGAGAAGATGGTTAGAAATGATAATGGATTATGACTACATGATCAATTACCATCATGGGAAATCAAACGAAGTGGCAGATCCCTTAAGTTGGAAACATCATGCATCATTAACTATGTTACATTCGGAACATGATCCCTTTTTTAATGATTTGATGAATTTTGGCATAGAAATTGTTGGTGCAATGAATACATCTGTTTTGTTTCAGGTTTCAGTGCACTCTTCAGTGTCAGATATAATTATGTTAGCACAAAAGGAAGACCATGAGCTATAGAAAAAGGTAGAATCAATTAAAGTGGTTAAGTTTCTAGAATTTAATCTTGATAATGATTGTGTTTTAAGATTTGGAAAAAGATTGTGTGTACCAAGTGATTCTCAGTTGAAGAAGGATTTGTTGTGCGAAGCTCATAGTTATTCATTATTTGTTCATCCTGGCAGTACTAAGATGTAGAGAGACCTTCGAGAGTATTATTGGTGGGATGAAATGAAAGGACATACTATTGATTTTACCATGAAATGTTTGACATGTCAGTAGATTAAAGGAGAGAGATAGTTACCAAAAGGGATGCTTCAGCCTTTTCCAGTGCCAGAGTGGAAATTGGAGAATGTATCCATGGACTTTGTGGTGTGATTACAAAAGACTAATCTGGCTAACAATTCAATTTGGTTTATTGTTGATCGGCTGACAAAATCTTCACATATTCTTTCTATTGGAGATACAATGACATTGGATCAACTTTCTAGATTGTTCCTCAAGGAGATTGTCAGGTTAAATGGAGTTCCTCTTTCCATTATATCTGACTGAGATCCCAGGTTCACTTCTAACTTTTGGAAGGGACTTCAGAAATTTTTTGGCACAGAGTTAAATTTCAGTATAGCTTTTCATCCTCAAGCTGATGGGCAGTCAGAACAAACGATTCAATCATTGGAGGATATGATTCGAGCTTGTTCAATGGACTATCATGGATGTTGGGATCATCATCTTTCTTTAGTTGATTTTTTTTATAATAACATTTTTCATTCCAGTATTCAGATGGCACCTTTTGAGGCCTTGTATGGGAAGCGGTGTCATACTTCAGCGTTTTGGGAGGAAGTTGGTGAGAGAATGTTGATGGGGCCAGAATTAGTAGAATAAGTGGCTGAGAAAGTGAGGATGATCTAGTAACACATGACGAAAGCTCAGAGCAGGCAGAAACGTTATATAGATAACAAAAGGAAAGACTTATATTTAGAGGTAGGTGACCATGTTTTTCTTAAAATATATACTTGGAAACGTGTGATGCATTTCAGAAAGAAATGGATGTTAAGTACATGATTCATCGGTCCTTTTGATATCATGGAGAATGTTGGAGTAGTTTCATACCGAGTAGCTTTTCCTCCGAGTTTTTTTTCAAGTACACAATGTTTTTCATGTTTCTATGTTGACAATGTATGTGCTAGATTCATCACATATCTTGAGCCTAGAAGCAGTTCAGCTAGAAGAGAACCATTCATATCAAGAGGAACCAGTTCAGATTCTTGATCATAGGGAACAAGTATTTCCAAATTAGGTAATTCACCAGGTAGAATTTTTGTGGAGAAACCATATGGTTGAATAAGCAACATGGGAGTCTAAAAATGCTATGAGGTAAAGGTACCCTCACTTGTATAATAAGTAAATACAATTGTGAGGATGCAATTTCTAGAAGGTGGGGATAATGTAACACCCCAAGGTTTTCTAAAAATAAATTGAAATGCTTGAATTTTTTTTAAGGGAGATATTTATAAGTATCTTTTAATCATTATTTTACTTCTTCTATGTTTTGAATTTCAAGAAACTGTCATCTAAAATTGTGTTCAGTGGTTTATTAAGAGTCTGATGAAACCAACTTGTTTTTTTAGAATAGTAACATATCCTTATGAATAGTAATATAACTTAATGAATAGTATGCTTTATTATTATTTTATTTTATTAAGGCTAGAAGATAATAACATCTTGGTTAATTTTTCATTGTGATAAAGAAGTAGTTGTATAATTTGAACTATTGTTTTTTGAATTAAGTATTCTTTTTATTTAAAAATTAAATTAATAATATTTAGAATTTTTTTTCAAAAATGGACTTCATTTTTGAATACTACATGTCGAAAAATGGTTAGGGTAAATTTCTGGGTTTTTTCAGAAATTCATGAATTTTTTATGAATAGTAAAATAAGATAAAATACAATAAATGCTAAATACATGATTTACTACATCATAGGTGATTCTAGGATAATGTAAGACCACTTGGTTCGAACTCACATGAAATTATTACTATTTTTGGTCACATTAATTGAGATTATTCATAGTCTTGAGCAAAAATATTATAATTGTGATTAAAATAATGAAAAATATCTCCTCTCCTCCACTATAAATACCACCCTCACTCCCCTCATCTTCCCACACCTCTCAAGCCTTGATCCATACTTATTTTCTACCCAATACACATTACAAGGATCTACCCCACGTTCTAGAACTTCTGGTCTCCCCAAAATACCAAAATCAAAGCCCTTAAGAAGGATCTCAAGGAGAAGAGATCAAGAGGTAAACAACCTCTTTTATTTTCTTTCTTTTATTTTATTTTATGTTATTATCTTCCATTAATTTTTATTATATTGGGATATTTCAGGAAATATCCCCCCTAAGATCCATATTATGTATGAATGTTGAGATATCCTTTCCTCTCATCAATCTTGTTTTTATGAAATTTCAAGAGACACTATTAGGCTGCCAAATTTTTGTGATAAATTCCTCAAGTTTTTTTTATTTCATGATTCCTTTTTATTCATTCCTAACCCCCTCTTATAGAAGAGGCATGAAATCTCTAGAATCATGTATATTCAGGATGTTATCATGTTTATGGAAAATTCATCATCATTATTCTTCTCCACTCCCACTTATTTAAGGAATAAAAACATGGTCCGTGATGTGTCGAATTACGGACATCGTGGACGATGTAATTTCAATTTCCATTAATTCTTCCAAGTCCAGCCATCAAACCATTTATATGGTTTAACAAGGTTATAATATATGTTTTATGACTCATCCATGGTTCTTTAATTCTTTTTTACTCATGGTTCTAATTTATAAGGCAAAATGAGGTTGTTATTATAAAAGAACCACTAAAATGATCTAAACGGACATCATTAATGTTTTAATCTATGAATCATCCTCATATAAAACATCAAAATAATAAATGGCATAAATTATGGTACTGGAAATATATTAATATCCTTCTATTCTAATTCTGTATTTTCACTTCCAATCGACAAGTACATCCATCAAGAACCAATCATAGAAATCATGTAAAGAACACACCCAAAAATAGTGCAAGGAGAAAAATACTAATAATTAAAGGGTGAAATGATGTTATGAAATGATCATATAAGATGTTATAAACATGAAACTATTCTTGTAAAATACTAATAATACTCTTTTAACCATTATATAAGATGTTTAAACATGTTTTAATCCGACAGGACTGAGGTAAGGGAATTCTAAACCTGATTTCCATTCTTTGGGTAAACATTCAACTTCATTATTTATGTGGTATTTAAATTGTTTATGTGATGAATTATGATTATAATATGTTTAATTATGTGTATTTATAGAATATATACATATTAAATCCACACTATTAAGTCTCACTTCAAGTATGTGATGTTTATAAGCGACTTTTCTTTTAAAATCCACTTTTAAAATTTTGTTTTTCAAAATTAGAAAGCAATGTTTTTATGCTATTATTCATGATGTATGATTATGTTATGGTTTTTGGAAATTTTTTATGATGCAGTTTGGGACCTATATTTCACTCCAATTCATTGGTTATGAGTATGATGGAGGTCGTCCATATGGTTACTCCAAGTGTAACTGCAATGGTTTCACAAAGTAACGTAGTCGTGAGGGTTACAAATTATATGGTACCCAAGAATGGTTACAATGTTATGTAAGTAATGCCCCAAGATACCTTTATGGTTATACTTATGTTCTTATGTATTTTTATAAATCTCAAGATTCAAAAGGTAATTTTATATATATTTATATATACTTGTGATATGTAAGTCTTTCGAAAATGTTTTCATACGTTACAAGTATTCATGGACTAATGTGTTCATTCCTTCTTTTTGTATCCCTTACTGAGATTTTATTCTCATCCCAAGTTTTTAAATTATTTTCACATTTTAATGGATGTGTAATACAAGGAAATAAATCCATGTTAAATGTTCAAGAAATTTCAAGGAGTCTTGTTTTAAGTTTTAATGTTTTATATTTTGAAAAAAATGGAAATTGTTTTTATGTTATCCACTCTGTAATAATGTGTAATGTTATAAATTTATTGTCCTAATTCTCTAAAGATCTAAACTTGAAAAGGTTATCAATGTAAAAGGAGGTGTTTTCTTGAATAAAACCATGATTATGTATGTAATATGGCCTGGTCCTAATTTGTTATGTGCTCAAATGACATTTTAGAACATCGTAAATCTTAAAGTGTCATCCAAATAACTCAATAACTACCAAAGGATTTCATATACTTAAATCAGAAATAATATTAATGGAAATTTTATTTTTAGACATCTTAAATGAAAATTAAATCCCATTCATCATTTAAAATATTACAATTTTCCTTTTAAAAACCATAATGGGTTTTTAATAAAAAAACACACCTTTTCGCTAAAACAAAACCCTAAGGTTTCTCTAAAAATAATTTTATGGAATTTTTACATATAGGGGTTTTAAACCAATTTGCCCTTAAATTTAAAAATCAAAAAATTCCATCAATTTAATTATAAACCCCCAATTCAAGTGTATTAGGGCTTTTCACAATTTTCCATCAAAACCATTTCTATAATTAAATTCAAAATTTTAACTCAAAAAAATTCCATAAAATCCAAATTTTATGTTTCAATGTTATATATTATAAAATTCCATTAAAACACCACAATTCTATAGAATTTGGGTTTTTCTAATTTCATGTAAAGAACCTATTTATCATAAAAATCCCAAATCATTGGAAATGGATTTTTCCTACAAAAAATTGAAATCTCTTTAAGAAAAATGATGAAATTAAATTTAATTCAAAAAATTGAAATCAAAAAATGAAATTTAGGGTTAATATAAATTTGGAATCGTAACCGAACCACCTACATCTAGATCAACAGATCATGAATCACATGGTCATACCTGGAAATCACCAGCAGAGAATGACGACAATGAAGATATATGAATCAAACCTACGTTTAGATCCAATATAGTGGTTATTAGTTCAAAATAACAATATGGGGATCCATGGAAGAATTTTTAAGTGAAGATATACCCTAGGAGAATGATATAAGGATGAGGAAACTAATTGACAGAAGATAGATGGGAGTTCCTGAAGTTTCAGATCACTTCTATGAATAATTTGAAGGGTCAAAATCCTTATTTGGAGCTCCAAGGATGGGAGATACTAATCTAAGGTTGTACAAGTCCATCAAAGTTCTAAAACAGCAGTTTGGTAAATTTTAAAAAAAATGGATCTTTTAAAATACCATTTGTATGGTTTCATATGAAAAGGCGTAGGGTTTAGAAAAACCATGTGCAAGTAATGAACCTATTGTAAATGGGTCACGCATTTCATTTGGATTGGTCACATGGATTTAATAATCATGTGACAACCATTTGATATCCCACTACCTTTGGAGAAATGTTTTATAATGAAGGGTCACATGGTTTTTTTGAAAACTATGAGCCTTTTATGAACTAGCTGAGGATTTTCCAAAATTTAAAAAATTAACCTCAAGAAATCCCAAATGAAACCCAACCAAATGTTATTCGAAAGAGGGATTTATGAACACCTAAAAATCGATAAGATGTTATAATTAATCATATTCAAATCCATTATTGAAAACACATTTGTAAAAAGTCACTTTTAATTAATTTCATCCATAGATTTTGTATCAAAACCATTTTAATGAAAATCCATTTATAAAGATAGATTTCAGGATGACAATCCTTCTTGATGTCAAATAAAACATTTTCATAATAAAAAACTAGAATTGCATAATAAAATGAAGTCATTATAGAATTAGAACTTTTGTATATAGACACCTATCTAAATAATGGAGTTAAAACTCCATGTATTGATATCCCAAAGCCAAAGGATGAATCAATTATATAAGGTCTTTAAGGTCCTGTAATAAACTCTCTTGGAATACCAAGGATAAAGGATCAAGATGGGTTATATTCTAGTTTAGAGTGGTTTCTAGTTATTTATAGCCATCCTATAAAATAGATGGCCATGACAAGGCCTCCCAGACCACTATGCTACCTACCCCACTATGGTGTTGGCTTCCCCCACCACGAAACATGTTATCCTATCAAAGGAGGTAATTCAGCATAGGGATCAAGACAAAATTGGGACCCTTATTTTTAAATTGAAAGATAAGATATGTTATCGAAGATCCTATTTTCAAGGTGAGGAGATATGACATATCCAAGACTCACGTGCTGTATAGTCACACTACAAAAGAGGAGATACACCGAAACCTACACCTAATGGCACAACTACACCATTTTATGAATTGACCAATCATCCCAATATTAATCCTATAATGAGACCAATTTATCCATTCTATATGGGTCAACTACATATAGAGGCTAGGACAGAACCCTTGCTCTATAGTTTATCCATGATGAATATGGAAGTGGCACCAAAAACATACTTCCATAGCCTTATGAAACAGATGTATTTTTTACACCACAGTGAACATATCTTACACCACTAGAATCCCCCCACTATGGAATTACCATAATAAAAAAAGTAAGGTATTTACAACCAATATAACCTATAAATTTCCAAAAAACACTACAAAAAACAGGAACTAAGACCCAAGAAAGGGATCATTAAAAAAAAGGTTTACAAGCACTATAATGATGGTGGTGGTATTTCACATATCATTCCATAGAACATCATGTTAGACTATATGTTCATGGTTATTAGAAATTTTCTAATTTATCTTTTTTAATATGTTCAAGATATACTTGTCCCCTACACTAGTTTTATTGGATATCTTGGTAGATAAATCTTTACATTGGCCTTGAGTATTGATATAATTTTTTCTTACAGTTTTTATTTTTGAAAAAATACATATAATGGATTATCTCATGTCATTATAAATTTTAAATGATAATTAATAATTCTAAATCTAATTTAATACTTCATATGAATGTAAAATTTAATAATCTTCAATCTTAGAATCATAAACATTGTTTCATTGGGAATATATCTAAATCATAAAATTATTTTCAAATAATTCATAATGGTTTTTAAAGAAAATATGAATTAACCCAATAAATCGATCATGATTGTTAAACCAAACGTACAACAAGGGTCCATTTACCATGCACCATAATGATGGCTACGATATACTTGACTAACTCTTTTCAGAGTTTCTACCCCAATATTAATCTATTCTAAAACCAAGTGCACTTATAGTATCTATACAGAGATGTATTTCTAGAAAAAATACATAATCTCTACATTAACAAGAACTTTTATTATATTTTCCTATAATTATACATATCCACAAACTTATTCATTAGTTTATCTAACATAATCAATGTTTTTATAAAGTTATTTACCAAGGTTTCTATTAATCTTCAACATGATACAACTATTACAACCACAACTCTAGTGACCCAGATTCAGTGTCTAATTTATTAAATTGGCATATGATATAAGTGATCTTATCCTATATTACCAATAATTTCATTAGTCTTAAAAAATCATGTACATAAATTCATCCATATTACATTATAAATAATATAAAAAACATAATGAAAATAATTATTATGAATACTTGAATCCATTCAAATATATCATCATCATAACTTATGAAAAGTAAAAAATAAGGGTTATATAAATTTATAAATAAGTGTTACCTAAAATAGAATTTATCATGAGTTAATATGGAATAATCAATATGGTTATGTGAATAAATTAAATCATGTTCCATTTAATTAATAAGATGTTCACAAAATATAACCATGTATAATATCATTACAATAATCTCATGGATAATAATTTCTAAATTTTTAATGATGAAAATAAATATTATTGAATGTCATGATCTTAGATATGATGATATATTTACTATCAAGGCCCTATGTTAATATAATTTAATCAAAGGGTAGGTGTACACCAAGAAACTATTTAATAATGATATCTAAATGGTTTGTCTCCGGAGACCTGTTGATTTATCAAGGGGATATCTATAACTAATCCACACCCATTACTATATTTCCAGTGAATAAATCAAATATTAACTGATCAATTTATTACAGAAACAAAATCTATTCTCAATAAATATATGAATTGAGTAAATGATAAAAAAATTATATTTACCCATTCAATTGAATAACATTAATAGTAAAATATGATATGAAAAAATGTTATATGGTTTAGAAAATAATCATATCCCAGATACAATGGATATAAATATTAAAGAAAAATGTAATCTCTAATTTAAAATGATCACAAGAAATTGATTGTTTCAAGAGAATATTGAAGACTAAAAATTAAATAAGGGAAAAAATATGACAATCAATTCATAAAAAATACAGGTTTGGCATAAAAACCATTCCTTTAGAGAAATGAGAAAAATAGATGAATAAAATTAAATGTAATCTTCAAAAAAAGACATTTATTTTTAAAACCATAGGATAATTTCAGAATAATCTCAATATTTTAAAATATTTACAGGGGTGGTAAAATCCATTAACATCATATACATTAAAAAAACATTCATTTTTGACTTATTATAAATAAAGAAAAAAATAGACTATTTGGAAAACATTAGAAATTTCCATTCCAAACCATTTAAAAATACATTGATAAAATAAATTTTCCTCAAGAAATAAATTTAATAAATAAAAATTACTTATTTAATTCTATTGTGAAAAATATTAACATGGAATACAAATATACCTGGTCAAAATAGAAATAAGTTATTTTCTTATAAATGTTTATTTGTTTGATTCAAGTTCCAATGAGAGTAAATTTTGGATGAATATATAAAAAATAGATAAATATAAAATGGATAATAAAATATATGGGGTTTATAAATTCTATATTATAAGAGTAATTAAACGAAAATTAGAGAAATCAAAAAAAAGTGATATTTTAAAATTATTTTTACCTATTTGATAACATTCCCACTAAAACACCATGAAAGAGTAAACAAGAATTGAAACTTTTATCATCATCAATAAACATATATTCTTGTTAAATACATAACAGGGTTATTTTATACTTAAAATAAAAACAGATAGGTGTATAATACAAAATATTTCTCAATTGAGTGTAAATTTTGATAAAATCCCTTATATAGTGCTTCCTAGTAGTTTAACATGCTTTAACCTAGTTCACATAGGAAAATACCCTTTAGATATCTTATTAAGAACCCAATGGTTGGCCTTTTGGGAACAAAAAAACCTATAGAAAATGTATAAGGATTTTGGGGAGGTATTTTTATAGGTTTCGGTTAGGATAAATTACTCGGGAGGTGTGAATAAGTGACGGGTGGAGGTTCTATTTTATCATTAAGGTGAGTGACACACTTATGATTTTTCGAAATTTGAAAATACTATTTAGTCAATTTCATATAAAATGGGACCAAAATTGATAATACTCAAAGGTTAAATGGTTAATTATGATCTCTAAATAACCAATGATGTTTATGTAAATGTGTAGGTTATTTGTACCCATATATTTTTAGATTAACCCTCATTAAACCCATTTCAACATTAACCATTATAATAATTTTTTAATATTTTAACTATTCAATATGACTAAAAAATAAGTTAAACATATTAAAGAAACATTTTTTTTCTAATTAAAAATATATAACCCATTTTAACAAATTTAATTTACCGAAGTGACAGAATTTAATTTATAACCTAACTTAGAAAATGGGATTAAAATAAGTTTTCCTGAAATACATTTTTCAAGATTAAGGTGGAATTACATTAATTATATGACTATTCTTAATTGTTATATCAATTTAAATTAATATATAAGGATATATAATATATAAATTTCATTCAAATAATTAATTATTAAATATTATATTAAATAATTAAAAAATAAATTAATTGTGTATTTTAAATAAGTTTCTAAAAAATATCCCTTTTTTATCTCCATATTAATTGATCTTTATTTGTATAAAATTGATAATTAATACATGTTTTATTATTAATAGTAGGATAAATATTATAAATAAAATGATTAATAGTTAAACACTGTGTATTCAATTATTTATAAAATGTTTTTTCTAAGGGAATACATCAAAAACACATTCTTGGATTTTTTTGACATAGTAAGTTAAAAATTGATATTCAACCTATAAAATTAGAATTTTTATTCCGTGGAATATTTAAATGTGAATTTTATGATAGTTCTATTAAATTATAATTTTTATTTACTATAATTCTTTCTCATGTGGTACATCTGGCCTGGTACCCATAGAGTTTAAGAGGCGTCACCTTGGACTATTGTTAGGGCTAATACTTAACTTGACCCTCACCACATAAAACCCTCGTCAAAATCCCCCATGAAAACCACAAAATATATTATCCCCAAAAAGATTAATATAACGTTTATGGGGTTAACTACCCGCTAGTTAGAACATCAGAAGCCCTAGAACCTGAGATCTACTATGGAAATCTATTTTCCATGATGAAACGTAGGGCGTAGCCCCTCATAATAACCAACCTTGTAGGTGAATATGGTTGATAACCTCTACCTTACTCTATACCTCAAAATATTTCAGCAACATAAAATGGGAAACTACATACTAGATGATTGGGTAGAGTGCCTCCTCAAAATGGTGCACATTGGACTCTTTAACAGGGAAAAGATGAAGGGTAAAATTTATATGATAGTTGAAATTGATCTTAATATCACACATATAAATAATACCACATTAGATGGAAGTCAAATCCTTTCTCTTTTACTATCAACATGGTCGATAGTAGGATCCCAACTGATAAATACTTCTCTAATTTTTTTTAAAGAAACGTCCACCTCCTTCCACTCACAAAGGTACAACACCCACTACTATTATACTACAACCCTCATATTAATACCTCCCAACTGAAACTAGTAAATATATTGTCCCTAGATAAAAATAAAATCAATATAAAGATCCTCCAAACAACGGTATCACTCCAAATATAAGATGATTTTCTCATAATTATTTTAATATTTCTTTTAAATGGTACAAAACAACCTCTTACACTAATATTCCTCGTCAATCAGGTAGACCCTTTAGTGGGAAATCGGGTCAAGTTTCTAGAACTCACTAACCTGAATCATAGGGATATGATTTCCATTTTCCATTACTAAATAGAAACCAAATATTTATTTAGAATAGTATCCTAAAATTTAATTATGTTTCATTAAATTAATTCATCTATGATGCCCAGGACCACCAAATTCAGTTAATAACACAATACACCATGATTCATGATCCTATCATAGGTATATAAACTACAAGAAAAATATCCTCACATAGGAAGTTCAAAAACAGAGTTAAATTTCCTTAGATCATGTGGGGGCCAAACATCCTATGTCCTAGATGGTCTCCCTAGCCTATGTCATGTACTAAGATTGATTGGAATGATTTTCCTGCCAAAAAATGCAATCCGCAATGTGGCTATGTCCAAAATATATCTTATCTCTCAACCTAAACCTTTGATACCACTCTTTTATGAACCCTCAATCCAAAGGTACCTGTCAAGTGGTGGAAATTAAGGAAGAGGGATACTAACCCTTACTTATTCCTTAAGTATGCCCCATGTTGGCAACTAGCACCAAGGGTATAAAAATCTTACATATGAATGACGTTACCCTCAAAATATGACATAGGATTATAATATGGGATATCATCCATCATGAAACTCCATGAAATAATTTAAAATATGGAAAATAAAAACCATCCCAAAATTCATGTGTAATGTAAAGAAATTAAAATATTCTCCAAATTAATACCCAAAATAAATCAAAAGTTACTAAATCAATAATAACTCCAATTTTTAGGCATGTATGGTCCATGTTTTCCCTTTGGTCAACCTAAAAACTTGAAAATAGTTTTTATATTTGTGGGGTGAGAAAAAAATATATTATTAGTTAGTTCATGCCCAAGGGTTCTCATGAACATTTGCAAATAGAATACTAATGCACCAATGGAAAAACATTAAAACCAATAGCTCTTAAATAGTAAAATAACACACCCCATGCTTACTATCACATTCTCAGAAAATAAAACATCAATTTTAGTAACATAATATGAATCTTATATATAAAGGGAACCCCACATAACTTTAAAACTAATTTTCCACTCTCACTCCACAATGGAATATATCCTAGTGTTTTCATCCCTTCATGTAGAATCCTTCCTAAAGAAACCTATTCTTTTACATCGTACTAAGGACCCAGGTTAAAACTAGTTATAAAATATCACCCAAAGTCATATGAGAAACCTCAACATACTAGGAATCCTATGTGGAACCAACCATTACATCCACATACCCTAATAACAACTACTATATATCCCTGATATTAAGGTATTTTGAACATGAAGGACATCAACCTCATTCCACTCTCCTACCCTGTAAGACCCCATTATGAAGAACCTCATGAATCTAATAAAACTAGACCATAAGTTCACTTTTTACACAAGACATTACAAACCTTGATTAAGAAAATCAACTAGAAGTGAGAGTAGGGAAGAGGGGCTAGCCAACCATTGTTCTTCACTAATTTAGATGTTAGGATAAATGGTCCCAAAAAACTAGTGTGCAGGATCATGGGGTTCAATTCAGGTGGTTTCGTAAAGAAAACATAATGAAAATAAAATATATAACATTCATACATGATCCTAACAAATGGGTTCAAAGAAATAGAACTATCATAACTCATAACACAACCATAAGGCTTCACAACCTACACCAATTTCACTATGACCACTAAAATCATTACACCACACAAGAAATCCACAACCACAAGAACCATTCAATCACCCTTACAAGATAATAAATTTTAAGATCCTTTATTTACCCTAAATTTTTATTTAACTATCTTGTTCATTTTTTATTTAAAGAAAAACATTTTCTATACTTTAAACTTCAATTCAACTTTTCATTATCCATTATAACCCTTTACATTTCAGTTTTATCATTTACATTTTATCTTATCACTACTGGGAAACAAAAACAACACAACGAAATAAAAAACATAACAAAACTAAACAAACTACAATACAACACAACACAACACAAAAAAAATAAAAAAAAATAAAAAAAAATAACCATAGAAAAAAACACAATACAATAAAACCGAACATAATACAAAAAAACACAACCCAATATAAAAAAAATATAACCCATACTTATCATTTCAACAAGATATACATTTCAACCACACATCACAATTACCAAAAAAAAAATTTTAACCCACATTCCTTATATAAAAAATCTATACATCATAACCAACATAAATATCAACTACTAAAGATAAAAAAAACCCCACAAATAACAACCATTCCACCACTTCACAACGTCCATATAAAACAAATAATTCTAAAACACACCAAAACCACTATGAATTACATTTCAGTTTTAAAGGTGATTTAATCATATTTTTTTCAATGTGATTATAAAAAAATATGTGATTCTATGGGAAATCAATTTATTTTATAGATATATGTTATTTATATTGATATTTAAATGAATTATCCCAACAAGGTCCACTAATTGAAAATTCAAAGCAATAATAATAATGCTAAATATCATGAAGAGCTCTAAAGAATTGAAACCAACTTAAGTGTATAGGAAAAATGAGAAGAGACAATAAAAATCAATTGATTTCTTCCCTACTTTATCAATTTCAATTAAGCTGGTTGATTATCTTCATTTTGATGATACATATTATTTACCCAATAAAAGAGAAAATAATTAAATTACAACATGTATATATAAAGGATGATAGATGAAGGATCCCCTATATCAATTAGATATTTAAAGAGAAATACATAAAAACAATGGATCTACAACCATTGATCTTAATGGAAACACCATTAGATCCTATTCATAACCTGTCTAATTACAAACCACCCAAAATAGAAGAAGAAACAATACCAGTGTAATCTCCCTAATAGAATAGAAAGAGATGAAATATAAATGGTCAAAGATATGGTTACCTTGATCTATGGAATCCAATCTTAAGGATCAAAAATGAATCAAGGGGTTCAAACCATTTTTTTTGGGTAGATGAAATAAGGTGAAGAATAACATTGATTGGCCAAGAGTAGTGGGATGATATGAAAATAGAATCAAGGTGGTATTTGATCTACTATTTATAGGAAAACCCATTAGAATCCACCATGATATAAGGAATAAAAAAAAATTCACATTATGGATTTGGTCAATATGGGGTCTGAAACTATAGGAAAGATCCTCTTTTCATACTCATTTTAATAATGATATTTGACCACTATTAGGGTATGGACCACGATGTGGTCTATGTCCTGGTTATTCTTTTATATTCTTCCATAGTCATCTAAAATTGCTTGTCCCGAAAGAGTTTACTATTTCATTCCCACTATGACTAAGGCTAAAACATGATATGTATTTCATCCTTGTTTCACATAGGTGTTCTAGCAGATAATCACTCATGGATATGCACCCTTATATGGTAACATCATTATTCTTGTGTCATACAGGTAAACCACATAGCTATGACACCCAATATCAAGACCTCCTCACAGCGGGTCCATAAAAATAAGTATACACATGAGTACACCCAATCAAAAACAACATTTAAAATGTCCTTCCAAGTAGTTTCACAAGATTAAGTGCCCCTAAAATGACAAAAAACAACCTAGAACCTTCAGATCACCACCAAACTCCCCAAAACTATATTTGAGCCATTGGAAAATATTATTGAATGGCTTGGAAGTTCTGGTCCATTACATATTCATCCAAATCTTAGGATAGATGACATGATTAATGAGTTAAATTGTTTTAAAATTTTGCAAAACATTTTTTAAGAATAGGTTAACATTAAATTAATTGAAATAAAGTGTTGAGTGTAAGAAAATATAAATGTCATAGTTATTATAAGTGGCTAGTGATAAATTTTGTTCTTAGAAATACACCCAAATATTAATGATACTATTGAATAATGCCTTTTTCTTATTTATTGTAAAATATGTGGTGGTCTATATGGATGTACTTTTAGTATACAGTATGAATTTTAATGAACACGTGGGTCATTAAAAAAATTATTATAGGTGTTAGGTAATTAAAATCTACTTTTAATCATAAATAAGTGTGAATTATTCTTGGATATAACTCGTATTAATGGTTTTTTTAGAAAAAATGGTGTTGATATGTACACAGAAAAGATTAAAGCCATACAACAATGGAAAACTTTAACATCCATTGGAAAATAAAGAAGTTTTTATAGGCCTAGTTTTTATTTGATGATATATTTGGAAGGATTTGTAATATTTGTGACACACTTGAATGATGTGAAATAGAATAACATTCCCTTGAAGTGGTGATTGGATCAAGAGAAGGATTTCAATGATCTCAAGAAGAGACTCACTAACCCCACTATATCTTTTAATATTACACTTTGGCAAGACTTTGAAATTTAATGTGATTGAATTAGGATTAGAAGAGGTTGTAAACTCATGTTATAAGGTAATTCTATTGAATTTATAATTAAGATGTTAAATGACCCTGCTCTAAATTATGATACATATGATATGGAATTGTATGCATTTTTTAGAGTATTAAAAAAGAAAATTTAATATTATATTTTTCCTAATTCATTTGTGATCCATTAAGATAATGATTTTCTTAAACATCATATAATATAGCATAAATTGAATTAGATTCATAATAGATGACCCTAAATCATTGATTCATTCCCACATGTCATCAAGCTTAAAAATGGAGAAGTAAACATTTTTATTAATTCACATTCACATATATATTATATTATATCCATTTTATATTATATAATATTTAGTTTTAGAATTATTAAAGATTAATATTCCCCTAATAGTGAATTCTCTGAACCTTTTATTCCTTTAAACCAAAAACATGTGAGGGAAAGTTCGATCCATATGATAGATTCTTATTTTAAATTGATAAACATTATACTCCCAATATATTTTGGAACTCACTATTACATAAATAATCAAAATCATGTGGACTAATGGGAATTATTGGCATTAAAAAATAATTATTATTCATAATGATTTTTATTAGCCTAGTATTTCTTGGGATGTAGAAAAAATTGTGTGAAACTACATTATCCACTATAAATCAAAATATAAATTGAACCCACATTAATCATATCTTTTTATTCTTATCCCAAATACCTCATGGGAGGAACTTTCTGTGGGATTTATTTTTTGGTTACTAAGGATAATGAGGGGTGGTGGAGATTTATATTTTGTGGTGCATCTAATTTAAAAAATCCTAAATTTTATCCCCTTTCATAAAAAATTATACTTTCAACAATACTAACTTATTATTTTAGAAAGATGTTAGGTTACATGGGGAAAAAATGATAATTATGTAAGATTGAGATACAAATTTTCAGAATTGAATATTAAAGAATCTATATAGACACCTATTTATGAGTTTACTATTTTCCACTAGTTTACATCTACAAACCAATTGGAAAACATTGGTGGTGAACCAAACATTATTCTCACAATTACAAATGTTTATAAATAAAAAAATCAAGAATTTGGAGTATTTTTTTTGTAACACCCAAGGTAAATAAAGAATATGACATTTTTATATTTATCCATATTTGTGAATAAAATATTAATATGACTTTAAAGGGGACACTATGCTTGATGGCGTACCCAACACGCAACAACGAGTTTCTTGGGAATCTTACGTTGCACTCTAATAATAAAATAATATTATTTTAAATGGTAGTTAACATGTAGCCGTTGTATTGGCGGGAATGGATAGAAATAAATAAAATATGATTATATATATGTTTTTAAATGTTTTTATATTTATCTAATAAAAGATAAAGGCTTAAAATACGGAACGAATTCAAATTTAGGCGTATATGCCCTAGTTTTCACTAAAGGCTCACTTATCACCTTTTGATGGAGAACCATCATTAAATATAGTTTTGTTCACTCTTAAACATTATATTGGACCAAATAAAATTCTTCTTAAGAATTGGGACATCAAAATTTACTTTGTGTAAATTTTTGGTATCTTTCCGATAAAGTTCATTTTTTTAATGAATAGTGTAAAATGTTGTATTTTAATTCAAAACCTCTTTTTAATCTAATTTATTTATATGATGATATTATCTTTTGAATTGGTTTTAAAGTGAAATTAAAATATATTTTTACCATTAAATCCAATAGTGGTTGTTGGAATTAATTTCACCTTGAAATCAGACTTAAACTAGAGTCAATCTTTTGATATTTATTGTTTCATAAAAACACGATATTTTCCCTAACAGCGGGAATTAATTATAAAATTAATTAATGTGACTTATATGTTTTGAATTTTGTAAAACAGACTTCATTTCTTTATTTTGAATATCAAATATAGCTTAGGGTGAATATTTGGGATTTTTCTGAAAAACATCAATTTTTGATGAATAGTGAAACCACTAAGTGGTACTTATAAAAACTGATTTTTCCGTTTAAATGAAATTTTGCCATCTTTGTGTTTTGAATTTCAAAAATCCGACATACATGGTTGTCATTAAGAAGTAAAATGTGGTTTAATGGGATAAAAATAATTTTTTGTGAATAGTAACTTATTAAGTCTTTAATCGTGATTAGAGGTAATTAGTGTAGTTTATGGTAAGAATAATGTTTTAACAAAATGAAATGACCTAGACACATGTCCTACCCTCATTGGATGTGTCATTTCTGACTAAGACAATCCATGGGTCAACTTGGGGACCCCATGGAGCCACTTTGGACGGAAAATGACATAAATATCTTTTTATTTAATGTTAATGTAAAAATGACACAAACATGAAATGTTTTACTAAAATAATTTTTACATGGGGTTATACAAGTCATATTTCTGACTATAAATAATCATTGTAAAGATAAAAATATTTCCTACATCAAAGTATTTTCTTTATAATATTTAGACATTAAATAAATTAAATTATTTATGACATCATGATGATGCAGTGATGACCTCATTATTTAACGATTTAAATAAAATGGAATGATAATGTAATACCTAAGTTCTAAACATGTCCAAAAACTTATTGGATGAGTGGATTTAGAACCCTTATCACCTTATCCTCGAAATAAATCAATGTGGGACCTTTAAAATCCGAAACGCTTTTGAAAATAAAGTAACATTTTGTAACTTTACAAGAGTGCTCCTCCTCTCATCTTATAAAAGGCCCCCACCTCTACCTCCTTACCCACACACCCAAAGCCTTTGGCTCGGCCAACCCCTGCACATTTTTTCTCTCCACTTCCCTATTTTACTCCTTGAAGCCTCAATTTGGGCAGAAGTCTTCCCAAGGAAGCCTTTGAGCTCAAATCAAAGGGAGTTACCCGATTTTAAGGTAATGTCTTCACTTGAGTCATTTTGTTTTATTTTTCTTCTCCAACCCCCTAAACTCTTTTTATTCATTTATTTTATTACAAATACAGTATCTTCAATATACTAGTATGTTTTTATAAGAAGTATTCGAACTACACTTACACACACCTACATCTAATGGTTAAAGAACATACTGTTTCTGTGGATGGCGAATTTCTGCCTCACGAAACGATGATTTTTCAACATTATTCTAACACCTTCAAAGGTGGCCATTAAGATGACACTATATTTATATATGATATATAATATGTTTATTTTTTACTTAAGCTTATATATTTTTCATTTATTTCATACCTTTATGGTTTCCATTATGGGTAAACGCGATATCTTCATTTAAGGAAGTGCGGACTACCGCCCCCTCAAAGTGATTTGATTCATTATTACCATATGTGGTACATATAAAGGGTATATTTAAAGATATTATATATTATACCATAATGGAATTAAAATACTATTATGTATCATTATTTTTTAATTCTATTAAATATGAAATAGAAATGGAAGTAGCGTTCATGCGTACGTACGGCTTACCGTCTCCATGAATGGTACATTTCATTTCTTATCTCAAAATGTTATGTACTATTATAAGTACATATATATAATGGATATATATGTAATATATTAAATATAAATTATGGATATCATTCTAGAATTATAACATATATATATATATATCTCTCATTTTGTTTTAATTCCATTAATATGACAAAAAACGAAAGTAGCATTCATGTGTACGTACGGCCTATCGTCTCCATGAACGGTGCTTTTTGTTTTTTATCTCCAAATGATATGGAATAGTATAAAATGAATATTTACTGGATATATATGATATTGTAATCATTAATACTATTCTGGAAATTATTTACTTATAACTACATGGGAAATCATTTTTCAAACAAGTTCATTTTTGACTCATGTACCAAACATCGGCAAAAACGTCTGATATGAACTAACATTATTAAACAATTATTATAACATTATAATATGTGATATTCACTGAATAATAATCTCTAATGTAGGTATTTAGGCAATTATTAATTGACCAAAGTTTATTATTCAGTAATATAATGAAACAAACAAGACAAGTAGGACTTGAGGTAAGGGATCCTACTCCTCTTTTTTTAAGTACACTCTTTTATGTCATTCCTTTTAAGATCATATTTCTTGTGATTGGGAAGTTATTTTCTATTAATATTACTATAATTTCTATGTTCATATGATTAGAGAACCTATTCTCTCTCATCAATCCATTTTAGAAGTTTTGAGTGGTGCCGTTAAGCTGCCGAATTTTCGTAAGAGATCCAACCTCTCTATTTCTTTTAAAGTACTCTCCTTTATGTCACTTCCTTTAAGATCCAATTTGTTATGTTGGGGGATGTTATTTTGTATTAAAATTTCTGTAATGTTTATGTTGATATGATGAGAGACCCTATTTCCTCTCATCAATCCATTTTAGAAGTTTTAAGTGGCGTCGCCAGGCTGCCGAGTTTTCGTAAGGGATTTATCATCTCACTTTTATTCTCGTAAGATTTATGATACATTTGCCACAATCTCCTTTGACTGGTGTATGTACTGCCCATTATTATACACTTTGTGTAGTATAATTTCATTTATGGGTATTCACATCTTCATTGTATGACCCTTCTTCCATGGGGTGTACGTTTTGAAAGTTACCCAACTCGGTAAGGGGACCATTCACCCTCCTCTTTTTAAAAGACTTCTTTTTTATGTCTTTTAATTCACATACTATTATGTTGGGATATGTTCTCTTATATCCTTATTGATGTAAATTGTATTTCCAAGTGATGAGATTCACTTTTTATCTCTCATCAACTCATTTTCTGAATTTTGAAGTGATATCCTTAGGCTATCGAATTTTACCAAGGGAACTTCTTAACCCAATTTCGATTTCTTTGGGTTCAACTTGTACTTCTTGAACATGTCATCCTAAGAATATTTGCGAATGACCTATTATTTTTTCATACTTAATATCCACTTATATTGGGTGTATTTGTATTTCTCACACATAATTATGTGATAGATTTATCCTTAATTAAAGGATACCATCTTTATAATGGATTCCATCCCAATTTACATTTCCATTGAGACTTCATCATTGTTATGCACCAATTCACTCTTATATGGTGTATATACTGTCCTTTGGAATATTATATCATGAATCCATTTATTCTCATGATATTATAAAGTTTTGACTAAATGTTAGTCCTCAATTATTGTATTCAAGTGTCTCTAATTTTGGTAAAACCCCTTTAAACAAAATATCGCTTTAAATGTTTTAATTATTTGTTCTTATTAATATCCATGTTTTCAAAATAGTTTTAAGGATTTATTTATATGGATATTAATGGTTTAAAATTTTAAAATCATCAAGGTGGTATGGGACACTTTGATTCAAAAATATCATTATTAAATGTTTTAAATGGTTTTAAAAATGGTTTCTTTTTGAATGGATTCATTATTTCAATATACTAAAATGTTATATTGTGATTGAAATGTGGAAATGTTATGTTTCCTTTATGCATGTTTTATGTGATACGTTTATGTTATGGTTCTTGGGAAATGTTATGAAAACGGGTGGTTCCCTGATAAACTAAGGGCGGGTGAGCCCGATATAGCTCTCCAATGCATTGGGTAACGTGAAGGAGTGAAACGTTAAGGTTTCTCCGAAGATATTTAGGGAATATACTGTGATGGGTATTCCAAACGTATCCAAGAGGGTTACTCCCTACGTAATAAAGTTGTGAATGCCTCAAGTTACCTTTTATGTCTTATGATTTATATGATTTATTCATGATTTGATGAGGTATGTTAAAGTGCCTATGTTTTATGGGTAAAGTATGATTTCATTCTTATGTATATATGAACTCATGTTTCCTTTCCATTTTTTTATTACCCTTACTGATCTTTTTATACTCATCCCAAGTTTTTGAAATGTTTTTCACAGGTCAAGGGAAAGGTACATGATGTGATGATAGTGTCAAGGATGTGTCAAGAAAAAATCCATGTTTTATTTTAAATATGTTTCCATTGATGGGAAGAATGAATACTGTCTTTTATGTAACCAATTTGTTTAAATATGGAATGTAATGAAAGTTTCATGATCTAATTCTCTAAAACTCTAAACCTAAAAAGATCCCCAATATGTAATCTTGTAATAACTCAACATTAAGTAATGTTTAAGGATGGGGCCTTATAGTTGGTATCAGAGGTCGGTTTAGATAACTTTAGAGGTTAGGGTATTCTCTAAGCATAAATGACAGTGCCATAATGGATAGGATTTCAGAAAGAGTCCTAATTTTAGATAAAGTGAATGAGTAAGTGTATCTTAGTGGTTATCTCACTCATTAGTACATTATGGTTTTGTTAATATACTCACACTGACATTTCTGTTTTTAGTGAAATCATGGATCTAGCAGGCACCAAAGAGACAACAGGTTTGAAGGAAACTGTGGTGTTTCTCTGATTAAGAGACTGGATGAAATGGGGGATTCAATGTGGAATCTCATGGTTGTTCTAAACCAACTATCAAGGAGTCATGATCAACCACTTGAACCTTGGTATGTTCTATAATGCATCATGTACGATATTACCACATCGATGTAGAAGTTTAGGTAATAAAAATAAACGTAACAAATAGAGTTTATATGATCCTTACTTTTGAGGTAATTATGGGTTATTATATGATATGATGGAATAAGAAGGCATGAGATAAACTTGAGGAATATGTTATATTTATTTTTGATAAATTTATCTATTTTTGATGAATGTTATAAAATTATATAGTTTTTGAAAAGTGACAACACGCAGACCATGTGACAACTCGTCGCGTCGGAAGAAGCTGCGGGAATCGAACCCACAACCAAAGTGCAACTGGTATTTATCGCCTACCACTAGACTACGTGTAGTCCATGGTTAGTTTGACCGATTCTTTTTAGTTAGATTATTTTATGAATTAAGAGTAATTTTATTTTGGGTTATTTACGAAAATGATTAACCTATCATGGAGGATATGTGATTAGGTTAATTACTTTTCAATACAAGACTTTAGGAGCAACTGATGTTGTTTGGAGATAAATGTTACAATTTATCTTGGAAGACTATGTGACTAAATCCTTCAAATATTTGGGTTTCAATATTTGATTGGTTTACTTTGAATAATTTTATGGACAAATTGGTTATCAAATGGTCCTCGTTGAACTTTGGGTTTTGCTGGACAAATTTTGAGATTAAGAATAGATTTTCTTTTTATAAAGTGTTATCTTTTTCTGGATTATCTGATCTTGTAGTAACCTTTTTGGTTTTAGTTTTGGTTAAGGTTTGAAGACATGGGAAATGTATAGTTCATTTTTTTTTTGGATTAGGTGCTCCTCTAGAAGTTGTTTATAGTACTCTTAATGCGAACAAGTCTTCCTAAATACTCGTCTTTTGGAGAATGTATGAGTCTGTGTAAGAAATCTAGTAAAAGTTGAAAGTCAACATGACAAGTAAGTATGATTCTTTATGTTTTAGTTAAGCTCAAAAATAAATTGCTCAATAAAAAGAAACTTAAAAAAAATGTTGTCTATTAACTTTTCCTACTGGGGAACCCAACACCGTTTAACCCATCACAAGTTTGTGATTTTCTTATTGTTAACTTTCTCTAAAACATGTTTTCTATCACTCTCCATCAGAACATGACCCTATGTTTTCTCCTCCATGTCCATGTTTTCCGACATGGAATCCTAGTATGGGTTAACTCGGGTGACCTTTGTACTTATATTTCTTTATTTTAAAGTGATTGTTTTACTGACTCTTGTTTTGATGTGGGATTTTCAATGATGTTTCTAAGCCCAATTTTAAAATTGCGAGGACACAATTCCCAAAAGGGGGGAAGGATGTAACACCCCAGGTAAATAAAGAATATGACATTTTTATATTTATCCATATTTGTGAGTAAAATATTAATATTACTTTAAAGGGGACGCTATGCTCGATGGCGTACCCAACACGCAACAACGAGTTTCATGGGAATCTTACGTTGCACTCTAATAATAAAATAATATTATTTTAAATGGTAGTTAACATGTATCTGTTGTATTGGCGGGAATGGATAGAAATAACTAAAATATGGTTATATATATGTTTTTAAATGTTTTTACATTTATCCAATAAAAGATAAAGGCTTAAAATACGGAACGAATTCAATTTTAGGCGTATATGCCCTAGTTTTCACTAAAGGCTCACTTATCGCCTTTTGATGGAGAACCGTCATTAAATATAGCATTTTTCACTCATAAAAATTCTATTGGACCAAATAAAACTCTTCTTAAGAATCGGGACATCAAAATTTACTTTTTGTAAATTTTTGGTATCTTTCCGATAAAGTTCATTTTTTAATGAATAGTGTAAAATGTTGTATTTTAATTCAAAACCTCTTTTTAATCTAATTTATTTATATGATTATATTATCTTTTTAATTGGTTTTAAAGATAAATTAGAATATATTTTTACCATTAAATCCAATAGTGGTCGTTGGAATTAATTTCACTTTGAAATCAGTCTTAAACTAGAGTCAATCTTTTGATACTTATTGTTTCATAAAAACACGCTATTTGCTCTGACAGCGGGAATTAATTATTAAATTAATTAATGTGAATTATATGTTTTGAATTTTTTAAAATAGACTTCAATTTTGAATTCGGAATATCAAATATATCTTAGGGTGAATTTATGGGATTTTTCTGAAAAACTTCAATTTTTGATGAATAGTGAAACCACTAAGTGGTACTTATAAAAACTGATTTTTCCTTTTAAATGAAATTTATCCATCTTTGTGTTTTTAATTTCAAAAATCCGACATACATGGTTGTCATTATGAAGTAAAATGTGGTTCAATGGGATAAAAACAATTTTTTTGTGAATAGTAACTTATTATGTTTTTAATCGCGATTAACGGTAATTAGTGTAGTTTATGGTAAGAATAATGTTTTAATAAATTTAAATGACCTAGACACATGTCCTACCCTCATTTTATGTGTCATGGCCGACCAAGAAAATCTATGGGTCAACTTGGGGACCCCATGGAGCCACTTTGGTTGGAAAATGACATAAATATCTTTTTATTTAATGTTAAAGTAAAAATGACGCAAACATGAGATGTTTTACTAAAACAATTTTTACATGGGGTTATACAAGTCATATTTTTGACTATAAACAATAATTGGAAAGATAAAAAGATTTCATACATCATAGGATTTGTTTTATAATTTTTAGACATTAAATAAATTAAATTATTTATGACATCATGATGATGCAGTGATGACCTCATTATTTAATGATTTAAATAAAAAGGAAATATAATGTAATATGTAAGACCTAAACAGGTCCAAAACCTATTTTATGAGTGTGTATCGAATACTTATCACCATATACTCGAAATACATCAATTTGGGACCTTTAAAATCCGAAACTCTTTTGAAAATAAAGTAACATTTTCTAACTTTACAAGAGTGCCCCTCCTCTCCTCTTATAAAAGGCCCCCACGTCTACCTCCTTACCCACACTCCCAAAGCCTTTGGCTCGGCCAAACCCTGCCCATTTTGTCTCTACACTTACCTCTTTTACTCCTTGAAGCCTCAATTTTGGCATAACGCTTCCCAGGGAAGCATTTGAGCTCAAACCAAAGGGAGTTACCCGATTTTAAGGTAATGTCTTCACTTCAGTCATTTTGTTTTATTTTTCTTCTCCAACCCCCTAAACTATTTTTATTCATTTCTTTTATAAAAAATAAATTATCTTGAATATACTAGGATGTTTTTACAAGAAGGATTTGAGCTACACTTACACACACCTACATCTAATGGTTAAAGAACATACTGTTTTTGTGGATGGCGAATTTCTGCCTCACAAAATGATGATTGTTTAACATTCTTATAACACCTTCAAAGGTGGCCATTAATATGACACTATATTTATATATGATATATAATATGTTTATGTTTTACTTAAGCCTCTGTATTTCTCATTTATTTCATACCTTTATGGTTTCCATTATGGGTAAACGCAACATCTTCATTCAAGGAAGTGCGGACTACCGCCCCCTCAAAGTGATTTGATTCGTTATTACCATATGTGGTACGTATAAAGGGTATATTTAAAGATATTATATATTATACCATAATGGAATTAAAATACTATTATGTATCATTATGTTTTAATTCTATTAAATATGAAATAGAAATGGAAGTAGCGTTCATGCGTACGTACGGCTTACCGTCTCCATGAACGGTACATTTCATTTCTTATCTCAAAATGTTATGTACTATTATAAGTACATATATATAATGGATATATATGTAATATATTACATCTAAATTATGGTTATCATTATGTAATTATAACATATATATATATATATCTCATTTTGTTTTAATTCCATTAATATGACAAAAAAAGAAAGTAGCGTTCATGCGTACGTACGGCCTACCGTCTCCATGAACGGTGCTTTTCATTTTTAGCTCCAAATGATATAGAATAGTATAAAATGAATATTTACTGGATATATATGATATTTTAATCATTAATAATATTCTTGAAATTATTTACTTATAACTACATGGGCAGTCTATTTTCAAACAAGTTCATTTTTGACTCATGTACCAAACATCGGCAAAAACATCTGATATAAACTAACATTATTAAACTATTATTATAACATTATAATATGTGATATGAACTGAATAATAATCTCTAAAGGAGTTACTTAGGCAATTATTAATTGACCAAAGTTTATTATTCAGGAATATAAAGAAACGAACAAGAGAATTTGGACTTGAGGTAAGGGATCCTACTCCTCTCTTTTTTAAGTACACTCTTTTATGTCTTTCCTTTTAAGATCGTCTTTCTTGTGATTGGGATGTTCTTTTATATTAATCTTACTGTAATTTCTATGTTCATATGATGAGAGAACCTATTCTCTCTCATCAATCCATTTTGGAAGTTTTGAGTGGCGTCGTTAGGCTGCCGAATTTTCGTAAGAGATCCAACCTCTCTCTTTCTTTTAAAGTACTCTCCTTTATATCACTTCCTTTAAGCTCCTATTTGTTATGTTGTGGGATGTTCTTTTGTATTACTCTTTCTGTAAACTTTATATTTATATGATGAGAGACCCTATTTCCTCTCATAAATACATTTTAGAAGTTTTAAGTGGTGCCGCCAGGCTGCGGAGTTTTCGTAAAGGATTTATCATCTCACTTTTATTCCCGTGAGATTTATGCTATATTTGCCACAATTTCCTTTGAGTGGTGTATGTACTGCCCATTATTATACACTTTTTGTCATATAATTTCATTTATGGGTATTCACACTTTCATTGTATGACCCTTCTTCCATGGGGTGTACGTTTCGAAAGTTACCCAACTCGGTAAGGGGACCTTTCACCCTCCTCTTTTTAAAAGACTTCTTTTGTTATGTCTTTTAATTCATATACTATTATGTTGGGATATGTTATTTTATATCCTTATTGATTTAAATTTTATGTCCATGTGATGAGATGCCCTTTTTATCTCTCATAAACTCATTTTCTGAATTTTGAAGTGATGCCGTTAGGCTATCGAATTTTACCAAGGGAACTTCTTAACCCAATTTCGATTTCTTTGGGTTCAACTTGTACTTATGGAACATGTCATCCTAAGAATATGTGTGAATGACCTCTGATTGTTTCACACATAATATCCACTTATATTGGGTGTATTTGTATTTCTCAGACATAATTATGTGATAGATTAATCCTTAATTTAAGGATACCATCTTTATAATGGATTCCATCCCAATTTACATTTCCATTGAGACTTCATTGTTGTTATGCACCAATTCACTCTTATATGGTGTATATACTGTACTTTGGAATATTATATCATGAATCCATTTATTCTCATGATATTATAAAGTTCTGAATAAATGTTATTCCTCAATCATTGTATTCAAGTGTCTCTAATTTTAGTAAAACCCCTTTAAGCAAAATATCGCTTTAAATGTTTTAATTATTTGTTCTTATTAATATCCATGTTTTCAAAATGGTTTTAAGGATTTATTTATATGGATATTGATGGTTTAAAATTTTAAAAGCTTCAAGGTGGTATGAAACACTTTGATTCAAAAATGTCATTATTAAATGATTTAAATGGTTTTGGAAATGGTTTCTTTTTGAATGGATTCATTATTTCAATATACTAAAATGTTATATTGTGATTGAAATGTGGAAATGTTATGCTTCCTTTATGCATGTTTTATGTGATATGTTTATGTTATTGTTCTGGGGCATTGTTATGAAAACGGGTGGTTCTGTGATAAATTAAGGGCGGGTGAGATCGATATAGCTCTCCAATGCATTGGGTAACACGAAGGAGTGAAACATTAAGGTTTCTCCGAAGAGATTTAGGGAATATACTGTTATAGGTATTCCAAACATAACCAAGAGGGTTACTCCCTACGTAAAAATGTTATGAATGCCTTGAGTTACCTTTTATGTCTTATAATTTCTATGATTTATTCATGCTTTGATGAGGTATGTTAAAGTGCCTATGTTTTATGGGTAAAGTATGATTTCATTATTTTTTATATATGAACTCATGTTTCCTTTCAATATTTTTATAACCCTTACTGAGCTTTTTATGCTCATACCAAGTTTTTGAAATGTTTTTCATAGGTCAAGGGAAAGGTACATGATGTGATGATAGTGTCAAGGATGTGTCAAGAAAGAATCCATGTTTTATTTTAAATCTGTTTCTGTTGATGGGAAGAATGAATAGTAACTTTTATGTAACCACTTTGTTTAAATATGGAATATAATGCAACTTTCATGATCTAATTCTCTAAAACTCTAAACCTGAAAAGATCCCCAATATGTAATCTTGTAATAACTCAAGATTAAGTAAGGTTTAAGGCTGGGGCCTTATTTTTTTACATCACTCAAGGTTCTATCACAACATGGCTAAGCATTCTACTTCTTATTTTTATTACTATTTGATATTATATATAGAAGTAACCCCTTGTATATATTAATCTATTACTTTTACCTTTACAGAAAATAGAAAATATGGATAGTGATAAGTGTGCAAAAATCATCAAAGAACTCCATGAAAAAAAATAACATCTACCAAATGACTCGTAGATATATTATACATGGAAGAGGGGTAAAAAAATGTAGTATTTGATCCTACGGACTTGGTATGGATAAAAAAGTTAAAGGAAACGTTTCCAAAGAAATTAAAGTCCAATATAATTTCATGACGGGATGTGCTATTCCATGTTCTTAAGAAGATGAACAATAATTCCTATTTAATTTAATTACTAGATGAGTTTAGTGTTATCTATATATTTAATATCTTTTATCATTATTTTTATTTAATTATAAAGGATGAAGAGTCAATAGTGAATCTATTTTAAAATAGAGAGGATTATGAGAATAAATTCAATGTCTCCTAGTTGATTATCCATGTAGAGGAGTTGTATTTTCATGTCCAAATAACTTGTGGGAGATTAAAGAGTTTTAATGATATAATGGGAACCTATCTCACTTAATTAATGGACCAATGGTTCTCAACATGTATGGATAGAGAAAAGAGTCTTATTCTTATTCTTATTTAATGCCATATGTGATGCATTAATCCCAAACATGAATGCTTCATGAATTGTATAAGACATTCCCACATATAGATTCAAGAAAGCAGTATTTATAAAATAAATTCAAACCTGGTTTTCTATGCACTCAAAATTAGGTTCAGTGAGATATTGGTAGAAAATAATGTGATACATTTTAAAAAATCCATAATGAGACTTTATCTTTTTAATTTAAGTGGACACAATATTTTTGACCTTTATAAATTTAGGTTATTAGATCCTTGGAAATTGGATCACCGTTTGGCTATAAATTGCTTCCCATAGAACTATTATTTCATTAAAATTTTATATAGTGAAACTCTATGAGTGTCTCATGTCTCCATGGTGAAGAACCCATTTTTTATTTACCTTGATCTTGCATATTCTCTCATTATTACTCATTAAGTTATATTGGAGATTTAAAATAACAAAGATCCAAATTCCTACCTCGACCCATGTTTTTCATTGTGTGGATTGGAAATCACATATAACCATTTTTTTCCCTGTGCAACAGGTCACAAATCATATAGTGGTGGTTGAGTACATGCATCCATTGAGCCCCAACCAATTTATTTTCCACATCCACCAAATTATTTAACTACTATCCTAAACCATGAAGATCAGGCCACCATGTGAATCTAATATCATGAATCCTCCTACCCAACATTCTCAAATCCTTTCTCACATATTAAACATAAAACTATTTATAAAAACAAAGATGATTCTATTATCAAACATATGGACACCCAAATTAACATTTAAAATTAAACTGACCACTTAATAGATAATTAAAATTAAAAATTACAATATTTTTTTGGACCAACTCTTTAAATTTCATCCACAATTTGAAATATATGGATATAAAAAATAGAGTACATGTTTCATTAATTTATATGTGCTTAAAAAACATTTATAGGGATCTTGGAATGTTCAAATATTCACTAAGTAAACTTGCTTTTAGAGTGAATAAACATGATGTTTATATTTGATTTAAATATATTTTAAACAGTATTAAGATGATTTACATGTTATTTTAATACTGATATTAATATTTGAGGAATTTAAATGTCTATAATAAACTATCAATATTATTCATGATCGAAACTGTAAAGTCTTGATTCTAGTATACCACAAATCTTGAGTGAGACTGCCACATAAACTCGAACACATTTTCTAAAAAAATACCAGATATTAATAGTGATGATTAATAAGAATATAATAGGGAAATATTTCCCTCAAGAAAAATCATTGATAATAAGTACAAAATAACTATAAAAGGCCTATAAAAATGATCTCTCATTATCATATAAAACATAAATAAAATACTTCAAAGGGTAATAAATCCATGATAACTAAATGTATAATTGTAATACAAACATAATTAACCTTATAGGTTTATAAAAAATGGTAAAATGGGAAATAAATATTACAACCTATGTGGATGAAGATAGAATAATGTCAACTGTGGTCTCTCTGGCATCATCTTACTAGGAAAATATAAAAACATCAAAATAGTAGAAAATCAAAATCCACCATTATGATTATACATCATGTGATTGGAATACCTACCTAACATCCATAATAATCTAACAAAAAAATATTTACAATTAAATATATCATTTAAAATAATATTTATATAGATAGATATGTTTATATGCAGGGTCTATGCGAATGTCTCGGTAGGATTTTCCCAATGACCACTATAAACTATCATGAGTGTATAAGATTGTATTAATGTGTCAATTTACATGGTGAATTTCATAACTAAACTCATTTAAAATCATATGTGAATCAATATAAATATTTATATATAACATATAATTAATGTTTTAAAATTAATTGACATAATAAAATCCATAACATGAATAACTAAATCTAAATGATCACAAATTATTTTAACCTATGAACATTACTAAGACAAAATATATATGTTAGTAATTTTATCTAACCTAAAATAAACCTATAAAATTTAATCATCCAGTTATAATATACAATAAATAATAAGCTATGATGATAACTAATAAAACAATCCTTTTAAATAACATGGGAGTTTATGTTCCAATGAATTCCCTATAATTGAACTCGTGGTATAAATAAAGGCCAACAATGAAAGTCATGAACATGTGTAATTGATTAACGGCCTGCCTATGCATAGTTCACCACCTAAAGGATAATAGGAAACATAAAACTCCTCTCAAGACAAAATTTGAATATAAGAACATTACATGAATGTGATTAACCATAAATACCTTTTTTCAAACCTTAACCGTTGTGTTAGTAAAATAACATAAAAAGCACCCCAACCAAGTCTTAATAAACCAGTAAATAAAATATTAATTAATAAAATAGTTAAATAACAAATGAATGGAATTAAAATCTTTGTTATAATTGACTTATAGTTATTAGAATTAACCATTCACAATTGAATAAAAATCCCCCACAAACCAGTTTTCCTCAACCCATATATCATGTAAATAAAATAAAATAAAATAAAATAAAATAAAATAAAATAAACATCATCAATGCCTATCAGACCATTATCTTGACCTAATAAAAATATAAATTATTTTTTCACTTTCTTATTTCAATGAACATTCAATCCACATACAAATACATTATGTAGATATAAAAGTTCAAGAATTCCCAGAAAAATATACTAACCCCATTTAATACATGAGATATTCTAAAAAATGGGATTATTTTGAGACACCTTTATCAATCATATTTTCTTCCCTTTATTCTAGAATGTATAAATTTATAAGAGACAATTCAATATTCTAATATTAAAAAATTATAAATCCTTTTATTAACCTTAATCCCACTTTTTTTAAGTTGGTTGGACCGATCCATAGTTAATAATTAAAAAGTATTAGTTTAAGGGGGATAAGTAGAAAAGTAATTTAACACCACAAAACATTATTTTTAATATAACCATTTTATAATTATGGTTTCCCTTCCATTTATTTTTGAGTAATAAAGAGGGATAAATTTTTTGAGTGTAATCCCTTAAACATAATTTACTTCTAGAAAAAAATGGTGGTGGAGGGGTTGGTCGAGGTGGGAGGATACCCCTTATTTAAAGGATATAAATCTAGTGTAAGTGAAATATATCATAATAATAAATTAAATTTAATAAATTTCATCTATACAATTTAACATGTTTCTTATTAACCCGACATCCAATAAAATAACTATTACCTAAAACATACCTCCTCTTGGTTTATTTATGGACACCGAGTTTAAACTAACACTAATACCTAGTATTATTAAAAAAATTATATTAAACACATGTTTTATAATAAATTTTAGATACCTTAATTGATTCATTAATAATTTAAAATTAATTAAAAATAATATTTTTTATCTAAATGAACGTGTTCAACAAATAAATAAGATATTGTGCAGTTTTGAACATCAATGTGAAGGAATAGAGAAAAAAGATATAGTAAAACCTATACGGTAAAAGATATAGAAAAAAAATATTGTCTCATAAAAAATATCCTATCAAAGAGCTCCAAAAATAAGAAAAATAAAATGTGAGGAGACACAACTCTAACAAGAATTCAAGTAATTGGATTTCTTTTATAAAATTAGTCAGCATCGTAAAAAAGAGAGCCCCTTTGAAATGTACTATGATAAATAATATATATATATATATATGATGTATATATGTAGGGGTTTATTGAAGGTATTACTATGTTTTTTCAATGAATAAAATAACCTAGAATGAGGGAATAATAGTGTATTAATGTGTCAATGTGCATGAAGTATTTTAAAATTTTCCCACTTATAATATGGTTATAAACTACATAAAACATTATATATAACATTTATTCAGTTAAATAAATGAACAAAAAAATCATAAAAATGAAAACCACCATCCTACTCATAAAATATCATATGATTCCAACCTTAATTCAATGACCTCTCTATAGTTATATAATTTAGTTTATTTATCTAAGCAGAATTAAAAAAAGTAAAATGTTGGTTTAAGAAATTATTAAGGTAATTGAAGAGTCACGTGACTTTTTGATGATACGTGTATGGATATATAAGTGAAATTAATAAATATTAAAAATAATCATTCTAATGGTAGAATTTTCCATTACATTGAGAGATTATGTTCTCTCATTAACATCACCTTATCTGGAAATGTGGTTTTTATATTATATATTTTCAAGTATACCATATAATAGAGTCAATGGATTTGGAAGAATGAGATGGTCTAGCTACGCTATCGGGACCATCATGAGCTTGCATGTGAAGCTAATCCAGATAGCCATGCAAAAGGTGAAGAGCTACCATCATGATGTAGATACTGGGGATGGGTAGTTCCATGTAGTTACAGTCTGGTTGAATTCCCTAAGACCTTCGGGCCATGTAATATATCTGAAGACTAAGGACCATGTAATACTAAGCCTACAAGCCTCGTAAGGGTTCTCCCTCATTCCTTGAATGGGGGGTTATCAAAAATCAATAAAAATAAAGGACTTCAGGCTATTCAGACATTCGGTCATGGAACTATTTATTGAGAAAAAAATTCAGGATTTATATTATTTATTTATGTTGCATTTACTTTCAAAATACTTATGAGTTAATAATTATTTGTGAATATTTATCAATATAATTAATGAAAATAATTAAAAAAGTAAAACCTTCTTTTTGTGGTTAAAATTACATAGTATAGTATGGAATTTTTATAGTGAAATAACTATGTGACAACCATATCCAACAAAATCGAACTAGGGAAGTTACCGTATACCACTAGGAAATTGGAAATTTATGGGTTGAGTTAGGGTGGGTTAAACCCACATGGGATTAGACCTATATAGGCATGGACCATAAAATAATTTATAATAAATTGGAATATTTATCAACCCCAGCTTGAATAGTAGTGGATACAATCAATACCATAAGAATCCATCATTTATTAGACCCATCCATTCTCTTCATAATGAAAATTACACTCACTAAAACATAGCAACAGAGAGATGCATATATTGAGATATCTATGAATGAGAATGATAGATTTATCATTGTATACTATTGATTTTACCAATAAGGAGATAATGGATTTATATTTCTATATGAGGGTGGATAAGTATTTCACCCTAAAACCACTATTATGGAGTGTTCCAAGAATAAATTCTACATCACTCCACCACTGCATCTTCATAGAACACCACATTATTAACATCATAAAGGGTGGAAAGTCCTTCTATATTGACATATTTCAAACCTTTATGACATGAAAAATTTGCATGGATGCCTCTCCACTAACCATTAATTTTACAACTCTAAACTATAGTGAATTGTAGTCCTCTACTCTATAATTTTTTTCCTCTCACATTATCATCTCAATGAAATTTACCTCTATTACCTAAATCACAACAATTCAATTTCAAACTCTCATGATTAGATGATAGGTTAAGGCTTCTAAGTATGGATTTTTATAATAGAGGATAAATATATCCAATGATCATATATCAGATCATGGTAAAGAAAAGTAGATGAGAGATCATATGCACATTTAAGAGGGATGGATTGGGAGGACTAACTATTATGAATCAGGGATATCCATATCTTGTTCCAAAATTGGGACTCAGAGATATGATCTAGGTTTTGGTTATTGATGAATGGATATTGGGTTATTATTTTAATAAAATAACATTGTGTGAGCTCATATCCATGTTGTTTTACCCATCGAGTCTTGTCACCAATGATGAATAAATACAAAAAAAAATTAAAAATATAAAATTTAGAAATTGTTTTCATTAAACTAAAATCATTAAATGGAATGTTGGACTATGATCCCAAAACACATTTTTAACAGTAACCCTATACATAGATAGGCTATTCCACAATGAATTTGGTGGTGGGAGATGTATTTAAGTGATGCTTTTTCAAAAATGATAGGATAGTTAAATCATGTTGTAAGAAAATAATTTTAAAGTAAATACGTGACATAAAACAATTATAAAGTATATTATATAATTGATTTAATCTATAATGTTTAATGTAGTGGAAGAAGACTTCACATCATTCTGTATCGAAAAAAGGAGGATAAAATAAAACAACCATGAATAAAATCATTTTGAAGATGATGTTTTGAAATATCACTACATCAAATGACTTGAATTGATAAACACTTCATTTTACATTGATTTTAGTATAGAATCATTATATTCTATGAGTATATCAGTATTCATGTTGTGATTATTTATCTATTTAATTGGATATTATTGTTCTATTTATAAATCTGGAAAAAAGACCCATGGTGAACTGAGATATTGTCACTGTATCATTTGATTATGTGTTACATGTATGAAAATGTGTTATAAATTTGACGGTGATGAATTTATTTGAAATTATGATTACAGGATCAGAGTTGAGTTTCTATTACAATTATGTAGTACTGAAGGGTTATTCTATGATTTTAGAAAAAGAATAATTTTCCTTGAGAACATGTTTTGTGAAAAAGGGAGATACTTTAATATTCTAAAAATAATACTGAGAATAAGAAAAGGAGACTTTCAGTGAGAATGGGTGAATAAATCATTGGTTTATCCAGAACACTTTTATAACATAAAATGTGTGAAAATCTGGGTCTTAGTGGCTGCATAACCACCTTGCCTTTAACATGGTCGTCGGTTCCTAGCCCACCAGGTACCACCAGTTCCTCACAGACACATGGTTCCAATCCTAGGGCCCACCCAGGTTTTTGAATGGCTCATTTGATTAATAAAAGTCCCCATAGTCCAACACATGTCTTTTCAAGTGTTCTTTGTCCTCGCTTACACACACCTTGGGAAACATCCAAAAAGGACACCCATCCTGATCACTACTCCAGGCCAAGCACATTTAATTATGGTGTTCTAATCAATATGGTTCCCAAAAAGAAAGTTGCAAATTTTTGTCATGAGTAATATCATTTAGTTATTTAACCCTTTATCATTTTTGGGTGTCACATTCACCCCCCCCCCCTAGAGCACAACATCCTCATTGTGTGCCCTACATCTCAACACAGGCAGTTCACCGCACTTAAGGCTGGGTTCCCCCTCTGATACCAAAGGTGAAAAATAGGTCCTAGTGATTGCACAACCACCCCTCTTTTAACATGGTCGTCAAGTCCTATCCCTCCAGGTACTACTAGTGTCCCCACATACATGTGATCCCCAACCACATTCCTGAATGGGTCATTTGATTAATGGAAGTCCCCATACGCTAATACATTCCTTTTCTAGTGTGATTTTTCCTCACTCACACATACCTTGGGAATCTTCCCAAAAGGTCACCCATCCTGATCACTATTCCAGGTCAACCATGTTTAACTGTGGAGTTCTAATCAGGTTGACTCCCCAAAAGGAAGGTGCATATTATTGGCATGAGTAATAGAACTTAGTCATTTAACCCTTTATCATTCTAGGGTGTTACATTCACCCCCTAGAGCACAATGTACTTGTTGTAACCCCTACATCTCATCCCATGCAGTGCACCACACTTAAGTCTGGGTTCCTCCTCTGATACCAAATGTGACAACTAGGTCCCAATGATAGCACAAACACCCCTCCTTTGTCATGGTTGTTAGGTTCGGGCCCATTAGGTACCACTAGTTTCCCTCACAGATATGTGGTCCCCACCCTAGGGTCAACCCGCATAACCGAACAGATCATCTTACTGATGACTGTCTTCATAATACAACACATGTCTTTTCTAGTGTGCTTTGTCTTCACTCACACACACCATGTGAACCTTCCCAAAAGGTCACCCATCCGGATCACTACCTTATGTCAAGCATGCTTAACTATGGATTTATAATCATATAGTATCTGGAAAATAAAGGTTCACCTTGTTGACATGAGTCATATCTTTTATCCATTTAACCCTTTATCATTTTGAGGTGTTATAAAAACACCATTAATTTTGAAATCTTATATAATTATTGATATTATTCATGATGTATTGTAGTATTATATAATTAAATTATTTAGGCTCAACATATTTATTTCTCATAGAAAAATATAATGTTGTGTCCAATCCTATAAACAATCCATACCAGTTCTCCTATTAATTAATATATAAAGTCTATGACCCATGGCATATTATTGAATCCTCACTAAGAACTATCTATATGATATATATGAAAAAGATTGTATAAATAATGATGATTACATACTTCTTATTTATCAAATTTTATTTAAACTTAATCAAATGACTGAATGAATATTGTAAACACTAATAAAAAATTAGATCAATTTTGTTTAGAAAAAAAGTAAAAATTTATTTTAACACTGATTTATCCTCTCTATTTGATTATAATTGAATATATAGACACATAAATTTTGATTAAATCCTTATTTCAATCTCAAAAATCATATTACATTCTTATTGATTACTATTTTTAATTAGAAAGCCTATAAAATCTATCAATAATAAAGTCATTATAATGTTTTCTGAAAATATATTTCAGTTAAAAAAGGAGTGCATGATTTTATATTTGGTTTATCTTAGAATATATATATTTTATATTACCTTAAAATAATTCAATCAACTATAAGAAAAAAAATTTATTCTTTTATTGATTGGAAAAATATTGATGTCGATGGAAAGAATGCGATGTATTTATAATATCCATTTCTAAGATAGAATTGAAAAAATTATTGGGTTGAAAATATTATAAGACCATATGGGATAAAATTAGTATTATATATAAAGGAAGTTAAAGGGTAAAATAATCTTTCTAGTTATTATATTAACCATAATTTTAAAAAAAATTGAATATATGAGGATATATTGTGGAATAATATTTTATATATATTGAAATGATTTTTATCAATATTCATGGATATATAAAAAATCTTGAAAAGTCAAATATTATGAAAAATTTGATGATAATTATTTATATAATCTTGATGTGATGTTCTAATGTTCATGGGATCAATATATTAATAACTTCTCTATTGATAAATTTCCTGACATCTTTATTTCTTATGAAATAAAAATATGCCTAAATTTAAAAAAAATGGAAAATGAAAAAACTAAATTGAATTCAAAACCTATAAGGTTTGAGAATTGATGAACCAAAAGAACCAAATGATGAATATTTTAAGGATAATAAGGATTACACTAATTAAAAATATTTTATTTCCTTTATCTAAAAATTGTTTCAAAATAGTAATTGAAAGTACATGGGAGATTTACTCTTTATAATTTTCATCTATTGTAAGATAGTATATTTTTACACTAATTATCCTAAGAAAAATATTAAGGAATAATTTGATGATCTATCTAAGAGATAAATCTAGAATAAAAATGACATAATGTAAAATTCTACCAAGGAGAAATTTTTATATAATGTTAAATGAATTACATTTACATAATCTAAAAAGGAGAAATATTCCCTATCTGTATAGGAAATATCTTGTAATAAGGAAATTTGAGCTGAATAAATATTCAACAAAGTAAAATATGATAATTTTTATATAGATTAATCTAATAAAATATATGATTCCACTTATAATAATAACAATAATAGGGTTGGTGAAAAAAAAAATTAGAATGTTCTTTTTTAGAATAATGTTCATGGTGGGTATCAAAAACATTTCCTAGCTTAAGAAGAATAATGTATCAAAGAAAAAAATAATATTTTTTAATTTATATTTATAATATAAAAATAATTATATTATAAATAAATAAATTCTTTTAGGATATAATAAATAAGGTGATATTTATATTAAAATTAGTTTACAATAATTAACTTGAATTTGAAACATTTATAAAGAATTTGAAGTTTGATTTTGAGAAACTAGTGGATGTAGTGGGAAAATATTTTAAATCAATATAGAAATGAGACATGAATACAAAAAAAACATGATGATTATATAAATCATACATGTTAACATCTTAATGGAAATCAAGGGCTCAATTATGCTACTAACAGTGACATTAGATCATCTTTTAAATAGCATATTGAATTTCATTCTCATAATAATGATAATTCATGTGCTATTTTAATGAGAAAAAATCATAATAATAATGGATTGTGGCTAAATAAAGGGTTATAAAGTTATTCTAGAGGGAAATTTTCCAAAAAATTAATCTCAATTAAGCATTAAACTGTGGAAAAAATTTATAAAATTTCATAAAATATAAATAGGTAATAAATATATTTTCTAAACACATTTATTAACTAATGGGTGGGTTTAAATATGATGTATGGTGTTAGTGTTGTTTTATTTATGGTAAACATGATTTTATGTGTTGATATAATATATATATATATATATATAGTTAAAAATAATTATAAATTTAATGGGAAATAACCTTAAGGAACAAGAATACATCCAACCTAACAAGAAATGAAAGATATAAATGTGAGAAAATAATGTGGACATTCTTTAATTGACTTATAGAAGATTAAGTCAATAAATGGATATCTCTAATTAATTTATTATCATTAAATAATATAATATTAAGGAATTTAAAAACTCATATTCATTTTAATGAAATATGAATAATTATAAAAACTAAACAATAGTTAATGTTTTTATAAATAATCAATTAATGAGCTGACTAGGATTTTGTATATATATTACCCTTTAAATATGATGAGAAATAAGAATTTCTTGAAATGAATTGATAATAATGTTAAATTATCCATAGAATTAGGCAGTTTTGGATTATTAAACATTAAAGGCATTGAAAACAAACAAATGAATATGAAATATTTAAAATTAAAGGATATCTGATTTATTGATGTAATGGGAAATAATTTATGAGTTTTTTATAAATTTTTTAATACTGGATATAAATTAATAAAACAAAATAATTAATATTTCATTATAATATTATAAGATCAAATTTTCTTTATAAAATGATAACTAATAAATGCAGTCATATTTAAGAAAAAAAGGATGAGAAAAACTCATGTAATTATTTCATGAAAGAAGATAATGATTTATTAAATTTATGACATTAAATTTGGGTAAAAATATGAGGAGAATTATTATTAATGGTTTTATTTGAAATAATTGTAAAGTAAAAATGGAAAAAATCCAATTCATATAAAATATGTTACAAACGAAACATGATAAATAAATGATATATGAATGTGGAGATTAACTTAAGAAAGACATTATAAATTATTCATTTGTATGTGAGTTTCCTAATGAGTAAGAAATAAAAAATATATATAATTATTTCATAATTTTTATTGATAATTTATTCATTTTACTTTAATGAGAGAATATATTTAGATATTTTAAAAAAATAAAATATAATTATCCTCCGAATTGAGATTAATCATAGGAAATAATATAATTTTTTGTTACATTTGTTAATTTATGATTTAATTGCTAAATTTATTCAATATTGATTTATGTTTTCTTATTCATTTTTGGGATTAATTGAAGAATCGATACATTGATTCATGATTTTTTAAACTGTAAAAAGTCTTTATATACTAATTTTTTAGTTTTAAATTTAATTCAAAAATAATATGGAAAAGGCTACAACTAGTTGTATTTGTTATTGTTGGAAGTCTTGAAAATAAAAAAGGATGAAAATTTAGTATGACATTCATTGCATGTAAAAATTATCATGAAATGAATAAATTTTACCTAGTGTTATAAAACTATATAATCCATTAAATAATTTGTGCATAAGCCTTTAAGGTTGTGTATCAATTTGGACCAAGTGTTAGAATTTTTATGAGATACTATGTTAGACTTTGTTATTGAGCATCATAATTTCCATAGGAGAATAGAATCTTGGAATTGTGAAAAATAAAGTAATTCCCCAAAAAAAGAAAATATGAATGTCCTAAAACAAATTAATTTCATTGGTTGATAAAATTATACAATTACTCATCCATGTCATCCACACAACATTCATCTATCTGAAGAAGAAAAAAAATTCATGGGAAGGAATTCTCAGTAAGAGAAATATTCAATAATTTCCCAATAGATTACTGCTACACCATTGGGTGAGACAATAGAACACATTAAACTATAGATATATCTTAATTATCCTAATATTGAAAATTATAAGGATGACAAGAAGACATAGTGAAATATATAAATACTTTCCTCCAACCATTTTAAAAAACTTTCCCAATTGAGGGATTTAGATAGGTGTTTTTATTGTAATTATTTTTACTTCATTTAATATTACAGTAAATTTTATTTTTTATCATTTTTTCCATCTATCTTTCTATTATAGTGATCTTTGACTCCATGGTTACGGATTACTGACTATAGGGATTGTTCTCTATAAGAGATCTCATGGGAATCAGAATCCCCTCTTTTTAATTATATAATTTCTAATTCCCATCATTGATGTGGAAATGAGTGGGAGGGGAGGGTATTAATGGTAATTATTTTCTATTCCATTTTAATGATTTATTCATACATCTATCAAAACATATCTCCCTAACCTCTTTTGGTTAACATTACATATGATTTCATTATTATGGATTGAAATATGGAAAATATATGATTTTATTTAGGATTTTGGAAAATTTATACCTTAGTTATGTGTGTTTTATACCTCATAATTGTGGAGAAAGTGGGTTGGATATACGTAGAGAGGTTTCCAATATATTTTTATCCTAAAAATCATTAGATATACATATTAAATGATTGGTTATAAATTTATTATTTGGTGAGCATAAATTGCTTATGATGAATAGCCCTTATGATCAATCCATGTTACAGTCCCATTAACCCATAATAGTTTTTTTAACTTTATCAAAACAAATAAAAAATCAAACCACATTTTTCTCTTATATGTAGAACATTTAAATACAAAAAAATATAAAAATAACATAAAAAATATTGGATATATAGGTCTGTCTTCTTGAGAGGCAAACATGTGGTTAAGATTTTTCTATATAAGGGATTTTTAAATTTACTGTGATATCATTCCACAATAATTAACATTAAATCATTAAACCATTTCTAGAGAACTAGGATGAATATTAACTATTTGTTTCACATTTCCAATTTTGTTTACATTTTTTTCATTACTATATGATATTATTACTTTATTTCCTTCATTCTATTCTAGGATAAATATCATTGGGTAACCACTCTTTAATAATGGATCACAAAATATTTTCCTAGATAAAATATATTGATAGAATCACTACTATGGTCATCAAACCACCCCTGATCCAATTCATTCATACTAGTCAAACTATCTTTCCATAAGATCTCAAGGGACAACACATACAGTAGGAGTATCTTGAGTGAAACTTGGTACACAAAAAAGGGTTAAAGTATGTTACCTACTTCCCCAATTAATAAAAGAAACATCGATAACATATATCCAAAAAACATTTAAACCAAAGAAGAAACTACGCCAAAAGAGGTTTAAGACTATATCGATAGCCTTTTACTATTGGAAAAAAACTCAAGGAGAAACAATGTGAGTTGGGTTTCTTGAATGAATTTATGGTTATGATGGCCACCAACATCCTGAAATTCTTAATGAATGGTTAATAAAAATAATAACAAGAGGAATAACTAATTTATTTTCCTCAAAAAGGAATCCAAGATATTGAAGTAACACTTAGAGAACAATATTTCCAAAATATTTGTAATTTTTTCCCAAGGAAGTCAATGTAGAACACATGAATAAAAATGAAACATTATAGTGGCTTGATTGAACCTTGAAATCTCTTGTTTTTCTCTTTTATTAAATTTACATTAAAACTATCCCTATTTTATTTAATGGTACCGATTCAAAATTTCTTTAGTATTCCTTAGATGAAGAAAAAGATGAAGAAAAATGGTTTTTGGGATTTAAATAATAACTGGTGGAACTGTTGTATTCTATTATAGAAGATAATCCTATGTCATTCCTATAATATAAAAACACATGAACTAGATTATAAGAGAGTAAAACATTATCTTATTCTTTTTTACATATTTTTAACTAATTAATATGAACTATAACTCTTTTTTATCTTTTTATGTAATAATAAGCTCTATAAAACCCTAAATTGTTAAGAAAAATATAAATTAACCACCACATAATATATTAAAGAGAGTATATTAAAGTAATATGCTACCCAACATTAATAGAAGGAGATGAAATAATAATATTTTGATAAATTAATTTAGTCAGGTGAAAAAATCTCACTCGAGAAGTGTTTCAATAAGAAGAAGAAGATCTAAGACCTTTGGTGAAGTACAGAATCCCTTAACACAAAACTATCTACCATATATATGGAGAGAAAACATCAAATAGTGATATCCCTTATATTCCCATCCCTCCCACCCTAAACTTCAAATAATTTTATAAATCGTTAGTGGAAATGATTCAATTTATTCATGATGTTCTCAAAAAATAGAAACCAGTTATGGATATTGGAAAAAATTATATATAGTGGTTATTATAAATTAAACAAAACCTTCCTTATAATTGGGGTTTATAAGTAAAACATACAATTAGGGGTAGTCAAAACCTTTTACTAACTTGGGGGGTTAAACCTTATTTTTATTTCTCTTTATTTTTATCTCATTTCTACAATATTTTCATGTCTCATTATATTTTATGGAAGGTTTTACAGTTTTTAAAGTTTAAATAGACTACAATATGGTTTTTCAAAGATCTCTAGGGGATTATATTAAATTAAACATGATTAAAAAATAACTATTTTTATCACATACATTTACAAATTTTTTATCACTGATATGTTGTGAATATTGTTAGTCTTAAGTGAGTAATATTTAATATGTGTTCGGAAGGTTTATAACCAATTTATAAATATTATTGGACATATTTAGATATTTATATTTTCTTTATAGGTAATGTTTCTTTTTAATTTGTTACTAAAACATGATATACTATTTTATTTAATGTTTTTAATTTTTTTGAGTGTTTTTAGGTAAGTAAATTGATCATTTAATACTATCTGACATATACAAGGATTCCATTTATTTTTTTTGGAATTAATGGTATTGAAAATTGATGTTTTTATATAAATATTCATTTAGTTTTACCACTACTTTCATTAAGAAAATTATTTATAATTGTGGAATATTGTGTAATATAAAATATTTAACTAGAATAAGAATTATAACACAGAGAAATTGGAATTTTGAACTTAATCTAGCGAAATGTTTACTTTTAAAAAAATAAAACCTTAGGGAGATAATTTAAAAGAAATTCATGTATGACTTTTGAAATTGGATTAAATGGGAATATAGGATCTCACAAGATTTTTTTATATAATTAAGAACTGGTTGTGTGGGTTATCAAATCAATTCATTAATACATAATTGATTTATACATAAAATGGTTGGTAAAAATAAAATAATTTTTAATTTATAAAAATTAAAATCATTTGGGTGAGGTGAATATTAAATCAATATTATTTTGGGGAAATTGAATTAAATAAATTTCATATGGGTTGTATCAAGGAAGTTAGAAATAGTGATTTTTTATAAGGAACTTAATGAAGATTGACAAATGAAAGTGCCACTTGGTAAAGTATTTATTCCAATAAAATTATATTTTGTTTAAGAACATTTAATTGGTAATTTTTATTTAATTTATGTGCGGGAAGTTAGTTATCTTCATATAGGAGGAGTGATATTTTCAATAACAGATAAATAATTTTTTTCTATTATTTTTTTGTACTAATGTTTTCCATTAAGAAAGATATTACTTTTTGTAGTTGAATTTAATGTTTTCCCCAAGTGTGAAATAATATGAGTGTGGTTAGTAATGAGATACAATATTTTAATCTTTTTTAATATTTTTTAAATGATAATTAAATCCATAATTGAGTTAAAACTGAATAAAACATCTATTTTTTTTTCTTTTTTGTGATTCTGGGATTTAATTGCTAAATGGGTCCAATAATAATTTTTGTTACTTTATAAATTGTTTGGATTTTTTTTACAAGATATTACTTTATTTTTGGTTTCATGTTTAATTTATTAAAATTATTTTTATACTAATCTTCTTTATTTAAAATCAACAAGAGACAATATAGATAATATTACACTTAGATGGTTTCCTCATGGATGATAGGTCTGAAAAAAATGGATGAAAATATTATATAACTTGAAAAATGTGTATAGATTATCAATTTGTTTCATATATTACCCTAAAACTACAATACTTCTTTTACCATAAATAATTTCCATGGAGGACATCAAGAAAATATATGACTTTAGCAAAACCATCATACTTTGGATGAGCCATTGTGTCAGAATTTTTTCAATTGTCAAGCTTTCCCTATGAGCGTATAAATTCTAAATTTTCCAAAATCTAAAAATTCCAAAAATTAATAAGTGGAATGAACTAAAACCAATTCATTTAATTGGTTTGTAAAAAATAGATAGAAATTATCCAAGAGGTCTATATTTCATTATTATAGATGAAGAAGAATATAGAGACCATGGGATTTATTTTCAAGAAAGTGAAAGTTAAAAGATTCACTACAATAAATAAATTTACACCCTCAGAAAAAGGCTGTGGAACCCATGAAAGTGGTTACGGTCCTCACCAATCATTATAAAATATTGAGAAGTAATAGGAGAAAACTCCATAATAAATACATATATTTCCATCATATATATTTGTAGAATAGATCCCCAGTTAGGGATTTATATTTTAATTCTCACTACAATTATTTTTACTAATTTTTATATAGCGGTATATTGATTTTTCATCCATCTTTTTTTCCATCTCTCTTACTTCCACAGTGATCTCTAACTCTATGGCTATGGAGAATTAACATAAGAGATTGGTCTATGGGAGAGATTACACGAACATAAAATTCCTTGATCTCCAATTTTATAATTTCTAATTCATATACTTGATAAGATAGTGAGTGGGATGAAAATATATTGATGCTAATAATATGATCTTCCCATTTTTTTGTATTCTTCCATATTTCCAAATTTTTCTACCTTCCTAATTGTGGTCTACACTACATACAATTAGATCTATGTAGATTGATGGATGAACATCATATGATAGGATATGGGAGTTAAAATAATGGATTCCTCAATTTAATATTCCCACTAACACTTCACCGAGGATAAGGTTATATAGAAATTCATAGGAATGTTTCCCAAGATTTTTAGTTCAAAACTTTGATTGAGAGTAGAAATAAATGATTGGTTATGGATTGGTTTATCGGTGATATTTATTCATAAATAATAAATTACACTTATGATAAAACCTGACTCAATTACCTTTAATCGTGACTCATTTAATTAATTTTATAAAAACAAAAACCAAATACAACATGATTTCTTTCATTATTTGAAAAAATAGAAAAAATAAAGATAAGTTCATGGATATTGGTCACTATTACTTGTTCCATGATTAAAAAACCTATTGTTAGAATTCAACTGTATAATAAATTTTAATATTTGGTTTGATAGTCTTCTATATTGAAAACCTATTATACTGGAAAAAATTATATTAAGAAAAAAATAAGTTTAAAAAATATTAAAATTATATAGATGATCAGATGATAAATAAATAAGTACTGTTATCAAAAATTATGGTTGTATAATGTTTTCACGTAATAAAATAAATATTTTTAATAATATATTGAAAAATATGGAATGTGAAATAAATATAGGTCTCAATATATGATTCAACATAATTGAATTAATGAGGGGAAAAATAAATTTTTAGTCTATATTTTAATTTTTTTTATTAGCATATGAAATATTGATATTTTTTGAGAGAACAAACATTAAAGAAAGTTTATGTTAAAATTTGTTTTATTCTTCAATTAAATTTTGATAAGAATCTATATGATATTTTTATAGTAAAAATCCAAATGTGATGAATTTAAGTATGTTTACTATCCTATATTTAATTCAATTTAATCGAATAAATTTGGGAAATTTTGATGAAAGAGTTAATAATAGAATTATTTTTCATTATAGAACAAATTAAATAAGATCTATATGTTCAAATGATAAAATTAAAAATGTTTTCGAAAATTTTGATTTTATTTTTTAGAGGAAAATTCTTCTCAATGAACATGAATGTGTTTTAAATATGGGATTTAATATATTCATTATTAAATCTTAAAAAAACATGGTATTCCATAACTAAAGGGAATTGAAAAAATTTATAAACCTGCACATTTTGATATTACATGTGATGAAGAGGATATTAAGAATAAATTATTTTTTTTATATGATTAAAAATAATTTGAACCAAAAAATTATTATAAAAAACAATCAAATATTTAAAATAATTATTTATTTTATAGTATCAACTCATTTAATACTACACTATTAAATTGATCCATAGATTATTGATCAAAATTTATGACATGGAGTATAATTCTCCACCATTAATGACAAATTAAATAAAACTTATAAATAAACTTCATGGGATCTTGTGTATTAACAGAAAGAGAATAATTTTATTGGAAAAATTTATATTTTATAATAATATCAATGTGAAATAAGAGGCAGAAAGGAATAAATCTTGTTCTGTTTGTAAAATATTCTCTATAATTAAAGTTACATAGTTTTATAAGAATTTACCTCTAGTTTAATACCTTAAATATATCATTATATTTATATTAATTTTATCTAAAAGGAATTCTAAGATCTTATAAAATAATTTCAAGACAAATATCTTAAATAAATATCATGATTATAAAGTATATATTGAACCAATATAAGGGTTTATTATTGTTCTTGATGATAATAGTTAATGTATGTTAAAAATGACACTTTAGAGAATAAAATAATATCCAGTTTTATGAAATTATAATCTTGATAACTACATAAGGAAAATTAAATTAGAGAATAATTTATTCTTCAATGAAAAAAAAATCACTCATTATTAGAGTGTTTCTTATGGATATAATATTTTTCTGAGATGAAATAAAATCATGTCAGAAATTATTAACACAAATTAATAGTCACTCTGATGTTTTTATCATTAGTGAGATTAATTTCTTATATAGTTTACATATGAAACATTTAAAAGATATTGTAACCAAATGTTATGTGTATCATTTGTTTTAAAGTACTAGTGTAAATTTGTTGTTAATTATTTTTAAGATCATTATCAAACTAATGGGTAATTTATTTTTAGGATATTGGTTTTTTATTGAAAATGATCAAGGTTTCTATCTTATATATCATTGAAAAATATATACGAATTGAATTTTTTTTATTTTATAATAATTTAGAGAATATTGTTTTATTTTTTGTTTGGTTAGCCTTCCTTGATGTTGATCATTATTATTCAAACTGAATTACGTACTACTGAAGACTTATACATAGGTGTATCCTTAATATTCCAGTCAGTTTAGTGTAAAACCTTTTTTTATTGCATATTTTATTAATATAGTTTGTTAAGGATTTTCAAAACATTAAATTTTTTATTGGTGATAATTTTTTTTTAATTTTGATATTGTTTTTATTCTTAGTAAATTTCAATTGAAATTTTTTAATTATTTTATAAGGCGCATGATGGGAGAATTAAATTGTTATTTTGATTATTTAAGGGTTTCTAGATATGACTAACTAAAAAATAATTTTATTTTTTAATGCTATTTTTAATAATGATTTATCAGTAATTGAAGAGGTGTGAATGGTGATCCATCTATCTTAGTAAATTTCAACTAAGGGAATTGCGGAGCATTTCATGTGAAGGGTTCATTTTCCTTACTAGTAGGATAAATTAAGTGATGTAAAGTGATGGATTTTGACATAGTATATTAAGGAGAGCCTCTAAAGGGTATAACACATTTTTATCCATTATGATGATAAATATTTCCTTTTGGATCTTTCCATGACATGGATAGATTATTTAGTTTATAGTTCTCATTGTTTGGCTTGTGTAGGGGAGTTGGAATTTATTTTAAATTATGGGACCACTTAAAACCAATTTATTACTACTTTAGATATTATGATTTTGTGTATATCTGTATTTTAGTTTAGTAATAGAACTCCTTAATTTAAAATGTTTTTAATGTTAAGCATATTTTTTTCCTATGTATGTTTCTTATTAAGATACACTATTTATTTATTATAAGGTAATTTTGAGGTGTTTTAGAAATACAAATGATAATTTTTACTCAACCCTAAAATAATATTTCATATATTTATATAGATATTATGGGTTAAGATATATGTATGGGAGATATATCATTGTTTATTTGTGATGGGTCCTAGTAGGTAGGACAAAACAGGGGTGTTTGATTCCTATGTATTGTTGAGTCATTGTTTTTTGTATTTTAGGTTATATGGTTTTCTCATAACATTTTTAGAGATATTTTATGCACTTTGGTAATAATATTTAAAGAAAATCATGTAAATAACTTCTATAGAGGGCTATTGGATTCTTTTCATAAGATACATTCCCACCATTTACATATCATGGTTGTATAACCTATAGTGGGATGACATATTATTTAAATTATATTATACTGAATAATTTTTACAACCTAAAAATACATGGTCTGTATTTTTTTATTTATAGGTCTTAAGAATATATGAATTATGAATATCACATAAATGATTTATAAAAAATATAATTAGTTATAGATCATGGATTGAAATACAAATGAAAATGGAATTAAACATCCCCTTACAAGGAGGTTTCCTCAACATCCTATAGAGGAGGTTGTAGATGTGATTATCCTATAGACTTTAATATATTAAATTTATTCATCTATACTTTCCAATTAGTTAAAAGGGAGGAAAATAATAATACTCAATGTGATATGGAATAATAATTAGAAATGTATTATCAAACTCCTATATATCATTATGGTGTTCCGGGTATTGATAGTTCTTACGAATGAATAGAAATGAATGACTATATTTTATATTTCATACATAAAACAAATTTATCCAATGTAGATCTAGAAATTTATATATTGATGGACCTACAGAACAGAGGTGGAATATGGTTAATGAGATAGAGATAATTTATGGGATTTCTTGGGTAATGTTCTATAAAAAGTTTAATAAGTATTATTTCCCTATTATTGTCTAGATGGTAAAGAAAGAGGATTTTATTGATCAGAATCAGGGAGATCACTCAATCATTTCAAATAAAACACACATTACTATTCTTACAAATTCTACTGTTATGTTTTTTATTATTAAAAGTTAGAAGGAATAGAGATTTGAAATGGGTTTGTGACTGAAACATATATTGAAGGTGGTTCTTTTTATTAAACCCACTTGTACTACGGTGGTAAGTAAGTCAGTTTTGTATTAGAATTATATGTTATGGAGATTAAATATGTGTGTCCTTTTTTATCAGTGAGGGGTATCCATAGTTCAATTGGTGGTTAGAAGAAGACACTTAAGGACTCAAAATAAGAAAGTGAGGAATTTTAAGGTCTATATTCTGGTTCTCCTCCTTTTCCAAATAAAAAATTAAATAAATAGTATATTTACTTTTTTTTATCTACAAGTAACATGAATAAAGATTTCCAAATAGAACCAAAAGAGTGATGTTGATGTGGTAATCATGGGAATAAAAGAAGATTTGGTTTTAATATTTTTGTGGGAAAGAAGCATGGATGGATCTACCCAGACTCACAGATCTCAAATTCAATCAAAGATGTTACACAAATGATGATTTATTTCTCAAAATAAGATTGGTAGAGTAGATTATGTGAAAAACCACTATATATCATAGGTTTTACCTCATTATGATACATGATCATAGTAATAATGGAATTAGGGTAATTTTCTACCTCTAAATAGGCTCCAGAAGAATATTATGTCATAATGTCTATATTTTGAGATAAATTTTTGATTTTATATATTATGATATCTAATTTATTAGATACAGGAGAACAACACTCTTTCATATATACTTGATTGGTTTTCCAAATGAATTTTCATACTATGTTATCACTTATAGGAATAATAATTTTAAAATATCATTCTGAATATTAGTTATTTAATAGTAAATGTTAAATATATTCTTAATTTTGGTTACTAAACAATCTGAATCAAAATATTTAGTAAGATTTTTTTCAAGATATTAAATAAAAAACCAAAATGGAATTTTTTTCAAATATTCCTTTTAAAATATTGTTCTGAAAAGGATGTATAAAAAATATTATGATGCTAAAAATATCCTAATATATAAAATATAAATATATTTAATGTTATAAGAAATGTCAAAAAAAATATTACTTGAAAATTTCCCAATGGAAAAAATTTCTTCCATCTAAAAAATATATTTTCATAGATATTTTTAAAAAAACAAAAAAAATTATACTTAAAAAGTTTCTTCTGATAAAAATTATTATGCCTCCATAAAATAAAAATATATTTAATTTTTTGAAATGATATGAAAGCATATGTAAAAAATAAAATGATCAAAAAATAGCTACCCATTTGAAATTTTATAGCTTAAATATTTTAAAATTCCTCTTAAAAAAATTCAAGTTAGATTTTCAAAAAAAAAATTATGAAAAAAATGTTCACTTAATGTTTTAAAAAAACTGATATGAAAATAGTTTTCGAAAAAAGTTTTGACAACAAAACTTTTTTCCCTCCTTGAAATATAAATATATTTTATATTGTTTTTTTAAATAAATGTGAAAAATATACCAATAAATAAAATGATATAAAAAATATTTACCCTCCATTTTTCATGTTTTTTCTTCTCAATAAATCATCCTAAATTATTCTACATTACTTTTTTTAATACTATAATGAAAAATATATTACACATTATTTTTTTTAAAACCGATGTGAAAAATATATCATAAAAATATCGGAACACAAAAAATATCATCGCTTTGCAAAATATTAATACAAGTAAAATTAGTTTATAATAGAATGATTTCAATAATGATAAAAAAATACAATTACTTAAATTTAATTCCTTCCAAAAAATATATTCTTCAAGTTGTTTTTTAAAATTAAGCATAAAAATATTTTTTATGTATTTTTTAAAGAAACAACCATAAAAAATAATTTCTATATTGGTTTCTCATAATATGTGGCATGATTTTTTTCATAAATAATGATACAAAAATAAATCTTCACACTTAAATAGTAAAATATATATAAAATAAATTTTTTAAAAAGATGATATGAAAACTATTTTTAATGTTTTTTACACAAAAAAACAACTTGAAAAGTTTTTCAAAAAAATATTTTTTTATTTATAAATATTTAAATTTCTAAAAAATATTAATTATTTTTAAATAGTAATTATCATTTATTATTAATTTTTTATTATTATTTATTAATTATTAATTATTACTTTTCAATTAGTTATAATTAATTAATTTCAAATTACTTATTAAAAATTACAAATTATTGGCTAATAATGTTTAATTATTTCAAATTTTGGATGATTATTAATGAGTAATTTTAAGTTGTTAATTATAAAATATTTTTCATTACTAATTATAAATGACCAATCATCAATGAACAATAATTGTTTTTGTACAAAAAGTTATTATTTATATACTATTCACTATAAAATGATGAAAAAGATTAAAAATGATTTTTTCATAAACAATTATAAATTAAATTTAGATAGTGTTTTACTGCAAAAAACATCACATGTAATTGTTTTATCACAATAAAACTCCCTTTTAAAAAAATAATTTTTTATTTAATTTTTTTAATGATGATTATCATAATAATAATGCTTTTTTTTATTTAATATTAATTTACATATATAATAATTATTAATTAATTTTTTAACAATTAATTGAAAATTTTAATGGTTTTCTAAATGTGAAATAGAATTTGTATTTTTTTAATTAAAAACCCAATTTGATAATGATAATAATAATTACAGTAATAGTAATAATAAAAAATGGCACGCCCCATGGATTTGGGATCCCAAACCCAAGGCCCCCAAAAACATGTTATGAAATAGAAACTCAAGAACACATAGTATATATGGTTTCAAATATAGTACAAGTTTCAAACTTCTAGTAAGAAGATGTAAATAATGAGCACAACTAATCATTTTATGCTACATTTTTCATACACTGAGGACAAAAACATCCACTTTTTATATTTACTTCCCCTAAATTTAGAACGACCATGGTTTTTAAGTACCAAACTCTCTTATATTTCTTAATATTCTACCAAGAGGTAATTTTATCTTCCAGGTCAATTAGGTGGAACTCATCCTTAGACTGTGAGGAATCACCTTCACATATAACCTTGTTTCGAGGTTCATCTAATTTCATTGAGCCTCCTAATGTTTTATCTCCACCTATATCCATAATACCTTAGCCTACAGAATAGAATTAATAAAAGTACAATAATAAATACATCTATATCTTATTCTCTATTTCCTATTACATGGTCCATATGATTCTTTGATCCCTTAACCCTAGATGAGGGATTCCTAGAATCTATAACTCCCTTACCTGACTCAACATTGTCAATTAATACAGGTTAAAAAATTGATCTTAGAGGTTTGTGAATAACAAAATTCAAGGGAGAGGATCTTCTCTTATTATTGAATATAGCTTTATGAAGGCACTCAAGATAATGATTATCGAACTGGGGGGAATTAATAATGTCCATCAAAGAGAATGAATTTTAGAGATAAGAAAAAACAAACTTTTAAACTATATTTCCTTCTTCTATTTCAGTATATACCCCTACCTCACTATTCCATATAGAAGGAAAATAACCAAATTTATATAGAGTATATTCCTTTTTTTTATTAGAAGCATAAGAAGCACTAATGAGGATTGATTCGAAGCTTCCATAAGCACCAAAAAAACAAGTGTAATTGGCCTAATGCCTCAGATACAAGGCATGTACAAACTATTGCATTAGAAGTTTTCAATTTAATTTTATTAGTAATCAAATGATCCATTTCTATCTCCAAATTCATAGATTTATTGATATTATGTGAATCATAGGATGAAGTCTCTTCTCAGTTCTTCTAAACAACAACTATACCCTTTATTGAATTAGAACCCATCAATAATGTCTTCCACTGCTATAGGTTCACTAGTTGAGCCTTTTGCTGCATTTGTTTCTTTCCCAAAACACATAATAGTTGGGGAACCAGAAGTACGTACTAATGTACCATACTAAACCATACATGTTGCTACCCTATTATCCTGAGTCTTCATAATACCATTATTTAGGGAATAAAATTTTTATATATAGATATAGTGGTCTGGGAAGAACCACCTTCAATGATGTAACTGTTGAACATAAGTGTTATGATTTTTTTATAATTATTTCTACCAGTTTCCATATAAGACTTCATAAATATATTTATTATCAACCACAAAATCAATTATCAGGGATAAATCATCATCATTCCCTAATAAATCTCTATCACGTTCATTATAAAATGTTGGACTAATTTACCTATAATTTCAAGTGTATAACAACCCTACACTATGATCTATCAAACACCGCTATAAAGTGAGGGCTCTTAATAGAAGACCCATTCCTCTATGGATCTGAGTCATAGAAAAAACACCAGTTGAAGTATTGTTGTTACCTTTTTAAAGTTCCTACTTTTTCAAAAAAATACCCATAATTACACACATTTAAAAAAATCATAATTGGGATATTAGTATAGCACTCTTCTATATGATAGACTTTAGTCATTCAATTCATAGATAATAAATTTCTATAAAACCACTAGATAGAATTTCTAATCATGTTGTATTTACTTCTAATATCAGATATTTTATCAATGGAAACCCCTAATTCAAGTGTAATTTTTATATTAACCATGATGATATTTTCAATAAGGATGGAGAAGAGGTCTAACTTAATAATAATTCTGGAAAATTTATCATTTCATGCTATTTCAGTCTCTTGGAACCCCCACTATGGAGGAAATGTCCCAAAGTATCTATGGATATAGGAAGAACAAGTTAAGCCCACAGATCACAATAAACATCTTATTTTTCAATTCAAATTTGGTATCCTTAATCAAGAATAGAAGTTCCCTGTTGAGTTGACGTCTCATGTGATCAGATGAATTAATCCCTATGTGTTATATAATTGTAAATCTACATCTCTTATATGATTTAAAGACCTGATGTGATATTCATAATAAAAATATCATGAAAAATGGTTATTAAGAATTTTTTTGAAGCTATAGATGAATTCCTTGATGAATGTCTTAATGAATGGACGTTTTCTATCCTTAAACATCTTAATATTTCATAGAAACAAAATCATAATAATCATGGGAGACTAAAAAAGTAGATCCTTAATATTTTTAGATTTATTTCCTAACAAATTACACTAACATGTAAGTTCATTTACCATATATTGGGGTTTGGGTATTTTGAAAGCTTGTAATTTTATAAGTTCATGTTTTAAAACCTATATTCAATCCTAAATTGATTAAAAACTCTATAACCCAAACATCAGTTTGATTTTTTAGAGTGATATGGTATTTATATCATCCAAAAATTCATTACAAGCTACCCTCATCCACTGGTAGACTATCAAATTTGATAGGGTGGCTGAGCATGTGCGTTATGGACATTTTTTAAGGATATTATTTTAATTTGATCCACGATGTCTTTTGATAGAAACTATTACTCTAGTTTCGTTACAATTTAAAATTGATCTATCAATTGAGTATTGTTGGATTTTTAAATTCCCTATGAATTAAAAATTCATTAGAATGTGGCCGGAAAATGTTATAGATATTTTATTTTGGTAAATTTCCATAATTCAAGTCACATAATTTTTAAAAAAAATGCTTAAAATATGGGTGTACATAAATAGAATTTATACAATTGTCAAAGGTATATAATAAGTTTCAGATCAAAAACCTTTAGAAATAGTTTCTAGGAGATATTATTATAATATTATGGTGTCTAGAACACCTGTGGATTGAAGAGTTACACATCTAGGACCAGCACTTAATCTGGTGGAGGACTCTATAAGATCCAGTGGCAGACCTGGTTCGATATCTAAGGATTCATCTAAGTACCCCCTTTTACTGGGAACTACAAGATTAGATCTATCTCATTGATGTTTAATTCTTATCATGGAGAGTTTTTGGGTTCTAATCAATTAGTGGTAGTTACATGTCTAATTTTTTATGAAGTTGGAGAGACTAGAGAGCCTATTTATTAATCATATTGAAATTATATTGAGTTGATATTTTTTATATATATAGGTAAGGGAATATATTTCATCTAGTGGTATTAAATGAAAAAATATTTTTGGTTATTTTTATAATTTTTATGGGAAGAAAACTATTAAAAATAGTGCATCTACTTTCTTTTTTTATAATGACAATTCTTAGAATATGTAAAAGTATTAGTTAGAGATGAGTCTAACTAGAGAAGCTATAAAGGGTTATTTTCTGTCCATTAAAACAAATATTGATGATAAAATAAATAGGGATTATGGGAAAAATGTATGATCTGCCCCTATCAAAAATTATAGAGAAGATGCACTTACTTCCTCTCAATATTGAAATATTGAAGACACAAATTTTTTTATAAGCCCAAAGGTAATATACTAGGTTCTTGTCCCATATTTTAAACAAGTTAAGGGAAAATGGATTAGGGTTTACATTATATTTACAAGAGGAAATGAGATGATGAATTCCATGTTGTAATATAAATAAAAATGAATTACCATATATGGTAATCCATCAAATTTACATAGATATTTCCTTTATTTCCCCTTTAGAGAAAATCTTAAATGTCACTCTTATTTACAACATGATGAGAGGTATGAAAGGAAATGATGATTCTATGAATGTTTCTTCTCAAGAAAAGAATAATAAGGAAAAATAATTGACTTTTTTTGTTATATATTATTGGAATCTCTCAGAAAATTGGTAAGGAAGTATCATCCACTATCAACCTTGATAGAGGATAAACTAAAATTATCAAAGTAATTGATCCTAACATACACATATAGTCTTTAGGTTAATACCCTATAGATCCAGTGAATCTCATCTCTAGTATTAATGCAATATACATAGAGATAAAATTAGTTTATAACATGTATATCGGTAGAAAGGTGAGTACCCCACCCACAAATTTCATTTCTATGCTATATTCACTAAGTATCCAAGATAAAATATAAATTTTCACTTAGGATTCCATAATGTATCATGACAGGGATATAAGAATTGATTTAAATTATGTTAAAGTAATATATCCTCTTAGTATACATGATTGGAAGATAAATGAAAATTACCCACATATGAAAGATGAAGTGAAATTGATATTGAAACCTCCAAGGATGATTTGGGGTCTACTAAGACCAGAAATCTATAAAATTTGGTCGATTGTAATTTGATAATTTTTATGTTGAGATAGAACATTGAGATAAACATGGAAATAAATAATTATAATAGGTGAAGTATGCCAAGGCTATTATAGATGTTTATCATTCATAAAAACCCTAGTAAACCCATATAAGTCAACAAAAACACAGAAGGGGGGATTGTATCTATGTGGTTGAGGAACCCTTATAAACATGGGGAATAAAAGTGAATCCAAAAAAAACATTAGTTGGGTGGCTTGTCTCATTGGGTCATATTATATACCAACCCATAATTTTATAATCTTTAATTCATTATTTATTAAATAAATATGAATATAGTAAAATACAAACAAAATCGAGAGGCCTAGCGAAATTTATTAATTCTTTATGTATCACAATAACATGAGGTAGGGATATAAAAACGTTATTTAAACTCTCCATAACATTCCCTTATATTCTATTGATCTTTACAAAAATTATAGGATAACATCAGAATGCACATAAGAAAGGGTTTTGTTATAATTCTTATTAACAGAATAATCAAATTATAACCTGGTGAAAGTAATTCATGAGAGTCAATAGGTATATCAGGGTGACATAAATGGTAGAAAATCATATACATGATCAAAAAATAATTTCATAATATGATAACACTTAAGAAATATAGAAATCTGTAAATGACATAAAACATCACATAATAAGAATAAGTCAAGGTTAACCACTTAAGATTCATACCATAGTCTGTTTAAGTTAATTGATCATGAAATATATATGGTATCTCATGAGATAAAAACATTAACCAGTGCATTTGGGGACTATATAATTCATGGCCATCCCATCACATTCATATCATGTACATGAATTTCTATGCCACATAGATCCCACAACATAATGACATCTTTCAACATGTTTACTCTCACAATTATAGAGTCTAGGTTATATACATTGAATTAACTAATATATTATTTATATGTACATTTAGATTAATATCATTTAGTTTCTGTGGGTATGGGTATTCATAACATGGAAGTTTGGCATGAAAATCATGAAATAATATTTGTAGCATAAGTGGTGTACATAAATGATCAAGGAATTTTTTAATGAGATTGAATGGTGGTACATAATTACTTGGGTATCATAATTATTGTAAAGAGATTTTAAAAAAACATTACAAAATGAGAAATTGGAACTCAAAATGTTTAGTATATAGAACCTATATGGAATGAAAGGAAGAGAAGGGAATCTTGTACCCTGTGAGAGTGCATCTAAAAGATTGAGAGGAGCTTCATAAGATCTTGGAAACACCTTGTGGTGACTGTAAACAAGGATAGGGATAGGATAGTCATGATAAATGGGTTTTGTGTGAATATTAATAGGAGGTGGGTGGGAATTTATAGGAAATGTTATGGGAATTTTTTATTAATTTTAGAAATTATGTTTTGGACACTAAGGAATTAAATAATCATAACCAAAAACCATATTGTGATTTTTATCCATGGTATATTCCAAATAGAATTGGTAATCAATATTTTACTAGCATAAGAATATAATAATTAAAAATAATAAAATTTATGTTGTAGAAGTTAGTCATGTTCAAAATGGATATTTTATACCTCATAATGAGATATAGGTTTTTTAGGATTCATTTTAGTTTTCTGAAATTAATAAAACAAGATAAAAACTAATTATGTTAAAGGGAGAATCTATTTTGGTCATTTATTACTTTCATATTATTTATTACTCCAATTTTCAGCTACTATGATGTCATAACACACATAATATTTAATATAGCATTTAATTTTTACTCAAAAATTCATCTGTCTCAGAAAATTATGAAAAAATTACCATTGGATAATTTTGATGTGATTTCAAATAAAAATATTTATAATACCAAAATAATTTTATAAATATAATAATTTCCATATTTAAATCAAAATCCAAATTTATTAAAAAATACTACTTCTTATGGAAAAAATAAATTTCTAACCCTTATTAACAATACATTAGATATCATTAAATTATATTATCATTTATATATAAATATTTATTTTTAAAAAATAATTTCTTATGATAATAATATTTATTTCAAAATTCTTGAATATATTATAACAAGTTTTAATTTGAAATATATATTTTATAAAATTAAGTGTTTTTTCTCCATGTGAAAATTTATTTCCCATCAACTCAATATAATCATATATATAAAGTAATAATAAAAATAAATAAATATAATCATTATTTTATTATAACTAAAAAATTAAAATTTATTCTATTATGGTATTGATACATAACCTCTTATTACACAATTTATTCTCTTATTATAAGGTGTGAGATTGTGGTACTTTCGTGGGGGTTGTTTAGTGAACATGATTTGGGTAGTGATATTGATAAGATTGAACTTCTCTCATAAATGTTTTTGTATAAGTTTTAGTTGTTGAATCTTGTCTTGGCCTTGGTCATGGTGAAATCCCAGTAATTTCATATCCCTTAAAAGCTATAAAAATGATATTTATAGGTTACGATCAAACAAGTTGAGGTAATTTCTCTATCCTTCTTTGTTAATTAGGTCTTATCATAACAAATAATATTTTCTAATCTTAATAGTCACTATAGAATATGAATATTATTAGTGGTTATGATTCATAATAGTATTATTAGTTTGATAGGATAATTATGGATATATTTTATAACATTCAAAATAACCAAAGAAAAATAGTGAATGTGTTTTTTTGTGACTATATTACATAATAATATATATTTTAATTTAGAGGGTATTGTAATTTATAAAATTTTTTGGTTTTATATTCTTCCCTAATTCAAAAATCTCTCCATTGATATTTCATTTTATACATTAAAACAAATGTGGGTAATTTTTCTTCAATTCATATTCGGTTTCCCATGTTTGCTCCTCAAACTTGTGATTCCACCACAATACTTTGACTAGGTGAGTTGTCTTGTTTCATATAAATTTTTCTCTAAAATCTATGTTATTCACGGGCTAATCCTCATATTAAAGATAATTCTCCAACTATAACACATATGGATTCAGTACATTTTGGGGGTCTAGTATGTACTTATTTATCAAGGATACATGGAATAGATCATGTACTTGAGAGAGGTTAGGTGGGAGTCTTAGAAAATATTCCACAACTTTTATTTGATCATGTATCTTAAAGGGGTTGATGAATCTATGACCAAGAATTCTCTTATTCTCAAACCTCACGACATTATTCCATGGTGATATACGAAGGAACACCTTATCATCAACCTCAAAATCTAGTTCTAATCAGTAATTATCTGTGTAGATTTTCTTTTATCTTCTTGTGTATTTCATATGATGTTATATGGTTTGAACTTTATTTATCATATCTTGGATAAGATAAACTTCTTGTAGATTCCCCTCTCCAGCATCATCCCAAAGTTTTTGAGTCCTTCTGCTCTTCTTATATAGGTCCTCATAAGGTTATAGTTTAATGATTTAATGAAAACTAATGTTACATGATAATTCTACTAGGTGTAGTTTCTAATCCTTACATCCTTGGAAATCCATTAAAAAATATCAGTATATCCTCTAGAGTTTGGATTGTTCTCTCGAAATGACCATCTGTTTCCGGGTGATAACTATTAATGAATCTCAACTATGTATCCAACACATGATAAAGGATTTTCCATAACATCAAGGTAAACATTATATATCATTAAGATAAAATATAGAGTAGTACTCCATTCACCCTTAACACTTCTCATATAAATATATTGGATTATTGGTTAAGAGATAAATTTTATTTGATAATAATGAAGTGTGATGACTTTATCTGGTGATTGAATACCACCAAAATAGTTTTATTGACTCTATATGTCATGGTATTACTATAATGAAATATATTGTTATGTTTTCTTACATTTCTATTGGGCTATGAGAAATGGTTTCATCATACCCTTAGAGTTCTATAACTCAACCAAAACTTGTTGGCACACCAAGCATCGAGATAAAAATTTTGTAATCTAACACCTTTTGTAATCACACCATAATTTTTTGTTCATATCAATATACATCATATTTTTAACACCAAAATATTGTATGATATAGTTTTCTATAAATAAATTTCATATCATTTATAGCTTTCTTTACATGAAACATTGATTTTAAATAAACATTGTCATACTATTGAAATGTTTTTATGTAATGTGATTGTTAATGTCTAGAAGTTGGATTGGTGGGTATAAATAGGCCTAAATAAATTATGATTTTTATGTTTTAAACATGTATGAAATGAATTCATTGGTTATTAGTTGATTAAAAATGAAAATAAAAATAATTTGAAATTGAAATTTATGTTTTTTTAAAAAGTATTTTATGCGTGCAATGTGTTATTATCTTGATAAATAAAATTAATATCTATTGGTTAATTATTTTAATAAAATTTATATATTATATATTTTTAAAAATTTTTTAGGATTCATTCATTCTTTCAAGTTATGAGATATGAATAAATTTTGATTTATGCTTGAAATATAGTTTTCTATATAAAAACATTTCTCCATGATTTTCAAACTTATTTTAAATTTATTATATTCCAAATATATAATATAAATCATGAAAAAAGGATTCCATATTTTGAATGAGGTGGTTAATTTTTTTTCAAATAGGGCCCACTTATTTTTTTCAACAGAGATATTAATCGTGGTAAAAATAGTCACCTTAGTAACAGTAAAATGGGTACACTAGGATTAAAACCATGAGATAAATTCTCAAAATCATCCCAAAACATGACATTATTTAATTTAATGGAATAAATAAGACCATATAAATCTAAAATTAAAATATATGTAATATTTATATCATTCCCCCATAAACATTGTGTTTATATTTTTTTAAGTAATGAAAATTCAATTTTTAATTGTCTTTAATTGAATATCTCTATATTTTTTTACATAAGGATAAAAAGAGGAAACATTTGGTAATAATTTTTTATTTTAAATATAATTTATTTTTTTTATATTGTTAAAATATTTTAAATTTTTAGAGATGAATTAATTAACTCAAATTCTTACACAACACTGACACAGTACTTGTGAAATCCATTGAAATATAATGTAAATGTTTATAAAAACTTTAAAATTAATATTTTTTGAGTGAGTTATATTGAACCAAAAAAATTAAAAAAATATACATAATATTATATATATTTTAAATAATTATATTATAATTACATTGATTTTATTTTTTTCAATTTCAAATTATGTGAATAGTATTTAAGAAGACCTTAACTGAATTTTATTTTAAATAATATTTTATTAAATTATTAAAAAATATAAAAATATTTAGAGAAGATAGTTAGGGTTCTAAATGGTCTAAAAGTTCTCCCATAAAAAATATATTATATAATTGATAACTTATAAGTAAAATTATATCCCTTTAATATTGTATAATTTGATATCACAGTTAAGTTTAAAATCGGTAAATGAAGGGGTTAAACCAAAATATATTATTTAAAATGACACGAAAACTTATATAAATTTAAATTTATGATTACATATAAAAAATATTATATTTTTATTCTAATATTTATCGATTTTGAATCATTTTCCTTGAGAAGTACTTATTTATATTTTAATATTTTTTGCAGTTCCAAGTGTTCCCTTTCCATCCCATATAAAAGGACACCCCTTCTCTCATTTCCTTACACCACATTGAGCTATGAAGATTGAAAACCATAAATAATTCCATTATTAACATATTTATCCCTGAATTAGAGGTAATTAACTTCATAAAATACCAATAAATGGTTACATATAAAGGGATATAAATTAGGACTAACAAAGAATAGTTAATCTTTCTACCCTACCTCTTTTAATTTATTTCTTATTCTATGTTATATAAATATTTGATATTAAACATAAACTAAAAAATTAATTATAATAAATATAATGATATTCCATTATTATGGAACTACCATTATATTCCCTCTTTTCCATCAAATGGGAATTGAATGTACCGCACGTGCATATATGGGGACAACCACCTCCACGTAGAGAAACAATTCATATTTCATCATCATCTTTCATGGATGGTTATTATGATGTGTTTAATGTTTTCATATTATATTTATCAAATTATTATTATTTTTTATTGTAATATTTTATCTACCTTATTACCTTCTCATTAATTGGAAAATGATAATGTCGTTCATCTATAAGTGTGTACTTCCACCTCTGTAAAGTGTTGTGATTTGATTTTCATTTCCTCTTTATATGGATGGTAATAAGAATTGATTAAATGAATATATATTCTATATATTTTATATAAGATATAATAATAATTCATTGAATTTTAATTATTTTTTAAATTTCATTCTTTCCATATTTCAAAAGGTGAAAACAACGTTCATGCATACGTACGACCTACCATCTCTATAAATAATGTAATTCATTGTTTTACATATGACTTTTATAGAAGACTCTGAATATGTATATAATTAATATATATATAATATATATGATATTTATTTGATAATTCTAATTATGGATATTATAGAACAAGGATCTATGTACATGGACCAAAACTACCAAAATGAAATTCTCATGAAAAAATCAAAATAGTAAACACTTGGAAATTTTGATTTTAATAAAAAAAATTTGTAAACTGGTCATAAAATGTTATAATTGGATAATATATTATATTATATGTATGGAAAATAATATACTATAGAATTATGACAAATTTAAATTTATTATATAGGTAGTTAGATCACATTCTAAGTATGTCAAACTTTAGGTAAGGGACTTTTGTTTCATTATTATTTTAATCAAGATTATTTATAAATGAATTTCCATTGAAGTAAATTATATGATCCCTTACTCATAAATTACTTCCATTTTATTACCCTCTATTTACTTATTTATAATATTATTTTATTTTATTTAAACTAATTTACTTACTCAAGAGATCAAAATATCATTTTTAAGGAAAACTAACTGTATTTCTCTCTAAAATCAAAAATCATTTTTATTTTATTTCCATTTTTTCTAAAAACGAATTGAATAATGTTTTTTAAAATTATAATTTTATTTCTTAATTTCAATTTTATCCAGTATTTAATTTTTTTTAAAAAAATTAAAAATAATCTTTTATTCATTTTCTGAAGGAGGTATTATTTCTTTTTATAAAAAAAATGGAATGGAATCATTATTTTTACATGAAAAGAATGAGAATAATTTCCCATCATCATGACCACTCAATATTATTAATATTACCTAATATTTTTCCATGGATATTTTCGAATAAAATTTTTTCTATAATTTATTTGGGAATTTTTATATTTTAATGAATTGATTTTGAAAGTAAAAGTGTTTTTTATGAAGAAATATATCAAGTGTCCATTTAAAATAATTTTTATCTAAGATGAAATCCATCGATTATAATCAATCTTTAATGGATAAATTATCCAACAATATAATATTTAGTATTTATCTATATAGTTTATGGTTGCGATGATTAAATATCAATGAAATGCATTTAATTTTCTAACAGTGATGTTATGGTGTATATTATTTGGATCATATGGAATACATATTCATGGATTCAAGATTATGTGATGGTTGGGTTCAAAATTAAATGGGCCTTCAATTCATCTGGTAAAGGTTAATGTTCTATGATCTTAAAGTTTACACATTAGGTTATCCCAAGACCAAAGAAATATTATACACATGAGGTTACTCCATGGCTGAAACAGGAACATGAGAAGTTAGACTAATCCTAACATGATATATTGTGACCCAAGACTCAAATATTATTACCTAATTTTTAATATTTGTTACCAAATAATACAATAAATGGATCATAAAGCTCTAGTTTCTTTGGAAGACTCGATTCATATTATATCAAAATGAAATTAAAAATGGAATCCATATTTAATTATTTATAATGAGATCCTAATATCAATTTGAGCTCCCAAAACTGCATGGGATAACCTTGGGAATATATAAGAAAATAGTTGAGCTAAAATACACGTTTGTTAAGAAATAAGATAATCAAAGATAACAAGTGAGTCAAAGGTATAACATGATATCCTAAAGTATAAGTCTTGTGAGTAATCACGTTGAAGTATAACAAACATAACATGGTATCATAAAATCATTGTAATATGGGAAATGTGGAGAAAACATATAACATGTCATAAACATGATTCAAAGAAAATTACCAATACAATATCATATGGAAGATAAAGGCCAAAATGGATTGGGTTTACTCCCTAATTACATACATGACATCTGATGAGACTATAACATTTCCCAATACATTTGAGATATATCTAGTTTCACCCATCATAACATGTTCATGATCTCTATGTACCATATAAGGGAATTCAATCATAATACATAACATATGAATTACCTATAGAATGAAAATTAATTGAAAATTCTTGTCTCATATCATAATTAACGTAAGTTTCATAATGAAAGAATATTAGAAATGAACATAAGTTATGTATTAACCAATAAAATTAAGGGATAGTAATATAGTTATACATTTTGGGGACATATATATAGAATTATAAGTATTCTATAACATTAATTGTTTTTTCATTTGTCAATAATTTTTTTTAAAAAAATATTAAAAACATTATTGAAGAAAAATAACCATTCCACTTTGAAAATAACATTTTAAAAACTCAATTTAATAAAATATTGTGGAAATAATATAATATAAAAATATAAATGAAACCATATAAAGTAATATTCAAGGTAAATAGTGGTAATGATGGTGAAAAATATATATCTTCTTTTACAATTTAAAACATATATTTAATTCACATTTTCTATAGAAGATAAAAAGTACCTTTTTTATAAAATTTTAGGAAGATTAGTTTTAAAAAATAATTAAAAAATTAAAATGTATATAAAAATTTATTTTAAAAATAATTGGAAAATATAAAAAAAAAATTTCAAAACATTTTTATAAAACATTGATGTGAAAGAAAATAGATTTTTGACTGAAGGGAAGAATGAAGTGAAATTTTCTTTAAAAAAATCTCTTAATAATTTTAAGTACCAATGAATAAAAAAATGCTGCTATTAATTTTAAAAAATACAATTTAATTTTTGAAAATAAAATTAAAGTCTTTTATTCGAGGATTATCATATAATTTCATATAATGAAAATCCAAGCATAAATAATCCCGAATAATAGAATATTGAAATATAAACCCTTTACCACTTTAGTAACATTGGAATCATAAATCTGATGGATAAAGTAGATAAATTGTAACTTATAATACCATGAATTATTAAGGATTCAAGATATAATTTTAAAATCGTATGTATATACACAATTTTAATTAAATCATCTACATAAAATAATATGTGCCTCAAAAAGAGAAGTTTTGAGACGAAGCCCATACCTCGAGCTTGAATCATCATGTACATCCCTTATATTCTTAAATAATGAAATTAGGTTAATTATTTACTTTATAAAGAAACTTTTTTATTTTTTTTATTCATTTTATTTTAATTTTACTCTTTCATATTCAATTTCATAATCAACTAAATTGACGTCTGATTTTTTGATGATAAACAACCCATTTGACTATAATCACTTTTGAAAGCTTGAAATGGTAAAAGAGATTATTATTTCATCATATAAATAATGTTAATCATTAAATAATTTACATTTCATACATAAATAATAATTTTGAAACCAATATTTAAGGATGTTTATAGAAAAACTATATAAGAATCATGGAGATGATAGGTTATACATATGCATTAGTAACATTTCTATATTTCATCGATCATGATGGAAATAATTTATGTTTTATTAAATATTTCTAGAATGATAATTATATCATAAATATCATATTAATTCTTTAAATAAAATTATATATACCATCCATATTATTTGGTAACAAAAATGAAATACATTGCTTTGTGACGTAGTAGTATGTGGTACACACGAACGACATTATTATTTATTCAATGGATAAAAAGGTAAGAAAGTATATGATATATTAATTTTAAATAATTATTAATATATCATTAATATCAAATTTAATATAAAATTAATCCTTATTTTTGTCCATTAAAATATAATGTGAAAAATGAATCACATTTCTTCATGAGGATGTAGTCCACTATACAAATGAGCGACGATATTGTATTCCCTGTAGTATGTAATGTAAGAATGATTGTATGATATTATAATTACATAAGTATAATTATAAAATATATATAATAAATGAAAATTAAATAAAACATTATATCTTTCCATGATAAATGGTTATTAGAATAAAGTTATGTCGGTTTACGAGGTGGCAGTCTACTATACATGGGATCAATGATTTTGTTTCCCATTTGAGGGAGGAGGAGACTTTTTTGGTAACTACATTAACATAAATTAATATAAGTATATTTTTTTATACTAGGTTTATTATATCAATTTTATTTACTAATGGTTTTTGGAGTTGGAAGAATAAATAGATTAAAATTCCGAGTTAAGAAAGTTACATCTTCTTTAAACCACCTCTTTAAAAATATAACTAAATCTTTCCTAGATTGATTTTTTGATAAAAAAAGCCTATAATATGAGGTTAGGAAATTCATTTATTTATTTAGTAAGGTCTTCACTAAACAAATGGTTTATGAAAGTGTCGAAATGAGAGGATATTGCGTGTCTTTTATAAGTGAAGGAGAGGACTCAATATGAATTTTTGAAAATAAAGAATTCCACAAAAGTTTTTCTCATTAAAAAAGGCTAAAAAATGGACCATTTTTAAAAAATATAAGATATAATGTCTAAATATGTTTGTAGAATATAAATTACGGAATTTTTTGGGTAGTTTTCAACCATTATCGTTTTAGTTTAACCCTAGTAAACGCGCTTTTACCTCAACTATGATAATTAATTTTTACTATTTGTACTATTAATTATGGTTAAAATTTATTTAAAATTATATATAATATAAATTATTGTTAATATAATTATATAATAAATTTTTAAATATTAAACTCTCATATTTTAAAGATTTCAATTTTAATTAAACCCATAATAGTGTTAGAAAAAAAACATTTTTTTAAGAAATGGATTTTTCAAGCATTAGATGATCTTATAATAAATATATGAAGAGTAATAATATTTAAATAAATTTTAATTATTATTTATAGATATATTATATAAACACTAAATTTAAATCCTTCCCAATTATAGATTATTTTATTTAATTAAAATAGAGAAAAAATATGCACTATAAATTCATTTTTAGATAAATGTGTTTTTAAGCCTAAGTATAAACTTATACTAAAATATTGTATAGAGATAATAAAAATTTAATTAATTTTATTTAATATAGATAAATAATAATTATTTTAATTTTATATCAAAATAAAATAATAATTGAACTTTTAAATGGCATAGTTAATTTAAAATGAAATGTCAATTTTATTAAAATCTTTATTTATAAATATTCATTGAAAATGTGTTATTTTTTTAAAAGAAATAACTCCAAAGTTAAAATAGATTTTATGATTTTAAAAATTAATTCAATTTTATTAAATTCATTTTATGAAAGTGTGAAAAAATAATAATATTATTTTCTAACAAAAAGTAGTAAAAATCATTTTTTGATGAAAACATATTATCAATGAATAAAATGTCTGGTTAAAATTTTGTGACTACTTAATTGGAATATATAAATATATTTATGTCAATTTGGACCTTTATATATATTTCATAAAGTATTTAATCCTATTTTTAACATCCAATTTAATGTCTATGTTAAAATGATCATATTTAAATAATAATATTTTAATAAGAACATTTTAATAATATATCACAATTACTTTAAACTCAGTGTTTCATGCTAAATACACTATCACATATTATGTTAAAATATTAGGGAATTACATTCTAGCCACTTAAAATAATTACTTTTTTGAAATTTTATCTTGTGTTCGTTAATCATGGTTCTAATATTTGAAAATTTCTTTGTTGAAAACCACACCTCATAAAAATGGTTAAAAACATTCTCTTAAAAATTTGAAATGGAAATATGAATGTCATTAAATAAGTATGTTTCAATATAGGAATGAATTTCTTTCAAGTGAGGATGTTTACATGGAAGAAGTGAAAAAATAATAGTGGATAGTGATAGAGATAATTGATCATAATAATTTGAATGATCATGAGAATTTAAACAACAAAAAAACCCATGAATCTGTGTTGAATTAAAGGATAATTGGTTTATCTGATATGATGGTAATAGGATTAAATTTATATTTCAAGATTCTCTCCTAAGAGTTGAGGTGTGAATTTAATTTTAAGACAAATAATTACAACAAAATATGATTACATGATATTTTTTTTCATAAACAGAATTTCATCCTTTAGTAGTGCTACGATCACTTTCCTCTTCACCTATTACTACGAAGAATGAATATCTAATATGAATTTATTGGTGCCTCGTGAATTAAAATTAACATTTAATGGATCCAAATATCTATAAAACTGAATAAAAATATTCCTCCAATATTTATTAAAACCAAAATAGTTATAAAAAATAAAATTAATGCCGAAAATGAATATTAATATATTAATATCTATAGATAATTCCTTAAATAAATAACCCTATATCCCAAATAACCACAAAAACCATAACATAAAATAAGTTTTTAACCTAAAAAGTTTTCTCTTTAATTTTTAAGTTAAATCTCTAAAAACATTACATAATTTTCCCCAAATAAAAATTTATGTTAAAAATAATTTTTATATGCATCTCAAAATAAGAAAACTTTTCCCAAAAAATGATTATCATATTCAAGAAAACATTAATCATCACATCTATTTTTAACCAATAATTTTTTTTATACATATTTTTTCAAAAAATCTAATAATATTAATTGAATATAATTACCTAAATAGAAATTCTATATCAAAGATTATATTTTCATCAATCATGTGTATTTCTGAAAAATACCTCCTTACCCATAAATAATATTTCTAGTTATTATTACCATTCAACTTATTCTTGATAATCCATGCTGAAAACTATTGTATAAAAATATTGATAAGTTTCATGTTTCATATAAACAAAATTAAATTGATATAAATACTTGTACATAATGATTATAGGATCCAAATACAAAAATACATCACCTAATTAATTGGTATAACATAGCTAGGTTTTTGGTTTATGGGATTTCTCTTTGATTAGGGTATTTAATTAGATAGTTTCCAAATGTCTCAAATATAATACATTAAATTCCATGTTAATTTATTGATCAATTTCCTTTTCTACACATATAAAACATCTTCCCCTCTATTTTAGATATTCTTTTAGGCACTTATTTCTAGATTCTTGATATGTGGGAGGCAAAATATTCTTTTATTTATCAAATTGAACACTTAAAATTCCATGATACACCATCCTTCTCTTAAATGATGTGTTTTTAAATTCAACTATATTATTTTTATTGATATTAATTAGTGACAATTCAGGCAACATGTTAAAAATATGTAAAACTATCATAAAAATTAGGTTAGTAATCTCATTATAGAAATCGTTAGATTTCCCATCACATTGTTTATTTTAATTCATTCTCCTACTTCTTACTGTTAAATAAAATTACTAAAAGAAACAATATGAGAATTCATTAAAATAGAAATGAGAAACATGTAAACATAAAAGGAATAACTTATAAATGATAAGTATTTCCTAACTTATGGGCCTCTAGGTTCCAATCAAAATTAACCGTGGTAGTAATTTCTATTAGGTTTTATAGCCTAATAATTCATTCATGTCCTTCACAATGGTTCAAAAATACTTTCTGTATTTCCAAAACACTTCCCTTAGAAGTGTCAAACCAGGTGCAAAGTAATGCCCAATCTCATGTAATAGGTTATTCTCGAGTTAAAAAGGAAACATATTTTGGGATTTATTACCCCTAGGTACATTTTTTCCAGAACCACGTCTACTTATAGTGTCAAGATAGAGAATTAATTTATCGAAAACCACCTACTCTATAACTCACTAATATTTAATAATAATTTTCTATACATAGTGTTATATTTAATATTATCCTTATAATTATAAATAGGTTCCTTTCTATTATTTTATCATCCTAGCTTCTAAATTATAGCTAAATATTTTCTTTGATACCAACTATAGATACCCAATCCTTTTACATGAATTATTACATAATTTATAAAAATAAATTCAAATATTACATCACTGTGATTGTAATATTCATGTTTCATTAGAATAGTATATTTAAATTACATCAACCGGAAATAAAAACAGGTAATAATTATTTATTTATTCATAATGAGATACTAATATATATTTTTTCTCTAGAAAATCACAGGATAACCTGGGGAATACATAAAAAATGGTTGATCTAAAAAACCCAAAAATGGGATAAGCATTATTAGGAAATATAACGTATCATTCAAAGAGATAACATAATATCATATAAGAAAAGGATCATGAATAATAACATAAAATAATAACATAATGAACTTGGTATCATAAGATCATGGAAACATGGAAAATGTGGAAACAACATATAACATGTCATAAACATGAGTCATAGAAAACTTCATAGATAATATCACATGGTAGGCAATGTCCCATAATGGATTAGGTTTAGTCTTTAATCCCATATGTGGTGTATCAAGAGACTATAACATTACCTAATAAATTACAGATCTATATAGGTTCACCAATAATAACTTGTTATTGATCTATGTGTTCCACATATGGTATGTCAATCATAAGTCATAACTTAAGAATTTTCATAGAAATAAAATATGTTTCATAGTATTCTTTCAAATCATAATTAAAGTAAATTTCATAATGAATAAACATGGGAAATGAACATATGGAATTTATTATCCTATAAAATTATGGGATATTAAGATAGGTATACATGTAGGTAACCTTTATATAAAATTTTTACGCATTCTATAACATTAAAGGTTGTTATCCTCGATGAATATAAATACCATTAAAAAGATTAAAAACTTTTTTCAGGAAAATTACCTTTCTAATTTGAAAAAAACATTCAAAAAACTGAATTTCAGAAAATATTATTGATATAATTTTCATTGTAAATATCAATGGAATCATATAATGTATGATTAAATGTAAAATATTATAAAAAATACCATTCATATTGTACACGTTAAAATAAAGATTCCTTTCACATTTTCTTTAAAAGTTAAAAAGTACCTTTTTAGAAAAAATATAAGATTAATTTTAACCCATTTTTTTAAATTAGAATTGGTTTAAAATTATTTTTAAATATTATATGATAATAATGAAAAAAAATTAAAACTTCTTTAGAAAACATGGTTATAGAATAAAATGTATTTTCGATAGAATAGAGAAATGAAGTATGATTTTATTAGAAATATTTTCTCATTCATTTTAAGTATAAATGGAATTAAAATGGTACTATTACGTGAAAATTTCATGAATAAATATATTATAATAAAATTAAAGGGTTTTTTAGATATTGGTTATATAATTCATGCATAAATAATCCTGAATAAAATGATATTGAAATATAAACCCATACCACTTGTGGGACATGTGAATCATAAATACAATAGATGAAGCGTATGAATTGTCACCTAAAATGTATTTAATTATTAAATATTAATGATATAATATATAAAATGGAATTAAATACAAAATTAACATTATATTAGGTTCATAAAAGAACTTGTGTCTCAAAGAAGGAAGTTTTGTGACAAAACCCTTACCACAAGATTGAATTGTCACGTATGTTCTTTATATAATTGAATAAAAATATTATGTTAATTATTTAAATTATTAATATATTTTTAAATTATTATTATTCCTTTTATTTTATTTATTACCATTTCATATTCAATTATATTAATAATTAATTACATGTTAGACATTTTGATAATAAATGGATCATATAACTACAATCACATTTGAAATTATACTAAGGAAAAAATTTATTATTATTTATTCATATACAAAAAGTTAAAAATTATATAATTTATATTTTTAGACATAAATTAATGTTTTCAAAAAAATCATGTCTGATGGTTTAAAAAAATGTTACAATCACGGAGATGTTAACTGATACGTACACATGAGTAACATTTCCATTTTTCACAAATCATGATGGAAAGATGTTATGTGTTATTTTACCATTCCATAATTATAATTATATCATAAATATAATATTAATTATTTTTATTCACTTAAATATACAATCCTTGTAATGTGGTAATAAAAATGAATCATATCACTTCACTAAGTCGTAGTCTGTCATACACAAGAACGACGTTATAATTTATTCAATGGATGGTATGGCATGAAAGTATTTGATATATTAATTTTTAAAAATTATTAATATATCCTTATTAAAAAATATTATTATAAAATATTTTTATAAAATTACTCCTTATTTCCTTCCATATAAATCTATACTAGAAAATGGTTCACATCACTTCGTGGGGTGGTAATCTATTGTACACACGATCAACATTATCGTATTTTTGACCAAATGGAAAGTAAGAAGGAGTATGTGATATTATAATTAAAAAAGTATAAATAGATCATAAATATAATATATAAAAATTAAACACATTATTATACCCATCTATGATAAGTTTTTATTGAAAATAATTATGTTATTTTACAAGGTGGTAGTCTTCTGTACACATGATCAATGATATTTTTTCTCATTTGAGGGAGGAGGAGAAGATTTTAGGACACTATATTATCATAAAAATATAATTTTACAAAAGGTATTGAGTTTTTTATATCAAACCTATTAAATAAAATTTTAAAAAGGTGGAATAAAAAAAATTAAATCCTCGATTAAGAACATTGCCACTTCTTCAGACAACATCTTTAAGATTATAACAAAAGCATTTCTAGATTGACATTATATTCAATCCAAGGCATCAAGGATTATGTTAGGGAAGTAATTATACGATTTTGGAAGGAATTGGATGAAAAAATGGATTTTAAAATTGTAGAAAGAAGAGGATATGGGTGTCCTTTTATAAGTGGTGGAGAGGACCCATTTGGAATTTTTAAAAATAAAGGATTAAACCTAGGCCTTACTCAATCCAAAAAGATCCAAAAATGAAAATTTTAAATACTTATAGTATATAAGGTATAAATATTACCTTATAATAGTAATTAGACATGTTTTTGGTCATTTTTAACACTTAAAATTTTTGTTTAACCCTCAGTATACCTGTTTTTACAAAAACCAAGGTAATTAATTTTTACTATTTACACTATAAATTATGTTAAAAAATAAAGTTGAAAATTTTAGATAATATAAATTATTATGATTGTAAATATTTAATATGTTTTTCTAAATTAAACTCTTATACTATCATAAATCAATTCTAAATCAAACCTGAATACAGGTCGAAAATAATTATTTTTCAAAAAATGCATTTTTCAAGCATTAGATGACCTTATAATAACTGACTTAAAAGTAATCCCAATTAAAATAATTTTCATTGAATTTTTTTTCATAAAATATATAAATATCAATTAAATAATTCCTCATTTGGTTTTATTTTAAATTATCAAAATGGTGAAACATTATAAAGTTTAAAACTATTTTATAAAAATCCATTTTTAAGCCTATGAATAAACTTATACTAAAATCTAGTAAAAGATGATTTTATGTAATTAATTGGATTTAATATAATTAAAAAATATATTTTAATTTTTTTAAAGAAAATAAAATCATATTGGGACATTAAAATTACTTAATTGATTAAAAAAGAATTTACAATTCTAGAAAATAATTATTTTTAACTATTCAATAAAAAAAATTCTAAAAATATAAAAATTTCACACTATGATAATATCAATAGGGTGATTTAAAAAAATAAATCCATTTTATGAAATATAATTTCTATAAGTGTAAAAAAATAATTATATTATTTTCTCACAGAAATCAGTAAAAGTCATTTCTTGATGAAAATTTATTTTCGTTAAATAAATTGATTTATTTTAAAAAAGAGTGACTAATTAATTGGAATTTGTAAATAAATTTATATTTATTAGAACCATTATATACATTTGATATATTATTTATTACTATTCATACCTACTAATTTAATTTATAGGTTGAAACAATTATATTTAAATAATAATATTTTAATAATATGTTGTGCTTCATTTAAACTAAGTGTTGCTTTTTGAATACACTATCATACATAGTGTTGAAATATAAGTAAATTACATTTTATGAATGTGTTAGTGGGGTAGTCTTTACATATTTTTTATATTATTATGATTATTCCACACTTTATGTCACTCTTTTGTGATGTGTTCTTATGTCAATGTTATATTCTCAGGGATCATCATCTTTGAACCCTTTATGATTCATGACATATAAACTGCCATGATTTTTGACATGACTCATGTTATAAACTAATAATTAACTAGGTATGATTTTAAACGGATAATATCATGTTATCATAACATTTATGATCATGTTATATTTAAATTATCATTGATATATCATTTATTTACCCTTATAAAGTGTTTGATCTCCCCATTTATTATTTTTTAATATAAACAAAGTTTTATGTATGATATTTCTAGAAAAGGATCTATTTGTGAAGAATAAACTGTGACATGATGTATTTATATTATAAACTAATTATTTAAGTATCTATGTTTATAAATACACAAAACCTATATTATTATGGAGTGAATCTTAATGTTATTTATAGAATATTCATCTAATAAGATGTGATGTTTATGTATGAAAAGTATTTGTCATTATAGATAGTATTAGAGAAACTTTTAGTTACTTTTAAGAAAATATAGTGAAAAAAATTAGTGATAAACCTTAGGATAATCTTATGTATGAGAGAATTTCTTAAATTATAGTAAATTAAGTAGTGTTTCTTTCTAAGAAAAACATCCCTGTCTAGATACTTAAAGATGACATGGTTTTGAAAAGATATATTTAGGGGTAAAAAAACTGAAAGGAGTTGGTTGAGTATATCTCAACTATCATTCTTGTGTATAATGATTGTACCATTACATTACACATATTTTTACACTCATTAGGGGTATGGATGGGTTAATTCATATTATATTTATAAACCATTATGATGGATTTTAATAGATAATGACTATGAATAACCTAGGTTAAACATAAGATGTCATTGATTGAAAACAAGAGGTCCAAATTTATACATCCTATAAATTATTTTTTTATGATTATTTGGTTCCTCTATATGGTTATTTTTTCCACAATATGAATTTTTGGTTTTATATAGTGGATGGTACCTGAAGAAACCATGTTAATACAAAATTTTATAAAAAATGGAATGATTTTCCATTGAGAAACCAAATTTTATGGGATATTACCTGAAAAATATCATTATCAGGATTATGAAACATTCTAAGTAGATTAATTGTTTTTCATATCCATATGAGAAAACTAGGGAACACTATTTTATTAAGTCCTTCCTGAGGAAACATCCACCCAGTTTTAGTGGGTCAGATGGTCCACTAGTTTCTAAAAAATTAATTTATACCATTGAAAATATATTTTCCATTATCCAGTTTTCATAGCATGAGTATTTATTTGCGTTTTTTATCATTTAAAAGGATATTTATATCAATGGTGGGATATCATCAAGAATACGAGGAAATAAGAAAAAATTTACTATATGGAGGAGGAGGATTTTTTAAGTTTACTTTTTAACAAGTACAATCATCATATTATTTATACAATAATAGATAATGTGTTCATTACTATATAGAATAAGGGTGATGAATCTATTAGGGAATATAAATAAATTTTACATAAATTTTTAGGCACTCTTCTCTTAGTACCATCCAACTTGAATGTAAGGATGATCGAGACTTTTTTCCATATAACCAAGTCCCTAAATCAAATTATTTATAAAATAATTCAATAAATATAGATAAATAATTAAATATTTAATAATTGTGGAAATATAGATTTTACTTAACCATCAATCGCATGGTTATATATAATGAGAAATGTGGAATTTAAAATAAATTCATATATTAAAAACTATGGATGGAAGAAGACGATCCATGCATTATGCTCAATGTGTAGAATGAGAAACTGATGAAAATTTATTAAGGGGACTACTAAATAATTTAATTTTGGAATGTAAGGTCATTGGGAAGACAAATATTTAAGTTTTGGGATAGATTTAGCTAGTCATGGTGGAAAATAACCACAAAATGCACCACCCACAGTCTAGTGTTTTCAATGAATGGAGTGTAGGAATTATGATAACAGGTGCTCGAGCACAAAGCTTAATCATAATTATTGATGTAAATAATATCTTAATATTTAATACTATATAAAATCACATGTGATTACTATTGATTGTGAGGGGTATGATAATGACATTGTTGAAGTTACACTTCTCATCCACTCTATAACTTCTCATGTCTTTTTTGATTCTTGATCTACTTACTCATTTGTATATGGATAATTTTCTAAGGGTATCACAATATAAACTCAATGATTAGATATTGAAATAATAGGGAAAACATTTAATGTTATTATGATCACATCTCAAGTATTTGATTCTTCTCTAGTTCAAATTTATGGGAATGTGCTTCCTGGAGATCTTGTTATTCTCTCTCTAGTTGAATTTTATGTTATCCTTAGAATGGATTGAACTTATTTACATAAATCCTACATCAATTTATAATAAAGTAAATCCACATTTTATATTATGAAACAAACTAGTATTATTTACTAGTGTGATGATAAATATGAACTTCTGATGGAAAACAATTATATTATTTGGGTCTTGATTTTTATTCAATAGGGGTGTTTATCTCACATGGTTTTAGATAAAATTATCATCAAAGATATGCCTATTGTTCAATAATTTGTTAATTTATTTCCAAAATAGATTCATAGTCTTCTATTAATTCCTGAATTTGAGTATTTAATAGAACTCATACATGGTTTTACTCCTATTTCAATGTCTCCATAAATAATTTCTCTGATTGAATTTTAGGAATTTAAGAATAAACTAAAGGAGAGTCTTTTTAAGGAATTCATTTATCTAGGAGCATCAATAATATAGTAATATCACTATCAATATTATATATAATATACACCATAAGGATGATTTTTTTTATTAATTTTATGTATCTTAATACTTTTCTTTGATTGATCTTCATTCTGGATGTCGTCAATTGTGGGAAAATTAAGATTATATATTGAAACTTGTCATTAAACATTATATAATGTTGAATTTTAAGTCCATAATTTATTTTATTAAATTTGAGGATCTTTACAATTTAGAATTTTATATAATTATTCCATCACCATTACATAGATAAATATTACAACACAATGTTGACACTATCACTTGGTATCCATTTTCTCCACACACAAAAATTTATTATATGACATATCTAAAAAACTTTCATCTTGGACTCATCCTGATCAAAACTCACCCTCAACAACCTTTTGAGAAATATTTTATGACATTGGATGATCATAAAATCTCAGTGAATGACATATAAAGAAAGAAATAATCCATAATTCCTTGAATACTTATAAATATTTTCCTTTTTCAAAATAAAATATGGGTTCAAAATAAGGATTTTCTTACCCAATAAATAAACTTATCTGCCAAAATATTTTTACAAAAAAATAAACATAAATTGTAAAACTCATAAAGGATTCCATAAATAATGAAAAACATATGAAAACATTTTCAAATGGCTATAAATTTACCCTTAAGATGTATAAAATAATTTACATTAAACATAATCTCTTTAGATTACCTTGGGAAATCATGAGATTTATATAAAATCCATAGAAATAATAAATAAATCATATTGGTATCATGAGGAATATTTCAAATATAATGTTTACATATGGAATGACCTTTATATCTAATAATTCAATAAAATTCACAGTTACTAATAACCACCATGGTTACAAATGGAATAACATTCACAATCAACTTCCCAAAAAAAATATTACCAAATTCATTAGAGGGATATCATAAACCCACCCATCCATAGTTTATAATGGAACCACCCATCCACGTTTTACAAATAAACTACACTTATAAATAATTCATAAGAGACGTTAAAAACTATAACACCTAAAATCATGTAGTTTTGAACATTACAGTCATAAAAACATTCTTTTCACCTATATGAAAACATTATTAATATTAAAATATCTATTCCATTTAAAACCCATTTTTAAAATACTCATAAAAATTGAAAGTAATGTTTTTATTTGGAAAATCCATGAAATCATATAATATAATCCCAATGTAAAATAATGATTATAGGGGTGTAAAAAACCATTGATGTTGCATACTTTAAATTAGAATATTCCTTTATGTCTTTTTTTTCAAAACGTTCTGTATAAAATTTGTAATATGAATCATTTTGAAATCATTTTCAAGAAAATAAAAATTGATATAAAATTTATATTATAATTATTTAATGTCCATATAAAAATATTGATAAAATAATTTTAAAAATATGGACATGGAATATAATAATTTACAAAATAAATCTTTAAAATCTTTAAAATAAGGTATTTAAATTAAAGTTTCCCATTCATAGAACCTTAAAAATATTGGTTTTTTAAACATTTTAAAGAAATAAAAATATTTCAATAATTAAATTTACTATCAATTTAATCATAAATAATAATTATCTTTAAATAATTGGTTGAACATATTAGAAAAGGGTTTTAAGGGGATTTTTAAAAGGGGGGTTTTTTAATTGAAAGTCCCTTACTTAGAGTCTGAATCATCATATACATTCCTTATGTTCTTGAATTATAAAATTATATTAATTATTTAAGTTCATAATAACCTTTATCATTTTAATTCACCATTTTTATTTTATTTAATATAATTTTATATACAATTACTAAATAAAATAATTTAAAGTCAGTAATCTTGATGATATTTGGCTCATATATCCAAAATGACTTTAGTTGGGTAACATTTCTCAAAGAAGCCCTTATTTAAACATTTTTAGAATAATAATCATGATATAAATATCATTTTGGTAAATAAAATATACTTTTAAAAATAACCATGAAAGATGGTTTTGAAAAATAAACTATGTTACAATCAGGGAGATAGTAAGCCACACAAACGCATGAGAAACATTTCCATTTTCTAACGATCATTTTTGAAAAAAAATAAGTATTATTTTAACATTATATAATGATAATAATATCATATATAACATATTTTTACTTTAAATATACTTATATATATCACCCATGTGATTTGGCGATGAAAAATTGAATCACATCGCTTAATAGAGGTGGTAGTTCACACGTTTGCATAAATGACATTACCACTTTTCAATGAGCGACAAGTTAAGAAAATAGATGATATATTACTTATAGTGAATTATAAATGTGGAATTAATATTATATATATATTTATATTAAATCCATTATTTTTCCATATATGAGATATTGTGATGAAAGACAAATTTTATCAGTTCACGAGGCGTTAGTCATCTATACACATGTGCAACGGCTTCATTTCCCATTTAATGGGAGAGGAGATAGATATAGGTAATTACATAAACATAAAAATGTATAATTATTTGGAATATATTGGTGTTATTTTTTCATTATGTATGAATAATATTTGAAGGAGGTAGATGAAGAAATAAAAAATGCTTGATTAAGAATTATGTCATCTTTGGACAACCTCTTAAGGCTTACACAAAATTATCTCATAAGATGGGTTTTTAGGAAACTAGGGCCTCTAAAATATGGTAAAGGGATAATTAAATTATTTGTTTACTTATTTGACAAACCAAAATTCCTTGTAGTTGTGAATAAAAGAGGAGAGAATGAGCCCTTTTATAAGATATGGGAGGTGCGCTCTTGGAATTTCATAAATTATTAAATTAAAATATATTATTTTTAATATTAAAATTATTTTAAATTGATAGTATTAAAATATAATATGATCATAATTTAAAATAATATAATATAATAAATATTAGACAATATTTTATGATATTTTAACACTTATATTTTTGTTTTAACTTGTGTTAAAAAATTTCTTAGAATTTTCATGGTAAAAAAGGTTTTACTCTTTAGGAGCCAATATAGTTCATATAAAGGGAAAATTTGTAATTAATGTACCATAGATGATATTTTTAATCATATAATTATTAATTTTATAAATATAAGTTTTTTATGAATTTTAAATCTTTTAACAAAATATTATTTGTTATAAAATAACATTAATATAATTTTTGGAACTATAAATTTACTTTAAAATTGATAACAATATAAAAGTAATGGTGATAGATTATATTATCTTCAAAACTATCTATAATGGTATATTGGTCTACAAAATTCATGTAACTCAGTAATACATTAAAATTATGTTAATTTTAATATTTCTAATATCATTTATTTTATTTTTATATTAATTGAAAATATATCATGTCATTGTTGCGTAAAATTTTAATGTAATTATATAATTAGAAAAAATTATAAATAAATTTCAACCATAAAAATAATTAAACTATTAAATAAATAACAATTAATATTTTTCATAAATATCTTTTTCCCCACATGGAAACATTGGATATTTTTTAAATTAGGAGACTGACATTTTATCATTTTTGTTACTTATAATATTATATAGGTCACTTTCATGGACAAGTATCCCATAAAAAATAAATATATATACTAAGATTATAAGGGTTAAAATGACTTCATCTAATAATTTATAATTTGAAAAATGGTGGCCTTATCATTTACTTTTAACAAATTTTATTTCTATATACCTATTTACTGTGGTGAAATTATTTTACTACTTTTACAAAATTATTATCCCCAAAAATTAATTTTAACTTTATAAATAAAATTAATCTGATGATTAAAAATATTTAATAAATTTTACTATATTCAATCAATATAATTTTAAGATATTCATTTTTGATGTATCCTAAAAAGCATGATGAAAAATGTTTTTTCTAAAGAATTAATTTTTATGTATTAAAGTATTTTTAAACCAAGATCACATATAATGTTAATTATTATATAAATAATTAGATTATTTCAAAATAAATTATAATTATATGAATTTATGATTAAATTAATAAAATATGAGGCCTTTTGTTAGAATATAAATTACAGTTTTAAGCAAATATGTATTTTTCCTTATTCATTAAAAATAAAAAAAATAAAAAAAAATAAACGAAACTCATCATATGATAATTTATCCATGATGAATTCAAAAATTAAATAAAAATTCCAAATTAAAGATCTTTAATTTATAAATTTATCTTTTAAATAATACCATATAAATAATATTAAAAAAACTACTTCCTTTCTGATTTCAAAATTACATAATATTTTTTTTAATAAACATAACCCTTTAATTCATGAATAATAATAAATATGAACATGATTTATTCTATAATTGACTTTAATTTTAAATTATTCATATATTTTTTATATTTTAACCTTTTATTTTTATTCTATTATTATACATATAGTGATACCTAACCCTCATATCATTTTAAATTATCATGTTTCTTTTTAAACCAAATGGTTTTCCATAAAACATTAAATGGGTGAATCAACTTATCCCAAAAAAATCATTATAAGGATAAAAAATATACTAGATACTCCTCATAATAAGAATTATCTTATAACTTAACTATACGAGGTCTCAAAACATGTGTATCACCCTAATATTTTATGATTTTTCATATAAATTTAATTTCTTCAATATCCTTCATTACACACAACATAGAGTTTTAATAAATGTTAATATATTATACTGATATAACCTCCCCATTAAATCGGTGGATAGGAATATGGAAAAATAAATTATTAAAATTATATTCATTTTTTATCAATTGATTTGAAATGTAAATGAAAATCATTTGAATGTAAAAGATTTTTTTCTGATAAATTTTTTTTACGCACAAATTTTGTATTGAACTAAACAAATTAAATTAATACCTATTATTTAATTTTTTTAATTAAATTTATATATTATATAATCCATTAAAATATATTATCATTCATCTAATATTCTTTCTACATATGGGAGAAGAATATATCCAGTTTTATGCTTAAAATAATATCTATTTGAAAAGAGGTTTCATCACATTTTGTGCAATAATTTAATTTTTTTAATTTTAAAAATAATTTTTTTAAAATAAAATTAATTTTTAAAAAAAATTTACAAATTATACTTGATAAAAAATTTAATGGTTTTACAAAAAGATTAATTTTTTGATAAATAGTGAGAAATCCCAATTTCTATTTGAAATTTGTTTTTCATTAAAAGTGTTTACAAATTTATATTTTTTTTAAAATGATTTAAATGTAAAATTAATTTAATTATATTATTATTAATATGATTATTTAAATTTTAATTAATTTACTACTAAGTTTTTATATGGAAATATTTTATACTTATGGAATTGTTTTTGTTGGAAAATTACTTTTTCATCACGTATGTGGGTTTAAATTCAAATTCAATTAATCCACTTATATGAATTTAATTTGGTAAAATTAATTAAGTATTTGGAATAATAATAATTAATATTAGCTAATAAGGCCCAATTATTATTCTTCACAATGAATAATTAAAATAGTAAAAATTAATTATCATAGTAATGGTTCAAACGAGCTTACCTATGGGGTTAAACTAAAATTATATGCATTAAAATGACCTATTTTTTTAAAATATTATTGCATAAACATAAATTTAAATTATATCATCTAAGCCTCTTGAATTATAAATTTTTATACTTTTTTTTCAAAGAAAGAGAAATTGAATTATTGTAAAACATTGAAAAATAACAAGTGTTCCCCTAACCTCAACTATAAAAGAGCACCCCATATCCTCTCTTATCTACACATTAAAATCTTTTTGGATTATCCAGGAAATTACTAAATACCTTCTGTAAATCTATCCCCAAGACCTATACTCCATTTTTTTATCCAAAAATCATCACAGAAATGCTTTAGGTATAATCTTAAAGTGGTTCTCCATTTAGAAGACATAATATTTATCCATGAATTTTCATTTTGTTTCTGTATATCAATATTTAAAATATTATTATAACATTATGATATAATAAAATGATTATATAACAAGTAATTTAATGTTATTATATTAATTACATGTCCAATATCTGTCTTCTCTTCCATCAAATGGTTAATGAAATCGTTGATTGTTTGTACAATGGATCATCACCTCGTAAATAGATGTAATTTGTTTTCCATCACCGCCTCTCACAACTGGATATAATTATTGGTTTAATATATATAAAATATTTATTACATAATTAAACTTATTGAATTATAATATAACATCTACCCTCTTAACATACATTCAATTGTAAATAATAATATCACTCATGCGTACATGTGGACTACCCTCTTCACAAAGCCATGTGATACGTCTTTCATTTTATTATAAAATAGATTGTAATAAAGATATATTTAATTAATATATATTATATATATGATTTAAAAATTATTATTTAATTCTTAATTGGTATTTACTATTCTGTTGTTCTATCTATCAAAAACCAATGACAATGTTCATGTGTATGTATCGCTTACCATCTCCATGAATAGTGTAATTCATTTTTCCATCATTAACTTTATTAAAACATATAAATATGCATATAATTAAGATAATTTATATTTATATCATGATCAAAATTATTGATATAATTGAACAAAAATATAATTACAAGGAATAAAACTACCAAACTAGAATATACATGAAAAACAAAGTAGTTATCACCGGAAATACTTATTTAATAAAGAATTGTTAATGAAGTGACAGTAAAAGGATATAGTTAAATCATATATGGTATGATATATATGATAATTTTTCTATAATATATGTAATATATATATTTATCATATTGGAGGTTCAAACATGTTGGAAGGAAGACATAGTTTCATCTCACTTTTATTTTCAGAAAACACATCCCATATTCACTCCTTGTTTATTTTGTGTGGTGTATATACTTCCCATTAATTCCATTTATGATTTTTATCCTGAAAATTAATGGATATAAATATCCATATAATTTTTCTTATGTCATGGAGATTACAATTCAAAATTTACCAAATTGGTAAGAGTTATATGATATAATCTCCTTGTCTATTTGGATTGTTTATGATTACACTTGTAAGGATGAAATATTATAATATATCTCTCAATAAACTCATAAATTATATTCTACTATATTTTTTTCATGTAAATAAATTTTTTCTCTTTATTTTATTCTCTTTATATACAAAATATTCAAAAATAATCCTTTTAAGGAAAACTGAAGTTATTTATCTCCTCGGTCAAAAATCATTTTTCTTATATATCTATGTTATATAAAATTGTTTTATATATTTTTTTAATATTAATATTTTATTTTTTAACATAATTTTTACCCATGATTTAATTTTTAAAAAATGGTTTAGAATTAATTATCATGTCATTTTTTAAAAGAGTTACCTTTGAATTTTTACCAAAAATGTGAACAGAATCTTTGTTTTAACCGAAATGTCATGAAATGTATTTCCCACCACAATGACAGATCAATTATTCAAATATTCTTATATAATTTTAGAAGTTTATTATCAAATAAGAAAAATCATTAAAATGTGCTAAATTTATATATTTTAGATTTGATTTTTAAATTGCAAAGTTTATTTTCCCCAAGAATGTTTTAATGCTATATTTAATCACAAATGGAAACAACCCTTGATTATACATATGATATACTAGTGGTATGGTCTAATAATTTTATCCCTATTCTTTCTCTAGATGTTTTATTATTATGATAACATGATTTCTAGGAAAACATTTTTTCATATGGTTTGTGTTATGATTAAGTGTTTATGAAACCCATTTTTATTCTATGGGTTTTGATATAAATAATTCATTATAATATTTTGGCACAAATATGTATGTTTTTCATTATTTTATGGGTGGGTCCAAAATTAAATATCTTTTTAATGAATTTGGTAATGATTAATGTTCTATTTTCTCAAAGGGTATACAAGAGGTTATCTCATGCCAGAAAATAGAGGTTATATAAGAGGTTATCTCAATCCCAAAAGAGGGTACACGAGATTTTATCCGAATCCCAAAAGAGGAAACATGGGATTTTATCCCATTAAAGAACTGGGTACATGTTGGCTAGCCCAAGACAAATAAGTTATGAATGTCATGGTAGGTAGCCTTGACATAAGATTTTTTATGCTAATGTGTATGAATAAAATCAATGTATTATATAAATTTTTTTCTCTCAAGGATTTAATAGTTTTATTCCTTTAGGATTCCTGACTTATAAAATTACAATATTTATGTGATGACTCAAGTTTATGGTTTATGATATATAGGCTTTAGTTTTGAATTATTATTATCAAGTACTCATACCTTTTTTCTCATGTTATAATGATATCTCCTTTTTATTCCCTTATTGAGAATTTGATCTCAGAATTTCTTATATTTCATTTTCCCTAGTTGAATAGAATGTTATTTTGTATGACATGTCTAAGAAGGGTTATAGTTATAAAGAACCTAGTGGGAGATGATACCATTCAGTTATGAACAAGTTTTCCATGTATTAATGTTTCCAAATGAATTATTCCTACATGATTACGGAAAGGATCATTATTTTATATAAGGAATGTTCTTATATTAAGAATAGATATCTATATATGATAATTATGGGTTTATATAGTTGGTATCAGTGAAAAGAAAGGAATTTGATCCTTTAGGTACTCTCATATGTGAGCATTCAGTGATGCATGGATCTCCATGTAGGGGCTTCATGAGGAAATGGATGACACTAGGGATGGTGGTATAAGTCTTTCATAGGAGGTGTAAATTCACATGGAGGAAATTTATGGGAATAAATTATATACCAATGTCAATAATTCCAGACCACTATAGTTTTTATCAGGTAAAGGTTTAGTTAACATTTGGAAATTTGGATGATAAATCTTTCATGAGATCCCTAAGGTTAAGAAAAATTTTAGGAAAATGTTGTGGAATTTTGTTGAAGGATATGGTGAGTTGTTTCCATGAAATTCTATCCATGTCTGTATAATTCAATTATATGTGGCTCTGGAATACTTGTACCTAGTGGTAATAATTATAACAAGTTTACATTGGGATTTTACTCAATCATCACAAGGTGCATAAAGACAATCCATCCTACACATATAGTTTAAAACTCCTAGGGATATGTTTTATAAATTCATAAAGTCTTTATGATGCATTTGGAAGGATTTGAATAGATGGTGGCCATGAATAAACTAGGTTAAAAAAATGGTGTCATAAATTAAAATGAGTGTGTGATGATTTAGATCCAATAAATAAAATTTAATGATTATTTGGTATCCTTGTGTGATTATTATTTATCACACTATAGTTTGGTTTTAGTTGATGGATGGATCACAAATGAATTATGTTTATACTAAATTTGATAGATAATGGAATGATTTTCCATTAGAGCAATACAATTATAGGGGAGTAGGAATGAAAAATCTCACTTTTATACTCACAAAGAACTCTCAAGATATGAATTATTTTGAACTTCCAACAATCAATGGAGGGAACAAAATTCTCTTGAGTCCCTCTTGAGGCAACTTCTACCTTCTTTTAGTGGTTCAAATGATCCACAGTTTTCTAAGAAACACATTAGTACCTCTGAAAATATATTTTTTATTCTCTAGTGTTTGGAGATTGAAAAAGCCACTTTTTTCTATAAATAATTTGGGAGGATAAGTAGATCAATAGAGGTATCTAATCAACAATACAATAAAATAAGAATAAAGTTACTCTAAGGTGTTGGAAGAGTTTAAGAACTTGCTTTCTAATAAGTAATTCCCTTGTATTATTCGTATGAGAAAAGAGAAATAATTCCTTACTATAAAGTAGAATGATATTAAATATTTTGGTACCTATTAGGTGAATATTACATGATATGTGATGTACACTTCTAGTATTAGCATCCAACATAAAAATAATATTGATTGATTATTCAATGGATTAAAAACATGTCACCAATGGATTTATCCACAACGGATTTTAGTAACATTGAATAAATCATTATTTGTGATATCAATGTGGAAATGGAGATTAGAGTTAAAAATTAATATCATGGTTTTAGTAAGATATAAAAATTGGAATTTAAAATAAACTATAAAAACCATGAAGTGAAGAAGATGATATTTACCCTATGCTTGATGTGGTGAAGGAATCATGGAGAAAATTTTCTTAAGGGGACTAGTAAATGATTTATATTTGGAAAAGAATTTTATCGACTTTTCAAATGGTGAAGTTATGGGAATACATTATCTAAAGATTTTAATAGAGAGAAAGATCCATATAATGAAGCACCCATACTTAAATGTTTCAATTCGTGGAGTATATAAAATATTATAAATAGTACTCAAATCTGATGGTTAATGATGATGATTAATATCAGTAACCTCTTATATAAAGATGCAATGGGAAATCTCATTTGATCACTATTTTTTATGATGGGTACAACAATTTCATGGTAAATATTATACATACCATCAGTTGTAGAACTACTAATGTACTATTTGACTATGTATCTACCCACTCTTTTTTATATGAATAATTCTCTATAGTATTATAGTACCATTTCAATGATTAGATATTGAATTATTAGTGAAAACTCATATGTGTATGATGATTGGATCTCATGTCTATGCTCTTTATACAGCTAAAGTTAATAGGAATGTGCTTCATAAAAGCCTCAATAATAGTCTTTTTGTTAAATTTGATGTTATATTAGGTATGTATTTCCTTTATCTAAATAAATTCCACATAAATTTTTATATAAGAGAACCCACATTTGATATTCTAATCCAACCTATGACCATAAATCAATTGGATATTAAATATAAACTTCTAATAGAGATGAAATACATTGTATGGGTCTTGATTCCTATTCAACAGGGTTTTTTATCCTGATGGTTAAGGATATTCTCAATATCGATGATATGCCGATTTTTGTGAATTTTTTATTTTTTTATCATAGAATTTCCTAGTCTTCCACTGAATCAGGATGTTGGGTGTTCAGAAGAACTCATGCATAGTCCTACACATATTTTAAGGACTGCATATAAAATGGCCCCAATAGATTTGTAGGAATTTAAGAAGAAACTATAGGATAATATTGAAAAGGGATTTATTCAGCCAGTTATTTCATCTTGTTGTACCCAACTTCTTTTTTTAAAATTAAAGATGGATCATTTCAACTTTTTATTGATTATCAAGAACTAAAAAGGATCACAATTATGAAAATTATCCTCTACCCCATATTGATGACTTATTTGATCAATTTCATAGAGCTTAATACATGCCCCAAATTGGCCATCATTTAGGGTATTTTCAATTAAGTTCCAAGAAAGAGGATATACCATAGACATCATTTCATACAAGTTAGGGATAATATTAATATATAGTGATGCAATTCGGTCTTAATAATCCACTTTATATATTCGTCGATTTATTGAATGTAGTCTTTAGATATTGCATTGATCAGTTTAGGGAAGTATTTATATATTATATTCTTATAAATTTAGTTATAATTGAAGAGCATAAATATCACTTGAGGATTGATTTAAGACCCTGAGGAAGGAGAAGTTGTAAAAAAATTAAACTATTATTTTAAGAAACAAAAGGTTTCATTTTCTGGGTCAAATAGTCTCAATAGATGGTATATCTATGGATCCAACAGAAGATAAAGTTATTAAACATTAGACCAAACCAACCATGGTGACTGGTATTCATATATTCTTATCATGGGATGAATATTATCAATTATTTGATGAAAATTTTTCATATATGTATACTCCATTCCCTAGTGTAACACATACGAGAACTATATTCCTTTTAATAGATGAATGTGAATAAAATTCTAGGAAATAAAGAGAATGATATTTGGTTAACCAATTCATACATTACTATATAGTGGATATGGGTTTGAAATATATAGTGATACATTGAAGAAGTGATTTCGATTCCTTCTCATATGGAGTAATTTGGTTATAACTTATGACTCAAGAAAATTGATGGTTCAGGATAAAAATTACCGAACTCATGATTTAGAATTAATTATGTTATTTTTCATTAAATATATAGAGGAATTATATTTAAAAATAATTGTGTTATATATATATATATATGAGTATCATCGATGTTTAAATTTTATATTCACATAGTATTTGAATATGCATAAGTGGATATGGTTGCAACTGATTAAAGACTATGATTGGTCAATACATTACCACCTAGGGAAAGAGAATAATGTGATTGATGCTTTAATATAAAAGGATCTAATTATCATATAAATGATAAGGATAAAAAAATATCCAATAATTTTTATTTGAAAAGGATGAATCTTTAAATCTTGAAGGATGGGGATAAATGTTATCTTGTTAAAATGAATTTTCAGTCATATTTCTTTGTGATAATTAAACACATATAGACAAATCATGTGGAACTATAGAAGATGGTGAGAAATATTCCTGAGTTCAATCTTGATTATAGTGGAATGATAATGATCAATAATTGTGTATTTTTTCCATCCATACAAGACATGAAGAATGATATATTAGAAGAAACTCATAGTTATTCATTCTCAATTCATCCTGGAAGTAAAAATAATTATAAATATTTGAATGAGTATTTATCATGGGTTGACATAAAGGAAGATATTTCATAATATATATCTCTATGATTTGTATTATATTTAATCAAAGTTCATAGATATAAGTCTAAATGGATGTTATAACCATTATCCATAACATAATAGAAATGGGAAAACATCAATAGGGATTTTTTTCATTAAGCTCTCCAAAAAGTATAAAGTCCATAATGATATATGGGTTATAGTAAATAAACATTCAAAGACGTCACACATTATTAATATCAATGAATATGTATATCTGGATCATCCTGATATAATATAAATTTAAGAAGTGGTAAGATTTCAGGGAGTTCCACATTATATATTATCTGATTGTGATGAGATTTTTACCTTGATAATCTGGTGAATTATTCAACAGGCTCTGGATATAGAGTTAATATTCAACACAACTTATCATCCTCATAAATATGGTCAATATGATGAATAATTCAAACCCAATAGGGTATGATAATATTTTTTTTCTTCATATTTCAAAGGTGGTTGGGATAAACACCTTCCTCTAGTTGAGTTTTCTTACAATAATATTTTTCCCTTAAGTATTCAAAATGCTCATTATGAATTATTATATGGAAAAAAGTGTATAAATCAAATGTGTTCAGATTATGTTATATTAAAAATATATATTGGGCCTTGTGATTTTTAAGGAAATTGTAAAGTTATATCCATTCAATAACAAATCAAGGGATATCGTATTTAATAGAAAATGTATACTGAATTTGTTTTCATGATTTGGAATTTCATGTTGGTGATAATATTTTTATGAATTTCTCTAGGGAATAAGGTTATGTGATGTATAATATGAGGCGTAAGTAACCTCGGTTATTTTTATTATATTGATGGAATTTGAAGGGATAAATTCATTTTAAGGGGGTAGAATATAATACTATGAGATTTTATGATTTTCTTAAAATTTATTTAATTTTATTGATATCTTTAATTACATACAACAATGAGTTTTAACAAACTATAATATGACATATCATTATAACCATGCTATTAAATTTTCTAGAATTAATATGATTGACTAAAATTTAAAAATTATATTCATTTATTATCAATTTATTATAAATTAAAATTCAATTCAATTCAAATTAAAATAAATGATTTTATGAAAAACTTTTTTATGCATACATTATATTTTACCATAATAAATTAAATTAATCACTCTTTTGAATGATTTTAGTAAAAAAAGTTATTTAAAATTCAATAAAATGTTTTATAATTTATCATAATTTTTTTAAAGAATTATATAATAAAAGATCATGTTTTATGCGTAAAAATAATATTTTTCAAAAAAGCATTTTCACCACTTTTTCACTAATATTTTAAAATCATTTTTGACAAGTTTTATAAAATTTATTTTAAAAAAATTCTTGAAATTATATTGTCAAAATTATCTTCGAATAAGTTTATTAGTATTTTTCATAAAGATTAATTTTTCAGTAAATAGCGAAAATTATATATTTTCTTAAAAATTTACATTTAAAGTATTTAAAATGGTAAATTTTGTTTAAAAATGTTTTAAAAGTGTTATTAATTCCATTATATTATTATTAATTAAATTTAGGTCATTTTATTCAGTTTTATGATCAATTATTATATATAAACATTCAATACTTAAAGTCTGTTTTTCTTTGGAATATAACTTTTTCTTTAGGTCTGGGTGTTTAATATTAAATTAAATTAATTAGAATATGTGACTTAAATATAGTAAAATGTATTATATATTTTAAATTTTTATAATTAATATTAGATAATAATACCAAATTAATTTTTGGTCTTAATAAATAGAAAAAAAAAAGTAAAATTTAATTAATGTGGTTAAGTTTAAAAGTGTTTACTAGGGGGTAAAACTAAAATGATAAGGGTTAAAATGACCAAACAACCATCACATTTACTATTTTAGGACAATTGTTTTACATTATATCATATTATTTTCTATAATTAACCATTTTAGATGCTTTTTTGGAATGTTAAATCATATTATTGTAAAACATTGAAAACTTACTGGTCTGCCACACAAATAAATTATAAAAGAGCACCCTGTCTCCTCTACTATTCACATTTCAAAAGCCTTTTAGTTCAGGTAATTACAACCCAAATACCTTAACATGAAATAAAGTACATAGTTTTATCATTATATCATACTAATAAGGATTTAGTTATAAACCTAAATAGTTTCTCTAAAAAAAGGTATAGTCCTTAACTATGTTTCTTTATTTAAATTATAATTATAAATCCTTAAAATATCATTCCAGAATGATCATTTAATAAAAAATTATATTAAATACACTAATATGTTATTATTTTACTAGAATTTCCTATATTCATCTTCTCTTCTATCAAATGGGGATTGAAATTATCGATCAAGTGTACGGTAGACTACCACCTCACAGACTAATGTGATTTGTGTTTCCATCAACACCTATCACATATAGATATAATGTTATATAATATATATATATATATATTAATTTTTAAAATAATTACAATTAAATAATTATAATATCAAATCTAACTTCTTACCTTCCAATCTACTAGAAAACAATAATTTGTCTTGTAAATATATGTGCACTACCACCTCCATGAAGCGATGTGATACGTATTTCATTTTATTATTACTTGGATGGTAATAAAGATAGATTAAATTAATATATATATAACATCTATTATATAAAAATAATTCAATAAATATAAATTTTTATTTACCTTACATTTTTCCATCCTTCAAAAAAATAAAAACAGTGTTCTTGTGTACATACAACCTATCATCCCCATGAATGGTGTAATTCATTTTTCCATTTAAGAACAATATGAATTACTATAAATATATATATAATAAATATGTAATATATTTATATCATGATTAAAATTCTATTTAGTATGTCACCATAATCAAATCACAAGCGCCAAAACTACTAAACCCGAAAATCCATGAAAATTCAAGTAGTTTTCACCCGAAATAGTGATTTAATAAAGAATTATAAATTAATGAGTAGTAAAAGGTTATAAGTAAATAATATATGATAATATATATATTTTTATGTTTTTTCATATATTTATAATTAATGTAAATTTATTATACATGAGTTTTCATCATCTATGGAGGAAGGAAGAGTTAAAGAAAGGGATTTATGTATTACTTTTATTTCTGTGGAACACATATCATATTCATAATTTGTTTCTTTTAGAAGGTGTATACACATCCCATAAATGTCATATATTATTATTATCCTGAAAACTTTGGGATATACATATCCATGTAAGTTACCTTTAATCATGTGTATTGCAATTAAATAGTTACCAATGGGGTAAGGGTTTTATGATATAATCTCATTATTTATCAGGATTACTTATAATTATTCTTTTGATGATGAAATATTATGATATAACAGTCAATAAACTCATAAAATTTCTTCTACAATGGATATATCATGAAAATAATTTTTTCCCTTCATTTTTCCCTCTTTATGTACTCAAGAGTCCAAAAAATGGTTGTATGGAAAACACACAATATTTTTGTCTTCAATCAAAAAAAAATTCATCTATATCCGTGTTTTCTAAAAAAATAAATAATGTTTTTAATATTCATCAATGAGTGTTAAAAGTCATTTTTAACTATTTTTTACTTATTAAAAATTGCTTAAATGGAATCTTCTTGTTATTTTCTTAATGAGGTACTTTTGACTTTTTTTTAAATGTGAAAAGAAACATTGTTTAAACATATAGGCCATGAATAATACTTCCCACTATCATGAACACCCAATGATATAATTATTACATTTTAATTGTACAAGTTTATATTAAAATATAATTTTCTATTTAATATTTTGGAAGTTTTTTTATTTAAAATTTTTATTTTCAAAGAGGAAAGGGTATTTTCCCTGAGATACGTTTTAGTGATATTTTAGTGGTATTTATATTCATAAATTGAAATAATAAATGTTATACTTATTCATTACTAGGGATGTGATCCAATGAAACAATACCTATTATTTCACTAAATAATTTATGATTATTATGATAAGATGATTATGAAACCCATTTCTTTTCCATGGTATATGATCTGATGAAATATTTATGAAATTCATTTCATTTCTATAGTTATGATATAATGAATTTTTTATGATATTTTGGAATGCATATGTATTATTTTCATTATGTTATGAGTGGACCTAAGATTATATATCCCTCCAATTTATTAGGTAATGATTAATTTTATATGGGATTAACATATACACGATACGTTATCCAATGCTCGAAGAAAGAGTGTACATGAGAGATTATCCTAAGACAAAAAGATTATACACTGCAGGATATCCCAAGATGAAAAGAGGATACCTAGGACACTATCCCAAGTATAAAAAAGGTTTTATGGGAGGTTATCCCAAGAAACAAATGGGGCACATAGGAGGTTATACCAATCCAAAAAGAGGTTACATAGGAGGTAATCCCAATCTTGAAGTAGGTAAGCGGGTGGTTAGACCAAGACTAATATTTTATGAATTTATTTGTAATGAACCTAACCCTAGTAGTATAGAGATATTGTTTACATTATTACATTAGAATTAGATATAATAAATCACATCCCAATGGATAATATAGTTTAGTATTTTTGGTAAACTAGATACATACATTATTCTTATATTATTTTTGAATACACAAATTAAAACAATTTTATATAGAATTCATCAATCCCTCTACAATATAATTACATATCATTTAGTGTAAATTGCCTCAATTCCTAGTAAAGGAAACAAAATAAGGGTGATATCAATAGCTCATTATGATTTATATATTTGGGAAGCTATCATGGGCAAACAAAGCATGATCAATAAGGCCTAATAAATATGGAAAGGTAAATATATAAACACACATTCCATTTAATCAATAACATGACTATCATAATTGGATAAGGCATAATAAAATTTTCAAGGTATATTACTGAAAACACATGTCATTTAATCAATAAATTGAGAATAAAATGTATCCATAGAGAATATAAATGTGAAAATATCATCAATACTATTAAAAATTGAATAATTAATGATAGAAATGTAGAATATTGTATGATTTGATCCCATACATCATGTTGTTTATATCAACAATACTTTTCACAATATTGTTTACCTAATGAGTAGATATACACCAAACAGTCATTTCAATAAGGTTATCCAACTGATTTGTCTCATTAAACTACCAATGCATTGAGTGGATATCTATAACTTGGACTCACCTGTAAATTTTTGTGCAACACATTTCTCATATATGGAAAGATTTATTTAATTCATTGACAATATGATTTACCAACAAATTTTTATATCGAGTAAGGAATACAGATTAAAAATAATTTCCCCATTTAATCATATAACATTCTAAGTAAAATAAAATATATAGAAATGATATATGGTTTAATTAATAATAATATACATGGTAAATAATATGGACATTCATGGGAAATGTAATATTAAATAATAACAAGGAGTTGAATATTTAAATGTAAAGATAATTATTAAAAAAATAATCAATAAAGCAGATACTAATATATTATTTAGTCAAACTAATCATAAACCATCTAAAGAATGAATAATGATGATATCATTACATAATTTTTCCAAATGATTATATATAAAATAAATGTTTTTTCTTTGATGAATTATAATACCAAAAAATATATTTAAAAACATTCTTGGGGAAAATATCCTTTTCACTATGGATATAACTTTTTTAATAAATTATAAAATATTTAGTAACTAATTTTATTTAAAAATATCTTCTTAAACATTTAAGTTAAGCATCAAATCATTTGGTTTCATAATTTTGGAAGGATTTTATCTAGCCTAGTATGTTAAAATCAAATATTCCTTTCACAATTTGTAAGAAATGTAAAATATTTCAATGTTTGGAAAATGACAGGAATATCACATTTAATATTTTTTTAAATAATTTTGAGTAAAAATTAACTTAAAAAATTATAGTAAAATTTTTTTTTTAGAAAACATAGATTTTTAAGAACTTGTATTTTCAACCAAATAGAGAATTGATGACATATTTTATTAAAAACTTTTTCCCTACAATTTTATATACCAATGAGTGTAGAATGGTAGTATTATTTCAAAAACATCATGAATAACAATATTACTAGAAAATAAGAGGTGTTTATAAAAAAATGATTAAAAATTTTTCTTAAATTGAAATCAAGTTAAAACTATCCCGATTAAAATGAGATTAAAACGTCAATCACATAACACTTTGAAATTTCTTTAATCATAATCCCCATGAAAGGAATAACATTAAATGAAATATAAAATACCATTAATATATATATCTTATCAAATGGGAAATATATATACCTCATAAAAGAAGATAGGTGTATAACATGACATATGTCACAAAGGCAATTTGAGACGATAGACCCTTACAATGATCATAACGTTGAAGTGAGAATTAATCAATGAATCAATTTGGTTATCAAATTTTAATCCAATTTAAATAAGTAAAAAACAAAATCAAAATCAAAATTAATTACACATATAATATAATAATATATAATATAATTAATAAGTAATACAACCCAATGAATAGAATTTGAGTTATAAAATTCTATGTTAATTGCTAATTTTCATATCAGAAACCCTTATAGGAAATAATTAAAAGTAAGAAATATAATAAAAACAAGTATAAATTATTCATTATATTACATATATAATGGGAATTATATAATATGAATTAGAAATTTATCATATGCCTCAATGAAAATAAATTGAGACAAAATTCATTACCTCAAGATTTCATATGGTTAAACATACTTTAACTAAATTTATAGTGGATTTAACCATGTTATTAATTTTTAATATAACCATATTAATGTATATAATATCATGTATGATCCTATTATAAAATCTTAACTCCATTTCATTAAAAAAAATTATTATTATTATTGTTTAACGTGTCAATTTCCATGTTTTCTTATGCATGTTTTGTCATGAAAGTTCTGTCTCTTATGTATAAGATATCATTAAATCATATAGAGAGTTATATTAATGTTATATATATATCATATTTACTTATTTTCATCATTTTAAAAATAATTCTAGATATTTGAACATGGAAAATTAATCTCATCTCTTCATAGAGACGATAAGACATACATACCCACAGGCGACGATATCAATTCATAATTTATGGAAGGGTAAAGAAGTGGGTGATATATTAATTTTCTAAATTTAATAAAATTATATATATATATATTATATTATTAAAATCAATCCTTATTTTATTCCATGTAAATCATAAGTGGAAAATAATTACATCGACTCACAGGACTATAGTCTTTCGTACACACAAGTGATGTCATCATATATCAAACAGAATGAAAATTAAGAAGGTATAAAAGATATTATATTTAAAATAGTATAATTATATCAATAATATTATATAGATAAATTAAATTTTCAATTATATAAAATATTTGTAGGTGTTTATGGAAAACTAGTTACATTAGTTTATGAGGCTTTAGTCCCCACACACACGAGTGATGGATTTTCTTTCCATTTGATGGAGAAAAAGATGGATAAATATTATAACATAAATATAATAACATATCATTATATGAAATATACTTTTTTTATATTGTAAGTGTTCATAAATTATTGATTTTTTTAAAAGAATAAATAAAAAGAAGTAGCTTTGTTATGATTATTACCTTCTCTAAGAGAAACCTCATTTAGATATCCAGTTAATTACACTAGGGTTGGCCTTTTGGGAAGACCGAAACCTATATAATGTATATAAGGATATTATTGAGAGATTTTTCAGTGTTTTTTCAAGCAAAATTTCTTGATATTTATGAATAGATGAGGGGAGGGATTACTCTTTTTAATTGGGGAGGAGTGAAATTTATTAAATACGAAAAACTGTTCCATAATGGGAAGTCACTCCCACCCATAGTTCCTAAAAAAATTGTAAATTAAAGGTGTCTAGGGGTTAAATGATTGTTCAAAACCTCCAACACAAAAATAATTTTGTAAACATTTTTTCCTTAAATTATATGTTTCCTTACATTAACATTTTAGTTTTCACTTCGGTAACTAGTATTCTACCTAGGTAATTTTTCATTTTTAAAAAAATTGACTCATTAGATAATTATTACCCACTAGTTCAAAATATGAAATATAATTTATAAAATAAAAATCTAATTTGTGTGTAAAGGTAATTTTAACATAAGCACATGTAATGTGAAAAACTCGGTTTTACCCTTTACCATGTTAAAAATGTTTTTACTATTTAGATTTGAATAAAATTATTGTAAAAGAATAGTTGGTACATGAGTAGACTATAGTGTATATATTTAAAAATATAATAATAAATTGAAAGTGTATATTATTTTTAGTAATGTTGAATAATTTAATAATATATTATTTATTATAAAAAATGATTAATGTTAATTTTCCACTATTTATTAAATTTGACATTAAAAATATCAATACAAAGGTGTAATTTGAATCTATTATTTTCACACCTTAATATCATGTTATATTAATATATAAAATTCTTTTAATATAATAATTACTTAAATTTATACTACATTCATTATATTTTTTATATTTTTTTAAATTTTTCAATTAATTAAATAATTATTGAATTGTAATTTTTTATGAATTTAATGTAATTATAAAATTACTAAATATTAAAAATAAATTACCCTTATGAAATTATTTTCATTATTGTCAAAATTTACATTAATAATTATTTATGTCTTCTTTTTTACCTCTGTATATACATAATTGAAACTTAAAAGCAAGATGGTGACATGTTGTTTTTTTCTTTAATTAAATAATAATGTTGGTCAATTTCATGGAAACATGTCCCAAATAAACATAAATATTTATCCTAAGGAATAAAAGGTCAAAATATAACTATATAGAATAATTTAGACAAGTATTATGGCTATTTTAACACTTATGATTTTAGTTTAACCCCTTTTAAACAAGTTTTAACCTTAACTATAATAATTTTTTTTATTATTCATTATTAAAAAAATTAGGTTCATATTATTATTTGATATTAATTATTTTTATTTAAAATATGGATTTCATTTTTCAAAATTCCATTCACATGAGTGGGAAATTTTAATTTAAAATTAAACACACAAATGCGAGGATAAAGCAGTTTTCTGAAGAGGGAATCCTTATATGTATAGAAGGTTTTAATATCCTAATTCAATTTAAAGCTGATTCCAATAACATAAATTATATTTTTTATAATATAATTTATATAATTTTACTTTTAAAAAAAATTGAAATCAAAATGGAACCCTTAAATTCTTTAAATGAAAATGATGTTTTCAATAAAAAACATAATTTTTCACTATTCATCGAAAAAAAATTCTTTTCAAAATATTATAAAACAAATCACTCTAAGATAATTTTGAAATTATTATTTCAAAAATAAAGTTAATTTTTTAAAATTAAAATTTTCAAATTATTAAAAATTAATTTTAATGTATGTTAGAAAAGTAAGACATATCTTCCCTTTTGAAAAATACTATTTTTTTAAAACATATCTTTTTTGTAAAAATAATAATTATTTAATTTATAATAAATAAATAAATAAATATTGAATTTATTTTTTAGAAGTTTAAAACATATAATTTTCATTATTTAGTTGTTACTTTTCAAACCCTCTATTTTAACGGCTAGGCTATAATGGTATACTCTTTTACAGTTCCTTTATAATCAAGGTTTTGTTTATCACAAGCTATTGAAGAGAATGAATTTATTTGAAAACAAATAGATATTTTATATTATTTAGGAGTTACATTCTATTCAAATATTTTAATTTCATGTCATATACTGTTGAACATGATTTTCCTTATTTAATGTATTAGGGTTTTACATTCTCCTAATCTTCAATAAATTGCTTCCTTGTAATTATAAATTGCACTGGGAAGACGAAGGATTTTTATTTGAAAATTATTTTTAAAAAAGAACATTAATAAAGGGTTAAAAAATATTTATGTTAATATAGGATCAGTAAATCTAATGTTTATCTGGAATAACACATAACTAAGCTTCCATAGAGGAGAATATTGTTCATATGTGAAAATTTAGAGAGAGAATAAAATAATAAATAATTTTAGAGAGTAAAAGTAGTCATTAATCATAATAAAGTGAATTTTAAATATAAATTAAATGAAAATACCCATAAATTTGTAATGATTTTAGTGACCATTTGATTCATTAGATTCTAAGGTAATAAGGTAAAATTTTCATTTGATTATACTTTTCCTAGATTTGAGGGATTATATTAGTATTATTATTCGGGAAATTAGAAAATATACTTACTTTAAATATAAAATTTTATCCATTAGTAAATTTCCACCACAATATCATATTTTACTCTAAATGATGAGTATTCATGATGAATTTTTTTTCATGAAGCATTAAAATAAACTTCTAATGGATCCCATGATTCCAAAAAATTAGATAATCTTAGTTGAATTAACATCAATTTTCATATTAACCCTAAAGGTTATCATTAACATTAAACGTATATCCATAAAATGTTAATGAATTATTCCTCATATACATTTTTAATAGAACCGATGATAATCCTAATGGGTTTTTACCATAGATTTATCACAACATACTCCTAATATTATTTTAATTATATTATTTAGAAACTAAAATAAGTATTTATGCTTTTAAATAGATGATTACCTTTAAAAATATCATCCAAATACACTTTAGGTTTATCCCATATTAGTATGGAATATCATATTTTTCCATAGGTTTTATTTTTTTAATTCATTATAATGGTTCAAAGAGAAAATGTGAATAAACCAAAACATATCCTCTGAGAGTGAAAAACTAGGTGAAGATTCATGGACCACTCACTATACACCAAAATAATTTATTATACATACTCAAATAACTCTTTTCATGGTTATTACCACAATATGTAACTATTCCAAAACCATGTCCACCTACAATATCAATACAGGGATGTATTTCTTTGAAAAAAAAAATATTAAACTTACCAAAACATTAGTATGTTATCTTATAATTATACTTTTCCTTAAAGTGAGTAATAATTTTTTTTATTATAGTCTATGTTTTCTGAAATCAAGTTTCTAATGTTTCTACTAAACTTTTCCTAATACCAATTATAATGACTCTGACCCCAGTAGCCTGAAGATAGTGTCTACTTTATTACATTGGATCTTAATGCAAGTGATCATATCCTCAAGGAATAAATAGTTTATTAATCTTACTAAACCAGATAAATAAAAAATTCCCACATAATACTTGAATAAAAAAAATTAGAAAATATTTTTTTCAATAATATCATTATTCCATCTAGAATATACTTGTATATCATTGATAGTACACTTCATTGATTCCTAGGAATGGAAACAAAATAAGGGCGAGCTAAAATTCTCAGTAAGGGTTATGTAAAATAGAATCTATCATCAGTAAATAAAGCATGATCTAAATGGAATAATAATTATATAAAGGTAAATATACTAACACACATTTCATTTAATCAATAACATGATTATAATGATTGGATAAGGAATAAAAAATATGGAATGGTAAATAAAAGAAAACACATTCATTTAATCAATAAATATATAATGAAATACGTCCAAATATAAAATGAATTCAAAAATATCATGGATAATAATAATAATTAAATATTTAGTTTTTTAAATGCTTAATATTGGATGTTGTGAGTTTAAACATCATGGTATTTATACCATCAAGACGATTCACAAGAAGGCCTAATTGATGGGTATGTTTACACGAGAAACCCATTAAAATAAAAATATCTAACTTATTCATCTCTTGAGACTACTGATACATATAGGGGGTTATTATAACTCGGCTTCACCCATAACTTCATGTCCAACACATTCCTCATTTTTTAAATTATTGATTTAATTCATGAATAATATGCCTTATGAAAAAAATCTATATCAAGTAAGGAATATATATTAATAACAATTTCCTCCCTCAATAATATAACATTTAATGTAAAATAACTTATGATTAAATGATATATTATTTAAGTAATACGTATATGAATGCTAAAAGATAAATATATTTAGGGGAAATTTAACTTCTAATGATTATAATGAAGTGAATATTTTAAGGAAAAGTTAAGGATTATAAAAATTAATCAATAAATACTATATCAATTATTTCGTTAGCCAAACACATCATAAACATTACAAATAAACAATAATGATGGTATAATTACAACATATATCTTATGGAGAAATTTTATAATAAAAGATTGTTTTCATTTATAAATATAAATTCAATAAAAATATCATTAAAAATATTCTTGGAGAAAATAATATTTTCACATATAAAATCACTTTTAAAAATTAAACATTAAAATAATATTAAGAAACCCATTTTATTTAAAAAATAAAATTTTAAAATTATAATGGAATACTAAAATAATTGAGTTTTCATTATTGTGCAACGTTTTCTCATGTAGGGTATGTTTACAATAATTATTTATTTCATATTTTATAAGAAATGTCAAAAAATTACTTTTTTGGAAAATGATATGAATATCCATTATAAAAAAATTAAAAATAAAATTACGGGTAAAAATTACCTTATCAAATCATAGTAAAATATTTCTATAACACTTTGAGAAAACATGAATTTGTAAGAAAAAGGATTTTCGAACGAATAGAGAAATGAAGTGAGAGTTTATTAAAAAATTCTTAATAATTTTAATTACCAAAGAGGGTAAAATTATAATATTATCTGAAAAAATCAAGAATAAACATTTGAGAATAAAATGAGAGTGGAATATTATAAAATTATCAAATAATTTACTTCTATAAAAATGTTGTAATAAACAATCCTGATTAAAATGAGATTGAAACATAAATCTCATACCAATTTATTAACTTCTGAATTGTAATCCGTATAAAAATATAACATCAAATGAAATAATAAAAACCAAGAAAATAAATAAATTCATGATATAACATATCAAAGGATCTCTATATACACCAAATAAAATAATATATGTCTATAACATGACATATATACCAAGGAATACAATTTGAGATGAGCAACACTTAAAAGGTTCATAATGTTCATGTGATAATTAATCAATGAATAGATTATGTGTATCAAACAAAAATACACCTAAAATAATTTTAAATATAACTTAATATAATCAAAATTCATTACACACATAATTTAAAAATATCAAATACAACTAAGGTGTAATATAACTCGATGAATAGAAATTAAGTTATGAAATTTATTACCATTTGGTAATTTTAAATTAAAATCCAATTGATTGAAATAATTCAAATTAAAACATAAAATAATTTTAAGTATGAAATATTCATGATATTAAATATAAAATTTGAAATATATACACCATATTAAACAGATTATACGAATAATAATATAGTATGCCTCAATGAAAGGAAATTTAGACAAAATCAACTACCTCACGCTTACTTTTAGTAGAACAGAATTTAGCAACATGTATAATAGTATTAAACATTTTATTAACTTATAAAATATAAATATTCATGTTTAAAAAATATATATATAATCATATTATAACATATTATCACATGTTGGTTAATAAAATTTTAATATTATAATTGTTTTGGGTGTTATTTGTCTTATTTTCTCATTCATTATTTATCATGAATGTTCTGACTCTTCTTTATAAAATATAGTTACATTGTCACCAGAATGATATTAATATTATAAATTTCATATTTAATTATTTGATTCATTTTTATGAACATTCATGAAATTTTTACATGGAAAATGAATCACAGTTCTTCATGGAGATGGTAAGTCGTACGTACGCACAGGAGACGATATAATTTCATAATGGGTGAAAGGGTAAAGAAGTGGGTGATATGTTAATTTTAAAAAATAATTATAATTTTATATATCTCAAACATACTCATAAAATAAATAATTATTACCTTTTATTTATATTGTAATGGAAAAAAAATCACATCTCTTCGTGAGGTGGTAGTGTGACGTACACACGTACAATGTTATCATATATTAAATGAAATAGAATATAGGAAGGTATATGTTGTATATTAATTGAATGAGTAAATTTATATGATATATTTTATAAATATATATTAACATTAAATCCATCAATATATCCAACCATGAAAGGTGTTGATGGAAGATGAGTTACATCAGTTTGTGAGGCAGTAGTCTGTTGTACGCACTAGCAATGGCTTTGTTTCCCATTTGTTAGAGAAGGAGACAGATAAATATTATGGAATATATATAATAAAATATATGTATATGGGAGATAATTTTTTTATTATATAGGAAGTGTTAATAAATAATTTATATTTGTAAAATAATAAATAAAAAAGAAAGAGCTTCGTTAAGATAATAACCTTCTATTTGAGAAACCTCATTAGTATCTCCTCTTAAGGAAACTGGGGGTGGTCTTTTTGGAATCCAAAAACTACTAGAATTAGGGTAAGTACATTTTAGAGAAATTTTTATATTGTCTTTTAAATCCAAATTTCTTGATTGGGGTGAATGAGTGTGGGGAGGGAGTTCATTTTTATAATTGAGGATGATTGGCATTTTTGTAAATACCCAGATCTATTCAATAATAGGAATTCAATATCTCCAAAACTACCTTTAAAATTAAAAATTTATGTATTGTATGGATTATATGGTCAATCCACACCTCCAACACTCAAAAAAAGTTTTAAACATTCTATTCCTTAACTTATATATTTCCTTACATTTTTATTTTAGTTTTCACTATAGTAACTAGTCTTTTAACAAGGTAATTTAACATTTAAGACTAAAAATAAATGATACTAATAACATAATTTTTACTCAATGATTCTAAATATTAAATAAAATTTATAAAAGAAAAATCCTATGGATGTGTAAAATTAATTCGATATACGTGCATGTAACACGCAACATTATGTTTTACCCATTTCCATGGCAATAATGTTTTTACTATTTAATGGTCAATAAAATTATTATAAAAGGATAATTAGTCCCTGAATGTGATATGGTTGATAACTGTAAATATATACTAATAAATTGTAATTATTTATGAATTTTATAATTTTAAATCATTTAATAAAATATTATGTATTATAAAATAATATTAGTGTTAATTTTGACATAACTCTTTTAATGTGACTTTTAAAACATCAAGAAAAAGGTTAAATTAGAATATATTAATTTCACACTATTATATAATGTAATATATATTTAAAAAATTAATGAAACACAATAATTAATTCATTTTATATTGATTTTAATATTTTTAGCATCATTTATTCAATTTTTCTACTAACTAACTAATTACTACATTAGCATTACTTAATAATTTAAAATAATTATATAATTAATACAAATTTAAAATAAATTACAATTGCAAAATTAAATTAATTATTTTCAAAATTACCATCAATATTCATTCACAAATTTCATTTTCCCTTTGAGGACCCAAAATTGAATATTAAATGCAAGAGTGTGGCGTTTTATCTTTTTCTTTACATAATTATTATATTGGAATGTTTCTAGGAAAGGTGCCTAAAAAATATTAAAAAAAAATAGTCGACATGAGTTGAAATACGGGTAGAAATTATAATTTATAAAATCATTTTTTCCATTTTAACACTTATTATATCAGTTTAATACTCTCATAAACATGTTTTACCCTTAGCCACAGTCATTAATTTTTATTGTTTTTACTATTCATAATGACTAAAATCAATGTTGAAATTATTATATAATATTAATTATTGATATTTTAAATATGGAATAAAATTTTCGAAATTCCATTCACAGTTTTGGTAAAATTTAATTTAATATTAAACCAGTAAACGTGATGGAAAATAGGTTTTTCAAAGATTAAATTCTCAAAAGTGTAGAAAGTTGTAATACCCAAATTCAATATAAAGATGACTAAATTAATCCATTAAGAAACCATTTCCAGTAATTAGTACTAGTATTAGTCAATCAAAGATAAATTTGACATTATTATTTAAAAAATGAATCCCTTTTTTTTAAATAATTTTTCTTAAATTTGTAAAAAAATGTAAATTATGTGCACAAATCCGGACGAAACCATTTCTTTGAAAATTACAGTTTTTTAGAAAAAAAAATTAATTCAATTGATTATTATTTTATTTTTAATCAATAGATATCCATTGAATTTATTTTATAAAATTTTGAACCATATAATTTTATTAATTCATTTATTATTATTCATACATTCTAATTTAATAGTTAGGTTATAACGGTAAACTATTTTACGGTTCCTTTAGACTTAGGGATGCATGTATCAAAAGCAATCAAAGAGAATGAATTTATTTAGAAGTAAATATATATATTATATTATTGGGTTGTTACATTAACTTATAATCTTTTTGTTTCATTTTATATACACTATCAAACATTATGTACTTATTTTAAAATATCAGGGTGTTACATTCATAGTGTCTAGTCATGAAAAAATATTTTCTATACTTATGTGTATACCGAAAATCTTTTTCTTATGACAATGTTATTCTCTCATGGATTTAATACTTTTATTCCTTTATGATTCATTCTTTATTAAATTCTATGATTTATGTGGTGAATCAAGTCAATGATTTATGATATGTAGTACATGTTTTTCAAATTTTAATCCTTTGTTCTTATTCACATATGCTTATATTATATTGATAGCTCCATTCCATACCCTTATTGAGAATCTAATACCACCCTTTATTATATTTTCTTTCCCTAGGTTATGAATAATGGTTTTATGTATGATATGTCTAATAAGAATGCTAGTTATGAAAAACATATTGGGAGATTATGTAGTTCACTTACGAACTAGTTTTCTTGCTATCTAAGAATCCAAAGACACTAGACCTGTAATATTATGGAATATATTATTATGTTATGTAATAAATTTTCATCTATTACAATGTGATATATATGTATGAAAATTATAGATCACTATAACAAGATTTGAGTCTTTCACGTATTTTATTAACATTGGAACATGAAAAATGTTGTGTACCTAGGAAAAACACAGGGAAAAGGCCACTCTATAGGAAAATGACTTAACTTTCTTCAGGATTTTATATGATCTAATAAATAATGAAAATATCTTCTCATTATTAAAAAAATGAATAAAAATTTTCTATAGAAATACTTTAAGAAAAGAATTATCACCCACCTCAAAAGAAAGATATATCCTCCCATTATCTACATTACCTTTATGCCTGCTATGAGATATCCTCATATTTTAAAGAATCATCTTCTCCTTATCCACCATTTCCTATAATAACTATGGTCTCATCAAATTATGTTCACCAACTTCATCCCAAAAAACTGATGTCCAACATGGATTTCTATATAAAGCCTCAAAATGTTGCATCTGTATACTGGAATGAAAATTTTTACAATAAGAAAACTCAACTATTAAAAGATATTGATCCCAACTACCCGGATAATCCATTAAAAAAGAATGAATCATGTATTCTCTGTTCTGAATCATTCACTCATATCGTCCATAAAATTAAGGATGAATGTTTGTACTAAAATTTAATTCAGTTCTCAATGACTTATGATGTCCTTGAAAAATCATTTAAGTAAACCAAAGATTATGATCTTATAAAATGGATAAAGGAACACTATGCAACCTGAATATCTCTTTGAGATAAATTCATGAAATCTAATCTAAAATAATAGTTTAAAAATGGTAATGAAATGTTTAGATTTAGTTAATCGGTCAAAAACTACCTAAAATTCATTATTACTTCATGATTTCCTTGGAAACCCCACTATGAAATCCAAAAATATATTTTCCCATTTTTACTCTGGAATTAGAAAATGCTAAATCATCATGTTATGTAATTTTCAATTTTATTTAACCTATATAAAATTCAGTCATTTCATTATAAAGTTAGCAATATCACTTTTCATTTCATCCCACCAGTAATACTCCCAAATGTCTCTATACATCTTTGTACTACCCTGATAAATAAAAAATCCACCCATAAATTATCTCTTGATTTGGGAATCAAAAGAACCAAATAATTATTTTCCAAATTTGATAATACCTCATTTATAAATTATCATCCTGAAAAGGTTCAATACCCTAAGACAAGGAGTGGGTTAGGATTAAATCAGGGTATGAAAGATTAAAACTACTTCCCTTTAGATATAGTTTCATCATTAAAAAATAGTCTTCTATCCCTTTCCAGTAGAAATGTATGAGCTTAAATGAAATAATTCATGAGACATAGTAATTTTACATGGTTCACGTATAGTGGGATACATCCAAGGAGCATATAAAGGTAATGATATTGTGTACCAAAATCCATTAAAGTGAAATTATTTTATAAAGTTCAAAGTGGACTTACTATCTCTTCTATTTTACAACCAATAACAATTTGAAAGTTCATTACTCTTAACTAAATTATGCTCACTACTCATTTAGATGATTCATGTTTTTATCACTTGAATAAATATGTTTTAAACATTATTTGGTTCATCATTAAGTTTCAATTTCATCCACTTGATGGTAATTTCTTTACCATATATTTACTGGGAAATCACTTCTCAACACTTTTGTTGGAACCAAGGATTTTCTTTGCTAAAAAAAGAGCGTGGTTTGTGTTCGTTTTCAATCCTCTCATGGATAATAAAAGATATTTCAAAGAAATTGATCATACAGTTCAAGTTGTAATCAGTTTCGAAGGATATTTCATTTCCTAGTGTTTTTAAATTTTTGGGATTCAAAATTTGGGTAATGGAAAGCATTGAATAAAGTGATTTTTCTTGATGGTCTCATAAAAATATGGAAAAGTCATGTGTTTCACAGATATGGTCTTCATGAAGAGTGTTTCGCAAAGAAATAAAGATTTTTATGGTGTGATATATGATTATGAGACTTACTTTGCGAGTGGTTATTTGTGGTGGTGCTTTGCGGTGGTGAGAAGGGTTTTGATGAAGAGCTCTACAGTTATGATGAGCATTACAAAGACAGAGATGTGTCACAAGACATTTTTGGCTGATCCGGATTTCAAAACTAAAGAAGCAGAGATCCATGTTTGTTTATGCTTTTAAATAAGAGGTGAACCCTCTTCATTCATCACGATTTTGAGAGATAGAATCTTGGATCAATGTGGCTATGTGAAGCAAGGGGTGCTCCGCAAATCAGGTTTTTCTGTGTTATCTTGAGATTCAAAAAAATCCTTTTAAATTATTAAATTATTTCTATTCTTCTAAGTCTTACGAGATTCATGAGGATGGGGTGTTCTCCGTTGGATCAATGAGCTTCACGATGTATGTTTCTCTGCAAGGCAGTGTGCATCGCGAAGGGTTATGCTTTGTAAGGCAACAAACTCTATGAAGGGTTTTTCTCTACAAAGGAGTGAGCTTCACGAAGTGGTGTGTTCTATGAAGGGTTGAGCTTTGGGAAGGGTATTTGTGAAGGGTTGTATTGAGTATCATTTTAGAGTAATCAGAGATTTCGGTGATCATCTACTCAGGTCATTAATGCAAGCATTGTCTTGTGTTGGATAGAGACAATGACTTCAATGTCAATATATTTAAGTGACCATCATGTCGATAAATTTAGATATAATTCTCTCATAGAAGTGAGCTAGGTGGAGTTTATGGAAGAGTTCTGAGGGAAGCATTGAGCTATCCCTGAACTTTTTTAAGGGTAGTTTTCCTAGAATAGAGGGACTTTTACAAAACTCTTGTACTCCAAAACTAGTGAATATTAGTTGATTTAGGTACGACTGACACACTATTAGTGTATGCTCCTTGAATGAATCCCTTTAAAATGAACCATGTAAAAGTGAAGTGTCATCTCATTTATTTCATTTGACTAGAAGATTTAACAAGTTACTACCAGTGTAGGAACAATATAAACAAATTTAAAAATAAAACATTGACACCCTGATTCACCCCTCCCCTCACATGTTGTTTTGAGGCCTTCAAGTGGTATCAGAGGGAGGTTGCTTGTATTTGATTTATCTTATACTGTCATGGAGAATTCATCAAGTTTCTAGGGGATTCCCCCACTTTGATGGAAGTAATTTTATGATTTGGAAGAATATAATTATATCTCATATAATATCCCTTGTAATAGAAGTCTTATTTTCTACTGTGCAAGGAAAACAAGTTACTAATCCAGCAGGGCTAGCTATGACTAATGAAGAATGGAAAATTATTTATGCAAATTCTAAAGCACAGAATGCTCTCAATACAACACTTTATGATAAATTATAACTAAATGTGATTAGTTACACCTCATCAGATTCCATGTGGGATAAACTTAAAAAAATAATAAACTAGATAGAAAAGTGAATGAGGAAAAAATACAAGTCCTGCCCAATAGGTTTAATGATCTGGAGATGAATATTGATAAGAATGTATATTCCATCTGTAATCAAATTACTGAAGTGGTTGGAGAAATTTGAGGTCTAGGTGAAGAAATAAAAGACATTGATATTGTAAAGAATATATTGAGAATACTTCCAACCATGTAAAATAAAAAGGTGTTAGCCCTTGAGGAAAGATATCCTTACAAACATTCTATGGATGATCTACTTAGCAACCTAGTGGAATAGGAAATGAGAGTCAAACTAGAATATGTTATGACTTGAGTGATCAAGGAAATAGAATTCAAAACACTAGTAAAACTGAATATTTTAGAAACTTTTATTGGTGAAGACGGTGGCGAAAAATTAATGTTTTCTCTCATTTTCAAGAATTTCTATAAGGGAAAAGGGAAATTCAAAGGGAAATTACCTCTGGCTTTCTTTCCTTGGGGAAAAGTTGGGCATATTGCCTCTTACTGATTAAGAATGTTTAATGCTAAAGAAAGTGAAGCTGAAAACATTGAGAAGCCTTAGAAAAGGTTTTTTAAAAAATGAAACTTTAAATCTAGAAAAATGATTACATATGAAGAGTTTTTTCTGTAAAGATAAAGATGGTGATAATGAATTCCTTGAAGAAGAGCCATAATTTAAAATTAGAAACCTTTCTTCCATGATGGATACCATTGAAAAGTCAGAACCATTAACAGATATGGATGGAGATAACAAGTTGACAACTAATTCTGATCTTAAGTTACATCTTGAGTATGCTTTTGGTATTCTTGAGAATAAGTATATGAGGTGAAATAAGGGGAAAGAAATTGTGGAAGAATCATCAGAATATGTAGATCATCTCAAAACTGAAACTGAATGACTGGAAGAACTTGTGAAAGTATAGTCATCAATCCTTGAATGTACTGATGATGTAGCAAAACTAAATCTTACAATCGATGAACAGGAAAAGGTCATCAATGACCATACCTTAATACTGGAGGAGAAGTCTATAACTACTGGGGGATTTGAATGGAATGTTATTACTCTTAGGAGTATGCTCAAAATTGAATCACATTCAAAAAAGTAATGAATAAAATACAGTTTGGTAGGTTCTCGGATACTGAGATACTAGAGAGAGAAAAACGAGGGTCTGATGGAGTTGAAAATATTTTGAGTTATCAAAGACCTATACACATGGGAAATAGTGGAATCGGTTGTGATGCCAAAACATAAAATGCTGCAAATAAACTGGACCAGAATAAAGGAAAGATGAATGTAGATCATCTAAAAAAATCACCAAAAGCTATAAAAATGATACCCTTAAATCAAACTAAAAGGATAATATAAGACTAACCATGACCTTCCAGAAATGAAATGTAGTCAAACTTTGTTCCCAAGGAAGAAGTTATATGGATAAAAATAAGTGATAAGATATATCCTCTCCTAAAGTGTTAGTTCTTTGGATATATGGGTCATAATATGTCATATTGTGAAGAGGAAAGGATCTATCTGAATGGGGAAGAGCTAGGAGTTCAACGAAAAAGAACAAATTAAAATCCTACTACATACATAAGAAATAATTTATATGGATATTTATTTCATTGATCTAACTTTTTACATAAAGATACTTATTGCAATCAAAGGAGTGACACGGAAACCTCATACCAAAGTCCGAGACAAGTCAAATCTCATCAACAAGATAGTTTTATCTTTTAAATAGATTTTCTCCTCTAGAAGAATACTTTGAGGATGAATAATACAAATACATTGAAGAGACCGTTAAAGTATCATCAATGTCCAGTACTCAATCCAATGTCTCATGGAAAGAAAACAATAAAATTGAGAAATATAACCTTTCACTCAAAGCTACAAAAAGAAACAGCACCTAGATTATGGATTTTGGTTGTTCATATCATATTATAGGTAATGAATTCTTTTTAATGAATATAAAGAGTAGGTTTGATGGAACAATATGGTTTGTTTCTAATGGTGATCTAAAAATCAAAGGAAGTGGATGTACTGAACTAGCTAATTGAGAGCTAAAAAAACTGAAGTCCTTTATGTGGATGACCTATGTCATAATCTCATCAGCATGAGTCTACTCTATGACCCATGAATTATTGTTAATTTTATTCAAAAAGAATACACTATCAAGGGAAATATAGGAAATTCTCTTATGAAAGGATGTAGAATAGAAGGAAACCTATATTAGGTTGATAGTAAAGAAAACATTTGCTACATGACTACTAAGGAAGAAAATAACAAGTGGTATTAGAGATTGGGGAACATCAATCAACAAGACATAAAAAAGATATCAAAACTAAATATTTTCTTATATTTTCCTAACCTAAAGCATGAACATGAAAAGTCTTGTGATGATTGCATTCGGGGGAAGCTGGTCTGTAGTTTATATTGTCTAAAGAAGAAAAGGTCATCTCATTTTTGTGATCTCATTCATACAGACATATGTGGCCCAATAAATGCTTCTAGAACTCATGGAGAAAGGTACTTAATCCTATTCATATATTATTATAATAAAATGGAATGTGTAATTGTTATATATTGGAAATGACATGTTCTTGACTTCATAAAAACATATTGTCGAATTGCCGACAATGATACTAGATGAACAATCAAAGTGCTAAGATATGACAATGGTGGGGAATACATGTCCATTGAATTTAAAAATTACTTGGAGAAGTATGGGATAAAACATGGGAAACCTACTGTGATAAATCCATAGAAAAATGGAGTTTTTCAGCCAAGAAATCGATAGGTGAAAAACAAGGAAAGAAGTATACTGATTAAGAGTTATATTCATCGACATTAGGTCGTTCCGACTGCAGTGTATATTCAAAATCAAACAGGGCTTTATATGGTTGGGATGAAGATTCCATATGAATTATAGCCTGGAAAGGAATCACTCATTGAAATACATTCATGTTTTTTGAAATAAATGATTCATCGAAAACAAAGAATGAAATCAAGGGAAATGTGGTGATAATGTAGATGAATGAATTCTTCTTGGATACTCAATGAATAGAAAATCCCACAAGTGTTTCAAGAAGTGCTTGGGAAGGATTGTGGAAAGCAGAAATGTTAAGATAATTGGAGATATAACCTCAAATACATGGAGGAATTCAGATGCTGAATTGATTGATGATAAGGAAGAAGGTCAACATGGAGAAAATGAAAATATAGAAATTGAGGAAGGTGTACAAAACACTTAGGAGTATCATCATGATATTTACTCAGAAGAAGAATATAAAGAGGAAAACATGGACGGAGAGAATTCGGTTGAATCTCAAATGTGGGATCGAAGAGAAAAAATTGATCAATCCAACATTATTCGGGATTAGACTGCACCCACACAAACAAAAAGAATGAAAAATAATACAAAATCTTCATGTCTGTCAGTTGTGGAACCATCCTCATTTAAAGAAGCTGCAAAGGATAAATCATGGGTGAAATCCATGAATAAGGAGTTAGATAATATTGAAATGAATCATATATTGGACATAGTCTAGATATCCGAAGGTCAAAATGTGATTGGTACAAAGTGGATCTTCAAGAACAAATCTGACGAGTATAGAAATGTGGTTAGAAAAAAGTTCTTTGTTTTTAAAGGATACTCACAAATTGATGGACTTCATGTTGAAGAGATATTTCCTCTAGTAGAAATAATGGAGTTAATTAGGTTATTTCTTTTCATGTCAATCTAAAGCATTTGTAATGTTTTTAAAATGGATGTCATGATAACATTATTAAATTGAGTTTTAGAAGAATAATTCTACATCAAAAAATCCATTGGGTTCTTATTTAGAAGTGATGAACTGATGTTTTGAAAATTAAAGAAAGTTCTCTATGGACTGAAACAGGCACCATGACAGTGGTAATCTTGGTTTGACTCTTATTTGAGAAATCTTGGGTTTGAAAGAGGAGGAATAGATCACAATATCAATGTGGAAAATTCTCAAAAGGATCAGTTTATGGAATTGGTATATGTGGTTGATAATATTTTCAATGGAAGCCTACAAGGATCAGTGGATGAATTTTCCAATCACATGAAATTACAATTTAAAATGTCTATGATTGGTGAAATCGTATATTTTTTAGGGTTACAGGTGATTTAGAAGAATGACTAAACTTTCATTTCTCAAGGAAATTATGCAAGAGGGCTACTGAGGAAATTAAATATGCAAGATTCCAATAGAGACTCTAATTATGGTTGGAATAAAACTCATAAATCTTTTGGATATAACGTTTATGGATCCCAAAATGTATAGGATAATCATAGGAAGTCTATTATACCTAATAGAGAAACAGTAATATATTGTCTTTGCAACATGCTTAGTGACCCACATTCAGAGTAATCCAAAGGAGGAACATATGGAAGAAGTGAATAGAATCATGAGTTACATTCAAGGTACACATAGTTATGGGTTGTACTTTTCTATAGGAATAGATAGCGAACTATAATAATTTTCTAATGTAGACTAGGCTAAACATGTAGTGGATAGAATGTTAACCAGTGGTGGAGAATTATATATCTAGAAGAAATGCATGGGATGGTTGAGAAAGGAACTGGAAAGTATGTCACTTAGTACTACTGAAGGTGAATATATCTCTACTACCAAGGCATGCACTCAATTAGTTTAGATGAAGAATCAATTAACTGACATAGGTGATGAGTTGAAACTACCAATGGTGATTTATTATGATAAAAAGAGCACAATTGATCTTATGAAGAATCTTTTTCAGCATTCTCATATGAAGCTTATTGAGATTAGATATCACTCCATCAAGGAAAAATTTGAACAAGGAATGATCAAAATAGACCATGTGGGAACTGATGAGAAAGTGGATAACATTATAACCAAGCCACTGTCAGTGGCTATGTTTGAGAAACATTGGTTGAAACTCGGCATTCAGCCACCTCCTAGTTCCCAAGGAGGTTACAATATTCCCCTCTCTCTAGCTGTTTAGATTGTTTTTAATCTATTTGTGGAAATGATTCAGGTTTATGGGTGAGATAAAATCCATGGGGAGCATTTTTTTTACTCTATAAGATAATATTTGGTTCATTGAGTTTATTTCTAATGGGGGTGAATGGATAAATTCAATGAAGAGTGTTCTATTTCATTCTGATATAGTAATGATAGAGAATATCAAAACCTAGAAATACCAACTATATGAGAGAAAATAAAAAATGAGAAGTCAATTCATGTCCTTTGTCTTGTTTTCTACACCAATCACTACTCACGTAGACTTTGATTGATGGCTGATTTGTTTCTTGAAGTATCAGGTTTTGATCATGGTTGGTGTATTAGTGAATATATCTGAAGATTTCCAACAAACCCAAATGGGTTGATTATTAGAACCAGGGATGTTATTTTCTGAAAAGGGATCATGGTTTGTGTTTGTTTTCAATACTATCATGGATGATAAGGGAGATTTCAAGGAAAATGATCATACATTTCAAGATGTAATCAATTTTGATTTTGACATTGTTTCCCAGTGTTTTCCAAATCTTTTTGGTCCAAAATTAGGGGAATGGAAAGAATTGTGAAATGTGGTTTTTCTTTAAGGTCTCATAAAAATATTGAAAAGGAATAAGTTTCGTAGATATGGGATTCATGATCTTTATTTCAAAAAGACATGAATATTGTGATTGTGTGCTCTATTATTATGAGACTTACTTTGGGAATGGTGCTTTATGGTGGTGCTTTTTGGCGATGTGATGGGTTTTTCTGAGATCATTGTGGTTACGATGAGCATTGAGAAGAGAGAGATGTGCCATGAAGAAATTTTTGGATGACCTAGATTTTGTGCATGAAGAAGCGTAGATCTTCATTCGACCATGCCTATAAATAAGAGGTCACCCATCTTCATTCAAAATTATTTTGAGAGAGAAAATATTGGATCGTTATGGATTCGCAAAACTAGGGGTCTTCATCAAAGCACGTTGTTCTACATGAGCTTGAGCTTCATGAAAAGAATTCTAAACTATTGAATGATTCTAATGATTCTAATTCATATGAGATTTGAAAATATGTGGTGTTCCACATTGTCTCATTGATCTTTGTGATGTAGGTTGCTCTGTGAGGCCTTGATCTTCACGAAGGGTTGTTCTTTGTGAGGCAGCAAGCTCCACGAAGGGTTGTGCACTGCAAATGTGTGATCTTTTTAAAGTGGTGTTCTCTATGAAGGGTTGATATTTATGAAGGGGTTTTGAAAATGATTGTATTGGGTATTAGTGTTGAGTAGTTAGGGATTCTAGGGAGAATCTACTCAGTTCTTTGATGAAAGTAGTTCCTCATTCTAGACAAAGACAAAGACTTCAATTCCAATCTATTGAAATGATAGTCAAGTAGATAAAATAATTTAAAACTGTTTCACAGTAATGAGCTAGTGGAGTTTACAGAAGTGTTTCGAGGTAAGCGAAGATCCATCATAGAACTTTTGTAAGGGAATTGTGTCTGGAACAGAGTGACTAAGACTAAACTCTTTTACTCCACAACTAGTAAAGATTAGTGGATTTCGGTATGACCAACACACTATATTTGTATACTCTTTGGATGTAGAACTTTGGGATGATCCAAGTTAGAGTGTTGTATTATCTCCTTGATTTAATTTTACTTAAAAATTTAACAAGTTCCTACCAATGTGGGAACAAGATCCACAACTTTAAAAAGAAAAATTTGAATCCTTGATTCACCGCTCCCCTTTCAGGGTGTTTTAGGGTCCTTTAAGTGGTATTCAGGGGGAGGTTTCTGGTGTTTGATCTATCTTATACCATTATAGAGAACTCATCTAGTGTCATGGGAGTCCCCCTCTTCGATGGAAGAAATTTCAAGATTTGGAAGAATAAAATCAGATTTCTTCTAAGATCCCTTTGAATGGATGTCCTATTTTCGACTGTGCAAGGAATACAAGTTACAGATCCCACAAGGCTGGCTATGACTGATGCAGACAGCAAAATTCTTGATGTAGATGCTAAAGCACGGAATTCCCTCACCATATCCCTTTCTGATCAGATCTTTCTAAAGGTGATGATTTTCACCTCAGCAAAGTCCCTGTTAGATAAAAATGAAAATATTTATGAAGGAGATAGAAAAATAAAGGAAGAAAAACTAAAATTCCTACACAATATGTTTGATGATCTGAATATGCATCTTAATGATAATGCATACTCCTTCTTCAATTGACTTACTGAATTGGTTGGAGAAATTTGGGGTCTAGGAAAATAAATTAAAGTCGTTGATATTGTAAATAATAAATCAAGAATACTTCCACACTTATAAAGTGAAAAAGTGTCAGACCTTGAGGAAAGATATATTTCCAAAATTTCTATGGATGGCCTATTGAGAAGTCATATGGAATATGAAATGAGATTCAAATTAGAATATTCTACGACATCAGTTAGAAAGGAAATAACGTTCAAATCCATGGAAAAACTAAAAATTTCAAAATACTGTAGTAGTAAAGAAGATGGGAAAAAATAAATTCTTTCTCTAATTGCCATGAAATTCTAGAAAGGAAAAGAGAAATTCAAAGGGATGTAACCTCTAACTTTCTATCATTGTGGAAATGTTGGGCACATTTCCTCTCAGTGCTTAATAATGTTTGAAGATAAAGAAAGTGAAGATGAAAACATTGAGAAGCCTCGAAAAAGGTTTTTCAAAAAGGGAGGCTTCAAAATTGAAATAAATTACAAGAGAAGAGTTTTGTATATGAATTCGAAGATGATGATGATGAATTATATGAAGAAGAAGAACCATAATTTAAAACTAGAAACCTTGCTTACGTGATGGATACCATTGAAAATTTAGAAACATCAATATATAAGGTAGGAGATAACTAGTTGAAAACAAATGTTGTTCCTAAGTTACAACTTAAGGAATATTTTGGTAAGCTTGATAATAAGGATAAGAGATGAAATAAGTGGAATGAAATGGTGGAAATATTATTAGAATATGTTGATCATCATGAAGCTAAAATTGAATGGCTATAAGAATTTGTGAAAGTACCATGATTCATCCTTAAATGTACTGATGATGTAGTGGAACTAAATCATAGAATCAAATAACCATCCAAGGTAATCAATGAACTTACCTCAAGGTGGTAGGAGAAGTCCAAAACTATTGGGGGACTCAAAGAAGAAGTTGTTACTCTTAGGAGTACACTCAAAAGTAAATTATGTTTAAAAGAAGCAAACAATAAAATACAATTTGGTATGTTCTCGAATGCTGAGCTGTAGGGGAGAGAAAAATGAGGGTCTGATGGAGTTGAAAATATTTTTAATTATCAAAGAACCGTATGAATAGAAAAAAAGTGGAAACTTTTGTGATGTTAAGACATCAATGATGCAAATAAAGTAGACCAAAATAAAGACAAGATGAAATTAGATCAGGTTGAAAAATCACTATAAGTGCTGAAAATAGACCCTTAAATCAAACTAAAAGGAGAATATAAGACTATCATCGAGCTTCTAGAAATGATAGGCAGTCAAGATTTTTTCCCAAGGAAGAAGGCATGAGGAAAAATCAAAGTGAGAAGAAATTATCTCTCATGAAGTGTCAGTTATATTGGTATCTGGGTCATACTATGCCATATTGCAAAGAGGCAAGGATCTATCTGAATGGGTGATAGCTAAGAGTTCAGAAAATGAGAAACATTTCACATCCTACTACTTAATGAAGAAAAAATTTCTATAGAAAATTTTTTTGTTATAAATTTGGCCATAATCCATTTATTACAAGCATAGGAAAGACATGGACAACTCATACCGAAGTCCAAGACAAGTCAAATCTCTTCAACAATAAATTATTTCTCTCTTAAATAGGTTTTCTCCTCTAGAAGAAGATTGTGACTATGAAGAACCCATGTACAAAGAAGAGATAATTGAAAGGCCATCAATGTTTTTCACTCAATCCAAAGTCTCATAGAAAGAAAAAAAGAAAATTAATAAATATAACCTTGCAGAGATAGTCCTCAAAGCTACACGAAGTAGTAGAACCTCGATTATAGATAGTGGTTGTTCATCTCATATTATTGGTAATGCGGACTTGTTAATCAATGTCAAGAGGAGGGTTGACAGAACAACACAATTTGTTAATAATGGATCTTTAAAAATCAAAGGCAGTGCATGTACTGAACTAGCTAATAGATATATAAATAAAACTAAATTCCTTTATGTGGATGGCCTATGTAATAATCTCCTTTGTGTCAGTCAAATCTGTGACTCACGAATTACAGTTAATTTTAATCAAAAAGGTTGGACTATCAAGGGAAAGATAATAAATTCACTAATGAAAGGATGCAGAATATAAGAAAACCAGTATTAGTTTGATAGTAAAGAAAAAAATTTCTATATGACTATTTAAGAATAAAATAACTTGTGGCATTAGAGATTAGGGCACATCAATCAACAAGACATGGAGAAGATATCAAAACTGAATATTTTCCTAAATATTCCCAACCTAAATCATGAATGTGAAATTTCTTGTGATGCTTGCATTTGGGGGAAGCTGGTCTGTAGTTCATATCATCCAAAAAGACATGAGAATCTCATCTTCTTGATCTCATTCATACAGACGTATTTGTCCCGATAAATGTGGTTGAAACTCATGGAGAAAGGTACTCCATCCTATTCATAGATTATTATAGTAAAATGGAATATGTAATTGTTATACATAGGAAACGATAAGTGCTTGATTGCATGAAAACATATCATAGAATCTATGAGAATGATACTGGACGAACAATAAAAGTTCTAAGATCAGACAATGGAGGGGAATACATGACAACTGAATTTGAAAATTACTTGGAGAAGCATGGGATACAACATAAGGTACATATTATGAGAACTCCAAAACAAAATGGAGTTTTTTAGGATATAAATCAACAAATGAACAATGTCATAGGAACTATGATGACTGAGAGTTATATTCCTTGACATCACTGGAAAGAGGTCATTCAATCTACAATGTATATTCATAATCAAAAAGCCTTTATATGGGAGAGATAAAGACACCATGTCAATTGTGGCATGGAATTAATCCCTTTTTGAAATACTTTCATGTTTTTGGAAGTAAATTTTTCATCAGAAACAAAGAAGGAAATCAAGGGAAGTATGGTGAAAATGCAGACGAAGGAATTTTCCTTGGATACTCAATGAACAGTAAATCCTACAAGTGTTTCAACAAGATTTGGTAAAGATTGTGGAAATAATAGATGTTAAGATCATTGAATATAAAACCTAAAATTCTTTAAGGAATTCATATGATGATGTGATAGAATACGAGGAAGAAGGTGAACATGGAGAAAATGAAAATACTGATATAGAGGAAGCTGTACAAAACTCTCAGGAGTAACATCAAGATATTGACTCAGAAGAAGAACATGAAGAGGAAACCTTGGCTAAAGAGAATTTGGTTGAATCTCAAAGGAGGAATCATAGAGAAAATATTGATAAATCCAACATTATTTGGGATTATATTACACCCACACAAACATGGATAATGAGGAATAATACACAATCTTCATTTTTGTTAGTTGTTCAACCATAATCATTTAACTAAGCTGTAGAGGATGAATATTGGGAAAAATTCATGAATGAAGAGTTAGATTATATTGACAAGAATTAGACATGGGAACTAGTAAAGAGACCCAATGTTCACAGTGTGATTGGTAGAAAGTGGATCTACAAGAACAAATTTTATGAGCATGTAAATGTGGTCAGAAACAAGGAATGTTCGGTTTGTAAAGGATACTCGCAAATCAAAGGCATTGATGTGGAAGATACATTTTCTCCAGTGAAAAGACTATAGTCAATCAGGTTATTTCATTCCATAAAATCTCAAATAGATTATAAAGTTTTTCAAATGGACACTAAGAAATCATTTTTAAATAGAGTTTTGAAAAAATAATCCTACATAAAACAACCCATGGGGTTATTTCTTGGTAGTTATGAAGTGAAGGATTGAAAATTATAGAAATCTATCTATAGCCTGAAATAGGCACTATGAGCATGGTACTCTCAGTTAAACTCTTATTTGATAAAGCATGAGTTTAAAAGAGAATTAGTAGATCACAATATCTATGTGAATAATTCTCAAAATGATTAGTTCATGGTATTGGTATACATGGATGAAATTATTTTTGGTGAAAGTAGGCAAGGATCAGTGGATGAATTTTTCAATCAAATGAAATCATAATTTGAAATTTCTTTGATTGCTGAACTCATGTATTTTTTTGGGTTGCAGGTGATTCAGAAGAAGGATTATAATTTCATTTATCAAGAAATGTATGAAAGAGAGCTGTTAAAAAAATTCAACAAGAATGATTCCAACCCAATGGAGACTATGATTATGGTAGGACAAAAAATCTAAAAGCATGAGGACAAGACATCTGTGGATCCCATAATGTATAGGAGAATCAATGGAATCCTACTATACCTAACAGCGACATGGACAGATATTGTCTTTGCAACATGATTAGTGGCTCGCTTTTGGCGTAATCCAATGGAAGAACATATAGCAGCAATGAAAATAATCATGATGTTCATTCAAGTTACTCATAATTGTGGGTTATACTTTACTACAGGAAGAGACAATGAACTATCAGCATTTTTTGATGTTGAATGGGCTGGAGTTGTAGTGGACATAAATTCCACCAGTGGGTGAGCATTATATATAAAGAATAAATGTGTTGGTTTGTTGGGAAAGAAATAGGGAAGTACATCACTTTGTACTGCGGAAGCTGAATATATCTCTGCTACCAAGTTATGCACACAGTTAATTTGGACGAAGTAGATACTGACTAACATAGGCAATGAGGTGAAACAACCAATGGTGATTAACTGTGAAAAAAAGAGTGCAATTGATATTATGAATAATCTTGTTCTGTATTTTTGTATGAAGCATATTCTGATCAGATATCACTACATCAACAAAAATGTTGAAAAAGGTGTGATTAAAATGGACCATGGGGGAACCGATGGGAAAGTGGATGACATTATGACAAATCCATTATAAAAATCTATGTTTTAGAAAAATTGGTTGAACCTCGGTGTTCATCCACCTCCTAGTGCATAAGGAAGTTACAAGATTCCCCTCTCCATATTTGTTTTAAATATTTTTATTCTATTTGTGAAAATTATGCAGGTTTATGGGATAGATACGATCCTGTGGGAGCATGTTTTTTACTCTACAAGTCAATATTTAGTTCATTGGGTTTATTTACAATGGGGGAGAATAGATAAATTCAATGGAGAGTGTTCCGTATCTTTATGATACGGGAAATATGAGGAATAAAAAAATCCAAAAATGAAACTATGGGGGAGAAAATAAATTTATGAGAAATCAATTCATATCCACTCTCTTGTTTTCTACACCGAGGACTACTCATGTAAACTTAGAGTGATGGCTGATTAGTTTCTTGAAGGTTCAGGTATTGATCTAGGTTGGCGCATTAGTAAATTTATTTGAAGATTTCCAACAAACCCAAAGGGGGGATTGTTTGAACCAATGAGGTTATTTGCTGAAAAAGGAGCACGGTTAGTGTTTGGGAAATGTCAAGCATTATGAGAAGTGGTTTTTCTTGAAGGTCTCATGAAAATATGGAAGAGTCATGGGTTTTGTAGAGATGGACTTCTTGAAGTGTGTTTCATGAATACATAAAGATTTTGACGTTGTGCTCTACGATTGCAAGAGTTTTTTTGAGAATAGTGCTTAGTGGTGGTGCTTTGCGGTGGTTCGAAAGGTTTTGACGGAGATCTATATTGTTATGATGAGCATTGTGAAGAGGGATATGTTTTAAAAAGATGTTTTTGGCCGATCTGGATTTCACGCCTGAAGAATTTGAGCTCTTTGTTCGACTGTGCCTATAAATAAGTGTTCACCCCTCTTCATTAAGAATGATTTTGAGAGAGAAAATCCAGGATCGATGTGGCTTCATGAAGCAAGGGGTGCTCCAAGAAGCATGTTGTTATAAGTGATCTTGAGCTTCATGAAGAGACTTTTAAAGTCTTGAATGATGCAAATGCTTCTAAATCATATGAGATTCTCTAGGTTGGGATGTTTTGTGTCTTCTCATTGAGATTCATGAAGTAGGTTGTTCTGCGAGGCAGAGATCTTCGCGAAGGGTTGTGCTATGCAAGGTTTCAGGCTCTGCAAAGGGTTGTTCTCTGTGAAGGTGTGAGCTTTGAGAAGTGGTGTGCTCTGCAAAGGGTTGATATTTGTGAAGGGGATTTGTGAAGAGTTGTATTGATTATCAGTGTGAGTAGTTAGGGATTTCAGTGAGCATCTACTATGGTATTTGATGGATGTAGTGTCTTGTGTTGGACAAAGACAAAGACTTCAATGACAGTCTATTGAAGTGACCATCAATTCGATAAAGTCAGTTAGAATTCCATCATAGTAGTGAGCTAGGGTGAGCTTACAGAATTATTCTAAGGGAAGCAATAAGCCATCCTTGAAATTTTGTATGGTCATTGTGCCTGGAACAAAGTGACTATGACCAAACTCTTGTACTCCACAACTGGTTAATATTAGTGGATCTAGGTACGACTGACACACTATCAGCATATACTCCTTGTACTTAACCCTTTGTAGTGAACCAATTAAAAGTGTTATGTCATATCCTTGATTTCATTTGGCTGACAGATTTAACAAGTTCTTACCAATGTAGGAACAAGATCTAAAACTCTAAAAAGAAATCATTGACACCCTGATTCACCCCTCCCATCTCAGGGTGTCTGGGGGTCCTTCAACTTTTTTGATGTTCATTGCATTCACGAAGCTCATGCAGAATTCATGAAATTACCCAATTTTTGACCAATGAAAACTAATTTCACAAACCCCCATAACATTCATAAAAATCATCCAATTTCAAAAGCTCAAACAAACATCATAAAGCTTACTAATTTTATGAGTCCCACTCAGCCTTCATGAATCTCACTCCTTTCATAAATCTCACTTATCCTTCCCAAAGTTCAATACTTTCATGAATCTCAAAACATTCTATTATCTTAGATATCCTTCAAAAACATTATTTCTTTATGAAAAATTTCTCAAGAACAACCTTCACTACTCAACATCACTAATTTAGATCCATTGTATTTTTTAAGACATTTAATATTTTTCAAATGAGGGTGTAGAGGCCTATAGGCGATGACTCCATTTCTCAAATATTTCATCCTAATCATCACCTTTTCATGAATCCCTTCAAAAATGTTTACAAACATACTAATCATCGTGAATAACCATTGAAATTTTCAATTCATGAAGGTTCTCATAGTCATGTAGATTTACATTCTTTACATCATGCATTCACAAACCTTCAAAACATCATGACACTTTCTACCTTCAAAAATATCAACATCTATGCAAAACTCTAAACATTTTGAAAGTAATGAATTTACTATATTTTAATATATAATTCATGGAAATATAACTTTCATGAAACATGTTTCATCCACCAAATTATGGATCCCAAAAATTAGGCAAGCACTGGGATATAGAATAACCTTGTATACAAAATTTTATGTACCCATTCAAGAAAATACATTCCATTATCTTGGATGTTTATCAATATACCTAGTCAAAAATCTCTTAGAACTCCACAACTGACCTTGGTAACTTTCTTTTTCAACAAAAAAATAAACCCAAAAATAATTCAAAGATACCTTGAGGTATTTTTTTCCCAACTTAAACATTAACCTTTAGAAACATACACTTCGTAATAGATTATTCATCTTTATTTAAATAATGATTCTAATTATGATCCTTATTAATTATTTTATATATATATTATTGTACTAAAACATTAAATAAAACCTAGGATGTTCTTTCATGTATAATTTCTAGCCCAAAATCACTCAAATCATTAACTAAATGGTCATGTTCCAAACATAGGATAGTTAATGTAGCAATATTTTTTCGACCAAAGGAATCAGCTACATTGATTTTTTTACCAAGATAGTAATGAATTATATAGTTAGAATCGTTTATCAATTTTATCCTTCTTTTATGTATCAAGTTATACACCTTTTTAGTAAATGTTACTTTAAAAATTTATGATCAGTATATATTTCACACTTTACTCCATATAAATGTGTTATTGTATTTTTTTTAAAAAAAACTACAAATGACAGTTCTAGGTTAGCTATAAGAAAGTTTTTCTCGGGTGCTTTTAATTGACTTGAATCAAAAGAAATTATCTGATCATTATTCATTAAAACAAAACCCAGATATCTCAATGAAGCATCACTGTAAACATAAAATTAATCATTTCTAGATGGTAGTTCCAAAACTGGAGCATTCCAAAATCATTCTTTCAAGTCCTATTAAAATTCCCCACATTTATTTGTAAAGATAAACATCACTCCCATCCATTTTAACATAGTTATTGGGATAAAGAAACATTAAAAGTTTTAAACAAACCATAAGTAAAATCATTGTAACCCAAGAAAACTAAGATTCTTAGTAACATTTTTAGTTCATAGCAATGTATCAACAATATTTGTTTTAGGAAGATAAATAATTATAACATCCTTATTTATATTGTGTCTAAGTAATGAAATATATTTTAACAAAATATCATATTTTCTAAATTTTATGTATAACTTTTCTTTATTTAGGTTTTGTTAAATAAACCTTATACCATTTTCATGATCCTCATAATTTTTTTAATAAATAATGATATCATTAATAAAAATAACTATAAACTTATCATAATATTCTTGGAAGAATCTATTATTAAGATCAATAAATACTATTGAAGAATTTTTTAACCCATTGTGTACAACCACAAACTCATCGATATGATGGAAAAGCTACATGTTCTTAACTATGATGTTATTCAAATATCTATAATCAATGATAAGTATAACTGAACCATCTTTATTTTTAACAAATCAAATAGGGGAAACACATGGTGAGGAGATATGATAAATGAAACCATTATCAAGAACCTCTTTTAACTAGTTTGGAAATTGTAGAAGTTTTATATGAGACATTATATAAGATGTTTTTGAAATTTCCATAAAATTGGGTACTAAGTTAATATAAACATTCAACTTAGTGATCATTTATAGAACTGGGAAACTCTAAAGAATTAATATATGTATTATTTTACTACTAAAACATAATTAATCTGAATATTTCCCATATTTTCTACAATTTGTGCGATATAAAGTTTATTTCTATTTTTTAATAGTTTATCATCATCTTATTATGTTATTAGAGGTATGAAATCATTCTTGTATAAAAACATAGAATCTTTGTGAAAAAAACTTCTTTAGCTCTAAAATCTATCTTATCATAGTTAACAGAGATCCAATACATATCTAGAATAATATAAAACTCTACTTTGTTAAATAAACCAATATTTTAAGGTAAATTATTTCTACAGATAACAAATAGAATATTATTGTACTTTTTTACCCTAATAATTTTCCAGGTGTTGTTATAATTTATTCTGGATTTATTTCTTGAGAATAAATTTCCAATTTATAAGAAAATTAATAAAAAATGAAATAATTTATATATATAGAATCAAAAATTGTATTAGAACAATCTAAATAAATAAGAAATTTTCTTGATACCACTTTTTTGATGGCCCAACATCTACTAAAATAGTTACAATGGATTTCACCACACCATTCTACATTTATCCTTGATTCTTCCCATCATTAATGACCTCATTTAGAAATTCATATGAATAATGATCCATGTACTTACATTTAAAACAATATAATATGTGAATATTGAAATTAGCCTTACCTGTACCAATACATTTTTCAACATAATAACAAGCCATATGCATATACATACTATATTAGAAGCACCTCCCATATTTTATAAGTAATTCTTAAAGGTACTTTTTACAACACCTATCATAAACTGCAAACAATATTTTCTTGGATTTTTATCTTTCATGGGAAATTTCCTATTTACTACCACCATTTCCACTTTTTCTTAATGATTTTATAGAACAACTAATAATCAAAAAACTCAATTTTCACCTTCTTAACACATCAAACAATTTTCTCATAATTATTAAATTCTTAAGAAGAAAACATCCTTCGATATCATTGATTCAATCTTTAGTAAATCCAATTAATATTGATATCAATTTCCTAGATAAAATTTGTTTGGTAGCTTTCTAGTTGGGTAAATTGTTCCTCATACCGGGCCATAGAATATTCCTATGTCTATCTCAATTATATGAATTATTAATCTATGGAATTTCAAATAACCTTAAGAAAATATTACTCAATGAAAATGTACATAAATTCAACCCATTACATATTATCAATCTCTTATCTTTCTCTAATATTCTTAACGATTTTCAACCATCGATAGACTTCATCTTCAAATTCATAAATAAAAACTATTACCTTTTGATGATCAGAATAACCCATGAAATCCAATATATTTTCAAGGGATTTAATCCTCACCTTGGATACTATTGTGTCTGATTATACACTGAATTTTGGAGTTTTTTGACTCATAAAATTATCTACTACAGACATATTCCTTTATGGAAGATCGATTTCCTCTTTAGCCTATATATCGCCAATATTTATATCTTTTTTCAAATAATCCATCATTGGAAAAAAAAAATTATAATTATAACCATTCTCAGTTACTTATTTAGAAGTATATTATCCCCTTGATTCATTCCCACGACAATTTTCATATTTCAACGTCAGAAAACCACTCTGATTAGAAATATTTTAGATAGAGCAACATATAAATATTGAGATTTTATAACATCATAACTATAAATTAAAATATTTTAAGGATATTTACATACATTATCTTAAGATCTAAAATTATCTAAACCTTTTCATCAATACCATCTATAAGGACCCAAATATTAAAATTTCATAATATATAATATTATTTCAATAATTAATTTTCTTGAATTTAATTATCATTAAATTTAATAGTTTTTGAAAAAAATTCATCACCATCAAAAAAATAATTATTACAAGACTAATTGTATAATTATATGTATTATCAATTCTACACACAAAACAAAACTTTTAAAATATGACATATGTTGAAAATTTTATTATTGAACATACATTTGTACCTAATCATCCCTAAAACCCCATGATTAACATTTTATACCATTATATAAGAAAAAAATCAGTAAGGGATATAAAAATAAAGAAACGAAATGATAGTCCATGAATATTATAAAAATTTTCACTTGTAAAAATAAAATTTGTTTTAAAAATATACATTTTCTTAACCAAGAAATAAAATTATTTTCGTGATTATTTTAATAAAAATCTTCATAACATATAATAAAACTAATAAATGTTTCATTTAAATCATGAAAAATAAAGAAATATTTTTTTCACATGGCTATACTTTTCACCGTTAAAAATTCGAAAATGATTTAAGTTAATCATAAACTCATCATCATACTTCTAAAAATCATAATATTTCTACAAAACCATAAAAATAATAAATAAATTGTGTTGGTAACTTGTGGAATCATTTTCATATAACTATTTCATATGTAATAACATCAACAATTATAAATGTAATAACTATCACAACTATGAGTCGAATAAACTTCATGGTTAAAAATAAACTTTATATTTAAAATTATAAAAGCCCTAAAGGTCAACTTACAACATAAATCTTTCCCAAAGAAATTAATGGATATGATAGACCCACATGTCCTTGGTTTATAATGGAATCACCCATATTTAGTTTATAAAAAACCACCCATAATCATAAATAATTCCTAAGAACCATTAAATATTCAATATAGTTAAAATATTGTTTTTTTAATCATTACACTTATAAAACAATTCTTTTCAAAAAAAGAAATCATTTTTAGATATCGAAATATGTATTCGATTTAAAATCCTTTTTCAAAATGACGAAAAAAAAGGAAAAGATAATTTTCCACTTAATAAACTACCAAATATTGTAAATGAATACAAATATAAAATAATTGTTTGATCATCAGTAAAAATCATTAATGTCATATATGTTACAATAGAACTTTTGTTTTTGTATTCTTGTCAAAAAGATCGTTATAAAATATTTAAAAATAATAATTTTGAAAAATATAGAAATAAAGTCAAAAGTTATATAAGATTTACTTTATAATTCATTCACTTATATATAATTATACTTATAAAAAATTAATAATATGAACAAGGTTCATAATGAGTTATAAAATAAATCTTTAAAACATCAAAAACATTATATTCAAAGTTAACTGTACCTTATATAAAACCATAAAATGATTAATTTTTTTTAAATTTTAATGAAATAAAAATATGGATAAAAATGATATTTATCATATAATTAAGAATAAATAATAATTATCATGAATCGTTTTTAAGAACATGGAATTAATTTGTTGGAAGTGAAACATTAGAAGAAGTTTTTTTTTAAAATAAGGTCTTATAATTGAAGTCTGACTCATTACATAAATTCCTTATATTACTGAATAATAAACTAATGTTGATTATTTAAATTATTAGGAAAATATTTTATGTTCCTTATTCCTTTAATTTTATTTAATAAAAATTTTATAAGAAACTATTGAATAAGTTATGTTCACATCAGGCGATCTGACGATATTTGGCTTAAATGTCAAAAATTACATTTGTAAGTTGATTGTGGTCAAATAGGTCAATATTTAAACATATATAGAATAATAATAATGCCATATTTTTCAATTATATATTTAAAATATATGTTTAAAAAAATCATGAATAATTTTAATGAAAGATTAACTACGTTACAATCTTGGAGAATATAGTCCATACGTAAAAATGAGTAATGTTTCCCTTTTTCAATGATCATTATTGAAAAGATATAATTGTTATTTTATCGATATATAATGATAATAATATCTGTAATTACATATATATTTTTAAAATATACTTATATATATCATCCATGTGATGTGGTGATGAAAAAAAATCACATCAGTCTATAAAGGTGGTAGTCCAGACGTACACACGAACAACATTATCATTTTATTATGAATGAAATGTTAAGAAAATAGATGATATATTAAATTTTAATAGTGAAAATAGGTCATTAATATCATATATATTATTTTAATACATAATTATTACCTTTCATGTGATGTGGATAGGGATGTGAAATTATATCAGTTTGTGAGAAGGTAGTCTTCCGTACAAACAAACTATGGTTTCGTTTTCAATTTATTGGGAGAGGATATAGATATAGGTAATTACATAAACATAATAAAATATAACTATATGTAATATTATTTTATTATTATTTTATCATATTTTAAGAAGTCTTAAAGGAGGTAGCATAAGAAATAAAAAGAAATCGTTTGATTGATAACTATACATAATTTTTTAACAACCTCTTAATATATACACCAAAGTCATTCCTAGAATAATTTTATGAACAAAAAAATAATTTATGGGTTGGGATATAAGGAATTTATTTGGGTATTTTTTGGATGAACCAAATAGTCATTTAATTCAGAATAAAAAGGATAGGGGTGCTCTTTTATAAGAGAGGGGATGGGCACACTTGGAATTTCTTAAAATAATAAATTAATATAAATTATTTTTCATATTCAAATAGATCAAAGTAGATAATATTGAAATATAAGATGATCTTGATTTTAAATGATCACATTTAATAAAAGTGGACAAATTTAGGTGATTTTTTTACCATTATTATTTTTTAGCCTGTGCTTACCCATCTTTAATAATTACCACATCAATGAATTTTCTACTCTTTAAGGGTAAATATACTTACTATAAAATAAAAAAAATAGATGACTATAAATTAGTTGAAATTTTAAAAATACAAAAATCACATGGATCAAGATATGATTTTAAGGAATTTTAAATCCTTTAATAAAATATTAATTATTATAAAATAACATTAATGTTATTTTTTGAATAATAAAATTAATTTGACTTTAAAAGTAACATGACAATAATTGAATATGAATATATCCAATTAAAATCATTAAAAAGTTTATATATATCTAGAAATTTCATAGAACTTAATAATTCATTCAATTTATGTCACTTTTTATTCTTTTAAAATAAATTATTTTATTTTTCTATTAATTGAATAAATACTGAGTCAGGATTACATAAAAAATTAAGATAAATATATAATTACCCAAAATTATAAAGATATTACCCTAATTAAAATAAATCCATTATTCTAAAAATAACTATTCCTTTTCATTTTTAACATTATTTTGTCCCTATGTTAAAACACAAGTGATACTTAAAAGTAAGAGAGTTACATTTTGTCGTTCTATATACTTAAAATATTATATAGGTTAATTTCAAGGAAAAGTGAACACTTAAAAAATCAATATATATCCTTAATATATAAGGTCTAAAATTAATTTTTACAATAATAATTTATATAGAAAATCTTCTCCTCATCACATAAATTTAAATTATGTTATCGTGATTTACCCTTTTACTGCTGTGACAAATTTTTACTTGTTTTACAATTACTTATGACAAAAATTTAAGATGAAATTTTTAAACATTATTAAGTATTATATTAGTAAATATAAAATCAATTTTATAAAATCTAATCTCTATAAGGGTATAAATTAATTTTATATGTATCCCAAAAAGTACAGTGAAAAACTGTTTTCTGAGAAATTCTTTTTTAAGCCTAAAAGTATTTTGATACCAACAGAATTTATATTATTGATTATTATGAATATATTTATATTTTTAATTAATAAATAAGTCATAAATTAATCTAGTATCAAATTAAAAATACTAGGGGGATTTTGTTAATGGAAAAAAATTAATAGTTTTAAAAAAATGGCATTTTTCAATATTCACAAAAAAAATTAAAAAAAAAATTATTAGGAAAAATTTTACATGATGAATTAAAAAATTAAATTTATTTATCACATTTACATTATATAACATGATTATTTATCTTTTAAATAAAATATTAAATGAAAATATTTTAATAAAACTATTTTTTTTAATATTTCTTAAATTTTTTATTTTGAATATAACTATCTGATTAATTAATACTATAAAAAATGAAAATTATTTCTTCTATCAATACTTAGGTTTTATCATTAATCCCCCTTTTTAATTTTTCATCCTCCCAAATTTATTCACTTATTAAACTAATGGGGATACATTTCTTTAATAGAATTTTTATATTCCTCTATTGCTTCTTAAACTGTATGGTTTTTCCTCAAAGCATTATCTTAGTGAATCACCTTATTCCAAAAAACATACTCTCTATAGTCAAGAATCATTACAATATATTCCTCATAATAAAGTTTAACATCTAGCTCAAATTTCTTTAGGTTCCAAACATGATATGAGGCCGATATATATTTTCATAATATCAAAACTTGAAAGCATTATGTACATAGGAAATATTTGGAGGAAAGGCCCCTCAGTAGGTGTTAGATCCCGACTTTATAAAGATGCCCCATGCTTTTTTTTAGGTACAATTTTACCTTGTTTTCATTATATCTTATATGGGTTTTCTTTTTAGTATTTCTAGGTGAAATTAGATAAATTTTGAAGCCCATGGGGCTATTCACAGTTGGAACATAGTTAAAGAAAACCATGAGCCTTCCCCTACGAAAAATGTGCACACTTTTTTGGAGATACATGAGGTGATTAATGGTTGGTTCATGGTTTCACAAAACCCTATGGAAACCCTCTCTAGACCATGTACCTAGAAACAATTAGGGTTCACATGGTTGGCACATGGTTTGTCAAATTGGGAACCACTTTGTAGAAACCATGTCTCCTCCAATAGAGTTACGCAGATAAGGTGCATGGTTTAGAAAACCATGCATCCTACAAAGGAAACTGTGTGTGTTGGATTTAATACACGAGAATTTTTTAAAAAAATCACTCAACTCACCTGTTTTTAACCCTAATATCACCTATTCAGCCAAACAAATTTATAAACATTTTTGTTAAGTTCCTAAGAGGATCCCATGGCTACTTAAACCCCTTTACTGGTGAATTAAAGATCCAATTAAATGATCATCTCATCTAAGTTATTTGAATTCATTCTCATTTGGTTTCCTCTCACTCCCATATTTCTTTTTCAATGAATAGGAATGATTTTTCCTCCATTGTAGATGGTTTAGATCTAGGTTTTTATAGATGTTAATACATTATATCTGGATCTTAGGTATTGGTCATAGGTTGTAATGACCCAGGTATTTGTAGAATAATATATTTTCATATCTATTAAATTTTTTTAACAATATATTAAATTAATGTTAAAGAAAACACTTTGTCTAATAATCTACTCAGTAAGTAGAAATGGGTTTCTTTTAAATCTTATGTTTCACAAAACATTTAATTGTACAGAAAAATAATAAAATATTGTTATTATTATTTTAAATGGTAGTTATCGCCTAGTAATTATATTAGAGGGAATGGAAAAAACTAACTAAATTATTATTACACATGTTTGTTAAATGTTTTTATATTTATCTAAAAATTTTAGAGGCTTAAAATAATAATGACTCTCATTTTAAGCATGAAATACTCTAATATTTTTAAAATATCATTTTACCGCCATTTGAAGGTGATCCCTCCTTAAATATAGTTTTTGTCACTTTTATATATTATATTTGAAAAAATAAAATTCTTTATTAAAATCGAGACATTAAAAATTACATTAGATGAAGTTTTTGTTTTTCTTGATAAAATTCATATTTTAATGAATTGTGAAAAATATTGCATTTTAATTCAAAACTTCATTTTCATCTAATTTATTTATATTGTTATATTTTATTTTCTATGAGTTTTAAAATATAATTAGACTATTTTTTATAATTTTATCCATTTTTGGTAGTGAAGGTAATTTCACATTAAAATTGGACATTAATAGATATCAACCTTTCGGTAGTTATTACTTTTTTAAAAACATGCTTTTGGGTTTTGACAAAGGGAATTAATATTAAATTAATTTTTGCATCTTTTATATTTTGAATTTGGACAAATGGATTTTAATTTTAATTCATATGGTTAAAATTGTTTAAATAGTTACCTTTTATTTTTAGACATTATGAATAGTAACTTTAGTAATTATTTTATTTACAATGGTTAAAGGGTAAATCTAGAAAATAAGGGTAAAAAATTAATATTATAATAAAATAAAACTACCCTAAAATGTGTTTTAATCATATTGGATGATATATTTCAGACCATGTAAATCCTTGGGTCGATTTTGGAACCCCATGGATCCACTTCAGATTGATAATGACAAGTTATATTAATTAATTTAAAGTAAAGAGAAAAATTACATAAACATGTATATTTTATTAAATAATTTTTATATGGGGTTATATAATTGATCTATTTGACTATAAATAGTCATTAAAAAATTCAAAAAAATTCCCTACATCTTGATATTTTATTTATATGTTTTAGACATTAAATAAACAAATTTATTTATGAGACAATGATGATGTGGTGATTACCTTATTAATTATTTATTTTAATAAATGAGATTATAAATATTAAAATAAATTTATTTTGTTATTTCTTTATTCAATACATGAATTTTATAGATTATTATAACTTGTTGTCTTTGAATTAATTAAGTTTGTTTGAAATAATCAAGTTGTTATGGACTTTTAAAAAAGTCATGATATGAAGACTAAACAAATTGACAAAAATGGGTTTTTAAAACACATACTATTTTATTACGTGATATAATAGTCCTAAAAATATAGTATTCAGAAAAATTTCATATATAATTTTGAAAATTTCATTAATGAACCACTTGTGTTTCTCTTGAAATTTAACAGTAAATATTGTGACCACATATTAGGAAAATTCAAGAAGACATAGTAAGAGTTAATGTTTTTAACTAAAGGTTAAAGAAAAATGATATGTTAAATTTGTGACCTAGACTTGTCTAAAACTATTGATTGACATTTTTCAACCCAAAAGTGTCTTATATTTGAAATAAATTACTTTGGGCCCATTTCAAACTGAAAATCATTTTATAATAAAATAATATTTCAATGCCTTCCTAAAGTGCCCCTCCTCCCTCTAATTAAAGGGAATCACCTATACCCATTTAATCACACCTCTCAAGACCCTTGGATATTTCAAGTTCTAAATAATATAATCCCAAATTCATTCTATTCCTCCTAGAATCCTTACCTTGGGAAGAAGGCAATTCAAGAAATACTTTTGGCTCAAATCGAAGAGAGTTACAAGTTTTAAGAGGTGGCATCTTCTCTAAGTTCTTTCCATTAATTTACTTCTTTACTCCCTATTATATTATTATTCTATGATTATATAAAAACAACCATATCCTAAACATACTTGGAAGTTTTTATAAGGATTCAAACTACACTTACACACACATCCATAAAATTTATACGAACATATTGTTTCTGTGTATAGCGAACCACTGCCCCACAAAATGATGAATTTTCAAATTTTTCCTACCACATATCATGGTGGCCATTATACTATAACATTATATATATATATATGATATATATTATATTTATATTGTATCTATTCTTTTGTATTTTTTATTTACATCATACCTTTAGGATTTTCATAATGTGTAAATATGATAATTTAATTTGAGGAAGTCCGGACTACCACCCCCCTCAAAGTGATATAACTCATCCATGCCATACATGGAATGTATAAAGGATGGAATTAATGAAATTATATAACATATATAACATATATATTTTACTATAATGATAATACACATATTTATCATTTAGTTTTCAATCCATTAAATATGTAAAACAAATAAAAGTAGTGTTCATGCATATGTACGACTTACCATCTCTATGAACAGTGCATTTCCTTTCTTATATCCAAATGTTATGGACTACTATAAATACATATATACATGATCTAAATATATATATATATATATTGGGTATATATTATATTTATATCATGAATATTATTATGTATATAATGGACTTTTGACCACAAGGACAATTTGTAATTATAACAAGTTTATTTTTAACTCAAGTACCGAACATCGACAAAACAATCGATATGAAATTGAATAATTATATAATTGTTATAGCTAGGTAATAAGTGATATAAAAAGAATAATAAACATGAAAAGGGTTCTAAAGAAATTTGAAATTAACTTATGTTTATTATTCAGTAATAAAAATAATGAACGAGACAAGTCGGAATAAAGTTAAGGGAACCTTTCACCTTCATCTTTTAGTCAAAGACTTCATTTTATGTTATGCCTTTTCATTTACATTTTCTTATGTTGGTATATGTTATTATGTATCCTTATTTCTATAAATTTTAAATCCATGTGATGAGAGACCTTTTTTCTCTCATCAACTCATTTTCTGAATTTTTAAGTAACGTTATTATGATGCCAAATTTTCGTAAGGGGATTTTTAAATTCAATTTCAACTCATAGGATTTTACACATACTTAATTGATTAAATTATCCCAATATTATGTGTGTAATAACTATTTATTTATTTATGTTGTAATTTCCACTTCCCTTTCTGTAGATATACTTTTTCAACACATAATCACCCCACTGATAAATTCTTATGTCATTTATATGAACTTTGTAAGGGAAATATTATCTCAATCTCCATTCATTGAGTTAACTATCAATATTTTTGTTTTTGTTTATCCAAGAATATGTTCGAATGACCTCTGATTTTACTATAATTATTATCCACTTATATTAGGTGTATTTATATTTTTAACACATAATTATGTCATTGATTTATCCTAAATCTAATGGTACGATCTATGTAAGAAATTTTGTCTCAATTTTCATTCCATTGAGAATTATTTGTTCTTATAAACAAATTCAATTTTATATGGTGTATATACATCCCATTGAAATATAATATCATGAATTTTTTATTCTCGTGATATTATAATCTTTGCTTAATGTTATTCTATATTTATTTTTATTCATGTATATTCTCAACTGGTCTGGGACTTTGTCTCAATCTCCTCTCATTGAGGCATATTTTGATTTATACACCACATTCTTTTATACAGTGTATAAAACTCTTTGACTTTTAATTTCATTCAAAGAGAATTTTTTTATTAAGGATTTTACTAAACGACAAAAATAATGTTTCTTTTTAATGTATGTGATGACAATGATGTTTCTCCCAGCACGAGCATTATTTGATATTTGGATTTCTTGAAAATTTGAAATGTTTTTAAAAGAAAAATAAATACCATATAAAATTTTCAAGTATTTTGGTATTTAAAATAGTTTTAAGAAAGCATTGATTATGTCAATATCATGAAATTATATATTGTGATTTCAAAGTAGAGATGTTATCTTTTATTTAAGCTTATCTTCTATGTTATGAATATGTTATAGTTCTTGGGTATTTTTTACGTATACATGTGGTTCCATGATAAACCAATGGCGTGTGAGGATGAGATAGCTCTCCTATGCATTAGGTAATGTGACAGAGGTAAACGTCAATGTTTCTCCTAATAGATTTAGGGAATATACTATGATGGGTATTCCACTCGTAACTCCCTATTTATCTGTGAAATCTATAGTGTATGTATATTGTGGATGCCATAATTTATATTTGCGATTTATGATTTCTATTTTTTATTCATAAATATTATGAGATCATGAGTTATTTTATAGATATTATGTATTTTTAGTGAACAGTATGAGTTCATTGATTTGTATGTATTGATGGACTAATGTTTTCATTCCTTATTTTATAACCCTTACTATGATTTTTATGCTTATCCCATGTTTTTGAAATGTTTTTCATAGGGTATGTGGAAGGGTAATAGGAAGGAATATTTCATGAATATTTATATCAAGAAAAGAATTATTGTTTTATTTATGGAGTTTTATTATTGTTAAAAAAATTGTATAGAGTAGAAGTATAAACATTTGTAATTTTTGAGATGTAACGTAATGGTTATGGCCTAATTCTCTAAAACTATAAACCTGAAAAGATCCTCAATGTATAATTCTTGAATTAAATCATGATTATGTAATGTTTATGTTTGGGGCCTTACAGTTGGTATCAGAGGTCGGTTTAGATAACTTAAGAGGTTAGGGTGTCATTTAAGAATAAGTGACATAACTATAATGGTTATCATATTAGAAAGTGTCAAAGTATGTTTAGATAAATTGATTAAATTTAAGATAACATGAATAAGTATATCTTAGTGTTTACCCTCCTCATAAGATAGTATATGATTATTTTTCTGATATACTTACACTGACCATTTTGGATTTAGTAAATGGATAGATCTAGTAGGAACCAAAGTAATAATGGATGTGAAGGAGACTATAGTGGTTTTCTGAATAAGAAACTGAATGAAATGGGAGCTATAATGAGAAATCTTGTGGTTTTTCTAAAACAACTATATGGAGTCATGATTTACCACTTTAACCTTGGGTATTTTTCTAAGGCATCATATATATGAGAAATGAATCCCAATGAATGTTTAGGTAATAATCATTGAGGTAAGTACATTCAAAAACCTATGTGTCAAGGATGTAGAAAGAATCACCTAGTAAAATTCTTCAAAGTGATGGGAAGATGTTATAGATATTGTAAGGAATGTAATAAATCAATAACCATATATGGAAAAAGGAAGTGTTTAGTTGACTCTAGGAAAGGGAAAGAAGTCCTTTCTGATAGATAAATTGAATTTTTTAAATGTGGTGTACATAGTCATTATGAAAATAAATGTCCTACAAAGAAGGTTCGGGAATTGGATCAGTAGGATCATACAAATATATGTTTAACAATACCTAATTCCATTCCAATTGAAGATAAGGAAACTAAAAAAGACCTATGAAAGGTATGGATTATTTCTTAACTCATGTTTTTACATTATTGAAATCTTAGGACATTATGCATGATTTTGTTTGTTAGAAAGAAATATTATGAAATAAGTTGTAAAAAAATGGTTAAGGGATCACGAATAATGATGGATGATTAATATGTCTACATTTTAGAAATTCAAGAGTTATGTTAGATATCTGGGTGATTAAATGTTTTAAAATATTAATTATTTTTTGTTGATGGGATTAGTTTGGAAGAATTTTCTCTTGTATGTGTAACCCTAAAGTTTGTTGTGTGAAAATTCTATTTAAGGAAGAATTATCATTTATTTTTTGGATATATTTATAAATAACCTTTTGGCATTATATGATCCTTGAATTTGAGGAAATTATAGGTTATTACTTTTTTGATGAAAATGTGAGGTATGAGGTAACATTTGAGGTTATAATATGTTATGGTTATTTTTGAGGAATTTATCTCATTTTTTGGAATCTTATAAAATTATATAGTATTTGAAAACAGAAAACATGCATACCATGTGACAACCCATCCCGTTGGACAAAGTTGCAGGAATAAATTCTTCAACCAAAGTGTTATTGGGATTTATCACCTACCATTAACCTACATGTAGTCCATGGTTAGTGTGACTTATTCTTTTTTGTTAAATGATTTTATGGATCAAGAATAATTTTATTTTGGATCTTATGTTTTCTCAAATGGATATCATTAGTATAGGAAAATGATTTTTTGATTAAGTGATAAATGTTATTTTGGAATACATTCACTCTTTTGGGAACATTATATGCCTAAGGAAAATAGAATACTATGGGATTTCATTTGAGGAGTAATGGAGGAATTGTATTTTGGAAGAATCTATGTTTTTATTATGGACTTATAGAGAATGAGGTTTTTTATAGAAATGAATAAACTATCTTGGAGAATATGTGATTAGGTTAATTAATTTTCAATATGAGACTTTAAGATTATTCAGTGTTATTTAGAGATAAATTTTAAGATTTATCATGGAAGACTATGTGATCAAATTATTCTGAGTTTTGAGTTTCAATATTAGTTTTGATTATTTTGAAATAATTTAAGGACAATTGTGTATTTAATGGTGTTTTTTAAACTTTAGGTATTGTTTATTGAATTTTGGAGATTAAGATTAGTATTTCTTTTTATAATGGATTATCCTTTTTATGGATTATCTGATCTTGTACAAACCATTTTTGTTTTGGTTAATGTCTAAAGACATGGGAAATATATTGTTCAAATTTTTTGGATTAGGTTATTCTATATAAGTTGATTCTAGTTCTTTTTAGGTGACTGAGTCACCTTGAATACTCATCATTTGGAGAAAATATGAGTTTTGGTAGAAATTTGGTAAAGGATGAAAGTCTGCAAGATAAGTAAGTATATTTCCTTATGTTCTTAGTCAAGCTCATAAATAAATTCCTAAAATTTATGATAAGTATATTAAAAAAAACTTTTTTCATGCAATTTGTATACTGCAATATCAAATATTTTTCAACCTCTCACAATTTTTTGGTTTTTTGGTGGTTAACTTTCTCTTAATCATGATTTCTATCACTCTCCTTTAGAACACGATGGTTATTTTTTCTTCCATATCCATGTTTTTCAACATGGAACCCTAGTATGTGTTTTCTTAGGTGACCTTTTTACTTCTATTTCATTCTTTAAAAGTTATAGTTTTATTAACACTTTTTATGATGTGACATTTTCAATGATCGGGCCCAATTTTAAAATTACAAGGACGCACTTTCCAAAAGGGGGAATAATGTAACAACCAAGGTATTTATAGAATAATACCTTTTAATATCTATTAATATTTATGAAAAATATATTAATATTATGATAAATATAACACTTTTCATGATAACCTAATCAGCATGTAACAATGGGTTTCTTTGAAATCTTACTTTGCACACAACTTTGAATTATACTGAAAAATAATACAACTACATTATTATTATTTTAAATGGTAGTTATCGCCTAGTAGTTATATTCATGGGCATGAACATAACTAACTACATTATGATTACACCTATTTTTTAAATGTTTTTATATTTAAATAACAAATTTTAGAGACTTAAAATAAGAATGAATCTGATTTTAGGCATGAAATACTCTAATATTTTTAAAAGGTCACTTTACCACCTTTTGAAGGTAAAAAATTTTTAAATATAGTTTTTGTCACATTTATATGTTATATTATAAAAAATAAAATTATTTTTTAGAATAGGGACATCAAAATTTACTTTGGATGAAATTTAAGTTTTAAACTGAAAAGATTCATTTTTAAATGAACAGTGAAAACAGGGCATTTTAATTCAAAACTGCATTTTCATCTATTTTATTTATATAGTTAGATTGTATTTTTATGGTGTTTAAAGTATAATTGGATTTTTTTTAATTTAATCCATTTTTTGTCGTTATATGTAATTTAACATTAAAATTGGACATAAAAAATGTAAATTTTTTAGTATTTTTTCTTTTTAAGAAACACGATTTTTGGTTTTGACAAAGGAAAATAATTTTAAATTAATTACGGGAAGTTAAGTGTTTTAAATTCAGAAAAATGGATTCCATATTTGGAATCAAATGGTTAAAATTTTGTAAATAGGTACCTTTTATTTTTTGAAATTATGAATAGTAACTTCAATGATTATTTTATTATCCATGGTAAAAGGGTAAATTTGGGAAATAAGGGTAAAAATTTAATATTATAATAATATTATAATACACTAAAATGTGTCCTAATACTATTGGGTGATATATTTCCTACCATGGGCATCATTAGGTCAATTTTCGGACCCCATGGAACTACTTGGGAGTTATAATGACATGTTATATTAATTAATTTAAAGCAAAGAGAAAAACAACATAAACATGTATCTTTTACTAAAAAAAATTTATACGGGGTTATTAAATTGATCTCTTTGACTATAAATAGTCATTATAAATATAGAACTATTTCCTACATCATGATATTTTATTTAAAATTTTTATACAGTAAATAAATTTATTTATTTATGACATAATGATGATGTAGTGATTACTTTATTAATGGATGATTTAAATAAATGAGATTACAAATATTAAAAAAATTTATCTTGTAATTTTTTTATTCTATAAGTGAATTTAATTGATTATTATAACTAATTTTTATTTTAATTTATGAATTTTTTTTGAAATAATCATGTTGTTATGGATTTTTTAAAAAGTCATGATATGAATAGTATAAAAATTGACATAAATGGGTTTTTAAAACACATACTATTTTATTAAATGATATAATAGTCCTAAAAATATAATATTCAGTCAAGTTACATAGATAATGTTTAAAATGTCATTAATTAACAACTTGGGGATCACTTATAATTTTATAGTAAATATAGTTACAATATATTATGAAAATGCAAGAAGACATGGTAAGAGTTAATGTTTTTAACTAAGGGTTAATGAAAAACGATATGGTTAAATTTGTAAACTATACATGTATAAAACCAATTGGTTGATAGTTTTTTGACCCAAAATCATATTATCATTGAAATAAATTACATTGGGACCATTTTAAACTGAAAATAATTTTATAATAAAATAATTATTCAATGCCTTCCTAAGGTGCCCCTCCTCCCTCTTATAAAAGGGTATCTCCTCTAACCATTTAATCACACATCTCAAGCCCCTATAATCGTCCAAATTCCTCTAAATAACCTCCCAACATCCCTCTCCTCCTTCTATATGCCTTACTTTGTGCATAAGGTAATTAAAGAAAGCCTTTAGGCTCAAATCAAAGGGAGGTACACGATTTAAGAGGTAGCGTCCTCTCAAAGATCCTTTCCGTTATTTAACTTCTTTAAACCCAATAATATTCTTATTATTTGATTAAATAATAACAGAAATATCCTCAACATACTAGGATGATTTTATAAGGATTGAAACTACACTTTCACACACCTCCATCTAATGGATTTGAACATACTGTTTCTTAGTACGGTGAACTACTGCCTCATGAAACGATGATTGTTCAATTATCCCATACCACCTCTCATGGTGGACATTATTATGACACTGTATTTATATATGATATATATTATATTTATATTTTCTCTATTATTATGTATTTTTTATTTACATCATACCTTTATTCTTTCCATAATGTGAAAATATGATAATTTTATTTGAAGAAGTGGGGACTACCACCCCCTCAAAATGATATGACTCGTTCATTCCATACATAGAACATATAAAGGATGGAATTAATGAAATTATTTAAAATATATAACATATATATTATAATATAATTATAATATACCTCTGTATCATTTATTTTTCAGTCCTTTAAATATGAAAAATAAATGAAAGTAGCGTTCATGTATACGTACGCCTTACCGTCTCCATGACCGATGTATTTAATTTATTATATCCAAATGTTATGGGATATTCTAAATAAATATGTATGGATATAAATACATATAAACTGGATATATGTGATACTTATATCATGAATATGAATCTGGATATAATGGTATTTTTACCACAAGGATAGTTTGTATTTATAACAAGTTCATTGTTGACTCAAGTAACGAAAATCGACAAAACGACCGATATGAACTTGAATAATTATAATATTTTTATAGCTAGAAAATAAGTGATATAAAAGGATTAATAAACATTAAAATATTTTTGAATCAAGTATAAGTTAACTTATGTTTATTCATCAGGAATATAAATAATGAATGAGACAAGTCGGACTCAAGGTAAGGGAACCTTTCACCCTCAACTTTTAGTCAAAGGCGTAATTTTTTGTTATGTCTTTTAATTTCCATTTTATTAGTTTGGGATATGTTCTTCTATATAGTTATTTATGAAAATTTTATTTTTAAGTGATTAGAGACTCTTTTCTCTCTGATAAACTCAATTTCTGAATTTTTAAGTGATGTTGTTAGGCCGCCAAATTTTCATAAGTGAATTTCTAAACTCAATTTCCACTCTTTGGGTTTTATGAATACTTCATTGATTGTATTATGCCAAGATTATGTGTAGAATCATTTTTTATTTATTAATTTTTTGATTTCAACTTCCCTTTTTTGTGGATATAATTTTTCAACACACAATCACCCCACTGATAAATTCTTACGTCATTTATACGAACTTTGTAAGGGAAATCTTAGATCAATCTCTATTCATTGGGTTAATTATCCATTCCATTGGTTTTGTTTTTAAAAGAATATGTGTGAATGACCTATGATTGTTTTACACATAATATCCACTTATATTGGGTGTATTTATATTTTTCACACATAATTATGTAATTGATTTATCTTTAATCTAAGGTTATGATCTTTCTAAGGTATTTTTACCCAATTTACATTACATTGAGGCTTATTTGTTGTTATAAACCACTTAAAATTTATATGGTGTATCTACTTCTCTTTGATATATTATATCATGAATCTCCTTATTCCCACGATATTATAATATTTTTTTAATATTATTCTGTAATTATTTTTATTCAAGTATTTTCTCAAGTGGTAAGGGACATCGTCTTAGTCTCCATTCATTGAGTCATGTTTTGATTTATACATGAATTTATTTAATATAGTATATAAACCCCTTTGACTTTTAATTTCATTAAAAGGTTATATTGTTTCTCTAAAGGTTTTTACTAAACGGCAAAAAGAATGTTTCTTTTTAACGTATGTGACGACAATGACCTTTCTGACACCACGAGCATTATTTGATATTTGGCTTCCTTAATAAGCCGTACAGTTTTTAAAAGTAAAATAAATACCATATGCCCTTTTCATGTATTGGGGTATTAAATATGGTTTTGATAATGGAATGATTATGTCAATATCTTGAAATGATATATTTTTATTATAATGTGGAAATGTTTTCTTTCCTCTATACTTATCTTATGTGTTATGAATATGTTATGGTTCTTGGGAATTGTTTATTTATATAGGTGGTTCTATGATAATCCAAGGGTGGGTGAGCCCGAGATAGCTCTCCAATGCATTGGGTAATGTGAAAGAGGAATATGTTAATATTTCTTCTAATAGATTTAGGGAATATACTATAATGGGTATTCTAATCTTAACTCCATATGTAGTTATAAAATCTACAATGAAAGTATGTTGTGGATGCCACAAGTTACATTTTTGATTTATACTTTCTATTTGTTATTAATAAATCTTATGACTTCATGAGTTATTTTGATTAGCTTATGTATTATGAGTGAAAAGTACGATTTCATTGATTTGTATGTATTGATGGAATAATGTTTTCATTCCTTATTTTATAACCCTTACTGGGCTTTTTATGCTCATCCCAAGTTTTCGAAATGTATTTCAGAGGTTATGAGGAAGGGTAAGAGGAAGGAAGAATTAAAGAAGAGTTATATCAAAAATAATAATTCTTTTTTTTATTTAAGGAGTTTTATTATTTTGAAAAAATATTATAGAGTAGAAGTGTCTACATTGTAATTTTTGAGATGTAATGTAATAGTTATTTCCTATTTCCATAAAACTCTAAACCTAAAAAGATCCTCAATGTAAAATTCTTGACTTAACACAAGATTGTGTATTGTTTAAGGTGGGGGCCTTACATAGGTATTCTACACCATTGTGATTTCAACCATTCCTCTTAAAATTATCGATGTTGGTTTGGGTAATATCTACAAATAAGAATTAGGTAGGATTTATAAATGTAAAATACCACAGTATTGTTTATAATTACTGGTATGTACATTTACAATAACAATTTTCACACTGTGAAAATACATTTTAATTTTAATTAATTAATTAATTCCCCATGTTATTATGAAATTAGTGAATAAAGAAAATTATATAATTGGTTAATAATTGTTTATGAAATTGATAGATTAAGGGGTTTATCAAATTGATGGAAATATATGAGGTGTTATGATATGATTGAAATTTTTATTTTTAATTTGCATGTGGTTAATAAATGAAATTATGAAATGAAAGGAATAATGATTTTTAGTAATGGTTGAAAATATGGAACTATGAGATGTGATATTTGGGACTAAGTTGTAGGATGTGGGCTAATGCACTAAACACCCATAGGGTGTTAGAATTTCACAATATATGATCCCAATATAAATATGTATTGCATGTGATCACTGTGTTATGGGATAGGGACTATTTCTCAAAATACCCACAGGGTTCTAGACTATTGTGCTAGGACCCCATTGTATGATTGAAAAATTAGAAATAATTTATCAATGGAAACCCATAATGAAATTAAATGGTTTATTCCTTTTTCGATGGTTCAGAGACTGGTTTGGGATGAATAAGCTATTTATTTTTTGAGTGTCATCATGAATCTAGGAATTTATGTGGTTAATTAAACTATAATTTATTGTATACATTTTTTACTTATTCATTTTTAGTTTATTCTTTATACAAATGTATACATTGTTATATATTGTATATTATTATAGAAACCATTTGTAGTGGTATAATATGTTTTACTCACACCCTACTTGTGCTACCTAATTGGTGCCCAAATAGAATTCATGTTTATTGTATAGGATATGGTCATGAGACCTTTGTTATGTGGATGTGGTGGGATAGAGCATGGATGAGGGAACTGGACATGATGTTGGGACCCTCTTTTTTGTTTTTAGTGTCTCCCTATTTTTTGTTTTAATTTGACACTTGAAATTTATATAACATGACATATATACTATTTTGGATTATGTTTATTTATCTTTATTTTCATATTATCATGTGTTGTTGGTCCTTATTGATTATTGTATTATCTTATTTATTATTTAATATCATCTGTCTATTGTTTATTATTTTTATTTATTGTGATACTTTTAGAAATATGATATATTCTTCCCATGATATATATATTAGACCCTCCCTTATATTCAACATCCATTGAAATATGGGGAGTGACTCCTGATGTTAGGTAACTAACAGCCTTGGAACACAGACATATGGAACTCGGTTTGGGACATTAAATAGTTATATCAGAGGGGTTTCTTTTATTTTCATTTGACTTCCATTTTATGAAAGGTAGAAAGAATACTAGGATTAGTTAGTACTTGTTCATTAGTTCTTTCATGTATTAGTTAACCCATTTTAGGGGGAAACTCAATTGGGTAGGATTATTCTTGTTGATGTTTGTTGTTACGATTGAATTTTTTTCACCTCGAGTGATGCACTTTTTGTGTGATGTTATTTTTCTATGATTTTACTCATGGCATGATATCGAATGGTAGTTGTTTATACATGAATAATTCTAGGTACTCATAATTTTATGTGACATGTATCAATTTAGGCATTCATGGAAAAATAGGTTCGGATAAGTTATTAAAAGGAAATTCATTTGTTTTTTTTTTGAGTTAATTAAGATAAAAAGGTTCCTTATATGAAATTGAAAATTGTCAATGATTATAAATGTGGTAATTTAAAATGGATAAATGGGTTTATATTTTAAAGTTTTCAAAATATTTGAATTTTTAAACAATGTTAACCATGACCTAGGTGGGAGATGGTTGAGGGTAGTGATAGTACCTCAATTTTGACAGCATTGCAGAGTATGGGGTGCTGAATTGTTATGATTTTATGTGAATATATATTTTTAACATGTTATAAAGATTTGTTACGTGTTCTAGGATGTGTGTTTTGAATTTTATATAAATTCCTCTACATCAAATCTTATTGATAAGATGACATGAGGACATAGTTGGAAATGTGCCTCCAATAGAGGAACCAGAGGCTTTGATGGTTTCAAGTGAAGGGAAGGTAGAGAAGGTCCATGATAAATTTTATTGATATTTTAGGTTTTTTAAAAGATAACCAAGGTGGTTTGTGTGAAATATTTCTAATATAAAATGGGAGTTCTGGTTGAAACACCCTCTTACATTCACCATAGAGTGTGGACCTGAGGAAATAGAGTTCTGGTTTGAGTCTTTTCAGATAATACATGACCATTTAGAGACTCCTTTTGAAAATAGTCATGTTGTCTTCTTATATGTCACATCGTTAAGAGAATCATATGTGATATATTCAAAGTCATGATGGGGAAACTGGTGAACATGGTATAAAAAGAATTTTAGGTGAATTTCCTTGAACATTTTTACCCAGAGATACTGAGGCAAGAGAGAATAGTTATGTCTATGTGGTTAACCCATGGGAGTATGTCCATGATGGAATATACTGGTTGTTTTACTAATTTTTAAAAGATTGTCTTAGCATTGGAAAGAGATGAGTTGACTCTGGTGAAGAATTTTCAGGATGGTTTTAATTGTGATATTAGTTCCCCAATTAACATCTTTTTTCTAGATAAGTTTTTCTATGTGGTGAATCAGCCTCTCATTTCTAAGGGGAACCTGAAGAAGGCATCTAGTAAAATGTGGGTGGTTTCTACTAGATGGCCAAAAGGTACTTTTATGAGAGTAGGAAGTTTAGTTTTGAGAATTTCAACTACGTAAATAGTAATTTGATCGGTTAGAGAGAAGGATTCGTTACTCAGAGTAGTAACCAAATTTACATCCAATGGTGTGGTTGGTTAGGTCACATTTGTAGTTAGTGTCCTAGACCACTAGTGGATTACAAATATTGTGGCAATATCATTCACTGATAGAGTAATTACCTAAATTCTCAATTGATGGGTAGTGATTAAGGAAATAGTCTAAATCAGAGTAATGGATGGGGTTATTCTACCCCATATCAGTCTTCTAGTTAGAGTTCTTCAAGCTGTGTTGGCCGAGGAAGTGAATATGGTATGTTACAGAAATAGTGACCATATTAGAAGAGTGGTTCAACATAAGGGAATCAGACTGCAATACAGGTAAGCGGGGTAGGACATGTGCATATATTTCATCCCGCACTTGTCAATAGCAAGGCATGACCATTTCTAGTTAGAGGTATTATTCTTATATAATCTATACTTACTAGTTCATTGTTTGATACAATATTCTATCATTCTTTTATATATCCCCATATTTTGAATGGTTTAAGACTGATGGTGGAGTTTGTGAGTGGGGGTTATGAAAATCACCACACTATTGGGAGTACTGATGTGGGACATATATTGATAAATGGGATGTTTTATCGAGTTTGGTGAATATAGCTTATATAGGGATATTTATAGACTCAAAATGTTAGGCTTTGACTTGATTTTTGGTATGGACTGGCTAGTATCATACATAGCCCACATCGATAGTTACCCAAGGATAGTTTAATTTATGTCTCTTGAGGGTAACAATTATTTTTATTATAGAGAGTTTGATATCCAACTAGGTCGAGAAACTCGAGTTCAAAAGAAACTAGGGGAACTAGCCTCCTATGTTAAAAGTATTTTTTGATGATGGGGGTGTGCAACATGATATTTTTTCACCCATAGTATTCTACTTTTAGGACATGTTTCATAAAGAATTATCAGGGATTCCACTTGGGAAAGATTTTGAAGTTACAATTGATCACGTACATGGATTTGAACTAGCTTCTACTCCAACATATATAATGTAACCAATATATATTCTAGAGATTAATGCTATATTGGAAGAATTGATGGATAATGGATACAACAGTCCGATCAAATAACCATGGTATTCTTTGGTTTTGTTTTATAAGAATACTGATTGGAAATTGTGTTTATGTGTTTATTACAAGAAGTTAAATCGGATGATAGTGAAGAACCGGTCTCCTCTTCCATGTATTGATGATATATTTTACTAGTGGGGAGGAACGTGCATTTTCTCCAAGATTGAATTTAGGTTGATGTATCACCAGTTGAGAGTTAAACCTTATAATATACCATAGAATTATTTCAAAATAAGTAAGTGCCTATATAAGTTTATCGTGATATCGTTTGGGCTGAAGAAAACTCTAGATATGTTTATGGACTTGATTAGTTAGATTATTCACCCATACCTGGATCAGTTTGTGGTTGTTTTTTTGGAAAAAATATTGGTGTACTTTAAGAATCATGATGATCTTGTCCAACATCTTCAAATAATATTTAATACACTAAGAGGGAATTAGATATAAATAAATCTATCTAAGTGTCAATTCTAGATTAACAAGGGTCATTTCATAGGTCACATGATCTCTGACAAAGATGTCTCAGTTGACCCTGAGAAAGTTCAAGCAAAGGATTCCTAGGAACATCCCAAGAAATTATTTAATATCTGAAGATTTATAGGGTTGGTGGGTTATTATTAGAGATTCATATATGAATTTTTTTCATTGGAAGCATTACTATTAGCTTTAACATGAAAGAAATCTCGTTCTATTGGAATGAAACATGTGATAATTATTTCTTGGAACTGAATAATCATTTTACTACTCCAACAATATTGATCCTACCTAAGTTGATTGAGGATTATACCATGTTTTTTTATGTATCTGGGATCATTATTAGAGAATATTTGATGCAAGTATATTGAGTTATAATGTATGGGTCATAGAAGTTGACACCCCATGAGTGGATATACTCTATACATGATCTCGAGTAAGCTATAGTGGTGTATGGTTTCAAATGTTGGAAAAATTATCTATTGGGAAAATAATTTACTATGTATACCAAGAAAAAAAGAATAAAGTATATATTTTTACACTGACATTTGAATCTTCAGCAGATAAGATGGGTTGTGTATATGCAGTATTTTTAATTTGATGTAGCATATACACTTAGGAATGGAATTGGTGTTGCTAATACTTAGGGAATGAAATCACAAAAATAATGTAGTTCAGGAGTCTAGTTCTAAGTGGAAGATGATGAATTTACTAGATAAGATGTATATTGTTGTTCAGGAGGTCCAAGAGAAGATGGCTCATGTATTTTTAGTAGTTGATTTCATACTTTTGAGCTGTATTAGGGAGAGACAGTATGAGGATCTTGAATATTTGTCCTTGAGGTAAATCCTTAAATTTGTGTATTAACCATTTGATTAGAATATAGATGAGTATGCAACCATCTATGTCAGATATTGTATTTTTATACCTAAATGTATGTGAGAAGAGTTGATGCAAGTGTTTCATGCCTCAAAGGGGGAGGTGTTTCTTAGTTTGACCAAAATTTATTGTGACCAATGTTGATACTATTGGTGGTCAATCATGAAATAGGATATTTTAGGTTTTGTGACATGATGTTACAACTTTAAACATTTGAAGGTCATTCATGAACGGACATGCGATTTACTATAGCCATTGACCTTTCTGGAATGGAAGTGTGATGACGTTACCATGGACTTTTTGGTGTGTCTTCTAAGGACGCCTCATAAGAATGAGTCTATATTGGTGATTACGGACCTATTGATGAAAGTATCCCATTTATTTTCAATTTTGGACACTATAAAAGATGTTGAGTTGGGGGATATGTACATTCATTATAAATTCCATCTAAATGGGGTTCTATAAAGAATAGTTTCAGACCATGACTCATGATTTACTTTATGTTAATGTAAGATATTATAAAAATCATTGGGTACATAGGTATTTCTGAGTATAGATTTTCACCTATATAAATATGGATTGTTAGAATGGAATATATAGGTTTTGGAAGATATTCTACAGTCTTGCATCCTAGATTTTAGTGGGTCTAGGTAGAAGCACTTAGTGGTCATTGAGTTTTTTGATAACAATAGTTATTAGTTGTCTATTCAGATGGACCCATATGAGGTATTTTATTGTAGGCAATGAATATTGCCTCTATTCTTGATGGAGGTACGTGATTATGAGTTGTTGGCACATAGTCTCATATGTGAGACATTAGAGAAGGTCCAATTGATACAAAAACGTATGAATACAACTTATAGTATGTATATTTCATATTATGATCAATGTCAATGACCCCATTAGATTACAGTGAGTGATTTTTTATTCCATTGGGTGTCACCTAATTTGGGTCCCTTTGGATACATAGGTAGGGTAAGTTGGTTCCCATGTTTTTTGGATCTTTTGAGATATTAGATAGGACCAAGCCTATGGCATAATGATTGACTATTCCACATATGTATAGTGTAATGAGTGGTGGTATTCATGTGGAAGAATTGTTGAAGTATCACCCCAAACCTTCTCATGTGATAGATACTGATGATTTAGATATTGAGGATGATGTGTCCTTTTAGGAGCATCTGATTGTTTTTAGGTACTCTACTACCTTTTTGAGTATATATTGGTTGGGTTTTTCTTTGGGTAGTTACAAGTTAAATTGTAGAAATTTAGAATCCCATGGGGTTGTACATGGTTGGAGTATGTTTAAGTCAAGAAATGCATCTTTATGCAATAAAACTATGCACCCTATTTTAGAGAGACAGGTGGTGGTGCATGGTTGCTGCAAGGTTTGTCCAAACCATGAAGCCACTCTCCCCAAACAGTACACCCAAAAACAGTTGGGGTTTATATGGTTGGAAATTTTTTGCCAAATTGTTCACCAATTAGGAGAAACTTTGTTCCCCCATAAAATTATGTGCATAGTTAAGGAAAATTATTTGGGAAACCACGAACCCCTTCCTCGAAAACCTTGTGCACAATATTTACTTAACCCCCAAATTAAAAAAAATCCTAACCCCACAAATTTTAACCCAAATCACTTTTATTCAACCTGACTCATTTTCCAAAAAAATTTGAGGCTCTTGAGATGATTACAAGGCTCATAGAACCCATTTCTTTATGAATTGATGATTTGATTGATGGATTATCTCCTCTATGTTATGTTAATTCTTTCCTGTTCAGTTTCGAATCTCCCTCGTATCTCTTTCCTGATGACGTCAAATGATTTTTTCCTCCATTAGATATGTTTTAGATCTATTTTTTTATATATATTAATCATTTGGATATTTATCATAGGTATTGGTCTTATATATTCCATTTTATTATAATTTCATCCTTTCTGCTTCAAATTATGAATTTTGGTTTGGTGAATGTCCACTAAGGATCTAATGCTAGATTTTATAAATGAAAAATCACATAGTATTGATTATAATTTCATATGTGTAATTATGTAAATTCAATTTCCATGTTGGGAAATTTCATTTTAATTTGAATTAACTAATTAATTCCCCATGTGATTATAAAATTGGTGAATAATGAAATTGTGTACTTGGTTGATAATTGTTTATGAAATTGATTAATTAATGGATATATGATGTTAATGGAAATCCATACGGTGTAATGGTAAGATTCAAATTGTGATTTATTATTTATCTATGATTAATAAATTAAATTATGAAATTAATTTATTAATGATTTATGGTCATGGTTGATAAATATTTTGAAATATGGAACCATGAGATGTGATATTTGAGACATAGTTTTGGGGAAGAGAAGGTTGCTCCAAATTTCCACAGGGTGAAATAATGGTGCTCTAGGTCCCTAATATATATATTTATTACATGTGATCATTGATTTTTGGGATAGGTAATACAACTCCAAATACCCACAGGGTTTTAGATATCTGCTCTAGACCCCCATTTTATGATTGTGAAATTGGAAATAAATCATTAATTTAAACCCATGATATAGTGAAATGTGTTATATTTTTTTGGATGATTTAGACTATAAAATGTTCTGAAGAAAGTATTTATGGTTCAAGTGTCATCGTGAACCCAATAATTTATATGGTAACTTAAAGAATAATTTAATGTAAAAACAATATTCTTATTCATTTGGATATTATTCTCTAAAAAATGTATACACTATTATAGATTGGATATTACTATAGACGTTATTATTTGTTTCTTAATGAGTTGTACTCACACCTTACATAGGCTTCTTGATTGATACCTAAATAGACTTTATTCTTTGGGACATGATATGGGAAATATCCCTATGTTAGATAGTAGGGTTGGGATGGCGCATGGATAAAGAAACTAGACAAGACGTCAGGGCCAGATTGAGGAGTTGTATGTGTGCCTTCAATTTTGGGTTTCATTTCAAACTTTTCACTTATATATAATGACATGTATACTATTTTTTATTATGGTCATTTATCAATGTTTTCATATTATCAGGTGATTTTTATCCCAAATGATTATTGTATTATCTTGGTATGTTTTTTATTAGTTGGATATTTTTTTGTGTTTTCTACTATTGTGATTCATCATTAAAGAGGGCATAGTCTCCCCACAGTATTTATATTACAACCTATATACTAGTTGGAAGCCTATGGAATACAAGGAGGCGTTCCTTATATCATGTAACCAATTGGCTTGGGGAACTGGAATGTGAGGCCCTGGTTAAGATGTTATAGTAATAAATTGACCCAATATTCTCTAGGATTTCATTGTCTAATAAATCATATACTTAGCTTCACATTTTTAATAAAATTCATAACACTTTTCAATAGAGAAACATCGTGAAAAATATTACCACCTCCCTCAAAAGAAATATATTTTCTCTAGTTATTCACATAACATTTATGCCTACTTTTATCCATCCTCATATGTTTCTAAATCATTTTCATATTATCTTACATTTACTATAACAAATCTGGTCTCATTGGATTCCTTTCTCCTACTTATCCCAAAAAAACACATTTCAAAAAAAGTTTCCAAATAAATCATCAAAGTATTCCATCTATATTATTGAATTACAACAATTATTATATGAAAAATCAGTTAATAAAATATTTTTATCCCAGCTTTCCAGATAATCCATTGAAAATTAACAAATAATTTCCTCCAAGTTTGAATTAATCAATTGTAATTTCCATTAGAATGAGGATGAAAGGGTTTATAGTAAATTAATTTAGTGACCAATAACTTCTAAATTATTTTACAAAAAAATAATTTGAACCTAAGATCATGGTTAGATTCAATGGATAGTGAAACTATATATAACTTTACAATCTCATTGAGATATAGTTTAGAAAAAATATTTAATGTCATAGTATCATGAATGTGAAGAAAATTTTTATATTTAGTTAATAAATTAGTAATAACCCAAATTTCACTATTACCACATGGTGTCCTTGGAAATCCCACTATGAAATCCATAGATATATTGTACCTTCTCCAACTAGGAACTAGAAAATGATAAATTATCCCCCTCACTGATTTTCATTATTCTTTAACATATTGACATGTAAAACATTTCATGGTAAATGTAGAAATATCTCCTCATTCAAATCAAGTAGAAATATTATCAACTTTCTCTTTATATATATTTTTTTACCAGGATGAATGGAAAATGAGGAACTATGAGCATCACTCAAAAATTATCTCATCACCTTATAGTCAAAAGGCACACATAATCATTTTAAAAATATTATAAAACCTCCCTCATCAATATTAAACTCCAGAAAATAACACCTCCTAATGGATTATACATTTTCCTAAAAAATAATATATTCCTTCTCCTATTTATTAATTATTTAGGACAGATACCATTATATTCCACCTGAAACAAAATAAAGTAAGTTCTTGTATGTTTGATTTTGGGGATAAAATTCATAAAATCATTAATTAAAGGGTCACATTCTAAATGTAAAATAGTCAATATAGAATTATTATTCTAACTCAATTAATCAAGTATTTTTTTTATTCTCTTATATGGTAAAGAATTATACAGTTATAATCATTTATCAATTCTATCCATCTTCTATATCTCACGTTCAAATATTTCTATGTGAATATATACTTCAAAATTTTGTGGTCAGTATACACTTTACACATCAATCCATATAAATGATGTCACTAAATTTTTAAAGAAAACACTACATCTTCCAATTTTTGTAAATTCATAGGATAATTTTCTCATGTAGTTTTAATGGACATGATGAATAAGAAATTACATGATTAATATAAAACAAAAAAACCTAGACCTCTCAAAGAAGTGTCAATGTAAACAAGAAATTTACCATCTATAGATAGTACGGAGAAAATTGGGTAATTCAATAATATATTTTTTAATTCCTGGAAACATTCTCCATATTCCTTTTTCTATTAAACATAACTCCCTTTAATGTTATCTTAGTTAGTGGGACAGATAAATGTGAATATATTTTCACAAAACACCATTAATATAATGTTAATCTAATAAAACTATGAATCTAAATAACATTGATAAACATTTAACACTCATAAACAACTTTAGTTTCAGTAGTACCAAATTTTATGGCATATTTACTATGTTGTGTACAAGGATTAAAGTATGATATAATGAAAAATCACATTTTCTAAATTTTTCATATAACTTATTTTATTTTAGGGCTTGAATAACAATACTTATTTTTTTCCACATCCTCATTAAAATTATAATAAATAATTATATCACTAATAAAAACACTAATAAACTTATCAAAATATTAATGGAATATTCTATTTATAAGATCTATAAATATAGAAGGGTGATTATTTAACCCAAAAGTTATTTCCATAAACACATAATGCCTAAATATAGTCTGAAACACTATTGTCATAATTTCATGATCCATCAAATTCAGATGATGGTACCTATATATTAGGTCATGTTTTTAAAAATACTGATCTCCCTAGAGTTGATCAAACAAATCATCAATATGAGCCAAATGATAATTCTTCTTAACCATGATGTTATTCAAGAAACTATAATCAATGAAAAGTATCACTAAACCATCCTTATTTTTAGCAAATAAAATAGGATTACCCTATGGGGAAGTCATAATATAGATGAAAACATTATCAAGTAACTCTTTTCACTAGTTTTTCAATTCCATATGTTTTACATAAGCCATTCCAAGATGGTATTTTAAATTGTCCAAGCATCATCCACTAAGTAAATTGTAAATTAAAATCATAGATGGGGTATAGCATTGGAAAAATCATAAGGAAAAATATCCAGGTATTTTTTTACTACCAGAACATCATTAATCTATACAGTTCCCTTATTTGAAAAAAAATATATATAAATTTAATTTCCATATTTTAACATTTTATCAACTTCTTGATATGTTTAAAAAGGTATAAATTAATTCTTATATATTGAAATATGTATTCCATTTAAAACAAATTTGAAAATTCCATGTTTATTGTAAAAATGGTTTTTTAAAAATAAACCATTAAATATTGTAAAATAATTCAAATATCAAATAATTATTGAAACATTGGAAAAAAATTATTGATGTTTTATACATTAAAATATAATATTCTTTTTGGTCTTTTTTTAAAATAAAACATATAAAATATAAAAAAACATTTCTGAAACCATTAATAAATATTAAAAAGTGATTCAAAATTTCATTTATAATTAATTCATGTTTATATAAATACATCTATAAAATAATTTTAATAATATGGACATGTATGGGAATGATTTATAAAATAAATCTTTGAAACATATAAATCGATGTTTTAAATGTAATGTGTCCCTTATACCAAACCTTAGAAAAATTCAGTTTTGTGAACATTTTAAATAAATTAAAATATTTTATAAATGATCATTAACATCCCTTTGAGAATAAATAATAATTTTTTGTAATCATTTAGAATACTATTTAATTAAATAATTGGATGTGTAACTTTAAAAGATGATTTTTTAAAAAATAAAGTCACATACCTCAAGTATGAATCATAAAAATCCATTCCTTATATTCCTAAATAAAAAACTTATGTTAACTATTTAATTTATTAAGGAATTTTTTAAAGGTCTTCCTCCCTTTTATTTTATTTAATACCATGTTATATAAAAAAACTTAATTAATTAAGGTCACTACGTACGTTATGAAGATATTCATCTCATATTCCCAAAATGAATTCTACTTGTTGAATATGGTAAAAGAGGTCATTATTTCAACATATATTAAATAATAATCATTTTATATTTATAAATTTTAAGAGTAAGTTATAATTTTATGACATATCGTTAATGATGGCTATGAAAAATGAACTATCTTACAATCATGGAGACGGAAGACCATACATACACAAGCATAACATTTCAATATTTCAACAATACTCATGGAAAGGTGGTTAAAATTATTTTATATTTATATTATGATTATAATATCATAAATAACATATTATTTCTTTGAATATACATATATATATATGTATCATCCTCATGATGTGGTTATGAAAAACTAATCACACAATTCATAGAAGTGGTAGTCCACACATATGCATGAACGATGTTATCATTTTCCCATGAATGAAATTTTTAAAAAAGAGTTGATATATTACTTATATATATTTATAAATATGTAATAAATATCATATATATACCTTAAATCTATCATTATTACCAGCTATGAGAGGCGGTGATGGAAATTGAATTGCATCGGTTCGTGTGGTAGCAGTCCTCCATACACACAAATAATGGTCTTGTTTCACAATTTATGAGAGAAGATATAGATATAGGTAATTATATACACATAAAAACATATATGTTTATCTGTGATAATTTTTTTATTAATTAATAATATTTTATGACAGTTTTAAGGAGGTAAAAGAATTAATAAAGGTAAAATGATTGATCAAGAACCATACCTATTTTTTAGAAAACCTATTAAGGATTATACAAAATTATTTACCTAGATAGTTTTTTAATTAAAAAAGTCATATATTGGGAGGTATGTATGGAAGGGATGTTTTCATGTACTGGTTGAACCAAAAGGTCTTTAAAGTGTGGAGAAAAGAGGAGAGGATGTCTCCTTTTGTAAGAGAGGGGATGGGCACTCTTAGAATTTCTTAATGTTTTAAATTAATATAAATTAATTTTCACATTAACATATTCCAAATTGATAAGAGTATAAAATAAGATTATACTGAGTTGAAATTCTCTCATTCAATAAAATTTTTACATTCTTAGGTGAGTTTTTTCGCCTTGTTATTTTTTTAGCCTATGTTATACCATTTTTTACAATTATTGTGGTAATAATGTTTTTATACTTTTAGGGTTAATATTATTTCTATAAAAGGTAAACTGGTTCATATTTGATTTTATTTATCATATACTAATAAATAAGAATAATATTGTAATTTATATATTTTAAATCATTTATTAAACATTTAATTATTAAAAAATAACATTAATGTCATTTTTTGAACTATTAAATTAATTGGAATTTGAAAACAAAACAACAACAAAGGAATTATAATATATTACATTAAGCCCCATCTAACATGTTATATTTATCAAAAAAATAATGGAACATAATAATTTATTCAATTATATTATTTTTAATTCTTTTAAAAACTATTATTTTATTTTTCTATCAATTGAATAAATGTTGTGTCGGTGTTTCATAAGAATTTAAGGTAATTATATAACTATTAAAAATTATAAATAAATTGACACCATTAAAATACTTCCATTATTCTAAAAATGACCATTAATATTCATTAAACACTTTATTTACCCCTTGTGTAACCCCATAATATATTTTTAAAATCAATAGAGTGATATTTTTAATTTTTCTTTACATAAAATATTATATAGGTCATCTTCAAAAAATGGTATTCCATATATATATATATATATATATATATATATCCTAAGGTGATAAGGATCATAATAAACTAATAAAATATGATTAAAGATAAAAAATTGGCCTTATCACTTAATTTTAACCTAAGTTATCCACATTTACCCTTTTACTATGGAGATATTTTTTAGAATTTAACTATTTATTATGAAACAAAATTCAGCCTGCCATATTAAATAAAAATAAATATCATAATTAAAAATATTTATTAAATTTTACAAAATTAATTCTATATAAATAGATGAAAATAATTTTATAAGTATCATGTAAAGCGTAATGAAAAATGGTTTTCCGAATAAAATGTACTTTTAATTTTAAATGTATTTTAATACCACAATTTCATATATTGTTGAATCTTATTTAAAGAATTATATTATTTTAATCTAAATAATAAATAATAATTTATTATAAAATTAAAAAATATTTTTAATATTTTTAAATGAAAATAAATGAATTTTTTACAGAAATCACTATTTTTCACTATTCACTGAAAAATAAAAAAATCTGAAAAATCCCAAAAAATTATCTTAGGAGAATTTTGATGTTCTAGATTCAAAACATATATTCATTTATAATATTCAAATATTATAACCTGAAGTTTAAAATTTTATGTAAAACTATTTAAAAAATAGTTAAAAAATATTTTGCATATTGATTTTAAAATTATTTAATATTTTTATAATGAATTTAACTATCTAATTCATGAATAATAATAAATATGAAAATAATGTATTATATCATTACCTAGGTTGTTATATTCTTCCCCCTAATTGAATTTTCATATTCCCATGTTGTTTCTTCAAATATATGGGTTTTCCAAAAAAAACATAACATGGTGAGTCACCGTTTTCTGCGTCACTTTCTCTTTATAGTCTTGAATATTTTCAGGATATTCCTCATAAGAATGTTTTTATTATCTAAAATACCACAACTAGAAAAACATGAGATTAGTATAAAATAAATTTTCTTAATATTAAAATATGAGAAAAAAATTGTAACTGGAATAAACTGGGAGGCAAGACAACTCAATAGGCAACTAATAGAACTTTCTCTATGATTTCATACAAAGTAATAAAAAACAAACATATCTTCCCATTTATACCAAAATGAATAAATTTTTTCCATATATATGATATAAGAAAAACATAATCACCCACCTCAAAATAAATATATTTAATTTGGTTGTCTTTATAACTTTTATGCCAACTTTGGGTCATCCTCATATGTTTTTGAATCATCTTTATCTTTTCATCCATTTCTTGTACGAACTCCAATCCCATAAACATCATTTCTCCTATTTTATCACAAAAAACTATAGTACCACAGTAATTTCCATATTATACTTTAAAAGGTTCTATTGTTTTACATGAATTGCAACTAAAAATATAGGAAAACTTAACTAATGAAAGATTTTGATCTCAAATTCCATGATAATCCACTAAAAAAGAAATAAGAATATCTTACATAGTTTTAATCATTCACTTCGAATATCCATTAGACTGAGGATGAAAGGATCTAAAAAAATTTAATTCATTTCACAATGACTTATAAATTTTTTTCTAAAACAATAGGTGAAATTTAGATCATTGATAGATACAAAAGACAGAGAAACTCTATGTAACAAGTCTATCTCTTTGAGATCTAGTCGAGAAAGATGATCTAAATACATAGAATCTCAAATGGGAAGTAAATGTCAATAATTAGTTAATTGATCAATAATATCCCAAATTTTATTATTCCCTTGTAATTTCCTTTGAAATACCACTATGAAATCCATATATTTTCTTTATTAAAACTATTTCACTAAAAAAGGATAAATCATCCCCTTCAGTAATTTTAATTCTTATTAAACTATTTACCTATCAAAAATTTCAAAGTATATTAGAAATATCTCTTTTTATTCCATCCTAGAATTAATACTCTTGAAGGTCTCTGTACATCTTAATACTAACAAGATGAATAGAAAACAAAGGGATATGAGCTTCAATCAATAATTTTGTCCTCATCTATGAATCACAAGGAACACATAATCATTATCCAAATATAGGAACCCCTCTATCAATAGTAAACTCTGTAAACTTACACCTCCTATCATATTCTATATTTTCTAATATAACATGATCCTCGTAATAAGATTCCATATCTCATTTTGACAATTATTATTATACTAAAACATGAATCAAAATAGACGATGTTTTTTCATGTACAATTTCATGTCCAAAAACCATATAATCACTAACCAAAGGGTTATGTTCTAAATTTAACATGTCCAACGTAGTATAATTTTTCCAACTCAGGGAATCATCTATATTGTTTTCTTTACCTATATAATTATGATGTGTGTAGTAATATTTATTTTTCAAATCTAGGCATCTCCATTATCTCATTTTTAACTCATTATGGGTTAATATATAATTTAGAATTTTATGATCCATATATATTTGAAACATTATTCCATATAAATGTTCTCTATAAATAATTAAAAAAAACACTAAATCTTCCAATGCAAGGTCATGTGTAGGATAATTTTTCTCATGTTGTCTTAGTTTATGTGATTTATATGAAATTACCCAATAATTATACAATAAAATAAACCAAGACCAGTAAAATTAGCATTGTTGTAAACAAAAAAGGAACCATTTCTATATGGTAGGACCAAAACAAGTGAATTAAATAATATTCTTTTCAATTCCAAGATACATTCATCACATTACTTTTTCGTTTGGAACATAACTCTATTTCATTTTAACTTAGTTATTGGGCTAGATAAACAATAAATGTTTTCAACAAATTACCAGTAATAGCATGTAAATTTATGAAAACTATGAATCTTAGTTACATTTATAAGTCTTTTACATTCATCAATCACTATAGTTTTAGTAGGATCCAAGATTATTCCATATTTATTTAGGCTTCTATCGATGGAATGAAATGTACTATTACCAAAAATCACATTTTCATAATTTTCTATACAACTTCATTTATTTATGGGTTTTCTGAAAAATACTTAGTTGTTTTTCATGATCCTCATAAATTTTTAAATAAAAAATGATATCAATAATAAAAGTAACCTCAAACTTATACAAATATTCATGGAAGATTTTATTTATAAGATCCCTAAATTCTACTAGGGAATTTTTCTACCAATATATATAGAATAACATTAAAAATCTAGGGTAATGACTATAAGGATTATAGGTAAATTCTTTCCACAAATAAAAATAGAGTATTCTTATAATTTATTTTTCCCTAATAAATCCCCCATGAGTTATTATGAAAAGTTATTTCTTCATTTATTGAGTTAAATTTTACAATTTATCAGAAAATTTATTAGAAATTAAAGAATGTATAGATCAAGAATCCCAGAATACATTAATGTAGTATAAATAAACACGTAATGTACCTTTTACCACTTTATTTGATTTTCCAAAATCTACTAAAGTAATTTTAATGGATTTCCCCACACCCTTTAAATTTTAGTATTGCTAATTCCCATCATTCATGTCCTTAACTAGACATTAATTAAAGTAATACCCCTTCTCAGTATATTTAATACACTTTACTATATACATATTTATATTTTCCTTACCACTAACACGGTCTTTTTTATTGCAATCATGAGCTCTATGCTCTGAATAAGCACATTAGAATAACATCCCAAATTTCATAAGACACTCCCTATGGTGTCTGTTACCACACCTTTTACAACCTAGAAACATTATTTTCCAAAATTCATATTTTTTTAATGTATTCTTTAACATTGTCTTCCACATGAACCTATTGGCATTCTTTTTTTGTGAAAAACCAGATCATCAAAAAACTGAATTCCCAACTTCTCAACACATCAAACAATTTTTTAATAATTTCTAAATTCATAGGATTACAATACCCTTGGATATGATGTATTCAATCATGGATAAAAAGTTTAAATTGACTATAAAAATCTTGGATTAACTTTAGTTCATTCTCTTCCAATCGGGTAAAGTTTGGTTCCCACACAACCATGAAATCATCCTCTTTCAACCTTAATTCAATTAATTTTTTCCATAATAATTCGAAAAGCCTTGGTAAAATATTTCTCAATGAAAATTTTCTTAAATTCATCCCATTCGAAGTTATCAATCTCTAAAATTTATTTATTTTTCATAACCATTGTCCACCACTAATCAACTTCAACATCAAAATAGTAAATATTAATTATTATATTTTATTGATACAAACCACCCATAATATAAAATATATTTTCTAGGGAATTAATCCACCCCTCAAATTATAATGTTTTTGAATATCTATTTAATAATACATTTTTTCCTCCTAAAATGATCCACTATTATCATATTCCTCTCTGGTAGAATGGGTTTCTATCTGGTATGAATAACACCGCAATTTAAATATCATGTCAAATGTACCATCATAATAAAAAAATTATTTGTTCCAATTCAAACTATTCTAGGTTTCTGATTTGGAAGAATCGTTTCCTTATGGCGCCTTCATAGTATAACTTCCCAATTTGTCTGTGGAAAACCATTCCAAACAAACATATTTTAGACAAATAAACACACTAATCATGAAATTTTATAACATGATAACCATAAATTAAAATCACTTAAGGATATTTAGTAACATTATAATTACTTATAAAAATTTTTAATTCTTACCTATAATACCAACTATATAGATCTGACTATAAACATTCTGTAATATTTAATTTTATGTCTAGAATTCATTTTCTTAAATTTTATGATCTTTAAATTTTAGAGATTTATATAATTAGTCCATCACCATTAAAAAATAAAAATTAAACCAAAAAATTTCTCACCTCTACCTAGTATTTGTTTTCCCACAAAAAAACATGTATAATATGTCATATCTTTAGAATTTTAATCATGACTCATCCATTCCACTAATCATCATTAAAACATTGTGGAAACCATTTTAAAATAGGGGATGAGCACAAAAATATAAATAAGGTACATAAAAGGAAATGAAAAAATTGGTATTCCATGAATACATATAAAATTTTAATTTTAAAAAATAAACACCAGGTTATAAATAAACACTTTCTTAGGTAATAAATCAACTTTTCTACCAAAAAACTTTCACAAAAAATGTCATGATAAATCAAAAAAATATATACATTTTTCATTGAAATCATGAAAAAAGGTGAAAATTTTTTCAAAAGGCTACACTTTTAAACCTTAATAGGTAGAAAACAATTTACATTAAATATAATCTTATTAGCATACCGTATGAAATAATAATATTTCCATAAAAACCATAAAAAACATAAATAAATCATGTAGGTAAATTGAGGAATCATTCTTACATCAATATTATACTTGGAATGAACTTCATTCTTATAATTGTAATAAACATCATGTTTACCAATGGAATAACCTTCATAGGAACAAATAACCTTCAAGATTTAAAATGATTGATTTTCATGATCATATTTGAACATAAATCTTAACCATTGAATTGGAGGGAAATCACAGACCCATCCATCCATGGTTTATTAAGAAACCACACATCTAAGGATCATATCAAAACTAAATATCATTATAAAAAATTCATGAACCATCACATTATAATATCACATAAAATATTGTATTTTTCCACATATCACACATAAAAGTATTCTCTACACCCATGAGAAAAAATTTCTGAATATTGAAATAACCATTCCATTTAAAATCCTTTTTGAAAATTCTATGTATAGAGGAAAATAGGGTTTTTATTTGAAGAAACCATTGAATAATATAATGGTTTAAAAAAATTAAATTATTGTTGAAACAATAGTAAAACACATTGAACCCATATAGGTTAAAATATAAATTACTTTTTTTCTTTTTTTTCAAAACATTCCTTAATAAATCATAAAAATATTCCTTTTGAAATAAATTGAAAAAAGGTAAAATAGATATAAAATCTTCTTTATAATATTTTCATTTCTATATAAATACATAAATAAAATATTTTAATGAATATGTACAAGTAAGATTAATATTTATAAGATAAACCTTTAAAACATTTAAAAATAGATATTTATTGTAGTTGTACCTAATGAAAATCAATAAAATATTTTTTTAACTTTGTAAATAAATTAAAATATGGTAAAAAATGGCATTTAGAATAAATTTAATAATCAATAATAATTTTCTTGAATCATTTAGATGTAAATTTAAGAAAATAGTTGTACGGGAAATTTTACAAGATGATTATTTTAAAATTAATTCCCATAACTAAATCCCAACGCGTGATGTACATTCCACATTGTAACGCCCCGACCCTAGTTACCCAGAGTCGGTGCATTATTTCATAACATTGGCATGATCACAAGAAAGATCAAATCTCGAAAGACAGATTGGTTTAGCAGCCTTGGAAACACTAGATATATTCATAAGTTTTACATTACATCATAAAATGAAAAACTACTACAACAACATAATGTCTCCACAGTCCGCACTATTATCCCCTCATAATATCCCTGCAGGTCATTCATAACTTACTTCTTCACATCCTGGGAAAAATAAAACATAGAAAAGGGGGGAGCTCAAATGCCCAGTAAGGATAACAATATAGCGGAACATTTAAAATAAGCATAAACATTTAAGGGAATGAATTACTAAAACAAAAGCCTTTTAAACTTGAACTTCAACATAGTATGGCAAAAGTAAAATGAAATAATGCCATTTACTTGTTCACATGGATATTCTACTAATCGAATAATCACATGCAATATCAATAACCACTTTCATAATGTTGGAATGCATATTTCCAGACTAGCATAACCACATAGCCAAGGCCTCGTGCCAAGACTACAAATAAGATTTTGTCAAGGCCTTGTGCCAAGACACTAGTTTGTCTCATGAGACCTACCGATTCATCAAGGAGCTATAGCGGGCTCCACCCGTCACATATTAAGTCCAATGCATTCCCATATGAAAAGGATTAAAAATAATATAAACATTCGTATTAAAAATAGCATACGAAATGTCAATAATTTCACCATAAACTATGAATGGTATAAAAATAGAACATCCACAGTCAAACATATCACAAAACCTTCAATACAATATAGAAGTTTTGTATCATAATAAATCAACTTCAAATAAGCGTAAAATCCATCAAAGGATGTTGACATAGATGAAATCAAAACACTTTTTAGAGAAATATCTCTTTCTATTTTTGAAATCATTTAAGAGCCATATAAAATAAAACATTTATAAGCTTTTAAGGAATGCTTTGAATATTTTATAACGGCATGAAATTAACCGCACCCACCGTATAAGTTAAAAAAAATTCTTACCTTAATTCTGTCGAAAAGGTTAAAAGGGACCTTGTTTTGAAAACAACGGAAAGATTCCTCTTATAAAAAGTCAAACAAGGGTATAAATGACTTTAACCCATATTCTTGTAAATAATAAAATTGTTTTTAAATACATTTATAAGAAAACATGGATGTGGATGATAAAGAGATCCCAGTAGATTATTACATATAAACAACCTCGGATAATGAAGAGATTGTGAAATAACCCTTACCTTGTACTTTTCCTTGGTTGGGGTAGGTTAACCTCCTGTATAATGGTGAAATAATTGTTATTAAATTATACAATAATAATATACATTAATATGATATCATATATGATCTTTTAATATTGATTTGATAATAATATCTTAGTATTATTGTTGTTTCGGGTGTTAACTTACTTGTTTTATTTTATATGTTTTGTTACCTAAGACATGTTTATAATAGATAGGTTGTATATTATTTATATCCAGAATGATATCAAGTCCTTAAACATCATTTTTAAATCATAAAATGATAATTATACTTGAATGGATACGATGGAGAATGAATCTCATCGCGTTCGTGGAGACTGTAGTCCGTATGTACGCACGAGCGACAATATCATTCTTTTGATATTAAAATAATATATAAATGAATGTTATATCATATATACAGAATCATAAACATGTTATATTTATTATTTACATGAGTTACACATCATTATTATACCCATCCAAATAATATATTATTGAATAACAATTACACCACGACGTGGAGACGGTAAGCCGTACGTACGCACGTATGGTGACATGTTATTCAAAGGGTGGATAGAATACTGAATATGGTTGTACCATATTTATAATAACATCATAGTATATATATTATACTGGAGTTATTATTTTATAATGGTAACAACAAAGGAAGACGAAGTGGAAGAAGAAAGGAACTTGGAAAAAGGGTGGTGAAATCATTACCTCTTCTTCGGTTTCTTCCTTTTTATTTGATCAAAAGGGCTCCTTAGGTTGGATTTCTGATCAAAATAAGGCCTCTAGGTTGTATTGAGGGAATTTGGGAGAGTATTTTGGCAGATTTTGGCCGAACCAAAAGGCTTTGAAGGTGTGAAGAAGTGAGAAGGAGGAGTTCCCTTTTATAAGAGGGGTGAGGGGCACCTTTGGAAAAGCTAGAGATATTAGTTTATAATAAATTCATATTCGGTTTACAATGGCTCCAAAGTTGATTATTCAAAGTTTAAGGTTGGTATGGGTCGAACAAAACTCAAGAAATAGAATTTAGACAGGTTTGGGTACTTATATTAACCTTATCTTTAAGTATTAACTCTAAGTTAATTAGTTTCACTTTTACAATGTCTCTTTGTATTTTTATATAATATGGTTAATAAACTTACTATATACATCCAAGCGACCCCCAAGTGGTCAATTAATGATTAAAATATCATGATATAAGTCTTTTGGCTGAACCATAGATTTTTAGGAATTTAATATCAATTAATAATATAATATTTGTTTTAAGAACTCTTTTATGTCAATTTTGACACTATTCAATAGTTGATTTTTTTGAAACTCATAACAGATTGATTACTTCGAACAAAGTCGATTAACTCAATACTAATATAACATATTATCCTAAAAAATTATTTTAATTCATTAAAAGTTTCATATTATATTTATTTTGATATTTATAATATCAATTATTTTAATTTTTCACTATTATAGTAATTAATTCATCATCATTGTGTCATAAATAAATTATATTATTTAATGTCTAAAAATTATAAATAAAATATCATTATGTAGAAAATATTTTTATCTTTCTAATGAATTTTTATAATCTAAAATCCAATATATATAACCATATGTAAAAAAAAAATTTCTAAAAGATATATGCTTGTGTCATTTTTGTATTCATTTTAACTTAATTAAAATAAAATGTCCCTATCACCTACAAGTGGCACCATGGGGTCCCAAAATCGACCCAAAGATGCCTATGGTAGAACCTGCATCAACCAATAATTCTAGGACACGTTTTAGGGTAATTTAGTATTATTATTATATTATTTGTTAACCCTTATTTACCGGATTTACCCTTAACCGTGGTAAATAAAATATTTACCGCAGTAATTATTCAAAATGTCTAAAAATAAAAGTTACCTATTTACACAATTTGAACATCCTGATTCCAAATATGGAATACATTTTTCTAAAATCAAAACACAGAAGTGGCAGAAATTAATTTAAAATTAATTCCCGCTGTCAAAACAAAAAGCGTGTTTTTAAGAGATAATAACTATCAAAAGATTGACACTTGTTTATGTTCAGTTTAATTGTGAAATTATGTCCAATGACCAACATTATATTAGATGGTAAAAATATATTCTAAATATACATTAAAATCACTCAAATTCATAATATATCACTATTAATTATTTTGATTAAAAAAGATGTTTTTAATTAAAATTTAGTAATTTTCACTATTCATCAAAATATTAAAGTTATCCGAAAAGTACCAAAATTTCATCTTAGGCTAAATTAGATATTCCGAATCCAAAAAGGAAGTCCATTTTAAAATATAAAATATATATAATTTCAAAAAGTAGGTATTACTATTCATAACGGCTAGTTTGATTGGTTACGGTGTGTTAGAACTCGGTGTTGCGTACAACACACGCTATCACATTATTCAAAGAGAAGCGTACCGTAGAAGCTTGGGGTGTTACACTCATCTTCATAAAAAACAATCTTATGTTATTGTTTAACTTTATTAAGAAAACTTTTATATATAATTATTCCTTTTTTTATTTAATATATTGTTTTATACAATTAAATAGTTAATTAGTCTCACATTGGGCGTTTTCATGGTATTCAGCTCAAATGTCAAAAATGACTTTCAATTGGTTCACTATGGTAAAAGAGATCATTATTCAAACATCTATAGAATAATAATAATTTAAAAATTATAATTTTTATATATCAATTATAATTTTAAACCAATCATAAAATATTATTACGATATATTTTCTACATTATATTCATGGAGACCGTAGACCATACGTACGCATGTGTAATGTTTCCTGCTTTTGATGATAATTATTGAAATAAGGTAATAAATATTTTATATTTTATTAATGATAATAATGTCATAAATATGATATTTTTTATTTCAATTTACATATATACATAATTTATGTGATCTGGTGTTGAAAAATGGATTGCATCGCTTCGTAGAGGTGGTTGCCCACATGTACAGGCGAACAATGTTAACATTTATCATTGGATGAAATGTTAAAAAATTGGATTATTTATAACTTATATTGAATGATAATTATGAAATGAATTTAATTTATACACATTAAATCCATAATTATAACCAGTCTTGATAGGTTTTCATCGATGATGAATTACATTGATTCGTCAGGCAGGAGTCCACCGTACACATGAACGATGGTTTCATTTCCCATTTTATGGGAGAGGAGATAGATATAGGTAATTACATAAACATAAAAATTTCTCATTATATGGAAGATATTGGTGTTTTTATTTCATCATGTTTCAATAATTTTTGAATGAGGAAGAAGAATAAACAAAAAGAAAAGACCTGATTAAGAATAGTATATATTCTTTAGACAACCACTTAAGGTTTCCATAGAAAGATTTCATAAGAATGATTAATTATAAAAAAATGTATTATAGGATGTGGGGAGGTATTTATGAAGGTATTTGGGTTGTTATATTCTTTACCAAAAGGTATTTGATGTATTAATAGATTATTAGAGGAGGTTCCCTTTTATAAGAGAGTGAATGAGCACTCTTGGAATTTTCTAAAGTATTAAAAACTATTAATAAATTTTTATTTAAAATTTTTTGAAAATTGATAAGATTGGAATATAATATGAGTTTGAGTCAAAATAATATCATAAAATAAAAATTGGAAAATTTTAGGTGATGTCTTCACCCATATATTTCTTTTAACCTGTACTAACCAGTTCTTGACAATTAAAGTAATAACATTTTTTTACACTTTGTGGGTAAATTTATTTACTATAAGAGAAAATTTTGGTTAATTAATAGACCATATTTTATATTTTTTATCATATAACATCCACTTGTCTAAATATACTATTTTTAGTAATTTTAAATCATTTAATAAAATATTATTTATCATAAAATAATATTACTATCATTTTTAGGACAAATCATTTAATTTGACTTTGAAAATAAAACAATAAAAAAAGTAATTAGAATATATTAAATAAAAACATGTATAACAAGTTATATATATTTTTAAAATTTATGAAAAGTAATAAATAATTAAATTTATATTAATTTAAATATTTTAAAAACCATTTATTTTATTTTTCTAATTAATTAAATAAATAACGGGTTAGCATTGCATAAGAAATTAATGTAATTATATAATTAAAAAATTATAAATAAATTACCATCATAAAAATATTTCCATTATGTTAAAAATAACAATTATGATTCATTCACAACATTATTTTATCCCTATGTAAACACGTAACTTATTTTAAAAAGTAAGGGAGTAAGATTTTTTTCTTTAGAAAAAATATTATATATCTCACTTTCATGGAAAATTGTAACATAAAAAAATTATAGATCCTAAGGTGATAAGGGTATAAATACATTCATCCAATAAGGTTTAATATCAAACATAGTATCCTTATCACTTAGTTTTAGCATATGTTATCATGATTTAACCATTTATCATGGTGAAGAATTTTTACTACTTTTATTATTCATTGAGAAAAAATTAATTTGAACGTATTAAATAATATTAATTGGGGTGATTAAAAATATTTAATCAAATTTTTTTAAATTAAATTACTATAAGTAGTTGAAATTTATTTTATATGTATCCTGCAAAGCACGAAGAAAAACTGTTTTCTGAAAACAATTCATTTTTGAGTCTAAAAGTTTTATTATACCAAGATCACATATAATATATATTTTTATGTTAATAATTATATTATTTATAACTAAAGTATAATTATATTAATTTATGATAAAATTATAAATATTATAGGGCTTTTTCAATGAAAAGAATTGATCATTTTATAAAAAATGAATTTTTCACTATTCAATAAAAAATAAAAGTATTTAAAAAACAGAAAAAATAATAATATTTTGAAAATTTTACCATAATGTATTCAAAAATTGAATTAATTTTTTTAACTAAAATTATATAATTTTAAAATTAATCATTTACACAAAACATTATATGAAAAGAGTTTAATAGAATTATTTTATTTTCAATTTAAATTTTTTTTAATATATTTATAATGAATATAACTATCTAATTTATAAATACTAATAAATATGAATATTATTTATTCAATAATTACCTATTGTATTACAATATATACCCAACACAGCATTCTGAATAAGTTATGAACATTAGTAATTTATTGTCATGCTATTTGGTAATACAAATTCCCCCACAATCATCATGTATTTAAAAAATATAGTTTTAGAGATTAACTTAATTAGTTTATAGTAGTATTCATATATGATATTATTTTATATTCACAGATAAAGGAAGATATTAATAGTCACTTTATGACTTTATTGCAGGACTGAACGAATCATAAGTTGTATGTAAAATTTAGAATTCTGAATTTTGCTACAAAATGCTTCATCATTGGTCATATAATCTCAAGTGAGCGTATATCGATGTATCCAACAATGATTTAAGTTATTAAAACTTATTCCAAGCCAACCACAATGACTGATATCCATAGTTGTTTTGGTTTGGATAGATATCATCGACACTTTTGATATAATTTCTCATGGGAGAGCCAAGTTCCTATGGAGAGGTAAATATGAAGAAAATTTTAGGGAACTAAATAGAAGGTTAGTTAGTGAACCTGTAATTACATTATCATATAGTGGAAAAGTGTTTTCTATAGTGACACATCAAATAATGGATTGGGATGCTTCCTCATGTAGAAGGATATTATAATAGCTTATGCCTCACTCTAGTCGAACGATTATGAGAAAAATTTCCCAAAGAATTATTTGGAGTTGGATGAAATAATTTTTACATTAATGATATGAAATTATTATCTTTATAGGGAAATGTGTGACATATATTGTGACTATAAAAGTTTAAACTATATATTCACACACAAATATTCGAATATGCACCAGAGAAGAAGGTTGGAGTTGATTAAAGATTGTGATTGCTCAATATATCACCACCCAGGGAAAGAGAAAATGGTGGTAGATTATTTGATTTAAAGGGATTATGATAGCTTATCTATGATATGGTTCAAAATATATCCTATATTTCAATATTTTCATAGGATGGATCTAGAAATATTGATGAAGGCAATAAATATTGTCTTGCTAAAATGAGTCTTCAACCATATATCCATGTGAGGAGTAGAGAGGTGAATAAGAAATATGTGGAACTAAAGAATAATGTTATAATTGTTCCTCAGTTGAACATTGATTATTATAGGATCATATGTTTCAGGAACCATGTATGTCTCTCATTAATTCTATACATAAAGAATAAGATATTATATGAAGCTCATAGTTTGACATTCGATATTTATATGGGAAGTATAAAGATATATAGAGACCTGAAAGAGTATTTCTAATGGGAAAAAATGAAGATATATATTGTAGTGTGTGTATTTAGATGTTTTTTATATCAATAAATTAAGTTTTATAGACATATTATAAGTTTATATTACATCAATTACCCATACTAGAATGAAAATGTGAAAAAAAATCACAACAAGTTTTATTATCATACTCCCAAAAATATCTAAATTACATAATAATATTTGATGTATAGTTGAACAACATATAAATTTAGAAAAATTTATTGGTATAAGATAATATTTATCTCTTAACCACATCTCGTGGATATACATTAATGAAGTGGAAAGGTTTAATGGATTACAACATTCTCTTGTATCCTATTAGGATCTGAGGTTTTTGTCAACGATATGGAGAAGTATTTAGTAGACTATGGATAAAATTTGATTTTTATTATTATTTATCATCCCTAGAGAGATGGTAATTATGAGAGAACTATTAAAACTGTGTAGGGAATTATAATATATTTTTCTATCTATTTTAAAGGTTGTTGAGATCAACACCTTCCTCTAGTTGATTTTTCCTATAATAATATTTTTTACTCGAGCATTAAAATGGATTCTTATAAATATCTCTATAGGAAGAAATTTCAATAACCAAATTTCTACGATAAAGTTAGAGAAAAAATTTATTGGTGCATGATATAGATACATAAATAGTAAATAATGTACTATCTATTAAGCAGCACATTACAGAAGCTTAGAGTCAATAGAAATATTATACTAACAATCATCGAAGAAATCTGGAATTCCAGGTTGGTGAGAAGGTACTCCATTGAATTCTCCATGGAATAAGTTAATGATATTTAGAAAAAAATTAAAGATAAACTATTGGTATATTATCCCCTTCAAGATTCTTAATTAAGTTGGGGTGGTATCTTATCACTTGAAGCTTCCATCAAACCTCTCTCAAGCCCATGATGTGTTTTATATATCTCACTTGTGGAATTACATAACAGATCCATCACATGTGATAGACTTAGAGGTCAAAGCACTGGATCATGATAACTCCTATGAAGAACAACCAGTTTAAATCTTGTATCATAGAGATGAAGTGCTATGGAACAAGAATAATAACCATTTTAAAGTTCTCAGGATGAATCTTAAATTCAAAGAACCTACTTGGGAACCAAATGATGTGATGTGACAGAGATATCCTATTTTTTTGTATCAATGTGAGGAAATATTAAGGGATAAAGTCACTTTAATGGGGGTAAAATGAAACACCATGATATTTTATGATATAGTCTTCTATAAATTTATTTAATTTCTTTGATATTTTTCTTTACATGCAACATCAAGTTTAAACGAACCATATTATACTATTTAAATATTATTATTTAATATGATAATTATTTCTTAACCATGTATTGAAAGGTATGGATATGACTATCTAAATTATAAAATATGTATTTTTTAAAAATGTATGAAATCATTTTAGTGGTTATCAATTGACTTCAAATTAAAATAAAAAACATTTTAATATAAAAGAAATGTTTTATTTTGAAAAAACAAATTTATGTGTGTAATGTGATTTTATCTTAATAAGTTAAATTAATCACTATTATTGAATAGTTTTAATGTAAAATATATATTATGTATTAAATAAATTTATTTAGAATTTATCAAATGTTTTTTCAAGGTGTGGGACAATAATTAATCCAATTTTGAGCTTAAAATGTGTTTTTCTAAATAAACAGCTATCGTTTCATTTTGTGCACTTATTATAAAATTAATTTATTCAGATTATTGAAATTTAGTCCTGAAAAATGGATTTCATATTTCTAATTAATATTTTAAAATTTGGTAAATAGTATCATTTAATTTTTTGTCATTATGAATAGTAACTGTGTTAAATAATTTGATCATTAGTAATGGTAAACTGGGTAAAATATGTTTAAAACCATGACATAAGTTCTCAAAATAAACCCAAAACATTCCTTTATTTCACTAGAAGGAATAAATTTGACTATATTCTTCAAGAATTTGATTATATGGAATTTTGGGTTCATTTCTCCTTGATAATAAAATTTATATTATTTTAAGTAAAGAAAATCACAGAGTTTCACTCCCTTGAATTTAATATCTCTAAATATTTTAAATTCTATTTAAAATAGGATATGTTACTATCTAAATGTTTTTTTAAATACTAATTTATTTTTTATCATTGTATTTTATTTTTAATTTTAAAGTGATGTAATAATTACCTCAATTTCTTCAACAGCAGTGACATAATACATGTGCATTTAGTAGAAAAATCATGTAAATGATTTTAAAAACTCAAAAAATAATATTTTATAAGTTAGTTACTATTTCCAAATAATTTATATATTAATGAGACATAATAGATATATGTTAATGGTTTATATTTAAATTCCATTATATTCATGTTGTTTTCAAAGTCAAAATAAGTGAATAGTTCTCATGATGATATTAATTGTATTTTATGTTAAATAATATTTTATTACATTATATAAAAAACATAAAAACATGAAATAATTCAATTTCAGTTAGAAATTGTCTAAAATTTCACCCATTTTTCATTAATGAGGTTATTGTTATATTATAAGTAAAATTATAACCCTTTAAGATTGTAAATGTTATTAATGTAGTTAAGGTTAAAATATTTTACGGATGAATTTAAAACAAAATATAAGGTCAAAAATGATACTGAAACCTATATAAATATTATTATATGGTGATATTTCGTCCTAATCCTCTTTTTATTTGAATCTCTATCCATTTGGAAGGATTTATCCTGATAATTAAATATTTATATTGTAATATTTTTAGTAATTCCATGTGCATCATTTCCCTCCCTTATAAAAGGTCACCCCATATATCTTTTGTCTATAGTACTTTGAGACATATAACTCAAACACACCCTAAATAATTCTCTTCTATAATTCCTTATCAAAAAATTAGAGGTTAGTTTATTCTTAAACGTTTATTACAAGGTTCCTTAAGAAGGGATTTAAAGGAGGCCTGCTGGAGAAGTGGAAACCTCCCTACTTGACCAATTTCAAATTATTTCTTCTTATACCATCTCTAAATATATGGTATCCATAAAAAAATAGTAAAATTACTACACTAAATATATAGAAATTTTATTATTTTGAACTACTATTATCCACCCTGTATTCCATCAAATCTGAAGTGAGAGTGTTGCTCATGCGCAGTGTAGACTACCACCTCCACAAAGAGATAAAATTCGTATTCTATAACCATATTTCATGTATAGTTATTATTATTGGTGTGAAGAACCATGTTTCTTTAGACCATAAATTTGATATGAAATTTTAATTTTTTTATTCTGGTTTTTCCTCAATATTTAAATGTTCATTTTCTCTTAACATATAATATAGGATAATTTTTCAAGCCACTCCATTGGTCTCAAAATATTTTATTTAACATAGGACAGGAGAATGGTGGAATTTCAAACTCTTTATGTTTTCAAAGAATTTTAATATTTCAATAATATAATACTAAATTATTCAAATTGGTTCTTTGTTGGAGACACAATATGTCTGTGGGAAAAAATACACAAATGACCCAATAGTGCCAAAAGGGGATGCTTCATGAAGCACCTTCACAAAGTTATTTAACACCGCGGTCAGCACAAATCCCATCAACACCATGGACAGCACAAAGCTAAGGCCTCCTCTACACCCTTAATAGAGGAAATAGATGGTCGACTCTATGGTTACGACATAATATACTGAAGTCTTCGAGCGGTGGAGGGAAGATAATCGACTTTGCGATTCAATGGAAATTGGCGGAAGCCTTTGCAAGTGATGTGGAGGGAAGGAAGGAAGCCTTTGTGCCACAGAGGGCATGAAGGTTGACTTCAGCATAACTAAGAACTTGAAACCATCCACATCCAATAGAGAAGTGCAAGTGGTTTTGCAGCATGCCATTAGAGCTTTGCACCCCCTGGTGCCAATAAATACCCCGCTCCCCTCTCTCCAAAGGGATTGACACCCTAAACTTTTGCCTTCCAAGATCCCAAATTGCAAAGGAACCTTTTCTCTATGAACCATCATAAAAATTTATCATCCTCGGTACTTTATAATTGTGAAATCTCTTTCTCTTTAGTCAAGTTTACCCCTTTGGGTACTCGGGACATCGCGAAGCACCCAAGAATTGTGAATAAACCACTAAAAAATGTGTACTCCATGATGAGGTAGAGACACTATGCTCCCCAAAGTCCTATATACAGATTCATATCCTCTATGTTCCTTTTTTATCAATGAATCCATATGCTCCAAAAAGACAAGTTCTCTGTGAGCCCTTATGATTTCCAAGCCCATGAGCTCTGTGAATCCCTGAGATCTACGAAGCCCTATTCTCTACGAACCCTTGAGCTTTGAAAAGTCCCTCTCTTTGTGGCCTCTTTCATCATAAACCTTTTTCTTGTGCGTCCCTCTAGGCTTGTATGAAGTGCTTTCAAGGTCCCTTGGGTGGTGTTTCATGTTGTGTTTCTTTGCCTCATGTTTTTTCTCATAGGCACTCTAACGACTATTGCTTCTTCGCATAGTCATGCTAATGTGATCCCATCAATGGATCAATCCACAACCCCATCTCTATAAAACAATTTGGTGCCTTCCCATCACTAAGGGAGGAATTGTGCCGGTCTTATAAGTCATAGGGGTGAGGATTGAATCCTCGTCATCTGAAATGCAGGATGTCAAACTTCCAAGAACCCACATCCTTGAAAAAAGATGTTAAACTGTGATCACCGCATAAGTGATAAGTCTAAGAGGATCAAAGGGGGATGGGAATAGGTTCCATCCTTTTCTCTCTTTCCCTCTGATCTTTATCACCATGTGCACCTCAGGAAATCAGAACGTAAGCCCTAATTCCCTCTGATGGAATGTTTTAGATACGATGGTCATATCCCCTTTGTATGTCGGGAAACCCTCCCTTATCATTGGGATTCCCTTTGTAAGTAATCCTCAATATCCATCTTCCTAGGATACTAACTAGGCATAAGACCATGTTCCCTCTTTGGGCTCCTAAGCATAAGTAATCCCCACTCCATTCCTTCTGGATTCACCATTCACGATGTGATCACCAGGTCATTGTTTCTTCTTGTTTCTCAAACCAAACATGACTCGTGTGGGTTTAGATTAATCATCGACCATGAAACACTCTCTCCCTCTAGGTCACCTTAGCGTGTTAGCCCCATCCCCCATCCTGTCGAACTACGGGGACTTTAATATTTTCCCATTTCTAGGAAATGTACATAAGAAGCCTCCTTGAGGTTCAAGCACATCGCCTACTAGTCCCAACCACTTTACATAATTTACCATCATCCCACATGATTTTAAACTATATGCCTCTTTTGTCTTGCATTACATTAAAACGTATCCTTTCAAACTATGTGGGTTTTGCTCCTATCTCCTAGACAAGGTACAAAGGAAGCCTACATGATGTTCAACCCCAAACACTGGTAAACTTTTGTGTTACCTTTGTTGGGACCCAAATCCTTGGTTCATCCCTTAGTTTCCTCAAACTAGATCTCGTTCAGCAAACCATTCATAATCCATACACTCAATTTATACTCCTCCAACCACAAGTGTCCCTCTTGCTATGGGATGTTAACCACATGTAAGCCCCATCATGTCTTTGGGTCATTGTCCTTTGTGTACACCCCGATTCTATGCCCCATTATGAACTATGGGGACTTTGATTCCCTATAAAGGGGATACGTATAAAGCCTCCCTAATTTTCATGCCCAACACTCATTTCCCATCCTGGTCTCTCACTTGAGCCTTTGGGTGGTGGGAAGGTTATGCGCCAACCCGGACGTTCTAATTCTTTCGGCTCCCATCCATGCATCCATTCTCATGGGATGACTCCTCAGGTGTGTCATTCCTTATCCAAACTATGTGGACTTTGATTCCCTTACACAATGATACGTATTAAGCCTCTCGGAGGTTCAATCCCAATATCACCATCATCCTTATGTCAGTTCCACCCCATTCCTCATATCTACTTCATTCAACCATCCATATTCCATAATGATTCTGACTTGGGCTCCCACATCCCAGTGAGATCATGTCATCCATCCCATCATCTCTCCTTAAAGAACTCAGGCAGTTAACCATGTATAAGCCTTGTTCAATCCATAATCATCCAACCAAGAGTGTACCTATTACAATGGGTCACTACCCATGCATAATCCCCAACATGTCTTCTGGTTGTTTTCATTTATGCACACCTCGATTCATCACCCTCTCAAACTACATGGGTTTTGATCCCTATACCCTATATAGGGTGTGTAGGAGGCCTCCACAAGGTTCAATACTAGCCAATGGTAAACCTTCATGTCCCTTTATAAGGACCCAAGTATCCTCAGATCTGTCCTCATTGGACGTTTTGATCCACCTGTCCAGTAAACCCCTCAGGTGATCCCTCCTAGTGGTGTTCCCATCAGATCCACTCCCATCAACATTTCGATTAGCTTGATCCATCTCTAATACTTTTTAAACTCATATCATACCCAATATTAAATATGGAATGCTAAGTAAAACCTTAGGTACATGCCTATATTATATAATTCCATCCACTCGACGTGGGATGCCTCAGGCTTCCATGCCCTTGAGAAGTCCCATCATAAGGGGAAGAAATCCAGGTGTACCTGTGTTTTAGTGTCCAGACATGTCAGCGATGTTCAACATGAATATTTCCCTGACCTAAGGTTGCTTCCCTACTTTGACCCCTCGAAATGTCCTGATAGAAACAATGTAATTAACTGGCACCCACAATGAGATGGCATCGGGAATGAGATTCATGAGCATCATCTTAAATATATGAGGGAAACCCGGACTAGGAGATGAATTACGATGAAGAATCCACAGAAGGAGAGTCTGATATCCCATTATCCCATTTAGATAAAGGAAAAAAATTTCTTGAATATGTGACAGATGCCACCTGCCTTTAGAAAGCGATAATGTAGGGAAACAGCCAGCGTGTCGCAACATGACAGCGTGCGCCCCAGATGAAATCATCGGAAACATAAATGGAGAACCCAACATGAATCTTATCCTCAATATGGAGATTAGTATCATTCAATACATCAGTAGATAAGCATGCCACCAGATCTAGCTATCTAGTGTCAGGTCTTACCAAGAAAATAGTGGGCCTGGCGTGAATCTCACTATAGTTTTGGGCAGTTAATTATTGGGAATTTCGGTCAGTGACATTGTTAGCATGGATCTTTCTATCCATCCCTAGAATACTAGATGGAGTTGTGGCACTATGCATCGTTTTTTTATTATCCTTAGTAATGATTAAATTTTTCTTCTTTACAAGACCCAAACTCAAGCTACAGGAAACATGTCATCTCCCTCCCATGGACACAGGGGCAGGGGTAGTAAGATGGTTTCAATTACCCACTGCCTAATCTCCTCTATGATGGCTCCCATTCCCACAGCTACTAGGTTACCGTTCCCCCTCTCACCATTTGAATTTATTCAAAGGAGGGTGATTAATATTCTTATTCAGTGATATGAACATGAAGGGGTTATCCTGATGAGGTACATGTCCCGCCAAGACATGGAGGCCTTAGTGCCCCATCAACGCCACCATCCCCAAGGGCTGCGTAGGGAGACACTACACCCCACTCTGACCTTTAATATATTTGGGATCCTATCCCCAGAGTGATCCTACAAATCACTCCCTCATGGTGACAAAGTAAGGGATGTCCAAGTCCACCCAACTAGGGCTTCATCTAGAGAATTGTCAAGGAGGGATCTCACCCGTCCATGTTAGTGTCGACAGCTGGTCCTACATACCGAAGAGTAGGTGGCCCATCCCCCTGCACAGCCAACTCTAGTTTGGAAAACCCGATGTCAACGCCCAGTGCAAGCTTATATGTATGCCCTCTATAAGGCATCATCATCCATGGATTTATTAGACTGATCCACCACCGACATGATCTATCATCCCCCTATCATCATTCGGCATGGGCACCTCCCTGTTATAGATCATGGGAACTTCCATTCCCGGCCTAAGTTGAAGCACAAGTCACCCTATGAGAAGGTTGAACTGGATCTCCCAGTTACCAGGGTAAGAATCCATCATCACAAGACAACCCGTGACAGTGATGTCTAGTATAGAGGCCCTCCTCATACCACAAAAATCCTTCCAAGAGGAAGCCCTCCCTATCTTATTGACACTCATCACGAATGTCCTCTATGTGCTTTTAGTTATAGGTATAAGAATTCATTTCACATAACAAGCTCTCAATGTGTGGGTCTTCATTTACCAGAAACCCAATGGCATGGAGGCCCTCCACATGTGCTCATCAATTCAGGTAGAGGTCCTCCCTGTGTCAGCAATCACCAAAGTAGAGGTCCTCCTGCTTCATCAACGGCAAACACAGAGGCCCTTCCCATGTCCAATATAATCATTATGAAGGCACTCCTCATGCCAATTCTACCAAAGTCAGCCAATTCAAAGGACCTCCCCATGCATTCACCAGCTCCAATGGAGGCCCTCCCCACTCTAGCACTATCAAACACGAAGGTACTCCCTGTATTCATTTTAACATTTTTTCAGGTTCCCCTCTCACCCCATTTAATCAGAGTAGAGGTCCTCCCCACTTCATAAATAGTGGATATAAAGGTCCTCCCCATATCTCATCTAGTTCAGGTGTAGGTCCTCCCCACTCTAGCACCAATCTTTACATAGGACCTCCCCATTTCAAAAACCTACCATATCCTAAAGAACCATCCTGGGGAAGGAAGTTTGGTCACTGCCACTAAAGGAAAAATCATGAGAAGCACTAATTTGCAATAAAACCCATCTACATTTCATATTCTGAGGCAAAGTGAGATTCAATGATGTAACCCTCACACCTATGTTATATGTTGGGGGTTAGGGTAAAAGCAAGGTCTATAATCTTTATCCTTCTAGAAATAAAGGTCCACCAGATCCCAACATCCCTTCAAAGATACATACTTGAGGAGGAAGATTTGGCCACGTTCCTGGTCCTGGCTGGGCAATCATTCTTATTGTCAATGGGATTATTCTCTACCTCAACAAGAGATCATGAAGAGATGTTATAAGGACCAATAAAGGATGAGAAATAGGGTGACCCACCACCAAATACCACAGTACCTACATGGGGAGTTATGGTCATTAGTCCGTCTTACAGAGATGAGGTGGCATAATAAATACAATCTTCAGAAGACAACCCAAGATGCGGAGGCATGTCATCTTGTGTGTCATACACTCCACCAGCTATTCTACTATCACAATGGTCTGATTTAGTGCAATTACTGTGCCCAAAACTGCCTCCAGTCAAAGAGTAGGGAAATCAAGGACTGTATCCCAAGTCTGAGATGAGAAGTTTGTGGTAAATTCTCTCAAAGGACCAATTCCCAGAGATGTTCTTACTGATTGCAACAAAAAAAATCAACATTTCATAATCTATTACCTAGGATGAGGTTATGTACCTCTGGAATCCCTTAGGGATGTCTCATTTTCTTCTCTGTCGTGAGTGTTTAGCTTACCCCAAGAGCTGGGAACTCTTCGATGGCATCAGCCTGCAATTTCACATTGTCGACTTGGTTGTTCTCCCCAAGGCTCAGTGCCCTAAGCTTCGCGGCCATCGTCAGAACCTCCAGTAACAATACATCTAGAGGTTTATAGTGCTCTTCTGAATTATTAATGAGGTTGGCCTTCACATCCAGATCTGTGCTTTTGGGTAGTATGTTACCCTTAATTTTAGTCTTATCCAGTGCCAGATCGACTTTCTAGGTGATATTGAGGATATGAATCTATATACAGTCATAATTAGCATGGATGACCTATCAAATGACGTGACTGAGCTAGGAATCCTTAAAGATAACTTACCCCCATGGTGGTTCCACACCTTTTGGATCATTTCGATATGGTTAATCTCCATCAAATAATTTTACTAGGTCTATTTACACCTTTTGAGTCATTATCCTTTCGTCAAGACCTAAATAAGGGTAAAGAGAGCGTATGGACCGTCAAGCCCCATGACCCATCCGACTTAGTGAAAAATATAGAATATGGCCCTAAAAGGATTTTGGTGTGTCAATAGCTCATGGAACATAAAAAGATGGTCGATAACATTCTTGTTGAATGTGCTACGGAACGATGACCAGATTACAGAAATCATCGACCAGGGCAGCAGGGGTAGGTATAGCCTCCCCCTTCAAGTTGCCTCTTAGTGACCTTGACCAACTTGCCCATATAGATAAGTTTGAGGCCGAATTTTATGGCAATCAAGTGTGGTATGCATCACCGAATCTACCAGAGTTTCATGGTAAACCTCCTTAGGACCCAGCTCAGGTTCCCCCAGAAACTACACAGGTCATTCCACCGACAATCCCACAAGTCATCGTACCAGCTGCTCTATGAGCTGTTGGGCCTTCATACCATGTTGAAGAACCTAGAAACACACTTTTGGTTAGATATCCTCATCAATATAGAAATCCCCACCAAGATTATCCAATGTACACTTACATTTCTTACCTCGAGGCCCTAGAAACTCAACATGTGGCATTCATGCCTGATCGAAAACAATATCTGGAATGGATGGATGATATACCAGCACCCCCAGGTTTTGGAAATCCTACTTTTTCCCCCTTTGATGAAACATAAGACCTGCTGAAACATCTGGCCCACTTCATTTCACAATATGGACCCATTCTTGGAACTCCAGTTCAGCAGGAGGCTGCCATGCTCTAGTTTTTTGTACAGACGCTGGAAGGGCCCACATTTGTTTGGTTCAGCTAGTTACCTATTAAGTCAATGGCTAGTTAAGAGGACCTTCAGAGGTAGTTTCTTTACCAGTTCATTTCCACCACCAAGAATACAATCATTATCGACCTCTTCAAGTGAAAACAGAGGCCTGACGAGCGCATCACTGACTTTGTCACCAGGAGGAAGGGCTTCACATGTTCCATTGAAATGCCACTAACCCAGAAGTAGCTCCTGAAAATGTGTGTAAGGATTGTGAATACCAAAATGGTCCTTTATATCATCACCCGGAACTAGCTGGAGATATTTTAGGATATCTTTGACAAAGCCCAGCACCTAGAGGAAGCCTTGCATCAAGCCAAATAGAAACATCTGTTACCCACCCCCCCCCCTACAGTTCCCGTAAGAAGAGCCGCCCAGGATGAACCATCCATAGTAGAATAAATAAAGGCACCTAGTAAGATATAGTTATTACCATTGGAACCACCTTCTCATCCTCTCCAAGGTAAACCACCTCAGGAGGAGCCTCTGGCCCAACAATGCCCACCCTAGAATCTATTGGCTCCCCAATGTAATGCACCACCACCGCTAAGGTGAGACAATCAGGTCCCTCCTCCTCATCAGGCTCCTCCAGCCCCTTGTCAAGTCTAGTATCCTAAATCCCCCTTCATGAACATATGAACTAGACCTATTCATTTAATGAGTCTCAGGTCCCCGGTTATTTCTGATGTTCCTTGGATTAGGGAATCCTGTAGTTGTCAGAATGTAAGAGGCCCGAAGAGGTGGAACTCATTGATTGCCCCAATTACTACCATTATCACCATATCCTTTGGAACACCCTCAAGCAGTGTTATGTGTTTAATTTTTGGCTTCAAGACCAGGTTGATAGCAACATAGTCAAGTTAGGTACATTCCTGACATAGGTGGAATGTGTGTTTATTAGGCCTGACAGTGACAGTGAGGGTGAATGCTACTAGGATTCTAACAACAGATCTCAAAAATATGGTGATTGGATGGCTCCCAAGGAAGTATCCCATGCATGTGGTATTATCCGTACACGTTTTAATCAACCCGATCCTTCAGAAGTCATTGCATTACCTGCACCCACTAATTCTACGTCAACATCGCATCCTACCTCTTCCCAGAAGGGAAAGCATTGATGACGCAAGGGAAATCAAAGTCCCCCACCAATTCCATCTTCATCATTAACTCTCAGCGATTTCATGCCCCAATAGATTTTGATTTCCCCCATAATCCACATAGTGATGAAGGATTCATAAAGTGATGATCAAGGGTATTCTTCAGTCCACACCATGGAGCTCGTAAACCCCTATATGGTTCCCGATGATAAAGTGAGCCGGACAGATCCTCCCAATGTCCCTAGCCAACATAGATGTTGATAGATTCGGGGGTAACTGAATCACTAGAATGCACTAGTCAACACTTATAGACAAGCTATTCGTGCCACTGAGAGCAGAAAATATGCTCTTCACAAATCTCAGCATGCACATCCTTCTCAACTCATTTCATCAGATCTGCCGCCATTGTCGTTTGTATTACTTGATCAGATAGATCCACCATGACTGTGATATTATCAATCACGTTTCTTTGTGGAAGTACCTTAATCACCTAAACCTCAGGCAATAGTCACTCTACTTGGTTCGATAAATGAGAAACGAGACATTCCTAGTACCAGTCAGAATATTCTGGTTCAACCAGTAGTGCTCATCAAACCTCCTACCATTGAGTGACCACCTGTCAGAAAAAGTGTACACCTGGCATGAAAGTATGACTTCCTCAAGCATCTTTCGAGAATTCCTACGAATCTCTATATCTTCAAGGCTCTTCACCTGTCAGTGGATATTTTCAAAGCCCCTACTCATGGCTTAAGAATCCCCCTCTAGTTTGAGGCAGAGGTAGAAGCCACATAAGCCTTCCATGCTGAAACTGTCGAGCATGTAGAATGTTATGCCATCATCTCTTTCTCTAGAGAAGATGAAGGTTCTCCTATATAGGGAAACATCCACCCACTATACATCACTTGCCATTTCAATGACAAATAGGTTTTCCATTACCTTTTCAACACAGGATTTGGGATCAACCATATCCCAAACCAAAAACTCTAAAATATGGGACTATTAAAGGGAGATTTGGGTCCCTATGAGATGAATATTCAAGGCTATGATGGGATAGAGTAGACAAGAGATTGAAATTTTTTCCTAAAGACCCATTTCGGTGGCCAAGTTTCCAGCACTGAATTCATGTTTGTCTCATAAGAAACTGCTTACAATGCATTTATGGGAAGACCATGGCTCCACCTACATGTGTAAATCCCTTCCTCATATCACTAATGACTTAAGTACACCCTTAATAGTCAAGTAGGAATACTCCAAGGTGATGAATCCCCATCTTCCTCTTGTGAAGCCGGCTACTTGGATGCTGACTATTACTAGAACAATGACAAGAAGATTCATACTAATGAGGTTGAGCATGCTATAGTTGCAACTGACCCATGGAAAGACCTGGATGGTGCCTACATTTTCTTGATTCACAGATTGGAAGCCATGACCCTAGACATGGGTCAATTCTTTTTTGTATCTCAAATGAAGCGGAAGTGAATTCCCAAGTCTAAGGAACACCGAAATATCACCTCCTATTCCAACAAAAATTAGGCTTGGGTGATCCTAGAGCCCCTACTCTTATAAGGTATCAATATGTATACCCCATGGAAATGATAATACATCATACTTTATTCATTTTCTGAGATGGGATAAACTGTCTCAATATGACATGCCATTATTTCTTTGATAGTGTCAAATGTGGCCGCTTGGGTCGATGTTCAAATGGAATCAGGTCGACATCTTTCATCATTATGGTTTCAGTAGTGTATGATTCCCCTGTTGAGGTGACAATCGCCACTCCGGTCGGAACCAGTGTCCCATTAGGATTTATTAGCTCAAAAGAGTTTCCTCGTGCTGATGATTCTCTCACCGTGGATAAAGAAGATGATCTATAGGATCCCCCTCCCATATCTGAAGAGGGTTTCTCCACTACAGTTGAAGAATTGGTATAGGTGAACCTTAGTAATGAGACGGATCCAAAACAAACATTGATCAGGATAGTTATGCCTGCTGTAGAGAAACAGTGATATGTGAATTTCTTAAATTAGAATCATGTGGTATTCTCTTAGAGTTATAATGAAATTCCATGGATAGATCCTTAGGTCTTCATCCACAATTTTGGTCTTCCAGTAAATTATCTTGGGTTCAAACAGCCTCCTAGAAAGATGCACCATTCTCATGGTTCCTTGGTCAATATTGAGGTTGATAATCTCATCAGATCCAACTTCATCAAAGAGGTCTAGTGACCTATATAGGTAGATAAAATTTCTCCCATCAGGAATAAGAACAAATAGATCAGATTCTACATTGACTTCTGAGACCTCAACTGTCAATGTCTGAAGGATGATTTTCCCCTTCCTATGAAAGAATTGTTGATCAACACCACTGCTGGGTTCTAGGATCTATCCTTCATGGATGGGTATTTGGGATATAGTCAAATATGAATGGCCCATGAGGATGAAGATTCTACTGCCTTTAGGGAACCACAACAAACTACCTTTTACAAGGTAATACCCTTCAGTATAAATAATGCAGGTTCCACCTATCAGCATTCGATGCACTGCATATTTAATCCAATCTTCGGCACATTGGTGGAATGCTACGTGGATAACCTGGTGTTTAAATCTCCCCAGAATTAGAACCATATCATAGATCATTAGAATGTGTTCGGCTTCCCCTATTCCTACCATTTGAAGATGAACCCCTTGAAGTGTGCCTATGGGGTTACCTCTAAAAAAATTCTCAGCTTCGTTATGAGATACAAATGCATTGAGATTGATTCAGAAAGGATCAATGCCATCAGTTAGATGTCTCCCCCAAGCAATATTTGAGAGCACTAAGGCTTTCAAGGCTACATAGACTACATACACCAATTAATCACAAATATGGATGGCAATTGTAAGACCTTTTCTATGATCATGAAAAAATTTGTTGAAAATTAGTGGGATGAGGAGTTTTAGACTGCTTTTTAGGAAATCAAGTAGTACCTACTATAGTGTATAATTCTAATGATTCCCATTTCAATGAAGTCGCTTATCCTCTATGTGACAACTCTAAAATGGTGACTCGGTGCCCTTATTTATTAGAAGAACAATGAGAGAACAAAGAACAATTTATAATATCTCAGCTACATTCTCCTCGACACAAAAAACTAGGTATTACTCTGTCAAGAATAGATTCCTTGTGATAGTTTTCAGAGTGAAAAGTTATGACATTACTTGAAGAAGCATGAGATAAAGCTAGTGTAATAAGTGGATCCAGTAAACTAAATTCTGAACTACCCCATGTTGATAGGTTATCTAGCTCAGTGGGAAGTGATCCTTCAATAGTTCAACATAAGTTTTTTTCCCAGAAGGCTATCAAGGTCCAAGCATTGCCAAAATTTCTTATTGTCCATCCATCCCCTACAGAACAGTCTCTGGATCTTGATTTTCTAAATGAGGCAATCCTCTTAGTATATCAAGCCTTTTAGTGTTAGAAAATTCTCTTTGAGGATGCTTCTTGAAGCCCCACCAGTAGAAGAATCAATAATATGAGACTCAACAGAGTGGGAATGGGTATCTTCTTCATCATGCCTATACAATCTGTCCTTCCCTATTTGTTCCTATTGTTAGAAGGTTTACCCACAATGAGGCAGAGTACTAGTCCCTCATCATTTGACTCGAGCTATCCCTCGAGATTGATGTTTCCTACCAGCATGTGAAAGGGGACTCCAAACTCATCATAAAGAAGATCAATAGTGACTATTTCATTAGCAAGCCAGAGCTCATATGATTGTTAGAGTATACTCTCCAGCTGATGTACCAGTTACCTTCTCAGCCAGAAGTTACTCATGTACCTCAATCGTAAAACATACGAGCCAATGCCATGTCTAGCCTGACTAAATCACTTTCAGATCCTAACCATGATGATTAGATTATCCATGTGGCGCATTGAAGATTAATCACTCCCATCACTCTAGTTGATGATGATAGACCATAGGTAATCTATTTTATTGTCGGTGCCTCCACATCAGAACCTCCAGGTACACCTTTAACGGGGTTTTAAGAGACCCCTAACTGAATGACTCCATTTATCAAGTATCTCTGGCATGGTAATCTCTCAGTAGACCTCTCCGAAGGTGAGGGAATATGACATCACATAGTGCAGTGCACCCTCAAGAGTGGTCGCGTTCTTGAGAAAATCCTCTATAGACATGGGTTTAATGGGATTCTCCTCCATTATATTCATGGAGGTGGAATTTCATAGTTCATGTTGAAATTCCATGTCAGTTCTAGTCGGGCTCATCCGGAAGGGCTGAAACTTTCTCATTAGATTTGATGATTGGGATACTTTTTTCCCATCATGATCCATGACTATATCAAGTCTTCACAGAAGTTCCCAGCATTCTAGATTCATTCTAATTTTGTGCATAATCTACCAGAGCCTCTTCATACTACCACTTACTATTGGCCCTTTGTTGTCTAGGGTCTCGATGTTGTGGGACCATATCCACTGGAAACTACTCACCAGTGAAGGATAATCCTGACCGCTATGGATTTATTCTCCATGTGGGCAGAAGAAATTCTACTCAAGGAAGTCAAGGCTCATTCTATCATTGATTTCATGATATCTAATATCATTCACTGGTTTGGAGTCCCTAACACCTTTCTCACCGATAACAGCACCAAATTTTGAGCATTTTAGTTGAATAAATTTTATGCCATGTACAACATCTATTTTAATAATACCTCTCGCTATCCTGCACAAGAAAATAGACATATTGAGGCGTTCAGAAAAACCATTTCTAACATCATGCTGAAAATGATCAGGAAAAACAAGAATAGTTACTAGATGAAAAATCATAATTCCAATCAGGTGACTCTATATTCCCTAGTGTAAAGAATATAGGTATTGTTACCCATTGATATTTAGTTACCCTCATTACTCACAGATGTCTACAATCAGCAAGTAGTAAACAAAGTTGTCAAAATCTGTCTAGATAAACAAGAAGCACTTGATGAGAAAAGGATTTGTGCCCTGCATAATCTGGAGAGAAATCAGAATAATATGTCTATGTCTTTCAATAATAATGTTTTCCTATGCTCCTTTATACAAGGTGACATGGTATTAGCCATGGGAACGCCAATGATACCCCATAGGAAGCCACCGAAGCCGGATCTCAAATGGGAGGGACCTTATATCATTCATATGGTTTACCCAAATGTTGAATACTCCCTAGTAACCATGTATGTTTAGTGTATTACTCCTCCCACCTATGATAAATTCTTCAAGAATTATTTCATTTAAGAGGACATTTCACTGTCTCACTGCATGACATTAAACTGCGTGATCCATTCGGTATAATGTATATAAAAATACCCAACACTCATCCCACATGACATTAAACTATATTACTGTCCAAGAAGACATTAAACTACTCCTCATTATCCAACAAGACATTAAAATGTAAATTATCTGGGCTCTAAGACCTTAATCTTATATCTCCCTCATCCTTACTACAAGATGATAAACTGCACTGGTATCACCACGCTTCATGTGTCCCATCATTTGGGTCTCCATTATCTTTCACATCCAAAAGGACCCCCAATAATGGCATGGTATCATGCCACCTTGGCTCACCTACCATTTTGGGACAACATCCTGGTGGATCTTGAGCGAAAATTTGACACATGTCCAGCATTTCAAATATGGTCAGCGGTCGATGCTTAATTGTTTGTTCGCATTCCAAGTCACATGAGATGGATATTGTATTACGAACATGGTTAGCAGTTATCCCCAATAGTTATTACTATCCCCATGATCTCCCAAATTATAGGAGCGTTAATTTACCTTTTTCTTCCCTTCTATACTATGCACGCGACATTAAATTGGGCATCAATGGTTCAAGCTCTATGACCTTAAACTAAGAACTCCTATGTCCTTATCGCGTGATGTTAAATTGCATGGCATTTTCAGAACTATGTATGGATTGATTTCCATCCTTATGGGATACGTAAGAATGACCATACCTTTCATCCATGGCCCAACCTTAGGTCCATTGACCTCTCTAACCTCTTGGCACAAGTTCTCTCTTAATATTATGTGATGTAGTACAGATTCTTTGTCCTCATTCACATCGGGCTATTTTTTCCACACCACACATATCCCCTTGAGACACTCCTCTTTTTCCCCATCTGTACTACATTACTTTAAATGAAATTAATTTCTATAACTATTTATGGATTAATTTTCATCTTTATGGGCTATGTAGTAATGCTCAAACATTTCATCATTTGGTCTAGTACAGAAAATCTCTTCACCCCCTCAGGTTTAGTTATATTTGAGGTATTTCATACGGTGTGGTATGTGGACTTATTTGGTCCCCATTCATGTCGAGTTTACAATGAACACATCATGATCCTCTCCTTACAAAATATCCTTCACCCATCATCCATACCACATGATGAAAAAATGAACTAAACTTTCAGAACTACATTCATCTTGATTCACATCCTCATTTAATATGTAGGAATGCTCGAACATTTCATTTTCGGTTCCATCCCAGGTTCATCTATTCTTTCTCCTGGTCACTTAGTTGGAGTTCCCTCCTAAAATTATGAATGGTGTGGCATATGTGGACCCTTTGTCCTCATCCACATCGGGTTATTTTCCACGTCATACACATTTCTCTTTGAGATACCCCTAATTTCCTTACTGTATGATGTTAAACTACACGATGCTTTTGAGAACTATGTATGGTTTTATTCCCATGCTCATGGGATATGTAGGAATTCCCAAAAATTTCATATCCGAGTACTGCCCTATGTTATTAGAAATATTCTCTCCCTTATAGACCTTTGGCCTAGATTCTCCCAGGGGTATGTGGTGTGGCATGTGCTTATGTACTCATTCATGTCGGGTTTGCAACAGCCACACCACATACCTATCTCTTGATAGCTTTCCACCTCCCTTTCCTCTACTCATCTCCTTGAGTCATCTTCTCATAATTGGTCCCCTAAAACCTTTTTGGTGATCCACTAACTTGCTCAAATGCACAGTGGTCTAGGACCAGGAGTGTTGGATTCTGCATGGACATGCCTTTATTCCTTTACATGCTTCATGTTTCCCTTTATTTGGATTTCCATAATCTTTAACATCCTAAAGGAGCCCTGGATGGTATGGATGCTCAGACTTATGGATCTATTAGTGCTTTGGTACAATATACTGAAGGATTTTGAATCAAATTATGTGAAAGGTTCCGTGTTTCGAATACAGTAAGCGGTCAACCATCAATTATTGTTCCCATTTTCAGCCAACACAATATTGATGTTGTGTTTCAAACATGGTCAATAGTTATCCTCCATCGTTATGCCACCCCCATTAAGCCCTAAATATTGGACTCGTGATTCACATCCTTTTCCACTCCATAATATTCAAATGGAAGTTCAATGCCCATGGTGTTATCCCCCCATGCACCTATGCACATCAAGAGGATGAATCAATATCATGGTGTCCTCCTTAGCTCTATTATGTCTATGTTTCTATGTATTCCATGTGTTGTGAAGATCTTCTTCTCCCTTATTTCCCACATCAAGCATAACTCACATGCGCTTATGGACTTGGTCAAGGTTTACGCTCTCTTAGAGGAATCTCACTTCTTTCTGTCTGAGCTCTACGACCTTAAAATAAAACCCCCTAATCCATAACATATGATGTCAAACTACATGGAATTTATAGAACTACGTGTGGATTTATTCCCATCCTCATGGGATACTTAGGAATTCCTGTAAATTTCATATTCAGGTCTAGCCCCATTTCATGTGATCTTTTCTTTCCCTTTGGATTGAGGTCCCCTCCCTTTGGGTTTGTGTGTGGTGTAGGGGTGGACTGATGTCCTCATTCACGTTGGGTATACTTTATCATGCCATGTGAATTTCCTTTATAACATCTTTCTTCTGTATGCTTCCAAAACATATGATGTTAAAATATGATGCTTGGTCCTACATGACTTTAAATTGATTCATATTCACCACATGATGTTAAAATTCATGGACTGGTCATGTTATACGACCTTAAACTATGACACTATCATCCTAGATGCATGAAAAAAATGGCACCATGTTGTGGTGTCCTAATTTGAGGGGACATCATGTTTGGTATTGTTCACCCACCATGTCATTTTTCAAGGCCTACATATGGACTGATTCCTATATTGATTCTCAAATTCTCCGTCCTGGGTTTATTGTTTCAAAAAAACATATCCACACTAAAGAACAAACAAGATCTATCAAATTCCACTTCTTTTGGTACATGGTGCAGACCTGCATGATAGTATTTCCCCTATCATTGGTACCCTACCATACCATTTTCAAGAACTAAATGTGGATTGATTATAATCTTTATAGGATATTTGGTAATTATTGAATGTTTCATCTTTGGGTCTAGCCCTAGGTACCTCAAATCCCACCTTCTTTCTGACCCCTGGACCGAACTCCATCAGAAACACATGGTGTATCATATGTGAACATATGTTCTCATTCACATTGGGTTTATAGTATCCATTCTTTATACTTCCCTTTGGGGATATCCCTTCCATTATCCATGTGTTTTCATGACATTAATTTACGTTCCATCTCAAGAACTACGTGTGGATTGATTCCCATTCTCATGGGATACGTAGGAATGCCCAAACATTTCGTTATCGGGTCAATATCTAGCTTAATCAACCCATTTTGGCCCTTTATTCTATACTTCTTGACCACTATTATGACTCTTCAACATTCTCATATGCACTGTGGTTTAGGACCTAGAGTTTTGGATTCTGTGTGGACATGATTTCATTCATTTCCATGCTTCATGCCTCCCTTTATTTGGGTTTCCATCATCTTTCACATCTGAAAGGACCCCTGGATGGTACGGATTATTGGACTTATGGCTCATCTACCACTTTGGGGCCAACGTACCAAAAGATTTTGAATGACATTATGAGATAGGTTTTGCGTTTCAAATATGGTCATCAGTCAACCCTTATTTTTTGGTCCCATTTCAGGCCAACACGATATGGATTCTATGTTTAAAATAGAGTCAACGGTTATCCTCCATAGTTACGCCACCCCCATTAATCCATAAATATTGGTCATCCGATTCACATCCCATTCAACTCCATCATTTTCAAGTGGAATTTAAACACCCATGGTGTTATCCCTCCTGCAGATATGTGCGTTAAAGAGGTTGAGTCGACATCGTGAGGGTCATCTTTGACTCCACACCATCTCCCCCAACTGTCTATTCCATGTGTTACAAATATCTTCTTCACCTTTGTTTCCCACATCGAGTATAGATCATGTGGGATTAGGGATATCGATAATGATTGTGAATACATAGAAGAACCACACTCTCCCAGTCTGGGCATCATGACTTTAAACTGTGTGTGTTCTTATGGAAATGTGTGGTTCATATGTGGACATATTTCCTCATTCATGTCATGTTATGAACCACATCACATGTTTCTACTTTGGGGTACCTGTGTCCTTGACGCATGACTTTAAACTATATCCCCTAACGTAAAGAAGATATGGATGCCCCATGATAATTATGGGATGCATCAGATTCCTTTCTAGAGAGGATTTCCCCACCCAAAATTGGTCTTTGACCAAGCTGCTCTCAAGAACTATGTATGTCTTGATTCCCATCCTTATGGGATACGTAATGATGACCACACTTTTTCCTGTGGTCCAGCTGTATCACCAAAAACCCTCTTATGCCATTTTATCTTGAGTTTCCTCAGATGTATGTGGTGTGGTGTCGAATTATGTCTTCATGCATGTCAAGTTTGTGATAACCATTCCACGTACCTTTCTTGATAGTTCTCCATTTTTTCTATCTTTATCGCATGAAAATAAACTGCAAGGGAATGTCCTCACTACATGACATTGAACTTTAGAATTCCATATCAATCAATAATAAGATTCATATTGTTCCAAATAAGATATTCCTTGTGTTAAAATCATAATATACCTCATTTCATGATCATAGTGGTATAATTTCATGAGGGTTGGAATTTTTTCAAACATTCAATCACTCCACATCATGCTTTGCATGTCCTTTATTTAGATATTCATTATTGTTTACATCTGAAGGGACCCACAATGATTTGGATGCTTAGCCCCATGGCCCACCTATCGTCCTGGTCCAACACCCCAGAATACATTGGACAACACTTCGATTCAGGTCCTGTGTATCAAACAAGGTTAGTGGTTGACCCTCATTTTCTTATCTCCATTTCAGGCCAATGCGATATGGATACTATGTTATAAACATGGTCAATATTTATCCTCTATTGTTATTCCACCCTCACTACATTCCAAATGTTGGGAATGTGATTCACAGTTATCATCTCCCTTTGTTTGGATTGATTCTAATGCCTCTAGCATTATCCTTCTTGTGTGCTAGATCATTTTGGGAGAGGGAGTTTTGGCTGTTTTGAGCATTCTTCCTAAAAACTCTGGGTGATCATTAATACACCAGATGTCCAGTGATTGATTGGAACTATCATATTAAAATGGAATAATAATGTGGTCATCCCTTATTTCTCACATCGAGCATGACCCACATGATCTTAGGGATTGATCACTAGATATTTCAGGCGTATTATGGAGATGTAGTAATCAAAATAGATAATGGAATTCATACACGCAACTCATATTCAATGGGAATAATTATTCTCTCATCCCTTGTTTCTCACATCAGGCATGACCCACGTAATCTTAGGGATTGATCACTAGATATTTCACAGGTATTATGGAGATGTAGTAATCAAAATAGATAACATAACTTATGCACATAACTAAAATAAACAAACAAGCATGAAAGTATGTTTATGATTTCACACAAATTACAACTCCAAGGGATGGGCCACTCCAATAGATGGATTGACCCCTTCAATGGAGTGCCCTAACTCCACCACTCTCTATCTTGTAGCATCTATGTTTTTTTGTCTCTGATTAAGCTCTTGATCCTCTTTGATAGTGATGGTGTGTAACTCATCAGTCTTTATCCAGGCCTGATCCTCATCAGCTTGAATAATGGCCATATCTTGGGATGATTGCCTCATCTATACCTCAGCCTCTATTAATCGTGCCTTTAGTCACTATATGAGTCCTGATTTTTCCCTAAGTAGAGTTTAATGTTCGTTCGCCTGTTCCCTCAAGCATTGGATCTATTTCTCAGCCTCTTGAAGTTTCTTAATGTGGACTGACTTCCTCCATTGAGGGCCCACACTGAGGTGATAGTCATGTTCCCCTATTTTCCCTACCATTTAATCTTGAATGAGAATGTGGGTTCATTGGACATCCACTCCTACAATGCATAGTGTGTGCAGTGGGGAACTATACCTCGCAATTTGGCTTATCCACTCTACTTGTGGGGTCTCCTTGATGAAGCACTTGATCAGTTTCCATGATAGGTGATGGAAAACCTCTCTATCCACTTCATCGGAAGTAGTATCATCCCAATCCTTAGGGTCGGTGGGATCGTATTCATGGAACATCTCCACAAATTCATCAATTGGATCCTCCTCTGGTGTTTGGTCAGGTAGGTTGGGTCCCATGTCATCTGATTGATCCATATCATCAGATTTCACCTTAATGATCTCAGGTTCTACCCTACCAACGGTCATACCTGAATCGTGAGGACTGTGGTTTGGTTAGTATGGGTGTCTTCTTCTATAACCATTGGTGTTCCCTTAGGAAAGGCAGCACCAGTGGGGCCAGCCATCCTCACCAATACAGCCCAATCCATTTTAAGAACTGTGCATATAAAAATACACATATGTTAGTTGGCCTTGTTCAATGGAAAACATTTATGGATTTTTTGAAGAAAAATACTTAAAGAGATCAAATAATTGGTCACACCCATGAGCTGGTGCCGGAGGAACCCCGAGGTGTGGCCCCACATATATGGTCAGAAAATATGGAGACTCTAGGAGAACCACCCTTGGTGTCAATGCCCTACTATATTTTTTAATCGCCATTGTCACAGATGTAGTCCCCGAAGCCCCCTCTACGATTGTGTGGGAAGGGTTTTTACCTATGAGGTTCTCTTGCACAAGGAAAATCATTGTTGATAAAGCCTAAGTGACCTGGATAAGGACCATTAAAAAATGGTTTAGGTTTTACCTCAAGATCCCTAGAAAACTCTTACAACTCTGATTTTTCAACCCCACCTTCCTCTAAGAGGATCCCTCGGTCATCCTCTTCTCCCCAGGAGGACTCTTCTAATTATTCAGGTAGGAGGAAGCTCCCCCTAAAATCAGTAGCAGAAAACTCTAGAGGGAATTTTTGATAAAGCATTACTTTCACTCATTCTATCATCGGGTGCAGAGTACCCTGAGAGTGCACAAAGTCCTATAAATTGGTGATGTATTTATCCCCTTCCACTTGGGACACCAGAAAGATGTCCTTGTCTTGGTCAATCTTTGATAGATTTATCCCAATATAGTTGAGATGGTTCCACATCTTGTAAGGACTGTGGAATTTTCTATTAACCTCCTAGGTTTCCCAAGACTTCGAGAAACAAACATCCTCAAAAATGGCTATATGGTGGAGCCACTTCCCCATTGCCTGAGTAAGTATCCTGTAGAAACCCATCGGTCACCTCCCTTCCTACCAACTCTTCTCCTATAGAACCATCGAGCCCATTGTTGTCATTTTCCTCTCTCTTGGTACATGCCTCAGAATTATTTGATTGATCACTATTGCAACCTCACCACCACAGCATGTTCTTTCCACTTTATGGCCCCGACCTTGAGGTTGAGGAGGCACCCTATCACTAGCACAAATGACTCACCAATTCAAAAATTCCCCTAGGTAGGCTACCTCCTAGCTATTAGAATACTCTTTTACTATCCCTTAGATAGCTGTGGGTGAAGGAAACTCATTCTGTATCTTCGTATCATTCTACATGACCATGATTCACATCTGTATCATCATTCCTGGATGGTCCTCATGTAGTAATCACAAGTATAATTGTTGGGCTAACCTCTATATGCACCAAAACTGCCTCACAAAGTGGTGCAGGGTGTATGGCTTGGAGATAGGATCATGACCAATCTTTTTTACCAAAACTCCACATCAAAAGGCCAAAATATTGGATTGTTTCTCCTCATTTCAATATTAATCATTGGTGAACACACATGTTGGCAGTGAAAATGGATTAAATTTGAATTCATCCACCCTCCCGACTATATTCCGCATCAGCGGCAGAGTCATCATGGTAGGAAAATTCCAACTGCAATCAAAATAAATGTTCGGAAGTCTGATCCAAGAGGGTAAATAGGGTTCAGATATTTATAAGCACCCATGTGCACCGTAATCCATCCATACAAAAGATGAAGTGGTCTACACACCCTATGCAGTTTCTTCCCCTCATTGATGTGTCACAGCACCTTGTACAGTTTGTCCAGCACCGTGATCCCAAAGTTGACACGCTCCCCCATCGCCAACATGGACTCCATAATAAACATGCTCGGATGCACACCCATATTTGTGTTCTAGAATGGAAACATCTATCCATAGGTCAGGACATAAATAAACCAATCCATCCTAACCAGCAGATGATACTCAGTGTTGAAAATGTACCCCCACAGCTTTCATTGGTTGTCCTGCAGGGTCTGCCAATAAGAGTTCTCATTACTAAGATGGGCTCCCATTGGACACTTGAGAGGCCTAACTGGTAGCTTATTGGGTTCTTCCTCCCATTCAGTAGTGGTCCTTTATGGGATGTTTATGAAGCGCTTGAACAACAACTTGAAATGTACATCCCTTATCAACTGCTTGTGCTTTCCCAGCACCAGATCCATTAGTGCCTTTTCCAGTCACAACATCTTTTCCACATCCTCCCATGTGTTCTAGGAGGGGACGAACTCTTCATACATCACCCATAAGATCGGAATCCCTAATATCTTATGAAGGTCCCATAGGCTGACACTGAGGTCCCTGTGGTGAGGATTATAAGTGTTGGTCCTCAATAAACACCTTCTCAAAAACTCTGTCATCAGGTGTTTCTGCTGATAAATGTGTAATTGGGAGTCCTTCACATATTAATATAGCCCTAATCACTTCATCACACCCTCTAATTCCTCATTGGATTCACAAACCCAGTAAGCCCATGCCCAATCCTCCATAAAATTGTCGCCCTAGCACAAGTCCCAATAATTAGTCCACCCCTTCTCTGAGTTCCCCAAAGTCACCTTGAGGATGGTGTGGTACTATGGGGGAGATACTTATGGCTCCAATGACTTCCCATAAACAATGTTGACATGATTATACCAGCATTCAGCATTGATGGGTGTTAATACTCCCATGTATGACCGTCAACATCCCTAAACCACTGGCACTGGCATGACATTATCCTAAACCAGTAAGATGGTTCTTCCTTACTTGCTTCAGGGATGAGAACATAATCCATTAGACCAATTCCATATGGAGGCAATATTTTTCAGAAAGGATCATTCTTTTTAGATTTCTACAAGAGCTCTGGTAGGTATTTATGGTCTGAATGTCTCTGCACACATTCCCCAATACCTAAATTATCTTCCATCTCTTCCCATTGAGAAGCATTCATATCCCCCCCCCCCATGAATAAGTTCATGGTTGGACATTCCATCACAAGAATTTATAATTTTTTGTTCTAAATCATAAAGCTTAATTATAGAGCTAGATCATAGATATAGGCCACAGAATTATGCTACAGACCTCACTGAAAAAAATCACGGAGCACGAAGCCATAGTGTTTAAAGACTCAAAGTGTGGCACAGAGCAAAAGAGAACCCATTTCACAAAGAGTGATCACAGAGCACACAAAGCTTCAAAAATAGAGAGCTCAAGCACAAATTCTATAGATATAGGTAAGTAAAAAAGAGGTTAATCTTCCCCTATTTATAGGAGACGACCCCTGAGCTTCGTAGTGCGCTTGGCCATAGTGATCTTCTCAGCGTTCTCAACCCGTGCATCACCTATCCACATTCTGACCATGCTTTGAAATCTCACCTTGATATCAACCTAAAATATCGGCGATCTACCCTCAGAATTTTCCCCTTGTTTTCTCCTCGGCTCCATGTATGAGGGGTGGAATTTTTTGGCCACAAAATATGTGTGTAGGAAAAAAACGCAAAGGACCCAACAATGAAAAAAGGTGATTCTTCACAAATAATCGTCACAAAGCTATTTATCATCACGGTCAGCACAAAACCCTTTAGAACCATGACTTGAACAAAGATAAGGCCTCCTCTGCACCTGTTGTAGAGAAAAGATATGGTCGACTCAGTGGTTATGATGAAATTAAAGGAAGTCTTCGTGTTTTGGAGGGAAGATGATCACCTATGTGATTCCTTCTAAATTGATGGAAGTATTTGCAAGCACCATAGAAGGAATTAAGGAATACTCTATGCCATGGAGAGGATGGTGGTTGAATTATCATTTATGATGAACTTGATTCCATCTACCTCTAATGGCGAATCGTAAGTGGATTCGCAGTGCACCCTCAGAGCTTCATACCCCCTGACACCTATAAATACCCTACTCCCCTCACTCCAAATGGATTGACACCCTAACCATTCACCTTCCAAGCTCCCAAATTGCAAAGTACCCTTTTCTATGCAAACCATGGGAAAACTGAATCATCCAAGGTAGTAGATAATTGTGAAATCCCTTTCCCATTACTCAATTTTACCCCCTCTTCAAGGAGAAGTTCTATTCGTGGAGCCTATGGTCCATCGCTAAAGAAGGAGACCCCTTTAGATACTTGAGACTTCAAGAAGTACAAAATCTTTGCAAATCACCCTCTGAAACATGTGTACTTCATGATGATGTCGAGACACTATGCTTCACAATGTTCTATTTGTAGAGTCATATCCTATGCCATCCATTGTGCTCTACAAAGCCATGTGATCTGCAAAGCCAAGTTCTTTGTGAGCCCTTATGCTTTTCTAACCCATAGGCTCTGCGAATCCATGATCTTTGTGAATCCCTATGCTCCATGACCCCTTGAGCCTTGTGAATTTCCTCTGTTTGAGGCCTCTTACTTCATAAACCCTTTTTCCATATGTCCCACCTAGATTGTACAAAGTGATTTCAAGGTCCCTTGGGTGGTGATTTATGTTTCATTGCTTTGCCTCATGCTTCTTTGCATAGGAATGCTAACAGCTATTTATTCTTCACATAGCCATGCTAAGGTGAGACCCTCAATGGATCACTCCACAACCACATCTCCATACGGAATTTCTGTTGCCTTACCTTCACCTAGGGTTGAAGTGTGTGAGTCATGTAAGTCCTATGGGTGAGGAGTGAATCCTCGTCATCTGAGCTGCAGGACATGAAACATCCAAAAACCTATGTCATTGACACAAGATGTTAAATTGTGATCACCTCATAATAAATAAGTCCAAGAGGATTATAGGGGGGATGGGTATAGGTTCCCTCCCACTCTCTCTTTCCTTATGAACATTGTCTACATGTTCACCACAGGGTGTCTCCATGTAATCCCTAACACCCTCTGATGGGATTTTTCAGATATGATGGACATATCCTCCTCATACGTTAGGACACCCTTCCTTCTCATCGGGCCTCCCTCCAAGAGTAAGTCCCAATATCCATCTCTTTGGGCCACTAACTATAAATAATCACATGTTTCCTCTTTGGGCCACTATCCATGCATAAGCACCACTCCATTCCTCGCAGATGCACCTTTCCTGACGTGATCATAAAGTCTTTATTGCCTCTTTTTTCTCACACTAAGCATGACTCACGTGGGCTTAAAGTAAGCGTAGACCATCACACTCTCTCTATTTAGGTCACCTTATCATCTAATCTATATCCCCCATAATGTCTAACTATTTGGACTTTTATATTTTCCCTTTTCTAATTAAGGTACATAGGTATCCTCCCTGAGGTTCAAACCCATCTCCCACCAGTCCAGACCACTTCAAGTCAGTTTACCCTCATCCCTCATGACGTTATATTGTATGACCCTTTTTCCCCACTTGACATTAAACTCTATGATTTTGAACTACATGGGTTTTTATCCATGCATCCTAAAGAGGGTATGTAGGAAGCATCCCTGAGGTTCAACCCCAAACACTGGTAAACTTCAGTGTCCCCTTTGTTGGGACCCACATCCTTGGTCCGTCCCTTAGTGGAGTTAGACTAGATTCAGGTAAATTAACCATGTGTAAGCCTCACACTCAATTCATACACATCCAACCAAGAGTTCCTCTCTTGTCATGGGTTCCTAACCACACGTAAGCCCCAGAATGTGTTCGGGTTGCTGTCCTTTTTGTACACCCTGATTCTATGCCTCATTATAAAATGCATGGACTTTGATTCCCTTCCATAGAGATGCGTAAGAAGCCTCCCTAAGATTCAATCCTATCACTCATGTCCTATCCTAGTCTCTCCCTTGAGCCTTTGTGTTTCAGGATGGTCGTTTCCCAACCCAGAGGCTCTAATTTCTTCAGATCTCATAAATGTGTCTATTATCAAGGGCTTCCTCTTCAAGTGTCCCAACACTCTACCGAACTATGTGGACATTGATTCCCTACCATGGGAATATGTAAGAATCCTCTCCAAGGTTCAAACCCAACATCACCATCATCTTCACATTAGTTCTACCCCATTCCTCCCATCCAATTCGTTCAACCATCTATCATCCATAATGATTCTTCCTCAGGCCACCACATCCTGGTGAAATCATGTCATCCATATCATTTCCACTCCTTATAGTACCCAGGTAGATCACCATACATAAGGCCCACACAATTCATAATCATCCAACAAAGAGTGTCCCTCTTATGATGGTCCACTAACAATGTGTAAGCCAGAACATATCTCTGTGTTGTTTTCCTTTGTGTACACCCTGATACATCACCCTCTCAAAATGTGTGGGTTTTTATCCCTATAATCTATTTAGGGTATGTAGGATGCCTCCATGAGGTTCAGTCCTAGACAATGGTAAACCTTTGTGTCCCCTTTATAGGTACCCAAGCATCCTCAGATCCATCCTTATTGGACATTTTGGTGTACCCATCCAGTAAACCCCTCAGGTGCTCCCTCCTAGGGGTATACCCATATCATCCACTCCCATAGGTGTTATGATCAGTCGATCTGTCTCCTCTAGTTGTTAAACTCACATCATACCCCATTTTAAACATGGGAAGATGAGAAAAACCTCAGGTACATGCCTATGGCATATAATTCCACTTACTCGACGTGGGATGACTCGAACTTACACACCATCGAGAAACCATATCATAAGGGGAAAAACCAGGTGTACTAGTGTTTTAATTTCGAGACCTTCTAGCAATTTACAACGTGACTATTCCCCTAACTGAAGGTTTCTTCCCTGACATGATCCCTTGGAATGTCCTGATAGAAGAAGTGTAATTAACCAGTGCCCACAATGAGATGGCATCAAGAATGAGATTCATGAAAACGTCTTAAATATATGAGGGATACCCAGACTAGGAGAATAATTTTGAGGTGGCATTTATAGAAGGAGAGTTCAAAATCCCATCATCCCATTTTGATCAAGGATCAAATTTCCCTAAATAAGTGAGGATGTTTCCCGCCTTTGGAAAGCGGGAATGTGGGGAAACAGCCAACACGTCATAGAACGATGATGTGCACCACAATAAAAGTGTTGGAAACATTATTATAAAAACCCTATACTTTATATCATATTTAAAAATGATTTATTAAATAAAATTTCATTTAATACAACTCAGAAGATCAAGAGGTCTATTGTATTTGGGAAATTAGGTACATTAAATAACAAATTAAAACATGAAAATTAACATATATATTGAAAAATTATTTATCATAACCTAAATATTCCTTTTTAAACAACATTGCATAGGATTGCCTGAGGGAATAAATAAGAAAGGGGTGATATGTAAAGCCTATTAAGGGAATAAACAAGGCATAATAGGAGAAATATAATACATGTTTAACAATAGGCATATAGATGGATAATAAAAGGAACTTGAATAATAAGTAATGATATTGCATGATAATGATAACATGGAAAATGTGAAAACAACATAAAAATGATGTAATCATGAGTCAAATCTCATTACACATGGAATAGCATGATTCAAGGTCATTACACATGGAATACCCTGAGTCAAGGATCATTGTTCATGGGGGTGCATGCATAAAGGATAATTTCAAATTGAGGAACGTGATTCATGTCCAATTTCACATGATTTATCATGATACTAATCATTACCCAATTCATTGGATCGTTATTAGGGTGCAACCTTCATAATCATTTCATTCTCCTGTTTAAGTGCGCCACATAGATCATATAACATGGTTTCATTCAACATCATAATTTATTCCACAATCTAGAAATGTGGACTACATACATGTATGTCTATAATAAATATGTATGTGTTCATGAAGGTTAATATCCTTTATATAGGAAGGGGTATGATATTGAATACATGATGATTTTGGCATGGAAATTCATGATGTAATTTCGACAGCATAACATCGTCATATAGGTATTCATAAAAATGGTTGATGAGAGATAAAGGGATCCCCTGTCATTAAGACATAAAATGTATAGTAAGGGTAATATTTAAGAACATATCCATACATAAAAAAATGAAATTAGAAGGCATAACATAAAAGGAATTCTTGATAAAAAGGGAGGGTGAAAGATTCCTTAGAAAATGTTTCCATAGTAATATGTGTACATAATGGTTCATAAGAGGGATAAATGAGAGGAAAAGGAGATCCCATGATTTAAAATTAAAATTTAAAGTAAGTGGTATAGTTAATAATGTATCCCAACTTAATAAAGTTGAAATAAAAAGGGTATATCATAAATGAAGTGCATGGTAAAAAGAGGAGAGAGAGGATCCCATAGAAAAGTTCAACATAGTAACAAATTAGGTGTCGATCAAAATGAGATATTATAAATGGTGAAATATTCAAATGATGTAAATTTTAAAGTAAAGTAATCATAATAACTAAATTACAATGTAAACAATTGAAATTATAAAGGCTAATTTCAAAGTGGGTTCTTAAATTAAAATAAAGAGAGGAAGGTGAGGATCTCTTACTTGGATTTGAGACTCCTAAGGCTTAAGAGAGGATTATTGGGAGCTTGGGGGTGCACTAGGAGGACTCTAGGGAGTAGGGGAATAGTTTGGATGAGCTTAAAAGAGATTTAGTGAATATAAATGGGATCTTGGGTGGATTTATATAGGAAATGAGGGGGATTTTTTTATTATTTTGTTTTTGGACACTACCATATAAAATATTCCCAACCATATACTATCCCATGGTTTTTTCCCACGGTTTCTAGAAAAGGTAAGTGGATTAAATTATATAATAAGACCACGGTCCAAAGATAATTATTTATTTTCCTTTATTATGTGGAAGTGAGTCACACTTTCAAATAAATGATTTTAAAATCTTAAAATATTTTTTATGTATTATAGAATTCAATAGGCTTTATAAAATTATTAAAATAAACATAAAATCGCATTATTTTAAATGAAAAATATATATTTGAGTGGGGATAACTTTTATAGTATTTATTACATCACTTTTGGTCCAATATGGTCTTATAAAACACGCCATATATTTATACGGTATTTAATTTTTACACAAAAAATCCTATTTATCATAAAATTATGAAAAGTTAACCATTATATAATTTATAATTTTGGATTCCAAAACTTAAATCCATTTTATCCAAATAATTTTTTAAATATGTGAATTTTTACTTTTAAAATAAAAACTGACATTTATTGAAAATGAGGAGTTTTTGACAAATAATATTTTTTCGACACCTAATGAAAATTATATTTGACTTCATAAGAAATTATATGACCATATATATTTTAAAAAAATAAATTTAATAATAATATTTTTTTAAAATATTATTTATTTCAAAAAACTATTAATTCTTGAAAATAGATTTCTGAATTGAATTTGAATATTAACCAAAAAAACAATTTCTAATTTAAAAATCATTTACAACATAACAATAATAGGAAGACAATATATTCAGCATTATATAGAAAAATAATGTACATATTCTTATTGATAGGGTCTTGAAACATATCACTTCATTACAACAATATATTCCTTAGAACTAAGGTGCATGGTGGTGGGGATTTTGTAGGGCCATTCAGTGATCATGGTTTGGGATGTGATCTCGATGAGATTGAAATTATCCTAAAAATGGTTTCACTCATGCTGAAGTTATTTGATCTAGGATTGTTCTTGGTCTAAATAAAAGCCCAAAAAATCTATCTCACTTGAAAGCTTTGATAAATGGGCTTCATAGGGTATGGTCCTACTAGTTAAGGTTATCTGTTCCATTGTTTGTTCCAAAAGGATTTGTTAATACTATATATTTATACGAGTCATGTGATCACAATTCAATGGCTATATTATCAAAGATAAATATATTTAACGGACATTAAAAATCAGATTAGATAAAAAAATAAGTGCATTTGTTTTCTATGTCCATAAGACATTAAATTAAATCAAAAGGGGGAATTTTATTCATAAAATTTTGGATCATTACAATCTTCCCCCATTAAAATTTTCATTACCCATACTAAAACAAATTAGGGTAACTCTGCTTCATCAAATCCTATGGTTCCCATGTTTCTTCTTCAAACTTTTTGTTTCATCCCAACACTTTGATGAGCATCATTATCTTATTTTGTAGAACTTTTTCTCTATGATCCAAGATCTTCACCGGTTTTTCCTCAGTGGATAGTCCATTCTCCGTTGGTACCACCTCTAGATTCAGAACATGATATGGTTCTAGTATGTACATTCTTAAGAGGGATGCATGGAATACATCATGTACTTGAGACCAGTTTGGTGAGAGTGCTAGTCGATGGGCCACTACTTCGATGCAATAAGGGATCTCAAAAGGGATGATGTACCTTGGACTAAAATTTCCATTATTCCCAAATTTCATAAATATATTCCACTGATATATGTGTAGGAATACCATGTCTCCCACATCAAACTCTAGGTCACATCGATGATTGTCATCATAGCTCTTTTGTCGACTCTGAGCAGCTTTCAGGTTCTACTGGACGGTCTTAACCTTCTCCCTCATTTCTTCAACCATTTAAATACTTAGAAGTTTCCATTCAAAAAATTAATCCCAACATGTTGGTGTACTGCACCTATTCCCATTAAGGGATTCATAAGGATCTATTTGGATACTAGACAAGAAACTATTATTGTAAGATAACTCCACCAAAGGAAGATGTTGGTCTCATATTCCTTTGAAGTCCATTGGGAAAGATCTCAATATTTCATCAAGTGTTTGGATAGTCCACTAAAATTGTCCATTATTTTGAGGGTGTTAATCCATACTGATGTTTAGCTCAGTGTTTAGATCATACTGGAGACTTTTCCAGAACATAGAGCAGAATCTTGGATCTTTATTAGTCACAATTGATAGTTATACTCTATGCAGTCCTTCTACCTATTTGATGTATATCTATTCCATTTTATCCCATGATAAATCCTCTCTAATTGAAATGAACTTTTCAGTCTTTATAAGATGTTCCAACAACAACACAGATATCATTGTTTCCATTAGATTCCTTTTGAAGTCTAATGACAATGTCCATGGTGATTCTTTCCCATTTCCATGTTCGTATAGGTAATAGTTGCATCATCCCCTAAGACATATTTTTTCCAGCCATCACTTGATGACATACTTGGTTCTTTGATGTATATTTTGCGATCTTCTTCTTCATGTTATCCCACCAATATTGCTCTTGGAGATCTCAATACATATTTGTTTGTACTATGTGAATAGGGATATTCGAACTGTGTGCATCATCAAAAAGTTCATTCTTTAACTTGTTATTTGAAGGAACACATAGTCTTGACCAAATATCATAATTATTTCTTCATTAACATTGAACTCTGAGGATTTCTATTTCCTTATAGTTTCCACTCTCTTATAAATTCCCACATCATCTTTTTGATCATCCTTTAGCCTTTCCAAAAGAGATTGTTCCAAAATCATTTGTGAAAGGATTGATGATTATCCTTTCTTTATGATTCCCATGTCCATCATCTTCAAATATAAGAAGATTGAATCCTTATCAATTTTCATTGATGAAAGAGTTTTAAGATCCTTTCTACTTAGATAATCTACCACTTTTTTTTCCTTCCCAATATGGTATTGGATTGAGCATTCATAATCATTGATGTGATCTAACCATCTCTATTGGTGAATATTCAAATATTTCAGTGATAATTTATATTTAAGAAATTTATAATGCATATATATTTCACACTCCTCCCCAAAGAGATAATTCTACTACATTTTCAACATAAATATCATAACTATCTAATCCTGATCATGCATAGAAAAGTTTTTCTAATGAATTTTGGACAACCTTTAGGAGTAGGCAATGACCTTTTCATTTTCATTAAAAAACATCCCAATCCCCTCTTCTATGAATCATTGAAAATTACAAATATTTCTCCACTTATGGGTAGTGTGAGCACAGGGAAAATGATAAGCCTTATTTTCAAATCTATGAATATTTCTTCACATTCATCATTCCAAGAAAACTTGACTCCATTCTGAGATATCTTGGTAAGAGGTTTTTAAAATCATGAGAAATATCTCACAAATAGGTAATAATATCCAGCTAACCTAAGGAAGTTATAGATATTCTTCTTAGATGTTATCCTTGACCATCCCTCAATTACTTTTTTCATTGAATGATCCACGGATATCCCATTTTATGTGATGATATTTCCAAAGAATAGGATTTATTTCATCCAAAACTCACACATGATGTACTTCTCATAGAGCTTATCCATTAAAAAGCTCTTTAGCACAGTGCTCAAATGATCCTCATACTCCTACTTAGTTTTGTATTAAATTATAATATCATTTATAAATACTACCATAAAGTTGTCAAGGTAGTCTCTAAAGACATTATTCATCATTTCTGTGATGATTGTTGGAGCATTAGTGAGTCTGAATGGAATCACTATAAACTCATAGTGCCCATACCTTGTATAGAAATTAGTCTTGAGGATATCCTCCTTCTTCACCCTTACTTGGTAACATCCTGATCGTAGATCCACCTTTGAGAAGTATTGTGATCCACATATCGAATCGAAAAATTCATCAATTCGTGGTAAAGGATAATTGTTCTTTATCATGATTTTTTTGAGCTCACAATAATTAATACAAGGGAGAATTTACCCATCCTTAAACATGAAGAAGATAACTGGTGCACCTCAGGGTGAAGCACTTGGGTGTATATACCCTTTATCCAAACTGTATTGTAGTTGTTTCTTCAGTTCCTCAAGTTCCAAAGTAGAATTACTATATGTATTATTGGATATTTCAAATGCCCCTGCTATTATATTTATCGAAAATTCATCCTCCTAACAACAGGGAGGACTAGTATATTCCTTAGGAAACACATCTGTGTGTTCCCTCATAATAGGAATGTCTTTGGGAATTGTTCTTTCCTTAGACTCAATCATTTGAGATATATACACTTGCTCATAGGGAAATAATATCCATTCTTGAGAAGATGGTGGTAAATAAGATCCATCCATATCCTTGAAATTTTATAAAATCTAGGGTTGATTCACCATATGGAGAGTCATTTTCCTCTCCTGTAAATTTATGATGGAACTATATAGGGAAAGTCAATCAATTCCCTCTATTTCATCACATTCTACCAAGGGATGTATGAAAAGGTTCTCCAAGTAGTCCAATCCACAAATAGTGATAGGGGAGGAGTTATATATACGGGATGAAATAATTTCCCCATTTTATGTTATCACTGAAATCTCTACTTCCTTGATTCGTAGTGGGATTTGAATAATTCTACTGAACTTTAATTATATTAAGAAATGCGTGCAACCAAAATCGAAAAGTATGTTTTCCATTCTTGAATGAAAAACTCGTGTACCTATCACAACATTATTTTTGGGATCCAAATCAGTAGTGGTGACGGAAAAAGATCATTATTGATCCCTTGGAGGTTATTGGTTGACTTTGAAAACCCTTAGATTATGGCATTTATTATCAAAGTCCCCTAGTTACTTATAGTTTTTGCAATGAAAAATGTGCTAAGGGTTGAATATAGTGTTCCTTTCCTCTATCGCGATAGTGGGTTTTTCTTATCGTCAATTTTTATCTAGGTTACCATCCTTCCCAAACCTAAATAATTTCATTATTCCCTTTAGTAAATTTCTTGGGTTCTTCTTTCCACACCTTTGACAGGTGGGATTCTAAAATTTCTTAGCACTATTGGATTTATCCATCAAACCGCCAGAATTTAATTCCACTTTCTACTTCTTATCCCTATGATTCCCTTGATATTCACCAAACTCCATTTATACTTTGAGGGACATCATAAAATTTCTTCATAGCTATTAAAGTCTTGTATTGCTAAGGATTTTCGTAGACTAGGCTTTAGCCCAACAAATAAGTGTTCAACCTTGTATTCAGGGGTAACGACAAAACCAAAGGTGTATCATGAAAGTCATGTGAAGTTTTCCTCATATCCACAACAAATTATTCATCCATTTTATTTAGTATAAGAGAATATCTTCCATATTAAGACAGAGTGTATGAGGAAGATATTTATCAAAAAACAATTTCCATAATTTCTTCCACTCCATTGATTTGATCTCATCCTTAAGATTCGTATTCTAGATTAATGTCCAATACTGATATACTACACTCTTCACACAATATAGAGCCATAAGAAACTTCTCTTGTTCAAAATATTAAAATAAGGATAAGATCTTTTAAATGTAATTGATCCATTACTCCATGATTGAGGGATTATATGATCCACTAAAATTATGAGGCCTTTTCCTCCTGAAGATCTCGACTGTGGGTTGGTTCTCTTGGGGGGGTGATCTTCCTAGTCAAGGTACTTATTCATAACTTGATTAAACTAGGAGAATATCATGAAAACATTTTTGATTCCTACTTCCATTGAGTCGAACATCTCATTGGGGAAATCATCACACCACCCTTCACATCAGTTGTTAGCATGATTCCTCCTATTTCCAACCATTTGATAGAACAAAAGGGAAATTAAGGATGAGTATCTTAAAATATTAAACACATAAAGGGGAATACAATTAAGTCAAATTGATATCTTATTAATTACATTTATCTCATTAACTTATGAGTTTTCAGGCTTCAATATATGTTATCCATGATCTACTTCCTAACATATATTATTATGTGCATTTTTTTTTGTTCCCTTAATAATGGTTTGTAATGAGCTTAAGAATTTACCAAAGAATATACTCAGGGAGTGTCAAACTAGGTGCATAGTATGTCCTGTTATCGTGTACCAGGTTACCCTTGGTCAAGCTCAAAACACCTTGTTAGAGTTTTTATTCATAGGTCAATATGTTCCAGAACCACGTGCACATGTAGTATCCAAATAGGAATTAATTTACATGTTAAACCACTTTATATATACTTACCAAAATTTTGTGATATTTTCTTAAACTTAGTCTTATCTCTATGTGTTTTTACTAGGTTTTTATAATCCATATCCCAAAAATAACTAAACTAATCCTCCAATACCAACTTTAACAACCATGAACTTTATATCATATTTAAACATGATTTATTACATAACATATCACTAATATAACTTAGAATATCGAGAGTTATAGTGTATTTGGTAAATTGGGTACATTATACAATAACATAAAACATGAAAAGAAACATCTTTATTGAAAATTTCTTTAACATAACCAAAATTTTCCTTCTTACTTAACACTACATGGGATAACCTGAGGGTATTCATAATAAATGGGTGAGCTATAAAGCCTATTAATGGAATAAAAAACCAATAACATGAGGAAGAAAATACATGTTAAACAATGGTAATATCAATGTATAATAAAAGAAACTTGAATAATAAAGCATGATATTTAATGATAATTATAACATGGGAAATTTGATATAAACATACAACAAGACGTAATCATGAGTCATGGCTCATTCCACATGGAGGAGCATGAGTCAAGGATCATTACACATGGAGGAGCATGATTCATGGATCATTTAACATGGAGGATCATGAGTCAAGGATCATTGTACATAGAGGAGCATGAGTCAAAGACCATTCCACATGACGTATTGTGATACTAAACATTACCCAATTCATTCGAGTGATATATGGGTGCACCATTCATAATAATTTCATTCTCATGTTTAAGTGTGCCACATAGATCATATAACATGGTTTCATTAAAAGTCATAATTTATTACACTATCTAATAATGCGTAATATATATATATATAAGACACAAATCAATAAGTATATGTTCATGAAGGTGAATGAACTTGATAGATAAAGGGGTATGGTATTCACTACATGATGATTTTGGCATGGAAAGTCGTGGTGGAATTTCGGTATTATAATGGTGTCATATAGGAATTCATAAAATGGGTTGATGAGAGAGAAATATGACTCTCATAATTTATACATGAAATGGGAAGTAATGGTATATTTAAGAACATATCCCAATATAGGAAAAAATGAGAATACATAATATAAAATGAATTCTTGATAAAAAGGGTGGGTGGAATATTCCTTAGAAAATTTCCGCATAATAACGGGTGTACATAAGGGTTTATAAGAGAGATAAATGAGAGTGAAAGGGGATCCATTCATTTAAAAATAAAATTCAAATTAAGGTGGATATGTAATAATGTATCCTAACTTAATAAAATGTAAATAAAAATGAAATATCATAAATTAAGTGCTTGATAAAAAGGGGATAGAGAAAATACCTTACAAAGTTTCAGAATAGTAACGACTTAGGTATGGGTCAAAATAAGAGATTAAAAATGTTATCACATTAAAATAATATCAATTTTAAAGTAAGGTAATAATAATAACAAAATAAAAATATAAACAATTGAAATTATAAAGACTAATTTCTGAGGAGGTTCATGAATAGAAAGAGAGAGAGAGGTGAGGATTCGTTACATGGATGTGGGACTCCAAAGGCTTAGTAGAGGCTTATTAAGAACTTTAGATAACCTTGTGAGGACTCTATAGAGTATGTATTAGAGTGTGGATGAGCATTAAGGAGTTTTAGTGAGGAGAAATGGGAGCTTGGTGGGTTTATATTGGAAAGGAGGAGGATTTCTTTATTATTTTAGTTTTGGACACTACATGATAAAAAATTCAAACCCAAAAACCATCCCATGGATTTTACCATGCTTTATTTAAAATTGGATTGGATTAAATTATTTTACAATTCCAAGGGATGAGGGTAATAAAATATTTCCTTTGCTTATGTGGAGGTGAGTCACACTTTCAAAGAAATGATTTTAAAATCTTAAAGTATTTTATAATTCATAGAGGATTCACTAAGGCTTTATAAAATAAATCAAACATAATTAAAATCACTTTATATTAAATAAAAAATATATATATTTCTCAAGATACATTTTATAGTATTTATTACATCATTATTGGGCTAATATGATTTCATAAGACACACCGTTTATTTTTATGGTATTTAATTTTTAATCAAAAATTTTTACTCTCTAATAAAATTATAAAAACTTCACTATAGGATAATTTCAAAATTCTAATTCAAAAAAATGATATCTATTTTATCCAAATAGTTTTGTAAATATGTGAATTTTCAATTTTAAAATAAAAACAGATATTTATTGAAAATTATGGGTTTTTGACAAATAACAGTTTTTCATATCCTAATAAAAATTAAATTTGACTTCATTAAAATTTATATGATCATTTATATTTAAAGAAATAATAAGTTAATAATAATATTTTATTAAAATATTATTAATTTCATAAATCCATTAAATCATCAAAATACATTTCTTAATTGAATTTTAATATTAAACAAAAATATTAACTTTCTTTAAAAACCATTTACAAAGTAATAATAATAGGAAGAAAATATATTCAATATTCTATAAAAAAATAAAGTACATATTTTTATTTCTATAGGAATGATACATATAAAATTATTAAAATAGACTTATCCCAAATATTAAGGTGTGCGATGGTGGGGCTTTCATAGGATCATTCAATGAACTTTGTTTGGGTCGTGATCTCTATGATCTTTAACTTCTCTCGTAAATGGTTTTTCTCGTGATTATGTTATTGGATCTTGTATTGGGATTTCTCAATGGAAAAGTACAGAAATGATATTTTTCTTGTAATCTCTTATAAATGGGATTCATATGGTAGAATCCTATTGGTTGAGGCCATAACTCCCTTTTTCTATGTAAAAGGATTTGTTAAAACCCTATATTTATACTAGTCATGTGATCACTATTCAGCACCTATATTATCAATGGTAAATATATATAACAGTCATTTAAAGTCTAATTGGATAAAAAAGTGCATGTTTTTTCTATATCTATAATGCATTAAATTAAATCAAAAAGAGGATTTTTATTCATAACTATTTGGGTTGTTACAGTTTGGGTGGTGGTAATTTTTTAGTCGAACATCGGGTTGAGATTCCAACTCTGTGGATGAGTTTGAAATAAGGGGTTTTACTAGGTATTTTTTAAACCCTCTATGTATCATAGGGAACTTGAAGAGTATAAAAATAGTAATTAATTTATTAATTAATTAAAATACTCTCCATGTCCATTTAGGGATTCCCACACATGGTAGGAAAGGGTGAGGGGATCTGCCTTGCATGTAGAAGCCTGAACAATATGAGAATAAGGAGGAGATGTTTCCGGACTTCATCTATGGTGGATATCAAGACTGGATTGAGGTGAAACAGTTTCTCAAAGTGGATTTGGACTTGAACCATTGGTGTTCATTTAATGAGGTAGGACAGTTTTTTATTTTGTATTCCTTGAACCCTATAGATTGGTTGTTTTCATGTTTTAGATCCCTATTATGTTTGTTATGGACTCTAAGTGGTTCGGTCTATGCTTAATCAGGGAAAAATAGGGGATTTAGGAGGTTGGTATGGTTTTCTTGTTTGGATACCTGAACTACACCACATGTGTCATTTGTAACACATGTGATATGTTCGTTTCATTCAAGGAAGATGGAATTTTCTGAAGTACACACCGTGAACATCAAGTACACTCCATGTGTTAGTACTTGGCCATGTTCCTAGAAATGTTCCAAAGAACATTGGAAGATAATGTTTTGGAAAGTACATGTAAAGTACTATGTGTACACACCATGTACTGGGACTTGTCCATGTGGCCATGTACTTGGGAAGACACCCCATATGAGGTGTACATGGTCATATATAGTACACAGGAATACCCCATCTAATCCATCATCATGAAGTAGTACATGGTCTGAACCCATGTATCCTATGGATATGTAGATGTATATGGATAGGTTCATATTTGAGTTTACATGTTGTATACTCAAATATATACACAATATGCTTAATCTAGCAAGGGGATTTTAGGTGTTTTATTGCACAAAGTCATAATTGAACTTTTTGAGTAGTTATTTCTAAGCATTTCATGGTGATCTATCTACAGTTACATGGATGGATCCATGAATGAGGGATCGAGTATTATATATGGGTAGATTTTGGTTTTTCTATGCATGTGAAGACCAATTTCTTAAGGTTATAGCAGTTGACGTTCAAATCATAGATTTGAGGATTAGAGCTATTAAATCCTTTGGCTTGGGTTGACACTATGATATTTCTATTACAATAGGGTGTCATTAAGTTGTTGGGATAACCCAAGAGACTTTTGAGGATACCCTAGTAAGCTGATTACTAATCAAGTGGTCAATGGTTACTATAGTCATTGGTTTATAATGCCTAAATATCATGGATTAGTTTGTGATGAGGATCCTTCCTCAGGTCTTTCTTTTGATGTGGTCAAGAGGAATGTTTTGAATGCCTCGGTAGGCATGATTCATTCCTGTATTCCATTTTATGTGAGTTATTGATATAGGATTAGTTAGAGGCCACTAATAAATATTAGAGATATTACCATTTTTTACAAAGAGGATCCAAAGTGGTATTCCTCCACATTAATACTAGTTTCAAGGATCTGAGGAGGGATGACTTTTCTTGTGTATTGACTCAGATGGCCTAGTAGGATCTCAATTGATAGAGTAACTTTGACTAGGTTCAAGAGTTGTTATGTATTAGTTACATGTGTATCATGGGACCTAAACTGATGCATGGTTAGTTGAGGATGAGATGTGATTATGGTATTTGGTGTGTGGCCAACCCTTGATATGTTAGCTCTTATTAATGATACTTCTTATAGGTTATTTATATGGTTGGGATTCTATTATTTATAACTATTATTAAATGATATGGGTTTCAATTTCTTAGAGGGTTGTACAATAGGTTCCATAGATATGGTTCCAGATTTCTGACATGATTCACCATATACGAGGTTAATATAGTTGGACATGACATTCCCCATGAACGGTTCTAGATGTATGACATGAAATTACACAACTAATGTTAGGTAAGTTGTGCATGATGATTCAGACCAGTATGAAATGTGATTGGAAATAATGCTATGTATCAATAAAAATAGTTTTTTTATAGTTTTAGTGTTAGACCAAGGTTCTAAAAATGTTATTTGATATTGTTTCATATTTTGAATACGATGTTCCATTTATGTGGTTTAATGTCGAATTAATGCTCATGGCATGGATTTATACTATATGGATTAGGTATTAGAGTGAGTCCCTTGACACATATTGTATACTTCACTGATTATATTTTAGACTAATGTTCTATGTAATGATGGTATACCAGTAGGATTGGATGGTGAACTAATGTGATGAATCCATGGTTTAGATGTCAAAATTGTTTTCCGGTCACTATTGTTTAGGATACATGGGTTAAATGTCAGACTGATGCTCTATGTTTTTGTATAAATTTTTTTTGGTACCTAGTACAAATGTTTCTAGGTACTATTTGTGAGATAATGATTGTGGTTGTGAATACATAGTAGGGGATGACTTAGATTAATTTTTTAGATGATAGAAATAACATAGGATGGGTTTGTAATGTCCCAACATAAATCATGGTATTGACCATTTAAATTTTTAGTCCAAAACCTTAAAGAAACCCAGGGCTTATGCCTATACACCCTATTGTGGGTCTCAAGAATCTATTTAAATTTATTTAACTTATTCCATGAGATTTATTCAGAATTTTACATTGCTCCTAGCACAATATTCTAATTAAAAATAATAATATAATTTGAAAGGAATATAAAGTAATTTAAAGGGAATTAAAATAAAGTTAAAAAGGAATAAAAAATAATTTTAATATAAAATAATACAGGGGTTACGAGAAAATAAAAATAATTAAAATGGGTATTTCCCCATTTTTATTATTTTTATTTCTTTCTCTTTTTCTTATGATTTTATTTTATTTATTTATAATTTATTTACCCTTTTTCATATTTTTAATTTTTTTTATTTTTATTTTTCCTTTACTATTTTCTTTATTTATTTTCTTTTCTTTTTAACTCTTTCTATCAGTCATCTACCTTGGTGTGTCGCTTGTATGGTGCCCCCTTGAGGTGCCCCTCCTCCTCCTCCTCTCCTCCTTCAGAAGCCTTCTACAACTCCATTTATTATCTATTTTCTTCATCATCATGTATTCATTAAAGCTCTCAGCAAGTCTAACGTTAGACACCAAGAATCATATGATATCATCCCCAGTCTGTCATGCAGACTTATAGAGATGCTTTTTACCTGAATTTGGGGTTTTTATAAAACCATCAGTTTTCCTCTATTTTAGGTCAAATAAATGATTTTCACCAAGTACAGGATCCTCTAAGATTATGAGGTATGGAATATACTCTTTTTCCCCTTATTTCATTGCGTTGTTTTTATCACATGTTGTACTGATCATTGGTTCCTACTGATGAAATTTAATTTCACCTTTTCTAATTTAATTAAATTGTATGGATTAACTATTACACCCATGTTTGAGATAAAATGTCTTTTTTAAATTGTTGCAACATCATGGACATCCCTTTGGGTGTGCCGATGTATTTTTTTCTGTTTTTTAATAGCCTCTCATAATTAAATTAATTAACTGTATGTGTTGTGATGTCCCTTTTTTGCTGAGTTTTAATTAAATAAATTATTTTTGATAATTTTGAACCATGAACATAGGGTTTTGTTGGTTTATTATTGCCTACTGAATTTTTCTTATTACAATTAATTAATGTTCTACGTTTTTCTACTTTGGATGATACATGGTTTTGACTATGACTGTCTATCTTGAATGATTATAAAGTACAAGGATCTTTGTTGCATAAATTGTATTGTGAAACTATCAATTCATACTCTATGATATATTCTTCCTTGAAATATAATTAAATTAAGGGTGTTAGGATAGTGTGGTTTTCATATTAAGGACCACATATGGACTCTATGTTCCTGACCAGTTATACATTACACTAGGGAGGAAATGTCTTATGATTTTCTAGATGAGGGTTTCCCTAGGTTTCTGTATGCTCATGAGTGATACTAGTTCCCAAAGGGCCATTCAAGGATGGACTCATTGTTAAAGTGGTTATTCCATTCTGTAGGTGATACTTAACCCATTATGTACGATACAGATATGGACTCAAGATAAAACCATGCCTCGATTGATACACAGTATTTTGAAATATTAACATGGATGGGTTCAGTGGTATTTGATTAGTTAAAGGATGTACTTTAGTGATACCTTCAAGATGGTCTCATTCTCTAACTCTTAATTGGAACATAAAAATAATTATAATGTGTGGTATAGTATTTTAATGCTTCTTTGATTTTCTGTGTGAATTGTGATATATTCTGGTGCTTTGAAGCAGACTTTGTTGACACATAAATTTGACCCAAAAAAATCCAAAGTTGGGAGTATGTTCATTTTTTATTCCATTTGTATTTATAGACCTTATATATATATATATATGAATCCTAATTATTACAAGTACCTTATTCAGATTCCCATCTTAAACTAAAGATGGTGATATGGATGGGTGTCGTTGAGAACCCGGACAAAGTTATACTTATTTTATTTTGTTTATTTAGTTGCTTTCATTTATCATACATTGTCACACTTATTTTTTTATAGAACAAAATGGAATGGTTTAGACACTTTCAGTGCCAACCTATTGGGATTTTAATGTACTTCCTACTTGAGTGTTGTGTGTTACCCAAGTAGGATTTATTCTCACACATAGGGATAATGGGAATCATGTTTCTTCTAGTTCATAAGTGTTTCTTGCTTATTAGTATGGAGCATGGGGGAGAGGTCCAAGCCTTTACTGGAGATGTAGTTTTTTCACTTTCTGTCATTTTCATTACATCTTCGATTTCATTCTTGTATTCTTGTTTTCTATACTCTTACTTTAGCATGACATCGTTTGGTATCTGGTTTATTTACCATCTTCTGCACTTATTAATTTTTCTGTTGGGGTTATTTATTTGTTTCTCCAATAGTTTTATTATCTATATGCTTCCACTATTTGTTATAAACTGGTTTTCTTCCTATATATATTAACTATTATCTATGATGGCATAGTCTTCCCTAGGTTCACATTAAAAAGTTTCTTGCAACTAGTCAGTAGCCTCTGGCATTCTGGAAGATGTGCCTAAAGTGATGGGGCCAACCCAGTATGGAGAACCATTCTAGTGGATCCTGGGATGGGGATGATACAATGTGGTATTAAAGGATCTTTTTCCTATTATCTTCCTATTTGGGTTAGAATTGAGACTAGGATATAATTATTTGGAAACTACCATCTGCTTGGATGTAGCTAATCTATTTATAGGGTAGACCCAAATTCCTGGGTTGTGATTGAAATTATTGATTTTTCTCATTATTGTTGATCTTATTTCACTATTGGGTGACAGACTTTATTTATCTTGTTTTTGATATTTGTATTATTGAGATAATTATTTTTATCATTACAGCCCAATTATATGATGGAAATGCATTTACATGCATCATATTATGAACCATTAGGATTAAATTGACATGAATATTTCTATTCTATAACAACCTTCAGGGTGCATCATCCAGTTTTCATGTGAGTGTTGTTGTGCCTGTTTGTAGGAATTTGAAGTGCCTATTTTTTAAATATATTGTTGTGAAAGTTTTAAGATGTTAACTTTAATTACTTATGGAATAGGTGATAGGACTATTTTTAGTGATCCTTCTTTGTTTTCTCTTTCTTATATAGACCCAAATCTTGGAGTTGGCTATCTGTTTTTTAGTGATCAAAGGCAGGATATGTAGCCACCCTCTTTATTACACCTTTACCAACTTTCCTCAACTGTTTTTTTTTCTTATCTAAAGGTGTGTGTTTGGATATTATACACCAATTACACCTCAATGTCATCATGTTTTACCTCAGGAGAGTGGTGATGAGAACATTTCAAAGATAGTGGGTCCTAAACCATGAGAGGTGACTCCTGTAGTGTTACTTGTAGTACCCCCCATGATTCCCCCTATGGTATCAATTCCTAATGATCTTCTAATGTGCCTTGATGCTCAGTTCAGGGATAGTCTCCTTAGGTTTATGTAGTTGGTTCAGAATGTCATATACATGCCCTGTTTATGGATGATCTTATATGATACTTTCTAAAAAATCACCCTACCACCTTTCTGGGGAGTGGTAGTCTATATACTGTAGATTCATGGATAGAATCCATGAATTCTATCTTTGACCATCTTTATATGCTTTCAGAGAAGAGGGTCAAACTTAAAGTTTACATGCTCTGGGTATCTGCCAAGAATTGGTGGGATTTCATTTCTCATGCGGAGCACACCAGAGACATGTTTTGGGCAGACTTCTAGACAGATTTCTATTATCACTTCTTTCAATAGACATTTAGAGAAAATCACTCTATGGAATTATTACATTTTTTGTAAGGATCTATGATAGTGTTAGATTATTCTAATTGTTTCATATAGATTCAGTGTTTTACTCCATCTCAGACTAGTGAGGCACATAAAATTGTGAGTTGATATGATAAAGGACTCTAATATACCATCTTCTCAAAGGTGAACATCATTCATTTAACTACTATTATAGAGATTTTGAATTGAGACCTAATTTTAGAATTAAATTTCTAGGAAACTAAACCTTTGAGCTAGGGCGGTTATGTTATAATACAAGGTGATAGTTCTTCAAGCAATAAGAATCATCATTATGAAAGTTCACATTGAGGAAATTCCATCCAATTGTCATTTTTTGATAGTTTGGTCACATGTCATCAGTACGGTATAGTTGGCCATAATAATCTTTCATGCATGAGAGACCTGATGAAGTTCCAATCTTGTAGCAAGATAGGTAACCATCAATGTTTCTACTATTCCTTCTCATCAGAATCCACTGGAATAGAATTCCTACCATCACCTATATTGGGTATGTGATCAATGACACCACAGTAGGGTGGAAGTTCGTTTTCCATGGGTGGATCAGGTTGAGGTAATGGTGGAGGCTATGGTTGAGGAAATCAAGGTCCAGACTATTAGCATTAGGTGAGAAGACCTGCTCAGGCTAGGAAAGCAGCATCTCAAGGTCATGGTTCAGATCTTATATGTATAGTTCAACCAGCACAATAGGAGCAGAGTGTGGGACCATTTACAATTAGAGGTACTATTCTAGTAGCCTATACTTTAGTTTCTTCGCTTTTTGATACTAGTGTATCGCATTCCTTTTTATATTATAATGTTGATGAAAGCCTTGGTTTTATAATCGAGTACCTTTGTGGTGTCATGTCTCTCGACACTCTACTAGGGGTTTGGATAGAGGTTATATTCCAGTTCCAAGAGTCCTCCCTTGAGATAGGTGGGTACTGTTTCCTTTGAAATTGTTACGTTCTCAATATGTCTAGAATTGAAATAATTCTTGATATGAATTGGAACACTCATTATCATAGAAAAGTACATATTTATCATTGTCATATCTCCTTCACATCCCCTAAAGGTGACACATGTCTACACAAATGAGAATGGTATATACCGGTAGATCAATCTGGACATGAATGTGCAGGACTGGGAATATTGGAAACTCAATTAGAAAGTCTCTTCATGGGTTATCATGGAACACGAATAATTTAATTTCCTCCCATTATAAATCATTTCAGGGATGTATTCCCTATATATTTATCTAGCTTACATCTCATGAGGAATGTGGATTTCACTATTGAGTTAGTTCCTGGTGCAGCACTAGTGTCTATTCATCCTTATACGATGGCACCTACAGAGCTTCATGAACTCAAAAATTATCTTGAAGTCCTTAAGCGTAAGGGTTTTATTAGACCTAGCCCATCATCATGTGGTTTACCAGTTCTTTTTTCTAAGAAGGTTGAAAGTACCCTCAGATTGTGCATGGATTACCATCAGCTCAATCATCTTACAGTAAAGAATCAATATCTATTTCCTCATATATATGACCTCCTTGACCAGATTAGAGGAGAAAAGTTTTTCTTCAAGATTGATCTGAGGTTGGGATATCACTAGGTACATGTGTGAACATCTGGCATACATTGTATAGAGTTCTTGAGAAGGTATGTCTTGTATGAGTATCTGGTTATGCCATTCGACTCACAAATGTGTTGGTAGTCTTCATAGCTCGGATGAATCATGTTTTTCACCTGTACCTTGATTCTTTTTGGGTGGGTTTTGTTGATGTCATCTTGGTTTATTCACGTTCTAGACATGACCATGCAACCCATCTTAAGATCATGTTGAGCATAGTGAGATATAACCATCTATATACAAATCATATAAAATTTCAATTTTGGATTGATAAGTTTCACTTCTTGGGTCATATAATATCTATGTAATTCATGTCAGTCGACCCAAAAAAGTTGAGTGTCATAGTTTGATCTGAGCAGTCCAAAAATGTTTTTGACATGCACAGTTTCTTGGGGCTTCTTGGCTATTATAGGTGTTTCATCTGGAATTTCCTCCAAATATAAGTGCCTCTTAAGTCCTTGACTAATATGGGTGTATATTTCATATGGTAAGAATCTTATGAAAAATATTTTCCAGAGTTGAAGGGAAGACTAACGTCAGCTTCGATCCTTATTCTTCCTGAGCCAGGTTGAATCTATAGTATTTACTGTTATGCTTTAGGAATCAGTCTGTGTGTATTTTTGATGGTGGATGATTAAGTCATGGATTATTGATCCCACTAGTTGATACCTCATGATAAGAACTATACTACACATGAACTTGAGTTAGTATTTATGGTTCATGCTTTATGATTTTGGAGACGCTACTTTTTGGGTGAGAGGTTCATTGTTTATATGGATCAAAAATCTTGAAATATATCTCCACACAGCAAGACATGAATTTAAGGAAGCATAGTTCAGATAAATATATTCATTCATTTAATTTTGTGCTTTCTTATACCCCTATTAAGGGAAATGTCTGGCTGACACATTGATCCACAAAATGAAAATAGAATCCTCTAGGAATCTAACAGTGGGTGGAAGATAATAACCTTTTTTCTGAGATGAATCTGGAGGTTCATGAAGAGAATGAGAAACTAGTTCTACCAACTCTTAAAGTGAAATCCTCTCTTCTAGATAGTGTTCATATGTGATAGTAATCTAATCCATAAGGGGTTATTTTGAGGTAAATCATCATAAGAGAGAACCCTCCCTCTGGTTGTATTGTTGATGGTAGGGAAACTCTGCTCTACCATGGTCGAGTATGGGTACCTTTAGATATATGGGAAGAAAAGATGAAGTAATATCATACCTCAATTTGGGTAGTTCATCCAAGACTTACCAAGATTTACAGATACATGTTTCTTCAGTACTGTCAACCAGGTATGAAAAATTAGATAGCGAGTTTCGTCACTCGGTGCTCCACCTATCAGCAGGTGACAGAAAAGCAACAACGACTTACTAAACTTCTATAAAATCTATCCATTACTAAGTGTAAATGTAATGACATAACCATGGAATTCATTATAGGATTTACAATATCTCCTCTATGTAGCTATACAGTATAGGTGATTGTCGATATATTTTCTAAAGTCGTTCTCTTTCTACCTATCTAGGAGACCTTTTTTATTTATGAGTTGGTAAGGCTATATTTCTGGGAGACAGTATGACTTTCTTGAATACATCATTCTATTTTTTTAGATAGATACTCCCCCTTTACTTCATAGTTCTGGAAACAATTGTATAAATCTCGGGGTTTACTGGTACTTCTATGTACTTCATATCACCCTCAGACCGATGGGCAGCCCGATCAGACCATGTGAGTGTTAGAGGATATTCTATAGGCATGTATCCTTGATTTTGGAGGTTCCTGGGAGAAACATAATCCTCTTTTTGATTTTATCTATAATAATATATTTCAAGATAAAATTCAAATGGATTTTTATGATGCCCTCTATGGTAGACCATTCCATTCACCTTTATGCTGGCTCAAAGCAGGCGGGGCAGCTCTGTTGGGTTGTCATCTCATTCAAGAGATGTTTTAGAAAGATCATCTGATTCATAACCATATGAATACAATTTAGTACATACATAAATCATATACTAATTTTCATCATAGACCTCTCATGTTTGAGGTGGGACATTGGTTCTTTTTGTGTGTTTCACCAAGGTTGGGTCATGGGTAGATCAGGAGATATGGGATGTTATCCCTAAGATATGTCGTGTTTTTCAAGATAGTGGAGTTAGTTAAGCTGGAATCCTATCTGTTACTATTACTTAAGAGGTACCATGCCAGGAATGATGTCTTTCATGTTTCTCAGCTTCAACAGTATCATCTAGACATGTCTCATTCATTTGATCCTTATGACATCGAGCTCAAAGCAGATGCATTCTTTGAGGATCACTGATTAGTATCATCGACCATAGCACAATGGTTCTCTGGGGTAGGTTAGTTCCTCTAGTATGTGTTCTATGGAAGCATTGATGTGTTCAAGATGAGAATTTAGAGAAAGAGGTCGATGTGCGTGCTCAATGGCTAGATCTTTTCTTATATGACGTTCTACTACCCTCAGAAGGGAATCTGAAGGATGAGTTGTCTTAAAGAGGGGATGTTGTAACATCCCAGATTTAATCAAGGTATGAACCAATTAAATGTTTTCTCTAAATCCATAAAATAAACTAGGGCGCACGCGTATGCGCCCGGTTGTAGGTCCTTGGTTATTATTAAAATTTATTTAAATTATTTCATGGATTTTATGTAAAATATTACATTTCACCTAGGAAATCATTTTGGTTTAAAATAATAAAATGAAATTGAAAATAAATTTAAATGAATTTAAAGTAAATTAAAAGAATGTAAAAAGGGATAAAAATAAATTTTAAAATAAAATAAAAAGGGGGTTATGAGAAAAGTAAAAATAATAAAAATGGGCATTATTCCATTTTTATTATTTTTATTTATTTTTATTTTCCATCCCTTTTATTCTATTTATTTTTTATTTCTTTTCCTTTTTCTATTTTTCTTTATTTCATTAAAAAAATTTCTTTTCTTTTTCTCTTTTAATTCATTCTATTCTTTTCTTTTTATCTCTTTATCTCCTCCCTCTCCCTTGATGGCCTCCCTTATAGCTCCCCCCATTGAGGTGCACCTCCTCCTCCTCCTCTCCTCCTTTTAAATGATGTTGTGAGTCCATTTCTAATCAATTTTCTTCACCGTTAGGTGCACATTAAATCTCTCAGTAAGGCTAATGTTACACACCCATAATCATAATATCTCATCCACTACCTATCATGAAATCTACCACATAAGTTTTTTACCAAAATTTGGGGGTTTTTCTAAAATCATATATTTTCTTCTATTTTAGGTCAAATCAAAGATCATCACGGAGTATAGGATCTTATATGGTTATGAGGTGGGGTTTTTAATCTCTTTCCCTTTGTTTTGTTGTGTCTTTTTGATTGCATGTTTTGTTTATTATCGGTGCCTATTGGTGATATTTAATTTCAATTATTATAATTTAATTAATTTTATTAGATTATCTATTACACATTTATTTGAGATAAACTATCTTGTATAAATTTTTTCAATATCATGGACACCCCTTTGGGTGTGCCGACATATTTTGGTAAATTTTTTGTTATCCCTGTATAATAAAATTAATTTATTACATGTGTTTTGTGGTCCCTTTTTGTTGGGTTTTAATTAAATAAATTATTTAGGATAATTGTGAGCCTTGAAATTCCGGTTTTACTGTTTTATTTTTTCCTAATGACTTTCTATGTTTCAATTATTATTTTATTATGCATTTTTCTATTTTTTCTATTGAATTCTTTTGACTGTGACTATTAGATTGAATGATTATGATGTATGTGTCACTTTGATTCTTAAATTGTTTTTTCCACTTATAAATGCATACTTTGTGATATCTTCTTCCTTAAGATCTAATTAAATTCACACCAATGAGACAAAATGGGTTCTGTGTTAAGGACCACATAGAGAATCTCAATTCCTAACCTGTTACACATTACACCAGGTAAGTGATGTTATAAGCTTTTCCAGATGGGGGTTTCCCTAGGTTTTTATATACTCATGAGTGATACCTGTTCCCAAAGGAACAATCAAAGATATACCCATGTGAAAAGTGGCTACACCATGCCTCAGGTGATACTTGAACCCTTATGTGCGATACCAGGATGGAATCATGATAAAAGAATGCCTTAAGTGATAATTGGTCTTTTAGAATATTTCCTTGGATGAGCTCAGTGGTATTGAATAAATTTAAAGTTATAATATGGTGATACCTTTAGGATGGGATCAGACTCCAACTCTAAACTTGAACATAATAATAATTACAATGTTTAGAAGTGTATTTTGATTTTTCTTTGAGTTTCTATGTGAATTGTAATATTTTTGGTGCATTGAAGAACAATTTTTTGAAACATAAATTAGACCCAATCTAAATCACAAGCATGGGGTATGTTACTTTTGTTTTCCTTCTATTTATTTATCCATTATATATATATATACACATCCATATTATTTTAGGTACTTCATGAAGATTACCAGCTTTGGTTGAAGTAGGTTATTTGGATTTTTACTATTTAGAACCTGGACCAAGTTATACTTATTTTATTTTTATTATTTACTTTCTGGAATTTATCATACATTAGAACAATGCTTTTGTTTACAGCATTAAATAGAAAGGTTTAGACATTGTTGGTGCTAGCTAATTAGTATTTAGTCTCACTTCTTGTTCGGGCATCGTTTGGGACCCAATTAGACTTTATGATCGCAGGTATGGATAATTGGAAGCATGTTTCTTTAGGTTCTTGAGTGTTGATTGCTTATTAGGATGAAGCTTGGGGTCGGAGGACCAAACCTTTACTTGAGATGCAATTTTTTCACATTGTTTGGTTTTCATTATAGCTTTGATTTCATGCTTGTATTCCTATTTTTTATACTCTTACATTATCATAAAATCATTTTGTATCTGGTTTATTTACTAGCTTCCACACTTATTAATTATTTACTTACAGTTATTTATTTTCTTCTCCTATATTTAGAATATCAATATGCTTCCGCTATTTGTTATAAACTAGTTTTATTCCATTTTATATTACTTATTACCAATGAGGGAATAATCTTCCCCGTGGACACATTAGAAAGGCCCTCACTGTTAGTCGGCAGCTTCTAAAATTCTGGAAGATGTGCTTGAGGTTATGTGGCCAACCTGGCTCAGAGAACCCTTCTAGCGGCTCCTAGGATGGGGATGCTATAGGGTCCCTTTAATGGTCAGGTTTGGTTACAACTTCCATGGATATGAAGGTTGTAAGTTATTTGGGATTCATGGTTATTGAGACTCACTTAGAGACTCCCAAACATTGGTTGAAGCATGTATGTTAAATCAAAGCCTTTGACATAGGGATTTATAGTGGTTTTATTTTTATTTATTTTAATTATTTTTTTGGCTTGGATAATCATATTTCTTGAGAATGCATATATTGCAGCAGTTTATCGGTTCACTGTTGGGTATGGGCTACTGATATTTATTTCTCACCACCTACACTTTCACCTTGTTGTGTATACAGAACTTATATATTCTTTTCAGGTTGATCGTAGATGCACACTAGAAAGGGGTGAGTCCCAGGATTTCTTGATCTAGTGGGTTCCTCATATGGATTCTGCTAATTGGGTTGGTGCAGCTCGAAACAACATTAAAGACCAAGTATGTTACAAGTCCCATAGATGGTAGTAGAGTCAATGTATTTATTTTTTCATTTATTTATTTTTCATATGTGATTGGCCAATTAGGCGATCAATGTTGTATGTATGACATGGATGTTTGGTCCCTTATTATATTTCATTTTGTTACATTATGTTTCAGTTTTACTTTATTTTTTCTTTCATCATACATTGATGTGTATGATGTGTTCTTATTTACTTTGGGTTTTTCACTATGATATGGGGGTATATTATCCTCAGAGTCTCATATTAGGTCCCTATTACTAGTAGTTGTCCTCTAGAATATGAGGAGGCACACTTGAGGTTATGTGGAAAACTGTCTTAGGGAACCAATTATAGTGTCTCCCAGGTTGGGATATTACAAAGTGGTATCAAATTAGTTATATTCTTCATCAAATATTTGGGATCTGGTATACTGGAGATATATGATTGTGTCAAAGCCTATGATGAATATTAGATAGTGCCTCATAAATTTTTGGTTGGAGTGGATACTTAAGAGGTGGTGAATTGAGTTCCAATTAAAATTTCTGTTAAAAAATAATTTCTATTAAAATCCCCCAATTTATAAAACAAGTTAAACTGTAGTGAATTTGTAAAACTGTAAAGGTTCAATTAAGTTCTCAAAGATTTATTAGGTCTCAGTCAAAGTAATCAGAAGATTAAATTGGATTTTGAAACTAATCTACTGATTTACAATAGTTACAAACACTTGCTAGATTAACTATCAAAGTAACATTAAAATAGTTTTTTATTTCAAAGTAACAGCAGCAAAAATTAGATATTGAATACTTTAAACTCAAACTAAAATGCACAGATGATATAACCAAGAGGTTCAATATCAACCCGAGACTTAGTCCTCTCAAATTTTTATATAAATTTGATCCACACCCTGGATTAGGTTTAACAACAGTACAATACTGTCCAGGTCCTTAAGACCTCTACCACAGTTCTTCATGGGAAAACAAAGACAATAGCACACAGGCTATTCAGGTCACACTTGACCTCTACCACTATCCTCAGTGGGATGCAGTATGATATATGGAGTTTGGAATGAGGATTTAGTATCCTCCAGTTCAGTATAGGAGACAGTGTGTGTGTAAAGTATACAGAGTACACACACTGCTCAAAATGTAAATAAATGAATCACTTATAGAGATTAGGTAAGAGTTTAAAATGCTATAGAGATTAACAGTGTAGCTATGGACTTTTTGGATTCATCAGAAATGCTTATGAGTCCTTCACTGGTTTTTCTATTGAAAAACAGAGTATTGTGGTTCAGCTTGGTGTCCTTCACAAGCGAGTATGTTCTCTGGTTTCTAGTGTTCTTCATGTATTCTTTAGTAGTGTTGGGTTGTATGCATGAGAGTTATTTGAAGATCTTGCAATGTCTTATTTGAGTTCCTTGTGTGTTCTTCTTTTCATGTATGTATGTGCATGGAAGAATTCTATCTCTATGCCTTTCCACGCACTTGCTTTTACTACAGCTCAATTTTCCTTTTATTCCACGAGCTTCGGAAATGGGAATGATTGCATTTTCATAGGTACGAGGTAAGGTCCCCTGACATTCCAAAAACTAGCATTAAATATCATTAATTTCATTAACAACATCAAATATGACCGTTGGAATTAAATAATAGTTTATAGAAATTCAAACAGTTTTCATGACTATCAGTGAGTCATGAGATTAGTGAGTCATTTTGAATCTACATCAGTATTGGTAGCATTAGCATTAGTATCTCATTGATCATCAGTATCGGTAGCATCAACATCGGTATCTCATTGATCGTTGCTATCGATATCATCAGCATCAGTAGCTCATTGATCATCAGTATCGGTAGCATCAGCATCGGTAGCTCATTGATCATCGGTATCGGTAGCATTAGCATCAGTAGCTCATTGATCATCAGTATCGGTAGCATTAACATCGGTAGCTCATTGATCATTGGTAGCTATCGGTGCGACCATTGCCATCGGTGCGACCATTGCTATCGGTGAGACCGTTGTCATCGGTGTGACCGTTCCTCACCAGTGCCTCAAGAATATAACTAACGGTGAGACAAAACATGGAATTTTCACAAAGTGTCTGTTTGATTCCATAATACATCCAGGTCAACATTAAAACATAAATTAACATAGATAAACATATGTAAACATGAATTAAATAAATATAAACACATTTATAACAATTTAAACGAAAGACTAAATTCTCATATATATACAACAATGATTTTGGATTATTAAAATAACCATCTCAGAGAGAGTTCAACATACACAACTATTTTTGTATAAAGTTTAGGTTACCAGGGCATGGGATTAATATTCTTTATATTTTATATGTATTCTTTATATGATTTTCTCTTTGGTAGATTCTCATGTTGTTTTTATTTGATGTTTCAAGATGGATTTATAGCTCATAGGTTGTTCACAAGAGGAATGTGTTTTGGTTTTGACTCTTGGGCTATAAAGACAGGAGGAATATTAAGTATCATTATATGCACGTAGGATCCACATGTTATATGCTTGTTAGTGTATGAGTTTATGTATTTCCTTTTGATGGTAGGTTCTGTTGATCTAAGTTGAGATTCTCGATGATGACGATGTTGTGCAGTTCTCTCGCATAATAGGTTCAATGACCCTAGTGTTTCTTCATGGTATGAGTATGCTACCATTGAATCCTTAAGGGTTGTTTTTTCTTGAGGGTGGTTGTGTGGTCTGATCCTCTAGTGAGTAATCTGATGTGGAGACTCTTAGAGAGGATGAGTTCCCTAGTTTTTGGCAGTTGGGTTGACATGTGAAAACTTTTAGATGTGAGACCATGTTGAAGGGTGTATTTGTATAATGATGTGGTGCAATGATGGGAAGGGAGTGTGTTTGGAATCCCATGATTTTAATCCTTATATGATTTATAATTGACCTAGGTGGTTGTAACTAATGACTATACGTGATAACTGATCACTAGGACTAGGTGGGGGAGTCAAGTGACCTTTTTCATATGACTCTAGATTAATGAGTTAGTGCCATTTGATTTTAAGGGTGACCCATGAGAGGGTTTAACTGAGTAATGAGTGGTTTTGGCTGCGTGAGGCACAAATTGATGTGTTGGATTCTTAACAATGGTTCATAAAGGGTTTAGGAAGGTATGAGGTTTTCTCACATTGGATGCCTTTTGTTTTTTAGAAGGAAAACTTGTATCTGTGTGCTCTATTCTTGTGGTTAGTTTCATTAGGGGAAGGATTATTCAGGTGCCCAGCCTAGGTAATGGTTATGGATGAGGGTTGTGGATAATGCTTATGAGTAGTATTTGGAGAGAATAATCTTCTTGCGTGTATGTGGTTAGTTCATGTCAGTTAATCTTTCATGATATGTGACTCATTGGATTCAGAATAAGGTTATGTGGTAGGGTTACACTAGTGTCTGTAATTGTTAAATGTTAATGAGATCTTGGATACACAAGTGTTGTTGATGTGTTGTGTCATTTTTATTTTGGATTAGATGTTATGGGATCATATTTCCATAAGGCATGAGTTTAGTAGGCAACTATGAGTAGGCTATGAACTGATGTGGGTGTGATAAGGGGCTTGTGGGCATGGTGAATCAAGGACCTTGGGTTAGAATTGCAATGTTTTGGGATGGATGAGTTTTTAGGGGTATTTGTTGATGACATCATAGAATATTATTATTCTAAAGATTATCATTCCCAATATCTTGAAATCATCTTGGGTATGTTGATAATGAATTGGTTGTATCCCATGCTATCTATATGATGTTTTTGGTTTGAAAAATGGAATTTTTGGAGTTGTACTTGTGGAGTGGTGTATGTGAAGATATATGGTGGGAAGTGAACCATTATCCATCTAAAATTGAGATCCACGTTATGTATAGGATATCAAAAAATACCAAGGGTGTCATTCTTAGATACTGGGAATGTGTAATGGTTAATGTTGCATTTTTTCACTCTGTTGGGAGTGAGATAGCTATGTCTAGTTTAAGGCTTAGTTGTGATTAGGTCATGGGATGTGGAAAATGTGTTTGGTTGTGAGGTGATAGTGAAGATAATTCTATGGTTTTTTGTACCATATTAGTCATTGGAATGTGAACCTTGTGTGGGTAAGGTCAAGGATACTATTAGAAATACTTCGAGTGGGTTGGTGGACTGATGAGGATGAGTTTTGAAAGGAAAATATGATGGTGGAAAGCATTGTGGATCAGAATCAGTTATTGTGGGTTAAGTTCTATGGTCATAATAATAATTGTCAAGATGATGATTTTTAAATGATTATATGAAATCTCAGGATATGTAGGTGCAGTTAGGCACTACCCTAGTGGTTTTTTATGGTATAAATCAGTTTGTTGACCTTGAATGGGTTTTCCACCTTATCTTTGGATTTATGAAGATAAAGTTGATTGGTTTCTTCAAGTTGATTGAAATTAGTTGATCATTAGTTGAAAACCAAGGTGGGTCAGGATGTATGGTTAGAAGACCATTGAGGCTTCTCAAGGATGATAATTTTTGTAGTGGTGTGATAATAAAGACAATTGTTTCCCCACATCATGAATTTGGGAAGAAATTTGAATTTTTTTCATTCAGGTGTTTATAAGGGGTAAAGTTGTCATTTTCACCTAAAATGATTTTTTATAATTTTTATGATCACTACATTAGTCTTGGAATAGGGAATTTACTCCAGGGAATAAGTTTGGTGGAATCCCAAATTGTTTGAGTTTTGGTAAAATATTTAATACTTAATTAATTAAATATTTAATTATTCACACACATTCAGGTGGACATAACTTTGGAATGGAGCATCAGATTGATATTTTGATTCTGCAGTTAAGTTTGCAATGGGATATTTTTTACTGTGATATTTTTAAACCCACATTATGGTTTGGGGCTCAAGATGAGTATTAAATACGGTAATTAACTAATTAATAAAAATACATTCCCTCTGAATTCAGGGTTTCCTACACTCAGTGGTAAAGGGGATAGGATCTCCCTTGCATAAAGTATCCAAAATAAGACAAGAATAGGGATGTGATTCTATTTTACTTCCTCTATGCTAGTGATTGGGACCAGATCGAGGTGTAGTAGCATCTGAGAGTGTATTAGGACCTAAATCATGGGTGTTTACACAATGTGGTAGGCCATGTTTTTAGTCTTATGCCTCAATCCTCATATATTAGATTTTTTAATGTTTTAGATACATATTATGAATAATAAGGACTCCATGGGGGTCGATCTGTGCTTAATTGTTGAAAACTATGATTTTTGGAGGTTAGAACATGTTTCCCATTTAGAAACCCCAAATACACGGTGTGTTGTTTTAATAACACCTTCCATTAGTTCTTCATAATCAGGGAATATTGAATATTTGGAAGTTCACACTTTGTACATAAATTAAATTATGTGTAGTAGTATTTTTCCATGTACCTGGATGTCTTCTAGAGTTCATAGGTAGATGATGTTTTGGAAAGTACATGATATGTACTATGATTACATGCCATGTAGTGGGACATGGCCATTTATCCTTGTACTTGGGTAGACACCACATGTGTGGGGTACATGGTTGTGTAGTATTATACAGGAAGACTCCATATATTTTCTAGCCATGTTGTAGTACATGTGGAAACACCATGGCTACTATATCTATGTAGAAGTACACTGACTTTTTTAGATTTGAGAGTTCATGCCATGTACTCAAAAGTACATTTTGTGTAATTTTTTTACCAGGGGGTTTTGTGTGTTTTCTACCCCAGAGTCAAAAGTGGACATGTGATTAGTCCATTATTAGAGTTTTTATATGATGATTTTGATGGTGTGATACTTTCATAATATAGAGGATTTCTAGATGGTGTTTTGGACTAATATAGTTCAGTAGGAGGATTTCCTTGTGGATTGAAATCAGAATCCTCTAGTCATTTTGGTTATGAGCTATGAGGCATGGGTGTGGGTTGTGAGCTCAGTGATCATCCTAAAATGAGCATTCCATGGTGATCTATTTGTGGTTCTTTATATAGATATCTAAATTCATGATTTTTTATTATCTCTATGGAGATTTTTGTTTGTACCTATGTGTTAGCGCTGGCTGCTCAAGAATTGAGCATTTGGGGTTCATCTATTGGGATTGAAGACTAGAGATGTTGAAGCCTTTAGAGAAGGTTAACGCGGTGTGATTGCGGTTATGTAAGGGTTTCATTGAGTTTTTGATATGATTCTGAGAGACTCAAAAGTATTCCCTTGTGGGATCATTACTAATCGATTGATCAGTAGTTTACATAGTCGGTAGTATATAATGCCTGAGTGGAAGGGTTTGTCTTGTGATGATTAGACCTTGTTATATCCTTCTATAGAGGTGATCATGAGGACTGTTGTGAATACCTGTATAGGCATGGTTTTTATTTGGAATCCCTTATGGGTGTGTCATTTATTGAGTATCAGTTGGAGGCCAATTAGGGCCATTAGAGATATTTTTCTTATGATTGACCTATAGGATCCAATGTGGGATGTCTCGACCTTTGTACTAGTTTCAAGGATCCAAGGAGGGATGCAAATGATCATGTGTTGACTCAGAGGTCTAATTAGATTTCCAATTAAAATATTGACCATGATCGAGTGTGGATGTTGGGATGTTTTTGTTATGGGTATTCCATGGTACGCTAACTGATGTATTAGCAATTGAGGCTAAGATTTGATGATGGGCTTAGTAATTTGGTCAGCCTGTGATATATTTGTTCTTTCTAATGATACGTTGTAGGGATGTTGTGATGTGTTAAGGTTGAAATATTTTTTATCGAGGATTAATTGACATGGTTTCCAACACTGAGAGGGTGGGACATGAGGTTCCATGGATATAGTTCAAGATTTTTGACATGTTGCTCCAAATTTTTTGGTTGATAGAGTTTTACATGACATTCCCAATGTATGGTTATAGATTTATGACATGATGTTTCACATCTGATGCTGGGTTGGTTGATCCTGACACTCCGCGGCCATATAATATGAGGTAAGACATGATGCTTCATATTGGTATCAATATATTTTTTATGGTTTCAGTGTTTCACTGAGGAACCAAACATTTAAGTTTGATGTTCATTTTAAATGGATGAATTATAGACTGATAATTTGGGCATGGATGGTATATTATATGGATTAGGTGTCAGGATGAGGCTCTAGACACTGATAATATAATTTATTGTTTATGTTCCAAACTGACCCTTTAAGAAATAATGGTATACCATCTGGAATTTATGGTGGACTGGCACTCTGTATCCATAGTATAGATACTAGAGTATTGTTTTTGGAATAATTTACTATGATACATGGTCCAGATTTCATAATGATGCTATGGGTTTTGGTAGTAATTTTATATGGTATGTAGGATAGATGTGTCTAGGTACCATGTGTGAGATAATGATTGGGGTCATGAGGGAATGGTAGGGGATAAATTAGATTAGTTTTCTAGATTATAGGATTATCGTAGGATGGATCCCAAATAATTTTAGGGTTAGTTGCATCTTCCATGAATATGGATCCCAAATTTTATTTAGGATGCATGATCTTTGACACATTTCTATGGACTCCATGAGGTTGATTGAATCTGGTATGGTTTATTGAGGTCTTGGACCTAAGGATCAACAATAGTTTATTTGTATTTATTTCGGTTATCTTTCATCTATGATAAGCATATTTCATGAGCATGCACTTATGGAAGCAAGTTATAGGTTCACTATTGGTAGATTCCTATTATGATTTATTTCTAACCCACCTCATGTTCACATCAGGGTGTATGTATACATAATGTTTTATTTTTTAAGCTGATCAATTATTAACAATGGATAACATAGAGTCCTAATATTGTATAATTGAGTAGGTTACTCATGTAGAGTCTGCTGATCGGGCTGGTGCAGCTCGACAGGGTACTGCAGACCAGGTCTACGACATGGATCATAGTTGGAAGTAAATATGTTGTATTTAATTTGTTATTTTTTTTATTCGTTATCATCCAAATGGGTGATCAATGTTATATATATGATATGGTGGTTTTATCCCTCACTGTACTTAATTTTGTTACACAAAATTTTTGTTTCATTTTATTTTTTATGTCTATGTACTCTAATTTGTATGTTGTGGGGTTATTTACTTCTATTTTTTCACTCTGATATGGTGGTATATTATTCTCAAATTTACACCTTAGACCCATTCTACTAGTTATGAGCCTCTGGTATATGAGGAGGCATGCTTGAGGTCTTGTGGTAAGCTAGATCAGGGCACTAGTTATTATGGTTCTTGGAATGGGATGTTATAATTGGTATAATGTTTATATATTATATTTATGAAATAATTATAATTTATAAATTATACTATTTTATCTACCTTATTTCCATACTATTCATTGGAAAATGATAATGTCTCTCATGCATACGTGTAGACTACCCCCTCTATGAAGTGATGTGATTAGTTTTACATTTATTATTTATATGAATGCTAATAAGGATAGATTTTATGAATATATATTATATAATAATGATTTCTAATATTGGAATTATTATTTTTCTTTATTTTGTTCTATTCATTTAAAAGTGAAAACAATATGCATGCATTTGTATGATGCACCATCTCTATGAATGGTGTAATTAATTTTTCTATATATACCTCTTATGGAAGACTCTAAGTACATATATAATTACTATATATAAAATTTATATCTAATTTATATTCTGGTGATGATGGAACCATGATCCATATACAAGTACATGAACAACTGAACCAAAATTCTCTTTAAAAAATGAAATAGTTAACACCCAGAAATGTTGATTTTATAAAAGAGTTATTAATAAATGGGTGGTAAAATTTGATAAGTGGGTAATATATGATATTATAAGTATTTACATGACAATGGTATAAAAATATTATAATTTTATATTTATTGTACAAGTGGTTAGAGATCCTTTTATACAAGTCGAACATCAGGTTAGGCATTTATGTTTCAATCTCATTTTAATCAGGATTTTTTGTCCATCAATTTCCATTAAAATGAATTATAATATACTTTCTTGATAAATCCATTTAATTTTATTCTCCTTTGGTTATTTATTTAGAATACATGTTTCCCTTTCATTTCCCTCACTTTAATTATTCAATAGACCACAAGAACATTTTTAAGGGAACCTAATTTTACTTCTCTCTTCAGTTGAAAATATTTTTTCTTCCATATCCGTCTTTCTAAAATGATTTGAGGTTTTTTTAATATTATAATATATTTTTTTTTAATTTGTTTTTACATGTGATTTACTTAAAAATGGGTTAAAATGAATCGTTTTTTCATTATCTGAATAAGTAAGTTTTGACATTTACCAAAAATTTTAAAAAAAACCTTGGTTTATTGTACATGACATGAAAATAATTTTAATCCCTCGTGAACAAAAAAAATTTTGAAGAATCAATTATAATTTCCCATGATTATTTTAAATGAAATTTTTTTCTATAATAATTTCTAAATTTTTAGTTTTTAATAAGTTATTTGAAAATGAAAAGGCTGTTTTCCTCATGAAATATTATAAGTTGTCTTTAAAATTAATTTTCATCTAAGATGACATACTTTCATGATATTTATGATTTACTAGGGATATGATCAAAACATACCTTCTTTATTATTTATTTAGATGGTTTATGGTTATGATTGTGGAATATTAATGAAACTCATTTTCTTTTTCAAGGGTTATGTTATGGTGAATGGATTTATGATCTTGTAGGGTATATATGAATGTATTTAAGATCATGTGATGGGTGGGAATGAAATTATATATCCTTATAATTAATTGGGTAAAGGTTAATATTCTATGAGATCAAAGGGTATTTGTCCCAACCTAGAATAAAGAGTGCACATGGGAGGTTATCCCATGTCGGAAGTAGGTACATAGGTGGTTAGCCCAATCATAACATGTTTTGAATGTATTGGTGGGTAGACTTGATATATGATTTATATGATTATGATTATTCCACACATTATTCAACTCTTTTATGACATGATATTATGTCAATGTTATGTTCTCATGGATAATTTTATTTGATCTCTTAATGATTCATGTCTTATAAACTATAAAGATTTATTCCATGAATCATGCTGTGATCTAATAATTTTCAAGTTTGATTTTAAAATTTTAAGATCATGTTATTTTTCTATTTATTCTCATACGATATTTATATTATCATTTATATATACCTTTTTTACCATTTCTAAGCATCTAAGCTCACCCTTTATTATGTTTTTTTTCCAAGATACAGAGAAAAGTTTTAAGTATGATGTATCTAATAAGGGTTTTAGTTGTCAATAAATTATTTGGAGTTGATGTAGATATATTATGATCTAATTGATTATAAATCCATGTTTCCAAAGAAACTAAACCCATATGATTTTTTAATTGGTCAAATTTTTATGTATCAAATATTAATTTAATATTATGTATTTTTATGTATGAAAATTAAGTGTAGATATATAAGTTCTTACCTAATAAATGAACCATGCACATCATCCAGAAGTCAAATCTTTAATTCTGGTGTTTATGGTACACATATCTGAGTTCCAAACATTATAACTCTATTATAAAAAAATTAACTCTAGAATATTCACTACTTCTCTTTATAGCTCCTCACCATCTTTTTTGTCCTCCTTGATTTTCTAAAGAATGGATGGTTGAGAAGCTATTTGAGTGAGGTATTATTTCATTCATTTTTATGTTCCCATGTAAATCCATTTCATGTCTAAGAATATTGGATCCCCTTCAATCTTAATCACTGGTAGGGTTTCTAGATACTTTATAATCAGAGCATCATCCAATTTGTCCACCTACCAATGATGATAATGGATTAAACACTCATAATCCATGATCATCTTAAACCACCTTTGTTGGTGTATATATCCTTTTTGGGAATATATATTTTTGGATATTATAATCCGTATATATTTCACACTTCTCCCCATAGAGATAATGACTCCAAATATTCAATACAAAGATCATTACAGCCAATTATAGATCATGGTTTGAGTAGTTCTATTGATCAATCTTTAACTAGCGAGATAAGTAGGCTATCACATTTTAATTTTTCATGATTAAGAAACCCAACACCATTTTTTATGAATCAAATTTGATAAAAAAAAATACTTCCCCACTTGTGGGAAATGTGATCATAGGTGAAGTTATTAAAATCTTCATGAACTTTTTAAATATCTCCTCACATTCAATATTCTAGAGAAACTTCACCACTTCTGAGTTATCATGGTTAGTGAGATTGATAATCATGAGAAGTTTCAAAAAAAATAAATGATAATACAAAGATAATCTAGGAAAACTAAAAATATTTATCACAGATATTGGTCTTTTGCATCCATTAATTGACTCTTTTTTCAAAGGATCCACACATATACCTTTTTTGGTAGTAACAGTACCCAAAAATGTTATTGTCTCCATCAAAAACATGCATTTAATATACTTCACATAGAAATTTTACTCCCTCAAGTTCATCATTACAATAATCAAATGATTACCAGTTTAGTCAATTATTTTTTAGTAGAAAAGAATATCTTCTATAAAGAATACCAAAAATTAATCAAGGCACTCATTAAAGGCTCTATTAATTAAGTACATAATGAATGATATAAAATCAGTGAGTCCAGATGGAATCACTATGAACTCATAGTTCTCATATCTTATATTAGAATTATTTTTGGGGATACCCTCCTTATTTACCATTACTAATTAATATCTTAATCAAAGATCCAATGTAGATAAGTATTGGAACCAAAATAGCTGGTAAGACAAGTAATCAATCCATGTTATAGTTTATTTTTTATTTGTCATGATATTTTTGATATCATAATAATCAATGAAAAGTAGCATTGAAAAATAATAATTCTTGATGAAGAGGACTAGGGAACCCCATAGTGAGGCACTTGGGTATGTAAACCATTTATCTAGAATCTCTTGTATTTTATTATTCATCTCTTAAAGTTAAATGGGGTCTATTATATATAGACTCTAAAATATTGGAAAATATTCATGTATATGTTTTAAAGGTAAATTAACCCCTCGGTTAGAGGGAATATCAGGAAATTAGTCATGAAAGACATCTGTATATTCTATTACAATGGGAATGTCATCAAGGATGACATGTTACTTAGTCTTCATCATTTTAGCTAGATACACTTTCTCATAAAGTAATAATATCCATGATTGAGATGATGATTCCAAATTGGATTCATCCCCCCCCCCCCACACTTGTATAAAATCATAAGACAGTTCATGATACGGAGTGTAATTTAGTTCTCGTAGAAATTTTTTTTGTCCCTAAACAAGGAAATCCAATACATACCTTGAATAGTAATGAATTATTTTAAAAGGAGTATCACAAGGATTTTGGGGGAAATTCAGCCCGCAAATATTGTTAGTAAAGGAGTTATATAATTGGAATGTAATAATTTCCCAATTTTCTATTTTCATTGATATCACAACTTCTATGTATTGATTTGGTGTTTGAATAGTTCTATTAAAAATGTGTGATATGAAATAATATATATTACCATAGACATATAGGACATTCGATGTTTATCAATGGACAATAAAATTACCTTTCATTATTTGATTCTATTTTTAATTATTTACTTTATCCAAAATAGACATAGGGATGATAGTTTTCAAACTATTAAGCCTATAAAAGGAAATAATGGACATTTAAGGGATAACACATAATATATACCTTAACCTATGAATTTTTAGGTCATAGTCTTAGTTATCCATGGTCTATTTCCTAACATTAAATATCATATGAAAGTTTTTATTCTCTTTATAATGGTTTGTGAAAATCATATGATAATCAAAAACATATCCCATGAGAGTGTCTGGAAAGGTATGAGGTCTTAGGAATCTTTTTCATACACCACATGATGATCATATTAATACCCAATCCACCATTTTTGGGGATATTTCCCCTATGTACATTTGTTCAATATCATCATCCACTTTCCAATATCTATATATGGATGTAACTTATCAGAAAACCATGTACTCTATGCTTAACCAAAATTCAAATATGATTTACTATTTTTATTCCTATCCCAATTACTTTAACTATGATTTTATAATCATAATACCCAAATATAACTATACCTTTCACTAATACCAACTAACACTACCCATACTTTATACACATTATTTCATGGTTTATAACATAAAGTCCAACATAACACAATCCAAAAAGATCAAGAGGCCTATTGTATTTTTGTAATTAGATACATATCATAATATCTTGATACATGGAGATAAACACATTATTTAAAAACACAATAAAAATCCTTTATATTCCATTGATCCTCTAAAACTCCGTGGGATAACCTAGGGTCGTAAATAAGAAAGGTGTGAGTAATAATGTCCAGAAAGGGAATAATAAAATAATAACTTGATAAAAGTAATAAATATGATTTAAGAATCATATCTAGATGATATAAAAGGATGAGAATCATAAACATGAACTTCAAATAATGATATAATATGATAACATCAAGGAAAAATAGAAATGTGTCAATAACATAAAACATGAAATCATAAGAATAAGTAAAGTCTAACCATTGATAAATCATAAAATTGTTATCTTAGGATAACTAATTTTTCACCATAAATGGAATAAAATTACATAAAAACGTTTCCAAATGCATTTTTGGGCTATATAATTCATGTCACCCCTGCTACATTCATATAATGTACATATATTTTAGTTACACATAGATCACAAAACATAAGAATATATTTCATCAATTATAATCCCATAATTAAGTATTTTGGAATACATATATAGAGGTATATAATTATTTAATTATATGTACATATAGGTGAATAACCTTGAGTGGAAATGAATTTGGGTATTCATAACATAAAATTTTGGACAGAAAAATCATGAAATAATTTTAACAACACAATGGGTGTAAATAAAGGATCTAGGAAGGGTTTTATAAGAGATAATGGTGGGATATCCTTACTTAATAACAATAAGAGAAATAAATTTATGTTTAGAAACACATTACGACATGAGAAATTGTAAATAAAAAGGCACATTATAAAGAAAGTACTTGAAATAAAAAAGAAAAGGACAGAATCCATTACCTTAACAGTGTACCTATAAAATCATGGTTGGAGTGTCTTAAGTTATTGTGAACAACATGGTAGTAATTTAGAGAGGAATAAGAAGAATAATTTTCTTAGTAAATGTGTTTTTATGGAATATTAATTGTAGTATGGGTTGGTATTTATAGAATAATATAGGTTAATTCTTTATTAATTTCTAAATTTTTTTATTGGACAATGAGAGATAAAATAATAAAAACCAAAATCATTTAAATTGAATTTTACCATGGTTTCTACCAAGTGGTTTTCAATATTTTATTAGTCTATGAACTTAAATATTTAAAATAATACCATTTATCTTGATAAAGTGAGTCATGCTCATAAATAATTGGGTTTAAAATATGATATTGGTTTTGAAGGATTCATTTTAGTTTTTTAAAATGAATTAAATGACATAAATATTCATTATCCTAAAGGGGGATCTATTTTCTGTTATGGATTACTTTTATATTATTTATTGCATAAATTGTGGGCTATTATGATATCATAATACAAGTAATATATTTATATTTCTTTTAATTTTCAATGAAAAAATGAATGTATTATAAAACTATAAAAAAATTAAACATTGGTTAAATTTGATGCTCTGATTTCAAAAATAACACTTCCTTTACCAATTTTTTTTCTTAATATGATAATATCCACCTTTGAATAAAAATTCATATTTATTGAAAAATACTATTTTTTATGATAATAATAAATTTTTAACCCTTATAAAAAATGTATTTTAATTAATTAAATTATATTTTAATTTATATATAAATAGATATTATTTATTAAAAATATTTTATGAAAATAAATTTTTTTGAATATCCTTATGTATATCAAATAGTGTTTTAATTGAAACTATATATTTTCCAAAAATATAATTTTTGTTTCTTTATATCAAAATATAATTTTCATTGACTCATCTATAATCATATATATTAAGTAATAATGAAATTGGATTAACATATTAATTATTTTATTAGAAAGAAAACATAAAAAATCATACCACTATGTTATAATTATATAACCCCTTATTAAACAAGTGTATTCTTTAAGGGAAATTTGTGTGATAGTGGTACTTTCATGATGTAGTTCTGCGAACATAGTTTAGAGGTTATCTAAAAATATTGAAATTTTCCGATAAATTATTTCTCTCAAGTTTCAGTTTTGAATATTGGTTTTATATTGGTCATAAGAAATTCCAAATGATTCCATCTCCATCGGAAGCTCAAAAAAATGGGATTCATAGGTTTCCCACCTACTGTTCTAGGAAATCTTTTCTTTTTTCAAGTCAATTTTGTCTTATACTTACCCTCAATACATAATAATATTAGTCTTCATTTTTTTTCTCTACTACATTAACAAATTTTATGATGCCTAATGATTTTTTATGTCTAAAATGTTAATTAAGCCTATATTTTTATAAGTTTCAAAAACTAGAAATAAAATATCTTTCATGTGTTTTCTCTAACTAAATTACATAATGAGTTATTTTTTTAATTTAGAATACAATTCCATTAATAAATGTTTAGTTCATTACAAACTATCAGGACTATTTGTTTTTTTCATTGGTCATTCTTTTTTATGATACTTTGGTGAAAAATTTACCAGCACACCCCTTATAACATTTTTCATAATTTTATTAAAGGGTCCATGAACTTGGTCACTTTGTTCATGGTTTTAACCATTCGTAAAAACATTACACATTGATATCCATTACATATATAATTATGTAAATATAAATGTATTTTTTAAAACTAAAAATAATATCAATACAACTTTAAACAAAATTTTATTAAAAATACCATAAGGATGTACCAAATTACATTAAGAATTCTGATAAAACTGAGTCATATGGAATTATCACACATAAAATGCTAAAAGAAGGGTAAAAATCCCAATATTTGATAAGATTATAATATAAATAATCATCTGAGATAATGAAGTAAAGGAATCTGTAAGAATATTTCCCTCCTTCCATGTGTGAGAAAACAGAATTAACTTCATCTAACTTATGATAAAAGGGTCTTATTATATAATACATCCAAAAATGTGAATCAATTTTATTATTAAAAAATTTCACAACCAGTGGTTCATCATGTTTGATACATGAAATTGTAATGACTCTTTCACAACAAAAAAGGGTACCCAGAAAGAGATTTCTCACTTTTTCCATGAGACAAGTATTATACCATAGTTGGAAGAAAACCCCATAATAACCAATCCTTATGAATCATGATCAAATACTCCCTCCATGAATTTTGTTTTGTAAATTATATCCATTAGTATTTCATTTGAACCTACTAAGTAATGAAACCCATAAGAATAAAACCCTTGAAATCAGAGACTCCCTTAAAAAGATAAAGATCCCCCTTTCATAAATTATACATAAATCCCATAATCATTTTCTCTTTAAAAACATTCACTAGCTTTAGAATACACCTATAACTACGATGTGGATGGAAAGTATCTGAGGGATTTATTGGGATTTTTAAGGTGTTGTTATATAAATATATTTACAAATTCATTATTAAAGTATATATGAAGAAATGAAAATAAATTATATTAATTAACTTATAATATCATCATAAAAATTTATTTAGAATAACATTACAAATAAACATATAATGTGTGTGTATATATATATACATATATATATACATGTAAATATGTATATAAAAATATAATTATTTGTAAATTTATTTACAAAAGTATATCTTTAAATTTATTATATAAATTTTTATTAATATACAATGTTTAAATGTATTTGAAATTTAAGTATTCAAATATATTATAAATTACTTTAAATAAATTTTATAGATATTTTAAGAATAAATTAATTACATGAATATAATACATTATCTAAATATATAACAATAAATTATTTAAATATATTTAACACATTGCCTGAATGAACGACATAAATACATTGTTAGTGAATTTATATAAACAGTTTATATAAATATATTATGTAAATATAAATGTAAATATTTAAATATAATATATTAATATATTGATAAATAAATATATAAATATAGGTAAATATAAAAAAACATTTTATAAATACATTAAATATATAATATAAATATATAGATATATATAATAATATTGATACAATATTTGTCAAGTGGCCCCTTGGAGAATTTGTTTATTACGTTTTGATAATTATTTATCTATCTCATCTATTTTTTTATTTTTTAATATCATTATTCTCAATTTATTTAACATAATTATTCATTATAATATTTTTTATTAATCTGGTTTCTCATATTCTTTGTTGAATATTTTTCTAAGTAAAATACTTTTATATGTTGATTTTTTATTCTTATGTGTACTAATGGTTTAAAATTTTTAAATGGAAATGATCTTTATGTATTAAGTATTTTACATTTACGTATTGGAAAAGTCAATAATTTGGAAAAGTAAATGAGCATTATATATTATAGTGGATGTTGGATATTATTATTAATTATTGAGAGCATGGGAGATTTATCCATGAATCATGATCTTATATATACAAAGGATGATAGAAAGTAATTTTATATATCTAGGTTTTACCTTTACTTATTGATGAGAAGACTCTCACATATCAATATTTTGGAAACTACTTCAGTATTATATATATAGTCTAAATTGAAGGATTAAAAATCTAAAAAAAGTTAAGGGTTTATAAGTTTCTTTTACATATTCAAAGAAGTTACTTTTTCATATTACAATGGATGTGTTTTGTGAATTTAGGTTCAAAATTCTTTGAAAGTTATAATTTTACATATGAAGATGTATTTGAAGAATTATTTATAATTTTTAAGATCAGATTACATATCACTGATTTTAATTGATTATATGAGTTACGTTATTCATATTTCAAATGTTAGGTATTTAAAAGGGATGATTATCATGATTTTAAGGGTTAATCTATAACATCCCATCTTCCTCATTGGATTGATCCACGGTATAAATGCTACTTAACCTTATGAAAAATCCACATGGTAAAAAAGTCTGACAATTAATGCAAAGGGTTTCAAGAACAAGTGGGGGAATAATTTTCCTTGGAAACAAAACAAACAACCAAACATACCATTTCCAAATACTACAACATAATTCATGTCAACAATGCAAACCAATTCAACACCTTTATAAGGGAAAACCATACAACCAAACCAAACAATAAACTTACCAAATTAGAGTACCAAAGAGGAAGACTAAACAATGAAACTCAAGCACTCCAAATATCCACACCAAGATCTAAGATCCAACACAACAAGACCTACCAAGCATCACAAGGTGTCACCAAAGGAAGGATATACTTTAACTTTACCTATGTCTCAAAATCCGACATCTACAAAAGAACCAAAGTTCCATAGTAAGGGGTGAGTAATAATACTCAGTAATATTTACCCAAATGAATTCACTAACAATGCCACAAGTATAGAATGAGTTAGAACAATAATATAATCAATTTATATAAAACCATTTGGAATAGTTCAACAAATTTCAACAAGCCAAACTTGCCCTTACCACCACATTTCAACCAAATCAACACATTCCAATGGAAAGAAACAAAACCGATCATTAACCCTTCCATATTTTCATGAAAAAATTAATTATGTGTGCCCGAACACCTACCAAAACCATACACAATTTTCCTCATGATCGCGGTGTTACCATTGATACTGGAACTTCACATGCAACCACATCCCATTTTTATAGTGGTACTTTACACCCACATTTCATTCCTTTGATGGTGGTCCTTCATACCAAATATCCATCCACTAAAATCACACTTAACCCCTTAATGAAATAATCATTCCAATAACATTTACCAAAATCACACAACATGAAATTAAACAATTCCAACAACGTTCAAAAACCACTTTAATAAATCATCCATTTACTGAAAACACCCTTACTTCATTATTCATGTCAAACTATACTTCAATAAAACAAATTTTGTATTCAAAACCTTTCATTACAAAAAAAAATTAACTAAATAGACCAATCCACTAATTTTAAAATCCAATAATAAATCACATTTCACAATAATAATCCATTTTCCCTAAAATCCACAAATCATCACAACATGGGTTTCCACTAAGATTTTCACTTCAGAAACACAATAAATTTCAATAAAACCAAATTAATTTAAAATTAAACCTTCTAGTTATATCCAAATGGAGTCAAGAGTGAAGAAAACTACCTTATTATTTGGAAAAATCAACCCACCACACAACCAGACATCAAAACCAGGTGGAGCATTCAAAAAACACCTTATATCCCTTCCCCTGACATCAATAAGTACATATTATTATCATTTAAGGAAAAAATATCAAGGTATATATGTGAAATAAGTATATATAGGAAACTATGAGAGGGAGATATAATTATTTCTACAGAAATCAACAAAACTAACAATAGGAGAGACTTACCAAGGTAGAATTTCCTTCAAATCACCTTGAAAAAACTTTGAATCTCTTTCAAAATGAGTGCCAGAGCCTCCCCAACCATAGAGAAGAAGGAATACTATGTTAGGGACACATAGTATGAAGAATGGGGTATTAAGGTAAAATCTAGAGAGAGCCCCATTTTTTAAAACCCACTTTTTCAGATATGAATGGTTTAGCCGCACAGCTAGAAAAACTTGTGCAAACCATGCACCTACTACTATCTCTAGATAGTGCCTTGCATAGTAGTCCATCACAATTAGAAAAATTATGCACTGAACATGTAGAGGCCCACGCTCTCAAGATTCCCTATTTACCTGGGGTTTCCTCATAGCTTGTAAATCGTGTTCCATGTACCTTGCCTTCACCTCAAATTTCATAGTTTCCTATAGAAGTTTCATAGTTTTTCTAAATCATTCTCAAACCATGCAGCCATTGAAAATCCCCAAAACCTTCCCAAAACCCTTCTGAACTCTCCCAAACAATACCCAGACACTTTATATTCCTAAAAATTAATAAAAAAGGTTACATAAAAAAATATGGATGGAAAATTATCCCCACCATTGGACTTTCCATCCCCATAAAGTAGAAAACTATCACTTTATCGAAAGATCTCAGGCAATTGCTTATCCATTTCTTTCTCCCTATACTAAGTCTCCTCCAAAATCTGACCATGTTTCCACAAAAACCACACAATATTGATGCTCTTTCCATGAAAGACATTATCTTTCCTATCAATGATCTACACTGTCATATGAAACAAATAGTCATCTAGTTGTAGCTCCACATGACCCCATAGAATCACATGGTCAGGATTTGGCTGATATTTTTTCAATTGAGATGCATGAAATACATTGTGAGCTGCACTGAACTGTGGTAGTAAATACAACTGATAATAAAACTCTCCAACCCACTCAAGTATCTTTAAATTCCCAATATACCTTGGAGATAGCTTTCCCTACTTTCCAAAATGATAATGTCCAAGCCTAGGAGATACTCTCAAAAAAACATGATTACCCACCTCAAATGGAAACGACCATCGATGATTATCTTCTTATAATTCATGGTGACTCTGAGTCGTCTCTATTCTCTTCTTGTTCAACATAATCTTCTCTATATTATCTTTGATAATGATTGGTCCATATATCAATGTCTCACCTATTTCAACCCAAAATAGTAGAGAATGACACTAACACCCATACAATGCTTCAAATAAATCCATATGTATTGACGTCTGATAAATGTTATTATATGAAAACTACACCAATTGTAAGTTATATTCCCATGAGCCACCAAAATTAATCACACAATCCACAAAATTTCTTACAATGTATGTATCATTATCTCATATTTCCCATCCATCTGAGGATGATATGTTATACTCATTATCAACTAAGTTCCATGTGTTTCTGTAAGGATTTATAGAAATAAGATGTGAACCTCGAATCTATATCTAATAAAATTAAAAACAATACACCATACCTCTTTTCCTCCTCCCAGATAAGGGTTTTGGATAGACCCTCCACTACATGAGATTCACAAATATAGATGAAATTATCCAATTCTGTGAGACGATACACCATCATCCATATGACATCGTGATTCTTTGACATTCTTGGTAGACCTGTATCAAAATCCATCACTATATTCTCCCATTTTTATACAAAGGTAGGTAAATACTTCAACAGAGTTAATGGTAACTAATTCTCCATCTTGAATTGCAGACAAGTCAACCATCTTGAAACAAAATCTACCATTTTCATATTTATATTAACCCACCAAAACATCTCCTTCCAGGACATATAAATTTATTGACTTCTAGGATGGAAAACCAACCTAGTATGATGATAAGAACTGTGAATTTTCTCTTAAAAAGACACGGGTACAATATTCTGGTTCTGATAACACAACACTTAACTCCCATCTAGTTTCTATCCCTCATTGGCATCCCTATAATTGAGTTTAGACCTCATAGACATGCACTCTGAATTACACATCTACACCTCTTTAACCAAGCCAACCAAGTCATGAACCAAGGATACTAGAAATAAAATAACTAAATCACCCTATTCTTCAAATTACAACCACATGTAGGCTATAATAGACATTAACTATCACTGATCCAATGTCAGTTTCACCACATCCATGTATGACTTTCTACTTAATTCATCTCCACCGTATTTCTTATACCCAATGTGTACATCAAGTCAAATTCAAACATTTTTATGTACTCCTTCCAACTCAATTACCTCAAATTCAAATATATTTGTGAGAAGATATGAAAAAAACTCTTATGATCAGTAAACACTATTAATATCTCACCAAAGAAATAGTGGTACCATGTTTTCAAATCATACACTACATCATCCAATTAGAAATCGTGAATTGGGTAGTTCTTCTCATGCAACCTCAATTACTGTGATCCATATGAAACCACATGATCCCCTTGCATGAGATAACACCCCAACCCTAATATCTAAGTGTCACAATACAACACGTACCCTTTCCATGGTTTTGGTGAAAAAATATTGGTTCTCGTGTAAGGTAAACCTTAAGCCCTTCAAAATAAATTTGACATTTTTCATTCCATTAAAATGGAACATTCTTCCTTATCAAAAATTTCATTGGTGAGTCTAATCTTGAGAAGTCCAGAACAAAGCATTAGTAATACATAGAATGTTTAATAAAGCTATATATATCTAAGACATTCTTTGGTGGTTTCCAAAAGATAACAACTGATATCTTCTCTAGATCCATTGAAACACCTTTCTCAAAAATAAAATGGTGAAGATAATGTACGTTTTGTAATCACAGTTTTATAATTTTTTATACAACTGATGATCTATTAATATTCCCAACATTATTTCAAGTGTTTTTCATGCTCATCCCTTATCCTTGAATACACCAATATATCATCGATGAAGTTTACCATGAACGAATCTAGATACCTATAAAATATCTGATTCATTAATTGAATGAAGACTAATGGTGATTTAATTAGACCAAATGGTATGATCACATACACATAATGGTCATATCTACTTCTAAATAATGGTTTTAGAACATTATACTTCCACGCTCACAACTAATGATATCCTGATTACATGCCAATTTTGGTGAACCACTGAGCTCCCTACAATTGATTGAATAGATAATAAATGTGTGGGAGTGTATTTAAATTATTTATCATAACTTTATTAATATTATTATAATCCACAGAGAGCCAAAGAGTTCCATGATTTTTAAAAAACAAAACAAGTGCTACCGATGGAGACATACTAGGCCGTATGAACCCTTTGTTTTCCATCTCATCGAACTACACGTTGAATTCCCTTAATTCTATTGGTTTCATCTAATAATATTAAAGTGATATAATTATGATCCCATAAAGGAGATAAATCATAAAATCCACTTCTATTATGGGTGGTAACCCCAAGAAATATTCAAGAAATACATCTATAAACTGATCAACAATTGCTAGAAATATACTTAACCAAATTTATTCCATCGATGCCAAAGAAAAAGTTTGATAAATAATACAAGATCATCCTAATAACTGGCTCCAAAAAGAATTTATCATCCACCTTTTCTTTCTTCTCCCCACTAAAGAGATGATCAATGTTATCCTCAGTCGTGAAACTAACCGTTCGTGCATAAAAGTCGATGTGGGTCTTAAGCATCACCAACAAATACACATCTTAGAATTAAATCATACATATCCATATCAAGAACTTAGAAGTCCCATATCAACTCAACCCCATCCACAACTATACCACACACTTTACACAAGAAGGCTCAACACTCTATTTGACCTAGAGGATTTTGATGTTTTAAAACAAATGGCATCATTTCCATACATAAACCCTTAAAATCAATAGAACAAGATGCAATGGAAGATTGAAATTCACAGATACCAAAAAACACTTTCATATTGGTATAATTGAAAATAATCACACCCCTCGCTAGGGATGGTTCTAATTGATCATCTACTACAGCCTAGTTAGCTGCATACCCTTTCTTACTGGACACAGTTTGCTCTTTATTTCCATGCTGAGGAGATTTGGTGTTTGTTGAATCTCCATGGATAATTCTGGTTTGATGATGAGGGGTATGATGTTGGCCATGTCCCATCAATGAATACGATTCTTGAGATCCCTAAGGAGTTTCATGGACACCCAACCTCAGATCATTATGATAATAAAAAATAAATATTCCCTATTTTCTTTTAGTTATGACATGATCAAGGTTGTGTCATACAATCACACTTCATGTGGACTATAGAACAACACAGGAAACATCCTATATTACTCTAAGGATTTTGAGGAATATTTACCAATCTTGTTATTGGATTCTAAGCCATACTCCCATCCTATAAATAATATTCCCTCTTTTTCTTATTTTTTTGCATTAGAGTTCCCACCATTACCCATGGGTATGAACAAGACTCCCCTTCATGTATCCCACAAGATGTCCATTTCCACCAATGATTCTATATTCACTATATCTGTGTAATTACTTATACAAAGAACCACATTCTATGAATGAATTTCCTGCCTCATCCCAAATTCAAAAATATGTGCCTCCACCGATGTATAGGTCACCACCTTGGGTAAAAATATAACTAAGTTCGTGAACATAGTTACATATTCCATCACTAAAATGTTATCTTTCTTAAAAATGAATAAACATGTTGTTCACTAAATCTTGAATGTGTGAGGGTTTAATTGTTCGTTAAACAATACCTCAAAACCCTTATATGTCATACATTGGTCTTCTCTAGCCTAGACTGCCAACTCCCACGACTAATGTGAAAGATATTCAAATTTGAACATGCTAACTTTAATTTCAACTCCTATAGTGTGTCCAAGAAATTGAATATTTGATTCTTCCAATTCAACCAAACTTATTCTCTTTCTGGTTCTGGATCACCCTAGAATATGGGTGGATTATTCTTATGAAACTGAACTGAATGATTCACATGTCGTGTCTCATCCCTTTTATTCCCACTATCCACACCTTGAAAGGATTTCACTATGATCTGAAAAAGATGTTGGTTCACCTAGGGCTCAAGTGCAACCACATTTTAAGAATCTTTCCCTAGTTAGTCTTTGTGACACCTACATTATGCCATTTATATCAATAAAACACAAGAACCATAAGTCTCACTCTCTATAAACTAATGGATTACAATTTCAAATTTCATCACATTGTAACTATCAGAACCATGCTTTCCAAAATCCAAAATTTCACATGTTCAATCATATTTGAAAAATCAACCATGTTTTGAAAATAAATAGCTTTTTAAAATAACATAGCCTTTCTATTTTCAAAAGCACACATTTGAAAAAAAATCCAAATTTTTTAAAAAACAACACACTCATTACACAAGATTTATCATTACTATAAATGAGATATGAAATCCTTATGGATGGTTATTTCTACCAGGCATACCATTCTCGTATCATTTTATAAACCCTTGAAAATGATATTCAAATTCCTATAGGTGTCTCTAAAACAGTTATGTACCCCACTCCTTGTTAACTTGAAGTTCAACATAAAAAGGTCAACTGTATATTTTTATGTTATACATTTCATGTCATGACAATCTTACTCCATTATACCATCCCAAATTGAGGAAAAAATAGAATGAATATCAATACCAAGATTGAAACAACTAATTCCATTTGTTATTCATGAATAGAATAATACAGTTTTCATTTATAAGTCAAGGATAGAACATGATGATACCACCTGTAATATCCTGCACATCCTCATTGGCATGAGTCGAGGCATAAATGATACTTATCCTTAAGAAACATCCCCAAGGATACAATGGCTAGAAATAAATGTAAAGGGATTCAAGAATATGTGTTGGAAAATTTTCCCTTTGCAGTAAAAAACCAACCAAGCATACCATTACCAAATACTACAAAATGATGCATGTCAGTAATGTAAACCAATTCAAAACATTTCCAAGTTACAACCATATAACCAAACCAAACCATAATAATATTGAATCAGAGTAGCAAAGTAGAAGACTATGCAAGGAAACTCAAGGACTATAAATCTCTACACCACACTCCAATATCCAATTCCATAAGACCACCGAAGCATCAATAGGTGACACAAATGGAAGGATATTCTTTACCTTCACCTGTGTCTCGAATTCCAACATCTACAAAAGCACCAAAGTTCCAAAGTAAGGGTGAGTAATAATAATCAGAAATCTTTCCCCAAATGTATTTCCTATAAACACCGCTTGTATATAAAATTTTATAACAAATATATAAAAAATTTACATAAAACTATTTGGAATAGTTCAACAAATTCCAACAAGACAAACATGCCCCTACCACCAAATTTCACTCAAATTAACACATGTTAAGGGAAAGAAACCTAAAATGTCATTATCCATATCATATTTTCACAATAAAATTAATAATGAATGTTTTAACACCTACCACAACCATACACAAAGTTTTCCACATGATCTCAGTGTTACCATTAATGGTGGAACTTCACATCCAACCTCATCCCCTTTTTATAGTAGTACTTCACACCCACATTCAATTCCATTGATGGTGGTCCTTAATCCCCACTATACATCCACTCAACTCATACCTGACCCCTTAAACCAACAATCATGCCAAAAACCTTTACCAAAACCATAGAACATGAAATTCAACAGTTCCAACAACATCCCAAAACCAATTTAATAAATCACCCATTTACTAAAAACACACTTAATACATTATTCATGTAAAACCATACATCAATAAAACAATTTTTTTTTAGAACCATTTTTTCTCAAACCATTTTTGATAAATCAACCAAGCCACTGATTTTATAATCATCATTTTTAAATTCAACATCAAAGAAAATTTCGTAATAATAACTCATATTCCCCAAAATCCAAAAATCAACACAAAATGGGTTTCAACCAAGATTTGCATATCATGGTCATAAAAAATTTTAAGAATAAAAAATTAATTTGAAATTAATCCATCTATTTATAGAAAAATGGAGTCAAGGATTAATCCACCTACCTTAGGGTTTGGTGAAATATACCCACCACACAATTGTACAACCAAAGCAGGTGAAACTTCCACCAAAACACCTTATATCCCTTCTCTTAACATCAACAAGCCCAAATATTACCATTATAGGTAACATAAACTCTATATCTATATGCGATGTAAGTATATTTAGGAAACTGAGAGAGAGAGAGAAATATAGAGATATGTAGATATAGATGAAACCACAAAACTAAAAAGAGAGGAGACTTACAAATGGATAATCACCTTCAAATAAACCTTAAAACCCTTTTAATCACTTCCATAATTATTGGGAGAGGCTAACTAACCTTGGATAATAAGGAATCCTGAGTTAGGGATGCATAAGAGGAATAATGGGGTATTTAGGGAAAATCCCGACCAACCCCCTTTTTTAAAACCTCTTTTTATGTTGTACTTGGTTTAGCTGCATGGTTAGGAAAACTATGTGATAATTGTGGCCTTGATACTATCTCCAGAGGTATCCTCACATGGTTGGCCTTTACATTTATACAAACCATGCATCGACCATATGGAATCCCATGGTATCAATATTCATGCTTTACTTGGGGTGGACACATTGTTTGTAAACAGTGGGCCATCTCCCTTATCTCTGTATCAACATGAACGGTTTCTTAGAGAAGTGGTACGGTTTTCCTAAATCATGATCAAATTTGATGCCCTTAGAAAATACCCAAAACCTTCCCAAAACCCTTCCAAACTCTCCCAAACATTACCCAACCACTTTATATAAATAAAAAGTCATAAAAGAAGGTTACATACCTCAAATTGAGGATGTTATATTCTCAAAGTGATTAAATTTATATTATAATATAGTATTTACATGTTGAATTAAATGTTGATTTATTGTTTTTATAACATTTATATATTATAGGTTTTTTTGGAATCTAGCACAGGAAGTAATCATTGATTATTAAAGAATAAAAAAATAACATTTAAACCATTTAAAAATCATCTCTAAAGAACACCAAATCTACTAGAAGTCTATATACTTACTAAATAAACTATTTGATAAACAATGTGTTGTAAATTTTTGATAAAAAATGTTTTACACAATTCATACATATATTTTTAGATCTTTACTATTATGTATAGACCATAGAGGTCCAAGGATACTTATTCTACAATATTAAAATATTTTATCATTATCCACTGGTTAAATTATTTTATTCTATCACTGATTTATATTGTATGAGCTATAAAGATTTATTTTGGTACATTTGTTGGTTATAACTACATTAAAGGGTACGTGTCTTGGTCATGTCAACCTGAACCAAAATCACATACATAGGTTTTTCTGGATCCCCCAAATTCATTTTTTTCTCCACTTTAAATGGAAGATGTTTTTGGTTTGTAAATCCACCGTGAAAAAGGAAAGATGTATAGGTTTGTTCCAATGGGGTCACAAAATTCATGTTGTTAAAAGTTTTTTCTCTTTAAAAACTAGGTTTATTTAGTGTACACCATACTAATCAACGATTATAGGTGTGTAAAGAGTAATAATTTTTTATTTGATATATGAACTACTATAAAAATTCATGTGTGTTATTATTATTATTTATTTACCTATACAATATACTCATACAAAACATATTATTTATTATTTAATTATTTATTTTTTAAATTAGATAAATCACTGCCTCTTGCCTCTTTCTATCTCCATATAAGGCCAGAAACTAGTTTTAAAGCCTATCCCTTTTATGTTTTATTCTTCATTGATACCTTTCCTGGTACCTAAAGTTTTTATTAGAGTAATATATCTTTTGGATAAATTTTTATTGATAACATTATCCTAGAATTAGATGTCTAAAGGAAATATCATTTATGATGGATAGAAAAAGAATAATTTTAAAGGTAAATGATTCCAGGAAAGTAATAACATGAGATTCTATGAACCATTCCAAAAAATTAAAACATAGGTTATTTGAATGTAGATTTCATTAACACTTGAGGATAGATTTTCCTAAAAATATCAAAAATTAATGACATTATTGAATTAAGAAGAAAAACTATTATTTTTTTTTGGTCATTATATAAAGTGAAGAATCATTGGGGTAATATATGTATATAGATAAATATATTGATGTAATATATTCATCTTCCACCTCATGTAGTTAATATTATGATTCTATTGATTATTCTAGTTATGTTAACATAGTTTTGAAGATTTAAGTGATTTTTGTGATAAAAAACTATATGAAATGTTAAAAAATGACTTATAAACACATATATCTCAAGGATAAATATAATAATTTGAGAAGAAAAAAATTTCCCACTTGATTTTAGGGTCAAATAATTCTGATTCGGAATTTTAAAGCATTAGGAGGATAATGAGAAGATAAAATATTATATTTCCAAGAATGGTGAAGAATAAATAAGGAAATTCATTGTTATGACAGATGATATATTCTAGTCAAATAAATAATATAGTAATCATATGAAAAAAATTAATGATTATTAAATACATATTTATCCAACAAGATAATTTCTATTAATATTATGAATATATTTAGAAAGATAATGGTAAACTAAAAGGTTACTTGAACCAAATTATAAAATAAATAAATTGTGTGAGAAATTCAATGCTTGGTAAGGTTATTTCAAAAGTTGTCTTTGGACATCATATTCTTTTTAAGAAATGTGGTGATATAAGTCAGATAAATTTTTTTTACTCAAGTATTAATTACTTTAATTATGAAATACATAGTCATTATTCATTTAATTTTTATGAAATCTTTAGACAAGGAGTTTGGGATAAAAAATAATTTACTACAACATCATAGATGAGTTCCAATGTAAATTTATTTTTCTTAATTTGGGATATGAAAGTAACTTAATAGAGTCTAATAGAACCAAAAACATTATATATTCCCATGTGTTGTATTTATTATTCCCAACATTCATACCCATTATAGTTTATTTCTTGGAATGTTGGTATGAGATTTATTCTGTATGTTTTTTATTCTATCTATTTAACATATGTTAATTATTTTCTATTTTATTTATTTGAAAGAAATTGACTATTGTTTATTTTTAATTCATTACATATATTTTATAATTCCCTAAATATAATTAACTATTTCATGGCTCCTAGTTTCTTTTTATTCTATACATGAGGGGTTTAAATTATAATCCTTCGCTATGTTATCATTTCAAGAGAATAAATATTGGATTTAGGGGGAAATTTTACCGTTATTATTTTTATTATTTCACTCAACTCAGAAATAAAATTTTTTATGAATAATTTTAGGGGTATTTATTCTATTAACTCTATATATTCTTATTGTTCATGTTGTGATTAATTGTTATTACTACATAATCATAATTGATAAATCTTTTAATTGTTATTATCTATCGTCCATTATTAGTTAGATTATGTGGATAAGGTTTTTATATATATTTCTTACCATTTATTATTTTTGGTTCTATTATTTATTGTTAATTAATTTTTTCATGAACTGTAGAACTTTTTCTTATCTATTTTTACCTTACAAATGGGGGAGAAATAATATAGTTTAATATGTTCAAGTTTTGGGTTATTTATAAAAAATAGGAGGAATTTGAGTGGAAACTTGGCCTGTATTTATTATGTTTTAATAATTACTTATCTCGCTCATATATTTTTAATTATTTATTCATTTATTAGTATTATTCTCCATTTATTTGTTGTTATTTTTAATTTTTTATTTATTATTATTTTTTTACAATTTGTTACCTTTGTTTCTAATATTTAGTGTTAATTATTTTTCTGTATATAAGACTTTTATATATTGATTTATTACTCTTATCTCTATAGATAGTAGTAATTTTATAATATTGAATGACCTTTATGTATTAATTAATTTAATGTTATATATTTGAGAAATTTGGAATTAGAAAAATTAAATGACCTTTACAAAGTATAATGGAATCTAGATATTACTCTTATGAATTGAGAATTTAGTATACCTAAAAAAGTATCTTACTCTTTTATATACCACTGAAGATGGAAATTAATTCTTCTTATCGATGTTTTATTTCTAAATATTGACGAGAACAAACATACATATTAAATTTTATAAAATTGTTATACTTTTATTTATATATTGTGAATTGGAGGAGTCTAAAGTTAGAAATATATGAGCATTAAAAAGTTATATTTACATATTCAAAGAAGATAATTTTTATGTCTTACATTGAATTTTTTTTAGAAGTAAACTTTAGATGATTCATAATTTATACATTTATATATGAGTTTGATGTTGTAGAATTGTTTATCACTATTTATGAATAGATTATCTATGCATATCTCTGATTTATAATCCTGGTTCTGTTATTGAAATTTAAAATTCTTGTAATTTTGAAAATATGATTCACATTATTATATGTATAACTGAAATTGATTAAATATTGTTTATTAAACAGGATTTAAATGTTGACTTCCTATTATTAAATTTTTTTTATATAGCTTATCTTGGAAACTACCATGTGATGCTATAATTTATTTTTATAGAATAAGAACATAGAGACTGTAGCCATTTAAAAATCATATATAAATAAGAATTAATCTATTGTAATTGGATACACTCATGACATAATTTCTTTTGATACACAATGTTTTACAAATTTTGGTATATATATGTTTTAACACAATTCATTACTAGATTTCTTGATCTTTATTGCTCCATGTGTAGTGTGGAAGACCAAAGTTACTTATCCTACACCAAAAACAAATTTCTTTATCATTTATTGGTTTACTATTTTATTATTTCATTGAGTTGTATTTTATTCATTGTAAATTTTTATTTGGGAAATGAGCACTACTTATATCTCTATTAAATGGTATGTGTTTTGGTTATGATTAATTTAATTAAAACATATACATAGGTTCTACATAATCCCAAAAAAACTAATGGATTGTTTTTTCTCCACAGAAAAAGGAATGTATCTTGGGTTGGTGCCTACTGGGAAAAAAAGTAAGGAATTTGGGTTTTTCCTCCAGGTTTGAAAAAGGAATGTTGTAAAGATTTATCACTCTCTTTAAAAATCTATGTCTATTTAGTGTGTAACATACCTATCAAAGATTATAGGGGTGTGAATAGTATATGTATGATCTTTATAATCTAATTTACTATAACAATCATTATGTTCCATTGTTATTTTTTATTCTTCTTATACACTTCAACCTCACTATACATGTTATTTATGCTTTATTATTTATTTTTATCTTACAAAATCCCAAATATCATTTTAATTACTATGAATATTTTAAATTATAAAATTCACCCCCTCTTGTATCTTTCCATATCCATCTATGAAAACCAATATTAAACCTTAAAAATGAAAATATATATTTTTTCAGTTTATAATATCTATTGACTAAGGGAGCGTGACCATTACCATGATGAATATTATCATTCATGTGTTTTTGAAAAATTAAATTTGAATGCTGGAATAAGAGAACTAATGGTGAAAAAAGTGAACCTTATTTTTTATTATTGGTAGCATAATTTATAAGTGTTGTATAACTATTTTTCCACTGTTTTCCTAGAAATTATGTATAGATACCCAAATGTATACCCTAATTATTTTTCCTGGTTCACTTTAGATAATGAAGTTAATTATTCTATTGATATTTTACTGGGAAGAAGTTTGATATCATTACCATTTTACTAAATGAAATAAAAGGAACTTAAATAGTAGTGAATAAAAGTAAAGTATTTAAAAATATGGTATATTTTAGGCCAATTTTTCTCCATGATCATCCCATATTATTTTCATTAATAATTTAAATGGATGGTGGTGGAAAATGTGTAGAATATTATAAGATCAACCAGGTGACTATCAAAAACAAAACCCCATACACCCTATCGAAGATATAATTGATCAAATAAAGTGGTACATTATTTCTTTTGAAAATTTAGGATTTAAGTACCACCTATTGAGGGTAAAGGAGAAATACATACCTAAAATAACAATTCGAATTCAGTATTAGAACCATGAAAATTTTATGATTTTACTGTCGCTAACCAATATATTGATAGTTTTTTCCATGATGAACAAAAAAATTTATATGTATTTAAATATTTTTTTTGTGGTTCTTATAGATTATATTTTTTTCCAATTATAATCCAAAGGATATTATAAAGGTCATTTAGATATTTTCTTAATCACATGAAAGGAGAATTATCTCCATATTGTATTATCCTTATTCCATTGTAGGATTCAAGATATAAAATTATTGTGAAAAGTGGTGTTGGATAAAGGGATTTATATTGATCTGAAGATGGTTAAAGTGTTAATGTCTTGGTCAATACCCTATAAGGTTTTTAATATATAATGTTTCCATGAATCATTGAATATTAATATTAATATATTTAGGATTTGTACAATATTTTTTCTCCGATAACTTTTCAAACATAAAAGGGTTAAAATTTTAATGCAATAAGGAATGTAATTTTGGTTAGATAAAAGAAATATGCACCATGTAACAACTCTAGTTTTTATAATTAAGCCCTTGGAATATATATATATATATATATATTACTGAATGTCTTTCGGGAGCCGATGCAAAAATTTGGGCATTGCAGAGCCCAAGTATATATATATTTAAAATAATATATTATTTTTAACCATCATGCATGCATATTTGAGATTAATTCTTTTACTTCTTATTGGAGTCTCAATTAAAAACACTGAGACTGTGATTGAGTTTAGAATATAGGTTTTAACCTATAGATGTAATTTTTTATATTCTTTGGGGATTCATGGGTTTTTCCATTGTTAATAGATTATTATATTAGAAAGTAAATTTATTAATCTAATTCAAATAATTAATAGTGTAAATTAATTATTGAACCCCTAATAAAGATATTTATAAAAATGTCATAGTCTAATCCATAGGGTTCTACAAACCAAAACATGGGATTAAAGTTCAATTATTTTAGAAATAATGGAAGATTGAGGAGGATTCAGGATAAATGATCATACTCATTGAAAATCACAAATAAATTAAATTCTAATTCATTATTCTCCATGGATAAAATTATTGATGATGTTGTTAATTATTATTTTTGGTTTTTCTATGAAAATTTGATTTTCATGTATGAATTGATGTTCCCCATCCGAATTATTATTTTTCACATAGTCTTGTTAATTTATAAAATATCTTAATTTGATTTATGACATATATTCTTGAGATACATTTATATTTATAATTTTATTTTATTTTCACACCCATAAATTAGGTTTATGTTTGCAACATCTGTAATAATTTTTAATTATTAGACTCTTAAATTTATGGTTAAAATATTGTTCTAGTCTGAGTCATAATCAGACCTTGGATATGTGATTCCATTTTTTCTTTTAATATAAATGGATATAGTGTGAGGAAGTATCACAAAATGGTTAAGGATATCATATGGAATAATGTGAGGGTTATTCTCCCTAGAGATATGTATAGAAGGCATACTTCAATGGTGGACTATGTTTCTGGTGAATGGTGGATGATAAATGAATTCATAAACCCTCCAATTATAATCAAATCTTAAAATGGAGAATTTTTGTGAAATTAGAGGAATATTTTGTCTAAGAAGTTGGGATATCGGTGATAATGTGAGATTTTAGAAAATTCCCAACTATACTACATATACTGTGTAATAAAACCTACTTGTACTTTGATTTCTATAATAACAAATGTTTTTCTCCATGTTAATTATCACACTCCATATGATTCCTTTATATATCATGTATCCTTAGATTTATACATAGAGTGTACATAGATTACACACTTATGAGGCCTTTTGGATTTATATTCCATGTGGTTTGGGACCACATATTATGTACCTAAATTTCAAATGAAATGGGAATCTATGATATATAAAGGGTATAATACTTTGATCCACAAACCATGTACATTAACCTATACAACATATATGTGGATCCTTTTATTCCATGTGTGAGACCAAAAAATACTATGCTATTACTTAGGGATATAAACCATTTAACCTAGGGAAAAATCCATATACTTCTTCCCGACCAACTTACTAGCCATATATATTTGTTCAGACTCAGATTTAGACATGTGGGTAGTCCATCCTAAGTGTTTTTCTACATATAACACAATTGTGGAATTATCTATGATATATGAGATATGGTGTGAGGTAGTGCAAGTGGGATTTTCTCTTCATCATTGGTTATCCACTAATGTGGTTCATGCATTATTTTTGAATCATTTTTGGGGTTAGTAATCTCTTCAAAGGTGCATTAACATTTGGATACCCCCCCCAACCAACCCAAATTTAATATATATATATATATATATATATTTGTTACTTCCCCCACTAAACTATGGAGAGATCCTCTATCTTTGGAGTCACTATACCCTTATCTTGGAGCTCTTTCGGCGCATGGTCCAACACCTTGGGTCAGTAATCTCTTAACCAGTTATAAACCCATCAAAGTGGTATGTGTCATTCACTTATAATATGGAGAGGTTTTTTTGGGATACACTTTGTTATTTGAATCATATTTATAGAGAATAATGTGAAATTCACTTGGCTATCTATGTAGATCAAGACCTATTCTATTAACTTGGGTTCTTCTCCTTTGAGCTTAATTGGATTCATCATTATCTTTTCCCTAATTTTTTATGATTTTTAGATAACTGGTCTTCTGATATTTCATTGTAATTTTTTGGGAGACCTATTAGGTATGTATATACTCACCCATTCATATTCATATTGACTGCACGTTTCATGATCTTTAAAGATATAAAATTGTTTAGTAGAGATATTAGTGGGAATGGTGTTGGAGTAGTTTAACTTTACATGGTGGTTGTGTTATTTGGTAGTGTTTGGACTTGGGGAATGAGAATGAACCTTTCTATAACCATTTTTTAGGTTTTTTTCCCTTTATATTGGGAATGTAATTTCCCTTTATATTATGGTTTATGTATCGCTGTTTTCTTTTAGATCCTATAGGTTTTTGGATAAATTTATAATATTTATTAGTAGATTAAGTTATTTCTTTAAATTATTGTGATATGTATGGGTGTTTGTGTGTGTTGTGTACATTTACAATAGGTTAAGTCCTACAATTTTAGTTTTATAACTACTCAACACTTTTATCAATCCCCTATCCTAGTAGAGGTAGGGTTGGGGCAGCACATAATTCTTACCATTGACTAGGAGGGGCCCCATTGGTTGAGTCATTTCTAAGTGGTATTAGAGTGGATTGTCCCATGGGTAGAGTTTGAAGATATATGTTTTGAGAGGTATGGTTTAGGGATTCATGGAAATAGTGTTATGAAATATAAATTTCTTCTTTTAGCCTAGGTAACCTAGTGATAGTACATTGATTATAGTATCCATTAATTCAGACTATGATAACCTGCTTATCAATGAGGTTCACAGAAAAATAAGTTATGGGGAAACTATGGTATATGAAACATATTAGAATGGGATATTGATATTTTCTATTCCCTTATTGATTCATATATTCAGATATTATATTTTCAATGTGCTTCATCTTGTGGAATTATAAGATTCCACTACATAGAAATTTTCTAGGATTTAGTGGTAGAGTTGTGATTTTGATCAGTTGAGCGATAAAGATTTTTTTATGGTATAGTTCATGAGGTATTTTCTCTTTTTGGGTATAGGACGTTTCCAACATTTGTTTAGTTATGAGAATAATCACATACTATAGTTTAGGAAAACATTTTTCTCTAGAGAAAACAAAAAAATATCACATTGTCTATATATAAGGATGTGTGTAGTTTGAGTGCACTGTATACATTTTATAGGTATATTCCACTTATTTTATGATGTGATCCTATCACAAAGTCATTTTAGGATTAGATTGAGTTAGTGCTATGAGTGTTCTATCTCATTTGGACCCCTTCTAAATAGATGGTTGTTCTTATAGCCAGTATTCTATAGAGTGTGTTGAGTCACTAGTGATCATTGATCACACAGACTCACAGTGGGGGAACACATTATTAGGATGAATTTTAGTTCTTCTTTCATGTGGGTTGTTTCCCAAATAATCTAAGATCCATGCATATTCAAGAGTGTTTAATTCTACAATAGGTTTGTACGACCGTTGCTGAGTACATTTCTTGATTCACTCATCTAATATGATACTTCATTGATATTATTCGTGTTGAATTCATCTTAGTATGGATGTTCAATTTATTTATCAGTGGATACATATGGGTATGTTTGACCCCTATATACCTTCCCACCTATGCATGGGTGCTATAGAAATTCTTGGTTATAGAGAAAGTTTAGGTAGAGTATCAACAAGAAAAAGGAACTGGTGGTGTAAATCTTAGAATAGAGTTATCATCCTCTACTAGAAGGTTATGGGTGTTGGGTTCTCAAATGAAGAATAATTCATGAAAAAAGTACTAGGATCAAGTATAAGAAATTTAGTAGTTGCGTAAGGGATCCAATCGGTTGGGAGATAAATTTTGTTATTCATGTGAGTAGTGGGGTCACTTGGTGATTGATTATTTAAATCATTTTTCTTTATAATGTGTTATGATTGTATAATAACACCTACGTTAGATACATGAACATGATAAAAGACCTCCAAAGTGTAGATAGGGTGGCCATAATGAAGTTATCTATGAACATGGTGTTGGTGGTGCACTGTGATGAGGAGCTATTGAAGGAGGACGACAATATGACCCATCACCAGCACTACCACTAGGCAGTCCATGTCAGGCTTAGAAGGTTGGTGGTTATGGTTGCGGTCATATTAATATGACTGAGGGATATAAAATGGTAGTACACAACCTGATTATTTGTATGATATGTGTGTATTATTCCTTGGAATCAGTTCTCATAGACACATGAAAAATATTTTATATTTATTTACATATCCCTTGATTGAATGAATGGGTTTCCTATAGAGAGTCCAGCATGAACCATGTAGCTAAGGACTCCTATTATGGGAAATACAAAAATTACACAAATATATAAATAGTTTTAACTCATGATCATTAGATAAAGATTATATTAGGATCTCTTTAGGGATTCTTTGAATCTTTTTTATATAATCCTTGGTATGTATTTAAAATATATAGTTTATGCCCAGATAAACTATTTCATTAGACAGTGATATCCCTTAGAGCTGAAATTATAAGGGTTTATATTATGGTTGAAATGGATTTTTAATTGAAAAGATATTGGATTATTCAAGAAAACATGTATGTTCTCACTCCCTGGTTAGTTAGTTTGAATCATGGTGTAGTTGATGCTTTAGATGATCAACATCAAGAAGTGGTGGAGGAATGCATAGATATTTTCCTTGAGGATGTACCAAGATCACCAAATTATTTATAGGAGTAACTCATAATTAATCTACACCCTAGTGTGTTTCCTCAATATATTCTACATCTTTTCATATGGCCCTTGTTCAGATATGGGAGCTAAAGAGGCAATTGTAGGACCTTCAAGAGAAAATATTTATCAGATCTAGTTTTCCTGTAAGGTAGTACCAGTGTTTTTCACCAAGATGGTAGATTATATCATGAGGCTTTGTATTAACTATTGCATTCTAATCTATGTGAAATTGATGAATAAAGATCCTATTATGAGTATTGATAAACTCTTCAATAATGTAAATGGATTTAAGTGGTTCTAAAATATTGACCACCTGTTTCACTATAATCAACTCTAGGTTTGAGATGAGAATATCATGAAAAGGTCATTTCGATCCCACTACATTCATTGTGAGTTATTAGTGATTCCCATTTCATGGTGATCACCACTTGTGTGTTCATGGGACTCTTGAACCAAATATTTTATTCCTTCCAATACTATTTAATAGTATTATTTTTCAACGAAATTCAAATTTATTTAACATTAGAGGCTGAGCATATGAAGAATCTGAGGAAACTCTTAGACTTACATTGAGAGAATCTGATTTATGAAAATATCTTAATGTCTTAATTCACTATTATAGATGTTTACTTCTTAGGGCATATTATCTTAAATAGTAGAAAGAAAATGGTTTTCATATCCATTTTAAATAAAATCATATAATGAAACCATTTATAATTCCATCAATAATCATAACTTGATATACCCATGGATAAAAATCAGAATCCTAAGATATTTTGTAAAATTCTAGTTGAATTCCATTCAATCAAGATAATATATCATACTGTATTTAAACCATATATATAGAGGGTATATTGTTAATTGAATAATTTTACCCAACGGATCAAGGTATAGAATATAGGTGGACACTCTTCAATTAAAAGAATAAAAAATGGGGTATTCATAAAGGAAATACATTGGAAAAATGGTTATACACCTAAGATGACTAAGAATCACAAAAGAAGTGAAGGATAATTTCTATAAAAGATGAGGACATTACATAAGACATTTAGAGAAATAATATAGATGGTTATATTTTAAAAATATCCTTGATCAAGAGTAAGATATATCAAAGGAAAATTCCTTAAATGAAAAGTACATTTAATTTTTTTTTGAGAAAAAACACAATATAGAAATAATTTAATGGAAATTTATTAAATAGAAAAGAAAACAGAACAAGAAAAATACAAACAAAAAACACCAAAACCATAAAAAATGGTTAAGGTGAAAAAGAAAGAAACCAAAGCCGACAAATATTTTTTAAAAGATATAATTCTCAAATCTTGGAGAAAAATATTTTTTATTTTAGAAACCATGAAAATATATGGATATAGTTTCAAATAAAATTACATTTGTGAAAGAAGGATGCTTCCCATAGAAAACATTAAAAGTGATCATTTTCAATATAATCGTAAAATGATGAAGTTATGGGTAACTTTGAAAAGTTATTTTCAAAAAGGAAAAGTGAATACTTTTGATAACATTAACCTACAAAAAAGAACATTCTATAAATGTTTCTTTGAAAGAATTTAAATATTATCAAAATAAATAGTAAGTAAGAAAAATTGAAATAAGTTTGTTTGAAATCCCACATCATTTAATGAATAAAAAATATTATTTTAAAATTTATAAATGTGAACATAAAGAACATTAAGATAAAAAAACTAAGTTTCGTTAGGGTAAATTAGAACATTGGTGGGATTTAAAAAACAAAGATATAGAGAATAAACCCACTAATAGTGTGGCGACCCTTACTCTAGCTTCTCGGAGTCATTGTCGTTATACCATTACAATGACATAATATATAAAGAATCAAATCATGAAGGAAAAATTTGTTTAATATTTTTGGTAAACAAGATACATACATGAGTCTTACATTACATTTTAATACAAAAATTAAAACATAATTTTTTTTCTTTTGAGAATAAATTTATTCCATCTAAAACAAACTTGTATATCATTTATAGTAAACTTCATGGGATCTTAGGGAAAGGAAAAATATAAGGGTGAAATAAAATTCCCATTAATGGTTAAGTATGGTGGAAGATATAATGATTAAATAAGAATAATTAACATGGAAAGGTATGTAACATAGAACATATGTCAATTTAAATAATAGGATAAAGGAAAAGTCAATATGGGATGGTAAATAACTGAAAACACATGCCTTTTAATCAATGAATTGAAAATGAAATGCTTCGAGAGATAATGACACTTCAAAAATATCCTCAATAATTATAACTAAACTCTTAATAAAGGAAATTATTAATTATAAAATTTCATGTTTCCCAATAACATGATACCTTTACCATCGATAACTTTCACAATAAATTTTATAAAAAAATACTTTCAAGACCTTACATAATATAGTTTAAAATGTGTTGTTATTAACCCCATAGAGTTTTTACAACTAATTTTTTCTCTTGATACTATTGATACATTAATATGATTTCATTAAATCATCCCCAAATTGTGTATTTGATGTCCAAAAAATCCTCATATATCAAATAATCTATTTAATTCATGAACAATGTGGTATATCAAAAATATATTTTATTAGTAAAGGATACTTATTTTTTCATATTTCACCTATTAATAAAATAATTTTCAAAGTAGACACCATTTATAAAAATGGTATATGTTTTAGTAAATAATCATATCCATTACACAAAAATAAGTATATTTAATAAAAATTTAATTTCTAATAAATATAGTTAAAATAATGTTATTGTTTGAAGAGAAAGTTAAGAATCATAAATGAAATTGAGATTGCACAATAACTCTTACCATTTGGTAATTTACTAGTGAAATCCCCTTGGATGAAATAAATAAAATGGAAACATAAAATTTTCGTTAATAATTAATTATTTTTTATATTAAATTTCAAAGGTGTTATACACACACCTTGTAAAATAATATAGGTTCATAATATAACATACTCTCAAAAAAGGAGAATTGATACAAAAATCCATTACCTCAAACATTCCATTAGGTAAACATAAATTAAAATCATTTATAGTGGTTTTAATCATGTTATTAATTTATTAAATAAAAATATTCCCACTTTTAATATCATACATTACCCTTTTATTATATATTATCACCCATTCATTAATAGTCTTTCATTATTTTCATTGGTGTTAATTGCCTGGCTTTCACATTCATGCATTAATATTAATGTTCTATTTATTATGAATGTTATATAATTAAATCATCTAAAAAGTAATAATATTGTAACAATTATCATATTTTTACATTAATTTTACTTTTAAAACCAATCGTGAATGATGAGTATGAAAAATAAAGTATGTTATGGTCCTGAAGATAGTAGATTGTACATACACATGTGTAATGTTTTCCATTTTTCAATGATCATTATTGAACAGGTGTATTCAATATTTCAACTTTATATAATGAAAATAATATCATATATACCATTTTATTTCTTTAATTGTACACACATATATTATTTATGTGGTGTGGTGGTGAAAAGAGTTCCACATCACTTCCTAAACGCGACAGTCCACACATACATGAATGATGTTACCATCTTAGAGTGTAAAAAAATAAAATAAATCATTGTCATTATAAACTGATAAATATTTCATGAATATCATAATTTTTTCATGTATATCACATATAATCCTTAACATTATTACTTATCACCTTCTATATAAATCATTAATGAAAGATGAATCACATTAATTCGTGAGACGGGAGTCTCCTTTACACAAGAGTGACTTTATTATGTCAACTAAGAAATGGAATGAAATAATTTATATATAACATAATGACTTATTTAGTATAATAATTTAATATATATTATATATATATATATAATTTATATCTGTCACCATACCTAACCATTAGATGTGTAAATGAAAAAATGAAGGACATCAGTTCGTGAGGCGGTAGTCCTCCGTACAAACGAACACTGATTTTGTAACCCAATTTATGGAAGAGGGGAGGGATATAGTTCATTCCCTTATTATAAAAACATACCAGTGTATTTAGTAAATTTAAGTTATTATATCGTCATGTTTTCAAAAAAATTGATGTTGGTGGAGAAATAAGTAAAATAAAGATGCTCATTGAATAACATTACCTCTTCTTTAGGTATCCTCCTTAGGTTTTCACTAAATAATTCAAATGATGGATTTGTACCCAAAATAAGGAATTGTGAATGAGTTTAGGGACGTTTTTATGTTATTTTGATAGGGTTTGGATGATCCAAATATCTTGAGACTTGTAGAGATGTGAGGGGAGTCAATACCCTTTTATAGTTGTTGAGGAGTGACACTTTTTGTAAATACCCAAAAGTATTCACTATTTTGAGAAGACTCTTACCTCAAGTGGCACAAAGATTGATATTTAATGGGGTATAGGGATTATTTTTCCAAGAAACAGCTCCACCATGAAATAAAACATGTGTTTTAAACATTGTATTCTATAACTCTTATGTTTTATTTATTTTTACCAATTTGGTTTTTTACTAAGGTAACTAGTTTTCAAAGTAAGGTAATTTATCCATTATAAATAATTTAAAATGATCCTTATTATATAAATTTAATCCCCTTATTATAATTATTAAATCATATTTTTCAATTAAAAATCCTATGGGTGGTGAAAAATTATTTTAACGCAAGCACGTGTACGTGAAAAAAACTAGTTTAACCTTAACTGCACTAACAATTTTTTTTTACAATTTAGGGGTGAATATAGTAATTATAAGAGAAATATTGGTCCATTAGTTGAATATAAATGATATTTATTAACATTTACAAATAATTTTGTAGAATATGTTACTTTTTTAGTCATTCTAAATCATTTTATAAAATATTATTCATTATAAAATAACATTATTGTAAATTATGACATTAATAATTTAAATTGAATTTAAAAATATAAAGACAATGATGGAATTATAATATATTTTTTCCAAACCTATGTACCATGATATATTAAACTAAAAAAATAATGTAACAAAATAACTAATTCAATTTACTTCACTTTTAATACTTTTATAATTATTTATTTTATTTTATTATTAAATAAATATTTATTACGTTGGTATTTCTTAAGAAAATTAATTTAAAAATTCATCTCTAAAAAATAAAGACAAATTATTATGATAAAAAAACTCATTTATTTTTCAAAATAATATTTATAACCAAAAAAAATGTTTACCCTATCTCAAAGCGTTATTCATATTAAAAGTAAGAAAAGTATTTTTTTTGTCTTTTTCTTTACTTAACTTATTATATAGGCCATATTCAAAGTCAAGTGTAAAGGAATTGACATATTTTACATATTTTATGAAATATATTAAAATAAAATAATTAAATGAAATAAATATAATATTTTATGTCACTTTTACTCTTATCCTTTAAGTTTAACCCCTCAGTAAATCAATTTTAACCTTCACTGTGATAATTAATTTTTACTACACTCACTATTCATTTTTTTCAAAAACTAAGTTTACCTTATTAGATAATATAAATAATTTTAATTCTGAATATTGAATCCATTTTTCAAATTCAATTCAAAGTAGTTTAGAAATTTAATTTAAAATTAATCTTGTAGATGGGATAATAAAGCATGTTTTTAAAGATAAAATATTCAAAAGTTTACAAGGTTTTTATATCTAAATTCAATATAAAAATGATCCCAATGAACTAAATTATATTAATTGATATTTATTTAAACTAACATTAATTTAAAACCAACTCTAAATATAATTTAATATTATAAATATTTTAAACAGAAAAGTAGTTTTTAATTAAATTCCATTATATTTCATTGTTCATCAAGAAATAAAACTTCTTAGAAAAATCCAAAAAATCCCCCATAATCTAATTTTGATATAAAAATTAAAAAATTTAAGTTAATTTTATCATATAAATTTTATAAAGTGGTGAAAAATATTTTCAAATTATGTGTGCAAAGTATGACTAAGCTGTATTTTAGGGGAAATACTATTTTTTGAAGAAAAAAATCTCTTCCATTTAAATGATTATTATTTTATTTGTAATCAATTAATAATTAATAAACATGTTTAAATATATATTTTAATTATTTTTTTAATATTATTCATTCCCATCATTCCAATGACTTGTTAATAACTATTATATTAAATAATAAAATTAATAGTTTATTGTTGTTATTTAAAACTTAGTTTTGCATGTAACACAAGATAATCATAGTGTTTCATGTAGAGCCAGATAAATCTATTTTTATTTTCACATAAAATTTTGAATTAAATATTATTCTTTTGTAATTTTAGGGTGTTACATTCTCACCAACATAAATAATTGTGTCCTCGCAATTTATTCATGATATTGTAGTCAAGGGTTTGACATTTAAAAATTCTTTTGTTAAAAACCCATATCATAAATAGGTTAATAAAATATCCTCTTAATAATTGAGAAATGGATGTAATAAGGGAATTGAGAATAATAACATAACATAGTTTTTGAGTTGGAGAACATAGGTGGGAAATGAAAACATGGACATTGAAGACAAAAATAACACTCAAATACTGATGGGGAGTGATAGGCAACACTGATCACAAGAAAGTGGGAGATCCTAAGAAGGTTAAATAACACAAAAAATATAAACCAAATAGGTGTGAAAGGGTTCTTGTATATCATCATAAATGATGCTAATAGGATAACATTTTATTTCAAGATCTTTTTTCCTAAAGTTGATGAACTTTCAAGAGAATTTTATAAGCACAATATCATTCATTGGTTGTGCCTTGATCAATTCTGTACTAATCTATTACTTTAAGTTTTGAAGATTAATTTTTTATAACTAATGAACTATTGGATAAAAATATCTATATTAGAATGAAAATTCATTCCTTTTATGTCTAGTCTTCAATATATTAGGATGGTAATCACAGGTTATCCAATTTTCAAAAATCATTATATTCTGAAGTAAAACATTAATATTTAAAATATCATCCAAAGTTTATATTCAATAAATTAAAAAATGGTTAAACTTATAAGAATCTAGAATATTTAGATCTATAACTTTATAAATAAGGTCACTAAATTTCCAAAATGAACATATCCTTAATAAGTTCCAAGTGATTTAAAACTATCCAATTTTCTATATCCATATCAATCATTTATTTATCCCAATATAATTATCTCAAAATTAGGAACATATTAAGGGTTATATTTTCATCAGTCATGTGTTTCACAATAATTTTAAATTTCCACTAAATCATTTTTATTGGTCATCGATATCGTTCAACATATGTTCTCAAGTCCTTAATGAAATATTACTACAATATAATCCTTATATATTTCATAATTCTTATGAGGATAATATCACCAATAAAATAATTTTAAAACATATTTCTTGGAACCAAATACATGAAAATAGTAATAATTCCACTATTGTTTTATCAATATTATATTCTTTACCTTGACCCCTTAGCCTATTTTGAGGTGTATTCTCTTGATTCTTGGGGAATTCATTTGCATAGTTCCCCATCTCTTTACAGTGAAATTATATCACATTTGAATTTTCCTTATTTACCTTACAATAAAAATATTTGTGACCTTTTTCTCCATACTTATAGAAAACACCATTTATATTCAAGAAAGTACTAAGGTGTTTCTTTCCATAATTATAACGCGTGGGAAAATTATTCTTTCTATTATTCCCCATATCCATTTTTTGATCGTCCATCCTCTTCTTCTCTAGATTACCTTTAAATCCATAATACTAAGCGAATTATTTCTCTATTTTGATATCATATAAAATTATTTTATCATATGAAAAAAATGTTGAGTGACAAGAACCCTTAAATTATAGTCTTAATCCCTTAAAGGAAATGGTGAATCGCACACTTTGTGTTATGTATTTAATATGTAGAATACACAGCTAACCTTTTATAGGTAGCTTCATACTCTACAATAATTTCCTCTTTGTTTTTATTTAAGATAAGAAAATTTCTCTTTATTTCAGTTTTTTTCTCATGAGGTAAATATTTTGTTGAAGAATATATCCTTAAAATCTTCCCACTCCATGAGTTATATTTCCTCTTCCTCCTTAGTGTTTTTGATCAATAATCATTATTGATCAGGAACACTTTTGAGATAATAAAAAAAGAGTGTAACCTTTTCCTTTTTTACACATCCTAATTCCATAAATATATTCACCAAATACTTAATCCATTTATTAGATACCATTGGATTAGTAGTCCCGCTAAATTATGGGGTCTCCTTTTCACAAAAAGCAGTCCAATATAGGAGTATCTCTCTCTGGAATAGGTTTCTCCATCTAGTAAATGTTATTTTCATAACTTGACTAATATTCCCTAATATATTTTTAATTTTCATAGTTCCAATACCATCTATATTATCTTCATTAAAAAGGAAATCTCTACATTTTCCATGAGTATTGATACCCTTATTCCTTCCAAACGCTATTTCTAAACTATTTAATATATTATATCATCTCAAAAACTTATGTATTCCAAATCATAATGTATAATTACATATATAGTGTAAAACTTTACATAAATTAAAATTTATGAATTTTTAATCTCAAAATCCTAAAAATATTTTATTTGGGGATATCATTATTTTTAAATCATTTAAAATGGTTTGTTGAGAAAATGAGAATTATGCTAAGCATATCCCCTAGGAGTGTCAAAAAAGTTGTGTATTAAGTCCCGCTATCAAGTTCAAAGTAAATTTCAAGTCATGCAGGACATTATATTTTTGGAATTATTACCCCTATATACCTCTGTTCTATAACCACATCCACTAATAGTATCCATGAAGGGATGTATTCCTAGGAAAACTATATAATCTCTATCATACCAAAACATTAGAATTTTCTTATATACTTATACTCAAAGTACATCATAGGGTTATGTTCCCTAATATATGTTTTCCTACATCTATATACTAAGGTTTCTAGTAAAATTTCTTTAATACCAACTATTATGACCCTGACCTGAGCATCTTAGAGATAGTGGTGTACTACCATTATATTGGCATAATATATAAGGTATTGCATCCTGAAAAAATAAATAGTTTAGTAGTTGTGGTAAACTAGATACATACTCGAGTCTTACATTACTTTTTAAACAACAAATTATAAAAAAAATATTTTTAGAATAAATTTATTCTGTCTAGAGCATACATGCATATCATTCATAGTAAACTTCATGTAATCATGTGGAAATGAAAAAAATAAGGGTGATTTCAAATTCATAGTAATAGTTAATTACATTGGAATATATCATAAATTGGTAAGAATAACAAAAATTTAAAGGTAAATAACTGATAACACAATAAAATTTATATAATTAAATATGTAAAAAAATCAATATGGCATGGTACATCATTGAAAAACAAATTTAATTTAATGAATGAACTTAAAATGAAATGCATCCTGAGATAATATCATAGTGGAAGTAACTCGGATAATAACAACTAAACTCTTAATAAAAGAAATTATTAATTATGAGATGTAATTTTTTCTAGGAACATGATATATTCACCATAAAGACCCTTTAAAAGATATTTTAGAACATGATACTGTCAATACCTTTCATAAGATAGTTTAAAACATATTGGTTACAAGTGGACAAATTTTTTCCAACTCATTGTATTTTAGGAGACTATTGATCCATCAAGGGGATTTTATTAACTAGGCCCCAATATGTGTATTGAGTTTCTAAATAATTCATCATATATCAAATAATTTATTTAACTTATACCCAATGTGCCTTGTCGTAAATTTTTATTGAGTAAAGGATATTGATTTTTCGATATTTCCTTAATTAATAAAATAATTTCAATGTAAAAATCATATATAAAATTTATTAAAGGTTTAATAAATAGACAAATCCATCAAAAAATAATATTTATATTTAAGATAAATTTAATTTCCAATTAAAAATGGTTACAAGAAAGTGGTTTTTTCAATAGAAAGTTAACAATCACAAGAGAAAGTGAGATTGCACAACTCTTACCAATTGTTAGTTTCCAATTCAAATCCCCTTGGGTGAAATTATTAAAATTTAAACTTAAAATTCCATTAATAATGATGTATTCATGATATTACATATCAAATGGTATGTATATATACCTTGTGAAATAATATAGGTGCATAATATAATGAACATCTCAAAGAAGGAAAATTGAGACAAAAATCTCTAACCTTACTCTTTCCTTTAGTTGAACATAATTTGACCTCCAGTATAATTTTTTTATGAATTTTACTAATTTATAAAAAAAATATTCATTCATATAATATCATACATTATCCTTTTAATAAATCTTATCACACATTTGTTAATAGTCTTTCATTATTTTCATTGTTTCGTGTGTTAATTACCTAGTTTTCCGATTCCTGGATTATTATAGATGTTTTGGTTCTTGTGAATATTATAGAATTTCATCACCTCTAGAATAATAATCATGGAATAATTATCATATTTTTTCACCAATTTTACTTTTAAACCCAATCATGAATTATGGTTATGAAAAATTAAGTATGTTACGATCATAGACATGGCAAGTCATATGTGCACATGAGTAAAGTTTTATAGTTTTCAATGATCATTATTGAAAGGCTATAAGTAATATTTTATCGTTACAGAATGAAAATTTATCATATATAACATATTTTTTCTTTAATAATTCTCATATATATCATTTGTGTGTTGGGGTGATGAAAAGAGAGTCATGTCACTTCGTGAAGGCGATAGTTCAGACATACAAGAATGACTATTATTTTTAAGTGTTTAAAATAAAATGATATAGTATCTTTATAGAATTATTAATATTTCATAAAAATCATAATTATTTTATTTATATCACATAAATAAATTAGCATTATTCCTTGTCTCCTTCCTTGTTAAGCATTAGTGAAAGACGAACCACATCGCTTTTTGAGGTGGTCGTCCACCGTACACATGAGCGACATTATCGTGTCTCCCACAAAATGGATAGTTATAAGTTATATATGATATAATGAATATATAGGTATAATAATTTTGTATTATATTTATATAATATATCCATCATCATATCTAACCATTAGATATGCAAATGGAAAAATTAATGACATCGGTTTGCGAGACGGTAGTCCACCATACACATAAAGAATGATTTCTTAACCCATTTGAAAGAAGAGTGGTCGGGTATAGGTTATTACCTTATCATAAAAACATCCTAGTATATGGAATATACTGATTTTATTATATTATCATGTTTTAATAAAAGTTTAATGAGGAATATAAAGAAGTAAAATAAATATATTTGTTGAATATTATTACCTATTCTTCGGGTATCCTTCTTAACTTAGCACTAATGCCTCAAAAGGATGGATTAATTACCTAAATAAGGCTTCAAATATGAGGGGAGGTAAATTTTGAAGTTATTTTAGTGGATTTTGGATAAACCAAATGGCTTGAGAGGTGTGGATAGGTGAAGGGAAAAAATGAACTTTTATAGTTGAGGAGGAGTGACACTTTTATAAATACACAAAATTATTCACTGTTGGGATATTAATATTACCTAATGTGGCTCAAATATTGATAAATAATGTATTTTATGGATGATATGGTCGAGTTACACCTCCAACACAAAATAAAACACAATTTTTATAACATTTTTTTCTTAACTTCTATGTTTCCTTATTTTTTCAATTTCAGTTTGTCACTAAGTTAACTAGTTTTCTAACCAAAGAAATTTATCCATTAATAAAAAATCAAAGTGATAATTCTTATATATTTTAAACCAAATGGTTTTAATTGTTATATACAATTTATAGATTAAAAATTCTATATGTTTTGAATATTTATTTCAACACAAATTCATGTACGTGCAAAAATACCCTTTTAAACATAACTGTGCTAACAACATTTTGTAAAATTTAGTGCTCAATATATTCATTATAAGAGAAATTTTTTTCCATGAATTGAAAATAGTATATATTTATTAATATTTAAAAATCACATGGTATAATATATGATTTTTAATAGTTTTAAATCATTTAATATAATATTATTTGTTATAAATTAACATTAATGTCAATTTGTTCATAAATTGTTTAAATTATATTTAAAAACATAAAGAAAATGACAGAATTATAATCTATTTTTTCCACACTGATTTAACATGGTATATTAATCTATAAAAACAATTTAAAATAATAATTCATTCAATTTACATAAAATTTAATATTTTTATTTTCATTTATGTTTTTTAATTATTAAATAAATAATTACTGCATTAGAAATAATATGAATTTTAAGTAACTAATTCATATATAAAAATTAAATATAAATTATTATGATATCAAAAAAACATTTATACTTCAAAATAATATGTATAACCAAATAGATATTGATTTTGTCCATATCCCAAATCATTATAGATATTAAAAGTAAGAAAACTATCTTATTTATCTTTTTCATTACATAAATTATTATATAAATTATATTAAAAGTGGAATGGACTTATAATTTTTTAGATAATTTGATTTCCAATATCTAAATAAACTCATTCAATAAAATAAAGATAAAATTTTATGTCATTTTAACTATTATCATTCATGTTTAATCTCATGTAAAACCATTTTTACCTTAACCACAGAAATTATTGTTTAGTGCATTCCCTACTCATATTATTCAAAACATTATTTTAAATAATTATATAATATAAATTAAAAATTATCCATATTTGTAACCAATTTTTTCATATTCAATTCACAGAAGTGTCAAAATTCAATTTAATATTATTATCGCAGATGGGACAAGAAAGCTGGTTTTTAAGATAAAAAAGTTTTCAAATTTTTAATATCTAAATTAAATATGAAAGATGTGCCAATAAAATAAAATTGATAAATTAATATAAAATTTATCTGACTTTACATTAAAAAAATTCAAATATAATTTAAAATTATAAATTTATTAATTGAAAATGAATTTTTCAATTAAAATTTATTATTTTTTTTTTATTTATTATAAAATGAAACATCTAAGAAAAATCCCAAAAAAATATTAGTAATATAATTTTGATATAAAAATTTTAAAAATAAATTTTATTTTTTCATATATATTTTCTAAAAGTTTTAAAAATTCATTTTAAATTATGTGCGTCGTACATAACTAATCTATCATTTAGAGAAAAAATACAATTTTTACAAAAAAAATTCATTTTATTTAAATGATTGTTATTTATTTATAATAAATAAATAATAAATAAAAATGTGTAAACTATATATTATCCTATGTTACATAATCTTATTCATACTCAGTATTCAAACAATTAGGTAATAACTATAATATTAAATAATAATATGAATAGCATATTATTATAAAGTAAAACTCGTTATTTCATGTAAGGAAATATAAATATAACTTTTCATGTAACATAATATAAACATTATGTTGTGTGTTGCTTATTCTATTCAATAAAATGTAATTCTTTTAGTATTTTTGGGTGTTACAAAAAGATATTAGAGTTATTCTGAACAAATTATTTTTTTAGGAAATAATATATTCTTTATAGAATAAGACTTTAGTGTGAAACATTATTTCCCCAGAAAGTAGGATTATAATAAAATAAAAAATAATAATAGGGTATAATAATTTAATATTTAAATATAAAAATTGATTTTGAGTGTTTACGACTCAAGAAAAAAATTGGAGTCAAGAAAAACCCCTTACCACTTAAAGAGAATTTAAAAAGAATTCCTCATGAAAGAGATTGAATCAAATTGAACTATAATTAAAATTAATTAAATGTATATCATGATATAATTTGTTAAATATGTATTATATACACCATTTAAATTTAATTAGTTTCATAATATAAAACATATATCAAAGAGATGAATTTGAGTTGAAAACCCCTACCTTGTATTCTTGCTTACTCGACCATTCTCTAAACTCCTATATAATGAACATAAATTTAAAAAAATAATATATCATAACCTTAATATAAATATACTTCCCTTTCTAATGTTATTTTATAACCATATATTAAAAATAAACTAAGCTATTATAGTTTATTTTGATTATCTGGTGTTAAAACTTTCAATTGGTTATTTCATACAAACATCATAAATGATATATCAATTATGAATAAGATGTTTCAAGTTCATAATTACCATATCATAAATGATAAAATTATAAAAAATAATCAATGATTACTTGAGTCCCATTTTCATTATGTGAAAAAAAATTAATATTACTTGTGAAAATGGATATCATGATGAACAAAGTTTTGACGTGTTTATCGATCGAAAGGTGATTTATTAATAAATAATTTAAATATCAAAAAAATCTAAAATAATTTAAATATATTATATATTTAAATATTATATGATATTAATATTATTTTAAATCCCAAAATAATGTATTAAATAACCACTATAATATCATTTATATAAGTAGTTAAATCGATGGAAATGGTAATATGTTATAATGATTTAATGAATAAGAGGATATATTTAGATAATGATAATGTAACCTATAAAGAAGTTTAAAGTTTTCATTAAAATCATATTTCAAAATTAAATCTATTCTCAAAACCATAAATAATGTGCGGTGATAACAAACTAAATTCATTGTTTGTGGAGGTGGTAGTCCACACGATTAACGATATCATTTCACAAAGAATAAATGAAAAAATTGTAGATGATAAAAGATAATTTCAGAGTTTTAATGATGAAATAGAAAAAATATTTATTCATCTAATCTATCCTTAATACCAGTCTTGAGGGGTAGTGATGAAGAATAAATAACATCACTTCTTGGATGTGGTAGTCCGCATGTACGTACAATCAATGTTTTGGTCACTCTTAGTGGAAGGAATGTAATGAATAATTATTGTTTAATTAATATTATGAAATTTATGTATACTAAATATGTTTATTTCATTTTATTAATAATTTTATATATTATTTATGACTTATTATAGTATAATAAAACATTAAGTGAAAGTTATACTTACATTATAACCTTGTGATTTTTGTATGTGGTGTGAGTGTTAATTTTTTATAAGTGAAGAGAAGAGAAGTTTTGTAAGTGACCATTACATTTTTAATAATGCATTGTTACTATTTGAATGGTAATGTCTCTAAAATGGAAAATGTGAGTGTGGATTAAAAATTAACCTCAAACAATAATTATTAAAAATAACTATTTCAAAAATTTAAATATCAATTATTCATCATATACACTTCTTAAATGATATTAGATTTATAATACTAAACATGCCTCAAAGAGAAGAATTTGAGATGAAAAACCCATACCATGTATTCCAGCTTACTCAACCATTCTATAAAATCATATATAATGAAAATAAATATATTAATAACTTATATGATAACTTAAATATAAACATACTAGATTTTTATAATTATTTTATAACAATATATTATAGATATATTAACTGATCATAATTTATTTTCATTATTGAGTGTTTGAACTTTTATTTGTTTGTTTCATATAACCTTTATGAAAAAATGATTGATTCTCACTAAGTGTTTTTAAGTTAATAATTGATATATAATTAATTATATAACAATCATTGTTTTTAATGTTTACTTACGTCACAATTTCATTATGTGAAAGACATGAATACAACTTTAGAAAACAAAAAACACAATTGAACTTGTTTTGATGTGTTTAATGATTGAAAGGGGATATATTCAACAATATTTTAAATATTAACAAAAAACATTCAAAAAACATTAAAAAAATATATCATTATTAAAATACTTTACCATTGTATAATATACCATAATATTTTAAGACATAGTCATTATAACATCCTTTAAATAGAAAGTTAAATCAACCCAAATGGAAATGTGTTACAATGATTTAATTAGTATGAGGAAGTATTTAGATAATAAAAATATGAAATAAAAAAGACCTTATAAATTTCATAAACATCATATATCCACATTAAATCCATTATAATAACCATCAATGATGGGTGGAGATGAAGAATGAATTTCACTGCTCGTGGAGGGGTAGTTTGCACATATGCACGAATGATAATTTCATTTTTTTTAGAAGTTATGGATCAATAGAAAATTATAATTGTATTAATATAATAACATTATAGTATATAAATGATAATTATATAATTATATAAGTGTTTATCGAATAAATTTTAATCAATATAATTAAGAATAAAATCTTAGTCATTGATATGAATCACATCGAAGACTTGAATTTTCATTGTGATTTTCTATATAAATGAAGGTCATATGATAAATAATGGTGAACTAAATATTTTTAACATGGAATCAGGATATATGATGAGTAACATGGTAGTGTTTAAATAATATATTCAAAGGATAGTTTATTCATGAAGTTGGGTAAGTGTTACCTATTAATGGGTTTCAAGAAGGGTAGTTTTGGAACTAATCATTACATTTTCAATAATGTAATGCTACTATTAAAAGTATAATGAATCTAAAAATAGAAAAAATGGAGGGAAAGTTTTTTTGGATCAATATTATCCCATTACACTCTTTTTTGTGAAAAAACTATAGTGTTTTAGGATTTATCTTTTAACATGTCATATTTTACCCTGATTTGATTTCAACTTTGTAAATAATGTGTATTCATAGTAATTAATATTATTGAAAAAATAAAAAAAATAAAAGGTAACCTAATTTTAAACATATTATATAAAAATTTAAAACCATTTTATCATGTAAAATTTTTAAGGGTCTGAAATGTGAATTTAATATACACACATAAGATATAAAGATGGGATTTAAGAAAAAGTGTATTTATATATTTAAAAATTTACGTAAAAGAGAATATTATCATAGATACCAGTTTTTATGACATAAAATGGTTTATTTTAAAATTTATGTGGATTTAAAATCAATACAGAACTCTATTTCTACATTAAAACACATAATTATAAGAAAATAGTGAAACAAGTTTTTATTAAACTGAAATTTAAAATTAGTTCTAGAAATGATGGACATAGGATTTATAAGATAAAATAATATCATAAAATATATAATTTTACACTTAAAATATTTATTTTATTACTTATAAAGTATTTTGTCTTCTAGGATAAGCCTTTATAATGTTAAAATTATAAAAATTATTATTCTCACAAAAAATATATTTCTTGAATAAAAATAATTCATTTCAGAAAAAAAGACAAAAAACAGTAATAATTAAATATTTTTCTGAGGAATTCAAAAATATTTTTTTATCAAATTTAAATTATAATTTGTATATTTAGTTTTTAATATAGTATATATAATATAAATAAAGTGACTTTTATTGAAAATAACTTTTTTTAATATTAACACATATTAATTTTTTCTCTTTCTAAGGTAATAACATTTAATGATTTAACATATTAGTGTCTATTATAGATTTATTAGTAATATTATTAAAAAAATATTTTTAATGTGGGGTTTATAATGTAATACATGTTTTTAAATATAACATCAGTTTTAAAAGGTTTATAATTAAAGGTTGTCACATATCACCCCCTAAATAAATTACATCCTCATAGTTTTAATTGTAACATAAAAAATATCTAATGAAAAACATAAGGTATAAATAGATTTAGGTATAAAAGTAACCATTATAGGGAGGGATATGAATATCATCTTTAAGAATATCTCTATATTTATTTATTTTCCATCCACTTGAGCAAAATGCCTATCATGATCGGGTATTATGACCTGTTGTATTTCTCCTTGAGTATATCGTTAGAATTATAGTGATAGATTTTCAATGGTTATTATTAAATAAAATTACCTATTTTGTTAATTATTATGAATAAAAAACATATATATTCCACACAAATCTCTATCTTATCCCCTGTGCTTCTTCAACATGGTAGCACCGATGAGAGGTTGAGCTTAAATGATGAAGTCAATACAGAATGATTTTCCTCCTCATATAGTTCATGAGATCCATGTTTATACCACTTTAATCCCTCACCAAAGTATCTTAGTACACTATTTCAATTTATACCCTCTTTAAATTATCCATATCTTCCATATCCATCCACAACACATAACCACTCAACTCTTTACTTTCCTGTTGCACCAGTCCCTTCCCATCATACTTTATGAGGACCTCCTAGATGATGGTTGGTGGGGGATGGATTTCCCACAATTTCAACTTTGGGATAATCTTCATGTTCTCAAATAAGGATTTATAGGACTCTAAAAATTTACCACACATGAATCATGGGATCGTGTGCTCTATGGCATCAAAGAAGATTCTTTATCTACAACTAGCCTTGAGGTCACAGGTTTGACACTCCCTTTTATGACTCACTGTCATTTACTATTATTATAGAGACATTTATATGATTTTTCATTCTAATTACATCATTATAATAGTGATTTTAGCTTCTCTGGAATCATCATGGAATATACATAGTGGAAATGAAATGATAGTCTATGAAGAAGCTGATTTGTTATTGTCTTTTATTATTGTAGAGATGTTAAGATCTCTCTATAAGGGCTAATGGATATTGTTTCCACTATTATACATTTTCAAATAACTATGATATTATAGATAATCTAACAATGGTTCAGTGAAAGATAATTATATGTTAAAATATTTAACCCATTATGAGAATCCAATTAATTCCATCTAATATAAGAACAAAAAGATTCATATTTATCTAAAAAATAACTTTTTCTATAATAATATTGCTATAAAAAATTTCCTCTGATAATATATTCATCAAATTAGTTATGTATAAATCATTTAAAAATTCATAAATAATAGGTTTTCTAGAATAAGAATCCAATAAGGCATCCAAAACTCTAGAGTGGAGGATAAGTTAACTTCTTCACTTCTTTTTCATGAAAAAATTCCAATAGTAAGATAAACATATACTTTCCACTGTTTTTTTATTTTTTGTGAATAATAATTCTAAAAATCCAAGTTATCATATAGTTATTTTATTTTAAACTATACCACTTATAACTCAGCATTTATCACCCATAGATCCACCTATATCATTCTAAGTTCAACCTAGGTTACTCTTTATTGGGTCTTCTTATACGTATAATTATTCAAAGTAATGAGAAAGAAATATTTAATATTGGTTAATAATGATCATATGATAAAAAAAATAATATCCCTACTAGTGTTTAACCAGGTGTGTAGATAGGTATATTTATCGTGTACCAGGTGATAATAATGTTAATAACCAATTCTCTATTTTATAGGTTATTACCCCTAGATACATCTATACCAGAGATTGAGTGACATCCCAGTTGGTTTTTATATAATTTTTTCTTATATTCACTTGTTTTATTTTATATATTAATATTCATTATAGAAATATTGAAAAAAATATGTTAAAAAGAAAAAATAATATTTCTAAACAAAATTGGATTTTATGTATTATATGGTTTTTAAAATATTTATTTTCTAATTATTAAATTTTAATTTGAAAAAATAAAATTATTTTATGAATTAATCCAAAAATAATTATCTTAATATAAGTTCTTGATAAATTAATGAAAAGTTTGATTTCAAAATGAATAGTGAAAATATTGATATTTATTGAAAACTATAATTTATTTTCAAATATTTATAAAGTAAAAATATATTTTCATTTAGTTTTAAAATTAATTAGTTCCTTTTAATTTAAATAAATCCAATTATGATTTTTAAAAATGAATTTTATACATGAAGATAGTATAAAAATAATATATACTTACAAAGGGAATTTTATACAAAAAAATGGTTTTTCATTTAATTTTTGAAGTTTATTTTCAAATTAAATTCTACAACTTATTAGATTTAAATTTTTAACAATTTATTACATATTTGGAATAATTGGGTCTAAATTGGTTAAATAGGTCCCACTTATTTTTTGGTCAATATGAATAGGAACCTTAGTAATTTTTGTTACCATGATAAATTGTAAAATAGTTAAAAAGGTTAAAAACGATAAGGACTATGAAATGTCCAATATATTTGAATTAATTTTATTTAATAATTAAAAATCATTCATAATAATCCAATATTATATTGTATGACATTTTTTCTCTTTGTTTTAGATTATGACATTCATGATAATTTATTTAAGGAAAAGTAAAAAATATCACACTCTTGCATTTATTAACTATAATATTTTAAACATAGATATTTTGTCACGAACTAGGCCGCGTCACCATCCAGCCCAACACCGACTCAGTCCACAACATGGTCTGAGGGGCGTTCCTAATCCCCACGGGCTAGCACAAGTGCCCGAGTATCAAAATAGTACAAGAGAATGATTTACCCAAAAGAAGAGGCATAAAAACCACTAAGTAAATTAATAGAAAGAAACTGATTTTATACAACCAAACAGACACTTAACACATTTCATATTTAAATATCTACAACTGGAACCAACAACCTAAGAGAGATGCCAACAAAGGAAAACTAAAACTCTAATAAGACTGTAATGAAAAAAACTAACACATCTATATGCACCTTTATGCAACTTTAGGAGCCACCTCCTCAAACGACCGTCATCATACCTACACGGAAAAACTATCGACAACCCAGACCACCATCACTAAGCACGATGCCTCAACCCATGACACACAAGAAAAAGGCCTAAAAACACCCAAAGGTGTATGTAGGGTGTGAGCCAAGAACCCAGTAGGATGCCACCAGGAGAAGATTTCATGCATAACCATTTAAATGATGAATACATTTTCCAGTAAAATAGATAAAAGTTAAATAAATACTTAAACAGTATTTAATGAAAACAATTTTCAATGATAGGTGATTTATGTGAAAACGAATTTAAATATAACAAGTCAAACTAAAAATAATTAAATACTTGAACACTTTTAAAGAAAACAAGATTAAAGAAATTTGTTTCAAATAAAAAAAATTAAATTAAAAACACACACATACTTACTTTTTAAAATAACCAAAGTGTCGCATCGATGAGCATCAAGTAACCAAAGAGCACAAAAAATGGGAGAGGCCTCATGGGTGTTAGCTAGCTTGGGTCCTTAGATCTTCGTGTCTCGGTGAAGTATGGATTAGAAACCACGAACCTCGAAAACGTGGATTAGAAACCACAAACCATAGAAAACTAGGCTTAGAAACCAAGACCCTCAGTCATTCATATTCTTAGTTAGTGTTGCAATCGTTAGTCCTTCTAGTGAAACTGGGTCGATTCACCTCCAGAACACTAGCCCACTAGTCCTAGTTCACCTTCCTAGATACCCAGGCTTCCCGCTTTGTGCTAAAGCATATTTCAGGATCATAATAGGTGCACATCACATAAACATCCAATCAAAACACCATGCATGACAAGATACCATTTAAACCATCAATTCTACTTCTAAAATTCAAGATCAGGTCAAATGTCAGATTTATGCATAAAAACTAAACAGAGTACTTACACACACTGAACCATCTTTTTCATACCCAAATACCATTTTGAAATATTACACACACCAAAACCTTATCAAAACAAGTTTCTCACCATTTATATAATTTGGTAAACCCTTTAAAAATTTTCATAAGACAATCCTAAGGAGTATCATAGGGGTTTACACATGAAAACACACCCAAATTCCCCATTTTAAATTAAGTGCACACACAAAATCTTTTTATAACTTAATTTGTATCACTTACACCATCAATTACACTACTTGAAATTTTAAATAAAATAGTTTTACACTTTAACAACCACCAAGAAAATTTATTGAACAATTCCAAAAAAGTGCCACACGACTTTTTGACACCAAAACACACTCAAAACCTCTTTTATGACAAAACACACATTGATGACACTACCAAAACGCACACTACAACCCTTACACATTCAGACAAACTAAATGAATAATCTTGAGAAGATAGATAAATAGCTCGATGTAGGTTTTCACAACAAAACCCATTAACATGACATAAAAACCCTACTAACAAAACAAATGCACGACAAAACTCTGTCCAAATCACTTTCTCCATATGTAAAATACATAAAAATTGTGCTAAATTAATTAAATTAACAACTAATTCACCAAAAAAATTATGAAACAATTTTCAGAATATGCCGCATGGATTAAAATGCTAAAATTTCAACCAAACACCCTACTATGACTCAACACGTACTGGTGCTAAACCAAAACAAAATCTGCATAGTTTGTAAAATGAAAATAAATGATTCATAATGGTTCTTCACAGAATACATACATGTAACATTTTAATTTATCAAATTCAATTAAAAATTAGATTCACATTAAACAAACTAATGAGTAAATATGCTAAATTAATTTTAGAATAGAATTAATTCATCAAATAACGGTTAAGCACGGAACAACCTACCAGTGTGTAGCAACTCTGCAAAATTGGTGCGCAAAGGCCACTATATGTCATGCGTAGCTCAAAAAAATTGCTATTTCCTAAAAACAAAATATCAAACCCTTTTCATCAAAATTAACCTAAACTCAACCTAAAAACCTAACCCGACAACCCCCAAAAATGAAGAAACAACTAGATGAGCATGAACGTACTAGTGGCGAGGTTGTTAGAGGCTGGTCGGAGATTATAGGAGTCCATAGAAGGTGTTTCATTCTAGAAAAACTAGTTTGAATGGAGAAATGGAGACACCGGTTGAGAGGGGGCACACCGGATAGGCTGGATATGAGGAATCTGACATAAAAAAGGGGGGAAAGGGGGTTTTCTCGTGTGGAAGGTGGGAAAGGCACCATAGGTGTTGCTGGATAACAAGGGGAGGTCGGGGTTTGCCAGTAAATGGAGGGTGGTCCATTGGCTGGACATAGGTGCGGTGTAAAGGGGTGTATCTATAGAACAGGCAGGGGCACATCGAGGAGGTATGGATAAGGGCATGATGACGGATGGCTGAGGGAAGTTAGGGGTGTCGGCGTGAGGGGAAGGCCGGTCGGGGAGCTGCGGCGTGTGGCTAGTCCAGCGGAGATGGTGTGGGTGAGGAGTTCAGTCCAGAGGCAGCTGTTCTGGGGAATGGGGTGTGTGACAGCTGCGACGTGAGAGAGCTGGAAGGGATCAGCGTAGGTGGAAGGCATTAAGGGAGGCTGGTGCAACCCTGTAGAGGGGAGGAGGATTGGGGTCGCAATCTCGGTATGAGGGGGAAGCCAGCGGCAGCCTGCAGTGTGCAGGAGGACCTTCAACGCAATGGGAAAACATGGGGAAAACCCTACCCAAAAAAATCAATCTAATATATATACATAATAATAGTAATCATAAAACAAAAACTGATAATAATAATAATAATAATAAACTAAAATAAAAATGATAATGATAATAATAATAAATGTAAATTGAAAAAAATAATAATAAGTTATAACAATTTTAATAATAATAATAAGCTAATAACAATCTTAATAAACTAAATTGTAAAGTAAACCATAATCAACAAAATAAAACTCTAATAATAAAAATAATACTCTCAATTAAATTATTATCCAAGATAATAATAATAATAATATCAAGTGACATTGATATTATAATTATTAAGACAATTTCTAATTCATTTTATTTCATTAATTGAACATTGGTAAGGTGTGCGGTGATCCAAGTGAGGTATCGTGGTGACCCAAGCGAGGCCGCATGGATTCGATCATGGTGCACTGGATGCGGATAAGGCCAAAATAGGAATTTTTAAATAAGAACCCAAAATTTAAGTCAGGCTTCAACCCAGACTACCCAATACCCATAAAAATCATAAAATAATTTATTTAAAGATGATGTGTGTGAAAATTCTCCCCACCATAAATCCTTCTATCCCCGGTAATCCACAACTAAGGCTGAGACCCAAAGTAGGGAACGACGCCCCCTTAAGGTTTAAGAGGATCCCTATGAAAACAAGAGGATAGAGGCAACACATCATTCTTAAAGAAGATGAACAAAATTAAAATCTTAAGAAACTCATAAAAAGACTTTCTGATATGGGTTGCCCACCCGAAAGAGATAAAATGCCTAAAGTTGATTAATTAAGGATAGGTACTTTCACACTCACAGAACTGACTTCACAAACCACAATACTGTAAGCACCATTAGACGAAAACCACACCATTTGACATGAATGAACGAACAAAATCAGACCACATCCAAGGAATGGAACCAAAAGACCAATATGGGGAAATCTCAAAGGGGCTCCCCACCATTATAAACTTACTGTCACCCAAGAAAAAACTAGAAAACTGACATGAGAAGGCCCGAGTGGACTCCCTACCATTATGAAGAAGGCCAACACCAATTTATTCCAGAGACATTTGTGCGAGACCCATAGTTGGTCTCTCCACTATTAGAACTGACAGAAGGTACAAAAATTTGAAAATTTTATGACAGTGACAAAACACCTCACCACAAGGGCAGGGGGGAGGGGGGAAACTACCAAGGAATCAAAACCACGACCTAAGAACAACCAGTATCTCCACATCCATGGATGGGCACTATTAAAATTTGAGACTGATTTACCGAATAAACCCCATAAGAACCACTAAAAACAATTAAATTCGGTGGGATGAAACCCCCAGGACTCTAAGGTAATGATACGACTATAGATCCTCATAGCCAGAAAAACCCCACACACCCAAATGGTTCATTTAGAAAAGAACAACCACACAAAACCATTTAGATTGCTTTTACTCTCAACATTGGTGATAGAAATAAAGTCAGGGTCCCATACACTCTCGGGGTTCCTGACCACGCGCCAGCTTCACTCAAAGGCTTATGGCTTGATCCCTGACATTTGAAGCATCTCCTGCCTTGCAGTCAGGCATCGAAGACTCCAGAACAAATATTCTCCCTTTTTCCTAGTTCCGCAAGCAACCATACTGCAACCAAGGAAACACCAACAAACATAACTCACCACAATATCCAATTACTCTCTCATGACACATCCACCAAAATAAGGGTTTAGGTGATGTGAATGCATCACCTCTTCACCTTAACCAATAATATTAATAGGGAAAGATACATGAAAAACTCCCATTTGAACATAAAGATTAGAACACCCTAAGAGGAGGACACACTCCCATGAAAATAGGGGTTCCTGAAGGACTCTATAAAATCTAGCGATGTTGTTTAATAGAACTCATGTTGCAAGACGTCACCACACATGATCCATAGGGCTGATGAGAGCACTACAAGCCTTTCAAGCCATCAGTCAGCATCGATAATTCTGAACTTCCTTCACCCTTCCCCACTGGAATTCCTTTCACTGCTCCCAGTGGGGTCCTTCAGACACAACAGTGCCAAACTTCATACCTGGCGACCCAGACAACTCAAAGAGAGAAAAACTCCCTTCAACTCCCCTCGCATATTTCATCCCAATGTGAGAGGATCCTCTTAACCAGAAAGGGAAAAAATGATAGACTTATCACTATCCCTAAAGAGGGAGAGACCTTTCTTTAATCAACTAGAGGGTCGACCAATAGCAAATTACTCATAGTTGTGCTTCCATCACAAGTTAATGATTTATGGGGGTGTACACCAATCAAGAAGGAAAATCATAAACCTGGTAAAATTGGTCCAATGGACAAGAAATACCACAATCGAACACTAAACATACAGAGGTAACCACTACAAGGGATTCCAATAGCACTTTTCAAAAGAAGCTGTAAACCCCACACTTTCACACTGACTTACCAATAAGAATTCAAACTCAAGACCCAAATCAGTTAACAAAATTCTCAGCCCGAAATGCCTTACACCCAACATATCCAATCCCCAATGACACACCACAGAATCACCAGTTATTTAAAACAAATTTTTTTCCTTTAACAAAACTTTTTGAAAACTAAACGAAGCTAGTGCGTTGCACAGACACCATTGGTGTCCCATGGGCCTTGCACAAGCATGTTCTTGTGCCACACTAGCACCCACCTCAGGCCCATTCAGGAACTCATCCACTCATACCATTAACCATTTCATTTTCCATTTATACTCATGCATGTGGTTTCCCATGAAAGCACCAAGGATCAATACTAGACCCTCCCATTTTTTTCAAAACCAAAATATTCAACCCACACTTTTCAAACCTTACACATCATTTTCTTTTTTTAAATAACTTCATTTCAAACCATTTTCCAAGACCAAATCATTTTAACTTAAAAACTATATTTCCATTAATCCAAAACAAAGAGATGATGAACAATGCAAGAGTAAACTAGTGTCAATGGGTGACTGGGACATTTGCTTGGCAACCATATGCCAATCACGCCATAGCCACAGAGAGTATTTGGGGACAACATCCCTAGCTCTACAAGGCTTTCCAGACCCTGTGAGCTCATTGGGACCACTAACCCTGCTCCCTTTTCATTTCCCCAAAACAATATTAACCACACGGACCAATGATTTAGACAAACCTCAACTTACTTTGGTAACTCAAGTCCTGCCATGAGGTTTTCTGGCCAGGCACCTTACCCGTGGCTAGGACATCGAGTCCCAAAACCATAACTTTTTTCTACCCTAACTCAATCCCAAAGAAACATGACCTGAGAGAGCAACCTACTATGATACCATTTTGTCATGAACCAGACTCGGTCACCATCCGAACCGACTCTAACCTAGTCCGCGACATGGCCCAAAGGGCGTTCTCGATCCCCACATGTTGGCATTAGTTTTTGGGTATCAAAATAGTACAAGGGAATAATTTACCCAAAAGAATATTAATAAAAACAACTAACTACTTTAATGGAAAGAGACTGATTTTATTCAACAAAACAAACCATTTTATATTTAAATATCTAAAACTAGAACCAACAACCCTTGAGAGATAACAACAAAATAAATATAAAACTCTAAGAAGACTGCAATGAAAGAAAACTAATGCATCTCTCTGCACCATCATGCAACCTAAGGATCCACCTCCTCAAACCACCATAAACATACCTATACGGGAAAAACATCAACACCCTATACCATCATCACTAAGCATAATGCCTCAACCTGTGACATGCAAGAAAAAGGCCTACATACACCCAAAGGTGTATATATGGTGTGAGCAAAGAGCCCATTAGGATGCCACTGGGATAAGGTTCCATGCATAGCCATTTAAATGAGGAATACATTTTCCTATAAAATAGATAAAAGGGAGATAAATTCTTAAACAGTATTTAATGAAAACAATTTTTAATGACAGGTGATTTAAATGAAAATGAATTTAAAGATAACAACTCATATTAAAAAGAATTAAATACTTGAACACTTTTAAAGAAAACAAGATTAAAGAAAGATGTTTCAAATAAAAAAAATTAAATTAAAAACACCCACATACATAATTATTAAAATAACCAAAGTGTCACACTGATGAGCATAAAGTAACCAAAGAGCACCAAATATGGGAGACGCCTCATGGGTGTTAGCTAGCTTGGGTCCCTAGATCTTAGTCTCTCGGTGATAAGTGGATTAGAAACCCTGACCGTCATAAAATGTGGCATAGAAACCACGAACCTCAGAAAATGAGGCTTAGAAACCATGACCCTTAGTCATTCATATGTTTAGTTAGTGTTACAATCGTCAGTCCTGCCAGTGAAACCGGTTTGAGTCACCTCCGAAACACTATCCCACTAGTCCTAGTTCATCTTCCTTGCTACTTAGGCTTCCAACTTTGTGCTAAAACAAATTTCAAGATCATAATAGGTGAACATCAAATAAAAAACCAAGAAAAACAACATGCATGACAATATACCATTTACACCATCAATTCTACTTTTAAAATTCATCATCATGTCAAATGTTATATTTATGCATAAAGGTAAAATAGAGTTCTTACACACACTGAACCATCATTTGCACACCCAAATTCCATTTTAAAATATTACGCACACAAAAACCTTTTCCAAAAAAGTTTCACAACATTGATATAATTTGGTAAACCCTTTGAAAATTTTCATAAGACAATCCTAAGGAGTATCACTAGTATTTACACAAGAAAACACATTCAAAATCCCCATTTTGAATTAAGTGCACACACAAAATCTTTTTATAATGTAATCTGCATCACTTACCCAATCAATTAATCCACTTTAAATTTTAAAGAAAAAAATTATACACTTAAACAACCACCAAGAAAATTTATTGAAAAATTCCAAAATTGTGCCACATGACTTTTTAACACCAAAACACACTCAAAACTTATTTTATGACAAAATGCACTTTGATTCCACACCCAAAACACACACTACATCTCTTTCACATTCAAACAAACTAAATTAACAATATTGAGAACACTAATAAATATCTCAATGTAGTTTTTCACAACAAAACACATTAACATCACATAAACACCCTAATAACAAAACAAATGCGCAACAAAACTCAGTCAAAATCACTTTCACCACATGTAAAATCTTAAAAATTGTGATAAATTAATTAAATTAACAACTAAATCACTAGAAAATTTATGAAACAATTTTTAGAATATGACGCATGACTCAAAATGCTAAAAATTCAACCAAACACCTCTCTATGACTCAATGCATACTGGCGCTAAACCAAAACACAATATGCATAGTTTGTAAAATGCAAATAAACGATTCAGAATGGTTGTTCATAGAAAACGCACATGTATCATGTAAACATATCAACTTCAATTAATAACTAGATTCGCATTAAAAAAATAATGAGTAACTATGCTAAATTAATTTAAGAAGAGAATTAATTCATCAAATAACGGTTAAGCGTGGAACCACCTACCAGTTTGTAGCAACCCTCTAAAATTGGTGTGTAAAGGCCACTGCATGGCAAGCGCAGCTCAAACAACATGGGTATACCTTAAACACAAATTATCAAACCCTTTGCATCTAAGTTAAACCGACCGAAACCTAAAAACCTAACCTGATAACCCCCAAAAATAAAGAAACAACTAGACAAGGGAGAACACACCAATGGCGAAGCTGTGGGAGGCTGGTCGGAGATTAGAGGAGGCAATCAGAGGTGTGTCATGATGGAAAAACTAGTTAGAATAGAGAAATGATGACACTGACCAAGAGGGGGCATGCCAGATTGGCTGGATAAGAGGAATCTGATGGGAAAGAAGGGGGAATGGGGGGTTTCTCGCGCAAGATGTGGGTAAGGAGTCGGAGATGTCGCTGGCCAAAAAGGGGAACCTGGGGTTTTTCATGAGATGGAGGGTAGTCCGGTGGCTGGACCTAGGTGCGGCGCGATGGGGTTTATCTGAGGAATAGGTTGGGGTGCAGTGAGGAGGTAGGGATAAGGGTGAGGCGGTGGATGACTGAGGGAAGTCTAGGGTGTCAGCGTAAGGGGAAGGCTGGCCAGGGAGCTACGGGGTGTGGCTGGTCCAATGGGGATGGGGTGGGAGAGGATGGCAGTATAGAGGTTGATGGTCCGGAGAGCAGGGTACGCGACGGCTGTGACGTGAGTGATCTGGAAGGGATCAGTGTAGGTGAAAGGCGTGAAGGGAGGCTGGCACAACACTGGATAGGGGAGGAGGATTAGGGTCGCGAGCTGGGTATGAGGGGGAAGCTAGTGGCGGCCTGCAGTGCGCAGGAGGACCTAGAACACGATGGGAAAACATGGAGAAACCCCTACCCAAAAAAGAAAAATCAATCTAAATATATATATATAATAGTAATCATAAAACAAATATTGTTAACAATAATAATAATAAACTAAAATAAGAATGATAATGATAATAATAATAAAAGTAAATGGAAAACAATAATAATAAGTTATAACAATTGTAATAATAATAATAATGATAATAAGGTAACAACAATCTTAATAAAATAAATAGTAAACTAAACAATAATCAACATAATAAAATGCTAATAATAAAAATAATACTCTCAATTAATTTATTATCCAAAATAATAATATTATTATTATTCTCAAGTGACATTGATATTATTATTAATAAAACCATTCATAATTCATTTTATTTCATTAATTGAACATCAGCACGGTGTGCAGTGATCTAGACGAGGTCGCGCAGTGACCCAAGAGAGGCCTCATGGCTTCGACCATGGTACGCTGGATGCGGACAAGGCGAAAACATGCGTTTTTAAATAAGAACCCAAAAATTTATGTCAGGCATCAACCCGAACTACCCAATGCCAATAAAATTAATAAAATAATTTATTTAAAGATGACGGGTGTGACATATTTCTAAAGGGTTTGTTCAGTTATAAATATCCTTTTAAAAATATAAATTGTTTTCTTCATCATGGTCTTTTATTTTGAATTTTTAGTGAATAAATTGTTACATTAAATTCTTACAGATCATTGAAGCAGTAATTCTTCAATTGCTACAAAATTAAAATAAATTATATTAAAAATATTAAAATTAAAATAATTTGAGATAAATAATGTGATCTTTTATTTTGTTTTAGATTCTCATGACAATTTAAGTATTTAATAAAACATTTTTTTTAATTTTACTTTTTTCATGATGTTATTAAAATGAAATTAATTAATTGTTCCAAAAATTGACTTTAATGACATTCGATAATAAATAAAATTTCATTAAATGATATAAAATTCATAAATATAATATATTCAGAAAATGTATTATTTTATGTCTTATAATATCAACTAGAGTCTATTTGTAGGCCTTTTCTATTTATATAACTATTTTGAACCTCAAATATTAAAAATCCCTATTTTCATGGATAGATTAAAAAGGGTAAATGAATGATTAAAATCAAATGATAAGTGTAAAAATGTGACAAAAAATGTAAAAAAATTACTTTAGGAGTGGAATTATAACCATACTCATCTTACATTAAAAATGAATCAGTTTGGTTCCATTTGAAATAAAAATTAATTTTTATTAATTTAATATTTTGTGAAATTCCAAGAGTGCCCCCATCATCTCTTATAAATGGGTACATCTTCTTCTCATTCCTCCAAACTTCAAAACCCATTTTGATCGATCCATAAAAGTTCAAATTCCTTCCTATATTCCCTCACCTAATTCTATAGTTCATGGTGTAGGTATAGTTCCAACCCTAGAGTTCATAAGGTGTTAATTAAAGGACACTTTCCAAAGAATATGTATAGTTTTTAACTGCATGGTTTAGTTTTATTTATTCTTCCAAATACTTCAAATTATTCTTAACCATGATTATATCATAATAGAAGTATCTTACATGTACTTAGGAGTTGTTATTTTAATATAAAATCCTATATCCATTTTTGTAACGTCACTTGATCGGCACTCTCTCACGTACATAAAAAGGGTTTGTTATGAGATCTAAAGTGCACCTCCCCATACACCAGAAGCTTCTGACTAGTAGTGGGGGTGTGAAGTGTATTATAGGTAGACTATACCCCCTAGTATTTAGTGTCATATTAGTATAAAATAAACTATAAAAAGTAAAGAAAACAATGTATAGAAATAGTGTAAGAGATCAATAAAAGAAAACAAAATAATCCAATAAATAATAAAGGAATAATGTTATAACATGATATAATGTAAATAAATTTAATGTTATAAATAAAATAAGTAAAATACTAGAATACTTTAATAAATACTAAAAATTCCCCATTTCCAAACTCCGCATCAGTACCACCTCCAAATTATATACCATCCAGCAATAAAGAAATCAATAGAAAGTCTTTTCCCTTTTCCAAACATTCATACATGTAATTTTCTCAGGTAATAAATGTAAACCCAAATAGAATGTGAGTATTACTCGGTAGGTTAACACCACCATGTCCTAACTAACCATTCTGATAATAATTATATACAATAAAGTGATAAAGTAGTGTATTAATTAATTAAACAATTAATAAAATACAACAACAACCTGCTTCAGCTCCATACCAGAATATCTCTGAGCATGTATTACAACCATGTCAGCCACAACCATATAACCCTGGTAAAATAATATATTTGGAACCATATCATAATATCCGAGATCATTTCTTATGACCATTCCAACCACAACCATAAAACCAGGGTAAAATAACATGTTTCATCGCCATGTAATAATATCTCATAGAATGTCTTATAACCATGTCAACCACAACTATATAACCATGGTATAGTCACAAAAATTCAGGTCAAATCCCTATAATCCTTACAACATTCTGGTTAAATCCCTATAATCATTAAGTCATGGGATTAGTAAAGTCATGCACTTTATAGGCATTAAAACATGAGATTGGTTAGAGCCTTCTTAATATCATTATTACATCCTATAAGTGTGAATGTTCCAGGGACAAGACCAATATATAATAATTAAATCATGGAATGAAAGTCCTATTATACAACATGAATATTACAATATCACATCATATATCTCAATGTTCAATTATGTGATTTACCATTTATCTTTCTTATAACACTTTCAATTAAATAAAAATTGATTACCAATCATAATAATAATCTATAATCCACATATTTGGGATTTAATATCAAGAAATCACCTAGGGTCACATGTCATTCTACACAAAATTTAAGCAATTATCTAATTTAATTATATTTCTGGTTATCTCACTAAACATGTATCCATAAACTAGTTTAAAATCTAATTGAAAAAAGGGACACCATGAATAATTTCATTCATTTATTTATTTGATTTTGTAAGACTCTATGTAAGAACTATCACAAAATTTCATAAACATAGAAATTATCAAATCATAGGGTTAATACTTAGACCCCCTATATTTAACTGATTATCTAAGAACACTTCCAATATAAAATGACTATGAGAAAGAATGGGAAGATGAACTCCAAGAGAAACCTAGATAAAAACTATTAAATATCAAAACCAAAAACACACACGGTAAGAGGAACTACACCACAATGGTATTAAGATGAAGGTATAGAAGGGAAAAACTAAACTGAAGAGGATTAATTGGTATTTCTCATACAAATGGAACATTCGAAAGGGAATTTGTCACTCTAAAATCACCTGGAGGGTTTCCCTAATTTGATAGGAGAAGATATATAGATAATTAGAATGAAATTAAACCACACTAAATACCATAATAAAGTATGTTAGTGAATGACATGGCATGTAATATAGTTTCGCATCATGTAAATCTTTTTAATGGAATACAAAGAAAAACCTTCCACCTAAAATTTATTTATTAAAACACTCCAATAATTACATGATGTGTAATGCATTTACACAACATTTAAATTCTATATAGATGATTTTTTATCCCATTTTCCCTTTAAACCACCCAAAACTTTTATAATCTTCTCAACTTACAAAGAACCCATGAAACACTTAAACCATTTATACCTAAACTCAATTAATTAAAACAAACATATATCCATGAACTTTAGGTTATTTCCCAATCAAAGGATCTTTCTATCTAAAAAAGACTTGTCCACCAAGTCTAAAATGAAAAACTCAAAGAGTGATATAGCTTGAAAAAGATAGGATATTATAACCTATACATGATATAACAGCTTGTCCCTGAGATTCTTTTAGAAGCACTGTGAGGTCTCCATGAGAAATTCTAGCCACTTTGTTCTCATATCAAACTCCCTATCTTAGGTATCCTCCTAAACTCAGCCATGATACCACTTCAATCAAACCAATTGTATATTCCAGCTCAAAATATATATTTTTTCTATGATCCACAACCCCTATCAGATCCTCATCAAAGAACGCATCAGAAAAAATCTCAACATCATCTATGTCTGTCACATGGGAAGGTTTTGGTTAATATCTCCATAGATGTAACAACTGAAACACTTCATTCATGTAACTATAGTTATGTTAAAGGCCCAAAAATTATGCCACTGGATTGAATCTTGACACTATGTCAAACAGCCTAATAAACCTAAGCACCAACTTTCACTGTTTCATAATATCTAGTTTCCCCAACCTAGGAGACACCTGAAGGAAAACATGATGACCAACCTCTAATTCTATAGGACATCTCCATTTCTAATCATACAATTTAGAATGTGAACCATGCTTAACAAACATGTATATTACATCAGTTTATATGAATATTTAGTACAATAAAAAAATACATGTCTGAGGACTGTAATGGTTTAGTGTCTTTGGAAACATGCAAATCCTAGTGAAAGATCTTCAATATCTTCCGTAATGATCTCCACCTTTAGTATTTATACCTAAAACATTTCTTCCTAACATGGGGAAGTTAAACATAAGAAAGACGTGACCTTAGATGCTCATTAATGGTAAATAATGGAAATGCATAAGCATAACATGAACAAAAGGGTATTAAACTTGAGCATAAAATTTGAATATCATATCCTGTATATTTGAGATAATAATAAATATTGTTAGTTCATAATACAAAGATCATATAACAATTAGAAGCATTATTCATGAAATAATAACATAGTAATAATATATTCAATTTATGGCATGCATATAAGAATAGAGAATATTATGTCAAGGATACCTACCAAGACTTTTATAACATGTTAGGCTTAGGCTATGACTCATGTACCTACTTCATGCATGGACTAACAACCTTTAACAAATCTTACTTTTATTCATGGGCTATAACCCATGTACCTTCTTGTTTTTGGGCTTAGGATACAATACATGTACACTATTACTTTTTGTCTTGGGTTATAACCTATGTACTGTATTGCTCTTATTCTTGGGATACAACCCATATACCCTCTTAATTTTAGGATTGGGCTACAAAACATGTACCTTATTGTTTTTAGAATTGGGATATAACCCATGTACCTTATTATTTTTGGGATTTGGCTACAACCCATGTACCCTCTTACTTTTAGTCTTGGGATACAACCCATGTACCTTCTTGTTTTTAGTCTTGGGCTACAGCCCATTTACCTTCTTGTTTTTAGGCTTGGGTTACAACCCATGTTCCTTGTTGTTTTCAGGCTTGGGCTACAACCCATGTACCCTTTGAGATCATATGTGGCTTATCATTACCCAATGCATTGTAGGGATATATAGGTCTCACCCATATCATAGTGAAATCATACATACATGTGCCACAAAATCATAAACAATCATATCATAACCCATGAAATGAAATAGGTATAATAAACATGTAATCATGTCATAACCTGTGGAAAAAGATAAAAATTTCACAACCATTTCATCATAATCATAACCTGAGAAAATAATCAGTTTTCAAAATCATATAACAAATGAAAGATAAATTGGTTTTATAAGAATAATTCTATAAAAAATAAACAATTCAAGAAAGGTTATGAATGGAACCTTTGGATTATTTTCTAGAAGGACATGAGTAACATAAACAGATGTAATCTTAGATGGAAAATAATTTTTAAAAATCATTAAAAACGTTTATTATTGATAATATCCTTTCTTTCTTTAAAATATTTTTAATACATAAAACCATTTGAAAAAAAATTATTATAAAATACCTTGAAAACTTATAATGAATAATTGAAATCATTTTGATAACCATTTTCTATGAAGACTTATAGAATAAGATTAAAAACATTTTAAAATCTATTTTCATTGAAAAAACATAGAAAACATATAAATGAGTCTTCAAAAAAAATTAAACCATTTCTTTGAAAATACATTGAAAACATCCAAATAAGGCTCGAATACATTCTAAAAAAATGTCCATAAATGCATATAAAAGAAGCATGATGACATTTTGAAAACTATTTTCCTTGAAAATTATTTTTAAAACATTTTATTAAAAATAAACCTTTAAACAAGAAAATAAATCTTCAAATAATTGGTGTAAGATAAATCTATATATGTCATACGAGGTAAAAAACATTTCTTTTTCCTGGTAAAAAGGTTAGAAAAATGCCTCGTTCAAAAGGAGACAATACGATGAATTTTAAAACATTGTAAAAACACAAAACTGTTTAAAATTTATTTTAATTATCATTTGATAATAGTATAATATTTTTTGTAAACCCTTTTTGGAAAACATGATTTTAAAGGAACATAAATTTTTGACCAAAGAGAGGGTATGGGTTAGATTTCTTAAAAACAATTTCTTAACTATTTTATATAACAAAGAGTGGAATAAATGGTTAAAATATACTAATAAATAATTAATAACCATATGATAATAAAATTAATTAATTTTATTGAGATATTAATCATAATATTTCATCAATGGAAGCATAAACACAAACAATCTTGAAAAGCAATGAGATTGTTTCAATAAACTCTTATCAATGGTAACATGGGATCACACTCTCTATGTAATAAAATGAAATTAAATAAATCATAAAATATAATTAAAATAATTAGATTCATGATATAACATGTAAAATGGAAGTATACACACCATCAAAAAGAATTTAGGTTCATAACAAAACATGAGTCTCAAATAATGAAAAGTGAGACAAATGTTTTTTACCAATTTGGAAACTTTTGAAACTTAAAAAACATGAAATAAAGATCATATAATAGATATTTAAATACATATAAATTTAATTATAATAATAATTTAATACATACATGATTAGTATACACACTACACCAAAGTAATGGGTGGTGAATGAAGCATTATCTCATGAAAGTAAAAAGTGAGATGAAATCCCCTTACCTTGTGTCTTAACTCTCTTCATAGTCATTCAAACCACCCATATAATAAATATAAAATTATTATACATATTTTATTGGAAAAAATTATTATATCTATTTCCATATATGTTTTTATCACAACTTTATATTACAATCTTTTCAATTATCCTATGTTAAGGTTTAACATCGGATAATATAGGCTTTGTTCTTCGCATGTGTCTTAATTTGTTATATCATTGGAACTTATAATTATATAATTATTCCAAAATGTAAGAAATGATATAAATATAATTTATATATCATGTATTTTTATTATAATAATCTATAGAATATATAATTACTAAATTGAATACACAGTTCACTAAGACAGTAAGTTATATGTATAAATTAATGTTGTTTCCATTTTTATTGTCATATTGAAAGAAATAAAAAAATAACATATTTATATATATGTATTTTATTACTAAAGTATATTTATGATATCATATATATCCTATATATTCACTATATATATTCTTAATTCATTCTACGTTGTGTATGAATGAATCATATCACTTTGAGGAGGAGGTAGACCACACTTCCGCAAAAAAATTACCATATTAACACAAAATGGAAATTAAAAAAGATATGTGTTATATAAAGAAATAAAAAAGATTAAAAACATAATTAATATAATATTTAACACATATAAACATATTTTCCATCATAATTTTCACCATGACACGTGGTAAAGGTAAAATTAACAATCATCATTTAGTGAGACGGTAGTTTGCCACACATGTAAAAAGTGTGTTTGTTACCTATTATATAGAGGATTGTGTAATTGTAGGTTTAACCATTATCATAAAAAATCCTAGTATATTTATGATACTTTTTTTAATAAAATCCAGGAATAATGATATTGTATGGGTGGAGAAGGAAAATAAAATAAAGCAGCTTGAGAGAATGTGTTGCCTTTTAATCAGGTAACTCCTTTTGGTTTATGCAAAAAGGCTTCCTTTGAAAACTTTTTCCCAAAGGAAGGATTTAAGGATTAAGGGAGGGATGTTGGTAAGAATTTTTTTCAGATATTTTTTCTCCTAATTGGTTTTATATGTGCAATTAAGAGAGAGAGAGTTGGTGGCCTTTATAGGGAAGGGAAATGACTCACTTGGTATTTTTAAAAACAAGTTAGGTTTACCCACGTTTATACCTAAAAAAGTCATAAAAACTCAAAAAACCTAAATAATGGAAATTTAATTTTAGATCAATGTCCATAAAATGGGTTTTGAACAAGTTTCTAAGTCGTTTTGGGTCTCACATTTAAGGTTTAGACCTTAGTTAGCTTAATTTTACCTTTATTAATTTAATACTTTTTAATTAATTTCACTAGTATTTTTTGTAAAAAAACTAAGTTTAACTTATTATATATTATATATTATTATGATTATAAATATTTAATTAATTTTTCCAAATTCTAATCATATAATTTATTAAAATTAACTTAAAGATAATCCCCCATTCGGGTCGACAATACAGGTTTTTTAAGTAAAAACATTCAAAAGTTTGCTATGTTTATATACTTGATTTCAAAGTGAAATTAATCTAAATGACCTAGATTATAATAATTGATATAAATATTATCAAATTATACTTTTAAATGAATTTAAAATATAATTTATCATTAAAAATTATTTAAATGAAAAAGCGGTTTTGAATTAAAAGCTTATATTTTTTTACTATTCATCCAAAAAAGAAGTTTCTTAGAAAAATCCAAAAAATTCACCCTTAGATAATTTTGACAATATAAATTCAAGAATTAATATTATTTTATCAAATTAAATTTATAAATTATTCTAAAATTAATTTTTTTTTTTCACAGAAGGACATGAAATGTAGTTTATTTGAGAAAATAGTATTTTTAAACATATAAGGACATTACGAAAAATCATGTCTTTCATTATCAATATGTTTTATATGTTATACCATTATAAAAAATATTTTAAAATTATTTATCACTATTCATATTAATAATTTTAATGACTAGATTATAATTATATTATTTAAATAATTATAATAATAATAAGACGTTTCGTAGAAACTTGGTGTTGTGTGTAAGTTGGTGTTGCTTGTTGTGTATAATGTAAACCAATTTGGTGTTGCGTGTTGCATACACCAAGTAAGTGCTGCATGTAATATATGACATGTCTCTAGCTAACCTCAGTGTTCCTTGTACAGAACGCAGAAATTTTTTTGTGGGTACTTCATGGTTAACTTGGTGTTGCGTATAACACAAGCCAAACACAGTGTGTTAGTGTAAAATAAAGTATTTTCAGTTTTACGTGAAATTAAAAATATTTTCAATGGTTAAATTAACTCAAACAATAATAATTTTCAAAACCTTAGGGTGTAACATTCTACCCCCCTTAAAATGAATTTCACCCTCAAAATTCATCTAGGTTGTCAAAGGTTTAATAACTGAAATTTTCATTTATAGAAACCCTCATTGTAAAAATTAATATTAAAACATCCATAAAAAATGTAATTTTGGAACCATAATGGTTACCCAAAGTAAAATATCACTAGGTTTATATATATAGGAATATAAATGGGAAGTGAAAACATATACATGGAATAAAAATGTAACTATCATGTTCTGATTGAGAGTGGTAGATAAAAATGTCGGGAGAAAGTTAACAATAAGAAAGCCATAAATCTTCAATGAACTAAGGGACCATATGTTTCATCATAACAGAGGTACTAGGATAACATATTTAGTTTCAAGATCCTTTTTACTAAAGTTAAATAATTTTCATAAAATGATATACTTTTATTTTTTCATGAAAACCTCAACCTTTGTTGTTTCTCGATCCACTTCACCTATTTCCCCAAAAAGAAGGTGAATTTTTCATTCCTAAAGTAGTAACAGATTGGGAGTTCCATGGTATTACATCCCATCTATCATTAGTTATCATCAACACCACATTTTTATAACAAGTTATCCAATGTTCACAAACCCTCATGTGTAAATATTATACATTATTCTCACAAACAACATCTAAATTTTAACTTAATCTTTCCATAAATTGATAACCTCACAAACCTTCTTGAAGATGAAAATTCAAATATTTATAATAAGTTCATGAAATATTCTTAACATTGACCCCCCATATATCAAAAAGTACCGCTTGGTTGTCAAATTCCAAAAATGTGAATAAACTCAATATATATTGCCTTGAAACATGGTAATTACATTAATTACCATAAATAATTTTGTAAAACATGCATGCTTATTTATTAAAATATTACTGGATATATTATTTAAATAAAAGTAGTTGTAAAATCCATCCTTGATGGTGTAGACTATTTTTTTCAATAATCAGTTCTTTTTTAATCTGTACCATCCAATTTACTTATTCATATCTTACATATCATTATCCAAATATCTTTATCTCAATTTAATGAATTAATTAAGGGTTAACTTCCCTTAATCAAAATATCACATTTTTAGGAAATCACTTTTCTATGTATTCATCACCTTTCAATATATCCTTTTCAATACTTAATAAAAACATATACTGAAAATAATTTAATATTTCATTATTCATATAAAATAATTATTGAATTCCAGAACATAAATACTTCATTAATCCAACATTATTCTTAAACCATTACTTAGGCTTCTTCAACATATACCTTTATACCACTTTCCAAGAATATGAAATATAAATAATGTATTAAGGTTCCTAAACCTCAACATAATCATTATTCTTATTATCAATATAAAAAATATTGTAAGAACAACACATACCTTTCACGTGTCATTTGCAGTCTCTTTATCTTCAGAAGTATAACCAATACTCATACCACCTTCATGATTGTATTCATGAGATTTCTAATTGGGAAATAAATTATCATAATTCCCATACATTCCACATCTAAAATAATCAATTTTAAACATATTTATTATAGTTCTCTGCATTTTCTAAAACCAAAAAGAATGGGTGGAGAAACACATATCATATAAGAAATCCACATAGTCGTGAAAAATTACTTATTTGATGTCTAAATAATGAGAACTACCTTTTAATCGATGAAACCATAGGTTTATCCTAGGTTATTCATAGTAATATTCTATTCAAATAATTTATAATGGTTCATGAAGAATTTGTGAATTTCTAAAGCATATCCAATAAGAGTGTAAAACCATTTGTACCCCAAGGCCCATTATCATGAACCAGATTACCCTGAGTTAGGCCCGAGACATCTTGTAAGACTTTTTACACCTAGGTACATATGTTCCAGATCCACATCCACTTATAGCATCTAGAGAAGGATTTATTTCTTGTAAACCACTCACTCTATCCTTTACCCAATTTCCATGAAACATTCCTAAACATTGACTCATCCTTATATTTATCCTTAGAGACATCCATAGATATATCCTTTGAAATATACCTAGGGATCTCACTAAATTTTTCTCATCCTAGTTTCCAATGTTTTACTGAACCTTTCCTTTTATACCAACTAAATCATCTCATTTTTAACATACATGGATATCACATCATTTTAGATGAATATTCAGTACATTACAAAAATATAAACCTAATGATCGTAATAGTTTTATCTTTAGAAACTTGGAACCAAAATCTTCTATCCTGGTGAAATATCTTCAAAATATCCCATAAATATCACCACCTTTAGTAATTATACCTAAAAAAATTCTTCATAACCTGGGGAATGGAATCATAATAAATGGGTGAGCTCAGATGCTTAAAAAGGTAAATAAAGGAAATTTGTAAGCATACCATGCAATAAAATATTATGGAACTTGAACATAACATTTGATGATCATACCCTACATATTGTAGATCATAATAAATAGTTGTATTTTATAAGACATATATCATAAGAAAATTAAGAGCATAAGTCATGAAATCATGACATAGAAATAAGAAATGGAATTTATGGCAAGCACAAAGGAATAGAAAATATTATATCAAGGCTACCTTCCAATATTTTTATAACATGATAGACTTTCAATACAACCCACGTACCTACTTCATGCTTGGGATAATAACCTATGTACCCTCTTACTTTTAGAATTGGGATACAACTAATGTACCTTCTTTTTTTCAGGCTTTGGATACAACCTGTGTTCCCCCTTACATTTAGTATTGGGCTAGAAACAATGTACCTTCTTGTTTTTAGTGTTGGGATACAACCCATGTACCCTCTTACTTAAAATATTAGGATACAACCCATGTACCTTCATGTTTTCAGGCTTGGACTCCATCCTATATACCTTTTTGTTTTCGTGCTTGGTCTACAACTTGTGAACCCTCTTACTTTTAGTCATGGGATAAAACCCATGTACCTTCTTGTTTTTAGGCTTGGGATACGACCCATGTACCTTTATTTTTTCAGGATTGGTCTATAACACATGTACATTCTTGTTTCTAAGTTTTGTCTATAACTTGTGTACCCTTTGAGATCATATACAACTTATCATTACCGTATTTATTATAGGGAGATATAGGTCCCACTCATTTAATAGTGAAATCATACATACATGTGCCACAAAATCATAAACAATCATTTCATAACTGGTGAAATGAAATGGGTATCATAAACATGTAATAATTTCATAACCTTTGGAATATTACAAAGGCTTTATAATAATTTCATCATAAGAATAACCCATGAAAAGAAGTGGGTTTAAAAAGAATATAACCCAAGAAAGAGAAATGGGTATTATAAGAATAATTCCATCAAAACATAACCCATTTAAGAAATATTATTAATGGATCCTTTGGATTATTTCTTAATAAGTTATGAGTAATATCAATGGATATCACCTTATATGGGAAATAATTTTGAAATATCCTTCATATAAATTTCTTGAGGAAAATATCCTTTCTTCCTTGAAAAATTATTTTTAATACATAACACCATTTGAAAATAATTTTCTTAGAAAATAACTTGAAAACTTATAAATAAGACCTAAAATAATTTTGAAAACCATTTTCCTTGAAAACTTAAAAAATAAGCTTCAAAAAATTTAAAAACATTTTCTTTGAAAACACTTTGAATACTTATAAAGAATCATTGAAAATGTTTTGAAAATAAATTGAAAACTTATAAATAAGACATGAATACATTTTAAAAAAAAATACTTGAAATTTAGCTTTAAAAACATTTTCATAAAAATTATATTTTAAACATGAAAATAAATTCTCAGATGATTGATAACAAATAAATCTGTATGCATCATATGAGGTAAAAAGAACATTCCTTTTTCATAGTAAAAAGGCAATAAAAATTACACATTCAGAAATATAAAAGAATATAAATTTTAAAAAATTGCACAAATAAAAAAGGATAAAAATTACTTTCAATTATCATAGTATAATATTAGCATATTCTTGGAAACCCTTTTTGGAAAACATGATTTTAATATAACACAGATTTCCGATCGAAGAGAGGGTAAATTCTAGCATTCTTAAAAACACTTTATTTGCTATATTATATAACAAATAGTGGAATAAATAGTACAAATAAATTAATAAATCATTAATAACCATAGGAGAAGAAAATTCATGCTTTTTCTTGAGAGATGGATCTTATTATTTCATCAAAGGAAGCATAAAGATAAATAATATTAAAAAGCTATGAGATTGTTTCAATATACTCTTATCACTTGGTAACTTGGGATCACACTCTCCATGTAAGAAAATAAAATTAAATGAAACATAAAATATCATTAAAATGATTATATTGATGATATAACATTTAAAATTGAATTATATACACCTTGAAAAGAAATTAGGTGTTTAATAAAACATGATTCTCAAAGAAGGAAAATTGAGACAAAATTATTTTACCGATTTTGTAACTTTTGAAAAATAAAATCCATGAAATAAATTTTTTATATATAAATACCAATTAATTAAATTATAATAATCATTCATTATATCCATGGTAAGTTTACACACTACATAAAATGAATAAGTGGTGAATAAAGCTTATATCTCATGAAATTAAAAAGTGAGATGAAGTCCCCTTACCTTGTGTCTTGAATCTCGTCATACTCGTTCAAACCACCTATATAATAAATTTAAATTTATTAAAATATTTTAAAGAACCATATTATTATATTTAGTTCCATATATGGTTTAATTATGACGTTATATTACCCTCTTTTTAATCATCCTATGTTAAGGTTTCACTTCAGATAATATACGCTTGGTTCTTTTCTTATGTCTTAATTTTTTATATTATTAGTCCTTATAAGTATATCATGATTCCAGAATGTAAAACATGATATAAATATAAGTTATATAATTTATATGTTTATTATAATAATCTATATAATATATATAAGTAGAAAATGGATTGTATCATTCATGGATATGATAAGTTGTATGTACGCATGAACGTTGTTTCTGTTTTTATTGTTGTATTGAAATATAGAAAGAAAATTACATATATGTATATATGTATATCATTATTAAAGTATGATTATGATATCATATATACCATAATTATTCACTAAAACCATCCTTAATACATTCCATGTAGTGTATGAATGAATCATGTGGCTTTGAGGGGTGGTAGTCCACACTTCCTCAAACGAAATTATCATATTAACACAAAATGAAAAGTAAAAAAAGATATGTGTTATAAAAAATAATACATAAGCTTAAATATATAATAAATATAATATATAAAATATATAAATATATTTACCATCATAAGTTCTACTATGAGGGGATTTAAAGGAAAAATGTACAATCATCGTTTAGTGAGGCGGTAGTTCATAGTACACGTAAATAGTTTGTTCATTACCCATTAGATGGAGGTGTGTCTAAGTGTAGGTTGAAAACATAGAATAAAAACATCATAGTATATTGAGAATAATTTTTTTATACAATTATTTAATAAAGATAGTGGATGGGTGGAGAAGGAAAATAAAAGAAAGGATCTTGAGAGAAGGTGTTACCTCTTAATTGAGTAACTCATTTTGGTTTGTTCCAAAATGATTCCTTGGAAGAATTTATGCCCCAATGGAGGATTCTAGGAGGAAGTGAGGGATGTTGGTAAGTTTATAGGGTAGATATTCTCATATTATAAGTGGTTTGATAGGTGTTATGAAGGGGGATATATGGTGGCCCTTTATAGGGAATGGAAAGGACTCACTTGGTATTTTTGAAAACTATTTAGGTCTACCCACATTTTTACTAAAAAAAGTTATAAAAAACGAAAAATACTCAATAATGGAAGTTTACAGGCCGAATAATGTACATAAAATGGGTTTTTGAATATTTTATATGTCTTTTTGAGTCTTAAATTTAATTTTTAGCACTTAGTTAGGCTTAATTTTACCTTAATTGATGTAATTAATTTTAATTAATTTCACAAATATTTTTGATAAAAAACTCTGTTTACGTTTATAGACATTATAAATTATGATTATTCCAAATATATAATCTATTTTTCAAAATTATAATAACATAATTGGTAGAAATTAATGTCAAATTAATCTCGTAGTCGGGTTTACAAAGAAGGTTTTTAAAGTAAAATATTCAAAAGTTTTCTAAGTTTTTCTAACAAATTTCAATGTGAAAATGATATAAATGACCTAAATTATATTAATTATGAAAACAATATCTTATTAAACTTTTAATATAATTTAAAATAAAATTTATCCTTATAAATTAATTAAATGAAAAAGAAGTTTTGAATTAAAATCCTGTATTTTCACTATTCATAAAAAAAAGAAGTTTCTCAGAAAAATCCCAAAAATCACCCTAAGATAATTTCTAAATTCTAAAAAAAAGATTATTTTATTTTATCAAAATAAATTGCTAAATGTGTATAAATTTTATATTATTGGTCTCAATAAAAGTACATGAAAATCATTTTATTTAGGAAAGTATTATCTTTAAACATATAAGGACTTTACCAAAAATTATGTCTTTCATTATCAATGTTTTTTTAATATATAAAACCATTATAAAAAATATTTTAAAATATTTTATCTCTATTCATATTAATATTTTTAATGACTATATTATAATTATATCATTAAATAATTATAACAATAATAAAACATTTCATAGAAACTCAGTGTTGCGTGTAAGTTGGTGTTGCATGTTGCGTTTTCCAAGTCAGTGTTACATGTAATGTATGAAAATTTGGTTTTATGTGTAACATACTCTAGGTCACAGGCTAACCTCAATGTTCTATGTAGAGAAAGCTAAAATTTATATTGTTTCTAGTGCATGATTAACATGGTGTTGCGTATAACGTAATACAAACATAGTGCTTTAATGTAAAATAGAATATTTTCAATTTTATGTGAAATGAAAAATATTTTCTATGGTTAAATTAAATCAAAAAAATACAAAATATCATAGTATTATAATATCTACCAACTCTGAATGATCCCCAATCCATTTTTTTGATCAACTAAACCTTCTCATATGTCTCCTTCATGAGACTAGGCCCAAAAAGTGTTGACTCACCTGCCTTCATCCCCCAAAGAGGTGAACAAAATGGACTTCCATAAAATGGATCAAGAAGGTTCCATTTTGATATATTCCTAAAACAAATTATTATATGAAAACTCCATGATTTTCATATGTTTCTACCATGAATCACCAAAACCCAAAACATAGGCTCATAACATATCCATTAGAACCAAAATAGTCAACTTATATTGATCAAAAGTCTATGGATGATAGGTTGTTCTTAAAAGAACATGTGATCCCAGGGGCTTCTGAAGACCCTACTCAAAATATGATGTTAAATAAGGATTTTTATCTAAAATGATACTCTTCAGAACATTATGTAACTAAAACACCTCATCCACATAAATACTACTTAGATCATCAACTATGAAGGTTTCCCTAACAAGTAAAGTTATTTGATCCAAAATAACCCATAAAATGTAGTTCTAATGGGTTCTCCTAGGTAGTCACGTCCCAAAATCCACTATGACATCATCCCATTTTCACTTATAAATGGGAAAAGGATAAAAAATTCCAGTTTTCCTCAGATTCTTGACTTTCAGATACTAAAAATTGAATCATATATCCATGAATCTTTCCACCTCCTTCTTCATTCCTAACCACTAGTATTGTCTATGGATATCGTGATACATCTTTTTTAAATATGGAAAAACTGTCTATATAGAAGCATGAAACTCCTTCATCATATCCTCACATAAGCCCATAGAAACCCATACATAGCCATGGAAAATAAGATAATTTACACTATCTAGAGACCATCAAGATGGTACCTCCCCACCATATAATTTTTTTTCTCTGAATTGATCCCTCTGAATCAAAAAACTACTCGGTCATAATCTGATCCAAAATTAATGGTATAACAGATGTTGAAGCCAAGTAACCCTATCCCTAAGGCATCTGAAGATCTAGATGCATGTCTAAAAAAGGCAATTATCTTCCACTCATCATAAGAATAATGTAATACCTATTTCATTTTCTTTCAACTCAAATCATTGGAAACAATTATTCCATTTCCTTGTGTATAAGACAATTCAATGTTAAAATACTAGAGATATTCAACCCACCTCCTCTACCAAAGGTTTAGGTCCTACTAATAAAATATTATCCTAAGGATCTTATGGACTTTGTATACCACAAACCTCTCACCTATGAGATATTTTCTCCAACATCTTAAAGAATGTACAACTACTGTTAACTCCATAACAATATTAGGGTAATCCCTCTCATGTAGTCTCAGTTTTCGAGAGTCATAAGCAATAAATTTATCATAATACATTAGAACTACTCCAAGTTTAGATCTGTATGTGTCATAGTACATGGTATATGATTTAATTGGCATAGATAACGTTATGATAGGTGTTGAGGTCAGCCTACTTTCATCTTCTAAAAATATCTCTCACAAGCATCATTCTAAGAAAACTTCACCCCTTTCTTGGTCTCCTATGCATTAGTGATCCCAACCAGGATAAATTGTAGATAAAGAACTAATAATAAACAACTAAACCAAGAAACCTCTAAATCATGAAGGAGTTATTGGGTTATTCCCAAGATACCATGGTTATAAATTTCTCTGGGTCTACTGACACTCTTGTCTCTGAGATGACATGCCCCAAGAAGTGTACTTTATTAATCCAAAAAATATATTTGGTTAGCTTTGAATAAGTTTTATGCTCTCTCAATGTATTCATAACATTGTCAATATGTTTCACATCAATTCATACTAACTGAGAGTAAACAAATATATCATCAATAAAACCACCACAAACAATTCCAGAAATGGATGCAATATCCTATTCATTAAGTCCATGAATACAACTGATGTGTTAGTCAGCCCAAATGGTGTCCCTATGAATTCATACAATCTATTACATCTCCTAAAATAAGTTTTAGGTATGTATTCCTGTCTCACAATTTAATGATGATATCCATATCTCAAATAAATCTTTGATAATATCTTACCACCTCTCAACTGATCGAAAATATCCTCAACGCACGGAAGAGGATATTGATTCTTGATCATCATCTAGTTCAACCTATGATAATCTACGCATAAGAATAAATACCCATCAATATTATTAGTAAAGAGATCTGAAAATCCCTAAGGATATATACTAAGCCATATGTATACTTTAGATTCTAGATCTTCCAATGGGACTTTCAACTCTCAAGGCTCTGCTGGTGCCTTTTTGTTAGGTGGGATAGAAACTGGCTCTTCTCCCAGAACTAACTCGGTCACGAACTCGATCTATCACTTAGATGGTAATACATATAACTCATCAGAAAATACATTATTAAAACAATATACTACATTAGGAAAATAATATTTTTTTCATTCCACTGTCATCTAGAGTAAGACCGGTTATCTTAGTAATGATAAAATCAAATCTACACTGAATTGGTCCTGCATGAACAGCCTAAAGATCCCACTCACCTTAGTGAAAATAGAAACCTACTTTTGGAGATAGAAAGGTAACTATATTCCTAGAATATTTTATATAATACTAGTATGGAACTATCCAATCCATACCAATAATCAAGTCAAGTCCTATCATTTACATCGTGAACAATTCCCGAAATAAATGATAACCACAAATATCTAGAGAACAGACCTTACAATATTTGATATTCTCTGATAGCACTCTTAAAGGTGATTTAACGGTTAAAGAGACATCTAAAATTCCAAAAACTAATGTCAAACCATTTTTAATGATATCATATATGAAATAATTTGATGATCATGTATCAAGAAAACACAAGCTAAGATAGATGACTCAAGAATTGTACCACTGATGGTAGACGATCCCGAATCCACAATAACCAAAGTAGTCTATATATCATGTAGCTAAAATTTCCCTCTTCTCTAGCATCTAGTCTGACTAAACTAAGCAATTTCACTTTCTTGGTTTCACTGCTCATTCACTAGGAAACCACATCTCTTGCCTCATTAAGAATGACTAGTGGAACTCCAGTTATCAGCCCACTTTGGGTAGCTAATCCCTTTCCCAACTCAGGTGTATGTCTTGATCCCTTACCTATGGTCTGCTACAAACATTTTTCACAAAACCTCTAAAGATGACCTAGTATACTATAGATACAAAACATGACTTTTGTGTAAAGAAAATGTTGGTGCTTATGGACAAAGTTTTCACAATGATTACACTTGAATGGAACACGGTATTGGTATGGTTGTCCACTAACCTGATTACTCTTCCCACTACTACCTCGGTGGAACCTTTCATAACATTATATCTTCCCACTCAGACAAAAGCTCCCAGATCACGCAACTAAAATTGCATGTCCACTGCTTAGGGACTCTCTCAGATTAACTTTTTTGATTAGTTTCTTGTCCATCACTTCCTCAATGATTCCCAAGAAGAATACATTTACCTATGTCGTAATTTCATAGTGAAGAACATCCTGAAAAAATATCACCTTTGAGGTCTCATTAGCATCCAATGATGGTGAAAAGAACTATTGGTCAGTGAAATCCCTAGCACAGTCCTTCACTAACATGTCTGCTTACATCAGATGCATGGACTCATGATATTTTTCATCCCTCACAGTTTTGGGATAGAAATACACCAAGAAATTCATCTCAATGTCCTTCCAAGATAGCTCATCCTTCTACCCAGCTTATCCATAATTTACTACCAATTCATGGAAGGTTCATGAAGAAGCAAGATTCACCCTTCTACCCTCAGGTGTCTCAATATTCATGAAGATTTTCTGGACTAACTCGATCTAGAACTTGGATGCTCAGGGTCCTCCTTCCCTAGAAAACATTGACAAATCTTGCAGCTAAAAATCTTATATAAACCTAGACATCAAATGAATGGTATAAACAGTATCCCTTTTTGTGGATTGCATGACCCTTGGGAAGCTATCATGAATCTGAACATCCATATGCTCCTTAAGAACTATAGGAATATTTGGTTTAGTTGTGTTAGGAGAGTGTTTATTTCCACTATCTTGATGCTTAAGTCAAATATAATGGAAATTCATTTTCTCCTCAAAACTAAATCACACCTTAGATAACTAGCTAGAAAAAAGGTAATCCTCAATATTTGACTAAAATAGAGAACCACTGACTCCAAGCCTCTCTAAACATGGATTAAAAATTGTTTTATCAAGACACGTTAACTCATTTCATTTACCCAATTAAACAAATATTTCACATAATATTTCAACAGAAATGTATATATCATATGAAAAAAATAGATATCTCTCTATCATGAACAATGAATGCCAATATATATCTATGTTCCTATAATGTTTCATGTATTCTCATCTTACACCATACCAAACCATGAGTAAGAATCTAAAAAAACAATAATGTCCTAAAACAATAACCTCACACAACATGTGAATCATAGAAAGTGAAATAACATCATATGTAACAATCACACAACAAAAATATTAATCTCATCCTTGGGCACTCATATATTCCCCCATACATGGGTTAACTACTCCCATGAACTAGATTATTACCAATCCCCAACACATCCTAGTCTCTTTTCTACCTTTCCAAAATAGTAAAATAGAAGAAAAAAACCTTCTCCTCTCATACCACATTATAATGTCCCCCCAACCCGACACTCTCTCACAAGTCCAAAAAGGGTTAGTTATGTTACCTCAAACGTGCCTTCCCATATGCCAGATCCTTACGACTAGTAGTGGGGGGGGACATTTGTATAGTAGGGATTTTATAAAACCAAGTATAAAGTGTCATAGTAGTATAATATGAATCATACATACAAAAGAAATCAATGTGTACAGATAGCGGATGAAAAAAATAAAAGGCAACTGAATAATCTAATAAATTATAAAAGAATAATGTAATGACATGCTGGAATGTAACTAAATTTCATTTCTGAAACAATTCATCTAAAATATGAGAAGACACAAATAAATACTCAAAATAACTCAGTCCTGAACCACACATCGCCCCCACCTCTATACTCTATCCCATCTAGCAAGGAAAGAATCAACAACAAGGTCCTTTTACCTTGCCTAGACTTGTATCCTTGTAATATACTCAGGTACCAAATGGAGCCATAAATTTGGTGTGGGTATAACTCATTTGGTCAATTCCACCATGCTTAATCAAACCAATCTGATAAGAAATTTATGCAATAAAGCAATAAATAGGTGTATTAATTAATTCACCAATTAATAAAATACCATAATAACTAGATTCAGCTTTGTTCTAGAATGTCTCTAAGCATGTATTACAACCATTCCAATCACAACCATATAACCAATGTAAAATAACATGATTTGGTGCCATGTCATAATATATTGAAGCATATCTTATGAACATTCCAACCACAATCATATAACCATGATATAGTCACAACAATACAAGTCAAAGACCTATAAGCATTACAACATCTGGGTTAAATCTCTATAAGCATTATATTATGTGACTAGGAAAATCCTATTCTATATAAGAATTATAGCATGGGACTGGGTTGAGCCTGCTCCATATCAGTATTAAAACAAGTAAGTGTTCAAGTTGCTAGGCCAATCCAGATATATAAGCACTTTAGCATAGAACACAAGTCCCGTCATACAACAAGGATATCACAATATCAAAAAATATTTCTCAATGGTTAATTATGTGAATTACCATTTACATTTCATATACCACTTTTAATTAAAACACAATTGATTAACAGTCATGAAAATATACAATAAGCCACATCTTATGGATTAATATCAAGAAATCACTTTAGGTCACATGTCATGCTAGACACACATTAATCTATTATCCAATTTAATTATATCCATGAGTCGCTAACCCAAGGGGTATCCATAAGCTGGGTTATAATCCAATTGAAAACAAGGGACACCAAGAATAATCTTATTCATTTAATTAATTTATTTTGGTGGACACTATGTTGGTTCTATCAAAATAATACATAAACTTGGAAATTATCAAACCATAGGGTTAAGATTAGACCCCCTACCTTTAACTAACGATCCAATAATGCTTCCAATTGAAAACACCCATGAAGAAGGAGAAGATGAATGAAAAGAGAAACTTAGATCAAAACTGATCAAGATCAAAACCAAAAACACATAGGGTAAAAGAAATTACACCACAATGTTCAGAATAAGAAGGGAGTGTTGGTAAAACCCTAACAAAAAAGGATTACTAGGGAATTATCATAGAAAAGGGACATACAGAAGGGATGTTGGCACTCCAAAATCACCTAGATAGTTTCCCTATGTTTAGAGGAGAAGAGCGGAAGTGAACTAGAATAAAAATCAGTCACAGAACATACTTTAAAACTATAGTTTGGGGATTTTCACATCATGTAATGTAGTTTTACATTGTGTAAATTATTTTAATGGAATATACTGAAAAAACTTGTCTCCTCAAGTATATTTTATTAAAACATTAGAACAATTAACCAATGAATAATACATTTAAATGATGTGTAAATCTGATGAAGATGAGTTTTCTTCACATTTTCCCTTTAAACATCCTGAACCTCCACTAAGTCTCTCAACTTACGAATAACCCACGAAATACTTAACTCATTTATACCCAGACTCTATTAATTCAAAGAAACATACATCCCTGAACTTTAAGTCATTTTCCCCAAACAATGATCTCGATCTATAAACAAGACTCATCCACCAGGGCCCAAATGAAAAATTAAAAGTGGGATGTACCTAGAGAAATATGGGATCTTATAATCTCCTCTTCCATTAAATAGGAAATGAAAACATCATTTGTGTGTATGGTGGTCTATCGCTTCACGACCTGAGGTGATTTCTTTCATAACCAACTATTATAACTAGTTATAATGATGAAAATAATTTTTATATATGATATTAATAACATATTTATAATTCTGAAAAATTATTATATAATTTAATATCTTACTTTTTCATTCCCTGAAAAATGATAATGGTATTAATGTTTACGTGAGGACTGACACGTCCACATAGTGATGTGATTCATTTTTTATCACCACATCATGTGAATGATATCTAAATGAGTATATTTAAAGAAGTAATATTAGATTTAAGTTGTTAAGTTCACTATTTAAAGAAAAAAATATACGTCTGTTCTTTCTATAATGATCGTTGAAAAAATGGAAATGTTACTCATGCGTACGTACGACATGTCATCTCCATGATTGTAACATAATTCATTTTTCATAAACATATTTCATGTTTGGTTTTAATATTATAATTGATAAATAAAAATGATAATTAGACCATCAATATTATTCTATATGTGAGGAAATCATGAGAACTTTAACCATAGTCAACCTATCAAAGTCATTTTGGACTTATATATCGAATATTGTCAAAACGTTCGATATGATAATAAATGATAAATTAATTGAATATAACATGGTAATAAGTGATATTAAAGTAATAATAAACATGAATAATTTTCTTATAAATTTAAATAATAACCCTAATTTTAATATTTAGTAATATAGATCATGTACATGATGAGTCAGACCCAAGGTAATGTATTTAATTTTAAAAATACTCTTATAAAATTCCCCTTTAAACTCTTTTTACAAAGTCAAAAGGATTGTTTTTTAACATATAACATGATTATAACTTTCCACCATAATAAAACATAAATTATTTGATGAATCCTCTATATATTTCCAAGTATATCTTCAAATAAAATGGTTTTTTATTATGTAGGTAGCCTTTATCTTTTTAAAAGTGATTTATTATGGATCTTTTTTATGGAAATAAAATTTAGAGTAAATTTTATGTTACTTTTGACTTTAATTAAAAAATTAAAAAGGAATATATTTTTAATAAAATTGAAATTATTTACAGTTAATAAAATAGAATGTTCTATTTTAACATATACGGTGACAAAGACATTTCCTACCATCATAATAGTAATTAGATATTTGGATTACTTTATAATATTTCATGTTTTCTTCAAAAAATCCCCTTTTCCATTTTATTCTAGAATATTAGTTTTGAAAATTTAGTTTTAGAGGAATTATTTATATCAGTATCTAAAAATTTATTCTAATGGATGTGAGAAATGTTTTTATGATGCAATCTTTCATGTTTTATAATAATTTAATGATTCATTAAAAATTTTTATAATAATGGGTGGTTCCATTATAAAAAAATACGGATGGATCCATGATTTACGTCTAATGAATTGGGTATGTTCATGTTGGAAGTTAAATGTGATTTATAATAAAAGTATAACTATAACGATCACACAAAGTGTAACTGAAAGGGTCGTTTCATGTTTAAGTATGAGAGTTATTTTATGTGTAACTGTGAGGGTTACACCATTAATAAGTATGATAATAAAATGATTCCCCAAGTTACCTACTTGAATTATCTATTCGTGTTATTTGTTTTTATGGAAATATTATGATTTCCCAAGTTAAAAAAGTATTTTATACTTTAAAATGATTAAAATTATAACTTTGTGAGAAAGTTATTGTGATTTTTTCATGAATTTATTGAAACCTTATGTTTATTATTTTTCCTTTATAAATTATTATAATATTTTTTATAAAAAAAAATTGGTTAGATAAATGATATATTGAGTAATAAAATGTTTTTTTGTGTTCGAATTTAATTTTGAAAAGGAAATTTTTTATAAGTATTTAGGGAATGATGGAATATTTCTTTATTTTTATGTCTGTTACTGAGATTTGTTTGCTCATATTATATTTTTAAATTTTTTGGTAGGTCTTGAGGATAGTCAAGGGAAAGGAATTCTTCAAGTTGAAAGTAATGGTGATTTATCATGAAAATCAAATGTTTTCCATTTCAAAGGTTTTATGATATGGAAAAAACGATACAGATTAGAAGTGTCCAATTTGTATAAATATAGGTTTGTTATGTAAGAGTTATGAACTAATCCCTAAAACTATAAAACAAAACTATCTTTTAGAATGTGAGAAAGTGAATTCTAGTTAAAAAGTCACTAGAATATGTAACTTTTAAGGTCAATTCTTTATATTTGGTTTCTGATCAAGTTTAAGATAACTTTATAGGTTAAGATAATGTTAATAGAATACTCTTAAAATATTTAACATTATGGTTAAGTAGAAATGATATAGAATTTCAATATTACAATGTCTCTTCATCTAAACTATGTCTATTCAGAATGTTTTTCAATAGAGGGAACATGGAAGCTAAAGTTATAAGGAAACAGGGGGAAAATATCATGCCAAATCAGAAACATGGAATGGTTGGAATTGGAACTGATTAGTTTATGTTAGTAATGGCTCTATTTACATGGGTTATAAATGGTTCTAATATCCATGTGAGAGAGTATCCAGATCTCTCACAGAGAAACATGATAAAAGTGGAATACTTTATAATGAAACACTATCATGAATTAAGTGGATATTCTGACCTAATGGTAGCTAAAGGACGGAGTAAATTTCAAGAAAATATATTCAATATCATGGGATGTTAAGAACATCAAAAGGTAACTATTTAGATTTATTGTTTTTAAGTTGAATCCAATCAATGGTGGACAATGGTTAATAATACTAGATAAAGTAAAGTAATTTATATCTTTTAATGGGAGGATATTTAAAATATTTTCATGGAGAAGTATTTTCCTAAGGATATTTTACTTAGGATGGAAAAAAAATCTTAGAAATAATGTAGATGAATTACGCATATAAGGCCACATATGAAGACAACTTCACCCGATTGGCATGGAATGCTAAAATTTTATATAAGATATTGATAGTAAAATAAATTTTTTTTACTCAAAATTTAATCCAAGATATCAAAGGGAATTGGACTCCCTTGAATTCAAAAGTTATGATAAAAATTTTAATGTGATGAGATGGTTGAAATGTATTTTATCAATTATTATGTATTTCATGAAAACAAGAATAAGAAAATTTTGAGATGGTAGGCAATGGGTAAGAATTAGTCAAATAAATCTAAAGATAAGAAATTAAATTTTCATATTTATGGAATGTGTGGTAAAAAACACCATAGAGAATGACTTATAAAATCTCTGAATTCATTCCAAAGTGGTCAGTCTGGGTGTGTTGTCTATTATTTCAATGAAATAGATCATAGTATTGGTAAGGTCAATTTAGATAATCATACAATAATTTGTTTTAAATGTGGTGAGATGGGTAATTATGCACATAATTTCTTAAAGTAGGACTATAATCCTAGGAAACATCTAGACTATAAGAAAACATTTGATGAAATCCTTTACAATGACATCTGTAGATGTCGGGCTATTAGGCAATGTGGTATAAGGTACATTTCTTGTTTATTCATATTTCCCGATCATCTTTTTTTATTTGAGCTCTACACATTCATTTATTTATAAGAAATTATCGGGTAAATTGGAAATTCCATCTTAAGAAATGGATCCAGAATATATGGTTAAAATATTTGGGGATGTATTGATATAGAAATAAATTATAAGAATAGTTTATATCATTTTCTATGGAAATAAATTTCTTAAAATCATTGTTGCCTTTCCCTTAGTAGATTTGGATTCCATTTTGGGTATGGATTCATTTTCTATTTATCTTGTTAAGATAGATTTTAGATCTAAAGAAGATTTTTTTAAGAATAATTTCATTTTTTATATAAGAATAAATTCATACCTTTGATAACATATCAAGAATCTGAGAAACTGTTAAATGAAGGAAACATATGTTTCCTTACAAATATTGTGGAGAATAAGGGAATTGTAAATATTAATGATATTCTGGTAGTAGATAAATACCTATATGCTTTTCCTAATGTATTTTTGGGTGTTATTCCTAATCTGGAAGTTGAATTTACAATTGAATTAGTGCATGAAGATATGAAAATTTAAAATCACCATTATTGAATGGATAAAGTAGAAATACTAGAATTAAAAAAGTAGTTTAAGGAGATGAAATATAAAGGTTTCATTCATCCTAGAACTTTTACATGTGGTTCCCCTATTTTACTTGTTAAAAAATATGGTTCCATGATGATTCACATTGATTATAGAGATTTAAATCACAAAATTTTTAGGAATAAGTATCCTTTTTAAAATATCTATGGCTTGTTTAATCACTCAAGAGAGATTACTATTTTTTATGGTTGACTTTATATTTGGGTATTATCACCTAAATATGAAGGTAGTTGACATTATGAAAAAAAAACTTCTGGATAAGATATAGGGATTTTGAATTTTTATTATTCTATTTCTGTTGAAAAATTTCCCGATTGTATTTATATATATTATGATTATTGTGTTCCATGAATATTTGGATAAGTTTTTAGTTTTTTTATTTCTGAAATTATCGTTTATTAAAATATTTATTTGGTTTATGAAAATCATCTAAGGATTATTCTTCAAACCCTCAAAGAAAATAAGTTATATGTAAAATTTATAAAATTTGATTTTGGGTTACAGAAGATTTATTTCCATGAACACATAATAAATAAATATAGCATAAAATTTGATCCCATCAAAACTAATGTGGTTGATTAATGGACAAGACATAAAAATGTTACACGGATTCATAGTTTTCTTAGATTAGTGAGCTATTATTAATAGTTTTTTGAAAACTTTGCATGGTTATATAACCCAATGTCCATGTTAATTCATAAAGGAGTTAAATTCATTTGGATAAAATAATGTGATGAATATTTTTAAGAACTAAAAATAAGATTGGTAAATGCTCTAGTTTTGGATTTTCCTAGATTTTTTCATCTATAGAGATACTTCGTTGAGTGAACATGGTTGTTTCCGAATACATAATGAAGAGGTAATTACTTATTCTTCACAAAAAACTAAAAACAAATGATTTAAATTATACTACACATGATTTTGAATTATCTACTATGTTTATTGATTTAAAAAATGTGCTATATCATTCATACAAATAAAATTTTTAAATCTATACTATCCATAAAAGCTTAAAGTATTAATTAAGTTAGAAATAGTTCAACATGAGATAGAGGTGATGGATGAAATTAATAAAGGATTATTATTTCAAAATTCATTACTATCCTAGAAATGTAAAAAAAGTAGAACGTTATTTCAGTCAAAAAAATAATTCTTTCTTAACCATGAAATGTTTCAAAAATGATCTCTTTGTTAATGATTTTTTGGATTTTTTGCCCTGAATTTTTGGATGCAGGAACTTCTTCTAATTTTTTTTGGGTGTTATTATAATAATCTATGTCCAAAATAATTAAGCAATCTTTGAAGGATGTGTCATGAACCAACCTAGGTTGACCCTGAACAGGTCCCCCGAGCCAATCTACAGGATGGCCTAAAGGGCATTCTCGATCTCCATGGGATGGAAACTAGTGACAGGCATAAAAACATACACAAGTGAATGATTTAACCCAAAAATAAGTAACCAGGACCAGATAAATGAATAGAATAAATTGAAAACATGGAAATAAGAATAGTTGAGCCTCAAATAAAAATATAAATAGATTCAGTTAAAAAATATAACTCAATAATGTGAAAACTATGATATAAAACTAGAACTAAATGAATAAATTGAAATGTCACCACATGATCTCCATGTGACCTCCTGGTCACCTCTAACCACAAAACCATATATGCTCCAACATCAATCACCTTCTAGGAAACCTAAAAAAAGGATGAACCTTCCAAATTTATTGGTTCTACTGACCCTAAGTGATATAGGTAGGGTGTGAGCTAACAGCTCTATAGGTAACCAACAAATAACACATGTTGTTCCTTCACCAAAATCATTCCATTAAAACTATTTTGAATTACATTTATAAAATTATATTTTTATACACACTTTTCATTTCAAAAACAATAACATGCTCCATTACCCTCATAATTTTAGACAAGGCAGAAGAAGGGAAAAAGGAATGATGATATTTCTCTTTCAAAAAATCTACTTATAAATCCTTTTCAAACCAATAACATGTTCATAGTTTTTTCAAACCATAACCAAAACCAAGTATAAGGAACAAGATACTATAAAAAGAGGGAAAAACTCTAATAGTTCTCATAATAGAAAAAACACATGAAATCTGAGGAACTCAAAGGAGAACCCGAACATACTATAAATTTTAATTATCCTAAAGGCATTCCCTACTAAATGACTTTATAATGCCCTAACACCCAACCATCGCCCTACCTGTCTTGGTTAAGGGGCCCAATCCTAATGAAATAAACCTGAGTATCAACCTGCTATCGGAAACTAGCTAGTATAATAACATAGACTAGTGTAGAAATCATTCTATATAAACCTATTTACTCTACTATGCTCCCGTGTATATTTCACAAGATGGTGTGTCATACAATATAAACAACAAGACACATACATGCCGCATAAATATCACTCAACTGGCACTACCCCAGCCACCCCAAGGGTAGTTCCTTTCCATCAATCATTCATTTTACAAGGGAGTGTCCCATACTAAGGAAACTCCCATCTCATGGATCACTAACTAGGAAAATGACCTAATCCAAGAATGGTTTTCCAAAAAGGCATTTAAAGATGCCAAACGGGCCTTTATTTCTACCCATCCATGGTCTAATTACCAAAAACAAAGGAATCATATCAAAATCCATTTTCAACCATATAAAATCTCATTTTCACTATGCCTTAGCCAAATAGCCTTTATGTATCAAACACACACCCAGACATGTCACATTTTCTAAACAAGCCCTTATCTCAAATCCACTTTACCACTAAAATGATTTTAAAACATGTACAATGAAAGAAAAGGTGCCAAACAAGCTTTCCACCCTTTTGAGAAATAATTGCCTTTTATCAAACACAAAATGTGTCATAACCTTCCACACAATTTTAAAACTACCTAATATTTTTTGTAAAACATGGAACCATTTATCAAAAGGAGAGGGAAAGAGGATATAGAAGTTATTTTTAAAAAACATGTTTCGAGAGAATAACCACTCCAAATGTCATCATCATTTGAAGGCATGTCCATTGGTGCCCTTTGTGCATCCATGTATGTGACCATATCCAATGGCATAGAAAAAGAGGTCCTTTCCCAACCACTGTGAAGAAAAAACACATGCACCATCCACCAACACAACAACCCTTTTTATTAAAACATTGATTTTCATAAAGTCAACCCAACCAGCCAAAAAATTTCCGTAAATAATTTTTATAAGTAAAAACCACCCAAAACATCCAAAATAACCATTTAAAAGAGAAACACATTTGATTAAACCCAATTATCTAGCCACAAACATGGGAATATTTAATAAAACATCTAAAACCCTATTTTTAACCAAACCTACCAACAAGAAAATGAAAACATTAATTAACAAAAAATATAATAAGGGTGTGAAAAATGTTTTCAAAATTAAACAATGAAACCCAATAATCACATGGAATGAAATTGGATGAAAGGGCATGGAGACACCTACCAAAACACATGTGAACGTGAAAGAACCTCAAAGGAAGGAATAACAACATCGTGCAGACCAATCACACACCATAGATAAAAAACCCCAACAATTTGGGTTTTACTATAAAGTAAAATATTTAATGAAATAACCTAAAATGGGAAATTCTTACCAGAGAGGAGAGAGGTAAGATCGGTCGCATCGCAAGGAGGGATAGTCGATAGAGATGAGGTTTCTATACTGGAGGGCTTGTGCTGGCGAGAAAGAGGTCGTAAGGCCTCACCCCGGTAAGTAGGAGGGCACCAGGTTAGGAGGGGATACATTCCGGAATAGGAGGCACGTTGGGATAAAGGCATACCAGGAGGGGAGTTCACCAACGAGGGACATGGTGGATCTGGGTTAGAGACTATGTGTACACAAGAGAGTAGGGGAGGAGTGGGTTGAATGCTATGGGAGAAGAATAGGGGTCCAGTCATGACCCCCTTAGTGTTTCTTCATTTTTTTATAATAATTATACTAATAATAATAATAATACATTATTTAAACATTCTTATTATATTAAAAAATTAATAAAACATTATTATTAACAAAAAAATTTATTCTTAATAATAAAAAAACATTAATTGAACAAATCTTATTATTATTATAAGAACAATTACACTTATTTCATTTTTTTAACAATAATAATATCAATGGAAATTTTAATAATAGTAGTAATAACACTTTTAAAATTAATATTATTATTATTATCCACATAATAATATTATTATTATTATAACGCAAAAATTTACCTAATTTTATTTCTATAAAATTTTATTTATTTTGAACTTTAGGAAGCTGCATGGACACTTAGGCTGATGATGCAGTTACCAACAACCGTGTGGTGCCCAGGCAGCAGTCTGAAACCCAACAAACTCATCAATCATCAAAAACATTAAACCAGTACTCAAATTGAACCTCGAAAAGGCTAACCAAATCCAATAAATAATAACATAAAATGATTTTAAAAGTTTTGGGTGTAAAAATTCCCCCACAAAAAACCTTTAGGTCCCCAGAAAGTCAAAAAGCTGAAAGTTGGACAAAAATTGAGTATATTCCTAAATGAAACTAGAAAAAACAAGGAATTTCTGGTCTGGATATTAATTCCCCAAGTCACAACTAGACAATATAGACAAAACCACAACAAAATACAAGGGGATAACATGATGGGGTTTTCCCCACCACAAGGATTCTACAAGCACTGAAATTAAATCCAAAATATACCACCCTGAGGAGGTACCCCACGTGGGAACTCCTAACTGGTCCAAACCACCCAATACAGTGAGATGGTATAACCACAGAGAGAAACTTAATCTTAACATAAAACTCAAACACAATTACAACATTGGTTTTTTCCACAAGAAATATCATCTCCAAACGATCACTACCAAACCAAAACCATCTCATATAAGGCCAAACATACTTTAAGAAAAATAGGTGATTCAAAAAAACATATCCAGAAAAATAGGACGGTTTGTACTACAACAGAACAATTTCATCACAGTCATCCAAAAAAACAATAGACTTACAATGGAGAAAAATATCAATAGAATAAAACAAGAATAAAAAATTAATTAAATGTTCTAATCCCAACACAAAACACAAAACCCAAAATGAGGATTCCCACCCTTGGAAAATTCTAACGGTAAGCAAGCTTCGCCCCGAGACCTGAGGTTGGGGATATGATGGATGAATCATCTTATTCTCACAGTCATGAACCAGCATCCCCAAATTAGAACTCCTTCCTCAAACGATGCTTCTTATATAATATTCCCTGGTGACGCAAATGGACGCAATGACGGTGAGGTTTCAGAGGGATGTGACAAGATAGCTTGGAATGCCCGAACTAAACATATCGATGGTACATCAGAAAGTGTTTTGACAAACTAGAAGTCAACACCAATGAAAGGGATTCTTCATAAACATGTTCCTCTCATACACCTATTTCTCCAGATGGGGAACCCTCGTGAATGATGAGAGTCACCAGATTATCCAAGAACTTGCACTTTGGATGCAAACTCTTTGAAGTGGCTGACACATGCCTTCACCAACCACAAGCCTTGTTAACTATAGACGGTCTCTTACATTTTTTCTCCTTCACCTCCTTAGGTATGATCTATTAGATGAAGACAGACTTCAATACCTCCCACAGTATCTCAAATCTAACTATGATAAGACATCTAACTCCACTATTCCAAAGTTGGACTCTCTACTAAACCAAAGACAATACAAACTCTAACAAACTCAGGAGTCCCCTACCACCTGAAGACATGCTCTACTCCCCTAAAAATTCTTCCATATCCCTAATAAACCCAAATATCATAGAAGAAAAAGAAACACTCAATAGAAACCAGAATTGGTCAGGACTGATTAATAACTTCTGGGGAAATTTTTGGTGGCATATTCACAACAACATGAAAAACACAATCGAAACTAGCATCAAGACAAAATTCAATCAAAATAAACACCCTGAGCCTAGAAAACAGGCCCAAAATCTGAAAAAATATTATACACAACCAAAAGAAACACCCCAAGACAATGGTAATAAGATCATAAGACAAAAATATGAAAACACAAGCAAAAAAACACTTTTCCAAAAATCTCCATTTTACCAATTTAAAACCATTTGAAAAAAACCTCCATTTTTAAATATATTATTATATTTCAAAATCCACATTCATTTTCAACATACTTACACAAAAAAATGAAACAAAACAAATAAACTAACCCAGAATGAGGAACTAATGCTTACTCCTAACCTAACGACATGGTAGTGGGCCACGTCCCAAGTAAGACATAACACTAAGAGGACCTTGAACTAGGTACCTGGGCTCATCATGGGTCACTACTCTATGCGGGTTCATAGTGTGACACTGAATCACCTCTATTTTCATCTCTTAATTCAAAACAAAGACAAAAGGCTCAAAACCTGGACTACCCCTGATAACTCAGGTCTCGTCACAAATTGTGTCGATTAGGCACTGACCCGTAACCTACCTTTTGAGCCCCAAAAATCCTAATCTCAACCTACAAGACACCCCAAATAATAAGGGCCTACTCAAATACAATTGTTTTCATGAACCACCTCATCTTGACCCTAAACTATCACCTGAACTGGTCCATAGCATGGCCTGAAGAGCGTTCCCAATCACCACAGGCTGGAAAATAGTGTCGGGCATCAAAACATACTCATTGAAATGATTTAAGCACAAAAAAAATTACTATGACAAGATAAATAAATGGAATAAACTAAAAACATAGAAACATGGACAGTTGTGCCTCAAATAAAAATATAAATAGATTCATTTACAAAATATAACTCAACAAGCAAAAAACTAAGATATAGAACTGAAACTAAATGAATGAACTGAAACCTCACCACACGATCTCTATGTGACATCTTGGTCACATTCAATCACAATACTAGATATTCTCCAACATTTATCACCTTATAGGAAACCTGAAAAAAAGGTTTAACATACAAAACAGCTCGGGTCTACTGACACCGAGTGGTATAGGTAGGGTGTGAGCTAATAGCTCAGTAGCTAACCACCAAATAATCAATTATGTTCCTTTCCAAAAATAATTCCATTAATACTAGTTTTAATTACATTTATAGAAATATATTTTTATACATGCTTTTCATTTCAAAACCAATAACATTCTCCATTTCCCTTATAATATTAGACAAAGTACAAGAAGGAAAAAAGGAAAGTTGATCTTTCTCTTCTAAAAGATCTACTTATAAATCCTTTTTAAACAAATCACAGATTTATAATTTTTCTAAACAAGAACCAAAACTAGGTACAAGGAACAATATACTACACAATGAGGGAAATGTATCTAATAGTACTCATAATAGAAAAAAATGAAAAATCATAGGAACTCAAAGGAGAACCAAAACATACATTACTTGTGACTCATCCTGAAGGCATTCCCTACTCAATGATGTCATAACACCCTAATTACCAACCATCTCCCTACCAAGCCTATTCAAGGGGCCCAATCCCATAGCAATAAACTCGAGTATCCACCTACTATGGGCTACTAGCTAGTACAATAACCAATACTATTGTAACAATCATTCTTAGTAAACATCTTCGATATGTTAGGTTCATATGTATATTTTACAAGAGGGTGTACCATACAATAAAATCAATAATCCACATATATTCCACATACAAATCACCCAATTAACACCATCCCATCCATCCTAAGGGTATTTCCTTACCATCAAGAAGTCATTGTATAAAGGAGTGTCCCATAACAACGGCACTCACATCTCGTGGATAACTAACTAGGTGAGGTACCTAACCCAAGAAGGGTTTTCCAAAAAATCCATTTCAAAATTCCAAATGGTCCTTTAGTTCTACCCATCCAAGGTCAATTTACCATAAATAAAGGAAACTCCTAAAAATCCATTTTCAACCATATAAATTCTCATTTCTACTATGCCTTATCCAAATGGCCTTTATGTTTCAAACACACACCGAAAGATTTCACATTTTTTAAAAGGGACCTTATCTAAAATCTACTTTACCTTAAAAATGAGTTTGAAACATGAAAAATAAACACAAAGGTTCTAAATGGAATTTCCATCATTTTGAGAAACAATTTCATTTTTATCAAACACCAAAAATGTCATAACATTACCCATAAATTTGAAACCAACCAAGCCTTTTTTTTAAACATGGAACCATTTATAAAAATGAGATGGAAATAAGAGATAGACGTTATTTTTAGAAAACCATGGTTTGAGAGAATAACCACTCCAAATGTCATCATCATTTGAAGGCCCATCAATGGGTGCACTCCATGAAGCCAAGGATGTTCCCGCATATAATGGTATAGAACAAGCGGTCCTTTCCCAACCATTTTGATGAAACAATACACACACCATCCACCAACATGATAAACCATTTTATTAAAAAACTTATTTTCATAAGGCCAACCCAACAAGACAAAAAATTCTATAAAACATTTATATAATTAAACACCACCAAAAACATCCAACATAACCATTTAAAAGAGAAAAACATTTGATTAAACCCAATTTTCTAGGCACAAACATGGTTATATTTAGGAAAACATCCAAAAAACTATTTTTAACAAAACTTACCAATAATAAAATTCCACCATTAATTAACTATGAATAAGGGTGAGAAACATGTTTCAAAAAAAATATTAAAACCCAATCATCACATGGAATGATATTGCAAGAATGGGAATGAAAACACCAACCTCAACCCATGTGAATGTAACTAAACCTCAAGGGAAGGAAGAACAACATCCTACAAACCAATCACACACCAAAAACAATGAGAAAAACACACAGATAAAAACCCTAAAAATTTGGGTTTTACGAAAACAGAAAATATTCAATGAAAGACCCCAAAAATTAGTGATGCTTACTGGTGGGGGGAGAGGGAAGGTCTGTCATGTCACAAGGAGGTACGACTACTAGAGAAGAGGTCACTAGACCGGAGGGCTCACTCTATGGACTAGGAGGTTGCAGGGGCTCACACTGGGGAGTCGGAGTGAGCTGGACCAGGAGGGGTCCATGTGCTATAACAGGAGGGCCACTAGGAGCAGGGTGCACCAAGAGGGGATCTAGACAATAAGGGAGATGAGGGATCTGGGCTAGGTTCTTCTCTTATACAAGGGATAGGGGTATGGGGTTCATCATCATGGGAGAATAATAAGGGCATTTGATACCCCCTAGGGTTTCTAAATTTTTTATAATAAATATACATTTAATAAAAATAATTATTATTATTATATATTCTTTAGACATTATTATTATATTAAAACATTAATAAAACACTATTATTCTTAATAATAATAATTAATTAATTAAAAAACACTTATTATTATTATACACACAATAATATTTGTTTTATTTTTTAACAATAATTATATCAATGACAATTTTATTAATAAAAATAATAATAATAACACTTCCAATCATAATAATATTATTATCCACAGAATATTATTATTATTATGCCGTAAACATTTACCTCATTTTATTTCTATAAAATTTTATTTATTTTAAATATTAGGCAACTACATAGACACCTGGGCTGATCGCGTGGTTACCACTAATAGTGAGGTGCCCACGCACCAATTATAAACTCATCAAACTCATAAAACATCAAAAAAAATTAAACCAGAAGTTAACCCGAACCTCAATAAGGATAACTGAAACCAAGAAATAATCAAATAAAATAATTTTAAAAGGTTATGGTGTGATAGAAAGTCCATGAGTTACAGAAAAATGTATAATTGGTTGATAATAGTAATCATATTTAATTTAACATTGGTAAATATAGTTTTTTGATATTTGGAAAGATATTATGTGTGCCTTATGAATCCAATTTTAAGAGTTCCTTCTTCTATAAATCTCAAAGTTCCCTATTTTTTGTTTATCCTAGAAGCACTAAGATGTATAAATACCTTTAAGAGTATTACTGCTGTGATGGAATGAAAAGATATATTCCTAATTTTTGTATGAAAAGTTTTACCTTAAAATTGGTTAATGTATAATAACAATTACTGAAGGGAATTTTTCAGCCTTTTCCTATATTAGAGTGGAAAAGGGAAAATATATCCATGGATTTCCAAGTGGTATTTCCAAATATATATTGAGGTAATAATGTTTTTTGAGTTATTGTTCATCAATTAACTAAATGTGTTCATTTATTCACATTTGAGACACTTTACCATTGGATCAACATTATCAATGGTATCTTAAGAAGATATTTGGGTTACATGAAGTTTCTCTCTCCATTTAATCTATTTGTGATCCTAGGTTTACATAAAAAAAATTTAAAGAAATTTATAATTCCTTGGGTACTAAATTAAATTTCATCATGAATTTTCATCTTCAATCTCATGGAAAATCCAAGATAAAAATTTAAACCTTGGAAGACAAGATTCATTCTTATTCAATGGATTACTATGTACATTTAGATCTTCATATTTCTTTAGTTGGGTTTTCTTATAATTTCAATTTATTATTCGAGTATACAGATGGAAACATTTGAGAAATTATATGAAAATAGATATTGAACTCATTATTTGGGAGATTAAGTAGGTGTTCGGAAGTTTATAGGTGAGGAATTGGTAGAGAAAATGGTTGGTATGGTAATGGTGATTCATAAATACATGAGGAAAGCACAGAGAAGGTAGAAAATTTATGTGGGTAATAGGATGATAGATCACTCTTTTGAGGTAGGTGATCATGTTTTTCATAAAGTATCTCAATGTTAAAATGTAATGAATTTATTATAAAAAATGGAATCTATGTCGATAGTTAATTGGACCATATGAAATCATGCATAGATTTGTGTCATTTTCTTACTGAGTGTCCTTCCCTCTGAGTTTAAGACAGGTACACAATTTTTTATGTTTTTATGTTAAGAAAATATTTGACGAATTCATCTCATGTTTTCATCGCTGAGATAGTTTAGTTAGAAGAGAGCCTTTATTATGGGGAATAGCCTACTCAAATTATTAACTATAGATATAATTTATTAAAGAATAAGGTAATTCACTAGGTTAAGGTATTCTATAAAATCATAAGGTTGAAGAAGAAGCAATAGATTGTGAAAATCCTATAAGGGAAATGTATCCTAACTTATTTAATAAGAGAATAAAATTATGAGGACTCAATTTCTAAAAGGGGGAAGGATGTAGCTGGGTAGAATTTTTTTATATAAAACATTTTTATATATTCATTAGTTACATTTTATAGATTAATATTCATTATAATAATATGATATATTTTTTGGTCAAAAGGGAAAAACATTATTTCTAACCTAATTGGATTTTGTGTATTACATGGTTACTAAAATATTGATTTTCAAGTTTTAGAGATTTAATTTTAAAAAAAAATAACTTCATTTTTAGATTCACCATGACAATATTATCTTAATATGAATTCTTGTTAATTTTCTAAAAAAGATTATTTTTCATGGAATAATGATAAATAATTATTTTTATTTAGAAATGTATATTATTTTAATGTTTTTATAAAGTAAAACTATATTTTTACTTAGATTAAAAATTTAATTAGTTTATTTGAATTTAAAATAATCCAATTTTTATTTCTAAAAATTAATTTTACACTTGAAGATAGCATAAAAATAATATATTCTTAAAAGGGGAATTTTTTATGAAAAATTATTTTTCATTGCTTTTGGTGATTTAATATTAAATTAAATTCTACCAATTATGTGTTTTTTAATTTGAAAAATGGTTTCCATATTTATAATTAGTGGTTATAAATCTAGTAAATCAGTCCCTTTTATTTTTTGTAAATATGAATAGTAACCTTAGTAATTTTTATTACCATATTAAAAGAAAAATCAAGTAATTAAAGTTAAAAATAAAATGATATGGACTATAAAATGAGCAAAACACATCCCATATTTTTATTTTATTATCTAATTACTTCCATAATATTCCAATATTTTACTATATGGAATTTGTTTCCATTTGGTTGAGATTATGACCTTTATAATATTTTATTTAAAGAAAAGTAAAAAATGTCATGCTTTTGATTTTTATTAAATAAAATATTTTTATCATAGAGATTAATTGGGAACATTTTAGATTATAACTATTTTTTAAAATATAAATGATTTAAATTCATCTTGGTAAATTATTTTAAATTTTTAGGAAGAAATTATTTCCCTAAATTCTTACACAACATTGACATAGTAATTATTCAATTAATGGAAAAATGAAATATATGGCATTAAAAATATTGAATGTAAAATAATTTTAGATAAATAATATTATACATGAATTTTTTAGATGGGATTGATATTTATGGGATATAATAAAATATTTTTTATTAATTTTTCTAGTTGTCTTGATGTTATTATAATTAATGTGATAAATAGTTCCAAAATTAATATTAATGATATTTTATAATATATAATATTTTATTTAATGATATAAAATTCCTAAAAATATTTTATATGGATAATTGATTATGATATGGTTTAAAATATTAACTATGGTCCATTTATGGGCCTTTTTAAATTTATATTTACTATATTGACCCACAAAGATTAAAAAAATCCTTGTTTCACTATAACATTAAAATGGGTTATTGAGGGGTTAAAATAATAGGATAAGGGTAAAAATGTGACATAATATTTTCCAAAAAATATTTTATGAGATTATTTTGACCCATAATAACCATATATTCTAAATAAATAAATTTTTATCCATTTAGAATTTATCATTAATTTATATTAATTTAATATTTTGTGGAATTCCAAGAGTGCCCCTCCCCTATCATATAAAAGGGAAACTATTTTTTAAATTAATTCACAATTAAAAAAAAATTTTATTATGATAATATATTCCCAAAAACCTTCCTATAATCTATAACCTCATTATATAGGTCTTGTTTTAGGCATAATACTGACCTTCGAGTTCTTAAGGTGTTAATAAAAAGAGACTTTCTAAATAAACGGTGTAGTTTTTTAACCATATGATTTATTATTACTTATTATTACAACTCATTAAATATTATTTACAAATGATTATATGATTACACTAGTATATTACATATATTGATGAGTTTTTATGTTAATTTTTCATCCTATATCCATCTCCTCTTCTATCAAATGGGAAATGAAGACGTCATTTGTGTGTACGAAAGAATACTGTCTCGCAGAATGATGTGATTTGTTTCCCATAACCACCTATTATGACTAAATATAATGAATTAATTAATTTTTATATATAATAATCATGATATATTTATCATTATTAACATATAATATATCATTTACTTCTTTATATTTATATTAAATAAAAATGATATTGTCATTCGTGTGTACGTGCTGATTCCCACCTCCACGAAGTGATGTGATTCAGTTTTCATCCACACATCACATAGATGATTTATATAAGTATATTTTAAGAAGTAATATTATATTTAATATATTATTATCAATATGGATATATAAAATTATACTTATATTATTCCCAAAATTATCATTTTAAAATGGAAACATTACTCATATGTACGTATGACCTTCCATCTTCATGATTATAACGTAGTCCATTTTTTATAACCAGTGTTCATGATTGGTTTTCAAACAATAATTTATGTATAAAAATGATAATTATTTTATGACTATTATTTTTTATATGATTAATTGATGAATTAATTGACCATATTCAATCTCCTGAAGTCATTTTTGACTTATATATCAAATTTTATCAAAACATCCAACATGAACTTAAATAATTAAGTAATTGTATATAAAAATGTAATAAGTGATATAAAAAGAATAATAAACTTCAAAAAAGTTCTTAAGAAATTAAATAATTAACCTAAGTATATTATTCTAGAATATAAAGATCATATGTAATGAGTTAGACCCAATGTAATATATTTTCTTTTAAAAATATCATTTTGAAATCACCCTTTAGACACTTTTTACAAATTAAAATGGAATGTATTCTTTGACATATATGACATGAAAATAATTTCCCAAAATAAAGATTCATCAATGCTTTGATATATCCTCTATTTTTTTAAAGGTTATTTTCAAATAAAATGGAATTTTTATTATATGTGCACTGATTATATTTTCAATAGTTATTTCTTTTTGATGTTTTTATGGTCATAAATTATAAAGGAAATTTTATATTGATTTCGAATTTATCTAAGAGTTTTAAAATGAATTCTTTTACTAAATGCTCAAAATTTATTTATATACAACAAAATGTATTGTTTTATTTTTGTGTATACAAATACAATAAAATTTCATGCTGCCATAATTGTCATTTAGTATTTGGATTCCTTTATAAGCTTTCATGGGTTCTTCAAATAAAACCCCATTTTTCATTTTATTCTGGAATTTTAGTTTTAAAAAATGGTTTTTATAGGAAATCAGTGTATCAATATCTGAAAATTTTATCTTATATAAGTTAATAATCCTTTTATGATGCATTATTTCATATTTTATGATTATTTTATGGTTCTTGGGTATTGTTTATGATCGCAGGTTGTTCTGTTATAAACTATATATTCTTGGGTCCTTGATATCCCTCCAATTAATTGGTTATTTATATGTTGGAATTTTGATGTGATGGTTATTCAAAGTGAAACAACAATGGTTACACCAAGTATAACTGCAAGGGTTATTTCAAGTATAACCATAAGGTTTATTTCATGTGTCACTATGAGGGTTACTCCATACATATGTATAATAAGAAAATTATTCCTCAAGTTAGCTACATGATTTATCTATTATATCTATGGATTTATACGGAAATACTATGATTTCATAAGGTAAAATAATGTATATTTTTCTTCTTGAGGCTGAAAAGTATAAATTTATGAGAAATTTAATATGTTTTTTTCATGATTTTAAAGAAAAAGTGTGAGTTTTATTTTTCTTTTAATATTTCTTATGAAATTTTTAATCAATATATATTGGCTGGTAAGAATATTTCTTTATTAATAAACTATTTATTTGGAGCCGAATTTTTATTTTGAAAATGAAAATTTTTATATGTATTCATGATATAATGGTTTCCTTCATTTTTTTATATCCCTTACTAATATTTTTGTTCTCATCCTAATATTTTTTTAAAAAATAATAGGTATTAAGGATAGGTAAGGGAAATGAAGAATCCAAGTTTAATGTCATGAATATTTTTCATGAAAATAAAATGTGTTTCATTTAAAATGTTTTATATTATGAAAAAATCAGTACTTATTAGAAGTGTGAATTTTGTATAGATATGGGTTTGTTATTTAAGATTTATGAACTAACTCTCTAAAAAATATAAACCTATGAGATAATTAAGTATGTGAGAAACTGAAATATAGTTTAAATTCACTAGAATGTGTAGTGTTTAAGTCCTAGTCATTATAATTTGTTTGCAATTTTAGTATTAATAAAGGGATATATTGCTAGAAAAACAACATACTCAAGGAATAACCAATATTTCAAGATATCAACATATAATTAGTCTCATATTTAGGGTTTTAGCTTAGGTTCAATAATCCTAACACCAAAGGTAACTAAACCAATCTCCATAAGTATCTAAACTAATAAAAGAATTAAATCCCTCTCTACGACCAACTAAAGAACCAGAGATTAACACTCCTAGATCTAGTTCTAAAATTTTATTTTTAAACACTTGATTTGAAACAAATTTAGATCAACCTATCATTATTTTATAGAATTTCAAATAGATAAAAATTATAAATTATAAATCATCTAACAATCCCAAGAATTCAATTCTTTGTGTCTTTGGGGATTAGCTATGTAAGCAACTTATTCCATAACACTTGTGAACATTTCTCCACATTCAAATCACACTGGATCAACTTCTAGACACATACTAGGTTACACTCATATTTATATCCTAGGGAGAGACAAAATAAGACTATGTGACATGGAAGGAATAATAAGGGTAAGATTTTCAATATGTTAATAGGGGTAATATTATAATAATATTATAAAACATTAGAATCGGATGAATATCTCTTTAAAAGAACATATAAAATATTTTTTCCATAATTCATGATATAAGGACATTCAATGTCAATGAAAAACATATAACTTGAAAAAAAGTGTAATATCAAGATATAATAAACATGGGTTACAGATAATAATCATAGGCATATGGATAGAAATGTAACATACCATTGAAACCTAGAATAATAAAGAAATCTAGTTTAAATATGATCATGAAGAAATTATAACATTATGAATGAAAAAAATCAATGCTTCATGTAGTGAAAAAAAACTCCCATGCTTCATATTGTGAATAAACAAATTCTCACACATCATCTTGTGAACAAAAAAACCCACACTTTATGTTGAAAAAAACATAATTCATATTCTTTATGTTGTGAAAAACCAAATTCTAACACATTATGTTGTTAAAAAATGTATATGCTTCATATTTTGAAGAAAACATCCCATGATTTGTATTTAAAACAAAATGAATACTCATGTATCCTTTTGTGAAGAAGAAATATTTATATATTTAACATCTATGTATCATGAGATTTTAATCCTTAACCAATAAATTAGAGGAGGATATAGGACCCCACACATTAGAATCCATACACTTTCATGCCACTTGAAGTCAATCATTCAACGTATCATAAATAACCCATGGAAAAAAAATATTTCTTATATTTTTTAAAAGTAATAACATAAATATAAAATTTATAGTTCCATAAATAATAATAATATGATAATCCAAGGGAAAATAAATGGTCTCTAGGGACATCAAGAATTATTCTATTTAAGTACCCTTAAAATAAGATAATATTTCATATTTATATAGTATATATAATTAATATATTGTTTTTTAAATAATTTCTCCAATAAATAAATGTATAGGTAACTAGGTCAACATGAATTAATCAAAGTAATATCTAATAGGGTAGTCAAAGATAAAATTAATTGTAAGAAAAATAATGTTATGAAAAAAAGGATCATTAAAAAAAGTACAGCTAAATTATTTATATGATAGAAAAAAATATTTAATTTATCCATAGAAACATGGTTGGTGGAATCATTTGAAGAATATCATTGATCAAGTATATGTTTTTTCAATGGAATTTGAATTTGATATAAAATACTTTTAGATATAATTTTAAAAATGATTTTTGTGAAAAAAGAAATACACTTGACCTCTTAAAAGTATTTTAAAGAAACACTTCACAAAACATGACAAGAAATATTTTCTTTTATAAATACTAAACATATAGAGAGTAAATTTCAATGAAAATGACAAATGTGGAGGAAAGATTCATTTACATAGAAACATTAAAGAGATATTCTTTTTGTTAAAAATACACATATATAAAATCATAAAATATTCTCTTTTAAGTCATTTTTAAATTATATCAACAAAAATGAAAATAAAAATTCTCAATTTGTGGAAAAAAATAAAGAGGTATCCACAAAATTTTAATTAAAGAAAAAATATTTATGAAAATATTTTTTTTAAAATACCTTGGTTGGAAACCATGTCACATAAATAAAATTCAAAACATAAAATTTAAAATGAGTTAAAGAGAAATTGAAGTTCAACAAAGATATCCAATAGAGAAAAAAATGATATAGGATTTATAATTAATTAGCATAAAAATTCTCTAGTTGGATTATCACATTTTAGAGTTCTCTATTTTTAAAAATAATTTGAAAATAAATAATTACTTCTTTAGTAAAATTTGAATAAAAACTCTTGATAGGGAATGAATATGAAATTGAACTTAAAATAAAATGAATAAAGAATTAATTCATGATATAATATATCTAATAGGTATCATATACACCACATAAATATAAATAGTTTCATAATACAAATAATGACTTAGTGAAGGAAATTGAGATGATAACCCTTACCTTTTAAGTGATAACTTTTTTCATTTTGGGTGGGAAATTCCTAGGGAAGTTTTAAATTTCTATTTTGCTGGAGATTTATTTTAAACTATGAATCATAACTTTGTTTCAAGAGTTTTAAAATCCTAGAATGGAGTTTTTGGATGAAGATTAAGTATTGAGTGTTGACCTAGGGTTTTAAGAGGCCATCAATAGAGTGGATGGGGGGCTGGGACCACAGAAAAGTGCTCTAATAGCTTACTCATGTTATAAAAAGGGTATTCACAATGTGAGTTAGTTTCATGGGGTTGGTTAAGAATTTTTAGGATGTGAAAATATACCTAGAGAGAAGATCCTAAAAATTCACACTATGACTCCAAATGTCATGCCCTAAAACATGGTTGACCTTTAAAAAAATCTGAAATAGGTTCTTGGACACACTATTATTTGAAATATTGGAACACATACAAGGGGTAGGGTATTGTCCAATGAAACTCCATGTCACTTATCCTTTGGTAAAAATGGTTCTAGTTATGATTCAACAATGTCAGAGGTAGTAATTTTTCACCATCATCCTTATTCAATGTTTTCCACTATCATTCCTAATTTTGGGAGTTCTCATTTTTAGACATTTTGATGATTCCATTGGGTATCATAGAATCAACCATTTATGTTGGGGTTTTTACTAAACATAGAATGAAAATAACTTTAGATGAGATATGTATATTGTCACAAGTTTTTTCATAAAAGGAATTTCACCCTTTTGAATTATTCTATTATTTAGAATTTAATTATATTAATTTGGATGTTTTTATTGTTGTCAAGTGATGTGTAGTTTTTTAGAATGAAGTTAGAAGTGTGTTTTAGACCATTAAAATATGGTTTTTTGAGGTTTTGACAAGATGATGATATACTATAAGTATTTATAAATTGTTCCTTCATATTTGATTTTAATTTATTTTTAAACCTTTTAATTAATTATAATTTAGTTATAAGTTATTAATTATAATTATTTAGTACAATAAAAAAATTTAGGTAATTAGTATGATATTTTAGGTATTCCCATTTGAGCGTTTTGTTTCCACATTCACTCATACAGTTGGTATGTTAATAGTATATGTGAACAATGATAATATATTATTATATTATTGGTTATTTATTATTTATTTTTCACTCTAATAGAGGGTATAGTATCATTAGGGCTTCACATGAGACCATCACTCCTAGTCGATAGCCTATGATGTATGGGGAGGCGCGCTAGTTTTCATGTGGCATTTTAGCTCAAACCTAGGGATTCGAACTGGGATGCTACAAAATGGTATCAAAGTAGGAGTCTAGTTTTCCTTAATTTTGTAATTTAGTTGACATGAAACAAAATAATTTTTCAGAGCTTGTAATGACACTTTGATTGGTGCATCACCAGAAACCATCTAAAGAGAAGTCCAGGTTACCAGGGCATGTGATTCATGTTCAAAGTTTTTTCTATTTTGATCATTTGTTTTCACATCGTGTAATGCATATGGATTTGGAAATTTTTATTTCATATGTATTTGAATCTTGTCTATATCATCAAGAGGTATCATATGAGTCATTTTTGGAAAGTACATTTTTTCCTTACATATATGTTTTGTGTGTGTGATTGCACTAATGACAGAGGAATGAGTTGTTTTAGTGTCAAAAATTATACTATTTGTATACATATGAGTTCATGGAAACATTATAATCGGATAAATCCATATGTGTGTCTACTTATGAAATATTTTCATGTGAGGATATATTGTGGAGCACCTGTATGATGACGGTGATGATAAAGACAATGTGTATGATGAACAATATGAAGACCCTTTATGTTTAGGCGACAATGTGTACCTTTTTAATTCATTGTATAGAATTAATTTTCTATGTAATAATATTGTGCGAGTATCTAATGGATAGGCTAGTTAATTAATGTTCTGAATTTTCTCTATATAGAGTTGTCCATATAACACTTAGTGTCATTCTATTTAACCAAACAATGAACATATGTCCTCTTGACGTGCCTCTTGACGTGTTTAGTATAAGGTTGAAGCTATCAGGGAATTTCATTAGAGATGTTCCCATATCACTTTATATGATTTTTTACCCCTAGAGAGACATTATTATAGGATTTTTACAAGACCTGGTGGACTTAAAAATTTTACTTTGGTTACTAGTAGGTCTATACCACATAAATCTTTATGTTAAACCAAGTAAGTAAATTTCTTATGAAGGGATAGTTAATGTTAAATCATTAGGGTTAGTTTTCATTATTTATAATACATTATTCATGTATATAACATTTGTAAGGACAAGGGGGGAGTATTGAAAGTTTTTTTGAAAACCAAGAGTATAGAGAACCTTGAGTAAAATAACTTGAGATAAAATGATGGGTTCAGGAACCCGGATTCTTATGGAATTGAGGTTTGTACCAAATGGTTTTCTAGACTATTGGTTAAAAATTCATATCTTTTCGAGACTACTAGTTAAAAATTCATATCTTTTTGGATGGATAGTGAAGATTCTAGGTGGTAATAACTAAGAGGGTTGAACCTTGGGTGGATGATCTTTTCTCAAACTAATACATGTGTGACAGGTGGTAAATAGTGAAACTTAGTACCATGGAGATTCTCATTTCTAATATTATAATAGAGATTAATTGAGTTTGGAGTATCTAACTCATTTTAGTGTTTGGAAAAATAAAAGGAAAGTGAGTATGGGCCCAAATGTATGTTATTCATGGAAAATAACTCTACTATTAGGAATGAATTATGTTGTCTTATTGGGATAAGATAACCATAATTCATGAGCATTTATACAGTGGTTCAAATATTATGGTTAATCCATTGGAAAAATAATGAAGAGCTAAATTTTGGGTATGTCCCTATTTCAGTGGATGAAACTAGTAGAGGTGGTGATAGTGTGTCACTAATGAATTCGGTTAAGTTTCACCCTTGAATATGGTAACACACATTTTCAAAATGAATCCCATAGATTTTGGAGGCAAAATATTTAATGCCTTTATAGTTTTATATGTGGAAAAATACAGTATTGATAATCGATTGTGGCATTATTATGCAGTCAACCTAATTTTTTAATTGGTGGAAATGACATGGTTCAAAAAGAATCATGCATAATGGGATGATACCTATTTGGATAAAGATTGATAACATACACCTAAGATACTATGGAATTATGAGAACATTGATAATGGATCATTGGATTTTTTATACTATATTCTTGGAAATAAAGGTATATATATTTCATGGTGTTTTTTATTATGAATCGATTGAATAGATAATCATGCATAGTTATCATGTTTGAGGATGAAATAGTTGTGGACTGTGTTAAAAGATATGTGAGTTTCAAGGAAACCAAACCAATCACATATAAAAAAGAGAAAAGACAAAAGTAGAAGAGGATTTGTAACTCCAAGACTCACCTAATCATGATCTTCATGCTCATTGTGTGTTTTTTCACTCAAGTATTAACTCATCCCTTATCCTAACATATAAAAATAACATGTAAGGGATTATTAGGTAACAAAGTTCCATGAAGACCTGATCAGGATATCGGTATAACTCAGTAGGAAAACACCAATGTGTTCTAGTAGTTAACTAGTTATATGAAGTGTATGTTCATGTGATAATATTAGAAGAAAAAAACATGCAATGCATAAATATAAAATAATAAAATATCACCTGACACACAAAATAATTAACAACCATGTGTCAAGTGGTCATCTACTTGCAAAACTATCATGAACCCCAGTAATACCTTTTTCAGTTCCTTACTGAAAGAATATTCATAACAGATATTAGAAGTAATCAAAGACTATCTATAATATTTTCATAATGATATACAATTTACTCATGGTTTCGAGTCCTGATTCATTCCATAAGGCCGAATGGGGAAAATGTTCTTGATATCCATAAGGTATCATGTTCTCACAAGTCCACTAAATATCCCCAAGGGATCAAATTCTAAAAAATATACCTAGTATCCATAAGGCATCGAGTTCTAGGATGGGACATAAGGATTTCATGAAACTATCCTATTTAAATGTTCAACATCTCTATATTCACATGTTTTTATCCCCCTAAAAGGTTTAATATACCTTAAAGATCCACCTATTCTTGTACCAAGTGAAATATCTCCAAAGGAAAGGTAAATACACATATAATGGAAGAGCATAATAGGGAAAGCTTAATATATAATCCTGAGAGTATACATGATACATAAAAATATTTGTGATCATTTTCAAATATAGTAAAAAAATATGTAATAACACTTTGTAATCAAGCATTATATAGAGCCTTATAGGATATGCACGCACCCTCATGAGATCACTACCAATAATGGTATAAAATCTATAACAAACATGTAACATACCAAGGAAAATAAGAGTGAACATATAAATAAATCATGAAATATCTTCATGAGTCATTGAATCTACAAATTTTATCATAAAAACAAACTCTATTAGTCTATATAAGCATACTCCTGATATAGGTCAACATACGTGGTCTCAAGTCACAAAACAACACACCTCAAGGTGTACATGTAGTTTAGCTAACTCATTAGTTATCAAGCCATGGGAATCGATGTCCAGTGTCATACTAGGGAACAAGGGACCATCAATTACCTTGGGTTCACTATTTTTTCTATCATTTATATAACACCCATAGATTTTTAAATAACACCATGTTCTACAGCATATAAAACATGCAACACTGAGCTTAAACAATTCATGGAATATTATTATTTAAATTTTATAGTTATAACCTTGATATTAAAATAGAGGTTTTTAATTGGATTAAATATATTATAATATATATATATATATTACTCAATTAAAATTTATCAACAACTTCTCATAAAATAATGACTCAATTTTTAGTAAAGACATTTAATTCTTCAACAGTATGTTTTGTTCAAAAATGATTTCAATTTATTTTTTTGAGAAAACATTATATTTACTTTATGGAAATTTTTTAAAAGGTATTCAATAAAATTAGTTTCATTTTTAAATAAGAATATATAAATTATCTCAATATAAAATTTTTTATTTTTCTAAAAAATTATATTTTTTGAATAGTGAAAATACAGTTTTTGAATGTTTTTTATAAAAATGTAATTTATTTTAATTTAAATATCATATTATTATTTGAATTAGATCTAAAATTAACATGGGTATATCTAAGTTATAAATAATATATTTAATTACATTATAATCAGAAATATACTTGACTTAGGTATAAGTTCATTTTTTGGCTTACAAATATCATTTTTCTAAGATATCTTTTTTATTTACTTTTACACATATATATTAAATGTAATTAAAAATCCATATTTGAATATAATTTTATTAAATTATATTTATTTTTTATTGTCCAAAAATTCAAATTTATACTATGCTGATTTTTTTGAGATTTGTTTGAAGAAGATAATTTTTTAGTGAATAGTAAAATAATAAAGCTTTTCTGAAATAACATACATTTTAAGATCTCATCAAGAAATAAAAAGGATATAAAAATTATTAAACATATGTAATGAAAAATTTATGATTATATATTAAAAATATCTTATATAAGTAATTCAAAAAATATAAATTATAATTTATTTCATGATAAATATGAAAATATTTTTCAGTGTTGATGCAGTGCTTAAACAAAACTGAAAAACCAAATTCGGTATCCTATATATAATATTTAAGAAGGACTATGTAATTTATCTACTTTTTTAATACATATTAAGTGTTATTTATGAATTTTATGGTTATAAATGAATTTTTGAGTTCTATAACAAGTGGATTGTCCAAATTCTTGGGTAATTCTTGGGAAAACTCAAAAAAGTCAAAATAATATATTAGATTAGTCATCATGACATATATTTGAGTAAAATACATATTTAATTAATATAATAGTTTTTTATTGAGCTTTTTTTATTTATTTTTATGATGGTAGTTTTTTTATTTTATTTGATGAAATAATAACCTTAAGTTCTTTCACAACACTAATGCAATGCTTGGATAAGCTATAGAAAAATCATGTAATTTATTTTTGAAATATATTAAAATAATATAAAATATATGAATGAAAGTGTACCTATAATTATTTAGATAAATATTACAAATTAGGGATATTTAAAATTATTATATTCTAATTCACTGTTTGTATAGGTGTATTTAAATTCAAATTAAATGAATAGTCTGAAAATAACATTAATAATATTTTATGAAACTAATATTTTATTAAATTATTGAAAAATCATAAAAGAAGATAATTTAAAAATTATATGGTCTAAAATTTCATCCATTGACCATTTATGTTCCAATTTTCACATTATAAGTAAAATTATAACCCTTTATGTGTGGAAAATACATTACTGTGATTATGGTTAAAAACAGTAAACTTATGGGTCAAACGAAAATATAAGTTTTAAAACACAACTTAAACCTCTACAAAAATTATTTTATTAGATTATTTCAACACCATAATACATTATCTTTGAATTCCTAGCCATTTGAAATCATTTGGCAAGATAATGATTTTATTATACTTTATAATCTTTTATAAAATCCCAAGAGTGCCCCTCCCCCAAATTATAAAAGGGAAGTCATACTATCTCTTATTAACACCACTTTAAGATTTATATATTTACAGAACCCTACTTAATTCTATTCTCCACACACATAAATAAATTCTAATGTTTATTCTTCCCAAAATATGAACTACATGGCCCTTAATAGAAGATATAAAGTAGTTGTTTCAAAGAAGTGATAATCACATAACCAATCACTTTTTTTAAGTTCTTGTTTTAACTCATATAAATATATTATATTATTCATAAAATAATTACATAAATTACCTCAATATACTATATTGTAATAATTATAATGATAAAACATCTATTTTTCTACAAATTGGAAGTAAAAGCATCACTCATGTGTATGTATGGCTTGCCGTCTCAATGTAGTGATACAATTCAATTTCCATCACCATGTTTCATGGATATTAATTATGATGGTTTTATTATTTTCATATGATAATTATGACATAAATAAATTTATTTAACTATAATATAACATCTTCCTTCTTACCTTACAAATTTTTGTAAAATGATAATTTCACATGTGTGTATGTGTGGACTACCACCTCCACGAAGCGATGTGATTAATTTATCATTTTCATTTTACATGGATAGTAATAAGGATTGATTTAATGAATATATATGATATATATGATATAAATATTTTTTAAAAGGTGAATTATTTACTTCCTTTCTTTCCTTCCATTTGTTGAAAAGTGAAAAAAGAATTCATTCATGCATGTGACCTAACATCTTCATGAATGGTTTAATTCATTTTTATATAAATAAATTTTATGAATTAATAAAAATATATATTTATTGATTAAAATTATGGATATTATGTAATTGTGATAAATGAATAGGGATCAGATCTACTGAACTGAGGTTTTTTTGAAAGAACAAAATAGTTAACACCCAAAAACGGTGATTTTAATAAGGTATTATTAATAACTTGGTATTAAAATGTTATAAATGGGTCATATATGACATTATATGTATATATATTACTTTATTATTACTCTACGATAAATTTACATTCATTATACAATAGTATAGATCACTTTTGAAGAAAATAAAACACATGGTAAGAGTTTATCATCTCAAATTGTCCTATTTGGGACGTAAGTTATGTTATTGACCCATGATATTTTATGAGGTGATTATACATACCCTTTGTAATTTTATATCATTAATATAATTATATATTATTGTATATAATGTCTAATTATAATTGCTTTCTTTTATGGTCCTTATGATCCAATGTTACCAAAGTGGTAAGGGGTTTATTTTTCAATCCCATTTTAATCATCATTATTTATGATTAAATTTGCATTAAAAGAAATTATATGTTCCTTATATAATTAATTGCTTTATCTTTTATTCTTATATATTTATTTCTAAATAATAAAATTTTTCCTTCATTTTCTAATCTTTCAATACTCAAGATTCCAAGAAAACATTTTTAAGGAAAAACCGACTAAATTTTACTATTCAGATGAAAATGATTTTATTCCACATCCACATTTGTCTAAAAAATGTTTTAAAAAAATGTTTTTAATATTCTCTAATGATTATTTAAATACATTTTTATCCATGGTTTATTTTTACAAAATTGTTTCAAATGGAATCTTCTTTTAATTTTCCAAACTAAGTACCTTTTATCTTTTTACAAAAGTGTGAATGTAATATTTTTCTTTTGACATATACATCATGAATTTAATTTCATGTTATCATGACAACTCAATGATTTGAAGCCTCCTTTATAGTTTTTCCATGTTTATTTTCAAATAAAATTTTTTATATAATATTATGAATATTTTTATATTTTATAGAAATGATTTTGAAATGAAATATTTATTTTCCTAAAGAAATATTCTAGAAATGTTTTCAAATTTTTATCCATGATAACATCCATTTATGTTAATTATGATTTACTAAGTATATGATCCAATGATATCATCCTTATTCTTTCTCTGAGAGTTTTATTATTATCATTATGGGATTTTTTAAAAACCAACTCATTTTTTATGGTTTATTTTATGATGTTATGTTGAATTATTTATGATCTTGTGGAATTTATATATATATATATATATATATATTATGATCATGTGATAGTTAGGTCTGTTAAATACATCTATTTTATTGGAAAACATAGATAACTCATGGGGTAAATATGTTATGTATAAATCTGATTTCAAATTCAAAATTTCTTTCATGGAATAATTTTTCACTTCCATAAGATTAAGAATGGACCTGGCTTTCATATCCATAAGTTTATGCATGGCCCTAGAATTCATGTCCATAATATTAAATGTGGACCTATATTTCATGTATATAAGACTATGAATGGATCTAGATTTAATGAACTTATATGTATTTATAGACTTAGATTTCATGTCTATAATATTTTGTGTGGACCTGGTTTTAATGTTCACAAGTTTATGCGAGAACCTGATTCTAAATCCTTAACATAATAAGTGAACCTATTTCTAGTTATAAATTTTCTCAATTTTAGTATCTTATAGTATTTCCACATTCCTACATCTATTTTATGCTCTCATGGCTTATGTTATTTGATTACTTTATGATTCATGTCTTATGAACTACGAAGTATTATTCCATTATTCAAGAGTATGATCTATGATATACAGGGTATGATTTTTCAAATGTCAAGATCATGTTCTCATTCTTGTATGCATAAGTTATCATTGATATCTCACTTGTTTTTACTTATTGATAATTATAGATTATGATTTATTATGTTTCAAGTACCCATGTTATGAAGAATGATTTTAAGTAAGATATGTCTAACAAGGGTTCTAGTTATAAAGAACATCATAGGAGACTCTTATGAAAAATTTGTTTATATATACATGATTCTAAAAGAACTAGACTTATTTTTTATGGCATGGATTAATATGTTATATAATGAATATTTATTTAAAAATATAAAATATCAATGTATGAAAATTATGGGTTTTTATATTTGGAATAAGAGGAAGCTTTACTGGACTTAGGAAACTAAAATGTGGAAAATTTAGTGAAAAATCATGGGGATAAATCTAAGTATTGGATCACATCCTAATGTTTTGGTAAATAAATGATTATTTAGTTTTTATAATAGTGCATCCTTGTAAATATTTTATACATAGAAGTGGTTTCTACCCAGATTCAACTAGGTTTAATAACCCTAAAAAGTGTTGGTTGAGTATACATAAACCATAATTTTGGTCCATGGTGTGTGTTCCTTTACTACACAACTATTTTACACACATAGGGGATATTTTTAGGATAACTCAAATTTTACTTAAACCCCATTTTGAAGGATTTGAATTTATGATGACCTTGGATGACTTAGGATAAACCTAATGTATTATAGATTGAAAATAAGGTGTCATGATTTTGAAATCATATGAATAATGTTTCATGATCACATGATCACCAAATTTGATTAACATTTCCAACACTATGAATTTGGGTTTTAGTGAATTAATAGATTGATGAGGGTTCATGTTAATGATAAATGTGATGGAAAATGGAATTATTTTCCACGGTATAATTCAAATGAAACACAAGATCTAATATAAAACAATGTGATTATGCATAATCAAATATCCAATTATATAATTAACAAACCTAAAGTTGAATGATTTTATAAATACACCAAATAATATAAATATGGAGTTCCATAAAGATCATGGAGGATATAAGATTTATATTTATACATGTTTTGATTTTGGGAATAATTTCTAAAAATAATTCCTCATTGCTATGGGAATAAGTTTTGGGTGCGAAAAATATGGAAGAGGATTAATTAATGGAAAGGAAAAATGAAATTTTTAATTAACTTAATTAATTAAAGTAATTGTTTCTATAAGGCATCATCAATGGTTGAATTTTATAAATGTGTAATGTATAGGAATTTTGAAAATTGATATCCTAGGGGAATTCTCAAAAATAATATCAATAAGGTTTCATGAGTAACGATTTTTCTATCGATGATTAAGAGTCTAAAAATAACATATGAAAGGAAGGATGTATTAAGGAATAATTTGACGAATAATATTTAATGGTTTAGGAATTAAATTGAATTATTAAAGTTATTATATATTATAATTTGATAATTTCATTTTTTATATATAAATTATGAAATATATAATGATTGTTCTATAGAAGTTTCTGTTAAGGATTTGAGAAAATTTGTTAAATGGTACTGATGACCTAAAATAATAATTAGATGATAAGGAGATATTTTATAGAAAAAAAATTATTGTGGTAAAGAAAACCCCAAATATATTCCTATTGCTGAGATATTGATTTTTATTTGGTATAAAAATATGATTGGTATATTTAATGTAAATTGGATAGTATTGATGACCTTGGAAATGATTAGTGATATTAGAAAAAACTAGTTTATGTTATCTTTGATGAAGTTATAATATTTTTAGATATATTACATATATTCAATAATATATGATTTTATTTAATAAATAATGTAAGTTCTATTTTTTGAGATCATGTATGTTTTCATTGAGGTTTTATGGTAACTCAGATTATTACCATGTTTTAGGAGAATGTATGACCAAGTTATTCACATATTTGGTGTGCAATAATTAGGAGATACTTTATGATAATTGGGGAATTGATGGTAAGTTAGATTTATAAATTTATTTACCTTCATTATAAATTTTTTAAATTTTGAAGGTTCATATGGTTAAAAATTTCGGGGATGGTTTATGTTAAACATGGGATGAGGTTTTAGAGATTTTTGTATTATTTCAATATACAAATATTTATCTATATTTGATAACTTGTGATAACCATTTTTTAATGATTAATAAAGATAAAAGAAGTTATTTATCATTATTTTAAGGATCTTATGATCCGTTAGAATTTGATTTTAGTGCCTCAATCATGAAAAAATATTATTCATTTATTAAAGTATGATGTGTAGTATAAATTTATCAAAATTCAAAGGATGACATTGTTCTTATAGGAAGAAATCATGTAAGATTATTTTAACATGTTATTTATCTTGATATTAAATAAATAAATCAAATTTAAGAAAATTATATTGAGATAAAATGGTTGTCTTATAAAATTTATTTCTAAATAATTTATGGTCTTTTCTCACCTATTTGGTTTAAGGTTTTATGGTCGCTAAACATTATCATGATCATTCACTATCTTTTAAATAATCATTTATGGGAATTAAATTTATTCCATGTCCATATATTCACATCCCACTAATATTATCCTATTTATAAACCTAATTATATTTTATTCTAAATGACATTCATATTTCCCATTTCCCTCATTTCAAGAGTATGTCTTATTAACTATTTTTTATGGGGTGAGTTTTCCATAAATGGATTTTCAAATATTAAACCCTTGATTATTAGGAATAAGATAAAATTTCAAGGTTTCAATTTATTAAATATGAGGGAGAATTTAATACCCTTATATTTTAAACTACCACAATGTTCGATATCATATAAAACATGTATCACCAATCTTAAATAAACCATGAAATATTATTATTTAAATGGTATAGTTATAACCTAGTAGTTAAATTATAAGTATGAATAGATTTTAAAACATTGTAATATATATATATATATATATAAAGGTCTCATATAATAAAAATGTATTGATAAATTATTAATAAATATGAATTCAATTTTTATTAAAGAAATTTTATTTTTTAAAAATCCGTTTTCATCAAAAATTATTTTTATTACTTTTTGTGAAAAAATACTATAATAATTTCTAAAAAATTATAAAATAAATTTGATAAAATTATTTTAATTTTTTAAATAAAAATTTCAAAATAGAGTTAAAGTGAAAATTTAAGTTTTTCTAAAAAGATTGTATTTTCTAGGATAGTGAAAATACTATTTTTGTATGTTTTTTATAAATTATTCATTTATATTAATTTCAATTGCCCATTTTTATTTGATTTTTATTTTTAATTAAAATTCATATAATTTAGATATAAATAATCTAATTAATTACATATAAATCAGCAATATACTTGACTTTAGTATAAGTTTATTTTATAGATAGAAATGTTTTTTTAAATCTATTTTCTATTGCGTTTTATGAATTTATATTAAAAATAATTTATGTCGGTCAGAGGAATTGAATTTTATGAAATGGTATTTATTTTTGGATTTGTAAATTAAAATTTATCCTTGGATTATTTTATGATATTTATTTAAAGAATTTAAATTTTTTGTGAATATTAAAAAAATACAGTTTTTATGAAATATGATATCATTTAAGATATATGAATGAAATTAACATGTTATAAAATGTTATTAAACTTATTTAATGACAAATTTATTATAATATACTAAATTTATAATAAAAATAATATTTCACAACATATAAATTAGAATTTATTTTATGATAAATATGGAAATAATTTTCATTATTGACATTGTGCTTACACAGTACAAAAAAAGTCAAATTTTGTGTCCTAGAGATAATAATTGAAAAGGAATAAGTCATTTACCAACATGGTTATTAAATATGAATAATTATTTATCATTTTTATTGATAAATACAAATTTGTTTTGTTTTATTACATTTTCCTTATCCAAATTATTTGTTAATGCATGTGGAAGGCTGAAAAAGTAAAAATAACATATTAAATAAGTTATCATGAAATAGATGTGAGTAAAAAAATTAAATAAATATTATATATTATATTAAATAAATTTAATTTATTTTTATGAAGTTAATTTATTTTTTATTCTTAGTGATTAAATAATAACCTTAAGTTCTTTTGTAGAGATAACGCAATGCTTGTTCAAGTAGTTGAAAATTCATGTAATTTATTTTTTAAAACCCTAAAAATAATATTTTTTGGATACATTAAAGTGTACCAAGAAATTTTTAAATAAATATAACATTTTTTGGATATCTTACATGAATATATTTTAATTAAATATTTTTATTGGTGTATTTAAATTCAAATTAAATTAATAGTGTCACAAATGACATTATTAATATTTTATGAATATAATATTTTATAAAATTATTTAAAAATCAAAAAAATCTTAAAATAAGAAAATTTAGATAAAATACAGTCTAAAATTTCATTCTGTTTCCATTTATGATCCAATTTTGACCTTATAAGTAAAATTATAACCATTTAAGAGTGAAAAATACATTAATGTTTTTATGGTTAAAATTGGTTAACTAATGGGTTAAACAAAAAAGATAAGGTTTAAAATACCACTTAAACCTATAAAAATTGTGTTGTTTGATGTGCTTTTATCCCCATAATATATTATCATATATTCGATATCCTCGTGGAATCATTTAGAATGATAATTAATTTATTATATTTTAATATTTTAAGAAACCCCAAGAGTGCCCCTCCCCTTAATTATAAAAGGGAACTCCTCCTTTCTCTTCTACATGCAACATTCATACTTATATCTCAAAAACCCCATGAAAATTATATTCAAAACTAATCAATACAAAATATTGGGGTTATTTTATTCCCAAAGAAATAAACAATAGGGATTTTAAGAAAAGATATAAAGGAGTTGTTTCAATAAAGTCTTAATAAACTTAACCAATCACTTTCTTTTTAATTATTTTTTTACCTTATTTAAATATGTTATATTTGTAATAAAATAGTATTTTAATTATCCCAAATATAAATAAATGTTTTTATTATTGTTAAAAACATTTTTTCTCACCTTTTATATTAAATGGGAAGAGAAACTATCTCACATGCATAAGTAAGGATTACCGTCTCCACATAGCAATACATTTTATTTTACATCCCAATATTTCAAGGATGGTTATTTTGATGGGTTTAATATTTATATATGATATTTATGAATTAATTAAACTTATATAATTGTAATATATCATCTACCGCCTTATATTCTGAACTATTGGAAAAATATAACATCACTCGGGCATATATGTGGACTACCACGTCCATGAAGTGATGTGATTTTTTTCATTTATATTTTAATTTTATCATAATAAGGATGGATTTACTGAATGTATGTGATATATATGATATAATAATTATTTTTAAAATTTTATGTATTATTTACCATTATTTTTTTTTACAGCAATCAAAAAGTGAAAATAGTGTTCTTGCGTATATATGACCTACCGTCTCTATAAATAGTGTAATTCATTTTCATATCTAGATATTTTATGAATGAATCTAAATATACTTATTTATAATTACTATATAAGATATTTTTGAAATTAATAACACTCTATATATAATGGTACCATGATCATTACAAAATTATCAGAACTATTGAACTAAAATGTTTATGAAAGAATGAAATAGTTGTTATTAAGAAATGATGATTCTAATAAGGTATTATTAATAATTGGGGATTTAGATGTTATAAAGGGATAATATATGTTATTATAAGTGTAAAAATTATTCTTTTATATAATTATAAAAAATTTAAATTTATTATACAGGAGGATAGAGTGCTTTTTATGAAAGTATAAATCTAGGTAAGGGTTTATCGTCTCAAACTGTCTTCTCTAGGACATAACTTATTTAATGAACCTATCTTCTCTTATGATGTTGTAATAAATACAATTTTTCATCTCATATAAAGAATTTATTTATATTACTATTATTTAATGTTTCCTTTTAATTTATTTATTTCATGGGGCTTATGATTCAAAAGTTACCAAATAGGTAAGGGATTTATGTTTCGATCTCATTTAAATATTTATTGTTAATGGTTGAATTTCCATTCCAAGAAAATTATATGATAATTATATTATTAATACCTTTAATTTTTATTCACCACTGGTTATTTATGAATAATAAAATTTTTCTCAATTTTCATCTCTTTAAAGACTCATGATACCAAACAAACATTATTTTGGAAAAACTAACTATGTTTTACTAATTGGTAGGCTATATTTTTCATCTATATACCTATTTTCCTATAAAATGATTTTAAGAAATTTTTTAATATTATACTTTAATTGGTTAAATATATTTTATCCATGGTTTATTTTTATTTAATGGGTTAAAAAGTAATCTTATTATTATTTTCTAAATGAGGTACTTTTTGAAATTTTTTAAATGTATAAAAGGAAAATGTGTTAACTTACATAACATGAATAAAATTTCATACAATCATGACCAAAAAAGTAATTAAAGTTTTATTTAAAAGGTTCCATGGTTCTTTCCAAATAATATTTTTAAATTAAATTTTTTGTTTTTTTATTTTAAAGAAATTATTACCAAATAAAAATGGTATTTTTCACAGGAATTATTCTAGTGATATTTTAAAGAAATATTTCATCCGTGATAACATCATCTGATGTTAATTACGGTTTATTGGGTAAGTGATCTAATGATACAATTTGAATTATTTATCTATGTGGTTAATGATTAGGATTAATATTTGTTTAATAATCATATTTATTTTCAATGGGTTATGTTATGATGTTATGATGTTATTATGAATGATTTATTATCTTGTGTAATTTATATATATGGATTATGATCATGTGATGGTCGGGTCTGTTAAATCCCTATAATTTCATGGGACAATATAGATAACTCATGGGTTAAATATGTTATGTGGAAACTAAATTTCATGTTCACAATTTCATGTATGGACCAAGTTTTTATGTCGATATGTGTGGACCTAGATTTCATGTCCATAATTTTATGTGTGAACTATGATTTTATGCCCATAATATTAAGCATGAACCTAGATTTCATATCCATAAGATTAATCGTGGAAATGGATTTTATGTCCATATGTTTATGCATGGTAATAAATTTCATGTCCATAATGCTATACGTAGACCATGTTTTCATGTCCATATGTTTATATGGAGTCCAGATTTCACATTACTATGTCTATGTTATTATCTTATGTATTATTTTATTTGATTTATTTATGATTAATTTATTATAAACAGTCATGCATTATTCCATGATTCATGTTTATTATCTATGTTGTGGATGGTGTGATTTAGAAAATATTAAACTCATGTTCTCATACATTTATACTTAAGTGGTTATTAATATCTCCCTGTATTTGCCTTACTAATGATTTGATATCATCTATTCTTATGATTCCTTACCCTCGGTTATGAAGAATGGTTTAATTTATGATATTTCTAAAAAGGTTTATAGTTATGAAGAACTTAATGGGAGACTATTGTGAACCAATTGTTTATTAATCCATGATTTCAAAGTCACTGGAACTATATGACTCTAGAATAGATCATTATATTATATAATTAATATTTATCTAAAATTATGAAATAAATATGAATGAAACATATTGGTTACTATAATAACCTTATTCAATGTTCACTCCCAAGACAATTTTTTTGGACAGAGTCTATTTCTGAACAAAGTTCAGTCCCCTTTCCAGTCCCTTTTTTCTAATGAGATATTAATCTTTACTTAATGTATTAGATGGAAACATAATTATAGGACCACCCATCACATAATGAAAACAATACAAATAGGTTCCACAAGATTATAAAACATTCAACATATCATCATGCTTTAACCCATGGAAAGGAAATAGGATTCATGAAAACATCATTATTTGTTCTTAGTATCACAAGTGAAAAAGAAACAAGTTACATGATGGTTTCATTGTAACATAATTAACTGATGGGAGAGAAACTAGTATCATAGATCCATCCTTAAATAATTATAAAAATAATATGTCAAGAGAAATAAATTTTCTAGAATCATATTATTATTTACCCAATAAAGCATAAAAATCCTTAAAGGATGTTCATATAGAGGAAAAATAACATTAAAAGAATATTTGAACCTCTCTTTGAAATCATGAGAAATTTATCCTTTTCTTTTGATAACATATTAACTAGAAATTCAAATAAAATTTATATAATTATTTTATTTCAAAATTACTTTGGAAGCATTTAAAGTAATAATTAAATTATATAATTTTCATGATGATATAAAAATATCATCATATCATATATGTTAAAAGAGAATATTATTTTCACACTTTTTCAAAAATTCCAAAATTGAAATCTGAAAAATATTTATTTAAAAATACATCATTTTAAATATTGTAAATAACATAAATAGTAATGAAAATCAAATTTTGAAAAAAAAAATTTGTATAGGTAATAACATCCATTTTTTTGGAAGTGCATGGATATAGAAAAAAATTTCATCAACCAATGAGGGAATAAATTCATATTTTCTTTAAAAAAAACTATCAATCATTTAAGAGAGAGAAAAACTATACTCTTAAATTAAAATTTTATTAATAAATATAATAAATAAAATATATGGGGTTTAGAGGATAATATTCATATAATTTCCCTTAATTTAAATTTAACATTGATAATATCAAAAAGAAATGTGATTGCATCATAAACCCTTAACTCAAATCTCATTTTGGTTTATAGAAGTTAAAAATATCTATATGATAAATATAAATTTGTAACAAATTTATTCCAGAACCACAATTATACATAAATTACAATTTACCAATCCTTTATAATTTTCAATTATAATTTTATTAATAATTCTTCTCTAAAATATACATTCAAGTGAAAACTAATATGTTTCCCATGCACGTTTCAGTTCGATAGATCAGATACTAAACCTTGATAATTAATTAATCATATAAATAATATTAATATGGATATAAGAATTATATATACCCATCATAATCAGTTTTATATTTATTCATATAAATAAGTGATATATAATTAATTATATTACTTAATTGATATAGTTGTTTGTACGTATATAGAAGAGTTGTTTACACTTTTTATAGATGTAATTAAATAAAGGTAAATAATAATTCATATTTATATAATCATTAATTTTTATAAAATATAATATATATTATTGAAATATATCCTTGTTAACAATATTGTAAAATATGAATGATAAATGAATCACATCGCTTCATGGAGGTGGAAGTCCACACATATGTCTGAGTGATGTTATAGTTTTTCCAAAGATAGGGAGGTAATAAGTTAAGAAAGATAGTATAATTATATAATATTATTTAGATCATAAATATAATATTTAAAAATTAAATACACTATTATATCCAACCATGAATGTTGGTGATGAAAAAAAAAAGAAACACATCACTTCACAAGGTAGTATACTATATATACGCATGAATGATTCTTTTGTTTCCCATTATATAGATATATAGATAAATAAATGATTCTCCATAGACATAATAACATATGCTTATATAATCTATACTGATGTTATTATATCATCACATTCAATATATAAGTTAATGTTGTATAATAATAAATAAAATGAAAACATTCAGTTAAGAGTTATACATCTTCTTTGGACAACCTCCATCAAATTTCACCTTAGGCCTTCAAAGGATGATATTTTGATAGAAAATGGCCTCTATATCATGAGGATATGTGTTAAAAAGTTATTTTTTTAGGTCTTAGTAAATATATAAGGCTTATGATGTCTGAGGAAGAGTGGTGAGGTGGTTTACTTTTATAATGGAGAGAGAGTACACATATGAAATTCTTCAAAAGAATAAAATATATTAAGTTCTTACTCAAACCATGGGGTGGAATGTTAGAATATTTTTAATTGAAGTAGGAGATTGGAAATAAATATAGATATATAATAAATTTATATTATTTTTAATCATTTTTTATCTTTTCATTTTAACCCCCCTTTAATACATTTTAACCTTTACAGTCATATTTAATTTTCTCCTTAGTTACTATTCATAATAAAAATAAAAGTGATCACATTTAAAAAAAAAATATATGATAATAAAAATTAAGGAATAAATTTCATCAAATTAAATTTCTATATTTTTTACGATTTAAATTTAAACAAAAACCATTAAAACACGATGAACAATGATTTTTAGAAACATGTGGTTTTAAACTCAAAAATGAATTTATAAAATAATAAAGTATAATTTTGATTACTATGTAATTAATTAGATTATATATAATTAATGGATTCTTATTTTTTAATCTTATAAATTTTAAAATATAATTATACTTTTTAATTACTATATATAATGAAAAAGTGATAGTTTTATAAAAATAAGTATTTTACAAAGTCACTTAAAATTATAAATTTTCTGAAAAATCACAAAAAATAACCCTAATATAATAATGAAATTATAATTTAAAAAAATTATTTATTAATTCATAAAAAATTTAAAAATAAATCAAATTAATTAATTATAATGTTCATTAATAAAACATAATAAAAACGATTTTTTATACAAACATATTTTTGAAGCATAAAATGACTTTATTGATGATAATGTACATATTTGTTATGCATTAACATTTATAAATATTTTTTATATTTTGGTTAATCCTATTATTACCTTACACTATAATGTATAAGTTATGCTAAAATTATATATCATGATTCATTTATACATGAGGTTGCATTTCAAACAAGAAATTAAATACATAAAGTTTATCTAATTGGAAATATATATGGATAATCTTAGTGTGTCATATTATTTTCCCTTAAAATTAATGTCACCATTATTTTAAATCATTATGATATAAAAAAGATAATATATATACTTTATTATACTCTCATATTCCCATATAGCTTCCTCAAATTCATGATTTCTATGAAGAACGTTAACCAAGTGAGTAGCCTTATTCTGAAGTAGTTTATATCTATGGTCCAAGATTTTAAATACATGATGATCAAAATAAAGATCATTTTCCAACTATAAAAAATCTAAGTTTAGTAAATGTAAATTTTTGAGTACGTACTTCCTCAAAGTTGATACATGGAATGCATTATAAACTTGAGATAGGTTTGAAGGAAGAAAGAAGAAATAAGAAACTATCATTATACGACCAAGAATCTCGATGGGTCTGATATAGCATTCCCTTATTTATAAATCTTAATACCTTATAACATGGATAAATTAATATTAATACCTTAGAAAGAAATTTGAATTCAAGATCTCATTTATGGTTATCAGTATAACTCATATATCGAGTCTCAACTACCTTAATGTGATAATGAATGGATCTAACATTATCTACCATTTCCTCAACTATATCAGGTCCTAATGGTTTTTTTTACACCTTCATCCCAACATGTTGGAGTTATGAACTTCCTACAACATGAGGATACCTAAAAATCCATTTAAATGATCGAGTTAAAAGTATTATTTTAATAAAAATATAATAAAAGAAGGTGTTAATTGAAAAAAACATTAAAATCCATAAAATAGGATCTCACCATATTCTTTATTTTTTTTAATAGTGTTCTATGATTGTCCACCTATCTATGGATATTATAAAGTGATAAAGTTCAACTCCATATTAAAATTGTATCTCGTAACTCTCCCAAACATTGAGGTAAAATTCATATCCCGATTAGATATAATAAAATTTAGTACACTATAAAACATTACTGCATAATTAATGTATATCCTATCATGATGATCAATAGATAAATCATCTTTAATGTCAAAGAAACGTGATGATTTTATAAGTTTATCAAGTAAATCCCAAAGAGACTTGTGCACATTAGATGTTTTGGGGAGTGTAATGATGAAATCCATTATAACATTTTCTCACTTCCATTCTTTAATAGGTAATGGTTGTAACATTCCCTTAGACATATATCTCTCAACCTCAACTTGCTGATACACCAAGCACTAATATACATACTCTACAATATCCCTTTTCATGTTATTCAATCATTAATACTCTTTCATATCTCTATACATCTTTATACATCAAGGAGGAATAGATAATGATTAATTATGATATTCATGCAAATAAAACTCTTACATAATGTATGGTAATGATGTGGTACATAATTAGCTCATCAGACTCATCATTCCATCATAATCATGGTTGAATTAAGGAACATCTATCACCTTCTTATGGAGTTCTACATCCTCCTAATATGGCCCTCTAATATCAACTTGTATGGATTGTTAAAAATTCATCTGATAATGATATGATGAATTCCCTTTACTCATTATTTTAAGATCCTTATTTTAACAAATCCTAAATATTAAATCTCATTCAATCCTTAACTAGGAAAAACTAGCATGGTCTTTCTAACTCGGATTATTCACCACCTTGTTCACCTCCCTAGGGTAGTAGTGAATTTAAAAAGAATAATAATTAATCAATTCCAACCATATAATTTGGAACATACTCAAATCATTATATTTTAATTTATACTTCATGTTTTTATGATTAGTATATATATCACATCTTTCAATATAATGATAATTCATCCATTTTTCAATAAAAAATACTACTTATAAATCCAAATAATGAGTTTGGAAATTTTTTTCATTAATTTCAATTTATAATGAGGCATAAGTTGTCACTATATCATTATACTAGAGGAAACATCATATTACCTTATTTTAGGCATCACTATATATCAATAATCTTTCTCTACTATAGGGTAGTGTAGAATAGGTGTGTTGGAAAACCTTTTTTTAAAATCCATAGTCATTACTCACTACCAAGACTATCATAGTGGATTAGTTTCACTCCCCATACTATCATTTAATTGTCATATTTCACTCCCAATAATATCTTATTTGATAGTGACCCTTACTAAACTAAATTCCCTTCCAATTCCAGTCCTTATAATCTAATGAGATATCAATCTTTACCTAATGCGTTAAACAGATATATGACTACAATATCATCCATCACAAAATGAAAACTATAAATATGTGTGAAATAAGATCATAAAACATTCATCATATTATTATACCATAACCAATGGAAAGAGTATGAGTTTTATAAAAAATTATTATTTCATCATAGCATAACTCATTCAAAAGTAACGAGTTTCATGAAGGGTTCATCATGACTTAATTTACCTATAGGAAAGAAATGAGTTTCATATATCCATACATTAATGATTATCAACCTATGGAATCCATAGAAATAAAGTGAATGAAATATTATGATAATTTCCAAGGTGAATCAAAAAAATCATAAAAGTATGTTGAAATTGGTGAAAATACCTTTAAAATGGCATTCAAACCTCTCTTTGAAAAAATGAGAGAATTATAATTTTATTTTACAAAAAATTTAACTTAAAATCCCAAGAATATTTAGAAAATTAATCTATTTTAAAATAACTATGGTAAATTATAAAGTTTTCTTAAAATTAGATAATACTCATGATTATAGAAAAATATGATTGTATAGTATATATTGAAAGAGAACACTCTTTTCACATTTTGGTAAAAAGTCAAAAATGGTAAATTTAGAAAAAAGTTATATAAAAATATTTATTTTTAAACATTCTAAATAAATTAAATGTTCAGGAAAATTAATTTTTTAATACATTTCAAATATAGTTAAAAACTTTCATTTATTTTTTTTAAGAGAATGGATAGGAAGTTAAAGTTCGTCAACCAAAGAGGAAATAATGTATTATTTTCTTGAAAGAAAATTTATCAACCACTTTTTATAAAAAAAGAGATGAATAGATAAAATTAAATGAAAATTAAATTTTCAAAAATTGGAAATAAAATATATGAGGTTTATATTATAATATCCATATGATTTCCCTCAATTGAAATTTAGTATAGAAGACCATGAAAAGAAATGAGATTGTAACATAGACCCCTAATTTAAATCCCATATTACTTTATACGCATTCCAATATCATATATAATAAACTTGAATTCATCGTAAATTTATTATATAAATATATTACTACACAAATTATTATGTACCATTTCTTTATAATTTCCAATTATCCCTATTAATAATTCTTCCTTAAAATTGATACTTAGGAGAAAATAGCTTTGTTTTCTATGCATGTTTCGGTCTGATGGTTTTTATACTTACACCTTGACTATGGTTTTATTATATAAAAAATATTAATCAGTACATAATTATCATATTTATTCATTATATAAACTTTTAAAATTATTTATATAATTTGGTTATGAAAAATGAATTACATCACTTCATGGAGATGGTAGTTTGTATATACACACGAGTGATGTTTCTACTTTTTGATGGATGGAACAAAAGAAATGTGAATAAAAATTCACCTTTAAAGAATCATTGTTATATGATAAATATAATATATATTCATTAAATTTTCTTTTTTTAAAATCCATATAAAATGTAAATGAAAAAAAATCACAACACTTCTTGTTGGTGGTAGTCCACACGTATGCACAAGCGATATTATCATTTTCCAAAGGATAGGAAGGTATGATGCAATATAATATATTAAAATTACAAAAAAATAATTTTTTCATAAATATAACATATATAAATTAAATAAATTTTAATATAAAACCACGAATGATGCAGAAGAAAAATTAAATGCATCGCTTTGTGAGATGGTAGTCCACACACACTCATGAACAATGATTTCATTTCCAATTTGATGGAGATGGAGATGAATGAATTATTCACAATATTAATTATAAAATATTAGTATATGATAGATATTTTTTTATTTTATCGTCATTTTTATTTTATAATATAAGTATTTATTACAATAAATAAAATGAAAATACTCATTTAAGAGTTATACCTCTTCTATGGAGAACCTCCTTTTGCTTACACCTTATTCATTATAAGGATGGAATTTTGGTCAAACTATGAGCTCTAGATAATGTATAGGGATGTTAGTAATGGATATTTTTTGGTATTTTATGATATATAAGGCTTATTAAATGTGAGTAATAGCAGATATATTGTGTCATTTTATAAGGGTGAGAGAGAACACACATGGAATTTTTCAAAAGAATAAAATATGTTAATGTTTTACTCAATACATGTGGCCAAAAATTAGAATATTTTAGAATGTATAAATATATAGGATATAAATTTATATATATAATATGATTTAGATATTTTTTACAAAATATTATCCCCAATCATTTTAGTTTAACCCCCTATAAATTCATTTTAACCTTTACTATAGTATTAAATTATTACATTGGTTACTATTCATAATGAACAAAAATGAAAGTGCACTCACTAAAAAATTTGGAAATTATTATTAAAATTTTGGAGTAAATTTTTTCAAATTCAATGTTTATAAGTAGAAGATTTAAATTTAAAAAAGAACATACAAAATGTGAAGAAAATGTTTTTTTAAACTATGTTTCTAAAAATAAAAATGAACTTATACCAAAATAAATTATAAGATTGATAAATATATAATTAATTTGAATATTTATAATTCATGTATACTTATGGTAGTTTATTATAAAATTAAAAACATAATTAATCTTTTAAATTAATATATTTAATGAAAAAATTACAATTTAAAAAATCACATTTTTTACTATTCACTTAAAAATAAATCATTGAATAAAAATCCTAAAAATTCACCCTAATATAGTATTTAAATAATGATTTGAAAAATTACATTTATTTCATAAGTTAAGATTTCTAAAAAATGGTTAAAATTAATTATAATGCCAGTGCACAATATCCAACAAACCCCATTTTTGAAAAATTGATATTTTTTAAGGTTAAAATAAATTTATAATAGATTGAATACTTATATATCATAAATTAACATTTAACCATGTTTCTAATTATGTGGTTAATAATATTAATATACACCACTCCAATGTATTGGTTATAATATTATACTATATTACGTACCATTTAGACTCAGGATGGTGTGTAAAACAAGATATTAAATAATTCAAGTTATTTAAAAGGATAACTATATATAAAAGACTATTAGTGTCAAAACATATAATTTATTTTTGAAATTATGAAAAATTAATCCACAATTAACCCTCTCCCATTTAAATATTTTTTTTCTTCACCATTACTTTTTTCAATTCCTTTAATTATGAGGAGTTTTCTAAGTGAAAACTCATGCTTCTAAAGTGAGTATTAATTTCACTTACTCTTTTCATTTATATTAATCCTCCCGAAATAATCTCAAAAAATATTAATATAATTAATTAGTATCAATATTATCTTTAAACTTACTTATATTAATTTGAAAACAATTATTCACCTCTTTTTATCCACCAAGAGAGACGAAAACATCAATTATGCATATGAATAGACTACCTCCTCCATGAATTGAGGTTGTTTTTAATAACCACCTTTCAATGTATGTATAAGGGATGTATTTGAGGAATAAATGTGTTTTATATATTAAAAATAGAATTATGAAGTGATACATTTTCATATAACATCATTTCATACATTCATTTATAAATGGGATCGTTAATCATGTGTATGATAAACTACTTTCTCTGTGAATGATGGATTTCATTTTTCATCACCACAATTAATTTATGGTTCCTATAATGGATTTAAAAAGGATATATTATTTTTATTACATTTTTATTGTTCTTTATATGTCATATTCTCATTATCTAATAACATACCCTTACTCGTTAAATCATTATAACATGTTATCATTTAGGTCGATTTAGCCACCTATGTAAGCGATGTTTTAATAATTATATCATAAATAAGTATGTGATTTCATATAATGGTAATATCATTTAATTATAATATATTTAATATTTATTAATTATTTTTTAATTTTTTTGTTAATATTTAAAATATTTATTAATATATCACATTATGATCGTTAAACACATCTAAAACTCGTTCATCCTAATTTCCATTTTGATAAGCAATATTCTTGTCTTTTATCTAATGAATATTGTGATTGATTAATAATTTAAAATAAATTCTTATTATATCTTTATAGATATAGTAATTATTATCTTAAAACCACTTATTGATAATTTATCCCATCTTCATGAATTTTTTATAAAATAAACAACTGAATGTTCTAGCAACCAGTGGTAAAAATAAGTGATAAATAACTAAAATCTTATAATTAATGATAATAAATGAAATATATGATATGGTATAGTTTATGAATAAGTTTATGAAATATTATGTTAATATAGTTATCTCTTTTTTACAGGAGGTTAGATCATAGTCAACTATGTGGGAATAAATGTAAGGGTTTCTTTGTTCCATTTTCAACTCCATGGTACATGTTTTATATTTTTCACCATAATTTCTTTTATATGGTGTAGTCAATAGAAAATTTATTTCATATATAATTTTTTTTCATTTCATGATATTTTAATATCATTTTCATGATCTTTTTCTCATGATCCTTTGATTTTTACATCACCAATTCCATAAGAGTTTCATCAACTCAATTTCAAATTCATTGGTCCATACAATTTTTTAAATGAATATAATATTAAATATTTCTTTTATAAAAAAATTTCCCAATTTTATATGGTACTTCATTTTTTATCTAGATAAATTACTTCTCATCAAACATTACAAATTCATTGAGAACTATTTTTCTAAAATAAAAGTGTAATATTAGAAATAATAACTCCCATTATTACCAATGAAAATTTTCTTCCATGAAAATATTTTCCATCCCACTAATATTCTCTTATATTTTCAGAAAATATAATATATATTATTTTATATAATTATAATAATCCTCTTTAGCCATTTTCAAAGGAAAAATTTAACACTCTCTATATGATGTGGGTTTTCTAAGTAATTCAAAAAAAATTAAAAAAATTTTATATCCAATCACTACCAAATGTTTTATATTACACTCCAAGTTTTTGATGTCTTTCAAAGGATCCATTATTTAAGTTTATTTTAAAATATAAACGTTTTACATTAACCCTTTTTAAAAAAAGTAAATTTTTAAAGTGCCCTGTAACTTCATCTTTTTACGATAATGTTAAAAAATATTTCTAAATATGTTTTTATATTTCCTTCCATATGAATTAATCAATCCACAAAATTTTTCTTATATAAAAAACGTCCTATAAATATGTATTTTAAAATTAATTATTTTTATCCTAGTTTTATAAAAAAATATTAAAACTGATTTCAAATGATTAATAATATCTCACATATCTAAAGTGGGTGTTTTAAAACATCTAAAAATATTTAATAGTTTTAGTAATTAACCTTTTTTAAATATTATGATTGATCAAGGATATTATTAAAATGATACAATCCACCTTATTTATCTATATGGCTTTAAAATGTGATTTTATATCATGTAAATGATCCATCACTGCCTTTTTCATTCCTAATCATTCACTGTGAATAGGCATTAATTTTCATCCAATTCATTCATGAGTACCCTATTTCTATTTTCCTATATTGAGGGTGTTCACCAAGATTCCATTCATCGATTAATTATTTTAAATATTTTCTTAGTCATATATCCTTTTTCTATATGGTTTAAATACATTATAATTTTTTTATTTACTGAATGGTATTTACCTAGAAACTTACCTAATATATTTGAATACCCAATTCTTTTCCATGGGTTTATCATGTATATGTCTTTCATATGTGGGTAAATTTTATAATAGTTATCTCTTTTTTATAGGAGGTTAGATCATAGTGGACTAAGCATGAATATATGTAAGGGTTTCTTTGTCCCATTTTTAACTCTATAGTATATGTTTGATATTCTGCACCATAATTTCTTCTATATGGTGTATTCAATACCCAATTTATTTCACATATAAAAATATTTTCCATTTCATGATATTTTAATCACATTTTCATGATCTTAATCTCATGATCCTTTGATTTTTATATCATAATTCCATAAGAGTATCATCAACTCAATTTCAAATTCATTGGGCCATATTATTTTTTAAATGAATAAAATATTAAATATTTCATTGATAACAAAAATTTTCCAATTTTATATAGTATTTCAATTTTTTATCTTGGTAAATTAATTCTCATAAAACAATACAAATTCATTGAGAATTATTTTTACAAAATAAAAGTGTAATGTAGGTAATAATAACTCCCATTCTTACCAATTAATCTTTCCTTCCATGTCCATATTTTCCATAACACTAATATTATCCTCTTTTTTCCATAAATATAATTTATATAATTTATATATTTATAATAATCCTCTTTACCCATTTTCAAAGGAAAAATTTAACACACTTTATATGATGTGTGTGTTCAAAGTAATTGAAAATATTTTAAAAAATGTTTTATATCTGATCACTACCAGATGTTTTATCTTCCACTCCAAATTTTTTATGTGTTTACAAGGATCCATTATTTAAGTTTATTTTAAAATATAAATGTTTTCCATTCACCCTTTTTCAAAAAATAACTTTTTAAAGTACCCTGTAACTTCATATTTTTACAATAATGTTAAAAATTATTTCTAAATATATTTTTAGATTTCCTTCCATGTAAAGAAATAAATCCATCATCTTTGTCTTAGCAATGAAACATCCTCTAAACATGTATTCTAAAATTAATTATTTTTATCCTTTTTTTATAAAAAAATATTAAAAATGATTTTAAATTATTAATAATATCTCATATATCCAAAGTGGGTCTTTCAAAATAACTAAAAATCATTTATCATCTAATTAATTAACCATTGGTATATCTTATTATTGATCAAGGATATTATTCAAATAATAAAACCCACTTTATTTATCTATGTGGATTAAAAATGTGCTTTTATATCATGTAAATGCTCTACCACTGCCTTTTTCATTCCTAATCATTCACTATGAGTAAGAATAAATTTTTATCCAATGTCATTAGTTTATGATTACCCTATTTCCAATTTATTGTATTTAGGGAGTTCATCAATATTCCTTTAATCAATTAATTATTCGAATTATTGTTTTAGTCATATATATTTTTTCTATATGGTTTAAATACATTATGCTTTTTTAACTTTACTGAATGGTATTTGCCTAGAAACTTACCTAATATATTTGAATTCCCAATTATTTTACATAGGTTTATCATGTTTATGTCTTCCTTATGTGAAAAATATTTAAAATTATGTCAATCCCATTTTATTTATATGACTTCCTTATTATGCGATAGTAGATCAATCCCAAGAGGAAATCATAAGTATGGATGATGACCAGTGGGTTCCTATATCACCCTATAATGCATTGGTTTAAATTTTATATCTCATGAGATATATTTGCATGAGTACATTATTGTTTACCGTAAGTGTGGGCACTTATGGGGTGTCTTATAAATATAATGTTCCTTATAATAATTTTTGTGCTAAAGTTGAAAGCTATTTCATGGGTTTTTTTGATATTCTGATGATTATGTTAATCACTCATGCATCATGTTTATTGACTCATGTTTTTTCACTCTTTTGATTAATTTATTAAGTTATTCTATGTCATATGTAATGATTTATGATCTATGATTTATTAGGTATGAATATTCTTATGTACCTTAACTATAACCAAACAATAATATTATGTTCATTTTTTATATTCAAATACTTATTAAAGGAATACTTATAAAAAATTTATCAAGGATTGGATGAAAATAATATGAATAAATATGAGTATTGGAGGAATATGTCTTTAAAATAATAACAAACAACAAAATATTTCCACAAGTCATGATTAAAGGACACACTATCTTAAATAAACAACATATAACATGGATTGTGTGGAATCAATATATAATAAAAATGATCCATGGAAAATAATCAAAGGAACATGACATGAAAATGAAATATTCCCTTAAAATGTATCATAACAAATAACATTGGAACAGATATAATCATAGGGAAATTATAACATTGTGAAAAAAAAATCCATGCTTCATGTTGTGAATAAATAAAATTCACAAGTTTCATATTGTGAACCAAAAAAAATTCTCATGCTATATGTTGTGAACAAAAAAATTCCCATGATTCATATTGTGACAGAAATAAAATTCATATAAATTATATTGTGAAACAAATCTAATGTTTCATGTGGTGAATAATAAAATTCCCATTATTCATGTTGTGAATAAACAAAATTACCATGCATCATGTTTTAAAAAAACAATATAACCACTTTTCATGTTGAAAAAAACACAAAATTTGTATTGTTGAATATTTTAAGAATACCCTCAACTAATTTATTCAATGAGTAATAATTAAATTTTCAAGGATACAGTTTATATAAGAGGGAGAAAGTGACAGCATGAAATTTGTGACCTTATAAAATGGATGTTATGATCGATAACACTCATTAGATGTTACAAAAAATGTAAAAAATACAAAAATATTAGAATAATATTTTTTGAAAATATATAACAGACAATATGATGGTAAAATATTAAAATATATTACCTTTCAGAGTGTCACGAACCAGGCCGGGTCGGCATCCGACCCGACGCCCGACCCGGTCCGCGGCAAGGCCCGAAGGGCATTCCGGATCCCCACGGGCTGGCACAAGTGCCCGGGTATCAAACATTACATGGGAACGATTTACCCGAAATAAAAGACAGAAAAACCAACCAGATAAATAAACTGAAACTGGAAGTTGAAAACCGAGCACGCAATTAAACTATAAACAGGTTTAAAGTCTACAACTCGAACCAATAACTAAAAAGAAAAGATGACAGCGAAAACTAAAACTCATACTCAAACCTCCCGGCAAAAGAGAGGTCACATCAACACCACTCTGCATGAAAAGACCAACTGCAACCTGAACCACCATCACTGAGCACAAAGTCACAACCTGAAACACAGAAGAAACAGAAACTACATACACCCAAGGGTGTATGTAGGGTGTGAGCTAAAAGCCCAGTAGGATACCACCCAATAAAAGGTTCCACGCATAATTATTAAGTGACAAATACATTTGCAGTTTTAATTAAAGCATGGAAGTGAATGCTGGAACAGTTTTAAAGAAAACGGGTTTTTGGAAAACGGTTTCAGATGGAACAACTTAAATTGAAACACACACCATTACTTTTTAAAATAACCAAAGTTTCACACCGAGAAGCATAAAGTAACCAATGAGCACTAACAGGGGAGAGGCCGCATGGGTATCAGCTAGCTCGGGTCCCTAGATCTCCGTGTCTCGGTGAAACGTGGCTTAGAAGGCCACGACACTCAGAAAACGTGGCATAGAAGGCCACGACCCTCAGAAAACGTGCCTTAGAAGACCACGACCCTCAGAAATGCATATGTTTAGTTAGTGTTGCAATCGTCAGTCCTTCCAGTGAAACCGGGTCGAGTCACCTCCGGAACACTCGCTCACTAGTCTAGTCTACCCTCCTAGCTACCCAGGCTTCCCGGTTTGTGCTCAAACAAATTTCAAGTTCATTTCACATGTCCCACTAATGCATAAAAACCAAACAGGATATTTACACACACGTAATCACCATTGCACACTCAAACCCTCTTTTAAAATCATACGCACACAGAAAAAAATGTTTTCAAAACTCAATCTGCATAGCTTACATACTTTGTTAAACCATCCGCACAATAAAAAAAACGTTTATCATTAAACCACCCACCATTTACACACATAAACGACATTTTGAAATAAGACACACTAAAATGTTTTTCAAATGCATTTTTCACCATTGTCATAATTTAATACACTACTAAAAAAATATATTAATCAGTAGTAAAAGAGTGCTACAAGGCTTTGGCACACACTAGAATAACCAGTTATAAACCCAAACACATTCCAACATTACACACACTCAAATAATGTTTTAAAGTGTACCATGCACCACCAAAAGTTTTAATGGAAAACCAATAAACCGTATGAAAAACACAACTTCATAAACCACATAATCTAACAAGCCAAAAATAAAAGTTTATAAAACAACTTAAAAGAAATCGTTTAGCGTTAATCACTAAACTCAAGAAAAAAACAATTTTATGACCAAACGCACCCAACACCATGTTAGAAAAAAAACAGTTCTCACCACTTGCACAATTTAAAAAGATAACAGCACAATTCAAAAGTCACGAACAGAATTTTCAGCAGACAACACCCAATAACATGAACAATTTACTAAACAATTTCAATGCAAATCAGACTTTAAATAGAACCAACTTTTCACAACAATAATCAATTAAATAATATGCGAAACAAATTAATCATTGCAAATTAATTTATCAGATAACAATTAGACGGGGAACCACCTACCTCGAGACAATGGCGGATGGACCGAGGTGAACCAAAACATTGCGAGCTTGGCGCGAAACACCCGTCGCACGACCATCGCACCTCAAAGGACCTCGCGCAAACCCAAAACACGAATTCATAAAAAAAACTTTATGTCAGAACATTGAAAACAACATATCGACAAGAGCGTTAAAATCGAACCAAATTCACTACAATTTGGACCAAAACAACATTTGACTCTTAACCGCAACTCTATCAAAAAGAAATAACAATTAATCGAAATACAACACACCTGTGGAATAGATAAGGGGGGCTAGCCGGAACTTAATGGGGGTTGCCGGAGGTGAGCAGCAGGTCGGCTGGACTGGCGAGGGGTTAGGGAGTTTTGGGTCGTCGGAGGGCTGGCCGAAAGGGTGGTCGCTGGTAACGGTGTGGCCGGGAGGAAGGTCGCCAGACATGGCGCGGTCGGGAGGGAGACGGAGCGGCGGCCGGGAGGGAGATGGAGCGGCGGCCGGGGCTGCCGGAAGGAGGAGTCCGGCTGGTCGGATCGGGGCGATGGCGTGAGTAGCTGGCTGGGAGGCGGCCGTGAGGGGAAGTCGACGGCGGGGTGAGCAGGCCGGGAGAGGGTTGAGGCGAGCGAGCAGGCCGGCGGCGGGGCGAGCGGGAGAGGGCCGTGGGGGAGCCGGCGGCTAGGGTTAGAGGGAAGGGGAGGGGTGAGCCGCGTGACGAGGGGGGTAGGAGGGAAACCGACGAGATTGAGAGGAAAAGAGAAAAAAAACGGAGGGAGAGAGGAAAAAAAAGAAGAGAAGAAAAAGAAAAGGAAAAAAAAGAAAAGAAAGAAAATAAATAATTAATTAATTAATTAAAATAAAATGAAATTAAAAAAAAATATAATATAATATAATAAAAAGGAAGTAAAACATAAATTCAGTATTAATAATAATAATAATAATAATACCTCAAATTATAATATATGTATTGTTATCATTAAAACAATCTATTAAACCTTATTAGTTTTATTATTATTATTATTATTATTATTATTATTATTATTAATTCGCCTTATTTGATTAGCTCACATCGGCAGGCCTCCCAGTGGCTCAGGCGAAGCCGCGCGATCTCCAATTCATGCTCTGCTCGAGCATCGGACGTTGCCAAGCTGCAAAGACCCATTTTTTGACAAAAAAAACAATATTGAACCGACTCAACTCGTATCCCGACAAAATATTTTAAAGCCAAATAAAATAAGAGGTGACCGTAATTTATTATTTTATTAAGAGTAATATTAATAACGACACAAGACAAATTATATTCTTAACACCGTTAATATTATTGTTTTATTATACTGATCCATTTCATTTAATTAATTAACCATCGAGCAGGGCGTGCGGTGAAACGGGCGGGGCCGCCCGGCGACCCAGGTGAGGCCGTGCAGCTTCGGTCGCGTTGCGCTGGACGCAAACAAGACCAAAACACAAAGAACTCGAAATCTTAAGTCAGGTTTCGACCTGAACTACCCGACGCAAATAAAATTAATAAAATAAATAAAATTAGAGACGACGGGTGTGACAATTCTCCCCACCATAAATCTTTCCGTCCCCGGAAAGCCACAACTAAAACCAAACCTCAGAGCAGAAAACCACACTCCCTTTTGATTCAAAGGGGATCCCCACAACATCAAGCAAAAAGAGGTAAAAGCATCCTGCTCAGAGAGAGTGATTCAAATGACAACCTCAAGAAATGCATAAAAAGACATTCTGATAAGTGTCGCCCACCCCAAAGAACTAAAACTCCTCCAGTTTACTGATCAAGGAAGGAATCTCTCGCACCCAGTGAAACCAACCTCAGAAGACGAAACAACTCAAGTAGTATTAGACCGGAACCACACCATTTAGATAGAAAGAACAAATAAGGTCAACCCATGTCCACGGAACGATCTTACCACTTATCACCAAACCATATTTAAAAACAGAAGCAAAAGATCAACATGGGGAGGCCCGAGGGGCTCCCCACCATTAAGAACTCACTGACACTCGAAACGAGACTGGAAAACTGTCACTGAAAGGTTCGAATGGACTCCTAGCCATTAAAGAAAATTCCAACACTGATTCATTCTAGAGACAGTCGTGCGAGACCCAACATGGGTCTCCCCACCATTGGAACTGACAGCAGATACCAAACTTTAGAAATTTTTCAATGGGAACCAAGCACCCCACCCTAAGGGGCAGGGAGGGTCGGGCCCAACTACTGGGTGTCAAAACCACAACCTAAGACAAACCAACATCTTCACATCCCTAGACGAGTTCCACTCCAATTTGATACCAACTTACCCAACACATCCCATAGGTACAACTATAAAAAAACGATCACCTTTGAGGGAACGCAACCCTCGAGATCTTAAGATAATGAGACGACCACGACTCCTTATAGCCACATGAAGCCTCACGCAACCAATCGGGTCGTTCGGATTGGAACCACAGAAAATAATTTTAATTTGCCTTCACCTTCATTACCGACGACAGAGATAACACTGGGGTCTCATACAATCCTGGGAATCCTGACCACGCGCCAGCTTCACTACAGGGCCTATGGCTGGAGCCCTGTTGTTTGAAGCATCTCCTGCCTCGCAGTCAGGTATTGAAGACTCTTGAACGGAGCATCTCCTTTCGGTGTAACGTGCAATCATACTGCAACCGAGGTAACACCATCAGACACAACACAGCATGACATCCAACTAATCATACACAAAACATTAACCAACACAAAAGCTGCAATGGTGCATGCGCATCACCCTTTTTCACATTGGATGAGAACACGACACCACAAATCATCACCTGAACAAGACCATTGCTGTTGAGAGGAACATTATACAGAGAGTGACTTCAAACTGAGTCTTAAACAAAGTTTTATTACTACAATCGACCGTAGCATCCCCACGTGACTAGGTCTGCCACACTAGTGTCCCAACGTAGACACTTTCTTAAGCGAAACCAACAATGGACCAAAAGTGATTTAGAATAGTGGCCCGCACCGACCATTCTAGGTTACCTCCACCTTTTCCCACTGGAATCTCCTACACCATTTCCAAACACAACATTCATGTTAAAGTGGTCAAACTTCACCCTTTACTATCAAAGAAAACTCATACTGCAAGACACCACAAACATGACCCTTGCAGCCGAGGGCGACATTACAAACCTTTCAAGACATTGGTTAGCACAGATAATTCTGAACCGCCTTCAACCTTCCCCGTTGGAATTCCTTTCACCGTTTCAAGGGGGAAACCTTCAGACGCGACGACGTCAAACATCATACCCGACGACTTAGACAACTCAAAAAGACTGAAACTCCCTTCAACTCCCCTCGCATCTGTCATTCTGCTGTGAGAGGATCCGCTTAACTGAAAGAAAAAGGAATAGACTTAGCATTGTCACTAAAAGAAAGAGTCCTTACTTTAGTCAACTGGAGGGTCGGCCAACGGTGAACCATCTATGGTCGCACGTCGTTCACACATTAACTCATTATTGGGGGCGTACACTAGCTAATAAAGAAAACCATGGACCCAACCGAACTGGTCCAATGGTCAGGACATACCACAAGCGAACACCAAACGTGTAGAGGAAACCACAGCAAGGGCTTCCCGAAGCACATTTCAAAAGAGACCATTAACCACACGCTTTCGCACCAACTGACCAACTTACAAAAAAAAGAATTCAAAATCAAAACACAAGTTAGTTAAAAAGAATCCTCAACTCGAAACACTTAACGCACAACAACTTCAAAACACAAGGATACACCACGCAACCACCAGATACTAAAAGAACAAATTTTTTATTTAACAGAACCTTTCGAAAATATGCAAACCCAGCGAGTTGCACAAACACCAATGGTGTCCCATGAGCCTTGCACATGCATGTTCTCGTGCTGTACCAGCACCCACCTCATATCCATCCAGGCACTCATCCGCTCGTGCCATGAACTCTTTCCCTTTTCGTATACACTCATGCATGTGGTTGCCCATGAGAGCGCCAAGGATCAAAACCAAATCTTTCCATTTTTCAAAACCAAAAAATCCAATCCACACTTTTCAAACCTCAAACCTCATTTTATTTTTAAAGCGCTTCATTTAAAAATCATTTTTCAAGTCCAAAAAAAAAATTTACTTAAAAACCAAATTCTCACGAATCCAAAACAAGGAGACGAGAAACAGTGTAGGAGGAAACTATGGTCAGCGGATGATTGGAACATATGGTTGGCGGCCATACGCCGATCACGCCACTAGCCACAGAGAGTATTTTAGGACAGTGTCCCCGGCTCCACAAGGCTTGCCAGACCCTGCGGGCTCACTAAGACCACTGACCTTACTCCCTTTTCATTTCCCTTAGACACGATCATCTGCAAGGACCAAAAACTCAGACAAATCTCAACATACTTTGGTGACTCGAGTCCCACCACGAGATGTTCTGGCCAGGCACATTGCTCGTAGTCAGGACGTCGAGTCCCGATAACCTTAACTCAAGTCTACCGTGACTCTAACCCAAAAGAAAACGACCCAAGAGAGCAAACCTTGCCCTCTGATACCATTTTGTCACGAACCAGGCCGGGTCGGCATCCGACCCGACGCCCGACCCGGTCCGCGGCAAGGCCCGAAGGGCGTTCCCGATCCCCACGGGCTGGCACAAGTGCCCGGGTATCAAACATTACATGGGAACGATTTACCCGAAATAAAAGACAGAAAAACCAACCAGATAAATAAACTGAAACTGGATGTTGAAAACCGAGCACGCATTTAAACTATAAACAGGTTTAAAGTCTACAACTCGAACCAATAACTAAAAAGAAAAGATGACAGCGAAAACTAAAACTCATACTCAAACCTCTCGGCAAAAGAGAGGTCACATCAACACCACTCTGCATGAAAAGACCAACTGCAACATGAACCACCATCACTGAGCACAAAGTCACAACCTGAAACACAGAAGAAACAGAAACTACATACACCCAAGGGTGTATGTAGGGTGTGAGCTAAAAGCCCAGTAGGATACCACCCAATAAAAGGTTCCACGCATAATTATTAAGTGAAAAATACATTTGCAGTTTTAATTAAAGCATGGAAGTGAATGCTGGAACAGTTTTAAAGAAAACAGGATTTTGGAAAACAGTTTCAGATGGAACAAATTAAATTGAAACACACACCATTACTTTTTAAAATAACCAAAGTGTCACACCGAGAAGCATAAAGTAATCAATGATCACTAACAGGGGAGAGGCCGCATGGGTATCAGCTAGCTCGGGTCCCTAGATCTCCGTGTCTTGGTGAAACGTGTCTTAGAAGGCCACGACCCTCAGAAAACGTGTCTTAGAAGGCCACGACCCTCAGAAAACGTGGCTTAGAAGACCACGACCCTCAGAAATGCATATGTTTAGTTAGTGTTGCAATCATCAGTCCTGCCATTGAAACTGGGTCGAGTCACCTCCGGAACACTCGCTCACTAGTCTAGTCTACCCTCCTAGCTACCCAGGCTTCCCGGTTTGTGCTCAAACAAATTTCAAGTTCATTTCACATGTCCCACTAATGCATAAAAACCAAACAGGATATTTACACACACGTAATCACCATTGCACACTCAAACCCTCTTTTAAAATCATACGCACACAGAAAAAAATGTTTTCAAAACTCAATCTGCATAGCTTACATACTTGGTTAAACCATCCGCACAATAAAAAAAACTTTTATCATTAAACCACCCACCATTTACACACATAAACGACATTTTGAAATAAGACACACTAAAATGTTTTTCAAATGAATTTTTCACCATTGTCATAATTTAATACACTGCTAAAAAATATATTAATCAGTAGTAAAAGAGTGCTACAAGGCTTTGGCACACACTAGAATAACCAGTTATAAACCCAAACACATTCCAACATTACACGCACTCAAATAATGTTTTAAAGTGTACCATGCACCACCAAAAGTTTTAATGGAAAACCAATAAACAGTATGAAAAACACAACTGCATAAACCACATAATCTAACAAGCCAAAAATAAAAGTTTATAAAACAACTTAAAAGAAATCGTTTAGCGTTAATCACTAAACTCAAGCAAAAAAACAATTTTATGACCAAACGCACCCAACACCATGTTAGAAAAAAAAAAGTTCTCACCACCTGCACAATTTAAAAAGATAACAGCACAATTCAAAAGTCACGAACAGAATTTTCAGCAGACAACACCCAATAACATGAAAAATTTACTAAACAATTTCAATGCAACTCAGACTTTAAATAGAACCAACTTTGCACAAAAATAATCAATTAAATAATATGCGAAACAAATTAATCATTGCAAATTAATTTATCAGATAACAATTAGACGGGGAACCACCTACCTCGAGACAATGGCAGATGGACCAAGGTGAACCAAAACATTGCGAGCTTGGCGCGAAACACCCGTCGCACGACCATCGCACCTCAAAGGACCTCGCGCAAACCCAAAACACGAATTCATAAATAAAACTTTATGTCAGAACATTGAAAACAACATATCGACAAGAGCGTTAAAATCGAACCAAATTCACTACAATTTGGACCAAAACAACATTTGACTCTTTCCCGCAACTCTATGAAAAAGAAAGAACAATTAATCGAAATACAACACATCTGTGGAATAGATAAGGGGGGATAGCCGGAACTTAATGGGGGTTGCCGGAGGTGAGCAGCAGGTCGGCTGGACTGGCGAGGGGTTAGGGAGTTTTGGGTCGTCGGAGGGCTGGTCGGAAGGGTGGTCGCCGGTAACGGTGTGGCAGGGAGGAAGGTCGCCAGACATGGCGCGGCCGGGAGGGAGACGGAGCGGCGGCCGGGAGGGAGATGGAGCGGCAGCCGGGGCTGCCGGAAGGAGGAGGTCGGCTGGTCGGATCGGGGCGATGGCGTGAGTAGCTGGCCGGGAGGCGGTCGTGACGGGAAGTCGACGGCGGGGTGAGCAGGCCGGGAGAGGGTCGAGGCGAGCGAGCAGGCTGGCGGCGGGGCAAGCGGGAGAGGGCCGTGGGGGAGCCGGCGGCTAGGGTTAGAGGGAAGGGGAGGGGTGAGCCGCGTGACGAGGGGGGTAGGAGGGAAACCGATGGGATTGAGAGGAAAAGAGAAAAAAAACGGAGGAAGAGAGGAAAAAAAAGAAGAGAAGAAAAAGAAAAGGAAAAAAAAGACAAGAAAGAAAATAAATAATTAATTAATTAATTAAAATAAAATGAAATTAAAAAAAAATATAAAATATAATATAATAAAAAGGAAGTAAAACATAAATTCAGTATTAATAATAATAATAATAATACCTCAAATTATAATATATGTATTGTTATCATTAAAACAATCTATTAAACCTTATTAGTTTTATTATTATTATTATTATTATTATTATTATTATTATTATTATTATTATTATTATTATTAATTCGCCTTATTTGATTATCTCACATCGGCAGGCCTCCCAGTGGCTCAGGCGAAGCCGCGCGATCTCCAATTCATGCTCCGCTCGAGCGTCGGACATTGCCAAGCTGCAAAGACCCTTTTTTTGACAAAAAAAACAATATTGAACCGACTCAACTCGTATCCCGACAAAATATTTTAAAGCCAAATAAAATAAGAGGTGACCGTAATTTATTATTTTATTAAGAGTAATATTAATAACGACACAAGACAAATTATATTCTTAACACCGTTAATATTATTGTTTTATTATACTGATCCATTTCATTTAATTAATTAACCATCGAGCAGGGCGTGCGGTGAAACGGGCGGGGCCGCCCGGCGACCCAGGTGAGGCCGCGCAGCTTCGGTCGCGTTGCGCTGGACGCAAACAAGACCAAAACACAAAGAACTCGAAATCTTAAGTCAGGTTTCGACCTGAACTACCCGACGCAAATAAAATTAATAAAATAAATAAAATTAGAGACGACGGGTGTGACACAGAGATAAGTAAGTAATATTAGGGAATATTAAAAATAGTTGTTTTTAATCAAATCTATTTTTTATATCACATATTTTATTTTATAAACTAAATTTACAAATTCCAGGATTAAAATTTGATAAAATAAAAAAATTAAATTCTCACATCAAAATTTTATTTGTATGAAATTTTGAGTTTTTTCTGAAAAGCTTTATTTTAGTCAAAAAATACATTTTCTTGAGAAAATTATAGTTTTTTTTTATTTTATTATTATGTAATCATAGCCTAGAAGATTAAAAAAAATTAAGTAACAAATTATTTATTTGAAGAAAAAAATTATTTATTTTTAAATATTATTTTAGCTTTTAAATAAAATGTACAAAAATTTCATAACCAAATTAATATGCTACTATAATGAAAACATTTTTGGTCTTTTCTACCAATTAAGTGTTTTTTCATGAATTTTAGTTTTTTAATTATTTTAAATTCACAAAAATCTTATCTTTCTTATAATAATACCTTTTACCATAAAAAAATTAATTATATATCATAATATTATCTTGTACATAAATTTTTAAACATAAAAACACAATTTTTCTGATAACATATTTTTACCCAAAATTTACATTTATTTTCAAATTAATATTTCACGCCCTTAAAAAATATTAATTGGTAAAATTATTTAATAATACCATATATAAGGTGATTTATGAAATATTAATACATTGGAGAATAAGCCTTTAAAAATGGAAGATGAATGAAAATAGTTTTTCTTATAAAAAAACATTTCTTAATATCATCATGAAAATATGTGATTTTCAAGTAACATTAAAAAAAGAATTTTTAGAACTTGAATATAAAAAATTGTAAAGAATTATTTAATAAATATATCATTGGTGATTCCTTGAAAACAAATAAATCTTATTTTAAAATAATAAATATAAGATAATAATTTCATTGATAAGAAAATCATTTAAATGATTTGAAAACACATCTATTGAAAACACACATCATTAAAATGATGAATAAACCTTTTCTATAATATTAAAAATGGGGAGAAAAAGGATTTTCGAAGATAAAAAAATTATTTTCCACTATATAAAGGATAAATTTGGTTTGATGAGAAAACATTGATATAGAAGAAAAATAGATTAAAATAAATTAGAGTTATTTTTAAATTAAATGAATTTTTAAGAAACAATAGAATCCTAATGGAAGATGACCTTCAAGTTAAAACAAATTTCCCATAATAGACAGTGTAAATAAAACATAACATATTATGTTGTTAAAATATATCAATATTTACTGATAAATGTAAACAAAAAGTGATTAATAACCAATAAAAATATTTGACTGATAAAAAACCCTTACAATTTGTGGATAAATTAACTACAATTTTTTGTAGTTGGGTTTTGCCTTAGTGGTAATAACCCCATCATCCTAAATGAAAAATGGGGTTCAAAACCCATTGGGCACAGGTACTGTAGCAATACTGCAGCGGTACTGTAGCAGTGGTGGTACTGTAGCAGCAGTGGTACTGTAGATCAGTGGTACTGTAGCGGCGTCAGTGCACTGTAGTTGCAGTTGTACTATACGGTACTGTAGCAGTCGGGTTACTATTCATAGAATGGAAATTCGACCAAAAAATTGGGCCTACAGGCTATGTAATTGGGTATAAGCCCACTAGGCCTTCGGGATATGTAATGGGTCTCCCTCTACCCAGTTAAAAGAGGTATTTGATTTTTTTTAATAATAAAATGAGGCTTCAGCCCCAACCTTTTAAAAAAAATAAAGCCAACAAGCTTGTACCCAAGTGGTACAAACTCTTGCTTGGCATCCAAAAGACCCAGGATCAAATCCAGGCAGGGATGAATTTCCAGGGACTGTTGCAGTATTGTAGTAGGGTACTGTTGCAGTGCTGTAGCAGCAGTAGAACTATAGTAGTGGTGACATTGCAGCAACGAAGGCACTATTGTAGGGTACTTTAGTTGTAGCGGTACTATAGCAGGCACTGTAACAGCGTGGGTATTATAGTAGTACTATTCACTAAGGGGTCCTTTGGACCAAAAAATGGGCTTTCAAGCCTTGTATTTAGGCCACTTGGCCTTCGGGCCTTCGGGAAATGTAATGGGTCTCCCTCTACCAACACTAAAGAGAAATTTTCCTAAAATAATAATTTGAGGCTTCGCCCCTAACCTTTAAAAAATGAATTTTGGTGAATATTACAAAACATGCTTCAAACAAGGGAATTTAAGATAAAAACACCATACAAACTTAGAAATATTAGAGAAAAACCCCCATGATAGAAAGAACATTTAATAGAACCTTGAATATCCTGAAATAAATTATAAACATGATAAAAATGTTAAATTGGTATTAAGTACACCATTATCAAGAAATCATTGTGTATAATAAGAAATATGTCTCAAGGGGTGAAAATTTGAGACATGAAACCCTTACCTTTATTTTCAATTAGTTATAAAGTTCTCTAACTTCCTATGTAATGAAAATATCTTTCTTAATCACTCATAAATGTATATAAATATATATATATTAACAATTTTATAATTATTTTATTAACATGTATTAAAACTATTTTAATCAATTGTAATTTGTTTTATTCATCGGGTGTTATAACTTTCAATTGTTTGTTTCATACATACTTCATGAAGATGAGATCTATTATCAATAAGATGTTTCAATTTAATAATTATCATATCACTCAATATAGAATAATAATTTTTTAATAAGTAATTAATTTATATTTTCATTAGGTTAATGGCATGAATACAACTTTTGAACATGGAAATCCTAGTGAACTAGTTTTTTACTTGTTTAAGGATTGAATGGTGATATATTAATAAATATATCAAATATTAACAAAAAATATATAATATCCTTAAAAAAATATAAAATATATAAATATTAAATGAACTTACCTATATGTGAAACCCCATAATCATTTATGACTTAATCATTACAACTTTTTTTACATAGGTACTAAAACTCACCCAAGGGTAACATATTATAATTTTTTATGGGTGAGGAAATATAATTAAATAATGATAATATGATGCATTAAAAAGATTCAACCGACCATAATTATTATATTTACTTATTAAATAAATTCTTATAACCATCCAATATGGATGGTGATTGTAACTAAAATTCATTGTTCATGGGAAGGTAGTTTGTCGTACGCAAGATTAATGATCTCATTTCTCAATGAATTGATAGGGTGATGGTGTATAAAAATGATCATTTAGGAATTTTATTTTTGATCTATAAAACATATTTATCCCTAAAATAATTTCTTAATACCATTCTTGATATGTGGTGTTGAAATTGAACAACATATCTTCATAGAGGTGGGAGTCTACACGTATGCAAGCTAAATGTTTATTTTTCTCTTAGGGAACATAAAGTACTAAATGATTATTTTATAATTAATATGATAATATTTTTCTATAATAATTATATTGATTTAATGATATTCAAAATTTTATATTTGGTTATTATAATAAAAATTATGAAGGAAACACTAAGAAGAAGTTAATAGTCACACCAAGGACATGAATGTTAACTAGGATTTATCCATTAAAATGAAAGACTCATAAAAAGTAATGGAGAAAAAAATATTGTGGAAATTTGAGAGACTTATGGGAGAAAAAATGTGGGAGAGTTTCACAAATAAATTTCAAGGTGAGTTGATTATTGAAGGGATATCAGTGTTACGATTTTATAAGTGAAGAGAAAAGTGGTTTTAGAATTGACCATTATATTTTTAACAATGTAATTTTACAATTCAAAGGTCAATGACTCTGAAATAGAAAAAATTATATTCCAAGTGTGTGCATGTGCGTAACATCATCATTGTCAATTTTTTTATAAATCCTTTTGGTTATATTTGATAATTCGTTTTATGTGAAAATTTAAAAATTTTATTTTTTATTTTTACACTTACATAGACCCTATGATCTACATACAGATAAATACATTGTACCTTTATGTGGGTCAGTTTTTAAGAGTTTAATAATTGTAAGTTAAACTATTCAATGTTTATATGAGAGTAACCACTCATTTTTGTAAGAGTAAGTATGATTTTTATAATGTTACCTCTAAATTTCACATGGTTATATAAGCGTAATCTTGCCTCTATGTAAAGGTAATTCTAAATTAATGAACTACATATTGGTAAAAAAAATTAACATCACAAAAAAATTGTTGGATTCGTAATGTTAAACCCATTTTACTCTTACACAATTCCCTTTTTGGAGTAAAGGTAGTTTTTTAACTGGTTTTTTCGTTTCTCTCATAAGACAGACTTGAAAATGTGTTTCATGATTTTAAAAACCTCAAATCATGGAAAATTAATACTTTTGACTTGTTTAAGTTCATAACCCATATTTTTTCAGTTTTTAAACACTCCATATTCTAGATTAAATTCAAATGATAGTTAAATGGTGTTTTTAATTTTGGGTTTTAAACATTGTAAATTAAAACACATTAATGGTGTTTTTAAAATTTCTGAATCTTTTCCCACCTTTTGATTTTGATAAGATCTTATGTTTGAGCAACCCAGAACTCCTTTTTCTAAGTTCTAAGAAGTAATCTTCAATCAATTTGAGTTTTTATTATAGATTCTAGGTGTGTTAACCCTCTCTCTCTCTCTTTTACACTTGGGTTCAATGTATTTTTTAGGGGGAGGGGGTAAATTCCTAGTAGGAATATATAATTTATATCCTATATAATTTAGGTATTATTTATGCAATTACAATTCATAGTATTTTTGGATAAATGGATGGATTAAAAATTAAAACATAATAACCTAAAATTATCAAATAATGATAAATAATTATCACATTCTCATCTTGATATTATTCTGGATAAAAAATTATTATCACTTAAGGTGTTTTAGTAAAGAAATTGAAATTATTTAGAATTAGTTATAGGAATCCTAAGAAGGTTGATTAATCCAATTAACTTGATTATGTTATTTTTGTGATTATTACTTATAGAAACATTTAATTTTACATTAGGAAGAATAAGGTAGGAATCCCATACCATCTAGGCCTCTATATGGAATTACTAGCATTATTGGTTTTCATGTGTTCCTAGTGTAGAGATCCTTACATGATATATTATGTTTGTGTGTGTGGGTTTCCTATGATACCCTTTCTGAGTTATGGATTGTGTGATCTTTGATATTTCCTTTATTACTTGTGTGATATTTCAAATCTTGTGTATTTACATGTTTTGATTTTTTTTTTTTTTTGATTTTCTTTATGTTATTCCCTATATGTTATTTTTGTATATCCAGTGGAATCTTTGTTAAATTTTCAGGTTAACAGGAGGCCCAGACATACTTAGACTACTTCTTATATAGGGATTGTGGTCAAAATGATTCATTGGTTATGGATTTGCATAGGATGGTAAGATCCTCATCTGGGGATACATGAGAGAACTCAATATCACCTTTGAAAGAGTGTCAAAATATACCAGTGGGGTTGACCGATTGGGCACATCCTTACATACGAGGGAGAGAGTCCATTATATGGGTGTAACAAGCATGTATACCATCATATTCAAGTAAGAAATCATGATTCATGCATTCAACTTTCCTTTAAATTTAGATATGAAGTTATTCTTTAAATTCATAACATGTATTGTCCTTAAAGGAGGATGGAGTTACAAAGAATGATCTAAGACATTTGATACATAAAATGTTATATTCTTCCAACATGGAACCAAAGATGGTATGATCAGGGATCGTGGAATCTTAGTTAGTGCATGATCACTTGGAATAATATTTGTTTCATTATAAGGTGCACATTTACTTTTACATCATTTCATTCACTTCTATATACATGTTAACTTATGTTAAGGATGAATTGGTAGTGTACTAATAGGTTTATACTCACAATCTGCATGAGTATCTTGGTTCCTGTGTAGACTTCTTGATCAAGGATCTTGGGAATGGAAAGGGATCTATTATATTTTAATAAGGAGATTGGACTTGGGATTTGGATTTAGTGTTGAGGAAGAATCTGGATGGTTACCACAACACCATTATTTATTTATTTATTTATTCTAGTTATACATTTTAATCTTTTGGGGTCTATTGATTATACTTCTATGACATGAAATGAAATTTTTAATATCACATATTGGTATTATATATTGATATGTTGTTACTTGGATAGTTTTTTTCAAAATACTATAATGCTTATGATTATCATGGGTATTTTCACCCCATGTTACATTAATCCCCTACTATTAGTTTCTAGACTCTCGAATACAATAATGAAAACATAAGTTCATGCAGCACTTTGTCTTGGAACCATTGATTTTTGGTTGAGGTGTAAAAAATGATATTAAAGGCTTGAGTTTAACTTTCATTTCTTTTGGTATAATGTTAGAAAATATATATTCTCTATAGAACTTGAGTAGGGGATTTTCCATGTTCCTGATCAGCTCATGTGTAACAGACCTTGGAGTTACCATTGATGATATTGTTGTTAGAGTTTATGGGATTTGGATGTGTTCATGTATCATGAGTAAGAATGTAGGATTACATATCATATATATACATGTTTAGTTTTTCATAGTATTTATTTAATGAAATTATTTTATCTGTGTTAATTCTTGAGTGATATATCTATATTCTCTATTGTTGTGATATTTTTTTGGAATTAGTTATATGAACATGAGCCTACTGTTATGTTATATATATATGATTAAGAAAAATTTGTAGGTATAGAGGTATAGGATTGGGGATTGGGTATAACAAGGAGGGTTGTACCTTGTGTTTAGGTTTCTCTTAAGATAGTAATTTTGAATGGAATTCCTTATGTGGGCCTTAAAACTGCTTCATTTATTCTAGTTTGTGAGTTGTTATATGAATTATCAATATTAATTTGACATTTAAAAAGAAATCAACATTGATGATACCAGAATGAACTTGCTTGAGATGAAACTATCATTCCAACATATTCTATATACAATGATTTACCTGAGTGTGCTTCCACACATGCTCCAATAGTTCCATAAATAAACCCACCTCAACCTAGAGTCTTACATACTATTCCAACTCATGGTATGGGGGTGAAGAGGAAAATGGTTGATTATGCCTGAGACTTTTAGATCTACCATCTTACAGTTTTCTTGGGAACTAGTGGTCTTTAGGATGCTGAGGATTGGTGTTATATCATATATGAAATATTCAACCTGGTAAAGACTTCCAGGGATATAAAAGTACATTTAGCAGTCTTTAGTCTTCAAGGACCTGTCATGGGGTGGTGGGGTGTCATGAGATAGATAGAAATATATGATAATATTACTTGGGGTTCTCTAAAGAGATATTATACAAAAATTTCTTCCCCAATGTTTGAATTCTAGATTGAGATTTAGATTTTATGGAGCTTTTAATAGGGTAAATTTCTAGTTTGATCTTAATCAACTTTTTTCATTGAGTTTATAGACATTTATCCTCTTTTTGAAGGTAATTAGGCACATAAGTCTAAGAATTTTGAGATTGGACTATTTATAAAACACAGAATCTAGGATAGGGGATTTGACATGAAGATGCATTCTCAAGTTCATCGCAAGGACCTAAATTTTGAGAAGGGGATATAAGAGGATAAGAATAATGGTTTTACTTCAGATTACAACTTGATTATGACCATACCTCCTAATTATGAAATGGTTTCCACTTATGGTAGTATGAATATGAAAGATAATATATTACAATAGGGTGGTATAAATGTGCAATAGAGTTGGGAAACTTTTACTCCCTCTATAGACGAATGTTGAACCATGTGCTTAAAATATTGATGGAAATCACATTTTAGTACATCATGTGAGTGGTCACTTAAGAAAATCCACTGATGTGGAAATATGGGTCATCTCTAGGGCTCTTTTAAATACATAATGTATCTAATTGTGGATATTGGGTTAGAGTGTGATTAGGGGTCCTCAGTAACAGACTCACGCTCCGCAGACTATGGTAACTCGAGCAAGTCATGCACCGTATATGAAAGGTTGTTTAGTAGAGGTAGGATGAATTTATTTCATGGATAAGGTTTGAGCCATTATTTGAGAGGGAACTTCTATGATTAGTGGTATAATATGATTACCTCTAAACTATCTACTACTTTCTTTAATATAGAATCTTTCCATTCTTTTATATATTCTCACATCATTGATGGAATATATTTACTGGTTAATTTTTATTCAAAGTTTTTCACTCTTGAAATTCCTTTGTGAAAGAAAGTAGAGAATTTAGAGAAATGCTCATAATTTCTTGTATTCATTAATGGTTATATAAATCTATGGGACTTCATGATCTTATAAAAACTAGTTTTTATATAATTTTTGGAATGGAATGATTGACCTGTTATTGAGGTTATATGAACTATTACTGGAGACATGTATCTTTCACCAAACATATAATAGAAAGGTTTCTATTGATCGGTGAGTGAGATCCTAGAGAATGAAAGATGATATTGTACATGAGTTAGGCATAGTGATCAAGGAAAAATTAGAAGGCTTTGATATTATAGTATAACTATCAATATACTCCCTATATTCTTTATCCAAATGTGGATCATTATTATGATTTTTTTTATAAATGAATTCTTAGGTCATCCTAAAGGTAGAGTAATTTTGTTTGAGATTGATCTAATACACAAGGTTCCATAAATATTAATTACTACTTATCATATGATGAAAGCTAAGTTGAGGGAGATGTAGGTTAAATTAAAGGATATGGAGGTGACGGGATTTATCTGACCAAGGAAATATCTCTGGGGTTCTTTGGTGTTGTTTACCAATAATATAGATGGTATTAAATGAATCTGTATATAATACAAGAAGGTAAATTCAGTAATAGTGAAGAATAAGTACACTATACCTGGTATTGAAAATCTATTTAATCAAATATGTGGATCTTGGTGGTTTTCCAAAATTGACCATCGTTTAGGATACCATCGGCTATGGGTCATAGAGGATGATATTCCCAAGATGAAATTTAAGAGTATATATTGGCTATATAAGTATATTTTCATATCTTTTGTTTTGAAAAATTATCCATATGTTTTCATGGATCTCATGAGTAATATTTTCACCCATATCTTCACTCCTTTGTGGTTGTATTTTTTGGATTATATCATGATATATTTTATTAATTGAGATATTCATGATAGGAATCTTTATATCGTGTTGAGTTTACTTCAAGAAAACAATCTTTACAAAAAAACTAATAAAGTTTCAATTTTTGTTTCAGGCGGAGTGGTTTCTCATGAATTTAATTTTTTATGTAGTAATTTCTATATACCTAGAGAAGGTAGACTTCATTATGTCTTGGGAACATTTCAAGAACATATTTTGGATTAGAATTTTCCTTGGGATTAAAGGGTACTATGGACACTTAATCTCTGAATTATTCCATTTGGCAGTATCAACTAAAGAACTGACTAATACGGGGTTGATGTTTTGGAAGATGCCCTCTTAGTGATGAAGTGGGGATTAAAAAAATCTCTAGTTTTGGTCCTTCAAGTGTTAGTGATTGGATGTGAAGTGTACTATGTTTCCTCAAATATTGGGTTATGAGATGTGTTTATATGGATGGGTCAAGTAGTTTTTTATGGTTCACATCATCTATGACTCAAAGAGAATTACTTATTGACACATGATTATAGTTTGTATTCAAGGTCTACACCCTGAAGTATTAGAGAAATTAACTCTTCAGTGAGTGGTTTATTGGCTTCAAATAACATAAGTAATTATCATACAACATCTATGATGAGGAACTTAATCTGAGGCAGAGGAATTTTTTTGGAGTACCTGCATACATTCAAATTCAATATGGCCTATGATCTAGGAAAATTTAATTTCATTTAAGATGCTCTGATCATTAAAATTCCATAAATGTAGGATCATGGAGAGTGGTCCTCATATAAGGAATAATGTTTTATGATTTCAATTACATAGTTGATAGTGTATACATTAAGGGATCATAGAGTAATGACATGTTCATCTTTATCTATCATATATTCTCTAGTGGACTGGGTAAAGGCCATCTAGAAGTAGGATCCTAGGTGTGTAGTGATGCGGGAGTGCTTGGATGGTGATGACTTAGTCCTAAAGTGGTCTTTAGACGATGATAATTTGATATACATTCATGTGAGGTTAGTAGTGAAAACTAACTTGATGTATGAGATGATGAGAGACTCTAATTCTTATAAAGTGGGTAGTTTATTGATGGTCGAAAAAGATATACCACAAAATTTTACATTAGTTTTGATGGTCAAGTATGAAGAGGGATGTTACCAATTTTATTTTTAAAAGACTTACCTACTATAGGGTAAAATATTTGAATTAATGTCTTGGTGGTTTTATTTATCCACTTCTAGTGCCAATGTGGTAGTGGGATGAAATAATGATAGACTTTATGATGGGGTTACCTAGGACCCTAAATATTCATGATGAAGTTAGGGTATTAGTTGTTTAATTGATGAAAGTGCCTCATTTTTTACTGATTTGTAAGATCCTTTTGGGGGATGTGTTAGGGAACCTATATTAATGGGATATTTTAGGTCTAAATGGGTCCATTTTAAGAATCATATGATACAAAGACACATGTTTGATTTTATTGTTTTTGTAGGTATTATAGAAGGCTTTGGTTACCCCTCTAAAACTGAGCATAATATATCATCCACACACTGATGGAAAACTAGGGAGGATGATACAGATATTAGATGATACTTTATAGAAATTCATACTAGACTATGGTGAATCTTATGATAATCACCATGACTTTGTTGAGTTTTCATACAACAATAATTTATAGGCTTCAATTCAGAGGGCACACTATAAGGCTCTTTATGTCCATTCGGGTTACTCTCTTCTATGTTGGAACAATGTTGCTGAGGCATAATTTGTGGAGTTTATTACAAGAGACCACTGAGAGAGTGAAGTTGACTCAAAATCGGTTAGTCATCTCATAGAGAAGATAGTGATTTTTTGTTGATAAGAGGAGAAAAACCTTGGATTTTTGATATGGGGATTGATTTTTTTTGTGACTACTCCACTAAATAATCAACAATGATGAAGGGTAAATATATATAATATTTCATATATCATTCAATATTGCTGATAATATTGAGATAGTTGCCTTCCATTTTGATCTTCCTCAATAAAATCATGGTATACATGACATATTCCTTAAATCTCATATTCAAAGGTGCATTCATGATATTATGCATGTGATAGAATGTGTGGATATTGAAAAAGAGCCTAGAGTTTCATTTGTGGAGCTCCCAATGAATATTATCGACGGAGTGATAAAGTGTTATAAGGAAAGATGATACCACTTGTCAGATTCCTATGGAAGCAAGGAAATTTTCAAGATGAGACTTAGGGGAATGAGTCTGATGTTCTAGAATAGTGTAATGAGTTTTTTGATATTGACTAATAGAGTAAATTATCATAGATGATAAATATTTAGAGGGGGGTTGTAACATCCCCATTTTTTAGTTCATTTATAGACCATTTTGATAATAATTTATAAGTCTTATTATGTGGAACTTTAATAATTTTCAATTTTATTTTTAACCTTACAAAGACCCTATGCTCTACATAAAGTTAAACATATTATACCTTTTAATATACCATTTTTTGGGAGATATATAAAGCTAAGTGAATTTTTTAAAAGTCTATTCAAGGTTAACTCATGCAATACGTAATGGTAACTCTTATTTATGTAATGATATCTCAAATTTTTAAAAGGTTGTATAAGAGTAAACCAAACTCTATATAAATGTATGTCTAAATTAGTGACCTACATATGCGTAAAACACATTACCTTCATGAGATAGCTATTAACTACATAAGCGTAAAACTATGTTACCCTTACATTGTACCCTTTTTGGCGTAAATGTAGTTTTTTACCTAGTTTTTATTTTCTCTCCCATCATGGACCTCTAACCACATTTCAAGGTTTTAAAAGCATAAATTCATGAAAAATTAATTATTTTGACTTGATTAATTTTGTAACTCATATTTTAAATGTTTCTAAACACTCCGTGTCCACAATTAACATCAAAGGATAATAAAAATTGATTTTAATTTTGGGTTTTCAACACTACAGACCAGAATTCCTTAGTTCTCTTTTTAAAATACTAGAAAAATTTCCTTCACATTTTTTTGGGTATCCTCTTGAGTTTGGTAAGACTATAACTCCTTTATCTATGATATTTTAAATCTTCTTCGATCATTTCAAGTTTTTATTCATGTTTTAATGTGTAGAATAACTCTATCGCATCTCTATACTTGGTTGCACTGTATTTTTTAAAGGATAAATTCCATGTAGGAATATGTAATTTCTATCCTCCATAATTCACATAAAACTATGAAATGATCACACCTAATATTTTATGATGAATAATTTAATTCAACCTTTAAATACAATTACCCAAAAAAATTAATAATGGTAAAGAATTGTCACATGTTAATCATGGGATAATTCTATAGAAATAAGTTATTATCACACGAGGAGTTTCTTATATTTAAATTTAAATATTTGGAATAATTTTTAAGAATACTTTGAATGAAAATTTAAATTATTAGTAAATGGATGTGATTCAAGTGATGACTCCTTGGTGAACCATTGGGTTTGATATTAAAAAGATTAAGGTAAAAATTCTATATCATCTTAGGTATTTCCTAAAGATTTGTCAGCATGGTTAGTTTACATGTTTTCCTAGTGTAGAGTCCATTGAATGATATGTTATGATGGAATGTGTAGGTATCTTATGAGATGATTTCTTTATTATGGATGGTGTGATCCTTTTTGGGTCATTTGTTACCTGTGTGATATTTCATAGCCTATGGATTTACTTGTTATAATATATTGATCCTGGATATATTATGAATTATATATGGTTTGTACATAACTAGTGGAATATATGTATAGTGTTTTGATTGACAAGAATCCCTGACGGAGTTAGATGAATACTTATAGGAGGAGCGTGTAAGACATGACTCATTGGTGATGAATTTACATAGGATGGTAAGCGCCTTAATGTGGTTGGAATGGGGGTACTCTATAACACCTTTATAAGAGTTTTCATATATGTCAGTGTGATCTACCAATGGGGAGCTTCCTTGTGTATGGTAGAGATTACATTATACAGGTGTCTCAAGTATGTATTCCATTAAAGGAGAGAAGGTATCCCTAATTCATGGGTAATACTTTCCCTTAAAAATGAGCATGATATTATTCCCAAAAGAAAGAACATGTGTTGTCCTTAATGTAGAATAGAGTTACGTAGCATTATCTAAGTCATATAATCAATTAAGTGTTATATTCTTATGTCATGGAACTGAAGAAGGTATAGTAGGGGCTCATGGCAGCTTGGATTGAACACAATGGCTCGGTACATGATTATTTTTATTTTTGGGTTCACATTTTTTCCATTATGTTATATACTTCAATATACATGTGCACTTATGTAAAGGATGCATTATTTTTGTCCTGTTAGGTTTATACTAAAACCATACATTGACATCTTGGTGAAAATAAATACTTCATGAGTAATTATTTGGGGAAGGTAAATGGACCTTTGATAGGTTTCTAAGGATCTGGGATCTGGAAGATTAATACAGTGTGGAAAATAATCTAAATGGTTTTTGCAATAAATTTATTTATTTATTTATTTATTCCAGCTGTACTTATCATCCTGCCACATTAGGGGTCTATTGAATATACTTATTTGACATGAAAAGACATTTTTATAACATGTATTGGTATTATATTATGATATTATATTATTTGGATAATTTTTATGTTTCGTTATACTGTTTTTGCTATGATTACTGAGGGTATAGTCTCCCCATGATATATTAAGCCATCGCAACAAGTCGGTAGCCTCCAAGGTACCGGGAGGTGTACATGAGGTTATGTGGCACTTTGACTAAAACTTGGTGATTCTGGTTGGGGTGTTACACTATGGGTTGGGATTCTCCTCATCCACTAATTTTTTAGAAAACATATAGTTTTTTAGGCCATTTATTTTATATTTTTAACTTTTAACTAAATTTACTTTTACCTTTTTAGTTAATTTTTAACATTAGTAATTAATATTATTGGGAAAAATGATTAGAAATTTTAAAAAATTTGACCTTTTTGATTTTAAATTTTTAAATAATTTTATTATATAAAACATTTAATATTTTGAGATTTATATTTTAAAATAAATGCACTTAAATCATAAAAATAGTTTTATAAGGAAAAGTGTATTATTATGTTTAAAATTTTGTGTACAAGTTAATATTAACATAGATACATATTTTTATGATATAAAGTATTTTATTATAAAAAAATAAATTTTTTATTCAAATCAATGAAATCCCAAACTTCACCATTATAACATTTAACTAGAGTAAAAGACAAAAAACAATTTTTTTATTGAAGTAACATTTTAATATAGTTATAAAATTGTTTGAAAATGGATTAAAAGGTTAAAATAATTCTTTAAAGTTTATAATTTTATTCCTTAAAATATATTTCTTTTTTTTTAATGTTTTAAAATATTTTAGGATAATCATGCATAATAATAACATCATAATAATTATAATCTTTTCAAAAACCAATTTTTTTAAATAAAAATCATACATTTCAAAAAAAATCATAAATCATAATAAGAATAATTTTATGTTAGTAATTAAAAAAAATTGTTTTATTTTATCAAATTTAAATTCTAAAATTATAAATTTTATCTTTTAAAAGAAAATACATAATATAAATAAAATAGATTTTATTGAAAATAAACCTTTTTAAATAATAACTTATATTGTTTACATACATTCTAAATTTAATAACATGTAATGTTCCACCTTCTTAGTCTTTATTATAGAATTATTAATATTATTATCATAATATTTTGTGGTTTTTTATGTTTTTTGTAGTATTTTTTTGAAGAAGATGGTGCCTTGGCCATGTTTTCTATAGCATGTAATGTAGTTTATCAAACATAATGTAAGTTTTACAATGTCTAGAATTTCTGGTTGTTACATTCTCCCCCTTAAATAAAATACATCCTTAAAATTTTCATTATCACTTATCAATGTAAATAGATAAAGGAATATAAATAATAGATTTGAATCATGTTATAATTTATAAATATATATCAACCTTGAAAATATGGGAAACATATGTCTTTACTTAGAATAGGATTATCACTAATATTGAGTTTTTCTCTAACTATTCAGACCAAGAGTCTACCGTTATTTGGAATTTCTGCCCACATTATATAATTTGTTTCTTGAGGATTCTTATTATCATTCTATAATTAATTTAGTATCATAGTTTAATATGAAATGGGTTTCCCTTACACAAGATAATTTTTTTTCTAAGTAAAGGGAACCAATCTATTATTAAAATCATGTCATATTTATCCAAAGGAATGATAATATGATTTACATAATAAAAATTCCTATAAAATTAATGATAGAATAATATTTTTTTAGTGACTACTTATGTCACATGTTAATTATGTTAAATACATTAATAATTAATGTCAGAATATAAATTGGGATAAACTAGTTTTGGAAGTATTGAACGATCGAAAGGTGATATATTACAAATTTTATTAATTATTAACTACACCTTTATAGAAACATTAAAAAAATATTAAATATTTAATTATAAAATTACATTACCATTATATGAAATCTCATAATCATTGATGATAAAATCATTCTAACTTTATTTATATAGGTTGTAAAATGACCCAAACAGTAACATATTATAATGTTTCATATTTGAGAGAATGTATATAGATAATTATAATATGATAGATTTAGAAGATTAAACATGTCATGATTATCATATATCCTTATTAAATGTATTCCTAGAACCACCCAAGATGGGTGTATATATCAAACAAAATTCATTATTCGTGGAGGGTGTAGTTTTCACGATTATAAATCCCATTTCTCAACGAATGGATGGAAAAGATGATAAATTATAAATTATAATTTTAGAGTAATAAATGTGACATAAAAAAATTATAAATAATTTAATCCATACATGTTACCAATCATGGAATTCATTGATTAAAAATTACTAATATCAATTTGTGGAGGATTCAGTCGGAATGCATGAAAATTTCATGTTATTTTATTTTCTCACTGGATGGAAGGGATTAAATAATTATTGTACACTTAATATAATGTAATTTATATATACTAATGATACATACATAATTATATTAATAAGGTTATATATTTATTATAAATGAGTAGCATAAAATAAAATACTAATAGAAAGTAATACACGCATTAGAAGCTTCAGTTTTCTATTAAAAAAATTTAAATAAAGGATTCAAAAAATTAAAGGTGACCAAAAGATTACGGAAGTGGGAGAGAGTACTTGGAGGAGAAAATTAGTATATTTTCAATAAGAAATAGGAATGATAAGTGAGTCTTGATGTGGTGTAAGTGTTAACATTTTATAAGTGAAGAGAAGGGTATTTTTATAAGTAACCATTAAATTTTTAATAATGAAATGTTAAAATTCAAAGTTCAATGGCTCTAAAATGGAATAAAATCAGGGGGGAGTGTGTGTTATTTTAGATTACCCTCATACATACATTTTGGAGACAATATTGACTATTTTAATTCTTTTTATTTTAACTTTTTATATTTTACATTAATTTAGATTTAACTTGGTAATTAATTTTTAAGCTTAGAAATTAATTATAATGAAAAAAATTTATGTTGTCCCATTTACATAATTTGAAAAATATAATTTTCAATTTAGAAATAATTAAGTCAATTAAAATTTTTAAGTGTCTAAAATATTATTTTAATATTTTTTTACATAATGTGCAAACAAATTACTAGAAAAAGTGTGTTTTTAAGTTTAAAAAATTATTTATAGGGTAATATTATCATAGATTCTGATTTTTATTACATAAATTGGTTTATTATTAAAAAATAAAAAACATGTTTATTTTGAAGCAATCCAAACACAAATTTCACCATCAAAAAACTTAATTAGATGAAAATTTAAAAAATTATTTTTTATTAAATTAAAATTTTAATTTTCTTCTAAACAATTGGACATATCATTCATATGGACTTCATTTTCAATGATAATTCCAAGGAAAATCAAATTCCTCAACATGAGTTCTATCATATTCTTAGGTTTTCTTCTTAAATATATTCATTCAAATTTATTCTAAAAACACTAATATAATGACATTAGTATCTTTTATATATGTTAATATTAATATATTAATGGTATTATAATTATATATTCATCTATATTATCTATTAATAAAAATGAAAACATCATTCATACATACATGCAGACTACCGACTCTATCTTATAAAAATCATTTTTCATCACCACCAACCATTGATGACTCTTATAATGTTTTTAATGATGATGTATAATTTTTATTACATGTTTATGATTCTATATATGTAAAATTTTGATTATATAAATGCATCCCCTTACTCATTAAATCATTAAAACACATTACCATTTGGGTCAATTTGTCAGCCTATGTAAACGATGTTATAAAGAATATGTAATAAATCATTATGGGGTGTCATGCAATTGTAATAAAATGTAACAGTGATATATTTAATATTTTTTAATAATTCTGGAATGCTGTTGTTAATAATTAAAATATTTATCAATATACCACATTTTAATTGGCAAACACATCAAAAAACTATTCCTTGTGGATTCTATTTCCAAAATTCGTATTCATGTCAAACACCTAATGAAAATGGGACTTGAGTAATCATTGAAGCACAATGACTATTATATATTGGTTGATCTGGGAATGATGAACTTAGAACCACTTATTTAGAACAGTCACATCTTAATAAAGTTTTTATGAAATAGATAACTGAATGTTATTACAACTGAAGGTAAAAATATTAAATAACATACTAATATATTCATAAAAACTAATAATACATGAAGTATATAAGAGGATAATGTGTATGAATAATGATATAAAATTAGTATATTAATAAACTTATGTGTTTTATATTGGATAATATATCCTATGTGACTAAGCAGGAAAAAAGGTAAGGGGTTCATTGTCTCATATTTAATTTTATGATTCCTATTTCTTAAAATGTTGAGTGGAGGATAGAAAATATTATGGTTAAAATTAAAAAAACATTTATAATTTCTGGAAATTCCTTTTTTTTAAACCCATATCATAAAAGAGTGAATAAAAAATTCATTTTAAAAGAGGAGAAGGGAAATATGGAGGTAAAATTATTAAACACATATCTGGGTTTCAAAAGATGAATAGAAAAAACATTTATAGGATAAATTAACAAAAAAAAATACAATATACATCATTAAAAGAGTTGATATTTATTTATTAAAAATGTTACACTTTTATGAAAAATAGATACATTGATAAAGCATCTCTATGTAAAAAATATCAATTTTCCTAGAGATTAAAGAGGAAATATTATATGAAATAGTAAATGAAAGAATTTATCTAACAAGGAAGAATGACATAGATGTAATAAAATCCAAACACAAAGAAAGAAAATTTGAGTTAACCAAATCCCTTGTGAATGTCATAATTTAGGAATAAAGATACATTTAGAAAGAGGTTATATAGTATAATTATAAATACTCAATAAATTAATAAAAATTAAAATATAATATAATGGAATATTATAATATACACTACATATATGAAAAATGTTAAATAAGGACAATCACAACTCAATGAATGAGAATTGAGTTTCTAAAAATAGTCATGGTAATAGTAATATAATAATAAAAGGGTTAAAATGAAATTAAAGTTCAGTTATCATGAAAATAGAGATTTTAAATATAAATGAAATACATAGTCTTGTGAGTAAACCATATAAAATAAATTATGTTGTGTAATATCAAACATGTATCCTGGATTTTAAAATGAGAAAATGAAACCCCTAACTTGTAACCCTGTTTCCTTGACCATGATTTAAAATTCTGTATAATGTATATATATCCAAAAAAACTATATCATAACCTAAATTTATATATACTACCCATTTTATAAATATTTTATGAATACTTGTTACAAATATATTAACTAGTTATAGTTTATTTTCATTATTGAGTTTTATAACTTTCAGTTTATTGTTTTGTATAAACTTCATGAACACAAAATAGACTCTCACAAAGTGGTATCATGTTCATAATTCACATATCATTCAAAATAGAATAATCATCAATTTTTATTTATTACTTAATTATATTTTAAATCATGTGAAATTCATGAATATAACTTCAGAAAGTAGAAATCATGATGAACTTGTTTTTGACGTGTTTAACATTTGAAAGGTGATATATTAACAAATATTTTAAATGTTTACAAAAAATTCATAATAATTAATCAGTATTAAATATATATTAATTATATGAAATTACTATTATATGTAATACCATAATCATTTATGACATAATCATTATAATATGATTTATATAACTGGTAAAAATGACTCAAATAGTAACATATTATATTATTTTCAAGAGTAAGGGAATGTATTTATATAATGATAATATGAATTATTTATAAGATTAAAAAATACATAATTATAAAATTTCCTTAGTAAATATATTCTTAGAACCATATAATATGGGTGGTGATGAAAAAAAATCATCGTTTGTGGAGGTGGTAGTCCCCACATACACACGATTAATGATCTTATTTCTCAAGGAATGAATGGAAAGATGTTATATCATAAATTTTATTTTTAAAATTTTATTCTTTATAATTAAAAGATATTTATTCATAAAATAAATCCTTGATACTAGACTTGAGAGGAAATGATGAAAAAATTGTAACTTTTCTTCATGGAGGTGGTTGTATACACATACACACGATTAATGTTACATTATTTTCATAGTGAATGAAAAGGATTAAATAAATATATTAAAATTAATAAAATGATATTTAAATATACTAATGATACTTATTTCATTATAATAATAATGTTATAGATTATTTAGGAAGGATCATAGTAAGATAAAATACTCAAATAATGTAATACTCATGTTGAAAGCTAGATTTTTCTCTTGGAAAACTCCTTAAAAATGAAGGCCTTAAGGAAACTAAAGGTGAATTGAAGCATATGTAAATGGGATAAAGTTCTAGGATAATTAATTTTGAATATTTTAAACATAAAATTTTATGGATAAGTGAGTCTTGATGTTGTGGTGCTTTTATAAGTGAACAGAAGTGTATTTTTACAAGTAACCATTACATGTTCAACAAAGTAATGTTACTATTCAAAGGTATATGTCTCTAAAAAGTAAAAAAGTATGGGGGAAGTGTGTTTTGGAATATATTATAGTCATTAATTCATTTTAGATAAATACATTATTATTTTTTATTATTTTTCTTTAAAATTTTTAAATTTCACCCCAATTTAATATTACTTTACTATTTAATTTATTACATTTGTCATTTCTATTAATGAGAAAAATTATTTTATAAATTTTCAGTAATTTCAACCAACTAATTTCTAAATTTTAAATCAATTTAATATATAAAAATTTTAAGGGTTATAAATGTTAATTTTTAAATAAACACTAAAAATGTGTAAAATCAGTTTTTGGAAAAGTATGTTATTTTGTTTAAAAATTTATATACAAGATAGGATTAACATAGATATTGATTTTTATAAAATAAAAAGGATTTTTATAAAAAAAACTAAAAAATTATCTGGATTTCAATGAACTTGCAAACATAATTTCACCATCAAAATAGATAATTAAAAAAACAAAAATGATTTTTTTATTATAATAATATTTTAATTGAGTTCTAAAAATGTTGGACATAAGATTTATATATTAAAATAATATTTTAAAATGAATAATTTTATTCATTAAATATATATTATAATACTAAATATATTTTTTAATCCTCTATCATACTCTTAAATAATGATAAAATCATAAAAAATTGCAAAAAAAATGTAATTTCTGACTAAAAATAAAAATTTCAAGAAAAAAATATTCATTTTATGTAAATTTTGATGTGAATAATTCAAAAATTATTTTATTATCAAATATAAATTATGTAATTTTTAATTTTTTTAAAAATAAAATACAAAATAAAAAAGAAAATGTCTTTTATTAAAAATAACCCTTTTCAATATTAACTTATACTAATTATTTTCCTTCTAAAGGTAATAAAATTTAATGGTTTTCCATATTAGTCTTATTATAGATTTATTAATAATTTACTCTTAATATGTTGTAGTTTTTTATGTTGGGTGTAGTTTACAATGCAGGTTGTCCAACATAACATTAGTTTTATATGGTCTAGAATTTTAAGTCATTACATTATACCCCCAAATAAATTATATCATCAAAATTTTAATTATCACTTATCAATATCACCATATAATGGGATATAAGTTATTAATATGACTCATGATATAATTTCCAGAGAGATATTAACCATGAAAACTTGGGAGATATAACAAGATGGAATATATATGAGGTGTAATGACAAGTGCTTTCCTGACCCAATACTTTGTCACATTTGGGTGTTGGAGGTGTTTTGGAGGAGGATTTGTGGTGGTTGGAGGTGCAGTAGAGTTGTTTTATGAAATTCACATCATGAAATTTTTACACGGCATAAACTAGTGTTTTACAGCTTATGTAACTAGCTGGATTCACAGATAAATATGGTTGAGGGGGAAACCATGAAATAGATTCAAATCATTAATGTAATTCACAATGTTTAGTAAAATAAAGGTTGAGGTGACATGATTTTATATGAATGTAGGTATTTTTTTTTAAAACCCACAGATTCCATGTCATGAATGGAATACAAGACATGAAATTGGAAGGATCTAGTTTATTTAATAACCCTTTAAACTGATTTTTTTCATTTATTTATCGTTTTATTATCTCTCATTTGTATAAAACCCTAAGAAATTTTTAAGGAATCTTCCAAACTGAATTTCCTCACCTTTATCCATTAGTTATGGTGGATGAATTTTGGTGATTGGTATTAATTACTTCTATATTTATTAGTTTTTTTCATCCATACATCTACTAGGGATCCACTGTGGTTGTGAAGTTTGGTTTGGGTTGTTATTTAGGTTTAGTTTTTTTATAAAACTCTATGCAGTGTAGGTTGATCTGTGGGTTTTTCATTTGATTGTGTTTTCATGCATTTTTCTTCGACCTGTGGTGTGTCGTGATATCAAAAAGCTATTTTGGGATATGGAATTCTTCTTTTCTGTAAAGACCCATAAATTCCAAGGAAATTTTTTTCTTAATTTTCTTTGGAATTTTACAAGAATTCGGTTTCTGACGGAACCTGATTCTGAGGCCCGGTGTGCCCGGAATCATTTTCCAAAGTTTGGCTCGGGTACGTTTAGTGAACGGACGAGCGGGTTTTTCTAACTTTTGAACCGGTGCTCGGAATCGAATTCTGAGGGCACCGATGGAATCGCAGCACCAGTAATTGCTTAGAAACGCCTCTTCCAGAGTTGCGATTACTCGGGTGTGGTTTTTAACTTTCGGGCTTAAAGTTAAGAAATAAAATAATTGTACGACAAACTTTATTTTATTTCACTTAAGCCACTTGGAATCCACTTGAAGCCACTTAAAGCAGCGTAAGCTGAGTTGATCCGGATAGGGTGCTATCCAAAAATATCCTACCCTCTTGGTATGATATTTGTGGGGTGGGGCCCGCACGAGCCCTGCCGTTTCTTTTCTGCTAAGTAACGCACCCGCGAAAACCCATCTTTATGAAAGTCAACTGACGTGTTTTCTTATTTTCTTAACACACCAATTAATTGGGCGGTTTTCTTAATTGAATTAATTGGGCGGTTTATTTCGTTGAATTAATTCTACGAATAAATGGGTCATTACTTATCTCTTTTTTGTTTCTTAACCGGTTTGAAATCCGTTGGCATAGTAATAAAATAAGTCCAACGCCACATCTTGAGGATGACACGTTGGGAGGATTTTGACAGAATTCTTGTGTCTCCTTCTCCTCCTTCGTGAAGAACACGAAGAACGCTCATTTTCCTTCCACAGAATTTCTCCCCTTCTGCGGCGAGACTCTTCAACGGATCTTCTTCCTCCCCTTCATCGTCAATGGATTGACGAACAAGCTCGGAAGCGGAATCGGGTAGCAAGTGATGATGGCTTTGCCTTCCCTTGAGTCGGACGAACGCCGACGTCCCCCTTCGACGTCGTCATCCTCGCGACGCCATACCGTGACGAACCTTGAACGACGACGCCTCCGTCCGATCGGCTTATACCCAAGGTAGGGGTTTGTTTTCAATTGTTTATATTTGTTCGAGAATTCCGACATGATGATTCTTCCTGGTTTAAAACTATTTTTTATCGAATTTGAACCTTGTAGTTTAAAACCAAATGATATCGAATAACGTGAGGGGGTCCGGACCGCACGAACACGGCCAACCCTCCTCCTTACTTTTCGTGTTGGTTCTTTGTGGTTTGGTTCAGGAAGGCGTGGTGTCGTCGCACCATACGGTTTCATGCGGAAGGAAATGCGCGGCGCCGTCGCACCGCGCCATGGAAAGAAGTCTAGGAACGCGACGTCGTCGCGCCGCGTCGAAGAAAAACAAAGGCGTCGCGGCCGGAGCGGGGCTACGGTCGAGGGACGCGGTGCCGTCACACCGCGCCAGACGACAAGGGCCACGGCCGGTTCTGGGCCGTGGCGGAGCAGGGTGACCGGCGTCCTATACCGGGCCGCCGGCGACGGAGCGGGCCGCGGTGGTGTTGCGCAGCGCCGATGCACCGCGCCGGAAAACCCATGAGAGGTAGCGATCGGAGCAATCTACGGCGGAGGGGCGCGGCGCCGTCGCGCCGTGCCAATCGAACAAGGGCCGCGGTTTCAGCCACGGCAGTGCTAGAAGGGGCGGCCGGAAAACCAGACGCGGCGGAGCAGATGGAGGCGGCCGGCCTCGCCAGCCGCCAGAGATCAGGAGAGACGCGGGCATTAGGCCACGGCAAAGTGGTGGAAGGCGGCGGTCGTGCCGGCCGCCGGTTTGCAAAGGAGGCGGGACCCGCGGGTCGTGCGTGTGATAAAAACGGCCGGCCTAAGGCCGGCTGTGATCCTTAAATACCGGGGATTGAATTCCCCGGTTTTTGTAGAGCCCCCCCCCCCCCCACGTGGAGGATGGCGTTTTATTCAAAGGCGAGGCATAATGCCGCACCGCCCTTTTGGAACAAAGGGGGGGCTTTGCCCCCACGCGCGGCGCACACGCGGCACCCAGGTCGCGCCGCCGCACCGGACCGCGGCACCGAACCGGCCCGCGCCGCCGGCCGGGCCGGATTTCCGAGCCGGGCCGGGTCATCGGGCCGGGTCGCCGCCTGAGGCGGGTCGACCCAGTTCGGCCGATCCAGGGGGTACTGGGTCGGGCTGGGTCGGGCCCAGACCCCCTTTTTTCGAACTGAGTTGGTTCAAATGCCCATATCTCAGGCTACGAACATCTGATCGACGTACCGTCAGTTGCGTATCAATACTTGGAACAAGACAGTCGTTTCAGTATATCGCACTCAAGGTTTTGGAGAACTTTGGGTTCGGCCGGGTTTGTTCGTACATGAGACCAACCGGGCCCTCGGAGCAGAAACGGGTATTTCTTAAGCTCCGAACGTCCGATTGACATACCGTCGACTTTGTTTAAATCCTCTAAATGAGACGGATCTTTTGGCTTACTCTACTCGAGGTTTGGATGCCGTCAGAGTTCAGTCAGGTTGGTTCGCTCACGAAACCAACCGGGCCCCTGGAACGAAAAAGCTAATAACTCACAGATCGGTCGTCCGATTGACGTGTCGTCTGTCTCGTTGTTTTCCTCTTGATGAGACGGAACTTTTAGATTACTTTGCCCAAGTTTTGGATACAGTTGGATAGTGGCCGGGTTGGATCGCACCTGAAATCCAACCGGGCCCCGGGGACAAAAAGGCTAATAACTCACAGACCGGGCATCTGATTGACGCGCCGACTATTGCGTTGAGACCTCTATGACGAGGCGGTCCTTTGAGATACTTCTTCATGGGACTTTGTGATACTTGGAGTATCGACCAGTAACTCATGGAGCGAACCCTCCCGGAGACGAGTGTGCGGAGTACGGAGACCGTGTAGATGACTGAGACCTGACGACTGCTTGACCGACTCGACTTGTAGTGAGTCGACTAGCCCAGTGGATGGAGCTCCCTGTATTTGGCGGCAGACCGACGGCGGACGGAGCGCCTGGTAGTTGGCAGCAGACCCGCGGTACTCGACCGGTGGAGTACCTCTGTAGGCTATTAGGGGGAGCGCCCGGTATTTGGCGACAGACCCTCAGTGGACGGAGCACCCGGTAGTTGGCCGCAGACCCGCGGTACTCGACAGGAGGAGTACCACATCAGTCTTAGGTTAGTGAGAAGTACCTCGGAGTCGTGACAGGACCACTGTACACTCCAGAGACGGAGCTCTTCAGCAGTTACGGTTTCGATAATGAAAATCCCGGTTGAGCTGAGACTTTTGACCTTTGTGTTACCTCATGATTGAGATGGGTCACTTGATAACTCTGGTATATGTATGGTCATATACCTGGGTAGTGGTTATCCGTTGATTTCACAATCCTTGTGTTTCCTCATGATTGAGATGGGTTAATTGATAACTTAGGCATATGTATGGGAATATACATAAGTAGATGTTTTCTATTGAGATCTTATTCGTGGTTATCCTTGTTGGTTTAGTGAGACCTTGAGGGTCTCAGGGTCCCTACTGAGTATCGTTATACTCACCCCTGCACGGGCTATGCCCGCACCTCGTTGTGTTGGTTGCAGACGACAGGAAGTGCTGACGGAGGCCGAGTGTTCGAGGACTGGACGGTTCCCGAAGGTGGACTACACGACGAGTCAGTACCCGGAGGTGGACTACACGACGAGTTAGTACCCGGAGGTGGACTACACGATGAGACGACACACGGAGGAGGTTGACAGACGAGAGCGTGGAGGAGGCTATCTGTACCTACCCTTCAGGTAGGATCCTTGGTGGACAACCAGGAGCTGTGCCATCTGTACCTACCCTTCAGGTAGGATCCGAGGAGGATGACCCAGGAGCCGCTTCCGTCCTTCCAGCTGTTATCTTTTCTGTTGTACTTGTTCAGTTGTAGTTGTACTTTCTTTTGGGTTTGTATTCTATCCCATTTACTTTTCAGCACTTCTCTTGTACTTAGTGTTTACTTTTTCTGCTTGCTTACTCTGTGGTGCTTGTTTTCTTTTATAAAGGCAATGCCTTCCCAGTTATCGGGATTTACGCCTTTGGTGCTAGTCTCCAGCCCCTGGCCTATGGAAGGCGGGCTTGGGGTAGTCACGGCACGGGCCCCGAGGACGGGTTGTGACATTTTCTCACATTTCTATATCATGAGGGGGGTTTCTATTTTTTATCTATGGAGTAATATTTTTTGTCTTAATTAAAGATAAGTTTTTGTATAATTGAAATTGAAGGGGGGAAAAGGAGAATGATTCTTATGATTTTAAAGATTTGATATTATTACGATAATGTGACTATATAGGCTGAATGTCCCACTAAAAATTGTGGTTATTGGGTGATTTTTTCACTAGTTTGATATGTATTGTGGATATCTTTCATGCTATTATTTTGATATCATCATAAAATAGAGATTGGATAAAAATTTGTACTTTTTTAATAAAAAGGTTTCCCCTGAATTTATAAATTTTGTGACAATTCCCCTAAAATAAAGTGAAATATGAAAGAAGTACATCTATTAAATCTATAAAATGATTTTTGTTCTCTTGTGATGTGTGTCCATTCTATAGAGAGGTTATGTGTGGTTGTGAAGTGGTGTGGGGTGATAGTTTGTTTGTTTATGCTTTTGGGGTGGTAGGGTGATGGTTTTTTGGTCATGATTTTTGGGTGTTGGGGTGATAGTGTATTGGTTGTTCTTTGGGGTGGATAGGTGATAGTTTATTGGTCATGATTTTGGGGTGGTGAGGTGATGGTTTTCTAGCCCTGATTTTTAGCAGAAAGTTGATGGTTTGTTTGGGTGTGCTTTTTAAGTAGCGAGGGGATGCTTTTTTCAATGATTTTGAGGTTGTGAGGGAATGGTTTGTTTCATATTGATTTTTGGGAGGAAAGGTTGTGTTTTTTTGGTCATTTATTTAGGGTGAATAGTTGATGGTATTTTGGTCGTGCTTGTGGGGCTATGAGAAGATGGCTCAATGGGAATGATGTGCTTCTTGTAATGTATATATTCTTTGTATAAGAATACAGGGTAGCAATGGAATAATTATATTATAATGACTAAAATGGTTGGGGTTTAGTTTGTATAATGGGATGAAAATTACTATTGAATAAATAAATGATGGGATTTTTGGTTAAATGTTGTTAAGTATTAATAATGAAACTAATGGGATAGATAGTTTGATTGGTTTGAAATGTAAAATGTGGTTTGTGGCTTGTGTGGAGTTATTCATTTATGGGTGGAAGAAAACATGGGGATGTTGTGGGTTTTTTAGTGTTTTTTTGTAAACCCATAGGTTGGTCTTGTGTGTGTCCATATGTTTAAAATTTTATATTCATTGTTATTTCAATATGCACCCCACCTATGTCATTCCCTATGTGTCGATACCTGTATATTCACACAAGATGTGTTTTTTCAAATATCTTGGTGATGAAGATGGATGTTCAGCTACCCTATCATTCCTTATCCGTCTCCCAAGTGAGTAAATATTCACAGGTTATGATGTTCAAAGGTTTTATGGTTCACTATGTGATGGCCTACATGTTTTCAGGTGAGATGTTATATTACCATGTTTTGGGGTGATGGACCAAGGGTTTTTTGGAAAGATATGATATGCATGTATTGTGGGGTGGCTTATGGTGGGGGTTTTCATGGTAGGAGGAGGTAATGAGGTTTATCTCATTTATTTTCATGATACATTACTACTCTAGTTATGGTTGTAGTTTTGATTTGATAGCCCAGTTATATTTGGGATATATGACATGTGACTGTGTTGTGGTGTGGTAGACCACGTGTCTTCGGGTATGATGTTATGTGACCATGTTTTGAGGCTATTATATATGTTATTTGAAAGATATGGGAGTTCTAGGACTTACTATGTTGGGATGTGATAGTAGAAAATTAGTGGGAAAGATGTGTGGGTAACCCTTGATTGATATGATTCCTATTATGTTATTATACATGGATTGAGTTATTTTGTGAGTGTGGATTGGTGAGGTTTGGATGGATAGTTGACCTATTTAGGTTCTATTGTTTCTACTATTTTCTCATGGGTTCATTAGTATACTTCATTCATATGTTTTTGAGATACTTTAGTTTTCTTAATGAGTATACTTGTATGATCACCCAACCTATATAAGTATATTTTCAGGTTTCTATGAGGATTGCATGGATTGTAATGGATAGTACTAGCTCAGATCATTTTTTAAAGTTTCATTGTTACTAATTCAGCTTTGATTTTGGGGATTTATATTTTTAGAATTTTATCCGTACCTATTCTATGTATACCATCATTGTGGTATGTTTTTAGTTTTTTTATACTATGTCATGGAGTTAATTGTGGATGATTCATCTTATCTCTCAATCCTATATTATTATATAGGGTATTTTTTCCTATTTCATGACATTTTTATACCCATGGTTTTAGTCACCAAACAGAGGCCTGCTAGAGGTGGGACTCGGGAGTCATTATCTCTCTCCCCTAATTATGGTATATTTGGTGGGTGAGGGTCATGATAGAGTGGTATCATAAGGAGGTTGATAGATTGGATAGAGTTTGGAGTTAGGTATTGTGATGATTACATGGGTTGGTATGGAAATAGTGCAGTTGGCCATGATGTGTGACATTAACCTGAGAAACCAGCTATAAAATAGGATATTAGGGCTCCCCATGATACAGTGCATGAAATCTGAGCTTATTAAAAAAGAAGGTGAGGTGGACCTATTTTATGGGTAGAGACCTGGGAAAAGTATATGCATCATGATGACTTGTGTTTATATTTGAGTTGGGTTTTTTGGGGAGGGTTAAAATGACTGAAGTGAATTAGAATAATTGTAAATAAAATTTAATACTATCAGGATTAATAAGTTGTTGTTTTCTTTTAATCTATGACTAATATATGTCATTATCATGTGGCTCGCGTATTTGCGGATTAGTAGGATGATCTGTTTGATCACTATAGGGTTGATTTAGAAGAGGATTATGAGCCTAGAAAGATGGTTTTGTGAACTTTTCAGTGGTAGGATTTGGATAATTATGAGGTTAGTGTATTAGATGTCGAGGTATAGGGCTAGTTTGAGGAGCTTGAGATCTCTTTCAGTTTGATTTGGGATTATATGGGATATTTGGTCCCTTGGGTAGTTTTTTATATCAAGGGAGATATGAATCATTTGTGGATATTGTATTTGGTTTAGATGAAGGAGGTAGATGTTTCATGGGTCTAATTTCAAAAAGAGTTCTAGGTAGATTTCCTTTTTTCAACCATGAGGGTAGTGAATAGAAAATATAATTTTTCTATTCAAAATCCGAGTATGTCAGTGTAGGAGTAGGAAATCAAGTTTAAGGACCATATGGGGTTTTCAATGGATCCTTTTCCAAATGATGAGTATCATGAGATATTCCTTGAGGAGAAACTTCATCCTTTTATCCAGTATACATTTACTCTTTTTAAGTTGAAAATATATCTAGAGGTTTAGAAGAAGGATAATATGATTGAGTATATTCACTCTTGAGGAGGTTTACTACAGGGGAATCATCAAGGTTTATCAAGGATAAGGGTTTTTAGAGTTAGGTCTTAGGCACCAAGACCATCAAAGTTTTTACTAGTGGGGATTCGACATTAGCAGTTTCTCTTCTAGCCTTTTAGGTCCAGTGGTTTCCATTATTTTCCAAGTGATATCATTCTTGTGTTCTTTATTATGGGGTTGGTTTCCATCACTAGAACTAGTGTCCAGTGGTTATTTAGGATCATTTTGGTGTAGGTGGTCATGTTCCATGCCAGCCTCAGCATCAGTTTTTAGTGAGACCATTTCTAGAGTAGGGGTAGAAGGATTATTCTCTACTTAGGGGAGATGGAGTGGGTAGAGGGAGACCATAGGATGTTTCTTGTATTCATGGACCTCAACTCGAGCATGTTCATGGAGGTATTAATTAGTGTAGAGGTGGAGGATCTGGTCATGCTCAGTTACACACAGTGGAGGAAACCGCACTAGAGGGTCCATAGATCATTCAAGGTATGATCAGTTTCTCATACACCCTTGTGTGTTCTTTGTTTGATTCTAGAGATTCAAACTCCTTTGTTACACAAACTCTAGTTTGTTCCCTATTACTAGATGTAGAGAGGCTTCCCATGACCTTGGTGTTGACAATGTTATTCAAAGGCCAGAACATATTGTTTAATGTGTATTAGGGGTTTATATTGATGATGATTCCACATAAATACCATGATATCTTTTATTACTACATATGTGGCCATATCATTTCATACTAGGCATCAATTAGTTTTATTCTTTATATACTATTATTGACTACTTTCGGAGGATATTCGTGTTCTCATATGTGAATGGATATCATGTGTTTTCTATTAGGGAGTGATGTTTTTAGGTGGGAAATCAGTGTGTGGATCCCTAAATTTATTTTATTACCAATATATCAATGCAATCATTGGATTCTGATATAGTGGGAGTCCCTAGGGTGATTGGGGAGTTTCTGATTGTTGTTTTATGAGGTGTTTTTTGATGCGACCCCCATGACATGCTATTGAGTATGGGATAGACATTTAGCCTAGTTCTTTTTTGATATCGATGGAACTTTATCGTATAAAACCTTCTAAGTTTTGGTAGTTTAGGATTATGATATATGATCTTATGTAGGAAGGTTTTATCTCACCCGGCGAGTCATCATAGGGTGGTCTATTGTTGTTCACCAAGAAGGAATATGGTATTCTTAGGTTTTGTATAGACTACTGGAGGTTGAATCGGGTGATATTCAAGAACCGTTACCATTTTTGATGATGGATGATCTTTTTAAGCAGCTAATAGGGTAAATTTGGTTTTCTAATATTAATTTTTTGTTTAGATATCACCAGTTGTGGGTGAAAGAGGTAGGTATCCTAAAGAATTCCCTTAGATGCAGGTATGGGAACTTTGAGTTTGTATTTATATTATTAGGTGTAAAACATGCACCACCTATGTTCATGGGATTCATGAATTTCATTTTCCATGAATTACTAGACTAGTTCATAGTCATGTTCATTGAACAAAAAATTATATACTCAAAGTTGAGGATGAGAATTATGATCATCTTAGAGTTATCTTGTTTGTTCTTTGACACTACTATATTTATTTAATATTGTTTAAGTGTATGTTTTGGGAACTGGAAAAGTATTTCCTCAGGTATGTGGTGTCTTAATTGCATGTGCTAGTAGACCCATTAAAGGTTGAGGTATTTTTTTCTTAGGTAGCACCCAATAACATGGTAGAGGATCATAGATTCCTTGGTTTTGCAAAACATTATTAGAGGTTTGTGCTCAATTTATATGGATTTTCTACCTTATTGACAACATTTAATAAGAAGGACTGGGTTTTACAATGGACTGGTCAATGCTATGTATTTTTTGGTTACCTAAAGGGGAAGTTTGTTGGTTCTCTAGTGATTTTGTTTCCTAAGGAGGGTGTGATGATTGAGGTATTGTGGGATGCATGATTATTTAGTGGAGGGAAATTGTATCTTATGGTTCTAGGTAGTTTTATCCCCATGAGAATAAATATTCCACCCATGAACTAGAGCTATAATCAGTTGTGTTTGTGCAGAAGTTGTGGTGAAAGTACCTCATTGAGGAGTGCTTTATGGCCTTCAAAGATCACAAGAATTGTAGGTGTATATTTTTTTATCATGATCTAAATTTTTGTAAGTAGATTTGGATAGAGTTTATTTTGTATTATGATTTTGATATATCTTACACCTTAGGAAAAGGCAATGTTATGTTCGATGCATTGTGAAAGAAATTATGGAAGCATGTTGTTCAGAAGTCTGGATAAGTTTGGAAAGGAATTGAGGGGTTGACAGCCCCAAACTTAGATGTAATGGTGGATGATGTTAGTGGTGGTTTGTTTCAGATTACGGTTTAGTATTCTATGATAAAATAGTTTGAAGAGTATCAGTGGGGAGACTCATAGGTAGAATTTATGTGTGATCAGGTTTTCCATGGTGATGCTCTCGAGGAATGGTTAGTGGATGGTTGAAAGTGGATATCGATTCATGGTAGGCTATTGTTTCTAGGAGTGATGCATGAGGTGGTCCTTAATGAGTTTCACAGATCACCTTTGGTAGTACACCTAGGATCATTCATGATGTACCAAGGATTGAGGATGTTTTTTTGGTGTCCTGGGATTAAATGGGTAGTGTCGGAGTTTATAGTGATGTGTTTGGCTTTCCAATAGGTAAAGGAAGAACACCATAATCCTGGAGGTTTTTTATAGCTTATGGATGTTACCAAGTGTAAATGGGATGAAATATAGATGGATTTTAACAAATTTGTACCTTGATATTAGGGATGTTCTGATGATATCAGGGTGATCATAGATCAGTTAATAGAATTGAAACACTTTCTAGTGATCAAGGAGTTGGGTGAAGTGGATGTTTTGGATAAAAGATATGTGGATTAGGTGGTGTCTTATCATGGAATTATGAGGTCCATTATCTCATATAGGGATAAAAAACTCACCTCGTAAGTCTAGATATGATTGTAGCACACTTTTGTCACTCAGTTATGCCTCATCACTACTTTCCTTCCTTAGATAGATGTCCTAAAGGAGTGGACTATCCAGACATTGGATGTTATATTGTGATTGTTCATATTATACTTTATAGGATCATGGTCATAACATTTTTTCTTGGATGAGTTTTCTTATAAATATAAATATCACTCATCCATTGGCATGGCCTCATTTGAGGATTTGTATGGGAAGTTGTTTCATTCTTCATTGTGATGGATGGAGCTTAGAGAGTTGGTAGTTTTTGGTATCGATGTGGTATATAGATTGATAAAAAAGGTTCAGTTGGTTTTAGATAATTTTAAAATAGTTCAAGACTGACATAATTCTAATGTCAATCATTGTAGGAGACCCTTGGAGTTTGAGGTTGGGGACCACATGTTTTTTTCTCAATGTAGGCAGTGGAGGTCTGGTAGGGGGAGTATGTTTTTCCCATTTTTTTGTGCCATTTGAGGTGTTGGGGAGAGTTTCTAAGGTTCTGTGTTGGTTGGTGTTTCCACCATAACTGGGGAGGATCTACAATATCTTTCATGTATCACAACTACATTTGTATTTTCATGATGACCCCCATGTCATTGACTGGGGAGTGTTAGATATCGAGGATGACGTGACATTTATGTAGCGTCTATTAGAGATGTAGGACCACTAGTAAAAGGTGCTGCATGGATGTATTACTCCCTTGTTTTGTGTGTTGTTGAGGCATAATGGCTTGGAGTAGTGTGCATGGGAGTGAGAGATGCATATTCATGCCCCATACTTATAGCTGTTTTGAGTTTCTCCTTACACTTTTTTCCTTATAATATGAATTTTAGATCTTTTTTATTATGATTTATACTATTTTTTAATGTATGATGTGTGACAATATTTCTTTATGTAAAAATGGGTACATGATTCCTAACCAAGATGCATTATACTATGATTTGATTAAACTTTTGAAGTTGAGGTAGTGTTACACAGAGTGGATAATATCTTTATTTGGAGTATGAAATTTCCTATTTTTTGAGTCTAGGGAGGTGTGGATTGTTTGTTATCATGGTTATTTATTTGGGATGCATAGAGGTTGAGGTGGTTGTGTAGTGATTGTGTGGTGTGTTTGTTTGTTTGTGTGGAAAAAGTTAGTTTTCGAATGTGTAGTGTATTTTGTGGGTGTTTTGGTTGGCATGTTTGGATGATGCTTAAGGTGAGAAGTAATGAGATACTTGATAGGTATCTCATAGGGTAGTTATTCAGAACCATTTACTTCTAGGATTGGTATTGTATTTTTGAGGTTTAGAAGCATTTGAGAGGTATCTGATGTAACGTATCATTCAATCCTGGTCTATTACACTTTCATATTTGGTTATTGGAGGTGTTTTTGAGGAGGTTACATGGTGGTTGGAGGTGTAGTATAACAACTATAGGAAATTGAAAACATGAAAGGTTTACATGACATGAACTAGTGTTTAATAGCTTGTGTATCTAGTAGGATTCATAGCTAGTATAAGGATAGGGTTACCCATTAAATATATTCACGTTGTGAATGTTATCCACTATATGTAATTAAATAAAGGTAAAGTTGACATGAATTTTAGTGAAAGTGGAAATTTTTAAGAAACCCATGGATTTCACGTATTTAATGGAATACATGACATGAAACCAACAGGATATAGGTTATTTTATAACCCTTTCATCCAATTCATTTTAATTCATCCATGGAATCCTTACCGTCTATTTGTGGAACACCCTATGTGATTTTTATGGATATTCAATCCCTCCTTCCCTTGCCTTGGTCCATTGGAACCAGTGGATTCCTATTGATGATTGGTAGTAGGCCCTTCTAATCTTCTTGGTTTTTTTCTTCCATTCTTCACATGAGGATATACTATAGTGGTTCTATTTAGTTTGGGTTGTGAATTAGGTTTCACTTCTAATAAACCTTGATGTAGTTTAAGTTTATCCATGGGTTATTCATGCGATTATGGTTTTTGGGTGTTTCTTCTTCAACCATAATTTTTCTGTGAGACCATAAATCTCTTTTATAGTAGGGAATCTCCTATTTCTCATTTTGTGTATCATATGGGAGTGATTTTCTATTCTTCATCTATGGTTGATGGATCTTATGTCTTAATTAGAGAAAAATAATTATCTAATTGGTATTTAAGGGGTAAAGTGTAATGATTCACATGATTTAATATCTTTGATATTATTATGATATTTTTATTGTATAGGTTGAATTACCCATAGAAAATTTTGGTTGTTGGGGGATTCGCTTATGATAGTTTGATATGTGTGGTAAAGCTCTTGTTGTGTGGTTGTTGTAATATCACCCAAAATAGATATTATCTAAACACTTATATTTGGTTAATAAAATGGTTGTCCTTGTAGATATGGATTGTGTGATAACAACCCTTAAAATAAATTGAAATGTGATAACCTCCCCCTTGTTAAATCTATAAAATGAATTTTATTTTGTTGTGATGTATGGTCATGTTGTGGGGAAGATATTTTTACTTGTGATTTTGTGTGAGGGGGTGATTTGTTTTCCAAACTTTTGGGGAGGAAGATTATGGTTTTTTGAGCCTTTTTTGGGGTTGTGAGGTGATGGTTGTTTGGTAGTACTTTTGTTTGGTGATGCGATGGTTTTTTGTTGTGATTTCTAAGTGGCGAGGTGATGGTTTTTTCATTGTGTTTTTAGGGTAGTGATGTGATGGATTGTTTGGTCGTGATTGTGGGGTGGAAATTATATGGTTCTATGGGAATGATGATCATATTGAAATTTATGGTGTAATTTTTCTAAAATCATGGGTAGTTATGGAATAATTATTTAATAATGATTGAAATTTCAATGGTTTTTTTTTGGATAATGGGAAGTAAATGACTAATGAACAAATAAATAATGGTATTTGTGGTTAAATGTGGTTGATTTTTAAAAATGAAAAAAATGGGATGGATAATGGAATTGGTTGGAAATGTGAAATGAGTCTTGTTACTTGTTTGGTGTTATGCATTTAGAGGTGGAAGAGAAAGTAGGGTTGTTTTGAGTTAACTTGTGTTTTATTCTAAACCCATTATTTAGGATTGTGTGGGGCTATATATATGTAATTTTATATTCCTTTGGATATCCATACGTATCCAACCTATGTTGAGAACTATGTGATGAAACAATCATATTCATATGGGAGTTGTTTTTTCCAATATGTTGTTGATGAGGATAGATGGATGGAAACAATCTCTTTCTCTCCCTCTCTTCCAAGAGAGTATATATGCATAGAATGTGGTAGATGGTGCTCTTATAGTTGAATAAGTGATGGAACAAATGTTTTCATGTGATATGTGATATGATTGTGATGCGAGGAGATGACCCAAGTGTTTTTGGGTGATAAATGATATGTTCTTTTTGTGGAGAAGATTATGGTGTGGGTCATGCATTGTAGGAGGAGGGAACAAGGTTGATATGTTTCATGTTCATGATACCCTACTACTCTGGTTATGGAAGTGGTTGTGATGTGATGGTTTATATGTCTTCGGGTGAGATAAGATGTGATAGAGATGTGGGGAGGTGGCCCAGGTATCATAGGAATGATGCAATGTGAATTTTTTGTGGGGTGGTGGTATATGTTATTCAGAAGAGATGTGAGTTTGATGACGTATGACATTGAGGTGTGATAGTGGAAAATTAGTGGGATAGTAGTGTGGGGTATCCTTTATCTATATGCTTCTCATTATGATGTTATACTTGGGTTTCGTTATTTTGTGATCATGTCTTAGTGAGGTTGGGATAAATAGTTGAACTATTTAAGTGTTGTTAGTTCTCTTGTTTGTTCATGGGTGCATTGATATGATTCTTTCACTTGTGAATAAGAGGATTTGGTTTTCATATTAATTATACTTTTATGCTCACCCTATGTATATAAACTAATTTTTAGGTTTATAGGAGGATTACATAGATTTTGTTGGGTAGTACTAGCTTGGATTTTTTAGATAAATTATGTGTCTCTTCTTTAGATTTTATTTTTGGGTATTGACTTTTATAGAATTTCATTTTTTACTAATTTTATTTATACATGCATTGTTGGATAGTTTTGGTTTCTTATATATTATGTCTTGGAGTTTCTTGTGGATGATTCATCTTATCTTCTGATCCTATATTATTATTGAGTAAATTTCTCTAATTTCATTATATTTTTTTATCCTCGATGCTAGTAACCCACTTGGGGCCTACTGGAGGTGATATTTAGGGGTCATTATCTCTCTACCCTCATTGTGGTTTCTTTAGAATGAGGGGGTCATGAAATGAGGGACTACTATCCACCGCTGGTGCTGCCCCGCACCGGTGAAGCCTTCACCTCATCACCACAAAATCTCACTTCCTATATGCAACTGGGGATCTACTCCAACTAGCCATGCATGGCCTATATATTCTCTTTTTACTACACTGATGAACTGGACTTCTCATATACTTGATTAGAAACCCTTTGGAGTGTCATATTCCTTGTGTCTTCATTGAAATCCATCATTGGTGCTGAATTCATTTTTTTTTGACATGAAAATACTAAATTTAAATTAATTCCTTTATATTTATAATCTTAAAAATATTACAATGATGTTAACATATAACATTTTTTCAATTAATTTTATATTTACTTTAATATTTATATCTCCCAATAAATATTATATTATTTTAGTATAGCCTACTTATAACTATATTTTAATTAATGTTACATAATATTTATATTTTTTAAAAAAATGTGTACTACAATATGAATATTTATTTATCATCTACTACTAGATTTATCTTTTGGCATATTAATTTTCATTTTTTGTTTAAATATTTTGTTTAAAGTTATATAAATATTTCAAATATAAATTTTACAATTCTGAAAATATATCTTAAATTATTATTTTATAACCCATAATATTTATCATAATTATTATTACATTATTCTTATGCTAAAGAAATCAATATATTATTATATTTAAGATGACTCTAAATTTCCAATTACAATTTTTGGCCCAACTTTAAGTTTTCAAATTAGATCACATGAACATAATTTTGTTTTTTAATAATCCCATTAAAAAATACATAAAGTGGTATTATCCTAAATTCTTTAAATTATTTTACTTTTTATTTAATAAATTTATAATAATTTCACTCCAATGGCTACTAATAAAACTTAAAGCAGTTTTAAAATTGTTATATTCCCTGTATTTATCTCCTTAAATACTAATGTTTCATATCCCCTTATTTCATTTTCCAAAAACGATTCCTATATTTTCAATTTTTTTCATTCACTATGTGATCATATATAGAGAAGTCATATTTATTTCCTATCACGATAAGGCATATTTCAAACTTTCTATTTTTATGCTCCATCACATTAATTATCCACTAGTTTTTATATTTATATTTATCAATTTTATTTATTCATTAAATTGTATAATTCCTTTTTGTTAATTTTTTTCATCTTATAATGGATGAATTGTATCCTACGAGAGATCTATTTATTGTTATCTTCTATATTTTTAATTTTAATTTGTTTATCTTACTCTAGTATACCACCATGTAATTTCTATAAAAATTGTTTTTATTTTACATTTTATACCTAAATATTGTAATTTCTTACTATTTTATTTTTTTGGTTTGGTGGGAAGTGATAAAATTCATTAAAATAATTACTCATTTCAGTAAAAACCAATACAACATCATAGGTTGTTACATTATCCAAACTTTGATAATTTTTTATGATTTTAAAATCATTTTTAAGTGTATTTAAGAATTTTAAAAACCTATTAAGTAATAAAATATGTATTTAATAAATTAAATTATTCATTTTAAATTATTCTTTGAACTTATAAATACTATATCCAACATTTTTATAACTAAATTAAAATTTAACTTTGATAAAACGTATTTTTGGTATTTTATTCTAATTAAGTATTTATATGGTAAAATTAATTTTTTATTTCATTTAAAACCCCATACATTTTTTTAATAATAAAATTATTAATGTCACAAAAATTAGTATCCATGATACTATCGTCTTATGAGTTTTTTTATGAATTTTTTTTAAAAAAATTACAAAAAACGGTTAGGGTGAAAAAAAATTCAAAATGTGCCTCAAAGGCGGCATCGCAGATGCCACCTTTCTAGTGCCAGCACAAATTGGTGACGTGCCAAAGGCGGCACCCATGGTTCCGCCTCTCTATATAATTTCATCTGAAAGGAGGCACCGCAGGTGCTGCCTTTCACCTGACGACATTGCGAAAGGCGGAACCTGTGGTGCCGTCTTTGTCTCTGCGCCCTATAAAATGGCAGCGCCCTCCACCCCTTCTCGTCACTTCTAAACACCCATTACTGCTCAATTTCTCTCTTTTGGGGCAGATTTTTTCGGTTTGAAATTTTTGGAAAGCTTTTTGAGGTATGGTTTTTAATTTAATGTTTTTTATCTTGTATAATTGTTTTTTGTTAAATATTTTTATAAATTTAATTTTTTTTATTTAGTTGAATCGTTTATAGTTAAATATTTTAATTCTTTAGTAGTTTAGTTACTTTTAAATTTTTTTTGTTTATTAGATTATTTAATTAGTTATATTTAGGAATTATAATTATCATTAGTATAAATTAATTTTGGATTCTTTTAATGAAGTTTTGGTAGCATAAAGACTATGTTATCTAAGCAATCAAATCCTTGTCTGGATACAAACAAGTGAATGTGGCTCTGGCACAGATGTACCTAGGGGTAAAAGCCGAAAACACTTATTTGAGCTGGACTCGAACGGGAACTGGTGCACGACAACAGGCCTTGCTTCAGTCTGGTTTGACACTCCCGGAGGATATTCTTTAGATATATATATTTCTTTATAAACTATTAAAATATCTAAGAAGAGAATTGATAAATTGATAATTTAGTAATGATGTTGATTGTTATTATTAGGAATGATTAATTAAAAAATAATTAATAAATAGAGTTAAAAATAAATAACATGGAGTTAAAATATAAATAAAATGGAGTTAAAATATAAATAACAGTATGTTAAAATATAAATAACAAAGAGTTAAAAAATAAATAACATGGAGTTAAAATATAAATAACATGAAGTTAAAACATAAATAACAGCATGTTAAAATATAAATAACATAGAGTTAAAAAATAAATAATAGAATTTTTCGAGCTTCTTGGTTTTCTTGCAGTGAATTGAATATCAAAATTTCAAAAATCATGGGTTTTCTGAAATTTTGAAATCCAATTCCCTGCAAGAAAAGATAGAAGCTCAAAACATGCTGTTATTTATTTTTTAACTCTATATTATTTATATTTTAACTCACTAATTAGAAAGTGTACTAAGAAATATCCTAGTTTAGGGTATAAGATCTTATAAAATTTAAGTATCATAAAGAATTTATAGTTTAGAAGTAATAGTTATTATTTGAACGTGAGGTAAAATATAAATTATTTGTAATATGTAGTTTAATTACAACTTCAAAATATAAAATCCAACTTATATTGGTAACCATCATTCTGAATGTCACTTACATTATCAAAATCTTGATCAGAAAACTTTTTTTATGTAGAGAAGAATGTTTGCCTGTGTGTACTGCTATGGGGAGGTTATTCAAACTGAGCAAGGAGCTTCTTACAGTACACAACCAATAATAGTGGTTAATACAACTGATTGTGTAACCCTAAGTGACCTTCAAGATAGAATTCATGACTCATTAAATCTAGAACCCGATCAAAAGATCAAGTCAATGATTTATATACATTTTCAGTTCCTGTGAACATTGTGGCATCTAGCTTGTCCATTGGTTGATAATGCGCAATGGATCCAAAAAATTAATTTGTTTTCCCAACTGTCGGATGGTGTCATGATGGAGTTATATGTTGATGTTTCTACTGTATAACAATAAAATCCAATTTTACAAAGACATAGACTTACCAAAGTCGTTGAAGATAGTCCACCCCATTAAGTTCAGACTATTCCAAACAATATAGAGGACAACCTACTTGATCTCCTGGATATACATGTTAACCCAACATCTGATGAAGAGTTTCATAATAATGAAACAAATGGTGATATTAGTGCTGATGAGGAAGGAACAATGGAAGTTTCGATAAATGCATTAGTTGTACAGCATGCTTGACCTACAATAAATCATCCACTGATTTTTGCATCTTGGTTAGAAGCAATGACACGTGTTCCTAAATTTTAAGATAATGTTCTCACACCGGAAAATGAGTTTCCCGGAGTTATACGAGATAGGTTTAATGAGATGGAAAAAACATTATATATTGGAAGGAATTTTCCAAGTAAAGATGCATTAAAAAGTATGCTAAAGAGATTTTACATTGAGAGGCACTGTAGCTATGTAGTTTACGAATCATACCGTAAAAAATATGGCATACGATGTGAGAAGTATGGGGTTGATTTTAGATTTCTATTGAGGGTGATTCTAGACATTTCACTTGGAGGTTGGAGAATCTCGAGGATTGAGGCAGCTCATACTTGTGTTCAGACAAGCCTGACACAAGATCAGACTTCATTAGATACAAAATTTTTGTCATCCATTGTTTTTGAGATGATTAGGACATGTAAAGATTTTCTAATAGCCCTTTTGCAAGAGAGGATACAACAAACATTCATTTATAATATATCCTATAATAAGGCATGGAAGGCGAAACAGAAGGTAATTGTGAAGGTCTATGGTGATTGGGATGACTCATATCAGGTGTTTCCGCAATTGCTAGACATAATGTGGCATCATAACCAAGTTGTATTCTATCTGGATACAAATGAACATGTGTCTCATGATAACCGACTTGATCCATCTCGTGTTCAATTTCATCGGTTGTTCTGGGCATTCCTTCTATGTATCTCCACCTTTCATTTTTGCAAACATTTTATTCACATTGATGGAACATTTCTGTATGGAAAATACAAGGGCGTATTTTTGATTGCAGCAACCCAAGATGGAAACTATTAACCTCTTCCACTTGCCTTTTCCATTGTAGAGAAAGAAAACTATGAATCATGGAGTTGGTTTTTGGTATATATCAACGCCCATTTCACCAACATTCAGGGTGTTTGTTTGATATCTGATCGACATCGGGCTATTAATGAGGCAGTAATTGCAGATCCTGATACATGGAGTTACCCAAATGCACATCATCGGTTCTTCATTAGACACATTTCTAGAAACTTGTTTAAAAAATTCCACAATGAACCGACAAAGAAGGCAGTCACCAGACTTGGTACACATTGTATTTGTTATTTTTTTGTATATCAACATAAATATAATTTCAAAATATATGAAATATCATCTATTATGTGTAGAATATGAGTCTGATCAATGACAGTTTGAAGAACGTTTCAAACAAATATGTTAGGTTGATGAAGAAGTTTACAATTATATGATGCAAATTCCAAAAGAAAAATGGACATTGGCATTTGATGGGGGGAAGAGGTATGGACACATGACCACCAACATTTTAGAGTGCATTAATGGTGTCTTTAAAGGGATACGCAAGCTACCTATAACTACCCTAGTTCAGGAGACATTATATCATTGCGTGAAGTACTTTTTTTATTGACAAAAACTAGCATCGGATGGAATAAATTAAGGGATAATGTATGGAAGACATTTTCAATGAGAGATTGAAAAGAATATTGAAGAATATTCTGGTTATCAAGTATGCATATTTTGATGAGAAGACTCTCGATTTGAAGTTCAAGATAAGTCAAATCCCACCACAAATAGCATTGGTGAAAAAATGGTGGTATTACTAGAAATTAGGCAATGTCAATGTGAAAACTTTCAGGCCTTACGGTTTCCATGCTCACACGCCATCGCAGCATGTGCCTCAGTTAACATATAATGGGAAGCATATATTGATCTAGTGTACCAGATGAACATCATTGTTAACTGTTATGCTTCACCATGGACACCTATTGGCGAGTTTCGTTATTTCCCAATGCCCAAAGGTTAACCGATAGTGGTACCTGATATGAATCGGTTGTGTCCCTCTGGGAGACCGAAGGCCAGCAGGATGCGAAATGAGATGGAATAGCCTCAAGAACAAAGATATAGTTTGAGATGCACCATATGTCATCAAGAAGGTCATAATCAGAAATGATTCCCTAACATTGTTGGGTCGAGTTCACACTCTAAGCCACAATGATGTATTGTCGTTACAGGGATATTCTCATATTATAAATTTTATGTTGTTATCTCTTCCTTTTACATCAGTTTTCTAACCCCCAAAACGGAAAATCATAATAGTAAACCCATAAACTTCTTTTGTATACCTTAATCCTAACAATCTAAACCATAATCTTGAAAATATTTTCCCAAATCATTAACCTAAACCGTAAAACATTAAAAGAAATCCAAAAGCCTAGATCCAAAAGGAAAAATGTAAAACCCTAATCTTTAAATCCTAAAATTAAAAACATGAATCATAAACCCATGCATAATGTTCTAGGGAATAGAGGAGCACCCCAAAAATTGAACCCTCCTATATTGTTAATGAAGTTATAGAGACAAATAAATCTTGATCTAGTAATAGAATAACACCCCAAAAAGTGAACTCCCTTACAATATCAAAATATGAGCCCTAGTACTACACTTTCCACCTGTATACCCAAGGACCACATTTGAGATATACATAAAATCATTTTGAAAGGGCATTATAGCTTTCAAAAATAACAAAAAACCCTTTCTTGATATAAAAACATTCTTTTAAAACTAGTTCACACTTCATTTCACAATTCTTTAAAAACACCCTTCTATCAACCAAAATTAGGGGAAATCATATTTTATCAAAAACCATTTTCATAAAATAAAAAAATCATGACAATTATTTTATAAAAAAATTATAAAAAAAAGTGAAATCATGATTCATCCAACATAGATTAGAGACAAAACCATTTATAGGTCGTGAATGATCCATGATGTGAATCTTTGATAAAAGTTCATTTGTTTATATGCAGATGACTGACACCATAATACTCAGTCAGCAAGCTACCCATTGTTCATAGGTTGTGATAGAGGTTGGTCTAGATCGATTGATCAGGGTGCATCGAGCGCACCATTTTCATCACAAAGAGCCTCCTCCAGCCATTATACCAAACTTGCATTGTGCTGGCTTTTATGGTATTGTAGTATCAGATTTTACATTTGTAGACCATCACCTGCTAGTTGTACTCATGGAGAGGTGGAGACTAGAGACACACACATTCCACCTGCCTGAGGGAGAGATGACCATCACCCTCCAAGATATGGTTGTTCTTCTTGGTCTTCCTATCCAGGGGACACCAATTATTGGATCCACTCAAGGAGCTTTGCCCGACCTTCCTCAGCGCTTGTTAGGCATTGACATTTTGTCCAATCGTAGTGCTACCGATGGAGCATCGATATCGATGCCTTAGTTGGAGTCACATATTCGACTATTAGCTGATGATGCTGACGAGCAGACGGTGATGTGTTATGCACGTTCACATATATTACGACTTATTGGAGGGACCATGAGTACAGATCATTCAAGGATGCATATGCACATGATGTATCTACCCCTGCTAGAGGATTTTGATCGGGCAGGGATGTATGGTTGGGGATTCGCCTACTTAGAATACGCATATAGATCATTATGCAGGATATTCGACAGGCGGCGCATAGGTCTTGGGGGATGCATCACCCTTATTCAGATGTGGTCATGGGAGAACATCCCCACATTCTGCCCTGATCTTTCTAATCTACCGATCGAGATGGCGGTGTTGCATGATGCTATACGTAAATGCTGGTATGATCACTCATTTCTATCTGTTTCTAATGATACTACAAGTTATGGACTTTTATTTCTCATTATTTATCACTATCGATGTTGTATTTTATAGGTGGTGTCAGTGACACAATTTCAATGTTGTTCCAAGACATGATTTGGTCATATATCAGCTCGAGTTAGAATTTCTATTACCCCATCAGGTATATATATACAATCTATAACTATCTAACAAATTTAATAATAACATCTTTTTTTTAGTTAACAGATTTTCTAACAAGGGTAATATGTTATTTCATATTTTATGGGTTCCATGCTAGTCTGTTATGGACCAGTTGCCTCCATACTACACGGTTTGGTCTTGATGATGTTACGGCTGTAAGAATGCCATTTGGGTGGTGATTGATCGTCTGACCAAATAATCCCACATCATTCCAATAAAAGATACAACTAAAGTGAATGAGTTGGGCCATTTGTATCTTCATGAAGTGGTGAGACTCCATGGAGTACCATCAGCATTTGTCTCAGATAGAGACCCCCACTTCACTTCTCGATTTTGGGAAGGCCTTTAGAAGGCCTTGGTGTCTCAGATTAAGAGGAGCACGACATACAGTCCTCAGACGGATGGTCAGAAAAAGTGGGAAAATTAGATTTTGGAGGACATGATCCATGCATGTGTATTGGACTTTGGAGGTTACTGGGATAGCCATTTGGGGTTGGTTTAGTTTGCATATAATAATAGTTACCAATCCTCCATTCGAATGGATCCTTTTGAAGCGCTCTATAGTCGGCCTTGTCGGTCCCCCCCTGTGTTGGACTGAGGTAGGTGAGACCTCACTGTTGGGGCCGAGTCTGGTGCAGAAGACATCTGAGAAGGTCAAGTTGTTTAGGTAGTGTTTATTGACAGCTCAGAGTCTCCATAAATCATATGCCGACCAAAGGCATCGAGACCTAGAGTTTTCTGTGGGTGACATGGTATTCTTGAAAGTGGCCCCTCATCTAGGCCGTCGTCGATTGGGGAAGCAAGGTAAGCTGATGCCGAGGTATTTTGGGCCCTTTGAGATAACCGAGCATATTGGAAAGGTGGCATACATGTTGGATTTACCTTCTCAGTTGACATCCATCCATGATGTCTTCCATGTCTTCCAGTTAAATAAATACAACCCGGATCCATCCCATGTGCTGAGTTGGGAAGAACTGAAGCTAGAGCATGACTTGACTTTTATTGAGTGGTTAGTGAAAATAGTGGACTCCCAAGAGATGGTGCTTCAAGGGAAGTCTATTCCTTTGGTTTGAGTTTGTTGGCATCACGGTAATGATGCAGATGAGACATGGGAGCAGAAGTCATGGGTTGAGGAAGAGTATTCATTCCTATTTTCTGATCAAGCTTTAAGTTGACATTCCAGGATGAAAAGATTTCATGGTGGGGAGAAATTTCACATACATTAAATATTTTAGTGTTATTTTTCATTTAATTTCAATTCATTCTTTGTTTTGGGGGGTTCCCTCAGTTTTATGGAGGAACAGATGAGTTTTCATGAATTGGGCGAAACCGTGAGCCCAATTCCATATTTCAAAATAAATTTTGTTTCCTTTATAACATTTTCATTTTTCAACATTTTTCAACCATTCAAATTCATACTTGTCCTCCCCTAACCAATTAACACCACCATGTAAATTTGGAGCCTTTATAAATCCATAAACAAGGCTTATTTGGGTTTTTATCTAAGGGGTTGGGCCTATCCGAAAGCCCAATTCCAGTATTAAAAATGATTGTAGTTTATGTTATAACTTATTAAATATTTGGTATTTTCGGTGATTCCAAGTCTCACCCTATCCCATTTCACCCAGCTGCGTGTCGAAACTCTCTCCCGCCTCATTGGAGCTCTGGTTCTTCACGAATTGGTGCCAGACTTTATATTATTCCTAAAATCGTCCAGATTTGAAGAGGTAACTTCATTATTTCATAACTCTCTCAATTATTAATATTTTTTCTCCATTCTAGTTCCTAAATGACCTTCTAATTCTTTTTCGAACGAGCCCTAATTTGTGGCTGTTTTAAATTTCACCTACTGGTTTTTTAGAGTGATTACATCAAGATACTTCAAGTAAGTGAGTCCATTTGTTTCCTCTTTCAAATTTATTAGGAATTTATTTGTTTTTATTAGGGGTTTTTCCCTCTTCTGTGAAGTACCAAATGACCAGGGGGTAGTGTTTTAAACCTAAAGTTTAAAATTGGGTTTTATTTTCCAATTATTGTAGTTTTAGGGTTATTCTAGGACCTTATTGGTGCGGCGGTGGTGCGAATTAATTTTCGCACGGTGATTCAATGGTTTTCCTTAATTTGGTAGGTGATTCCATTGAGTATGAAGTCTTTGTGAATTTTATACTGTGTTTATGGTATTTTCATTCTTATTTAATTTTATTATTACTGAAAAAATAGTTTTACGGGTGTTTTTATTTAAAATGAATCCTAAATTCCAATTTCATGTGAAATTGGGGGTTTCTACATAGAAATTTTCTATTCGATTAATTGGGGCTACCCTAAAAGTAATTAGTTGATTTTATTGAACTATAATAGGTATAAAAATACTGTTTTTAATGATTATCCCTTGTGTTTGTTGCTGCAAAAGAAGGTTTTAATGGTGTTTTTGAACCACATAAAATTCTAAGAGCTGTGTTGTGTAAAAATGGAGATTTTGCAAGGATTTTGTTTCTTGAACCTTATGGGCCTACCCTAAAATTGATTTTGTTTTTTAACTGAAATGTATTAGGCTTCCCTTTCTATTTTTGAAACTTAAAAATGTGCACATAGTATGAAAGTGTTGTTTATAAGGATTTTTGTGTCTGAAACACTATGGGGTTTTTAGGAATTGTTTTATGAAAAATATAAGTATTTTGTTGCATGTTTTCAGTGGTATAAAATGTGATAGATATTTTATTGGTTGTGTTTGAATATTAATGGTGTTTTATATGAAAATTTATTTAAGTTGCATGCTTAAATTGATTGACCACAAAAGGGGAAGCCCATGTACCTAGGCGGGGTGGATTTGTACTAGTACGGCTAGTGGACTAGATGGGTTTTGTCCCTGTTTCACTTAGAATTTGGATAACGGCAACTCTAACTAAACTATGTGGATGATTATTGGGGACCACTAGGTTATGGGTATGTTCCCTACTAGTGTCTTGTGCACGAGAACAGATTTTTCTATGGTTACTTTACACCGACGTACGAGGTACATAGGGCCCAAGACAACCTAGTGCCTAGGGGTGTTCCCAATGTTGTTGCTCATTGGATTTATAGTATTTACCCATGTATTAGGGTTTGTTTGAAAGTAAATTAAATTATATAACATTATTATTTTATTGTTTCAATATTATGAAATTTTTTATTGAAAACTATTTTCAATTGGTGGTTTCATTTCTTGAAATTTTAACACTACTTTTCCTTGCGTATGAAGACTTCTTTCTTTTTCACATTGTATTTCATGCCCCTTGGAATAATTGGGTGGTATCCTATTGGGATTAGGCTCCCACCCTACTTAAACCCCTTGGGTGTAAGTAGACTTGGTTATGTTTGATTCAGGTAATGGAAAGGCTAAGTGTGATGGCGGTTCGGGGTGCTAGTTCCCATCCATGGTGCAGAGTTGTGGAGACAGCTTGTGGGAGATGACCCCTAGTCGTGTGGAGTCCTTAGGGAAGTCTTGATGAAATAATTATTTTTATTTGGACCACTTTTATTATCTTTAAATCAATTTATTCAGTTCTGGTTTTTACTTAAGTCTTGTTTGTTCAAAAATTTTGGATTTATATTATGGATTATTTTTAATGTTTTACGCTTTCATACTCGGCTAAATCATTCCCAAACCTAAATTAATGATACTGAGGAACATGTTCCAGCTTGTGGGGATAGGTAACACCCTTCGGGACTTGCCATTGGACAGGTTTGGTTCCGTTAATGGTGGCGACCAGATTTGGTTTGTGACATTGAACCAGATGTAACTTATATAGTTGAGTTTGATTCATCATTACCCCATGATTGAGCTTTAGCAATTCCTAAAAGAAGGAGAAAGATATAAATGTTTAAGATGAGGAGTAATGGTGGTTTATATCCACTGAAATATAGAGAGACAATATAAACAAGACATAGGATGCATAATAGGAACCTATAAAATTCATAATCTAGAAGAACGTCCACCACTAAATGGAGATCAGTAAGAAGAAGGAAGACCAGATGGTGAAATTGAGATGATCAGTGTTGAATTGGAAGATATTAATTGAGAAGTAGAATTTTAGGAGGGGTTTTACCATTTATAGATATACAATGAACTCCTTCATATTATAATACAATATTTATATTTTTTTGGGTTCCTCAACAAAAGAAAAAGATGAATTCAAGGAAAATGAAGAGTAGAGGTACCCCATATGATACAAAAAGTTAGACATTGATCAATCCACCATGATTTTATTTTTAATATACTGTCATTAGCTAACAAGTCAATGTTTTATGTTCAAAATCATATAAATGTACCCTTTTAGGAGGCATCACAAGTTACTTTTAAATTATATGGATGAAAATCATTTTATTAATTAATATTAAGAATATTTTTTTGGAACTATTATATATATATCACAATGTTTTCAAGAATTAATGAGATAGATCATATACATTAATTTTTTTATCCATTTATAGGTCCATATAGATAGGAAAAAAATATTTGTGAAAAGGGACAACCAGATGATGTAATGAGAGTAAAGTTCAAAAATTATTTATATTTTCACTACCATAAAAAATTAAAATCTCTTTTTTTATCAGTTTTACTAAAAAATGAATTCCCATAGTAGAATTGTAAATATATTTAATTATTTGATCTAGAATATAACTTAGTAAACCCATGATTCATTTTTTTATTTTTCTATACTAAGAATAATGAATAATAAAAATGGGGGATTAAATTAATAGATATAATATGATGGGAATATATTTAATTAATAATGATTTAAGTTGACGAGTTAATTTATGTTTATGAAATTTATCTTACAATTTCATGAATTCAATTTATAAAATTCATATGGATTTTTTTATTAGACATTACATGATTTAATGAGTTTTTATCCCATTTTTTCATTTCCTAGGATGATTATATACATAAAATTCCTCTATATCATTTAAATTTATTGAGAAACAAGCATGAGGAATGCTTATATTTCATAACATTAACATCATGTTGTAAAATTCATGTTTTTATACAGGGAAATATAAAATTATTTGATGCATTTTTTATCCATTATCCTTAAGATATTCATTGAAATTGAAATGTTTCTTTATAGACTACATACATTATGAAAAAAAAATTATAGTTAATATCTTCATTACGTGATAATATTTTTATTTTAACACATAATCTTATTTATTTGCATGATACTCAATTGAAAAAGTGTTGGAGAGAGGTTTTCATTGATATATATGATGTTATTTATTAGGGAGAATATTTGTGGTGTATTTCATAGGTTATGGGAAAGGCACATGTAAATCATTCATTATAGTTCATTGATTCCACACTAGAATTAATTAAAATGAAAATTATAAAAACTGTTGGAGAAAAATTCAAGAAAAAAATGGGTTTATATTATGAGAATCAAAATAAACCTTAGATAAACCTATGATCTTATTAAAACTATTAAAATAACTATTATACGGGGATAAAAATGAGTTTTATGTGGAGTGTAGGATTTTACACAAGGCCAACTTCTGGAAAAAAAATTGTGAAATAGGATAATATGGGATAATATTTCAAAGTATTTATTACATCATAATCCTAATTTGAGTTTAATCAGAATATAGAGAAGTTATTTTAGAAGGATGTTTTCATCAATTATTTATTTTATAGATAATGAAATGTAATCATGACTTAAACCTCATTTTTGAGCTTCTATTGTTTTTCACACTGTTACCTCCCAACCTAAAGGCTCAAAATAATTTGATAGTTATTGTTTATAACTCATGGTTGATTTAATATATTTAATTATGGATTTCATTTTTGTTTCCAATTACATGATTATCATAAGGATAATGTGCAGGAGTTATGAGAACAACACATTTTATATTTTTTACCTTGAGTGATTAGAGAAAACAATAAAAATTTTGGTAGATTACAAATTTTCATGCATAATAACGATATTATGAAATTAGGGAATGGATTTTATAAGAAAAACTATCAATTTAATAAGTTGGATGTGTAAAATACACATATGATTTTTTTTTGTTTTAAATTTTAGCAATTTAAGGTATATAACGATAGAATGAAAAAATATTTATTTCCATGTTGATAATTATTTTATTTTATTTCATTTAGATTTATTTATTAATATAATTAGATTACATTACGATATTTATGGATATTATGAGTTTGATGAAAATAAATTTGTGAAGTTTGAGTGTATTTGATGTTTACATTTCATACATACCATTTTTAATTTATATTGATTAATTTCATTATTTATTTAACTATATATCTGATTAATCATTGTTTTAATTATTTTAAATTTCATAATAATTTGAAATGACTTTCAAATATATATATATATATATGATGGTTTTATTGGTGTTTCTGAAAAACATGAAATTCTATGAGTTGTGTTGTGTATAAATGGAGATTTTGCATGGCTGTCATTTCATGAACCATATGGCGATGCCCTAAAAATTATTTTGTGTTTTCACTGAAATTTAGTGGGCTGCACTTTGTGTTTTGGATACTTAAAAATGAGCACATAGTATGCAAGTGATGCTTATAAAGAGTTTTGTGTCCAAAACACTACAGGATTTTGAGGAATTGTTTTATGATAAATCTAAGTATTTTGTTGCGTGTTTTAGGTGGTATAAAATGTGATATCTACTGTATTGGTTGTGTTTCAACATTAATGGTGTTTTATATGAATATTTATTTATGTTGCATGCTGAAATTGATTGAGCAGAAATGGGGAAGCCCCGATACCTAGGTGGGGCGGATTTGTACTAGTACAGCTAGTGGACCGGATGGATTTCGTCCCTATTTCACTTAGCATTTGGATAATGACAACTCTAACTAAACTATTTGGATGATTATTGGGGACCACTAGGTTATGGGTATGTTCCCTAGTAGTGGCTCGTGCATGAGAACAGATTTTTCTATAGTTACATTACACTGAGGTACGAGGTACATAGGGCCCAAGATAACCTAGTGCCTAATGGTGCTCCCAATGTTGTTGCTCATTGGATTTGTAGTATTTACCCATGTGTAACATTTCTGTTTTAATGTGTTAATATTCTGAAAATTTTGTATTGAAAACTATTTTCAATTGGAGGTTTCGTTTCTTGAAATGTTAACACTACTATTCCTTGTGTATGAAAACTGCTTGCTTTTTCACATTGTATTTCTTGCTCCTTGGAATCATTGGGTGGTATCCTATTGGGATTAGTCTCACACCCTACATACACCCATTGGGTGTAAGTAGACTTGGTTATGTTTGATTTAGGTAAAGTAAAGGCTAAGGGTGATGGTGGTTCATGGTGTTAGTTCCCATCCTTGGTGCGGAGTTGTGGAGACAGCTTGTGGGTGATGACCCCTAGTCGTGTGGAGTCCATGGGGCTATCTTGATGCTATAATTATTTTTATTTGGACCACTTGTATTATCTTTAATTCAATTTATTCAGTTCTGGTTTTTACTTAAGTCTTGTTTGGCTCAAAAATTTTAGATTTATATTATGGAATGTTTTTAATGTTTTATGCTTTCAACTTGGGTAAATAATTCCCAAACCTAAATTAATGATACTCGGGTGCTTGTGCCAGCCCGTGAGGATAGGGAATGCCCTTCGGGACTTGCCATGGGCCGAGTCTGGTGCCGTTAATGGTGGTGAAGAGATTTGGTTTTTGACAAAATGGTATTAGAGGAGGTTAATTTTTTTGGGCTATATTGTTATTTTGGGATGAGTCGGGATAGACAGGAGCTAGGACTATCGAGGCTCGGGGTTTTGGTTATGATTAGGGTGTCTTGACCGCACCTCTCGTGGAAGACCATGAGTCACCAGGGGATGTTGGAATTTATGGATTGACATCACTTTTAGGTGAGACGTGTGGGCTGCAGACCACATGTGGACATCAGTTGGATGTCGATTAGTTTTTTATTTTATTACAGAAATGTGTTTAGTTTATTTATATTTGATGTATTTGATTAAAATTTTCAGAATTATGGTATTGACTATTATTTTATGATTGTTTCATTTTGTACCAACATGCCTCCCTGGAAAGCTCCCACATGCCCACGAGAGGAATCTGGAGAGAGTTCTCCCCCACTGATTGATCAGAGGCTCATCGAGGTAGTGGTGCGTGTTGTCCAATCTTTGGGACAGGGGCCAAATAATACTCATATTCCTACTAGGGCAGAAGAGATGGGTCTTAGAAAAGTTAAAGCTTATGAGTTTTTGAAAAACAAGCCTCCTACATTTCGGGGCAGCTCAGAACCCCAGGAAGCAGAGGAATGGCTCAAGAAGATCAAGAGTATATTTGAGTTCTTGGAAACACCCAAGGAGCTAAGGGTGAAGTGTGCCTCCATTCTATTGGAGGGTCCCAATCGTAAGTGGTGGGAGTCAGTTCTTTAGGCTGGGAAGAATGAGCAGATGTGCTGGGGAGATTTCAAGGCCATCTTCAATGAACAGTACTTCCCTGAGGTGTTGGCTTATGATAGGTCCAAGGAGTTCATGGAACTTGTTCATGGGAATCTATCTATGATGGAGTATGAAAACCGTCTCACTGAGTTGGTTTGGTATGCTCCAGAAATTGTCTCTAATGAACCGGTGAAGGCCCAGAGGTTTGAGAAAGGCTGGAAACCAGAGATATACTCTCAGTTGTTCTTGTTTAAGTTGAGGACTTATATTGAGGTTGTTGATCAGGAATGCATGGTGGAGATTGATAGAAAAGGTAGGGCTAGTTTACATGGTTTAGTATCAGAAGTGGGTAGTGGCAGCTCCTCAGAGAAGAAAAGGAAGCAGGAGGATCATGTGAAGAAAGGATGTGGCAGTTCAGGCCACACTTCCAGGCAGTTTTCTTCTGCGGCTTTTGATATAAGATCAGTCATGTGCCACCAATGTAGGAAGCCTAGGCATATCCGACCAGAATGTCCACTTCCTCTTAAGCCTTGTTACCAGTGTGGAGGTATGGGGAATTTTCAGCGCTTCTGCAGTGTGGCTCGTCCACTCTCGAGTGGGGCAGGGTCAGTGGCTTCAAGAGGAGTGCCAGCACAGTCCGAGCCATCGAGGACTGTGGGATGTCGATCTGGTGGTCGTGGTGGTAGGGCTGGATCATCTTCTGGGCAGATCTAGTTCAGGGCGTAGCCACAGACTAGCGGTCGTCCTCAGGCAGATACTGGACATCTCCATGCAGTGGATCAGGCACCAGTATGATCAGAGGCGGGACCATCGCCAGTTCGAGGTACCGTTTTGATCGCACGTTCTATAGATACTGCTCTTTTTTATACTGGCACCTCTTTTCATTTATATCTTCCCATTTTGTGTACATACTGAATTTTCCAACTGAGTTGATGTCTTTCGTGATGGAGTTGGTGACACCGCTGGGAAAGAAGAAAGAGCAGGGCCTCAGGTGCCCTTCATGTGCGCTTTCTGTGTCAGGGGTTGAGATGGAGTGGGACCTCTTGGTTATAGATATGGAACTATTTGACATAATACATTGCATGTATTGGCTAGTACACTTCCTAGCACACATCGATTGCTACAGACGGCGTGTGAGTTTCATGGCACCTAATGGGAGTCATCAGGTTTTTTGTGGAGAATGGGATCCTCGGTCAGATCGCACATGGCCTCCACTTCCAGAGTTGGGAAGTGTTATCTTCCAGTTATCTTTAATAATTCTAGAGGATGGCCTTTACCCTGATGGTGCACTACCTCATGTACTGAATGCGTTTCCATAGGTATTCCCGGATGATTTTTCAGGTATTCCCTCGGAGCGGGATGTGGATTTTTCAATTGACATGGCCCTGGGAACACAGCCGATATCTCTTCCATCAAATCGCATGGCCCCCACCGAGCTGAAGGAATTAAAGATATAGCTGGAAAACATAGAATCCCAAGGATTCATTCGCCTGAGCATCTCTCCTTGGGATTCTCTTGTGTTGTTTGAGAAAAAAGATGATGGGTCCCTCTGGTTGTACATTGACTACCAGAAGCTGAATAAGGTAACAATTAAGAACAAATTCCGTTTTCCCAGAATAGATGATTTTTTCGATCAGTTGAAGGGGGAAAACTGGTTCTCATAAATAGACTTGCATTCGGGGAATCATCAACTCTGGTTGAACGATTCAGATATCCCAAAGAAAGCCTTCTGAAGCAGGTACGACCACTTTGAGTATTTTGTCATTCCCTTCGGATTGACCAATGCTCTAGCGGTCTTTATGGCACTCATGAATAGGGTGTTCCATAAATATCTCGATTCCTTTATTGTGGTGTTCATGGATGACATTATGGTGTATTCTAGCTCTGAGGAGGAACAAAAAAACATCACTTGAGGATCGTTTTGTGTATATTACGGGATCACCGCCTCTATGAAAAGTTGTCAAAGTGATCTTTTTGGATCAGAGAGGTGAGATTTTTGGGGCATGTGATCTTGGAGAAAAGAGTTTCAATGGACCCTGAGAAAATTAGCACGGTCATGTCGTGGGAGAAAATGAAGAATGTGTTCTAGATCCAGAGTTTCCTTGGATTGGATACTTATTACAGGTGATTTGTTCAGGATTTTTCTTGCCTCACTTCACCGATGACCGCACTCACCCAAAAAGAAGTGATCTTTTTATGGGGCCCAGATTGTCAGGCATCCTTCGAGGATCTAAAGAGGCGGTTGACTATTTCCCCTGTGTGGATTTTTCCAGAAGCTGGAATGGGATATGTGGTTTATTGTGATGCTTCAGGTGTGGGTCTTGGGTGCGTGCTTATGTAGGATGATCACGTGGTGGCTTATGGATCTCGTCAACTTCAACCACATGAAAAGAACTACCCTACCCATGACTTGGAGTTGGTAACGTTGATGCATGCACTGAAGACTTGGCGTCACTACCTCTTTGGGGAGAATTTTGTGGTCTACTCTGATCACAAAAGCTTGTCCTATATCTTCTCGCAGAAGGACCTCAACTTGAGGAAGTGTCGTTGGATCGAGTACATGCAGGGGTTCGACTTTGACATTGTCTATACCCCAGGAAAGGGTAATCTAGTGGCCGACGCTTTGAGCAGATGAGTTACAGTACAGGCTTTGAGGAAGTCCAGTGATGAGTGGAATTTGATGGGGCTCTTCTCTTAGATGCATGTGGAGACCAGGGAACACAGTGGAGGGGTATTCGTAGCACGATTTTGAACCATGGTATAGACTAAAGTCTATACTATATCTTACCCGAGCCGGCAGAGATATGTATATGATTGTAAGTCAATTAAATTATATTACTATGTTTATTGAGTTATTTTCTAATTCATTTTTAATCTATTTACAGGAGAGTCACACAGACAGACTTCTTCATATGAGTGATGAGGCTGAGGATAGATTCTTCATCCGGGAATCCGTTCATGCTCAAGCGTTGGAGCTGAGGTCATCTGTCCATGTGTTTGCCGAGAGCCTCTTCGAGTGTCCAGCACGGAGATAACAGGTTCCTGCCGCGGAGGAAGATCCCGCAGCAACTGCTAGTGCTGAGGATCCATGACCACGGCGACATACATAGCGTCATCCTACACATCAGGCCTCACCTGTTCCACAGGTAGAGGTCAGCCCTCTAGTAGTCCAGTCTGATCCGATGCAGGATCTTCCTCAGCCATCATGGGATCCATAATTTTTGATAGGATATCCTTAGTTTTCTCCATCATGGGGTCCATATGGAGCGCAGCCTTTGGGTCCAGAGTCATCGCAGCCTTGGGGTCCAGACCCATCATAGAGTTATGGTATAGCACCACCATATGATTTGTTCCCCACTGTAAGGATGTCAGGTTCTTCTACCATTGATGTGGGAGAAGGATCAGGAGGGCCGTATGAGGTGGATTTGACATTTTCTCCCACTGGCACAGAGGTGGAGGATATGACAGTCGACGTTCTAGCACCCGATTACCATCCCTCTCTATGTCATCAGACTCCCCAGATATCTCGACGCAGATGTCCTATTATTAGACCACCATGTGGGACAGGATCTCCTCACCGTAGACATAGACATTGATTGTTTATGCTCATTTATATGTTTTATGTATATGGAAATGAAAAATTATTTTTTATGAAATGATTTGTGTTAGACCACCATGTGGGATATGATCTCCTCATCGTAGACATAGGAATTGATTGTTTATATTCATTTATATGTTTTATGTCTATGGAAATGAAAAATAATTTATAAGCTTTCAAAACCACCTACATAAAACTTAGAAATTTTTCAAGTACGTGACTTTAAAATACTATAAAATATAAACCATAAGACCAATATAAATGAAACTTTAAACATTAATTAAACATATAAGAAATTGTTTAAAACATAAATCATTTCATAAAATTTATTTATGAAAAATAATTTATAAGCTTTTAAAACCACCTACTTGAAACTTAGAAATGTTTCAAGTATGTGACTTTGAAATACTATAAAATATAAACCATAAGACCAATATAAGCAAAACTTTAAACATTCATTAAACATATAAGAAATTTTTGAAAACAAAAATCATTTCTTAAAAAATTTTCATGAACAATAATTTATATTCTTTCAAAACCACCTACTTGAAACTTAGAATTTTTTCAAGTACGTGACATTGAAATACTATAAAATATAAAAATAATACCAATCTAAAAGAAACATTAAATATTCATTAAATATATAAAATTCAACCCCGCATCAATAGGATGCATGGTGTCACTAGTATCACATACATCTATAATATTTCATGCATGAAAACATGTTATATCTCCTTTCATGGGACAACGAAATCCAATATTCTACCCTCCATGTCCATATCCATATCAACATCTGGCCGCATAAAGGTATGGTGAAAGATATGACACATGAAATTCTCATATGTTCCCATTCCTGCAAATATAAAACTCTTCAACACCGCCATTCATCCAACAATTATAATTTCTTCTACAATTGTCACCCCATTTCCTCTGGTCTAGTTGATCAGATGAAAACGCCAATGATTCCACATAGCCCATCAAACTCTTAATCACCAAATCTTTATCCTTTATTATCTTCAAAAGGCTACTGTAGGACCTCTTTGATCTATCCACTCCAAACACTCACATACAAGTATACTATAAACGTAAAAACCTGAAAATTTGTTGGTTTTTATGTTTATAGTATACTTTTATGTGAGTGTTTGGAATGGATAGATCAATGAGGTCCTAGAGTGGCCTTTTGAAGATGATAAAGGATAAAGATTTGGTGATGAAGAGTTCAATGGGCTATGTGGAATTGTTGGTGTTTTCATCTAATCAACTGGGCTTGGGGAAATGGGGTGACAATTGTAGAGGAAATTATAATGGTTGGATCCATGGTGGTGTTGAAGGGGTTGATATTTGCAGAAATGGGAACCTATGAGAATTTCATGTGGTATTTCTTTCACCATACCCTTATGCGGCCGGATGTTGCTATGGATATGGACATGGCGAGCGGAAGAATTGATTTCATTGTCCCATGAAAGGATATATAACGTGTTTTCATGCATGAAAGATTATAGATGCATGTGATACTAGAGACACCGTGCATCCTATTGATGTGGGGTTGACTCCTATATGTTTAATGAATTTTTAAAGTTTCGTTTATATTGGTCTTATGGTTTATATTTTATAGTCTTTCAAAGTCACGTACTTGAAACATTTATATGTTTCAAGTAGGTGGTTTTGAAATCTTATAAATTATTTTTCATGATAAATTTTTATGAAATTATTTGTGTTTTCAACAATTTCTTATATGTTTAATGAATGTTTAACGTTTTGTTTATATTGGTCTTATGGTTTATATTTTATAGTATTTCAAATTCACATACTTGAAACATTTTTAAGTTTCAAGTAGGTGGATTTGAAAGCTTATAAATAATCATTCATGAATAATTTTTATGAAATGATATGTGTTTACAATAATTTCATATATGTATAATGAATGTTTAAATTTTTTTTATATTGGTCTAATGGTTTATATTTTATAGTATTTCAAAGTCACGTACTTGAAACATTTCTATGTTTCAAGTAGGCAGTTTTGAAAGCTAATAAATTATTTTTCATGAAAAAATTTTATGAAATGATTTTTGTTTTCAATAATTTCTTATATGTTTAATGAATTTTTAAAGTTTCATTTAGATTGTACTTATGGTTTATATTTTATAGTATTTCAAATTCACGTACTTGAAACATTAATAAGTTTCATGTAGGCGGTTTTCAAAGCTTATAAATTATTTTTCATGAAACATTTTTATAAAATTATTTGCGTTTTCAAAAATTTCTTATATGTTTAATTAATTTTTAAATTTTCATTTAGATTGTTCTTATGGTATATTTTTTATAGTCTTTCAAAGTCACGTACTTGAAACATTTCTAAGTTTCAAGTAGGTGATTTTGAAAGCTTATAAATTATTTTTCATGAACAATTTTTATAAAATGATTTGTTTTTACAACAATTATTTAGATGTTTAATGAATGTTTAAAGTTTCTTTTATATTGGTCTGATGGTTTATATTTTATATTATTTCAAAGTCATGTACTTGAAACATTTTTAACTTTCAAGTAGGCAGTTTTAAAAGCTTATAAATTACTTTTCATGAACAATTTTTATGAAATGATTTGTGTTTACCACAATTTCTTATAATTTTAATGAATGTTTAAAGTTTTGTTTATATTGGTCTTATGGTTTATATTTTATAGTATTTCAAAGTCATGTACTTGAAACATTTTTAACTTTCAAGTAGGCGGTTTTGAAATAAAATTTTAAAAACTAATAATTTTTTTTGTTAGGTGAAAGGCGGCATTTTCTTGAATTTTTTTTATGAATTATGTATATAAATAAATATATAAACAAAACAAAACATAAAAAAAATTCAACATTTTTTTTAGGGGAAAGGTGGAATCTCGGGTGCCGCCTTTCAGCCCCAGTGGAAAGGCGGCATCAGCAATGCTGCCTTTCACCCGAAATGCAAAGGCAGCATCTGCGATGCTTCCTTTAAGGTGCATTTTGAAAAAAAAGTTTTGCCATAACATTTTTTTTTAAAAAATTAAAAATGTATTAATAAAAACTCATCATCTTATACATAAATTTTTAAATATAAATACATTGTATTTCAAAAAAATCTACAAATTAAGAGTTCTAATCATAATATTAACTTTCCAAACCAATAGAAATTTTATTCGAATATATGATTTTAAAATTTTTAATTAGAATTTTAAAATTTTTTATTAGGGTCAATATTACTTCATTCATTAAATTTAATTAGTTATTATATAAATTAATTTCCAAGTGAAAAGAAAATTAGGGTAAAAGTGAAAACATTAAGTGAAAATCAATAAACAATCAATATTTTCTCCAGAATGATTTGTTGATTTGAGTATATATTCACACTTACATTCCCCTCCTCATTTATTATATTTTTTCACATTAAACCTTGAATAGGGGCCTTACATTATTTAAAATTCAATTGTTATTTCAAAAACTACCTTTATATTTAGTTATAAAAAGCTAAAACTTCTAAGAATTCAATAATCACCACTATAGAGAATTTTTTATTGAAAATATACCAATTTTCTCCTCCTATAATCCTCTCTAACTTCCATAAGATTATAATTACCTTTAGTTTTCTTAAGTATTTCTTTTCTAAGGTTTTACCAAGATAAAACTCAATCTTCCAACATCAATATTACTTTATATTAGTCATTTTTTTACACTAATCCTTCAAAGATAATCTCTAACATCATTAATATAATTAAATAAGTATAATTATTATAACTAAATTTCAATATATTAATTTTAAAACAATTATTAAATCCATTCCATCCACTAAGAAAATAAAATAACATTGACTTTATATAAAATCAAACAACTGCTTCCACAAAGTGATGTTGTTCTTTTTTCATGACCACCTATCATAGATTGTAATAAGGATGGAATTAATGAATTATAATAATTTATATGGATTAAATTATAATTTAAAATATAACATATTTCCATGAATTCATTGAGAAATTAGATCATTAATAAAATGTATGTATGCACCAATGCCACCACAAATAATGAATTTCATTTATCATCACCGCCCATCTTAGATGCATTTACTAATGATATATAATAATTATGAACTATTTAATCTTCAGAATATTTCATATTATATTTATCTATTTACAATCCCTTACTCATTAAAACATAAAATGCATTACTTTCTTGGTCTATTGTACCTCATATGTAAAAGGTATTATAATAATTTTGTCAAAAATGTTTATATGACATCATATAATGTCTAAATCATGTAATAATGATATATTTAATATTTTTTAATTATTTTAGAAATATTTTTTTAATATTTAAAATATTTATTAATATATCACCTTCTAATCATTAAACACGTCGAAAACTAATTTATCATGATTTTAATTTTCATAAGTTGTACTCATGTATTTTACCTAATGAAAATGGGACAAAAGTAATGATTTAAAAATTTTATTATTATAACTTTAATGATAAGTTAATGATAAAATTTTGACAACTTATTTAGAATTTATCCCATATTCATTATTTTTGAATGAAATAGACAACCGAAAGTTTATACACTCAATACTGTAAAGAAACCATAAAATGATAATATATTTGTAATATATGGTTATAAAATGAATATAAAAAAGTATTATGTTTATATTATGCCTTTTAGATAATTAATTAAGGTACTTATGTTCATTATACATGATGTTAGATCATGGTCGAGTAATCAGGGATATGAGGTAATGGTTTTTTATATCAAATTCCACTCTATGATACATGTTTTATATTGTGCACCTAATTTATTTTAAGCGATGTATATGCTTTATAATTTAGATTTTATATCATGAAATAACCTTTATTAATCATATTTTTATATTTAAATCTCTATCTCTTTTAAGATGTTTTGAGTTAAATGATCTTCAAATTGTAAGGGGTTTTCTCAACACAAATCTTTCTATAGGTCATAATCACTCCTATTTGTATATTATATTTAATTAATGATATATTTTAACAAATTATGATTCTTTGTTATAATTTAAATTTATTTTATAGTTAAATAATGTTTCACACCAATTTATTATTCCATCATTATCCTTTTTTTGAAAATACATTTTGTTAAGAAAAATTCAAACTTGTTTTAATTGATTTTAATTTTATATTAATGTTTTTAGTTCCCACAAATTTTTTAACTTCCCTTGAGAAAAAAAAATTATCTTAAGTGATCCTTTTATTTAAATTTCCTCATTTTAAATAAAAGGTTTCATTATCCTTTTAATGAAGTGGGTTTTTAGAAATGGTTTTCTCAAAATATATCAAATGATTTTCATTTTAATTATCACATATTCTTCCATTATACTTTATGTTTTGACATATGTGTTAATTATTTTTAAGGTCACTTTATCACATATTATTCCATCCCCATTACATGACCCGATGGCCCAGAGGCATACCATACCCATTACATGACCTATAAGCCCAGCCCAAAAACAAATTTTGGAATACATGACCCAAAGGGCCAGAGGCATACCATACCCATTACATGACCTGTAGGTCACTTTATTGTTATTTCTTGAACTATTAATCTCATATCTCACAGATCCATAGATATAATCTATTATAGAATTGTATATAAAAAAGGATGGGAATTTTTATGATATATTATTATGATCTAATGAAGGAAGTAAGTTTCAAGGAATGATATAGAAGTTTCATGTATTATTCTTCATTATATTTAACCATTTTGAGGTAAGTGGATTCTCTTACACTCAATTTGTTCTAGAACATGAAATCTTGATGTTTAAATCTATATCACTTTCTTTATTGGAAAATTTTCTTGGTTTTAGTAAATAAATAATTTTTTTTAAATGATACACATAAGTTGTTTGATAAATTTTCTAAATTAAATTTTATTTTAAAATAAGTGGTTTTTATTGATAACTTGGATTTGGTCATTGGTATGAGTTAATGAAATTTCATTGGTTGTTCCTTATTGGTCCAAAATTGTGTTTGGTTCCAAAGTTTAATATGGGATTCCATTAAGTGATGACTTGGTGATAGGACATTTCACTGCTCCTGAGTATTGGGACTATCATTGGGAATTCATAGGTGTGTGAATGTGGATCATGGATGTGTATACCAAGTATATGGAAAGAATGAATAAATTGATTTAGTTCAAATTTTTTCTTAAGATATTTTATTATAAATTTTTTTTGATAATATCACCATGTCTTTTATATAAATATTAGATAAAATATTCTTGTTCCAATTAGTTTGTAATGGGAATACTTTATTGATTACCTAATAAGATTTAATACTCATCCCCTTCTTGGGAACATTAGTGAATTTTTAGATGTTTTTATTGGGATACAAGTAAATTCAAGGTGTAAAACTTATATAGTTATTCATTATTATCACATGGGATTCAAACAAGGAGTTGGATCTTGGATATTATTTGGGAGTCAGTTGTATTAAAGTTACAATAGTGCCAAGAGTTATGTTTTCCTTTATTCTATCAATATTGTACCTTTTTATTTCTTTTTCTACTATGATGTTTCTTTATAGTTTGGGTTTTATGGTATTTCTCTAAATCAATCATATATTATTGTTTTTATTTAATTTTCATTCAATATATTGTTGAAAAATAATCCCCAAATAACTTTAATGAAACTAGAACTTTTTTCAATCCTTTGGTGTCCTAAAGGCATCAACTAAGGTAAGTTACACCCCCACCTCTTCCTAATCTAATGGGTGAGATGTGGGATGTTATAAATATAGTAATTTTAATAAAGATAAATAAATTTGGATAGAATATAGTGTTGAAAACATTGTGGTTACACCCACCCAACTATCTCAATTTATGAATAATAACATTATCTATTACAAGCATCCAAACTCACCAAAGAATATGATGATAGAGTTTCAAAGAAGATCATGTGATGATGATGGAGAAGGAAATAAGATTAAACTTCCTATATATTAGAAATGTGGGAAGAATAACCAAAGGGAATGTATCACAGGAAAAATAAATTATTTAAATTTTTAAATAATTATCCATCAAACCCATGATTTTTGATATAGTGAATAGAATCTAATCAGTGAAATGTATGTGAATCTTGTCCAATGCCAAAAAAATTCTAGAGTTTCTAAATTATGAAAAATGAATCCATTAACTAATATAAAACAATAAAAATAAACATTAATAAACTCTTAAACCAATAAAATAAGAGAAATCCTTTTTTATACCTATTACTAAAATTAGGTCGTGAAAAAAAGAATTTTAACAAGTAAACTCACTCTCCACTATAGATTTTTGGATATCTAATTGGAATCTAGTTCTGGTCACCATAGTAATCCTATAATGTTTTCTATAAACATTAAATAACCATTATAATTATTTTACTATTAAATAAACCTTCTAATTTTATGGTATTCCAAGATGAATTTTATAATAATGTTCCTTAGGTAAAACTTATTATCCATACTCTAGATGAACTTAATATGATTTTAGTGATGGATTGGTTCTATCCACTTATTGGAGAAAAATATCAATAGCAATGAAAATGAATTCATATTAAAAAATAATATCTAAGAATAAATTTTATAATATGGGTATTAATACTAAATAAAGGTAGACTCTTCTCCCAAATATTTGAAGAAAAACTTGATATTATGGATAATAATGTTCTAAGAAAAGAGATGTGTTTCCCAAATTTTTAAGGTTGATATCTCTCTTGAAAATGTATCACGATTTAACTATATATTTTAAATTACCTTATCTATTTAATTTAGAATGTGATAATTAAAATTGTGAGGACACAATTTACGTAATTGGGAGAATGTAAGACTCTTAATTTTTAGGATGAATGCTCTTTTCATATACCATATTCATATGATTCTAATTTTTTTATATTTTTTCAAATAAATAAAAATAGATTAAGAAGTAAGTTATAAAATATATGAATTAAACCTAACAATAATTTATTCATTTATAGGTGGAATGTTACTATAATAACACATAAAACTATGTATTTAACACCATTAATTAATACTCATCATAGATAAACTACATCCACTGAAAGCACATAAATTAATAGGGTATAATAGATAGAAAAGACTATTATAAAATGACTTGGAAGTATCTTAGATCATATTCAACCCTAAGGATCACCAATATAAAAAATATGTGATGAGGAGGATCACCATGAAAGGAATAATAATTATGAAAAATCAATAATATGAAATTAAAACCACTCCTTACAAAGTGAGGTTGGAATGAATTAATGATTTAGTATATATATATATATATATTTGAACAAAATATGGTAATTTTAATTTTGGTTGTTGGAAATATGGTCATTGAAAATATGGTCATTACAGATATGGTCGTTGGTCATATATCTAATAGGTATATTGAAATCCTGTATTGCTAAGTAGTAAATTTAAAACACTCAATTAAATAAAAATATAATAAATATATATAATTATGAGATACATATACATATTAATAATATTAAAAAAATGATATGAGGTTTATATAAAATTAAAATAAAATTTTTAATATCAATGGATTAGTAAAATTAAATTTTAGAATATGAATAATTACTTTTAATGGTATTTATTATAAAACATTTAGTATATATGTAATATTTATTTTTCTAAGAACTATTTTGTTTAGTATTTTATACATTTTCTTAATTTATTACATTTGATACATTTAAAATATTATTTTATATGAACTAATATATTAATATATTTTAAATTATAAATTGATATGAAATAATATTAAGACCCCTTAATGTTTAAAAACATAATTTTAAAAAAAAAATTATTTATTAATATTATTTATTTTCAATTAAAAAAAATTATAAATTTTTTAATATTCATTACACAAAACTAAATTCATTTTTTGATTTAGGATGTCAAAATTTTCTTAGTATAAATTTTTGTGTTTTTTCTGAAAAGGATGATTTTAGTAAAAAAATACAGGTTTTGTGAAAAATATAACATTTGTTTTTTAATCATTATGTAAGAATGTATTAGAATATTAAAAACATTTTAAGTAATAAAATATTTATTTCATTAATAAAATTATTCATTTTAAAAAACTCATTGAACTTATAAATCCCATGTCCAACATTTTTAGAACTAAATTAAAATGTTCCTTTAGCAAAAACTATTTTCTCTATTTTTGTAACAATTAAGTGTTAAAATGTTAAAATTTAGTTCTATATTAATATTCAATCCAAATAAATTTTATTTTTTTATAATTAACCAATTTATATTATAAAAATTATAATATGTGATAATATTATCATGTACATAAATTTTTAATTATAAAATCACAATTTCGATAAAACATTTATGTGTTATGTGCACTAATATTAAAATTAAGTTTTAAAACCCTTATAAATTTAATTTTATAAATTTATTTCCAAATGTTAAATTATAAGTTTCAAATTATTTTAAAGTTTCAATATTAAGTTTTTCCCAAAAATTAATTACCAAGGTAAAAGTAAATTAGGATAAAAGTTAAATAGCTCTTAAAAATGAGTGGTTGAGATTAGTTTAGGACAAAAATAATTTTCCCACCTATTTCTTCCAGTTTATGTCCATTGAACCTTGAATAGTAACTTAAAATTATTGAAACTTTAGTGGTTACTTCCTAAAATATTATTCTCTTGACTTGTAAAAAATTAAAACTTATACCACTTCAAGACTCACTTATCATTAAGATTTATTATTAAAACTCAAAAACAATTCTCCTCATAGAACCCTCTCCAATTTAAATAATATTTTCTCTACCTTTAGTCTTATTAAATCCTTCATTTCCAAGTATTTTTTCAAGATAGAACTATAGCTTGAAATGTGAGTATTAGTTTTTATTAGTCTTTTATTTTACACTATTACTTCGTAAATAATATCTCACCTTCTTAATATACTGAAATAATTATTATTAGTAGAAAAAATGTAAATATATTAACTATAAAATAATTATTTATTACTCTACATCCACTATGAAAACAAAAACTACATCGATCGTGCATATGTGGAGACTACCACCTTCACGAAGCGATGTTGTTTATTTTTCATCACATCCACAAATAGATTATATGGAGAATTTATTTTATGAATTATAATGTTTAATATGTAATATTTATAAATAAAAAGTGATAATTTATCATATAACATATTTCCTTCTATTCGTTGATAAATTGTATCATCAATCATACGTATTTATAGACTACCGCATCCACAAATAATGAATTTTGATTATCATCACTGTCCATCTTAGATGATTATCAGAATTTATGAAATAATGATATAATATATTTATGAAATTTTTATGATTTTGAGTATTTCATATTATCATTATCAAATGAAATTATTTTACACTTGAAATAATTATAACATGTTACAGTTTAGGTCAGTTTTAGTACCTAGGTAAACAATGTTATAACGAATATGTTATAAAAAATTATGGGATGTAATATAATTTTAATCTAATTTCATAAAGATATTGTCAATAATTTTTAATTTTTTTTAATATTTGAAATATTTATTAATATATCACCATTTGATTTTTAAACATGTCAAAAATAGTTCATCGTGATTCCCATTTTCACAAGTTGTATTAATGTGTTTCACCAAATGAAAATGGAACTTAAGTAATAATTTTAAAAAATTAATATTCCCTCTTTAATAATCTTGTGATGATGAACTTGAAACCACTTAGTGTGAATAAATTATGTCTTTTTGAATTTTGTACAAATAAACAACTGAATGTTCTAACTCCAGATAATGAAATTAAACTATAACATGTATTATATTTATAATATATGGTTATAAAATAATTATAAAAAGGGTGTTATATTTATATTAGAGTTATGATATAATTTTTTAATATGTTTTTTCTATATAGGATATTAGAGCATGATCGAGTAAGCAGGAATAAAAGGTATGGCTTTTTCATCTTAATTTCATATTTTTTATACATATATTGTATTAGGATTAGTATTTATTTTATATGGTGTATATTCTACATAATTGATATGGTATATCATGAAATACCATTTATTCTTGTAAATTTATGTTTAATTTAATGGTCTTTATATTTCTAGAGGTTTTTGGTCTAATTCTCCTCAAATTGTAAGGGGTTTTCATTACCAAAATAGTTTCCTATGGTCAGAATCACTTCTCTTAGACTACTATCTTTCAAGATTAATCTATTATAACTTATAATGATGTTATGTTATATTTCAAATTTTTTATTGGGAAATAATGTTTCAAACCAAAGTATTCTTCTTTGATGATTACAATATTTTTTTAAAATGTATTTTTTTAGAGTAATTCTAATTTATTATATTGGCCTTTTATTCCAAATCCATGTTTTTTATCCTATAAAATGTTCTTCTATACCTATTTGAAACTAAATATTTTTTATCTCTAATTATCATTTTATTTCAATTTATTTAATTTAAAATAAAAGGTTCTGTTATCCTTTTAATGATGTGGTTTTTCAATAAATAAATTTTTAAATATATCAAAGGATATTACATTCAGTAATTATATATTATTTCCTTCTACTTCACATTTTTATATATTAATTATTACTTTTCAAGTTTTATTTATTTTAATTTTTCATAAAGAAATGTTTTAATAATTTTTCTCTTCATCTTCAATAATCTATTTTTGGAAAGTGACATGAAAATCACATCTTTTGAGATGATACTAATCAATGATTCTTAATAAAAATCCATTATTTATTTATTATTCATTTTCAAATTATTCTTATATAATATAGTTATGGTTCATAAATCTACCTATATATTCTCTTCATAAATAGTCTTTTTGGGAGATAATTTTTTTAGTATCAAATTATTACGTTTTTAATAGATTTTTGAATGTTTTAAAACCCATTTAATTCTCATTAGTTTTTTTTTGGTAAGATAAATGATTTTAATTTAATTGAAACCATATTTATGGATGATTTATGGGTGGGGTATTATATATACATACAATTAATTGGAAATTTATATATTTGGTGAGCTCAAATAGGTATATATGATGATATATTCCAAGCCAATGAGTACATAGGAAGATTTATCCTAATCCAAAATGTACACAGAATTATTTATCCTCAGAAAAATGGTGTAAGGGTGGTTTTATGAAAATAAAAACGGTATATAGGAGGATTTATCCCACTTTTAATACTATATGGGTATCCAAAGGGTTTACAAGTATCCAAATCTACCCTTCCCTTCACTTATAAAAAGGTGACACTTCCACCATTTAAACACGTACCTATTCTTAAAATTTATAATTTAAAATATTTAGATTTTCTCCCCCTTGAACCCTCACCCATTTATATGAGATATTTCTCACCTTTAGTTTTATTAAGTCCTTAATTTACAAGAAATTTTCTAAGATAAAACTCAATTTTCCAACATGAGTATTAATTTCACTTATACTTTTATTTTTCACTAATATTTCCTAAATCATATATAGAATTATTAATATAAATAAATAAGTATCATTATTATACTTAAATTTCATTATATTAATTTAATAATATTTTTTCATTATCTCTAATCTACTATGAAAGACCAAAACACAGATCGTGTGTTTGTGTGGGATACTGCCTCCAAGTTGTTATATGGTTTCTTTTTCATCACCACCTACAAAAGAAGGAATGACAGAGGTATTTTAGGAATAATTTTTATTTTTATATCATAAATAATTATAAAATTTTCATTTTTAATATACTATCATTCCTTACATTCATTATGAAATGAGATTGTTAATCATGTATGTGTTTTGACTAGCACCTCTACAAATGATGAGTTTCGTTTTTCATCACCAACCCTCATTGATGGTGCCCAGACTAAATTTAATATGGATATATTTTTTTATAATTTTTAAGCTTATTTACATGACACATTATTTTTATCTATATACATCTACTTACATATTAAATCATTATAACATGTTACCATTTGGGACGATTTTACCACCTACATAAACTATGTTATAACAATCATGTATAAAATGATTTCAAGATTCCATATAACGGTAATATCATGTAATAATGATATATTCACTATGTTTTAATGATTTATGAAGGTTGATATTAATTTTTAAATATTTATTAATATATCACCTTCAGATAATTAAACACATCGAAAAATAGTTAATCGTGATTTCTATTTTCACAAGTTGTATTAATGTCTTTTGCCTAATGAAAATATAATTTAATTAATCATTGAAAAGGTAATAGTATATGTTTAATGATATAAAAATTATTAACTTGAAACCACTTAATGAGAATTTATCCCATATTCATAAAGTTTTTTATGAAATAAACAACCAAAAGTTATAACACCAAATAATGAAAGTAAAATATAATTATATAACATATTTGAAAAATATGGTTATAAAATAATTATAAAAAGGCTAGTATGAGTATATTAACATTTTGAGAAAATTTACTATGATATCTATGATCATTATCTAGGATTATAGAGCATGGTCAAGTAAGTTGAAATATAAGTTAAAGGTTATTAAAGGGATTTTCATCTCAAATTATTCTCATTGAGACATATTCTACATTATGAACTTAATTTCCCAGAAATTGTGTATATAATTACTAATTGATATATTTCCCATTAAATATATATCTCTTTTAAGAGGTTATGATTTAAATTCTCCTTAAATTGTAAGGGGTTTTCATGACTCATGTCTTTTACTTCATTCACAATCACTCTTCTTTAACTATTATCATTCAAGATTTATTTATCATATCATATTATGAATTTTTATTATAATTTCACCTTATTTTCTTGTTAAATAATGTTTTACATCAAATTATAATTCCTAAAGTAATATATTGTTACGTTAAAATGAATTTTTTTAATAATTATTCCTATTTATTTTAATGAAATTTTCTTCTATATCATTGTTTTTACTTACTACCAATGTTCTCCTTTCCTTAGGGGAAACATAACCTATCTTTTCTACAATGGTCTTCATATTCCCCTTTATCTTAAAATAAATATTTTGTTATTCCTTTAATTTTATGGGTTTTAAATATAGTAATTTAATATATTTCAAAGTATTTTGTTTTAAATGATTGTATATTCTTCCCTTATAATTCACATTTTGAAATTGAACTATTTAATTTCAAGGCCCGTTTACTGAATTTTTTTTAATTAATTCTTTTAGAGGATTTATATTCATATATTAAAAATTTATTTGGAATGTGACTTGAAAATCATATTTTTTGATATGATAATAAGAAATTATTTTTAAGAAAAGTAAATATTGTAATTTCTCTAACAATTCTAAAGTATTTTTCTCTAATAGAATAATGTTTCATAAATATCCCTTTATTCTATCTTCATAACTACTCCTTTTGGGAGGATTTGTTTTTTGTATCAAATGATTTTTTTATATGATATGGTTTAGAAATATTTTGAAACTCATTTTCATATCAGGGGTAATTTATAATAAGATAATTGATTTAATTTTAATGGAACTATATGTATGGATGATTTATGGGTGGGGGCCCATTTCTACCTCCAATTAATGGGGTATAGATTTATATCTCCTAATAAAAAAATGTTAATCATTGAAATTTTTTTGTTCACAAAATGAATTTTGAATATTTTTTTCATTAACAATACAAATTGTGGGAATTTTTTACAACATGAAACATGCACATTTTGTTTGTTCTCAATATAAAGAATTTTAATTTTTTTTTCACAACATAGATCATAGAACATAAGAAATGGGTGATCTTGAATGATCATTAAGGGAAGAATTATCAAAATTTTCTCATTGGTTAGATCATAAGAATATGAGAAAACATGAGAAAGGGAGAAATATTTTATTAAAATAACATTGAACAATATGAGTTTTCTATAAGTCATTATAGAAGTAAATTTAATCTCAATTGATAAAACTTATACCATGGAAAAAGTTTTCATAATCATGATATATTGAAAAACAAATTATTGATCAAAATGATAGGAATATAGAAAGATAAAATTTTATTGAATCCTAGTATAATAAATAATTTTATCACAAACATAATCATAGAAAATCTTATGAACAAAGCTTCCCATATCATGGTTACACAATAACTTGTGAACAAAGATTCTTGAATCCCGTTCATGAAAAAAAATTGAAAAAATATTCTTTCATCTCATACACATAAAGAAAAATGGATAAAAACATCCTTTATCTCATTCACACAACAAACTTGTGAAAAAAATATTATTGTATCTCATTCACAAAAAAAATATTTAACAATGTTTCTTGAATCTCATTCATAAAAGAACATGGGAATAAATTTTCCCACAAACCTAACACAAAAATTAATCATCTCATGTGATAGAAAACCCTAAGTAATGAATTTGAGGGCTATATATAACCACACCAATAAAAAACCCATACATATGTTTTTCACTTAAAAACAAATGTTCATAATGTCATAACGAACCCATGGAAAGAATTGGTTTCTTAATCATTTGAACAAGAATCACATAATATGATCTTATGAAACCAAATGATATAAAAAATTTAATTCTCCAAAAGTAATAATATCAATATAACAAGTAGGGGTGGTCAAAACATCACTTCATAAAGGATAAAACATGGATGGCAAATATAAGAAAAAATACAAAAAGTTTTTTCAAAACCATTTAAAACATTGAAGTAAAAAAATTAATTTCGAAAATATTTTAGTGAATGAAAAGAGAAGAATTTCTCAAAATATTTTAATAAATTGTTATAAATATATGATCCTAGAAAATAAATAATGTTAATAAAAAAATGGGAAGTGAACTATTTAATAGATAACTTTTAAGGATTGAAAATATTTTCAATATCTTTAATTGAATTTTTTGAAAACCCACACCGTAAAAGAGGTGATAAGACTTCCAATTTATAAGATAAATGTAGAGTACACATGAGTAAACAAATATTTTTGATTCAATATTAAAAAGGAACAATATTTTTTGGAATAATGAGCATGTAAATGGAGAAAAACCCTTCTTTAAAGTAGAATATATTTTTTCATAAAAACATCACACCATTATGAGAAAAAAACTTCGGTAAAGAATTGTTGATTTAGACACATAATTTTACCCAATTATAAAAGAGTAAAAATATTATAAAATAGTAAATAAAATTATTTATCAAAAATAGAAGAAATATATTGAAGGAATAACATTTTAAATCAATGAAATGAAATTTTAGTTAACAAAATCTCTTATATTTTTCATAATTCATGAAGCGAGGGACATTTAGTAAGAGTTTATGTGGTAGAAAAGTAAATACAAACAAAAAAATTAAAATTAACACATAATAAAGTCAAAGAATAAAATATACCTAACTTATTTGAAATATTATCAATAAAAAATCATAACTCAATGAATGATAATTGAGTTTCCAAAAACACTTACGATAATGGTAATATAATAATAAAAGGGTTACCATGAAATTGATATTTAAGTATCATGAAATGAATATATTAATTACACTTGAAGGAAATAGGGTATTGAATACACCATATAAAATAAATTATATTGTGCAATATCAAACATGTCTCATGGATTTGAAAACATGATAAAAAACCCTTTGTATTACCACTTACTTGAATATTCTCAAACCTCCTTTATAGTAAACATAACTATATTAATCACTTATCTCATTACCTTAATATAAATATAGTATACTTTTTATAATTATTTTATAACCATATATTAATAAATGTTACTTGAATATTATGGAAGTGTAAGAGGGTTTTAGGATGGGATAAATTATTCAATTTACAGAATAAATTCTATGGAGAGTTGGGTCTTGAAGTTGTAGAAGTGTTAACTTTTAATAAGTGAAAGGAATGGTAGTTTTGGAAATAATAATTACATTCTATATAATGTAACATTAATATTAAAATTTCAATAGTTTAAAAATGGAAAACTATGGTAGAAAATTTTATATGGGTTGAGATTCTCCTCATCCACTCATTTTGAAGAAAACCGATAGTGTTTTTATATTTTTTATTTTAGAGATTTATCTTTTTCATTAATTTATTTTCACCTTGGTAATTAGTTTTTAACCTTAGTATTTAAATTTAAATAAAAAATTATGATTGAACCTTTAAACTAATTTGAAAATTTTTATTTAAAATTTGTAAATAGTTTTACTAAATAAAATCTTTGAGGGTTTCAAATTTAATGTTTAAAATAAATTCAAATAATTCATAAAAACTATTTTTAAGGAAAAGATCCTTATTAAGTTTAAAGAATTATGTAACAGATTATATTATCATAGATACTAAGTTTTTTTAAATAAATTGGTTTTAAAAAAATAAAATTTATGATGCTATCAAATAAATTAAAAACCAAATTTAACTATCGAATAACTTGATTGGAATAAAAGATAAAAAAAAATTTTGTAAGTACGATTTTAATTTACTTAAAAAATGTTAAAAATAGGATTTTTATGTCCAAAATATATTTTAAAATGTATAATGTTATAATTTAAATACCTTTTTTATTAACAAAAATGTTTTTTAATATTATAGGATATACTTTCCTAATGATAAAAATATAAAAAATTATAATTTTAGAAAAAATCATATTTTTTAGCTTTAAATCAACCTTATGAGAAAAAATACAAAAAATCATACTAAGAAAATTTTGATGTTCTAAATAAAATACTAAAGTAATTTTTATTGAATTAATATTATAAAATTTATAAATTTATATTTTAAATTAAAATCCAAAATATAAATATATATGTGTTTTATTAAAAAAAATTGTGTTTTTAAACATTATGTGTTATTAATATTATTTCATATCAATTTAAAATTAAATATATTTTAATATATTATTTCATATATAATAATATTTTAAAATTTTCAATTTAATCTATTAGGATAAAATATATAATACTTAAGAAAATAGTTCTTTGAAAAAATAAATGTTATTATTATATTAAATATGCTTTAACAAATATAATTAAAATTATTTATTTATATTCTGAAATTTAATTTTACTTATCTATTTATATTAAAAACATTATTTGGATTTATTTTACAATATTTCTATAAGGTAAAAATTATATTTCATAAATAATCACATAATCCCAAGAATGAATGTTTTTGTGTTTTTAAGGGATAACCACATAAGGAACTTATTTTACAACCTTTGTGAACATTTCTTCAAAATTGAGCCACACTGGACTCCCTCATATACTTCTTATATGTTATACTCATCATCATAACTTCGAGGAATTGAAACATAATAAATGTTTGAGATTAGATTTTAATTAAGGGTAAACATAATCCATAATATTTGAATATAAAAAGTGAATGTAGAGGAGTATATGGGCATAATCCAGCTATAACTAAAAATTATTACCCAAAACATCATATATAATAAATCATGGAATAAGAGTTGGAATAACATAAAACATGAATTTAAATGGCATGGAAACATGATTAAATATATATGAGACATGATATCTTAACATAATAATTAGAATAATCATAAAACTATAAATCATATTTCAACATTGTCATAAATATTATTATTTGTAAAAATAATTATATAATCCACACTTACAAGAAACTAAAATTTACTCATGAATATTTATCTCATGTTATATACACTTTAATAAATTTCATTAAATGGAGATATATAACCCCACCCATCATCATAAATATTTATGAGTGTCACTAGAAATAAATCACATATCATGTCATAAATAACTAATGTAAATAAATTGGGTTTATAAAATTTTATAAATAAAAACCATTCAATTTTTTATCATAAAGAAACAATGTAATGAAAATGAGTTTCATTAAACACATATCGTAGAACCCAAGGAATAAAAATTCTTAATGTAAGTAATCACATAAGTAAGTCATTAATAATTCCATTGATAAACAAAACAAGATAAACCCGTGGAAAATAAATGGGTATTCAATGAAATCAAGTATCTTTCTGGGTAAATACCAACCAATCTAGATAATATAGAACATAGTATTTTCACCATATATATAAATGGAATTTGTTTAATTCCATAATTTCTGAAAATTAATTGATGTATGAAATATTCATGAACACCCTTCAATTAAATTAATCAAAAAATGGTATTCACAAAGGAAAGTAATATGGTGAAATATTGTGATCATACATAGTGGATAATTAGGTAAGACAAAGGTTGTGAGGGATCATTACTCAAAAATAGAAGGAAATTATGTATCTCTTTCATATAAATAAGATGGATTTATAAATTAAAGGAATACCCTTGATCAAGAATAATTTATTTCAAAGGATTTGGATTTAGATAAAAATACTTTTAAGAGGAATTAATAAAAATATCTTTAGAAATAAGAAAAATTGGTCACTTTTGTAAACATTTTAGAAATAAATATTTTATAAATAAATTAGAGTTATATTTTATTTTATAAATCCATTAAATATTAGAAAATAATTATCATAGAAAACAAAAATCATGGCGAAAAGTGGTTTTCACTTGGAAAATTTAAAAAAAGATTCTTTTTACACATTGATGAAAACTACCCATATAGAAAATGTTAAAAAAATTTATGAAAACATTATAAAAAATATACATTAGTAAAGAATTTAATCCATAAATTATTAAGGATATATAAGGACATTTTAATAGTAATATAATGAATTAGGATATGGAGAAAAGGGATATTCCTATCTAAAAATAAGATATGAGTCTGGTTTCACATAAAAGAAACACTTCAGGTAAAATATGATTCAAGTAGAAATGAAATATTTAGAAAATATATAAAACAATATTAATATATAAAAAATGATCAGTATTTTTATAAAGAATACTCCAGACATATTATATTTAAAAAAATATTAATTTAAAAATAATATTGGGAACAAAACCCTTATGGTTTTTGTAACATTTTGATCAAAGACACATTTATGTTAGATATAAATACCCAGACTTAGAAGTTAAAAATTATATTGAATATAAAATAGAATTAAGATTCTCACATTCCTAATGATCATTATAATTTATAATTTTAAATAGTTATTTAATAACACTTACATAATAATCATGTATTTATACAAAGTGGACACTTCTAAACAATATTCATTTTTCCCATAATATAAAACTTTTAAAATGAATAAAATTTTATTATCATAAAAAATATTCATTAATTTCAACTTAACTTATACCTTTCCCTTACCAATTATTAATCCCTATTAAATACATTTTAAAATATAGGGTGAGCACAAAATCTCACTAAGGGACAAAAAAAGGAAGAAATAAACCATTGTTTAATGAAAATGGGTAAAAATTTTCCTTTTTAAAAATATAATTTGGTATAAAAATAAATATTTTATTACTCAAGAAATTATCTTCTTTGCACAAATATTTTCATAAAACATTTCCTAAGTAATATTATTGTCAACATAAAACTCATAAGGTTTATTTGAAATCATGAATAACTCATAATAACTTTCTCACAGAGTTGTACTTTTCAAAGTTAAAAAGTGTCATATACTTCCCTTTACTCTATGAAATCATAGGATATCTATAAAAACCCATCAAAATCATAGATAAATAATGTAGTTAACTTAGGGAACCATTTTCTTATCATAAATACTTATGGAGTAACCCTCATCATTACACATGAAATAACCCTCATGGTTATACTTGAAATAACCATCATGGTTATACTTGGAGTAACCATCATAGTTACACTTAGAATAACAATAACGATCAATATCCAACATAAAAATACACAATTCACTAGATGGATATCATGAACTCAACCATATTTTATTTATAATGGAACCACCTGTGATTATAAAAAATTCTCAAGAACCATAAAATTATAATAAAACATAAAATCTCGCATCATAAAAACCTTCTTAGAATCCATAGGAAAAAAATTGACTATTGATAAACAAATTTCGATTAAAAATAAATTTTTAAAATTATGATTATAGAATATAAGGGAAAAGTATGTTTTCTTTGATGATAATATGAAATATTATAAAGGAATCCAAATACCAAATAATGGTTAAATCGGTGATAAATGTCATTATCACCATATATATTAAAATAGAGCATTTCATTTTTCTTTTGTAAACAAATTAAAAACATTCCAAAAAAAAATTATACAAAATTAAAAAATCAATATAAAATTTACATTATAATTTATGTCCATAAAAAATCCATAAGAAATCACTTTTAAAAATAAAAAAACTATGCACATAATAAACAATAATCTTATTCAAAAAAGTAACTTAGAAAAAAATATAAGAGACACAAAATAATTTAGGTGTCATTATAGTGGTAAATTTTATTCATATAATATATTTCAAAAAATATATTCCTTTTGAATTTGTAAAAAGAGTTTAAAGGGGAATTTTAAAAGTGTATTTTTTTTTAAAAAAAACCCTTACCTTTGGTCTGACTCGCCACAAATGTTCTTTGTATTCCTAAATAAAAACCTTAAGCCAATTATTTAATTTCTTAAAAACATTTTTTCAATCTTATTCTTCCATTTATATCACTCATTACCATTTTAGATAAAATTACTAAATCATTTCAATTCATATCAGAATTTTTGAAAATATTCAATATATAAGTCCAAAATGACTTCAGTATGATAAATATGGTCAAAGGGTTAATCATTTAATAAAATCCAGATTAATATTCATGAAATAATTATCATTTCTATACATAAATTATACTTATATAAACAATCATTAATGATTGTTATAAAAAATGAACTATGTTACAATCATGGAGACAGTAGGTTGTATGTAGGCATGAGTAACACTTATATTTTTCAATAATTATTATAGAAAGAATAAAAGTTTAATTTTATATTAACAAAATTATAATAATATCTTAATTTTTTTATTACTTATGTTAATATAATTATATATATTATCCATGTGATGTGGTGATGAAAAATGAATCACATTGCTTCATGGATGTGGTAGATGACATTTACGCATGAATGAAGTTATCATTTTTATTTGAATGGAAATGTAAGAAATTAAAAAGATATATTATCTTTTTAAAATAATTAATATGTAATTAATATTATATTTAAATATTAATTTCATCATTATAAATATTTATATGAGGTAGTGATTAAAAATGAGTCGCATCAATTTGTGAGATGACAGTTCTCCATACACATGAATTATTTCTTCATTTCCCATTTTATGGAAGAGGAGATAGATATAGGTTGTGAAATTAACATAAAAACACATAAGTATATTGAAGATACTATTTTTATATAATAATTTTTAAGAATGATTTTATGTATGTGGAATAAGAAATAAAACTAAAACTTGTGGTTAAAAACTATAACTCTTCTTTGAAAATTATCCTTTGATTAACACATTAAAAACTATAAGGTTGGTATTATGAGGAAAAAATACATCTATAATGATTATAGGGATTATATTAAGGTATTGGGTAATTTATCAGTCTAGAAGATTTTGTTTTTAATTTTAGAGTAATGAGAAGAAGAGGTGCCCATTTATAATAGAGGGGAGGGTCACTCTTGGAATTCCTAAAAATAATAAATTAATATAAATTAATTATTATTTTAAAATGGATCAAAAATAATTTATTTCAAATATTGGATGTGTATGGATTAAAATTAACACATCCAATGATTTTTTTAAAAGAAATTGTCACGTTTTACACTTATCATTTGGTTTTAACCCCTCGTTAACTACTTTTAAACATACTATGATTACAAGGATTTTAACTCTTCAAGAGTCAATATAGATCCTATAAATGGTAAAAAGGCCTATAAATAGACCTTGATTTATATTTTAAACAATATCTAAATAACTTGGCTGAATATAATATTTTTTTGAATTTTATATCATTTAATAAAATATTATTTATTATAAAATACCATTAATGCCATTTTTTGAACTATTCACTACATAGATTTAAATAACATCAAAGAAATAATTAAAATTAGAAAAAAAATATTTTTTTATATCCCTAACATGACATTTTCATCTATAAAACTCATGTATCACATTATTTATCTCAAATTATTTTACTTTTTAATATTTGTAATATCATTAATTATTTTTTCCATTACTTGAATAATTACTATGTCAATGTTGTGTAATCATTTAAGATAATTATTTTTTCACTAAAAATATAAAACAAATTTATATGATGAATACATTAGTTTTAAATTTGAAATTAATATTTATAAATAAACATATACCATTGTAATATGTATGTTAATAATATTATAGTTAATAAAAATAAGAGTGTGACATTTTTTACTTTTCTTTTAATAAAATATTGTGAATTTCTTAATATCATCCAAATGGAAAAAAATATTACATATAAACAAATATTAGATGAGTATGGATTAAATATACTCATGAAATAAAATTAATTCCAGTGTTTTGGTTGTTTTATAGTCCTTATCATTTTACTTTTTAACTTTAATTACCTGATTAACCCTTTACCATAGTAATAATAACACTACGGTTACTATTCATAGTGACCAAAAATAAAAGGGACCTATTTACTAGATTTGGAACCACTACTTCAAAATATCTAATAGATTTTTTCAAAATTTAAAATACATAATTTTCATAGTTTTATTTAAAAATAAAAGACAAAAATAAAATAAAAAACATTTTTTCTGAAGAAAAAAGATCATTTTTAAGTATATATTGATTCTATAGTATCTTCGAGTATAAAATAAATATTAATAAATTATAATTATATTATTTAAAATCCAATTTAAGTAATTATTTTTTAAAAATAAATAAAAATATGATTTGAATTTATAAATACATTAAAATAAAATACATTTTTGACAAAAATCATTATTTATTACCATTTATTGAAAAATATAACTTTTTATAAAATTATCAACAATTAAAATTAAGATAATTTATTCATGATGAATTAAGAAATTAATTTTATATTTTAGAAAAATAAAATTAAATAATTTTATATTTTATATTTTAAAGACCAATTAATACATAAAAATCCAATTGGTTAAAAATAATTTTTTCCCTTTTCCCCAAAAAATTATCTAATATTTTTATATTGAAAATAACTTTATAAAATATAAATAATTAATATATGAAATATATATATAAAAATTTCTTGGGCAGTTACAACCTTCCCCCCTTTATGAAATTGCATCCTCACAATTTTATTCACTTATTAAACAATTGGCTTTACCTTTGCCTCATAGCATTTTCAGATTCCCGTCATGCTTTTTCAAACCTATGGTTTTTTCAAAAAACCTTAACTTGATGAATTACATTATACCAAAATCCATTCTCTCTAAGGTCAAGAATCTGATTAGGTTATTCCTCATAAGAAATGTTCTCTTCCAACTAAACTACCTCATAACTCAAAACATGATATGAATCTAGAATATAATTTCATAGCATCAAAACATGAAGAATATTATATACCTGGGATAAAAATGAAGGTAAGTCCACTCTATATGTGAATAACACAACATTATCTAGGATATCATATTTTCCAACGAACCATAGACTTAGTTTCCCTTAATTTCAAAAACACATCATATTCTTACATGAAAATACTTTAAGAAAGACGTGTTCACCTATGTCAAAATAGATATCTTTTCTATGATTAACCATATAACTTTTCTACCTACCCTACGCTATCCTCATTTGATTCTGAATAACCTTCACCTTCTCAATAATTTACTATACCAATTCTGGTCCTATAAACTTCCTTTCACCAACATCATTCTAAGAAGATGTATCCTGACATCATATTCTATATAATTCCTCAAAATAATAAATATGTATATTGGAATGAAAACAATATTTATAAGAAAACTCAACTAAATAAAGATGTTGATCCTGAATTCTTAAGTAATCCATTGAACAAGAAAAAATAAAGTATTCCACGGTATGAATTGTTTTCTTGGGTTGTCCATAAAATTGAGGATAAAAATTAATACTAAAATTTAATTCAGTACCCAATGACTTATAAAGTCCTTTCCAAAAATTTTAAGATAACATGTGATCACAGTTAGATATATTGGAGAGATAAACTCTATGTAACCTGACTATATCCTAAACATACACTCAAGAAATTTAATCTAAAGGTAGAGTGTCTTGAATATGAATGAAATGATGATTTTTGGTTAATTGATAAACAATATCCCAAATTGCATTATTACCTCAAGATGTCTTTGGAAATCCCATTAGTAAATCCATGGATATATTTTTCCATTTACCCTATGATGTAGGAAAAGGCTAAATAAATCCCTTTAGTAATTATTATTCAGTATTAACCATTTGACAAATAAAATATTTTATGGTAAAATCAAAAATATCTATTTTCATTCCATCCCACCAATAATACTCCCAATGGTCTCAATAAATCTTATATCTTCTAGGATGAATGGAAAATGGGGGACTATAATCTTTACTCAAAAATTATCTCCTCAACTTGGAATCAAAAGTCAAGTATAATCTTTTTCTGAATCTCAAAACATAATATTTTTCAATATTAAATTTAGGGCAACTTAACCTTATAAACTAATTATATTTTTTACTATAAATCATGGTCTTCCTTCTAATAATGATTAATTATTTCTAACAAAGATGATTGTACTATCACTAGAAACAAACCATTGGAATTTCCTACATCCAAAAATTATATGAAAAAATTCATGAAATTGTTAACTAAAGGGACATCTTCTAATATAAACATTGTTAATTAAGCATTATTTTTATATTTTAAATCATCTACTACTTTTTTTCTTTTCCAAGATGTTAATGAATAGTTAATTCATAATCCTTTATTAGTACTATCCATCTCTTGAGTCTCATTTTCAACTCTTTTTGAGTGAATACATACTTCAAAATGTTATGATTAGTATATATTTCAGACTTAGATCCATATAAATGATGTCTCCAATTTTTTAAATAAAATTCCACAACAGTAGTTTCTAGAATAACTGTAGGATAATTTAACTCATGAGATTTAATTTTTCATGAATCATAAGTAATTACCTGATCATTTTTCATCTGGGTACAAATAATTCCCATCAATGAAACAACATTTTAGATAAAAAATACTATTCCTTAAGGGAAACACCAAAAATTAATTGTTCACCAATATTCTTTCTTGTTTCTAAAAATAGTCATCATATTCTTTTTTTCAAATAAATATAAATTATCTTTGAGTTAACTTAGTCAGTTGGATAAATAACCATGAAAAGTATTCAAAAACCACCAGTAATAGCCTACTAACCTAAAAAAATATGAATATTAGTAACATTTTTAGTTCTTGGTCATTCATAAACCACTATAGTTTTTGTGCGATAAAATATTATTCTATTTTAATTTATAATGTTTCTAAGGAAATATATACTTTGTAACCAAAAAATAAATTTTCTAAATTTTTCATATAACTTCTATTATTTGAATGTTTGCAAAAAAATCATTATATTTTTTTCACAACCCTCAAAAGAATTATTAAATTAAAATATCATCAATAAAAAACACAAACTTATCAAAATCTTCAAAGAAGACTCTATTCATAAGATCCATAAATATGGTGGGGGAATTTTTTGACCCAAAGGGAATAATTATTAACTCATAATTCCCATATCTTGTCCAAAATTATATTTTCAAAATTTCATCCTATTTTACCTTCAGATGATTTTAATGAGATCTATTATCAACCATTTAAAAATACTAATCTCACCAGAGCTGGTCAAACATTTCTTCAATTAGAGGAAACAAAAACTTATAGTTCAAAGTAATGATATTAAAAGATATATAATCAATGAGAAACTTATGGAACCGTAATTCTCTTTAAAAGATATATGAAAATCCCATGGTGAAGTTATAGGATGAATGAAACATTTATCTAGAAACCCCTTTAAATGATTTTTCATTTCTAGGAGTTCTACTCGATTCATTCGATAAGTGGGTTTTGAAGTTGGATTAGCTTCAATAACAAAGTTAATAGTAAAGTAAACTTCCTAATCATGTATAACACTAATAAACTTATCAAGAAAAATAAAAAGGTATTATTTTATTACTAAGATATCATTAATCTATAAAATTCTATTATTCTCGACAATATGTTCAATATAACTTATTTTTTCTTCCTTTAATAGTTTTTTCTTTATGATATAGTATAAATGGTATGAGTTCATTTTTATATAAAATCTATAATTCCTTTTTAGAAAAACTTCTTTATCTCTAAAATCAATCTTAACATGGTAAAAATAAAGTCAATCTATACCCAGAAAAACATCAAGCTCTACTAGGGGAAATATAACAAGGTTTGTAGGTATTTTTTTCATATAAAATGACTAGAAGATTATTATAAGTTTTTTTTTATTAATAATTCCACAAGTGTTTCTACCGTAATTTTTGGATTCACTTATTGTGAAGGAATTTCAAATTTACTAAAAATTTCTTAAAAATGAAAGAATTTATAGGACCCAAATAAAACAAGACATCATAATAATATAAATAAATAAAAAAACATACCTGATACGAATTTGTTTGATGGCTCAACATCTGCTGATATAGTTTCAAAGGACTTCACCATTACTTTCTACTTATATTCTGGATTCCTCCAATCATTCAGTTCCTTATTCAGGAAAGTATGTGCATAAATCCCCATCTCAAAAAATTTAAAATACTTTAATGCTTACTTATCAAAATTTCCCACACCAATACTAAGTTAATTTTCATTCTAATCATATGCTATATTCCTAGATACACTATATTAAAATCACTTCCTAAATTTTATAAGGCATTCCAAATGGTGTTTTTTACCATAAATTACACAAAAATAAAACATTATTTTATTACCTTTTGATTTTTTTATTGATTCTTACCCATTTTCTTCTATCTAGACCTTTTCTTCTTCTTGTTTTAATAAAAAACATGATCATCAGAAAACTCAATTCCTACCCTCTCATCAAATCGAACAAGTTTCTCATAAATTTTTAATTCATGAGAATAAAATTGCATTTAATATATTGGATTCCATCCTGAGTAAAAATGATTGATTTTACTATCAAGATCTAGGATAACATTTGGAGCTTACCTTACTAATAAGGTGAAGCTTTCTTCAAATTCAGCCATAAAATCCTCCTCATTCTTCCTGAATTCTATGAATTATGTCTCTCTACTAAATCAAATAGCCTTAGGAAAATATTTCTAAAATAAAATATTCTTAATCTCCTCCCATTCAGTGTATCAATTTTTTCAAATTGTCGATTATTTTTAACCATTTTGAACCATTTATCTAATTAACCTTCAAAAAAATAAATAGAAATAGTTATTATTTGATTATATGAACATTCCATGAAATAAAATATCATTTCTAGGGATTTAATCCATCATTCATCAACTACTAGGTCATAAGATCTACTGAATGCATGAGGGTGCTTCCTTATAAAGTGATCCACAGTATTCATGTTTCTCTATTGTATATATGGATACTCTCTCACATGCATACAACCATCATTTATATCCTAAATCAATTAATCCATTACTTCCATAAACTACTCAGTGCCAATTTAAACCATTCCAGGTTATTGATTTGGAAGAATATCACCCCCTTGGTTCCTTCCTACTTCAGATTCCTTATTTTCTCTAGGGAAAACAATTTTGAAGAGACATAGTTTAAATGAATAAATGTGTTAATCTTCACATGATTTATCATTTCAACTTAACCATGATGTAAAATATTGTAAGGGTAGTCCATTAATATTATCCAAACATATAAAGTTATCTTATACACTTATTTTGATACCGACTATAAACAATTGGTCTTAAACATTACATATTCTAGTGAATTTAAACTATAATTAACTTTATAATATTCCCAAATATCTTTTAGGTTTATATTTTTATATAGTTAGATCATAACTCATACACAACAAACCCATATTAATACAAAGTGGAAAAAATTAATCAGTATCCATTCTTCCCAAAACATAAAACTTTTAAAATGAATTAATTTCTTTTAATGAAAAATCTTTATGAATTTCAACATGAATTATTATATTCCATTACCCATCCTTAATCCCTATAAAAAAATTAAATGTGGGATGAGAACAAAAGTTAATTAAGGGAAATAAAAATAAATAAATAAACAATTATTACATTAATAGTTATAAAAGTTTTCATTTTACAAAATAAACTTTGGTCTCAAAATAAAAAAAAATCTTACCCAAGAAATCATCTTCTATAAGAAAATAATTTCATAAAACATATCATAATAAATATAGGAAAAATAAAACTCATAAGGATTATTTGAAATCCTAAAAAACTCATAATAACATTCTCACAAAGTTATACTCTTCGACCTTATCAAGTAACATATACTTTCATTTACCTCGTCAAATCATAGGATTTACTTAAAAACCCATATAAAGCATAGATAAATCATATAGTTAACTTGTATAAAGATTTCATATCAAACTTACTTATGGATTAACCCTCATAGTTAAACATGAAATAACACTCATAGTTATACGTGAAATAACCTTCATGGTTATACTTTGATTAACTATCATAGTTACACATGGAATAACCATATATTTCAAATTTCAACATAAACATACCCATTGCATTGGATTGCTATCACGGACCCACCTATAATTGGTTTTAAAAGGAATCATCAATGATCCTAAAATATTCCCAATAACCGCAATATAATCACAAAACATGAAAGTTTCCATCCTAAAAACATTATTAGAGACCATAGAATTTTTTTTGGATATTGATATATTGATTTGGTTTAAAACCCAATTTTCAAAACTAGAATTCCAAAACAAAATAGAAAAGGGGGTTTTATTTGAATAAAATATGAATACTTATAAAGGAATCCATATAAAAAATAATAGTTACGGTGGTGAGAAATTTCACTGTCACCATATAAAATTAAAATAGAAGATTTCATTTTTATTTTATAAAGAAGGTAAAAACATACTATAAAAATATTATTTTGAAAATATTTGAATTATATTAAAAATAAAAATAATATTTTCTTTAAAATTTATTTATATAAAAAACAATTATAAGAAATCATTTTTGAAAATATAAAAACTGGAACATATTAAAGAAAACCTTTTCTGTTAAAATACCCTTGTAAACATATATAGGAGAGAAATAAATTAATTAAGGAATCATGATGGTGATAAATTCCATTCATGTCATATATTTTAAAAAATACATTCCTTCTGAATTTGTAAAAATAATTTAAATAGAGATTTTAAAAGAGTGTTTTTAAAACAAAATCACATACCTTGGGTCTGAATCATCATATACATTATTCAAAATCATAAATAATAAACTTAGGTAAATTATTTAATTTATTAAGAAAATTTTTAATGTTTATTATTATTTTTATACAACTAATTACCATTTTATATACAATTACTTAATCTTTTAAGTTCACATCGGATGTTTTGACAATATTCAATATATAAGTCCAAAATGACTTAGATAGGATGACTATGGTCAAATATTTCATCATTTAGTCATATAAATAATAATATTAATTACATAATTAACATTTTTATACATAAATTATACTTTTAAAACAAATCATGAAATATGGTTATGAAAAATGAACCACATTACAAACATAAAGACGGTATCTCATACGTACACATGAGTAACATTTCCTTTTTTCAGTGATTGTTATCAAAATAATGTTAGTATTTTCTTTATAAATTTATTATTATATTTTAAATATTATAAAACTTCATTAATTATACTTATATAAATCATCCATGTTATGCGGTGATTAAAAATAAATCACATCACTTCGTGGAGGTGGTAGTCTGCACGTATGCATGAACGAGTTATCATTTTTCAGTGAATGGAAAGGTAAGAAATTAAATGCTATATTATCTTTTTATAATGATATATATTTCATTAATATCATATATAAACATTTATTCCATCATTATAAAAATTAATAATAGGTTTTTATGTAAAATGAGTCACATTCATTCATTAGGTGGTAGTCCTCCATACACCGGTACGACGTCTTCATTTCTTTTTTGATGGAAGTGGAGATGGATATATGATGTCAAATTAACATAAAAATACCTAATTAAGTTTAAGACACTATTTTTATTATATAATCACTGATATATAATATTTTAAGAATGAGGAAGAAGAAATAAAACTAAAATATGTGGTTAAAAACTATACCTCTTCATTGAAAAGTCTCCTTTGATTAACACCTTATTCAATATAAGTTCTTTATTATTCATAAATAAATACATATAGATTTATGGGAGGAATTATATTAATGGTTTTTTTTATTTATTCGAGGATCCAAATCGTTTTTTAAACGTAAATAAAAGAGAAGAATATATCTCCATTTATAGAACATGGGTTGTGCACTCTTGGAATTCCTAAAAATATTAAATTAATATAAATTAATTTTTAATTGATAATTGGTAAAACTAATTTATTTTAAATTCAGGATTATTATGGGTCAAAATAATGTCATAAAATAATTTTTGGACAATTTTAGGTTTCATTTTTACCCTAATAATTTATTAACCACTCATTAAATATTTTGAAACTTACCATGAAAACAATGATTTTTACTCTTTGAGAGATATTAAAGTTACCATAAATGGAAAAAATGACCATAAATAAACCATGGATGATATCCTAATATATTGAATAATATAATTGTTTTATAAATTTTATATCATTTAATAATATATTATTTACTGTAAAATATCATTAATGTTAATTTTTATAACTATTCATTAATATGACTTTAATAAAATAATGATAATATGTAAAATTGGAACCAAGTATAATATTACTTCCATAAAATTTTATTTTCATCTATAAAATTTATGTTTCAAATTATTTGAATCAATTTTTTTTAATTTTAATATTTTTATTATCATTAATATGATTTTTTCATTAATTGTATAAGTATAGTGTCAACATTGTGTAATCATTTAAGATAATTATTTCTTCACTAAAAATTTAAAATAAATTACTAGGATTAATCATAATAATTTATATTTCAAAATAATATTTATAAAAAAACATGTCTCATGAAAATATCTATGTTAAAAATCTTATACTTAATAAAAAATATTGTGACATTTTTTACTTTTCATTAATTAAAATATTATAACAGTCATATTCACATCCAAATGGACAAAAAATTCAATATGATAGAATATTATATGACTATAGATGAAATATACTAATGAAATAAAATTATGTCAAGTTTTTTGGTCATTTTATAGCCCTTATTAATTTATTTTTACCTTTAATTACATGACTTACCCATTACCATGGTAATAAAAATAAATAATGTAATTGTTCATATTGAACAAAAATAAAAGAGTTATATTTACTTTATATGAACCCAATAATTTCAAATATTGAATCAATTATTCAAAATTAAAAACACATAAGTGGAAGAATTTAATTTAAAATTAAACTGCTAAAACACAACAGCAAAAGTTTTTTAGAAAAACTCTCTTTTTAAGTATATAATGTTTTTGTATTATATTCAAGTGTGAAATTCATTTTCCAAAATCATAATTGGATTATTTTAAATCCATAGAGTCTAATGAAATTGTAAATCTAAATCAAAATAGAATTTTACTATATAAATAATTTAAAATAAAATATAGTTTTCATTAAAAATCAATATTTTTCACAATTCATTGAAAAAAAATTTATAACTCTCAAGAATAAATCATAAGATAATTTTCTCAGGATTTATTTTAAAATGAACTTATTTTTCAAATTAAAAATATATAATTTAAAAAAAATATTTTAAAGACTATAAAATACTTAAAAATCCTATTTGGTTAGAAAAAAACCCTTTTGAATGTAAAATTGTAAAATACATTTATAATGAATATAAGTTTATAAAATCAAGCCAATGAATATATGAAAATGTTTTATAAAAAAATTACATGGGCTGTTATATTGGGTATCTTTTGAATTAATTAATATTTAATGAAAGTACAATATATGGATCTTTAAACGCTTTGAATATATTAAAATACATTCATTAGAATGTAATCAACCCATAATAAAGGTATCATATTTCACATTAAGAAATAAGCCTCAAGAAATTAAATATGAGACAAATAACCCCTTAAATTTATTACCCATTAGTAAAATGTGATCTAACCAACTATAAAAAAGACATTAATATCCTAATAAAATATTTCAAAACATTATTCATAATCATTTACCCTCATATATTTCATTAACTGTCATTAATTATGAATATATTAGTTAGTTATTAATTATTTTTACCATCAGTCATTAGATATTTAAATTTTTTATTTCATACAAACTTCAAGAAACATGGGTTTTTTTTTTAAACATGAGGTATGGGAATCAATTCATCAGAGATAAGTATTAGAAGGTAAATATTACTAAGAATACTAAAGTATTCACAAAACCTTTGAAAAAATTGAAGTAAAAAATTATATTCAAAAACATTTCTTTAAAGGGAAATTGAATACTTTTGAAAACATTATTAAAAAAAATTATAAATGAAATGTGATTAAAAAAAATAAATGTTATCAAAAATTGTGAATTGGATGATAAAACATTTTATTTTGAACGGATTGAAATCCTTTTGAGTATCTTGAAATTCCATTATTGAAAACCCACATCGTAAAAGTGGTAATAAAGTTTCATTTTAAAAGATTAGGAGGTAAATATGGAGAAAAAATGTGTAAACACATATTTTTCTTTCAAAATAAAAAATTAAAAACATTTTTGGGAATAATGAACATGGAAATGGGGGGAAACCATATTTCTATTAGATGATATTTTTTTCTTAAAAATATTTCACTTTTTTTAGAAAGAAATTCATTGATAAAGAATATTTGACTTAAAAAATCATTTTCCCTAGATAGAAAATAATAAATATCTTATGTAATAAGAAATATAATGAATTATCAAACATAAAACAATGAAAAAAATGAATAATATTATAACTCAAATAAAGGAAATTTGAGTTAACCAAATCCCTTACAAAAGTCATAATTGATAAAGTAAGGGAAATTTAGAAAGGGGTTATATGGTAGAAATTTAAACTCTTAGAAAAAATATAAATTAAAACATAATTTAATCAAATTCAAGAATATATACAACTTATATGAAATACGTTCAATAGGAATGATCATAACTCAATGAATGAGAATTGAGTTTCCAAAAACACATATAGTAATGGTAACATAAGAAAAATAATGTTACCATGAAATTAAAATAAAATTATCCTAAAATTAGAGATATTGTTTATAATTTATAAAAAATTTAGAATTGAATAAATAGTATATAATAAATTATGATTTGAAAAATCAAACATGAATCACGGATTTGAAAATGAGACAAAAAACCCTAACCTCTATATTTCGGCTTACACTACTATTCTCTAACCTCTTTTATAGTGAACATAAATATCATAATCACTTATCTCATAAACATAATGTAATAATAAAAACTTTTTATATAATTATTTTATTACTATATATTAAAAATAGTTTAACTAATTATAGTTTAGTTTCATTAAAGGGTCTTAGAACATTCATTTTCATGTTTCAGATGAACTTAATGAAGAATGGATTGATTATTAATAAGTGGTTTTAAGTTATTAATTACTAGATAATTCAAGATATAATAATCATTATTTTTTAAATATTGGTTATTTTCTATTATAATTAGGTTAAATACTTCAATATGACTTGTGAAAATAGAATTCACGACTAACTAGTTTTCAACGTGTTGAACATTTGAAGGGTGATATATTAATAAATAGTTCAAATATTAACATAATCATTCCAAAATCATTTAAAAATAATAAGTATATTCTTATTACATGAAAATACCATTAAAATAAATCCCATAATAATTTATGACACCATTGTTATAATATCATTTATATAGGTGGTTAAATTGACCCAAAGGGTAACATGTTATAATGTTTTCATGATTAAGTGGATATATTTAGATAATGATAATATTAATTAATAAAAATCTTAAGATGTCATATTTATGATATATCATCATTAAATCTATTCTTATAACCATCCAAGATGGGTGTTGAGAAAAAATAAAATTTATTGCTCATGGAAGCGGTAGTCCGCATGTACACATGATTAACTATACCATTTCTCATAGAATAGACAAGAATATTGTATATGAAAAATGATCATTAAATAATTATATTTTTTACATATAAAAACATTATTTATAAAATAATTCTATTAAATTATATATAATAGGTAGTTATAAAAAAACAACATCGCCTCACAGATACGGTAATTCGCATGCACACACAATCAAAGTTATTTTATTTTCTTAATTAATGGAAAGGATTGGATAATTATTCTAAAATTTATACAATGAAATTTAAATATAATAATTATACTGATTTAATTATACTAAAAACATTTTAGATGATTTAGGAATGATTATAGTAAAATAAAAGACTAAGATAAAGTAATACTCATGTTGGCACCTTGATTTTTCTGTTGGAAAACTCTATAAAAATGAAGGTATTAAGAAAAGTAATGGTAACAAGAATATTTTGTATTTAGGAGAGGGTAATATTATAATAAAATTGTTATATTTTTTATAATAAATTAATTTTATAGGTGATCCATGAATTTGTGGATGTTTTACCTTTTTATAAGTAAACATAAGGGTATTTTTGTAATTAATCATTATATTTTCAATAATGTAATGTCACAATTAAAATTATAATGGATATATATTGGAAAAAAAATTGGGGAAGTATTTGAGGATTTTTATCTTAACTTTATAATTTTTAACCCAATATTATTCTACCTTATTAATTAACTTTTTACCATAGTAATTAATTTTATTGAGAAAAGTAATATTGATCCTTTCACCTAATTTGAAAGTTATAAATTAAAATGTTAATATAATGTTATCAAATAAAATTTATAAGGGTTTTAAAATTTAATTTTATGATTAACGCGCCTAACAAATAGAAATGGTTTTAAGAAAAAAAAATGTTTACAAATGTATGTACAATATAATATTATATAATATACTAGTTTTTATGACATAAATTGGTTTATTAAAAAAATGGTTTGTGTATTTAAAATCAATCCAAAATCAAATTTCACTATCCAAACACTTAATTATAATAAAAGTCTTAAAAAAAATTTTACTAATGTAACTTTATAATTTAACTCTAAAAATGTTTGAAAAAGGATTTATTAGTTGAAAGAATATTTTTAAATGCATAATAATATCAATAAAATAAATAATTTATTACTTAAGAGGGTTTTAAATCTTATAGTATATTCTTACATAATAGTAAAATCTTGAGTATTATAATTTTCTCAAAAAAATATTTTTTTGACTAAAAATCAACCTTTTTCAGAAAAAACTCAAAAAATCATACTAAGTAATTTTTGTGGCAGAAATTAAAAAAATAATTTTATATTTTAAAATTTAAAAAAAGTAAATTATTATTTTAAATGAAAATAAATAATATAAGAAAAATAAATTTTATTAATAATAACCTTTTCAGTATTAACTCATCGTAATTATTTATCTTGAAAAGGTAATAAATTTTAACGATTCAATATATTAATGATTATTATATATTTATTAATATATTTATTCTAATATTTTGTGGTTTTTTATATTGGGTGTATTTTGAAACAAAATTTATCAAACATAACATCAGTTTTACATGGTCTAGAATTTTTGGCCAATTTCATCTAAAATATGGATAATAAAACTTTTATGAATCATATTCCATGAACCTAAACATGGTTTATAGTACAAAAAGATGTTTCCCCTAATAATATAATATCAAATAATTTTAGGGTGGTGATTTGATACCTTTTAAGAATATCCTATATATACTAGAGTGGTTAAAACTAAAATCAAATATACATCAATAATTATGTAGTGGAGGATAAGTGTAACTCAATTATCACTATCCAATTCCATTTTTTTCATTGTATATAATTTTATTTATTATAGAGTTTTATCATGCTTTATATACTTATTAGGCCTTAGGTTTGGGAATCGATTTGAATAATGTTCAGGATCCCCACAATTAAAACATATAAATATCAATGGTACCTTAATATGAACTTTATTTCTCGTTACCATTTTTACTAAACTCTTTATTTTCCTTGGTAACTTTTCACTTTATTCCTCCCTTTTCTATGCATAAGTCATTTTCCTGTTTCTTTGAGATATTTCACTGGGTGCATCTTATCACATATTTCACATGTATAATTTTGAATTTTCATTACTACATGGTCCTCCCCACTTGATATTTATGTAAAATTCATTTTTTCTATTCTTTTAAGTGTTTAAAAAATCAACTAAGTTCAATTTGTTAATCACAACTGCTAGATTTATTACTCCAGTTCATATCACGTTAGGTTTCTAGTTAGGATAATCTCTACATTGTCCAAGAAAACCCATTCTTAATAGGGTTCCTTAAGTATTTATCCATTACTGAAACAAAAAACGGTTGACCTGAGTTATCAATATTTACATCAAAAGGGAATTATGAGAAACTCAACCTTAAAATATGTTACTTTTTTAAACCATCACATTATCTTTTAGTTCAACCTAAATCCCTCTTTCTTTAATATAAGATTATTTATGTTGGGTTACCTTATAATACTTAATCTAATTCTTAAATATAATAAAACCATCATAGTGGATTATAAATGGAATTTGATTAATCCAAATCACATACAAAGGGAATACCAAACCAGGTGTCTAGTTGGGCCTCTTTTTCCTCCACTAGGTGATGATTGAATCAATACCCAATATGCCAATTTAAGGTTTATTACCCATAGGTACATTTATGTTTAATCCTAAAATGACTTGTATTATCTATAAATTATTTAACACTTATGAGAACCCCATAATGTAAATTTTTCAAAAACCATAGAATGTAATCCCATACTTAGACTTGTCCCTTATACTTATCCCTAGAGTTTTCACAAAAGTAATCTTATCATATTACCCAAAAATAACTAAACCCTACTCTAATACAAACTTTAGAGAGCCAAGCTAAACATACATTTATTTTAAATCATTTTTATAACATAAAAATTGCATCTCATAAAATAATTCTATAATCCCAAGAACATAAGGTTTACTATCTTTTAGGACCAATTTTATAGGAATCATATTTTACAAAAATTGTGAACATTTCTACATATTCAAAACATACTATACCCCCTTATAAAATTATAATAATATATAATCATCTTCATAAAATTGTTAAGGATACATAATAAAGTTTTGATCTCAAAAACTCAGTAAGGGAACACTTTTCAATATGTCACCAAAGGATAGATAAAAATAATATGAGAAAACAAGGGCATGTGAGGAAAATCTATTTAAAAAGTCTTAAATTAATAATATTTTTCAAAATATCATGATATAAGGAAATTTAATATCAAATTAACAACATATAACATGAAAAAGATAGTTAAATTAAGAGATAATAAACATGATCCATGGATTATAATCATAGTAATATGGCTTGGAAATAAAACTTTTCCGTAAAACCTTTCATAGAAAAAAAATTGAATGAACATAAACATAGAGATTTTATAACATTGTTAAAAAAATACACTCATTATATTGTGATTAAAAAAATTCACATCCTTCATTTTGTGAAAAAATTATATTCCAACACTTTATGTTGTGAAAAAATAAAATTATCACACTTCATATTGTGAACAAAAAAAATACCCACGCTTCATGTTGTGAAAAAAATCACACACATCATGTTATGAACAAAAATATTTTCAAAACTTCATGATGTGAACAAATAAAGTACCATTTCTTTATGTTATGAGAAAAATATTCCCTTGCATCATGTGGTGATCAAAAAAATTCCCACGCATCTTATTGTGAACAAAAAAAATTCCCACACTTCATATTGTGATAAAAAAAAAGTTCATGCCTTATGTTATAAACAAATAAATGTCTATGGTTAACATATTTTTTATCATGAGATATAAATCCTTCACCATTTCAATGTAGGGAGATAAAGGACCACACATATCATTATCCATAAAATTAATGACCCATGAGAATAAAATGGGTTTCATAATATTTTTAAATTATTCCACATAAAAAAAATATCATTTGAAATCAAAACATATTCACCTAAAATTATTACTTAATAAGGGTAAATATAGGATGACTTGTAAATAGTTACTCTATTAGATAATAATCCATTTAAATTGAACATAAATTAAAAAAATTGGTTTTTCTTAAAAATTATTTCTTAATATCATCACTAAAATATGTGAATTTTAATAAATATTGTTTTTTTAAATATAGATAAGAAATATTAAAAAATTATCAAAACAAATTCCAAGAACAAGACCGTGAAAATAAATAAATAATATTTAAAAATATTAATTTTAAGGGAATAATATATAGTCAATGAATGGAAAAGCCTTTAAAATATGTAAAAACACCTTAATTTAAAACCTAAATCATTAAAAGGATACTTCATGATTTTTTAAATTGACTAAATTAGAAATAAAAATATCATTGAAGATAAAAAATATATATTCCACTAATTAAAGGAGAACATTATTTGGATGTTAAAAAATGGATATACAAGAAAAATCCATTAAAATATATGGGAAGTACTCTTAAAAATCATTTTAATCAAACCATAAAATCATTTTAATGAAACCACAAAATCATTAAGGAGGAATAAATTGGTGAGAAAAATTATTTCACTAGAAAATAATGTTAAAATACCAAAATAACATCATAATATATTATAATACATAAATATTGATAAATATTAGTGAATAAAAAGTGATTATGACCCATAGAAAAAAAATATTGTCATGAAAACCCCTTACGGATTGAGTAACATTTTAATAAAAAAATCAAAGAGGGGAAATATATTTAACATTAAAATAACATGATTAAAATATAATTCGTTATTTTATATATAAAATAATAAGTATTTGTTTCTTAGAAATGGCATTAGGTGTATAATAAAAAACTTTTATCAAAGGAAAGAATTTGGAATGAAAAACCCTTACCTAGAATTTCTACTTACCCCACCATGCTCTAACCACCGGTATAATGACCATAAATGTATTAATAAATTATATTATAACCTTAATATAAAAATTATATCCTTTTATAAGTTATATTATAATAATATATTACAAATATGTTATCTGATTATAGTTTATTTTCATTATCAGGTGTCAGAACTTTCAGTTGTTTGTTCTGTACAAACTTTCTAAAGATGAGATAAATTCTCAATAAGTTGTTCCAAGTTCATAATTACCATATATTTCATTATATAATAATAAATTTTTTTCATTCATTACATAAATCCCATTTTCATTTGGTGAAATATGTGAATATGGCTTGTGAAAAAGGAAATTGGGAAGAACTAGTTTTCAATGTGTTTAAGGATCAGAAGGTGATATATTAAAAAATATGATAAATATTAAAAAAATATTTATATAATAATTAAAAAATATTTAATATTTAATTATTAAATGAAATTACCATTCTATAACATCCCATAATCACTGATGAAATAATTTTTAGTACAACATTTACATAGGTGGTAAAACTGACGAAAGCGGTAACATGTTATAATGTTTTAATGAGTAAGGTAATGTAACTATATAATGATAATATGAAATATTTATAATAATAAAAATATAAAAATTATCATATATAATCACTAAATTCATTCTTTGAAAAATCGATGATGGGTGGTTATGAAAAATGAAATATGTTTTTTGTGGAGACGATAGTCTGCAGCAACACACAATTAATGATCCAATTTCTAAATGAATTTATGTAGATATAATATATGAACAATTGTAATTTTATAGTTTTAAGTGTTTCATATAAAACATTATAATTCATCAAATCCATCTCTATTTCAAGCTATGAGATTCAGTGATGAAAAATGAACAGCACTGCTTTGTAGAGGCGATAGTCCACACGTATGAATGATAAATGTTACTTTGTTTTTTTATTGGATGGAAAGGATTGATTAATTATTGAAAAATTAAAATAACTACATTTCAATATAATAATAATACTGATATAAATATATTAATAAACTTATATATAGTTTTGGAAGGTTTATAGAAAAACAAAAGACTAAGAGAAAGTAATACTCATGTTGGAAGATTGAGTTTTCTCTTAGAAAAATTCTTGTAAATGAAGTACTTAAGAAAAAACTGAGAATATAAGTTTATGTATTTGTGGGATAACTCTTGGAGGATAATGGTGGTAGAGTTTTAATACCTTTATAAAATCCTTAAGAATCATAAATATATCCTTATTGAATTATATTACCATTTTATGGCATCCATAATTATTTATGACATAATCCTTATAAAATCATTTACATAAGAGATTAAGTAAATATATTTGGTGACTATAACACCACTAAATTTTAAAATAATACTATTTTAGTGATCATATACAAAACACAAAATCGAGACTAACCAAGCAAAAAAATATTATTATTTAAATATGACCATTATAACTACTATTGAATTTTTTTCTATGAATTGGAATGAATACATTATATATATATATATATATATATATTTCCTATTCAATAAAAATGTATTAATTATTTCTTATGAAATAAGGATTCAATTTTTAGTGAAGTTATATAATTCTTAAAAAAATTATATCAAAAATATTCATTGTTTTTTGTAAGAAAATATTATATTTACTTTCTTTCACTTTTAGAAAATATATCTAATAAAATTAACAAAAATACTAAAATCAATTTATCAAAATTATTTTATGGTAATTTTTTAGGATTTTTTTGAAAATATTGATTTTCTAGTGAATAGTGAAAAATATGAATTTTTTATTGAATATTGTACTTTCTTTTACAAATTTTCAATGTATCATTTTGTTTTAAAATGGTTTAAATGTAACATTAGTTATCTTATATTATGAAGAATAAAATTGTTTTCATTGGAATCATTTTTATGGTTGAATTTGGTATGAAAAAAATTTATATTTAAGAAGGAATTTTTCAGAATTTTTTTCATTATGTTTTATGTTTTTATATTAAATTAATTTCATGTACATCTAGAGATTTACCATTGAAAATAGACACCATATTTTGAATTAGTAAGATAATTTGTAAAAATTCCAATTATATTTTTTGAAAATATAAATAGTAACCATACTAATATTTTTCACCAAGTTAAGGGTGAAATAGGTAAAATGAGGTTAAATATTTAAGATAAGGGATTAAAATTTATCTAACACTTTCCTTTATCCTAGTGTATGAGTGGAGTTAATCTATTTACATCAATGTCTTTAATATATGGTCACATGGTTTGTAAGGTTTCGTTTTTCTCAGATGTACGGATCCCTTAAATTTTAGTTTGAACCATTATTTTTATCCTTATGGAAATGTATAATGAGATTACGATGGTTTTAAGAGTGTTTGGGGGTTTTTTGGAGCCTATAGATTCATGTTTTTTAGAATTAATACTTGGTTAAGGGTATGTATAAGTGGTGCACCTATGGCCACATGGTTTGGTTAGACTATATAGGGTGCTTTATAGGATCTGTAGAGGGACGCATGGGCTGCGCATGGTTTTCCAAAACCATGTTCTTAGTCTAGATGTCTAGTTCCACATAGGTAGTGATCCCCCACAGTTGGTGCATAGTTTTTCCGAATCATAGAGATAAACAATATAACCCATAAAAAATGGGATAAATTCCAATTTTACCCCTCTTCTTTATAAATATCATCCCTATTTTCTTTTCTCTCAAAATCACATCACCCCTCCTCTGTTGAGAGCTCTTCCAAGGCACCTAAAAAGGATTTGAAGCTACTCCTCCAATTAGACTCTAATAATACCCCTGTTAGTCTTGTTGGTTGTCCAATAGTAAGTTATTCAATTTTTACCTTACTTTTTTGGGTTATCACACCATCATTGGAATTATTTCCAGATGAGATAGCTTTCCCTAGTTTCATGGATTTTTTTATTTCTCTATTTTCTTCTATTCTATCACAATTTGGAATTTAATACTAGATGAGGGTTGATCAACTTTCATCAGGTTGGTGGTATATAACATTCCCTCAACTATCATCATTTAACTTCATTACAATTCTGTCAAATTCCATAATTACTGACAAATCACCCCTAAAATCAACCTTCTTATGTAACACCCCAATCTTCCATGGTACGCTTCTCTTTGAATAATAGAGTTGTGTGTGTTGTACGCAACCTCGAGTTCTAACACACCATGACCAATAAAAGTAGTCGTTATGAATAGTAATACCCACTTTTTGAAATTATATAAGTTTTATATTTCAAAATGGACTTCATTTTTGGATTCGGAATATCGAAATTAGCCTATGTTAAATTTTTGGAATTTTTCTAAGAACTTCCAATTTTCGATGAATAGTGAAACTTAAAAACAACTTTTTTAATAAAAATAATTTAGAGTGATAAATTATAATATTGAGTGGTTTAAAAGTATAATTATAATATAATTTTACCATTTTATCTAATGGTGGTCATTATAATTAATTTCACTTTGAAATTGGACATAAATAATTGTGAATCTTTTGATAGATATTGTTTCTTAAAAACACGCTATTTGAAAGCGGGAATAATTTTTAAATTAATTACTGAAATTTCTGTGTTTATAATTCGGAAAAACGGATTACATATTTGGAATCAGAAGGTCCAAATTATGTAATTAAGACTCTTCTGTTTTTGGACATTATGAATAGTAACGACGACAATTATCTTTAATTATCATGATTAAGTAGTAATCAGGTTGTTAAGGGTAATAAAATAATATCATAATAATATACAATGACCCCAAAATGTGTACTAATGCTAATTTTTGTGTCATATCCAACCATGGGATGCCTTGTGCAAAACTTTGGGACCCCATGGAATCACTTTTGTGTGATAGTGACATCTTATCTTGTTATTGTTAAAGAAAGGAAAATATAACAGAAGTATGTATCACCCAAGTAAAACAATTTTAATTTTGTCTAAATAAATGATCAATTAGACTATAAATATTCATTTAAAATCTAAAAATATTTTCTACATCGTTGTATTTTTTTATAATTTTTAGACATTAAATAAATAAACTTATTTATGACACCATGATGATGTAGTGATTACCTCATTAATGAACGATTTAAATAAAATGAAAAGATAAGGTAATATATAAGACTTACACTTGTCTAAAGCCTATTGTACGGGTTTATGTAGAACCCTTATCACCTTATCCTCGAAAAATATCATTTTGGGACCTTTAAAATCTGAAAATAATTTCATAATAAATTAACATTTCAATCTTTCCAAAAGAGCCCCTCCTCTCCTCTTATAAAAGGCCCCCAACCCTACCACCTTATTCACACATTAAAAGCCATTTGGCTTAGCCAAACTCTACCCAAATACTCTCTCAACTTCCCTATCTTACTTCTAAAAGCCTCATTTTGGGCAGAAGTCTTCCCAAGGAAGCCTTTGGCTCATATCAAAAAGAGTTACCTGATTTTAAGGTAATATCTTCTCTTATGTTCTTTTGTTTTATTTTGATTCTCCAACCCCTTAAACCCTTTTTATTCCATTATTTTTTAACAAAACCAGTATATTAAATATAATAGGATGTTTTTATGGGAATTATTTGATTTACAATTATACACACCTCCACCTAATGGTTAAAGAACATACTATTTCTGTGGGTGGCGAATTACTGCCTCACGAAACGATGATTGTTCAATCTTCTTTTAACACCTTTAATTGTGGCCATTAAGATGTCACTATATTTATATATGTTATATATTATGTTTATTTTTTTCTTATACTTCTGTATTTTTCATTTATGGCATACCTTTATGGTTTCCATTATGGGTAAACACGATAATTTCATTTTAGGAAGTGCGGACTACTGCCCCCTCAAAGTGATTTGAATCATTAATGCCATATATGGGATGTATAAAGGAAGGATTAAAATTATATTATATATCATATTATATTTTAATTATAATATACCTTTATATAATTATTATTTCATTCCAAAAAATATGAAATAGAAATGAAAGTAGAGTTCATGCGTACGTACGGCTTACCGTCTCCATGAACGGTGCATTTCATTTCTTACCTCTAAATGTTATGTAATATTATAAATGAATGTATATACTAGATATATATGATATCTATGATATCTATATCATTAATATAATTCTGGAGATAATGGATATTTTACCACATTAACAACATGTAATTATAAGAAGTTTATTGTTGACTCAAGTACCAAAGATCGATAAAACGACCGTTATTAACTTAAATGACTACATAATGTTAATAACATGGTAATAAAAGATTTAAAAGAAATATTGAACTTGAAAAAGTTTCTTAAGAAAGTATATATTAACTCTAGTTTATTATTCTGGAGATTAAAAGAACGATCGAGTCAAGTCGGACGCGAGGTAAGGGACTTCGTCGTAATCTCCATTCATTGAGGCGTATTTTGTTTTATACACAACTTTCTTTTATATGGTGTATAAACCCCTTTTAAATTTATGTTTATTCAAAAGGAATATTTTTATATGAAGTTTTTTACTAAACAAAAAGAGAGAATGTTTTTTCGTCGTACGTGTGCGGTGAAAGCAACTTTTCCGCTGCGGTGACCATTAATTGAGTTTTGGCTTCCTCTACAAGCCATAACTTTTTTTTAAATGAAAAATAAATACCAAGTTTTACTTTTATTTTATTTTGGAATTGAAAATGGTTTTATTATATCAATGTGTTGTATTGATATCTTGTGATTGAAATGTGGAACTGTTATGTTTCCTTTATGCTTGTTTTATGTGATACGATTATGTTATGGTTTATGATATGTTTAAACCTTTTCATATAAGGATTGCATTGGACTTAGTATGTGATGGGTGGAGCCCGCTATTTCTCCTCAATTAATCAGTAAGTCTCATGAGGCAAGCTAGTGTCTTTGCACAAGGCCTTGACAAAATCTTATTTGTAGTCTTGGCACAAGGCCTTGATTATGTGGTTATGATAGTTTGGCATTATGCATTCCATCATTATGAAAGTGGTTATTGATATTGCATGTGATTATTTTACTAGTATAATATCCATGTGAATATGTAAATGGAATTATTTCATTTTAATTTTTCCATATTATGCTGAAGTTCAAGTTTAAAAGGCTTTTGTTTTAGTTATACATTGCCTTAAATGTTTATGTTTATTTATGAAAGTTTCTGCTATATTTGTATCCTTACTGAGAATCTAAGCTCACCCCTTTCTATGTTTTATTATTCCCAGGATGTGAAGAAATATTTATGAATGACCTGCAAGGATAGTCTGAAGGGGATATGAGTGTGGACTATAGAGAATATTTTATTGTAGTTTTTTACTTTATGATGTAATGTCACATTTATGAATGTATCTAGTGTTTCCGAGCCTACTAAACTAATCGGTCTTTTGAGACTTGATATTTTGTGATTATGTTAATGTTACATAATAATGCACCAAATCTGGGTAACTGGGGTCAGGGCATTACAGTTGGTATCAGAGGTAGTTTAGCACTAACCTTGGAAGCTAGATTTAGATAAACTCTGATTAGAGCACATAGCCCTAAGATAGACTTTGAGGATTAATATAGAAGAACTTCCTAGAATTTTTTTATTATAAAGATTTTGTGGGTTTTCTGAGAAATACATCCATGTATGGAAACGAGAAGGTAGAGGCGGCTCTGGCACAGATGTACCTAGGGGTAAAACCCAAAAACACCACTTTGAGCTAGACTCGAACGGGAACTAGTGCACGACAATGGGCCTTGCTGCACTCTTGGTTACGACACTCCCGGGGGATATGCTTAAGATAATTCTCATTTTCTTTAAAAATCATTATGAAGGGTTTGTGAGTATATACTTCCTCAATGAAAACATTTTTTTATCATTATGGATTATATCCATAAATAGTTCAATTTATGTTAAGTGTTTTACAAGTATGGAATTATGTATTTTGATTCATGAACTGATCTAGTTTATGCCATTGTTTAGAAATGGCACCTAGTGGAAGGAATGGAAACCATATCAATGCACAAAATCTATGTAGGGATCTCCCTCCTACTCAAGATAATTATAATGGAGCTGGTGATATAACTGGTGCTGATCAGCTTATCACCATACTGGGACAACTCACTCATGTTATAAATAATAACCTTACTCGTATGGAGCACCCTAATCCACAACGTGGAGGATCAATGTTAGATCTCTTCATGAGACAACAACCACCAATATTTAATGGGAGTACAAACCCCTTATTAGCTTATAAATGGATAATTCCTTAGAGAAAATATTCCATGCCTTGGGGAGTGTGAAATGGAAAATGTTATCATGGTAGTTTACCGCCTCACTGGAGATGATGATCAATGGTGGTCATTGATTCAAAACACAAAGGAAGATGATGAAGTATAAAATATGGAATGGAGGGAGTTCAAAGAGATTTTCTTCGAAAAATACTTTCCTCGTGACCATCGAGCAGATATGGAAAGGCAATTTCTGAGTCTTAGACAAAAGGAGGATGAGAATGTCGCAAAGTATGAGACGAACTTTACAAGGTTAGTGAGGTATGTTGTAGATTATATACATAACCCAAGAAGTAAGATTGATAATTTATTTTATGGGTTAAAACCATTTCTCTGTTGAGCATTGGTCTCACAATCCTTCTCATTATACGAAGACATTGTCTCATGTGCTATTAAGACGGAAAAGGAATTCTCTATGTCGTACTACTTTAAAGAAAATCAAGAGAAGAAGAGATCTTCTGATCACTCTGGAAATGGAAATAAGGGGAATAAAGGAAAATTTTATTATCCATCCTGTAGTAAATGTGGGAAGAAACACCTCGGTACTTTTTTGAAAGGAATGGGAGTCTGTTACAAGTGTGGTGAAAAAGTCCACCAAGCTCGTGATTATAAGGGGAAGAAAGAAGCTACTGATGTTCAATGCTACAATTGCAAGGATATGGGACATTATGCAAATGAATGTCCTAAGCATCAGGGGAACTTACTTCAGAAAAGGCCAATGGATCAAGGACGGGCTTATGCTATCACTACTGCTGAGGTAGAAGCTCTGAAAGACATGGTGGTAGGTAATTTAATGGTTTCCTCAAATTTAGAAAATGCATTATTTTATTCTGGATCATCACATTGTTTCATATCTTCCCAGTTCGCTAAAAAAATTAGATATTTCCAATTTGATTTAATAAGGTAGTTGTCATTCAAAACTCCTAAGGTAAATATCATTGCAATAAGGTTTTGTGAATCAGTTCCCATTAGAGCATATAAATTTTATTTTTCTGCTGATATTATCATCATACCCATGATTTAATTTGATGCAATCCTCAGTATGGATTGTCTTTTGGACCATGATGTGAAGATTTATTGTAAAAAGAAATAGGTTACGATTTTTGATGATGATGATAAGGAACAGCTTATCTTTAGAGCAGAATTGTCACCACCTAATTCTTATCTAGATCCACCCCTAGTAGCTCAACTAAATTCACTTATTGGGGATGAAGAGAATGAAATAATTGTGGGAGAGGAAGGTAATGTTCAAATAGAGGATATACCTACTGTGAGAGAATATGTTGATGTGTTTCCAAAAGATTTACCTGGGCATCCTCCAGAATGAGAAGTTGAGTTTTCTATTGATCTAATGCCTAGTTCGAGGCCCATATCGAAGACCCCATATAGAATGGCCACTATGGAATTAGTGGAACTAAAGAAAAAACTAGAGGAATTGATTTATAAGGGATTTATTCTCCCTAGTGTTTATCCATGGGGATCTCCTGTTCTTTTTGTTAAGAAGGAAGATGGATCTATGAGGTTGTGCATTGACTACAGGGAGATCAATTCTATAACAATAAATAACAAATATCCCCTACCTCACATTGATGATTTATTCGACCAACTGCATGGAGCTCAATACTTTTCAAAGATTGGCCTTTGATCTGGATATCATCAGTTGTGTGTAAAGAAGGAAGACATTACAAAGACGACATTTCGAACCAGGTACGGGCATTATGAGTTTACAGTAATGCCTTTTGGATTGACCAATGCACCCTCTGTCTTCATGGATCTAATGAATAGAGTTTTAAAGGAATATCTTGAAGACTTAGTAGTGGTATTTATTGATGATATCTTGGTATACTCCAAAATCTATTCAGATCATTAAAATCACTTGCGTATTATTCTAAAGACACTTAGAAGACACGAATTATATGGTAAGTTTAGCAAGTGTGAATTTTGGCTTCATGATATTTCTTTTCTTGTCCATATTATCTCTAAGTATGGAATATCTGTTGATCCTTCTAAGATAAGAGTGATCCAATAATGGCCAACACCAACGAGTATAACTGAGGTATACAGTTTTATTGGTTTAGCAGGTTATTATCGACGCTTTGTCCAGAATTTTGCCCGATTGGATAACCCATTAATGAAGCTGACACATAAAGGGGTTAAATTTTTTGGACAAAAGAGTGTGAAGAATGTTTCAAAGAACTAATGAGAATATTATTCAATAATTCTATATTGACTCTACCATCGTGGAATTATGGGTTCGTTATTTATAGTGATGCATCGAAGAAAGGACTTGGTTGTGTCCTTATGCAGAATGATAGGGTTATTGCCTATGCATCATGAAAGTTGAAAATTCATGAGCAAAACTATTATACTCATGATCTTGATTTAACAGCTGTGATCTTTTCTTTAAAGATATGGAGACACTACCTCTATGGTGAAAAATGTGAGATTTATAATGATCATAAGAGTTTGAAGTATATTTTCTCACAAAAATAACTCAACATGAGGCAAAGGAGATGGCTTGAATTACTCAAGGATTATGATTTCATGATACACTACCACCTGGGGAAGGAAAATAAGGTGGAAGATGCTTTGAGAAGAAAAGATCATGGAGTTTTGAACAATATAAGAATTGAAAGGGATCTAATTTTCATGGATCTAGTGAACATGGACATGGGAATAACTATGGAAGGTGAAACATCAATTCTTTTTCAAATGGTTGTCAAACCATCTTTTCTATAAAGGATTAAGAGTTCTCAGACCGATGATGAAGAGTTTCAAAAGAAGATTAAAGCTTTGAATGATGGTAGATTGAGTGACATTGTGTATGAAGATGGAATTTTCAAATTTTGGAAGAGACTTTGTGTTCCCAATACAGCTGGTCTAAAAAGGGAATAATTGGATAATGCACATAGTTCCAATTTCTCTATACACCCTGGTAGTACTAAGATGTATAGATATTTGAAGGAACATTTTTTATGGGACAAAATGAAGAGGGAGATTTCTGATTTTGTGTCAAGATGCATGGCTTGTCAACAAGTGAAAGCTGGGAGGCAACTTCCTGGAGGAGTTATGCAACCTCTTCCCATACCTGAGTGGAAATAGGATAATATTAAGATGGACTTTGTCATGGGACTACCAAATACTCCTAGAAGTAATGATGCAATATGGTTCATTATTGATCATCTTACCAAGTCAGCACATTTTATTGCTATAAGAGAAGATTTAACACTTGAACGTTTAGCAAGACTGTATATTAACAAAGTTGTAAGACTTCATGGAGTACCCCTATCAATTTTTTCAGATCTTGATCCCCGTTTTACATCAAGATTCTGGAAAAGTATTCAGAAATCCCTGGATACTGAACTTCTTTTGAGAACTACTTACCACCCTCAAACAGATGGACAATCAGAATGGACTATTCAAACCTTAGAAGACATGTTGAGATCATGTTCACTTGACTTTCAGGGTATGTGGGATCAACATTTACCTCTAGTATAATTTTTATATAACAATAGCTTCCATTAAAGTATTTGGATGGCACCATATGAAGCATTATATGGAAAGAGATGTCGCACACCAACTTGTTGGTATGATGTTGGTGAAAGAAAACTTGTAGGCCCAGAACTTGTTGAGGAAATGATGGAAAAGGTGAAGGTAATCCAAAACCACATCAAAACAGCTCAAAGTAGGAAGAAGAGCTATGTCGATAACCGAAGAAAGGATTTTGAATTTCAGGTAGGAGATCATGTTTTCTTGAAGGTATCTCCATGGAAGGGAGTTATACGATTCGGTAAAAAGGGAAAATTAAGTCCAAGGTACATCGGACCATTCGAAATTCAAGAACTAATTGGGTCTGTAGCTTACTGTTTGGCAATTCCTTCAAGTCTCTCTAAATTTCACGATGTGTTCCACATATCACTGTTGAGAAAATACATGCCTGACCCAACGCATGTACTCACCTATGAGGAATTAGAACTGGAAACTGATCTATCTTATTGCGAAGAGCCTATTAGGATTCTGGATACGAGAGAACAAGTGCTGATAAACCGGACGACTCGTCTGGTAAAAGTTCTATGGAGGAACCATAAGATGGAAGAGGCAATGTGGGAACCTGAGGAACTTATGATGAAGAACCACCCAAGTCTTTTAGTGTATTAATATTCTAGAAATTTTGAGGATGAAATTATTTGGAGGGGATAATGTAACACCCCAAGCTCCAATGGTATGCTTCTCTTTGAATAATAGAGCAGCGTGTGTTATATGCAACCTCGAGTTCTAACACACCGTGACCAATCAAAGTAGCCATTATGAATAGTAATCCCCACTTTTTGAAATTATATAAATTTTATATTTCAAAATGGACTTCATTTTTTTATTCAGAATATCGAAATTAGCCTATATTTAATTTTTGGTATTTTTCTGAGAACTTCCAATTTTCGATGAATAGTGAAAAATACTTAAAAACAACTTTTTTAATAAAAATAATTTATAGTGATAAATTATAATATTGAGTGGTTTTAAAGTATAATTAGAATAAAATTTTACCATTTTATCCAATGGTGGTTATTAGAATTAATTTCACATTGAAATTGGACATAAACAATTGTCAATCTTTTGATAGATATTGTTTTTTAAAAACACGCTATTTGACAGCGGGAATAATTTTTAAATTAATTACTGAAATTACTGTGTTTATAATTTGGTAAAATGGATTCCATATTTGGAATCATAATTTCCAAATTATGTAATAAAGACCCTTTTGTTTTTGGACATTATGAATAGTAATGATGACAATTATCTTTAAGTATCATGATTAATTAGTAATCGGGTAGTTAAGGGTAATAAAATAATATCATAATAATATACAATGACCCAAACATGTGTCATAATGCTACTGTTTGTGTTATGTACAACCATGGTATTCCTTGTGCCAAACTTTAGGACCCCATGGAATCACTTTTGTGTGATAGTGACATTTTATCTTTTTATTTTTAAAGAAAGGAAAATATAACAAAAGTATGTATCACCCAAGTAAAACAATTTTAATTTTGTCTAAATAAATGATATCTTAGACTATAAATAGTCATTAAAAATATAAAAATATTTCCTACATCATGGTATTTTTTAATAATTTTTATACTTTAAATAAATAAATTTATTTATGACAACAGGATGATGCAGTGATTACCTCATTAATGAACAATTTAAATAAAATGAAAAGATAAGGTAAAATCTAAGATTTAAACTTGTATAAAGCCTATTTTATGGGTTTATTTCAAACCATTATCACCTTATCCTCGAAATATATCATTTTGGGACCTTTAAAATTAGAAAATCATTTCATGATAAAGTAACATTTCAATCTTTCCAAAAGAGCCTCACCTCTCCTCTTATAAAAAGCCCCCACCTCTACCACCTTATTCACACCTTCAAAGCCATTTGTCTCGGCCAACCTCTGCCCAAAAACTCTCTCAACTCCCATATCTTACTCCTAGAAGCCTCACTTTGGATAGAAGTCTTCCCAACGAATCATTTGTCTCAAATTATAAAGAGTTACCCAATTTTAAGGTAATGTCTTCTCCTGTGTTCTTTTGATTTATTTTGATTCTCCAACCCCTTAAACACCTTTTATTCCATTATTTTGTTACAACACCAGTATATTAAATATACTAGGTTTTTTTATGATAATTATTTGATTTACACTTAACCACACCTCTGTCTAATGGTTAACGAACATACTGTTTCTGTGGGTGGTGAATTACTGCCTCACAAAACGATGATTGTTCAATCTTCTTTTAACACCTTTCATAGTGGCCATTAAGATGTCACTATATTTATATATGATATATATTATTTTTATTTTTTACTAATACTTCTTTATTTTTCATTTATGGAATACCTTTATGGTTTCCATTATGGGTAAACACGATAATTTCATTTTAGGAAGTGCGGACTACCACCCCCTCAAAGTGATTTGAATCGTTAATGCCATATGTGGGATGTATAAAGGAAGGAGTTAAATGATATTATATATCATATTATATTGGAATTATAATATTCCTTTATATCATTATGATTTCATTCAAAAAAATATGAAATAGAAATGAAAGTAGCGTTCATGTGTACGTACGGCTTACCGTCTCCATGAACAGTGCATTTCATTTCTTACCTCTAAATGTTATTTAATATTATAAATTCATGTATATTATAGATATATATGATATATATGATATCTATATCATGAATATAATTCTGGAGATAATTGATATTTTACCACATTAACAACTTGTAATTATAAGAAGTTTATTGTTAACTCGAGTACCAAAGATTGACAAAACGTCCGTTATTAACTTAAATGACTACATAATGTTCATAACATGGTAATAAGTGATATAAAAGGAATATTGAACTTTAAAAATGTTCTTAAGAAATTATAGATTAACTCTATTTTATTATTTAGGATATTAAAAGAACGATTGAGTTAAGTCGGACACAAGGTAAGGGACTTCGTCTCAATCTCCTTTCATTGAGGCATATTTTGTTTTATACACAACTTTCTTTTATACGGTATATAAACCCCTTTGACTTTTACATTTATTCGAAAATAATCTTTTTATACAAAGTGTTTTACTAAATGATAAAAGGGAATGTTTTTTCATCGTACGTATGCGGCGACAACGCCTTCTCCACCGTTGTGTCCATTATTTGAGTTTCGGCTTCCTCTACAAGCGATAACTTTTTTTAAAATGAAAAATAAATACCAAGTTTTACTTTTCTTTTATTTTGGTATTTAAAATGGTTTTATTATATCAATTTGTTGTATTGATATCTTGTGATTGAAATGTGGAAATGTTATATTTCCTTTATGCATGTTTTATGTGATACGATTATGTTATGGTTTATGATATGTTTAAACATTTTCATATAAGGAATGCATTGGACTTAGTATGTGATGGGTGGACCCCGCTATAGCCCCTTGATTCATCGGTAGGTCTCATGAGACAAACTAGTGTCTTGGCACAAGGCCTTTACAAAATCTTATTTGTAGTCTTGGTACAAGGCCTTGACTATGTGGTTATGATAGTACGGTATTATGCATTCCATCATTATGAAAGTGGTTATTGATATTTCATGTGATTATTCGACTAGTAGAATGTCCATGTGAATAAGTAAATGGCATTATTTCATTTTACTTTTTCCATATTATGCTTAAGTTCAAGTTTAAAAGGCTTTTGTTTTAGTTATACATTTCATTAATTGTTTATGTTTATTTATGAAAGTTTCCACTATATTGTTATCCTTAATGAGCATCTGGATCACCCCTTTCTATGTTTTATTTTTCCCAGAATGTGAAGAAATATTTTATAACTGACCTATTGGGATAGTCTGAAGGGGATATGAGTGTGGACTATGGAGACTATGTTATTGTAGTTTTTCACTTTATGATGTAATGTAACATTTATGAATGTATCTAGTGTTTCCAAGGTTACTAGACTAATTGTTATTTCGAGACTTGATCTTTTGTGATCATGCCAATGTTATGTAATAATGCACCGACTCTGTGTAACTGGGGTCGGGGCGTTACATCTTAAATTAGTTTCCTAAATTGAAATTAGAACTCCATAATCAATTCCCCTTATATTATTAGAGGTTAATGATCTTAATGTGATCCACCCCTTGGGCGTGACATGAATTTTCCTATATGGATATTTTTATATTATTAACTAAAACACCCCTCAATGTTCTTGTTTCTTCTTTCACAAAGGGATTCAATTAATTTTAAGATATGAACCGGTATATTGTCCTAGGAGAAGTATGTTTCAATTTTCTCTTATTTAATTATAATGAAATTTTTTAATTGTGTGAAACCTCTTTTTATACCTTTTTCATTTATAAATGAATAAGAAATGGATTTAATTGAATGGTAATGGTATTATGGCATGGTTATTACATGGAATTTGTTTATTTATTAAATGTATGGTGCCTACAGCTACTATTTTAATAAATATATGGTGCCTAAAGATGATATTTTCTCTATATACTTTCATTTACCCAACTTTGATGTTGATTACTAGTTTTGATAGAGTGTTATATGACTCAATAATACCATGAAAGGATCCTTGTAACCTACCCTTAATATATAAGAGATGGTATGAGAGTTCCGGCAACATCATCTACCTACTTTCTTTAGGGAGGGTGGCCCCTAGGCTGTTAATACATGGATAGAGTCTATGTTTTCTATCATTGATAATATTGAGATTCCTCTATAAATGAGGGTCAATATTCTTCATGGATCTACCAATAGTTTGTGGGATGTTATTACCTAGGTATTAAATCATCAGTATATGTTTTAAAGAGACTTCCAAGATGCCTTCTTCAACTTTTTATTTTTAGAGAAGTTAAGGGATGAATTAACTAGGGAATTGATACACCTGGATAAAGTATCCCTATCTATTATGTATTATTCATATTTATTTACTAAGTTTCATTCCTTTCGCCTTACACCCTCAATTATGATCTCTCAATAGAGGGAGGCTTAAAGGATGGGCTTAGTTATTCCATCAGCATCAGGTAAATGTTTTCCATCAAAATACCATATTAATGATTGTGAACCAATCACTAATCATTGGGTGTAATTTTAGGAAGATAAAATTATAGGGAATAGTGGTTCAGTGCTGAGGAAGGGTGGCAGTTCATCCAGTGGTAGTAAACATTGTTTGAAGGGTTCTTGATAGATCATTGGTAGCTAGAGTATCCATATTATTATTTATTTAATATAACATCATTATGGATGACAAGGTCATGTAAAGTCTTAGTGTGACTGATACCCAGTTGAGTGTTGAGCCTACAACAGAATAGGGAACCTTATAGAACTTTTCATTGCTTCCCAGTGGAAAAGGAACCACTCTAGATCCGACTTCTGAAGTATTATTGGTATCTCTATGCTAGGTCGTAAGGTGGAATACCATTGGCCATACATTCTAAGGAGGTAGACATGGTTGAGCGAAACAGACTCAGGATATACAGTTCCAACTGGGTACAAAAACTCTAGGTTATGAGGTTGTATCTCAAGGATGTGTATAATTATATATATATGCAGTACATCCTTCTCATGAGGATCGAGATATTGGGATATCTATAGTATGATGTATGATCTTGGTATCCTCTACTTTAGTATCTTCCCTTTTTAATACAACAATTTCACATTCTTTTATCTTTGTGACTATTATAGAAATACATGGGCTCAAGAAATAGTTTTTATGTTGAGTGATGACTCTGGATACACTATTGGGAGAACAGTCATAAAGTGTACTCCAATGAAAAGAGATCCCCCTCCAGATTAAGGTCTTAAAAATCATTCTCTAGATAGGATGGTTAGTTCCCTGTCATTCTTAAGTTGATTTCTATCACCAAATGGTGTCTTTAAAATTACCTATGAGTAGTACTTATTCTAATAAGGTAGAATGTGATTTCTAAGAGATTTGACTTGTACTGGGTCATCATGGGTTGGGTGGAGTGATAGTTTAGATTTCTTGTCTTTTTATCAGTGGTTTGGGAATGTGATGAAATGTTTTCCCTACTATAGTGTATCATTTCAAGGATGTTTTCCATGATGAATTTTCTAGAATACCTCCTAAGAGAGTGGTAGATTTTACTATTTGGTTATTTCTAGGAGCAACACTAGTATCTAATGTAAATTATACGATGGAACATACTGATATTGTGGAACTCAAGAAGTAGTTAGAGTACCTTGAATCAAAGGGGTTTATATAGATTAGTATATCTTCTAAGGTTTTAACCATGATTTTCTCTAATAGGGGGGATGGGACCCTCAGGATTATCATGTATTACTAAAAACATTATAATCTTAGGGTTAGGTATTGGTATCCCCTACCTTGTATATATGAACTCTTTGACCAGCTTCGAGGGGGATCGAGATATCTCGATGGTCAATATGAGGTCAGATTATCATCATATATGAGTTAGGCCTTCATGCATACCCCATGAAACATTTAAAAGTATGTATGGCCTTTATAAGTATCTAGTTATTCCATTATGTTTGAAGAATATTCTATTTATTTTTATGGATCTGATAAATTTTTGTTTCCACCCATATCTAGATTCATTTTTTATAGTCTTCAAGGATGAAATCTTGGTGTGCTCACATACTTAACATGATCAATAAAATTATCTTGATATCATTTTTTGTACACTTAAGGATAACCATCTATTTGATAATATCACAAAATTTTACTTTTGGAATAATAAGGTTCTCTTATTTCATCATATCATATCAGAATAAAGATTATACATACACCCATAGAAGGTGAGTGAAAGGGTTTATTGGGATCTTCCTAAGAATGTTTTTGAAATACTAATTTTCTTGGTATTTGATGGATATTATTGGTACTTCATTCAATAATTTTCATGCATATAATCAACTTTTACATTCTTGAATAATGAAGGAGTAAAATTTATATGTTCTAAAGTATGTGATAGGGCCTTTCAGTAGTTGAAGTGATGGTTTACATTAATGTTGATCGTTATTTTTCTAGATCCGAGAAGAATCTATACGGTTGATTATGATGCTTTGGGAAAAGTCTTGGGATCCATGATGATGTAGGGATATCGAGTCATGGCATATAGGTCACATCATCAGAAGATTCATGAGTATAATTACCCTATGCTTGATCTCAAGTAGGAATCTATGGGTCATGAATTCTGTTGTTGGAGGAACTACTTGTTGGGAGAACGTTTTGTGGCAATATGGACCAAAATATCCATAAATACATATTTACCCTATGTGACTTGAATCTTAGAAAGTGATGATGGTTTGAATACCTATATTCATTAAACATTAAGCTTTATTATATACTTGGGAAAGGAAATATGGTAGTTGACCTAAGCTAGTAAACTCTGATACAGACAGTGCCTAAGGCAAGTAGTGAATGGAAGTTGATGGAACTCTTTTTAGAGATGTATCTAAATATATAGGAGTTTCATGGACATATTATTCTTACAGTTTTAGCAGTGACCTCATCACTACTGGACAAGGTGAAAATGCACTACCACAAAACTAGGTTTTCACAGCGTCGCCCTTTAACAGCGCTAAAAAAATGCTGATAAAGGGGGGACTTTATCAGTGCTAAAAAAAGCGCTGATAAAGGGGCACTTTTAACAGTGCTAAAAAAGCACTTATAAAAGACCCCTTTTATCAGTGCTAAAAAAACTGATAAAAGACCCCTTTTATCAGTGCTTTTTTTAGCACTGATAAAGCCTCCCCCCTTTATCAGTGCTTTTTTAGCGCTGATAAACCCCCCCCCCCCCTTTATCAGTGCTTTTTTTAGCGTTGTTAAATGGGACCCCTTTACTAGCACTTTTTTTAGTAGGGCTGATAAGGGGGGATTTATCAGCGCTTTTACCTAGCACTTATAAATTTTATGTTTCAAAAAAAATCATGAAAAATAATATATTGTTAAATAAGTATATTTATATTGATATAAATATAATATATATTTTTAAAATATGTTTTAGATAAGTATAAATAGACTATTACATTTAATATATAAGAAATTTAGTGAAAATGGCATTCAAATATTTTAAAAAATATTATTAATTAATAATTTGTGAATTATCATCGATTAATAATCATTTAATAACAATTTGAAGACACAAAAAATCAATAAAATCAATAAAATATCTAAAATAAGTTGAAAATGTAACTCAAACTTCAAACGGTCATAACTTTTGATTCGGGTGTCCGTTTGAGCTCTATAGTATATCAAATTGAAGCCTGCGATGGTATCTACGCACTGGTGACTGAAGAAAAGATTGTGTCACATTTTTTTAGGGAAAAAAAAGGCCAGAAGTCCCCCAAAACTAATTTTTTAGTTGGGATTCCACGATTTGTTAACATTCAAACAAGTATAACTTCTCATACGGATGTCCGTTAGTCTTATACCACATATTATATCAAAGATTGTTTCATTTTTTTATATTTGACTAGTTGTGGAGTTGAAACGGGCTTCTGTATTATAAGTTATAGTTGTTTTAACATTCTATGGTTTTTCACATTCACATATATATGTATTTATTTGAAAATATGTGTGTGTGTGTGTGTGTCTGTGTGTGTGTTTGTGTTGTGTATATGTACGTATTTATTTATTTATTTATAAACACACAATAAAAAATATTTTATAAATGTATTTAAAACTAATCTTATAAATATATATTAATATAAAAATAAATATATGGATAAAAAATTATAACTAAAAATATGTATATAAATATATATATATATATATATATATATATTAATATATGAATGAATATATATATACTAATATATGAATATATATATTTATTAATGTAACTAAATATATTTATATTAATATGAATCTATATTAATATACGAATAAATATATATATATATATATATCATTAATATAGAGAAAAAACATGAAATGGCTTAGTGGTAAAGGTGCAGGCACGCAAGGTGGGAGGTCGCGGGTTTGAGTTCTGGTGGAAGCAAGTGCATGCGGGAAAGTGGGAGGGGGTTGCGTGGGCAAGGGAAGCGTGCGGGGTAAGAGGGAAGGGGCTCCGCCTAGAGCTAATAAAAGGGGGGGTCAATCGCTGTTAAAAGCTCCCCCCCCCCCCCCGTATTATGTAATTTTTTCTATTTTTTATTTTTTTATTTTTTGACTTTTATCAGTGCTTTTTTTTAGCGCTAATAAAAGGGGTCCTTTATCAGTGATTTTTTAGCACTGATAAAAGGGTCCTTTATCAGCCTTTTTCTGAGTGCTGATAAAAGGGACCCCCCCTTATCTTTACATCGATTAACAGTGCTTTTTTAACGCTGTTAATGCGCTTTTCTAGCACTGATAAAAGCTATATTTGGAGATACATCCACGGAGGGCTTAGTCATAAGGAATATTATTTTAGTTGGGGACCCACCTCTAGGTTATAAAATTGATGGTGATGATATGTTACACATTGATGGATGTGTATGTGTTCCTATGGACATGTGAGAAGAATTGATATGAGAATATCATGCTTCTAGTTAGGAGATACATCCAAGTCTTATAAAAATTATTTTTACTTCTTTCACCATTATTTTTGGCTAAGAATGAAAAGGAAGATAATGGGGTTTTTCACAAGGTGTCCCACCTGTTATTAGGTGAAGGTAGAACACCATTGACCTGTAGGGAATGTACAGTTATTTCCCACTCTAAAGTTGAAATGGGACAATGTCACCATGTATTTTGTGACTGGACTACCAAGATCCACTCGAGGTAGGTATGTAGTATGGGTGATCATCAATATGATAACAATAGTCACTCACTTTATACCAACTAGGGATACCTTTTCAATGGATGATCTTGTGTGTTTTTATATCAGATATATTATATGACTTTATGGAGTCCCATAGACTATTATATCAGATAGAGGCCTTGGTTTTACTTCTAGATTCTTGAAATGGTTATAGAATTCATTAGTTTCATAGGATTTTTTTAGTAAAACATACCACCCTCAAACTGAAGGATATTCTGAGTAGACAATAGAGGTTTTAGTGGAAATTCTTAGAGCATGAATACTTAATTTCATAGGTTCTTGGGAAAATAACTTTCCTCTAGATACTTTATCTTTCAATAACATCTTTGAGGTGAAAATACAGATGGCCCCTTTTGATGCCTTACAAGGTAGGTCATTTTGTTCACTCATGTGCATGTTAGAGGTAAGATAGGTGGACCTACTAGGACATCATCTCGTTTAAGAGATATCATAGTAAGTAAAACTTATCATAAAGTACATGGAATCATATCATCCATGGAAAATACTTATGTTGATCTTCATCAATGACCTATGGATTTTGAGGATAGAGATCAGGTATTCTTGCATGGTTCACCTAGACTGGGGAACCTATGGATTTAGAAATAGGGGGAGATAGAACCTAGGTTCATTAGACCCTTTGATATTTTTGTGAGAGTCAGTTCAATATCCTATCAAATAGCTCTTACAAGGAGGTATTGATCCATACATCATGAATTCCACATATCTCATCTTTATAGTTATCACTTTGACCCTTCTCATACAATTGACAAAGAATATTTCATTTTATAATTCGATGATTCTTATGAGAATTATCTGATTCATATTATCGACAAAAACATAAATTTAATCTATGGTAGGTTGTCAGATCCCAATTTTTCTCAGAGGAATGGATCAATTAAATTTCAATTTTAATATTTATTGTTATCCTTATGGAAATTCCAAATGTGGTTACAATGGATTCAATAACATATAGGGATTGTTAAGAGCCCATAGATCTAGGTTTTGGAGAATAAAAACCAAACACATGGTTTCTATAAATCATGAACCTGAGGCCACATGGTTTGTTTAAATCATGGGGGTAATATAGAGGGTTTTTTGAGGGCTACAATGATTGTTTATAGTTTTCAAAAACAATGCATGTATTCGACACTTTTAGCTCTATATCATAAGTGAGCCAGCACAATTGGTTTATTGTTTAGCCAAATAGTTCATCCAAACTGTGTACCCCATTAAAAATGGGTGAAATTTCAATTTTACCCCTATTTGTTTATAATTATCTCCCCTATTTTATTTTCTCTCAAACTCCCAACACCCATACTCTATTGAGAGATCTTCCATGAAATCTTCTTAGGCTTTAATGCTCCTCCATCAAATATACTCTGATTAGACTGTAATTTGTCTCATTGGTTAACTAACAGTAAGTGATTTAATCTACTACCATCCTTTCTTAGTATATCTCACCATATTTATTGTTATTTATAGGTGATATAATATTCAATATTTTTAGTGATTTTTCCTATTTATCTATGTTATTCCATTATAGTCCAAATAAAAAGCTAATACTAGATAAGGGTTCATCAATCTCTATAAGGTAAGTGGTTTATAACATTCCCTTATGTCTCATCATTTATATTTTTCACTATTATAACACACATCCTAATAACCCACACATCATCCCTAAAATCAATCCACCTAAAATTATTTTTCTAAATTGAAACCAAAACACCCTAATAGACCCCCTTCTATCAAAAGATGTCTATGATCTCAATGTGAGCCACTCCTTGGTTGTACCATGGATAATCTTATTTGCCCATTTGTATATTATTAACCAAAAAATCATTTTGTGTTTTTGGTTCATATTTTAAAAAGGGATTCAATTAATTTTATTAGATGAACTGGTACATTATCCTAGGAAAAGTTTGTTTTACATGGATCTTATTTAATTATAATAAAATGTTCAAATGGTGTGACACCTTCTATTAGCCTTTATCATTTTTAAATAAAAAGGGAATGGATTTAATGAAATGATAGCCTTTCATGGTTATTATATGGACTTTAGTTGTTAAATTTAATGTATGGTGCCTAATACTACTATAGACCTTTTTCTTTTTTAAGGAGTGTATATACTTGAGACAAGATTGGATTCCTGAAGGAATACATTAAGCACTCTGAGGATGCAACCCTAATTCATTGATGTGGTTACTAATGGAGATAACCACCTTGGAATTTAGTCTTTGACTTATTAGTATGTGAATTCCTTGGTGTGATACCCATGATTAACTCACTTCATATCAAGAAATTAGAATATCTTGGATACACTCCATCGATTCAGCATGATGTCCTCTGACAAGCAGCACCTTGGATTTTCTCCTTGGGTTCCACTCATTCTTAGAATAGGATTTACTATGGAGGTGTTCAATAGAATCAGTTTAATCATTTTTTTAGTGTAAGGTCAAGGGATTTTTCCTTGGATTACACTTAGAATTTTATAGCTAGTATGTATGGTTATTTTTCATGAGCAATCTTGACCTTATACGATCAACGATGTGTGGTTTCACCTTGGGTCCTATCATAAAATTATCACTTATTAGACTCATTAGTTACACTTTGGGTCTCACAATATATATTTATTATACTTGGATGCCACAGTTATATTATTTATACCTTATCCATTTATAGGTCACATGTTTAGATGCATCTGTCTTAGGCTGAAGCAAGTATGGCCATCCAAGAAACCCATGAGGATCCAAGATCGACATTATTATTATTTCACACATTTTATTCCACATAATATTTTATACATAAAAAATATTAAATTTATATTTACATATGGGACCTACTATAGACACTATTGGTGGTGGCCAACAAAGTATATCTCACACCTTTTTCAGGTCACTGATTAGTGCCCAGACAGACTACATGGATGCAGGTAGGGACAAGGGAAAGAACACGGATATGGATGATTTATTTTCTTGTAGTATGGGAGATTAGGAGAAAATGACCATGAATATTATTATTATGATATTATAGATAGTCATTTTAATCTTTTTTTTCCTTTTGATATACATGTATTGTATATGTTCATGTTTCCATGTATGTTTATTCTTTTTTTAATAGCGCCATGACATTGACATCATTTTATATACAATTTTGATTGTTGTTGTTTAGTATACTTATCTTTTCTAGATGTTTATCTTTTATGATTCTCTATATGTTCCTTATTTTCATCTTACAGAGTAATGCACTAATTATACCACTGTATTCCACTCTAATCATGAGGGTATAGTCTCCCAATTGTACCACCTTATACCCATGCTGCAAGTTAGTGACCTCTGAAATATGGGGAGGCGTGCTTGAGGAAATTTTTCCAACCAGTTTTAGTTACTTATGAGAGATACAGGTCTAAGATATCACATGGTTCCATATTTCTTTGATTATAACCCTTATATTATTTTAATAAAATGATAAATAAAATATGTAAATATCATGTACTTAATAACTCTAAATTTTTATTATAAGGATAAATATAGGATATGTTCAGTTTTAAATTTTTATTTGAAAAGTAAATTTATTATTTATTATACTAATATTTTTTTAATTTTTAGCAATTGAATATTTACCTTAAATTCTAACACAACTCTAACCCATTATTTATCCAATTAATTGATAACTAAAATAAATGAAATTAAAAATAGGAAAATTAATATAATTTGGTTGAATAATTATCTTCCATGAATTTTATATAAAATATAACATATTATGGAAATTTTTTAAGGTTTAATTCAAATTCCATTATTGTCAGGTTTTTTTCACAATTAAATTAAATGAGGTGTAAAAATAGAAATTAATGATATTTTATTAAAATAATATTTTATTATATTATTTGGAAGTCATAGATATATTAAAAGTGGAAAATTTGGATAAGATATGGTTGAAAATTTTATCCCATGGAAATTTATGAGACAATTTTTACCATATATGTAAAATTATAACCTGTTATAATTAAAAAACTCATTATTGTTTTTAATGTTAAAAATAGTTAATGAAGGGGTTAATAAAATAGATAAGGTTTAAAATAATAAAAAAACTATATAAATTAAATTATATGATGATATTTAAGAACTATATTAATTTTATTTTAATCTCTATCCTTTTTTAGGCATTTTATTGATAATGACTTAATTAAATTTTAATATTTTTTTAAATTCCAAGTGTATCCATTTTTACCCTTAAATAATAAACACTTACCTCTTTAACTACATCACATAGAATAATATATCTTATCCAAAACCTACCAAATTCTCTTCTTGAAATCCTTATATATATTCTAGAGTTGTTTTTTTCTAAAAATACCAACACTAGGGTCCTTAATAGGAGATTTAAATGACTTCTTTCAAAGAAGAGATAGTAACCTTAACTGATCACTTTCCATTTACTTCTTCTTTTAATTCTCTAAATATATGGTATTTATCATAAAATAACAACCTAAAAATTATCAATATACTTACATGTTATTTTGATTATGAAAACACTATTACCCACTATCTTTCCCATAAAATGGTAAGTGAATGTATCTCTCATTCCTATATACGGCTTACCATATCAACGTAACTATACAATTTAGTTTTCCATCACCATATTTTATCGATAGGTATATGTTTACACTACTTTTTTCATGTGAGAGTGAGAATTTTTTAGGGTAAATACCTCAAGAAAAAAGATAATTTAAATATATCAAGGATTATATGCTCACCTGGGTAATATCACACAAGGTCCACCCAGTGTCAACACACAATTATAGAATATACACAACCACCATCACATAATCCCAGAAATGTGTACCTAGGAGACTCGCAAAGGACACACCTATGTAATAACTAGTGTGACACACCTTATCGAGTCTCCTACTTCACTAAGGGTTCCTAAATTTCTTATTAATAGGACCCTAGGGATCCTCATTTAGGGATGACTAGAAACTCAAAGAAGCCTTGAAGATTTGCTCTCTCTAGTCCTTTTCCCAAGACCTCCAACATTCAGGTACTACATTAAGACTCTAAATAATATTAAATTAAGTATTATTGTGGGATTATATTTTCCCTGATGCTTTAAACACAAAACACTGACGTGATCCACATCCCCTAGTCCATGCATACTTGGAAAAATTCCCCTTTTTAAGAAAAAAACGTGAGCTCCAGTCATTCAAATAAATCTAAGGAGACCCTTATAGCCTAAAAAGGGCCTCTACCAAATTTTTTCATCGAGGTATTCCATTTTTTTAATGATATCTTCAGCTCACCCATGTACACCCTATGTGTTATATGTTCAGATATCCTATGTCTACCTTGGGAAATACCTCTTCTAGTCACTTAGGTCTACCTTGTGTGAGTAACCCTCAATTATACCAGACATTACCTATGTGTTCCACCTTCTATCTACTCAGTATTTACCTAAATTATCCATACATTGGTCCCTTTTTATTTCAATAGTGGAAGTTCACCTCTTCCCATGGGTCCCTCGTTCAAGAGGGACCAAGTCTAGGACTTACCCAAAGCATCTAGATATGTGTAATCAGATAATGGGGAACATTAGTGTCTCCTATAAATTATAAATTTTCATAGTAATGGAGGTATTAAATTTATCCTACATAATAAGTGGTATCCTTATAGTTTTCTCGATTATTCATTCTAATGGTAACAAGGATCCCAACCTTGGTGGCAGTGCTAAGGACCACCCTATTTCAGAAAGTGTGGAGTACCACTTTACTCTACCTTATATGAGGGATACTATCTTATCCTCTCATAAACCTATATGAAATTAGGAAAATAGAGTCCCTCCGAGAGTAATACCATAGTCTTTCTTATGGGTTTTATCCTTATGGGTGCATAAGTCTTGACCCTAGTTACAAAAACAAGAGAGGAGACGAGCACATAAAAATCTCTTTCTCTATCCAGTATCCATAGCCTCATCCACCAGAAGATAAAGGAGATTTTTTAGATTTCCAAATATTAAACTTCCTATTTTTTCACACACTAATCATTACTCATGTGGTATTAGAGTCTAGTAACAATCATAAAATCTACACAATCACAAACCTATATCAGTAGAGAGTTCTTATGACAGATATTCCTCTGGCCTAGACAAGGAAATCTTATTTGGTGTAAGTCATCAAATCCATGTATCCATCTCAAAGGGACATATCCCATTTGAGAAAAACCTTCAAAGGGCCACAATCCTGATAATGAAACCAAGGGCCTCCTAGATAATGTAAGTCCTCAAATCCTTGTATCCATCTCAAAGGGTTATATCCCCATTAAGACAAACCATTAAAGGGTCACATGCCCAATGAAGAAAAAAAGGACCTCCTATTTGGTGTAAGTCCTCAAATCCATATATCCATATCAAAGGGCCATACCCCCTATGAGATAAACCTTCAAAGGGACTTCATAGGTGTTGGACTCTACCTTTTGAACTACAATGGATTTGATTCTCACATAAATAGGATATATAGGAAGCCTCTCATAGGTTTAAACCCAACACCCAAAACTCACCCTAATCATCTCTAGGACACATTCACTATAGGGTGACATCTATCATAGGAGGCTAAAACCCTTCCAGGTTTCTTGGGCCTCTTCGGCATAAGTCCCACACCATCCATGACTAGGAACCTTTCACCTAGACATCCTTTTTGCATGAACTTAAACTATATGGTTTAGTCTTCATCACATGTCATTAAAAGGTTTGATGTGTCCTATTAAGTAGAACCAAACTATAAGGTTTCTTATTACTTTCAAGAGGATATGTAGGAATCCATACTCCATGGTCCCAATCCTGACATCAAAACAACTCATGTATTTTTATATGATGATAAATTCTAGATCGCCCCACTGTGTTTCTTAAAACCAACATCATGCTAATAAATGAATAATGAATCTGTAATTTGAATACAAATGGGTACCATCAATGGGGAACCTCAAATACATACAGATGTATCCATTGATGAAGAACATTAGATACATAAATATTATTATAATGTCTATACATGTTAATGACTAATTGATAACTTAAGGGAGAACCATGTTATATTTGGGATTTAATAAATTATTCATGAATATGTATTAAATCTGTAAGAGAGACCTGAAATGGGAAATAATTCCCCTAAAATAGTGATATTATCCCAACCTACCATCCTCTCGACCAATATGAGTCCCTAAGAATTGTTTGAACCATTCCCTAATAACTACCTACATTGGGAAAGAAGGTTTGTGAAACATATAAAATAAGGGAACCATTGGTTATTTTTTATTCCATGAAAAAACACCCCATTAGATGCCACCCAGGAAGCACATGGACATATTTTTCAAACATGGTGGTTTTTCCATCACCACCAAAAAATTCCATTCACACCCACATGGTTATTGGGATAAAAACAAAAATAGTGATCTCGACATGAAGAATTGTGCAACATTAAACCCCCCCACAATCAACCAGTTAGAGCCCATGATTTTTTTTCTTCATAAACAAATATAGTGAACTTGATGTGAATACTTAACCATGATGGATGTTTCACCCACATTTCAAGACCCTTTCTTTCATAAAATGAAATATATCCAAACATAGATCTAAAACAACTGATTACACTTGTGTTCATTTATTAGGATGATCCTTTTAAGGGGTTTTATTTTTTGTGTTTTTCACATATATCCATGAACTTCCAAAAAAACTCCCTTTAATATAATGGCATCCTACCAGCTAGACATAACATATTCATCGGTTACAGTGTAAGGGGGTCCTTATCAAATCAGTGGACACTGTCACCAACCCATCATATTAAATTCTTGGTCTTAAACACACTAGTTTGGGATCACTACCAAGATAAACTGTGCCAACCCTATAGGCTATTCTAAAATACATCCATCTAATGAATCCTTAATAACCATTCACTCAAAAATTACTGGTATCCCAAAAGTAAACAACACCGGTCACCATTTCAAATCATTTCAGGATCATGTCCCCATAACGCAATAATAAGTTCATCCCATATCTTTGAGAGGCTGATCAACAGGTCACTAATAACCTCATCCAAACAAAATAGGGATCCTTTCAAATGGATCCTATAAATATCCATTGTATTCAATGTTGTTTAACAGAAAAACCTCATTTTAATGAGGGTGTTTCTCTCAGGATTCTGGCCCAGGTCACCAAGACCTAGGCACTCGGGAAAACCTATTTAGGGAAGTTACCATTCAATAGGTAACATGACCCTACTACCATTCTCTCTATATAATAATTCTAGCCAAATATGGTGGAAAACTATGAGCAGGAACACACACCTTCCCACATATATGAATCCTTCCAGCATAATTTGGTAGTATCGAGAAATCCTTCCAACCAAATATAGTGGAAAACTGTGAGTAGGTTCACACACCTTCCCACATATACCAAGCCTACTAGAATAGTTTGGAAGCATCCAGATAAGACCACCAACCAAATATGGTGTAAAACTGAAAGTAGTCACACACACACCTTCCAACATCTACCATCCATGCTAGTACAATTTCGTAGTATTCGAAGAAACCATCTAGAAGATTATAATAAAAAACTTTGGGTAAACCCATAGCTCTCCCCAAACACTTAATTATTGTACATATATACCGATAGAAAATGAAGGATTGGATAACAGAAATACCCTTTATCCAACCATAGAATGGGAATATATCCCCTTTTGGCCACTGAAGTCACACAATGTATCCTAAAAATGGTTAAAGGGAAGATACAAATTCTTATCCAAATCTTAAAAACCTTCTATGATATAACAACAGTAGTAGTAGAGGTTGATGGGAAGACCCACAAATCTATCACTATAATTGGGGTGACTAATCAATACAATACAAGGGTCACTCCTGAGAAGACACATATACCTATTCTCACCTAGGATAGTTGTGGGACAAATCCCATGATAAATGGAAAATCTTATTAGGTACATACCCCCATTCTAACTGAATGTTATCGATCTACCCTAGTGGCCATTTCTAGGAAGTCATATATACCTTAAAAAATTCTAAAAAAATGGAAAATTATGTAAAATATATAGAATATAATCAAACAATATTCAATATATGAAAGCTGATATCCAAATAAAGTGAACCTAATCGTCCATAAGAGATTTTCCAAAAAGGAGTCTCATCAAAGGAGATTAAAAAATGAAAAGCTGATCTATGATCCTATTATGCTCAATTCTAGAGTTCTTGAGGCCCTCATAATTTTATATATAGCATCTCAAGATCCCATTAATCCATTACCAAATTATAGAAACAATATTTTCAATTATAAAGTTCCTCCCCATAACTTTGATGTAAGCAGTTCTAGAGGTCCTCTCAGGATTCCTTTCCATGAAGGATCACATAATTTCTAGAATCAGATCAATAATGAGATATCATCTCATGATGGGAGCCATAGAAACCCTCTATGTGGTTGTAAGATAAAATATCAAGGAGTTCCACTACTTATTATCAACTTCATTAAAGGTCCTTCCTACTGTATATGCTATAGTAATTCTCCTTACAGTCAAACGTTAAGTCATGATGGTTGTCCTCCCCATGATCAAATTTTCTATAAAATTCCTCCATACATTGACAATTCACTTCACCAAGGAGTTCCCCCTTTCTGAATTAATTATGAGAAATCCCTCCTATCATGAGGCACTTCGAAAATGAGGATAATCATGCCTAATTATTCATCATTGACAAGTAACATCATTTCTCAACTGGAAGACATCCCAACGAAACAGTCATTCACTAAACCAACATTAAATAACTTTCCTTCTAATAAGAAAGAGGAAATATATACCAATCATTTTGTTCACAATAAAGTTGTAGGAAAAATTCCACTTTAATAGGATCATGTTGAGGAACCTCTTATCAAATAAAAATAAGTATACTTCTCATGAAGATACAGTTATCTAAACACCATATACTATTCAATTTATGGCATTTAGGAACTCTTGAATACATCATTACAAAGGAATTTTTAGAAGATAGTGTTCATGATATGTTCCTAAATATATGGACCACTATTTAGTACTTAAAAATAAAATTATTTTCTTATGATGAAGATCCAAGCCACATCAAGGTAATAGAAGAGATACACTGTCAAATTAACTTGGTGGCCCTCTTAGTTTCACAACACCCGAAATAGGGAAAAGAGAAAAGGTACCTTTAACATGAATGCCTTTTTGTGTTAAAATAGTTTCTTTATATGATCACATATTCCCCATTTGGTGTTCATTTTAGAGAATTGGGTAAACATGATGTATTTAATTTCAATTCACTCCATGTTATGCAAATCCCGCTAAAGGTGAAATCATGTAATTTCATAGCCTCATGATAACTTCAAGAATTGGTCCCTAGTTTATATAATTGGAATGTTTAGAAAAATATGGCCCTGAATGACTCTCAAAGACATAGGTCTAGAAGAGACCAATCCAACAAAATACTCCTTCATCAAGCACTTGAAAATATTTAGAAAGCCTTCCACTTAAGGGAATCAAATCTTTAGGCATCACCAATACCTTTGGAAACATGTGTCTAGGATGAAAATAATATAATTCACTCCACCAATGATCAATAAAAGCGCCATAAAATCAAGAGAGTATTCGTGTTGATAGCATCTTTATTGATCCAGGAGTAACCCAAGCCCATAGTTCTAGGGTATTTTTTAACACAACCTCCAAGGTAAACAAACCAAATCTGAAAGGTTGTAAAAGTATAATGAGAGTATACCTAGAACATAGGGTTGGTGGATTTTTTACATCAACCTATTCCTCAATATAATTCATTATTTTACTGTTTATGGGGATTTCTATAGAACAAATCCTCTTAGTTCTTCATATCCCATGATGCAACATCCTCCCTGGTAACACATATGAAAAAAATTTCTAGTGATTCCCTTTGGATCACCATTTATTAGAAGTACCCAAGAGGACCATAAATGAGATGATAAGTCCTTATAGCAGGTACAAAAAAAAGAAATCTCTCAAGTGGGGTGATAAAATGCCTGAAATGATGTATGGACTGGTGAACATCATTATCACCACCCCTGAAGATGCTACAGAACACAGGATCAATATAGAGGAATAAGATGAGGTTTATATTCATAATATAGTCCACACTAAAATTATTAATGAAGGTATGTGTAGCTAAAATTAGAGGCTCACTATGAATTTGTGGATTCCCTTGATTACTCAACTACTACCCCCTCAGCAATCCTCTACCAAAGAAAAGGGTAAATGTTAGGTTGTACCTCACCCACCACCTGAATAGGTTAAACTATTCACACTTGAGGAAATATTTACTGAACAAGATTAAGAGACAAAGGAGTTAAGAAAACTAAATGAAGAAAAACTTCGAGGAAACATCCCTACGGGATATGTTCTACAAGAGGAGTCTCACCTCACCCTCCCAGAAGATGTACCTTATCCAAGAGGGTCCATCCCAACAACTAAAAAAGAACCAGAAAAGATGATATACTAGGACCCCATGAAAGAAATATATCTATAGTTCCCTTCATTGGGTACATATCCAGAGCTGGGTCAGACATATCCTCACTGGCCAGGCCCTGTTGGTTACCCACCATGGCCACAAACAAAGACACAATAGTTGACCTTACCTATTTCTTCTCATGTTAAAGATCATGTTTAGCCAAACATTATTCTTGGTCCTATCAGTACTATTGATTCATTGATAGCATCATTGGAAGCTATGGTAGAATGGTGTACACTGGTAAATAAATGAATGAATCCTTACCCAAAATGGGCATATTTTACCCCTCCCCCGCCAAACTTTGGGAACCCTACACTTTAAATTTTTAATAGATCAGGGGACCCAAAGAATCATTTAATTTATTTTGTGTCCAATATTATTCCATGATGGAAAATCCTATATAACAAAAATAATTGAAATTAAAATAATTTTTAAATACTCTTCAAGGTCTAACCTTTATATAGTACACTAGTTTTTTGGCTCGGTCAATCATGGGATGCGAAGATCTTCATCGTCAGTTCCTCTTTCAATTTATCACAAAAATGTTCAATATGATAGTCCTCAACCTCTCAAACTAAATGAGTTATCATAATGAGAGTTTATAATGTTTTATTTATTGTTGAAATAGGTCGACCTACTCCCTAAACCTAAATCTTCCCCAATAATATTTTTTTCCCTTATTTATAGAGAATCTTCATGAAGATTTTCACACACCACTCATCCATGTAAAATATATAGGTGGGTTTTAGGATATTTTCATAGTTTATAAAAGAATAAAAGATTCCATATTTTAAATCATGGTCATGAATTGAGTAATTCCATCATCTCAAGGGAAGAGAACATGAAAATCAAAGGCTACCACTATCATGCTTAAACTAGCCCATGCATCATCTTCATCTCCAAATCCTACACCATACCATGAAACATACCTTCTAATCTATCAGAAAAAATGAACACCTTGTCATTATGAGAAAAATTTGTAGAGGAGAAACAAATTTGAGGAATTAATGAATATATTTTATTCTTTCCAAGATGAGAGAGTCTCTTCCAGACATAGTCCTTATCAGATGAGGAATTAATCTTTGGTTCCATTAATGTAATTCACTTAATGGATATTTTATCTAATTATGAATATGAACATGAACCTGATATCCCTACATCCTATTAGGGAATCAAGGGAGGATACCATAGGAGATGAGGGTATAGGGGAAGGTGTAGTTATATTAGGACTCAATATCCTAGAAACATCCCTACTTGGACTGTCTACACTACTGAAAATCATGGGAGAACCCTCAAGCGGTCCCAACAGAAGAAGGAAAGTTCCCCCACATATTTAAGGTGTATCTCTTACCTGATCATCTTGTAATATTGATTAGTGGGGATGAAATTATCCGATTTATCCCTACAAATAAGAATACCTATTCCACCTAATCACCCAACAACTGGAGAACCTTCAATGCATATTACAAGGCTTGATCTACCGATGCTAAGTACTTAAGAACTGTTGAAATATAATCCCCGGGATGCGAATCCCCCTTAGCTCAGAAGTATTAAATTCTAAATCAATTGGCCTTGGTGTTATCCAGTTTTTTAATCCTATATTCTCTAAGTATATAAAAATACCTTCATGAAACACTCATAAAAGATTTACTGATCCCTTAAGAGTTTTAAGATGAGGTTTCCACTTTTAGAGTATATCATGAATAGATAGATCCTAAATAATTCCAAATGATCATCTATTTCATGGAATAAGATAATAATTATATTATAAAGGGATACATCAGACCATTTTATGCTTCTATATTGATAAATGATGTTGATATTAAAAGTCCCTTCATTGAAAATGGATCATAATTCAATTTCATTATAGTCCAAAATCATCATAGAGTGGTTTATAGTGATACCCATATATTAACTTACACTCTAACAAAATAGGGTTATGAAAAAAGAGTGAAAAAAGAATCTCATAAGAATCAATATGGGGGATCATTTTGGGGACCACGTATCTGACTTGGGGTTCCTAGTTGTTCGGTAGGATAGGACCTTAAACATTCTAATAGGAATTCCTTGGTTTCATCAAGACATGTAGGTCCCATATTCATATCCCCAATTCCATAAATATTTAATTCATAGTCAAATTGGGATGTTTCATGGTGATAAAGCCACATTCAAATCATTCAATTCATAATATATTGATGAAGTATTCTACTACAGGGAAGCGAAATAGACCATGGTTGATGGTTTTTCTTGAGTTATTTCCATAAATGCTCTTGAAAATACCCCATCTGATTCCTTCAAATATCTAATTGAATAATATGTGTCTCTCGTCAATTAGGTCAAAGGAATGGTACCAAATTCAATCTCGTATTCAACAAAATTCATGAGATCAATCATGATGACTGAGACCAACATCGCTAAAAAGGTCATTTACTCTCTAAAAAGTGGTAAAATATCGTATTAAAATTCACTCATTCCATCCCCAAATCTACAAAGGATCTTTTCCTCATTAGATAAGTCTGAAAAGGTTGTCATATCTCCAAGGGAGGGTGATGTTTATCCTTCTCTTTCACTCATCTCCCCTCCAAAACCTCAAAGAAACCCCACATCATCGATAGGGTCTGAGGAAGTCGCTTCACATTTTGGATGTCAAAATGTTGACTCCTTTTATAAATCTAAGAAATCTACTTCATCACATACTCCCCCTAAGAGTAGGTAAGAAGAGTAAAAGTAAGATAATATGAAGAGAAAGATGAGGAGTAAGAGGAGGAGGACCTCAGGGATTCCCCTCCATCATTAGAGGATGGTGTCTCTACCACTATTGATGAACTTTGAAAAATAAATATGGGTACAGAGGATGACCCACAACCCACATTGATTAGTACGTCTATGTAATCCATAGAACTATAGGAATATACCTACTATCTAAAGAAACATAAAAACATGTTTTCCTGAAATCACAGAGGAATGATGGGCCTTGATCCCTTGGTGGCCACTCAATACCTAGGATTTCTAAAAAACCATTAGGGATACAAATAGGTGTCCAAAATGATGTACTAAGCTTACACCACAAAAATTGAGGCTGAAGTTGACAATATTGTCAAGGAAAATTTCATTTGGAAATATAGTATTCAAATTATCCATCCAAAATCATCCCAGTAAAGAAAAAGAATAGGAAAATCAAGCTCTACATCGATTTTAGATCTCTCAACTAGTACTGCCCGAATGATAATTTTCAAGTTCCAATCACAAAGCTAAAATTGATGATACATCTAGATATCATGACCTTTACTTCATGGATGGTTATTTATAGTATAATTAAATTATAGTGGGTCTATAATATGTATAATAGACTACCTTTAAGTCCCCCCCTAGAGAGTATTCTACTACAAGGTGCAGCCTTTTGGATTGAATAATTCTAGTGCTACATATAAACGTTCCATGCATTCTATCTTCAAACCTATTTGGGAAGGACTTTTGAATTCTAATTCAATGATATAGTGGTTAAATATCTACAATCTTCTAAAAATAAAACTAACCTTGATACCATCTTTAATAAATTTTTCCAGTAAATATTGAATATCAACCCCTTGAAATTTACTTTTGGAGATACCTCGGGAAATTTCCCTGGATTAATTATATGCCATCATGGAATCAAAGTTTATCCTGATATGACAAAGGCTATTATTAATAAGTCCCCTCTGCAAAACCATAATTAGTTGATAGTATTATAAGTAAACCTTACCTACATTCTTCACTTTATATAAAATCTTAGAGGAAAGTGTTTTTTGTTTAACCAGTTTAATAAAAAAAGGGGTCATATATTAATGGAACGATGATTGTTAGGAATCATTTAACAATCTCAATAAATATATTTTTATTCCACTAGTGTTAATTCCACCTGTTGAGGGGAAACCATTCATTTTTTATGTGATAGACCTGGAATGGTCACTAAGAATTTTCTTCTCATAAAATAATGACACTAATAATGAAAACAGTCTTTATTATCTCAGTTGAACCCTACTCAATATCAAGAATCATTATTCATATATTAAAAAGATATGACTAGAATTAATCATCATAGTTCAGAAGATGAGGAACTACCTATAGCACCACAAAGTCCATTTTTCCTATCATAAAAACCTTCTCAAATACATCCTCTACCATACTATTTTTATTGGATGTTTGGAACATATGGAAGTTATCTTGTAGCAGTTTGTCATTCAGTTCATTCCTAAAAAAGTATTAAAAGTACAAGATTTGGAATAAATCATTATAGAACATCCATATGCATAAAAATTGTTGTTAAAATCAGGATTTCTTAAAGAATATATCTTCTTTATTCAAGATGGCCTACATACATGATAAATGTATTTTGAAGTTTTGTCCAGAAGCCCAATAGGGAAATGATTGGACGACCCAAATCTCAATAGAGTTGGGATGGGGGTTGTGTTCATATCCCTAGAAAAAATTCTCATTGATTAATCAATCCTATTTTTATATGGTTTTACAAATAAAGAAGGAAAATATTAGGCCCTCATCATAGGGATTGAATTGGGACTTCAAATTCTAGTTGACCATTTGTAGGTGAAAGCCAATTCATAGTTGGTAATCAAGAAGATAAATGGTGATTATAATATAAAAAATGAATAGATAATTCCCCTAATTTACTATTTCTAGGTCTAATAGAAGATTTCCCCTTGGATACAACATTGTCTCACATCCCATGATTAAAAAATTCCCAGGCAGATGCATTGGTGAATGAAGTTATGGCTTTGGTGGATCCATGTCGAGATGAAATAAGCATTAACATTGCACACCACCAAATGATCTCGCATTTTTTTCATTTTGATGTGGAAGAAATCAATGAGGTTAATTACATCCCCAATACATATGGTCCTACATCCATTTGGATGATACAAATTGTGGACTACTTTAAAATGGAGTACTCTCATCAGAAAAATCTAGAAAAGATCAAATCTAACCATAAGAAACCAACTTTACTCTTTATGATGGCCCAAATCACTAGAAATTATTCTATAACCATGGATTCTATAGAGTCCTTATCAAGTGTGTTTTTATAGAATATATTGTTGTTGTAATGAAATAAGTACATACGGGAGCCTGTGGTGCCAACCAGTCAGGGTTAAAACTTTCCCATCAAATCTAGAGGCTTGGAAAGTATTGTCCGTCAATGATGCAAGATTTCATGAAATTCACCCAAAAGTGAAATTCCTTCAAAATTAACTCCAACTTCATCCATAAAACCTTAGATTCACTACACACATCCAAATACTTATTTCTATTTGTTGTACGGGGAATGGATATTTCAGGGTCATATCCTCCAGCTATGACTAATAATTTCAAATATATAGTCATTGTTATTGACTTCATCTCCAAATGGGATGAAGAAATACCCCTAAAATAAGTTGAGACAAAAATTATTGTTAGTGTCATGAAATCCCACATCATTACCAAATTATGTGTCCCACATACGATACAAATGGAAAATAGCACTAATTTCTATTCTGCTGATTAGGAAAAGATATATCAGGAGTATAATATCAAATCCAGCCATTCTCCTCGCTATTATACAGTAGCTAATGGATATATAGAGGCCTTGAATAAGACCATATCAAATATAATCCTAGAAATGGTTTATCGAGATAAAAATTCTTGGTTGGACAAGACCCTATCTGTGATCAACTATCTGCATATGAGAAATATAAAAAGTGGCTAGATTAATTGGAGTGAATCGATGAGAAAATATTGCATACCTTGGATCACTTGAAGGTTCATCAAAATTATATAGTGTGGGCTTATAACAAGAAATTCCACCTTCACTCATTCCTTCAAGGAGAGATAGTATTGGTACTTAGGATCCCAATGGTACTAGGGAAGAAACCTATAAAGAATGAGTTGAAGTGGTAGGGACCTTATGTCATACATAAGTTCAACTCCAATAGACCTTATTCCTTGATCATGATGGATGGATAACATTTTATGACCCCTACCAATGAAATATTTCTCATGAAATAATTTTTATAATCTTAGATAATGGTCCTCGATGAACAAACCTAAAAGTAACACCATATCATCCTTGTTACATGATGATAAATTTCAGGACATTTGGTCATGTGTGAAAGACCTTAAAAGGTACTCCAAATGGTCTTCATCGCATGACCTTAAAAATAATGAAATGTGTTCCTAATCATATGACCTAAACCTTAAAGACACCATAGTCTGAGATGTAAGTATCTAAACTATTTAGCCTAACATCCTAGTAACAATGCATTAAACTATATAAAAATTTCCTTATCATATGAAATAAAATATCATGGTTCACATCCTTGTCATAATAATTAAAACTATATAAAATTTTGGTTTGTTCTTAAGAGGGTCACAATCTTTGTTGTTTGTCTTCCACTACAACTGCATTCTAGAACTAAGTGTTTCTTGATTCTCATATACATGGTATATCTAGTGGAACCCAAAACATATGTCCTAGGACTATTCGTGAATTAAAGAAAATCCCCCTCTCCTTTATAAAAATAGATATTTATGCAGGATACCTTAAATAAGGTTCCCTCATTTGGGTTCCCATCACATAAACATAAATATCTATTTTCCTACATATGATTCAGATATATATAGCTAAATTCACACTCCATGGCTAATTCCTATCCAAATGCTTTCTTTTTTCTTGGAAATACTCCTTCTAAAAATGATACTCCTTTTCCTTTGAAAATTTAAATCTCTATTAGCCTTTCTTGGCCATCAGTGATAGAATGTATGATTCCTAAGGATACCTTTTTTTTTACTTTGCATTGATACACCCCAAATTGTCTTTGCATAAGTCACAACAAAAAGGCTCTTCAACTAGAGGATGATGATGTTTGACTATGCATTGATACTCTCTATTTTTTATTTTCATAATACACCCCCCAAAAGGCCTATCAACTAGAGGCACATTCATCCTTATGATAAACCTATTCTATCTACATAATCCCCAACAACATCATGATGTAAACCACTTTTTGAGCATGGTATGTTTTCATTCCTTTCTTCTCATCCCATATCACTTTTTTGGATCCAATAACCCCAAAGTTCATGGTTTACAACTTATTTCTTCCCTTCCTAAGTATGATAGAATATCTGTGGCCCAATAAACCTTATATCACTCACCATTTCCATGACATATGGTCCTAGACATATGAGCTAAAACTAAAAGGCACCATGTCTCCCTGGTCGCTTGATGTTAAACAAGATGAAAACTTATTTAGCACATTATGTTAAAATGTAGTTTTACCCTTTGTATCGAACATATGATGCCTTGGACAACCAACTTAGGAACACTAATTTTACAAACATGGGGTTCCTATCATAAGATGATTCCTTGAACACCTGGATAGCATTTATAGTTCATCATGCTTCTCTTTTTCACATCTGGTAATCTTTATCCTTTTCACATGATGTTAAATAACATGGTTTTCTAGAGCTATGTATGACTTAATTCACATTCCAATAAGATATGTAGAGATTCTTAAATCCTAGATCCTGGTCCAGTAACTCGATAAAAAAATGACCCTTTTATTTTCTTTTAATCACTTCTGTGTTGTGAAAGAAACCTTTTACACTCCTTATTTCTCATACTAAGCATAGCTCACATGGGATTAGAATTTATGTTAAAAGATTCCCCAAATGATCAAGGAATATCAGTTCACATCAAGGTTAGTATGGTCATGGATGAAAGACCTTAAAAGGAACACCAAATATCCTTACCACATCACATTAAACTACATGGTTCATGTCTCTTTCATAAAGTAAATACAAGAATAATGTGTAGAAAGATTATAACTTTTTTTATGAGATACGTAGTGACCATAGGATCCTACATCCTATTCCAGAAGCTATATAAAAATTCCCCTACTCTCTTATGTATGAACCATATCTTCATAGAAGGGCCTTGTATGGGTTGTCACCCTATTCGTGAGCCCATATTCAAAAAACAACTTATCCACATAAGAAATCAACCAGACTGGGGAATCCTTCCAAGAACTATGTGTAGATTGATTCTCCCCATAATGATATATGTAGTGATGCATGGATCCTATGACTTAGACCCAACTTCGATAAAAAAAATATTTCTCCCTGCATATGGGTCACACCTACATAGGAAAAATTTCTCATTGTTCTTTGGTGATTTTTACATGAAATGATCCTTCTATACTCAGAAACCTTCCTTCCACAAATCAAACTATATTTCAAGAAATAAAATTCTCCATAATATTTTTGTGTCCATCAGTTATAGAATATCGAATACCTAAGAAAACCTTTTTTTAATATGAATTGATACACCCTATTTTGGATTTGCATAAGTCTCTACCAAAATTAATGTAAATGAGAGGTTTCTATTTTTTGAATATACATTGATATGCCCAATTTTGAAATTTTATAATTAATCACCAAATGGCTTATCAACTAGGGTAACATTCTTCCTCAGGAGAAACATTTTCTATCTCTGTAATCATCATCACCTTTATACTAGAATCCTATTTTCAAACATGATCCCCGGTCATTTCTTGGATACTTGTCTCATATTAGTTTTCGAATCTAAAATCCCCCATAGTATAACTTACAACCTTCCCTCTTCATGCCTGAATATGATGGGATATTCTCAGTCAGATCACCTTGAAATTAAAAATCTCTATTCTTACAATCAAAGTTAAAAGACCTCAAATTGTAGCCCCCAATTTCATTTACATAAGGCATTTAAATGCACAGTTTATGTCCTAGTCGCATGAAATTAAACTCTATGATAATTCATCCCCCATTGAGTAGGATCCTTTTCACATGATGTTGTTCATCCACTACATCACCCAAAATAACTTCATATGACTTGATACTCATTCCATCAAGACATGTAGTGATGTCAAGATCCTTCATTCTAAGCCCTACTACTACAGTATCTAAAACCTTGGTGTTTTTCTATTCATGGAAAAAATGTTCTGGGTGTAAAGCTCTAAATTTATCCTAGGACCCATCCATTATAATATTTTGGTCAAAATAGGAATCTCTCCTCCTTTAAATATAAACCAAATTTTTAAAGGAACGGTTTTCTCATTCATGGCTAGTTAAAACCTAGTTTCTCCATTAATTTTCAGACACATTCCATTCACAAGACACCCTATGCGTTATTAGAAAGTATGGATACTCAAAAACTCTCCTTGTACATTGGTGATATAATGTATGATTCCTGAGGATTCCTTTTTTTACTATGAACTGATATGCCTTAGTCGGTCATATGTTTCCCCAAAAAGGACTGGAAACCAAATCCATATTCATCCTCAATAAAAACCTCTCCAATCTCAGTAATCCCAAACAACATCATGCTGAAAACCACTTTCCAAACATGGTCTATATCAATTAACTATATACTTACTCTATATCATGTTACAGATCATGAAACCACAAAACTGTTAATTAAAATTCCACTTTCTGTATCTGAATAATGTCAAAACATTCCTGGACAACAAACACTTCTTGGGTTTTCATCATGTAACTCATGGTTATAGTTGTTAGACCTAAAACACTAGTTTCATTAGTCTTGATTGAAAGACTCTAAAATTCCCATGAAAATACATACAGTACTCACTAGACTGAAAACCCAAAAAGTGAACCCTAGATAAAATTCGAGTCTCAACTCTCTATACATGCACTCTGTGTGATTTATGAAAAATTGAGAAATAAAAAGAAAGAGTATTAAAACTTATTAGGTTGGAAACTCATAAAGGTTATCCTAAGAAAAATCCATGTTTTTTTATATGACTTATTTATATTTGACTTATGAAAAAAATTAGAGCAATGGAACAAAACACACAAATTTTATAGGGTCCATCATATAACCCTAGAAATAGTCGAACTATTATCACTAGGTATAAAGACCTAATCAAAAATTATAGCTCTATTATTATTATAATTTTAATTAAAACTAATTGACACTATGAAACTCAATCAAATGAATTATTTTAAGTGTTATGTTATGGTGAAAATAATGATAGGAACATAGAAACAGATGATCAAGGAACAAAAAAACCATTTGAATTCATGTTTTAAAATTAAAAGTAACTTACAAATGTTGGAGTCTCTCTAAAAAGTTTTATAGGTTTTCCTCAACATGGGATTTGATATTTTGGATTATGGATCAAGCATTTTCTACTGTTTTATAGAACCCAACCAATTGTGTGGAAACAGCCTACTAAATATGATGAAGTTTCTCCTTATCTGTAGTAATAGAATCTCTTCCTTATTCCAAGGACCACTTCATGGATTGGTGGTATTAGACCATATCTTCCTTCATGGGATATAATTATTCTTGAATGAGAACCATTTTGATATATTTATCATAAATGTAAAATTGATTCTCTTCCACCTCCTTGGCATGGATGAGCTCTACCTAAGATATAATAGCTTTAAGATCTTTAAATTGGCCTACAAGTGGCACCACATCCTACTAAGATATTTTCTTCTATTTTTGTTGTTAAATTATTTACATCACAAAATATTGGATTACATGGTAATCAAACCCTCCATCCTAAAAAATGAAAAACATGGTGGGAAGTTTGAGAAGTCACGATGATAGATATTTGAGAGGTGTCTCTATGATTATCTTCCAGATATATTTCCATAAAAATTGTGTGAGGCATAAAAAGTGAACTTGTGCCTCCAATCCTAAATAGGAACCTATTTTAGAGGGATAGATGTTATATGGGGTTAATATACTCAATGAGGCACCCTAATCATCTCCCTCTTAAATAGTATCAGCTTTTCCTTCTTCTGTTGTATGAATTGGAATGGAATCTCCTCCCTCAGGCTTGGCATCCAAAGTCGATGGAACTAGAAAATAGATGGGACCCATTTTCTCACATCAAGTGGTAACAGATAGAAAGGGAAGGGTGAAAAACATATAATTTAATAATATTCACCCTTTGATGGATCATCTACTATAACCGATTCCTCCTTGATACCCCTGATCTTATAATTTTAAGTAAGGGTATCTAGATGAGGAAAATCCTCTATAGTTTTTTTAGGGGATTAAGATGGAAGAATCTCAATAATCTCACACTTCGGGACCCTTGATTATCATTGCCTCAGTAACAGGAGAATGATACTCCTTGAAACCATGTTCATGAATCATCTTGTAAACATTTTCTGCAGATAAAGTTGAACCAATCAAGATCATTGATTTAATTCATTTGATGTAAGAATGTTGGTCATGGTGGAAAATTCTAAAAAGGGAAACTCACTTTTATATAACTCCTTATTAAAGCCCCCAAACACCTCTAAGGAACTGGTAATTTCAATATCTAGATAAATTTCTTCAATTATTTCATTATATAGTGTTTCAAATGTCATATCATCCTCATTATTAAGGGTGTCAAAGACACTAGTCTCAAGACCCAAATTGGATTCACAATTAGTATTATCTACTGACTTTTAAATAGGTAAAACCCTGCCAATCCACACCAAATAAATATTAACACTATCACCATCATTGGATAGTCTGAGGTCCATGTCATCCCCTTATATAGTAGTGATAGGGATGGTGGTGTTGGTCGTAGGGCCCTCTAATTTATGTGATGGATCTGATTATCATAATGAAGGGAAATTAGTGATTGGTACTTGACTTCATATAGTTTTCATTTGAAATTGCCAAGATTATCTTCCATCTCTAAAGTTACAGGAATGAATATAGTCTCAACCCTTTATGTGTATCCAGTCAAATGGATGGACTCAGCAGTAGGAATTTGTGCCTCATCCAAAATTCCCTCCTCTATTATCAAAGGGTTATCTCTAAGCCCCTTGAGGGAGGGGAGGGGAGTGGATCCTGAAACCCACATACATGATCAGAAATTTATTTTTCATGAACCAAGAACAAATGATTTCATGAAAACTTTCCATGAATAATAATGTTCTTTTTGAAGGGTTTTATTCTCTACTGTCCCTTAACTTTTGATAGAGGATTCCTGACACATGATTACATAAATACAGGTATTGGAGGTGGAAGTCAAGAGGACTCTCCCTACATATCCTCTTCCATCATCCACTTTTTTTATGATAACTCCCACAATTAAGGATTTGATCCCTCAACCCTAATGGGGGTTATTGTCAAGGCATATTTTGATGATAGGATCCTGAACAATTCTCCTTGTACCAATTGAAAATAAAAATCACCCTTTCCTAAATAAAAACATTTTGTTCAAAAAAAGAAGAACCAAATGTAATAGGAATAGGGGATGGTGAGACTTTCATTATGAGGGTTGATGAAGTCCTCCCATTCATTAATGAACTATTCCCCAACCCCTTTAGTTGTCCCCTAATTTATCATATCTTCCATATGCCACATTGTATAGATATAATCTTCAGTTGAATAAATGAGCATCTCTATCTCCCATATGTTTATTCCTACCTCAATAGGGTTAGCATAAAAGTGGATTTTGAGTGGGGATCAAACATCCCCAATCAATGGAATCTATAAACCATAACATAGGAGTGACCACATATCCTTATCATCATAAGGATTATTCAACAAAAATTATACCACATCTAATTAAATGGAATATGACGCTTTTTTTTCTTGGATTTGAAGAAGACCCGATACCCCTCAGTTTCAATAGCTTTTTGGACCACTCTGTCAAGTTGAAGGATGAGAAACTGGAGCCCGAGTTTCTTCTTGGTGATAGCGGCTAGACTATCTAGGATCAACCTCAATTGATGAAGCCATTTTGACCATGAATGGAATATTAAACAGTGCATGGAGTCTCTTGGGAAAGTCTAGGGCCTCACCATTGTCACCCTCTAGAGATGGTGGAGAATTTATTCCATAATTCCCCCACCCAACATTCATTATAGCTTCAAATCAGGAAACACTCGATGTCAACACCCCTTGGGGATATGATGAAATCTAGGTTTCAACATGCCAAGATGTCAACTCAATAGATGCAATAATTTGAGGAAGTTTAATTACCACTTGAGTTACCTCTATAGGCTTGAGAACCTAGAATTTTTGGGCCACCATTGGGTTCTTCTTTAGTCATACATGAATGGGAGGAGGCACGGTTTGTTTCTATAAGAACATAAATTTTCACATGAATCTATAATAAAACTAAGATTCATATGTAACATTTCCATAAATCCAGACTGTCGATATACCATACTTGAATAAAATCATATACGGTCTTAGTTTATCACCATTTTTTCCTTCATTGTGGAATATCCCAGTGTGTGGATCCCTATATGAAAAGAATTTGAATTATTTTATTATATTCAGTTTATTCTAGGCTTCAACGTATTTCAGAGACAAAGGCTAAATGATAGAAACAGCATTAACAAATGGTAAAAACTAGCCTTTGGGAACTTTGATTCCACTCAACATGGTATAATAATAGAAATGTACTAGAATCCATAACCATATTACATGAAATGTACTAAAACTCAAAAAGGGGCCTTCCCATGTGAACTTTCAATAAGTAGTAGTGAATCCTCATCAATATGTTATATTCCAACTCTATATTCCTCCCCAATATAAGATTAGCCACCACAAAAAAACTCCCCATCCCTATGCTACCATTGGATTCATGAACCGGTAAAATATAGATGCATAACCATGTCCCTAATAAGCCTACAAGATGAGTCTTTATAGGTACGTTGGACTTGATTTTATACCCAATCAGTTTTATTTTCCTTGTTCCAATGTGGGCCAAGAATCACCAGAAATGCCCTTATTTTCTGTTGTGGGACATCCCATGGGACATTTTCAAGTAGGTCCCACCCCCATTGGATCCATGAAATCATTATTCCATTATTCATAATGAAAATCCCCACTTAGGTGAGGGTATTCATTCCTGATGTTTCAGAATATCTTCAATAGCTCAAGATACAAAGCAAAAATCCTTTAAACATCATCCCAGGTGGATTTAAATGGGATGAACTCATCATTTATATCCCAAATAATGATTTCCCTATGATCTTGTATATGTACCATAAGCTGATGCTGACTTCACCATGCTTTAGGTGGAAGGTGTTTTTCTATTGTCTTCACAAAATTAACAACTTAGGAATAATGTATAGGTTCTTGTATACATATGTATATGACACCCAGATAGCCTCATAAATTCCAGCCACCTTTATCTTGGTTATAAAATCATCATGGGTTTATCACACCTAGTACGCCCACATCCACTTAGGTTTGACACCAAATATAGGGTGTTGGTCCCAGGCTTCCCTCTGGCCTTTCAATCGGTCTATCTTAGAAGCATGAAATATGGATGAGTAGTAGTGAGGCGTTAACTCTTGGGTATGAAGCTTTAAATATAGAGAAAAAATGATGTGATTAATGGTTGTGAGTGATTTCCCTCATTTATATACACACCCTTGGTTGGGATATTAGCATTGGTAATGTTTTTTTATTCTTGGAACTAGGAGAGTGGAAGTTAATTCTTCAACTTTAGAATGAGGATTTACTTTTGAATCCCATGTACGTAATGTGGAAGATATTTACTCTCAAGGTATTCATGATGATAGTTCTTCATATTATTCTTAAATTATAGGAGAGTGGTATCACATGCATCATAATAATCTAGCCTGATGACATCCATCATCTCATTGATATGATTACTGACTTATTCATCAAAGACACCGAAGTTTTGAGTTGACGTTGAGAATATACAAGAATGTAGTGATATTTTCAGTAGATATAAAGTCTTGGTTTTGAAAAAATTTTGAAGTTTAGAAATATGGAAAAGGAGTGTCCTCAATCAGGTCACTCTCCCAAGTGAGTTCGCCTAGGTCACTTGCCCAAGTGACCTCATGCAGGTCACTAGCTCAGGTGAGCTCATGCAGGCCACTTGCCCAAGTACATGTTCCACATATATGAGGATATACTAGGTCTACATGAATGAAGATTTATTGTACAAACAAGCACTATGAGATATCTATCATGAAAAGAGTAGCAGTGTGAAGGCAAGAACAGGAACCTCCTAAAAAGTTAATGTTATTTATAGATGTAGGGATGCCTATACGGACGATCTGTATGACATATCAACATGAAATACTTTCATGAATCTCTATTTAACTTTTACCTCGTGTGAAAATAAATTATTTATTCTCTTCAATACTAAGCATAAAGGTACACAAACACATGAAGGCCAACAAATGAAGGATCCATCAGTGTCCATATTTCTCTACCTCAAGATCATACCCTCTTAATCTGATCAGATCCAATCCTGAGGGGTGAATTTTTTTTATACTCTTTTTTTTCATGAGAGAAAAATAATTTTTAATGGTAAATACATTAATAAAATGATAAGTTAAATATATAAAGTTTCACACACTTGCCCAGGTAATATCATAAATGGCCCACCCAACGTCCCTGCGTAGGTCCAGCCTGTATTCCCAGCATCACCGCATAGGTCCAGACTACATGATAGTTCTATCACACAGGCCTAGAAAGATATTCCTAGGAGACTCATGTAGGATACACATACGTGATAACTAACATGACATTTCTATAGCATATTGTAGCAACTGCGGCACTGTAGCAATAGTAAGCACTGTAGTGGTGATAGGTCACTGTAGTAGCGGCAGGTCACTGTATTAGTGGCGGGTACTGTGTAGAACTATAGCAGGTAGGGTACTGTAGTAGTAATATTCACAGAATGATCCTTGGGCCAAAAAATTGGGCTTACGGGCCATGTAATTGGATATATTCCCACTGGGCCTTCGGGCTATGTAATGGGTCTCCCTCTACCCAGTTAAAAGAGGTCTTTACTTTACTTTAATAATAAATGAGGCTTCGGCACCAAACTTTAAAAAAATAGTTAGATATCCCCATATCAAGACTAAAACTTGTGTTCAAATCATTCAAAGACACATAAGAAGACCCTTGGGGCCTATAGAAAGGCCTCACATAAGTTCTTTCTCCTGGGTTTTCCATCATCTAAATATCTATTCTGCTCGCTCAGGTCCACCTTGGGTGAGATATCTTATGCTCTCCTAGGTCTACCCTGTATAAGACCTCTTTAGGTTTCCTAGGTCTACCTTGCACTATCCACCTTGAATTTTACCATGACTTACCAATGTGATCCACCTTCTATATTCCCAAGAATCATCTATGAGAACCATCCTTTGGGACCCCTCTTTATGCCATCAATGGAAGGGAACCTCTTCCCTTGGGTCCCTTGTCTGAGAGGGAACAATATGAGGCATTCCCCAAATCCTCCATGTATGTGTAATCATATCATAGGTAACATCAACATGTCATCTCGATTATACTTTCTCATGGTAATAAAGGTGCTAAATTTATCCTACCTAATAAATTTGATCCTAGGAGTTTCTTCCATTATAAATTTTCATTGAAATTATTATCCCAACCTTAATAGTTATTTTAGAGACTTCCCCATTTCATACAGTGAGGGAAACCACTTTTATTTCCATTCAATGATGGATAGTGCCTTATCCTACTCTCATATTCTCTAAAATCAGTAAAACATAATCTCTCTTAGAGTAATCCCCTGGTAGTTCTTATTAGTTGCATCCATATGGGTGAATAATCCATAACCTTGGTTAAAAAATCAAGAGATGATACAAGCACATAAAATTCCTTTCTATCTCCCATAGCCTGAGCCCCATCCACTAGTGGATGAAGGAGATTGTGTGGTTTTCCAAATCTTCTACTTCCTCTTGTCTCTGATACCAAACATTACTCACATGGGATTATAGGTTAGTAATGGTCGTGAAATACACATGATCACACACCTATATTATTAGGGAGTCCTTAAGATGGGTCATCATTTTTCCTTGATAAGGGCCTCCTATTTGGTGTATGTTCTCAAACCCATGTATCCATCTCAAAGTGCTATATCCCCTATGAGAAAAACTTCAAAGGCCACATTCCTGATGAAGAAACCAAGAGAATCCTATTTAGTTTATGTGCTCAAAGCTATGTATACATCCCAAAGGGTCCCCCCCCCCCCCCCCCGAAGTTTTTTAATCTTGTGAGAGCTGATGCTCTTGGACTACATTATTTTAGGCCCACATAATTGTATTCAGGATTTACCCCTGATTTTTTAAATAAAATTTGTTAATGTTGGATGGATGTATCCATCCCAAAGGTCCATATCCCCTGTGAGACAAACCTTCGAAGGGCCTCATTCCAGATGAAGCAACCAAGGATATCCTAATTAGTGTAAGTCATAAAAGTTATGTATATGTCTCAAAGGTCTATATACCATATAGTGAAAACCATTGATGGACCTCCATATATGTAGGCCACAACATTTAAAACTATGTTGTATTTTATTCCTATCCAAATGGGATACATAAGAAGCCTCTCTGAGGTCCAAATACAACACCCAAAGCTCACCTTAATCTTATTTGGGCCACATTCCCAGTTGGATCACATATAGACTGGAAGGATACATTCCTTCTAAGTTTCCTATGATACATAAATATAATTCTCACACCATCCTTAACTAGGCACCTTTTCCCTACACATCCTTGTCCCGTGATGTTAAACTACATTGTTTGGTTCTCTTCACATGACCTTAAAAGGTATAATGTGTCCAATTAAGTGGAACTGAACTATATGGTTTATTATTCCTTTTGAGATGATACATAAGAATCCATTATCCATTTTATCAATCCCAGCATCAAAATAGATCACATCTTCCTAGATGATGGTAAATTCCATAGCGCCCTAATGTGTGGCTTAAAACCAGCATCGTAAAAATAAACGACCAAAGAATCTCTAATATGTATACAAAAGGGTACCATTGGTGGGGAACCTCAGATACATATATATTTATCCAATAATGAATAACCCTATATACATACAAATAATTCTACAATATATACATGATAATAATTTATTGTTCACTTAAGGGAGACCCGTGTTATATTTGAGATTTAATAAAGGATTCACAAATATGTATTAAATTAGTAATAGAGTCCTAGAGTATGAAATAATTCCACTAAAAATGTGTGATGAGGACAAAATCTGATCCTCTCAACAAATGTGAGTCCCTAAGTATTATTGGAACTATTCCCTAATGACCATCTTTTTTTGGAAATCGGGTCTGTGAAACATCTCAAATCAGGGAATTGTTGTGTGTTTCTAGTTCAATGAACAAAACCTATTGGAAACCACCTAGGAGAAACATGGACATATGTTTCAAAAGTGTAGGTTGATCCACCACCTTAAAAAATACCATTCACAATAATTTTTTTTCATTATTTAAACAAAAATGGTGATTTCGATGTAAAGAATTGCTTAACATTCAACCCCCCACAATCAACCATCGGGCTCCCATGATTTTTTTCATTGGAAAAAATATTATAATAGATTTAATATTTATATATGATATTTATGGTAAAATTATTATTTATGAATTATAATATCATATCTATATTCTTACATTATAATATTTTGGAAATGATAACGTCACTCGTGCGTACGTGTGGCCAACAACCTCTACGAAGTGATGTTATTCCTTTTTAAATCCCACTTTATATAGATTTTAATAATGATGTATTTGATAAATATATAAAATTTATATGATAGAATAATAATTTTTCAAAGGTTATTTATTATTTAAATTTATTTATTTTTATCTATAAAAAATAAGAACCACGTTCAAGTATACATATGGCCTACCGTCTCCATGGACAATGTGATTCATTTTTCTATCTCTACCATTTATGGATAACTATAAATATATATATAATGAAAATATATTATATTTATATAATGAATAATATTGTGGATATGATGGAACTGTGATAAATTTATAAATACCAAGATTATCGAACCAAAACATACATGAAAATAGAAGCAGTTATCACCCAGAATAGTGATTTTAATAAATAATTGATAATAATATGGGTGATAATATGTTAAAAAATCATATATAGTATAATATATATGAGTATTATTCTATAATAAATGAATAATATCACTATATTTATTATATATGAGTCTCTAATTTGTATGAATAAAGATGATACTTGAGTTAAGGGTTTTTTGTTTAACTTTTATTTCTATGGGACTTATTTCATATTCACCACTTATTTTCTTTGAGTGATATATGTAATATCCATGAATGTGTTTTATTTTTATTTAATGAAAACTAATGGGATTTAAAAATATATCTAAGGTTCTCTCATTCATGTAGTTTTGATATAGAAGTCACCATTGTAGTAGGAGATTTATGTTACAATATAATTGTTTATCAGAATTATTTATGAATAGTTTCTAATGATGGAATTTTCTGACCTATATCTCAAAAATACCATGAATTTTATTCTCCTATATTTAATTATAGATAATAAATTATTTATTTTTTGTTTTTCTCTTTTTTTAATTCAAGATACTGAAAGAATATTTTCAAGGAAATCTAAATTTATTTCTCACTTCATTCAAAAATAGTTTTTCTTCCAAGTTCATGGTTTCCTTAAAATGCTTTCAAGAATGTTTTAATATTCTAATATGAATTTTTAATATAAAATTTAACCTTTTTAATTTTTATAAAAATGTTTCAATTTAATCTTTTTATCATTTTTTGAACGAGTCACTTTTGAATTTTTATAAAAAAATGTGAAGTAGATATTTGTTTTAGCATACACATTTGTTTTAGCATACACAACATGAATAGAATTTTATACCATAATGATCACTATATAATTTTAATATTCCTTTATAAGTTTTCATGTTTATATTAAAATAATAAAAATCTATAGTATTTATAAAAAAATTATTTTTCAAATAAGTAATATAAAATGGAAAGTATATTTTCCTCAAGAAATATTCTCGAGATCTTTTAAAGTCATTTTCATATAAATATGAAATCATATGATATTACATACATTTTATAAGTGATATAATCCAATGATACCATACTTATTCTTTCTCTATGTGGTTTATAATTATGATGATGAGATTTTTATGAAACCTATTTACTTTCCATCAGTTATGATATGATGAAATTTTGAATTATTTATGATACTTGTTTATTTTCCATAGGTTACGATATATAATGAAGACTTTATAATATTATGGAACACATATGATTAGATTATGATTATGTGATGGTTGGGTCCATTAAATAACTCCTATGAATTGTGTAAATTGATATTGAAATCTCCATATATGATTATGATAAGATTGGAAATTATTGGGAATATATTTTTTCACACATTGATGCATGAGTAAGATTTATTTCTATTTATGCTCATATGAAAATGCATGTACATAATTTAATATATCTTTATTCACATTTTTATCTATGAGTATGATCAATTTCAAGTTATGTTCAAAATATTATTCTTGGACCTAATTAGGTTTATATATTTTCACAAGATTATTATTTCATATACATTTGATTCTAAATGCCTATATTAATAATCTTGGGTATGGATTACTAATTTTTCACCCTTACTTATCATGCTTTTAGATATTATTTTATTTCAAATATTGGGATATATGTTTATTTTTTCTATGAATATTTTATATTGAGAATATGCATTGAAAATTTTAACATTACCTTATGATCATAGTATCCTATAATGATTGATATTTCCAATGTTTACTATTACTGATCATATGAGCTCACCCATTATTATGTTCTTGTTTCCTATGTTTTGGAGAAATGGTCTAAGTAGGGTATGTATAATAAGAGTATTATATGGGAATATATTTATGAGATATGTTTAATATCATTAAATAAAAGATAATATTTTGTATCTAGTCTCAAAAGACACTAAATTATTATGGTCTTTGGGAATGTATTTGTAAAATATATTAGACATTCATCTATTAATATGTAATATCTATGTATAAAAATATTGTGTGGCTATAGTAACATGTTACAAAGATTTAATGAGTAAGGATATATATTTTTATAATAAAAATTTTACATATAAATAATATTAAACATGTAATAAATTCCATACATCCTTACTAAATCCATTATAGGAACCATCAATTATGGGTGGTGATAAAAAATGAATTTTGTTACTCATGGAGGGTGTAGTATGCACATACACATGAACAATGATTTATTTTTCTTAATATATGTGATATATGAATAGATATTGAAAATAAAATTAATAGAATAACATTATAATATATAAATTATATTAAGATAATTATGTTAATGTGGCTAGAATAAATTTTAATGAAGATAGTTAAGAATAAAAGCTACGTAGTTTATTATACTCACATCAAGGACTTGAATTTTCCTTGGAATTATCCTTTGTAATGAAGTAATTATTCTAACTAATGTTGAAGAAAATATTTTACCCATTGGATTGGGTTATATTCGGAGTAATTTGGTTGAATTTCATAAAGAAATTCTATAGATAGGTTAGTCATGAAGTGGTAGAAATGTTACTCTTTTATAGCTGAAGGGATGAGTAGTTTGGGAAGATACCATTACATTTAAATAATTTAATGTTATTATTCAATGTAAAATAGATCCAAAATAAAAAAATTATAGGGGAAGTGTTCTTAGGTAAATATTCTCCAAATCCACTCGTTTTTGGATAAATCATAGAGTATTTTTAGGATTTTTTAACTTTTTCACTTTTAACATAATTTACTTCTACCTTTGTAATTATTTTTTAAAAAAAGGTAGTTAATATTAATGATAAAAAGGTAATATTGGTAATTTTATATAATTTTAAATATATGATTAAAAAAAATTATTCATTTTACCAAATAGAAATTTTAAGGATTTGAAATGTTAATTTTAAATTAAACACGCATAAACTGTAAAAACAATTTTTAGGAAAAGTATGTTATTATAGTTAAAAACTTTTGTAGAAAATAATATTATAATAGATACTGATTATTATTACACAAAATTTTTTATTATAAAAATAAATAAAAGGTTTATGGATTTAAATGAAATTTAAAATATAATTTTTGATGAGCGTTGTCAGACATACTCTCAAAATATTTGTGCCTTTTTTACTAAATTTATCATAGTGGTTGACCTAGGTCATCTATATTAAGAAGGAATTGAATTAAATAGCCTATAAAAATAAAAATGAATAATCAAAAGAGATGAAAAATTGTTACAAAAGGAGGTTTTTAGTTGAGTGATTTATAAACATAATGAAACAAATGAGAAAACACCTAATTTAAAAACACCCAAATGGATGATTGCATTCAATATAACCTAAAAATTAGTTAATAATTACTAATTAACCATTAATATTAGAATAATACAATTATTTTTCCATAATTTTTCAACCCCAACCCTTATTTAAGAGAACATGACTAAAAACCAAATGCTAACTTTGATACTTCCAATCATGGAACTTTTCTTTGATTATGGTCCAACAGATAGCTTATGATCAGTATAAAATTAGGAAACTACTCCACTATGAAAGTTATAATTTATTGATATTGGGGATTAGATAAAAACTATATTAATCACTCTTAATTTGATTATATTTGAAAATTTATGTGTCACTCACTATTCACAAAATCCCACTATGTGGTCAATGTGTCAATCGTTTGAGTGATATTACCTTTACTAACTCATTTAATTTACCATTATTTTATAAATTATATTGATTACATGGATTAAAAACAACAAATTAAGGAGGTAAGAATAATATCGACCATAAAAAATATTATCCCATGGGTGGAATTGTCATTATAGAGATGATTTCAAAATCAATATAATGAAAGGGAAACACCCAATCTCATATTCAATATTATATTCCAGTAATAATATTAAAAAATATATTAAAAGAGAATAATGAAAAAAAATATTGAATATTAAAAGACATTACAAGTATAATATAAAATCAACACAGAGTAGATGTGGGTGAGGAACACTTTCTTGGAAGAGATCTCTACACAAATGCTTCCTTCTCAAAATGGTTATAAAGTAAACTAAAACCAACCCTTTTGGAAAAAACCTGTTAATACTCTACCAACCCTCAAAAATAGTGAAAATATCCTCTAAATATAGTGTTGGGGGTTAGGGTTTTGAATTACAAAAAATTAACATGTTGAATTCTACCTCTAAAATTTACCCTGTCGTAATGCACCTTTCCATATAAGTTACCATGTGAACCATATTTTGCTCCATTTAAATGAAATGATTTGAATTTAATTGTATAACATATAGAAATATTTCATGTCATTCCATCAGTGGATGAAAAATTTATTGTCCAAACTGTGAAGTAAGGTCCAATCTATAAAATCTAAATAAACTCTATATTAATACCCATTTTCAACCCTCAAAATTTAAAATCCATATTGAAAGTTCAAAATAAAAAAAATTATATATATATTAGTAGATAATACAAAATAAAATATTAAATCAAAATCTGGAACACACAAAACTTAACGGAAATTTTACTAAGATAAAATTAAGAGGGTAAAACAGAATTTTCATGGAATTATCAACATCAATATTAAAACACATATTTCCATTAAATATTTAAATAAGGCTAAATATTGTGAAATTATATCAATTATTTCAAAAAATATATATTTAAAAATGCATGTCTTGTCAATTTCACCATCAAAAAACTTCATTTCAAGAAAAGTATTAAAATAGATTTAATTAAAGTAATTTTTAAATTAAGTTTTAAAAATTTTATACATTGTATTTATTTAACACCACAAGATTTTAAAATAAGAACATTATGTTTTATAGTATATATGACACACAACAGTGAGCTTAAACAGACCACAAAATATTATTATTTAAATATAACAATTATAACATATCTATTGAATTGGTGGGTATAAATATGAATAAAAACATTTTGAAATATATATAAAGTTCATATTAAATTAAAATTTATTGATTAATACTTTTTAAATAATATTTAAATTTTTAGAAATATCATATTATTCTTATAAAATACATTTCTTTCAAAACATATTTTTATTGCATTTTGCGAGAAAATATGATATATAATTTTATTTATTTTTAGAAAATGTATTTGGTATAATGAAATTCATTTTTTAATTATAATTTAAATATTAACTTACTATAAAATTTTGGTATTTTTTTGAAATGGTATCTTTGTTAGTGAATAGTGAAAAATATAGATTTTTCAAATATTATGAATTATTTTCATTAAATAAAGTAATTCAAAAGTCCCGTTATTTTTTGGATTTGATATTAAATTAAAATTTGATCCATTTTATTTTTATTAGTCTAATTAATCCCATTTTATTCATTCATATTCATGGTTTTGATATAAGTTAATTTTTATGCTTTAAAACCCATTTTCCCAAAAATTATTTTTTGTTGTGTTTTATGATTTTATAGTAAAATTTAATTCTACCACTTATTGATATTTAATAATGAAAATTTTTAACTATATTTTTAATCAAAGGTTAAAAATTAGTAAATAATACCCTTTTATTTTTTGTTATTGGGAATAGTATCCATGGTAAATAATTTCCATCTCGGTGGTAAAATGGGTAAATATGGTTAAAACCATGAGATAAGGTCTCAAAATCCACCAAAAACAAGATTTTATCCAATTTTATGGGTTTATTTCATCTATTTCCATTAAATACTTGAATAAATGGCCACTATGTGTCATATTTCTTTGATTATGACCTTCATATTAATTTAAGAGAATAATAAATGCAAAATGTGACTCTCTTGACTTTAATATCACTAAAATATTTACACAAGTATAAGATGAGTATAAGTTTAGTTGTAAACTTTTATTTTAAAGATAAATTTATTTTTAATCATTGTCATTTATTTATAATTTTTATTGATGTATTATTTACCATAGATTCTTATGCAATGCTAAGAAAGTATTTATTCAAATAGTAGAAAAATAAAATAAATGATTTAAAAATATCAAAAGTAATAAAATTTGGGTGAATTATTATGTTCCATGAATGTTTTAGATAAAATATCATATTAAATATGTGTAACAGGTTTATATTCAAATTACATTACTATCATGATGTTCTCAAAGTCAAATTATGTGATTAGTTCATAAAATTACATTAATATTATTTTATGATAAAATATTTTATTAAATAATTTAAAGATTAAAAAATTGAAATAGGTAAATTAGGATTATAAATGGTCAAAAATATAATCCCTTGGACATTTATTATATAATTGTTACTTTATATGTAAAATTTCTACCCTTTAATATTAAGAAATTCATAACCATGGTTAAGATTAAAATTGGTTAACCAGGAGTTAAACCAAAATATAAGGTTTCAAATGACACTGAAACCTATATAAATTTTATTAGATGATGATATTTATAACTTATACTCTTTTTAATTTAATATATGTCCATTTTGATGATTTTTTATTGAGAATGACTTAATTATATTTTAATATTTATTGTAATTTCAAGTGTATCATTTCTCTCTCTTATAAATGGACACTCCTTTTATTTCTTTGCACCACATTAAACCATATTGTTTAACCAAAACCTATCTAATTATTATATCAAATTTCCTATCCATGAAATAAATGTTTTTTTCTTTAAATACCATTCCAAGGGTCCTTAAGAAGGGATATAAATGAGGCTTACTAAAGAAGAGGTAATCATCATACCTAACCTATGTCAATTAATTTATTATTATACCTATTATAAATACTTGGTATTCATCATGAAATAACAAATTAAGTATCCTAAATAAATTGAAATTTTATTTTTATTATGTAACCACCAATATCAACCCTCTATGACCTCAAATGATAAGTGAAAGTATCACTTGTGCACACGTATGGACGATCAGCTTCACGTAGTGATATGATTCATTTTTCTTCACTATCATTCATGGATGGTTATTATTATGGTTTTAATGTTTATAAATAATATATATGAAATAATTATTATTCTTTAATTAAATCGTCTTATTTTCCTTCTTACCTTCCCATTCTTTGAAAAATGATAGTGTCGCTCGTGTGTACATGTGGACTACCACCTCCATGAAGCGATGTGATATTTTTTCATTTTCAACTAATATGGATGTTAATAAGGAAAGTTTTAATGAATATATATGATATTTAGGATAAAATAATGATTTTATAAAGGTTATTTACTATTTAAATTTTTTTATCTCATCCATCGAAAAGTGAAAACATCGTTCTTGCGTACGTACAACATGTCATCTCTGTGGACGATGTAGTTATTATTTTTTATCTCTACCTTTTATGGGAGAATATAAATATGTATATAATTATTTTATGAGATCTTTATATCATAAATAAAATTATTTATATGATGTAACCATTATTAATGTTCAAGTAATGGAGTAACAGAACATAAATTCTCAGGAAAAATTAAACATTTGACAACTAGAAATGATGATTTTAATAAGGGGTTATTAATAAATTCCTATTGAAATACTATAAATGGATAATATATGATATTATTATTTTGTAAATTAATATTTTATGAAATTATAATAAATTTAAATTTATTATATAGGAGTTTTAAAAAAAATTGAAGTAAGTTGAACTAGATTTAAGGGTTTATCTTCTCAAATTGTCTTCATTAGGACATATGTTATATTATGAACCTATCTTTTTTATGAGACTTATATACTACCCTTTGACATTTTATATCATGAATTTATTTATGTTAATGATATTTATTGTTTCAATTTTTTTATTCTTTCTTGGGTCTTATGATTCAAATGTTACCAAATTAGTTATTGATTTTCGTCTCACATTTATTTTTGTGAGACACATGCCTTATTCACCACTTATAGTTCTCTATTTAATTATATTTTCATTCAAAATTTACCAATGTGGTAATACATTTATGTTAAAATTTCATTGTTTATCATTATTATTTATGAATAGTTTCTGATGAGGAAATTTCCAAATACAAATCTCATGAAATGAATGAATTTTATTCTCTAATAGTTATTTCTAGAGATTACATGTTTTCCTTTCCTTTACACTCTTTAAGAACTCAATAGGTTAAATGAATGTTTTTAAGGAAAACCAAATTTTTTATATCTTCTGTAAAAAATATTTTTTTTTCTATGTTCACATTTTATAAAATAATTTTCAAGAATGTTTTTACTATTATCCTATGATTATTTAATTTCATTTTTAACCATGATTGAATTTTTACAAAAAAAATAAAAGTAATAAAATTATAATTTTATGATCAAGGTGATTTTGAATTTGCACCAAAAATTTTAAAGGATTAACAATTTGAACTTACATGACATGAACATAATTTTTCTATATCATGGCCACTCAATTATTTGAATATTCCTATAAAATTTTCCTCGATTATTTTCAATGATACTTTTCTCCATGATTTTTTTAAAATTTTTCTATTTTAAGGATGTTATTTCAAAATAAAAAAGGTATTTTTTTCATGAAATATTATATGTAATGTTTTAAAATAATATTTCATATATGATAGATTCCTTCTATGTTACTTATGATTTACTAGGGTTATTATTAAATGATACAATTTTTATTCTTTATCTAGATAGATTCTGGTTATGATGATGAAATGTGGATGAAACCTATTTTATTTTCCATGGGTCATGTTATGATGAATATTTTTCTAATATTATGTAATACATATGAATAGATATATGATTATGTGATACATGGGATAATAATTATATATCCCTCTAATGAATTGGGTAAATATTATTGTTCTATGAGATTAAAGGTTATAGGGAATATTTTCTTAAGACTAAAAATAGTGGTACATGGAAATTTATCCCAATCCTAAATGAGGGTTCATGGGAGGTCATCCTAATATTATATGATAGTACATAGGAGGATATTCCAATCCTGAAAGAGGCTACATGGGAGTTTATAACAATCCCAAAGAAGTTAAATAGACAGCTATACCAATCCTAAAATGTTATGAATGTCTTATTGGGTGAGAAAACACATTTTTATTAAAAATTTTATTGATAATAAATGATATAATTTCCTCACATTGTGTTAAATATGTTTATTTATAAAATATTTAGGATTAGATCATTCATTTGAAAATTTGATGGAAATTCCAATTTTACCTTTTATAGTGCACTGTAGAATTTAGAATATAAATATTTTAATATTTATTATTTGAACTTGATATTTTTTAAATGTGTTACTGACTTAATTGGATACAACTTTTGTTCAGGACATTGGAGCTAAATCGTGCATTTGGTTGGACTAAATGGACTATGAAGTCAAAGGTGGGCTGGACCCGCCAGATTGGACATTGGTTCTGTATTTGGGTCATAACTTCTTCATCTATTCTTGGATTAGGCCAAAATTTTGAGAGGATATTTTAAACCCAATTTTTCACAAATAATTATTCTGGAAGAAAATATGGTTCGTGCTTTTTGGAGGTCAAATGGGCAGTGAAATTTGGATTAAAATATTTGTCTGAGATTCCCCATTCACACTTGAAACCTCTTTAAACCTAGCCTCCCCTTTACTCTATAAATTAGTGTTTTTATCATTTTGAGGGGATTTTGAGTGCATTTTGAATTTTAGGGATGAGTATAAGTGGTTACACTCCGATTCTACAACCATTTCAATAAGGTTATCTCTTGAAGGAAGGGTCCCTTCGACGAAGACTTCTTCTTCTTCTTCGTGTTGTAATACTTTTTTGTGTAATAAACTCCTTAGTTCTTATTTAATTTCTTCTATTTTCCTCTTTTTTGTTCATTTATCTTCCTCTTAATCTTCCTATTTGGGATATAATTTATGAGTGGAGACAAGATTGGGTTCTACCCTTTCAATTCTTTTCTCATGCAAAACGTCTCCACAATGACCACACCGCCCATGGAAGAGTAGTTTTCTTAGTGATTGATCAATCTTATACCCTATTCATTTAATTATTTTGAATCATTAAGTTACTTTAATTCAATTAATATGATCCATGAATTATGTTTTTTAAATTATAATAAACTAAGCAAGAAATTGAACAATTAACACAAAAACACACGAGGTTGAGTATTGGATGAATTGTGAGAACGTGATATTAATCGATAATACAAGACCACACGGGATAAATTTATAGAGTTAAAATATAATCCCTAAACACAATTCATACTCATTTTCTAGAATGTATATGTTCCCTAATTTACCATGGACTATAAGCTAGATTTATAACATCAATCAAAGTAGGGTGCTATGATTTCATGTTCTGAAGCTAGCCTCGGGTTTAACTCATTTCGTCTTTGTGTTTAAGTTAAATCCCATAGGGTTATAGGGTTAACATATTAGGGGATTATAATTAAGTGGATATTAATTTAAATGATAATTATTAATAATTAAATGAATAGGTATAATTATATTGATTACTCTTTTTAAATATTTTCAAAAAAAATAGATCCTTGTTGTGTCATTTTAATCGAACTTCATTTCAAAAATAAAAAACAAAAAAAAATACAATCTTCTTCCAGAAAACTTCATCAAATTTTATAAACGATAAAAAAACCCCATAATTTTAATTATTATTCTTATTTCCTTTTATTTTATTCTCAAAATACATTTAATATGTTGATAAATTTACTTCCTCCTTTGAGAGACGACATTGGTCAGCCACTCTACTGCACCTAAGTACCCCAAAAACAATTAATCAATTGAGGGAACCCATGATAGTGCCTTTAAAATTGACAACTTTTCTGGGGAGTCAAGTAATTATTTCAACAAATTAGAGGAATTTATTTTATTTTACAATTTATTCTCTTCTTCTCTTATTTCTTTCTTCTTTACCCAATCTGAATTTTTTTTTCTTCATTTATTTTCTTCTTCTTCTTTTTTGGACAATCAAATCAAACTTCTCATTTTTATTTTTATATGGTCTAATTTATTTCATTTCATTTTTATTTTATATATCACAGAAACTAATATCGAGGTTATTTTATATCTTGACCTTGAGATTGAACGTAAACTTCAAGCTTGAATCAGATATTCTTAGCTTACGGGAAGTTTCAACATTCAACAAGTTGAAAAATTCCTCCACTCCCAGAACATTGAAATTGGAAGAAATTAAAATTCAAACATAAAACAAGAACCAATGGCTGAAAATAATTTAAATTAACTTAATAGAACCATTTGAGAATTGGTTTCACCTAATATTAATTATCTACCAAATTTCATTGCATACCCAAATCTCGAATCAAACTTTGAACTAAAATTAGGGTTAATTCACATACTTTAAAAACTTCATGGCCTCTCTGGTGAGGATCCCAATAAACACCTTAAATAATTTAATGTGGTTTGCTCAAACCTTAAACCAATAAATGTTTCTGATGATATAATCAAACTAAGAGAATTCATATTCTCACTTGATAGAGCTGTAAAAGATTGGATGTATTATTTACAACCTGAATATGTAACTTGTTGGAAAGATTTGAAATGTCTTTTCTTAAAAATATTTTTCCAAAATCAAGGACCAATTCTATTCATAAGGATATCTCAGGGATTAATCAAGCACACGGGGAGTCAATGTATGAGTACCGGGAGTGATTCAAGAAGTTGTGCGCAAGCTGTCCACATCACCAAATCAGTGAGCAACTCCTCATCTAGTACTTATATGAAGGAATCACACCTATAGAGATGAGAATTGTGGATGTTCCAGCTGGAGGAGCATTGGTGTACAAGACACCAGTAGCTTCACGTGCATTTATTGAAAAAATGGCTCAAAACTCCCAACAATTTTGCAATCAATGTGCACCACATGTTTGAGTAGTACATCAGGTAAGTCTATCTTCTATTGAAATTCATTTGATTGATACCAAGTTGGAAGAATTGAAAACTATGGTGAGATATATTGCTTTGTCTCAAAATACACCCCAACCCCCTCCTTCAAGGCCTTGTGGAATTTTCACTGAGAAAAGCCACCCAACTGACTATTTCCCCCAACTACAAGAAATAAAAGATTTGCAGTAGTATTTCCTAGGAGACCATATCAGCAGTAGTAGCAGCAACCATATCCCCAAAATATGTTTTATTCCTTTCTACCAACATAAAACCAAGGGTAGAAGGATCAATCAGACATGAGGTATACTACTGGACAATAACAAAGGCCCCCCTTCAACCAAACTTCCAGAATACTCCGCCTTACTAGTAGGTCTTCCAAAAACCCCAAAGGATATTTGAATCCCAAGTATCAACAATCCAACAACAAGGGAATCCCCCATAAAATGTATATTCTAATACTGATGATCCTTTGAAAAAAATTGTTCTTAATCAACATAATGAGTTGAAGAGTCAACGTTCAGAGCTGAGGGAGTTGAAGACTCAAATGAGCCATATTGCCACCGCACTCCATGAACTAGTGAGTAATAATTATAGAAATCTACCTTCCTAAACTACTCCAAATCTAAAGTGGAATGTTAGTGCCATCACATTGAGGAGTGGGAAGAAAACAACTGATGCTTCTCCACCTACCATTCCATTGGGGTTCACCTCAACTCTGGAGAATCACCATTCAAAACTGGCTAATGAGAAACCCAAGGAGAAAGATAGAGGTAAGAAAAAGATTAATGATGTTCCTCATAAACCCCTTCCTCTTCCAAACAGGGTTGTACAAACCAAAAATATGGCTAAAGAGGCGATGAAAAAAAGAAGTTTTGGATATATTCAAGTGTGTGGAGATCAACATCGATTTACTTGAATCCATCATGAAAATCCTAAGGTATGCCAAATTCATAAAAGAACTTTGTACCAATTGAAGAGAGATCAAGGGAAATGAGAGGATCAATCTTGGAAGGAATGTGTCAGCACTCATTAGACCAACTCTAGAAATGCTGACAAATTGCAAGGATCTAGGTACATTCACCATCCCATGAACCATACTGGGGTTACACATTTCTGATGCTTTATATGATTTAGGATCTTCCATAAATGTGATGCCTCATTCTATATTCTCTTATTTTTAGGTTGGTGAGTTGAAGCTAACAAGAGTAGTGGTGCATTTGGAAAATATAGCTATGGCATATCCAGCGTGAGTCCTTGAGGATGTACTTTTCTGGGTAAGATACATGATCTTTCCATTAGATTTCTACAAGCTTAAAATGGAGGAAAATCAGGTAATTTTACATTCCCCCATTATCTTAGGTATAACCTTCCTCAAAACTGCAAAAAAATATCATAAATGTTAATGAGGGTACACTTTCCATGGATTTTGGGGATGAATTTGTGATATTTAATGTTATGGAATCCATGAAGTTCCCATCAAAGGACCATTCTACATTTGTTATCTCCCATTTTGAACCACCAAATAAAAACTCCATGGAATTTTCTTTTCCTATGATTAGGGATATTATGAGTATTGGTTCTAGTTTAATTTCTAAGGGCACTTCCACACCCATTTCTAATAAACAAGACTCTCTAAGATTTTATTTTGAAATGGATTCATATTGTGATCTTGATCATGTGAACTCTGATTATGACATAGATGTTGAGTATGCTGATATATTTGATGAACTATTCTCTGATTTTGATGGTGTCTATTCTGATATTGTTGTTCTTTGTGCACATATTTCAATTCCTTCACTATCTCCATCCATACAGCACCCCCTCCCCAATATTATAACTCAATCCTTAACATCTAATCTCAAATACTCATACTTGTTGAGTGAAAAAATGTTACCTGTTATCATTTCTAACAATATCTCTTTTAAACATGAAGAAAAACTTTTGAATCTTTTGAGGGTGAACATCAGGTCAATTGGGTGGACATTGGCTGACATATCAGGTATTAGCCCCTCTATTTTCATGCATAGGATTCTTTTAGAGGATGGGGCTAAACCGGTTTGGCAGCCAAAAAGGATACTCAATCCAATACTTTTGGAGGTTGTTAAAAAAGAGGTTGAAAATTGCTCAAGGAAGGTATAATCTATCCCATTTCAGATTCCCAGTGGGTGAGTCTTATTCAGGTTGTGCCTAAGAAAGGTGGTGTTACAGTTGTTAAAAATGAGAAAGATGAGTTAGTTATAATGAGGGTGCAAAATAGTTGGCGTGTCTGTATTGATTATAGGAAACTAAATCAATCCACTCGTAAAGACCATTTCTCCCTCCCATTTATTGATCAAATGCTTGAGAGACTAGCTGGGAAAACACACTATTATTTCTTGGATGGATTTTCTGGATATTTTTAGTTTTCTATTGCTTTGGAGGATCAGGAGAAGACAACATTCACTTGTCTATTCGATATGTTTTCCTATCGAAGGATTCCATTTGGACTTTTCAATTCCCCAGGTTCCTTCCAGAGATGTATGGTGGGTATTTTTTCAGATATCACTGATTCGTGAATGGAGGTATTTATGGATGATTTTACAGTGTATGGGTCTTAATTTTATGATTGTATGTGTAGTTTGGGAAAGTTTTTGAATCTTTGTAGTGAGAAGAATCTGGTCTTGAACTTTAAAAAGTGTCATTTCATGGTAGAGCATGGAATTGTCTTAGGGGATGTAGTGTCAAAACATGGGATAGAGGTTGATAGATCTATGGTAGATATCATTTAATCCTTACCATATCCTTAATGTCTGTGTGATGTCAGATCTTTCCTAGGGCATGAGGGATTTTATCAGTGCTTCATCAAATATTTTAGTAATATTTCTCTTCCTATGTCATGATTACTTCAAAAGGATTATGATTTTGTGTTTGATGATTCTTTCAGGAATTCCTTTGTTGAGATAAAGAAGTGTCTGGCCACTCCACCGATCATACAGCCCCCACAGTGGGAGATTCCTTTTGATCTTATGTGTGATGCCTCCAACTTCGCAGTTAGAGTTGTCTTATCTCAGAGGGTGGAGGGACGTTCACATGTGATTGCCTATGCATAAAGGACATTGTATTCATCCCAATAAAACTACACAACCATGGAAAATAAGTTTCTTAATGTCATATTTTCTTTAGATAAATTCCATTCATATTTATTGGGCTTTAAAGTAGTTATTTTTTATAACCATGCATCTCTGAGGTACCTCTTGAAGAAGCCAGATGCAAAGCCCAGGATAATCCGATGGATGCTCCTTCTTCAAGAATTAAATATTAAAATAAAGTAAAATAAGGGGTCTGAAAACCTAGTGGCGGACCACGTGAGTAGTATTACTCAAACAATAGAGGATAACTCCTTGGACCAGGTACCACTTTGAGAAACTTTCCCCGATGAGCATCTTTATGCCATCTCAGGTACGCATCCTTGGTATGCAGATTTAGTTAACTACTTTGTTTCCTCTGAAATCCCTAAAAATTTAAAGAAATATCAAGTCCAAAAATTAAAAAGTGAGTCTCGATATTATGTTTGGGATGATTCATACCTCTACCGCATGTGTAGTGATCAAGTTATTAGGAGGTGTGTTCCTGATCATGATTTTGGGTCTATTTTTCAATTTTGTCATACACTTGATTGTGGTGGACACTTTGGACCCCAACAAACAGTTAGGAAGGTTTTGGACTCTGGATTATATTGTCCAAGTTTATTCTATGATGTTCATGTGTTTTGTAAGTTGTTCTCACGTTGCCAACACATTGATAATATTTCTAGGAGACATGAGATTCCCCAACAACCCATATTATTCTATGAGATTTTTTATGTATGGGCCATTGATTTTATGGGTCCTTTTCCTAGTTCATTTGGTTTCCTATATTTTTTTTCGTTGATTATTTAAGAAAATGGGTAGAGGATAAGTTCACTGGGACCGATGATTCTCATGTTGTTGTGGACTTTATCAAAGCACATGTTTTTTGTAGGTTTGGAGTACCAAATGCCATCATTAGTGACCAAGGGACACACTTCTACAATAAAAATCTTAATTCCCTTCTTCAGAAGTATGGTGTGACACACAAAACATCAACACCATACCACTCCCAAACAAATGTTCAGGCTGAGGTTTCAAATCATGAGTTTAAACAAATTTTGGAGAAAACTGTGCAGTCAAATAAGAAGTATTGGAGAAAGCGCTTGGATGATGCATTATGAGCTTATAGGACAAAATACAAGACATCTATATGTATATCCCCATTTCATATTGTTTTTGGGAAAGTGTGTCATCTCTCCATGGAAGTTGAGCATCGGGCTTATTGGGCTATAAAGAAATGCAACATGGATTTATCCTAAGCTGGAATCCAAAAAAAAGATACAAATTAAAGAGCATAAGAAGATTTGATTGTCTTCATATGAGAACTCAAGGATCTACAAGTAAAGATCAAAAGCATCTTATGACAAAATTATACATAAAAGAGATTTTCAAGTTTCATAAAAAAATTCTTGATCTATAGTTCACGACTGAAGCTGATTCCTGGTAAGTTTCATTCCAGGTGGTTAGGTCCTTATGTTGTGACTAATGTTTTCCCATATGGTGCAGTGGATATCACACAAGAGGACACAGGAAGAAGCTTTACAGTTAATGGGAAATGTTTTAAGAGATACATTAAGGGACTTCCTACTGATGTAGTGGATTTCATCACACTGTATAACCCCATCATCACTTGAGTATATCAGGCTGTTCCTAACCCTTTCACTTTTTTATTCTTTTTCCTATTTAAAATTATGAATTTCATGTGCATATATCATCTCATGGGTTCACATTGAGTACAATGGAATATTTTAAAGTGTGGGGGAGGAAACCTTTTAGTTTAGTAACTTCAATTTTTTTCTTTTTTTTCAATGATTTTCAAAAAAAATTGTGTTTTTCAAATTTTGTGTGTTAATTATTAAATTTTATGTGTTTTTTTTTTGAAAGTTTTGAGCTAAAATGATTTTTATCACCATTTTAAAATTCATATAAATAAGTGAAACAATTTATTCCATGAAACCGAGCTTAAATGAATGCTAAAAATAATTTTACTTCAAGTTAAAATGTTTAGTAATTTCATAAAAAACACTCTAAATTTTGAATCCCATACCACATCTCACTATCTTTATATTTGAAATCCCTTTCCTGTGAGGCTTATGAACCATTATTTTTATATTATTTACATTTACCTCATTTCTTGAGAGAACCATACCATGCTTGATTTAACCAGAATTTGATTTATTCCTGTCAAAACTTGAGGGTTTTAGGTACTTAAGTTTTAAATGATTGAGGCATTTAATTTGTATTAAAGCACCTATTTCAAATAATCATTTTTTATAATGGCCTACCTTGAACATTTAATCCTTGTAGAACTTAGAAGATATGAATATACTATTAGTTTTTCCACATCACAAGCCAATTATCCCTATCCAACCAACTCTTGAAGTGAAATTTCATAATCTAGCTGAACTTTGGTGTGGGGGAAACTATCTTGTGTTGTGCTACCAAATTAGGTGATACTTTGGGTGGAAAATTAAATTTTGAAGATATGTGTTTTATGCTAAAGAAAATAATTATATTGAAATTTGTGCCTTTTCTAGAGCTTTCATGATATGTGAAGTTGTGCCTTTCTAGAGCTTCTAATAGAGAGAGAAATTTATGCCTATCTGGAGCTTTCAAGAAAATCATGTTTGAGAAGATTGACATTTTTACTGCTGAAATATTGAATGGTACGCACATTCCTTTAATTTTCATGATGATGAAAATGAATCGATGCTATGGGGATTGAGGAGGAGACCATATTTAAGTGAAAATTAGATTAATACAATTTTTCATCAAAAAGAGTCAATTCCCCCTCATTCAGCCTCAAAATTTTTCATATCTAAATCCTACCAACCAAAAGCCACAGAACAACCCTGAAAAGTCCTCATGATAGACATATGTCCTTAACTCACATCGGGTGGCGATGTAGGAATTTATCAAGCCTATGGTGACCCTTTCATGAGTTTGGATGAGAAAAAAATTACTAAAAAATTAATATTTGTGTGATGAGAGAAAATTCAAGTGAGGTAAGTGTTTTGTGCATGGGAGGATAAATAAAGTGGAAATATATTGAATGATATAAATGGATAACTTGAAATAATGGTTTTTTATGAGTCATGATATCTTTTTTTCTTGGTTTCTAATTGTTGGATCTCAAGGATATGTGTTTTAAAAAATTTTTTGATTTGATATTGATGTTTACTTGTCATAACTTTTTGGAATACATGATGTGAGGTTTTTCATGGGAGTGCAAAAGGGTAAGTGTGGGGGAGTTGATAAAACACATTTTTATTGAATATTTTATTGATAATAAATGATATACTTTCTTCACATTATGTTAAATATGTTTATTTATAAAATATTTGAGATTATATCAGTCATTTGAAAATTTTATTGAAATTCTAATTTTACCCTTTATAGTGCACTGTAGTATTTCGAATATAAATATTTTAATATTTATTATTTGAACATGAAATTTTGTAACAGTTTTCTTGACTTAATGGGATACAAATTTTTTTCAGGATATTAGATCTAAATCTTTCATTTGGTTGTACTAAATGGACCATGAAGTCAAAGGTGGGATGGACTTGCCAGATTGGACATTATTTCTCTATTTAGGCCATAACTTCTTCATCCAAGCTTGGATTAGGCCCAAACTTATAGAGGATATCTCCAAACCAATTTTTCACAAATACTTATTCTGAAAGAATATCTGGTTTATGAGTTTTTAAGGTCAAATGGGTGGTACAAGTTGGATTAAAATATTTGGCCAAGATTCTCCATTCACACTTGAAACCTCTTTAAACCTAGACTCTCTTCCACTCTATAAATTAGTGTTTTTCTCATTTTGAGGGGTTGGGACATGAATTGGGAAGTTACAAGAATAGGATAAGTGGATCCAATCCAATTATACAACCATTTAAATAAGGGTATCTCTTGAATCAAGGATCCCTTCGACGAAGACTTCTTCTTCTTCTTCGTGTTGTAATACTTTTGTTTGTGTAATAAACTCCTTAGTTATTCTTTAATTTCTTCTATTTTCCTCTGTTTTATTAATTTATATTAATATTAATCTTTCTCTTTGGTCTTTAATTCAATAGTGGATATGAGATTGGGTTCTACCCTTTTAATCCTTTGCTCATGCAAAACGTCTCCATGATGACCACACCACCCATGGAAGAGTAGTTTTCTTAGTGATCGATCTATCTTCTACCTTATTCATTTAATTATTTTAAATAATTTAAGTATTTTAATTAACTTAATATGATCTATGAATTGAGTTTTTAAAATTAGAATAAACTATGCAAGAAATTGAACAATTAACCCAAAAATACACGAGGTTGAGTATTGTGTGAATTATGAGACCACGATCTTAATCGGTAATACAAGACCACACTGGATAAATTTGTAGAGTTCAAATATAATCCCTAAACAAAATTCATCCTCATTTTCAATAATTTATATTTTCCATAATTTACCACTGACCATAAGCTAGATTTAGAACATCAATCAAAGAAAGGTTCTATGATTTCATGTTCTGAAGCTAGCCTCAGGTTTAACTAATTCAATCTTTGTGGTTAAGTTAACTCCCATAGGGTTCACAGGTTAACAAATTAGGTGATCATAATTAAGTTGATATTAATTTAAATGATAATTATTAATAAGTAAATGAATATGTAGAGTTAGATTGATTAAACCTTTTAAATATTTTCAAAAAAAACATCTTCTTGTTGTGTCATTTTAATCAAACTTCATTTCAAAAATAAATACAAAAACAAATACAATATTCTTCCAGCAAACTTCATCAAGGTTTTAAATGATAAACAACCCAATAATTTTAATTATTATTCTTATTTAATTTTATTTTATTTTCAAAATACCTTTAATATGTTGATAAATTTACTTCCTCCTTTGAGATACAACCTTGTTCAGCCACTCTGCTACACCTAAGTACCCCAAAAACCATTAATCATTTGAGGGTTCCCATGACAGTGCCTTTCATTGGGTATCCTTGATAAAATATTTATATGATTATAATTATTCTACACTTTATACAACACTTTTATGAAATGATCTTATTCCAATTTTATGTTCTCATGGAACATTTCATTTTTTATACATATTATGAACCACCAAGAATTATGAACTAACTCATGCTTATAATCAAATAATTATTGGGTATGATTTTAAATGGTTAATCTCATGTAATATTACCCATTATGCTATTTTTATTTTTAAATGAGTGTTGATATCTCATTTGTTTACCCTTAATGAGCATATGAGCTAACCCTTTTTTATGTTTCCTTTCCCTAAGTTATGAAGAAATATTTTATGTTGAGTATATATAAGGAGAGTGTTATGTGGGATGATGTTTATGGTTGATATTGAAGATATTTCATGAATTAAGATAATTTTGTATTTATCCTACAAATAAACTAAAATAATATGGTTATAGAATGGATTGTAAAATTTTATAATGAATATTCATATCATGAGATGTAATATTTATATATGAAAAGTATGGGTCGCTATAGTTGGTATTAGAGCAAGATTTAGTTAATATTTGGAAACTAGGTAGAGAAAACCTTAGTGAGAGAATTGTAGAAAATTATAAATATAGTATAATATATTAATGTTTTCATAAGGAAGAGATTATATGATTTTTTCAGCAGTACATCTCTTTTTGAATACTACAAGTGGACATGGATTTGGAACAAATTAATATAGGGGTAATAACCCCAAAAAGAGTTGTTCAAGTATATCTTATCTATTTTTCTAGTGCATGGAAAGTATGGTTTTACCGTGCACTTGGTTTGACACTCATTGGGGATATTCTTGGGTTAATTTACATTTTATTTATAAACCATTATGAAGGTTTGAATATATGATTATTATGGATGAACTAGGTTAAAACTAAGGTGTATTGTATTGAAAAGAAGGTTTCATGAATTATATATACTATAAATTATTTTTCATTATTATATGGTTTCCAACAATGATTATTGTTTATCACACTATATATTTTGGTTTTAAACAATGGATGGATGTAGAAGGATTCATGTTAACATAAAATGTGATGGAAAATGGATTGTTTTTTCCCAAGATAAAACAAATTAAATAGGATCATGAAAGAGACACCTTGTTATTATTAATAATAATCCATCTCATTATATGATTATAAATCTCAACTTGGGTGAGTTTCCCAAAACACTGAATAAGAGAAAAATGGGGTTTCATGAAGACCATTAAGGAAAGAAGATTCAGTTTCCTACATGTCAATAAAGTGGGAATAAGAACTCAGTGGATGTCTCAAAGGAATGGGATGATGTTATATATATTTAAATGAGGGGAATAGATCAATTAATTACTGATAAAAAAATAAGTGTTCAATGGAAATAAATTTAGTTAATCCTAAGGTACCATTTATAGTTCAATGTCTTATGTGTAGGGAATATGGGCACTATCCAATCCAATTCCAAAATCCAAGGGTTAACTCCTATTACAATGAAGTAACTATGTTATTCTAATCATTAAATTGGATGGATTGAAGTGTTTATGTATTTATATTTGAGAATTATGTTTTAAAAGTTTTGTATCAATGATATTATGGATATAAGAATCATGAGGCATCTAAGAATTATTCCAAAGTGGGGTTTCTTTCAATTTTTGAAAACATATTTAGTGGTAATATGATATTGTTTAGTTAGGATAGAGATATGATTTATATTGATGAATAAAATAGGATAGTGTTAGTGCCCATTAAATTGGTTAGTGATTTGATAACCTAGTGAATTAGGTCATATTTGAGGAAGTTTATTGCATTTTTGGATTTATGTAAATAGTATTTAATTTTATTTAAGGAATAAGTAATGTGTTAATTTTTGGAAACATATATATTTTCATTTGAGTCTAACTTAATAGTTATGTATATAATCATGGGTTTATAAGTTTAATATTAATCATAAGTTCAAAATCAAAGATATCACTTTTTTAGTTTTAACTGATGGGATTTCGGGGTGATTTGAAATTTTACTGAGTTTTGGGAAGAATTATCTATTGAGGTCTAAATAAACATTCAGTTTAGTATATGATTTGATGTTATGTTAATTATGTTCTATTTAATAGTGTTATATTTATTATCTTGATGGTTTAAAAGTGATTCATTGACAAGGAAATATTTTTAGAAATATCTTTGGCCATGATAAGGATTACCTTTTATGTTAGTATTTAAATATGATACTTGATATTTTGGTAAAGTTAACTACATTAAAAGATTTATCATAGTGAATAATGATATTTTGGAATACTTTTCATTGGGTGAAGGTATATTTATTCCATAGGTTTAAAATGTGATTTAATGCGAAAAATTATTTGGGAAGAATGCAACTAAATTTTTTTCATGTAATTTAAAAGGTATGAGGTTACCGTTTATGCTAAAAATTAGTTACTATTGAGTTTATTAAGGTTATTTGGGATATAGGTTTATTTATTAAATTATATAAGTGAAAACTTTGTTATTATTATTGAAATTTGGTGTTGAAAAGGAAGGTTAATACACTTTGGACATTATCTTACCATGTTCTAACTATTCAATTTTTATAATATTTAAAAATGTAGGAATAAATCAATATACTTTTTTGTATTATGATTTTGATTTTATTTCTTCAAGAATTAAAAATTCATCTTGAATACTCATTATTTAGAGAAAAATGTGATATTATGGTGGAAATCGATTAAAGTTTGAAATTATCTTTTTCAAGTATATTTCCTTGTGTTTTTAGTTTAGATGGTGATGAAATTCATAAAATTTTGGAAAAATATCTTGTATTTTTCCCTATTAAATAATTTTTTATGAATCAAGGATATTTTTTACACCATATTAATTTATGGTTTTATGGTTATTAACATTCTCATAATCAATCACTTTTTTATGATTAATGTTCTCTATTAGCCTCCATAATTATTTGGACATTAATTTTTCCTCCATTTCTATATTTTTCACTTACTAATAATTTTATCCTATTTTTAAACATAGTTATATGTTATTCCAACTTACCTTTATATTCCCCTTTCCCACTTTCCATGAATAATTTTTATTAACCCTTTTTGTAATGTGGGTTTTCAATAAAGGAATTTTCCAATATCAAACCCTTGATTACCAATAACAAGTTCAAATTTAAAGGGTCTAATTAATTAAAGTTTTTTGGGTGAAGTTACACCCTAATATTAGAAAATATGATCATTTTGTTCAATAACATAGACATCAATTTGGGGTCAATCCCCTTTATTAAAATAAAGACAACAGCAACTCTTTTTGAACCGGGTAAGAGCGGACCCGTTACAAACCCACAGGCCCAAAAGCACATAACCTCGGGATATAATGACCCTAAAAGTAGTTGACCAACACAATACATCAACACCTGCACATTCATGTTGCTGTAGGAATAATCCTGAACCCGTTACATGAAACATCGAGCTAAAACAAAGTAAACAAATTATTATTTAAATATGACCATTATAACCTAGTTATTGAATTGAAGAGCATGGATAGAAATAAATACATTATGAAATATATATATATATATATATACATGATAAATAAAAATTTATTTTTTAACTCTTATTAAATGAGAATTCACTTTTTTTTAAAGTTATATTATGCTTAAAAAATATGTTTCCATCAAAACTTATTTTTCTTATTTTTTTTGAGAAAATATTATATTTAATTTTCCCACTTTTATAAAATGAATTAGATAAAATGATTATCATGTTTGAAATCATAATATAAAAATTAAAATAGGGTTAATATTTGGGATTTTTCTAAAATGATTGATTTTTCAGTGAATAGTGAAAATATATAGATTTTTCAAATACTATAATTTCTTTTCATTAAATCAAGTAATTTAAAAGACCCATTATATTTTGTATTTAATATTAATGTGAAATAATATCCATTATATTTATAATAATCTAATTAATCTCATTTGAATCAGTAATATTCATTATTTAGATATAAGTTAAGTTTTTTTCTCTAAAACACAAATTCAATCACCAATAATCTAATTAAAACACATATTTATAGTTAATATAATTTGTAATTATGTTTTAAAAATTTATATTAAAATTGATTTCATCCACTTCTAGATATTGAATCTTGATTAATTAATACCATATTTGGAATTATGAGGTTCATATTTGGTAAACATGCCACTTTTAGTTTTAATTATTATGAATAGTAAATGTTGTAAATGTTTGACACCTCAGTAAGGGTAAGATGGGTAAAATATGTTTAAAACCATGATATAAGGTCACAAAATAAACCTAAAACCTTTATTTTTCCTATTGGGTGGGTTTATTTAGGCCATTTCCCTTAAATTCTTGAATATATGGCCATATGGTGCTATTTTTCTTTAATTATGACCATTATATTAATTTAAGAAATTATAAAAACAAAATGTCACTATCTTCAATTTAATATCCCTAAAAATTTATGTAATTATAAAATATTGATAAGTTCAGTTCTAAATGTTTATTCAGAATATAAATTAACTGTATTTATTATATTAATTTATTTTAAATTTCTAATGATTGAATAATTACATTAAATTCTTATGTAATGACCACATAATATTTATTCAATTAATAGAAAAATAAAATAAATGATTTTGAAAATATTAAATGTAATAAAATATAAGAGAATAATTTTATTATAAGAAATTTTTAGATAAAAATAATATATTAGATATGTTTGAAAGGATTAGGTTCTAATTTCATTGTTGTCATGTTGTTTTCAAATTCAAATTAGGTAAATAGTTCTTAAAAAGAAATTAATTGTATTTTATGATAAAAATATTTATTAAATTATTTTAAAATTATAAAAATCATGAAATAGGACAAGTATAAATTAAAATGGTCAAATATTTAATCCCTTTTCTATTTATGATCCAATATTTACTTTATATGTAGAATTATTACCCATTAATATTATCAATTTCATTACAAGAGTTAATATTAAAATTAGTGAACCAAGGGATTAAACCAAAATATAAGGTTTAAAATTACACTAAACCCGTATAAATTTCATTGGATAATGAAGTTTAAACCATATACTCTTTTACATTGAATTTATGGACATTTGGACTCTTTTTTATTTAAAATGACTTAATTATATTTTAATATTTTTTTGTAATTCCAAGTGTGTCAATTATGTCCCTTATAAAAGAACCCCCCTTATATCTTTTATTTACACTATTTTGAGCCATCTAGATAAACCAAACCATGAACATATCTATTCTAAATTTTCATAGCATGAAATAGAGGTTTTTGTTTTCTTTAATGTCCATTGTAGGGGTCCTTAAGATGGGATCTAAATAGGGCCTACTAAAGAAGAGGTAGTCATCACACCAAAAAATATTTCAATTAATTTATTCTTCTAAATCTTATTGATATTTGGTATTTATCATGAAATAATAACTTTAGTATCTTAAATACAATGAAATGTTTATATTATTTTTGAACTACCAATATCCACACTCTATTCTATCAAATGGGAAGTGAATGTATCACTTTTGCATGTGTGTGGACTACCACCTCCACATAACGACATGATTCATTTTCCATAACCATATTTCATGGATAGATATTATGATGGATTTAATTTTTATATATTATATTTAAGAAATAATTATTATTCAATAAATATAACAATATATCTACCATCTTACATTCTCATCTTTTGGAAAATGACAATGTTGCTCGTGTGTACTTGTGGACTACCACCTCTAAGAAGTGATGTGATCCATTGTTCATTTTTAATTTAGATGGATGGTAATAAAAATAGATTTAATGAATATATATGATACTTATTAAATAATTATGATTTTAAAAATTAAAATTATTTTTTACATTTCTTTCATTTCATCTATCAAGAAGTAAAAATAGTGTTCATGCGTATGTACGACCTACCATCTCTATGAATGGTGTAATTAATTTTTTTATCTATACATTTTATGGAAAAATATAAATATGTATATAATGAATATATGTTATATTGATATCATAAATTACATTCTAGATATGATGTAACCAAGATACAAGTACAAGGTATGTATCTAGTGAAAAGAAATTACCATGAAAAATGAAACAATTAACACCCAGAGATGATAATTTCAATACAAAATTATTAATAAATGTGTTTTGAAATGTAATAATTGGATCACATATTATATTATGATAATATAAATGAATCTGGTATAGAATTATAATAAATATAAATTTATTATATATGAGATTAAATCACTTTTTAAGAAACTAAAACTTGAGGTAAGGTTTTAGCATCTCAAATTGTCTTCTTTAAGACATATGTTATATTGTGAAAATAAATTATTTTACGAGGTTTATGTACATACCTTTATATTGTTATATTAAATTTATTTATGATCATGATATTTAATGTTTCAATTTATTTTATTCTTTCATGGGTCTTACGATTGAAATGTTACCAAAAAAGTAAGAGATTTTTTCTCACATTTATATCTATGAGAGATAAGAAATATTCACCACCTATTTATTTTATATGGGTTATATAATTTATATGAATTTATTATATGATTATTCTCATGAAAATTTTTGGTGAAATAAATTTCCATATTAGGTTCTCTCTTTCATTAGGTTGTAATTTGAAAGTTTAAAAAGTGTAAAGAGATTCATGTCACAATCTCATTATTTATAGGGTTTATTTATGATTAAGTTTCCAATAATTAAATATCACTATATACCTATAATAAAACTCAAGAATTTTATTATTCAATGGTTATTTCTGAAGAAATGTTTTCTTTTCACTTTCCTCTCTTTAATAACTGAAGAGACTCGAGGGATGTTTTTAAATAAAATATACTTTATTTCTCTCTTCAATCAAATATATTTTTTATTCCATGTTTGCATTCACTTAAAATGGTTTCAAGAATTTTTTTAATATTCTCCAATTATTGTTAAATTCATTTTTACCCATTACTGAATTTTTTATAAAAAAATTAAAATGAATCTTCAAGTTATTTTTCTAATGAGGTACTGATATATTTTTACCAAAAATGTGAAAGTAATATTTATTTTAAAATAAATGACTTGAATTTAATTTCACAAAGTCATGACCTCTAAATGATTTGAATCTTCCTTTGCAATATTCCAAGGTTCTTTTTAATTAAAAATATTTTCATAATATTTTGTATTTTTAAAATTTTAATTTATTTATTTTGAAATAAAAAGTGTATTTTCCACAATAAATATTACAAGTAATATTTTAATGGTATTTATCATCTATGATAGCCTCATTTGATGTTACTTATGAATTATTGGGGATATTATCCAATGATACCATATTTATTCTTTTTATTAATGGTTTATTTTTTATAATGATGAAATTTTGATGATACCCATTTTCTTTTCTATGGGTTAAGTTATGATGAATGTTTTTATGATCATGTGGCATACATATGAATTGATTTATGACTATGTGATTACTGGGAATGGAATTATCTATCTCATCATTACATTGTGAAAGTATTAATGTTCTATGATCTAAAAGGGTACAGAGTAGGTTATCCTAATCCTAAAAAAGGTGTACATGGGAGGTTATCCCAAGACTAAAAGTGGTACATGGGAGGTTATCCTAAGCCTGAAATAGGTTACACATGAGGTTATCCTAAGACCAAAAGAGTGTACATGGAAGGTTATCCTAATCCCAAAGTATGTAGATAGGAATTTAGCCTATTCTTAACATGGTAAGAATGTATTTTTGGATAGCATCGAAATAATATTTCTATTATTATAATTATTTAACACTCTATGCCACTCTTTTATAACATGATCTTATATCAATGTTATGTTCTCATGGCATAAGTTCTTTGATCCATGTCTTATGAATTTCTATTTTTTATGACTTTACTCATTCTTATAATATAAAAATTATTGGGTATGATTTTAAGAGGTTAAGATCATGTAATAATACACATAATACTCAAGTTATGTTCAAATGATTATTGATATCTCCCTTATTTACCCTTATTGAGCATTTGAACTCACTCTTTCCTATGTTTTATTTCCTTGGGTTATGAAGAAAGGTTTTAAGTAGGGTTTGTCAAAGAAGAGTACTATTTGAGAAGATATGTATGGGATATATTTAGGATCATTAATAAAATAAGAATATTTTGTATCACATCTCAAAATACCCTAAAATTATATAGTTCTAAAGTGGATCATAATGTTATGTATTAAATATTCATCTAAAAATATATAATATTTATATATGAAAAGTATCAGTCACTAGAATTTATATTTTTAAAGAATATTTTTAAATTCATAATTTTATTCCTTAAAAATAACTAATTACTTAAAATGTCTTTAAATCTTCTAAAATATTCTAACATAATGATAAAGTCAAAAAAGTAATAATATTAAAAATATATTTTTTTTTTGACAAAAAGTAACCCTTTTAAAAAAACAAAAAAAATAAAACTATGTAAATTTTGATATTATAATTCCTAAACATTAGTTTTTTATCTAATATTGATTAGAAAAGTTATAAATTTATTTTTTAAATAAAAATATCTAATATTAAGTAAAACTGCTTTTAATTGAAAAAAATAATGTTTTTAAACATTATGTGTTCTTAATATTATTTCATATCATTTCTAACTTAAAATATAATAATATATTAGTTAATTTACTTTTAAGTGATGCTTTTAAAAGTATTCATTTTAAACTATTAGGTAAAAATATACAGTACATAACAAAACTGGTATTTGAAAAAAAATATATACTTTTATACTAAAATATTATTTAACAAATATCATTAAAATTAAATGTTTATTTAAAAAAATTATTTATTACTCCATCAATATTAAAATATTTATTTAAATTTTATATAAACATCATATCATATTTTAATAATATTAATATATATATTTATACATAACTCATATATATGTATATATCATATTTTTATTTCATTGTGTATTTTAAATTTACTACTTAAAAGTACACGACTCCAGTGTGCCTATTGTATATATGACTAATGACCATATTTATAAATACCATATTTAAAATGACCATATTTTCAATGACTATATTTCATTTATTTATACATTTAGACTTACTAAATCATTCATTCATTCTAATCTCACATCATAAAGAAAAAAATTATTTTATATTATAGATTTTTCATGATGCTTTCTACACTCATGGTGATCTTACTAATTATAGGTTTTTGATTAGCTATTGGTGATCCTTAAGGTTGAAGATGGTCTAGGGAATTACCAAGTTGTAAATATTTTTTTCATTTTTATCTATTATCCCCTATTGATTTATGTACTATTAATAGAATCATTATATTGTCTTTGAGGATCAGTTACATAAGAAACTTACATTATGATACTTGTGAACATTTCTCCATATCTGAACGTCACTATATCCAAATCTAGAAAATTCCTAGGTTATACTAATTTTTATAACCTGGGTCACTATATCCAAATCTAGAAAATTCCTAGGTTATACTAATTTTTATAACCTGGGTAAAGAAAACATAAGAAAGTGGTGATCCTAAATGCTCAGTAAGGTAAGATTTATCAACATGTTATCAAGGGTAATATAATAAGAATATGAGAAAACATGAGAATTAGAGGAATATTTCATTAAAATAACTGGGAATAATAATATTTTTCCACGGGTCATTATAAAAGGAAACAAAATATCAAATGAACAAAATATATCATGGTAAAATAGTGGGAAACAATGAGATGACAATCCATATATATAGGTAATAATCATATACATATGGATTGGAAATGTCACATTCCCTTTAAAACTATCTTAACAAAGAAATTAGGAAAAAATATAAGCATGGTGAAATTATTACATTGTGAGAAAACAAAATTTCCACACTTAATTTTTTGAACCAAAAAAATTATCATTCTTCATGTTGTGAACAAAAAAAATCATAAACATTATGTTGTGAATATAAAAAAATTATATGCTTTATTTTATGAAAAAATAAAAGTTTCATTCTTCATATTGTGAAAAAAAATTCCACACTTCATGTTGTGAAAAAAATGACTACCCTTCTTGTTAAAATAATAAAAATACTCATGATTCATGTTGTGAAAAAAATTCCCATGCTTCATGTTTTATACTAAAAAAATTCCAATGCTTCATATTTTTAACAACTAAACTTTAAATGATTCATATTCCAAACAAAAAAATTCCCAAACCACATATTGTGAATAGACAAAATTTTCATGATTCGTGTTGTGAAAAAAAATCCATGATTAACATCCTTGCCTCATGAGATATAAATCATTAACCAATGAATTATAGTTATATATAGTACCTTAAAAACTAAACATATATACATATGTGTTCAACTTGAAAATAATAATTCAATATACTCAAAAGAACCCAAGGAGAAAGAATAGTTCTCTTAAACCTTTTAAAAACAGTACATAACCTCAAGTTAAGAAATCATAAGATATTAAATATATAATTTTAAAAAATTAATCATATCATACTAAAAAATATAGGGTGATCAAAACATCACTTCATTATAGATAAACCTTTTAGGGTAAACAGAAGTGAAAATGAAAAAGTTTTCACAAAACCTTTTAAAACATTGAAGTATAAATTACATTCAAAAATATTTTTAAAATGTAAATAGAAGAATTTTAAATAAATTATTATAAATAATTTAAAATAAAATATCCTTATAAACACATAAATAAATTCAAAATAATTTTAAGTTAAAGATAATACATTTGATTTTGAAAGGATGGAAGACCTTTTAAATATCTTTTATTGAAAAATCACATCATAAAATAGTTATTAAAACCTTAATTTTATAATAGGATAAGGTAAATATAGAGTTCACATTAGTAAACACATATTTGGAATTAAAAAAATTATAAAAAACATGTTTGGAAATACTGAACGTGGAAATGGAGGAAAATAGTCATTAAAGGAGTTGATACTTTTTAAAAACCTTCACACGTTTATATGATATAAATTCAATGATAAATAATATTTTAGTAAAAAATACCATTTTACCTAGAGAAAAAAATTATAATTATTTTATTAACTAAAAAATAGAAAAATTTATCTAATATAGAAAAATTAATCTCAAAGAATATAAATTTAACATAAAGAAAGGGAATTTGTGTCAAGAAAATTCTTTATGGGTGTAATACTTCATAAGTAAAGGTAATTTATAAAGGTGTTATGTGATAGAAATTTATATCCCCCAAAATAAATAGAACTTACCACATAGTATAGTTAAAGTAAAGAATATACCTAACTTATATAAAATAAGTTCAAAAAGAAAAATCATATCTTAATAAATGAGAATTGAGTTTCCAAAAACACTTATGGAAATGGTTACATTAGAATAAGAGTCTTACCATGAAATTAAAATTCATGATTCATGAAATGATAGATATTTACTATCATTGAAGTAAATGGGGCAGTGAATACACCATATAAAAGAAATTATGGTGCACAATATAATACATGTCTCCTGGATTTGAAATTGAGATAAAGAAACTGTTACTTTGTATTCTTTCTTACTCAACCATGATCTAACCTACTATATAATATACATAAAATATTGATTAATTTTTTTATAACATTAATATAAATATACTACCATTTATATAATTATTTTATAACCATTTTTTACAATGATATTAAACAAGTATTGTTTATTTTCATTATTGGGTGTTAGAACATCCAATTCCTGATTTCATATAACTCTAGGAATAGAGGATAAATTCCCACTAAGATGTTTTACATTCATAATTTTTTAATAATTCAAGATATAATAATCATTTATTTTCAATGATTAATTAAGTACCATTTTTGTTAGGTGAAAAACATGAATATGACTTCGGAATATGGAAACCATGATACACTAGTTTTCGATGTGTTTAACCATCAAAATGCGATATATTTAATAATTTTATAAACATTAACAACTAAATTGTATGATTTTTAAAAATAATAAAAATATAATTATTAAATTACATTACCATGTGAAATCCCATTATATTTTTTAACATAACAATTATAGCATCATTTACATAGGTGGTAAAACCGACCAAAATAGTATTGTATTACAAACTATTCAGGAGTAATAAAAAGTATTTAGATAATGATAAAATGACATATTAAAAATCATAAAAATTTAGTAATTATCATATTTCCTCATTATAGACATTTATATAACCATCCAAGTTGTGTGGTTATGAAAAAAAATCATTGTTCATAGAGGTGACAATCCATACATACACACGATTAATGATACCATTTATTAAGGATTGGATGGAAATATGGTATATGGTAAATGATTATTTAATAATTATATGTGTGACATATAAAGAATATTAATTTATCAAATACTTCTATTATACCATCCTTGAGAGGAAGTTATAAAAAATTAACTATATCGCTTCATAGAGGCGATTGTCCTAACGTACACATGATTAATGTTATTTGATTTTCTTAGTGGATGAAAATGATGGAATAATTGTTTAAACACTAATAAAATGAAATTTTAGTATTATAATTATACTAATTTTTTTATAATAAATATTTTAGATTTTATTTATGAAGGTTTACAATAAAATAAAATAATTTGAGAGATTAATACTCGCATTGGAAGCTTGAGTTTTCTCTTAGAAAACTACTTCGATATAAAGGCATTAAGAAAAAATACAGATGTATAAAACCTTATGGATGTAGGATATAATTATAGTAGGATAAAATTGGAATATTTACTATAAAAACTTCTAATAATATGTGTTCCTTGAAGTGGAGTAAGATTTACCCTTTATAATTAAAGAGAAGAGTAGTTTTGGAAGTAACCATTACATTTTTAATAATGTAATGTTACTATTCAAAGGTAAATGGATAATGTGAAACATATACATTTAGGTACCCCAATTTTAAATATTTATATAGACTTTGAACACTTTTTTATGTTTTTTGAAGTAGTAAATAGGCATTTGGGAGGTCAGAACCTGGTTGAGGCAAGGCCAAAGGACTTTCTATAACCCCTTGAGCGACAATAGTCTCACCAACTAGCCTTACCAATCCAGTATCTCAACAGTGAATCTCCTAAGTATAAGTAACTCTAACCATAATCCAATGACAATCTATTTGTTCTCCTGGGTAGAATCATATTTATCCATCTTCCATGGCGTAGTTGATAAAGGCTACTAGTTAGCTTGTCATGTTCAACGAAGCCTACCAGGAATGCTAAGTTTATAAGAATTTTTTTAAATAGCCACCCTCCACTCACCCTTTCTTATTATATTAGGACCCATTATACACCCCAAAACCTATGTATCCTCTCCTATTTTTTATGCTCTCTTATCCCCTTTCAACACATTTATTCAATTCCCAATCAACGATTTGGTTCATCATTCTTCATCAGGTGAGTACCTTCTTTATCTATATCATTTCCCTTCTTTTTTCCCTTGATCAAACCTAATTAGATTATCTATTTATTGATAATATATATGTTTTTTTGTATATGAAAAGTTATTAAAGGATATTTTATATAATTTACACCCAAATTCATGGAATTTTCAGTTGCACATCAATTAGACCTAGATCATTATCAGTAGTGGATGATCTCGAGTATGATAATTCATGGAATACCTTTAGGTTATGGTTTCTTATCAAACTTAACCATATTTATATAAATAACATAATATCAATAATGGTTCTATGTTTTAATGGTGGTTTTTTTCCCTAATAGTGACCCTTTCCATCAATTTTTATTAAACTTATGGTAGGAAGCCCTTGACATTAGCACATGTTTTATACAGGTTCATGAAATAATTGTTAGAATGCATATGTATCTTATGAGACCTATATTTATTCTTGATAAAATAATTTATGAAATATTCATGTGTTTAGTGTATATATATTTTGGTATTTATGATACCTTATTATTTGACGTGATGCTTGATCTGTTATTTTTATCATGCATCATTATTGTATTATTATTCTATCTTCTACAGTTGAGAAAGTTGGTTGTTCCTAGTAGACTATCCCCCAAGATGAATGTTTCATATGAGAGGTCATAATTCATTGTACTATCCCATAAAGGGTATATGTTAACCATGTTTTTGGACTATCCCATAATATGGGATATATCAGGTTGTGGTTTGACATTCCTTTCAACATGGTTCCAAATTAAGTAGAGATGGTATCTGAGGACCTAAATTATTTATTGTTCTTATGTGTGATATAATTTATGTTTATATATATATTTTTACTTTAATTTCATGAACCTAAACATATTATTCACTTATGTTATTTATCATTGGGGGTGTCCTACTATGTCCTGTACTCACACCCTATTCATGAATTTATATGCACTTATATATTTCATGACTAAGGATTTAATGATGTGAATGAGCCTTAGCTATAAAATTGAGTAGGTTAGTAGTAGGATGTTATAAATCGATGAATAGATCTTTAGATTAATGTTTTCATATTTTATTTAATTTATTTCTCTCATAATTAGATATTTTTTATATTTTTTGTGTATGTACCTGGGATATCATATTGATATTGTATAGCTCAATGATTTGTATATGTCACTACTATGATGATTATTGATTTATTTTTTATTTTTTTATCATTTTTTCTTAATTTTTTATGATGCTCTAATTTTCACATGGTATTTAGATAATAGACTAACCTCTTTATACCACAGGCCCTTGCTGCTAGCCAAAAACCTCTTGCATATAGGGAGGCTCACATGGACTCATATAGAATCTGTGCCTTGGACCCAATGGATCGGGTCAGAGTGTTGTAAAATTTTATCTTAGGGATTAGGTTCAATAACTTGTTTCTTCTATTTTACTTGATTTGGGGTAGGGTATATAGAATTTTGGAGGGTTGGGACATAAGTAGGGGAACTATGTTTATACATGGTTGGCCCCATATATAGGATCTCTAATTTTCCATAAAAATGGGATTTTATTATATTTTGTGTGATGTTATCATTGATTAAATTCATTGTGGATGATTTAAATGATGTTTATGTATTGACTTAAAAGATATTGTGGGATTACATACTCGATGATTGTCATATAGGATCACATTCCAAATACCTATTTCTTATATTAGATAGACCCTAAATAATTAAATGTACATTGAAATTGTGATATGTTATTAGGTGAATTGTTTCTTGAATTATTTTATTTTTTCTATTATATTATATGCTTGAGTGTATATATGTGGTTGTGAATAACATGAAGGTGACAGAGTCTTGTCTTGGGTTATGGGTAGTTCTTAGGGGTTTGTGCCTTGTTCTTTTAGGTTCCCTCTTAATTTGAATCTTTTTGTGAACCCTTGTGTGTTCCTATGTTCTGTAAGCAGTTCTCATGTTTTATATGTTGGATTTAAATAAGTTTTGTTATGGTATTTCAAGAAATTCCTCCCCAAAGATGCATTACATGGAAAACTATACCACTTATTGAGAATGAGGATGCATCTGAGCATGATAACTTGGTTACTTTAGTGATTAAAGCAATAGAACCCATCCAACCAGGACTCTTTCCATTAGTGTCTATTCATGGTTTAGGATCCCATAGGGGTATTCCAATGGTGGTCAATTGTTCTCATGAAATCTAGATCTAGAACCCCCTTTATACTAGGGAGCCAAAGGCCCTCGTGATGTAGAGGAAATGATACAGATCATTAAGAGTATTTTTGACTTGGTAGAACCCTAGAGGATCAAATAGTTAATCTTAAGACCTTTATACTTCTTGGTACAATGGGGTGATGGTGGGATTTCGTGTTTCAGGTTGGTAAATATGAAAGACTTAATTGGGTGACCTTAAATGATCTCTTCTTCTAAGAGTTCATTCTAGATGCTCTAAATCATGACCATGCTCATGAGTTCAAGGAGCTTCATCAAGGGATGATGACAGTGTCTGCCTACTTGGTATTCTTTACAGAGCTGACTTTATTTTATCCTCTTCTAGTAGTGAATGAGGTGAATATGTCCCGAAATTTTCTGATTGGTCTTCATCCATATCAAAAATGATAGGTCAAAAACATCAATATAATGACCTATGTTTCAGTTCTTCATAAGGAACTAAAAATTGATAAGGGATTTGAGGAATATCTAGTAACATGTCTTCTTCTAGCTATTAGTAGATCAAAAAGTACTTTCTATAGTAAGTCCCAGTTTCCTATTCAGGAATAAGAAAAGGAATTAACAGGATGGAATTCATTGTGGTAGTTTTTAGTAAAAGTAGAGTAGAGGTTCCTTGACAGCTTCTGTAAGAAATAATTCTTCTAAGTGCTACAACTATAGGAGTAAGGGGAAATTTATTAAGGACTATCCTATTTCTCTTCATACATGTCACTAGTTTGGAAAGGTAGGGAATCTAGAGTGGTATTGTTCAAAGTCTTTGATTATCCACTTAGAAGGAGTTAGAAAAATACCTCAAATAAAGGTATAGAACCCACAAGGGTCAGTCAATCAGGTGACTCATGAGCCTATGGGGTTTCATGGGGTGGTGGCTAATAGAAATTATGTATTTGATTGGGATTAAACTGATGGTGGATAGGGACTTTACTCAGTGTGAGGTATGGTCTCGATCTATTCTACACTAAATTTTACTTTTTTTACATAGGCACATCCAATCATTTTATATCAACCCAAGTAGTTTCTAGATTTAATCTACCAAATAAATTATATTCCTCTCTTTTTTCTATAGATAGACACTTGTTAAGGAAAGAAGATCATATTCATATGTTTATATACTTTCTGATGGCAGTTACTAACATTGATCATGTTTAGAGATTCACAATTCTAGATATAATAGGTTTCAATGTGATCATAATCATGGACTAGTTTACAAGTTACCATTCACACATCGATTATTACTAGAGAGAAGTGACCATTTCATTGCCTAAGGGGGGAAATTTCATATTGACCAGTGAGTGGGACATCAAGGCATGCATGGGGGACCGGATACTTATCATAGAGAATAATTTTCTATGAAAATGGGTATTATAATATTTGAAGTGGATCAATTAGTGACTCCCGCCTCATTCTATCCAGTGATAGACCAGTAACAAGATGTCTTTTCAGATGATTTCTCATTATTGATTCCACATAGGAGATTTAATTTTGTGATAAGTATTTTTCTTGGTGCATGACCTATATCAATTCCATTATATCATATAGAAAGAATTGAGCTAAAATATCTCAAGGTGTAGTTATATGATCTTGATTTTAATGTCTTAATTAGACCAAAATCACATCACCTTAGGCTAATCTAGTGTTTTTTTCTAAGAATGTGTGTTTTAGTCTTTGGAATTGTGTGGACTACTGAAAGTTGAACCAAATCACAATGGATAAAATGTACCAATTTCCAAGAATTGATGACTTCTTTGATCAGTTGAGGGGATACAAACGGTTTTCAAAGATTGATATGCATTCTGGATACTATCAGCTTTGGGTTAGAGGGGAATACATACCAAAGATAGTGTTTAAGAGTAGGTATAGGCTATATGTGTATCTCATTATGCCCTTTGGATTGAAGAATGCTATGGTAGTGTTTGTGATACTCATAAACAAGGTATTTCACCCCTAATTTGTATCATTAATTGTTGTATTCATTTATTACATACTAATATATTCCAAAATATCAAAATCACAACTAGACACCTTGATTTCATATTGATCATGTTTCTAGAACATCTCCTTTATGCCAAGTACTTGAAGTTTCACTTTTGGATATAGAAGTGTGATTATTTGGTTACATGGTTTCCAAAGTGGGAATATCAATTGATCCAAATATGGTTGAGGAAGTCATGTATTGGGAACAATCATGTAATTTTTTTGAGATTCAGAGTTTTCTCGAATTGGATGGGTACTATAAGAGTTCATTCAGGACATTTATCGACTGGTGATTCTCATCACTATGCTGACCAAGAAGGGAGTTAAGTTTTAATAGATATAGTAGAGTGAGGAATCTTTATTAGATTTAAATAAGAGGTTGAGCATGGCTCTAATGTTTATTCTTCCTAATCCTAGACTTGAGTATTGAGTATATTGTGATTCCTATGGAATTATCTTGAGAGATATTATGATGTATGGATATAATATATCTTCTTATAGTTTTTGTAATATGTGGACCCATGAGTGATTTTGGTCTATGAATTTAAATTCTGGTGGAACTAACTCTTTAGATATAGATTTTTCTTAAATACAAACAATAAGAGTCAGTGGTATATTTTTTCTAATCATGACCTAAATATTTTCAAGAGGTATTGGGTAGATTACTTGTATATGTTCAACTTTTAGATGGTGTATTCTATTGGGAAATAAAATTTGGTATGATAAGTGATAAGTGGGATAACCCAAGAGGCTAGTGAGAGAACATCATATGCTAAATTTAAACTTATGGAATTGTTGGTTTATTGTAATTTGGTTATAGTAGATGGTCAAGGGAGAGTGTCTTGTGCACCCTTAGTTATCACATCCTCCTTATTGTAATGAGTAAAGTACAATCAGGGGAATGATCCAGAGTGTGTCATAACTCACAATAGGTTAGAAAAAAATGATTTCATTCTTGGTTGGGAATAATGTAGACATTGATAGCTTCAAATTTATGGTAGCGCGATGGTTCTATCTTCCATGAGGGAGGAGTTGATGAGAGACTCTCATGCTTCATAGTGAGTAGTGAACTCAGGATAAACCAAGATGTATCATGATGTTAGATGATATTTCTAGTGGCCTAAAATGAAAAGATTCATCTTAGGATTTTTCTCTCATTGGATGACATGTAATAGGATCAAGGCTAAGAATCAGAGACCTATAGGATTACCCTATACACTCACATTTCTAATAATGAGTGTAATATCTTGTTACTATTTTCAGTTACTCCTCAACCCCTATTTTTATCATTATTTGGGTGGGTCTTATTTAGTATTACTTTGGGAGAAATTTTGAATAATTATAAGGTCTCTTAGGATGTGCACAGTTGGTGCATGGTTTGCCCAAACTATACACACCACTAGTTAAAACCATAAAAACTCAGTCGGTATGGGTTTTCATGGTTGGCGCATAGTTTCTCAAAATGTTCACCCACCAAGGAGAAACCTTTTAACCCCACTAGAAGTGGTGCATAGTTAGGGTTAATGGTATGAAAAACTATGCAGCCCTGCCTAGCTAACCATGTGCATAGGATTTAATTATATATAAAATTCATTAAAATTTTCCCAAACCCCCTTTTTACCCCCCACAAAGGCCTAACTCTCCATGTTATTATTTCTTAGGTTGTGAGGGCTCCCAATAACCAATGTTTCCTCCTCCAAACCCTCTATAATTCATATAAAATATAGTATATCATCTTTCAATCCTTTCTCAATAAGAATTATTTCCTTGTTCCTTCTATCTTGCTCCCTTCCTCTCTCCTCCTTAATGTTTGATAGATCTCTATATTGTTGGAGGATTTAATCCCATTTGTTTGGGATATTATTCTAGGTTTTATTTCATGATTCCTATTGTTTATGTTCTTTATTAGTTAATACCATTATAGAAGTTGGGTTATGTGATCCTATTATCTTCAGTTGGTGGTTCCGTTTAAGATTTTTCAATTGATTTAACCCTAAATTTCTAGATTTGAATTTAGCTTCTTTCAATTGGATTATGAAAAACCCAATTCTTATAAAATTGGGATTTTAATTGGCTTGAAATTTGTGGAAATCCTCCAATTCAATTAAATTTGGGTCTGATTGTGAAAATTATATAGAAATTGTGAAATTAAATTATGAAATTGATTTGTGAAATTGATTTCAATTTTTTTATTTGAGGAAAATGGATTAAATTTTTTTGATGAAAACCCTTTGGTTTTATCCTAAAAAATGCATTAATTGATAAAAAACCTTTTGGTTTTTAAATATAAATTATCATTCTAAAATGGTGGAAAATGGTTTGATTGTATTTTAAACAGTTTTGAAATAAATTGCTCATTATTGATGGTTGTTAGAGCACATAAGATTCTAGTTAGTTTTTGATTTATTTGGGACAACACTCTATTGATGTTTTTCAACTCTAAAAAACATATGCAGTATATCACATCCCCAATGGTATGGTGACAAGTCCTCTTTGACCAGTGTCTGAGGGAAGTGTGTAAACATATTGTCATAATCACTTATTTAAGTGTGTGAGGATACCTTAACCTGGAACTATCTTGCCTCTTGGAATATAACCATGTTTCTCACTTTTGATTATTTTTACATATTCCATCGATTGTAAATTATTTTACACATGAATTGTATATTTATATAGAATGTTTTATATAAAATGTTTATTAATATATTGTTTGAAATATTTCTATCAATTGAAATGTAAAGCATGATTTTTTTAACTATTATCTTGAACTACAATGACTATTTTATTTAAAATAGAAATATTTATTTGGTTAATTAATTATGTAATATTATTATGGAATCCTTAGTGATACCCTACTAGGATTTTATCTCACATCTTACTTGTGCCTTCAGGTGTTTTTAGATTTCCATCTTCCAATTTCGAGTAAGTGGAAATAGCCACTTGGAGGTGGTAGTTATTGTTGAATCCTTTTATCTTGGAGTGTTGTATCCATTAGAACCTGTATTATTTATCTTCTTATTTTCTAGTACTTTGATGATGTACTTTGGGTTTTTTGTACCTGTTTTTATTTCAGTATTGTTCTCCTTGTGGAGGTTTATTTTGAGCAAACTGACTTGTTTTTGTTCTTTTGTTGTTTATGTGGAAAAACCATTACAAATTTATCTTGTATAATTCTAGGTTCTAGTTTCCAACCTGTGGGGATTTGGAATACCCTTTGGGCTATGTTTGGATCTTCTCAGTTATCAAGGTACCAGGGTATCTAGGCTGGTTCATTACAAATTGGTATCAAAAGTGCGGGTTAAGCATCTTACCTTGATGTATGTATGTAGTTGAGTAATCTTTTCAAGAAATAGGAGGTAGTTGGGATTGTGTTTCTAGCCATATATCATTATAATGAGCATTAAGTCACCATGGATGGTTTGGTAAAGATATCTTGAGGATTATTTCTAGTATTTCTCCTTCTTTTGATTTGGATATATTGGAATCCAAATCCTTTTTATCTATCTATTGGGATTAATTTCCCTTGTTTCTCTATTTGAGTGTCAATATAATTTATTCAATGTTGTCTTTCAATATTATCTATCATCATGCCTCTAAGAATATGTGTGATAGGAACTAAGAGGAGGCTTATGATAAACCACAATGAACAAATCCTCTTATGGACTATAATCCGGTTGAAGTTATTGTGCATGTTTTCCAAGCTCTGGGGAAGGAACCTTCACCCATTCTCATTAAGGATATAATTTTGGAAGTTCAGAGGTATGAATTCATGATTTGTGATCAGTATTTCCTTCACCAAAATCCACCATAATTCCAAATCTTTAATGACCCTCAACTAGCTGAGGATTTTTTGAAAAATATCAAGCTTCTATATGAGTTCTTGGAAATCCCTATTGAAATCAAGGTAAAATGTGCCACCTTCAATATAAAAGGACCAAGTGGAAGATGGTGGGACATGATGGTGATATAAAATAATCACATGAGATTAGAGTGGAATAACTTTAAAGATATTTTCACTGACCATTTCTATCCAAAGTCGATGTTGTTGGCCAAGGTTATATAGTTTTTCCAACTCGAACAAGCTAATAGGACCATGACAGAATATGAAAATTTCTTTTCTGATCTTGTTCATTTTGAACCATAAATTGTATCGAATAAGAAGATGAAGACTTGATAGTTCTATATGGGACTTAGATCTGATATTATTTCTCTATTTTTCTTTTTAAAGCTTCATTCTTATGTTGATGTGTTGGATAGAGTGTTGATGGTTGAGATATACCTAGCTAGAAAGTTAGGGTTTACAGGAGTTCCTTTTTCTCTCAATAGATGTTATTTGAGTTTCCATAAATGGAAGAGGAAGCATGATGATTCTATGGTGGTTATAAACAATGGTATTTTTCTAGACCTCTTATAGTTCCTGGAAGAGGCCCTTTGATTTGATACCAGTGTGGAAAACCTAGGAACTCAAAATGGGTTTGCACTGAGGAACCTAAGGTATGTGGTTCTTTTGGATGCTCAAGACACTGAAAAAGGTTATTTAATGTATATTATTCTCCCCTTAGTGGCATGGGATCATAATTACCAAAAATTAATGGTGTTAAATTATATTCTTCATGAAATAAAGGGGTTATATCCATGGGAATCTAGAACAAAAATTATTTACATTGTTGAATAGTCTCTAAAGGAAGTAGATATGGGTCCAGTGACTGTGAGCGGTAACATCACTATTGATTCATCTTTAATGAATACTTTGTTTAATATTGGTTTATATGATTTTTTTCATTTTGACTTGTATTTTCAATCTTCTTAATCTTTATATAGAGATTTTATCTTATGTTATGGATATTACTACACCCCTCAGAATGAAGGGAGAGAAGGGTCTTCATTGTCCCGCATGTGTTTTCTCTTTATTAGAGATTGATATTACTTGGGATTTTCTAGTTATAAATATAAAACCTCTTGACTTCATATTTAGGATGGATTGTCTCATTTCCAATAAATCCCAGATTTATTATTATCTTCGGCATGTCTCCTTTAGTTAACTCAATGGGGTATGCCATATCTCTTAGGGATAATGGTACCTAAGGTTGAGTAGAGTAAAAATTTATTATCTAGAGTTGGGGAAAGTAATGTCAATTTTTGCTTTTGATATGGAGATAGAATCCTTGAGTGGTGATCTCCCTCTAGTTTTCGTTGAGTTTATTGATTTTTTTTTCTTATGACTTCTTGGGTATGCCACTGATAAGAGAGGTAGATTTTTCTAGACTTAGTTCCAAGTACCCAGCTATTATACATTCCTTATTACCATATTAAAACAGCTAAAATTAAGGAGATAAAGTCTCATTTGGATGATATTTTTTAGAATGCATTCAAATGAATGAAGGTGTATCCTTAGTAGAACCTTTTATATTTATGAATAAATCTGATAGTTCACATCACATTTGTATTGATTACTAAAAACTCAATCGAGTTATGGTAAAGAAAAAATATTCATTTACATGGATTGATGATATATTTCTCTATTTTAAAGGGTCAAAGTGGTTCTTGAAGATTTATCTTAGATATGGTTACCATTAGTTAAGAATAAAATAATTTGAAATTCAAAAAATCACCTTTCAGAGAAGGTACGATCATTTTGAGAACCTTTTCATGCCATTTGTTCTAACCAATGTTCCTATAGATTTTATAGATTTAATGAACATGATCTTCCATGAGTATCTTAATACTTTTCTGGTGGTATTTGTGGATTTCATCCCTATTTAATCTAAGTCTGAGGAGGATCATGTGTCTCATCTAAGAGAAGTTCTGTAATTTTTGATAAATTGATACTTTATGAAAATCTATGGAAATATGATTTCTGTATTCAGAAAGTGAAGTTCTTAGGATATTTGGTGTCTAAACATGGTGTTTTAGTTGATCCTAAAAATGTGAAAGCTATTATGAAATGGGATCAACCAATAAATGTTTTTTAGATTTATAGATTCTTGGGTTTAGTTATATATTATCACTTTTTTGTAAATTACATCTCAAAATTTTACTTCTTTGATGACTTCCCTAACTCAAAATAGAGTAAAGTTTGTTTGGGATGAAAAGTGTTAGAGTTATTTTTTGAGTTGAGATTTCTTTTGAATATCACACTAGTGTTGACTCTTACAGAGTTTGGGTAGGACTATGTGGTCTTCTATTATGCATCATGTTCATATTTGGGCTATGTTCTTATGTAGGGTGATCATGTCATTGCCTATGGATCTCAGCAACTTAGTTCATAGGAGAAGAATTATCCAACCCATGACCTTGAACTTGTAGTGGTGATGCATTCACATAAGAGATGGTGGAATTAACTTTTTTGGAAAGGTTTACTGTGTATTCTGACTACAAGAGTTTGAGTTATATCATCTCTAAAAATTATTTGAATCTCCACCATAGGAATTGGGGTAAATACCTATAATCTTTTTACATTTACATAACCTACACCCCAGGTAAAGGTAATGTCATCACAGATGATTTGAGTATGAAACTTCCAACTGAGGTCATGAAATAATCATCATAAGAGTGGAACTTGAGGGATATTTTTTAAAAATTTCATATTTGAGTTCAAGAAGCAGGGGTTAAGGTTTCCATGGATAGTTTTCAGTTGAAATTTTCTCTTCTCAAGTTTATTATTTTGGAACAACATATTTATAAGGAGTTACATATAATTATAGACTCTATTTATGGTGGGGAGACTATTGAGGAGTCTTCATTCTCCACATATGGAATCTTGTGTTATTGTAATTTTTTATCGGTACCGTTTTAAGTTAGGAAATTTATGGTGAGGGATTTCTATAATTCCCAAGGGTCAGTGCACTTAAGAGCCATAAAGATGTTCTATGGAATGTGGTGATAATTCTAGGGGACAAGTATGATATAGGGCATTGCTTATTTTGTCTCTAATTATTATACATTCCAACAGGTCAAGGATGATCACCAGAAGCCTATGGGTTTGGTTCATCCACTTCCAGTGATGACTTGGAAGTGGGATGAGATATATATGGAATTGTTGGTTGGTTTTTAACATACCCATATAAAGAAGAATACTATTTGGGTTTTGATTTATAGGTTAAACAAATCATATCACTTTATACCCATTTTTAATAAAATCATAGTTAAGGAGCTGGGAAATATCTATGTAAAATATATTTTTTGTTTGAATGAAGGTTCGTCTATTATATTTTTTAATATAGATCCCAAGTTTACTTCTCACCTTTGGAGAGGTCTCCAAGAGGCATTGGGATCATAGGTTCATTTGAGTATGTCATACCGTCTTCAGTGGGATGGAAATATAGAAAGATCTATACAGATTCATGAGGATATGATTTTAACCTACATTCTTGGCTTTGGTAGGGATTTGGATGACCATTTGTGGATGGTTGAATTTTCTTATAACAATTATTAATAGTCCTCAATCAGGATGGTGCCTTTTTAGGCCTTGTATGGCAATCCCTATAACTCTATATTGTTTTGGTTGGAGATTGGTGAGAGTTCTTTGGTTGGACCGAGCTTGGTTCAAGAGAATAAAAAAAATATTTAGTTGATTCATTAGATAAAGTTGATGGAATATAGATGGTACATGTATTATTTTGATCTTCATCTCTGAATAATGTAGTTTTTACTTAGTGACTTTGTTCTCTTGAAAGATTCACCATGTTTGGGTCATCGACGGCTTGTGATCTAAGGGAAACTTTCTCCTCGTTTTATGGAACCTTTTTTGGTTGTTGAGTAGGTGGGGAAAGTATATTACTATTTAGAACTTCCTCCATAGCTGATGTCGATACATAACATGTTCCATGTATCTCAACTATGAAAGAATATTTACGATCCATCTCATGTTTTAAACTGTAGTGATCTTGATGTTGATCCTGAGTGATCATCCATTAAATATAGTTGATTTTGAAACCAAGGTAATTAATGGGAAGAGGATACCTTTGGTTAGAGTTCTATGGAAGCATGTTTTTGATACTCATGAGACTTGCAAGAGAGAGGAATTGATGAGAGATCAGTGGCCTCATATTTTTGACATGGAAGCTTCATGATAGGCTTTATAAGAAAAGAATGTTTCTATGGTGGGGAGTTTGTAACATCATGTTACTCTTTTCAGGTACTCCTAAACCCCTCTTTTGATCATGATTTGATTGGGTCTCATTTAGGTGTGATTGGGATGAAATTTTGAAAAATTTCAAGGTCTCTTGGGATTTTCATGGTTGACACACGGTTTTCCCAAACTGTGTTCCCTACTAGTGAATAAAATGAAAACCTAGGAACTTGGTGTTTTCACGATTGGCACAGGTTTTTTCAAATCATGCTTCCACCAAAGGAGAATTCATGCAACCCCACTGGCAGAGGATCACAGTTAGGGTGCATAGTTTGACAAACCATGCACCCCTACCCAGCTAACCTTGTGCATACGATTTAATTATTCTGAAAATTATATAAAAATTTCCCAAAACTTATTTTACCTTCTACATGGACCTAAATCACCATATTATGATTTCATAGGTTTGTAGATATCCTAATAAAGAAATTTGGCTCCTACAAACCCTCTCTAATGCAGATTGAAGCTAGATGATCATCATTCAATCGTTTCTTGGTAATAATACTTTCCACATTCCTTCTTTCCCATTCTATTCCTCTCTCATCCTTAGGGTTTAATAGATATCCATGTTATTAAAGGATTAGATCCAATTTGTTTGGGATCTTCAATGAAAGTTTTATTTCTTGATCTTTATTTTTTATGTTCTTTATTGGAAAATCCTATTGCAGAAGTTGTGTTATGTGATCTCGTGATCTTTGGTAGGTAGTTTCTTTTAATATTTTATAATTGATTTAACCCTAAACTGTTTGATTTGAATTTAATTTCTTACAATTGGATTATAAAAATAATAATTCTCAATGAATTAGGATTTTATTTTTCATTGGCATGAAATTTGGGTAAAATCCATAATTCACTTGAATTAAGGTGTGATTGTGGAAATTAGATGGAAATAGTGAAATTAAATTGTGAAATTGATTTGTGAAATTGATTTAAAATTTGTATTTGAGGAAAATGGATTAAATCTTTTTGATGAAAACTCATTGGATTTATCTAGGAAAAGGCATGAATTGATTAAAAACCCTTTCGGTTTTTTAAATAGAAATTGGTATTCTGAAATAGAAGAAAATTGGGTTAATTGTATTCTGAAGAGTTTTAAAATAAATTTCCCATTATTTATTATTGTTATAGAACATGAAATCCTAGGTATTTAGTAAGTTATTTGGGAGAAAAATCTATTAACACTTCACAACTCTAAAAAAATATATGCAATAGGTCACATACCTGATGGGATGGTGATGATTCCTCTTTAACTAGTTTCTGAGGGACGTGTGAACACATATTGTCATGAACACCTATTTGACTATGTGAGGATCCCTTAACTGGGAACTATGATACCTCTTGGAAGATAACCATATTTCTATCTTTTTATTTTTTTTAAAATATTCCATTTATTGTAAACTATTTTACACATTCCTTGTGAATTTATATAAACTGTTTCATATAAAATATTTATTAAGACATTTTTTGAAATATTTCCATCAATTTAAATATAAAGAATGATTTTTTTAAAATGTGATATTGAAATTTCTTTCATATTTTATTTAAAATTGAAATATTTATTTGGTTAATTAATTGTGGAATCTTCATATGGAATCCTTGGTGATACCCTACTGGGATTTTATCTCACACCCTACATGTTCCTTAGGGTGTTTGTAGATTTCCATCTACTAGGTTTGATCAAGGGTAAAGTGCCACTTGGAGGTGGTAGTTGTTGTTGACTCATTTGATCTTGGAGTTTTGTGTTTTCTGGGACTTGGATTTTTTATCTTACTGTTTTTTGGTACTTTAATGGCGTACTTTGGGTTATTTATACCTATTTTTCTTCTGGTACTGTTCTCCCATTGGAGTTTTTTTTAGTATACGGACTCATTTCTGTTCATATACTATTTATGTGTAAAACTATTCCCACTTTATCTTGTATGATATTAGGTGCTAGTCACCAACCCATGGGTATCAGTAACACCCTTTGGGCTATGTCGAGAATGGCTCGGTTATCAGGGTACCATGGTATCTAGGTCGGTTCGTTATATGGAGGATAGATGAAGTGAAAATATACTTCTTTATAGTGTTTCCTAGGACCCTGAGAGGTTGATAAAATGTTTATAAGGTTATAGATTAGTTTAATTAGGTAGGTTACTTCATACCAATATGGGAGATGAAATATTTTGATGATTTAGGAATGATCTTCATTCGAGAAATTATGCGGCTTCATAGAGTTCCTTCGAGCATAGTATCTGGAAGACATGTTTGGTTTACCTAAAAATTTTGGCAAGGTTTATAGAAGGAAATGTGTTCTCAGTTAAAGATTATCATGAACTTTCACCCTTGTAATGATGATCTATCAGATAGAATTATCTAGATTCTATAGGGTATTATTGAATCATGTATCATAGATTTCATAGGAGTTTGGGATGATTGCTAGGAACTGGTGTAATTCACCTACAATAACAAATTCTAGTCCTTCATTCAGATATCTCCATTTGAGGCTCTATATGGGTGACCATATCAATCACTTTTGATCTAAAATTAGGTAGGTGATTCATCTATTATTGGGATAAGCATGGTACATGAGACCTAAGAGTGCGTTTGGATGATTCAGAAATGGATGGTTACAGATCGGCGCTGGTAGAGATCCTATGTTGACCGAAGGGGATAACCCCTTTACTTTTCTATATGAGATGCGAGTGTCCTATAAATTTGGGAATAATCACATGAAGAGGAAATTAAAGTTGGCAGCATGTTATTTTGGGCTGTTCGAGATCTTTGAATGTATTAGGATGGTGACCTATTAGTTGGACCATCCTCTACAGTATCAACGTATGTACCATGTGCTCCATGTGCCTAATATTCAAAATTAAAAACCTGGTCCAATGCTTGTGTTTTACCATGAGTATATTTATCGATATTTGAATGCATCTTTTGTGGAATAACATTCTCTAATAGTGGTATGAAGTAATAAAGTTCTATGCAAAAATGACTTTCCTCTTGTTCAAGTTATATAGCAGCATAGGCATGTTTAGGAAGATACTTAGGAGTGTGAATCTTGTATTTAGGCATAGTGGATCATGTTTTTCGAGAAGAATCATGAGGTAACATCTTAAGGATGATATTTCTTAAGAGGGTGATAATTTTAACACTTATACTTTCATGAATGCCTCTTTAAAATTAGTACACATCCTTGAGCTTGATTTTATATTATTAGAGGTAGACTAGAGAAGTTTAGGAGGTTGAAAATGGGATAAGGAAAGGCTAAAGGACTTACTATATCGCTTTAGGATACAAGATCTCCACCATCAATTTATTGGTTCTCTTAGGTAGAACTATATTTTCCAATCTTCCACCAGGTTGTCGATGAAGGACACCGACTAGCTAATGGCATTCGACCGAGCCCATTGGGGATTCCATGTTAAAAGGAATTTTTTTATTAAAACACCCTTAAATCTCAATTTATTATTATCATGGACTAAATTTGACATCCCAAACTCTAGGGATCCTATCTGGTGTTTTTTGGGCTCTCTTATCCCCTTCCAACTCCTCTGCTTGATTCCCTACCAACAACTTTATCCCAAATTCTTTATCTGGTGAGTTACTTCTTGATCTTGATTGTTTCACTTCACTTTTCATTGTTCAAACCTGATTATATTTTCGATGTAATAATCATATAAAATTTTATTATCTTAATATAAGAATTTATTTTTTGTACTTTTTATAAAATTGACACCTAAATTCAAGGAATTCACCATTTCACATAAATCAAAAATATATCGTTACTGCTATAGGATTTTCTCAGGTATGTTTAACCCATACCTACTATTGTTGTGTGGTTTCTTTTCTTCCTTGATCCTAGTAATCTATATCATGTAATCTTGGGAATGTTTCTTGGTTTTTTGGATCTTTTGTACTCAGATGGTGATCCTCTCCATTGATTTTTATTAAACCTAAGGTAGGAAGACCTTGAAATTAATGTTTGTTTTATATAGGCTCTTAGCATGACTATTGGAATTTATGTGGATCTCATTAGTCCTATATTTATTCTTAATCATATGGTGGTTGAATTTTGACTATGTTTCTCACATATGGATAGTGGTAATTAGGATACTAGATTATTTGATTTGATTTTTGATCTTTCATTCATATATTTCTTCGATGATGTGTTGTTCTTCTGCCTTCAATAGTTGAGAATGTAGGTTGTGACCAGTGCACTATCCCCTGAGAGGTATTTGTTAGATGATTTAGTGGAATGCATTGGACTATACCATAAAGGGGTATATCTCATCCATTATTTTTGACAATCTCATCAAGTGGGTGTGTCGGGTTATTGTTTGATATTCCTTATGGCTTGGTTTCGAAGCTGGTAGGTCTGGTCTTTAAGGACATAGATTATGTATTTTGGTTATGTATAATATAATTTCTATTTATATCTATTATTATTTTCTTTCATGTAATTTAATTCTATATATTATTCACTTATGTTAAGTTTCACTTGTTTTCTCCAACTAATTCGTGTACTCATGCCCTATTTGGGCATATTGATGCACTTGTAGATCTCTTGACTAGGGGTTTAGAAAAGGGAAAGGTCCCTATGGTGGATGGTTGAGAATTATAGTAGTATTATGTTTGATGTTTCAAGATAGTTCTTAATCTATATAGATGTTTCTTTTATTTACTTTATTCACCTCATACATTGGATCCTTTTTTTGTTTTTGGTTTATGTACCCGACATGTTATATTAATACCTCATGGATGTTTGATCTATATATATCACTACTCTGATTATTATTTATTTATTCTTCATTTTATGATTTTTTTTTTCACTACCTTATTGTATTCTAATTTTCACTTGGTACCAAGGTAATAGTCCCCTATGATATTTTTTGGGCCCTCGCCACTAATTGACAACCTCTATCATATAGGTTTGAACCCATGGGGTCATGTGGCATACCCATCCCAGACCTGGTGTCTCAGGATTGGGTGTTATATCATCAAAATAGAAAAAATAATATGGTAAGTATATGTGGTAAAATATTATTATCATATAATTATTTTGGAGATAACATGGATTTCTTTTATCCTTTTTCTTTTAATATTTTAACTTTTACCCTAATTTACTTTTACCATGCTAATTAATTTTTAATCACAGTAATTAATAATAATGAAAAAAATTAAAATTAGACCTTTAACATAATTTTAACCTTCTTATTTTAAATTTTTAAATCATTTTTCCAAATAAAATTTTTAAGGGTTTGAAATTTTAATTTTAAAATAAACACACATAATGTGTAAAAATAGTTTTCTAGGAAGGATGCATTATTATTTTTATAAATTAATATTCAAGATAAGGTTATAATATATAATTGATTTGTGACATAAATTGGTTTATTATAAAACAAATGAAAAGTTATGTGACTTTCAGATCAATCTAATAGTAAATTTCACTATTAAAACACTTAGTTATAAAAGAACCAAAAATAATTTTTTTTATAAAGGAACATTTTTATTTAGTTATAAATATGTTAAGAATGGGATTTATAATTTCAAATAATATTTTAAAATGAATAATTTTGTTCCTTAAATACATATTTTCTTACATAATTTTTTTTTATCTTTTAGTATATGCTTATATAATGATAAAATCATAAAAATTATAATTATCATAGAATCTATATTTTTTAAATAAAAGTCATTGTTTTCAAAAAAAATGAAAAATAATTAAAAAAAATTATTTGAGTAATTCAAATTTTTTATTTTATTTTATCAAATTTAAATTATAAAATTAATAAATTTATCTTTTTATGGAAAATATATAATATAAAGAAAATGACTTTTATTGAAAATAACACCTTTTCAGTATTAACTCATATTAATTGTTTACCTTATAAAAGTAATAAATTGTATTGGTTTACCATATTAGTATTTATTATAGAATTACTAATAATATTCTCTTAATATGTTGTGTTTTTTTATTTTGGGTGTAGCATGTAATACAAGTTATCAAATATAACATCAATTTTTTAAGGTGTAGAATTTCAGGTTATTACATTCTTGCCCATTAAATAAACTATGTCCTCAAAAGTTTAACTATAACTTATCAACAGACATATATAATGGAATATAATTTATGGAAACTACTTAGGATATAATTTTTAGAGGTATTTCAACCTTATAGTATCAGAAAGCATATCTCTTTCCTTAAAATAGGCTTATCCGAAATATTGATTTTTTTTCTCCAACTATTTTCGCCTAGAGTCTATCATTATTTGTTATCAAGACCCTACTTATATAATTTTTTTCAAAATTGAGTTTTTTAACATTCTTTATTTTCTATAGAGTCATATAAAAATATGAAATGTGTTTTCCTTACTCCAGATAATTTTCCCTCTAAGTGGAGGGAACCAATCCATCACCAAAATCACATTAATTTTATATAAATGAATGATGGTAATATTTCCATAATGTATATTTCTGTAAACATCAACATGGAATAATATAGTCATACCACTAGAATATTTATTTGATAATAAAATCATTGGTTGGTGATTTAATGTCTTAGAAAAAATCTTAGATATATTAGAGTTCCTAGAATAAAAATTCCAAAAATACATCTACAACTCTGGATTGGAGGGTTTTTGCTCCTTAAATATTTGGATCCACTTTGGGAGTAGTTATTACATAAGAATCTTTTTTACTATTTTTCTTAATGGTTGGTGATGATCGTTATCTTGTTTAGTCCATGGATTAGGGAATTTACAAGGATAATTCCCATATTCCCCACATATAATACATTTAATTATTAATGGTACCATAGGATGAACTCTTTTTCATTCAATCATGTTAACCAAAATCTTCACTTTTAAATGACAATTGACTAATTAATGGTCTAATTTACCACAATTAAAACATATTCTAGTTCCTTTTAGACAACTCCCATGGTGGTTCCTCCCACATTCCTAAAACAAAGGAAACTGAATATTCTTTCCTTCATCATCATTATTTCCTGAACATCCCTGAGACTCCATCCTTATCCCCTTTAGTTTATTTGTAAGAACAACTAAGTTCACATTTTTATTCATTATCCTTAGTATCTATTATGAGATAATAAAAAGTATTATCACTCCATATATTATTCCAAAGGGTTTTTTATTGAGGTGATCTACACATTTTCCATCACACCCATGGTTCCTTCTAGTTACAACTGTTAATAAAACAAAATAGTTTAAATGAGTGATCCATTTTTCCAACACAAGGTAATTATGAAAAACTCTTCCTAGAAATGTGTTACTCTTTACACCATTACATTATCATTAATTTTTTCTTAAATTCATTTTTTTCAATCTTGGTTTCTTTGGGTTTGGTTCTCTCATATTCCTTAACCTAATTCCCTAATATAATAAACCATTGATAATTTCTTGTAAATATAATGTGATTAATCCAAAGCATATCATATGAGAGTGTATATCCAGGTGTAAAAATTTAGGACCACTCTTCTTAAATCTAGGTTATTATAGATTAAATTATCAACCAACCCTTTTCAGGGTGATTAACTCTTGGAGAATTAATTCCACAACCAAATACACTTTCTAATATCTAGATGAGGTTTTTATTACTCAGAAAACCATGAAATATCTAATTTACCAAAATTTTAGGATGTTATACTATACATAGACATATCACTTAGATGTATCCCTAATGTTTTCTCTAATTTTATATAATATTAATCCCCAAAATAACTTAACTAATCTACAAAAATAACTAAACCCTTCTCTGATAAGTACTTAAATGGCCTAGAACTGAACTCTATGATTTATATCTAAAACCCCTTCTTTAAACACTAGATTTGATACAAATTGAGGTGAACCTATATTTATATTAAAAAAATAAAATAATATAACAATTAAAACTCATAAAACATATCATAATGTGATGAATTGAAGGTTTTGTATCTTTGAGGTTCAATTATATAAGCAACTTATATTATGATATTTGTAAACATTTCTCAAGATTTGAACTGCATTAGAAACACTTGTAGACATATCATAAGTTATACTCATCTTTAAACCATTTGGAAAAAAACTTAAAAAATGAGTGATCTCAAACACTCAGTAGTGGAAGAATTACCAACATTTTATCAAGGGTAAGATCATAAGTATATGATAAAACATGTGAAAGGGAGTAATATCATTAAAATAAATTGAAACAATATGGTTTTCTTTAATTCGGGATATAAGGTCATTTAATCTCAAATGAAAAAAAATAGAACAAGTTAAAATATTGTGAAACCATTAGATAATAAACATGAACCATATAGCATAATCGAAGGCATGGGGCTCAGAAATGTAAAATTCCCTTAAAACTAGCATAATAAGGAACTTTGGAGAAAAAATAATCATGGGGAAATTATAAAATTATAAACAAAAAAATCTTGATTCTTTTTGGGAACAAAAAAATGATCATGCTTTATATTTTTAAAAAAAATGACCACACATCATGTTGTGAACAAACAAAATTCCTTTTCTTCATATTAAAAGGAAAAAATAGTTCATTATTCTTATTGTGAACAAAAAAATTGTCCAAACTTAACATACTTATCTTAGGAGATATAAAACCTTAACCAATTCATTTGAGGGATATATAGGACCCCACCTATCAAATATCCATACATATTTGTTCCAATTGAATACAAGCATTCATCATATCATAAATAACTGATGCAAAAATAATGGGTTTCTTAAACCATTGAAAAAAATCACATAAAAATAACTTAAGAGATCATATTATCTAAAACATATCATTTTATAAAATGAATCATATCATAATAAAAAATATAGGGTTATAAAAAATTCCTTTATGAAAGGTAAAACTTGGAGGGTAAATAGAAGAGAAAATACAAAATCTTTCACAAAACCTTTTAAAACATTGAATTTGAAATTACTTAAAATTTTTGAATGGAAATAGAACATTTTTGAAAAAATTATTATAAAAATTTCAAATAAAAAATTCTAGTAATGATCTAATGGTTATCAAAAATGTGTAGTTGAAGATAAAACATTTTATTTCAAAAGAATAAAAACCCTTTTGAATATCTTTAAATGTATTTGTCGAAAACCCACATCATAAAATATGTAATAAAACATTAATTTTCAAATAGAAGAATGGAAACCTAGAGTTAAAATCAGTGAACACATATTTGTGACTCAAAATAAGAAAGTAAAAAATAGTTTTGCAAATAATGAACCTTGAAATTGAGGAAAACCCATCATTAAAAGAAGATGATATTTTTTCTTTAAAACATCTCAATTTTATAAAAAAATTGATTTATAAAGATTATATGGGTAAAGATCATAATTTTACCTAGTGAGAAAATATTAAATATATTATTAAGTAAGAAATATAATAATTTATCAAACATTAAATAATGACTCTAAAGGAATAACATTTCAACTCAAAGAAATGAGATTTGAGTAAAAGAATCCATTTCAGATGTCATAATTTATAAATTAAGGAAAATTTAGAAAGGTTTTATGTGTTATAAATGTAAATACATAGATAAAAATATAAATGAACACATAATACAATGAAAATTTAGAAATTAGCTAACTTATATGAAATAGGTTTAATAAGTAAAACCTTAACTCAATAAATGATAATTGAGTTTCCAAAAAAACGTATGGTAATCTTAACATAAGAATAATAGAGTTACCATGAAATTGAATATAAAGTATCATGAAATGAGATATATTAATTATAATTTAAATAAATAGGGTATTTAATACCCTATATAAAATAAATTTTGGTGTGCAATATCAAACATGTCTCTGGGATTTGAAAATGAGACAAAGAAACCTTTATCTTGTATCCTCGCTTATGTGACCCTAATATAACTTCATGTGTAATAAACATAATTATATTAATAAATTATATAAGACCTTAATATAAACATACTACCCTTTTTATAAAAAAATTATAACCATGTATTAAAAATATATTAACCGATTAGAGTTTATTTTTATTATGGGGTGTTGGAAATATTTATTGCTTATTCTATGTAAAAATCATGTAGATGAGATCTATTCCACTAAATAGTTTCAATTTTTTTATTCCAATATCATTAAATATATGATAATAATTATTTTTCAATTTTATTTATGTTCTATTTTCATTAGTTGAAATACATGAATACGTGAAATGAAAAAATGACCATTGGTGCAGCCTCTCGAGAGCTCTCGGAGGCGATTCCGCTATGACTAGGGTTCGTCTTCTCTGACTACGCGTGGCATGATGCTAATTTTTAGATATCTATTTTTATGGAATGTTTCATTCCGGACTGGGAATGGGAGAAATCCTATGTGGGCAGTGGTAAATTGGCGAGGAAATATGAGGCTTTACCGAATGAAAAACTGAAGCCGATCTCTTTCCTTGAAGCTCTTAAAGACATGAATATGTGCACCGATATCTCAAAAAAATGCTTGATCTGAAAAAAATGGAGGATGGTCGCTTTGCGGTGGAGGCAGATCCTAAGGCATTACAGCAACAAGCACAATTTTGTTAGTTTTCTGTAATGGGTCACATCTCATATTGGAAAGGCAACAAGCCATGTCCAGCCATGGAACTCAAGCTACGGATCTCGCATATCTAGGGTTTTTGTGATTGGAATCTGGTTCCTATTGGGTGGGGATATTTTCATATCATTCTTAGCTCACAGGATGAGGTCAATCGAGTCTGGAAGCTTGGAAATGTCCAACTGAAACCAGGGTTTCTCCTCCTCTCTGAATGGGATTTCACATTTAACCCGCACACCCATCGAAATACAATGGCACAAATCTGGGTATTTATCCATGGGTTGAACTTCTTTTTCTGGCACCCTAAAATCCTAAACGATATTGCCTCTTGCATCGGCACCCCACTGAAGATCGATCATCGTACGTTGAATGCTGAGCTCAGGTTGTATGCACGGTTACTGGTAGAGGTCAATTTGGAACACAAGATTCTAGACGCGGTGGCCTTCAATGCTAACGAATATAAAGATGAGGTATGGTTTGAATATGAACTCAGGCCACCTTTCTGTGAATTGTGCAAAATCATGGGCCATTCTCTCATGAACTGCCACGTGATGAAGAACCAAGTGAAAATTCAGGAGGAGCTGCCTAGAGATGACGACTAGACACAAGTTCAAAGGAAGAAGAAATCCCAGGCTGACTCCTCCAGTAAGATTGATTCTCCCTTGAAAAACACTGATAAATGGGTTAAGAAACTACCTCAATTGGGAGAAATCTCCGGTGTTAAGTGGTCGGATCTGGTGGAGGAGGAAGAATCGGAAGATATCGATATCTCTCTAAGGGATGAGATCAAGTCGATGGTTCAGACCATTCTCGAGCAGTCGATGGATGAGCCTGGTCACCGTGACTCATGCCAGCAGGCCTCTTTGTGTGATGGGCATTAGGCCAGGGCTTGTATTGAAGCATTTGTGCCTACGGATGCAGGTATGAAGAACATGGATGCAATTGCAGGTATTTCTTCAACCTCCATTTTCCCTGTTGATTCGATTTTTATTACTGTAGTAGGTTCTTAACATGATTCCAAGGTTGTTGATACTAATTTTATTAGTGCAGTGGGTTCACTACCCACTAACACAGCTATTGATAAGGTCTCCATTAGTGCAGTGAGTACTCATCCCACTGCTAAGGTTGTTGATAAAGAAATTTCTAGTGCAGTGGGTTCTCAGCCCACTGCCAAGGCTGCTGATTTTTTAAATGTCCCTAACCGTCCTGCTCAGCCTGCGAATATCTCAAATGATACTTCTTTGAATCTGAACTTGAGGATTATTTCTAATTAAACCAATAAGGATATTTTAGAGAAGTGGCAGACTGCCAATGAAATGATAAACACCCCCAAGGTGACAGGCTTAATTGATCAGACAGTGGTAGTGGGCTCAATAGACAATGTGACTGTCTCCTCAAGAACCCCTTATACTCTCACACCAGATTTTCCTCCAAAATATTGTCCAATGACCCCTCATAGTCCCACAATCTCTTTGGAGAAAAATCAAGGTGATGATGTTAAAACTGAATCTAATGTGTCTGCTACTTCTGCTAAGAATAAACAGAAAAAGCAATCCATCCCAACAGCCTCTCATGAACCTAGAAGGTCAGTAAGGAAGAAAGGATCAGGTGGAGAAAAAAAAGGGAGTTATAACTCCAAACGCAAGTTCAAATTAATTGTTTATTTTGGAATTGTCAGGGTATATCCAACTCTGACACCTTTATTATGCTTAAGAGATTTATTTTGACCCATAAACCAAAAATATTTGCTATTGTTGAGCCTAAAATTAATTTCTCTGTGAAATATTTACACTTATGCTCTTTTGGTTATAATTTCCTTGGTGCCTGCAAGGAAGGAACTTCTACTAAAACCCTTTAGATTTTTTATCACTCATCCTTGAAATCTGTTAATGTTGTCCAAACTTTTGATCAAATGTTTACCTGTGATTTTTCCTCTTCTGGTGTTCATAATTTCTTCACTATGATCTATTTTAAGAATAGATATCAAGAGCAAAGATCCCTTTGGAGTGACCACTTTTCCATCTCTAGATCTATATAGGATCCTTGGCTTGTTCTTGGTGATTTTAATGACATTCTTCTTCCAAGTGAAAATATTGGACCGTCACACTCTCCTATCTCGACTAGAGAATTTAATGTTTCCATTGAGGATTGTGACCTTATTGAAATCAATCTCACTGGTGCTAAGTATACTTGGTATAGAAAGTGCCTCAATAGGGTAATGGCTAGTAAACTTGACAGGGCCTTCACAAATTATGTGTCCCTTGATAAATGGGAATCCATTTCTAGCATTACCCTGCCCAATATTAACTCTGATCATTACCCCATTCTTGTAAGCCTCTCCTCCAAGGGCTTAAAATCTCCTATTCCTTTTAAATTTAACAATGCTTGGGCTGTGGACCCAGACCGTACCAACATGATAAAAGTTTTTTGGGATGGAATGCGACATAAAAATGATGATTTTTCTTGCATTTATAAGCTAAAACTTCTAAAACAACATCTTAAGGGTTGGTGATTTTCTAAAACAAAATGGCTTGATACAGACATCTTCTCTTTGGAAAATGAAATCATTCACATTCAAAGCTCCAGTACCTGCTCTGATTTTTCTCTTGACCCCCAACCTGAAATCACTACCTCTTTGAAGCTTAAATCTCTTCTGATTCTCAAAGATAATATGCGAAAGCAAATTTTTAAAACCAAATGGCTTTTGGATGGTAATAGAAATACTAAATTCTACAACTCTCTCCAAAGAATCAGGAAAATCTATAGACCACTTGCCTTTCTTAGAGTTGATGACATTCTTCTTGACACTGAGGATGCTATTTCTAATCATGTTGTTGATTACTTCCATAATTTGTTAAATGGTATAGAGGTTAGTAAGGAGCTCCTTCCTGACATCATTCCTAATATGGTCACTGCTGAGGACAATGATCATCTCTTAACAATACCTATGGATCATGAAATCAAGGACACTATTTTCAGTATCAACCCTGATAGTGCCCTGGGACCTGATGGTTTCAACAATGGTTTCTTTCAACATTACTAGGATCTCATCCATGTGGATGTTTGTAAACTGGTTAAATCCTTTTTCTCCAACGGTTTTATTCCTCATGGTATAAATGATAAATTTTTTACTCTTATTACTAAAGTGGAAAATGCTGATGAGATTCACCTCTTCCGGCCTATTACTCTCATCAACATAATCTATAAAATCATTACCAAAATCCTTTCTAACAGACTCAACTCCATCTCTAATAAAATTGTTTCTTAGAATCAATTTGTCTTTATCAAGGGTAGAACTATTCAAGATTGTATTTTCCATGCTTCATAATGTACCAATATGTTGAATAAAGTCACTTTAGGAGGCAGTGTGGCCATTAAACTTGACATTAGGAAAGCTTTTGACACCATGGATTGAAGTTTTATTTTAAATGTTCTCAAAAGTTTTGGGTTTAATGATTCTTTTATTGTCATGATGCGTACCTTATTCAATTCGGCCTCCATTTATGTGCTAGTCAATGGGTCCCCTGAAGGCTTCTTTAAATGAACCAAGGGGGTTATGAAAGGTGATCCACTTTCTGATATATTTTTTTCCATTGCTGAAGATTATTTAAGTAGACTTCTCACGAGCCTGGTGACTCAAAACAAGATAAAGCCCATTCAGGCTTCTAGAAACATAAACGTTCCTTCCCATATTTTATGTGCTGATGATATTATTTTGTTCTTAAAAGGTGATAAAAGGAACATTCAAAACCTCAAAAGTGACCTGTCTCATTATGAGGATATTTCAGGCCAAGCGATCAGTTAGAGAAAATCTTTTGTTTTCTTTGGGAATAACTTTTCCCCCAAAAGAAAAAGTCACATTATTAATTATTTAGGAATCAAAGAAGGATCTTTCCCCTTCACATACCTGGGTGTTCCCATATTTTGGGTTAGACCAAAATCTAGCTATTTACACAACATTGTGGATCAAATCACCAAGAAAATCTCTTCTTGGAAGGGAAAATCTCTTTCGATGGATGGAAGAGTTTGTCTTGTTAAGTCTACTATTGTCTCCAAGATGGTTTATTCGATGATGGTTTACAATTGGCATGCTAGTCTTCTCAAAAAAATCAACATCTGCATAAAAAAATTTGTTTGGTCTGGTAGTATGGTTGAAAGGAAACTTATCACCATACCTTGGGTCACTTGTTGTAAACCTCTGGACAAGGGTGGCCTTGGTATTAAGAATCTTAAACTCTTCAATGAATATCTTCAGGCTAAGATGACTTGTAATCTGATTCATAACTCCTCTGTCTCTTTGGACGTTCTCAAGAAAAGATTTTTTACCCAGCTTCAAAATGGTAACTTGGGTTTCATTAATTCTTCCATCTGGACATCCATTAGACATTCTTTCTTAACATCATGAAAAACTCTAGATGTATGGTTAGTGTGTATTCCTCTTTGAACTTTTGGATGGACAACTGGACTGGTGCCCCCTTAATCTCCTTACTGACATCCACCACTACTCCTGGAAACACCAACTCCACTATTAGGGATGTTGTTAACTCCCATAACATCTCCCTCCCAAATCAAATTAGTCACATCTTTGACAATTACTCTTTTTCTAACACGGGTGATTTCCTCATTTGGGAACCTGCCTTTAATGGAATCCTTGATTCCAAAATCTTTTACAAAAACAATTTCACCAACTCTGTCTCTAACTTTGTATGGTTAAAATCTTTTAACAAACCTTGGATTAAGCCCTCGATATTTACTCATATTTGGAATGTTTCCCATAATAGGGTCCCAACAGAAGTGTGCCTTCAATAATTTGGGATTCCTCTTTGTTCGAGATGTCATCTGTGCAATCAACACTGTGAGGATTCTAATCATTTTTTCTTGTCTTGTGTTATAGCTATAGCTCTTTTGAATTAAACTCTTGACATTTTTGGTTGCAGATGGTCTCCTCCTGATAATATCATCTTTCAATTGCAGCATTGTACTAATTGTTACTCTTCTAAGCAAGTCAAGAATCTTTTTCTAACTGCGGTGGCGGAACTCCTGCATGTGATCTAGTATGATAGAAATAATTTTATTAATAATAATTGCTCATACAGTCTCAATGTAGGTAAAATGCATATTATCATTGCCATCAAGGATGCTGATTATATTTAAAAAGATCATTGTGAAAACTCTGTTGGTGATTTTGAGATCCTTAGACATATTCGGATTGAAGGATCTTATAGGAAACCTCGATGCACCTTTGAGGTCTTCTGGCAGGTTCAGCTTCCAGGATGGATCAAAGTGAATGTCTACAGCGCCTCTAGAGGAAACCTGGGTCCGGCAAGGTGCGGTTCCATCTTTAGAGATTTTCTTGGAAGATGCCTTGGCTGCTTCTTCAGTAGATTTGGTATGGCCTTGACCTTGGAAGTGGATATGTTGGGAGTGATACATGTGGTGGATTTTTCCAAGAAAAAGGGTTGGAACCTACTATGGATTGAATGTGATTCAACCACTATTGTCCAATATATCTAGAAAGGAGTGGTTCACCTTGCATGGCCGCTTACCTCTCAATGGATGAAATGTCTTACTTCGCTCATGGATCTCAACTACATTGCCACACATGTGTTCCGTGAAGCGAACAAGGTTGCCGATAGTCTTGCCAACAAGGGGGTCAACTAGGATATTACCTGGCTGGATGAGTTGCCTGATGAATCACTCCCTTTTTATGATAAGGACTGTAAAAAGGTTCCATCTTTTAGACTTTTGTAACTCCTTTTCTTTTTGAGCAATAAATTGTGCCTTGGTATTTTACTGAGGCACCACCTTTAAAAAAAATACATGAATACGAATTGTGAAAATGTAAATAGTGATTAACTAATTTTAAATGAGTTTAACATTCAAAAGGTGATATATTAATAAATATTTTAAATATTAATAACACCTTTCCATAAATATTAAAAAATATTATATATATCATTATTATATTAAATTACCATTATATGTAATCTTTTGATCATTTATGATGTAATTATATTAAATTGTTTACATATGTGGTATAACCTTCCCAAACTATAACATATTATAATGTTTTCATGAATAAGGGAATGTACTTAGATAATGATAATTTGTAATATCTAGAAGCATAAAAATGTATTAACTATCATATATTCTCAATAAATTTGTTCATATAATCATCCAATATGGGTGGTGATGACAAACAATATTCATTGTTCAAGGAGTAAGTTGTCTGGACGTACGCACAATTAATGATCACATTACTAAATGAATGGATGAAAAGATGATATATAATAAATAGTCATTTCATAAAATTATTTCTGAAAAATAAAACTAAGTTATTCATAAAATCTATCCTTTATTCCATCCTTGAGAGTTAATGATGAAAAAAACTACATCCCTTCATGGAGGCGGTAGTCCGCACATATGCACAATTGATATTATATTATTTACATAGTGGATGGAATGAATTGAATAATTTGTGTCCAATTAATATAATTACATTTAAATATATTAATTATAAATATTTAATTGTAAAATTTTGTTTTATATGATTTAGGAAGGATTAGAGTAAAATAAAATGGAAATAGAAAGTAATACTCACATTGGAAGATAGATTTTTATCTTGGAAAACTCCATGGAAATGAAGGACTTTAGAAAAAAAGGTGACCATAAGATTGTTGAAGTGGGAGAGGGTTTTCGTAGGATAAATTTGGAATATTTTCAATAATAAATCCTAAGTATATGTGAGTCTTGAAGTGGTGGAAGTGTTGTATTTTTTTATAATTAAAGAGAAGGGTAGTTTTATAAGTAACCATCACATTTTCAATAATACAATGATCCTATTCAAATGTTAATGGATCCAAAAAGGAAAAAGTGGAGGTTAAGTGTGTGTGGGTAAATAATCTCTTCATACACTCTTTTTTTAGTCAAGTTAAAGTTTTTTTAGGTTTCTGATTTTGACTTTTTAACTTTTACACTAATTAACTTTTACATTGGTAATTAATTTTAAACCTTAGTAATTAATATTATTGAAAAAAATTAAGATTATAAATTTTAACTAATTTGACATATCTGATTTAAAAAGTTTAAACCGATTTACCAAATAAAATTTTCAATGGTTTAAAATTTTAATTTTCAAATATATGTGAAAAATAAGTAAATATATTTTTTTGGAAAAGTGCATTATTATATTTGAAAATTTTTATACAGAAAAATATTATCAAATATACTAATTTTTATGTGATAAATTGGTTTATTATAAAAAAATATAATTTAGTGGGATTTTAAAGTAATCCAAAAACTTATTTATTCAACAAAATAATTAATTAGAATAAAATAAAAAATAAGTTTTTTAAAGTTAAATTTGAATCTAAATCTAAAAATGTCATACAATATATTTATAAGTTCAAAATAAATTTTAAAATGAAAAATTTTATTCCTTAAATAAATATTTTATTACCTAAAAGGGTTTATAATATTCTAGGATACACTTAATGTTTGATAAAATCATAAAAAAATTAATTTTCGCAGAAACCCTATTTTTTAACTAAAAAGAAACATTTTTAGAAAAATCTAACAAATCATACTCAGTAAATTTTGAATTGAAGAATTAAAAAATTAATTTTATTTATCAAATTTATATTTTTAAAAATTTATATTTATATTTCAATATAAAATACATAATATAAAGAAAACTTCTTTTAATGAAAATAATCTTTAATCAAAATTAACTTACATTAATGATTTACTGTGTAAAGGTAATAAATTTTAATGGTTTTCCATATTAGTATTTATTATCGGTTTATTAATAATTTTATTTTAATATATTTTGGTTTTTTATATTGGTTGTATCATGTAACACAAGTTATCTAATATAAAATATGTTTTACAAGTTCTATAATTTCATGTCATTAAAACAAATTCCCTTAGTAAAAAATTTCATTTGCGTCTATTATGAGTGGTTTTTTGGTAGTTGGACTCATTTTATTTTTCATTGGAGAATGATTGAGTAGTGTATTACATTTGATCGATGTAATTGAACCCTACATTTCTTTATTTCATGAGGTTGTATGATCTTATAGAAATAGATTATGAGGTGTTTTACGATCAGATATTCTCATATGACAATGAATATGGATTCTCTAATGGTTGGGAGCATGCCATCTTATTTCTAGGATGAATGGTAGTCCCAATAGTGTTGTGAGAGGAGGTGCTAAAGGAGTTCCATATTCCCCCAATGGTGTCATATCATGGAGTGATCAAGATGTACTAGGATCACTAATGTTAGTTTTGGAGGGAAGGAATAAATCATAGTATTGCTGAATTTGTTTATCAAAACCCCAATTTTCATCATGTTAATGTGGAGAACCAGATCAAAAAAGGTTCATACCAATTCCTTAAGGTTCTAGAGTGGAAGTGAGATAGTATATTGATGAATTTTTTTATAGGCATAATGAGAGGTTACGATGTTATCTGGGTGACCATCGATTGACTGACTTTGTCATCCCACTTCATTTATATCATATCCCATAGTTCAATGTAGATATTTGGGTGAATTTATATGAAGGAGATAATTTTTATTTATTGTGTAACCATGATGGTTGTCTCAAACTATGATGGATTATTTACATGTTGGTTGTGGAGAGGCTTGCAAGAGGTTTTTAGGACCTATTATTGATGTTTCCAGTATTTTATCTATAGATAGATATTTAGATCAAACAATCCATTCATGTTCATGAAAATATGATGAGTTATTTCATTTATTTAAATATGGTAATACCATTTTTACTTGGTGTACATCTCCCAAGATAATAACTATTACTCTACTATTGATAAGGAGCCACTTGATTCCCTATATGGAATAACTTTTAAGTAACCATTGTGTTGGATAGAGCTCGTCAAATCCTCACTCATGGGGCTATATTTGGCATGGGAGATAACATAAAATTTATAGGTTATTTAGGAGTATATTAATACAAATTAAATCCATTATAATTGCTATAAATGTTGTGAAAAGTGGATATTGGAGTTTGAGGAGGGAGACCAGTGGTTCTTAAAATTCTCACATCAGAAAAGATTATAGATATTTAGTATTGGTGATAAGCTATCAATGAGAGTCATTGGTCCATTCCAGATTCTGTATAGGGTGGGAGAGGTTACATAACAGCTATAATTTCCCCTATAGATGGACCAGGTGCACAATTTCTTCCATGGGTCACAGTTAGAAATATACATGAACAACCTATCGCACTTCATTGACTGAGGAGATCTAGATATCATTAATGGAGAGATATTTTTGATATACCCAATTTTCATTGAAGATCAAAAGGAGAAAACTATCAGTGGGTGATATATTCATCTATTATACATTCTACAAAAGTATGAGAAAATTCAGAGGAGCTCCTGGGAGTTTGATACCCAAATTCGGGCTTAGTATGCTAAATTGTTTTAAGTAGATTAAAATTTTTTAGATAAAAAGTCTTGAAGGTTGGGAGGGTATGAGTACATAAAAATTTGTAGTTAAAACATTTGAATAATTTAATATATATTTCTAATTTTATTTTCAGAGTTTACATAGAATAATTGGTGGAATGGATCCCTATAATTGATATATTAAAAATAATAAATTATTTTTATCCTGTGTTCATGAATATTTGAGAATGATTATTAATTTTTTAAGTGTAGTATCAAAAAGAAAACTTAGACCATGGTTTATTCTATAACAAGTGATTTACCCCTGAGAGGGTATGATTTTTATCATCTTTGGAGACTCAGTGGTCTTTCTATCATTAGTGGATTATTTTATTAAAAATGAAATTTATTAATCAAAATTAAATAATTAATGGTGGAAATTAATTATTTAAACTCTAGTAATCCTATTTATAAGAATCTCATTATCTAAACCATATGGTTAGACATAAAATAACCTATCATTAGAGTACAATAATTAAAAAAATATATGGATATTGAAGAGGATTCTGAAGTGATGATCAAACAAGATAGAAATGAACATTGACTTTGACCCATGTTCAATATTCTCTTGTGATTGAAATGTTGACAAGGTAGGGAATTTTTATTGATGGTTTTTATCTATAATTTTGATTTTCAATCATGGATTAACTCTCTCCATATGAATACTTTTTCTTCTCATAGACCTATCTAGTTATAAAATTTCTAAATTTGATTTAGAATATTTGTTCTTGATCTTGTTTTATTCTTGAACTTTTTATTCATTTTCTGCATTGAGGATCAAGGGATGGGTTCTCAAAGGCCATTCAAATTTTTAACTTTTTTGATTTTATAGTTTTTTTACCCTGTACTTCACATGATAATTATTATCCTGTATTTAACTAATGATTCAACTCTCAGTTCGGTTCAAATTGTGATCTAACCTTATATTTTTGTATGTGATTTTTCATTGAATATTACAAGTTGTGGTGCTCGAAAGTATTATCAGATGGTTATGGATCACTAATGGTAGAGTGTGTGGGTTGTTCCCTATAGAGTGATGAGATTTAATGATGGATTATGTTTCTATAGAATTTTGGATGTAAATTGACTTCAATTAACCCTCTTTCCATGATTAATTCATATAGTGGGGGATTCATGAGAGATTGGAGTTGTATTCAGTGATGGTGGTGGTGGTGGTGAGAATATTAGAGAATAAATGTTTTTTGTAAAATACCTAGCTGCACAATGAGTAGTTTGGAAGAATTCATTCCTTGTATATTAAGTGTTTCTACTACTTTTGTTTTGTTCCAAGTTAAATATCACATGCCATGTGATTTACTCACATGCCATATACCCCTAGATGACAGCATGGCCTATATAGAGAGTACATGAGCAGTGGGATATTTGGATCTATACATTATGTTAGTTGGGACCATATACTATGTACTTAAATTTCACATTACACAGGAGTTTGTGGTACATAAAGGGTACCATCCTTGGTACCACACACCATGTAAGCTAACTTAGACTTCATATAGTAACCCAGTCTTAACATACATGGATATTACATCTTTTTAGATAAATATTCATCACATTACACAAATACATGCCTAAGGTTCGTAATAGTTTAGTGCCTTTGGAAACTTGGAGTACAATCTTATAGTCTAGTGAAGTATCTTCAATATTTACCACAAAGATCTTCCCCTTTAGTACTCCTACTTAAAACCTTTGTTCATAACCTAGGGAAAGGAAACATAAGATGGGTGAGATCATATTCTCAGTAAGTGTAAACAAGGTATATGCATAAGAATAACATAAACATAAGGGTATGAGAACATGAGAATAACATTTGATAACTATTCCCTGCATATCAAATATCACAATCATGAGTCATGGCATAAATATTGGAAGTTAATAAGAAATGAATTTTAATTGAATCAAGAGCATTATCCTTGAGATAATATCATAGCAATAAGACATAGAATTTTGGAACAAACATAAAAATAAAAAATCTTATGTCAAGGATACCTACCAAGACCTTCATAACATGTTAGGCTTGGGATAATCACCCATGTACTGGCTTCAGGCTTGGGCTAGCAACCCATGTAACCTCTTCTTTTTTTGCATGGGAAAAAACCTATGTATCCTCTTGTTTTTGGTCTTGGGATATAACCCATGTACCCTCTTGTTTTCAGGAATGGTATACAACCAGTTTACCCTCTTGTTTTCAGGCTTAGGTTATACCCCATGTATATTCTTTTTTTCAGGATTGGGCTATAACTCATATACCCTAGAAACTCATATACCATTTATTATTACTGAATTCATTGGAGGGAGATATAGGTCCCACCCATTGCATATTGAAAATCATATTTTTGTGTTCTAAAAGATCATTAAACATTAATCATATCATAACAGATTAAATTAAATGGTTATTATAAACATTTCATAATATCATAACCTACAGAAAATTTATAGGTTCCATAATCATTTCTTCATATTATAAACCAAGAAAAGAAGTGGGTTTCATCATGGTATAACCCATGGAAAAGAAACTAATTTCATAAAAAACATGATGTCTTAAACATAAACTAATCAAAGAAATAATAATAATGGTGTCCTTGGATCTTATCCCTAGTAAAGCATAAACTATATCAAATTATGTCATCTTAAATGGAGAAGGATTTTGAAAGATAATTTCAAGCAATATTTAAGGGAAGTAGCCATTATTTGAAAATAATTTTTTAAAACATAAAACATTCTCAAAATCCTTTTCTTTAAAAACCACATTGAAACCATATAAATTAATATTTAAAAATCATTTAAAATATTTCTTGATGAAAATATCCTTTTCATTTTGAAAAACTTTTTTTAAATCATAAAACATTTTGAAAACCTTTTTCTTTGAAAATAACCATTAAAATTTATAAATGAATCTTTGAAAACAATTTTAAAAACTTTTTAGAACATAAAAAAAATTAATATTTTTCATTGAAAATGATTTTAAAATGTCATTTAAAAATATTTTTTAAAACAATTTTAGAAAACATGGTTTTTTGAATAAAATATATTTCTAATCGAATGGATAGATAAATTCATATTTTCATAAAAACATTTTCTTAATTATCTTAAGTACCAAAGAGTGGCAAAATGGTGCCATTATAGGAATATAACATGAATAACTAAATGATAATAAAATTAATGAGATTTATTGAGATATGGATCATAATATTTCATCAATGGAAGCATAATTATAAACAATCTCAATAAACAATGATATTATAGTAATAAACTCTTACCACTTTGGTAACTTTGAATCATAATCCCCGTGAGATAATAACATTACATGAAGCTTAAAGTATCATGAAAATAAGTAGATCCATGATATAATATATCAAGGGTTTAGTATATACACCTTGTAAAATAATATAGGTGCATAACTAACATGTGTCTCAGAGAAGGAAAATTGAGACAAAAATCCTTTACCAATTTGGTAACTTTTGAACCTTAAACACCATGAAAGAGATATCCTCAATATGATATGTAAATACCAATAAATTTTATGAAAATCATAATAACATACATTCATGGGAATTATATATTCCAAATTATTATTTTTATTAAATGGGAGTGGGTACAAGAAAGAACCAAGGATACTTGGAAAAAATAGCCAGATTAAGGGGTCTGAAGTAGTATAAGAAAATAGCATCTCCCATCAATAGGTTCTCACCTTCTGGGGGTAAGGAAGATAAACTGGAGATAAAAGTAACACAGGCCCTTTGGGGGCCATGGAAGTGAGAAAGTCTGCAAACTTGTTCCCTTCTCTCCAAGTGTGAAGTATATCCATGTGTTGATTGATAAGTTCCTTGAACCTTTGAATGATGTATGAGATTTTCTAGAGGTGGAGCCTCGATTGAGTAGGGAGTCATAGAGAATAATAGATTCTATTTAAATTTCCTAAAGGTAGATATTCTTCTTCTAACACAATAGAAGACTTGTGTGCATCTAATTTTCTTCATCCTGGAGAGAATTATTGTTGCCACAGAATGCCAAGAAAGAAATGATAACAAATCCAGTATGTTACCATATGATGCCTCCTCCCTTCATGAAACTCGAACTACATGACCCATTCATGTTCATCTTAAGACTGTGAGGGAGTGAAATCCATCATACCCATCTACCCTAAGGGTTTCTGGGAGCCGAGAGGTGGGAGGTATTAGCAGGAATATGGGGACGCATAGAGGGGGATTCATCCCAATTTTTTATGAAATGAGATAGATCTATTATGAGTTTTTTGGTCTTAAAGACAACAACCATTATGCTACAAAGAATACTATCATATAGAGTTCTTTTCCTCATCTATCAGATACACTGGTAACCTTATATGAAGATTTTTCCTCTTTACTTATTCTCATGACCAGGATTATCCACTCCCTAGAACCAAATATTAATAAAGGTTATGCCCATAAACACTTGATAATGAAGACCCAAAAAGGAACCAAAAAAACCAAGACTGACTTCTCCCATTCTCCCTAAAATAATAATTCATTCAAAATTTATTACATGGGATATCTATATCAAGAGCACTCAGAAGAAAGGTGGATGTTGAGATGTTGCACATTGTCATCTATTGGTAAGTCTTTGTATCTAACACTCCAGAATTTGAAGTTGATCTCAACTAGAAACTCCTTTTTAAAAATAACCACCACCCAATGGTCAATGGAGTTATGATCCATAATAACTTTTTAGTAATCATTAACTGAGAAATTACCTAATGGATAACCTATGAAAACACACATATCTGAGTCAAAATTCGTTATAATTTGGTCAAAGAAGTCTTGCTGACCCTTTTCCAGAATAGATCGGATGATTCCTGAGAAGTATATTTATTTCTTAAACATGATATCTAGAGGTGGTCACCCTGGGAAGATAATATTGGTTCCCACCCAATTACAGTTCCAAAAATTGATTTCTCCTCTACCCACAATCTAGTGAGTGTGGTTTTTGAGATTTGAGAGTTATGGAAGGTGCGTCATTCAAATCGTAGAGGGAATAACTCTAATCCAATCCATCCTGATACCATACTTTCCCCTTATTAAACTTCCCCACATAGTATATCCCTATAGAATTTCCCATTCAAGGTTTTCATGGAAACATTTTATTATGTCTGAGATGTTTCTAACATTGATTCCCCCCTTATTCAAAGGCTTATACATCCTGCTATAGGATATTCGATGGTATTTTCCATCTGAGTGAGCATCCTACATAAAGGGGCTAGAATCTTCTTAATACCAATAGTAACACTTTTTTACACCTTAATGGATGAAATCACAATATGGGGATGGAATAAAGGATGTTATTAACCAGGTAATTATTCCTCGGAATGATAAGAACTGATTTTTCCAATTCATGATACGATCTGTGATCCTATCAATGAGCTTGTCAAAATGATGGATTCGGAGTCTACTAAGGGAAATTTTGGAATCTAAATAGATCATTAGAAAATCCCGTTTTTTCATTTTTATTTAATTCTCTAGAGCTATTACTCGATTGTACAAGTAATTATTTGAGATAAAAAAAAAGTTACTCTTATAATGATTCGAAATTTGGATACTCCAGTTGCAGTACTCTTCATGTGTATTACTAAAGCCACGGATGGATATCTTTATCACATTAATAAATATGATCATTTCATCAGTAAATAGAAGGTGGGAAATTCCTCCTTGAGACTTGTATCATTATGGGAGGATATTTCCAATCATGATGATTTTGTTAATGGAGTGACTTAAGGTGTCCTATGTAAGAATGAAAAGGTTGGGGGAGAGTGGGTCTCCTTATCTCAAAGCACATATAGCTTTGAATAAACCACACATATTTCCCATGAAGGAGATGGAAATCCATGAGTAACTAAAGCATTTGAATAAGAGATAAGAATCCCACAATGAGAAGCCCATGCAATAAAGAACATTAAGAATGTAATTCTATTCAAGCCTATTGTAGGATTTATTCACACAAGAATGATTACAGTGTTTGATCCAAGAGTCTTTTGGTTGATATCTTATAGCAAACCTACTTTTTATTACATGACTATTACATCATTTTAAAGATAAACAATATAATAGCATTACAAATCTAGGATCAAATGGTTTAGTATCTTGGAAAAATCAGGCTTATATATAACTTTTACATAAAAAACATAAAAAATGTTTAATTCATTCTTCTCTAGATTCTTAGTGGCCCTCACATTTTACTTAGTATAAGTAATCACCTAAGGATATACATCAATGAAAGGGGTGAGTTAGAATCCCAATAAGAGGATAAATAAGAGCATGAATCAATATAATGTGGGTGAGCATAATCATCATCATTATAAAATAAGTACAGGATCATTATAATAATCATGATAAGAACCATTATATAAAATCATGGAATTTGGTAGTGCATAAAAATGAAACATCATGTCTTAGTGGTTAAACACCACGTATAATTGTAAACAAAGTTAGCATCATGTTCATGCATAACATATGGTAATAATCATAACATCATCACTGTGAAAAAATATAGCATCATTTTCACATATATTTCACATTATATCATGATATACATCAAATTACCCAATGCATTAGTGAGATATATATTTTGGGGACTACCCATCACATCATAAGATTTATATATCCATGCATGCCATGTAGAACATATAAAAATCAAATTCATAAATTAACCCATGGAAAAAAATGGGTTTAATAAAAATTTATTAAAGTATACATACATGAATAAAATTTGGGGTTCCCAAATGAAAAAGAGAAAAAAAATACTTGGTATAAGAATCATCAATATTGAGTGATGAAGAAACAATCTCAAGGGAGTCGAGATGTGTTTTAGAAGGAAAAGTTTTTTTTGGAAAAATCATTATATTTGTCATAGAACCAATTTTTAAACATATATATCCTCAAAAATAAAAGTGAAGAATAATGAAATTATTTTTAATGAAAATTAAATTAATATCCATACTGGAATTATTGAGAAAGAGTTAAAATCCAATGAAATGGATTTGGGTTCAAGAATCCCCTTAACTTAATTCCCACTTAATTTCATCATTTTTTCCACCTCCTGAATAATAAACTTATGTTTATTAAAAAACTAATACAAAATTTAATTATAGTAATTTATACAACTATTTATCAATTATAATCATTGGATTATATTTCTTACTTTTTTAAATGAAATTGAAGCATTTTGATATCATGTTTTTCTTAACAAATTTCCTTTTTTCCCTTGATTTATCTGTTTTGTTAAATGTAAATAATACATTAGTATAATTAATTACAGAAGAATAGAATTAATATAATTAAATATTTATATATTATATATAATTCATAATTTCCATCAATGAATGTGGTTATAATAGTTTTCTTGGCAATGTCTCTGTGGGTGGTTAACCGACCTTTAACGGGATGGTGTCGAAAGGGTAGAAAAAAGAAGTGTGACATTTATAATTGTCATAAATATGATAATTATAGTAGTTTAACATCATTAATATAATTTTAACTTACTTTATAATCAATTTTTTAGTGTATTTTTTAATTAAGAGGGTAAAAAGAATAAATAGAAGAATAAAAGAGGGATGAGTTAATAGAGACTTACTCTCTCCTCGTTGTAGCTTCTCTTGTACGATACTATAAATCCTTTATGATTGGAGTTGGATATCTCTAGAAAATAACTATGGATTATAAGAGGATTAAGAGGGAGTATTTGGTCATATCTTGGGCTTTGTAATGGGTAGGAGTATTGGTTTTTCAAGGGAAGAGGGGTTATTTATACTTAAGGAGAGGGGTATTTTCAGAATAAAATATTGAACAAAATAATATACCAAAGGAAAAAACTTTTAATAGTAATATTTTGAAAATATAAATCATATATTAATATAATATAATGAGTTTAATAATTTAAATCCCATTTATAATTTGAATTCATTAATTTATTAAAAAATAAAGTGGAAAGAAATAAAAATTGTTTTTTAAAGAATCACTTTTAACTTTAGGTTTTGAAAAGTATTTTTAGGTTTGGAAATTGATTTTTATCAGATTTTAATAACCCATTTATCAAATTAATTATACCATGTTATAACCTAAAGTTATAAAAATTATTATGTCAGCATTACATCAAGATTTATGTAATTTAAGATACATTGGTTATGTGAAAAACTATATTTTTACTATTCATCTAAAAATTGAAGTATTTCAAAAAATTATCAAAAAAATAACCCTTGAATAATTTATACATGATGATTTAAAATATGATATTAATTTTATCAAAATAAATTTCTAAAATAGGTAATTTTAGTTTTAATATAAAAATAATTATTTTTTAAAAATGCTTTAAAATATAATTTATTAAAAACGAGTTTATATTTTCTTTGAGTTTTTTAATCATGATATTTATTTTTTTTATAATTATAACATTTTTATTTAAATAATATAATCATAATAAATATATTTTCTATTATAATTTATTTTTTTGAGGTAAAATTTTTATTCCAACGGTCAGGTTACTATTCCCAACGGTAACATTACTTCCTATATATACTACTCTATTCTTTAACTCGATATTCAACTCAATTACTCTCAAGGTTATATATCTCCATAATTTTTCTTGGTTTAATACTATTTTTCTTCTTCTTTATAGTTTTTGTTCTATGGATGATGATTATATTAGATTGGGGTGATCCATATTTTCTCATTTTAGCTTTCCTATTTTTTATTTTTTGTTCAGTTGTAATGTTTGGAATTTTAATTGGTTCTATTAATGACTAATGTAATGGTATTTAGAAATAAAAAAAGTATTTTTTTTTATGTGTATAATATAATATAATATAATACAACATGCATTTATTCAAGAAACAAGTTTTACTAAAAAAACATTGTTCTTACATCCTTCCCCCCTTTAGAAATTTGATCCTCAAAATTTTAACTCATATTATCAGTTGAGAATAGGTGAGGGTACTTCTATTTCATTATTTCCACTAGTTACCAAGTCACCTCTGCATACTTATAGTTCCTCCACAACACTTTGACAAGGTGATTTTTCTTGTTGCGTAGAAAAGTTTCTCTACAGTCTAAGATTTTCACCAGATTTTCTTCATATGAGAGGTCATTCTCTAGTTGTACCACCTCTGGGTTCAGTACATGTGAGTGATCAAGTATGTACTTCCTCAAAAGTGAAATATGGAAAATTTCATGAACTTGTTCCATATTTGGTGGAAGTGCAATTCATTAGGCCACTAATCCTATGCAATCAAATATCTTAAAGGGGGAAATATACCTTGGACAAAGCTTCCTTTTCTTTTCCAAACTCCATGACTCTCTTACATGGTGATATTCAATATAATAATTTATCTCCAACATCAAATTTTAAGTCCCTTCAACAATTTTTAGTGTATATATTTTATGGATCTGAGAAACTTTGATATATTTTTGGATGGTTTGAACCTTCTCTATCATATCTTTCACAAGATCAAGTCTTAGTAGCCTTAATTCACCAACTTCATCCCAATGGTCAGAGTTTTACATCACTTCCCATATAGAGCTTCATATGAGGCCATCTGAATACTCGAGTGGAAGCTATTATTATATGATAACTTAACCAATGGGATATTCTAATCCTATACTCCTTTAAATTCCATTGATTAGGCTCTTAGCATGTCTTAGAGCATCTAAATACTCTTTTCAGATTGGCCATCAGTTTGGGGGTGATAGTCCATGATAAAATTCAACTCAGTACTCAAATAATATTGAATAGTTCTCTAGAATTTAGAGTTTAACCTTGGATCACAATTAGAGATGATCAAAATTGGTACCCCATGTAACCTTAGCACTTCCTTCACATATATCTTGGAAAGTTTTTCATGTGATAAATCTTCCTGAATAGAAATGAATTGGGAAGTCTTGGTGAGTCAATCCACCAAAAACCATGTCACATTGCTTCCTATAGATGTTTTTGGGAGACTAGTGACAAATTACATAGTGATATTATCTCATTTACACATGGGTATAGGCAATGGTTGCATCATCCCTTTGGACTTTTTTCATTATTCATTAACATGATAACATGCCAAACACCTTGAGATGTACTCAGCTATCTCCTTCTTCATTTTATCCCACATGAATTTTTCTTAAAGATCACGATACATCTTGGTAATTCTAAGATTTATGGAGAAATATGATATTTGTGAATTATCCAATAGCTCATTCTTTATCTCAGGTGATGATGACACATAAAGACTCGTTCCAAACCAAATCACACCATCATCATCGATATGAATCTCTTGTAGCTTCCATTCCTTCACCACTTTCACCTTCTTTTATAGATCAAAGTCATCCCTTTTGCCTCCTTGATCTTTTATTGGATAGATGGTTGGGAAATCATTTGGGAAATTTAGGATTTATTCCCTACTATTATGATTTCCATATCCATCATTTACATATCCATGTATATAGGGTCTTTCTCAATCTACATCATAGATAGAGTAGTAGGTTCCTTTCTTCTAATAGCATTAGTACCTTGTTCTCATTTCCCGGATGGTAGTGAATAGAGAAATTGTAGTCCTTGATTAACTATAACCATCACCTTTGACACATTTGATCTCCTTCTATGTGAATATATAATTTAGACTTTTTTGATCGATATATATATCACACTTCTCACTATATAGATAGTTCCTCTAAACATTTAGAGTAAATATTACAGCTGCTAACTCCATATCATGTGTTGGGTAGTTCTTCTCATGGATCTTCAACTATCATGAGGTGTAGGCTATCACTTTATTATTCTACATGAGTACACAACCCAAGCTTTTTTTTGAAGCATCATTTTATATCACAAATCCTTATCAACTTGTTGGTAGTGTGAGTACAGGTGCAGTTACTATCCTATTCTTGATCTCCTGATATTTTTCCTCATATTTTACCATCCATACATACTTTAACCCTTTCATTGTTAACTTAGTTAGCAGGATATAAAATCATGAGAAATTTTTCACAAAACATCGATAGTACCCATCCAATAAAAGAAAACTATGGATTTTTGTGACACTAGTGGGTCTAGTCCATTTCTCAATTTTTTTATGTTTGAAGGGTCCATATAAATTCCCTCACTTGTGATCACGTGTCCTAAGATTGTAACTTCTGGTATCCAAAAGTCACACTTTCTAAACTTAGTGTACATTTTCTCATTCCTTAATTTCCCCAGCCCAATACTTATATGCTCTTCATGTTCCTCCTTTCTCTTGGAGTCAATGAGAATATATGTGATAAATAGTACCAAAAATCTTTTGAGGTAGTCTATAAAGACTTTATTAATCAAATACATGAATATTTTAGGGAAATTAGTAAGTCTTATGGGAATCACTATGAACTCATAGTTCCCATAACTTGTATAGAAAGTATTTTTCTCAATATCTTCCTTATTCACTTTCAATTGATGATATCCAGAACAAATATCCACTTTTTAGAAGTAATGAGCTCCTCATAGTTGGTATAAAAAGTCATAAATCCTTGTAAGAGGATACTTTTTCTTTATGGTGATCTTATTCATCCCCGGTAATCGACACACAACTGCATTGATCCATCTTTTTTCTTGAAAAGAGCACTAGCGCACCCCAAGATTATGCACTAGGGAATATCAACCCTTTGTCCAAATGGTCTTGCAGCTTCTTTCTTAACTCTTCCATTTCGATCGGGGCCATATTGTTGGGGAATTTTGAGATAGGATTAGCTCCAGTTATGATATTTATTGATAACTCTGCCTCATGATCTGAGGGAACTCCAAATAACTCTTTGGTAAATACCTCGGTGTATTACATAACAGTGGTAATTTCCTTTAGTTTGATACCTTTATTTGAATCAACCATTTGAGCAAGGTGTGCTTCTTCATAGGGTATCAACACCCACACCATTAAATAATTTTCCAAAGGTGATTCCTGATCTTCCTTTCATTTCTAGTGGATCATTGGATTCTTTGAAATGTAAAAATAGATTTCCTTTTCTTGATAGTTGATGTGTGCTATATATAATGAGATCCAATCCATGCCTAGTATAGTATCGAATTCCACCAAGGGAAGTATTACAAAATTCACTATAAGAATCTTACCACATATAGAAATAGATGAAGAGTACAACACTTGGGTTGTAATTATTGCACCACTATGTGTTTTTATAGATATCTACACTTTAAGGTATCAAGGATTTGATTCAATAGTTTTAGAAAACTTACAGGATATAAAGGAATGTGTAGAACTAGAATCAAATAAAACTTTTTCCATTATTGAGTGAATAGTAAGTGTATGTTGTGTGACTTCATTTTATTACTCCACTTTAGCAGTAGTGATGGAATAAGATCTATATTTCTCCTTTGGGTTTGGTGGTTGTTGATGCTAATTGCCCTAAAATACTCATGGTTTAGTGCACTAGCTTGCATAGTGACCTTACTCCCTATAGTTGAAGCATTGAACCATAGGTGGTTCATTAGGATATTCCCTCCCTTGCTTCATCATGTTGGTAAGCTTCTTCATGTCTCTTTGACATTCATGAGCTTGGTGGTCTTCTCACTCGCACATGAGCATTTTCCCATCCCTTTGAGTCAATTCCCATGATGAATCTTCCCACATTTTTGACATGTGGGTAGTTGGATCTTCTTTACTCCTTTGTCATTTGAACCACCATATTGAAAATTCATCCTTATCTTCCTATCTCTATAACCATGTGACCATTATTTGAACTCCATTTATACTTTTAGATCATATCGAACAACTTTTTCATAACTCCCAAAGTCTCAGATAACTAGAGCCTTCTGAAGGTGTGGTTTTAGACCACTAAATAATATATCTATTTTTATATCATTTTTTATAAAAAAAATGAGGTATATCTTGCAAGACTTGTGATGTTTTCCTCACAATCCATGATAGATTCACCTTCCTCTTGATTCAACTCTATGAATTCTCTCTCCATATTTGTTTGAAGAGTTTGTGGGAAATACTTGGTAAGAAATATTTTATTAAATTCTTCCCACTCCATATCTTCTATTTAATCCTTTATCTTGGTGTTCATAATCAATTACCACAACTGTTCTACTTCTCAATCTAAAGAATAAACCACAAGAGTCTCCTTCTCATTCTCAGAACAATAGATCACAAAATTGATCTTCTACATTGTGTTAACCCACTGCTCCATGACAAGTGGATCAGAAGTTCCACTAAAAATTTGTGGTTATTGTTGTATAAAGGACTCAATTTCTAGTTTATCCATCTTGGGTGAAGGTGGAAATTTTACATGATTCAGGTTATTATCCATAGCCTGGGATAGCTGGTTAAGCATCTCCATAAAGTTTTTAACTCCACCTCTCATGGAATTAGGGTTGTCATTTGGACAATTGTTTCATTATCTCTCACATGGGTTGTTGGACTTGTTTCTCCTCATTCACACCATTTTATAAAATATAAAAGGTTTTAATAAACCTTAATTCAACAAATTATGAATAAATAATTTATTATTTTGTGCAATTAACTTTAAAGGCATATCTTAGAGTATCCTTATATTAATCATTTTTTTAACAAAGCTTCTTGGTTGTTTATATATACTTAGTCTTATCCAAAGGTTTTTCATTGATGTTCTCTAATCCTAATTCACAAATTAACTAAACTATTATCTGATACAAACTATAGTGACCCTACTTTTTCTTACATTACTATTACATCATTTTAAAGATAAACAACATATTAGCATTACAAATATAGGATCAAATGGTTTAATGTCTTGGAAAAATTAGGCTTATACATAACTTTTATATAATAAAACACAAACATTATTTAATTCATATATTGTATAGAATCTTAATGGCCCTCACATTCTCAATGGTACAAGTAATCACCTGAGGATATACATAAATATAAGGGGTGAGCTAAAATCCCAGTAAGAGGACAAATAAGAACATGAATCAATATAATGTGGGTGATCATAATCATGATAATCATAACATAAGAACAGGATCATCGACATAATCATGATAGGAATCATTATATAAAGTCATGGAATGTGGAAGTTCATAAAAATGAAACATCATGTCTTAGTGGTCAAACACCACACATAGTTGTGAACAAAGCTAGCATCATGTTCACACATAACATATATGCATAATCATCATATCAACATTGTGAAAAAAATATAGAATCATGTTCATGAATATTGAAAATTATCTCATGAGATTCATCATATTAACCAATATATTGGGGGGATATATAATTACGGGCCCACATATCACATCATAACATTTACATATTCATGTATTCCACATAGAATGTATAACAATTGTAGTCATAAATTAACCCATGGAAATGAATGGGTTTCATAATAATTTCATAAATCATGCATTCATAAAGAAACGTTGGGTTTCTCAAATGAAAAATGGAAAAAACATACTTGGTATAAGAATCATCAATCTTGGGTGAAGAAGAAACAATATCAAGGGAGTTGAGATGTGTTTTGGAAAGAAGGGTTCTTTTGGAAAAAACTTTATATTTGTTATAAAACCAAGTTGTAAATAATTATATCCTTAAAAATAAAATGGAATAATAATGAAAATATGTTTAAGTAAAATTAAATGAATATCAATACTAAATTTTTTGAGAAAGAGGTAAAACCCAAGGGAATGGAGTTGGGTTTGAGATTCCCCTTTCCTTAATTCCCGCTTAATTTCATCACTTTTGCACCTCCTAAATAATAATATTATGTTTATTAAAACACTGATCTAGAAGTGAATTATATTCTTTTATAAAATTATTTATCAATTATAATAATTAGATTATATTTCTTAATTTTTTTGATGAAATTGAAGTGTTTTGATATCATGTTTTTCTTTAAAAATCTAGTTTTGCCTCGATTTCTTTATTTTGTTAAATGTAAATAATACATTAGTATAATTAATTCCCAAAGATTGTAATACATGTAATTACATATTTATATTTTATATATAATTCATATTGTATATCCATAAAGGTGGTTACAAGAATTGTCTTGGCAATGTCTCTATAAGTGGTTAACTGACCTTTAATGGGACTTTGTCGAAAGGGTGGGAAAGGGAAGTATTACTTTTATATTTTTCATAAATATGATAATTACATTAGGTTAACATAATTAATATAATGTTAAATTATTTTATAATAAATTTTTCATTATATGGTTTTGAAAGTAAGAGGGTAAAAAGAAGAAAGAGAAGAAGAAAATAGGGAAGAGTTAATAAAGACTTACTCCCTCCTCGGTGTAGCTTCTCTTGTACGACACTATAACTCTTTGGTGATTGGATTTGGATTGCTCCAAAACATCCATGTGGATTATAATAGGATTAATATTGAGTATTTGAGAATATATTTGGCTTTGTAATGGGTGGAAGGAGTTGTTTTCCAAGGGAATGGAGAGGGGTTATTTGTACTTTAAGAGAGGGGTATTTTTAGAATAAAATATAAAATAAAATAATATACCAAAGTTAAAACTTGTAATAGTAATTTTTTGACCATATAAATCATATATTATAATATAATGAGTTTAAGACTTTAAATCCAATTTATAATTCTAATTCATTAATTTATTAAAAATTAAAGTGGAAAGAAATAAAAATTGTTACTTTTAATGAATCAATTTTGACTTTAGGATTTGGAAAGTTATTTTTAGGATTTAAATTGATTTTATTGTATTTTAATGAACCATTTATGAAATTAAATATACCATGTCTGAACATAAAGTTCTACAAAGTATTATTTCACCATTACATCATGATTGATGTAATTTAAGATACACTAGTTATGTGAAAAAACTGTATTTTTACTATTCACTTGAAAATTGAAGTATTTCATAAAATTACCAAAAAATAACCCTTGGATAATTCAAACATGAAGATTTTAAAAACTATATTAATTTTATCAAAATAAATTTATAAAATATTTTATTTTAATATTTAATATAAAATAATTATTTTTATAAAATACTTTAAAATACAATTTATTAAAAATGTGCTTATATTTTATTTAAGTTTCGTAATCATGATATTTTTTATTATAAAATTTATATTTATATAAATTAATCATGATAAATATTGTTTTTATTACAATTTATTATTTGAGGTAAAATTATTATTCTAACAGTTAGGTTACTATCCCCAATGATCACATTACTTTCTATATATACTACTATATTCTTTTACTCAATATTCAATTTAATTCCTATCAATGTTATATATATCCATAATTTTTATTAGTTTACTAATATTTTTCTTATTCTCTATAGTGGTTTTAGTGGGGGCGATGATTCTCGTAGATTGGGTTGATCCATATTTTTTCATTTTTTCTTTCCTATTTTTTATTTTTTATCTGGTTGTAATGTTTGAAATTTTAATTAGTTTCACTACAGATTAATGTAACAGTATTTATTAGTAAAACAAATACTTTATTGGTTTTTATTTGTATAATATAATATAATATAATACAACACACATTTATTCAGGAAACAAATTTTACTAAAAACATTGTGTCGTTACATATTTCCTAATATCTCTTGAGCTTAGATGGTCGAACCCTAGATCATCCTTACTTGTATAAATCCATTTTTTTCCATAGATATCCAAAGGAGAAAATGTATAGAGAGTCTTTTGTTGAGCATGTTATCCCATACCTTGTATGGATATTTTCACATACTAATGGGTCTCTATTAGTGGATAGAAGATGGGTCTTTGATTTTAGGAACAATAACCACAGTGGTGGAACATGCCACACAAGGAAGACAAACTCCATAGAAGAAGTCCTACACTACCATAAACATATCTTATCTTAAAATATTCCATGAGGGCCTATAAAATGATCTAGGGAAGTTGTCCAAACTTATCACACTCTCTGGGTTAAGCGACCATACTACCTCACAAACCTCTGCTTCCTCTGGGACACTTCAAAGAACTTGTTATCTTATCCATTCACCACTGGAGGAATGGTGTCAAAGGCATGGAATCTTAGTTAACTAACAAGTATACTTGGGTTAATATATGTAATAAGATAATGGAAATAAAACTCTTTCATGCCACCCACCACATCACGGTCATCGGTGAAAGATCAATTATTTAAACAAAAAATGGTTCTATTTATGTTCCTCTTCTCCTTAATGAAAGTGTGAAAGTACAATGTTCTCTGATCGCCTTATCTGATCCATTTGACCCTATATTTCTCTCATGCCTTTTTTCGTGATTCAAAATCAATCCAGACGAGGATTTCTTTTTGGAATCTATCTTGTCGAAGGTATCCTTATTCCATCCAATTTCCAAACGGTTCCCAAGTGATCTATCTCCAATTTAAGGGATTACATGTCATGAAAATGGGGAGGTTGAAGTTTTATCCATGAGATAATATTCCCTTTAATATGCATCATCTTTTGGGGGAGACCATCCCAAGAATTACTGAGGTAGGGTATCATCCAGGACTCATTCACCATTTGATGGAATCTTGGTGCATTATGCCAAAGATGAGAAAGAAAAAAGTGACCTTATTTCCCAATCCTGAGACACTAAATAATTTGAAGAGGAAAATTTTATGAAGAATATGGGTAAGGTAGGATATTTTATCATTTGAAAAGGAGAAGATAGCTTGAAAATTAAAGAGACACTATTCCAGGTGACACTAGGTGTGGCGATCTCCTTTTTGGTTTTTACACCAAGTGAATTTGTTACCGAAAAAACCCATATCCAAGAGACCCAAGTTAACCATGAGTGAGATAAACTCTTGGAAATCCTTTCAAGTGAATACCCCACCTCCCTTATTTTCATTGATATCCACCGTGATATTGAAGTCTTTAACCATAATCCATGGTAAGATCCTCGGGTTGAATGCTCTAAGGTCATGTCACAAGGATTCTATGGTCTGAGCATCACACTAGGAATACACAAAGGAAAGGAATAAACAAATAGAATTGGTAGTGAGTTTGATCATAATAAATTGTTCATGGGATTCAAAAATCTCCATTAACACACCATCCTTCCAAAAGATCCAAACATGAGAATTAGGGGGTTCACCATGCATGAAGTTTCTGATCCAAATACTGTATGTCGACTCTGCAATCTTGGAAGAACTGGGTTTGGGCTAAATCACTATGATTAAGGAAGATTTTTTTTTGTATCTCAATCGAAATAAAGTTTTTTTACCCTAGAACCTAGACTACATGCCTTCCATATAAGAAAATATGTCATTGAACACATTTTTATAAGGCTTTGTCCCCTGGAGTAGAGACACATTTTTCATGCAAGGAAGAGTTCACCAAAAGAGCTTTGGTTTGAGATTACATGAAAACTCCATTTTCATGAGGATAGAGGGGTGAAACTTGAGGAAATAAGGCTACATATAAGAGTTGAGTGATAGGTGTAGCCTTCTCCAGGGAGGAGAGGTAGGGTCCATCAAAGCTGTATTGTAAACTTCTGAAGAAACCTGACCTAGGGGGGTATGATAATACACTATTCACCACTCACTGGGGAACTAGAGAAGAACTAGAGGGTCCTGGTTCACAAGGCTAGAAGGAAGTAGGAGGAGTGTAGATAGGCATGACTTCTTTCCCATGAGATTTAAGAAGACTAAGAGAACCCTAGTAGCTCTGAGGATGATCAATTTGATAAACCAGAGGTTAAAAGGAACTAAGGCCATGCAGGGTGATGGAGGATCGTTGAGGGGGAATGAATGCCTCAAATGAAGAGGAAATGAGCTCTCCTAGGGAGGGTTGACTAGAGAACCACTAGTTAGGAACTACCTCTCTAGGGATGATCAAGATAGAATATATAAGTGACCACCTATGGAGGATGGAGACCCATCCTGAAGTGAGGGATTCGGCTAACGGTAACCTGGGAAATCCATATGAGATTTTATACAGACTAAAATCGAATGAACTTTGATTTGATAGGTCATACATGGGTGAGGAGGCAAGGGATAATAGATATATTTCACCCAATCGAACTATTCATCCATATAGAGGAGCAACCAAGGAGGAATCGGCTGAAAGATATCCATCTCCACACCATGGCATGAGGCGAGTCCCTACCCATGTGAGAATTCATCAACCATATGAAAAATGAGATGTTCTGTTAGCCTAAAGATATGGGAATCCTACTCTAAGATTGGAAAAAATCCTCCCATGAATCTAGGTTAATGAAAAAGGAATTCTGATTAAGCACAAAAATCTTGGTCAGATACCCCAAACAATAGGATTCAACCTCTTGTTGAAAAAGTGGAAGGGGAGGTTTATCAACACCAAAATTAACCACCTGGGTCCACTGAAAAAGTGCAAAATCTTTCTCAAAATAAGTTGTAGGGATCGAGATCACTAGAAAACCACCCTCTAAAGAAATTAAAGGGTGTACTATAGGGATTCTTGGAAAAAAGGTAAGCAATGATACCTGAACTGGGGGAGGGAAGAGGAGGTGATCCTTAAAGGATGAGGTATACCAAGATCTTATCTCTCGAGGACAGGGTCTCCGTTTAGGGGGGAGGTCTCAGCCACTGAGAAAGAGGGTCACTCTCTGGCAACGCCTCCTGAAGAATTCAAAAAAGAGGAGTACCAATAGTAACTTTAGGAAGATATCTCGGCAGCACATGAAGCACATTATTCAGGTTTTAATTCATAACTCATCTAAAGATAATATTCCTTGGGTATTATATACAAAAAAGATAAGAAAGAGGTGGTGAATATTGCATGTGTCTCACAAAAGTTAAAAAGTGATACAAAAATACCTTACTACATGAGTAAATTTTTAATCATGAGCTTTGTGAAAGGATAAAATCAATTTAAACATTTAATATAATAAAATAAATGGAATTTATAATATAATATGTCATAGGTAATTATATACACCACAGAAAATAAACAAGTGGTGAATATGGAATAATTCAGATACAAGGTGATGTCACCATTCTCTCCAGGTTCTCTCGCATACCCTTAGCTAGGTTCTTCCCCTTGAGCATGATATCAATGACACTAGTTTCTTTTTCTTCATTGTGATTTTCTTGATTGTGATTTTCCCAAGGATCCTTACTTTGTTACTGGTTTCCTTTCAGTGTGAGTCTTTTTACTCATCAGATTTACTCTCCCTTTCCATTTTGCCTCAATCCCCATGTATTCTTTTTTCCTTATTCCCAACCAACTATGAAATTTGGTTTTTCTATATCAACTGGATTCTTCATTCCTATCCCATTCTAGATCCAAATTAAATCTCTTGGTGGTGGCCTCATTTTTAGGTTTTTTAGGCAACATTTCTGGTGGTCCTCTCATGTCTGGGTGTCAGTTCTTCTAGTTCGTAGCAGCATTGGACTGGTCCCCTTACATGGGATTTGATCAGATGATTTTACTCGATCCTTGGCATGGATATGACACATGTTTAGAGACACTCCAACAATAGTCAATTAAGGTGTGGTTAACCTTCAATCTCATGTCATAACAAGAGTATTGATGATGATTTATTTATTTATTTATGTATGTCGTATTATAGTCATTATTCTATTAGGTTGGTTGTATCATGTGTTTATGCCCTTGTATATGACAATATCTATTAGGAACACCTTTAGAGATGGCCTATGGAGAATTTATTTCTCACCACCAGCATGGGAACCCTAGTGTGCGTACAAAAATTTTGTTTACATTTAGGTGGAACACATGATGTTTTATAGATAGTGCATAGGCCTAGTGTTACATGATCAAGTTGGAATAGCTCGGAAATGTTTTGGAGACTAGGATTGAGGTTTTTCTTGGGGATGTAAAACATGGCCTCTTGTTTATTTTTATTGTTTTTTTATCTTAAATATTTTATCATCCCAATGGGAGATTAGTTGGGATGTATGGCTATATAATTACGCATTTATTTTTTTTATAGTGTGCTTCTTGTTTATTGATTATATGTACTCTAGTTATTGTTATGGATATTTTTTGGTTAATTTTTTGGTATTATTTTACTCTAATATTATGGTATAGTCTTCCCATAATAACACTGATTTCCTTCTCTATTAGTCGATTTCCTCTGTCATATAGGGAGGCTCACCCGAGGTTATGTAGCGAACCATGCCAATTATGCTAGAGTGACTTGGCCATTACATTATAGTGGATGTGAAATATTTTATATTAATTTCATAAATTAGTTAAAATGTTTTGGTTATATTTTATTTTTGATCAGGATAAATTTATTATAATTATTCAAATAATGTTTTTTTTTTAAATAAATGTCTCACTTCTTGTAGATGTTATTTTTTTATTTAATGTAAAATTATTCTCCAGTAGTTTTTATTGTTACTCATTTGTACTATTTGTTATCCTCTAGTGATAAAGAAGCGAAATTAAGGCCATTCAACACCTTGCATAAGGTACTAGGTTAGGTATTTAGGTTTGGTACTTATAAATGGTGTTAGAGTATGGCTTGTGTTTTTTTTTTTTTGAAACATTTGGGGTAGGTGTGAAAGCAGTATGGTTAGAACTTAAAATATAGTTTTAAATATGTAAAACTAACATCTTTATAGGGAACTCTAAGTTACCAGGTAGTTTGGTTGTAATAAGGGGATAGATAGTATTAATTAAAATGTCTTGTTAATTCATTCATTTATATGTGTCTTTATCAATGATGGGTTGTATTGGCAAAGTGTGGATTCATCCTTATTTACAAGGATATAAATTCCATTTCATGTGTATGAATTGAATAAGATTATGTTACTTGTAAATGTTTCTAAAAATGATATCATTGACGTATGATTTTGAAATAATGTTTTCTTATTATTTTTAAAAATATTTATTTGAAAATTGTTATGATGAGAATTGGTAAAAAAAATTAATTGAGAAATGAATATTCAAAGGAAAAGAAAGAGAACCAAAAATGTTTTGTAATTTATTTGATGCATCTTAGATTCTCTATGAGGATCATGTGTCAAATCCTCTCCACTATTTATTTTTTCACATATAGGTTTCTTTTTTGGTATTCCCTTAATAGATTCTTTTAAACATGATTCTAAATAATGTTCATCAATTACCATCTCACGCAAGATTTCACTTGCAATGGAGATGTATCTTTATTGGTTGGCCTCCCAATAAATACATTCATATTCTATCCATCATTCTTTTCCTATATCCCTATGATGTTTCCATATATAATCAATCATTATTCTCCATTTAGGTATATAAAATCTCAATCCAAATACATGATACCATCAACTAATATAAGATAAATCCAAATTATAGGAGACTTTCAAGAATATCTAGGGTACCCCTCAAGAAGATTTACAAATCACATTCAAATATAACATCATTAGGGCTATCTTGAAAAATGTAATGGCCTTTAGACTACTTCAAATGTTTTAGAATTTTAGGTTCCTTTAAAAATATATATATAATAAAGGGACACTTAGATGTACAAAAGTGAGTAATGAATAATGATATGTATGATTTAGTTACTCTCAATGATCCCTAATATGCATATGAGTGATAGTGACTGATGAAATATATTTTATATCAAATGTTAGTATTTTTTAAAATTTTATAATGTTTCTATTTAGTGAATTTTTCTATGATAATGTGTAAATAATTAAAATATGTGACATATTCCCTAGATAATTAGTTGTTGAATAATTTAATTAGATATATCAAATTGATAGGTTGGTAGGTAAACTTGGATAGATGTAGAAATGTTGATAAAGCCTTAGAATTTCAAATTTAGAATCCTCTTATATTTAAAGTTGATTTTGAACCTCATGAAGATGAATATTGATTAAAGATAGTTTACCATATATTTCAATTTATTCATATATCACAGACTTCTATTATGGGTCCTTTTTAATTATATTTTAGAGGGGAAAGATTATAGATTTTGGGAGATGATGAAAAAAGGTAAATTGCATGCGTATCTTACTTGGATATAATTTAAAAAACTTTTCAAAAAAATTACAATGATACACTAATGATAATGAAATCCATAGAGTTTATGGATCTTTAGTAAGAATTTATGGAAATTTTTTATTATGAAACACATTTTTCTATACTCATTCAATTTTCACCACATTTAGTGACCAATAAAATTTTTTAAGTCTAATATATTTGACAAGGAATTTTAACATAAGATTCAATAAAATGTTATTTTATATAATTCACACAATTATAATGATGTTTTGAACCGATAAAAAATAACCAAGGTTTAAGTGTAATAATATCTTAGTACAAGTGTTTTTCTTTCTTGACCAAGTATAGGTAAAGGTTCCTTTAGTAGATAGAAGATAAAACAACATGATTTTTGGCATTGAGGTATCCAAAAAATATCTCTGAGTTTATATTTTTCTGAATAAGTGATTTAAACTATGTGTTTCAGTGAGTTGGTGTGAAATTTATGAAATTTACCTTTTCTATGACACCATAAGCATGTCATTAGAGAGAGATGATTTTACAAATACATATGTAATTTTTATATTTCTCTCAAGAAGCAATTGATATAGAAACCAAACAAATGAGAGGATTTGTTATTCTGATAAATAAATCCAACTATGTTCACTCTTGATCTCAGGTCAAATTGTAAAAGACCTCTTAAAATGGGAAGACACATTAGAGTCAAAAGGAACAAGCAAGTCTTTTATAGTAGATCATAAAAAATCCAAGACTATACCAATTATTGTACAAGATACCTATTTCATTGCATATTCATTAGTATAATCATTTTTAGACAAAGGTGTATCTTATTAATTCATATTTATATGAGAAATAGAATAATTATGATTGAAAATGTATGTATTGAATTATTTAATAATGATTGATACGTCCTTAAGAGAAATGAATGAATGCAGATTTAAATTCCCATTATGTTCAATTATGATATAAATGTGGAAATATCATGAGACTTGATAGTTATTTAGATAAACACTTAGGACCTTATTAGTTTCATTGATTGATCGGATAAATCCAAGGCTCATATTGACTAATAAAATCAAAAAGTTTCTTTTATTTAACTAGATTGAGGTGTTAAAAATGTATTAGGATGGTAAGATATTAATGAAAGTTAGATAAACCCTGTTTTTCTATTAGAGACCTTTAACTTTTGAATTGGTTTGATTGGTCCTTGGATTATTATAATCCAAAGATATTCCAAGTTTTTTAGTTATGATGGATAAGTATTTAAATATTTTTCATGAATTTTTTTTGGTACATTCCCTAAAAATTGCTATAAAGCCTATATAGAATTGATGATAACATACACTTATTCCTAGTATAATTGATATAAAGCCTATATGGAATTGATATAAAGATATTCATACTTTTGAATTGGTTTGATTGGTCCTTGGATTAGTAAAATCAAAAGATATTCCTAGTTTTTTATTTATGGTAGATATTCTTAGTTTTTTTAGTACCATTAATTGAATTGGTTTGATTGGTCTGTGGAATTGATGGAATTGAAGACATAACTAGATGATCTAGAAATTACAATATTTATTCAATAATGAACTCCAACTTTGGAAGCATTAGTTCTTTTTACTAAAAAGGTTGATGATTACACTTATGCATTGATTATTAGGCTTACTCTGTAAGGACCCAACCATAAACAATTCATACATTGAATCTTTAAACAAGACTTCATTTTGATTCATTCTTGAAGACCATATAGGTTTAGAGTTTTATAGAAATGGGTCACTATTACAAAATAAAATACTACAACACAATGTTGACACTTCCACTCAGTATCAATTTTTCCCACATTATGAAAATTTTCTAGGAAATTTGGGGGCAAGCCCCTTTATTAAAAAAGAAAAAACACACAAACTCCTTCTGTGGTAAAAGGGAGAACCCAGTAGAAACCGAACATCCAAGGCACAAAGGCCTTAAAATACAATAGCCTAAAGGCCCAATGAAAAAAAACCATTAAAAAAACTTCATGGCCCAAGAGCCTAGTGGGACAAATCAGATTACAAAATCAAGCCCAAAGCCAAAGAGCTCAAAGACTCAACCCGCAATTGCGCAGGCCCGCCAGCATCCACTGGTGCCACCTGCGGCCGATCCGTCGTTGCTACTAAGCCAGACGACACCACCTCCAATCCAACTGAACTGGTCGCCAACCAGATCATCGAACTCGTGGGAAACGTTGAAGCGTCGTCGCCACCTGGCACAGCCCGAACCGTGACCACTAGAGCCACAAATCTGACCCCATCTAACCCCTTATGTCGCCCGCCAATGACCCCATCGCGACCCGCCGCTGACCAGAGCGCACCTCGCCGACTCGCGCTGTCGCTGATCCACCCGCGAAACCGCAACCCTAAACCATCATCCTCTGAACCATCCGTCGAGGTCCAAATCTGCAAATCTAGAGGGGCCTCCATTCCCGTCGCCTCAACAGTTGAGCTACACATGAAAATCCGACCAGATCTAGTTTCATATCAGATCTGGAAACCACTGCAAGCCGAGTCCAAGCCACCGACGAGATCCGAAACACAAAGGCCACCACTCAAAGCCCCCACAGCAACCCCTCTGTAGGGCCTACCACCACAACCTCGCCACAACGCCTCCTAGGATCTCCAGTTGTGAACCCCAGGGAAGAAACCCTAATCACCGAGAGCTCTCGGCCGAAGCTGAGAGCCCTCAGATTTTTTCCCTTTCTATCTATGAAATTTTTAATATCTAAAAAGTTTTATTTTCATGAAAGGTTTTCACAATTTTTATCTTTATCTTATCATTGTCCATACTCATCCTTAAAACCCAATGAAAAAACATTTGAAATTTTGGGATGAGCACAAAAAGCTCAATAAGGGACATGAAAAAAGAATAAAAGAAATATGCTAGTCTATGGATACACATTATAATATTTTTCATTTTTCATAATAAACATTGAGCTAAAAATATTAATGTTATTACCCAAGAGATCAACTTCCCTATGCAAAGATTTTCATAAATCATTTCACAAGAAATAGAAAAAATAAAACCCATAATTGTTTCTTTACAATAATGAGAAAAATCATGAATACTATTCAATGTTATACATTTTACCTTTAAGAAGTAGCATAAATATTCCTTTAAACATGAGGTTATTAGCTTACATTATGATATCATAATATTTTCCTGAAAACCAATAAAAATCAAAGATAAATCATATAGGTAACTTGGGACATCATTTTCATATCACTCGTATAATCACTCTTACAAAGGGAATAATCTACCAAGCAAATTCCAATTTTCTCTTAGGGGAAACCTATAATCGTTTTACTTCATCCCTTGACACAATGCATTAGAGGTCTATATCAGGCTCACCTATCATTATGAGCTATATGGGGCTCACCAATCATCAAGATATATATCAGGATCATCTGTCATTGTAAACAAGTTCATGAACCTTAACATAATCATAACACAATAAATCTTGCATTTCGATTATCATACTCAAAAAAATATTTTTTTCTACCATAAGAAAAACATTTATAGAAATCGAAATATCCATTCCATTTAAAACTCTTTCTTAAAATTTCATGAACTAGGGAAAAAGGTTTTTTCTTTGAAAAAACATGAATTCTTTTAAAGGAATCCAAATAGTAAATAACAATTATGATCGCACCAAAAACTTTTGATGTAGTATACATTAAAATTTAACATTCTTATTCCCTTTTTGTCAAAACATTCCGTATAAAATATGTAAAAATATTTAATAGGTAACCTTTTAAATAATATCAAAAGTGATATAAATTTTCCTTTATAATTCATTTATGTCCATATAAATACATCCATAGAAGAATTTTAAGAATATGGATATGAAGGAAAAAGATTTAGATAATAAATCTTTAAAACATTTAAAGCAAGGTTTTAAGGTAAAGTGTCCCTTATGAGGTGATAACTTTTAAACCAATGAAACGTTGAAGAAATGAACTTGGATTGTATTTTTAAAAACATTAATATCATAACGGAATGATAAAATACATCGATAAGGTATTTTTTACACCACAAAAGGAAAACATGTGGTGAAAAGTCTCAAAGAAAGGGCATTGAGACTAGAAATTCCTTACTTCAAGTCCTACTTGTCAAATACATTTCTTATCTTCCTGAATAATAAACATATTTTCATTATTTACTTTCTTAATAAACATTTTCATGTTTATTATTACTTTTATTTCACTTATATCCATGTTTCACTTAATTATATAATTGATTAATTATACTTTAAACGTTTTGAGGGTGTTTGGTTCATAAGTCTGAAATGTCATAAGTAGATTGACATTGGTCAAATGAAGAATGATTAGGCCATTTAAAGAATCTTAACCATCTTATAATTATCATTTTATACATTAAATATACTTTTGGAACTAACTTTGTAAAATGGTAATGAGAAATGAATTATTAGAATCATGGAGGCAGTTGGTTGTGCGTACGTATGAGTAACATTATCATTTTTCAAAAAAAATGAGGGAAAGAAGTTAAGCATCATTTTATCATTCCGTAATGATTATTATATCATAAATATCATCATATATCTGTAAATACACTTATATATACCATTTATGTGAGGCTGTGAAGAGAACCAAATCACATTGCTTCGTGGAATGAAATGGTAGGAAAATAGATGATATATTATATTTATAGAATTATAATCATGTCATTATTATCAGTCGTGAGAGGCAGCGATGAAAATGGAATACGTCAGTTCGCGAGGCGGTAGTCCGCCATACAAACGAACCATGGTTTTATTTCACATTAGATAAAGGACATGTATTAAAGGTGATATGTAAATGTAATAATCTATAAGTATATGGTAGATACTAATATTATTATATCATAATGGGTAGATGAGTTTTGATGGAGGTAGAAGAATAAATAATATTGAAACCTTCGGTTCAAAGTTATACCACTTCTTCGGAAAACATACATTTCTTAACACCTTAAGCCCCGTAAGGTGAGTATTATGCACAAAATAAGATCTATAAGAAGTGGGGAGGTATTTTAGGAAGGTATTTGGGTAGGTGTTGGCCGAACCAAATAGATCTTGAATTGTAAAGAGGAGATGAGAAGGGTGACCTTTTTTATGTGGGGGAGGACAGACATGGAATTTTTATCAAGATTAAAATATATTAATGTCTTACTCAATTCAAATGGGTCCAAAAAGGACAATTTCCAAATATGAGATGCTATATGGATAAAATATGGCTATATAATAGGATTTATTCATGTTTTTAGGTCATTTTAACCCTTGTCACTTTAGTTTAACCCCGGGTAAACCCTATTATAACTTTAACCATGATAACAAATTTTTATTGTTTTCAATATTCATTATGACCAAAACTTAAGTTAACCTTATTACATAATACTAATTATAATTATTCTAAATATGAAACCCATTTTATAAAATTCAAGTAAATAAAGTTTCATAATTTTATTTAGAATTAAACCTGCAAAAACATGATGAAAAGCGGTTTTCTTAAAAAAATTGTATTCTTAAGTACAAAGAGTTTTTATACCAAAATAAAGCATAAAATTAATTTAAATGAGATTAGTTGGATTATTAACAATATAAATGAACTAATTTTTCTTTTAAACCAAAATGGATCTCTGTAAACATATGAAATGAAAAGACAGTTTTCAATAAAAATTTGTAATTTTTTACTATCCATTTTAAAAATCAAACTTGCTAGAAAATTCTCAAAAATTTACCCCATTATAATTTTAACATGATGAATTAAAAAATTATACCCATTTTTTTAAATTAAAATTATAAAATTATTATTTTTAAATTAAACCATATAATGCATGAAAACAAAATTCGGTTAGAAATGATGGTTTTCCATCCTGACTGAAAAATTACCTAATATTTTTGTAATGAATATAACTCTAAAATACAATTAATGAATATTAATAAGGCATGAAAATGATTTATTTTAACATTACTCAGGTTATCACATTCTTCTCTCCTTTCGCAAATTGCATCCTCACAATTTTATTTACTATTTAAAAAAAAGAGGATATCTTTCCCTCATAACATTTTACGATTCTCACGTTGCTTTTTCAATCATATGAGTTTTCCACAAAACCTTAAACAGGTAAATTACTTTATTCTGATACACATTCTCTATACAGTTAAAAATTAGTACTGGTTGTTACTCATAAAAATGATTCTCTTCCAACTGAACTACTTCAACACTCAAAACATGAGATTCATCAGGCAAATACTTTCTTAACCAAACATGGAATATGTCATATACCTAACATAAAACTGATGGAAAGACCACTAGATAAGAAACCAATCTAATTTTCTCCAAAAAAATCATATGGGTCAATGAACTGATGACTTAACATTCCCTTTCTACCAAAAACAAATAACACTTTTCCATGGAGGTACATTAAGAAAAACATAATCGTCTACCTTGAATGAATGATTTTTTCTCCAGTTATCTACATAATTTTCTACCTACTTTGAGTCATCATCTTATGTTATTGATTCATCTTCACATGCTTAACCATTTATTCAACCAATTCTTCTCCGAAAAACTTTCTTTCTCCGGCTTCATCCCAACAAACTGGAGTGTGACTCTACAGTGACCCATACATTTCATAAATAAATATTACGTCTTATTAGATGAATATTTAGTACATAACATTATAATCCATTTCAGGATCAAATAATTTAGTATCTTTTTAAGTTTCGATTGATAAAAAGACGACTCATAAGTGAACTACATCATCACTCACCATGTTCTTAATAACTATCACCCATTTTAGTAATATCATACATAATATCTTTCTTTATAACCCGAGTAAATGATACATGAGAAAGGGTGAGTGAAGATACTCAGTGAGGGTAAACAAGAGAGATCAATGATCACTTAAGCATAACATGATCATAAAGATATGAGAACATGACCTTAACATTTGAAAACCATACTCTACATATCAAATATCATAATCTTGAGTCATGAAAAAAAATAGATAGTTCATAAGACATGAACCATAATAGAATCAAAGAACATGAGCTATGAAATCATAAACATGAAAGAAGACATATGTTTATGGAATAATAATAAGTATAGATTATCAATTCCTTAGCATTCAAGGCTCGCATCCAAAACTATCAGAGTGGATTGAGTTCACTACCAATTCCATTGTATTAGTCAATGTTTAATCCCTATACCATCATAGTGGACAAAGTCCGTTAATGAACTAGATTCACTCCTCATTCTATTCCTCTTTATCTCATGATATATCCATTTTTAATGAATTCATTGGAGGGTTATATAATTTTAGGTTCACCCATCACATCATCATAATTTTTTCTTATGTGTCCCAAAAGAACATAATTCATTCATCATGTATCATAACTCATGGAAATGAAAGAAGTTTCAAAAACATCTCATCATTATAGTCATAAACCATTCACAGAAGGAATAATGATGATATCATTCTATTATATCTCAAGTAAATCATAAGTAACATCAAAGGATGTCTTCTTAGATGATTTTTTGAAAGATGTTCAATGGTGGAAAATAGAGACGTCATCTTTTTCCAATTTTTGATGTTTTAGATGATACTCAAAGGAAAAGGATTCACTATTGTCTCATGTCGGTACTTAAAATAACATGAAAATAATGCTCATCGTGAACAAAAAAGAATATCACCGTACAAAAAAATGCACTAGCACGATTATAAAAACAAAATCAAAGATAGAAATTTATCGATTCATTACAATCAAAAACTCCTAAAAAACTAGATACACATGTTCATAGCAGCGGAAACAAAAATACACAGGAAAGTTTATCTCTAAACTGAAATTTAAAAAGGGGGGAAGAGGAAAGAACCTTGTCTGTCAAAGTCGCGTTCTTCCATGAGATACCACTCCTCCGATTTCTGCATCGAGAGTGTTTCCGCTTTCTGCTCTAGCTCTTGCTCCAGAAACCACTCTCTGCAATCTGCTCTCAACCCCTTGTATCTGTGTCATAAAATATGTTCCATCTGTCAAGTTCTGTCCATAAAAATACAGACATCACTTCCCCACTTCATTCAGAGATTGAAAAATTGGAGAACCAATTCATTGACATTCTGTCACCACCACTGTCAGCTTAGAATTATCTATCAACATAGCCTACCACTTGATGAGGTGAGATGTCAAAATAAAATCCCTGATAAAAAACAATTCATGTGTCAACTGAATACTCCAAACTCTATTTCTCCCACTGTGATTAGACATGTCACCCAATGAAATTATATAATTGCTGACTAGCATGCACTTACCATGGTAAATGCATCAATAGTGAACTTACTCCATGAGTGCCACTTAAAATAAATGCTGCAGAAATTCCACCAACTCTGAATGCATATCAACAAAGCTCAGTGACGAAAACCAGTAAACTCAGCCTTTACACAAACTGCCACCAATCATCATCCAAGACACGCAATGACATCGGACCCAAAATCATCGCCACTACCACAGTTAACATCCCGTGGTGTTGAGAACTGTTAAGGATGGCTTCTTCACCATTCGATTTCACCAGGTATTTGAAAATACTCAAATCTGATTCAATTCAACAAAAACAAGGTTGGTAAGAATAAAAACCTCGAATCTGATTCAAATGGAATGGTGTAGTTCGAATCATCCTCATCTTTGGTGGGAAGCTTTGGCTCAAGATTGACGATGGTTCAACCTCATTCGTTCAGATCTGATATCCCTACGAAGAGCTCCATCGTATTCAAATGAAATCAGACGTTCTTATCCCGCATTCGAGTTTCGGCTGTCCTTGGAAAACTCAGTCGGCCTTCGATCTTGTTCGTCGCCCTTGGATGGTGACATGCCCGCTTCATCTTCAAATGCTCGGTTGACCTTGGTTCTGGATCTCCAGATCTAAACGCAGATCTAGTCTGGCATCGTCTCCTTTAACAGACTGGGCTGAACTTCAAATCGGACTCAAATGAGTCTCTAGTTCGACTTCAACAGCTTCAATGGTGTTCGAAAAACTGTATGGTAATAGACTTCTTCATCACACACGACCATTCATAATCTTCATTCCAGCTCGGATATGGTCAATCGAGTTCGGTTGCTCTTCGATTTCAGATCTGAACGCGTCTTCGTGTCAGCAGTAGCATCATTTGATTTGGCTTACGATTTCAAACAGAGAAACCCCTTGATCATCGATGGCGAGCTCGTTAGGGTTCAGGTCGTCTTCCAACCTCCCTACTCATCTTCAAAGGATTCGAAGGAATCAGAGGGATGCATCTGTGCCGCTTGGAATTTAGCATCGCTGCTGCTGCGAAAGTCAATAATTACAATTGTTAAAGAGAGAATACATTACTGATCAATCTGATTAAATTAATTAACTAATTAATTAATTAATATAATTAATAAATGATAAAAAAATATCAAAGAATTAAATTATAATTAAATTTTATGAATATTAAAATATTTAAAGAAAAAGAATTAAAATGTTAAACTTGATTTAATTATTTAAATTACTAAATCCATAAACTAAAATGGGATAAAAATTAAATACACAAAACACAAAAAAAAATCAATTATTTCATAATATAAACGACAATTTGAAAATTGATAATTCAAATAAAAAAACATTATTATATTTAAAAATGAATGAAAATTGATAAATTAAACAATAAATCAAGCATTTTTAATAAAAAAATCAATAATTTACTAGATCTGCCATAATTTATCCATGAAGTGGTAAATTGCCATTAATTGACTATTTTAGACATTAAATATGTAGTAAACCCCCCAAAAAAGGATGTGACAAAATGTAATGAAAATCACCACATTAAATTCTCTCACACTTAAAGATATGGTTTGTACTCAAGCAATCTTTAGTCACATTCAATGATAGAAAATAAATCTCAAAATGGAAAAGTTGAAATTCTCCTAAGAATTTATTCTCATAATGATTTTTCCCTCAAAGATTCATTCAAGTAGTAAAAATAAACGCCCTCTCAAATTAAATTTCCTCATTGCAAATTGGTTAATGCTTTGCAAAAATGATTTAAATTGAAAATCTCAAGGATAATTTAACAAACATCAATTTTAATCCAACTAAAAGTCCAAAATTCTCTTTACTTCCAGGTGAACAGACTCACGTAATTTAAAAGATCATAATAAATAGACACGCCATTGGATGAGATATAGTGAAAATTTATTGGTTGAATAAATAACTCATCACATGGTTTGATGAATAAACAATAAAGAATGAAAGAGAATGAAAGAATGGTTCTACTTGGATTAATATTTTCATTTCAAAATTCATTTGGATGCAAATCTTAAGAATTAAATTCAAATTTAAAAGTCCAAAGTAAATAAAAACCGTATGGCATTCTACTAATATATTACTAAAATCCATTTTTACAAGAGGACAAGAAAAATTATTTACTCAATTAGATCCATAAGGTAATAGAGATTAATCTCCTCAAAGTAGCTTCATAAACGTCAAATTGGAGAAAAAAATTTCACTCGGTGAAAATTTCTATGCAATGCTTAAAAACATACAAATTTGAAAGCGTTTTTGGTGGCCTCATAATGAATTACAATTAAGCACATTAATAGACATCACCCCCACACTTAAAACCCAACAATATCTCAATTATTGAACTCCGGGTGGGAAGAAAATTATAACATTTTATGTTCCAAAATATTTTAAATTATGTAGTGAATGATTCAAGTGAAGTGTATGGTATCACATTTAAAATTCAAGAATGATTTTTCAATAGAGCATTAAAAATTGCATGCATATGCACTTTTTCAGTGCATAGAACATATAACAAAAATAACAGTAACCGGCAGATTAAACAATAATCTTAAGTATGCAGCACAGATTTCCACAATCTATTTATAACAACCCACACATAACGTGAAAGATTTTTTAATTCAAACATGAAAGTGAGAATAATAAAATTAGGGAATTTGAACTTTTACTCCCCTCTTTGGAAGCTTTAATACTTGAAGTTCAAAATTAAAAACCTGTCCTTTTTTCACTTGAGTAAGTCACCCTGGTAAGCAAATTTCCAACACCTAAAATTTGAAAAATACAAGCATTAAATTCCAAAATTTAAAGTTCAAAACAAGAAAAAACCAGAGTTTGACTATGTGAGTTTGTTTCAAGTAGATCCATCTTGTAACTCCTTTTGGTACTTGAAATCAATTTTTTTTTGTTAAAACTCAATGTAATTTTTTTCTCACCACAACACTAACAAAAGAGATATTAAAAATCACATGCATTAATTCATTATGGTCATCATAATAATTTTTTAAGAAAATTCAGTTTTGTAGCATGTTTGAAAATTAATTCATCATGCTCTAACACCCATGAGCCCAAAAGTGGAGCAGTAATGAAATTGGAATGCAACCCTCCCCCACATTCGATTTACAACATGTAATAAGAATTTAAACTCCAAAAAATCTTAGCGTGGAAGAATACAACTTGAAATCTCAATTGGAATGGAAGAAGAAAAAAATTATTAAAAATGGTTACCACATGGCATAATGCATTGTCACTTATTTCCTACAAAGAAACTTAAATTTTTTATTAAAACAGAACAAATGAATAACTATGAAATGAAAGTAAACAAAGAAAATATTGGGATAACCCCCAAGGGGTGTTGTATTTTGATTTTCTACTAATAGAAAACCTTTAGTTCATACTCTAGTAGATGGTGGATGTGGTTTCTTTCTTAGAAATCACCATGTATGCTTCTTCCCAGTGCGTTTCTTCACACATGGGTTCATTGTACTAGGGAAAAAAAATTAATCAAAGGTTTGTCTTCATCAGTGTAAAAGCATTTCTCCACCTCATCTTTGTATATAGTTGAATGATTAAAGTGCAATATATATGGGAGAAGAAACTGAGGTGCCTCAGCAGAAGGCTAGAACACTTCTTTAAAACTCACCAGGAATCCATGAAGTTTATCTAACTCGTTAAATTCTATAAAGTGAATGAAACATTCAAAAATAGACTCATTGAAATCATAATGAAATAAAAAAACAACCTCTTGTAAAAAGTAATTATCCCATGATAAGAAATTAGGAGTTGTTTATCAATGAAACATGATGATCCTGGGGAAATATCCAAATTTGGAGCAATAAAATTTGTCTCATCCAACTGTACATCAAAATAAACCACTTCATTAGTGGTATCTTCTAAGTGAAAGAAGAGGGTATCTTCAACTATTTTAACTTGTTCAACTATGGACAAATCCTTATAAAAGGCAGTACACAAAAAATCATTCCAATGAAATGTAGAAATATTTTTTTCATCCAAATAAAATATAGCTCCATCATCTTCAGTTGGTTTCTCTTCTTTACGACTTTTAAAATCTTCATAAATAGGGGAAGAAATGGCTATGGTTTGACTAACAGACTCAAGAAGAGGTTTATCAAGTTTAATAGTCAATGATTCCTGATTATTTGAAATTATTTTAGATTCCTCGTCCTCTTGTATCTCAGTTGCAACAATATAATCAACTTCCCCAATTGTGAATTTATTATACAAATGATTGTTTGAAAAATGATCAAAGAAAAGAAACTCAATCTCCATCAAAACAAACTCCACAAAAAAGAAAATCACAAAAATCAATTTCTACAACTGTCTGTGCAAGAGAATCTACAACCTTAAAAAATCAGGATGAAAATCAGGGATTTGAATACAGTGACCACACTCCCTTAATAGCACTTCCATAATTGAATCTCTATGAAAATTGGTCATAAGGTCACTATTATATATTTTTTAACTCAACATCTCGAGATTTAATCCATTGGACATTCTTTTGAACAACTTTATCAAACTGATTAACAATTAAAGCCATTTACTCGTGGAATAAACTTGAAATAACTATTAGACCATAATTCTATTTTCCATTAGTTTCATGAAATTGATTTATAAATGATTTTCCCATTGAATCACATACAAAAAAATTTATATGATTTTTTAGTTAGTTTTATTATCACAAACCAAACTGAGATTCCATCCAACCCGACACTTGACCTAATTCATGGCATGACATAAAGGTCGTTCCCAATCCCCATGGGATGACAACTAGTGCCTGGTTATCAACAATATACTTTGGGAATGATTTCACCCATTTATTTAATCATAAAAACCCAACAAGAATAGACATCACAACAACTGATAACCATAACCAAATGAGATACAAATTTTTTTAGATTCAATGTTTTACAAATTTAACTAAAAACAAACATAATACAATGGAAAGGGGACAACAAAACTCTCCCAAACTCTCCATTCAATAAGAGGGACATCATATTCAAGCCACCACCACGAACACCTATGATAAGTGGAACACTAGCAACCAGATCCACCATTGCCATCACAATACATCTTGCCTTTACCTGGGTCATACATAAAAAATTCTACATACACCCAAATATGTATGTAGGGTGTGAGCCAAATCCTAGTTGGATGCCACCCAAAAGAAAGATTTCATGATATAACATTAAAATACAAATCAATATGCATATTTCCATAAAAATATTTTAAGCATTTCCAAGAAAACATTTGAAGGAAAACTTTCTCAAGAAACACCTTATAAAAAAACCCTTTTTTGAAAAATAATCTTTCTTGAAATAAAAATAAACACAAGGTCTACCATATGTCGATGACTAGAACCACATCACATAAACTTAATTTCACAATAGAGCACCATGGAAAAATCCCTATAGGTAACTAGCATGAGTGGGACACTATGAACCTTCTACCTCAGTGATCAAAAATCCTCTAACTCAACTACCAACAATGTTCCCATGCATGAGCCATTAAAGGGGATCCCATCCCAAGGTCTAATGGTCTTCATATCATAAACTGAAACCAACAGCGTTCCCATGCACGATCCACTAGAGGGGAACACATCCCAAGGTCTAGTGGTCTCCGATCATATCACATGTTTAGTTAGTGTTGTAATTTTCAAACCTGCTAGATGAATCCGAGCCTCATCCACTTCCGAATCAATTATCACACTAGTTATAGTTCACCCACCTAGATACCTGGGATTCACTTTCTGCTCAAATTCCATTTCACATATCACACAAATAATCACTTTCATATACACATTCTAGAAATCAGAATCACATAAGGAAATAACCACTTTCACATTTTCACATTGATCCAATGATCCAAAATTCACAAGCAAACCACCATTTTCTATAATCAAATCCACTTTCCATTTCACACACACACCAAAACCATTTGGAAATACATTTTCGAACCACTTGCACAATTCATGAAACCCTTTTGAAAACACCACAAGAAGAACACATATGGAATCAAACCAGTTCCATGGGAAAATCCCCTTTCAAATTCATAGTCACATAAAAACCATTTCATAACATTCTTCACATTACTTTCACAATTCAAAGACACGTTAAAGGCACATAATAAAGAATCCAACATGAAACTAAAACCCATTTCTCTTAGAAAATACACTTTCAACACATTCACACCTTTAAATCTTTTTAAAAAAACATTCTTCACCTTTAACACAAGGTACAAAACACTTCCAAGAAGCACCATAACAAAGATCACAAAAAATATAACCAAATTCTTTTCAAAAATTGACTTCCATCACATATGCAGGTCAAACCTTTTCCAAAACATATTTTTCACCAGAAAAATAATCCATGGAACACATTTAAGAAACCAAGAAAGCATATAAAACTCATCTAATAATATAAAATCATTAAACCATCTACCTCACACTTGGAAACTTATGAAAATTAGTGAGAAACCCCAACCACACCACCACAAGACCCTATAAAGAAAATATTGAACACCAACCATCAAGATCTCATTCAACAACACAAGATCAAACCATCCTTAAGTCAAAAAACCCATTGGAAAATAATAACTCAAAAAGGAGGGAGGGAAACCCTTGAGAGAGGGAGAAATTGTCACGACCCGCCCTCGGGGTCCGTGCCGTGACTACCCCAAGCCCGCCTTCCATAGGCCAGGGGCTGGCGACTAGCACCAAGGCGTAAATCCCGGTAAAAAGGGAAGGCATTGCCTTTGTGAAGAAAACAAACACCACAGAGTAAGCAAGCGGAAAATAAATACTAAGCAAAAGCAGAGTACAACTGAAAGTGTGGAAAAGTAAATGGGCCAGTATACAAACCCAAACTGAAAGTAAAGTACAACTCGAAAGGGAAAACAGCAACTGAAAAGTAAAAGCCGCTACACCGAGCTGTCCACTGGAAATCCCACCTGAAGGGTGGGTACAGATAGCTCCACTGCTCCAGGGGTCCCGCCGTCTGCTCCGAGCACGTCTCGCCCAGTGATCCTCCTCCAGGTACCGTCCTGCTCTGCAAGCCTCAGCTAAGATCAACGCTGTCCGTCGTCTGCAACCAACACAACGTAGTGCGGGCAAAGCCCGTGTAGGGGTGAGTATAAGCTACTCAGTAGGGACCCCGAGACCCCTGAAGGTCTCCCAAAATCCAAAAAGGATAAACCACAAAGAAAGGTACAATCACGAAGTAACAACCGACACTTCTTAGGTATATGCCCATACATATACCTAAGTCACCAATTTCAAATACGCTCCAACCTCCGAGCCCAAGTACAACTCAGTCCACACAGGAAAGTAAACGTATTCCACACAGGAAAGCAAAACGTAATCCACACAAGATTGCACAACACAATCCACACAGGAAAGCAATAGGTTTCAGCTCACACAGGATTTTCATTATCAAAAACGTAACTACTGAAGAGCCCCATCTCTGAAGTGTACAGTGTCCTGTCACGACTCTGAGATACTGCTCACTAACCTAAGACTGCTGAGGTACTCCTCCTGTTGAGTACCGCGGGTCTGCCGCCAACTACCGGGCGCTCCGTCCGCTGAGGGTCTGCTGCCAAATACCGGGCGCTCACCCAAATAGCCTATAGAGGTACTCCTCCAGTCGAGTACCGCGGGTCTGCTGCCAACTACCAGGCGCTCCGTCCGCCGTGGGTCTGCCGCCAAATACCGGGCGCTCCGTCCACTGGGCTAGTCGACTCACTCCAAGTCGAGTCGGTCGAGCAGTCTTCAGGTCTCAGCCGGCTACACGGTCTCCGTACTCCGTACGCTCGTCTCCAGTATCGCGGGTCTGCCGCTACAACCAATCGCACCACCTCTATAGAGTAAAACAGAAGATTCATCTCACACAGGTATACTTCTTCGGATGACGTTAAAGATGATCAAAGAACCATCTAAGTCGTCGGACCCACGAAGGATCGATAGGTACTAACCCCCGCAGTGACCTACACAGGATCGGACCCACACAGGATCGGGCCCACGCAGGACCTGTAGCACTGATCCACGTAGGATCGCTGAGTGCAGTAGTCGTCGCCGTCGAATCCACACAGGATCTCTGTACTGTTGTCGTCGCAGTCACAGTAGCAGTAGCAGTAGCAGTCACAGTAACAGTCGCAGCCAGCACTAGGGTTCCCGCACACAGCAAGCTCGTTCGGAGGATCCGCTCCACGAGCCGAGAGACTGATACATCAACTGTCACAAAGTCCAGAGTTGATGTATCCAAAAGTTCCGTATCGTCAACAGGAACTCAACGCATCAGACGGCGCGTCGATCGGACGCCCGGTCTGAGAGTTATTGGCATTTTCGTCCCCGGGGCCCGGTTGGTTTTTAAGGCAAAACCAACCCGACCGTACTCCACCTGCGTCCAAACCTCGGGCGGAGTATGCCAAAAGATCCTTCTCACTAAGAGGAATACAACAAAGCTGACGGCACGTCAATCGGACGTCCGTAGCTCAAGATATGAGCGTTTCCGCTCCGAAGGTCCGGTTGGTTTCGTGTACGAACCAACCCGGCCGAACTCAAAGTAATCCGAAACCTTGAGTGCGATATACCGAAACGACCGTCTCGATCCAAGGATCGCATCGCCGCTGACGGTTTGTCAATCGTACGTCCAGTCTGAAAGATATCAGCCTTTCCGTCTCACACCCTCCCTGGGAAACTTCCCAGGAGGTCACCCATCCTGATCACTACTCTAAGCCAAGCACGCTTAACTATGGAGTTTTAACCACGTAGGCTCCCGAAAAAGAAGGTGCCCCTTGAGTATAGTATACCGAAACGACCGTCTCGATCCAAGGATCGTGTTGCCGCAGACGGTTCGTCGATCGGAGGTCCGTGGCTCAAGTTATGGCCAAAAGACCGAACTCGTCTCGAAAACGGGGGGTCCGAGTCCGGGCCGACCCCCCCTGGGTCAGCCCGAACCGGGTCGACCCGACCCGGGTCCGACCCGGCCCGGCCGGCGACGGACCGGCGCGGCGGCGCGGTCCGGCCGGCGGCGGCGCGGCCTGGCGCCGCTAGGGTCACGCGCGGGGGGCTAAGCCCCCGCTTCCAGCAAGGCGGCGCGGCTTAAGAGCCGCGCCTTTTTGGAGACCGCCCCCCCCCCCCCTCGTGGGGGCCTGCTTTGAAGGCAACCGGGGGGCCGCCTTCCCCCCTCAAGGAAACCGCCCCCCTCTCTTAAATGAGGGGGGTTTTTGAGCTGGCCGGGGGAATTAAATTCCCACGGCCTTTGACCTTCCGGCCGGCCAACTGCCGGCCGGTTTTCTCCAACGGGACCGGAAAAATCCGGTCCCCTTTTCGGCATCCGACGCCGGCGGCCCGGCCGCCGGTCTTCTCGTTCCGCCGCGGCCCGAAACCGGCCGCGGTGTTCGTCGTCCGGCGCGGTGCAACGGCACCGCGCCTCTCCGCCGCGCCTTTGATTTCCTTTCAACGCGGTGCGACGATGTCGTGTTCTTGATGATTCTTCCATGGCGCGGCGCGACGGCGTCGCGTAAAAATATTTGGGCGAATATCCGCGTGGTGCGACGGCACCACGCCACCTTGATTCATCCGCAAAATAAAACACCAAGAACGAAGGAGGGGGTTCGGCCGTGTTCATGCGGTCCGGCCCCCTCACGTTAAAACACAACTTAAATATTCAATATTCTCACGTTAGTCATGCTAGAACCACGAGCAAGAATAAAATAATTAAACAAAAATCAACAACCCCTACCTTGAAAGATTGACGTCGCACGTCGGTTATCGCGGAGAAAGGCGTCGCGACGTCGGACGTAGATTCCGTGGACGTCGGGGTGCGTCCGAGGAGGAAACGACGTCTCTTCACTTGTCGCTATGACGAAGAAGGGAGGTACGTTGTCGTTGGCGATGATTACCACGGTCGGTGACTTCTCCCTTGTCGAGGAGGAAGATGAAGACGGAAGAACCCGGGACGCCGAGTCTCGAAGGTCGTGGGATTGATGTTCTTTGTCGGAGAAGAACCGTTCTTCACGTTCTTCGTCGAAGACGAAGAAGATCTTCAAGTCTCTCAACGATTCTCCCAATCCTCTCAAGTAACAAAGGAACTAACCCAAAAATAAATTAAGCTTACTCTTAATTTATTAACACAACCCAACCTTTGAAATTCAAGAGTTTGAATTTCAAAAACTCAAAAAAATAAACTCACTTATTTATTATACATGAGTTGTATAATTAAATAAATGTTAAGTTGACAAGCCTTTAAGAGGGAGAGAGGGGAGTTAGGGAATTTGAAAAGGTGGGGCTCGTGTGGGCCCCTCCTCACCTTAATCCTCTCTTAGGTAGTTAAACCACCCAACTTCCAACAAAAGATTATAACCACCTTTAAGATATAAAATAAATATTGTATAACAAATTTATTTTACTCTTCATTTCATCCATAAATTTAAACATCTCTTCCTAGGCAAACGCAACTTCGGAAAAGGTCCCCTTAAGCGAATATCGGCGCTGCGAGTTCATCGGTGCCCTCGGATTTCAATTCCGAGCACCGGATCAAAAGTTAGAAATTCCCGCTCGTTCGTTCACTGAATGTACCCGAGCCAAACTTCGGAAATTGATTCCGGGCACTCCGGGCCTCAGAATCAGGTGCCGTCAGAAACCGCGCTCTTGTAAAATTCCAAAGAAAATTAAGAAAAAATTTCCCTTGAATTTTACGCGTCTTTACATTACTCCCACCTCAGGGTTTTACGTTCCCGTAAAGATACATCAAAAACTAGAGAAACAAATGAGGGTACTGAGCACGCATCTGAGCCTCCCGCTCCCATGTGCTCTCCTGGAGATTCCCGTGCTGCCATCTGATGCGCACAAGAGGAATCGATCGCCCATGCAGGACCCGCTCTTGTCGATCCTCTATCTCCACCGGGACCTCTGTAAAAGTCGCCCCATCGTCAACGTCAAGCTCCCCATGGTCAATGATGTGCGTCGGGTCGTGCACGTATTTCCTCAGCTGAGATACGTGGAAGACGTCGTGCACCCGGTGCAACTGAGGTGGCAGAGCCAGGCGATAAGCCACCTCGCCAACCCTTTTGAGGACCTGAAAGGGTCCGATGAAGTGCAGAGATAACTTGCTGCCTCGGCCAAATCTCCGAATACCACGTCGAGGTGAGACCCGCAAGAAGACGTGGTCGCCATCCTCGAACTCTAGTGGCCTCCGCCTCCTGTCAGCGTAAGGCTTCTGCCGGCTCTGAGCTGTACTCATCCGCTCCTGGATGACCTGGACCTTCTCTGTCGTGGCCTGGACCATCTCCGGTCCCACCAGAGCTGCAAGATTTCTTCTTTGCCGATAAGAGAAATCTGGTCCCATCCCCTGGATGAACCACATTCTTTGCCTAAAACAGTCAATCCTAACATGGATGATACTAATCCATACCAAGGATGACGTCGTAAGGCCTCGACGCTACTACTAAGAGATTCAACCGTTACTCTCGCCTCCAAGGGTTGAGTCACACTGTCGGCATCAGTGTGTGGTAACTGGGTCTCCTCCAGTAGATGTCTCACAAGTGAGGGTCAAGTCAACAGCCAAAACTGGAATCTCTTAGTAACATCACTAAAGAGGACAGGAACAAAAATATCACAAAGGTATGCGTCTTTTATTATTGCAGCTCATAATACAAGATGCTACACAAATGCAACAAGGAACCAGAAGTACAAAGGATGTATCCACTAGTTCTGCTCCTGTCCATCGGCTCCCAGAGCTCCATGATCGAAGGCCTCGGTTTCCTGAAGTTGAGCTCTCGCATGTTCACCTACTCCCTGTGGTCGGGGTGGACCTCCTGGTGGTGGTGGTGGAAGAGCCTCAAAGCGTCGCCCACCACCAGCTGCTCGTCCAGCTCCTCTGCCTCGTCCGCCTCCTCCCTGCGGACTGCCACGGTCGAACCTCTGCCTCTGCCTGGGAGGTTCTTCACTTAACTGCTGATCATCAGCATGACGGGTCGGACAGTCACGAGCCATGTGACCAATCCCGCCACAGGAGTAACACTGCCCACTCTCGGCACGCCTGGATCTGACTCCACCCCGGCTTCCCCGTACAACTGAGCCTGAGTCGTGCAGTCGGCCACCGGTAGGTCTGGTCTGCCTGGAACCCTGAGTCATCCGTCGGCTACCTGTTGCCGAAGACTTCGCTATCTGCCGCCCTGCGGTAGGTCTCGCTGTGGACTCAGCCAGGAAACTCTCGATCAGGAGGGCTCGCTCCAGTACTCCTGTCTGAGTCGGTATGCTGAGGGAGATCAGCGATGCCCTGATCTCGTGTCTCAAACCCTGCTCGAAGGTTCGGGCCCGGAAGAATGGGTCCCGTACCATGTCGGTCGAGTAGCGCGAGAGATCGGTAAATCTCGCCGAGTACTGAGCGACCGTCATGATGCCCTGCCGCAGCTGAAGAAGCTCCTGGATACGCACCGCACGAAGGGTGGCTGGGACGAACTCCGAGCGAAAAAGGCTCTCAAAGTCCGTCCAAAGTAGAGATGCCTCATCGTGCACCTGGAGCATCAAGCTCCACCATCGTCCTGCTGCTGCGTGTAGTAGGCTCGCAGCGAGGATCACCATGAGGTCTGCTGGTGTCCTCACTAGCCTAAACACTCGTACCACTGCCTCCAGCCAGTCCTCTGCTGCCTGGGGATCCATCTCCCCGCGAAACCTGGGTGGTCGCTGGCGCTGAAACTCATGCAGTGCGCTGAGGCGACGTGCATCGTCAGCGGCTGGTGCTGGAAGTATCGGGGGCTCGACGGGTAGTGCTACTGCCGGTGCCACTGCTGACAAAGGGCCCTGCACCGAGGCCTCGTCGCTCGGTGGACTGTCGTCACACTCAACTCTCGGAACCCTAGCTGGCTGCCGTCGTGGGTCCATCCTGAAAAGGAAACAGGTGCGCCACGGTCAGAACAGTATACCTGGTGAGCTGATTTAAGTAATCACAAAGAAAACTTTGAAACACACACGCAATCAATGTTTTCGTGCATTAAGTTGGAAATCAGAAGTCAGGGTCCTGGTGTACGGATACGTCGGCCGCCGCACCAACACTGGACTCCCTGGACTGATAACCACACTCAATATGCTAAACATTATTGCTTCACATAGAAAAGATCAGAGTTCGCGGTAGAACCGAACTCCTCTGATACCAATTTGTCACAACCCGCCCTCGGGGTCCGTGCCGTGACTACCCCAAGCCCGCCTTCCATAGGCCAGGGGCTGGCGACTAGTACTAAGGCGTAAATCCCGGTAAAAAGGGAAGGCATTGCCTTTGTGAAGAAAACAAACACCACAGAGTAAGCAAGCGGAAAGTAAATACTAAGCAAAAGCAGAGTACAACTGAAAGAGCGGAAAAGTAAATGGGCCAGTATACAAACCCAAACTGAAAGTAAAGTACAACTCGAAAGGGAAAACAACAACTGAAAAGTAAAAGCCGCTACACCGAGCTGTCCACTGGAAATCCCACCTGAAGGGTGGGTACAGATAGCTCCACTGCTCCACGGGTCCCGCCGTCCGCTCCGAGCACGTCTCGCCCAATGATCCTCCTCCAGGTACCGTCCTGCTCTGCAAGCCTCAGCTAAGATCAACACTGTCCGTCGTCTGCAACCAACACAACGTAGTGCGGGCAAAGCCCGTGCAGGGGTGAGTATAAGCTACTCAGTAGGGACCCCGAGACCCCTGAAGGTCTCCCAAAATCCAAAAAGGATAAACCACAAAGAAAGGTACAATCACGAAGTAACAACCGACACTGCTTAGGTATATGCCCATACATATACCTAAGTCACCAATTTCAAATACGCTCCAACCTCCGAGCCCAAGTACAACTCAGTCCACACAGGAAAGTAAACGTATTCCACACAGGAAAGCAAAACGTAATCCACACAGGATTGCACAACACAATCCACACAGGAAAGCAATAGGTTTCAGCTCACACAGGATTTTCATTATCAAAAACGTAACTACTGAAGAGCCCCATCTCTGAAGTGTACAGTGTCCTGTCACGACTCTGAGATACTGCTCACTAACCTAAGACTGCTGAGGTACTCCTCCTGTTGAGTACCGCGGGTCTGCCGCCAACTACCGGGCGCTCCGTCCGCTGAGGGTCTGCTGCCAAATACCGGGCGCTCACCCAAATAGCCTACAGAGGTACTCCTCCAGTCGAGTACCGCGGGTCTGCTGCCAACTACCAGGCGCTCCGTCCGCCGTGGGTCTGCCGCCAAATACCGGGCGCTCCGTCCACTGGGCTAGTCGACTCACTCCAAGTCGAGTCGGTCGAGCAGTCTTCAGGTCTCAACCGGCTACACGGTCTCCGTACTCCGTACGCTCGTCTCCAGTATCGCGGGTCTGCCGCTACAACCAAGCGCACCACCTCTATCGAGTAAAACAGAAGATTCAACTCACACAGGTATACTTCTTCGGATGACGTTAAAGATGATCAAAGAACCATCTAAGTTGTCGGACCCACGAAGGATCGATAGGTACTAACCCCCGCAGTGACCTACACAGGATCGGACCCACACAGGATCGGGCCCACGCAGGACCTGTAGCACTGATCCACGTAGGATCGCTGAGTGCAGTAGTCGTCGCCGTCGAATCCACACAGGATCTCTGTACTGTTGTCGTCGCAGTCACAGTAGCAGTAGCAGTAGCAGTCACAGTAACAGTCGCAGCCAGCACTAGGGTTCCCGCACACAGCAAGCTCGTTCGGAGGATCCGCTCCACGAGCCGAGAGGCTGATACATCAACTGTCACAAAGTCCAGAGTTGATGTATCCAAAAGTTCCGTATCGTCAATAGGAACTCAACGCATCAGACGGCGCGTCGATCGGACGCCCGGTCTGAGAGTTATTGGCATTTTCGTCCCCGGGGCCCGGTTGGTTTTTAAGGCAAAACCAACCCGACCGTACTCCACCTGCGTCCAAACCTCGGGCGGAGTATGCCAAAAGATCCGTCTCACTAAGATGAATACAACAAAGCTGACGGCACGTCAATCGGACGTCCGTAGCTCAAGATATGAGCGTTTCCGCTCCGAAGGTCCGGTTGGTTTCGTGTACGAACCAACCCGGCCGAACTCAAAGTAATCCGAAACCTTGAGTGCGATATACCGAAACGACCTTCTCGATCCAAGGATCGCATCGCCGCTTACGGTTCGTCAATCGGACGTCCAGTCTGAAATATATCAGCCTTTCCGTCTCACACCCTCCCTGGGAAACTTCCCAGGAGGTCACCCATCCTGATCACTACTCTAAGCCAAGCACGCTTAACTACGGAGTTTTAACCACGTAGGCTCCCGAAAAAGAAGGTGCGCCTTGAGTATAGTATACCGAAACGACCGTCTCGATCCAAGGATCGTGTTGCCGCAGACGGTTCATCGATCGGAGGTCCGTGGCTCAAGTTATGGCCAAAAGACCGAACTCGTCTCGAAAACGGGGGGTCCGGGTCCGGGCCGACCCCCCCTGGGTCGACCCGACCCGGGTCCGACCCGGCCCGGCCGGCGACGGATCGGCGCGGCGGCGCGGCCTGGCGCCGCTAGGGTCACGCGCGGGGGGCTAAGCCCCCGCTTCCAGCAAGGCGGCGCGGCTTAAGAGCCGCGCCTTTTTGGAGACCGCCCCCCCCCCCCTCGTGGGGGCCTGCTTTGAAGGCAACCGGGGGGCCGCCTGCCCCCCTCTCTTAAATGAGGGGGGTTTTTGAGCTGGCCGGGGGAATTAAATTCCCCCGGCCTTTGACCTTCCGGCCGACCAACTGCCGGCCGGTTTTCTCCAACGGGACCGGAAAAATCCGGTCCCCTTTTCGGCTTCCGACGCCGGCGGCCCGGCCGCCGGTCTTCTCGTTCCGCCGCGGCCCGGAACCGGCCGCGGTGTTCGTCGTCCGGCGCGGTGCAATGGCACCGCGCCCCTCCGCCGCGCCTTTGATTTCCTTTCAACGCGGCGCGACGGCGTCGTGTTCTTGATGATTCTTCCATGGCGCGGCGCGACGGCGTCGCGTAAAAATATTTGGGCGAATATCCGCGTGGTGCGACGGCACCACGCCACCTTGATTCATCCGCAAAATAAAACACCAAGAACGAAGGAGGGGGTTCGGCCGTGTTCATGCGGTCCGGCCCCCTCACGTTAAAACACAACTTAAATATTCAATATCCTCACGTTAGTCATGCTAGAACCACGAGCAAGAATAAAATAATTAAACAAAAATCAACAACCCCTACCTTGAAAGATTGACGTCGCACGTCGGTTATCGCGGAGAAAGGCGTCGCGGCGTCGGACGTAGATTCCGTGGACGTCGGGGTGCGTCCGAGGAGGAAACGACGTCTCTTCACTTGTCGCTATGATGAAGAAGGGAGGTACGTTGTCGTTGGCGATGATTACCACGGTCGGCGACTTCTCCCTTGTCGAGGAGGAAGATGAAGACGGAAGAACCCGGGACGCCGAGTCTCGAAGGTCGTGGGATTGATGTTCTTTGTCGGAGAAGAACCGTTCTTCACGTTCTTCGTCGAAGACGAAGAAGATCTTCAAGTCTCTCAACGATTCTCCCAATCCTCTCAAGTAACAAAGGAACTAACCCAAAAATAAATTAAGCTTACTCTTAATTTATTAACACAACCCAACCTTTGAAATTCAAGAGTTTGAATTTCAAAAACTCAAAAAAATAAACTCACTTATTTATTATACATGAGTTGTATAATTAAATAAATGTTAAGTTGACAAGCCTTTAAGAGGGAGAGAGGGGAGTTAGGGAATTTGAAAAGGTGGGGCTCGTGTGGGCCCCTCCTCACCTTAATCCTCTCTTAGGTAGTTAAACCACCCAACTTCCAACAAAATATTATAACCACCTTTAAGATATAAAATAAATATTGTATAACAAATTTATTTTACTCTTCATTTCATCCAGAAAATTAAACATCTTTTCCTAGGCAAACGCAACTTCGAAAAAGGTCCCCTTAAGCGAATATCGGCGCTGCGAGTTCATCGGTGCCCTCGGATTTCAATTCCGAGCACCGGATCAAAAGTTAGAAATTCCCGCTCGTTCGTTCACTGAACGTACCCGAGCCAAACTTCGGAAATTGATTTCGGGCACTCCGGGCCTCGGAATCAGGTGCCGTCAGAAACCGCGCTCTTGTAAAATTCCAAAGAAAATTAAGAAAAAATTTCCCTTGAATTTTACGCGTCTTTACAGAAATCATGAGAAAGGAGGCTTAATTGAGGTTTTCTTGAAGAATCAAGGTCAAAACCACCCAATGATTGATGCTCAAGAGGTCCAAGGAAGCTTGGAGGAGGCCCCCATGTTTGAAAATCCCAAATGGGGAAAAATAGAGGTGATTTTGGGTTAAAAAAAAGAGGATATAAAAGTAAATTCTCACTTTTTAATTACCCAGACAAGTTGCGTGATTAGCCCACATGGTTTTCCAAACCATGTGGCAATTGTGGGCCCCTCTCTTCTTAAGAGGAACAAGCCATATAGTTTGAAAAACTGTGTGCGAATCGTGTCATCACCACTTTCCAAAATGAAAATCCAAGCAAATCCCAAGTGGTTCATTATTAATATATATAACCTTATCAAAGTGGTTTGGTTAAACCTTATATTTTTAGGAATATAATATCAATTAATGATATAGTATTTATTTTAAAAACTCATTTATGTAAATTTTGGCACTATTTAGTAATTGATTTTTGTTAAAGTCCTGACAACTTGATTACTTCGAACAAAATTCATTTAATAAAACCTAACATGTCATATTAACCTGTAAAATTTGTGTAATTCATCAAAAGTCTCAATTTACATTTATTTGGATATTTATAATATCAATTATTTTAATCTTTCATTAATAAGGTAATTACTTCGTCATCATTGTGTCATAAATAAATTAAATTATTTAATGTCTAAAAATTATACATAAAATACCATTATGTAGGAAATATTTTTATCTTTATAATTAATATTTATAGTCGAATTTATCTTATGTGTAACCCTATATTAAAAATGGTTTAGTTATTAAACTTTGAATTTAACACTTTTAACTCTTCTTTAAATAAAATATAATAAATGTCCTAATCTAATCCATGTGGGTCAAAGAAGATCATATTTTATTCCTAAGATTGATTTTTTTTGAAATACACTTATCCAATAGAATTAAGACATGTGTTAGGGTAATTATAATATCATTTTTACATTTAGTTACCCTATTTACTTTTAACCGTGATAAATAAAATTCAAAAAATACTATTCACCAAAAATTATTTTCATCTTATTGAACCAAATTTTAATTACTGATGTAAATTGTGTCTCTTAGATTTTCAAAATTCAATTCACAGAAGCGGTAAAATTACGTTTTATGCAAATTTGCTAACGTGCCTAGAAGGTGGGTAAATGACGGTAAAAAGTTCAATAAAATTTTATACATCTAATTTTATTATAAAATGACTCCAATGAATTAAATTGAACTAATATAGGTATTATTTATATATTTTTACTTAAAAATAATTTAAATAAAAAGTTGGTTTTAAATAATAACGTCGTGTTTTTCATTATTTATAAAAAATTGAAAGTTTTCATAAAAATACCAAAAAATCACCCTAAGCTAATTTTGATATTCCGAGTCAAAAAATGAAGTACATTTTGAAAAATAAAATTTATAAAATTTCAAAAAGTGGGTATTACTATTCATAATTGCTAGTTTGATTAGTCGTTGTGTGTTAGAATTTGAAGTTGCGTACAACGCAAACTATTGTATTATTCAAAGATAAGTATTCTATGGAATTTTGGGGTGTTACATGAGATTTGAAAAACCCCAATTCCATTTTAATTGGGGTGTGTTTATGGAAATTTGGTAATTTAAATTGTTTAATTTAAATTGTGGATTTTAAGGAAAAGGTTTCAATTAAATTTTCTATTTAATTATGGAAATGAATTGTGAAATGATAGAATTGGCTTGGAATGGATTTAAAACTGGTGAAAATGGATTAGAATGTTTTGATAGAAACCCAGTGGTTTTATCTTGTTAAAGAGGCATGTTTTTTTAAAACCAATTTTGGATTTAAATTGAAAATTGACGTTGAAATAGAATAATGAGACATAATTATATTTTAAGCAGTCTTAAAATAATTTTTTTATCATTGACATTATAAGAGAACATGAAATCATTAGGTATTTAGTGAGTTATTTGGACACAATATACGCTATTACAATGTTCTAAAACATACGTGCAACAGATCACATACCTTAGGAAATGGTGATGAGTCCTCTATAACCAGTGTTCATAAGACGTATGTGTACACATATTGTCGTGATCACTTAGAGAGTGTGGAGTCTGCCAGAAATACTATCATACCTATTTGGAAGATGACCATGTTGCTCGTTTGTTATTTATAATTGAGATATAAATGTATGCCAATAATTTTGAACTGCTTTACAAGCCTGCTAAATTTGCATAAACTATTTTATGAAACTATTTTATTTAATCCATTTTTTTATCAATATTACATCATTTTTAAAGCCTTTGGTTAAAGTAATTTTACATCACTAGATATGTATAGAATAATTTCTTTAATTATGCTTTAAAATTCCAAACCTGTTCATCTTTAAAAATTAAAATCATTCCTTTGGTTAATCAATTGTTGGAATTTGTTATGGAATCCATGGTGAGACCCTACTGGGATTTTTAGCTCACACCCTACTTTTTCCTTTAAGTGTTTGTAGAATTTATAATTCCATATTTGAGCAAGGGAAAAATATCTCTTGGAGGTGGATCCAACTATTAAGCATTGGGCTTGGTGAGTTGTGTCCCTCGGGACCTTGGGCTGTTTTTACCAATTTTGGTACTTGGGTTGTAGTACTTTGGGATTGTTGTTCCTTATTGTATTCTAGTACATTACTCCCAGTGGAGTTTTCTTTTATTATGCCTACTATCTTTTCTCTTTTATTTATGTTTTATTAGTGGTAAAATCATTCCCACTTGTATTTTGTATGATTCTAGATGGTAGTCAAGAACCCATGGGGATTGGGAACACCCTTTGGGTTATGGGAGGGTTGGCTTAGTTATCGGGTTACTAGGGTACCTAGGCTGGTTTGTGACAAAATGGTATCAGATTTTTATATTGAGTTTTTTTAAGTTAGTATGCATTTTTGAAATCTTGTTGGGACTTAGGAGGTAGCTTCGATTGAGTACCAAGCCATATCTCACTATAACGAACCTTAAGTCATGAGGGGTGGTTAGGGAAAGACGTCTTATGGATTAGTTCTAGTATTTTCCCTATTTTTATTTGGATAAAGTGAAATCCAAATCTTGTTTGTTCTTTCTGTTGGGATTAATTTCCCTCATTACTATGTTTGAGCACTACCTAATCTCTTAAATATTGTATGTTGATGTTGTGTAACATCATGCCTCTAAGAAGTCACGCGAATTAGATCCAGGAGGAGGCTGCTGCTAAAACTCAATGAGCGAATCCTATTGTGAATATGAATCTAGTTGAGGTGATCATGCATACTATCCAAACTCTGGGGAATACATCACCATTAGTCCTTATTCATGCTACAACTATGGATCCTCAAGGGGATGTTCTTCGAAATCCTTATCAAGAGTTCCTTCACAAAAAACCACCCATTTTCAAAGGATCCACTGATTCTCAACATATTGAGGAATGGTCAGGAAAGATAGAACGCCTATTTGAGTTCTTGGAGACACTGGATGAGATCAAGGTGAAGTGTTCCACATTCGGAATGGAGGGACCAAGCAGGAGATGGTGGTACATGATGGTGATGAAAAAGAAACATGAGGGATTATAGTGTAAAGACTTTAAGGTTCTTTTCACTAACCAATTATATCCAGAGTCAATGGTGTTGGCCAAGGCTGTGGATTTTTTCAAGATTGAGTAGACCGACAGAACTGTGATTGAGTATTCAAATCGCTTTGCTGAGTTAGTTCTGTTTGCACCTGTGATTGTATTTAATTAGAGGATAAATACTCGATAGGTTAAGTTGGGACTTCGATCAAATATCCATTCTTAGGTTTTCTTGCTAAAGCTACCCACTTATGATGATATGTGGGATATGGTGATGATGGTTGAGATGGACCAGACTTGAAATTTAGGTTTTATGGGAGTTCCTTTTTCTCTTAGTGTCATGAGATCATCATGACCTCCAAAAAACTATGGGGAAATCAAATGATTCATGTACAAAAGGGTTACAAACAAAGTAATCCAAAATGAATCTTCTTCACGTAGTGGAAGAGTATTCAGAGAATATGATATGGGTCCAACAATCGTGAGAGGTACCATTACTATATCTTCATATTTAGTGACTGCTATTTTGGATATTGGTGCATCTCACTTGCTTATTTCAACCCATACCATTAATCTACTTAATCTTCCTATGGTGATTTTATCTTGTACAATGATTATTACTACACCTAGTAGTGTGCCTCTTATATTTCAAGGAGAATGTGACACAAGGTCAAGAAGATCCAAACCTTCTTATCTAGAGTTGGGGAAAGTGATATTAGTGTTTTATTTTTATCTGGAGTAGGAATCTTTGAGAAGTGATCTCCCTCTAGTAGTCATTGAGTTTCCCGACATGTTTCCTTCTGCTTTCTATAGTTTTCTATCAGTAAGGGAGGTTGATTTTTCTATTAACTTAATTACTGATACTCAACCAGTTTCAATTCCCTCTTACCGCATGGCATGAGATTAACTGAAAGAGTTGAAGTCCTAGTTGGACGATCTTCTTGGGGATATACTTCACGCTTGTGTTCTCGACTTGGGTGGTGCTTGGGATGATCATTTGGGGTTGGTTGAAATTTTCATATAACAATAGTTTCCAGTATGAAATATGAATAACTCCTTTTGAGGCCTTATATGACTATGCTTGTAAATATCCATTGTGTTAGTTAGAGATTGGTGAAAGTTCCTTGATTGGACTGAGTTTGGTCTAAGAGGTGACAACTAAGATTTATTTGATTCATCAGAGAATGTTGATAGCACAGAGCTGCTACAAGTTTTATGCAGATCGTCACCATAAAACTTTGGAGTTCTTAGTGGGAGACCATGTGTTCTTGAAGGTTTCACCTTGGTTGGGTTATTGAAATCTTGGGAGGAAAGGGAAGTTTTCTTCCCATTTTTGGACCTTTTAAGGTTGTTGAGAAGGTGGGGAAAGTTGTATATTATTTAGAACTACCACCACAGATGACGTTGATACATAATGTGTTTTATATATCTCATCTTCTAATGTTTTTATCTGATCTATCTCATGTTATGGGTTGGTGTGATCTTGAAGTGGAACCTAATTTATCTATGAGTGAACGACCTGTTAGGGTTGTCGATTCTGAGACCAACATACCTCATGGGAGAATGATATCTTTGGTCTGTGTGCTATGACAAAATGGCACTACTGGAATGCTGGTCTTTCCCAACAGTTACATACCAACGGTTTGATAGAACCGTTGGTGAAGGAGGTTTTTCCCAACGGTTCTAATGAACCGTTGGCATAGATGTGGCTGGGAGGTTTTTTCCCAACGATTCTCATGAACCGTTGGTAAAGATGGCTTTGGGGAGGTTTTTGCCAACGGTTCATGAGAACCGTTGGTATAGATATAGGTTTTTGCCAACGGTTTATAAGAACCGTTGGTATAGATATACTTTGGGAGGTTTTTCCCAACGGTTCTAGAGAACCGTTGGGATAGATATACATATGCCAACGGTTTTTAAGAACCGTTGGCAAAGGTTCTCCCCAAATTCCCAGCCGCCTGTTCTCTCCCCCATTCGCGATACACAACCCTAAAACGGGAGCAGCAGCCGATTTAGGCGATTTTGGAGGTACTGCCGGCCTTGAATCTTCCAGGTCTTCTTCAGGTTATTCTTATTCTTTATCTGAAAACGTATTCAAATGTTTGGATAGTATTTAAACCTATTTTCATTTTTCCCATCAGTTTAGGTGATTTTGGAGCTACTGCCCGCCGGACCAGCCTAAGGGTGAGTTTTCTTGAAAATTCCTTTTTGGATTTTACCCCTTGAACATGGTATGTCATTTGTGAAAGGTTATATAAATCGAATTGATTGTTCGATTTCTGAATTGAATTGTAAATTAAATTAATTAAGGGTATTTTATGGTTTGCATTCCCCTTTTAACACATGAATGCCAATTATTTTTTAACACATGTTTTAATTGTATTGCCTTGCCAATGTGAGTAAAGTAGAGACTATGCTATGAATCTATGAAATTGGATTGAATTTATCTTATATTTTATGTTACCATGTTAGATATATTATAACTAATGCATGTGATATCTTTATAGTCTTGTTAGGAGTGTTCTATTAAAAATTCCCATGTGAGTGCTTGAATTTTCATTGAATTGCTAGCCATTATGAGTTATGTTGAGACCATGATATGGAATTGATTGATTAAGCAAGGGAATCTCATTATCTTGTCATTACAACATGAGTAAATGAAGCTTCATTCTTTTCAGGTTATTATTTGATTGAGTCGCCATTTTGAGGTGAGTTGTATTAAATACCTTTGTTTTTGACCTTGGTATGTTTAATAAATTGTTTAAATGAAATGGAATTCATTAAATGATTAATAGTAAATAGTGATACATGGATTCTATTAGGATTCCGGGTATATAATCTTGTTTCTATTAACTTATACGCTTTATGTGATAAATGGATTCACAGTGGAATTCCACGGATAGACTCATTTCTTTGAATATTGATTAAGCCATGGGTGATACATGGATCCAAGGGAGGGATTCCATAGATAGACTTATTGAATGTAGAATTATATTCCAATTGATACATGGATTCTTATGATAATTCCATAGATAGACTTATTGAATGTAGAATTATATTCCAATTGATACATGGATTCTTATGATAATTCCATAGATAGACTTATTGAATGTAGAATTATATTCCAATGCTATGCGTCTTGTGTGGTGGTGGTGTGGTTTATGTGTTTTATGGTAGTAGTGAAGTGTGTGATTATGTAGTTAATGTGAACCCATAGGTTGAGTATTTTGTGCTATCTATATATCATGTATTTTTATGTTATTTCTACACATTCCCAACCAGAGTTGGATAAACTTACCAACGATCAGAGGTTTTGAGTTATGAGTATTTTTTCTAATATCTAGGATGGTGGTTATATGTTTGGATAGCTACCATGTCTTCCCTACTCTTCCTTCAAAAGTGATTGACCATGTGTTTTTAGGAAAGATGCGATGTGATTGTCCATGTGTCTTCAGGTGAGATGTACTATGATTTCCCTAGTGTTTTTCGTTGAGGTGTGATGTGATAAGGCTATAATAAGATGTGGCATGTGGTTGGGGTCATGTAGGGTAGGAGGATGTCACAAGGTTTATGTTATTAATGTTCATGATACCCTACTAATATGGTTATGGGATGATTCATGCTGTTATGTGATATAACACATTAAGTTCTTGTTGGTTTTACATTTTTTCAATAACACATTTGTATGTTTTTTTGACATGTGTAGTTGATACCTTGATTATTTTCTTCCTTTATCGTTTACTTAAATGTATTTTCTATTATAGTTAATGCCTATTGAATTGTTTATGACAAAATGACTTATATAAATTCTTTTTACAGAATGGACAGAAGTTGGATGTATGAAACCGATCGGATCTCAGACGATTTTCAAAACAATTTGGAGAGCTTTATAGATTTTGCATTTCACAATGCTTCAGATAGTGGTCGCATACACTGCCCATGTTCCAATTGTGTTGGTAGACCTTGGTTGAGCCGTGAAGAAGTCAGCTACCACATAACCAAAAATGGGTTTCAAGCAAACTACTTTATGTGGTATCACAATGGGGAGAAAACGAAATCTCAAATTGGTGATGATCGAAATGAAAAGACTGGAATGGAGAATTTATTAGATGATCGGTTTCCGTTTATTCGTCATCATGAAAAAGAAAGGATTTCGACTCAAGAAGACTTCGATATGAGGACAGCTGATGCATCTAGTGAAAATGATGATATTGATAGGGTGAAAAAATTGAATGATGCTGCCACGACTCCAGTATATCGACAATGCGATAAAATGAAAAAGATGGAATTTTTAATCCGATTATTTCATGGGAAAACTATGTATGGGATTTCTAATACATCAATCGATTACATTCTTACCCTCTTGAAGGATTTACTTCCAGATGATGCAGATATTCCCTCAAACCACTATATGGCATGGAAGTTAGTTGAGGAACTTGGATTTTCAAGAAACAAAATTCATGCTTGCCTGAAAGATTGTAGTTTATTCTGGGAGGAAACCGCTGAACTAAATGAATGTATAAAATGTGGCACATCCCGCTGGAAGTCAAAATATGATGGAACACCATCCCGCGTTCCACAGAAAGTAATGTGGCACTTTCCATTGAACCCCAGACTCCAGAATCTTTTTATGTCTGATGACATATCAATAAAAATGAGATGGCATGATACCGAGATAAAGAAGACTGATGATGAGTTGGTTCATCCTGCAGATGGATTTGCATGGAAGAGATTTGATGCTCGACATCCTGATTTTGCAGCTGACGTGCGTAATGTGAGGCTGGGTCTTTCATGCGACGGTTTTAATCCGTTTGGGAAGATGCTTACTTCGCACAGCACATGGCCCGTTTTTATGCACATTTATAATCTTCCCCCATGGTTGTGTATGAAAAAATCTTTCACTTTCATGAGTATACTCATATCTGGTCCTTTTGATCCCAGAATTGATATTGATGTATACATGCAACCTTTAATAAAAGAGTTGAAGCTTCTTTGGGATGTGGGTGTGCGCACATACGATGCATGTTCGAAAGACATATTTCAGATGCGCGCTGCGCTTATGTGGACAATCAATGATTTTCCGGCTTATGCAATGATGTCTGGATGGAGCACGAAGGGGAAACTGTCATGTCCAGTTTGTATGAAGAATACACGATCCAGAAGACTGAAACATCGTTGTAGTTTCAGTTTTATGGGACATCGACGATTTTTGCCAAAGGATCATCCATATAGAATGAATCGTCGAAGATTTGATAATACTATAGAGACCGATGATCCACCTCAGCGTATGTCTGGAACTGATGTGCTTAATGAATTGAAAGATTTCAGTTTTTTGTTCGGGAAGGGTCAAATGAAATCTGGAAAGAGAAAGAATGTTTCCACAGAAACCTGTTACAATTGGAGGAAGAGGAGTATCTTTTTTGATTTGCCTTATTGGTCAACCAATTTGCTACGTCATTGCTTAGACGTAATGCATATTGAAAAGAATATATGTGAAATGTTGCTTTCAGTTCTTCTAAATGTCAAGGGGAAGACAAAATATGATTTACGATCTCGATGTGACTTGGTGGATTGGGGCATCAGACCAGAATTGCATCCTGTGCGTATCAGTGAAAATAAATGGCAACTTCCATGTGCTTCTTATGTGATGACACCTACTGAAAAAAAACAATTTTTGGAAGTATTAGAGACTATTAGAGTTCCTGATGGCTATTCAAGCAACATATCTAAACGGGTCAACAGAAGAGAGTTGAAGCTAAAATCTTTGAAGACTCATGATTATCACGTTCTACTGCATGAGTTGATTCCAATAGAAATCCGTCATCTTTTGTCCAATAATGTAAGGGTGGGTGTTATTCGGTTGTGCCATTTTTTTAGAGATCTTTGTGCTAAGAAGTTGTCCAAGTCTTTCTTTCAAAAAATGTTGACAGATGCCCCATTAATTTTGTGTGAGTTGGAGAAAATATTTCCCCCATCATTTTTCACATGCATGCTGCATCTGACTGTCCATATTCCAACTGAAATACTTCTCGGAGGACCTGTTTCTTTTCGTTGGATGTATCCAACTGAAAGAAATATGTTCACATTAAAGTCTTATGTTCGAAACAAGAATCATCCCGAAGGTTCTATCGTGAACGGTTACTTAGCTCAAGAATGTATGGATTTCTGTTCAATGTATTTGTCTGATCTTACTACAAGAATGAACAGACCAATGAGAAATGAAGAAGAACAATATGAGCAAATTGAACCCAGTTTTCCATCACTTCCTCAAACAGGAGGAATTCCTGGATCATATACATTGAAGACATTAAGCCATGAAGAGCGGGAGATGGCACATCGCACAGTTTTGTTCAACTGTGATTTGTTCGATGACTATATCAGGTAAAAAAATTGAATATGTATATCTTACATATATATCTGTTAAACTATTCATATTTTTTTATCTACAGGGAACATAAAACAATGATAAATAGGAAGCATCATTCTTTATCTTTGAGAAGGAGAGAGACTTTGCATAGCAAAGAGTTTTCTGCTTGGTTAAAATTGAAGGTAAAAATATTACTGTTTAAATTAATTATTTCAATATTTACTTAAGTTTAACTGTCATTTATATTGCTGGTATTGAGTTTTTCTGCTGACTCTGTCTCTGAGGAAATAAGAGCTTTGGCTTTTGGTCCTAATACCGTGGTTCGTGACTGTAAATCAATTGTTATCAATGGGTACAGATTTATTGTCACTAAACGAGCCAAAAACATGAGAACACAACATGATGGTATTATGGTTACTGCCACAACAGATTGTTATGCCAGCGCATCAGATAGTAGACCGTGACTTGAAAATGTGGGTTATTATGGAGTCGTTGAGAAAATAATAATATTGGATTATTACTCTCATGGACGAGTCACAATGATGAAATGCCATTGGTTTGATTCGATGACGAGACATGGCACATTTATTGATGATTGTGGATTTCGAGTAATTAATATGACCCGCACTCTTGCAACCGAAGAACCATATGTGTTGGCATCAATGGCTAAACAAGTTTTTTATGTCAAAGATCAACTTCAACCTGAATTTGGTGTCGTAGTTGAAGTAATTCCAAGACATATTTTTGATGATGCTGATGATGGAATTGACACTGTCCCTATTGCCATTGGAACCAATCCATTTATTTCTTTTGATGACTCCAATAGCTCAATTGTCAGAGTTGATTGTGAACCTGAAGTTGTGGTTGGAAATATATAGAATCATTCATCCATGTTCTCAATTCTTTTGGTTTACCTCGAGTTGGGTTGTTAAGGTTGGTAATATTCATATTTATTTAGTATTGATCACAAATATGTTTTAGCTGACTTGACCGTTATGTGAATTTTCAATGTTTATTGGTTGCTGTTTTATTTGAATTGCATTTTCTAATTTGTAATTGAACTGTATTCAAACCAAATCAAACAATATTTCTAACTTGGTGAACATTACAACTTGTATGTTTTATTAAATTCATTCAAGCTCTTCTAAAACAATTGATAGCTAAATTACCAATGAATCCCCTCATTCCCTCATATATTTAGTTTTTTGGTTTACACATTAATTTTCATTTTCTAATTAATTACATATTTGTTTTCCAATGCAGGAAATGAATCCAATTGAAGAGAGACGAAGAAAAAAAATGGCGGAGAACAATCGTCGGATGGAGGAGATGGGCATTCCACCATTAGTGCCTACAGTGAGTACTTTATTTCAAATATATATATATATATTTACAGAATATATAATGTCATGTGATTAATTTTTTTTGTAAACTTTTTTGTAGGATCCACCATTACGTCGACAGTTATTCGACGAGGAGCCTAGTACTGGTCCTAGTACTCAGGCCGGTGGTACGAGGAGGGTTCGTACCAGAGGTGGACATAGAGCTGCGCGTGCCCGACTAGACCCTGCCCCTCCCACTGACATTTCAGCCTTCCCACATTCTGATCCCGGTGTGTCGTTAGGGACACACGGGATATTTAGACCTCCCATGTTTTCGCTACCTTCTGCATCTTCTGCCCCATCATTTTCACATCCCATGATGATTCCCACTCCCCAGTCAGCATCAGGTTATACAGTTGTTCCATCTTCTTTTCCTTCTACTTCCGTCTCTCCGAGCTTTTATATTCCATCGTCTTCGACTCCTGTTCCACCAGAGGGTGTTCCATCAGGTTCTGTGGATCCGGCGCCACTCATTGATCAGACTAGCACATGTATATTTATAAAACCCTATCAAATTTTTATAGCAATATTTATTTTCATTATAACATGTTTTGATAAAATATTTGTTTTTCTTTCATGACAGATACATCTACTGAAAGGAGGTGGGGGCGGGGCCGTACACGCATGCGTTCGGTGTGGAACCGTCGCACACAGGTTATGGTGGAATATAATGAAGACAATCATATGGTTGAGAAAACAGGGCAGCAATGTCGGAGTTTTATGGCGACGCTTGCCAAATACTCCGACATCATTCCCGTCAGCCCGCTGTCGTGGAGACATTTGCCACATGAGGTCAAAGATAGAGCTTGGGCAGAGATATGGGTAAAAAAATCTGTTGTATTTAATGCCATGATTTTTTTTTGTATTTATATAAATTAATATTTTCATTTCAGCTTCGATTTAATTTTCCTGATGGTGAGGGTGCACGAATGGAACGTCTAAAGGATTTAGGTGCGCTTTGGAGAGCCTACAAGCATGAGCTGTATATTGGATGGCGTTCTAGAGTTGGCACTGAGTTAGAGGCGGTACCAGTCATGGATGATTGTCCTATAGAGCAGTATCGTCAGATGATTACTCATTGGACGAGTACCCAGTTTAATGTATGAATTACATTTGAGGTATTTAAATAATAACTTTCAAGTTTTGCATTAATATTATCCTTTGCATTATCGAATTTTATTTAGGAATCATCTGGAAAAAATAAAAAAAACATTGATGCAAAAAAATACCTCCATACACTAGGACGCACGACGATGTTGGATCATGAGAGGCAGCATGTATGACAATTGTTTATAAGTTTTCTTTACGACTTACATTTTCTTTTGTTTCCTCAATTATTTAATTATTTGCTGAAGTCTTTATATAAATTTTGTTTTCAATGTCATTGTAGAGGCAAGTACAAAATATTGAAGGACGTGTGCCTCGAGCAAAACTATTTTGCTCGAGTAGACGAAAAAAGGATGGACGTGCTGTCAACGAAGCGACTCAGCAGCAGATTGTAAGTTTTAATCTGTTGATTTTATATTTTAATATCTATTTTTTAACTTAACAATATATTTATATTTGTAACAGGATGCTTTAGAGGCCCTCGATGCCCAAGAAGCAGACAATTTTGGGCCATCTGATCACTTACATCAGGTGTTGGGAGATGATCATTCTGGCAGAGTACGCTGCCGACCTAGGATAGCCCCGACGAGGTATTGGCCTGCCTCAGGTACGAGTTGTAGTGCCACCGAGCTGCAGCAAGTTAGGGCATAGGCAGAACAGACTGAGAAAAGGGCCACAGAGACGGCAGAACAGTCTGCAAGGGCAAACAGTGCATTTATGAAATTTATTGAAGTTCTACGTCCAACACTTCCAGCAGAGGCCAGCCCAGTGATTGATGAATACATGTCGTCGATACATTCTATATATGGTGCACCAGGTGGCAGTTCCAGTGGTGGTCAGGCCGATGTCGAGCTTGAAGATGATGATGGCGAGCAGTCTGATGCGGAAGAGGAGGGAGATGAGGAGGGCGAGGAGGAGGGCGAAGGCGAGGAGGAAGGCGCTGTGGAGGGTGAGGACGATGAGGAGGACGATGACGAGGGCGATGATGATGATGATGATGGAGATGGTGATGCTGATGTGGGACATATTGATCCGTTACATTTTTGACTTGAGATTTGATGTTTAATCTATTCTAGTTGTTGGTTTTATCTAGACTCGTAGTATAGTATTGGAGTTGAGTTATTTTTATATATTGTCTGTTTTTATGGATGTTATTGTCTTTTAGTGGTTGTGTGTTTGAGAACTCCCTGGACAACTCCCCTCATTCTTGGACCCTGGACAACCCCCCCTCCCCCTTGGACCCCGAACACCCACCAAACACCCCCCGGACAGCCCCGCGGACAGCCCCCTGGACAGCCCCCTGGACAGCCCCCCGTACAGCCCCCAACCCTCCACCCTGGACCCCGGATAGCCCCCCGGGCAGCCCCCCGGACAACCCCCCCACCCTCCCCCTTGGACCCCGGACAACCCCCCAAACACCCCCCGGACAACCCCCTGAACAACCCCGGACAACCCCCTGAACAACCACCGGACAACCCCCTAAACAACCCCGGACAACCCCCTGAAGAACCCTCAAACACCCTCCGGACAGACCCCGCACAGCCCCCCCACCCTCATCCTTGGTCCCCGGACAGCCCCCCGGACACCCACCGGACAGCCCCCCCGGACAGCCCCCGTGGACAGCCCCCTGGACAGCCCCCCGTACAGCCCCCAACCCTCCACCCTGGACCCCGGATAGCCCCCCGGACAGCCCCCCGGACAGCCCCCCCACCCCCCCCCCCTTGGACCCCGGACAACCCCCCCACCCCCCCCTTGGAACCCGGATAACCCCCCAAACACCCCCCGGACAGCCCCCTGAACACCCCCGGACAACCCCCTGAACAACCCCCTGAACAACCCCCTGACAGCCCCCTGAACAACCCCGGACAACCCCCTGAACAACCCCCAAAAACCCCCCGGACAGACCCCGCACAGCCCCCCCACCCTCCTCCTTGGTCCCCGGACAACCCCCTGAACAACCCCCAAAAACCCCCCGGACAGACCCCGCACAGCCCCCCCACCCTCCTCCTTGGTCCCCGGACAGCCCCCCGGACACCCACCGGACAGCCCCCCCGGACAGCCCCCCGGACATCCCCTCCACCTTCCTTAATTTCATTAGCTCTGAAATGTTTCATAGCACGATCAACTAAAATATAATCCATACTAAATATGATATAAAAATATTCTATATGAATTTCCATAAGATTTTAAGTGAAAACAAAAAGTGACATACGAAAAACTGACCAAACGCATTCGAAATGTGTTGATGCTTTAGGACAACGATCCATGGGTCATATGTGACGTGTACGAGTCATCCCCGCCTCAATCCGAGGCACGGTGTGGTCGGAAAAACTCAAAGTGTATGTATTTTGTTTCAAAAGGAAATCATTTTAAGTGAAAAACATCAACTGGCATCGTTCGGCCCGTTTGGACCCCCCTCACGCGCGTTTACGAAGCGCGCACATCACTTAAAACACGAATATTGAGCCGTACCGCGCAAACCGCATGTCCGATTGACGTTCCGTCTGCGCTTAGACATCACGAATAATAATTAGAATGTTCCACGGTGGTTTCAGCTCAATCCGAGGTCGTCCGCTATGAATTTGACCGTTGGACGCCCATTTTGGCCGTTTATGACACCAGAACTGCGTTGTCGGTCACCGCGGGCACACGGCACGTCCGATTGACGTGCCGTCTGCTCGAACACTTCAGAAATCACTCACCCGTATTTGTCGTCTGATTTCAGGCCATTTCGACATCGTTCGGCCCGTTTGGACCCCCCTCACTCGCGTTTACGAAGCGCGCGCATCACTTAAAACACGAATATTGAGCCGTACCGCACAAACCGCACGTCCGATTGACGTGCCGTCTGCGCGTACACATCAAGAATAATAATTAGAATGTTCCACGGTGGTTTCAGCTCAATCCGAGGCCGTCCGCTATGAATTTGACCGTTGGACGCCCGTTCTGGCCGTTTATGACACCAGAACTGCGTTGTCGGTCACCGCGAGCACACGGCACGTCCGATTGACGTGCCGTCTGCTAGACCACTTCAGAAATCACTCACTCGTATTTGTCGTCTGATTTCAGGCCATTCCAACATCGTTCGGCCCATTTGGACCCCCCTCACGCGCGTTTACGAAGCGCGCGCATCACTTAAAACACAAATATTGAGCCGTACCGCGCAAACCGCACATCCGATTGACGTGCCGTCTGTGCGTACACATCACGAATAATAATTAGAATGTTCCACGGTGGTTTCATCTCAATCCAAGGCCGTCCGCTATGAATTTGACCGTTGGACGCCCGTTCTGGCCGTTTATGACACCAGAACTGCGTTGTCGGTCACCGCGGGCACACAGCACGTCCGATTGACGTGCCGTCTGCTCGACCACTTCAGAAATTAGTCACCCGTATTTGTCGTCTGATTTCAGGCCATTCCGACATCGTTCGGCCCGTTTGGACCCCCCTCACGCGCGTTTACGAAGCGCGCGCATCACTTAAAACACGAAAAAAAAGCCGTACTGCGCAAATCGCACGTCTGATTGACGTTCCGTCTATGCGTACACGTCACAAATAATAATTAGAATGTTCCACGGTGGTTTCAGCTCAATCTGAGGTCGTCCGCTATGAATTTGACCGTTGGACGCCCGTTCTGGCCGTTTATGACACCACAACTGCGTTGTCGGTCACCGTGGGCACATGGCACGTCCAATTGACGTGTCTTCTGTTCTAACACTTCAGAAATCACTCACTCGTATTTGTCGTCTGATTTCAGGCCATTCCGACATCGTTCGGCCCGTTTGGACCCCCCTCACGCGCGTTTACGAAGCGCACACATCACTTAAAACACGAATATTGAGCCGTACCGCGCAAACCGCACGTCCGATTGACATGCCGTCTGCGCGTACACGTCACGAATAATAATTAGAATGTTCCACGGTGGTTTCAGCTCAATCCGAGGCTGTCCTCTATGAATTTGACCGTTGGACGCCCGTTCTGGCCGTTTATGACACCAGAACTGCGTTGTCGGTCACCGCGGGCACACGGCACGTCCGATTGACGTGCCGTCTGCTCGACCACTTCAGAAATCACTCACCCGTATTTTTCGTCTGATTTCAGGCCATTCCGACATCGTTCGGCCCATTTGGACCCCCCTCACGCGCGTTTACGAAGCGCGCGCATCACTTAAAACACGAATATTGAGTCGTACCGCGCAAACCGCACGTCCGATTGAGGTGCCGTCTGCGCGTACACGTCAGGAATAATAATTAGAATGTTCCACGGTGGTTTCAGCTCAATCAGAGGCCGTCCGCTATGAATTTGACCGTTGGACGCCCGTTCTGGCCGTTTATGACACCAGAACTGCGTTGTCAGTCACCGCGGGCACACGGCACGTCCGATTGACGTGCCGTCTGCTCGAACACTTCAGAAATCAGTCAGCCGTATTTTTCGTCTGATTTCAGGCCATTCCGACATCGTTCGGCCCGTTTGGACCCCCCTCACGCGCGTTTACGAAGCGCGCGCATCACTTAAAACACGAATATTGAGCCGTACCGCGTAAACCGCACGTCCGATTGAGGTGACGTCTGCGCGCACACGTCACGAATAATAATTAGAATGTTCCACGGTGGTTTCAGCTCAATATGAGGCCGTCCGCTATGAATTTGACCATTGGACGCCTGTTCTGGCCGTTTATGACACCAGAAATGCGTTGTCGGTCACCGCGGGCACACGGCACATCCGATTGACGTGCCGTCTGCTCGAACACTTCAGAAATCAGTCACCCGTATTTGTCGTCTGATTTCAGGCCATTCCGACATCGTTCGGCCCGTTTGGACCCCCCTCACGCGCGTTTACGAAGCGCGTGCATCACTTAAAACACGAATATTGAGCCGTACCACGCAAACCGCACGTCCTATTGACGTTCCGTCTGCACGTACACGTCACGAATAATAATTAGAATGTTCCACGATGGTTTCAGCTCAATCCTAGGTCATCCGCTATGAATTTGACCGTTGGACGCCCGTTCTGGCCGTTTATGACACCAGAACTGCGTTGTCGGTCACCGCGGGCACACGGCACGTACGATTGATGTGCCGTCTGCTTGACCACTTCAGAAATCACTCACCCGTATTTGTCGTCTGATTTCAGGCCATTTTGACATCGTTCGGCCCGTTTGGAACCCCCTCACGCGCGTTTACGAAGCGCGCGCATCACTTAAAACATGAATATTGAGCCGTACCGCGCAAACCGCACGTCCGATTGACGTGTCGTCTGCGCGTACACGTCAAGAATAATAATTAGAATGTTCCATGGTGGTTTCAGCTCAATCCGAGGCCGTCCGCTATGAATTTGACCGTTGGACGCCCGTTCTGGCCGTTTATGACACCAGAACTGCGTTGTCGGTCACCGCGGGCCCACGGCATGTCCGATTGACGTGCCGTTTGCTCGACCACTTCAGAAATCACTCACCTGTATTTGTCGTCTGATTTCAGGCCATTCCGACATCGTTCGGCCCGTTTGGACCCCCCTCACGCGCGTTTACGAAGCCCGCGCATCACTTAAAACACAAATATTGAGCCGTACCGTGCAAACCGCACGTCCGATTGACGTGCCGTCTGCGCGTACACGTCACGAATAATAATTAGAATGTTCCACGGTGGTTTCAGCTCAATCAGAGGTCGTCCTCTATGAATTTGACCGTTGGACGCCCGTTCTGGCCGTTTATGACACCAGAACTGCGTTGTCAGTCACCGCGGGCACACGGCACGTCCGATTGACGTGCCGTCTGCTCGACCACTTCAGAAATAACTCACCCGTATTTGTAGTCTGATTTCAGGCCATTCCGACATCGTTCGGCCCGTTTGGACCCCCCTCACGCGCGTTTACGAAGCGCGCACATCACTTAAAACACGAATATTGAGCCGTACCGCGCAAACCGCACGTCCGATTGACGTGCCGTCTACGCGTACACGTCACAAATAATAATTAGAATGTTCCACGGTGGTTTCAGCTCAATCCGAGGTACTCCGCTATGAATTTGACCGTTGGACGCCCGTTCTGGCCGTTTATGACACCCGAACTGCGTTCTCGGTCACCGCGGGCACAAGACACGTCCGATTGACGTGCCGTCTAGTCGACCACTTCAGAAATCACTCACCCGTATTTGTCGTCTGATTTCAGGCCATTCCGACATCGTTCGGCCTATTTGGACCCCCCTCACGCGCGTTTACGAAGCGCGCGCATCACTTAAAACACGAATATTGAGCCGTACCGCGCAAACCGCACGTCCGATTGACGTGTTGTCTGCGCGTACATGTCACGAATAATAATTAGAATGTTGCACGGTGGTTTCAAGTCAAAAGGACGTCATTTTAAGTGAAAAGCATCAACTGGAATACGGAAAACCGACCAAACACATTCCGAATCTGTTGATAATTTATCTCAACAATCCATGGGTCATATGTGACGTGTACGAGCCAACCCGGGATGAATCCGAGTTGCGGTGTGGCCGGGATAAGTCTAAGTGGCTCTCTTTTGTTTAAAATGGACACCATTTTAAGTACATACGGAAAAACGACCAAACGGATTCGGTTTCCGTTGAAACTTTAGGAGAACGATCCATGGGTCATATGTGACGTGTACGAATCAACCCCGCCACAATCGGAGACACGGTGTGGCCGACACCACTCAAAGTGTCGGTCTTTTGTTTCAAAAAGACGTCATTTTAAGTGAAAAGCATCAAGTGACATACGAAAAACCGACCAAAGGCATTCGGACTGTGTCGATACTTTATCACAAGGATCCATGGGTCGTATGTGACGTGTACGAATCAATCCCGCCTCAATCCGAGGAGCGGTGTGGCCGACACCGTTCTAACTGTGTCTCTTTTGTTTAAAATGGATAGGATTATAAGTGAAAAGAACAACTGGCATACGGAAAACCAACCAAACGCATTCCAAATTTGTTGATAATTTATCCCAACGATCCATGGGTCATATGTGACATGTACGAGCTGACCCGGGATGAATCCAAGTCATGGTGTGGCCGAGATCAGTCTAAGTGGCTCTCTTTTGTTTAAAACGGACATCATTTTAAGTACATACGGAAAACCGACGAAACGGATTCGGTTTCCGTTGAAACTTTAGGAGAACGATCCATGGGTCATATGTGACGTGTACAAATCAACCCCGCCTCAATTGGAGACGCGGTGTGGCCGACACCACTCAAAGTGTCTGTCTTTTGTTTCAAAGGGACATCATTTTAAGTGAAAAGCATCAAGTGACATACGGAAAACGGAGAAAATGCATTCAGATTGTGTCCATACTTTAGGAAAAGGATCCACGGGTCGTATGTGACGTGTACGAGTCAATCCCGCCTCAATCTGAGGAGCGGTGTGGCCGACACCGCTCTAACTGTGTCTCTTTTGCTTAAAATGGACAACAATTTAAGTACATACGGAAAACCGACCAAACGCATTCGGTTTCCATTGAAACTTTAGGAGAACGATCCATAGGTCATATGTGACGTGTACGAGTCAACACCGCCTCAATCTGAGGCGCGGTGTGGCCGGAACCACTCAAAGTGTCTGCATTTTGTTTCAAAAGTACGTCATTTTAATTGAAAAACATCAACTGGCATACGGAAAACCGACCAAACGCATTCGGATTGTGTCGATACATTAGCACAACGATCCATGGGTCATATGTGACGTGTATGAGTCAACCCCTCCTCAATATGAGGCACGTTGTGGACGGTAGCACTCCAGGTGTATGTATTATGTTTAAAACGGACATTACTTTAGGTAAAAATATATGGTATACAAAAAACAGATCAAATTATGAATTGACTTCCAGATTCCACATATAATTGTCATCTACATTTTAAATTGAAATCTAAATGAATTATGTATGTTTATAATTTAATTATGGATGTGTATAGTTCTACCATTATATGTTAAACGTGTATGAATTTGTTCTCTATATGTAAGTGTTAGTTGGTTACTGCAGGTACAATAATTATATATGTATGTGTTAGTTTATTGCAGGTACAATAATTGGATTGAAAGATGAGAGGGAACCCACAAAACCAGATGTGGTGCTGGTCAAATTGGAGACCTGGTTGGGAGCTGCTGGGCAAATTGGGGAGCTGCTGGGTGATTTGCCCAGCAGAGGCTATGCCAACGGTTCAAAACCGTTGGCATAGAAATTGTGGATTAGTTTTACCAACGGTTCAACAAACCGTTGGTAAAACACAGAGTATATGTGGGGTTTTTCCCAACGGTTTACCAAACCGTTGGGAAAAACATGATAATTTTAAGCCCTTGTGCCAACGGTTTTAAACCGTTGGCAAATCTTTTTCCCAACGGTTTTAATGAACCGTTGGGATAGAGTAACCTTTCTCCACCCTATCCCAATGGTGTACTGTAAACCGTTGGGAAATGTTTTTCCCAACAGCTTACTTACCTACGGTTGGCAGAACCGTTGGTATATGTTATACCAACGGTTGTCCAGCCTTTCCCAACATTTCTCAACCGTTGGTAAATCTATTATTTCCAGTAGTGTGGTTCTAATTCTAATGAGAGGTGGGAGAGGGAGGCACTAATGAGAGAGTAGTGACCTTTTCTTTTTGATGTGGAGGCTTCTTCATAGGCTTTCGGGGGATAGAAAGTTCCTATGGTGGGGAGGTTGTAACATCTCATTACTATTTTAGGTATTCTTAAACCCTATTGTGTTAAATTATTAATATCTTAAAAAAATAATTTATCAGTGAATTTTTGATAAATGTGTTAAAGGCCTTAACTTCCAGTTAACATCTTCAAATATTCAATTGAATATTTTTGGAGTTCGACACTAAGTTAGCATGATATTCCAAGACCTGCAAGGTCTTAGTGAATACTGAATAAAAATATTAAATATAATATATTGAGCACACACTTTTTATTAAAAATCATTGAATAACTCTAAAATGGTGCATTGTATGAGAAATCTAAAACCACTTTTATGTATGAAATATGGTGTTTATCATAGGAGGGGTATAAAATTCGAAGGCTCCAGACATTTGGATGCCTCACTCACAAGATAAAGTTATTAAATAATATTTAATATATTATTTATTAAAAATAATTAAATATCTCCCAAACAGTGCATCGTATGAAAATATGAGACCATAGATGGGTCTGGAATGAGGGTTTTACCCTAGATAGGGTATAACATTTGTAAGCGTCAGGCATTTAGACACCTCACTCACAAAAATAACCCTTTCTTATTTTTAATTAATTATATATTACATTTTTTTAAAAATAAATCATTAATATATCTCACACAGTGCATCGTATGAAAATTTGAGACCATCACTGGGTCTGGAATGGGGGTTTACCTTAGACATGTCAAAAAATCTATTCACAATGGTCGTTTGGTGTTATTTAATTTTTATGTTAAATAATTAATTTAAGCTAATTAAAAAAATGTTTTTTCATCTATTCATCTTCTTCCCTATTCGTAACCTCCATTTTGACCAAGGGACCTTCTAAAAACCATGATTTAAGACCCATTTTGACTATTTAAAACTTGCAACGCATTAAATTAGAGACACTAATAATTCCACCATCAAGTTTATATTGAAATGGATATTAAAATGGGAGATTGAAATTCAATGTTAAGTATATGAATAAGAATATGCATTTATGGTTCTAAAATGGATAAACCACTTCGTTCCTTCAGTTAATTGATCTTGATGAGTCCAAAAAATCTCGGATCTACCTTAATTGTGTTAGACGAAGTCCGGTTGATCGGATTCAAATTTGGATATACCCTGCTTGTGATATTTTTTAGCCTCTTTTTATCTCCTTTCATTCCTATTCATGACTTTGGGAAAAAAGTTTGTTTTTAAATAAATTGATAAACCTAAGCTATGTAAAAAAAATCACAAAAAAATATTATAAGATTATTTTGTTTTATGAAATGATAATCACAATGTATATTCAAGGATAATTTATTAAAAATTATCAAAAAACAATTATTTTGAATAATAAAAATATATTTTTTTCACATGAAAATAAAATGATAGCTTTAGATAAAATTATCAAGCAATCAGTGCATCAAATTATCAAAGTGCAATTGAAAAAAATTATTGGAGATAATTTGGAAAAAATTATTGAATGGATAATTGTTTAAAATTATCAAACAATAATTATTTGTAATATCAAAAGATAATGAATTATAAATATATATATATATATATATATATCAGTAAACACACTTGGGATAATTTGTTAAAATTATCTATTGTTATTTATTTTGATTATCAACACATGTATATATATATATAGTTAGATATATATTTTTGACAATAACTTTGGAAGTTAAAGATAATTTCATTAAATATAAAATTATCAATGTTTAATTGCATGAAATATTGAAGTATAATTTCAAACATATACACTAAAATATAATGATAATCTAGATATTATTGAGTAGAGATAAAATGATATCATATGTGATATTCCTTGTGAAATAAAATAGATGTTTTGGTTCTAGGAACCCTTGACAAGCGTCGACCATTTGTGTGTTGACGCTTACAATAATAAGTTTGCGATGAGGTGTATTGAATCACACATGGTGGTTATCCTTACTGATAACATCGATGACCTTGAGGTAGGTGGTTCCTTCCCGATTAGACAAATTGATTAACCTTGAATTGCTTGATTTATTTCAATAGTTGATTTATATTATTATGCCTAAACTCACTTTCAATTGATGTAATGAAATCCAATTCTAGTAAATTGTGAAATTTTAAATGGTTTTGGCATGAGATGTAATGCCCCAAACCTAGTTACCCAGATTCAGTGCCTTATTACAAAACATAGGCATGATCACAAGAGATCAAGTCTCGAAAGACCAATTAGTTTAGTAGCCTTGGATGTACTAGATACATACATAAGTTTTACATTACATCATGAGATAAAAACAACAAAAACATTTTGTCCCATTTGAACACACTTATATCCCTTATCCTATCCCTATAGGTTAACCATAAAATACTTCTTCACATCCTGGGAAAAATAAAACATAGAAAGGGGTGAGCTTAGATGCTCAGTAAAGATAACAATATAGCAGAAACTTTTATAAATAAGCATAAACGTTTAAGGGAATTTATAAGACTAAAACATAAGCTTTTTAAACTCAAACTTCATTATAATATGGAAAATATAAATCAAATAATTCCATTTTACTTATTCACATAGATATTCTACTAGTCTAATAATTACATGTAATATCAATAGCCAATTTTATAATGATGGAATGCATAATGTCGGACATCATAACCACATATTCAAGGCCTCGTGCCAAGACTACAAATAATATTTTTTCAATGCCTTGTCCCAAGAAACTAGTTTGTCTCATGTGACATATTGATGCATTTAGTAGCTATAGAGGGCTCCACCCATCACTTACTAAGTCCAATTCATTCCTCATATAAAAAGGTTGAAATATAACATAAACATTCGTATTAAAACTAGCATATAAAATGTTAATCCTTTAACCATAAACCATGAATGGTATAAAAATAACAAATCCAAAGTAAAAAATATCACAAAACCTTCAATTTAATATTGAAGATTTTTATCATAACAAATCAACTTCAAACAAGTGTAAAATCCATCAAATGATGTTGACATAGATAAAATCAAAACTATTTGAGAGAAATATCTCTTTCTATTTTGAAATCATTTAAAATTCACATACTTATAAATGAAAACATTTATTTTAAAAATATTCTTATAAGCTTGTAAGGTAATATTTGATGATTTTATAATGGTGGAAAATAGCTGCACCCACCATATAAGTTAAAAAAAGACATTCTTACCTTAATTTTTTGAAAAGGTTATGAAGTACCTTATTTGGAAAATGACAGAAAGATTCATTTCAAAACATTTTATAAAAGGCCAAAAAAGAATATAAATGAATTTAAACCATATTCTAGGAAATATTAAAAATGTTTTGAAATAAATTTTTAAGAAACATGGACGTGGATGATAAAGAGGTCCTAGTAGATACTCACGTATAAACAACCTCGGATAATAAAGAGATTGTAAAATTAACCCTTACCTTGTACTTTTCCTTAGTCAAGGGTAGGTTAAAATCCTGTATAATGGTGAAATAATTGTTATTAAATTATACAAGAACCACATACACAAATATGATATCATATATGATCTTCTAATATTTCTTTGTTAATGATATTTCAGTAATATCATCGTTTCGGGTGTTAACTGATTCATTTTCCTTTATATGTTTTATTATGTAAGTCGTGTTTGTTATGGATAGGATATATTTTATTAATATCCATAATGATATTATGTTGTTAAAAATTATTTTAATCATAAAATGAAAATTATTCTTGAATGATTACAATGAGGAATGAATCCCATTGCGTTTGTGGAGATGGTAATCTGTAAGTACACACGAGCGACAATATTATTATTTTGATGGTAAAATCGTATGTAATTGGATGGTATATCATATATACAGAATCATTAACATGTTATATTTATTATTTACATCAATTATACTCATTATTATACCCACCCAAAATAATTAAGTGTTGAATAACCAAATACACCACGACATAGAGACGGTAAGCCATACGTACGCACGTATGGTGACTGTGTCATTCATAGGATGGATAGAATAATGAATATGATTGTACCATATTTATAATAACATCATAGTATGTTGAAGGTACTGGATTTATTATTTTGGTATGGAAACAACAAAGAAATGGGAAGTGGAAGAAGGAAAAATTTTGAAAGAGGTAATGAAATTATTACCTCTTCTTCGGGTGCTTCCTTTTTATTTGATCAAAAGGGCTCCATAGGTTGGCTTTATAATCAAATTAAAGACTCTAGGTTGAATTGAGGGTAGTTGGGAGGATATATGGGTAGGGTTTAGCTGATCCAAATGGCTTTGGTGGTGTGATTTTGAGAGAAGGGGAAATACCCTTTTATAAGAGAGGTGAGGGTCACTTTAGGAAAAGCTTGAAATATTATTTTATTATATAATCATATTCAGTTTATAATGGATTAAAGAGGATTTATTTCAAGGATAAGGTGGGTATAGGTCTAAAACCTCTCAAAAAATAGGTTTTAGACAGGTTTAGGTCACCATATTAATCTTATCTTTTAGATTTAACTCTTAGTTAAATAGTTTAACTTTTACCATATATTCTTATATTATTATAATAAATTGTTAATAAACTTACTATAAAAAGAAAAGATAACCCCAAGTGGTTCATTATTAATATATATAACCTTATCTAAGTCCTTTTTATGAACCTTATATTTTAAGGAATGTAATATCAATTAATGATATAGTATTTTTTTTTAAAAACTCATTTATATCAATTTTGACACTATTTAGTAATTGATTTTTGTTAAAGTCCTAAAAAATTGATTACTTCAAAAAAATTAATTTAATAAACCCTAACATGTCATATTAACCTATAAATTTTTTTTAATTCATCAAAATTATCAATTTACATTATTTGGATATTTATAATATCAATTGTTTTAATCTTTCATTAATAAAGTAATTATTGCATCATCACTGTGTAATAAATAAATTAAATTATTTAATTTATGAAAATTATAAATAAAATACCATTATGTATGAAATATTTTTATCTTTCTAATGATTATTTATATTCAAAATTATCTTATGTGTAACCCTATATTAAAAATGGTTTAGTTATTAAATTTTGAATTTAACACTTTTAACTCTTTAAATAAAATAAAATAAATGTCCTAATCTAATACAAGTGGGTCAAAGAAGATCATATTTTATTCCTAAGGTTGATTTTGGTCTAAATACACTTATCCAATAGAATTATGACATTTTTATGGTGATTATAATATCATTTTTACATTTAATTACCCTATTTACTTTTAACCGTGGTAAATAAAAGTCAAAAGTTACCATTCACCAAAAATTATTTTCATCTTATTGAACCACATTTTACTTACTGATATCAACCATGTCTCTCATATTTTTGAAATTCAATTCATAGATGTGGTAAAATTTCATTTTATGCAAATTTTCTAATGTGCCTAGAAGGTGGGTAAATGACGGTAAAAAGTTCAATAAAATTTTATACATCCTGTTTTATTATAAAATGAATCCAATGAATTACATTGAACTGATATAGTTATTATGAAACTATTTTGAATTAAAATTAATTTAAATAAAATAAATAATTTTTTAAATAAAAATTTGGTTTTAAACAATAATGTAGTGTTTTTCACTATTCGTCAAAAATTGAAAGTTTTCAGAAAAATACCAAAAATTCACCCTAAGATAATTTTGATATTCTGAATCCAAAAATGAAGTCCATTTGGAAAAATAAAATTTATCAAATTTCAAAAAGTGGGTATTACAATTCCTAACGGTTAGTTTGATTGGTCATGGTGTGTTAGAACTTGAATTTGCATACAATGCAAGCTATTGTATTATTTAAAGAGAAGCATACCATGGAAGCTTGGGGTGTTACATTATTATCTCCTTCAAATAATTTCATCCTAAAAAATTCTAGAATACTATTGCATAAAAAGATTCGGGTGGTTCTTCATCATAAGTTTCTCGGGTTCTCACGTTTCCACTTCCATCTTATGGTTTCTCCATAAAACTTTCACCAGATGAGTCATCTGGTTTCTCAACACTTGTTCTCTGGTATCAAAAATCTTGACAGGCTCTTCACAATAAGATAGATTGGGTTCCAGTTATATTTCTTCATAGGTGAGTACATGCGTTGGGTCATGCATGTATTTTCTTAACAGTGATACATGGAACACATCATGAACTTTTGAGAGACATGGTGGCATTGCCAAACAGTAAGCCACATCTCCAATTTTTTCTAGAATTTTGAAAGGTCTGATATACCTGGGACTTAATTTACCCTTATTACCGAATCGTATAACACCCTTCCATGGAGATACCTTCAAGAAAACATGATCTCCTACTTGAAATTCCAAATCCTTACTTCAGTTATTGACATAGCTCTTTTTCCTACTTTGAGATTCTTTGATGTGGGTTTGGATAATCTTCACCTTTTCCATTGTTTCCTCAACAAGTTCTGGGCCTACAAGTTTTCTTTCACCAACATCATCCCAACAAGCTGGTGTGCGACATCTCTTCCCATATAATGCTTCATATGGTTCCATCTGAATACTTGAATGGAAGCTATTGTTATAGGAAAATTCTACCAGAAGTAAATATTGATCTCATATTACTTGAAAGTCATGTGAGAAAGATCTCAACATGTCTTCTAATGTTTGAATAGTCTGTTCTAATTGTCCATCAGTTTGAGGGTGGTAGGCAGTGCTCAAATGAAGTTCATTATCCAGGGATTTCTGAAGACTCTTCCAGAATATTGATGTAAAAAGGGGATCACGATTAGAAATAATCGATAGGGGTAATCCATGAAGTCTTACAACTTCATTAATATATATTCTTACTAGACGTTCAAGTGGTAAATATTATCTTATAGAAAGAAAATGGGTTGACTTGGTAAGACAATCAATAATGACCCATATTGCATCGTTCCTTCTAGGAGACTTTGGTAGCCCCATGACTAGTCTATTGTAATATCATCCCATTTCCACTAAGGAATGGGAAGAGGTTGCATGACTGCTCTAGGATGTTTCCTTCCAGCTTTCACTTGTTGACAAACCATACATCTTGACATATAATTAGCAATCTCCCTCTTCATGTTGTCCCACCAAAAATGTTCATTCAAATATCTATACATCTTAGTGTTACTAGGGTGTATTGAAAAATTGGAGCTATGAGCATCATCCAACAATTCCCTTTTTAGATCTGGTATATCAAAAACACAAAGCCTTTTCCCAAATTTTAAAATTCCATCTTCATATATGAAGTCGATCAATCTCCCATCATTCATAGCTTTAATTTTCTTTTGAAGCTCCTCATCATCAGTATGAGAAATTTTTATCCTTTCCAGTAAAGATGGTTTGGAAACCATTTGAAAATGTATTGATGTTTCACCTTCCATGGTTATTCCCATATCCATTTTTACTATATCCATGTACATAGGATCCATTTTAACTCTTATATTGTTCAGAACTCCATAACCCTTTCTGCTCAAAGCATCTGCCACCTTATTTTCCTTCCATGGGTGGTAGTGTATAGTGCAATAATAATCTTTGATTAGTTAAATCCATTGTCTTTGCCTCATTTTGAGTTATTTCTGTGATAAAATATACTTCAAACTCTTGTGATCGGTGTATATCTCACACTTTTCACTATAGAGATAGTGTATCCATATCTTTAAAGAAAAGATTACACCTGATAACTCAAGATCATGAGTAGGATAGTTTTGTTCATGAATTTTTAGCTATTGTGATGCATAGGAAATAACTCTATCATTCTATATAAGGACACTACCAAGTCATTTATTTGAAGCATCACTATAAATAAAAAACCCATCATTCCTCGATGGTAGATTCAAGATAGGATAATTGAGTAATATTCTCTTCAGTTATTCAAAACATTATTCACACTCTTTGGTCCAAATTTTTTTTAACCCCTTTACATGTGATCTTGGTTAATGCGTTAGCCAATCGGGCAAAATTCTAGAAAAAGCGTTGATAATAACCTGCAAAACAAATAGAACTACGTACCTCAGTTATACTCGTTGGTTCTGGAAATTCTTGGATTGCCTTGGTCTTTGAAGGATCAATAGAGATTCCATCCTTAGAGACAATATTTCCATGAAAATAAATCTCCTAAAGCCAAAATTCACAAATGCTAAACTTCCCATATAATTCATTTCATCTAAGGGTTTTCAGAATAGTGCGCAAGTGATTTTCATGATCTTTGTATATTTTAAAGTATACCAAGATATCATCAATAAATACCACTATAAAGTCATCAAGATATTCTTTAAAAAATCTATTCATTAGATCCATGAAAACAGAGGGTGAATCAGTCATCCCAAAAGGAATTACTGTAAACTCGTAATGCCCATATCTGGTTCGAAATGATGTCTTTGGAATTTCTTCCTTATTCACATACAACTGATGATATCCAGATCAAAGATCAATCTTTGAAAAATATTGAGATCCATGAATTTGATCAAATAAAACATCAATGAAATGTAGGGGATACTTTTTCTTTATTGTTATAGCATTGATCTCCCTGTAGTCAATGCACAACCTCATAAATCCATCTTTCATCTTAATAAAAAGAACTAGGGATCCCCATGGAGAAACACTAGGGAGAATAAATCCTTTATCTCTCAATTACTCTAGTTGTTTATTTAGTTTCACTAATTCCACAATGGCCATTCTATAAGGGGTTTTTGATATGAGCTTTGAACTAGGAATTAAATCAATGGAATACTCAATTTCTCGTTCTAGAGGATGACTAGGTAAATCCTCTGGAAACACATCAACATATTCTTGCACAATAGGTGCATCCTCTATTTGAACATTCCTTTCCTCACCCACAGTTATTTCATTCTTTTCCTCCCCAATAATTTAATTTAGTAGAACTACTAGGGTAGATCTAGATAAAAATTAGATGGTGATGTTTATGATCTAAAGATACGGTGCTCTTTATCATCATTGAAAATTGTAACCTCCTTCTTCTTACAATAAATTTTTGCATCATGGTCTGAAAGTCAATCCATACTAAGGATTATATCAAATTAAATCCTAGGTGTGATGATGAGATCAATAGATAAAGTACATTTATATGCCCTAATGGGAACTGATTCATAAAACTTTGTTGCAATTATAATTCTCATAGGATATTTAACTGAAAACACCCCTATTAAATCAAATTGGAAATATATATTTTTCTTAGAAAACTGGGAAGATATGAAACAATGAAATGATCCATAATTAAATAAAGCATTGGATAAATTTGATGAAACCATTAAATTACCTACCACTATGTCATTCAGATCTTTAACCTCAGCAGTAGTGATCACATAAGCTTGGCCTTTCTCCCTTGTCCTTTTCTGAGGTAACTTTTCTTATCACTTAGGAAATTCATTTACATAATGACCCATTTATCTAAAATTGTATCATTGAACATTAACATCCTCTTTCTTTCCCTTGCAATCACAAGCTTGGTGGCCTTTTTCACCACACTTATAACAGACACCCATTCCCTTCAGGCAAGTACCAGGGTGTTTATTCCCACATTTACTATAGGATGAAAATTCAAATTTTCCTTTATTCCCCTTATTTCCATTTCCAGAGTGTTCAACAGATCTCTTCTTCTCTTGCATTGCTTTAAAGTTGTAAGAATTAGATAATTCTTTTCCTATCTTGATAGTACATGAGACAATATCTTCGTATGATGAGAAGGGTTGTGAGACTAATTTTCTACAGTTAAATGGTTTTAATCCATCAAATAATCAACCAATATTACTCCTTGGGTTACATATATAATCTATTGCATGCCTTGATAACCTTGTAAAGTTAGCCTCATACTTTGGGACATTCTTATCCTTCTTTTTACTCAGACTCAGAAATTGTCTTTCCATATCCGCTTTATGGTCACGAGGAAAGTATTTTTCTAAGAAAATATCTTTAAACTCCCTCTGTTCCATATTTGACACTTCTTTATCCTCCTTTGTGTTTTGAATTAATGACTACCATTGATCTATATCTCTTGTGAGGTGATAAACTATCATGACAACTTTTTCCCTTTCGCTACTCCCCAAAGCATGAAATATTTTCTCTAAGGAACTTATCCATTGATCTGCTACAAATGGATGTGTAGTCCCATTGAATATTGGTGGTTGTTTCCTCATGAAGAGGTCTAACATTGATCCTCCTCATTGTGGATCAGGGTTCTCTATACGGGTAAGGTTATTATTCATAACCTGAGTGAGTTATCCCAGTATGATTATAAGTTGTTCAACACCAGTTGCGTCACCAGATCCACTATAATTATCTTGAGTAAGAGGAAAATACCTATATGAATTACGTGGATTGATACGGTTTACATTCATTCCACTAGGAGCCATTTCTAAACAATGTCATACACTAGATTAGTTTAGGAATCACATTACATAATTCTAAACTAGTAAAATACCTAACATAAATTGAATAGTTTGTGCATATAATCCCTAATCATAAAAAATGTTTTCTTTGAGCAAGTATATACTCATAAATCCTTCATAATGGTTTGTAAAGAAATTTTGAATTATCCTAAGCATATCCCCCGAGAGTGTCGTAACCAAGAATTCAGCAAGGCCCGTTGTCGTGTACCAAGATACCCAGGTCAATCCTGAAAATCCTTGTCGAAGTTTTTACTTCTAAGTATATATGTGCCAGAGCCACCTATACCCGCTTGTATCCAGACAGGGATTTATTTCTTGGAAAACTCACTAAATCTCCACATTACCAAAATTCTAGGAAGTTCTTCTATACTAATCCTCAAATATTATCTTAGGGCAATGGTCTCTAATAAGAGTTTTCCTAAATCTAGTTTCCAAGGTTTGTAATAAACTTTCTCCAATACCAACTATAACACCCCGACCCTAGTTACCCATATTTGGTGCATTATTACATAAAATTTTCATGATCACAAGAGATCAAGTCTCGAAAGACCGATTAGTTTAGTATCCTTGTAAGTACGAGATACATACATAAGTTTTACATTACATTATGAGATAAAAACAACAACAAAATTTTGTCTCATTTTAACACACTTATATCCCTTAGCCTATCCCTATAGGTCAACCATAAAATACTTCTTCACATCCTAGGAAAAATAAAACATAGAAAGGGGTGATCTCAGATGCTCAGTAAGGATAAAAATATAGCAGAAACTTTCATAAACAAGCATAAACATTTAAGGCAACGTATAAGACTAAAACATAAGACTTTTAAACTTAAACTTAACCATAATATGGAAAATATAAATCAAATAATTCCATTTACTTATTCACATGGATATTCTACTAGTCGAATAATCACATGCAATATCAATATCCAATTTCATAATGATGGAATGCATAATGTCGGACATCATAACCACATAGTCAAGGCCTCATGCTAAGAATACAAATAAGATTTTGTCATGGCCTTGTGCCAAGACACCAGTTTGTCTCATGATACATACCGATGCATCGAGGAGCTATAGCGGGCTCCACCCATCACTTACTAAGTCTAATGCATTCTTCATATGAAAAGGTTGAAACATAACATAAAAATTCATATTAAAACTAGCATACGAAATGTTAATAATTTAACCATAAATCATGAATGGTATAAAAATAACACATACATAGTCAAACATATCACAAAATCTTAAATTCAATATGGAAAATTTGTATCATAATAAATCAACTTCAAACAAGTGTAAAATCCATCAAAGGATGTTGACAGAGATGAAATCAAAACTATTTGAGAGAAATATCTCTTTTAATTTTGAAATCATTTAAAAGTAACATAATTATAAATGAAAACATTTATTTGGAAAATATTATTATAAACTTGTAAGAGAGTAATAGACGATTCTATAATGGTGTAAAATAGCCACACCCTCCGTATAAGTTAAAAAAATACATTCTTACCTTAATTTGTCGAAAAGGTCATAAAGTACCTTGTTTGGAAAATGACGGAAAGATTCCTTTCAAAACATTTTATAAAAGGTCAAAAAAGGGTATAAATGTCTTTAACCCATATTCTAAGAAATAGTAAAAATGGTTTGAAATACATTTTTAAGAAACACGTATGTGGATTATAAAGAGGTCTCGGTAGATACTCATATATAAACAACCTCAGATAATAAAGAGATTGTAAAATTAACCCTTACCTTAAACTTTTCCTTAGTCGAGGTTAGGTTAACCTCCGGTATAATGGTGAAATCATTTTTATTAAATTATACAAGAACCACATACACAAATATGATATCATATATGATCTTCTAATATTGCTTTGTTAATGATATTTTAGTAGTATCATCATTTCGGGTGTTAACTGATTCATTTTTTTTATATGTTTTGTTATGTAAGTCATGTTTTTTATGGATATGATATATTTGATTCATATACAGATATATATTATGTTCTTAAACATTATTTTTAATCATAAAATGAAAAATATTCTTGAATGACTACGATGGGGAATGAATCTCATCGCGTTCGTGGAGACGGTAATCTATACATACGCATGAGCGACAATATCATTCTTTTGACGGTAAAATTGTATATAATTGGATGTTATATCATATATATATAATAATTAACATGTTATATTTATCATTTAAATCAATTATATACTCATTATTATACCCACCCAAAATAATTAAGTGTTGAATAACAAACTACACCACGACGTGGAGATGGTAAGCCACACATACGCACGTATGGTGACTTTGTCATTCATAGGATGGATAGAATAATGGATATGATTGTACGATATTTATAACAACATAATAGTATTTCAAAGGTACTGTAGTTCTTATTTTGGTATGGAAACAACAAAGAAATAGGAAGTGGAAGAAGAAAAAACTTTGAAAGAGTTGATGAAATTATTACCTCTTCTTCGGGTGCTTCCTTTTGATTTGATCCAAAGGGATCCTTAGGTTAGATTTATGATCAAAGTAAGGAATATAGGTTTAAGTGAGGGTATTTGGGAGGATAAATGGGTAGGTTTTGGCCGATCCAAATGGCTTTGGTGGTGTGATTTTGAGAGAAGGGGAAGTACCCTTTTATAAGAGAGGTGAGGGTCACTTTAGGAAAAGATTAAAATATTGTTTTATTATACAATTATATTTAGTTTATAATTGCTCCAAAAGGATTTATTTTGAGTATAAGGTGGAGATAAGTCAAAAAAATCTCAACCAATAGGTTTTAGAGAGGTTTAGGTCACTATATTAACCTTATCTTTTAGATTTAACTCTTAGTTAAATAGTTTAACTTTTACCATGTATTCTTGTATTATTATAATAAATGGTTAATAATATTACTATAAAAATCCAAGAGAACCCCAAGTGGTTAATTATTAATATATATAACCTTATCTAAGTAATTTTTCTAAACCTTATATTTTATGAATATAATATCAATTAATGATATAGTTTTTGTTTTAAAAACTCATTTATGTCAATTTTGACACTATTTAGTAATTAAATTTTCTTAAAGTCCTAAAAACTTTATTAATTCAAAAATAATTCATTTAATCAACCCTAACATGTCATATTAACCTATAAAATTCTTTGAATTCATCAAAATTCTCAATTTACATTTATTTGGATATTTATAATATCAATTATTTTAATCTTTCATTAATAAGGTAATTGCTGCATCATCATTGTGTCATAAATAAATTAAATTATTTAATTTATAAAAATTATAAATAAAATACAATTATGTAGGAAATGTTTTTATATTCATAATGAATATTTATAGTCGAATTTATCTTATGTGTAACCCTATATTAAAAATGGTTTAGTTATTAAACTTTGAATTTAACACTTTTAACTCTTCTTTAAATAAAATAAAATAAATGTCCTAAATTAATCCAAGTGAGTCAAAAAAGATCATATTTTATTCATAAGGTTTATTTTGGTCGAAATAAACTTATCCAATAGAATTATTACATGTTTTAGGGTAATTATAATATCATTTTTTCATTTAATTACCCTATTTACTTTTAATCGTGGTAAATAAAAGTCAAAAGTTACTATTCACCAACAATTACTTTCATATTATTTAACCGCATTTTACTTAGTGATGTCAACCGTGTCTCTCAGATTTTTGAAATTTAATTCACAGAAATGGTAAAATTACGTTTTATGCAAATTTGTTAATGTGCTTAGAAGGTGGGTAAATGACGGTAAAAAGTTCAATAAAATTATATATATATAATTTTATTATAAAATGACTCCAGTGAATTACCTTGAAATAATATAGGTATTATGTATCTATTTTTACTTAAAATTAATTTAAATAAAATAAATAATTACTTGAATAAAAAAAGTCAGTTTTAAACAATAACAGTGTTTTCACTATTCATCAAAAATTGAAAGTTTTCATAAAACTACCAAAAATTCACCCTAAGCTAATTTTGATATTCCGAATCCAAAAATTAATTCCATTTTAAAAAATAAAATATATAAAATTTCAAAATGTGGTTATAACTATTCATAATGGTTATTTTGATTGCTCATGGTGTGTTAGAACTCGAAGTTGCGTACAACGCAAGATATTGTATTATTCAAAGAGAAGCGTACCGTGGAAACTTAGGGTGTTACATGAGATTTGGAAAAACCCAATTCCATTTGAATTTGGGTGTGTTTATAGAAATTTGGAAATTTAAACTGTTTAATTTAAACTATGGATTTTATGGAAAAGATTTCAATTAAATTGTTTAATTTTATTATGGAAATGAATTATGAAATGATGTAATTAGCTTTGAATGGATTTCAAACTGGTGAAAATGGATTAGAATATTTTAGTAGAAACCCATTGGTTTTATCTTGTTAAAGAGGCATGTTTTTTTTATTAAAACCAATTTTGGGTTTAAATGGAAAATTGACATTGAAATAGAAGAATGCGACTTAATTGTATTTTAAGCAGTCTTAAAATAAATTTCCCATCATTGACTTTGTAAGATCACATGAAAGACTTAGGTTTTTAGTGAGTTATTTGGACACAATCTAAGCTATTACAATGTTCTAAAACATACATGCAGTAGACCACATACCTCAGGCAATGATGATGAGTCCTCTCTAACTAGTGTCTATAAGGCGTATGTGTACACATATTACCATGATCACTTAGAGAGTGTGGAGTACTATAGCTGGAAATACTATCATACCTATTTTTAAGATGACCATGTTGCTAGTTTTCTATTTATAATTGAGATATAAATGTATGAAAATGATTTTGAACTGTTTTACAAGCCTGCTAAATTTACATAAACTGTTTTATGTAACTATTTATTTAAGCCATTGTTTTAGAAATATTACATCATTTTTAAAGCCTTTTGTTAAAGTAATTTTCCATCACTTGAAATGTATAACATGATTTTTTTAATTATGCTTTAAAATTACAAACTTTTTTATATTTAAAAATTGAAAGCATTCCTTTGGTTAATCAATTGTTGGAATTTGTTATGGAATCTGTGGTGAGACACTACTGGGATTTTTAGCTCACACTATACTTTTTTCCTTCAGGTGTTTGTAGAATTTCTCCTTCCAAGTTGGAGTAAGGGAAAAAGATCTCTTGGAGGTAGATTCAACTGTTAAGAATTGGGCTTGGTGAGTTGTATCTCTCGGGACCTTGGGCCGTTTTCCCAATTTTGGTACTTGGGTTATAGTACTTTGGGATTGTTGTGACTTGTTGTATTCTGTTACATTACTCCCAGTGGAGTTTTATTTTGTTATGCCTACTATCTTTTCTCTTTTATTTATGTTTTATTAGTGGTAAAATCGTTCCCACTTTCATGTTTTATGATTCTAGATGGTATTCACGGACCCATGGGGATTGGGAACACCCTTTGGGTTATGTCAGGGTTGGCTCAGTTATCGGGTTACCAGGGTACCTGGGATGGTTTGTAACAAAATGGTATTAGAGTTCCAGATTGAGCTTTTTTCTTGAAGTCAGTATGCATTTGTGAAATATTTTTGGGACTTAGGAGGTAGTTTTGATTGAGTACCTAGCCGGCTCTCACCGTAATGAACATTAAGTCGCGAGGGGTGGTTAGGGAAAGTTGTTTTATGGATTAGTTCCAATATTTTCCCTATTTTTATTTAGATAAAGTGAAATCCAAATCTTATTTATTCTTTCTGTTGGGATTAATTTCCCTCATTGCTCCGTTTGATCACTACCTAATCTCTTCAATATTGTATGCTGATGTTGTGTAACATCATGTCTCTAAGAAGTCATGCGAATTAGATCAAGGAGGAGGCTGTTGCTAAACCTCAACGAGCGAATCATGTTGTGAATATTAATCAAGTTGAGGTCATGCATCCTATCCAAACTTTTGGGAATACACCACCACCAGTCCTTGTTCAGGATAAAACTATGGATCCTCAGGGGGGTGTTCTTAGAAATCATTCTCAAGAGTTCGTTCACCAGAAACCAACCATTTTCAAAGGATCCACTGATGCTCAACATATTGAGAAATGGTTGGGAAAGATAGAATGTTTGTTTGATTTCTTGAAGACACTAGACAAGATCAAGGTGAAGTGTTCCACCTTCGGAATAGAGGGACCAAGAGGGAGATGGTTGTACATTATGGTGATTAAAAATAAACATGAGGGCTTAGAGTGGAAGGAATTCAACGTTCTTTTCACTGACTAATTCTATCCAGATTCAATGGAATTGGCCAAGGATATTTAGTTTTTCATGTTTGAGCAGACCGATAGAACTAAAAATTGTGTATTCAAATCGCTTTGCTGAGTTAGTGTAGTTTTCACATGAGATTGTATTTAATTAGAGGATGAAGGCACGACAGGTCAAGTTGGGACTTCGATCAAATATCCAATATTAGGTTTTCTTGCTAAAGCTTCCCACGTATGATGATGTGCGGGATAGGGCGATGATGGTTGAGATGGAACAGGCTAAAAAGTTAGGGTTGATGGGAGTTCCTTTTTCTCCCAGTGGCACAAGATCATCAGTACCTCCAAAAACTATGGGGAAATAAATTGACTCACGTACAAAAGGGTTACAACCAAATAAATCCAAAACTAAGCTTCTTCACATAGTGGAAGAGTCTCCAGAGAAGCTAATATGGGTCCAACGATCGTGAGAGGTACCATTACTATATCTTCATCTTTAGTGACTGTTCTTTTTGATATCAGTGAATCTCACTCATTTATTTCAACCCATACCATTAATCTTCTTAATCTTCCTATGGATATTTTATCTTGTACAAGGATTATTACTACACTCAGTAGTGTGCCTCTTATCTTTCAAGGAGAATGTGACCCAAGGTCAAGAAGATTCGGACCTTCTTATCCAGAGTTGGGGAAAGTAATATTAGTGTTTAATTTTGATATGGAGTAGGAATATTTGAGTAGTGATCTACCTCTATTTGTTAGTGAGTTTCCCAAAATGTTTCCATTTTACTTCTCTAGTTTTCCATTGGTAAGGGAGGTTGATTTTTCTATTGACTTGATACCCGATACTCAACCAGTTTCAATTCTATCTTACCACATGGCATGAGCTGAACGGAAAGAGTTGAAGTCCCAGTTGGATGATCTTCTTATGGATATGCTTCACGCTTGTGTTCTCGACTTGGGTGGGGCTTGGGATGAACATTTGGGGATGGCTGAGTTTTTCTTATAATAATTGTTTCTAGTATGAAATTCGAATGGCTAATTTTGAGGCCTTATATGGCTGTCCTTGTATATATCCATTATGTTGGTTGGAGATTGGTGAAAGTTCCTTGGTTAGAACGAGTTTGGTCTAAGAGGTGGCAACTAAGATTCAGTTGATTCATCAGAGAATGTTGATAGCACAAAGCCGCTACAAGTCTTATGCAGATCGTCACCGTAAACCTTTGGAGTTCTTAGTGGATGACCAGGTGTTCTTGAAGGGTTTACCTTGGTTGGGTCATTGACATCTTGAGAGGAAAGGGAAGCTTGATTCCCATTTTGTTGGATGTTTTAAGGTTATTGAGAAGGTGGGGAAAGTTTTATATCATTTGGAACTACCACCAAAGATGACTTCGATACATAATGTGTTTTATGTATCTCATCTTCAAAAGTTTTTATCTGATCCATCTCATGTTCTGGGTTGGTGTGATCTTGAAGTGGAACCTGATTTATCTATGACTGAATGACCTATTAGGGTTTTTGATTTTGAGACCAACGTACCTCATGGGAGGATGATATATTTGGTCCATGTGCTATGAAAACATGGTTCTAATTCTCATGAGAGGTTGGAGAGGGAGGCACTAATGAGAGAGTAGTGACCTCTACTTTTTGATGTGGAGTCTTTTTATATGCTTCTGGGGGACCGAAAGTTCCTATGGTGGGGAGGTTGTAACATATTGTTACTGTTTTAGGTATTCTTAAACCCTATTGTGTTAAATTATTAATATCTTAAAAAATGATTTATCAGTGAATTTTTGATAAATGTATTAAAGGCCTTAACTTCCGGTTAACATCTTCAAATATTCAATTGAATATTTTTGGAGTTCGACACTAAGTTAGCATGATATTCCAAGACCTGCAAGGTCTTAGTGAAGACTGAATAAAAATATTAAATACAATATATTTAGTGCACACTTTTTATTCAAAATCATTGAATAACTCTAAAATGGTGCATCGTATGAGAAATCTAAAACCACTATTATGTCTGAAATATAGTGTTTACCATAGGAGGGGTATAAAAGTAGAAGGCACCAGACATTTGGATGCCTCAATCACAAGATAAAGTTATTAAATAATATTTAATATATTATTTATTAAAAATTATTAAATATCTCCCAAACAGTGCATCATATGGAAATATGAGACTGTAGATGGGTCTGAAATGAGGGTTTTACCCTAGATAGTGTATAACATTTCTAAGTGTCAGGCATTTGGATGCCTCACTCACAAAAATAACACTTTTTTATTTTAATTAATTATTTATTACATTTTTAAAAAAATAAATCATTAATATATCTCACACAGTGCATCGTATGAGAAATCTGAGACCACTGTTGGGTCTGGAATGGGGGGTTTACCTAAGACAGGGCATAAAATCTATGTACAACGACCCTTTGGTGTTATTTATTTTTTATGTTAAATAATTAATTTAAGTTAATTAAAAAGAATTTTTTTTAATCTATTCATCTTATTCCCCATTTGTAACCTCCATTTTTTACTGAGGGACCTTCTACAAACCATGATTTAAGACCCGTTTTGACTATTTAAAACTTGCAACACATTAAATGAGAGACAATAATAACTCCACCATCAAGTTTAGATTGAAATTCATATTAAAATGGGAGATTGAAATTCAATGTTAAGTATATGCATAGGAATACACATTTGAGGTTCTAAAATGAAAAAACCACTTGTTTTCTTCATTTGATTGATCTTGAGGAGTCCAAAAAACCTCAGATCGACCCTGTTTGTGTTAGACGAAGTCTGGATGATCGGATTCAAATTTGGACCAGTTTTCTTCTTTGGTATTTCTGTGTAATGCACAGAACCACCTATTTAGGTTTTTTTTAAATTTATTATTTTCCCCTCCTTTTATCTTCTTTCATTCCTATACATGATTTTTGAGAAAAAGTTTTATTTTTAAATAAATTGAAAAACCTAAGATATATAGAAAAAAATCAAAAAAATTATCATAAGATAATTTTGTTTTATGAAATGATAATCACAATGTGTATTCAAGGATAATTTATTAAAAATTATCAAACAAAAATTATTTTGAATCATAAAAACAGATTTTACCCCATAAAAATAAAATGATAGCTTTAGATAAAATTATAAATCAATCAGTGCAATGAATTATCAAAGTGCAATTGAAAAACATTGTTGAAGATAATCTGGCACAAATTATTGAATGGATAATTGTTTAAAATTATCAAATGATAATTACTTAGAACATCAAAAGATAATGAATTATCAAAAGATATATATATATATATATATATATATATCGCTAAATGCACTTAAGATAATTTGTTAAAATTATCTAATGTTATTTATTTTGATTATCAAAAGATATGTATATATATATATATAGTTAGATATGTATTTTTTACAATAATAAGGTAGGTGGTTCCTTCTCGATTAGCCAAATAATAAGGTCATGATGAGGTGTATTGAATCACATATGGTGGTTTATCCTTACTGCTAACATCGATGACCTTGAGGTAGGTGGTTCCTTCCCGAATAGCCAAATTTATTAACCTTGAATTGCTTAATTTAGTTCAATAGTTGATTTAAATTATGTTGCTTAAACTTTCTTTCAATTGATGTAATGAAATCCAATTCCAGTGAATTGGGAAATTTTAAAAGGTTTTGGCATGAGATTTGGAAAACCCCAATTCCATTTGAATTGGGGTGTGTTTATGAAAATTTGGTAATTTAAATTGTTTAATTTAAATTTTGGATTTTATGGAAATTATTTCAATTAAATTGTTTAATTTAATTGTGGAAATGAATTTTTAAATGATGTAATTGGCTTTGAATGGATTTCAAACTGGTGAAAATGGATTAGAATGTTATGATAGAAACCCAGTGGTTTTATCTTGTTAAAGAGGCATGCTTTTTTATTAAAACAAATTTTGAGTTTAAATGGTCACTTAACTGTATTTTAAGGAATCTTAAAATAAATTTCCCATCATTGACTTTGTAAGAGAACTTGCAAGACTTAGGTATTTAGTGAGTTATTTGGACATAATCTACGCTATTACAACATTCTAAAACATACATGCACCAGATCACATACCTTAGGTAATGGTGATGATTCCTCTCTAAAAAATTTATATAAGACATATGTGTACACATATTGTCATGATCAATTAGAGAGTGTGGATCCCTATAGATGAAACTACTATCATACCTATTTGGAAGATGACCATGTTGCTCACTTGTTATTTATATTTGAGATATAAATGTATTCCAATGATTTTGAACTACTTTAAAAGCCTGATAAATTTAAATAAACTATTTTATGTCACTATTTTATTTAAGGTATTGTTTTATCAATATTACATCATTTGTAATGCCTTTTGTTAATGCAATTTTCCATCACTTGAAATGTATAGCATGATTTGTTTGATTATGCCTTAAAATGCCAAACCTGTTTATCTTTAAAAATTGAAAGAATTCCTTGGGTTAATCAATTGTTGGAATCTGTTATGGAATCCATGGTGAGACCCTATATGGGTTTTTAGATCACACCCTAATTTTTCTTTAGGGTGTTTGTAGACTTTCTCCCTCCAGGTTTGAGAAAGGTAAAAAGATCTCTTAGAGGTGGATCCAGCTGTTGAGCGTTGGGCTTGGTGAGTTTTGTGCCTTAGGACCTTGGGATGTTTTCCCTATTTTAGTACTTGGGTTGTATTACTTTGGGCTTATTGTGTCTTATTGTATTCTGGTACATTACTCCTAATGGAGTTTTCTTTTGTTATGCCTACTATATTTTCTCTTTTTATTTCTGTTTTATTAGTGGAAAAATAATTCTCATTTACATGTTGTATGATGCCAGATGTTAGTATCTAACCCATGGGGATTGGGAACTCCCTTCAGGGTATGTCAGGTCCAGCTCGGTTATCGGGTTACTAGGGTACTCAGGCTGGTTTGTGACAAAATGGCATCAGAGGTCTAGATTGAGCTTTAGTGAATGATCTTTTTGATACTAGTGAATCTCAATCATTTATGTAAACCCATAATATTAATATGATTAATCTTCCTATGAAGATTTTATCTTGTGCAATTATTATTGCTACACCCAGTAGTGTGCCTCTTATCTTTCAAGGAGAATGGGACCTAAGGTCGATCAGAGCTGGAACTTCTTATCTGGAGTTGGGGAAAGTGATATCTGTGTTTTCTTTTGATCTGGAGCGAGAATCTTTGAGCAATGATCTCCCTATAGTTGTCATCAAGTTTCCCGACATGTTTCTTTCTGACTTCTCTGGTTTTCCATCAGTAATGGAGGTTGAGTTTTCTATTGACTTTATGCCCGATACTCAACCAGTTTCAATTCTCTCTTACCACATGGCATGAGTTGAACTGAAAGAGATAAAGTCTCAATTGGATGATCTTCTTGAGGACATGCTTCCTGCTTGTGTTCTCAACTTGGGTGGGGCTTGGGATGATCATTTGGGGCTGGTTGAGTTTTTCTTAAAACAACAGTTACCAGTCTACGATCTGAATAGATCCTTTTGAGGCCTTATATGATTTTCCTTGTAAATATCCATTGTGTTGGCCAGAGATTGGTGAAAGTTCCTGGTTGGAATGAGTTTGGTACAAGAGGTGACAACTAAGATTCAATGGATTCGTCAGAGAATGTTGATAGCATAGAGTCACTAAAAGTCTTAGGCTGATCCTCACCATAGACCTTAGGAGTTCTTAGTGGGTGAACTGGTGTCCTTGAAAGTTTCACCTTGGTTGGGTCATTGAAGGATTCATAGGAAAGGAATGCTTGGTCCACATTTTGTTGGACCTTTTAAGGTTGTTGAGAAGGTGGGGAAAGTTGTATATCATTTGACACTACCACCACATATGAAATTGATACATAATGTGTTTTATGTATCTCAAATTTTAAAGTTTTTATCTGATCCATCTCATGTTCTGGGTTGGTGTGATCTTGAAGTGGAACCTGATTTATTTGTGACTGAATGACAAGTCAGGGTTTTCAATTATAAGACCAATGTACCTCATGGAAGGATGATATCTTTGGTCCATGTACTATGAAAACATGGTTCTGATTATCATGAGAGGCGGAAGAGGGATGTACTAATTAGAGAGCAATGACCTCTTCTTTTTTATGTGGAGGCTTCTTCATAGGATTTCAAGGGACAGAAATTTCCTATAGTGGCGAGGTTGTAACATCCCATTACTATTTTAGGTATTCTTAAACCCTCTTGTGTTAAATTATTAATATCATAAAAAAATGATTTATCGGTGAATTTTTGATAAATGTGTTAAATGCCTTAACTTCTAGTTAATATCTTCAAATATTCAATTGAATATTTTTGGAGTTCGACACTGAGTTAGCGTGATATTCCAAGACCTGTAAGGTCTTGGTGAAGACTGAAAAAAAATATTAAATATAATATATTGAGTGCACATTTTTTATTCAAAATCATTGAATAACTCTATAATGGTTCATCATATGAGAAATCTAAAACCACTGTTATGTATGAAATATGGTGTTTACCCTAGGAGGGGTATAAAATTAAAAGGCATCATACATTTGGATGCCTCTCTCACGAGATAAAGTTATTAAATAATATTTAATATATTATTTATTAAAAATAATTAAATATATCCCAAATGGTGCATCTTATTGGAAATCTGAGACCACTGATGGGTTCAGAATGAGGGTTTTACCCTAAATGGGGTATAAAATTTGTAAGCATCGGGCGTTTGGATGCCTCACTCACAAAAAATAACTCGTTTTATTTTAATTAATTATTTATTCCAACTTTTAAATAATAAATCATTAATATTTATCACATGGTGCATCGTGTTGGACTCACCTGTTTTGATAATCCCAAATCATGTTTAAATATTGATCATCATATATTAATCCATTTACTAATCCTTTTAATCTACATTTATATTGTTTATCCTAAAAAATTTATATTATTAGTCTCATGACTTTGTTGCATCAGCTTACATTTTATATTTATCTAAATATAAGTTCACTGTTAAAGGCTACTGGTAGAAGCCCTCTATTCAAGGTCACCGTTGAAGATCTATTGTCACAGTTATAAGCTACCAGTACAAGGTCACTGTCACAAGTCTACCGTTGATCTGCTTATCAAAGCTCATAGACAAAGAGTCACCGTCACAAGGTCACTGTTGTGACAAGGATTCTATTAAAAGTTCACTGTTAGACTCTTTCTCAAGGCTTCTGTTAGAAGTTCACTGTTAGACTCTTTCTCAAGTCTTCTATTGAGAGAATCACAGTTCAAGTCTACAGTTGGACATGTCTACCGTTAGTAGAAGGCTACCGCTAGACAAATCATACTGTCGAGATAGTCGACTATTGTTCAAAGTCTACTGATGGACATATTCCACTGTTAATGAAATTACCTATTGAGATAAGTCTACCGTTGGAAATGTCACTATTGCAATAGTCTGATGTTACAGACCTACCGATGAAGTCCACTGATGAGGAGCTACTGTTACACAGAGTAACATCTACCGATACAAGACATCCACTAACACAAAGTCCACTGTTACAAGCCTGCAGACAGAGAGCTGCTGATGGAAGATGACTGTTAACTATTCACTGCTACTCAAATTCTATACCTTTCCAATATTACTAATATAATGATAATGTTTATTTTTTATGTTTTTAATGCACGTGATAGTAATTAATGATGTTGTTGGATTTTCAGGAACCGTACCTCGTACCTGTAAAAAGGTAATCATTCCCATGGATCGGAGATGAACATGTATAAAAGGAAACCTCGAAGATGAACAAAGTAGAGGTGAAGAGAGAAGCCTGTCCATACATACACGAACCAACCTGATGATACAAAGAGATTTACATGCACAAAAGAAGAAGGAAGGATACATACTGAATTCGAAGAACCTGAACATTCAATGAGCAAAAGAGCTTCTAACTCAACAAGCTGATTATCTCTACATATGGAAGTCAGAACCTGGAAGTTGCGACACTCTGTTTTGGAGGCAACTTGCAGAGAAAGACCAAAACTTCATTTCCTTCATTCCAATGAGTCCAGAGCTGATCTGCCAACACAACAGAGCTTTCTAAACTTCTTTCAAATATCTTTATCTCTATTGTATTTAAGTATTTTACATTTGTGAGTAGTGTGTCTATGTTACACACACTGACTCTTGTTCTTGAACTGAGGGATACTGAAAATCCCCATACCAAACACTCTTTACATTTGTTTCCCACGTATAACTATGGAAGAAGCCTGGTGTGGCTTGGTAGTTTATTTTTTCCCACGTATAACTATGATAGAGGTTGCAAAACCTGGACAGTTTATGAAAACTATTGTAAATCCCGATACATGCTATGTATCACTTTTAATATAATTGCTTGGTGGCAGGTGATCACCAAGTGAAGAGGACTAGGTCTTGACTTAAGACTGAACCTCTTGTTTAATGTGTTGTGTTCATCTTTCACTTACTCTATTTTATACTTATCCGCTATGCTTATATTAGCATAGATAAAAAACTGTTTTTACATTCACTCTGATAGTTAGTTCTGGACAATGTGTATATATGATTCGTTTAGTAAACTTGTTTCAAAAGTCGAATTAGTTCTCATACTGATTCAACTGAGGAGTAATCAACCTTTGAGAAAACTGTTGAACAATAAGTCACTTATATCTCTACTACCTTAATTGACTGGGCTGTTTTAATTTGGGGGATTTTAATCCTAAAAGTTTTTAACAAAAATTTTAATTGGAACTCAATTAACCCCCCACTTGAGTATCCACTCTGACCAACATTTGGTATCATTGGAAACATTTTTATTTATAAAAAGTTTTCAAACCCTATGTTTTTTAAAATGTGATTTTAGTTTTATCTTAAAGATCTTAAATTTTTGTTAGTTCTAAATTTTATCTCTTTAATATATTTTCTAAAATCTAGTTATGAAAAATAGACTAGAAGGTTTTGCTACTAACATTCCACCTTTCTTTAATAGTGTGAATTATTCTCAATGAAAAATTAAAATGAAAATTCATTTGGAAAGTATTGGTTTTGATATTTGTTCTACTATATAATCAGAATATGAGAACCCCAAAACTTCTATATCTACCTAGGATGATGCTACAAAGTCTGACTATAATAATAACTATAAAGCTATGAATTCCTTTTACTGATCTTTAGGAGATGAGGAATTTAACCGAATTTCTGCATGTAAAACAACTCATGAAATCTGGGACACCTTGGATGTTTCTCATGAAGGAGCAAACAACATGAAGGAAATGAGATTAAATAATTATACTATTAAATATGATAATTTTAAGATGAGACTTGATGAACCCATTTCTGACATGTATCTCAGGTTTAATGAGATTGTCAACACCATGAGTTCACTGGGAAAAGCTGTTCCAGAGATGGAGCAGATCATGAGAATATTGAGATGTTTTCCAGACAGATGGAGAGGCACTTCTGTGTCTATCTGAGAGTCATGTGACATCAACAAGCTACCTGTAAAGGAGTATATTGGTAAACTAATGATGTATGAAGAATAACTGAAGGCGAAAAAAGAATAAGATGATGAACCCAAGAGAAAATATGTGGCATTCAAGTCTACTGCTTCAAAGAGCAAAGAAAAGGAGAAAATACATGTACCTACTGAAAGTTTAACCAGTAAAGATTCAGATTCAGATAGTGATGAAGAAATGGCTCAAATAGCCATGAGATTTAAGAAGTTCTATAGGAAGAAGAAGTTTTTTAGAAAACCAAACTACAAGGGTAAGTATGATCAACAAGGTAAGTGGAAGAAGGATTGGAATAAATCTGATAAGGAAGATGATATAGTCTGCTATGAACAAAAGAGGAAAGGACACATCAAGGATGACTGTCTGAAGTTAAAATTCAAAAAGAAATATTATTATAAGGACAAGAAGTACAAGAAATCCATGAAAGCAACCTGGAGTGCTTCAGAAGATAGTACAAGTGAATCATAAGCTACTGATTCTGAAAAGAATCATGCCAACATGTGCTTCATGAATAACATATCTGAGGTACCTATTTCACCTATTCTAAATGATTATTATTCTGGAAATAATAGTGATTCAAATAATGATGTAAATATGTATAAGGATGAACTGTTAGAATATTGAAATATGCTGGAAGATACTTGAAATGAACTAAAAGATAAATATAAATCTTTGAAGAAACAACATGCCTTGACTAGTAATGTTAAAAAATATCTAAGTGTAGAAAAAGAAAATAATGCTCAACTGTTAAAAGAGAACACTCAAATCAAATTATCTAATGAACAATTAAGAAAGGATATTGAGAAGTTCACTACTGGTAGGGATACCTTGACACAGTTTCTAGGAAAAAATATTGCTCCTAAATATACAACTGGTCTAGGATATCAGCCTGGACAGAGACAAATTAGCAAAACCAAATTTGTTCCAAAATCTGGACAGTTCACTACTAATTCTGGACCATCTTTCGAGAAACAATTTTCTAAAGGACCTAACAAAGTATTTATGTCTCAAAATATGTTTTTTGATTTTAGAAAACCTATAAAACAAATATGGGTTCCCAAAGTTTTACTAGCTAACCTCTCTAGACCCAAGAAGATCTGAGTACCAAAATTACCCCATATTTAATCTGTTTTACAGGGAAATTGCTTAAAGAGTTCTTATAAGACCCTATGGTACTTGGAAAGTGGATGTTCAAGACATATGACAGGAAACTATTCTTGCTTCAAGAGTCTAATTAAAGTTTGTGGTGGGCATTTCACCTTTGGTGACAATGAAAAAGGAAAAATCATCGGCTTAGGCCAGATTGGTAACCCTGATACAATATTAATTTCTAAAGTAATTTTTGTTGATGGATTAAAATACAATTTACTTAGCATATCTAAGTTATGTGATGATGGCTTTAATGTTAAGTTTGAAAATGATTCATGCAATGTTTTTAATTAAAAAAATGATTTAGTTTTTAATGCATGTAGAAATGAGAATGTTTATGCTGTTGATTTAAATTCCTTATCCAAACAAAATGTTTCCTGCTTAAATGTTTTTCATAAAGAATCTCGATTATGGCACAGAAGGTTATGACACTATAATGTGCAATCACTTAGGAAGATATATAAGAAATGTTTAGTTAGAGACTTACCTAAATTAGAATTCTCACTTGATAAAGTGTGTAATCCCTGTCTAAAAGGAAAACAAAACAAAATTTCTTTCAAACCAAAGAAAAAGGTTTCAAATTCTCAACCACTTGAGTTGGTTCACATGGATTTGTTTACACCATCAAGAGTTTCAAGTTTAAATGGGAAGCACTATTTTTATGTTCTTGTAGATGACTTCTCTAGGTATACTTGGGTATACTTTCTAGATCACAAAAGTGAAGATTGTTACTATTTTGTCAAATATTACAAGTCTGTAGAAAACCTTAGTGGACTTAAGATTAAGACCCTGAGAAGTGATCATGGCTGTGAGTTTGAGAATCATGAGTTTGAATCTTACTGCTCACATAATGGCTATAGTCACAACTTTTCTACCCCTAGGACACCTCAACAAAATGGAGTTGTAGAAAGAAGAAATAGGAATCTTCAAGAAATGTCTAGAACAATACTTAATGAGTATGACTTATCTATTTATTTTTGGGCTGAAGCTGTAAATATAGCTTGTTATGTTATCAATAGAGTTTTAATTAGACCCATTCTAAAAAGGACCCCTTATGAACTTTGGAATAATAGGAAGACTAAGGTTAATTATTTTAGAGTTTTTGGTTACAAATTCTTTATTCTTAATACTAAAGATAATCTTGAAAAATTTGCTTCCAAAAGTGATGAAGGAATTTTCCTGGGTTATTCTATCTCAAGTAAAGCCTATAGAGTGTTCAATAAGAAAACCAAATGTGTGGAAGAATCAGTTCATGTCAAATTCGATGAGACTGATCCACATGAGCCTAAAACCTCTCTTGAACATCTTGAAGAATATTTGTCAATTATGAACTTTAATGACAATAATAGTGAATCCCCTGTAAAATTATCCAGTTCTAGGAATTTTACAGAATCTGCTCCTACCGATTCTGAACCAACAGACAACAATAAAGAATCTAGTTCAACCCTTCCTAGAGGTATTTGGACTCTCAAGAATCATCCTCTAGATGTTGTTGTGGGTGAATTAAATAGAGGAACAAAAACTAGAGATTCTCTAAGAAACCAGGTTGAACATCAAACCTTTATTTCACAGCTTGAACCCAAAAATATTAATGATGCTATCAATGATGAATTCTGGGTAATGACTATACAAGAAGAACTAAATCAGTTCAAAAGAAACAAAGTTTGAGAATTAGTGGAAAGACCTAAGGACACATTGACAATAGGCACTAAATGGGTGTTTAGGAACAAAGTTGATGAGTCTGGGAATATAGTTAGAAATAAGGCCAGGTTAGTTGCACAAGGATACAACCAAGTAGAAGGAATAGACTACGAGGAGACCTTTGCACCAGTATCTAGACTAGAAGACATTAGGATACTACTTGCTTATGCAGCTCATCTAAATTTCAAACTTTATCAAATGGATGTCAAAATCACTTTTATAAATGGGTATATAGTTGAGGATGTATTTTTTGAACATCCTCCTAGTTTTACAAATCCCCATTTTTTCAATCATGTTTTAAACTATATAAAGCTTTATATGGTTTAAAACAAGATCCAAGAGCATGGTATGATAAGCTCAGCTCTTTTCTTATTTCAAAAAGTTTTACCAAAGGGATAGCTGATCCTACTCTTTCCATTAAATGGATTTCCAAAGATGTTTTGATAGTACAAATTTATGTGGATGATATTACTTTTGGATCTTATAAAAAATCTTTATGTGTTGATTTTTTAAAAATGGTGCAAAATCAGTTTGAAATGAGTTTAATGGGAGAACTCAATTTTTTCCTTAGATTTCAGATCTTTCAAAATAAAAATGGAATTGTTTTGAATTAAAGTAAATATATTAAGTATCTTCTAAAATGTTTTGCTTTAGATGGTAGTAAAGGCAGTGACACACCTATGAGTACCACCTGTAAGTTGGATATTGATGAAGCTGGAGAACCAGTGGATCAAACCAAATACAGAGGTATGATGGGGAGTCTACTCTATCTTACAGCTAGCAGACCTGACATTATGTTTAGTGTATGTATGTGTGCTCTCTTTCAAGACAATCCAAAAGAATCTCATTTAACTGCTGTTAAAATTATTTTTAAATATCTCAAACATACTCTTAACTTAGGATTATTTTATCCAAAAGGACAATCATTTGATCTTTTTGAGTTATTCTGATGCTGGTTTTTCCAGTTGTAAGTTAGATAGAAAAAGAACATATGGGACATGTCACATTTTAGGCAAGTCACTAGTATCTTGGTGTAGTAAGAAGCAGAACTCTGTTGCATTATCTACTGTCGAAGCTGAGTACATAGCTGCTGGTAGTTGTTGTGCTCAAATTCTGTAGATGAAACACACTTTACTAGACTATGGATATCAATTCAAACATGTCTCTATAAAGTGTGACAGTAAAAGTGATATTAAAATTTCCAAAAATCCAGTATCTCATGCTAGGACAAAGCATATTGATGCGATACATCACTTTTTGAGGGATCATTATCAAAAGGGTGATATCAATCTTGAATTCATTGGCACTGAACAACAATTGGATGATATATTCACAAATCCTTTGAATTCTGAGAGGTTAAATTACATCAAACATGAGTTAGGAATGATTAATTTTAGCATAGGAAACCTCACAGTCAGACCTCACTGTTAGAACTCACCATTAGAATTCACTGTTGGACCACACCGTTGGACCTCACAGTCAGACCTCACAGTCAGATCTCACAGTCAGACCTCATAGTCGGACCTCACAGTTAGACCTTACTGTTATACCTCATAGTTGGATCTCACCAATAAACCTAAATGTTGCACCTTACCGTTGCACCTCACTGGTGTACCTCACTGGTACATCTCACTATTGGATACCTCGTTGTTTGACTTTATTTTTGCAGGAATTCGAACCATTTTTATTCTTATTTATTACTTCTGTTTTATTTTATTTTAATCCCTAAATGATAAAACTAAAGGCTATGAACATATATCAATCCACCTTCCTTTCTCAATCTCAAATCTTGATCTCGAAATCTCTAAACCCTAACTCTTCATTTGAGCCCTTGAACCTCTCTCAATCCCCATGGCTAGAACCAAGCGACCCCCGACTGTTAATGAATATGCACCAAGGCCAAAGAGAACTCGAGACGAATCCAGTGGCATCAGTAATACCCTGACGGGACCTGTCAACCCACATCTGACCAAGAGAGAAATATTTTCTGAGAAGGAGTTAAGTGAAGAATGGCTGCTGTCGAGCAAGTCATTAGTGCTGGAAGCACTAGATGCCCAAGGATGGACCAAATGTTTTTCCAACAACAATGGACCATACTACCCGAATCTTGTGAAATAATTATATGAATATCTGAAGTTCAAAGAGGAAGATGATGTTCATAGATTAATATCCAGAGTCAATGGAAATGAAGTCAGCTTCTCGTTTGCTGAGTGGGATGCCTGTTTGAGAGTTCCTCATGAAGGAGTATATGATTACTACTCTGGAGTGGATCCTCCAGACAGTAATGTTTTTGAGTATGAAAAAGCTCTGGAAGAACTGATAGGAAATGGAAAATCAAGGAAGATCATTGCAGCTGAGATGAATGGAGAAGATAGGATTTTGTTTAAGTTCGTTCAGCATGTGATTAGTCCCAGGAGATGGGATTTTGCAGTGCTAAAGTACCAGGACATATTCCTGATGTACTTACTAAAGCATGGAAAGAAGATTAACCTATATAGGTTACTGATGGCACAATTGGAGGATATGACTAAAGCAAGATCAAAATCTAATGCCCTATTCCATACCAAGCTAATTTCAGTAATGCTAAAGGTAAAGGGTGTGGCTAGAAATCAAGAAGAGATGATAGTGGCCAAGAACAATGTTTGTATCTCCAAGGTTATTTGAAAATTCATGAAAATTAGCTGGAATCCCTGGAAGAAGACATGGGTGAATGATGAAGGAAAGGTTTATGAAAAGTTTTACCCTACTACTCACTCATCTAGGCCAAAAGACAAGAGAGATCCAAGACTGAAGCCTGATGATCCAGAACTAGCTTATTCAGATGATGAGGAGGAGGCTGATGGAGTTGTGGACCCTGAAAGAGAGAACACCCCCATTGATTATGGGAGTGATCCTGATTTTCCTAACAGTCCTATAAGGACAGTAGCTTTTGGAGAAGCTAGTCCTCCAAAAGAACTGCCAAGAAGAGATACTATTCTGAAGGACAGTGATACTGAGACCACTGAAGAAGAAGAAGCATCTTATAATATTGTCAAGGATACCTCTAAAGAGGATGAGGCTACCGAGTCAGATCATTCTGATCATGAGGCAGAGGAGGATTGTGATAGGGATGAAGGAAAGGAGGTTGTTGTTGAAGTTGATGATGAGGACAATAAGGAAGAGGAGCTCAGTTTGAGCCCTCTGATAGATAATATAGACAAGACAGTGTCTGGTCAGGAAGCCGGAGTGGCATCTACTTCCATTGATATGGAAGTCATTGATGACTCAGTGGAGGATGAGACTCACCCCACTGGTGAACCAACAGAGAAAACTGTTGTTGAATCTGCTGGAGTTGTAGAGGAGGTTGTGGAATTACCTGGAGAAAAACAGATAGAGGAGATTTCTCAGGAGAGAGCTCTATGTGAGTGGGAGCAACCTGTTTCCCTTGGTTCAGTTTCTGTGCTGCATGACAGAGGGTTGGTCATCAGATCCAGGGTACATGGTACTTGGACTCAATTATGTAGATCTTGATGAGAAAGACCAGCCTCAAAGGGATTCTGTTATCCTACCTGAAAGTATTCAAGTAGTTGTGTCTGAAAATTTGGCAACCAAGGAGGACCTTGAGTCCTTAAAGGTTGAAATGAAAGAGGCCCTGAGAGAATCAGTGGAAGATTTGAAGAATAGCCTTGTTGAAGAGATGAAGAGTGTGGAGAAATCCTTGGAGCTATCTCTGGGATGTATTGTGTCTAGTCCAGTGAAAGAAACGATGAATGAGATTAAAGTGTTCCATACTCAAATTGAAAGCTGGACAGGAGTTGTGGTTGCTCTGAGATAATCGTTTGCTTCATTGACCGCCATGAACAGTTCTCAAAACCAAGTGAATGCTGAGATTCGATACATCAAAGAGGTAGTCAAGAAATTTGTGGAAGTTTTTGAGGCTTTTAAGACATCAGTCAAAGAACACATGAACAGTCAGGATGAACTTGTTCAGAAGGTGATTGGTAATTTGACTCAGTCTTTCAAAGAGACAATAGCTTTCTCGGTCAAACCACTTCCATCATCTAGAACCTCTATAAACATTGACCAGATCAAAAATATGATCCAGGAAGAGCTTGCTAAGGCCAGTACTAGTGGTACCTCTGATTCTCAGGTAATTTATACCACTAGGGAAGTCAACAGTTATGTTCATGAACACTTGCGAGGAGCTACTGCTACTCAGGAATCCATTAAGAATAAGGTAGATTCTTACTTTGAGAAGATCTATACCAAGCAACAAATAACCAAACACTTCAAGATTTTGATAGAGAATATGAAGCTTCCTTCAGTGACTCAGGCATTCAGGGAGCAGGTCAGCAAACTGAGAGAATTGACCCTTCTTTGGATAAATTTTTGGAGAATAAAGATGATTTTTTATCTGCTATAGAAAGAGGATGAAGCATTTTTATGGACTTTAGAAACCTTCTTCTACCCTTTCTCCATGTGGACTGCACCCCTGTCATCATCCCTCCTGCCTTAACTGCATCTCAACCCAGTAGTTCTTCCATGATGTCTCCTGCTGAAGCTATCAGAAGCCTTACTCCACTGATACCTCAGTGATCTACCCACTACAGACCGACATGAGCTTATGTTGCTGCCCCTCTAGTCATTCCTTCAACAGTTCATAAACCTGCTGATCCACCTGCTCATTCTACCTCTTCTTCTTTCAAAGGGAAAGACCACTTGCTTGAGGCTGATGTGGATTGAGTTTGTTTGTGTCTTTTTCATAGGGGGTGTATATTTTTTTTGGACCATGTAATGTTATTTCATTAATACAAGATTTCTCTGTTCTCTCTATTTGTGTTTCTTTTTGCTAATCACAAAGGGGGAGAAATATGCACATTTTAGACTAATCATGTGATTGGGGAGAGAAATGTGCTAATATACTAAAATTATCCTATGTTTAATCTTTTCTTCCTTTCTCTCTGATACCATGTGCCAATATTTTCTGGTTTTACACTCTTATTAATCTCTGATACTTGAGACATTTTTGGTCTCTGTTTAGTAATTGTATTATATGTGATATCTATATTTAATACATACTGTCATAATTTGTGATTATAAAAAAGGGGGATATTGTTGGACTCACCTGTTTTGATAATACCAAATCATGTTTAAATATTTATCATGATATATTAATACATTTACTAATCCTTTTAATCTATATTTATACCTGAACAATTTATATTCTTAGTCTCATGACTTTGTTTCATCAGCTTACAGTTTATATTTCTCTAAATATAAGTTCACTGTTAAAGGCTACTGGTAAAATCCCTCTGTTCAAGGTCACTGTTGAAGATCTACTATTACTGTTATAAGCTACCAGTACAAGGTCACTGTCACAAGTCTACCGTTGATCTTATTATCAAAGCTCACAGACAAAGAGTCACCATCACAAGGTCACTACTGTGACAAGGATTCTATTAGAAGTTCACTGTAAAACTCTTTCTCAAGGCTTCTGTTAGAAGTTCACTGTCAGAATCTTTCTCAAGTCTTCTATTGAGAGCATCACTATTCAATTCTGCAGTTGGACATGTCTACTGTTAGTAGAAGGTGACTGATAGACAACTCCTACTATCGAGATAGTCGACTGTTGTTAAAAGTCTACTGATGGTCATATTCCACTGTTAATGAAATTACCTGTTGAGATAAGTCTACCATTGGAAAGGTCATTGTTGCAATAGTCTGATGTTACAGACCTACCGATGAAGTCCACTGATGAGGAGCTACTGTTACACAGAGTAACAGCTACCGATACAAGACATCCACTGACACAAAGTCCACCGTTACAAGCCTACAGACAGAGAGATACCGATGGAAAGTGACTGTTAACTAGTCACTAATACTCAAATTCTATACCTTTCCAATATTACTAATATAATGATAACGGTTATTTTTTATGATTTTAATGAACGCGCTATTAATTAATGATGTTGTTGTATTTTCAGGAACCATACCTCGTAACTGTAAAAAGGTAATCATTCCCATTGACCGGAGATGAACATGTATAGAAGGAAACCTCGAAGATGAACAAAGTAGAGGTGAAGAGAGAAGCCTGTCCATACATACACAAACCAAACTGATTATACAAAGAGATTTACATTCACAAAAGAAGAAGGAAGGCTACATACTGAATTCGAAGAACCTGAACATTCATTGAGAAAAATAGCTTTTAACCCAACAAGTTGATTATCTCTACATCTGGAAGTCAGAACTTGGAAGTTGCGATACTTTGTTTTGGAGGAAACTTGAAAAGAAGGACAAAAACTTCATTTCCTTCATTCCAACGAGTCCAGAGATGATCTTCCAATACAACAGAGCTTTCTAAACTTCTTTCAAATATCTTTACCTCTATTATATTTAAGTATTTTAAATTTGTGATCAGTGTGTCTATGTTACACACACTGAATCTTGTGCTTGAACTGAGGGATACTGAAAATCCCCATACCAAACTCTATTTACATTTGTTTCCCACACATAACTGTGGAAAAATCTTGGTGTGGATTGGTAGTTTATTTTTTTCCACATATAACTGTGGTAGAGGTTGAAAAACCTGGACAGTTTGTGAAAACTGTTATAAAACCCGATACAGGTTGTGTATCACTTTTAATATAATTGCTTGGTGGAAGGTGATCACCAAGTGGAGAGGACTAGGTCTTGACTTAAGACTGAACCTCTTGTTTAATGTGTTGTGTTCATCTTTCACTTACTCTATTTTATACTTATCCGCTGTGCTTATATTAGAAAAGATAGAAATCTATTTTTACATTCACTCTGATAGTTAGTTCTGGTTAGTGTGTATATCTGATTTGTTTAGTAAAATTGTTTCAAAAGTTGAATTAGTTCTCATACTAATTCAACTGAGGAGTAATCAACCTTTGAGAAACCTGTTGAACAATAATTCACTTATATCTCTACTACCTTAATTGAATGGGCTATTTTAATTTGGGGGATTTTAATCCTAAATTTTTTTAACAGGAATTTTAATTGGAACTCAATTCACCCGCCTCTTGAGTATCCACTCCGACCAACATGTCGTATGAGAAATCCGAGACCACCGTTGGGTCTGGAATGAGGGGTTTAACTTAGATAGGTCATAAAATCTATACACAATAGCCATTTTATGTTATTTAATTTTTATGTTAAATAATTAATTTTATTAATTAAAAAAACTTTTTTTCATCTATTCATATTCTTTCTCATCCGTAACCTCAATTTTTGACAAGGGGAACCTCTAAAAACCATGATTTAAGACCCATTTTGACTATTTAAAACTGGAAATGCATTAAATGAGAGAAACTAATAACTCCACCATCATGTTTAGATTGAAATGAATATTAAAATGGGAGATTTAAATTTAGGGTTAAGTATATGCATAGGAATTCATGTTTGTGGTTCTAAAATGGCCAAAACACTTGGTTCCTTCGGTTGATTGATCTTGATGAGTCCAAAAAACTTTGGATCTACCTTGCGTGTGTTAGACGAAGTCCGATTGATTGGATTAAAATTTCGATGGGTCTCTTTCTTCATTGTTCCCATGTAATGTGCAGAACCACCTATTTAGGTTTTTTTAATTTGTTATTTTTTTACCATCCTTTTCTCTTCTTTCATTCCTATGCATGATTTTGGGAAAAATGTTTTTTTAAATAAATTGAAAATCGTAAGCTATGTAGAAAAAAATCACAAAAAAGTTATCATAAGATAGTTTTGTTTTATGAAATGATAATCACAATGTATGTTCAAGGTTAATTTATTAAAAATTATAAAACAACAATTATTTGGAATTATCAAAATAGATTTTTTTTTCACATGAAAATCAAATGATAGATTTAGATAAAATTATAAAGCGATCATTGCAATGAATTATCAAAGTGTAATTGAATAAAAATTTTGAAGATAATTTTACACAAATTATTGAATTAATAATTGTTTAAAATTATCAAATGATAATTATTTGGATTATCAAAAGATAATTAATTATCAAAATATATATATATATATATATATATATATATATATATATATATCAATAAACACACTTGGGATAATTTGATAAAATTATCTAATGTTATTTATTTTGATTATCAAAAGATATATATATATATATATAGTTACATATATATTTTTGACAATTACTTTGGAAGTTAAGGATAATTTTATTAAATATAAAATTATCAATGTGTAATTGCATGAAATATTGAAGTGTAATTTCAAACACATGTGCTTGAATAAAATGATAATCTCGATTTTAACCTAGAGAGAGAAAATGTTATCACATGTGATATTCCTTGTGAAATAAAATAGAGGTTTTGGTTCTAGGAACCCTTGATGAACATCGACCATTAGCATTTTGACACTTACGATAATAAGGCCATAAGGAGGTGTATTGAATCATACAGGGTAGTTTATCCTTACCACTGACATCGATGACCTTGAGGTAGGTGGTTTCGTCCCGATTATGCAAATTGATTTACCTTGAATTGCTTGATTTATTTCAATATTTGATTTAAATTCTGTTTCTTAAACTTTCTTTAAATTGATGTAATGAAATCCAATTCCAGTGAATTGGGAAATTTGAAAAGGTTTTGGCATGAGATGGAAAACCCCAATTTCATTGAATTTGGGTGTGTTTATAGAAATTTGGTAATTTAAATTGTGGATTTGATGGAAATTATTTCAATTAAATTATTTAATTTAATTGTGGAAATGAATTATAAAATTATGGAATTGAATTTGAATAGATTTAAAACTGGTGAAAATGGATTAAAATGTTTTGATATAAACCCAATGTTTTTATCTTGTTAAAGAGGCATGTTTTTTTATTAAAACTCATTTTGGTTTTAAATGGAAAATTGGAATTGAAATTCAATAACGAGACTTAATTGTATTACCATGACCTATCCCCTGGGGCCCATGCCGTGACTACCATAAGCTCACCTTCCATAGGCCAGGGGCTGGTGACTAGCACTAGAAAGGCATATCCCTAAAATCGGGAAGGCATTGCCTTTTAACCTGCAAACTCACACAATCCAATCACACAATAAGATAAAAGATAAAAGTAATATATATAGTAAATAGAGTGAGTAAAGTAAGTAAAGGGTCCGAAATATAGGCCCAAACTTGAAATTACAAGTAAAATTGAAAACAGATCCTATGAACACCCACCACAGATACTACCTGAAGAATAGGTACAGCTCTTGAACTGTCATCTCTGTGATATGTCTTGTCTAATGGTCCACCTCCAAGCAGACTCTAGTCCTGGAACCCTTAGGCTCAATCAATGCTATTTGTCATTTGTAAAAGACACAACAAGGTGCAGGCGCAACCCATGCAGAGGTGAGTATAACAATACCCAGTAGGGACCCTGAGACCCTCGTAGGTCTCCCAGAGTTCCACATAGGAAATACCACAAAGCAAGACCCCAATATCAAAGCACGAAGAAATAGACATAAACTCTACTTAGGTATATTCCCATACATATACCTAAGTTATCATGGAATACTCATCTCATAACTGAGTGAAGAATACCACAAAGGTAACACCACGAAGCTTGAAGTACCACACAGGTAACACCACATAGACATCACCATGAAGGTAGAAGTACCACACAGGTAACACCACATAGATAAAAGTACCACATAGGTAACACCACAAAGATAGAAGACTCAGCTCACAACCATGTATAACTTAAGTACATAAGTACAAATGATTATTTGTAAGCTAGATTATCTTATTCTGTTATAAAGCACTACTGCTAACCCACACAGGATCAATAAGTAATAACCCCACTGACCCACACAGGATCTGACCCACATAGGATCGGTATGCACTGACCCATATAGGATCACTGAGCACTGACCAAAACATGATATGATAGAAGCTAACCCACATAGGATCGACAGGTGCTGACTCACTCAGGATCATTGTTCTTTCTTCACGTTACAACCAGTCATAGGATTCCTTACACTTGATGCACTTAAGTTTTGTAGAATCTTCCCCACAAGATATCGGTCATACCTTGACCACCACTAATCTCCATAAAGGAGTAACCCAAACGTCCGTCATGTCTTAAGAGTTCCAACATGATAGAAGTTTCGTCAATAAGACATCTGGTCTGTGAGTTATAAGCATTTTAGTTCTGGGAGCTCAATTGGATTCGGGTTCAATCCAACCCGACCGTACTCCAACTATCTCCAAAACTCAAGTAGAGTATACCAAAAAGACCGTCTCGCTCCAAGGTTCCCAGCACCACAGATGGTTTGTCAACAGATGCCTGGTTCTCAAGATATGGTCAAAAAGGTGTATCTGGGTCCAGACGGGCCCGGGTCGGGCCCGACCCCGCCCGGGTCGGGCCCGACCCAGCCCAGGCCGACCCGACCCGGTTCGGGTCGACCCATCCCAGTTCGGGTCTGGCACGGATGAGATGGACCACGTTGGGCCAGGGCCGCTGGGCGCAGTCTGCCATGGCGGGGCCCGCCGTAGCTAGCACCCGGGGGTGAGGCACCCCCGGATTCCTGAATGGCCCAAGGGCCGTTCGATTCTGGCCAACCTAGCAGTGCCACGTAGTGTCGCCTGCTGCCACGCGGGACCCACCGGAGCGAGTCCTTCTCGGTGTGACGCGGCCGACCCTCTTCCGGTGGTGCAACGACACCACTGCTCCAACTGCGGTCGGCTGGGTGCTGCCCGCCCTCTGGGTGTGCCGCCTGCTCAAACCGCTGCCGACCGGGTGCTGTCCGCCCTCCGGGTGTGCCACCGCAGCTCAGCAGTCGCGGTCTCCTCCTCCACGAACGGTGTGGACGTGCACCGCCCTGGTTCTATGTGATCGGTTGGCATGCCGACCACCACACTCCACCGCTGCGGCCGATGGGCCGCGACCTCCTTCGGCAGCGTAGTTGCGCTGCCGCCGTCATTGCAGCCGGCCGGTGTGCTGGCCACTGCCTGTACCCTACCAGTGTCGATTTCCAGCAACATGGTCAAGTTCCGCTCAACCCCACAATCCACTCATGAAGAATACATCAAACAAGGAAGTAGCGGAGGGATCATGCAGTGTTCATTTGGTCCGCACCCTCCACTTTAGATCGATAGCAGGCGATTCATAGGTTAAAGACAATGTTTTATCATGAAGAATGATTTGAACAATTTTCCTTACCTCGATCGTTCGTCGGAGAACGCTCACGATTAGAGGTGGTGTCGATGTTCATCATCCCCATAACATGCCGCCAACGACACTGCTCGAACAACGACCCTCCGACCTTACTTGGTGGATCCATTTTTCATCAGGTGCCTCAAGATTCTCCTCTCCCTTTCACCAACAGAAAACCCACCCCCAATCCCTTTAAGAACAGTTAATATAACTCTTAGTTAAAAGTTGATTCATTAATTTAGAATTAATGAATCCTATTAATTAAAGGAAACCGTGGTTACATATTTTGTGTAATAAAGTATTTAATTCCCAACATTAAATTCCTGACCTCCCTCATGTGGTCCTCGCTACCAGAATTTCAAAGGAGAGGTGGGAGGATACATTTTTAAAATAAATTATATTTATTTTATTTAATCCTCTATGAAAAATTCCAAAACCAACTTCTTCTATCGACCTACTGCGGTCGAAGTGAAGGTCTCCTTAAGAAAATATCGGTGCTGCGAGTTCAACAGTGTCCTCGATTTTCAATTCTGAGCACCAGTCAAAAGTTACAAAACGCCGCTCATGCGTTTACTGAACGTACCTGAAAAAAAGATTATAATTTCATTCAGGGCACACTGGGCCTTGGAATCATGCACTACTATTTTTTTTCAGACTCGCAATAATTCCATATAATTAAAAAAAATTACGTGGAAAAATATGAGTCTTTACATTCTCCCCATCTCAGGGCTTTGCACCCCTGAAAGCCACAACACTAACTAGGGAAACAAGTGGGGGTACTGGGCATAAATCTGAGCCTCCCGCTCCCATGTGCTTTCCTGGAGGTTCCCGTGCTGCCAACGTATGCGCACCAGAGGTATTGATCACCCCTGAAGGACTCTCTCCTATCGATCCTCAATCACCACTGAAACCTCCGAAAACATCTCCCCATCATCGATATCTAGCTCACCCCAGTCAATGATGTGCGAAGGATCATGTGCATATCTCCTCAGCTAGGATATGTGGAAAACATCATGCACCCAGTGCAACTGAGGGGGAAGAGTTAGGCGGTACTCCACGTCTCCAACTCTGCGAAGGACCTGGAAGGGTCCGATGAACCTCAGAGATAACTTTTCGCCCCGACCAAATCTCCACAAACCTCATTGAGGTGAGACCCATAGGAAGACATGGTCACCATCCTCGAACTTTAGAGGTATCTATCTCCTATCAACATAAGACTTCTGCCTGCTATGTGCAGTCTTCATCTGCTTCTAGATGATCTGCACCTTCTCCATGATAGCCTGTACCATCTCCGGTCCCATGAGTGCTGACTCCCCGGGGTCAGTCCAGTATAGAGGTGATATGAAAGGTCGACCGTACAAAGCCTCGAATGGTTGCATACCGATGGTGTAGTGATAACTATTGTTGTATACAAACTCCACCAAGGGAAAGTGATCCCCACAACTGTGTCCGAAATAAAGGACACAAGTACGCAACATGTCCTCAAGGGTCTGAATGGTCGACTCTGTCTGACCATTCGTCTGAGGATGAAAGGTGTTTCTCAATCTAAGCTGAATACAGAATGCCTCCTGCAACCCCTTCCATAGCTGAGAAGTAAAAAATTCACCATGATCGGAGACAATAATCTAAGGCACTCCATGAAGCCGTACAATCTCTAGTATATAGAGGCGTCCCAAGATCTCTACTGATCCCTACTCTCTGATAGGTAGGAAGTGGGATGACTTGGTGAGTCGGTCAATGATCACCCATATGAAATCATGTACCTTGGACGTGTGTGGATGTCCTATCACAAATTCCATGTAAATTCCATCCCACTTCCACTCTGTCACCTCTAGTGGATGAACTAAGCCTGTTGGAACTTGATGCTCTGCCTTCACTTTCTAAAAAGTGAGACACCGTGAGACGAACTCTGCCACTGCTTTATTCATTCCCGGACACCAGTGCTAATGTCGAAGGTCCTGGTATATCTTTTACACTCCTGGATGTACCACTAGAGAGGACATATGGAACTCCCTCAACACTTCATCCTGTAGCGCCACCGGTACCATAGTATGTCCTCTATAGAGGATTGCGTGCTCCTCACCTTCAAAAAATCCATCAGGTGCCTGTCCTATGGATATCTGAGCACGTAAAGCCTCGCAGTCAGTGTGTCCAAGATGCGCCTCCCTGAATCGTTGAAGGAGTGGGGGAGTGACTGTCCGAGACTGAAGATAAACTGCTCTATCTCAATCAACGTAGGATATCCGTAAAGCGACTAACTATGCCATCGCCTCACTCAGCAATTGTATACTAGATCTCTTACTGAGTGCATCTACTAATACATTCCCCTTCCTATAATTATAGACTATCTCGAAGTCATAGTACTGGAGGAACTGAATCCAACATCGCTGTCTCAGGTTCATGTCCTTTTGAGAGAAGATATACCTGAGACTCTTGTGATCAGAGTAGACTGTAAAATGTTCACCCATCAAGTAATGTCGCCACATATTCAAGGAGAATACCACTGTTGCTAACTCCGGGTCATGGGTAGCATAGTTCTACTCATGCTATCTTAGCTTTCGAGAACCATATGTGATCACTACTCGCTCCTGCATCAGGACACATCTGAGTCGAGTCCCTAACACGTCGTATTAGACTACAAACCCAACGCCCTCCTTCGGTAGCCTCAAGATGGGGGCACTCATCTGCCTCTACCTCAGTTCCTAGAAACTACACTAGAATCTCTCCGACCACATGAAGGGTTTCCCATTTTTTGTCAATGCTGATAAGGGTTCTACAACTCTAGAAACGTTAGGCACAAAACTCTGGTAGTAACCAGCTAGACCTAGAAAACTCCGCATCTCTGTCACACTCCTGGGTGGCTCCCAAGCAAACACAACCACCATCTTCACTAGATCCACCGCAACTCTAGCCTCTGAGATGACGTGTCCCATAAAGTGAACCTCTCAGATCTAGAACTGGCACTTCGAGAGATTAATATAAAGCTGGTGATCTCAGAGTGTGTCCAGAATTATCTGCAGATTATAGGCATGCTCCTCCTCTATAGATGAGTATATCAGGTTGTTGTCGATGAAGACTACCAAAAAGTGATCGAGGTATGACTGGAAGATTCTGTTCATGAGTCCCATGAACATTGTTGGGGCATTGGTCCTGCTGAATGGCATAACCAAGAACTCATAGTGGCCATACCGACATCTGAAGGTTGTCTTTTGCACATCCTCATCTCATACCCTAAGATGGTGATAGCCCGATCTGAGGTCTATCTTCAAAAAACACCATGCTGCCTTTAGTTTATCAAAAATATCGTCAATCCTCGGTAGTGGGTACTTGTTTTTCACGGTCACCTGGTTTAGGCTTCGATAGTCCACACAGAGTCACAAACTCCCATGTTCCTTCTTGGTGAACAAAATCGAGGCTGCCCAAGGAGAAACACTTGGCCTAATGAACCCTTGCTCTACAAGTCCTCCAGCTATACTCACAGCTCTCGAAGCTCTGTAGGAGCCATATGATATACTGGTATAGATATCGGTGCCTTCCCGGGGTACAAGTCGATGTAAAAGTCCACCTCTCTATGAGGAGGTAGACCCAGAACATCATCAGGGAAAACATTAGTGTAGTGGTTCACCACTATAGGATAGCTCGGACTCTCAACATCAACTACTCCGAGGGTAAGGCTAGCCAACTGATGTGTGATCGGATTCAACCTCCTCTAAGTAAGTCTATCCTATACTGAAAAGGTTCCCTTATCATCGGTGAAGGAAAACTTGGCCCCATCCTCGCGGACACACCACACTTTGTACCTAATACAGTTGATCTAATCATGGACTGTAGATAACCAATCCATACCCAAGATGACATCGTAAGGCCTCGAAGCTGCTACTAGAAGATCCCAGCCGAAGCTCTCACCTCCTAGAGTAAGCTCACACTACCGACACGAGTGTGTAATCATCGAATCCTCTCCCATAGGAGTCTCTATCCATAAGGATCGATCCAACAGCTCCATCGGAATCTCAAAACTCCTAACGAGGGCAGTGGAAATAAAAGAGTGACTGGCACTGATGTGTATAAGTACTGCAACTAAAGTGGAGTAGACATAGATCATACCTTGAATCATCTCCGGAGCACCATGGTCATAAGCCTCAGCTGCCTGGAGCTGAACTCGTCCCTGTCCACATGCTCCTTGTGGTCAGGGTAGACCACTTGGAGGTGGTGGCAGTAGAACCTAGAATCACCGCCCACCGCCTGCTGCACGACCAGCTCCTCTACCATGTCCACTTACTTCCTACAAACCTCCTCGATTGAATATTTGCCTCTTCCCAGGAGGTCCTTAGACCGGATGATGGTCATCCGTATGTCCGGTTGGGTAGTCGTGAGCCATGTGACCCTGCCCTAAACTATGACTCTGACGTCACGTGTACTCCATATTTTTCTTGTACTACCTCTCCTACCATCGATGCATCTCCTGCTGCTGCTACTACTGCCGACAAAGCTCTTCCTACTCCATATGTGTAGTTTCTATAAGCTCACCCTAAGCTCGTAGTTTCTCTTCATATTGTGAATCACATAACGATGACTCTCAACGAGCTCCTCTTGAGTTTCATGATGACATTGCAGTGATAGCATAATAACTTTGAGGCATCAATCGAGAGCCGATACCAATAACTCGGCCTTTCTTGAAGGCATACTGAGTCTCCTACATCCATGTTGCATCATCAAATCTTACAGTACTCGAGGTCAGATCCTCGGTCTCATCCCGACTCTCAGCCTTTTTCTAAGACATTGCGAGCTCATATGACTCTTTCAATTGCAATTTAAAATTGAAATAGTTAAAATATTATTTGTAGTTAATTTTAAAACTCAAAAGAAATTATACATACCACAATATGACACTGGCGATCACCTCTAATCTCTCTAGTTATATGATCATTGTAAATCCTCCTATAAATGTCAAACTCTGTAATATCAGGATATTCAACTAACAATATGAGTATAAAATAAATAGTTTACATTTAAAGTTTTATAAATTATTAAAAAATGTACTTACCATATGTTGTCGATGCATACTAAATGTATGACTACTAGCTCGATGTGTCACCTCTTATCTATCCCATTTCTGTCGACCTAACGATACCCTCCTCTAAAAACTATCTCCCATCCAATATGAACATAATACATCCCAAACATGAGATGAGATATAATCTAGTCAGTGGGTGAAACAAGACTGATCAAAATCTATGATTCTCACTTTCCACATTACCTTCCTCCTCAGATTGTACAAAAACTAAAAGTAACTCTCATGCATACTGACCACCCATGGCTCCCGGATAGAGTCCCACATGATATCATCGATATGATACTATGAAAAATATAAATAATTAATAATATCAAGTTATTAATAAAATAAATTTCAAAATAACAATTATTTATTTATGTACCATCTAATGATCGAACTCGCGGTGCTGAACATTAATGAGAATATGATCCCACATAACTCATGCTCTATAAAAATAATTCTACAATATAGTATTTCCCTATCCAACATCTATATGCGAAAATCTATGAAAAAGAGAAAAAATAATCAAACAATTAGTATATCAATAAATTAATGAAAATTAATGAAAACTAACTAAACTACACAACTGAACATACCTACACATGCATGGATCAAACTGACGACATGGACATCACTTGAGGATAGGGTCCGGAATCATCAATATCGTAAGACCACAACCCCTCCGAGTCATTGTAGAACCACTATTAGTATAAGGTTTAGATGATGTGCCATTAGGCTCATCATCAGGTAGTACAACATTATCCAACTCATGAAATATACCATATAAACATTCATCAGGCATCTAAAACATGAAATAAATATTGTCAGCAAATATATGAAAGCAAGTATTATATATGGATATATATTATTTATGATTATAACAAATATTTAATTGTGCCAATATTAATTCTCAAATTCATATATTACGGTTTCAATATCTTTATATTCCTCCTCAGTATCATCAATTTACATGGGAGTTTCATCTTCATCTTCATCATCTATTTCTATTTCAAATACACTTGTTATATAAACAACATCATCGCCTCCATCCACCTATAACTATGGGGTATCATCATCGATATTTGTGTCTCTTCATGGAAAAGATGCATTTGGAGTTGTCTCTTGAAAATTTTCAATTCCTTACACTTCAGTGGAACCACCTCCACTATGGATAAATTAATTTTTATGAGATTTCATTTTTATTATGCCCCACTAATCACTTAACTCTCTTGAATAAGCACAATAATTTTTATAATAAATTTGATGTGCCTGATAAACTAATAAAAATGGTTTATTTACTGTAAGAAGGATTTTATATTTAATATCAATGATTTCATGGCACAGATGAACACACAAGCCTCTATTAGTATCCAACTAATGACATTTAAACATCATTATGTATCTATATCCTAGATAATATAGTTCAATTTTTTATTCCAGCATGCCATAAAAGTCAAATTCATTTTCTCTATAATGAGACCCTCTCAAGAAAATACAACTATTCATTGTTTTTTTTGATTCCCCATATTCATGTGTATGAAATCGAAAACCATTCACCACATAATCATTATAAGATTTAACCATTTTGGATGGTGGGTTACCCAATACGCATAATCGATTATCAATTTCATCAACATCTTGAGTTACCTAAAAATTTGAAAAATAGTTATCAATATAATAATTAATAAATTAATTTTATATGTTAAACCATAAAAAATTTACTTTATCAGTTTTTGAAACCAGTAGGAAAAATTATTTTGCTAACATTATTCAAGAGCAGATGATGTAATTTGTGGAAACTATTTCTTGATATGATTATCATATAATCTAAAAATAAAATAATATTAATTTACTTAAAAAATATAGAATAAGTGATAGGGGCACTCACAGTACAAATGATTCCATTTCTTCATAGTTGAGTAGAACATATGTATAATACCCATGATGTTCATCATCTAAAATCTATCATTCATGAACTCCACCAAAGCCAAGTTCATGATAATTAAAAACTAATAATTTATTTTTCATTTCATCATCAACAATTCCCTCATTACGTCCCATGCAATTATGTTTTGAGGTATATTCATATTGAAAATAATGAGAGTAGAAGAAAGAAATTCCCACCTATAAATAAACTTCTGAAATTGATCCTTCAACTGATGCTTTGTTACGTACCTTTTTCTTTAAATTATTCATGTATCTCTTGAATGGGAACATCCATCAAAACTGTACCGAACCTCTACATTTTGCTTCATGCAACAAATATAATATCAAATGTTCCATTGAATCAAAGAAAGCTGGTGGGATTTTTTTTACAATTTATATAAAATTAAAACAACATCATCTTGGAGTCTACTTAGTGTATCATAGTCTATTATTGCTGTAGAAATGTTTAGAAAAAATACGATATTTTTTAAGCGAATACCAAAATCATAGAATTCAACAAACCTCTAAATATAATTGATTTTTTCCATTATAACATGACATTCATGACTTTTTAATCCTATAATATGATTATTTCTAATACATCTAGCCAAATTGGAAGCATAACCATCTAAAAGCCTCAAATCTACAGTCCACTAACAAAATAATAATTTATTTTCTTTAGAAACTGTATAAATCGCTTTTGGCTTCATTAACTTCTATGATCTGATATTTTTAAATAGTTCAAGTTCTATTCACATAAATTTTTTGGAAAGATTTAATCATTCTTTTACACTTTCTTTGGTCTTACTATGTAACACCCCAAGAATTCATAATGTGTTATTTCTTCAAAATAATTCAATAACTTGCACTACATGCAACACCGAGTTCAATTGCACCATGACTTACCAAAAAGCCATTCAAAAGAGGTTATGAATAGTATTAACTAAATTTTAAACTTTATATAATCCTTATAATTTTTCCATATTATGAGTATCTTAGACATAATGCAAGAACAAATTCATTTTCAGTATTGCACTTATATCAACTTTTAATAGTGAACCCTTTTTTAATACAATATTTTAAACTTTTTGACTAAATGGGGACATCAAAAATTTAAAATGAAACATCCCAAGCTTCCACGGTACGCTTTCTTTGAATAATACAGTAGCGTGTGTTGTACGGAACCTTGAGTTTTAACACACACCACAACCAATCAAACTAGCCGTTATGAATAGTAGTACCCAATTTTTGAAATTATATATATTTTATATTTCAAAATGGACTTCATTTTTGGATTCGGAATATCTAATTAAGCCTAAGGTGAAATTTTGGTACTTTTTGGATAACTTTCATATTTTGATGAATAGTGAAAATTACTAAATTTTAATTAAAAACAACTTTTTTAATCAAAATAATTAATAGTGATAAATTATGAATTTGAGTGGTTTTAAAGTATATTTAGAATATATTTTTACCATTTAATATAATGTTGGTCATTGGACATAAGTTTACAATTAAACCGAACATAAACAAGTGTCAATCTTTTGATAGTTATTATCTCTTAAAAACACATTTTTTGTTTTGACAGCGGGAATTAATTTTAAATTAATTTCTGCCACTTCTGTGTTTTGAATTTAGAAAAATGGATTCCATATTTGGAATCAGGATTTCCAAATTGTGTAAATAGGTAACTTTTATTTTTAGACATTTTGAATAATTACTGTGGTAAATATTTTATTTACCATGCCTAAGGGTAAATCTGGTAAATAAGGGTTAAAAAATAATATTATAATAATACTAAATTACCCTAAAACGTGTCCTAGCTCTATTGGTTGATACATGTTCGACCATAGGCATCTTTGGGTCGATTTGGGGACCCCATGGTGCCACTTGTAGGTGATAGGGACACTTTATTTTAATTAAGTTAAAATGAATACAAAAATGACACAAGCATATATCTTTTAGAAAAACAATTATTACATAGGGTTATATATGTTGGATTTTAGATTATAAATATTCATTGGAAATATAAAAAGATTTCCTAAATAATTATATTTTATTTATAATTTTTAGACATTAAATAATTTATTTTATTTATGACACAATGATGATGCAGTAATTACTAAAATAGTGAAAAATTAAATTAATTGATATTATAAATACCCAAATAAATATAATATGAAACTTTTAATGAATTAAAATAATTTTATAGGATAATATGATATATTAGTATTGATTTAATTTACTTTGTTTGAAGTAATCAATCTGTTATGAGTTTCAAAAAAATCAACTATTGAATAGTGTCCAAATTGACATAAAAGAGTTCTTAAAACAAATATTATTAATTGATATTAAATTCCTAAAAATCTAAGGTTCGGCCAAGAGACTTATATCATGATAGGTTCATCATTAATGGACCACTTGGGGGTCTCTTGGATGTATATAGTAAGTTTATTAACCATATTATATAAAAATACAAAGAGACATTGTAAAAGTGAAACTAATTAACTTAGAGTTAATACTTAAAGATAAGGTTAATATAAGTACCCAAACCTGTCTAAATTATATTGGTTGAGTTGTTTTAAACCTATCCCCACCTTAAACTTTGAATAGTCAACTTTGGAGCCATTGGAAACCGATTATGAATTTATTATAAACTAATATCTCTAGCTTTTCCAAAGGTGCCCCTCACCCCTCTTATAAAAGGGCACTCCTCCTTCTCATTTCTTCACACCTTAAAAGCCTTTTGGTTCGGCCAAACTCTGACAAAATACTCTCCCAACTTCCCTCAATACAACCTAGAGGCCTTAGTTTGATCATAAAGCCAACCTAAGGATCCCTTTTGATCACATCAAAAGGAAGAACCTGAAGAAGAGGTAATGTTTTCACCACCCCTTTTCAAGTTCCTTTCTTCTTTTACTTCTTCTTTATTTGTTATTACCATTCTAAAATAATAAATCCAGTATCTTATATATACTGTGATGTTATTATAAATATGGTACAACCATATTCAGTATTCTATCCACCCTTTGAATAACATGTCACCATACGTGCGTACGTACGGCTTACCGTCTCCACGTCGTGGTGTAATTGTTATTCAATATATTATTATTTGGATGGGTATAATAATGATATGAAACTCATGTAAATAATAAATAAAACATGTTAATGATTCTGTATATATGACATAACAACCATTTATATATTATTTTAATATCAAAAGAATGATATTGTCGCTCGTGCGTACATACGGACTACCGTCTCCACGAACGCGATGGGATTCATTCTCCATCGTATCCATTCAAGTATAATTATCATTTTATGATTTAAAAATGATGTTTAAGGACTTGATATCATTATGTATATTAATAATATACCACCTATCCATTACAAACATGGCTTACATAACAAAATATATAAAAGAAAACAAGTAAGTTAAGACCCGAAACAACGATAATACTAAGATATTATTATCAAATAAATATTAAAAGATCATATATGATATCATAATTATGTATATGATTTTTGTATAATTTAATAAAAATTATTTCACCATTATACATGAGGTTAACCTACCCCAACCAACGAAAAGTACAAGGTAAGGGTTATTTCACAATCTCTTCATTATCCGAGGTTGTTTTTACGTAATAATCTACTGGGATCTCTTTATCATCCACATCTATGTTTCTTACTAATGTATTTCAAAACATTTTTATTATTTAAAAAAATATGGGTTAAAGTCATTTATACCCTTGTTTGACTTTTTATAAGATGAATCTTTCCGTCGTTTTCAAAACAAGGTCCTTTTAACCTTTTCGACAGAATTAAGGTAAGAATGTTTTTTTAACTTATACGGCGGGTGCGGTTATTTTCCGCCATTATAAAATATTCAAATATTTACTTACAAGCTAATAAGAATATTTTCAAAGAAAATGTATTATTTTATATGGCTCTTAAATGATTTCAAAAATAGAAAGAGATATTTCTCTAAAAATAGTTTTGATTTCATCTATGTCAACATCCTTTGATGGATTTTACGCTTATTTGAAGTTGATATATTATGATACAAAACTTCTATATTGTATTGAAGGTTTTATGATATGTTTGACTGTGGATGTGCTATTTTTATACCATTCATAGTTTATGGTGAAATTATTGACATTTCGTATGCTAGTTTTAATACGAATGTTTATGTTATGTTTAAACCTTTTCATATGGAAATGCATTGGACTTAATATGTGACGGGTGGAGCCCGCTATAGCTCCTCGATGCATCGGTAGGTCTCATGAGACAAACTAGTGTCTTGGAAAAAGGCCTTGGAAAAATCTTATTTGTAGTCTTGGCACGAGGCCTTGGCTATGTGGTTATGATAGTCTGGCATTATGCATTCCAACATTATGAAAGTGGTTATTGATATTGCATGTGATTATTCGATTAGTAGAATATCCACGTGAACAAGTAAATGGAATTATTTCATTTTACTTTTTCCATACTATGTTGAAGTTCAAGTTTAAAAGGCTTTTTTTTTAGTAATTCATTGCCTTAAATGTTTATGCTTATTTTTGAATGTTCCGCTATATTGTTATCCTTACTGGGCATTTGAGATCACCCCTTTTCTATGTTTTATTTTTCCCAGGATGTGAAGAAGTAAGTTATGAATGACCTGCAGGGATTTTATGAGGGGATAATAGTGTGGACTGTGGAGACATTATGTTGTTGTAGTAGTTTTTCATTTTATGATGTAATGTAAAACTTATGAATATATCTAGTGTTTCCAAGGCTACTAAACCAATCGGTCTTTAGAGATTTGATCTTTCTTGTGATCATGCCAATGTTATGTAATAATGCACTGACTCTGGGTAACTAGGGTCGGGGCGTTACAGTTGGTATCAGAGGAAGTTTAGTACAAACCTTGGAAACTAGATTTAGATAAACTCTGATTAGAGCACGTAGACCTAAGATGAACTTTGAGGATTAGTATAGAAGAACTTCATAGAATTTTGGTATTGTAGAGATTTTGTGAGTTTTCCGAGCAATACATCCCTGTCTGGATACGAGCAGGTAGAGGCGGCTCTGGCATAGATGTACCTAGGGGTAAAACCCGAAAACACCGCTTTGAGCTAGACTCGAACGGGAACTGGTGCACGACAACGGGCCTTGCTGCACTCTTGGTTACGACACTCCCGAGGGATATGCTTAGGATAATTATCATTTTCTTTACAAACCATTATGAAGGGTTTATGAGTATATACATCCTCAAAGGATACATTTTTATGATTATGGATTATATCCATAAATAGTTCAATTTATGTTAAGTGTTTTATAAGTATGGGATTATGTATTTTGATTCATAAACTGATCTAGTGTATGCCATTGTTTAGAAATGGCGTCCAGTAGAAGGAATGAGAACTCCAGAAATGCACATGATCCAAAGAGAAGGAAGGATCATATCTTTCATGGTCTTAAGCTAGAATTTATAAGAAAAATAGTCTCCCATGTATTATCATCATATGAAGAAATAATATCATGTGTTGATAAGATAAGTAAAGAGTTTACTGAGTCCTATGGCTTTGAAGGGAAGTAAGAGAAGAAAAGGATGGAAGAGAGAAAGATGAATAAAGGGAAGAGGGAAAAGAAGAATTTTCCTATATGTGGTAACTGTGGAAAGAAACACCCTGGAACTTTCCTGAAAGGAATGGGAGTTTGTTATAAGTGTGGAGGAAAAGGGCACAAAGTACGTGACTGCAAGGGTAAGAAAATGGTTTCAAATGTACAATGCTTCATTTGCAAGGAGTTTGGACACTACGCGAACCTATGTCCCAGTCATCAGACTATGCCGCAAATGATGTTATTGGATAATAATCAAGTTATGATACTACCCCAGATGAAGAGGAATGATTAGAGTTCTTATGTTGATTATGTCAATTGAGTGTTGTATCAATAATGTACTTGTTATAATAATTATGGTGTATATAAGGATGGTACTGCAGTACTATTTCATTAAGGACTTGAGATTGTGTGGAACAAAGAAAAGTGACTCAATAGCAGGATAAATTTTTGGAAAATATATGGTTGAGAGATTGATAAATCATAATATAGTTCTGATACTGAGGTAGTGATTTTGGAATAATATGTGATTGTTTTGGATAAATTATATTGGATATTCTTGACTACCTTGGAACTGATTAATGATTTTTATATTCCATCATTGTTGGGGTTTACACCATTTTTGGATTAATGAAGTATATCCAGCATTCTATATGGAATAAGGGAGCATGAATGTAATCAATAAGGAATATGGTAATACATGATGAAGGTATTCATATGCTATTACGGGGTAAAAAGGATCTATATTATGTTTACCTTTCTTATAAATGTTGGACTGTGAGTTTGGACAGAAGTATTTTGGATAGTTCTAGTTTGGATTATTTTGGATTGCCATAAAAGGACAACCCGGAGGTCGGGCGGCAACCCGTCGCGTCCGGCAAGGCTGCGAGACTTGAACCCGCAACCGAAGGGCGACAAGGGTGTATCACCTACCACTGGCCCACGAGATGTCCTGGATTAAATAATGTAGTTTTTATTAAAAGATCTTGTAGATGAATTATAAATTCGTTTATTTTGGAACCCTATACGAATAGTGTAAATAAAATTTTTTACATTCTATTATCTTTTAGAGTGAAAGATGAGTTTGTGGTAGAAATTTATTAATGGATAAAACTCTAATTATAAAGTAAGTATATCTCCTTATGATCTTAGCCAATCTCATAAATAAATTCCTTAACATTAAGAAAAGCAACTTAGAACAAAAATGTTTTCCTAGATGGTACCTTAAATCATCACTAATTTATAGATTTGGGATTGTTGGACTTTTCATAGCCATGTTCTCTACCACTCTCCATTAGATAATTGATGGTTATATTTTTCTTCCATATCCATATTTTCCTACATGGAACCCTAGTATGTGTTATTTTCGGTAATCTTCATACTTTCGACTCTTTATTTTAAATAGAGTCCTTATTAATTCATTTTTCGATGTGGGATTTCAACTAAGATATTTTGAAACGTCAAAAATGTGTTATCCAAATACCCTATGTTTTATTGAACCGATGGTATTTCAAATCATCATAGATTGATGAATTTAAGGACCTCAATTTTACACTTGTTTGTGATTGATGACCTCAATCACTACTTATAAATATTTACGTTTTTCCTCCAATTATATGTCTCTAATTGCCACCAATGTTCTCCTAATCGAGATCATAATTTGGTGGTGACCCTTTGATTTATCTTTTCCTCATATTAAGACTAAATTTTAGTAACCCAATTTCCGATGTGGGTTTTCCCACAAATATATTTTCTACTTTCAACCTTTTATTTTCGAAGAACAATTTCAAATTGCGAGGACGCAATTTATTGAAGGATGGGAGAATGTAACACCCCAAGAATTCATAATGTGTTATTTCTTCAAAATAATTCAATAACTTGCAATACACGCAACACCGAGTTCAATTGCACCATGACTTACCAAAAAGCCATTCAAAAGAGGTTATGAATAGTATTAACTAAATTTTAAACTTTATATAATCCTTATAATTTTTCCATATTATGAGTATCTTAGACATAATGCAAGAACAAATTCATTTTAAGTATTGCACTTATATCAACTTTTAATAGTGAAACCTTTTTAAATACAATATTTTAAACTTTTTGACTAAATGGGGACATCAAAAATTTAAAATGAAACAACCCAAGCTTCCACGATACGCTTTCTTTGAACAATACAGTAGCGTGTGTTGTACGCAACCTTGAGTTTTAACACACACCACAACCAATCAAACTAGCCGTTATGAATAGTAGTACCTAATTTTTGAAATTATATATATTTTATATTTCAAAATGGACTTCATTTTTGTATTCGGAATATCTAATTTATCCTAAGGGGAAATTTTGGTACTTTTCGGATAACTTTCATATTTTGATGAATAGTGAAAATTACTAAATTTTAATTAAAAACAATTTTTTTAATCAAAATAATTAATAGTGATAAATTATGAATTTGAGTGGTTTTAAAGTATATTTAGAATATATTTTTACCATTTAATATAATGTTGGTCATTGGACATAAGTTTACAATTAAACCGAACATAAACAAGTGTCAATCTTTTGATAGTTATTATCTCTTAAAAACACGCTTTTTGTTTTGACAGCGGGAATTAATTTTAAATTAATTTCTGCCACTTCTGTGTTTTGAATTTATAAAAATGGATTCCATATTTGGAATCAGGATGTACAAATTGTGTAAATAGGTAACTTTTATTTTTAGACATTTTGAATAATTACTGTGGTAAATATTTTATTTACCATGGCTAAGGGTAAATCTGGTAAATAAGGGTTAAAAAATAATATTATAATAATACTAAATTACCCTAAAACGTGTCCTAGCCTTATTGGTTGATACATGTTCGACCATAGGCATCTTTGGGTCGATTTGGGGACCCCATGGTGCCACTTGTAGGTGATAGGGACACTTTATTTTAATTAAGTTAAAATGAATACAAAAATGACACAAACATATATCTTTTAGAAAAACAATTATTACATAGGGTTATATATGTTAGATTTTAGATTATAAATATTCATTAGAAATATAAAAGGATTTACTACATAATTATCATTTATTTATAATTTTTAGACATTAAATAATTTATTTTATTTATGACACAATGATGATGCAGTAATTACTAAAATAGTGAAAAATTAAATTAATTGATATTATAAATACCCAAATAAATATAATATGAACCTTTTAATGAATTAAAATAATTTTATAGGATAATATGATATATTAGGATTGATTTAATTTACTTTGTTCGAAGTAATCAATCTGTTATGAGTTTCAAAAAAATCAACTATTGAATAGTGTCAAAATTGACATAAAAGAGTTCTTAAAACAAATATTATTAATTGATATTAAATTCCTAAAAATCTAAGGTTCGGACAAGAGACTTATATCATTATAGGTTCATCATTAATGGACCACTTGGGGGTCGCTTGGACGTATATAGTAAGTTTATTTACCATATTATATAAAAATACAAAGAGACATTGTAAAAGTGAAACTAATTAACTTAGAGTTAATACTTAAAGATAAGGTTAATATAAGTACCCAAACCTGTCTAAATTCTATTGGTTGAGTTGTTTTCAACCTATACCCACCTTAAACTTTGAATAGTAAACTTTGGAGCCATTGGAAACTGATTATGAATTTATTATAAACTAATATCTCTAGCTTTTCCAAAGGTTCCCCTCACCCCTCTTATAAAAGGGCACTCCTCCTTCTCATTTCTTCACACATTAAAAGCCTTTTAGTTCGGCCAAACTCTGCCAAAATACTCTCCCAACTTCCCTCACTACAACCTAGAGGCCTTAGTTTGTTCAGAAAGCCAACTTAAGGAGCCCTTTTGATCACATCAAAAGGAAGAACCCGAAGAAGAGGTAATGTTTTCACCACCCCTTTTCAAGTTCCTTCTTCTTTTACTTCTTCTTTCTTTGTTATTACCATTCTAAAATAATAACTCCAGTATCTTATATATAATATGATGTTATTATAAATATGGTACAACCATATTCAGTATTCTATCCACCCTTTGAATAACATGTCACCATACGTGCGTACGTACGACTTACCGTCTCCACGTCGTGGTGTAATTGTTATTCAATATATTATTATTTGGATGGGTATAATAATGATATGTAACTCATGTCAATAATAAATAAAACATGTTAATGATTCTTTATATATGATATAACAACCATTTATATATTATTTTAATATCAAAATAATGATATTGTCGCTCGTGCGTACGTACGGACTACCGTCTCCACGAACGCGATGAGATTCATTCTCCATCGTATCCATTGAAGTATAATTATCATTTGATGATTTAAAAATGATGTTTAAGGACTTGATATCATTCTGGATATGAATAATATACCACCTATCCATTACAAACATGGCTTACATAACAAAACATATAAAAGAAAACAAGTAAGTTAACACCCGAAACAACGATAATACTAAGATATTATTATCAAATCAATATTAAAAGATCATATATGATATCATAATTATGTATATGATTCTTGTATAATTTAATAAAAATTATTTCACCATTATACAGGAGGTTAACCTACCCCAACCAAGGAAAAGTACAAGGTAAGGGTTATTTCACAATCTCTTCATTATCCGAGGTTGTTTTTACGTAATAATTTACTGGGATCTCTTTATCATCCACATCCACGTTTCTTACTAATGTATTTCAAAACATTTTTATTATTTACAACAATATGTGTTAAAGTCATTTATACCCTTTTTTGACTTTTTATAAGATGAATCTTTCCGTCGTTTTCAAAACAAGGTCCTTTTAACCTTTTCGACAGAATTAAGGTAAGAATGTTTTTTTAACTTATACGGCGGGTGCGGTTATTTTCCGCCATTATAAAATCTTCAAATCTTTCCTTACAAGCTTATAAGAATATTTTCAAAGAAAATGTTTTGTTTTATATGTCTCTTAAATGATTTCAAAAATAGAAAGAGATATTTCTCTAAAAATTGTTTTGATTTCATCTATGTCAACATCCTTTGATGGATTTTACGCTTATTTGAAGTTGATATATTATGATACAAAAATTCTATATTGTATTGAAGGTTTTATGATATGTTTGACTGTGGATGTGCTATTTTTATACCATTCATAGTTTATGGTGAAATTATTGACATTTCGTATGCTAGTTTTAATACGAATGTTTATGTTATGTTTAAACATTTTCATATGGGAATGCATTGGACTTAATATGTGACGGGTGGAGCCCGCTATAGCTCCTCGATGCATCGGTAGGTCTCATGAGACAAACTAGTGTCTTGGCACAAGGCCTTGGAAAAATCTTATTTGTAGTCTTGGCACGAGGCCTTGGCTATGTGGTTATGATAGTCTGGCATTATGCATTCCAACATTATGAAAGTGGTTATTGATATTGCATGTGATTATTCGATTAGTAGAATATCCATGTGAACAAGTAAATGGCATTATTTCATTTTACTTTTTCCATACTATGTTGAAGTTCAAGTTTAAAAGGCTTTTGTTTTAGTAATTCATTGCCTTAAATGTTTATGCTTATTTTTGAATGTTCCGCTATATTGTTATCCTTACTGGGAATTTGAGCTCACCCCTTTTCTATGTTTTATTTTTCCCAGGATGTGAAGAAGTAAGTTATGAATGACCTGCAGGGATATTATGAGGGGATAATAGTGTGGACTGTGGAGACATTATGTTGTTGTAGTAGTTTTTCATTTTATGATGTAATGTAAAACTTATGAATATATCTAGTGTTTCCAAGGCTACTAAACCAATCGGTCTTTCGAGATTTGATCTTTCTTGTGATCATGCCAATGTTATGTAATAATGCACTGACTCTGGGTAACTAGGGTCGGGGCGTTACAGTTGGTATCAGAGGAAGTTTAGTACAAACCTTGGAAACTAGATTTAGATAAACTCTGATTAGAGCACGTAGACCAAAGATGAACTTTGAGGATTAGTATAGAAGAACTTCCTAGAATTTTGGTATTGTATAGATTTTGTGAGTTTTCCGAGCAATACATCCCTGTCTGGATACGAGCAGGTAGAGGCGGCTCTGGCACAGATGTACCTAGGGGTAAAACCCGAAAACACCGCTTTGAGCTAGACTCGAACGGGAACTGGTTCACGACAACGGGCCTTGCTGCACTCTTGGTTAGGACACTCCCGGGGGATATGCTTAGGATAATTCTCATTTTCTTTACAAACCATTATGAAGGGTTTATGAGTATATACATCCTCAAAGGATACATTTTTATGATTATGGATTATATCCATAAATAGTTCAATTTATGTTAAGTGTTTTATTAGTATGGGATTATGTATTTTGATTCATAAACTGATCTAGTGTATGCCATTGTTTAGAAATGGTGCCCAGTAGAAGGAATGAGAACTCAAGAAATGCACATGATCCAAAGAGAAGGAAAGATCATATCTTTCATGGTCTTAAGCTAGAATTTATAAGAAAAATAGTCTCCCATGTATTATCATCATATGAAGAAATAATATCATGTGTTGATAAGATAAGTAAAGAGTTTACTGAGTCCTATGGCTTTGAAGGGAAGAAAGAGAAGAAAAGGATGGAAGAGAGAAAGATGGATAAAGGGAAGAGGGAAAAGAAGAATTTTCCCATATGTGGTAACTGTGGAAAGAAACACCCTGGAACTTACCTGAAAGGAATGGGAGTTTGTTATAAGTGTGGAGGAAAAGGGCACAAAGTACGTGACTGCAAGGGTAAGAAAATGGTTTCAAATGTACAATGCTTCATTTGCAAGGAGTTTGGGCACTACGCGAACCTATGTCCCTGTCATCAGACTATGACGCAAATGATGTTATTGGATAATAATCTAGTTATGATACTACCACAGATGAAGAGGAATGATTAGAGTTCTTATGTTGATTATGTCAATTGAGTTTTTTATCAACAATGTACTTGTTATAATAATTATGGAGTATATAAGGATTGTACTGCAGTACTATTTCATTAAGGACTTTAGATTGTGTGGAACAAAGAAAAGTGACTCAATAGCAGGATAAATTTTTGGAAACTATATGGTTGATAGAATGATAAATCATAATATAGTTCTGATACTGAGGTAGTGATTTTGGAATAATATGTGATTGTTTTGGATAAATTATATTGGATATTCTTGACTACCTTGGAACTGATTAATGATTTGTATATTCCATCATTGTTGGGGTTTAAAACATTTTTGGATTAATGAAGTATATCCAGCATTCTATATGGAATAAGGGAGCATGAATGTAATCAATAAGGAATATGGTATTACATGATGAAGGTATTTATATGCTATTACGGGGTAAAAAGGATCTATATTATGTTTACCTTCCTTATAAATGTTGGACTGTGAGTTTGGACAGAAGTATTTTGGATAGTTCTAGTTTGGATTATTTTGGATTGCCATAAAAGGACAACCCGGAGGTCGGGCGACAACCCGTCGCGTCCTGCAAGGCTGCGAGACTTGAACACGCAACCGAAGGGCGACAAGGGTGTATCACCTACCACTGGACCATGAGATGTCCTGGATTAAATAATGTAGTTTTTATTAAAAGATCTTGTAGATGAATTATAAATTCGTTTATTTTGGAACCCTATACGAATAGTGTAAATAGAATTTTTTACATTCTATTATCTTTTAGAGTGAAAGATGAGTTTGTGGTAGAAATTTATTAATGGATAAAACTCTAATTATAAAGTAAGTATATCTCCTTATGATCTTAGCCAATCTCATAAATAAATTCCTTAACATTAAGAAAAGCAACTTAGAACAAAAATGTTTTCCTAGATGGTACCTTAAATCATCACTAATTTATGGCTTTGGGATTGTTGGCCTTTTCATAGCCATGTTATCTACCACTCTCCATCAGATAATTGATGGTTAGATTTTTCTTCCATATCCATATTTTCCTACATGGAACCCTAGTATGTGTTATTTTCGGTAATCTTCATACTTTCGACTCTTTATTTTAAATAGAGGCCTCATTAATTCATTTTTCGATGTGGGATTTCAACTAAGATATTTTGAAACGTCAAAAATGTGTTATCCAAATACCCTATGTTTTGTTGAACCGATGGTATTTCAAATCATCATAGATTGATGAATTTAAGGACCTCAATTTTACACTTGTTTGTGATTGATGACCTCAATCACTACCTATAAATATTTACGTTTTTCCTCCAATTATATGTCTCTAATTGCCACCAATGTTCTCCTAATCGAGATCATAATTTGGTGGTGACCCTTTGATTTCTCTTTTCCTCATATTAAGAATAAATTTTAGTAACCCAATTTCCGATGTGGGTTTTCCCACAAATATATTTTCTACTTTCAACCTTTTATTTTCTAAGAACAATTTCAAATTGTGAGGATGCAATTTATTGAAGGAGGGGAGAATGTAACACCCCAAGAATTCATAATGTGTTATTTCTTCAAAATAATTCAATAACTTGAACTACACGCAACACAGAGTTCAATTGCACCATGACTTACCAAAAAGCCATTCAAAAGAGGTTATGAATAGTATTAACTAAATTTTAAACTTTATATAATCCTTATAATTTTTCCATATTATGAGTATCTTAGACATAATGCAAGAACAAATTCATTTTCAGTATTGCACTTATATCAACTTTTAATAGTGAACCCTTTTTTAATACAATATTTTAAACTTTTTGACTAAATGGGGACATCAAAAATTTAAAATGAAACATCCCAAGCTTCCACGGTACGCTTTCTTTGAATAATACAGTAGCGTGTGTTGTACGGAACCTTGAGTTTTAACACACACCACAACCAATCAAACTAGCCGTTATGAATAGTAGTACCCAATTTTTGAAATTATATATATTTTATATTTCAAAATGGACTTCATTTTTGGATTCGGAATATCTAATTAAGCCTAAGGTGAAATTTTGGTACTTTTTGGATAACTTTCATATTTTGATGAATAGTGAAAATTACTAAATTTTAATTAAAAACAACTTTTTTAATCAAAATAATTAATAGTGATAAATTATGAATTTGAGTGGTTTTAAAGTATATTTAGAATATATTTTTACCATTTAATATAATGTTGGTCATTGGACATAAGTTTACAATTAAACCGAACATAAACAAGTGTCAATCTTTTGATAGTTATTATCTCTTAAAAACACATTTTTTGTTTTGACAGCGGGAATTAATTTTAAATTAATTTCTGCCACTTCTGTGTTTTGAATTTAGAAAAATGGATTCCATATTTGGAATCAGGATTTCCAAATTGTGTAAATAGGTAACTTTTATTTTTAGACATTTTGAATAATTACTGTGGTAAATATTTTATTTACCATGCCTAAGGGTAAATCTGGTAAATAAGGGTTAAAAAATAATATTATAATAATACTAAATTACCCTAAAACGTGTCCTAGCTCTATTGGTTGATACATGTTCGACCATAGGCATCTTTGGGTCGATTTGGGGACCCCATGGTGCCACTTGTAGGTGATAGGGACACTTTATTTTAATTAAGTTAAAATGAATACAAAAATGACACAAGCATATATCTTTTAGAAAAACAATTATTACATAGGGTTATATATGTTGGATTTTAGATTATAAATATTCATTGGAAATATAAAAAGATTTCCTAAATAATTATATTTTATTTATAATTTTTAGACATTAAATAATTTATTTTATTTATGACACAATGATGATGCAGTAATTACTAAAATAGTGAAAAATTAAATTAATTGATATTATAAATACCCAAATAAATATAATATGAAACTTTTAATGAATTAAAATAATTTTATAGGATAATATGATATATTAGTATTGATTTAATTTACTTTGTTTGAAGTAATCAATCTGTTATGAGTTTCAAAAAAATCAACTATTGAATAGTGTCCAAATTGACATAAAAGAGTTCTTAAAACAAATATTATTAATTGATATTAAATTCCTAAAAATCTAAGGTTCGGCCAAGAGACTTATATCATGATAGGTTCATCATTAATGGACCACTTGGGGGTCTCTTGGATGTATATAGTAAGTTTATTAACCATATTATATAAAAATACAAAGAGACATTGTAAAAGTGAAACTAATTAACTTAGAGTTAATACTTAAAGATAAGGTTAATATAAGTACCCAAACCTGTATAAATTATATTGTTTGAGTTGTTTTCAACCTATACCCACCTTAACCTTTGAATAGTCAACATTGGAGCCATTGTAAACCGATTATGAATTTATTATAAACTAATATCTCTAGCTTTTCCAAAGGTGCCCCTCACCCCTTTTATAAAAGGGCACTCCTCCTTCTCATTTATTCACACCTTCAAAGACTTTTGGTTCGTCCAAACTCTGCCCAAATACTCTCCCAACTTACCTCACTACAACCTAGAGGCCTTAGTTTGATCATAAATCCAATCTAAGGAGCCCTTTTGATCACATCAAAAGGAAGAACCCGGAGAAGAGGTAATGTTTTCACCACCCCTTTTCAAGTTCCTTTCTTCTTCCACTTCTTCTTTCTTTGTTATTACCATTCTAAAATAATAACTCCAGTATCTTATATATACTGTGATGTTATTATAAATATGGTACAACCATATTCAGTATTCTATCCACCCTTTGAATAACATGTCACCATACGTGCGTACGTACGGCTTACCATCTCCACGTCGTGGTGTAATTGTTATTCAATATATTATTATTTGGATGGGTATAATAATGATATGTAACTCATGTAAATAATAAATAAAACATGTTAATTATTCTGTATATATGATATAACAACCATTTATATATTATTTTAATATCAAAAGAATGATATTGTCGCTCGTGCGTACGTACGGACTACCGTCTCCACGAACGCGATGAGATTCATTCTCCATCGTATCCATTCAAGTATAATTATCATTTGATGATTTAAAAATGATGTTTAAGGACTTGATATCATTATGGATATGAATAATATACCACCTATCCATTACAAACATGGCTTACATAACAAAACATATAAAAGAAAACAAGTAAGTTAACACCCGAAACAACGATAATACTAAGATATTATTATCAAATCAATATTAAAAGATCATATATGATATCATAATTATGTATATGATTCTTGTATAATTTAATAAATTTTTTTTCACTATTATACAGGAGGTTAACCTACCCCAACCAAGGAAAAGTACAAGGTAAGGGTTATTTCACAATCTCCTCATTATCCGAGGTTGTTTTTACGTAATAATCTACTGGGATCTCTTTATCATCCACATCCATGTTTCTTACTAATGTATTTCAAAACATTTTTATTATTTACAAGAATATGGGTTAAAGTCATTTATACCCTTGTTTGACTTTTTATAAGATGAATCTTTCCGTCGTTTTCAAAACAAGGTCCTTTTAACCTTTTCGACAGAATTAAGGTAAGAATGTTTTTTTTAACTTATACGGTGGGTGCGGTTATTTTCCGCCATTATAAAATCTTTAAATCTTTCCTTACAAGCTTATAAGAATATTTTCAAAGAAAATGTTTTATTTTATATGGATCTTAAATTATTTCAAAAATAGAAAGAGATATTTCTCTAAAAATAGTTTTGATTTCATCTATGTCAACATCCTTTGATGGATTTTACGCTTATTTGAAGTTGATATATTATGATACAAAACTTATATATTGTATTGAAGGTTTTATGATATGTTTGACTGTGGATGTTCTATTTTTATACCATTCATAGTTTATGGTGAAATTATTGACATTTCGTATGCTAGTTTTAATACGAATGTTTATGTTATGTTTAAACATTTTCATATGGGAATGCATTGGACTTAATATGTGACGGGTGGAGCCCGCTATAGCTCCTCGATGCATCGGTAGGTCTCATGAGACAAACTAGTGTCTTGGAACAAGGCCTTGGAAAAATCTTATTTGTAGTCTTGGCACGAGGCCTTGGCTATGTGGTTATGATAGTCTGGCATTATGCATTCCAACATTATGAAAGTGGTTATTGATATTGCATGTGATTATTCAATTAGTAGAATATCCATGTGAACAATTAAATGGAATTATTTCATTTTACTTTTTCCATACTATGTTCAAGTTCAAGTTTAAAAGGCTTTTGTTTTAGTAATTCATTGCCTTAAATATTTATGCTTATTTTTGATTGTTCCGCTATATTGTTATCCTTACTGGGAATTTGAGCTCACCCCTTTTCTATGTTTTATTTTTCCCAGGATGTGAAGAAGTAAGTTATGAATGACCTGCAGGGATATTATGAGGGGATAATAGTGTGGACTGTGGAGACATTATGTTGTTGTAGTAGTTTTTCATTTTATGATGTAATGTAAAACTTATGAATATATCTAGTGTTTCTAAGGCTACTAAATCAATCGGTCTTTCGAGATTTGATCTTTCTTGTGATCATGCCAATGTTATGTAATAATGCACTGACTCTGGGTAACTAGGGTCGGGGCGTTACATACTAGGTGTGTCCAAAATTATATAAAATATATTTTCAAAATAGTTATTCTTAATATTCTTGACATCCAATATGTGATGAACCAACAGATCAGACTAATACGAAAGATCCCAAAAAATGATTTATTTTATCCAATCATGTTCTCTCCCAAATACATCAATTTTCTATTGGTTTATAGTCTGTTCAAGGGTAATTACTGCTATTTTTTACTAATTACCTCCAATTTTTACTAATTATTGCTAATTTTTACTAATTACTCCAAATTATTACTAATTACAACTAACTATTATTAATTACTACTAATTACCACTTATTATTACTAATTTTTATTTGTTTATAACCATTTTTTACTAATTACCACTAATTTTTACTAATTATTATTAATTTTTACTAATTACCAATTTTTTTTTCTTATTATAGTTAATTTATACCAATTACTGCAAAATTTTACTAATTACTGCTAATTATAACTAATTAATGCTAATTACCAATTATTATTACTAATTTTTATTTGTTTATAACAATTTTATACAAATTAACACTAATTTTTAATAATTATATCGATTTATCATTATTGTTTGCTATTTTTTTATTAATTTATAACAATTTTTACTAATTATGACTAATTTTTAATGATCATATTGATTTAATGCTATTTTTTACCAATTATAATTAATTAATAATAATTACCACTATTTTTTACTAATTACCATTATTTTTTACTAATTAACGCTAATTTTTACTAATTTCTTCTAAATATTACTAATTAATGCTAATTATTTATAATTAATGTTAATTATTACTAATTACTACTAATCACCACTTATTATTATTATTTGTTAATTTATAATAATTTTTTACTAATTACCGCTAATTTTTAATAATTATATTGATTTATCACTCATTTTTACTAATTACTGCTAATTAATACATTATATCTCTATTTTTTTTTACTAATTTCCGCTAATTTTAACAAGTTACAGCAAATGTTTTCTAATTAATGCCAAGTTTTACTAATTACCAGTAATTATTACTAATTACTGCTAATTGTTACGAAAAACTGCTAATTACCACTTATTATTACTATTTTTTATTAATTCATAACATTTTTTACTAATTACTGCTAATTTTTAATAATTATATTGATTTATCACTAATTTTAACTAATTATCATTGATAAATACTAATTACTTCTATTTTTTTACTAATTACCATTATTTTTTCTAATTACCACTAATTTTTACTAATTATCGCTAATTTTTACTAATTATGACTAATTATTACTAATTACCACTAATTATTACTAATTACAGCTAATTATTACCAATTATTGCTAATTACAACTTATTATTACTATTTTTTATCAGTTTATAACATTTTTTACTAATTACCACTAATTTTTAATAATTATATTGATTTATCGATAATTATTACTAATTATGGATAATTAATATATTATACTGCTATTTTTTTCATAATTTCCATTAATTTTTACTAATTAACGCTAATTTTTACTAATTACCGATAATTATTAATAATTGTAACTAATTATTACTAATTACTACTAATTAACACTTATTACTACTAGTTTTTATTAATTTATAACATTTTTACCATTTACCGCTATTTTTTAATAATTATATTGATTTATCCCTAATTTTTACTAATTACCATTAATTAATACTAATTACCGCTAACTTTTAATAATTACCACTTTTAATTACTACTAATTATTACTAATTGCTTCTAAATATTACTAATTACTGCTAATTAGCACTTATTATTACTAATTTTTATTAGTTTATAATTTTTTTACTAATTTCCACTAATTTTTACTAATGACAGATAATTATAACTAATTACTACTAATTACCACTTATTATTACTGTTTTTTTAGTTTATAACAATTTTTTACTAATTACCCCTAAATTTTAATATTTATATTTATTTATCGCTAATCTTTACTAATTACCTCTAATTAATAGCAATAACCGCTATTTATTAACAATTATTGTTAATTTTTACTAATTACTGCTAATTATTACCAATTACTGCTAATTACAACTTATTATTACTAATTTTTATTAATTTATGACATTTTTTTACTAATTACAACAACTTTTTAATAATTATATTTATTTATCGCTAATTTTTACTAATTATCTATAATTAATACTAATTACCGCTATTTGTTTTAACTCATTACTGTTAATTATTACCAATTATTTCTAATTTTTACTAATTACCACAATTTTTTACTAATTACTGCTAATTACCACTTATTGTTACTAATTTTTATTAGTTTATAATTTTTTTAATAATTACTGTTATTTTGTAATAATTGTATTGATTTATCGCTAATTTTTACAAATTATAGCTAATTAATACTAATTACTGTTTTTTTTCTAATTACCGTTAATTTTTACTAATTTCCGTTAATTTTTACTAATTATTGTTAATTTTTACTAATTACTGCTAATTTTTCTTCTTCTAATTACCGTTAATTACCACTTATTATTACTAATTTTTATTAATTTATAACAATTCTTTTTACTAATTACCGCTAATTTTTAATAACTATATTGATTTATCGCTATTTTTTACTAATTATCGCTAATTAATACTCATTATTGCTACTTTTTACTCATTACCGTTAATTATTACTAATTACCGCTAATTATATCTATTTACTGCTAATTAAAACTAATTATTTCAAATTAAAACTATTTACCTTTTAATTAAAAAAATTACTGCTAATTAAAACTAAATATTTCCGATTTAAAATTACTACTGCTAATTATAAATAATTATTTCTAAAAATAAATAATTACTTCTAATTAACTCTAATTACAACTAATTAATAACATTAAAATCTAATAAAAAATAAAATAAAATAAAATAAAATAACAATTTAAAAAATTACATAAGCACTTAAAAAATAAAGATTTTGTGCGTTGTAAATCTCAAAATTTCATTCCTCATAAAAATTTAAACTTCTACTTGAACAAGTGAAAAGAAGAAGGGGAAAACTGAGCAAAAGAGACCTCAATTGGTGAATGGAGAGAAAAAATTCAGGGGGGGGGGATATATAGGTTTGATTAGTAGCGACGAGACTATTTGTGATGGTGACCCTATTGGAAATCGTATTATTAGCGAAGGGGTATGTTACAAATAATTCCCGCAATAAATAATTGAGGTGGCTGTTAAAAAATTAATTACAATGGAACCCTTTGCAAATACTCACCTGCCGACAGAGTATTTGTAGCAGGAATTAATTCCCTTCACAAATAATTTAAAAAGATGAATATTATTTTTGATGAGAGAATGATCCCGTCACAATTAACTTTACATGACCAAGGGTATTTACGACAAGAACCATGTCCCGTCACAAATACTCATTCCTGTTAGGTTTATGGGTCCTGTAGCGGAAGTCGGTGGGCCGGGGATTTTAAATTTTTCGTCGGCGGGATGAAAAAACTTGTCGTCACCGACGATCTGAGCCCCGGAGAGGTCTGAGGATCTCGCATAAATTTTATGAAGCACAAAGATAAACAGAAAACTTACCCGTTTCAGATCCCAAGCCGTTGTCGACTGCAACTTTTCACCGGTGATAGTTACACGAAGGATCCATAGCAGGATCTCTCTAGATCGTCCACACGCACTTCAGAAATCCACTAGAACGCCGATCGTCGAACTCTGGGTGCTAGAGCGACGATCTGATGATATATTCGACGTCTCGACGATCATCGCATCGTCGATCTTACGATGCGTGATAAGAAACTCAATCCAAGCATGGATCAACAACTTCTCTCTCTAGAGAGCGGGAGGAGAGTGGAGCTCTAGCCAAAATGACATGAATAGTAGTTGCACTTGAGCCCCTCTCCTCTATTTATAGCGAATTGTGAAAATTACCCAGTTGGGTTCCCCGACCCTCGTTAATTCCACATCCACTAAATAAATAACTATGACGACTTAAAACTGCATCAATATGATTTATTTATTTTATCACATACTTGTAATATATATGAAATATATTACGTTATAAAATCCGAGCCATTTAACTCGACTCGCTGTCCCACTTAATATTAAACGAACCTTGGAATATTAAAATAATATTCCTTCGATTAATATTTTCTCTTATTTACTAAACTCGTAAATACATTAAATAATCACAAATATTCATAACTTGAATATTAATGAATTTATTTAATTATTTAGGCGATCAGTACTTTGGACAACACTCGAACCACAGTGGTGGGGCCCACCATGTCCAATATTCCTATTCCACTGAATAGGTGCAGATTCTTGAATACGCTGTTGTGTGTGACCCTCTAGGCCCTTATCTCAATAGTAGTGAATAAAATCCACAGACCAAGAGCGGGGTCTAGCAACCCACCATGGCCCCTAAAGAGATAAGAATGGTCATTGCAATGACTACTAACCTACGAACACTGACTATGTACTATAGTCTATTATTAAATATCTCATAAAGCAGGACGCACTCTTGTGTCATCACCCTTATCTTGCTTTATTATTTGTTGATCTATCCTGATGGATTTTCCTTTATACTGATTTGGACAAAGACTTATGAAGGCGACACCATCCTGATCAACCAAGCCTGAGATATACAACTTCCTAAACGTGGAAGCGACAAATCCTTTCTTGACCATTCAACCAACGTCATACCACCAACGACGAACCCAACACAAACTACCTCACCAGAATATTACTGCCATGGTTTTTTCCTTGCATCAAAGTACGTAATTTAATGATATACATTGGTAATGGTCTCAAGTCAGGAGACCAATACACATGTCTGTAGATAGGAACTACCAATGACACCCAAAACATGTGGTGTTCCAATTGGTGGGTCTGTCCTCATGATCTCACTACCAAAGATCACCAAGTGCGAACTTCAAGAGAAGAAGTCTCAATACTTATGATCCCCCAACACCTGATAGTCAAACATTTACTGTGTCTAGTCAGTAAGATGTATCTAGACTATAGAACATATATTTAAGATCAATGTCATTGTATCTCGAGGTTCTCATTATAGCCTGGGATATGCTATAACCTCTTGACACGAAAATTAACCTTTGGACATTACCATTATTATAGTGGACACAGAAAATTCTGCACTATAATGGTAAGATAACATCATGCACAACTAATTTTACACATGATATGGTAATCAAAAAGTACTCCATAGTTGGTTCTAGGGCACCCACCATTTCAACACTCCCACTTGCACTAAAGCTAACTTGCTAACCAAAATTGTTAGCTACTCACATGATAAAATCATGTTTCTGCTGAGTAATGGCTTTAACTGCTGGGCCTACCACGTTTTTGCTATGTGGCATATCTGCTATATGTGACCCCATCTTCTTGAGTAAAACTTCTCAAGATAAGGTATCTCCGAGTATATTACTTTTTTCCGTTGTCATAACTTGATAACTTACCTAGTAAGAATATCATAATTCTTATTATGATAATACCTTTATCACTAGGTGAGAATCTAAGAATTGGGACAAATCATTGCGATTTATAACTGCTTCTTAGCTGCCTTAAAAGCTGCAACGTACTCGATATTTTTAGGTATGGATACCACAAGCTTTTATAAGCTTGACTCGCTCATCTTTTTTGCCTAACTGCGATACTAGATCAAATTGATCTCTAAGTATTACTAGTTTGTGTCCCAAAAAAAAACTAGTATACCTTCCTCTCCATATTCCAGGTACATATCATTTGTACTTATCGAAGTACAAGATGGTAGTTTTGACTACATCACTTGCAGTGCTCCTGAAAATAATTGATATCTTCCTATAATAAATTATATCCTGCCAGTATCAATTATTGTACATAATATGGAATATGTGATTGATCCATCGCTGAAGCATATAGCATCAATTCACAACATTAATCTCTACCCATGATCCGAACATGTTAACCTGGAGAGATTAAGACATGTGATATTGGCAACAATCCTGAACTTGAATTATTTCAACTTGTAATTTTTTTAATACAATGTCACTCTATGTACGTTTGACTAGGACCAAGAAACCTTTGGATCTACCTCAGTGGATCTTGTTCCCTAGAACTTAGGTTGCTACTTGAAGTCAATCATTGGAGAACTGCTTTTAACCTTATCTTATCTAACTGTAAGATCAAAATCTGTTTTCCATATGTTGCCGAACATATATCATTTGGAAAAAATTGGTGCTCCCACTAACCTTTGGTAGACACAAGGAAAAGATTCATTTATAATGAATTCTCTAAGATCTTGTTGCTTACTTTAATCCAGAATTGGTTTTCAGTAACTTTCAACCCTTATTGGTATCATTTGATGTCATCATCTCTTTCTGGTTGTATCGTATAGACACCTTCCACGAAAAATGATCTTGACATCCAATGACCAATAAAAAGATCATAGAAGTTTAGCTATGACAAGTAAAATTCTAATATATTTAGGCATACTAACTTGGTATAACCAATCAAGCCTTATTGGTACCATACTTGTACCATCCATGTATCATTTCATTTGAATACCCACCGTAATATTCAATTTATAAGCCCCTTTTCAATTTGTTACATGGAATCCATTATTGAATTTTAGTTGATCTTGTAAATCTTATCTTGTTTCCATATACTACTTACTTGTAGGATTTATTATTCTCAATGAATAATATATCACCAACCATGGTGAATATAAAACCATCATCATGGTTTCATACTTCCTATGTAGTATGTGTCTCTGGAACATTCCTATTCCACATGTACTTGTGGAACTTGTTCCTTATGCCAACCTTTTGTGCATCTCGAGCATTAGCTAAGTCCAAGTAAATTCAGTTCCCACTATCTCTAATAGAGATGTGCACCCTTGTATAGAAATTTAGTCTAATACTTGACTAAATATTTTCTATATTAGGGATTTAGGTAATATCCTAAGCAACTGTTAGGATAATTACCTCAAATGCACAACGTGTTTAACTTGATGCATGTTTGTTTAAATCCTAACAAACACTTTGCATCTAAACATGTCCTATGACATAATGGATTTTCCATCATACTATGACTCGTATGATATCCATTTGTCATTTTAGTTGGCATATTGGTTATGGGTTTAAGCCGTTATTTTCAAAGCACATCATTAAATATAATGGAAGTTTTTCAAGGTTGTAACATTGATACAACTTACATCATAAATTTGATTTATAAAATGTGTGCTTAGAAATTACTCCACGCTACATTTTTTTGATCAATGTTAATATGTAAGACTCATCATCGATCCTCCTTATGAACACCAATACGGTGATGTAGATAAGGTAACATGCATTTAGGAATTACTCCACGCTACATTATCATGATCGACGATTGTTTGGTCAAGATATTATTTGGCATGCCAATCTGAAGAAACTCATATCTTCTTACCAAACTTATACTTCACTATTCCTTAATGACTTAGAAGAAACTTATGAAGCATCTTTACCTCTTGCTTTCTTTGGAATAGTTCACACTATCTTGTTGAAGTAACCTCAGAAATCTTTGTGGAATACCTTTATTTCTAAAGGTTTCTTTGTCTAAACTAAGGGTGTCAATAATACCATAGGTGTTTATCTGTGCTGAGACTAAATACTATACTGGTTATATATTTGAAATCTTCTTTTAGTTTTACTTGACAAAGAATCACATTTCCACAATTGGGTAGGTCTTACATTTTATATTCATCATGTATTGCCATTGATTCAAATAGCAGTGAACTATTTGATGAGTATGTTACCACAAACAAAATTCATTCCAAAACATGGAATAATGTCTCATCATGTCCAAATGGGCACACGAGATAAATTTTTTTGGTTATACTACACAACTTGTTCAATTTGAATCAATCACTTGGAAATTAGAAGTTATGTGTTTCTCACCGTTGACTTAGAAATCACCCTTTCTCAGCTGCTTGGAGAAGACACTTTAGTTCTAGTAATGTTTCTCGACTTACTTGGTTACTATATTTAAATACATATGTTATTGGCATATTATATTCAATACCATAGAATAATGTTAAAAAAATTAATATACTTGATGAATATAAATTGAACGAGAAGCGTGTACTTATTTCTTGTATTTCAGTTTTTAAACTTCCATGAATTCATTTCATTATATGTTGAAAATAACCTCCTGTCAAATAACCAACCACTTTTAATTGAAGGACATGATGAAGGTTCCTTTGGCGTAACTTTCCATAAGCCTCTTCACCTTGTCATTAAATGTATTCGCCATAAGAATAAAAGACGACATTATCTCCAATATTCTTATTACATGGTGAATATTTATCTTAAAGGTAATGAAGCGCTTACTCTATGACGTTCTTTTGTACCTTTAAATGAAACTAGAGTAATTGGGTGTAAAAGGTATAATAATGGGATGACATGAAATATTATGAACTGTCTTTCACTTTACACAAACCGAGTGCAACCATCACATTCAAATCTTGCTTCACATTCTCCTTGAATGGATCTTGGAGATGAGACTACATGTAACATCATCCATGTCTTGATGTAGCGACCGCAACTAACATCATAAATTGATGATAGCATTATGATAGAACCATCATATTCTTTATTCATGAGTCTCCTGTAAGCAGTTTTACACCCTCGCTTCTTAAGGTGGCTTAACATGTTGGGACACAAGCACCTTGAATTTCCATTATGGTAGTAATGTGCACAAGTGCCTATACTACACTTGGAATATCATGCTTGTTTGGACATTAAATTTTTCCAATGTTTATCACAGTTTTATTATGGTATTTCTTGCCATTATCTACAAATATACTTTAGCATATTGTACTTTTATGTGATTACCTAATGTGATATTACTGATTATTTAATCATTAAATGTCTCCCACTAATTTTTCGAATTCTAGGAACCCTCTGTACTAGAATCGTAATACTCTTGAGTATTCTAGTGGAAAGGATCTCTGAACCTCCCTCATAGTCTATAATCTATGGCTACGCCACTACTTGGAGGGTCCAAGGTAGGCTTTTGGCTGGCCAACCGCATTAACTCGTGGTTCCTTGATCTGTTGAGTGAAGTCCTAGCTTCAAAAATCATTTACTGATTTACTCAACACTTGCCTCTAAAATTACAACAAGCATGATAAGGCTATTCCATTGCTAAAATTTTAGTTAAGTCAACCCACCGCACGAATAAGAACTCCCCGGTAGTAAGAGGCACCCTCAGCTGAGGCATGAACCGACACCTCGAACACCCGGTTTTGTTCAAACTTGAATGATGGAAGGCTATTTGTGACTTAATATTTTCTTGGTTTTATTGGTTTTCTCTCAACTAATGTGATCTATTTCTATTAAACTTGTTCATCTATGTTGTCACGCTCACAACTGAACTTTAATAGAAAAACATACGCCGCTTCTTTATGCATTTTATTATCTATTATTTTATGTATTTTTCCCGTTGTTCTAAAATGCATAAAATAATAAATAAATGCATAAAGGTAAACTACTACCTTATTGGTCTTGAGCATCTAAACGACCTAAGGGCATCGTACCTGAGTCGAAGCTTGACTCAAAATGCAGCTTTCCCCTTGTCTTGTATGTTTGTTGGTCTTCTGCAGTATCACCATGTCTTGGCAGGGTCGACATCATGTATTGGAGTACCGCTTGGTCTTGGTGGAATCCATGTGTTGTCTTGCACCGTCGTACACCGCATCATCTTAGCGGGGTCCACGTCGCTCTCCGTCTTCGTCTGAAGTACAAAGATACTCGCGCGTAGGCGAGAGGAACTCGGGTAAAAATGTACATCATATAAAAATTGGACGCGCATGCCCTTATACATTTTAACCGAAAAATAAAGATGATTCGTATACCATCTATTTAATTAATTTACAAGCATCGCACACAGTTAAATAATTAACTAAATAAATAATTAAATGTAGACATACAAGGGTCGATGCTCAAGACCAGATGGTGGGTAAAATAATGCGCGATAAAAATTAAAATAAAATGTATTAAAGCAAGTAAGAGGGTTATTTAATTAAATTAGATGAATTAATAAATTCAAATAATTTAATTAATTATAGGTCCCTTAATTAATTTAATTTTAATACTTATAATTAAATTAATTAATTAATTAATTTAATTTTAAAAATTAAATTAATTTTAACCTCGGGTATTAAAATTTATTTTCACTACAATTAATATATTAATTAATTAAATTAATTAAATTAATTGATTATATTAATTGATTTAACTTAACCCGATTCAGGGGTTACCTGCTCGCTAGGAGGACCGGGCGGTGGCTGGGTAACCTTGGCCAGGGTGCTCCCGGAGAGGAGTCAAGGCGGGCGGCCGGTTGCGGTTGCACTGCCTGTGCGTGCGCTAGGCGGGTTCACACGCGGATCTAGGGAGGGTCCAACAAGAGCGTGCCTGGTGGGAGCAGGCCGAGTGGTGGACCTCGGTACCGGAGGTGGACGGCGGGGTGGTTCGCAGGGAGAGCGACAGGCAGCTGGCCAAGCCGCCTGTGCGGCATGCGGGGCGCGGGTGCGGCGCCAGCGGCCTTGCGCTGTTCGTCGTGCCGAAGTGCGGTGCTACAATGCACCGCACCGGAGGGAGAGGGGTACGATCAGACCCCTGCTGGTGGCACCGAGGAAGCAGGATGGCGGCCTGGGCAGGGGGCTCGGCTGGGGTGCACCGTGCGGGTCCAAAAGGAGAGGGGTAGGTGATGGTGTCCGATTCAAGGTGCGGCCGCAGGGAGGCCGGGTGCTGCGGAGGCGGAGGAAGGCCGGTGGGCCGGCTTGTTGTGCGTGGGTCTGGGCGAGCGGCGGTGATGGCCTAAGGAGAGGACAGGCGGGCGGCCGCTCGTAGCGGCAGCGGCTCAGATGGGAGGTGGAGGAGACTCACCAGGAGGAAGCTGGTTTTGCCATGCGGATGTCCTGGTGGAGCTCCTCGAGGAAGACGAGCCCACGCGGGGAGGCGGTGAGGGGCTAGGCTGGCGGCGTGGCCGAGCCTCCTGTGCGGCGCTCTGGGAGGGCTCCGACGGTGGGGTGCCATCCAGGTGCTTCAACCATGTGGCGTGCTGGGGTACGGTGCCACAGTGCATCGCACCGGAGAGAAGGGTCCGCCGAACCCCTACTGTACTTTTTTTTTGTTGTTTTCTTTCAACGTGGCATCACCCCTTTTTTTTACTATTTTTTTCTTCTACTTCTTTCCACTGCCCAACCCTTTCATTTTTTTTCTTTTAAGACTTGACCAGCAGGTCAATTCATCTCACCCCCTTTTTAAAAAAGTTTTTCTAAAGGATATTAGCCTTTTATTATAATAATACATAAATTATTATAATATAATAATAATTTACTATTATTGTAAGCATATAATAATAATAATTAATTATAATAATATTATTATATATATAATTATAATTATAATAATTATAATTATAATAATTATAATTTCTTAAAAAACTTTTATTATTTCTGATAAACAGAAATAATGAACAAAACTTAAAACCCGAGTAAAACACGAACACGATCTATTCCAGAAATTTCGAATGACCATATCTTGGTCGTTCGAAATTGGATTGAAACGCGGTTTGATCTATTTTGACTGTTTTTAAACCCTCTACTTAATTTTATTCAAATTAATTTTATTTGGCTCAAAAAATCTATGCACTCCCTCTGATACCACTATTAGGTTTCCGGGACCCACATCGGAAGCCGGTGGGTCGGAGATTTTAAAATTTTCAACAGCGGGATGACGAAACTTGTCATCACCAATGATACGATCCCCAGAGAGGTCCGAGGATCTCGCGTAAATTGTAAAGAGCATAAACATAAACATAAAACTTACCCATTTCAGATCCAAAGCTTTTGTCGACTGCAACTTGTCACCAGCGATTGTTGCACAAAGGATCCATAGCAGGATCCCTCTAGATCATCCACATGCACTTCAGAAATCCACTAGAACACCGATCGTCGAACTCCAGCTGCTAGAGCGGTGATCCGATGATATATTCAACGTCCCGATGATCACCTCTTCGTCGATCTTACGATGCGTGAGAAGAAACTCGATCTGAGCACGGATCGATAGATTATCTCTCTAGAGAGTGGGAGAAGACAGGAGCTCTGGCCAAAATGACATGAATAGTAGTTGTGCTTGAGCCCCTCTTCTCTATTTATAGTGGATTGTGGAAATTACCCGGTTGGGTTCCCTGGACCCCGTTAATTCCACGTCCACTAAATAAATAACTATGACAACTTAAAATTGCGTCAATATTATTTATTTATTTTATCACATACTTGTAATATATATGAAATATATTATGTGATAAAATCCAAGCCATTTAACTCGACTCGCTATCCCACTTAATATTAAACGAACCTTGGAATATTAAGATAATATTCCTTCGATTAATATTTTCTCATATTTACTAAACTCGTAAATAAATTAAAGAATCACAAATATTCATAACTTGAATATTAATGAATTTATTTAATTCTTTAGGTGATCAGTACTTTGGAAAACACTCGGACCCCAGTGGTGGGGCCCACCATGTCCAATATTCCTATTCCACTGAATAGGTGCAGATTCTTGAATACGCTGTTGTGTGTGACCCTCTAGGCCCTTATCTCAATAGTAGTGAATAAAATCCACAGACCAAGAGTGGGTTCTAGCAATCCGTCATGACCCTTAAAGAGATAAGGATAGTCATTGCAATGACTACCAACCTACGAACACTGATTGTGTACTATATTCTCTTTGTCATTAAATATCTAATAAAGCAGGACGCACTCTTGTGTCATCATCCTTATCATGCTTTATTATTTGTTGATCTATCCAGATGGATTTTCCTTTCTACTGCTTCGGCCAAAGACTTATGAAGGAGACACCATCCTGATCAACCAGGCCTGAGATATACAACTTCTAAAACTTGGAAGCGACAAATATTTTATTGACCATTCAACCAACGTCATACCACCAACGACGCACCCAACATAAACTACCTCACCACGACATTACTGCCATGGTTTTCACCTTGCATAAAAGTACATAATTATATGATATACATTGGTAATGGTCTTAAGTCAGGAGACCAATACACATGTCTATAGATAGAAACAACCAATGACACCCAAAACATGTGGTGTTCCTATTGGTGGGTCTGTCCTCATGATCTCACTACCAGAGATCACCAAGTGTGAACTTTATGAGAAGAAGTCTCATTACTTATGAGCCCCCAACACCTGATAGTCATACATATACTGTGTCCAGTCAGTAAGATGTATCTAGACTATAGAACATATATTTAAGATCAATGTCATTGTATCTCAATGTTCTCATTATATCCCGGGATCTACTGTAACCTCTCGAAATGAAAATTAACCTTTGAACATTACCATTATTATAGTGTACGTAGAAAAGTCTGCACTATAATGGTAAGATAACATCATGTATAACTAACTTTACACATGATATGGTAATGAAAATGTTCTCCATAATTGGGTCCAGGGAACCCACTATTTCAACAATTCCCACGTTTTGACGTGAATGTGCCTCAAAAGAATTTGCGACGAGTTCATTTTCACGTCGCAAATACATCTTTATTTAATTTTATTCACGATGAGATTTGAATCTCATCACAAATAATCCTCCTAAAGGGATTTTTTGCGATGGGCTCCAGAACCGTCACAAATAGCCCGTCGCAAAAGGTAATTTTTCCCGTAATGAAGGTATCCCCAAGAAAACCTAGATATACTTGTCCAAGACTCCATGTTTCATGAGGTCCTGAGCTCATAGCCAGGCACCACATTCTACTTGATGCTAAATGGAAATGCTCTCCCAGGAGAACACACTCCACAAGCCCTACAATCTTAGATAACACTCATATGAGAGATTACTCTCATTGAGTATTGTCCTACCATCCCTGATGGTATGTCTGAGAGAACATGCTCCATCAAAAACTGCTCTCAAGAGAAAAATCTAGTTCCCAACACTAGAGGTCCTATCACCGATGACCCGCACCCCATGAAAGCTCATAGGAACAGAGTGAGGCCCTCCCCTCATCACTGTACATGAATGAGGGATCTCTACTCTATACTTTGCACCACGTGAATCATCACTATATATGTATGAGGGAGAAGTACTCAAGAATATGCACCACATGAATCCTCTATAAAGAGAGTAAAGAGGGACTCACACCTCTCTAGTGCCTCGTAACTGAGTGATCACTTACTCTTAAACATCCTATGAAACTACTGATGCACCGTATGGAGAGGCCTACACCTCACCACGTAGAGGGACCACTACCTCTTAACTAGGTATCCTGTATAATAAGTGGAGGGGCCCTCTCCTCATAACTGCAATCCATGACCGAGAGAGTTCCAAACCCCTTGGCAGAGCTTCTCCCCGTCGCTACTTGAAAATGAGGGAGTACTACCCCATAGATAAAGGACCCGCACCCTATGTATAGGGGATTTTTGACTCTATATTTATGCTCAAAATTGGGTGACCCACACCCTAACATGACATGGGAGTACTGAATTCATATAGGACTCACACCCAAGTACAATGGGGGAGTAAAAACCACACCTATCGATCAATATGGAGGACCCACACCCTAACTCGACAGGGGAGAACCAACTCAGGTCTAAAGGACTCACAACCTAGTGAAACAGAGGATCACCGACTTTGCCTACACATCATGTAAGGAGGACCTTACCCTAATATAAATAGAGGTGTACCAACTCTAGACAATTTTCATGTATGGAGGACCTTCACCCTGGTGTAATAATAGAGTACCAACTTTGTGTTGGAGTTGGTGTCCTAGAACCAACTATTTGTACATTGATTATATGAATATTTAATGTATTTAAATATTAAAAATCTTATTACATATTGTTCATTGTTTGTCATGAATATAATGTAATAATTTCCTAGAGTATTTGTCGTATTAATAAGGTCATAACAGTTCCCCGCTATAATGTGAACCTTGAAGTTCTATGATAATATTCTCAAATATAGTTCTAAAGTTGGATGATATACTATTATGGGACACATAGTATACATAACGATTGGTATGAGTACTCATAAGAAGATGAGACTTGTTCTCATGAAATTTTCACTTAGTAATCTCTAAGACAGGAGATTATAAGAACAGACCCGCTAGTAGGAATTCCACACGTTTTGGTGTCATCAGATATTCCTATCCACGAGAATGTGTAATGGTCCTTAGACTTTAATATTATCATTAATGAATGTCACAACTCACACACTTTGATTTTCCGATGAAAATTGTCACGCCATATGTTGGCGGGGAGTTGAGTATGTTGGGTGTGTCACAAATGACATGTTATTAATGGATAAGTCAAGGAAAGATTTTTCCCTTCCATTTATGGAAGTCGATATCTTTTCCCTTTGATTGAAATAGAACTGTCACCCTAAATTTCATGACCATGGTGTATCGATGAGTTTATTTCAGGTAGTCAAAGAAAGACGTATCAAGAAAATAGGTTGATGACACTATCATGAAACCTGCTTGATGAGATATTAAGACAAAGGGATTATATTACACAGTAAGCACCCATATGTGGATATTTTCATTGTTACTTTAAGTTATTTCTCTTGGGTGCCTTAACCCATTGCTAGATAGTACTCTTGGACTTTAGGCTAACCTGCCTAATGCCAACGAGAAATAATCCTAGAGGGTCACACACTAAGTGTTTTTTATGGTCTCGATTAAATTCTATTTGAATTTAATAGAATAAATATTATTCTTAAAACCATGGAATAATTTTATTCAAGTTAAAATGAACGCATAAATTAAATTAAATATATTTATTTTATTGAACATTTAATAAATATTTATTTACTAGTTTGTAAATAAAATATTTATTTAAGAGAATAAATTATTTATTTATTTGGGTGTTCAATAAATGGAAGTAGAGTTCGAGTGGACCAAGGCCGGTCCAGTAGTAAAATAATTATTTCCAATATGGTAAAAAATTATTTAACTAGTTGGAACAAGACAAAATAATCATAACGCTGTTATCATTATGTGGAATGATATTTCATTTATAATTTCATTTTGCGTAAGTTGTCACACCATGAATAATGGTACTGTTATTGTTATTATATAGAATGGGTTGCCTCTAAGGTTATGAATGTATTTAATTGATGTTACTCAATTAAATATTGTAACTGAAACTCCATATCATTAAATAGACAGGTACATCTATTGTTCCATTATTCCTGGTGAACCAAATTTCCGGTGGTGAGATAATTTTTGAGCTAAAATAATTTCTCTCTCTAAAATCCTCTCCACTCCCCTATCAAGGATGAGAGATATTATTCAAGACCAAAGAACATTCAATCAAGAATTAATGACGTAAGTCACTCACTTCTTCGAGCTATAACTTGGAGAATGAGTGGTTTTGATCAGAGGACATTGGAGCATTTGTGGATCACTGCTAGAGGGATTTTGGTTTGGATCCTCACAGGCGCAATAAGAAAATACGGAAGAGTCATTCTGGATGATCAACATCATCAATGAAGAAAGCATCGAAGATCCAGGTATTTAATTTTTTTAGAAATTATTTAAATTAATTATAAACATGATGTGCAAGATCCTCTCTCTGGGATATAGTTCCCTTTTCTTCTTTTCTATAGATATTTTATCTTTATATATGGATATTTTTATTTATCATTGTATTGATCATAGATTTTTCATTGATTCTGAAAAAGGAAAATTTGGACCCTCCAACCTCCACTCTTCTGCCGTGTTCGAATCCTTCAAGTGGTATCAGAGTGGTAACATCATCGTTTATAATTATTTAAACAATTTGTTGATGATTTACGATTTAATAATTTAGTTTTTTAATTCAACGTTAATCATTATTGTAATATGGATTTCCAGATCTATTCTTCCTCTTTTGTTTCTCTCATATCTAAAAAAATGAATAATTTTGGGATTAAAATTGAAGTGAGAAACTCATCAGGAGGCGTTGACAATTTTGTCCAGGTGACACGAAAGTACACACTGTGTGTTCAGACTTTCATGTCATGTTTTCTGCCATACACACCGTGTAATGTGGATTACACACCGTATAGTTGTGTTAAGTAAATTAGGAGTAATTCGTCAATTGCTCAAGCCATGTGCATTAATGAAACATGGTGTAGTTAATTCTTACACCACTTGTTGACCAAGACAGACTGGCACACAGTCATCCGGATTACACGCTGTGTGGCCCACTGGACATGACGTGTAGTCTCTTCGGGTCAAGGGCCAAATCATGTATCCCATACATGGCTAAGTCAAATGGTAACCATGAAACCTAGAGAAAAAATGACGTGTAGACCACTGGACACGCCGTGTACTCCAAGATTTTTGAATTACGCCTCAAAAGCTGAGTTCTTAGGCATGTACTTCAGATAAGATGGTGAAGGCAGTACATACCGTGTAGTCAAAACTACATGCTGTGTGCTTTACCAAATTGCACAGAATTAAAACTTTAGTGTTTTTGTAATGTTCAGAGTTACATATCATGTAGATTTGAACTGGTGTTCACCATGTTACCTCCAAGGTTATGGATTAGAATCCTAGGGAAATCTAGAAAAGGATTAAGATACAAGGATTTATTAATTAAAGATAATAATTAATTGATTTAAGAGTTATTTATCTAAATAAGAACAATTAAATAATTGAATTCTAGTTTTATTAAATGTGTAATTCATTTCATGTATGTAAATGATCGTGATCTAGACCATTCCTTTGTATGTGATTAGTTTCCTTTTAATTTATTTTAAATTAAATTGTTGGCATTCATGCCATATCTCCTCATTAATATGTAGGACCTACGTGCCCATGGTTTCTTTTATGTAAACTACCCTTTTACCCCTCACCTACATATGAGTTAAAAATAATATTTAATGGATGGAGATCCCAAGCCAGTGGAGGCTGTTCAAGATGGAGCTGAGGTGAAACCAAACCCTAGAGATACAAAGGTGGATAGGTGCAAAGCTGTAAACACGAACCCAAAAGGTTCAAGGTGTTTCTACCCTAGGTCAAAGTTATTTTATCAATTGCTAGATAAACTAACCATTATAAAATCTCATGATCATTCCCTTTACTTTATTTTATTTCTTTCAGTTGCATGGTTTTTCATTATAGATGTGTTGTTGCGATCACGTAATTAATGAATTAAACAAGCATGCAAGATGAAACTAAAATAAAATAGGATTATGCTTAAATATTATCAAGACATGGTTAATCAATTAAGTAAGTTCCACTTAATATTAACAAGCATTTGATAAAGATAATAATCAATTTATGCATAAGAGATAAAAATCCCTCAATAAAACATTAAGTAAGACTATTTCTTTCTGTTACTTGATTAAGGGAAAGACTTAATAAAACAATGTGTTTGACCAACCTTTGTTGGGACACTTACTTTTATAAAGGAAGACCATATGAATGTTTTAGGTAGAATTAACCATATTACATCAAGAGGAGTAGCCCTTACTAGACTTGGTGTAATATTGGAGGCAAGTGTTGAGGAAATCCAAGTTAGGATTTTATGATTGGGGAGTCCACTCAATGGATCAAGGAGCTACAAACCTGTAGTTAGCAAAGAAATTCTTACCTAAATACTTTCAAATAGCTTGACTAACCCTTTTTGGGGTTATGCGAAGGGGAATATGGATCCTTTATAATGGAATTTCCAAGAAACTGGACATTCTGAGTTAAATGTTGAGGTCCATTGAGACTTGATAAAATAGTGGGAGACGTAATAAAATTAATTTATTATTTCTCATAAAATGTAATCAAGAAAGTACTAATTATCTACTCTTTTAATTTTAGAATAAAAAAGAAAATCTTTTCAACCACATTATACCTATGATTAATACTAGATAAAGACAACATCCTCACCGAATGTAACTTCCATGAATGGTTTAGACACCTTTGGGTCATTCTACACCATGAACGTAAATATTATGTGCTAGATTCCTCATTACCTGATTTTCCTACCCAAGAGGCGAATGATGAATAGTTCCTAGTCTATGAGAAAACATATGAATGATGTGGCCGAAGTTCAATGTTTTATGTTATCATCAATGTCTAGTGAACTCATGAAGTCTCACAAAAAATGGATACCTATAGAATGCTTGAGCACCTCCGTGGTATTTACCAGGAGAGAGAAAGACAGGAATGTTTTGAGATCTCTAAGGAACTCTTTTAGAGTAAGCTTGGAGAGGATGCCCCAGCTGGGCCTCACGTAGTCAATCTCAGTAGCTATATTGAGAACTCAGAGGTTCTAGGGTTTAAACTCCCCAAAGAATTGGGTACTGATCTAATTATCACATAAATTCTTCAGAGATTCTCCAGTTTTGTTGTGAATTTCAATATAAACAACATATAAAGGTCTCTACCAGATCTTCTTATCCACCTTTAGCAAGTGGACAAAGACATGAAGCATGAAAAGCTTTCCATTCTTATGGTAAATAAGAGGAAAGGGAAGGAAAAGAACTTTAAGACCAAAGCTTCTTCATGCCCTTCTAAGAAAAGGAAGATCAATGGGGATGAAAGAGAATAAGAAGCTATTTGTTTCCCATGTGGAAAGAAGGGCCACTTGATGAAAAACTGCACCCAACTAAAGAAGCAAGGGGAAGCTTCAGGTGCATTTGTTATCGAGTGAAATTTATCTATTTCTACAAATTGGTTATTTGATACAACATGTGGTGCTCACATATGCATCCAAATATAGAAACCAAGAAGATTCAAGAAAATTGACTAAGGGGAGGTAGATATACGAGAAGCCAATAGAGCTAGACTTCCTACTGTAGCTGTTAAGGACTACCACCTCATGTTGTCGACTGGGATAATCTTGGTATTAAAGGTTGTTATTATGTGCCTTTTGTAATCAAAAAAATTATTTCTGTATCCATACTAGATACAGGTGGATTTATTTTCAAGCTTGAAAATTAATGTTGCTTCTTTTATAATGATAAAATTTGTTTTGGCCAAGCACATTTATATAACAGTATTTATTTGTTGGATTACACAAACCAAGTAATGGAAATTGATAACGAAACTACTTCACATGACTCATACCACACCCAACCTTGGCATCAATGGCTCGGTCATGTAAATGATAAACGCTTAAAAAAGTTACATGAAGATGGATATTTATATTCTTTTAAACTAAAACCACTTGGTGTATGTCACGCATGTTTAAAGGAAAAATGACCAATGCCCCATTTAGTAGGAAAGGTAAAAGAGCCAAAGATCTTCTTGAATTGGTTCATACCAATGTGTGTGGACCATTTCAGATGAAACAAGGGGTGGGTACTCATACTTCATAACTTTTACTGATGATTTTAATAGATATGTATATATCTACTTAATGAGGTATATATCAGATTATTTTGATAAGTTAAAGGAATACAAGAATGAATTTGAGTACCATCTTGGTAAGAGGATTAAGAAACTTCACTTAGAACAAGGTGGAGAATATCTTAATCAAGACTTCATTGATTACTTATGAGATTTTGGGATCCTATCCCAACTCACTCCTCATTACACACCCTAGTGGAATGGTGTAATAAAAAGGAGGAACCACACCTAGTTGGACATAGTGAGATCAATGATGAGTCATGCAAGTCTTCATTTATCCTTTTGGGGAAATGCATTACAAATAGATTCACAAATACTAAAACAATTACCAACTAAATCAATAAATGGTATTACATATGAGATTTAGAGTGGAAGAAAATCCATGTTATCAAATTTTCATTTTTAGGTAAGTGAAGCATTTGTTAAGTCCTCTTCAGGTAACACACTTTCACCCTAAGCCACAAGGTGTACCTTTATAGGAAACCCCAAATAAACAATGGAATATTACCTATACGATCCCTTAGAAAAAAAGGTTATAGTGGCAAGACACACTATATTCTTTGAGAGGAAGAACATCTAAAAAAGTGATAGTGGGTGTGAGATAGACTTCGATGAAGTTGAGGCTCAAGGTACACAAGAGTTGGTATAAGAGTAGATTCCATAAAGCCCTATGGAAGAAAGATTTGTTCCAGAGACACAAGTATTGTGTAGAAGTAAAAGAGAGGTTAGAGAACTGTAATGGTATGGTTTTCTAGTTACTGAGAATGGTGACTCATTATTAGTTAATAATAATGATCCTCTAACCTATAAGAAATAGTAAGTGGCACATATATTGCCATGTGGAAAGAAGCCATGAATTCTGAAATGGATTCCATGTAACAAAACCAAGTCTAGATTTTGGTAAATTCTCCATTTGATGTAAATCCTCTTGTTTGCAAATGGGTATTTAAGAATAAAATGGACATGGAAGGACAATTCATTACCTATAAGGCATGATTGATTATAAAAGGGTTCAAACAACATCAAGGAATTAACTACAATGAAACATTTTCACTAGTTGTAATGCTACAATCCATCAGAATTCTATTAGCCATTACAACTTACCATGACTATGAGATTTGGAAAATGGATGTCAAAATATCCTTCCTTAATGAGAACCTTGAAAAAGATGTCTATATGACACAACCTGAAGGCTTTGTGACTCCAAAGGATTCCAATAAGATATGTAAGTTGAAAAAAAAATCCATTTATGGATTAAAGAAATCATCCTGGTCATGGAACATTCATTTTGATGAAGCCATAATACAATTTGTTTTTATAAATAATGAATGTGAGCCCTGTGTATACAAATGGTTTATTGGGAGTACAATCATTTTTCTAATTGTATATATTGATGAAGTATTACTCATTGGAAATGGAATACTAGTCTTACAATCTGTTAAGGCATGGTTGAATAAATGATTCTCCATAAAGGACTTGGGAAAGGCAACATATATTCTTGGGATAAAGATCCATTTTGATAGATCCAAGAGATTGATAGTCCTAAGTCAGAGTATATACATTGACAAGATACTGAAGAGATTCAGTATGGAACAATTCAAGAGGGGATTATTTCTAGTGTCACATGGAATTCATCTTTCTAAGAAAATGTGTCCTCAAATGCATGAGAAAATAAATTGAATTGAAAGTATTCCATACACATAATCAATTGGGTCAGTCATGTATGATATGCTATATACTAGGATAGATGTCGCCTATGCATTAAGTGTAGTAGGAAGATATCAAACTGATCCAGGTGATCACCATTGGATAGTAGTCAATACTATCTTTAAGTATATAAGGCATACTAAAGACATGTTCCTGGTTTATGGAGGAGATAAAGAATTATTCATTATGGGATATGAAGATGTTAGTTTCCAGACTGATTAAGATTACATGAATTCATAAACAAGATACATATTCACTTTTAATGGAGGTGTTATGAGTTGGAAGAGATCAAAGAATGATGTGGTGATAGATTCTACAATAAAGTCTGAGTATATCATAGCTTCTGAGGTAGCTAAAGAAGTAGTTTGGATGTGGAGCTTCATCCAAGAGCTAGATGTGGTACCTATCAATAAAGATCCTATCACACTTTATTGTGATAATACTGCAGTTGTGGTTCTCGCAAAATATCCAAGGTCACATCAACAGATGAAGCACATACTATAGAAGTTTCATCTCTTGAGGGATTTTTCTCAGAGAGGTGAAGTTTCAGTGCGTAGTATTTTCACATAAGACAACTTCATGGACCTGTTGACTAAATTATTGAATCATCAGAAACATGATCATCATGTGGGGTCTAGCAGACTGAAAGTCGTAGGTAGTTGGCTCTAGTGCAAGTGAGAGTTTGTTGGAGTTGGGGCCCAAGAACCAACTATTTGTACATTGAATACATGAATATTTAATGTATTTAAATATTAAAAATCTTATTACATATTTTTCATTTTTTTTCATGACTATAATGTAATAATGTCCTAGAGTATTTTTCACATTAATAAGGTCATAACGATTCCCTGCTATAATGAGAACCTTGAAGTTCTATGACAATATTCTTAAATATAGTTCTCTAGTTGGATGACATACTATGATGGGACACATAGTATATAGATCGATAGGTGTGAGTACTCGTAGGAATATGAGACTTCTCCTCATGAATTTTTCACTTGGTAATCTCTAAGATGAGAGATTTTAAGAACAGACTTGCCAGTAAGAATTCTGCATGTTTTGGTGTCATAATATATTCCTATCTACAATCACACATAATGGTACTTAGACTTTAATATTATCATTAATGCGTGTCATGAGTTGTTCAGATTTATTTTCCGATGAAAACCATCACACCATATATTGGCGGCAAGTTGGGTACATTGGGTGCGCCATGAATGACATGTTATTAATGGATAAGTCAAGATAGGATTCTTCCCATCCATTTATAGAAGATGATATCTCAGACCTTTGATTGAAATAAAATCATCACCCTAAATTCCATGTCCATGGTGTATCAATGAGTTTATTTTAGGTAGTCAAAGAAATACGTATGAAGAAAACAGGTTGATGACACTATCATGAAACTTACTTGATGAGATATTGAGACAAAGAGATTTTATTACATAGTGAGTGATCATATGTGGATATCATCATCGTGACTTTAAGTTCTTTCTCTTGGTTTACTTGACCCATTCCTAGATAGAAATCTTGGACTTTAGGAAAGCCCGCCTAATGAAAATGAGAAAGAATCCTAGAGGGTCACACACTAAGTGTTTATTGTGGTCTCAATTAAATCATATTTGAATTTAATTAATGAAATAAATATTATTCTCAAGACTATGTAATAATTTTATTCAAGTTAAAATAATCACATAAATTAAATTAAATATATTTATTTTATCAAACATTTAATAAATCTTTATTTACTATTTTGTAAAAACAAAATTTATTTAAAAGAATAAATTATTTATTTATTCAGGTGTTCAATAAATGGAAGTGGATTTTGAGTGGACCAAGGCCAGTTTGATAGTAAAATAATTATTTCCAAGATGGTAAATAATTATTTAACTAGTTGGCATAAAATGAAAATAATTCTGTTATCATTATGTTGTGTGGAATTTCATTTATGATTCCGTTTTTTGCAAGTTGACACACCACAAATAGTGGTGCTATTATTGTTATTATGTAGAATGAGTTTTCTATAAGGTTATTAATGTATTTAATTATTGTTACACTACTAAATATCTTAACTAAAACCCCATGTCATTAAATAAATTGGTACATCTATTGTGCCATTATGCCTGGTGAACCAAATTTTTGGTGGTGAGAGAATTGTTGAGACAAAACAATTTCTCTATCTTAAATCCTCTCATCTCCCCTATTAAGAATGAGAGACATTCTTCAAGACTGAAGAATAGGAAATCAAGAACGAACGATGCAAGAAAATTGCTTCTTCATGCTATCACTCAGAGAAAAAGTGGTGTCGATTGGAGGCCATCAGAACATGCCTGGATCACTGCTAGATTGATTCTAGTTTGGATCCTTGAAAGTGAAACGAGACAATTTGAAATGGTTATTCTGGATGATCAACATCATCAAAAAAGAATGTACTGAAGATCCTGGTATTTAATTTCTACAAAAATTATTTAAATTAATTGTAAACATGATGCACAAGATCATATCTCTAGGATCCGGCACCCTTTTCTTCTTTTATCTATATATTTTATCTTAATCCATGGATACTGACTTTTATCATAATATTGATCCTGGATTGGTCATCGATTATGGAAAAGGAAAAGTTGGGCCCTCCAACTACCGCGCTTCCACTGTGTTCTGATCCTTCACTTTGGAATAGAGGACCCACACCTTGGGATGATAGGTGGGTGATAACTCTATCTGTTCAATGAGTATAAAAGGCCTATGGAATGATATGTTAGGGTAACTCCACCTTAATCAAAATGAATGATACAAGGGACCTGCACCCTAGTCTGTTAGGGGAGTACTGACCCCGAAAGAACCACTCCGTGGGTGCTGGACTCACACCCACTGTGGGAGAGTTCCATATCTACCGGTACGAGTGGTAATGTAAACCCATGCCTTGGTATGAAAAGGGAGTATTAGTCCTTGTGTCTCTTTGAGGATCCAACTTAACCTCTAGCTTCAGTCACACATTTCTAAAATAAGTGTATTTATTGTCACACCTCATGCCGTAACATGGCCCCGAGTAGGGAACCCTCACCCTGGTATTAGGGGAGTACCTCTCTACCATCCTAAGGAGTATAGGGGATCTACATCCTAACACAGTAGGGAAGGTTACCGACCCTGAAATATCTCCAATGATCCACTGTGATCACTATCCACAGACAGGTGCCGCTAGCACAACGTCATGCTTGAATCATGCCACATCATATCTTTCAATCCCCAACAGAGACTACCATAGCATTATATATAGAAATATGTTCAGGATAGGCTACTCACATGCCTGAATCTGAGTCTTGAAGGAGGAGATACCCTAAGAGGAAGTCTCCACAAAGACTACATGGTGTGCACAGGGGTCAACATGGCATTTGATCCTACCTAAACACATGACCGTGTCATATTCCACATGCCTTGGCTAGCCATGTGATCTCACACGATGTGTACGAATTGTACATGGAATGTCTCACCTCACCCGATCCTTAGTCGTGTCCTCTTTCCCATATGTCTTATCCAGCCATGTCACCCATGTAACATCCCCAACCTGTAAGCCACTAAACTGGTTCCCCAAGTCGGGTCGCCACATGAACTCAAGCGTGCCTCCCCATATGTCAGAGGTTTTCGACTAGTAGCGAGGGTCTAATAGGATACGTGGGGAGACTATACCCTCTAAACCAGAGTAAGCCACAATATAAAATAGTTTAAATAATGGAAACAATAGAGAGCAATCAATAACATGCATAAATAACCAATTCCCAAACTGGGTACAACCATATACAATAGTAAATATTTCATGCCATGTTATAGTGTTATGTGAACACCCCCCCAAAGAAAGACAAAATGAAGGATCCCCATAATGGTCTGGACTCCAAGTCTGGAACCTCACCCGTACATGTCCCATGTCCAACTCAACTCCCTAGCATAGGGCCCTTGCCCATACCCTAACCTGAAAGTATGAAATCTGCTTGGGTACCCAATGTAGGCCCGAGCAGGGTGTGAGTATAACTCAGTAGGCCACCACCAATGGTTTCTAAAAAATATCCCTCAAAAGTAGATAGTTCATGTAAGTGATAAATAATGGAAAATAAAGGTAAATAGTTAAATATTCCATTTTAGACTATGCTCCTTTAAATTATACTACCATTGAATCTAGGTTCATTACTTAGATATTACATGGTTTAATCTACCTTTTTCACGTGTTCAATGGATTAGGCATGTTCAACATTCTCAAACATATATGAATTAAATCAAGTCCTATCTCACTAGGCATCACATTATAACAACCTCATAATCCTCACATCAAAGTCTCCACCTAGGTGGAATGCAACCGTTAGGGAAATAGAACTCCATCCCCTTCCCTAACACGTGCATTTAGGGGTGGAGCTAGAACCTCAGTCCAAATTGACCCATGGGCATATAACCTCAAGTCAATACCCCACTATACAAATCTATGCGCACATGCTTATTTATCATTGACCACAATTAACCACATCACAACAAGCATAACCAATTTCATTTGAAAAATCACAACAATATAAATAAATGGGGAATCAACATTATGCCTCAATCCATTAACACATTAATCATTTATATTACTTACCCCTTTATCCCCATTTCCCAATTCCCATGCCTATCTCACTAAGAATATTATAGTGTAAACATTATTCCTTATCATATTCCCATTAATCCCATTTAACCAATTTAAATGTCAACTGAAAAATACCTTAGCCTTTAACCAATCTAGAAAAAACTAGTCACCATCCATTATAACCCATTACATAGACCAATTAACCTACTCAATAAGTCTCTACATCATCATGTGTAAATTTCACACCTTTAGCACCATCAGGAGGGCCAACACACCCCATGGGTGTCCCTATTTTGGTAAATTAATCCTCATCAAATCCCATAGGGATCATGATGGGTTCAATTAATTTTTTAGACACCCAATTCATCACATAATTCCAAAGGCACCAAGAAATCATCAAAAGAGGGTAAGAATAAAGACCCTACATGAAAAAATCTACACAAAAACCAAGGAATATAACTTTTAGACCACTTACTATGATTCTTTTGGTGAAAGCACCCTTAATTAAAGCCTTAGATCCCGATTCAACACACCCTTGAATCCTCAAACTAGATCTCACTAGAAAAGAAAGGTGTTAGATCTTTGGATGGAGAGAAGAGAAAGATTCCAACCCTAAATAAAAAAAATAATCAAGGAGGGATTTATCCTTACCCGGATCTTTGTTTCGCAACCGACGACACTCCAAACGACCTAGGATTGAAGGAGAATCACACTTGGGAGATCTTGGGATCTTTGGTTTTTTCCTAGGATTTCAAGAGGTGGGGGGGAGAGGAAAATCCTACGTGGAACATAAAAACCCCATAATGATTTTTTTTTAATTTTTTAAAAGTTTTTAGGCTGCACGGTTTACACAAATGATTTTCCAAACCGTGCACAAACTGTGTGGATGATACTTTCCAAAAACAGCCCCCTCGTATAGTTTTTGGTATTTCTATGTAGTTTTCACTAAACATGCACAAACCATTCCACATGAACAAACACCCCATTTTCTTCCTCTTTCATGTATCGAACCCTCGAACACCCCTGGGTCTTCACATGAACTTGGGAAAACACTTATTTAACCAAAATAAAGGACATAAATAAAACGTAAATATAAAAATACATTTTGGAGAAATCTGAGAACCCACAGGTCAGAGGATTGAAACCTCCCTCTAATACAATTTTGTAACGTCCCTGAGCCAGGTCTCCACATGACCACAAGCATGCCTACCCATACTCCAAAGGTTGATGTCTAGTAGTGATGGTCTAATAGGATACATGGGGAGACTATACCCTCTCTACTAGAGTAATCTACAACAAAAAATAGTTTAAATAGTAGAAGAAATTGAGAAAAATCAATAACATGCATAAATAACCAATTCACAAACTGGGTACAACCATATACAATAGTAAATATGTCATGCCATGCTATAGTAAAAAGTTAACAAAACCCCAAAATAAAGAAAAAACATAGGATCCCCAGAATGGTCCGAACTCCAAGTCTAGAACTTCATCCGTACATGTCCCATGTCCAACTCAACTCCCTAGCATAGGGCCCATGCCCTTTCCCTGGCCTTCAAGCATGAAATATGCTCAATTACCCAATGGAGGCCCGAATAGGGTGTGATTATAACTCATTAGGCCACCATTGATGGTGTCTACAAAATATCCAATAAAAGTAGACAGTTTATGCAAGTGATAAATAATGGAAAATAAAGGTAAATAGTTCAATATGCCATTTTATACTATGATCCTTTAAATTATACTACCATTGAATCTTGGTTCATTACTTAGACATTCCATGGTGTAATATATCCTTTCAACTAGTTCAATGGATCAGGCATGTTCAACATTCTCAAACATATATAAATTAAATCAATTCCTATCTCACCAGGAATCACATTATAACAACCTCATAATCCTCATTTCAAAGCCTCAGTTCGGGTGGAATGAAAACATTAGGGGAATAGAACTCCATTCCCTTACCTAACCCATGAATTTAGGGGTGGATCTAGAACCTCAGTCCAACTTGACTCATGGTCATAGAATCTCAAGTCGATACCCCACTCTATCAAGCCATATGCACATTCTTATTTATCATTCACCATAATTAACCGCATCTTAACAAGCATAGCCAATATCATTTTCAATATCACAACAATATCAATAAATGGGGAATAAACATTATTCCTCAATCCATTAACACATTCATAATTTATATTAATTACCCCTTTAGCCCCATTTCTCATTTCTCATGCCTATCTCACTAATAGTATTAAAATGTAAACATTATTCCGTATCATATTCCCATTAATCCCATTTAACCAATTTAAATTTCAACTGAACAATCCCTTAGCCTTTAACCAATATATAAAAAACTAGTTACCATATATTATAACTGATTACATAGTCAAATTATCCTACTCTTTAAGTCTCTACATCATCATGTTTCAATTTCACACCTTATATTTCTGTTATCCCCATTAGGAGGGCCGACACACCCCATGGGTGGCCCTATTTTGGTCAAGTCATCCTCCTCACATCCCATGGGGATCAAGAGGGGTTAAATTAATTATTTAGACACCGAATACATCACATTATGCCAAAGGTACCAAGAACTCATCAAAATAGGGAAAGAATAAAGACCTTACATGCACAAATCTACACAAAAACCAAGGGATATAACTTGTAGACCACCTAACTTGAATCCGTTGGTGAACACACCCTTAATCAAAGTATTAGATCCCGATTCAACACACCTTTGAAGCCTAAACCTAGATATCACCAGAAAATAAAGATTTTAGAGCTTCATATGGAGAGAAGAGAAAGATACCAACCCTAAATAAGAAAAAGAAGCAAGGAGGGATTTAGCCTTACTTGGATCTTAGTTTCACAACCGAAGACACTCTAAATAGACTAGGATTGAAGGAGAATCACCCTTGGGAGATCTTGGGAGCTTTGGTTTATTCCGAGGGTTACAAGAGGGGAGTAGGAGAAAAATCCTGAGTGGAACATAAAAACCCCATAATGGCATTTTTGTAATTTTTTAAAAGTTTCTAGGCCGCATGGTTTACCCACATGGTTTTCTAAACCGTACAAAAACCATGGGGATGATACTGTATAGAAATAGCCCCCTCACATAGTTTCTGGGATTTCCACATGGTTTGCACCAACCATACACAAACCGTTCCGCATGCCTAAAACCCCCCTTTTTCTTCCTCTTTCATGTCCTAAACCCCCAAAACACCTCCAAGTCTTTACATGAAGTTATAAAAACACTTATCTAACAAAAATAAGGTACTTAACTAAAATGTAAACATGAATATACCTTTTAAAGAAATCTTGTATCTTACTAAACACATGGAATGTACCCTTCTTATATGGAGTTCCCTAGCTAAGTATCATATTGGCCATGCCCTCAGACTATTTCTGTGTTCGGCATCCCATGACCATGTACAATGTCTATGTCCTACCACATGTCCATGTCCCTTGACATGGATTCCATGGCCATATCCCTCGGCCACACGACATGGAATCACTACACGACACCCTAGTACACGACATATAGTCCCAAAAGATAATCTTCTCTGAATAGGGAGAACAAAAATACTATTCCTCTTCACTATACTCCATGTGATCATAAATTTCATACGATAATTCCCTATAAGCTTACCAAAACACCCCAGTTTCCACTGAAACCCATAGATTCACCCCCACAGATCCCTAGAAGTTGTCTAATGGCTCTAAAACCTTAAAAAACTCATGAAAAAAAGATCAGGACATAATAATCATATATTCCTACCTTATGGAGAAATAAAAAATCTTTGGGTATAAACCCACACTCCGAAGCCACTGTACCATGATCTGAGAGCGATCACCGTCAAGATCTAAGATCAGCAGTATCTCGTCTCCTTGGTTTTGCCTCGATTTATCCATCATGTAAAGGGGGGATCCTCTTCCTTCCTCCATGCATGAGAAAAAGGGGGAGGAGAGGTTTTATTAATATTATTAATTAATAAACTTCCATTTAAACACAATTCCAACACACTATCAACTGAGCACCCGGTGCCAACAAACTTTATGTCACACCTAGGGTAAATGCCATGTTATAGACTCAACCGTGATCTCGAATTCACAAACCGAGACTCCAATTAGGATTTATTACATGTTTGAAAAGAAACTACATGTGTGTGATGAAATATATTTAGTATTTTTAATATCCTCACACTGAGGCTCTCGAGACCCCAGATTCCCATACCGACTCAGCACCTGGCTTCATAAATATTCCTAAAAATATTTTAAAGACTCACATGTCAAAACCCAAGTCACTAAATCTAATTCATGGATATTGGATTTGATAAGATATTTTTTAGGGTTTGGTTGAGCTAGAGAACTAAGTGTGGGGTAAATTAGATAAATGAGGTGCATCTTTTTATAAGTATAGGAGATGACACACTTGAAATTTCTTATAAGAATATAATATAAGAATGTCATTTTCATGAAAAATGATTCCACATGGCCATAGATTCAAAGGTGGGATTTTATGAGGGCTAAATATCACCATTAAATAGGATTTAGACAAGTTTAATTAGAAAATTACACATATTATTTTGTTTACCCCCCCACACCTGGTAAAATCGTTTCAACCTTTACTATAGTGATAAATTTTATTGTTTTTACCATCCATTGTGACTAAAAATGAAAGTGGAATCATATTTTTTTTGGAATTTATTATTCCAAATATGGAATCCATTTTTATCAAATTTAATATCTAAAACTAGGATAAAATACTTTAAAAATAAACTCACAAAGCACAAGGAAAAAGTAATTAAAAAAATGATTTCTTAAGTAAAAATGGTTTTTATACAAAAATACTCATAAAATTTATTCCAATGAAAATAATTGGATTATTAATAATATAAATGAACTAATATTATTTTTGAAACAATTAACAAAAATATTTTTGTAAATTCTTTAAATGAAAATAATGTTTTCAATAAAAATCAGCATTTTTCACTATTCATCAAAAAAATAAATCTTTTCAGAAAATTATCAAAAATTCACACTAAGATAATTTGGAAATTTTGATATGAAAAATTAAGTTTATTTTAAAAAATTAATTTTATAAAAGTGTAAATATCAATTATATTATTCACTCATAAAAAGTAATAAACAAAATTTTTGTGATTTTTTTTAAAATATAATGACTTTATAAAAAATTTAGCACATATATATTTTCTTTATCTAATACCCTTATATAATTATTTTAAAAATGTGGTTATTCCTATTCATACCAACAATTTAATGTCTAGGTATACTACATTACTATTAATTTAGACTTAGTATTGCATGTGTCACAAGCCATCAAAGAAATTATATTTATTTTTTAAAAAATATATCATAAAATACCACGGTGTTACAAACACCACTTTTTATATAATGCCTCAAAAGGTTCCATCTATACACTGAAATGAAAAATTTTAATCTAAGAAAATTTAACCAAAGTTAGATGTTCATTTGAAATTTCTTGATAATCCATTAAACAATCCCAAAACATATCCTATAAAGTTTGAATCGTTCACTCTAACTATCCATTATATTGAGAATGAATGGTTGTCTAGAAATTTAATCCAATACCAAATGAATTATAAATTCCTCTAAAAAAATTTGACTTGAATTTAGTATCATGATGATAAATAGTGGAATGTTAGACTCCTTGTAATCTAATTATATCATTAACATAAAGTTGAGAAAGTTATTCGAAATACATATTATCCTAAATGGGAAAAAATTAGTAGATTTCGTGAACGATCAATAATAACCCAAATCACATTATTACCTCAAGATATATTTGATTATACCACCATAAAATCCATTTATATATTCTACCATTTCCAAAATGACACTGGAAAAGGCTAGATTATCCCCTTTAGTAATTTTTTTTTGATATTAAACTATTGAAAATTCAAACTTTTCATAGTGAAACCAACAATATCATCCATCATTCATTCTCACTAGAAATGTACCTGAAGAACTCTATACATTTTTTTTCTTCTAGAATAAAGTGAAAATAGAAAGATATATGCCTTACTCAATAGTTCTTTATTCAAACAAGGGTCACCTAAAATAAATAACCTTATTATTAATCATAAAACTCATTCTTTTTCAATATTAAACCCTATTAACTCACCCTTATTGACTGATTCAATATTTTACAATAAAACACCATCCTCTTTGTAAGATTACATAACTCTATCTAAGAAAGAATATTGTATTGAAACCTAAATAGAAATAGTGGGATTTATTTTATGGATAAATTTTAATCCAAATTTCATAAAATCATTAAACAATGTTTCATGTTCCAAATGTAACATGGTTAATGTAGCATTATCATTCTGACAGAAAGAATCAACCACTATGTTTTCTTTACTTGGATGGTAATGGATTATACAGTAATTATCCTTTATCAATTATAGCCATCTCCTATGTCTCGCGTTCAATACTTTTTTAGTTCATTTGTACTTTTAAATTTTTTATGATCATTATTTATTTCAAAATATTCCCCATTTAAATTATATCTCCATATTTTTAAAGTAGACACTAAAAAAACTTGTTTATGGTCCTATGTAGGACAATTTTTTAGTAGGTATTTTTAATTGATGTGAAGCATAATATATTACCTTATCATTAATTATTATAACATAATATATTCATTTCAAAGAATCATAGTTTTAGATAACAACATCACCATTTTTGGATGAAAGGTCTAAAACTGAAGTATTAACTAATCTTGTTTTCAATTATTAGAATCATTCATCACATTATTTTATACAAATTAATATATTTTTTTATTTCCTTGGTTAGTGGCCTCAATTACCGTGAATGTTTTAACAACATGTTTGTAATATCCTACTAATTTAAGAAAACTATAAATCTCAGTAACATTTGTACGTCTTGTCTACTCCTTAACCGATTTAATTTTAATGGGATCAATAGTTGTACCATATTTATATATGATATATCCATGAAATTAAATATATTATAGACAATATTAATATTATATATATTTTCCATATAACTATTTTCTTTCATGGTTTTCAAAAAAAATCATTAGATAATTTCCGTGATCCACATAAATTTTAGAATAAACCAAAATATCACAAATAAACATTGTAATAAATTTTAAAAAATATACATTAAATACTCTATTCATAAGAACCATGAATAGTGATATAAAATTAATTAAATCATAGGACACAACCATAAACTTATCATTTATATAACTAGTATAAAACACTGTCATAGTGATGTTATCCTCATCCACCTACTTTTGATGGTACACACACCTGAGATCAACCTTATAAAAATACTGAGATCCTTGGAGCTAATCAAACTAATTAATATGATACAACATATATTTATTATTAAAAATGATGTTATTATATTCTCTATAATAAATGGAAAGCCTCATGGAACTATCTTTATTTTTAACAAATAAAATAGGATAAACCCATAGTGATGTTCTAAGATGAATGAAACCTTTATCAAGAAATTCTTGTAACTTCTTTTTCAATTATAGAAGTTATAATTGAGCCACATGATATGGGAGTTCTGAATTTATATCTTCATCAGGAAATAAGTAAATAGTAAATCAAACTTTTCAATTAGGTACAATATGAGATAACTCCATAGGAAAAAGATCCATATATTATTATACTACTAACACATCATTAATCTAAATATTTACCCTATTTTCAACAATACGAGAAATATAGATTTCATCTTTATCTTTTAATAATTTCTCAGCTTCTTGATATTTTATCAAAGGTATGAGTCCATTTTGGTTTTCAAACTATTTTTTTTAGAAAATGAATTATTTGGCTCTGTTATCAATCATAACATGATAAACTGAAAACAAATCTATACCAAGGATAACATGAAATTATTAAATTTTCAAGATAATAAGGTTTTAAGGGAAAAACCTTCCACAGATGACAACAATGAGATCTTAGAAAATTATTGTTATAATAATAAAATACAACACCCCAAACATTTTATGGTATATTTCTCTTAAATACTTTTAATTCATTAGATAACCTATATTTATTTAAGTACTAAGTCTCTGTGAAACAAAACTTGGTTATTTATATGATAAAGTCATAACCTAGCCATTAATCTTAAATATGGAACTTCTTTATTTTTAATTTCAAAAAACGGTCATCTATAGTTGTGATCAGTAAGTTATTTGGAGTCTGATGGAACCAAATTATTTTTTTGTTGAATAATAACACACCTTTATGAATAGTAATATGACCCTTATGAATAGTAAATCATATTATTATTTTATTTTCTTAATTTAATAAGGAAATGAGATGTTGATTAATTTTTCAAGGTGTTAAAAAATGAGTTATATAATTAAATTTTTTATTTTCGAATAAAATATGATTTTATTTAAAAATTAAATTAATAATATTTAAAAACTTATTTTAAAAAAAATGAAGTTCATTTTTGAATTATACATGGAAAAAATGGTTTGGGTGAGTTTTTGGGATTTTTTTGAAATTCTTGAATTTTTGATGAATAGTAAAATATGATAAATTATGATAAGTGATAAATACTTGTTTTACTACATCATAGGTGATGAAAGGATGATGTAAGACCACTTAGTTAGAACTCACATGAAATTATTAATATTTGGGACCACATTATTCAAGACTATTCATATTCTTGAGAAAAAATATTAAAATAATGATTAAAATAATGTAAAATTCCTCCTCCCCTCCACTATATAAACTACCCCTAACCCCCTCTTCTTCCTACACCACTCAAGATTCAAGACTTGCCTAAATTATGCAAAAATATCTCCATAAGATCCTACCACACGTCCAAGACCTTATGGTCTCACCAAAAGGCCAAACAAAAAGGCCTTAATGAGATTATCAAGGAGGATTACTCAAGAGGTGAACCTCTCTTCTCTTTTCTTTCACATTCTTTTACAAGTTCCATTCTTTTGTTTCTATTTCCTCACCTCCCACATACAAATGCTATGATAATTCCATTAACTTACACAGAATGGAATTTTATTATGCTAATGTAATATTTCATCATCATCTCTCCTTTTCCCAACCTCTTACACTAAAAATGAAAATAATGTCTGAGACGTGTTAATTTATCACATTCAAGGACGACGAGATTTCAATTTCTATTAATATCTTCAAGAATGGTCATGAAACATTTTTAATGGTTGAACCAGATCATAATATATGTATTTTAACTTATTATGTTTTTGTAATCCTTACACACGCATAATATAAAATAACAATACAAAACAAGATCATTATGCACAAAACCGCCAAGTTAATCCAAGTGTTTGTAATTAACTTTTAACTAATGAGTCATCTACATGGTATATAATCCTTAATAATTATAAGATCATATATATATATTTAATTTCACTAATAATATATATTATAAATTCTGGATGTTTGACCATATTTCAAATGAACTTCCATTCATGGATACAAGTAAACCAATCATGAAAACCAAGGAAGAAAATGCTTCCAAAAACAATAAAATTGAACCTCTTAAACCAATAACAATGCCATGAATGAACCTAATAAGGTTAAAATAAACCAAATAAATTTTTATTAGGTTCTGGAATTATTAATTAATAAATCTAAATTTGATTATTTAGTTCATTAAGATCAATCGAGAACACCTTCGGGCATAAGGTAATAGGTTTCTCATCTCACTTTTATTCCGGTGAGATTTACATTGTTTTCCACTTATCTCTTGTAAGTTGTTTATTTTTAATAAAATTTTATATATAATATCATGATTCTATTTATATTCATGATATTTAGTGATTCAATTGATGATTATTAACTCAATTGATTATAATTTTGTAAGCGACTTTGTTTTGGTTTCCATTTCATTGTGATTTACTTGGTATTGTGCATCTAATCATTCTTATGTGGTGTACTTAATTACCCTTTGGGATCATTGTTTATTTGAAATTGTAAATACATTATATATACATATTTTGGTTTCATGGATATGATTATTGTCTTAAGTTGTATACCATTTTACATACAATGTTTATTTGGAATGTTGTTTTAACTATGGAAATATTGATGAATTTGTATCCTCTAATCTATAAAAAATATTGAGAGGGATTATTTTACTTGTATTAAATCTATGTATAAATAATTATTTGGACTTTAAGAAATTGGTGGGGCCCGCTATATCCCCTTGATGCATCGACAGGTCTTACAAGACAAATCAGTTGGTGACAAACCCTTCGAGTTTGTTTCCAAAAAATCAGGCAGGTTTCTACCCACAGACTTAAACCGTTTTGATGATATAGTGGTGTCATGTTCCAGATACATGAAATCCAAATAATAAAAATATCTCTTTATTTATTTTTAGTTATTATTTCCCATGAGGTTTTCACTGTGAAAAAATATATGGATGCAGTTTCATTCTCAATTTATTAATGGCATGCGTTTTTCATTTATTCACCATGCCATATTGACTATGCCAATTTTTTTTATGAGGAGGAGACCATTTATTGAGTTCTCATAGATGTATTTTATTAGTTTTTGTTATGTATTATATCTTGTTACCTTTCAAAATGTAATTTGAGTTACATGTCTGTATCTAGTTTCTTCAAGACTATTAAAATGATCATTACTTCTAGATTTCAATCCTTGTAACCATGCCAATATAATAATTAATGCACCGGCTCCAGGCTTCTGGGGCAGGGGTGTTACATAAAACCCTAGGTGTTTTTAATAAAATTCATGAATTCATCTCTTAAGGTGAAATTTTCATTTTACTAGTAAATTTATGAGAAATTAAAGAATTTGTAGACCCAAAATCGAACAATACATTATAATAATTTGAAAAAAATAATCAATTTAACTTTTAGTTCATAGTTTTATATAAAAAAACCATAAAAAGTTGTTTTAAAGGATTTTACTACACCCTTCTTCTTATAGTCTTTTAAATTCCCATCAATCGCGCTCTTCTTCATACATGCATCCATATAATGACCCATCTCATTACCTTTAAAACACCTCAATTCCCAATTTTCAGAATTAGTCTTCCCACTACCAAGATCTTTTTATTTTTATTCATGATCTATATTCTCAAACATACCAGATCAGAAGCACTTAAAAAATTTCATAAGACATTTTTTGCTATTCTTTTATTTAAAAAATATCCCAAATTGGAAACTTGATTTTATTACCTTTAGATTTCATCAATAGATTAATTCCCATTTATGTCTACATAATGATTTTTTTATTATTATCATGAAAAATATGGTCATTGATAAAATTTATTTCCACCTTCCCCATATTGTGAGAATGTTTATCATAACTTTTAAATTGGAGAGAGGACAAATCCCTTCAGTATCATGGTATTAATCCAAAGTAAAACTAATTTATTTTACTATCAAGATCCCAAATATAAATTGAGGCATATATTTCCAATTGTTTAATGTTTTCTTCATACATGACCACTGAATATTCCTCATTCTACCTTAATTATAAGAATTTATTTTCCATCCAAAGTCATAGAACCTTAGGAAAATATTTCTCCAAGAAAATATTCTTAAATATACCCTATTAAAATATGTAAATGTCTTCTATTTATATATTATTCTTAAATATTGACCACCATTGATTGAATTCACCTTTAAAACATTAAATAGTATGAGTTACCTTTTGATGCATTAAAGAACCCTTGAATTTTATTATTATTTTCAGAGCTTTAATACATCCCTCAACTATCAATAGGTTAGGCGATAAATTGAATGATGGAGGCTGGTATCTCATAAAATACTTCATTATTGACATGTTACTATATGGTAGATCTGATTGTACTCTAGTATGGATACCACCTCCATTTATAACCATTGAAAATTGATCAATCATAACAACAAATTTCTCAGTTCCAATTCCAACTATTCTATGCTACTAATTTAGAAGGATATTTTTCTCTTGGTGACGTTTTTTACTTTAACTTCCTTATTTCATCTATATAAAACCATTTTGAATATAAATAGTTTATATGAAGAAAAATTTTTATATTAAAATGATGTATCATGGTAACCATAAATTATAATCTCTTAATGGTATTTACTTTCATTATCCTAATCTCTAAAATTATCTAGATCTTTTATCTGATACCAACAATAAGCACTTGTACTTAAATAATAAGAAAGTTGAATCTTTATAGAATAAATATTTTTCTTAAATTCCAAAAGACCTTTTTGGTTTAGATATTTATATAATTAGGGAATCAACCTTAAAAAAATAAAATATTACAACAAAAATTGGAAACTTCCATTCATTATCCATTTATCCCACATTAGTGTACTTTTAAGTTATAACAAATTTTCTGTTTAGGACATATCTTCACAAATTTAATCTTGAACTTATCCTTATCCCTACACATCCCTATAACCCTATATAAAACATTTGAAAACATGGGATGAGAACAACAAGTTCATTAAGGGATATATAAAAATAAATAAAGAAACATGTTATTCCATGAATACACATTATAAGTTTTTCTATGTTTTATAATAATCTTTGAGCAAAAAATAAACATTTTCTTACCTAAGAAATCAACTTCACTACACAATGATTTTCATAAAAAAATTCATCAAAAATATTTTAGGAAAAATAAAAACCTTAATATTTTATTTAAAATCTCAAAATACTCATAATAAGTTTTTAATGTGAAGTGCACTGTGTTGCATTTGTTGTCAATGAGGCATGAAGTTGTCTTGGAATGAATGGAAGTCAAGGATTGTCAAGATGTGAATGACAAAGGTTGTGATGGTGTTGGTGATGAAGAGAGAATGGCCATAGTACTAAGATGCATGTCACTTAGGAGATTCACTAAGTGACATAGGAGATGATGGTTGAAACATTCTCTAAGTAAATCAGACGATTGTTGAGCTGTTCTTCAAGTTCAAAGAACTTGTATCAAGATGATACAAAGTCACAGCAATGATTGAAGACCATGCATTGTAGTGATAATGCATGAGGAGTTGAAGATGATCCATTCACATGTTCTAAGTGGATGAAGTGGTTTAATGAAATCCATGCACTAACACTTAGTGCATGTGAATACGAAGAAGTCCCAATTTGATCTCTGATTAGATCAACAAAGATAATTGAAGAAGTTATGTGATTTAGGAGCTCGGTTGATGAAGATCCTTGAGAATTCTCTCCTAAGTTGAAAATGAGATGATGAAGAAGAATTATAAATTGAGGAGTTGTTTTTAATCAAGAAGATTAATGTTTGAATTATCAAGAAGAAGATGAAGGAAAAGAATGCCTTGAAGGGCAAGTGGCATTTGGAATTTTCACTTGGTTACTTTGTTTTTAAACAAAGTACTAAGTGTTTCCTCAAGCAAAAAATTAGCCACCAAGGGCCAGCCTTAAGGGTTCGACCCCCAAGGCACATGTGGGCCTAAGGCGCCACGCCCAAGGGGGGATCCCATGTGGCCAGCCCGAGAGGTAGGGGGGCCGTGTGTAAGCCCCGGGCCACGCAGGGAGTCAAGCCTGCGCAGCATGGGCGCCAGTAGCGCGCCCGGAGGATGCATAGTGGGCGCTAGGAGCGCGCCCGCAGAGGCGAGAGTGGGCGTAGAGCGCGCCCGCAGGAGAACACGGTGCGGGGCGACACCGTGGAGGAGGAAGTTCAATTGAAGGGAGGACGACAGCGCTTGGGTAATAAGCTGCGGAAAAATCGGAGGCCGTTTCGATGTGGGACGCGGATTTTTTCCGCGGGAGTGATCCTGGCCGCACGATCGATCGCGCGCCAGAACTCGGCCGCACAACTGATCCGTGGCGAGGCAATCTGATCCAGGCCGTCCGATGTATCTCCATCGCCTGATCCGACGGCCGTGGCTCGTCTTCCACCTCAAGCTCGAGCCGAAGCCACCCGCGAAGCCGCCGCTGAACCAGCGCCTCCCGACGACAGTTTTGAAGATTCCGGCCACCATTGTTGAAGCTTAAGGGTCCATTGAGATCGTCTGGCCCTATGGAACTCATCCATGGTTTAGAATGAGCCTGCATGCACGAAATGGAGAACCTGATGTTCGGCCGAGGCAAACCGAAGGTGCCGAGGCCACGTGGAGAGCATGCTTTGCATGCATAAGCCTAAACGAAGACCGTGCATGCGTTCTAAGTCGCATGCACGTGGAGGAGAAAAAATAAATGGAACCCGCGTGAACAGAGAGAAGAAAAAAAAAAGATTTGAGGAAATCTTGAAATCCCGAAATCTTCGGGAGATTGAAAGATATCCCACGCGGAAGTCTTGAGGATTATCTGCCTATAAAAGGAGAGGCCGAGACGTCATTGTGGCTTGCTGATCTTTTGAAGAAAAACGAGAAGTCCCGTGAGAGCACCTTTGCCTCGCGAAGAAGAGCTTGCGCGCACACTTGCGCGGCAGTACAGCCCGGAGCTCCCCTAGCTCTGTTTTGGTTCCTTTTGCGCATTCCTTGCGCGAAAGAGGTTGGAGAAGAACCATGCGTGCCTTCCCCTTGCGCGACAGGAAGAACCCGGGGGCCGCGGCACTCTGCGCGCCCTCGGTTGATGCCCGCGGGTGATACCCTTGTGTGACCCAAGGCAGTAGCACCCTTGCACTGCAGTGGCTACCGAGGCCTTGCGCGGCCGTTTGTCTTGCGCGACTGTGACACTTGCGCGCCCCTGGTTGCACCCTGCACACCTTTCACCCTACTCGGCAGTGTTGGAGAAGAAGACCCGAGGCAGTATACCACACCCTTGCTTGTGGGTGCTTGTCAAGGAAGAAGGCCGAGGCCTTGCCTCGTGTGTGTGCCAAGTGGAGAAGAAGAACCCGAGGCCATGAGTGTGCACAAAGAACAACACCAAGTGGTGTGTGCCAAGTGAAGTGGAAGACCACACTTTGTGTGTGTGTAAGAATTGAATAATCCATAGTCTTGGTTGTGCATTTGAACAAAGAAGAACACACTTTAAGTGTGTGCATTTGAAGAGGCCGAGGGTTGTGACCTTGTGTGTGCACACATTGAAGAACAAACTAAAACAACACTAAAGTGTGTGTGTGCAACAAGAAGAGAAGGAGGCCAACTCATGAGTGTGCAAAAGTGAAAGAAGTGTGTGCAAAGAGAAAAGAGGCCGAACCTAGTGTGTGCACTAAAAAGTGTATACACATTAGAAGAAGAAGAAGAAGTTCCACACTAAAGTAAAACACACTTACAAGTGTGTAAACAAATTGGATAAAGTGTGTGAAGTTCAGTGAAGGTGTGTGCCTAAAATTGACTACACCCTTAGTGGGTTTATCACACCAAGGAAAGAGGAGAGTGCATGCATGCATGCATGCACGTGCACACGTGAACAAAGATAAATCAGGCTGTGTGCATCTGAGTTGTGAGACTGGACCAGACCGAAGATAAAGATATCAGTTGTCTGAGCATTCAGTAGTTGAAGAGAGAGGCCAGGTCATCCTGAGAAGAAGGAGATAAATCCTGAGCAAGACGAGAAGACCCGATCATCACAAGTGATCATAGGTACAGAGCAAGGCCAGCAGTCTTTATCCCAGACTGCTGAAGATACTTGAAGAGCTGAACAAGAAGAAGAGCTACTCGTGTGACTCGAGCAGCCACGAGAAGACCCCTGTGAGACTCAGGGTGGAGGAAGTCTCTAGTGGGATTCTGGAGCAGGCCAGTGGGACTCTGGTAACACTGTGTGAAGCAGTATAAAGACCCTCCTGTGGGACTCAGGAGAGATACGGTGGGAAGCTGTATCGACCATTGTAATACTAACCGATTATAATGGGAGAATCCATGCTGGGAGAGCATGGCAAGGATGTAGGCCTTTGGTGCCGAACCTTGTAAATCCTTGTGTCCTGTGCCTTTACATTTACTGCAGCATTCGTGGAAAGGTGAGAGATACAAGAAGAGTGGATCGAGGCTTTAACCAGCCATAGAGGTTTAATTGATTAAGAATCAATTAGTAAAAAGTTTTAAAGGATCACTGATTCACCCCCTCCCCCTCTCAGTGATTCACACTGATCTGGGCACTTCAATTGGTATCAGAGCGAGGTTGCCTCTAAAAGATCCAAGGGAGTCTTTATGAAGTGCAGATTTGAGGAAACGAGCGACCAGCCTCAAATGGAGATATCTGCCAAGACTCAGAAAAATAGAAAGAAGAAACAGGCCAAGAAGATGAAGAAAGCCTGTCCTAGCTGTGATGAAGTTGAAACAATGAATGATCTTCAGAGTGCACTCAAATATCTTCAGAAGACTGTCCCCATGGAAGTGGCAAAGTGTATAGCTACAGGCATCCATGATCTTCATAAAGAAAAATCACAGTTAGAAGAAGAAGCCAATGCTATGGAAGATCAGCTGGCAAAAAGGGTTGGCATAACCAACACTCTCAGAAAGCTGGTAAATGCCAAAGATGAAACAGTATCTCTTTGCAATGAAAGATATGAAGACACTGCTGAAGAATTGCAAAGAAGCCTTTCTGAGAAATAATTCTTTATGATAATAGTCAAAGATGTTGTCCATGCACTGGAAAAGAGGCACAAAGTGTCAATGGTTGTCAGAGATGCTCAACTAGAAGACAAAGTCAAAAGGGTGAAGGAGCTTGACAACTCATTGCTTGAAATGAAGCAGGTGCATGAAGACCAGTTAGAACAGCTGGAAGAAAATTGGGAAGGAAGGCTAAGAACTATTGAGGATGAGAAGAACTCCCTCAATATGAAATGCTTCGAACTAGAGGTGATATTAAAAAATATGCAATCACCCAAAGCTGAATCCTCCCAGTCAGCTGAAAGAAGAAATGTTGCTACTCAAGTAAGCTTTGAGAAGGATGATTCTAAGAGAAAGACATCCTCTAATAAAAGTGCAACATCTTCTAGAAAGAAGGTACCATCCATACCATCTTGTACTGATGCTTCTAATTGTGTTTCCACAAAAAGTGCAGGATGGAAGAATAATTCCAAACAAATATGGATGAAGACAGTAAAGAAGCAGAGCTCTCCTGAAACAGCACAACAGGTCAAGAAAAGTTCCCTACAATCAGAAGGACTGAAGAGGTCAAGATTCGTGGGACAATGCTGGTGTTGTAACAAGTATGGGCATTGTGCAAATGATTGTTGGTACAATCCACTGAATGCCAAAGCACAGAGGAAGCCCATGCCAAGGGGGAGAAAGCCAGAAGAAAAGAAGCAGCATCCACAGGTCCAGAGACATCTATTTACTGCAAATAGATTTGGATTACTTGACAACATCTGGGATGATTGCAAAAGTGGTCAAAAAGATACATGTCAGTCTCCAACTGTATCCAGAGCTCAAAAGAAGAAAAGATCACAGAACCTGGCTCAGAAAGATTCCTTGGGAAGCAAGAAGAAAGTAGAAAATGCTCCCAAGAAGTGTTTGAGAAATGAAGAGAAGTCCTTGGAATTGAAATCCAAGAAGGGTGATGCATCCAGAAGGACCACCAAGAAAATATGCTTCTACTGTGGAAAGAAAGGACACATCATGGACCTTTGTAAAGAAGCCATGAAACTAAATAGAAGCAGACTGAACTCCAAAAGACAATCAATCCAGAAGAAGAAGGGATTGATTGAAAATAAGTTGCCTAAGAGAGGTAGCTTAGCAGCATCCAAAGAACCATGTGGAACTTCCAGAACTGAGGCCACACTTCCAAATGATTTACTAGTCATATGGCCAAATAAGTTGCAACTTGCCAAAGATTTACAAAGAGCTGAAGATGAAGTTCTGGCAATTGCTAAGGCAAAAGGGAAGAAGAAGGTTTCACATGAAGATGTTTTGAGAACCACACCAGCACAATCATCAATGAAGATCAAATGTGCAAGTGTGAAGACTGGTGAAAATGGGACATCTCGGTTGAGAGAATCTTCTCAACCTTGTTGTTCACATTGATGAACCAAGGAGGTTCCATCTTATTCCCTTATACTCTTGGTATATACATGTGCTAACATTGCAGGGAATTGAAGATGATAATCATTCTCATCTGGAGGATGGTTTGGATTGAATGGAGTGCACCCCTTGAGGGGGAGCAAATCTGAAGAAGATGATGTTCTGAGATTAATATCATCTTAAGAAAATGGATGAATGGGGGAGCTTTATCTTTGCACCTGAACTTTCTAATGAGTTTTGTGAAGTTGTGTAGGATTTAGCAAATTCATTGTTATATCTGAAAAATTTCAAGCCCCTAAGCATGATCTCACATGTGTAGAGAATTGTGGACAGCATTGAGTTCCTTGGTTACATCACTCTTGTTTTCTACACCGGGTTAGCCCAAGTAGACTTAGAGTTGATTTACTAAAGGTTCTTTTCTAAAGAAGAACATGTGGCATCATCCCTCTCTTAGTGATTTTCAAGAAGATGCTATTCAAAGGGAGGAAGATATTTTTGAAAGAGAACCACACCACACCTTTGCATTTGATTGCCAATAAGGGGGAGAAAATATTGGCACACATATTGACCCATTCATATGTGCTGAAGGAGTGTATTGACAACAAATACAAAGGGGGAGAATGAAGTGCACTGTGTTGCATTTGTTGTCAATGAGGTATGAAGTTGTCTTGGAATGAATGGAAGTCAAGGATTGTCAAGATGTGAATGACAAAGGTTGTGATGGTGTTGGTGATGAAGAGAGAATGGCCATAGTACTAAGATGCATGTCACTTAGGAGATTCACTAAGTGACATAGGAGATGATGGTTGAAACATTCTCTAAGTAAATCAGACGATTGTTGAGCTGTTCTTCAAGTTCAAAGAACTTGTATCAAGATGATACAAAGTCACAACAATGATTGAAGTCCATGCATTGTAGTGACAATGCATGAGGAGTTGAAGATGATCCATTCACATGTTCTAAGTGGATGAAGTGGTTTAATGAAATCCATGCACTAACACTTAGTGCATGTGAATATGAAGAAGTCCCAATTTGATCTCTGATTAGATCAACAAAGATAATTGAAGAAGTTATGTGATTTAGGAGCTCGGTTGATGAAGATCCTTGAGAATTCTCTCCTAAGTTGAAAATGAGATGATGAAGAAGAATTATAAATTGAGGAGTTGTTTTTAATCAAGAAGATTAATGTTTGAATTCTCAAGAAGAAGATGAAGGAAAAGAATGCCTTGAAGGGCAAGTGGCATTTGGAATTTTCACTTGGTTACTTTGTTTTTAAACAAAGTCCTAAGTGTTTCCTCAAGCAAAAAATTAGCCACCAAGGGCCAGCCTTAAGGGTTCGACCCCCAAGGCACATGTGGGCCTAAGGCGCCACGCCCAAGGGGGGATCCCATGTGGCCAGCCCGAGAGGCAGGGGGGCCGTGTGTAAGCCCCGGGCCACGTAGGGAGTCAAGCCTGCGTAGCATGGGCGCCAGTAGCGCGCCCGGAGGATGCATAGTGGGCGCTAGGAGCGCGCCCGCAGAGGCGAGAGTGGGCGCAGAGCGCGCCCGCAGGAGAACACGGTGCGGGGCGGCACCGTGGAGGAGGAAGTTCAATTGAAGGGAGGCCGGCAGTGCTTGGGTAATAAGCTGCGGAAAAATCGGAGGCCGTTTCGATGTGGGACGCGGATTTTTTCCGCGGGAGTGATCCTGGCCGCACGATCGATCGCGCGCCAGATCTCAGACGCACAACTGATCCGCGGCGAGGCAATCTGATCCAGGCCGTCCGATGTATCTCCATCGCCTGATCCGACGGCCGTGGCTCGTCTTCCACCTCAAGCTCGAGCCGAAGCCACCCGCGAAGCCGCCGCTGAACCAGCGCCTCCCGACGACAGTTTTGAAGATTCCGGCCACCATTGTTGAAGCTTAAGGGTCCATTGAGATCGTCTGGCCCTATGGAACTCGTCCATGGTTTAGAATGAGCCTGCATGCACGAAATGGAGAACCTGATGTTCGGCCGAGGCAAACCGAAGGTGCCGAGGCCACGTGGAGAGCATGCTTTGCATGCATAAGCCTAAACGAAGACCGTGCATGCGTTCTAAGTCGCATGCACGTGGAGGAGAAAAAATAAATGGAACCCGCGTGAACAGAGAGAAGAAAAAAAAAGATTTGAGGAAATCTTGAAATCCCGAAATCTTCGGGAGATTGAAAGATATCCCACGCGGAAGTCTTGAGGATTCTATGCCTATAAAAGGAGAGGCCGAGACCTCATTGTGGCTTGCTGATCTTTTGAAGAAAAACGAGAAGTCCCGTGAGAGCACCTTTGCCTCGCGAAGAAGAGCTTGCGCGCACACTTGCGCGGCAGTACAGCCCGGAGCTCCCCTAGCTCTGTTTTGGTTCCTTTTGCGCATTCCTTGCGCGAAAGAGGTTGGAGAAGAACCATGCGTGCCTTCCCCTTGCGCGACAGGAAGAACCCGGGGGCCGCGGCACTCTGCGCGCCCTCGGTTGATGCCCGCGGGTGATACCCTTGTGTGACCCAAGGAAGTAGCACCCTTGCACTGCAGTGGCTACCGAGGCCTTGCGCGGCCGTTTGTCTTGCGCGACTGTGACACTTGCGCGCCCCTGGTTGCACCCTGCACACCTTGCACCCTACTCGGCAGTGTTGGAGAAGAAGACCCGAGGCAGTATACCACACCCTTGCTTGTGGGTGCTTGGCAAGGAAGAAGGCCGAGGCCTTGCCTCGTGTGTGTGCCAAGTGGAGAAGAAGAACCCGAGGCCATGAGTGTGCACAAAGAACAACACCAAGTGGTGTGTGCCAAGTGAAGTGGAAGACCACACTTTGTGTGTGTGTAAGAATTGAATAATCCATAGTCTTGGTTGTGCATTTGAACAAAGAAGAACACACTTTAAGTGTTTGCATTTGAAGAGGCCGAGGGTTGTGACCTTGTGTGTGCACACATTGAAGAACAAACTAAAAGAACACTAAAGTGTGTGTGTGCAACAAGAAGAGGAGGAGGCCAACTCATGAGTGTGCAAAAGTGAAAGAAGTGTGTGCAAAGAGAAAAGAGGCCGAACCTAGTGTGTGCACTAAAAAGTGTATACACATTAGAAGAAGAAGAAGAAGTTCCACACTAAAGTAAAACACACTTACAAGTGTGTAAACAAATTGGATAAAGTGTGTGAAGTTCAGTGAAGGTGTGTGCCTAAAATTGACTACACCCTTAGTGGGTTTATCACACCAAGGAAAGAGGAGAGTGCATGCATGCATGCATGCACGTGCACACGTGAACAAAGATAAATCAGGCTGTGTGCATCTGAGTTGTGAGACTGGACCAGACCGAAGATAAAGATATCAGTTGTCTGAGCATTCAGTAGTTGAAGAGAGAGGCCAGGTCATCCTGAGAAGAAGGAGATAAATCCTGAGCAAGACGAGAAGACCCGATCATCACAAGTGATCAGAGGTACAGAGCAAGGCCAGCAGTCTTTATCCCAGACTGCTGAAGATACTTGAAGAGCTGAACAAGAAGAAGAGCTACTCGTGTGACTCGAGCAGCCAGGAGAAGACCCCTGTGAGACTCAGGGTGGAGGAAGTCTCTAGTGGGATTCTAGAGCAGGCCAGTGGGACTCTGGTAACACTGTGTGAAGCAGTATAAAGACCCTCCTGTGGGACTCAGGAGAGATACGGTGGGAAGCTGTATCGACCATTGTAATACTAACCGATTATAATGGGAGAATCCATGCTGGGAGAGCATGGCAAGGATGTAGGCCTTTGGTGCCGAACCTTGTAAATCCTTGTGTCCTGTGCCTTTACATTTACTTCAGCATTCGTGGAAAGGTGAGAGATACAAGAAGAGTGGATCGAGGCTTTAACCAGCCATAGAGGTTTAATTGATTAAGAATCAATTAGTAAAAAGTTTTAAAGGATCACTGATTCACCCCCTCCCCCTCTCAGTGATTCACACTGATCTGGGCACTTCATAATGTTTTACATTTCAACTTTAAGAAGTATCATAATATTTCCTTTAAACTTATGCTTAGTACTTTAACTTTTTTAATATTAAGATTTACATGAAAACCCATATAAAGTAAAGATAAATAATTTAGGTAACATGATACATCATTTAGGAAGGTATTCGAACAGGTATTGTCCAAAAATAGATCTTTAAGTGTGTAGAGTAGAGGAGAGGGGGTGTCATTTTATAAGTGGGGGATATGATACACTTGTAATTTTTCAAAGGATTAAAATATATTAATTTATTACTTAAAATAAAATGAATCAAAAAAGGAAAATTTCAGAATATGAGATGGGATATGGTCAAAATATGGCCATTGAATATGGTTTATACATGTTTTAGGTCATTTTAACCCTTATCAATTTTGTTTAAATTCCAGTGAACATGATTTAACCTAAATCACAACAATAGATTTTTTATTGTTCATTATGACAAGAAATTAAGTTGAAAATATTAAAAAATATTAATTATTATTATTATAAATATGGAATCCATTTTATAAAATTCAATTCAAATATGTGGTATAATTTGATTTAATATGTAATGAACAAAATGCGTTGAAAAGAGAGTTTCTAGAAAAAATGTCATCTTAAGTATAAAAAGTTTTTTACATCAAAATAAAGCCTAAAATTAATTATAATTAAATTAATTAGATTATTCATTTTATGAATGTACTATATTTTTTACTTTTATTTTTTTTTTAAAAATTGAACTTTATAATTTTTTAAAATAAAAGGATATTTTTGAATAAAAATTAGTATTTTTCACTATTAATTTATAAAATAAAGATTTTTATAAAATTATAAAAAAAAATCCTAAGATAATTGTGACGTGATGAAATAAAAAATTATATAATTTTTGTAAAATGAAATTTCTAAAATTTATAAATTATATTTTTATATAAAACCATATGATGCATGAAAACGAATTTGGTTAAAATAAATATTTTTTCCTTTCAACTGAATAGTTACCTAAGATTATTATAATGAATAGTACTCTATAAAATATAATTAATGAATATTAATAATACATGAAAATTATTTATTTTAAAATTATGTGACATGTCACACACTCCATTTTGGAAGAGGCCCCTAGAGAAGTAGGCAATGCTATAGATGATCAACCATAGTTAGAATATGGTGATGTCATATAAAGAAAGGGGGGTGAAGAAAATTCCCAAGCATCTATGACAGACTTGATTATTCACTTGAAGGAGGAGAATAAAGAGGAGGTAATTATTATATAATATTCAAAGGAATTCATCAATGATATGTATGTAAGATATATTAAAATTTATACTAGTAAAAAAATGACATAGATCAATAACTAAGATAAAATATTTCTCTATGGATTTAATGAAGGAAAGAATAATATAAATGTCTATATCAAGACCTGGGATAATATGTCCTCCATATCTAAGTATATAATTCATGATGAGCTATAAAGGCCTAACTTTATTTTTTATTAGAGTCTTTAAAGAGAGCACAATTCCAACATCTTAAGGATTTTTTTTTCAGAATAGTTCAACAACTTTGTTTGCAGTTTAATTTCATTAATGTTGTTTCATGATTGTTCAAATTATCATTCAATATATAAAAGTGGATCCCCAAATGTTCTAATTATCCAAAAAATAATAATAAAGTGGTGATTATCAATTAATATTATTTTACTAAATATTGATGATTTATTTGCTAAAATAATGGAATTTAGGTGGTTATAAAAGATTAAATTATAATTAAGATATCATCATAAGAGAATAAGGGAACGTGACATTCCAAAGATATGTTTACAAAGTTTATATAAACATTATAATTTTTAATGTTATTTGGTTTGACTAATGCTCGTAATATATTATTATAATTTATGTGTAAGTTTTTTTAAATAATATTCAAATTTAATCAAGGTAAAATGATGACCCTAAAAAATATTTAACGATTTTCATTTATAATTTACAACAAACATAATTATTATTAAAAATTTTCTAAGTGTAATTTTTGGATTTAAGAAGTGATGTTTTTGTCTCATAGTGCTTAAGAGGAAGAAATTTTTCTTTATCTAAAAACTCCAGGATATTAATTTATCTTAAAATATGAAATAATGTTATTGAAATTAAAATTTTATAGGGTTAGTAAGATATTATTAACATTTAATTTAAGGTAATTTAGAATTGTCTTTACTAATGAAAAATATTATATGGAATGTAGTGATATTTGAACAGAATGAAAAGGGTGAGGTTTGGGGATAACTGACCATATGGTTTTCTTATATCGAGAGTGTTTCTCTCTCTAATAATAAAGATTCCTTGATTTTAAGAATTTACCTTTATACAATGTTTTTTATAAGCACTAATAAAACTAATTTTTATCACCCCTAAAGTAAATCTCTGATAAAAGATATACCTTTATAAGTGTTTTATCTATCATTAATAAATGTAACTTTTATTGGTGAAACTAATAGCACTGATAAAATACTTATATATTTATATAATATAAATTTTCTTTATATTATTATTAAATTAAAATTTTATTATCTTTAATGTTTAAGAAAATCAATAATTTAAAATTTTAAAATTTTATAAATTTCCATATAAGAATATATATATATTGGTAATACTATACATTTATATATATTCAATATTTATATATAAAAATAATAATTAATTTAAGTTTATTATATATATAAATTAAAAAATTAATGTTATACGCATTTTATATAGTTCTATGTACCCATTTATGTGTTGGGTTCACCTATACAGATGCACGCTCACACACACACACATGTCCTTGGGTTATTCACACACACACACACATATGTGAATAAAGATGATCATATATGTAAATCAGTATTTTTATAAAAATGAAAAATTCAAATAATTACATAAATTGTTAAAAAATAAATTATAATTAAAATTTTAGTAATTTTATAATTAAAATTTTAATATATCATTATAATACTAAAATTATTAATTAATATTTAAATTAAAGTAATTAGAAATTTAAATTTTTCTTGAAAAATTTTTCTGTCTATATACATAAAACTATTTATGAATTTAATTATATAGTTATATAGTTAATGATATATTTTAATATATATATATTCATATATATAAATAATAATAATTTTAAATATCAACCAAGATACGGTGGTCATCTAAAATGATAACACATACACTATCCCTGATATAATCCATGTGTAGAACAAAGTTTCCAAGCATAAAGGAAATTATAGGGATTCTCCAGAACAAAAAAATGTCTCTCCTGTGCCAATTCCACAATATTTAGTTAGATTTGGAAGTGATGGAACTCTTAATATGAATCATGCTCAATCTAGAATCCTCTATAAGTATTCACCTATTTAGGATAATCCTCATGAAATTTTCAATCAATATGTTATCATGCATGTTATCTCTTCTGTATAGAATCATCCAGTGATTGTTGATAATCACATGGGAGTCACCATTTTTGATGTTAATGATCTTAGTGATGATGGAGATACAATGTTAGAGGAATTCACAATGGATAGCAATGAAAGACATGATACCTTACTCAGGTATTACTAGAATGACTCTACACTAGAAACTGATAATGAACATGAAAATTTGAAGTCTAAAGTTTGTTTGGAGACCACTCTAGTGGATGTTCATTAACCCTCTGTGACCATTTATTATGATAAAAAGCATGTAGTGAGATGATCTAGTTATGACATTCAATATAATGAAAAACTGATAGCCCTATAATAATGATAAAAAATCTATAAACCTCAAGAAATCAACTAGAAATAAAAACTCTGGTGAAATAAAAAGGGGGTTTTTACTCCTAATACAGGTTTAAATAAAGACCCTTTTTTAGAATTTCCAAGGCTTAGCCAACCCAAAAACAATTATTTCACTTTGTATTTGTTTAAATAAGAATAAGACTGATCTTTTAGGTTATTTAAAACCCAAGAGAGTTTTCTATGATAAGATTTCTTCCCTTAAAAATATGGGTTTCAAACTCATCAGTACAAATCAATCCAATAATGGCATCAAATGATTTTGGGTCCTTTCTCACTCGAGATTATATGGTATCTAAAATATCATTTTTTCAGAGAAAATGGTCCCTCTTAGTTAAAAGTGTATAGGGGTGAATCATTCCTTCTCTTTTATCTATTATTATAATGGATATCGAGAGAGAAGATACTTGTGGAACACGATCCATAATTTGAGCAGCTCAATAAATAAATTATGGACTATTATTAGAAACTTCAATGATATTCATATTCTATATGAGAGGCTTGGAATGGTTAACTCCTCCACCTCGACCAAGTAATTCAGGGCTTGTATTGAAAAAAATAGTCTTCATGAGGAAAACTTGGTGGGTTCCAAATAAACTTGGTATAGAAAACCTTTCAATAATATAAGGGCCAAAAAAGTGGATAGGCTTTTTGTTAATGATTCTACCTTGGATTATTGTCCTTGAATTTCCTATAATACTCTTGGAAAATTTAAATCCAATCATCATACTATTTTGGAAAACCATGCAACCATAGAGGTTAAATATCCCATTCCTTTGAGATTTAATAATTATGGGGTTTTACATTAAGATTGTAAGAATCTGGGGAAAGACACATGGAATTCTATGAATTATAAGGATGGTTCCCTAACATGTGTTCTAAATCTTAAAGTGATGAAAGAAAAGATAAATATTTAGAGTCAAGAGTTCATAAGTCACAAGGATGAAAATATTATCCATCTAGAATCCTTACTTACAACTAAACAAGTGAATAACACTAGATGTGATTTTTCTACTGGCCTTGAGTAGAAAAATGATATCACACATGATCTAAATACCCTTATAAATCTCAAAGAATGAATTCAAATAGAAGTTAAGAAAATTAGATGTATTAAAGATGGTGATATAAATACCAAGTTATTAAATACACTTAAAATGGATAGAAAATTTAATAGACACTTGGCTATTATCAATGATAATGGAGAGTTTTTTTGAGAATAGGGAAGATCTAGATGGTCATGTTGTATCTTACTACGAGAACCTTTTTTATGGGATGAACAATAACATTTATCTAATAGAATACATCATTCCTAGGATTAATAATAATGAGGATAACTTATGTTTTACTAAAACTCCTCTAGATCTTGATATTATAAAAGATGTTTTTTGGGTTAAATTATAGAAGTTCTCCTAGACCATATGGGTTCACAAACTTCCCCCCCGAACTTTTGTGAGATTATATACTATGATGTTTGCTGACCTTTCAAGAATTTTTCAAAGGTGGTCATCGAATATAAGGAATCAATGCTCAATTTATTTCACTTATTCCCAAATTTGATAATTTGAATAAATTTCATCTCTTAATACCTATTTATATTTTAAAAATATATATATAAAATCATTAGTAAAATTATTACTAATAGGTTTGATAATATATGCAATAGGATTGTGTCTTCAAATCAGTTTAGTTTCATTAAATGAAGTACTAGTCAATATTTCCTTCTCACTAATTTTGAATGTGTTAATATTCTGAAAAAAATCATCATGAGGAGGTATTAATTATCTCAATATTGATTTGAAGATATCGTTTGATACATTACGGTGGAACTTCATTTAAAAGGTTCTAATTTGTTTTGGATTTGATGAGTTTTTTATTAAATGGGTCAAAATTATTCTGAACTCATCACATATTTCATTGATTATCAATAGATCTTGGGAGGGATAATTCACATGTTATATGGTTGTTAGAAAAATTAATCCTCTCTTGACAATTATTTCCTCTATCTCTGAAGATTATTTAAGTAAATTTTTCCCAACATGGTTGATACAAAAAAACCGAAACCCATCACTACTTCTAGAGGCTTTACTTATCCCACTCATATTATATATACTGATGATATTATTATCTTTACTCATGGAGACAAAATAAATGTTAAGAGTATAAAAAATTATTTACTTTATTATGAAAAATTTTCATGGTAGGAGAATAGTTGGAATAAATCATATGTTTACTTTTGAAAAAATATTCATGAAAATAGAAGAGTGGATATCATTAATGATTTGGGGATTAGGGAAGGGATGATTCCATTTATTTATCTTGATTTCCCTATGTTTTGGGGAAAACCGTGTCTTGATAATTTTTCTCACATTGTGAGATAGATTATAAATCTGTTGGCTTCTTGGAAGGGAAAGACCATTTTGATTGAAAGCAGGATTAACCTTGTGAAAGATGGTATTTTTTCAAAATTTGTTTACTTATTCATGGTTTAAAAATAGCCCATTGAACTTATCAAGAATTTCAATAACTCAATTATAATTTTTTTTTTCTGGAGTGGAAGCATCCTACAGTGAAAACTTACTACCATTCCATAGAAAAAATTTTATCAACCTATTTATTATGGAGGTCTTGGTATAAAAAATATCTACAAATTAAATCAACCTTTATAGGATAACTTTATATAAAGGCTTATTAATGGGAAATTATAATGAAATACTTTTCTGAGACACAAGTTCTTGAGTAAGGTCAAATATGAAAAATTAAATTATATGGATTCTTCCATATGGCCTGCTGTCGAAGATTTATATTCTAACATTTTAGTGAATTATCATTTTCTAATTAAAATCAAAGCATATTTTAATTTTTGGTTAGACAAATGGATAAGTACACACCTTATTACCAGCTTAAACTCTCTAGATCTTTCAATTGACACAAATGTGTTAATAAAAGAGCAGACGGAGAATCCCATGGACATTCTTCCTACTAAAATCAGGGAAATATTATGAACTAAAACTTTAAAAGTGATGATAAATTTTTGGTTCTGGAACCTTCTTCTAATGTAAGATTATCCCTTAAATTATTATTAACATTATATATATAATTAATATTATATACATTTTTATATTCCATAAGTTATTATAAATAATTTATATTTAATTTATTTTAATTTTTTATACATTTATATAAAGTAAAAAACATGAAAATTTTATATAATTAACCATATTTCTTAAAACATATTGCTCACAATAAAATATAATTTATAAGAGTTAATTTTTTCATACAATTAATAATATATAAATATAAATATTATTATTATATTGTATTTTTGTCATTGGGATCTATGTTTTTATGTCTATAAATATAATTATTTATGACTATAATTATACATTTATATAAATAATGATTTATTTTATTTTTTTCATTTATATAAATGATACCGTTTTTAATTATAATTATTTATTTTTAAATATAGTTAGTAATTAATTATATTTTCATATACAATTAGAAAAATATTTACACATATAATTAATTATTAATTAATAACAATATATATATATATATATATTAGTGAAAGAAGATATCTATCATAGATCCCTTATCAAACATTTATCCCAAAGAATGCAATAAAGTAGTCATGATGTGGTCTCTCAAATAGGTTTCCTACTAAGTATCTAAACAATCACTTTTTTTATGTTTTTTAAAAAAATAATAAAAGTGGGTAATTGAGAGTTTTGATGAAAAATGGAAGAAACAAAAATAAGGAATTAAAAAGTAAAAACATGGATATTTTTTAGAGAAAAGGCCTAGATTAAATGAAAAGAAGTGTGAAACCATATTTTAAAACACTATAAGTGGACAAGTTTTTCCTTTATTCTTTATCTAAAAATATCATCAAACTTAATTTATAAATGATCATATAATGATCTCCAAGTGAACACATATTTTTTTTGAATATCATACCAAGATCTCATTATGATTATTTTTCTTATTATATAATCGATTCAACTACTTAAAGACCTCTGAAAAATTAAGCCCAATTGAAATTAATATACACAAAGGTAATACCAAAACCAAGAAATTTAAATAATGAAATCAATTATCTTACTTAATGGGTTAGAAAACCATTCAATATGTCTTGAAATAAAGTATATTAAATAAATAAAAGGACCTTATTCATTTAAAAACATAATCTCTTGAGAAATATAAAAAGATTATAATGAAACTCAAAGTATAGAAGGGAATGGTCCTTGGATTTATATGACCCATATCTAATTGGGAGTTTCTCCATGAATGGTTAAATAATCACCCATTATCTTTATTCCCTCATTATTCACAACTAGATAGAATTGTAGAAATTAGTACAAAACTACTCTAACTGACATGATCCTTTCTCCAACATGTTCTTTAACTTGGTTCTTAACTCTTATAAACTCAAAAAAATAGGGGGAAAAATATTTTAAATGGTGTCATCTTATAAATTGATTATTGGAAACATTAATAATCTTGAAAAATACTCCATGATAAGTTTATAGGTGATAACAACAATAATTGGTTATGATACATGTTCACATGAGTTATTCATATGGGATACATGATATTATTTCCCTTATAGTCATCACATGAACTTTGACTCTTTGTCTCTAATGAAATGAAATCACATTGTTGAGGCATGTGGTTTTATAATATATATTTATATATATAATAGTCGATTGTATGTTTCTTTATAGCACAACATTCCATCTTGATTCATGACATCTTCTCAATCATCACCCATGACGTAACAAAAAATATCCACAACATAATTGCTTCTAAAATGAAAGTGGCTTCAAATTTCGTTAATGTTTCATTCACGAAACAACCTTATTCCTTGTGGTGCAAACATCCCATCCTATTTTCCTAAAATTTCAAAAATTTATATATTAAATGTCTAGTTCAGTTATAAGACTTTATTTCATCAGACTTCAAATATTTTATATAACTTCTATTTCATTAGACTTTAGAATTCCTAAAAAATAAGGTTATACATGATATCATTTTCAACATCATATGGGATTATAGGAGAAGTAATAAATAATGAAAAAGGTCATACATGAACCCATCAAAAGTATAATGGGTTTCAAAAGACATACAATATATAATTCTATATGAAATAAGAAGAAATTCTTGAAAAATTAGAGGCCTATAAAATCAATATACTTATGAACTAGAAAAGTCATAAAAAAACTCCCAAATGTATTATAAAAGGAAATGAAAGTTATAGGAAATGGAAAATTATATTGGGATCTATCAAGTGTTTTATAAAATTCAGTAAAGTCTTACATAATTAGTGAAATTCATACGAAAAAAGACTTAATTTTTTTTTGCATTTAGGTTTAAAATTAAACTTTCCCCAAAATATGAAAGAAAACATGGATTGTTAAAATAATATTTAAAATTATTAAAAAAAATCATAAAATCCATGAATTTTGGAATTTTTTTATTAAATAAAAAATTCAAAAAAATATATAAAAATGATATAAATCATTTTAAAACATTATAATGATGGGGATTAAATCATTTAAATTGAAAGAAAAAGCAATGAAAATATTCATTAAATCAATTAACTCACACTTAATACTTGTAAAACTAGATACGTAAGCTTTAAACACAACAAAAATGTTATTAAAAAACAAAAATAAAAGAGATTCACCAACTTAAAAGAAACCCAAAGTTAGAATTCATCCTTAATTAAATTATTTTAAAATTATTCACTATATTTATTCAATTAATTACCACTAAATTCACCCTCCTATAAACACAAAAATGTACCCCAACACAATTTTACCTCATAATATAGATTTTAATTTAATCAAGACACATTTTTCTTATCCAATAAAATAAAAGGGTCACTCTAATATTTAGAAGTTCATAAATATTCAATCAATAGAGTCATGGAAATTTTTTTCCGTAGGAATTTATATGGAATATCAGAGATTAAGGAATGATAGGTTTTAGATGACCAAAATATCTGAGTCTAAATGAGGATTTTTCTCATCTTTGAACAAAAAATTAATGATTTCATTTTTAAATCAAGAATAATATTCTATTTACTCGTATTGTAAATTAATAAAATATAAATATCTTCATATATTCTAGGTTAATACACAACATTTATAATTTCATGAGAAACTATTAAATACTTAACTGACTTCAATAGATATAAACATAAAATATTATTTTTTCATTATATTACTAGAATTTTTGTTCTGAAGGAAAATAGTTTTCATTGTGTTTCAAGTAGTTATATGAACATTAAAACTCAATATTTGGATGATAAACTTTATTTTTATTTTACCAAACTTTGATATTTAATTATTTTTCAGTAGTTTGCACAATTTTTTTTTTGTATCATTTTATTTTCAAAAATATCCTTTAAATTAGTTTTTGAAAAATGACTTCAAAATAATTTCTAAAAATATTTAAGAGCATTAATTTTACTCCTAAATAATCCTTAAATGATTAAAAATACCTTAATAAAGAAATCACCCACACACAAGTTCAACTAGATCATGAAATTTTTACTTAATATAGGTTAAAAAGAGATTAAAAGCATGTAATATGACTATCTAACTGGTTTTTTGATGGTTTTATAAGGGATCATAAGGATTAAATATAAAGGTAAGGAAAAAATCAAAATGATTTTTTTATTGAAATGGTGATTTTAAAATAAAATAACGTCCTCAATAATCTCAATATAGGTGTATTAATCTTTTATGTTTTGATAGGAAAAAAATAAATATTATTGGTAAATAAAGCATTGTTTGGTACATTGAAGAAATGGGGATAATGTAAAGAAGATGTAAAAAGTGTTTAAAGAACTCATAGGTATTATATTTTAAAATTTTTATAGCTATTTGAGTTATGGTATTAAAAATTTAGAGGAATTTTAACGATTTTACCAAAAAATTAATAGAAAAAACACAACAAAATCACATTTTACCAAAGTATATTCCTATACTCTAATATATTTAGTGTAACACCCTCATTATATAATAAATTATATGATAAATTAACATTATAAATAAAAAACTTAACAAAACTACGGTAGAGAGTAAAGATAGAAACTATCATTCAATTTTCCTCAGATTCTTAAAAGTGTGACTCACCCTTAGTGAATCCTAAAAAAATTCTCTAAATAGCTTTAATCTTTTCCCATTGAATATGAATGATGTTTCTATCCTTGGTTATTTTATTTTTACAACAACAAAAGGAAAAACAAGAGTAAAAAATAAATGGTCATACCCATTAGGAATTAAATTTACTTAAAAATAGATTGATTCTATATTTAAATAGAAAAAAATTTTCTCCCACATTAAACTATTTGTTGAGTATTATTTAATTATTATTTTTTTAGTTTTCTCCTTGTGTAGCCTATAAATTTCAAAATAAATGTTTCATATCTCTTAAATATTTTAATAGAATATTTTTCATTCATTTTTAGTAAGAAAAAATAATTCTCATTATAGTTTTCAATAAAAAAACATATTTATGTTCTTACTCCATATGTTGGTGAACAAATTTTCTATACATATTTCTAAATAGTGAAATTCCAATTAAGATATTTAAAGTATTTCTATAAGACCAATGAGAATCATCTAATCATAAACTCCAACTTTTTTTATTTGGGTGGAAAATTTTCTCAAAAATATGTTTGATCTATCTTTATAAAAATGAATCCATTCTATTTATTTAATGGTGATAAGGTTTATAAATCCTATAATGAAATCTATATTTTATCAAAATATTTTCTAAAGTTTTAATATAAAATCGGTCCCTTTATTAGAGATAACAAACTTTGGAAATCAAAATATAGAAAATAAATTTCACATTATAAATTTAGACCCAATTTTTCATGATTATATCTAGTAGGAATAACATTTATTTACTTGGAACCACAATTAAAACTATAAAAATGTAAAGTTTTTGAAAATAATTCAGAAATGGTCTTATTAAATCTATAATAGAAACATAAAAACGTTAAAAAATAAAAGGTTTTGTTGATAAATTTCATTCCTCTTGGAAATATTTCCTTGAAATCAGTTGGTTTTACAAGTTCAACAGAATTCAAATGCATATATATAAATGGTGGTCCAATAAAAACATGAATTAGAAAATTTAAAAGATATTATTTGGGTTTTAAAATAACCACCACATCTCAAATTATTAAATAAATTTAGTACTAATTAATATTCAAAATTTTGGATACATCTCATTATTATCTTATCACTATCAAAATTCTATATGTAAATATCATCCAAATTTATTTCCTTTCGTCACAAATAATATTATAAATTTATTACATTTAAAAATAATATACACATCATTATTATCCAAATAATTTTTAAGATCAGAAAACTATGTTCTCTCACTTTTAAAATCATATAAATCCTCACGAGGGAAGGTTTATTTAATTGGAGGAAAAATATAATGTTTATCTCCCAAAGTATGAATTGAGTTTCTCAAATGGTAATCCAAAAGGTTTTTATTTCCTTTGTTATACATTATTTAAATTTTTTTATCTATTAAAAACATAATCCATCTCAAAAACATTGGTTTCATGTCATGTTTATTCATTAAAAAAATTATTATAGAATGGTATGTAATAACAATCAGTTTAGATAATAATATATATCATCTAAACATTTATAAAGAAAAAATATCCAAAAAATCCTTCTCATATGATTTTTTTTCTTGCATTTGATTTATATCTCTAGATTCATAATCCATGAAATGATATTTCTTTTCCTATTTTTGACTAAAAACTCCTCTAATGGAAAAATTAGATGAATTAATCAATTATTCAAAGATAAATTCAAATTTTAGTGTCTGAATAGTGGGTGGGGATACCATATTTGGTGTTATCTATATAGAAGGTATTTTTAATCCACATCAAAGAAAAAATGTGACTTTTTAAAACAATTTTGAAAAAGGAAAAGTTTCCTTACAAAAATATTTTATGAATATCCTATACAAACCAATAGGTCTAAGAAAATATCTCTCATATCACACTATTGTTTCTTATATAAGGGAAGAAGTTACCTTATCTTTGGATTGATCTAATTTAATTACATATTTTTTCACAAAATAGCCAAGAAAAATTCCCATACCTACCATGAAATTGAATTTTTAATAGTTGAGAACAACATTTTTATCAATGTATATTTCAATAATAATAAGAAAAAATTTCCAATATCTTTCTTAAATATTAACCATAAACTATAAAATAAAACATAAAAATTACTTTCATCTATCTAGAAATTCAAAAAAAAAATGTTCAACGTATATCATTGAAAAGCTATTTAGAAATTACACGAAAAAGTGAATTATTTTATATGAAAATATAAAAATATTACACTTGAATGTGGTTTTTTATTTATCATTAGGTTATATATATATATTTTAATGTAACTATAAAATCTAGATTGAAAATAATAGTAGGTATATCTATCCAATATTTCATGAACATGGTTAATAATTGGATGATTAAAATAGTATTTTTAAGTTACTAAATTTATTTTTCTATAATCAATGCACACACTACAAATTATATGGAATCCTAACATAGAAAATCTCTCTAAATTCATTTTTTGAAATTGTAAATCCACTAATTTTGTGAAAAACATGGATAAGGCTGACCCATTGGTTATTAGAAAAGGAAAAAAAATTATTATATCCAAAAATGTGGTCACATATATTTTAATAACCTCTAATAATGTTGGGTTCATTCTCCTTAAAAATTACTTAACAAGTTTTGAATTCTTCTCCAAAAATATTATATGCAATAAATCTAAAGAATTAATTTATATTAAATCAAATAAAGACCATCCTAAAGATATATTGTGTGTTTTAAAGAATACTGTAAATTTTTTGATGAGATCCAATATTTCTCACATGTTATATTTAATTTTTAATGATATTCCACCCATTAATCTAGATAATTCCCTAGTAATTAATTGATTTTTGTTAGTTTTTAAAATTTTTATTTTATATTATAAAAGAATTTAAAATTGAATGTAGTGGTTTTATATATATTTAAAATTAATTTACAAGACCTATCATGATATTTTATAATTTAATTTCATTGTATAAAGGTTTTTTATTTCATAGATCATTACTTTAATTCATTTTGATAATATTTTGGATGAGTCAAACATTGAAATTGTGTATTTTTTTTCATTTTCTGTTACCATCAAATGAGTTGTAGATGATACATAAGTGTGGAAAATATAGGATATATAAGGGTAAATGTAGTGATTTAATAAACCTACATAAGGGTGAATTATTAGTTATTTTGTAACAGTACTCACAAGGTGTGAAGTCATGGATCAAATCCTTTACAAGGCACTACATTAAGGTAGAACCCCAGCCCCCGAAGCTATGTAAGGGTAAATGGTATATTCCAAAGGGTAAATCAAGGTAACACTATTGTTTTATGGTCTCTGTATGGGTATCCAGAAAACTATTTAAGGGTACCAATCTCCTCCAAACTTATATATTAGGGTAATAAAAAATATTCATAAGGATACTATATAGCATGCGTAAGGGTTGTTTTTTCTATATGAATAAAATAAAAGATAACCAAAATGGAAAATGAAAATGAAAAACCCCACTTTAACTATTTAATAAAATTATAGGGAGCTCTAAAATATGATCTATTTGATGATCATAAAAATTACGAAGGAGATAATGTGATCATGGTATGCATTGAAGGAAAGTATTGCTATAAATTTTCACTAAATTTAATATTATAGTAATTCTATTTAGTTTATCAAGTTTACCTCTCTACTCATTACACTATGATCACTAACTAAATTTATATAGAGAAAAAACTCAAGGGTGTCTCCATGGGGAGATTTCATGGCATTTTAAATACATGTTATTCAATTCTTTATCATTTTCATTCTCATCATTGATATGACATTGAGGGGGATTGAATTGGATCAATAGTTACCATCTACATTATCTCTATTGATACTATATTCTCTAATCTATCATAACATTTCTCCCTCTATTAATTCTATCCACAGTTTATGCAATTGAATTTGTGTGGATTGAGGGATGACCAACATATTATTGGTCCTTAGTGTTGAGATAGTGGATTCCTTTGTTGAGTGTGTTCTATGCCTCCTTAAATATAAGGATATGGGTAGGATATACTAAGGGAGGTTTCTAAAATATTTTTAGTACTAAAATTTAGATTGAGGGGATAAAAATGAATGATTTATTATGAATTTATTTTTAGGTGAGAACATCCCATGGATAATAAAGGAAACTTTAGATAAAACTCATATCCCCCCTTTTCACATGGAATTTTGTGTGTGGTTCCTTATTTTCAATGTTTAAATTTATAAAATCTATAACCAATATCCCTATATTTAACTTTTTTCTTTTCAATTTATGGTAATAATCAATAATAAACATACAAGAAGAGTATGAGCGAGCATTAAAATCATTGGGAGAATGACCCCTGGTCAGCTTTACAATATGCATTTCAAGGTCTCTAAAAATTAAATTATTTACTAAAAGTACAGAGACAACTACATTCATAACTAGTGCTATTTTTAAATAGGAATGTTACATAATTTGTTTTTTTAACATCTTGTGCATTCCTCTTCCCCTTATTTTTCATTTACCTTTATTTTTAGTTTATTTTCCATTAATAGGTTGAGAAAACTGTGTAATCCATTATCTCATAATGGACTGTCATTATTATTCCTAGTTAGAATAGGATTTTGAGAATAAATCCAAGATTAAACAATTTATTGTTAATTTCAAAACTAACCAATAATTATTTACATAACTGCTGGAATAAAATGGGGAGAAAAAACATAGAATAAATGAGATGAAGGACATTCTCAATTAGGTCACATTAATATTTCAAACTCATATGAATAAAAATTAATAATAAGAGGTGGTAGAATAGGACAAACCAAAGATAGAATATCTCATCTGATTAATAATAATGGAAGAAGATGTGTTTTAAGAAGAAGGACCACCATTTTTTACTCTTGGAAATATCTTCCCAGTGCCCATGTATTTTAAAGAATTGTTAGAATATGATATTATTAAGAGGGATTAATCTTTATTGAAAATAATTTATTATGAAAATATTAAAATTGATTTGAAATTATACTACCTATATATTTTTACCACTAATTCAACATTTTATTTGTAGGATATGGATTATGAAGACAAAGATGAAATAGATAGTCTCAAATTTAATGAAAATCTAGAATTACTAATTCTATCTATATCCACAATAGAAGAATTCAAATTTTAATTTCATTTAGAAAAAAATTAAAATATGAGAATGTTGATAGGAAATTATTTACTATGAATATATATCATTAAAATTATATTAATTATGATATTTACATTGATTAACTTAATATGAAATTTCATAATCAACTATACTTTTTCTTTCCCATACAGAAGTAGAAGAGGCCATCAAATAGTAAAATAAATAAAAAATTTGATTTCATATAAATATTGAAGTAGAAGATGAAATAAAGGATTATATACATGATAAACAACTAGTTCAAGTTAAACCAGATAAGAAGACACTCCTTATAGTAGGTTGCACACACTGAGTGGGCTGTCCAAGGATTAGAGCAGTTAGAGAGGAGCTAGATGAATATTTTTTCAAAAATTTATTGAAGGAATAATTTATAAAGATAATAGAAATCTATGATTGATTATTACATATTTTTTAGGTTAGGACATCATTCAGATAATAAAGTACCATTAAGTTCAAACCCGGGTCCATTCTATTTCACATTGACTTCATTGTATGGTTTCTTATTTCCATTTCTTGAATTCATAAAAAACATAACCAAACACCCACAATTTTTTGATTTTATTTTACTTATGAAAAAAATAAGTGAAGATCATGAGAGAGCATTAAATTCCTTGAGAGAACAACCCCTATCCATATTCCTTATCAACATTTCAGGGTTATCAAAAATTTAATTGTTGATCACATGTTCACCAACAGACTCACACATCATTGGTTTTATTAGTAATTTCACATCAATTTTGAAAAGATAATTGGGTGTTCCTTATTTTCACCTAAAAATGGATACATAAAATTTATACTAAATATTTTTAGTTATTACTCATGTGGGATATTTTTATTTTTAAAATAAGGTTTGTATGACTCAAAAATATCAATTTTAGCTTCCAATTCAATCCCAAAATGAGAATAAATTAGATTAAAGTTAGGACTAGTAGGTTGTTCATGTGTCTAATTATAATTTTGATTTTTCAAAAAAATTATAGATTTAAAATAACATGAAAAATATACATATTCAATATTGAGGTTATAAATTTTTAAGTACTCAGTAGTGTATTAAGAAGAAAAATTATTATCTTCATCAAAATAATAGGAAGTAGGTTTAACTATTTACCATATTTAGTAAGTTTCATTGAAAATATAATAAAAGGTAAAATTTATAGAAAATCCATAAGAAAAAGTTATAGTATTCAAACATTATTTTTATATATACTTTTCAATCCCATGTACCTTAGTTGTAACATGAGAAAATGGTTCATTTTTATAAACAATAGTTGGTTGGTTAATTACATGTAAAATCAAGAAATAATTTAGTAGAAAACCAGTCAATCATGTTTACTTAAGGGGATGAATGACTTTACATTAGGTTTTTCATAGAATGAAAAATATAAAATTGAAATACTTATCTTCTAAATTCATGTGACAATGTTCCTTTATATACATTAATAAATTCCTTATCTATTTCCAAAAATGGTTTGTCAAAAAATAAGAGGTGCATATGTATCATTATATCATCTTCCATATAAAATAAAAACAAAAATTATCATAGAAAATTATGTTTCTTACATGTAACAAACCATCCTATATGATTACAATAGGTTTGGATGTACATTGATTAGCTAACCAAATGATAATTATAGTGGTTTTCTACTATCTAACCAATAAAGATAAATAAAGAAAATAGGGCATGAAATTTATGGTGGACCCTAATTATATCATTAAATCCTTGAATTCACATTCCCCTATAGTACATAGAATTTTAAAAGTCCTTTGATTGTTTCATTTAATAGGTAAGGCATACTAAATCTGTGTGGAAACATTTCTTCAAATCTTTACGTTTTCTCCTCTATTGAATTTACTCTTATAAGAACAAATTTATTTAAAAAGTTTATCATATATTTGAATATATTTCAAAAAATTAATAAAATAAATATTTACTTGAATATTTTAAAAGTTTATAAAACTTATTTTTCCAATTAATTTTTTATCACACTTCTTCACAGGTGGTTTACTCCTACGCTAATATAATGGTGGTTTTGGAATTTTAGGGTTATTTTGAGAAATGTTTTGTGAAACCTAATCCCTTATAAAATTTCTCTAATATTTATTAGTTTTCTCAAGAAATGATTCTTATTTTAACAATACATTTCTATTTAAAGTAGGTGTTTAATTATCATCATGTTCAACATCAGTTGTTCTATCTTTAATATAGTCTATGTAAAGTTAAAATGGTTTTGAAATATCTTTATGATATTTAGGATTAGTATCATGTTTGTTTTTTTATTTTTACGGGTTTTCATCTCAACACCAATACTATATTCTATTGAGCTCACATTATTTTCCATTTTCCTTAGTATTCACTTGAGGTTATAAAGGTAAACCACCATTGATTTAATTTATCAAGACACAAACATTAATTTCTAGTTGTACCATTTTTTTTATCAAAGTTCTCATCATAATATATTGTTATCTCACAATTTATTCAAGTTTGTTTTAATATTTTGAGTGGGTTTTTGAGGTTAAAAATTCATTCCAACTTTATCATTATATTTCTTATTGAAATACCTAGTTTTTGGATTTCTTTTTTGACCTTATAAAAATATTTTTGGCTATTCTGGTTGTCTAAATCATCTATTATAATGATAATTATAGCTATAATTAAAATATTAGTTAGATTGAAAATGTCATTATTGGGTTTTTTAAAGGTAATCTATGAAAAAAAACTTAACTTTCAGAAGGTTATTTCATTTATGAACATTGATAACTAGGATGCCCATTATAAGAACTTAGTACATAATGAAATTATAGTTTGAAATTAGATTTAGGCATTGGATGAGATATTTAGGTGATGGAAAATGTCATTGATATAACCATAGTTGTAAGATCAATAAGATTACTTAAAATTATGCTATTTTCAAAAGAGGAATTGGTAACATCTTATGTATATTTTACATGTAAATGACATCTTTTTTTTTTCAAATTATTGGGAATTTTGGGCCATGTTTGATATAAGAGTCCTAGAAGCAACGTGGGATTTTCAACTAAATATCCTCTAATAATATCATCCATCATACTCTTATTATTAATGAAAAGTAACTTATAACAATAAAGGATAATAAGTTGTATACTAATTTGATAGTAGGGGAAACTAAAATAATGAATTTTAAATCATTCCAAATATTCATGAAAATTCTCACCTTGATTTTTCCTAATTAAAAAGATTTATTTTCTAACTGTCAAAAATTTTAAAGTAGTAAAAAATTTATCAAGAAAAACCTATTTAAATAAATTCTAATCCCCAATAAACGTGGATTGTGAGTAGAAAATCCATTATTTACAATCTCTTTCTATAGAAAATGGAAAATATCTAAATTTTATTTTTTCCCATTTACTCCTCATGGATTCATGTTAACATAAAGTTAATTAAATACATGGTGGTTATTGTGTAGATCCTCACTAATATTTCCATTGAATTTTATATTTTGATGAAAAAAAAACATTTAATTTTAAAAAAATATGTTTATTAGTGTATTATATAAAATTTTATTGATTATATTCATAAGATAAATCTAATTATTTTAGGGTTATGTTTTTATAAATTGTGATTTAAATTTCAAAAATAATTCTTATTGGTGTGATTCTATAAGTTGTTAGAATTTTATATTGGTTTTCAAGATCAATAATTTATGTTTGTTAATCATTAGAAAAAATAGATCCAGTTCTAGAGTGATATTTCCTATTGATTTGACGGTCTAAAAGAAAAAATGTAGTGTTTTAACTTTAATAATAAAAAAAATACCAGAAGAAACTATATAACTACCCTAGAAATGGAACTAATTAAAATAAGGTTTCTTCTATGGATCTCTTATAAAAATTTTAACCCAAAATAATTCAATATAGAAACCCCATAGTTATCTATTAAGGATGATTCTTAATAAGACTCAAAATAATCAATTTTGTTTTCTATTTTTTCAAAATTAAATAAAATTGTCGATTTGATGGGTTTAATGAAAAATAAAATAAAAAAATATAATTAAAAAGTAATGATAGAGAGTTTTTTTAAGAGAAAATGTAAAAATGGGTTAGAACCAAGTGGGAAATAAGAATTTAAAATAGTGACAGTGGAAATGTTTTTACCATTTAGACACTATCTTCTTCCTTTTCTAGAAAGATTACAAAATTTAATTTCTCAATGACCACATAATGTAATCCTATTGAACACCTAATTTTTCGTGAATATCATACCAAGAATTAATTATGATTGTTTTTCCTCATATATATGTGATTCAAATACCTAAAGTCCTAAAAGTAGTTAAGACAAATTGAAATAAGTATTTTAAAAATAAAAACCTAATCTAATAAGTTTAAACAGTGAAATAACTTATTTTACTTCATTATTTATACATCCATTCAGAAAAAAATATAAGAAATTTTATTCAAGAAATAAAATAACCCTTTTAATTAAAAAAATAATTTATATAGAAATATAATAATATTAAAATTAAAATAAAAACATTGAAGGGAATGGTCCTGAGATCACTAATACCCAAAACCACTTGGTTGTTTATCCTTGCATGGCTAAATAAGATTGAATTCTATTTATTTTACCACTTTTTAGGACTACCCATAACTACAATAATATGTTCGAAAATATTCCTGCCCACCCAATCCTCTCTCTAGTATGTACTCTAATTAGGTTTCTAGAGATTATAAATTTCATTAAATGAAGGGAAAATATTTCAAATGGAATAAAATTCTATATCACATATGAGTAAAATTCATGCACATGTACTGGCCTTTATAAATCATATATCAGGTGGGAATAAGAACATTTGGTTCCAATGAATGTTCCCATGAGTTATTCACATGGGTTAAATGATTTTATTTCCCTTAAAACCATCCCATGACCATTGAATATTATTCTCAACTTAAATGAAATAATTTTATGGAGGCATAAAGTTGTCCAATACATACATAAGTGTATATATATATATATCATGGTACCCTAAATGTTTTTTTGTTGTGTAATAGTCCAACTTACAGTGTGGAATCTTCTTCTTCTTCATCCATGGTGAAATAAAAATATCTATGAAAAAGTACTTCCAAAAGGGTAGTGGATTTGAATTTATTTAATGTTTCCTTCATGGATTAACCATATTCCCAGTAGTATTAAGTATCCTATCACGTTTTCTACAAGATTTACAATTTTATATGTGAGAATTTAATTTTGGATATAAGACCTTATTTTTTAAGATTTCAAATATTTCATATGATATCTATTTCATAAGACTTCAGAAGTCCTACAGAATGAAGTCACACAAGATTAGTTATTCAAAGTAAAATGATATTTTGAGATAAGTCATATGGAATAAAAAAAGAGACACGAGAACCCTAAAAAATTATTATGGAAATAAGTCTTAAAGGTTTCAAAAGACATAAGAAATAAAAATTTATAAAAATCAAGGAGAAATTAGTAAGAAATAAAATACTTATGGAATTCAAAGGCTTAAAAACTAGAAAATTCATAAAGAAACTCCCAAAAGTTATATGAAACTCAATGAAAGTCATATAGAATGTTAGAGTCTTAAATGATTCCTCAAGATCCATACAAAACTCGTTATAATGTTATAAAACCCATAGAAGTTATACGACCCATTCATGTCCAAAATGCCTTTTTCTAAAAACCCGAAAGGAATGAATGGATTTTTAAAATAATTCCTGATATTATTAAAACACTTAAAATCCCTAAATTAAACCATTTTAATAATTAAATTCAAAATTCACCAATAATGTAAAATTAGTATTAATCTTTTGAAATTATCAAAAGAGTGGGGATTAAACCATTTAATTTCAAAGAAAAAGTAATGAAAATGTATTCTTCATCAATTAGTAATTGCAAATATGTATATATATAATTATTAAAATTTTGAATTTTAAATTTACGTATATATAATTAATATTATACTAAGAAAATAATTTATACATTTATATTTTTAATATATTTTATAAAAAATATTAAATTAATATATATGTAATTTATATAAATTTCCTTAAAATAATAATAATAATTTTGTAATATTTTAAATTCAAATGAAAATATATTAAATTTTAATTAGTAATATATTGAAAAAATCATTTGTATGTTGAAATATTGTTATTACTATTTTAAAATATAAGTATACATATTTATAACATTAAATATTTATTCATTTATATAATCAATAAAGGTTTTTAAATATTATTAAAATATTTAATTACAATTGTTATAAATATTTTATATATAATTTATATTATATAAACATATATAATTATTAATTTATTATCATTATATTTTATTTAAATATAGTTTTTTTTATTAATATATTTTATATATTTATATATACTAAAAAATATTTATAAATTTATATAATTAATAATATTTCTCAGATAAAATTATTCACCTAGAAATATAATCATTAAAAATTTATCTTTTTATATAATTAATAATATAGACACATTTTAATTATCCCTCTAATTTTTTTATCTTTGAAATTTATATTATAGTATGTATGCATATAATTATTTTTTGGTATAATTATACATTTATATAATTAATGATATATTTTAAAAAAAATGCATAATCATTTATATAAATGATAATATTTCTAATTATAATTTATATTTTGTAACACCCTGAAATTCTTAAAGAATTATATTTTATTCGATAGCGTGTATGACACACAATACCAAGCATAGAAGTGAATATAACAACCCAATACTTTATGGTATATTCAATCCATTCAATAGATTTCATTATAGGAAACACTAAGTTTTTCTTATGTTACACACAACAATGAGTTTTACCGAACAATAATATTCTATTAATAATATTATTTAATAAGACAGTTATCGCCTAGCCTTTGCAATGACAGGTATGAATAGGATTAACTAACTTAAAAAATATATAGTTTACACATGTTCATTAATTATCTATTTATTAGTAATAAAATAAGTATCATTTAAAAAAAAAGAAATGTTTTCTAAAAAACATTATTATTTCTAAAAGACGGTTTAGTCACATTTTACACACATAATTTAAAATTATTTTTTAACACTTTTAGAAAATTTATCTGATAAAATAAAATTATTTTTTTGATATTAGAATACCAAAATTAGTTTGGAGTGAATTATTGGGATTTTCCTAAAATGTTTTATTTTTCGATGAATAGTAAAACATTTTGAATTTTAGTTGAAAAATGCATTTCCATTAAAATTATTGATAACGTTATATTATATTTTTAATCAGTTTTAAATTAATATTAGTTAAATTTTATATGAATTAATAGAATTTTGGTAATTGGAATCAATTTAATATTAAATTTAGATAAGAAAACATTGTAAACTTTTGATCATTTTATCTTTAAAAATCAACTTTCTCATCCTATCTATGGGAATAATTTTAAATTAAGTTTTTCTAATTCAATGAATTGAATTAGGAAAATTTTATTCCATATTTCAAATAATAATAATTTATAATGTCTAATAATTTTAACTTTAATTTTGAATAAAATGAATAGTGAATCTAGTAAAAATTAATTATCTTGGTTAAGATACAAATGGATTTACCATGGGGTAAAAATAGAATGAAAAGAGTGAAAATGATGTAAAATATTATATTAATTTTATTTAATTAGTTTTTTTGACCTCGGATATAAAATTCAAAAAAATATTAAAATTTATTTCCACTTTCCATTGAATATTACCCATATAATAATTTAAGTAAAGAAAAAGAAAAAAAGACAACTTCTTTTTAAAATATATAATGATTTGGGATAGAGACAAAAACAAAATTGGTTTGGCTACACATATTATTTTTAAATATAAATTAGTTTTTTATAATAATAATTTATCTTTAATTTTTATAGATGAAATTGTTACTTAAAATGCTTCAGAAATACCATTGTAGTAATTTTTTAGTTAATAAAAAAATAAAACAACTGATACAAAAAAATAAAATTTAAGCAAATTGAATGAATTATTGTGTTAAAATATTTTTTAGATTAAAATATCATGTTAAATAGGTGTTAAAATAATATATTTTAATTCCATCATTGTTTTGATATTTTTAAATTCAATTTAAATGAATAATGTCAAAATTGACATTAATGTTATTTTACAATAAATTATATTTCATTAAATGATTTAAAGTTACTAAAAATCTTATATTCTAACAAGTTATTTTTAAATTATCATAAATATTGACTATTTTCCATTAATAGACTAATTTATCTCTTATAATGACTATATTATCCCCTAATTTGTAAAAAACCATGTTAGCATAGTTAAAGTTAAAATGGTGTTTTTTTACGTACATGTGATTCTGTTAAAATAAAAATTTCAACAAACAATAGATATTTCATTTAAAATTTGGATTTAATAATTATAATTAGTGTGTTAAAATTATCTACTAATTATTACTTTAATTCACTCATAATTTATAAATTACCTAGGTTAGAAAACTAGTTACCATAGTGAAAAAATCAAAATGGTAAAAATACGGAAACATAGAAATTAATGAAACAAATGATTAAAACTTGACTTTTGCTGTATGTTGGAGAAATGGACCGAACATATAATCATTTAAACCCATTAATTATCAATATTGGATCAACTTGAGGTAATATTGACCTCTTAATAGTGAATACTTTTGGGTATTTACAAAAGTGTATCTCCTCCTCAAATATAAAAGGGCACTCACTCACCTCAATTATCTACACCTATAAAGATATTTGTCTCATTCAAAACATACCAAAATAACTTCATATCCTAATATTAATCCTAGAAGACTTATTTTGGGTATTAATAAAACCTTTTAAGGATTTATAGCAAACCTAAGAAGTATACTTGAAGAAGAAGTAACATTCTTCAACGAGCATCTTTATTTTATTTCTTTCTCCATCTCCTTAAATTTTTATTAAACCATGATAATATAAAAAAATTAGTATATTCCATATAATGGGATGTTTTTATAATAATTTCATTACCAAAAACTATATCCACTTACATCAAATGGGTTACAAAATCACCATTTATGTGTATGTAGGATTACCACCTTGGGCACCGATGCTGTTCATTCTTCCATTACCATCTCTCAAGGTTGGGTATGATGACAGATATAAATTATATATATATTATATTTATAAAATATTTATACCTATGGAGTCATTATATCATATATATATATATATTTTACTTTCCCTTCTGTATGAGATACGATAACATTGCTTGTGCGTACGAAGGATTACCACCTCATGATGCGTTGTGATTTGTCTTTAACTAACGTTTCACATGGAAGGTAGTAAAGAAAAGGATAATGATTATATAATATATGTATTAAATAATTATTATATTCATGAAATATTTATTATTCTATAATAATAATATATATAATTTTATTTCTTTTCCTTTCACTTAGATAATGTTGAAAATATCATTCATGTATATGTGGACAACTGCCTTTATGAAGTGATGTGACTCTCTTTTCATCACCACAATATATGGATGATATATATAAGTATATAATATGATATTAATGATATTATTATCATTATATAAAGGTAAAATATTATTTACCTTATTTACATAATGATCGGTGAAAAATGAAAATGTTACTAATGTGTACGTACGACCTATCGTTTCCATGATTATAACATAATTCATTTTTCATAACAATCATTCATGATTGGTTTTAAAAGTTTAATTGATATAAAAATATAATAATTATTTCAATATTATTATTCTATAGATTATTGAACAATATAATATTCACAATAAATGGATCTTTCATTACAAAACACACATGAGAAAACCAAGAAAATAACACCCAAAACGATCAAAATAATGAAATATTATTAACAAATGGGTGTTAAGATGTTATAAAAGATAATATATGATATAATAAATATTAATATTGTTATATAATAATTTAATAAAATGTTTAAAATCACTATCCCAATGGTTAAATCATGTTTAACCCCAAGGGAGGGTAAGGTATGACATTTCGTTACTGAATTTCCACTCATTGGGTTAAACTTCTGCATCACTGATTATGTAATGATAAGAAAATGTGTGTCATGAATTTTGATTATATTATACTATATATACATTTTTATGTGTATTTATAGTTTATAAACTTAATATATTCATTTATTAATTCTCACTTGGATGTTATGATCATTTTAAAAGTTTATTATACAATCTCATTATAATTGAGATTGTTTATTCTTGAATATAAATCAAAGGGAATTACTTCAAAATTTACTAACAAACCCATTTAATTTGATTTTTCTTGGTAAATTCATGATATTTTCAAGTAATAGTACATTTTTTACACTCTATGGTACATAAAATGTTCTATATGTTTTTATGAAAATCCCATTTCATTTATCTCTTCAGTCGAAAATATGTTCTCTTCCAATACCATGTTTTCAATAAATGTTTTAAAAAATGTTTTAAACTTTTAAAAATGATTTATTAAAGTAATTTTCACCCATTTTTACTCTTTAAAAAACATTTTCAAAAGAATGTTATATCATTTTCAAAATGATGCCTGTTTGGATTTTACAAAAAAGTGAAAGGAATATTTATTTTAACTTGTACATCATGAACTGAATTTATAACTGTCATGAACACTCAAATGTTTTAAATATTATATTATAAGTTTCAAAGGTTACTTTCAAAGAAAATTATTTTCAAATTATTTTTTATTTTTTTAAAATTGATTTTCAATAGAAAGTATTTTCAACATGTTTTTCAAGACAAAAAGTATATTTTCCTCAATAATGTTTTAAAGATATTTTTATGCTATTTTTATTAATTAATGAAAAAAATCTTTAGTATTACTCTAATGGGTTTATATTTTATTGATACCATCCTTAATATTCCTCTGGATGGTTTATAATCACTTTGACCAAGGAAAGTATTAACATTAACTTCCTTGATTCATTTTTGAATTCATTAACTTTACCTTGAATTATTCACTTTCCCATGGAAATTAAAATTTCCCTAAATGTTAATATTCTTCATCACAAATATTTTTTTCCTAAACAATTTAAAATTTTTACATATGGTTTTTTCATTGAAATTTATTTGATTAACTGGGGAAATATTGATAAATTCATATCCTATACTAAATATAGATATTTGATAAGCCACATTGTTTATGAATTAAATTGATTATTCAATATATGAGGAATTGTTTAGATAGTAATGAAATAGGGTGAGTAAAATTTATAGAAATAAGATTTATTAATTAGTAGTCTCATGAAACAAAATCAGTTGGACATAAACCTGATGTGTTTATAGCCAATATGTTCTAAACTGTCTTATTAAAGGTCTTGCTAGTTGTATGCTAAACCATATTGAGAAAGGTATTTATGGTAAAGGTATCATGTACCTAAAAAACATGGAATCCTATAATTAATAATTTAATTAATTTCAGTTATTATTATCATTGAGGATATTTTCTACAATGATATTTTTCTTGGATGCATTTCATTCTCAGATTATTGATTATATAGCATGTGTGTTCAGTTATTTACCTTTCTATATTTATTATTACTTATCTTATCCTAATAGTAAGTTTATTGAAATATAATTTGTTCATCTTTATTTACCTTTACATATTGATTATGCTTATGGATTCATGATATCTTCCACTATACTTAACCCTTATTGAGCATTTGAGATCACCCTTATTTTGTTTTCTTTATTAAGAACCCTTGAAGTGCACTATGTTTGATATGTAAGGATATTATAGAGGTAATAATGTTATTTTAAAAAAAATTATGTTGTAACTTTTTTATTCAAATATAATATAAAGCACAAGTATGTATATAGTTTACCAAGACTACTAAACTATTTAGTCCTTTGGGATATGATTCCTTGTATCTTATGCCAATGTAATGAAGTATTACACCATCTCTAGGATACTGGAGTCTGGGTCACTAGAGTTTGTATCAAATAAATTTTAATATAAACCTTGGTAACTAGATTTAGGAAAACATAGATTAGAGAACATAAAACTAAGACATAATTTGAGGATAAGTATAGAAAAACTTACTAAAGTTTTAGTAAGGTGGGTTTTCATTACAATACATCTCAGTTTAGATACTAAAAGTAGACGTGGTTATGGAACAAAGGTACCTAGAAGTAATAAATATATAAAAGGGGAATTAGGCATGACTCAAGCATTAACTGTTACATGAAAAAGACCCTTACTATGCACCTTGTTTGAAACTCGAGGGGGATATTCTTTGGACAATTAACATTTTCATTACAAAATAATATAAAGGATTTGAATAGATAATGATAATGAATGACCAAGGTTTGTCAATGGCTGGAACCCGAATGAATCATGTTAATATTGAACATTAAAGACAAGGTGATGATAATGAGAAACCAAATGGGATATTTGTAATAATGAAATACATCTTATTTATAACTAATTATTTTTCAAAAAATATTATTAAAGAACTATACATTAACCAACCCTCAGACTGACCAATGAAGAGAAGGATGAAATATTCTAAGAACTTGAGTGGTGGAGACCATGGAGGAAATAAGGCTCGATTTCCATCATGTTAAATATATGTAAAGAGAAAGATAGGAATGCGACTTAAAGAACTAGTAAAATGATTTATATGTGGGAAATAAGGACATAAATAAATAAATATTGAGGGAAAATTAATAGTACAATGGAAAGAAATAAATCTCATCCTAAGGACCATTTATAGTTTGTTGTATTAAATGCAAGGATCATGGGAATTATTCGAATAAATGAACTCATATAATGGATAAAATTTAGACCAATTAAGGACCTATGTCTAAATAAAATGGATTAAGTATTTATGTATTGGGATTCAAAAATTAAATTATAGAATTATTTTAAAAATGTGTTTTTGGTTATAAGAATCATTAAACATCTAAGGATGTTGTTAAATTTTAGAATCATATATGTATTTATTAACTTAAGAGTTATAGATTCCATCATGGGTTAATTATTTTAATATTGATCACATGTTCAAAGTATTGAACACCTCTTTTTAGGTTTTATGTGGTGGATTTATACTAAGATTAGGGATATTTTGGTAAAAAATTATGAAAGGTATAAGTATTAGTGAAAAATTTATTTGAGGAATAATGAATTTATATTTTATAGACATAAGTTTAAAGGAATTGGTTAACCATTATGGTTAATATGATCATTAATTACATTTTAGTAATATTCAAATAAGATTATTAGACTTTTTGAAAACAATAAGTTGTATTGGAAACCATAGTAAAAAGGTTATTTAATGAATAATTTTATCTCAAGGATGTTGATCATATTATTTTGGAAAAATTATAGGAATTATATTAATATGGTTTCAGAAAAAGGACAACCTGCATGCTATTTAAGAACTTGAAACATCTGACAAGTCCATGGGGCTTGAATCTATGGCTGAATGACGATAAGGGTTTAGTGCCTACCACTAGCCTATATGATGTTTTGGTTAATATGTCATTATTTTTAGTTAAATAATTTGAAGAATAAATATTAACAATGAAATAGTGATATTAATTTTGGGATTTAGATATTAAAGTATTAATCATATTGGTTTTTGAAAATTGGTATAAATAGATGTAAATAATTGGTTTATAGATATTATGATCCGTTAAAAGTGATTTTTAGTGCTTCAAAAATAAAAAAAATTCATTTTTACTTATTTATTTATTATATTAAGGGATGGATTAGAAATTGATCGAATCAAAACCAAAGGATGAAATTGATATTATTAATTAAAAATGTATCAAGTAAAAATGTTACCTTATATTAATAGACAATAAAATAATTTCTCAACTTTAGGAAAATGATCTTGAAACAAAAATGTTATACTATTATATTCATTTCTGATGAATCAGATAGTATTAAATCATCGCAAATTTATGGTTATGAGGAACTTAACTTTCAACTGATCATTCACTTTTTTGTGATTAATGAACTCAATCACTCCTTATAATTATTAAGGATTTTCCTTTATGCAAATTTTCACTTTCCACCAATGTTCTCCTATATAGAAACCTAGATATTTGTTATTCCATATGACCTTGGTAATTTCCATTATCTATTATTAAGATATTTTTTTACCAACCCATTTCAAAATTTGGTATTTTGATAAAGGTATTTGTATATATCAAACCCTTAATTACCAAGATCAAGTTTACAAGGATATAATCTATTTAAGGTAGGGAGAATGCAACACCCCAAAATTCTAAATGGATAATATGTTATTTAATAGAATAGATTATACAAAACAACATGTATAGAAGGGAATATAAAATCCCAAGAATTTACAATAAATTAAATCTCTTCAATAGCTTTCATTATATGAAACACTTATTTTATCTAGTGTTACAGGTGGCAATGAGTTTACCGAACAATAATATACTATTAATATTATTATTTAATATGATAGTTATAGCCTAGATTTTGGAATGGTGGGTATGAATAGTCTAAAATAACTTACAAAAATATACAGTTTACACATTATTATTAATTTTCTACTGATTAGTAATAAATAAGTATCATTTAAAAGAAAGATAAATGTTTTTTGAAAAACTGTATTTTTTCTAAAAGACATCTAGGTTACACTTTGCACACATGATTCAAAATTATTATTTTTTAACATTTTTTTAAAATTTATTTTAAAAAATAAACTTATTTTTTTGAAATTTGAATACAAAAAATGTCTTAGGTTGACTATTTTTTATTTTTATGAAATGTTTTATTTTTTGATGAATAGTGAAAAATAATGAATTTTCGTTGAATACTACATTTTCATTCAAATTATTTATAAAATTAAATTATCTATTGAATTGGTTTCAAACTAACATTAGTTTAATTATATATCAATTAATCCAATTTAGTTTATTAGAATCATTTTCATATCAAATTTAGTTATAAAAACTTTGTAAACTTTTAAACATGTTATCTTTAAAAATCCTCATTTCTCATCTCGTCTTCAAGATTAATTTTAAATTGAATTTTTTAAATTCTGCAAATTGAATTTTGAAAAAATAATTCCATATTTTAAATAAATTTAATTTAAAATTTATGATAATATCACCTTAATTTTGACTAAAATGAATAGTGAATGCAGTAAAAATTAATTACCATGGTTAAGGTAAAATGGATTTACCATTGGGTTAATCTAGAATGATAAGAATGGAAGTTACCTAAAATATTATCTTAATTTTATTTAATAAGTTTTTTATACCATGTTCATCAAATTCTCTAAAATATATGAATTTCTCGACATTTCTTATTTTTAATCTCTATACTGCTTTGGGATTAAGAAAAAGAAAACTTGGCTCTGTAATAAATATTATTTTGAAATATAAATGAGTTTTTTTCATCATAATAATTTATCTTTAATTTTTAGAGATGAATTATTTACTTAAAATGATTAAGAAATTTCAATGGAGTAATTATTTAGTTAATAAATAAAATCAAAGAACTATTACTAAAATTAATAAAAATGAAGTAAATTGAATGAATTATTATCTTCAATTATTCTTTTTGGATTTATATATCACGTTATATAGGTTTGAGCATAATATATTAAAATTCTATCATTTTCTTGATATTTTTAATTCAATTTAAATGCATAATGTTAAAATTGACATTGATGTTATTTTATGATAAATTATATTTTATTAAATGATATAAATTTACTTGAAATCCTATTTTCTACCAAGTTATTTTAAATGATAAAAATTATTTACTATTCTCTATTCATGTACAAATTTTTCTCTTATAATGATTATATTGACCCCTAAATAGTAAAAAATTCTATTAGCATAGTTATGGTTAAAATGGTGTTTTTGCACGTACATGCGCTTGTGTTAAAATAAATTTTCAACAAAAAAAGTATTTTTAATTTATAAGTTATATTTAATTATTATAATTATTGGGTCTAAATTATATATTATTTGTCACTTTAATTTAGTATTAATGGATAAATTACCTATGATAGAAATCTAGTTACCATAGTGAAAAAACCAAAATGTTAAAAATAAGGGAACTTAGAAGTTAAGGGGAAAATGTTTAAAAATGTATTTTATTGTGTGTTGGAGGAGTTTCTTTACCAGATAATCCTTACACCCCATTAATTATAAACTTTTGAGCTACTTGATGTATGATTGACCTTCCAATAGTGAATACTTTTTTATATTTACAAAAGTGACACTCCTCCTCAACCATAAAAGGCACTCACTACCCTAAATTCTTCACACATATCATGAATTTTATCTCATAAAAACCAGGAAAAAATCAATTCCAAACTTCAATAACCTTATTATATATTCCAATGTTCAGGTAGAAAGAAAACATTAGAAGGATTTAGTTCAAAACTAAGGAGGATTCCCAAAGAAGAGGTAACGATTTTCAACGAACGTCTTTATTTTACTTATTTATCCACCACCTTAAATTTTTATTAAAACATTCTAATATAACAACATTATTATATTACTTATACTGGGATGATTTTATAATAATTTTATGACCTAAATATATCTTCACTTCCATCAAATGGGTCACGAAATTATCGTTTATGTGTATAGTGGACTACCACCAAGAAAATTGATGTCATTCGTTCTTACATTAAAACCTCTCAAGGTTGGGTAATATGATGTATATAAAGTATATATATTATATTTAGAAAATATTTTTACGTCTTAAGTAATTATATAAGATATATCTTTTTACCTTCCATTCCATATGAGACATGATAACGTCTCTCATGCGTACAATGGACCACTGTCTCACAAAGCGATATGATTCATCTATCACGAATGCTTCACATGGAAGGTTATAAAGATAATGTTAATCATTATATGTGATATAAATGAAATAATTATGATATTAATGACATATTAATCATTTTTAAATAAAATATATATCATTTTATTTCCTTACTTTTCACTCACTTAAAGATGATAACATCATTCGTGTATGTTTGGACTACCACCATTACAAAGCAATGTGACTCACCTTTCATCACCAAAAAATAGATGATATAAATAAGTGTATAATATTATATTAATGATATTATGGTCATTATTTAATCATAAAAAATTACTTACCTCCTTTTCACAATGACCAGTGAAAAATGGAAATGTTACTAATGCGCACGTACAACATATCGTCTCAATGATCATAACGTACTTCATTTTTCATATCCATAAATTATGATTGGTTTTAGAAGTATAATTTATATATAAATATTTTAATTATTTCATGATTGTTATTTTTTATATTATATAAATATATAATATGTTCATGAAACTGATCTTTTATTACGAAACACGCATAAGAAAACAAGGAAAGTAACACCCAAAATGATGAAAATAATGAATTATTATAAAAAAATGGGTGATAATATTTTATAAAATGATAATATATGATATACTAAATAATAATATGGTTATTTATTATGTTAATAACATTATTAAAACCACTATACAAGAGGTTAACACATGATAAACTGAAAGAGAGCGTAAGGTAAGGGATTTCTTAACTCGATTTCCACTCATTAGGTAAAACTTCCACTTTATGGATTATGTCATGTGAAGATGACGTGTTCAATGAATTTTTATTATATTATATTGTATTTTAACTTTTTAATATATATTTATTGTTTATACACATAATCTATTCATTAATTAATTCTCACATCAATGTTATGATCAATTTAAGGGTTTATTTCACAATCTCATTCTAATCGAGCTTATTTATTATTGAATATCAATTAAAGGAAATTACTCAACCATTTCATAATAAAACCATTTAATTTTATTATACTCGTGTTATTAATAATATTTTCAAGTAATAGTATGAATTTTCCACTCTTTGGTACTTAAAATGTTCTTGAAAATGTTTTGAAGAAAATTTGACTTCATTTCTTCCTTCAGTCAGAAATATGTTTTCTTCCAAAAATATATTTTATAAAAATGTTTTAACCTTTATAAAATTATTTATTAAAGGAATTATCACCCATTTTTACTCTTTAATTTTTTTTGAAGGAATATTATTTCTTTTTCAAAATAATTCCCATTTGTATTTTACCAAAAATGCGAAAGGATACTTTGTTTTAATGTGTACGACATGAATAAAATTTTCATCCATACTAACAAATAAATTGTTTTAAATATTATTTTATAAGATTCAAACATTATTTTGAAAGAAATTTATATTCAAAATGTCTTCTGAAATTTTATTTTTTAAAATTTATTTTCAAAGAAAAGAATTTTCAATTTTTTTTCATGAAGAATATAATATTTTCCTCCATAAATATTTTAAATAAATTTTTATGTTATTTATATTAATCAATGAAAAAAACCCTTTATTAATAATCTAATAGTTATATATTTTATTTAAATCATCCTTAATATTCCTTTGGATAGTTTATGATCACTTTGACTAAGGAAATTATAAACATTCACTTCTTTAACTCATTTATGTAGTCATTAACATTGCCTTGAATTATTCACTTTCTTGTGAAAATTAATTTCACCATAAATGAAAATATCCTTCATTATAGATATGTTTAATGCCTAAATCATATAACATTTTTAAATATAATTTTTACTTTGATTGTTATTTTATTAACAGAGAAAATATCGATAAATCTGTTTCCTCTACTCAATATAAATATTTGAGATGGAATATTGTTTATTAATTAAATAAGTTATTCGATACATGAAAAATGATTTGGATAGGTATGACATGGTTTAGGGACCCTTTACAGAAATACCCTTGATGTATCAATATTTTCATGAAACAAAATCAGTTGGAAACAAACCCTATACATTTGTAGCAAGTATGTTTTAAACTGTCTTGGGAAAGGTCTGGTCAGTAGTATGCTAAACTATATTGTGAAATATCTTGATGGTAAAGGTATCATGTACCTAGGAAACATGGCGTAAAATAAATAAGAATTGTATTCATTTAAGTTATTATTATTATCCAGGATACTCTCATAATGAAATTATATTTGGATGCATTTCATTCTTATATTATTAATTATATTGAATGTGTGTTTAGTTATTTGTCTTTCTATAATAATTATTCCTTATCTTATCTTGATAGTCATGATATTTAAATGTAATGTGTTTTAAGTTATTTTCCTTTCTATATTGATTATTCTTACTGATTCACGATGTATTCTTTTGTACTTAACCCTTACTAAGTATTTAATCTCACCATTATTTTGTTTCTTTTCTTAGGAATCCATGAAGTGTACAATGTTTGATATGAAAGGATATGCTAGAGGGAATAATGTTATTCACAAAAAAATTATGTTATAATTTGTGTATTAATATCTAATATAATATTGAAGTATGTATCTATTTTACTAAGACAAATAAACTATCCGGTCCTTCGGGATACAATTCCTTGTATGTTATGCCAATGTAATGAAGTAGAACATGGGCTCTAGGCTACTGGGGGTGTGGTCGGTTCATATTTTTTTAAATGAAATTAAAAATATATTATATTTTTTTATAAAAGTAATAAAATATATATTTATATCACCTAATGAGGATTGGTTAAGTGGTGCACATAAGGTGTCCAATCCTCATTAGATAAAAACAAGAACATATTTGAGTTTTTCCATGCATGAATTTAGAAGATGGAGATCAACATTCATAATGTTATGTAAATACCTAAAATGGAATGGTTTCTGGCCTAAAAATGCCCTCTTTATGATAACTTGTTTGAAATTAGGGGATTACCTGAGTGGTAACGTCACACTGTAATTATAAATACCCATAAATTTAAGGATTTTTTTAAATACTTTGGAATTTTACAAGTCCGCAGTTTCTGAAGGCGCATGATTCCGAGGCCCGGGGTGCCCGGAATAAATTTTTGAAGTTTTGTTCGGGTACATTCAGTAAACGTACGTGTGAGTTTTTCTATCTTTTGAACCGGTGCCCAGAATTGAGATTTGAGGACACCGATGTACTCGCAGTGCTGGTATTCGCTTAAAAGGACCTTTACCACAGTTGCATTTTATGCAAGATGAAAGTTATAATTTGGGGATTTATCTTAAATTAAATAAAATTGTGGTGATACACAATTTTATTTTAAGAGGAGGTTATTTCCTCCAAGAGGAAGTTAGGGGTGGGTCCCACACCCCACATAACCTCCCATGAGAGGATTTAGTGTGGTGGGTCCCACACAAACCCAAACCCTTTCACTTCCCCTCAACTCCCCATTAATACCTCCTTATATATTATTTTGACAACAACTCATATTTATTATGGTGGAGCCTCTCCACCTCCCACCCATTGAATGTACCAACCTATCTAATTAATATCTGTATTAATTAATTGGAACCCCTTTTGAATTAATTTGAATTACATGGCAATTCTATTAAATTGGGAGACTTTTATTTCTTTTGCATTGGAAAGTTTACTATTGGGGAGGCTCTTGAGAATTAGAATAGAGGTGATCCTTTTTCGACGAAGAACACCATTCTTCAGTGAAGAAAATCCACGATGAAGAATGCGAAGGACTTATTACAACGACGCTTCTTCCTCGGACGCAACCCGACGTCAAGAAAATATACTTCATCTTAGGATTATCTTCCCACATCATGACAATGACTCTTCCTCCCACATTGATGGGACAACCCGTTCTCTGCGACACCGTCTTCCGCAACGCCCGACTACCATGACGCTTGTCTTCCGTGGCTCGTCGACGCGCGACATCAATTACGAGGTAGGGGTTTTGTATATTCTTTAAGTGAATATTTTTACCCCATTCTTCGTTGATTTTACTGGGTTTATCATCGGCCATATGCTACTGCCTAACGCGGAGGGCGTGGGCCAAACAAACACGGCCTGACGACCCTCCGTTAATCCTTGTTTTTTTTCACAATTGAGGCAAGGATGGAATAGGTGGAGGTGACTGAGGTGGTGGTGGCAACGTTGGACATGCACCAGGCCGCTCATCCGAGGAAGAACCGGCCGGACGTAGCCGGTCGGATAGGAGGACCGCGGCGCCATGTGGTGCCCCACTGTGGAGGATCGCGGCCCGTGCTCCGCGGGCCTCTTCGGTGGCGAACCGGCCAGCCGGGTTGAAGGCCACAGCACCGCCTAGCGCGGCATGTAGAAGACAGTGGCCCGCCCGAGATGGCCGCTCGCACTAGAAGAGCTGACCGGGCAGAAGGGGCGGCGCCGCTCAGCGCCTCCATTTCAGAAAACTGGGGGCCACACCCCTCGGACTGCTCGGCCAGTTGGCCGAGCCGCGGCCGACCGCCAGGCCGGGCCGCCAGCAGAATGGACCGGGCCGCGCCCCACCTAGCCACGCCCCACCGGGCCAGGCCTCACTAGGCCTAGCCTCCCCTCAACCGGGTCGGACCCACTAAGCCATCACGTGCCGACTCGCCAGCCCACCGGGCTTGATGGGCCAGTCCCGTTTTGCTTAAATATGAATAACTTCATGACCGTGTGTCCGATCGACGCGCCGACTGTGGAACTGGGATCATTGTAGCGAGGCGGTAATTTTGAGATAATCTAAGTGAGTTTTGGACAAATTTGGAAAATGTCCAGGTTTGGAACGAGCGTAATTCCAACCAGGCCCCTGGAACGAAAATACCAATAACTCTCATACCGGGCGTCCTCTTTCTGTCGAGTTTGGTATCTTTTGATTAGACATAACTTCGGGATACATAAACTCTGGACTTAGTGATAGTTTATGTATCGAACCCCCTTTTTTCTCGAGGAGTAGACCCTCCTGGAATCGAGCGTGTTGTGTGCGGGAACCCTAGAGCTGGCTACGACTGCGTCGACTTCTGTACTGGAATCCTCCGTGGGTTCGATAGTGACGACTAATGTACTATAATCTTCCCTGGATTTGGCAGTGATGACTACTGTTCTTGTATCCTGTGTGGGTCCGACATCTTAGCTAGTCTTGTATCCTGTGTGGGTCCGACAACTTAGATGAATCAACGACTACATCTGATCATCTCTATCACTATTTAAAAGATGTATATCTGTGTGATCTGAGTCTTGACTTTCAATCATTATCATCAATGTGATTGACTTCTTTCCTATTTGGACTGGGTTGTGCTTGGGCTCGAGAGTTGGAGCGGTACTGTGGTTGATAACTTAGGTATATGTATGGGCATATACCTAAGTAGAGTTGGTTGATACTTCGTGATTGTATCCTTCTTTTGTGGTTTATCCTTCCTAGATTCTAGGATACCTTCGGGGGTCTCGGGGTTCCTACTGAGTACCGTATACTCACCCCTGCACGGGCTATGCCCGCAATACATTGTGTTGGATGCAGATGACAGACAACACTGATCAAGGTAGAGACTTGTGGAGCTAGATGATACCCAGAGGTGGACCACTTGGCGAGATGTACACGGAGTGGACGGTCGGACTTGAGGTGCTGAGGAGGTCATCTGTACCCACCCTTCAGGTGGGATTTCCATAGGATGACTCAGTGGTAGCTTTTTTACTTTACTGCAGTTGTACTAGCTTTTCAGTTGTAATGTACTTACTATTGGTCTTGTATTTCCGGCCCCTTTCCTTTCAGAACTTACTTTTGTTTTCAGTATTACTTAGTGCTTACTTTTGTTGCGTACTCTGTTGTGTTGTTTACTTTTATAAAGGCAATTACTTATTTTTTTATCAGGATTTACACCTTTGGTTCTAGTCGCTAGCCCCTGGCCTATAGAAGGTGGGCTTGGGGTAGTCACGACACGGGCCCCGAGGATGGGTCGTGAAAAATTAGTATCAAAGGAGCCGGTTCTACTGCAGAACTCAGGACTCTGATCTTTCTTTCTATGAATCAATAGTTTTAAGAGTATTGAGTGTGGTTTTCAGCCCAGGGAGTCCAGTGTTGGTGCGGTGACCGACGTATCCATACACCAGGACCCTGACCTCCGATTTCCAACTTAGTGCACGAAAACACTAGTTGTGTGTGGGTTTACTTTGAAAAGTTTTCTTTATGATTACTTTGTGTTAGCTCACCAGTTATACTATTTGACCTTGGCACACCTGTTTCTTTTCAGGATGGCCCCACGAAGGCAGCCGGCCAGGGTTTTGAGTTACGTACGAGATGGTAGCCCACCGAGTGACGAGGCCTCAGTGTAAGGCCCCAACACAGCAGAGGCACCATCGGTACCACTACCCGTTAGGCCACCGATACCACCAGCCCCAGCAGTAGAGAGTGCATGCTGCCTGAGTGCGTTACATGAGTTCTAGCGACAGAGGCCACCTAGGTTCCATGGAGAGACGGACCCACAGGCAGCTAAAGATTGGCTGGAGGCTATCGTCAGAGTTTTCAGATTGGTAGGGACACCAGCCTACCTTATGGTGATCCTTGCCATGAGTCTTCTGCATGTAGCAGTAGGTAGATGGTGGAGACTGATGCTCCAAGTGCATGACGAGGAATCAATTCTTTAGACAGACTTCAAGAGTCTCTTCTGCTCGGAGTTTGTTCCAGCCACCCTTCGCGCAGTGCAGATTCAAGAGTTACTACATCTGCAGCAGGGCAACATGACAATAGCTCAGTACTCAGCGAGGTTTACTGACCTCTCATGATACTCCACGAATATGGTACGAGACCCATTCTTCAAGGCCCAAGCCTTTGAGCAGGGACTGAGGCACGGGATTAGGGATTCAACGATTCCCCTCAGCATCCCAACGCAGGCGGGGGTGCGGGAGCGAGCCCTTCTAGTGGAGAGATTTCTCACTGAGCAGTCACTAGTGGCGAGACCCACCATAGGGAAACACGTAGAGGAGTCTTATACAGCTGGTAGTAGACAGATTTTGTAGTGGTCCAAGCGGACCATGCCATCAGGTGGGTGACCTCAGGATACAGGTTCGTTTGTCTGGGGCACAAAAAATAGGGCCAGCCTTACGAGGAGCAGGCAGTGCTATGCAGGTGGCGGGCAGGGCCACATGGCTCGGGACTGCCCGACCCTTCATGCAGATGAGCAGTAGATAGTAGAGGGACCTTCCAGGAAGAGGCATAGGTTCAACCGTGGTGGTCCGCCGGGAGCGAGTGGACGTGGAAGAGGAGCTGGCTGAGCAGTGGGTGGTGGATGATGTTTCGAGGCTCTACCACCACCACCACCACCACCACCAGGAGGTCCACCCCGACCATAGGGAGATGGTGGATAGAGGTGGGATCAGCTCGATCCAGTCAAGGCCTATGAATATGATGCACCTGAGATTATTCTAGGTACTATCTGTGTTTACTCCACCCTTTCTATAGTACTTATAGACACATGTGCGAGTTATTCTTTTATTTCTGCTACCCTTTTTCGGAGCTTGGAGATTCCGACGGAGCTATTGGCTTGGTCCTTATGGCTAGAGACTCCTACGGGAGAAGACTCGACAATTAAACACTGGTGCCGGTAGTGTGATCTTACTCTAGGAGGTGAGAGCTTCAGCTGGGATCTTCTTGTAGCAGCGTCGAGGCCTTATGACATCATCTTGGGTATGGACTGGTTATCTACAGTCCATGCTCAGATCAACTGTATTAGGCACAAAGTGTGATGTGTTTACATAGATGGTACCAGATTAACCTTCAATGGTGAGAAGGGAGCCTTTATAGTGCAAGATGGACTTACGCAGAGGAGAGGGCAGCCGATCACACATCAGTTGGCTAGTCTCATCCTCAGAGCGGTTGATGTGCGGAGTCTGAGATTTCCTGTTGTGGTGGATTAGTATGCGGATGTTTTTCCTGACGACATTCCAGGACTACCTCCTCACAGAGAGGTAGACTTCTACATAGACCTGTACCTCGGGACATCACCGATATCTACCCCAGCATATCAGATGGATCCTGCCGAGCTTCGTGAGCTGCGGGTACAGCTGGAGAACTTGCAGGGAAAGGGATTTATTCGACCTAGTGTTTCACCCTGGGCTTCTCTGATTTTGTTTGCCAAGAAGGCGGATGGGAGCTTGTGACTGTGTGTTGACTACCATCGATTGAATCAGGTGACCGTGAAGAACAAGTACCCACTTCTAAGTATTGAAGACCTCTTTTATCAGATCAAAGGAGCACAATGGTTCTCGAAGATAGACCTCAGGTCAGGCTATCACCATCTCAGAGTTCATGACGAGGATGTGCAGAAGACGGCCTTCAGGTGTCGGTATGGACACTACGAGTTATTGGTTATGCCCTTCGGCATAACAAAATCTCTATTAGTATTCATGAGTCTCATTAATAGGATCTTCCAGCCTTACCTCGATCGATTTATCGTAGTCTTCATTGACAACATACTGATTTACTCGACTACTGAGGAGGAGCACGCCTACCATTTGCGGGTAGTACTGGGAACACTTCAGGAGCACCGACTTTATATTAAACTCTTGAAGTTTCAGTTCTATATTAAAGAGGTTCACTTCTTAGGACACATCATCTCGGAGGTGGGGGTAGCAGTGGATCCAGTGAAGATCGAGGCAATGCCCTCTTGGGAGTCACCCAGGAGCGTGACAGAGGTGCGGAGTTTCCTAGGTATGGCTGGGTACTATCAGATATTTGTTCCAGACTTCTTGAGGGCTTCAGAACTGCTTTGAGATTTAACAAAGAAGGGGAAACCCTTCGTGTGGTTAGATAGATGCCAGCAGAGCTTTCAGGAGCTAATACATAGGTTGACTAGTGCACCCATCTTGAGGTTAACGGAGGAGGGAGTTGGGTACGTAGTTGACTGCGACGCATCAAGAACCGGACTTGGGTGTGTTCTGATACAGAAGATAGTAGTAATCGCATATGGTTAATGGCAATTGATACATCACAAGCAGAACTACGCTTCCCATGACCTGGAGTTAGCAGCAGTGGTCTTCGCCTTGAAGATGTGGCGACACTATCTGATGGGAGAGAGCTTTACAGTCTACTTTGACCACCAGAGTCTTAGGTAAATATTCTCATAGAATGACCTGAACCTGATACAATGGTGATGGATCGAGTTCCTCCAGCACTATGACTTTGAGATAGTCTATACTCCTGAGAAGGGGAACATTGTAGCTGATGCTCATAGTAGGAGATCGGGCATTCAGCTGCTAGGAGAGGCGATAGAGCAGCTTTCCACGTTGCAGATATCCTTTGTGGATATAGATAGAGTAGCCTTTCTTCAGTATCTCATAGTCAATCCTCCACTTCTTCAGTGAGTCAGAGAGTCCCAGCATTGGGACGTTGACTGTGAGACACGATGTGCTCAGATATCCACAGGGCAGGCGCCTGATGGATTTTTTGAAGGAGGGGAGCACGTCATCCTCTTCAGGGGACATACCATGGTACCAGTCACACTACAGGAGGAGGTTCTAAGAGATTTCCACACTTCCCCTCTAGCGGTACATCCAGGAGTGGAAAAGATGTATTAGGACCTTAGACGATAACACTAGTGGCTGGGTATGAAGAAGGTTGTAGCAGAGTTCGTTTCACGATGCCTCACTTGTCAGCAAGTGAAGGTGGAGCACGAGGTACCAGTAGGCTTGGTACATCCCTTAGAGGTCCCATAGTATAAGTGGGATGAGATCTCCATGAATTTCGTGACGGGGATCCCATGTAAATCTAGAGGACACGACTCTATCTAGGTGATCATAGACCGACTCCCCAAGTCGGCCCACTTCCTACCGATCAGGGAGCAGGGCTCAGTAGAGAGCTTGAGATACCTATACATTCAGGAGATCGTACGACTTCATGGTGTGCCATCGTCTATCATCTCCGATCGAGATACTCGTTTCACTTCCCGACTATGGAAGGAATTACATGAGGCTTTTGGGACGCAGCTTCATCTGAGCACCACCTTCCATCCTCAAACGGATGACCAGACTGAGAGAACCATTTAGAATCTCGAGGACATGCTCTGTGCATGTGTCCTCAACTTTTTTCACAGATGGGAGGATCACTTACCCTTGATGGAGTTTGCGTACAACAAAAACTATCAATTCACCATCAGGATGGCGCCTTATGAGGTACTGTATGACCGACCTTGCAGATCACCTCTGTGCTGGACAGACCCAGGGGAGTCAGCACTTGTAGGGCTAGAGATGGTGCAGACTATGATGGAGAAGGTGCAGATCATCCAGGAGTGGATGAAGACTACACAAAGTAGACAAGAGTCTTATGCTGATAGGAGACGGAGACCACTGGAGTTCAAGGATAGCGACCACGTTTTCCAATGGGCCTCACCTCGACGAGGTCTACAGATATTTTTCCGGGGCGGAAAGTTATCTCCACGATTCATCAGACCTTTCCAGGTCCTCAGTAGGGTAGGCGAGGTGGCTTACTGTATGGACCTTCCACCTCAGTTGCACAGAGTGCATGACATATTCCACATATCTCAGCTGAGGAGATACGTGCATGACCCGTCCCACATAATCGATCACAGGGAGTTAGACATTGATGATGGGGCGACTTTCACAGAGGTCCCAATGGAGATCGAGGATCAACAGGAGCAAGTCCTACGTGGATGGTCGATTCCTCTAGTGCGCGTTCACTGAAAACACGAAAACCTCCAGAAGATCTCTTGGGAGTGGGAGGCTCAAATGCAAGCTTAGTACCCCCATTTGTTCCCTTAGTGTGTGTTGTAGATTTATGGGGATGTAAAGCCCTGAGTTGGGAGTAATTTAAAGACCTGTAAATTTCAAGGGATTTTTTTTAAATACTTTGGAATTTTACGAGTCCGCAGTTTCTGACAGTGCCTGATTCTGAGGCCCGGTATGACCGGAATCAATTTCTGAAGTTTTGTTCAGGTACGTTCAGTAAACATACATGAGGATTTTTCTATCTTTTGAATCGGTGCTCAGAATTGAGATCCAAGGACATCGATGAACTCGCAACGCCAGTATTCTCTTAAGGGGACCTTTACCGTAGTTGTGTTTTATGAAAGACAAAAGTTATAATTTGGGGATTTATCTTAACTTAAATAAAATTGTGGTGATACACAATTTTATTTTAAGAGGAGGTTATTTCCTCCAAGAGGAAGTTAGGGGTGGGGCACAAACCCCACATAACCTCCCATGAGATTATTTAGTGTGGTGGGGCCCACACGAACTCAAACCCTTTCACCTCCCCTCAAATCCCAATTAATACCCCCTTATTTATTATTTTGACAACTCCTCATATTTATTATGGTGGAGCCTCTCCACCTACCACCTATTGAATGTTCCAACCTATCTAATTAATATCTGCATTAATTAATTGGCACCTCTTTTGAATTAATTTTAATTGCATGGCAATTCTTTTAAATTGGGATCCTTTTATTTCTTTTGCGTTGGCCAGTTTACTATTGGGGAGGCTCTGGATAATTAGAAGAGAGGTGATCCTTTTTCGATGAAGAACACCGTTCTTCAAAAAAGAACATCCCCGATGAAGAATGCGAAGGACTTATTCCAACGACGCTTCTTCCTTGGACTCACCCCAATGTCAAGGAAATCTACGTCATCTTCAGATTATCATCCCGCGTCACGACAATGAATCTTCCTCCCACGTTGACGGGACGTCCCGTTATCCACGATGCCGTCTTCCGCGAGACCCGACTACCGCGACACTCGTCTTCCACGTCTTGTCGACGTGCAACGTCAATTACATGATAGGGGTTTTGTATATTATTTAAGTGAATATTTGTACCTTGTTCTTATTTGATTTTACTGGGTTTATCATCAGCCATCTACTACCGCCTAACGCGGAGGGCACGGGCCGAACGAACACGGCCCGACGACCCTCCGATAATCCTTGTTTTCTTCTCAATGGAGGCGGGGATGGAAGAGGAGGCGATGACCGAGGTGGCGGTGGCAACAACGACCATTCACCGGGCCACGCGGCCGAGGAAGAACTGGCCGGCTGTAGCCGGCCGGATAGGAGGACCGCAGCCCGCACTCCGTAGGACGCTTGGGCGGGGAACCGGATGGCCGCCTACCAGCAGGGTTGAAGGTCGCGGCGCCGCCTGGGGCCGCATGCAGAAAATAGAGGCCCTCCCGAGTGGGCCTCTTGCACCAGAAGAGCCGGATGGTTTTGTCCGGCCGGGCAAGAGGGGCGGCGCCCCTCAGCGCCGCCGTTTCGGAAAACTGTGGACCGCACCCCCCAGAATGCTCCGTCAGTTGGCCGAGATGCAGCCGGCCACCAGCGGCACGGACCGGGACGTGCCCCACCAGGCCTGGCCGCACTGGACCGAGCTGACCCCTCAACCAGGTCAGACCCGCTAAGCCAGGATGGGCCGACCCGCCAGCCCACCGGGATTGACGGGTCGGGCCTGTTTCGCTTAAATGCGAATAACTTCGCGACCGTGCGTCCGATTGACACGCCGTCTATGGAACTGGGACCCTTGCGGTGATGCGGTCATTTTGCGATACTATAAGTGAGTTTTGGACAACTTTGGAAAATGGCCGGGTTTGGAATGAGCGTAATTCCAACCAGGCCCCTGGAAAGCAAAAGCCAATAACTCTCAGACCGAGAGTCTGATTGACGCGACGTCTATCGCGTTGGTTTTTTTTGATGATAAAGAACTTCAAAATACATAAAATATGGACTTCTTGATATTTTATGTATCAATCCCCCTTTTTTCCCTAGGAGTAGACCCTCCTAGAATCGAGCGTGCTGTGTGCGGGAACCCTATAGCTGGGTACGACTGCGTCAACTTCTGTACTAGAATCCTCCGTGGGGTCGATAGCGACAAATACTATAATGGAATCCTCCGTGGGTTCGACAGTGATGACTACTATTCTTGTATCTTGTGTGGGTCCAGCAATTTGACCTCTGTACTTGTATCCTGTGTGGGTTCGGCAGAGTAGCTGGTCTTGTATCCTGTGTGGGTCCGACAGCTTAGCTGGTCTTGTATCCTATGTGGGTATGACAAATTAGATGAATCAGTGACTAAATCTGATCATCTCTATCACTATTTGAAATATGTATATCTGTGTGAGCTGAGTCTTGACTTTCAATCATTATCATCGATGTGATTGACTTCTTTCCTATGTGGACTGGGTTGTGCTTGGGCTCGAGAGTTGGAGTCGTACTATGGTTGATAACTTAGGTATATGTATGGGAATATACCTAAGTAGAGTTGGTTGATACTTAATTATTGTATCCTTATTTTGTGGTTTATCCTTCATATATTCTGGGAGACCTTCAGGGGTCTCGGGGTCTCTACTGAGTACCATATACTCACCCCTGCATGGGCTACGCCCGTGCTATGTTGTGTTGGATGCAGACGACATACAACACTGATCGAGGTAGAGAATTGTGGAGATAGACGATACTCGAAGTTGGACCACTTGGCGTGAAATACACGGAGTGGACGGTCGGACCTGAGGTACTGAGGAGGCCATCTGTACCCACCCTTCAGGTGGGATTTCCGGAGGACGACTCAGTGGTTTCTGTTATACTTTACTGCAGTTGTACTAGCTTTTCAATCGTACTGTAATTACTTTTGGGCTTGTATTTTCATCCCCTTTACTTTCATCACTTACTTTTGTTTTCATTATTACTTAGTTCTTACTTATGTTACGTACTCTATTGTGTTGTTTACTTTTATAAAGTCAATACCTTCTATTTTTATCGGGATTTATGCCTTTGGTGCTAGTTGCCAGCCCCTGGCCTATGGAAGGCGGGCTTGGGGTAGCCACGACACGAGCCCCGAAGACGGGTCGTGACTGTAATCCAGTATGAAACTCAGTTTCAAATACATGTAGAGGTGATATAGAATACTATCGTAGTAGTACATTTGTCACACCTAGTTTTTCTTTTTCATCTTCTATTCCAGTTCTTTTGGGATATTGGTTTCTTTCTTAAGTTACAGGTGTGAAGGGGGTTAAATTTTGAATTGTTTCTTTATTTAGTTTTATCCCCATGGTTATTACTTTGTTAATTTGTGAGTTCATGGAGAAAAGTTTGATTTTTTGGCTTAGCGGTAGCCAGTGCACGATTGACGCTCAGTTTGGTAAACTGTGTGGCCCAACCCAGGTAACTATGCGACAAGTGTTAGTTACAGACAGAAGCTACCACATGGCTTGAACACAGTAAGTCAAACTGTGCATGATGGTCATATAGTCAATCCCTTATTGGATAATATCTATTTCATGGTTGGTGCCTGGTTTGGTAAACTGTGTGACCAAATAGCGCGAGTTTCCCAAAACTTAAAAATTGGAAAATTCCAAGTATGGCCTACCATTATTTTTAACCTAAAACACCTCCTCCTCCCATTTCTTGGTTTTTATGACCCATAAGTAGCCTCTACTATTCTATCTAATATTCTTCTCCTCTCCCATGGTGTGGATCTAGTTTTTCTTCAAGGTTTTGGGTTAAATCTTTCAAGGTAACCTCCTCTCTTCATATCCCTCTCGCTATTTCTTTTTTTTCTATTGAGTTATATTCTCTAATGACCATTTGGATCTAGGATTTTTGTCTCCCTTGATTTATGTTTGGGATTTTTTGTGTTTAGGGTTCTCCTTCTTAGATCTTGTCTCTTGTAACCCTAGCAGTGCATTTTCAGGTGTGTGTTGTTGAAGCGCCGCAAGATTGAGGTAAGTTTCCTTTGAACTTTCCTTTAAAGTTTGATATTAGTTGGTTTAATGATTTTCAAACCTTAATTACAAGTTAAATATTATAATATTATCTTTGGATAATTTTTTTTGTTTTAAAAGTGGTGGTTTATACCTTTTTTTTTGATAAATAGTATTGTTTTGGTTATATTGTGCACTCCATTTGTTTGAAAAAATGCAAAGTTAGATTTTACGAGTGATTTTTGATATAAAAAGAATGGTTTTTATTTTTAAATATATCTTTTATATGTGAAATGATTATTTGAGTTCCTTGAAAGGGGATTTCAAATTGGTTTTGGATTTAAAGGAAATGTGTATTTGGCATGTGTGGTGACTAATATCCTGTTTAAAATTTTAATGAAAATGGACTGACTTGAAAATGTGGCATGTTTTATAAAAAAGTAATTTTATAAAATTATTGTCAAACGGTAAATGGTGTGTTTACACCTCTTTTGAAAAGGTTATTTGGTTCTTTGATAAATTGTGGTTTTGTGAAAAGAGCTTTAGGGATGTTTGGCACTTTTGTGAAAATGGTGAAAGTGTTTATTATGAAAACCCTCCTTGGATAATTGTATTGCCTTAATTATATAATTATTGAATGAATGTGATGTCCTCTATATGTAATCCTTGTGAGCAATTCACTTTGTATGGAATGGGAGATCCTTGGTATGAGCTCCATTGTGACCTATGAGTTATATAGTAAGAGGTTGGTATTTAGAGTGACTTAGGTGATGCCTATTGTTGAATTATTATTGTATGTATATGATATTGGATGCTAGATTGTCATCAGTTAGCTCACCCCTTTATACATGAGACATGAGAACCTGACATAGTGAGATAATTTTTTTATTACGATTGCTGCACTGGCAAGATTAAGCACTGGATGGTGGCCTATAGTAGGTGGATATATTGGGTTTATTTCAATGGGATTTCCCTTCATCATTTCTTGAGTTAGGGTGTCTAAGAGTATTTAGGGTGCTTTTATTTTATCATGTGAGGCATGATTTCAGGGATGGTTCTTTTTTATTAGTATGTTCCGGATTATTCACGATCTCCTCGGTTCACCAATGTCTATTGGTACTCAGTTTCTTTCAACGAATGATTATGATTCCTTGTTGGTTGGATACACTTGTATGTTTATTTCCATTTTCATTATTGTATGATTTTTATGACTACTCCTTGAGTGGTGTGGATTTATGCTAAAATTTCAAATTGTTTTCAAATGTTTGTGGAAAAAGGTTTTGTAAGTGTCTTTCCCTCCTTCACTACCATATAAATAAAATAACATATTTTTATTTTAAAATACATATGGTTTCTTATTGATAATAAAGTGTGGGTTTTAATGGTAGAAAGGGAAATGGATTATGTATGGATTTATCCAGCAAGGGTGACAGATCTGAGTCTATCCTCTTCGACACAACCGTTGTTGGTCCCATATAGAGATGGTGGTGTGATATCCCCTGGGAATTGGGCTACTCCATCATTCAATGATGTTTAATTCCAATCTTACTCTTCTAAGTCGATGGAGGAATTCCCATAAGTGAAGCTGGATCCTATGGTGTATTCAGGAGATAATGGGCCAATTCCTTCTTTCCCAACATCAACCTTTGAAGAATACTCGTTGCAAATCAAGTTGACTCTGGTTTCTATATTTGGCCCTGAAAACCACCCCTTGACTTGTTTGGTGATTTTGTAAACTCATGGTATTTGGAGCTACCAACTAAGGTGTCGATGTTGAATCATAGAAGCTTATATATTTCTCTATATTCAGAAGTTGATTTCATCAAATATTTAATATCCTTCCCAGGATCATCAGGCCACTGGTATTTTATCCTATTTTGGTGGTCTATGGAAGTTCACTCAGGGAGGGACCTATCCTGGGTGGAGGTGTGGATTTATATTATGGGTCCTCTACATCCCTTCCATAACATTTCATTCCTGTGTGCTATCATAGACTCGGTGGGATCATTTCTCTATGATGGTGATCAGACTCTTCACCATGAGGCAGAGACAGAGGTGTGGATCTATATTGAAATGAACATATATAATACCTTGTTTGGGAGGATTTCTCTACACATGGAAGGAGCAGTAGACTAGTCTCAATCCCTTATTTATCGTAAATCACATCACTATTGTTCTGACTTCCATTTTAAGGGACACTCATTACCTATTTGTCACAAAATATAATAGGCCAGAACAACTAGCTTTCTGAAGCGCCAGCTGAGAGGTGATGGATGTGACCTTCTGATGGCATCCAACTCTATCTCTTTAGCCCAAACTGATATGGGGGCTTGTTCTTCAGTGGATACAAAATCTCTCAACCCCTCTTCTTCCCAAGATCCGCATCTTCCCGACCTAGTAGTATGAAAACCTCCAGAGATGGGTCTGGTGTGTAAGGATCTGATCCCTTACACCCCAGCTCTGAGAATGACCAACCCCCATCATCACTTTGGCCTAGAATTTTTCGAGCCTCTGATTTCTATTTCCACCCCAAGAAATAGTGTATTATTGAATAAGAGGATTTACCTCTCCTGTCCTTCTACAATTGATATTTTCTTGGTGGATCCTTCTTTCTATTCTTGATTGAGGTTTGGTCTCCCATATTCTTCAAGAAAGATTCTGATAAAGTTTAAGGTGAAAATTGGGCTGGTATCCTTGAAAAAGGCATCCACGAATTCTCGGAGAGACATGTGAACTAGATCTCTATAAAAACTAAAAGGTAAGTTAGTATTGTATCTGATATCAAGAGGTTGTGCGTCCAGGGACAAATATAGGTGAAACATTTATTTATGATATATTTTCTCATATGGAACTCCCATGGATTAGGAGCTCGTTCTAAGTTTGATTTTATAGCTAAGAAATTTCTCAGTAACTCAGTGTCTCTTACAAATGTCTTAGAGCCAAAAAAAAGATCGCCCAAAATTGAAGATATGGAGTATAGAGTAAGGGTGTAAAATTTTCTTCATGAAGTCCCCCAAAATATTCATATCTAGTTATTATTGAATCAATTAATCTTAGTGTATCCGATAGTGTCTTTAGATCAGTTATTAACTATAAAAATTACACATAGATATCAATGAAAATTATTATTTATTTATGCTAAGTACGAAGCACGTGATTGGGATTCCCTTTAGCAGGACCTTGGATCTTTCAACTCTAGAGTCATCCCTTGGCTGGTGGGGGGTGATTTCAACCTCATTGCTAACCCATCATAGAAGAAGGGGGAGGGTCCCTTCAATTATCAATCTAGTCAAGAATTTGTTACCTTTATGGATAATAGGGGGCTCATGGACTTTGGGTATCAGGGAGAGCAATTCACATGGTGTAATAAACATAGGGGTAGGAATTGAAGTTGGTTCCGCCTTGATCGTTTCCTTACTAATTTCAATGTCATATCCAACTTCCCAAATACCAAGGTATCTCATCTCAAATGCTTCTTGTCAGACCATTCCCTCCTCTGAATTTACCCCTTCAGATTCCCTCACTTGTTGTTGGAGGATTTTGTTTTTCAGCAAGTTGTCAAGGAATCATGGTGAAATCCTAAGTAGGGCAACACTTGTATGAGGATTCAAAATAAACTTCACCATATTAGGGGATACCTCCAATATTGGTCTAAAAACCAACCATCCCCACTTCTAGAACCTAGAGGTAATAAGTAAGGAGATTGAATGTCTTTAATTCACCTTATAAAGAAACTGGAACGATTTTCTATTCAATGAAATTACCATTAGAAAAAACTCCTTCGCAGATATGCTTCATCATTATGAGTGAGTGGACCATGAACAATCAAGGATAAAATATTTGTGGGAGGGGGACTCCAACACGAGATACTTTCATGCATGCATCGAAGAGAAATAGTGACTCACGATCCCCAAAATCCATATAAAAAATGGATAATACTCGAATGATAGATATATGGTGAGGAGGATGGCAGATGATTTTTCAGAGATCTCTTAGATGGTCCCAACCCTCGCATGCCTGAATGATACCTGCGGTACTGTGCATGATTCTTGGAGGCAATCCCTCAGGTTGTTACAAAAGAAATGAATGAGATGATGGAGACTATACTTGATGAAAGGGATGTTAGAGAGATAGTTTGGTCTCTTAACCCAGAAAATGTTCTAGGTCCTGATGTCTTTACCTGATCTTTTTATAGGGGTTGTTGGAACCTGATCAATATAGAAATCGTGGAAGTAGTTCAATATTTATTTAAGGGTGGCAGTATTACCCATGTGGTTTGTCCCACAAAGTAGGTGATTATTCCAAATATCAAGGATCATAATTCCCTTAAACAACATAGGAAAATCTATATGTGACCTTACAAAGTACTAGCCTCCATTATCAAAAAATGACTGTCTAAATTTCTACCTAGATGGATCTTTGAAGAGAAACATGACTTTATAAATAGTTGATCAATACAGGTGGTGATTAGGTTGGCCTAGGAGATGATAGAATATATTAATTAGAGGGCCTTTGGTTCCAATATTGCAATCATGATTGACAAAAATAAATCCTATGATAGGATGGAGTGGGAATTAATTATCAAGGTGCTTTATAGCATGGGTTTCTATAAATGGGTGATTGACCTTATTTTTCGGTGCTTCTGCTCCTCCAGAATATCTATGACATTCATGGGGAAATGATATGGTTTCTTTAAAGAAGTCAAGGGGTCTAATACAAGGTGATCCCCTTTCCCACACTTTATTTATTTTGACCTAAGACTCCTTTATCTAGCATATTAACAAATATATTAGCTTGGGCAACATTCTCCCCTTCCATTCTAGGTACAATGACCTTGGAATATCTCATATTATGTTTTTCAGATGGAAACATAAGTTTTTTGAATGGTAAAAATAGGTCCATGAGGGGGATAAATGGGGTATTTAAAGAAAACTAAAAATGGAGTGGATAAGTGATCAATAAGGATAAAATAAGCATATTAATTTCTAATAGGTTCTTGGTGAGTAGGGATGACTCATTAAAAATAAGTTTGGGTATGCATAGAGGATATTTTCTCATGGATTACCTGGGTGCCTCGGTCTCACTTAGGATGATTTACATTCACTATTTTGATAATATGGTTGATAAAATAACTAGAAGGATCTTGAATTTGAATAATAAGTTTTTATCATTTGGAGGAATAATAACTCTAATAAATAGTGTGATATAATCTATACGTATTCACATAATCTCCTCCATAAAATTACCAATAGGGGTTATCGATAGGTTAGAGAACATCATGGAATCCTTCATATGGGATGCACAACTATAAGGGAGGCCCCATTGGGTAGCATGGAACAGGTTGTCCAATACTCTAGCTGAAGGGGGGATCAATGTTAGGAGTGCTTTAGATATAATGCGGGGTCTTCAAGCCAAGTTAACTTGGGAGGTGATCAAGGATAATTTTTTTTGGGGGAAGCTTATATAAGATAGATATGAGAGTTACATGGGTAAGAAAAGAGGTAGGATATCTACTTCTGGGTGTATGATTCCACCCCATCTATTAACCCTCCAAAAACACACTAAGTGGATTGTGGGTAGGGGAGAAATTATCCTTTGGAATCATAATTTGATAGGGGCTAGACTTGGATTACCTAGCTACTCAGTACATAACTTCACCTTTTGTAAAGATATTGTTTTCATGAAATTAATTCATTCTATTCTGGATGAGGAATAAAGGAATATCTATGACAACATTTTGGTCAATTTTGAACTGAATAGGTTCATTTTTATGGGTTCTTCATCAAGTTCTTTATTATCCAAAAATTGTCTTAGAATACTCTCGATTGATCACATCCATGAAGTTTGGGGCAAGGCTCTTTGGCATTGAGAAATTCTTAAGAAGTTATTTTTTTGATATGGAGAATCTAGTACAAGGCACTCCCAATCGAGGGTAAAATATAATGTTTGGGTGTGAATTTATCTTCAAAATCCCTTTTCTATTGGGTGCCATATATTGAAAGCATTTATCATATCTTTTTTATAAGCCACTGGGAAAATATGGTATGAGAGCAGTTTGAAGGATTCATGGGCCATGGTAAACATGAATACTCATGTAATTGTTTTCTCGAGTAGTGGTTTTAGGGGACCATAAGCTATGGTCCAAAGAGAGTTACGAGAGTGATGTTAATGTAGGTTGGATGTTGGGGAATTTGGAAGGAGCAGAATGAGGTTCAAAACAAGGGTATATCAGGCTCCCGATAGGGACTCATATTCAAAACTAGGTCTGTGCTTGCTAATTTGGTATGTTTATGCCATGAATTTCAGGATGGTTCCTCCATAAGGCCTCTCTTTTCTGGAACCTCAATACACAAAAATAGTTTCAATGAAATGCATGGAATGTGGGTCTACTGGACTCCACATCATACGAGACTTAAAATTAATATGGACATCTCATGTAACATGGGAATTATGCAAGGAGGAAGGGTGATCCGAGAGACAAGAGGATCAGTGGTTCTTTATTTTTGTGCTTCATTTGGAAGAGATTATTCTCTATAAGAGGAGGCTTTCATAATTCTCATCGGATTATTACTATGAAATCAAAATAAATTTGACCTCACATCTTTTGAAATAGAATCTCTAGCATTATATAATGCAATGTGCATTATCAGATCCATCCCATGGACAATTTCATACATCCTTCAGAGGTGTAAGAGTATTTTGAGTAATATCATGGTTGTTTTTCACACATGGAATGAAGGGAGTTTCATGGAATAATTTTTTTCTTCTAAGGAAAAATAAGGTATAAAGATTTCATGTTTTCCTAGTCTTGGATCTTTCCCTCTAGAGGGAGTCAACCATGTTTGAGCAGATTCCCTCAATCTTCACTACTTCTGACCACCTTGATATTTTATTTAATTATTCTTCTATATGGTATTTTTTTTGTGGTAATTTATTTTATATAAAATCAATAAAAATGATTGTTTACAGACAAGTGCATTAGGATTAGATTTTTTTTGGGAATTCCTACTAAGTTTTAATACTCATGCCTATAGTTTCTTCTTATTTTTAGATTTTGGTGCAGATCTAATCTTGTTCTTGATCTCCATGTGTGATTTTAGTTCTTGGTAATAGAGAGTGATCCTTGGTCTCACATGGAGATGTGTGGTTATCAATTGTAGTTTTCTTTGGTTTTTCAGTTATTGTATTTTCAGTTTTTGTGTAAAAGATGTTCAGTTTGGATATTGATATACTTATTTGGATGATTTGTTAATTTATTCTGTCTTGTTTTATTTATTTATTATTGGTAAAAATAATTCCATTTTTTTTACTTTGATGATGCCTAACACTAGTTGCCAGCCCGTGGGGATTGGGAACACCCTTCGTGCCTTGTTCTAGACTGACTTGGGTGACCGATTAGGGGTTGTTCCGTGTTGGTTTTTGAAAAATTTAACACTGTACCAGCTCATGTATTTATGTTACTATATCTACGGAACTATTAAACAAAAATGGGATTTTAGGCCACATATTTGTGCCTTTTATCCCAAGGAATCTAGGCCATCAATGAATTTTGGACCGTAAGGCCTTTGTTCCATCATATTGATGCATAATAGAAGCCATCTAGGTAACACAATGTTACTTGGTGAAAGATGGGAGATGACATAGAAGGTGAAATGAAATTAAAACACATAGGAATCACTGGTTGGGTGACCTAAAAGAGAAATTAGTGTGTTGGAACTTATCAAAAAACCCACTACCAATAAGGATATCCAATATGAGGTGGAGGGTGTTGGAGTTGGTGCACTAGAACCAAATTCTATGTACTTTACGAAAAACTGTATTCATAGTTTTTAATATTAATAAACTTCTTATAATATCATGATTATTCTTTTGTGTAATATAGTATGTGATAATGTCCCAATAGTAGTTGTCATACTAAAAGGTCATAGCAGTTCTCCACTATGATGAGAACCCGAAAGTGATATGACATTATTATTAAATATATGTTCTATAGATGGATGATATCATTTGAGGGACACAAATTATATAAGCTATCATGGGTGGAGACACATCAAACATTGAGGAACCTTCTCATGGTGTTTGCCCTTGGTAATATCCATTGATGGATATTATGAGAACAAGACCCACTGGTAGGAAATACACATTTATATGTGTCATTGGATGTTCCTACCCGCAGACATGTGTATTGGCCCTTATATTTTAAGATTATTATTAATGAGTTTTATGATTCGTGTAATTTTATGTATTATTGAAAACCATGACAATATATTTTCACCATGATGTAGGATATGTCGGGTGCATCACGAGTAATATTGAATTAATGAATAATGAAAGAATAGATTTATCCCTCCTATTATTTAACATAAGTTGATATCTCAAGCCCTTTTATAGAAATGATATAGTATACATAAATCCATATACATGGTGTTCTATAGGAAAGCTTGATTTTCAAGAAGTCAAAGAAAGAGACATCAATCACATAGGTTGATGGCACCAACATGCAACCTACTTGATTAGAGATATCAGGATAAATGGATTATATTACATAGTAATAATTCATATGAGGTATTATGTAGTTGTAGAATTAACTTCTTTCTCTATGGGTGCCTTGGTGTGTTTCAAGATACTAACCTTGGAATTTAGGTTACTTTTCCTAATGCAACTGAGAAAGAGGCCTAGAGGGTCACACAATAAGTGTATTTAGAATCTCAATTAAATAATAATAATATTATTTATTATTTAACAAGTTGAATAAATATTATCCCTATATGTGGTTTAATAATCATTCATGTTTTCTTGATCAAAAATATTCCATCACCAGTTATTCGAGAAAATATAATGTGAGTGGAATATTTAATAAATATTTATTTTTTATTTAGTGAAAATAATATTTATTTATTTATTAAAGAATAATGCAGTGATATTTATTTAATAAATAAATAGTCATTATTCAAGGACTGATAAATAATATAGAAGAATGAAAGATCGAGTTTAATGGTTTGGTGAGAAATAATAAATATTGAATAATATTTTATTAAATAATATTATTTTAATTCGCATGTTAAGCGCATGTTGAGAAATAATAATTTTATTATTATTTGACATGGGGTTTTGCAGATATTAAATAAATAATAAAGGGAACTTGTGAAATTATTAATTTATATCCCTATAAATATATAAACCCAATTATATTATTTACTCAAAGAGCCAATTTAATTTGTTTTGGTTGTGCACAATGTATTTGGAGAATCCTCTCAAGCCCTAGACTTCTCCAAGAATGCTCCTAAGAATGGAGAGCGATCTCCCTTCACCTCCTAGTATCATGTAAGAAGAGATCAAGGAGAATTATTTAGAATCAGTTCTCAATAAGATCAAATGTGTATGACACAAGTGATAAGATCTACCATGCTAGCACACAAAGATTCATATGGTGACATTTGGATATTTTTGGAACATGGGTGGATAACCGCTAAAAAGAATCTACTCTTGATTCCTACAATACAATGATGACACAACATAGATCTATTTTTATATCCATCAAAGAATAAATAATTCCAACAAGGTAATTCATTAATTAATTAAATTGGTTATAAATAATATGTAATGATCCACTCTTTGGTCATGATATTCTATCCCTTGTATTTATTTTTGGATTCAATTTCAAAGATCATGATATTTACCATTGTGTAAATCTCAAATTGATCAATGATTATTGAAAATGTCAAAGTTGGGAATGACCCATTTCATAGTTCCACTATTCCCAAAACCTACAAGTGGTATCAGAGTGGTCACATAATTATTTATAATTATATAGAGATCATCGATGATTTACAAATTTATCATTTACTTTTAAATTCATGTTTAATCATTATTTTAATTCAAATCATGATATCTTCTTCTTTGTCCTTTTCTTATCATAAATGTAATCAAAATATTTAATTTTATGGATGGAATAAAATTGAATATCTCACCCAGAGGTGCTGAGGATTCAAGTTGATAACACATGAGTACACATCATGTAACCAGAGGCACATGTCGTGTACTTGGGTTCAATGCATCAGGAATTAATTTAGAAATTAATTCAAACAATGTGAATTGAATACATGTGGTGAATTTAATTACTTACACCATGTGTTCACTAAGCCAACCTAGTGCATGGTCAGCTAGAGTACATGTTGTATATCCCACATACACAATGTGTAGTCCCTTTGAGTCACAGATGGGACATGTATTAACATACACGACCTACATGGCCGATGACTGTGTAACTTGGAGACCACACACTTTGTTGTCTCTTATACATGTTGTGTTCTCCAATTTTCCAAGGAACAATTTACATGTTGAGTCCCTAGGCATTTTTCTTAGATACGTGGTGAGAGATATACATTCCATGTTACATAGATTTAAAATTTATTTATTATACTGTGTAAATCTTATTGACATGTGCTTAAGTGTGCTCATTAAGTTGATAGGATACACCATGTGATAGGTTTTAATATATATGTATATATATATATAAATGTTTAATTAATATCCACATAATTTTTAGACTTGCATATCATGTATGAGTCAAATTATATCTGTTACTCTACATGCATTAAATCAGGACACATTATAGAAAAATCACGTAATTCATGTAATCATTAAGTTGATACTACACATCATGGAAGTACGTGAAAATTTATGTATTATATATGTCACAAATAATAAGATTTATATGAATATAATACATGTTGGGTAGATTCAAATGGGTATTCACTGTGTTTCCTCCAAGGTACATTTATGTACATAATAAATTTTAAATAAATTCATTTATTTTTTTTCAAAATTATAATGTATGAGAATATCAAGGAAATTAGGACGAGAATTAAGATAAAATAATTTATTAATTAAACATGATAATTAATTTATTTGAGTGTGATTTATCTTAAATAATAATGATTAGGAATTTAATTCTGGTTTTATTAAATACATAATTCACAACATACATACAGATGATCATGAGCACAAACCAGACCTTTATATGTTATCAATTTCATTTAATTTATTATTATATTAATTTTTTGTCCTATGTGAATTCTATCCTCTTATTATGTAAGGGCCTACATGACCATGGTTTATTTTATATAATCCCTTTTCCCATAACCTATGTGTGAGTAAAATCCAATGTAATGGATAGGGCTCCCAATCTAGTAGAGGTGGTTCATGTTTGTAGCTGAGGCGAAACCAATCCAAGAGAGACACATAGGTAGAAAGATAGAAAACTATAACACACACATTAATTGGTTCAAGGTATTTACCCCTAGGTCAATAGTTAGTTTATCAACCACTTTATAAATTAACCATTAGTAAAATCTCATGATCATACTGCTTTATAATTTTATTTCTGTCAAGTTTCATGGTTATTTCATTATGGTTGTTTTATTGCGATCACATGAATTATTTAAATTAACGAGCATGCAAGATATAACTAAAATAAATTATCTTATTTTTAAATATTATCCAAGACATGGTTAATCACTTAAATAAATCCAAATAATATTAACAAGAATTTAATAAAGATAATAATTGGAAAATTACACATAAAGGATAAAATCCCTCAATTATATATATTAAGTTGTCATAACCTTCCAATACTTTAGTTAAAATCTATCCATAGTTAAAATTTATTAACTAACTAAATTTTGGATGCTTTCAATTATTAGGGAATTATAACTTGAGGTTTTGGGTTGATTTAACTTAGTTCACATCAAGGATTGACTACAAAAGCAAGAATTGGTATAACTAAGAGGCAAGGGTTGAGGAAATCCAATTTAAGGATTTTAGGATTGGGGAGTCCACTGAAAAGATCAAGGAACTATGAGTTAATGAAGTTTGAATTATGAATGCCTACCTAAAACCATTCAAGTTTCTTGACCAACCAAAGTTGGGGTAATAATAAGGGGAGTATGGATCCTTGCTGCTAGAATGTCCAAGAAACATGATATTTTGAATCCAATGGTGAGAGCTATTAGGTTTTAATAAAATAGTGGTAGACTAATAAATTTCATATTTATTTATTTATTTGTCTATATTTTATCAGTTAAAGTAATAAATTTTTTCTCATCATATTTGTATAAACATCATTAAAATGACTTCAAACATATCATTGTGTTCTATACTTGAGAAGGATAACCTTTATAAGAATGGTACAAGCACTTACACATTATCCTTCTCCATGAAAGGACATTTTATGTTCTGGAATAACCTATTTCTAATTCACCTGGTAATGAGGCAAGTAATGAATAGTCATCACTCTATGCGAAAAATTTGAACGGTTCCACAAATGTTCAATGTTTTATGCTATCATCCAAGTCCAATGATATTTTTAAGAAACATGATGACATGAATGAGTGTAGCATGATGTCATACATTCAGGATCTCTATCTAGAGAAGGTGAAACAAGAGAGGTATGAGATCTCCAATGATTTGTTTACAACTAATCTTGGAGATTCTATGCTTCCTGAGCCTCATGTAGTCAAGATCATTGGATACATTGAACAATTAGAAATCTTAGGGATTAAATTCCCAGATGAGTTGCATATAGATGTTATACTTTAATCACTTCCCAAGACCTTATCCAGTTTTATTATTAATTACAATATGAAAAATAATGAGAATATTATTTCATAACTTCTTTCTTTTATTCTCTAAGTGGACAAGGACATGGGGCATGATAAACCCACAGTCCTTATAGTGAAAAATAAAATGAAGAACAAGTAAAATTGTCCCAAGACTCATAACAACTCTATAGATCCTGAGCACTATACTTCTAAGAAGAGGAAGATCTAAAGATAGGGAAAGGAAAAGGAGGCAGTATTTTTTTTTCATGTGGAAATCTAGGCCACTGGAAGAGGAACTACACCCAAAAGCAAGGGGAATCTAAAAGTTAATTCATTATCAAGTGTAATATTTCAACATCTATACATTGGGTATTAGATACAAGTTGTGGTGCTCACATTTGTATCTAAATGAAAGAACCAAGTAGATTTTTAAATATTTCTAGAGGAGAGGTGTATTTGCAAGATACCAATGGTGCAAGTATGGTTTCTCTATCCATCAGTGACTACCACATTTCATTTCCAATGAGAAAGATTTTTGGTTTTAAAATATTGTTATTATATACCTACAATAACAAATAACATAATTTTTGTACCATAATTAGATGCATATGGGTTTATTTTAAAGTTTTGAAATAAAATTTGTTTCCTTTATAAATAAAACATCTGATATGGTGTGACACATTTAAATAATGGTCTTTATGTATTAAAATAAAAAAATCAAGTATTGATAATTGATAATGAATCATGTTCAAACGACTCATATAACATCCAACATTGGCATCACCATCTCGATCATATAAAAAATAATCATTTCAAAAATATATATTAATATGGTTATTTAGAATCTTCTAAACTAAAAATAATTTAAATATGTCATTCTTGTTTACAATAAAAAATGACCAAACCACCATTTTGTGGATAGGGTTAAAGGGCCCAAAATCTTATAGGATTGGTACACACTGATGCGTGTGGACCATTTATAATAGAAGTTATAGGTGAATATTCTTACTTTATAACTTTTACTGATGACTTGAGTAGATAGGGACATGTCTACTTGATGAGGTATAAGTCCAATTCCTTTGAGAAATTCAAGTAATTCAAGAATAAAGTATAGAATAAAATTGGTAAAAAGATAAATAATATTTGATCGGATCGAGGTGGTGAATATCTTAACCAAGAGTTTATCAAATTTCTACAAAATTTTGGGATTCTCTATCATCTCACTCCACCTTACACACCATAGTGTAATGGTGTTAGTAAAAGTTGGAACCATAACTTGTTAGACTTAGAAAGGTCGATGATGAGTCATTTAGATCTTCCATTATCCTTTTTGTGCTATGCATTGCAAACTATGACATATAAATTAAATCTAGTAACAAATAAAGTGGAAAAATGATATTCCCCTTGTGTTATTGAGTAGAAATAACCCTGTTTTGTCACACACACACATATGGGGTTTCGAGGAATTTGTTAAGGCCTTCTTAGGCAAAAAACTCTCACCCTAGGGAACAAAGAGTTTCTTTATAGGTTATCCTAAGGAAACAAAGAGATAATACCTATACAACCCCTCAAACAAGAAAGTGACTATCTCTAGACAAACCATATTTATTAAGAGGGTGTACATCCTCAAAAAGGATATTAGGAGAAAGACTAAATTCGATGAAGTTGATGCTCATGATACACAATTGTTGGTATTGGAATAGATTCCACAGGTCCCCATGGAAGAAGTAGTTCCTGAAAAACAAGTACTGTGTAGGAGAATAAGAGAGGTAAGATAACTAGAAAGATATGATTTTATACTCATCAAAGATGGTGAATCATTATTGGTTTACAATGATGAACCTCTATCCTACAAGGAGGAAATAGAGAGATCATAAGATGCAATATGGAAAGAAGCCATAAATTTTGAAATGGATTCCATGTATCTGAACCAAGTTTGGGTTCTGGTCGATGTGCCAGTTTATGTAAAGCCCATTGGATGCAAATGTGTATTCAAGAGGAAACTAGGCATGGATGGTAAAGTAAATACCTATAAAGTAAGGCTAGTGGATAAAGGGTTTAAACAACATCAATGAATTTATTATGATGAAACATTTCTACATGTTTCCATGTTTAAATCCATCAGAATTATACTTGCTATTGTATCTTATCATGACTATGAGATTTGGAAGATGGATGTAAAAACTTCATTCCTTAATGTGAACCTTCAAGAAGATGTCTATATGAAAAAATAAAAAGGCTTTTTGATTCTAGGTGATTCTAAAAGGATTTTCAAGTTACAAATATCCATTTATAGATTGAATCAAGCATCCAGGTCATGGAAAATTAGATTTGATGAATCCATAAAAGAATTTGGTTTCATTAAGAATGAATGTGAGTTGTGTGTTTACAAGATGTTTAGTGGGAATGTTATAATTATCCTAGTAGTATATGTTGATGAAATATTACTTATTGAAAATGACATACCAATATTACTGTTTTTTAAGGACTGGTTAAATAAGTGTTTCTTTATAAAGGACTTATGTGAAGCAACATATATTCTAGGGATCAAGATCATTCGTGATATATCCAAGAGGCTTCTTAGACCAAGTTATATTACACATGTTGACCAGATACTAAAGATATTTGGTATGAAATAATCCAAGATGGGATTGTTTCTAGTGTCACATGGTTTATATCTTTCTAAGAAAATGTGTCCTCAAACACAACATGAGAAATAGAGAATGAGTAATATCCCATAATCTTTGGAGATAAAATAAATCATTTATGCCATGTTATATACAAAACTTGATGTTGCCTATGCATTGAGAATGGTAGGTAGATATCATGATGATCTAGGATAACAACTTTGGTCTACTGTTAAGGCTATCCTTAAGTATTTGAGAAGAACTAAGGATATGTTCTTGGTGTATATATGAGATGAGGAGCTGGTCATCAGGGGTTATATTGGTTCTAGTTTTTAGATAGATTAGAATGATCTGAAGTTGAAAACATGATATGTTTTCTATCTCAACGGAGGAGATGTGAGCTAGAAGAGTTAAAAGAATCTAGTTGTTGCTAACTCTATAGTGGTTTCTGAGTATATAGAAGCTTCTGATGAAGCCAAGGAATCTGTTTGTATTCAAAACTTTTTCTAGGATCTTGATGTAGTACCTAGAATAAAAGACTATATCACATTGTATTTTGATAATACTTCAGTGGTGGTTCTTATAAAAGATCCAAGGTCACACCAACGAATAAAGAATATACTCAATAAGTATCACATATTGAGGTATTTTTATCCAATGGGTGTTTTTTTAGTACGTAGAGTACCCACAGAAGAGAACATGGCATACCCCTTGAGTAAAGGCCTATCTTAGCAGAAGCATGAGAATCATGTGAGAGCTAGAGGACCGAAGGTTATTACCTGTTGGATCTAGTGAAAGTGGGATTCTATTAGAGTTGGTTCCCTATAACAAACTTATTTTTAATTTATGATAACCTATATTCGTAGTTTTGAATATTAATAAACTTCTTATCACATCATGATTGTTCTTTTGTGTAACATAGTATGTGATAATGTCCCAAGAGTAGCTGTCACACTAAAATGTCATAACAGTTCCATGCTATGATAATAACATGAAAGTTCTATGAAACTATTCTTGAATATATGTTCTATATCAAGATGATATCATTTGAGGTACAAAAATGATACAGGCTATCATGGGTGGAGACTCATAGGACTTTGAGGAACCTTCTCATGGTGTACGCCCTTGGTAATAACCTGTGTAGGATATTATAAGAATGAGACAAGCTAGTAGAAAATATATATTTATATGTGTCATTGGATGTTCCTATACACAGATGTGTGTATTGGTATTTAGACTTTAAGATTATTATTAATGAGTATTATGATTAATGTACTTTGATGTATTGATGAAAATCGTGATGAAAGATGTTCACATTGAGGTAGGATACGTTGGGTGCTTCATGAGTAATATTACATTAATGAATAATGTGAGAAAGGATTTACACCTCATGTTCTTTAACATAAGTTGATATGCCATGCCCTTTTAAGGAAATGATACATCATGATCACAATGTTCTATAGGCAAATACAATTTTTAGGAAGTCAAAGAAAGAGACATTGAACACATAGGTTGATGGCACTGGAATGCAACCTACTTGATTAGAGATATCATGATAAAGGGATTATATAACACACTAAGAATATATATTAGGTATTATGTCATTGTGACATCAACTTGTTTCTCTATGGGTTCCTTGGCATGATTCTCGATGCTAATCTTGGACTTTAGGCTGCTTTTCCTAATTCCATCGAGAAAGAGGCCTAAAGGGTCACACACTAAGTGTATCGAGAATCTTGGTTAAATAATAATAATATTATTTATTATTTAACAAGTTGAATAAATATCATTCTCACATGTGGTTTAAAAATTATTCATGTTTTCTTGATCATAAATATTCCTTAACTAGTTATTCAATAGAATATAATGTGAGTGTAATATTTAAAAAAAATTATTTTTTATTTAGTGAATATAATATTTATTTATTTATTAAAAAATTATGAAATGACATTTATTTAATAAAAATAGTCATTATTCAAGGCTCGATAAATAGTGGTTAGAAATGGCATACTAAGTTTAATGGTCCAGTGAGAAATAATAAATATTGAATTTTATTTGATTAAATAATATTTTATTTAATTCTCAAGTTAAACATATTTTGATAAACAATAATAATAATAATAATAATAATAATAATAATAATAATAATAATAATTTATATGGGGTTTTGTAGGGATTAAATAAATAATAAAGGGAACTTGTGAAGTTATTTATTTATAACCCTGGTAATATATAAACCCAATTATATTATTTTATGTAAGAGAAAATTTAATTTTTTTTGGTTGTGCACAACAGATCAAGAGAAATATCTTTTTTTATATATCTCTCTTCTACAAGAATGATCTTAAGAATAGAGAGTGATATTCCTCCACCCATGACTCTAAATTAAAAGGAGATTCAAAGAGAATTCTTGGTAAGTGGTTCTTGAGGCGATCAAAGGATGATGACAGAAGTTATAGGATCTTCCATGCTAGCACCTAGAGATTCCTAAGGTGATGCTCAAAGATTTGTGGGAATACATGTGGATCGCCTCTAGATAGAATTTTCTTTTTATTCCTACAAAGCATCAATGCCACAACACAAATCTATTTTCAGATCCATTAATCAATAAATAATTTCAACAAGGCAATTCTTTAAGTAATTAAGTTGATTATAAATAATATGTTATAATCCTCTCTCTGGTTTTAGTGTTCTATCACATTTCTATATTCTTTGATTCAATTCCATAGATCATGATGTTTAACATTGCGTAAATCTCGGATTGATCATCGATCATGGAAAAAAGAAAATTTGGGAACTCCACATCGCACATTTCCACTACCTCAAGAACTTACAATGGGTTTCCTAGTCATGATATGACAAAGGTAATCATGACGTGATAGTTTCTAGAAGGGGGTAGTGTGGAATGCTAACTGGTGACATTGCTTCCCATGTGTTGAGGTGGATGATGTGACATGACTAGCAGGTTGTTCCATAAAATGTAATGCAAATTTCACCAGGTAGGTAGCTTTATAAAGTAATGAATGTGTTGGAACCTATAAATAGACCCTATACCCACATGAATTTTTGATGTGGGATAGAGAGGCGACCTTCCATGATATTATAGAGTAACACAGCATAATAGAGCCAGTAGAGGGGTGGTGTGGTGTAAGGACTAGTGACATGGCTTTATTCTTAACATCTCATTTAGGCCTTCAAGTCATCTTATTTATGGGACTTTATGTCACATTTAGTTGGGACCTTGAGTCATAAATAACATTTATCTTTGAGTCATTAATATATAATAAAATAGGTATAGTGCATTCTTACCATTCCTTATGGGAAGTTATAAGGCTTGAATTATTAGGTTTATTGGTTTTGTGTGTTTTTTGTGATTTTTAATCCAATCTATCTTTTATATATAACTTGTAATCATAATATATTTATATATTATAAACTATAAATTAATTTAAATATAATTATTAAGATTATTAATTTTAATTTTATATTTTTACAATTAATAATATATTATAATTTTTTATATGTTTACATTTTCCATACAAGTTGATGAAGAATATTATATCATTACACATATAATTATATATATTTTATTAAAATAATAGAAATTATGTATTATTTTAAATATAAGTGATATTAAATTAGAGTTATTCTTACGAACATCAGCTTAATCTTTCATAGAGTTCTTTATCAATGCAAGATTTAGCACTTATAAATCTACCTATATCTGTGGTAAAGTTAGTATTAATAAAAATATTTTGTAAATTTATACAAACATAATATAATAATAACTCCTTACACATATTTGGTTTAATATTTCATTTAAATCTTTATTAGCACTGAGTTTTCTACTAAGAAATATGCCTATATCAGTGGTAAAGCTAGCATTGATAAGGATCTCTATTTAAAATTAAACAGAAGCTATACAAGAATAACTCTAAATCGTATAATCTCTCTAATATCAAACAAGGAATTATACACACTAAAATCAATATTGATAAAGATTTATTTTTATCATAAATTATTACTTTAGAAATTATAAGACTCTTTTGTCAACATTTTTTAGGAAGTGCTAATAAAACACTATCATCTTTATAAAGAACCCTCACCTAACAGCCAATCAATCCTTCAGTTCAATCACATGAAAAATTTGTACCTTGTTCTACAACCTCACATAATTATAAATTATTCCACTTATGAAATTCAATATGTGTAATCTCCTTTTATCTTGATGATTTTTTTTGTGATTTTACTTTATGTATATTTTGATGGTGATGTGTTTTTTGGTGATTGTGATGTGTTTTTTGGTGTGTGTGTGGTGCATATATATACTAAAATTGTTCTTCATGTATATCCTAACCATTTTTTAGATTATTCTAAATAATCGTGGATTTTTCTTTATGTTTTAATATCTCATATAATTTTTTGGATTCTTCTTCATTTATATCTCATATCATTCATCTTTTCAAACCTTACTACTCTATCCAAGCTATTTATATGGAATATATATTTATGTATATGGGTATAAATAGATACCTATATCAATTTATGTATCTATTTATAAATAAAAACATATGAATTTTTTTTATGTTTCATGGTTTTTATTATATATATTTATATACACAACTATATAAATTTCTTTGTTTGTATATTTTTTTGTATATGTATATTTTATATGTTTGTGTTTGAAATTTTAGTTTTTAAGCATGAAAAATTTTCATTGAAAAATAATTATTTTATATTATGAAATGAAATTAAACTTAAAATCTAAGAGTTTCAATATTTCCTTATTTACCACTTTATTCATTGGAGTTTTTAACCTCTATTAAGGTTTCTAACTTGGATTAATCCCTTATTTATTTCCTACCTTTTGAGTGTATAGTGAATGGATAATGAAAACCCATGAGGTATCATTACCTCCTTCTAGGAAAAATATTAAAAAATTATAATTACTCATCATTAAACATAAAATGTGAAATGTGTAGCATAATCTCAAGTTCAAGGTCAACTAGCAAAGACAAGGATGATTAACATGAAATTTTAGTTCAAATTAAAAAAATAGATGATTTAAATTATTAAAATTAATTAAAAACAAAATTTAATAAAGTATATATTTTAAAAATATAATTTAAATATGAAAATCTAGGTTCATTTGATATATAAGCATCAATAATTGTTAATGGATAATCATGTCTTCTTAGAATTAGATCTAAATAAACCATTATTCATGGTATTTTCTTACTAAATTTTAAACTACTATTTTATTATAAAAATGGAAATTGATTCATTTATTAATCTGGCAATAAATTTTTTTTAAAAAAAAAAAAAATTTGGACCCATTCCATGAAAATGAATAAAATCAAGTAATTAGTTCAAGTATCAAATATTAATTACTCAATCACGATGTCAACTGAATTTTTTTAAAAGAAAAAACAGAGAAATATGAATTATTGAATGCATAAACCAAATCAAAATTAAATTAAAAAAAAAGATGAATACTCAACTACCCATCATTAATAATCCTACCAAAAAATGTCTACACACCAATTTTTTCATAAGAACCAAATAATTAATCAATATTAAAAATAATATAGATTCTTAAAATCCTATATTTTTCAAACCTGAGGTCCTTCATGCTCCCATGATGTTCATCCAAGTAAACCAGTGAATGATTGAATAAATAGTTGGTTTATATCCTTCCAAACCAAGGCCCCCCATTTATAGAGAATAATCCCCCATATATCTTCCTATATCTCTCATATAATATTTTTTTGTTATTTTTAATTCAAATTCCACTATTTTTTTAAATTGAGTAGGATATAAAAAATATCTCCCAAATGTATGTATTATTTTTTATTATTATAATTTTTAAATTTAAACATTATATAATTTATGCATGTAAAAAATGATACGTTATATGGATACCATATGTATATTTATTTATTTTTTAATAAATATGAACATTTTTGAATTAAATAGGCTAACTATGAATCAAATGTTGATGGATGCCAATAGTGTGAAAAAAGAGTATAAGTATGAGGATAAAGAGTTCATCATGTTTTCAATAGAGCATAAAAATTGTTAGGTCTGATGTAACTTCTGATAAAACACCAAAAGTTTTGCTTATAGAAATTACAAGTCAGAAACAATGTACAGTAATAAACCCAAACTAACGACATACCATAACATAGATGACACACCAAATCAAAGTCATCGCCCCAAAACACACAACTTGAAACAACCTATGTAATGACATTTATATAAAAAATATTGAATTAAATGAATTAAAATAAGGGGAAATGTATTTTAAATAGTTCATATTTTAGTACTAATCGATGGGGGAATAATATAAAAATATTAATCTTGGAATGTAATATTATTACAATTAAACATTCATAATCACAATTTGATTCCACTCCGCCACATAAAGTAGAGTCCAACCTATGAAATTTATGACACTTCATTATAGTATTTATATGAGTGTTTTCACATTAATCCGATCTATATGGGAATACTTATCCTTTTCAATTATACCCACCATCTAAAATCCTCCAACTGATGAATAATATGCACTTGTAAAACTCTCACACGTTTACTCATACATTTGTGAAAGTTAATCTTACATATCCGTTTTCATTGAAAACTTTATAGGTATATTTCCAAAAAACTCTTACGTATTCTCAATGTTACATTCACATATATCCTTTATTCTTAGACACTTCACCAATAGACTTTATAGGGGTCAATTTTGGTCACCTACATTATTTTTAAATACAATAAAATAAGATATATTGTATTTTATGATATCCCTTGGGTCATAAGATGCCATATACATGTGATGTATATTAGAGGTTAAAATTTTATAATATTATATGTGGCATCATATGAAGCTGTTAACCTCTATCATAACATATAATAGGATTTTATTATGGGATGAAGGTTCATGTCCACTACCACATATTCTAGATCATCTTTCTTCATGTATAAATCAATATGATCAATTAATTTATGGTTTAAAATGCATTTTTAATAATTTGAGGTGTTCAAAAAACTATAAAAATATTCAAAGTTTAATAAAATATTTTATCTTAAATGATATGGAAGCCGATGCTTCAAATATATTATTTAAAATGGATGGGATCCAATATTTATAGGTACTACGAAGCATGCTAGTATATGATGAATCTATCTTTTGTGCCTTCTTTTTCATTCATCTTTATCTTGGAAGGTTCTAACACACCATTGAAGAAAAATATTCCTATCATTGTTAATAAGGATCCACATCCAATGTAATTCCCTTAAGTAATGAGTCTTTTGGCTATTGCATCTTAGTGATTATTATTAAGTGTACATTATCGGTGAGTAATTAATGGAGCTTTTATTAGTAAAGGTACACATGATTTGATGTTCTTCATTTACATGTTAATTATTTTAATGATATATTGAGAATATTATGATCTTTCTTCCTCTGTAGAGATCATTATAGGAGAACCCCAAACCCATCAGTAATATTAATTCCTTGATCATCTTCAGATGACTATGTTCATTAAATTATTTTTAATGAAAATGACTCTTTTATGGTTCTTGGGACCATATCATATAAAAATATATATAGGATTACTTCGGGTTTTCCATAGTCAAAATGCACGAATGCCATATATTTTACAGAATTATATATTAAATTAAAATGGATTTTAATTACACTATATGATATGATATATTATATTTTTATTTATTATCAAATCCATGAATTCATAGTAATAGAGTGCTATCTTATATTGACGATGAAGGGAGTATCTTTAAATATGATTGGAACTAATACCCTTTTTACTTTTCTATTAGATGCATAGATAAATAGAATTATGTAGTTACCTATTATTATATCATGCATGATTATTAACCTCTATGATACAATCCATTGTGTTGGATACTATTAATTCACACATAGGAAGATAGTGCATTAGTGGAAGTTTGAATTTTGATCCTTGGTCTTTTGATCCATTTCTAGACATTTACTATTCTTAAGTGTTTTTACAATACCATCATAAAATTTATTACTTTATAAATGAAAAACAGTGACTGGGAAGCACCAAATTCATGATTTATTATCCATTGAATTAAAATTATCTTAAATTATACAAGATTTGATCAATTTCAATGGCTAGGAAGGAAAATGGCTTATACTGAATCTTTTTATAGAGGCATTGTCATGTATTGTTATCACTACGATGTTTCGGGGAATATTTTGGATAGATATTTCAAGATTAATTAGTGTCATGGTCTAGGATTCCTTATCATATGTCGATGAATGTTACAAGTCCACTATAGGCTCATACCAATTAAGGCTGACTTGAAATTGGCCATTATTGGTTGGGATGATAATGCTTGTGTCTCAACCTCATCTTTATATGTTGGTGTAGAGGCTTTGGTGGGTGAGAAAGGTTTAGGAAGGTGGGTTAAAGTATGTTTATTGGTGTTGTAGTGAATTCATAGATCTATCCAGGAGTAGTGAGACCAATTTTCTCATTCATGATGGGGGATTTTATTAATACTCCATCACATACATTACAATTGGAAATTACATAAGAAAACTTGATAGTTTTTTTCAATTACAAGGTAGGTGGGTGTAACAGAGGATCCTTCAGAAAATAATTCCTTAAAGTTTTCATCAATTAGAGGTAAGGATATTTTAGTAGTGGTGATTCATCATGGGAGTTTGGGATAATATATCCCTAGTATCTTCTAAAATTATATTTAACTGGTAACAACAATTCCAATACTATTTGGGTGAGGGGGCCTTCTTGTAATTCATGAAATATTTTAGGTTTTTCTTAAGGGGTTATAAAATTGTTTTAAGGGAGATAATTATTTATTTATAAAAATCCCTTTAGGATATCTACAACCATGGGGATTTTTATTTGAATAAGAGAAACCAATAGGGTGGAATCGAGATTAGAAATCAATTTTTGGGATGGAAAGAGGACTATATAGATAATGATAATTATGAATGGTATATGGTAGAATATAGAAAGAACAAGAATAATGGTTGGGAAACAAAATTAGTTCATGATCAAGATCAAGTGGTTAACAGTGATAGGAAAGCCATTCTCTCGTCTAAGGGGGACCCATGTGATGAAAACAATTCACTGTCATTATCTTCTTATGAAAAATAAATTTATATTAATGAAATAAATTATTCAGTGAGGAAAAATTAAAGAATTTAGGAAATAAATTTAGTATTTATAATGATTATTTGAATTTTCCAAAACCTATAGTGATAAGGTTGGTGAGATTTTTTTTGGCAATTAACTGGTTAGAGTAAGAATCCCCTAAAACAGAACACCCTATTCTATATGAGGTTCCGAAGGAAGGCTTGATGGACTTGAAAGATAAAATCAAGATATATATGGGAGTGAGTATAGGCATATAGGATAATATATAAGCTTACCTAAATCTGATATTGGAGATAGTGGAAAAAAAACCTCATCCTAAAATACTCTATGAGAAAAATCATTATACTATAGAAAACCCATTTTAGGGAACTAATTAGATATCACTCTATAAGATGGATGTTAGAAATAATATACTATGTATTTTCTTATATACTCCATATATGATATATAGGATCTAACTATAAATTCTTCAATGAAGGATTTTGATAAAATATATGACCAAATGAAAGATGTTTACACAAATGATGAACAAATAGAGCGTATCTACAAAATACATCATATAGTTTCCTAAGGATTTAGTTAATATTAGATTATCTTGGAAGATTTTATCATGAACATGGATAAGATAATATATTTATTCCTAAAACTCATTAATGATGACCCAAAAAAGTGTGTAAGTTCCATAAAATGGAAATAAAATAGGTTATAAGACTCTAATATTTTTAAAATTTTCTAAAATCATTTTCTAATGTCCTATTGGGTTAAATTTCATGTTCGAAATTCTTTTTTGGTGGGGTTTCCCTATATTTATTTAAAATAAGTCTTCTAAAAAATTAGAAAATATTGAATTAATGGAGAGGATATAGATTATATATAATAGGTGTTAGAGTTATGATGAATTTTATTATCCCTTGACTAATGTATCCCTTTAATAACATAACCCACATGGGCCCACCTGGACTGCAGTAATCCAAGTGTGACACCCTAAGTCCACATCCAATAGGTTAGGGATTTGCAACTAGAATTGCGTAGGAAAATCACACACATGGAAGGCCTTATCCAAAAGTACATATACACATGGACACATATCCATACACCAGTATAATGCAGAAAGGATAAACAACCAATACCAAATATGCATGCATAAAACTAATCCCACAATAGAATTGTATAAAAAAACGGAAAAGTAAAGGGCCAAATTTAAGCTCTCCCAAAAAACTAAAATATTCCAAAATAAAAATTAAAGTGTATTTCTATCATGATTAAAATCCTAAACATGTATTTGTTCATTCTATCATAACTGAACTCCACATACTCTTATTCATCCTTGTACCTTATTGGAAATTAATTCATATACATAATATAGGACACATGTGGGAAGATCCAATGAAGGAGTGAGTATAAAAATTCCTAGAAGGACACCAAAAAATCACTAATCATAAGCATCAATGATAGTAAGATCAATTTCATAGAAGACAGAGTCACTAAGAATGATATAATGAACCCAAATATTCTAATAGATAGAAACCAAGTCTCAAAGTAAGGTCTTGTCTCACTTCCATCCTAGGATTATATTTGAGGCTCATAGTTCGTATTCGTTTGGGGATGGGGGACACATCTTAAGTCTCACTAATATTGATATAACTCATATAATTGTTCTTATTCATCAGACCTCACCATTATAAATAGTTACTAGAAGCCAAAAGATATAGATAAAGAGGTAGGGGATCATACCTTGGGACTATGGTGGATATGTAACCCTATATGGAATAACACAACAGGAAGATAATCACACACCTTTGGTATTAGAAATGGGATACATGACCCAAATTATAGAAGAGTGATAGAGGATCACACCTCATGCCACAAAAAGGGATATCCAACTCTTCCAAAAATTAACCCATAGAATGGATCACTCATACTATACTCAAGATAAGATAAATCATTGTACCATCATTAGGAGGAACCAATGGAATTAAAAAACACTAATAATGTTATTAAATTGAGGGAAAAAAGGTTTAAAAACTTCTCTATAATGGGTATATGACATGCACAAAAGTCACAGATTATGTTCTACTAGGTTTGGACCTTCCATGTCTGAGCCCGTGTACTCTATACTGTGCTCATTAATTCTAGATTTACCCATGTAAAATGACCATGTATATGCCTTATTCCTAGAGGTACACTCTAGGTTACCTTCTTTAAATCACATAATATATGAACTATTCACCCAAAGTGTGATATTTATCTTCTCATGTAATCCCTAACCATTATGTGTAACAACCCTAAAACTATTAAACCATAGTTTTTGCCTAATTTATTACATCATCACAGATAGAAGGGGTAAACTCCCAAAAAACCAATTAGTTTAGTTGTTTTGAAGAACTAGATACATACATGATACCCGTTTTATATTGGGAATGTAAAATAAAATATAATAAAATAAAATTCTCATCGTCCTTAAAAATCATCAGGATTCATCTTCATAAATTGGAAAAGAGAAAAAATAAGTGTGATCTCAAATGATAAATAAGGGTTAAATACAACATAAACTATCACGAATAAATAAATAATAATTAATATAGAAAGGTAAATAATTGAACACACATTTTATTTAATCAATAACTTTACTATCATAATTGGTTAAGTTATAATCAATATGGAAAGGTAAATAACTGAAAACATATTCCATTTAATCAATAAACTGAGAATGAAATGCATCTAGAGATAATTTCATAGAGAAAATATCATGGATAATTGTAATAAATAAATTATCAATTAAGGAAATACTTAATTATTATACATCATAATATTAGGAATCATGATACCTCTAATGTTAAGTTCTTTCACAAGACAATTTAAAATACTAAGTAAAAACTCATCTGATTTGGCCAACTAATTTGTCTCATGTGATGGGTTGATGCATCAAGGGACTATAAATAAATAGGCCCCACCCATAACTGTATATCCAAAACATTCATCATATATCAAGTAACTGATTTAATCCATGAAATATATTCGTTATCAAAAAATATATTCATTTATTAAAGAACATAGATTCATTAATATTTCCCTAGTTAATCAAATGACTTGTAATGTAAACACCATACATAAGAATGATATATAGTTTAGGAAATATTTTTATATATGATTCAAAGAATATGAATAACCATTAATTGAAACATTAACCATAATTAATAAATATTTATCCATGTTAAATATATAATAGGGGAAGTATATACACTAAATAGAAGCGAATAGGTGCATATTAACAAAAATGTATCAATGAAATGAAAATTGAGGTGAAATACCATACAATGACGATAATGTTGAAGTGATAATTAATCAATTAGTAGATTATATGTATAAAATTTTAATCCATGTAGAATAAGAGTAAATAAAAAATAATATAGTAAAAATTTATTATACACATAATATTAAAATATCAAATGGAAATAAAGAAGTAATATAACTCAATGAAAAGAAATTGTGTTATGAAATTCATTACCACTTGGTAATTTTCAATTAAAATACCCTTGGATGAAATAATTCGAATTGAAACTTAAAAAACATAAACTATTATGGAGTCATGATATTACATGCCAAAGGGGTAGTATATACACCATATAAAATAAATTAGGTGCATAACATTACAATATTTCTTGATGAAGATAAATTGATACAAAGTCCCTTACCTCACACTTTCTAGTAGTTGAAAATAAATTAACCTCACTTATAATTGTTTTATAAATGTTATTAATTTATACTATAACTATAATCATATATATAATTTAATATATGAACCTTTTATAACATTTTACCACTGGTTTGTTAATAATATTTCATTATTTTCATTGTTTCGAGTATTACTTGCCTTGTTTTCTCATGCGTGTTTTGTAATTAAAGTTCTAGTTATTTTATATAGGATATAATTAAATAATCTATATAATGATAATAATGTTATAAATATCATATTTTCTCATTAGATACATTATTATAACCACTCTTAAAATTTGTTCATGGGAAAAGAATCAATCGCTTCATGGAGATGGAAGGTCGTACGTACGCACGAGTGATGATATCATTCACATAATGGGTGAAACGTTAAATAAGTGGGTGATATATTGAATTTACATAAAAAATATTATCTAATATTTATCATATATATTCATTAATTTTATTCTAATTAAATTCCATTTAAATAGTAAGTAAAAAATGATTCACATGGCTTCGCGAGGCTGTAGTCTATCGTACACATGAGCAAAGTTATCATATTTTAAATGGTTTGAAAAGTTAGAAGTTATATCATATATTATAATTTTAGAAATTATTTAGATCATATATATTATATATATAAATTAATCTCATTATTTTATCCTACTATGAGAGGTGTTGATGGAAAACGAGTTACATCGATTCGCTAGGTGGTAGTCCGACATACACATGATCGATGATTTCGTTTCTATTTGATGGAAGTGGAAATTTATAAATATTATTCCATAAAAATAAGAATTTATCATTATATGTTATATAATGGTGTTATTAAATTGTATGTTTTAATACATAAATGATGGTTGAAGAAAAGGAAAGAAAACGATAGATCTTTATTAAGATAATTAATTTCTCTAAGAGAAACCTCATTTGGATCTCCTCTTTAGGACCCTAGGGATTATATTTTAGGAGAAAAAATAAATCTAGAATAAGTATAATGACGTTTTTGATATGTTTTGGTAGTTATTTTTTGACTAAAGGGTCTTGGTATGTGTGAATAAGTGAGGGGAGGGAGTTCCCTTTTATAAGTGGGGAAAGGGGACCTCCTTGGGAATTACTCATAAATTTTTCAAAAGAATCCAAAATGATAAATCCAATCACATGAAAAAAGATTAAAAATAAAATTAGGATATTTTTTTTAATATTATAATGTGTATATATAATTATACAATAATATTTTGAATAGTTGGTAGGCCATTTGTAACCCTTATCTTCTTAGTTTAACCCTTGGTTAACCCATTTTTACCTTACAATGATAATTAATTTCTACTATTTTTACTATTAATTTTGATCAAAGGTTAAGTTGAAATTATTATATAACATAAATTATTATTATTATTATAAATATTTAATCCAATTATCCAAATTAAAATCATAGAATTTATAGAATCAAATTTAAAAGTCTACCCACAGACATGATGAAAAAGAGGGTTTTCAAAGAGAAAATTCTCATAAGTATAAAAGTTTTTAATATCAAAATTAAATATTAAATTTATTAAAATGACCTAAAAAAGTTAAATTTTAATATAATTTAACTAATTTTACTTTAAAACCCATTTAAAATTTAATTTAACCATGTGAATTATATAAACGAAATGGCAGGTTTCAATAAAAACTAGTATTTTTCACTATTCATTGAAAAATTAATTTTTTTAGTAAAATCCCAAAAAATTAACCATTTTTTTTAAATAAAAATTTAAAAAATTAATTTAATTTTACCAAATAAAATTTATAAAACTTTCAAAAATTAATTTTATCATAAGTGCCTTGGAAGCGACAAAACTGTTTTCTTTAAAAAACAATTTTTCAGAATACATTTATTTTAATCTAAAATGATTCTTATTTTATTTATAATAAATATTTAGAAATTTATATTATTTTACTCATGTTTAAACCATATAATTTAAAAAAATTAGGTATTATAATTTTTACCATCTAACTTAATGGCTAGGTTATAATGGTCACGTTTAAATAGAATTTTAATAGAGTTTTTTTATTTGAACCTGGTGTTGTGTGAATTGTATGATATCAAAGAGATTGGATTTATTTAAAAGTAAATAATTCATAATGTCTCTGGGTGTTACATTCTCCCCCCCAAAAAAATTTCATCATATTTTTTTAGACATTACCTTCTAACCAAACGAGGGTAGTTCTTCTTCATTACATCCTCTTTTTCCCACATTTCTTCTTCTATTTTGTAATTACTCCAATGTAACTTTACCAATAAAGTCATCCGATTACTCAATATTTTCCCTCAAGTATCAAGAATCTGATGGATTCTTCAAAATAATATGGATTAGGTTCCAATTCTATTTTATTATAGGTGAGCACATTCATTAGGTATGGAATATTACCTTTAATAATGATATATGAAATACATCATGTACTTTTGAGAGACTTGATGGAATTTAAAAATGATAAGAAATAAATCCAATTATTTCAAGGATTTAATTTTTTTTATATACCTAAGGATCATCTTTTCCTTCTTACCAAACCTTATAACACCCTTCCATGGAGACACTTCCATGAAAACATGATATCCCTCTTATAATTCCAAATCAATCCTCCTATTATCAACATAACTATTTTTCTTATATTGAGATTCTTTAATTTAAGCCTTAATACCATTTACCTTTATTTTTGAATATTTAAAAAGTTTTGGGCCTATGAGTTTTTTCACCATGTTTATCCCAACAGGTTGGTGTATGAAATTTATTTCTCTTTAAGGCCTTATACAGTTCAATTTAAATACTTGAATGGAAACTGTTGTTATTAGTAAACTCTAATAAATGTAAATATTAATTCTAAATACCTTTAAATTCAAGAGAGCATGAAATAAACATGAATTCCAATGTTTGAATTGTCCTTTAGGACTGTTCATCAGTTTGAGGACGGTAGACAGTACTGAAATGAAGCTTAGTATCAAGTTCCAAATAAAGATGCTTTCAGAATTTCTATGTAAAACGAGGATTATGATCATACAAAATTGAAAGAGGTGTGCCATGAAGTGTTATAACTTTTTTAATACAGATCCTTGTGAGGATATAAAGTGGTAAATCATATATTATAGTTATGAAATGTTCATATTTGGTTAGGTGATCAACAATAACCAATATTACATCATTCTTTCTAGGATTATTTGGTAGTATAGTGAAAAATTACATATTATTGTCATCCTATTTTCACATAAGAACAAGAACAGGTTGAATAAGTTCTCTTGGTTGTTGTCTCACATCTTTAACTTATTGAAAAACTAAATTTCAAGACACATAATCATAAATTTTCCACTTCATGTTATCCCATAAAAAATATTCTCTCAAATAACTATACATATATTTGTTACTAAGGTGTATAAAGAAATTAAATATATGAGAATAATCCAATAATTATAATTTTAGATCAGTATAGATGGAACCGAAAATATCTTTCAAAATTTTAGAACACCATCTTCAAAAATGAAGTATTCTAATTTCCCATCATTCACAACATTAATTTTCTATTGAAAATTCTCATCATCTAATTGAGATATTTTTATATATTATAATAAAAACTGTTTCAAAATAATTTTAAAAATGAGTGATGTATCTTCTTTATTAAAATTTTTTATATCCATCTTTAATAGATTTGTAAACATTGGATCGCTCTCAATCCTTATTTGGGTCATAACTCCATGATATTTCTACTCAATGCATCGACTACGTTATTTTCATTTTCTGGGTGGTAGTGTATTGAGAAATCATATTCCTTAAGTAGATCAAGCCATTTTATTTGTATCGTATTGATCTCTTTTTATGAAAATATATATTTTATTATTTTATGATATGTATATATCTAATATCTTTTAGCATAGAGAAAATGTATCTATATATTCAAAGAAAATATTTCATATGCCAACTCAAAATCATAGGTTGAAGTTATATTCATGAGTCTTATATATTCTTGATGAATATGAAATAAATTTATCATTTTTTCATTATTACACAACCATGTACCTTATTTAATGCATCACTATATATCATAAACACATCATTTAAAGATGGTACATTTAAAAACAAAGAATTGAACTATTTCCACCTAAGTTTATCAAAACATTATTTACATCCCTTTTTTCAAACAATCTTAACCCCTTTATGTGTAAGTTTGGTTAATGGGTTAGCCATTCGAGAAAAATTATGGATGAATAAATAATAGTAACCTACCAAACCCATGAAACTTTATACCTTAGTTAGGTTTTTCGGTGTAAGTTATTCTATGAATTTTTTTGTCTTCATAGGATCAACTGAGATTCCATAATTTCAAACAATATGGACAAGAAAATAAACTTCTTGAATCTATAAATCACACTTACTAAATTTCCCATATAACTCTTTCCTTATAAGAGTCTCAATAATGATCTACAAGTTATTATCATGGTCCTCATAACTTTTAGAATACACCAAATTATCACTAATGAATACCATAAAAAAACCATCAAGATATTCATTTAATAATCTATTAATTAGATCAATAAAAAGGGGGTACATAAGTAAATCCAAATGGAATTACTATAGACTTGTAATGTTCATAACACATTCAGATAGTTTTCTTTGGAATGTCTTCCATATTTATTCATAATTGATGATTCCAAGAACAAAGTTCAATCATTAAAAATTTTTGGGCTCCATGATGTTCAACTAATAATTCATCAATGTGAGGGAGAGTATAATTATTAATAATTATAATAGAATTGATTACCCTATAATCAATTGAAAGTCTCATGGATCCATCTTCAATCATAACAAAGAGAACATGAGCTCCTTATAGATAAACACTTGGGAGAATAAACCCCCTATCACGTAACTCCTCAAGTTGTTTCTTCAACTCCACTAATCTCACAATTAAAATTCTATATATATTCTTTGATAATGGTCATGCATCAGGGATTAAATTAATACAAAACTCAACGTCATGCTCTAGGGGATGTCTAGGTAATTTATTATGAAATACATCAATGTATTCCTGTATATTAGGTACATCAAAAATATGAATATTACCTTCTCCATCCCCAGATTTCTTTGTCTTATTCCCTAATAATCTCATTAAGTAGAGCTATTGGGGGTGGATATAGACATGTTTTAGATGAATATGTATCTGATCTAAAGATAAGGAATACTATATCTTCATCACGAAACACAATTTCGTTCTTCTTGGAATATATATTTATATTATATTTTGAAAAAATTACATACCAAGGATTATATCAAAGTAAACCACAAGTATGATAATATGGTTCATAAATAAATCATGTTTAGGTTTCATAATAGGGAATACCCAACACATTATTTTTGTAGTGAGACTTACACAATGAGTTTTGACTGAAAACTCCTTTTTTAATATCCTAGGGAAATATCAAATTTTATTGGGAAACATAGGATATATAAAAGTTTTCAAGGATTCTAAATAAAATAATGAATTAACTAAAATTTAAGCTATAATTAATGTACCCACCACCACATCATTGGTTACTTCCACCTCAATTTTACTGATTGCATAAGCTTTCAGTTCTCCCATTGGCCTCCTCTATTGTAGATTCCCTTGACAGATGGGGAATATATTTTCATAGTTCCATATCTCCCTATAATTGAATAAATGTGTATTAGTTTTTCCTTTATTCCCCTTTCGTTATATATCCTAATGAACCTTAACTCCAAACTTATAATAAAATCCCAATCCCTTTAAGATTTTTCCCAGATGATTCTTTCTATAGTTCTCACAATGTAAAAATTGCTTCATTATCTTCTTCTTCTTCATTTTTGATGCATTCCCTTTTTCTTGGTTCTTATTGGATATCTTATTTTCTTTATTTCCCTTGGAAATACATGATCTAGATAATTAATTAACTATTTTTATTTCACATAAAACTACTTCATCATATGATGAAAATTTTTGATAGACTAGATCCCTTCCGAGACTTCGATTAATCCCTTCAATTAAATGGTTAATCTTGTACTCCATGTTACATATGTAATCTGTATCATACTTGGTTAACCCTATAATGGTAAGATCATAATCAAAAACACTTTATTATTTCTTTTTCTTTAAGCTAATGAAAATTTTATTCATTTTAGTTTTTTGATCAGGAGGGAAAAATGTGTTGAAGAATTTCTCCTTAAAATATTTCCATTCCATGAGTTATATTTACTCTTCCTCCCTAGTATTATGGATCAAAGACCACCATTGATAATCATCACCTTTGAGATAATAAGTTGCAAGTGTAATAGTTTCTTTTTAATTACATACCAAGGCCATGAATATCTTCTCTAGAGACTTAGTCTACTACTTAGCTATTATTAGATTAGTAGTCCCACTAGATAATGGGGGATTATGTTGCTTAAATTTATCAAACACAGGAAAATATAAATTTTGAATAGGTTTATTCCTTAGGGAAATGTTATTTGTCATAACCCAATTAATATTCCCTAATATATCCATAATTTTCTCTATTCCAATAATAACTATATTGGATTCTTCAATAGGTAAATCTATACAATGGTTATGAGTATTAATACCCTTCTTAATTACATGTGACATTTCTAAACAATGGAAAATAAAAGATTATCTCACAAAATTATGAATTTTAAATAATAATGTATAATTCTATATATGGTGTAACACTTAAAATAAATAAAAATTTATATTTTGTTAATATCAGAATCATAATGTTGGTTTCATTGGGGATATGTTTATTTCCAAATCCATCATAATGGTTTGTAAAGAAAACATGAATAATTCTAAGTATATCCCATAGTATTATCAAACTAGGTGCAAAGTAAGGCCCATTTTCACGAACTAGGTGATTATTAGGTCATACCCAATGCACCCTTTTCAAAATTATTACCCCTAGGTACTTCTATTTGAGAACCACATTCACTTATAGTGAATAGACTGAGATATATTGATAATAAAAAAGCATTATCTCTTCCTTACCAAGATTTTAGGATATTCTTATATACTTATCCGAAAAGTATATCATAGTTTTATTTTCCTTAATAATTTTTCTCATTAATATTTTTTCCAAGGTTTCTACTAAACTTCCACTTATACCAACTGTAATGACCCTTAGACCAGTAACCTAGATCTAGTTCCTACTTTATTACATTTTCTTAGATATAAGGGGTTAAATACTGAAGAATCAATTAGTTTATAAGTTTTGGAGAACTAGATACATACATGATAACTATTTTACATTGTGAATATAAAATAAAATATAAAAAAATAAAATGCTTAACATCCTTGAAACTAATTCAATGTATTCATCTTTATAACCTAAGGAATGGAAATAGAATTAGGATGAGATCAAATTCTCAGTAAGGGTTACATACAATGGAAGCTATCATGAATCATTAAATCATAATTAATATAGAAAGGTAAATAACTGAAAACAAAATCCATTCAATAAATAAATTTTCAATCATAATTTATTAATTAAAAATTAATATGGTAAGGTAAATAATTGAAAACACATTCCATTTAATCAATAAACTGAGAATTAAATGAATATAGATCATAACAAAAATATCATGGATAATAATAATAACTTTAATCTCAATGAAGGAATTACTTATTCATTTGATGTCATAATATTAAGAATCATGATACCTCTATAGTAAATCTATTCTATAATACAGTTTAAACTACTTGGTAAAATCCCACCTGATGTGGCCAATTGATTTGTCTCATGGGACCTGTCGATGCATCGAGTGGATATCTATAACCAAGACCCACTTATAGCTATATGTACAAATAATTGATCATATATAAAATAATTTATTTAATTCATTAATAATATTCCTTATTAATAAATATCCACATTGATTAAAGAACATATATTTATCAATATTTTCCCATTTAATCATATAACATTCAAAGAAAACACTATATGTAAAAATGGTATATAGTTAAGAAATTATTTATATCCATGACACAATCAACATAAATGACCTTTAATTTAAACACTAACAGTCACATATAAATATTTATCCATGTTCAATACATAAAATGGGTAGTATATACACCATGTAAAAGTGAACATGTTTATATTAAAAAAATGTCTCAATGAAATGGAAATTGAGACAAAATTCATTACAATGATCACAACATTGAAGTGAGAATTATTAAATGAAAATATTATGTGTATCAAATATAAATAAACATGGAACTAGTTTAAATAAAATATAAGATAATCGAAAATTCATTATATGAATAGTATAATAATATCACATGAAAATAAAGAAGTAATATAACCCAATGAAAAGAAATTGAGTTATGAAATTTATTTTGAAATTGTAGTTTTCAAGTCAAATAATCTTGGATGAAATAAATCAAATTGAATATTTAAATTTAATGAATTATTAAGGAATCATTATATTACGTGTCAAATGGGAAGCATATAAACTATATAAAATAAATTAGGTGTATAACATTACAATATACCTTAATAAATATAAATTGAGACAAAGTCCATTGCCTCAAAATTTACTTTAGTTTAACATGATTTAAACTTCTGTATAATGGTTTTAAGAATGTTATTAATTTATACCATAAAAATACACTTATTTATAATATCATATATTATCTTATTATAACATTTTACCGCTCATTTTTTAATAATATTTTATTATTTTCATTGTTTCAGGTGTTAATTTCCTTATTTTGTCATGCATGTTTTGTAATGAATGTTTTGGTTCTTATAAAAATTATATAATTAAATCATCTATATAATTATAATAATGTTATAAATATCATATTTAATTAGTATATACATTATTATAAGTATTGTTAACATATGGTAATAGAAAATTAATCACATTACTTCATAGAGATAATAGGTTGTACGTATGCACAAGCGATGATATCACTCCCTTAAAGGGTGAAAGGTTAATGAAGTGGGTCCTATATTAAATTTATATAATCAATATAATATCATATATATGAAATATATTCATTAATTTTATCCTTATTACATTCCGTGTAAAGTGTAATTGAAAAACGATTCACATTACTTTGCGAGGCGGTAGTCCACCGTAAACATGAGAGATGTTATAGTATGTTAAATAACATGGTAAGTAAGAAGGTATATGTGATATTATAAATAAATAAGAATATATTTATTATAAATATTAAATATTAACTTTAATTTCTTGGAACTTTCGTATAATTTTTTTATTATATGAAATTATTTCAAGACCGCGAAATCTGACGGCGCGTGATTCCGAGGCCCGGAGTGCCTGGAATGATCTGTCGAAGTTTGGTTAAGTATTAGTTAGCACACAAAAGTAGTTTTCCTGAAAAGTTGAATAACTCTTAAAAGTTAAATCATATTAGAAATCTGTGGGCATTATTGTGTTCAGGATGGTGGGTTTACCCTAGGTGCAACTTAATTTTAGTCAGCGCGAGCCTCCTATGAGAAAACCCAAAAATGGAATAATCGTGAATAAAATAATTAAATAAATTATTTTATTTATCAAATGATTATAACTCAAAAATGGTATCTCGGATTGAAAATCCAAGACCACCGCTGAACTAGTGAGCATATACTCTCTTTAGACAGATACTAATATCGGTCAGCGTGGGCCAACAGTGAAAGTTAGTTTTTGGCCGTAAATAAAATTATTATGTGACAATTATTTTATTGTAAAATCCATAACTTTTAAATGGTAACTCAGATTGGAAACCCGAGAGTACCATTGTGTTTGTTGGGGCATGTTTCACTTAGGTAGAGCCTAACCTTGACCGGCGTAGGTCAAGGGTGACTGTTATTAATTTTACGAACTTTTTTTCAGGTACATTCAGTAAACGCACAAGAAGAAATTTGTAACTTTTGAACCGGTGCTCCTAATTGAAATATGAGGACACCATTGAACTCTCAGTGCCGATATTTTCTTAAGGAAACCATCACTTCGACCGCAGTAGGTCTGGAGAAAAATTTAGTCTTTGGAACTTTTAATAGAATAAATAAAATAACTTTATTATTTTATTTTTATTCTATTCCTCCAATGGACCAGTGGTAAGGTGGGACCGATGATGTGTCAAGCCAATAAATGGATTGACCTTTCAATTATAAGTAACCACACCATTGGGGAATTAGGAAGGTTCATAATTAATGGGCCTCCATTAATCCCACGAACGTTGAACAACCTTCCCCTCTCCTATTTATATGGAGCTTGGGGAGAGGTGTCGGCACTGCTTTGCCAAACAACGAAGTGCTGACAAAGTGCAGTGACACAAAACCCTTGGAGGATGGAGCTAGTACTAGCGGAAGGTGACGAGCGACACCAAAACCCCAAACTAGAGATTGATGAATGAGTGACGTTGTTGGAGGCTAGTTGCGGGGGACGATGAACGCTGAAACTTCCTCAGGCGCGGACGGTCACCAACAAACTTGAGGTAGGGGTTATTTCATTTGTTCATTTTTGATTTCCTCTTACCCATTCTTTAATTTATACAAATAATGCAGGTCAAATGACTAATGGGTTGACCCGCGATTATTTAATCTTTGTGGAAGGATGTTGCAGGGTATCTTATAGGGTTTGTTGTTTTGAATACCCCCTTACACGTTCTTGATGTTCTTCGTGATTCAAGAATTATTGATCCACTTTCTACCACCCTAACACGGAGGGTGTGGAAAAAATGAACATAGCCTGACCTATCCGAAAATATTTGTGTTCCTTTATGTGATCTTCACGATGGAGGAGGACAGAGACCGACACCGGTGTGGCTCGAGAATGACGACCGATAGAACGGTCAACCACGACGAAGGCGGCAGCGTGACCACGCCACCGGAGAAGGGTTGCGACTTGTTTGCCATAGCGGAGATAGGGCGGTGGTTGGTACTCTGACCAGACGCACGAAGGGGAGGCGGCGTGCGTCTGTGCCGCACGGTGGAGAAGAGCCGCGGTGGCGAGGCGAGGCGGGGCCCACTCAACACCGACCACCGGAGATGGAATGACATGAGACCGCACCACACGGAGGAGAGGCTGGACGCCACACAGCAGGACACCACAACATGGGCCAACCCAGACCCAGTGGGATGGGTCGACCCAAACTGGGTCGGGCCGGGTCGTGTCGGGTCGGTCCAACTAGGTCGGACCGGACCCAGACCAACTTTGACCCATTTTCGCTATTTCAGCCATATCATGAGCTTCAGGCATCCAGTTGACGAACCATCTTCGGTGCCAGAAACCTTGGATTGAGATGGTCCTTTTACTATACCCCACTTGATATTTGGATAAAGTTTTGGTACGACTGGGTTGGATAAAACACGAATCCAACCGGGCCCTCGGAACTAAAAGGCCAATAACTTGCATACCGGACGTCCGATTGACACACCATCGGTTGCATTGTGACCCCTTTTTCATGGCGGGCCTTTGGGTTAATTTTTCGTTGGACTTCGTGACAGTTGGAGTATCAACCTGTGTCTTGAAAAGCTGACCCTCCCGGAATCAAGCAAGCTTAGTGTGGGAACCCTTTAGCTGGCTGTAACATGGGAAAGGGATCCTATGTGGGTCTCTACTTAGGGATCCTTCATGGGTCTGTGATTGAGGGTCCCATATGGATCTTCTCTAGGAATCCATGCGGGACTACTCTAGGATCCTTCGTGGGTCTGTTGTATTAGGATCCTGTGTGGGTCTAGTGATGTACTAGGATCCTGTGTGGGTCTGCTGATGTACTAGGATCCTGTGTGGGTCTGATGATGTACTAGGATCATGTGTGGGTATGATGATGTACTGGGATCCTCTGTGGGTCTGATGATTTAGGATCCTACATGGGTCTGATGATTTAGGATTCTACATGGGTCTGCCTCTTAGCAGAGTAAGATGATTCAATAGTCACATCTAGTCATCTTTACTACCATACCTAAGTTATACCTAGTGTGAGCTGAGTCCTTACCTTCGCGACGATACCTTGTGGTATTCTTATGTGTGGTGTACCATTGTGGTACTTTCCTTCATGGTTAAACATTTTTGGTATTTTTCTGTGTGGCGTACCTGTGTGGTACTTTCCTTCGTAGTGATACCTTTGTGGTATTCTTCTATGTGGAATAACTGTGTGGTACTTACCTTTACGGTGATACCTTTATGGTATTATTCTGTGTGGCATACCTATGTGGTACTTTCCTTCATGGTGATACCTTTGTGGTATTCTTCTGTGTGACGTACCTATGTGGTACTTACCTTTGTGGTGATACCTTTGTGGTATTCTTCTATGTGGCATACCTGTGTGGTACTTTCCTTCATGTTGATTCCTTTTTGGTATTATTTTGTGTGGTGTACCTATGGGGATCTTAAATTGGTGGTGATACCTTTGTGGTATTCTTCTGTGTGGCGTACCTATGTGGTACTTTCCTTCATGGTGATACCTTGGTGGTATTCTTCTGTGTGGAAAACCTGTGTGGTACTTTCCTTCATGGTGATAACTTTGTTGTATTCTTCTCTGTGGCGTTACCTTTATGGTACTTACCTTTGTGGTGTTACCTTCATGATATTATTTCCTTCATGGAAGAGTTGAGCTTTGAGCTAATAAGTTTTTCCTTGTGTTTCCTCATGAATGATATGGGTATACGTGATAACCTATGTATATGTATGGGAATATGACTATGTATGGTTGACTATTGTTTCCAGGATTTTTGTTTATCCTTTATAGATTTTGAGAGACCTTCAGGGGTCTTAGGTTCCCTACTGAGTATCGTTATACTCACCCCTGCACCGGCTATTCCCACACCTTGTTGTGTTTGGTGTAGATGACGGACAACGCTGGCTGAGGATGAGAGTACCAGGACTGGAGGTAGCTCAGAGGTAGACATTAGATAAGGATTACCATAAATACGGCCATTATAGAGCTATACCTACCCTTCAGGTAGAATCCTTGGTGGGAGTTCACATGAGCTATTTTAGTTTACTTGTACTTTTCAGTTTTCTTGTACTTTCCAGTTGGGATTGTATTCTGGCCCCTTTTTCTTTTTGTGAACACTCTTTTTTACTATACAGTTTACTTGTATTTGTATCTTGCTGTGTGCTTAGTTGTGTGTGTTTACATGATATAAAGGCAATGACTTCTTGGTTTTAGGGAATATGACTTTCGGTACTAGTCTCTAGCCCCTAACCTATGGAAGGCAGGCTTGGGGTAGTCACGACACGAGCCTTGGGGGATGAGTCATGATAAATTGGTATCATAGGAGTCAGTTATACTATAGAACTAGGACTCTGATATTTTCTATGTGTCAATAGTGTTAAGTGTTATGAGTGTGGTTTTTAGTTTGGGGAATCCAGTGTTGGTGCGGCGGCTGACGTGTCCATACACCAGGACCTTGAATTCTGATTTCCGACATAGCGCGTGGAAACAATGATTGCGTATGTTTTTAAAAAAATTTATTTTCGATTTCTTTGAGTCAACTCACTAGGTATAGCTTAATGACCATGGAGCACCTGTTCCTTATCAGGATGCCATAGCGTAGACAACCAACTAGGATTCCCGAGACAGTACACGATAACAGCCACCGAGTGACATGGCTCTGGTGCAGGGCCCTCATACTATGTTGGATCCTTCGGGTGGTGTACCAGCAGTACCACCACCTATTTGGCAGCAGTTACCACCAGCCACACTAGCAGACGGTGCATGCCGACTGAGTGCGTTGCATGAGTTATAGTGGCAGAGGCCTCCGAGGTTTCGAGGTGATACATATTCCCACATAATTGAGGGCTATCTGGAGGTGTTTTCTAGAGTTTTCCACCTAGTTGAGACACCAGTAGAGTAAATAGTGATCTTAGCTACTAGTCTTTTTCAGTGAGTGACCATGAGGATGGTCCACATAGTGATGAGGCTTCGGTACATGGACCATTACTCGAGATATTACCTTTAGGTAGTGTGTCAGTTATATCATTTCATGTTGGTCAGCAGTTACAACCGGTGGTACTGGTAGAGGACACATATAGGCTTAGTGCCTTGTGTGCGATTCAACATCAGATACCCCTCAGGTTCTGAGGTGACCCCGACTCACAGGCGGCTGAGGACTAGCTTGAGGAGGTGGCTGAGAGTTCTTTATAGATTCTATAACTTTGGCAGGATGACATGTCGGTAGCTGAGTATTCATCGAGGCGTACAGATCATTCCTGGAACTCGATGAATACGATACGATCAGTGATTCGGGGCTTGGACTTTCGAGCATAGTGTGTTTATAGACATCTAAGCCAGCACTATTCCTTTTTTCATTCCTACTTATGATGGGGTGCTAGAGAGTACCTTTGTGGTTGAATGTTCTTTGGCTGAGCGGATACTGCCAATGAATGTTAGTAGTGGGAAAACAAGAAACTGGCACCAGTCTCAGAGACTTGGGCATATAAAATGTTTCTGGAAGAATAAGTGTTAGGGAAAGATGAATTTGTAGGGCAGAAGACGTGGAAGCATAGCTAGGAGAGCAACATGAGGTGGTGTACTTTTCGACATGTTACAACCACCCCCCTTTTTGTGGACCCCACCAGGCTCAGGGAGATGGAGGACATGGGAAGAGAGTAACAACATGCAATCAAGGAGTGCGACTCAAGGGCTCTAGGAATGATTCGAGTTATGGTCTATGTCTACTACAAGCTGTCGTGTAAATAAACATTGGTACCAATCATTCCTTCTTTCCACGAATCCTGTTCAACACCCAGAGTTTCTAGTTAATCCATTGACTTGACCCTCATGTCTAGATATAACTTTGAGAGGAGACTCAATAATCACACTTACACAGACGGTGTGATCTCACCCTTGAGGTGAGAGTTTTGGTTGGAACCTCTAGGTGGAAGCGTCGAGGCCTTACGACGTTAGTTTGGGTATGGACTGGACATCCACAATTCATACATAGATTGACTGTATTAGGAAAAAAAGTTTTGGTTTATCTAAAACATTGGGATGAGGTTTTCTTTAGTCAGCGAAAAAGTAAACACATATATCACAAGATAAACTCATGCATAGGAGGGTGCAACCGATCACTCTTGAGTCGACCAACCCTACCCTCGTGGCAGTAGGAGTTTTGAATTTTCATTTCGCAACGTAGTGGCTAGAGTTCCTCCAGGACTATGACTTTGAGATAATATATACTCCTGTGGAGGAGAAAGTGGTAGTAGATGCACTCAGTAAGAGGTTTCACCTACAAATGCTGAGTGAGGTGATAGAGAATCTGGCCACTTTGCAGATATCCTAGGTGGATCGAGATGGAGCAGCTTATCTTCAGTCTATGACAGTCACTCCCCCACTCCTTCAGCAAGTCATAGAGGTGCAACTTGGGGGGAATTGAATGTGAGGCTCGACATGCTCAAATATCCTCAGGGAAGACACCTGATGGATTTTTTGAAGGTGGGGATCACGCCATCCTCTTCAGAGGACGTACCATGGTACCAGTGGCGCTATGGGAGGAGGTGTTGAAGGAGTTCCATATGTCCCCTCTGGCGGTACATCTTGGTGTGGTGAAGATGTACCAGGACCTCGGGCATCATTAATGGTGGCTAGAGATGAAGAAAGTAGTCGTAGAGTTTGTATCACGATGTCTCACTTGTCATCAAGTGAAGACTGTACAGAGTTGGAAGAATTTTTATGCCAACAAGATACAGAAACCCTTGGAGTTACAGGAGGGGGACTATGTATTCTTATGGGTCTCACATCGATGAGTTTTATAGAGATTTGGCTAGGGCGACAAGTTATCTATGAGGTTCATCGGACCCTTTCAGGTCCTCAGCAGAGTTAGCGAGATGGTTTATCGCTTAGCTCTTCCACCTCGTTTGCACCAGGTGCACAACGTTTTCAACATATACCAGCTGAAAAGATACGTGCATGACCCATCTCACATCATCGACCACGACGAGATGGACATCGACGATGGGGTGACATTTTCAGAGGTTCTAGTAGAGATTTAGGATCGATAGGAGAAGGTCCTTCATGGGCGATCAAAACCTTTGGTGTGCGTATACTGGAAGCATGAGAACTTTAGGAGAACATATGGGAGAAGGAGGCTCAGATTCGTGCTCAGTACCCTCTTTTGGTTGTTTTTTCTTTGTTGTGGATTTTGGGGACGTAAATCCCTAAGGTGGGGAGAATGTAATGTCTCCAAAATTCTATATAATTTTTTTTATTATATGGAATAATTTCAAGACCATGAAATCTGACGGTGCATGATTCTGAGGCCCGGAGTGCCTGGAATGATCCGTCGATGTTTGGTTAAGTTTTAATTATCACGCGTAAGTAGTTTTCCTAAAAATGTGGAATAAATATTAAACAATAATTCGGTTTAGAAATATGAGGGAACCATTGTGTTCAGGATGGCAGTTTTACCCTAGGCATGACTTAATTTTAGTCATCACAATCCTCCGGTGAGAAAACCCAAAAATGGCATAATCGTGAATAAAATAAATAAATAAATAATGTTATTTTTTAAATGCTTATAACTCACAAACGATATCTCATATTGAAAATCTGAGACCACCGATGAACTCATGAGGGTATACTCTTTTTAGTTAGATACTAACATTGGTCGTTACGGGCCACCAGTGAAAGTTATTTTTTGGCCGCAAATAAAATAATTATGTGACAATTATTTTATTGTAAAATCTATAACTATTAAATGGTAACTCGGATTGGAAATATAAGGGTGCCGTTGGGTTCATTGGGGCATGTTTCACTTAGGAAAAGTCTAACCTCGATCGGCGTGGGTCAAGGGTAACTGTTATTAATTTTCCAAACTTCTTTTTGTGTACATTTAGTAAACATGCAAGCAGTATTTTGTAAATTTTAGACCGGTGCTCAGAATTGAAATTTGAGGACACCGTTGAACTTACAGCGCCGATATTCACTTGAGGAAACCTTCACTTTGACCGTAGTAGGTCCAAAGAAAAAGCTAGTTTTTGGAACTTTTAATAGAATAAATAAAATAACTTTATTATTTTATTTTTATTTTATTCCTCCAATGGACGAGTGGTAAGGTGGGACCAGCGATGTGTTAATCCAATAAATGGCCCGACATTTTAATTCTAAGTAACCGCACCATTGGGGAATTAGGAAGGTTCTAAATTAATGGTCCTCCATTAATCCCATGAACATTGGACACCCTTCCCCTCTCCTATTTATATGGAGCTTGGGGAGAGGTGTCAGTACTACTTCTCCAAGAAATGAAGTGCTGACAAAGTGCAGTGATTCCAAACCCTTGGAGGATGGAGCCAGTGCTAGCGGGAGGTGACGAGCGACACCGAAACCCCGAACCGGAGATTGATGAATGATTGACGTTGTTGTAGGATAGTTGGGGGGACGATGAATGCCGACACTTCCTCAAACGCAGACGCTCTCCAACGAACTTGAGGTATGGGTTATTTTGTTTGTGCATTTGTTATTTCCTCTTCTCTGTTCTTGAATTTATACGAAGAACGCGGGTCAACTGACTAACAGGTTGACCCATGATTCTTTCATCTTTGTAGTAGGATGTTGTAGGGCATCTTATAGGGTTTTTTGTTTAGAATACCCCCTTACCCATTCTTTGCATTCTTCATGATTCATGAATTATTGAACCACGTTCTACCACCCTAACACGGAGGGTGTGGACCAAACGAACATGGGCCGACCTCTCCACAAATCTTTGTGGTTCTTGATGTGTTCTTCACGATGGAGGAGGACGACGACCGACATCGGTGGGGCTCGAGAATGGCGGCCGACACCACGGTCGGCCGCAACGAAGGCGGCAGCGTGACCGCACCACCGAAGAAGGGCCGCAGTGGAGCTAGGGCGGCGGCTGACACTCCGGCCGATCACACGAAGGGGAGGTAGCCCGCGTCCATGCCGCCTAGTGGAGAAGAGTTGCAACCTTGTGTCGCGGTGGTGAGGTGAGGCGCGGAACGACCAGCTCGATGCCGGCCGCCGGAGATGGTACATCATGCGACCGCGTCGCGCAGAGGAGAGGCTGGCCGTCCGGCCAGCCACGGCGTGTCGCCGCAACGCGGGTCGGGCCGCGTCGGCATGTCAGGATAGACCCAGTGGGCCTGGTCGACCCAAACTGGGTCGGGTCAACCTAGGATGGGTCAGGATGAGTCGGTTCGGTTCGACCCAGGCCGGGTCGGGTCGGTCCGACCAGATCGGACCAGACCTGGACCAACTTCGACCCATTTTCTCTCTTTCGGCCATATCTTGAGCTTCGATCATCCATTTGAAGAACCATCTGCGACACTGAAAACCTTGGATAGAGACGGTCCTTTTGGTATACCCCAATTGTTATTTGGATAATTTTGGGGTACGACTAGGTTAGATCAAACACGAATCCAACCGGGCCTTCGGGACTAAAAGACCAATAACTTGCAGACCGGGTGTCCGATTGATACACCATCAGTTGCATTGAGACCCATTTTTCATGGAATACCTTTGGGATAATTCTTAGTGGAACTTTGTGGTAGTTGGAGTATTGACCTGTGACTTGAGGAGATGACACTCCCGAAATCAAGAGAGATTAGTGCGGGAACCCTGTAGCTGGTTGCAACATGAGAAAGGGATCCTATGTGGGTCTGTGATTTGGGATCCTTTGTGGGTATGTGATTGAGGGTCCCACATGGATCCGCTCTAGAAATCCATGGGGGACTACTCTATGATCCTTCATGGGTCTGCTGTACTAGGATCCCGTGTGGGTATGGGGATGTACTAGGATCCTGTGTGGGTCTACTGATGTACTAGGATCCTGTGTGGGTCTCATGATGTACTAGGATCCTATGTGAGTCTGATGATGTACTAGGATCATGTGTGGGTATGATGATGTACTAGGATCCTGTGTGGGTCTGATGATGTACTAGGATCCTCTGTGGGTCTAATGATTTAGGATCCTACCTGGGTCTGATGATTTAGGATCCTACATGGGTCTGCCTCTTAACAGAGTAAGACGATTCATTAGATACATCTAATAATATTTACTAACATACCTAATTTATACCTGGTGTGAGATGAGTCCTTACCTTTGTGGTGATACTTTGTCGTATTCTTCTGTGTGGCATACCTTTCTGGTACTTTCCTTCGTGGTGAAACCTTTGTGGCATTTTTCTGTGTGGCGTACTTGTGTGGTACTTTCCTTCATGGTGATACCTTTGTGGTATTCTTCTATGTGGCATACCTATGTGGTCCTTACCTTCATGGTGATACCTTTGTGGTATTATTCTGTGTGGTGTACCTATGTGGTACTTTCCTTCATGGTGATACCTTTGTGGTATTCTTCTATGTGGCGTACCTGTGTGGTACTTACCTTCCTGGTGATACCTTTTTGGTATTCTTCTATGTGGCGTACCTGTGTGGTACTTTTCTTCGTGGTGATACCTTTGTGGTATTCTTCTATGTGGCATACCTGTGTGGTACTTACCTTCATGGTGATACCTTTGTGGTATTCTTCTATGTGGTGTACCTATGTGGTACTTTCCTTCATGGTGATACCTTGGTGGTATTCTTCTATGTGGTGAACCTGTGTTGTACTTTCCTTCGTGGTGATACCATTGTGGTATTCTTCTGTGTGGCGTTACCTTTGTGGTACTTACCTTTGTGGTGTTACCTTCGTGGAACACTTAAGCTTTGAGCTAAGAAGTTGGGCCTTGTGTTTCCTCATGAATGATATGGGTATACGTGATAACCTAGGTATATATATGGGCATATACCTAAGCAGGGTTGATTGTTGTTTCCATGCTTGTATTTTATCCTTTGTGGATTTTGAGAGACCTTCGGGGGTCTCAGGGTCCCTACTGAGTATTGTTATACTCACCCCTGCACGGGCTACTCCCGCACCTTGTTGTGTTTAGTGCAGATGACAGACAATGCTGACTGAGGATGAGAGTACCGGTACTAGAGGTAGCTTAGAGGTGGAAATTAGACTAGGCATACCATAAAGATGGCCATTCGAGATCTGTACCTACCCTTCAGGTAGGATCCTTGGCAGGAGTTCACAGGAGCTGTTTCAGTTTACTTGTACTTTTTAGTTTTCTTATACTTTCCAGTTGGGCTTGTATTCTGGCCCCTTTTTATATTTGTACACACTCCTTTTACTATACAGTTTACTTGTGTTTGTATCTTGATGTGTGCTTGGTTGTGTGTGTTTACGGGATATAAAAGAAATGCCTTCCTGGTTTTAGGGAATACGCCTTTCAGGCTAGTCACCAGCCCTAGCCTATGAAAGGCGAGCTTGGGGTAGTCACGGCATGGGCCCCGGGGGACGGTTTGTGACATTAACATTAATTTTATTATTATATCCTATTGTTAGATTTATTTTTGGAAAATGAGTTATATCATTTCGTGACGTGGTAGTCTACAGTACACAGGATCAAAATTTTTGGTTTCCCATTTAATGGAAGTGGAGATGGGTTTATATTATGAATAAAAAATAATAATATCTTAGTACATAGTAAGTAATGGTGTTATTATATTGGAAGTTTTTAGACATAATTTATAGTATAAAAAAATAAATAAAATTAAAGAGCATTATTAAGACAATTACCTTCTCTAAGAGAAGCCACTTTTGGATATCCTCATAAAGACCCTAGGTATAGTCTTTTGGAAGGAACAAAAACACTATGATATGTATAAGGATGTTTGGGAGTGAACATTTCTAGGTTTTTTCAAGAAAAAGGGGCTTGAGCGATGTGAATGAGTGAGGGGAGGGAGTTCTTTTTTTTGAGTGGGAAAAGGGGGCCTCCTTGGAAATTACTTGAAATTTCCCAAAAAAATCCAAAATGATAAATTCATTCACATAAAAAAATATACCAAATAACTTGTGGTTTGGTGTTTTTATAGTATAATGTGGAAATATTTCTTGAAAATAATATTTTTACAAGTTTATAGGTCATTTTTACCCTTATTTTCGTAGTTTAACCCCTAGTAAACTCATTTTTACCTTAACTGCAGTAATTAATTTTTACTATTTTCACTATTCATTTTGGTCAAAAATTAAGTTTTAATTTTAAAATAATATAAATTATTTTGATTCCAAGTATGGATTCCATTTTTTTTAAAATTCAATTCACATAAGTGGAAGAATTGAATGTAAAATTATACCTGTAGACATAAAAAAAGCGAGTTTTCAAAGAGAGAATTCTCATAAGTATAGAAGTTATTAATATCAAAATTAAATATTAAATTTATTCTAATGAACTAAACTACATAAATTTTAATATAATTGAACTAATTTTACTTTTAAACTAATTTATCATGTAATTTAACCTATATAATTATTAAAAAAACCACATCTTTCAATAAAAATCATTATTTTTCACTATTCATTAAAAAATGAAACCTTTTAGAAAAATAAAAAAAATAAACCTAATATAATTTTTATATTTTGATTTAGAAAATTAATATAATATTTTCAAATAAAATTTATAAAAGTTTCAAAAACATAAGTGCGCAAGTAGCGACCAAACCATTTTCTTTTAAAAAATTGTTCTTTTAGAAACATTTCTTTTTTAATCAAATGATTATCATTTTATTTGTAATCAATAGATATAATTTTAATTTATTTCATACATGTATAAACCATATAATTTCACTAATTTAGTTAGTATATTTATACCAACCAACTTAACGACTAGGTTATAATGTCCATGTTAAAATAATATTTTAATAGAGCATTTTTGTGTAAACCAAGTGTTGTGTGCATCATAAGATATCAAATAGATTTAATTTATTTAAAAGGAAATTATTTATAAATTCTCAGAGTGTTACATCATGGAAGAGGGTTCATAAGGTCTGTGTTCTTATAAACTACACGCCATATATATCAGGATTTTCTAGAAATATAGATTTATCACATGTATGTCCTTACTTCCACCATTGATTCTACTATATAACTTGAATCTAGTGTTAAACAAGAATGATCCATCATCAATTCCTAGAATCCATCTTACCATATAATGGAACATTATTTTCTGTCCATCACATTTCCCAAAATTTCAAAACTCATAAAAAGAACACCTTTAATCCCACACTGATCTTCTTTTACTGACATCAAGCCTCCATCATGCCTTAAATCTAGAATCTAACCCCATGGAAATGATTTTATGCACAAAATATCTATTTTAAAATTATAAGTTTCTAGATTAGTTAAATCATTAATCAAAATAAAAATCAATGATAATAATTTGAAGAACATGGGGGAGAAAAGCATGAAATAGAAAAGTGGGAAATGAATAATGGCCATAGTTCAGGTTGGCCTAAATTAGTTGATAGAGAAATTAATGAGCAGAGTGGATAATCATGGTTCAATAATTAATAAAATCAATCCATAAACAAATAATCTATGAATTAATTTTCTAAATAATTAACTCCCATTTTTTGTTAAAAATTAAGTATGAGATTTAATCCAAAAAATTCCCAACCTTGATATCAGATCAATCACTAATGATGATAGATTCTACATAATTTTCATTCACAAGATGTTAGAACCATTTTGGTGAAGTTGTTATCATATGATAGAATGTTGAGAAATTCATTTCGTTCTTCATCATCTCCACCAATCTCCCCAATCACACCTAATCATTCTCCCTAAAATATTCCACCTTCAATCTCATAGGGGTATGTGACCAACCCTAGATATTTTCATATTAGGGATATAAAAATTGAGCTCATTAGGTTTAGACATTAAATAAGAAAATAAATAAATTAATCAATTTAATTCATTTATTTTACCTAATACATTCTAATGATTATACATTAATATAAATATTCAATGAGCATAAGAGTAATGTTTCACCATAAGTAAAACCCACATTATGGATTTAATGGTTTTCTTTATTTTTCTATATAAGAAACTTTTTTGGGAGATATTCCATTATTTTATAAATACTACATGTGATTGATATAATAAATTTTAATATTTTAATATATCAACACCAAGGATCCACAAAACCTAGAATCCCATGACAAATCCACATGTATCTATAAAAATATTTGTTAATTTTTTTCAAAGTGTAACTTAGAGAAATAAAGTCATTTAATTCTTCCAATAACAGGGATTTTCACCCAAAAAAAATCCTAGTACAAAAGACGGGGGTACTGAGCTCACATCTAGATCTCCCTTTCCTCGGTTATCTTCTAAAGATTATCATAAGGTCAATGAACACATAACAGGGGAATCAATATCCCATGAAAGATCATATTCTACTAATCCTTGATGGTCACTAGTTACATAGAGAAGGTAGCTCCAACCTCAACATTCAACTCACCATAGTCGATAACATGTGATGGGTCATTCATGTATCTCCTCACCTAAAACATATGGAATAGATTAGGAACCTTGTCTAATTTTGGTGGTATGGATAAGAAGTATTCCACCTCACCAACCCTATGAAGTATATGAAAAAGGACAATGAATATATATATATATATATTACCACCTCGTCCAAATATCTATAATCCCCACCAATTTGTGACCATTAAGAATATATGGTCTCCATCATTGATCTCAAGAGGCCTTCATCATCAGTTCTCATAAGTCTTTTGGTAGCTCTGGGTAGTCCTCATCATCTCCTAGATAATATTTATATTCTATATCATCAATTTAACTAACTAAAAACCCATAAGTGTTGTCTCGCCTAACTTCCATACAACAAAACAATAATCTATAGGGTCTCCTGTACAAGTCCTTGAATGGTTACATACAAATGGTGGAGTGGTAAATGTTATTATAACCAAAATACATTAAGGTAACATGATCCTCCTAGCTATAACTAGAATCAAACACGGAATCATGAATAATTTCCTCCAAAACATGAATGGTATTCTTTTTCTGGTGGTCTGTTAGGTGGTGTAATGTGGTGCTCAACCAAAATTGATTCTAAAATACATCTAGTAATCCTCTCTATAGTGGAGACTTAAATATAACATCACTATTTTAGTTGATCATTGATGGAATTCCATGAAGCTGGTCTATCACTTTCACGTTCATGCATCCCCATATCTATACTCAACTCTTATCTTGGATAGCTAGTAAGTGTGATGTCTTGGTGATTTGGTCTACAATCACCCATATAGTGTTGTCACCAATTAACAATCATGGAATTCATATTATTAAATCCATAGGGATAACATCCCACTTCCACTAAAACACCTCAATGTTTTGGTCCAAACCCATTGGAACCTGGTTCATAGAATTCTCCCACTATAAAGTGATGAATCAAGAGATAAAATAAACAAAACACATGTTCATCCCCATCAACCATGACTAACATCAGATGTCCTATTACATATTTACCACTATTAGATGTAAAACTAAGGGTGATGTATAAAACTCCCTCCGCACATTCCCTTGTAGTGTGACTAGTACCATGATCTATTCATAAAAAAGTATTATGTTATACCCACTCTTAGAAAATACATTTAGAGCATGTTCATTGGATATATGGCCACACAAGACCTCATAATCAATATCCCCAAGCTATTCCTCCCTAATGTTCTAAGGAAGTGGAGGGGTAGAAACCATTGAATAGAGGTATGATTCCCCATTCCCACATATAGGGAAAACTTAAATGAGGAAAACTTCTCTGACATTTCCAATAAAAAATGTGAATGAGATATCATACTGATAGAATATGGCACAAAATTATCCCTCCAAATATATAGAGTATTTCAAAGTAATAATCCTATAGTAACTACATCTATCCACTCTAACTAAGGTTAAATAATTTTATTAAATTATATAATTAGAAATATTATTATTAGAAAATATTTTGGAAAAATATCCCATAAGATTTTGTTAATAAGGATTCATGGCAAACAACACTTTTCTAGAACTAAATCGTGGGTCATTTAGCTCTTTTCATGTGATTGAAACTATTAGGACCTATAAGAAATCGTTTCCTTTATACTATATCATAACTCATCCCAGACCGTCTCTAGAAGTATCACAGAACACCATGTACTCAATTCCATCCTATAGTGGTCTCATGATAGGGAACTCATCAACCTTTACCACATTTCTTGGAATGATTACTAACACTTCTCTTTCGACATGAACGGATACCCCTTTCGATTCAATAGAGTTATAGGTGCTTCGATATAGGAGAAACAGTTCAAGAATCTCTAAAAATGACTACAAAACCAAGTAAGCTCTTCTCCCCAATCACATCTTGGGTGGATCCCAAGATATTGCTACCCCATTCTTGGTGGTGTCCACTGTAACACCATATTTTGAGATGACATGTCTCATGAAGTGAACCACTCAAATATAGTCCTGAAAATATAATATCTTCTCATAAAGTTTGTTCTCTAAAAGTATATATATAACCATACTCAAATTTCATACGTTATCCTCCTCTGATGTTGTGTACACAAGTATGTAATCAATGAAGGCTACCACAAAACAATCAGATACGAGATAAATATTTAGTTCATGAGTCTCATGAAAATATATTGGGAATTCATCATGTCGAAGGGAATCACCAAGTACTCATAGTGGTCATAGAGGAACCATAATTCCATCTTTTGTATATCCTCCTCTCAAACCCAGAGATGGTTATAACATGACTTGAGGTTAATCATTGATAACAACCTCACCCCTTTTAGTTTTTCAAAGAGGCTTCTGAATCTCATAAGTGTATAATTATTCTTGATGTTCACCTAGTACATGTGAGTATAATGAACACATAACCATAAGTCCCCTTCAGCACTCTAGGTGAAAAATAGTAGGGCTACCCAAAGAAAAAAATGGGTCCAAAAAATCCCTTCCTCTTTAAATCCTCCAATTTCACCCTAATATCATGAAGCTACAAAGGAAACATCTGATATATTGGCATAGATATCAGGGAAGTCCTTTGGTGTAGGTCAATATAGATGTTGATCTCTCAATAGGGAGGTTAACCTGAAACATCCTCCAGGAAGACATTATAATACCCCTCCACGATAGTAGGATATTGAAAGCTTGTAAAATAAACTACTTAAAGGGTTATGCAAGTAAACTAGTGAGTAGTCAAATTTATCCTCTTATATATAAGCCCATCCTACTATGTCTCATATTCCTTCTCACAAAAAAAGGAAAATATCATCCCATCATCTTAGATGCATCAAATCCTCATCATAAAATAGTCAATATTCACATAAATGATGGACATCCAGTCCATTCCTAGAGTAAAATCATAAGGACTCATCTTGGCTATAAAAATATCACATATAAGGACCTATCCTGCATGATTTAGGTCACACTATTATAATATGTGTTTGATCATGGAATTATCCATGGTAGGAGTCTCCAAAGACAAAGGTCAAGTAAAAGGATCCACTAGAATCTACAGATCTCAAACACGGGATGTGATAAGGAAAGAGTGTCTTGCAAAAATATCTATCAAAAGTTAATATAACATTGAGAAAGAATATATCTTACATTAGATCATACTTGGAAACAATAGGTTAAAGGAATCCACTATAGGTTTCTATCCAAGATGATGACCCGAAGCTCCCTGATCTTAGATGGGTGGACCTAGAGGTGGTATTTGTGGTAACAGATCATAACATCAACCACTACCCACTACTCTCCCATCTCTACTACTATATATTCCACCTCTTTAACCTCTATACTAAGATGATGTTTCTACCTCTGTGATCTATAGACCATCTATCATTTTACTACATAGAGGGATTGGAAATATTGTTCGGTATGACCTCAACAATTACAAGAAATACATCGCCTCAACCCCAGCTAATTGGAACCTCCTTGAGAGCCCAGGGTAGAGAGATCACTATCTTGATACTGCCCCCAAGGTCACCTCACATTCCTAAAACTTGAGTCCATCATTTAATACTAGCTACTCAAGTATCAACTTCTAGGTTCCCATACCTAGAAAAAACTATCAGCAACTACTCATCTTAAAATATCTCTATAATCATGGAATACTCTAACACTCTAGTATAGGAATGGATACATAGAGATACCACTCTATCCCAGATATATATGTGAAAAACATGGTCAAATATTTTACGTGAAAGTACTCATCATTAACCGTATCCTTGAAGTATAGTGAGAGGTTAATTAACCTCAATGCATACTCTATGGATGGCATGATTTCTTTCTAAATATCTGTAAACTCTTAGGTACAAAACACCCATAAGATATATATATAAAACCAATCTATAAATATTCTCTCAAACTATATCCCAAAGATATTTACTTCATCATGTGTCTATGTCACTAAGATCCACCATTTTCCAACTTGTCAATGGAAAAGGATTTCCACTAGTACTATAATATATTCAGAAGGGGTCTTAACAAGGAAGAAAACTAACCCAACAACCTTGAGATAGTCCTATAATACCTAGGGGTATAGATCACCTATAAACCAGATTAGTCTCTACCTTTGGAACTGGAAAATGTCTCTTAACATGTGAATTTAATTTACCAGTACTGCTAGAGAAATTGAATTCTCAAGCATGGGGGAATATTGGAAAACCACCTGAAGTAATTGCCACCTACACAGGTCTCTGTACTAAAGTATTATCACTAAGAGGATCATCATCATGATCTTAATTTTTTATTATAGTTGGTTGTAATTATGGAGGAAACCTACAATAATTAATACAAACCATGTTCAAAGAGAATATCTAGGAATATGACTCATTAAGTACATGGAAACCACAACCAATTCCTATATGATTCATGTACCGATGTTTTCCTTGTAACCAGTGCCTATATATACCATGTTAAAAATAAGGTTGTCAATGTCCTAGTGAATTAATATTTGGGATGACACACCATCAATGAGGTCCCTAGATTGAGATCCAAACTCAATAAGTGTTAATATTTCTATTCCAGTTCCTAAACCAATCCTTGTAGCTAGACTATCTATAAATTCATATCCTAAGAAAAAATATTCCTTGATACCACTCTATCATTACTTGACCCATAAGGTCCATCCTGGATAGTAGTAATATAGGTATAATTCCCCAATCCTACCTCAAATAGGCAAGGATCTAGTGGCTAGTTTTGAGTAGCCATATCTGACAGATGGGAGGCCATAAAATAATTATATACACACATACACACCTATCTACATACACTAGTATAATAAGAAAAGGATAAAAAATGATACTAAATATGCATTCATAAAAAAAATATCACAATACAGAATAATGAATAGTAAACAATTTAACAGTCTAAATACAATCCCACCCATATCTGTAAAAGAGTAAAACTTGAAAACAAAAGGGAAATACTATCAAGATTAATCTCTTAGACTAGTCATCATCTATATAACACAATTAATATCTAAATACTCATAGTCCTACAAGTACTCCATAGAATGTTATATCATCTTTATAAGATACAACAAGTGTAGGAAGATCCCATGCATGAATGAGTGTAAACTTACCCAGGAATCACCCTCGATGAGCCCGTAAGGGGCGCCGCCTCCTTAGGGTTTCTCCCCTGTCGCCGCCTGTCCTCCTCGCCTCGGATCGAAATCTGAGCTCTCTTCGGCGCTCCTACTCAGCGTTTTCGTTGCAGTGGTTCCTCTCACAGGGGCGGCATTGAGGAATCTTCATTGGCGCGACCGTCTAGGCCTTCCCCACCATTTGCTGGCCTGTTCATTTGGCACCGTGGTGTTGACTGCGGTCATTGTTCCAGTTCCTCCTGGCCGAGGGCCGATGCTTCGTCTATGTTGGCTGGGGGCGCACGCGGTGGTTCGATGAGGTCTCCGAGTAAGATTGTGACGGCGGCGACGGGATCTACTTCTGATTTGCGGCGAGGCATCGCGACTGTCATCGTGGATTTGTATTCTCTTCTTGTTTCTCTGCCCTTTTGATTTGTCTAGGGTTTGGTTGAATCCTTCTTTGGAATATGGTGATTCTGGTCGTGATTTGCGGTTCGATCTGCTCCGGTGTTGTTGCGGCGTCGGCGTGGATTTTTGGGTTCGTTCTTTTTTGGTGAATTTGTTATGTGCGGTATTATTGGAGGCACGCGACAGTGACGTCGTTGGGGTCTGGCTCCGGTTCAGGCGAACTGTCGAGTTGATTTCGCGTGGGCTTCAAGGTGGATGATCAAGTTGATTGCTGTGATGGTTTTCGCGGTGCTTTGTTACGAATGTGTGAATTGGTTGAATGGTTTTTGTGTCTCTTTGATTTGTGGCGCTATGGTTTGCGGTCTTGATACTGGACTGTGGGGCTTGTTTGTTTTGTGTTCTTGAAGGCTGGTTCCCCCTTACCCATTAAAAGGGGATCTTATCTTAATAAAAAATTAATTTTCAGTCAGTGTAAACTTACCCAGTAGTACCCCTCAAAATCACCAAACATAATCATTAAATATTATTATCTAAGTATGGAAAAATGTTATATCACTAGAAAAGAGATAAAGAACCCATATATGCTCGTATATATACACCAATTTTTAAAGTGACATCACAAAATCACTATCGACCTAGGATTATGCCCAAGGTTTATTGGTCAGGCTCATCTAGTGGGTGGGGGGCATCTCATGTCTTACTAATACTAATGGAAGTAGTCTAAGAGGTCGCACTCATTATACCTTACCATTCATTATAATTACTTAAAACACAAAAGATGTAAAAATATAGGTAGGGGATCAGGACTAGGTCCCAAGAGGGATACCTAACCCTAACTGAAATAACACACTAGAAAAGGATCAGAAGCCCTAAATGTCAAAAATGGGATACATAAACCAGGCTAGGAAAGGGTGATAGAGGATCACAACCCAAGCCACATAGAGGGATACCTGACTATACCTAGAGCTAAACTATAGGGGATATGGATCAACATATACATTGTATGAGGTGTTGCACTGTACCCTATTAGGGATGAACCAAGGGAGCACACTCACACTGGTACAGTTACTAGAATGAGCAAAAAATGGAAACACACTACCTTGAAAGGGGTAAATGGAATGAACAGGGGGCACACTATGTGCCATACTAGGTCTTTCCCTATCATTTCTGAGCTTTTGTACTACATCCCATCCCCATTTACTCTATCCATGCCCGTTTACACTCACTATGAACTTGAATGTGTGTCTAGTTTTACATTCTAGGTCATTGGAATTTGGTCACATGGTGTGTCAACAAGTAACATGATGTTTGATATTTATCTTCATGCATAAACCCTAGATTTCTTGGAATGGGGTCCACATGAAATGTTTTATTCCATACTACACACCCTGTATATTTGGTTTTTTTGAAAATCAAAATTTCTAATACATCTCTACCTACTTTTACACTGGTTCCACCACTGATTCCTCTATAACACTCAGATATGGGGTTGAATGAGCATGATCCATCACCGGTGGATGGATTCTAGAAACCCATTGGATGGAAATAACCTCTTATCATACCAAGTCAACGATAATGACAAAACCCACAAAATAATACATTCAATCCAACACCGATATCATCGATGTCAATCCTCCATCAAAACTTCAATACCAAATCCAATCCAATGATGATGATCTGTTATGATAATGATTGATTTCAAAATAATTAGTTTCCAAATTATTTGAATGACTAGTCATGAAAAACATCATTGACGATCATTCGATGAATGAGAGGAGAAAAACATTAAACATGAATGTGATAAATGAATTCAACCATTTTTAAAGTTGACCTATGTTAATGGAGAAATTTGTCAGTGGGGTGGTTAATAAAGGTTAAATTTTTTATAAAATTAATCCCTAATTAAAAATATCCATGAAATAATTTTTTAAATAATGAATTTTTTTCTCTATATAGAAATCAAGAATGGGGATTTATCCAACAAAACAAACATCCCACTTCGATATCAGTTCAATCACTGATGAATAATGATTCCATATCATGGTTTTTAGAAATATCTAAGAACCCCATTGACAAAAAAACTATCGTATAATATATGATTGGTGTAGTCATTACATTCTACATCATCCTCACCAATTTCCCCGATCACACATAAAGGTTTTATATATAGTATTCCTCCTAAAATCTCATAGGTTTATGTGGATAACTATACAGATTTATATTACATGTATATAGAAAGAGAACCCATTAGGTTTAGACATTAAATTAGAAAATAAGTAAATAATTAATCAATTTAATTAATTTATTTTATATATTATATACTAGAAACTACACATTAGATGAAACACCTGACATGTATAAAATTAATGTCATGCCGAAGGTAAATATCCTATTTTGGAGTTAATGAAAGTGTCATTTTTCACATTTAAGACATTGTTTGGGAGATATTCAATTGTTTATTAAAAATTATTCATGTGTAATAAAATAAATTTAATATTTTCTATATATCAACATCGAGGTTCCCTAGTCCTCAAAATCACATGAAAAAATACAATAATATTTTTTAAAATATTCCAAAGTGTTACATAGAAAAAATAGAGTTGTTAGAATCCAATAATGGTAGGATATTGGGTTATAATTCATGCTAGAATGGGGGATTATGCCCTATTATAGAAATGTGGGTTTGGATATTTGTGTCTTCCAAGATTACCCATGTGTATTTTTTCAATTTTATATAATTTTATACCTTTATATTAAATGTTCATATACCATATACATCAGATGCATTTAGATATGTGTGAATATTTCTCTATTCTATTTCTAGTTGAGTGACACATATAGTTTGTGGTGTAAAGGGTTACACATTAATATGGTATGAACATATTAATTTGGTGGATATAATTTTTATTACAAAACTAAATCATTTGTTGCATGATTACATAAATTAATAAAACATATAATAATAAGGTTTTAATGAGATGAAATATACATTTATTTAATATGAATGTGATGTTTGTAAAAATGGAGTTCCATTGAAGAAAAAACATATTTCTTTCAAAGAGAACACTTTTCAAGACCTCAATTGTCCAACCGAGTTAGTTCTGCCAAAGTATGGGGCCCGAGGATTTACTTATGTAATGAATAATAGAAATGGATTACCTTAAGAGTTAGGTAACAAAATCTCATTGGGAGATTTGTGTAACACTTAGTTTAGAAACCCTTAGAGTTATGATACAAAATGATTTAGGTTAAATTTAAATTATATAAAACATTCAAGAAAAGTGTTGTCTACTCAACTATCCATGAATAATATACAAAATGATTTTGATGATTCCATAAATAAATAAATTTTTGGTGAGTTGGATGCTAAATAATATTCATTACTTAATGAAATATGGATCTTATCTCACAAAATGAATATGATGTTTGGGGTCATCATTTTTAATAGTTGTAATTTAATTAAATGTTCTTTATGAAAATATATGATACATTATAATCCCCCATATACATGTCTTTATTGTATATTATGGAATACATCATGTATTTAATTTTGATATTACTTATAAGTATGACTCATTAAATGTTTTATGAGTGGTATATAAGGATGGAATTTTTTCTCAAATAGAGGAATTCTAAGAATCTGAACTTGAATATTATAGATAAAAATTTCTACAACACCAATACATGGATATTATATAATGGTTATGTATCACACATTTGTTCTAATAAACCCATATTGTGAGATATATGGGAATTGAAGGAGGGTGAAGTAGATCTATGCGATGAAAAAGAATCAAGAGTTTCTATATTAGATGTCGACACATTTGGATTATGTTTATATAGTTGAATAGTTATAGAGTTGTAGAAGTATTATAATGATATATACATAAAGATAAATTTAATTTCTATATCTTGTTTGGAAAGTAAGGGATAATCATTCACTACTAGGAAAAATACATAATATATATATACATATATATAATTAACGTTTTATGAAACTGGGAATATGGTTAATGGTTTAAAATTATGTATATAAATAATCCTCTATGTGACATTCAAAATAAGATAATTATCTTTTATTATAATAACACACACCAATGGAATTTTCTCCATAGACATATAAATGAGAAACACATTCAAAGATTTCATAGAAAAGGATTACTTGACTTATTCAATTATGAATCATCTAATAATTATGAATCTTGTTTATTTAGTAAAATGAATAAATAAGATATTTTTGGAAATTGTGAAACAAAAAGTGGATTGGTGATATTATAGAAAGTAATATTTGTGGTATAATGAATACTTATAAAAGTGGTGGGTTTAGGTACTTCATTACTTTTATTGAAGAATTTAGTTAGTATGGTTATGTGTTTCTAGTGAAAAATAAGTATAAATATTTTCAAAGTCTAAATAGTTTCATAAAAAAATAGAGAATAAATTGGGAAAAACTATAATGCCTCATCACCCCAAACCACTCATCAATATCCGGACTGGAAGACTCCATGTAAACTCAGGCATGACTTCACATACCCTAGAGGCTTCCAACTAGTTGTTAGAGTCTATGTTTGTTACCATGTGGAGACTATACAATCACATTAGAGTAAATAAAATCATGGAAAAATAATTAAAAAAATACCCCTAAGAATAATTATAGTACACAGATGTAATAAAACATAACATGATATACCAAATGAGTGATAAATCACACATTAATATAGACACATAGTCATATTTGCATATGTCATCTTTCTAGCCATTTGGCCGATCAAAATAAAAATATATAAATGTATAAAATGTAGGAGGATTTATTAAAATATCTAAGCCTCATCACATCCTGAGCTGTAATCCATTTTGATCTATCCCGCTTAATTATGAAACACTGGACCTTTTCCCCAACCTAAACCCATAATCAGGGAAGTCATCTTCAGTTCTTAAATGTCATGGCCACCTGAGAAGTGTATAATAACTTCTCTATAGGAAACTACCAATAGGGTATTATAAACAACTAGAAAATATAGTGTGTGAACATGTGATATGATTATAATAAATCAAACTAATAATTGTGGAATCATAAATAAATAACCATCATTGATCCTTAGGTTCTAAGGTGAAACCTAGGATCAAATATGCCTTCTTTGTCCAGTGTTGGTGTGTCTATGAGCACATGACATAATAATGAAAAATAGAATCTAGATCAATGAACATATAGTATCATGTTCTATAAATGGTTCATGGTAGGAGATCCTAGTAAATATAGTAGTATCAAGAAGAAGTTTCTTCCTAGGAGGTAACACAAGTCAGTCATCTACCATTAGGATCAATGCTCACTCCAAGAAGGCAGTCCTAAGAAATCTAACAACATCATCCATAATTCAATTCTTATTAGGTAATACAAGGAAATCTAGTTGTATCAAGCATGAAGAAAATTTTTAGTAGGTAACCCTCAATAATCCTCTAATATTTGGCATAAGATGATTATTATTTGGTAATACTAGGAAATTTAGATTGTATCGGGCATAATGATTCCTAAGTGGCAATCCTTGGGAAACTAGTTGTATCAAGAATAATACTAATTACTAGGAGGTAATTCTAGGTATTCCAATGTAATCAATAATAAATCAAATTCAAATTAATTAATCCTACACAATCTAGTAGAATTAGTGATAGATCCAATTCTATGGATGGAATCATAAGAAATATATATTGACCTCAAAAGACGAATCCCAAGTGATATCCTTAGCATTCATTCATAAGAACTTGAGGGAAGTGAGTCTCTCCCATAAAATTTCATTTAATCAACACTATAGATTCGATGTCCTCACAACATGGACCTTCAGGTTCTAATTTAAAAACTAAATTTAACCACACACACTCTCCTTCACTAACCTTCACAGGGGTCAACATAATATTGGGGAACCCACTAATCCCCCTGGGTCTTGTTATAACATTGAAACCTTACATGGGATCATAAACCTCAATATAATATCTAGGGTTATTCCCATTAGTAATAGTGTATAACATCCATCAACAACATCGTGATCATATTCAACCCTCATTTTCCTCATAGGATACACCCCACTGATAAAAATCTTGGAAGATAATATAATTCCAATCACAAATCACAAGCCATACTATATTTTCCCACTCACTCAACATATATATAATCCAACATAGGGCATACCTATGCCTATATGCATTCACTAGAGGGTGAATGCGCACTCGCATCACTCTCTGGTCATCCATCTCAAAGGTTGAGAAAAATCTCTATATCCTAACATTTCCTACTCAGGACAATTATCTTAGTACAATATTCTATTTTATATAGAGGTGTATAAGGGAACACATAACAGGGAAACAAAGCTTACTCATTCTATTTAATTTTTATCCTTAGGTTTTATACATTCTATATCATAAATTTTAAGATTAATCCCCCATCCATTAGTGACCAAGGAATCCAACCATCAAACATGGGATTATCTAGGTATGCGACACATTATCCATTTTTAGGCATTTTATTTTAATGAAAAAATTAATTTAATAAAATTCATATCACCCATGTTGGAAAGACCATATATCACATGTATATGAAAAATTTTATAAACCAGGGGTAATTTATTTGGGACTACCTACACCAGTTGAATCCAATTCCATTAAAAAAATCCCAACCACTCTCTCCCAAGATTATCTAACCCCCATCACTAGTCTCAATCCAAAATGACCTAAAAAATTAATTATAATGTTTTATAATTAATCAAATAATTTAATTAAAAGTTTTATAAACATAAAAACTCATTTTGAAACATCCACATTCTGAATCCTTGAGCAATGGGTTGTGGTCCACTCATGACACTTACCTAAACCTAAACCATGAAAAATCGCAAACATTTATCACTAGTTTAATAGCTAACTTCATAAATTTAGTAAAAAAAAGAAAATTATTTGGGTGGAATAATATCATTGAAAATTTTAGAACTAATTTTCATTTATCCTCTTGGTATTTCCTTTATCCATGTAAAGAAAAAACCTAATCATTCTCTCCTGATTACACCATTATCTTATAGAATCAGTAAAGGAAAAATATTTCAATTCATACCAAAATCAATGACAAATAGGTGAAAAAAACATAGAAAAAAGTGGAAGTAATAAAATAACTCTAACCATTGAAAAACACTCATAACCACCCCATTCCAAGGGGAATGATGGAAGGATGGGGGAGAGGAGAGGTCAACTAAAATGACATCATCAAATTTCCCATAGCCCCTAAAACTTGATGAAAATAAAAGGAAAAAATAAATAACAAACCCCACTTAAAAAAACCCCAGGTGATAGTCTTAATGTGACCATAGGGGATGTAGTGTGACCACTCTTCATGAAGAGGAACTACCTAAGGCCCTATTGGCCTTCATTATGTGACCTCCTATACCCCGTTCCACACCTGGAATGACACCACTAGGTAGAGGGTCCATCCCCATTCATGTCACCTTTATGGTATAACCACTAATATCATGTTGTGTCTACTATTTATGAGTATTTAGACTCTTTAATGATTCACAATCTTGGTAAAAAACCTCCCTTTATGAAATAATCACTATATACGAGTCTCTTCCTTTTCTAAAATTGACAAAACCCTCTGCACCACGAAGCACTTGGCTATGGTTTTTTTAAAAGAAAAATCCATACGACCTAAATAAATCAAAAGGTTACAAAAGTTGAAAAGTGGGAAGAGTACATTTATTATGATTGAAAATCAAAACCAAATAACCTAAAATAGTGGAGTAGAAGATGTTGGTACCTTCAGTTACTTCTTTATAAGCAAGGAAGTTTTCAAGTTGATTCGCCTCACGATACGTATGAGTGATGATGTATGTCATAGAGGTAAGGATTTTTAGGCATTTTCTCCATTTATTCATGTATTTACAGGAAATATGAAGTTGATTATTCCAAACATCTTGGACAATATTGGCTAAATCACACTTGAACCAGACCTTGTTCCAGTTATTCATCTGAGCATGATGAACCACTTTGATAAGAGCATACATTTTAGCTTCAATTGCTGTGGATTCTCCACAAGGACTAGATTCCCCAAATCACACTCTATTGTGTCTTGTTCTATATCCAAAACCATCTATATAAGAAGTTTATAGAATTAGAGTTCTGATATGAATCCTTATTCTCAAAATGACCCATACTCTAGAGAAAAAAAATTAAAATTCCTTTTTGAACTTCCAAACTATAAATGAAACGGTGTTTTAAAACCTCCCTATCATATCAATTCTCATCCTCAAAAATACTTATTGAAATTTAAAATATTTATATCAACATATTCCTATCATTAATTCATGAAAAGGTCATTGAATTCATATCATTGAATGTTGAATGAAGTTCTATTGTGATACTCCATCATTGATGAAAAAATACATTCCATAACCAGAGTTACCATTCATAACCATTTACAAATAACTAATATGATGTTTAATTACACCCATATATACAAATAAAATATCATTACACTCATCAATTCATTCAGAGGATCATGATGCTCCACATCATAAGTCTCTTCTCATAAAATCTGATTCTGGGCCAATGTGATCCCCACCTTCAAAATTGACTACTAAAAATGCATTCTCTTTGATACAAAAACACGTGAGGTGTATTTTGTATCTCACCACATCAAATATTATAAAAAATAGGTCAAAACTCTTTTAGATAATAATTCCCAAAAACACATAGCTGTACTGTCTATCATGGCATCACACTACCCAATCATGATGACTTAAATCCTAAAGGAATATTAAGATATTCCAACACCCACACCGAAATATGGGCTCAAAACTTGATGTAATTACATATTTATATCACTAACCAACAAAACCATCCTTTATTCTATCACCCTGATCACTTGGGTATCATTGATCTAACTCACCTAACATTATATCCAAAACTGCAATGAGCTCGATTATAACATTTTTTCGCTTTACGAAATCATATCTGAAATCTAAATCTAGTATTCAACAGTGAACTATATAAAATCTAACTCATCTAAATATGAAATCCTAGTGTAATACAACACATCCAAAAAAAAATCTCAAAGCATCTACAACACCTTACAAAATGAGGGTAGTGACTCTATAACCTATGCTCTATCCATTAACAAACATATTGACCAAACATAACCATACCACTCATACCTAATCACTAAATTATAAAATTAAATGAGAACCATTCCTATATTACCAAGAACATCACCCTAGGGATATAGAAAAAATTTATCTGGAATGAGGGCCTGATAATCCAACAACCAATATTGAATTCCCTACTATATGACTCTCCCTACATTTCTCTTTAAGAACAATGCCTAATAGATTCATAAAAACATACCATTATTAAAACCCATTTAATGGTAAACTTTCAGGTCTACTGTAATATGAAACCCCGATTTGTCTCTATGTCACCACTCACCATACAGAGATATTACATATTTCATCAATACTCTCATAAAATCATTCTTGTAGGCATTTCATAAAATCTATTAGTCCTAGGCCCACACATTCCTAGTCATCAATCCATCACTCAATAGTAACCATACATAAAATGTCTTTAATACCTAGATATCATCAAAACATTAAGGGTTTACAATCCTACAAACCTTGATTGAAAAACCCATACCTCAATCACATGAGTCACATGTCGTCAATACAAGGATCATGAACCAAAACCACTGACAATGCTCTTATTGAATGTTAGTCTTATATATCTAGAAACACCTCAATGTTTTTTGAAAATCCTTAGTTATCTAAATCATCATAAAGTTAATCACATGATCACTCAATACCCAAGATTAATATTGAAACTAGATGAATCCACCCACTCTCTCTCCATACTAGATCTTATCTTCTGTGGTCATGATATAAATATCATTGGATATTGTACCCAAAGTCAAAAGTTGTAGGAATCCTACTGATGTTACAAATCAAAATATTTCCTAGATCCTAGAATAACTTCATTTTCTTTGAAACATGAGAATATAAGGGATCTTCAAGCCTTTACCATATACCCAATAACACCTCCGGTGCACCGACCCTAATAACTATGGCATTATCATATTATCACTCTTTCTAAATCATTCAAAAGTTTGAGATAACCTTTTTCTCAAGTTAACCTAATATTTCTAATCCAAATAGATGTAATAAATTCTATGATACTCAACCATAGGAATAATCTCACTGATATCCTAATCCATCACTCAAATGCAGTATCCACTTTTACTTAACTCATAAGGTATATCTAATAGGGAAAATTATCTAATTCAGTCTCAAATATCATAAATCTAATATCATTCTAAAAATCCAATCTATGGTTCTCATACGCATATACATATTAGGTATCATATATAAATTCATCAGAATCTCTAGAGTAGTAGTCACCACTATATTCCAACATACAATATTACCCCCTCAATGATTATGATCTCATACAAATATATACAATTAGATTATACCATGAGGAATCATATTGAGTAAAAAATAATTATATGGTTTGGTTATATAGAATGTCACAAAGAATCTCTAAGGGAAAAAACCATATAGGTTATTCTTGAATATTTATGTAACAAAACCCATTTTTTTCAAAACCAGTAGTAAGGAATATGATAAATACAAGAAATTAATATATTTAATCAATTTTTTTCATGATCTTAATTAAAAAATTTAATCATTTACTATGTAATTAACAAATGTATTAATTATAGGAGTATTTTAGGCATTATTGAGAATATGGATAAAATATATACTTTTAATTATTTATTTGATATTGGGGAAATATTTATAAAAGAAAACATTTAATACCTAGTTTTTTATGACTATATTAGGTGTATGGAGTATTTTATAAAGAAATCATGTTGATTTATTAATTTTCAGGGAGTTCGTGTGTTTATGAAGATAATGGACCACAAGAAGGAAACTGATCATCCATGCCTTTCTAAATCGACCATGGATAGAATTTTTTCAATTTAATTTACCTTAAAAAAATTCCAAACAATTGAACATGAATATAAACCTACTATAGATTCATTTATGAAAACTAAAAGAAAGATTTTGGACAATTATGTGAAGAACTACCGCAAGTAAAATTCATAAAATTCATAAAGTTACTGAATGAATAAATCTTTCTGATTGTTCCTAGATCAACTATAAGGATTAGATCAAATATTAGGGAAAGATTTACTGCATAAAAATTTCTATCTACCACACACTTAACCATAGGTGATGTCAATTCCCTATAGTGTGAAAAAAATTTAGTCATACACTCACTCAAATTTCATGCATAATCCATGGATTGCTAAATCTTGATCAATACAAAACTTTTATGACAGGAGTAGAAATAGAATATTCATCTCGAATACTTACTGAAGCATCAAGATACATCATAAGAATTTATTAAACTAATAATATGTTTCCACATGGATATAAATATACAAAATATTTTTTTTCAACACCTAAAATGTAAAGCTGTATATTTTTGGGATGATTAGATGATGACCAAGGATTGGGGGGGGGGTGGGAAAATGATATAATTAAATGTTTTAAAAAGGGAAGAAATCAGGAGTTTGATTGGATAAAAATTATGGATTCCATGAAATTTTTATAGGAGAAGAATTCATGCTATAAATATTTATTTTTTCCTAGGTCTACTTGTATGATAAACTAGAGGATTTCTGATACTATTATTTTATTGATTTCATTTTTTATTTTTTTTATTTTTAATGAATTCTTCATCCCCAATCATCTCAATTACCCTTCTCATGGAAGGGTATGAATTGAGTGATTAGGTAATGGAAGGATAACTATTTTAATTCTTTATCCTATGTGCTAAATGAAATAAAACTACTTTCCCTTCTGTTAAACTATTTTTAATATTCAAATTATAGTTTTCATAATCAGGCGTGATTGTATTTTATTTTAGATTTGGTTATTATTTATTACCTAATTAGATGATCCATTATACCCTACAACTTGTTTTTCTATATATATGATGGAACATGCTAGATATATGTGGTGAAGTGCTCAAAAATTGTCAACACATGTGGTAGTAGTAGTGGGAATATTTGGATATTTAGGAATAAAAAGACACATTTTTGAATTTCCTAGGTCACAATGTTTTCATATATATAAAGGAGTGTATACCAAGCTTATATTTTAGTTAGGGTTATTCTCTCAATCACTATCTGATCAATGGAGAGTAATTAAGAGATTGTGGATCCTCCCTCTTACTAAGATTAAGAGAAGAAGATTAAATAACCTTATATTTAGAATAGATTTTCAATTGGTTATACAACTTGAACAAGAACCCTGTATAATTTCTTTTTTTTTAAAATATAATATTTTATTGGGTTTGTTAGATTTTTTAAATCCATTAAAAAAGAAATTAATTTTCTCTAAAAATAATTTGATAAATATTTTTTTTCACTCCTATCAAGGAGATAACCCTAGGATACCACTAACAATACATTTATCTTTGGCAATTAAAATTTTATTTTCCACACCCCATGATTGGTGTGTGTTCAACATCAAATTACTATATCAACACACTAAGGGACACTATAGAACCATTACATAGAGGGATTGTGTATCCATAACCAATGAGCATCACTCTATAAGATCCACATGACCTATTAGTAGATAAAATATACCATGGTTCAGTTGAGTGGATTTCCACTAGAAAATTAATGTGAAAACCCCATATATGGATTTTTTTCAACATTAGATTACTATTATTATATCTCTAGTAAAAAAATCACATGAAATCATAAAAAATTTATTTGAATCCTATGTGACAAATATAATGCATGTTTATAACCCCTTTCGAATAGGCTAAAATCCAAAACCCATAAATCATTAATCCAAAAAATCAAGTTCATTTTGCTAGTTTAAATAACTCAATAATAAAAGAAAAATAATAATCCCATATCCCTTGAAACCTATACATTTATTTAGAAAATATATTCATGATGCATTGGTATATGGTCCATCAAAAGTTTCAATAATCATATATTCCCTATATAGCATATCCTAAATAGAAAGACAAAGAAAAATATGCTACGATACAACTTTTTAATTCCCTACCACTCTAGAACACTCAACAATGTCTATACTAATAGTCATAATGTGACATCAGTTGTGCCTCCCTATATTCCATAGGCTCTTGAATATTAGTGAGGGTTTATGTTTTTAGTGGGGAAATATAATATCATCATATCTGAGTAATAAAAATAACATAAAAATAAGTAAAAATATTTATAATGATAATCAAAGTAAATGAAAGTGGTGAAAATAATCATGAAATATTTACTGAATATATAATCATATGGTCATATAGTGATAAGGTCATATGAGTATATATCATTTAACCACCCATTAGTCTAATTAATAATGAAAATAAGTAAAATATAGCAATTTAGGAGACTCTATTATCCTCTATGACCCTTATAACATTCCTATCTCTAATCACATATGATCTATATCACTCAACCATGAAATATTGTGTCTCTTCCATACTTGAAACAATAATCTCTGATGTCTATGTGGTTATCCAAGTGACATAGATGCTGAGCATAGTGTGAATAAAAATCAGTATGGAACCACTAATGGATTCTTATACATAACCATTAAAAAGTTTCTGGATCTATGAAATAATCAGAAAAAATAGAAAAAAATCACTAAAAAAGAACAAGAAAATAACCACATTCAATTTTCATGTTTATGGTGGCAATCGAGATTGACTATACCTAGTTCATATAGTGTTTAGGTTTTTGAAAACAAGATAAAATCATGAAAAATAGTATATGGGAAAATAAAAATATATTAGCATGTGAATGTATAAATTCCTTGGAGGATATCATAGAAAATTTATTAGAATGTTGTATAAGATGATTCAAATGAGGTAATTCAAGGAAATCCAGTAGTATCATGATCAAGGCCAATTTCATTGAGGTAATCCTAGGAAATCCATTAATATCCTGTATAATTTTGATTACTAGGACATAATCTAAGGAAATATAGTATCATAAAGAATAAATCTAATACTTAGTAGGTGATCATAGGAAATCAAATAACATTAGGCATATGAAAATTCAGAGGAGGAAATACATATATTATCATGAATAAATCTAACCAATAGGATATAATCCTACATTATGTAGTAGTATCAGGAATAAAGCATATTACTAAGGGGTAATACTATGAAATTTTGTAGAATCAGGGATAAAGTTAATTCTTAATGGTTGATCCTTGGATATATTCTACTATTAGGTGTAATGATGATTCTTAAGAGGTAATCGTAGGAAATACAGAGCGACCGTAATGGATGATTCCAAGGATATATCTTGTAAATTAATTCATAAGGACTCAAGGGAGGCATTTCCATACCTCAATATCTCATGTACTCACCATTATATCCACAATAGACTCCCAATATTGACCTTTTGGTTTTAATGTGATACCTGAATTTAACCCCAAATAACCTCCTCTATGGATCATCATTTGGGTTGACATAATACCATTTCACTCACTGAGGTCCCCTAGGTCTCAACATAGAAAAATAACTTACTTAGGATCCTCAACCATAATATTATCTCTAGGTCTGGTCTTGTATCTTATAGGGTGTGACATCCCTCAGCATCATCATGATACATTTACCCTCACTGGTCTCATCGGATAATCCCTATTGACACCACTCCATCAAGATAGTGTAACGCATATCTAATATCCCAATCCATTAGACGTAATTCCACTCACCCAACCTATCCATAATCACTTATTGGGAATTCCTATCTAGGTAGTCACATACTATATGGATAAAGGAGCTCTCACCCATCTCTCTAATCATCCATATGAGATGATATAAATCATCTATTTGTCCCATTATAGCATACTCATTCCATTTATCTTAGTAAAAAATATATTTTTATAAGGAGTTGTCTATGTAAATCCATACTAGGGCCACTACACTCACTCAACCCATATACATTATACCCCTTGTGTTCTATATATCTATGGGAATATAATTAATGATACAGAACTAAACTATCGATGAAAAATGCATCAAACCAAATCAAAAGGGACCATCATGACCTTTGTAACATTTTCCATTTTTCAAAATTTGTTTTTATAGAAATATTTCACTTAATAATAGTTTGATCATCCTTAGTGGTTCGACCACATGTCACATACATATTTAAAATGGTATAAACTAAGGGGAAGCGTAACAACCTAATACTTTTATGAATGAAAACCCCTTCTTATAATTATTTCATATAATAAAATCACATAAAATCACATTAAGAAGACAATAAAAAATTTATATGTGAATAATTAATGAAATAAAATGAATTTCTAGAAGTTAAGGAACATATATCAAAGGAACAGTAACTTGACCTTTGGAATAGTAACATGACCCTTATGAATAATAAACCAGACAGTTGAATAGTAACCTAACCAATGAAAGAATAAATAAAATTAAACCATCCTATATATGAAAATATGATATAATTGTATCATAGGGTATATAAATAAATATTTCAAAAGTTATTAATTAATTGTTGGTATTTTTGTAAGTCATAAATATTTATTTACAATGATAGGATTAATTTAATAATTTAAAAGAAAATTTATTTTTATAAAATTTATTCATAAATTAATATTTTTATGTCTTATGATTTTAAGACATTTATATGAGACCTTAAGTAATTTTTCAAAGTGTTATAAAGTCAGGTATAATTTTAAAATATGAATTTTCCAAGTAAATGATGATTTTAATTAAAATTAAAATGTCTCATATTTAGAAAATTATTTTCATAAAATGGAGATCATTTTTTTATTCTAAACTTTGAAAAAAATTTACGTTGAATTTTTTGGATTTTTATGGAATACTTGAATTTTTGGTGAATAGTAAAATACAAAAATTTATGATAAATGCTAAATACATAATTTATGGAGTCATAAATGATCTAAGCCTGATGTTACCTAAAATATCAAACCATAATTAATTATTTTATCACATTTGATGATAATTCTCAAACTGTTCATAGTCTTGAAAAAATAATAATAAACTAATGAATTAAATAATTAGAAATCCCCCCTCCACTATAAATACTACCCTCACCACCTCATCTCCTCACGCCTATCAAGCCTTGTTCCTTTTCAAAATATTGTGAAATACTTTTCAAAAATCACTCTCCCATGTATAGGATCTTTTGGTCTTAATAAAAGATCAAAACCAAACCTCTAAAGAGGCTCTCAAGAAGAAAGAATCAAGAGGCAAAACACTCTTCCTTTTCATTAATTTTTTAAAGTTTCTTTCTTTTATTTTATTATCCTCACTTAACCTTGTCTAAGTGGCATGAAAAATACATTATATTACATATACTCGAATTTTATCATGTTTATGGAATAATTCTTCCTCAAATCTCATTTCTTTTCTCTTTTATTTTAAGAATGAAAACATCATCCTTGAGGTGCCGATCTACCACCTTTGTGGATGGGGTGCTTTCATCTTTCAATTCCACCTTCAAGGTTGGTCCTGAAACCATTTTTATGGTTGAACCAGTTTATAATATATTCATTATATATTATTTAATTTTATGGAATCATTTTGTACACATGATATTAATTTATAAAACAAAATTAATTTGTTGTGATAAAAAAATGAAAAATTAATCTAAATGATTATCATTAAGGATTTAAATAATAAATCATCCTCACTTATGGAAAAATAATGATATTTTAATATTATATAAGTTTATTAATAACATATAAGTTTTTTTTGCACAACTATCCTCATTATTCATGATTTTCCATACACATATACAAGTAAACTGATCTTGAAAACCAAGGAAACTAACGCTCCTGAATGACAAAATTGAATCTCATAACCCATAAAAAGGGACATGAATGAAATAAATAACATTATAATAAATAAAATAAATATATAATAGTTAATTAATTAATTAATTAATGGATTTAATTTTATTATTCAGAAAATTAAGATCAAGTGTATAATTGTTTCAGACATGAGGTAAGGGATTCTACCCGAACCTCTATTATTCCTTTGGGTTATTCTTTATCTATTTTAAACCAAATTAAATTATATTTTATGTTTATATACCTCTTATAAATTATGTGCATATGTTCCAAAATCATGTATCAAGATCCATTCATCCTTCTTTTGGGGATATCCATGTTTTTTAAAGGTTTACTACTTGATTCTTCCCAATAAGCTAGCCCGATTTAAGGGAACTTCCCGAATTCTTACCCAATTTCAAGTGAAATATATAATTTATTTTTAAGAAACCATTTTTTTTAAATCACTAATTTTATTATGAAAAACATTCTAGTTCACTTCTTGTTTTATATAAAAGATTATACTCTTTTCTACTTAAAATTCTCTTTAATATTTTTCTTAAAATACACTAAAATATTTGTTTTCTAAAGTTTCTAAAATTATTTTTTACATGTATTTATTTCAGTTTGAAATCAATTGTAATTATATATGCCTATTTTTTATTATTAATGTAGATGTATTATTTAAATATTTTCTTTCATGGACATAATTGTGAAATTCCCTTATGTTATGCCTTTTTTAACAAGATTATGATACCCAATTATTACCATTCATAACCCTTATGTTTATGTTTGATTCATTTTGCATGATTCTTAATGTGGAAAAAATATTTATGAACAAGTTATGATGGGTGAGCCCAGATATTTATCTAATTCATTGGGTAATTTTTAGTTTCATGAGACATTATGTGCAATGATCTAGGTGGTTAGCCTTGACTCATGATCCTCTATGTGCAATGAGCCTTAAATCATGCTCCTCTATGTGCAATGATCCTTGAATTGTGATAAATCCATGTTTTATGTTTCTACCACATTACTATTTATCCATGATTTTATTATCTCATTTTATGATTTGTTATATTTAATCATGTTCCATGCCCTTTTATATCATTATGTTATGTCTTCTAACCCATGTTCTAAGATTTATTTTAATGTTTATTCCCTTACTGGGATATTTATCTCTTCCCTTTTTTCATATTATAATGAGATTATCCTATAAAGATGTAAGGTCTCAAAGGTAGTTAGGATCTATTTATGAAGATTAAATAAAAAATGTTCATATTTTGGAATCACGGTGTTTAATTATGTAGCTAATCTCCAAGACACTAGAATTAATGATACTTGTCTTGTAATTTTATGTTTAATTATGCTTAAAATATTATATTGATATGTGAAAAAGGTTAGGGTTTCTATATTTGGTATCAAAGAGAGATTTAGTTATTTTTGGAGATTAGGAATAGAGAACTTTATTAAGTACCCTAGGGATAAGACTAAGTATGAGAAAGCATCCCTAAATTTTTGTTAGTATAGAGTAAGTAGTTTATCAAGAAAATAAATCAGTGTCTGGATAATACAAGTGGATGTGGTTCTAGAATAGATGTACCTATGAGTAAGAACTCCTAAAAAGTGTTCCGGGCTTGATTCTGGGTAACCTGATACACGACAATGAGCCTTACCGCACTTTTATTTTTACACTCCCAAGGGATGTACTTTGGTAATTCATATGCTTATTACAAACCATTAATAAGGGAAGAAAAAAATACCATAAGAATATATGTTACGAAATAGATCATGGATAACCTAGATTGAAACCTAGGGAAATTACAAGTTATGATATAATTTTCCTTTAAGAGTTTATAATTTTATATTTAATGTTTTTTTATGCTTATTAGTTAAGTATTCAAGCCCCCTAATTGAACTTTATTTTTTTCTTTGTTTATGGAAGGAAATAGAAGAACATGTGACGATAATCAGTGTGATAGGAAATGTGAAAATGGCCTTAATGATATGCCAAAAATGATGGAAATGGGTGCCCAAAACTTCATAATAATAATTTCTCAGCTGATCAAGTTCTAAATACTAACTTGAATTTCCCAGAATTCCCTTCTTATACTAAGAGAGAGAAAGTTTTCATCAAATCCTTTATGTGGAAAATTCCTCCCATGTTTATTGGATCTTATGATCCCCTCCTCATGGAGCAATGTATTAACTCTATCGAAAATATATTCTTTGCCCTATATTGATCAAAAGAAGAGAAATTTGTGCCGGTGGTCTATTATTTTGATGAGGAAGATGATGAGTAGTGGACATTGATCAAAAATAAAAAGTACAAGGAGGAAATTAATTCCATGGATTGGGATGAATTCAATAATTTTTTTTCAATAAATATTTTCCTCAAACCCTCCATATCAAGATGGAAAGAGAGTTCTTTAGACTTAATCAGAAGGAAGATGAGTCTATCGGGGCATATGAAGAAAAATTTACAAGGCTTTCAAGATAGGCTTTCGTCTTTATCATGAACACTGAAATCAAGGTGGATCACTTCTTTAGAAAACTAAATCCAAGCCTATGATAAGCGTTGGAAATTCGAGACTTTGATAGTTATGAGGAGATTGTATGTTGTGCCCTCAAGGTTGAAATGAAGATTGGAGACTCTCAGTGGTCTCGTGGGCCCAGTGATAAAATATGAAAAATGGAGTCTAATATGGGTGGATTGGAAAATAAATCCCATGATGTAAAGAAGATCGAATATCCCACATGTCAAAATTGTTGGAAGAATCATCCTGGGAACTATATAAATAGAACCAGGAAATGATTAAATTGTGGAAAAGGTGGCATACGGCTAAGAACTTCCAAAGGGATATGAATAATTCCATTGATGTGGACAAATAAAAGAATGTTCAGATCAACACTCAGCTTGTAGTGTAGTGTTTCAACTATAAGGAACATGGACATTTTTCAAACCAATTCCCTAAGCCTAGGGTTGTTAGATGAAATCAACAAAAACCTTCATGGAAAAAAGTAAGGGATTATACCATCACTACTATTAATGTGGATCCAGTCAATGATGCAGTGATAGGTATGCTAGCTATTCATTCAAGAATAGATAACGTACTATTTTATTCTGTATCTATGAATTATATCATATCTTGCAAGTTTAGTAGAACTATTCAATCACCACCTAAAAATATAGAGGTTGAGTTATCTACGAGAATAGATAATGGGGGAATTATTGTGTCCAAAGTAAATAACTCATCCCCAGTTAATTTTTATGGACTGAACCTCCTCTAAAATCTTTTAATACTCCCTTCAGCAGAGTTTGATAATATTTCAGCCATGGATTGGCTATATTTATATAGAGTCAGCATCAACTATCGTGAAAGGGAGACCACTCTTCAAATCCCAAAGCATCCACCAATTCATTACAAGTGTAAGGAGGAAGATGATTCTACTTAAGAATAATCATCACAAGTATGGATATTACTTCTTTATGAGCAACCATATCTTTCTCAAATTATTGAGACAAAGGAGATGATCATTCTCTAAGAATTTTCCATCATTAGGGATTACACTGATGTATTACCTGAAGAATTTCCTGGTCTTCCACATGACTGATAAGTTGATTTCTCAACATAATTTATTCTTAGGTCTCTTCCTATATCAAAGAAACCTTATATAATGGCTGCTATTGAGATAGAATAACTGAATAAGTAGTTATAGGAGAATATGGACAAGTGTTTTATACACCCGATTTCTTAACCACGGGGTTCACCAATCCTATTTTTTAAGAAGAAGGATGGATCAACATTCCTTTGAATCAATTATCATGAGATAAAAATAATCATGATAAAGAAAAAGTATCCCCTACCATGGATATATGACTTGTTTTATCAGCTATGTGGGTCCAGTTATTTCTCTAAGATGGACCTTCGGTCAGGATATCATCAATTAGAGGTGAGGAAGGAAGATATTCCCAAGACTGCCTTTAGAACAAGTTTTTAAAACTATGAGTTTATAGTGATTCCATTTGGACTCACTAATGCTCCCAAAATATTCATGGACTTAATAAATAGATTCTTTAGAGATTACCTTAATAAATTTTTGATAGTCTTTATCAATGATATTCTGATATACTCTAAGAGCAAGTAGTAAAATGAGGAGCATTTTAATACTTTGATGAAGAAATTGTGAAGGGAGAAACTAAATGGAAGGTATAATAAATATGAGTTTTGGATAGAGGAACTATCATTATTGGGGTATCTAATAACCGACAAAGGGGTATTTGTGGACCCTTCCTAGATAAAGGTAATCAAAGAGTGGCCTAGACCAACATATGTAATTGAGATCTATAGTTTCCTTTGACTAACTGGGTATTATTGATGATTTTTGAAGAACATATCATGATTTTAAAACCCAATAATGAAGATAACATTGAAGTGGGTGAAGTTTGTCTGGAATCAAGAATGTTAGGAATGCTTTAAAGAGCTCAAAAAGAGGCTTGTCACTGTGCCAGTACTCACTCTCCCAAAAAGTGGAGAACTATTTTTGGTGTACACCGATTCTTCAAAGAAAGGATTAGGTTGTGTACTAATAAAAATGATAGAGTGATAGCCTACACCTCAAGACAATTGAAAATTCTTGAGAAAAACCATTTTATACATGATCTAGAGTTGGTAGATGTGATCTTCGCATTGAAAATTTGGGGACATTATCTCTATAGGGAGCAATGTAAAATATATACTTATAAAAAGAGTCTCAAATATATATTCACATAGAAGGATATTAATATTCACTAGGGAAGATGGTTAGAACTCATCAAATTTACCACTTCTCAATTCACTACCATCTTGGTAAGGAAAATAAGGCGGCAAATTCTCTAATTAGAAAGGATACTTCATATCTATTAGTGATGAGAATTTAGAAGGATCCAATCTTCTTAGACCTACAAAAGATGTACATGAGAATCATTAAGGGAGGAAGAATAACAATCCTTTATCAAATGATTTCTCAACCATATCTTATGGATAAAATAATGTTTTCTCAAATAAATGATGTTGAAATTTAGAAAAGGGTGGAAGCTATCAAGAATGGTAAATACTTCTAGTTCAAGATCAATGAGGATGGGGTCATAAGATTTGGGTCACGACTACATGTACCATCCATTCCAGAGATAAATAAAGAGCTTCTAAATGACTCAAATAGCTCAACCTTCTCTATTCACCAAGGGAGCACAATGATGTATTGAGATCTCTGAGAGAACTTTTGATGGGAAAATATGTAAAAAAAGATCATTGAATATACATCAAAGTTCCTAGCATGTCATCAAGTTAAGGATGAAAGGAAAATTTCTAGAGGGATAATGAAAACATTACCCATACCAACATGAAAATGGGAAAACATCACCATGGAATTTGTCACTAGAATTCCAAATACATCCAGAGGAAACAATGCTATATGGGTTATTGTGGATCATCTTACAAAGACAACTAACTTTATCACAATTCAAGAGGAATTATCACTGGATCAACTTGCATGGATATATATCAAAGAAGTGGTAAGGTTGAATGGAGTACTGGTATTGACTATATCTGACTGAGATTTGAGATTCACCACCAAGTTCTGGAAAAGTCTCCAACATACTCTAAGCATTGAGCTAAGCTTCAATATTTCCTATTATCCTCAAACAGATGTCCAATATGAGAAGAATATTTAAAAACAATAAGACATCTTGAGATCATGTTCTGTGGAATTTAAAGGATGAAGGTACCAACATCTACCACTAGTTGAATTATCATACAAAAATAATTTCCACTCAAGAATCCAAATGACTCCATATGAAGCCCTTTACGGGAAAAGGTGCAGAACAATAACATGATGAGATTAAGTTGGTAAACATAAGTTGATTGGACCAAAATGGTCAAAGAAATTGTGGAGAAAGTGAAATAAATTTAGTAGCACTTCAAGGAATCCCAAAGTCAAAAAAAGAGCTATTAAGATAGTCATCGATAGTACCTGGATTTTAAGGTTAAAGACATGGTATTCCTCTACATATCTCCATGGAAGAGGATCATGATATTTGGGAGTGGTGCTAGGACATTTTCTGTTAGGGTGTGAGAGTATCTAATCAGTGGGAAAGTGGTGTGAGATACCCTAATATCGATGTGAATTATATTACTATACATGACTTTAATTATTTGGTGAGTATGACTTAGTGAGTTTGGGATGGTTAGTATACATGCTTTGGTGCTTTTAAGTTCTGCTGTTTTCTCATAGGGGGATTAGTATGCTTCTTTCACATGTTCATGAGTGACTTTGTTTTTCCTACTGAGTATACCTATATTCTCACCCAACATATATAATTTTCTTTTAGGTTTCTAGTAAGATTACATGGACTGTGCTGCACCTTACTAGCTTGTACTTTGGGATAGTTGTCATGTCACCACATAGCTTTATTTTGGTATTTAATTTGGAGTTTTCATTCTATTTTTAATAGTTTTGTTTTAAACATGCATGTGGGATGTTTTTGGATTATATATATATATATCTTGGAGTTATTTTGGTATGAAACATCTTATCTCCCAATCTTGTTTCTTTAAAAAGGGAAAAGCCTCCCATTTTGTGAGACTTGTATAGCCTTGGTGTTGGTTTCCACTTTAGGGCCTACTGAAGGTGGGACTCAGGGGTCATTATCTCCCTTTATTCATTTCCAGCCCAGGAGGGGTATATTTGTAGGGAGGGGTTTATGACATCAAATTATCAACCTTTGAGACATTCTATTTTTTAGATATTTTGCTACAAAAAACCATTTTATAGGCTTCTACATATTTTCTTCAAAATATTTAGTACTATGAAATGGGTTTTGTTGAGACTTATTAAAATCTCTCAATATATTTTTTTCATCTTGAACCCCATAACATATCTCTAATTATTACGGAAAAAATCCACCATTGGAAATAATTATTTATCATAATCATCATTTGATCTAATATAACTTTTAACATCAATGTATTAAAATAATAATGCAAAATACTCAAATGAATCTATAAATTCCCAATAAAAATTTCATATCCCATGCTCTAAAAAGCTACTGGAATCTTTCACATGATACAAAATTTTACTCAAGGAAATTTAATTATATATAATTCCATTAAAGTTTAACTTCTATATTGTATTATTTTCTATTCTCATGTCACTAAAAGATTATAAGGATTAAATAAAACATAACTCCAAGAAAAAATCAGATCACTTTAGAATAAATATACCGCATTAAATAATTTTGGTCTCATAAAACCTATTCACTATGAGGGGTTATTCAGGGAATGAAACTCATTATAATATAAATGATAAACTATAAAATCGTCATAACTGTAAAAGTTATTGGACTCATTTTTAGTAAGGAAAAATTATGTTCATCAGTGAAAGTTGATATTGTTATTATTTACATAGTTTATGTATTTAATTAGTTTGATAAATAATTAATTAACAAATATGAAATCATTATTTTATGTCACTAATAATGTAAGTAATTAAACAATATAAGACATAATAATTTTAATTTTTTGACCCACACTAGGATGATAAAATGGTAACACAACAATAGTGTCTCAATGTAATAAAATTCACCAAACTTATTATTTGGTGGTGGTTTTAGGTGAGGTCACTCCAGGGATAAGTTCACTCCCCTTATAAACATTTTAGTTTGTTTCACTACCAATGTGGGTTTACTCCATTACTCAAACTACCTTCATCCATTTCTTTATAAAAGGAAAAAATTGTCTTTCAATTCAATACAAAACATGATAACCACTACCGTGTTAACGTGTATAGTGTAGATAGTTACTATTTGATATAATTTTTTTCTATATAAAAAAACAACCATGAACCTCATCAAAATTGTTTAACACTAGAGAAGTTAACACAAACTATTTTGGGATTGAAGAAATACCTGAATCATAGGTATTATTTTATCTATAATGGAAATAAATTTGAAACATGGACACATTGGGATTAGGAACCTTAGTCATATGAATAACATGAACATATTAAAATCAAGAAAAGGGGTTTTGAGCTTCATTTTAAATGATCATGATCATGTGAATACCCTCTAACAAGTATTCCTAATCATCTCATGCCCCAACAGGAAACCCACTAGATCATGCTTAGTCCCTTGGATGAGTCCTTTTGATCATGAGAATTTACTGGCATCAAACACTTGAAAATTTCCTAAGATATTTATAAAATAAAAGGTACAAAAGGTGGAAGATTAATGAAAAGGTATTTACACTAATTTTCATGTGAAGGGTTGATACAGTATGCATGACCAGTTAATGGATCACATGAAATATCTATGGACTTGTTGGCCTCATCATGAATAGGCTGAACGACATGTTAACTTTATCATGTAAAGGATATTAGTCATGTCTATTTTATCTTAAAACACATTGATAGTAAACTAATGGGTAAAATATATAGGGTCTATAATATTTCAAAATTGAAAAATATGGAATCCTTATGTAAAGAATAATTTTTCTATTTTTCATGTGAAGGGGTTATTCACATCACATGATTTTTTTACTGATCACATGAAGGCCCTTTGGAATGTCTACTAGATCTTGAAAAATACCCTTAACATTCCAACTAAATCATAAAAAATACCTTTTAAAATTAATGGGATAAATAAATATGGTAATGATGGAGTGATCATGATATTGTTTTTTATCACAATATGTAATGATGACACCATGGATGGATCACATGAAATTCATGTTGTGACACTCTCTCTACCCAATCAAGCCAATATTTATTATTTAGGCATCATACAAGGTGGTATAGATCTAGTTCAGTGATGAATATTATTATACCTAGAATAGAAAAATGGAAATAGTGGTGCAGAGGTGATAGTGGATCATATAGAGTGTACAACCACACAATCATTAGAGTCTTCCACAAGTTATGTTTGGGGAATGACATAAGGGATTATAGGGTATGTTTATTCTATTTGTGTGAACAACCTTTTCATCATGAAAAGGACATATATCATGAAAAAAAGAGTTTCTACATATTTACTTGATCATGTATTTCCTTAATATGCCAATACCTAATGAACATTAAGGACTTTATGCGATAAAGGATGGAAATGACTGAAGAATCATGCATATTTAGATATAATGATTTCTATATAGTTGGGTCATTCACTTCACATGATACATTCATTGATCACATGAATACCATTAGATATGCATGTTATGTTTATGAAAATCCCTCTAAACATGTCAGCCAAATCATGCGATGACCCTAGGACATGTCAGCTATAACACCCGAAATATTTTATATGAATAACATTTTATTCAATAAAATTTATGAAATGCAACACCAGATGTAGAAAAGAATATAACACCAAAATACATTAAAATATATTTAATATTTTAAATAAATTAAATCTATTATATATATTGTAATGCACACAACACTGAGTTAGCTTTTATTACATGCAACAATGACTTTTTTTGATAGCACACAATCTTGAATTTTACCTAATACTATTAATATTATTATTTAGAATGAAAATTATCTCCTCACCATTAAATTGTAATGTATGAATAATATTAATCAACTTATAAAATACAAGGCCGAATCCATTGGTTATAAATTAATTAGAAATGAATATACAGAGAAATTGAATATAAAATATTTTTTTATAAAAAAACTATTTTTATGTGATAAAATAATTTTATCTTAATAAATCAAATTAATTAATATTAATCAATGATATAAGAAAAAAATATACCAATTATATATTCAATTAATTTTTTTTACATCCATCCAATATTTTTTAGAGGAATAAGAAAACAATAAATCCAATTATACGCATAAAAAAGCTATGTTTTTCTAATGGTAGTTTTGCCGAATTTTAATTGATAACTTGTTTTAAATATAAATTTTGAAAATTTTATGAATTTTATTTGAAAAAATAAACTTCATGTTTGTAAATGGATTATAAAACTTATCTTAGGGTGAATTTTTTGTATTTTTTTTGAGAAGTTTCATTGTTGATGAACAGTAAAAAATGAATTTTAATTGAGAACTGATTTTTCATCTTAATAATTAAAATTGTCAAATTATATTTGGATTTGGTTTTAAATTAAACATATATCAATTATACATATATTAATCTAATTTATGTAATTATAATATTCTTTATATTCAATTTTTTGATAAAAATGTTGCAAAATTTTGAACATTTTTACTTTAAACACTTAGTTTCTTGCTAGGTCTGTAGGAATATTTTTTAAAAAATATTTTCCACTTAAGTAGATTAAATTTTAAGAAATGGATTTTATATTTTTAATAATAACAATTTATAATTTATACTAATGTGAAATTAATTTTTTAAAACATTGATTAGGAAAAATAATTAAAATAAATTACAGCGATTAAGGTAAAAATGATTTTTATTAGTGGTTAATCTTAGAAGATAAGGTTTGGAAGTGACTCGAATCTTGTCCAAAATGCATTAGATGGACATATTTTGATCACATAACCTCTTGTATTGATAATAAATCATTATTGGATTCACGTGAGGTAAGGGGGCCCCCCATTAGTGTTTATTTTTTATATTTAAAAAAATCGCACTTGTCCTCCACTATAAAAGGGCCCTCACTCCACTAAATTATTCATTCCACTCAAGAAATTAGGATCATTCAAAATATTACCAATTCAATTTCCAAATTTACTAAATTCATTCTATAAGCCATATATTGTAAATAAATCCATATTAGGAAGGCATTAGTGAAAATCTAAGGAGGAAACCTAAAGAAGAGGTGTTGTTTTTTATAAAAGAATATTTATTTTATTTCCTTCTCCACCTCCTTCAATTATTTTTATATAAAACTTATATAATAACCTTAGTATATTCAATATTATGATATGTTGTTATGTTATAGTCATAACCTACAACCACCCATACTTCAATCAAATGATTTATGAAATCATCTTTCATGTGTATAGAAGATGAGGCATCACTCACCATCCTCCTAGTCCTACCATCTCTCTCGCTCATTTGGTGCTTATGATTTATAGGTTTCCCCCCTAAAATACTTATTAGAAGATCCAATTTCACTTATGAGAATCATTTATTATCTGTTTTCTTTATATTGTCTTCCTTTATTTTATGTCTGACTTTCTCTTATTCAAGTCTCATTCTAGGTGCCTCTATGCCCCCCCTCACGTTTTTATTTTGACTCAGTGTCAGTGTTTTATTCCCATAAAATTTTTGTTGTTTTGAATGTCTATATTGTTGATGGATTTTTTATGTTTATCCCTTCCCTTTTGGACTATCCAATCATGTTTTTCCCTATTTGTGGTCAACATGATGGAATGGATAGTGGATTTGGGATTATGGTGATGAAATGGAGGTGATGCCTCATAGCGTTGTTCCATATTTCTAGGACACCCCATCTCCATGTGCTCCTTCTATGACATTTAATTCCTAAACCATCATGCCATACTCCACTCTAGTTTGGCGAGGTGGTGGCGTGGGGGGATTGGAATGGTGCTGGTGGACATGCTTGGTGGAAGCTCTCATGTTAGTGTTTTCCTCTTATATAGTAGATATTTTTTCCTCCTATTGGTTGGTTTAGGTATTATCATGTGTGTTTTCTGGTCTTTATCTCAGTTTTTGGTGGATACCATTCATTCAGTTGGTGTAGTGTGATGGATTTGGTGTTTCATATTGGGATGACATTGGCTATTTAAATTCATGGCTCAATCTGGTGTGATGGATAATGGATTTCAGTCTCAATGATTAAGGTGACGTTCAGAGGTCATGGTTTGGGATGATGGTACGATGATGGCCATGGATCACTTTGGTATAGGCACTCTTGTTTTCATCCTTGATGATGACAAAGACATTCAAAGGGTGTTGTTTTCTTATGGTGGTAGTTCTGAAGGGATGTTTTGGTGGCCCCAAAGAAGGTTGTTGTTTACTATTGATGAACTTGACCACTCAATACTTAGTATAACCTCACATTCCTCTTCCCCTCTACTAAAATGATCTAAAGTGGAGATAAAAAAGAGGTTTTGGGATGTGTGGTTCAGTGGTTAAAGGTGTTCCTGTCATGACTAGAGTTAGCCACCCTCCTCCTATTTGGTTTCTTGCATCGACATTGATGTGAGTTGGAAATGAAAATTTCAATGGAGTATGTGTATTATTTAGTATTATAGTGCTTGGTGTTGGTACCATTAACTTGTAAATTTTCTATGATGGTTTTTCTCATGGTTGTGGTCTGTTTTTTTTTTCAGATAGGTGTTCCTATATTACATAGTGATGGATTTGTTTGGTGTTTCTTTTTCAAAGTAATCTGTGAATGGATTTTGGGTTTATTACTAAATGTAAATTTCCAGTGGGGTCCTCATCAATGAAGTGGAAATGACAAATGTACTCGATTTTCAAGGACTGTGGGGATCTATGCATGTATTAGAGTGGTTTTTGAATTTTGAACATGGTTTTAGTTGATTTCTATTTTGAATTTCGAATTTAAGTTTAGAAATGTGGGTGGCGGTTATTTTATTTTTTCTGATCAAATGTTTATTAGTTACCTCTATACCATAAATATACTTTTATAAAATTTAAAATTTTTATTTAGAGGGTGTGTATGGTGGACTACTACCTCACAAACCTATGTCATTCATTTTTCCGTTACCACCTATCATGGTTTGGAATAATGATGGAAATAATATTTATATATTATATTTATGAAAATTTTTATTTCTTCATGCTTCTATAATTATTTTATAACATATACCTTCAAAGTTTCAATTTTTTGGGAATATGATAACATCACTCATGTGTACGAAGAACAACTCTCTCACAAAGTGAAGTTATTCATTAATGATTTTCATGGAGTGTATTATGAATGAGTTTAATAAAAAATGTGATATATTTTGAATAAAAATTATATTAAATTGATAATATATATATAATTTACTTTTATTTATTTTAATATGGAAACAAAATGGAAATGACATTTATGCGCACGTACGATCTACCGTCTCTATGAATGATGTATTTAATTTTCTCCCATAAAATGTTATATATTTATTTAAATACATATATAATGAATATATATAATATTTTACATCATTTATTACATTATTTATATGATTAAGTCATGATAGAAGTAAGATAAAAATAATAAGTCAAAACATACATGAGAAATAAGGAAATTAACACATGAAATAATGAATAAAATAAAAGATTATTAAAAAATGGGAGATAAGACCATATAAAGGAATTATATATGATATCATACATATTAATATGGTTTTGGAATAAATTAATAACACTTTTAAAACCATTGAATTGGAGGTTAAGGCAAGTACGACCAAAAGAAAAGTAAGAGGTATCAGATTTTGTCACAATTTTATTTCATTGAGGAATATTGTAATGTTATGAACCTAATTACATTTATATACTGTATATAGTACCCTTTGAAATGTAATATCTTGAATAATTCACTATTAATTATATTTTAAGTTTCAATTTTAATTATTTCATCTTAGGGGATTTGAACTAAATGTTACCAAGTGGTAATAAATTTCTTAACTCAATTTTCGTTCATTAGGTTAAAAATCCACTTCATTGATTATGATATTATATGATTATGTGTATAATTATTTTTATTATATATTTTTTTATTCACAATTTTTATGTGGATTTACTATTTATATACATAATTGACTCATTTATTAATTATCACTTCAAAATTATGTTCATTTAAGGGTTTATTTCACAATATCTTTCTAATTGAGATTTTTTTTCTTGAATTTAAAATAAAAGAAATTATTAGATAATTTTTTAATAAAACATTCAATTTTATTCTCCTCTGGTTATACATGATATTTTTCAAGTGATAGTACCATTTTTACACTATTTTGTACTTAAAACTACTGAATAAATATTTTAGTAAATTCCAACATTATTTCTCTCTTCGGTCAGAAATTTGTTTTAAAAAAACCATGTTTTCTAAAAATGTGTTCAATTTTTTTCTTTAACCTTTCCAAATTTATTTATTTAAATAAATTTTTACCCATTTTGTCTTTTTTTAAATGAATTCAAAATAATCTTCTTGTTTCTTTCTAAATAATGCACTTTTATATTCTTTTTCCATGTAAAACGAATGTTCTATTTTTTTACCTTGTATGGAATTACCCACCATTATTTTTTTGAAGCATCCATTTCAATTTTATTAATACATTTTAATGATTTTTTTCTAGAATTTATATTCATAGAAGAATATTTTTTAAAATATTTTTTAAAATGAAATGGATATTTTCCTCAAGAATGTTATTAAAGATATTTTATTTCATCAATGAAAACAACCCATCTTACTCCAAATGGGTATATGTCATATTGATACCTTTCTTAGTCTTCCTCTAGATAGTTTATAATTATTTTGACCAAGGAAATTATTGAAATTCACATCCTTGATTCAATTTTTTATTCAATAATGTTACCCTAAAATGTTCACTCTTCTATGATCACTGAACATTATATTTCCCCTAAATATCCATATTATTCATCATGGATATTTTTATTTCCTAAACCATACACCATTTTTACTTGTGGTGTTTTCTTTGATATTTAATTTTTTATTTAGGAAATATTGATAAATCTATATTGTTTAATCAATATAAATATATTTGATGAAAAGAAAACAAATTTATGAATTAAATTGATTATTTGATATATGAGGAATTATTTGACCTACAGACATGAAAAAGTTTTGGTTAATGATATCCCTTTGATGCATCGATAGTATCATGGGATGAATATATTAGATAACCTTGGTTAAATGGGTTTCTACCCATTAGTTTTAAACATTCTTGTAAATAGATCTTGATAGTAATGGTATCATGTTTATGGGAAACCTGACGTCCAAAAATTAAACATTACTTCATTAATATTTTAGTTATTATTATATATTAGATTTTAACTATGATAAAATCTATGGATGAATTTAATTATAATTTTGTTGATTAAAGGTCATGTTTTTTTGTTATTTACCTTTAAATATTGATTATTTCTTATCCAATTATTTACATTTAATGTCTATAAAATTATTTACGTTTCCATATTTATTATTCCTTACCTAGTTATTTATATGTAATGTGTGTTCAATTATTTACCTTTCCAGGATGATTATTTCTTATCTGGTTATATAAATGTCATGTGTGTTCAATTATACACCTTTACATTTTGATTATGAATAATGATTCATTATTGATTCCACTATACATAAACATTAATAATAATTTAAGATAACCCTTATTTTGTTTCCTTTACCTTGGATTTCATGAAGTGTACTTAGAAAGATATGCAAGGATATACTAGATAAAATAAATATTTTCTACAAAAGGAAAAAACATTATGTTTTAAATTGTGTATTCATTTGTAATACAAGACTTATGTAAGTATCTAGTTTATAAATACCACTCAAATATTTAGTCCTTTGGTACAAGATTTACTTGTATATTATGCCAATGTAATGGTAGTAGGCACTGGATCTGGGGTTTTAGGGTTGGGGTCACTATAGTTGGTATCAAAACAAGTTTAGTAGAAACCTTGAGAACCATATTTTTAAAAATAAATATTAAGTAACATAACCATAAGGTATAATTTTAGTATAATTTTATAATAACATCTTAAAGTTTTGGTAAAATATAGATTATTTTTTTCCTTTAAATACATCCATTTTTGGATATTACAAGTGGAGATGGTTTTTGGAATCAGTGTAACTAGGGGTAATAAATCAGAAAATGGAATGTCGAGCTTAACTCAAGTGTAACATGGTATATGAAAATGATCCTTACTACACACCTGGTTTGAAACACCCAGGGAATATTCCTAGGATAATTTACATTTTCTTTATAAACCATTTGAAGGATTTAAATAGATAATGAAAATGAATGACCTAGGTTAAACTGTAGACCATGTAAGGACCTATGATGAAATAAAACAAATAAAGTATTTTTGAATTATGATTCAAGAAATAAAATGTATAAGTATTTTTACCAATGGTATTTTAGTTAGAAGAGTCCTATAACTTTTAAGGACTATGTAAATTTTTATGTGAAATTTTTTATTCAATAACCTAAGAGTTATGGATACCATCATGAGTTATTGAGTTAATATTTAACATAAGGTAAAAGTATTAAACAAATATTTTTAGGTTTTATGGTATGTGAGTCTACTAATATTAAGGATATTTTGGGAGAAATTTATGAAAACTATTTGTTCTAGTGGAAAAATCATTTAAGGAATAATTCATTTGCATATTATATACATAAGTTTAAAGGTATTTATAACCTTAAGGGTTAATTTAATCTTTAATTACATTGTAATTATAGATAAATAATATTATCATACTTCGTAAAAAATAGGTAGTATTGAAAACACTAATAAAATGTTCATTTAATGATTAACTTAATTTGAAGTATGTTCCTCATACTTTTGGGAATGCTTATAGGAGTTATATTAATGTAATTTAGAAAAAGGAAAACCTACAAGATGGATGACAATGAATCATATATGAAAATCTCTGGGATATAAACCCACGAATGAAGGAAGATAATGGTTTCATTCCTACCCTAGCATATGTGATGTACTGGTTAATATGTCATTGTTTTTACCTAAAAAATTTGATGAATAAAAATTAATGACGAACTAGTAGTAATAATTTTTAGGTTTATAGATTAGTTTATTAACCATATTGGTTTTAGAAAATATTTTGAGATATATGAAAATACATTTTACTCTTTTATAGATCTTATGATACATTAAAATTAAATTTTTGTGATTCTGGAATAAAAAAATCATTTTTGGATATTTATTTCTTGGAATAAGAAAAGAATTTGATCAAAACATGACCAAAAGATGAAATCATTCTTATGAAATAGAAATGTATCAAGAAAGTATGTTATATTATAATCATATATACTAAAATAATTACTCATCTTTATGAATAATGATCCTGAGAAAAAATGTTATCCTATTACATTCATAACCGATGAATTAAATAGTCCTTTAGATTGTCAAAGTTTTAAGGATTTGAGACCCTCAATATTCCACTGGTCATTCACTTTATTATGATCAATGATCTCAATCACTACCAATAATTATTAATTATTTTCCCCGATTGACATATCTTAACTTTATTCTAATGTTCTTCTACATAGAAACCTAGATATATATTATTCCATGAAACCTTTGTACTTTTGATTCTCTCTTATAAAAAGGGTATTTTATTAACCCTTTTACAATATGGGTTATTAAACAAATGAAATTTTAAATATAAAACCCTAATTTACCAATATAAAGTTTAAATTATGAATATGAAATTTATTTAATGTGGGGATAATGTAACACCCTAAATTTTTTAAAATAATAACATTATATTCAATGGAATTTATGACACAAAACACCAATAATTGAAAGGAATGTAACACCATGAGACTTTAAAACATATTTAATATTTTAAATTAATTAAATATTTGATATATTTTTCAATGCATTAAATACTATTTTATCTTTTGTTACATGCAACAACAACTATCTTTGATAGTTTGTGTTACACGTAATGCTAAGTTTTACCGAACACTATTAATGTTATTATTTAAAATGAAAATTATCTCATAGTCATTAAATTGGGGGTTATGAATAATATTAAATAACTTATAATATATATGGCTGAATTCATTCATTACAAATTATTTAGAAATGTATATAAAGACTAATTTAATATAAAGTATTTTTTATATAAAAAACTACTTTTATGCTCAAAAGGCATTTTAACACAATAAATTAAATTAATTACTATTGATGAATGATATTATTGAAATTTATATATTATGTATTCAATATTTTTTTTGTAATTCATCCAATATATTTTATATTAATATTATAATAACAAATCCAACCGCATACATACAAAAAGCTATATTTTTCTAAAGGAAGTTTCACTAGCTTTTAATGGCACACTTGTTTTAAAACTAAATTTTGACACTTATAAATTTTTATTTGAAAAAAAAATTGTTTTATAAATTTTAATTTAAGAATTACCTTAGAGTAAATTTTTTGGTATTTTTCTAAGAAGTTTCATTTTTGATTAATAGTGAAAAAATATTGAATTTTTAAAGAAAAATGACTTTTCATCTAAAAAATTTAAAATGTTAAATTATATTTTTAATTGGTTTTAAAATAATAATATGTAGTTTATATATATATATATATTAATCCAATTTAGGTCATTATAACCTTTTTCATATTGAATTTTTATATAAAAACGTTATAGAATTTTGAACATTTTCACTTTAAAAACCTGCTTCTTGCTATGTCTACGAGATTAATTTTAAATTAATTTTTCCAACTTATATGGATTAAATTTAAAATAATAATAATTCCATAGATGGAATAATCATAATTTATAATTTATTATAAGTTTAATTTAATATTTTTAAAAAGTTATTAAAAAAATAGTTAAAATTAATTACATTGATTAAGGTAAAATTGATTTTACTTAGTGGTTAATCATAAAAGATAAGGTGTGGAAATGTCCCAAAACTAGTAAAAAAATCATTTTATGAAAATATTTAGAAAAAAACCCATATTTTATTGAAATTTATTAATTATTGGAGTCACATGAGGAAAGGGATACCTCCCAATAGTGGCTACTTTTTAGTCTTTACTGGAATGGAATTCCAACTCCACTATAATAGGGCACTCATTACCCTCACTTATTCACACCCCTATACCAATTTAGACCTTCCAAAGCCTACACAATTCAATTAAAAACTTCCATATCTCATCCTAGAAGGTTTATATTGGGTAGAAATCCAACATAAGAAGACATTAGTGCAAACCTATGGAGGATACCTGAAGAAGATGTAATCTTTTTATAAGAGTTTTATATTATTTCCTTCTCCAAATCCTTTAATTATTTTTATATCATAATTATAAAATTACCTCATTATCATAAATATAATGAATTTTTTCTATTATGGGTCTAACCTACAACCACACACACTTCCAGAAAATTTGTTATGAAATGATCATTCGTGTGTATGGCAGACATCCACCTCACGGACCGATATCATTTATTTTTCCAGTACCACCTATCAAGGTACGGAGTAACGAGAGACATAATGTTTATATGTGATATTTATAATATTTATGATTTATTTATTCTTCTTAAATTATTTTATAAAACATTCCTTCATTCTTTCCATTTTATGGGAATATGATAACGTCACTCCTGTGTGTGACAGAACATTGCCTCACGAAGTGATGTGATTCATTCACGCTTTACATGAAATGTATTAAAGAATAATTTAATAAAAATTTGTGATATATATGAAATAAAACATATAATTAAATGATAATATATATATATCATTTACATTTATTTCTTTCAATATGATAAGAAAATGGAAACAATGCTCATGTATACACATGACTTACCATCTTCATAAATGATGTATTTCATTTCCTATCATAAAATTTTATAGATTAATAAAAATAAAAATAAATTGTGTATATATAAAATTTAAATCATGGTTTAAATTCTGGATAATGTTAAATATTTATTAAATTAAGAGGGAAAAAAATAACATGTCAAAACATAGTTAAGAAATAAGGAAATTAACAATTGAAACAATGAAAATAATGAAAGATTATTAATAGATTTGTGATAATATGTTATAATATAAAAATATATGATATTATACATAATAATATGTCTCAATTTTATATCATTGAGGCATATTGTATTATTATACAACTCATTAATTTTATATGGCTTATATACTACCCCTTAACTTATAATATCATGAATATTTAATTATTCATATTATTTTATGTTTCAATTACAATTATTTCATATAAGGGGATTTGAACTAAATGTTACAAAGTGGTTAAGAATTTCGTAACTCAATTTCTATTTATTGGGTTAAACTTACACTTCATTGATCATGATACTCTATGATAATATATATATTGAAATTTGAATATCTATTTTTTAAAACTTTTTTATGAGTATTTAAAGTTGATACACATGATCTATTCATTGATTAATCCTCATTTCAATGTTATGATCATTTTAAAGGTTTGTTTCAAAGCTCATTCTAATCAAGATTATTTTTACATGAATTTACATTAAAGGAAATTATATGATCATTATTTAATAAATCATAAATTTTATTATCCTATAGTTATCCAAAATCCTTTTCAAGTGATAATATCATTTTTCACTCTTTGGTATTTAAAATTATTGCAGAAATATTTTAATAAAACCTGACTACATTACTCTCTTTAGTCGAAAATATGTTTTTAAACAAAACCCTATTTTCTAAAAATGTTTTTAAAAAATGTTTTATTTAACCATTTTAAATTATTTATTAAAATAAATTTTTACCCATTTATACTTTTTAGAAAAGAAATTTGAAATTAATTTTTTTGTCACTTTTTAGGAAGGGAAATTTTCTAACCCATTTACCTTTTAAAAGGAATGTTATCTTTTTACCTCGTATGGAATTACCTACTATCATTTTTTTGAAGATTACATTTCAATTTTATGAATATCATCTAAATAAAAATATTTTAAAAAATATTTTCAAAGAAAATGATTTTTTTAAAATATTTTTCAAAATGAAAATGATATTTCCTCAAGAATGTTTTTAAATATCTTTTATTTCATAAAAAACCTTATTGTTACTATAAATGTGTTTATATTGTATTGATACCATATTTATTATTATTCCAAAGAGTTTATGATTATTTTGACCATGAAAAGTATTGAAATTCACATGATTCTATTTTGTAGTCAATTACTTTCCCTTTAAATGTACACTCTACTATACTCATTAGACACTATATTTAACCTAAATATCCATATTATTTATCATGGATATGTTCATTTCCTAAAAAATATACCATTTTTAAATACTGAGTTTACTTAGACACTTATTTGATTATCTAGATAAATATTGAAAAATATGTATTCTTTACCCAATACAGACATATGATGATAATGCACATTGTTTATGAATTAAATCTATTATTTGATATAAAAGGAATGATTTGGACCTATAGACATGAGTGGGGCCCAATTAATTGATATACCTTAGATGCACCAATAGTCTCATGGCATGAATCAATTGGCTCACATTATTTAAATGGGTTTCTACCCATCTATTTTAAACTGTCATGAGAATATATCTTGATGGTAAAGGTATCATGTTACTCAGAGACATGATGTCCAATAATTAAACATTGCTTCATTTAGATTTCAATTATTACTACCCATGATATTTTTTACATGAAAAAATATGGATTAATTTCATTATCAGTTAACAGATTAAATGACATGGTTTTTAGTTACTTAACATTCCATAATGATTCTTACTTATCTAGATATTTACATAGAATGTGTTTTCAGTTATTTAACTTTCCACATTTATTATTTTCATTAATTTATTATTACATCTATTTTACTCAACCCTTACTGAGAATTTGAGATCACTTTAATTTTGTTTCCTTTCCCTAGGATTCCATGAAGCATACTAATAAAGATAAAAAGGATATTATATACGGAATAAATTTATTCTATAAAGGAAAAAATATTATGTTGTAAGTTGTGTATTAATTTATAATACAAGACTCATGTATGTATCTAGTTTACCAAGACTAAACTGTTCTACCCTTTTAGATTTGATTTCCTTGTGTCTTATGCCAATATAATGGTAGTTGGAACTAGATTCTGGCTACTTGGTTCTTGGTTGCTACATCAGGCAGGTTCATGTGACCATCCTTCATATATGTCTTCTAGATCATGCAAGGACCCTTGGAAATTTTATTTAGACCTTGCGAGGACCCCTGGACATGTCAACCTGATTCATGCTAGAGTCCTCCAGAAATGTTAGCTTGATCATGCGACGAACCCTAGACATTTTATCTAGTTTATGATAATACCTATATACATATCATACAGGTTCACATGAAAATCCTCCAGACATGTTAGCCTAATCTTGTGATGACTTATGAATAGGTTATAGGGTTCACGTGAATGTCCTTAAACATGTCATCCATATTATGTTATTACTTCCCAATATTCCATCCAAATCTCATGAAGTGACATTATCATATCTACTTCAATAGAGAGAAGGCCCTTGGATATGGTAGGAAGGAAACCTAGACATGTTTGTAAGACTCCCTCATACATATAAATGTTTTCCAAAAAGAATACTTATACATGAACCACCAATCCATGTGAACTCCCATCCTTGAGTCTATGGTGGATCATCCCCCCTATATAAGGGAAGTGAACATAATGGGATAGAGTCATGAACTCATACAACTATAGGGGATCATTATGTCACCCAAGCATGATTAAATGATCAATCATGGTTCCCACTCTTTATCCATCATAGGATACAGATTGGGTGTCTCTATTGGGCATCCATTCTGGTATGAGTCCCTAAATTCCATAAAATATTAGGATAAATATACTCTCCTATATTGTAATAAATTATCCCAACCCATCAATGAGTTAGGGAACTAATTGAACTATGAGGGATCTAATTTGTACTATAATTAGTATACCTAGGATTCCTTCTTAAAGCACAATATCCGCAACAAAAACTCTAAAAGTTATTACCCAATGCATAAGTCCTATATCCATATGCAGTGTGTCTAATAAAATGATATTTATTATTTCTCATATTGATCATGACTCATGTAAGATAAATTATTTTCAACGATTCTATCACCAGAGTCATAAAATTACACCAATTAGGGAAACCTTAGCATGTATTCCCCATTTAGTAATATGATTCAAAATAATCCTCATATAGGCACATACCTTAGAGTATTCCCCAAAAGAAATCCCATATGGTTAAACTATAGGGTGATAATCCCCAAAAGTATTGATTATCAATCCCCACCCATCAGTGGGTTGAGGATATATTGAAATAAAAAGAACCTAATTCCTATTATAAGAAGGAAACATAGGAAGAATTCCTATAGATCAAGATCCATACTCACAAACGTTCTTATTGCATGATGTGAAATTGAATCGTGTAGTCTTATCATTTGACTGTAAATTATGTCAGAATAACTACATGGATTTTAATTCATTTTCTTAAATTATATATATGATTCCTCCCCAATCCTAACCCCAAAATAGTGATTGACTTACTGGATAAAAGAAAACTTCAGAGTGCCTAATTGTATGGATTTAAAGTACAAGGAGTCCCTCATAGTTAAGAAATAATGGGAATTATATGGAGAAGCCTTAATAAATATAGATATTTCCTTAATTAAATACCCTTTTTCATTTATATATATTTAACACTCGATTGTTTTATTAGAGTATCAAGTCCTATAATGGTATTTGGGAAAGATTTAAGAACATTTCTTAAATCTATAAGATAGTCCAAGAGTAGGAAATAATTCCTACCAAGAGGGTTTAATATGCCTTACCTCCCATCCTCTTAAACAATGTGAGTTCCTAAGTGTCATTTGGATTAAAACCCAAATTACCTCCTACCTTTGGAAAGAAGGAACACATCTTATTCTAGATGTGGGAGCCAATGAGAGTTTTTCATGAGAGAAAGAAATGGTGAACATGACATGAATTACTATGGAACCAAAATCAAATCCCCAAAATCAATATTGGGCACAAAATTTCATCGAGAATAAGAATGGTGAATTCAATGTGAATCTAGAAAAAATAATAGAAATATTGTTTTCACACATTATAACTTTTCACTCCCCACACACCCCTTTTAATAAAAAAATGGAGAACCCGAGGCAAAATCATTCAAGAATAAAACATAATCAGGATTCACATATGATAATAAATTTTGTCATGTAAATTCCACAAAAGAGAAATGGATGAAATAAGAACAACAATGAACAATTTTTGTCACTCATGCAATTATTATTGATAATGTTTTACACTTATGATGGTGCATAAATTAGAGAACTTGTTCCATATTGTCTTAGTGACTACGGTTACTGCTCTCAAAAATACGACCATAACCTAAGATTATGTCTTCATCAAAGGGAATTTTTTGGAACCCTATCTATAAAAAATATCTCTACATATTACAAAATGACATCACCTGCATGATGCCTTCAGCATCCAGTGGAAAACCTGATGGTCAGGGAATACCACCGATGTGGTACAATATCAAAACTTGAGGATTCACATACTAATCTCTATAAATTAAAACCAACACTCTTTCTTCATTAAAAGAAACTTAAAATGAAGTCAATGAAATATGTTTCCACTACTAAACACTTCAGAAGCCTATCCCCAGAGTGAAAAAATTAACACCTTTCTTACCATAGGAATGTTTATCAAAGAGTCGACTATGAATTCATCCTGAATTAGGATATTACTAAGAGATATCCTTTCACCCTCCATCACCAACGATATACTTAAAATACCCCTCATTCACTTGTTGAGGGTATTACTTGACAGATTTCCAGCCTATACACTCATGCTAGAGCATCAAGGAGATATCTCCACGCATGGAAAAACACTAATCATTGAGATTGGGCTTATACTACCACTTCTTCTAAAGATTCCCATTGGAATATTTCATCTGTGGATAGAAATCATTCCCATATCACTGCTCATCCATATAAAGTATGACTACATATTTTAGAAGACAGCATGGGGAGTCACATATCCCCACCCCCATATAAGAAGCCCATTACCATATTCTGATGAAACATAGAGGTTATCAGTGGGTATTTATCACCTATTCAATCGAAGACGTATTCGTATATATCATAGGGATTGAAAACATGCAGGTTCATGTCCCTACACATATTCTACTAAAGTGTCACTATATTCTAGAAACAACAAAAAACATTGAATAAATATTATTCACTGATGAAAATACAGGGACAAGTGCATTTCTCTATCCCAACGGCCAGAGCATCATAATACCATAATCAACATGAATAGATGGATACTCCAAAAGAATTTTTAATTCTTGCTACAATCCATGAGGATTATCGATATATCATAGTAGTGGATGAGACATAGTACTAGGGTCATATTCCTATTCTGACTATATATTACCAAACATGGTGGGAAGGAATTTTAAGACAAGAATATATTCCTTTCCAAGAAGTAAAGTGAATATTACAAAAGATTGGGATTAGGCTTATATTCCTTCTCCAACCAAGGTTCATCAGTAAAACTTTGTAATCACCTTAGGTTAGGATCATATCCCTATTGACGAAGCTAATAAACATACTTTAATAGATCATAGGATCTAGGATCACATCCCTAACCTCTTTAATGAAATAGTACACCAATATCCTTTAAAGGATATATAAGATGAGTCTCATACCCCCTATCTTTCTGAAGGTCTGTCAGCATATTCCGATGGAGAATGCATATATGAAACCAGATCATAAAAATACTTCAATCGGGGTTGACTAGTATATTCTAGAAGGAACCTAAAGGTGGGATCATATCCTTTACAATGATAAAGAGGATCACAAGAATACTCCAAAAACTTCTTAGAAATGAGATCATATTCCCATAGAAACAAAAAATCTCCAATATATTCTGGTGACTATCATACAGTAGGCTCATATCTCTCCTTGACCCTAAAAGGTATGTTAGAATATTCCAACCATGATTTATTATGATAATCATATTCCTGATCCTCTCAATACAAGTTTCCTCGAGTCTATTTAGTACATATCTATAACACCTCAAGGGTATTCCAACTCTTTATCTAAAGAAGAAGAAGATATGTACCTCTATAGTCCTCCTCATTGTAGTATAGAAATGGATCACATGGACACTAATCCTAACATATTTCATTAGTAATATTTCCATGGTAATATCTTTAATGGACAAGGAAATCCTCTCCTTTCCCCGAAACCTTTGTATAGAGTGTTTCATGGAACAATGTTGTCAACCATATATAGTTCCTCATTAACTGCCAACACTACCTCGCTATGATCAGTAGGAGACCTATATAAATGAACTCTATGGTATGATTAGATTGAGGAATATGGAATTAATGAAATATAATGAAATTTGAAAATATGGAAGGATCAGGAAAAAAACCTCCTAACCATGTTATGTACCATCACTACCTTTGACTATGAGATCCCAGATGATCCAGAGGTGGAGTGAATGACTTACTTAAATCAGAATATTTGGGAAACCCATCATAATTATAAGGATAGAAAATTTCATTATAAAGGATATGTGGGTAGCGTTCAAATCACAAATTCAATAATTTCTCATCTATACAAGTCCAAGTTCACTATTTATAGGACCCAGGATGATAAGAGCATGAAAAACACCTACAGTGTGTTTCCCTCTATAGAATGAAAAATATTTGGAAACTGATTGCCAAAGTCTCTTCAGATGTTCATATCTTTGTATAGGGAATATATAGGGAATTAAAATTTTCCCTAACCCTAGTGAATCCTAGCTTTTGAGATTTGGAATGCTATAGTGTCATATCTACATGAGAGATCAGGTAACTAGGTAATTCATAGGCTTGTAGGTCAATACAAAAAATATTCTCCACATTGAGGGTGCAAAGAAGTCACAAATAGAGATAGAGGGCCACCCAAAGGATTCTTAGCTGAGCTTCTCAAAAAAAGGGTAATAAACGTCAAACATGATAGTTGAAGTTGAAAAATACCCAATAGGTTCCAATAGAAAGTGAATCCCATCATATACACCCATTGCAATCAGCCCATGTATGATCGAGATTGTGACAAATAAAGAAGATCACAATACTAGCCACAATGAAATCCATACAAGAGAAAGCATATCTCACATGGCTTCCAAGATTTTTATATCAATCACTAGCACTAGGGTTATCACACTCCAAGAGGGTCTTTAAGAAATATATGGTGGTCCTAGATCAATCCCATCCCATAGAGTGGGGGCATTTTTATCCCAATTACCACCACCAATTTTATCAAACCTGAAGATGGTCATAGAGAAATTGATGGCAGTTTCAAATCAACCCTAGCCCAAAGGTATGGGGGCATTTTAATCTCAATTACTATCTTAAGAATCATCAAATACTCAAAAAAAATCATAAAATTCCATTAGGTCCCCACATCAATCCCATCTCATATGGATATGGGTATTTTTATCATCTTTACCACCCAAAAAAGAATCGGTATTTTCTAATCTAGAAAGGTAAATAATGATATCTCGTATCCCAGTCATTCCTCCTACCATGAGACACACCTATTATATTTAAGTCCCACTCATAAAATATAACTGGGAGCTCCATTAGGGACACATTCCACATACCAAGACAGAGGGGATGTCTACCAAAATTAGTAAAACCTTATAAGGTTCATATTATAATATATTATAATAAGACCAGAGATCAGAGAAGTAACCTTGATGTAAACCTTGATGGAGGAGCAAGCGGTACAAGAATGTCCTATTACATGGAGGGTGATTGGGTTACTATTGTATCATGGTACAAATCAGTGAACATTTTTTCCATTAATCCTTAAAATTATGCTAACCATGATGCAAATGAATAGGGATAGAATGAGGAATCCACAACTTAAGAGGTACGTGTTTTGGGTGCACAAACTGGGGATGCATATTTATAGAATTAGAGAATAATACAAAACCTTTTATGTAAAGAACAAAAATTCTCATACATAAATATTATGTATTAATAGAAAATATTAAATATATAAAATCATAATCTATAGCAAAATTAATTATGTCTACTGACTTTGTAGAATAGGTACATAGTCCTCTTTTTTTAGTGAAATATCTTCAAAATATTTCATAATGATGATCCCCTTTTTGTAATCTTCATAAACATACCATACTTAAAACCATTCTTCATAACTCGAGAAAGAAAACATAAGAAAGAGTGAGTTAATATTATTATTAAGTGTATACATGGGAAATATCTAAAAAATGAGCATAATGGTATGTAAACTTGAGAATAACATATGAAAACCATAACCTTCATATCAAAGATTAATATCATGTGTCATGGAATAAATATTCGAAATTCATAAGACATGAATCATAAAGAAATCAAATAAAATGATCTATGAGAGTATAAAATTGACATAATACATGGAATTGTGGAATTAAAATAATCATAGAAAATTATTTCTTAGTAGTCAAGGCTCATTGTATAAACTATAATAGTTGAATAAGTTCACTATTAAAACCATAATAGTAGTAAAGGTTTACTCCCAAGACTATCATAGTGGTAATAGTCCCTTACTAATCTAGTTTAAATCCCCTTTCTAGTCCCATTTATCTCATGAGTTATCAATATTTACCTAATGCATTAGATGGAGATATAGGTCCCATACGTATTTGGATATAACATACCCACTATCTGTGTTTTTAATGTAACCACAATCACATACTAAAAATAATACATATGTGTTCCATAGGATCATAAAAAATTTATCATATCAGAACCCAAGAAAAGAAATGGGATTCATGAACATTTTATAATAACATAACACATTTAAATGAAATAGGATACATAATCATTCCATAATTTCATCATAGAATAAATCAAGGAAAAATAAGTGGGTTTTATAAGGATTTTATCATGGTATAACCCTTGGAATAGAAATAGGGTTTGTAAACATCTAGTCAGAAAAAACCAAAACCATCAATAGAAATAATAAGAATTAAATACTTGGATAATATCCCTAGTAAATCATAAGTAGTATCAAAGATATCTTCATATATGGAAAGATAATTTGAAAGATCATTTGGAACATGTTTTGAGGAAACAAATTCTTTAAAAATCACTTTTTAAACTAAAAATTCATAAAATATTTTGAAACTCCTTTTATTTGATAATTAAATTTATAACATACAAAAGACTATTTAAAAATAATTTAAAACATGGAAAATATCATTTCCCCTTTGATAAATAGTTTTTAAAACATAAAACATTTTGAAAATAGTTTTCTTTGAAAATTACCTTGAAAAAATTTAAAGGAATATTTATATAGAATAATGGTCATGATGGTGTAAAATTATATTCATTATTTACAAATTAAGACAATGATTCATCTCACATTTTTGGTGTGGCCAAATCATCATTATTTTCAAAACATTATAAATATTCCTTTTAATTTTTTTTTAAAAAAATTAGACATGGGTAAAAATGTATTTAATAAATCATTTGAAAATGTTAAATATATTTTTAAATAAATTTAGATAATTGGTTTTGGAAGATTTTTTTCCATTTGAAAAGATAAATAAAGGTTTTTTCTCATAAAAACATTTTTTTTAAAATATTGAGTATATAAATAGAGGAAAATTAATAGAAACATTCATTCTCCTGACATAACCATGGGAAAAGAAATTTTTTGAGTTCATTGATAGGTCAATCATAATATTTTATCATTAGAAGCATTAATATAAAATATATTGATAAACAATGAGACTGTATCATAAAATCCTTTCTAATTTGGTAACATTTTAACCATAAACCCTATGGAAGAGATATCATAAAATGTATTTGTAAATAAAAATAATTTTCAGGAGAAGAATTTTTATTTAAAATTAGGGGAATTATATAAAACACATAAAAAATAGGTGGTGAATATGTCATGTGTCTCATAGAAGTAAAAATTTAGATGGAAATCCGTTACCATAAGTCTCCACATCATTTGTGTACGTTCGATGAAATGAACTAAGATTGTCATACAAAAATATTAAATCATAATAGATGAATATTCATTTTATAACATAATGATCCACTCCATAATCTTTTAGGTATAGTGCCTTTGGAAACTTGGACAAATAAACAATGATTCCATAAGTGAGCTACATCATCTCCCACTATGTTGATCATAACTAGAAACTTTATTAAAATACCATACATAAGATCTTTCATCATATCCTAGGGAAAAGAATCATTAGAAATGGTGAGTTTAGATGCTCAATAAGGGTAGAAAAGGGAGATATCAATATATCCTGAGAATAGGGGTATGAAAATGTGAGAATAAAATTTAAAAACCATGAACTATATATAATATATCATAAATATGATTAATGAAATAAATCTTGGAAGTTCATTTGACATGAATCATAATGATATTATTGAACCTGCTCAATTAGAACATAGAATATGTACAAGACATTGATTTTGAAAAAAAAATCATCATATAAAATCATTACCTTAGTAGTTCAAGGTTCATTTACAAGACAATTATAGTGGTATGGTTTCACTCCCCAAATAATCATAGTAGTCAAGGTTCACTCCCAATGTCACACCTGATTTTTCATGTCTTTGTTTTGATCATGTTCATTTGAAATCCAAATACTTTTATTGGGTCCTGTGTGAGAATAATTTTTATTTTATAAGTTTAATATATGTCTAATCACCCTAATTTGGGTTCCCTATTTCTTGTTTAGGAGTTTTTGGAGAAAGGGTGGTTACTTCATGATTTGGGCCAACCGTGAGCCCATTTCCAGTTTAAAAAACCAAATTTGTTTCTTTTATAACTCCTTTGTTTTTCAACATTTATCACCCATACAACTTCCCACATGTCCTCAACTGATATATTCAAACTACCATATCCTTTTGGACCCCTTAATAATTCATAATCATGGTGAATTGGGGTTACTTATTTATGCATTAGGCCAGCCCATGGGCCCATTTCTAGTTTCAAAAAATAATTTGTTTATTTTATGTCTAAATCAATATTTAATATTTTTTGGTGATTACACCATCCAACCGAATAAAATATCCCTATACTCACCCCATTATCTATTTTCCCTCTTTGGAGCATAGAATAGTCTCAGAGTTGGGAAACATGTTCAATGTCTCTCAAATCATGCAGAATTGACGAGGTAAATTGTATCATTCATAAATCAATCAATTCATACTATTTTGGCCACAAATCATCTTTACCTTGTTCTTAATGACCTTATGAGTCTCTCAAATAATATTCATGCCATTACCTTTTATGTACGGGTGCAGATCTAGTGGAATACGAAGAGTTTGAAAAGGTGAGATTCCTTCTCCTTTATCCCCCATCTTCTTCCTCCTTTCATTATTTATTGGTTTTATAATCTCCCCTAGTCCTGTTCGACTTAGGGTTCTGTTATTCAGTGATTTTTATGGGATTTTTATTCATTTGGGTCTTCTCATCATAGGTTTAGGGTTTGTAAACCCTCAGATGGTGATTTTGGGAGTGTGTTTCCATTACGCCAAGGATTTGAGGTAGGATGTCCCTTGAACAAGCCTTTATCATTTAATTTTCATCATTATCATATTTTTATAACTTTATTTATATGATATGTGCTTCTTTGAAACCTTGGTTTTAAATTTTTTGTGTGAAATCTATGTTTTATGACTTATTTTGTTAAAAATATAGTTTTTTTGGTATAAATGTACACTCATCTTGTTTGATAAATTATTACATGAGCTTCTACACTTAGTTTATTGTATTTTGAATATGTTTAAGTATCTTGATTACTTTATGGCATGAAAATGGTATTTTATCCCTTTTTAAGTGCTTAACATAAGTTGTTTTTTTAAATAGTGCATGCCACATGTTCGGTAAATTGCCCGGTTTGCTTTTATGTGTCTAGTACAATATAAAATGATTTGTTTGGATTTATAAATACAATGGAAGCATGTAAAAAAAATTATTTTGGGATACTTTTATGGATTTCCAATTTTTATTTGGTTTTATAAATAAATGAGTTTTGTTTTACAACATGTTTTGGCCCGAGTTGCCAGAAAATGGCATGTTTCACATTCTTATGAAAATGGTTGTGTTTTGAATATGAAACTCGAGTGTTTTATGGGATTTATGAATGTAGTTTGATTCTGTATATGGTGTGAATACACCTATTTAAAAAAATTGAAATTCATATCTTTTTCAGATGTCAATTTTGGGAAAATGTTTAAAGGCCTATTTGGGCTTTCCTAAAAATGAAGAATGAGTGTTTTACTTGTATATACCATGTTGTGTCAATTGGGGTTGTTTCATCGTCCATGAAATGATTTTCTTAAATGTTTTTAGGGCTGAAAAATATGGTTGGGTATGGTCTTGTTGTGTTTTTATAATTTAAATAGTGTTTTTGAATGAGTTTTATGTGTAAGGCCTCAATACACTCCTTGAAATTGTTTTATGAAAATTTGTAGTGGTTTGATGATTTGTGAAAGAAATGTGAAGAAATTTTATGGTTTGTTTGTGTTTTTATGGGTTGGGAATGGAATTTGGATGTGAAATGTGTATTTGATAATATGTGTAACTTTATTGAACACTAAAGTGAATCCTGGGTATCTATGTGGGTGGACATGTACTAGTATACTAGTGATTCCGTGGGGTTTGGCCCCTGTTTCACGTAGCAAGTTTGACGATGACAACACTAACTAAACTATGATTATGATGATATTGGGGTCACCAGGTTATGGGTATGATCCCTACTAGTGGCTCGTGTGCACGAGAACATATATTTATTGTGGTTACTTTTACCGAGATACGAGGTACCTGGGGCTCACAACTAACTAGTGCCTAGGGGTGTTCCCGTGAGTTATGCTCATTGGATATTTTTTAGTCACCATCGACATATGGTGTGTTTGTTTGGTAAATTTAGTAGTGTGTGTTATTTATTTAAAAGTGTACAATCTTTATAGCAGCCCACATTGAAATAATTTTCATTTTGAAGTTTCACCTCTTTGAAAAATTGTTACTTGCATTTTTGTTTATAAAACATGCAAGTTTTTATCTAATAATTATTATAGCATGGAACCTCATTTGAATAACCTAATTTTGTATCTTGTATTTAAAACATGAAATTGATGTTTCTTTTATTTTAAATGAAGTGTCTTGGGAATAGAATATCGGGCTAACCTACTGAGTTTTAATACTCACGCCTATAGTCTTCTTCGGTTTTTATCCCTTGTGCAGGTTTCAGCTTGAGTTCAATCTCCTTGGGTGATGTGTGATCATTGTGTTGGAGAGTGACCAGTGGTGTCACATGGAGTTAGTTGGTTATCGGGTTTGGTCAGTTGAGTTGTTGGTTTTGTTCTACTTTTAGTTTCTTGTAAAAATAATGTTTAGTTCAATTTTTATATAAATGCATTTGGGGCTATCCATTTATTTCTGCTATTTTTTTGATTGTTTATATATGGGAGAAATAGTTCCCTTGTGTACTCTATTGATGCCCTTAGTGCTTGTATCCACCCCGGGAGGATCGGGAACGCCTCTTAGGACTTGTCGCAGGCTGGCCTGGGTGACCGTTTCAGGATCGACTCGGGCTGGTTCATGACAAAATGGTATCAAAGGAGGTCATCTCTTAGCGAACCATTATTTTAGAGAACCCTTGTTATTTGGGGATGTCAAGGTAGATGGAGTAGGATTTTTGGGACTTGAGGGGTAATTGCGGGAAGAGCGTCGTGAACTCTTGCTTGTTCTGATGCTTGAGTTTCCATGGGAAGTCTGGTTTTATTAGTGTCATTTATTCTTGCTGATTGTTTGGTGTTGATATATGATAAGGGGAGTCTGACTAATGGAATTTGTGAGCTCATAGGGCCTGGAAAGCTATGTGGAGTCCGGGCCTGATACCAACTACTCAGCCCGTAATCCCATTATAAATACTTTTCGAAAATATTTATTCAGATTATTTGCGACGGGCCCCTAATCCCGTCACAAATACCATTTTTAAGAAAAATTATTTAAACTATTTGCGACGTGATCCTGTCGTAACAGATCCCATCACAAATAATAAACAATTTTTTTTAAAAAAAATTAATAAAATTTTGATTATTGAAAAATTAATTTTAATATTATTAAAATAATAAAAAAATAAAAAATATTAAAATTCACAATATTCAAAAAAATATATAAAACAAATCATAAAATATTATTATGATTACTGAAAAATTAATTTTAATATTATCATAATAATAAAAAAATAAAAAATATTAAAATTCTCAATATTAACAAAAAAATATAAAAAAAAAATCATAAAATATTATTATTATTATTATTATTAGTAAAATAAATAAATATTAAAAAATATAATACTAAAAAAATATATTTAATAAAATTATGATTAATTAAACAATAATATTAATATTTTTAAAATAAAAAAAAATATTAAATTCACAATATTCACAAAAAAAATCATAATATATTAAAAATTAAATTATATAATAATTGCACAGATATAAATGAAAGAAATTGTAAATAGTTCATATTACAACAAATTTAAATTCAAATGTTTTTGACATAAAAAAATCACTAGGGTGGGTCATCTTCTGGAGGAGGTGGGGGAGGTCAAGGGGACTTATCCCCAACACTTTGCCAATTTTCCAGTTCTGTGAACAGTGTTTCCAGTTTTATGAACAGTAACAGATCGGTCTCACCGATCGGTCTGACAGATCGGTCTCACAGATCAGTTTCACAGATCGGTGTGACAGATCGGTTTCACAGATCGGTCTGACAGATCGGTTTCACAGATCGGTCTGACAGATCGGTTTCACAGATCGGTGTGACAGATCGGTTTCACAGATCGGTCTAACAGATCGGTTTCACAGATCAGTGTGACAGATCAGTTTCACAGATCGGTGTGACAGATCGGTTTCACAGATCGGTATGATAGATCCGTTTCACAGATCAGTGTGACAGATCGGTTTCACAGATCGCTCTGACAGATCTGTTTCACAGATCGGTGGGACAGATCGGTTTCACAGATCGGTGCAACAGATTGGTTTCACAGATCGGTCTGACAGATCGGTTTCACAGATCGGTCTGACAGATGGGTTTCACAGATCGGTGTGACAGATCGGTTTCACAGATCGGTCTGACAGATCGGTTTCACAGATCGGTGTGACAGATCGGTTTCACAAATCGGTCTGACAGATCGGTTTCACAGATCGGTGTGACAGATCAGTTTCACAGACCGGTGTGACAGATCGGTTTCACAGATCAGTCTGATAGATCAGTTTCACAGATCGGTGTGACAAATCGGTTTCACAGATCGGTTTCACAGATCGGTTTCATGTACAATAACAGTGGGTGAACAGTGTTTCCAGACTCCTACAATTTTTCCCCTTTTGACATTTCCTTTGACGTAAAATACATTTAAAGCCTTATTTTAAGGGATCTTAAGGCTGTTTAAAATGCCATAAATCCTATATTAATTATTCCTAAGGCTTGGAATGTTTTACTTGGTCAAACCGCGTGGGTTAATGAGATCTGTTTTTAATGGAGAATTAACCGGATCTTAAACCGTCGCCCCATTAAATCTTAAAAAGGGACGAGATATCATTCTTCCTTGTTCTTTCCCTTTGTTCTCGATTAAGAGGCACTAGAACCTTTCAATACATTCCGTAGGTGTTGCAAAATCAATCTTTACTCCTAGGATTGGTTCTGCTCTGTTTTGGATGCAACTGAGCCGTGTCGATCAATCTTCGATATAAGGTATGTTGTATCGTCATTCTTTTGGGGTTCATCTTATCCTATCCTCTTTTCCATAATTATACCATGTATTCTCCAAGATTCTAATGGGTTTTCTTGGGTTTGGTTGGTACTGTCGTACCGTGGCATCCTCCGATGGATGCAGTTGTCGTGAGAGGAGGATTGTGACCCGTTGTGTGGATAAAGGACATCAAGAACTCTTCGAGGTAGGGGATTCATGGCTTCTCTAATTTTATATGTGCAATTGTAGAATTATCATGATTTATCCCTTTGGATCACAATGAAATTGACCTAATTAAATACTAGAACCAGATTACGAGAATTGGTTGATCGCATGTTGTTGCTTTATACCGTGATAACGGTTTGCCTCATGTTTTCCTAGATATAGTGATATCTATGTTTTCTTTGATTTTTTGTTCGTTCATGATAGAATTGATAACGAACATAAAGCCGGAATTAATTGTTAATTAATTGGCTAAAGATAAAGAGGCATGTAAATTAATGTGGTTATTGCCGTTGTTGTAGTTGTTCTAATTTGAGGATAATCAAATTAGGGAAGTAATCATGGTTATTTAATTGTGATAGCTTGCTGATTAGGTATCCATGATTGGAACCTACGAATAACAAATCTGCCAATTCAATATGGATTAGAGAATAGATTATGTGGGAATTTCAAAAAGGGTTCTGAGTTACCCTCTTGTTTGTTAAAGGGTCAAGAGCCCATGATGTGATGTTTTTTTTCCTGCTGCTTGTGCTGTGATGTGAGCCTGGATGGATATTGTGATATGTGGAGGCATGAAGGCCTTGTGGTTATGGCAGCAGATGACGCCTAGAGTGGCGAGATGCATCAGTTTATGCATGTGGGTGTCGGGGAGGACACCAGGGGTGATGGAATGGGATGGATGTGGTTGCTGGTTGCTTGCGGTTTTCTTGAATGTTAATCTGCTTTGCTTTTCCCCACTGCTCAAGGCAGCTGGTCTTGCTACCCTTCTTCCGAAGGAGGCGAAGACGCGTGAGGTATGCCACGTGCTTTCCGTGTTTAGCCTCTCGAGGTAGAATGGGTATATGCTCTTTCTATAGGCGGCAAAGACTCGACGGGTAGTATATCTATTCACCGTGTTGAGCCTCCTTTGTGTTTAGAAGCATAAGATGTTTTACTAGAATTCCTGGGAATGTGGAAAAGTAATTCTGTAATGAATGTTTGATTAAATGGTGAAAATCCACGGGGATGGGGATGTTGGAATTTAAAGGTGATGTGAATCTTAAAAAGGAGCAGTTGTTTTTCAATGTGATGCCAATTCAGTTTAATGTGGAATTGTTCATTCTTAATTAATGTTTATAGAATTAATTAACATACAGTGGAACTGATAAAAGGAGAATGGAGTAATCTAATAAATCTCTTCAAATGTTTGTGTGCTTATAGGATACCTAGTCTTAGAAGTAGCAGCCTGGAGTCTGAGAGCCGTTAGCTGCAGTTGTATCTAAGACTAGGTAATGCCCATAGTGTGGATGTGAGTTACTTATATATTCTGTACTTTTTGTGTTTCTATACGCTACTCCACCATGTCGGTAAGGGCAACTGACACCCCGGGGATTCTGAGCCCTGGGGGGGTGTTTTCACCAACATTCTGATGGGAGGTTGAATGGCTGACTTCCCCCTTTGGCTCCGCTCTCTTCTCTTGGTAGATACTTGTTCCATGAGGAAAAACGGTTAGTTACCCCATATATGATTGTAGAAGGGTGTAATGTCTTGTGGTTATTCACACACATATATTTTGGATATAGTATCCTACGGACTACTATAGGTGTAACATGTATAGGCTATGATGGCTTGAGGATCCTTACTCGGAGTATGGGCTGTAATGGCTTGAGGTATTATAACCGACATATGATACACGTTATGCAAGCTGTGGTGGCTCCCGGAGACTACCTGGTTACTTTTGGTTGTGAGGACGGTGTGGTGCTTCGCCCAGGTGTCTCGGGCAAGCCTATGTGGTGCACGGGGTGCAGATTTTGGAGCTTCGCCCAGGTGTCTGCGGGCATGCCTTTGGAGAGAGATGCACAAGACGTATGTCGTTGGGGTAAAGCGGAAAACCAATGGGGAAGTATTAGCGGGGTACCCTTGATATTCTTTACTATATGCTATATTCTTATATGCGTTACTTGGTGAGAGTAGCCATGGTGAGGTTGGGAACATAGTATACCTGTTTAGGTGACGAGTTAGTTTCACTTGTTGTTCACTAGGCTTTAGCATGCTTTCTTTACTTTTGCACGAGAGGCTTGGGGAGGATTCTACTGAGTATACTGTTATACTCACCCTATGTACATATAAACTGTTTTTCAGGTCACTGGGAGTAGGTTGGAGATCGAGCTGGTTACTACTAGCTGGCGGTTGGAGGAGGAGATGATCGGGATTGTGGTCGCTGCCGTTTTACTTTCTTTTGGGTACTTTTAGTTTTCCCTTTCAGTTGTAGTACTTTTGCATGACATTTCATATATGTACTTTCTTTCCTTTTATATCTCAGTTCTAAGTTGTAGTTGATTGGATTCTATTCTATCTCTCTCTTCTGCATGTGTTCTCTTAGAGGGTAATGCCTCCCATTTGTATGTTATTATACCCTCGGTGCTAGTCGCCAACCCGGGGCCTACTGGAGGCGGGACTCTGGGGTCATTATCTCCCTTCTCATATTGCCGGACCAGGAGGGGTACACTTTGTGGGGAGGGGGTCGTGACAGAGTGGTATCAAAGGTCTGGTTGAGGGATAGGATGAATTTTGGAGTTAGGCACAGGTGAGGATGCATGGGATGGTAGGGCAACGGTGTCATTCATGTTTAGCAAGTGGGGTAAACACTGGAGACTGGCAGAGACATAGGCGTTCAGGGCCCCCTATGATCTGTTGCACGAACCTTTAAGTTTACGATGGCTACTAAAAAAAGTGATACTGGTTGCAGGGTAGAGACCTAGGAAAGGATCATGCATCATTATTCTTTGCACCTATGTTTGAATGGGTAGACCTTGGGATAGGTAACCTAAAATTAATAAAACAAAACAATTAATTAATTGATGTTGAGTCTTCCATATTCCAGGATTAGGAGCTCTAACAGTTGTTATTTTATAGGTATGGCTCCAGGTCGACGTCCTCGTCAGGTTTGCGCAGAAGATGCCCAATAGGCTGTTCCAGCAGATCACCGCCGAGTAGAGGTTGACGACGATGACACTTGGAGGAAGACACTTTGAGAGTTTCAGCGCCAGAGTCTACAAAAGTACGAGGGATCTGTTTCAGATGCAGTCACAGAAGACTGGTTGGAGGAGGTCGAGATATGCTTCAGTTCGATTCGTGCTCGGAAGGAACACTGGGTGTCCTTGGTTGTGACGATGTTGCGTGGAGCAGTGAGACAGTGGTGGTTCTTGTTCCTCGGGGATCGTGAGGAGTCAGCGATCTCATGGGAGGAGTTTCGAGACAGGTTTAGAGTCGAGTTTCTTTCATCGACTTCGAAGGAGTCCAGTCGCCAGGAGCTTCTCACCCTTCGACAGGGGAGCTCCAGTGTTCGAGAGTTTGGAATCCGTTTCAGGAACCTTCTACGATATGCTTCAGACCTATTACCAGATGATGAGGCCCGGGCGGGGCATTTCGAGGAGGATTTGCGTCCAGAGATGCAGCGCCAAGTCACCCCATTTATGCGGAAGACATATCTTGAGGTGCTGGAAAGGACAGAGGTTGTTGAGAGGACTTTGGCCAGGACTGGATCGTCACGAGAGGGTAATTGTCATGATTCGTCACGAAGCAGAGCTGTGGTACGGGGTTCCCAATTTTCAGGACAGAAGAGTTTCCGTTCACCTGGGGGTAGGTCCCAGCCCTTCCCATATCGTTTCTCCGGAGGCAGAAACTCTCAGGCCTATGACAAGGGATCAGGCGCTTGTTTTTCTTGTGGTGGTCTTGTTCATCAGCAGCGGGAGTGCCCGACTTTTCAGAGCAGTCATCGTGCACTGAGCGCTCCACTCCAGGTTCCTCCGTTGAGGCAGTTCCAGCTGAGGCAGCAGCAGCAGGTTGCACCAGCCTTAGATCACCAGAGGGTAGATGGAGCAGGCAGAGGACAGCCCCATGACGCTCCCCATCCTCAGAGAGCAGAGCGCGGCCGTGGTGGTAGTCGTCATCAGGGTCAGAGAGGCCGTGGAGGTGGTCGTGGTCAGCTTCATGTTCTAGCGTTGCCAGCTCCAGGCGAGCCAGACGTCGTCCGAGGTACCCTTTGCTTGTTTTCTACCTTGGTGTATGCCTTGTTTGATTCAGGAGCGACACACTCCTTTATATCCCCTACCCTTGTCCACGCTTTGGGACTTGAGGTAGAGAGGCTTCCAGTGCCCTTGGCGTTGACTACGCCAGTTGGAGGTCGAGCTAACTTGTTTGAAGTATGTAGAGACTGTGAGCTAGTGTTGGGGAAACACCGCTCTTGGGGAGATTTCCTATGTTTACGAATACAACCATATGATGTCATACTCGGCATGGATTGGTTGTATTCAGTGCAGACTATTGTGGATTGCTACAGGAAGAAGGTCGTTTTCTTTGATGAAGATGGAGAGGAAGTGGTGTTTGTTGGTGAGGGAGATCCTCGAATGAGTCATAGAAGATTTCCTTCCTTATCATCCAAGATGGCTGGGATGATGTTATGTTCTTCAGAGGTTGAGAAGTTGGCGTTTCCTAGGGTTGTGGAGGAGTACCCTGATGTATTTCCCGAAGAGGTTGTAGCATTACCCCCTCGACGAGAGATCGAGTTTGGGATCGAGCTACATCCAGGAGCATCTCCTATCTCTATGTCTCCGTATAGGATGGCCCCTTCTGAGTTACAAGAGCTATGTATTCATCTTGATGGTCTGTTGTAGTGCGGTTTTGTTTGGCCAAGTGTGTCACCGTGGGGTGCACCAGTTTTGTTTGTGAAAAAGGCTGAAGGCAGTTTGCGGTTGTGCGTTGATTATCGTCGATTAAACAAAGCGACAATAAAGAATCTCTATCCTCTTCCACGGATTTATGACCTATTCGATCAACTTAAGGGTGCAAGTTGGTTCTCAAAGATCGACTTGCGGTCAGGATATCATCAGATGCGTGTAAAGGATGAGGATATCCCGAATACTGCTTTCCGTTCTCATCATGGGAATTATGAGTTTGTTGTAATGACATTTGGCGTGACGAATGCTCCATCTGTTTTCATGGGGTTGATGAATGCTGTGTTCCGTGAATTCTTGGACAAGTTTGTTGTGGTTTTTATCGATGACATCCTTGTGTACTCCACATCTGAAGCAGAGCATGCAGAGCATCTACGAGCTGTTTTGGGAGTTCTTCGCCAACATCAGTTGTTTGGGAAGTTGTCCAAGTGTGATTTTTGGGCTCGAGAAGTTCGTTTCTTGGGGCATGTTGTGTCCCAACAGGGAGTAACTGTGGATCCATCGAAGATAGAAGCAGTAGTGTCTTGGGCGGCCCCCAAGACAGTGTCAGAGGTGCGAAGTTTCCTTGGTCTCGCAGGCTATTACAGGAGGTTCGTAGCAAATTTCTCACGGGTTGTGACTCCTCTAACAGCTTTGACCAGGAAGGATCAAGCATTCATGTGGACTAATAAGTGTCAGGCAACATTTGAGTATATAAAGGAGAAGTTGGTATGTTCTCCTGTTCTTTGTCTTCCAGCTGAGGGAGTCCAGTTTGACGTCTTCTGCGATGCGTCACATCTGGGGCTAGGCTGTGTACTTATGCAACAAAGGTCAGTTGTTTCTTATGGGTCCCGATAATTGCGTCCCCATGAATGCAACTACACCACCCATGATCTTGAGTTGGAAGCCGTGGTGTTTTCTCTGAAGTTGTGGAGACATTACCTCATTGGTGAGCGCTTGGTGGTTTTCACCGATCATAAGAGTTTGAGGTATGTTTTCTCCCAACGTGACTTGAACTTGACACAGTGTCGGTGGCTGGAGTTCTTGCAGGAATACGACTTTGAAATATCGTATACACCTGGAAAAGGGAACGTTGTAGCTGATGCACTAAGCCGAAAGTCACGTAATGATGTTGTGTGTGAATCTGGTGATTCCTAGAGAGTGATGGAAGAGCTAGCAGCTTTACATCTTGATATGGAAGAGGTTGGAGGTAGAGGTTGTCTTTTCCAGATGACGGTGCAGTCATCTCTGATGCAGAAGGTGGAAGAGTCTCAGTTGGGTGATCTAGAGGTGGAAGTTTGGAGAGACAGAGTTGTTTGTGGGGAGGCCCCTGATGGTTGGTCGGAGGATGAACAACACCGAGTGTTGTATCATGGTAGGCTTTTTGTTCCCTTGGCGATGCGCGAGACGGTTCTACGAGAGTTCCATAGTTCACCCTTAGCAGTACATCCTGGTGTGACAAAGATGTACCAGTCCTTGAGGAGTTAGTTTTGGTGGCCTGGGCTGAAGCGTGCAGTGGTAGAGTTTGTGTGTCGATGTTTAGTCTGTCAGAGGGTGAAGGCCGAAAACCGTGTTCCTGGTGGTCTTCTCCAGCCATTAAATATTCCTCAGTGGAAGTGGGAGGACATCTCAATGGACTTTGTTACAGGTTTACCTCGAACTCCGGGAGGACATGATGCTATATGGGTGGTAGTGGATCGTTTAACTAAATCGGCCCACTTTATAGCGATCAAGGAGTCGAGCTCAGTGGAGGTTTTGTCGAGGCAGTATCTGGAGGAGGTGGTGAGGCTTCATGGAGTACCTAGGACGATCATTTCTGATCGAGATCCTCGTTTTACCTCTAGGGTGTGGAGAGGTCTCCAACATGCTTTTGGCTCTCAACTGTGCCATAGCACTGCTTTTCATCCTCAAATGGATGGTCAGACAGAGCGAACCATCCAGACTCTTGAAGACATGCTGCGCTCTTGTGTTCTTGATTTTGGAGGTTCGTGGGTGAAGCACTTACCCTTGGTAGAGTTTTCTTATAATAATAGTTTTCACTCTACCATCGGTATGGCGCCGTTTGAAGCCTTGTATGGCCGGCCATGCCGTTCCCCGTTGTGCTGGACTGGGGTCGGAGAGTCAGCAATTCTCGGACCAGAACTAGTGCAGAATACAACAGAGATGGTTCAGGTGATTCATGAGAGGATGAAGACAGCACATGATCGTCAGAAATCATATGTTGATCAAAGAAGGAGACCCTTAGAGTTTAATGTTGGGGATCATGTGTTTCTGAAGGTGACTCCCCATCGTGGGCAGCGAAGGTTTGGTCGTGGAAGTAAGCTTTCTCCCCGATTTGTTGGGCCTTTCGAGGTGTTAGCTCATGTTGGAGTTGTGGCGTATCGAGTAGCACTTCCCCCTCAGATGAGTTGGATACATGATGTTTTCCATGTATCACAACTCCGTCGTTATCTTCATGATGAATCTCATGTTATCGATTGGGGAAAGATCGATATTGACGATGATGCAACCTTCGAGGAGCGACCTGTGGAGATCCAAGACTGCAAGGAGAAGGTGTTGAGTGGGCATTCTATCCCCTTAGTTCGTGTCTTGTGGCGACACGGTGGCATGGAGGAGAGTACCTGGGAACGTGAGTCACAGATACGTGCTCAGTACCCAGAGTTGTTCAATGTTTAACTCCTTTCATGTAATGATGTTTCCTCTCTGGTTAGACCTTTCATGTTTTATTTATGTACTTTCCATGTGATGATATGATTTAATTTTTTGGGTATGGATTGTATGTTCCCTTGCTCTTGGATGTCGTAGTTTTGTTCGAGCTTTCGAACAACTCATGGTGGTTTTCCCCTGAGAGGTATCTTATGGGGTGGTTGTTCGGACCCCTCTTTTCTTCTGGGTTGGTTTTTAAATTCTCGAGGACGAGAATGTTTTGAGAGGTATCTAATGTAATGGCCCAGACCTCTCCGGTCCATTATTTTGTGTGGAATTTTGGTGTTGGAGGTGTTCCGGGAGATCAAGGGGACTTATCCCCAACACTTTGCCAATTTTCCAGTTCTGTGAACAGTGTTTCCAGTTTTATGAACAGTAACAGATCGGTCTCACTGATCGGTCTAACAGATCGGTCTCACAGATCAGTTTCACAGATCGGTGTGACAGATCGGTTTCACAGATCGGTCTGACAGATCGGTTTCACAGATCAGTCTGACAGATCGGTTTCACAGATCGGTGTGACAGATCGGTTTCACAGATCGGTCTGACAGATCGGTTTCACAGATCGGTGTGACAGATCAGTTTCACATATCGGTGTGAGAGATCGGTTTCACAGATCGGTCTGACAGATCAGTTTCACAGATTGGTGTGATAAATCAGTTTCATAGATCGCTCTGACAGATCAGTTTCACAGATCGGTGTGACAGATCGGTTTTAGAGATCAGTGTGACAGATCGGTTTCACAGATCGGTCTGACAGATCGGTTTCACATATCGGTCTGACAGATCGGTTTCACAGATCGGTGTGACAGATCGGTTTCATAGATCGGTCTGACAGATCGGTTTCACAGATCGGTGTGACAGATCGGTTTCACAGATCGGTCTGACAGATGGGTTTCACAGATCGGTGTGACAGATCAGTTTCACAGATCGGTGTGACAGAACAGTTTCACAGATCGGTCTGATAGATCAGTTTCACAGATCGGTGTGACAGATCGGTTTCACAGATCAGTTTCATGTACAGTAACAATGGGTGAACAGTGTTTCCAGACTCCTACAGTTTTTCCCCTTTTAACGTTTCCTTTGACGTAAAATACATTTAAAGCCTTATTTTAAGGGCTCTTAAGGCCGTTTAAAATGCCATAAATCCTATATTAATTATTCCTAAGGCTTGGAATGTTTTACTTGGTCAAACCACATGGGTTAATGCGATCCGTTTTTAATGGAGAATTAACCGGATCTTAAACCGTCGCCCCATTAAATCTTAAAAAGGGAGGAGATATCATTCTTCCTTGTTCTTTCCCTTTGTTCTCAATTAAGAGGCACTAGAACCTTTCATTCCTTTCCGTAGGAGTTGCACAATCAATCTTTACTCCTAGGATTGGTTCTGCTCTGTTTTGGATGCAACTGAGCCGTGTCGATCAATCTTCGATATAAGGTATGTTGTATCGTCATTCTTTTGGGGTTCATCTTCTCCTATCCTCTTTTCCATAATTATACCATGTATTCTCCAAGATTCTAATGGGTTTTTTCTTGGGTTTGGTTGGTACTGTCGTACCGTGGCATCCTCCGGTGGATGCAGTTGTCGTGAGAGGAGGATTGTGACCCGTTGTGTGGATAAAGGATGTCAAGAACTCTTCGAGGTAGGGGATTCATGGCTTCTCTAATTGTATATGTTCAATCGTAGAATTAGCATGATTTATCACTTTGGATCACAATGAAATTGACCTAATTAAATACTTGAACCAGATTAAGAGAATTGGTTGATCGCGTGTTGTTGCTTTATACCGTGATAACGGTTTGCCTCATGTTTTCCTAGATATAGTGATATCTATGTTTTCTTTGATTTGTTGTTCGTTCATGATAGAATTGATAACGAACGTAAAGCCGGAATTAATTGTTAATTAATTGGCTAAAGATAAAGAGGCATGTAAATTAATCTGGTTATTGCCGTTGTTGTAATTGTTCTAATTTGAGGATAATCAAATTAGGGAAGTAAGCATGGTTATTTAATTGTGATAGCTTGCTGATTAGGTATCCATGATTGGAACCTACGAATAACGAATCTTCCAATTCAATATGGATTAGAGAACAGATTATGTGAGAATTTCAAAAGGGGTTCTGAGTTACCCTCTTGTTTTTTAAATGGTCAAGAGCCCATGATGTGATGTTTGTTTTCCTACTGCTTGTGCTGTGATGTGATCCTGGATGGCTGTTGTGATATGTGGAGGCATGGAGGCCTTGTGGTTATGGCAGCAGATGACGCCTAGAGTGGCGAGATGCATCAGTTTATGCATGTGGGTGTCGGGGAGGACACCCGGGGTGATGGAATGGGATGGATGTGGTTGATGGTTGCTTGCGGTTTTCTTGAATGTTAATCTGCTTTGCTTTTCCCCATTGCTGAAGGCAGCTGGTCTTGCTACCCTTCTTCCGAAGGAGGCGAAGACGTGCGGGGTATGCCACTTGCTTTCCGTGTTTAGCCTCTCGAGGGAGAATGGGTATATGCTCTTTCTATAGGTGGAAAAGACTCGACGTGTAGTATATCTATTCGCCGTGTTGAGCCTCCTTTGTGTTTAGAAGCATAGGATGTTTTACTAGAATTCCTGGGAATGTGGAAAAGTAATTATGTAATGAATGTTTGATTAAATGGTGAAAATCCACGGGGATGGAGATGCTGGAATTTAAAGGTGATGTGAATCTTAAAAAGGAGCAGTTGTTTTTGAATGTGATGCCAATTCAGTTTAATGTGGAATTGTTCATTCTTAATTAATGTTTAAAGAATTAATTAACGTACAGTGGAACTGATAAAAGGAGAATGGAGTAATCTAATAAATCTCTTCAAATGTTTGTGTGCTTATAGGATACCTAGTCTTAGAAGTAGCAGCCTGGAGTCTCAGAGACGTTAGCTGAAGTTGTATCTAAGACTAGGTAATTCCCATAGTGTGGATGTGAGTTACTTATATATTCTGTACTTTTTGTGTTTCTATATGCTACTCCACCCTGTCGGTAAGGGCAACTGACACCCCGGGGTTTCTGAGCCCTGGGGGGGGGGGGTGTTTTCCCCAACATTCTGATGGGAGGTTGAATGGCTGACTACCCCCTTTGGCTCCGCTCTCTTCTCTTGGTAGATACTTGTGCCATGAGGCACATCGGTTCGTTACCCCATATATGTGTGTAGAGGGCTGTAATGGCTTGTGGTTATTCACACACATATATTCTGGATATAGTATCCTACGGACTACTATAGGTGTAACGTGTATAGGCTATGATGGCTTGAGGATCCTTACTCGGAGTATGGGCTGTAATGGCTTGAGGTATTATACCCGACGTATGATTCAAGTTATGCGAGCTGTGGTGGATCCCGGAGACTACCTGGTTACTTTTGGTTGTGAGGACGGTGTGGTGCTTCGCCCAGGTGTCTGCGGGCAAGCCTATGTGGTGCACGGGGTGTAGATTGTGGAGCTTCGCCCAGGTGTCTGCGGGAAAGCCTTTGGAGAGAGATGCACATGACGTATGTCGTTGGGGAAAAGCAGCAAACCAGGGGGGAAGTAGTAGCGGGGTACCCTTGATATTCTTTACTATATGCTATATTCTTGTATGCATTACTTGGTGAGAGTAGCCATGGTGAGGTTGGGAACATAGTATACCAGTTTAGGTGATGAGTTAGTTTCACTTGTTGTTAACTGGGATTTAGCATGCTTTCTTTACTTTTGCACGAGAGTCTTGGGGAGGATCCTACTGAGTATACTGTTATACTCACCCTATGTACATATAAACTTTTTTTCAGGTCACTGGGAGCAGGTTGGAGATCAAGCTGGTTACTACTAGCTGGCGGTTGGAGGAGGAGCTGTTCGGGCTTGTGGTCGCTGCCGTTTTACTTTCTTTTGGGTACTTTTAGTTTTCCCTTTCAGTTTTAGTACTTTTGCATGACATTTCATATATGTACTTGGTTTCCTTTTATATCTCAGTTCTAAGTTGGAGTTGATTAGAGTCTATTCTATCTCCCTCTTCTGCATGTGTTCTCTTAGAGGGTAATTCCTCCCATTTGTATGTTATTATACCCTCGGTGCTAGTCACCAACCCGGGGCCTACTGGAGGCGGGACTCGGGGGTCATTATCTCCCTTCTCACATTGCCGGCACAGGAGGGGTACACTTTGTGGGGAGGGGGTAGTGACATAGTTCATATTACAACAAATTTAAATTCAAATATTTTTGACATGAAAAAAATCACTAGGGTGGGTCATCTTCTGGAGGAGGTGGGGGAGCTGAAGGAGTTGGTGGAGGAAACTATATCCCTAAACTACGAGTCAGACAGTGCATGTACTCCATCTGCTCGTGATGATGCTGCTGCCATCGACGTATCTCCTCCTCCTGATGTTGCTACTGCTGACGCATCTCTTCTTGCTGCTTCTGCAAACTCTCTATAAGGTCATTCTAAGCTCGGAACTGCTCCTGATACTGTGAGCCAGAAGATGATGCCTCTCCATGAGCTCCTCTCAAGTTGGACGCTGACATCGCAGCAGTACCATAATAAGTACCAGGAGTCACATGAGAGCTGATACCAACTACTCGACCCTTCTCAAAGCCATACTAAGTTGCCTTCATCCATGTCGCCTCATCAAAATGGTGGGCACTGGTCTGATTAGCTGTCTCGTCCTGACCCTCAGCCTATGTCTGAGAAGTCACAGCCTCATATGACTCCTTCAATTCCAATTTGAAATTAAAATTTTGAAAATATTATATGCAGTTAATTGTCAAACTAAAAAAAGCAAGACTAACCACAATCTGACGCTGAAGATCACCTCTAATCTCTCCGGTGGCGGGATCACTATACGACCAAAGTAATTTCATTCTCGTCTCTAAGAATCAACTCTCTCCCTTTACATAGATCATTCTTCCTTAAAAATTTGATGGGACATCAGTATCTTTCCCTTAAATTTTCAAGGAAGAATGGTCTATGTAAAGGGCCATGTGAGATATTTCTTATAGATGAGAAGGGCATGACTTGGGTTGTCCTATTGCGATGCTACTTGCAAGGTGATCAACTAAGCAAGGACAATTATAGAGTTTACATTGGACGTGACTGACACAAACTTTTTATTGCGCATGACCTGATAATTTGTAACCCTTTGAGATTTGAACATGTTAAGAATAGAGCAAATCCTATTGTGAATATTGATAATTTTAATATTTTATAATTTTTTTATTATTTTAATAATATTAATATTATTTTTTCATAAATATTGATAATATAATTTTTTTATTAGTAAAAATTAAATATAATTATAATTAATATTTATTACTAATTATTATAATTTATTCCTATTTATTACTAATTATTCTTAATTATTTCTAATTATTCCTAATTATTTCTAATTATTCCTAATTATTTCTATTTATTCCGAATTATTGCTAATTAGTTCTAATTTTTCCTAATTGTTCTTAATTATTGCTAATTATTTCAATTTATTCTTATTTATTCCAAATTATTGCTAATTATATCTAATTATTGCAAATTATTGCTAATTATTACTAATTATTGCTAATTATTCCTAATTATTTCTAATTATTGATAATTATTCCTAATTATTAGTATTTATTAATAATTATTACTAATTATTAGTATTTATTAGTAATTATTACTAATTATAGCTAATTATTAATAATTATTACTAATTATTACTAATTATTGCTAATTATTGCTAATTATTTCTAATTATTGCTAATTATTCCTAATTATAGCTAACTATTGCTAATTAATCGTAATTATTGCTAATTATTTCTAATTATTCCTATTTTTTGCTAATTATTGCTAATTATTCCTAATTATTAGTATTTATTAGTAATTATTAATAATTATTAGTATTTATTAGTAATTATTAGTATTTATTAGTAATTATTACTAATTATTAGTATTTATTACTAATTATTACTAATTATAGCTAATTATTACTAATTATAGCCAATTATTACTAATTATAGCTAATTATTACTAATTATAGCAAATTATTACTAATTATTGCTATTTATTCCTAATTATTGCTAATTATTGCTAATTATTGCTAATTATTCCTAATTATTGCTAATTATTACTAATTATTGCTAAATATTACTAATTATTATTATTTATTCCTAATTATTAGTAAATATTCTTAATTATTAGTAAATATTCCTAATTATTAGTAAATATTCCTAATTTTTAGTATTTATTCCTAATTATTAGTATTTATTCCTAATTATTACTAATTATTCATATTTATTACCAATTATAGATAATTATTACTAATTATTCCTAATTATTACTAATTATTCCTATTTATTAATTTTTATTGCTATTTATTACTGATTATTGTTATTTATTTCTAATTTTTGCTAATTATTTCTAATCATTGCTAATTATTGCTAATTATTCCTAATTATTGCTAATTATTGCTATTTATTTCTAATTATCACTAATTATTGCTAATTATTTCTAATTATTGCTAATTATTCCAAATTATTGCTAATTATTACTATTTATTTTCAACTATTGCTATTTATTTCTAACTATTGTTATTTATTTCTAACTATTGCTAATTATTCCTAATTATTGCTAATTATTCCTAATTATTAGGATTTATTGCTAATTATTAGTATTTTTTTCTAATTATTAGTATTTATTAGTAATTATTACTAATTATTAGTATTTATTACTAATTATTAGTATTTATTACTAATTATTACAAATTATTACTAATTATAACAATTTATTACTAATTATTACTATTTATTACTAATTATTATTAATTATTGCTAATTATTGCTAATTATTACTAATTATTGCTCATTATTACTAATTATTGCTAATTATTCCTAATTATTGCTAATTATTGCTAATTATTCCTAATTATTACAAATTATTAGTAAGTATTACTAATTATAAGTATTTATTCCTAATTATTACTAATTATTCCTAATTTTTACTAATTATTCCTATTTATTAATATTTATTTCTATTTATTTCTAATTATTCCTAATTATTTCTAATTATTAGTATTTATTAGTAATTATTTGTAATTATTATTATTTATTACTAATTATTACAATTTACTATTAACTATTACAATTTAGTACTAATTATTACAATTTATTACTAATTATTACCATTTATTACTAACTATTACAATTTATTACTAATTATTATTAATTATTCATAACTATTATTAATTATTCATAATTATTACTAATTATTCCTATTTTTACTATTTATTGCTATTTATTAATAATTATTGTTATTTATTGCTATTTATTTCTATTTATTTCTAATTGTTGCTAAATATTGCTAATTATTGCTAATTATTCCTAATTATTGCTAATTATTGCTAATTATTGCTAATTATTACTAATTATTTCTAATTATTTCTAATTATTGCTAATTATTCCTAATTATTGGTAATTATTCCTAATTATTAGTATTTATTGCTAATTATTAGTATTTATTAGTAATTATTAGTAATTATTAGTATTTTTTACTAATTATTACAATTTATTACTAATTATTATTAATTATTTCTAATTATTGCTAATTATTACTAATTATTGCTAATTATTCCTAATTATTGCTAATTATTCCTAATTATTCCTATTTTTTCCTAATTATTCCTATTTATTCCTATTTATTCCTAATTATTACTAACTATTCCTATTTATTCCAATTTATTACTATTTATTGATATTTATTACCAATTATTATTAATTACTACAAATTATTTATATACATTACTAATTATAGTTAATAATTAATAATTACTACTACTTATTAAAAATTAAAACTAAAAATTTCAATTTATTAGTACAAATAAATACTAATGACAAAACAATTTAAATTTAATTTAATTACAACTAATCAACAATAAAAAAAATTAACATAAAAAATAAAATAAATAATAAATTAGAAAAACATAAATACCTTTAAGACTGATTTTCTATTGATGCAGACAGCTTCACAAATTCTTCGTGAACAAAAAAAATAAACTTAGAAAAAATTTCTCTCTAAAATCCGAGTTTTGAGAGAAACATGATCTGAATTTTGAGAGGAATGAGAGGAAAAACGGATGGGTGTATATATAGGTTAGATTAGTTGGGACGGGTATCCCATCACAAATAGTATCTTTTGCGACTGGACCCGTCACAAATACCTACGTCCACATTAATTACGTTCGGCGGTTAAAAAGTTATTTGCGACGGGACACATCACAAATAGTCCCTGCTGACACACCTTTTGGGACGGGAGGACAACTCGTCGCAAAAGGCTATAAACCGCCGCCGGTTATTTGCGACCGACCTTGTCGCAAAGAACCATCGCGCGGTTTGGCGCGCTATCCATGCCAAACTATTTGTGACAGGAGATGAAATCCCGTCGCAAATAGTTGGTTATTTGCGACGGGCGTAATGACCCGTCGCAAATAACCTCTTGGACGGACCTTTTGCGACGAGATTTCTTCCCTCGCAAAAGGCCCGTTGCAAAAAACCATTTTTTCCGTAGTGTGGGCTTCTTGGACCTTTCATGAATTATGAACTTTTGTTTTGAAAATCCTTGTGTGAGAATTATGGAAATGGGTTTTAAAGGAAGGATTGGATTTGGAAAAGTAGAAAAGGGGTTTTCAAAAATTAAATAAAAGAATGGTTTTGGTAAGGTTGTGTTTTTTAAACAAATTTTGGGGAGGAAGTGGAAATGATTTAATGAGATTGGATTTTCCCTAATCTAAACTTGTGGTTTGTTGAAATAAAATGTTTTGAAAGTGTGAATCATTTTAAAGTAATTCTGATTTTTTTAAATACGGTGTTTTGGGCTGTTGAAAAGTGTTTGAATCTGATGAATAGGTTTTGGAAATTCGGTTTTGTGTGGCTGGTGTTTTTTTGGAAATGGGTTTTGGCTTTTGTGGTTGCCAGATTATGAAAAGAGACCATGTTGATTATTTTAAAAAATATGGGAAAGACATATTTGGAATAGAATGGTCTTTTTTTAAGTTCTATTAAATGAAATGGGATTTTTTTAATCAAATGGTTCTTGATGAAGTGCGGTTTATTTTGGGGAATATGAAAATCATTTTTGACCTGGTGGTTGGTGTTTCTTTTGACGGTACATGATTTTTGGAATGTTGTTTTTTTTGTTTTAGCCTTTGGTGTTTTCATGGGTTCTCACATGCATGGTTTTAATGATATCTGGAAGGATGGACTATAAGGCATGGTTGTTGAGTGCCTGGGGTGGCTCGTAAATGTTCATGTGAGTGAGACTTGATGAAACACCTTTGGTGAATGTGAAAATTCACCAAGTTAGTTTTTTTCAAAAGTGTTTTTAGCTGGAAATTATGGTGTTTGTTTTGAACCAATGGTTATGTGGATGGTTTATCCTATGTCTTAGTAGTGTTTTCTATTCATTGTTCTCCCTTATGATCAATAATTCATACTCTTGTTGCATCTTGAGATGGGATCTTGTTGGTGGCTCGGGTTTGGAGTAATGTTCAGTGGGTTTCTAAAGATGTGTTGGATGTTGTGATGTGGCGACAGATAGTTCTATGTTTGCAATATTTCCAATTGATAAACCTAAGGATTCTTTCTCATGTTTCACAAGCTAGGTCCACCTAAAATAATTCTACATCCCATCGGTTTAAATAGAGAGATGTTTGGGATCGATTTAAAGTGCTTCCAATTCGTGATAATTCTTGTGGACATAACAGTTGTGTTTGTTGATGTTGATTCTTTTCACCGTATTCGTTGTCCATTCTGCTCCTCGTTCTGAGTGAGATTGAATTTTGATATATATCTATGAGTTACTATTTAGATGAAAGTGTTTTGTTGAGAAAGTGAGTTTTTTTTGAGTGGTATGATAGTTAGCACCTGACTGTGGGGTAGTAGATGCTTAATGATTTAGGGCTCCAGCCATAGGCCTCAGAGTGAAGCTTTTCACGCAGTCAGGAAATCTACAGAGGTGTGGGGTGCTTGACCAGGATTCTGCCTCCACCATTGTGGTAATGTAGTTTCTATGTCTATATTGTGGTTCCTCATTATTGTGAATTTCTATTTTTCAAAACAAGTGTGGTAGACTTACCCCTCACACAATGTCTATGGTTATGCCTTCATGGATTCGAGTTTCCGATCAATGTCCCTTTGTGGACCGACTCTATAAATCGGGTGAGGTATTGGTGTTACCTATTCATAGGTGGAGAGTTTTGGGTAGTTCCTTGGTTTTTTTGTGGTTCCAGTGGCCAAATTATTGGGCCCCCTTCCCTCCCCTCCTTGAGTGGTGGGGGTTCGGATCCATGCTGAAAGTGTTGGCCAAGTTCTCATCCCCTCTATTCGGGAGTGGGTGGTTTATATGTTCATGTTTTAACCCTCTTAACTTGGGTTGGTGGGTTGTTGTGGGAGAATTTTTTTGACTTGTGAATGTGAGGTAATGTTGAGTTCTTTTTTTTCGTTGCTATTTGGGTTCTAATGGTGGGGAGACCCACCACAGGTCTCGTTGATTTTTCCTCCTTTGAACTTGTCTAGTGCTAGTTCTTTATTAATGTTGGGGATTCCATTCTATACTCCTCTATATTCCTTGGCTTTCTTGAGTGCTCTTCAGATTGGGTGATTGTTTGTTTCATTGGGAGAAGGCCCAACAATCGGGTTCTTGGCTTGGTTGTGGAGGTGGTGGCTTGACCGTTCAGTTGATTTTCACAAAGTAGTTGTGAGTTGATGTTTTGTTTGGGAAAGAGGATTAAGTTATGTTGATGCAAAATGATATTTCACTAGATTGATAGGTTGGATCATGTTGATAAGGAATCCTTAGGTGTTTATCTTTCAGCTGAAAAGTGTTATGGCTTTCTGGGGGCAGAAAGCTTTAATGGTGGGGAGAATTGTCACACCCGGTTTTTCATGTCTTTGTTTTTATCCGGTTCATTTGAAATACCGATACTTTTCCTGGGTCTTGTGTGATATTAATGTTGAGTTTTTAAGTTTCATCTATGTCTAATCACCCTAATTTGGGTTCCCCATTGCTTGTTTAGGAGTTTTTGGAGAAAGGGGGGTTACTTCATGATTTGGGCCAACCGTGAGCCCATTTCCTGTTTAAAAAACCAAATTTGTTTCTTTTATAACTCATTTTTTTTCAACATTTTTCACTCATTTAACTTCCCACATGGCCTCAACTGATATATTCAAACTACAATATCCTTTTGGACCCCTTAATAATTCATAATTCTGGGGAATTGGGGTTACTTATTTAGGCATTAAGCCAGCCCATGGGCCCATTTCCAGTTTTAAAAAAATAATTTGTTTATTTTATATCTAATTCAATATTTACTATTTTTCGGTGATTCTACATCCCAAAATATTCCAATATCCATATACTCACCCTCATAATCTATTTTCTCTATTTGGAGCTCAGAATAGTCGAAGAGTGGGGAAACATTCTCAGTGTCTCTCAAATCGTCCAGAATTGACAAGGTAAATTGTATCATTCATAAATCAATCAATTCGTACTCTTTTGACCATAAATCTTCTTTCCCTGGTTCGTACTATACTTAGGAGTCTCTAGAAGAAGGTTCAATCCATTCCCTTTTATATACAGGTGCAGATCTAGTGGAATATGAAGAGTTTGATAAGGTAAGATTCCTTCTCCTTTATCCTCAATCTTCTTCCTCCTTTCATTATTTCTTGGTTTTATAATCTCCCCTAGTCCTGTTAGACTTAGGTTTCTGTTATTCCATGATTTTTTTGGAGTTTTTATTCATTTGGGTCTAGTCATCATAGGTTTAGGGTTTTTAAACCCTCAGATGGTGATTTTGGGAGTGCGTTTCTATTACGCCAAGGATTTGAGGTAGGATGTCCCTTCCACAAACCTTTATCATTTTAGTTTCATCATTATAATATTTTTATAGCCTTATTTATATGATATTTTCTGATGTGAAACCTTGGTTTTAAAGGTTTTGTGTGAAAATTATATTTTATGACTTACTTTGTTAAAAATATAGTTGTTTTGGTATAAATATGCACTCCTCTTGTTTGATAAATTACTCCATGAGCTTCCACACTTGGTTTATTATATTTTGAATATGTTTCAGTATCTTGAATAAATTTATGGCATAAAATGGTATTTTATCCCTTTTTAAGTTCTTAACATAAGTTGTTTTTTTAAATATTGCATGCCATGTGTTTGGTGAATTTCCCAGTTGGCTTTTATGTGTCTAGTGCAATTTAAAATGATGTGTTTGGATTTATAAATACATTGGAAACATGTAAAAAAATTATTTCTTATTCCTTTTATGGATTTCCAATTTGTATTTGGTTTTACAAATAAATGGGTTTTGTTTTACAAATGTTTTGGCCCGAGTTGCTGGAAAATGGCATGTTTCACATTCTAATGAAAATGGTTATGTTTTGAATATATAACCTGAGTGTTTTATGGGATTTATGAATGTGGTTTTATTCTGTATCTGGTGTGCATACAACTATTTAATAAAATTTAGATTCATATATTTTTCAAATGTTAGTTTTTGGAAAATGTTTAAAGGCCTGTTTGGGGTTTCCTAAAAATGAAGAATGGGTGTTTTACTTGTATATACCATGTTGTGTCAATTGGGATTGTCTCATCATCCATGAAATGATTTTCTAAAATGTTTTTAGGGCTGAAAAATATGGTTGGGTATGGTATTGTTGTGTTTTTATAAATCAAATAGTGTTTTTGAATGAGTTTTATGTGCAAAGCCTCAATACACTCCATGAAATTGTTTTACGAAAATTTGTAGTGGTTTGTTGATTCATGAAAGAAATGTGAAGAAAGTTTATGGTTTGTTTGTGTTTTTATGTTTTGGGAATGGAATTTGGATGTGAAATGTGTATTTGATAATATGTGTAACTTGATTGAGCACTAAAGGGAATCTCGGGTATATAGGTGGGCGGACGTGTACTAGTATGCTAGTGATTCCGTGGGGTTTGGACCCTGTTTCGCGTAGCAAGTTTGACGATGAAAACAATAACTAAACTATGATGATGATGATGTTTGGGGACCACTAGGTTATGGGTATGATCCCTACTAGTGGATCGTGTGCACGAGAACGAATATTTATTATGGTTACTTTCACCGAGATACGAGGTACCTGGGGCTCACAACTAACTAGTGCCTAGGGGTGTTCCCGTGAGTTGTTATCATTGGCTATTTTGTACTCACCATCAGCATACAGTGTATTTGGTTGGTAAATTCAGTAGTGTGTGTTATTTATTTAAAACTATATGATCTTTAAATCATCCCTCATTAAAACAATTTTCATTTTGAAGTTGCACCTCTTTGAAAAATGGTTACTTACATTTTTGTTTATAAAACATGCAAGTTTTTGTCTGATAATTATTATAGCATGGAACCTCATTTGAAAAAAATACTTTTATATCATGAATTTAAAACATGAAATTGGTGTTTCTTTTATTTTAAAGGAAGTGCCTTGAGAATAGAATATTAGGCTGACCTACTGAGTTTTAATACTCACACCTATAGTCTTCTTTTGTTTTTAGCCCTTGTGTAGGTTTCAACTTGAGGTTGATCACCCACTACCACAGAAACAGTTTTTCGCAGCGCCCCCCGTTATCCGCGCTAACAAAAAAGCGCTGATAAAGGGGGGGGGGTGCCTTTATCAGCGCTCAAAAAAGCGCTTATAAAGGGTGCCTTTATCAGTGCTAAAAAAAGCGCTGATAAAAGAACCCCTTTATCAGTGCTTTTTTAGAGATAATAAAGGGACCCCCCTTTATCAGCGCTTTTTTTAGCGCTGATAAAAGGACCCCCTTAATCAGCGCTTGTTTAGTAGCGCTGATAAGGGGGGGGGGCTTTATCAGCGCTTTTTTTAAAGCGCTGATAAAGGGTCAACTTCAAAAAAAATTTAAAAAAATATATTAATATATTAACATATAAATATAGTAATATTGATATAAATATAATATATAATTTTCAAATATAATTTTGATAAGTATAAAGGTACATTTACACTTAATATACTTAATATATAGATATTTAGTGAAAATGGTTTCTTAAAAAATTAAAAAAAATATTTTTAATCAATAATTTTCTAATTATTATGGATTAATAGTCATTTAATAACAATTTAAAGACTAAAAAAATTAAAATAATTAAAAAAAGATCTGAAATATGTTGAAAACGTAACTCAAACTTCAAACGGCCATAACGTTTGATCCGGGTGCCCGTTTGAGCTCTACCACATATCAAATCGAAGCCTGCGACAAGCTCTACATTGCTTTAATTGGGGGCACCTTGGTCAAGGGTTTTTTGAGGCCAAAAGAGGCCAAGAAGGCCTCTAAAACTGAGTTTTTAGTCAGGGTACTCTGATTTTTTAACATTTTGTGGATTTTCAGCCTCGTTTAAGGGGGTATTATTGACTTTTTTGGGTGGGGAATAAATTTATTCCAAGGTATTACATTCATATTGATATTATGTCTTTGAAATTTTATATTTTTTTATAATGCACTGCTATTTATAATCAAATATATAACTATATGTACATATTTTTTATATATTCACATCTAAGAATTTAATTATAAATATAAATAATAAAATATATTTACATATAAAATATATTAGCTTTATCTAAATAATAACTAACATCTATTTTATTTAAAATAAAAATATATGAATATTTATATACCTATATATTAATCTAACTATATATATATATATATTAATCTAACTATATATATATTAATCTATTAACTATATATATATTAATATAACTACATATACATATATATATATATTAGTATTACTATAAATATATATATTAATATCAGTATAAATATATATATTAATATCACTATAAATATATATATATATATTAATATCACTATATATATATTAATATAACTACATATATATATATTAATATAACTATATATATGTTAATATAACTATATATATATATTAATATAAATATATATTACTATATGAATAAATATAACTATATATATATATAGATATATATTAATATAACTATATATATATATATATTAATATAACTATATATAACTATATATTAATATAACTATATATATATTAAAATATTACTATATATATATATTAATATAAATATATATTACTATACAAATAAATATAACTAAATATAAATAAATATATATATATATATAGAGGTATCATGAATTGGAAGACAACTCAAAATAGAGTAGTGGTAAAGGCTTAGGCGTGCAGGGGGGAGGTCTCAAGTTCAAATCCTGGTGGAGGCAGGGGCACACACGCATGTGGGAATATGAGAGCAAGTACTGTTAAAGGGTGAAGGGGGTGCATGGGGCGCTGTACAGGGGAAAAAAGTGCTGTAAAAGGGGGGGCTCAAGCGCTATAAAAGCCCCCCTGATTAGCAGTATTTTTTAAATTTTTTCAATTTTTTCTCTTTTATCAGCGCTTTTAAAAAAGTGCTGATAAAAGGGGTCCTTTATCAGCGTTAAAACGAAAGTACAGATAAAGGAAGTGCTAATATAGATGTCTTTTATCAGTGCTAAAACAAAGCGCTGATAAAGGACCCTTTTATCAGCGCTTTTTTTAACGCTGATAAAATACCCCTTTTATTAGCGCTTTTTTTAGCACTGATAAAAGGGGTCTTTATCAGCACTTTTCAGAGTGATGATAAAGGGGAACCCCCCTTTATCTTTGCCAGCTTTATCAGCGTGTTTTCTAGAGCTGATAAAGGCCATTTTTAGTGCTGATAAAAGCCGTATTTGTAGTAGTGACCTTGGGCAATGTGTGATCATTGTGTTGGAGATTGGCTAGCAATGTCACCTGGAGTTAGTTGGTTATCGAGTTTGGTTAGTTGAGTTGTTGGTTTATTTATACTTTTAGTTTCTTGTACAAATAATGTTGAGTACAATTTTTATATAAATGCATTTTGGGCTATCCATTTATTTCTGCTGTTTGTTTGATTGTTTATATTTGGGTGAAATCATTCCCTTGTATACTCTATTGATTCCATTGGTGCTTGTCGTCATCCCAGGAGGATCGGGAACACCTCTTGGGACTTGTTGCGGGCAGGCCTGGGTGACCGGTTTAGGGTCGACTCGGGCTGGTTCATGACACCCAAGACTATCATAATGTACAGATTTCCTTAATTAATTGGGTATACTCCCCATTTTAATCTTGTTTATCTCATGAGATATCAATATTTTCCAAATTCATTGGAGGGAGATATAGGTCCCACCTATCATATAATGAAAATAATACATATGTGTTCCACAATATGATAAAAATTTATCATATAGGATCCCATGAAATGAAATAGGTTTCAAAAAAACATTCATCATAATATAACCCATAGAAAATAAACAGGTTTCATAATTATTTCATTATTTCATCAAAGCATTACCCATGAAAAACAAAAAGGTTTCATAAGACTTGTATCATTGTATAACCTATGAATGAGAAATTGGTTTTATAAAAATATTATCATTATAAAAATAAACCATATAAATAAATAACAGTTATGTTATAATCGTATCATATCCCCATTAAAGATAAATTAACATCAAAAGATATCATCATAGATGGAAAATTATTATGAAAGAAAATTCACTCAAAAGGTATAATGAAGAAGATATCCTTTAAATATAAAATGAATTTTAAAACAAAAAATTCATAAAATATTTTTTAAATAAAATTATATGGAAATATCCCTAAAAAAATATATTGGATTCTTTAATGAAAATAATGGCGATGACATTTGGAAATATCCATTCATGTCTTACACGTTAAAACAACGATTCCTTTCACATTTTCAGTAAAAGATAAATGAGTATCATTTGGAAAACAAGAACAAGATTCCTCTAAAAAAAATTTCAAAAATTAAAATGTGGGTAAAATTTTATTTACTAAATAATTTTTAGAGTGTTAAAAACATTTTTTTCAAGCATTTTTAGAAAACATGGTTTGGATGAAAAAGGGTTTTCGACTAAAGAGTGAAATAAAGATTATTTTTCTTAAAAATATAATCTTGTAATATCAAGTAAATAAATAGTATAAATTTATGAGAAATAATATATTATCTAGAAATAAATACAGGATAAAAAAAGACAATAGTTTCTCAAGAGATAGATTAGAAGATTTTATCATTGGAAGAATAATCATGAGCAGACCCGATAAATGCTGTGATTATAACATAAAACCCTAACAACTTTGGTAACTTTGAATCATAATCCCCCTGAAATAATAACAATTAATGAAACATAGAATATAATGATATAAAATTTATTCATGATATCACATGTCAAAGGTATTATATATATACTTCATAAATAAATATATGTGCATAACATATGTCTCAAAGAAGAGAAATTTAGGAAAAAAATCTCTTCCCTTAAGTATTGAATTCCTTCGTAGATGTTCAAGCATAATGTATAAAAAATATATTTTTATTATACATCTGTTATAGTAAAATAAATAATTATATATATCAAACCATGTATAATCTAATTATGACCTTATATTATCCATTTATTGAAAATTTCTTGTTAAAGTGAAATTTTAGAAAATAACTGATTTATTTTTAATTTATTTTTTGATTTTTTATATTTTTGGAAATAATAATTTGATCATGGTTCCATAATTTCAAGTAATTTTACCTTAATATAAATATAATATATATTTATTAAAAATTTATTTATAGTAATCCATAAAATTTAGAGACAAAAAATGAAATACATCATTCATGGAGATGTTAGGCTGTATGTATGAATGAACGTTGTTTCCATTTACTTTATGAAATGAAAAAAATAAATATACCATTTTATAATAATATTTATGTAATATATAGAACATATTTTAATTAAAATCATCCTTATTAACTTTCATGTAAAGTGTGAACGAATCACATCACTTAACGAGGTGGTAGTCCGATGTAAATATGAGTGACACTATCATATTCCCATAGAATTGAAAGTAAGAAGGTATAAGTGATATAATAATTCTAGTAGTATAATAATATCATTAATACAATATATAAAAATTTTATCCATCATTACATCTATCCATGATAGTTGGTTATGATAATTGAATGACATCGGTTCACAAGACTGTAGTTTACTGTACACACGAATGATGATTTTTTATCCCATTTGATGGAAATGGTGATGGTTGTGGGTAATAACATTAAAATAATAACATATAAGTATATTTATGGTGCTAATTTTATTATATCATCATGTTTTAATAAAAATTGTTATATTTTGTTGAAGAAATAAAATAAAAATCTCATTGAAGAACATTACCTCTTCTTCGATTAATCACCTTAGGTTTTCCCCAAAATCCTTCCTAAGATGCCTTTATAACTAAAATAAGGATTATAGTATTAGATTAAGGAAGTAGGGAAGATATTTAAATATATATTGGCCTAACTAAATGGTTTTTTATGTGTGAAGAGGAGAGGAGAAGGGGTGACCTTTTATAAGTGAGGTTAGTGGCACACTTGTAATTAATAGAAACAAAAAGATGTACTCAAATTTTTCACAAGTAACAAGGAACAAGAATGGAACATTATCAAGAATAAGATAGGATAAGGAGAAAATATTTACATAAAATGGGCACTGGACAAGTTTTTGGTCATTTTTAACCCATATATTTTTACATTAACCCCCAAGTAAACCCATTTTTATCTTAACCATGGTAAATAATTTTTTCTATATTTACTATTAATAATGGTCTAGAATAAAGTTGAATTTATTATATAATATAAACTATGATGATTAAAAATATGGATTAAAATTTTCTAAATTCCTTTCCTAGGACTATAAAATTTTAACTTAATATTAATCCCAAATATGCGACAAGAAAGCAGTTTACCAAATAGAAAATGTTCAAAATTTTATAATGTTTTTATATAAAAATTCAGTATGAAAAATATTAAAATGACCTAAGTATAATTAATTAATATATAATTGAACTTATTTTAATTACATACCCATTTTAAAGTAAAATTAACCTTATAAATTCTTTAAATGAATAATCAATTTTTAACAAAAGCCTGTATTTTTTCCTATTCATCAAAAAATTAAACTTTTCAAAAAAATCCCAAAAATTAACCCTATGATAATTTTGACATGCTGATTTAAAAAACATAATTTTATTTTATCAAATTAAATTTCTAATGTTTTTAAAAAATAATTTTATTATTGTGCACAAAAATAATTTAAAAACATTTTTTTTGAGAAAATAGTATTTTTGAAACAATAAAGAATTTACTAAAAATTAAGTACTTTTTTTATCAATATTTTTTCTTTATATAATAAAATTATAATTTATATTTAAAATTTGTTTATTATTATTCATGCCTTCATGTTTAAGAGTTAGTTAATAATGGTCATGTTTAAAGAATAATGTTAATAGTTTTTCATAATTCATTAAAAATTTTTGTTGGGTTTAACGCAAAATATCAATGAAATTTAATTTATTGAAAAAAATTTCATAAAATCGTATGGGGTTACATTCTAACCCCATTAAAAATTAAATTTTTACTAATAATTCAATAAATCTATTATAAACATTTGGACATACTTATGCCGCCTTATATCCTCAAGTTCCCACGTAACTTCCTCAAACTGGTGGTTTCATCACAAAACATTGAAAAAGAGAGTGGTCTTGTTTCATAAAACTTCCTATGTATGGTCTAGAATATCTATCATTTGTTCCTCATAGGAATGGTGATGAACCATCTATAAAAGCTCTGAGTTCTATATATGTGAAGGGTCTAGTATGTATTTCCTCAAGAGGGATACATGGAACTCATCATGAAATTGAGAGAGATATGGTGGCATCGCCAAACAAAAAACAACATTCCCAATAAAATCAATATTTTTAAATGAACTATATACCTAGAGATTAGTTTTACTTTCTTTCAAAATATCATTACCTTCTTTAGTGGAGAAATTTTTAGAAACACCTTATCACCAACTTTAAATTTTAAATCAAATCAATGATTATAAGAATAACATTTCGATTGAATTTTTGATTCCCTTAAGTGTTCTTGAATGTATATAAACTTCTATTTCATTTATTCATCTATTTAAAATCTCAATATAAATATTTTTCCAACTTCATACTAGAATGTTGGAGCTCTACACTTCCTTCCATTAAGGGTTTCATAAGGATCCATCTGAATGATCAAGTAAAATCAATTTTTGTCTGAAAACTCAACTGGAGGAAGGTGTTTATCCCAAAAAAATTTAATGAAAAGAGAAAAATATCTAAATATATGATCTAGTATAATAATGTTTCTCAAATACCCTCCATTTTTTTAGTGATATGCAATTCTTAAACTCAACTTCATATCAAGATCCTGCTGAATACTTTTCCAAAACTTTGACATAAACTCCAGATCCCAATCAAACACAATTAAATATGGTCTATGTGAAACCTTACATCCTCCTTGAACAAAATATTGGCAAGTTGATCCAAAGATAAATCTTATCTGATAATGATGAGCTATGCTGTATTTATAAAGTGATCAACTAAAACCCATATATCATTATTCCCTTTAGAAGTTTTAGGAATTCCAATGATTAAATACATGGTGTTATCTTTCCATTTTCTTTCTACTATGGGTAATGGATGTATCATCCCTATAGACTATTGTCTCTCATACTCAACATACTGAAATACCAATCATCATGATACAATCTCCGTGATATCTATATTCATTCCATCCCATAAGAAGTAATCTTTAAAATATTTATAAATCTTCATATATCTATGATGAATATATAATGAATAAATATGAGCTCACTCTAGTAACTCCTTCTTTAAATCTGGTATGTAAAAAATACATAAAAGATTCCTAAACTGTATCATTCCATCATGTTCAATGTTTAACTCAAGAACATTTCTAACCATCTTTTTCAGCTCTACATCTTCCTTCTACACCACATTAATCTTTACTTGGTTTAATGGTTGAACATTCCATTTATTAAGATAAGATTTCTACCCTTCCTTAAATATATGAAAATCCAACCCATAAATCATGGATCTTTTGTGATACTCATAATCGATAAGCTAGTATGATCCTTTCGAATAAAGGCACCATACAACTCGTTCACTTTCCCATGGTGGTAATGTATTAAGAAATCATAATATTTATTTAGCTATAATCACCATCTATGAAGCATATTAAACTTATTATTTGTGAATATATACATTAAACAACTCTGATCGGAATATATATCTCACCTTTCTCTAGAAATATAATTCCTCCACATCATTAGTGGAAAAATTACCACAAATAAATCTAAATCATGTGTTGGGTAACTTTGATCATGAGACTTAAATTTTCATGAGGCATAAGATATAACCTTGGAATTCTTCACAAGAACACATCCTAATACTCTCTTAGATTAATAACTATAGATTAAAAACCCCTCTTCATTACGTGGTAAGGTAAGAATAGGTGGCTGGACTAATGTTCTCTTCAGTTCCATGAAATTTCCCAATATTCATCTATCCAGAGGAACTTGAATCCCTTCTGAGTCAACTTGGTGATTGTAATTGATATTCATGAGAAATTATCCACAAACCATTGATAATATCTAGTTAAACCAACAAAACTATGTATCTTAGTCTGTATGGTTTTCCTGGGAAAACATTCAATAGCCTCCATCTTTGATGGATCTACCGATATACCATCTATTAAAATAATGTGGCCAAAAAATGAAACCTTTTACATACAAAATTCACACTTTGTAAGTGTTTTATATTGATTATACTTTTTAGGGTCATTAGTAATATTGTCATGGGACAATTATGCTCCACCTTAATCTTTTAAAATATAATAATATCACCTATAAAGATGAGAAAAAAAATAATCAAGGTAATCTATAAAGAACCTAGTCATTAAGTCCATAAATATTGTGGGGTAATTAGTAAGACTAAATCAAATCACTATATATTCAAATTGTCCATAACTTGTAATGAATATTTTCTTGGGTATATACTCATTCTTGATCCTCAATTGATGATATATGGAATGATGGTAAGGTATAGAAAATTATTGAGATCCATGCAGTTGATCAAATATGTCATGAATATAGGGTAGAGGATACATGTTCTTAATTTTGATCTTGTTTGTTTGTCAATAATCAATGAAGGGTCACATTGATCCATCTTCCCATTTAACAAAAAGAATAGGTTCACCCCATGGTGGAACACTTGGATGAATGAACCCCATATCAAGGTTATCCTAGAGTTTCTTCTTCAATTATTGCAACTAAGTCTGGGCCATTCTACATGGACTCCTTGAATTTGGTGTGGAAATAGGTATGAGTTCTATTAAATACTCAACATCATGATTCTGTGGAAGACTAGGAAACACATCTTTAAAAAACTCATCAAATTCCAACATAATATAAATATCATTTATTCCATGTTTCGCCCCAACTGTATGAGATGAAAACCCCTTCTAATTGGGAACCAAGACCCATACAATTGATGTGATATCTAATATAAGTTTATACATATCATCACACTAATAAGAAATCATAGGTTGGTTTGGAATATCAAACATGAATTCCCTTCCTTGATAATTTATGTGGGATTTATTTAGATAAAACCAATCCACTCTTAAGATAACATAAAATTAAACTAGAGGAAGAATGAAAATATTTTCATGAAGAAAATTCACTTAAACATCATCCAAAGAGGAATAATATACTTGAGATACGATCATCTTACCATTAAGGGTTTTCACTGCTAGTTATAAATCTAATCATTTGGTAGTATCTTTGCACACTTATAAAATTCTGTAGATACCAAAAAATAGGTAGATCCATATTTAGATAAGACATTAGCAGTTTTAAAGTGGATAGTAAGTGTGCCTTTCACCACATCTTTATCACACCCCTCATCAAAAATAGTTATCCCATGAGATTTACATTTTTCTCTTAGATTAGAAGGTTTCTAAAATTTATAATCATCATTAAACTTTGAATTTAGGAACTAGTTAGCATAATGCACATACTCTTTGTATTTGAAACACTAGAGTGTGGGTGGTGCATTCTGTGCAGCTTTCTCTCTATTCCCATCATTAACCAACTTCTTCCCATCACTTATTTAGTGAATTTATCAATGACTATCATGCCCATCATCAAAATGTACATGTTTAGTTATTTATAGTTTCTATTTACTATTATATAGTATTTAGTAGGGTAAAACCCAAGGGAAGGTTGTTAACATGATATTGTAACCAAATTTTTCAAAACAATCCCACAGTAAACAGTGGTCGAAATATTTTTCAATATTTTAATTTTTCTAATGAATGAGGATGATGATGAGACAATTATTTCTTATAGAATTAGATAAAGCCGAGAAAATGGTAAAGAACAGTGGAATATAAAATTAGGAAATATAATCAAGAAGGATGAATGGGGAACCTCAACTAACTAAGTTAAATAGATATCTTCATTCACAAAAATTTAGTTGAATTAACATTCTCATGAAAGGGTTTGATTAATCTCCCTTATCATGAGATTAAAATTGTATATTGATAGATCAAGAAGTTTCCCACTTCCTAAAACATCAAAAAGAAAAATAATTTAAGGAAAAAGTCACTAGAAGCGATATCACTGATCATTTCAAAAGTTTTAAAATTGAATATGATAGGTGTGAAACAATTTTTATGATTCTAGAATCGATATAACTGATCAATTATAAAATTTGGAAAATAAATAATTATGAAGAATTAAATATTACACCCAGTAGTTGAAAATCTACCTAGAAATAAATTTATCATAGATTCATATAAAATTCAAGAACTGCAATTATAATTAAAAATGAAACTAAATTAATATAACTGGAGTGAAGATATACCCATTTTGAAGATAGGAAAAAGTACTGCTCTACTCCTACTCCTCTCTCGATTTATGAAATTTAGAATGTAAAAGAAGATCTACTTCTATCATCTACCTCAGAACTTAGGGTCAGTCATTTTATGGTTCATCACTAATAGCATGTGCCATCTTCGACCAATCTGCTAGTAGTCACCAAAAATGTTCCCTCATCTTCTATAATCCTTGTTATTTTAGAAAATTTATTCTAATTGATTGATTTCAGTAATTGGCAGTATGAACCTGGATGCAGACTCTTCTTGATTTTTCCCAAAAAACAATAAAAAGAATTAACACATTATAATTATAACTATTATAAAAAATATAAATTTTATAAGTATATTTAATATTATTATTATAAATATTAAAAATATTTAATTATTAACTAATTATTACTGTAATTATATTAATATACTTATATATCTATAAATATATATGATTTATCATTATTAAGATATTAAAATTTTGAAATTATGTTAATTAATTTTTAATTAATTATTTATTTTAATATAAAATCATAATATAAAATAATTAATATTGTTTGTAAAATCATTAAAATGATTATATAAATATATATATATGTTATCATTTATTATTAATAAAATTTATAAAAAAGATATAAATACGTTGATAATTATATATTTTATTCTTTTAATTATTTAATTTTTTTTCTTTATTCACTGTATAAATATAATATTTTAATATTTTATTTATTTATTATTTTAATTAGTCATTATTACTGTTATTTATTTCTTCATTTTCCCCTTATTTAGCTGTTTCCTCCATGGGTGTTCCTTCATCGTGGGGGGGTGATTCAGCTTGAGTATCTTAGGGATGAAGCTTCGATGACTTGGCATTCTTCAACTTGGGTTGAAGATGGAAACATCAATGAAAGATGGTAGGTTATTAGTGACATCATCCCTATGCTTAGTCGCATGCCGCTTCTTCAACTAGTGAGGAATGGTTTCAGATCTAGCGATATCATGTATGACTTTGTTTTTATATAGGGATGGTGGTTATAAATACACGGTGTTAGGTTAGGTGATCGAAAGATCACATTTTGGTCATCCTCTTCAATGGAAGAATCAATAGGATGTGGGGTGTTCTTCAGATATTTCTAGCTCTGTCGACCATAAATTTTCTGGCCACCATCAGATTCCACGTAGTATCCTATGTGGGCCCAGCTTCATTGATAACCTGATGTGGTGTTTGGTTCTTCAAGATGTAGAGACCTTCATTGGTGATGTGTCTTCGGTTTCTCTAGATTCAACGGTGGAACTTTTTAGTGGTAGAATATTTGTGCTATTAGTATATGATAGGTGAGAGGTGTATTCAATTGTGGAAGGGTGGAAGTGGTCTAGAAATCAAAGCTGTCATTAGAAGAACATAGACCAATTAAAGGGGATGGCAGTGGAAGATGGGTGATCTACCAGTGTATTGGGTTCAACAGTGGTACAACACTAGGTATGTGGAAAAAGTAGGTCCTGACGGCAGAAGGAGCTCGATGGTGTTTGGGAATCCCCTCTTCTATTAGTGGATGCAGGTTGGCGGTGGATGTAGGTTGGTGGTGGAACCCCTGCTTTGGCAGTGTATCCCCTACTGTGCTACTACTAGAACATAGGAGTCCAATAGTAGATCCAGTCTGTTGATAGATGGATGAACAATACTCTGCCCCACTAGAGGATTGACGGCGGACTCATAGATCTACCAACCAGAAGTAGACGAACAATAGTACTGTAAATAAACAATAAAAAAGAAATTAATATTAAAAATTAAAACATTAAACTAAATGAATAAAAACTAAATAATTATTCAATTAAATAATAAAATGAAACACAAATCAAAAGATGAATAAAGAAAACGATAAACCAAATTAAATAAATAAATTCAAATTTTGACTTTTATAATTTTAAAACTAAATATTATTTAAATTGTAAAATTGAAATATTAAAATACGAAATAGTAAAATTTAAATTATAAACAATTTTAAATTATTATAAAATATAACGATCAATTATTTAATTACATAAATCCTAATATTAGAGAAAACACTTAAAATTAATATTTTAAAAAATAAATATAAATAAAATAAAAAAAGTAAATAATAAAATTAATAATTAAAATTAAAATTATATAATTAATCATAAAAAATAATTAATAAATTTAACAACAAAAATTATAAAGTAAAATTATTTAACTATTAAGGGTCAATTAATTTATCAAATTAACAAAAAATTAAATAAATGATGGGGAAAAACTCCTCAATTAATGGCCACATAAAACTTCTCAATACATTATTATTTCTAATCCTCAAGAAATTAATGAAAAATATCAATTGGCAATAATAAATCTTAAAATTAAAAAACTATAATGCCAAAAATAATTAGTTTAGAAAAATGATTTTCCTACATAATCCCTTTTAAAAAGAAAGTATGAATTCCATCTCAAATTTAAGTGGCTGTAGTAAAATATATGGCTAGTTTTATACTAAAATACTTTATTTTGAAACTTTTTGAATTGAATTAAATAATCATTAACTTTAATTTAACTAAGACTTTCAAACTTCTCTTTACCTCTAGGTGATTCAACCCATATAATTATCACTCAAATAAATTAGACACAACTGAATGGATGAGTGAGTTCAATAAATGCATGAAGGAATAAATAAATCATCCAACAGTTTTAGCTTTAGGATAAAAGAATGAAAAAAATAATGGAAGATGAACCTAGATTTGGATTAGGTTTCATACCTCATGTAAATGCATGTCTTATAAGTTTGATTCAATAAAAAAAGTTACAATTCAATGATAGATGTATTAAATTATCTTAAAATTTAACCATGAGCATATGATTTCAATAGGTAAGAAAATTATTTACTCAATTAAACTCATTGGTTTGTGAATTAATTTCACTCTAACATTCCCTTGTACTTTCATTATCAAAATTTACCAAATAACTCTTCATCTCACTTTATTTATGTAGATTTTGTTCTTTTATCCTTACTTAAATTTTCAAATTTCCATTTTGATGTTTTCTAATTATGTCTTCTTTTTATCTTTGGTCAAATTTGGCTGCATTAATTATTCTATTTTCAAATAATCCTTGGTCTGAGGTTCATATAATTATTGAGTTTCTTTAAATTAATCTATCTTCCATGGTTTATTATGAACACACTACTAGGTTGCGTGACCATAATATATACAACAAACAGAATAAGTTTCATTTGGATGATACCAGCTCCATTAGTTTTCTATTGGTAAGAAACATTTTTTTTTCAGAATGTTCATCAATAAAACATAGAAAGTTTCAAAAAAAAAATCAATGCTCAAGAAATAAATGATAAATTAGAAATTAAAAAACATTACAATAATCTATTTTCAGAGTTGTTTTTTTTTTCAAAACATCAATTTTCAAAATTTTACATGATTATTTTTATAAAAAAATTATTTTTTATGTATTAAAAAATTGGTTTCAAAAAGGATTCCCCAAAAATAGCACAAAAAATGTGACACATTTATCACTAAATCATGAATTTCTAATTATATATAAGTTATATTAATTTCTGTATAATAGTTAGTAGGGTCAAACCCAAGGTAAGGTTATTAATATGACAGCATAACAAATTTTTTTAAACAAGACCACTGTTAATAATGGTCAAAATATTTTTCAATATTTTAATATTTATAATGAATGAAGATGATAATGAGGTGATGATTTTTATATAATTATATGAAGAAGGAAAAATGGTGATCAAAAGTGGAACGGTTAATTGGGGAATATGATCAAGAAAGATGCTCAGGGAACCTCAAATATTTGGGTTGAATGTATATATTCGTTCCTATAAATTTAATTAAATTCATAGCCTTGAAAAAGAGTTTTATTAATCTACCTTTACAAGATATTAAACACAAATATTTATGGTTCTTGATGTTTTCCACCTCAAGAAACATCAAGAAACAAAAGAATTTGATGAAAAAGTCATCAAAAGAGATCTCTCCAATAATTTTCAATGTTTTAAAATAGAATATGAGAGGTGAGAATCAATTTCTATGATTCCAGAATTGATCTCATTGATCTATTTTTGAAATTTGTGAAAAAGAAATAATTATGAAGAATTAAAGATTACGCCTAGAAGTTGAAAATCCCCCGAGATAAAAATTTAGCCCGAATTCATATCAAATTCAAGAACTGAAATTAAAATTACAAATTAAATAAATGAAATATAATAGAAGAGAAGGTATCTCACTTTTGAAGATTTAAAAAGGCACTTATTTTCCCATTCTTTGCTCTCGGTCTCTAAAATTCTGAATGAAAAAGATAGTCTTTTTCTGTCACCTACCTTAGAACTTATCCTTTATCATTATCTGGTTTATCACTAATGGTGTGCTCTAACATAGAGAAATCTTCTTAAAGTCACCATACACATGTCCTTATCTTATGAAATCATCTTCAATTTAGAAAATCCATTCTAATTAATTTCTTCCAGTGGTTGGCATCATGAACCTAGACGAAAAATCCACCTCATTCAGCAAAACAAACAATAAAAATAATTAATACATTAAAATAATAATTATTATAACGAAAATAAAATTTATAATTATATTTAACATTATTGTTTTAATGATTAAAAAATATTTGATTATAAACTAATTATTATTGTAATAATATTAATAAAATTATATATTTATAATTATATAAGAATTATCATTATAAAAAAATAAAAAAATGTTATTATGTTAATTAGTTTTAATTAATTATTTAATTTTCTATAAACTGTTAATACAAACCAATTAATATTATTTTAAAAATTATTAAAATGATTATATATATTTAAAAATACATATATATACATATTATCATTAATTGTTAATAATATTTATAAATGAATATAAATATGTTGGCAAATATATATTTGATTTTATTATTTTAAATTTTTTTTATTGATTTCCTTATTCATTATATAAATATATTATTATTATTATTATATTATTATTTATTTATTATTTCAATTAATTATTATTTTTATTATATTTTTATTTATTATTTTCTAATTTATTTTTATTTTCACTTCTTATTTAACTGTTGCCTCTTCAGGTCTTCCTTCCTCATAGGGGGAAGGGGGGTTTATCACGATTAGCTTCAGGAGGAATCTTTGGAAGCTCAACCTTCTTCAACCTGGGTCAGCGATGGAAGCATCGATGACAAACGATGGTTTAGTAGTGGTGTCATCCCCAAGCTCGGTCTTGGACCCCTTCATCAACCAATAGTGAATGGGTTCAGATCTTGCAACATCAGGTGTGAATTTGGTATCATCTTGTAACAACAGTTGCAGATCCATGGCATCAAGTTTCGTGGTTGATGACTCATTGTCTATTAATTCTTTTTAATGGAAGATACGACATGATATTGGTGTTCTTTAGAACTAGCGATCTTAGTCGGTAAGAAATGGTCTGACCACCTTCAAGCACTACGCGATGTCCATCTTGGGTTCAACTTCTTTGAGAACCAATTATGGTAGAAATTTATTTAATCTGCAATGACCTTTATCATTTTTTTTCTTATGTTATGCCAAATTTAGCAGTTAAACTTTTCAATGGCAGCACAAACATGCTACTGGTAGGTGAGAGGAAAGCCATGGATTTAGTTGTGAAATGATATGGAAATGAGCTAGAAATGGAAGTTGGCTATAGAAGAACAGATACTGGTAGAAGGGGATAAAAGTGGTATATGGGTGATCTATAGGTGGATTGGGTTCAACTGTGGTACAACACAATTACTAGGAAAGAAGTAGGTCTTAATGGTAGAGGGATCTCAATGGTGTACGTGAATACCCCACAATGGTGGTGGATACGGGATGGCATTGCATGTGGGATGATGGTGGCACCCCATCTCTAGCAGTGGATCCCATATTGTGCTATCACTAGAATAGGGGAGTCCAACGATGGATCCAATTTTGGGGTAGATGGATGAAAAGTACTCTTCACCAGCGATGGATTGATAAGAGGTCGGTAGATCTTCCAACAAACACTAGAAAAACAACTATACTACAAATAAAAAAATAAATTAACATTAAAATTTAAAATTACAAATGAATGAATCCAAAATAAATACTTATTCAATTAATTAATTAAATAAAACACAAATCAAAATATGAATAAATAAAAAGTTAAAAGAACTGGATTAAATAAATTCAAATTTAGATTATTAAAATTTTTAAACTAAATATTAATTAAATTGTAAAATTAAAATATTAAAATACCAAATAAAAAAATTTAAATTATAAAAAAGTTCAAATTATTATAAAATATAATTATAAATTATTTAATTACAAAAACCAAAAAATATTAGAAAACACTAATATTTTAAAAGATAAATATAATTAAAATACAATAAAAAGTAAAGAAAAAGAATTAATATTTTAAATAAAAATAAAAATAATTAAAAATAAAAATGATAATTAATTAATTTTACCATATAAATGATTATATTAATAATTAAGGGTCGATTAATTAATTAAATTAATAAAAACATAAATAAATAACGTGAAAAAAACATCTCAATTACTAGACACAAAAAAACATCCTTCCCATACCTAAAAAATTTACTAGTTCCTTTAATAAAATTTCCTCAGTGCTTCCTTCCACAATTTGAGCATAAAGAAAATCTCATCTTCTTATCTCTATGGTTTTTATAGTTTCCTTTGAACTCCATCTTCATTTTCATGTCAAAACCGTGTGATTTATGGGTAACTTCGATCTCCAATTCTACCGCGAGAGCACATTGAATGATTTTTCATTACTACTGAAGCCTCTTATGGATAAATCCCTTTAGATACTTGGATTTAATCCAATGAATAATCTATTAACATTACTTTTAGGTTGGATGATAATTCACAAAGTGTACCTCAAGTGTTGTAAAATTTTTCTCATTGGTACCAATAAATTCATCATCATTCTCCTTTAGCTCATGGTGTTCCTTATCTATTTTTATATGAAGGATACGAGTGAAGTAATTATTAATAAACAATATATTAAACTCATCATACACTATAGAGTTAATTTCATCATGTTCTATTGTATTCTTGATGAGATACCACCATTGATTCACTTCTCCTTCCAAACAATAGACATCCGAAATTATTTTTTCACATTCTAAATAGTGGAGAATAGGAAATATCATTTCATTAGTACCGATCCATTTTTTAGTGACTAATGGATCAGAGGATCCACTTAAGAAGGTGGGAATTGCCTCTTAAAGGACTCAATAGATCATTGTTCCCTCTTTTTCTTGTTTGGATGTTCAACATGATTCATGTATTGGGAAATTTATGTGAGTATAACAACAAGATTTTACATTCCATCTTCAATAATGTTTGTCTATAAAGATGGAAATAATTGATTTGTCGATCACACTCATAATTAAAATAGTTCATTTCGGTTCTATAAATTGAATAAAACCAAAAAACAAAATGTAAGAAACAATAATCATAGCGAGGAACCACATAGTCATGATAAATTACTTATAAGATTTCTAAATAAAAAATTATTTTTTATCTATTCCACCTTAGGTTTATCATAGGTTATCAATATTCATTTCTATTAAAATATGTCATGATGGTTCATCAAGGTTTTATGAATTTACAAATAATATTCCCCAGATTGTTAAACTTGGTGTTTATCAAGGCCCATTTTTATGTACTAGGTAATGCTCGAGTCAAGCCCGGCACACCTTTTTGAGGTTATTACCCCTAGGTATCTCTATACTTGAGCAATATTGAATTGTGGTACCCAAACAGGGATGTAATTTTGTTGAAATAACTCACTCTATCCTTTAAAAAAACTCCATGTCATTTCTTATACTTTGACTCATCTATAGACATACCTATAGGGATGTTACAAATTTTTTATCATCCTAGTTTCAAAAGGTTTACTGTAACATTATTTGATTCTAAATATAAATGACCAAATTTTTTTATACATAAATATTACATCATAATAGATGAATTTTCATTGTATAACATAATGGGACACACCAGAATCATTGAGGTTCTATGACTTTGGAAACATAGACACATAAACAAATGATTCAATAATGAGCTACACCATCTCACACTAAGTTCTTCATAACTAGCACCCTTATAAGACATATCATACATAATATCATTCATATAACCTAGGAAAAGGAAACAGAAGAAAGGGTGATCTTAGATGCTTAGTAAGGTTAAACAATGGAGAAATCAAAATATCATGAAAATAAGGGTATGAGAACTTGAGAATAACATTTGAAAACCATACCTTGTATATAATAGATCATAAAATTGAGTCAAGAAATATATATTAGCAGTTCATAATACGTGAATCACAATGGAATAAAATAACATGACCCATAAGAACATAACTTCATCATAATATATAGATTTATGGCATATACATTATTATATAAAATCATTAACTTGTAGTTCAAGGCTCATTTCCAAAAACTATCTTAGTGGAATGGGTTCACCAATAAAACTATCATAGTATTCAATGGTCACTCCCAAGACTATCACTGTGGAAATATTTCCTTAATAAAATGGGTTTACTCACCATTATATTTCTATTTATCTCATGATATATTAATATTTATTCAATTCATTGGAGGGAGATATAGGTCCCACCCTCCACATAAAGAAAATCATACATTCGTGTGCTACAATATCATAAAACATTAATTATATTAAATCCCATCAAATGAAATGGTTTTCATAAAAATTTCATTAAGAAATAACCTATGTAAAAGAAATATGTTTCATAATAATGTCATCATTTCATCAAATTATAAGTTGTGAAAAAACAACTGAGTTTCAGAAGAATTTTATCATGTTATAACCCATGGAAGGGAAACATTTTTCATAGCCATATTTAAAACATAAACATAAACCATTTGTAGATAGAAGAAATATGGTATCAATGGATCATATCCTAGATAAAGACTAAGTATCATCATAATATGTCATATTAGATGAAAAATTATTTTGAAAACAAATCAATTGGGGCATTTATTAAAAAAAATATCTAATTTTTGAAAATCACATTTTTAAAATAAAAAATATTTAAATATTTTTGAAATAATTTTACATGAAAATAACCTTGAAAACATATAAATTATGAGCCAAATAAAATAATGTCCATAACATCAGGAAATTTCCATTCATGTTGTACATGTTAAAAGAAAGATTCCATTAATTTTTTTTGATAAAAGCCAAAGAAGACCTGTTTGGATAATGACACAAACATTACATTAAAAAAAATTTAATAATGAAAAACATGGGTAAACAATGTCTTTAATTAATATTTTGTATAATATTAAAAATATTTTTTGAAATATTTTTTTAGAAAAAGGTAGTTTTGGAAGAAAAATGGTTTTTGACAGAAGAGGGAAATAAAGACGATTGTTCATGAAAACACCTTTTTGAACTCTTGGGTACATAAAGATAAGAAAATCAAGGGAAAATATGTATTTTCGTTAAATATACCTAGAAGAAGAAAATATAGGATTTTTTTGTAGTATAGATCATAAAATTTTATCTTTGTAAGAATAATCATGAGAAATTCCAATAAATGATTAGATTGTGATATAAAACCCTTACAACTTTGGTAACTTGGAATCACAAGCCCCATGAAAGAATAAAGTTCAATGAAACTTAGAATATAGTTATTATAAATTAATTCATGATATTACATGTCAATGGGGCTGTATATAAACCTCATAAAAGAATATAGGTGCATAATATATGCCTCAAATAAGGAAAATTGAGACAAAAATCCTTTACCTTAAGTATCATCTTCCTTCATACCCATTCAAATATCCTTTATAATAAATATAATATTATTATATAGATATTATAAATCCACACACAAAAATAGACACAAACACACATATATAATATCATATATGATTTACTTTTTACCTTTTATTAATAATTTATTTACAATTCTTTGTTAATGTCACATTTCATATTATAAATACTTTATTTTTTTGTATGTTTTTGATTTTTTATTTTTCTGGTCCACTTTATTTGATCATAGTTCCCTCATATAATTACTTTTAAACACGATTTTAATATAATATATATTCATTATATATATATATTTATAGTTATCCATATAAGTTAGAGTTAAAAAATGATATGCACTATTCATAGAGATGGTAGGTCGTACGTATGTTTGAACACTATTTCTATTTTCTCAAAGGAATGAAAGAAATAAAGGTAATTAATATATTAAAATTATAGAATCATTTTTATGTCATATATATAACATATTTTCATTAAAACCATCCTTATTTCCTTCCATATAAAAAATGAACTAATCCCATCACTTTGTGAGGTGGTGGTCTTCCGTACACACGAGAAATGTTATCGTATTCCCACAGAATGGAAAATAAGAAGGTATATGTGATATAATAATTAAAAAAGTAATATAATATTATAAATATAATATATAAATATTTAATCAATAATTATATAATACCGTGAGAGGTGGTGATGGAAAATTAAAAACATCAGTTTGTAAGGCAGTAGTCTACCATACAAAAAAATAATGATTTTAAATCACATTCAATTGAACTGGAGATATATTAGGGTAACTACATTAAAATAAAAACATATTATTGTATCTAATACAATTAAGATAATATATCATCATGGTTTAATAATAATTTAAGGTGGTTTAGGAAGAAATAAAATAAAAATGATCGTTTTAAAAATGTTACATCTTCTTAGGGTAGCCTCATTATGTTTACTAAAAAATCCTTCCTAAGAAGAATTTATGAAAACATTAATGATTATATTATTATATGAAAAAAATTAATGAATATATTTGTAAGATATTTGTTTAAACAAATGGTTTTGGAAGTGTGAAGAGCACATGAGAAGCTAAGGCCTTTTGTAAGGGAGGTGGGTGGCTCATTTGTCAATTTTGGAAAGAAAAATGTGTACCCACATTTTAACGTCCCAAAAGTCACCAAAATGGACCATTATAAAAACCTATACATGATAAGTTATAAATATTTCCATAAAATGGGGTTTTAATATTTTTTTGGGTCATTTTTTGAACCATATCTTGTTATTTTAACCCCTGATAAACCCATTTTTACCTTAACCGTGGCAAATATTTTTGTTACTATTTTTAGTATTAATTATGGTAAAAAATTAAGATTAATATATTTGGTAATATAAATTATTATTATTATAAATATATAATTAAAATTTTCTAAATCCTTTCATATTAGTTGAAAATTTTAATTTAAAATTAAACCCCTGCATGCTACGAGAAACCAGTTTTCCAAAGAGAAAATGTTCAAATGTATAAAAAGTTTTTATATCAAAATTCATTAAGAAAATGATTCCAATGACCTAAGTTAAATTAAATAATATATAATTAATCTAAATTTAATTTAATACCCATATTTAAATAAAAATTAACATTATAAATTCTTTAAACTAAATGTCATTTTTAAATAAAAATTATTATTTTTAACTATTCACTGAAAAATTAATCTTTTCAAATAATTCCAATAAATCACCCTAATAAAAATTTGTAATGATTTTTTCAAAAATGAATTTTATTTTATAAAATTAATTTTAAATATGTTTAATTTTTTTTATTATTTATCCTAGAAATAAATAAAAAACGTTTTTTGAGAAAATAGCATTTTCAATACAAATAAAGACTTTACCAAAAATTAAGTACTTTTTATCAATATGTTATCATTTTATAAAAAAATATACTTAATATTTAAAATGGGGTTATTCCTATTAATTCTTCCAAGTTTAAATTATAGGTAACAATAATACTGTTTAAATAATAATATTACTAATTTCCCATGGTTTATAAAAAGTTAGTGTTGCGTATAACACAAGCTATTAAAGAGATTTAATTTATTCAAAAAAAATTCCTCAAAACATCTTTGTGTGGATATATAATCATGTACAATAAGTTTAATTTTGTTAAAAATATATTACAAAAATATACATATATATTATACCATATATGGTTTTTTATGACCTCTTATTACCTTTTTTATTAACAATTCCATGTTAAAGCCATGTTTTAGGTAATAATTTTATTGTTTTTTTGTGCATGTTTTATTTGGTATTTTTGATCCTATTACTTTTATAATTCATATATAATATCTATAATTTTAACCACGATATTAATATAATATATAATCATTATATATGTATTTATATTAATCCATAAAATTTAGATATAAAGAATGAAATACACAGTTCATGGAGACGATTTGATGTACATACACATGAAATGAGTGTCCATTTAATCATCATATGATATGGAAGAAAGGTAAATAATATATTACCATTCCATAATGATTATTATTTTATTTTTATCACATATTTTCAATAAAACTATCCATATTACCTTCCTTGTAAATCTTGAACAAGTCACATTGCTTCACGAGGTGGTAGTCCACTGTACACATGAATGATGTTGTCATATTCCCATGAAAAGGAAATTATGAAGAAACGTATGATTTAATGATTATAGAAGAATTATAATATCATAAATATCATATATATAATCAATAAATTCATCATTATATCTATCCATGAGAGGTGGTCATAAAAAAAGGGAAAACAATGGATTGTGAGTCCATAGTTCACTGTACACACAAATAATGATTTTGTCACCCATTTAATGAAAGAGGATATTGATATAGGCCATTAAAATAACCTAAAAACGTATTATTATATTGAATATACTGAGGTTATTATATAATCTTACATTAATAAAAATTATAGGAGGTGTAGGAAGAAATACAATAAAAATCTTGATTAGGGATGTTACTTCTTCTTCATAGAAATAATTTTTGTTTGCACAAAAAGAATTGTTAGGATAGATTTATGACCAAAAAAGGATTATATGATGAGATGAGGGAATTAATTATGAGATTTGGGTAGGTATTTTCAAAACTAATTTGTTTTGTAATTTTGATGAGGTGGGGAGACGTGGCAACCTTTTATAAGTTAGGTAAGTGCTATACTTGTAATTTTTCAAGAGAAAAAGGTATACTAACATTGAAAAAGGATAAAAAATGGGCTATTGTTGATCCTAGATAATATAATATCTAAATATGTCAATCCTATGGGTGCTTGAAATGTTTTGGGTCATTTTTAATATATATATTTCTGGTTTAACCCCTGATAAACTAATTTTTACCTTGACCATGATAATTAATTTTTACTATTTTTTACTATTAATTTTGATTATAAATAAATTTGATGATATTAGATAATATATATTATTATGATTCCAAATATTTAATCCATTTTTCCATATTTCATTCATAGAATTTTCAAAATTTAATTTAAAACTAATCCTATATATGCGACAATAAAATAGTTTTGCAAAGAGAAAATACAATTTTTTTAATATTTTTTATATCAAAATTCAATTTGAAGATGATTTTTATGAAAATAATTGTATTAAGATATATATAATTTAAATAAAGTTAACATTAATGCCATATTTAAAATTTTTTATGTTTTTAAATGATTTAAAATAAATGATAATTCTAAATAAAAACCGATATTTTTCTATCACAAACCAAGTTGGGGTGTCATCCATCCCAACACCCGAACCAACCCGAGATAAAGCCCAAAGAGAATTCCCAATCTCCATGGGTTGGGAACTAGTTATTGGGTATCTACAGTACACTTTTGGGAATGATTTCACCCAAGATAACCAACCATAAACAACATTGAATAATAAAGCATCATACCAAGTTCAATATCCATAACCAAAAGAGGTATACCAATTTCCATATTCAACATTTTACAACTTTGACCAAAACAAAAATAACACAATAGAAAGGGAAAACAATAAACCATAAATAAAAAATCTCAATAAAATGAGAGGGTCATCACCCTAAATCCACCATCACCAACACTTTTAAGAAGTGGAACACTAGAAAATAGATCCACCACCACCGCCATGGAAGATCTTTCCATTACATAGGTTATACATAACAAAGTCTACATTCACGCAAGGGTATATGTAGGGTATGAGAAACATCATAGTAGGATTCCACACAAAATAAGGATTCCATTCTATAACATTAGAAAAAAAATCAACATGCACATTTTCATAAGAACTTTGGAAATATTTCAAGGAAAACATATCAAGGAAAACATTTTTAAGAAAAAATTACTCAAAATAAGATATATTTGAAATAAATGTTTATAAAAGGTACACCATAAGCCGACAGTTAGCACAAAATCATGAAAACATCACATTATGAGAGAGAACCATTTCATGGGAAATCCCTATAGGCTCTAGCTCTAGTGGGACCATATGATCCTCTTACCTCAGTGATACGCTCCTATAACCAAAACCCAAAGTGTCTTTGTGCATGAGACAATAAAGGGAAACACATCATAAGGTCTAGTGGTATCTAAATATAAGACAAAACCCATGGTGTTCCCATTAACTATTCACTATAGGGGAATACATACCAAGGTATAGTGTTATCAGATCATATAACATTTTTAGTTAGTGTTGTAGCGTCACTACTACAAGAAGAAATCAGGCCTTGGCCCCACAAAATCAACTAGCGTACTAGTTTTACATTGCCCACTTAGATACCCAGGATTCCATTTTTACTCAATTTTTATTTCATATTTCACAAAAATCATTAATTTCACATACACAAGACAAACATCATGAACACACATAAAAATCCACTTATTTCACAAGAACATTCATCCCACAATCAAATCTCACATGAAAACCACCATTTTCCAAAATCAAATCCACTTTCAAATTCACATATACACCAAATCTATTTTGAAACACATTTCACATTAAATGAAAAATTCATAAATCCCATTAGGAAACACAATAAGAATAGAAAACATGAAATACTACCATTTACAAAGGAAAATCCCCATTTAAAATATATATACACTTCAAATAAAATTTAAAATGTGCCTCACACCACTTTCACAATTCATAGTAGACATTTAAAAAACATAAAAAATAATATCATGTGAAACAAAACCCATTTCCTTTCAGAAAACAACTTCCATCACATTTATACCTCAATTTTTTTATAACATATTTTACATCTTTCACACAATCCATTGAACACATTTATAAATCAAAACAAACAAGTACACATGAAACACAATCAAAATCTTTTAAAAAACAACCTTCCTAAACATACACACTTCAAATTACTTTGAAAACTCATTTATCACCACACACATAATTCATATAACACCTTTATTAAACCAAGAAATCAATCCAAAATCATCAAATAATTTAAAAAAAACGAAACTTCCAACCTTACACTTGGAAACTTCTAGAATATAGTGGGAAATCACAACCGACCCACAAAGGAAATCTATAAAGGAAATATCCAACTACAAAAAACAAGATTATACCCAATAACTCAAGATAAAACCCTCATTAAGTCAATAAACTATATATAAAATAAGAACTCAAATAAGGAGGAAGAAGAACCCTAAAAGAAAGAATAAACCAAGAGGAAAGAGACTTACTCGATGATTTCTTGAGGAACCAAGACTAAAAACACCAAATGATTAGAGTTAAATGGGTCCAAAAAGGATTGTTAGAAGCTCCTAGGGATGAAAATATTTTATGGTTCAAATTAGTTGTGATTTAGGGTTAAAACTGATGAGGTAAAAAGAGTAATTTTTCAATTTCTTATAACCTAGATAGGTCATAGGGTTAGCCTACATGGTTTTCTAAACCATGTAGAAAAAAGTGTTTTTCTCTATATCCAAGAGGAATGAGGCTTCTTGGTTTCACGGGGGAGGGTGAATGCCCATGCAACCTTGATAGATCCACTATCCAGGGTCCATGGTTTTACATGGGATGACGCATAGTTTCCCCTAAACATATGCCAATTGTGTGGCACCTACTGTGGGGTCCAAAATTTAAAGTTTCTATAAAAAATCCTAGGAAATCCCAGAGAAAAATGCAAGACCAAAGTTAAATATAAAAATAACTAAAAATAAAATCATGGATGTGAAAATTCTTTCAACTATGAATCTTAAATCCATAATAAAGTCATTCCAGATTTTGATCAGAGAACAATAATAGATACTACTGATCAACCCTAGAATTTTGCTCCAAAGTATCATTCTCATCATAACCATGCTTCCAAAGAACTTAGACTAACAATATGTATTTTCCATTAAGAACTTTCTCTTAAGAATCCATATTTTGAATTGGCCTCTTGAACATAGATATATAAGGCTCTAACTCCAACTCCTCCCAATTAAGCACATGAGATGGATCCATATTTTAATTTTTCAGTTGAGAGACATAAAACACTTCATGAATTGATTTCAACTGGGAAGGAAAATCCAGCTGGAATTCTACCTTACCAACCCTCTTAGTGATATCAAAATGTCCAACATACCTCAATTTTAGCTTCCCTTTCTTACCCAAGTGATGGTGACCCATGCAAGGTGCCACTTTCAAAAACACCAAGTCACCCATGGAAAACTCAAAATATTAGAACCTTTAATCTGTGTAAGACTTATGGAAACTATAAATTGTTTAAAAATGATACCTTCCCAATATGAAATTATCAGATGTTTCCTACACAAGGCTCGGTGCTAACAACAAGGTCTCACCCACCTCATCCTAACACAAAGGAGACCTAAATGAATGACCATAAAGAGCCTCAGAAGGATGTGTTATAATTAGGATTGGTAACTATTATTATAAGAAAATTAAACCAATATCAAATGAATATCCCAAAATAATTTGAAATCCAACATAGATTCCTAGAGAATGTATTCCAATATTTTATTTTCCCACTTCGTCTAACCATTTTTTTGAGTGTGGTATGTCTTGCACAACTTAACATGTGACCTCATCACCTTCTAAAGTCCTTCCCAAAACTGTGAGGTAAAAGAAGTGTCTCTTTCAAGAACAATTTTTGATGGCTCACCATGAAGTATTATGATCTCTCCAATATAAAACTGACCCAACTCATCCACTTTGGATGAATCCCTGGTCAAAATTAAATGGGTTGATTTGGTCAGATGGTCAATCACTACCCAAATAGCATAAAACCCTCGGGGTGAATGAGGTAATCCAATAATAAAATCTATGGAAATCTAATCCCACTTCTAGGTAGGAATGGGTAGTGTCTAAAGAAAACTAGAAAGCCTTTGGTTCCCTACATTAACCTACATACATGTCTAACATCTCAATAAAAAGTCAGCTACATATCGCCTCATACCTAGCCACCAAAATTGCTGATACACATCATAAAACATCTTGGTGGTACGAGGATGAATGACCCACTGAGACTAGTGTCTGTCTTACATCAACACCTTATGTAATGAAAATGGCACCATGAAGAAGACCTTGAAGCAAAAAACTTCCTCAAGAGACAAAAAACCATTCATAAGGAACCTCCCCACCATTTAAGAACTTCATAGAGCACTGGCACAACTCCTCAATTAGATTCTCTTTCTAAATCAATTCTAGAAGGGAGGGTGTCAGCTAAACACTTTACAAGAACACTCCTCCACTCTTCTCATTGGTCTTGAGTTTCATTTGAAAAAAATAACTATCAAAGTCCACTCATCACTAGACTCTTTCAACACTTACAATGGAACTTTCCTGATCAAGGAATCTTCAACCACACGTCCTTTGCCTAGGGTATACATGATATCAAAGCCAAACCCCTAATGTTAATCAACCCAATGAAACTGGTTTAGATTTAGATAGTTCTGGTAGAATATGTAATCCAAACTCTTATGGTCCGAATAAACCACAAATTTATCCACAAAAAATATAATGATGCCATTCCTTTAAGGCATACATCACCACTTCCAATTCTAGGTCATGGGTTGGGTAATTATTTTAATGTGGATGAAGCTGTTGAAAACCATACAACACCATATTCTCATCTTGTATCAACAAACACCCAAGACAAGTACATGAAGCATCACAATAGACCATGAAACCTTTCCCAGATTCTAGAAAGATCAAAATGGGGGTAGTGGTCAGCCACCTCTTAAGCTCCTCAAAAGATGCTTGAAACTCAGAATTCCATTCAAAATTTATCCCCTTCTAGGTGAGTGCCATCATAAGATTATAAAGCTGATATAAACCTTGAAAAAATCACCCATAATACCCTTATAGGCCCAAAAATATCAAAATATCGAAAATATTCTTCAACTTCATTCTTGACATCACTGCACTGATCTCCTCAAGGTCCCCCAAAACCCCTCATTATGAGATCACGTGTCCTAGAAACTTAAAATCCTTGATCTAGAAGGTTAACTTTAAATTATTCTCATAGAAGGGATGTTACTGAATAGTTACCAACACAATCTTCAAATGTCTCTCATGCTCATCATTGGTCCTAAAATAGAACATTATTTTATCCAAAAATACCACAACAAAAGATTCAAGGTACTGGGGGAACACTCAGTTCATAAGCACCAGAAAGAAATTTGCATCATTTGTTAATCCTAAAGGCATGGAAAAGTACTAAAAATGGATATACCTACTTTGGAAAGATGTTTTTAGAATATCCACCTCCCTAATTCTAACCAGGTGATACCCAAAAGACAAATTGATATTGGAAAACAACCATGAATCCTTAAGATGACAAGAAATTTCATCAATACTGGGGAAGGGATAATAATTATTTATTTTTACCTTATCCATATTTTGTTTATAAATAAATAACTAAAGATATAATTAAAACTTTTTGGAAAACTACAATGGGGAGGTCTAAGGAGAGATGCTCAGGTGAATACATCCTTTGGATTCCAAATAATCTAGTTGTACCTTTAATTACATAGAATCAGTGGGGTGACATATAGTACGAGTGAAGAGATATCATTTGTGTTCCCAATGAATAATATATTGTGAAATAGACATATTTATTTGGGGGAAAACCCATAAAGTCATATGGAAAAATATATGGAAACACCCTAAGTAGGTAATCTACCCTCATGAGAACCATCATCATCCTCCAACATGAGAGATGAGATCTAAAAAAATAAGGTTTCCTATCTTCAGATGTAGAGGTCTAGCACATCCTGACCAAGGATCCCATAGTCCCAAAAAAACACATGTACTTCTATCAGGTTCCATGAAACTAACTCTTCTTTGATAATAGTCAATGTGTACCTGAAAACACACCATCCAATCCATACCAAGGATCATGTCAAAGAGGTCTACATCTAAAACCAGGAAATCCCATTCAAGATCAAACCCTGATATGGTGATCATAAAATACAAACACCTAAAACATTACTCTTTCTTATTACTACATGGTTTCACTAACTCCATCACATTTGGAATGATATCGGTTTCCAAATTTAACACATTCATGAGATAAGAAGAAATAAAGGAAATAGAGGCACCTATATCAAACATAAAAACATGTAACAATGATTCAATAAGAATGATACCTCAAACTATCATAGGCCCACATCTGATTCCATTGTCACTCGATCCACAACATGAAGATGCTTTGTATTAGCCTGACCCTAGTAATGATCACTTACCTACCACTCTACTCTAATCTAACTCTACCCAAATGAAGATCCAACCCTAACACCATCACCTCCAAACCGAGAACCCTCTTTCCTTGACGGATATGACTGGGATGAAATGAATTTGAAAGATATAGATTATACACCACACTAGTATTGGTGTGCCACCTTGCAAAAATGTTTCACATTCCCTATAGCTCCCCATCAATGGCAATGTCTTGGTGGAGCTGGACATGTAGATCACATGTGCCCCTCCTTCCCACACTGATGTCACACAACAAACCCAACATTAGAAGCCACAAATGAAGGAAACTAGAAAGGATGGATTGAATGAACACCTCCCATATTATCTATATTATATCTATTTCTATTCTTCTTAGATAATATTCCACTTCCCTATCCCACTGCTAATATTGATCCAGAGAAACAAAACATACATCTATAATCAGTCTCTACATTGATAGCATGACATAAAACCTCCTCATAAATGTTGAACTTGAACAATAATACTTGAGACTAGATATCCGGTCGCAACACTATTTCAAAATTTTTATCCTTTATATACTCATTGGAAACCACCTTAGTTGAGAATTGGACTAACTCAACGAAATGGTTGGTATACTTGATCACAATCTAATCCCCCTAATGAAGTTCCAAAAACTCATTTGTCTTAGAGAAGTCCAAGGTATCTGGGAAATACTTATATTTGAATATGAACTTGAAATCCTTCTACCCCATCTTCTCGTGATTCCTATCTTGAATGACTAAGTCTCAACAGTTTCGACTGGGACCTTCCAACATGAATTAAGCACCATTTACCCAGGATTCCTCTAGAGTGTCAAGAAACTCAAACATCCATTGAATACTCTTAAGAAAAACCTCAGCTTCTAGTTGATCTATTATACCCTGAACTAAAAGAGGATACTTATTAAAGAACTACTATGATTTTCCCTACTCTACACCTGTTTTGACATCCTTGACTCGTGTTGGAACAAAGCCCACTTCTTGACCCAAGGCTTGGACAACCGAAACCACTACTTTCACAAATCTATGATCAATCAGTGAGGGAGAACTCTCTCCATCCTCTTCTCTTGGTTTCACAGAAGGTATATATGGATTAATATTACTACATCATGCAACAAATATAATAAGAATCCATAAATACAACCATCAATGCAAAATTTTGAGAATTTTCAGAAACTATCACATATTCCGTACACTTCCATAAATAATAACAAAGCCAAATTCATCAAAATAAAAATTAAAACCAAACTACTCAATCCACACATGGTGTCCATATAATTTTTTCAGCCTATATGTATCAATTACAGTATAATTTAAACCAATTCCAAAAATCCCATTGCGACTCAAGGACCGTTATAAGTTTTTTTGACCTAAAACCCCACTCGCAACCAAACCTCAAGCCCCAAAAATCCTAGCTTCAGTCTATACATAATATTCCCAAATAAAATGACCTAAAAAGATAGAAACCTAGATATGATACCATTTTTCCACAAACCAATATGATGTACCATCTAACCCAACACCTGACCCATCCTAAGACAAGGCCCGAAGGGAATTCCCTATCTCCAAGAGTTGGAAAGTAGTTCCTGGGTATCTATAATTCACTTTTGAGAACAATTTCACCCAAGATAACCAACCATAAACAAATAAATAATAAATCATCACACCAATAATAATATCCATAACCAAAATAGGTACAAAAATTTCTAGATTCAACTTTTTAAAACTTTTACCAAAACCAAAATACCACAATGAAATGGGAAAAAAATAAACCACAAGTCAAAAATATCCATGCAAAAATAGGTCCATCATCCTCAAAACACCACCACCAACACCAGAAAGAAGTGGAACACTATCAACTACATCCACCATCACCAAAAAGAACATATTTCCTTTACTTGGGTCATTAATAACAATGTCTACATACACCCAAGGGTGTATGTACGGTGTGATCCAATGCCCAATAGAATGCCACTGAATGGAATGATTCAATTCAATAATATTAGAAGAAAAATAAACATCCCCATTTTTATAATAAGTTTAGAAATATTTCTCAGAAATAGTTTGAAGGAAAACTTTTTTAAGGAAACATTTCTCAAAATAATCTTTCTTTGAAATAAAAATGTTCACAAGGTCTGTCGTATGATGACAGTTAACATCACTTCATTAAAAAAACACATTAAAAGAGAGGACCAAATCATGGGAAATACCCATAAGCTCTATCTGTTATGGGACCCTCAGAACCTAATACCTTGGTGATAAGATCCTAGAACCAAAACCCACAGTGTCCAGATGTATGAGCCACTAGGGGGGAACACATCCCAAGGCCTAGTGGTCTTCAAATATTAGCCCAAACCCACATCATTCCCATGAATGAACCACTAAAGGGGAAAACATCCCAAGGTATAATGGTCTCTGATCATATCATATGTTTAGTTAGTGTTGTAGTGTCAATCCTTCTAGAAGAAACTGATCCTAGACCCCACCAAATCAACTAGTGTAATGGTTGTACATGGCCCACCAAGATACCTGGGATTCCCTTTGGAGTCAATTTACATTTTAGATGTCACAAAAACCATAAATTTCAAATAAACATACCATGAATCACGAACACACATGAACATATACTTCTTTCACATGCATGTTCATACCATAATCAAAGCTCACATGGAAACCACCATTTTTCACAATCAAAACAACTTTCAAATTTACACTCACACAAAATCCATTTGGAAACATATTTTTCATCAATTTTATAATTCATAAATCCCATTAGAAGACACAACAAGAATATCAAACATCAAATCCAACCATTTCAATGGTAAAATCCCCTTTTAAAATCTATACGCATGCCAAATCCAATTTAAAACATGCCTCACACCCCTTTCATTATTCATAGAACACATTTAAGAAACATAACAAAGATTCTCATGTTTAACAAAACCCATTTCCTTTAAAAAACCAACTCCCATCACATTTGTATGTAAATAACTTTTTAAAACATATTTGGAATCTTTGACAGAATCCATTGAACACATTTATAAAGTACAACAAATAGTTACACATAAAACGCAATAAAATTATTTTAGAAAACCACCTTACAAAAGATAAACGCTTAAAATTTCCTTGAAAACTCATTTATCATCGCACACATAATTAATAGAAAAAATTTATAAAACCCTGAAAGAAATCTAAAATAATATAATAATGTTAAATCTTGGAACCACCTACCTTACACTTGGAAACTTCTGTAATTCGATAGAAAATCACAACCTCACCACAAAGAAACTATATACATGAATGAACTATCCACAAAAATAATTATCCTACCAAAAAACTCATGTTTTAACCCTCATCAGGTCAATCAACATGTTTAAAAATAAGAACTCAAAGAGGGAGAAAGAAGAACCATCCCTAAAAGAAAGAATAAAACAAGAGGAAAGAGACTTACATGATTATTTATTGAATAAACAAGGCCAAAACCACCCAATGATTGGAGTAAAAGGGGTCCAAGAAGGATTGGAGGAAGCTCATAGGGCCGAAAATCTCAAATGTCTCAGATTTGGGGTGATTTAGTGTTAAAACCAAAGAGGAAAAGAGTAATTTTAAAATTTTTAATGACCTGGACATGTCACATGGTTTTCCCACACAGTTTCCCAAATAGTGTGACAATAATACATCCCTCCCTATCTAAGAGGAATGAGGCCACATGGTTTACTAGGGGAGAGTGTATACCTATGTGACTAGTCATGTGGCTTAGACAAATCCAATGTATAGGGTGCATGGTTTTTCATAGGCTAACGTATTGTTTTCCCTAATTGTATTCCAATTATGAGCCACCTATTTTAGGGTACACAATTTATTTTTTCTCCAAAAACTCTTGGGAAATCCAAGGGATAAATTGAAGACCAAAGTAAACCATAAAATACCTCAAAATAAAATCACAAATATATTATTTTCACTATTTATCAAAACATTTATCTTCTCAAAAAATTCTAAAAAAATTACCATAAAATAATTTTAACATGATGAATTCAAAAATTAATCTCCCAATTTAAAATATATTTTCTAAAATTGGAAAAAAATAATTTTAAATTAACTACGAAAAATGTGACAAAAAATATTTTTATAAAATTTGTGTTTTAAGCATAAAATTGTATTTATTATTATCTCTTGTCTAGAAAACACATAAAATAAATGTTAAATAGTTTATTAAATGTATAATATATAAATTTAATTATAATATTTAGAAAATGAATTTTTTTAATTTATGGAGGTAAAACACATTTTTGTGCATAAAAATAGTTTTCTAGAAAAAGATTTACTTTGTTTTCAAATAGTTTTTATTTTAGTTTAAAATTAATTAGTCACTAAAGAATTCATTATATATACATGTTTATACCATATATTTTTAATTTAGTTAAACCTATTCATTTCCATCATTCCAATGGAAATGTGATTACAATCATATTAAATAATAATATTTTAATATTATAACATGTTTCATTTATTCTCGGAGTGGCTTGTAATGCTTTCTATACTCAATATTACTTGTAATGAATGATAAACGCAATGTCATGTGTAATGAAAAATATGGAAAAATTTAAATTTATTTGAAAAAACATATTTCACAAAATCTTTGGGTGTTATATTTTAGCACCCTTAAAATGAATTTTCCCTCAAAATTAATCAATTTAATACCAAAAAACGAGGATAATTCTACCTCATTACATATTTATTTCCTCAAAAAACCTTTTCAAGCTAGTGGTTTTACCAAAAAACATTGATTAGGTGAGTGGTGTTTTTTTGTATAACATTATATGTATGATCCAAAACCTCCACCTATTCTTCCTCATAAGAAATACCATTCCCTAATGGAAAGACCTTTGAGTTTAGTATATTTGATGGATTAGATATGTAATTCATTAGGAGAGATACATGAAACACATCATGATCCTAAGAGAGGTTCGGTGGATGTTTCAAGTGATAAGATACTCTCCCAATATGATCAATAATTTCAAAGGGAACAATATACCTATGGTTTAGTTTTATCTTATTTCTTCCAAGGATAAATTTTTAGAAACACCTTCTCACTAACGTAAAATTTTATATGGCATAAACAATCATTAAAAAAACATTTTTATAAACTATGTGATTCACTTGCATGTTTCTGAAATACTATAACATTATCACCCATTTCATCTTCCATCTCTTGTCCCAAAAGTTTTCTTTTTGAAAATTTATTCCTATATATTGGAGTTATACTCTTTTTTCCATAAGGGAAATCATAAATAGTCATATGAATTCTTGAGTGAATGATATTGTAATAATAAAACTCAATAATGGGAAGGCGTTGATCCCAACCTACATTAAATTCCACAGAAAATGATCTTAGATTATCCTTTAGAGTTTGAATTTTCTAACAGACTAACTATTTTTCTAAGAGTGATACATATTGATTAAGCTCAACTCCATATTGAGGCCTTTCTGAAGACTTCAACAAAATATTTTTGTAAAACTCATATCCTGATTAGATACAATTGAATTTAATACTCCATAAAACCTTAAAAATTTCTTAATATATATCCTGAAAAGTTGATCCAAATAGAAATATTATTTGATAGTAATAATGTGTTATGAATATGTAAAAATATGTACTACAACCCATATAAAATTATTCCCATTAGATATTTTAAGGGGTCGACCGGCAAAATCCATGGTGATTTTTTAGATTTAAATTATTTTTTGGATAATGGTTCCAAAATCCTCCTAAAGTTTCCCCTATTTACCTTAACTTTCTAACATACCAAGTTCCAAGATACATACCTAACAATATCTCTGTTCATGTTTTTTCTATGAAAATACACTTTCACTTAGGTCAATGGTAGTCATTATACCCTTTTTTTCCTTCGGTTGTGGGTTCAAGACCAATGGTCTTTCTAGATGCTATAGGTTGGCACTCAACATATAATTTATATTTTACCAAATATATATTAATGTAATTCCAAAATTAAAATAACCCATATTTACCTGAACATTATAGATAAGATAAACTTAAAAGTTACTAATACCTTTAGTCTTAATCCCCCAAAATGTAAATAAATTCTTCCTCAACTAAATTTTTTCACTAAATCATATACAAAAACAAAGGTTTATATTTCCATAAATGTCTCAAAAATTATCCTTAAAAATGATAACCTCTGATCTTGTAAAACCTCACGAGGGATGTCTATTAATTTTAACTTATGATGAACCTTAAACTTATAAACCCACAATGGAATCAATAAATCTTAAGATATTCATACCTAAAGAAATATATTATTCCAAAAATGACATAATATTTATATTTTTCATGATTATTAAAACCAAAATACCATTATAAAAATCGTTATACAACATAATTATTGAATCCAAATAAATAAATACTTTAACCATTTTAGTTTAATGATATAGTATAACATATGTCCCTACATGTTCTTGGGGATAACCATTATATTAGAGAATTAAATTAGATAATTCATGATTTCCTAACATATAATACCTAAAATTATATTTCTATATGACCTTTATTTCCATATAACAATCATCATCCCATACATTTCTGATATTATTACAGGTTCTTCTTTCAACATTATTGACATGTTGGAAGCTGAATCTTCTTTCCTATATAATCATTAACACTTAAACATCTATAAAATATCATCTTCCTATTATTTTACTTTTTATTAATCTCACCAATGTTCACATATTTAATCATCTATTGTGATAGATGATTACCTATAATCACAATATCATATCTTCTGTTATCAACAAATTTGGTTTCTCATAGTCATTGAATTTTCCTTCAGATTCAGTTTTCTCATAATTGCTTATAATTCCAAAAATTTAATAAGACCAAAAAGCATAGTGTGAGAAACACAAAACATAGTTTAAAACCATATAATGATGTAAAATAAATTACATGATGTCTAAGTAATGAAACCCACTTTTTAATCTATGACACCGTTGGCTTATCCTAATCAATTAATGGTCATTTTTTTAAATACTTCATGATGGTTCATATGATTTTGTGAATTTCCCAAGTGTATCCCTTAGGAGTATCCAACAAAATGTGTGTTAAGACCCATTTTTGTGCACCGAGTGATGATCGAGTCTGAAACAATGCACCCTTTTCTATGTTATTACCCCTTAGTGTATCTATACCAGAGCCACAACCATATGTAGTATCTATCCAGGGATGCGATTTCTTGGAAACCACTTTATCCATCTTTTACCAAAATTAAAAAACATTTTCTTATACTTTAATTCAACCTATGACTTATCCATATGGATATCCCTAGAGATATACTTATAAGTATCCCTATAGATCTCACTAATGTTTTCTTATCCTAGTTTCTAATTGATAACTAGACCTTTTATCCGATAACAAATTCATATACTAAAACTTATCAAACATAAATATTACATCTTAGTAGATGAATATTAATTACATAGCATTAATATCTATACCAAACTCATTTAGGTCTAGTTATATTAGATACTAGGTACACAATATTCTTATTTAGTGAAATATCATCAATATCTCACATAAATATCTTCACCTTTTTGTACTGTTCTTAAACATACACTACTCAAAAAATTTCTCCATAATCTGGTAAATAAAATATAAGAATGGATGAGATTAAATGATTAATAAGAGTAAAATGGGAAATCTATAAACATAACATGAGAATAAGGGTATGAAAACATGTGCACAACATATGAAAACTATACCCTACTTATCAGAGATAAGAATCTTATGTCATGGTATAAATATTGGCAGGTTATAAGACATGAATCATAAGGGAATAAAATAAGATGATCCATGAGAACATAACATTGTCATAAGACATGGAATTTTTGAATACACATTTGAATAGAAAATAATTTTCATAGTAGTCAAGGATCATTTCTAAAACTATCATAGTGTAATGGGTTCACTCTGAAAACCATCATAGTAGTAAAGGTTTAGTACCAAAACTATCATAGTGGACAGAGTATCCTACTAAATTGGGTTCACTCCCCATTTTATTTCTATTTATGTCATGATATATTAATATTTATCCAATGAATTATAGGGAGATATAGTTCCCACCCATCTTTGTTTATAATGTAACAACCATCCATAGTTATATTGTATCCACCATCACATAATGAAAATAGTATATATATGTGCCACAAAATCATAAAATATTAATCATATTAAATCCCATGAAAAGAAATGTGTTTTTTAAAAATTTCATCATAAATAACATGTATAAAATAAATATGTTTCATAATCATTTCATCATTTCATCAAAGAATTAAATTAGGGAAAATAAGAGGGTTTTATACTTATTTTATCATGTTATAACCCATGGAAGAAAAACACATTTTGTAAACATCTAGTCCTCATAAACATGAACCATATTGAGAAAGAATAACAATGGTATCCATGGAAGATATCCCCAATAAATTATAAGTAGAATAAAAGAACTTCATTATAAAAGGAAAGTTATTTGAAAGTTCACATAGAACATTTGAAGAGAAAAATAATATTTATTTTATAATAGGTTTTTAAAACTAAAAATCCATAAAATATTTTTAAATCATTTTCTTTGAAAAAATATAATAAAAAAAATATAATGGAATCATTAAAAATAATTTAAAACATTTACTTAGAAAAATATCCTTTTATATTAGAAAAAATTAAAAACATTGATTTTTTTAAAAATATTTTAATTGAAAATACCCGCGAAAAATTAAAAAGGAAGATTAAAATTAAATAATTTTCATGATGGTGGTAAATTCCATTCAATTCATAAATGTAAAAAAATATACCTTTAACATTTTTAGTAAAATCCAAATGGGTATTGTTTATAAGATGACATGAAGATTCCATTCAATTTTTTTTATAGAAATTAAATCATGGGTAAAGTTTCTTTAATAAATCACATGATGATTTTTAAAAACATGTTTGATATAATTTTTAGAAAACATAGTTTTATATGAAAAAGGGTTTTCGACTAAAGAGATAAATAAAGAATATTTTTTCTCAAAAACATTCTTTTGAACACTTTAGTATATAAAGAGAGGAAAGTTATGGTAAAACATGTACTATAATGTCATAAAAAGTGGAGTAGAAAATTCATAAGTTTATTGATATATGGTCCATAATATTTCATCATCAGAATCATAAATGTAAACGTCCTGGTAATCGATGAGAATATATCATAAACCCCTTTCCACATTGATATCTTTTGAACCATAATCTCTATGAAAGAGAGATCCTAAAATGGATATTAAAATCCCAATAAATTTTAATTTTTGTGTATTAAAATACAACCATGTACAATATATACACTCTATAAAATAAATTAGTTGTGAATATGGCATGTGTCTCATAGAAGTAAAAAAGTGAGATAAAAACCCCTTACTATAAGTTTTTAATTCATTCATACACGTTTGAACATCCTATATAAAAAATACATGTATATTATAAATATATTATAGAACCATGAAAATATATATATCATACCATATATGATTTTATTATGACCATTTAGTATATGTTTATTAACAATTCCAGGTTAAAGTCATGTTTCAGGTAATAACTGATTTTTATTTCGTGTATGTTTTGATTTGGTATTTTTGGTCCTCTTACATAGATCATGTTTAATTAATATTAATAGTTTTGATAATGATATTAATATCATATATATTCATTATATATATATTTATAGTAATCCATAAAATTTAGATATAGAAAATGAAATACACTGTTCATAGAAATAGTAGGCTATACGTACACATGAACATTGTTTACATTTTCCTGATGAATGAAATGAATGAATTTTAAATATTATATTAACATTAATAAATTATTTTTATGTCATATATATATATATATCATATCTTAATTAATTCTATACTTATTATCATATATGTAAATCTTTATTAAATAACACTGCTTTGTGAGGTGATAGTCCTTTGTATGCACAAAAGAAGTTATCTTATTCCCACCAATCAGATAGTAAAAAGGAACATGTGATATCATAAGTCAAAAATAATTATAATATCATAATTATAATATTTAATCAATAAATACATAACTATATCTATCCATGATGGGTGTTTATGTAAAATTAATAACAGTAGTTCGTATGATAATAGTCCTCCATACACACAAATAATGATTTCATAACTCATTTGATTGAAGAGTAGAGTGATATAGATACAAAAAAATATAAAAAATATAATTAAATGAAATATACTGAGGATATTATATAATAATAGTTTAATAATAATTTAATATGGTGGAATAATAAATAAAATAAACACTCGATTAGGGACATTACCTCTTCTTTGGAAAAATTCTTTTGGTTTGATACAAATAGATTATTAGGTTCGATTTAAAAAAAATAAGTCTTAAAAGATTATAGGAGGTAAATAAAGAATTTATTTGGATCAATAATTATATAACCAATTTTTTTTTTTGATTTTTAATAGGAGAGGATAGGTGGTGGCCTTTTATATGTGAGGTAAGTGGCACACAAGTAATTTTTGAAAAAAAAGCTGTACCCTTGTTTTTCTCATTATAAATGGATAAAAAATGACCCATTATCGATAAAAGAATAGATAAGGTCCATATATGTCCATAAAGTGGGTGTTAATAACGTTCCGTGTCATTTTAAACCCTTAACTATTTAGTTTAACCCCTAGTAAACACTTTTTTACCTTAACTACAATAATTAACTTTTAATTTTTTTAATAATCATTTTGGTAAAAAAATAATTTTAAATTATTAGATAATATAAATTATTATGATTCCAAATTTGGAATCCATTTTTTCAAATAAATTAATATAAGTGTAAATATTTAATTTTAAATTAATATCCTAGACTCGATGAGAGAGGAGTTTTCTAAAGAGAAAATGTTCAAAAGATTGATTTTTTATATTAAAAACAATATGAAATTGATTAAAATGAAATTAATTGGATTAATAGATATATAATTTAACTAATTTTACATTTAACACCATATAAGTACAATTTTTATGTTTTTAAATTCCCTAAAAAATTTACAATTCTTAATAAAAACAATATTTTTCACTATTCATCAAAAAAATTATCTTCTCAGAAAATTCGTAAAATTTTTCCCTAAGATAATTTTGAAACTAAAATCTAAAAAATTGATAAATTTGTTTGAAATAACATTTCAAAAATTATAAATTTTAAATTTTAAAATAAGTTCTCAAAATGTGATATAATTTCTCTTAAAAAAAGACAGTTTTTAGCATAAAATTAGACATATTATTATCTCTTGTCTAGAAAATAAATAAGTTGAATGTTAAAAATTTTATTTAATATATAATGAATATACTCAATGAAATTAATTTTTCAAAAGTAATTTTTTTAATTTATGGAGGAAAAACCTGTTTTTGTGCATAAAGATAATTTTTTCATAAAACAATTTCTTTTATTTTAAACTAGTTTTTTTCATTTAGAATTGATTGGTAACCAAATAATTATTATATATACATGTTTATACCATATTTTTTTTAAAATTTAGTCAATACTTTTATCTCATTCCACTAAAATGGATATATGATAACTATTATTTTAAATAATAATATTTTAATTGTATGTCAAGTTTCATTTAATCTCAATGTTACTTGTTAGACATGCTATACTTAATGTTTCTTTTTACATAAACTAAAATCAGTGTTGAATTTAACAAAAAATATTTAAAAGACTAAATTTATTTGAAAAAATATATTTCACTAAATATCTGTGCGTTACATGACACATTCAAATGATGATTTTCAACATACTTGATAGAATTATTACAATGATAAAGGAAAAGTTGTCTTCGTATACCACTCAACACCTAGAAGAACCAAAGTAACCTCATGTGAGGAATGGATGGAATAATATGAAACTGAGATTCATAACCTCAGATAACTCGATGAGGAACTCCTTAGGGAAAATATTCCCATTGTATATCATCTTAAAATAGAGAAACATATGCCGCCTAATACACATAATAGGAGAGGTAATCATCCTTTAAGAGTGAGAGTCTAGCATCATACCAAATATAGATCTTGAAAAACAATCAACATAAATAAAGAAGTTAAATATTATCATGATTTTCCTCCATTACTGTGATGGACTCTCCCCCATTAGGGTTATCACCCAATCTTTATATGGATCATGAATTTTTTGGATATGAAATCATGGACACCACATCAAGCTTCACCCACACCCTATATATGGAAGGTGTTACAGATAACAATACCCCCAAAGCTCCTTGACATCAATGATTCCCTTATTAGATGAATGGAATCCATGAAAGAGAAGCATGCCCCCATGCAACCCGAAAATAAGTCATATGATGAATCAGTGGATGAAAAATCTCCCCTACCTTATTTTGGAAATCCTATATTTCAACCATCTATGACATAGGAGATCTATAACATCACCTCACACACTTAATGCCCTGCCTAATGATGTTTCATCATGACCACCATAAGGAAAATAAATTAACATGTTTTGTACATAATCTCATAATTTCAACCTTTTTATTATAGATCAAGCTTCCAAATGGATCCTTAATGGGTTATAAAGAACTTCTTTGTCAATCCAATTATCAATTATGCTCAATTATAAGGTAAAAAAAATCATAGACCTCAACAATTGAATGTAATTAGAAAATGGGATATTTTCTAACTACATCACCAAGGGGGAAAGGGTTAACATACTCACTTAATATTCGACCCCAAAAAGAGAAATTTCCTAAAATTTTATCTAACAATCTGTGAGATGAGATGAAAACACCTTTGATATAGATGAAATATCTAGGTGGATTCTATGAGTTTTCTTAAATTGCATAATGTTTAGAAGATATAATTCAGAGAAATCTTGCCAAATCACATCCTACAAACAGAACACAGGGAAATAGGCCTAGTAAATTAGAGGCTTCTATTTTTACCCAAAAACTAGTAACAGTGCCTATCCAAGCACCAAGGAAGGTCCCAAATTTCCTGCACCTACCCCCTGAGTAGTAGAAGTAATAGAAAAACGACCCTAAAAAAGAGGTGAAGAGTGACTAGGGTTACCCACCACTTGATTTACTATTTAAAAAAGAACATTCCTTCCAAAATGAATAGTTTTATAGTTATTTACTGAATGATATGGAAAATAACCTCCCCAAGCTACCATATACTGAGAATACCAATGATTTCAACCTTAGTGACCACCTTGACTACAAACATTTTCAAAGTATACTGGGTAACATGTTTTTTGATTAATGTTTCTTAAAAGTCATCCTCCTAAACATGGTTGATTCTAGATCGATGATACTGGGAAATTCAAAAAAAATGGTGTCTAGTTTAATTATCATCTAACTAGAAGTAGAGGGAAACTAGTAAGAAGTTTTGGACAGGAATGAATAGATGTTTCAAAAATGGATGAATTGTAAAATAGTTGACTAAGATCATAACACTCTATGAGCATAGATTTGTAAACTAGTGAAAATCCCAACAACATAGGAGATGTCATTTAATAAATCTACCAGAGGGAGAAATAATCATTAGATATAATAAAGGCACCAGATAAAGTGTAACATCCAACTCCAACAAAAACTCTAACTCTCATAGATTTCTTTTCTTTGGTATCCAAAGAATGGGGACTGCCCCACCAAATAAAGCCATCATAAAATGAAGATATCATATTTGGTTCTATGAATTTTATCCAAATTTAATATCCCTTATCTAAGGATGAATATTCCCCTAAGTATGTTATCCTAAAACCCTACCAAGGAGTTAGAGGTCGAGGACATAGATTATAAGAGTATAGAGATCAACACAGGAATGGAAAAACCCAATATTCTGATCACATCCCCATGGAGGCCATATAAATAGTCAAGACCTATGGATAATCACTTTAAAAAGTTAAATAATAGCATGTATGTTCTAAAAACCCCTATAGTGGTAATTCAAACATGATCATTTTAAATGACCAATTAGTGGGGGAGTGCTTTCCTTATCAACCCAAAAAATGTGGTAGGACAGTGTGACCTATGAAACGTACAACCAATGCTCCCTCAACCTATTCCCATATACCAAACCATTCTACCTCAAACACTTCAATTCTTAAGACACATGGTAAGGAGAAACCACACCTTGGGAAGCACGTAACTCTAGAATAAAAACATGGAAACATAAAATAGTTGATGGTTATCCCAACAAAAATCTAAATACTAGATTGTCTCCAACTTTTAGAAGAACTTAGGGAATCAATCATCGATTACCTTTGGATCCCATATGAGTTTCAGATAGATTCCACTATAGCATAGGTTTATTTAATAGATACTTTTCCATAAACATTTCATACCACCAATTTATTTACAGAACATTACATTGAATAATACATCCAAGGACATGTCAAACCCCAATACGATTGCAGGAAAATAGATGTTTTCAACACCTAAAGGGATCTGGTTAAGACTGGTTTAATAATTAACCTCATCTTGGTCGATACCCTCAAAATTTTGATATATATAGAGAGATACTTGTCTCTATCCAAACTAACCATCCAAGGGTATGAAAAGAGAGACTAAAGGCTCCTCAGATAGCTTATGATCAAAGATAACTTTAGGGATCCCACACATTAAAATAAATTTATGTTTATCTAGTAAGTAGGAATATAAAATTTAATTATCATATGAATTTGTCGTCGTATACACATAGAGGTACATTAAAATTTCTATCAATGCCTGAAATAACTCATAAATGGAATTATTGGAATATTACATGATGAAAAGGACACATTTTAGTCTTGAGAATCCATATACACTTATGAATGTTTCTAAAAGTGGAAAGGAAAATAACCAATGTCGGATGATGATATATAGGTTTCCTCATTCAATTAATTAAGAACTTTTCATGTATATACCTAGAGCATGCTCAATAGTAATTTTGTGATACTTATAAACTAGATCGATGAAACAGATTCAACTATAGAAAACTGTCTTGAACCACAATGTTCACTGGCCCATGTCCATGTGATAGAGATCACATCAACTGAAGTGGATTATTCAATGGGTTTTCAAGATAAATACACATTTTAATTTGAAAATAACCTTACTCTATTTGACGAAATTGTAAATTACCCCATCTCATTCTATGGAACTCAGGATGTCCATACATCTCCATCCCTCGGTAGCTGTATAAAGGAAGACAAGAATACCCATAATATCAATATGACAAATCTGGTGGTTAAGGATGTTAATGTCTCTCCTTATTGACCCATGTATCTCTATATAGAAGGATATACCATTTAATTATCCACTATGTATAAGAAGACTTCCATTGGATCAGAAATGGAAGAAGAAGAGGATGATGTCATGAATTCTCCCCTCACCATTGAGGAAGGTGTATCTACGACCATCAATGAGAACAAATAGTTGAATTTGGGAATAAAAGATAACCTATGACCAATAATGATTAGTGATTCCATGTCTTTAGAGGAGAAGGAGATTTATATTTCATTCCTAATTCATCATAGAAATGTGTTTATCTAAAATTATATATAAATTCATGGATTAAACCTCAATGTGACTACTCATCATATAGGGTTTCTTGATGACCGCATAGTTTTCAATTAGGAAACCAGGAGAATAAAACTCTATAATGATACTAATGTAGAATCATAAGATTAAAAATTTTCCAAATCCAAATTTTTATAAGAGGTACAATACCAAAAATTCCTTTCCAACATTATCTTAGTAATGAAAAATAATGGGAAGAGTAGGCTCCATATTTATTTCAGAGTCCTTAATAAACATTTCTTAAAGGATGATTTCTCATTACCGATGTAAAAACTTTTAATCAATGAAACTAATGGATTATAAGACTATTCTATTATGTATGGGTATTTGTGGTATAATCAGATAAAAAATGGCCCCTGGAGATAAGGAAAATACTAATTTTAGAGAAACACTTGGGATCCTTTTCTACATGGTCATTCCCTTTAGATTAATAAACATCATTTCCACTTACCAATTTTCCATGTACTATATCATTAAATTTTTATTAGGAATAACTGAGGAAATTTATATTGATGACAAGGTGGTTAAATCTTGATAGTGTTGTGATCACATGACTAATCTTTAAAAAATATTCAAAAAATTATAACATCATAGTTTAAATATGAATCCTATAAAGTGATATTTTGGAGTAATTTTAGGTAAATACATTATTTTTATGGTATTCAACCATGGAATTGAGTTTTCTTTAGAAAATAATGGTTCTATATTTTCCATGATACCCCTCACAATCTTAATGAATTATAAGGGCACCACGGGAACCTCATTTATATTCCTTATTTTATAGCCAACCTGGCTAGAAAATATCTCCCCTTCACTATGTAATTGAATAAGGGAGTCTTGTACTGATGTGATGAGGACTTATAATAGAATTTTAATATTCTCATGCATTACATGCTGCATCCACCAGTCTTGATTACTCTGGTTAAAGGAAATCCACTTATCCAATATGTGAACACTATGGATCAATCACTTGGTGCTCTCCATGAATGAAAAAATGAAGCAAGGAATGAAAAATGTCTTCAATATCTCATAAAAAGATTCCAGGTACAAAGACATGATATTATGATATTGTAAAGAACCAACTTTCACTAATCTTAATAGAGTAATAATTGAGGCATTACTTGTTGTGTCATGAAGTCCACCAGGTCTATCATATCGACCCAATTAAGTATATTCTTGGAAGACATATATTAAATATGAATTTTTAATGATAGAAGGTTACCCTATAATATTATGAAATCTAATTCCCTTAATAGATGGAATTTAAATACTAGGCATTGGTTAATTTACTTGCAACATATCCTGCCTAAAAAATAAATCTATTGGACACTGAACATCAAGAATAATATGTTTTATGCACCCATGAAACACCCCAAACATGGGTGATGTATTTTAATGATGCCTCCCAAAGTCCTATTAGAAAAAGAATGGAAAAATTAAATCTAAACTAGGTTGTTCAAGATGTTATATTTGTTTCCCCAGTCAAATAAATTTTACTTTTTTCTACATTACTATCTGAATGATGCACTAAAAATGAGGCAGAGTACTAAGACCTTATCTGTAGATTAGATATATCCTTGAAAATATAGATAGCCTATTTTAATATCAAAGTGGACTCAGAACTAGTAATCTAACAGTTCAATGGTGTATATTCCATCAAAAAGTAAGAATCCCCCTTATAGAATATATTAGTTTATTGATGAAAGATTTCCATTTTGAACCAACATTACATCACCCCCCTCGATCAAAAAATGATTGTACCAATGCATTTGCCAATGCAGTCATAGTCGAGGTTGATCTTGATTTGGAAAAAGTAGTTTTACACATCCCTCACCAAAGGGTGGTCTCAATAGTCATAATGTGTGAAATAAAGGAAATCAATCTATTCAATTCTTTACTAGATCATGATGAGCCTACATATAACCCATGATGGATGGATCCAATGGTAAAAAACCTTTAAAAATTGACATGCCTATCATATCGAGCCTAAATGGAACATATTAAATGTTGAACACAAAAAATCACACCTCAAGAAGGGCTAAACGATCATAAATACATTTATAAATGCATATTTAATGGATTAATCCTTATATTCAATGTAAAAGAATATATTTTTTATTTTATTGAAGAAATCCATGAAGGTTCTCGTGGCACTCACTAGTATGAAATAAGAATTATAAAGACCCACATATTTATAGAATAATAAATTTTCTTATCTATTAATATTTATGAATAAGATATTAATTTTATTTTAAAAAGGACACTTTTTCCAATAGCTTACTCAACACGTAACAACGGGTTTCTTTGAAATCTTATATTGCACATAACATTGAGTTATACAAAAAAATAATATAATAATATTATTACTTAAAATGGTAGTTAGTGCATCACTGTTGTATTTCCAGGAATAAACATAACTAACAAAATTATGATTACACATGTTAGTTAATTTTTTTACATTTATCCAATAAATATTAGAGTCTTAAAATAGGAATGAATCTGATTTTAAGCACGAAATACTATAATAATTTTAAAAGGTCATTTTACCACCTTTTGAACGCGAACCCTTTTTAAATATAGTTTTTGTCACTTTTATATGTGCTATTTGACAAAATAAACTTATTATATAGAATTGGAAAATTAAAATTTACTTTGGATAATTTTTTTGGTAATTTTCTGAAAAAGTTCATTTTTTAATGAATAATAAAAAATACCAAATTTTAAGTCAAAACTGTATTTTCATCTAATTTATTTATATAGTTAGATTTTAATTTTAATTGGTTTTAAAGTGTAACTAGATTATATTTTTATCATTTAATACAATTATGTTCAATTAATGCAATTTCACTTTTAAATTGTAGATAAACACTTGTCAATATTTTGATAGTTATTATTTTTTAAAAACACCCATTTTTGGTTTTGACAACGGGAATTAATTTTCAATTATTTTATTCAAATTTTGTGTTTTGAATTTTTAAAAATGAATTCCATATTTTGAATCAGGAGGTACAAATTTTTTAAATAATAACTTTTTATTTTTAGACATTATGAATAGTAACTTCATTAATTATTTTATTTACCATGGTTAAAGGGTAAATATGATAAATAAGGGTGAAAAATAAAATTATAATAATATCAAACTACACTAAAACATGTCCTAATCATATTTTATGAGATTTATCCGACCATGTTCATCCTTAGGTTGATTTTGATACCCCATGAAGCCACTTGGATGTGAAAATGACATTTTATACGAATTAATTTAAATTAAAGGAAAATATAACATAAACATGTTACTTTTAGTAAAACAATTTTTATATGAGTTTATATAAGTGATATTTTCAACTATAAATAGTCACTATAAATAGAAAAATATTTACTACATCATTTTATTTTATTTATAATTTTTAGACATAAAATAAATAAATTTATTTATGAGACAATGATGATGTAGTCATTACATTATTAATGAATGATTTAAACAAATGAGATTATCAAAATTAAAATAAAATTATTTTGAAACTTTTTTATGACATAAAAGAATGTTAGGGATGTTTATGACTTTTTATATTTTAATTAATGAAGTTTTTTTTGAAATAATCAAGTTTTTATGTATTTTTAAAAAGTCATGATATGAATAGTATAAAAACTGACATAGATGAGTTTTTAAAACAAATACTAATTTATTAAATGATATAAAAGTTATAAAAATTTAATATTCGTCCAAATGACTTAGATAATGTTAAAAATATAATTAATAAACCACATAGGGTTCGATTGTTATTTTATAGTAACTAAATTAACCATATAGTATGAATATACAAGAAGACAAGGTAAGAGTCAAATTAGTTAACTAAGGGTTAAAGCTAAAAGATATGGTTAAATATATGACCTATATTTGTATAAAACCTATATTTTGAGAGTATTTAGACCAAAAATAATCTTATATTTGAAATAAATTACTTTGGGATGATTTAAAATCGAAAATATTTTAATAATAAAATAATACTTTCAAACCTTCCTAAAGAGCTCCTCCTCCCTCCTATAAAAGGGAATCACCCCTACCCATTTCACCACACCTATCAAGTCCCTATTCTCATTAAAACTCAGAACAAGTAAGCTCAAAAAATCCCTATATTACTCTTAGAATCCTTAACATGGTAACAATACAATTCAAGAAATCCTTTTGGCTCAAATCAATGGGAGTTACCTGATTTAGAGGTAACGTCTTCTCCCAAGTTATTTTCTTTTATTTTCCTTCTCCACTTACTATTCTATTATTATTCTATGATTACATAAAAAACTAGTATAATCAATATACTAGGATGTTTTTTATGATAATAATTCATACTACACATACACACACCTCCATCTATTGGATATGAACATACTATTTCTGTGGACGATGAACTACTGCCTCACGAAACGATGATTATTCAATTTTCCCCTACCACATCTCATGGTGTCCATTATTATGGAACTATATTTAAATATTATAGATATTATATTATCTCTATTATTATATTTTTATAATTTAAATCATACCTTTATGCTTTCCATAATGTGTAAATTTGATAATTTCATTTGAGGAAGTGCGGACTACCTCCCCCTCAAAGTGATATGACTCATTCATTCCATACGTGGAATGTATAAAGGATAGAGTTAATGAAATTATGTAACATATATATCATATGATATTATAGTTGAATTATAATATACTTATGTATGATTTAGTTTTCATTTCTTTAATATGAAAAATAAATGAAAGTAGTGTTCATGCATACGTTTGTCTTACCATCTCTATGAACGATGCATTTCATTTATTATCTCCAAATGTTATGGAATATCATAAATAAATATGTATTGGATATATATGATATTGAAATCATGAATAATATTCTGAAGATAATGTACTTTTGACCACATGGACAATTTGTAACTATAATAAGATCATTTTTTAGTCAAGTACCCAATATCGACAAAATGACCGATATAAACTTAAATAATTATATAATTTTTATAAAAAGGTATTAAGTGATATAAAAAGAATATAAAACTTGAAAAATATTCTTAATCAAGTATAAATTAACTTATTTTTATTATTTATGAAGAACAAGGAACATATGTGATGAATCAGACTCAAGGTTAGGGAACCTTTAACCCTCCTCTTTTAGCCAAAGACTTATTTTATGTTATGTGTTATAATTTCCATTTTATTTTGTTGGGATATGTTCTTATATATCTTTATTGTTGTAAATTTTATGTAAAATTTATTATAGAACCTTTTCTCTCCCATCAACTCATTTTTTGAATTTTAATGTGATGCCATTATGCTACCGATTTTTCGTGGGGGAAATTCTTAACCCAATTTCTATTCTTTGGGTTCATCTTATAATTCATGATTTTTTCGTGATATGGTTATGTGAGAAATAAAGTTTGATATCATATAATGTATTTATACTTTATTTATGTATACTTATAGTGAATACACAAAATTTATCTTTTTTATTAACAAAATGATCTTTGTAAGGGAACCTTCTACCCTTATCTTTTAGTCAAAGAATTATTTTATGTTATATACTTTAATTTAAATTTTATTATGTTGGGATATGTTATTATATATCCTTATTTATTTAAATTTTATGCCCAAGTGATGAGAGACCATTTCCTCTCTCTTCTACTCATTTTCATAATTTTTAAGTGACGTCATTATGCTGTCGAATTTTTGTAAGGGAATTTTTAAACTAATTTCCACTCATTGGGGTTTATTTATAATTCGGAGATTATGTTATTCCAAGATTATGTGTGGAATAATTTATTTTATTTATGTTATAATTTCTAATTCCATTTCTGTGGATATAATTTTTCAACAGATAATCACCCTGTTGATAAATTCTTACATCATTTATACGAACTTTTTTAGGGAAATGTTAGCTCCATACCCATTCATTGAGTTAAATATCGATGTCATTGGTTTTGTTTTTACAAGAATACATGTGAATGAGCTCTGATTTTTTTACACTTAATATAAACTTATATTGGGTGTATTTATATTTTTAATTCATAATTATGTACTTGATTTATCCTTAATCTAATGATACGATTTTTATAAGGGACTTCGTTTCAAACTACCTTTATTGAAGAACTCTTGCTGTAATGCACATTCATTATCCTATAATGTGTATATAAAACCCTTTTGACTCTTTATATCATGAATTAGTATATTCTCATGATATTTAATGTTTTGATATTCCTTAATGATTTTTTATTCAAGTTTTTCTCATGTGGAAAGGGACTCTTAAACTAAAACATCATTTTAAATTTTGTAAATATATTCATTTAAAACCATATATTTCATGTCCATGCTTTCAAAATAGTTTTTAATAATTTATTTTTTTGTACATGAATTTTTTAAAATAATAATTTATTTCAAAAGTTTCAAAGTGGTATGGGACTCTTTGAATCAAAATTCACTTTATTTAATGTTTTAAATGGTTTTGGAAACGGGTTGAATATTTCTATAACTTAAAATGATATCTTGTGGTTGCAGTGTGAAAATGTTATTGTTCTTTTATGATTTTTTTATTTTTTATGATTATGTTATGGTACTTGGACATTTGATGGATGATTATGTGATAAACCAAATGAAGGGTGGTTCTGTGAAAAACCAAATACAGGTTGTTACGTTATAACCACCAATGAACTGGGTATGGAAGTTGGCCATATGACTATTCCATTTAGTGATATGTGTGGATGTTGACCGTATGGTTATTCCATTTATGTATGTTTATGTACCAAGTTTCCCGTATATGCTTTATTTTTCTTGCGATGGGCTTTATGGTAATATTTTGGTTACAAAAAGGTAAAGTAATAAGATTATATTCAGGGAAGTGTTTTTGATACTTCTTAAAGGTGAAAAGTATTAATTTATGATAAAGTATTCATGGTTTACTTGTTGTTTTGAAATACTAATAGTTTTATTTCTTTATGTATCCCTTACTGAGATTTTTAGGGTCATCCAAATATTTGAAATGTTTTTCAAAGGACATAAAGATGAATAGAGTCAAGGATGGGATCAAGGAAAAGTAATTCTATTTAAAACATGGAACTAAACATGTTACTTTTTAAAGAGTTTTTGTTTTATGAAAAAATTGATAGTGATTATAAGTGTCTACTTGTAATATTAAAAATGTTATGTATAACTTATGACCTAATTCTCTAAATCTCTAAACCTGAAAAGATCCTCAATGTGAATTATTTACTTAATTCAAGATTATGTAATGTTTAAGGCTTACACCTTATAGTTGGTATCATAGGTTGGTTTAGACAATTTTAGAGGTTAGAGTGTTATTTAAGCAAAAGTAACATTACCATAATGGTTAGCATATTAGAAAGAGTCATAGTTATTATAGATATATTGAATGAGTTTAAGATAACATGAATAAGTGTATCTTAATGTTTACCCTCCTCATAAGATATTATATGATTATTTTACTGATATACTCACACTAAAATTTTTGGTTTTGGAGTAAATGGATGGATCTACCAGGCACCAAAGTAATAATGGATGTGAAGAGAACTATGATGGTTTCTTGAATGAGAAACTTAATGAAATTGGAGCAACAAAGAGAACTCTTGTGGTTATTGTTAACCAACTATCTGGAGTCATGATTGAACACCTAAACCTTGAAGATTTTTTTAAGGCGTCAGGTATGAGAGAAACAAATCCCTATGTAAGTTCAGGTAATAATCATAAAATTAAGTATATTAAAAAACCAAGGTGTCAATGATGTGGAAAGAAACACCTAGAAAAATGATTCAAAGGGATGAGAAGATTTTATATATATGGTAATGAAGGTCATAAAGCAATAACCTACCATGGAAAAATGAAGAGTTTAGCTGACTCTAGGAAAGGGAAAGATGTAATTTCTGAGGGATATGTTGAATGTTTTAAATGTGGTGTGCATGGTCATTAAGCAAGTAGATTTTCTATAATGAAGGTTCGAGAATGGTATCAACAGGACCGCACAAATATATGTTTACCAATACCTAATTTCATTCCAATTGAATATGAGGAAACTGTAAATGACCTATGAAAGGTGTGGATTATTTCTTATCTCATGTTTTAACATTATTTAATCTTAAGACATTATGCATGAATTTGTTTATAGAAAAGATGTATAAAAGAATAAGATGAAAAAACATGGATAAAGGATCATGAATAATGATATATTATTAAGATGTCTACATTTTAGGAATTGAAGATTTATGTCAGATCTATGGTGATGATATGTTTAAATATATTAATGATGGGGTTACTTTATAAGAATTATAGTATTTGTAACCCTTATGTTTTTAATATAAAAATGTTAATTGTGGAAGAATTATCTTTTATTTTGTAGATATAGTTTTAAATAACCATTAGGGTTTATATGATCCTTGAATTGGAGTCAATTACGGGTTATTACTTTCTAGGATGCAAAATGCAAGGTATGAGATAACCTTTGAAGTTAAAATATGTTATGGTTATATTTGAGGAATTTATCTCATTTTTCGGAATGTTATATGAATTATATGGTTTTAGAAAAATGACAACCCATAGGATTGGTGACAACCCATCTTGTCCGGAAAGGCTGCATGAATTGAACCCACAACCGAAGGAAGACAAGGGCGCATCACCTACCACTGGCCTAAGTGAAGTCCCGAGAAAGTATGAATTATTCTTTTTAGTTAAATTATTTTATGGATCAAAAATAAGATTATTTAGGAACTTATGTTTTATAAAATAAATATATTTATTATAGGAAAATGATTTTGTGATTAAGTGATAAATGTTACTTTGGAAGATGTTCTCTCTTTTGGGAACACTATATGCCTAAGGAAAATAGAAAACTATGGGAGTTAATTTGTGGATTAATGGTAGAAATATTATTTGGGAAGAATCAATGTTTTTATTTTTTATATATGGAGATTTGGGTTATTTACGAAAATTATTAACCTATCATGAATATGCGATTAGATTAATTGCTTTTCAGTATGTGACATTAATAGTAGTTGATGTTATTTGGAGAGAAATGTTAAGATTTATTGTGGAAGACTATGTGATCAAATCCGCCTGAATTTTGGGTTTCCATATTAGTATTGATTATTTTAAATAATTTTAATGAAAATTATTTATTGAATGGTCTTTATTGAACTTTGGGTATTGTTTGTTTAATTTTGGAGATTAAGAGTAGTATTTCTTTCTATAAAGGATTATCCTTTTTGGGGATTATCTGATATTGTACTAACCATTTTGGTTTGGGTTAATTTCTAAAGACAAGGGAAATATGTTCATATTTTGTGGATTATGTGATTATCTAGAAGTTTATTCTAACACTTTAGGTGTGACCAATTCATCTTGAGTAATCATCATTTTCAAAAAAGATGAGTTTATGGTAGAAATTTATTAAAGGATGAAGTTATACATGAAAAGAAAGTATATTTACCTATGTTGTTAGTCAATCTCATAAATAAATTTTCAAACTTTATGAAAAGGAAATAAAAAAAACATTTCCTGTTCACTTTTACTACTAGGTAATCAAATATCATTTAACATATCACAATTTTGTGATTTTATGGTGATTAACTTTCTCCTGATCATGTTTTCTATCACTCTCCACCACAACTTGATGGTTAGTTTCTCTCCCATATCTATATTTTCCTACATGTAATACTATAATTGGTTGTCTCAGGTGACCTTTTTACTTCCCTTTTTTAATTTAAAGTGATAGTTTTATGGACAATTTTTCCGATGTGGGGCTTTCATTGAAGTTTTCGAGCCAAATTTTAAAATTTTGAGGATGCAATTTCCAAAAAGGGGGAAGGATGTAATGACCTAGGTATTTATAGAATAATAAATTTCTATATCTATTAATATTTATGAATAAGATATTAATTTAATGTTAAAGAGGAAATTTTTTCTGATAGTGTACTCGACACACAAAAATGGGTTCCTTTGAAATCTTACATTGCTCACAACTTTGAGTTATGCTGAAAAATAATATAATAATAATCTTATTTTTAAATGGTAGTTAATGCATAGCCGTTGTATTATTGTGAATAAAAATAAATAACTAAATTATGATTACACTTGTTTGTTAAATCTTTTACATTTATCCAATAAATTTTAGAGGCTTAAAATAAGAATGAATATGATTTTTAGATGAAAAACTCTAATATTTTTAAAATGTCGTTTTACCGCCTTTTGAAGGAGAACACCTTTTAAATCTAGTTTATCACTTTCATATGTTCTATTTGAAAAAATAAATATATTATATAGAATTTGGACATCAAAATTTACTTAGGATAAAATTTTGGTAATTTTATGATAAAGATCTTATTTTAATGAATAGTGAAAAATACCGCATTTAAAGTCAAAACCGCATTTTCATCTAATTTATATTTATAGTTAGATTTTATATTTCATTGGTTTTAAAGTGTAAATAAATTATATTTTTATCATCTAATCCAATTATGGTCAATGTAAGTAATTTTATTTTTAAAATGGACATAAACACATGTCAATCTTTTTATATTTATTATTTCTTAAAAACCTGCTTTTCGGTTTTGATAATGGGAATTATTTTTAAATTAATTTATAAAAATTATATGTATTGAATTTGGAAAAATGGGTTCCATATTCGGAATCAGGAGGTCCAAATTGTGTAAATATCTACCTTTTATTTTTAGACATTATGAATAGTAACTTCAGTAATTATTTTATTTAGCATGGTTAAAGGGTAAATCTCGTATATAAGGGAAAAAAATAATATTATAATAATATTAAAATGCCCTGAAACATGTTATAATCCTGTTGTATGAGATATTTCCAACCATGAGAATCCTTAGGTTGATTTTGGGACTTCATGGAGCCACTTGGATGTGAAAATGACATTTTATAATAATTAATTTAAAGTAAAGAAAAATGTAATATAAACATGTATCTTTTAGTAAAACAATTTTTATATAGGGTTATATAAGTGGTATTTTCAACTATAAATAGTAATTAGAAATATGAAAATATTTCATACATCATGATATTTTATTTATAATTTTTATACATCAAATAAATTAGTTTATTTATGACACATTGATGATGTAGTGATTACATTATTAATGAATGATTTAAACAAATAAGATTATAAATATTAAAATAAATTTATTTTGAAACTTTTTATGCCATACATGAATTTTAGGGATTAATATGACTTTTTATCTTTGAATTATTGAATAATATTTGAAATAATCAAGTTATATATTTTTAAAAAGTCATGATATGAATAGTATAAAAATTGACATAAAATAGTTTTTAAAACAAATACTATTTTATTAAATGATATAATAGTCATAAAAATATAAGATTAAACAAAATAACTTATATAATGTTGAAAATATCATTAATGAACCACTTTATGTTCTATCGTCATTTTATAATAACTATATTAACAATATAGTATGAATATTCAAGAAGGCAAGGTAAGAGTCAAATTAGTTAACTAATGGTTAAAGCTAAAAGATATGGTTACATTTGTGACCTAGACTTGTATAAAACGTATTGGTTGAAAGGTTTTAGACCCAAACATATATTATATTAGAAATAAATGTCTTTGGGACCATCTCAAACCGAAAATCATTTTATAATAAAATAATACTTTCAAATTTTCCTAAAGAGCCCTCCTCCCTCTTATAAAATGACATCACCCCTGCCAATTTCATCACACCTCTCAAGCCCGTTGGATCATCCAAACTCTTCCCAAATAAGCTTCAAGCATCCCTCTCTTACTCTTATAAGCCTTACATTGGGAAAAAGATAATTGAAGAAAACCTTTGGGCTCAAATCAAAGGGAGTTACCCGATTTAGAGGTAACGTCTTCTCTCAAGTTCTTTTCTTTTATTTTCCTTATATAATCCCTATTATATTCTAATTATTTTATTAAATAAAAAAAATAGTATCCTAAATATACTATGATGTTTTTATCAGAATGATTTGAACAATACTTAAATACACCTCTATCTAATGGATATGAACATACTGTTTCTGTGGACGTCGAACTACTGCTTCACGAAACGATGATTGTTCAATTTTCCCCCATCACCTCTCTTGGTGGACATTATGATGGAACTATATATATATATATATATATATATTATATATATATATATATATATATTATATTGTCTCTATGCTTCTATTTTAATTATTTAAATCATACCGTTATGCTTTCCATAATGTGTAAATATGATAATTTCATTTGAGGAAGTGCGGACTACCGCCCCCTCAAAGTGATATGACTCGTTCATGCCAAAAATGGAACATATAAAGGTTGAAATTAATAAAATTATGTAACATATATATCATATTAAATTATACTAGAATTATAATAAACCTTTATATTATTTAGTTTTTATTTTTTTAATATGACAAATAAATGAAAGTAGCATTGATGCGTACGTACAGCTTACCCTCTCCCTGAATGGTGCATTTAATTTCTTATCTCCAAATGTTATTGAATATTATAAATACATATACATTGGATATATATTATATTTAAATCATTAATAATATTCTGGAGATAATGTACCTTTGACCACATGGACAATTTGTAACTATAATAAGACCATTTTCGACCCAATATCATCAAAATGACCAATATTAACTTAAATAATTATGTAATTTTTATAATATGGTAATAAGTGATATATGTAACACACAAAGCTTCCACGATATGCTTCTATTTGATAATAAAACAACTTGTATTGTATGCAACTTTGGGTTATCGCACACCACGATCATTCAAACTAACCGCTATGAATAGTATTACCCACTTTTTGAAATTTTAAAAATTTTATATTTCAAAATGGAATTCATTTTTGGATTCGGAATATCAAAATTATCTTAGAGTGAATTTTTGGTATCTTTCTAAAAACTTTCAATTTTTGATGAATAGTGAAAAACACAACGTTATTGTTTAAAACCAACTTTTTATTTAAATAATAATTTATTTTACTTAAATTTATTTTAAGTAAAAATAGATACATAATACCTATATTAGTTCAATGTAATTCATTGGATCCATTTTATAATAAGATTAGATTTATAAAATTTTATTGAAAATTTTATCGTCTTGTACACACCTTCTAGGCACGTTAGAAAATTTGCACAAACCGTAATTTTACGGCTTCCGTGAATTGAATTTCAAAAATATGATACACAGAGATGACATCAGTAACTAAAATGTGTTTCAATAAGATGAAAATAAGATTTGGTGAATAGTAACTTTGGAGTTTTATTTACCAGAGTTAAAAGTAAATATGGTAATTAAAGGTAAAAATGATATAATAATTACCCTAACACATGTCCTAATTATATTGGATAAGTGTATATCTACTGAAATAAACCTTAGGAATAAAATATGATCCTCTTTGATCCACTTGGATTAGATTAGGACATTTATTATTATTTTATTTAAAGAAGAGTTAAACGTGTTAAATTCAAATTTTAATAACTAAAACATTTTTAATATAGGGGTATATATAAGATAAATTAAACTGTAAATATTTATTATAAAGGTAAATATATTTCCTACATAATTGTATTTTATTTATAATTTTTAGACATTAAATAATTAAATTTATTAATGACACAATCATGATGCCGTAATTAACTTATTAATGAAATATTAAAATAATTGATATTATAAATATCCAAATAAATTTAAATTGAGACTTTTTATGCATTAAAATATTTTTCTAGGTTAATAAGTCATGTTAGGGTTGATTAAATAATTTTTTTCGAAGTGATAAAGTTGTTATGACTTTCACAAAAACAAAATACCAAATAGTGTCAAAATTGACGTAAATGAGTTTTTAAAACAAATACAATATTATTAAATGATATAATTTTCATAAAAATATAAGGTTCATCCAAAGATATTATATAAGGTTATATATGTCAATAATTAACCACTTTGGGTTATCTTGGCTTCTTATAGTATGTTTATTAACCATTTATTATAATAATACAATAATACATGGTAAAAGTTAAACTATTTAACTAAGAGTTGAATATAAAAGATAAAGTTAAAATGGTAACCTAAACTTGTCTAAAACCTATTGGTTGAGAGGCCTTAGACCCATACCCACCTTAGCCTAGAAATAAATCCATTTTGAGCCATTATAAACTGAATATGATTTTATAATAAATTAATATTTCATGATTTTCCTAAAGTGACCCTCACCTCTCTTATAAAAGGGCACCTCCCCTTCTCTCAAAATCACACATCCAAATACATTGGTCTCTACCAACACCTAGTCAAATATCCTTCAAACTATTCTCACTTCAACCTAAAGTACTTACCTTGATCATAACTCCAACATAATGATCCCTTTTAATCAAATCAAAAGGAAGCACACGAAGAAGAGGTAATAATTTCATCACCTATTTCAAAGTTCTTTTCTTCTTCCACTTCCTCTTTATTTGTTGTTTCCATACCTGAATAATAAATCTAGTACCTTATACATACTGTGATGTTATTATAAGTATGTTACAACCATATTCATTATTTTATCAATCATATGAATGACAATGTCACCGTACGTACATACGTACGGCTTACCATCTCCAAGTCATGGTGTAGTTTGTTATTCAACACTTCATTACTTGGATGGGTATAATAATTATTATAATTGATGTAAATAATAAATATAATATGTTAATTATTCTGTATATATGATATACCATCCAATTATATATGATTTTACCATCAATAGAATGATATTGTCGCTCGTGTGTACGTACGGATTACCGTCTCTACGAACACAATAAGATTAATTTCTCCATTGTAACCATTATAGAATAATTTTTGTTTTATTATTAAAAATAATATTTTATAATTTAATATCATTATGTATATGAATCGAATACATCTTATCCATAACAAACATGACTTACGTAGAAAAAAAATAAAGGAAAATAAATCAGTTAACACCTGAAACAATGATACAACTAAAATATTATTAAGAAAACAATATTAAAAAACAATATATGATATCATATTTATGTATGTGGTTCATTTATAATTTAATAACGATGATTTAACTATTATACACGAGGTTAAAGTACCCTCAACCAAGTAAAAGTACAAGGTAAGGGTTAAATTTCACAATCTCTTTATTTTTCAATGTTGTTTATACGTGAGTATCTGCTGAGACCACTTTATCATCCACATCTGTGTTTCTTAATAATGCATTTCAATTTTTTTACCATTTCATAGAATATGGGATAAATTAATTTATACCATTTTTTTTACTTTTTATAATTTTTTTTGAAAGGAATCTTTCTGTCATTTTCCAAACAAGGTACTTTATGACCTTTTCGAAAAATTAAGGTAAGAATATTTTTTTAACTTATGCAGAGGGTGAGGCTATTTTTTTCCGTTATAAAACCTTTGAAGCTTCCTTTACAAGATTATAAAAAAAATTTCAAAATAAATGTGTTCTTTTATAATTACATGACTTTTAAGTGATTTCAAAATTGAAAGAGATACTTCTCTCAAATAGTTTTGATTTCATCTCTGTCAACATCATTTGATGGATTTTACACTTGTTTGAAGTTGATTTATTATGGTACAATATTCCATATTTTATTGAAGGGTTTGGGATATGTTTGACTATGGATATGTTATTTTTATACCATTCATGGTTTATGGTTAAAGTATTAACATTTCATATGCTAGTTTTAATATGAATGTTTTTGTTATGTTTCATCATTTTCATATGAGGAATGCATTGGACTTAGTAATTGACAGGTGGTGCTTGCTATAGATCCTCGATGCATCAGTAGGTATAATGAGATAAACTAGTGTCTTGTTATAAGGGATTGACAAAATATTATTTGTAGTCTTGGCATGAGGCCTTGACTATGTGGTTATAATGTCCGACATTATGCATTCCATCATTATGAAATTGGTTATTGACATTGCATGTGATTATTCGACTTGTATAATATCGATGTGAATACGAAAATGGAATTATTTGATTTATCTTTTCCATATTATGCTGAATTTTATGTGTAAAAGGCTTTTGTTTTTGTCTAATACAGTGCCTTAAATGTTTATGCTTATTTATGAAAGTTTCCGCTATATTGTTATCCTTAATGAGCATCTATGCTCATCCCTTTCTATGTTTTATTTTACCTGGGATGAGAAGAAGTATATTATGAATGACTTGTAAGGATAATATAAGGGCTATGAGTGTGTTAAAAGGAGACACAATGTTTTTGTTTTTCATTTCATAATGTAATGTAAAACTTATGTATGTATCTAGTACTTCCAAGGCTACTAAACTGAATGGTATTTCGGGACATGATTACTTGTATCCTGCAAATGTTATGTAATAATGCACTAACTCTGGGTAACTGGGGTTGGGGAATTACAATTGGTATAAGAATTTTAGTAAAAACCTTGGATTATAGATTTTGAAAAACACTGATTAGAGAAAATTACCCTAAGATAAACTTTGAGGATTTGTATAGGAGAACCTCCTAGAATTTTCTTAATGTAGATATTTTTTGAGTTTTCTAAGAAATACATCCTTGTCTAGATACGAGTAGGTAGAGGCGGCTCCAAAATAGATGTACCTAGGAGTGAAAGCTCTGATAAGGAGTTTTGGGTTTGACTTGGGGTATCCTAGTACATGAAAATGGGCCTTGCTACACTCTTGGTTACGACACTCCTGGGGGATATTCTTTGGATAATTACAATTTTCTTTATAAACCATTATAAAGGATTTAAGAGTAAATACTTACTCAATGAAAACATTTTTATGATTATGGATTATATCTATAAACTGTTCAATTTGTACAAAGTGTTTTACAAGTTTGGAATTATGTATTGTGATTCCTAAACTAATCTAGTGTATGCCATTGTTTATAAATGGACCATAGTAGAAGGAATGAAAACCATATCAATGCACCTAATACATGTAGGGATTACCCTCCTAGTCAAGATAATTATAGTGTAGATGGTGATGCGACTAGTGCTGAATAGCTTATAACCACACTGGGACAATTCACTCATGTTATGAATAATAACCTTACCTGTATGGAGCACCCTAATCCACAATGTGGAGGATCAATGTTAGACCAATTAATGAGGAAAAAACCACTAAATTCAATGGGACTACAAATTCACTTGTAGCTGAGCAATGGATAAGTTCTTTAGAGAAAATATTTCATGCTTTGGGGAGTAGCGAAAGGGAAAATGTTTTCATGCATATTTATCACCTCACGAGAGATGCAGATCAATGATGGTCATTAATTAAAAACACCAAGGAAGATGAAGAAGTATCAAATATGGAATAGAGGGAGTTTAAAGATATTTTCTTAGAAAAATAATTTCCTCGTGAACATCGAGTGGATATGTAAAGGCAATTTATGAGTCTGAGGAAAAAGGAGGACGAGAATATCGTAAAGTAAGAGGCTAACTTTACAAGGTTAGCAAGACATGCAACATATTTTATACATAACCCAAGGTGTATGATTTATCAATTCTTTTATGTGTTAAAACCTTTTCTCTATCAACAATTAGTCTTAAAATCATTCTCATCATATGAAGATATTGTCTAATGTGCTATCAAGACAGAAAATGAATTCTCTATGTCTTACGACTTTAAAACAAAGAAAGAGAAGAAGAGATCCGCTGAACATTCTAAAAATGAAAATAAGGGGAAGAAAGGAAAAGTTTAATTTCCATCCTGTAGTAAATGTGGGAAGAAACACCCTGGTACTTTCTTATAGGGAATGCGATTCTATTACAAGTGTGGTGAAAAAGGACACCAATATCGTGATTTCAAGGGAAAGAAATAGAATTTCAGTGTTGAATGCTACAATTTTAGAGAAATGGGGAATTATGAAAATGAATTTCCTATGAACCATGGAAAATTACCTAAAAAAAGCCAAGGGAACATGGACAATCTTATGCAATCACTACTGCTGAGGTTAAAGCTCCGAATGACATGGTTGCAGGTAATTTAATGGTTTCCATAAATTTAGCCAATGCTTTATTTGATTCTGGATCATAGAATTGTTTCATATCTTCATAGTTTTCTAAGAAAATTAGACATTTTCAATTTTATTTAACAAGGTTGTTTTCATTCGAAAATCCTAGTTCAAAGTATCATTAGAACAATGTTTTTTGAATCAGTTCCCATAAGGGAATATAAAAGGGATTTATCTACTGATCTCATAATCATACCCATGATTGAATTTGATATAATCCTTGTTATGGATTGAATTTTGGACTATGATGTGAAAATTTATTGTAAGAATAAGGTGGTTACAATTTTCTATGATGTTAAGGAGTACCTTATATTTAGAGTATAAAAGTCACCATCAGATTCATATCTAGATCCACCCCCGTAGATCTACTAAATTAAATTATTAGGGTGGAAGAGAGTGAAATAACTATGGGTGAGGAAAGGAATATTCAAATAGAGGATGTACCCATTGTGCAAGAATATGATGATGTGTTTCTTAGAGTATTTACATGGACATCCTCCAGAAAGAGAAATTGTGTTTTTCATTGATTTAATTTTTGATTCAAAGCCCATATCAAATACCCATTATAGAATGGAAACTTTGGAATTAGTGGAACTAGAAAAACAACTAGATAAATTTAGTAATATAAGATTTATTCTACCTAGTGTTTCTCCATGGTGAGCCCATGTTCTTTTTGTTAAGAAGAAAGAAGGATCTGTGTGGTTGTGCATTGACTATAGGGAGATCAATGCTATAAAAATAAAGAAAAAGTATCCCCTACCTCGCATTGATGATTTATTTGATCAGCTTCATGGAGATCAAGATTTTTAAAAGATTGAACATCGACCTGGATATCATCAATTGTGTGTGAAGAAGGAAGACATTCTGAAAACAACATTTCGAACTAGGTACGGGCATTACATGTTTACAGTAATGCCTTTTGGACTGACTAATGCACCCTCTATCTTCATGGATATAATGAATAAAATTTTTAAGGAATATCTTGATAACTTTGTATTGGTATTAATTGATGATATATTGGTATAATAAAAAATCTATGAAGATCATGAAAATCAATTGCGCACTATTCTAAAGACTCTTGGAAGAAATGAATTATATGGGAAGTTTAGAAAGTGTGAATTCTGGCTTCAGGAGATTTCTCTTCTTGGCCATATTGTCTCTAATGATGAAATTTTTGTAGATCATTCAAAGACCAAGAAAATCTAGGAATGGAAAACACTGACAAGTATAACTGAGGTACATAGTTTTATTGGTTTAGTAGGTTATTATTTCGACCAGAATTTCTCCTGATTGGATAACCCATTAACAAAGCTCACACATAAAGGGGTTAAATTTGTTTTGACAAAAGAGTGTGAAGAATGTTTTTAAGAACTAAATAAGAATATTAGTCAATGTTCCTATCTTTACTGTACATCAGGGAATGATGAATTTGTTATTTATAGTGATTCTTCAAAGAAAGGACTTGGTTGTGTCCTTTTGTAAAATAATAGATTTATTATCCATGGATCACGGTAGCTAAAAATTCATGAACAAAACAATCCCACTCATGATCTTGAGTTAGAAGTTGTAATATTTTCTATGAATATATGGAGACACTATCTTTATGGTAAAAAATGTGAGATATATACCAATCACAAGAGTTTGAAGTATATTTTCTCATAGAAAGAACTCAACATGAGGAAAATATGATGGCTTGAACTACTCAAGGATTATGATTTCACTAGACACTACAACCCGAGGAAGGAAAATAAGGTGGAAGATTCTTTGAGCAGAGAGGATCATGGAGTTTTGAACAAGATAAGAGTTAAAAGGGATCCTATGTTCATGGATCTAGTAAAGATGGATTTGGGAATAATCATGGAAGGTGAAACATAGATACTTTTTCAAATAGTTGCCAATCCATCTATACCAGAAAGGATAAAAAGTTCTCAAACTGATAATGAGGAGTTTCAATAGTAAATTAAAGCTATGAATGATGGTATATTGATTAAAATTGTATATGAAGATGAAATTTTGAAATTTAGGAAAAGGATTTGTGTTTCTGATATACCAGATCTAAAAAGGGAATTGTTGGGTGATGCTCATAGCTCCAATTTATCTATACACCATAGTAGAACTAAGATGTATAAAGATTTAGAGGAACATTTTTGGTGGGACTATATAAAGAGAGTGATTGCTGATTATGTATCAAGATGTATGGTTTGTCAACAAGTTAATACTGGAAGATAACATCTTGGAGGAGTCATGCAACCTATTTCCATACCTGAGTGGAAATGGGATGATATTATGATGGACTTTTTTATGAAACTACCAAAGACTACTAGAAGGAATGATGTAATGTGGGTCATTGTTGATAATCTTACCAATCCAGCACATATTATTGCAATAAGAGAAGATTTACCACTTTAACGTCTAGCAAGACTATATATTAATGAATTTTTAATACTACATGGTGTGCCCCTATTAATTGTTTCTGATCATGATCCCCATTTTACATCAAGATTCTAGAATAGTGTTTAGAAATCCCTAGATACTAAAATTCATTTGATAACTGCCTTCCACCCTCAAACAGACAGACAATTAGAACAGACTATTCAAACCTTAGAATATATGTTGAGATCTTTCTCACTTGATTTTCAAGGTATGTGGGTTCGGTATTTACCTCTGGTATACTTTTATTATAACGATAGCTTCCATTAAAGTATTCATATGTCACCATATGAAGTGTTATATGAAAAGCGATGATGCACACCAACTTGTTGGGATGATGTTGGTGAAAGAAAACTTAACGGCCTAGAACTTGTTGAAGAAATAATTGAAAATATGAAGATTATACAAACCCACATCAAAGCATATCAAATTTGGAAAAAGTGTTGTGCTGAAAACTGAAGGAAAGATTTGGAATTTCAAGTAGGATATCATGTTTTCTTGAAGGTATCTCCATGGAAGGGTGTTATACGATTAGATAAAAAGGGTAAATTAAGTCCCAGGTACATTGGGCCTTTCAAAATTCTAGAATGAATTGGAGTTGTAGCTTACCATTTGTCAATGCCTTTTATTATCTCCAAAGTTCATGATGTGTTCCATGTATCAATGTTGAGAAAATACATGCTTGACCCAACACATGTACTCACCTATGAAGAAATATAACTGGAACCCAATCTGTCTTATTATGATGAGCCTATCAGGATTCTTGAGACTAAAGAACAAGTGTTGAGAATCTGGACAACTCATCTGGTAAAAGTCCTATGGAGAAAAAATAAGATTGAAGAGGCAATGTGGGAATCTTAGGAACTTATGATGATGAAACACCTGAATATTTTTATGCAATAATATTCTAGAAATTTAAAGGATGAAATTATTTGAATGAGGGAAGAATGTAACAACCCAATCTTACACAGTACACTTCTCTTTGAATAATAAAATAACTTGCGTTGTACGTAACTTAGGGTTCTAGCACACCACAACCAATCAAACTATCCGTTATGAACAGTAATACCCAATTTTTGAAATTTTATAAATTTTATTTTTCAAAATGGACTTCATTTTTGGTTTTGGAATATAAAAATTAGCTTCGGGTGACTTTTTTTATTTTTCTAAAAAATTTGAATTTTTGATGAATAGTGAAAAACATTGCGTTATTGTTTAAAACCAAAATTTTATTTAAATTAATTTTAATTCAAAATAGATAAATAATACCTATATTAGTTTAATGTAATTCATTGGAGTCATTTTATTATAAGATTAGATGTATAAAATTTTATTGAACATTTTAACGTCTTTTACCCACCTTCTAGGCACGTTAGCAAATTTTCCTAAAACCTAATTTTCCCCCTTCTGTGAATTAAATTTAAAAAATATGAGTGATACGATTGACATCAGTAAGTAAAATGTGGTTCAATAAGATGAAAATAATTTTTATTGAATCATAACTTTTGACTTTTATTTACCACAGTTAAAAGTAAATAGGGTAATTAAAGGTAAAAATGATATTATAATTACCCTAACTCATGTATTAATTCTATTGGATACGTTTATTTCGAAAAAAATTAACCTTAGGAATAAAATATAATCCTCTTTGATCCACATGGATTAGATTAGGACATTTATTATTATTTTATTTAAAGAAGAGTTAAAATTTTCAAATTCAAATTTTCATAAATAAAACATTTTAATATAGGGATATATATAATATAAATTCAACTATAAATAATCATTATAAAGACAAAAATATTTTATAAATAATGGTATTTAATTTATAATTTTTAGACATTAAATAATTAAATTTTTTAATGACACAATGACGATGTAGTAATTACCTTATTATTGAAAGATTAAAATAATTGATATTATAAATATCCAAATAAATTAAAATTGAGACTTTTGATGCATTAAATTAATTTTATAGGTTAATATGACATTTTAGGGTTGATTAAATAAATTTTATTATAAGTTATAATGTTTTAATGACTTTCACAAAAACAAAATACCAAATAGTGTCAAAATTGACATAAATGTGTTTTTAAAACAAATAAAATATTATTAAATGATATAATATTTTTAAAAATATAAGGATCGGCCAAAGGACCTAGATAAGGTTATATATGTCAATAATGAACCACTGTGGGTTCTTTTGGAATTTTATAGTTAGTTTATTAACCATCTATTATAATAATACAAGAATACATGGTAATTGTGAAACTATTTAACTAAGAGTTAAATCTAAAAGATAAGGTTAAAATGGGGAATTAAACTTGTCTAAAACCTATTTTTTGAGAGGATTTAAACCCATAACTCATTTTAATCTAAATATATCCATTTTAATCCATTATAAACTGAATATTATTTTATAAAAAAATAACATTTCATGCTTTTCCTAAAGTGACCATCACCTCTCTTATAAAAAGGTACATCCCCTTCTCTAAAAATCACACCTCCAAAGCCATTTGGATATGCCAAACCAGCTCAAATATCCTCCCAAATACCTTCACTTCAACCTATAGGCCTTACCGTGATTATAAATCCAACCTAAGGAGCCCTTTTGATCAAATCAAAAGGAAGAACCCGTAGAAGAGGTAATAATTTCTTCACCTCTTTCAAAGTTCTTTTCTACTTCCACTTCCAATTTCTTTGTTGTTTCCATACCAAAATAATAAATCAAGTACCTTATACATACTGTGATGTTATCATAAGTATGGTACAACCATATTCATTATTATATCCATCCTATGAATGCCAATGTCACCATACGTGCGTACGTACGACTTACCGTCTCCACGTCGTGGTGTAGTTTGTTATTCAACACTTTATTATTTGTATGGTCATAATAATGAGTATAATTGATTTAAATAATAAATATAATATGTTAATGATTCTGTATATATGATATAACATCCAATTACATACGATTTTACCATCAATAGAATGATATTGTGGCTCGTGCGTACGTACGAATTTCCGTCTCCACGAAAGTGATAATATTCATTTCCCCCATCATAACCATTCAAGAATAATTTTCATTTTATGATTAAAAATAATTTTTAATAACTTAATATCATTCTAGATTTGAAACAAATACATACTATCCATAAAAAACATGACTTATGTAGCAAAACATATAAAGGAAAATGAATCAGTTAACACCCGAAATAATGATACTACTGAAATATTATTAACAAAGAAATATTTTAAGATCATATTTGATATGATATTTATGTATGTGGTTATTGTATAATTTAATAAAAATTATTTAACTATTATACAATAGGTTAACGTACCCTCGACCAAGGAAAAGTACAAGGAAATGGTTAAATTTCACAATCTTTTTATTATCCAAGGTTGTTTATACATGAGTATCTATTAGGACCTCTTTATCATCCATATCCTTGTTTATTAATAACATATTAATTTTTTTTAATATTTCCTATAATTTGGGCTAAATTACTTTATACCATTGTTTTAATTTTTATAAATTTTTTTTAAAAGAATATTTCTGTCATTTTCCAAACAAGGTGCTTTATGACATTTTCGACAAATTAAGGTAAGAATGATTTTTTAACTTATACGGCAGGTGAAACTATCTTCCACCATTATAAAACCTTCGAAGCTTCCCTTAAAATATTATAAGAATATTTTCAAAATAAATGTTTTCTTTTATAATTACATGACTTTTAAATGATTTCAAAATAGAAAGATATATTTCTATCAAATAGTTTTGATTTCATCTATGTCAACATCCATTGATGGATTTTACACTTGTTTGAAGTTGATTTATTATGATACAATATTATATATTGTATTGAAGGTTTTGTGATATGTTTAAATATGAATGTGTTATTTTTAATCCATTCATCTTTTATTGTTAAAGTATTAACATTTCGTATGCTAGTTTTAATACGAATGTTTATGTTATGTTTCAACCTTTTTATATGAGGAATGCATTGGACTTAGTAAGTGATGGGTGAAGCCCATTATAGCTCCTTAATGCATCAATAGGTCACATGAGACAAAATAGTGTCTTGGAATAGGGCCTTGAAAAAATATTATTTGTAGTCTTGGAACGAGGCCTTGACTATGTGGGTATGATGTCCGGAATTATGCATTCCATTATTTTGAAATCGGCTATTGATATTGCATATGATTATTTGACTAGTAGAATATCCATGGAATAAGTAAATGGAATTATTTGATTTATCATTACTATATTATGCTGAAGTTTATGTTTAAATGACCTTTTTAGTCTTACATAATGCCTTAAATGCTTATGCATATTTATGAATGTTTCCACTATATTGCTATCCTTACTGAGCATCTGAGCACATCCCTTTCTTTGTTTTATTTTTATCAGGATGTGAAGAAGTATATTATGAATGACTTGTAGCGATAAGATAAGGGCTATGAGTGTGTTCAAAAGAGACACAATGTTGTTGTTTTTCATTTTATAATGAAATGTAAAACTTGTGTATGTATCTAGTACTTCCAAGTCTACTAAACTAATCAGTCTTTTAGGACATCATTTTTTATATCATGCCAATGTTATGTAATAATGCACCGAATATGGGTAAAAGTGGTCAGGGCGTTACAATATAAAAGTAATAGTAAACTTGAAAAAGTTTATTCATCAAGTAGAAGTTAACATAGGTTTATTATTTAGGAAGAATAAGGAACATATGTGACAAATCAGACTCAAGGTAGGGGAACCTTTAACCCTCCTCTTTTAGTCAAAGAATTAATTTATGTTATGTCTTTTAATTTACATTTTATTATATTAGGATATGTTATTCTATATCCTTATTGCTATAGGTTTTATTTTAAAGTGATGAAAGACCCTTTTCTATCCCATCAACTCTTTTTCTGAATTTTAATGTGACGCCGTTAGGCTGCCGATTTTTTATAAGGGAACTTCTTAACCCAATTTCCATTCTTTAGGTTTGTATTCTAGTTATTGATTTTTTCATGATATGATTCTCAGAGAAATGAATTCTGATATCATATTTTTTATTTATAATTTATTTATTTGTACTTATAGTGAATACACATAATTGATATATTTTATTAACAAAATAATCTTTGTAAGGGAACCTTCCACCCTCCACTTTTAGTCAAAGACTTCTTTAGTGTTATGTCTTTTAATTTGAATTTTCTTATATTGGTATATGGTTTTGTATATCCTTATTTTTATAAATTTTATGTCGAATTTATGAGAGACCATTTTCCCCATATTCAATTTATTTACTGAATTTTTAAGTGACGCCATTAGACTGCCAAATTTTCATAAAGGAATTTCTAAACTCAATTTCCACTCATTGGGTTTTACGTATACTTTGTTGATTATATTATGACAAGATTATGTGTAGAATCATTGTTTATTTATTTATTCTGTAATTTCCAATTACATTTGTGTGGATATAATTTTTCAACACATAATCACCCCATTGATAAATTCTTACATCATTTATACGAACACTGTAAGGGAAATGTCAGCTCAATCTCCATTCATTGAGTTAAATATCCATGTCATTGGTTTTGTTTTTCCAATAATATGTGTTAATGACCTATAATTGTTTTACAATTAAAATCCACTTATATTGGGTGTATTTATATTTGTCACACATAATTATTTCATTGATTTATCCTTAATCTAATGATATAATCTTTGTAAGGGACTTCATCTCAATCCCCTTTCATCAAGGAATATCTTGTTGTTATGAAAATTTATTATCGTATAATGTGTATATAAAACCCTATTCACACTTTATATTATTAATTAGTATATTATAATTATATTAATGTTTTAATATTCCTTAATAATTTTTTATTCAAGTGTTTCTCAAGTGGAAAGGGACACTTTAACTAAAACATCAATTTAACTATTTTAAATATTTATTCATTTAAAACCTTCTATTTCATGTCCATGTTTTAAAAATGGTTTTTATGAATTTATTTATGTGGACATTAATGTTTTAAAATGATAAATTATTTCACAAGTTTCAAATTTGTGTGGGACACTTTGATTCAAAATTTTCTTTCTTTAATGTTTTAAATGGTTTTGGAAATGGGTTTAATATTTCTATATCTTAAAATGATCTCTTGTGGTTGCAGTGTGGAAATTTTATTTTTCATTTATGATTATTTTATGTGTTATGATTATGTTATGGTACTTGGACATTTTATGGGTGGTTACATGATAAACCAAATGATGGGTGGTTCCATGAAAAACCAAGGATGGGTGGTTATGTTATAACCACCAATACATTGGGTATGGAAGTCGGCCGTATGGCTATTCCATTTAGTGATATGTGTGAAATTTTACCATATAGTTATTCCATTTAAGTATGTTTGTGTCCAAAGTTACCTTTATATGCTATTTGTTTCTTTCTATGGTCATTATGGTAATATTTTGGTTACAAAAAGTGTAAGAAATGAGCTCGTATTCAGTGATGTTTTTTTTCTTCTTCTTAAAGGTGGAAAGTATTACTTTATGATAAAGTATTAATGGTTTACATGTTGTTTTGAAATAAGAACAATTTTCCTTATTTATGTTTCCATTACTGAGCTTTTTATGCTCATCCTAAGTTTTGAAATTTTTTTCACAGGACTTAAAGATGAATAGGGTCATGGATGGGATCAAGGAAAAGGCATACTGTTTAAAACATGGAACTAAACATGTTTCTTTTTAAAGAGTTATTTTTTTATGAAAAAATGGATAGTAAGTAGAAGTTTCTAATTGTAATATTCAAGATGTTATTTATAATTTATGACCTAATTCTTTAAATCTCCAAACCTAAAAATATCCACAATGTGAATTATTAACTTAATTCAAGTTTAGTTAATGTTTAAGGCTGAGACATTACAAGAATATCCCATAAATTTAAGGGGAATAGTTACTATTGGAAAAAATTATTATAGACAATATGGAATTCACTATGTAATATCATGTGTTCAAAATTTATTAAAACATCATCCATATACCCATATAGATTCAAAGAACTATGTAATATCTAATTTTTACATTTTGGGGAATAGAAATTCTAGGTCCATAACCCCTAGACACATCCATATAGTATAAGTACATCATTATTACTACTAAATTAATTTCCAAATGGGCTAAGGATATACACATAAAGGAATTCATGAAGAATAATATCATCAACCTCTTGAAGTACAATATCATCATTATATTTGGTTCCCCTTATACAATATTGATTGAAAATGGTACCAAATTATGTTCTTCTGAGATGAAGATAATATAATAGAAGTACAAAATCTAGTCCAACCACTCAAACCACTACCATATATTAGAAAATGGACAGTTTCAGGCCATTAATAAGACACTATAGAATATAAATTAGAAAATAGTGAACAAGTACAAGAAGTCTTGGACCGACCTGATCTTTAATGCTTTATGGTTCTACCATACCACCACATTCACTATGACATAAGAAAACCCATATTTATTATTTTATGAGAAATAAATAGTGTTTCCCATTTAATTCAAGTTTAACCCACTCCTAATAGAATTTTTTACAAATATCAAATGAAGAACAATAACAAAAACATTTGGATTAGTTAGAATAACATGATGAAACAAATTTGTGTATCTTGCACAACCTCAATGTTCATAAGAATCAAATCATGTGGTCCCTTAATAAAAATGTTGACCTCCTCTCATTCCTACAAGGGAACCTAGTATTGGTTCTTTGAGAATCGATGATACCAAGGAAGAAACTAACAAAGTAAGAACCTAGGTGAGACAGACCTTACATCATACACAAGGAATATTCCAACGGAGCTTGATTATTGGACATAGTGGATGAGGAACACATCACCCCCCACAAATGAAAGGTTTCTCAATAAGTACTTTTCATAGCTTCCATCATCATTCAAAATCGAAAAAGAAAAACATTAAACATTATAAAATTACATTTCCTAAAAAAATACTTTAAACTACACAAAATTTTGAGTTATGATAGAATAAATTAAAGTTGTTTAGTATTTTACATCTTCAATGAGTAATGTTAAATATCAAAAAATACATCCTTAACATATGATGTTAAAATTCACTAAAGACTTCCTTACCTAATAATGATAAACTACATGGAATAAATCATACTACTTGGAATTAAACAGTACATATCATGTTACATCATGAATGATTCACTACACATGAGCTAGATCTGTTAGGAGGAACACATAAATATTCTAATCCTTGTGTGTGAGTATGATCTACATAAATAATTCTATATAAAAACTATATGGGGATTTATTCCCTTTATAATAGGATACATAGTGACACCTGAATCTCAAATAATGGGTTTAACCATAATATAAATGAAAAAATGTCCCCTCCATGCATACAAGCCAAAACTGTGTAAGGGATTTTACATCTAAGAACAACTATTGGATTGACTTATATTATCAAACGAAATGTATTGACACCTAGATATCAAAACCTAGGTCTAGGTAGAATATTAATGGAAAATTTCTCTATATATATGTGCTAGAACTATGTAGGTAATTTTCCATTCAAGAACTATGTGTGGATTGATTCCTATTATCAATGTATATATATTGACACTTGGATCTCAAATCCTAAGTATAAACATAAGATAAATTAAAAAATAACCCCCTACTTATGGGTCAAACCTGCATAGGGAATTTTCCATCTAATAATTACATGTGTCTTGATTCATGCTGTCATGGGATATATAGTGAATCCCAGATCTCAAGACCTATATCCACTATAATATAAATAAAAAATCCCCCTTCCTATGTTTTGGATAGGCCTACATAGGATGGATTTCGTATAAGAACAATGCATGGATTGATTTTTATTACCATAGGATTCATAGTTACACCCAGATCCTTAATCATGGGTCTAACCTCAATATATGAATATCAACCTCCATACGAATGGTTAAATCTATGTAGGTAATTTTCCATTCTAAGCTATGTGTGGCATGATTCTTGTTACTACATGATATGTAGTGAAAATAGTTCTTGATTTTATAATACAGTTGAAAAATATATAAAAATACACCACTTCCCATATATGGGATGGAAATATATAGGAAATATCTTTAAGAACTATGTGTGTATTGATTCCTTTTATTTCAATATATGTAGTGATTCCCATGTCCCAAATCCCAGATCCAACTGCAATATAAGTATAAAATTACCCCCTCTCTGCATATGGATCAAACTTTGATAGAGAATTTTTATTATAAGAACTACATGTGGATTCATTTTTGTAATCATAAGATATGCAGTGATTCCCATATCCAAAATCTTGGGCACATGCACAATATTGTAAAAATTCCCTCTCCTCCCATTCATGAACTTGATTAGTGTATGGAATTTCCCATTTAATAACTTTTTGTGGAATGATTCCTATTACCGTGGTATATGCAGTAATTCCCAGATATTCTATATCAGGTTTATCTATGATTTATCATGATTCCCAATCATTTCCCTCCATAAGAGTCAGATTTGTTTAGAGGCTCCAGTCCTCATTAAATTGTGACCACCCTACAGAATCCATATCACACACTCTCATGTATCTTATTAATGACCCAATTATCCATTGTTTCTTATGTCAAACATGACTAATATATGTTATAGAACCTAATAGTTTAATCTAACAATCATAAATACAATGTATCTTCTCCATATATAGGTAAAAACATCCTTTTCACAAGATGTTTAACTACACAACAATGTATTAATCACATGAAATTAAAATGCATGATAATATCTTGGTCACATAATGTTAAACTACACAACATGATGTTATCATGCCAAATAGATCACCCCCTTAAAGAATATTTTTTTAATAATTGGATGTTTTACCCCATTTCCTTGAAATGTGTTAATTACACATTAGATTAGCATTTAGTATGATCAAACCATTTTTGAATTTTATGTTCTCCATGATCCAACTTAATATATTTGATATCTGAGATAACAAGAACCCATTCCTCATGTTCTTACCCTTCCATTGGAAACCCCTAAACCTTGATCCCACATATTATTGGTTCAAAGCTATCGTGTATTTTTAATAGGGACTCATTTATCCCACATTACCTCACTAGGATTCCTTGATGAAAAATTAAATGCTTTAGAGCTTCATCTTAGTGGATGTTATAGTCCCAGAAGGGATTCCCCCTTATATCTGTGAGCTATTATCTTATATGTAAGGAATATGGGCATCCATCATTACCAATGATTGAACTGTAACCACAATTCCTCATCTTTAGTTTTCATTGATATTTTTCGGATATGATTTAAACATTACATAACCCAACTACACATGAAGATTCTGAAACCCTTGATGTTACTCATATGTGCATCATACCCATTTTCAAAGCAAGATTATGAATATGAATTCTTATAAACTTCTAGTTCAGGTCATGTATCTCCTATGAAGACCAAACTTCCAAGAGCATTGAAATCCAATTTGACCAACAATTTTCCATCATAAAAATGTCATATGAACCATTTCATGTATAAATCACCTGATACCTCAAGCTCCCATTTTCTTGGAATTTAATGGACCTCGATCCCACATCTTCATGGTTCCTTATTAAAACACACTAAAAACAGGAGCAGACCAATCTAGATGGTACCCTAGTGATTCGATGGTGAATAACGCAACACCTAAGAGCTTATTTCTAGGAGTTGTTTTGGTTCTAAAAGGGAACACCTATATGATTTTCTAGTGAATAACAAAGTTACTATGATATTTTTCCTAGAGGATATTTTTTGGCCCGAGAGGAAGGGTCCCCCTTAATCCTAATAACTATTTCTCTAATGGTGTAGAACTGGTTCTACCAATCATTAAATGATAATTATTGATATATAAATCTCAATACATGATTTATTTCATACATTTTCCAAACATGGAATAGAGATCAAGAATTAATTAGTATTTATGACTTCATATTCTATGTCATAGTGGAAATATATTAAAATGTATAGCATTTATATCAAAACTACATGTGGCTTGATTCCAAATCTATCTGAATATGTAGTGACTCATACATCTCCAATATGGCATCTATCCACAACACAATGATAAAAGGATCATTCCCTTAAAATGATCTATATCTATGTATGGATATTTATTCCAAAGAACTACATATGGATTGATTCCTATTACCACAAGATAAGTAGTGATGCCCAAATTTCGAATCTAAGGTTGAGCCACAACAAAAATGGAAAACGCCCATCCCTGCGTATATGTATGATCTATATAAGGAACTTTTTATTTAGGAACAACATGTTGATTTATTCTTATTACCACAATATACAAAGTGATTCCCAAATTTCTAATATTGAGTCTATCTGTAATAGAAAGATAAAATACCCCTACCTATATATGGGCCTCGCATGTGCAATAAACATTCCATTTAAGAACTATGTGTGTCCTGATTCACATCCCCTTGAGATAAATAGAGTAGCATGGGTATCATTTATAGGATCATACATGAATCATTCCCTACATGAGAGATAGATCAATGTATAAGCCTTTCACACACATGTGGAATGGGCATAAGAGTAATAATACCCATTCTCTACACATGATCCTTATCTATGTAGAGAAATTTATTTTAAAGAAGCGTGTACAACATGATTCCCATAATATGGGATATGTAGTGATTCCTGTATCCTTCATTTCATTCCCATCAACAAATTCACATCACTTACAAATACGTTCCCCAATGGGAGTCAATTTTGTGGGGGGCATTCCCACTAATACTAAACTATGAGTATCCCTGTATATTCTATATCATACACTATTAAAGGATGCATCCAACTATCGAGTTGTATCTTGTTTCTCACATCGGACATGACTCATGTGAGCTTAGGGGACCTAGAAATTTTCTATGACTAGTGTTATTGAGTTGAATTCTATCCAAAGGAAAAGAACCACATCCTAAAAACATGATGTTAAAATACATGAAAACATCCTAGATGTATGATGTTAAAATACATAGAAATAGATATTAACCTTGAAATCACCACTAGGGGTTTTGTATTCAAGAATGACATGTTTTATCCATTCTCCTTGATTTTTTTGAATACATGTTTTCATAGAATTTAGGGTTATTGAACCCTTATTGGATTTTATGTTCTCTATGAACCAATATAATATCTTCAATATATGATCTAACACCAACCTATACCTAGAGTTTTAACACTTATTTTGGAACTAAATGAACCTTGAACCCACATGTTTTTGGTTTATCCATATAGTATACATTTAATTTTAATTATTTAATCCAAATTGGACAAGATAGTATTCAATGGTGAATAACACAACACCCCATAGAATACATTTATTGGATGTTTTGGTACCATAAGTTTAGACCCCTTAAATCCAAGTTATATTTTCCTATATGCATGTTATATGGGATTCCACCATTATTGATGGTTTACCAATACCCACCAGTCCTCATATTTAGTTGACTCAAATATTATTGGGTCATGATATAAACTTTCCATAACCAAATTATTTAAGAAGATTCAGATACCATTGATGTTATACACCTATGTACCACACCCATTTTCAAATAATATTATAATATTGTATTGTTATACCTCTCCATACTAAGGTATTAATATTCTACAATGATCCAATTTCCCTAATTTAATCACTCCATTCAGAAATACAAACTAACTGCATGCTATTTAAATGCAGGACAACAACCAAGTTTCATGACACCAAACTATATGAAAACATCCTAGTCTAATGATGTAAAAAATAATGATAATTTCATAGTTACATGTCGTTATACTTCATGAAAACATCCTAGTAAAATAATGTTAAACTAAATTATATTTTATCTATCCTAAAAGACCTAATTTTTTTAGAGTGGTTCATCTTATCCATAAATATGTTTTAGGGAATAATGTTTTGTCTCCATATTAGAATGAAATATTGAAGTACCCATACTCTATGTATGAGCCTGATCTACTTAGAGATCCCCTTAACTAGATATGATATTGAGGCTCACTATGGGAAGAAAAAAATTCCCCTTTCGACATATGATCTATATGTATTCAAGGACTCTCTTTTTTTAATAAACTTCACGTGTCTTGATTACTATATTATAAAGTTTCATAGTGACATCTAGGTGTATTATTCTAGGCCTAAACACTGGTTTCCCAGTAATCAAACCTTCCAAGGTGCTTGTTCTAAATTAAAATCTATCATCCTCCGTTTTTATTGGGACAACAGAAATTAATGAACCAATAAAATAATTTCTCGATATGATAGAAACTCTCCCCAATAGTATTGTTGATAATGAGAAATCATGCACCCAAACGATATTGGATGACCTCCCTTTTAGGGTAAGCATTCCCCTCTTCCCTGTATGTGAGTCCGATATATAAAATATGATATCCTTTAAGGAGATGACTATGGTGTGGTTTATTCCCTTACAAAATGCATTGGGAAACCCAGAGAATCCCTTCCATTGAAATTAAACCTCACCCTTAGCTATGATCTATACTATGAGACATAAAACTATATAAGGATAGACAAGTAATATAGACTCATTTTACATATGTTTGAATTATATCTATGTATAGTTTTCATGCGTATAAGATAAATCTTTGTGACATGGGGTCCGATATATGGCCAACTACTAGTAAGTCTATACAGGGATAACAGATAATTCCCATATCTAAATTCTCCAGACCCATGAAAATATTCCATAAGGATATATTGTAAAATTTAACATCAGTTCCCACATTCTTATCATATGATTTTATACTACAAGGAATACATCCTCATCACATAATGTTAAACTACATGATAGACGTGTCTTCACTGTATGATGTTACACTATAAAGACTATCTCCCATCATCAATCTTTATGAAAGGAACAGAAAATCCTAACCCATGTCAACCAATTTTTGGGGTGATTCCATTATCTTTATGATAACCTCAATCTAAAAACCACACATCATGTCTTAAGTTTATCGAATTGTAGTAAACATTATATGGACCTAGGAAAAGAACACCCAGCTTTAAGGGACATTTTTTCACTATAAATGTATTAACCTAACTCTAGAAAATTAGCTCCAAACTATTCACCAAATGTATGATTTCTTTTAAAAAGGGATTCTAATCCTTGACAGATCTAACATAATTACAATGGGGAACTTCACCATAGATAGATTTGTGACCATCCTTCGCACAACTATCCTATATCACCATTCATGTTTTGATACCATTGGGACATGACTTATAACATTCACATCCTTCATTCTAAAGGAGTTTGGGGTACACTCTACCCTGAGAGTCCTAATTTGGTTATTGTGAAACACTTCCATAATGACAGGTCTATACATTTTCAAAACACAAATTTATGCATTTAGGTACAAATAAGAGTACCTTAAACTACTAGTAAAAGATAAATACAACTTATCACATTGAAAACCCACTATGTAAGGTCTGAGTAAAAGTTAAGTATCCCCGCACTAAAATATTCATCTATAGACTTTGGTAAATAATTAGAGAATAAATAAAAAAGTATAATGATTATAGGACCTATCTTCCAACCCAAGAAATAGATGATCTATGGTCGCTGGACCCCCTTGTCCAGGAAAAAGTTTTGGAAATGATTTGTCACATCTCTTTGTTAGAATAATGTGTTCAGTAGGTAGAAATAAAAATTTTAGGGTGATCAAACCCTTCCTGAATATTTTGTTCTCTATAAATCACCTTCATGAGTTTGAATTCTATTCTGAAATTCACTAATTATTTTAGTGGATTCACTTATCCAAAAACCCTATAGCCTTGAGTTATTTCTCTTGGTTCATCACTGTAGTGTATTTATAATAAAGACTGGTTTCTCTAAAGGGAACCCAATAAGTTTTTATCGTTAATAACATAATTCCCAAGAACTTATTTATAGTAGATGTTTCATTCTCAGAATAAAGGTCCCCCTAAAATCTATGAGCTATTATCATGGATATGTACGATACTGGTATTAACCATTATTAATGGTCAATATATATCAAATATCCTCCATTATTTTTTTGAATCAGATATTACTATACATTGATTTAAAATCCATATAACAAGACTCTTCAAGTATAGTCTACTTCCTTGATGTAACATCATCCTGTATTATACCCATTATCAAAGAAAAAAAAATGTGGAACTACATTATTGGACCTTTTTGTGGCCCTCAACACATGACTAAAAACCTATTGATGTACAACATAATCTTCAAAACCATAAATAGAACTACCCACAAGGTTCTAGAACCCTCATTAGAATGTCTATCCTCCATACTCCACTTCACTGTCCAAATGTTTTAGTCTTTATAAACATACCAAGAACTAAAAAAAGAAGCAAGGAACCCATTGTTTATCCATGTAAAAGTTGGATCTGAATAAAATATCTAGAGCTATTAACTAGATTCATCTAATCCATATAGGAAAGGATCAATAATCCTCATGGTACCTAGGAACATCTCATTGGAACTAACTACCCTAGAGTGTTTTGTGATCATACCTATATTATCTTCCCCATCTCATATCCACAAGTTAAAATTCATAGTCTTGTGATTTATACAACCTACATTAAAAATATGCAAGTGGATTTAGAATCCTTAAAATTATACCATCATACACCAAAATGGGTATTCATAAGGATGTGGTGTTTCTAAACCCTTTTAGAATACACATAGTTAATAACCAAAGCAAGGATGCATGGTACTTGAACCATTCATGAATATTCATATTTATCCAATTATATATATAAATAATAAAAAAAATAAGGATATATATAGAAGAAATTAAACTAAATAAAATAATGTTTTAAGACATAACTTAAACTATAGAAAAAATGTTTTGAGATAGAAGACCCTAAACTATGGTAACAGATTGTCTGAGCTAATGACCCTACACTATATCAACTGACAATTCGAGCAATAACACCCAAAACTAATGAAATAGATGTTCCAAATTAAATTTACCTAATCCACATGGAATCTATGTTAAATATTTTAATACCTTAAAAACCTAATTTAAAGAGATAAAATATTCCTAGGTTGAAAACCCATAAAGGGAATCCCTTGAGAAAGTCAAATATTTTTTAGTTGGACATGCAATTCATGTGATCCAGAAAACAATGGGAATTTAAAAAATGGAAAAGCAAATTTTTTTCCAATTGATTACCCATAAAGGGAGGCTTGAGAAAAATCCAAGCCCATACCCACAAATCCTTCCCCATACGAAGCATAAAAAAAATTAATAACTAAATAAAAAGATAAAATATTATAGAGACTAATATAATTCCCTATAAAAAATAATGCTATGATATATAAGTCCATTGAATTAAGAAAAAGATATAAAAATTTCCCTATGGTATCTATTTACCCCAACTCGGTGATACCAGAACAATTGGAGAAGATAAATTAGTAATGATGCTTCTGTTGTTAATAATTTATGGGGAATTATCAAGTATGTCTTACTCTACTATGATCATTCAAGATAAAAATATGGGTTCAATTGGTATTATAAAAATAACCATAATCTTTGAAATTATAAATGATATTGAGACAATAAAATTCCATGTACATGATGAATGAATTAATTCTAGATATCAACATGTAATTTTCATAATTTATTTCATTGATAAATTTTAAAGGAGTGAGGAATATCTATTGCTTAGTGTCTCTCCCATGAATCACTAAAAAATAAGGCTATTAATAGTACATTACCATTATAGTATTTTATCATAGGATTATTTAACCTCCTCTAACTTTTATTCTAGTGATGCCATGGAAAGGTTCTATTCATAAAATGACTCAGTATCTACCTCCATAACACACTGTAATGATTCCTCCATAGAAACAGTATCATGTTTGGACTTCTCCTTTATTCCAAATAGATTTTATTACACTGATACACTTTTCTACAATGTTTTCAGTGTGTACTATAAATGGGATAACTCCTACTTAAACTGATATATTTTAGACTATAGTATGCTAATCTCAGCCTTCCCAACATTAATGAAGTTTTTTTAATTGTTACCTTTGCTGCATGATAGGAATATTTAGTTAAGGCCTCATCCCAATGTCATTTTGTTTAAGATGAATCATCTACTACTATCACTCACAATTCAAGTACCTTCCTATGTTTTTTTAAGAAAATATTTTCTTTCACACAGGCATGGAGAACCATATAATCATTTTTCCATAACTGATGATGGTAAACATGTAAATAAGATTACCTAGTCTTTCCTTTAGCTCTCCCAAAGGCCCATATATGATTAAGGTCCAAACATCCCCCAAAATTATTGTTGCATCTATTAATTAAAAGTTGTGGAATCTAAACCATAACTTAATACTAACCCATGAACATGAATATATTTAGGTAAAAATTCATGGAGTTAGGGGCTTGTACTCACATCACGTGAGGATCTTGGTATAGAGATGGCATCTACGTCGATCAATCAAGTTGGGGAGAGCTCTAAAGAAAAGGGGACCAAAGTCTCTGAGATTAAATTTGATATAAATATAATGAGAGGTAAAAATTATTATTAATAAACATATTAATAAAATAATAACATAATATAGTCAAGGGTTATAATCAATTATAAGACCATATATCAACCCAACCTTAACATAATTGGATATTACATCATTTTAGATGAATATTCAATACATTACAAAAGTACATGCATGAGGACCATAATAGTTTAGTGTATTTGGAAACTTAGAACAAAATATTCTAGTTTTTTGAATGATATTAAATGTCTCCGATAGAGATCATCCCATTTAGTTCTTATTCTTAAAACCTTTATTCATAATGATGGTAAAGGAAACATAAGAAAGGGTGATCTTAGATTCTTATTAAGGATAAATAAAGGATATACGTAAGCATAAAATGAACATAATGGTATGAGAACTTGAGAATAAGATTGGAAGATAATACCCATAATTTAATATAATACACATGATTCATGGAATAATGATTAGTATATCATAAGAAATGAATCATAAGTGAATAAAGATTATAATTTAAGAGAGAATAACATATAAATAAGAAATTTAATTATGGAAGACACATAAACATATGAAATGATTTCCATAGTAGCCTAGAATATTTTCCAAGGTAATATTAGTATAATTGGATCACTTCACAAACCATATCAGTAGTCAAGTTTCACTCCCAATACCATTATAGTAGTCAAGATTCACTCCTAAGACTATCTTAATAGAAAATGACCCTTACTAAACTGATTTAACTCCCCATTCCATCCATTTCTATCTCATGATATATAAATCTTTACCCAATACATTAGAGGGAGATATAGGTCCACCAATCACATAATGAAATCTTATATACATATAACACAATATAATAATTAATTTACTATACCATGACCCATAGAAAGAGATGAGTTTCATAAATATCACATCTTAAGCAATGAAATGAAATGGGTAGCATAAAGATTTCCATACTTAATATCATTAAGAAAGTAGATAGTTTTTATAATCATTTCATCATAGAATAACCCTTTAATGGAAGTGGGTTTCATAAGTTCTTTATCAAAGTATAACCCATGGAAGATAAAAAGGATTCATAAACAACTTTTCATCATAAACATAAACCATTCAAAGAAAGAAAAATAATAGTTTTATAAGATAAAATACCAAGTAAATCTTAAACTATGTCAAAGGATTTAATATTATATAATGAAGGATTTTGAAATATCACTTTGATAATTTCTTTAGAAAAAATAACCTCTCTTTGAAAATCATTTTTAAGAGATATTTTTTTTTTAAAATTCATTTTTAAAAACCACTTTTAAAACTTATAAAGTAATAATTAAAAATAATTTAAAACATTTCATGAGGAAAGTATCCTTTCCACTTTGAAAAACACTTTTTAAATTTTAAAACATTTTTGAAATTTTTACCTTAAAAATTTCTTTGAAAACTTATAAAGAAATACTTGAAAATCATTTAAAAACATTTAAAACATAAAAATTTTTGGAAATAATTTTCTTTTGAAAATATTAATCCAAATTTATAATGTCAACTTCAATGAATGCAATGGTCTTGATAGAAGAGAATTCAATACATGATTTATTAGTAAAAACAAAGATTTCTTTCATATTGTTGGTATAAGTCAAAAGATCCCTGATCGAAAAATGAAAAAGATATACCTTTTAATACATGTTTTTTATAAAAGGAAAAACATGTATAAATATTTTTTTTAAATGTTTTTGGAGAATAGTGTAACTTTTTTGAAAACATTTTTAAAAAACATGGTTTTGAAAGAAAACATATTTCCTACTGAAGAGAGAAATAAAGTTTGGTTTTCTTAATATTTTTATTAATTATCTTAAGTACCAAAGAGTGTAAAAATGGAACGATTATGTTAATATATCATGAATAATCATAGGAGAGTAAAATAAATGATAATTTTTGATATATGGATCATAATATTTCATCATTGTAAATATAATCATACGTAATCCCAATAAACAATGAGATTATAACAATAAAATCGTACAAATTTGGTAAATTGGAATCATAATTTCTATTAAATAATAAAATTACATAAAGAATGAAATATAAATTAAATAAAGATATTAATAATATAACATGACAAAGGGGAAGTATATACATCTCATAAAAGAAGATATGTTCCTAACATAACATGTGTCTCAAAGAAGGAAAATTGAAAAAAAATCCCCTTACCGATTTGGTAACTTTTAAATCATAAACCCTATGGAAGAGAGATACTAAAATGGATATGTAAATATAAAATTTTTTTGGGTAATAATCATAAAATACCTTCATAGACAATATATACAGCACACAGATGAAATATTTGGTGAATATAGAACGTGTCCCTCAAAACTAAAAAGTGAGATGGAAGTCCCTTACTACTTGAGTAACTTTCGAATTATGACATATATGAAATAATAAAATCAATTTAATCGTTTAATATCCAGAAATAAATTACTTTCATGACATGAAATTTCATATTATATTATATGAACAAAAAAAATAAACAAATGGTGAATATGACATAAGTCTCATAGAAATAAAAGTGAGACTAGAAATCTCCTTACCTTAAGTCTTGACTTCCTTTATAAACATCAAAACCAAATTTATAATATGGAATATTTATATTATAAATATTCCATATGACCATATTCATATATTTAGTACGATATACAATTTTATTATGACTTTATATTACCCTTTTATTAAAAAATTCATGTTTAAGTTATATTTTGAGTAATTAGAGTTTTGTTTTTCATAAAAGTTTTGACATATTATTTTTTACTATTTATTTTATCATGATTTATTCATTTATATAATGTAAAAAGTGTTATAAATATAATATATATTCATAATATATATATTCATAATATATATATTCATAATAATATATAAATGATATAAATTGTAAATTAAATACATTGTTCATGGAAACGGTAGGCCGTAAGTATGCATGAATTATGCTTCCATTTCTTTATCATATTCATAGAAATAAAATTAATATATATATATATATATTATCATTAAATTATAATTATTATTTCATGCATATCACATATTCCTATCAAAACAATCCTTAACACATTCAATGTAAATTATGAATGAATCAAATCGCTTCGTGAGGCAGTTCTCCGCCATACACATGAACAATGTTATCATATTTTAACAAAATGGAATGCATGAAGTTATTTGTTATGTAATAATTAAAAAAGAATAAATACATCATAAATATCATATATATTATATATATTCTATAAATACATCATTATTACTAACCATTAAAGGTGGTAATGGAAGAATGAATGACATAAGTTCATGAGGTAGCTGTCTGTCGTACACAAGAACAATGACTGTGTATCCCATTTGAAGGAAGTGTGTGAATTTTTAGGTCATTATCATAAAATAAAAATATATTAGTATATTTAGGATACATGTGTTATAATATAATCATTTTATAATTTTAATTTATGGGGGTGAATAAGAAATCAAACCAAAAATGCATGTTGATGAACGTTACCTCTTCTTCGGGTAACTCTTTTTGGTTTCCACCAAAGGAATTCTTTGGTTGGATTTATCTGAAAATTGAGGATTCTATTTTGAGATTAAGTATGTTTAAAAGATATATGGAGAGGTATTTTCCAATCTAATTGTCTTTATAGGTGTGAATGAGTGGGGGGAGTGAATTCCCTATTCTAGTAGAGGAGGCGTGACATTCTTATAAATACCAAAAGGTAAACACTATTGGGAGGTCACCGTTATATAATGTGCCCCCCATAGTGAATAGTATTCTATAAAATTGGTTATATTGTCAAAATATTTCTATAAAATTGGTTTTGGACAAGTTTATATGTCATTTTACTCTAAATATTAATGTTTAGTCCCTTGGTAAACTCATTTTTCTCTTAATTGCCGTGATTATTTTTAATTGTTGTCACTAATAATTTGGGTTAGAAATTAAGTTTTACTTATTATAAAATATAAATTATTTTAATTAAAAATATGGAATCATATTTTTCCAAATTACAATCACATTAGTGTAAGAATTTAATTTAAAACTAATGATGCAAAAAGAACAAAAAATAGGCTTTTTAAAGTGAAAATGTTCAAAAGTTTACTAAGTTCTTATATAAAAATTAAATATAAAAATGATTAAAATGACATAAATTGGATTAATATATGTATAATTTATCTAATTTAAATTTAAAAACAAATTAAAATATAATTTAACATTATACAATATTTATATAAAAATGCATTTTTCAATTAAAATCCAGTATTTTCACTATTTATCAAAAAAATTAAATATTTTAGACAAATACCAAAAAATCACCCTAAACTAATTTTGATTTTCTAATTTCAAAAAATAATTATTAATTTTCAAATAATATTATCAGAATTTAGTTTTAAAACATATCTACCATTAAAAGGGGGCAAACTCACCATTTAGAAAAATATAGGTTTTTAGGCTTAAAATTGGATTTGTTCTTATTTTACACCTATAAAACTTTGGGATGAAATTAAAAACATTTGAATTAATATATAACATATAAATTTCATTATTATAAATAATTAATTGGTATTAATCAAATTTATTATGATAAAACACATTATTGGCCATAAAAATAGTTTTTTTTAAAAACACATCCTTTATATTCAATTGGTTTTTATTTTCATTTACAATTAATTTTTCACCAAAGGATGAATTATATAAATATGTAGAAACCATATTTTTATAATTTTTTTAATCCTATTAATTCCCTCAATTCTAACTACTCAGTGATAACTATAATAATAATTTAATAATAATTATAATAATAGTTTATTGTAGTTCGGTAAAAATTAGTCTTGATTGTAACATAACCCATAAATGGAACTCAGTATTATGTGTACCAAAAGATTAACTATATATTGTGTGTAATGTAATCTTAACATGGTGTAGTATATAACAAAATCCAATAAATAATATTAATTTATTTGAAAAAATAATTTATAAAACTCGGGGAATCACATTCTACCACCCTTAAAATCAATTTCACCCTTGAAATTTTTTTTATTCATCAATGTTTTAATAATTTAATGTTACTTTCATATTAACCCACATTGGAAAAATGAATAATAAAACTTACTTTAAAGAAATATATTTAGAAACTTAATGGTTACTTGAAGTAACTCAAAACTATGTTTCCACATATGATAAAGTAGATGGTAAGTTAAGCTATGGACATGAAATAAAAGTGTAAATAATTATAGAGATTGATAAAGATCACTAATAATAATAAATTGGGTGATCTATAAAAGGTTAGTTATCATAACACCATAGATAGAAGTGGTTTTAAAACAGTCATTGATTTCATAAAAAATGATGATAATATGACAACATTTTATTTTATAATCCTTTGTCTAAAGATAAGGAATTTTCCCAAGAATATATTCTTAATGGATTTCATTCCATTTTATATGCACAATGACAAAACATTTTTGTGCCTTGATTAATTTTCACTTCATCTCTTCTCCCAAGAAATTAAGGTGAATTCATAATCCCTGAAGCACTAATAGATCATAAGATCCATAGATAGACCAATAAGTTGTTTTTTTATTTCTTTTGGTATCATAAAAAAATTAGTAGAATAGGTTATCTAATATTCATAAATCTTAATATTTAGGATGAATAAATTTATATATAAAACCAAATAATCATTTCATAAATGGTTATCCTCATGACCCCTTTCAGAATATTAAAACCCAAAATGTGATAAAAAATATGAATAAATATCAGAAATTCATCTTAACATTAATACCCCATATATCATAAAATATATCTTTATTATCAAATACAAAACATGTTAATATATTTACCATGTATTCTCTTAAAACATGGTAATAACCTGAATTATCATAAAACTATTTTGAAAACATACATGCTTCTTCATTCTTTATATAAGCTCTTATATTACACAAAAAAATATTCATTGGAAGCCTAGATTCGTCCTTAAAATGATATAATATAAGATTTCATTATTACTAAATCCATGTAGGTAATCACATGAAATATATCTAAAGGATTAATAATAATATTTTAATATGGCTCATTGAAACAAAATCAACCATAAAATTCCCAAATATAGAGAGGAAGATAAGTATTCACTAATTATCCTGGTTCACTTAATCCATTATGATAGAATAATATTTCCCTTTTTGCCTTTATCTTTAGAGGTTTTGTGGATTATCATGGAAATTATTCCCGGGATTAGTTCACTTGTTAGATTAATTCCCAAACTCCATGCAATTGAAACACTAAAGTATGGGATGTGCATTATATGGAGAATTCTCATTATTTGAATCATTATCTGACTACTTCCCATCACTCCGGAATTTAAACAATTTATAAACTTCCCTTCCATACATAAAAATATTATTTTTCCCCTTAAGAAAATTACCTCCATGTTTCTCCCCAAACTTTGTGCATAATGGAAGGCTCATCTTTTTTTCTCCATGGTTCTAATATTTTCCTCTGAACTCCATCTTCATTTCTTGTCAAAACCATGAGATTGTTATAAAAATCCAACCTTAATTTCCACATTGATAGCACATCAAAAAACTTATTCAAAGCTACTAAAGTCTCTTATATTTAAGTATTTTACAAGGATTGGTTACATGCCACCAATTAATTGATCAAATTTTCTATCATGGATGAGGATTAAAGAATAATCATAATTCACATGTCTTGTAAAATTAGCTTTATAGGCACCAATAGATTAATAATACTTTTTTCTTAATCTTAATTAATTCCTTATTTATCATTGTTCATGTAATACAAGGGAATTACTTACTGAAAAATAACCATTTAAAATCTTCTAATTCCCTATATTCAATTTCTTCTTTTTCCCTCATGTTCTTAATAAGAGTCCACCGATGATATTCTTAACCTTCTAAAGTATAAAAGACCAAAATTATTATTTTATTTTCCAAAAACTAGTGAATAGAGAATATCTTTTCAGTGGTAATGATCCATTTTTGAGAAACTTGTAGATATAAAGACCCATTGAAAGAAGGTAGATGTTTCCTCATGAAGGACTCAAAAAATATTGTTCTTTCCTTTTCTTGGTACAATGATCAATGTGATTCATATATTGATAAAGATGCATGAGAATATAAATGAGTGTTTTCATTCCATCTCCCATAACATTTGGATTCTCATGATAAAAATAATTCCATTTTCTATCGCGCTCACCATCAATACAGTTCCTCCAAGTTCCAGCAATTGACTAAAACCAAAAGGAGTAGTGTAAGAAATAATATTTAATGCAGGGAACCACATAATCATTAAAATAATTTATAGTATTTCTAAATTATAACACCATATTTAATCTATGACACCTTAGTTTTATCCTAGGTCATTTATAGACATCATCTATTTAAATCCTTCTTGATGGGTTGTAAACTGTTTTTGAATTTACATAGAATATCCCCTGGGAGTGGAAAACCAGGTGTAAAGAAAGACCTGTTATCGTACAATAGTTTCTGAATTAGTTCGGCTCAATATGATGTTTTCAAGGTTGTTACATCTATGTACATCTATCCTAGAGCCGCATCCACTTGTAGTATCGATACATGGATGCAATTTATTGGAAACCACTCTCTAAATATTTTACCAAAATTCTTGGACATTTTAATACACTTTAAATTATCCTTAGACTTATGATTAAAGGCATCCCTAGACATATCCTTATAAATATCCCTAGGGGTCTCACTAAATTTTTCTCATCATAGTTTTCAAACGTTAACTAAACCATTTATTTGATACCAACTATATATATCCAAGCATAATATACATGGATATTACATCATTTAAGATGAAGATTAATCACATTACAAAAGTACATTCCCAGTCACCATAATAGTTTAGTGTCTTTGGAAGTGTGGAACAAAATATTATTACATGGTAAGAGATATTAAATTTTTCTCACAAAGATTATCCCATTTAGTATGCCTACTTAAAACCTTTTTTAACAACCTAGGTAAAGGGAACATAATAAAGGGTGAGCTCAGATGCTTAATAAGTGTAAATAAAGGGGATACATAATCATAACATAAACATAAAGTTATGAGAACATGAGAATAAAATTTTAAGATCATACCCGATATATCAAAATATGAAACACATGATTGATGGAATAAAGATTAGTATATCATAAGATGTGAATCATAAGGGAATTAAGAGCTTATGCTATGAGATCATAACATAGGAATAAGATATGGAATTATTGGAGGCACATAAACATATGAAATTATTTCAATAGTAGTAAAGGATCACTACAAAGTATATCTTAGTGTAATGGGTTCCCTCTACAAACCATATTAATAGTCATGGTTAACTACCATGACCATCTTAGTAGTCAATAAATACTCCCAAGACTATATTAGATGTCAAGGTTAACTCCCAAGACCATCTGAGTAAGAAAATTCCCTTATGGAACTTGGTTCACTCCCAATTCCATCCATGAATATATCATGAGATATAAATCTTTACCCTATTCATTGGAGGGAGATATAAGTACCACTCATCACATAATAAAATCATACATACATGTTCCAAAAGATAACAAAACATTCACCATATCATGAACCACAAAAAGATGAGGGCTTAAAAATCATATCATAACACATGAAATTATATGGGTATCACAAAAAATCCATAATATCATAAAATGTGTAAAATAAATAGGATTCATAATCATTACATCATTCAATAACCCATGACTGGATTCATGTTTCATAATCGTTATGTCATAGTATAACCTCTAGAAGATAAATAAGTTTCATAAACAACTTGTCACCATAAAAATAAACTATTTAAATAAATAATAAGAATTATTTCCTTGGATCATATCCCCAATAATCCATAAAATATATTAAAGGAGTTCATCTTAAATGGATAAGAATTTTTAAAGATCACTCGGTGAATTTATTTGGGAAAATAACATTTCTTTGAAAATCATTTTTTTGAGACATATAAAATTTTCAAAATACTTTTCAATTAAATAAAATTCTAAAAATAATGTTTTAAGATTTAAAATTCATTTAAAACACTTCTTGAGAAAAATATCCTTTCTTCTTTGAAAGAATATTTTTAAATGGTAAAATTTTTGAAAACTATTTCATTAACAATAGTTATAAGAACTTACAAAGGATGATTTGAAAATAATTTAAAACATGTTTTAAAAATAATTTTATATTGAAAGTATTCTTTATAAATCTAATAAATCGATCTTCAAAGAATGTATTAGTCATGACAGAAGAGAATTTATTAAATTATGTATTCATAAAAAAAGACAAATTTAATGTTTTCAGAAGATGTAAAAGGAGCCTTGATCAGAAAATGACATGGATATACCTTTAAAAACCATTTTTTAGAAAGGAAAACATTTTTAATTTTTTTTTAAAAATAATTAGATAATAGTGTAAGATATTTGATTTTGTTTCAAAAACACGGTTTTGAAAGAAAAGAAATCTCTTCTCAAACAGAGAAATAAATTCAGATTTTATTTCAAACATTTTCTTAATCATCATACTAACATAAGAGTGGAAAAACTGTACCATTATGTTAATATATAATTAATAATGAGAATATAATAAATTTCATGATAATTCATGAGGTATGGATAATAATATTTCATCAATGGAAGCATAATCATAAACAACCCTATTAAAAAAATGAGATTATAAAAATAAACTCTTACTACTTTGGTGACTTTTAATCATAATTAACTTGAATAAAAACCATTACATGAATAATTAAATATAATTAAAAGAGGCATATTTATGATATAACATGTTGAATGGGTAGTATATACACCTCATAAAATAATATAGGTGCATAACATAACATGTGTCTCAAAGAAGGGAAATTGAGACAAAATTACCTTATTGATTTGGTAACTTTTTAACCATAAACACCATGAATGACAGATCATTAGATGGATATATAAACAGAAATACATTTTATGAGAAACATAATAATATAAATTCATGGTTAGTATATATATTACAACCCTGCTTTTTATTACACACATAAACATAATTTATTACATAAAATTCATTTGATACAACATAGAAGATCGAGAGGTCTAGTGTATTTGGGGATTAGGAACATTACACAATATAATAGAACATAAAACACACATCATATTTATTTAAAACTTCCTTTACATGACCACTACATTCCCTCGTACTTATCATTGTATGGGATAACCTGAGGACATGCATAAGAAAATGGTGAGCTATAAAGCCCAGTAAGGTAATAAACCTGGAATAATATGAGGAATACAATACATGTTAGACAATAGGCATATCAATGGAGCCCAAGAGAAAAATTAACATAAAGGCGTGATAAAGCATGATAATTCTAACATGGAAATTTGGCAACAACACTTAACATGGAATTAGCATGAGCCAATTCTCATTGCACAAAGAGCATGAGAAAACCCTCATTGCACATGAATCACTTGAAAAACCACTTTTCACTTGAATTAGCATGAGTAAACACCCATTTCACATGACTTATCATGATACTATACATTACCCAATGCATTGGAGCGCTATCAGGGCACACCCTTCTTAAACATTTCATTTCATGCATAAGTGTGCCACATGGATCATAAAACATTGAACCATTCAACATAATCAATTATTATACGATAAATGAATGTAGAATAAATACATTAAACTCTTTAAAAAATAAGTAAATGTGAATAAAGGTTAACACCACTAATAGAGAAAATGGGCATGGTATTCACTATACAATGAATTTGGCTTAGAAAAGCACGATGCTATTTCAGCAGCATAACAGTGTGACATAAGAACTGATAAAAATGGTTGATGAGAGAGAAAGTGGTGTATCATAATATTTACATGACATGGATAGTAATGGGTTCATTTAATTACATGTACCAACAAATTTAATGGAATTTATATTCATGATACAAAATAATTTCTTGAATGTAAATGAGGAGAGAGAAATTCTTTTTGGAATTTCGACATAGTAACGAGTGTACATGGAGGAATTTAATGAGAGATAAAGGGGTCTAACATCATTAAAACATAAATAGGGAATTATGGGTGAGGTGTGAAACCATACCCCAACATTTATAATTGAAATTAAAAGGGAATAACAACTTAAAGAGTATTGGACAAAAATGAGAAAGGAAGAAAATCGTTACTTTGTAGTGTGATTCCAAAGGCTTGAGCGAGGCTTGAGAGAGGATTCTTGGGATATTGGGGCACTTGGGAGGATTCTAGAGAGAGGAAGGCAGAGTTTGGACGAACTCCAAAGGCTTTGAGTGAGGAGGAAGTGGTAGATTGGGTGGGTTTATATAGGAAAGGAGAGAGAATTGTTTATTATTTAGGTTTGAGACACCTCACATTAAACTAATCAAAAACACAAACCATCCCATGGTTTTTTCCCATGGTTTTTTCCAAATGGGAGTGGAAAGAAATATTTTATATATCTAAAGTCCTAAATTCTTAAAATAATTGGGTGTCTTAAGTGGAGGTGAGTCACACTCCCAAGGAAAACAATTTAAAAAGACAAAATGTTTAATAAGTCTTGAAGGGTCCACTAAAGCTTTGTAAAATAAATCAAAAAAACCCAAAATCACTTTATTTTAATGGTAAAATATATATTGGCCAAAAATAAAGTTTATAGTATTTGATTATATCACCATTGGGTCATTTTGATGTCATAAAACACATTATACATTTAAATGGTATTTTATTTTTACCCCAAAATTTGACCATCTCAGAAAATTATGATAAATTCACTGTTGGATAATTTTGAAATCCTGATTCTATAAATAATATTTATTTTATCTAAATAATTTTATAAATATGTTAATTTTCACTTTTAAAATAAAAACCGATATTTAATGAAAATTCAAGGGTTTTGAAAAAAATGTCTTTCAACCCTTAATAAAAATTACAATTGCATTCATAAAATTATACGATAATTTATATTTACTAAAAATTAATTTAATAAAAACAATAATATTTTATTAAAATTTTATTTAATTCAAAAATCCATTAATTCATCAAAATAGATTTCTTAGTTGAACATTAACTAAAAATACTATTTGTTATTTAAAAACTATTTACAAGGTAGCAATGATAAAATGAAAGTATATTAATTATTATATACAAAAATAATTTACATAACCATAGTGATAAGGTCTTGTTATATAACCCATTATAACACCCACAGAAGACCGAAGAGTAAGGTGTGCGATGGTGACAAACTCTTGGGGTGGCTTGGATAACATTGCTCTGGTGGTAATCTCTATCAACTTCCACTTCTCTCATAGGTGGTCCCACTCAAGATTAACGTGTTCAAGATCGGATTGAGCTTGGTCAAGAGAAAAGCCCAATGATTCCACCTCCTTTCCGAGATCTGAAAAATGGTCTTCGTATGGGGCACATCTACTGGATGAGGCCATCGTATCCTTTGTCTGAGTAAATTGGATTTGTTAAATCCCTATATTTATACTAATAATGTGATCACTGTTCAACGACTATATTAGATATGATCACAATTCATAACATAAAACCAAAGAAGTTGACATTTTATATAAAGATTTTACATAAAGAGACATTTAATTATATCAAGATGGATTTCCCTTAATGAATGTTTGGGTCATTAAAATCTTCCCCCATTAAGAAATTTTTCCCTTGAAATTTCCTTTTCCCACACTAAAATAGATTTAGGAAACTATACTTCATCATTTCCTCCAATTCCCATGTCGCTTCTTTAAACTTGTTGTTTTTTCAAAACACCTTGACAAGGGGCATTTTCTTATTTCATAGAACTTATTATCTACAATCTAAGATCTTCACTGGTTGCTTCTCATAAGAAAGATCATCCTCTAACTGTACCACCTCTAAAGAGAGTACATGTGAAGGGTCCAGTATGTACTTCCTTAAGAGGGATACAAGAAAGAAAACATGTACTTTGGCCATAGTAGGTGGAAGTGATAGTCGATAGGCCTCATCCCCGACACGATCATGAATCTCGAAGGGGTCTACGTACCTTGGACTTAACTTCCATTTCTTTCCAAACCACATGACCTTCTTCCATAGAGATATGCATAGAAATACCATGTCTCCAACTTCAAACTCAAGGTCTCAACAACGGTTATCTGCATAACTCTTCTATCGACTCTGGGATGCATTGATATGCTTCTGAATGGTTTTTGCCTTGTCCACCATTTCATCGACCATTTTTGGTCCAAGCAGCTTACGCTCACTGACCTCGTCCCAACACGCTAGTGTTCTACACCTTTTCCCATAAAGGGCTTCATATGGTGCCATTTGGATGATCAAGTGGAAAATGTTATTATAAGAGAACTCAACCAGAGGAAGATGTTGATCCCATCCTCCTTTAAATTCCATTTAGCACGCTCTCAACATGTCCTCAAGTGTTTAGATAGTCCGATCGGTTTGGAAATCAGTTTGAGGATGATAGTCCGTACTGATGTTCAGTTCAGTTTTTAGATCACATTGAAGACTCTTCCAAAACATAGAGGTGAATCTTGGATCTCGATCAGACACAATAAATAGTGGTACTCCATGTAGCCTTACCACTTCCCTGATATATGTAGATACCCGAAGCTTAACGTACATAGACATTTCATTACTTTTGCGGAATACTTAGTACATAACAAAAACACAAACACAAGGACTGTAATAGTTTAGTGTCTTTGGAAACTCGGAATATAATCTTCTAATCGTGGTGAAAGATCTTCAACATCTCCCATAAGGATATTTTTTTAAACCTAAATCCTTTCTTTATACCCTGGGGAAAATAAAACATAAAAGGGTGAGCTCAAATGCTCAGTAAGGGTAAACAAAAGAAATATAAATCACATTATATTCATAAGAACATATCTTTTGGAAATCTTAAACTGCAAAAGAGATCATAATTTCATAACATGGGATAAATCATAGTAGTGAAATTTAATCACAATAATCACAACTTTAAACATGAAGCTTTGTGGCATACACACATAATCATAGAGAATCATTTCTTATTAGTCAAGACTCATTTCCAAGACTATCTTAGTAGACAAAGTCCCTTTCTGAACCGAGTTCACTCCTCGTTTCAGTCCTGTTTCACTGAACCGGTATAACCTACCGTTTCAGCCATGTCTATCTCATGAGATATAAAATATTTACCCAATGCATTGGAGGGAGATATAGGTCCCACCCATCTCACAATGATATCATTATGATGTGTTCCACAAAATCAGAAAACCATACATCATAGCATAACCCATGTAATAAAAATGGGAATCTTAAACCTCGTGACATCATAAAACAATTCATATAAGATAAAGGAATTCATAAAAATATAATTACATCACAACATAATCAAATCAATGTAATAATAGGGATAAAAATAGAACCCTTTATTATCTTAGATGGAAAATAATTTTGATAAAACACTTGAACTCCATTCTTGAGGAAAATATCCTTTCTGCTTCAAAAAAACTTTTCCTTTCTTAACATGTCGTACAATTATAAACTAAAAGAAGTTGATTAAAAATAAACTTTAAAACTTGTAATGGAAGCTTCTTGTAAATAATGTTTTAAAAATCCATTCATGCTGTATAAGTTAAAAAAAACATTCTTCGTACTTTTATCAGAAAGTCAAAAAGTACCTCGTACGAAAAACGACAAAAGATTCCTTTCATATCCTTTACTAAAACTCACCGAAGGGTAAAATTGGATTTAAAAAATTGTAGGTTGAGGGAAATAATATTACATATTGAGGAAACATGGATGTGGATGATAAAATACTCCCCAGTAAATGCCAAAGTATAAAAAATCTCGGATAAAAATGAGATTGTGATGTTTCCCTTACCATAGGTCCGATTTGCTTCGTAAGTGTCCGAACCTCCTGTATAATGATTTAAATAATGTCATTGACTTATTCTGAAATAATAATCATTTTTATTATATCATATATGGTTAACTTATGACTTTATATTACCCATTCTTTTGTAAATTCCATGTTAAAGAGTGTTTTGGGTAAAATCGTTTCATTTTTCGTCCGTGTTTTAACTTGTAATTATTCATATGATTATTTAGATCATGATTACTTAATTACAGAATATAAAACATGATTTATATATAATATATATTCAGAATATACATACATATAATAGATCAGTAAATGGAAATAAATAAACCATTCATGGAGACGGTAGGCCGTACGTACGCATGAACGCTGTTTTCGTTTCCTTATTGAGTTGAATTGAATTAAGTAGATGACATACATATATATACACATAAATCAAGTATCATTATTATTTCATATATTTCATTATTACTTATTATATATACTTTATAATCATTCATGAATGGTTAACGTGGAGAATGAATCTCATCGCGTCGTGGAGACGGTAGTCCGTATGTACGCACGAGCGATGATATCATTCTCATGATCATGGGACTGTATTGGAGTGTATGTATACTATTTAAGAATCAATATAACTTTAAATTAATCATATATAGTTATTATTTACACCATTATACCCATCCATGTAAGGTGGTGGTGGAAAATAGATTTCACCACGGCGTGGAGATGGTATTCCGTACGTACGCACGCGCGGTGATTTCGTTTTCCGTAGGATGGATAGATGGTGAAATAGGGTTGTTTCATACTTATAATAACTTATAAGTACATGAGTGATACTGATGTTATTACTTCATAATTAAACAACTAAATAAGAAGAAGCGGAAGAATAAATAAAGATGAAAGAATCGGTAACAGAAATTACCTCTTCTTTGAAGCGCCTCTTTGAGACCTCCTCTTAGGGCACTAAAATTGGTCTTTGAGGAAGACCAGAAACTCTATGATGTTGCTAGGAAAGTGGAGAAGAGAATTTGGCAGGGGTTGGCCGAGCTTGAAGGCTCAATTTATTGTGAGGAAGAGAGGGAGGGGGTTCCCTTTTATAAGGGAGGAGAGGGGCACCTTTGGAATAACTAAAAATATTATTTTATTATAAAGCCAAATTCGGTTTTAAATACCTCCAAATTGATTTATTTCGAAGCTAAGGTGGGGATGCATCGAAATCCTCTCATCCTATAGAATTTAGACAAGTTTAGGTATCAATTTTAACCTTATCATTTAGATTTAACTTTAAGTTAGATAATTCAACTTTTACCATGTCTTCTTGTTTTCTTACACTATAAGGTTAATAAACTTAATATATCAAGCCAAACGATCCAAAAGTTGTTTATTATTAATATATATAACCTTATCTAAGTAATTTGGCAGATAATTAGATTATTAGGAATAAAATAACAATTAATAATATAATATTTGTTTTAAAAACTATTTTATGTCAATTTTGACACTATTTAGTAATTGATTTTTGTGAAACTCATAACAGATTGATTAGTTAGAACAAATTTAATTAAATAAATAATAACATGTCATATTAACATATAAAATTAGTTAAATTCATAAAAAGTATTAAATAAAATTTATTTGGGTATTTATAACCTCAATTATGTCAATATTTCATTAATAAGACAATTTCTGCATCATCATTGTGTCATAATAAATGATAATTATTTAATCCCTAAAAATTCTAAATAAATTCATATTATGTAGATAATTGTATTAGAGTTCTGGAGACTATTCATGTTCTAAGTTTCATGAAGTGTATCACTAAATTAAAATTATTATACTTATAAGATTTAAGAAAGTGACATGTTGTCACATTCTTTGGTTTTAACAATAATTAAATTATTTTCATGGAAAAAAGTCCATTAAATGAATCTAATACGACCCTTAGGTGATATGGGTCTACTTTTAGTCATCTAATAGGATTGTGACATGTGTTAGGGTAATTTTATAATATTATATTTACCCTTAATTACCCGATTTACCTTTAACTATGGTAAATAAAATTTACCGTAGTTACTATTCATAATTCCAAAAAATAAAAAGTAGCTTATTAACATAATTTGGATCCACTGATTCCAAATATGGAATCCATTTTTCTAAATTCAATACACAAAAGTTGCAGAAATTAAATTAAAATTAACCCCATTGTCGAAAGAAAACGGGTTTTTCTTTAAAACATTGCAAAAGATTGAATTGATTTATCCTACAAATTCAAGGTAGAATCAATGCTAAGGACATACATTATATTAAATGGTAAAAATATTTTCTATTTATACTTTAAAATCATTAAATATTATAATTTAACCATATAAATTATTGCGATGAAAAAATTTGTTTTTAATTAAAATATACCGTGTTTTTACTATTCATCAAAATATGAAAGTTACCAGAATAATATGAAAATTTTATCCAAAGTAAATTTTTATTTTATGATTCCCAAGAATAATTTTATTTTGTCAAATTGAACTTATAAACATGTCAAAAATTAGATTTAAAGTTGGTGCGCCATCAAAAGGCGGCAAAACTACATTTTTTGAAAAATACTTATTTTACGTGAAAAATTTACTGTGTTCTTATACCATGTTTTAGAAAATGTGTAAGATTAATAATAATGTTATAATATTCAAAATTTAGTTAATACTATTCATAACGGCTAGTTAATAATAATATTATAATAATATATCGTTGTTTAGTAAAACCCGGTATTGCGTACAACACACGCTATCGAGGAAGGTCGCGATTGCGTGTAATGTAAGCCAAGTCAGGGTTGCGTGCTGTGCAAGAATAATTCGTTGTTTCGTATAACATAATCCAAACATATTTCATTTATACATTTAATATATATATATATATACTCAATGTTGCGTAGAATAACTATTATCAAAATTGTGTATAACATGATCCAAGAATAGTGTTGCGTATACTGCAAGCTAATTCGGTGTTGCGTATAGCGCAAGGTAATATTGGTGTAGCATACAACACAAGATATTAATGAAATTAAAAGAATATTTTTCATAAAATCTAGGGGTGTTACATTCTACCCCCCTTAAAATGAATTTCGCCCTCGAAATTCATCGGGGTTATAAATGGTTTACTATTCGAAAGTTTCTTTAATAGAAACCCACATCGTAAAAAAGAATACCAAAACCAATCTTTAAAAACAAAAGTATGAAATGTTACGGTTACCCAAATAAACTAATCACTGGGTTTCCACATAGGTGAAAATATGGATATGGAAGAGAAATCTAACCATCATGTTCTGATGGAGAGTGGTAGAGAACATGGCTATGGAAAAGCCAGCAATCACAAAGCCATAAATTTGTGACGATCTAAGGTACCATCTGATTCATCAGATATAAGAGCACTAGGAAAACATTTTTGGTTTTCAAAATCATTTCCCTAAAGTTGATGAAATTGGAATTAGAAGAAATACTTTCGTGATTTTGGTATAGTCTCACCTGTGGTCGTTCTTTGGACAATTTCCACTTTATCTCTTAAAGAAATGAAGTTGAATTTGTCATTCGTGATGTGTTAGCAGATCATGTGATAGAATGAGGGGTCATTCCATCTATCTCAAACAAAAGGTTTGAAAAGTTATCAAAAAATACGTAAGTCCATCTATAGTGAGATTAATTATATATATTTCCTAAAATGGACTTATACTTCTTATATTATACTGATTAATATAATAAAACTAGTTTCTAATAAACAGGGAATTCTTGTAGGCCAGTGGTAGGCGATAAAGGCCAGTCGCACTTTAGTTGTGGGTTCGATTCTCACAGCCTTGTCCGACGCGATGGGCTATCTCCCGTCCTAGAGGTTGTCTTTTTTCTAAAGCTATATTACTATAACATCCCATCAACAATATCAAAAAAGTTTTATCCTTAAACAATAATAACTTATGTCCAACATAATCCATTCCAATCTTTAGGCTTATCTAAAATACTTCGGTCCAAGCTCATAGTATATAGAAAATTATCACGTGAATGCCATCATTTATCCCCCATATATCATAAAATATATCTTGTTGGTCAAATTACAAAAATGTGAATACCTTAATCATGTATTCTCTTGAATAATGAATACCCATTGAACCTTAGTGAAAACATGAATGCAGTCAAAAGTTAACTCTTTCCACATACCAAAATCCAAAAATTCTATATACTCAAACCATTATATAACCTTCTCCTTATATCAGTCATGAGCTCATGAATACTATCAAACATTTAATTTTCTCCTTATCCCTTCATTATGCGCATATCATCTACATTCCAAAAATATCTGAATAACCTTTCATGGACACTGGTACCATTAATCATACACTTTCAAAACTCAAGGAAAGACAACAGTGTAACAATCCTTAGATGTCTCTTTATTCCATAGTACCATGATATTACTTATACAACATTACACATGATAAACATGTAATCATTCCACTACATTCTTAAACCATTGACCGAGCTTCAACAATTCTTTCATCTCACATATCATTTGTAGTCTCTTCATCATCATCAACATAAATACTACCCATACGACTATACTGATTCTCTTCATGAGACTTTCCCTTAGGACATTGGTTTGCCTAATGCCCGTACATTCCACATTTAAAACATTTAACCATTGTTGATGTCGTAGCAATACCATTATCCTCCTCCCCGGTGTTAACTGAACCTTTTCCTTTGCACTTACTAGCTTTGTGTCCTTTTTTTCCACACCCAAAGAATCTTCCAATTCCTTTGAAACATTCTCCTTGATGCCTCTTCCCACATGATTTAAATAGGGGAAATTTAACTTTCATTCCTCTATGATCATCATGAAACTCAATATTTCTCTTATTAGCTGAGTCAGGAAACTTAACAAATTTTACTTTATTGATCATATTATGAGATTGCTGATTCAGCATAATAATGATGTTTTGACTTCCAAATCCCATTTCATTTGGTTTCTCATGAAGAATATCATTCCATTGTCCTTCATATCCTCCATTATCGTGAATCTTCTTGTTTCCATCCATTTTCTAAAACCCAAAAAGAATAGTGTGAGAGGAAACAATCATAATAAAGGGGGAGTAACTTCGTTATCTAACATCTTTGGTTTAATCTAATATCATTACCACATTTCTAGGACTATATCTTATACGTATACTTATCCTTAGGGACATCCCTAGACATACCTTAGAAATATCTCTAGGGATCTCACTAACGTTATCGCATCCTAGTTTCCAATGGTTAACTAAACCTTTCCTCTGATACCAACTGTAGAGACCCGAAGCTTAACATACATAGACATTACATTACTTTTTCGGAATATTTAGTACATAACAAACACACACACACAAGGACCGTAATAGTTTAGGGTCTTTGGAAACTCGGAATATAATCTTCTAATCATGGTGAAAGATCTTCAACATCTCCCATAAAGATCTTCTTTTTTTTAAAAACCTAAATCCTTTCTTTATACCCTGGGGAAAATAAAACATAAAAGGGTGAGATCAAATTCTCAGTAAGGGTAAACAAAAGAAATATCAATCACATCATATTCATAAGAACATATCTTTTGGAAATCTTAACCTGCAAAAGAGATCATAATTTCATAACATGGGATAAATCATAGTAGTGAAATGTAATAAAAATAATCATAACTTAAAACATGAAGCTTTGTGGCATACACACATAATCATAGAGAATCATTTCTTATTAGTCAAGACTCATTTCCAAGACTATCTTAGTGGACAAAGTCCCTTTCTGAACCGAGTTCACTCCTCGTTTCAGTCCTGTTTCACTGAACCGGTATAACCTACCATTCCATCCATGTCTATCTCATGAGATATAAAATATTTACCCAATTCATTAGAGGGAGATATAGGTCCCACCCATCTCATAATGATACCATTCTTATGTGTTCCACAAAATCAGAAAACCATACATCATAGCATAACCCATGTAATAAAAATGGGAATCTTAAACATCGTGACATCATAAAACAATTCATATAAGATAAAGGAATTCATAAAAATATAATTCCATCACAAAATAATCAAATCAATGTAATAATAGGGATAAAAACAGAACCCTTTATTATCTTAGATGGAAAATAATTTTGATAAAACACTTGAACTCCATTCTTGAGGAAAATATCCTTTCTGCTTCAAAAACACTTTTCCTTTCTTAACATGTCGTACAATTCTAAACTAAAAGAAGTTGATTAAAAATAAACTTTAAAACTTGTAAAGGAAGATTCTTGGAAATAATGTTTTAAAAATCCATTCATGCCGTATAAGCTAAAAAAACATTCTTCGTACTTTTGTCGGAAAGTCAAAAAGTACCTCGTATGAAAAACGACAAAAGATTCCTTTCTTATCCTTTACTAAAAACTCACCGAAGGGTAAAATTGGATTTAAAAAATTGTAGGTTGATGGAAATAATATTAAATATTGAGGAAACATGGATGTGGATGATAAAATACACCCCAGTAAATGCCAAAGTATAAACAATCTCGGATAAAAATGAGATTGTGATATTTCCCTTACCTTAGGTCCAATTTGCTTCGTAAGTGTCCGAACCACCTGTATAATGATTTAAATAATGTCATTGACTTATTCAAGAATCATACTCATTATTATGATATCATATGTGGTTCACTTATGACTTTATATTACCCGTTCTTTTGTAAATTCCATGTTAAAGAGTGTTTTGGGTAAAATCGTTTCATTTTTCATCCGTGTTTTGACTTGTAATTATTCATATGATTACATAGATCATGATTACTTAATTCCAGAATATAAAACATGATTTATATATAATATATATTCAGAATATACATATATATAATAGATCAGTAAATGGAAAGAAAGACACCGTTCATGGAGACGGTAGGCCGTACATACGCATGAACGTTGTTTTCGTTTCCTTATTGAGTTGAATTGAATTAAGTAGATGACATAAATATATATACACATAAATCCAGTATCATTATTATGTCATATATTTCATGATTAATTATTATATAAACTTTATAATCATTCATGAATGGTTAATGTGGAGAATGAATCTCATCGCGTCGTGGAGACGGTAGTCCGTACGTACGCACGAGCGATGATATCGTTCTCATGATCGTGGGACTGTATTGGAGTATATTTATACTATTTCAGAATCAATATCGCTTTAAATTAATCATATATAGTTATTATTTACTCCATTATACCCATCCAAGTAATTTGGTGGTGGAAAATAGATTTCACCATGGCGTGGAGATGGTATTCCGTACGTACGCACGCGCGGTGATTTCGTTTTCCGTAGGATGGATAGATGGTAAAATAGGATTGTTTTATACTTATAATAAAATATCAGTATATGAGTGATACTTATGTTATTACTTCATAATTAAACAACTAAATAATAAGAAGCGGAAGAAGAAATAAAGATGAAAGAATCGGTAACAGAAATTACCTCTTCTTTGAAGCGCCTCTTTGAGACCTCCTCTCAGGGCACTAAAATTGGTCTTTGAGGAAGACCAGAAACTATAGGATGTTTCTAGGGATGTGGAGAAGAGAATTTTTCAGGGGTTGGCTGAGCTTGAAGGCTCATATTGTTGTGAGGAAGAGAGGGAGGGGGTGCCCTTTTATAAGGGAGGAGTGGGGCACCTTTGGAATAACTAAAAATATTATTTTATTATAAAGACAAATTCGATTTTAAATAGCTCCAAATTTATTTATTTCAAAGCTAAGGTGGGTATGGGTCGAAATCCTCTCATAAAATAGAATTTATACAAGTTTAGTTATCAATTTTAACAATATCAATTAGATTTAACTTTAAGTTAGATAATTTAACTTTTACCGTGTCTTCTTGTTTTCTTACACTATAAGGTTAATAAACCTACTATATCAAGCCAAAATATCCCCAAGTTGTTTATTATTAATATATATAACCTTATCTAAGTCATTTGGCAGAACCTTAGATTTTTAGGAATAAAATAACAATTAATAATATAATATTTGTTTTAAAAACTATTTTATGTCAATTTTAACACTATTTAGTAATTGATTTTTGTGAAACTCATAACAGATTGATTAGTTAGAAAAAAGTTAGTTAAATCAATAATAACATGTCATATAAACATATAATATTATTTAAATTCATAAAAAGTCTTAAATAAAATTTATTTGGGTATTTATAACATCAATTATGTCAATATTTCATTAATAAGACAATTTCTGCATCATCTTTGTGTCATAATAAATGATAATTATTTAATCCCTAAATTTTTTAAATAAATTCATATGATGTATATAATTTTATTAGATTTCTGGAGAATATTCATGTTCTAAGTTTCATGATGTGTATCACTAAATTAAAATTATTATACTTATAAGATTTAAGAAAGTGACATGTTGTCACATTCTTTAGTTTTAATAATAATTAAATTATTTTCATGGAAAAAAGTCCATTAAATGAATCTAATAAGACCCTTAGGTGATATTGGTCGACGTTTAGTCATCCAATAGGATTTTGACATGTGGTAGGGTAATTTTATAATATTATATTTACCCTTAATTACCCGATTTACCTTTAACTATGGTAGATAAAATTTACCATAGTTACTATTCATAATTCCCAAAAATAAAAAGTAGCTTATTAAGATAATTTGGATCCACTGATTCTAAATATGGAATCCATTTTTCCAAATTCAATACACAAAAGTTGCAGAAATTAAATTAAAATTAATCCTGTTGTCGAAAGAAAATAGGTTTTCTTTAAAACATTGCAAAAGATTGAATTGATTTATCCTACGAATTCAAGGTAGAATCAATGCTAATGACATACATTATATTAAATGGTAAAAATATTTTATATTTATACTTTAAAACCATTCAATATTATAATTTAACCATATAAATTATTGCGATGAAAAAAGTTGTTTTTAATTAAAATATAGCGTGTTTTTACTATTCATCAAAATATGAAAGTTACCAGAATAATATGAAAATTTTATCCAAAGTAAATTTTTATTTTATGATTCCAAAGAATAATTTTATTTTGTAAAATTGAACTTATAAACATGTCAAAAACTAGATTTAAAGTGGGTGCGCCATCAAAAGGCGGCAAAACTGCATTTTTTGAAAAATACTTATTTTACCTGAAAAATTTATTGTGTTCTTATACCATGTTTTAGAAATTGTGTAAGACAAATAATAATGTTATAAGATTCAAAATTTAGTTAATACTATTCCTGACGGCTAGTTCATAATAATATTATAATAATATATCGTTGTTTAGTAAAACCCGGTATTGCGTACAACACACGCTATCGAGGAAGGTCGCGATTGCTTGTAATGCAAGCCAAGTCAGGGTTGCGTGCTGTGCAAGAATCCTTCGTTGTTTCTTATAACATAATCCAACCATATTTCATTTATACATTGAATATATATATATATATACACAATGTTGCATAGAATAACTATTATCAAAATTGTGTGTAACACGATCCAAGAATAGTTTTGCGTATACTGCAAGATAATTCAGTGTTGCGTATAGCGCAAGGTAATCTTGGTGTAGCATACAACACAAGACATTAATGAAATTAAAAGAATATTTTTTATAAAATCTCAAGGTGTTAAAATATATATCTGTTCCATTTTATCCAATGAGAAATACTCTCAAATATCAATGAAGTGCGCAACCTTTGTAAGACGATCCACAACAACCCATATTGCATTGATGCCTTTGGATATCTTTGAAAGTCTGGTGACAAATTCCATGGCGATGTTCTCTCATTTCCACTCTGGTGTGGGAAATGGTTGCATCATCCCCTTAGACTTTTTCCTCTTTGCCTTCACTTTCTAACACACTAGGCACTTTAATGTATATTCAGCGATCTCCTTCTTCATATTATCCCACCAATAATGATCTCATAGATCTCGATACATCTTTGTGTTTCCTGGGTGAATAGAAAAATTTGAACTATGTGCATCATCAAAAAGTTCCTTCTTTAGCTCCGGACTTGATGGGACACATAGTCTTTTCCCAAATCTCATAACTCCTTCTTCATTAACATTAAACTACGAGGATTTCCCTTTTCTGATAGCTTCCACTTTTTCTTGAATTCACACATCATCCTTTTGATCATCCTTTAACCTTTCCAAAAGTGACAATTGATCAATTATTTGTGAAAGTATTAATGATTTTCCCTTATTTATGATTCTCATGTCCATCTTCATCAAATCTAAGAAGATTGGATCCTTTTCAATTCTCATCAATGATTGAATTGCTGGGTCCTTTCTACTTAGGGCATCTGCCTCCTTGTTCACTTTCCCAGGGTGGTAATGGATTGAGAAGTCATGGTCTTTGATCAGCTCTAACAATATTCATTAGATCATGTTCAACTCTTTCTGTGTGAATATATACTTGAGGCTTTTGTGGTTCGTATATACTTCAAACTTCTCCCCAAAGAGATAATGCCGCCAAATTTTCAAAGTGAAGATCTCTATAGCCAACTCAAGGTCATGTGTTGTATATTTTTGTTCATGAAATTTCAATTGCCTTGAAGAATAAGCAATGACTTTGTCATTTTTCATCAACACACATCCCAGGCCCTTCTTCGAAGCATTAATGAATACCACAAAAAGTTATCCACTTGTGGGTAAAGTGAGCACAAGCATAGTGATAAGCCTCCTTTTCAAATCCATGAATCTTTCTTCACATTCATCACTCCAAGAAAACTTTACTCCCTTTTGAGTTAGCTTGGTAAGAGGGTTGGACAATCGTGAGAAATTTATCCCAAATCATCGATAATATCTAGATAACCCCAAGAAGCTACGAATATCCGTTACTGATATTGGCCTCGAACATCCCTCAATTGCACCTATTTTAGAAGGATCCACAGATATCCCATTACTTGTGATGATATGGACCAAGAATGAGACAAACTTTAACTAGAACTCACACTTTCTGTACTTTTCATAGAGCTTCTCCTTCCGCAAGGTCTCTAGTACTGTTCTTAGGTGCTCCTCATGAACCTCCTTAGTTTTGGAGTATATCAGAATATCATCTATAAAGACTACCAAAAATATGTCGAGGTAATCTCTAAAGACTATATTCATCAAGTCGATGAATATTTATAGAGAATTATTGAGTCCTAAAGGCATTACTATGAAATCAAAGTGTTTGTATCATGTACGAAAATTAGTCTTGGGGATATCTTCCTTCTTCACCCTTACTTGATAATATCCTGGCCGCAAATCCACTTTGGTGAAGTATTGTGCTCCACGCAGCAGATCTAACAAGTCTTCAATTTGTTGGAGAGGATAATTGTTCTTTATCGTGATTTTTTTGAGCTCACGATAATCGATGCAAAGGTGCATTGGCCCATCCTTCTTCTTGATGAAGAGGACTGGTGAACCCCATGGTGAAGCACTTGGGCGTATAAACCCTTTATCCAGATTCTCCTGTAGTTCTTTATTCAACTCCTCAAGCTCCAAAATAGCCATTCTATATGGAGTATTGGATATTGGAAATTCCCCAGGTATATGATCAATTGAGAATTCAACATCTCTTCTAGGAGGAAGACCAGACAATTCCTCAGGAAACAATTCGGCAAATTCCCTCACAATAGGAAAGTCTTCAAGGATGGATACTTCCTTGGACTCAGTCATCTAATCCAGATACGTGTGATAATAGGGCAGTAATATCCACACTTGATATGAAGGAGCTAAAGGAGATTCATCTTCCTCCTTGCACTTGTATAGAATCAGGGGTCGATTTTCCACATGGAGAGTGATTTCCATCTCATGGAAATTTATGTTGGCTCTATATAATGAAATTCAATCCATTACAATAATTGTATCAAATTCCACTAGAGGGAGTATGATGAGGTTCTCAGGAAAGTTAAATCCATATATTTTGATAGGGGAGGAGTTATATTCATGGGATGCAATGATTGCCCCATTTTTCATACTCATTGACATCTTCACTTCGATGATTGATGGTGGTTCTGGGATTGTTCTAATAAACTTTTGAGATATAAAAGAATGCATAGAACCTGAATCAAAAAGTACATTATATATTATTGAATGAATAAATAGAATACATATCAACACTTCATTTTTGGGGTCCACTTCGGTAGTAGTGATGGAAAAAGCTCACCCTTGCTTCCTTGGAGGTTGCTGGTTGCCTCCGAAATGCTTGGCTTAGGGAACTGATTTGAAAGATTCCCTGGTTCTTTGTAGTTGTAGCAGTGAACAATGCATTGAGATTCAAATGGACCGTTCCTCTACTCTATTTCAGCTTCGGGTTTTTCTTTCCATCTGTTAATAGCTAGGTTCCCTTCTCTTCCACACCTAAAGAATTTTCTCATACCCTTTAGGCAATTTCTAGGGTGCTTCTTTCCACACCTTTGGCATGTGGGGTGTTGGATATTCTTAGCACTGTTGGATTTATCCATTATACCATCATCATTGAAGTTCACCATATGCTTTTTATCCCCATGATACCCATGAGATTCTCTGATCTCCATTTTGACCTTGAGGGCACATCAGATAATTTCCTCATACCTGTCAACGTCACGGATCACCATCACTTTCACATGCTAGGTTTTAGGCCACCAAATAAGTGGTCAACCTTGAATTCAGGGGTAAAGAAAAAGATGGAGGTGTATCGTGAAAGCCTTTTGAATTTTTCCTCATACTCTTGGACAAATTCTTCATATTTTTGTATTAGGGCAAGGAAGTCCCTTTCCATCTTAAGTCCGAGGGTGTGTGGAAAATATGTATCTAAAAATATCTTCCGAAAATCCTTACATTCCAACGCCTCGACCTCTTCCTGAGGCTTCATATTTTTTTTATCAATGTCCACCATTGATCAGCTTCACTTTCCATATGATAAGAATCCATAAGAAACTTCTCTTGGTCGGAACATTGAAGGATGGAGAAAATCTTTTCAATGGAGTTGAATCATTGTTTGATGATTGAGGGATCAGATGATCCATTAAAAGTAGGATGCCTTTTTCTCATGAAGCTCTCGATAGAGACGTGTTCTTTATTAGGGGGGTTAAATGTTCCTCTTGACCGATTTTTGTATTCAAATCTTGAGTTAGCTGAGAGAGAAGCGTGACAATGTTCACAATTACTGCTCCCATTGGATTGGACATCTCATTAGTACAGTCATCACATAGATCTTCACATCGGTTGTTAGCCCAACTCCTCCTATTATCGGCCATTGGCTGGAATAAAAGGAAAGTTAGGGGTAACACATAAAGGGTAATACAAGGAAAAAACTTATAACTTATAAATAACTTTTATTTACTTAACATATGAATCTATTGGCTTCGGTCTATGTTATCCATGATCTACTTTCTAACATATATTCTTAGGGAATTTTTTTGTCCCTTAATAATGGTTCATACTAAGCTTGTGAATTTACCAAAGAATATCCCCCGGGAGTGTAATAACCAAGAGTGCGGAAATTCCCATTTTTGTGCCCCAGTTCCCGTTCGAGTCTAGCTCAAAGCAGTGTTTTCGGGTTTTACCCCTAGGATACATCTGTGTCAAAGCTGCCTCTACCTGCTCGTATCCAGACATGGATGTATTTTATTTATAAACCACATAATCAATACTCAAGAAAACTTAGGGATTTTTTTATTATACTTAGTATTGTCTATAAGGCTTTACTAGGGTTTTGTAATCCTAATCCCAAAAATAACTAAACCTATCCTCTGATACCAACTGTGACAACCCTTCTTTTTATTACACACTTAAACATAATTTATGACATAAAATTCATTTGATACTACATAGAATATTGAGAGGCCTATTGTCTTTGGGAATTAGGAACATTACATAACAAATTAGAACATAAAAAACACATCATATTTATTGAAAACTTCCTTTACATGACCACTACGTTCCCTCATACTTAGCATTGCATGAGATAACCTGAGGACATACATAAGAAAAGGGTGAGCTATAAAGCCCAATAAGGGAATAAACATGGAATAACATGAAGAATAAAACACATTTTAGAAAATTGGCATATCAATGGAGAACAAGAGAAATATGAACATAAAGGCCTGATAAATCATGATACTCATAATGTGGAAATGTGGCAACAACACTTAACGTAGAATTAGCATGAGCCAAGGCTCATTGAACATGGAGCATGAGTAAACCCTCATTGCACATGAATCATGAGTAAAACCTCATTGCAATTGAATTATCATGATTCAACAGCCATTTCACATGATCTATCATGATATTATACTTTACCTACTGCATTGGAGTGATATCAGAGCACACCCTTCTTAAACATATCATTTCATGCATAAGTGTGCCACATGGATCATAAAACATTGAATCATTCAACATAATCTGTTATTCCACGATAAAAGAATGTGGAATACATACATGAAACTCTTTAAACAATAATTAAATGTGCATAAAGGTGAAAACCCTTGATAGAGAATCGGGCATGGTATTCACTACACAATGACATTGGCTTCGAAAAGCGCGATGCAATTTCGGTAGCATAACGACGTGACATAAGAACTCATAAAAATGTTTGGTGAGAGAGAAAGGGGTGTATCACAATATTTACATTACATGGAAATTAAGGGGTTCATATATATATATATTTTCCAACAAATTTAATGGAATTTAGATTCATTATACAAAAGAATTTATTGAATGTTAATGAGGAGAGAGAAATTCCATTCGGAATTTCGGCATAGTAATGAGTGTACATGGGAGGAATTTAATGAGAGAGAAAGGGGTATCCCATCATTAAAACATAAATAGGGAAGTATGGGGGAGGTAAGAAACCATATCCCAATATTTATAATTGAAATTAAAAGGCTATAACAACTTAAAGAATATTGGACAAAAATGAAAAAGGAAGAAACCCCTTACTTGGAAGTGTGCTTCCAAAGGCTCGAGAGAGGCTTGAGAGAGGCTTATTGGGAGCTTGGGGAACCTTGGGAGGATTCTAGAGAGAGGATGGAAGAGTTTTGACGAACTCAAAAGGCTTTGAGTGAGGAGGAAGTGGGATCTTGGGTGGGATTATATAGGAAAGGAGAGAGAATTGTTTATTATATAGGTTTGTGACACCTCACATTAAACTAATCAAAACCACAAACCAAACCATGGTTTTTGCCCATGGATTTTACCAAATGGGAGTGGAAAACAATATTTTATAAGTCCAAAGTCCCAACTTCTTAAAATAATGGGGTTGATTATGTGGAGGTGAATCACACTCCCAAAGAAATAAATTTAAAAAGACAAAATGTTTAATAAGTCTTGAAGAGTCCACTAAAGCTTTGTAAAATAAATCAAACAAACCCAAAATCACATTATTTTAATGGTAAAACATATATTTTCTGAACATAACGTTTATTGTATTTTATTACATCACTATTGGGCCATTATGATGTCATAGAACACATTATGTATTAAAATGGTATTTAATTTTTACCCAAAATTTTGACTGTCTCAGAAAATTATAAAAATTTACTATTACATAATTTCAAAGTCCTGATTCAAGAAATAATATTCACTTTATCTAAATAATTTTATAAATATGTTAATTTTCACTTTTAAAATAAAAACCGACACTTATAAAAAATTCATGGGGTTTGACAAAAATGGCTTTTTAACCATAATAAAAATTACAATTGCATTCATAAAATTATATGATCATTTATATTTAATAAAAAATAATTTAATAACAATAAAAATATTTTTTTAAAATATTATTTAATTCAAAAATCCATTAATTCATCAAAATATATATCTTAGTTGAACATTAACTAAAAATACTATTTGTGCTTTAAAAACTATTTACAAGGTAACAATAATAAAATGAAAGTATATTCATTATTATATACAAAAATAATGTACATAAATATCGTGCTAAGGTCTTGTTAAATAAACCATTATAACACCCACATAAGACCGAAGAGTAAGGTGTGTGATGGTGAAAGACTATTGGGGTGGCTTGGATAAAATTCCTCGGGTGGTAATCTCTATCAACTTATATTTCTCTCGTAGGTAGTCCTACTCAAACTTAACGTGTTAAAGCTCGTCTTGAGCTTGGTCAAGAGAGAATCCCAATGACGCCAAATCCTTTCCGAGCTATAAAAAATGGGATTCTTATGGGGCATGTCTATTGGATGAGGCCATCGCTTCCTTTTTCTAAGTAAATTGGATTTGTTAAAGGCATATATTTATACTAATCATGTGACCACTGTTCAACGACTATATTAGCAAAGATCACAATTCTTAACATTAAACCAAAGAAGTTGACATTTTACATAAATATTTTATATAAAGGGACATTTAATTAGATCAAGAAGGATTTAAATTAATTAATGTTTGGTCATTACAATATACATCACATAGTATAAATATGTGGTGAATATAATATGTGTCTCAGAAAAGTAAAAAGTGAGACAGAAATCCCTAACTACTTGAGTAACTTTTGAATCATGGGAATCATGAAATAATAAAATAAATTTAAAGAGTTAATATAATGAAATAAATGAAATAAATGATATAAAATTCCATAGGCATGTATATACACCACCCAAAATAAATGATTTTTGAATATGGTGTAAGTCTCATGAAAATAAAAGTGCTACTAGAAATCCCCTTACATTAAGTCATGACTTCTTTTATTCACGTTAAAACCTCCTGTATTATAAATACAAATTTATTATAAATCTAAAAATACCCATATTCATATATATCATACCATATATTATTTTATTATGACTTTATATTACCCATTTATTAATAATTTCATGTTTATGTTATGTTTCAAGTAACAACCGCTTTGTTTTCGGTAGAAGTTTTGACTTGTTATGTTCGGTCAAATTTTTTTGACTAGGATTTCCACATATAATGAGTTTAATCCATGATATAAATATAATATATATTTATTATATATTTATTTATATTAATATCTAAAACATATAAATAGGAAATGATATACACTAATCATGGAGGTGATAATCTGTATGTACGCATGAATAATGTTTGCATTTTATTATCATATTGAAAGAAAAAATAATATATATATATATATATGTATATTATAAGTAAATAATAATAAAAATTTCACACATATTAAATATATCTATCAAAATTATTCCTTATATATTACATGTAAAGAATAAATGAATCACATCGCTTCGTGGGGTTGTAGTCTTCCGAACACACGAACAATGTTATTGTATTCTAACAAAATGGAAAGCATGAAGGTACATGTTATATAGTAATTAAAAAAATACTAAATACATCCTAAATATAAAATATATTATATATTAAATATAAATCCATTATTATCTTCAACAATGAAAGGTGGTAATAGAAGAAGGAACTGCTTTGGTTTGCGAGGTGATAGTCCTCCATACACACGAATGATGATTTGCTATCCCAATTTGTAGAAGTGTGTGATGTTGTAGGTTATAACCATAAAATTAAATTGAATCATTAAATTTATTATATTTAGGTTATTATGTAATCATTATATAATAATAATTGAAGGGGGGTGAATAAGGAAACAAAAAATGCACATTGATTAATATTACCTCTTATTCAGGTAATTCCTTTTGATTTTCACCAAAGGACATAATTGATTGGAATTATGAAAAATAAAGGATTAATGGTTTATATTCGTGAATATAGAAGAATATTGAGATGTGTATTTCTAAAACCAAAGGTCTGGAGAGGTGTGAAGAAGTTGGGAGTGTGAATTCCCTTTTATAATAGAGGAGTGACATTCATGTAGAAACAAAAAGGTAAACATTATTGGGAGGTATCCATTACACCTTGTGCCTAAAATAATGAACCATATTCATTAAATTACGGTATATAGTCAATAAATTTCAATAAAATTTATTTTAATAAGTTTAAAGGTAATTTTACCCTTACGTTTAAAGTTTAGTCCCTTCATAAACTTGTTTTTCTCTTAACTACCATGATTAATTTTAACTGTTTCACTAATCATTTTGGTAAAAAAATAAGGTGGCCATATTAAAAATTATTAATTTTTATGATTAAAAGTATGGAATCTATTTTTAAAAATTACAATCACAATATGGTCAAAATTTAATTTAAAATTAATATCATAGATGCAATGAGAAAGCGGGTTTTTAAAGTGAAAATATTAAAAAGTTTACTAAGTTATTATATCCAAATTCAAGATAAAAAAGATTTAAATGGACTAAATTTGTTTAGTAGTTTTATAATTTATCTAATTTCACTTTAAAACAATTTTTTTAAAATTATAGGTTATTTAGATGAAAAATTAGTTTTCAATTAAAATTAAGTATTTTTCACTATTCATCAAAATATAAAATATTTCAGAAAAATACTACAAAATCACCCTAAGTTATTTTTTTAAATTTATATTTAAAAAATAATTTTATATTTTTGAAATTAAATTTATAAAAGTGTCAAAATTTAGTTTTAGAAAAATTATTCCATTAAAAGGTTACAAAACCGTCTTTTATAAAAATACACTTTTTTTGCTTTAAATTCGATATGTTTTTATTTTATTTCTATATACTTATTGTATAATTTTTTAAAATAATTATTCAGTATATAATTTATAAATTTCTCTAATATCCTTCACTAATAGTGATTAATTCAATTTATTATGATAAAACACCTTGGTGGGCATAAAAATAGTTTTTCATAAAAACACATCCTTTATATTCAATTTGATTTAATTTTAATTTATAATTAATTGGTCATAAAAGATTAATTATATAAATATTAATAATCCATATTTTCATAATTTTTTAATCTTATTCATTCCCACCATTCCAACGGCTAGGTGATAATAATAATATTTTTTTTAATAAAATTATTAATAGTATATTGTAGTTTAGTAAAACACGGTCTTGCATGTAATGAAAGATATCAAAGGAACTAGGTATTTTATTTACAAAAATATAAAATAAATGTTTCATGTACTTCAATATTAACTGTGTATAGCATTCAACACAATCCATCAAATACATTTAATTTATTCAAAAAATAATAATTCATAAAAACTTAGTTTGTTACAGGCCATTCCTCTTTAACTGCATCATAGGAAACATTAGATGCCTGATCCCATAATTGGGTAAATTAGAGATACCCTCTTTATAAGAGAAAATTTTAATCACCATATATTTTTTCTCTATCAGTCTAGTCTACATTCCACCCTTGATGACTTTAAAAGGATTGAAATGTTAAGAAACTTAATTAAAATTAGACAATATTTTTGGTCTCCAAAGACATGAACACCCTCATCTATTGATGCATCCATCAAGTATAAATTAATAGTATAATATATAATAGAATAAACCTATATAAAAATCATGTAAACATTTTTCGTGTCAAATTACACAACGGCTGGAGAGTTAGTGGCTTGTGCCAGGTCTGACTGTGTTAATAACTCAATTATTTTCACTCCTTGATGTACCAAGTCCAATGTTTATGTTTCTACTATATAAATAGAAACCTATAATTACTTTGAGTTCTTTAATTTCCTTTTACTCACCAATTATGGACCAAAAAATTGGATAGTGATGAATGCACTGAGGATGGTGTCAATTGGGGTGTAGATTGTGACACATATGGAATGGAAACCAATGCCCTCATTTGATAAATCTAGTTGGGAGATTCCTTATCATATATCACCTATTTATCACCCAATTCATCTATATTATTCATACCTTTGGTGGAGTATGTTAGATATAAAGGGTGTGACTGACCTCCTTTATGTTTCTACCATACCATTGGATAAACAAAACATTTCAATACATTTTTCATAGTAATGAAGTAGTTTTAGATTGGTTATGAAGTCTATATTACAACTTATTTGGGAATAATATGGTCTCTATCATATGTAACAACTATAATAGTTCCAATAACCAACATCTATTTCACTCAAAGTTAATGGTATATTTTTCCACTAACATAGTGTAAGGTCACATTAATTTATTGATGGAAGGCCTCGACCTCAGCAGGATGGTTATTAATGGTGATTCCCATAGGAGAATTGATGTGTGAAAATCTCGTCAAGTATATTTTTACATGATATATAAAAACATATATTTTACAGGATGAGTTATCATTCCTCCAAATTTCCAATTGTTGATATACAATAAAAAAAGCCAACCTAATCGAGACTTTACTTGTAAGAACCTTTCTCTTTATAGTTGTTTTAGATAAAAACTTTTCGGATAAAAAAAATTGATTATAGATCCCAAATTTAATCATGAGGCATATTTGATGTTGTTATCATACTCTAAGAAAGATTATTTCCCAATACTCGGTTGTCCTCGACAATTAGTGATATCCCTATTGGTTTTTGTATCGATGTAGATAGTTTCCCATTTTGGAATGAAAAGATCCAAGTCTTTTCATAGTGTTGGGATAGAGTAATCTCAATACTAGTTCAAGGGAATTAAACTTGAGTATGAGTATCTTCCATAGTGATCATCAATGAAATTAGTGAGGCACTATTAGGTTCCTTTAATATCCGATGTGGAGTGAAGCAGGACACATCAGTTGAATGCATCAAAATTGATTCTAAAATAGATATGGTGCATACCACTTTCAAAAAAAGTCTTCCATCAATTCGAGAAGAAAAGAAAACCACATGAATTGAAACCATGTAATCCTGAGATTCATAATTTCCTTCATTATTTTCAAGTATACCGCAATTGGATTCCTAGTAATGCATAAAAGAGAAGTGGTCATAGTGTCTCAAACAATCCCTGCTTTCCCTATTCTTCAAAGTGATGGGCCTCACCCCATTAATTCATATAAAAAAATGAATAAACTAGATGTCATGAATATTCCTAGCACCCATATAATCATATTCACCCAGGAGATACCCCATCCAACACCATAACACTTGGAATGGGACAATGACTATGTATGTTATGCCTTCTCTATAAATATGATAGAGAAGGAAATATATTTTGTCCTACATAGAAATGGACATACCAACAAGCCTTTCTAATTCCATTGAAAAAATTCTCATAAATTTAAAATTATGGATTGCATCCATTTCCCTAGTCAGGAGTAGGTAAACCCTCAAAAATATTATAATAAATCTATCCAATTGAAAGGGATGATCGATTTCAGGAATGACCTTGCACCCCTAGTAATTATCAAACCTTCTTCAACTATGATACAATAGGTAACATCATCCTCACAAGGCACTGTGATGTCCAATCCTCTGGATTCTTCACCGTTGGTTCATAATGGGGCTTCTTGATAAAATATCCCTACCATTTATTACATGGGATATCCAAGCCAAGATGTGGGTCTATCATAAGGGAATTCTCATCCTGTTTTATTAGCTCCCTTGAGATGGGAGGGTCTTCTATTCATTGTCCGGGTTAAATGAAAGAGGGAGAAACCCATCCTATATATCTCATAAAATTGGTGTTCCATAGATTTTCTTGGTATCCCAAAGAGTGATATCTACTTCACAATGCATCAAATGAAATTTATTTGTGTATGTACACCATCATCTAAATAATTTTATCATTAATCTCTTATTTTAATATGAATGGTTTAGCAAAATTTGAGTGGCCTCCTCCATTCCAATTCATCACAAATAATTAGTAAATATTGGTGTAGTATGATGTACTTAGAAAGTCCTTCCCTAGTCTATCGCAAATCTACTTCTAGACCAAAGGTCCCATCTAGGATTCCATCCTAAATTCTGATTCATTACATATTTATACATTATTTAATAGTACATATGAATGTTAGGATAATATTTATGATTCTATCCTTCAATGTGTATTGGTATGAACATTAACATATAACTGTACAAGAATTTTTCCTAAAAAATGAAGTAACTGACATGATAAATATTTTCTATAAATGTGTTAGGGGTCCTTAAGATCTAAGAAAATGGAACAGTCATTGACTCGAGTTCTGAAATAGGAGTGACATTTTTTAGTCCAAACTCTTATAGAGATAACGAGTCTAAATTATGATATTCTAGAAGATTCTTCCCCACCATGCTTGAAAACTAAAACTGAGATGCCTGGATGAGCATACATTAATTAGTTTCTACATTTGAAACCATATCATTCCAACGAGCCATTTTTTTTGAGACCTCATTTATTGAATACATATGGAAGAAAATATAAGAAGCATATGTTAGAAGAGAAAGGAACATTGTCAAAAGTATAAAAAGAAGTGCATAGATTAGGTGACGTCACATGCATAATGTGTCCCATATTAGGGTTTGTAATCACATTAAATATTATAGGACTAATGGATCTTGTGACCCATGTAACATCTCATGATCCTATGATCCATTTTAAGAATTACGAAATTTTGAACATGTGAAGTTCACACAAATCACATAATGATTAAGTGATAATGTGATATCCCCCAAGAGTTGTGAAACATGTGAAGAAACCTTGTGGCCAAAGTGTACATGTGTCATAGTTCCAGTGACTTACTGTTGATCAGTTAGTATGATCATTACATGAGTTTTCAAGACATGGAAATGAAACTATGATCTCAATCACTCAGAATACATGATGGGGTGTTTTGAATGATTCTCATGATATGGTTATGTGAAGCAATTATTTTGAATCGGTCTTGTGAAGCGGTCACATGAGATAAAGAATTTACAGATCTCTAGATGCTTGGGTAACAAGTGAAATGATGACCTCTAACTCCAATATTTTTAAGGAACCTCATGGAATGAGAATGGTCCCATAATATTCCAAAATACATTTTCAATACTAAACAACAGAAGACCAAGAGACTTAAGAGAGAATTTACTTCCTCAAATATGAGTCCTTATTCATTCATACTTTTCTTATGAGTGGGGGAATCTATTGGAATTCACAAAATGAACATTAATTTCTTTTGATTGGAGAAATTCCTAAACCATAGGTATTATTTTCACTACAAAAGAAATAATGAAGAAAAATGTCCACATGGGGATTAGGCACTTGAGTCGTATGAATCACATGACCCTATGAAAATCATGATAAGGGTTATAAGATTCACATGGTTTGTTCATGATCATGTGATTCCCCTTTGGAAAGTATTCCTAATCATGTGAAGTTCCATCACATAACAAACTTGATCATGTGAAGTCCCTCAGAAGAGTTATTTAGATCATGAAACACGACTGTTTACAAACACTTGATAATCACCAAATAGTTTTATAAAAAAGGTGAAAAGAATAAATATTAATATGAATTGAGTTACCCTAATTTTCATGAAAAATATTGATGAGGTTCCTATGACCAGTTCATGGATCACAAGATATCCCTAGGGAAATGTTAGCCTCATCACGTGAATACTACATGACATGTCAGCTTCATCATGTGAAGTTCTTAGAAATTTCTGTTTGATCATGAAACACCATGATTGGAAATTGATGGTTAAAATCTATAATATTTATAAAATAAAATATTAAAATTTATTTACCCTTATTTAAATAAGCGTTATGCTGCATTTTAGGTGAAGAGTTTATGCACATAGTGTGATTAGTTTACTAATCAACTGAATGACCTCTGACATGTTGGCATGATCTTGAGAAATCCCCTTGACATGCCAAATCAGTCATGAAAAATCTATTTGATGATCAATGGGTTTAATAAATAATGTTATGATGTAGGGATCATTTGATCACTATTATCAGGCGTTGCAAAGATGATTCCATAGATGATCCTTGTATAGATCAAGTAAAGGAAATGTTGTGATTATCCCTCCATCGACTAAAGAAAAAGGTGTGATTTTGGCACAGTGAAAATAAATGTAGGTCTAGGGTGGAGATGCTTAAAAATACCCCTCCCCCTGACAAAGAATAATGGACTCAAGGTAATAGAGGTGAGGGAATATTTTTCATAGCGTAAAATCACTCAATCACAAGAGTCATCCACCATGTAAGGTTGGGAAATGAGTAAAGTGATTATGTTGTATGTTTATATGCTTTGTGTGATCACCGCATTGATCACATGAATGATATATGACATTTTAGTTAAATCACATAAAATAAGCATGTCAACTTGATCATGTGATGCCTCAATAATCTAGCACTAGATTATCATTGAGGCCTTTATGTGAAAATGTTTGTAAATAATAGAAGCTTCATGAAAGTATGTATATGCTTATTTTTATTCCATGAGGCCATGTTCTTCATGTGATCTATTCATCTATCAGGTGAAGACCTCTAGACATGTCATCTAGGATCATGCAATGTCCTCCAAACATATATTTTAGATCATGAGATAACCCCATGACATGTTAGCTAGGTTCATTTGACATTCCTCTAGATATATAATCTAGATCATGTGATGGCCCCAAGAAATGTCATCTAGATAATGTGATGGACCTTGGTCATGTCATCTAGGATTATGTGACTGTCTTTCAGACATTTCATCCAGATCATATGGAGACCCCTAGACATTCCATCTAGTTCATGTGAATTCTTCCAGACATATCAGCTAGGTTCATGTGATATCCCTTCTACCATATTAACTAGATCATGTAGTGACCTATGGGCTTCTCGGTTATTTCAAATGATAGTCCTCAGACATGTCTAATAGATCGTTGGGATATTTCCTCATGTGTTATCCCAATATAGTGATGCACCTTATACATGTCATCATTAATCCCAAAATTAAACTTGGAAATGAAAGTAGAACACCATAGACATTCTAGGAATAAAACTATATACATGTTAGCCTTGGCCAGTAAAAATACCATAACATTCACCCTTAATCCTTTTGATCCCCCAATCATTATTCTTTGGTTAAGTATTTCCCATAAACACTGGATGTTTCTATACTAGTATAGGGTTATGCACTCATTCAACTTTATGGTATCTTCATGCCACTCATGAGTTATTTGTCGATCACTGATGGTCCGCACTCTTTATCCATCAGAGGACACTAATTGGATGTCTATCCTAGGTGCCCATACTAGTATAAGTCCCTAATGTTCCTAAAACATATGGATTAAAATATTCTATCTATGTGTAATCACCTATCCCAAATGATCAGTGAGTAAAAAACCCAATTGAAATATAAGGAATTTGATTCCAACTATAAGTTGGATACATTGGATGCCTTCTGAAGGAACGAACTCTATATTTAATAATCTACTAAGGATACCCCATGGAATAATTCTGGAATCCATATATGAATTATATAATAACATTTCATATCTTGATTATCACATCAATCTTGACTTATGTGAGATTAGGTATTTTAAGAAATCATATCACTAGAATCATAAAATTACCTAATAAGAGAATCCTCAATGTGTAAGACTCAAAAAATAATATAGTACAAATTCATCCGCATATGAGAATCCAACATAGAGTAAGTCCTAAATGAAGTCCCACATTGATAACATTTGGGATGATAACCCTCAAGAGTATTGAGTATCTATCCCCACCCATCAACAGGTTGAGGATAGAACAAAACAGAAGAAAAATAATTCATATTATATTCAAGATATGTAGGACACATTCTTAAGGCCTAAGCCTTATACTAAAAAATTTCCTTACCTCCTGACATTAAAATGCATGGTGTTATCTTGTCATATAAACTTAAATTATGTCAAATGAACTATGCTGATTTTAATTCCTATAATTAGAGGATACATATGACGCCTCTCAAAGGTTCAATATCAACCTTGAAACACTGAACACCTTCCAAGAATGTAATAAAATCTAGAGTTCCTATTCATATGTTTTTAATATATTGGAAGTACCTCATGGTTAATCAGTAATATGAATCATATAGAAGAAAACATGACACATAAATATGGAGTTGTCAATAAAACAACATTTTTCATGTACTACGATCCAAAAACCCACTGTTTCATTATGGTAACCAGTCCTGCATTGATATTATGGCATGATTCTAAAACATATCGTAAATCTATTAGATATTCCTAGAGTAGGAAATAATTCGACACAAAATTATTGGATGTGTTAGAGTTGGTGTCCTAATACCAATTGGTTATACTATGATTATGTTCATATTCAACATATTGAATATTAATTAAACATCATATTACATATTGCTAATTTTTCTTCATGGATTTATTGTAATAATGTATAAGAGAATTTATCTCATTGATTAGGTTATGGTAGTTCCCTAATATGATAAAAACCTTAAAGTGCTATGAAAATATTTTTAATATAGTTCGTTGGATAGATAACATACTATAAAGGGAAATGTCGTATTTATACCATCAGGTGAGAGTACATTTAAGAAAATGGGCCTTCTTCTCACATAGTTTACACTCAGTAATCTCAAAGACAAAAGATTTTGAGAACATAACCACTAGTAGGAATTATTCATGTTCGGGTGTCATTTGATATTATTATTTGTGAGGATGTGTAATGGTCCTTAGAATTTAATATTTTTATTAATACATGTGATGAATCACACAAATATATTTATCGAGAAAAACCATCATTCCATATATTAGCTTGATGTATGGTATGTTAGGTGTTTCATGATTGACATGTCATTAATGGATAAGAAAAAGATGGATTTTTTCATTCCTTCATTATGGGAATTGATATCTCATCCCTTTGATTGGAATACTGCCATCACCTAAATTCCATGAACATGGTGTAATTATGTGTTAATTTCAGATAGTCAAATAAAGATGTATCGATAAAACTGGTTGATGAAACTATCGTGAAACTTACTTAATGAGATATTGTGATAAAGGGAATATCCAAAAAAGTGAACATTTTTATATGGTTGTCATCATTGTGACATTAAGTTATTTCTCTTGAGTTCTTGAATCATTGTTAGACAGTAATCATGGACTTTTTGCAAGCTCACATAATGCTAACATGATAGAATCCTAGAGGTTCACAAACTATGTGTTTCCTTTCACCATGATCATGTTTTATTTAAATTTAATTAATGAAATAAATATTATTCTCAAGACCAATGAATAATTTTATTCAAGTTATTATGATCACAAAAATTAAATTAAAATTTATTCATAATCATGTGAATATAAATATATTTGTTTATTTTATTGAATATTTAATAAATATTTATTCTCATGTATTTGAACGAAATATATTTTTTATGAATAAAATACTTATACAGTTATTCAATAAATACCAAAGAGTTTGAATGGACCAAGACTAAATCAAGTGATAAAATAATTATCTACAAGCGGGTAAATATTATTTATCAATTAGCACAAGTTTCGGCACCACAAAATAATAATATTATTATTATGTGGCACGGGTTTTATTAATGGTTTTAAATATTATTTAATTGAATAAATCTAATTAAATAATATTTTAACATAAATTGTAACTCTATAAATATACAGTTATGTATATTGTGTAATGAATCCAAACGTGAGAATAGTGAATTGTTGATCATAAAAAGTTATCTCTAGAAACTTTCTTCACTCTCCCTCTTAATAATGATAAATGCAATAGATATTTCTTCAAGACTGAAGAATGAGTGATCAAGAACAACAATAAAAGACATTCGATTCACTGCGCTAGCACCTAGAGATAGAGTGGTGTTGCTCAAAGATCATTAGATCATGTGTGGATCATTGATATAGATATTCTATACTTTTATCTTCATAGTAAAATGAAGGAAACAGAAAAGGGTATTTTCAAATGACCAATATTCATCAATGGAGAAAGATCTTAATCCTACGTATTTATTTTATTAGATATCAAAAAAATATAAATTTGACATGCATGATCATTTCTGAGGGTTTTATACAATGATTATTAGAAGAAATTTTAATATATCACTGACCATTACATGTTTCCACTATTCCCAGAACCAACAAGTAGTATCATATGGGTCATGTTTAAATTTATAATTATTATTTTTTATTAATGATCTTTGCACAATTGTGATTAAAATTTAATTTTCTATTATTTTTTATTTAATCCAATTTGAATTAACATGATTGGAAATATTAATCCTACTCATTAAAGTTTTTTAATTTTTTAAATGTATATGAATAAATTATGAACAATTAGAAGCACCACTAAGAACTCCTAGATTTTTGGCTGGTAAGATAGGGCTACATGACATTTATTTGTAAGTACACACCATTAAACCTAGTGAAATACTTATGGATCTACTGAGGGATACATGGGACACCACACAGTAATTAAACATGGTGTAAGAAATGTGTTGAATAGATAGGGTGACATGCCATTTTACATATTACATGACATATATCAATGTACTTTCCATGTAGTCTAAATAAGATTGATACATAAATCACACAATCCGTGTGGTCATTATAGATGGTCAAATCTACATAATACTGAAAAACTAGAGAATTTATGATATACACAACATGTATATGGTGTAAAAAACCTGTAGTTCATCAATTAATTTGTTCATAGAACGCATCGAGAAGCTTGGTGAGAATAATGAACACATTAATCAAAGAGACACACGATGTGTAGCAAGCTCGTACACAATCTATAGTCCACTGAGAGAGAGTCCAAAGACCCAGGTGTATATCTCAAAAAAATAGTGAGTAGAACACATTGTGTGTAGTTTGTCTATACAAGTTGTGTAGTCCAATAAATGTACATTCCATATACCCATGCATGTGACCAGATACACGATAAACAAGATAAAAGACATGTAGATGGATGTACACACCATATAGTATCCCATTAATGTATATAAATAAAATAAAATTAAATTTGAAGATTGCATCTTTAAAAAATTACTTTATTTATTGAAACACCATTGTGTGGTCACAAATCTAATAGTGGTTGTAAATAATTTTAAATGATCAGTTAATTTATTACAAAAAATATGTCATTATTAGTACTTCTGTTTATTTTCCATAAATTCTTGAAATTATTATTATCTCCAATTATGTTTGGATGATCATTAAGATGAAATGGAATAAATTAATTCATTAATTAATTAATGTAATAGTTTTAATCTTAATAAAAATGAAATAATAAATAAATCAATGCTAGCTAGCTAATTTTTCATATTCGTTGCATTTATGACAATTCAAGATCTTGAAAAAGACTTATGTATTTGTTGGAAGTTTTAATTTAATTTATTGGATGGGTTTGAAATTATTTAATATTAAATTAAATGATGTTATGTGAGTCATACCTCCCTCCATTATTATGTAGGACCTATGTATCCAATCATATTTATGAAATAAAAATTTATACAATCATTTGGTTACCCTCGCCAGGGTGTGAGTTATAAATAGATGCAATTAATAGAGTATCCCAAGGTTCATGGATGTGGTTCATGATGAAACCATTATGATTCCAACTGAGGTGATACATATGGGGATATGTGGAATGCTATAAATCATGAAAAGATCAATAATAAGAGTTATTTCCCCTAGGCGAATAGTTGTTTTAATGTATTCTCATTAAATCCACTAATAGACAAAGCTCATGAATGTGTAATTTAATTAAAATTTTATTTCATTCTATGTAATTATTTATTTTATGGATTCAAGGATGCAATCATGTAAATAAAATAATTAAATTGAGAATATGTAAATTAAATAAATGAATAATGTGTAAATGTTTTATCCAACATGTTTAATTGATTAAGTAACATCCACTTAATATTACAGGGGTTATCATTAAATTTATAATTATTTATGTTATTAATGGTATATGCACAATTGTGGTTATATTTTCATTTTATGTTATTCATTCATTAATCCAACTTTAATTAGCATGGTTTTACATGTTAATCCTATTCATTCAAGTGTTTTCATTTTTCATATATTTATGAAAAAATGATGAATGATTAGAGATTCAATCAAGAAATGCCATATTTTTGGCTGGTAAGATAGGGTTACACAACATGTACTTGGAAGTAAAAACCATTTACCCTAGTTCACTACTTCTAGATGAATTCAGGGAAACACGCACACCACACAGTAATTACACATGGTTTAAGAAATGTTTTTACTGACTAAGGCAGCCCACAAGTTTTCAGATTACATAGTGTGTATCGATGTATAGGCTATGTAGTATACATGGGTTACTGGCATAAATCACACAATCTTGGTGGTCATTATACATGGTTAAAATAGCATGATAATGAAAATCTAAAGAATTTATGATATACAAAACATCAATATGATGTAGATGGAATGAAGTTCATCAATTACTACATCTGTAGAACGCATTTAGATACTTGATGATAAAAATAGACACATTACTTAAATAGATACACACTGTGTAGTTGTCTTGTACATGCCATGTAGTCTTATGAGAAATACACTAAAGTGTAACATCCCTGACCCGTGATCCACTAAACTGGTGCCCTGAGCCAGATAGTTATATGACCTCAACCGTGCCTCCCCATATGCTAGAGGTTGTTTACTAATAGAGAGGGTCTAATAGGTCATGTGGGGAGACTATAACCTTAATACCAGAGTAAGACACAACAGATAATAATTTAAATACTATAAACATAAGATAAATATCCAATACATGCATAAATAACCAAATCCCAAAACTGTGTACAATCATAAACAAAAAAAATATGACATGCCATGCTATAGTGTCAAGTGAACAAAAATGAAAATAAAGATAATTGTAGAATCCCAAAAATGGTACAGACTCAAAATCTAGAACCTCACCCAAACATGTCCCATGTCTAACTCATCTCCCTAGCATAGAGCCCTTGCCCGTGTCCTGACCCACAGGCATGAAATCTATTCGGGTACCCAATGAAGGCACAAGCAGGGTGTGAGTATAACTCAGTAGGCCACCAACAATGGTGTCTACAAATATCCAGTAAGGTATATAGTGCATTCAAATGATAAATAAAGGAAAGTTAAGGTAAACAGTTAAATAGGCTATCTTTATTTATGTTCCATTAAGTTAACCTACCAATTAACACATGTTTATTACCATGACATTTCATTTATCATGTAACCCTTTTCATGTGTTCAATGGATTAATCATGATCAACGTTTCCTACATATGGGAATTTAACAATTCCTATCAAACTAGGCATCATTTGACAACAAATCCCAATATCCTCCCATCGAAGCCTCAGTCCGGGTGGAATGAAACCATTAGGGGAATAAAACTCCATCACCTTCCCTAACCCATGCATTTAGGGGAGGAGTCAGAACCTTGGTCCAACTCATCCTGTGGGTGTAGAAACTCAAGTCAATACCCCACTCTACCAATCCATGTGCACATGCTTATTTATCATTCACCACAAAACACCATATCACAACAACATAGCCTACATCATTTACAACATCACAAAAATCTCAATAAATTGGAAATTAACATTTTACCTCAATCCATTAAAACATTAATTATTCAAACTACTCAACCCCTTTAGCTATATTCCCATTTTACTTTCCTATCTCACTAAGAATATTCATGTAAAAAGCTAATCCCTATAATTTTCCCATTTATCCATTTAAGCCTTTTTCGTTCCAACCAAACAACCTATTAGTTAATTACCCCAGAAAGGTGTATTACTAAACACTAATTGAATATAATTTAATCATATTAACATATTAGTCAAAGGCTTTATGTTCTCACACAACAACCTACACTTACTTAGCTAACTCTATGTTCGGGGAAGTATCAGCACACCCCTCGGGTGGCCCTAAATTGGTCAAGTCAGCCTCCATGCATCCCATGGGGATAAAGAGGTTTTCAACTAACCATTTAGAAACCACTAATTCACATCATGTAAAAGGCACCGAGAAATCTTCAAAAGAGGGAAATAATAAAAACCCTACATGCACAAATCTACACAAAACCCAAAGGATATAACTTGTAGACCACCTACCTTCGAACTTGTTAGTGAAGACACTATCAACCAAATCCTTAGATCCCAATTTAACACCCCTTTGAAGACTAAACCGATATTTCACCAAAAAAGAGAGGTTTGAGAGCTTTAGATGTAAATCACCCAAAATATAAGACCTAAACCAGAAAAGGGAGGGGAGGAGAAGATTTGACTCACTCAGATATTCCATTCACATCCAACATCTCTCCAAATGGCCAAGAAATGAAGGATTTAGATACTTGGGAGATCTTGGTCCCTTTGGTTCGTTCCTAGGGTTTCAAGGGAGGAAAACGATAAAAATCCTGAGTGTGATATAAAATCTAGGAGTGGAAATTTTGTAATTTTTAAAAGGTTTCTAGGCCACACGGTTTACCTGCACGGCTTTCTAAACCCTGCAAAAATTGTGCGGATGTGTCTGTCCCAATATAACCCCCCTCACACAGTTTACCCACACAATTTTACAAACCGTGATCAAACCATGCAGAGGCTACTATCCCAAAACCACCTTTCTCATGGTTTCCTGGGAATTCTGCATGGTTTTCACTAACCGTGCATAAACCGTGTAGCATGCCCACAATCCCCCATTTTCTTATTCTTTCGAGTCTTGAACCCCTAGAACACCCCCAAAATCTTCCTATAGACTTAGGAAAACAGTTAATTGGTCAAAATAGAAGATCATAAACTAAAACATAAGTAAAACATACCTTACAGAGAAATCCAGGATCTTACAACCTCCCCACCTTATAAAGGATCATCCTAGAGCCGCTCTTCCCAAGCCTCATTGTGTTTCTAAGGAAAGAGATCAGGCCACTAGACCTGCATACCAGATTCCCACTCCCATGTTTCCTCTATGATGTTTCCTTGATTACATCAAACATGAACCAGGAGCACAACCTTACCTCGTAAAACTTTCTCGCTATGATCCACAATACAAACCAGGTTCTCCTCAATGGATACATAATCCACAAGCTCAACATTGTCGAAATGTATCATATGTGATGGGTCAAGGTGATACTGTTAGAGTTGTGAAACATGGAAAACATCAATCATCCCACTATACCACTTTGGAAGGGACAATCGGTATGTCACTGATCCAATCCTCTCCAAAATCTCAAATGGCCCCATATATCTAAGAGCTAACTTGAACTGTTTCCGAATTCGTTGATGACCCAACCTTGGCGACACTTGAAGAAAGACACTATCATCCACCATGAGCTCAAGAGGTCTACGATGTTGATCTACCTATGAATTATGCCTTCTTTGAGCTGTTACCATACACTTTAGAATCAAACAAACCCTCTCCGACGTCTCCTACACAAGACTCGGCCCTAATAGTTTAGACTCCCCAGCCTCTAACCAACACAATGGCGATCTACACGATCTCCTATAAACTGCCTCAAAATGTTACATCTGAACTATAGACTAAAAAATGTTGTTATAAGAAAAATCAACAAGTGACAAGTGATTTTCCAATGAACCAATGAAATCCAGAACAAATGCTGTCAACATACCTTTTAATACCTTAATTGTATGCTCTTACTACCCATTAGTCTATGGGTGGTAAGACATAGTCAGAAAAACCAGGGTACCAAGTTCCTTCCATAGTCCCTTCCATAAGCACGGGGTGAAATGAAGATCACGATATGAAACTATGGTTCTTAGTATAACATGAAACCATAATATTTCATGAACATACAAATCCCCCAACTAGTCAGATGTATAGACTTTCTAAATAGGAAATAAATGGGCCACTTTGGTCACATGATCTACTATCACCGAAATGGAATAATTTTCTAAGGAATTCCTAGAGGACCCACTAATATGTCCATCGTGACGTCATTCCTCTTCCACTCTGGAATAGGAAATGACTGCAAAAACCCACCTGGACGCTGATGTTCAACCTTCACCCATTGACAGGTAAGGTATCATGCCACAAAACTTGCCACTTCCTTCTTCATTCTCGACAAACAAAACTGCCTACATAGGTCACAGTACATCTTAGTGAAGCCTGTATGAACTTCCCACTTTGATGTGTGGAACTCACATATCAACTCTTCCTATACAGCTGTCATCACCACAACACGACCATGAACACAAGAAACTCCATCAGTACCGAAGGTCCAACCAGAACGTGACTCCCCACCTTTAAGACTTTATTTTATAGCCGAGAACTACATATCTTCTAAATGAATCTTTTTAACTCAGCTCAAAAGAGTATACTCAACTTCTATAGATGCATGGGTCATCTGCACGTTCCCCTTATGTACCTCCAAATGCATCTCCTCAAACAAGGCCATCATCACCCACTCTGAACTGGATTCTTGAACCACTTGATTATGAGTCTTCCAACTCAGAGCATCAGTGACACTATTCCATTTTCCCAGTGTGTAAACCAATTCAAAATCAAAGGACTACAAGTACTAGACCCACTGTCACTGTCAAAGATTCAAATCCCACTGAGAGAAGATGTATTTGAGACTTCTTTTATAGTTAGAAAACACCGTAAAGAGTTCTACCTACAAATAATGCCCCCAACACATTAAGGAATGAACCAAAATAGATAGCTCCAGGTCATTAGTAGGATAATTTCTTTCATGTGTCCTCAACTGCCTTGACCCATAAGCCCCAACCTGATAATCCTACATCAACAATACCCCAATTTCAATACCAGACACATCGCAGAACAAGGTTTACCTCTTACCAGGTTTGGATAAGATCAAAATTGGTGCAGTGGTCAACCACATCTTCAGCTCCTATAAATCATTCTCACAATCTTCTCACCAATCGAACTTAACCCCCTTCTTGGTTAGGTATGTGAGAGATGCTTCTAATTAAGAGATATGTCTAATAAACCTTCAGTGATAACCAGACAAACCCAAGAAAACTCATAATATCAGAGACGTTATTGGGCAGCTCCCAAGACACCACAGTCTGCACCTTTTCTGGATCCATCGATACGCCTGACTCAGATATGATATGTCCCAAAAAGTGAACCTCATTAATTCAAAACTGACATTTTGATATCCTAGCATAAATCCTATTATTTCTTAGTGTACTCAAGAGAATGTCAAGATATTTGGCATGATCTTCATGAGTTCTAGAGTACACCAATATGTCATCAAAGAAGAAAACCACAAACTGATCCAGATAGGGGTGGAATATATAGTTCATCAAGTCCATGAACACATCTGGTGCATTGGTCAAACCAAACGGAATTACCAGGAATTCATACAGCCCGTACCTACTTCATAAATCCTTCCAGGGTTTGTTAGAAGGTATCACCCTCAACTGATTGTACCCTGATCTCAAATCGATCTTGGAAAATACTAAGGCATTGCTAAGCTTATCAAACAGGTCATAAATTCTAGGAAGTGGTTATCAGTTCTTAACTTTCACCTAGTTCAACTTCTTATAATCGACACATAACCTTAGTGCTTCGTCATAATTCTTAGAAAACAGCATAGGTTATCCCCAAGGTGATGTATCGGTGTGTATAAACCACTTATGCTCTAATCACTTTAGCTGAATCTTAAGTTCTTGGAGCTCTACTGGAACCATTTGGTAATGCGGAATGGAAACTAGCTCCATTAAAAGAAACAATTCAACCGTAAACTCAAAATATCCCTTAGGTGGTAACCCTGATAAGTCCTCAGTAAACACATCATGAAACTGGTCCATAATAAAAGGGAAGACTGAATGTCCTTTCTCCCCATCATCTATGATAAGGCATGCCACTTAGGCTATGAACTCCCCCATCTGATGGTGTAGCAGCCCTGTGTGGCCCTCTCGAGTATCCCACTCACCATGAAGGACATGAGTGCTGCCATCGAGATATGTAAATGTTACCAAACATTGGTAACAATTTATATGGGCTTGATATGACACCAACCAATCCATTCCCAATATTAGGTCAAAACCTGACATATCTTGGACAAACAGTACCCATAGAAAATGATACCCACCAACCTCCAGATCACAACCCTTACACTACCCAATGTCCTCGACTCACAGCCCTAGAAGAGTATCAAGCGACATAACCCCACATGCAGTCTATATAGTTAAGCCCAACACAACTACAAAATGAGTAGAAATAAAGGAATGTGTAGAAAAAGTATTAAATAAATCACTAGAAAATGTGGAAGCTATAAGAAGCATACCTCAAACAGTTGATGGTACTGCCTCATCAACCTCATGTGTAGCCTGAACTGCATGGAGATAACATGCCCCTTTACCCTGAGCCCTAGCCTGATTACCCTGCACTACACTACTCTATTGGTATGGGTGATCTCTCCTCGGAGTTCCATGTCCACCACCCCTACTTGTACGACCTGTGGAGCACCAACTGCCTGTCTGATATGGGGTAACTAACCCCCATTCTACACTCATCATCTGCCTCTGACCTCCATCATTCCTTGATTTCCATGGGTTCCTACATAATCTCTTCACATGTCCTAGTATTCCACATTCTTGGCACTCAACTGATGGGTAGGGACACTGGTTATGCTTATTCCCGAGCCTTCCACACTGAAAATAGAAGACTTGGTCACCACCCTGAGAAGATGACCCCCACTTATAATTGCTCTATGCACTTCCACCCTGCTGAAAGGTTCTAAAGTGTCACTTCCTAATATCAGAAGCCACACCACATGCTCGCCCATCCAGTTCCACAAGTTCAATACCTAAAGCTCACTTTAGGTTTCCTTCTAAGATAAGGGCTTGATCCACCACTTCAAAAAACCATTTTAGATAACATATATTCACCTGAGATCTGATCTCATGACTTATCCCGTCCTGGATGTTTTTTTCCATAGCTACTTCATCTTCCATCAATGTTAGAACAAAGCATCTCAAATCAGTGAAATAGCTAGAATAGTCCATCACCGACATTGTCCCCTAATTCAACCCCATAAAATATGTATCCTTATACTACGTCAAGGTTTATGGATAGAAGTGCTCAAGAAACATCGCCTGTAAATGTTTCTACATCATCCCCTTAGCCTTCTCTTTCTGAACCATAATTTCCCATCAATGTTTTTCTTTCCCCCTCAGAATATAGGTTGCTAACATGACTCACTTATCTGGAGGAGTCTCTATATGGTCGAGAATAGTTTGGATGGACTCTATCCAGAACTCTTCTACTTCTAGACCACCCTCTCCGGTAATGGTTGGAGGGTGCTACAGCTGAAACTCCATGGTCAGCTCAAACATACTCAGTGCAACCAGCCTTGGGTCTCATTCCATCATCTATATAAAACAAGCCAAGTTCTTACAAAACTACTCTTCCCTATCTCCCTGGAGCACTGTGTTCTCCTGCTCCACCACTGGATGACTGTTCTTGTTAACTTTCTCATGTCTCCCAACCAGTGTATGTCTTTGAGGTATCATTTCTCTACAATGCCAAACATGAACTTTATAACACAACCATAAAGCTTTTATGAGAAAGAAGAGATATATATATAGGCTCTTCACTTGTAATAACAAAACTAGTTCGCATACACTACCCAAAAAATCCTACTCACGACCAGATCACTACCCTTATACATATACCTAAGTGTATGGTCAACAAAATATTAAATTATCATGGTCACAAGCCTTATCTTTTAGTCCCATTAGAACCATTTTCATATTCCAATTTACCCTTAAACAAATTACTCCACTTTTACTTCTTTAGTTAGAACCATTTTCTAATCAATACATGAAATTTTCACTTCCCCCCTTTTACTCATTCATACCGTCTTATTAGAAATAATTTATTAATTTTAAGAGAACACATGCATCCAAACCTTTACATCTCGCACACCCATCTCGTGTGTGTGACTATCATAATGCATGTAACTTTCATACATAGGTTCCTAGAATGATGCATGAATTCAAACCTCATACCTTTCTAGACACAAGAGAAATATCAAAAATCCATCAAATCACACAACAAGTGAATCACGTAATGGTGAAATATCATCAAATGTAACAACATAAAATAAGAACAACCATCCCCTCCCAGGGTGACTTGGGGTTTCCCCCATACATGGGTTAGATACTCCCAAGAATGAGCTCATTACCAAGTCCCGACACATTACTAATATCCTATCTACCATCCCCAAATATTAAGAAAGAGAAAATAGCTCATTTGATGCAAATTTGTAACATCTTCAGCCTGGGAGCCACTAAATTGGTTCCCTGATGTGCTTAATTACATGGCCTCAAGCGTGCCTCCCGGTATGCTAGAGGTTACTGACTTGCAGCGAGGGTCCAATAGGTCATGTGGGGAGAATATTACCTCAATACCAGATTAAGGAACAATAGTTAATAATTGAAATAACGGAAACATAAGAGAACAATCCATAACATTCATAAATAACCAAATCAAAAAACTGGGTACAATAATAAACAACAAAAAATATGCCATGCCATGCTACAATGTCAATTGAACAAAACCCAAAAGAAAGAAAATAGTAGAATCCCCAAAATGGTCTAGGATCCAAGTCTAGAACCTCACCCAAACTTGTCTCATGTCCAACTCATCTCACTAACATAGGGCACTTGCCCTTGTACTGACATGAAAGCATGAAATTTGCTCGGGGACCTAACGGTGGCCCATGTAGGGTGTGATTACAACTTAGTAGGACACCACAAAAGGTTTCTACAAATATCTAGAAAGGTATATAGTGCATGAAAATGATAAATAAAGGCATGTTAAGGTAAACATTTCAATATGATAACTTTATTTATGTTCCTTTAAGTTAACCTACCAATTATCCCATGTTTATTTCCAAGAAATTTCATTTATCATGTCACCCTTTTCATGTGTTCAATGGATTTGGCATGATCAACGTTTTCAACATATGGTAATTTAACAAGCCTTACCTCACTAGGAATCATTTGACAAAAAATACCAATATCCTCACCTCAAAGCCTCAGTCCGGGTGGAATGAAACCATTAGGGGAATAGAAATCCACCCCATTCCCTACCCCATGTATTTAGGGGAAGATCTAGAACCTCATTCCAACTCAACCCGTGGGTTTAGAACCTCAAGTTATTAACCCACTCTACCAAGCCATGTTCACATACTTATTTATCATTCACTAAAAAACACCATACCACAACAACATAGCCAACATCATTAACAAAAATCACAAAAACCTCAATAAATGGGGAATTAACCTTTTTCATCAATATATCAACACATTAATTATTCCTATTACTCAACCCCTTTAGCCCCATTCATATTTTCCATGCCTATCTCACTAAGCATGTTCAAGTATAAAGCTAATCCCTATCATTTTCCCATTTATCCATTTAACCCTTTTTCATGCCAAACAAATAACCTCTTAGGTAATTACCCAACCAAGGTGTATTACTAAACACCAATTTCACATAATTTAAGCATATTAACATATTCTTCATAGGCTATATTTTCTTGTATAATGGCTTACACTTACTTAGCTAACTCTACATCCTAGAAAATATCGACACGCCCCTCGGGTGGCCCTAAATTGGTCGAGTCATCCTCCATGAATCCCATGGGGATAATGAGGGGTTCAATTAACCATTTAGACACCACTATATCACATAATTTCAAAGGTACATATAACTCTTCAAAATAGTGTAAAAATAAAAACCCTACATGCACAAATCTACACAAAACCCAAGGTATATAACTTGTATACCACATACCTTTGAATCCATTGGGGAATGTACTCTCATCCAAAGAATTAAATCTCGATTCAACACTAATTTGATGCCTAAACCTAGATCTCACCAAAAAATAGAGGTTCAAGAGCTTCATATGGTAATCTCCCAAAATACAAGACCCAAACTGGGAAAGAGAGAGGAGGGGAAGATTAGACTCACATGGATCTTCAATTCGCATCCAACGATACTATAAACGGACATGAATCAAAGGAGGTTGATCCTTGTGAGCTCTGGGTCCTTTTGGTTCATTACTAGGGTGGTAAGGGAGAAGGAGGAGGAAAATCCTAAGTTGGATGTAAAATTCCAAAGTGGCAATTTAATAATTTTTCAAAGGTTTCTGGGCCGCATAGTTTACTAGAACATTTTTCCAAACCGTGCACAAACCATGTAGATGATTCTATCCAAAGAAATCCCCCCTTTCATGGTTTACCCACATGGTTTGACAAACTGTGTGCAAACCCTGTAGATGCTATTATCCCAAAAGCCCACTTTCACACGGTTTCCTGGGAATTCTGCATGGTATTCACTAACCGTGCGCGAACCATGCAGCTTGCCCAAAATCCCCCATTTACCTACCTCTTTTGAGTCTCAAGCCCTCGAAACACCCCCAAGTCTTCTTACAGACTTGGGAAAACATTTAACTATTCAAAATAAAATGATTTAAATTGAAACATAAGTAAAACATACCTTATAGAGAAATCCAAGATCTTTCAAAAGACTCAGGTGTATATCCCAGACACACATAAATTAGAACAAATGGTGTGTAGCTAGTCTGTAAACATTGTGTAGTATAGCTGAGGTACATTCCAAAGACCCAGGCACATGACCTGGATACACGGAAATCAAGACACACTATATGTATATGGATGTACATTCCATATAGTCTCCCATTAATATATATAACTAAAAATTCCATTAAATTTGAAAATTATATCCTTATAACATTATTTTATTGAGTAGACAACCATTATGTGCTTGAAAATTTAATAATGGTTTTAAATAATTCTAAATTATCTATTAATTTATTATAATAAATATGTCATTATTCATACTTTTGTTAATTTTCCATTAATTTAATAATTGATTGGTATATCCAATTATGTTCAGATGATCATTAAGATGAAATGGAATTAATTAATTAATTAATTAATTATTTAATGTGAGAGTTTCCATCTTAAAAATAAAGGAGTAAATAAATGAATGATTAATAGTTACTTTTTCATATTCCTCACTTGTATGACCATTCATGATCTTGAAAAATAAATATTTTATTTTTAGATGTTTAATTTAATTTATTACATGTATTTAAAATTATTTATTATTAAATTAAATGATGGAATACGGGCCATCACACCCACCATTAGTATATAGGACTTATGTTTATAAGGATATTTATATAATACAATTTAACCAATCCTTTGGTTCCCCCACCTGGGTGTGAGTCATAAATATATTACATTAATGGTGTATCCCAAGGTGTGTGAAGGTGGTTCATGATGAAACTATTACGATTCTAGCTGAGGTGATACATGGGCGGATATGTGGAATACTATAACTCATGCCAAGATCGAGAATATGAGTTTTTTTCCTAGTTAAAAAATTTATTTAATGTCATATCATTAAATTGACCAATAGACAATTCTCATGAATGGGTCATTTAATTAATTAATTATTTCTATATATTTAATTATTTATTTTATGGATGCAAGGCATCAATCACATAAATAAAATAATTAATAAGAGAATATGGAAATCAAATAAATGAATTATGGGTAATTTTTTATCCAACAAGGTATATTAAGTATGCAAGATCCACTTAACATTTAAAAGACATGTAAAGGATAAAATAATATATAATTTATGTATAATAATTTAAAAATCATTAATTAAATATTAATTCATACCTAACCTTCCATTACCTGATTAAGAAGGAATCTCAATATAACTAACTATTTTACCACACTTATTGGGACACTTACTTTTATAAGGGGTTTTCATAATGGTTTTGGGATAACATAACCATTTTACATAAATAAGAGTATCTCTAGCTATTCTTGGTGTAATTTTGAAGCATGTGTTGGGGAAATCCATTTCCGGATTTTAGGACAGGGGGTATACTAAATGGATCAAAGAGCTACAAGCCCATAGTTGGAAAATACCTTTTTACCTAAATATATTTTAGTAGATCTAATAACCCTTTTTGGGTTATGAAAAGGGGAATATGAATCCTTGAAACTAGAATATCATAACTACTATAAATTTTATGTTCAATGGTGATGGTAATTAGAACATAAGAAAATAGAGGGATATTTAATAAAATAAATTAATTTATTATATCTCAACCAATTTGTAATTAAGAAAATTAATTAAAATATGCTATTTTATTGTTTAGAATAAAATAAAAGGTAATCATCCACACTATCCCTATGATCAATAAGGGAGAAATAAAACCTACTAACTAAAAGTAACATCCAAGAGTGGTTTAAATGGGTTCGGGTTGTGCTACACCATGAACATAGATCACATGTTATAGAATCCTCAATGCCTGATCTACTTACAAAAGATTTGAGTGATAAAGTGTTCTTGGTTTATGAAAAAAATCTAGGTGATATAGTCAATGTTAAATATTTTATGGTTTCATATATGCCTAGTGAACTCATTAAGTCTGATGAAAACATGGATGAATATAAAATACTTGAAAACCTCTATGGCCCTTATCGAGAGAGATATAAATAAAAAATGTTTCAATTTTATAGGGTGATATTTCAAAGAATACATGGAGAGGGTGAACCATATGGGTATCACATAGTAAGGCTCATTGGCTACATTGAGAACCAAGAGGTTTTAGGGTTTAAAATCCTTTAAGAACTAGGAATATACCATATTATGAAATTAATACCTATGAAATTCTCATGTTTTTTTGTGAATTTTAATATGAAAAACATTGAGACGTATTTACCAAATATTATTACTATTCTTCACTAAGTAGATAGGGATATGACGTGTGAAAAGCCTTTTTCTATTATGGTAACACATAAAAAGGGAAAGAAAAGATATTTAAGGAGTAATATTCTTCATGAACTTCCATGAAGAGGAAGATCAAGGGGAAATAAAGGGAACATGATTATAACTACTTCACATTTGGCAAGAAGGGCCACTTTAAAAAAACTACACCCAACCAAATAAGGAAAGGGAATCTTCAGGTTCATTTTCTATCGAGTGAAAATTTTCCATTTCCAAAAAGTGGGTTTTATTTACAGCTTATGGTATGCACATATTTATTCAAATATTGAAATTGAGTATATTTAGGATGATCAAATGAGGGAAGGTATATCTACGAGCTACCAACATAGCTAAACTTTCTTCTATAGGTATCGGGGACTACCACCCCATGACTCCAAACAGAAAGATCTTGGTATTGAAAGGTTGTTATTATGTCCCATATATTGCCCAAAAAAATTATTTCTATATCCTCACACAATTTCGAATATATTTATTTTTAAATTTTTTAATAAATGTTTCTTCTTTTATAAATATATAATTTTTATGGTAAGGAACATTTAAATAACGGTCATTATGTGTTACATTACTTGAACCATGTAATGACAATTGATAATGAAGTTACATCTTATGACTCATATGACACTCAAATTTGGAATAATTAGATAAGTCATGTAAATGAAATATTATTGAATATATTACATGAATATGGATATTTAGATTCTTTTTAACTAAATCAATATGGTGTATGTCATGCATCTTTAAAAGGAAAAATGACTAAAGCCCCATTAAGTGGGAAAGGTGAAAGGGCTAAAGATGTTATTGAATTAGTAAATATCGATGTATGTGGACCATTTTATATTGAATAGAGGGGTGGGTAATCATGATTAATAACTTTTAGAGATTGTTTTATTTGATATGGATATGACTAAATAATGAGGTGAAAGAATGATTCTTTAGATAAATTCAAGGAATACAATAATGATGTTCAGAACAATCATGGTATGAAGATTAGGAAACCCCCCTCAGACTATGGTGGTAGATATCATAATCAAGACTTCATTAACTACTTATGGGAGTTCGGGATCATATCCTAACTCAATCCTCCTTGCATGACCTAGTGGAATGGTTTAAGTGAAAGGAGAAACCACACCTTATTGGATATGGTGAGTTGAATGATGCATCTTGCGAGTCTTCTATTATCCTTTTAGATATACACATTACAAATGATATTAAATATACTATAAAGAGTACCAAATAAATCGAAAAATGGTATCCCATATGAATTTTGGAGTGGAAATAAAACCATGTTATCAAATTTACATGTGCCAGGAAGCAATGTGTTCATTCAGGTATTTTCTAGTAACAAACCTGCACCCCATTACACTGTGTGTACCTTTATAGGACAACCTAAGGAAATAAGTGGATATAATCTATAATATGACACATAAAAAATGTTATAGTGGAATGAAAAACTATATTACTTGAGAGGGATAACATATCTAAAAGATATAGTGGAAGTGAGATAGACTACGTTGAAGTCAAGGCTCAAGGAACACAAGATTTTGTTCATGAATAGATTTCACAAAGCCCCATAGAAGAAGAAAATCTTCAAGGGACACAAGTAATTAATAAGATTACTAGATATGTTAAAAAAATAGAATGTTATGGTTTGGTTTTCACTAAGGATGGTGAAAAAATATTAGTTGATAATAAAGATCCTCTAACTAATAAATAATAAGTGAGTGTCACATATGTTTCCATGTGGAAAGAAAACATGAATTATAAAAAGGATTCCATGTACCAAAAACATTTCTAGATTCTGGTATAGCCTATAGTAGATATAAACCCGATTGGTAAAAATGGATATTTAATAAGAAACTAGACCTGAATGGATTGGTCAACAATTATAAGTCTTGACTATTTGCAAATGGGTTTAAAAAACATCAAGGAATTAACTCAGAAAAAATATTTTCACCAGTTATAATACTAAAATCAATCATAAATATTTATTCCATTACATACTTCCATGATTAAGATATTTGGAAAATGGATGTAAAAATATTCTTTCATTAATGGGATCTTTCTAGAAGATGTCTACATGACACAAAATGAAGGGGTTTTAACTACAAATGATGCCAACAAGGTAACAAAGTTACAAATATCCATTTATAGAAGCAATAAAATATGTTATGGAACATTTATTTTTACAAGACAATAATGAAATTTTGTTTCATAATTAATGAATGTATGTTGTGTGTCTATAAATGGTTTAGTGGATGTTTAGTCATTTTCAAAATAGCATACATTAGTGAAATGTAACACATAAAAAACAGAATACTATTCCAAAATTTTGTTATAGATTGGTTGAATAAATGATTATCTATGAAGGAATTGGGTGAGTAAACCTATATTCTAGGGATTGAGATTCAGTGTGATAGATTCAAGATGTTTCTCGGCCTAAGTAAAAGTACATACATTGACAATATTCTGAAGAGAATTAGTATGGAACAATTCAAGAGGGCATTGTTTCTAATGTCACATGACATTTATCTTTCCCAGAAAATGTGTCCTCAAACACATAAAAAAATAGAATTGTATTGATTACATATGCATAATAAATTTTGTCCGTCATGTATGCTATGATATGTGATAGTCTAGATGTTTCATATGTATTTAGTGTGGTAAGAAGATATCAATATGATCAAGGTTACCAACATTGAATGGAATTCAAGACTACCCTTAAGTATCTAAGGAATATCAAGTATATGTTACTGATTTATGAAGGAGATGAAGAAATAGTTATAAAAGGATATACAAATTCTAGTTTCCAAACTAATCAACATGAGATGAAGTCACAAATGAGATACATATTCACTTTGAATGGAGGTGTTTTGAGTTGGAAGAGCTCAAAGAAGGATGCGGTCACAGATTCTATAAAAGTGTCTATGTATATTTTGGATTCTAAGGCTTCTAAAGAAGATGTATTGATGTGTAACTTTTTCCAAGATCATAACCTAATATGTAATATAAAATAACCTATAACAATCTATTAAAAAAATACTATAGCTATGCATCTCACAAAAGATCTAATGTCACATAAGTGGATGAAGCACAAACATCAGATGTATCATATATTGAGGGGTTTTTCATATAGGTGAGGTTGCACTAAGCTGTGTCTCTATGGAAGACAATGTGGATAACCCCTTGACTAAATCCTTGACTCAGCATAAACCAAATTTTCATGTGATGTCTACTGGACTAAAAGTTATAAGCAGTTGGATGTAGCATACATGGGGGTTTTTTAGAGTTGGTTTCCTAGGACCAACTAATTTTCCTTTGATTACATATATATTCAATGAATTGAATATTAAATACACAACTTATTATATATTTTTTACTATTCTTCATAGTCGCATTGATAAGGTAAAAACAATTCCCTCCAAGAATAATAACCTTGAAGTGATTTGAAAATATTCTTAATATATTTTTGCATCTAGATAATGTACTATGAAATGATATATAGTATTTATACAATCAAGTGTGAGTAATTGTAAGCAGATTATGCTTCTTATCATGAATTTCACACTTGGTAATCTCTAAGAAGAGAGATTATGAGAATAAACCCACCAGTAGAAATTCCACTTGTTTGGGTGTCATCAAATATCCCTATTAGTGAACATGTGTAATGTTTTATAGACTTTAATATTATTATTAATACATTCCATTAATCTCACACTTAGATGTCCTAACAAAAAAAATATCCCTCCATATCTTTGTAGGATGTAGGGTATGATGTGTGTTTCATGATTGACATGTCATTTGTGGATAATTCAAGGAAGGATTTTCCCCTTTAATCATTATGAGAGTTTATATCCCATCCCTTTGATTAGTATATAAATATTGCCTAAATTCCACAACCATGGTGTTATGATTTTTTTTATTTCAAATAGTCAAAGAATGAATCATCAAGAAAATAGGTTAATGACACCATTGCACAACCTTCAAGATGGTATATTATGATAAAGTGATTATATTACATAGTGTTAATTTGTATGTGGTTGTCATCATTATGACATTAATTTATTTCTCTTAGGTCCACTAAACCATTGTGAGATAATAATACTGGACTTTAGGGAAGCCTGTCTAATGCTAATGAGAAAAAATTCAAGAGGGTCACACACTTTGTGTTTTGGTTGATATCAATTAAAATCTATTTGAATTTAATTAATGGAATAAATAGTATTCTCAATCCCAAGGGATAATTTTATTCAAGTTATATTGATTTCATAAATTAAATTAATATTTATTCTCTAGAATATGAATAAAAATATTTTTGTTTATTTTATTGAATATGTAATAAATATTTATTAACTAGTACGTGAATGAAATAATAATTTATGAATAAAATAGTTATTCATAAATTAAATAAAAACCAAGGAGTTCAAATGGACTGTGATCATGTTCAGTTACAAGAAGATAAACATTATTTATCAATTTGTTTATGTTGGAACACTATAAAAAATAATAACATTCTTATGTGGCATAGGGTTTATTAAAGGTTTTAAATTTCATTCAATGGCCTGCTTACAATTAAATAATATTTTAACATAAACCATTACTCTATAAATAGATGATTATTTATATTGTGTATTATATCCAAATTTGAGAATGAAGAATTTTTATCTCAAAAAAATTCACTCTAGAATCATCCACTTCTCTACATCTCAAGAATTAGAAACATAAGACAAACTTCTCCAAGACTAAAGAAAGTTAAATCAATAAATAAAAATACAAGACATTTGATTCACCATGCTAGAACCCATAGATCGAGTGGTGTTTCTCAATGATCATTAGAGAATGTGTGGATCCCCACTAGAGAGATTATATCTTTAGATCCTCAAAGTGCAACAAAGGTAATCTGAAAAAGGTCTTTTTGGATAATCAAAATTCATCAATAAGGAATGTTCCTAATCCAACGTATTTATTTATCTAGATATTAAATAAATTATTTATAAATTTTATGTTTTAGGCCCCTGATCACAGTTTTTGGCAATGATTATTAAAATAAACTTTAATATATTTCCCACCATCATGTGCTTCCACTACACCCAAAACCAACACGATGAGACTAACCTCCCATCCTCTAAAAAAATGTGACTTCCTAAGTGCCATTGGGTTTGAACCACCATATTAATTTCTACTTTTGGAATGTTGGACCACAAATTTTTACAGATTTAGAATCCATTTATAGTTTTTCATGGAAGAAAAAACGGTGAACCAAATGTTAAAGGATATGAAACCACACATTACCCCCAACAATCATTTTTTGGACCTAATTTTTATTAAGAACAAGAATATATAACTCAATGTGAATCTTGAAATAATAAGGGAAATAAAGTTTTCACACATTAGACCATTTGACTACTCACACACCCTTTTTAACGAAAACAAAAATTCAACATCACTTTCAATGAGATGAGATTGAATATTCCACAATATTATTTGGAATGATCATCTATGAGTGATAATGTTTCCATTAATCCCCATACTTATTACTATTAGGAATGATACTCTTCTCTGTTGTTTCATTCAAGACAATCAATTTGATCCCTCTATATTCAGATTTATAACCATCATTATTTTTAAAAAAATGATTGATTTAAAATTAAATAACTCAATAATACCCTATTAATATTGATTAAAATTATACTATTCTATTTATCTTCCTAAACATGGAACACTATGCATAATGTATAATGCAATATACTATAAAAGTATTATTTAAATGTTGTTGTTAAAATATAGCTGTTAAATTGGTTGTATGAATATGAATAAAAAAATATTGAAAAAAATTATAAAGGTCTCATATAATGATAATTATCTTTTTATTCATAAAATATATGTACACAATTTTAGTAAAGTCATGTTATGGCTTAAAAATTTATTTTCTTCAAAAATAAATTGCATTGAATTTTTTGTGGGAATTATAATAAATTTGTATCATTTATAGAGATTTTATATGATATACTAAATATAATTTTTTAAATAAAATTGTAAATATTATCTTATTTTGATTTTATTGTATTTTTCTAAATATATTTATATTTCAGTGAGTATTGTTAATATATATATTTTTATTTTTTTAAATTATTTTCATTAAATAATAAATTTTAAGAGCACATTTTTTTTATAATTTTTAAATAATGATAAAAAAGTATCTATTATTTATAAATAATTTAATTAACTATATATTAATCAACTAACTACTTAATTTTGGTATAATTTATTATTGGTCTTAAAAAACATCTTTCAAATAAAATCTTTTTATTGTGAAATGTGTTTTTATCATAAATAAATAAATAAATAAATATTGATGAATTATTATAATGATATTTATAGAGTATATATTCAATTATATATATTAATATTCATTGAGTAGTTTTTATATGTCTTGGAATGGATGTAAATTCAGCTTTATGCTTAACAAATCATTTTTCCTAAAAAATAATTTTCCTTGAGTTTTACGCAAAAATTATAAAGTTAATTTCTACCACTTATATAAATTGAATCATATTAGTGGAAAAAATATTACTAATAAAAATAATTACTATATTTTATCATTTCAACCTATTTTTTCATAATAAAAAGAAAAAAGTAGTAAACCTTTGATACCACAATTACGATTAAAACCTGTTTACCATGAGGTTTAAACTTATAGATAAGGGTATAAATTCTACATAGACATATCTAATTCATATAATTTTAATATATTAATAACATATATTATCCTATATATTATGAAATTACTATATTAAGTAATTTTCATATTAAATCGACTTTATATTATTGAAATATTTTAGGTAATTCCATGTGTGTCCCTCCTAACACATATTAAAGAGAACCAATTCCACTCCATTATTCACAAAATTTGGAACTTCTAGAATGGAAAATGATATATATAAATCCATTATATATTTATTATCTCAAATCCTAGAGCTTCTCTTAATCCACTAAGACATTACTAGTACATCATAATGTAAAAGATAAATGAGGTTTGTTAAAGAAGAGGTCTAAATATTAAGCAAGCTTTGTCAATTTTATTTACGATTCCATATTCTCATAAATATTGTATAAATAAAATTAATATGAATATATTATATTAAATATACATATATGTTATTATGATGATGGTGAAACCATATGCCACATTATTTCCATTAAATTGGAAATAAAATTATTACTCGGGCATATGTGTGGACTATCACCTCCACGTAGTGATACAATTCATTTTCTGACACCATATTTCATCATTTATTATTAAGATGGACTTAATTATTTTATGTGATATTTATGAAATAATTATGATTATGGAATTATAGTATCTTATATACCATCTTACTATCCCATATTTTTGAGAATGATAAAGTTGCTCGTGTGAACGTGTGAATTACCACCTCCACGAAGTGATAGGATTATATTTTTTTGTTTCCTCTTTAAATTTGTGGTAATAAATATATATTTAATGAATATATATTATAATTAAGATATAATAATTTATATTCAAAAGTTAATTATTATTGAACTTAATTTTATTTCATCCATAGAAAAGTGTAAACATCACTCGAGCCCCTATGCAAACTACCATCTATACGAAGTGATATAATTAATTATTCAAAAACAATATATATGAATAGATATAAATGTTTATATAATAATTATATATGATACTTAAAACATTATTAGGATTACATATATTATTTAACACTGATCAATGTTTATGGACCATAACTTTCAAACTGAAAAATACATGAATAACTAAATATTTCACACTCATAAAAGATAATTTTAATAATGACTTATTAATATAATTGTTTAGTAATAAGATAAGTGGATCATATATAACATAATGAGTTTTTATAAGATGATTTTATAGAATAATAATAAATATATATTTATTACATAGGTGGTTCGAGATCTTAATAATCAAGTTAAATATAGGGTAATTGTTATTCTTCTCAATATTATTTCACATAGAAATGTTTCATATTACGAAGCTTTTTATGTTTATGAGGTTTATATACTAACTATTTGGAATTTTATATCAGGTAACACCATTAATTAATCTATTTTAATGTTTCAATTCAATTTATTTAATCTAATGGGTTTTTTATCATGTTACTAAAGTTGTAAGGGTTTATCATAATAAATGATCTTCTTTGGAACATATGCTATGTTATATACCTAAATTCATTTAGGAGGTGTATCCAATACCTATTTGACATGATAAATAATAAATATAAATATTTTAATGGTATATTATGTTATTTATTTAATTTAATTAAAAATAAATAGTTACCAAACCAGTAAGTGTTTTACTTTAAAATCTCATTTTTATTGTGAGTGTTTCTGCTTAAATTTCTGATAATAATGTTATGTGATTTATCACTCATAAATATTAATTATTTTATTATACCTTTTTATTCTTTTTTATATCTAGATATTAAATGTTTCCTTTAATTTTCATCTGTCTATGTACTCAATATTAGGAATGAATGTTTCTAAGGAAAATTGAATTTGTTTTTCTATTCTACATGGAATAATTTCTTCCATGTCCATATTTTTACTAAAACATTTTCCTAAATAATTTATATATTCTACAATTATTGATTGAATTATTTTATAACCATGTCTTAATTTATATAAAAAAATTAAAATTAAAATTCTTTTCATTTTGAATTTGGTTTATTTTTTTCATATGTTGGAATAAACACTGTTTTATGGTACACCACTTGAATTAATTTTCCCACTATAATGACTGATCTTTTCTTTGAAACATTTTTTACACTTTTTGATCGTTAATTTAAAATAAAGTGGTTTCATTAATTTATTGGAATTTTTTAGATTTTAAATATGTGATTTCAAAATGAAATGTTTATTTTCCTCAAGAAATGGTTCAATGATTTTTCAAAAGCATTTTCATCCATAATAACTTAATATATTTTTATTATATATAAATGGGGATATGATCAAATGATAAATTCATTATTCTATCTCTAGAAAGATAATGATTATGATGATGAAATGATGATGAAAACCATTTTATTTTTAATGTTTAAATATAAAATGAATTGATAAGTGTTTTGATGATCTTGTGGAATATATATGAATAGATTTTTTGATGGGTCTATCTATTATACACTTCCAATTCATTAGGTAATGATTCATAAAAACCCATATCCTTTTATATACTTTATTTCTCGATTTGTTACATAAAAATACATATAACACAGTCCCAAAAAATCGAGCGGCCTAGTGTTATAAGTTAATTCGATACATATCTAAATAACTTCAATTAAGGATAATATTACATTATTTAAGACTTTATAACATGCACTTAAATTCCATTTTTCTCTTAAAACTAGATAGGATAACCTTGGGACATTCAAAAGATACAGTTTCACTTTCCATTAAAAGAATTATCTAATCATGGAATAATTTAAAGTATTAAATGCAATTCAAGAGGTATAAACTAATGAAATAGAATGGTGAGAATCATATCCATGAACATAAAAGGAAAAAATATTATAACATTAAGGTATTATTGAAATGGGGAAGTAAAATAAAACATGAAATCAATAAAATAAGTCAAGGATAAGCCTTGATACATCAAAACTTAGTGTTCCTAGGATAATAACCCACACACTACAAATGATATCTTGTGAGATAAATATATTAACTAATTAAGTGAAGGGATATATAATTTAAGGCCAACCCATCACATTCATATCAAGTAAAATATTTTCTATTCCACAGTGGTCAAACAATATAATAATTCCTATCATCAATTTTAAACCCATCAGTATGAAGAGTGGGGTTTTTATATGGATGTCCAAAATAAATGATTGAAATTTCCATATTTATGGATACCCATCAGTAGAAATAGGTATGGGTATTCATAATAAAAAATTATGGCATGAACAATAATGGCATAACTTCCACAACATTAAGGGAATACATAAAGGTTTCTGGAAGGGTTTAACTAAAATGAAATTTTGCCTCTCATTACTTGGGAATAAAAAGGATATTAAAGCTTTGTTTAAAAAAATATGAAAACATGAAAAAATAAAAATAAAAATTATTAATATGAATAATTTACAAGAATAAATTGGAAGAGGAGGTAATACCTTACCTATAAATGGTGATTCTAAATGATTGAAAGGTGCTTAATATAAGATTTTAAACATGTTAGCAGGGAAGTAGAGAGTTATTTTAAGAGGAACTTAATGCTAAATGGGTTTTGAGTGAAGATAAATGAGCGTTTGGGTGTTTATTTTTAGAAAAAGATAGAGGAAATCATTATTAATTTCGAAACATCGATTTTTTACTCTAAGTAGTTAAATTGTCTAAAACAGAAACCTTGATATGGAGTTTTTTCCATGATCTCTAACAAATAGAAGTAACCATATATATTTTATTATCTTAAGAACCAATATCATTAGAATAGAAACATCTATGACTTAGAGTTCAGTAAAGTTTTAAAAGAATTCTTTTTAAAGAATTAAAATATAAATTAGGTATCATGGAATTCAAGATAAATTTATAAAAGTAATCAAATAAGTTAAAAAACAATTTTTTTCATGGGGAAATATTTTTCTCATTGACGTATTTTTTTGTATTTATTACATAAATTGTATGGTATAATGATGTTATAATAAGTACTATATATTTATACATTATTTAATTATTAACCAAATGTTTATTTTATTGTAAAATTATGAAAATAGTCACTAATAAATAATTACAAAATGACGATTAGTATAATAGTATTTTTTTTCTATAATTTATTTACAAATGGTAATATTTAGTTTAAAATAAAAATCCTTATTTCCTAGAAAATGCAATTCTTTATGAAATTAAGCACTTTATGAATATTATTAAAAATATATTGGGCTTTATTTTATTATATTGTCATTTATATTTAAATAAATATCACTTAATAATAATATTTCTTGAAAAAATTATTTACTTAAAAAATTCATAATTTTTTTCAAAAAGGGTGATTAATTGAAATTAAATATTTCCCAATTTTTTTGGTTTCTTCATATGAAAATTTAATTTTATCCAACTCATTATATAATCAGGTATATATAATATAATAATGAAAATGGATATATATTATATTTATTTCATTAAAATGAAAATATAAAAATTCAACATACTATGGTCTGGGTACATAACGCATTAATACAAGAACATACACCCTAAGGGTATGGTGTCCGATGATGGTAATTTATTTGGGTGGTTTAATATCAATGGTTTGGGAATTGATCTTAGTAATCTTGAAATTATCTCATAAATAATTTTTCTCAAGATTTAGTTATTGAATCTTTAGATTTTCTTGGTTAAGGGAAAAGTCTAGTGACGCAACCTCCTTCAGAAGCTTTGATAAATAAGACTCATGGTGTGTAATCCCATAAGTTGAGGCCATCACATCTCACTTTTGTGTTAATTTTCTATTATTATAACCCTTAATATGTACTAATCTTAATGTAAATTGAAGGCAAACTATATTATCAATGTTGGAGATGATTAATGGTATTTTATGACTGACATACATATTATGAATTTTTTTTATAAAAATCCAAAATTTGAAATTAAATATAGTGAATGTGTTTTCAATAAATAAATTTTATAATTATAAATTTATTAATTTACAATGGAATTTAATTTATAAATTATTTGGTCAATACATTCTTCCCCCATCACAAATATTTCCCTTCAAATTTTATTTCATACACTAAAATGGATGAGAGTAATTTTTTTTCATCACCACTTGTGGTTCCCATATTCCATCCTTAAACAAGTGATTATACCAAAATAAATTAATGATTTTTTTTTTCTTATTTCATATATTTTTCTATCTATATTCTACTATCTTTATTAGCTTCCCATCATCTAAAATATTATTCTACAAACTTACCACATCTGGATTTAGTATATGTCATGGGTCATGTATATATATCATTAATAGGGAAATAGGGAACACATTATATACCAATTATATGATACATGTGAGTTCCAGTCAATAGGATACACCACCTATGAGACCAAGGATCTCAAAGGGGATGATGCATCAAGGACTAAGCCTTTCAATCATTCCAAACTTCCTAAATATATCCACAATGTTTTATTAAGGAACACCTTATCTCGAAACACAATATATTGGTCTCATAGATTATTATATTTGATTTGGTACCACCTATTTATACTCTCCAACTTCTTCCCAACATCTTGGAGTCGGATGCCTCATCCTATATAAGGTAATTACCCACCTACTGATAGATTTTTTTAAATATATTAGTATTTGTAAATTAAATTAATCATGCTTAGTGAGTTATAATAATTAAAATTATATAAATTATATTCAAATATATTTTTATAAATTCATAAATTATGTTTTATAGGCTTAATATATGAATATATCAAAATTTAAGAACAAAAAGCTATATTTTTTTAAAAGGAATTTTTTACACCTTTTAACAACCCACCTATTTTAACTCTAAATTTTGACACATTATACTTTTATTTTGAAAAAATAATCTCAATTTTTGAAATATTAATATAAAAATTATAATAGGGTGAAAATTTGGTATTTTTCAGAGAAGTTTTATTTTTTGATGAATAGTGAAAATGCTAAATTTTAATTGAAAAAAACATTTTAGTGTAATTTATTTTTATAGGTAAATTATATTTAAAAAAAAGTAAAGTAAAATTAGTTAAATTATAAATCAATCAAAATAATTCAGGCCATTTTAATCATTGTGAATTTGAAATTGGATATAAAAATATTTCAAACATTTGAACTCTTCATGTTAAAAAACCCTCTTTTTTCATTATGTCTATGAGAAAATTTTAAGTATAATTTTTCCAATTATGTGAATTTAATTAGGTAAAATGGATTATATATTTGGAATTATAGGGTTTATATTATCCTCTATGGTAAATTTCATTTTTTAGGAATCAAAAAATTTACCATGGTAAAAAAATTATTTATCCTTCTATAGGTGAAACATGAAGCACCTTAAAGTTAAAAGGGTAAAGGCTTAAAATAACAAAAAAATACAACATTTAATGGGTTTTAAGGTATTTATAGAACATAACCATCCAATTTAAAATTAATTATCATCCAATGTGATTTAAATTAATTCCACCACAACGTAGATGGATTTAAATATAAAATGTTCATTATTTTAATCACTTAAACCCACATTTGCTCAAGTATAAATACCACCCATACCCACACTTTTTTTACTCAATAACCTTTAATATTTTCAAATATTTACCTAAACCCCACCTAATCACACTCACCACATCATAGTAATTTTGGTCTTACCAAAAGACCAAATCCATGGTCCTCAATGGCCTCTTAAGTAAGTGATATTCAAGAGGTAATTTTCACAAAGTACCTCTCTTAATTTATTTTCTTCATATATTTTACCCCCAACACATTCATCCATAATGGAATGATAACTCCAGGATAATTTATATCTTATATTTTTATTTTTCTAATTTAATATGTCATATCCATTTCATTTCTCATCTCCTCTTATTCAATGAAAATTAACTATTTTCTAAAATAATGTCGTTTTACCATCTCCATGAATAATGATTTTTCATTTTCCAATACCACCTTCATGGTAGGTCATAAAAGTTCAATTATGGTGAAATAATATTGAAATAGGTGTATTATAACCTATTAAATGTTCTATAACTAATATATACACATAATATTACATAAAACAAAACTAGTTTGTGATGTTTGAAAAAACAACCAAAATAAACAAAACAATTAACATTAATGTTTTATTTAATGAATAATCCTCGTGTAATAAATAAAAAATGATATATGGGACTATTAATAATTCTGAAATTTCATTAATAATATTATATTCCACTTTTGGATTTGTAATCCCATTTCACAAGAAAATCCATAATTATACAAAAATGAACAAATCATGAATCCATGAAACAAACACACCTAGGAGAACAAAAATAATGAAATATTATCAATGAATGGGTCATAAGATGATATAATGTCTTCACATAACGTATTTTAAATATGAATATAATTTTTAATGATTTAATAACATTCTTTAAAATATTATATAGGATGTTTGGAAACTTTTGAAGGAATTCGAACGTGTTGTAAGAGAATTCTTAAACCAATTTCTATTCTTTGGGTTAAACCTATACTTCTTGATTATGTCATTATAATATTATTTATAATAATAATTTTGAATATCTTATGTTTTATTTATACTTTATTTATGTTGATTTATAGTTAATACACATAATCGACTAATTTGGTTAATTCTCACTTAATTGATATGATATTTATAAAATAATTTCTTTTAAAAATACTATTTTAAAGATACATTAAAAAAAGAATATTTTTATTACATATATGGAATGAATGAAATTTACTAATTCATTTTTATTTAATGTTATTAAGCTTACGTTATGATTTTAAAATTTTATTTTCAAATAAAGTGTTTTCATTTATGAGTGTATCTCTTTGTAAAAAAATGAAATGTTATTTCAAAATGGAAAAGTTAACTTCCAAAAGAATGTTTCTTTTATGAAATATTTATTTGTTATTCTTATGTTATGGATCTTATAAAAATTTTATGAGGATTTTTGGTTCCATGATAAATAAAAGGCAGCTTATTCCATTATAGCACTCCAATTCTTTTGATAATGGGATGAAGTAAACCAATTATGTTTCTCCTGAGAGGTTATAGGAATAATATTGTGGTTATTATTCCAAATGGAACTGAAAGATCAAATTTTTTGCATAATTTTTCATGGGATTTAATTTTTTTTATACCCACCATAATGTAATTTTATTGGAAATTGTTACATTTTTAGGTTTTTGTGGAATTTTAAGCTTAATTGCAAAAACATCCTAATTTTAAAACTTAACAGTTTCATTTTTATTATGTATTTCACTGATAATTTCTTATTAACTAATTTAAAGTTTTAAATTAATATTTTTAGGATCCCAGACATCTTTGGATATAGTTCATCCTTATGGACTATAAGATAAATCCATCATTTGGAGGCCCAAAATTAGCTTACAGTACATGCTGTAAAAACTATTCACAAATATGGAATATTTTAAATATGGGATTATATATCTAATTATTTCTAGAAATTGAAGCTAATATTTAACATGGATCTAGATAAGTAATTTATTAAAAATTTTATTAATTAGGGAACATGTGAATCATCTATTTTGAAGGTCATTAATGCATGGGAACCTAGACACATAGAATATGGAGAGGCTATCTGAGAATATGAAATTATTATAGTGAAACGGTCATAACATTCTCTCCATAAGGTGAAATATGATGAAAATTTTAGGGAATATCTGCGAGTGAATCAGTAACAACATTTATGAAGGGTTACATCCATGAATCGACCATTAAATGGGTATAACAAATAGTTCATTTTGAAGGAAAAATATATCTTATAAAAGGAGGAGAGCTCCTCCTTCCCAAATCATTCTATTCCATCCCATTCCATTCGAGACACTAGTTACTATCATGGTTACTACCTTTATAGTTGAGAGAGATATGATATTCGTAAAATTGATATTGGAAATGATGTTCCATGTTTCATACTTATATTTTATATGTTTTTTTATGAGTGTTCATGAAAATAAATTAATTTTAAAAGGTAAGATAGTAATATTTTTTTTAGAAAATGAGTCCTTTTATGAATAAAAGGTTTGTTTTAAAGAATTTTTTAATGATATTAATTAGACCAGCAATTTATTTTCTTCAATTTACTATACTAATATTTTGAACTTATCCTATGTTCTAAATTTCTTTTCACATGATTTAAGAGAGAATAAAGGAAAGGATGAGATCATAGGGAATATTTTGAAGATTTATTCATGAATAAAAACCATGTCTTAAGACTTATGAATTATAGAAGAAATGGGTTTGAATTATAAGTTTCCACTTGAAATTTACGAGTTTATTTGGTAAGTATTAGTCCTAAATCTATGAAAATATAAACATAAAATATTCTTGGGAATATAATATTGTGAATTCTAGTTTAGAAACATAATTATGTGTAATATTTAAGGCTTCTTCCTTATAATTAGAATTAGATCATGGTTTAGATAAGTTTACATGTTAGTAAAATGATAATTGAATACCGATAAATGATTTTAAGAATATGTTTATGTATAAAGGATATATCATTTTAAGATTACTATGTTTTTTCATGTAGGATATGTATGTTCAAAATAGTTTTCCATATAAGAAACATGGTAGCTATGGTTGGAAGGCATCAATAGAAAAACATCCTTCTAAATCGACATCCTGAGATGGTCAGAATTTGAAATGAATTGTTTATTGTTGCAGTGGATTAGTTGAAAGAAGCTATAAATGGTGGTGATATCCATGCATGAGATCAACTAGATGAACCCAAGAGGAGTATGTCAATATTGGATCATTTTATGAGGCAATATCTTTCAACTTTTAGTGGATATTTAAACCTAATGGTAGATAAAAGTTGGATTACAGACCTAGAATATATTTCCAACATCATGAGGATTTCATACCATAAAAAGGATAGTCATACTATTTAGCATTTTTATGTTTAACCTGATCAATGCTAGTAAATGGATAAGAATATCAGGGATAATGAGGACATTTATGCTTTGTAATGGGATGAATTCATTTTTTTGAGAAATATTTTCCTAAGTGGATTCGACTTAGGATAGAAAAATATTATTGAAATTAAGGCAAGATGAGGATTCAATTGCTACATATGAAGAAAAATTCACTCATTTTCAAGGTAGGCACCAAATTTTATCTAGGATCTTGATAGTAAAATAAATCATTTTTACTAAGGATTAAATCCAAAATATCAAATGACATTATCTTCTCATGAATTTAAAAGTTACAAAAAAATCTTATTTGTAGAGAAGAAGGAAATGTAGTTTGTTAATTATCATCTATTATTTTGAAACTTCTATAAAAAATGGTCAAGGTGGTATGGAAAAGTGAATAATGCATAAAAGAAGATTGATTCTAAGAAAATTATGTTTTTAGTTTGTGTGAATTGTTGTAAAAAACATACTAGGGAATGCCTTTTAAAGTCTGGTATGAGTTTTAGATCTGGTATGTTTTGTCATACAACTCATAATTGTAATAAAAAATATTCATGGTAGTGGTAAGAATGATTCTGATATACATTCAATAAAACGTTTTAAATGTCATGAGATGGGTCATTATAAAAATAGGTGTTTGAAGAGGAAACCAAATGATTAGAATTAGTAAGACTATAAGTATAATGGTGTTATGAAATCCATTTCAACTACTTTAGTATATATTAGGCCTTCAAATGAAGTCGTATTAGGTACACTCTTTGTATATTAATAATTTGCTGATGCATTGTTTCATATGGGGTATACACATTTATTAATTTTTGAGATTTTTTTGGTAAATTTGTAATTCCACCTCTATAAATGAATCCAAAACATATGGTAAAAACAAATGGGTTAAATATGAATTGAAAAATAAATTATACGAGCCTTACTATTATTTTTCATGGAAGACTTTACATGAAACCCTTATTGTTTTCCCCTAGTATAATATGATGTTATTCTAGGTATCGATTGGATTTCTATTTTCCATGCTAATATATATTATAGAGATAAAGAAGTTTTATTTCAAAAAGAGTTTCAATTTATATAAAAAAATGTACACATACCATTGATAACATATTAGGATGATGAGAAACTATTAAAACATGGAAATTAATATTTTCTTGAAAATATTTTTAAAAATAATGGAACTATTCAGATTAATGATTTGCTGGTGGTAAATGTGTATTTAGATATTTTTTCAGATGAGTTTCATGGTATTATAACTGATTGGGAAGTTGAATTTAATATTTACAAGTTCTTGATGCTAACCAAATTTCAAAACCCCTCATTGAATACATTAGGTAGAACATGTAGATATAAAAAAGAAGTTACCTGAGTTTCTATATAATAGTTTTATTTGACCTAATACTTCACCTTAGAGATAACCAATTCTATTTATTAAAAAAATATGGTTCTATGAGGCTTTGAATTGATTATAGAGCTTTGAATATAATTACTATTAATAATGGGTTTCCATTTCCACATATCGACGACTTGATTTATCAGCTCCAGTGAGTTTTTTATTTTTCAAATGTTAACATATGGTTTGGGTACCATTAGATAAAGTTAAAAGAAGATGAAATTCTAAAGATAACATTTCTAATGAGATATGAGCATTATGATTTTTTCGTTATTCTCTTCATGTTAACTAATGCACCTACTGCATTTATGAATCCTATGAGTAGAGTCTTCCATCAGTTTTTGGAACATTTGGTGGTGGTTTTTTAGAATATATTTTTTTATATTATCAAATATAGGAGGAACATTAAAGTAAAATACGAATTTACTTTCAACCCTTGAATGAAAAGAAAATATATGAAATTTTTATTAAGAGTGAATTTTGGTTGAAATAAATTTCATTATTTGGAAATAGTTTTTTTTAAAGATGGTGTAACCCTTGATACTACAAAAAAAAGTGGTCGATGAATTGCCAAGACCTACAAATATTACCAAGATTCACATTTTTATTAGATTATTAGGCTATTATCGACAGTTTTTTGAAAAAAATTCATGATTATCTAGCCCACTAACTATGTTAAAAAAAATTAATGGTTAAATTTATTTGGTAAAAATAATGTGAATATTGTTTTTAGAAATTGAAAAGAATATTCATAAATTCTCTAGTTTTTCCTACCTTCCTAAAATGGTGATTTTATCATCTAAAATGATACTTATTTGAAATAAATTGGTTGTGTACTAATGTAGAATGATCTGGTAATTTCTTATGATTCATTCCAGTTAAAACCTCGTTATTTAAATTACCATACATATGATTTGTAATTAGATGTTGTAATTTTTTAATAAAAAATTTTGAGGGATCATTCGTATGTAGTAAAGTGAGTAATATATAATGATCAAAAAAATTTGAAGTATATAATTATTCAAAAAGTATAGATCATAAGACAGAGAATATGGATAGAACTAACCAAGGATTATAATTGCATGATTCATTATCATCCTGTAAAAGAAAACAAAGAGGACGATGCTTTGAGTCAAAAAAATAATACTATGTTAACTATGTTACATTTGGTATGTGACCCTTTTGGATTTGATTTGGTGAATTGTTTCATTGAAGTTGTGGATAAAAGGTATTCAATATGTTTTGTTTTAGATGTTAGTGAAATTGTATCTATCAGAAATTATTAAGCAATATCAAAAGGAAGACCATGAGTTAGTGAAAAAGGTAGATTTGGTTAAAAGGGTATGAATAATGAATTTATTTTTATAAATAATGTTTTTTTATATTTGGAAAGAGATTATATGTTCCTTGTGTTATTTAGTTGAGGAAAGAGTTGTTAACTAAAGCTCATAGTTTTCTATTTTTCATTCATCTAGGAAACACTTAGATGTAAAGAGACCTTCAAGAGTATTACATGTTGGTTTGAGTGAAATGAGATATTTATAAAATTACCCTTATGTTTTTAACTTGATAATATGTTAAAGCTAAATTGTTTTTACTAAATGGGATCCTTTAAGTTTTTCTAGTATTAGAGTGGAAATGAGAGAAAACATTTTATGGATTTAATACTAGAATTTACAAAGACGTCTCATGGTAATAATGAAATTTGGTTTATTGTTGTTCAACTGGTGAAATATTCACATTTTAATCCTTTCTGAGATAGTATGTCTTTAGATAAACGTTTTGAAATGTAAGTCAAATTAATATTTAGGTTTTCCCATAGTCCCTCTATCCAATGTATTTGATCATGATCCCAAATTCGAATCTAATTTTTATAAAGGAATAAAAAATTATTTTCAAACTAAATTAAATTTGAACAGTAATTTTCATTCTATATATGATGGGAAGTCTAAGAAAACACCTCAAACAGTAGAGGAAATGCTTCCGGATTTTTTAATGGATTACTAGGGAAGTTATAATCAACATATTTCTTTTTTTTATTTTTTATATAATATTTTTTTTCATTACAGTATTAAGATGGTGATTTTTGAGGCACTATATAGAATGTGGTTTTAATATCCTGACCCATGTGCCACACATTGGTTCCCCGATCCGGTTAGTTACATAACCTCAGGCATGCCTCCTTATATTTATGAGGTTTCAAAATAATTAATATAAATCATGGGGAGACTATAATATCTTTATCAAATTATCACAACCTCAAAAATAAATAATAATAACCAAATTATATAACAAATGGCCAAAAAAAACCCACATCACATAATGAAAAAATAGGAATACAATATCCAAAACTAAATAGTAGATATTTTATTCCACATATGTGTCAACTATTAATATAAAAAACCCAAGATAAATAAATACACTAAAAACCCTCTAGTAGGTCCTAAATCACATCTAGTTACCTCATCCATGATCTAACCCAACTCATACACCAAACATAGGACTCTTGCTCTTATCCTATTCTGCAAACAGGATGTATATTTAGGTACCGATCAAGGATCCTAAGTAGGGTGTGGGTATAACTCAGAAGGACACCAACCATGAAGTGTTAAAAAAATATATAGTCATTAATAGTTCATGAAATTGTATAGAGAATAAAATACTGGAAATAAACTAAATGGTTTACATATATTCATTTATTCTTTATTAAACCCCATAAACCCCTTGAGTTCCCAAGGGAACTTAAACCTTCGACACCTACTTCAACCCATGATAGAGTTTGAACTATCCCCAATGGATATCACAAGTCATAATTCCATGGTTATCAATTATCATTTCAATTCAATTCATATTAAATCCGATTAGAACCATAGTATAATGCCAACATTTTGGGTCTAGAATGAAATTTCTAGCACCCCTTTGGTATTTGAAGCATCAGTTTTTGTCCCACACCAATTTTATTACTATGTACTTTTGAAGAAGTAATCCATGTTCCAGAAATGTATACCAATCAATCACATATGGGATTTTAAAGTATCAATCCATGTCCCACACACGTTTATCAATCAAACACACAAGTGGGATTTTGAAGAAGTAGTCTTTGTCCCACACTCATATATCAATCAATCACATAAGTGGGATTTTGAAGTTGATTTATGTGTCCTACACTCATATATTAATTAAATACATATATATCACATATATCATGTTTATCCCAGTTAATCATCATTAACCCATTAAAAAAACATTTCACAGCTTTTTATACCATCATAATTTATCAAAAAAATGACGATTCAATACTTTAATCACATGAAATAATATGAGAAATTAACCATTAGACCATTTTGTAATATTCAATTCATATAAATCATTTCACAACCACAAAACTGGGCAAGGCCAGTGCCACCCTTTATCAGCGCGAACGAAAAAGCACTGATAAAGGGGGGTACCTTTATCAGCGTTAAAAAAGCGCTGATAAAAGTACCCCTTTATCAGTGCTTTTTGAGCGCTGATAAAGGTACCCCCTTTAACAGTGAATTTTTTAGAGCTGTTAAAGGGTACCCCTTTATCAGCGCTTTTTTTAGAAGCACTGATAAAGGGGGTCTTTATCAGCGCTTCTTTTAAAAGTGCTGATAAAGGGTCTACTTCCAAAAAAAATTTATTTAAAAACATATATTAATATTTAAATATATAGATATAGTTATATTGATATAAATATAAAATATATTTTTTGAATATAATTTTAAATATATTTTAGATAAGTATAAATATACAGTTACACTTAATATATAAGATACTTAGTGAAAATGGCTTAAAATTAGTAATTTGCTAATTATTATGGAGTAATAGTCATTTAATTACAATTTGAAGACTAAAAAAATAAAAAATATTAAAAAAGATCCAAAATATGTTGAAAAGACAACTCAAACTTCAAACGACGATAATTTTTGATCCAGGTGTCCGTTTGAGCTCTACCATATATCAAATCGAAGTCGGCGACGAGATCTACACTGATATTATTACGGAAACCCCCGTCAAGGTTTTTTCATGGCCAAAAAAGGCCCAAAAGACCTCCAAAACAGAGTTTTTAGTCGGGGTACCCCGATTGTTTAACATTTTGTGGATTTTCAACCTCGTTTAAGGGGGTATTATTGGATTTTTTTGGCGGGGAATGAATTTATTCCAAGGTATTACATTCCTATTAATATTATGTCTTTATAATTTTATCGTTTTTTATAATGCACTGCTATTTATAATCAAATATATAACTATATGTACATATTTTTTATATATTCACACCTAAAAATTTAATTATAAATATAAATAATAAAATATATTTACATATAAAATATATTATCTTTATCTAAATAATAACTAATATCCATTTTATTTAAAATACATATATATGAATATTTATATACCTATATATTAATCTAACTATGTATATATTAATATAACTACATATATATATATATATATATTAATATAACTGTAAATATATATATTAATATCACTATAAATATATATATATTAATATAAATATATATTTATATTAATATAACTATATATTTATATTAATATAACTATATATTTGTATTAGTATAACTATATATATATATTAATATAAATATATATTACTATACGAATAAATATAACTAAATATATATATAAATAAATAGATATATCACTAATAGAAGAACAAATCAATATAGGGGAGTGGCAAAGGCTTTAGGCGCACAGGGGGGAGGTCTCAAGATCAAATCCAGGTGGAGCCAAGGACGCTCGCGCATGGGTGAATCTACGGATAGCGTTGATAAATGGTGGAGGGGTGTGTGCAGGCACTGGAGGGGGGGGGGGGGGGGGTGGAAAAGCACTGAAAAAGTGGGGCTCAAGCACTATAAAATCCCCCATGATTGGTAGGACTTTTTTATTTTTTTTTAATTTTTTAACTTTTATCGGCCCTTTTAAAAAAGCACTGATAAAAGGGGTCTCTTATCATCCCTAAAAAGAAAGCACTGATAAAGGACCCTTTTATCAGCATTTTTTGAAGTGCTGATAAAGGGGACCCCCATTATCTTCGTCGGCATTAATAGCACTTTTCTAGCACTGTTAAAGTCCATTTTTAGTGCTGATAACTGCCATATTTGTAGTAGTGTTTACCCATTATGTTCAATCCAAACATCTCATCATAACCATTGACAATTAATTAATATCACATTAATTGATTAATCACACAATCACAATATCTTATCAATTTGACAACCACAAAATTCCATTAATTAATTAACCAATTAATTAATCCAAATTCATCCAATTTCAATTGCCCTAATTTAATCAAAATAACTATCACCAGGAAATTAAATCAAATCCAACCTATCATTAATTTAATTTCCCAATCATGGAAATTAATATTTTCATAATTATATAAATGTAATTAAATCGGGACTATGGGATTTTCAATTTAGACCATATACCTCAATATTGATGATGAGCACTCACAGATAGAAATCCCCAATTGAAGCAGAACAAATCAAATCACGAAGGTGATTGAGATATAGATCTAAAACCTAGATCTATGATCAAATATATTATATCTATCAAAACATATATTTAGATCCACTACTAATGGTGGAAAAAACCCCTTGAAAGAATGAGTGCCAGATGGGAGAGAGTGGGGAAACTAATTGGGTTGATTATCACTTATTAGGAGAGGTGTAGATCGTCAATACAGGTTAAATTCACTATAAATGAAGGATAAAATTTCTGTAATCCATCTACGAACCACAAAAAATGAGATAAATTGGTTTAGGGTTGATTTAGGGGGTTTAAGTACATAATATGGTGGTTCAAGAATTTCAATGATTTTTTGGGGGACTATAATTCCGCACACATGGTTTCCTATACGGGGAACATGGTTTTCCCAAAATGTTCACCTAACCATGCACCTTCCCCTCATGGGGATTCATAGTTACTAATAGAAGGAATAATGTTTTGAAAAACCCTGTGCCAACTAGGAAATCCCCTCTACCTTGGGTTGCACGGTTTCCTTGGACAGGGCTAACAGTTTGGGAAAACCATACACCCACCATGAATTACCCAAAAACCTGACAAGAACATTGAAATTTTATCCATACATACCCAAGATATAAACCAAATAGGACACAATCAAAATAAGAAAAAAGATTACCTATAAATGATCTCAATACGTCTCCAGAAAAAGCTAAGATCTTACAATCTTTCCACCTTATTATATCTCATCCTCAAGTTGTACTCCCAAGTATCTCTAAGATTATGATGTAAAAAGGTTGGCACGTGGAGTTCTTATATTCGATTCTATCTCTGATGTTTTCTCATACACTTGGTCATGCTGCAACAATACATGGGCTATCCACATGGTCTTTCCCCACAACACGTTCCCACTACGATCCAATACACGTATCAGATGCTCCTCAAAGGACACATTAGTCTCTAGCTCAATATCATCCACATAGATCACATGATAAGTTTTGGGGTGTTACCTTCAATTTTGTGACACATGAAAAATGTCATTCATGGAACCGTACCTCTGTGGAAGATCTAATCATTACACTACCGGCCTGATTCTCTCTACAACCTCAAATGGTTCAACAAACCCCAGTGCTAACTTGCCCAATTTACAAAACATTCGGTGACCCAACCTTGGTGATTCCAAAAGGAATAAAATATCACCCTCTTTAAAATATTTCGGTCATTGATGTCCATTAGTTAAGTACTTCTTTTTTACTCTGATCCACAAACACATATTTTTAAATAAATTGTATCTGCTTCGACATCTCCATCAAGAGACTCGGTCCCAAAAACTTTGACTCACCTACCTCCATCCAACATAGAGGTGATATGCATGACCTAATATAAATATACTTATATGGTTCCATCTGTATAGTTTCATGATAACTATTGTTATAGGAAAACTCAAAAAGTTCTATGTGATTATCTAAATTCCCACCAAAGTCAAGAATATACACTAATATATTATCCCCAAGTTCTTATATAGTACGTTATGACTACCCATTGGTCTGTGGGTGGAAATCTGTACACAGTAAAACCGGTGTACCATGTTCCTTCTAAAAACCCTTCTAGAATTGAAAAGTAAAACTTCAGTCATAGTCTGAAACAATACTCCATGGAACCCTTTAAAGATGGAATATCTCATGAATGTACATATCTCCCAACAGATCCACTAAGAATATCTCTTATATAAGCAAGAAATTCTCTACCTTAGTTAAATGGTCCAAAATAACCCAAATAACATCATTCTTTTGTGTAATACTTGGGGGAACCACCCCAAAGTCCATGGCAGTGTCATCCCACTTCCATTCCAGATTGGGAATTGACTGAATTATTCCACTATACCATTTATCCACAAATTTTACCTTTATTCAAGTGTAGAATCATGTCATTAACCTTGCTACCTACCATTTAATGCCTTGCTACAAATACTACCAATGTAGGTCCTGGTAAATTTTGTACAAACCCAGATGCATGACACACTTAGAGGAAGGAAATTTCACGCATCAGCTCCCCTTGCATGCTCATAGGCACAATAACATGGATCTGGATGTTGATGATATCATCATCATCTATTATCCAATCATAAGGGTACTCCACACCTTCAAGGATTTCCCCATTTAAATGACTTTTAAATCTCCATACTCCCCATATATAACCCATCTCAAATAATGTAGACACCACTGAAACTGATACTAGAGTCTTCATCTCTTGGAAATCCTGAACCAAAACATGTATCTCAACCAGTAATGTCATTATCTTCCACTCAACACTAGACTCTGAAACTGCCTGAGTCTGAGTTTTTCTCTTTAGGGTTTTAACAACAGTATTTCCCTTCCCAATCTTATATGATTTTTCAAAATAAAATGACAGAATATACTCAACCTATCTCCACTATCAAAGATTAGAATATCTCTACAAAAGTTAAACTTTAAGATATTGTTATTTGTATATACAGTAAAATTTTATCCCAATAGATAATGCCGACAACACTTCAAAAAATAAACCACTGTATCTAATTAGAGTTCATGCATAGTGTAGTTCCATTCATGTGTCCATAACTTCTGAGACCTATATGAAAAAACTCAATCTCCCTATATCAACAATGCTCCATGCTAAATCACAAAAGCATCATAAAACACCATATAATCCTCCCATGGACAAGGTATGATCAATATTGGTTTCATGTTCAATTTTTCTTCAACTCCTAGAAATGTTTCTCACATTCCCCAAATAATTAAAACTTTACCCCTTCTTCTTAAATAACCAAATAAGTTATTCAAAATGGGAAAAGTCTTGTATGAACCTCCAATAATAACCCACTAACCTCAAGAAGCTGCAGACATCGAAAAAAATATTTGGTATGATCCTAAGAAACCATTTCTCGAACCTTATCTGGGGATACTAACACACCTTACTCTAAGATGATGCTACCCACGAAGTGAACCTGATCAATCCAAAAATGATATTTAGATAGCTTTTAGTATAGATGATTCTCTCTCAGTGTACTCTGGATGATGTCATGATGTTGGGAATGATCATCATGAATGTCGGAGTACACCATGATGTCATCCCCAAATAATACCACAAATTGAATCAAGTATGTATGCATGATTCAATTCATCAAGGCCATAAACATTACTGGTACGTTTGTTAGCCTTAATGACATCATGATGAACTCAAAAAGTCTATACATACATATGAAAGAATTCTTAAGTATATCGAAACTTCAAACTCTCAACTGATGATACCGTAATATCATGTAAATCATAGAGAAAACAAAATGTCCCCTCATATAGACAAATAGATCATCAATATTTATAACAGGACACCGGTGCATCACAATCATCTAGTTCAACTTCTTGTAATCGATGCACAATATATACTCCCATCAGACATCATAGAAAAAAAAACCAAAGAACCCTAAAGTGATGTACTCTAAAATATAAACCCCTTATCCATCAATTATTCTAGTTGGGTATTATGCTTATGAAGATATGTCAGTTCCATTCTATATGGGGGAATATAATTTGGTTTATCTCTGGACATGAGCTCAGTTGTAAACTCCACATATCTCCTAGGTGGTAGGCCTAATAATTCCTCATGGAACACGTCCTAAAACCAATTTTACACTATATCCCCATCTTCTTCCAAATCTAGAACGAAGAACAAAAATTATGTAAAAGACCATCATATTCCATCATAGAATCATCTCTAAGATTCAACCACAAAAACTCATATTCTCTCTACCACATAAGCATCTCTAGGTAGAAGTTATCCAAGAAATTATTGTAAAAGTCCTTCTACACTATACTATTTAGTTGTCCATCCTGACTCTAGATGTCCCACCAGTGATTTTCTTGTCCACATAACATTTAAGCATCAAATTTTACTCTATTCTTAACGGGACTCTCTATGGGTTCATATATCATACACATAGATTCAATCCAGAACTCTACTACCTCAGGTCCACCCTCTCCGATAAATTTAGGAGGGTGTAACAACTGAAACTCTCATTTCAGGTCAAACATACTCTTGACAACCCACCATAGGTCCCTTTCAATAAACTACATCAACCAAGAAATGTTATCTCAGAACTACTTTCTAATATCCTCACCGGAACTATCAGTGCCCAAGGTTCCACTTTTAGAGGATCATTCCTAGATATATCCTCTTATTGTCCTATCTACAAACACCATATTGGAGAAATATTTCATCAATTCCAAAAAAAAAATCTTAGTACACATAAAATAACTTTAAAACATTAACAAATATGGTTTCACATAAAACCATAACAATTCATTCCCCCATTTCCCCCACCACACAGTAAAAAATATGGCACTAACACTACCCTCAAACATCATACATCTAGTTCAAGGATAAAAAAGGTTAAAATCATTACCATTTTTAAAATATTTTCTAATTTTAAAAATTTCAATTCATATCTATAACCTTCTAATTTCAATTAAAAAATCATAGAAAAAAATTTAAATTTCAACAACTTACCTAAAACCCATTTTCCTGTGTGTGAAAAAAATAATGCATGTCACAATAATTATCTTATATTACTAGAATGGTTCAAGAATACTCAATTATCATGCCATACCAAGAATTGAGTCAAATATAATAAAATCCTAGAAAAAATAATCACATAAAATAAAGAGTGAATCACTCGAGGTGAAATGACATCCAACTATAACAACACACATTACTAACAACAATCCCACCATGGGAATAAGATTTCTCCCTTGTACGTGGGTTAACTACTCCCATGCACGAGCTCATGTCCAATGACTGAATCATCCTATTATCTTTTATACCTTTCCTAAAAAATAATACAATAGAAATAAAATAAAACCACCTTTGATATAACTTTTTAGCATCCCGACCTACGTTCCACAATCCGGTTCACTAAGTTAGTCGGGCACATGACCTGAGGTGTGCCTCCTCGTACACTCGAATCTATTGACAAACAGTGAGGGTCTAATATAAATCATGAGTACACTATACCCTCTTTATACAAGTAGCACAAAAACATAAATAAATTATAATAACAAAATGATATAACCAATAACAAGAAAAAACTAGTATCACATAATAACCAAAAATATGAATACAATATTGAAAACTAAACAGTATATATGTCATGAAAAATACGTGTTAAGGGCCAATATGAAAAACCAAAAATAAAACAATACACTAACAACTCCCAAGTAGGTCCAAAATAATATCTGGATCCCTAATCCATTCTCCATCCCACCTCATGTATCTAACATAGGACTCCTTCCCTTATACCATCCTACAAACATAAAGTCTATTTGGGTACTTATTAGGTATCCTGAGTAGGGTGTGAGTATAACTCAATTGGACACAACCAATGGTGTCGAAAATAATATCCATCAAATAATGGTGTACACAGTTGTATAACTAATAAAACACAATTAAAAAAGTTAATGGTTTATATATATTTGATTATTCTTTATTTAACCACATAAACCAATAGGTTCCTAAGGACACCCAAAGCTTTATTACCTACTTCATCCTATGCCAATGTTTTAACTATCCCAAAGGGATACCACATATCAAAATTATATGGTTATAAATTATAATTTCATTTCAATTAATATTTTGACCAATTGGAAGCATAGTCCAATGCCAACATTTTAGGTCTTGAATGCCATTTATTGCACTCTGTAGGTATTTTAAACCTCAATTTGTGTCCCACATCCCATTTATCACAATTTTCTTTTGAAGAAGTTGTCCATATGCCACACACATTCATCAATAAGTAACATATATAATTTTTTAGTAGCAGTCCATTTCCTACACATGTTTATCAATCAATAAAAAAATGGACTTTTAAAACTGTAATCTCTTTCCCACAATCGTATATCATGGAATTACATATGTGGGATTTTTTAAGTAGTAGTTCATATCCCACACTCATATATCAATTAAACAAATATATCACAAATATCACATTTATTGCAATTAATCATTTTTAACATGTTCATCAATATTTCACATCCTATCATACCATTACAATTTATCACAAAAATTCATGATTCAATACATTAATCACATAAAAAAATATGATCAATTAAGCATTCAACCATTTTTAAATGTTCAATTCATTTAACCCATTAACTAATTATGTTAATGTCTAATATATCATAATACAGATTTTTAATTAATTAATATCACATTAATGGGACAATCACATAGCCCCAATATCCCATCTAATTCACAATAAAAATATTCCACTAATTAATCAACCAATTAATTAATCCAAATTCCACTGATTTTGTTTTCCCCTAATTGACCAAAATCATTATCACATGGAAATTGAATTAAATAAATTCAACCATAGATTCCATTTCCAAATCATGTAAATTTCTAATTTGAAAATTATGTACATGTAATTAAATCAAAACTATGGGATTTTCAATTTAGACCACCTACCTCAAGATTGATTATGAATGATTTCAAACAAAAATACCCAATTAAAAGAGAAAAACTCAAATCCTGATGAATAATGAGATCTATATATGACACATAGATCCAAGATCAAATGTATTTGATCTATAAAAACTAGATCTAGATCCATTACTAATAGAGGAAAACATCACTTCAAAGTATGAGAGAAATATAGGAGAGTGAGGGGAAATAAATCTAGAAGGGAATCTTTTACTAAGAGAGGTGAAGATCATCAATATGAGAATCTATTCATCAAGAAAAAAGGTTAAAATTCCTTGGAATCTATCCAAGAACCTTAAGAAATGAAAAAATTGGGTTTGGATCGAGTTAGGGGGTTTATAAATATAATACAAGGGTTTGGGAAATTTTAATGAATTTACTGGGGGTAAAATTTTTGTTTTCACTATTTCTTGTATGTGTAGCATGGTTTTCCCTAACCATGCACCTAACCATGTGCCTTCCCCCATGGGGCCACATGATTACAAAAAGTTGGGTGAAATATTTTTAAAATTATGCACTAACTATTCATTCACCACATGTCAGGGGTTGCATAATTTTCTAGGGTATGGATTACAGTTTTGGAAATCCATTCACCAATCATACAATTCTTAAAACACTTCTAAAAAGAATTAAAATTTCAACTAAATGTTCCTAAGAAATAACCCAAACAAGATATAGTGAAAATATAAAATAAAAATATTACCTCTAAAAAATATCAAGACATATCAAGAAAAATTTAGGAAAATAAAACAGTGTTGATCTATATCGTTTTGGGATGTGGTATGTGAAAACAATTTGTTGATACAATAATTATTTGATGAAATGGTGGAGAAGGTGAATAAAATTCAGTAACACCTGATGTCAACTCAGAGAAGGTAAAAAAATATATAGATAATTAGAGGAATGTTATTTATTTTGATGTAGGTGATCATGTATTTATCAATGTTTTTCTAGGGAAAAGTGTGATGCATTTTATTAAGAAGGGAAGCTGAGTCCAGAGTTCATTGGACCCTATAAAATCCCTGAAGAAAGTTAGAATATGTGAAAAAAATTATTTTCTAACGATTTTATCGCATTTACATAATTTAATCCATGATTAAATGATAAGGAAATATGTTTCCAATTCATATCATGTTTTGATCCCTAAAGTAGTTCAGGGAGAAAATAATTTTTCTTAAGAAGAACAACCACTTCAGGTTCTACACCATATAGAGAAAGTGTTGTGGAATAAAGCGATTCATTAGGTTAAGGTTTTATCCCAAAACCATATTGTTATAGAAGAAAAATGAGAATATAAAAATTATATTAGGTAAACATATCCCCAATTGTTTATTAATGGAATAAATCTATGAATATTCAATTTCTAGAAGTGGGAGAGAATTTAATAACCCAGGTATTGATAGAATAATTTGTTTTAAAATTTATTAGTGTTATTAAATTAAATTAATAACTATTCCTGAAAGATCTTGATAAAATTTATACGATATATATTAAAACCTATGTTTCTAAACTCATATAATAAGTTTTATAAGCTTAAGATAGTAATAGATCCAAATTTAAGCATAAAAATCAATATTTTTGTTAAAAAAAATTGTTCTACCTTTTAATGGAAAACCTAAATTAAATACAATTTTGACCCTCTATTAAATATTATTTTGAAAAATAAACTTCATTTATGAAATTTGAAAATTTATATTATCTTAGTGTGAAATTTTTGTGTTTTTTGGGGATGTTTAATTTCATTTATGAATAGTGAAAAATAGTTAATTTTAATTGAAAAATTCATTTTTTTCTAATTTATTTTTCTAGTGAAATTATATTTTTAAATTTGTTTTAATGTATAATTAATTCAATTATACACAAATATAACCAATTTAGGTCATTTTGAATAATATTACATTCAAATTTGATATAAAAATTTTTCTAACTTTAAAACTTTTCACTTTAAAAAACAACTTTTTCATTGTGACTATGAGATTGATTTTAAAGATAAAATTTCCAATTATATGAATTTAATTAGGTAAAATGTATTACATATTTGAAATAATATTTTAAATATTAGGTTTTAATTTCAATTTTAATTTGTAATAATTAAAAATTTTATCGGGGTAATAAAATTATTTACGTTGTATCGTTAAAAAAAACGAAGCGGGTTAATATTAAATGGTTAAATGATAAAATACCTAATTTTTTTTTTATTTTTAAGGTATTTACCAATCTTAACCAGTCTATAAAATATTAATTCACATCCAAATACATGGAAATTAATTCCACCTCAATGTGGTTGGATTTAAATATTAAATAATAATTATTTTAACCATTTAAATCATCCTCTCCTCAAGTATAAATACAACCCATCACCACCCAACTTATACTAAAAACACCCAATGATCATAGAAATATTCCCAAATATCTCATTATAACTCTCCCCATGTCCTAGTGATTCTCGTCTAACCAAATGTCAAAATCCTAGATCCTCTGAGGTATCTCAAGGAAGTGATATTTAAGAGGTAATTCTCTCAAATCACATCTCTAAATTTATTTTATTCTTATAGTTTCTCCCAAAATAATTGATCTATCAATGAATTATAACTATAGAATCATGTATATACTAGAGTTTTATCTTTATAATAAAATATCTCATATCCATTTCATTTCTCATCTCATATTATTAAAAAATAAAATGAAACTATTGTAAAAAATTATGTCGGCTGACCATCTTTGTGAAAAATGATTTTTTATTTTCAATTAATGCCTTAATGGATGGTCATAAAACAAAAATTGTGGTTAAATAAAATTCAAATAATTATATTATATCCTTTTCCAAATTACGAAACTTATATACATACATCATTTTAAATAAGATGAAAGTAGTTCATGATGTTCAGAGAAATTTCCAAAATAAAGTAAACATTTATCATTAACATTTTATTTAATGAATCATCCTCATATAATAAAAAAATTATATAAGATTCCATTAATATTTTTTAAGTTAATTAATACTATTACAATATTCTTTTATAGTTGTAATATCATTTTACATGAACATCCATAATTATACAGAAATGAACCGATCATGAAACCTTGAAACAAACCCACCCAAAACCATGAAAATAATGAAATATTATGAATGAGTTGGTCATAAGATGTTATAAAATTATCACATAAAGTATTATATATATATATATATATTAATATATTCCTTTAATGTTTTAATAAAATTTAAAAACCATTATAATGGAGGTTTGAACACTTTTGAAGGAATTCGAACGTGAGGTAAGTGAATTCTAAACCCAATTTCCTTTCTTTGCGTTAAACTTATACTTCTGAATTATGTGATGTTGTTTTTATGTGAGAAATTAATTTTTCATATATTATATTTTAATTAAACTTTATTATGTTTATTTATAGTGAATACACATAATCTACTAATTTTATTAGTGTTCACTTCATTTATATGATATTTATACTGTGATTTCTTTTAAAAATCATCCATTAAAGTTATTTATTCTAAAAGAATGTTTTTATTACATATATAGAATGAAAGTAATTTCTTGATTAATTTATCTTTAATGTTTTGAATATTAATATATATGTTTACAATTTTATTTTTCAAATAAAGGGTTTTCATCTACGAGTGAATGGATTTGAAAAAAAATGAAAAGTGATTTCAAAATAGAAAATTATTTTCCTCAATAATTAATCTTCTATACTAGATTTATGTGTTATGATTATATGATGGTTGATGAATTTTTTTTATGAGTACGGGTGGTTATATGATAAATCTAGTGATTTTTAGATAGTTATATCTCTCTAATGTATTGGGTTGTGGGAATGATTTAATTTATTAGGTTTCACCTAAGAAATTATAGAAATAATACTATAGTGATTATTCCAAATGTAACTATGATGGATAGTTCCTATATAGATAAGATAACTACAATATTTGTAATATTAACATGTAAATTAAAATAAAAGGTTACCTAGATATATTTTATAAGATTTATTATGAGTTTTCCTGAAAATCTATTGATTTTTAAAAGATTATATATTGATAATTTTGAGAAGATGAATCCTTTTATGAATAAATGGTTTGTTTTCATGAAATTATTATTATATATTTTTACTGGACCAACAATTTACTTCTTTTTTTGTACCTTACTAATCTTTGGTGCTCATACAATGTTTTAAAATTTTTTCACAAGAATTGATAGAGAATAGAGGTAAGGATGAGATCGCGGAGAACATTGTGGGTATTTGATAATGAAGAGAAACAATGTTTTTTAAGACTTCTATTTTATGGAATAAATGGGTACTGAGTATATGTGTCCACTTGTAATATATGGGTTTATTTTGTAAGTATTAGTCTTAAAACTCTAAAAATATATGCTAAAAATATTTTTAGTAAATTAATAACGTTGATTCAGGTTTAAAAACACAAGAATATGCAATGTTTAAGGACGAGTCCTTATGTACAGAGCCTCAAAAGGATCCATTTGAATGTTATAATAGAAATAGTTGTTATATGAAAACTCTTCTTGGGGAAGTTGATGATCCCAAAATTCTTTAAAAATCATTGAACATGATCTCATCATATCTTCTAGCGTTTGTATAGATCTCTCATACTAACCATCCATATAAGGGTGATATGATGTTTTGAAGATCGAATTAGTCTCCAATGGTTGTTAAAGGATTTTATTAAACATCCAGGAAAACATAAAATATTAATAATATATAGTGGAAACTTTTAATCTAGGAAGTCTTACCACACACACACACACACAGATATATATATATATATATATATATATATATATATATATATATATATTGGCGAGTTGTTTAAGAGAGAAAACTTCCTTGATAGTAATTATATGAAATGAATTTGTAAGGAAATTGACTACCACCCAAATTATTTTATTGCCTTTAGATGTTCTGGGGAGCCCTATGATGAAATTAATTATTATATTTCCCTATTTTCATTATGATAAGGTAAATGGTTTCATCATACACATATACATCTATCAATTAGCCTTGACTTATTTTTATACCTAGTATCAAGATAAAAACTCTACAATCTATCTCTTCATGTTATCCATCTAGATGTTTTTATTATTATATCTATAAAAATTTATTCATCTAGTATAATTAGTAAAGGACAATCAATGTACATCATATTTAAGTTTCTTATTTAGTTAATTTATTTATGGGACACATCTCCAGGTTCAAAACCGTGTAGACCCCATTTCGCAAAGATTAACTTGAGATTTTCTATAATATTCTATGTAGATCCATATCACCTTATTGGGTCTTCATTACCCTATAAGGAATGGATGGTTGATTAGTTATCTAATAATGGTAGGGTAAAATTCCATTTATAATTCCCATTTCCATCCATTACATGTCTAAGAATGTTAGACCCCTTTCAGTCCATGATATGAATAGGGTTGTTCGATCCTTTAAACTCAAATAATATTCCACTTTACTCACATTTCCATGTTGGTATTGCATTGAAAAGTTATAATCCTTCACTATAATTGAAAAAATTTGTTAGTTCATCTTGATATTCATTGTATTGAAGACATATTTGGGAATTTTATGATCTGTAAATATGTCAAAATTTTCTTTGTAGAATAAATTTTTGCAAATATTCAATGCGAAGATCACTAAAACTAATTATAGATCACGAATCAAGTAATTTTTCTCATGGGATATTAATTAGTAGGAGGCATAGTCTTTCACATTATCACATTTCTGGATAACACAACCCAATCCCTTCTATGATCCATCATTTTAGATCACAAATCCTTCTCACTGGTGGATAATATTTCATAGGTGTAGTGACTAGCATCTTCTCTAACTTTTTATGGGTTTTAAAGAATTGGTCTATCCATATAACTTCACTCCCTTCCATGTTAGATTTGTTAGTAGGAATGATAATCATTAGAGGTTTCTAAATTTTTTCTAATAATACCCCATTTATCCAAGGAAACTATGGATCTCCATCACTGATGTTGTTACGGGTTATGCTTAAACTTCCTCTATCTTTGATGTATCTATAGATATCCCTTTTCTTATGAAGACCAACCACATGAATGATACTTTCTCCATCCAAGACTCACATTTAGAATACTTCACATAAATGTTTTTAATTCACAAGGTATTTAGTAAAACATTCAAATATTATTATTCTTCCTCCTTTCTTTTAAAGTATATAAGAATATTATCTAAAAATACTACACGAAATTTATCAATGTAATCCAATGAGATTTTATTAAGTATATCTATAAAGCTAGATGAATTAATAGTGATAAAAAATGGATTCACCATGAAATCATAGTTCTAATATCATGTACCAAACATAGTCTCGGGGATATGCACATTCATAACCTTTACTAGATAATATCCCAACAGAATATCCATATTAGGGATATAATCATCTCTTTATTTTTGATTGATTAATTTATCAATCCAATTAATATGATACATTTTCTTTATCATGATATTTTTTAACTCATGATAATCAATACATAGGAACATTGATCCATTCTTTTTAATGAATAAAATGACCAGTGAATCCTATAGTGTAGCACTAGAGATTAAAACCCCTTTATACAAATTCACATGTAGTTTCTTCTTCATCTATTTATGTTCAACCATGTCTATTAAATATGGATTATTGGATATTGGAAATTCTCTTAGTATAATTTGAATGAGAAATAAACCTCTTGTCTAGGAGGAAAATTAATTAATCTTATGGTGACAACATAATCATACTCTCTTATAATAAGAGAGTTGTCAAGGACAATGTTTTTCTTAGTCTTAATAATCTTAGATAGATTAGATTTGTCATAAGGCATTAATATCTATTATTAAGAAAATTATTCCAAAGGAGATCCATATTTCTCCTTAAAAATATATAGGACCATCATAAGATTTTGAATATAGAGTGTGATTTACTTCTTCAAGTATTTTTTAGATCTATATTAGTAATTTTAATCCATACCTAGAATAACATCAAGTTCTTCTAAAGAATGTATCACAAGGTTCACAGGGAAATTCATCCTATAAATATTGATATATGAGAAGTTATAAACTTTGGGTGTATGAATTTCAACATTTCTTTCACTTATATCTCTACTTAAAGTTTTTTACTTTAGTGTTTGATTAGTTATAATAAATATACATTACATAAAATAATTCATTGAAGCATAATCCAAAAGTATGTTCACTATTAGTGAATGAACAACTAGCATACCTATCACTATTTAATTGTCATGATCCACCTCAGAAGTTGTGATTCCATATACTGTACCCTGACCACTTGTCCATGTAGGTTTATTTATCTAGTTACCTTCAATAGCCCTTGTTATAGTGCATGGGTTCCAATGTCATCCTTATTCCTTGATGTTAATACCTTTGACCATCGACTATGGGTTGAACGTGAATTTTATTTCTTCTATCACATCAGTGCGTTTCTACTGCAAGCATTTTATATGATGGTTCTTGTTCATATAAAACCTAAATTTATCTCTTTTACCCTTATATAAATTTATATTATTAAAATTCCTACACTTTTGACAAGTGGTATGTTCTAATTTATTACCACCATTATATTTTTCCATTTATATACTAAAATTAAAATCCCTTTTATACATTCTATGTCCAATAAAATGATACTCTTGAGATTTTCCAATATCTATTTTGACTTTAAGGGAAAATAATTAAAATTATTTATAGCTACCAAAGAATCCAATCAATAGATCCGTTCATAGATTATTCAATTTTATATGTTTAAGAGAACATAAGAACAACTGAATTTTGGAGGCCTTTTTCATACAACAGTCCCAATTTCAGCTTTCTATTTCATAGGGTGGTGTGGGTATTATCCCTAATTTATATTTCTATCTAAAACTTGTGAAAATTGAGTATGTAAATTTTATGAAGTTATAATATTTATCTCCTATCATATTTTTCATTAATTTCATGCATTCATCACAATTCCCATCACCTTTCTCACTAACTCAGTTCCTCCTATTTTAGTCAATTTACTAAAATAAAGTGAAAATTAAGGATGAGAGTTTTAAAAATATTAAATACATAAAAGGAAAACTAGGAATATTTAATGGATAAATCATAAATTATATATATTCCCTGACTAATTAATTTATAAATTTTAATCAAATTTATCCATGGTTTATTTCATAACAATAAATTTCATAAGCATTTATGTTCTCTTATTCATATAGAGAATGTGAACTTCAAAAAGAGTATCTCTTGGGTGTTTCAAACCATGTTTGTAGAAACTCATGTTTTCTTTTATTAGGTGATGATTGAGTTAATACCCAATCCACCTTTTTAGGGTTACTACCCCTTGGTGAAACTCTATTAGAGCCATATTTAATTATAGTGTCCAAATAAGGATTTTATTTCCTAAAAACCAATCAACTTATACATTAAAAAAAAATTATATATAGTTTCATATTTTTATTCTTACCCCTTTGGTTTTTTCTATGGATTTGTAATACGAATCACCCAAAATAAATTGAATAATATGTCATACCAATTATTACACCTGATATAATTTTATACACTTTTTATCTGAATTTATTACCTAAAGATACATATAACACGAAACTAATAAACATAGAGGCATACTTTCTTGGTTTATTAGATGCATATCTCAATAAAATTAATCATGTATATAAAAACATCATTTAAAACTCTATAAAATTACCCAAAATTCCTTTAATATTCTAAAACTACATAGTATAACCATGGGATATACATTATAAAGGGGTGATCTATAAAGCCTAGTATAGTAATAATAAATGAATAGAATAACATATGTTACTATAGGAGAGTCAAGAGGAATAACATTCTAACATAAAAGGATGAAAATCATAATCATGAACATTAATCCATAACAAACAATAATAACGTCAAGGAAATATAGTAATGTGGCAATAAAAAAAGATGGCATCATAAGTTTAAGTCAAGGATAACCATTGGGACATCACGACATAATTTTATTTTAGAAAATCACACCTATACTAAAAAGGGTATACCCTGACATAAAAATATTTACTTTGGGATGTTTTTTTCCCATGCCTGATAAACCTGTGTCTTCACAGAATTCATAATTAGAGAGAGGACCATGACCAATATCTTTCTTGGTGTTATTTTTCTTTATGGGTGACCAAAGGATTTATACTTCTATGATCTTAAAGATCATATCCAAAATAATTTTATCCCTTAAAAAGGAAGTATCTCTCATTGGATGGAATAATTTTTCATATCAAGTTCATAATTGACTTTAATCTTGTTTACACATTTTTGATTTACCAATGGGAAACATGGTGAATAAAAAATCTCAATACTTGCATTAAAAAATTTGTTTGGATTGAAAGAATTTTGGAATAGACGATGGTAAATATCAATTGTAAAAAGGATATAGCATTATATCCAATGGGGGAGTGGAAATAAAGAGAAAAAATTTATTTAATTATTCTCTTTAGGCTCAATTTACTAGGAACCTCATAACTAGAAAATCCACAAGACTATTATTTCTTTGAGCTAGTTTTTAAATGGTTGAAAAATTGAAAAATTTCTACATGGACTCATCCATATGGAAATAAATTAAGGATTTAAAAAATAAAATTATGACATGATCAATATTTATTGAAATTATGCAATCCTATATCAAATTATGGTTAGAAAACTTCATTAGATCACCACTTATTAATGAATTTCATTCTCAATAATATTCCTTGGACTATAAATTCACTATTATTGTATTTATTAATTCTCCAAAACAATAACAATAGGATAATAATAATGAAATTATCATTAGTTACACATTTTCTAAATGTGATGATATACTGGTAAGGGAAATATCTTGGAATAAAATGATTAATATTCAATTAATATAACAGTTCATTAATATAAGTTAAAATAATGATTTTGATTGGATAAAAATTTACAATAAGTCATGGATTAGGTCCTTATACAAGAATCATATTTGGATAATGGTTCATAATAGAATAACTATTATCAAATGCTTAGTACAATTTGGTATTTATTTTTATTGTCAATTCATTATCTTCAATCAACATAGAGAGGATGAGAATTATTTATTCCTTATTTTTTCTATATCTTCAGCACTATAAAGTCAATTTTATGAAATTTTTTAATTACTGATGCTGAGCATGGGTTCCCATGGATTCTTAATCCACTATGACACACAATTTTATTTGTTTTCTTATCTTCGAAACCTCTTCTATCTTGCAGTTTCTAAGCTACAACATTTTTGCTGGTATGTTCATAATGATATTTTTAATCCCTACACTACCTTCAATATTCAGTCTTGTCTTAAAAATATAATGGTCTCTATTAAAGAGTCTAATGAGATATATAGTGGTTACTATAACAACAGTGTCCTTGATTTCACTACATTTAAAATATTTGGCATTTATTTTAATTACATGCCACCGACTAAGACCTTGGATGTTTTTTGGAAGCTTCCTCTTTATATTAATATTAAATTTAATTAGGATGGTGCGTCAAAAGGGAATCCTAGTTCTTCTGGGTGGGGAGATATCTTTCATGATCATTATGAAAGGATTATTGGGTTCTTCTATGGATCATGTGGAATGAAATCATATTTTAAATTTTAAATTCAAGGAATCATTAATGTTATCTCTTTTATAATATGAAAAGGATTGAATAATTTATGTCTAGAAAGTGACCCCACTACCATTGTTCAATCTCTCATAATGAGTACATTACATCTGTCATGGAGATCCACTACGTGATGGATGAAATGTATGGACCATATTATGAGATAAATATTCATTATCATAAATGCATATTGGGATTAAAATTATGTGGAAGATGGTATCTCCACCCAATAAATTTATATAAATCTCACTTGGTTTAATGATTTCATTTCTATCTTGGTTAAGCTTCATGAAATATATATAAACACAATCCATTTATTATTAATTTTATAATGTTTTATATTTTCACTTTAAAATCCATTTCCATTCTATCTGAAGTACCTATTAATAAAAATAATTTAAATAAACATTGAAATATTTCTTGAGGAAAATACTCGCTTTATTTTTAAATCTATTACTCAATGTCTAAAAAATTAAAAAATATTAAGGAAATGTTATTTGAAATGAATCTTGAAAACATGTAAAGTAAACCTCAATGAAAGTATTAGTCATTAAAGTGGGAAAGTACATTTAAGTGGTATATTTTAAAACAATTATTATATTAACAACTTTACTAAATAGAAAATTGTTTTTATAACTACAATAAGATTACTATTAAACTTTTTTTATTAAAAGTGGAAATTTTTAAATAATGTCTTTAATAAATTATTAGAGAATATTAAAAACATTATTAATTTCGTTAATGAAAATATTAACATGGAATAAAAATATTAATGATCTTACAGAAAATATGTTTTATTTTTGTTTTCAAACAATTATTTTGGAATCATGAGTACTTTTGAGAGAAAAATGAAGGGAAAAATATAATTTTCATAAAAACCCATAGGTGAAGAAAAAATATTATTTACAAGATATAAATATCATATAGTTCCCCTAATAGAGAAAAAATATAAACATTCTCAAATAAATGTGATATTTTTAAACAAACCCTTGCACCAGGTTTAACTTCATTGTAAGTAATTTTAGCCACATTATCTTGGAAAAAGTTCTTTGGATCTCTTATTTAAGAAACACTGATTTGAATTTTGGGAAGGAAACAAAATTCTATAATTTTTCTAAGGATTTGGGATATAGATTTTGTTAGGTTTTTTTTGAGTTGGATGGCTCAGTATTTTTGATGAAGTGATGGGAGGTTGTGATGTTTTTTAATTGAGGTGAGTGTCACAACTGTAATTTTTCAATGTTTTAAAAAATTATTAAGTCACTATCTTTGAACAATGAAACAAAAGTGACTCAAACTTCAGGGTGATATGGGTGAGATAGAAATATAACTAACCAATTTGGTTTATGATATCCTTTATGTCATTTTAACCCTTATCTTTTTAGACTAAAACTTTAGTAAATTAATTTTGACCTTAACTGCACTAACAAATTTTCAAAATTAAAGGTCTATAATTTTACATATTATCTAAAAATTTGGTCATAAATGTCCATGTAATTTAATTTTTTTCAATATCCAATTCTATATGTTGCCTTTTTTTTATTATAGTGATTTTTAAATTATTTAACAAATAATATTTTTCATAAAATATAATTAATGTAACTTTTGAAACTATTTACATAATTTAACTTTAATGGGATCATGATAAAAAATTTATTTTAATATAATTTTTTTAAAAAAATTTATTATTATATAGTTATCCCCAATTTTTATCATAATAATTCAAAAAATTGTATTACTTTTGACATTAATAAATTTATTTATTTGAATTTTCTAATAATTGAATAAATACTATATTGGTATTGAATAGTAATTTAAGGTAATTATATAATAATAAAATATTATAAATAAATTACCACCACTAAAATAATCTCATTATTTAAAATAGTCATTAATATTCACTTAAAACTCATTTTTATCCACATGTGAATATATAAGAGAAAATTAAAAACCAGAGGGTGAAATTTTTTATTTTTATTTTCTTAAAATATTTTATAGGTCATTATCATTGAAAAATGTCCCCTAAAAAATTAAATATCATCATTAAGGTGAAATGGGTTGAGATAAATTCATCCAATAATAATTAAAATAAAAAATGGCGGCCTTATCACTTAGTTTTAACCTAAAGTGACCTAATTTACCTGTTTTCCTTAATGGAAATTTTTTATTGATTTTATTATAAAATTTAACCAAATATCACAACAAAACATATTAAATAATATTAATTATTATTAATATATATATATAATATATATTAAAAAATTCAATTACTATTAGTGGAGGAAATTTATTTTATAATAATCCTGAAAAGAATAACACAAAGGTTTTCTAGAAATGAATTACATTTTAAGTATAAATGTATTTTTATAATAATATCAATAATGAAGTTTATTTCTATTTAATTATTTATATTATCTGTACCTAAATGATAATTTTAGTAATTAAAGATAATATTAAAAATATATTGCATCTTTTTCAATGAAATGAAATAAAATTTGGGAATTCTTTTATATTATTTACTATCCGATGAAATATCTAAATTTAAAAAAAAAATCTCTTCAAATTTTTTTAATATTATTATTTAAAATAAATTAATTAATTAATATAAATAAATTTATAAAATTTTATAATTTTTATATTAATCATATTCTTGAATAAACCTATTTGTATCGTATTGTTGTTTCTCTATAAAGAAACGATTACTATAATTAAAGCTCATGCATTATAAATTTAGTTCATAGAGGATTCGTATAATTTATATATATATATATATATATTAAATTTATATAAATAATAATTTTTTTATATAATACCATTATTTGTGACTGTTATAAAGTAAGACATCAATTTTGGGAAATTACCCAAAACAATTTCACTACCATTTTTGTTATCTTGATGTATGAAAAAAATCGTGTTTAATGGTACTATAAAAATATAATTTCTTATAAAAAAAAAATTTAGTACCTTTAATTATTTTTAAATGATGATATTTTTGAGAAAATGGATGATCGAAAAAACTTTTACAAACTTGTTTCAAAATTGTAATGATTATTAACAACCGATGATAATTATAGATTATGGAAACATAATACATTAATGAAACTGGTTTTAATAAATAGTATAAAATGAAATGAATGAGAATAAGGCTATGAGATAGGTAATAAATATGTTTATCGTTATGATACAGGACATTAATACACTTCAATGGAAATCAAGTTTAATGGTATGAGACATGGTAAGTCCAACTAATTTATTGGAGTTATACAATATATTATTTTGAGATAGTTTTTTTACATGAAATTATCTTTTAAATTATTTTCATCTTTTTATTCCACGAAAAAATATTTATTGAACCAATTCCATTTTAATGAATGGGGTTCTTTTTATTTTTTTAAAAATAAAAGGAATATTTTTGAAAAAAAGCTTCCAAGTATGACTTTTATAATGATGAATAGAAATGTTTTCTAAAAAATCATCTTGTGATTAACTTTACATTATCCTAAAAAATTATCTACCTCCAATGGAGTGATGTATCATGTTTTACCCTATTTGTTTATTTTATTGTGTGATTATTTTTTTGATATTGTTTTCTTTATAAAATGATTTAATTTAGGACATTATTTAGATTTTTAATGAAACTCATATTATTTCATGGATTAATTATGAAAATTTAATTATTTCCATTTGGATGTTCAATTAAGGATTATTTATTTGCATTGTTTCTTTATATTATTGTATGAAAAGGTTAAGGAATCCATTTTTTTAATAGGCAATTTTATGATGTGATGATTCTTTTCATGTTGACAAAAGTTTATGAATTATGAGATGGGGGCACTATAACTAACTCTAATTAATTTGGTAATGGATTTTATCTTATGATATAGAAATGTTATGTGAATGGGTTAGAAAGTATCTAGGTTCACAAAGGATAAGTGTGATGGAATTTAGCTACAATAAAATTTTTATGAGTGAATGAGTTAGTGGGTATCTAGGTTCCCAAAGATAACAAACCCTTTTTTTATGATTTTCCACTTTCTTTATTATGTTCCCTGGACCATTCTATTCACTTATTGTTTTATTTTTTTTAATGTCAAGGTAAAAATGTTATCATTTGAGATGTTATGTCTATATTTCATGCTTTTGGTTAAAAATTATTATTTTTTGTTTGTTTTTGTTAGATATGTTTCATTATTGATGAATTTCTATATGATTAATATTTTACCATTATTATCATTGATATGTTAGACACTATTGAGTGTTTGTGATCACCAATTTTTATGTTTTCCATAACCTTGTATTTAAAGAGAGTTATGCGTCACGGAATGTATAAGAGTTGATTTAGATTATGGAGAATTTTTCAGATCATGTAAAATATATTTTTGTATTTATATAGTTCCTATGAAACAAATCCTATAAGTTCTAGGGTTGTGAGACTTTTTTTGGATGTATTAATTAAACCATGATATTAATGTATTATTTATGTATGTTTCGGTTGGGTCTCCTACATTGGTATTAGTGAAAGTATTAGTTATTTTAGAGACTTGGAGGAAAAATATTTGCGTGAACCATTAGAATATGGATAAATATTGGAGAACAAATAATGTTATCATAATAAATGTATTCAATTTTTCATGAGAGAAATCATTTCCTAAATACTACAATAGAATGTGGTTTTGGCCATTATTCTATTAAACATTGAATTAGCCCTTACTGTGCACTTGGTTTGATAGTACTAGAGGATATGATTTGTATAAATCATATTTTCATTATGAACCATAATGAAGGTTTTGGTTACTATGTTAACTATTGTGGTAAATGAAATACTAGTTGGAAAAAAATAATTGATAACCATTATTGAAACACATGGAGTTTTTAAGGAATATTGTAGTTATCATTTTTGATTTATTCCTTATACGATTATTGTTTTATGATTTATAGATTTATTAATTTAAGTATCCTTATAATGAAAAATATATAATTGATATGGTTGAAAAAAATAAGGAACTAAGCTAATGATAGATAAAATAGAAAATTTAGTGAGTTTCCAAATGATATGGGAACTAGAGTCCAAAATCTCAATCAAATGACCAGTCAACTCTCTCATGTTATGAATAATAAGGTAACTTTGGTTGATCTCCCAAAATTTCTAATTTTATGGAATATTTTATCCATCAATTCCCACTACCTTTAATGGGACTTCATAACTAATTATTTCTAAGAAATGAATTAATCTGATAGAAAATATATTTCATTACCTCCAATGCTCTGAGCATGATAATTTCATTTTTGATGTCTATCGACTAGAGGGTGAAAATTAATAATGGTTTAATATCATTAGGAATACAAAAATAATGGGATAATTTGATACTAATAAGTAAAATGATTTCAAGTGAATATTATTCACTAAATATTTCCCTCATTCCTTTCACACTGAAAGGGAAGGACAATGATTAAAAGTGAAACAAAAGGAATATTTTTTTATTGGATCATACATGTAAGAATTCATGAGACTTGAAATTCATGCCTCAGAGTATATTCACAGACCTAAAAATAAGATTGATCAGTTAATTGTTATCTTAAACCCTAGACTTCAAAATTCATTATATTTAATAGAGTTTACAAGATATGAGGAATTTTTCCAATTTTTTCTTATGGTCGATATGGAATTTGGAGATGCATGCGATTCTAGGGAAATAAAAATAATTATGGAGTATCATGGAAGATAGAATGAATAATCCTATGGGGGTAAGAATGTCCAGTAACACACATGTAAAAATTTTAAGAGGAATCACCAAGGTATTTTCCATAATGGTTATAGTTATTGTTACATGTGTGGTAAAGCACTCATCATGGATAATGACATCTCAATATATATAAATAAGATGAATAAAAAACTATGGAGAATAAGGCACCACTTGATGCTCCATCCTCTCACTAATGCTTCAAATTATAGGATTATGGGAGTTATTCACATCAATGACTAAACCCTAGAGTTTTTAAAGGTAAAATGAACTAGTAACCTCATAAACCATGGGAGGAAGGGAGAGAATATATAGTCACTATTAAAGTGGTGGAAAAGAATAATGAAGTTGTGAAAGGTTATGTTATTCCACAATATAAAACAATAATTTCTTATATTACTTTGTCTGGTTTCATTTTTCTATAACTATAAGTTTACAATGAATATGAATTTACAAAAATAAACTTTGAATATCAAACTATACATGTAAACACATACTGACATGATAAATGAAACTATAGTGTAAAAATATTCTCTAATATATATTTGTGAAGTGATTTATATATAAAATTTTGTTCTTCTACCTATAGAAAAATTTAACATAACTATGGTATTGGAATTTCTTTACTTATAAAAAGATTATATCAATTTTCATGAAGGGGAAGTTTCCATACATATCCCCAATCATGAAAATTTCAAGTATCAATGCTAGGATGATCCTGACCATATTCAAAATAAAATTCTATAATATGGGTCCTAATAACCAACAAAAAAGTGTTTGAAACTTGTATTATTGGTAAACAAGTTAATGTATAAAACATTCCAATTTTTTAATAATATGTTGATGTATTTCCCAATTAGTTGTATGGTATTCCCTTGGAAAGTGTGGTTGAGTTATCAATCAAACTCATCCCAATATCATTTCCTACCTCAAAGAATCCATAATATATATATTCTATAGAATTATAATAATTAAAAAATAAATTATAATAGAATGTTTAGAAGGGGTATATATGATATATTTATTCACTATAGGGTTCACCAGTCCTCTTTTTGAAGAAGGATTATACATCAATGCGTATTTACATCGATTATCATGATATCAACAAAATCATTATCAAATAAAAGTATCCTCTACCCCATATTAATGACATATTTTATCAATACAGAGGATTTAAATTCCTCTTAGATATTGAGATCTGGCCTAGATATCATCAACTAAGGGAAAATATCATGAATATTATAAGGATATATTTATAGATAAGGAATGTTAACTATGAGTTTATAGTTATGCCGTTTTCGTATAAAAATGAGCCCAATATCTTAAGGTATCCAATAAATATAGTATTCAGAGATTACCTAGATCAATTTATGGTAGTATATATAGACTAAATTCATTCTTATTTCAAAATAAGGGAAGAGAATAAATATTACTAAAGAACTATATTGAAGTCTCTAAGGAATGAGAGGTTTTATTCCAAACTCATAAAATGTGAATTTTTTATACAAAAAACACCATTCTTGGGTCATCACATCATATGCAAGGTTATATCTGTATATCATTCAATGATTGAAGTTATTAGCTAATAGCCCAGACCAACCAATGTGACTAAGATATACAATTCTCAAGTGTTAGTTGGATATTATAAATGATTTTTCAGAAACTTTTCATGGCTATAAAACCCATTAATAATGTTAACATATAATGAAGACATGCTACACTAGATGAAATAATGTGATGAAAGATCAAAGAGATTAAAGAATGACTAGTCGGTGAAAATCTTCATAGATTACCCATTAGTGATAATTTAATAATAAATCTATTCAGTTTCTTCCCTAAGAAAAATGAAAATATTATTTATTATCCCTCCCACTAATTAAAAAATCATGATCAAAATTACCCGATGTTCGATTTAGAATTAACAAGGGTGATATTTTCATTTTTAATTGGCAGAAAAACCATTATAGTGAGAAGTGTCAGGCATATGAAAATTATATTAAAATTAAATATATATTCTCACAAAATTATTTATCCATGTGACAAAGGATATGGTAAGATTAAATCATTTATTTGAACCACTTGATACCTTTTCACACTGGAAAAGAAGATAAAGAGCATGATGATCTAAGTGTAATTGACCACTGTAATCTATCCATGATGAGGATTCAAAAAATAAAAAATAATCATGGATTTGATGAGTGTTAATATTTAATTCCTAAGGGAAGGAGATAAATCCATACTTACCTAGGTGACTGATCAACCATCCATCCACTTGACGATCCAAGATGCCTAAAAATATGAATTTGGGCTGTAGAAAGTGATAGAGACTATTCCTTTGTTCTATATTGAAAAATATAATGTTATATGAATTTGATCCGTGATATGTGACTCATATTTAATAAAACTAAGGAAGGATATTTTGGATGATATACATAAACCATCCTTCTTTGTTAACCATGGAAGTACAAATATGTATAGGTAACTGAGACAAAATATGTAGGGGTATAACATAAAGAGGGAAATCACTAGGTATATATCTCAATTCTTGGTTTGTTAGAAAGTTAATTCATAGGAACATATTATTAAATTGAATACGCAACCATTTCCTATACCTATATTTAAATGCGAAAACATCACCATGGAATTCATTAACAACTCCGTTGGACCTATAAATATCCCAATGTTATAAGGGTTGTGGACATTCTCATTACAATGTAAAAACTTTTTATTTGAGTCAAACATAGTTTATCTATTGAAAAACTCTGAAAGATATATATAAGGGAAGTTTAAGGATACTTAGAGTATATATATCCATTATATTTGATCGGGAACTAATGATTAACTTTATGTTCTGGAAAATTCTTCAGAAAGAGTAAGAGACAGATCCGACCTTATCATTGTATACCATCCTTAGAGAAATGGTCAATCTAAATGAAATATTCAATATTTAGAGGATATGGTGAGATCTTATTCAATGGAATTATAAGAATGTTTTTATTTTCATTTTCCAAAGCTATTGTTATCACATAACAATAGTTTTCATTCTATCATCCAAATAGAATAATATGAGTATTTGTATGGGAGGATATGAAGGGATCTGACATGATGGAATGATGTTGGGAAGAGTAAGCTTATAGGTCTTGACCATGTTAAAAAATGATAGATAAGGTCCAAACCATTCTATGGTATATGAATATGACACAAATTTTATTGAAGATGTATATATAAAATCATCGATGAGATCTAGAGTTTGAAGTTGAAGAGAATATATTCCTCCAAATATCTCCATGGACATGGGTCATGATATTTGGGATGAATTTTAAGTTGATCCCTAGATACATCAATCCATATGAAATCCATGTTTATGTCATAAATTATCACATAATACTCCCATAAAACCTATCCCAAGTTCATGATTTATTCAAAATACTATTTTTTGGAAGTACAAACCATATCCATCACCTATACAAATCTCATAATCTGCGCAACTAGAACATGACCTCTCATATAAAGAACAACCCATATAGATCTTAGATTGAAGAGATAAGGTGCTATATAACATGACCACACATCTAGTTAGTGTTCTATAGATAAATCATAACTACTGGGAAACTATGTGGGAACATAAGGATGTAATGATGGAAAAGTTCCATCACTTGTTTCCTTCCTTGTAATAAAATTACATTGGAAAAAATATTTTTTAAGGTGTAGAATGCGACAACAAAGGATTTTAGTAATTAAATTATCTTAATTAATAATAATTTTTGTATTTTTTCTGGGAAACCTAAATGGATAAAAAATTACTAACTATAACACAATTATACTAATTATATTGGAAGGTATTACCAAAAGTATTCACCATTTAATAACTATACGAAAGGGTATAATAAAAAAAGTTCATTTTTCACTTAAAAAAATATGTTTCCTAATATTATTTTATGTGTTATTATATAAAAATTAATTTTATCAATTTGAGAAGTTTAATTTTAAAAAATTAAAACCTTTTTTAAGATTTATCATGGTTATATTAGCTTTTGAAGAATATTTAGGACTTTTCAAAAATAATTTATTTTTAGATGAGTAGTGAAAATTTACATTTTTGAAAAGGCCGAGTCTTCTAATATATAAAAATAACCTAAAGCATAGAGAACTATTTTTTCACCAAATATATGTATATTAGGTAACATTATATTTCATAAAATATCATAATTAAATTATGAACTTTTATTTTTTATTTTAAAACATAACTATTATTTTATGAAAAGTTGGTTTAAATAAATTATTTTTTTAAATTTTTATATTACCATATTAAATAAATAAAAAATATTTGGAATTTAAAATAAGTGGGTCTTAATTATCAGATAATGGCCAGATTATTTTTATACATTAATATTTTGGTACCTTTGGTAAATATCAATTACCCTAGAAAAATAATTATTTTCATTGAATTTGTTTTTTTAAAAATTATGATTCTTAAAATTAAATGAATTAATTTTAAATAAAAACTATAAGATAATAACTAATTATAAATAAAAATTAATTAAAAATCATTTAATGTGTAATAAATATTAAATGAGATTATGAATAGTTAATGATTGAAAGTGATAGTTTTAAAAAAATAATTTCTTCAACACTTTAAATGTTTTTATAAAAAAGTTAATTTTATTGTATTTGAAAGAATTATTAAATATGGCTCCAAAATAAAAATTCCTCTCATTTAAATTTTATTATAATGTTCTTATTATATATTTTCTAATAAAATAATCAACAAGATTTATATTTAATTAAGAGTAATAAGGGTTTTAATGTCTAGTGTATGGTGGCTCAAATTTTCCAAAATTAACATGACTGTTAGACCTTATAAAAATCTATTATAAGGTTATATTGTATTACATTCATATATTACCAAAATTAATTCACCCAACTCACATAAATATTATTCCAATCTACTCTTAGCCTTACTTAACTTTTTTTAATGGAAAAGTTACTCTTATTCAAATATAAAAGGGGGATCACTTCCACCCTTCTAAAACACCACTCACGTTTCAAAATTTCATGGAACCACTTCCCAAATTTTCTATAAATTAATTAAATTAAAATCCCCTATACCCCTGGTCACCGAAAATTAGATTATAAACATATAATATAAAGCTTTCATCAAGAGGATATTTAAGGTCTAAACATTGGTTTCAAATCTTTCATAAGGATTGTTTCTTATTATTTCTATTATAAACTAACTATAACCACAGTATAGTAATAAAATTAGCATAATTCATTTTTTAGGTTATTATAATAATTTAAATCATTTATTTATTATCTTCCATCTATTATAAATATCACCATTAGTGCGTTTACGCAGATTACAACCTCTATTATGTGACGTTTTCGGCTTTTCATCCCCACCCACCATGGATGGTCTTAATTATGGTATTTAAGATAAAATATTTTTTATAAAATTTATTTATGACTTTTGATTGATCACTTACTATCCACCTTCATCCTTAAAATTTACTAGCTAAAAAAAGTGCTAATTATACATTGTTTGGATTGCCACCTCCATGATAAAACATGTTTCTTTTTTCCTTCACGTCAATAAATAGATAGTTTTTATTAAGGATGAATATATATATATATATATAATATGTAATATATATCATTATTATGTTTATTTTTGGATAAAAATTTTTATAACCATTAATGGTAACCCATAAATATTAATATATAACCCAAAACAAGTTCATTACCATTTTCATTTTAATGAAATTAGACATAAAAATTATTATTATAAAATAATAAGCCATTATAAATAATCAATTATAGTAAATTTAATTTTTTATAAATTTTGATATATTGGATAAAAAATAATATTGACACTGCTTTAGAAACCGTGATTAAAATATTCAAGATTATTAACTCCAAAGTTGAAATGATATTAAAACAATCCAATACATCAAGGGAATTTTTATCTACAAACAATATACATTAATATTTATAAGAATACTTTTTTAAATTAGGTATATATTATGATTATATTTATGAAATATGGGGTTAAATAACTTCCTTGGAAATCAGGGGTAATGGTAAAGGGTTTGGTAACTCAAAATCCTTTCATTTAGTTATAAAATATTTTATTTGGGAGTAGTTTTTTCTAAAATTATTCATTTTTAAATGATATTTACTTTTTTATTCTAGGTAAAAATATTTTTTAAACCGATTCCATTTAAATTATTCAATTTCATTTTATTTTTACAAAAAATAAATGAAACATTTTCAAAATAGACTTTTAATTTTTAATTTTATATTGATAATTACAAATAATTTCAAAAAATATTCTTTTAGAGATTTAGTATCCATTATCATAAAAATATATCTATATAAAATGGGGTTATATTTCATGTTTCTCTATATTTTCATCATTTATTATGTTATTATTTTGGTTTATTATGTTTCTAGTATCAAGCGATTAATTTATGATGTTATTTTGATGTCTTAGAAAAATCATAGTATTTAATGTATTCTTTAGGAAAACTAAATGATTAACTTTTCAGTATTCTATGAAACCAATTTTACTTCAATGAGGTATTTATATGTTGGTTTTCAAATGTCAAAAATCCCAATTTCTTTCTATTAGTTATTTTATTATGTGATGATTATTTTCAAGTGGTGCACATATATATGGATTATGAGACAGGAGGGACATATACCTCCTTCCAATGAATTGAGTAAAGACTTATGTATCCTATGATATAAATATAATGTGAATGGTATTGTGAGTGGATAGTTTCAATAAGGTTGAGTTTCATGGAATTTATCTATACTAAAAATTTTATGAGTGAATGGGTTGGTGGGTTGCAAGGATCACGAAGATAAGAAATCCTATTTTTATGATTACACCACATTCAATCCTTCGTTACATGGCCCATATTATATGTTTTATGTTTTATTCTTCCCATTGCATGGTAAAAATTCAATCATTTGAGTTTATATGTGTGTATCTAAAGATTATGGTTAACACTTATTGTATTATGTTATTTTTTTTAATTTTTTTTTTCATTAGTTGATTTTACATATTTTTATGATATAACCATTATGGTATTTGAAAAAATATCCTTTACTGAAAATTTTATATCACACATTTTTATTATTTGAAATCCCCCATATTTAAAGATAATTATTTATCAATGAAGGTATAAGAGTTGATTTATATTATCGTGAAGTAGTTAAAATCATGTAAAATAATAGTTTTTATGTTTCTATTTTCCAAGAAACTAAAAAATTATATCTTTGGGTTATGAAAATATTTTTTATATCATAATTAGACAATGTAGTCAATGTAATATTTATATATGATTATCTTGGCTCGCCTTAGTAGGTTTCATAGAAAGATCTAATTATTTTGGAGACTATGGTGAGAGAACATTATTGAGAACACATTTATTAAGGATAAGTATTAGGAGAAAATATGATGTTACGGTAAATAAAAGAGTATGGTTTTCTAATAAATAAATACATATATTGATACTATAGGTGGATATAGCTTTGGAACGAATGAATCTTGTGGTAATAATCCCAAAAAAAGTTATATGAGTATATTTTGGCCATGATTCTAGTACACCATGAATGGGACAATACCATGCTCTTTTTTAACACTCCTAAGGTATATTGATTGGAAAATTAAAATTTCATTTATAAAAAATTATTAATTATTTGGTTATTATGTTAACTAGTGTTGTTTTTAAAATTATAGTATGTAAATGATCCTGAATAATGTAAATTAAAACATAGGGAGTTGTTAAAGAAGAATGTACTCATTATTATTTATATATTCCTTTAATGATCATAGTTTTTCACTTTATACATCTATTAATATAAGTATCTTGATCATGAACTTTGAAAGAAATTTACTTTTATAATTTAAATTCCCTTTTTGAACGAGTAAATGATTTATTAGGTAATAATTATTAAAAAACATAACTAATTTGGTTATTTATGAAAATTATAAGTTATATCTTGTCAGATTTAAAAGAATATTAAGAAACCTAACTGATGATTGTATAGACATTATACAACTATTGTATGATTAGTATATGTTAATGGTTTGGATAATATCCAATTGATATAGAAGGAAGGTACAATTTTCTCTACTAGTAGGATGATACCTTATGATAACCATTTATTAGAGATTTTTAGAGAGATATCATCATTGGTATTTGTTTCTAGAAAATCCCAAGATGATATTCAATAATTAAATCACAAGAAAAACTATTTATGAGATATTTTTAAGCTTATTAAGATTAAAAAACCTTATTCTCAAAACCTCCATTAGAAAATCACATCGTCATGCACCTTACTCTTAGGGAATTTAGTGGTGTAATGTGGGATTATGTTTCTAGAACAAAAAATAGTGAATTTTTAAATTTGTTTTTTAATAAAATAAATAATATATATCATATTTATTATTACTTGAAAATTATTAAATAATATGTTTGATAAAAATTATGTGTTGAAACAAAAGTTTAATTTTTGGTAAATATTTAGTTTCAATCATGACACTCTTCTTAATGAAATCAAGGATTTTTAGAATAAATTATATTTTAATAAAATATTATTTCAAAGAAATTTTTATGAAATATAAATGATAATATAATTTTATGAGGTCAAATTTAATTTTTAAATATTCTTTAAATGGTTATTTTCAACAAATTACATATTTCTCATTTAATAGAGATTCTTGATTTAAAATTTTAAATTACCATATTTATAGAATTAATTTTGGGATATTAATATTATTTTTGAAATCATCATGTCAAAATTATGTAATAGTGATTTTTTTTCAAAATTTATTTTGATAATTGATTTTTTTGGGTAAAAATAAAATATGTTATAATTATACAGTATTTATTATGACATCTTTAAATAAAAAAATTAATTAGTATATACTATAAAGAGTATCCTAGTCAAAAATTTTATTTACCCTTTTAAATAATACGTTTTTATTTTATTATATTTATTAATTTTATAAACCATTAATGAATCCTCCAAATTTATTATTATATATTAATATTTTAATTTCAATTCTTTATAAACATTACTCAATTCTATATCACCCATTATATTATCTTAATGTGTTGGGTTCTAAGAATTAAAAATATTGAAAAAATCTCCGCTTTGGAAAAAACCAAGTGAAAAAACCATGAGATGTGTTTGGTTTTGATTATTTTATTATATAGAGTCTAAACCTATGTTAATAATGAATTCCCCTCTCTTATGTTGTATAAACCTATACCAAATCCCACTATTCTTCACTCAAAAGTCTTGGGAGCATGATGTTACTCTACCCTTCCCTCTCTATATCACTCTCAAGGTGCCTTCAAGTTTATAAGATGCTCCTTACAAGATTTTATAAGTTCTCGCTAATGGTAAGGGATCAAATCCTTCTCCAATTTATTCAAGAACCTTCCTTATATTATGAATTTTTTTGATTGTTCATGTTACATTTTTTTCACATACCTCATAAGTTCTATAGATTTTCAAGTGATTATATACCCCTCTTACTATCATTTAACTCTTCCATTAATCTTTTTGTACCCCTGTTATGCTGATAAATTTATGTTACTATTTTTATTACCATCCATTTGTGTAGTAAATATCCATCCTCATTTCCCATGATTGTTATTCACCAAGATGTAGTTAAGCAACATTAATTGGGAAATTCCATGTGTTTAACCCATCCTCTTTAATTGTGGGGTTAACAATGATGAATAACATCCTTATGTTGTATGATATATTTTTCACACTTATTTATGTCCATGATATGAAAATGATGTGTGGCCCCTTAAATATATTTCTTTCTAATTCAATGGTTAAAAGTTTAAACTAATGAGATGCCATGTATGTTTCACAAGAGTTTATCTTTAGAACAATATGTTATTATTTTATAGCAGTAAGACATAACAAATATTTTTTTATGACATGTTTTATGTTCTTTCCACGTTCCTATATTTATTTCATGTTTTCATCGAATATCATACTTCATTGATCAAGTTATTGATTCTCAACCCTCTTATGTTACTTTTACATTCCTATTGGCTCACATGTATTAATTTCAATATGTTATGATTTTACTATTCCCGTAATGGTATTTATATCTCATCCCTTTCTTGTGTACCTTTCATGGTTATAGTATTCAATTTTTAAAGATCCATTGAATATAAGAACACATTATTGTTTTTTAAATATCATTATTATATGTAAATTGTAATTTGTTATGTTGAAAACCCAAATACCCAAATACACTAGGTCTCATGATCTCCTAGGATGGGATTACATGTATTTTTATAGAATAAATCCTAAATAATGTGTTTTAAAAGATGCATTGTCATAATTGGTATCAAATGAAATTCAAATTAGTTTTGGTATAGGATTATAAAACTCCACTTAAAACCTTAGTGATGTGAAGAAACCTAGGAAAAGATCCCTATAATTTTTTAAAGTATAGATTATGTTTTTTTTAAAAAATGAATCCGTTTCTAGATGTTAAATGTGGATGTGGCTCTACCATAGTTTCACCTAGGGGAAATAGCCCTAAAATGAGTGCATTGAGTTATACTCAATCATCACTCGGTGTATAAAAATGGGCCCTGATAGACACCTAGTTTGATACACCAAAGGGTTATTATTTAGAAAATTAAATATATCATTATGAACCATTATTATACGAACAAAATAAATTTATGATTTTATATTATGAAATATATCATAGATAAATTAGATTGAAACAAGGAAAATTACATGTTAAGGAATATATTTCATTTATGTGTTATCTAATAAATATTAATGGTTTTCCATTAGTTTGATTAAGAGTATGAAAAAACTCATTCCCAATTTCTCATTATTCTAGTAATTAGACAGAAATAGGAGGAATCGAGTCAACAACTAGTGTAAGTGGGAATGTGATGACTATACAACTGATATGTGAAACCCAATGGGAGAAGGAATCAAAAACATTAGACAATAAATTATAAATTGACACATGTTTTGAATAGAATCATGAATCAGGATGAATTCCCAAATGTATATAAGAAAGAGAACATCATAATTTAGTCCTTAATGTGAAAAATGCCTCTGATTTTTATTAGATCTTCTAATCACTTAATCATAGAATTATGGATCAAATCTATTGAGAATATTTCTACATCCTTAAATGTTTGGAGAAAGATAAAGACATGATTTTAGATTATCATATAAAAGGAGAAGCATATAAATGGTTGATATTGATTAAAAATATTAATGTCTATGAAGTGATTTAAATGATAGAGTGAAAATAATTCTAGAAAATTTTCTTTGAAAAATATTTTTATCAGTCTCTCTAATTAGAAATTGAGAGGGACTTCCTTAGTCTCATGAAAAATTATGATGAATCAATTGTCCTATATGAGAAAAACATTAAATTACTTGTATGATACTTCTCTTGATTTGTTATCAACTCTGAAATTAATGTTGACCTCTTATTTGGTGGGTAATGCCATGTCTATGAAACTCTTTAGAACGTCAAGAAAGTTTCACCCATTATGAAATTTTATGGTGTTCCGTCAAAATCAAAATAGAGATTAGTGAATCTCAATGGCATTACTATTATGGAAAGATGAATCATAGAATGGATTTTAATATAGACGATTCAATGGAATAGTCTAATTAGGATAATAAATTTAAATATACCACTGGTCAAAATTGTGAAAAGAAGAACCTTGGAAAGTTTTAGAAGAGGAAAATAAAATTCATTAGGTGTGGGAATGAATGGCACTTAGTTAGTGATTATGAATGGGAGAAACCCAATAATGTGATGGAAGAAATTAATTCCCCAATCAAACATCATTTTATTCACCAATGTTTCATCTTAAAGGAAAAAAGGGAACTTTGAATATAAATTCACTAGTTAATTTTCTTTTTATAATAGTTGTTATCAACAACCTCTATAGCCTAGAAAGATAGGGTGTGCTTATTCCATCATAACAGCTAACAATGATCCCGGAAATAGTGTGGTGATAGGTATGATATTTATTCATTTAAGGATTATGAATATTCAATTTTATTGTATTTATATATATTCCACCAAAACACAAATGTTTAGTTTAATGATTCTAATACCACATCAGAATGTTGGAATCGAGTTATCGGTGAAGATAAAAAATGGGTCAATAATTATATCCCAAACATATAACTCATCCACTGTATAATTTTTTAGGTTATCCTTCCCAGTAAATATTGTAATTCCTCATTTAGTGTAATTTCTTAAAATTATGGTTATGTATCATATTTAATTATATAGAGACTACATTAATTTCTGAGAGATATAAACCAACCACTATTTCATATATCATCCTATAATTCTATATAAGTGAAAGGAGGAGGATGAATCTCCTTTTACATCATCATCTCATGCATATATATTGTTACCATATGAGAAAAAATATCATGAAAAAATGATTGATAATAAGGAAAATATCACCATGAAGACTTTCCCATTGTGAGGGAATACACTAAGGTGTTTCCAGAATAATTGCACGGGCTTCCCCCTAACCGATAGGTTGCTTTCTCAATCAAACATATACTTAAATAATTTCCAATATCCAAGACTCCATACTAAATTTGCACCATTGAACATGAGGATCAGAAGAAGAGACAATAAGATAATCATGATAAAGGGTGTATATACCCATGTTCTTCACCATGGGGTGCACCGGTCCTCTTCATCATGAAGAAGTATGGGTCAATGAATCTCTACATTGATTACCATGATGTTAAAAAAACAAATGATAAAGAACATGTAATGACCCGATATTTTATGAATAAAATTACCTTTATTTTAATGACTTATGGATACAGAAATAACATGCACTCTTTTCTTTATTATTGGGTTCAAATAATCATTATGTATCATTACTGTTGATTGAAGTTCCCAGTCAGGATCCAAGTACCACTGAGAGGGGGAGGGGGTGAATCAACGATATCTTTTTCTTTTAAAGTTTCCCCTTTTTGAAACTACCTTTGCCTCCTGTTAAAGTGTTTCTTCCCAGCTGAACACACACATCCAAAAGAACACAAGATTTACAAGGTTCACTACTCAACAAGAGTAGCTACGTCCTTGGTATGGTACAGAAACAATTCAGTACCACACAATCCAATAGAAAAAAATCCTTTGATTTGGAATACAATGAGTAGGATATACCCTTACACTCGTGCAGCACTTTGAAAACAATCCAATAGTGCATTTTCTCCCTCTTAGCACAAATAGGGTAATGTAATGATTCTGTTCTTCTCAATGAACTTTTATAAATAAAATATTTAAAAACAATTCTTCACTTTCCTACCCATAAGTTAGAAATAACCTCCGGGTGCAGACACCTTGTGCGCCACTCCTTGCTTGCGCGCCTCCCTGCTTGCGCGCCACCTGCTTGCGTGCCTCCCTGCTTGCGCACTTCTTCTTTCACGCCAACTCACTACTTGTGCGCCACCATTTATCACAACTCACAACTTGCACACCACCTTTGGCTTATAAACAACCAACTTATTGAAAGCACCTCCCTGTTTGCGTGCCTCTAGAAACATTCATGACAAGACTTGCATGACCAAACTTGCACGACACCCTACTTGTGCACCTTATAAATAACCCTCAGCTTGCATGCCACTTAATCTTGTGCTCCTCCCACTTCTACTTGCATGATCATAGCACCCTTAACTACTTGCGCGATGAGAGATATAATTTTCTCTTAAGTGTCGGCTAGTCATCTATTTATAGGCATTTTTGTGACTTGCGTGCCACATAAACTTGTGCGACATTCCTACTTGCGCGCTGCTCCATCCCTTGCATGTCGCACCATCAATTGCACGCCCTTCCATCATTAGCGCAACAATTTCTTTGCTTTTTCATATTTTGATTATGATTATGTTGGAATATGACTTGCACGCAACATACACTTGCGCACCAATTATACATTCGCACCACACTTGCATGCCACTTATACTTGCGCAACACACTTGCGCTCCCCTTATACTTGTGCACCACTTTTTGACTTGCATTCCAATCTTTAACTTGGATACCATTTTATTTCCTTTATCAAATTTTGATGTGATGATCTTGAAATATGACTTGCACACCAATACTTGTGTGCCACTCTTGACTTGCGTGCCACTTTCTTTCTTTTTCCAAAATCACTTCATTACTGTCTCTACTCTTTATAAGGCTTGCATCACAAGTTCTCCAAAATTATGATATTTATGAAATACAAATCAGCAAATAGTCGTCATAGTTTACAAGTCCTTTACAATGTGAATTGATTTAGCTTCTTTGACAAAAAAAGACAACACTCTGTAACAAAAGACATTTCTTACTTCTATATTCATCCAACTTAGTACCAAAAATCTTCCCCTTTGGTTTTTTTTCAACCATGATTCATAAATAATTTAACTTTGTAACCTTAAGCAATGGATTACTTATCAACAATTCTAAGCCTAGATGAGCTAACTCATTATAGGAAATAAGAATTACTGACAGTGAAAACCATGCTGTCCAAAAGTAATGACTATGAAATCTCATGAGCGTACCTTCTCAGCCTTCTTCAGATAATCTTTCAAGCTTCTACCTCATCATTCTTCACTTCGTCAACATTCTTGGAGAGCAACATTGTTTCCTATAACCACTCCAAAAAATAGTTATAATAGTTCACGCACATACTTGCTGGATTCACAGCTTACCCACAACTCTCCCTTTATGCATGCTTCCATAAGGATATATTTATGAAACAATTATCCCCTTGAAATCAATATCCAAAGGTAATAAAAGAGAGGGGATAGAAACACATACCTTAACATTGATGAGAAGGAGGTTGGACACCCATGTTCAACCTCAATTTTTCAAACGGTTCATTCAGTAACGGTTTTGTTAATATATCAGCAACTTGTTCAGATGTTGGAACATACTCCAGCACCAATTCATTATTATCCACCTACTCTTTGATGAAGTGGTAATTTATATCAATTTGTTTTGAATGAGAATGTTGTGCTGAATTTCTTATAAGATTGATTGTACTCTGATTATCACAACCAAAGAGCAATGGTAGCTTTACTTCAACAAGTAGATTTTACAACTGGGTATTCATCCACATTACTTGAGTTGAAGCTTGAGTAGAAGAAACATAATTATCTTTAGCTGTGCTAAGAGTTACTGAATTCTGTTTCATGGTATGCCAACTAACATAACTTTTCCCCAGAAAGAAAACTCCACCAGATGCGGATCTTCGATCATCAACATTTCCTGCCCAATCAGCATCATAATACCCGGATAAATCAATATTTCATGGTCCATCATACATAATTCAAATATTTGTTGTGACTTTGATATATTTGAGAATTATTTTTCTAGTAATCAGATGTGATTCTTTAGGATCACTCTGAAATCTTGCACATAAAGTGATGACATAGACAATGTCAGGTCTTGAGGCAGTAAGATACAACAGACTTTCAATTAGTTTTTGAAACTCTTTCTGATCAACTTTATTGCATTATCCATCTTTAGACAACTTGGTTTCCACTGAAATTGGTGTGGAAACTGGTTTTGAATTTTCCATACCAAACTTCTTCAGAAGTTCCTTATCATAATTTTCTTGAGATAGAAAAACGTGATTCTTCTTCTGTGAAATTTGTAGCCCAAGAAAGTACTTCATTTCTCCTAGCATGGACATCTCAAATAAATTCTTCATCTCCTCAGAAATTTTTTTAAATGATCTTTCATTATTTATAGAAAATATAAAATCATCGACATAAACAATAATGATCAGTGAAAACTCTTAACATTCCTTGATGTAGAGATTCCTTTCAACTCTCCCTTTCTTAAAGTTTGTCTTCTTTAAGAAAGTATATAATTTATAATACCATGCTATCAGAGCATGTTTTAGCCCATAAAAATCCTTCTTAAACCTTCACACATAACTTTAATCCTTTACAATAAAAAATCCACAAGTTTGATCAATGTAGACTTCCTCATCATAGTCACTATTCAAAAATCTGGATTTTACATCCATTTGAAAGATTTTGTAACCTCATTGTGCAGTAATAGAAAGAAAGATTATGATTGTTTCTAATCTTGACACTGAAGAAAAGGTTTCCTCAATATAAATGCGTTCAATTTGGGAATACCCTTTACAATCCAATCTTGCTTTGTTTCTTATTACTTTACCTTCTTCATTCCACTTGTTCTGGAAAACCCACTTTGTGTAAATGATGTTCTTATTGTCCGGATTAGGTACAAGTTCCCAAGTATCATTCTTCTCTATCTGATCAAGCTCTTAATTTAATGCATAAACCCATTCTGGATGCTCAAATTATTCATTTACATTATTCGGTTTAACTTTCGAATAAAGAGATATATGTGATATAGCATTCGTTGTTCTTCTTATTTGAACCCTCTGATTTTTATCTCCAATAATGTTCTGAGCCTCCACTTGCTTCCTCAACCTAGGATGAGTTGTTTGAACTCCATATTCATCACTTGAGATTTCTGAGTTGGATTTGTCCTCTTGAGTAGGATTAACACAATCTGCAGCATTATCAGAATTTTTAACAAAATATTCTTTATCCTGCTCAACTTCCACATAAACATATGATTTCTTTTCTTTCTCAACATTTTCAACAACTTTTACATCTAAAGAAGCAATAATTATTCTAGTTTCCTTGTTGAGACATCTATATCCTCTTCCATCTAGAGCATAGCCAAGAAAAATTCCATCATCTCCTCTTTGCTCAAACTTTCCAAGGTTTCCACCTTTTTTCTTTATAATGCATGGACTCCCAAAAACTCTTAATTATTTCAGACTTTGAGTTTTTCCATAAAACATTTCATAAGGAGCCATATCTATGTTTGGTATAAAGAAACATCAGTTCTGAATATACACTACAGTGCTCATGGCTTGCCTCCAATAATAATGAGAATGACTATGCTCAAGTAATATAGTTCTCCCCATTTCCACCAAACTTCGAGTCTTTCTTTCAGCAACCCCATTTTTTTGAGGTGTGTATGGTGAACTGAAATCATGTAGAATTCCATGCTTCTCAAGATAACATTCTAACTCTTCATTCTTATACTCACCACAATTATTAGTTCTCAACTTCTTCGCTGAATACTCACAATTCTTCTCTACTTTCTTCCTGAAACTCTTAAACATTTTCAAAGCATCTAACTTATGTCTCATGTACATAACACAAGTTATGCGTGTAAAGTCATAAATGAAAGTAATGAAGTACTTATCTTCATTTGTTTATTTCTCTATCATTGGTCCATATATATCAAAATGTATAAGTTCCAAGGGTTATTTTGAATGAATTTCAACTCTCTTATGAAAAGAGTTTGTAATCTTCCCCTTTTCACAAATAGTGCAACACCAATCTCTTCTTCTTGATAAATCAGGCATATCTCGGACACTTTCTCACATTGATAACTTGAACATATTTCTCTGACACATATGTCCCATCCTTTTATACCATAACTGATTTTCATCCACTACACCCATGTAACAAGAGTTCTGCACTTCACCAACTTGGAAGAAATGCCCTCTTGTACGTTGGCCCCTTGTAACTATATTTCCATCATTTTCACTTTTCACAAAAAATCCATATTTTCTGAAGATTACTTTGTTACCCTCATCACAGAGTTGTGACACACTAAGCAGGTTATGTTTTAGCCCATCAACATAGAGTGTTTTCCTAGATTTCATATTTTCGTTTCCAATTATGGTTGATCCAACACCTTTGATCCTTAGAGATTCATCATTTCCAAATGTCACTATTCCCTCTTTAAAGTCTTTCACATTCTTCACCATCTTTAAGTCTCAATTCATATGAGAGGAACATCCACTATCAAGAATCCATGGACCTTCTCCTTTTGTAGCTTTCAAAGTAGTTTCAAAAACAAGAGATTTTTCCTCTTCCTTTTCCTTCACTTCCTATTGTGCTTCTTGCAATTTCCTAGCCAAGTCAATGTGTTCTGTCCAAACAACCAAGCACTCTTTCTTTTAGGACTTATCAGACCTGTCCCTTTTAGATTTTAAAAACTATGGATTTTGAGAATTATTAAGAATATTTTTTTTTGCACTGGTAACACACTAAGGAAACCCTTGGTAAGATGTCCAGGTCAATCACATCTTTCACAAATAGATTCCAGTGTTTGGAACCTATTCTCAACTTTCACACCAGTCTTCCCAGATATATTTTGAAATTTATTTAGAGACTTTCTATTTTGAAAAGGTTGACTCTCCCTTAATCCTTATCTTTCAAAACATGTGGAATAGTTTTAATGTTGTTGGTTGAACCGACACATATTTTCCATGTGACTGAATCCACCACAATACCAGCAGTAACCATAGAAAGAATATTTGCCTCTGAAACTTCTATACTGACCAGATTTATGAACACGTTTCTCAACATCCTTCTTAATAGAACTATACTGACCATCAACCTTCAAGTTTTCATTTGTAACTCCCTTTCTCAGTTTATATTTAACAACACAAAGAAGTATTAGAAGTCTTTCTTGAATCATGATTTTTATGCACTTCTGATTTTTCATCATTGCTAACTTTGACAACATACATGGTCTTTCCATCCTTGTTCTTATCAGAAACAATTTTGTCTTTCATTTCATCCTTTAAGGGTAACTTTTGTGGATCCTTGTTTGGTTCATTCATACTGGAACATTCACCAACTTCTGAGATAGATTTTTTGAAACTGATATTCATTTTTTTATCTTTTTAATGTTTCTGTTGGAAAAGATCCAACTATTATTCTTTTGCCTTCATCTTTACTTCAAGATGATCATTAAGATTCTTTGTATTATTAGGAGAATTTCTCAGATCATCAATCTCTTTTTCAATCTTGATTTTCTCATCAATAAAACCTTCTTGATTGTTTAATGTAGAATTTTCATTTATCAGCTTGTTGTTTTTCTTCTCAAGCCTTATGATCTTCCCCAAGAATTCTTTCAACTCTTCTTTCAGATGATATTCAAGTTAAGTTTCTTGTTCTTATAAACTATTGCTCTAGTACTATTCATTATTCACTATAGTAATAAAGGTATCTCTCTTGTTTTTTCAGCAAATAATTTCTCGGATTCATCTTCACTGTCTTCTTCATCTTCATATTTAGATAAAAAGATTCTTCTTTTTGATTTGAAGAACTTTTTATAATTCCTCTTTAAAAAATATTTATCTTTGTCATCTGATTTCTTCCACAACCTTCTTGGCCTTCTGTTATCATTATCACTATCTTCTTCTTTATTATTTTGTTGATAGTTAGCCGCAAAGTGACCAACAGCTCCACACTCAAAACATTTCAAGGGAAGTTTACCCTTGTATTTCCCTGTTCCTTTTTTCACATTGTTAGAAAACAAGTATAAAATTTCATTAAAATTTTTACATACCTAATATTCATAATCGAATTCAATAGCATCATCTTCAATAAGAGTCTTCTTTGACTTCTCTCTTTTTGTAGACTTGAATGAAATTTCTCTATAAGCTTTTGTTTTTCCCTTCAAATTCTTCTCCCTTCTCATCTCATAAGTAATGAGAGTGCTATGAAAATCATCCAAAGATAATTTTTTAGGGTCTATATATTCTAATAAAGACACTTTAGAATCAATATTGTCAGGTAAAATTCTCAAGATATTTTCAACAACTATATAATCCTCCAATATTTCACAAAGACATCTGATTGTACTGACAATATCATTTATCCTCGTAAAGAAATCCCCAACAGATTCAGATTTTCCCATTTTCAAGTCTTCATACTTCAGTCTCCAGATTTTTAGTTTAGACTTCTTCACTTTTGTATTTCCTTCATATATGTTCTTTAGTTTGTCCTAGATTCCTTTGGCTGTAGGAACCCATTTCACTCTTAAAAATTCACTCTCAGAAAGAGATGAGAGTGACACATTTTTAGCTCTTCCATCATTCTCAAGATTCTTCTTATCAATATGAGTAAGAGGAAACTTTTCATCAATAGCAGGAAATCCATCTGTTGTATTTTCAAGAACTTCATATCATAGAGACATAAGATAAGGCAGCGTTCTTTCCTTCCAGATGTGATAGTTCTTTCCATCAAAAATTGGAATCCCCTTACTGTTCACACAATTTAGATTTTCTATCACAACTTCTCTTCAACCACTTCATCAAAGAATAAACAAAGGGAACCTATCCCTCTAATACCAATTGAAGTTCCCTATCAGGATCCAAGTATCACTAAGAGGGGGAGGGGTGAATTAATGATATCTTTTTCTTTTTAATTTTCCCCTTTTTGAAACAACCTCCACCTTCTGTTAAAGAGTTTCTTCCCAGCTGAACACAGAAAACCACAAGAACACAAGATTTACAAGGTTCACTACTAAAGAAGAGTAGACACGTCCATGGTATGGTACAAAAACAATCTAGTACCACCAAATCAACTAGAAAAAAACCCTTTGATGTGGGATAAAATGAGTAGGATATACACTTACACTTGTGTAGCACTTTGAAAATAATCCAATAGTGTCTATGCTCCCCCTTAGCACAAATAGGGAAATGTAATGATTTTGTGCTTATTAATGAACTTTCAAAAATCAAATATTTCAAAAAAAATCTTCACTTTCCTACACAGAAGCTGGTAAGAACCTCCTGGTGCAGAAAACTTGTGCGCCACTCCCTGCTTGTGCGCCTCCCTTCTTGCGCACCACCTGCTCGTATGCCTCACTACATGCGCGCCACCTACTTGCGTGCCTACTAACTACTTGCATGCCACCATTGAGCACAACTCACAACTTTCGTGCCACCTTTGGATTATACACAACCCACTTCTTGAAATCACCTCCATGCTCAGGTGCCTATGGGAACATGGAGAAAAAAAGTTGCGGGATATGTTCATGTTAATAGAGATTATTACCTGAGTGATTTTATCCAAGCCACCCCAAGAGTCTGTCACCATCTCACACCATACCCTCAGGTCTTATGCGGGTGTTATAAGGGGTTATATAATAAGTTATTAGTTACTTATTGTGTATTTTTTTAATAAATGTGTATATAATTTTTATGACCAAAAATATAATTCTTATTAAGGTTTGAAAACTGTTTTTTCAAAACCTGTGAATTTAAAATAAATGTTTTTTTCATTTTAAAAGTGGAAATTCTCATATTTAAGAAATTATTTAGATAAATTGAATATTATTTTTCTAATTAGGATGTATAAATTATCCAACATTTAATTTTTTGTAATTTTCTGAGATAATCAAATTTTTGGGTAAAAATTAGATATCGTATAAATATAATATGTGTTTATGACATCATAATGACCCAAACATGATTAATAAATACTATAATGGGTATTATCAACCCAATATATGTTTTAAAATTCAAATAATGTGAATTTAGATTTGTTTTATTTATTTTATAATGCCTTAGTGAATCCTCCAAGACATTTACAATATTTTATGATTTTAAAATCACTTCCCTAAAAGTGTTACTCACCTCCACATAAGAAAGGGAAATATTTTAATATCTTGAGCCCTTTGGCATATAAAATAATTTTTTCCACTCCTCTTTGGAAAAATCCATATTAAAAACCACGAGATGTAATGTGGTTTTGAATATTTAATTATATAGATTTCGAAAAATAAGCTTTGGAAATATTAAAGAATTCCCCTCTCATTTTCTATATAAGCCCACCCAAGCTCCCATTTGTCTTCCTTAAAAATTCTTGGATTAGATCCCTACTCTTCCCTCCCATCTCTCTAATCCTCCCATGTCTCTCCATTCTTTCCAAAAGCCCCTCTTCAATCTTTTGAGGTCACACACTCAAGTAAGGGATCCTCACTTTCATTCCTTTATCATTTTTATCGAAGGTTATTTATATTGTTACACCCTTTTATTTTCATTTAAAAATAGTGGGTTTTGTTTTATAAACTCCTCCATATATCCATTATTACGTTTTTATTATGGGATAACCCTTTAAATCTCATTAATCCCTCCCATGTACACCTGTTACCATGCTGAAATTCCGTAAGGGATATCTCTCACCACATTTCCATTCAATCATTTCTCTTATATTATGTATCTCAAATTCCATTTTTTATGTTGGGATATTATGATACATTATCCAATTACCACCCATTTCATTTTTAAATTATTAGATACTTCTCTCTAATAAACCAATTTTATGAATCCCCATGTGATGTTGTTATACTACTAAAATTGCCCCGTCATTTTCCATGCCAAAATCATCGTGTAGTGAATACCATAACCATTTATCTATCAGGGGTTTTCACCTTTATGCACATATACTTATTGATTATAATATTTAATATATGTTTTCCACATTACATTAACATGGAATAAATGATTATGCTTAATCAATCCATGTTATATGATCTATGTGGAACACTTAAGCATAAGACTAAAATGTTTATGAAGGGTTATCCCTGATAACACTCAAATGCATTGGGTAATGATTAGTATAATGATACGCCATGTGAAAAGAAGTTTTACTAGTACTAATTCATGTGAAATGAGGGTTTACTCATTCTAATCCATGTGCAATATGCCTTGGATCATGCTAATATCATGTTGTATGTTGTTACCACATTTCCATGTTATGATAATCATGCTATATCATGCCTTTACATTCATCTTTATCTTATGATCTATTGATATGCCTATTTCATAACATGTATTGTATTTTTCATGTCATGCCCTTCTTAATACCTTACTGGGATTTATAGCTCACCCTTTTATTATGTATGTCCTCAGGTTATCCCATGTAGTGTTAAGTACGAAGGAATTAGTTGGTCATGTGAAAGAAGTTTGATATAAGTATGTCATTTTTTATGTTTTAAGTTGTTTTGTAATGATCCTAATTTCCCAAGATACTAGAATTATAGATCCTAAAAGTTGTATTCAGATCATGTTTATGTAATAAATCATGTTTAAGTGTGTAATTAAGAGAAGAGTTGTTATAGTTGGTATCAAAGGCTAAGTTTAGTTATTTTTTGGGATTGAGATTAGAAAACCATAGTGAAAGCCTTTTGGATAAGACAAAGTATTAGAAAAACACCTCAAAATTTTTGTTAGTATGGATTACATGATTTATCATGAAAATACATCCCTGTTTGGATATGAATAAGTAGAGGTGGCTCTGGAACAAATGTATCTAGGTGTAAAACCCAAAACACCACTTTGAGCTATACTCAAACGTGAACTGGTGCATGAAAATGACCCTTTATTAATTTTTGGCTTGACACTCCCAAGGGATACACTTTAGAAAATTCATAAACATATTATTTAAAATTATTAAGGTATTAATAAAAAATATCATAAGAATATACGTTAGGAAATAGATCACATATAACTTATATTGAATCCTATAAATTCACAAGTTAATGAAATAAATGCAATTTAAAAGTTATCCCCGTTTTTCATCATATTCCCCTTATGTGTTTAATATTTTAAAATACTTACTAGTAATTTTTCTTTTATTATATCCAATGGATAGTAATATGAGTACTTGGACTAACAACTGATGCAAATATCATTGTGATGATTGTTCTAATGAGAAGCCCAATCTGATGGGAGAAAGAATCAAAAAAATTGTCACGATACTCTCTTAGTTAAGTTATGTTTTGAATAGAAATGTGGGTCAAGAAAAATTTCCAACACCCTCTAAGAAATAACAAGCCATTATTGAGAGATCCATGATACAAATGCCTCATTCTTTCAATGGATCATATGATCCCCCAATTAGTGAACAATGGATCAACTCCATTGAGAAGATCTTCTCCATCCTTCAATGTTCCGAACAAGAGAATGTTCTTATTAATACTATTGTATGATCAATGGAGTACATTGATTAAAAATATTAATCCTGAGAAAGACATTGAGGTGTTGGAATAGAAGGATTTCCAAAAAAATATATTTCAGTAAATATTTTCCTTGCACCCTCCGACTTAATATGGAATGGTACTTCCTTGCTTTCCAGTAAAATGATAATGAATCCATCAGAGTGTATGAGGTAAACTTCACCAGAATTTCATGATATGCCTACTGTTTTTTGTTACCCCAGAATTAAAGGTAGACCGCTTCTTTGGTGGGCTAAAATCTAGCTTACGGAAAGCCTTAGTAACCTGAAAATTTGACAGATATGATGAGATTGTCTGATGTGCCCTCAAAGTCGAAATGGAGATCATAGAATCTATGGGGTATCATAGAGATAATAAGTGGAAAGTGGAATTCAATTCTGGCAGTCTAATGGATAAATCCAATGGGGTTATGAAATTCCAGCATCCCACTTTCCATATGTGTTGAAAGAAGCACCTAGGAAATTTATTGAATGGGACAAGGAAATGATTTGGGTGTGGAAGAGAAGGACGCATGGTCAATGATTACCGATTGAAGAAACTCACCCATGAGATAGAGTAAAGGAACACTTTGTTTGACCCTCAACATGTTGTTCCTTGCTACAAATGTAAGGAACCTATGCACTTTATGAATTAGTTCCCAAATCCAAGGGTAATTGGAGGCAACCAACACCCTCCAAGGCGACAAGGGCAAGCGATTTCCAAAACTACTACTGAAGTGAGTCCTGAAAACAAAGTGGTGATAGGTATGCTAGTTATTCATTCAAGGATAGTGAATGTACTTTTTGATTCTAGTTTTACGCATTCTTTTATATCCCAAATGTTTAGTAGAACAATCCAAACAACACCAAAAATAATGGAAGTAAAGATGTCGATGAAAATAGAAAATAGGGAAATTATTGCATCCCATGAATATAAATCCTCCACTGTTACAATATATAGATTGAAATTACCATAAAATCTCGGCATACACCCTCTAGTGGAATTTTCTTCAATTGTTGGTATGGATTGACTTTCCATATATAGATCCAATAGAAATTTACATGAGAGGGAAATCACTCTCTATATGGTGAATCAACCCTCAATTCTATACAATTTCAAGGAGGATGATTCTTCTTTAGCACCATCATCAAAAGAATGGATATTACTAACCTATGAGAACACATATTTCTCAGATGATTGATTCTAAGGATGAAACTATCCTTAAAGACATTCATATTATGAGGGAATTAACTAATGTGTTTCTTAAGGAATTTACCGGTCTTCCTCCTAGAAGAGATTTTGAATTATTGATTGATCTCATTCTTGGGGAATTTTCAATATCCAAGAATCCATATAGAATGGCTATTGGGGAGCTTGAGTATCTAAATAAAGAACTATAGGAGAATCTGGATAAAGGGTTTATATTCCCAAATGCATCACCATGGGGTTCACCAATTCTCTTCGTCAAGAAGAAGGATGGGTCAATGTGCTTTCTCATTGATTATCCTGAGCTCAATAAAATCATGATAAAGAACAAGTATACTTTTCCAAGAATTGATGACTTATTTAATTAGCTACATGGAGAACAATACTTCTCCAAGGTGGATCTATGGTCATGATATTAACATGTAAGGGTGAAGAAGGAGGATATCACCAAGAATGTTTTTTTGTACAAGGTACATGCACTATGAATTCATAGTAATTCCTTTTAGACTCACTAATGCTCCATAGATACTCATGGACATGATTAATAGAGTCATTAGATATTACCTCAAAAAATTTGTGGTAGTATTTATAGATGATATTCTAATATACTATAAATCCAAGGTGGAGCTTGAGGAGCATTTAATAAATGTACCAGAGACCTTTACAAAGGATAAGCTCTATGAAAAGTATAGAAAGAGTGACATATGATTGAAATAAGTCTCATTCTTGAGTCATATCATCACAAGAAATTGGATATCTATGGATACATCCGAGAAAAATGTGATTAAGGGATAGAAGAGGCCAACATATGTAAATGATATCTATAGCTTCCTTGGGTTAGATGAATATTATCATCAATTTGTGAGAAATTTATTATTATTTTCAAACCCTCTTACCAAGATAACTCAGAAGGGAGTAATGTTTTCTTGGAATGATGGACATGAAGTGAGCTTCAAGGAGTTGAAAAGGAGGCTTATCATTGCCATTTTGGTCACACTACCCACAAGTGGGGTGATTTTCATAATCGTTAGTGATACTTAGAAGATGGTGTTGGGCATTGTGTTGATAAAAAATGACAAATTCATCACCTATGCCTCAAGGAAGTTTATTATTCATGAGAAAAACTATCCCACGCCTTATCTGGAGTTGGTAGCTATGATCTTTGCATTGAAAATATGGAGGAATTATCTCTTTGGGAAAAAGTGTAAAATATATACCGATCACAGAAGTCTCAAATATATACACACAATAAGAGATGAATAGGTACCATGGATGATTGTTAGAGATCATAAAGGATTACAATTGCTCAATCCATTACCACCATAGGAAAGTGAACAAGGTGATAGATTCTCTATATAAAAGGATCCAGTGATTATATAATTTATGAGAACTAAAAAGGATCCAATCTTTTTATATTTAATGAAGATGGACAAGAGAAACATAAAGAAGGGAACATCATCAATAATTTCACAAATGATTGTTCAACTATCTATTTTGGAAAGGTTAAAGGATGCTAAAAAAGATGATTTGGTAATTTAGAATAAATTGGAAGCTATCAGAAAAGGTAATTCCTCAGAGTTTAATGTTAATGAAGAAAGAATTGTGAGATTTGGGTCAAGAATATGTGTTCCATATAATACAGAGTTAAACTATGATCTTTTTGATGATGCACATAGTTTTAATTTCTCTATTCATCCAAGAATCACACAAATGTATTGGGATCTCCAAGAGAATTATTAGTGGGATAACATGAAGAAGGAAATCACTGAGTATACATCAAAGTGCCTGGTATGTCAGCAAGTGAAGGATGAGAGGGATAATTATAAGAGGATGATGTAACCATTACCCATAACAACATGGAAATGTGAGAATATCACCATAGACTTTGTCACTAGACTTCCAAATACATTCAAAGGAAAAAAATATCTTGGTTATTATGGATCATTTTAGAAAAACTGCACACTTCATTACGATTAGAGAGGATTTCTCATTGGATCAACTATAATGAATATACATCAGAGAAGTGGTAAGGCTACATGGAGCACCACTATTGATTTTATCTGATTGGGATACAAAATTCAACTCTATGTTCTAAAAGAGTCTCTAACATGATCTAAATACTGAGTCGAACTTCAGTATGAATTATCACCCTCAAACTAATGGCCAATCTGAATGGAAAATCCAGATACATGAGGAAATGTTAAAAGATTGCTCAATTTATTTCAAAATAGGATGAGACAAACATATTTCTCTGTTGGATTTCTCTTACAACAACAGTTTCCACTCAAGCATCCAAATGGATCCTTATGAAGCCGTTTGTGGGAAGAGGTGCAGAACACCAACATGTTGGGATAAAGTTGGGGAGAGAAAACTTCTAGTCCTATAAATGGTAAAATAAATGGTGGAGAAGGTTAAGACCATCCAACAACACATCAAAGATTCTTATTGTTGAAAAATGAGCTATGCTGACAACCATCAATGAGACCTAGAGTTTGATGTTGGAGATATGGTTTTCCTCTACACTTATCTATGGAAGAGAGGGACGATATTTGGAATGAAGGGAAAGCTTAGTCTATGGTACATCGGTCCTTTTGAGATCCTTGATTGCATTAGAGTAGTAGACTATTGACTAGAACTCCCACCAAACCTATCTCAAGTACATGATGTATTTTATATATCACTCTTAAGGAAGTACATACATAACCCATGACATGTACTAAATCCAGAGGTGGTACCATTGGAGAATGACCACTCCTATAAAAATAAGCCAGTGAAGATCATAGATAGTAGGTAATGATTTCTACAAAATATGATGATTCCCCTCCTCAAGGTGTTGCGGTGAAACCACAAGCTTGAAGAAGAAATGTTGGAACCTGAGGAAGTGATGAGGAAGAGTTACCCTCATCTGTTTTAGTGCGGGAAAAGAAAATTTTGAGGGGGAAGTTTCTTAAGGGGGAATGCTGTAACGACCCAATATTTTGTAAATAAAATTCTTTTTTTTTAATGAATTATGGATATAGAAAAAAAATGCACTATTTTTTTATTGGGTTTAAATAACGGTTATGTATCATTATAATTGATAATATAGCCATTGAATAGTTGTCACATGACTTATATAAAAATAAGGTTTTTAATAAAATCCCTTCAACATAGAAAAAATAGAGGATAGCCTCATCCAGTAGACTCGGGTTATACAAAGCTCATTTTTCAGTGCTTGTAAAGAAGGTAACATCACTAGGATTCTATCTTGACCAAGACCAAGCTGAGCTTCAACATGTTATCCATGAATTCAATTGAATACTAGAGAAGTTTAAGTTAATAGAGATTACCAGCCGAGCGATGTTATCTGAGCCACCCAAGAGTCTGTCACTATTGAAAAACTTAACTTCAGGTCTTATGTGAGTGTTATAAGGGGTTATTTAATAAGGTATTAGTTACTTATTTTTAATCCCTTTTTATAAATAAAAGTCTTATTCCGTCAATTCCCTTATGAGAACATACTTTCTTTAAAAAAACGATGAATTTGATAAATTGATTCTTCGAGTAAAAATGGTACTTTTGAGAAATATATAAATTATTATATTAAACTATGGATTTTATTTATAATACTATAAAAAATTCTTATAAAGTATGATTATATCAATTTTTATCTATAAATTATTAGGAAATCAATTTGAGAAGAGTTATATTTTTATACGATAAAATAGAAAGTGTATTTTTTAATTAAAAAATTTATTTCAAGGAATTAATTAATTTTTAAAATAATTAATATTTTAATAAAATTTTATTATCAAATTAATTTTATTAATAATAAATGAGTATATAACTTTTATGAAGTCAAATGTAATTTTTATTATGGTTTTAAAACAGTTTTTTTCAAAACCTGTGAATTTTCAATAAATGTATATTTTCATTTTAAAAGTGAAAATTCATATATTTAGAAAATTATTTAAATAAAATGATTTTTTTTTGGAATCAGGATTTTTAAATTATCCAATGGTGAGTTTTTCAAAATTTTCTATGATAGTTGATTTTTTAAAAAAATATTAAACACCGTATAAATAAAATATTTGTTTTATGACATTATAATGATGCCAAAATGATGTAATAAATACCATAATGGGTAATATCAGCCCAATATTGTTTTCCATTAAAATAATGTTATTTTTTTATATTTTTAATTTTATAAAGCCTTAGTGAATCCTCCATGACATATACAATATATTCAGATTTTAAAATCATTTCCTTGAAAGTGTGACTCCCCTCCACATAACCAAGGGAAATATTTTAATTTATTCAGATATTTTCATTATAAAATAATATTTTTTCACTATTATTGGAAAAAAACCATGGGTGAGACCATGGTATATTTTTGGGTTCTGAGTATTTAATTATATAGATTCCAAAACTTATGTTTGTGAAATATTAAAGAATTCCCCTCTCAATTCCTATATAAAACCACCCAAGATCCCACTTCTCTTCACTAAAAATCCTTTAATGATGTCCCTAATATTCCCTCCAATATCTAGAATTCCCATAAGGCACCAAAATCTTCCAATCTTCATGATTTTTAAGTCACACACTCAAGTAAGGGATCCTCACATTCCTTCCTTTCTCATTTTTATCTAAGTTTTATTATATTGTTACACTCTTTTATTTTTAATTAAAAATGATGGGGTATGTTTTCACAACTCCCCCACAATTCTTTTATTATATTTTTATGATGGTATTCCCTTTAACTATCATTAATCCTACCCATGTACACCCATTACCATGATGAAATTACGTAAGGGATTTCTCCCTCCTCATTTCCATTCAAGAGTTTCCCTTATATTATACATCACAAATTCCATTTAAATGTTTGGATATTATTATAAATTACCCCATTATTTCCCATTTCATGTCTAAATAATGATATAACCCTTTCTATCTCATCAACCCATTTTATGAATCCCCATGTGATGTCGTTATGCTGTTGAAATTGCCCCGTGATTTTCCATGCCAAAATCATCTTGTAGTGAATACCATGCCCATTTCTTTATAAAGGGTTTTCAACATTATGAACATATAATTATTGATTATAAAATTTAATATATTTATTAAAAATTACATTATCATGGAATAAATGACGACGTCTAATTAATCAATGTTATATGATCTATGTGGCACACTTAAGCATCAGATTGAATTGTTCTTGAAGGGTGTTCCCTGATAGCGCTCCAATGCAATGGGTAATGTTTAGTATCATGATACAAAATTTGAAATGAGATTACAATCATGATAATTGAAGTGAAATGAGGGTTTAATCATGCTAATACATGTTCAATGAGTATTGGTTCATTCTAATATCATGTTTTATGTTGTTGCAACATTTTCATGTTATGATAATCATGATATATTAGGCCTTTATGTTTATATTCCTCTTGTCATCATTGATTTGACTATTTCCTAATAAGTATTGTATTATTCATGTTTTTTACTTATTTAGTCCCCTAATAGGCTTTATATCTCACACTTTTCTTATATATATCCTTAGGTTATCCCACGCAGTGTTATGTATAAAGTAATGAGTTGGTCATGTCAAAGAAGTTTGAAATAAAGATATTGTATTTCATGTTTTAAGTTTTTATATAAAGTTCCTAATTTTCCAAGACACTAGAACTCAAAATAATCCTAGTTTTCTTAAGTAAATTATTTTGTAATAATTCATTTTTAAGTGTGTAATAAAGAGCAGGTTTGTTATAGAACAAGTATCCTCTACTATGTATTTATGAATTTCTCGATCAGCTACATGGTTCCTAATACTTCTTAAGGTGGAACTTATTTCATGATATTACCAAGTATTGGTAAATCTGGATATCCTGAATACTATATTTGTACATGGTAATAGCACTATGAGTTCAAAGTTAAACCATTTGGACTCACTAATACTCATGAAATTTTCATGTATTTGATGAATACAGTCATTAGGGATTACCTTGAATTTTTTCATAGTCATTATAGATTTTATTATTATCAACTCCATAAGAAATGTGGAATGAGGGGAACATTTTAATTCCATACTAGAGACTTTTTAGAAGGAGCTGAAAGTTTTTAAATATAGTAAAAGTGAGTTCTAGAAAGAAAAAGTAACATTGCAATGGAATTTTATCACAATAATATATATATATATATATATATATATGAATCATTCAAAATCATAGGAAATTTAAGGATGGACCACACAACCTCTATGATTGAAATATGTATTTTCCTTATATTACCTGGGTACTATTGTCGATTTGGGAGAAAATTATCACAACATTGAATCCAATTAACCTATCTATCTTATAAGGGGAAGAATATTATCTTAAATTATGAATGCAAAAAAGATTTAAAGTACATAAGATAAGGATAATAATCTCACATGTGTGCAAATTACCTACTAGTGGGGAATGATATCTAATCTTTAATGATGCATCAAAAAAGGATTGGTTTGTGTACTCAAGTATGATGAGAAAGTGATAACCAATTCCCCCCTATAATTAAGGAATCATGATCCTCAGTACCTAACTCGTGATCTAGAATTAGCTGTAGTGATCAACACACTGAACATTTGGAGACATTATAGCTATAGTGAAATGTTTTATACATATACTAATCATAAAATCCTCTAGTATATATTCTAACAAAATGAGTATAATAAGTTCCAAAACAGTTTTTCATATCTGATCATGGTTTATGATTTTTCAATCTATTACCATCCTAGTTAGGAAAAAATAGGAAGATTCTCTAATTAGAAAGGGTCATGCAACCATATCTACGATAAGAATTATAAGGTATCCAATATTCTGTGATATATAGAGGATAGAAAAAGTAATAATAAAATTAACTTCATCCTACCATTCTCAAATATCTATTGAAATTGAGGGAGTCATGGAGGCTCTAGAAGATGTTAATGTTCTAAAAAAAACTTCCAAATATTCCAGAGTTCAACTTTTCGAAAGATGGAGTGATAATGTTTGGAACCTCAATATGTGTCCCATAAAAAAACTACATTGGGAACCTCTAGATGATGTACATAGCTCATTATTCTATATTAATCTCAGAAGCACTAATATTTATAAATATTTTAAGCAATAGTTATTGTGGGATAAAATGAATAGGGAGATTGTATATTTTATATCTTGATGGTTTTTATGTGAATAAGTCAAGGTGGAATGATAACAGTCTAACGGTATGATGCAACAATTGATAATACTATTATGTAAATGGGAAAAAAATCATGCTTTACATCATAGGACTCTCTTGGACCACTAAAGGAAATAACACCATCTAATTGGTAGTCATTCACTTTACAAATACAATTCATTTTATTATTATCAATAATGATTTTCCTCTTAACCCAATTTCTAAGATATACATTACATAAGTGATAATAATGAATGAAGTTACTCTATCTATGGTATCTGATCAAGATCATAGGTTTCCCTTATGGATTTAGAGAGGCCATAAGTAATAATTGGATAAATAACTATGATTTATCCCATGTTATCACCCTTATATGGATTTTTAGTGTGAAAGAACCATTCACATTCTATAGGATATGATGTTATCATGATCTATGATTTTCTAAGAATATTTTTATTTACACATTACCATATTAAAGTAATATTATAAAAAAATTTCTATGCTAGAATTAAAATAGAACATTATAAGGATTTATATAGGAAGAGGTGTCAGTTTCCTTGATACTAGGATGATGTTGCAGTGAAAAAGATGATGTGACCTGATCTTGTCCAAGAGATGATTTTTAAGGTTCAAACAATTTAAGGAAAAAATATATCCAAAAAAGTCAAAATAAAAACTATATAGACAATTATTGATAATACATAGAGTTTGATTTTAGAATTAAAGTGTTACTTCATATATATCCATGGAAGGAAGTAATGCGGTTTGTGATGGAGGTAAGGCTTAGTCTAAGATACATTTTCCTATTTGAGATCCTTGATCACATCGAAGTTGTGGACTATCGACTAGCACTCCCACCTAACCTTTCCTTAGCACAAGATATGTTCTATGTATCCCTCTCGAGGAAGAACATAACATGACCCTCACTTGTACAAAATCAATAGATGGAACCATTGGACAATTATCATTCATATAAGGAGTATATGGTGATGATATTTGATCATAGATAAAAATTTAATCAAAAAAAGACAACTCACATAGTCAGACTATTATGGAAGAACCACAAGTTTTAGGAAGCAACATGTAACATAAAGATGTGATGAAATAAAAGAACACTCATTTATTAGTGAATTGAATGAAAATTTTTAGTAAAATATATCTATGGGGGGAATGTAATTACCAAAACATTTATAATTGAAATTCTATTTTTAATGAATAAATTAACTATTAAGTAACATATTTATATAAAAAATAATAATTTTATTTTTTTGACTGGATGTAGGCAACATCCAGTCAAATTTAAAATACCATTAACCATCATAAATGTTAATAGTATATCTATTATGTAGTGATCAAATGGTTAGTATATATTAAAAGACATGATAAAGTCAGTTGAAACATAAAGGAGTGATGGCCTCGATAGGCATAATTTTCCAATATGAAGCCCATTTGTAATATATATAGAGGGAGATCGAATCATTGGACATTCCCTTATTCTAGACCAAGAAAATATTAAAAAACTAAACCATGAGAAAAACCATTTACAATATAAGTTCAAGTTTATCGAAATTATGGCCAAAACCATGTTTGCTGAACTACCCTAATAAAATTTCACCATTCCAAACCATAATCATAAGAAATATACTTGCATAATAAGTGGTTATATATGTAGACACTAAAAGTAATTTTTTTTACATTTTTTTTAAATAAAATAATAATTATATTTATCATTTTTATTGGTAATTTATAATTATTACATAATAAAGTTAATAAAAATTATATTTTGATATAAACAAACAAAAATTTTATTTTTTATGGAATAAATAGTTTCAATCAAGAAACTCCTTTAAGGAATTCAAGAATTTATAAAATCAATAAAAATTTTAAAAAATATTATTATTACTAAAATATTTATGAAATATAAATGATAATATAATTTAATGAATTAAAATACAATTTTATTATGGTTTAGAAATATTTTATTGTAAAAAATTTGTATTATTTAATTTTTTTTTGTAAATTATAAATTATTATATTTATGAAATCATTTATATAAAATAAATATTATTTTTTAAGTTAGAACATTGAAATTATCCATTGGTTATTTTTTCATAATTTTCTAATACAATAGATTTTTTTTAAGAAAATTAAATATAATATAATTATATGATACATATTATGACATCATAAAATCCCAAAGGTTAATTTATAAATACTATAAAGAGTAACCAAGGCTAAAATATTGTTTCCAAATTAAAAAAAATTATTTTTGATTGTATTTTATTAGTTTTATAATCCCATAATTACTTCTACATAACCTATATTGTATTTTAAGGGTTTAAAATCAATTATTTATAGACATGGCTCACTTCCACATCACCAAGGGTATTATTTTAATAAGTTCTATTTAGGGCTAAATAAATTTTTTAAAACCACTAAACTTTAGTAGTAACATGGGATGAAATCGTGATATTGTTTTTGGTTTTTATTATTTTATTTTATAGATTTCAAAACCTATGTTTAGAAATTAATAAAGGATCATCCTCCCATTTTTTTATAAAACCACCCATCATCCCATTTCTATCCACTAATAAACCTTGGAAAACAATGTTAATATGAACTTATATTATGATGTCCGACAAAATATTCCCCCAATATCTTAAGAAGATCCTACCATGTTTTTACAAGATCCCTCTAAATGTAAGGGATCCTCTCATTCTCCTCTTTATTTCAAAACCTTCATTATTTTATACCTTTTTTTCAAAATTTTCATGTTGTGAAATTTTTTCACATTATTTTAACTTTAATTATGATTTCCATTTCATTATATATCCCTTTAAATCTAATTTAACCCTAACATGGATCTTTATGTACCCCTATTATGCTGCTAAAATTATCCTCCAATTTTCTTTTCAAAACATTTGTATAGTGAATAACCATACTCATTTTTACTCGATGGAATTAACCTATGTGTACATATAATTAATTAAATGGGGAATTTAATTTATTAAACTCATAATCCTTAATCATGTGGCTAAAAATGATAAAATATATCCATATATTGTATGATCTCTGTGGCATACTTATGCATGTACATGATATGAAAGTGAAAGGTGGGATCAGAATTACATAGCTCTATAATGAATTGGGTAATGTTTTTATATCATGATATGAAACATGTAGTGCATGATTTGTTATCCTAATCACACTATGTTGTTATCTCTTCTTTGTTATCCATGACTTATTTTTATTACTTCATGTTTTTTATTGTTTCCAAATATCTATGTTTATTTCTTGTTATCATCATATATCATCCTTCAATGTTCAAGTTTATGATTATCATCCTTTTATGTTACCTTGATATTACTATTGAATCACATGTATTAAATTCATAATTTCATTCTTGTATTATTACCTTACTCGACATTATAGCTCACCCCTTTCAGATTTATGTCCCTAGTTTATCCTATGTAGTTTTAGAAGATATATGGAATATAAGAGCATGTTATGTAGTTTTGATGTTTTTTGTATATCTAATGAAAGTTTATATGTTATATACCTAACTACTAAATGAAATTATATCTCATTATATTATTTTATTTTATTAATTATACTTTTATGTAACAAATCATTAATTAATGTGTATTAAAAATAGACTTTTATAAAAATTTCTATATCAAGGATCCGGCTTGAATAAGGAGGAGAAATGATAATGATTGATAAAAGGGTTAGTGTAGTTATTATAAAAATGAGTTGTGAATTAGATTTCAAATTCACTTGGAAATTATCACTCAATTTTCTCATGTTATGAATAATAACATGAATAATGTAGCTCTCCCAAGTACACCATGGATGGAGAAGATTACTATTTAATATTTTATGTATCAATTTCTAAAATCCTTTAGTGGGACATAAAACTCATTTATTGATTATTAGTGCATTAATGTAATGGAAATGATTTTTTCTATTATTTAATTATTGGAGAATGAGAAGTTCTTTATGAAAATCTATTAACAGCTAGGTGGGGATGAACAATGGTGGAATCTCATTAGGTATACATAAAAAATGGATAGATTCAGTTCTATGATGTGGAAGGATTTTAATAGAATATTTTTTTATAAATGTTTCCCATTTATGATTTATATGTTGATGGTATGATAAATCCATGAATTGAAACAAATCATGTTTAGTATATTAGATTGTATAAGGAAAACATAATGATATATTCCTAGTACACCATAGTGTCTATGTCTATAATTGATAAGAATAAATATTGATTCTTTTATGGCTTAAATCCCAGACATCATATTCCATTAGTTATAAGGGAATTTTGATGATATGATTAATTTTGAAGACATCGGTTAAGGTTAAAAAAGAATATGATAAACTACATGATTTTGGAGAAAGGAAAAGAAATATATAGTATCATAGAAGATATAATGAATAGTCTTGTGGGTGTGAGATAGTTTAATTACCCACATATTATAAATTTGGTGGGAAACATCTGGGTATTGTACTTAAATGTTCTGGGTTTTGTTATATGTGTGGTAAAAAAATCATCCAATCACATGACTACTAAAGAAATGTAAATATGATCAATAACACCACTAAGGGAAAGAAATCCCCAGTTTATGCTCCACCTATTCTTAAATCCAACAAATTACAAGAATATGGGAATTATTAGAATAAATTACCTCATCCTAAATGTACTAAAGGTAATAGAAATCAGTAACATCATAAAATAATGGTGAATGTGATGGTATATACAATCAATACTGGAGAGGTTGAAAATAATTACAAAGTGGTGAAAGGTACACTCATTCTTTACTCTAAAATTAAGAATGAATTTTTTTATTATGGTTTATTATATTCTTTTATATCTTATATGTTTTCAATTACCATTGATTCACTCCTTAAAACCTTGATTATAGAGTGGCCCATGGGAACACCAACTATAATTATAAATGAATCCAATGTGTAATAATCCTCCCAATTCATGATTTATAGAGAGATACTTCCATAAAATCTAGTTTGTCTCCATGTAGTTCTGTTAAACATAATATTGGGAATGGAATGTACTTCCTTATATAGTTCTCATATCGATTCCTAAAAAATGGAAATCTCCTTTCACATCGTCAATCAACCGGATATAAACTATCAAGGCATGGGTGATCCTGCACTATCTATGGAGAAGAATTCAATAATATAGGTCCTGATGACTAACCACTAGGGGTCCATATCTCATTTTATTGTGAAGGGATTCAATGTTGAGAACATTCCCATTATGATGGAATAAAAGGATGTATTTCCTATAACCTTTATGGTCTTCCACTGAAATGCAAGGCTGATTTATCAATTAAACACAAACCTAGATCATTGCATGCATCAGATAAACTTTAAGGAAGGAATTATAATTAATTAGTTGAATTTAAATGGAAATTAGAATATAATATTAACATGGTTATTATATAAAATAGTGCTTCACCATAGGGGCAACAGTCATCTTTGAAAAAATAAGGTGTGATCAATGCATCTTGGAATATATTATCACGAGCTTTAGAAAATAATGATAAAACCCCCTATAATATGACCCATACTAATTAAATGTTAAATAAAAATAAAAGGAGATCAATTTATCTCAACGATTGAACTCATGTCTATATATCATTAAATTATGGTAGTAAGGGAGGTTATTTCAAAGATTTTTTTTTCCGAAGATGGTATGCCCACAATGAGATTATAGTGGTGGAGTTTCAACTTACCAATTCCCTCTCTATCTTCATTTATATTATGAGTAGAGTGTGTATATATTACCTATATCAATTAATGTTATTATTTATGGAGTATATTTTTATATATTTAAAAACAAAGGAAGGACATGAAGATCACTTATGTTCTTTATTAATGACCCTAAATAATGAGTGACTAAGAAAAACTCAATAAATTTGAATCATGGACAAAAAATTTATCATTATTTTTCAACATAATCAAAGTTAAGGTATATATATAGATTTAGGAAAGATTGAGGTTATTGAGAAATAATCCAAATTAGTCAGTTTGACTAAAATCCATGGTTTTCTTTGGTTAGATATATATTACAGATTCACTATGAGAACTTTATCATGCATATCAATCCCATTGATGATGTTACCAATGAATAGATTCTTATTAATCTAGGAGAATTAATGTTAGGAAAATATAAAGGATATAAATAAGAGGTTGGTTAATTCACTTGTTCTTAAATTACCATGTAGTGGTTAAGGGTTTGTAATATTTAGAGTTTATTCCTTAAAAGGATAGGGGTGTTCCCTTATTCAAATTGAAAAGGTAATTTCTTATTCACCATTATAATTAAAGGATTGTGGAAAAAATTATCAAACTCATTATTTGGAATCCGTAGTAGTGATACTTTCATTGAAAATTTTGTGGCATTACATTTATGATGTGAATTGTGATCTATACACTTATCATAAGAAAATGAAATATAGATCCACTCATATGGAGTTAAATATACCCAAAAGTAGATAGTTCATGCAAATAAATGTTTATGAATGCAGAATTCATTATCATCATGGAATGGAAAACAATGTGGACGGTTCTTTGAGTGGAAAATACTACTATAATTTTTTATGATGAGGATTTGAAAAGACCCAATACTCATGGAATTATAGAGAATGAATCATGATTTCATAATGGGATGAGATAAAACCTATCTTACCCAAGTGGATGATTTACTATATATTCATGTGAAGATCAATGATTCATAGAAATATTTTGTATATATATATAAAATGGTAAAAAAAACTTACTAGATTTAATATTTTATAAAGATAAAGTAATATGTTTTTGAACCAGAATATGTGTCCCATCTATACCAAAACTAAAGAAGGATGTTTTGTATTACATGTGTAACTTATTCTTATATATCAACCATAGGGGCAAGAATATTTATAGATGTATAAATAATAACTTCATATGGGATAATAAAAAAGTGGTAAATCAAGTATTAAATATCTTGATTCATAGTATGTTAATAAGTTAAGGAATAGTGACCAAATCATAATGGGATGATTCAACCATTACAAATACCTATATGGAAATGGAAAAAACTGACCTTGGATATCATCATAGGACTCCCTATGACCTCAATAGGTCACATTTCTATATGGAATTTAGTTATTTCGATCAAATAATATTTCTGCCTTAAAAAAAACCATTAAATATATATATAAAGAAATTTAAAAGGATTCATGGAGTACCAAAATACATTATATATGATTAGGATTCGTGGATTACCTTTTGGATCTGGATAAGTCTTCAGAAAGAAGTAGAGTAAGATAAGAGATTTATCACTTGAAATTATTATGATATAGATAGTTAATTTGTTAGATATAATTAAAATCTATAGGATATGTTCAGATAATTTTTAATGGATTTCCAAGGATGTTGGGATTGACATATTCCATTGATAGAATTATTATATAATAACTGCTTTTGTTCTAGTATCCAAATAGAACTATATGAGGCTTTGTATGGGATCATATGCAGGAATATAATATGATGGAATAAATTTGGTGAGAAAAAGATAACATGTTCTATGTTTTTCAATCAAATGATGTAGAAGGTTCAAAAAATTAAATGACATATGATTATTTTACAATGTTGAAGAAATAATTATACAGATGATCCTCGATAATGTATAGAGTTTAAAGATGGTGATAACAAATTTCTCAAAAATATATCTTTGGAAATTTGTCTTGATAATTTAGAAGAAAGGGAAGTTAATCCCTTGATACATCGGCCCTTTTGAGATAATTTATTGTGTTACAATGATACCTATCTATTCGTGGTCCCTCCTCACCTATCTTAGGTTATTTATATCTTCCATGTATCATTTATAAGGAAGTATTTACTTGAGAAAAACCACAAAATCTATGCAACTGAAACGTGAAATCTCATAAAAAGAACAAGGCATAGAGATCTTTTATTGAAGAGATAAGGTGATCCTGAATATGACCACACATATGGTCAGATTTTTATTTATAAATAATATGTTTGAGGAGGATATATGAGAACTAGAGAATGCGATCAGAGAAAAGTAACAAAACATATTTCCTTCCTTATAAAGAAATTTTGAGGATGGAATTCCTTTATTAGTATAGAATATAATAATTGAGTATTTCCTAAATTACTTTTACCAAATTATGTAACATGTGCGTAGTTGTCTATAATTAAAAAGTAGATAAGAAATAAATAATTATATTACCACTATAACCATTAAGTTGGTGGGTATTATAAAAAATCATCACTTTATAAAAAATATAAGAAATGAAATAATAAAAAATGGTCATTTTATTCTTAGAAATAAATGTTTCTTAAAATTATTTTATGTGCACTTATATCCGAAAAAATTTACCACTTATTAATGTTTAATTTGAAAAAATTAGTATCATTTTTTTATTTACCATGGCCACTTTAAAATAGGATGTATTGTTATTGTTTTTATAATATATATGTTTATTAGTAGACTAGTGAAAAATAATGTTTTCCAAAATAATTAGAATTTTAATATATAATCATAAATTAAAATTTAGGTAATTTTTTTCTTGACAACATTTAAGTATTTTAAGTAACATTTTATATGTTAATATTAAAATTTTTAATTAAAAAACAATATTTTATAATTTATATCATAAGAAATATTTTCTGAAAAATAAATTTAAATAAATTATTATTTAGAAACTAGTTTTTAATAATTGAATAAAATGAAATGGGTTTTAAATTTAAAATAAATTGGCTTAAATAATCCATTAAGGGTAACATTATGTGTAGGCATAATGACTAGTCCACATTGGGTAAATTTTAGTTCCCCTAGTAAAACAATTATTTTCAATGGATAAATATTTTATTAATATTTTATATTTTTATATATAAATGAAGAAAATTTATATAAAAAATATAATATGATGTTTAAAAATAAATAAGTAAATATATATTAATGAATTATCACTTATTTAATATTTAATAAATTTTAAAAATGAATAAAAATGTTATTTTTCTAGAAGAAATAGTTTTCAAAACATTAGATGTTTTGATTTAAAAGTTAGTAATATACATTTTATAATTTTAATTAGGATAAATAGAACCCAAATTAATATTAATCTTTTTAAAATTTTGTAATTATGGTATAATTATATTTTTAGACATAAAATAATTGATATGATTAATATTTTAAAACGAATAATATGTTTTTAAATGGATAATCTAATTTGGATCAAATATTCAAAAATTAGCACGACCATCAAACTTTCTAAAAATATTTAGATTAATTTTAAATTCATAAATAAATTTCTTTCTACCCTTCCTTAACCTCAATAATCTAACATTCATGACATTACATTTTTACCCCTTACCTAACATTCATTTCTATAGAAAAGTCTCTCTTCTTCACCTATAAAAGGGGGACCATTTGCACACTTTCAATAGTCCACTCTTATATGAAAATTTCCATGATCTGGGCCCAAATTTTCTCACCTTTATATCTTTTATACCCCATACTTCCCCTAATCAACATAAATTATCCTATGTCCATTATATCTAAAGACTTTACCATAAAAAAGTTGGTTGTCTCAATGTCGGTATTTGGTATTTCATAACAATTCTTTTATATTATTTCTTTTATAAACCATACCTAACCATTGAGTAATAAGAATATCAAAATAAATATCATTTTGAGATGTTATTATAATAAATTTGGTAGAATTATATATTTTCTTCCATATTCTAATGAAATCATGCTTCATTGTTAGTGTGTGTGAGCATATAACCACCTCCACAATGAAATTCTTTTGGTTTATCATCACTACCTCTGATGGACGGTCATAATTATATTATTTAAAAATAAATATAATTTATATAATTTATTTATGAATCCTAAATAATCAATTTCTATCCATATGCACCTCCATCATTTATTTTTTAAAGGAAATGTTAATCATTTGTTTTATAGACTACCTCTTAAATGGATAAATGTGTTTCATTTTCCTTCACTTATAATCTTTTATGTTTCTAGTATATAGAGTATGATTATATATAATATATATAATTAATATGTTTCACTTTGTATATCATAATATTTTATGATCATTATATGGTAATCCATCAATATCGTTAAATAACCCAAAACTTGTTCATTATTGTTTTCATTTTCATGAAACATGACCAAAAAACCCATGTAATGGTATTATAAAATTATAATTATTTTTGAAAAATAAATTATATAACGTTTAATTGTTTGAAAATGATAATATTGGGGATATTATGGAATATTGATACCACTTTAATGGACTAAGATTAAAACAGTCGATATTACCAACACCGGATGGTGAATTGAGATTATAAAAATGTAATACATAAAGGGAATTAATATTAATAAATATACTAAATGGAAATATATATAAATAAGGTTCTAAAATTTTAATTAATATATCAATCTGGAAGATATACGATTTTAATGTACTTTTGTGGAAATACAATGTAAATGTAAGGGTTATGGTAACTCAAACTCATTATTTAAGATTTACACTTTCTTTTTTGAACACCATTTGTTTCTAAGAAGTTAACATGGAAATGAATTTATCCTTTTTTTCTTCATGGGAAAATGATTTTATGAATAAATATTACTTACATAAATCCGTTTCTTTCAATTTTTGGAGAAATGATGATATTTTGAAAGAGACTCATAGTTGTGAATTTTACAATAATAAATACATAATATTTTCAAGAAACGAATTCTAATGATTTAGTTATCATTATCCTAAAAAATTATCAACCTTCAATAGATTCATTTTTCATGTTTTAACATATATTTTTCTTTTATTAATTTAATATTTTGCGTGTTCATGTTTTTGTTATTAAGTGATTCAATTGATGATATTATTTGGATTTTTTATTAAAATAATATTATTTAATGGGTTTTTATAAAAATTAAATGATTTACTTTTTGTTTCTCTCAAAATTAGATTTTATATCCATGGGGTCTTTTAATGGTGATTTGTAAATTTCAGGAATACTATTTTATTTCTTTGTGTTATTTTATAATGTGACGATTGTTTTCAAGAGGAACAAAAATATATTGACTATGAGATGGGTGGGCATTATATCTCCATCCAATGAATTGGTAAAACTATTATATAACATGTGAGAGAAAATTTATGTAAATATGTTAGTATGTATATTGGTTCACAAAGGGTGATTTTGATGGAATTTATCTCTACTCATAATTTTACATGTGAATGGGTTGACGGGTATCTAGGTTCACAATAATAAAAAATTCAATGTTTATGATTATGCCACATTGATTCTTATAATCCTTGGACCATGTTATATGTGTCATGTTTTTTTCTTTCCATGGTTAATGTGATATCATTTGGGATGTTATGCCTAACTTTCATGATTATGGTTAACACTTATTATTTAATGTTATTTGATGTTAGATATTTTTCATTGATTAGGATTTTATATATTTTTATAATATAACTAGTATGGCTATTTATATTTTATACCTTACAAGGTGTTTAAGATCATGCCTTCTTATGTTTTCCCTTCCTTAGGATTTTAATTGGATTATGTTTCATATAATAAAAATGAATGTATTTAGATTTTGGAGAACTATTCAAGACATGTGAAATAATCATTTTTATGTTTATAGTTTCCATGATAGTAAACCTTTAGTTGTTAGGGTGGTGTGACTATTTTTGATATAAAAGTTAAACCATGTAATCAATTTATATTTATGTGTGTTTATCTTGGGTCACCTCATGGGTGTTTCTCAGTTATATATAGTACCACGATGCATGGTCATATCTCATTAGGAAAACAACATGATTTATATATTATATGTGTATCTGGTTTATAACTAAATAATTATTAAGAATGCTGTATTTTCTGAGAGAACATGATGGTATTTTTTAGGATTTCATGGTTTAGATTTTTTGATCATGAATTTATAGAATAATTCATTTTCTTTACTATGAATTTAGTTTACATTATCCATGTGATTTCTATGTTAATATTTTACATAGATGTTTTTGATTTAATGTTGTTGATTGAATATCCTATTTTTTGATTGTTTACTCTTCTATATTGATTATTCCTTATTCATACATGATAGATTCCACTATAAAAAAGCCTTACTGATCATCTGAGCTCACTATTTATTTTTTTCCTTTTCCCAAGTTATAAAGATGGGTAATTTAAGTGATTTCATCAATATATGATTATTTTTTATGAATTTTTTTTATTTAATTAGTTATATGGGAATCATATTTGTATTTAGTTTTCTAGTATTTCTAAACTGATTGATCCTCTAGGGAGAGATCCCTTCTATTTTGTACTTATATTATAATTTAAACACCCTATTTGTGTTTCTAGAGTCAAAGTGTTACACCCATGTCAATATTTTCATTTCCCACCAAATTTCTCCTTATTTGGGATCTTGATTATGTGTTATTTCATGTATAATTTATATTTCCCACATCTCCTTATTAATTGATGTTTTATTATCCCTTTGTACTGTGTGAGTTTTCAAGAATGTTAATTTCAAATATTAAACCATTTATTATCAACATAACATTAATGGGAAATAATTAATTTAATGTTAGGTGGGGTGATTCACGTTCAAATTTACCCAAGAAAAGAAGGTAGGATGGTCCTTGTAGTTTAGCTTGGGTTGTTGAATCCTCAGAGACCTAAGAAGAAACCTATAGACACGTACATACTATGGACTGTTTTTGGATATGAAGTGGCCAACTTGGGTTGATTTTAGATGTGTTTAAATAAACTCTAATAGACTTAAGTGAATTTAATTTAAAAGAATGAGGTGATCCTAGGTTATCACTTGTGGTGGATTGGATGCATTCCCTTTTTAATTATTTCAATTTATTATATTTGAGTTCAGTTCTTTTAAGGAGATCAAACCAATTCATAACTTACTGATTTTATACCAACACACCATAATATTAATCATCTATAAACTTGAAGGATCATAGTTTCAAGAACTTCAAGGTAAATGTTCGTATTACCACTTGAAGTGTGTGGCCTTAAATTCAACAAGGACGATGGAGTTTAAAAATCATCAAATAAAAATCTCAATTAAAGAAGTGATTAGAAATTAATGGGATAATAAATAACATCCAATAAATACACTTTTTACTCCCTTTGATCAAACCATAAGTGGGTTAGCCATCCATTTATTTTATGGTTTAAATAGAAGCTGAAAGTAGACTCATGAGGGAGGAAATAGAGAAGTAAAAAAACACAATAAAATAACGATCACTCCACCATTGTGTGATTAATTTCACAAGGTTTGGTGTGAATAAATTCAAAACATGGACCAATGGTATCAAATTGATATGAAGAAAAATAGAATAAAATGAAAAGAAGAGATTTTATTAAGACACTAAAGTGAATTGAATAATTTAAATGTGAAAGACAAACTTGAGACAACAAAATCGCAGTATAACATTACAATTGAAAAAGGGACCAAAGATGATCAACCCCTCCACCAAAACTACCTTAAATAGGAATTTTGAGAGCCTTGGTTCGAGCCTCAAACATTACAATGAATCCCAATTGATTATGGTAGGCCAAGGGTGGTAGAAAGCTTGTGGAACATAGACTTTTCCACACTTGAGCCGTGGTGGCAACTAACTTTCATCCACCAAACAGATGTGCTTGGAAGACCTTTTAGATTGCAGAATCAGAGTGGTACATATAATAAGAAAATGGATACCCTGATTTCTTCTAAAGTCCTGTAAAATTTGGGTCAATTTGGAGTTTTGGAGTCCGAGATATGATCATATGGGTAGGATTTGTTTTTGGGACGCAGAATCTGGCCCAGAATTTTATCTCCAAATTGGGCCGCCTTAAGGACCACCATGAAGACAGAATTAGCATTGGATCATGAAGCATGATTTGTTCATATACATTTATTATAGAATCCCATGAAATTTGGGATTAATTGGGCCTGTATGTTGGGACTCACATTCTCATCAGTGCGCTAGTGTCCAATCTGACTTCTCCAGAATTGCTTCCATTCATCTCCAGATATCTCCATCATCTTTTATGAATCCTTCATTGATCCCTAAATGAAACATTTTCATATTGAAGTGTAGATAAATTTAACAAAATATAAAATTAAAATATTTATAATTAGATTCCTTAAAATTAGATGAATCATTGGGTACTTTAAATGATGTTAAAAAATGTACCACATAATAGTGCATTTTAAGAAGGAATTACAATCATAATGTTGAATGATGTTCAAAGTGTGTTTATGAATAATAAAGCTCATGAATATTATATATATATTAAAAATTAATATTAGCCTCATTTATTGGCTAATCATACCCCCCAACTTGAGTTTTGCTAGCCCCGAGAAAAATATATCTCAACAATATGAAATTCGAATTCCATTTTCCAAAAACATTTTAATACACAATGATCACCAAAAACACTCATACCAAACAATCATGAAACCCATCAAAATATTTTAATACAAATAGTTTTATAAGCAGATCCCAATCCCAAGCCCATTCCTTTGATCAAATTTATTTCCATATTTCATCCAATATCAATTAAGTATAAGGATGTGTTGTGCATCACAATAGACATGGGGGTTTATCTTTATTCATGGGGGAAATGATGGAAGCACTAGGTGGAATCACATTTCAATATTAAGATGAGTATTCAAAAAAAATTGTATTATGTTTTTTTTGTTTTTGTTTTGTTTTTTTTGCTAATTTTCCATGGTAATTGAAATTGCACTCAAAAGAGTCAACCCCTGTAGCGAGACTTTGCCGATGACTCCCAAGATCAAAGAAATTAGGGAAACAAGTAAAGCCCACATACTCGGGCATCATCTCGAGTTAGCTTAGTCAAAAAAAATTCAAATTACCAAAAATAGAGATAAAATTATAAACTCTGGGCCAGACAACTATGGAGTCACGATCCCCAAGTGCCGAAAGCCACGCATTAGGTCATTTCATTGCTCTACGTGAAAATTTATTATTATTTTTTAATTTATTTTGAAAACTCATATTAAAACTAAAATGATCACAGAACCTATTCTATTTATTTGAGGGACCCCATGAACTCAAACTAATACCCCACTATCCAAAGGACGTGCATTGTGATTTTTTTTCACAAAAGAAATTTTTTTATTTCATTTCACCCCCCAACTTAAAACAACACTGTCCCCAGTGTTTCAAGAAATGAAAATTTAGAAGGAGTAGAGGTAGATAAGGGAATTTCAAAAAGGGAATTGAAATACAAGGATCATGGAATGAAGTCACCTAGGGGTTGAAGTTGAAGTTCTTGCTGCTCCAAATTAGTCCTTTGATCTCTTGGGGGATGTAGGAACCTCCTTGATTGAAAATGTTTCACGCAAAATAGTCCCTGAACCATACAAAGAAGAAAAAACCAGACAAAACAAACAACACAACAGATTATTTAATTCTAAGTATCATCATTTTTATGGTTTTCCCTTTTTTTTGGTTTTTTTGTTTTTTTAAATCGAACTAATGATACATTGTCTTCTTTTAAATTTCAGGGTAAGGTATTACTCACGGATCACACCATGTGACACAGATGAATACGGTGCTCCCCTTTTATACCCATCCATACTCATAAAAGAAGAACATGTCAATAGTCTAATTTTTTAAACCTAAAAAACATAAATAAAATAAAATAAACAGATGATACATTGCCGTCTTTTAAATATTTGGGTAAGGCATTACTCATGGATCACACCACGTGACACAAATGAATATGGCGCTCCCCTTTCATACCCATCCATACTCATAAAAGAAGAACATGTCAATTGTCTATTTTTTTTTATTTTTAAATATAAAAATGATTAATTAATCCTATTTGAAAAATAAAGATGACATGAAAACCATGGGTTGGCTCCCGTGCAGTGATTTTTTTTAATGTCGTTAGCCCGACATGGATCCTAAATGTATCAATTTTTCCAGGTTCATAGGTTGGATTAGTTAACTCAACCTCTATTTCATGTTTATTGAATTATTAAATTAATGGTTTAAACCATTGACCACTGACCTTGAAAATGTAACCACTTGTGGGATCTTGAATCTCTACTGCCACATGGGGGTACACATGATGCACTATAAAAGGACTTGACCATCTAGACATTAATTTTCCCAGGTGTAAATGAAATTTTGAACTATACAAGAGCACAAATTTTCCTGGTTCAATTTTTTTGACTTTGATATTCCTAGATTTATAGGCTTGAACTCTAGATTTATTGATCCTTCAATTTTCATAAGCCTATATCCTTAGTTCCTCATGTTCATTGAGGTCTAATTTCATTTTTGCTCTGGCCAATGAGAGGTCATAATTTATTTTCTTAATTTCCCAAAAAGCCATATTCTCAATTTCAACAGGTAAATGACATGACTTTCCATAAACCAACCTATATGGTGACATTCCTAGGATGTTTTTTTTTACTGTAAGATATGCCCAAAGAGCATCTAAGAATTTCTCGGACCAATATTTCCTAGAAGTATTGATAGTTTTTTCAAGAATATTCTTAATCTCCCTATTTGCTAACTCATCTTGACCATTGGTCTATGGGTGGTAAGCAGTGGACACTTTGTGAGAAATTACATATTTTTCCATGAGTGATGAGAATGGACGACTGAAAAAATGAGTTCCATGATCACTAATGATATCCCTAGGAATTCCAAATCTAGATAAGATGTTTTCCTTGAGAAATCTAATCATAGTTTGATGATCATTAGATTTTTTAGGAATGTCCTCAACCCATTTTGAGACATAAAAAACAACTAAGAGAATGTAGAGGGACCCCCTAGAGTTTGGGAAAGGAACTATGAAATTGATTCCCCAACAATCAAAGATTTCAACCACTAAGATGGGAGTTAGTGGCATTTGATACCTTTTTGTGATGGACCCTACTTTTTGACACCTAGGACAGCTTTGAAAAAAATGTTTAGGAGTCCCTTGAGATGGTGGGCTAGAAGAGACCACACTGAATAATCTTAACATATTTTTTCTTTGTGGAAAAGTAACCTCCACATGCCTCACTGTGACAGAATTTAAGGATGGACTCTTGTTTAGATTCTAGGACACACCTCCTAATGACTTTGTCAGGGCAGAACACATAGAGGTATGGATCATCAAACACATAGTTCCTAACATCAGAAAGGATTTTCCTTCAAGCTTGAGTCTATAAGAATTTTGGAATGACTCCTATAATTAAGAAATTGGCTATGTCAGTATACCAAGGGTAGTCACTCATAGAGTATAGGTGTTCATCAGGAAATGAATCAGACACAAAAACATGATTTGAGTTGTCTTTGAATTCCATCCTAGAGAGGTGATCAACTAAAAAAATTTCAACACCCTTATTACCCTTGATTTTGAGGTCAAATTCTTGTAAGATAAGGACCCACCTAATTAGTCTAGCCTTGGCATCTTGTTTTTGGAAGAGGAATTTTAGTGCAGAATGGTCAGTGAACATAGTGATGGGGGATCCTAAGAGGTAATACCTAAACTTCTCTAAGGCAAACACAATATCAAGTAACTCCTTTTCAGTGGTGGTGTAGTTGATTTGGGAATCATTTAAGGATTTTCTTGCATGAGCAATGACACAAGGAGTTTTATCCTAATGTTTTACTAACACAAATCCTACAGAAAAGTCACTTGCATCACACATAAGTTCGAAAGGAAGGTTCCAATTTAGAGATTTCATAATGGGGGGAGTGGTGAGAGAGGATTTGAGGGTAGAGAATGAACCCTCAAAACTTTCTGTCCAAACAAATGGAGCATCATTTACTAGTAGAGCACAAAGGGGACGGGAGATTGAACTAATGTACTTGATGAATCTTCTATAGAAACCAGCATGTCCTAATAAATATCTCACTTCCTTAACAGTTTTGGGTGATGGAAGGTGACGAATGATGTTAATATTTTCATTATCAACTTCAATCCCCCTAACTGAGACTAAATGGCATAGAACTAGTCCCTCTTTAACCATAAAATGGAATTTTTCCCTGTATAGGACCAGATTATTTTCTTCACATCTTGAAAAGACTCTATTTACATTCCTCAGAAATCCCTCAAATGTACCCCCAAACATAGAGAAGTCATCCATGAAGACCTCTACAGAATCCCCTACCATGTCTGAGAATATTCCTATCATGCACCGCTGGAAGGTTCCAGTGGCAATGCATAACCCGAAGGGCATGCGTTTGAAAGAAAAGGTGCCAAATGGACATGTGAATGTAGTCTTTTCTTGATCCTCCAGGGAGAACTCAATTTGAATATAACCTGAGTACCCATCTAAGAAATAGTAGAAGGCATGACCTACCACTCTCTTAAGGACTTGGTCAATGAATAGTAAGGGGAAATGGTTCTTCTTGGTGAATGAGTTTAGCTTCCTATATTCGATGCAGACCCTCCATCCACTACTCACCCTAATTGGAAGAATCTCTCCATCCTTATGGTTATCACTATGATTCCTTCCTTCTTGGGAACCACTTGGATTGGGCAGACCACTCACTCTCAGCTATGGGATATATGATACCAACTTTTTACAATTTCAGATGTTCCTTTCTTACTACCTCCATGAGATTAGGATTGTGTCTTCATTGAGGTTGATGACATGGCTTTGAATCAGATTCTAGAATGATCCTATGAGTCCAAATAAGTGGGCTAATCCTAGGAATATCAGACAGGGTCAAACCAATGGCTTTCTTATGTTTCCTAATATCATCTAGAAGTATCCCCTCATGATTGGCTTCAAGAGAAGAATAAATGACAATAGGATGTGTTTGATTGTCCCCTATGAAGGCATACTTGAGTGCAGCGGGAAGTTACTTTAATTCAAGATAAGGTTGGTTTAGAATTTCAGCAGAATATTTAGACATTGGATCAATATCAATTTCTTTTTTTAGACTTTCAGATTGGATGGATTCCCCACATATAGAAGTTTCAGCTACTAGATTAGCTTGATCAGATTTAGAGAAGAATGTTTTATTGGTCTCCATGAAATTGGTTTCCTGAAAGGTTTCACAGATTGTTGGATCTAAGACTTCATCATAAGAGTAATTTGAAAATGATTCAATCCAAGGAGATAAACTTCCTTCATGTGAATAAAAGAAATCAATCTCATCCTGACTTAAACATCCATCAAATATTCCTTGATGGTCTATGGATTCATTATCAATTATTCATATCATGTTTACTTTCATGAATTTCCTCATCATCCCTTATTGGTGAGCTTGAATTATAGATGTTCAAGTCTAGACTCATATTTCCAAAGGTGATGGTCATGTTCCCGTTTCGAACTTGGATAACAGAGTAGATTTTTGCAAGTAAAGGATGACCAAGGATGATTGGGGTTTGTTCCTTATTTCTTATGTTTGGATGGTTGTTAAGGACAATGAAGTCAGCAGGGTAGATGAAGTTATCAACCATTACCAGAATATCCTTTAAAATCCACTTTGGAACCCTAATTCTACGATCAACAAGTTGATGTGTGAAAGATGTGGGTTGGAGCTCTTCTAGGTCTAACTAGAAGTGCACATCATATAGGATGAGATTGACACTAGCACCTAGGTCACACAAGGCCTTGACAACTTTTCTCTCTCCTAGTTCAACACTGATGTAAGGGACACCCAGGTCTTTTAACTTAGGAGGAATGGTCCCTTGAATGGTGGTACTCACATTAGCAGCCAAAAGGACTTGGTTTTTATGTGAAAATTTTCTTTTAAAAGTCGACAAGTATGTAAGGTTCTTTGAGTATAAAGGTATGGTTTGGATGGCATCGAGAAGGGGAATGTTCAACTTGACTTGTGAGAAGATTTCCATCAATGTTTCACTCAATTCAGGCTTGGTTTCCCCCTCATACGTTGAGGAAATGATACAGGTTGTGGGGTTGTTTGTTGAAGATTTGTTTCTTTGACAATGTTATCATGTTTTTCAATTTGATCATTTAGTTCATTTAAATTTTCATCCAAGTTTGAATCTTCAGGTGGGTTCTGAATTAGTTTTTTAGGTTTCTCAATTTATTTCCCTCTTCTTAAAACAGTCACAGCCTTTAGTTGTTCATGAGTTGTTTGAGTACAACATGAATCTCCCCTTGAATATGAGGATGGAACCACCTGAGTAGGCATGGGTTCCATTCTAGTTTTTATGGTTTGATGTTCTTGTTTAAGGAAAGATACTCCTGAGTTCATCCTTTCCATCTATTTTCACAGTTGTTCTAGTAGGATTTGTGGAATAGTTTGGGTTGGTGCTTGAAAAGATTTGTTTATCCCAGGGGGGTATTTTGGAGTTGTGATGGTTTTTTGAAAATGGACCAGTGGTTTTTGGTATTGTATAGGTTGAGTTTGGAACTAGTTATGGGTTTTGTAGTTCTGATGGGGGTAATGATTTTGTCCCTGTGGTTTTCTAGGTTGTTGTTTATCCTTCCAGAGGAAGACTGGGTGGTCAGTATACCTTGGTTTGAATGTGTTTTTGTATTGGGGCTTCTGAAAGTTTAGGGCATTGACTTCAGCAGGTGGTCCTCCTAGAAGAACATCCTTGATGGATGGAATGGTTGGGAAGTTGTCTGTTTAGTGGTCATGTTTGTCAGAGATTGTGTAAATAAGGTCTATAGTTTGGATTTAATGGATTTTTCTAAGGTCCATCTCTTCAACATCCTAGAGAGTGCTGTGAGTTTATCCCTAAAGATTTACTCTTCTCTAAGTTTATGAATTCCATTTGTTCTTTGTCAATTTTCAGAATAAGGTGAAGTTCCCCGTGTTTGGTTTTGTTCAGAAAGGCTTTCTAGATACTTGTAAGCAGCATTTGGGGCTTTGTTTTTAAAGGTTCCATTACACATCATATTAATTAATTGTTTGTTCCCAGGACCCAAACCTTTATAGAAAATTATCACTTGCTCATGAATAGAAAAACCATGGTGTGGAACCATGTTTAGAGTGTCCTTGATCCTCTCCCATGTTTCATAGAATGACTCTCCCTCTTTTTCAAAAAAGTTTTGGATGTTTTTTATGTTCAATTGTTGTGTGGCGGGGAAAGTATTTTTTGTAGAATTCTATTTGTAGTTAGTCCTATGAGTTGATGGATGATGGTCTAAAATTTATTAGCCAATTTTTAGCTCTATCCTTTAAATAAAAAGGAAACAACCTCATCTTAGCTAATTCTAGTTGATGTGGGGGACACATGGTTTCTTCAATGTCATTGAACTCCTTAATGTGAAGGTAGGGAATCTCGGACTCCATTCCATGGAATGTGGGAAGGTGGTTTAAGACACGAGGTTTAAATATGTAGTTGGCATCTCCTAGGGAATTGTGTCTAATGAATGAGGGGGAATTGGTCCAAGAATGTGTGAGGTAGTCATTCATGGTTTGATCAATTGCATTCCCTAAGTTTGGGGTTGCTTATTTTGGGTTTCCATTTTGGTTCCCACCCGGGTTTATGAGTTGGTTTCTTTGAAGACCATCCATTGAAATGGGATCAATTTTTGACTCTGGAGTTTTTAGAAGATTAGGATCTAATGGAAAGAGTTACATTGGTGTAATTGACTCCCCAACCCCAGGACTATCCACCCTAACTAGATGGTTTGATTGATCGCGGGTGTAGGCGGACATGCGCCAGAAGAAAAAAAACGAGAAAGGGACAAGATAAGAGAATTTGAATGAGAAAATATGAAATGGGGGATAATATAATGGGTGTTTAGATGACTTACTTGGGTCCCCGAAAATGGTGCCAAAATTTGATTCACGCTCAAATTTACCCAAGAGAAGAAGGTAGGACAATCTTTGTAGTTTAGCTTAGGTTGTCGAATCCTCAGAGACCTAAGAAGAAACCTATAGACAGGTACATTCTATGGATTGTTTTTGGATATTAAGTGTCCAAATTAGGTTGATTTTAGATGCGTTTAAAGGAACTCTAATATAATTATGTGAATTAAATTTCAAATAATGAGTTGATCCTAGGTTATCACTTGGGGTGGATTGGACGAATTCCCTTTTTAATTATTTCAATTTCTTATATTTGAGTTGAGTTCATTTAAGGAGATCAAAAAACATCATCACTTACTGATTTTATACCAACACACCATAATACTAATCATCTATACACTTGAAGGATAAACGTTTTGAGCACTTTAAGGTAAAGGTTCGTATTAGCACTTGAAGTTTGTGGCCTTAAATTCAACAAGGACGGTGGAGTTTAAAAATCATCAAATAAAAATTTCAATTAAAGAAGTGATTAGACATTAATGAGGTGATAAATAAAATCCAATCCAGACCCTTTCTACTCCCTTGGATCAACCCATAAGTGGGTTAAACCTCCATTGATTATATGGTTTCAATGGAAGTGGAAATTAGACTCATGAGGGAGGAAATGGAGAACTAAAAAAACACAATAAAATAACGATCACTCCACCATTGTGTGATTAATTTCACAAGGTTTGGTGTGAATAAATTCACACCATGAACCAAAAGTATCAAAGTGATATGAAGAACTAAAGAATAAGTGGAAAATAATATCTTTTATTATGAAACTAAAGGTAATTGAACAACTTACATGTGAAAGACAAACTTGAGACAACAAAATCGCAACATAACATTACAATTGAACAAAGAACCAAAGATGATCAGATCCTCCACCACCATAGACTTAAATAGGAATTTTGGGAGCCTTTTGTCGTGCCTCCAAGAGTAAAAAGCATCCCACTTGATTATGGTAGGCCTAGGGTGGTGGAAATCTTGTGGAACTTGGACTTTTCCACACTTGACCCGAGGTGGCAGCCGGCTTTCATCTACCGAACAAACGCTCTTGGAGGACCTTCTAGATGGATAAATAAGAGTGATCCATAGAATTATAAAATGTATTCCCTGATGTATTCTAATATCCTATAAAATTTGGGCCCATTTGGAGTTCTTTAGTCCTAGATATGATCATATTGGTAGGATTTGTTTTTGGGACACAGAATCTGGCCCAGAATTTTATCTCCAAATTGGGCCGCCTAAATGGCCACCATAGATGCAGAATTAGCATTGTCTCATGAATAGTGATTTGTTCCTATAAATGTATTATAACCGGTCACTAAATTTGGGATTCATTGGGATTGTATGTTGGGCCCCACATTCTCATCAGTGGGCTGGTGTCCAATATGAATTCTCTAGAATTGCTTCCATTCATTTCCAAATATCTCAATCATCCTTTATGAATCCTTCATTGATCCCTAAATGAAACATGTTCATATTGAAGTGTAGAAAAATTTAACAAAATACCAAATTAAAATATGTATAATTAGTTTCCTCAAAATAAGATGAATCATTGGGTACTTTAAATGATGTTAAAAAATGTACCACATAATAGTGCATTTTAAGAAGGAATTACAATCATAATGTGGAATGATGTTCAAAGTGTAAAATGCACTAAAATGGTGTTTATGAATAATAAATCACATGAATATTATATATATTAACAATGAATATTAGCCTCATTTAGTGGATAATCATGGGGAGAATGTAACAAATTAAAAATTTAACTTAACTCTATCATATAATTGATATCATTCATAACATGAAACACTAATCTTTAAGTGAGTTTCCATATTCTACCAAAATAGTATTTAATTATGACCATTATAAATTAGTTATTAAATTTTTAGTGTGAATAGAAATAAAAAAATAATGAAAAATATGTATTGGTTTTTATATATTGAAAATTTACTTATTAATCCCTAATAATTGTGTACTCAATTTTCAGTAAATTCAATTTATGATTCAAAAATATGGTTTCTAAAAAAATGAATTTTATTGTATTTTTTTCACCAAAATAAATTAAATGTTTTAAATGTTTTAATTTTTTTTGTGTTTATTAATATTATTAATGAAAATAATATATCATTATTATTTTAGGGTAAATTTTTGGGATTTTTTAGAAAGTATTTGTTTTTTAAATAGTGGAAACAGTCATTTCGGTAAAAATATTTTTTTATTTCATTAAATCAAGAAATTTTAGGACCCCATTATGTTCTTCATTATATAAAAAATATTAAAAATAATAATTTATTATGAATAAACTAATTAATACTTCTTAAGGAATATAATACTATATTTTTTATAATATCATTTTTGGTCTTAAAACACATTTTTTCTAAAAAAAGTTTTTATTTGTGCAATGTTTTTTTATTAATTAATTAAAAAAACAAGTATTGATTAACAAAAATAATTAATTTTATAAATTATATATACAGAATAATATTCTAATATTCATCTATTATTTTTTACAATGCAATTATTTTATGTAAATTACATATTATACTTAATGAATTACTTTTCTAAAAACGGGTATTCATTAAATTTTGTGCACTTATTTTGAAGTGAATTTCTACCACTTATTGAAAATTGTAAGATCCCAAACATTTTTGGAGTTGTCTTAGGCTTGTTCTAGGTATTCATTTTCTTTGTTTTGTAAAATTTTCATTTGGGTTTTACTTTGGGGTGAGTTTGGATGAAGAACGAGAAAAATTGAAAGAAAGAGGGTTGTACATAGTTGGCACTCGGTTAGAGAAAACCGTGCAACCCAGCCTAGAAAACCTACAACATTTGGTTGTGGGAACATTTGATTTTGGTGCGTGGTTTTTTAAACCATACACCCTATTAGTATTAATTATGAACCAATTAAATAATAGGCGCATAGTTTAAGAGGATGGAAAAGGAAATCCATGCGCCCTTGCCCAACAAAATGTGCTCGACTTTTATAGTCACCCAAAAATTGTTTTAGTCACCTGAACTCCCTAAACCCACCCTATTCTACCCAAAATCTAAAAAACACTATTTTCCTCAATTTCAAAGCCTTCTAGATGGATTCAATGTCTTTTAGACCTTTGTTCATTGTGATTTGAAGCCCGTACTGAAGATCTTCACGCCTCCTGGTACTAGAATCATATCTCACCTAGTTTTCCATTCTTTTTCCCTTACATATCCTATTATTTTGGTGGATATTATTCTTGTTTTATGTTAGATATGTATATAGTATTATATATCAATATATATATCTAGTATTATAGATCAAGATCTATATTAAATAGATATTTATTTATTTTATATTGATTTATGGTTTTAGATACAGATCTCATTCAACATCATCGTGCCACTCAAATTTCGGTGATATCCATTGGGTGATAATTCATCAAATAATTGAGGTAGGTGGTATAATATTCAAATATCATAGTAATGATATTGATTTCACAAGTGAAAGTTATATAATTAAAAGAGTTATTTAGAGGTTCGAATTGCTAAATTGGATTAATTAATGTTCTTAATTAATTAATTGTGGTAATTGATAAATTTTGAGACTTAGGTATTGTTAAATTAGATAAATAATTGGGGAATTAATTATGAGATATTGGGATTATGAATTAGTTAATTAATTGTGTAATTAATTATGAGACATTGATTTTTATACAATGTGTTATTAATTGTGGAATTAATTAGGGATAATGAGATTTATTTTGATTTGAATAATTAATGGTCAGAATTAATTATTGAATAACGAGAATGTGAATTGAGTAATGAATTATTGAATTAATTTTGGTTTAATCAGTATGTGGATTTTGATTAATTAATTGAGAAATTAATTATGGTAAACTGATGTGATAAACTAATTGTCCAATTCGTAATTAATTGGGATGATTAATTATTTGATGAATTAATTAATAGGATGGAGATGATTAATTAATTTCTTTTTTAATTAATAATATTTGGAAATTTTTTTAATTATTGATTTGTCAATAAGATAAGAAGATTAATTAATTATTGGTTTAATTAGTAATATGACAAGATTAATTAATTATTGAGTTAATTAATGATAATGAGATGATTAATTAATTGTTTGGTTAATTAATCAGAATGAGGAGATCAATTAACTATTTAGTTAATTAATTATAATGGGAGGATGAATTAATTTTTGAATTATTTAATGAAATTATGAATCATAACAATTGAATTCATATGATAATTGAGATCTCGAATGGTAACAACAATATTATGAGACTGAGATGTGATAGAATGGTAATAATAAAATTCTAAGACAAACAATCTCTATGGGATAGTCTAGAATCTGGCTTGGGTTGAAGTAGGTATGAGTTTCGGGTGTCCTCAGAAATGTGGAGGAATTTATGTGGTTAAATGAAGAATAAATTGATAATATGACAACTATTTATTTATGAATTTTCCTAATTTATTTATACAACTCCATACACTTATTATTGATTGGATATTGTTTTAGACACTATTAGTTGTGGCCTACTGAGTTGTACTCACACCATACTTTGGCCTCTTTATCATCACACAAATATATTTCATTATTGGAGGACATGTTAAGGGAAAAGGCCCCGTGTTTGATGTTGGATTTGGGGATAGATTATGGAAGAGGGAAGCATGTGTGGTTCAGGATCCACTCATGATTAGTTAGTGTATTTATTTTGAGTTCCCATTTGACACTAGAAATTTAATTTAGAATGAAATATATACCTTTTAGTTTTGATATTATATTTCCATTTTTGGTTATCTAGAGATATTAGTATTGTTCAAGTGATTATATCATTTGGTTATTCAGTTATTAATGTTTATTTGTTTCTACTTCTGTATTACTTTGAAAAAAGAGGTTATAGTATCCTCATGAATAAAATTATACCCTAAATACTACTCCAAATCCTTTGTAATACATAGATACACTCTTGAGGTCACTTGGTGGTATGACTTAGGGAACCAGGGCATGAGACCCAAACTGGGATGTTATAAAGTGGTATCAGATCCTAGTTTTATTTTCTTTTATTTTGTCTTACTATTTTGGATAGGTAAATAAGAGAATAGGTATAGTTAAGTCTTGATAATGAGCTCATGCATAGGAGTTTCAAACCTATGTATTGGGGAAAACCCAAGTAAACATAGTGGGATTGTTGTTATTGATGTTTACTATTATAGTTTAATAATATTTCACTTAGGGTGAAAAACTTGTTGTATAATGAGAAAATTATTTTTGATATTTTTTAGAATTGATTCATGGCCTAGTATGACATGGTAATTTAGCATGCAAGCATCATTCTAGTTACCCGGGACTATGTTTTTGCATGCATCATTTTTTGCACGCATGGAAAACAAGTTTTGGGTAAGTTGTTGAACTTGAATTATTCTTCCTTGTATAAAAAACTAAATTGAAAATAGAACCCTATATGGAATTGAAAGTGATAAAAAAATGATTCATTATGAGAATAATTATTTTTTTAAATTAGAAACTTGAATAATGAAATTGAGTTACCCTTTTTAACCTTAACCAAGATATAGGATGGTTAAGGATAATATAAGTTCCTCGGTTATGACCATGTGGTGGGGTTTGAGGAAAAGACTCATTGTTCCTTATTATATTTTTCACATAAATGAGTTAGTGTTGAGAAAAGTATCCTAAGGTGCATGTTTTTTTATAGAGTTATGTATCTTTGATAATGCTTGTTGAGAGGAAAAAAGGAGGACATGACTGGTGATGTTCATCTAGTTGTAAAACATGAGTCTCTAATAGTGCTATGTGAGGATGTGGAAGAGAAGTTAAAGGATATATTTGATCAGTTCATGAAACTCATGAAAAGAGACATAGAGAAGATTGAGAAGATAATGTCTGACTAGACTAGGTAGTTTCTCATGCAACATCCTTAGACTTTTGTTGGACAGGGTGGAATAGAGGGAGATGAGTTTTGGATTGATTATATCCAGAATATAATTAACCACTTGTATAATCTAATCGAGAAGAGGTTCAAGATAGATACTTATATACTATGAGTATCAACAATGTTCTGGTGGGATGTTTAGACTCTGACTGGATAGGGTGATGGTATGTTACTGGTGGATTGTTTTGGAGAGGTTCTTGTAGAACTTATGTCCAAAGACACTGATGCTGGAGAGTGTATCAGAGTTAATAATGTTGAATCAAGGGAGTATGTCTGTGATATAATATTCTAGATTCTTTATGAATTTTTAACTCATTACTCAAATGTTGGAATTATATGAGGATACAACCGAAAAATTATTTTAGGAAGGATTTATATGTGAAAATAAGTCCCAGGGAACATTTCCAAGATGAAGACGTTTTTAGAAGTGGTGAATTAGGATCTCATAGATGAGGGGATCTTGAAGGAGGATTCTAGTATATGATATGTGGTTGTCTCTAGATGACCAGGAGTTACTTCTTCAAAGAGTATGAAGCGTTATTACGATACATTTAGCTAGAGAAGATGGAAACATAGTGGCTAGGAGGAAAATTTAGTTGCAAATGGACTTTTTCTGGAGGTTTTTCACTAGCACGATAGGCCCAGACACTATCATAGACACTGTCCCCGACCACCAATAGAGTGATGATATTGATGTACAATTTGAAATCTACAAAATTTATGTGGGGACCATGATATATGGTTAGTGATGGGGTATCTCAATAAAATTAGTGTATAGGAAGGGGATATTTTACTCCTTATTAGGATTGAAGTTAGAGGTCTACGTTCCATGGTGATAGAGGTAGTGGACATGATACTTTTGGGAAAGATTGGAAATATCAATAGAGTGATGTAAAATAGGGGACTCATACAACATCACAGGGAATGGAGACATGATAATTTCATGTTTTAAAACTGACACTTGTGGATAGAGAGGCTGGACTATCAATAGTGAGAGGTACTATTTTTAGATTCTATATTATCTAGTGCCTTATTTGATATTGGTTCCTGTCATTCCATTATTTATATACAAATTTATAATGGTTTGAGCCTAATGGTAGAGTTTTTGAGTAGAGTGTTAATGATATTTCCACCATTTAGAGTAAATTCAAGGGATATATGCTTGTTAAAGGGATGTTATCTTGAATTTTACGAGTATCATTTTGTGTGAGATATATATATTCATGACATGTCTGGCTTCAAACTATTTTTGGGCATCCATTGGTTAGTTCCATACTGAGCCCATATATATTTTTACCAAAGGATAGTGACATTTAAATATCTTAAGGGTGGAAAGTACATTCACCATGGAGTGTTGGATACATAGGTAGGCCGAGCAGAGCTGATTATCCAGCAATTGGGAGAGATCACCACCCAGGTTTAAAGTCTATTTCTAGATTATCGAGGTGTAAATTAGGATCTCCTTCCACCAGTATTGGATATATTTATGTTTTTTTTTCTGGAATATTTCTTAGGTCTTCCACCTAAGAGATATGTGGAATTCACTATTGAGCTCATTCTAGGTACTCAACCAATTTTTATTCAACTATACAGAATGATAATGATAGATCTTCAAGAGTTTGAGAAATAGCCAGTGGATTTGATAGGTAATTGAATTATTTATCTAAGTATTTGGCCTTGTGGATCACCAATGTTGTTTTCAAAGAAGGATGATGTGATTTTTTACTTATGTGTTGATCACCAGATGAAAGTGAAGAAATGGTATCTTATTCCGTGAATTGATGATCTCATTGACCAGTTGAGAGGGGCCTGTGTCTTTTCCAAGATTGACCTAAGAATAGGGTATCATCAGTTGAGAGTTATAACTTCTAATATGTTGAGGACTATTTCAAAAGTATGTAAGGCATATATGATTTCATCATAATTCCATTTGGATTGATGAACACACCATTAGTGTTTATGGAATTTATGAACAAAATCATCCATCTGTACCTAGATCAGTTTATATTTGTATTGGTGGATGGCATCATAGTATACTCTCTGACTCATGATGATCATTACCAATATAAGGCCATCATCATGAGTATAATAAAAGAGTATCAAAAATACACCAAGATATCTATGTGTTAGTTTGGGATTGATCAAGTACACTTCTTGGGTGACATCATCCCAGAGGAATGTGTGTAAGTGAACCTAGAGAAGGTTTATGCAGATTTATCTTGGGAGCATCTGAGGAATGTTTTTTATATTTTTATCTTTTTGGGGTCAGATGGATATTGTTGGATGTTCCTCGAGGACTTTCCTTGATTAGTATCAATTATTTAAGCATGAAAAATATGGGAATAAAGTTTGAATGGTTGGAAGAATGTGATAATTCTTTCCATGAGCCGAATAAGTGATTTACATTGACACCAATCTTGACTATACCGAATCCAGCTGTGGAGAAAACAATGTTTTGTGTTGCTTATGGGGTTATAATCAGAGACTTATTGATGCAGGTTGATTGGGTTATGTCTAATAGGTCTCAGAAGTTGTGTCCATATGAATAGAAGTACCCAACATAGGAAATCAAGTTGGCTATAGTGGTTTATACTTTGAAGTGTTGTAAACATTATCTATTGGGTGATATTTATACTGTGTCTATCAATCAAAAGAGATTAAATTACATCTTTTCAAAGTGATATTTGAATCTTCAGAAGTGGATATGGGTTGATTATATGTTGTCTTTTGACTTTAAACTAGCATGAATGGATAGGAAAGGAAACAATGCACCTGAAGCTTTGAGCAGGAACACTTTGACTCAGGTATTTTAGAAGTCAAGTGCTTAATGGAAGATGATGACTCTACTAGATGAGATGCATGTGGTGGTTCATGAGAATCAAGGGTATATGACTCTAGTGTTTGTTCTATTGGAGTGTACCCTTTTGAGATGGATCAGGGAAAGGCAGTATGGGGATCTAGAATTATTATCCTTGATGTATTTCTTAGATGATGGGGAAACACCTTCAGACTAGTTGAAATATGAGGATGAGATCATATATGTCAAGAATTGGGTTGTATTTCTTTCGAGCTTATAGAAGGATCTCATGTAATAATTTAATGCCTCTATGTGGGTAGTACGTCCATGTGTGACCAAAATGTACCATGACATACAATGATATTTTTGGTTTCTATGAATGAAATATGAGATAAGACTGCTTGTGAAATGATGATACACTTTCCAATAGGTGATGATTGATCATCAATGACCTAGAGGTTTACTATAGTTATTTCCAATTGTGGAGTGGAATTGGGATTACGTGACCATGTAATTTTTGGTGGGTCTCTTGAGGACACCTCATAAAAATTATTCTATATGGGTTATTGTTTATAGACTAATGAAATTAGAACATTTCTTGTATATATGGGATATTTTCTCAGTGAAGCAGTTGAGAGACTTGTACGTTTGAGAGATAGTCTATCTATAGGTGTTACATGGAATATAGTTATAGATCATGAATTGAATTTTAAATTTCACATCTCTCAGGGCTTATAGAAGGATATTGGAAGGAATGTTTTGTTTTTTATGGATTTTCACCCATAAAAAAATCGGTAATTGGTGTGTAATATTTATATTCTTGAGGATATTCTATGAGCGTGTGTTATAGAATTAATTGGATATTGGGAGAAACACCTAGATTTAGTGGTGTTTTCCTATAACAATAGTTTCCAGGCTACAATATCGATATCAATATACAAGTCCCTTTGTGGTTGGCCGTGAAGATCACCTCTATGATGGATGGAGGAAGGTGAGTCAGGGTTGATGAAAATAATTCTCGTGTATGAGACACCAGTGTGGGTGCAGTTGATTCCGAAACATATACCTATGGATTAGAGTAGACATAAGTCATATACTGATAGTCACCAATGACCCCTAGAGTTTATAGAGGGTGGCCATTTATTCCTTCAGGTATAACCTAGGTTGGTTCACCATAGGATTCATAATCAGAGGTAGATGACCCCCATGTTTTGTGGACTTTTTAAGATAGTGGGGGGAATTGAGCTAATGGTATACAAATTAACTCTTCCATATAAATATAGTAATATTCATTATGTTTTTTCATGTGTCAAAACTACAATGGTATCATCCTGACCCTTCTCATGTGATAAACATGGATGATGTGGAGCTTGAGGAAGATGAAACCTTTGAGGAGCATTCAATACATGTGTAGGATTTCAGTGAGAAAGTGTTGTAGGGAAATATCATGATGATAGTTTTCATATTTTAGAGACATAAAAGTGTATAGGATGATTCATGGGAAAGGGAAGAAGATATGTGAGATTAGTGGCCCGATATTTTTGACTCAAAACCTTAGAGAATCTTGGGAGTAAAGCTCTAGGATGATCTATTATAAGGTGTGGAAATTTTAAGATCTTGAACTTTTCCAAAGTTGTGTCATACTTGGTTATATGTAATATTTTATCTATCATTGAGTACTTTTCATTTAGGTTTTACGATGGACAGAGTTTTGGAAAATAATGATAAAAATTGAAAGAAATATGGTTGTGCATGGTTGGCCCACAATTAGAGAAAACTATGCACCCCATCCCAACAAACCGGGAAACCTTGGGTAATGTGAAATTAATGGTTGGAGAACTATTTATCAAAATATGTTTTATCTTAGGAGTAATCATGCACCCCAAACACAATTGGTTCATGTTTTAGGTGCACAATTAGAGAAAATTGTGCACCACTACCTAGAAATCTATGATCGAATTTTAAAGTCACTCAAAAATTAGTTTTTTAATCACTCGAACCCCCAAAACAAACCTAATTGAACTAAAACATTGACCAACTCAATTTATATATATTTTAGAGCCTAATATATGGATTTAAACCCTTCCCATCCTCTATTATTAATGATTCAAATCCCAGACCAAAGATATGTACCCCTCCCGATATGATAATCATATCTGTCTTGGTTTCTCATTATTCATACTTTTCTTATCTTATTCTATTGGTGGTTGTTCTTCCTATTTTGGGTTATATTTAGATATAAGATTTTGGATCTAAATATCATATTATATATTTATATCTATATTGGAGATATCTTGAATTATTTGATATTGATTTAATGTTTTAGATCGGCATCTCATTCTACCTCATCGTGCCACTCAATTTTTGGTGATTTCTATTGGGTGATAAGTGTTCAAAAAATTGAGTTAGGTGGTCTAATATTCAAATACCATAATCATGATATTAATTTCATGTATGTGAGTTTTATAATTTGTAGAGTTGTTTGGAAATTGGAATTACAAAATTTGATAAATTAATGTGGTAAATTAATTAATTAAGTTTATTGAGATATTGTAAGATTTAGGGATTGATGAATTAGATAATTAATTTGGTAATGAATTATGATATATTGGGATTTTGAATTTGGTAATAAATTATGGAATTAATTATGAGTTATTGAATTGTTGACTATGAGTAATTAATTGTATAATAAATTAGTTATAATGAGACTGATTGTGATTTGAATAATTAATAGTTGGAATCAATTATAAGATAATGAGATTTTGAATTGATTAATTAATTAATGAATTAATTAAGGGTTTTTCAAGATGTAGATTTTGATTAATTAATTTGAAAACTAATTAAGTGAATTAATGTGATAAAACAACTATTGATTAAGAAATAAATTGAGAGGATTAACTAATTGTTGAGTTTTTTAATAGGATGGAGATGATTAATTAATTATTGAGTTAATTAATAAGATTGATAAGATTAATTAATTGTAGAGTTAATTAATAAGATAAAATATTAATTCAGAATTTTGCTAATTAAAAAGATAATAAGATTAATTAATTATTTATTTAATTAATGAGAATGAGAATATTAATTAATTATTGATTTAATTAATGAGAATGAGAAGATTAATTAATTTTTGAGTTAATTAATGAGAATGAGATGATTAATTAATTATTTAATTAATTAATCAAATGATAAATCATAAAAATGGATTTTATATGTGAATTGTGATCTAAAATGGTGACAACTGAAATATGATATTGAGATGAGATAGAATGGTAATAATGGAATTATAAGACATGTGATCTATTGGGGATAATCAATAATCCAGTGTAGTCTGAAGCATGTATTGAGTTTCGGGTGTTCTAGGAATCCTGGGGGAATTTATGTGGTTATATAAATAAATAAATGATAATTTGAGAACCATTTATTTATGAATTGTACTTATTTCTGTATACAACTTCATATAATTTTTATTGACTGTATATTGTTTTAGGCTCCAATAGTGGTGGCCTATTCAGATGTACTCACACCCTAATTTCACAACATTTAAAGTACCTGGATATATTTCATTATTGTAGGATAGTTTACGGGGAATTCCTTGTATTAGATTCCTAATTTGAGGATGGAGTATGGATGAGGGAACCAAATGTGGTTCGAGACCCACTCAGGAGAAGTTGATTTTTTTCCAGTTTTCATTTGATATTAGACACAAAATTTAGCATGGAATATCTAATGTTTAGTTGTGATATTCTATTTCTAATTTTGGTTATCTTGAGATATTGTAATTGTTATGGATATGATATCATTTCGTTATCCAATTGATATTGTTTATTTATATCTGATGGTGTATTAATCTGATAAAAGTGTGTATAGTCTCCCCAAGACTGGTATTAGACCCTTGCTACTAGTCGGTAGCCTCTAGCATATGAGGAGACATGCCTAAGGTCACATGGTAGTTCAACATAGTGAATTTGTGTGTGGAAAATGGGATTAGATTTTAAAAAGTTCTATTAGAGCCTAGTTTTCTTTTATTTTCTTTTATCTTATTATTTAGGAAATACAGATAGGAGAATTGGAAGAGTCGGGGATTGTTCATGAGTTCATGAAGAGAAGGTGGTGTGGATACCACTCCAATCATGAGGCCTTTTTCTGAGGTATGACTAAGGGATAGAGCATAGGGAAATAAAAATCGTGTCAGCTAGGCCCAAAGTGGACAATATCATGATCATGGGATAGAATGGGCCGTTACAAATTGTATCAGAGATAATGTCTATCCGATGTTCCATAGAGGATACTAGGAACTTATAGGTTGGGAGGATTATTGAAATTCCACATTGAAGGAATATGTTCATGAAACAACCCTTTATATGGTGGTGTGGAATCCTATCCCATCATGAGGCCATTACCTAGGGATGCCTTAGGGACAGATCCTAGGGAAAGAAAAACCGTACGAGCTAGGCCCAAAGAAGAAAATACCATGATCATGGGCTATACTTGTCCATTAAAAAATTGAATCTTGGAAAATGGATACCATAATTGTGATTATTTAAACTAATATAATGTATTAGGTTCAATTTAATTTCATGTCAAAATGATTCATAAAAATGCTAACTATTATTACAATAGTAAAGGTTAAAACGAGTATATAATGATTTAAACTAAGAAATAAGGGTATGAATGCCTTATAAATATATATAATAAAAATTATTTGAATAAAATTAAGTATTTAATTATCCTACATTCAATTTCATGGACATTTTGATCCATATACACATGTAAGTGACCTTATATTATTGAAACCTTTTAAGTAATTCCATGCATGTACCTCCTATAACTTATAAAAGAGAGCCCTTTATCATACTTTATTAAAACAATTAGATTCATCTATATCATCCAATCCCTGATCTAAAATATTTCAAGATTATTCCTGTTCATAATATATCTTATATTCCCCCCCAGGGAAATCCTAACAAGGATTAATGTTTAATCCAAATGTGGTCTCGCAAAGAAGATGTATAAATATTAAAAAACACATTTCAATTTTATTACATTTAAAAAATTATATAGAGATATATTATCCATCATAAAATTATTAATCTAGATGAATCAATATAATTATAAGTTATTATTATGATTTCACAACAACTTATCAGCTACTTTACTTCAAAAGGTAGATGATATTATATCTCATGCATAAGTGTGGACTACCACATCCACATAGCGATATGATTCCTTTTATTCTCCAAACATTTATGGTTAGTTATTATAATTTATTTAATTATTATATATTATGTTTATGACATATTTATGATTTTATAATTATTAAATATTTTATACCATCTTACCATCACATTTGTTTCTTAATGATAATTTTAATCGTACATATGTGTGGACTACCACCACCATGAAGCGATGTGATTCATTTTTCATTTACACTTAGCATGGATAGTAATTAGTATATATTTAATAGATATATATATATTTTATTTAGTAAATAATAATTATTATGAAAAGTAAATTATTATTTACTTTTCTTTTGTTCCATCCACTAAAATGTTGAGACATCACTCATGCGTATGTACATACCACTATTTCTATGAAGTGATGTAATTTATTATTCATACACACATTAAAATAATGGTTATAAAAGATTATATAATTATTAATAAGAAAATTATGAAATGATAAGGATTGTTTAGATGATTTAACCCTGATCAACATGCAAGGACCATAACTGCTAATCTGAAACATACAAGAAAAATGAAACAATTAACACCAATAAATGATGATTTTAATTACTTAGTAATAATAAATGGGTGTAAAAAAGTTATAAGGTTATAATATATGTTATTGTGAGGATGTATATGGTTCTGTAATATAATTATTATACATATAAATTTATAATATACAAGGTTTTATTTATTATGAATCAATATGGACAAAAGGTAAGGGTTCTTCATTTGAATATTGTTTCATGGATACATGTTTGATGTCATGAAAATATTTAAGATTATGATGTGTATATAAAACCTATTTGATATGTTATATCATGTGTCATTTTTAAATCACAGTTTATAATGTTATAAATCCAATTATTTTATCCAAGGGCTGTTGATTCAACTATTATTAATGTGGTAAGGGTTTATCATCACAAATTGTCTTTATTGGGACATATATAATTTTATTTAACTATATTATTTTATGAGTTGTATCTACAGATCCCTTAATAATTCTTAGTATAAATATCTAAATGTTCATTGTATTTAATGATAATTCAATTGTTATTTATTTTATGTGACTTATAATTTAATGGTTACCAATATAGTAAGGGTATTACATTGCAATTATATTTTTACCAAGATTGTTTATTCATCAATTTAAAATGATGAAAATATATGATATACCTTATATAAATCAAGATTAATTTTTTGTACCCTAAATATGTATAGATATTAAAATTTCTCATTTAATTTCCCCTTCTCTACGTACCAATTTTTTTAAAAAACGTTTTTAAGAATATCTGGTTTTTCTTTTCTATTCGATCAAAAATATATAATTCTAGGAATATATTTTATCTAAAAAAAATGTGAGAAATTTTTTATTATACTGTAATGATTGATTAAATACATCATTACCCATTTTTTACATTTATCAAATTTGTTTAAATGAAATCTTCTTGACATTTTCCAAATGATTTAATTTTTATTAAAGGTGAAGATAAAATATTTATTTAAATAAAAAATTCATAAATGAATTTTTCCACTATCATGAATACATTTTTCATTTAATATTAAATTATATGTAACTATTTTTCCATTATTATAAATTTTAATATTAATATATTAGATATTTGTATATTTTAAATATGTGATTTTAAATAGGATATTTTATTTTCCTCAAGAGATTTTTCAGTGTTCTTTTAGAGGTATTTTCATATATATAGACATCCATTGTGTTTTGTTATTATTTACTGGGGATGTGATTCAATGTTATCATCTTTATTCATTATATGGGTGAAGATTTATTATGATAATTAAATCTTGATGAAACACGATTTATTTTACTTATGTAAACCTATGACAAAATTATAATTGTTTTCATGATCTTATGGAATATATATAAATCAATTATGACCATGTAAGGGGTTTCCATGTTATCAAAACCTAAATAAGTGTGTATATATTAATGTTTTATGATCTCAAAGGTTACATTGGAGGTTATAGCAATCCCAAAAGGGTAGATATTAGTTAATCCTAATAACAAGGTAGTTAGATAAGTGGTTATCCCAATCCTATCATGTGATGAATGTCATGGTGGGTAGGTTTAAACTATTATTTCATTAATTATTATTATGCATCACTTTATGAAATTATATTATGATATGATCTTCTGGAATTATAATGGTCTTATACCTCATGTTCTCTAATTCTATAATGATTCATGACTTATGAATAAATAATATTCATGTAATGAATCATGGTTATAATCTATAAATATATAGGTTTTATTTTCAAATATTAAGATAATATTATTATACCTTTATCCTCAAAAATTTATTACTTACGATAATTGATTGATATCTCCTAGATTACCCTTAATGAGCCTCTCAAATCACCCAATTTTTTATTTCCTTTACCAAGGATATAAAGAAATGTTTTATATATGGTATCTATATGATGGGTGCTATTTGTGAAGAAAATAGTGAAAGATGTTGCTGATCATATATGTAGTAGCTTTTTAGGAATCCACATTTCTAGAGAAACTAAAAATTTATAGTTTTAGTTTGGATCATAATGATACATAATGAATATTTATATAAAAAGATGTATTATTTATATATAAAATGATTTAGTTGACTCAGTATCATATCATGAAGTTAGATCTAGATGTGACCATGAAATAGTTTATAAAACTTTATATAGAAGAGACTTACAACTAGAGGCAAGAGCCTATATCCTATAGTGGGAATACTATTCCCTCGATATTTGGTAACCATTTAAAATAAAATTATTAGAATCAATAATAAACAATTAACCCTAACAAGAAACATTATGTAATACAAATTACAGAAACCACACCTGAAATAACATAATGATATTTAATAGATTATAAATCGATGTCAAAAGATCCAAACTTATGGAATATCAATACCAGAAATAATAAGAGAATAAAATATTATTAGGCACATAGTTGAAAAGGATCCCATTGAATGTCATAGTATCACCATAATCCCTGAACAAAGTTTCATAAATAGAATCACATCAAAGTCCCATTCCCGTGGATGAATATATATCAATGAAATTTTCACATTCATTGGGGTTACATTGTAGTCAATGTATACTAAAACTATAAAGAACACCATTAACAATTCCTTTTTAAAATTAAAACAGATATATAAAGGTGTATGCACTACATTACCACTGTGAACCCTATTTTTTTTCAAATCTATATAAGGAGGAAGAGTCATCTGAAGCCACAAATAGATCTCAAAACATGGCTAATTGAAACTTTTATCCCAAATATAATTGTTCTCAACAAACTATTCTCAATAAATGTAAGTCACTCAATAAAAATCAATCCTTGTTTCTCACCACATCACCTCACTCAATGTTGGACACGTATAAAACACATTTCGGGTCTCAAAACACACCTTCTCACTCAATTTTGGTGATCCAAAATCTTCCCAACTAAACAATATCCCTCAAGGATTTCTGAACAACATTTTCATTGAGAAAGAATATCTCATTTATGGTTGGATAAAAAAATATCCATGACATAACATCATACCAAAATTCATATTTATTTGACCATGTATGTAGTTACAATCACCTGTCTAAACATATCATGATGAAAATTGTAGGAACATTAAATAATGAAAAATAACCAACCAACAATGGATCAATAATTCATCTCATGAAAAAAAATACAATGAGGACCAAAATTAGTATTCTCCTATACCAAATGCATTTGGTTTCAGTGAAACATATATTCATGCTCTATGATCCTAATACATTTCAATATTAAGGTAATTATAAACAAAACCTAGACACCACCCTACTTTTTTACTTTGGTGTTAATGAATCCCAGATTACTCCCTATTGGCCCAACTCACTCTGGAAGACACCCCCACCTCAAAGAATAACATGAGCTAAAGTTATACCCTTTCTAACAAAGTTTACCCATAATATCTCACTAAGGGATTAAACTCTTCAACATTGTCACACCCATTCACCATAATACAAAAAAAAACATTAAATGTCTATTAGAGGTACCAAAACATGATTCAAAGAACACAACAACATATGAATGTAATGAAATTGTAATAACACCGTGACACAATCATAATATAAAATATAAGACTTGTTTTATAATAAAATAAAAACCAAATCTTATAAAACCATAAAATCAACCCCAACACATTAAAAATAGGGTTATGATATGGGAATGGATAAAATAGACAATGAAAGAAGAATATGTAAAATAAAAAATTTTATACAAAGAAATTTTAGAACACTAGAATCAATGAAACATTAAACATAAAATATAATATGGTTAAATAGATTAAAAAAATGGATGATCTCCAATATTAGATAAAATCACATAAACAATGAGGGAGGAGAGGATGGGATAAAGGGGGCCATTTTGAATTTTATAGTGTACCCCTTTAAAAAAAGGCCTTGTGCCTTAGTTACAGTGTGGCCGTGGTGGTCATGATATGTGGTATCTACTCATAGATCATGTTGTGTCATGGGATCAGGTTTATGGTGCATATGTCTCTCAATCTTGGTTGAGTTGTGGCTTGAAATTTGGTTTGTGATGAAACAACCCTCAAAAAAATAAATAGGTGATGAAACTTAACACATTTCTATAATTGTGTGGGATAAATAATTAGTCTATGATGAACCATATTAAAGGCATCAACGAATAACCCATTCAATAGCAACATGATTATCCTTCCATGTTCTATGTCCTATTTCTATGGAACTCTCCACAATTTTTTAACCTCTTGAATTAACCCATTACTTTATTCTAACAATCACTCTATGAATCCCACTCCATATTATTACATCTTAGTAAATATTTTTTATGGTGATCATATGTATTTGAAATTTTATTTTCAAGTAAAAAAATTGACAAGTTTTATTGTGTAAAAAAACCATATTTTCTCATTCATTTATCCTTATATCACATCATGCTACCATTGACCATGATATTATCACTAGGCTACAAAACCTCATGAGGTCATGACACCCAGTATAATGAAACACTGACCTTTTGACTACAGTGATTTCACTCAAAACTAATACTAACTCCAAAACTACCAATTGTTGGCCTCCACTAAGACCCTTAAAAAACTAATATCATCATTATACACAAAATTCAATGAAATTTAAATAAATTACACCTTAAAAATTGAGGTGAAACACAAAATCACCCTACAGTGGCATCTCATTCTAAATAATCATCTCTAAAGGTCCTTTTCTAAGAGATTCAAGAACTATAACAAGATATCAAAATTCCACTCCACATGCGACAATATTTAATTTCAATATTTTCATACTACTAGAACATATAGAACTATCCCTATATAAAGAAACTTATTAGAGTAGTCTATAATAATAACTAGTCCCTTATTCAATAATTCACTTGCCTCTAATCAAACATCATAATTTTCAATCACATCTAGAGAGTGTGGATCATTCAATCCCATATGTGGAACATGTAATACATAATTTATACATATATGTATCAAATGAAAAATATTTAGTGGTCCAATAAACCGTGGCATGAGGATTTCTTATCTCCTTAGATATCAATTCTACAATAAATGTAATAACTATATGAATATTTTTCCACCATTTATGAACACCAAGGATCATATCCTTTTATTTGAATATGGTTATTTCCTAATTTATAACTAACTAACTACTACAATATAAATTTTAAGTACATAGTGGGTTTAACCTCTATGTTTTGGCATATCATGATTGACTCACCCACCTTTATCCATTAAAACATATAGTGATAATTCATACTATAATTATTATTAGTTATGTCCATATATATTCAATCATGATGGTTATTATTATACAAAAACACTTCTCAAGTAAGATAGTCATACCATATACAATCAAAATAAAGCTATCTATCCTTATGAATTTACAATTATATCCAAATTGGGATCTCAAACTCTTAGTCTTTTATAAGTAATATATTGTAATCATGTTCAAATGAGGCCCAATGGATTTTTTTATTCCCTATTAGGATCTTACTATATATTGTGTATGCCAATATGACACTATACTAAAATAGTTTCCCTATGTAACTTTTCCATAGTTTGATTTTATCAAATGAGAAAATAGTTCATGAATTTATTGAGATAATCAAACACAACATAATCTATGTCAGAACTCTCAGTGCTAAGGATATCCTTATAGATAAGTCCATGGTAAACTAATACCCTTACATACTTATAGTAAATGAGTTGAAGTAACTCACCTTATAATTTATTCCCTCTCTTTATCCACTATCATTTTATGTAAATAGAGACAAAAATGTTTATATTACTACACATCTAAAATCACAAGAAACAACATGAAAAATCATGATACATATTTGTATAAAATATATTTAAAAACCATATTTAGTCTTGTAGATACTTTATAAAATACTCTAACATAGATTTAGAGACATTCACCATACCTTGTATATAAGAAACCTCAACATCCACAATAGAAAATCCTAATACTATATTATTCTCCATGATTAGTTCATGTATCACATGATAATTTGAATCAGAATCCTAGAAAATAATTACATTTTACACTGATGAAGTGGTAAAAAAAAATGATAAAACCCATGCCATATTCTTTCAAAAATAAAATACATTTATCTATTATTTAGGGAGAAATCTCATCAATTTCTCCTCCTCCATTGACATACAAACTCCCTTAACCTAACTCAATCAACAAAGATCATCAAAAATCACATTCCCATTTCTTGGGTAATGTTTTATAACAACGTTAATGTTCTTTATGTACTTTATTCAATGACTCCACTAGATGTTTATTTCAATTTAGTAGAATGAATATCAACCACTCTTAGTGTGAAAAATGTTGACAGTATTGTTAGAATCATGGGTTCATTGTTTACAAGGCCTATAAGAGACAATCTGATGAATCATAATATATATTATAAAAAATCACTTGGTCAAGGTGAATTTGAAATATAGTAGTATCAAACCTCATCACCAACTTTGGAAATTACCCATTACCCTTACAAGTACACTCAAACTTTATTCCCATTTTGTATAGAATTATAATTGGTGCTACCATGGGATATTTGTCTTAGATGAACCATTGATAATGCCTAAACAACTTAAGAAAAATGAGACCATGAACACATTCTTATGTCATCCTAAAGACACAATCACCTCAAACTTCTCTAAAAAATCAATATCTTACCCTCCATTATCATATTCCTAGGGAGATGCACTAACTAAATATGAAAGTGACTTTGTGGATTCTTATAATATTTATAATGTTCTTAAAATATAGTTAGTGAAATATCATTTTGAAAAACATGAAACTATAGAGTCTAAAATTATACTAATATCTCATCCACAAATATGATGTTTAATAATATTTCATATAAATGAAATACATTATTCAAGGGAGTCATGAATAATGATGGTTAAATTTTAATATTTTAATCATTAGGTACATTTATATCCCATAATTTCTCTTAAATTTATTCATTAGTATATGCTCCACAATTACCCATAATAGGTTGTAGCATGATCATTGGTTGATTTTGGAGAACCATTGATCTCTCATAAACTGAATAAAAATGTCATATATCTCTATAAATGTATAAATATTTTTCATTATAAATATATTATACATCTAATAAACTACACATGACATGAGTTTTTTATCCATTTAGTTGGTTAAAAAAGTATAGGAAACCCTAAAGGTAGGAATCGTTATGGGATCCACACCAAGAGTTTTATCAATCATAAAATCAATCTACCATTCAATAGGGATTCCTAAAATGTTATCTATGTAAAATCAATAAAATATCCCCCCATAAAAGAAAAAATAGTTTTAATCATAAATTAATCCACTTCATTAACCTTACTATCCACATGCTCTATAATGGATTCTATCATACTGAATTTAGGTCCAACTCTCTATTCCTCTTTATTGCACTCTTTTATAATAACATACTCCACAATGGAAGGTAAATGACACCAACATATGGTTGATATCATCTAGATCCAAGATTTATATAGAGTAATACATCTCAAACATAATTTTAAAACTTTTTATATTTAGAACATTGAAATCCCATGTATGACCACAACCCCTAACCACTATAACACATGTTGGGAATTTTTGGACATGATCCAACGCATTTAATAGGGGTGTACAAACAGAAACATATATAATGGAAAAAATCTATGGACATCCCAGAATAAGAAAAATCCAAGAAAAAATTAATATAATTGGATGACAATGTATCAGACTAAGAAACTTATAAAATTAATGAAAATAGAACTATAACATTGATTGAATAACAAAACTCTTTTGTATTTATTGAGAAATATTCAATGATGTATACCATACTAGAATAATACCAAAAAACATGACCCAATAATTTTTAGCATGACTATGGAAAAAAACCCCTATGGCACTCATAATTGTTTCAACCCTTGAGACCCTCAACTGACACCAAAAATCTACCTCGATATAGTGCCCCAATTATCACTTTGAGCCCCCTAACTAGTCCCAAAAATCATATGTCTAATATAATTCAATGACTAATCCCACCTAATAAATAATATTGTAGAACCAATCGATCCTCCACATATTTTTACATGAATGGAGACCATTGGATGAATTATAGATGACCTTTAGGAATAACATGTGGGGAGAAATCCACTACTGGGAGGGATTGATTTTTCATTTCCATAAATAGAATATAATCAATATTCCTAATAAATATCATCATGACTACAACAATTAATAACATGTGGGGAGAAATCCACCATAGGGAGGTAGTGATAAAAAATTTCCATAAATAGACTATCAAACATATCCCTAACATATCTCAACATTTATCCCATTTATACCCCTAAAAGTGGCTCTGATATCTCAACAGGAAAGGCCAACACCTGGTCCAATGAGAACTAGGAGAAAAATTATCTCACTAAGATCTACTTGATATTTCATTAATGAGAGAATTGTTTCAACCTTATTCTAGTAATTCATCAGATTGAATATCCGAACCTATTTCCTCACATCTAATTAAATACATATCTCAAATATATAATCTATATAGGCCTCATTCATTAAATAAAATGAATAAAAGTTTAAAAAATCATAGAACCAATTCATATATATAGTCATAAGCATCATCCCTTACAAATGTTCCATAAACTACATAAACTATTTTGTATTTAATTAATCTAAAAACAACCCCTTGATGAATAGGTATGTGAAGGTTTCACATAAAAATCCCCCACATGTCTTGGAATGTACAACGACAACCCACCACCACCTCTTGAGTAACTAAATCATATAATCCACCAACATCACCCACATGTCATCACCAATGTAAAATACTTCATATATTCCCTTTACTATCTCTATACAATCCTCACTATCCTAAGGCTCATAAATACTATATGATGATATATGGTTATGAAGCTAAAATTAGTGGGAGATGTTTACCATTGTTTTCCACCACAATGAGAACCTCCAACCTCCAGTGGTATAAGTTGAAACATTGTATGATGAATCTAATTTCCTATATAATCCAAATTAATATCATTCTTAGAACCACCATAAAAGAAATATTAGTTTATATCCCGAGAATTCCATATATAAAGAAAATCCTATATCTGCTACCTAGGTATTACCAAGAGATGTTATTGATGCAGATTTTTTAAGGCCTATGAAAGAACCACATACCACCACATATTAGCCTAAATAAAAAAACATAATTATAACATGAATAAGATATATTAATTATATTTTAACAATATTTTATTAAAAAAAATAAAGATATTATTATTATAATTTAATTAAGACATACCTATATCATCCATATATAATTCAAGAACATGACATGTGATTATACATGCCTATTTAAGTATACCTTATCTCCCACACTTTTTCTACACAAGGAAAGTGTAAAAATTCCATAAACCACAGCTGCATAAAAATATTTAGTGAAAAACATGAATCCATAACAAAATAAAAAACTACAAAAAATCCCAGTACCCATGAAGCTCAAATGTCTACTCTATAGGTGTTTTCCATACAAAATAATAGCCTCACACTTATGTTCTGGACATCTTATCTTTCTTCTACCAAGACCAAGATAACCAATATATTAAATGATCATTGATAAAAAAAAATTAAGACCCATTCTAAGAACATTTGGCCTGATCTATTGTGGAAAAATAACTCATGCACACCTTTACTTACACAATAGGTTATTGACTAGATTAAACACATCAGGTCATCTAGTGTGGAGACTATTCATATAATATTAGGGAACCATCACAACAAAAAATATAGAGGAACTAATAAGTAAAAAACTATCAATAAAAATTTGGAAGAATCCAATAGACAATAACTATTTCTATAATAAATCCATGAGATGCAACATATCATAAATCTAAGACAAAATATACTCACATATGGTAGGTCAATAATAGTTATAAAAAAATAATGAAATAATATTAGTGGCATAATATAAAAACGATGCATGGATATTTCTTTTCACCTTCTCAATCATCATCATACCCCATATTTTCTATTTCCCTTCATAGGCCCCTTTCCCTCTGTTGGATCCCATATAAAAAAATATTCATTTGGATTGTGGTTCCCATGGATGTTTTAATAATAAGTACACATAGGAAACCATTAAAATTTCTTTATCCTAGGTGTAATAGATAAATGATGTTATACACATTGAAAAAAATACACTACTAGATCAAATGTCTGAGGGATATTCATGCACCATCCATGACGACATGCCAGGAGAAAGATTCTAGTTGAGCTGAAAATAAATCCTTTAATATGACCAATACATTCTACAACCCACATATCAATAATTATAACACAACATTCACACTCAAGTTAAGTAAAACACTACAACACATACAATAATCCTATGCACACCATATCACACATGTTTTATCATACATAAAACCCATACAAAGTCCCCGACCACACTATATCACTCATGGTTTTCCATGCATCATTTTTCCAACTCATCCTTCTCACTCATGATTAGTCATACATCATCATTTTTTATCTTAACCATCTCACTGATGGTTAGATTATACATCCTCAATCACATACTTTTGTAAGACAATATAATTTCCTCTCACCTATGAAATTATCAAAACAACCTATATCAACATTCTAGAAAGAACACATGATGATAATAACATAAAAAATTCTAAACATCCCACTCAAGATGAACGAAAGAAACCATACCATTTTTTTCAAGTATATCCAAGTGTGTTATCCTATTTCAATCTAAAATGGTTTCCAAGAAAAATCCTAATCCTCACACACTTTTAACTAGAATAACTCAGAATCTATAACTTTATACCACCATATTAGGTCACTCTATCAATGAAAAACCCAATAAACACTTTGTTGGAATAACAAACATAGTTGAAAATCCTAGCCTTTTGAAGAAGTAAAATGTATCAGTATATAGATTCTATGAAATTTTACCAATATTCCCCCACTACAGGACCAAGCACAAAATTAAAAACCCACCTATTTAATCAGATGTTAAATATATATCATCACATAGTCTACACATGAACCATGAATAAATTTAATACATAATACTACATATGAACCTCATAATAGGGTAATAACATCTCGCCTCAAGCTATATATATTACTTGTTACAAGCCATACACTCTGACTCAATCTTAATCCAATAAAGTACTAAAATCATCCCTCCAAATTCACAATAATTTTTTAGGAAAAATAGATGAAAATAATGTTATGAGGACACATATAAAGAATATAAAACATTATACATTTGAATATATGATCACAACAACCAATAATACAAAAAAACAAAAATAGGAGAGATTATTATTTAAACAATTTTATTTTCTATGTTTAACAATATACAAATTACTGTATTATTATCAATGAAGTAATTATTCAAAAATTAATTCAATAAATTATATCAGTAATCATGAATGATACAATAATGAAATAATGTTCACAATGAGCCAAAATACAACCACGATCAATATACATTACAATACTATTATCTATTATTAATATAAACCAACATAGAATAGTTTTAGGGATTATTATAGTAAAATACTCCCATAATAAAATAAATTAATATAGTAGTCAGACATGACAGTATATGGCCATGTCAATCATTGGGTATGCCTCACAAAATACATAGTACATAAAATATAATTTACATGAAATGTAATACTCAATTCATAAAAATAAGATCTGAACATGGTATAAACAATCCAAATTAGGCACTAACATGATAATATTATTATTGGTTCCTAGAATAATGTGGGAATGTATTAATTAATGATACATTGAAAAGTCATTCAAAAATAAAATTTAAAGTGTTTATAATTTATATATAAAGACATTGTTTTAGAAAACTATAGATGATCTGTCACACCCTGACCGACGATTCATTTTAATTTAATTATTTTGCGTCTTTCTTTTGAGCGGTGGTTTGAACAGATTCATGTTTAATAAACAAAATTGGATTTTATACAGGTGCGTGGTGGTGCGCACGACCGGGCTCAATTCCTTTCCTTAATAACAGATTGTTCTAATTTTTTTTAAATTTATTATTAAATGAGCGCACGACTAGGTGCATGGCCATGCACACAACTAGGCGCGCGACCGCACACGCTCCCATGCTCGTGACCATGTTCAGTGTCCAAACTCCGTTAATAATTATATTATTATTTTGATTGGTTTTATTAATTTATTTTTATTATTAGGGATAAATTCATCATTATTTATTGTGGTTTTTTATCCTCGTATTTTCTTTTTATTTTATTTTCCATTTTATACTTTATTTTCCATTATTTTCTTTTCTTTTTTAATATTTTTTTTTATTTTTTTCCTCCCTCTCCCTCACCCTCACTCTCTTCGGTCGCCTCCCCCCCTTTCGGTGAAACCCTACCCGCACAGGTCTGCTCCCCTCTCCTACATACGGCATGAGCCCTATCTCCATCCCCCGTGGGTGTCGGCGCACATCGCCTCGCTCATTCTGGCTTCCCTCACACCACCTCAGCCCCAGTCGTACTCCCCTTGTGCCACCCCACGTCACCCCATCTCCCCCATTTTCCCTTTCCCATCACCCCAAACCCCCTTCCTCTTACTATCTTACCTCTGCACCTGTTTCAGACCGGCTTTTCTTCTCCCTCTACAACGAACCGGCCCAGCACCTCTCCCCTTCCAAAATGGTAGCCCTCCATTGCCCCCCCTCGAACCGGCGCAACACATCCCCCCAACCTCCTCAATGCACACATCCCCCCTCGTGTTACATTCCTCTCAGCCTGATCACCCAGAAAACCAGCGCGCGCCACCCTAGCCTTGTGCCACCCCTCCCCTCCACTCTCATTCATCCTCTAGTGTATCCCCCTCCAACGCAGTGCGGCGTCCTCCAGCGCGGACCACCACATAGCCCCCCAGCTCAGAACCCTCCTCGCCGGCATCCAGCAGGTCCGATGCACCCCCCTCCTTGGCTCAAACAAGGACCTGAGAACCCTAACACACCCTCCCTATTTGTTTTGGCCATACCCCCCTTCCAGCAAGCCTCTAGCTGGCTTGACCCCTTTCGGAAAGACTCCAACCGGTGCAGCACACCCCCGACACCACCCCATCTCGCTCGGCCAGCTTTCCGCACCCTCTCTACAGGTGCATCCTTCTTCATCCAATTGATTTATTCATCTAATATTTCATATTTTTAGGGTGTAATATTAATTTAGTTTGTATTCATTGTTTTGGGTTCATTTTCTTGAAAAAAATGGTTCGCGTTAGGTATTTTGAGGTGCAACGGTCATGCGGTTGGAGTTTTGCACCACACTCGCAGGGTTTCCTACATTCCAGGTAGGTGGTTCTGCTTATAATTATTGTTTTATGAATTCATTGGCGTGTTTAATTAATTTGGAATATTATTTAATTAGTTTTCATGGTGTGAGATTTTTTTTGATCCCATATGCACTGATTTATTAGTAATGTGTTTATGCATTATTAGTGTGATTTTATGTGGAAACCCACGTCAAGATGGTTATTAGTATTTCATAAATTGTTCACCTTCCATATTAGATCATAAAATGGATGAATAATAAATTTTTGTATGAGTTTTGTGTGCGTTTGATTCTAAAAAGGGGGTTTGGGTGTGTTTTTGACATAAGACCATGTGGTTATTTATTGGTTTGTATTTTTTTTACAAATTGTAACGTTTTTCATTGAATGATAATTGTGGTGCAATTCATGATTCAATAATATTAGGTTGTGTGTTTGGTTATAAAGTGGTATTTTAAATAAAACCAAATGTATGTTTGGTGAAAATATTATTGCGTCATTTGTTAACGATTGTCTTAAACTACTCAAATGGTTTCTTTAATTGGTGTAAGTGTTGTAGGTTGAACTTTTGATGTGGAGTTGTGTGTGTTTGGTTATGAAAGAGGGTTGTATTGGTTTTGTGTGTAAATTCATGATCTGCTCTTCAAAACTCGATTATTAAAAATCTTAAATGTTTTATTAAATAGTTATAAAGGATGCAAGGTTGTTTTAATTGGTTTTATAACTGATGCAGACTTGGTTTTGAGACATTTTTTTTGTGCATCTTATTTCAAATGGATTTTGTGTGTGAAAAATGTCTTGTTTGGTTTGAGTATGTGGTTATGACATAAGACTTGAACTCTGAACTACTTGAGCACAAGCAGGAAGCCCCGGTAGCTAGGAGGGTAGACTAGACTAGTGGTCTAGTGTTATAGAGGTGAATCGACCCGTTTTCACTGGAAGGAATGACGATTTCAACACTAACTAAACTTATGATTTTCTGAGGGTCGTGTCCTTCTAAGCCATGTTTTCTAAGGGTCATGGCCTTCTATGCCACGTTTTCTAAGGGTCGTGGCCATCTAAGCCATGTTTTACTGAGACACAAAGATCTAGGGACCCATGCTAGCTAACACCCATGCGGCCTCTCCCATTCTAGTGCTCATTAATTTCTTTATGCTCTTCAATGTGGCACTTTGTTTTTTTTAAAGTAAGTTTGTGTGTGTGCGTGTGTGTGTGTGTGTTTTAATTTAAGTTGTTTTTCTAAACTACTTTCTCTTAACTTTTTTTCTCTAAAGTTGCTCAAGATTTTAGTTCTTTTCTTTAATTAAGGTTGAAAATGTTATTGTCATCTAATAATTGTGCGTGGAACCTTTTCTCGTTGGCATTCTATTGGGATTTTAGCTCACACCCTACATACACATTGGGGTGTATGTAGTTTCTATTTCTTTTCTTTCCAGGTTGAGGCATCGAGCTTAGCATTGTTGGTTTGGGTTTTCGGTAGAATCCCCATGTTGATTTGGTGGCGCTGGCTTGGGGATGTGACTCCACATGTCGCACGAAGGTTTGAGTTGGATTTTTGGTTTTCCTTTGAGGTAGTTTCATTTGGGTTTTTAGTTCATGTTGTAAACTTTAAATATGAACTTGGTATAAGGGTATGTTTGGTTGTCTGTTTTTAGTTTCAATTTATTCAGTTTGTTGCCTTTTTTATATTTATTTATCAGGGTAAATAGTTCCCAAGTTTATTTTTTGATACCCAAGCACTTGTGCCAGCCTGTGGGGAACGGGAACGCCCTTCAGGCCTTGCTGCTGATCAGGTCGGGCGCCTGGTCAGATGGAAACCCGGCCTGGTTTGTGAAAAAATGGCATCAGAGCCTAGGTTTTTCTTGTTATTTGGGGTGTCAGGTAGATTGGAGATAGGACTATCGATACCCGAAAGATTGGTGCGAGAAGAGCGTCGTGAAACCTTACTCGTTCTGATCCTTAAGTAATCATGGGTAGTTCATGATTTATGTTTTTGGATTTTCTCTTTGTGTATGGGGGATGATAATAGGAGTAAACTGGTACTGAATGTGGTATCACATGGAGTAGTGACCCATGTGAAGCCTGAGAGTACGATTTCACACTCCTAGTGGTTAGTTCTTGCCTAGGGCATGGTCTTCTAAACCATGTAGCCAAGTTATACACGACCACTAGTCATCTGCCTAGGTGATTTAATGTTTGCGATGTTTTTCTTCGGTTTTGGGATTGGTGTGGAAGTGTTTTCCTTTAAAAAGTGAAGTGGACCTTGGTGTTTCTATTATTTTATTTTGGTGTGTGTTTGACATGATTTTTGGGGTTCATTTTTCTTAGACCTTATTTTTGGAATTTGGCATTTGATCTGTCGAAGTTGAATTCCTAAAATAATGTCTTGGTTTATATGAAATTGAAATGGGTTGTTTTAGAAATGGAAAGAATTTTGGAAATTTTCCTTGAATTTTTGAAATGGTTTTGGAAAAAAGGGTATTTTTAGATATTGAGAATGTTTTTTTGAAAGTGGAGTATCCTTGTTTCTTTCCAGTGGTATTCCTATGGGTGTTCGCATGTGCATGTGGACTTGATAAACGGATTGTTTGTGGATCTTGTGGACGAGAGCCTGAGTGGCACGAAAATGCATACTTACGGAGCACCATGGAATATCAGTGGTGGTTGATTGATTTCTAAGGTTGCTTCTTGTTTCCTAGAAAGTGGTACTTTTTATTAAATGTGGTCCTTTTTCTTATATGGGTTTTTGTGCTCAAATGGTATTGAAAATGGGAAAAATGACATTGCGTTTAGAGTAAATATGTATTTTCAAAATAGCTTGTGGGCTTGTTGTGTAGAGCCTGGTTTTTCAAGCGAGGGATTTTCATTAAGAATGAAAAGATGTCTTAAATTGGGATTACTGGAATTGTGTTTGAGGCATAGATACTTATTTTGTGATGTGTTTGGTTTTATGGAAGGTTAGTTTTGTGATTCTTGTTTGGGATATGCCCCCTAGAAATGTCCCATGGGTTTCTGACAAGTCTCTCGGTTCTTGGCTCAACCCAGACTCCCAGTGGAGTGGCGAAGTTGGGTTTTGCTCAGTGGTGTCGACTGTTCATAGACGTCGAGGCCAGTTGGAAGTCGTTGAGTGCTTTAGGAAAGTTGGAAGTGTCTCTGGTTTTGGAGTAACTCTAGATGTTGTGTATGCGTATGTTGTCTCATGTACGTTTGGAGGAGCGAGACTAAACTAGAAAATCATGATAGTTCTGTTTTCATTGAGAATGGTGATGTCGTGAGTAACCCTCAAGACTAGTCTCATTCTGCAGTTGTACTTAAGGAAGTTAAGGCGAAGGAATGTGGTTGATATCGTAGGTGCTCGACTAGTCAACAAGCGGCAAAGGGGTGCATTGACCTTTCTGATGAGCTAAATTCTTGTTCCCCAGAGGTTGTGTGAAACAATCGGTTTAAAGATTGTAATAGTTGTTGGTCCCGTTTATACTGTGGTAAGTGAATGTTCTTCGTCCAATGAGGAGTGTGAACTAATAGGACTTGTTCTTGGAGTGCTCATTCTGTCAGTTTGTGTAGCGCATTTGACAGACTGCTCAATCTCTTACCTCTAGTGTGGTCAGTCAGACACTCTAAGTCGTTCGCTGCAATTCGCAGTTGGTGAGTTGACAAAGTGGCTACTTGGGGTATGATGAGAATTATGTAGGTTTCTTTTACAGCAGAAGAAGTTCCAGTCAGAGGTGGTTAGCTTATGACTGCGAGGTGGTAGATGCTTCCAACATTAGAGCCCCAACCATAGGTATCGGGGTGAAGCTTGCGCACAGTCAAAAACTCGTCAGATGTGGTACGAGTTTGGTCTAACTTAAGTCCACATTGACAGATGGGGACAAATGAAATTTCCTCTTTGAGGTATTGCCTCTGAAGGATTCATTTTTTTTGTGATGGGTATGGAGGCCGTGTATACTTGTTGCAGTATTAGTTGTGGGAGTTCCTCCTGTGCCTTAAAGAGGTTCGGAAAATCCGTATTCTTGTAAAGCCAGTAGGCATGCTCTGTAAACCCTCTTGTGGTCGGAGATGCTCATGTCTTGTGGAATTGACTTGCGCCTGTTTGGTTCACCACTTGGTTAGGGGTTTCTGATATCAAAGCTATCTCGTGGGGAAAAGTTTTGTCCAGTGTAGGAATCTTCTATGCAGGCTGGCCTGCATTGGTGGGTTTATGATAAAGGGTTCTATATGCATTTATCAAAGTAATATTGGAATGCCCACACGAGTTCCGTGGTGTTAAGAAATTATAAAATGGTGGGGAGACCCATTACGGTTCTTTCCGGCGTCTCTTCCTATGTTGGTTTTGGTTTAACTTGGGGATCTTTGAGGGTCCAGCAAGTGTTAAAGGTTTGACTGGGCTTGTGAGTCGTTTTGGTTTGGAGAACCAATGTTGGACAAGAATCCTAATATGGTGGAGAGACCACCATAGGATGAGCTTGGGGAAGACCCTATTTTCAAAGTGCACTTGGAAGGGTAACCCCTTACTTTTTCTCTACCCGACCTCGACCATGCTAATTGGTTAGCTCAGATAGTGGGTTGCTAGACGTTTTTTCTTAGATATCTCGAGCTTCCCTGACAATCCCTAAGTTTGGGGTCGGGGTGTTCCATGTTGTAGTTCTATTTTAAGGTGAATTCCTTTTTGTTGGTCATTTTTCTTGGTGATTCTGATTTTGAGATCCTTGACGTTTCAGGTCATCGGCGTTTTGAATGCTTGGTCTTTAGGAAATTGAGGTTTGGTTTTATGTGTCTTCACGGTCTCCCTTGGAACCCTTGCTTGACCTAGTCTTTTGGGACTTTCTGGGGGCAGAAGGTGTCATGGTGGGGAGAATTTTCAAACCCCGACCGACGCTTCATTTTAACTTAATAATTTTGGTCTTTCTTTTGAGCGGCGGTTTGAATCAGTTCTTCTCTAATAAAAAAATTGACTCTTATATAGGTGCGTGGCAGTGCTCGTGACCGTGCTCGAGTGCTGTCCTTAATAATAGATTTTTCTAATTTTTTTTAAATTTATTATTAAGTGGGTGCACGACCGGGCGCGTGGCTGCACACACAACTGGGCGCGCGGCCGTGCACGCTCCCATGCTCGTGACCATGTTCAATGTCCAAACTCAGTTAATAATTATATTATTATTTTGATTGGTTTTATTAATTTATTTTTATTATTATGGATAAATTCATTATTATTTATTGTGGTTTTTTATCCTTCTATTTTCGTTTTATTTTATTTTCCCTTTTAATATTTATTTTCCTTTCTTTTTGTTTTTATTTTTATTTTATTTTATTTGTTTTTTTCCTCCCTCTCCCTCACCCTCACTCTCTCCTGTCGTCTCCCCCCCATTTTTGGTGAAACCCTACTCGCACAGGTCTGTTCCCCTCTCCTCCATGTGGCGCGAGCCCTACCTCCATATCCCTTGGGTGTCAGCGCACATCCCCTCCCACATTCTAGCTTCCCTCGCACCACCTTGGCCCCTCGTCTCACTCCCCTTGTGCCACCCCGCATCACCCCATCTCCCCCATTTCCCCTTTCCCGTCACACTAAAACCCCTTCCTCCTGAAATCCTACCTCTGCACCTATTTTAGACTGACTTCTCTTCTCCCTCTACAACGAACCAGACCAGCACCTCTCCCCTTCCGGCAAGCCAGCCCTCTGGCGCCCTCCCCTCGAACCGGCGCAGCACAGCCCGCCAGCCTCCTCAATGCACACACCCCCCCTCGTGCTGCTTTCCTCTCGGCTGGACCACCCGAAAAACCAGCGTGCACTGCCGTAGCCTTGCGCAACACCTCCCCTCCCCTTGCCTTCCTTTTCTGGCACATCCCCCTCCAGCGTAGCGTGAAATCCTTCAGTGCTGACTACCACACAGCCACCCCATCTTGGAACCCTCCTCGCCGGCATCCAGCAGGTCCATGCGCACCCCCATCCTTGGCTCAAATGATGATCAGACAACCCTGACACACCCTCCCTATTTTTTTGGCTACACCCCCCCCTTCCGGTAAGCCTCCAGCCGGTGCGACCCTTTTGGAAAGCCTCCAACCGATGCAGCACACCCCCGACACCACCTCGTCTCGCTCGGCCAGCTTTCTACACCCTCACCTTAGGTGATTCCTTCTTCATCTGATTGATTTCTTCATCTAACAGTTTATCCGGTTAGGTTGTAATATGAATTTGGTTCGGTTTTATTGTTTTGGGTTCATTTTCTTGAAAAAAATGGTTCATGTTAGTTCTTTTGAGGTACAACGGTCGTTCGGTCAGAGTTTTTCACCAAAATCACAAGGTTTCCTACATTCCAGGTAGGTGGTTACACTTATAATTATTGTTTGATGAATTCATTGGTGTGTTTAATTAAATCGGTGTATTATTTAATTAGTGTGCATGGTGCGAGATCGTTTTTTATCCCATCTGCACTGATTTATTAGTAATGTGTTTATGCGTTATTAGTGTGATTTTCTATGGAAACCCATGTCAAGCTGGTTATTAGTGTTTTATAAATTGTGCACATTACATATTAGATCATGCAATGGATGAATAATGAATTTTTGTATTATATTTGTGTGTGTTTGATTCTAAAAAGGGGGTTTGGGTGTGTTTTTGACATAAGACTATGTGGTTCTTTATTGGTTTGTATTTTTTTTACAAATTGTAAAGTTTTATTAGTAATAATTAGTAATAATTAGTAATAATTAGTAATAATTAGTAATAATTATGAGTAATTAGGAATAATTAGGAATCATTAGGAATAATTAGGAATAATTTAGAATAATTAGGAATGATTAAGAATAATTAAGAATAACTAGGAATAATTAAGAATAATAAGGAATAATTTGGAATAATTAGGAATAAATAAGAATAAATTGGAATAAATATAAATAAATAGGAATAAATATGAATAAATTGGACTAATTAGTAATAATTTAAAATATAAAGGTATAAATTGAAATAAATAGGAATAAATAGAAATAAATAGGAATATATATAGGAATAAATATGAATAAATAGGAATAAATAGGAATAACTAGTAATAATTAGGAATTAATAAGAATAAATAAGAATAAATAGGAATAAATAGGAATAATTAGAAATAATTGGCAATAATTAGACATAATTAGCAATAAATAAGAATAAATAGAAATAAATATAAATAATTAGGAATAATTAGCTATAATTAGCAATAATTAGCAGTAATTAGAAATAATTAGAAATAATTAGAAATAATTTGGAATAATTAGCAATAATTAAGAATAATTAGAAATAATTAGGAATAACTAGCAATAATTAGAAACAATTAGCAATACATACCAATAATTAGCAATAATTAGAAATATTTAGCAATAATTAGCAATAATTACAAATAATTCCAATAAATATGAATAATTACCAATAATTACCAATAAATACAAATAAATACCAATAAATACCAATAATTAGCAATAAATACCAATAAATAGGAATAATTAGGAAATATTAGTAATAAATACCAATAATTAGGGATAATTGTCCATAATACCAATAAATAAGAGTAATTAGGAATAAATATGAATAATTAGGGATAATTAAGAGGAAAATAAATTGTAATAAATTGTAATAATTTGGAACAATTTTCAGTGGATTAATGATACTCATTTTGCTCGATAAATCTTCTCTTTTCAACTCTCACCGACTCAAATACATTATGAAATGTATGATTCTACGTGTGCATATACAATCTCGTATGCACTAGTTTGAATATGCATTCATAGGACCACATTTTTCATAATGTTTTCAAGTGGTGACAGTTACATGAAGAAGATTCATCGACAAAAAGGGGGCTCTATTGTCTGATGACTCATTTACTTGCATCTTTCTCACACTGAAATCACAATGAAGAATCTTCTCAGAGGTACGCTTATACATTCTCATGTGCATGAGAATGAATATACATACCTCTGAGCAGATTCATCATTGTGATTTCAATGTGAGAAAGTTTCAAGTAAATGAGTCATTAGAAAAAAGAGTAGCTCTTAATCCAATAAAAATTGAGTCATCCGAAATTAATGGTAATTATTAAGAAGTAGTTGTAATTATTTTTCTTTTTTTTGGACAGTGTTTTTAGAATTTCAAATTATTCAAAAACATTAATGATTTTATATTTTGTAGAAAAATATGGAACAAGGAAGTTGACAACAGTCATTATTAGATGATCGTGCTTGGGTAATTCAATGTAGAAATACAAATGTATTTGGTTTAAATATTATATATATTGAGGGTGTTGAAGCTTTCTTATCATTTTCATCATCAAAGCCAGATTTTTTTCAGAAGGCACAATTAAGTGTCCTTGTAAAAAAATGTGCTTTGAGAACGTTTGACATATTTGACAAGGTTGGGGTATATCTCTTGCGGTTAGGATTTCAACTAAATTATGTTTTTGGGTTTCAACACGATGAATGAAGTTCCAGAAAAGATTCTAATAACTTGATTCCAGATCCATTATGGTTTCAAAATTTAGTACATGATGTTGCAGGTCCATCTGTTCAATAAACTACAACTCAGGATGATATTGATTTAACTCCTGAGTTGGCACCATCCAAATTTTATGAGTTATTGAGATCTGCTGAGGATGCATTATATCTGAGTTGCAAGATAAGAAAATTAGAAGCGGTTGCAAAATTTGTGGCTATTAAATCAGATAATTCAATTTCAAACAACTGTTTTAATCTGATATTTTCTTTGGTTAAAACACTATTACCTGAAGGAAATGTGTTGCCTATAAATTATTATGATAGAAAGAGGTTGGTTAGTAATCTAGGCCATAGTTACTGGAAGATTCATGCATGTGCAAATGATTTAATCTTATATTCTAGTTAAAATGAGTCATTGTATTGTTGTCCCACACGTGGAAATTCAATGTATAATGAGGCTCAACCGGGGAAGTCTTGATTGATTCCTATAATATAGTTGAGATATTTCCCCCTTAAACAAAGGTTACATGGTTTATTAATGTCTCAGAACACAACGTCAATGATGTCATGGTACAAAACCCAAATTTAAACTGATAAAAACATGAATCATCCATCTGATTGTGATTCATGGAAACATTTTGACCGATTGAATCCGTCTTTTTCTTTAGAAGCCTGAAACGCGTGATTGGGTCTTTCTACTGGCGATTTCTATTTGATTGATTCTTATGGTAGTTAGTATTAATTTTGGCTTGTCTTTATAAATCTGTACAATTTACCTCCATGGATATTGATGAAGGATCCCTATAACTTTTTGACAATATTAATCCTAGGACATTCAAAAAAGAATATTGATGTTTATTTGAAACCATTGATTGATGAGTTAAATTTACTGTGGAGTAATGGTGTTAGTACATATGATGTTGTTGAAAAACAAAATTTCATATTAAAAGATACATTGATGTGGACGACTAGTGACATCCTGGCATATGAAATGTTATCTAGCTGGAGTACACATGGTTCAAAATCATTTCCTTACTATATGAAAGACAACATGCTCTTCAATGGAAAAAACATTTCTATTTTTACAGACATCGTAGATTTCTTCCAACTGATCATTCTTTTCAAATTAAGAAATCTCATTTTTGAAAAGGCGCAATTGAAAGGGATGAACCTCCAAAAAGGATCTCAGGTAAAAAGTTAAAAATCAGTTGTATTTTCATTACCCCTATCACATTTGGGCCAATAGTAAACCAACAGAAAATCCATGGCTTTAGAAATGAACGTAATTGGATAAAATAGAGCATTTTATGGAATCTTCTATATTGGTCTGATTTTTTAGTCCAACACATGTTGGATGTTATGAATATTGAGAAGAAATATTTTGATAACTTGTTTCATACTGTTTTGGACACACCAGGTAAGACTAAAGATAATGTAAATTCATAATTACATCTTGCCCAAATTTGCAGATAACCAGAACTTGAACTATTTCAAAATGTCAGATCACAGACATTAATGAAGCCAACAACATCTAATACACAATCCAAAGAGAGTCACTTACTATTTTGTCAGTGGATTATAGATTTGTGACTTCTAGATGTTTATGCTTCGGATTTGGGCATATGTGTTAAGAATAGTCATATTATTGGATTAAAATTTAATGATTATCATGTTATAATGGAAATAATTATACCAATTGGATTCAGAGGTTTGTTGAATTCTAATATTTGGGATTCAATAACAGACATATCATATTTTTTAAGACATTTGTGTGGCGACAACAGACTATGTTGTACAATGAAAACAAGAATAAGATATTGTTTTCATTATATGTAAACTAAAAAAATCTTCCTGCCAGATTTATTTTACTCAATGGAACATTTTATATTACATTTTCCATGTGAAGTTAAATGTATAGGTCCAATAATATTTCGATGGATGTACCCATTCGATAGATTCATGAAGAAATTGAAGAAAAAATTATGCGACAAACATCATTTGAAGGCTCAATTGCTGAAGCTTATTTTAAAAAGGAAATTTCTTTTTTCTGCTCTCATTATTTTGAATCTGAATATCCATAAAAAGAAAACCACATGTGATTAAACAAGGGGAATTTAGATAATGAAAGGGAAAATAAAATATCAGTTTTTAATCATACATATCATTTCTTAGATGGAGTTCATGAATGATGGCTTTTAGATGATGAATATCACAAAGCTCATACTTATGTTTTACTCAACTGTGAAGAAATGAAATCATTAATATTGTTAGTTATTCTATCACTTATTCTATAATTTATATTATTTTAAGTAAACATATTTTATTTTTTGGTTATATGACAATCAAATCAATAAATAGCTTCCACAAATTACAATAGTTGATCTTGAATAGTGTCGACAATTTTTTTTCTCAATGGTTTTAAAAACTGGTATAAAAAATTATTGATACTCTAATATATATATATATTCAGTTTATTATTTATTATATTGATAATTTTTTTCAAATTTTTAGGTGTCTCAACATGTTGATAAAATTGATAAGCGATTTTTTTATATTGAGTAACCCACCATCCAAAATGGTTAAATTTTATAATTCATATGTGGTGAATGATTTTCAATTTCATATACGTGCATATGGGTAATAAAAAAACAATGAACAATGGAGTTTTCTTGAGATGATGAAATAATAGAGAAACTGAAGTGGACTTTTATAGAATACTGGATGAAATTATTAAACAATGCTATCTAATGAAAAATTACATAACAATGTTTAAATATTGGTGGTTGGATACTGAGAGAGGATTGCGTGTTCATATAATTCATGGAATCGTCTATATTAAACACAAATGCCTTCTTGTTGTAAATGAACCATTTTAAATGGCTCAACAGACACATCAAATATATTACGCAAAATACTAGGCTACATTATGAGACTTGAGTGATTGGTGGAGCATAATAAAAATTAAATATCAAGAAAATCAGTTTACTCAAACAGAATATAGTTCTGATGAAGTACAAGGAATTGAAATTTTTCAAGAGACTACTCAAAATCCTTTTTTTTACAAAGAGACATGAATATCGATGATGACACCCCACAATTAAGGGTCGATGGTGACAATGATGTTAATGATGTTATAAATGAATTTAGAAATGGAAAGAGATGACGAAACTGAAACTAATATGGATATTGATGACACCGATGATGAATATGAAGACATTGGCATCGTCAAATATGAAGATGATGATGAATGTGAAAATTGACACAGTTAAATGTTGGTTATAATCACAACTAATATATATCAATATGTAATAGTTATTTTCAATTATCTGGTAACAACAATACTTTTGTGTTTCAAATGGAACCTGAACTATTTCATGAGTTGGAGGAGGTTGAGATACCTTTGGATAAGGAGGATTTGGGATCATCTGACCCTCAACCTACTGGTAGTTCAGGGGGTACGTGGAGGGGGCACAGTCTTGCACAACTGATGATTACTGAACCTATCCCTGAGTGACGTCCTTATATTTGTTTCAATACATGCACGCAGAGGTATGGTAACATGTGTATTTTATTTAGCTCTAATTAATTTATTTATATACGAATTTTTTTATTATTTGTTCATTTTTCAAAGTTTTGTGCATGTAGCTGTTGGATAGGGTAGTGCTATCTTGAACAATTATTTTTTCAGCCATGGATCAAATGGGAATAGATTCTCATTGATGTGAGACTTAGAATGTTCAATCATTCATTGGTATGTAAATAAATAGTACTTATTTAGAAATTTATTTCATTAAAAACTTGATATTATAAATTATTTGTAAGGTTTATGGTATCCCATCGATGATAGCATGTGTAGCGCTATCCACGAGGCATGATAGTTGTCTATGCATGAGAATTTCCGTCAGTTTTTTCACAATTTAAGAAGGACAATCATTAAGAAAGGAGTGACAATATTTGATGATTCATGTAGATCCCACCGACAAGAGTACATTTAATCTCATGTTTCAGATGGATTATGTTCACACTGGTTGAGTGGTGGATTTCAGAGGAGATATTTATTGGGCTGTCAGAAAAAGGGGAGACATGACGTGACACATCGAGCTGGTAGCCTTACATTCAGTACACATAGAGAGCATCTTGTAAGTATCTTTTTTAAATATTTTATATAACGTTAAATATAAATATTTTATTCTATATTCATATAGGCAGTCGAGCATCTTGATATTATGAAGTACGACGTTTATCAGAGGATATATAGTGATCCAGCCACTAGAGATATTAGATGTGATCTCTAGCATAATATTGTGGTTAGTATTATTTCTTTTTTAGTTTTAAAATTAACAGCATATAATATTTTCACTAGTTTAATCTCAAATTAAAACTTAAGTAGTCATATAAGGCCATGAACTCTCAGACAAGGGCTGAGAGTCAGGCCGAGATGGCTGATCAGACAAGTTCCCACCATTTCGATGTGGCAGCATGGATGCAGGTAACCCAGTATGCCTTTGAAAAGGGCATAGTAGTTGGTATTTACTATCGTTTGACTCCTGGGACTTATTATGTTACTACTGTGATATTGGCATCCAACTCGAGAGGAGATCATGGAGAGGCGTTATCTTCTAGCTCACAGTATCAGGAGCAGTTGCCAGCTCAAACTTAGTTTATTGAGAGCATGCAGAAGCACCAGGAAGAGATGCATCAACGACATGGGGAAGACATGTGTCGATGGAAGTAACAGCAGCATGAGAAAATGGTTTACATGTGACGTCAGACTCATAGTTTTGGATTGGATTTTCCTCCACCATCTCCTCCAGCTCCTCCAGCTCCTCCAGAAGACTATCCCTCCAATGATTTTTTTCTTTTAAAAACATTTGAATTGAACATTTGTTGTTATATGAACTATTTATAGTTTTTTTCTTTTATATTGGTGCGAATATTTCATAATTTATTATTTATTATTTATTTTTAATATTTTAATTTTTTTATTTATTACTAGTATTATATTTTTAATGTTTTTTTGTTTTACTAATAATAATAATAATAATAATAATAATTTTTTATAATTTTTTATATTTTTTATAAATATTGATATTTCTACTATTTTTACTATTTTTTATTATTTTAATAATATTAATATTATTTTTTCATTAATCATAATTTAATTATTATTATTTTTGTTAATTATTTGAAAATATTAGTAATATTAATGTTTTTTTGTTTTTTTATTTTAATAATAATAATATTATTTTTTCATTAATACTAATTATATTTTTATTAAGTATTTGCGATGGGACCTTTTGTGAGGGCCCCATCAAAACAGGTTTATAACATAAAGCTATTTATGACGGGAAGTCGTTACATCACAAATAATTTTTAAGGCGAGCCAGTCATAACAGGTTCTTGTATATATAATGTATTTAATCAGAGATCTATTTATGATGGGACAACTTCCCATCACAAGTAATGTTTTTTGCAACTGACTTGTCACAAAAAATATTAGTTGCGACACTATTTTCTGCAATGAGCTATTTGTGATAGGACCCCTTCACAAAAAAAGTTTTTGTGATGGGATCCCGCTGAAAATATCCCATCGCAAATAGTCGAAATTCCAGTAGTGTTAATAGATTATTTTTTACAATTAAATTATTTCCCAAAAATAAGGCATTAATTGATAAAACATGTGTAATTCTATTATATAATAGTAAAATCAAGGAATATATTATTTAGGAGATACAATATTACCACTATCATTCTATTTGATCAAACAACATGTGGAATCATTAAAGAACATAAGATATCACCCTTTTAATGGGAAAACATTATAGGCAGGGTTGATGAAATTCATTAGACCTTGGGAGAAAAGATGAGTTCTTATTTAACATAAGATAATTTTCTTAAAAATCCATTTCTTAATTTTATTATTCTCATACCATGGATATTTTAAGTAGTGTCCATAGAGGTTGTAGGATAATGAAATGTTAGTTCCTACACATCTTGTAACTCTCAAGGTTGTGGTGTAGTGCGCCTCTCCAAATCAGTTTTAAGAAAATCATACCCCAATACCATCAAGGAGCGATCTCCTCTTTGATGGTGTGAAGTGTCTTCAAAATTTTACCATATGATATGATTTCTACTGTAATCTACCACATAAGTCCTCATAGTGTGATTCCTGATGTCAAATATTAACAAGCTTCCTGAGTTGATTTTTTAAAAGAAAAAATATACACATCAAGATTTTTCCAATTCATATAAATTTTCTTTCATAAGAGTCATAAACCTATTTTTAAAAATATTGGTCATATCATGACCCCCACATCACATCACAACTAGTTTTTTTCGAAATCTCACAATAAAAGAAGTATAAACTCTTAATAATAAGGGTTTGTACATATACATAACACTCACCAAGAAAGGAATCCATACTATCATTGGGAATATAACACACATAAATAATCTTTCTAGATATGACATGCACACATCATAGTACTATTGTCCCTCTGTATTGGTTTTCAGTCATTTACTAAAATCAGAAAACACTTAATCTAGGAAAATTCTTAAAAATAACTCCATGCCTTTATACCAATAACTCAAGATTTTATACACAAGAAAAAATATGAGGTTTTGGAAAAAATTTGTTTTAATCTTCAAATTTGTGTAAGGTTTTATATAACAACAACCAAATCCTTCACTGAGTGTCACCTACCCTAATCAACATTGAATGAGTATATATAAAAAATCACAAAATAATCAATAGCTGATGAAACATAATAAAAAATCACCTTAAACCAATAAAAACAATAACATAAGATAAAATTATGTGATAAAGTTAATAAATTATACCAAAATACAATAACCTCATGTTAAAAAAATATAAAATAAATTTATCCTTTAATTTTTTTTCAAAATTAAGAAAAATCTAATAGAAATGATACACAAATATCCTTATAAAAAATTATAATTTAATGTTGGTAAAAACACCTATAGAAGAACCCATTATATAATAGATTAAAAGTACTTACCATTTATAAGGAATTCAAATATTTTTGTTGTAATTCATAATGAACCATTTAATTATAATAAGAGGATTTTGATAAAAATAGTATATTAGGGGATTATAAAGTAGGTGAAAAGCCTTATCATATATTTGAATTTAAAATCACATCAAAATCTAACTTGAAGCTAAGGAATGTATGTTTTTAATAGAACTTAGTGATGGAGCGAATGATACCCCTAAAATAGTTATGTGATAACTGAATTCGATGTAAAGAAAGGAAGAAGATAAATGGATCAAGATTGGAATACCACTATTTCCCTCTTAAAAAACATATAATCTACTAGGTACCAATTATAGTTGTAACACCCAAGGTAAATAAAGAATATGACATTTTCACATTTATCCATATTTGTGAATAAAATATTAATATTACTTTAAAAAGGATGCTATGCTCGATGGCGTACCCAATACGCAACAATGAGTTTCTTGGGAATCTTACGTTGCACTCTAATAATAAAATAATATTATTTTAAATGGTAGTTAACGCCTAGCCGTTGTAATGGCGAGAATGAACAGAACTAACTACAAAATGATTATATATGTTTTTCAAATATTTTTACTCTTTACAATAAATGTTATAGGATTAAAAATGCGAATGAATCCAATTTTAAGCGTAAACATTCTAATATTCTTTAAAAGGTTGATTAACCGCCTTTTGATGGAGAAGTTATTTAAAACCACTTTTTGACAATTTTATGTGTTATATTTGACAAAATAAAATTCTTTTTTATAATCGGGACATCAAAATTTACTTCGTGTAAATTTTTGGTATTTTTCCGATATAGTTCATTTTTTAATGAATAGTGAAAAATGTTGTATTTTAATTAAAAACCACTTTTTAATATAATTTATTTATATGATTAGATTATATTTTGAATTGGTTTTAAAGTGAAATTAGAATATATTTTTACTATTTAATCCAATAGTGGTCGTTGGAATTAATTTAACTTTGAAATTGGACTTAAACTAGTGTCAATCTTTTGATATATATTGTTTCATAAAAACACGCTATTTGTTTTTACAGCGGGAATTAATTATTAAATTAATTAATGAAACTTATATGTTTTGAATTTTGTAAAATAGACATCATTTTTGAGTTCGGAATATCAAATATAGCTTAGGGTGAATTTTTGGTATTTTTTCTGAAAAACTTCAATTTTTGATGAATATTGAAACCACTAAGTTGTTGTTAAAGAAACTGATTTTTCATTTAAATGAAACTTTTCCACCTCTTTGTTTTTAATTTCAAAAATCTGACATACATGGTTTTCATTAGTAAGTAAAATGTGGTTCAATGGGATTAAAATAATTTTTTTAGTGAATAGTAACTTTTATGTTTTAATCGTGATTAGAGGTAATTAGTGTAATTTAAGGTAAAAATAATGTTTTAATAATACGAAATGAACTCGACACATGTCCTACCCTAATTTGATGTGTAATTTCCGACCAAGATAATCCATGGGTCAACTTGGGGACTCCATGGAGCCACTTTGGTTGGAAAATGACATAAATACCTTTTTATTTAAAGTTAAAATTAAAATGTCACAAACATGAGTTGTTTTACTAAAACAATTTTTAAATGGGGTTATACAAGTCATATTTTTGACTATAAATATTCATTAGAATGATAAAAAGATTTAAAACATCATGATATTTTTTTATAACTTTTAGAAATTAAATAAATTAAATTATTTATGACATCATGATGATGCAGCAATTACCTCATTAATAAGGGATTTAAATAAAATGAAAAGATAACGTTAAAAATATATCTTACACTTGTCAAAAAACTATTGTATGGGTGTATTTCGAAACCTTATCACCTTATTCTAGAAATATATCCTTTTAGGACCTTTTAAATCAGAAAATATTTTTATAATAAAATAATATTTTATAACTTTCCAAGAGTGCCTCTCCTCTCCTCTTATAAAAGGCCCCCACCTCTACCACCTTACACACACATCTCAAGCCTTTGGCTCAGAAAACCCCTACCCATTTCATCTCTCCACATCCCTATATTCATCATTGAAGCCTCACTTTTGGCAGAATCCTTTCTAAGGAAGCCTTTGAGCTCAAATCAAATAGAGTTACCCGATTTAAAGGTAATGTCTTCCCTTGTGTTCTTTTGTTTTTTTATTGCTTCTCCAACCCCCTAAACTATTTTTATAATTTTCATTTATAAAAAAAAAAGTATATTCAATATACTATGATGTTTTTCTGTGAAGGATTCAAGCTACACTTACACACACCTTCGTCTAATAGTTAAAGAACATACTGTTTTTATGGATGGTGAATTACTGCCTCATGAAACGATGATTGTTCAATATTCTTTTAACACCTTAAAAGGTGGACATTAAGATGTCACTATATTTATATATGATATATAATATGTTTATGTTTTCCTTAAGCTTATGTATTTATCATTTATGGCATAACTTTATGGTTTCCATTATGGGTAAACACGATATCTTCATTTTAGGAAGTGCGGACTACCGCCCCCTCAACGTGATTTGATTCGTTAATGCCATATGTGGGATGTATAAAGGATGTAATTAATGGTATTACATATGTTATCATACTAGAATTATAATATACCTTTATATCATTATTATTTAATTCAATTTAATACAAAAAAAATAAATGAAAGTAGCGTTCATGCGTACGTACGACTTATCGTCTCCATGAACGGTACATTTCATTTCTAATCTCCAAATGTTATGTACTATTATAAGTACATATATATATTGGATATATATGTAATATATTACATCTAAATTATGGATATAATTCTGTAATTATAATATATATATCTCTCATTTTGTTTTAATTCCATTAATATGAAAAAAATGAAAGTAGTGTTCATGCGTACGTACGGCCTACCGTCTCCATGAACGGTGCTTTCAATTTTTTATCTCCAATTTCTATGGAATATTATAAAATGAATATATACTGGATATATATGATCTTTAAAACATAAATACTATTCTGGATATGGAGTTCCTATAACCACATGGAAAATTCTTTTCCAACAAGTTCAATTTTTACTCATGTACTGAACATCGACAAAAACGTCTGATATGAACTCACTTTATTAACCAATTATTATAACATTATAATATGTGATATGAAATGAATAATAATATTTTAAGGAAGTCCTTAAGAAATTATAAATTGACCAAATTTTATTATTCATGAGATTAAAGAACGATCTAGTCATGTCAGACAAGAGGTAAGGGAATCATACCTCTCTCTTTCTTTGCAAGTACTCTCTTTTATGTCATTTCTTTTATGATCCATGTTCTTATGTTATAGGATGTTATTTTATATTCCTATTTCTGTAAATTTTATTTTAATGTGATGAGAGATCCTATTTGATCTCATCAATCCATTTTTGGAAGTTTTATTTGGAGCCATTAGGCTGCCAGATTTTTATAAGGGGATTTTCAGCTCACTTTTTGTTCCCGTGAGATTCATGCTACATTGGCCACTATTTCCTTTTTGTGTGGTGTATGTACTGCCCATTATTTTAATATTAGTATAATATAGTATCATTTATGGGTAGTTACATCTTCATTGTATGACCCTTCTTTCATGGGGTGTACGTTTTGAAAGTTGCCCAAATCGGTAAGGGAACCTTTCACACTCTTTTAAAAAAGACTTATTTTGTTATGTCTTTTAATTTACATATTTTTATGTTGGGATATGTTCTTATATATACTTATTTATGTAAATTTTATGTAAAAGTGATGGGATACCATTTTCTCTCTCATCAACTAATTTTATGAATTTTAAACTGATGTCTTTAGGCTATCGAATTTTTCCAAGGGAACTTCTTAACCCAATTTCGATTTCTTTGGGTTCAACATGTAGTTATTGAATATGTTATCCTTTGAATATGTGTGAATGACCTTTGATTGTTTTAAACTTAATATCCACTTATATTGGGTGTATTTATGTTTGTCACACATAATTATGAGATTGATTCATCCTTAATTTAAGGATACCTTCTTTATAAAGGATTTTATCTCATTTTACATTTCTATTGAGACTTCATTGTTGTTATGCACCAATTCAATCTTATATGGTGTATATACTGTCCTTTGGAATATTATATCATGAATCCCTTTATTCTCATGATATTATAAAATTTTGATTAAATTTTATTCCTCAATTATTGTATTCAAGTGTCTCTCATTTTGTTAAAAACCCTTTAACTAAAATATCGTTTTAAATGTTTTAATGATTTATTCTTATAAATATTTCTCATTAATATCCATGTTTTCAAAATGGTTTTAAGGATTTATTTATATGGATATTAATGGTTTAAAATGTTAAAATCTTCAATGTGGTATGGGACACTTTGATTCAAAAATCACTTTATTAAATGTTTTAAATGGTTTAGAAAATGGTTTTTAGAGTGGATTCATTATCTTAAAATATTATATTGTTATTTCAATGTGGGAATTTTATCTTTACTTTATGTTTAAGCTATGTGCTACGATTATGTTATGGTTCTTGGGCATTTTTTATGAAGACGGGTGGTTCCGTGATAAACTAAGGGCGGGTGAGACCGATATAGCTCTCCAATGCATTGGGTAACGCGAAGGGGTTAAACGTTAAGATTTATCCGAAAAGATTTAGGTAATATACTATCATGAGTATTCCAAACATAACCAAGATGGTTACTCCCTACATAAGAATGTTATGAATGCCTCAAGTTACCTTTAATCCTTATGATTTCTATGATTTATTCATGATTCGATGAGGTATGCTAATGTGATTATGTTTTATGGGTAAAGTATGATTTCATTCTTATGTATATATGTACTCATGTTTCTTTCCATATTTTTATATCCCTTACTGAGATTTTTATGCTCATCCCAAGTTTTTGAAATGTTTTTCACAGGTCAAGGGAAAGGTACATGATGTGATGATAATGTCAAGGAAGTGTCAAGAAAGAATCCATGTTTTATTTTAAATATGTTTCCATTGATGGGAAAAATGAATACTGTCTTTTATGTAACCACTTTGTTTAAATGTGGAATGTAATGCAAGTTTAATGATCTAATTCTCAAAAACTCTAAACCTGAATATATCCTCAATGTGTAATCTTGTAATAACTCAAGATTAAGTAAGGTTTAAGGCTGGGGCCTTATAGTTGGTATCATAGGTCGGTTTAGATAACTTTAGAGGTTAGGGTATTCTTTAAGCATAAGTGACATTACCATAATGGTTAGGATTTCAGAAAGAGTCATAGTTTTTAGATAAAGTGAATGAGTAAGTATATCTTCATCATTAGTACATGATGGTTTTGTTGATATACTCACACTGACATTTCTGATTTTAGTGAATGGATGGATCTAGCAGGCACTAAAGTTAAAATAGGTTTGAAGGAAACTATGGTGGTCCTCTGATTAAGAGACTGGATGAAATGGGGGATTCAATGAGGAAAATCATGGTTATTCTAAACCAAATATCAAGGAGTCATGATCCACCACTTGAACCTTGGTATGTTCTGTAATGCATCATGTACAAGATGACCAATCGATGTGGAAGTTCAGGTAATAATTATAAAGGTAATCATTAGGGTTTATATGATCCTTACTTTTAAGGAAATTATGGGCTATTATATGTTATGATGAAAAATGAAAGTCATGAGATAAAATTGAGGATAAAATATGTTATGATTATTTTTGAAGATTTTATCTCATTTTGGGGAATGTTTTAAGAATTATATAGTTTTGGAAAAAGGACAACACGCAGACCATGTGACAACCCGTCGCGTCAGACAAAGCTACGAGAATCTAACCCACAACCAAAGTTCGACTGGTATTTATCACCTACCACTGGACTACGTGAAGTCCCTGGTTAGTTTAACTAATTACTTTTAGTTAGATGATTTTAGTAATCAAGAGTAAGTTTATTTTGGGTTATCTATGGAAATGATTAACCTATCATGGAGGATATGTGATTAGGTTAATTACTTTTCAATATGAGAATTTAAGAGCAACTGATGTTATTTAGAGATAAAAGATAATTTTCACCTTGGAAGACTATGTGATTAAATCCTTCAAATATTTGGGTTTCAATCATAGTTCAGTTTACATTGAATAATTTTATGGACAATTGTTTAACGAATGGTCTTCGTTGAACTTTGGGTTTTTTGGACTAATTTTGGAGATTAAGAATAGATTTTCTTTTTATAAAGGATTATACTTTTGTGGATTATCTGACCTCATACTAAAAATTTTGGTTTTGGATTTTGTCTAAAGACATGGGAAATATATAGTTCTCTTTTTTGGATTATGTGATTATCAAGAAGTTGATTATAGTACTCTTAATGAGAACAAGTCATCCTAAATACTCGTCTTTTGGAGAAAATATGAGTTTGATTGAGGAATCTAGTAAAAGATGAAAGTCTACGTGACCAGTAAGTATGATTAATTATGATTTAGTTAAGATCAAAAATAAATTCCTCAATGAAGATTAACTTAAAACAAAAATGTTATCTATTAACTTTTTCTACTGGGGAATCTAATACCGTTTAACCCATCACAAGTTTGTGATTTTCTTATGGTTAACTTTCTCCAAGACATGTCTACTATCACTCTCCATCAAGAACATGACCCTTTGTTTTATCCTCCATATCCATATTTCCCTACATGGAATCCTAGTATGGGTTAACTCGGGTGACCTTTGTACTTCTCTTTCTTTATTTTAAATTGATTGTTTTACTGACTCTTGTTCCGATGTGGGATTTTCAATGAAGTTTCCAAGCCCAATTTTAAAATTGTGAGGACGCAATTCCCAAAAGGGGGGAAGGATGTAACACCCCAGGTAAATAAAGAATATGAGATTCTTACATTTATCCATATTTGTGAATAAAATATTAATATTACTTTAAAGGGGATGCTATGCTCGATGGCGTACCCAATATGAAACAACGAGTTTCTTGGAAATCTTACGTTGCACTCTAATAATAAAATAATATTATTTGAAATGGTAGTTAACGCCTAGCGGTTGTAATGGAGGGAATGAACAGAACTAACTACAAAATTATTATATACGTTTTTCAAATATTTTTACTCTTTACAATAAATGTTAGAGGATTAAAAATGCGAATGAATCAAATTTTAAGCGTAAACATTCTAATATTTTTTAAAAGGTTGATTAACCGTCTTTTGATGGAGAACCTCTTTTAAATCCACTTTTTGACAATTTTATGAGTTATATTTGACAAAATAAAATTCTCCTTTAGAATCGGGACATCAACATTTACTTTGTGTAAATTTTTGGTATTTTTCCGATAAAGTTCATTTTTTAATGAATAGTGAAAAATGTTGTATTTTAATTCAAAACCAATTTTTAATATAATTTATTTATATGATTAGATTATCTTTTGAATTGGTTTTAAAGTGAAATTAGAATATATTTTTACCATTTAATCCAATAGTGGTCGTTGGAATTAATTTCACTTTGAAATTGGACTTAAACTAGTGTCAATATTTTGATATATATTGTTTCATAAAAACACGCTATTTGTTTTGACAGCGGGAATTAATTATTAAATTAATTAATTAAACTTATATGTTTTGAATTTTGTAAAATAGACATCATTTTTCAGTTTGGAATATCAAATATAGCTTAGGGTGAATTTTTGGTATTTTTCTGAAAAACTTCAATTTTTGATGAATAGTGAAACCACTAAGTGGTAGTTAAAGAAACTGATTTTTCATTTAAATGAAACTTTTCCACCTCTGTGTTTTGAATTTCAAAAATTTTACACACATGGTTTTCATTAGGTAGTAAAATGTGGTTCAATGGGATTAAAATAATTTTTTGATAAATATTAACTTTTATGTTTTAATTGCGATTAGAGGTAATTAGTGTAATTTAAGGTAAAAATTGTGTTTTAATAAAATGAAATGAACTTTAAACATTTCCTACCCTCATTAGATGTGTCATGGCCGACAAAGAAAATCCATGGGTCAACTTGGGGACCCCATGGAGCTACTTTGGTTGGAAAATGACATTAATACCTTTTTATTTAAAGTTAAAATTAAAATGTCACAAACATGAGTTGTTTTACTAAAATAATTTTTAAATGGGGTTATAAAAGTCATATTTTTGATTATAAATATTAATTAGAAAGATAAAATGATTTCCTAGATCATGATAGTTTTTTTATAATTTTTTGACAGTAAATAAATTAAATTATTTACGAAATCATGATGATGCATCAATTACCTCATTAATAAAGGATTTAAATAAAATGAAAAGATAATGTTAAAACTATAACATACACTTGTCACAAACCTATTGGATGGGTGTATTTCTAAACCTTATCACATTATCCGCAAAATATATCCTTTTAGGTCATTTTAAATTTGATAATCATTTTATAATAAAGTAAAATTTTATAACTTTCCAAGAGTGCCCCTCCTCTCCTCTTATAAAAGGCCCCCACCTCTACCACCTTAAACACACATCTCAAGCCTTTGGCTCGAACAAACCCTACCCATTACATCTCTACGCATACCACTATTCATCATTGAAGCCTCACTTTGGGCATAATCCTTTCCAAGGAATCCTTTGAGCTCAAATCAAATAGAGTTACCTGATTTAAAGGTAATGTCTTCCCTTGTGTTCTTTTGTTTTATTTTTCTTCTCCAACCCCCTAAAATCTTTTTATTATTTTATTTTGTAACAACACCAGTATCTTAAATATACTAGGATGTTGTTTTGTGAAGGATTCGATCTACACTTACACACACCTTCGTCTAATGGTTAAAGAACATATTGTTTCTGTGGATGGCGAATTACTGCCTCACGAAACGATGATTGTTCAATATTATTTTAGCACCTTCAAAGGTGGCCATTAAGATGTCAATATATTTATATATGATATATAATATTTTTATGTTTTCCTTAAGCTTATTTATTTTTCATTTATGGCATACCTTTATGGTTTCCATTATGGTTAAACGCGATATCTTCATTTTAGGAAGTGCGGACTACCGCCCCCTCAAAGTGATTTGATTCGTTAATGACATATGTGGGACTTATAAAGGATGGAATTAATGGTATTACTTATGTTATCCTACTGTAATTATAATATACCTTTATATCATTATTATTTCATTCCATTGAATACAAAAAAAAGAAATGAAAGTAGCGTTCATGCGTACGTATTGCTTACCGTCTCCATGAATGGTACATTTCATTTCTTATCTCCAAATGTTATGTACTATTATAAGTACATATATATAATGGATATATATGTAATATATTACATCTAAATGATGGATATTATTCTGGAATTATAATATATATATCTCTCATTTTTTTAATTCCATTAATATGACAAAAAATGAAAGTAGTGTTTATGCGTACGTACGACCTGCCGTCTCCATGAATGGTGCTTTTAATTTTTTATCTCCAAATGATATGGAATAGTATAAAATGAATATATACTGGATATATATGATATTTAAAACATAAATACTATTCTGGAGTTGATTTACCTATTACTACATTGAAAATTCTTTTCCAACAAGTTCGATTTTTACCCATGTACTGAACATCGACAAAAACGTCTGATATGAACTCACGTTATTAACCAATTATTATAACATTATAATATGTGATATTAACTGAATAATAATTTTTTAAGGAGTTACTTAAGAAATTATAAATTGAACAAATTTTATTATTCATGAGATTAAAGAACGATCGAGTCATGTCGGACATGAGGTAAGGGAATCATACCTCTCTCTTTCTTTGCAAGTACTATCTTTTATGTCATTTATTTTATGATCCATGTTATTATGTTAGAGGATGTTATTTTATATTCCTATTTCTGTACTTTTTCTGTTAATGTGATGAGATATCTTATTTTATCTCATCAATCCATTTTTGGAAGTTTTATGTGGCGCCATTAGGTTGCCGAATTTTTATAAAGGGATTTTCATCTCACTTTTTGTTCCTGTGAGATTTATGCTACATTGGACACTATTTACTTTTTGTGTGGTGTATGTACTGACCAATATTTTACTATTAGTATAATATACACTCATTTATGGGTAGTTACATCTTCATTGTATGACCCTTCTTTCATGGGGTGTACGTTTTGAAAGTTGCCCAAATCGGTAAGGGAACCTTTCAAACTCCTCTTTTAAAAAAGACTTATTTTGTTATGTCTTTTAATTTACATATTTTTATCTTGGGATATGTTATTATATATCCTTATTGATGTAAATTTTATGTCCAAGTGATGAGATACCATTTTCTCTCTCATCAACTAATTTGACGAATTTTAAAGTGACGCCGTTAGGCTTTCGAATTTTACCAAGGGAACTTCTTAACCCAATTTCGATTTCTTTGGGTTCAACATGTAGTTATTGAATATGTTATCCTTTGAATATGTGTGAATCAACTTTGATTGTTTTACACTTAATATCCACTTATATTGGGTGTATTTATGTTTTTCACACATAATTATGAGATTGATTCATCCTTAATTTAAGGATACCTTCTTTATAAGGGATTTTATCTCATTTTACATTTCTATTGAGACTTCATTGTTGTTATGCATCAATTCACTCTTATATGGTGTATATACTGTCCTTTGGAATATTATATCATGAATCCTTTGATTCTCATGATATTATAAAGTTTTGATTAAATTTTATTCCTCAATTATTGTATTCAAGTGTCTCTCTTTTTGTTAAAAACCCTTTAACTAAAATATCATTTTAAATGTTTTAATGATTTATTCTTATAAATATTTCTCATTAATATCCATGTATTGAAAATGGTTTTAAGGATTTATTTATATGGATTTTAATTGTTTGAAATGTTAAAAGCTTCAATGTGGTATGTGACACTTTGATTAAAAAATCACTTTATTAAATGTTTTAAATGGTTTTGAAAATGGTTTTTAGAGTGGATTCATTATATTAAAATATTATATTGTTATTGCAATGTTGGAATGGTATCTTTCCATTATGTTTAAGTTATGTTCTATGATTATGTTATGGTTCTTGGTCATTGTTTATGAAGACGGGTGGTTCCGTGATAAACTAAGGGCAGGTGAGCCCGATATAGCTCTCCAATGCATTGGGTAACGCGAAGGGGTTAAACGTTAAGGTTTCTCTGAAAAGATTTAGGGAATATACTGTGATGGGTATTCCAAACATAACCAAGAGAGTTACTCCCTACGTAAGAATGTTATGAATTCCTCAAGTTACCTTTAAGCCTTATGATTTCTATGATTTATTCATGATTCGATGAGGTATGTTAAAGTTATTATGTTTTATGGGTAAAGTATGATTTCATTCTTATGTATATATGCACTCATGTTTCCTTTCCATATTTTTATATCCCTTACTGAGCTTTTTATGCTCATCCCAAGTTTTTGAAATGTTTTTCACATGTCAAGGAAATGGTACATGATGTGATGATAGTGTCAAGGAAGTGTCAAGAAAGAATCCATGTTTTATTTTAAATATGATTCTTTTGATGGGAAAAATGAATACTATCTTTTATGTAACCACTTTGTTTAAATGTGGAATGTAATGAAAGTTTCATGATCTAATTCTCTAAAACTCTAAACCTGAAAAGATCCTCAATGTGTAATCTTGTAATAACTCAAGATTAAGTAAGGTTTAAGGCTAGGGCGTTATAATAGTACCAAGTCATACCTAGTGGAAACCCTATGACATCAAATCTAGTTCCTTTATAAATAGGTACCCAGTGGACTCACACATAGTACTCAATGTCATGTGTTCCTCTAATATGTTGGTGGAACTAGAGTCACATAATTCCTGAATTCTTAATCAATCCTTAAATAAAATGGGAAAAAACAAATTAATTAATCCTTGAAACCCAAAATTAAAACCCATAATGAAAAATGAAAAATGATTCCTTATATTGAATTTATATTTAAAATGAGAATCTACATAATAGACCCATAATTAACATTGAAAATACTAAATATCTATAATAATGACATGTGTTCTTACTAGACTAGTTTTATTAAGTATGTTTTTTTATTTTATAAAAGGTAAGAATCCTATAATAGTTTTTTGTTTTTAATAATTTTTTTTTCAAAAATTATGTGAAATTTTTTAATAGTTCTCATGATATTTATATGAAACTAAAAAGATGAAAAAATATTATATAACTGAAATCATAGCTGCAGTACAAACCAAATAATTTCTTAAAATCATATTAGTATTTTAGAAAATAATATATATTCATTCTTCATTGGTACTATAAATGAAAATTGAAAAAAATAAGAAAATTCAAACTATTAGTAGAAGATAAAATCCCCTAAAATCATAGTAACTACTAAATATTAAAATAGTAAAAAATTTGGAAATTACTGAAAATAGAACTACATATTGAAATAAAATGTATATAGGTTATATAATATTTCAAAAGATAAGTATTATTTTAGATTGGAAAAAAATAAAATTATTAGTATATGAGGAGTTAAATTGGTGAATTTATGGAAATTTGGATTACCAATATATTTTTTATAGTTAACCATTTTCATATTTATATAATGAGACATAAAATAACCAATGCCAAAAAATGAAATAAATAACGACTGCTATAATTTTTAAATTTAAATAAATAATTTTATATGAATAAAACAATGTGGTAATATTATTATCCATTAGAAAAATTAAAATTTCATTGATTAAACTCATGAAAATTTTAATTTATAATGAGTATTTATTTAATAATTAATTTGAACCCACATAGATATTAATTTTTAATAAATGAACATATAATTTAGATCTATAATATCTGGATAAATTAATTTTATAGTTTCATTAATTTTCAAAGTAAACATAAAACATAAAAGACTATTAAAGACATAAAATATAACATATAATGGAATATTGAATTATTTGAGTAAATGAAATTATATAGCTTGTAAGAATTAAATATTATGGTACACAAGAGTGATAAAATATTCATTATTAGTATTATAATATGATTGGATTATAAAGACATATAATAGATATATAAATTAGTTTAATAGATGGAGGAACACTTGTTGTCCCTTTTTTCTTATGAAGGTAGTGGAATCATTCAACTTTGAAAAAAATATATCATTTTTCAAAGATGATGACAATTAGATGTACATTGTTTTCATGATTTGTTTTACTAGTAGATGAATTGTGTTGGTATCAGTTGTACAAAATTAAGGTTATGAATATTCCACAAACTATAGTGATTGTGAAAGTACTGGATTTAGAGGAATGAAGTATTGCATTGGTTGATGACTATGAATTTGAAATGATTGTGGTACAAGTGATATAAGCTAAGAAAATCTATAAAATAGAGTTGGGACTAGATATTAATTATTAATTTATGAATACCTTGTACCAAAAATCTTAATTCCATATAAAAATATTGATTAAATAAGTGTAATACCTATAAAACTTGTGTCATAATTGTTTGGTAGTGTACACCCATAAAATATAGATTGAAAACCTGAGCCACATAATCTTTGTTTATTCAATTTTCTTAATTTTAAAAAGAGGCATGTGTTTTTTTGTGAGTTACCGAGAATATTTTGTGAGACATGGGTTTTAGTGTTAATGATTATATTACTAAATACATCAAAATTAAGCTTCTCTAAGACATAAGAATCTCTAATGATTTTATTTCAGTATTCCAGGACAACTGGTTTTTGTGATCTTCCTAAAAACTCATGTCCAATCAACTATTAGTTTCATTAGGTAACTTCCCAAAATGTATTATTGGATCATGGAAATTTAAACTTAAAAATCAAGTGATATTTACACTTTACACTGTGTTAAATTGACTGTAGTTGGGTTATTTTCATTAGATGGAATGTTTCAATAAAAAGGAAATAATAAAATTTATAAACTAAATAGAAATAAATATTATTTCTAGTAGAACTAGATAAATTATTATCACATCCAAAAAAATGTAAATTCTATTCTTTGGTGTTAATATTAAAAAAAAGAATATATGGGAAATGATGGATAAAAATAACATGGATTAGAGAGGATTTCATTTTAACGAAATATTTACTTACACAAATAGGAATTGAAGGAAGCAATTAAACTAATGGTGGCCCTATAATACATATACATGTTACCAAAAATTCATTATAAATAGTTTCTTATATATTTGTTAATAATGATACTAGAATAGTGTTATAAGAAATATCATTTGAATGGTTTCTATATTACCATGTTTTTCTATGAAGTAGTGAATATCACATTCCTTGATGATGTATGGGTAATTTATCTACTCTCATCATTACAAGGGTAATGAAATTGAATGGTAATAAGGGTCAGTAATTATATTGGAAATAACAGAATTCTATTTTTTTATGTCATGAATTTGATCATTAATTTAGAAATATAGAGATAATAGGGATTTGTACATTTTTATAATGCACCAAATGCTTGTAAGAGGGGGTGATCAACAATGGGAATAAATTTCTAGAAACTAGACGATAAATCAGGGGAGAATATTCAAGGAAATTAAACAATCTAGGTCATACCTATTATGATTATGGGAAGTGTAACCCTCAATAAAGTAATTATATTTATCATATAAAATTTATATGAAGTACATGTTCTAGATGATAAAATTCCATTATTAAAATGGAATTGGGAAATTTCATACTATTTAGTGTTAGTATTCTTGTACCTTTGTAGGTGGTTAATTCAAGAGAATATTTTCATTATATAGAAGAACATGGATGTATGAAAAACTATATATCAAGAAAATTTGGGCTTGTTTATATTTTAGATTATGAAGCATTAAATTCCATTAAAGAGAGATACATTAACATCTAGATACAAAAATATAGTTTCTTATAGATGAAGCAACTGTAACACATTCCTCTTATTTAGGAGAATCTCGTTTTTTGAAGGTGTTGGATAATTGTGTGAATTACACTAACATCTCAAATAGTGTGTGGAATGTTATTCAAGGTTTAATTTGTGAGGTAATATTAATAAAGGACAACACACTTTACTTTACCTGAAACTCAGGTGAGTTTGCAACATGTATAATAACAACCATAAAATATCTCAAGGCTTAGTGTCACCAAATTGATGAACATTATGAAAAGAAAATGAACATTAATTCCAGTTTTAAAATTCATGTAGATTCTCAATCACATAAACATCTAAAGTATTTAGAGTATTCATCATGGGGAAAAAAGGGTGTTTCACTCAATATGAGTGTCATGAGTCCTTGAGAATGAATTATCTAATTAGATCACTAGGATGTATTATAGATAACCCCATTCTGGTCTTATAGAGGATCTTTATACATCATCACAATCATTTATAATGCAATGATGAAGGTATTTGTGTATTTAATTTAGAATAACTCCAATTATTTAGCGCCATTTTATAACAATAATCTATATAAGATAGGAAAAGTGGCCAAAAATTTAAATTCCTCATACCTAATAATTGTTGAGAGTAAATCAGTAGTATCTTTTGGAATTTCTACTAGAAGTGCATGATCAGGCATGCAATGACAATTCCTAAAATACCATAACATTATTTTTCACAATAAATATAATTGAATCATTTATTGTGAAATAAATATAGAGGTGTGTTCATTATAGAATTTAAAAATTATTTTGGGTGGGAGATTTCTACAAAATAGTCTTTAAAAGTAATATACTTTCATATTATATAGTGGGATATAGTCCATTGAAAATTTTTATGGTTAGGTAAGATATTATAGGTTGTTTTTTAATGTATTCAAAAATATGGTATATGTTCAAATTGATTCCAATAATAGAGAAAATTTTAAATCTCATTACAGGGTTTATTTCCTTATGGGATATCGCATTTAAGACATTGGTTTCAGATAATGGGATAGAGACAAGAACTATTTCATATGGAGTTGAATTAATTTATTCAATGAGAAGGACCTTTGGAAGAACATGAGATCTTATAAGTAAAAATATAAATAAATTAGGAAAACTACATTGTATTTTCATTCATAAAACCCTCCCTTAATGTTTTTAGAATATTTAATGGTATAAAGAGAGTGTTTATTAGCGTTATAGAGGCTATAAGTGAGTTTTTTATATTTTGAGATTCATTGTTATGAGGTGGTGTGTGTTTTTATATCCATTATGGATTTTTTCTGGGATTTTGTTCATGGGTATAGTAGTGGGGTGATAGGGTACACCATAATAAGTGAAATTAACAGCTTTTCCATGTGGTATGGTGTGTAACATGGATGGAATCCTTATGATACATGGGTAGTTTTTACATTCCTAGTGAATATAATAGTGTTTGGATGAATAAATTGGTACCGGGGGAGTAGGAGCTCACTACACCATAGTAATGGGCATAGTGGGAAGATAATGGCCAAGCATCTGACACTATCTTTCAGTGAGTGGTCATGGTTGTGGTTGGAGGATCCAAATTCTTAGAGACCATTCCATGGTGACAGTTAAGATATTTCTTTATTCATGAAAAAAATTGTAGAAATAGTACTAAGAGATTCTGATCTTCTTTGACCATGATATACCATGGTGTCACAAGATGTATCCCCACCATGGGGATTCTATTCATGATTCCTCTCTTAAAAGAGGTCATTTCCTTAATTATGTCAATTTTACTTGTTCTACTTCAAGAATTAACCCAATAAAGACCCCATTGGGTCCCTTTGATCATGTCTCTTAAGGTATTCATCTAATGGGTGTCTGAACACCTTTCTTTTTCATTATAAATCATTAAAATTTAAGGTAATTCCCTTCCATTTATCTTCCCCATTATTATTATTCATCTTCCTTCCAAATTTATTCTTTAGAGGAGATTGTATATTTTTATTATAAGTTAATAAGTGATTAATGAACCCTTGATTTGGATTAATTTAAGTAGGTATTCCATCACTATTGGTGGTTTTTCCTTTAGTAGTGGTTAATTCATGATCATTCATTCTTCTATAGAAGAAATTGGAACATTTATTTGTGGTAGGAGAACCCTATTTAATTATTATTTTATATAAAAATATGGAAATTGAATCCATTTTTATTTAATTGGGTGGGTAGTATGTGTTGACAAAATAAACTAATTTATTAGATTGATTTAAATTTAAATGTTATTAAAGTTATTGTATTCCTTTACTTGTTTTAGGATATTTATTATGTTTTTATCCTTGTTCATTGTTGTTTATTAAAATCATAGATGTTATGATTTTTTTTGTTTAGGTTGAAGTGATTGTGAAACTTTTTTTTATTTCATGAACCCACCACTTATAAAAGTATAATTAACATATATACGTCTAATTCACTAGTTGAATATGAATTTTTTTTATTGTCTGAGAATTTATATGAATTAAATGAATTTACAAATGAAAAACATTAATATAAACCATAAATTTTAAGGTTTTGAATGATTATTTGATACTATAACGGCTAGTGTTCTGTTTGTATCTTCCATGATTTTGTATGGAGAACCACAAGGAAACTATTGTCTAATAGAAGAAAATAGGTTCAAATGTTGAATGTATTTTTCCATGAAGCTATAGTTTGATGGCATGTGATTTGATGAGGGAAATTATGCACTGCTTAGAATGTGAGAAGATTGTAATGAGATGGTTGGGTTGAGTTGAAAACTTGGAATGAAATGTCATAATTTTTGTTTTGATGTGGATGATCTATTTTTTTAATGTGTTGATGTAGATGCTGGGTACCAATGTATTGAAGCTCTAACAATGAAATTGAAATGGAATTGGTTGGAAATTAAATAACTATGGACTAAAAACAATGTGTTTTATTTATCTTAATGATTGAAATTATTTAATGGTGTGTATAACTTATAAGGGAAGTGATAGTTAGAATGGTTTCTATTATATATGAAATGTCTTGTCTTACTAAATGGAATTTGGTTCATAAATATTAAATCTTTGAACAAGATAAATTGAAAAAAGGAATATGAAATGTGGATTGTGAATGGATTTTCTTTATCATGTGTTGCATTGTTAGTGGTAGTAGATAGTGGAAAATGTTATCAGTCATTGTGATAATTTTTACAAAAACAATAACGATCTTGTTGTGAACCCATAGATTGGGTGATGTGTTCTATCTATTTATTATATATTTTATTTCCATACTCTTACTAAGAAAATTTTACAACCCTTACAATACCCAAATGATTTGGGTTCTGATTGTTTTCTCTAATATATCTGAAGGTTGTGAAATGAATGGATTGAAATCCCATATTACAACCTATAATTGTATTTCTACTAATGATGATGGATCTGTATGGGGATTTCGAGTGATTATGAGGATATGATTTGTTATTGAGGTCATTAATTGTGGGAGGATAGAATAGGGATGAATTCCTTTACAACTATGACACCATAATTCCTTCATTCGTGATGTGGTGGTGATGTGATATGGATGTTGAATGAAGAGATAATGAGATGATATACCCAGAGGGAGGTTATGATCGGTAGGTATTCATCCAAAAAAACATCAGATAATGTTGGATACATGAAATAAATGATGATTTTGCAATGAAATATTATATTATCATGATAAAATTGATTCTAGCATAGGATGTTGGGCCCTATATAAGGTAGGGGTATATAGTGTTGTGACCCAACCTATATCATAGATGTCTAGATATATAGTGTTGGTATTACATGGAAGAAGGGATGTTAGTTATGAAAATTTGGTTTTAGGTCATGAGAGTGAAAAATTAATGGGGAAGTAGTTATGGCGTGACTTGTATATATTAATTAGACTCTATATTAATATACTAGGATAAGTTATTTTGAGTGAGTTACATAGAAAGGTAATTAATGGATAGTTGGACTATCTAGGTGCTTGTTGGTTCCACTGTTAATTCAACCCTACATTAGTTTTCTATGTTCACATATGAATGAGATTAATTGGGTATGATTTGACCAAATATAAATATTATTATAATTCTATGTATATATAAATTGTGTTATTGGTGCTTTGGAGGACATCTGAGGCAAAACTATATACTATTAAACTGGTAATTAGAGTTTTTGCATTGTATTTTACACATTATTATCCTGTGGTGATGTACTTCAATACATTTAATTTTATTTATTGAAAATTTTCATGCATTTTTAGACAGTTTGATCTTGATTTTCATTTATGTGATAGAGTTTGTCAGTGGTTTTTAACTTTTACCAATATCCTATAGTGATATATATGTCAATTAATCCCATATGATTGACATTCCATATACCCTTGGGTATATCCTCTAATCGAGGGACAACTAGAGGTGGGTCTAAGGGGTTATTGTCTATTATCCTTCACTACTAGCTAGGAGGCTTTCATTTATGGGAGGGTGTTGTGATTACTTTTTATCAAAGTTCTTAGTCGATAGATAGGATAAAGGTTAGAGTTAATAACTTTCTAGGACTATATGTACTAGTAAAGAAATGGTATCAACTAATCTTGGTGTATGGCATCAGCCAAGGAGACCATATAAGTCATGGGAATTTCAGTCCCATTAAGGTCTGATGCATAGAATATGGTCTAATTGAATAACCATTCAATGTTACTATTCTTAGAGGGTAGAGACCCAGATGAGGTAAAATAATCATCCTCATTTTCAATTGTGATTAATTTTGGGTGATATTCAGAAATAAAGTAACCCAAATAAACTTGTATAAATTAATTACATGTTACTATGATTAGGGAGTTGTTTTACTCTTGTAATATATGTTTCAGAGTCAGTTATATATAGAGGGGTTCACTTAACTTATCATGAAATATTATTTAATGTTTAATTTTAATGTTGTTCAAGAGATACATAGCCCCAAAGAAGATAATTACATGGTATTATGGATATTTTACATTGATTAATATTCTTTTGGAGGCTCTATTATGTTTATATGTATATATATATATATATATATATATTATTTTATCACATTTTTGAATGTAATACAACAACTAATTAATTATTTTAGAAGTAGTGATAATCACCTTTAGTAAATGGTTAATATAATCATTCAATTTTAATTATTCATTTAATGTGTTTTTTGGTAACTATTTATATTTTAATGACCTAGAGAAGATTATAGATAGAATAAGTGAATTATTTCAGCCTCATGTTTTTTTGATATAGTTATGTGTTTATTTAGATTCTATAGTTTTGATGATATGCACGAGGATATCGACTTTACAAAATGAATGATTTAATTTTTTATTAGATGTAATGTCAATATATTGAATTTCATGATAATTTAGGATTTTAAGGATTTTTAAATCTTTAGCTTGAATTTTGGAAAGCATGAAAGTTTTTTTTGGTGGTGTGTTTCTTTTTAGTAATGAGTAAAATGACTTCAAGTGTGATTTGGTATCTAATTTATCATGTTTAATAATTTTTTTTCATAATCAATGCATTTGAAAAGAAAATTTGATCTAATTTTAAAGAATATTTTAAAGGATGATTTCAGAATTTAATCATCTAAATGATTTGTATTATGTCAAAGCATATGATGCAATAGTTTTGAAAAATAATATTTATGTTTTTAAAACTAATGTTTCGTTTTGAGGTCTATTCATGCATTCCATAAGAGATAAGAACATTATATAGTGTCCAAGACTTTTTCATATTTAAATGTTGAATTTTATTTTCAAGAATGTTTAGTGTGTTTACTTGTGCTTTTAATTATTATTATAAAGATTTAATTATTATTAGAATTCCTCCCTTTTTAAATCTCATACGTAGTAGTGAAAACATGCATCATTTTGTATTATATGAAAATAAAAGTTTTAGTTTTCTCTTCTAATATGTTGTAATAGTTTAAAAATTTATAATATTTTTCTGAATACTTGTGAGATCATGTTTGTAAATTGAAATTGGTAATTATAATTAATGTATGTATTATTTTAATATATTAATTAATGATAAAGGTTGTCCAATAGATATTAATTCTCATGAATAAGTTTATTGAATACTTTATTTTGAATAATTTCCATATTTATACATTGTAATGAAATGTTGATTGGAATGTTTAAACAATATTATTTCTATTTTTTAATTCATTGACATGAAATTTTATTCCATATGCTGAGAAGGATTGATTTAAAATTGAACTTGTTATTGTGTGATGTATTTAATTATAGAGCATTCCAAGGGTGGTGTATTAATGTATATTAGATTGTATAACTCAAAAAAGAGCTATGGTGAATGGGTTTTTTCATATTTTATTTAATGAAAAATAAATTAATTATGTAATATTTAAATTTATAAATGAAGTACTATTGAATTATATTAACATATTATTCAATTCATATTAAGCTTGATGAGTCTTGAATGTTGTGATTTCATTTTTCTGCATTATTTTGTGTACTATATTTGATAACATATTGAGAATTAATTTGGTAACCTGTATTAATTATGTGTTAAATAAAAAAATTACGAGACATTAATAGAAATTTAATATGTTAAAAATGATAAGATTTTATTATTATAAGGATGATATAATTTTACAATAATTGGATATGAAATATTCTAGGAGAACCTCCCATGATATATAGATAGAATTCCTTGGATCAGTTTTTGATACAATACCTTGCATAAAATTCCCCCTTTTAAATTAATATTCACAATTTGTAATGGAATTTTTTACATGTTGATATGCTTATATGATTGTAGGAACTATTGGTGAATCATTGTTCAAGTGTTTTATAGTATAATTAATAAATTGAATGATTTAAAAAAATCTATTATTCTTAGTAGATTAAATATATATAGAGTGAGATGAAATGACTTAGGTCCATGAAACAAAAATATATATGAGTTTTTATGCCTAGTATGTTATAAAAATTTGCTAGAAATTTACTAAATGTATATGACATTTATTTTTATACTAAAAAATTACTAGAAAAATCCTTTCGATTTACCATTCCTAATTTATAAATTTTACATGGATATATGTTTTAACTATTTACAAACATGGATAATGTTTTATGTTGCTAAAATATTTTTTTGTATGATGTTTCATAAATACTATTCTATTTTAAATTATTTAAAATATGAATCTAAATTTTTAATAATAACATGTTTATTTTAGGTATTATTATTCATGTGAAAAGTCAAAAGGAATTTCATTATAGAGTGGGAATTTATAAATCTAATGGATGATTACATGATTTAATAAGAATCATGAAATATTCTATGTTACATACCAAGGTGATTTTGTAATAAAATATTACATTAAAAGAAAATCATCCCTAATGTACCCTAAAAACCTACTTTCATTGACCCTAATATTATTAAAGAACCTTTAGTTGATCATGGAAAGAATGAAGACTGAAATTAATTCATGAGTACTTTTATTTTAGTAATATTAAGGAACATTACCTATGTGGTGGAATGTTTGGTGGGATATTTTTTTAATATTTTCAAACAAAATTAAAAAGAACTTATCAAGTGTATATTTTCAATGATAGTTTGAAATATGAAAATTTTAATATTTATGAAGGGAAATCAAAGATTGAATTTAATGAAATATATCATAATTAAGTATAATATGAACAAACCCATGAATCCAATAACCTAGAGAAAGTGTGCACCTATTACATTGATACAAGATACAATGGTTTTCCCTACTAATTCTCGATCAATATATTAGTCATGGAAAACCAGATACATTCATGACTTCAATATTAAGTTTTATATTAAAACCAATGAATAAAAATCATTCATTAACACTTTAAAATCAATTGAATAGTCATTCTTAAAATCCCAGGGAAATAATTAATGGTGATCAAAGATTATCAATAAGTGTTTCATAAAGCAAGAGCTACCATGGGTAAGTAAGTCATAATCAATATGGCATATGGGTTAATCAAATCAAATGTCATTCAATCAATAATATGGGCTCAATGAACATCTATAGATAATATAAACATTTCAATAACATGGTTAATGAAAACTAAATTCTCAATAAAGGGAATATATACATATGGACATTTTGGATATTTCTACCAAGACCTATCAAACAAGATATGATGAATCTAACAATCAAGGATTATCAATAAAAAATACCATTATTAATAAATGGGTAGGTGTTAATAAAATAACCATTGAATGTTAACATGTGTATTTTCTCATGATACAATTTGATGAATTGAGGTACAATCTATAACTGGTACAACCAATCATTTCCACATCATAATCATTCCTCATTTTTTGAATAACGAATACAATTAATTATTAAAATCCTATATATGTCCACAATTATCTATATTAAATCCAGAATACAGAATGTTGATATTTCCCCTATAAATGTAATAACATACAAAGTATAATTACTTCAACCAATACCATATAAAAAATGGTATATGGTTGAAACATCATTAATGTAATAAAAATGTTAATAAATTCATCGAAGATATTAAAATATTCATGTTAAGGAGAAAAATAAATCCAAATGAATAATGGTGAGTTGTAGAGAACATGATCACTAGAAAGTGAATTATCTAAAAATAAAGTATGAAGAATTATCCATAAAGGAAGACCATTGATTCATCATGAATGATCGTTTTTCACTAAAATAAGTGATTAGAAATTGGAATAGAATAAATACATTATAAATTTTCATAATAATAGTGTTATAAATCATTTTTTTAAATTATTTTTACTTCATAAATTTAATAATACCCATTTATTTTTATATAATTTTCAATACAATTTACCAAAAATATTAAGAAGAATATTTTTACTTCATAAATCTAATAAAATTACAGTTTTTGAAAAATAAAATGAATTTTCCGTTCAAATTTTTTATAGAGATTCAAATATTAAGAATAATATTTTAATAAATATTAATATGTTAAAAATAATTTATTCAAATAAATTTAAAAAAAATACAGACAAGAATGAAAAGTAAATGGGTGGAAAACATCATAACATTATTTTTAAAATATAGTCCCTTACATGTAATATATATGTTGGTTCATGATTCAATAGGAGAAGAAAATGATTATAAACATTTAATCCCCATCAAAACCTAATAAAAATAAAATATATGGAGTTTAAAAGATTAGGATTATATAATTTTCCAAAAATCAATCCATTTATTCTTTGATAATTTAGGAATATAACCCCTTAAATAAATTAAATGAATAAAAACATTGAATACCATCAATAAATATGGAATCATGGAATATTATGTCAAAGGTTATTTATACAAACCATGTATAAAATTAGGTGTATTATGTGAATCATATCTCTTTGAAGTGAAAATGAGACAGAATTAACCATAACATTGGTCTTGGATGAGTTCTACATGTTTGATCTTCATATATATTGAATTTAAATTTATTAAATACGTTTTCATGAACCTTTTTTCATCTATAATTTATTTGTTATGGTCCTTTACAATCATTTTATATTCATTAATTGAAAAAATTATTCTTATGTCGGCCAGTTAAGGCTGTTTCATCAATATCACCAAAATTACTTTTGTATATTGATAAAGGTTATATGATTTATGATATGGCCCCATATTCTCCATAATGATAATAATTTCCTGAATTTATATTTTTTATATTATTTTATATTCATTATTGGATATAGGATATTAAAAACGAATCACATTGCATCATGAAGGTGGCAGTACACATGTACACATGAGTGACACTATCATTTTTTAACATGAGTAAAGACATTAAAATAAGTGTTACATATTATTTGGTTAAATATTTATAACTATCCAACATCAGTGAAAATGAAAAAAGAATTACATTGGTTCGCGGAGATTATTGGATGTACTTATGAAAGAGTGATGTTTTTTACTTCTAATTTGAATGTAAAAATATATATCGAATATTTAATTGAAAAAAATAGTTGAATATATATCATATGTATCAAAATATTTCATATGTGTCCTTTAATATGACCAACCATAAGAAGCATTGTAACACCCCAAGATTTTAGAAGAAGAAAATTATGTTCTATAACATCAATGACACACAACACTATGATTAGAAATTAATGTAACACCCCAAGAAATTATGATTTATTTATTTTTAAATAAATTTAATGTTATTGATATATTACAATACACAAAACCCGAAGATTCTTATGTTCGAAAACATATTCAACACGCAACACTGAGTTTAAACAACCCACAATATTTATAACTATTATAACCCAACGGTTAAATGGGAGGGTATGAATAATATTAACTATTTTATAGTATATATTTATATATATATTTCATACAAATTATAAACTATGGATATATTTTTGGTAAATAATCAATCAATTTTTTCGTAAATTAATTTTATTATTCAAAAACTTTTTTTCTTCAAAAATGGTTTTTATTAATTTTCATCAAAAAAATTATAATCAATTTCTGTAACTTTTTAACAAATTATTTGATAAAATTAATTTCACTATAGGAATTAAAATATAAAAATTTACTTTGGGTGAATTCTTGGTACTTTTCAAAAAACATTGATTTTTAGTGAATATAAACAATAATGTTTAAACAAATGTAATTTCCTTTTATTAATTTAAGTAATTTAAAAGACACAATATTTTTTTAAAATAATTTCATGAAATATAATTATTATTTATTTATATTTTGTCAACTTAATTTTCTTTTAATAAAAATGCCTTTTGATTTCAGTATAAGAATATTTTTGGTTTTAAAATGAAATTTTTTCTAAAAAATATTTTGAAGAGCATAATATTTCTCCATTCTAATTAATTCAAAAAATACCTAATGTGGTATGTTATAAATAAAATTTATAATTTATTTTTATAAAATTTAAATTGGCATTCATAAAATGATTATTATTAAATATATAAATAATTGAAAATCATATTGTTCTATAAAAAATATAATCCTTAAAAACTTTCATTCCTGTCACGATTATGAGATATGTTATAAATATAAATTTTACAATTTTTTAAAATTTATTTGAAAAAATAAACTTCATTTTGGAAATCAACATTTAAAAATTATATTTTTAGGATCTCACCTATAGATAAACCAATGATTTCCCATTGAATTGGAATTTTTGTTATCGAACTGGTTGAATCATGAACCAAGACTCAAAATGATATTTCGAGAGATGGAATGCATCAAAGTGGTGTTTGGGGATGTGTAATGGTACTTGAGTGGTATAGTGGGTGTTTTATGAGTTTTGGAGGCTTTAGGTTATGTTTTAATAGTTTTGGAGTTCTTTGGAAAGGGTGCATGATTTGGTGTGCACAGTTTAGGAGAAACCCTGCGACACCTTGATGCTCAAGAGGTTTTACATTTAATTTTAACAGAGAATAGTTGGGTTTCTTGGTTACCCCAGGGTTAAGTACCTTCCATTGAAGATCCATGGGGAAACCCTGTGAGGTTTATGAGGTTTTGAAACATGGTGCATGAGCTTCACACTATTTCTGAAAAACTATTAACCTTGCTACAGGTGGGAGGTTGTATTGAAAAAATTGTTTGTGCACAGTTTGTAGAACCCATCATCCAAATCAGGAGGGGTATGGGTGTTGCAAAGAAGGGGTAGGAATTCTTGGGACTCAGTTTGGCCAACCATGCTGCCAAACTGTGTGATTGGGTTGGCATAGACAAAGCCAACCACATGGTTGGTGCATGATTTAGAAAACTGTGTGGAAAAAATGTGTGGCTACATAGGATTACATAAAAATGGTATTTTAACATGTTTTGCTGATGGGATTTTATGTTACCCAATTTATTTTTATCCCCCTCGCACACACAAATAATAGGAGGGTTCTGCTCCCCTCTTCTTTTCTTTAAGGTTCACCAAGGAGATGATTTGGTGGAATTTAATTAGCATTTTGTGGTAAGATCTATCCTCATATAGCTTCCCAAATTATCTCCCATTAATCTATATAATTTTGGAGTACCCTAGTTATGGTTTCATTCATGATTCCATCAAATCATTGTGGAATCATCCATTTATATTGGGGATTTTGGTTGGATTAGGTGGAGGATATCCTGAGATGGATTCCTCACTTGGTTGCATGGTTTTTTGTAAAGATATGTGACTGTGATAAATTTTCTTCTGTTTTCCCAACAATTTAGTTTATGTGGTTGATTTTTTGGTATATCCTCTTAGGGATTCACTTGAAAATTCGGTATGAGATATATTGTGGACATCCACTGATGGTTTCTTAGAGTTTCATTGGGAGGTGGGTAGTTTCTATGTTTTATAGAATTATTCCAAGTTTGGTTTTTTGTAAATTAATTAATTATAATTGCTATAATTAATTAATTATAATTTCTATAATTAATTAATTATGGTTTCTTGGATTTATATTAGAGACTGGGTGGGGGTGTAAATCTCAGTTGGGTTCTGAACGGTTTGGGAGTTTCTTGGATGGGCCTTGGTAAGGCCTTTATGATTGGGAAATATTTTGGGAATATTCTCTAATGTGTTAGGTGGCCTCATACATTTAACCACAGTCCTATAATTTTTTAATATGTTAATTGATTTAGATAAATTATATCCCATGCATGTTATTATTTTTATCTTAATTTAGGAAATTGGTTTTTGCCTTAGATTATCACTTTGAACCTTCTATAGAATCTGTTGGATCAGTGGTGATGTGAGACCAGACATATGGACACCCTCAGGGTGTTCCAACCATTGGACATGGAATATTTTATGTTTTTATGAAAATATATATGTGGATTTTTAATTGTTTTCAATGTTTTATTTATATTTTGACCTAGTTTTGGGTTATAAAAAGGGAAATTCCATGATTTGAAATAATCATTATTTGGAAATGAGTTTCCAACCTCCTAGAGGTTTAGGAAAAAGTGTTTAAATTTTATTTTCTAAGTTGATTTTAAATGAATATTGGGTGATGTATTTGGTAAAAATTCATAAATTTATGTTGTGATTGTTTTAATAGAAATATACTCCTTGTGAATTGTTTGGTTTTTAAAGGTAAATACACTAATTTTAATGGGTTGTTTTGAAATATGTAATAATGGTGCATGGTTTTTTTATTTTTATGACATTTTAAATAGATTGGGATTGTTGTGGTATTTTGGGGTTAAGGATCTATTGGTACCATGATAAATGTTACAATTAATAATGGAAATGGAAATGGTCAAAAAGGGGTGTGTTTGATTGTTAAATTGATTGAAAAGAATTTAATGAATATGAATTTGAGTAAATAATGAAATTGTTTAAATTGTGAATTTGGTTTAATATGATGAATGTAATGGATAATGAGACTAATGATTGAAATGAAAATAATTAATAATGAAATGGTTTTTCGGATTACTGGACATATCATGGTGAACTGGCTTAGCTTATTTTTATTACATTTGAATATAATTCTATGAAGAATGCTTGAGGTTATGTAGTGAAATAGCTTAGGGAACCAATTTAGTGGCACAAGGGCTGGGATATTAAAAAGTGATATCAGAGAAATTTTTCTTCTTGTTATTTTACTTTTTGGGATTTGATAGAAAGGTGATATAGGAATGTGTCTGATATTGAGATTGATACCAAGCTAGTGTATCATGAAAAACATTTCCAATAGGCTGTATATGTTACCAGGAGTTTGGATTTCTATTCTAGTTTGTGATGTTATGGTTATATATGATTTTAATTTTGATTGAAAGATACATTGGTTGGATTTGTTGATTTATGATGGATTTCAATCTCTTAGAATACTGGAATGAGGTTTGTGGCCTAGTTTTGAATCTTATCCTATAAATCCTTGAAGAACCTCATGCATCATTCCAATAACATATTATGTAGATGTTATATGTCTTCAAGTGTGTGATTTTATGTATTTCATTATGATGGAAGGTTATGTGGATCCATAGTGAGGAACTCTTCATTGAGTATGCTGATGTGGTATTTATGTGTGGTTCTTACAGTTACCCTGAAAGGGTTAATATAGTATGAAAATGGGATTATAGGACCCATGGGTGGTATTTTATATTTTTTTTATAACTGGGTCCTCTAGAGAGTGGTATGATTTGTGTATTCTTAGAGAGGATGAATTCTCTAGACGTGGGAAGCTAATTGGTATGTGATTCCATTTTTTATAAGACCTAGATGAGGATATTTTGACCTTGTAATGTCATGTAATGATAATACGAGTGAATTTTTGATTCTCCATGAGTTTCACCTTTGTTTAGTTTTCATAGACCATGAGTGGGTTGACTTAGTTCTCGTTGGATATGAATATAGTTTTTAGAATTGATGTTGGGTGGATTTTGAGGGTGAACCATAAGGGGGATTGATTGAGTTATGCTTGATTAGGATGTGTAAGGTAAGAATGAATTATTATTACATTCAAAAACAGTGCAAGAAGGGTTCACCTGGGTTGATTTTTTGGATCATAAGAAGCCTTAGGTTTGAGAAATGGACCTTTTGTTCTACTTGTTCTGACATGTGGTTGGTTTCTATAGGGGTGGGCATGTTATGCACTTATCCCATGTAATGGATATACAACTGAGTGTTCCCAGTGCTTATGTGATTGATTGGGAGCACGATGGGTGCTCGAGGGAATGTTGTTTAATGTTCCTGAGTACACTTTGGGTGAAGAATATGTGGGTGAGTTTTTTTGAATGATACACATAGAGGTGTGCTATTTTATTTAGATGGGATATATGTGGAGTGTTGGTGCAGTAGTAGAATATGCATGTTTTGAGTGAAGGACTGGTTTGGTTCCTAAATCGGTTATCTCTAGATGCATATTCAGGAATGTGATTTTGGTTCAATGAGTTTATTATGGGTTTTTGAAGCACCAATGGTGCCTTATGGAGGGTGAAATAGGCACAAAGTGTAGGCATGGTCGATGGATCAGACTTGTGAACAATGTTTTTGTGAGAAAAGGTTTACTGAGGTAGTAAATGGATTCCATGGTTGGGTTACAACAGAATGTGTAACATTAAAGTGTTGATGGGATCTTGGAGGCATAAGCGTGATGTGATTCACTGTATCATTTGGGGTTGATGGATCCAGAGTTATGAGAGCATAAAACCAAAGTTCTTGAGAAGATCTGGTAGTCATGAGTAGGATCAGAACTGAAGTTAATGTGATGAGATTATTATGGGAAGGTTGGATTATGAACTTTGATTGTGTTGATATGTCCCTAAATTAAGAGTTGATATCATAAATGAATAGGTGGTGGTGGAATTCGTTAGCGACATCTTGTTATATTCTTAGTTAGTAACGATTATGCACAATACCTTAACATAATATTGAGTACACTTAAAGTGAAATGGACATCTTATAAGATACCCAAATTTATTGGTCAATTTTGGGGCCACTTCGAAGTTAGGCTCATGGAGAGGTGTATGTGGGGTTGTATGGTGGAAAGTGAACCATTGAAAATTTTCGAATGAGGTCCTCAAGATGGACCAAATATCTAAAAATACCATGGTACCATTCCAAGATTCTAGGGAGGGGATATGGTTGATGTTTCATTTGGTTACTTAGGTGAGGGCTAGATGGTCATTTCCAATTAGTTGGTTAGCAGTGGTTGGAGCATAGGCTGAAACTATTGATATTTTTGGGTGAGTTGGTGATAATTATTCTCCTAAGGTGGGAGGAAATGTATAAATTATGGTGATACCCCAATTATATTGTATGGGTCACATGTGTATGGAACTAACCATGGATTGGTTGTGGTGTCATTGTGGTGTCGGTGGAATAACATTGAGCTACATGCTTAAATTTCATAGGGGATATTAAAGGAAGATCAGTTTTGGTGGAAAATAAAGATGAGAATCAGTGTCAGGATTGAGATGGTATGGAAGAAGTTTGGGTAAGGTCCTCCATGGGTATGTTTTGAGGTCTTACATAATTCCCCTAACTAAGAGGGAATAGTGATTAGACAACATTGTGATAGATCGGTAGTTGAAGGAAAGATTTTTTTTGGATGAGTTGGAAAAGAATATACTCACATGGTTTAGTGTATAAAGTGGGTGTGTATAGCTTAAATCTATGTTCATTGTGTCATTTTTTAATTGAAGGGTGTGTTTTGAGTTTGATTGGGGATTTCCCTTATTGTAAGGGTGTTATGTATTTAGAGTTAGTAGTCATAAGCTAAGGATTATGGTGGGGATCTCTATAGATCAATGGATGTTTGGGTGATTTCTTAATAAAAGGTTCCATTATATGGGATTGGGTAAATCCCATTGAGGAGTTTCAGTTTGGTAAAGAGTGTTAGAATGAGTTTTCATCCGGTTAAGGACCTTGAGTTGTAAGTTGTGTCTTAGTGGTGTTTCGGTCAACCATAAGCTGGACAAGGATACTAGTTGAAAAATGGTGACCAATGTAGGTTAAGTGGTATAGATTAATTACCACTAAGACTTATTAAGCTTATGAAATGTTATCATGGGATGGTTTTATGATCCTACGTCTAGAGGGATCAAAAATCGTGGATGAAATTTGATTTTTTGTTACCGGATGGGTCAATTATTGAACTGAGAATATGAATGATATTATGAGATTTGTAATTATTTGGAGTTGTATTTTTAGATGAGGAATGATTATTGGGAGGTATGTCATGTGTTTGGATGAGTTTTAGAGGCTTCCAGTTATGTTTTAAGAGTCCTGGAGTTTTTTGGAAAGGGTTCACAATTTAGTGTGCATGGTTTAGGTGAAACCGTACAACACCCTAATGCTCAGGAGGGTTTTAGATTAATTTTAACTGATCATGGATGTGTTTGAATGTTACCACATGGTTTAGAAAAAACATTGTGAGGTGCAAGGGGAAACTGTTAAAGGTTAAAAGGTTCTAAAACATGGTGCACGAGATGCACATGACTTCTGACAAACTATGAACCTTGCTACAGGTTGGATGCAATACTGACCACATGGTTGGCATAAAATTTATCAAACCATGTAGGCTAACCATACTGGTCATTAGTTTTGGGAAGTAGTGGTATGTATGGTTGGTGCATGTCTTTAACAACCGTGTAGCCAAACCATGCAAGGGTGTTGTCTTAGAATGATCCAACCATGTGGTTGGTGAATGGTTTGGAAAACTATGCGGCCAAACAATGCGGCTAAACAAAATATAATTAAAAAGGTATTTTTACCATTTTCCAATCCAGTATTTTAAGTTACCTCCCCTTTATCTCCTCCTCATGGATCTGAACTAAAGGAAGGTTATCCTCCCTTCCTCTGTTCTTTAACCATCAACAAAGAGGTGATTTTGTGGTGTTTCATCGACATCATGAGGTAATATCTAACATCTAATGGATACCAATCTTCTTCCCGAGAATTCATTTTAATTTTTGAGTTCAATGGTTAGGGTTTCATTAAATATCCTACAAAATCAGGGTGTATTCATCTATTTCTCATGGGGATTTTGGTAATCATGGGTGAAGAATGTCCCTAGATGGATTCTACACTTTCTTTCAAGGTATTTCAATAAGGTATTTGACCGTGATAAATTTTATTATGGTTTTCCCAACATTTTAGTTTATTTGGTTGATGTTTTGGTATCAACTTATAGGTAATCATAATAAAATGGTATATGGGATTCATTGTGCACCTCCCATGATTGATTCTAGGAGTTTAGATTAGAGGAGGTACCCTGGTATGTTTTCTAGCATTATTCCAAGTTGGGGATTGGTTAATTAAATAATTAAAAAAATTTATAATTAAATAACTAAGGTTCCTTGGTGTGAGATTATTTTCCCAGGTGGGGGTGCAGACTATGTTGGGTTACAATAGGTTTAGGTGGTTCTTAAATGGGCCATGGAAAGGACATCATGATTTAGAAATGTTTTGGAAGGATTCTCTAATGAGGTAGGTGGTCTAAGAGATTTACCCATAGTCTTATAATGATTCTATACACTTATTCTGGTATATACATTATATCCCATGTGTGTTATACTTTTCCCTTAATTAAAAAAATTGGTTTTGGCCTTATATTGATACATTTGACCTTCCACGGATTCTATTGGTCTCATGGTGATGTGAGACCAGACCCATAGCTTCCTATGGGGTGTGAAAACCTTTAGAAGTGGAATTTTTTATGTGTTACTATTTTTATGTAATTGACTAAGAGGATTTTAAAACTAGCTTCAATGTGTTATTTTTTAACTAGTTTAGGGACATCAGAAGGGAAATGCCATGTTTTGAAATGATCCTGGTGTTGAAATGAGGATTTTCTCTCCAAGTGGTTAATGAAAGGGGTTTTAATTATATTTCAAAAGGTTATTTTAAATGGGTATGGGGTGATTTATATGATTAAAATTCATTATGGGAGTTTATGATGGTTTTAATGTAAATAAAGGCCTTGATCCTTGTTTAGTTTTCAAAGGGAAATAACCTTGTTTTAAAGGGTAGTTTTGAAATATGTAGTGATGGAATATAGATTTGGTATTTTTATTATGAATAAAAAGGGTTAGGTTTGTTGTTTCGTGTTTTGGTTTATGTGTCCTTTCAAAAAATTATAAATGTTCATATTAATAAAGGAAATGGGAATTGTTAAAAGGGGTGTGTTCTACTATTAAATGGCTTGATGAGGATTTAAAAAATATTTATTTAAGTAAAGGATAAAATGGTTTTAGTTGTGAATTTTGTTTAATATGATGGTATTAATGGATTATGGGATTAATGAATGAAATTAAAATAATTTAGAGTAAAATGGTTTTGTGGATGGATAGCCAAAGGTTTCAAGTTATTGGTTCTATTCATGGTCTTATGCTATATGTTTTACATCCTATGATTAATGGTTTCTGGATGTTGGAATAATGATCCCCTACCCAGTTTTGGATGTGCCGGAGTGATGCTCAAGGAACCCTAGTGAATTATAGTTATTCAGGGGATGAAATGACCCTCCTAATCATAAGTGTATAGACATAGAATTGCATTTAAAGGTTCGTATGGTCATACATGATGTTATGAGTTCTGGTTGTATTCATGGACTGATGCATCATGTTTTCCAATATGTGACCTAAGGGTTGGGATGGCCAGGCATGGCATTCTGAGTCCTAGATAGATTCATAGAATGATGATCCATGTAATCAGTCATATGAACTAGTTATTGGGATGTTCGTACATGGATTTATAATCCCAGTTAGATTATGGAACTGAGAATCCTTGATTTACAACAAATACCCCAGGGATTGATGGCTCAAATGAATATATTAGGCTAAGATGGTTTTGATGGAAATGGATAGTGTTTGAATTTAAAAATAAAATGGATTAATTGAACATTATAAAATAAGGAAACCTATTATTTTTACATAATTTTTATAATAATTTCCTTTCCTTCATATTATTTTTACTTTAACTTGTATTTTATTTATACACTATTGGTGGTATCCGACTCTATTTTACTCACACCATGCTTGGGAATAAATTGCACTTGGGAAAGCATGCATATCTCACATGTTTATTGCTGGAACAAGTAGGGACAATGTCTATGTTTTGTTTCAGTTGTTTTGGAAAGATTACTCAAGTAGTATCAGGTTGTTGGATGGGTTTGGATTGGTGATGTTGGGGATTCTTCTTATAGTTTCATTTATTTTTGTATGTTATGTAACCAACCTAGTTGGTGGTTGGTTTTATGTATGGAATAGCCATTAAATCCTTTAATGTATTTCATATTATTATATCATGTTTTAGTTTCAGTTTATTTATTACTTCTAAATTCTCCGATGTGCATGATTTCTGTTTATTTTCATCTCATTGTGCACTATGATATGGGGTTATAGTCTCCTCAGAGTTCCATTTTAGGCCCCCACTGGTAGTGGGTAGAATCTGGTGTATAAGGAGGTAGAATTGAAGTCATATACTAAACAATATTGGGGAACTGGTTTAGTGTAACTTGATCTAAGATGTTACAATGTTAGTGTGAATTTTTTAGAATTTTCTAAAAATAATTTTTTATGAGTCGTGAATAGTACTAAATTTTAATTTAAAAATGCATTTTTGTTGAAATTATTTGTAAAGATAAAATATATTTTAAATTAGTTTTAAAGTAACATTAGTTCAATCATATATATAATAATCTAATTTAGTTCTTTTTAATCAATATCAAATTGAAATTGGATATAAAAACTCTATGAACATTTCATTATTTTCACTTTGAAAACCCGCTTACTCATCAAGTATGTGGGATTAATTATAAATTAATTTTTTCCACATATGTGAATTTTTTTTTGAAAATTTGGATTAAATAATTTATTCAAAATAATTTTTATTTTATAATAATTTTGACATAAGGTTTTTTACCAAAATGAACAGTGATAATTGTAAAACATAATTACTATAGTGAAGGTAAAAAGGAATTTACCAAGGGTGTTGAACTACAAATTAATGGGTTAAAATGACCTAAATACCTATCAAAAATATATTATATGTACAAATATTAGAAATTAATCCTTATAGACTCAAAAAGTTTCATTTATTATAGCCTTGTGATATGAAAATAACATGGTTGGAATTCATTCTTTTTATAAAGTAAAGGCTTGCCACACACCTCACTAAAAAAAGGCTACCCACTCTCCCACTCTCTTCACACAATTAAAATCTAATGTATCATCCAATCCATCACCAATTAACTTATATAATTACATTATATGATTATATAATCTTTATTTTGGGCATAAATCCAACAAAGGAAGGCTCGTGGTTCAAACCAAAAGATGTTACCTAAAGAAAAAGTAACGGTCTTTAATGAGAATTTTTATATTATTTCTTCAACCAAAACCTTCAATTATATTAAAATATGATTATATAATAACCTATATTTCTAACATATACAGACATGTCATTATGTTAATTTAATAACCTAAATCCTTCTCATATTAAATCAAATGGTTTATGAAATCATTATTCATGTGTACGGCAGACTACCACCTCACGAGCCGATGCCATTCGTTTTACCATTATCACATCTCATGGTTGGGTATGATTATGGATATAAAGTATATATATTATATTTATTAAATAATTATAAATATATATTCATTAATATATATATATATATATATATATATATTCATTTTTTAATTTCTAGTCCGTAGGGGATATTATAATGTCATTTGTTTGTACGGAAGACTACCGCTCCACAGAACAATGTGATTCATTTTCACTAACGCTTCACATATATGGTAATACGGGTAATGATAATTAATATATTTGATAAAAATAGAATTATTGTAACAGCCCAAGATTTTATGAAAAATATTCTTTTTAATTTCTTTAATGTCTTGTGTTGTACACTACACCAAAAGGAGCTTTCACAAGACGCATCCTTGACTTTCCTTGCATTACACGCAATCACGACCTTCCTCGATAGCGTGTGTAGTACGCAATAATGAGTTTCACTAAACAACAATATGCAATTAAAATATTATTAAAACTGTCCGTTATGAATAGTAATAACCACTTTTTGAAATTTTGAAAATTTTATTTTTTAAAATGGAATTAATTTTTGGATTCGTAATATCAAAATTAGCTTAGGGTGAAATTTTGGTACTTTTCGGATAACTTTCATTTTCTGATAAATAGTGAAGATTAATAAATTTTAATTAAAAACAACCTTTTTAATCGAAATAATTAATAGTGATAAATTATTAACTTGATTGGTTTTAAAGTATATTTAGAATATATTTTTACAATTTAATACAATGTTGTTCATTGGATGTAATTTCACATTTAAACCGGACATAAACAAGTGTCAATCTTTTGATAGTTATTATCTCGTAAGAACACGCTATTTGTTTTGAAGACGGGAATTAATTTTTAAATTAATTAATGCAACTGATATGTTTTGAATTTGGTAAAATAGACATCATTTTTGAGTTCATAATATCAAATATATCTTAGGCCTAATTTTTTGTATTTTTCTGGAAACTTTCATTTTTTGATGAATAGTGAAACCACTAAGTGGTAGTTAAGAAAAATGAATTTTTCATAAAACTTAATTTTACCGCTTCTGTGAGTGTAATTTCAAAAATCCGAGAGACACGGTTGATTCCAGTAAGTAAAATTTGGTTCAATGAGATGAAAATAATTTTTGGGGAATAATAACTTTTTACTTTTTTTTTACCACGGTTAAAAGTAAATATGGTAATTAAGGGTAAAAATGATATTATTATTACCATAACACATGTCCTAATTCTATTGGATAAGTGTAATTCGACCAAAAAAACCTTAGGAATAAAATATGACCATTTAGGCCCACATGGATTAGATTAGGACATTTATTATTAATTTATTTAAAGAAGGGTTAAAATAGTTAAAATCAAAGTTTAATAAGTGAATCATTTTTAATATAGGGCTATACATAAGATAAATTCGACTATAAATAGTCATTAGAAAGATAAGAAGATTTAATATACAATGGTATTTTATTTGTAATTTTTAGACATTAAATAAGTTAATTTATTTATGACACAAAGATGATGCAGTAATTATCTTATTAATTAAATATTGACATAATTGATGTTATAAATACCCAAATAAATGTAATGTCAGACTTTTTATGAAATCAACTAGTTTTCTAGGTTAATATGAAATGTTATTATTTATTTAATTAACTTTTTTCTAACTAATCATTCTGTTATGATTTTCACAAAAATCAATTACAAAATAGTGTCAAAATTGACATAAAATAGTTTTTAAAACAAATATTATATTATTAATTTTTATTTTATTCCTAAAAATCTAAGGTTCGTCCAAATGACTTAGATAAGGTTATATATATTAATAATAAACAACTTGGGGTTCTTTTGGCTTCTTATAGTAAGTTTATTAACCTTATTGTATAAGAACACAAGAAGACACGGTAAAAGTAAAATTATTTTACTTAATGTTAAATCTAAATGATAAGGTTAAAATAGGAACCTAAACTTGTCTAAATTCTATTGGATGAGTGTATTTCGACCCATACCCACCTTATCTTCTAAATGTATCAATTTTGAGCTATTTAAAATCGAATTTGACTTTATAATAAAATAATAGTTTTAGTTATTCCAAAGGTGCCCCTCTCCTCCCTTATAAAAGGGAACCTCCTCCCTCTCTTCCTCACACCACTTTGAGCATTCAAGATCGGCCAAACCCTTACAAATTCCCTTTTCCGCTTCCCTAGAAACATCCTAGAGGTTCTGGTCTTCCTCAAAGTCCAATTTTAGTGCCCTAAAATGAGATCTCAAAGAGGCGCTTCAAAGAAGAGGTAATGTCCGTTACCAATTCTTTCAACTTTATTTCTTCTTCCACTTCTTCTTCATAGGTTGTTTCATTATAAATTAATAACATTAGTATCAATTATATACTGATATATTATTATAATTATGAATCAACCTTATTTCACCATCTATCCATCCTATGGAAAACGAAATCAACGAGCGTGCGTACGTACTGAATACCGTCTCCACGCCGTGGTGTAATCTATTTTCCACCACCACCTTACTTGGACGGGTATAATGGTGTACATAATAACTATATATGATTATTTTAAAGAGATATTGATTCTAAAATAGTATACATACACTCCAATTCAATTCCACAATCATGATAACGATATCATCGCTCGTGCGTACGTACGGACTACCGTCTCCACGACGCGATGAGATTAATTCTCCACGTTAACCATTCATGAATGATTATAAAGTATATATAATAAGTAATAATGAAATATATGACATAATAATGATTCTAGATTTATGTGTATATATATGTATGTCATCTACTTAATTTCATTCAACTCAATAAGGAAAAGAAAACATCGTTCATGCGTACGTACGGTCTACCGTCTCCATGAACGGTGTATTTATTTCCATTTACTGATCTATTATATTATGAATATATATTATATATAAATCATGTTTTATATTCTGGAATTAAGTAATCATGATCTAAGTAATCATATGAATAATTACAAGTTAAAACACGGACGACAAATGAAACGATTTTACCCAAAACGCTCTTTAACATGGAATTTACAAAAGAACGGGTAATATAAAGCCATAAGTGAACCATATATGATATCATAACAATGAGTATGATTCTAGAATAAGTCAATGACATTATTTAAATCATTATACAGGAGGTTCGGACACATACGAAGCAATTCGGACCTAAGGTAAGGGAAATATCACAATCTCATTTTTATCAGAGATTGTTTATACTTTGGTATTTACCGGGTTGTATTTTATCATCCATGTCCATGTTTCCTCAATATGTAATATTTATATCCTTCTACAATAGTTTATATCCAATTTTACCCTTAGGTGAGTTTTTAGTAAAAGATATGAAAGGAATATTTTGTCGTTTTTCGTACGAGGTACTTTTTGACTTTTCCGACAAAAGTACAAGAAGAATGTTTTTTAAACTTATACGGCATGAATGTATTTTTAAAACATTATTTCCAAGAAGCTTCATTTACAAGTATTCAAGTTTATTTTTAATCAACTTCTTTTAGTTTAAAATTCTATGACATGTTAAGAAAGGAAAATGTTTTTGATGTAGAAAGGATAGTTTCCTCAAAAATGGAGTTCAAGTGTTTTATCAAAATTATTTTCAATCTAAGATAATATAGGGTTCTGTTTCTATCCCTATTATTACATTAATTTGATTATGTTGTGATGGAATTATTTTTATGAATTCCTTTATCTTATATGAATTGTTTTATGATGTCATGATGTTTAAGATTCCCATTTTTATTATATGGGTTATGCAATGATGTATGATTTATGATTTTGGGGCACACATAAGAATGGTATCATTATGAGATGGGTGGGACCTATATCTACCTCCAATGCATTGGGTAAAGATTTTATATATCATGAGATAGACATGGCTGGAACGGTAGGTTTTACCGGTTTAGTGAAACAGGACTGAAACGAGGGTGACTTGGTTCAAAAATGGACTTTGTCCACTAAGATAGTCTTGGCAATGTGTCTTGACTAATAAGAAATGATTCTCTATGATTATGTGTGTATGCCACAAAGTTTCATTTTTTAAGTTATGATTATTGGGATTACATTTCACTACTATGATTTATGCCATGTTATGAAATTATGATCTCTTTTGCAGGTTAAGATTTCCAAAAGATATGTTCTTATGAATATTACGTGATTGATATTTCTTTTTATTACCCTTACTGAGCATTTGAGCTGAACCTTTTATGTTTTCTTTTCCCCAGGACATAAAGAAAGGATTTAGGTTTAAAAAAAAGAAGATCTTTATGGGAGATGTTGAAGATCTTTCACCACGATTAGAAGATTATATTCTGAGTTTCCAAAGACACTAAACTATTACGGTCCTTGTGTGTGTGTTTTTTTTATGTACTAAGTATTCCGCAAAAGTAATGTAATGTCTATGTACGTCAAGATTCGGGTCTCTACAGTTGGTATCAGAGGGAGGTTTAGTCAATCTTTGGAAACTAGGATGCGAAAACATTAGTGAGATCCCTAGAGATATTTCTAAGGTATGTCTAGGGATGTCCCTAAGGATAAGTATACGTATAGGATACAATCCTAGAACTACGGTAATGATCATAGAAGTTAACCTAAGATGTTAGATATTGAGGATACTCCCCCTTTATTATGTTGTTTTTCCTAGCATGATTTTTGCCTCTCACACTATTCTTTTTTGGGTTTTAGACGATGGCTGGAACGCGAAGGAACCGTGTTGATCAATGCAATGGACAATGAAATGATTGTCCTCCTGAACAAACAAATGTTATGGGAGATGGAGTGAAAAATATTATTGCTATACTTACACAAGATATGAATCATTCTGGACTTCCAAATGAGCAGAGAAGGGAAAAATATTCTATTGAGTCCTTCATGAAGCAACGTCCACCTTCTTTCAGTGGGTCTTCTGATCCACTTGTTGCAGAACAGTGGATCAGTACTACTGAAAAGATATTTTCAGTTCTTCAATGTTCTGAACATGATAAAGTAATCTTAGCAGTATATCGTTTGGAAGGTGAAGCTGATCAATGGTGGAATCTTATCAAGAATATGAGGAAAAGAGATGAAATTGAGTCCATGGAATGGGACGAGTTCAAGAACTTATTTTTCAATAAGTACTTCCCTCGTATTCTTCGAACAAAGATGGAGAAGGAGTTTCTTGAACTAAAGAAAAAGGATGATGAATCTGTTGGTATATACGAAGAAAATTTTACAAGGCTTGCAAGGTATGCATCTGGATTTATCATCCAACCCGAAAGTAAAGTTGATCGATTATTCAGTGGATTAAAACCAATTCTTCGAAGGGCATTAGCTATAAGAGACATCAGTAGCTATGAAGAAATTGTGTGTTGTGCTATCAAGGTAGAAATTGAAGTTGGTGTTACTTATCCATCTCATAGTTTTGACAAGAAACGAATGATGGAGTTCAAGGAGAAATCTCAGAATAATGGTGAAAAGAAGATGAATGTTTCCTTATGCTCAAAGTGTGGAAAGAAGCATGGTGGAGATTGTCTTAAAGGGACTAGAAAATGTTTTAAGTGTGGAAAATAATGTCATCGAGCAGCTGAGTGTCAAAGTAATGGAAAAAGGGTTTCTGATGATGTGAATAAAGAAAAGACTGCAGAGAACGCACCAACAACACTTCAATGCTTCAAGTGCAAGGAAATGGGGCATTATGCTAATAAATGCCCTAATCCAAGGGTTACTGATGATCGACGTGAGCAACCACTTAAGGAAAAGGACAAAGGGAAGTCACATGCGATCACCATTGGAGATTTTTAATATGAAAATGATGTGGTGGAATGAATAATTGTTTATGTAATGGGATTCCAGAATAATGTTGTATATAGTATCGTGGAATATTGGAATATTTATGTTTTGGTATATTGTGGTTTTCAATAATTTTATGGCATCGGTAACCATGAAAGGTGATTGAAATATTTTTGGAAGGCAGATGATATGCACATAATGAAGGGATAAAGAGAATCTAATATGTTTGATAGTATTCATGAGATCATGATTTATATAAGGACTAAGTGATATCATGGTTTGAGGATATAGAATTTTGAGGATTTTGGTATGTGGAAAGTGTTAACTTTTAACTGCATTCATGTTTTCACTAAGGTTCAATGGGTATTCATTCTTCAAGAGAATACATTATTAAGGTATTCACATGTTTGTAATTGGACCAACAAGATATATCTTATGATATATGGGGGATAAATGATGGCATTCACGTGATAATTTTCTTTAAACTATGATCTTTGACCGAAGTATTTTAGATAAGCCTAAAGATTGGAATGGATTATGTTGGACATAAGTTAGTTTTGTTTAAGGATAAATTTTTTTTTGATATTTTTGATGGGATGTTATAGTAATATAGCTTTAGAAAAAGGAAAACCTGCAGGACGGGCGACAGCCCATCGCGTCAGACAAGGCTGTGGGAATCGAACCCACAACCGAAGTGAGACTGGCCTTTATCGCCAACCACTGGCCTACAGGAAGTCCCTGTTTAGTAGAAACTAGTTTTATTATATTAAGCAGTATGATATATGAAGTATAAGTCCATTTTAGGAACCATATATGATTAATCTCACTATAGATGGACTTATGTATTTTTTGATAACTTTTCTAACCTTTTGTTTGAGATAGATGGAACGACCCATCATTCTATCACATGATCTGCTAACACATCATGAATGAAAAATTCAACTTCATTTCTTTTAGAGATGAAGTGAAAATTGTACAAAGAACAAAAAACAGTGAGACTATACCAAAATCACAAAAGTATTTCTTCTAATTCCAATTTCATCAACTTTAGGGAAATGATCTTGAAAACCAAAAATGTTGTCCTAGTGCTCTTATATCTGATGAATCAGATGGTAACTTAGATCGTCACAAATTTATGGCTTTGTGATTGCTGGCTTTTCCATAGCCATGTTCTCTACCACTCTCCATCAGAACATGATGGTTAGATTTCTCTTCCATATCCATATTTTCACCTATTTGGAAACCCAGTGATTAGTTTATTTGGGTAACCGTTACGTTTCATACTTTTGTTTTTAAAGATTGGTTTTGGTATTCCTATTTACGATGTGGGTTTCTATTAAAGAAACTTTCGAATAGTAAACCATTTATTACCCCGACGAATTTCGAGGGAGAAATTCATTTTAAGGGGGGTAGAATGTAACAGCCCGAGATTTTATGAAAAATATTCTTTTTAATTTCATTAATGTCTTGTGTTGTACGCAACACCAAAATGAACTTGCAAAACACGCATCCTTGACTTGCCTTGCATTACACACAATCACGACCTTCCTCGATAGCGTGTGTAGTACGCAATAACGAGTTTTACTAAACAACAATATGCTATTAAAATATTATTAAAACTAGCCGTTATGAATAGTAATAACCACTTTTTGAAATTTTGAATTTTTTTTTTCAAAATGGAATTCATTTTTGGATTCGTAATATCGAAATTAGCTTAGGGTGAAATTTTGGTACATTTCGGATAAATTTCATTTTCTGATGAATAGTGAAAATTACTAAATTTTAATTAAAAACAACCTTTTTAATTGAAATAATTAATAGTGATAAATTATTAATTTGAGTGGTTTTAAAGTATATTTAGAATATATTTTTACAATTTAATACAATTTTGTTCATTGGATGTAATTTCACATTTAAACCAGACATAAACAAGTGTCAATCTTTTGATAGTTATTATCTCTTAAGAACACGCTATTTGTTTTGACGACAGGAATTAATTTTTAAATTAATTAATTCAACTGATATGTTTTGAATTTGGTAAAATAGACATCATTTTTGAGTTTATAATATCAAATATAGCTTAGGCCTAATTTTTGGTATTTTTCTGGAAACTTTCATTTTTTTGATGAATAGTGAAACCACTAAGTGTTAGTTAAGAAAAATGAATTTTTCATAAAACTTAATTTTACCGATTTTGTGAGTGGAATTTAAAAAATCCGAGAGACACGGTTGATTTCAGTAAGTAAAATGTGGTTCAATGAGATGAAAATAATTTTTGGTGAATAGTAACTTTTTACTTTTTTTTACCACGGTTAAAAGTAAATAGGGTAATTAAGGGTAAAAATGATATTATTATTACCCTAAAATATGTCCTAATTCTATTGGATAAGTTTAATTCGACCAAAAACAACCTTAGGAATAAAATATGACCATTTAGGCCTACTTGGATTAGATTAGGAAATTTATTATTAATTTATTTAAAGAAGGGTTAAAATAGTTAAAATCAAAGTATAATAAGTAAATCATTTTTAATATAGTGTTATACATAAGATAAATTCAACTATAAATAGTAATTAGAAATTTAAAAATATTTCCTACACATTGGTATTTTATTTGTAATTTTTAGACATTAAATACGTTAATTTATTTATGACACAAAGATGATGCAGTAATTATCTTATTAATGAAATATTGACAAAATTGATGTTATAAATACCCAAATAAATGTAATGTCATACTTTTTATGAAATAAACTAATTTTATAGGTTAATATGACATGTTATTATTGATTTAATTATCTTTTTTCAAACTAATCATTCTGTTATGATTTTCACAAAAAACAATTACAAAATAGTGTCAAAATTGACATAAAATAGTTTTTAAAACAAATATTATATTATTAATTGTTATTTTATTCCTAAAAATCTAAGGTTCGGCCAAATGACTTAGATAAGGTTATATATATTAATAATAAACAACTTGGGGTTCTTTTGGCTTCTTATATTAAGTTTATTAACCTTATAGTATAAGAACACAGGAAGACACGGTAAAAGTAAAATTATTTTACTTAATGTTAAATCTAAATGATAAGGTTAAAATAGGAACTTAAACTTGTCTAAATTCTATTGGATGAGAGTATTTCGACCCATACTCACCTAATCTTTGAAATGAATCAATTTGTAGCTATTTAAAACCGAACTTGAATTTATAATAAAATAATAGTTTTAGTTATTCCAAAGGTGCCCCTCTCCTCCCTTATAAAAGGGCACCTCCTCCATCTCTTACTCACACCACTTTGAGCCTTCAAGATCTTCCAACACCTGACAAATTCCCTTCTACACTTCCCTAGAAACATCTTAGAGGTTCTTGTCTTCTTCAAAGTCCAATTTTAGAGCCATAAAAGGAGATCTCAAAGAGGCGCTTCAAAGAAGAGGTAATGTCCGTTACCGATTCTTTCATCTTTATTTCTTCTTCCACTTCTTCTTCTTAGGTTGTTTCATTATAAAGTAATAACATCAGTATCAATTATATACTGATATGTTATTATAATTATGAAACAAACTTATTTCACCATCTATCCATCCAATGGAAAACGAAATTACCGCGCGTGCGTACGTACGGAATACTGTCTCCACACCGTGGTGTAATCTATTTTCCACCACCACCTTACTTGGATGGGTATAATGGTGTACATAATAACTATAAATGATTATTTTAAAGTGATATTGATTCAGAAATAGTATACATACACTCTAATACAATTCCACGATCATGAGAACGATATCATCGCTCGTGCGTACGTACGGACTACCCTCTCCACGACGCGATGAGATTCATTCTCCACTTTAACCATTCATGAATGATTATAAATTATATATAATAAGTAATAATGAAATATATGACATAATAATGATTCTAGATTTATGTTTATATATATGTATGTCATCTACTTAATTTCATTCAACTCAATAAGGAAAAGAAAACAACGTTCATGCGTACGTACGGTCTACCGTCTCCATGAACGGTGTATTTCTTTCCATTTACTGATCTATTATATTCTGAATATATATTATATATAAATCATGTTTTATATTCTTGAATTAAGTAATCATGATCTAAGTAATCATATGAATAATTACAAGTCAAAACACGGATGACGAATGAAACGATTTTACCCAAAACGCTCTTTAACATGGAATTTACAAAAGAACGGGTAATATAAAGCCATAAGTGAACCATATATGATATCATAACAATGATTATGATTCTAGAATAAGTCAATGACATTATTTAAATCATTATACAGAGGGTTCGGACACATACGAAGCAAATCGGACCTAAGGTAAGTGAAATATCACAATCTCATTTTTATCCGAGATTGTTTATACTTTGGTATTTACCGGGGTGTATTTTATCATCCATGTCCATGTTTCCTCAATATGTAATATTTATATCCTTTTACAATAGTTTATATACAATTTTACCCTTCGGTGAGTTTTTAGTAAAAGATATGAAAGGAAACTATTGTCATTTCTCGTACGAGGTACTTTTTGACTTTTCCGACAAAAGTACGAGAAGAATGTTTTTTAACTTATACAGCATGAATGGATTTTTAAAACATTATTTCCAAGAATATTCCTTTACAAGTTTTCAAGTTTATTTTTAATCAACTTCTTTTAGTTTAAAATTCTATGACATGTTAAGAAAGGAAAATGTTTTTGATGTAGAAAGAATATTTTCCTCAAGAATGGAGTTCAAGTGTTTTATCAAAATTATTTTCAATCTAAGATAATATAGGGTTCTGTTTCTATCCATATTATTACATTGATTTGATTATGATTTGATGGAATTATTTTTATGAATCCCTTTATCTTATATGAATTGTTTTATGATGTCATGATGTTTAAGATTCCCATTTTTATTACATGGGTTATGCAATGATGTATGATTTATGATTTTGTGGCACACATAAGAATGGTATCATTATGAGATGGGTGGGACCTATATCTCCCTCCAATGCATTGGGTAAAGATTTTATATCTCATGAGATAGACATGGCTGGAATGGTAGGTTATACCGGTTCAGTGAAACAGGACTGAAACGAGGGTGACTCGGTTCAGAAATGGACTTTGTCCACTAAGATAGTCTTGGCAATGAGTCTTGACTAATAAGAAATGATTCTCTATGATTATGTGTGTATGCCAAAAAGTTTCATGTTTTAAGTTATGATTATTGGGATTACATTTCAATACTATGTTTTATCCCATGTTATGAAATTATGATCTCTTTTGCAGGTTAAGATTTCCAAAAGATATGTTCTTATGAATATTACGTGATTGATATTTCTTTTGTTTACCCTTACTGAGCATTGGAGCTCACCCTTTTATGTTTTCTTTTCCCCAGTACATAAAGAAAGGATTTAGGTTTTAAAAAAATAAATCTTTATGGGAGATGTTGAAGATCTTTCACCACGATTAGAAGATTATATTCCGAGTTTCCAAAGATACTAAACTATTACGGTCCTTGTGTGTGTGTTTTTGTTATGTACTAAGTATTCCGCAAATGTAATGTAATGTCTATGTACGTCAAGCTTCGGGTCTCTAAAATTATTATGATACACATGAAAAATTAATCATTAAAAGATATAATATTTAATTTTCTTTTTTTTACTAAAAAAGGATAACATCATTCATTTATGTATGGTCTACCGCTTTCACGAAGCGATGTGACTCTGTTTTCCTAACCAAACCATATATATGAAATATATAAGTATATATAATGAAATAATATGATAAATATGATATTATAATAATTATTTATGGATAAAATATAAGTTTTATTTTTTACATAATGATTATTGAGAAAAGAAAACATTACTCTTGTATACGTACTATATACCATCTCTATGATTGTAGCATAGTCTTTTTTTCGTAACCATCATTCGTGACTATTTTTAAAACTAAAATTGATGTTAAAATATGAAAAATATTTCTTGATTTTTATTCATAATATGATATAAAAATATAATATTCCTATGAACAAGATCTTTCATGATGAAACTCGCATGATAAAATAAGGAAATTTACAAAAAAATAATAAAAACAATAAAATATTATTAATGGAAGTGTGATAAGATGTTATAAAAAAACCCTATATGAGATTTTAAATATTAATATCTTTTTTTTATAAGTTAATAATATTTATAAAACCACTATAAATGAGGATAAATCATGTTTAAACAAAATTAAGCATGAGGTAACCGATTTTTATTATCTCATTTAATTCTGGGAGATATATGTAAATTCACCACTGGTTTATTTTTTGGGGTAAATATACTAAAAATTTAAATATCAAATCATCAATATAATTATATTCATGATATTTATTTTTTTAATTCTATTTTATTCTTAATTTGGGATTATGATTTAAAATATTACTAAAGTGGTAAGAGAATTTTGTCTCATTTTTCTTTCTTTGAGAATTTTGTCATGTTATTCATCTATATTCTTTTATGAGTTGTATATATCTCCATTTTTAAATGTAATATCCTAAATTTATTTATGATCATTATATTTTATGTTTCAATTAAATTTATCCTTTAATTGGGAATAAAATTCAATGTTACTAAAGTGGTAAGTGTTTTATGTTACAATCTCATCGTTTATTGAGATTTTTTATGACCATGTCACCAATTTCAAAAAATTAATATATAACTCCCATTAATTCTCTTGAAATTTCTTCACATATAGTGATTTATGATATTTTCAAGTAATAATTCAATTTTCTCACTTTTTTGTTCTTAATTTAATTAATAAAATATTTTTAAGAAATTATTCTTTACTTTTTATATTGATTAAAAAATGATTTTTATACAATTTTTTTAAAAAAGTTTTCAAAAATATTTTTTTAATTCTTCAAATGATTTATTATTGAATTTTTTCTCATTTTTTTGTTTTTAAAAATTGTTTTTAATGGAATATTACCATCATTTTCAACATAATTTGTATTTGGATTTTACTAAAAATGTGAAAGGAATCATTTTTTAAGATGTATGAAATGAAAAAAATTTCAAACATCAATGGCTATTATATTCATTAATGATTAATTTATAAGTTTTCAGGGATATTTTAAAAGTAATGTATTTTGAAATATTTTGATATTTTTTTCAAAATTTAAATATGTTTCCTCAACAAAATTTATTTTTGGTTTTTAAATATTTTTTTATATGATTCAATTGTTTATTAATGAAAATAAGTTTCCAGATATTTATTTTTAAATTTTCAGTTTATTAATAAGTGATTTTTAAAAATGAGAAGGTAATTTTCTTAAAAATTTATTTTATTATATTTTAATGGTATTCTCATTCATCAACATCTAAAATAATTATTGCCTCATATTATCCAACTGGGATATCATGTAATGATACCAAACCCATTATTCTTTTGTATGTGTTAAGATTGTTTCAATGATATTGTTGTGGAACCCATTTGTTTTCTATTGGTTAATCAGGTATCCAAGAGAATTATACAAAACATGTTTATTTTTCATGTGTTAATGATGTTTTAATGGAATTTTTATAAAAACTATTTCATTTCTATATGTTAATCATGTCATAAAAGCGATAATGGTTATTTTATAATATTTTTTTATTGAAATGAATGATCTGTATACAATATTAATGTTGTAGATAATGGAAATTACTTATATTATGGGTTCACAAAAATAGAACATGGTGATCCCTATATAGCTATACGACGAGTGCACTGTAATAGTACCGGGTGATGAAATTATAGATTATATGATGGGCACACCAAGATAATGTCAGGTGATCCTGTTATATCTTATATGATGGGTACAATCAGATAGTACATAAATGTATTGGTTAATTATTATGTTCTCTGGATAATTATATTGGTAGTCTACCAATTTCTTTATTCCAATTATATGGATTCCTTAAGGCTTCTATAATGATGATGTTCCAAGATACCAATACATTTTTTCTTTACTTTATATGAATTAATAAAGATTTATTTGATCAGGATAGATGTCACATGGAAAGTGAATATTTATTCTTACCACTCTTTTATTTGTTAAATCCTTATTCTATGTTTCATGATTTATTATTTGGGTATTGATGTGTATCGGTTCCTTTATGATTAACTCATGCACTCTTATTATTTCATCATACCCTTATTCACTTCTTATGCTCATTAGTGACATTCAGTTGTTATGGTTTATGTTTACCATTATTATGAATTTAGGCTCACCCTTATTATGTTTTATTTTCCACAAGTTATTAATTATGATGTTGAATTAATTATTTCTTTAATAGTTTCATAATTATAATGGTGATGGATTAATATGAATAAATAAAAGTTGTCTTAAGGGGGATAAATTATCATTTAAAAAAATGGATACTTTTTATGAAGGATTTTTTCATAATTCTCTAAAATTATATACTTATATATTCCTTGATAATGTTTGTGGTATAATATTTTGGTTTGATATTATATGTTTGTATGGAAAAAATTGTCTCACCTCCCATGTTTTTAAAGACAGAAAAGTAAATTTTATATTTTCATCACTATATCTGAGTGTTCGGGTTTGGGGTGTTATAATTGGTATTATAGGTCAGTTTAGATAACTTTGTAGATTAGGATGTTAACATGTGAGGTTATATTAAGAGTTTTGGATACTATATTATGTATGTAATATTCTGGTTGATCATAAGTTGATAGTCATTGACACCCCTTTTAGATTTTAAATGATGAGATCTAAAATTGATTAATGAATATTTACGATATAACTTGTTAGGTTATATTATACGTAATAGTTAGGTTTAATGTAAAGTATTAAATTACATTTTATGCAAATATAGTTTATGGTATTGAAAAAATTTAGGGTTTATATGATAATGTATATTGAGGTAGTTATGGGAATATATGTTTTATGACAATGATAACTATTTGATTGAATAGTGATTTTCAGACTAAGTGAATAATGATAGTTCAAAAAATATATATCTCCATAATTTTTGGGCATGAAATATGGAAGGTATTATAAAACACTATAGGTTAAAATAAATTTAATGTTGGGGTTAATTGAAAAATATTTATTTTAAACATTGGGTATTACCATTTAGTTTTGAATATTATTGTATCATATAAATGTTTGACTATTTTGGGAGTTATATTTCAATGTGACAATAATTTTGTTTTTTTGTTAATGTATAATAATAAGTATAATATATTTTTATCCCATTTATTGTTATATGATCCTTTAAAATTTTATTTTTATTTCTTGATGAATGAAAAATTCATCTTGAATAGTCATCATTTGGAGAAAAATATAATATTCTAGTGAAAATTCACTAAAGGATGGAATTATTATTTTCATATAATTATATTTCACTTTTTTAGTCTATATAGTGATATAATTCTCAAACTCTTGGAAAGGTATCTTGAAACTAAAATGTTATCCTATTACATTCATATCTGATTAATTAGATAGTCTTTTAGAACATCACAAATTTACAGTTTTGAGGAAATTAATACTAAAATGATCATTCAGTTCCCTATGATCAATTTCCTCAATCAACCTCTTACTATTTACACTTTTCTTCCTTGTCCAAATCCTAACTTTAACACATGATCTCCAATTTGGAAACCTAGTGATGTATTATTCCATATGAAAATTATACATACTTTTCTCTATTATTAAGAGTATGCTTTATTCACCATTTTTACAATGTAAAATTATAAAAAAAAGTATTTTTAAATTTCTATACTTTGATAACTGAGATAAATTTTAAATTTTGTGGATTTAGTTTATTAGGGGGGTTGTTGTAACATCATGAGATTTTAAAAGAATAATTTTTTTTTGATAGCATAAATGACAAAAAATTGAGATTATATGAGAATGTAACACCCCGAGACATTATAATACATTTATATTTAAATAATTTTAATATATTTTATAGCTCATGATACACAAAACCCTGATATTTTTATGTTCGATATCGTATTCAACACACAACACAGAGCTTAAATGATCCATGATATATATAACAATAATAACATAGCTGTTAAATTAGTGAGTATGAATAGTATTAAATAATTTATTATATATATATATATATATTTCATATTAAATATAAATTATTGATAAATTTATAGTAAATAATGAGTCAATTTTTATTAAGTTAATTTTATTCTTCTAGCATATTTTTTCTTCAATTTTGTTGGATTTTCCAAAAAAATATATTATATTATTATTTTTGAACATTCATAAAATTTATTCAATAATATGACCTTAAATTCTCTAATTTCATTATCAAAAATTACATTGAGTGAAATTTTGGGACTTTTTTTTATTTTTCTATGAATAGTGAAAAATAATAATTTTTTGTAACAAATTCATTTTAATTAAATAAATTAACTAAATTAAAAGTTACATTATATTTTCAAAATTATTTCAATTAACATGAGTATTTTTTTTATATTTAATAAACATTTTTAAATTTTTCTCAACTTTATTTTGGATTTTAGTATATGTTTGTTTTTGTGTTTAAAAACTATTTTTTTCTTAAAACCAATTCAAAGTGCATAATGTTTATCTATCTTAAATAATTTAAATAATAACTAATGAGGAATTTGATAAATAATATTTACACATTTTATATAATTAATTTTTAATTTATAATAATAATAATAATAATAATAATAATAATAATATATGTATAATTAATATAAAATCATGTTATTCTTGAAAAAAATACACATATCGAAATCCTTCTTTTTTATCATCTTTGTGGGTTTTTTTTAAATTTAATTTTTACTAAATTTATAAATTTATTTTAAAAAATATTAATTTTATAAATAATCATATAAAAATTATATTATGTTGAATTTTTTAATATTTTCTGAAATGACTAATTTATTGATTTTTAGTGAAAAGTACTGAATTTTAATTGAAAACTACATTTTCATTTAAATAATTTATAAAGAAAAATTATATTTTAAATCTTAATTAGAGTAAAATTATTTAAATTATATATAATAATCAAGTTTAGGTCCTTTTAATCAACTTAATTTTGAAATTGGATATAAAAACTATGTAATTATTTGAATATTTTCACTTTGAAAACCTGCTTTCTCATCACTTATACAGGACTAATTTTAAAATAAGTCTAGAAACATAGGTTAGTTGAATTTCGATAAAAGGATTCCATATTTTTAATATGATTAATTTTTATTTTCTAATAATGTTAAATTAATTTTTGATGAAAATTAATAGAGAAAATAGTAAAAATTAATTAGCACGGTTAATATAAAAATGGGTTTTCAGGGGGTTAACTAAAAAGAAAAGGGTTTAAATGACTTTATTCTTTCTTTATAAAATCTATTTTCAATAAATATTTTTACGTTATACCTTATATTATGAATAATTTTCAATTACTTGATCCTCATGAAAAAAAATTAGTTGCAATTTATTCTTTTTGAAAATTAAAAGTGTGCCACTCATCTCATTTATAAAAGGCCGCCCACTCTTCCCCATTCTTTATATGTTAAAAACCCATTATTTTATAAAAAACATCAAAAAAAAACCAATATACTTCCCTAAAATCATTCTATAAGCATTATTTTGTATGAAATCCATCAAAATAAGGCCTTTGGTGAAAACTAAATGAATTTACCTGAAGAAGAGGTAACATTCTTCAATGAGTGTTTTTATATTATTTCTTCCACCAATGAATTAAATTTATATTATAACATAATTATTCCATAAAATAAGTATATTATATATACTTATATATTATTATGTTAATTCATTAACCAAAATACTTCTTTACTTCCATCAAATGGGTTATGAAATCAATATTCATGTATACGACAGACTACAACATCACAAACCGATGTCATTCAATTTTCCATTAATACCTATCACGATTGGGTATGATAATAAATATGAATTATAAATATGATAATTACAACATTATTATACCTATAGAGTCATTATATCATATATAACATTTTTTTCCACTCTGTAGGGGATATAATAACATCATTCCGGTGTACGGCAGACTATCGCCTCATGAAACGATCTGATTTCCCAAAAAAAATATTTACATGGAATGTAATAGGGGTAATTATAATTAATATATGTGATATAAATGTGATAATTATGATAACAATAAAATATTTATTATTCATAAAATATAATATATCATTTTTTAGAGACCCGAAGCATAACGTACATAGACATTACATTACTTTTACGGAATACATAGTACATAACAAAAACACACACACAAGGACCATAATAGTTTAGTGTCTTTGGAAACTCAGAATATAATCTCTTAATCGTGGTGAAAGATCTTCAGAATCTCCCATAAAGATCTTCCTTTTTTATACCTAAAACCTTTATTTATTTCCTGGGGAAAAGAAAACATAAAACGGTGAGCTCAAATGCTCATTAAGGGTAAACAAAAGAAATATAAATCACATCATATTCATAAGAACATAACATTTTGGAAATCTTAACCTACAAAAGAGATCATATTAACATGGGATAAATCATAGTAGTGAAATGTAATCCCAATAATCATAACTTAAAACATGAAACTTTGTGGAATACAAACATAATCATAGAGAATCATTTCTTATTAGTCAAGACTCATTGCTAAGACTATCTTAGTGGACAAAGTCCATTTCTGAACCGAGTTCACTCCTCGTTTTAGTCCTGTTTCACTGAACCGGTTTAACCTAACATTCCAGCCATGTCTATCTCATGAGATATAAAATCTTTACCCAATGCATTGGAGGAAGATATAGGTCCCACCCATCTCATGATGATACCATTCTTATGTGTGCCACAAAATCATAAACCACACATCATAGCATAACCCATGTAATAAAAATGGGAATCTTAAACATAATGACATCATAAAACAATTCATATAAGATAAAAGAATTCATAAAAATATTTCCAACACAACATAATCAAATCCATTTAATAATAGGGATAGAAACAGAACCCTTTATTATCTTAGATGAAAAATAATTTTGATAAAACACTTGAACTCCATTCTTGAGGAAAATATCCTTTCTACTTTAAAAACACTTTTCCATTGTTAACATGTCATAAAATTCTAAACTAAAAGAATTTGATTAAAAATAAACTTGAAAAATTGTAAAGGAAGCTTCTTGGAAATAATGTTTTAAAAATCCATTCATGCCGTATAAGTTAAAAAAACATTCTTCTCGTACTTTTGTCAGAAAAGTGAAAAAGTACCTTGTATGAAAAATGACAAAAAATTCCTTTCATATCATTTACTAAAAACTCACCAAAGGGTAAAATTGGATATAAAATATTGTAGAAGGAAATATATTGAGGAAACATGGATGTGGATGATAAAATACACACCAGTAAATACCAAAGTATAAACAATCTCGGATAAAAATGAGATTGTGATATTTTCCCTTAACTTAGGTCTGATTTGCTTCGTAAGTGTCCGAACCTCCTTTATAATGATTTAAATAGTGTCATTGACTTATTCCAGAATCATACTCATTGTTATGATATCATATATGGCATACTTATGACTTTATTTTACCTTTTCTTTTGTAAATTCCATGATAAAGAGCGTTTTGGGTAAAATCGTTTCATTTGTCATCCGTGTTTTGACTTGAAATTATTCATATGATTAAATAGTTCATGATTACTTAATTCTAGAATATAAAACATGATTTATATATAATATATATTCAGAATATACATATATATAATAGATTATTAAATGAAAAGAAATACACCGTTCATGGAGATGGTAGGCCGTACGTACGCATGAACGCTGTTTTCGTTTCCTTATTGAGTTGAATGGAATTAAGTAGATGACATACATATATATACACATAAATCTAGTATCATTATTATGTCATATATTTCATGATTACTTATTATATATACTTTATAATCATTCATGAATGGTTAACATGGAGAATGAATCTCATCGCGTCGTGGAGACGGTAGTCCGTACGTACGCGCGAGTGATGATATCATTCTCATGATCGTGGAATTATATTGGAGTGTATGTATACTATTTCAGAATCAATATCACTTTACAATAATCATATATAGATATTATTTACACCGTTATACCCATCCAAGTAAGGTGGTGGTGGAAAATAGATTACACCACGGCGTGGAGACGGTATTCCATACGTACGCACGTACGGTGATTTCGTTTTCCGTAGGATGGATATATGGTGAAATAGGGTTGTTTCATACTTATAATAACATATAAGTATACGAGTGATACTGATGTTATTACTTCATAATTACACAAACTAAGAAGAAGAAGTAAAAAAAGAAATAAAGTTGAAAGAATCAGTAACGGACAATACCTCTTCTTTGAAGCGCCTCTTTGAGACCTCCACTTAGGGCACTAAAATTGGTCATTGGAGAAGACCAGGAACTCTAGGATGTTTCTAGGGAAGTGTAGAAGAGACTTTTTCAGGGGTTGTCCGAGCTTGAAGTCTCAAATTGGTGTGAGGAAGATAGGGAGGAGGTGGCCTTTTATAAGGGAGGAGAGGGGCACCTTTGGAATAACTAAACATATTATTTTATTATAAAGCCAAATTCAGTTTTAAATAGCTCCAAATTGATTTATTTCGAAGCTAAGGTGGGTATGGGTCGCAATCCTCACATCCAATAGAATTTAGACAATTTTAGGTCCCTATTTTAACCTTATCATTTATATTTATATTTAAGTTAGATAATTTTACTTTTACCGTGTCTTTTTGTGTTCTTACACTATAAGGTTAATAAACTTACTATAAGAAGCCAAAAGAACCCCAAGTTGTTTTTTATTAATATATATAAACTTATCTAAGTCATTTTTCCCAACCTTATATTCTTAGGAATAAAATAACAATTAACATTATAATATTTTTTTAAACTATTTTATACCAATTTTGACACTATTTAGTAATTGATTTTTGTGAAAATCATAACAGAATGATTAGTTCGAAAACAGTTAATTAAATCAATAATAACATGTCCTATTAACCTATAATATTAGTTTAATTCATAAAAAGTCTCAAATTACATTTATTTGGGAATTTATAACATCAATTATGTCAATATTTCATTAATAAGATAATTACTGCATCATCTTTGTGTCATAAATAATGTAATTATTTAATGTCTAAAAATTTCAAATAAAATACCATTATTTAGGAAATACATTTATATTTCTAATTAATATTTATATTCGAATTTATCTTATGTATAACCCTATATTAAAAATGATTTACTTATTAAACTTTGATTTTAACTATTTTAACCCTTCTTTAAATAAAGTAATAATAAATGTCCTAATCTAATCCAAGTGGGCCTAAATGGTCATATTTTATTCATAAGGTTGTTTTTGGTCGAATTACACTTATCCAATAGAATTAGGACATGTTTTAGGGTAATAATAATATCATTGTTACCCTTAATTACCATATTTACTTTTAACCGTTGTCAAAAAAAGAAAAAAGTTACTATTCACCAAAAATTATTTTCATCTCATTGAACCACATTTTACTTACTGACATAAACCTTGTCTCTCAGATTTTTTAAATTCCACTCATAGAAGCGGTAAAATTAAGTTTTATGAAAAATTCATTTTTTTAACTACCACTTAGTGGTTTCACTATTCATCAAAAAATGAAAGTTTCCAGAAAAATACCAAAAATTAGGCCTAAGATATATTTGATATTATGAACTGAAAAATGATGTCTATTTTACCAAATTAAAAACATATCATTTGCATTACTTAATTTAAAAAAATTAATTCCCGTTGTCAAAACAAATAGCGTGTTCTTAAGAGATAATAAATATCAAAAGATTGACACTTTTTTATGTCTGGTTTAAATGTAAAATTACATCCAATGATCAACATTTTTTTTAAATTATAAAAATATACTCTAAATATACTTTAAAACCACTCAAATTAAAAATTTATCACTATTAATTATTTCGATTAAAAAGGTTGTTTTTAATTAAAATTTAGTAATTTTCACTATTCATCAGAAAATGAAAGTTATCCGAAAAGTACAAAAATTTCACCCTAAGCCAATTTTGATATTATGAATCCAAAAATGAAGTCCATTTTGAAAACTAAAATTTACAAAATTTCTAAAAGTGGTTATAACTATTCATAACGGCTAGTTTTAATAATATTTTAATAGCATATCGTTGTTTAGTGAAACTCGGTATTGTGTACTACACACGCTATCGAGGAAGGTCGCGATTGGGTGTAATGAAAGGAAAGTCAATGATGCGTGTTGTGCATGCTCCTTTTGGTGTCCCGTACAACACAAGACATTAATGAAATTAAAAAGAATATTTTTCATAAAATCTCGGGGTGTTACATTCTACCCCCCTTAAAATGAATTTCGCCCTCAAAATTCATCAGGGTTATAAATGGTTTACTACTAAAAAGTTTCTTTAATATAAACCCACATCGTAAAAAGGTATACCAAAACCAATATTTAAAAACAAAAGTATGAAACGTAATGGTTACCCAAATAAACTAATCACTGGGATTTCACATAAGTGAAAATATGGATATGGAATAGAAATCTAACAATCATGTTCTGATAGAGAGTGGTAGAGAACATGGCTATGAAAAATCCAAAAATCACAAAGCCATAGATTTGTGATGATCTAAGGTACCATCTAATTCATCAGATATAAGGTCACTAAGACAACATTTTTGGTTTTCAAGATCATTTCCCTAAAATTGATGAATTAAAAGAAATACTAACATGATTTTTGTACAATCTCAATGTTGTTCATTAATTGAACAATTTCCACTTCATCCCTTAATTAAATGAAGTTGAATTTGTCATTTGTGATGTGTTAGCAGATCATGTGATAGAATGATGGGTCATTCCATCTGTCTGAAGCAAACGGTTAGAAAAGTTATCAAAAAACACATAAGTCCATCTATAGTGAGATTAATCATATATGGTTCCTAAAAGGGACTTATACTTCATATATCATACTGATTAATATAATAAAACCAGTTTCTACTAAACAGGGACTTCCTATAGGCCAGTGGTAGGCGATAAAGGCTAGTCGTACTTCGGTTGTGGGTTCGATTCCCACAGCCTTGTCCGACACGATGGGTTGTCACCCATCCTGTAGGTTGTCCTTTTTCTAAAGATATATTACTATAACATCCCATCAATAATATCGAAAAAAATTTCTATCCTTAAACAATACTAACTTATGTCCAACATAATCCATTCCAATCTTTAGGCTTATCTAAAATACTTCGGTACAAGCTCATAGTATAAAGAAAATGATTACTTGAAATGTCACATAACAATCACGTGAATGCCATAATTTATCCCCAATATATCATAAGATATATCTTGTTGGTCAAATTACAAACATGTGAATACCTTAATCATATATTCTCTTGAAGAATGAATACCCATTGAACCTTAGTGAAAACATGAATGTAGTTAAAAGTTAACACTTTCCACATACCAAAATCCTCAAATTTCTTTATACTCAAACCATGATATCACTTAGACCTTATATCAATCATGAGCTCATGAATAGAATCAAACATCTCATTATCTTCTTATCCCTTCATTATGCGCATACCATCTGCTTACCAAAAATATCTCAATCACACTCCATGGTTACCGGTACCATAAAATTATTGAAAACCACAATAAACCAATTCCAATATTCCATGATACTATATACAACATTATTTTAAAATCCCATTACATAAACACTTAATCATTCCAACACATCGTTGTCATATTCAACATCGCCAATAGTGATCGCATGTGACTTCCCTTTGTCCTTTTCCTTAAGTGGTTGCTCATGTGATCATCATTAACCCTTGGATTAGGGTACTGATTAGCATAATTCCCTATTTCATTGCACTTGAAGCATTGAAGTGTTGTTGGTGCGTTCTCTGCAGTCTTTTCATTATTCACACCATTAGAAACCCCTTTTCCATTACTTCGACACTTAGCTGCTCGATGACCTTCTTTTCCACACTTAAAACATTTTCTAGTCCCTTTAAGACAATCTCCACCATGCTTTTTTCCACACTTTGAGCATAAGGAAACATTCATCTTATTTTCACCATTATTCTAAGATTTCTCCTTGAACTCCATCTTCCATTTCTTGTCAAAACCATGAGATGAATATGTAACACCAACTTCCATTTCTACCTTAATAGCACAACGCACAATTTATTCATATCTACTGAAGTCTCTTGTAGCTAATGACCTTCGAAGATTTGGTTTTAAGCCACTGAAGAATCGATCAACTTTACTTTCAGGTTGGATGATAAAGCCAGATGCATACCTTGCCCGCCTTATAAAATTCGCTTCGTATACACCAACAGATTCATCATCCTTTTGCTTTAGTTTAAGAAACTCCTTCTCCATCTTTGTTCGAGGAATACAAGGGAAGTACTTATTGAAAAATAAGTTCTTGAACTCATCCCATTCCATGGACTCAATTTCATCTCCTGGCCTCGTATTCTTGATTAGATTCCACCATTGATCAACTTCACCTTCCAAACGATATACTGGTAAGATGACTTTATTATATTCAGAACATTGAAGAACTGAAAATATCTTTTCAGTAGTACTGATCCATTGTTTAGAAATAAGTGGATCAGAAGACCCACTGAAAGAAGGTGGATGCTGCCTCATGAAGGACTCAATAGAATATTTTTCCCTTCTCTGGTCATTTGAAAGTCCCGAATGATTCATAGCTTGTGTAATTATAGCACTAAGATTTTGCACTCCATCTCCCATAACATTTGTTTGTTCGGGAGGAAAATCATTGCATTGTACACTACATTGATCAACATGGTTCCTTCGGGTTCCAGCCATCGTCTAAAACCCAAAAAGAATATTGTGAGAGGCAAAAATCATGCTAGGGAAAACAACATAATAAAGGGGGAGTACCTTCAATATCTAGCATCTTGGGTTACCTTAATTTTAGTACTATAACCTATACTTAACCTTAGTGACATCCCTAGAAATACCTTAGAAATATCTCTAGGGATCTCACTAAAGTTATCACATCCTAGTTTCCAAAGGTTGACTAAACCTTTCCTCTGATACCAACTGTAGAGACCCGAAGCATAACATACATGTAAAATACATTACTTTTGTGGAATACTTAGTACATAACAAAAACACACACACAAAAGACTGTAATAGTTTAGTGTCTTTATTAGGCCCTCTTGGTCTTCTTTTACCTGGAGACTGGCTCATGGGAAACTTCCTACTGATTGTTTCCTTCAGAAATGTGGCATCTCTCTCTGCTCTTCGTGTGTGTTTTTTCATCAAAGTAGGGATGATATTGATCATTTTTTTATTAGTTGTGTCAATTCCTCTTCAATTTGGAAGGTAGTTTTTGATATCTTTGAAACTCCCATGCCTAATATGTCTTCAATTCATCATTTCCTTCAAAGCTGGAATGATATTTCGCTCTCTCCACAATTGTTGGATCTTTTTAGAGTCGCTGCTTCTGAACTCCTTCATTTTATTTTGTTTTCTCGAAATAAGATGATTCATGATAATTTTTCCTTCTCAGTTAGTGGGATTTTATCTGCTATTCTTGGTGCTATGCGTAATGTTGTTATTCCAAGGAAGCATTTTTGCTTTAACTCGGTTCATGATTTGTCTGTTCTGAACAGGATAGGTGTTAAGGGTAATTTTAAGCCTCCACGTGGTACTTTAGAAGTTCTCTGGAAGGAACCTTTTTTTGGTTGGTTAAAAGTAAATTCAGATGGTGCTTCTAGGGGTAATCCGGGGCATTCTGGTTATGGTGCTGTTTTTAGGAATCATAAAGGGGATGTCCTTGGTTGTTTTCATGGTTCTTGTGGCTTTGCCTCTTCACTTGAGGCCGAAATGCTTGGAATTATTGTTTCTTTCGATCAAGCTGTGCAGCATGGTTGGGATAATTTATGGTTTGATAGTGATTCTTCTGTTGCTGTTTCTGCAATTAGGATGGGTCTTTATCACTTGTCCTGGAAGCTTACTAATCGCTGGATTAATTGTTTGGAGACTCTTTTTTCTTTGAATCATATTATCACTCACGTTTATAGGGAATCTAATTCTGTTGCTGATGGACTGGCTAATAAAGGTGTTAATGGTGTTGATTTTGTTTGGTTTGATCAAGTTCCTGATGATCTCCTTATTTTTATTAATAAGGACCGTGATAAATCCCCCATTTTTAGACTTTTGTAAGTTTCTTTTGGGTCCTATTTGTTTTTTGCTTTATTTTTCTTCAGGATGGCAGTAGAGCTTTGCTGTATCGAGTTGTTGTGGTTTCCCAAATTCTGGGAATCAGTGTGCTGTTTGGAGTGGGCTAGAGGCTTAGTTGCTGGCTTCTTTTGGTGGAAGGAAGGCTTTTTTGTTGCTGTTTTTTGGCTATTAAAGGCCAGGGCTGATGAAGATTCTTCTGTCATGGAGAAATCTTTCTTGATCCATCTTTTATCTTCATTGGCGGCATTGGTGGCCTCATCCCATAGCCCACCCTTTTTTATTGGGTGTTTGTCTGCTTTGGTTTCTTTCCTTTTCACCTTAACCATTTTTTATGGTTTTGGTGTTTATTGTTTGTATTTTTCTTGTACTGTTTTCTTTTCTCTTTAATAAATTTCTATTACAATCATCCTTTTTTTACCTAAAACCTTTATTTATTTCCTGGGGAAAATAAAACATAAAAGGGTGAACTCAAATGCTCAGTAAGGGTAAACAAAAGAAATATCAATCACATAATATTTATAAGAACATAACATTTTGGAGATCTTAACCTGCAAAAGAGACATATTAACATGGGATAAATCATAGTAGTGAAATGTAATCCCAATAATCATAACATAAAACTTGAAACTTTGTGGCATACACACATAATCATAGAGAATCATTTCTTATTAGTCAAGACTAATTTCCAAGAATATCTTAGTGGACAAAGTCCATTTCTGAACCGAGTTCACTCCTCGTTTCAGTCCTGTTTCACTGAACCAGTTTAACTTGCCATTCCAGCCATGTATATCTCATGAGATATAGAATCTTTACCCAATGCATTGGAGGGAGATATAGGTCTCACCCATCTCATAATGATACCATTCTTATGTGTGCCAGAAAATCATAAACCATATATCATAGCATAACCCATGTAATAAAAATGGGAATCTTAAACATCGTGACATCATAAAACAATTCATATAAGATAAAAGAATTCATAAAAATATTTCCATCACAACATAATAAAACCCATTTAATAATATGGATAGAAACATAACCCTTTATTATCTTAGATGGAAAATAATTTTGATAAAACACTTGAACTCCATTCTTGAGGAAAATATCCTTTCTACTTTAAAAACACTTTTCCTTTCTTAACATGTCATAAAATTCTAAACTAAAAGAAGTTGATTAAAAATAAACTTGAAAACTTGTAAAGGAAGCTTCTTGGAAATAATGTTTTAAAAATCCATTCATGCCGTATAAGTTAAAAAAAGATTCTTCTCGTACTTTTGTCAGAAAAGTCAAAAATTACCTCGTACAAAAACAGACAAAAGATTCCTTTCATATCTTTTAGTAAAAACTCCCAAAAGGGTAAAATTGGATATAAACTATTGTATAAGGAAATATATTGAGGAAACATGGATGTGGATGATAAAATACACCCTAGTAAATACCAAATTATAAACAATCTCGGATAAAAAATGAGATTGTGATATTTTCCCTTACCTTAGGTCAGATTTGCTTCATAAGTGTCCGAACCTCCTATATAATGATTTAAATAGTGTCATTGACTTATTCTAGAATCATACTAATTGTTATGATATCATATATTTTTTACTTATGACTTTATTTTACCCGTTCTTTTGTCAATTCTATGTTAAAGAGCGTTTTGGGTAAAATCGTTTCATTTGTCGTCCGTGTTTTGACTTGTAATTATTCATATGATTACTTAGATCATGATTACATAATTACAGAATATAAAACATGATTTATATATAATATATATTCAGAATATACATATATATAATAGATCAGTAAATGGAAAGAAATACACCGTTCATGGAGACGGTAGGCCGTACGTACGCATGAACGCTGTTTTTGTTTCCTTATTGAGTTGAATGGATTTAAGTAGATGGCATACATATATATACACATAAATCTATTATCATTATTATGTCATATATTTCATGATTACTTATTATATATACTTTATAATCATTCATGAATGGTTAACGTGGAGAATGAATCTCATGGCATCGTGGAGACGGTAGTCCGTACGTACGCACGAGTGATGATATCGTTCTCATGATCGTGGAATTGTATTGGAGTGTATGTATACTATTTCAGAATCAATATCAATTTACAATAATCATATATAGTTATTATTTACACCATTATACCCATCCAAGTAAGGTGTTGGTGGAAAATAGATTACACCACGGCGTGGAGACGGTATTCCGTACGTACGCACACACGGTGATTTCATTTTCCATAGGATGGATAAATGGTGAAATAAGGTTGTTTAATACTTATAATAATATATCAGTATATTAGTGATACTGATGTTATTACTTTATAATGAAACAACCTAATAATAATAAGTATAAAAAGAAATAAAGTTGAAAGAATCGGTAACGGACATTACCTCTTCTTTGAAGCGCCTCTTTGAGACCTCCACTTAGGGCACTAAAATTGGTTTTTGAAGAAAACCAGGACCTCTAGGATGTTTCTAGGGAAGTTTATAAGGGACTTCGGTAGGGGTTGGCCGAGCTTGAAGGCTCAAATTGGTGTGAGGAAGAGAGGGAGGAGGTGCCCTTTTATAAGGGAGGAGAGGGGAACCTTTGGAATAACTAAAAATATTATTTTATTATAAAGCCAAATTCGGTTTTAAATAGCTCCAAATTGATTTATTTCGAAGATAAGGTGGGTATGAGTATAAATAATCTCATCCAATAAAATTTTGACAAGTTTAGGTTCCTATTGTAACCTTATCATTTATATTTAACTTTAAGTTAGATAATTTTACTTTTACCGTGTGTTTTTGTGTTCTTCCACTATAAGGTTAATAAACTTACTATAAGAAAGAAAAAGAACCCCAAGTTGTTTATTATTAATATATATAACCTTATATAAGTCATTTTTCTGAACCTTAGGTTTTTAGGAATAAAATAACAATTAATAATATAATATTTGTTTTAAAAACTATTTTATGTCAATTTTGACACTATTTTGTAATTGATATTTGTGAAAATCATAACAGAATGATTTGTTCGAAAACAGTTAATTAAATCAATACAAACATGTCATATTAACCTATAAAATTATTGTAATTCATAAAAAGTCTCAAATTACATTTATTTAGGAATTTATAATATCAATTATGTCAATATTTCATTAATAAGATAATTACTCCATCATCTTTGTGTCATAAATAAAGTAATTAATTAATGTATAAAAATTACAAATAAAATACCATTATGTAGGAAAGCTTTTTATCTTTATAATTAATATTTATAGTCGAATTTATCCTATGTATAACCCTATATTAAAAATTATTTACTTATTAAACTTTGATTTTAACTATTTTAACCCTTCTTTAAATAAATTAATAATAAATGTCCTAATCTAATCCAAGTGGACCTTAATGGTCATATTTTATTCCTACGGTTGTTTTTGGTCGAATTACACTTATCCAATAGAATTAGGACATGTTTTCGGGTAATAATAATATCATTTTTACCCTTAATTAATCTATTTACTTTTAACCGTGGTCAAAAAAGTTAAAAGTTACTATTCACCAAAAATTATTTTCATCTCATTGAACCACATTTTACATACTGACATCAACCGTGTCTCTCGAATTTTTGAAATTCCACTCATAGAAGCGGTAAAATTAAGTTTTATGAAAAATTCATTTTTTTAACTACCACTTAGTGGTTTCACTATTCATCAAGAAATGAATGTTTCCAGAAAAATACCAAAAAATAGGCCTAAGGTATATTTGATAGTATGAACTGAAAAATGATGTCTATTTTACCAAATTCAAAACATATCAGTTGCATTACTTAATTTAAAAAAATTAATTCCCGTCGTCAAAACAAATAACGCGTTCTTAAGAGATAATAACTATCAAAAGATTGACACTTGTTTATGTCTGGTTTAAATGTGAAATTACATCCAATGACCAATATTGTATTAAATTGTAAAAATATACTCTAAATATTTTTTAAAACCACTCAAATTAATAATTTATCACTATTAATTATTTCGATTAAAAAGGTTGTTTTTAATTAAAATTTATTAATTTTCCCTATTCATCAGAAAATGAAAGTTATCCGAAAAGTACCAAAATTTCACCCTAAGCTAATTTCGATATTCTGAATCCAAAAATGAAGTCCATTTTGAAAACTAAAATTTAAAAAATTTCAAAAAGTGGTTATTACTGTTCGTAACGGCTAGTTTTAATAATATTTTAATAGCATATCGTTGTTTAGTGAAACTCGGTATTGCTTACTACACACGCTATCGAGGAAGGTCGTGATTGCGTGTAATGCAAGGAAAGTCAATGACGCGTGTTGTGCAAGCTCCTTTTGGTGTAGCGTACAACACACGACATTAATGAAATTAAAAATAATATTTTTCATAAAATCTCGGGGTGTTATAATTTTCATTTGTTCACTGAAAATGATAACATTGTTCGATTATGTGTTAACTACTACCTTCACAAAGCAATGTTACTCTCTTTTCATCACCACACCACATGGATGATATATATAATTATATTTAATGAAATTATATGTTATATATGATATAATTAACATTTCTTAAAGATAAAATATTACTTACCTCCATTCCCTAATGATCATTGAGAAATGGAAATGTTACTCATTTGTACGTATGACCTTTCATATCCATGATTGTAATATAGTCAATTTAACATAACAATCATTAATGATTGGTTTTAAAAGTATAATAAAGTTTAAAAATAAGATAATTAGTTCATGAGAATTATTCTTTAGAATATATAATTATACAAAATTCTCATGTACTTGATCTTTCCTGATGAATTCCGCATGAGAAAACAATGAAATTAACACCCAAAACAATGAAAATGATGAAATACTATTAACAAAAGGGTAATGATATTTTATATAAGACATTAAAAAAATGATAATATGGTTCTAATATAAGTTACTTATATGCATAAAACCTCTATACAATAGAATAAATCATGTTCTACAAAAATCATCTTTGAGGTAGAGGGATTTCTAGTCCCTCTCTTATTTCTAGGAGTCATTTGAAAATTCACTACTATTTTCTTTTTTGTGGTATATATACTCTCCCTTTGAAATGTTAAATCATGAATCCCATAAATTTAATGCTATTTAATGTTTCGTTTTATGTTTTTATTCATTATATAGTATGATTCAAAATATTATTAATGTAGTTCCGGGTTTTATCAATTTGACTTTTTTGAGACTTGTGTCATGTTATACAACTATATTATTTTATGGGGTGTATATATAGAAACTTTGAAATAAAATATCACAAATTTATTTATTATCATGATATTTAAATTATTATATATTTTTTTCATTTCATTGTTCAAATGATTCAAAGTCACCAAATTGGTTAGAGTTTTATATTACTATCTCATCCTTTATCTAGATTATTTTTTACTAAGTATCCAATGTTCAGTAAGTATGATCTAAATATCAATAATTCTAATTAAAATTATTCAGATATGTTTATTTATTATTTTTTAAGTAATAATAACAATTTTCACTCTTTGTTACATAAATTAATTGAGAAAATGTTTTTAAGAAATTTTTTTATTTATCTCTTCAGTTAAAAACCATTTTTTCAAAAAATATGTTTTAAAAAGTATTTTTAGCATTTTTAAAATGATTTATTAATGAATATTTTACACATGATTTATTTTTTAATTTTTTAATGTAATCTTCATGCAATTTTCCAAACAATTCTCATTTGGATTTTACCAAAAATTTGAAAAGAATCATTATTTTAATGTGTATGACTTGAATGAATTTTTCCACCATCTTGAACGTTTATTATTTAATAATTTCTTTATATGTTTTCAACTGGTTTTTAAAATATGATTATAAAATGTTTTAAAAATTTTACTTTCAAAATAGAAATTAAATTTTCCTTAGTAAATGTTTTAAATGAGTTTGAAATCTTAATTTATTTTTTCTAAGGGTTTTCTCAAAGAAAATGATTTTTGAAATATTTTATGAATTTTTAGTTTTGAAAAAAGTGATTTCTCAAAATTAAAAAAATATTTTCATGAAAATGACTTTAATTATACTTTAATTGAATTACCATTCATCAATATCAATAACCCTGGTTGTTACTTATTCTCCATTTGGAATATTTAGTATTTATAACATATCCATTCTTCCACTAGATGGATTAATATTGTGTCTAAGAAATTTTCATGGAACCCATTTCATTTACATGGTGTAATCATGTTTGAAAGAGATTATTAGAAATATAGTTTTTTTCCATAAATTAATGATATTTCAAATAGATTGTTGTGGTACAAAATTTTTTCTATAGGTTAATCATGTCATTAAATAGATCATGGCTATTTTATGAGTTTTATAATGAAATTAAATATTTTATTACTTTATTCATGTTATGGTTCTTGGAAATTACATATATAATTGGTGTTCTCATAGAGTATTTGATTATCCTATTTTAACTAATATGATGGGTGGACCAAGATAACACATAAAGAGTCCATTATATCTTATATGATGGTTGAACCTAGATACTTCTAAGTGATACTACTATATATTATATAATGGGTGTGTTCAGATAGTACTCTAATTTATAGGGTGATGATTATATCATCTGGGAAATTATGTTGGAAGTTGACCAAATTTTTATTCAAATTGAAAATATTTTATAATAGTTCTATGATAATGAAGTTCCAAGATACCTATAAATTTTATTTATTCTTCACATGTGTTTATAATGTTCCATTTGATCAAGATTTATATCACATGGCTCAGTAATATTGATTCTATAGAATATTTCCATTTCAAATCCTTATGCAATGTTTCATGATTGGTGATTTAGGTATTTAAGGGTATGAGTTGTTTTATGATTCACTCATATACTATAATTATTTTTTTTCCTTATGAAATTCTTATTCTCATTGATGAAATTCAATTTCTTAATGTTTTTCCATTACTGAGCATTTGAGCTCACCCCTAACAAGTTTTCTTTTCCTTAGGATGTCAAGAATAATGTTGAATTAACTATGTCTCAAACATTTTAATAATTATGGTGATGATAACTTAATACAAGATAATAAAACAATATTAATAGGGAGAAGTTATCATTTAGTGGAATTTCAATTGTTTATATAATATTTTTCCTAATTATTTAAAATTAAGGTCTTTATGAATATAAGTCATCAAATATTTCATTTTGACATTTTATGTTTTAGATAGAAAAAATTGGATCACCTCGATCGATATCAAATGTGAAAATGTAAATTTTAGGTTTTAATCACATAATCAGAGAGTGTTGGTTCAGGGATGTTATAGGTAGTTGTGAAAAATTAAACACATCGTTTTTAGGAGGCGATATACCACATATAAGTATGAATGTGGTTTTAATCTTCCATTATATGGATTAGTAAATGAAAAGGGTTATAAAATTAACATAATAAAATTTTATCATATTTTAAATATTAATGTTTTTATATCACAGTGAATACGAGAGGTTTGATTGAGGTAAAATACAAATAAAAAACACTCGAAAATAAATTACACCTCTTCTTCATACAACCTCCTTAGGTTTTTAACTAAATTAATCATAGGATGGGATTATTATTTAACCAATACCTCAAGGGAATGGTATGGGATGTCAGGATGGGATTTGGTTATGTATTAGTTATACTAATAGGCTATTTTACTGTGTATCTGATAGGAGATGTGGTGTTATTTTATTTGTGAGGGAGCGAAGACACCTCGAAATTTTACAAATATTAAAATATATTAATGTATTAATTTAGAGAACTAGCTCCAAAATGAATCAAATTTAAAAAGTATATGTCATAGGGTATATATAAAACAATACAATTATATTAGATATGTTTTTTGGAAATTTTATCACTTATTATTTTTTATTTTACCCTTTTAACCTATTTGACTCTTACCATGGAAAATAATTTTTTTTCCAAATTTACTATTAACAATGAAAAAAATGTGATAGGAATAACTACCAAATTGGAAATATATAATTCTAATTTATATTTACCGTTTTAAAAAATAATTTCAATAATTTTCTGAAATTAAATTTATAATAATCTGACAAAATACAATGAAAAATGATTTTCAAGAAAAATGATTTTTAAAGTATAAAAAAAATTTTATTTCAAAATAATGAATAATTTCAAATAAATTATATTAATTAAATTTATTATAATAAAATTTAATAATTCTATTTTAAATCCAATTAACAAAAATCTATCTTTTTAATTACTCAAAATAATATATCAGTTTTTGATAAATTATTTATTTTTCGTTATTCATTAAAAAGTATATCTTTTCAGAAAAATAAAAAACTATCACTATGTGAAATCATTTATATAATTATTGGAAAAAAATAATATTATGTTAATAATATATAATATATAAAATTTCACTAAAATAATTATAATTTCCATGGAAAAATTAAATAAAAATCATTTTTTTGAAAATGTATTTTTGAGGTCAAAATAACTATAATAAAAATTTAGTACAAATTCATTATAAATTAATGAGTACCAATTCATTATATAATACCTTTAAACATATTATTCATAATTTTTATTCATATTAATACCTATTAATATAACTTAATGATTATAACAACCATATTTAAATAACAACAATTCATTGTTTGTTTAAGCAAGGTGTTATGTGTGCTAAATGGTATGAAAAATATTGTTATTTTTAAAAGAAAATATAAAAAAATTCATGGTTATTATATTATCCCATCCATATAGAAATTTAATTCCTAAAATATTAATTCTTATTTTCTAAACTAAATATATTTTTGTAATAAAATCAGCCATATAATTAATCTAGAACATTAATTTCTATGTCATGACAATGAAACATATTATGAGTGCATCTCTATAAGTATAAATCAGGAAAATAAGTTTCTAAAAATATACCTCAATAATTAAATATTATAGTAATATAATTTCTAGTAGATTTAATTTTAGTCTTCAGGATTTTTATAAATTCCATTATCATCATGATAGAAAATATTATAAAAATTACTCAAATGATTCCTTCCCATTCATAAGAATACTTTTAGCTGTTTATGTGATTCATCCTGATGATAATGAATATCTCATTCCAAAATAACTAAAATAATATTTTAAATGACCATAAAATAATTGAAATAATGAAAATTTATTACTGGTCTCAAAAACCAAAATGGTTAGCATAATCTAAAATACTCACCAATAAAAATAAATATTATTAAATTTTAATCTTATAAATCTTAACAAAAAACAATGATAAAATAAAAAACCCTCAGATATTCTTTATAAAATTTTGTATAAAAACAATAATGGTTTTATGATTACTTCATCCATAATATCATATTTTCTTAAAAACTACCTTTTATGGTTATTGATATCATTCAACACATGCTTCCAAAATTTATATTGTTTTTAATTTTCCATAACAAAAAATATTCTTAAATAATCCTATGATGTTTTACCTTAATTATAATAAAAAAACCATTGATAAATACAACTAAATAATAATCATATATCCTCCATTTTATTCATAATTAAACTAAATCAATATCTATAATGGTCATATTCATCCATGGCGTTGTTAATTGATTTCTTTTTCCATATAAAGATCAAATGATATTCCATTAATGAAGGAAAAATTTCAAAGAAAGTAAAATTCATGAAAGAAACAATCACACTTACTATGTTTATAATATAACACCATTACCTCAAAATAATTCAAATGTGATTCTCATTCTAAACAAATTCATTAGAGTATTTTCGTTTCAAGATATCATCAATTAAAAAATGATCAAGTCAATCTATAATATTTTGTACCTTAGTTTGCATAATGCCTTATTAAAATATAGTTAAATCAATAGACATTAATAGATTCTTTTATTCCATTCCAATTTTTTTTGTAATTTAAATTTTCTCTATAGATGTAAAAAAATGAAATTCCCTTTAATTCGTTACATTTTTTCTTCCTTATCTATTATTAACACATAGGATGTTGAATATTTTTCCTTCCATAACCATTATCAACAGAACATTAATTAAGATCCAATTTTGTCCTAGTTTTCTAGAAATATATTTTGGTTCATTTTTATCATAACTCATACTAGTTTTTAGGAATAATCATAAGATCCATCACTGTATATTCTCACTTGTTTGGTTTCCTCATTTGAGAAAGTATATCATTCATAACCAAAGTCAGTTTTCAAATATTTATATGATCTGCTTGGCCCCAACCCCCACAATATTAGTATGATATATAGTGTAGTCCCTTCATCGACCAAAACTATTGATTCCCTTTCTTCCCATAGGCTACATACCTAAAAAATGGAACTCACTTATTTATTGAAAAGTCATCAATAATATTGATCCATATAATGAAAATTCATGAAAATATATTAAAAATTCAAATGGATTATCTCAATGCTCATTTTATATATGTTAATCTAAAATCAATTTCCTAATCATCTTACAAAACATTATATGATACCAACTATAACACCATGACTCTATTAACCTAGATTAAGTGATTACTTATTAAATTTAATATAGACACAATGTGTGACACCACCAATATCAATTAGTTTAGTATTCTTGGTGAACTATAAACATACATGACTTTTATATTACATTATAAATTTAAAATTTTTTTTGTAAAACATTATTTCACCAATGAAAATCATTCAAATATTCTATCCTCATATCTTTGTGAATGGAATAAAATAAAGGGTGACCATAATAGTTAAATATGTGTTATGCACAATGGAAACTATCATGAGAAAATAATTTATAACTAATAATTAATAAGGGACAAATAAAAAACATTCCATTCAATTAAAAACAAGATTTCAAAAAACATCCTTGGATAATATCAACATAAAAAACTTATAGATAACAGAAACTGAGTTATCAATAAATGAAATTAGTAAATAAAGATATTTATAATCTTTCAATTAAGGCCTCTCAACCATGATATATTGAATATTTTATTCAATGACCATCAAAAATGAAATCATTCTTAATAAATGGGGTGGTATAATCAAATTACCCATAGAATGAGGCCTCTATTTTTTATCATGAGATTTATCAATAAATTGGGAGAATATCTATAATGGGGTCACACCCATTACTTTAACATCTTAAGAATTACTCATATTTGTAATTATAAACAAAACTTAATTTCAAAATTCATTAGAAATTAATAAATATATTTATTTTATCATGAATGTGTATCATAAATATTTCTACTGTAAGTGAAATAACATACCTAATAAGCGTCTTTAAACTGATTCCATATATAAAAATGTTATATGGTTAAAACACCTTCAATATATTCTAAATTATTCCAAATTTCTCTATGATCCTAAATATGGTAATGAATGAGAAAAATAATTCCCAAGGAATAATTGAGTGTGATAAAGAATATTACCAAAAGAATATGAATTTAAGGAAAATAAGGTATAATCCATTATACCTGTTGGTTGATAATTTATTCATAATGAATTATAGAATTTCTATAAATACAATTAATTATAAAAGAAAATATAATCAATAACATTAAAATAAATTCCTTGTAACTTGGTGTAAAAATGGTGTAATAAATCAATTTTCAAAATAATTTTCATTAGTTTAAAAAAATAATACAATTTTATATTGATATCATTTTATATAAAAATTCACAAAATATTAATAAAAATAAATTCTTTTAAGGTAACCATATAAACTAGTAATAGATTATTTAATTTAAGGATTAGTCATGATAGAGAGAAAAGTTTTTTCTATGGTGTACATTAAAACAAAGATCCCACCCACATAGTTGGAAAATGATCATAATTTTGAAAATTCAAATAGTATTCCTTTTAAACAAGAAAATATAATTTAATCCATGATTAAGAACATAATTAATAAATATTTCATGAAGATGAAAAATATTCAAGAAATCATTTTTAAGAAAATATGCAATTGGAAGAAAAATAAACATAAGGAAATCCTCAAAAGAATATTTTTAACCGAAAGTCCCATACATGTAACAAATATTTTGATTTTTGATCATAAAATAAAGGATATGTTATATTATCATATAAAACCAAAAATAAAGAGATAAAAATAAAATATATTTGGTTTAAATGATTAGGATCATATAATTTTCATAAATTAAATTTGATCACTGTCAATTTAGAAATTAAATGATATTGAAATAGAAATAACTTAAAATGTTGATAAGTATTGAATAAAAATCGATTAAATTGAAAACATGAAATATAAATTGTTAATACCATTAATAAATAGGTATATGTGATAAAATGTTTTTAATGGTCAGTATATACGCTATTTAAAATAAATTATGTGCATAATGTAAAATATAGAAAATAGAAGTGGAAATGAGATACAATTTCCCTTAATATGGGTCTCTAATTGGTTTTACTTGTTTTATACATCTATTTAATGAATATATAGTAACAAACACTTATTTATGTATAATTTCCATCTATATTTTATTTTTACGGTCAATTTCAATCAAATTAAATCCATTTATAGAATAATAATTTCTTACACCGACCACATATAATTGTTTGGTAAATTTCTATAAAATTTATTATGTATACTAATTATAGTTAAAGGTTTTCAGATATGGTTGCATCATCTCAATAATGATAATAATTTCATTATTTTTTTGTTCATTTTGTAAAACATTAGAGTCATTTGTGAAAGGTTTAAATGAAAAATAAATCACATCGATATGTGGTGGTGATGGTCCACAAGTACAAATAAGTGACATAATAATTTTCAAATAGGTTGATGGGTAAGAATATAAATAATATATTTTAATTAAAATTTCCTAATTATTTTTCAACTAATATATATAATAATTATTTCCACGTATATAAAAATTCAACTGAGAAATTACACCACTATGCAGATATGATAGGTTATACATACACCCAAGCAGTGTTTCTATTTTTCATTAGATGTTAAAGAAAAAATTATAATATTAATTTAAATTTATATAATGAAATTTATATTATATATATAATATTATTTCATTTGGAACAATCATTATGATAAAAATAAGAGGTGCTGATGAAAAATTTAATACATCATCTTCAATATGTGCCAGTATTCTTGTATGCATAAAGGATGTTTTCAATTTACATCATATAGATAAGTAGACAAAAAAAGGGTTTAATATAAATAGAAAAATTTTCATTTTATAGGATATGGTGATTACGATATATCAAAATATCCAGGAGAGGTTGGAAGGAGGTTATATGATATATAAAAAGAATGCACCCATGTAAGAGTTATATATCTTCTTCATACATCCCCATTTTTTTATAGCTAAACCCATCTTCGTTTGGTATTATAATCATACCAGGAGTTATAGGATGTGGGACGGGTTATAATTTAATTATTTGGCCTATAATTTTATGACATAATTGGATATTGATTTATTTATAAGAGAGGAGATGAAATGTCTTTTAATAAGTGAGCGAGAGGACAAACATGTAATTTTACAAAGGATTACAATATATTAAGGTTTAGTCAATAAAAATTATTAGAAAAGGAACATAATCAAATAAGAGATGAAATAAGGTCTCAATATTGTTGTTAAATAGGATCTAAATAGGGTTTTTTTGGTATTTATAAGCCTTATCATTTTATATTTAACCCTTTAATATCGATTTTACTATTTCAATGGTAGCTAAATTTTTTAACCAATTTTAGTATTAATAATGACAAAAAAATTATAGTGGATAAATTTTAAATTATGGGAATTATAAAAATATATATAAATCCTATTGAATAAATTTTAATTTTTGTTGGTGGAAGAAATTACTTTTAAAATAAACCTACAAAACCCAAAAGAAAGTTGTTTGGTTGGAAAATGAATTTCTAACAATTAAAATTTTTTATATAAAAATTAATAATAATTTATATTCCAAAGAAATTAATTGGATAATATATTCTATAAGGGATAAAATTTATGTTATATCAAATTTAAACAATTGTAACATTTTAAAAACTCAAAAAAAATGACAACTTTCAAAAAACTAGTATATTTCCCTATTTGCTGAAAAATTAATATTTTCTAAAAAGCCCAAAATTTATCCCTAAGATATTTTTTATATTCTTAGTTAAAAATAAGGTAATTTATAAATTATTATTTCTATAACTGGAATTATTTATTTATGATTTTATAGCACAAGAACCAATAGAAACCATTTTTGAAGAAATTATATTTTAAGGCATATAATTACCATATAAAAAATTATGAACATAATATTTTTTAAGTAGACACCAAATTTAATTTTTAGCTAAAATAATGGAACTCTTATTTTGGGTTAGAGGAGACCCATTTCTTGGAATGTATGGCTAGAGGACCTTAAACCATAATACATGGCCTGAAGGCAAAAATATTTTTTCCAAAGGCCCCTTTAGTGAATAATACTTCTATAGTAACCAAGCATCTATAATACCTACTATAGTAACACAAAAAGTATAGTTCCTACTATAGTTCCATCCACCACTATATTTTCACTAGTTCTATAATACCCCTACTACTATAGTACTACTATAGTTCCTCCATTTATTGGGTTTTGAACACCAAGACATGATTTAGAATTATAGGGTTCTCACAGTAATTCCAAAAACCAACTTGAAATATTTATTATTCTTTAACTGATAAATTTAAATTATATGGAACATTTATACTTATTTCTTATAATTTGTTTATTTTAATTCATAGGTATCAAGACAATAACTATTTTATAATAGTAATATTAAAGCAATTTTATATCGGGGTATGATTACTCTCTATGTTGTGTGTGTAACATGCTATTGAATTTTTTTTTATTTTTAAAATAAAATAAATACACAATTCATAGGGTATTTCAATGTAATTTTTTAATTATTTCTTAATGATTTTTTTCAACAAAATTTCCATTTCAAATATGTTATTTTGGGTTATGTTGTTTTGTTACAATTATTTTAAATCCACCTAAAATTAAGAGGATAATCGGTAAAATTGTGAATTGAAAGGGCTGTTGGTAAACCAATAAGTCAGAAATTCTAGCTTTCTATCTAAAAATAATTATTAAGAGAAGAAGGATGGATGAAAAAAATGAATTGCTGGTCAAATGTTATGATTTTTTAATAGTTTGATGTGGTTTGTTGTGCTTACTTTATATTGATATATGTGCCACTAAATTTTTTTTACTAATTTTCTTGGTGGTGTGTTAATATTAGAGTGTATTGTGGTTGGTTATCAGGTATACATGGTATGTTATGAACTAATTGTGAAAACGATGGTGTGGGTGTTTGTGTGGTAAAATAGAGTATTTTTTAGTAGTTATGTAGGCGAGCTAGTTAGAGAGTGTAGTATGAGGATGAAATGATCCTATTATATATAATTTTGTGGTGATGGATAGTGTTTGGAATTATTTCGTCACTCATCATTAATTTGAGCCCTCTATAATGAAGGTTGTGTTTGAGAGGTGCAATGATCCAAACTATTATAAATAAAATTTCCCTTTTGATCAAATTAAATGTATTATTAAGTAATATGTTTATAGAAAACTCTTGAAATTATTTTGTTTTATTATATCAAATTATATATAAAATACCTTTAAGTATATTTAGCATTGATAATATAACAATTGAATAGTGATCACATGGTTTGAATAAATATATGGTTTTAACAATCTAATTGACACAGAAAAAAGAAGTGATGACCTCAATCAGTTGAATAATACACTATGAAGCCCCTTTATTAGAGCTTCCAAGGGAGATAGTGTCTCTGGGATTTTACCTTGACCATTCCCAATATGAGATCCAACAAAATAAGCATGAATGAAACCGTTTAGAGGAGAAGTTCAAGCTCATTGGGAGCACGACCCAAACCATGTTCGCCAAACCACCCCATGAAAGTCCCACCATAAAAAACATTACTCTAATGTACTATGACGGAATATTAAAGGTCAAGACCTAAGAAATATAAATAATTAATTTTTTTTATTGAATAATAAATATATTTTCATTCTATTATTGTAACTTTGTAAATGTTTTTTATTTTGAAACCATAAAGTAAACATTTTATTTTTGGTTAATATTCAAATTTAATTAATGAATTTACGAAATTAATGGATTTTGAAATAAATATTAGTTTAATAAAACATTAATATAAAATACTTTTAATCAAATATAAATGACCATATAATCAAATATAATTTTAATTAGTGTTGTAAAACTGTTATTGTAAAAAACCCACTATTTTGTAATAAATTATGATTTTATTTCAAAAAGAGAAAATTAAAATATTTTTAAAATTATTTAGGTATGATGAATATTATTTTTGTAATTAGAGTTTCAAAATTATCCAATTCTTAATTTTTAATAATTTTCTTAGTTAGTCGATTTTTTGGGTAAAAATTAAATACCATATAAATTTAATTTTTGTTTTATGACATAAAAATGACCCAAAAGTGATATAATAATTGCAATAAATTGTATCCACGATAAAATTAATGTTTTAAATTTAAAATAATATAATTTTAAGTTTATTTTATTTATTTTATAATGCAATTATGAATCCTCGAAAACCTTTAATATATTTTAATGTTTTAAAATCGTTTCATTAAGAGTGTGACTCACCTCCACATAAGAAAGTATATTATTTTAATATTTTTGGACCTTTTAAATATAAAACAATAATAACCACTTCCATTTTGAGGAAAAAATTTTAAAAAACAATGGTATGGTTTGTGGTTTTGAATATTTTTTATGTAGATTCGAAAACCAAAATATTAAATAAATCCCCACTTTTCCTATATAAACCCAGCCAAGATCCGATTTATATTAACTCAAAATTCATTGATCGTGACCAAACTCTGAGCTCCACTCTTGATAGTCCTCCCACGACACCCCCAAGATCTCAAGAAGCCCATCACATGCCTTTGGAGTCACACACTCATGTAAGGAATCCTATACTCTCCTCTTTTATCGAGTACTAATTTTCTGTTATGTATTTTATTTTCAATTTCCATATTTTGGGATATGTTATTTAATATCCCACTTACTTCCCATTTGATGTATAAATGATTAGAGCCCCTTTCATGCTCATTTTTACCCTATAAATCATTACATACCCCTGTTTCCATAATAAAGTTTTGTAAGGATTTTTCCATTGTATTCTTTATTAACGTTTCTTAAAAGTAACATGTCTTCTATTTCCAATACCTCATGTTGGGAAATGTATTTATATATACCTATTAAGTTAAATTTCTTGTATAAATGATGAGATAACCCTTTCTCTCTCATTAACCCATTTTAGAATTTTTTTTATTCTATTCAATTATGCTTCTGAAATTTTAAAACATTTTTCTATGCCAAAAACATTGTGTAGTGAATACCATACTCATTTCCTATCATGGGTATTCAAATTTATGATCATATACTTTTATATTTGGTAATTAAATATTTTTATTCCACACTTCTTGATCCATGAATAAATTATGATGATGAATGAATCCATGTTGTATTTTCTATGTGAAAAAATTAAGCATGAGTATGAAATGAATATAATGGTTGCATCGAGATAGCACTCTAATGCATTGGGTAATGATTAGTATCATGATATGTTATGTTGGGACATGGAGTGAACCTGATTCATTAATAGGAAATTTTCCACCATGATGTCTCAGTGGGTTTAGCCTTGGCATATGTTTATGATGCAGTGTTTTAAGTTGTTGTCATATTTCCCTTGTTAGGATTAGAAAAATATAGAAAAAAGGCATAGGGATATTAATATGTATAAGGAAACAAGCATAAATTTTGGTGAGTATAGATTTAGTGGTTTATCAAGAAAATACATCCCTAACTAGATACTAAAAGTGGATGTAGTTGTGATATAGATGTATCTAGGAGTAACAAATCTAACAATTTGTTTCAGGCATGAATCATGGTAAATTAGTACATGATAATGGGTATTACTATGCACCAAGTTGAAAAATCACAGGGGATATTCTTTAGTAAATTCATAACCTCGTTATGAACCACTATTAAGGGAACAAAAAAAAGGTAATCATAATAAATGTTAGGAAATAGATCAGGGATAACATAGATTCAAGATTAGAAAGTCATATGTTAAGGGAATAAATGTAATTTATAAGTTAAACCTTTAATAAAATTGGATTTAATTTTTTGATTTTAGTAGTTTATAAATAGTCACCCCTAGGTTTCCTTCTATTACTTGCAATGGTAGGAAATAAGATGAACCATGTAAAAAAATATTGTAATGACAATTGTGATGACTGCCCCAACAAGATACCAAACTTGATGGGAATAACATTTTAAATCATCATGATGATAATACCTTAGATGAATCATGTTCTAAATAGAAACATGGATCAAGAGAAGTATAAAAATCCCCCTAAGATATAACAAGCCTCACTCAAGACATTCATGCAACAAAGGCCTCATACTTCCAATGGATCATCTAATCCCTTAACCGTGGAATAATGGATCAACTCCAATGAGAAGATCTTATACATAATTTAATGTTATAAAAAATATAAGGTTAGTATGTTTGTTTATTTAATTGAGGGAGAACATGATTAGTGGTGGAAATTGATCAAAAATACAAATCATGAAGAAGATATTGAAGCAATAAAGTGGAAGAAATTATAGAAAATGTATTTTGATAAATATTTTAATCACACTCACAAATCCTAAAATAGAAATGAATTTCCTTAAACTCAATTAAAAATATGATGGATATATTAGAGATTATGAGGAAAAATTCACAATACTTGAATGACATGCCTCTTGTTTTGTCATTACCCCCAAATTCAAGGTTGGACGCTGTGTTGGTGGGATAAACCCTAGTGAATGAAAAGATTTGGAAATCTATGAATTTGATATAAATGTGGAAATTCTCCGATGTTACCTCAATTATGAGATTGATATCAAATAATCTCAATGGTATTATAGAGATAATAAGGGTAAAGTGGAGTTTAATTTTGGTGGTTCATTGGTGAAATCTAACAGTTCCAAGAAATTCTAACATCCCACTTGTCAAAGTTGTGGAATGAAGCACCCTATAAATTTCCTAAAGGGAATGGAGAAATTATTTAGGTGTGGGAAACAAGGACACATGGACAACACTTGGTGATAAGAGAAACATGATAATTCAATAATGGAAATAAATGATCCCATAAAACCTTAGCATATTGTTCATTGCTTCAGTTTCAAGGAACCATGTCACTTTTCAAATCAATTTCCTAAGCTAAGGATTTTCCAAGACAACCAACAACCTCCAAGTTAGCAAGGGTGAGATATTTCTATCCCAACTAATGAGGTGGATTTCAAAAATGAAGTGGTGATAGGTAAGATAATTATTTTTTCAAGAATAGTGATCATTATTTTTTATTCTAGATCTAGACATTCTTTTATGTCATGAAATTTTAGTATAACTATTCAAACACCACCAAAAATCTTGGAAATATAAAAATCGGTGAAAATGGAAAATGTTTCAATTATTCTATCCCAAGTATGTAACTCTTCCCTTTTCATGATTTGTGTGTTTAAATTCATAGTGAGCCTTATCATACTACCTCTTGTTTAATTGTTTCAATTCTAGGAATTGATTGCCTTTCCCTATATAGAGCCCACATAAATTTACATGGGAAGCAAATTACTCTTCGTATGGTCAATCAACCCCATATTCTATACAAGTGAAAGGAGGAGGATGAATCTTCTTTAGCACCATCATATCAGGAATGGATGTTATTTCCCAATGAGAAATCATATCTACCTAAAATTATTGGGTCTAAGGAAAGAATCGTCCTCAATGACATGCCTATCGTGAGGGAATACATTGATGTGTTTATTGAGTAATTTATAGGTCTTCCTTCTAGATGAGAGGTTGAATTTTCAATCGATATAATACCTATAGTGTTAACAATATTCAAGACTCTATATAGGATAGATATTGTGGAATTTAAGGAGCTAAAGAAAAAACTACATGAGAATGTAGATAAAGGGTCTATATGACCATGTGCTTCAACATGGGGTGCACTAGTCCTATTAATCAAGAAGAAAAATGGTTTAATGTGCCTTTTCATTGACTATGACGAGCTCATAATATCACAATAAATAAAAAGTATCCTTTTCCATAGATTGATGACTTGTTCTATCAGATATGCGGATAAAAATAATTCTTGAATGTGTATCCATGGTCGTGATATTACCTAGTTAGGCTGAAGAAGGAGTATATCCGTATGATTTCTTTCTATGCAAGGCATGGGAACTATGAGCTCATATTAATGCAACTCTAATGCTCTATAAATCGTCATGGGTTTGATGAATAGAGTCTTTAGATGTTACTTTTAAAATTTTGAGGTAGTATTTATAGATGATATTATAATATACTCTAAAACCAAGGAGGAGTATGAGGAGCATCTGAGCATAGTGATAAAGAACTCGTGAGAGGAGAAGTTTTATGAAAAGTATAGAAAGTGTGTGTTTTGGTTGAAGGAAGCCTCATTTTTGGGCCATATCATCACAATCAATGGGATATCTATGGATACATCAAAGAAAAAAATTGAAGGACTACTGAGGCAATAATTCATGAGAATTATCTATAGTTTTCATTGGTTAGCAAGATATTATCACTATTTTTTGATAAATTTATTGGGATTGTCAAACCCACTTTTGAAGCTCACTCAGAAGAGAGTAATGTTTTATTGGAATTATGAATTTAAATAAATACATAATGAGTTGAAATGGAGGCTTATCACTACCCCTATGCTCACACTACGCACAAGTGGTGAAATTTTTGTAATATTAAGAAATGAATAGAATATGGGATTGGGATGTGTGTTGATGAAAAATTAAAAAGTCATAGCATATGGTTTAAGGCCGTTGGAAGGTCAAGAACATAACTATCTAACAAATGAAATGGATTTGGATACTATGATCTTCACTTTGAAAATACGGCACCATTATGTCTTTGGGGAGAAGTGTGAAATATATACAAATCAAAAATGTCTCAAATATATCTTCACAAAAAAAAAGATTTGAATATGCTCTAATAAAGATGGTTAATAGTGATCAAAGACTATGACTGAAAAATTCACTACCATCCTAGTAAAAAAAATAATTTATAAGATTATCGAAGTAGAAAGGATCTAACAATTTTACCAATGATTATAATTGATTAGGATCTAATAATATTAAAACTAAAGTGGATTGAAATGGGAATAATAATGGAAGGAGCATCATTAATTCTTTGACTAATTATTTCTAAGCCATCTCTTCTTGAAATGTTAAAGGATTCATGAAAATATGATGTGGGAATTGAGAAGAATGTGGAAACTATAAGATACGGTAAATCCATAGAGTTCAATGTGATTCAAGAAGGAACTGGGATATTTGAGTCAATAATTTTTGTTCCATTAAATCCCGAGTTAAGGAAGTAACTCTTGGATGATGCACATTGTTCGATTTTCTCCATTCACCCCAAAAACAAAAAGGAGTATCGAGGTATTTATGAGAAATATTATTGGGAATAAATGAATAAGGTTATTACTGAATATACATGAATATTCCTGGTATGTAAATAATGTAGGATGAAAGGAAAAATCCTAAGGGAATGATGCAACCATTACCTGTACCCACATGAAAACAGGGATTCATAAACATGGAATTTGTCACAAGACTTTTGAAGACATCCAAAGGTAAAAATTATATCTGGGTTGTTGTGGATCTTATTAAAAATGTTGAAACCTTCATTGTGATTTGAGAGGATTTATCACTAGATCAACATGCACGAATATACATCAGAGAAGTAATGAGGCTCCATGGAGTACCACTATCGATTATGTTTGACTGGGTTCCAAGATTCACCTCTATATTTTAGAAAATTCTTCAGAAAGCTCAAAAAATTGAGCCGAACATAAGTATGAGTTATCACCCTCAAACTGATGTCTAATCTAAGCAGACTATCAATACACTTGAGGACTTGTTAAGAGCATGCTCAATTGACTTCAAAGGAAGATGGGATCCACATCTTCCTCGGGTCAAGTTCTCTTACAAAAACTATTTCCACTCAAGAATCCAATGGGCTCCCTATGAAGCTCTTCATGGGAAGATGGTAAGAACACCGGAATGTTTGGATGAAGTTGGGGAACCCAAACTGCTAGGTCTTGATATGATCAATGAAATGGTGGAAAAGGTTAAGACCAATAACCAGCACGTCCATTCTCTTTAGAGTCAACAAAAGGGATATAACGAAAATCATTGAAGAGACCTACAGTTTGAGGTTAGAGACATGGTATTCCTCCTCATATATCTATGGAAGAATGTTATGAGATTTGGGAATAAGGTAAATCTTAGTCCATGTTACATCGGCCCTTTTAACATCCTTGATTGCATAAGAATGGTGGCATATCAACTAGGACACCCACCCAAACTCTCACAAGTACATGATGTATTATATGAATCTATTTTGAGAAAGTACATACTAAACCTATCACATGTACTCAATCTAGAGGTTGTACTATTGAGGAATGATCATTCCTATGAAGAGAGGTGGGGAAAATCTTATATTGAAGACAAAAGTTCAAATAAATGAGATAATGCACCCTATCAAAGTGTTGTGGAGAAACTAAATGTTTGAAGAAGAAACGTGGGAACCAAATAAAATTATAAAGTAGAGTTACCATCATCTAATTTATTATGGGAAAAGAAAATTTCATTGGTGAAATTTTTTAAGGGGGGAATATTGTAATGACCCGAACTGTTATAAATAAAATTCCCCTTTTGATTTAATTAATTATCTTATTAAGTAATATGGTTATAGAAAACACAGGAACTTATTTTTTTTACTCTATCTAATTGGATTTAAAATAACATTATGTATATTTACCATTGATAATATAGTAGTTAAATAGTCATCCCATGGTGTGTATAAATATAGGGTTTTAACAATCCAATTGACATAGACAAAATAAGTGATGGCCTCAACAAGTATGACCATACCTTATGAAGCCCATTTATTAGAGATTCTAAGGGAGATAACATCTATGTGATTTGACCTTGACTAATCCCAAGATAAGATCCAAAAACTAAAGCATTAGAAGTACCGTTTAAAGGATAAGTTCAATTTCATTGATATTACAACCCGAACTATGTTTATCGAACTTCCCTAGAAAGTCCCACCATCACACACCTTAATCTTAGGGTGTATGCTGGTGCATTAAAGGGATATGAATCAAGACCATATAAATATGAATATGTAAATTTTTTTTATTGAATAATAATTATATTTTTCATCATATTATTTTTACATTATAAATGATTATTATTTTGATATAATAATGAAATTTTTTTAATTTTGGTTAATATTGAAATTCAATTAATGAATATATGAAATTATTATATTGTTGAAATAAATAATATTTAAAAAAAATATTATTATTAAATTATGTTAACAAAATATAAATTACCATATAATCAAATGTAATTTTTATAAGTGTTTGAAAACTGTTATTGTCAAAAAAGAAAAAATTTCTTAATAAATGTTGATTTTATTTAACAAAAATCACATATTTTTTAAATTATTTAGATAAAATTAATATTTTTTTTGGAATAATAGAATCATAATTATCCAATAGTGATTTTTTCATAATTTTCTGAGGGTTGAATTTTAGGTAAAAAGTAAATATAGTGTAAATACACTTTTTATTTTATGAAATCATAATGCCCAAAAGTGATATAATTACTACAAATGGGATAAAATAAAAAATGAAGGTTCTCCATTTAAAATAATTTAGTTTTAAGTATATTTTCATTATTATGTAAACCCATTATGAATCCTCAAAAACCAATATTATATTTTAAGGTTTTAAAATCATTTCTTTAAGAACCCCTATTTTCCTACATAAAACCACACAAGACCCCATTTCTCTTCACTAAAACTCCTTAGTGAATGAAACAAATCTCACCTCCACCCCCTAAAGTCCTCCCATGGTGCCCCAATCTGTTATCAATCCCCTCCCAATCCTTTGGAGTCACACACTCAGGTAAGGGATCCTCTAATCTCCTCTTTTATCAAGAACTCCTTTCATGTTATATCTTTTAATTTAAATTTTAATGTGTTGTAATGTGTTATTAAATACCCACTTACTATCGATTTGATGTATAAATTACGATATACCCTTTTAATCTCATTTTCCCTCCTATAAGCCTTATGTACAACCATTACCATATTAAAATTTTATAAGGGTTCTTTCATTTCTCATCTTTATTAAAGTTTCTTCAATATCGAATGCCTCATATTTCCTATTAATCATGTTGTTAGATGCCTTTTCATGTCCTTATTATTTTAATTTTTTTTATAAATTATGAGATACCAATTTCTCTCTCAGTAACCCATTTTATGAATTTTTATGTGATATCGTTATGCAGACGAAGTGTCACCGCAATTTTACATGCCAAAACAATTGTGTAGTGAATACAATACCCATTTCCTATCAAGGGTGTTCACATTTATGAACATATAATTTTTTATTGGGGACTTAACTGTGTTTATTCTGCACTCCTTGATCGTGGAATAAATTATGACTATGAACAAATCCATGTTGTATGATCTATGTAGAACACTTAAGAATGATTTTTAAATGAATATGATGGATGCACCTTGATAGTTATCTAATTCATTGGGTAATTCTTAGTATCAAGATTTGTCATTTTGGTATAAAAAGTGAACTTGATTCTTTTATAGGAATTTTCCCACCATAATTTCTTGTCAGATCTAGCCTTGGCATATGTTTATGATACTATGTTTTAAGTTGAATCTATATTTCACGTGTTATGATTATCATCCTATATCAAGTATCATTATTCATTATTATGATTCATACTATTTTTATGCCTCATTTATATACATATTTTTTTAACATGTATTAACCTATTAATTTTATTCTATGTTAATTCCTTTACTAGGCTTTATAGATCACCCCTTTTTTATGTTTTTCCCTAAGTTATCAAATACAGTTTTATGTATGAAGGAATATTATGAAAATGTTAAAGAGTATCTAAATAAATACAATGTATTTCATGTTTTAAGTTGTTATGTAATGTACCTAATTAACAAATACACTAAACTTATCAATATTTTGGGTTTTATTAACTGTATTATTATGAAATAAATCAAGAATTAATTAGAAATAAAGATCAGTGTTATTATGAGATATATCTCACCGATTTTATAGTTTTTTTGGGATTCCCATGAACAAGTGTGTAAGAAATGTGATTGGATCTCCAAATTGAATTTGGTGAGTGTGGAATGAATATTCCCTTTGAGTGGGTTATCAATTCCATAATTTAGGGAGTGGTTTCCCATGGTGGGTTTAATATGGTTTATTAGGTATCTATTTTAGTGGTTATGATTATGATATCATGGATTAAATAATATAGGAACGTGAGAAACAAATGAATGCTCAATTTCAAAATTCATTTTAGTTTTAATTTTTTTCCCATTGGGTGATGAAATTATTGGTTTGTTTCTAATAAAGGAAATATGACATTTTCTTTTATTTCTTCATTCTTGGTAATCAATTTATTTTTAGTTATAAGGAGGTCCCTTAGAGTATCTCATGTAATGGTTTGTCAAAATTTTTAAAACATCATCTATTATTTATGTTTTTATTTTTATTCCATAGGATGCTAATTTTTTTAGAGTTATTTAATATGAGGCATCAGATTCATAAATCCCTCCGTTTGAATCTTTTTGGTGTTTTGTTGTGTCTGAAGGGAGTATGGAGGTGTTCTTGAAACTTAGGGAGAGATCTAGATATTTAGTTAGTTACCACACAAGGGTCATGAGTGTGATGTTATCTATTTTTTATTTTTTTTGGATTTTTGAATTGGGCAGGTTGTGTTCTATTTGTGTTAGTGATAATGAGTGAAATTAGTTGGTTGGAAATTCTGTTGGGTGTATTACTCAAGTGGATAGCCAATGAGACATAAGAAGTTTGTAATGTACTAGTTAAGGGTGTGGATTGGGGAATGGTATTTTGCAAGACCATCATTATAACCTAGTGAGTTGGATATCACAAAACCATAGTATTTGGTGTGATGAGAACAAAATGAAATAGTGTTTGTCACATAATCATAGTGTCTTATCATGGATGGTGTCATCAAAGTTAGACAACCTCACATTATATAAAGTCCATAGACATGGTGATGTAAAATTTCTTATTTAAAAAATATAAATTTTTGGGAAACATACATAGGATATTTATATATCTTTTGATAGAGGGATACCCTGTCATAGAAAGTGATGTCTATGTTATGGTGAGACCATTCAATATTCCTATATAAAATGAGGGAGAAAAATCCCTAAAACAAGTTTTCCTTCTCCTCCTCTAAAAATTGGTATAATATATACCAACATGTATCCCTTTATATTTAAATTTTCAACAATATAGGTGTTTTAACACCATGGTTTATATGGATTGAAACCTCATAAATTATTGTAAATCACCTAATTCATTCTTATACATTCATATTATTTATCATAAATTCAGTTTTTTAGTGGAAATCATACATTATGTGTTGAAAATTGAGAAACTCCTGACAAATACTTTATGTGGATAGGTTTGGTTGGGTTTTCCTAATTCATATGTTGTGTTTCCTTCAACGGTAGTTTATTTATGATTATTTATTATTGCCCAAAATAAAGTTGAACATAATTTTGAGGTAAGAGATCCTTATTGTCTTCATATATTATGAGAATATATAAAAATTCCTGATTTTATATATCTTTTTGTGGATATTATGTGTTTTATTAATAAAATGTACTTTAATCTCAAATTTAATGTTATAGATGTTTTCTCTTATGATAAATTTTTTTCAGATATTTCTTTTGAGTACATATTTATTCATTGTTATTGATGAAAACCACGATTATTAAGAGGCTTGTTTGTGTTGTAGTTGGTATTATTTCTAACCTTGTCATGTTGATTTATTAAACTCATGATGCATGAAGGGATATATAAATACTCTATGGGTAATGGACTAGTTTTCAATGAAATTCAAGATTTTTTTAAGAATATCATTGAAATTAAAGAATTAATGTGTGAATATCATTATTTTGAATCTATAAAGAAATTATTCAGAATAAAATTTGAAATAATAAGGGTTAATTTTGTTATTGATATTCCTATGAGGTATTGTGAAGATATTTTGGAATATATTCTCATGAAGGTGGTGATTTGTTTTATTTGAAAAATCCATTCTAACATGAATTAATATTTATCTAGAATTGGTCAGGATAAGGTTAGTTTTATATGGATTTACTGGGAGGATGTTATAGTGATATGGTTGGGTAATGATAAAATCATGGCATGGGATGTGAAGATGGTCTACATGAGGTATATGGGGTTTTATTTTGGCATTTCTATGTCGATTATGAGTTAGTTTAGAATCAAGTGTTAAAAATAATTTTAAAATGAAATAGATCAAAAAAATGTAGGGACTCAAATTAATGTGTGGAAATTAAGATTAGGAACAAAATGGTTCATATATTATTGTAATTAAATTGGAAGTGGTGGTTGGAGGCTCATGTCCTAAATATGAAATTAATTATCTCACTAAATGGATGTTGTTTGAAAACTAGTAAATCTAGGAACTTGATAACTTGAAAATGAAGATGAAATTTCATATATGAGTTTCCTCTTCGTGTGGTGTGTTACTTTTTTAGTGGAAGTGGATTTTAGAGAAGGTTGTTTTTTGTTTGATAATTTGGAGAGATACATTGAGTCTCTTGTTTTTTACCTCTAGTTTTAGTGAGGTGTGTTATCAATTTGTCATTTATTTTATGTTATTTCAATATTCCACCCTCCTGAGTTAGATAACCTAATTGATACCCAAAATGTTTTGGATTCTAGGTAAGTTTCCAAAAATCTTAGTTGTTTGATAATTGATTGGTTTACTACCCCCTCTTCCCGAATTTTTATTCAGAAGTTTTAATGATAACTCCTTATGATTGATATTATCTATGATTATGAGGATAATATATGTTTTGGGGTCATTATCGGTAGAATGAAGTCACAATATTGATGTACTTTACATTCATGAATCACAAATACATTGGTTTTTATGAGGCAGTGATTTGATATGGATGTAGGATGATGAAATCATGAGATTATATACCAAATGTGAAGTTGGTATATGTTGGTATACATTAGAAAACACATCAATTATGGTTGGATGTGTAATGATATTGATGACGAAGAAGTGACAAACATGATTTTTATGATAAATTACTTCTAGAAAAAAGATGTTGGGACATACATAAGGATGGTGTGGTAAAGGTTGTTACTCAACCAACATCAATGAATTATAGATATGTGGTGATGAGAAAACTTTTAAGGTATGGGGGAACATGACTTTCAACTTTGGGTTATATGAGAAAAAATTATTGGGGTTGTGGTTGCTGGATTTCTTATTTATATTCATTTGATGTATAATTATTATACATGGATGTTTTATTTTTTTCGAGTGCTATAGAATGGATGGGTATTGATATTTGAACTATCTAGGTTATTTTTGTTTATAGTATTCACCCATAGGTTACTTATTGTTCTTATTTCACATATTCATGAGAGGCATATATATGATCCTACTAAGTATTTATGTTATGCTCAGTCAATGTATATGTAAACTAATTTTTAGGTTTATGAGAAGATTTTTTGCACTGAGGTAGATGCTCTTTTCTTGTCAAATGAGTATATAGTGAATAATCAAAAAATTTAATGTCTTTCGGTAGCTTACATTGAGAATTTAATTTCAATATATTGATAGTTTCATGCATTTTTGGATGATTAGTTCTTGATGTTATTTTATATGATGCTATTTTTTGGTGGTTAGTATCCTATCACCCAATACTACTTTTCTATTTGTGGTAGTTTCTCAAATATATGTGAAATTTATTATACTGTTAGTGTTAGTACCCAACTCATGGACTAATGGAGGATGGAATTGGGGGTCATTAACTCTCTTCCTTAATTGATGACCCATGATAGACACTTTTAGAGGGAGGATTTTGGGACACTTCTGATGTTCATTTTGACCAGGATAAATTCACCATAATATCTCAATTTCTAGTGACACCATATATCAATGTAGATTCAACATATGTACAAAAATTAAAAGTTTTTTGAGAATTCATAATTTTTACCGCTTCCGAAGGGAGATATATGTAATTTGATAAATATATAGTCTGTTTAATAGATGTTAATTCAAAATATGTTTTAGAACTAGAAAGAGATGAATCTCAGTGTTAGTTGAGAATATATTATTGATTTAATAGACTAGTCCATAAGTATTGATCCAAATTATATTTCATACATATGTTTCCAACGCTTCTACCAGGGAACGTGCATCCGCCTGTGGAGGACGCGCAACTGTTGCACCGCATTCCCACTTTCAAAAGGCGGGAAACTTCCGTTTCTTATTCAGGGACATTTTCTCCTTGATCAAAATGGGATGATGGGATATCGGTTCTTTTTTCAATGGATTCCTCCTTGGAACTCATCACTTAGTCAAGGTCTCCCTTATAGACAAAGTCGTTGTTCGTGAAACTCTTCCCAGTGCCATGTCTTCATGGATGCTGATTATTTACACGGCTTCTGTTGGGACATTCCAAGGGGTCTGGTCAGGGAAACAATCTTCGGTTGGGGGAGTAGTCACGTTGGACATCACTGGTGTGTTTGGATGCTGGAACACTAGCGCGTCTGGGTTTCTTCTCCAAATTATAGGGTTTCTTAATGGCGTATAATTATGAGGAATCCCACATCAAATGTGGGGAATTATATGCCATGGGCGTGTATCTTAGGTTTTCCTCATCTTCTTATGTTTAACATAGGGTATGCCACATGTTTAACGTCTAGTGGAGACCGATCAGACTGATTGGAACACTGACTAGAGTGGATCAGATGGGTGCTACCCTAGAGGAAATAGTAATATTGGGGATAATGCGTGGTTTGTTACCTGGTTACTTCTAGGAGCCGTGAAGATGTGAATTGGAATGATCTCACCGGGATGTGGTGGCCTAGATAAAAATCATGATGGATGATGGAGGGTTGAGAGTTTATGAAGAATTAAATGGAACCGATGTGAGGACGATGGTGAGGTCGAGCTTGAGACTCGAAGAAACTTCCTATATATCCATGTGGTAGGGAATCAAAGTATGCGTAGTTTGTGAAGTGAAAGGAAACCTAAGAAGGAAAACCGTATAAAGGGGACCCGGAGGAAGTGGAACCTCTAGGTTGGGGCATGAAATTTGGGAGTGTGTGAAGGAAAAAGACCCGATGACATGCTGGGGGTAAAGTGTGATGAGCGACCCGAGAGTTGGTATGATTCCACTGGGATAGACTAGCGATATGGGTCCCAATAGAAGGGAAAATAGTGGATCACCACTGGGTTATGGTTGAGAACATCTTACCACTGACATGGACGGACAACGACTTACCGCTGACATGGACTGACAATGGATTATCGCTGGATGGGATCACAACGACTTACTACTGGATGGGGTCGCAATGGATTACCGATGGATGGGGTCAAAATGGCTTACCACTGGATGGGGTCACAACGACTTACCGTTGGATGGTGTCACAACAACTTATTGCTGGATGGGGACACAACAACTTACTGTTGGTTGGGGTCACAGTGACTTACCACTAGATGGGGTCACAACGGCTTACTGCTGGATGGGGTAATAATGGATTACCACTGGATGGGGTTGAACCTCATGGAGGCTTCCTACATACCCTATCTAGGAGACAAGGATCAAATCCAATGTAGTTCGGGATGGTGGATGTAGTTTAATGTTATGAAGGATGAAAAGGGGCATGCAGTTTAACGTCATGTGGGATGATGGTGGTCTGACATGAATGGGGTCGAAACAAGTGGCTGTTGGGCTTGATCCATGGGGAGGCTTCCTAGGTACCATACCTTTCCAAGGATCAATGTCTACATAGTTCAGAAGGAGTAGGAACCAACATGAATGGGGGTTGGAAACATTGTATTGTGGGATTGAACCACATGGAGGCTTCCTACATACCTTTCCTTGGCAAGGATCAAAGACCACGTAGTTCAGGAAGGTGTTTTGTGAACCGACGTGAAGATGGTCATGACCAATGGTTGTTGGTCTTGAACCTTAGGGAGGCTTCCTAAGTACCATGCCATGGAAAGGATCAAATTCCACGTAGTTCATGACAGTTTGGTGAACTGATGTGAAGGGTGAAGGTAACAATAAATAGTGGTCTTGAACCTCAAAGCGGATTCCTACACACCATTCATTGGCAAGGATAAATGTCCACATAGTTTGGGATGGTTTGGTGCACCGATGTGAAGGGGTTCGGGACCAATAGATAGCAGGCTTGAACCTCAGGGAGGCTTCTTACGTACCTTGCCTTGGCAATGATCAAAGTCCATATAGTTTAGGACGGTTTAGTGCACCGATGTGAAGGGGGCCTGGACGACTAGATAATGGGCTAGAACCTTGGAGAGGCTTCTTAAGTACCCTACCTTAGCAAGGGTCAAAGTCCACATAGTTGGGGCGGAGGATGTTTGGGTCTTACACTCCAGGATTCCTAGAGAGGATGTCATGGTCGATGCTTACACTAAGCCCATATGAGTCATCCTCGGTGTGAGAAATAAGAGGTATAAAAGGCTTGATGATCACATCGCAGAAGGTTTATCCGTGTGAAGTGGAATGGGGGATTACACGTGGTTAGCGGCCCAAAAAGGAAACAGAGGATTACACATGGTTAATAACCTAGGGTGATGGATATTGGGACTTAATCCAGGGTGTAGGACCAAGTAGAGACAAAGCCAATTGAGAGAGGGATAGTATAATAAAGTCCTAATTCCCATCTCTCCTCTAGTATTTGTCAAGGAAGAATATAGGAGGAGTAGGGGTGCTGAATCTGGTAAGAAAATCTAGGGGCTTACACCAAGGTGGTTTCCCTCCCTCATGGACAAACCTTGCTCCAGTAAATAGGATCTCATTCCATGTGAGGAATTATTTCCCTCCCGTGGAGACTAATGGTCATGCAGAATGTCCAATGTGGGGGACCCCGCGTAGAGTGCACGGGGTGAGGTCAAAGTTTAACGTCATGTGCTAAGGATAATGGTGCTTGGCAGTTTAACGTCCAGAAACTCGGACGAGGTGGCTGCACTCCTCACCCCTTAGGACGTACATAACTGATACTCATCTTCCCTTGATGGAGGGAAGGCATCAACAATGTTGTGTTGAGGGGGTGTCCTAGAGTGATATATTGAGGGGTACATGTTAGCATGTCTATGAAAAGATGAAATATACGTTAGGGTGCCAATTCAAAGAAGCACAAGGAGAAGTAACGCAATGAGGAGCACCACCCAAGGGACTTTGAAATCACTTCTTGTGAACATGGAGGGTCGCACAGAAAAAGGAGTTGCAGAGTAAAGGGGTTCAAAGGTCGAAGCTTTGTGAAGCACTGGTGCACCGTGAAGTGGAGGGTCTTTGCGAATGGGTGTTCTTTGTGATGTGAAGTGGCCTAGCCTAGTAATAGGGAATAGGTGCATATGGAAGGTGTTTCATGAAGTGGAAAGGCATTCACGGTGCAATGCCTCAAAAATAAAGGGTGCCCTGTGAAGCGTAAGATTGAGATGCAATGTGCCTCATGAAGCACAGTGACCCCACCTTGGCAAGCGGGTCACAAGTGTATGAAGGGAACTTTGCGAAACACAAGTTCTCCGCAAATACTCGAGTCCCTTTGGGGATCTCCTTCCTTTACAGAGGCCCATGGCCTCCATGAAGGGCATCCCACATTGAATAGGGGTAGAATTTATGCAAAGGGAAAGATACTTCAGGATGCAATAGTACCTTAAAAAGTTCATGGTTCGAAGACCAGAAATTGCTTTGTGATTTGGGATCTAAGAAGGGAAATTGTTGGAGGATCCATCCTTTGGGCTCAAGGGAAACCCAATATTTATAGGCAAGAGGCACCATGAAGTAGAGTCTACTAGGCATGAAGACAGAGCTGGCTCTGCGGTGGGTTCGCAAATGTCAAGGGGGTTCGTGGAGTATCACACCTCCTTGCTCTATGGAGAGATTGTGAAGGGGTGTGCTCTGCCCCAGCCACAGGGCCCCGGGGGATTTGAAAATGGTTTTTGTGAGGAAACCTTTAATACTTTCTGTTCTTTATTGTTCTTCCCCAATTTTGGTATTAACAAATTCCACCCCTTAGACTGGGAGCTGAGGTGAAAGTGAGAATTCAAGTCTGAGGGTCCATCGCCAAAATTCCTTGGTCAATCGCAAAGAATCCTCACAAAGGAGGATCGTGAATCGGAGGGCGACCTGTGGGATGGGCGAACCCTGAAGCAATCCATGGATGGATGCACTGTGAAGCACCTAGGGTCCTCGCCTATAAACAGGGGGGTTGAACTCTCTTTTGTCCTTTCTATTCTCTGTATTTTTTTTTATTTTAGCGCTCTCTATTCACAATTCTCCATGTAATTCGCTATTGCTCTATGAAAATCATGACTTTTTCTTCACGACACATAGTGAGTCATTGAATTCACATCGGAGCACTTTCCGACTTCCGTTTGAAGGTCAATGAAGGCCTTCGCGAACATCCTTTGCATGATCTCCACAAACATGCTCCGTGAAAGAGATTCTCAAACCAAATCCAATGAATTCCCAAATTAAAAAACTGAATGGCTCACCAAGAGGCTACCAAGGGGGTTCCTTGTGGACGCTTCCTGAAGGGAGGATATAGCGAATAGCTTGGGTCTATGGGAGTTGGTACGGATCCACTCTGACCATGATTTGTTGGTGAAGATACTGTTGGAAAGCCAAAGGAACTATCCTCTATGTAATAGGATTCCTTTGTATGAATTTGGGTTGAAGGATGACATCTTCATCCCTGAAACAAGTAGGGACGCTACAACTTACTAGTTCAGGAGCATGTCATGCCAGTGCCAGTGGTTCTGGGCAGCTAAAGGCCATGCTCAGGAGGACTTCATGCCTGTTATTGCTAATTGTATATAAAATCATCTTAAAAATGTTGACGAGAAGGAATTGCAACTAGATACATCCCCCCTCTATACCAGATGATCTTGAAGGTATCCCTGAGGAACCCATGGAAGGGATGGTCCTAGTAATGGGATCTACGCTAGGTTGGAAACTTCACAGATGACTAGCCATACTGGGCAGGTGCCTTGTGTTAGGAGTTCGGTGTAGAGTTTAGGAGAGTGGGCCTGTATGAGGCATCTTAGGCCTTCTAATTTCATATCTACCAATGGAAGTAGCTGATGCCATATTTGTTGAGAAAGTGGTCATTGAGGACCAATTCCTTTCACATACACCATGGGAAGGTTGGCATCATTTTATGGGATGTGCATCAGATCTCTGGGGTCCCGATACTAGGGGAGTTGTATGATGAATTCCTTCCCATTATGGGTGTATGGGAGGATCCGAAGCAAATTCTTCCACTGGAGATTGAGTTGATGGAGATGGTGCTGGGAGAGGACAAGTAATTAGTGAGAAACATCCACTTTAGAAAGTGGTTTATGAATTTTATAAACTTCCTAGAAGATAGATAGTTTTCAGTGAGGCCTCAGACTTAACCAAAGGGGGATCAATGTGGAAAGGAGCACTAGTACTAGTGTGTATTGGAGGAAAGATGGTGGAAAACTGGGGTATTCAGTGTTAGCACCAATCAGCAACTGGTAGTTAGGATGGAAAAATTCATCACAACTCTCATCTATGGTTGGATCTTGTTAGTGAGGGTTACGAACATGGTGAGACCAAGAATGTTTATCATAGAATCCTTGTTGGTGAAAGGATGGGGGGTGTACCTTGGAATCCTAATTCTTTCCAAGATGTACAATATGCTGTGGCATATTAGCGAGGGAAGAGGCCACAGAGGATATGCGGGTCATTCCACCTCCTGTATGGGTGGATAGCAGCACATGTCAGGGGGGCCTATGAATATCCGAACCCCATCCCCTCTCTGGGATCGAACTTCCGCCCATCCATCATGAACACCGCATGGAGATTTCCGGAAAATCTAACCGTGTCATCGGTACTGAACCAGGTCTAGAAGGTAGAGGAGTTCAAATTTATTTTGTTCCCTCAGCCAACAGGTACTTTCACTCATGATGGCCAAAGGATGGAAGAGCACCGGTCCAATCTCATGGCCTTTCGAGGTGGAGTCCTAGTGGAAGAAGTGGACCATGAGCCTCTATGCAAGCCATACACCCCGCACCAATTTGCAGGAAATTTCAATGTATGCAGTGACTACCCCCATAGGTCTATTTTGGGATGCGCAATGTGGAACTTCTGTGTGTGATTAGGAAAATTTGGCTCATGTTGACATGGGAAGATGCAGAACAATCTACCTCCCCTCACCATTGTCTTTGGTTTGGTGAATGAGTATTCCAAAAGCTAGGAGGCAGACTACCCAGGGAGATGCTGAATCAACCAACCATTCGGGATGGTGATGGTGTGCCTCCCAACCTCGTGGTCGGGGTAGGAAGGTGGCAAGGACATCCCGCGGTGGCAGGGAATCCATGACAAAAAGGCCCACATCGATTGAGGGTGTGGTAGCAGTAACAGATCCAGAAATGGTAGTGGACCTGATGGTCCCAGAAGAATAGAGTTATCTAGAGGGGAGGCCATCGAGAGAATTCTGTATAATATCCACTCAGGCTCTAGGGAAGCGTATACACCACATAGTCAAGCCAGATAATGCTATCTTCCCAGAGGCCTAGGAAATATGGGAAGTCAATAAGCAATTCCTCAGGCCGTCTGAGATGTGGCAACACCTGAACCTTCTCGGGATGAATTTTCTAGGGATAGGCCCTATTAGGGATGGATTTTCAGAGTCCCAGGTGGAGGTGGAGCAATACTTGGCTGAGTTGAAGGACTTGGTGCACTCCCGGGGTGTTCCACGTCTAATGAAATATTGAGTGAAGGTGTTGTTTGATCGAACGACTCCACCATATTTTTCAGATAATGATTTTAGGGAATGATTTCCTTTGCTAGATGAATCAAAAAAATCATTCTGGGGAGGAGGACAGTAGAGGGAGCACTCTGGGAGTGGGAAAAGTTGGCGATCAAGGCTCAGATTTTGAAGAATTTGTAAAGAACCATTAGGTAAAATCCTAAGCACCTTCCCTGAGATCTGCATCCAAGCTACTTTGGACCCCTCAAAAATGTTTATGCTATGTTGGAGAGACTCGTTCATAGAACCCATTCTCATCCCCTAGTGGATCAAGATGCAGGGACTTCAGGATCTGTTCCTGCTGCTATGGAGATTAGTGCGTCCGGATGGGCCAGGACATTCGATATGGCTCCCTTGTAATTTTCAGAAATCCCAATAATATATAGAGGACCACGTCTCAACGTCCCTACAGTAAAAAACTAGGAACAAGACCAAGAGTTCAATCTCTATAAGTATCCTTTTCATAATTCATGACTTCCACTCATTGATGAGGCTGATGAAATCTGTGCCCTTTTGATATGTACAGTCTTTAAAATGGTGTGGGTTACCTTGGACAGGTTGATTGGTACTTCTGGTGGTGCCTTTACCAGAGGAATACCTGTGGTTGTAGAGGAGAATATCCAAAATGACAAAGCAGCATCACTCTTAATCACTATTGGGACCATTAATAGGGTCGTGCATGAGATTATTGAGGTGGGATCTGACTATGAAGATCGATCGGACAACCTGGGTCCCAGCATATTCGACCAAACACCAGATGAGGACCCTGGTGCTGAGTTCATGGGGGATTTCCCCATATACGAGCCTTCCAACACTGTGGTTTGGGATGAAACAAACTCTGATGAAGAGGATAGCAAGATAGTCTGTTTCCCATCATGGAAGATGATTAATCACTTTATCGATGACACCCCTCAAGAGAAATTTATAGACTAGATACAAAGACTTCATTCGCAACTGTGCAAACTATGCACTGGGGGAGTAGATGCCCAGCATCCTCACATGATCGTTCGATATTTCATGGAAGATAAGATTCATAAATACGACTGTGTCATTGGTGTGGGCTGGTAGTGGGGGAAAGCGGTGAACATAAAGAGGCTCCAGGAGGTAGAAAATGAGGTTCGGTGGCTGCAGGTCCTGGCAGATGAGCACTCAGCCTCACTCAATATGTAATCAGAGCTAATTTTTTTTTTATTAAAGGCCCATCTAGAAAAAGCTGAGGAGTGCATGAAGCATGCCTCTAAATAAATGACCATCATCTGGACTAATGTGGAGTGGGCCTGGATTATGGCTGAAGAACTGCGCCCCATAGATTCCAAGGAGGAGTGTGATCTGAGCAGGCAACAGTAAATCCTGGATTCCACAAGCCAAAGGGTTGCAGAGCTGCATCTTTCTTTTGATGGGGTCAACACTTCCATGGGAGGGATCCATACTTGGGTTCTATAATACTTGAAAACCTTAAAATATACTTTCATGATTTGATCATTTTATGCCTGATACATGCATGAATTTCGTTATTTTTATTAGTTTATTTCATTCTTATCATATTCATGGAGTGTCCAGAGATCAATCCCTAAGCTCACGTGGGTCGGGCCCGATGTGATAAATAAGGGTTGAACACCTTATTATTCCATCCATATGTAAGATAGCAAACCAATCTTCAATCATCCAGGGGTTTGAACAATAAATCTGTATTTCTGAGGAGAAAAAGGGGAGGCTGGATTAGAGTATGAGGACCTCAGAACAATTGACGTGTTGTCCTCCCAATGTGCTCTAGTGCAAGAGCAGGGTAACTCCAGGGGAGTTGGAATTAATCCGAACATAGGGAAGTGGAAGGTGTGAATCATGATACCCAAATTTCAGAACACTATAGAAATGGAATGGAAATTAAGAATAAATATTTACTGTGTTCGAAACAATGTATCCTTATTGTGTTAGCCTAAAATGGGGATAAAAAAATGAGGGCCAACTGCTGACCATGTTTGAAACACGGGTCTTCACTCGAAATGTCATCCTTTAGTCTTCTAGAACATTGGACTAGGGCTTTAGGCAAGCCATAGGCTAATCATCTATACTATTAGGGAGTTACTTTAGATTTGAAAGATGATGAGGTTCCGAATAAAAGGAATTCAAAGTGTGGAGTGTGGTATGACGGGTTGTTCGAATGGAGTCCAACACTCTTGAAATTATTACACAGTGGTGAAGTCACATTAGGAGGGTGCATCCATATTATCAAGGATCATACCTAATTCTTAACAGGAAAAATTTGGTAAGGACCAAGAATGACACGAATTTTTACATCATACAGTGAGGATAGATCGCATATTTTAAAGGTCATACTTAATAGACCAAGATCAGGGCTGAGGGTCTAGAAGGGTTAATGAACCTAAGGTTGGGCCCAAGGCAGAGTGCATGGGCATCACTACATATCACATAAAGATGAGAATCAAGCCCAATGTAGGTCTTCAAGCATTGTGTGGTCAGAGACCGATGCTGGTAGGGAGAATCCTCTCTTGAGAGGAAACTGATGCATCCCATGATTAACATAGGGCATCCTAAACTTGTTCAGGGAAGAACTGTAGTTTAATGTCATGCATTGGGGACATGGATAACTATAAAGGAAATCTGTGGTGCGGTACATACCCCGACATGAATGAGGACCATAAGAGTCCACGCCACACCACACGCTCTTGAGAGAATCCCTAGGTCGATGTACAGAATGTGAAAACTAGGTTGGGCCCAAGACATGTTGTTTAGGCATTCCTACATATCCCATGAGGATGGAAATCAAGACATACGTAGTTCTGAGAGTATATATTAACGTCATGCAGGATGAAAAGGCATATGTGGCATGGTTGCACCAGAACACGTCCTACTAGAACTATTAAGCCCAGGTGAGTTGTACCCGATGTGGGAAACAAGGAGTAGTGATGGGACTTCCCTAGCATAGGAAGTCACATGTTAGGGGTGATGGGATGCTAGGGGAATGACCTCCCAATGATGTTGACCCGCCTATATAGCACACCTATATGCACGAAGGGGTAAAGCTGAGTATGTTGGAATTCTACTTGGACATAAGGAAGCGATAATGTGTGACTCATGATGCTCAAGATTTGGACCACAATGATGGTGAAATGACGATAGGGGATAACTGTTGACCATGTTTGAAACATAGTATATGTTTTAGGTTTGCCTGGAATGGGTACAAACAAATGAGGGTCGATCGATGACCATGTTTGAAACACGGGACCTACTGCAAATGTCGTCTGAGGTCCTCAGGGACATTGTCCCAAGACGGTAGGTAATCTGATGTGGCATGAGGCCAGGTCGTAATGGGGGTACCTTTAGAAGTGGAATAGGATGAGGTTAAAAATAATGGGATCACAAATCTTGGACATGGAATGAGGGAATGTCCCTAGAAATATTCCACACATCGGGCTCTCTGTTGTAATGCATCTAATTATGACCAGAAGATGTATCAGATAGAGGGAGTCACATCCCACTCCAAGGAAAAGGGTCCTGAGGTTGCATGCATACCTAATTAATGGTCGTATGATGGTCTATTAAGGGGAGATTGAATTAATTTATTGGTAAAAGGGTGGTGAAGTAGCCAAACCCAATGCGTAGTTCCCATAGGGGGGTCTTAGTTAAGGGTCATAGAACTTAGACCAAGTTGGGAAAAGACATTGGGGGAACACAGTGCATCTATTAAAAAACCACATGTGAATGAGAACCCATGAGGTAGTCGCCACACCACATGTTCCAAAAAGCGGTCGGGCCAAGGGGCCAAAAGAGAGAGGACATGATTTCAGATTCCTAGGGATGGACCTGGAGACAAATTTTCTAGGCGTTTCTATGCATCCAAAGGGGATGGAAATCAATCCGTACATAGTTCTAGAAAATGCAGTGCAATATAACATCTTACAGCAAGGTCGCAGAGTGATCTTAGTTTATGGTCATAGAACTTGGACTAGGTGGTAGTGAATGAAAGAGACACATATTGAGGTAATTTATAAAACATGACATGAATGGAAACATGGAGTCTAGATCACCATGTGTTCCTTTGGGAGTTTTTAGGTCGAGGGAACGAAAACAAAAGTTAGGCTTGGCCTGTGTAAAAGTGAATAGGTGTTCCTACATATCCCATGAGGATGACAATCAAGCTGTACATAGTTCTGACGGTGGAAAGGTAAGGTACCAGTGTTAGAGATAATAAGTTCTTGCCGGTATGGCCCTTGCACCAAAATAAGTGGCATTTGATAGATCTTGTTTTTTATTTAGAGATAATAAGTTCTTGCATGCTCAACCTCATTAGCCTGAATCTGTTGTATTTTCTCTTGTAGTAGTCAGAATCCAGATAGAGGGCTTCACAATAGGATATGGGAGACACGTCACCTTGAAACATTCCCAATCGATCTCTAAGTAAGTACTTTAGGCACTAGTGATATGATTAGGGAACCACCACATGCAGGTGGAGCCATGGCCTTCCCATCAATGCATTGTATGCGGTGTCCTAGGAGACAACCATAAACATGGTGCCGGCAATTAGACCACCGAACTAGGTATTCAAAAATATCTTACCGACTGGTGTCTTCTCTATCTTATCATAACCATGTATTCTAAGGTTAGAGGGACTCAGATCATCCTCAGACAATCACAGTTTTTGCAGTGTCCGAGTCGGGATTAGGTTGATCCGAGAGCCTGTATTGACAAGACATCAGTGAACCTCCATTCCATTGAACTGGCCGATGATGTACAATGGGGGAATGTTCCCTAGTATGGGAGATCTATAATTTCTCTAGAGAATGAGATGATGGGCTAGCATTCATCATTCTCAAATGCCTTAGCTTGAAAGGATTCTATGGTTGCTACCTCCGTCTCAAATTGGAGGGGGCTTTTTAAAGCTTCAGTAAGGGCCACTAATGGAATGTAGGTCTTTCCCCATGCATGTATACCCAAGGTTTAAAAAAATTGTGGGTATAAGTGATATATTTTAATCAATTCCCATGGTTCAGTTAAAACCGACGAAATACATTGCTCTAATCCCACAATTTTATGGGGTTTCCCCGTATCATTTATCATTTCATCGGGCACCTCCTGCATGAAACCCCCCTGATCTCCCCGACCTCAAGCTCCCGACGATGTCCCCCGCACCCCTATCATCTCCCTCTCCTCCGACGACATCCCCCGACCCCCTAATTCTATCAAGTCATGCACGACACCCCCCACGACCGAACACCCCATGCGACGTCCCTCGCTCTCATCTCCCACTCCTTCCACCATCTCTATCGAATTACTTGTGGGTTATTGGTTGGTACTTTAAGGTATGTATTCATCTTATTTAATTATTTAATTTCTTAAGAGTTCTCCTATCTCTTGTTTCCCGATTTCATTTGGCCGAACCCTTGGGTTTCTGAGGTTCTGAGATTCTATCTTTGATCCATGTTTATAAGATGTATCATGGTCCTCCTGGGTCTGTCGTGTGTTTTGGAATTCGATAAAGTGGTTGGGATCATCTTGGTTCATCTTCCACCATTTGAGGTTGGTTTATTCTTCTCTTTTTATTTCTCACAATTTAATATGGGGATTTTGGGGATTTATGTGCCTATTATTTTGAATATAGAACACATGTTATTACGAGTCTTTTTCAATGGTGAAGGGGTAAATTAATTGAATAGAATTGAAAAATATTCACTTTTAATCCTCATTATATAAAGTTCCATTTGGTGTGGTAGTACCTATTCTGCAAGCGATGGAGGTAATAAGTCCATGATAGATTAGACTGGCTTGAGTTCCTACATATTCTCTTCTTCATATACCTTCTTTTACTAATGTTAGTTGCATAAAATATTATAAGATTGAGATGATGATGTTTTCTCAATTGACATCAATGTGGGAATTGGGGTCACAATTGGATAATTTAGTTATTCCTTGTGTAAATCATGAATTTGAATGGAATATTTCATAGTAATCTATTAATTAAATTTACAAGGGTATCTAGTGAGAATATCCTTCCACTAACCTTCATCCTTCGATGTATTAGTAGTGACACAACTCACCAATGTTGGGGGTTTACCCAAATTCACATTCATGTAGCCAATCATCTACAAGACTATATCCTTAAAGAGGAAGTGGTTATATAGGTTATTACCTAACATTGGGAATAAAACGGGGAGTATGAAAGGATGTGAGTCTAGTCTAATAGGTAGGTATGGTAGAATAAGATATAATAGATAATATGGTGGCAATAGATTTATAGTCTAAAAAACATAATCACATAACATATAGTCATCAAATCACATGTCGTGCCTCGTACTAGTCAGTGACATGGGTTTGATGCTAGATATAAATACCACATAGTGTGCATCCATTCTCAATGAACCATGTATATTGAGATATAAATTCTGGTTTTTAAATCTAGGTCATTTGGGAGTACATGCCCAGATATCCACATAGCTGTAAATTTTGTGACTATTGGGGAAAAACATTGTCTAATTGACCTTTTAGACTGAATTTTTTATATAGAGTATAGATTTCAAGAACACTTAATTTCTATTACAAGATGTTTTTGGAAAAATATATACATTCAGATAACCATAGTGTCTCACATACAATGTCAGTTAGTGGAACATTCTATGTAGGTCATAAAAACATAACCAGTCTATAGCCTTATAGACATAGTTTTTCTATTATGATACACATGAAATTTAGAGAGTTTATGGGGTTATCGCGTAGTGGTAGATGAAATGATGTAGACCTACACCCATAAGACCATGTTTGAGTCCAGGTAACCACATATTTTAGGTGAGTATTCTTGGTGAATGGAATGGAAATAGTACCAATATACATGGAATTGGGCATCAGTGGAAGAGGAGGGTGCTACCATGGTAGGTGTGTTTTTGCCGTTGGATAATGGGTCTTGGGGTTACATCAGTGTGGGTGTTATGGACTTCTCACAACATTAGTGATGGTGATGGTCTATGGTGTAGTGGGGGGTTTAAGTAGATAATATGTGATGATAGAATTGGTAGTAGTGGAGGGTGAACCTTAGCGGTGGGATTGTAGGTCTTGGGGTTGAAGACAGTTGAGATGTTATAATAGAAATACAGTGGTAATGGGCCTTAGCATAGTGGTGACTATGAGAATAAGAAAGATGGTGTGATGTTATGGAAACTATGCAAGGTGTGGAAGAAAAAGGGAGGGTTAGATAATCAGTTTTAGATCCCTGAAGAGGTACATAGTAGGAAGAACCACTAGTAAATCTAATAAGATTGGAAGTGGGATAGGGTATGGCGTTGGAAATCGGTACCTTGAACTATGAAGTTCTATATTAGGCATCTTATTCTAATTAGAATTGCATGTTTAGAGTTTTGAAGCATCATAAAGCCTAACTAGGTTGGGGGATTCTCTTTTATACTATTATTTAAGCCTTCTAGTCATGTATTCGGTATATGTACCTTTAGGAATATGGGCCTTTTAAGGCCCCCTTTAAGCTAGTTAATAAGGGAATTACCAATAAAATAATAAAAAATTAAGGCTCTTGGGCCTCAGATCCATTAAATTTAGAGAAAAGTACATGTAATTTATTTTATTTTCTGTAGTTCCTCTCACATTTTATCACCTAGGTGTTAGAATTAGACAAAAAAATAGTTTATGTAGAAGACTTTTTCACATAAAATGCAATGGAATGATCCTCTTTGTAATTCAAGACAATTTATGAGGTGTTTAATGTGGCTTGTGTATCATAGATTCATTGAGATGATACTATTTATTTAGAGTGAAAGTAGGATTTGGTACTCCCTTAGTGGCGATCCGCTTTGTGATAGTATTCCATGAGTCTTGTGATCAATGTTGAGAGTGACTAATCACAATTTCTTCTGGCGGGGCGACGACAGTGATTTTTCCCCACCTCCTCCCACTCCCTTTGCTCCTGGCCGGATGATGCTACCCCGTGGATGTCGCTGGACTGGGCCAACATGCCGCGATCATGCCGTGGTCACACCGTGGTCACACCGCGGTCACACTGCGATCACACTGTGGTCATGCCGTGGTCAAGCCACGGTCAAGCCATGGTCACGTTGCGGGCACACCGTGGTGATGCCATGATTTGGCACTGCTCCAGGATGACACCCTTAGGCCATTGATAGTCCTGTCAGAATTCAATGTATGATACCTAGATAGAGTTTTAAATACATTACCCACCCATAGTTAATGGGGAGGGAGGCCCTCAGGTAGCAAATCTATGTATTGAGTCTCTTATTAAATTATTTAGTCACCTGTAGACAACATTGTAGATGAGGGTGAATCTTTCTACTTGTATTCTATAAGGACCATCTATGTTCTTGAGGGACATCATAGTAAGTGTTGGACAATAAAAAACTTTAGAATACTTTTATAATGATATTTGTATTTGGAAAAGTGTCCTTCAAAGTTTTATATTTTTATGATCCTGATGATCTGATGATTGATTTGACCCTTGTAAAAAAATGATTCTACATTTTCTTTTTTTTTCTGTGTGAGAACAGTAAACAACAAAAACCTCATATAGTGTAGTTCGAGCTTTCTAGAAAAATGGGGAATCTGATGGGTGATCAGCTCTGTGATAGTATTCCATGAGTCTTATGATCAATTTTGAGAATAAATATTCACAATTTCTGCTGGTGGGGCGACAACCAGAATGTTTCCCCAACTCCTCCCGCTCCTTTTGCTCCTCGCCAGAAGATGTTTCCCCACAGATTCGCTGGATCAGGCCAACTAACCGCGGTCACACTGTTGTCACACCACGGTCACGCCGCTGTAATGTCGTGATTTGGCACTACTTCAGGACGACACCCTGCGATGGTTCGTAGTCCTATCCGAATTCAATGTATGATACCATGATATAGTTTTAGATACATTACCCACCCATAGTTAATGAGGAGGGAGGCCCTTAGGTAGAAAATCACTTGATTGAGTCTGTTATGAAAATATTTAGTCACCTGTAGAAAACATTGGAGATGAGGGTGAAGCATGCTACTTGTATTCTACAAGGACCATATAAGTTCTTGAGGGACATCATAGTAAATGTTGGACAATAAGAAGACATGAGAATACTTTTATAATGATATTTTTATTTGGAAAAGTGTCCTTCAGAGTTTAATGTTTTTATGATCCCAATGATCGAATGACTGTTTTGACCTTTGTAGAGAAAATGATTCTACATTATCTTTTTTTCTATGTGAGAATAGTAAACAACACACACCTCATATAGTATATTTGGAGATTTCTACAACAATGTGGAATCTGATGGATGATCAACTCTGTGATAGTATTCCATGAGTCTTGTGATCAATATTGAGACTGACTAATCACAATTTCTACCAGTGGGGAGACAGCCGGAATATTGACTCGCCTCCTCCCACTCCCTTCGCTCCTGGCCAAAAGATACTTCCCTGCAGATGTCGCTGGATCGGGCCAACACGCCGTGATCACACCGCGGTCATGCCGTGGTCACGCTGTGATCATGCCGCAGTCACGCCGTGGTCATTCCGTGGTCATGCTGCGACCACCAGCAATCCAGCACACACCAACCACTACATCAACCACCACACCAACCCACATCCCCTAGCCTCCTATAAAAAACTAATGCCAGCCCTCTTCCCCCTGAAAAACAGCCCCAACAACCAGTTCTATCCCACAACAGCCCTTTTCCATCCCCCTGGTGCCTACCTTCCCACACACACCAACCCCTCCAGCCCGCACCAGCCACCACACCAGCCCCCGTACTCTTGCATTCCAACCTGAACCAACCCCCTGCCAGCTAAAAAACAACCCCATACCACCTGTTCCAACCTGTACCAGCCCCCTACCACCTGTATTCCAACCTACACCAGCCCTCCATCCCAAACCAGCCACAGACACCAACCACAATAGCCAAAAACCCCAATCCCTACACATCAACTGCCCGTGCCCAACTCCAAAACAAACCAGCACCCCATCCACCAGAAAAACACTACCGATACATACTGTCAAAACAACCAGCCTGCAAAACCATTACTCTATCCCCCATCCAAACCACACCTCCAGCATAGAAAAAATAGCAGGCCACCCCCAGAGGAAGCCAACAAAGGACCATTCCAACCAACATTCCAAAGGGTGGCATCAGTGGATTTGACCACTATCTTGGGTAAAATTAATTGATAAAACCAATAAGCTTGTATACTAAAAAGAACCGATTGAACAAGATGTAACCACCCAATGTAAGAGAGAGAGTTATTAGTCCAAAAATCAACTCTTCGAACAATTTTCTGTTCCAAGACAACACAATCAGAAGCTCTAAGCTTGGAATTGATGATGGTTACTTCCAGATAAAAAAGAGGAAGATGCACCTTCCAAACCCCAATAACAACCTCAATATAATCACAAAAATTATGAGAGAAACTATTCACAAACATTCGAGACTTAAAAAGATTAACATTCAATCTAGACGTGGAATAAAAAAGATCCAAAACATGCAGATGAAGGAATTTTTCACTAGAGTACCATGGTTCTCCTTTTTCCTCAGGCAGATTACGTATCAGTCATTATGAGGGGGTTTATAATAAAATAACAAGTCTTATTACTAATTTCCAGAACCGATTTTTACCCTTCAGTGGACGAATTACATTGGTGAATTTCAGCATCAGCTCTATTAAGATTCATGTGTTGTCGGTCCAAATGGCTTCAAAAGTGGTGTTGGGGAATATTGAAAGGATAATGACTTATTTCATATTTTATTCTCATGGGGACGGAAGATTTTCCTAGGGATGTGTGGATGAGGATAGCCATACTAGTGGTAGATGATGGTATTAACTTATGCAGTGTTGAGGGATCAATGCACATTCTGCAAGCTAAGTTTTCTTGGGAGGTTTTTGAAGGTCATTGTCTATGGGGAAATTTCACATCTGTCAAAGTATTGATCTGGCCTTGAGGATCCAGGGGAAATTCTCATGGATGTGGAAGGAGTTTCATGGGAACATTTGGTTTCTCAAGAAGAAGTCTTGGTGGATTGTGGAATGAGGAAACATAAACATCTGGTTCGACAACTGGGTAGGTTCCCCTCTTGTCTTTCCAGGCTGCCCGACTCCCAACATTTTGTTTACCCTGGCATGTTGTTACCCCTATTTTACACAAGTTTTTCTTAACCACCATCAAAGTTAATGTTTTGATAACATTACTATATCTTATTAAATGGAATGTTTAGTCTTCACAAATTTTCTAATGGGGGTTCTCCTGGCCAAGATTTACAGGACTATAGATCATATTCCAAATATATCACTGGTGGTGAAAATATGTATTGGTGTAAATAAATCCCAATTAAAAGTGACTTTTTGGTTTGGTAGATCAATAAACATTGTATTTATATGAATGAAACTATTAGCAGTAGGTGGGTTGTCTAGGAGGGGCTATCCAGGGGGTGTCCAAGGGCTGTTCGGGGGGGGGGGGGTTCCTGTGGTCTGTAGGGCAGGGGGAAGGGTGTAGGTGGGTTGTCTACGGGGGGGGGGGGGGGTGTCCAGGGGTGTCCAAGGGATGTTTGGGAGGGTCTGTAGTGTAGGGGGAAGGTGCATGTGGGGTGTCTAGGAGGGGGTGTCTAGGGTCTGTCACAGGGGGGGTCTAGGGGGCATTCTAGGAGGGGTGTCTAAGGAGGTTTTCTAGGGGGAGGGGGTGCCTAGTGGGGGTGCAAGGGGGCTATCCAGGGGGTAATGGGGGTGCAGGGGGGGGGGTGTCCATACCTTCTAAGCATTTAAAAAATAAAACTCCACTTTATTATATCAAATTTATTTGATATATCAAGCTTTAAAGCAACTTTACTATATTTAACCTTTCGTTTCATGATGTTAATTCATTCAGAGGCAGTTCTAAATATTCCTACCATGTATAATGCCAAACTAATTTGAAGAGATAAACCCATGAAAAATGGGACCTAACCTCATAGTAATAATTATGCTAATTATTTTTGGAAAGGTATTCCCAATAGCAATAGGTCTGAAATCCTTTACATCCACAAAATTTTCCTTCTTTGGGATTAGTGTAATAAAATTAAAGTTGATTCCATAGGGCATTAAAGTGTGGTTAAAGAACTACCTAATAGAATTTAAGAGCTCATCACGAACTATGTCCCAGTAGAACATAAAGAATAACGCAACACTGTATTCTTCATTTAAGACTCTGAATACTATGGAATATATATTACCAAAAATATTCATTAAAAAAATTGTTGGTATGTGACCCAAAAACTTGATTCATGCAACCATTAGAACCATGCAAGATTTTCATTCACATGTTACATGTTTTTCCTCAGGAACACTGCATGTTAGCCTGCTTGTCCACACCTACAGTCGTAGTTCCCATTCTATAACAGCTTCATCGAAGCTTCTAACTCCATGTGCAATAATAATTATGCAGACCATTGAAATGTTGCATAACCTCAGCCTACTAAACCAGTTAAAAATTGCTCCATCATTCATGTATTTTAAATCAGTTCCAGTTTTCACATATTAAGATCAGTTACAACTTTAATATATAATCCACCTCTTTAATTCAACTAGTGAACATGATCCACATCCAATTTCCAACCTGTATCAATATTCATACATGATCCAAACACATATCAATATCTCCAAATCGTAAATGTCATTTCATTATGAAATTCTTCCATGCATAACTTCACCCTCGGTCATCTTCCAAGAATTCTTCTTTATGTTTAGACATCAAATGCACTCTTCATATATATATTTTCAACACATCTTCAATACATCTTCAACACATCTTCAACACAACATCATGCAATAGATCTTCAATCCATTATTCTTGACCAATCCCATGCCTCTTTAATCAAACATACCTCATTTATACCACATATATTATCCACAAATCGAACCAATCAAGCCTTAGTTGAAACAGTACCCCCTTTGGATGATCTTCTTATTGAAGCCCATGCCTCTACTATTATTTCATTATTAAGGGTGGACACAATAAAGATTCCATTTCTTTAACCCCTTCTCTTAATGTACAATGGGTTGGGAATTCTACAACCTTGTCTTACAAGCAGTCTACTAGTGACAATACTTCTTGCATGGATAGTCATAGGGTTTCATCATTTGAGACACCCATGACAAATATGTTAGAGAGCACACCGGGAACAGACCTGGCTCGTCGTGTTAAGGGGACTCAAAAATTAAAGGTGAGTATTCACAATTCCTTTGAATTGTTGGCATCAGGATGTAGTGAATAAGATGGGCAAGAAAACAACTAGGTTTAATGACGCAGCTAGTTGATGTGGAAATTATAGATGATGTATATGGTCCATGGATAGTGGTAAATAATTTATGAAATACATTTTTCGTATTACAAGTTTGAAAATGATGGCTTAGTATACGCGGCATCATCTTCCATACTTTCCACCAATAAATGATGGTCACTGTAGCAACCCAATTCGGGTAACTGTAGCAACCCAGTACAGCAAGGCTGTATTTTTGGCATCCTCTATCAGAATTTCATTGGATTAAATAAGAGATAAATGATCATGATGCTTCTTTATTAAGAATTTATTTAAGACTTTTATGATAATAACTTTTTCCCTTCTTTGAACACTTTGGCCAGCTCTCCTTATGTTTTCACAGGTGAAAACAATGCATTATGGTTCCATTGTTTTTGCATTATGGTTTGAATTATTTCACAGGGTTGGGGGCTGGTTTCCGAGAGGGAGGGCTAGGTGCAGAAGGGTTGGGGTGAGGTGGGGGGGAGTGGGGGTGGAGGTGGGAAGTGGTGGGGGGGCAGTGGGGTTTAAAGCTAGGGGAAAATTGGGGTGAAGCGGGTCAGGGTGTGGGGTGCAGGGGGAGGGGGTGTTTATGTGGGGAGGGGGTGTCGATGGGAGGGGGTGTCTAGGGGTGAATGAGGGGGAGTCTAGGAGGGAGGGGGTCCAGTGGGTGGTGGGGGGGGGGGGGTCTAGGTGGGTCCAGTGTAGTGGGGGTGTCAAGGGGTAGGATTCCAATGGGGGTGTCCAGGGGGTCCAGGGGAGGTCTAGTGGGGGGTGTCCAAGGTGGGTAGCTACTATTTCTGGTGGCTGTGAAAAGGGGTTCTGTCTAGGGGGGACTGGGGTGTGCAAGGGGAGAGGGGGTGTATTGGGGGGGGGGGGGGGGGTTGTTCAATGGGAATGGAGGGGCTGCAGGGGAAGTGGGGGGGGGGGGGTGTCCAAGGGTGTCCAAGGGGAGTCTAGGTGGTGTCCAAGGGGTGTCTGGGGTTGGTGTCTAGGGGGTGTCCATGGGGAGTCCATGTGGTATCCAAGGGGTGCCCAAGGTGGGTGTCCAGGGGTGTCCAAGGTGGGAAGCTGCTGTTTCTGGGGGGGGGGGGGGGGGTGTGCAAGGGGGTTTTGTCTAGGGGGAGTGGGGGGTGTTCAAAGGGGGAGGGGTGTGCTGGGGAGGGGGTCTGTCCAGGGGGAAGTGAGGGGTGGTAGGGGGAGCGGAGTGTCCAGGGGGAGTCCAGGGGGTGCTTAGGGGGTGTCCAAGGTGGGAAAATGATGTTTCTGGGGGGTAGGGGTGAAAGGGGGTTCTGTCTAGGGGGAGAGAGGGGGTGTGCAAAGGGTGATGGGGGTTTGTCTAGGGGGAAGGGAGGGGCTTTAGGGGGAGTGGGTAGGGGTGTCCAGGGGGTTCCCAAGGGGTGTCCAATGTAATTAGGCATTCCTTTCAAGTTGATCTAAACATTGAAAGAATGATAAACTACCTCACTGTAAGCTTTCACCTTGAAAAAAATACCCGAGAATAAATGTATATCTATAGTCCCATCTCAAACTTCTAAGATTTCATATACTCTTTTGAAATGATCTAGGGTGTGTACTACAGCAGTTCAGCAAAATGACTGGTATACTCTATCACTGATCAGCCACCTTTGGAAAGATAAATATACTCATGGGATCTGGAATAAGCTAGGACCTCTGGACACTTATGCTCTTTTAAAATGATCTTTAAATATTTCAACATATCTCTATGGTCATCCTAATTTGAACTACTAAGTTCCAAAATCTTTTATTAGGACGCTCTAATAAGAACAAAACACATTTTACTATGACAACCTTAGGATTTTCATCAAATTCAAACATTATCACTATCTTCTCAAGACACTCATCTTCTTCATAGGGTTGAACATTACCTCAGAAGGTGTGAGGAATTTTGTGAAGAAACTCCAAAGAATTATCCTTTATAGGAACTGGTTCCGCTTCCCTAACCATAGCGGGACCGATTCTCACTCCCTGTCCAAAATATTGAATAGACCAGATGAGAACATACACTAATCTCTGATCAATGTTTGACGTAGAACACACTCTTTCATCTTCCCATAGTTTCACAAGAAGTCTCATGGGTTTCAAGGGAGGGGCGATGTCCAGGAGGGGGGGTCATGGAGGGGGGGGGGGTTCAGGAGGGGGTGGGGGTGTCCAGGGGGTTCAATGGGGGGGGGGAGGGGGTCCAGTGGGGGTTTGCAGGGTCCAGGGGATCCACAGGGGGTCCAAGGGGAGGTGGCAGTAGGTCCGTGGGGGGGGGGGCTGTAGGTCCAGTGGGGCGATCCAGCGAGCGGTCTATCCAGGGGGTGTTGCAGGTCTGGGGCGGTGTAGGGGGGGTCTTTTCACGGGGGATGGGGGGATTCAGGTCCATGGATAGGGGCTGCAGGTCCAGGGGGTTTCATGGGGAGGGGCTTCATGTCTAGGGGGTCTGTCCAGGGGGAAGGGAGGGGCTGCATGTCCAATGGGGGCTGCAGGGAGGGGGGGTTGTCCAAGGGGAAGAGGGCTGCAGGTCTAGTGGGGTCTGTCCAAGAGGGGTTGAAATTCCATGGGGGTCTGTCCATGGGGAAGGTAGGGGCTGCAGGTCCAGTGGGGGCTGTATGGGGGTATGTCCATGGGGGAAGGGATGGTATGCAGGTCCCAGGGGGGTCTATCCTGAGGGGAAGGGGGGGGCTTCAGGTCTAGTGGGGGCTGCAAGATCATTGTTTCATAGTGGTTAATGTGGGCAGCTTATTTTTATGTGTAAACCATCTATACCCATGGTTCACCAAACTGTGGATATATATGCTGTTGTGAAACTATCTATACCCATGGTTTTTTGAATAGTGGGTATGTTTGCTGTGAAAAAAACTTTCTATACCCACATTTTACTTAACCGTGGGTATATAATTTGTGCTGTAAAAATTTATACCCATAGTTCTGTAAACCGTGGGTATATATATAATCCTACAGTTTACCAGAATCATGGGTAATATAAGATTTCATTAGGATACACCCGCGGTATTTTCAGAACTATGGGTACAGGGCTATCCTGACGCCTCGAGAGCCCATAGTTCATGAAACTGTGGGTATAGACAATACCCATGGTTTCATGGGCTATACCCATGGTTTGAAACCATGGGTATAGGGAAATTTTCCAGTAGTGGGCCTCATGCATATATGACAATAAACGAAGGGCCTAAAGGATGGAGAGGGTTGTTGGAATGCTACCAAGATGGTTGAGAACATCATACTTCTATGACAGGTGTGAACTTCTGGTTACAAGAGGTTGCTCTATGATAAGAGTTATGGTGGGTTCTACTGACTGGACTGGTGGTTCACTAGTACTGGGAATATCCCACTACTCACTAGACGAAGCCTATGGGGTGACTACTGGATGAGGGCCAAACCTTTGAGACCAACATGTAGTAGTGTGTGGCTGGTCACGACATGCTCGAGGTGGCTTCGCCTGATCCAACAACACAAATGGCAGTGAAGGTGGGCCTGATGTCACTAGATGAGAAGGCTGCGTATACTAAGATCTGCGCTAGACCTGCTGATTGGTTTCGATAGCATGCACAACCTAGCTAGAAGTGCTGACCGAAGCACTCCAACATCCCAATTAGCCATGGATTTTTGACGCTGACAACAGCTAGGGATGTTGGGAGGATCCTCCTGGTTCTCCTCATCGTCAGGAATCATGTAGGGGTTTACTAGGACTATGGTATTAACTGAGGTGTACCCTTGAATGTCACTTGAAGAGTCGTCCACTACATGAAATATCCTGGGAGTGATTTCCATCTCCAGGGGCATGAAATCACCGAGAGTCTGGGATGACGACGACATTGGTGGGGGAATTTGTTTCCCTTGCACTGCCTGTGTTTTCTCTTCTTGGAATAGGATGGTTGAGACGACGATGCATAAGTAGTAGCTATAACTTCCTAAGCCTCTGGCCGATTCAAGCATGAATGAATGATACCATGGGAACCAATGACTGTTTTACGAGCCATCTAGTCATCATACTTCGGGGACCCACGGTTAGAAACTGGATTCCAAGTTCCCTCACTGTCTCTGCTACTATATGGACTCATGAAGATGCATGCCACCTATTCTAGAGCTGGGCCTAACCAGACTATGTTGTTATCCACCTGGTCTTGAAGCTAGTCTTTGAACACATAGCACTATTTGAGAGTGTACCCAAGGATTCAGTAGTAGGGGAAGTAATTAGGGATATCAGTGAGGCTCACTTATTCTAGCCTCCTGAACTCAAGAAAACGTCCAATCCCCTTCTCTAGGTCACTTTGGAAATAACCAGGGACTTGTGCCTCACTGAACGAGTAGGTCTGGTTCCTCATGTCAGGCCCAAGGGCCCTCAGATCTTGACCCTAACGAGGGGCTGGAGGAGCCTGCCGAGGAGGTGGAGCTTGGTAATATCGCCTAGGTGGTGGTGGCACATTGCATGGGGGAATATACTAATTCTAAGCAAGGTGTTATTGGCCCTGAGGCTATGCCTGAGGTGGAGGACCTCTGCGAGGTTGTGGATAAAGATCCACTAGAAACAAATCTTGTTGTCTGGGGGGATCTATTTGAGCCACTGCGGTGGGCTTGGAGATGTTAGCCCTTATCACAGGGATCACATGAGGATACACACGTGCCTGATTTGCCTGTTGTAAGGCTTCCTCTAGGTGTTGGGCCTTATCAGAGAAGTCTCAGAATCCCCCAGGGTAGTTCTGGGTGATCAGAGAGGGGATCAGTTCCATCTTGACATTCTATACACACATTATCAACAATTGATCCTGAGTCAGCGGCATGTCAATAGAGTTTGTGAGTCCTTTCCACCAGGTGACAATATCGACAACGCGCTCATCGAGCCTCTTATTTCACTTGAAGAGGTCCGTGATACTTGTCTTCTGAGTGGTGGAACTGAACTCGTAGGGGAATTGCCTATGGATGTCCTCCCAGCCGGCCACTGACCTGATGGGAAGCTGGCTATACCAGATGAACGTTGTTACTTCCAATGTCTGTATAAAACAACAGAGTTTGGCGGCCCCTACTGTGTTGGTGTTTCCAACATGGGGCCACACCTTGAGATAAAGTGGGATAGCTGCTGTGGCGGGTCCCCTTTACCATTGACTGGGGAAAAAGTGGGATTCCCAAAACTTGGGGGTGTTTTCATATCATCCACCCATACCGGGTATGGCTTTCCATCAGGAGGGATTGCCACCTGTCGAGTGTCTAAGGCTTCAAGGTGGGTGATGACTGTCGCCATTGGATCATTTGGGTTGGGATTCCTGTTTAATAGGTATCCCTGACCACCAGTGCATTGGAAAGTTAATCAACATGATAAAAAGGCCCAACGGCTCATGGAGCGGCTGGTGGTATGAACTTTGGATCAGCTGGGGGAATCTAGGCTTGGTCCTGTTGATTGTCAAGCTGTTCAAGAGGATTTAAAGACATATACCATGCCCTCTTGCCATAAGTCCCAGCCTCAACCTTATCTGCATGAGTAGGATGGTCAGGGTAACCTGGGGGATGTTTTCCAATGTGATGTTATGCCTGCCCCTCCTGCCCTAGCCAAGGATCACCGTAGTCTGGCTGTCACTCCACAACATGTTCAGTAAGGATGTCATCGACCACCTTCCTCTATTCAGAAAGTTTCTTAACACAACATAGCCTTTTTAGGGTCATGTTCCGCCTTCCGCACTGAGCCAGATGGGTCAGAGGGTTTAAAGGCTCCAAGGAGTTCCTTGCCCTTGTTGGGATTCTAGCTGAGGATTAGTTCCTCAATGGGCAAATGAAGACCCAGTCAATTTATCTGCTGGCGAGTAACCCTTCCCAACTGATCCAATATCTACGGAACTCCCTCATGGGGTAAGTCTCCATCTAGGAGCTCCAAATCATTCTCACCCTCTGATAGGTCATCCATGTTAATCGCGACTCTTCTTGGAGGCATATCCTCTATGTTGCCCAGTGAATCGGGATGGTGCAGGATGGGACTAAAATGGAGGGCCGCGTAATGCCCCCAACCACGATTTTGAACATGGGGAGAAGCCTCCGTGATTATCATGTGGAGAACTTTAAAGCTCTAGATTCATCTTTTATAGAGGGTCTTATGGTGGCCTGGTGAATCTGGGTGCTGGGCCGCGGGGAGTGCGACCAAAGTGACTAAACATCATTGTTGGACGATATCTTTGAAGTGTGCCTGATTCTTGGTGTAGGTCACTCGCCAATTACGATGGTGTAAATGAGTCACCCTGAGGGTATGGGGAAATCATCCAACCTCCTCTTGGGAGAGCGCTTCTAGTGCCCTAAAATTTGGCACTACAGCTGGCCAGAACATCTTGGGGAAATGGTCCGCTATGAGGATATCTCACAAGATCCTTTGTCCAGATTCAGGGTCTGGCCCTTCATTTCCCCACTCATCTACTGTAGGTGGCTGGGGAACTGGTAGTGGTACTGATGCAGACTGCTAAGATGGAAGGCTGTCCAGTGGAGAATATGGCGAGCGAGCTGACAAGCTGCCGCATCTTGGGCTATCCTTCGAAGAGTGTAGTGACTTGGACACTGCATCGTGGCATGACAAGATAATGAAATCAGTTTATTTTTTATGGACTATGACTGCTGGCAATGTGTTATTCTACTGTTCGTCCCCCATTGGTCCCCAAAATAGCTCTCTATGATCTCTAGTTGAGGTAGAGAGTGCTTCTGGTGATGATGTTGGTGATTACACAGTTGTAAATTGTATGGTTTCCAATTTTTCTTCCTCCTGGATATACCTGCAGAGGTAGGTGGGAATCCGATGGACCTCACATTCTGGAAGTATTAGGCTGATATGCCTTGTTCTTGCCCTGACCCTCAACATGGAGGATCTAGGTGATGGCTCCATCACTAAGTCATATTCCACCTCTTAATCTGAGAAGAGAACCGTTTTGATCTCATTCTAGATCTTCATAGTGTTTTTTAGGGTGGCGATGACCTACCCCCTTCTCTAGGTTGGTTCTTTGGGATAGGGTAGATTTCTAGAATGAGGAGGTCCTTTGGCCGTACTTGTGCTAGGGTGGGGAGGACTTCCGCTTGAGTGAGCTAGGGTGTGAGGTGAAGCTAGATTGATTTCATAGGGAACAATGGGAAGACCTCTATGTCCACCTACTGACATGTAGAGGGAATCTCCACGGGAAACACTAGAGAAGATAGGACCTTGATGAATGCTTCCACTGGCAGCGTCAATGCGGGGAGGGTCCTCGTACGAGTCAAGCTGAACATGGGTAGGACCTCCATGCTGGGTGTTGGTGTAGTGAAGTTAACCTTCACTCCTCTGATTACAGAGGTGAGGAGGACCATCTCTCACTGCTGCAAGTACATGGAGAAGCCCCCTATACTAGAGATTGACCAGATGTGTAACATCTCCATATCAGCGGTCTGTGGTAGGAGGAATGACCCCATACCTAATGTAATAAGCATGTGAGAGGCTTCCGTATTGAATGCCACTATCATGGGGAGGACCCTCGTTTGGATTTAAGTTAGCATGAGGCATACCTCCTTACTGATCTTGGAATCAGGGAGGACCTGTGTTATCCCTGGTAGTTGTATGAGGAGGACCTCCGTACTGGGTGTCACTGTCGTTGGTCGGTCCACGACGAGTGCTCCCTATTGCGGTGACAAAGATAGTCGACCCAGATTTCTTGTCGGGTAGTTGGGGCCTCGATCTGGAATGGGTATATAAGTTCCCTGACTCAGTACGCACACAATGTTGGTGATACATATTGGTGGTGTCCCGTGCCAAAACAGTTGCCGACGTCGACGCCCCTTGGCAGACATCCTCTTCAGCCTATGCCTGATGTTGGCGTCGGGTTAGCCTGACCAAGGCTGATGGTGTAAGCAAAAAGATTAAGTACTCTACAGCCCATGGGACTAGGTGGTGGTGCTAGCACAGCCTATTGGGGGCTCTCTATGGGGTCCCCTAGAATGGGATCCCAGCCGGGCTAGCCCAAACATCCCCTACCTCATCGGCGTAAGGGAGGGAGTCATCGATAAGTTCTGGGGACAGGCTCCCGAAATGATTTTACATTGGGGTGGGGGGTCGTGGATCCCTTTGAAGCCCTTGGGGGCAGTGGTGGAGATAAGGAATAGATGCCTCAAAATCATGGCAGGCTATATCATGAGTTGGGATAATACCCTCCTCCTTGTATCGGCATACGAGCTTACTTATCACCCTTCATTTTTAAAATGAAGAAGTGGAGATGAGGCATGGGCACCCAATAGTTTTGGGTGTGGAAGCTATCATTGATGCGGTTGAACCACACTGGATTGTTGCGCTGGCGTTGTCCCTACCCCAAAATCAGTGGGTAGGTGGCCATCAGGTTCCTGGTGAAGCATCTTGGTTCCATGAAAAGTAGAGAGATTAATCCATTAATACTAAAATAAAGAACCCTAAGTCTAGTTCCCTAATTCCATTCCATCTCCCATGGATGGTAAGAAGGATCCACACTGACAACGTTACAGACTGGGATGTCAAACATTTTGACTGCCCCAATTTCTGCCGAGTTTCATGCTAGGCCCACTATTTTCTTGGTGGGACTTGGAACTAGATAATTGGATCTAGGGAACACTAATCTAATGATGTCTCAAATGCTACTAATCTTTTGATTGAGGAGAAGACCTTATGGTTGGGTTCACCATTTCTATTTCCGACGCTTCTGCAAGGGCACGCGCATCCGCCTATGGAGGACGCGTCGTTTTTTCCCCGCATTCCTGATTTCCAAAGGCGAGTAACATCCATCACTTATTTAGGGATGTTTTCTCCTTGATTAAAATTAGATGATGGGAAGTCAGTTCTTCCTTCCATGGATTTCTCCTTGGAACTCTTCCCCTAGTTCGGGTCTCCCTTATAGACTAAGACGTTTTTCATGATACTCTTCCTAGTGCCATGTCTTCATGGATGCCGGTTAATTACACTTATTCGATCGGGACATTACAAGGGGTCTGGTCGGGGCAAAAACCTTTGGTCAGGGGTGTTGTGACATTGGAAATCACATGTGTGTCAGGACACTAGAACACTAGTGCGTCAGGGTTTGTTACCATTATTATAGGGCTTCTCGAGGGTGTAGATTACCAAGGCATCCCACATCGAATGCGGGGAATTATATTACATGGGCATGTATCTGAGGTATTCCTAAACTTTCTATGTTTAACATATGGTATGTCACAGGTTTAACATCTTTCATAGATGGATCAGACTAGTCAGAACAATGACTAGAGTGGATCAGATGGGTGCAACCCTAGAGGAAACATTGATATTGAGGATAATTCTTGGTTAGTTACCCGGTTACTGCTAGGAATAGTGAAGAGGTGAATTGGAATGATCACATTGGGATTTGGTAGCACTTATACGAATCGGGATGGATGATGGAGGGTTGATAGTTGATGAAGAATTAAATGGAACTGAAGTGGGGACAATGGTGAGGTCGAGTTTGAGTCTTGAAGAGACTTCCTACATATCCCAATTGCAGGGAATCAAACTTCACGTAGTTTGTGAAGCGGTGAGACACCTAAGGAGGTGACCCAAATGAAGGGGACCTGGAAGAAGTGGAACCTCCAGGTTGGGGATTGAAATTGGGGTGCGTTTAAAGGGCATCGACCCGATGACATGTTGGGGGTTACACATGATTAGTCGCCCGATAGTTGGTCTGAGGCCACTGGGACGGACCAATGATATGGGTCCCAACATAATGGACAACAACAGCTTACCACTGGGTTCTGGTTGACAACGAATTAATGCTAATAGGGGCTAATAATGGATTACGGCTAAAATGGACTCACAATGGCTTACAGTTGGATGGGGTCACAATGACTTACTACTAGATGGGGTCATAACGGGTATGGTTGGATGGGGTAACAATAGCTTACCACTGGATTGAGTCACAACGAATTACCATTCCATGGGGTCACAATGGCTTACCACTAGATGTGGTCAAAATAGATTACCACTGGATGGGGTCACAACGGCTTACTGCTAGATGGGGTCACAATGTCTTACCGCTGAATGGGGTTGAACCTCATTGAGGCTTCCGACGTACCCTGTCTAGGGAAAAAAGACTAGATCCCATGTATTTTGAGAAGGTGGATGCATTTTATCATCATGAAGGATGAAAAATGGAATGCAGTTTAACTTCATGCGGGACGATGGTGGTCTGACGTGAAGGGGGTCAAAACTAGTGGTTGTTGGGATTGAACCTCGGGGAGGCTTCCTACGTACCATAAATTGGAAATGATCAAAGTCCACATTGTTCAAAAGGTGTGGGAACCAATGTGAAAGGGGGTCAAAATGAATAGATGGTGGTATTGAACCTCAGGAGGCTTCCTACATACCTTTCCATCTCAAGTATCAAATACCACGTAGTTCAGGATGGTGCTTTGTGAACAAGGATGAAGATGTTTGTGACTAATGGTTGTTGGGAATGAACCTCAGGGATGCTTCCTACATATACTTCCTTGGCAAGAATCAATTTCCATGTAGTTCGGGATGGTTTGGTGCACCAGTGTGAAGGGGGTCGGGACCAATAGATAATGGTCTTGAACCTTAGGAAGGCTACCTACGTACCACACCTTGTTAAGGATCAAAGTCCACGTAGTTCGGGATGGTTTGGTGCACTGACATGAAATGGGTGAGGACTAATATATAGTGGTATTGAACCTTATCAAGGTTTCTTATGTACATTTCCTTGTGAATGATCAAAGTACACATAGTTCGGGAAGGTTTTGTGCACTGACATGAAGGGGGTCGGGACCAATAGAGAGTGGGATTGAACCTCAGGGAGGCTTCCTACATACCTTGCCTTGGCAAGGATCAAATTCCACGTAATTTGGGCAGAGGATGTTTGGGGCTTACACTCTAGGCTACCTAGAGAGGATGTCATGGTTGATGCATAGTCTAAGCCCATGTGAGTCATGATCGATGTGAGAAATAAAAGGCAGTATAGGCTTGATGATCTTGTCGCGGATGGTACGTCTGTGGGAAGTGGAGTGGGGGCTTACACATGGTTGGCGGCCCAAAAAGGAAACATGGGCTTATGCATGGTTAATATCCTAGGGTGATGTAAATTGGGACATAACACAGGGTGGAGGACTAGGTGGTGACAAAGACCAACAAGAGAGGGATGGGATAATGAAGGTCCCGATTCCCATCTCTTATTTGGTCTTTTTCATGGAAGAAGGTAGGAGGAGTATGGGTGATGCCTCCTGGAAGAAAAGCTAGCATTTACACCAAGGTGGTTTCCCTCCCCTCATGGACAAACACTACTCCAGTAAAGAGGATATCATTCCATGTGAGGAATGATTTCACTCCCATGGAGACCAGTAGGCGTGGAGAATCTCCATGGTGGGGGACCCCATATAGAGTGCATGGGGTGAGGTCACTGTATAACATCATGTTCTAAGGACGATGGTGATTGGCAGTTTAACTTCCTGCTGATCGAATGAGGTGGGTGCACTCTACACCACTTAGGACTTACATAACTGATACCCACCCACCCTTGTGGGAGGGAAGACATCAACAATTCCGTGTTGAGGTGGTGTCATGGAGTGATCCATTGAGGGGTCCATGTTAGCGTGGCTATGCAAAGAAGAAATACCTGTTAGCATGCCTATGAAAAAAGGCATGAGGTGATGCAACACAACGTGAACCACCACACAAGGGATATTGAAATCACTTTGTGAAAACCTGGAGGGTCACACATGAAAAGGATTTTCGAAGCAAAGGGGTTCAAAGGCAGAATCTATGTGTAGATTTCGTGCTCTGTGAAGTGGATGGACTTCGCCAAGGGGTGTGCTTTGTGAAGTGAAGTGTCCTAGCCTAGGAATAGGGGATAGGTGCATATGAAAGGTGCTTCGCGAAGTGGAAATGCATTCACAGAGTAATTCCTTGAAAAGAAAGGGTGACCTGTGAAGCATAATATTGCGAAGCAATGTGCATCGTGAAGCATAGTGACCTCACCTTAGCATGCGGGTCACATGTGCATGAAGGGTACTTCACAAAACAAAAGTGACCCAAGAAGACCCATGTCCCTTTGGGGATATCCTTCCTTCACGGAGGCCCATGGGATCCGTGAAGGGAATACCTCTTTGATGTGGGGTGGAATTCATGCAAAGGGGAAGGCACTTCACAATGAAAAAGTACCTTGAAAAGCTCATGGTTCGCAGAGCAGAAATTGCTTCACGATTTGGGAGCTTAGAAGGAGAAAGGTCAGAGGATCTGTCCTTTGGCTTGAGGGGAGACCAATATTTATAGGCAAGAGGCACCAAAAAGCAGAGTTAGCTCGGCCCAAAGACAGAGTTGGATCTACAGTGGGTTTGTGAACGTCAAGGGGGTTCTCGGAGAATCCTGCCTCCTTGCTCCATGTCGGGCTTGCGATGGGGTGTGCTCTGCACTGGCTACGGGGCCCTAGGAGATTCTCGAATGGTATTCACGAGGAATCCACTAATACTTTTCATTCATTATTGTTCTTCCCCAATTTTGGTGTCAACATCATATAATCGATGACTGGGAACAATAATACTCTGAAGATATGGTGACATGCAGTGACTCAACACAATATGATTATGAATGAAGGAATAATTGAATTCATTAATGTTTAATGGAATATTGTAGCTAAATTAACTAAATGAATGAAGGAAAGAACTAGAGAATAATTTTTTCTTCTATTTGAATGAATAATTTGTTCAAATTAGAGGATATAATTTGTGGATACTGTTAAAAGTATTTTAATAAAATTTTAGAAATCTATTTCTTATAAATTGATTCACTGGTAGTTTTTAGTAAAGCCATTGAAATAGTATTGGACTATTTTTCTTTTTTATTTTATACACTTTGTAAAAATGGATATCAAAACACCATTTCTTCATGATTAAAAATAATAAGATATCTACATGATACAACTAAAAGGTATTAAATACCATTAGAATGAGGGTCTTCTTTATAAGTATATATGAATAAATTATGGTTGGAAACAGACAACAAAAATGTGGATATATAATTAGGAATGATTCCTTAGTTAAATGGTTTTTATATGGTGCGAAAACTGCCATTGATTTCATCATATGTCATGAAATGATGGGAGATAATATTTAGACCTACTATATATGGGTGAAATGTTTCATGCTAGTCCAATGTTTTATTATATTTAAAAGTTGAAATAATATATTTTTAGATGATTCAAAATGAAGTATCCTTTTCAGACCAAGAAATTTAAATGGATGAGGATAGATATGGATAGAAGTGATTTGATATTGGTGTTATCCATAATTAATAAATCATTTATATAATTTAAAAAATAAAAAACCACTCTATGAAAGAATATATCAACCCCGATATCTGTATATTTCATATATTCTATTGCATAAATCATATTATTAGATTTTAAGGCCTGATTTTTCATGAAAGAACCATATATATCAGTTTTCCAAAGCTGGGTTTATGTTTTTAATTTCACATGTACCAAAAATAACATTGTAGTGGAAGTATTAAATCTTATTTTATCAACCCCTATAAGGGAAAACTAGGAATCCACAAAATGGTTCATTTTATAAAAAAATTGATTAGCAGATAAAACATTGTGGTTTGTGGGACATGATAATATGTATGTATTCATGGTTGTTGGTGTTTCTAGGTATTGAGATACACAGAATATAAAAACTGTATTTGTGTATATGGTTTGAAAAATAAAGGTCAACTCAATTTCATGACTATGGAATGTGTTATCTTTTTCTATAAATGTAGTAGAATATTTAGTATCTACAAAATCATAAATAATTTTTTTTCAATTTTCTTATTAAAGTATCTTATACAATTTTTTAATGGAGGAGTGTTATTTTATATCAGTAAAAGTAAAATTCACCATTTAATGTCATGTGTTTAGGAATGAAAAAATCACATTGACTTGGAATTCAAAGAATCTATAATCTTCTTAAATATATAATGTCGGAGCTAAATAATATAGTTAGGAATAAAAATATGAGTTAAATTTTCATTAATGTCTTGTTCGAGGATTTCATGGGGAAACCTAGTGGAAAAATGTACTTGGTTAAATGTTTATTTTTTTTATAAATCATAATGAATGTAGGAGAATGATGTGATTTATCTAATTATAATAGGATACTAAGGAACTACTTGAAGCGCTTATCATGTGTGATATTCTCAGGACTGTAAAATCACTTCAATGATTTTAGATTCAGATCATAAAATAGTAGAACTTTTTTACACCATATATTATAGTAATTTATATTGCAACAAATGATTTCTGTACACATGTATGTTTGTCAGATGATAATAAACTTCTAATGCAATGTGATAGAAAATATATTCTCCTTGTGAGAATGATTATTCCAAAGTCTATATAACAGATTATGGTCAGTAAATTGTCTACTTGATGAAGTGGCCATGTTGTTACAGTCTTTAACAAAACGTGACTGAATAGAGGGTTATCAATGAATCATGAATAGTATAGAAACTGGTTAAACTGGAGGAGGGTCTGTAAAAAGTAAAGGTCAGACCCGATAATATTGTGTACATTAAGGGTAAATTGTATATTAAATCCCCCTGATAAACAAACACACATAATTATTTATTGTAATCCTTAAACCTATATAGAAACAATGATTTATCAGTGTTCTCCTATAGTTGTATGATATAATTTCTAGAAAAATAATAATTTTTTGATCTTTATTTATTTCCCATTATATTTCCATTCAAGAATGTTTTAATGTGAATTTACTAGAAGAGTGCTTGAGAGGTACATATTATTATCTATGTCTTGGGTGTACATGACATCCTATTTTTGATGCCATAAGTCTCACGATGTTTTGGTGATTTGATTTTTTCATCATAGGATCATCAGTGTGTGAAATATTGAGCAGATCTCATTTTTTTATCATACAATGGTTTCATGGTGACTTTATACAATATAATATATATTCTCACTTTTGAGTAAAATTTTTAATTTTAAAAAATTTTATACATATTTTTGAAAATATTATTTCAAAAAAATCACATATACTGATGATCAATATATAAATATGTACCCTATTCTCATTAGAAAATGATTATATTTATATTAAATTTTACACTAAATATCTACTTCATAGAAATACATATTATATTTATGTACTTATGGATGCACCAAAGTGATACTTTTGATGATTGGAAATTGAATAATATATGTGTTTTTATCTATATCTCTCCCTTCATGTGTTAATCCTAATTTTATTATTTTATTAAATTTTACTGAATAACTTATAAATATCATTATCATTTTCAATAATAGTATATCCACTTATATACTATATATTATATGATGTATTGATTATAATAGTAAAATTGATATTAATATATTTCAATGGATGAATTATTAAATATGTAAAAAATATCTCTTTCATTCTAGTAAGACTCTTTAAAATTATTTGTATCTAAATTCATTTGTATTTCAAATATATATATTATTATTAATATTGAATTTATAAGAGTGGAATTGTTATAAATGATTGACTATGATATATATTTAGTAGGGTTTACTAAGACTATCAAGACTATACCTTCTTATATAAAAATTATACATTCTAAATCAATGATAGAAGAACTAGGGATTACTTATTTAAGATATTTATCTCTATTGCGTGATTCATTGATATGGGTTTCATAATTTTTATTTTCTAGTTATATATTTATCATTGTATTAGTATCACACCATTGAAACACCATAGTTTACATGCATTCATACATAGTGATATGTTATTTTCATAATGTTATTATATCATCCTTTAAAAAATTATTATTTCCCAATTTATATTTTTTAAATGTTCCCCATATTTTTGAGGTCACTTTAATTTTTTGATTGAATAATATTAATCATAATAAACAAAAAAATTAGTTAACTATGTAAATCCAAGAACTAACATGTATATTTTTGATCATACAATTTTTAACCTTTAATTACAACCATCATTATATTTTATAAAAAATTGTAATTATTTGTTTAATATCAAACATTATTCCATGTATTTCTAGGAAACATTCTCCAATGGTAGAATCTATTTTATTTGATAAATAATAGTTTAGTCATAAAATTATATATAACTCCAATTAATTATCATGTATCTTGAGAAAATAATGATAGAATAGTGGGAGTTTACATACATTTTAAATAATTATTCATGTAAACAATCATTTATAATTTGTTTTTAATTTCAAAAATTATTAATTTCATAATTTTTAAACACTATCTTACTATCATTTAAAAATTACATAACATCTTTATCTATTAATATTCAAACATATATTTTTTATATTATAATTATACTTTTAGGTTTTTATAAGAACATTATAAGTTGACTATATATAAGAAAATGAAATCACGCCACTCGTTATTCTTACCACCTTCCCAATTTAGATCAAGACAAATTTCATGTATTATTTTGAATAATGGGAATGAGTAATATTTTATTTATTTCTAATTTAAATTAAAATCCCATATTATAATACATATAATGTTAAAATATCTATCCATCCTCATAATACTATAATTTTTTTGATCATGTGTATGATCACATATATATATATACACACACTATTTTCTTATAATGAAAAAATATCGAAAATAAGATACTTAATTTGGTGATATTAAAACTAATATCAAATCATGTTTCATAAAATACAATAAACTAGAAGTATATGAACATATTTAAAAATCCAATACATTAAGACGAACCCATAAAAAATTATAGAAAATGAATATATTTTATGGATATTTAAATTATAGAATATACCTCATAGTTCATTGTATAACTCAATAACTAAAAAATAATTTTTCATTATTAATAAAAAATAATGCAAGGATAAATGTAAACCAGGTCAACACCCAATGAAAATTAAATAATTTTCATAATTATGAAACACCAAATATAGAGTCTTAGATCTTTTTCTATTATAATATAGCATCTATACATAACATAAATATTTAGTACATTCAATGATTCATAGAATCATTGGTTTCATGTCAATAATCACTATAACTATAATAAATGATAATTAAATATTATTTATCTATAATGTATTATAGATTTATGATCTTTAATATGCATTATAGTGGTTTTTTATCATACAATAGTTTTTTAAAATTTATTTTTCATAAAATTAACTTTGTGATTTAGAGATCCCATTAATGTTTTCTTAATAACATTGTATAACATATAAAAATCTTCCATACTATAAAATGTTTTACTACATTGAATACTCATAAAATCAATGAACTATCATCAATTATACTCATACAAAACTAATTAGTGTTTTCTATATACCATAAAGATGAGGTTAAAAACATACAATGAAAGGGATACTTACTTAGTGACAATATAATATTTAATAAACCATACATGAAATCCCATGAAATGTAACATTAAAAAATGAAATGGGTCAATAATTAATTTTTAGTCTAATAATCTATTAATATATAAATATTCACATTGTTTTTAATTAAAATAACATATACCTAAGGTTTTAATATAGTTCATTCAATGTGTTTGATATATCAACCAAGACGGTCCTTGAGAAAAGAAAATGGACAATTTTACAAAAAAAATAAAAATTGATGGTGTCACATGTTGGTAAAATCTGATTAATTCATATTTAATTAAAAATTAATACACCCTAATGTGTAAAAAATCTCATGGGGCGGTATCATAACAAACTTAAGAAAGTAATAATCAAGTATAATGAAATGTATTTAAAGTAAATAACCCTAAAATGGATTGTTGTTTAAAATATATTAATACTGTAGAATAATAATGAATTAATGAGAAAATATTATCATAAAATATTCTTATTTTCCCCATATATATCATAATCTCATTAAAGTGGAAAATTAATTATAAAATAAATAAAAATATTTTCATTAATGATATAATGTTTTCACTTGACCCCATAAAATGTGCAGCCTAAATGGAAACTGTAAATGTAGAACTGGGTATCTCATAACCCATAGATAGAATATATTGTCAAAAAATAATATTGTAACTAAAATACAAATAGGTATGACATGTATTGGGATTTATATAGAAGGGTTTTTCTAAAATTAGGAAAAAAAAATAATTTTATATTTTTAATGTTTTAAAAAATCTGTATAAAGATAGGTGATACAAAATAGTTTTGAAAACAATTGGAAATAATTGAACCCAAATGAAAATATTACCATTAATTTATAAGAAATATATATTTAATCTATAATTTAAAAATATGATAAACAGTGAGGAGGATGAAAACTATACCTGGATTTTAGTTTCTATTTTTTGAACATACCTTTAAGGCCATAAAAATGAAACTAATTAGAAGCCAAAATAAAGAGTTATATTATTTGAGAATAATCTAATAAATAAATATGAATTGTATGTTAATATTAATTATATAATATGTTATTATTTCTAGGTTCTTTGAGTGTAATGTCATTGAAAAATAATTTAATTTTATTTTATTCTATTGTATTATTTCATCCAATTAAAAACGTATAGTTCTCATATTACAATTACTGCTAAACCATAACATTTAGTAGAATATTTAGAATAATATCAACAATTTAGCTAAAAAGTTTATTTACAATAGATTGATGATGAAATAAATTACATCTTCTACATTTTCATTAAATATAAATATATATGTATAATCAAAGATATTTTTTTTCACTAATCTCAAATATATAGAAGATTTTGTAAAATTTATCATCAAATATATTGAAATTTTATATGTATATATGAGTATAATTTTAAATTGAAAATATTTTATATAGTTGGAAGACATTTTACTATAAAAGGCACACTTATTTTAATAACACCATATAATAAAAATATGAAAACCTTTTCTAAAAACTATTTTTTTATTATAGATATTGTAATTAAATTTAGGTTTATTTATGGATATATTCATTCACCCAATAATAATCTAAAACTTCATTTACAAATATATTCAGTGAATTTTTTCCAGAAATTCATTAATAATGATTATATTGGGGGTCGACCAAGTAATTTCATAGGTATGTGACATTTTGAATAAGATCATAAAATTTCACATGATTCGAAATAATTTTACTTATCAAAATAGTGGTTCCACAATTATATCCATGTTATCCGTGTTATTAGCCTTATATATAAACATGAATTGAAATTTATACTTTATAAAAAATATATAACTAATTTTTATATAAAAGAAACAATAACTCATTATAATGGTCATGTAACATGTATATATTTCCTAGATAAAACATTATAAAGTAACTCTAACCTATTAAGAATTTGAAATGATTTACCAATCCACAAATGGCCTAGTTTATGGAATATATTATTTTTCCTATATAATATATTTCTTATAATTTTTTTATTTATTTTAACTAATATTATATACATTTATTTTTTATATCTATGATATATGGTTTTAATTATTTCCCAAAGTAATTTTTATCAGTTATAATGATTTTAAATACCTAAATATATAATTTCATTATAAAAATGAGTTCTTATTTCTTTAATATTTAGTCATTTTTTTATAAATTTACACTACACAAAGTTATTATTGATAATGGAAAGAAAATAACTGAATGTAAATTAATTTTTAATAAATATAAATATATATATATTATTTGTGTCTTCAGTCTAACTCTCCACATAAAGAAAATTTACCCATGAAATTTAAATTTTTATATGTCTATTAAAAAAAATATTTTTTATTTTATCAATTCTTCCCACAACACCAATGATGTTAAGACATTTATTTTTGTGGAACATGATTTGTTTGGATAATAATTTTTTCAAAATTTTCCACATAATATATATCATATTACTCTAAATCACATTTGATTAATTCTATTGGGTGATTAATTTATTTAAACTGCACAGATGTACGAAAGACATATTAAAATTGGAAAATATATAGTTTGAAGTGATAAAGAGTTCGATAAGGCCTATATTTTTAATACATTAATTTTTTTACTGGTGTTTATATATATTTATGATTTAGAACAAATGAGGAGAAAATTGTGTGGTCAATTTATATAAAATTCAACAACTACTAAAAAATAATTCTCATTATACTTTGATTCCTTCCTAGGATTGGCGATCTTTTTAATTATAAATGGTATAGATTAGTTTCAACACTTGATACTAATGAATATTATTTGATTAATTACTTACATTATTGAATTATAGTTTTCTAATGCACCCCATAAAAGGTTATCAAATTGAATTTTAGAGTTGTGTTTTGTAATTGTAGGTAAATTGTGAGGAAATGGTTTTAAGAAATTATTTTTTTAATGACTTATGCATTGTCTTATGATATTTAGAATATCACTATGTTTATTTCTATATAAATATTATCATAATATAAAATAATATATTTAATTAGAATAATGGTTATATTTCAATGAAAAATTCAGGGTCCCAATCCATTATAACCTGAGGTTGTTCCCTATAGAATAGTGGGAAATTAAATAATATTATTTTTTTGGATCTATGAATTAAGGATGGTATAAATTAAATTTTCTATTATTATTTGATTTCATGATAATCAAAGATCATCATGCCACAATGAAGGCTGTTATTCAATAAATTATAGCCTCTGTTTTTTTATTTATATTATCATTTGGTTTATAATTTTCCACTCAATTAATTATTTTTCATTACATATTTTTTAGCCCTATTAGTTTCCTTGACATCGTTAATTTTTTTCATTAACCATTAATTTCTCTGAAAATGATAAAATAGATTCTCATATTTTGTGATAATAGTTCCTTGATTCTTATTTTAATATATCTCTCATCCATTCTCTTTGAATTTTATGATAGTGGCTAATAGTTGATTTATATATAGTTAATGGTTATTGGTTATTTATGGATTTTTAATTATTTCAATGAGATATTTTAATTTAAATTAATCATTAAAAATAAAATTATTCAACATTTAGTTGGATTTTTTTATTTATGTAACATTCCTTATTTTCTTATTTTTAATGTGATATTTTGATTCTTTAATTCCCATTTGTTATATTTGATGATCAAATTAATCATATAAATTAAAATAAATGCACATTGGTGTTGATTCTAGGGATATAAATTTATATTATATTCCTCCACAATTTTATTTCATTATTATATATCATGCACTAAAATAGAATTCATGAATAGAAACCATGTGGAGATGATAGAAGACCTTATCCATGGATCCCCATAAGCAAGATGATGATAATGAGAAGTAAAAATATATTGGTGTATTAGGGATAATATATCCTCAGTAGTCATATATAGACAAAATAAATAAAATTAGTGACCTTGTATAACAAAATAATGCATAAAGATAATAGAATACGATAACAAAGCTCACCTATGTTATAAAAGTAAAATGTTTTGAGCTCCAAATATGGAAATCCAAAACTAGTATCCTAAAAAAGAAATGTAAATTAATGTTGTAGAAATTTTCTGGGGTATGTCATGGAATTGCCACAAACTCCAATCCTCTATGTCCTTAGCTAATAGTCAAATTGTACCCAATATTCACTAAATCCCTATCGATTAAATCGACAGTCAAAACAAGATTTCCCTATAAGGTGTAATAATTACCAAGTTGGATACTTATAGTGCATACATAAATTGAGTATACATGTATATATATGTGTATTCTAGGATTCTACAATAAATTCATAGAAAAGCAAAATAATATGATACCAATCATTGGTTCCCTAACCCAGCTACCATGAACACATGATTTACCTATATTGGCTCCATGATGAAAGAAGATATGAACTTTAATGGGAAATTAATAAGTCAAGTATGAATCCACAAGGACGATTAGTAAAGGTACTAGCCTTAAGGCCACAGGTCAAGCCACATAAGGTTATCCTACAATGTATCCAGTTTAAGGCCACATGTCAAGCCACGTAATGTTATAATGTCCCATAATAACTACTAGATCTCAAATAATGTTTCCAAGATCATCATGTCCCCATATCAGGCCACACAAGGCCGTCATGAAAAATCATCAACACAGTCCAGTAATCATGTCATATGAAACATATGAACATACCCCACCTTTAGGTTGAATAATCCAAGGTGGATCTACATATCACATTGGTAACATACAGAGAAAAAAATATATAACATATACTAAATACTTCACATTGAGATAGTGTTCTTAAATTAGTCACATATATCCAGAGGCATACCACAATAATCATGGGTCTCAAAAACTACACACCCATACACAAGAATACTATATCATAGAATGGTTCTCTATGTTATGTCTACACACTTTCCTACTAGTCATTTCACATGAGGCGACAATGGAAATTCACAAACACATAATAGAAAATGTTAACCAGAAAAATATCATATCCCTATATGGTAATGTTTTCCTAACATTATCTAATTGATGAAAACCACTATGAACCGTCAAGGAAAAAAACCCATTTATTTCCCATGCACTAACTAGATCAATCTTAGATACAAATGGCCCCCATACTAAATCCCAATTCAATCACATCAAGAGCTATAGATTGAAATTTAATAATATATTTTTTCTATGAGATTTTTTCTACACAAACAAACATCTCAGTATAAATCAATAATGACACATATGAGATAGATCAATTAAAGTATGAAAATGCATTAGATTTTCCACTAATCAATCAAAAGTCAGTAATTTTATCATTATATAGATTTAGAATCCATATATATCCATGAAATTCTAGATATATAGGTTATATCAAGGGAATAGAGGATTATCTATAAGAAATTGGATGAACCTATGTTCATAGATCACATAACTCATTTCCATGATCACCAATATTCCATGATCCACAGAAAATGAGCATTAAAGTGAAATAAATTTTCGTAGAGAACCTGTGTAGTCTCTATAATCAAGATAAATTAATTTTCGAAGATGAATGATTCAATTTAGGTGACTTATGTCCATAAAATATGATTTTAAAATCATTAATTTATTTTCACTGTGTTTGGTCACACATCTAGACAAACTATGTTCTAATAGTAGATGATTTAGTACCATATCTAGAGAAACATATGGTTTAATCACACAAATTGTAAAACTATACACCAAATTAGAATTTATCCATTGGAATGAGTTTATTATTTTTAAGGCGAGGTAACACGATTCGAAAAATAGTGCACCACCAACTTGATTGTTTGTATGTTTACATGGGAAAAGGTCTCACAGATAGAAAAATCATGGGCCCTAACAATGTTCCACCATGATCACCTCTACAACAATCCACACAATTTCCTGGAGATACATCATTGTTTTAGAAATTAATTATGTAACTTTAAACCCATAAAAATTCCATAGAGACTCTATAAAATTAACAAAAATAAAAAATAACTCATCCTAAACAATTTATAGAGTAAAAATAGACGAATAAAGGGTGATATTATATCATAAAACTCCATAAAAATCTGGATCCCATACATTTCCACCATATAACCTCTTCCCTTCCTCAAGAAAATATTTAGCATCATAATAAAAAAACTCAGAAAATTGATCTCAAATATCAAATTATTTCTCCCATGATACCTTCTAGATTTATCTATGTTTCCAAAAGATTTGAAAAAGTGTCATTTTCATCCCCCAAAATACTGTATCTCTCAATCATATGATTCAAAATAGGAGTTCCATGAACTATGCTTCAGGTTCTAGCTCAACGTCCACCAGTCGATCAGATGTGTAGGGTCCAACATATACCACCAAAGTATAGTCACATTGATCACATACTCCATTCCTTAACAAGGAGAAGGAAGATACAGATGGTATTCTAGAAATATGATAGGCTCGGTAATATTGAGTAGTCCCATACCCTATGGATTAAACTCCAACTTCTTTTTAAAATGATGATTCTCTAACTAATTTGATTCCTAGATGAATACTCCTTAGCTAATAGAGGACTCAATATTCATATGATTACAACCCTCTTTATGAGTTATCTGACCCCTTTTAGATTAACTACACTCCCTTAAAGGTCTCTTGTATGACGTTTGACCCCACGAAAACCACCTCACCTTCCTTTTAACAATATTGTGTTGAATTATATAACTGAACATAAAGAACCCCAATATTTTCCATCAGAATAGAATCATAGAAATAACTATTTTATGAGAATTTATCTATATGGTCATCCCAATATCCAAAATAAAATAAAATACATCCCCCAATATGTCCTTCAAATTCTGGATCATCCTCTAAGTTTTATGAATAGTGTATAGATGATACACTATACATAGTTTCAACTAGATACCCTTATGATTTTTCAAACCTTCCAAAACCATAACATGAAATGAAATTCACTATCAGATACAATTCTTTATGTAACTCCATGAAGGTGTCCAATCTCTCATATATACAACTTACCTAACACATCCCTGTAAGGGGTCTCTCAAATCATCAATAAATGATAATGTTTTTTCATCTGATCTTTTATAACACAAACCATATCATGACTCATCAAGAATAGTTGTAACCCCATCACTAAGTCCATCATCACATCATCCCACATGCACATAAACACCTTATGTTATGGAATATAATCACAAATATTTTTATGCTCATACATTATACTCTGGTGGATATGGAATAATGAGATAAAAATAGATATGAAACTCTTCATATGTGGCCAAAAAAATTGGTGTCAGATATCATACTACATCTTTGTCATCCCTAGACACAACACCCATTTAGCATTAAGAGAGTCTGTCATCATATCCACCCAGAAAAAATATGACCCAACCACTGTCACATTGATTTTGACCTCATTATTATCATTTAAATTCCACCATGGGAAAGAATCATATACCTCTAATAATACAAACATCTCCATGAAATCATGGTCTAAATCATTGATTTATTTCATATGGTTCCCCAAAAATATGTGATCACTAAAGTCACACATGTAATTATACCTGGATCATATGATGAATCTACTAGAAACTACACTAAAAAAATAATCAGACATCATTAATCATGTGAATGACCCTTTTCAATATCCTATATCTACATAATTTTCCTACAAAGAGCATTTACAAATAACATACCATTCCATAGAAAATAGGACATCTCAATATGAAATTTTTATAGATTCTCCACCAAAGGCCTCTACCTCAGACTGAGATCCCACTAAGAGAACATATATTCCAATATATTATATTCCATGCAGATGAAAAAACTATCATGAATGAGATATTTTCACTAACACATTAATGTGTGGACTAGAACAGAAAACTCTACATAATGTTTCAGTCTGTTACACACATTGGGTCACAAAATAAATGACGGATAAGTGAAGACTTGATCCCTCTACCCCAACATGGCTCCCAATACCACTCTTAAGGAATAAAAATAATTTTTTTATCCAATCCCATTCTTTGGAAGGGTAAAAATAGTGTTTTTTTCAATCTCTTATTAATCTATGGGAAAAACTCTTCAAACTGTTTAGACAATCCTACATATACACCACTTATGGATATCCATGCATCTTTTATTTAAAAATTATAGAAGTCCAAGATAAAAATTTCATATCACCCCACAATCAAAAGGGATATCTTGATCTTAAAATCATTCATGGTTCATTCCAAATATATTACAACAAATATCTTATTTGGGTCTATAGAGATACCAACCATAGAAATCACATGGCCATGAAATCAGGTCTATGAAAACTAGTAGTGACACATCAATTTTTTTTTCATAAAGATGACGTTCTTGAAGTTCATAGAATACAATATAAATATTCATGTCATGCATTTATGAATTACTAGAGTGTGTGGGAAAATATTTCATGAACAAATAATGAATGATTAAAGATATGGATGAAATGTTATATTATTGATATCCCTAAACACATTTAGAGTAATTATTAACTCAAAATAAATGATAAGATATTCATACATTCTATACCTACCCTTGAATGTTTTCTCTAGAAAATACTCATTTGGAACTCATAATGGATGTTTCCTTGTTTCAAGATTGATCTCATAGAACCATATAGTTCCTAGAAACTAATCAAACTTATTGTTGATCTATGGTAGTGGGAAAATTATATTTTTATATTTTCCTAATTGATCTTCCTATAATCTTCAAAAATCTATATATTATAGTATTATTTTATATAAACAATTATTAGTGTAATAAAAGGTGATGTGTTTAGTCTAGTAATGTGTTTTTCCTCCATTACTATAACTTCACATTTACATCTCTCAATATAGTTGGTTAATAATGATAAAGAGGAACCAATATTGGTTTCTCCCCATCCATGAACATTATCTTATACTCGATTACTCTATCTAAATGAGGACCTAGTAATTAATCTAGGAAACCATCTAGATAATGATCTTCCACATGATGAATAATATAGTGTCCTACTGTCAATTTTTTAGGCAAGATCCAATACCATGACTTTCCTTATGATAGCTAACATTTGGGATATTTAAAATCCCATCATTCATACTAAAAAATCCCACTCACTAGCTATCACATTCCATTATCCTCTAGGTGTTTTTAGATTCAAATTTACCCAATAATAGTATCTGTCAACATGATATCTTCTCATTCAATCCATCCAAGAGATCACATAAAATCTAGTCATCTGCAAGATTATGAATTCCCACTGACATCTATAGTTAACTCAACCACATGACTATCTAGGAAGTTATGGGGATGATAAACATTAATTATAATGGCTTTTTCATGGGAAGGAAACATATAAGACAACTTCATCATTAATTCATGTCCAACAAAAACTTGAAAAAATATAATGGAATGTGAAGAACATGTTTCAAAAAGACCGATTGAATGAGTAATGGTGATAAAGACCATTCTTCAACTTGTTGACAGTCCCTCTCCACTATTGTCCAAAATCTTGTCAAAATCTTACACATGTACTACCTATGGCCACCAAACCTATCCGAGATATATATGAATATCTTGATTCATCATTCTATTAGGGGTACAAAAGTACTACCGAGGACCCCATTAAGTCCCATTTCTTGATGTCAGTGATTGAGTTGAACCCTTATGTGACCTCATATTTGATACATTCCAGCATAAATTCTTTAGATAAGATTCCATGATGAAATGGTGGCACATAATATGGGGATCTAGGAAGTACTTACTTTTATATCTACTCTTACCATATTTGTAGCATTGGGTAACTCCACTTCCCCTATAGGGAACTAATTAAGATCTACCAACCATCATCTTACTTTCACTACCCTGTTGTACATTTTCATTAGGAAATTTATTTCCACTAAAACATGTACCTATAATAGGACTTTTGTTCATCCATCAATCCATATGTAATTGAAAAAAATAATGTTGTAGAGTCTTCATACCACTCTTAATTGGGAGAGAATTGAAAAGAACCTAGGGGTATTTTTTCATGTCAATGTTCTTAACATGGTGTCCCAGTTATAGATAACGACCTATCTAAAATAGCTTAATCATATGTTATTCTGTCCCAATATATAGGGAATTGAAATAGGGAAACTCTTTGAAATGGTATGAATAGGTAGATATTGACATCATCCTCTAATAGGGATCCATGAACTCATATGATCGTTCCAGGTTCATTATGTAAGGAAATAACTACCAAGGAATAAATACTTAAAGGATTACCACATATAACCATCACTTAGACTATCCAAGTTCATGATACTCATCTATATCCAAGGGGTCCTTGAAATATAATGGCATCCATATTTATCTACAAGTCCTAAAGATTATTGACCAAGTAGAAGCTTCCCAAAATGATTTCTGTCTCATACCTAGAAACCTAGGATATTTTGGTGCCATAGATAGAAGGGTATAATAGATAAAGAGATCTCAGTCATAATTAACCATTGTCTTTTATGTTACCCCTTAATTAATAGGATTAATCCAAAGAAACTCCTGGATATATCAACTCTTCAGTATGAATCACTATAGTAGGTACAAGATCAAATTCACGTGTAGGTTCTAGTATAATTGACAATGACACATGGGAATTATTCCAAGATGGAAAAATATACTCCACTATTATAGGTTTTCCATAATACATCTCTGACATACCATTTTTTGAAATATCAAACATGTTTTTTAAATACATATGATATTTTTTATATGAGGATAACTAAATTATTGTCAAGGAACACATCCAACAATCCTTTCCGAATAAAATTCCAAGGGGATACCGCAACACATAGTATAACATTCCTTGTTCTACCCAGGGATCATAAAAAGTCCTATGTTCCATAAAATTAGTTACATTCATATATATACAACTCAAAAAATCATAGTCAACTTCAATAAATTATTTCTATAACATCTATATCATAAAAATAGAGTAAAAAGGTATATCACTAAACTATTATTACAAATAAAATATCATATTAAAGATATACCATACTACATAAAACTGATATATGTATGGAATATGATCCCATATTTCCACTCAGGATGCATGAATGTACCTCAGATCCCATACAATTGTAACAACATTCTTATAACTAGTAACTCAGATATCCATTTCCCTTGATCTTTCTTGGAACTCAAAAACTCCCTTACCCGAGTTCTATAGAACTCATTCTATTTTTACCATAATCCCAAATGAAAAAAATAAAGGATCCTCAGACCTCTAATACCAATATTTAATTCTACAAGAAAAATCATCGATACCAAATCCTATAAGAGGTACACCAATACATCATGCATGCATCCCCATTTTCAAGTGATTTCCAACTAATGGTGAAGATCTACAGTTGTTTTATATGAACATAACATCAATAATCAAAATTGTAAACCATAAAAATGAAAAACATGAAAACCCAAAATATCAAAACTAAAGATAACGAAAACATAATGAAGTAGCAAATGTCACCCATGTAATACATGTAAAATGAACTAAAATTCCAATATAGTAATACAAACCACATATTAAGAAATAGAAAATTAAATAAATGTTGTAGTAATGTTTTGGACTATGCTATTTCATCACCTAAGAATCCAATCCTCCGTCTCCTCATCTCCCTATCATATGGTTATTTACCTTCACCGGATCCATGCCCATGAAATCTATATGCACATCAATATGAATGTGAAAGGAGTCAGTATAACCTGACAGGATATCACCATTATTTCCTTAACATATATTCACATTTACATAGAGGTGTATTCCATGATAGAAAACCAAATGAATAAAAAATAAAATTAGTACCATACCAGTCATCTATAGGGAAACCAAGCCACAATAGACCCTTACTGGGCCCACATTGTCTCAATGATGGAATAATATCTAAATGTTCATGGGAATATCATAAGTTGTGGAAGAATCCACTAGGATGTTCAATAGAAGAAGTGTCCCAGGTCCACAGGGAAATATATATAATTCTATCATTCCCCATACCAAGTTCCAAGGCGACATTCCCACCCACATAAGGTTATAATTTCAGAAATTCACTAACATATCATAGGATATGCCAATAATGAAAATAATTCCTCTATTTCAGGTCACACAACTCTATCACACATCATTTTCTAACTCAGTCATGTCATTATGTCATAGGAAATGTCAGAAAAATATCCCCCTCTAGGGATACCTATCCCTGATTGGTATACCATCCAATATGGTACCATCCATTGAGTAACAACAATATAGTATATACCATGTAATTCCCATGGTAATAATGCATTACATTAGTCAAATATAACCAATGAAATATCACAACAACCAAGAGTCTCATGGGATACACATGTATACATAAGCATAACATATCACATAATGGTTCTCTATTCTATACATACACATGGGATTAAATTTCATGTTTCATGAGGCACCAATGGATATGGAGAGTAATATAGAATAAAATGGAAAGTAAATCATGATCAATATATCTTATAAGGACTTCAAATCATTACCATGTTGATGATATTCTTTAAGACTCATCAAGGGATGACACTCGAGTCACACCAGTGAACAAACTGTATTGATACAACACACCAAGGACCACTAGAATCAATCCATTATTAGTTACATCCACATTTCTAGAATGAGATTCAAGAATATTTTACATCGATGAGATTAGTTATAATCGAACATAGTTCTTCAGATCGACAAACTATGACACATAAAAAACTACACACTGTAAGGCCAACAATGCACTAGATTAAAAACTAATCTATAAGAAATCAATGAAATAATTTTTAGATAGAATTTTAAATCCATAGATCTGGACACAAAATGCATGATATATAATCTATCTCAAGAGAACATGCATAAATTCAGAATAAAATCATGGAAATGATGCTCATACATCACATATTATAATTAAAAAATCACCGATATGCTTGGATACACTAGAATTGAGATCATAAGAAATGGAAATTATCATGGAGAAATGGAAGAGTCTATATGTTTGGGAGGGATGAATTTCGAAAGAAAAATGGATAAATTCATGTGAGTTATGGTCTTGAAATATGATTTTTGGATAAATAATTCATGCACTTATATTTTGGATAGAAAATCAGATAGACTTTGTGATAATCGTGAATAAATTACTTCCTTAATAGGAAATTCACATGGTATGGTCCCATAGTTTATTATATTGTGTACCAACCATGAATTTAAACCATTGAATTAGTGTCTTGTTTTCAAGGTTAGGATTCACGGTTTGATAAATCAACCTCCTTAACTGTGGTTGGTTGCATTGTTACTTATAAAAATTTTACATTTTTAGAAAACTATATTCCATAATGATGATTCACCCCAACTCCCTCTTCAACAAGATGCACATTTTCTAGAGAATTAGTTCACTTTTGGAAAATTATTTTAAAATTTCCCACATGAAAAGGATAAAAAATATCCAAAACAAATTAGAATCCTAAACAAAGAAAAAAATAATTTCACAGTAAAAAACCCAAGAATAATGTCTGAAATGAACTCATAATACACTAGAAGAATATGCTGTCATTACATTTTGATTAGGTATTTTTAAATCGATATGGGAGATCCATAGTGATATAATTCACGTGGTAGTTTTTTGCAGTTCAGTAGTCTTTATAGGTAGAATGACATGGGTAGATTGTTAAGGATATTTATTCCATTGTTATAAATGAGGAATTAATAAATGAGTTAATTAATAATAATTTGTTTGGATTTGTTAGGATTGAGGAGGTAAATATTGGAAATCATAAATGGATATGGTTAATGGAATGAAATATGTGATACGAAAAATAACTATAGCATGATTAAAATAATTTTTTTTTCAAATGATTTGAGAATTGATAATTTATTAATAAATTGGTAGAATGAGGTTGTTAATTGTTAATAAAAATTATTTTATTGATGTTTTGACCTTTTTTGCATCATTAGAGGTTGCCAAGGGAGTTACATGGTTATAATGATATTTAATGCGGGATGGTTAGTCGAGTGATATTAAAATTATGTGGACTGTATGATTATATTTTTCACATTTATATATTAATTTATATAAATTTATTTCCCATCAACCAACAATTGAGTTGGATAACCTAACTAGAAATGTTTTGGTATTTTTTTTATTAAATGAATCCCTAAAATAATAGAAAATGTAAAAAATGAAAGGGTTACTACTCCCTTAAACTTTATATTCCTTTCTATTATAGTGTAGCTATCTTTTAGTGGTATTGGTTGTCAAATATGTTGGACTTGGTTCTATTATATTACTATAACATAATGTTTTGATATGTTGTTATAGTATATTATTACTTTTTGTATACATTGGATGAGAAAAAACTTCCACGATACACATTGGAATGATTTGAGGGTGGATAAATTAATATATATGTTGGTGCATGCTATATCTTTTATATAATTCCATGACTACCAAGACATATTTAATACGTAGATTAATAGTTTGGGAATGTAGTGTGATTAAATAACATATTTTTTATAAGTGTATTTAGAAACCATTAATATGTCTCTTTGATAATGGAATGTGTGTTTGTTGTGAAGAAAATACAGATTAAAATTTATTGATGACACCTAATTGAACATAATATTTTTTTTTCAAATTTACATGATTGTGTTTGTTGTCGATATGAAGCTTAATATCTCATAAAATAGAGATTTTTGGATTTTGGGGGAGTTTTTTCTTAAGATATTTTTTATTTTATACATTATAATTTTATTGTTATGTATTTATGAAATTTTATACATATTTTTATCATTCTTTGGTTATTGGGATTATTTCTAATAAAATAAATGCATTTTATAGGTGGATTTCATAATGTTTATGCATTTAATGAGGGTAATACCTCTATTTTTAAATTTTATATAACCTTATTTCAAGTGTCAAACATTTTTCCAACTCTATGTTCAATACGTTGATCACACATTGCTATATTACATATCCATGAGAGGCTCCAATGTAATTAGGTCATGATAGGGTGTTATCAGATCATGTTATTTATTTTATGGTGATTATTAGAGCATTTACTAGTGAGTAATACATGTATTGATAACTAGATAATTTCATTTTCATGTAACATGAAATATAGGACATATAAGCCTACAATGGAGTAGGGAGTACTTGTGATATGATGTATCGGATGTAATAGTCTAGTAAGAATACTTAAGAAAGAGTGTTTTTATTTTGATGTATAGATCTATTTGGGGTATATTTATAATTTTTTAGAGTCATTTTATTACATTTTAGGGAATTATTTTAGAAAATTCAAATAAAATTTTATTCACACACTTTAAATTAATTTCCAATGTCGGGGTAATGCATTTTTTTTACTTTTAGACATAAATGTTTAATAATGACCTTGTATATTTCTGGTTGATGAGGTATATGAGGATTAATCAGTTAATCATAGATGTGTTGATCATGTAAATTCTTACTGATAGAGGGAATCCATCAATGAATTCTAGATAAATTATCTAATAAATGATATATCATCATTTTCCAATACAGATTTAATGATTTAGTGAGGAGATATTATGATTTATTTTATGTTGATTTTGATATTGGGAGTGAAATATAATCCCATTGTATTTAGTTTATTATCAGAGGAACCTTATTATTTGATGTTCCATTACCAATATGGTTGTTAATAAATACCATCATTCTTGATAATTCTTAGAATATTAGTTCTGGCTATGTTATCTTCCATGATGATGAAGGAATCATAGTGGGAGTAGTTACTTTGTATCAACTTGTGGAAGCCATGTTTGATGAAATTGAAAGTGCAGTGATCAATATATCATGTTGGAATATAGTGTTTGGAGGATTATTATAGACACTCATTTTTATCGAGTTATAAAATCCCATTTGTTTATACCCTCTTGATATAGAAAATATATCTCAGTCAAGAGTTATAGATCCATCAGCAAACACAACACTCACCTGTACTTGAATTTAAAATAATAAATGGAATAGGAGTGCACAATGATTTTTTTTCAAGGTTTGTTTATAATTAGGAAACATAATCTATTAATTATTTGACTCTCATTTATACATATATTTCAATTATTATATTATATTATCTATAAGTGTTATGAAATGAAACAGAAGGGTTCAATAGTTATTGTAACACCCCAATGTTTTAAAAGAATGAATTTATATTATATTGAAAAAAGTAAATAATAAAATTTAGTTTTTATTAAATTAAACACAATACTATGTTCATCTTTTGTTTAAAAAAACGCTCATTTTAGCATGTGTTACATGTAACCTCGATATTTTTATTTTCAATAGTGTATTCAATACATAACACAAAATTTAAATGAACCATGATATATATTTTAACTTTATAAACTATATATTAAATTTGATGTTATGAATATTATTAAATAATTTATGACATGTATATGTATTACTTACTATAAATGGATGATAAATTTTCAGTAAATAATCAATCATTTTTCTGTAAAGTGAATTTAATTTAAAAAAATATGTTTTCTTCATAAATGTTTTTTATTTCGTTTCATAAAAAATATCATAATCAACCTTTTTAACATTTAGAAAATATATTTGATAAAATTAACTTCATTTTTTTAATTGAAATATCACAATTCACTTTGGGATTAATTTTTGAACCATTTAGAAAACATTGATTTTTCAGTAATGAGTGAAAAATACTGATTGATTTAAAAAGACTTTACCTTCAGTGAATTAAGTATATTAATGTACCAATATGTTATAAATATGTTTTAAATTAAAATAAGTATAATTTATTTATGTTTAATCCAATTAATTACTTGTTATAATCTTTATAATTATTTTAGTGCATATTTCATTTTTTGGTTTAATAAGAATTTTTTCTAAAAATAGATTTAAAATAAATAATATTTATGCATTTTAATTATTTAAAAATAATTCTAATGGGTAATATTTTAAACAAAAGTTTTAGAATAAATATTAGTATGTATTATTTTAGTTTCATGTAATTATTATTATTATTATTATTATCTATAGAGTTAATTTAGAATCATTATTTCTAAAAAAGTACCCTTCCTAAAAACCTGATGTCCCACGATGTCTATAAGATTAATATTAAATTTAAATTCTCACTTATATGAATTTATTTTAAAAAAATGGTTTTTATATTTTCAATCGGTATAATTTATAATTTGTAATAAGTGTAAATTAATTTTTGACCATAATTATTAGTGATAATAATCAGAATTAATCTTTGTGGTTAAGGTAAGAATGAGTTTACTGATTGATTAAAATTTAAACTTAATGAGAAAATTAACATGAAAAATGTAACTCATCCATTTAATGGATATATTTTGAGATTATACATTCTATTATTGTGAATTTTACATTATATGGACAAGGAGAAAAGAAATAAAATGTGATTATAATTCTTCATTTTAAAAAGTTACAGGTGTGCCACTCACCTCATTTATAAATGTCTTTACCTCTCCACTCATATTTTCCCTTTAAAACATATTCTGTTCAGAAAATACCTAAAAAATAACTTCTAAACTTCCCTAATCCCATCCATGGTTCCATACTATTCTCATTAATTAATCAAAGTAAGTCCTTTGGTGGAAACCAAAAAGGAGTTACCCAAAGAAGATTTAACGTTCACGAATGATCATTTTTGTTTTATTTCATTCTCCACCCCCGTGAATTATTATTATACCCCATCGATATATTAATCATATAATATTCATTATAATGGTAATTTTTATGTTAATGGAATAAACTACAAGAAAATAAACTTCCATTAAATGGGTTACAAAATCATCATTCTTATGTACAGTAGACTACCACCTCATGAAAAAATGTCATCAATTTTTCCATTACAACCTCTAATGGTTGTGTATGATAATGGATATAAAATTCATATAGGCTACATAAATAATAATTTAACCCCTTTAGATATTATATAATATATAACCTTTACTTGTCTATTCTGTAAGGGATATGATAAAATCGCTCATGTGTATTGCGGCCTATCGCCTCGTGAAGCGATGCGATTCATTTTTCACTAACAAGTTACATGGAAGGTAATAAGGGTAATTATAAAAAACACATGTGACATAAATTAAATATTCTTCATAATGGAATCATAATATATAATTTTTTATGTTTTCACTCACTGAATAAAATGGTATCATCATTTGTAGATGTGTGGATTTTTGCCTCCTCGAAGGGATGTGATTCTTTTTCTCACCACCCCATCTCAAGAATTATATATACAAGTATATAGAATTAAATAATATGATTTTTTTATGTTGTTATCTTTTTTTGTATATCATATTACATAACTTTTATCCACAACGATCATTTAAATATGGAAACATTACTCACGCAAACGTATGACTTACCATATCCATGATCATGATGTTAATTAAATTTTCACAACCATAATTCATAATGTGTTTCCAAATATAATTTAATTATAAATAATATAATTATTCCATGATTATTTTTCTGTATATTTTTAAATAATGACCCCTTTAACCATATTCAATTTAGAAAATCAATTTTTGAAAAATAAGTAAAATATGGTCAAAATATCTGATGTAAACATAATCAATTATATAGTTGTATATAGAATGTTAAGAAGTTAGATAAAAGTAATATTAAACTCAAAAATGGTACGAGAGACAATTAATAATTAATATAAGTTTTTTATTCAGGAAGATAAAGACACAAATGGAAATTTAGACTCAAGGTTGGGGTATTATCATCTCTCTTTTATTTATATAAGATATATTATATATTCACCACTAATTTTGTGTGTGTGCTATATATTCTTACAATAAATTCAATTTATGATTATGGTCAATTTGGTTTTTCTATTTTGATATATCAATTTCAATATTCTTAGAGTTTCTATGCTACTAAAGTGATAATGGATTATTTTTATCAATTTTATTTCTTTAAGACATATGTTATATTATACACCAATATTATTTTATTAAATTCATATATTAAACTTATGACATGTCTCATTTTGTGTATACCTTTTTTATGATATTCTATGTATCATTTAATGTTATTATTTCTCAAGTCTTATGATTAAAAGTTACCAAAGTTGTAATTGTTTTATGTTACAATCTCATTGTTTATTAGAATTATTTATGATTATTCTTCAAATGATAGAATAATATTAGTTATATATAAATAAACTCATAAATATTATTTTTAACTTTTTTGTTTCATGAGAATACATGTTTTCCCTTAATTTTACTCTCTTTATCAACACAATATTTCAAATTAATATTTTAATTAAAAATCATCTTTTTGGTCGAATACACGTTTCTTTCAAAAATAATTTTTTAAAAAAATGTTTTCACGAAATTTTTTAAATGATTTTTAATAAATTATTTATATGTTATCATAGATAATTTTAAATAAAGGTATTATAAAAATGTTTTAAAATGTTTTTTTTTCAAAGTGTAAAGTACAATTTTCTCAAGAAATGTTTTTAATTATCTTTCAATAGTATTTACATTAATAAACTACCAATGTTTTTTAGTTAAGACCCAATAGGGATTGTAACACCCCAAGATTACACATTATACTTTTCATTGAATATTACAGTAGCGTTTGTTGTACGCAACTTCGAGTTCTAACACACACCACATGTAACATCCCCGGAAAATAAAGAATATTACTTTTTCATATTTACTAATATTTCTGAATAAAATATAAATATTACTTTAAAGGGAACTCTATGCTCGATGGCGTAACCAATATGCAACAACGAGTTTCTTTGAAATCTTACGTTGCACTCTAATAATAAAATAATATAATATTAAATGGTAGTTAATGCCAAGCCGTTGTATGGGCGAGAATGAATATAAATAACTAAAATATGATTATATATGTTTTTTTATTGTTTTTTACATTTATCCAATAAAATATAAAGGTTTAAAATAAGAAAAGAATTCAATTTTAAGCCAAAATACTCTAAAATTCACTAAAAGGTCGATTTATCCCCTTTTTATGGTGAACCCTCTTTAATATAGTTTTGGTCACTCTTATACATTCTATTGGACCAAATAAAATTCTTTATTAGAATCAGGACATAAAAATTTACTTTGTGTAAATTTTTGGTATTTTTCAGATAAAGTTCATTTTATTAAATGAATAGTGAAAAATATTGTATTTTAATTCAAAAACTATTTTTAATCTAATTTATTTATATGATTAGATTATCTTTTGAATTGGTTTTAATGTCCAATTATAATATATTTTTACCATCTAGTCCAATAGTGTTCATTGGAATTAATTTCCCTTTGAAATTGGACTTAAACTAGTGTCAATCTTTTGATATATATTACTTCATAAAAACACGCTATTTGTTCTGACGATAGGAATTAATTATTAAATTAATTAATTCAAATTATATGTTTTTAATTTTGTAAAATAGACATCATTTTTTAATTCATAATATCAAATATAGATTAGGGTGAATTTTTTGTATTCTTCAAAAAAACATTAATTTTTGATGAATAGTGAAACCACTAAGTGGTAGTTAAAAAACTGATTTTTCATTTGAATGAAACTTTACCACTTATGTGATTTAAATTTCACAAATCCGACATACATGGTTGTCATTAGGATGTAAAATTTGGTTCAATGGGATTAAAATAATTTTTTTGATGAATAGTAACTTTTAAGTTTTATTAATCGCGATTAAAGGTAATTTGTGTAATTTAAGGTAAAGATAATGTTATAATAAAATGAAATGACCTTGAAACATGTACTAACCTTATTGGATGAGTCATGTAAGACCAAGAAATTCCATGGGTCAACTTGGGGACCCCATGGAGTCACTTTGGTAGGAAAATGACATTAATAACTATTTATCTAAAGTTAAAATTAAAATGTCACAAACAAGTATTGTTTTACTAAAATGATTTTTACATGGGGTTATAAAAGTCATATTTTTTTACTATAAATATTCATTAGAAATCTAAAAATATTTCCTAAATCATGATTTTTTTAATAATTTTTAGACATTAAATAAATTAATTTATTTATGACACCGTGATGATGCAGTGATTACCTCATAAATGAACGATTTAAATAAAATGAGAAGATAGAGTAAAATATAAGTCTTACACTTGTCAAAAACCAATTTTATGGGTGTATTTAGAAACCTTATCACCTTATCCTTTAATTATATCCTTTTGGGATTTTTAAAATCTGAAAATCATTTTATAATAATGTAATATTTTATAACTTTCCAAGAGTGCACCTCCTCTTCTCTTATAAAAGGACCCCACCTCTACCACCTTAACCAGACCTCTAAAGAATTTGGCTCAGCCAACCACTACCCATTTCATCTCTCCACATCCTTCTATTAATCATTGAAGCCTCACCTTAGTTATAAATCTCTTCAAGAAACCCTTTTGGTTCAAACCAAGGGGAGTTACCCGATTTAAAGGTAAAGTCTTCCCTAATGTTCTTTTGTTTTATTTTGCTTTTCCAACCCCCTAAACTCTTTTTATTAATTTCTTTTTGTAAAAAAACCAGTATAATAAATATACTAGGATGTTTTTATAAGAAGTATTCGAGCTACACTTACACACACATCCGTCTAATGGTTAAAGAACAGACTGTTTCTGTGGATGGCGAATTACTGCCTCACGAAACGATGATTGTTCAATATTCTTTTAACACCTTAAAAGGTGTCCATTATGATGTCACTATATATTATATATGATATATATGGTATTTATGTTTTCTATATTCTTCTTTATTTTAAATTTAAAACATACCTTTATTCTTTGCATGTTGTGCAAATGTGATAATTTAATATGAGGAAGTGTGGACTACCACCCCCTCAAGTGATGTGACTCGTTTATGCAATACATGGAATGTATAAAGAATAAAAATAATGAACTTATGTGAAATATATAACATATATATTATACTGGAATTATAATATATATATCTCTCAATTATTTTTAATTACATTAACATGACAAAGAAATTAAAGTAGCGTTCATGCGTACGTACGACCTACCGTCTCCATGAATGGTGCATTTCATTTATTTTTATCTATAAATGTTATGGAATAGTATAAAATGAATATGTACTGGATACATATGATATTTAAATCTTTAATACTATTCTGGAGATGGTTTAATTATAACTACATGGACAATCATTTTCAAACAAGTTCATTTTTGACTCATGTACCAAACATTGACAAAAACCTCTGATTTGAACTCACATTATTAACCAATTATTATAACATTATAATATGTAATATGAACTGAATAAAAATAATTAAATGAGTTACTTATGAAATTATAAATTTACCAAAGTTTATTATTCAGTAATATAAAGAAACGAACAAGACAAGTCAGACTTGAGGTAAGGGATCCTACCTCTCTCTTTCTTTTTAAGTACTCTATTTTATGTCATTTCTTTTAAGCTCGTATTTCTTATGTTTGGGGATGTTATTTTATATTCCTAATTATTTAATTTTTATTTTCATATTATGAGATACCCTATTTGATCACAAAAATCCATTTTTGGATGTTTTAATTGGCGTCGTTAGGCTGCCGAGTTTTTGTAAGGGATTTTTCATCTCACTTTTATTCCCGTGAGATTTATGCAACATTTTCCACTATTTCCTTTGGGTGGTGTACGTACTTCCCATTATTCTACTCTTTGTGTAATGTACTTTCTTTTATGATTATTTACATCAATGTTTTATAGTCCTTCTTTCATGGGGTGTACGTTTTAAAAGTTACCCGAGTCGGTAAGGGAACCTTTCACCCTCATTATTTTAAAAGACTTGTTTTTTATTTGTCTTTTAAATTACATATTATTAAGTTGGGATATGTTATTATATATCCTTATTGATGTGAATTTTATGTCCAATTGATGAGATACCCTTTATCACTTTTATCATCTTTTTTTCTAAAATTTGATGTGACACCGTTAGGCTATCAAATGTTTACAAGGGAACTTCTTAACCCAATTTCAATTCTTTTGGTTAAACCTCTACTTCTTGATTTCGTCATGATATGAATCTGTGTGGATTACATCTGATTGTTTTACAATGAGTATGCACTTATATTTGGTGTATTTATATTTTTCACACATAATTATGTCATTTCTCTATCCTTGCTCTAATGGCATGATACTTGATTTGGATTACATCTCAATTTCTTCTCATTGAGACATTTCTTAATGATATTCACTTTTATTCTTTTATAAAGTGTATATACAGACCCTTTTAAATTTATTATCTATATTATATCTATACTAATGTCATTTAAATGTTTTGAAAATTGTCTACTTTCTTGTGTCTTATAATTTAAATGTTCAAAATTGAAAAGGACTCTTTTATTAAAATGTTGTTTTAAATGGTTTTAAATATTTATTCTTTTAAACATTTATCATCCGTGTACATGTTATAAAAATGGTTTTAAGGATTTATTTATAGGGACATTAATGTTTTAAAATGCTTTAAAAAGTTTCGAAGTGGTATGGGACACTTTGATTCTAAAATGTATTTTAAATGTCTTCTTTTAATATTTTCAAAGTATAAAGGGATTTTTCTCTCATAGAGTTTTAATGATTTTATTAGATGTTTTTATTTATGATAATATCATGATGTGATCTCTTGTTATAGAAATGCGGAAATTTTATGTTTCTTTTATGCATGTTTTAAGTGTTATGATTATGTTATGGTTCTTGGTCAATGTTTATGAAATCGGGTGGTTCTGTGATACAATAAGGGCAGGTGAGCCCGATATAGATCTCTAATGCATTGGGTAACACAAAGGGGTTAAACGTCAAGGTTTCTATGAAGATATTTAGTGAATATACTATGATGGGTATTCCAACGTAACCATCAGGGTTACTCCCTACGTAAGAATGTTATGAATGCCTCAAGTTACATTAATGTCTTATGATTTCTATGAGTTATTTGTAAATCTTATGATTTCATGATGTATGTTAAAGTGATTATGTTTTATGAGAAAATTACGATTTCATTGATTCTTATGTATACATGGACGGATGTTTTCTTTTCATTTTTTAATAACCCTTACTGAGCTTTTTATGCTCATCCCAAGTTTTTTTGAAATGTTTTCCACAGGACTTAAAATGGAATACAGTCAAGGATGGGATCAAGAAATTTCATGATGTGTAAAACATGGAACTAGACATGAATCTTTTGTTCAAGAGTTTATATATTGTGAAAAAATGGAAACTCAATAGATGTGTCCACCATGTAATCTTTGAGATGTAATAGTTATGTCTTAAATCTCTAAAACTCTAAACCTAAAATGATCCTCAATGTGAATTATTCAATGTAATTCAATATTAAGTAATGTTATAAGGCCGGGTCCTTATAGTTGGTATCAGAGGTCGGTTTAGATAACTTCAAAGGTTAGAGTGTTGTTTAAGCATAAATTAGAAGTTGTGTATAACCACAATGGTTATTATATTAGATAGATTCATTGTTATTTATGGAAGTTGGAATGATTTTGAGATAACATAGATAATTATATCTTAGTGTTTATATTACTCTTTAGTACATGATGATTTTATTGATATACTCACACTGACATTTTTGGTTTTAGTAAATGGATGGATCTAGTAGGAACCAAAGTGACAATGGGTTTGAAGGAAACTGTGGTGGTTCTCTAATTAAGGGACTGGATGAAATGGGGGATTCAATGAGGAATCTCATGGTTATTCTAAAAAAACTATCAAGGATTCATGATCAACCACTTGAACCTTGATGAGTTCTCTAATGCATCATGTACAAGAGAACCAACTCGATGGGGAAGTTCAGGTAATAATTATAAAGGTAACCATTAGGGTTTATATGATCCTTACTTTTGAGGTAATTATGGGTTACTATATGCTATCATGGAATATGAACGACATGAGATAAAATTGAGGTTAAATTATGTTATGGATATTTTTGAGGATTTTATCTATTTGGGGGAATGTTTTAAGAATTATATAGTTTTGGAAAAAGGAAAAACACACAGACCGTGTGACAACCCATCGCGTCAGACCAAGCCACGGGAATAAAACCCACAACTGAAGTGCGACTGGTATTTATCACCTACCACTGGACTACGTGAATTCCCTGGTTAGTATGAAAAATTCTTTTTTTAGTTTTATGATCTTATGAATCAAAATAAGTTGATTTTGGGTTATATATGGAAATGATTAACCTATCATGGAGAATATGGGATTAGCTTGATTACTTTTCAATACGAGACTTTAAGAGCAACTGATGATATTTGGAGATAAATGTTAATTTTACCTTGGAAGACTATGTGATTAAATCTTTCAAATATTTGGGTTTCAATCTTAGTTTGGTTTACTTTGATGAATTTTATGGACAAATTGTTTATCGAATGATCTTCATTGAACTTTGGATTTTGTTGGACAAATTTCGGAGATTAAGAATAGATTTTCTTTTTATAAAGGATTATCCTTTTTGGGTATTATCTTATCTCGTACTAACAATTTTGGTTTTGGTTTTTTTCTAAAGGCATGAGAAATATATAGCTCTCTTTTTTGGATTAAGTGATTTCTAGAAGTTGATTATAGCACTATTAATGTGAACAGGTCATCCTAAATACTCATCATTTGGAGAAAGTATGAGTTTGTGTTAGAAATATAATAAAAGATGAAAGTATACATGACAAGTAAGTATGTTCCCTTATGATTTATTTAAGCTCATAAATAAATTCCTCAATGAAAAGTAACTTAAAACAAAAATGTTGTCCGTTAACTTTTCCTACTAGGGAATCAAATACCGTTTAACCAATCATGAGTTTGTGATTTTCTTGTGGTTAACATTCTTCTAATCATGTTTTCTATCACTCTCCATCAGAACATGACCCTTTGTTTTCTCTTCCATGTACATGATTTCTTACATGGAATCCTAGTATGGGTTAACTCTGGTGACCTTTGTACGTCCCTTTATTTCTTTTGAAGTGACAGTTTAATTTACTCTTTTTCTGATGTGGGGCTTTCAATGAAGTTTCCAACCCCAATTTTAAAATTGCCAGGACGCAATTCCCAAAAGGGGAGAAGTATTTAACATCCCCGATAAATAAAGAATATTAATTTTTCATAATTATTAATATTTGTGAATAAAATATTAATATTACTTTAAAGGGAACTCTATGCTCGATGGCGTACCCAATACACAACAACGAGTTTCTTTGAAATCTTATGTTGCACTCTAATAATAAAATAATATCATTTTAAATGGTAGTTAATGCCTAGCCTTTGTATTGGTGAGAATGAATATAAATAAATATAATATGATTATATATGTTTGTTAAATGTTTTTCTTACATTTATCCAATAAAATATAAAGGCTTAGAATAAGAAAAGAATTCAATTTTAAGCCTAAATACTCTAAAATTCACTAAAAGGTTGATTTATCGCCTTTTTATGGTGAACCCTCTTTAATATAGTTTTGGAAACTCTTATACATTCTATTGGACCAAATAAAATTCTTCATTAGAATCGGGACATCAAAATTTACTTTGTGTAAATTTTTGGTATTTTTCCGATAAAGTCCATTTTTTTAATGAATAGTGAAAAATGATGTATTTTAATTCAAAACCTCTTTTTAATCTAATTTATTTATATGATTATATTATCTTTTTAATTGGTTTTAAAGTCTAATTATAATATATTTTTACCATTTAGTCCAATAGTGTTCATTGGAATTAATTTCCCTTTGAAATTGGACTTAAACTACTGTCAATCTTTTGATATATATTATTTCAAAAAAACACGCAATTTGTTCTGACGATGGGAATTCATTATTAAATTAATTAATGAAACTTATATGTTTTGAATTTTTTAAAATAGACATCATTTTTTAATTCGGAATATCAAATATATCTTAGGGTGAATTTTTGGTATTTTTCTGAAAAACATCAATTTTTGATGAATAGTGATACCACTAAGTGGTAGTTAAAAAACTAATTTTTTGTTTAAATGAAACTTTACCACTTCTGTGATTTGAATTTCAAAAATCCGACATACATGTAAATCATTAGAAAGTAAAATGTGGTTCAATGGGATTAAAATATTTTTTTTGGTGAATAGTAACTTTTAAGTTTTATTAATCGCGATTAAAGGTAATTACTGTAATTTAAGGTAATGATAATGTTATAATAATATGAAATATCATTCAAACATATCCTACCCTTATTGTATGAGTCATGTAAAACCAGGAAAATCCATGGGTCAACATGGGGACCCCATGGATTCACTTTGGTAGGAAAATGACATTAATAACGTTTTAATTAAAGTTAAAATTAAAATGTCACACACATGTATTATTTTACTAAAACAATTTTTACATGGGGTTATACAAGTCATATTTTTTACTATAAATATTCATTAGAAAGATAAAAATATTTCCTAAATCATTATTGTTTTTTTATAATTTTTAGACATTAAATAAATTAATTTATTTTTGACACCGTGTTGATGTAGTGATTACCTCATAAATGAACGATTTAAATAAAATGAGAAGATAGGGTAAAATCTAAGTCTTAAATTTTTCAAAAACCTATTGTATGGGTGGATTTATAAACCTTATAACCTTATCCTAGAAATATATCCTTTTGGGACCTTTAAAATCCGAAAATACTTTTATAATAAAGTAATATTTTATAACTTTCCCAGAGTTCCCCTCCTCTTCTCTTATAAAAGGCCCCCACCTCTACCACCTTACCCACACCTCTCAAGCCTTTGTCTCGGCCAAAACCTGCCCATTTAATCTCTACACATCCCTATCTTCATCATTTAAGCCTCACCTTTGGTATAAATCTCTTAAAGAAACCCTTTTGGTTCAAACCAAGGGGAGTTACCCGATTTAAAGGTAAAGTCTTACCTAATGTTATTTTGTATTATTTTGCTTCTCCAACCCCCTAAATTCTTTTTATTCCATTATTTTGTAACAACACTAGTATCTTAAATATACTAGGATGTTTTTATAATATGTATTCTATCTACACTTACACACACATCCGTCTAATGGTTAAAGAACATACTATTTCTGTGGATGGCGAATTACTGCCTCACGAAACGATGATTGTTCAATATTCTTTTATCACCTTTAAAGGTGTCCATTATTATGTCACTCTATTTTATATATGATATATATGGTATTTATGTTTTCTATATGCTTCTTTATTTTATATTTATAACATAACTTTATTCTTTGCATGTTGTTCAAATGTGATAACTTCATATGAGGAAGTGTGGACTACCGCCCCCTCAAGTGATGTGACTCGTTCATGCAATACATGGAATGTATAAAGAATGAAATTAATGAACATATGTGACCTATATAACATATATATTATAATGGAATTATAATATATATATCTATAAATTTTTTTAATTCCATTAATATGAAAAATAAATGAAAGTAGCGTTCATGCGTACGTATGCCCTACCGTCTCCATGAACGGTGCATTTCATTTCTTTTTATATCCAAATGTTATGGAATAGTATAAAATGAATATGTACTGGATATATAAGATATTTAAGTCATTAATAATATTATGGAGATGATTTACTTATAACTACATGGAAAATCATTTTCAAACAAGTTCATTTTTGACTCATGTACCAAACATGGACAAAAACCTCTGATATGAACTCACATTATTAACCAATTATTATAAAATTATAATATGTGATATGAACTGAATAATAATCATTAAATGAGGTAATTAAAAAATTATAAATTGACCAAAGTTTATTATTCAGTAATATAAAGAAACGAACAAGACAAGTCGGACTTGAGGTAAGGGATCCTACCTCTCTCTTTCTTTTTAAGTACTCTCTTTTATGTCATTTATTTTAAGCTCATCTTTCTTATGTTTGGGGATGTTATTTTATATTCCTAATTCTCTAATTTTTATGTTAATATTATTAGATACCCTATTCGATCTCATAAATCCATTTTTGGATGTTTTAATTGGCGTCGTCAGGCTGCCGAGTTTTTGTAAGGGATTTTTCATCTCACTTTTATTCCCGTGAGATTTATGCTACATTTTCCACCATTTCCTTTGAGTGGTGTATGTACTTCCCAATATTCTAATATTTGTGTAATATTATTTCATTTATGGTTATTTACATCAATGTTTTATAGTTCTTCTTTCATGGGGTGTACGTTTTGAAAGTTACTCGAGTCGGTAAGGGAATCGTTCACCCTCCTAATTTTAAAAGACTTGTTTTTGTTTTGCCTATTAAATTACATCTTATTATGTTGGGATATGTTCTTATATATCCTTATTGATGTAAATTTTATGTCCAAGTGATGAGATACCCTTTATCCATCTAATCAACTTTTTTCTAAAATTTGACGTGACATCGTTAGGCTAAAGAATTTTTACAAGGGAACTTCTTAACCCAATTTCAATTCTCTGGGTTAAACCTCTACTTCTTGATTTTGTCATGCTATGAATATGTGTAGATTACATATGATTATTTTACACTGAGTATCCACTTATATTTGGTGTATTTATATTTTTCACACATAATTATGTCATTTCTCTATCCTTGCTCTAATGGCATGATCCTTGATTAGGATTACATCTCAATTTCTTCTCATTGAGACATTTCTTTATGATATGCACTTATATTCTTTTATAAAGTGTATATACAACCACTTTGACATTACTTATCTATATAATGATTATACTAAAGTCATTTAAATGTTTTGAAAATGATCTACTTTCTTGTGGATTATAATTTAAATGTTCAAAATGGAAATGGACTCTTTTATTAAAACATTGTTTTAAATGGTTTTAAAGATTTATTCTTTTAATCATTTATCATCCACGTCCATGTTATAAAAATGGTTTTAATTATTTATTTATAGGGAAATTAATGTTTTAAAACCGTTTAAAATGTTTCGAAGTGGTATGTGACACTTTGATTCTAAAATCTCTTTTAAATGTCTTCTTTTAATATTTTAAGTATAAAGGGTTTTTTCTCTCATAGAGTTTTAATTATTTTATTAGATGTTTTTATTTATGATAATATCATGATGTGATATCTGGTGATTGAAATGTGGAAATTTTATGTTTCTTTTATGCATTTTTTAAGTGTTATTATTATGTTATGGTTCGTGGGAAATGTTTATTAAATCTGGTGGTTCCGTGATAAACTAAGGGTGGGTGAGCCCGATATAGCTCTCCAATGCATTGGATAACGTGAAGGGGTTAAACGTTAAGGTTTCTCTGAAGAGATTTAGGGAATATACTGTGATGGGGATTCCAAACATAACCATGAGGGTTAATCCCTACGTAAGAATGTTATGAATGCCTCAAGTTACCTTTATGTCTTCTGATTTCTATGAGTTATTCTTAAATCTTGTGATTTCATGAGGTATGTTAAAGTGCTTATGTTTTATGAGAAAGCTAAGATTTCATTGATTCTTATGTACAAATGGACTGGTGTTTTCTTTTCATTTTTTATAACCCTTACTGAGCTTTTTATGATCATCCCATGTTTTTTTGAAATTTTATCCACAGGACATAACATGGAATAGGGTCAAGGATGAGATCAAGGAAATGTCATGATGTCTAAAACATGGAACTAGACATGAATCTTTTGTTCAAGAGTTTATATATTGTGAAAAAATGGAAACTAAGTAGATGTGTCTACCTTGTAATCTTTGAGATGTAATAGTTATGTCCTAATTCTCTAAAACTCTAAACTTGAAAAGATCTTCAATGTGAATTATTCAATGTAATTCAATATTAAGTAACGTTATAAGGCCGGGTCCTTGTACCACAACCAATCAAACAAGCCATTATGAATAGTAACACCCAATTTTTGAAATTTTATAAATTTTATCTTTCAAAATGAACTTCATTTTCGGATTTATAATATCAAAATTAGCTTAGGGTGAATTTTTGGTATTTTTACGAAAACATTCAATTTTTGATGAATAGTGAAAAACACTGAGTTATAGTTCAAAACTGAATTTTTATGTAAATAATTAATTATTTTTTTATTTTATTTTAGCTCAAAATATAAACATAACAAATATATATGTTCAATGTAATTCATTGGAGTCAGTTTAAAATATATTTAGATATTTAAAAATTTATTAAACTTTTCACCGTCTTTTACCCATCTCCTAAGAGAATTTTCAAATTCACATAAAAACTAAATTTACCACTTCTGTGAGTGGAATTTTGAAAATATGAGAGACATGGTTAATATCAAGGAGTAAAATGTGGTTTAATAAGATAAAAATAATTTTTAGTGAATAGTAACTATTTACTTTTATTTTCCACGGTTAAAAGTAAATTGGGTAATTATGGGTAAAAATGATATTATTATTAACATAACACAAGACCTAATTCTATTGGATAAGATTAGTTAGACCAAAAACAACCTTATGAATAAAATATCATCTCTTGGGTCCACTTTGATTAGATTAGTACATTTATTATTGTTTAATTCAAAGAGGAGTTAAAAGAGTTAAAATCAAAGTTTAATAACTAAAACATTTCTAATATAGGGTTATACATAAGATAAATTCGATTATAAATATTCATTAAGATAATAAAAATATTTCCTACATATTGGTATTTTATTTATAAATTTTAGACATTAAATAATATATTTTAGGTTTGACACAATGGTGATGTAGTAATTAACAAATTAATGAAATATTAAAATAATTAATATTATAAATATCCAAATAAATTTAATTTGAGACTTTTTATGAATTAAACTAATTTTATAGGTTAATATTACATATTAGTGTTGTTTAAATGTATTTGGTTCGAATTAATAATGCTTTTATGTGTTTAGAAAATAGAAAATACCAAATAGAGTCAAAATTGACTTAAAAGATTTTTTAAAACAAATATAATATTATTAATTGATATTCTATTTCAAAAAATATAAGGCTCGGACAAAGGAATTATATAATGATAGGTTTATCATTATTGAACCACTTGGGGTTCTCTTGGATGTATATAGTATGTTTATTAACCATATAATATAAAAATACAATGATTCATGGTAAATGTCAAACTATTTATCTTAGAGTTAAATCTAAAAGATAAAGTTAATATAGTGACCCAACCTGTATAAAACCTATTGGTAGAGTGGTTATCAACCAATCCCCACCGTAGCCTTCAAATAATCCATTTTTAATCCATTAGAAACCAAAAATGTTTTTATTATAAGATAACATTTCTAGATTTTCCTAAGGTTCCCCTCATCCCTCTTATAAAAGGGAACTCCCATTTCTCTCCAATTAATACATTCAAAGCCTTTTGGGTTGGAATAAACCATCCCAAATATCCTAAAAACTTCCCTCAATTCATCTTAGAGGCCTTCCTTAAGTCAAAAGGCCAATTTAAGGAGCCCTTTTGATCAACTCAAAAGGAAGAACCCAAAGAAGAGGTAATAATTTCACCGCCCTCTTTCAAGTTCATTTCTTATTCCACTTATTCTTTCTATGTTATTTCCTTTCTAAAATAATAACTCCAGTATCTACTATATATTGTTATGATATTATAAAAATGGTACAGCCATATTCATTATTTTATCCATCCTTTGAATGACATGTCACCATACGTGCGTACGTACGAATTACCGTTTCCACGTCGTGGTGTAATTTTTATTCAATACATTATTATATGGATTGGTATAATAATGACGTTTAATTATTGTAAATAATAAATATAACATGATAATAATTATTTATATATGATATAACATCGAATTATATATTATTTTAATACCAAAATAATGATATTGTCGCTCATGCATACGTACGGATTACCGTCTCCACAAACGCAATGAGATTCATTCCCCATCGTATTCATTCAAGACTAATTTTAATTAGATTATTAAAAATAATGTTTAAAGAATTTATTTAATTCTGGATATTAATAAGATACATCCCATCCATAACAAATATGACTCACATATCAAATAATATAAATGAAAATGAATATGTTAACACCCGAAACAACGATAATACAAAGATATTATTAACAAAGCAATGTTAAAAGATCATATATGATATCATATTAATGTATATGATTATTTTATAATTTAATAAAAAATATTTCACCATTATACAGGAGGTTAACCTACCCTCGACCAAGAAAAAGTACGAAGTAATGGTTAGTTTCACAATCACTTTATTATCTGAGTTTGTTTTTACGTAAGTATCGACTGGGACCTCTTTATCATCCACATCCACGTTTCTTAAAAATGTATTTCAAAACATTATTACTATTTTATATAATATGATTTAAATACATTTATACCATAGTTTGACTTTTTATAAGATTTTTATAAAATAATCTTTCTGTCGTTTTCTGAACAAGGTCCTTTTTAACCTTTTCGACAAAATTAAGGTAAGAATGTAATTTTTAAATTATACGGCGGGTGCGACTATTTTCTACCATTATAAAATCATCAAAGCTTCCCTTACAATATTATAATAATATTTTCAAAGTAAATTTTTTCTATTATAATTATGTGAATTTTTAATGATTTCAAAAATAGAGATATTTCTCTCAAATAGTTTTGATTTTATCTATGTCAACATCCTTTGATGGATTTTAAGCTTATTTGAAGATGATTTATTATGATACAAAGCATCAATATTGTAATGAAGGTTTTGCAATATGTTTGACTATAGATTTAATATTTATATACCATTCATGTTTTATGGAGAAAGTATTGACATTTTGTATTCTATTTTTAATATGAATGATTATGTTATGTTTAATCTCGTTCATATGAGGAATGAATTGGACTTAGTAAGTGATGGGTGGAGCCCTCTATAGCTCCTAGATGCATCGGTATGTCTCATGAGACAAACTAGTGTCTTGGCATAAGACCTTGACAAAATCTTATTTGTAGTCTTGGCACAAGTCCTTGACTATGTGGTTATGATAGTCTGGAATTATGCATTCTATCATTATGAAAGTGGTTATTGATAGTGCATGTGATTATTTGGCTAGTAGAATATCCATGTGAATAGGTTAATTGCATTATTTCATTTCATTTTTTCCATATTATGCTGAAGTTCAATTTTAAAAGGCTTTTTTTAGTTATACATTTCCTTAAAAGTTTATGCTTGGTTATGAAAGTTTCCCCTATATTGTTATCCTTACTGAGCATCTGAGCTCACCCCTTTCTATGTTTTATTTCTCCTAGGATGTGAAGAAGTCTTTTATGACTGACCTACAGGTATAGTCTATATGGATATGGGTGTGGACTATGGAGACTGGGTTTTTTTAGTTTTTCACTTTATTATGTAATGTAAGACTTAAGAATGTATCTAGTGTTTCCAAGTCAACTAAACTAATCTGCCTTTCGAGACATGATCTTTTGTGATAATGCCATGGTTATGTAATAATGCACCGAATCTGGGTAACTGGGGTTAGGGTGTTACAGTTTGTATCAGAAGAAGTTTATTACAAACCTTGTAAGCTATATTTAGATAAACTCTAATTAGAGAACATATACCTAAGATAGTCTTTGAGGATTAGTATATAGAAACTTCCTAGAATTTTGGTATTGTAGTGATTTTGTGAGTTTTCTGAGAAATACATCCCTGTCTGGATATGAATAGGCAGAGGCAGCTCTAGTACATATATACCTTGGGGTAAAACCCAAAAACACTACTTTGAGCTTTACTCGAACGCGAACTGGTGCACAACAATAGACCTTGATGCACTCTTGGTTACGACACTCCCATGGGATATGCTTAGGATAATTCTGATATTCTTTACAAACCATGATAATGGGTTTATGAGTATATACTTCCTCAAAGAAAACATTTTTGTGATTATGGATTATATCCATAAACTGTTCAATTTATGTTAAGTGTTTAAGAAGTTTGGAATTATGTATTTCAATTCATAAACTAATTTAGTGTATGCCATTGTTTAGAAATGGAACATAGTGGAAGGAATGGAAACCATATCAATGAACACACTCCATGTAGGGATTTCCCTCTTACTCAAGATAATTATAGTGGATCTGGTGATACAACTGGTGCTGATCATCTTATCACTATACTGAGACAACTCACTTAGGTTATGAATAATAAACTTACCGGTATGGAGCACGCTGATCCACAGCATGGAGTATCAATGTTAGATCTCTTCATGAGGAAACAACCACCAACATTCAATGGGAGTAAAAATCCATTAGTATCTGAGCAATGGATAAATTCCTTAGAGAAAATATTCCATGCCTTGGAAATTAGTGAAAGAGAAAAAGTTATCAAGACAGTTTACCACCTCACTAAAGATGTTGATCAATGATGTTCATTGATTCAAAACACAAAGGAAGATGATGAAGTATAAAATATAGAATGGAGGGAGTTTAAAGATATTTTCTTAGAAAATTAATTTCCTTGTGACCATCGAGCAGATATGGAAAGGCAATTTGTGAGTCTGAGGCAAATGGAGGATGAGAATGTCGCAAAGTATGAGGCTAACTTTACAAGGATAGCAAGGCTTGCTGCAGATTATATACATATTCCAAGAAGTAAGGATGATAATTTCTTTTATGAGTTAAAACCGTTTATCCATTGAGAATTTGTCTCACAATCCTTCTCGTCGTACGAAGATATTGTGTCATGTGCTATCAAGACAGAAAAAGAATTCTCTAAGTCTTATGAATTTAAAGAAAATAAAGAGAAGAAGAGATCAGCTAATCTCTCTGGAAATGGAAATAAGGGGAAGAAGGGAAAGGTTGAATATCCATCCTGTAGTATATGTGGGAAGAGACACCCCGGTACTTTCTTGAAGGGAATGTGAGTCTGTTACAAGTGTGGTGAAAAAGGCCACCAAGATCATGATTTCAAGGGGAAGAAAGAAGCTACCAATGTTCAAGGATACAATTGCAGGGAGATGGGACATTATGCAAATGAATTTCCTAAGCGTCAAGGAAACGTACCTCAGAAAATGCCTAGGGATCAAGGCCAATATTATGCTATCACTACTATTGAGGTAGAAGCTCCGAAAGACGTGGTGGCAGGTAATTTATTGGTTTACTCAAGTTTATAAAATGCTTTATTTGATTCTGGATCATTGAATTGTTTCATATCTTCCTAGTTTTCTATGAAAATTAGATATTTCCAATTTGATTTAACAAGGGAGTTGTCAGTAAAAACTCCTAAGGGAAGTATCCTTGCTACAATGTTCTGTGAATCAGTTCCCATTAGGGCATATGAATTTCCTTTATTTGCTGATCTCATCATCATACCCATGATTGAAATTATATAATCATCGGTATGGATTGGATTTTGGACCATGATGAAAAAATTTAATGAAAGAATATGGAGGTTACTATTTTTGATAACGATGATAAAGAACACATTATGTTTAGAGCAGAATCAGCACAACATAATTCTTATCTAGATCCACCCCCAGTAGCTCAAATAAATTCAATTATTGGGGAGGAAGAGAATGAAATGACTTTGGGTGAGGAAAGGAATGTTCAAATAAAGGATATACCTACTGTGAGAGAATTTGTTGATGTGTTTCCAAAAGATTTAACTGGATATCCTCCAGAACAATAAATTGTGTTTTCCATTGATTTAAATGCTGGTTCAAGGCCCATAACAAAGACCCCTTATAGAATGCCCACTGTAGAATTAGTGGAACTAAAGAAACAACTAGATTAATTGAGCAATAAGGGATTTATTCACCATAGTGTTTTTCCATGGGGAGCCCCTGTTCTTTTTGTTATGAAAAAAATGGATCTATGAGGTTATGTATCGACTATAGGGAGATCAATGCTATAAAAATAAAGAAAAAGTATCCCCTACCTCACATTGATGATTTATTTGACCAACTAGATGAAGCTCAATACTCTTCAAAGATTGACCATCGATCTAGATATCATTAGTTGTGTGTGAAGAAGGAAGACATATCGAAAACCGAATTTCAAACCTGGAATGGGCATTATGAGTTTATAGTAATGCCTTTTGGGCAGACAAATGCACCCTATGTTTTCATGGATCTAATGAACATAGTTTTCAAGGAATATCTTGATGACTTTGTAGTGGTATTTATTAATGATATCTTGGTATACTCCAAAATCTATGAAGAGTATGAAAATCACTTACGCATTATCCTGAAGACTCTGAGAGGACATGAATTATATGGGAAGTTTAGAAAGTGTGAATTCTGGATTTAGAAGATTTCTTTTCTTGGCCATATTTTCTATAAGGATAGAATATCTATTGATCCTTCTAAGATAAGAGAAATACAAGAATGGCTAGCACCAACGAGTATAACTGAGGTACACAATTTTATTGGTTTGGCATGTTATTATCAATGTTTCGTCTAGAATTTTTCCTGATTGGATAACCCATTAACGAAGATCACACATAAAGGGGTTAAATTTGTTTGGAAAAAATATTTTGAAGAATGTTTCATAGAACTAAAGAGAAGATTAGTCTATGCTTTTATATTGACTATACCATCAGGGAATGATGGGTTTCTAATTTATAGTGATGATTTAAAGAAAGGACTTGGTTTTTTCCTAATGAAGAATGATAGGGTTATTGCCTATGCATCACGAAAGCTAAAAATTCATGAGAAAAACTATCCTACTCATGATCTTTAGTTAGCTTCTGTAATATTTTCTTTGAAGATATAGATACATTATCTCTATAGTAAAAAATGTGAGATATAAACCGATCACAAGAGATTTAAGTATATTTTCCCACAGAAATAACTCAACATGAGGCAAATGCGATGGCTTGAACTACTCAAGGATTATGATTACACGATACACTACCACCCGGGGAAGGAAAATAAGATGAATGATGCTTTGAGAAGAAATGATCATGGAGATTTGAACACGATGAGAGTTGAAAGGGATCCTATTTTCATGGATGTAGTAAAGATGGATATGGGAATAACCATGGATGGTGAAACATCAATGTTTTTTCAAATGGTTGCCAAACCATCTTTACTTGAAAGGATAAAAAGTTCTCAGGCTGATGATGAGGAGTTTCAAAATAAGATTAAAGCTGTGAGTGATGGGAGATTTAGTGAATTTGTGTATGAAGATGGAATTTTAAAATTTGGTAAGAGACTTTGTGTTCCCAATATACCTGATCTAAAAAGATAATTGTTGGATGATGCTCATAGTTTTAATTTCTCTACACAACCTGGGAGCACCAAAATGTATAGAGGTTTGAAGAATGATTTTTTGTGGGACAACATGAAGTGGGAGATTGCTTATTTTGTTTCAAGATGTATGGTTTGTCAACAAGTGAAAGCTAGAAGACAGTAACCTGGAAGAGTCATGAAACCTCTTCCCATACCAGTGTGGAAATGGGATAATATTATGATGGACTTTATCATGGGACTACCAAAGACTCCTAGAAGGAATGATGCAATATGGGTAATTGTTGATCATCTTACCAAGCCAGTATATTTTCATGCTATAAGGGATGATTTACCACTTGAACCTCTAGAAAGACTATATATTAATGAATTTTTGAGACATAATGGAGTACCCCTATAGATTGTTTCTGACCGTGATCCCAATTTTACTTCAAGATTCTGGAAAAGTCTTCAGAAAGCCCTAGATACCGAGCTTCGTTTGAGCACTGGTTACCACCCCCAAACTAATGGACAATCATAACTGACTATTCAAACCTTAGAAGACATGTTGAGATCATTCTCACTTGACATTCAAGGCATGTGGGATCAATATTTACCACTCGTAGAATTTTCCTATAACAATAGATTCCATTCAAGTATTCAGATGGCACTATATGAAGCGTTATACAGAAAGAGATATCACGCCCCAACCTGTTGGGATGACGTTGGTGAAAGAAAACTCGTAGTCCCAGAACATGTGGAGGAGATGACAGAAAAGGTTAAGGTAATCCAAAACCACATCAAAGAAGCTCAATGTAGGCAGAAGAGCTATGCCGATAACCGAATGAAGGATTTTGAATTTCAGGTAGGAGATCATGTTTTCTTAATGGTATCTCCATGGAAGGGTGTTATACATTTCAGTAAGAAGGGAAAATTGATTCCTAGGTACATCAGACCTTTAGAAATTCTAGAATGATTTAGGGATGTAGCTTACCATTTGGAAATGAAGCCAAATCTTTCCAAAGATCATGATGTTTTCCAACTATCACTTTTGAGAAAATACATGCCTGGCCCAACGCATGTACTCACCTATGATGATTTAGAACTAAAACCTGATATGTCTTATTGTGAAGAGCTAGTAAAGGTTCTTGATACAAGAGAACAAGTGCTGAGAAACCAGAAAACTCGTCTGACAAATGTTCTATGGAGAGACCATAAGATGGAAGATGCAACATCGGAACCTGAGGAACTTATGATGAAGAGCCACATGAGTATTTTTATACAGTAATATTCTAGAAATTTTGAGGATGAAACTATTTGGAGGGGAGAATGTAACACCCCAATCTTCCACGATACACTTTTCTTTGAATAATATAGTAGCGTGTGTTGTACGCAACTTCGAGTTCTAACACACACCACAACCAATCAAACTAGCCGTTATGAGTAGTAATAGCCACTTTTTTAAATTTTATAAATTTAATCATTCCAAATGGACTTCATTTTTTTATTCAGAATATTGAAATTAGCTTAGGATGAATTTTTGGTATCTTTCTGAAAACTTTCAATTTTTAATGAATAGTGAAAAACACTGAGTTATAGTTTAAAACTGAATTTTTATTTAAATAATTATTTATTTTACTTAAATTTATTTTAGGAAAAAATAGATAGATAATACCTATATAATTTCAATGTAATTCATTGGAGTCAGTTTATAATAATTTTAGATATATAATTTTTTTTTGAACTTTTCACCGTCTTTTACCCATCTCCTAGGAGAATTTGAAAATTTACAAAAAAACATAATTTTACCACTTCTATAAGTCTAATTTAGAATATCCAAGAGACACAGATAATATCAAGGAGTAATTTGTGGTTCAATAAGATAAAAATAATTTTTAGTGAATATTAACTTTTTACTTTTATTTACCACGGTTAAAAGTAAATAGGGTAATTAATGGAAAAATGATATTATTATTACCTTAACACATGTCCTAATTCTATTGGATAAGTATAATTCGACCAAAAACAACCTTATTAATAAAATATGATCTCTTTGGTCCACTTGGATTAGATTAGTACATTTATTATTATTTAATTCAAAGAGGAGTTATTAGAGTTGAAATCAATATTTAATAACTAAATTTTTTTACTATAGGGTTATAAATAAGATAAATTCTATTATATATATTCATTAGAAAGATAAAATTATTTCCTACATAATGGTATTTTATTTATAATTTTTAGATATTAAATAATTTAATTTGTGTATGACACAATGGTGATGCAGTAATTACCTAATTAATGAAAAATTAAAATAATTGATATTATTAATTTCCAAATAAATGTAATTTGAGACTTTTTATGAATTTCACTAGTTTTATAGGTTAACATAACATATTAGGGTCGGTTAGATGATTTTTTTTTCAAAGTAATAATGCTGTAATTAATTTAGCAAAAACAAAATACCAAATAGTGTGAAAATTGACATAAAAGAGTTTTAAAACAAATATAATATTATTAATTTATATTCTATTCCAAGAAATATAAGGTTTGGCCAAAGGACTTATATAATTATAGTTTTATCATTAATGAACCACTTGGGGTTCTATTGGAAGTATATTGTATGTTTTTTAACCATATAATTTAAAAATACAAAGAGACATGGTAAATGTCAAACTATTTAAATAAGAGTTAAATCTAAAAGATAAAGTTAATATAGTGACCCAAACTTGTCTAAATATTATTGGTTGAGTGGTTATCGACCCATCCCTGCCTTATAAATTAAAAAATATTTTTTGGATCCATTGGAAACTGAAAATGTTTTTATTATAAAATTATATTTCTAGATTTTCTTAAGGTGCCCCTCACCTCCCTTATAAAAGCGCACTCCCCCTTCTCTCTAATTCACACCTTCAAAGCCTTTTGGATCATTCAAACCCTTCCAAAATATCCTATAAACTTCCCTAAATTAATCATAGAGGACTTACATTAGTCATAATTCCAACTTAAATAGACCTTTTGATCAACTCAAAAGGAAGAACCCGAAGAAGAGGTAATAATTTCACAACCCTCTTTCAAGTTCTTTTCTTCTTCCACTTCTTCTTTTTTTGTTATTTCCTTTCTAAAATAAAAAGTCCAGTATCTACTATATAATTTGATGTTATTATAAAAATGGTACAACCATATTCATTATTCTATCCATCCTTTGAATGACATGTCACCATACGTGCATACATACGGATTACCATCTCCAGGTCATGGTGTAATTGTTATTCAATACATTATTAATTGAATGGGTATAACAATGATGTGTAATTCATGTAAATAATAAATATAACATGATAATGATTCTATATATATAATATAACATCAAATTATATATTATTTTAATATCAAATTAATGATATTTTCGCTCATGCGTACGTACAGATTACCGTCTCCACGAACGCGATGAGATTCATTCCCCATCGTATTCATTCAAGAATAATTTTCATTAGATGATTAAAAATAATTTTTAAAGACTTGATATCATTCTATATACGAATAATATATATCTCATCCATAACAAATATGACTCACATAACAAAGAATATAATGGAAAATGAATCCGTTAACACCTGAAACAACGATAATACAAAGATATTATTAACAAAAAATGTTAAAAGATCATATATGATATCATATTAATGTATATGATTGTTGTATATTTTAATAACAATTATTTAACCATTATACCGGAGGTTAAACTACCATAGAACACTGAAAAGTACAAGGTAATGGTTAATTTCACAATCTCCTTATTATCTGAGGTTATTTTTACGTTAGTATCTACTGGGACCTCTTTATCATCCACATACATGTTTCTTAAAAATGTATTTCTAAATATTCTTACTATTTTATAGAATATGGATTAAATCCATTTATACCATTGTTTAACTTTTTATAAGATGTTTATAAATGAATCATTCTGTCGTTTTCCAAATAAGTTCCTTTTTAACCTTTTTGACAAAATTAAGTTAAGAATGTCATTTTTAACTTATACTGTGGGTGCGACTACTTTTTTACATTATAAAATCATCAAAGCTTCCCTTACAAGATTATAAGAATATTTTCAAAGTAAATGTTTTCTTCTATAATTATGTGACTTTCAAATGATTTCAAAAATAGAGATATTTCTCTCAAATAGTTTTGATTTTATCTATGTCAACATACTTTGATGGATTTAAGCTTATTTGAAGCTGTTTTATTATGATACAAAACTTCCATGTTTTATTCAAGGATTTGTGATATGTTTGACTATGGATGTGATATTTATATACCATTCATGGTTTATAGAGAAATTATTGACATTTTGTATACTAGTTTTAATACAAATGTTTTTGTTATGTTTAATCCTGTTCATATGAGGAATGTATTAGACTTAGTAAGTGACAAGTGGAGAACACTATAACTCATCGATGCATTGGTAGGTATCATGAGACAAACTAGGGTCTTGAAACAAGGCCTTGACAAAATATTATTTGTACTCTTTGGCACAAGTCCTTGACTATGTGGTTATGATAGTCGGCATTATGAATTCCATCATTATGAAAGTGGTTATTTATAGTACATGTGATTATTTGGATAGTAGAATATCCATGTGAATAAGTTAATTGAATTATTTCATTTCATTTTTTCCATATTTTATTGAACTTCTAGTTTAAAAGGATTTTGTTTTATTCATACATTGCCTTAAATGTTTATGCTTGTTTATGAAATTTTCCACTATACTGTTATCTTTACTGAGCATCTGAGCTCACCCATTTCTATGTTTTATTTTTCCCCAGATGTGAAGAAGTATTTTATGACTAACCTGTAGTAATAGTCTGAGTGGATATGAGTGTGGACTATAGAGACTATGTTGTTTTAGTTTTTCACTTTATCATGTAATGTAAGACTTATGAATGTATCTAGTGTTTCCAAGGATACTAAACTAATCGGCCTTTCGAGACTTGATCTTTTGTGATCGTGCCCAGGTTATGAAATAATGTGCCGAATCTGGGTAACTCGGGATAGGGTGTTATAGTTGGTATCAGGGGAAGATTATTACAAACCATAGAAGTTAGATTTAGATAAACTCTGATTAGAGAACATAGACTTAACATGGACTTTGAGGATTAGTATAGAGAAACTTCCTAGAATTTTGGAATTGTAGTGATTTTGTGAGTTTTCTGAGAAATAAAACCCTGTCTGGATACGAGTAGGTATAGGTGTCTCTGGAACAGATGTAACTAGAGTAAAACCTGAAAAAACTGCTTTGATCTTGACTCGAATGAGAACTGGTGCATGAAAACGGGCCTTACTGCACTCTTGGTTACGACACTCCTAGGGGATATGCTTAGGATAATTCTCATATTATTTACAAACCATTTTGAAGGGTTTACGAGTTTATACTTCCTTAAAGATTTTTTTTATGATTATGGATTATATCAAAAAACTGTACAATTTATGTTAAGTGTTTTAGAATTTTGGAATTATGTGTTTCAATTCATAAACAAATATAGTGTATGCCATTGTTTAGAAATGGCACCTAGTGGAAGGAATGAAAACCGTATCCGTGAAAACACTCCATGTATAGATTTCCCTCCTAATCAAGATAATTATAGTGAAGCCGACGATACAACTAGTTCTAATCAGCTTATCACTATACTGGGACAACTCACTCAGGTTATGAATAATAAACTTACCCATATGGAAAACCCTGATCCACAGCATGGAGAATCAATTTTAGATCACTTCCTAAGGCAACAACCACCATCATTCAATGGGAGTACAAATCCATTAGTATCTTTGCAATCGATAAATTCCTTAGAGAAAATATTCCATTCCTTGGAATGTAGTGGAAGGGAAAAAGTTATCATGGCAGTTTACCGCTTCACTAATGATACTGATCAATGGTGGTCATTGATTCAAAACACAAAGGAAGATGATGATGTATCAAATATTGAATGGAGGGAGTTTAAAGATCTTTTTTTAGAAAAATACATTCCTCGTGACTATCAAGCAGATATTGAAAGGCAATTTCCACGCCTGTGGAAAAAGGATGATAAGAATGTCCCAAAGTATGAGGCTACCATTACAAGGTTAGCAAGGCTTGCTGCAAATTATATACGTATCCCAAAAAGTAAGGTTGATCGTTTCATTGATGGGTTAAAACCATTTATCCGTCGAGAATTAGTATCACAATCCTTCTTGTCGTATGAATATATTGTGTCATGCGCTATCAAGACAGAAAAATAATTCTCTAAGTCTTACAAATTTAATGAAAAGGAAGAGAAAAAGAGATCTGTTGATCACTTTGGAAATAAAAATATTGGGAGGAAGGGAAAGGTTGAATATCCATGCTGCAGTAAATGAGGGAAGAAACACCCCAGTACTTGCTTAAAGGGAATGTGAGTCTATTACAAGTGTGTTGAAAAAGGCCACCAAGCTCGTGATTGCAAGGGGAAGAACGAAGCTACCAATATTCAATGATACAATTGTAGGGAGATGGAATATTATGAAAATGAATGTCCTAAGAGTCAGGGAAAATTACCTCAGAAAAGTCCAAGGGATGAAGGCCGAGCTTATGTTATCACTACTGTTAAGGTAGAAGCTCTGAAAGAGGTGGTGGTAGGTAATTTAATGGTTTCCTCAAGTTTAAAAAATGCCTAATTTGATTCTGGATCATCGAATTGTTTCGTATTATCCCAGTTTTCTAAGAAAATTAGATATTTATAATTTGATTTAACAAGGGAGTTGCCAGTAAAAACTCTTAAGGGAAGTATCATTGCGACAATTTTCTGTGAATCAGTTCCCATTAGGGAATATAAATGTCATTTATCTTATGATCTCATCGTCATACCCATGATTGATTATGATATAATTCTCGGTATGGATTGAATTTCAAACCATGATGAAAAAATTTATTGTAAGAAGAAGGAGGTGACTATTTTTGATGATGATGATAAAGAACACCTTATGTTTAGAGAAGAATCATCACCACATAATTCTTATCTAGATCTACCCCCAGTAGCTCAACTAAATTCAATTATTGGGGAGGATGAGAATGAAATGACTATGGGTGAGGAAAGGAGAGTCCAAATAGAGGATATACCTATTGTGATAGAATATATTGATGTGTTTCCAGAAGATTTACCTGGACATCCTCCAGAATGAGAAATTGAGTTTTCAATTGATTTAATTCATGGTTCAAGGCCCATATCAAAGACCCCTTATAGAATGCCCACTGTGGAATTAGTGGAACTAAAGTAACAACTAGAGGAATTGAGTAATAAAGGATTTATTTGCCCTAGTTTTTCTCCATGGGGAGCCCCTAATCTTTTTGTTAAGAAGAAAGATGGAGATGTGAGGTTATGTATCAACTACAGGGAGATCAATGCTATAACAATAAATAACAACTATACCCTACCTCATATTGATGATTTATTTAACCAACTGCATGAAGCTAAATACTTTTCAAACATTTACCTTCGACCTGGATATCATTAGTTGTTTGTGAGGAAGGAAGACATTTCAAAAACCGCATTTCGAACCTCATACGGGCATTACAAGTTTACGGTAATGCCTTTTGGGGGACTAATGCACCCTTTATTTTCATGGATCTAATGAACATATTTTTCAAGTAATATCTTAATGAATTTGTAGTGGTATTTATTTATGATATCTTGGTATACTCAAAAAGCTATGAAGATCATGAAAATCAATTGTGGATTATCCTGAAGACTCTAAGAAGACATGAATTTTATGAGAAGTTTAGCAAGTGTGAATTCTGGATTCAGGAGATTTATTTTTTTTTGGCCATATTGTCTCTAAGGATGGAATCTCTATTGATCCTTCTAAGACAAGAGCAATCCAATAATGGACTGCACCAACGAGTATAACTGAGGTACACAATTTAATTGGTTTAGTAGGTTATTATCAACGTTTCGTCTAGAATTTTCCCTGATTGGCTAACCCATTAATGAAGCTCACACATAAAGGGGTTAAATTGATTTGGAAAAAATATTGTGAAGAATGTTTCAAAGAACTGAAGAGAAGATTAGTCTATGCTCCTATATTGAGTCTACCATTGAGGAATGGTGGGTTTGTTATTTATAGTGATTCTTCAAAAAGAGGACTTGGTTTTGTCCTTATGCAGAATGATAGGGTTATTGCCTATGCATCACGACAACTAAAAATTCAGGAGAAAAACTATTATACTCGTGATCTTGAGTTAGATACTGTAATATTTTCTTTTAAGATATGGAGACATTATATCTATGATGAAAAATGTGATATATATATTGATCATAAGAGTTTGGATTATATTTTCTCATTGAAAAAACTCAACATGAGGCAAAGGCGATGGCTTGAACTACTCACGGACTATGATTGCATGATACACTACCTCCCGGGGAAGGCAAACAAGGTGGAATATTCTTTGGGTAGAAATTATCAGGGAGATTTAACAAGATGAGAGTTGAAAGAGATCCTATTTTCATGGATCTATTAAACATGGATATGGGAATAACCATGAAAGGTGAATCATCAATGCTTTTTCAAATGGTTCCCAAACCATCTTTACTAAAAAGGACAAAAAGTTATCAGGATGATGATGAGGAGTTTCAAAATAAGATTAAAGCTGTGAATGATGGGAGATTGAGTGAATTTGTGTATAAAGATGGAATTTTGAAATTTTGGAAGAGACATTGTGTTCCCAATATACCTATTCTAAAAATAGAATTGTTGGATGATGCTCATAGTTCCAATTTCTCTATACACCATGGGAGCACCAAAATGTATCGAGATTTGAAGGAACATTTTTGGTGGGACAACATGAAGAGGGATATTACTTATTTTGTGTCAAGATGTATGGTTTTTCAATAAGTGAAAGCTGGAAGACAACATCTTGGAAGATTCATGCAATGTCTTCCAATACTGGTGTGAAAAATGGGATAATATTACGATGGAATTTGTCATGGGACTACCTAATACTCCTATAAGGAAAGATGAAATATGGTTCATTGTTGATCGTCTTACCAAGTCAGCACATTTTCATTATATAAGAGAGGATTTACCACTTGAACTTCTAGAAAGACTATATATTAATGATGTTTTGAGACATCATGGAGTTACCCTACCGATTGTTTCTGATTGTGATCCCCATTTTACTTCAAGGTTATGGAAAAGTCTTCAGAAATCCCAGGATACTAAGCTTCGTTTGAGCACTGCTTACCACCCCCAAACTGATGGACAATCAGAACGGACTATTAAAACTGTAGAAGACATGTTGATATCATGATCACTTGACTTTCAAGGCATGTGGGATCAATATTTACCTCTGTTATAATATTCCTATAAAAATAGCTTCCATTCAAGTATTCGGATTGCACCATATTAAGCGTTATACAGAAAGAGATATCGCACACCAACCTATTGGGATGATGTTGGTGAAAGAAAACTCGTAGGCCCAGAACATGTGGAGGAGATGATGGAAATGGTAAAGGTAATCCAAAACCACATCAAAGCATCTCAATGTAGGCAGAAGAGATATGTCGATAAACGAAGGTAGGATTTGGAATTTTAGGAAGGGGATAATATTTTCTTGAAGGTATCTCTATGGAAGGGTGTTATAAATTTTGGTAAGATGGGAAAATATAGTCCCAGGTACATCATACCTTTAAAAATTCTAGAACAAATTGGGGATTTAGCTTAACATTTCGCAATGCCGCCAAATCTCTCCAAAGTTCATGATGTGTTCCACATATCACTTTTGAGAAAATACATGCCTGAACCAACTTATGTACTCACCTATGAAGAATTAGAACTGAAACCTGATCTGTCTTTTTACGAAGAGCCTTTCAATGTTCTTGATACAAGAGAACAAGTGCTGAGAAACCAGACGACTCGTCTGGTAAAAGTTCTATGGAGAAACCATAAGATGGAAGAGGCAACATGGGAACATGAGGAACTTATGATGATGAACCACCCGAGTCTTTTTGTGCAGTAATAATCTAGAAATTTAGAGGAAGAAATTATTTGAAGGAGGAGAGAGTGTAACACCCCAAGCCTCCACGGTACACATCGCTTTGAATAATACAGTGGCGTGTGTTGTACACAACTTCGAGTTCTAACACACACAAAAACCGATCAAACTAGCCGTTATGAATAGTAATACCCACTTTTTAAAATTTTGTAAATTTTACATTTCAAAATGGACCTCATTTTTGGACTCGGAATATCGAAATTATCTTACGGTGAATTTTGGTATTTTTCTGAAAACATTCAATTTTTGATGAATAGTAAAAAACACTGAGTTATAGTTTAAAACTGAATTTTTATTTAAATAGTTTTTTATTTTCCTTAAATTCATTTTAGGTCAAAATAGATACATAATACCAATATAATTTCAATTTAATTCATTGGATTCAGTTTATAATAAATTTAGATATATAAAAATTTTATTGAACATTTCACCGTCTTTTACCCATCTCTTAGAGGAATTTGAAAATTTACATAAAACATATTTTTACCACTTCTTTGTGTGGAATTTCAAAAGTCCAAGAGACACAGTTAATATCAAGGAGTAAAATGTGTTTCAATAAGATAAAAATAATTTTTGGTGAATAGTAACTTTTTACTTTTATTTACCACGGTTAAAAGTAAATAGGGTAATTAATGGTAAAAATTATATTATTATTACCTTAACACATGTCCTAATTCTATTCGCTAAGTATAATTCCACCAAAAACAACATTATGAATAAAATATTATCTCCTTGGTCCACTTGGATTAGATTAGTACATCTATTATTATTTAATTCAAAGATGAGTTAAAAGAGTTAAAATCAAAGTTTAATAAATAAATCATTTTTAATATATGGTTATACATAAGATAAATTTGATTATAAATATTCATTAGAAATCTAAAACTATTTCCTACATAATTGTATTTTATTTATAATTTTTAGACATTAAATAATTTAATTTATGTATGACACAATGGTGATACAGTAATTACCTAATTAATGAAATATTAAAATAATTGATATTATAAATATCCAAAAAATGTAATTTGAGACTTATTATGAATTATACTAATTTTATAGGTTAATATGACATATTAGGGTTGGTTATATGAATTTGTTTTAAGTAATAATTCTGTTATGAATATAGAAAAAAATACCAAATAGTGTCAAAATTGATAAAAAAGTGTTTTTAAAACAAATATGATATTATTAATTGATATTCTATTCCTAATAATCTAATGTTCAGCCAAAGGACTTATATAATTATAGGTGTATCATTAATGATCAACTTGGGGTTCTATTGGAAGTATATTGTATGTTTATTAACCATATAATATAAAAATACAAAGAGACATGGTAAATGTCAAACTATTTAACTAAGAGTTAAATCTAAAAGATAAAGTTAATATAGTGATCCAAACCTATCTAAAACCTATTGGTTGAGAGGTTATCGACCCATAACCACCTTAGCCTTTATATAATCCATTTTGGAGCCATTAGAAACCGAAAATGTTTTTATAATAAAATAATATTTCTATATTTTCCTAAGGTGCCCCTCACCCCTCTTATAAAAGAGAACTCCCCCTTCTCTCTAATTCACACCTTCAAAGCCTTTTTTCTCGGCCAAAACCTTTCCAAATATCCTATAAACTTCCCTCAATTCATCCTAGAGGACTTAATTTTTTCATAAATCCATCTTATGGATCCCTTTTGATTAACTCAAAAGGAAGAACCCGAAGAAAAGGTAATAATTTCACCACCCTCTTTCATGTTCTTTTCTTCTTCCACTTCTTCTTTCTCTGTTATTTCCTATATAAAATAATAAATCCAGTATATCCTATATACTGTGATGTTATTATAAAAATGTTACATCCATATTCATTATTCTATCCATCCTTTGAATGACATGTCACCATACGTGCGTACGTACGAATTACCGTTTCCACGTCGTGGTGTAATTGTTATTCAATTCATTATTATTTGGATGGGTATAATAATGATTTGTAATTATTGTAAAAAATAAATATAACATGATAAAGGTTCTGTATATATGATATACCATCGAATAATATATTATTTTAATACCAAAATAATGATATTGTCACTAATGAGTACGTATAGATTACCGTCTCCACAAATGCGATGAGATTCATTCCCCATCGTATTCATTCAAGACTAATTTTCATTATATGATTAAAAATAATTTTTAAAGACTTGATATAATTCTAGATATGAATAAGATACATCTCATCCATAACAAATATGGCTCACATAACAAAGAATATAAAAGAAAATGAATCTGTTAACACCTAAAACAACGATAATACAAAGATATTATTAACAAATTAATGTTAAAAGATCATATATGATATCATATTAATTTATATGATTCTTGTATAATTTAATAGCAATTATTTAACCATTATACATGAGATTAACCTACCCTCTACCAATGAAATGTACAAGGTAATGGTTAATTTCACAATCTCTTTATTATCCAAGGTTGTTTTTACGTAAGTATCTACTAGGACCTCTTTATCATCCACATCCATGTTTCATAAAAATGTATTTCAATACATTCTTATTATATTATAGAATATGGGTTAAATCCATTTATACCGTTGTTTGAATTTTTATAACATGTTTATAAAATAATCTTTCTATCGTTTTCTGAACATGGTCCTTTTTAACCTTTTCGATAAAATTAAGGTTAGAATGTCATTTTTAACTTATACGCCGGGTGCGACTATTTTCTGAAATTATAAAATTTTCAAAGATTTTATTACAAGATTATTAGAATTTTTTCAAAGTAAATTTTTTCTTCTATAATTATGCGACTTTCAAATGATTTGAAAATAGAGATATTTCTCTCAAATAGTTTTGATTTTATCTATGTCAACATCCTTTGATGGATTTTAAGCTTATTTGAAGATGATTTATTATGATACAAAACTTCCATATTTTATTGAAGTTTTTGTGATATGTTTGACTATGGATGTGGTATTTATATACCATTCATGGTTTATAGAGAAAGTATTGACATTTTGTATGCTAGTTTTAATACGAATGTTTATTTTATGTTTAATCCTATTCATATGAGGAATGCATTGGACTTAGTAAGTGACAGGTGGAGCCCGCTATAGCTCCTCGATGCATCAGTAGGTCTCATGAGACAAGATAGTGTCTTGGCACAAGGCCTTTACAAAATCTTATTTGTAGTCTTGGCACAAGTCCATGAATATCTGGTTATGATAGTCTGGCATTATGCATTCCATCATTATAAATGTGGTTATTTATATTTCATGTGATTATTTGACTAGTAGAATATCCATGTGAATAAGTTAATGGCATTAGTTTATTTCATTTTTTCCATATTATGATAATGTTCAAGTTTAAAAGGATTTTGTTTTAGTTTTACATTTCCTTAAATGTTTATGCTTGTTTATAAAAGTTTCCCCAATATTGTTATCCTTACTGAGAATATGAGCTCACCCATTTCTATGTTTTATTTTTCCCAGGATGTGAAGAAGTATTTTATGACTGACCTGTAGGAATAGTATGAGTTGATATGAGTGTGGACTATGGAGACTATGTTGTTGTAGTTTTTCACTTTATCATGTAATGTAATATTTATGAATGTATCTAGTGTTTCCAAGGATACTAAATAATCGGCCTTTCGAGACTTTATATTTTGTGATCATGCCAAGGTTATGTAATAATGCAACGAATCTGGTTAACTGGGGTTGGGGTGTTACAGTTGGTATCAGAGGAAGTTTATTACAAACATTGGAATCTTGATTTAGATAAACTCTAATTAGAGCACATAAACCTAAGATGGACTTTGAGGATTAGTATAGAGAAACTTCCAAGAATTTTGGTATTTTATTATTTTGTTAGTTTTCCGAGCAATAAATCCTTCTTTTGATATGAGCAGGTAGAGGCGGCTTTGGAACAGATGTACCTAGGGGTAAATCCAAAAACACCGCTTTGAGCTTGAATCGAACGGGAACTGGTGCACGACAACGGGCCTTGCTGCACTCTTGGTTACTACACTCCCAGGGGATATTCTATGGATAATTCTCATATTTATTACAAACCATTATGAATGGTCTATGAGTATATACATCCTCAAAGAAAACATTTTTATGATTATGGTTTATATCCATAAACTGTTCAATTTATGTTAAGTGTTTTAGAAGTTTGGAATTCTGTATTTCAATTCCTAAACTAATCTACTGTATGCCATTTTTTAGAAATGGCACCTAGTGGAAGGAATGGAAACCTTATAAATGAAAACATTCCAAGTAGGGATTTCCCTAATACTCAGGATAATTATAGTGGAGATGGTGATACAACTGGTGCTAATCAACTTATTACTATACTGGGACAACTCACTCAGGTTATGAATAATAACCTTACCCGTATGGAGCACCCTAATCCATAGCATGGAGGATCAATGTTAGATCGCTTCATGAGGAAACAACAACCAATAATAAATGGGAGTGAAAATCCATTAGTAGCTGAGCAAATGATAGATTCCTTAGAGAAAACATTCCATGCCTTGGAAAGTAGTGAAAGGGAAAAAGTTATCATGGAAGTTTACCGCCTCACTGAAGATGCTGATCAATAGTGGTCATTGATTCAAAAACACAATGGAAGATGATGTAGTATCAAATATGGAATGGAGGGATTTTAATGATATTTTCTAGGAAAAATACTTTCCCCGTGACCATCGAGCAGAAATGGAAAGGCAATTTCTGAGTCTGTGGAAAAAGGAGGATGAGAATGTCGCAATGTATGAGGCTAACATTACAAGGTTAGCGAGGCATGCTGCAGATTATATACGTATCCCAAGAAGTAAGGTTGATCATTTATTGGTGGGTTTAAACCATTTATCCGTCAAGCATTATTCTCAAAATCCTTCTTGTCATAATATGATATTGTGTCATGTGCTATGAAGACAAATAATGAATTCTCTAAGTATTATGACTTTAATGTAAAGAAAGAGAATAAGAGATCTACTGATCACTCTGTAAATGGAAATAAGGGGAGGAAGGGAAAGTTTGAATATCCTTGCTGTAGTATATGTGGGAAGAAACACCCCGGTACTTGCTTGAAGGGAATGCGAGTCTATTACATGTGTGGTGAAAAAGGCCACCAAGATCGTGATTGCAAGGGGAAGAAAGAAGCTAAAAATGATCAATGATACAATTCATGGAAGATGGGACATTATGCAAATAAATGTCCTAAGAATCATGGAAAATTACCTCAGAAAAGGCCAAGGGATCAAGGTCAAGTCTATACTATCACTATTGTTGAGGTAGAAGCTCTGAAAGACGTGGTGGCGGGTAATTTAATGGTTTTATAAAGTTTAGAAAATTCTTTATTTGATTCTGGATCATCAAATTGTTTCAAATATTCCCAGTTTACTAAGAAAATTAGATATTTCCAATTTGATTTAACAAGGAGTTGTCAGTAAAAACTCATAAGGGAAGTATCATTGTTAAAATGTTCTGTGAATCAGTACCCATTAGGGCATATAAATGTTCTTTATCTACTAATCTCATCATCATACCCATGATTGAATTTGATGTAATCCTTAGTATGGATTCGATTTCAGACCATGATGAAAAAATTTATTTTAATAATAAGGAGGTTACTAATTTTGATGACGATGATAAATAATACCTTATGTTTAGAGAAGAATCGTCACAACATAATTCTTATCTAGATCTACCCCCAGTAGCTCAACTAAATTCAATTATTGGGGAGGAAGAGAATGAAATGACTGTGGGTGAGGAAAAAAATGTTCAAATAGAGGATGTAGCTATTGTGAGAGAATATGATGATGTGTTTCTAGAAGATTTACCTGGACAGCCTCCAGAACGAGAAATTGAGTTTTCCATTGATTTAATTCCGGGTTCAAGGCCCATATCAGAGAACCCTTATAGAATTCCCATTGTGGAATTAGTGTAACTAAAGAAACAACTAGAGGAATTGAGTAATAAGTGATTTATTATACCTAGTGTCTCTCCATGGAGAGCCCCTATTGTTTTTGTTAAGAAGAAAGATGGATCTATGGCATTCTGTATCGACTACAAGGAGATCAATGCTATAATAATAAAGAACAAGTATCCATTACGTTGCATTGATGATTTATTTGACCAACTTCATATAGCTCAATACTTTTCAAAGATTGACCTTCGATCTGGATATCATTAGTTGTGTGTGAAGAAGGAAGAAATTTCGAAAACAGTATTTCGAACCTGGTACGGGCATTACGAGTTTACAGTAATTCCTTTTGGGCTGACTAATGCACCCTCTGTTTTCATAGATCTAATGAACAAAGTTTTCAAGTAATATCTTGATGACTTTGTAGTGGTATTTATTGATGATATCTTGGTTTACTCGCAAATCTTAGAAGATCATGAAAATCACTTGCGCATTATCCTGAAGACTCTGAGAAGACATGAATTATATGGGAAGTTTAACAAGTGTGAATTCCGGATTCAAGAGATTTCTTTTCTTGGCCATATTTTCTCTAAATATGGAATCTCTATTGATCCTTCTAAGACAAGAGCAATAAAAGAATTTCTAGGACCAACAAGTATAACTGAGGTAAATAGTTTAATTGGTTTAGTAGGTTATTATCAACGTTTCTTCAAGAATTTTTCCCGATTGGGTAACCGATTAACGAAGCTCATACATAAAGGGGTTAAATTTGTTTGGAAAAAAGATTGTGAAGAATGTTTCAAAGAACGAAAGAGAAGAATAGTCTATGATCCTATATTGACTCTACCATCGGGGAATGATGGGTTTGTTATTTATAGTGATACTTCAAAGAAAGGACTTGGTTTTGTCCTTATGCAGAATGATAGTGTTATTTCCTATGCATCACGACAGCTAAAAATTCATGATAAAACCTATCATACTCATGATCATGAGTTAACTGCTGTAATATTTTCTTTGGAGATATGGAGACATTATCTCTATGCTGAAAAATGTGAGATATATACCGATCAAAAGAGTTTTAAGTATATTTTCTCACAGAAAGAACTCAACATGAGGAAAAGGATTTGGCTCAAATTACTCAAGGATTATGATTGCACGATACACTACCACCCAGGGAAGGTAAATAAGATGGAAGATGCTTCGAGAATAAGGGATCATGGAGATTTGAAAAAGATGAGAGTTGAAAGGGATCCTATTTTCATGGATGTAGTAAATATGGATATGGGAATAACCATGGAAGGTGAAACATCAATGCTTTTTCAAATGGTTTCCAAACCATATTTACTAGAAAGGATAAAAAGTTCTCAGGATGATGGTGAGGAGTTTCAAAATAAGATTAAAGTTGTGAATGATGGGAGATTGAGTGACTTTGTGTATGAAGATGGAATTTTGAAATTTGGGAAGAGACTTTGTGTTCCCAATATACCTGTTCTAAAAGGAGAATTGTTGGATGATGAAAATAGTTCAAATTTCTCTATACACCCTGGGAGCACCAAAATGTATAGAGATTTGAAGGAACATTTTTGGTGGGATAACATAAAGAGGGAGATTCCTGATTTTGTGTCAAGATGTATGGTTTTTCAACAAGTGAAAGCTGGAAGACAACAGCCTAGGAGAGTCATGAAACCTCTTCTCATGCAGGTGTGGAAATGGTATAATATTACGATGGACTTTTTCATGGGACTACCAAAAACTCCTAGAAGGAACGATGAAATATGGGTCATTGTTCATCGTCTTACCAAGTCATCACATTTTCATTCTATAATGGAGGATTTAACACTTGAACATCTAGAAAGACTATATATTAATGAATTTTTGAGACTTCATGGAGTACCCCTATCGATTGTTTCTGATCGTGATCCCCATTTAACTTCAAGATTCTAGAAAAGTATTCAGAAAGCCCTGGATACTGAGCTCCATTTGAACACTACTTACCACCCCCAAACTGATGGACAATCAGAACGGACTATTCAAATCTTAGAATACATGTTGAGATCATGCTCACTGAACATTCAAGGAATGTGGGATCAATATTTACCTCTGCTAGAATTTTCCTATAACAATAGCTTCTATTCATGTATTCGGAAGGCACCATATGAAGCGTTATATAGAAAGAGATATCTCACACCAACCTGTTGAGATGATGTTAGTGAAAGAAAACTTGTAGGCCCAGAACTTGTGGAGGAGATGATGGAAAAGGTGAAGGTAATCCAAAACCGCATCGAAGCATCTCAAAGTAGGCAGAAGATCTATGCCGATAATCTAAGGAAGGATTTGGAATTTCAGGTAAGAGATCATATTTTTTTTAACGTATCTCCATGGAAGGGTGTTATAAGTTTCGGAAATAAGGGAAAATTGAGTCCCAAGTACATCATTCCTTTCGAAATTCTATAATGAATTGGGGTTGTAGCTTACCATTTGGCAATGCCACCAAATCTATTCAAAGATCATGATGTGTTCCACATATCACTTTTGAGAAAATACATGCTTGACCCAACGCATGTACTCACCAATGAAGAATTAGAACTGAAACCTAATCTGTCTTATTGTGAAGAGCATGTCAAGGTTATTGATATAAGAGAACAAGTGCTGAGAAACCAGATGACTCATTTGGTAAAAGTTCTATGGAGAAACGATAAGATGGAAGAGACAACATGGGAACCTGAGGAACATATGATGAAGAAACACACAAGTCTTTTTATGCAGTAATATTCTAGAAATTTTGAGGAAGAAATTATTTGAATAAGGGGAGAATATAACACCCCATGCTTCCATGGTACACTTCGCTTTGAATAATACAGTAGCGTGTGTTGTACGCAACTTCGAGTTCTAACACATACTACAACCAATCAAACTAGCCTTTATAAATAGTAATACCCACTTTTTTAAATTTTATAAATTTTATCATTCAAAATGGACTTCATTTTTGGATTTGGAATATCGAAATTAGATTAGGGTGAATTTTTAGTATTTTTCTGAAAACGTGCAATTTTTGATAAATAGTGAAAACACTGAGTTATATTTTAAAACCGAATTTTTATTTAAATAATTATTTATTTTACTTAACTTTATTTTATGTAAAAATATATACATAATACCTATATAATTTCAATGTAATTCATTGGAGTCAGTTTATAATAAATTTAGATATATAATTTTTTTGAACTTTTCACCGTCTTTTACCCCTCTCCTAGGAGAATTTGAAAATATACATAAAATATAATTTTAACACTTCTATAAGTCTAATTTAGAAAATCCAAGAGCCACGGTTAATATCAATGAGTAATTTTTGGTTCAATAAGATAAAAATAATTTTTTGTGAATAGTAACTTTTTTACTTTTATTTACCACGGTTAAAAGTAAATAGGGTAATTAAGGGGAAAAAGATATTATTATTACCCTAACACACATACTAATTCTATTGGCTAAGTATATTTCTACCAAAAACATCCTTAGGAATAAAATATGAACCTATTTGTTCAACATGGATTAGATTAGTACATTTATTACTATTTAAATCAAAGAAGTGTTAAAAGATATAAAATCAACATTTAATAATTAAAACATATTTAAAATAGTGTTATACATAAGATAAATTAGACTATAAATATTTATTAGATAGCTATAAATACTTCCTATATAATTTTATTTTATTTATAATTTTTAGACATTAAATAATTTAATTTATTTATGACACAATGGTGATGCAGTGATTACCTAATTAATGAAATATTAGAATAATTGACATAATAAATATCCAAATAAATGTAATTTGAGTCTTTTTATGAATTCCACTAAATTTATAGGTTAATTTTACATATTAGGGTTGGTTTGATGAATTACTTTGGAAGTAATAATTTTGTTATAAATTTTTCAAAAACATAATACCAAATAGTGTCAAAATTGACATAAAAGAGTTTTTAAAACAAATATAACATTAATAATTGATATTCTATTCTTCAAAATCTGTGGTTCATCCAAATGGCTTATATAATGATAGGTGTATCATTAATTAACCACTTGGGGTTTTTATGGAAGTATATAGTATGTTTATTAACCATATAATATAAAAATACAAAGAGACATGGTAAATGTCAAACAAATTAACTAAGAGTTAAATCTAAAAGATAAAGTTAATATAGTGACCCAAAACTATCTAAAACCTATTGGTTGAGTGTTTCTTGACCCATACCCACCTTATAATTTAAATATTTCATTTTTTATCCATTAAAAACCGAAAATTATTTTATCATAAAATAATATTTATAGCCTTTCCTAAGGTGCCCCTCACCCCTCTTATAAAAGGGCACTCACCCTTCTCTCTAATTCACACATTCAAAGGATTTTGGCTCGGTTGAAACATTCTCTAATATCCTCTATACTTCCCTAATTTCATCCTAGAGGACTTTCTTTAGTCAGAAATTCAACTTAAGGTGCCATTTTGGTCAAATTAAAAGGAAGAACCCGAAGAAGAGGTAATAATTTCACCACCCTCGTTCAAGTTCACTTCTTCTTCCACTTCTTCTTTCTTTGTAATTTCCATTATAAAATAATAACTCTAGTATCTCCCATATACTGTGATTTCATTATAAATATGGTACAACAATATTCATTATTCTATCAATCCTTTGAATGACATGTCACCAAACGTGCGTACGTATGGATAACCGTCTCCAGGTCCTGGTGTAATTGTTATTCAATACATTATTATTTGGATGGGTATAATAATGATGTTTAATTCATGTAAATAATAAATATAACATTATAATGATTATATATATGATATAAAATCCAATTATATATTATTTTAATATCAAAATAATGATATTGTTGCTTGTGCGTACGTACGGATTACCGTCTCCACGAATGTGATGAGATTCCTTCCCCATCATATTCATTCAAGACTAATTTTCATTAGATGATTAAAAATAATGTTTAAAGATTTGATATCATTCTGGATATGAATATGATACATCCCATCCACAACAAATGTGACTCACATAACATACAGTATAAAGGAAAATGAATCCGTTAACACTCAAAACAACGAAAATACAAAGATATTATTGACAATGCAATGTTAAAAGATCATATATGACATAATATTAATGTACATGATTCCTGTATGATTTAATAACAATTATTTCACCATTATACAGGAGGTTAACCTACCCTCGACGAAAAAAATTACATGGTAAGGGTTAATTTCACAATCTCTTTATTATTCGAGGCTGTTTTTATGAAAGTATCTACTGGGACCTCTTTATCATCCACATCCATGTTTCTTAAAAATGTATATCAAAACATTATTTATATATTATAAAATATGGGTTAATGTAATTTATACCCTTGTTTGACATTTTATAAGATGTTTATAAAGGAATATTTCTGGCATTTTCCAAACAAGTTCCTTTTTAACCTTTTCGACAAAATTAAGGTAAGAATGTATTTTTTAACTTACACAGTGCGTGCGACTATTTTCTGCCATTATAAAATCATTGAAGCTTCCCTTAAAATCTTATAAGAATATTTTCAAAGTAAATGTTTTCTTTTATAATTATGTGACTTTAAAATGATGTAAAAAATATATATATTTCTCCTAAATAGTTTTGATTTTATCTATGTCAACATCCTTTAATGGATTTTAAGATTATTTGAAGATGATTTATTGTGATACAATACTTCTATATTGTATTAAAGTTTTGTGATATTTTTTATTGTGGATGTCTTATTTTTATACCATTAATGTTTTATTGAGAAAGTATTGACATTTCATATGAAAGTTTTAATACGAATGATTATGTTAGGTTTAAACTTATTCATATGAGGAATGCATTGGACTTAGTAAGTGACAGGTGGAGCCCGCTATAGCTTTTCAATGCATCGGTAGGTCTCATGAGACAAACTTCTATTTTGTAACAAGGCCTTGACAAAATCTTATTTGTAATCTTAGCACAAGGCCTTGACTATGTGGTTATGATAGTCTGGCATTATGCATTCCATCATTATGAAAGTAGTTATTGATATTTCATGTGATTATTCGATTAGTATAATATCAATGTGAATAAGTTGATTGTATTATTTCATTTTATTTTTCGCATATTATTCTAAAGTTAAAGTTTAAAAGGATTTTGTTTTAGTTATACATTCCCTTAAATGTTTATTCTTGTTTATGAATTTTTCTACTATATTGTTATCCTTACTGAGCATCTAATCTCACCCCTTTATATGTTTTATTTCCCAGGATGTGAAGAAGTATTTTATGACTGACCTGTAGGGATAGTCTGAGTGGATATGAGTGTGGAATATGAAGACTATTTTGTTGTAGTTTTTCACATAATCATGTAATGTAATGATTATTAATGTATTTAGTGTTTCCAAGGATACTAAACTAATCAGTCTTTCGAGACTTGATCGTTTGCGATCTTTCCAATGTCATGTAATAATGCACCAACTCTAGTTTGCTGGGTCCAGGGAGTTACGGGGATATTTTGAAACTATAATAACCTCTTTATTTTTCTATATGTATTCATATTGTTTCAATTTTTTTAGGTAACCCATTTAATTTATATGGGTTAACCATGTTATAATAATATTGTTATAAAACCCAATTATTTTCCACCGGTTAACAATGTTATAAATTGTATGTTCTAGTAATCATTTGTTTTAGATAGGTTAATCCTGTTTTATTGATATTTTCATGAATCCCATATTTTTCCATGGATTAATCAAGATATTAGAGGAATAATAATTCTTTTTATGAATTTACTTGTGAAATTTATGGTCTTCCTTCTTTATTCATGTTTTAGTTCATGGACACTACTTATACAATGGGGTGGACTTGATAACATTGGATGATCCCATTATAGCTTACATGATAGGGAGGACTATATAGCGCCTGGTGATCCCTTTACAAATTATATGATTAGGAGGCCTAGATAGCACCTAATGAGCCCATTATAGATTAAATGATGTCTATGGCAAGATAACCCTTCAATGAATTGGGCAATTATGTTGTATTGATAGGAATGAAAGAGGGAGTTACCTGAGGGTTTCTACTATGGATTTAATCAGGATCTAGTTATTTATTCATGGGTTTAACATGAGTTATGGAAGAAGATGTTATATGATACCTACATAGTTTTTTATGGTTACTATGGGTATTTAATGTTTCTTATTATTAGTATTGATATCATATAGCTTATGAATTTTTATTCTGATGAATATTTCATATTCCATGATTTCATATTTAATGATAGAGGTATTGATGATTTTATGTTATTTTATGATTCTCTTATGCACTCTGATTATGTCATCATAAACTTACAGAATTTTTATGATCATTGATGAAATTAAATTTATAACTCTTATGTCTACCCTTACTGAGAATTTGAGCCCACCCTTATTGTCTTTAATTTCCCCCCCAGTTATAATGAATGAGGTTGAAAAAATTATTTCCATAGGGGATTTCATATGGATGATGACGAAGACTTAATATGAAATAAGAAAAGCTATTTAATTAGGGAAAATCATAATTTGATGACATGGGTATTATTTACGTAGGTGGTTTTCATAAATATATAAATTTATAAACCTTATAGTTCTTCAGTAATATTAGTGATCTTGTTTATCCTTTTGTAGTTGTAAGGTTTGGATGGAAAAAATGGATAACAACTATCAAAAATAAATCTAGAAATTTAATTTTTAATATTTCATCACCAGATCCGAGAGTACGAGTTCTAGGCTCTTATAATTTCTATGGTATATCGGTTTAGATAAATTGTGATATTAGTTTATTTTCATGTGCTGTTACCCTAAGAGTTATTTATACCTTCATATTACTATAAGATTATGGTTGATCCATGTTCAAAGTCTCGAACACCTCATTTAGGAGTTTAAAGTAGTAAAATTTTGAGGTTATTGAGGAAATATTCAGAGTTATTTTATTAGGATGAGGTATTTATACACTCTAAGATCAACATGATGTGTTATTTAGTGAGGAATTATTTTTCATATTTTAAAAAATATGAAATCACATATGTTGGGTGACAACACATCACATCCAGTAAGGAGGTGGGATAAGAGCCCAAGGGAAAAAAGGACATGGTTTTGAGGCCTACCATAGACATACATAAGGTCTTGGTTAGTATGAAATTTTTATAGGTAATTATTATATTTATTTTGAAAACATATGGGATTTTATTTTACGAATAATGATTTATTTATATTGGAAAATTATATGATTCAATCCTTCTAATAATTGGTTTCGGATCTTAGTTAGAAAATGATTAATGACTTTTAGGGATATAAATTTATTCAATGATTTGGTCGGAACACTGGGTATTAATATTGAAAATTTGAGATTAATGTATGATGGTTTATTTTTTATCTTATTTTGTGATAAATTTTTTGGGTTTGGTTAATGTTTAAATATAATAGGAATAACTTATTATCTATTTTATAAAAATGTGTTCTTTAAAATTTGATTTTTCAGGTTCAATTTTGAAAATTTCATCTTGGATACACATTATTGGAGAAAAATATTAAATTGTGGTGGAATTTGAGTAAAGGATGAAATTATATTAATTAAGTAATTATATTTCCATATTATATTCATCTATATTGTAATAGAATTCCTTTATTACAGGAAATGGATCATAAAAAAATGTTTTCCTAGTTCCTATAGTTATGATGAACCAATAAACTTTTTTACCATAAAAGATTTATGGTTTTAAGGTATTTAACATTCCATTGATCATAAACTTGTTTGTGATAAAGTTAACTCAATAAAAATTTAAAATTATTTATTCTTTTAATGCATTTATATATATTCACATTCCAGTAATTTTCTCATATTTACAAACCTAATTAAATGTTATTCCAAAATACCCTCATACTTATATATAAAATTTATCAAGTGGGTGTTTTATTAATCTTTTTTATGTTTTCAATTCACAAAAAACATATTTTTAAATGCATATCCTTTTAGTATTATGATAAATTTAAAATTGTGGGGATTTAAATTTTTAAAGGGGGAGGAAGCAATACCCCATCATTTTAAGGGAAGAAATTTATATTTGATAACATAATGGGAACACAACACTATGTTTATATTGTGTTATAGGAAACACTATAATCAACTTTAATTACATGAAACAGTCAGTTTATCTTGAGTTATAAGCATCCCTAATATTTTTATGTTTGATATCCTATTCAATATGAAACACAAATATTAAAAAACCAATGATATATATTATAGTTATAACATAGCCATTAAATTTGTGGGTTTGAAAAGTATTAATAAATTTATTAAATATATATATATATATTATTCTTTCTAAATATAAAATAATCATAAATATTTAGTAAATAATCAGTCTAATTTTAGTGAAGTGATTTTATTCTACAATTGTTTTTTTCAAAAATGATTTTTATTGATCTTCATGAAGAAATATTATAATATAATTTTTGGAATTTTTATAAAATGAATTTGATAAAAATAACTACTCTTTTTAATTATAATATTAAAAAATTTGAATGTAATTTTGGAACTTTTCAAAAAACAACAATTTTTAATGAATAGTGAAAAAACTAATTTTTATAAAAAAATTATGTTTTAAATAAATTATGTAATTTAAAAGTCTAAATATAATTTTAATACGTTTTTAATTAACTTAATTACTATTTAATTATATGTTATCTAAAAAAATAATTTTAATCAACTTTTTATTGGTTTTTAGTACAATTTGTTTTTTGGTTAAAAATGGTTTTTCTCTAAACAGTTTCAAAATACATAATGTATATCAATTTTAATTAATTAAAAAAATACCTAATGGTAATGTTTCAAAAGAAATTTAGAGAATATATAACATTAAATATTTAAATTATTTTTATGAAATTATTTTTATTAGCCATAGAGGTAATATAGAATTATCTTTTTCTAATGAAATACTCTTTTCTAAAAACCCATTATCTCACTGATTGGAGAGATAAATATTAAATTAAAATTTTCAAATTATTTGAATTGAACTCATAATAATGGATCACTAGTTGGAATCAGATTAATTTTTAATTTATAGTAATGAAATCTGAATTTCTTACCATTAATATTAGTGGAAGAAGTTAAAATTAATCACAACGATTAAGGAAAAAATGAGTTTACCGAGGGATTAAACATTAAAAATAAAATTATCTTGAACTATATACTTATAAGAACTCATGTTCCTGAAATTTACTACCATAACCCTTCTATTATCATGTGAGGACCATTATTGGGCCTGGTGACATAAAAAACATTATTGGAATTCACTCTTTCAAACAGTTTCATGTGTTCTACTCACCTCACTTGGAAATTGCCACCACCACTCCTCCCCTTTTCACACATTATAATGTATTTGAATCATAAAATAACTATATAAATAAATTAAAAATATACCTAATATCATCATATAATCCTTAATTTGGTTATAAGTATTTCCAAGGATGTCCTTCAGTTCAAAACAAAATGAGTAACTCAAAGAAGAGGTAATGTTTATCAACTAGTGTTTTGGTTTTATTTCTTTCTACACACATTGAATTATTATTATACCATGATGATAAAAAAATAGTATATTACATATCCATATATTTTTATATGTCAGTTCTATGACCTAAAACTACACACACTTGAATCAAATGGGTTACAAAATCATCATTCGTTTGTACTATGGACTACTGCCTCAAAAAATGATGTCATCCATTTTTTCATTACCACTTCTCATAGTTGAGTATGATGATGGATTTATATTTTATATATGATACTTAGAACATAAGTATACCTCTGGATTCATGATATCACGTATTCAATTTTATATTCCATTCTGTAAGGGATACGATAACATCACTCATGTGTACGATTGACTACTGCCTCGTAAAGCGATGTGATTTATTTTTCATAAAATAAATAAATGGAAGGTAATTATGGTAAATAAAAAATATCTATGATATTCATGAAATATTTATAATTATGGAAATATAATATGTCATTTAATTTTTACATTTTTACTCTAATCAAAAAATGATAATGTTGTTCATGGATGTGTGGACTATAACCTCCTCAAAGAGATGAGATTATTTTTTTTATGATTTTCATGGGGTTATAATGTTTCTTATGATCATGATTTATTTCACATTTCATATGATATTTTCTTCTTATAACTCTTTCCTTTTCAATTTTATTAAATTTAATGATCCAGGTATTGATATGTATGAATTATTTTATGATTCTATCATAAACTTTGATCTTTTAATCATACCCTTATGAACTTATTATGATCATTATTAACATTCAAATGATAATTATTATTTATACACTTATTGATAATTTTAGCTCACACCGATTATGTTTCATTTTCCCCATGTTATAAAAAATGAGGTTGAACAAACAATGTCTAAAATAAATTCCATATGGATGATGGTGATGAATTAATTTGAAATATGAATAGCTGGGATAAATGGTTTAAATTATCATTTTACGACATGGTTATTTTTTTCAGGAGTTTTTCCTAATTATATTAAAATCTAAGCCTGAAAGGCCCTTGATAATGTAAGTAATACAATATTTCCTTTTTGATGTTGTATTGTTTGGATTGAGAAAAATTGGTAATAATTATCAACATCAAAGAAAAAAATGTATAGAATCCTTTTTTGGTATTTTCAAATGAATATTTTAAAGTTATGTTTGAAACCTAACAATTTAATCCAAATAAATCTATTAAAATTGTAAATGTCAACCTAGATCAAGACTATTTGGAACCACCCCTCCCCACCGCGTACATCGTAATGTTAAGCCTCCACCTTCATATAGCCACTCAACTAGCTATCCCTGGAGTACATGTTATAGGATATTATAGTTATCATCCATATGACTAGGTGATTTATCACCCTAACCGTTTACCTTTCTCATCATATGCTCACTGTAATGCCTTATGATAATCATTAGCTATCTAACTGGAATGATGGTGTTGTTTATACTATCACAACTAGTATCGAATAGACTATTTTTATTTCATTTAATAATATATTACTTCAACTCCATATTTCAAAAAATCACATTAACAAGATCTACATCAATAGTTAATAGGTTATCAACATCTATAATATAATCAGTAACATCACAAGAATGTTTTCCTTGTTCTTCAACTATATCACAGAAAAATCAATAGCATTGTAACTAAATATTCTAAGAGTCCCAAGAAAATATCAACTACAAAAATTCTTATCTTTATCTCTATCAATAATTATCTGTGATAAAGTAATATCATAGGGTATCCTCTATTTCTACCAAAATAAAAAGTGTGTTATTATGTAGATGTATTTATTTTTATCTTCTTTCATAGTACATATTATTATCATCAACAATGAATGAAATATCCATTTATTTATCTTTGACACAAAGGTTTTTCCTTATGAATTTTATTTTGAATACTTTATAGAAACTACTATTATATATTACTATATTATCTTTGATATTAATAATATGAAAAAAATAATATTTCTGAATTCAAATATAGAAATAATTATTTAATTTCAATAGAACACTCTCCCAATAAAATAATAGTAAACAACATCATTTCACTCATTTATTCTAATTCAAAATCATTTTACCCTAGACAATAATTTAATGAAAGTCATTATTTAACTCAATAAATTATATTTAAAATAATATTTATAGTTTTACATAAAATATGAACATTTTTTATGCTTATTCCACCTAATCATGAAATCAGGAAGAAACTATCATGTCCCTACTATTTCACATCATGGTGTGAAAGAATATCATATTTCATAATAGCTTCATTGTAAATTATAATCAATATATTTCTTCTGTAGATAATATTATTATCTACTATTTAATAATTATATTCTTAGTTTAAATTACAATACCTTTTTTAAATAATTTTTCTTTTAAAATTAATGATAAATAACTCAAGAAACCAAAATTTTAATCTCTATATAAAATTTCAAATTCTAAAAATATATCATTTTATTCTTAATTAATAAATTTAATGAAATGGAAATTATATAAAAAGATATAAAAAAAATAAAAAATTGCAACATTTTATTTTAAGTGTAAATAAAACATACATTTTGAGATATGAAACTTATGTGGTACAATGTGTCAACTAATACTTATCTAATATTCCACCTCAAAATTTATTTCATGAGAGTGTATAACTCTTATAAATGTTCAAAAAAACTTTTAAAATAGGTCAAGATAATCCTTTTGGAATTCTAATTACCCATATAGTTTCTAAAATGTCTTATATATAGAATCATACCATATCAAAATCTTTATTATTATTTATATCCATGACCATAATAAGAAGTTGAGGACCATTAAAAAATTATTGTTCAACCTTAATATTCATGATTTAATCTATTCAAAAGACTTTACCATTTCCAATTAGAGATCACCAATATGAAATGATACTAATGACCCCACAGATAATATTTGTAACTTTAATAAAAAATATTTGAGAAACAATTGAAAAAATATTTGAAAATTACCCTTAGAAGATCTGTGATCACTCATATAAAATCATAGATGATCCTTATATTCCTTAGGGTGAGAATCTCTCTCTATAAATTTTCAGTAACTCCTAACAGATTTAAATTCATATGTGACCCTTTTAAAAGTCCAGTTACCATTAGCTTATCCAATTAAACTTACAATATATATCATCCTAAATACGCATACATTTTCCATTTCTAGCTGCTAAAATTTAGTCTTATACACATTAAGTAAAACCCTCAATAAATTTTTTATTTTTTATCATTCACCTGTAATTTGAGAATTCATAAAACTAGCCTCAAGATTCATAAATTCATCTCTTTTCCATGTAAAATACTTCAAATATTATCATAACATCAATATATATATATATATATTTATAATATCAAAATATATTTTACATGTTTAGTGGTTTCTTTATGGTTTCTGAAAACATCCATATATCTTTTCTTCCATTAAAAATTCAGTAAAATATTTCAACATCCATCTACATCGAAAATCAATTGAAACATTTATCTCATGTCGATTCATCTTCCATAAAAACATTAAATTTATTATACACCAAACAATATCATAATCATTAGGTTTAATTGGATTATCTATCGAATCTATCCATCAATGTATTCCATGTAGAATAACAACTTCAATTAACATCTATTTAAATCTATAATATTTATATATTATCACATCTACATCACCAAATCTGGAAGATATATTAAATTTTTTAATTGATATATTTAAATTAAATATAACCAATGAATATGCTCACCATAATATAATTGGTCTATATAAAATTAATATTTGGAAATGTTATCAATGAACACATCACCTCAAATGTAGAAATTGTTTTCTAATCCTTTTTAATAATAAATGATAATGTTGATATGGAGATAACCAAATTAATCTATCTTTTATTTCCTTATAAATTTTTTTCATCACATCCCACTTATTTGTGAGATAAAATAAACCATTAATGTATACCTTGGATATACTCAAGGTATAAAACAAGGGTGATTAAAACAGAAGTCATTGATCTATATAATCAATTTAACAACTGATACCATATTCACATATCTACCCATATGGATGTTACAATAGATTAGTCATGATATTTATAACCCACACCTATATTAAAAAAATCATAAAAATATATCATATTCATGAATAACTCTACCACTATTTACCTAAACTCACCCCAAATGTATTTTAATAGATGTGGAATATTAAAATAAGAGATGAGAAAAATTGATAATGAAAACTCATCTCATGTTTTCTTTATAACTATATAGAATTTTTATTTTCGTAAAAAACCACCTTGAAGATGCTATACTTTTCAATACCCCCTAAAAAATTGTATTATAAAATATCTTCATCATGGATAGTTCATTTGAATAAGAATAATAAGAATAATATGATACCACATGAGATACAATAAGAGGTCATAATTTTCTATAAGAAGGATAATATTCCCTTTATATGTAGTTATTAGATCATATGTACAATTCTACCATTTCATGTATGATCATCAAATAACTGCACGAAAACATCTATAAATTAATAATTGGAAATAATGTGGATCTCCATTCACAAAAATGCCAGAAATAGTTATAATTCTTAACACCCTATCAAGAAAACATTTTATATTCAGCTTAATCTTTTAAAAAACATATAATTGCTACTTATAATTTAGTAGTTTAGACTTCTTTATTCATGGAAAGTATGAGCATATTTTTATCTTTATAATGCACTATTTGTTGAACTCCCTTTTCCAAAATAGATATTGTGGTACATGTATTCATTTATACATGGTCAATATTTCCACAATAGATCAATGTTTATTTATCTATGATTATAATCAAATCATATTTTTCTGATAAGAATCTCGCGCACATTGAAAGATTCTACGAAACTTATTTTAACCATTCATAATTCTCTTCATCAAATATTTGGTCATAATATTTAGACAACATCCCCTAAAATTCATGTCTGTATTCATATGGAATCACATATTTCACATAATCACCCAAAATCTGTTATTATTTCACCATTTTTATATAAATATCCAAATATGATAGCCAATGATTCTATATCTACTTAAAGGATCCCAAGCATAGTATCCTAGAGTTTGTGGTTACATTAATACATTGAAACATGATATAAGTGATTTTATCTTGATGGAAGAAATATTATAGTTGTAATTACAAAGTAGATACATTTTTTTAATGTCACATTACATTTTAAAACAAAAAATACAATACGGTATTTTATTTTAGAAAATCATTATTCTCTCTAGTATATCCTTATATATAATTCAAATAAAAAATAATTATATCTCGAGGAAAAGGAAAAATAATAAAGAAGATAGATCATATTCTTAGTAAGGGAATGCATATATTAGAATCTATTAAATAATAAAAAATGCATAATCAATATATTATGAAAAATAACAGAAAACATATTCAATTAAAAAAATCTTGAGCATGATGAATAATATGGTAGGAATAAATAAGGAATAAATAATTAATATAAATAATCGAATGAGCTTGAAACACATCCATGGATATCATAACTATTAAATTAATCACACTAACACTAATTACTAAATTCATTACTTTGGAATATATAATTTTGGACATCTTCATCTTCTCATCATATCCACATTCCAAAAAATATGTATAAATGGAAAGGACATAGAAAAACACCCAAACTATTTTTTTAAGGATACTGACCAATTCCTTAAAAATATTTTTAATTTTAGGCGCAAACCATTATATCATAAGAATAATGAATTCATTATTTTAATAAACAATACAACATTGTCAAGATGCCTTAAAAATTAATAATTTTTGGTTACTTGAATATAGAATATCAAAACATTCCACATATAATAAATCATCCATTGAAATATGATATATGATATCATTAGATTATATACTAAATAAATCATATGATTCTATAAATAGTGTTTCCAGATATGGAAATTCATTAAATATATCACTAGAAAATTTCTTGAGAAAAAAAAATACAATCCTCATATTAGAATAACTCTTTTAAAATCCTGAAATTTTCAAAATATTAAGTAAATAATTTTATTTTAAAAGAACCTTTAAAAAATTTATAGCGAGGATCAAAATATTATGTGGTATGGATGGTTGAAATTTCCATTAATTCCATGTGAGTTAAGAAAAATATTTCATTCACATTTTTCGTAAAAAGTAAAAAGTACATCATTAATAATTGACAAGAAGATTTAATTTAAACTATTTTATTAAAATTTAAACATGGTAAAAATATGTTTAGTAAACCCCTCTAGAATAACATAAAGACTATTTAATTTTTTATGGAAAATATAGACCTGGAAGAAAAGGTTTCCCAACCTATTGTAACCACACTAGTTTTTCTTAAAAAATTATTTTGATATATTAAGTACCTAAAAAGAGGGAAATGAAATGAAAAAATTTAATCCCCACAAATAATATTATTATAATCATATAAATTTGGTTTAATTCAAAAATATCAAATAATTCCTCTAGTGGAGTCTTAAATAAAAACACTCTCGAATAATGAAAAAATTATGATATAAAGTATCACCGCTTTGGTAACATTAAAATAAAATAGCCTTGGATGAAATAATTTTATTTAGAACTCTAAATAACTAAAGTTAGTAAGGATACATGATTTAAAATGTTAATTAGGTATAATATAGACCTCATAGACATAAATAGGTTCATAACATCAAACATGTCCCAATAAATCTATATTGAAACAAATAACTGCAACCTCAGGTCCGACATCATTATAATTTTCAAACATGAAATTAAATAAGTATAGATTTGTTAAATATAAATCAAAGTATAATAATAATATATATCAAACCACATATTATTCATGTATAACCTTTTATCACCCTTTTATTTCAAATTCCATATTAAAACTAATGTTCTAGGTAATAACTTATCTATTTTTTAAGGAATGGTTTAGTTCAATTTTATTGGTCCTTATACTTTTATCATGGTAACATAAACTAAATAATGTTAATAGTGATATAAATATAATATATATTCACTATATATATTTTTATTCACCCCTAAATGTTTGATATAGAAAAATTAATTACATTTTTCATGGAGATGGTAGGTCGTTTATATGCATTAGTTATGTTTTCATATTTTGAAGGATGGAAATAAAGAAATAAAAATTAGATTTCACCATTAAAGAATAATTATTTTAGAATATATCTCAAATATATTTATTAAATATATACTTCTTTCTATCCATGTGATAAAAAAAATAGATCACATTACTTCCTGGAGGTGGTATTCGACACGTAAGTAAGAGAGACATTCTTTCTTTCTAAAGGATTTGAAGTTAAGAATGTAGATATGAATATTATAATTATAAATATAATTTTTTTAATAAGTAAAAAATTTATTGATTAGATGAATTCTTATAATCATTATTTAAATGGGTTTCAATTTAAAAAATATTGATATCTCTTAATGGAGATTGTAGGCCATTCATACACAAGACTTATACATTCACATCCCATTTAATTGAATAAGAGTGAATAAAATTGGTTACATAATAATAATAAAATTCATGTATATATAGTAAGCTTAATTAATAATTCTATTATGAATACAAAAAAATTAGAGTATTAATAAGCGGAAATAAATTGAAGGTGGTCGCGTATGTATGTTACCTATTCTTTGATAGACCTCCATTAGATCCCATCATAAGGATCCATAGAATGGACATTAAAATAGATCAGAATCTCTAATTCATGAATAGATATGTTTAAAAATTAATTGTCCATAGGTTGATTGAGCTACATGTGTTATAGTGGAGTAATTAAAAGATAGAATGTTATTCCTTTTATAAGGGAGTGAAATAACACACTTGGAATTAATAAAAATATTGAAATAAAACTAAATATTCCTCTATCCAAAAACATCCAAATAGATAGAGTTTCAATAATAGTGCTAAATATATATATATCATCATTAAATAAAATTTATATAGGTTTTGGTGTCATTATAAACCTTATCACTTAATTTAACCCATTATTTAACCAACTTTAATATTAATCATGGTAACAAACATTTTAATATTATTGGGTAATAATATTAAATATAAGTAAAAAATTGTTTCCTAAATTAAATGAATGACAATTTAAAAAAAACATCATCCTACATGTAATCATGTAAAATTTTTATAATGTTTAAATTATTTAATAAATTATTTTTCACCATTAAATACTTCTAATGTCATTTTAAGAACTATTCACATAATTTGACTTTGAAAACAACACAACAACAATAGAATCAGAATAATAAACATACAGACCTACATAATATGATAAAATTATCTACAAAAATCATATATAATAATAATTTATCCAAATTGTATTAGAAATAAAAAAATTCGATCATTTATTTTATTTTTATATTTTGTGAATAAATACTTTATTGGTGCAACATAAGTATCTAATGTAATTATTAAATAATTAAAAAATTAATATAAATTATATTGAAAAAATAATTAACAAATATTTTAAATAAATATTTATAACTAGACATATCCTATTTTTAACCTTATGTAAAAATTTTAGAGTTAATAAAGTAAAAAGAGTGATATTTTGTAATTATTCAGTTATAATTGTATTATTATGTTCATAACCAATTCAAACTAGAACCAATTGGCCATATGGTAGAGTATTTTATATAAATTGAAGAACTAAACCCATAAAATATAATTTAAAAAGTGATGGGTTTATTTTGAGATAATATCTCATGGTTGTAACCCTATTTTACATAATTTACCAATACTGAGGGGAAAATATTTACCACAGTTGCAATACATAATGGAGAAAAATAAAAGGTAAATATTGAACAAATGTGAAACTCCAGATTCAAAACATGGTATCCATTTTTCATGATTTATTCTATATAATAAGTAGAAATATTATTAATATAAATTCGTAAAAAACAACAAAAATGAGTTTTTAGAAAAATAACTTTTAATATTCAAACTCATATTATAAAAACTAATGAATATTTTTTATTCAATTTATATTAATTAGATTATATTAATTAATATTGATCATTTTTAACATTTATATAAAATTTAAAATAAAATTGGTCTTTTAAATTATTATATTTAATGGAATGAAATAGAAATATTTGTAATATCTATATTTTCACAATTCACTGAAAAATCAATCATTTCTAATATATCCCAAAATATTAACCTATTTTAATTTTGATATAATAATATAAAAAATGAATTTCATTTTATCAACTATTTTTAATAAAATTTAAAAAAATTGAATATTATATTTTCTCACCAAAATATATAAAAAACATTTTTAGAGGAAACATGTTTTTAACAAGAATATGACATTACTAAAAACTGAATTCTTATTTACTATTTATTAGTCAAAATATTTTTATTTTTTATTACATTAATATATTTTTGATAAAATGGTTATTACTATTGATACCTTTTAAATCAATGGGTAAAATATAGTGTTCATATTAATATAAAACTATTTTCTAGTTCGTTCAAGATCTATGTTGCATGTCATGTACATATCGAAAAAAATGTTCTAATAAAATATTATGGTGTTACATTCACCCACACCACATTGAAAAATGCTATCCTCAAAATTTCAACTTATTAAAGGAAATTAATCAATTTATATTTAAAAATTATTTTATTGAAAATCCATATTTTATTACTGGTTAATAAATCTTTATCATTAAAATAAGGAAAGGGGAACACGAAGGTCATCTGGAATAACACATGGATTGGTTTCCAAATAGGAGAACATTGGTGGGAAGTGATAATATATACATGGGAGGAAATTTTATTTTCATATAATGATGCAGACTCATGCATAACATTGAACATAATAATGTGAATAATTATGATAATGTTAACAACCATAAAATCATAAATCAATAAGGATTGAAAAAGTCCATCGATTCAACAGAAATTAATGAAACCAGACATCATTTTTTTGAAGTTATTTATACATTATATTAGGAATTTAAATAAATTTTAGAGAGAAAAAATAAAGAAGTATTCTTACATGATAATTATAATTTTATCCTTTAATATATTTCCACAAACATTTTATTTTTTCACCAAAAAATTATTATTCAAGAAGAGTTTTTCATGCCTATAGAACTATAATCAACATCTTAATCGATAAAAGGATGTTATTCTATTCTTCATGACCTTAAATATTAACCAAAACTGAGTGGATATCATAAGTACGATTATATCCATAGTGTATAAACCTTCTAATTAAATTCAAAAATGTACTTATTAAATAAAATGGTTAAACTTAGATCGTTACTTTAATGACCACACAAAAAATATAAACTCAATAATCTCAACATTAAATAATTTCATAACCTAAAATGTGACCCAATATATTTAATAATACATCCCAAAAAATTTAACTTCATTTTTTTGAAATAATATTTCATGTTAAATAAATTGTTAATCCTATTGTTTATTTATATACTTAAACATAATGAATCTTCTCCAAAAATATCATCAATCTCCATGAAAAATATTATAATGTTGTAAACCTCACCAAAATACATTGTAGAAAATTTATATATAAAAAATAGGTAAACCATATTATAATTATAAATATCTATGGAAATAGTTTCTTGTAATAAATCACCTTTCAACAATCAAAATTTTAAACATCCCACTTTTTAATAGTCTATACTTATCATAAAATCAAATAATATACTAAATTATAGGGTTATATACTCCTTATAGTGTATTCATCCTAACACCCAATAAAATATTCAAATCACCTCAAAATCAAATAACATAAAATATAAAAATGAATATATTTTATTTCAAACTAATTATCAATATTAAATATTTATACCCATGATCATATATATAACTCTCAAGTTAGCCTAAAAATAAAACACATATGATTAAAAAATTAACAAAGTATTTATTCATCAAGTAAAACAAAATAATATTTCCATAAATTCAAAAAAAGCAATAAATATAATAATAGATAACCTTAATCACATATTAAATAAATCACAAACTTATTTCAAGGTCACCAATAATACCTAATTTAATTCTTCAATTTAATTCATCTCTTTATCCCAACTAAACATTATCTCGTTACTACTAAATCAATATTTAGTGTTATAGGTACTATTAAATATATGATTTAAAATGTATCATGAACACCAAACCTAAATATCACCCTTGGATAGAAATGAAATAAGGGAGATGGTGTCTACCCAAGTCCCACCTCTAGTTGGCCCTCAGTTGGTGACTAGCATCGAGGGTATATTAAAAATACAATGACAGACATTTCCCATTAAGAGAACATGAAAAATAAATAGAGAGAAGAAATATAAAAAAATAAATATCTTACCACATATATATAAAACAAATTCCAAATGTATAAATGTAATACCACTCATTACTAAAAAAATAATTGGAAAAAACATAGGTACAAAAAATATTGAACTCAACAACGATTAGAAATCCCAAACAACTCTTAATAACTAGGACCAAGTAATATTCAAACCAATATCTAACCTTCTCCTCATGACCTATAGAATAGTTTATATATACATGGAGTGAGAAAATTGTATATTCAGTAGGATCATCCTCATAACTTCTCATGAATTAGATAATAAAATTATAATAATTTATTTTAAACAACAAGAAAAAGTAAATCATCACATAAATAGTTAAACAAATTTACCAGCGCCACCTAAGCTATCTATAACTATGTATAACATATAAGATATCATGGAATATAATAATAAAACATCAATAGTCCCTTTCAATTACTTCCTCGCTAGTTTTACACCATACCCTAATGTCAAACATCTAGATGCATATCTCTTAATAAATAAGCCATCCTGTAGACAGCTAGGCTATGTATCACAAAAAACACATCAGGTATAAAATCATCACATTATATCACATCTACATTTATTAAAATAGTATATTTTGGGATCCACCACAACCCATATTATGGGTATTATACATGAGGTATTACACCTCAATCCATCACAAATAATACATTCATTTATGTTCCTCAAGCCATCATAGCTTATACACATCATATCAATAGTAATCCATTGGATAATATATTTACAGATTCATGTGTGTAAAATAACCCATCACAACCATCTACACACATTGATACTTAGAGACATGCCTCCATGAATACCCGCACATGAAACTACCATGAGAATAGAGCAGGGTCAAATGGGTTACATAGCCATCAATCCTCCCATTGCGATGTTGGGGAAAAGAACCTTGCTGAGACCATTGGTTGTTATGAACCCTAACTAAAATATATGAGGTAGAATATGTAATCACATATTTTACAAGATATAATATATATCATAATATCACTATAGAAATAACCTAGTCATAAGCTGAACCGCAATTAACGTCTCTAGAATGCCTGACTACCACTACTAGGGACTACATATCCCATAAGAACCCAACCATTTTATGAAGATACATTAAATTACCTCCATAATTCTTAAAATTGTAATATAAATAATTAAATAAATATTCATTAATTAACCATAAAAATTATACTAGTTTACATTTCTTTAACCAACAATGTTAAGTCCATGCCCTCTTAGAATAATCCAAATCTAGTATATTGTCCCTCAAGAGTAAAATCATTTCATCATTTTCATTCCATCACCACCAACACCATATGATATGAATTATTATAAATTATAAACTTTTCATAATACAAAAACCCTAAAATTATTATCCAAAGATACAACTAAGATAAAACATGTAACTAAATAAATCCATCTTCCTAAAGTAGTGGAAAAAATGTAGATAAATAGGAAACCTGGCCATCATCCATTAAAAATATACATATTCAGAAAAAATATAGATTTAAAATAACCATGAGTAGTTTTATCTTCAATCACTTCCAACCATCCTGGGTTCCATCCCAAAAATAAACATGCATATCCCAATTCATCTCTCAATTGTATACATCAATCGCTTTGACATCCTCAATCCCTCCTCACCCACATTTCACAAAAAAATCCTAGGATTATCCATACTTGGATCAAAGGAAAACACCTAGAATGAATTAAATACAAATATAATGAAAATTAACCAAGAAAAACAAGAATAAAAAAAGGTAATTTTAGCCATAAAATAGGTAATTCATCCTTTAAATGTATATAATATTTCACAGATCCCAACACAATGAATTTATCCTTCATAGTAAAATAGGAACTCTTGATCCAAAATATTTATCTTTAGAAAAACATTTTTATTCGATATTGAATTATCAAATTAATTTTACACAGGTTCCAACCACACAGAACGTAAGGCTTCAACTATTACAAGCTACCAAATTATTAAACATTCTATTTAGAATCAAACTAGTTTTTTCAGACTGAGTGAAGAACTATTTTCATTTAACATGAATTGTTATTATTATTATTCACAAACCTTTACATGCATCACATTAATTATGAATTAAAAAAACACTTGTAGTATTTTAATTAGTTATGAAAAAAAATTACATCAATTTTAATTACAATCAAATTAAAAGAAAGAATATATTAAATTAAACATCCAACTACATTAATTCTTTAGTCAACCAATTAAGAAATATTTACTATACATTATTTTACCATTTTACAAGAATGAAACATGAAAACCATGAATAAAAAAGTTCTATTAAATAATATAATATATATCATAATATCTATAAAATTAAGAAAAAAACCATAACCATGGTATAAAATATTATCATGTGATCAAAAAACAATTTCATCTCTAATCCTGTTAAATAATTATTAGGTTAATTTCACTTCCATCCAAATGGATAAAAAATAATTCCTATAATATTAAACATGATTAAAAAATTATAAATGAATCCAATACCTTCAAATCATCAACATTAATCGCATGATAATTAACCAACTTTGTAGATCTTGATCACTTCTCCCATAAGAAGCTACATCATTCCAAGGACTCCATGCCACAACCACACCCAAAAACATCCAATACTCTATAATGATATATAGAGGAACTTCCATCTCATCGAAACAAGTCAAGGGAGGAAAATATCTATGAATCACAATTGAAAGAGGGAGAACTAATCTTAAATCACAGCAGATACAACATAGGATGCCGAGAATTGATCTACTCAAAGGGCTCAAAAATGCCACATGAAATATTGTTGGACACCTAGAACATTGGGATAGAAAAGTTAGGGTTTCAAATAACTGAATATAGCATAGATTATAAGGAGAACTACAAAGGGGTTATTTATGATAATCCCCTCATTTATGGAAGAAATACGTTGAGGATTTTGTTCTACTAAAAATGAATCACCCCAAACCACACATCCTATATTTAACATATGTTTTAACTGTATATTTTATGATGTGTATTTCATAGTCTCGTCCTGAAAAGGAAAAAATTAGGTCGTAAAATTCACTACCACTATAAAACACACCATTACTCCATAAATAACATGTGTGATGTAAAACCCATTTTATGCTGTTAATTCTCCATACTTCTAGATTCTAGAATATGAAAACCAAAAAACTCTACTAAGACACATATGAGATCCATAGGAGTTAAAAAAATGAAGATGGTCACTATAGATGAATCTAGGACATTATATCAGATAATTATGAAAGAATATTATCATTGAGAATATATAAACAATCCTAAAGAATGAAAAGTTAATTTGAATAGCCACACACTTGAGATACCTCTCTTGAATATCATCATTATAGCAGATCAACCAAATCATCATTAGAATAATGTGAACAACCACACAAATATAACAAAAATCTATTAAACACTATCCTATGGGAGAGACCTCTAAAATAAGAGTAATGAAATAGTGAAAAACAATAGGAAACCATATCAAAGCCTAGAAAATGTTCAACAATAACAAATAATATTACAAATATAGAAGATATGAAAAAAACTCAGGGTATTGAGTATGTATATATTAATCTTGTTATTATATACACTCTTCCATACCACCATTATTCCACTAGGCACAAATCAAGGGAATAATAATCCCACCTCAAATAATCTCCTAGTTTTCCAAGATATACACAGGTTGATCCTCAAAGATCACAACATTGTGAACATCAATCTTGATCCAATAAATGTAGTGAGTGTCTCTATAAAGGTAATATAGAATATATTACATAAGAAAAATTTCATGTATCCAACATATCTTTAGGGATCGATATATCTGTTATTCCAAGGCTCAAATGATATACAACTCCTTTAAAGGCCCAAAAAATTGGGAATAAATCTTACACACTTGAAAAATATTCACTTCCTAAAATGATGATTCATCTTCAGAAACATGTAATCTCTAATGTAAAACTCTGGAGGCCTCCCCCTAAAATTGAAATAAGATTTATGTTGATCATGTACTATTTTCATTCTATTTTTAATTACAAGAACCATTTTCATTGTATTTTGTACCAATTCTACCCAATTATTGTTTATTCTTCAACCCAATTCTATAATAATGGAGAACATAATGGTATTCCATACATAACATCAAATGGTTCTTTGATAATCGTGGATTGAAATGTTTTTTTTATAAGTGAAATAAACCAATGATAGGTCCCTCATACAAAAACATCCAAAATCTAGGATAGATTAATGAATCCCGTCTTTAAGAATATAGATTGTTAACTCTGTCTGACCATCCATTTGTGGATGAAAAAAAGTGTAAATGAATAACTGAGATCCGAAAGATTACAAAAGACCTCTAAAAACCTAGGAGATTAAATGAGGAACTTGGGAAAATATGATCATATTTTGGAATCTATGGAGTCTTGATAACGTCTCCAATTAATGATTCCAAAATACCTCTTTTGAGATTGACTCTTTCAACATTATGAAGTGGGATGATTTCTTCAAAGTTATCCTCTATAACCCATATAACATTGTACCCCCTAATATCAAGGTATACTGAAAATGTATTCCATTGAGATGTACTACCACTTATAATGGGGAATGTGTAATGGTGGAAGAAACCTACTTAGAACATATTGCTTAGACTTCAACCTCTAACAGAATAATCACATATAAACAAACTCTACAGCCACACACCTCTACCCAGGCCACCAAAACTAACCTCTTAAAAACCAATATAAATTTATAAACATAGGGGTGTACCCTTGATGGTTTTGAATAAAATGCATAGGGAACCAAATTTTGAATATTTAATTGGACAAAATCCTGCCATGAAACAACACATGGTGTTATCCATCCTTAGAATAATGACTAGGGGAATTGTTAAAGATAAATCAGTCACCCGAGACCAACAACTCAGTATCCCCTCGATAAAACTCCTCTACCCGGTGCAATTAGGATGACTATAATGACATATAGAAAATAAAATCCTTTCCTATGACCTCTATTATATCCAGATGCATTTTTGATTGACCATACATCACTCAATAGGAATCTATAGATTCACAACTTTATCACCACATGACTTTCTACTCAAGGAATCAGAAAAAAATTATGATTTTCTAGTTTATAAAAAATATGAATGTCATAGTCCACAATAATTTCATCCACTGTTAATAAATCATGTTAATTTTACACCTGGATAAGACATACATAAAGTTTTTATGATTAGTGAAGTAAAAAAACTTCTCATTTATGAGGTAATGTCACTACATATTCAAAGAAAACACAACAGACCCCATATTTTGATCACTAGTGTAAAAGTTACTCTCATTAGGGAGTAACTTCCATAGTCCATAAGAAACAATTGATCTCTACTATATTATAGAACAACCTAATAAAACATGTGAATCATCATATAAACCCTCAAACTAAACTTCCTCTTCAAAAAAAATAATGGAATGGAGCACTAAATGACATTCCCTTCAGCTACTCAAAGGTTTATTGACCTTATTTAGTCCAAAATAACACCTGATCCATTCTATTAAAGGATATAAGAGGGGTCTCAACTAGAGATAAATTATAAACAAATCTCCAATTTTAATAACATAGGTATTTATATAATAATTTATTTTCATATTTACTAGTATTCTTTAACAGAATAGTGAAATTAAATATGATAAGTAAATTATAAAATAAAAATAATTTAAACTAATTTATAATAATGTTTTGTTTAAAAGACTAATTTGAAATTTATATAATTTTTATTTGATATAACTAATTCCTTTTTTTGAATTAAGCATATGATACGAGATGAACAGGATGACCTGCTCTTCACGGCGTTGGGTGGTTGGTGAAGGATGAAATTTTGGGCTAAATGGTGTATGATGTGTATGGATAGTAGAAATAAGTATCCAATAAATTATATAAGGATATCTGCCTACTGCTTAAATTAAACACTGAAGGGATTTATGTGACAACCAATCAAGAAAACAACAAACTTAGGTTGAGGAACAAAATTGAGGGCTTTGTGATAATGGATCACCAAACTAACTTGTATATTTGAAAAAAATGAAATAGTTCAATGGGAAAATTGGAACAATCCTCACACAATAGAGAGAAAAAATGTATAAGGTTTATATTAAAATATTAAATTCCATATGGGGGTGGTTATTTATAGCCAAGGGGTGATATAATAGTCAAGGGTATAATATTGTAATGTCAAACATTCTAAACACACTTTTTCCCCATAAATTCAAAAATATAAAGTCTAACAAAATCATTTTAGAAAATTAGCACTTAAAATTAAATCTATAGACCATTGGAATTTACATTCACTCCATATCCCATCATATTTGACTTTCCTCTCAAAATATTCCATTCTAGAATTATCCATGTGTGAAAGGATTCAAAATTCATACAACCATGTGGGAAATGATTTAAACATCATGTTTGGGATTTAATAAGTGATATAGTTGAACCATTTTCACCATAAATAAATGGAAAGATCCAATGTTCCTTTATCAAATTGACATGGGCACCCATTTTTGCATTCATCCTCTTTAGTCTCCCTCACAACATTAGGCCTTGCGAATCCAGTTCCCCCACTCCAATAGTTGAGTTAGTACCTTCAATATGGTTCACATCATCCTATTACTCTTCAAAAAGAGTCATCCTAGACTCCTCACCCCCACACCGACAAATGCAGAATTGTCAGAAACATTGAAAGTGGCATGTAGACTATAATCACATGGTAGAACTATTTTATATGCATTGTTTTTAATCTTTTCTAGAACATGGAATGGTCCATCTCCTCGTGGTGTGAGTTTTTATTTCTTCTTTTCGGGAAATATTTTCTTCTATATATGAATCCAGAATAAGTCATCGGGCCTGAAAAATACATTCTTAAGACCCTTATTTTCACAACAATGTTTTTCTTGGTCATTCGATTGATATTTCACCTTTCATTTTCCATTATTTTTTGATTAATTCTATGCAGCCATTCTCATCCATATTAGTTTGTTCATACAAAGGAAAAAGAAGTTGATCAATAGAGGAATGGGGGTTAAATCTATAAATAATTTGAAATGTATAATATTGAGTAGTCGAATTCCTGGCCCTGATATCTATGAATTCTTCAAAAAAGTCCCTCCTCTGAATTCTTTAAGCTCTTCTTGAATATTTTTCACATAAGGGATGATAATGACTAATTCTCCACATCATTTTTTCCATTAGTTTGTGAATGAAATTTAGAGAAAATAGTAACTTTAATAATATTTTTTTCATAAGGTATTTAAAATATAAATGGGGAATTTTTTGTCTGAATCCAACAAAACCATCCTTGGCATTCCAAATATTTTGATTATATCTTAAAATAAAAGTGCTTAAATGTTATTGGAATCATACGTTTTGTGAGAAAGCATAAAATGATCCATTTTAGAAAAATGATCCACTACAACAAAAATGGAATATCTCTCCCTCTTAGTCTGTGGTAACCCTACAATAAATTACATAGATGTGTCCTTCAAAGGGTTGTTGGGGATTGAAATAGGATGATATAATCTATGTGGGTTTAGTTTTCATTTTGATTTATATAAGACAATGCACATTCCCATAAATTTTTCAACATCTATAGATATCCCAAGATTATAAAAGGATCACTAAAAATGTTTAATGTTATTTGAACACCAAAATTTCCAATTCACCCTCCATAACGTGACTTCTTTTGTGAAAAAAAACATACATAGAAATTAGAAAGGAAATTATTTTCAATACGAAGTAGGAATCAATCATTTAAATAGAACTTTTCCAATCTAACTCCAGGTTAACAATGTTTATAAGTTTAAATAAAATCACTATCAATGGAATAAAAATCCTTAATGCATTCATACCCAATAATATTTTAATCCAATAAGGATAAAAGAGAATGACTATAGGAATTTGTGTTAAAAATAATATTTTATTTACCATTTTTGTTCTTGATGACATATTGAAACGATTCAATGAATTCCAGTCATCTAGAATTTTTCTTATTTAGTTTATATTAGACCCTAAGGTATTTAAGAACCCCAATATCAGAATGGATCAAAATTCATTAGTCTAAAGACAATGTTTCCGTGTTTCTATAACTCTAAACAATGCATACAACTCCTTTTCAAATGTATAATAGTTTAATGTTGGTTCATTTAACTTCACACTAAATAAATCAAATAGGTTACCTTATTACATGAGCACTCTTCCAATTCCTTTCCCACTAAGTTCACATTCAATTTAAAAAGTATTACTATAGTTTGTACGTGAATGTAGAGGAGTGTGGGCAAGTCTCTCCTTAAGAGCATGGATGGAAATCTCTTGAATTGTACCCCATTTGAAAGGAACATTATTCACTATCAGCACACTAAACAGTGATTCTTTTGTGATATATTCCTTCAAAAATATCCATTCAAAAGAGAAATCACATGTAAACTTATCACATGTCCAATAATGGTAGGAGTTGGCCATTATTGTACCACTTTTATCTTTTCAATGTCGACATCAAATCCAATTACACTCATACCAAATCCATGGAAAACAATCCTATAAAGGAAAAATTCACTATTATTTATGTTTACAAACATGTTTTCATTTCACAAAACATTTATGACCTTTCTTAAGTGATCTAAATGTTCATGTAAATTCATAATATACACCAAAATATCATAATACTATGATTCCAATAATTTTATAATATATGCACTTAATACATGGTTTATTAACCTCATAAATATGATAGGTGCATTTGTGGGAGTAAAAGGAATGAAAAACCATTAATAATGTCCATGTTTTGTCTTAAATGTTGTTTTCCACTAACCACATTATTTCCTAATAATTTTATGGTACCAAATTTTCAAATCAATTTTTGATGAAATAGTGGATCCATTTAACTCATATATAATATCATCTAACCTTAAGATAGAATGATGATACATAATAGTGATTTTATTGAAACCTATGAAGTAAATGCACAATCTCCATGTTTCATCCTTATTTGGAACTAGAATCATAAGTACAACATAAGGACTAATGATTTATATGATGTAAACCACATCCAAAAAATCACTAACTTTCCTTTTAATTTTTTGTCTCCCATGGGATGGTGTGATATGCATGGAGGTTCGGTAGTGACTCTCCAGGAAAGAGGTAAATTTAATTCTCAATAACTCTAATGGGTAGTAAACAAGGATTAAACTCTTCTAGAAATAAATCATCATACTCTAAAAATAGACTCAACAACATTCGACAAAAAGGGGGTAAGTAGTTTGTGTTTAGCAACAAATATTTGTATATAACTACTTATAGGGTTTTATATGAAAAAATATATTCCTTAACCGCAATATTTGTTTCCAATATCACACTTTTGTTTTCTCTAAAAAAATCCCTATTGGGTTTTCTTTTCCTTCAAATTATTTTCTTATATTGTTTTATTTCATTCCATCATTCTATTATTTTTTCATTTTCACTCAGTTTTTCATCATTACCCATTTTTTTCTTCTCTCTAAAAATGAGATATTCAAAAAAATGACGGAAAAGGGGTTGAGGTTTATAGGTTCCCCTCAGAGTACGAAAGAGTGACAATTTAGAAACCCATCATGTGTAACACATTAATCGTACTGCCATGGTCATCCCAAAAATAAATGACATAACATCAAAGGAAAAAATTCACACCAAACCTCATCTTGGTACTTTTCAGGAGTGAAAAATACCTTTACTTGTTTGGTAAACTTCAGATATTTGAAATCATTTAACCATTGAAGCTGGTATAGAGTTTGATGCCTCAATGTTGGGAGCCAGAACTTCTTCACCAACTTAGTGCTTTTTACATTGCTACAAAATGACCCATAAATAATAACACTACATACCTTCCCATTGATATCTAATCATGTATAGAAAATATTCTCTCATATGTCCATTTGTGCATATAAAATACTCATAGTGTTGGGAATCTCACTATCTTCTAAAAATTCTCCATTAATAACTTTGGGGGATTCCACCTCTTCCTCCTTCGAGCACTCTCCATTAGTCTTCAATTCACTATACTTTTTGAGGGTAATGGTCTGTTGGTTTAGTAATTCACTAGTGAAGTTAACCCTTCCTTGACAAACAAAACACCAAATATCCATATTACTTGTATGATTACCCTCAAAATTAGGTTTTTTAGTGGATAAATTACCTTTCCACTTTTTAGACCAACCAAATATTTTGTATTTGTTGAATCCACAATTTCTATACATGAATTTATACATGGATTGAATGGTTTAGTGGGTTTCCTCATGTTTCTCCTACTTTTTTATTTGTTTGTTGATCTTTGTTTCATGGTAGAGCATGTATTGTATATTTTTAAGCTAGTACATCTCTACTTGACTGGTAATCTCTCTGTTGAGTCCATGTAATAATCTCACCATGGTTTCCTCGAAAACTTCATCATTATTTTCTTGAATCAGGGAAATTTTCATCATCTTTTAGTAATATTCAAAATTCATACTCATTTGGGTGATGAATTTATGTTTTATGTGAATATCTCTATGGTAATGTGTGGGGAAAAACTACTTCCCCATGTAAAACATCATGTTGTCCCATGTGTGGATGATACATCCACCATATATAGACCTATCCATTTTTATTTAATCCCAGAAAATAAAAATAAAATTAAAAAATTAAGGGGAATAGTGTTTGACCTTTTCCTCCTTGGAATATGAATCACATGGAAAAGACCTGCTCAATACGCATCTCCCACTCCATGTATGTGGCTGAGTCTCTTTTCTTTTGAAACGAAGGTACCCTAAACCTAATCTCACCATGTAGTTCATCATCATGTAGTATCCCTTGGCCTCCTCTAGGTTGTTGGTAAAACAACATCATTTGTAGGAAATCCCAGAAATCATAGTCAAGGTTTTCTATGTACCCCTATATGATGTTGGGGGGATGAGGTGCCAGATCACATTGTGGGCTATCATGGATCATCCTAGGGAATTGTTAGTTATATAAGTTATCAATCCTCTTTTTTATCACCTATAACAATCTATTAGAAAGATTCTATAAATGGATCACCAAATGTTTCATTTGGAGTGATGTATATTTTAGTGTGGCAGATATACATTGACATTTTTCATTACTAGCATGAGAAATTATCTTCCCCTGATCATCTTCTCTAATTTTTTACACAAAGACACATGTGGGGAACAACACATAGTGCTCGAGACATAATCACACACATGAATACACACATGCACACACACAATATGTATACGCTCACGTACAAAAGGATACAAACTAACACACACAATATATACACACTCAGACACCCAAGGAAACAGAGTCACACATGTAATATATACACACTAATTCACACAAGGATACACCATAACACACACGAGACAAACAAACATACACATAAATATATATATATAATTTCTCCTCAATCTCAAAACTAAATTCAAATCTAATGCTCTTAGGAAATCTAATACCCTCTACATAGGGATCACATTACACCAATCCTTCTTACATCATGATTATGTTGGTGGATGGTTCAAAAAAACCCATTTGAGTGGTAAGAGGTAAAAAATTGTAATCAGTGAAAAAGATGGTAGAAAATGTGTAAAAGGTGAAAAAGGCATAGAAATGTGGTATGTGGGTTTTGCCCGATTGTGAAAGATAAGAAAAATTAATAATAATATGAGCCAAATATAAGATGGTGGGGAAGTAAAATTATGGAGAAAGTAAAATATGAAAATTAAAAGTTCTAATAATGTAACTAAAAAAGAATTAATTATAACTTCTTTTTTTCAAATCACACAAAAATATTTGTGCTTAGAATTTTAAATCAAAATATGATGAATATAATGTAATGATTTTATTAGAAATCACTAAAGGAAATGACATGATTACTTTTGAAAATCACAAAATGTTGGGGTGAGAAAATTTAATTGTTTTGATACAAATCACATATATAAAATTAAATATGAAATGAATATATATGAATAATTAGCTCAATGAAAAAATATTTCAATATTACACAACATAAGCCAATTTTTGAGGTTTTCCAAGAAAAAGGGTTTTTTTAATGGGTGGATAATAAGGAAATATTATAATGGTAAAGTTTATATGGGATATAAAAATCTCAAAAGATGCATGTCATGTAAACCGGAGCTATGATACCAACTGATTTGATTCACACGAGGTGGCACTATCTTTACGGTGTATAATTAAAGATGAAAGATGCGGTTTTGGGATAACTGGAAGATGATGGGTATGGATAGTGGATGAAACCATCCAATAAATGCTATAAAAAGGTAGAACTACAACGTAGACAACACACTAAAGGGAGGGATGAGATAGACAATCTACTTAACAATGCACCTAGGTTGAGATAAGAAATTGGGGGCTTTTAGATCTTGGATAACCAATCTAACATTTAGATTGAAAAGGAAAGAATGCATAAGATAGAACCGATTAAAACAACCCTCACAAAAAAAAGAGACAAATAAATCATAATCTATCTATTTAAATGTTTAATTCTATACAAGTTCTATGGGGGTGGATATTTATTTCCAAGGGGGGATACAATAGTCAATGGTCTAATACCCTAAATTTATAAATTCTAAACCTATTTTTTCCATTAATTTCATAAATATAAAGTCTAACAAAGACTTTTGGGGAAAGTAGCACATATATTTCTAACTATAGTCCACCTAATTTGACATTAAGTGCATGGACCACATGATTTGAATTTGGTATCCAATGATTCCATTCTAGAATTTTCTATGTGGGAAAGTCTTATAAAATCACGCAACCATGTTGTACAAACTTTAAACATAATTTTTGGGCTTGAATAAATGATATAATAGGCCCATTTTCCCAATCCATGCAATGAATGATTCATTGGGGAATTAATGAAGTGATATGGGCACCCATTTTAGCATCCCACCTATTCAATATATCTCGTATCATCGGGCCTTACAAATCCAACTCCTCCACATGGGCAATCAACTCAGTTCCTTGAACATGGTTCACATCATCATGTAAAAATTATCATGGTATGATTTTTTTAGAATTTTCTAAAAAAATAATTTTTTCATGAGTAGTAAGAAATGTAATTTTTTTAAATATGGTACAATTTTTTATTGCTTAAAATATTAATTTTGATATAATATTTATTAAAATTATAGACTGAATAATGTTTGATATTATAAAAGAAATATTGCTAAAAAAATAAGAACATATAAATTATATTTTATTTAATAATAAGTATAGACATTATTTTTAGTCTTGATGTAGTACCTACACAGCATTGAAAAAGTCATTTTTATTTCCTTATATATTATATTTGAGTGCTAAAAAATATTTTTATAACTTTTTTACAAATTATTATGAATAATTTATGTTTTTGAATATTAATTTAGATTTATTGAGTTATATAACTTGAATCTTATCCAAACTATGACTAAATAATTTTCTTTGAGCATGTGTCAGATATTTTCTTCTTTTGATTAGAATTTAAGACATTTTAAACCCCATGAATCACTTGTATAATTTTATAAGATTTTATTTCAAAGGAATTCAGGTTATCCACCATATAGTTTTTAATTAGTATAATATTTTTATATATGGTTTTCTAGAAGTTTTTTCAAAAATAAATAGTCTTTTGCAAGATAATAACTTTATCTTCCACATGGAAATATATTTTTAATTTTTGGGGAATAAATAATTATCTTAATGGCTAATACAATAATGATGCATTAATTATATAATTAAAGAACAAATCAAATTAATGATATTAAAAATAAAAAAATAAATATAATTTGAGATTTTTATATTAATACATTAATTATCTTAATTAATGTGATATTTATTTGAAAAAAAAGGTTTTGAATTTGTTTCTTCTTTTTGATTTTTTAAATTCACAGTTATGAATAGTGTTTAATTTCAAAAAAATTATATTTCAAGAATAAAATATTTTTATTAAATTATTTAAACAAGAATAAAAAAATCCCAAAAATGATATGGTTATTTTGAAAAATTGATCTCTTATTATTCTAATCCATTTAAATTAGTTAACCCTATATTATAATTCTTATATTTTAATATTTTTGTTAATTCTTAAATAACCCATGACCTCAATTATAAAAGGAGACTCATCCCATCACAAAATTTCATTACCTTTAGCCTTCATGATAGACAAACCTATACCAAATTACATTAACGTAATCCCTTGACACATTCTTGTGCATCTGGTCTCATAAAAAACCACTTCAATGATCCTTAAGGAGGTTATCAAGAAGATAAGATTCAAAAGGTAAATTATTTATTCTTCTCTTTTAAATTATTTCTCACTTCTACCTTATCCTAAAAAAATATCCAATGTTTCATAATAACTATTGTATCCTAAATTTACTTAAATACTATTATTTTAGTGGTATATCCATCATCAAATTTTCTTATTTTCTCCTTTTATTCTTAAAAATAATATCATCATCTGTGGTGTGTTAATTCACTGCCTTCATGGATGGCGCATTTTCATACTCATTGCTACATTAAAGGGAGGTTCAAATTCCTATTTAATTGTTTAAAATGACCTATAAAGATAGTAGTTATCACATCTATAGTGTTATTTCTTTTCTACTAGGTTCTCTATAATAAAATCACCAGGAAACCTTGAGGGAAACACACCCAAAACCTTGAAAATAACTAAATATTATAAATAAATGGTTGAAAGGATGCTATAAAATGGTCATATAAGGTTGTATAAATATGATTATAGTTTTTAATAAATTAATAACACTATTTAATAAATTATATAGGATGATAGAACTCTTTTGAAGGAAGTCAATATGAGTTAAGAGGCCTTTTTTAAATCATCTTTAATGACTCTGCACAAAATTTCCTCAAGAATGTTTTTATTTAAAAAATATATATACTTAAATATAAACATTATTGATTTCATGATTCCTTATTTTTTGATACTTTATTTATAATATTTCATATTTATTTTCAAATTAAATTTTTTCCATTGTATCTGTGAAATATTCCTTCAATATGTGTTTTTTCTCATTGAATGACTTTAATCATGAAAGTATTCTTGTTTAATGACTATGTCATGGCTCTTGGGAATTGTTTACGAGTAAGGGTGGGACCTATATCTCCATCCAATTAAATGGGTATGTTTATTATGGAGGTCAAATACAATGGTTACTCCAAGGGTAACTATCATGGTTACACTATATGATAGTTGTGAGGGTTACATAATAAGGTAGTCATGAGAGTTATATTGTAAGGCAACCATGAGGGTTAAAATTAAAATGGTAGAAACAAGAATTAAAATCATAATTAATTAATTATTCAAGGTACCAAAATGGTTTATTTATGGTTTTTAATTTTTATTTAAAAATACTATTATCACAAAGCATGTATATGATACTATATGGGGGAGAAGTATATCTTTGTGAAAATTATTTCATATGTGTATAAATACTCATAGACTAAAAATTTCAATATTTATTCTTTTACCTTACTAAGATTTTTGTTCTCATCCCATTTTTTAAAATGTTTTTCATAGTGTTTAAGGAAAGGTAAGAGAAAAGAATAATCCATGATGAGTTTTGTGAAGATTTTTTCTGGAGAAGAATTCATTATTTATTTAAAAAAAATTATTTTGAAAAAATAGATATTATTTTTGTAGTATCCAATTTTTATGCATGTGGGTTTGTCATTTATGAATTTTGAATTAATTATATAAAATATGAACTGAAAATATCATTAAGAATGTATGAATGTGTATTTGTTTTGGAAATTAATATTTTATGAAATGTTTAAGGTAGTGTACTTATAGTTGGTATCACAGGGATGTTTAGATATTATTTTGGGATAAGATGATGATAATATAATACCATAATTGTTCTTTATATTATGGTTAATATGAAATGATATAGAATTAAAAGATTACCACATTTCTTCATTTAATTAATTTCTATTCAGAAAGGTTTTTTAGAGAATAAATAGGGAATCAGAAGTAAGAACGTATCAACAAAATGATATCCTTCCAAATCCACAGCATAGAATGGTGGGAATTAGAACCAATTTTTTTTTGACAGTAATGGTTTAGTTGAAGCAGCTCATCAATGGAGTTTTCATCCATTCATGGGAGCTACCAAATCTACCAAAAAGTAACATAATGATTGTGGAACATTTTTTGAGGAAACACCCACATGATACGAGGGGATCTTTAGAGCCAGTGGTGGGTTAAGTTTGAATTAAATCCATTAAAAAGATATTCAATTTCATGGGTTCTTTATATAATAAAAAGTTTAGTCATTATTTTTATCATTTTTAAGTTGAAGTTGTCCAACAGTGGTCAATTGTCAAGAATATTAGGGATAATGAGGAGATTGATTCCTTGGAATGTGATGAATTTAAGATTCCATTCCTTGAAAAATATTTTCCTAAGGTGGTTTGATGTAGTATTGAAAATGAATTCCTTAAAATGAAACAAAATGAGTAAGATTTTGTGTCTGTGTATGAATAAAATTTCTCTTAATTTGCATTGTAAGCTCCATATCTTATTCAAGATCTTGATAGTAAAATAAATACTTTTTATATAGAATTGAATAAATGATATCAAGGGTCATTAGATTCTCATGAATTCCAAAGTTATTAAAATATTTTTTGATGTACTGAGAGGGTATAAATGGAGTTTTCTTATGAACACATGTACATCGAAAACATGAAAATGAAGAGGTCCAAATTTAAAGTAATGTGTAAGGATAAATCAATGACATTTGAATTTATGAAAATATAGTTTACATTTTTTTTAAAAAATTGTGGTAAAAAACCATGGGGAACACCTTAACAAAACTAATAAGTGTTTTTATGTGGTGATTTTGTACATATGGCCTGATATTTCATTAAAATGGATGGTAGTGTTGGTATATTATATTTTTAAAAGAAAACTTTAAAGTGATTCAAATATGGTGTGATGGAGAATTATTCAAATTCCTACCCAATAAAATATTTAAATGATGGAAAGTGTTCAGAATATAAGATGAAAGGTGTAGTGAAATTCATTTTTACTTCATCAGTAGATGTTAAGACATCCAATGATGTGGTATCATGTACTTTGTTTATTAACTAGAGTATTTTCTTATGGTTTTTTTGTTACAGTTTCTACACATTCCCTTATTTAAAATAAATTTTATGGTTAATAATAAATTTTACCTCATGAAATAAAACTATAACTTATTAATAAAACAATAGGGGGAATATTAATGAAGAAATGAATTATAAGATTATTCCTATTATTATCTATGGAATGAAATTACCTGCTAACCTTGTTGTTTTTACTTAGTTGAGTTTGATGTTATTATAGGTATGGATTAGAAATATGATTATCATTTTATAAATGATTGTAGAGAAAAATAATTTGGGCTTCAAAAAGTGTTTTAGTTTGTATAGAATACTAAACCCATACAATTGGTGCTATATCAGGAAGTTGAAAAACTGTGAAAAGATGGGAATGAAAGTTATATTTCACATATTGTTGAAAAAAAGTGAACTAATTAGTTTAATGATGTTCCAATGGTAAATAAATACCAGAATGTTTTTTTAGATGAGTTTATCAATGTTATACTTGATCAATAATTTTAATTTACCGTTGACTTTGTTCTAGATTATAAGACAATTAAAAAACCCCCTTATCAAATTTCTTATGTGGAACTTATTGAATTGAAAAATAAGTTATAAGAGTTACATGGGAAAAACTTCATTCATCCCAATACTTCACTATGGGGTGATCCTATATTTTTTAAAGTATAGAAGGTTCCTTGGGGTTTTTTTATTAATTATAGAGATTTTTATATTATTACCGTTATGAATAAGTATATATTTCCTCATATCATTTACTTTTTTTGACCAACTCTAGGGAGGAAAATATTTTTCCATGATTGAATATAGATATCGATACCATCATCTGAAGTTGAAGAAGGTTAAAATTATAAAAAACAAAAATCCATACTAGATATGATAATTAATAGCTTGTTATTTTGACATTTGGTTTAAAAAATGATTTTTCTATATTTATGTATCTTATGCATATAAATTTCTCTTTATATTTGGAACAATTTTTTTTTCTTTATTGATGATATATTTCAATTTTAAAAAATTTATTGGGATCATGAAAAATATTTAATGATGGTCCTACAAACTCTTAAGGAAAATAAAATAAACAGAAAATTTAGAAAATGTGATTTTTGGTTACAATAGATCTCATGCATTTGGAACATTATTAATAAATATGACATAGTAGTTGATACCTTAAAAACAAAACTGGTTGGTTAATGGAATATCCCTAAAGATGTTATTAATATTCATAGTGTTCTTGGATATGTAAGATATAACTGATTGTTTCTTCAAAACATTAAACAACTATCTCACTCGCTAACTCTATTAATAAGGAAAGGGGTCAAATTTATTTGGATAGAAGAATGTATTGTTTATTTTTAGGAATTGGAGAAGAGATTTTGATTTTTCACCTACTATGATGCTTCATTGATTAGACATGGTTATGTTCTAATGAAAAATGATCAGGTAATTTCTTATATATCAAGAAAATTAAAACATCAGGAGTTAAATTATCCTACATATGATTTGGAAATAGCCTATGTGGTATTGACTTTAAAAATTTAGAGACATCGTTTATATGGAGCCAAATTTAAAATATAAACTAACCATAAAATTTTGAAGTATATATTTACTCATAATAAACTGAACATGAGGTAGAGAAGATGGTTAGAACTAATAAAATATTATAATTTCATGATCAATTACCATAATGAAAAACTAAAAAAAATTGTGGATTCCTTGAGTTGAAAACATTATGCATCATTAAACATGTTATGTTTGGAACATAACCCCTAGGTTAATATTCTGAAGAATTTTTTCTTGGAAGTTGTTGGTGTAGGAAATTCCACTAATTTTTTAGGAGTTAGTGCAATCATCACTATGTAAAAGAATTAAGCAAATCCGAAGGAATACCCTCAGTTAAATAAAAAAAGGTATAATTGATTAAGTAATATAGGTTTCCTAAATTTCATTTTTGTAAGTAGTTTTTTTAGATAATAAAAGTGATTTTGTGTGCCTTGTTATTCCTTGATAAAGATTGAATTTTCATGAGAAGCTCACAGTTCTCTGTTTTTAGTTCATTCTGGCAGCACTAAGATGCACAATGACCTTTAATAAGTATTATTGGTGAGATGGAATAGAAATCGATATGGATGATTTTACCCAAAAATTTGGTATTTTAAAATGGTTAATGTAGAGAGATAAGTACAAAAGGGTATGCTTCAGCATTTTCTAGTTACAAAGTGAAAATGGAAAAATATATCCATTGATTTCTTGGTAATACTACCAAATAACTCTTGAGATAACAATGTTATATGGATTATTGTTGATTGACTAACTAAATTTGTCCATTTCTTTCCTATTTTAGATACTCTTTCTCTAGATATAATTTGTTGACTACACCTCAAAGAGATTGTTAGGATACATGGATTTCATCTTTCTATTGTATTTTTCCAAGATCTTAAGTTCACTTCTATATTTTGGAAAGTCATTCATAATTCATTGGGAAATGAATTAAATTTCAGAACAGTCTTTTTGTACTCATTTTGGTGGACAAACTGAGAGAACTATTCAAACATTGGAAGACATAATAAGTTCTTGTTCAATGGATTCTAAGTGAATTTTGGATCAGAATATTTATTTAGTTTAGTTTTTTTATAATAACAGTTTTCATTCCAATATAAAAATGGAACCTTTAAGGTATTATTTGGAAAGTAGGATCGAACTACATCATTATTTGATCAAATTATAAAAATAGAAGTTAATGGGACTGGAATTAATAGAGGAGGAGGTTCAGAAATTAATTATGATTCAGTAACGCATGAGGATAGCTCAGACAATGCAAAAATGCTATGAAGATAATAGGAGGAAAAAAATTTTATTTCATGGAAGGTGATCATGTTTTCCATAAAATATATGGTTTGGTAATAAAGGAAATAAAAGTCAAAGGTTTATTGAAACTTATGAAATCATGGATAATGTTGGAAAAGTTTCCTACTGAGTATCTTTGCTTTTATTTTTATCTCATGTACATAATTGTTTATCATGTTTCGATATTAAAACAGTATGTAATAGATCCATATCATGTTTTGAGCCCGAAATTATTTTAGATGGAAGATAAACTTTCATATGAGGAAAATCAAGTTTATATTGTTGATAATATAGAGAAAATATTATAGTACAAGTTAATTCCCCAAGTTAAGGTTTTGTGTTGAAACCACATGGTTTATGAAGCATCATAGGAATTTAAATATGTTATGAGCGAAAGGTATCCCCATTTTTTGATATGTGAATAAATTTTAAGGAAAATATTTCAAGGGGGGGTATGTATCCACCCAAGTATTGATAGAATATTTTTTTTCATATTTAGTAGTTTTATGGAACTAAATAGTTATGTTCAATAAGTAATGTAATTTTTAAAATAAATAATTTTTATTTTTTTTATTTTTATACTTAAAAGAATATAATTCATCATATATAATTCTGATTTAAAAAAAATAATTTGATCATTGAAATCATCATTTTAAAATTTTCTTGGAATGAATTTTTGAGAATTTTCTAAAAAAAATTAATTTTTCATGAGTTGTAAAAAACACCGGTTTTTAAATAGGATACATTTTTTGATATCATCAAAGAATAAGTATGATATAAAATTTATTAAACATATTTTTTGAATAAATTATGATATTATAATGGGAATATTTTACAAAAAAAATTTGGAATAGTTAAATTATATTTTATTTCCAAATAAGTATAAAAATCATTGTCACTGCCGATGCAGTGCCTGCACAGCACTGAAAAACTAATTTTTGGCTCATTAAAGATAATATTTGAGTGATATAATTTATTACCAAGACATTTTTATTAATTATTATGTTTTTTTGTTTATTTTTTTAATTTAAATTTATAGTGTTATATAACTTGAGTCATATCAAAGTCCTTATGCGATGCATGTATAATGACAGAAAAGTCAAATAAACAAGTTAATGAATTTAAATTGACATGGATAAAATTGATTATAAATAATTGACTAATATAAATTATTATCTTAAAACTAATTAATTTTTTATGATATTAATTCATCTTTAATTTTTATATATGAAATAATTATCTTTAATGGTTGTGAAATGATGGTGCAGTGCCAATGTAGGAAGAAGAAGAATAAATAAAATTATTTTTATTGAAATTATAAGAACCATAAATTAGACCAAAATTTTAGTAAATCATTTTAATTAAGCATGCTTAAACTATTATATTATTTTTATTCAAATTTGGGAAATTGTAGTCCCATATGAGCCACTTTAATCCTATTAGAATATGTTATTTCAAAGGAAGTCAAGTTGTGAAAACTACAATTTTTAATTAGTATAATATTTTAATATATCATTTTCCAAAACAAAATTTAAAAATATAGATTATTTTGAATGATAAGTAACTTATCTTCCTCCTAGAATTATTTTAGGTAATAAATTATTACCTTTATGGCTTGTACAAAGATGATTCAATAATTATATAATTAATGAATAAATCAAATTAATGATATTAAAAAAATAAAATAAATAAAATATGATATTTTTAAGGTAATAAACTAATTAAATAGAAAAATATGATATGTATATGATATAATATTTTTTTTATAATTTGATACTTTTTGATGTTTTAAAGTCGTAGTTATGAATGGTTTTTAATTTGAAAAAAATTATTTTTCAGGAATAAAATATTTTCTTAAATTATTTAAAAACTAAAGAAATATTGAACAAGAAAAAATGATAATATTATATGAAAATTTGACCCTAGGATTCTTAATACTTTTTAATGTCTTTAACCCTATATTAGACTTATTATTATTATATACTTTATGTAATTCATAAATAACCTCTCACTAGAATTATAAATTGAGACTCGTCCCTTCACAAAATTTCATCACCTTGAGCCTTTTTTCTAGGATATCCTTCTAAAAATTAAATTATAATCATCCCTTGACACATTAATGTTATTCTATTTTCAGAAAATAATACCTCTAAGATCCATAAGGATGTTCTTAATGTGGAAGGATCCAAGAGGTTAGTTCTTTCTTCTTCGCTTTTAAATTATTTCACACTTATAACTTCCTCTCAAACAATATATAATGTTTTATTTTAGATCTTGTATCATAAATATATTGTAATTTTGTTTTTTTAGTGGTATATATATCATCATAATCTCTTATTTTCTCATTTTATTTTTAAAAAAGAAATCTTCATCCAAGGTGTTTCAATTCAACGTCTTCATGGATGATGAGTTTTGTTTCACTTTATTTCATTCTAGGGAAGTTTAATTTGAAAGGTATTTTTTTAAAATTAAGTAAATATATATATTTTCTCACTTTAGGAGAATTATTTATTTTTTAAAAGGATTTCCATAATAAAATGACCGTGAATCCTTGATGAAAACACACCCAAAATAATGAAAATATGTAAATATTATTAATAAATGGGTGGAAAGATATTATAAACATGATTATAGTTCAATAATAAATTAATTACACTATTTAAGACATTATATTAGAGTTTTTATCACTTTTGAAGGAATTTTACCCCGAAGTAAGGGACCTTTTTTAATATCCCCTTTAATGTGTCTTTTTATAAAATTTCAAAAGTAATGTTTAAATAAACATATATGACATGTGAAAATTTCGTTATTTCATGTTGCCTTAATTTTTTGTTCTTTCTCTACAATATGTCATGTTTATTTTCAATGAAATTTTTTTACTTATTATGTGTGCAGTATTACATTGATATGTGATTTTTCTCAAGGAATATTTATATGATTCAAGTATCCATGCTTAGTGATTATGTTATAGTTCTTGGGAATTATTTATGATGAAGGGTGGGAAAAATATATCCCTCCAATGAATTGGGTATGTTCATATTGGAGGTTTACCATAATGGTTGTTGCATGTGTAACTATGATGGTTACACCATAAGGTAGCCGTGAGTGCCAAACAATATGGTTTCCATGAGGATTACATTCAAAGGTGTGCATGAGGGTTACAAATCATATGGTAGCGGTGAGGGATATAATATAAGGTAAGCAATTAAAAAAGTTTCCTAAATGGTATATTAATTTTTTATATGTTTTATGAAAATATACTATTTTCCCAATGTAGTAATATGATACTTTATAGGTGATAAGTATATCTTTATGAAATTCATTTCATATTTTTTTATGTATTCATGAACTAACATTTTATTTCTTTATTTTTATTTCCATTACTGAGATTTTTGGGCTCATTCCATGTTTTAAAATGTTTTTCATAGGGTTTACTAAAGTTTATGAGAAAATATGAATCCAATACAAATGTTGTAGATATTTTTCAGGAAAATAATTCATGATTTGTTAAAGAAATTTAATGATTGGGAAAAATGAATATTGTTTTAGTGGTATCCACTTTATATGCTTTTTGAATTATTGTGAGTAAATTTTGACCTAATTATCTAAAACTACAAACCAAAAATATCTTTGCTATTGTAGGATGTGAATAATTTTTTTGAATATACTATTTTCTAGAATGATCAACGATAGGTAAATATACATATAATATCATATAATATAATGGAATCTCCACAACACCATATTAGTCTTTGTGTATTCCCATAAAAAACCACCTTTATAGTTAAAGGTTCCATATAAACACCTTTCCAGAACACAAATTACCAATGAAACAAACTCCATTTGCCCAAAAATCAAACTGTGAAAACATCCCAAAATGATGTTGATGAGAATAACTCTCAAAATTTAATTTATATTCTTTACATGTTTCACTTTATATATGGAGTGCATAAGAGTTTAATTGATGAAAATCACCATGAAATTATCCAAAATACATCACTATTATTGAATTCATCAAACAGATAAAAAAATATGTTGCATTTTTTATAATGAATGAGCTAACAATTTACTCCTAAATTCCATGATGATAATAAAAGGAAATATTTTAAATTTATTCACTCTTCTCATACATTAGATGATATTTAGGTCGTAGATCGATCATCAAGAAAAATATTTCTCCTTATAATTGATCAATGAAATCATCATTCCATGAAAGAGGATAGTAGATCTTCATGGTCACTTGATTCAAACTATGGTAATCAATTCATGGATTAGAATTTCTATGATACTTCTTTATAAACAAAAATAGTTCTCCATAAGGTGATACTCAGAAGAAAAAAAACTTACTCCAAAATATTGTTATGTTTTACTCACATCTCTCTTAATTTATAATAATCCATCATTTATAGAGACACTAAGATATGAGAAATTCCTGGTTGTAACTCTACCAAAACTTGATCTCCCATCGAGTGGGTAATGCTACAACCTCCTCAGGAAAAACATCAGGTTACTCTTAAATAACCCTCAGAAACACTATTTTATGAATATCAAACAATCTCAGAATAAGATCATCTATCATGGAAGAGAAGGATGAAACACACCTATTTTCCATCTTAGGGTCTCACTCATCCAGGAACACTAATGGATCTCTATCAGAATCACAGAACACAACATTCCTCATAATGAAACAAATTATCAAATGTACTAAATTCAACCAATCCATGCTAAGGATGATCTCATATGGATGAATACGTAATCAACTGAAGTATCTCAGGAGATGTGTTTTCATAACACATGACCAAATTCTATAAAAAGTTCATATAATTAATCTTGACTTCCATTTAGCATTGTCAATTCAAAGGGAGATGAAAAAATATCTTCCACAAGTAAAAAATAATGTACAATTATAGATGCTATTAAGGATCATGTATCTCCAAATTAAAAAAAAAATCATTCATCAATGTATAAAATAAGCAAAGAGTATCTTAGATGATGTATGGATTTTGGAATCTGGAAACACCATTTTACGATGCTAGCCACAAACTTCCCCATGACCTCTCTTAACATATTGAAGACCACTTCCATGGAAACACTCTTCCTTTTGAGGATGAGGAGTATCTCAGGGATATCCTCTTCATTCCCCATGTCATATATGATAATACCAAACTAGAAAAACGTTCTTTAGTTGCCTCGACTAAAAATTCCTCAATAGAAGAACATATTGTGGAACACCAGGAACATGCTGACTACTTAGAATGTTCAGGAACTCTCTCCACTAATAACCTCAACTTCCAAAATAAAAACACATGCATGATCCCCTAAAATAGATCTAAGAGATGCCACCCTTAGGTAAATGAGATGATGAGGGTTGTGCCCCACACAAGGATGACTAAAAACTCCTCTATCCTCATAATTGAAAACCCAAAACCACAAATCTACTTCATGAGGAATTATGATGACTCCCCTCTTCTGAAGATCTAATTTTGGCCAATTTCAACTCAATGAACTATTCTTTGGTTAGAACATCCTAACACATCAACAACATGAATGGGGTAACCTAGAGTAAGATCTCTAGATGCAATTATTCCTCAAAATAACTCACTCTAGCCTCCTCATCTTGTAATTGGTCGGAAGAATATCACATTATGGTCTTAGAATAGATCCCAAACTTCTTCACACATGAACTACCTTATCGAAGGGTAATCAGCTCAAGAAACTGGCCACCTGAATAGTCTAAGAATGAAACCCTACTCCAATTTGGTCTACAAAAATCTACCATGAGAGAATTTAATTAATGCAATCCTAGATTAATAATATCCATTGCTGCCTCATTACTCCACGCATCAACCCCACGACCGATGAAAATCAATGACCCAACTTACCAATGTTTCAGATCAAATCTATTTAAACCTCCTCCAAAAAATATTCTTTGAATGAATCTAAAAAGGATCACTTATACTTCTATAAACCCCATCACTGATACTCTTGATGTCTCCTCTTCAAAGTGTCATCTTTTCTAACTACTTGTCTGTGGGGAGTTGTTGGCACATATTGGTATACATGTTTGGTGCAAAACTTCTGAAAATATATATATGGTTATATAACTTCAAAAATAAAATGAGGCTAGACTTCAATACATAGAATATGAAACATTTAAAATTTATTAATTATTACTTTCATTTTCTTTTTAAGCTTTTAACCTATCCCATGTTATACCTTCTAAAAACATATGCACAATGAAGAATGTTACATAATCCAATCGTAGTTATCTACCCCACAACCAAAATAACTTCATTTAGTACACTCAGGAAACATAATGGTCAGTGAATTAGATCAAAAGGATCCCTAAATACCCATGTATCATCCGACCACCCATGCTTAAATTGCTTACTAAACTGAGATGAAACCATTTTCCTTACAACCCTTGAAACATAACATATTACTAACTCCAAACTCCATTATATCCTTCCACAAGAAGCTCTGATACCACTCTGTTACACTCTCCTCCCCAATAGTGTAACACTCCTAAATTGGAAATGAGATATGGGAGATGGTGACTGTCGGAGTCCCAACTCAAGAAGGCCCTAGGTTGGAAACTATCTTTATAAGTATAATATACATAGAATGAGAGGAATTAAAATATAATAGAACATGTGGAAGAGATACATAAGATAGATACACTAGTGAACACATACTCAAATATATATAAAAGAAAACCCAATTCCCTATATGTAATGTCATAGAGTACTATAAAACTAAAAAGAAAACTATGAGTACCAAAAAAAGGTTTACTAGGAAGTGATCACGATGTCTAATGAACTATTTAAAAACCATGATCTAATAAAACCAATCTCAATATATTCCATTATCATTCTTAACAAAAAATGGTTTATATATGCACCGGGTGGTCATTATAGTAAAATAAATAATATCCTCCCCAGACCCTCTCTTAAAAAAGATAACGAAAGCCCGGTAATGCATAGTGAAAAATAAGAGAAACAAACTCGTTGCCTAAATGGGTATAATAATACCCTATCCTCACCTAGATACATCTCACCATGAATCACACATAAGAGATCATGTATTATAATAATAAAACATCAAGTGTACCCTGCAAGCACTTCCCCACAGGTTTTCCACATTTCCCCAATTTTTACATGTCCTGAGCCATCACACACAAATATTAAGACACCCCACATAAACTAGGTATAAGTATCATGAAATGAACTTTATAAATCAGATCACCCATATCAAATATCCATATGGTAATCAGGTTGTTTTTTCATCCACAAATCCTGATTTCATGTATCATAAAATAGGTATTACACGTCAAGCCATCAAAACCCAAATGATGAGCAATGTACCTTAAGAAATCCAAACCTATACATGTCATACCAATAATAATCTTTCGGATAATATATCAATAGATATATGAATTTAAAATAACAACAACCCATAATATTTCTATTCACACACACATTTATATTAAAACTAGCTTCCATGAATACCATCACATGAAACTACCAAGAGAATAGAGTGGGGAAAAAGGGGGTAGTCAGCTATCCATCCTCCTAGTGGGATGTTGGGAAAAATTATATCCTAGAGTAAAATGGATGTTAGTATAACTAATATAAATTCCTATACTAGCATATTCAATCAAATAGTATAGATGATATGATATAACTCACAACAAATAAATTAGAACCACCTATTCTTATACTCAATTGTAGGTATCATCTCTCAGACACCTGGCTGCAACAACTAGTGACTACATATACTATAAGAACATAAACATTTTAATGAGATATGTTATATTAAATCCATAATTCTTGTAGTTATACCTTCATTATTTATTCAATATTAATAAATCAACAAAAATAATTATTCCATATTAAATTACATTAACCAATAATGTCAAGTCTATACCCACTAGGAATAATCCAAACTGATTATATGGTTCCTAAAGAGTAAAATATTTTCAACATTTTCGTTCCATTATCACCAAACCCATGTGTTTTGAATTATAAAACACCATTAATATTAAATAATTTAGACAAGAAGGGAAATCCATTTTAAGATACTTGGATGAGAAAACATGCAACCAAGCACATCTATCTTCATTAAGAAGTGGGGAAAATAATGAAGGTAAATAGAAAACTCATCCATCATCCTTTAAAAATATATATATCATGAAATAATCTATATTTAACACATAAATGGGTAATTTAATATTTAATCAATTCCAAAAAATCCATCATTCCATCCCTAACACCCAATTTTCATGACCTAAGATATCTCTCCATCATAGGCATAAAAAATTTCTATATCATCCAGCTCTCCCCGCTAATATGTAATCACCGATCCTAGGCTCATGTCTATCACATTGAAAGGATAATATGTTGGGAACATCATAAGGTATTAAAAAAAGAATAAACTTTGTGAAAAAATATGCCTAAAATTAGAAATTTATCCTTCATGTGAAAATTATCTCTTACATCTCCCAACTCAAGGAATTTAGCAATTATAAGAAAATAGGAACTATTGGTCTCAAAGATTTATCTCTAACAAATAAATTATTATTAATCATTATTTAATTAAATGATTCATTATTCATATGTTCCATCCATTAGAATCCTAAGGCACTAGTTATAAAAACCTATCAAACTATTAAATGTGATGTCAATCATCAAACTCGATTCAATAAAATGATAGAAGAATTTTTCTCATTTAACATGCCTTATTATTTTTATTCTCAATAAGGATTAACATGATTCATATTAATTGTCAATTAATTTAATACATGGAAGATCATATTCAGTTAAACATTCTCCTTGAATCAATTTTAAATACCATCCAATTGTTTGAAACACTGGATTATATTAAACATGTATCATCATTAATTAATTATGCAACTAGTTAAGAATGAAACTATTTAAATTTTGTTCCATTTACAATGAATGAAACATTCTAGACCAAGAATAAAAATATTATATAGAATCACTGAATATTTATAACACTATATATAAAATCAACAGGCAAACCATTGTCATGGTGCAAAAACGTCAACATGCAATCTCTAACAAATTTCATCATTAATCTGGTTAAATAAATATTAGGTTATTTTCACTACCATACAATGTGATAAAATTAGATAGCTATACAATTTGACATGAATAAATGGGAATAAAGGAATATGTACCTCAAAAGATTCTAGGTTCTTTTTAAAATAATGGAATGCTGTTGTGGATCCTAGTCACTTGTCTTATAAAAAGCTACATCCCTCTATGGATGTTTCTCCACAACCGCACAAAAAAAAACCAAAACTCTATGAAAATGAATAGAGTAGTTAAAATTATATGTAATGATTAAATAGAAGGAAGATTATAAAATAAAAATAGGATAATGAGGGCTAAATAACATTGGATCATTGCAAATCCAACACAGGAAGCCTAGAATAAATAAATTGTGAATGGTTCGAAAAAAACTGATGAAATACAATTTTCCACTTGGTGATTTTAGAGATAAAGAATAAATTATTTGAAAACATGAGACACTGTAGGTTTTTATGTTCATTGAAGAGGTAATATTGTTTGTTTAGTCCCCTCATTTTCATAATTAATACGATGAAAATTATATTCTTCTATAAAATACATATTATCAAATTGAACATCCTATATTTATCTTATGTAATAAATGAAATGTTTATGATTTAAATTAATTAGGCTTGGAAAACCAATACATAAACCAAATTTTATTTTATAAAACTCACTTTTTCTATAAAACCCACTATTACGCCATAAAACACAATTACACTATAAACCCCCTATTATGATGTGAATTATATTGACTTCTGGATTTTAGTATCCAAGTACAACAAGACCACAGTTAAACCTATTTTGAGCTACATGGGATTTGGAAAGACGTATTGGGTCTGGATAGATATATCGAGGAACTTATAAATTACTTAATGAAAATATACTATGGAATAATCAGTATAATTCTTATGATTCTAACTTATATAAAATAATTTATATGCCAATGCTACAACATAGTTATCACATACAAATACATATACACTTCAATAATTTCAATAAAACGAGTCACATAGAACGTGTACTTCTTAGTTCTATTAGTTAAACCTTGGATTTATGCATTAAATCGGTAAATTACCATGTTCTACACACATAATACACTGAATTCCATGGAAATTATTTACCATATGACCATCATTTACATACATAAAATATCATCCACTCCATTTGATATATTATCATTGTTAATTATTCCCACATTCTTGTCATAAAGATAAATTTAAATTCTTCAATATATGGTCATTACGATATCAACTTCCATAAAAGTCATTCTTCCATTTATTATTCATGTTTGAAAATTAAATAATATTTTAATTGTTAAACATTATCTTGATGGATGGTTTGGCATAATCATAAGGTTTAAACATAGAGATCACATATCACTATGTTAATCAAGAGAACAATCATTATATTTACAATCACATTCAATATTAACATGATTACACTTGGTTCCATCCATTTACTAAAACCATATTAAAATAATACTTTGAGAAACAACTATGAAATATTATAATCATGAAAAATAAATCAAAATCATGAAATATTCCCTTTAATATTTGACACATTGGGTTTATACCAGGTCATCCATGATCATATTATATTCAAATAATTTATAATGGATCATAAATAAAATATAAATTAACCCAATCATATTTCTCAAAATTTTAAATACTTTTTTAGAAATAAGGGTACACTCACAATGCACCGAAAAAATGGTTCGAATATATTTGACTAACATTTTTTAGGGTAATTTCTGCTAGATTCATATGTTTGAAAACCATTCCCACTTTTAATATATATATAGTGATGTATTTTTATGAAAGCCATATAATATCTACCTTACTGAATATGTTATTATATTTTACAACAAATAGACTTGTCATTAAAGTCTATCATAGGTTTATATTACTTATTATATGTTTTCCTAAATCTATTTTATATGAAATCTACTAAATATTCCTTGATACCACTTGTAAATACCCCATCCATATCATCCATGAGTTAGTGGTCACATTATTACATTGGCACTACATGTAAATGATCTCAACCAAAAAAAATAAATAGTTTAGTAAATGTGGTAAACTGTATATATGGAATAATCACACATTATATATGATAACATTGAATACAACATGGTATTTTTATTGAGAACATAATTATTATCTCTTGTATATACATTCATATCATTGAAATTAAACATCATGGGAACTTGAGGGAAATAGAATATAAGAAAGGGGTGATCATAGATGATCGGTAAGGGAATTCATATAGTTGAAGCCATCATTGAATAAATTAGTCATAATTAATATTTAATGTTAAATAATGAAAATAACATGACATTTAATCAATAACTTTTTTATGATGGAAAACATTGAATGAATAAATAATGTTTAAATAATGTCATATAAATAATCACATGATCATGAAACAAATCCATGGATATCATAACTGTTAAAATAATTATATTAACATCAATAAATTATTTCAAATTAATGAAATTTATAATTTTGGACATCTAAAACTTTCCATAAAGGCCTCCTGGGAAGGAATCTACATAAATGGTTAATCCTCAACCAAATACCAAAATGTTTTTGCCTCATGATACCTACTCAAGCACATATGGGCTATGTGATTTCGGTCCCCACAAATCACCAAATATTTCTGATTCATTAATTACATTAAATAACAATTCATCTTAATCCACATGCCTTAGAAATGTGTAACTCTCTATATTGGAAGAACTAACATATGGAATGGCAATACATTCCCCAATTAGACTAACCATAAAACATATATAGAAATATCATGGATATAATCAATATATTATATCTTCAATAATGTAGAATATTCTTCAATGGATGTGGACATAGATAAAAATAATTTATAAAGATTAATGAAAATTTTCTTACAAAAAATACCCTTTCCACGTTGAAATAATTTATTTAAAATGGTAAAATATCCAAAATTTTAGGTAAATAAAATTTGTTGATAATTTTTTTTTCATAATTTTTTGGGATTATTTAAAGCGTTGGGTGGTCATAACATTAGGAAATTCCGTTCATGGTGTGTATGATAAAACATTGATTTTGTTCACATTTTGGAGAAAAAATAAAATATACCTCTCTTAGTAATTGACATGAAGATTAAATTGGAACCATTTTGTAAAAATTAAATAATTGGAAATTTTTGTATTTAATATATCATTTGATAATTGTGAAAGCCTTCTTTAACTCAATTAACTAATATATGTATATGGATGAATAATATATCATATCGAGTTGAAAAAAAATGATGATTTTAATTAGAAAATATATCTTTGTGAAATGAGTATTTATAGAGTGTAAAATGAAAGTAAAACTGGTAATTTATAGAAATAGCCATAGGATAATAAAATTTATTGGTTATAATATAGATAGACCAAATAAATTTCCTATGAGAGACGTAATTAAAAACAATTCCGTATAATGATGAAATTATAAAATAAACCCTTACCAATATAATAATATCTAACATAAAACCACTTAAATGAAATAATTTTTATTACAATATTAAATATAATTATTTATGGAGTTTCTATGATATAAAATTTTAAATGGGTATTATAAACTCCTTATAAAAAATCAATAGGTTCATAAAAAAATACACGTCTCAAAGAAATAATATTGTAGCTATTAACCCTTATATTGAGTCTGACTTCCTGCATACATATTTAATCCACCCATATAATAAATATAAATTTATTAAAAATCTATTAATAATTAATAAACTTATATTTAAAACCTTATATCATTTAACTGTGAACTTTTATCACATTTTTATTAAAAATTATTTATTAAAACGACGATTCATGGTGATACGTATTTCATTTTTCAGGTAAATTTGGGTATTGTAATTTTCAACCTTATATATTGATCATGTCTGAGTCATCTACATAATTATAATAATGATATAAATTTGATATATTTTCATTATATATATATATTAATATATTTTTATAGTCATCCATAAAAGGTTGAGATAGAAAAAGAAATTAAATTATTTAAGATGATGGTAGGTCGTAAGTACGCATGAATATTGATTTCACTTTTCAACTGATGAATCAAAACATTGGTAAATAATAATTATCATTTCCAAAATCATTATTACATAATATCTATCATATATAATTTTTAAAACTATACTTAATTCCATCCATTTAAATCATAAATTAAAAACAAATCACATAGCCTCGTAGAAGTGGTAGTCTACCCGTATTCATGAATAGCATTATCAATTTCCAAATGGATTGGAAGGTAAAATGGTAGATATAATATTATAATTACCCAATAATAGAAATTTTGTAAATAATATATTTATTAGCTTGTTAAATTTATAGAATCATTCTTTAGCGGTGGATTTGGACAATGAATTACATCACTTCATGGTGATGGTTGGACGTATTTACACACGAGTCGTACAATCACTTCCCATTTTATGTAATAGAGGGTAAATTATGGTGGTTTCATAATCATAACAGAATTTTAGACTTTTGAGGATAATTTCATTATAATTTTATGATGAATACCAAAGTTTAGAGGGGTTAGAATAAAAAATAATTTGAAATAAGTCGAATAATATGACTGCATATTATTTGTCATGACTCACTTAGATCCCATATTAATGACCCCTTGAATGGTATTTAATTAAGAACAACTCCACCAATTAATGTACATGGAATTTAAAAAAAGAATTATGAATGGGTTGGTTTATAAAATAGCTCAAGGTGGTATAATAAATAGATGAAATGGGTGTCCTTTTATAATGGAGAGAATGGAAACAATTTGTATTACAAAAAATATTTTAATATAATAAATAAATTCTTATGGAAAATGGTTCAAAATGGAATTATATTTGATTAAAATGAGGGTATGGATGAAATATCAGTAGTTAATTATATTTAGATAGATTTTTGGTGCAATTTTAAAATTTTTATTTTTTTTCTAACAACTTGGTTATCAAATTTTAATCATAAACTTGGTAATCAACTTTTTAATATTTAAGGGCTATAATTTTAAATATAAGGTAACAATCATATCACAAATTATAATGCGGTGAAATTATCCTTCATTTCTTATCCAACTTTCCTTCTAGAAAAAATATTATGGTTTTTAATTAATTATTTAATTTATTTTTTATCCCCATATGCTATTAATATAAATTTAAAAATATTTCATACAATTTTACATTAAATACAACATTAGTTTAATCAAATTTGAATAAAATATTTATAGATATCCCTAATTAATTTGTTTCATTTTTCAATTAATTGATTAATTTTTCATGTTGAGTAATTAGTTAATGTAATTATTCAATCATTAAACATTTATAATAAATTATGATGTCAAAAAAATTAATTTATCATTATATTTAAAATGTATAATTTAACTTATCCTCTTTTTATACTTATGAAATAATTATAGAGATATTAATGTCAAGAGAGTGGCATTTTGTACTTATTATTCTATAAATATAATATAAAATTCAAAATTAATGAAAAATGGAACCAAGTAGAAATATATTCAACTCATTGTTGAACATGGACAAAATCCAGCTCTAAAATATAAAAAATTAAATATTTGGGTTCATTTTGAGTCCATATCTCATGGTTATAACCTTATTTACCCCATTTTACCGAAACTAAGGTGGAGAATATTCACCATGAAAAATATTCATAATTAAAAAACTTGGTCCAATTTACAAAATTAGAACATATTGATTCCAACTATGTAATAAATTTTTTTATCTTTAAAATTTATAATTGGGAGAAATAATGTTTAATATAAATCTGTATAATGCTTTGAATATAGAGTTTTGAAAAACATGTTCTTAAGTTGAAAACTTATCTTATATAAACATCCAAAATATTTTTTATCAAAAATTGTTTAATTAGATTGTTATTAATTAAATAGATCACAAGTAACATTAAGATAAAATAATAAATATAATGGGACTTCTAAATTTACAGTTTTACTATAATGAAATGACAGTTTTTGAAAAATCACTATTTTTTATTATTCACTAAAAAATAAATCATTTCAAAAAAATATCAACCATTACCCCTAAGTTATTTTTTATATATGGATTTAAAACATTTAGAAAATTTTATCAAATACATTTTCTAATTTTAAAATATACGTTAATAATTGTTTCTAAATTAATTAATTAAAAATCATTTTTAAACTCAATATATTTTTAATTATAATATTTCTTTTAAAAAAGATAAATTATTAATTTATAATAATTAATCAATAAATTTATATTTATTAGGAACATTATATATTTTTATTAGTGTGGACATTATTATTTAGAACCCTCAATTGAAAAGCTAGATTATAATGATCATAATTAAATAATATGATTTTCTAGTTTATTTTAGCTCAGTGATGCATAACATGCACATTATTGAATATAATGTTATTTTAAAACATTTTAGAGTAATATTCTCCCCCACAAATTTAAAAAATTATGTGTTCATTATTTTTTCATGTGATTCATAGTCAAGGGTTTGATATTTGGAAATTCTTTGATTTAAAACCAACATTGTATTAAGGGTTAATAGAACTTATTCTTGAAAAGTGGGAAAGGGAATTTTGATTTCATCTTAAATAACTAATCACATTCTTTCTAAATAGGAGGAAATTATTGGGAAATTAATATATATACATTGATGAAAATGAAATTTTCAAATAATGATTGAGATTTACATAGAACATTTATTTCATGAAAATGATTATTCATGAGAAAGTTAATGCATAAAAAACAATAAATAAATATTTTGTGAAAAAAGACCATGGATTCATTATAAGTAAATGTAATAGTATTTTTTTTGCTTCAAGTTCATTTTCCTAAATATTAGGTATTACACTTCCATATATACTAAAAACATAAGAAAATACACATTAATGAAATGTAAAATTTATTTCTTTAATAAATTTCTAAAAAAATATCATGTTTTCTCCAAAAAATGATTATTCAAGATTAATTATTCAAGAAGGAATAACTAAAATAAAATTTATAATCAATGAAATTATATTAATATATTCATTTAGTCTTCAAATATAAACAAAAATATAATGGTTATGACACAATATCATAATATCAAAAGTGAATAAATCGTCCTATTTTTGTCCAAAATTTCTATAGTAACAACAATGGTTCCACTTAAATAATTTCATGGAAAACCGTACATCACAAAAAACCATAATAACCAAACATTGATGAATATTCTTACCTCAAAGTTGATCTCATTACTTTTATCTTACATCCCTAAAAAAATTATTTTATTCTCCCCAATAATATTTTTTGTTAAATAACATGTTAAATATATGGGTTAGATAAAAATCAACCCATGAAAAATCTCCTAAAATACAATAACCAACATTGTAAATATTATAATATATTGACCCTCACTAAAATATCATGAGCCAAATTTGGATGTTATCTTGAAAGGTAGTCCTTAATTTGAATATAAATATCTCCAAATATATTGCTTTATCAATGTATCACTTTTTATTCATCAAGATTATCTATATACATTTATCAAATATACCATAATTATCTCAACATAATATCATATACTAACACAAATGATTATTTAATCAAAAATAGAGTATTATTACTTAAACATTGTATTGCTTTCAAATAAACTCCGAATACCATTACATAAAACATCAAAAGTGTTATCTAAACTTCTAGAATTATGATCACGCATAAAAATATTACCCCATGATGGTATCCATAATTATTAATATTTTCTCACAAGAAAATAAAATTATTTGAAAAATTAATAAAATACTTATTCGAAAAATAAAATCATAGATTCTTTATTTGAATCCAAAAAAGAAATAAACACCATCAAGGATGAATTAGGTCAATTTTTTTTCAAATAACTATCCAATTTCAAGTTCACTAATAAAAAAAATTATTTCATTTATGTTAGTTAACTATTAAACCTAATTAAACATTATCACTTACCTCTAAATCAATTTTCTTGGTTATCAGAACCTTTGAACATATGTTTTGATGTCAATAAAAAAACTATACCATGGAAAGATAATTAAATGATTAATGATTCTTATATCTTTCATATATTATAAATAACACTTCTTTAAAATAAAACTCAATTAAAAATACATAAAATATTCAATAATTCCACTAATACGATTATAATAATAATGATACTTCTTTATTTAGGTTATTACCATTTGATTAGTGATTTCAAATAGATAATGTCCATGTTCCCCATATGTAAGTCAATAAATATATCAACTATTATTTCTTCTATGGACTTTATTTTGAAAAAATAATATCTTTCCCTTATTTTGAGACATTTTAATGGGTGAATTTACCTACATTCATGGAATTAATAATATTGATCATTCTTTCCTCTAGGGTAATTAGGACTCAAACTTCCATAAAATTCCATTTTTATTTTATTTGAAGTGTACTCAATCTCACTGAAGATTATGTTTTTAATCCTATATTTGGATATATGATTAGGCATAATATCTAGGATTTTCATTCAAGATCCATTTCATTTAGTATTAACATGATTCCACCTAGATCCACACAATGACTAAAACCAAATAAAAATTGTACTGTGGGAAACAACTATGTAATCATATATTCATGAAAATCACATAAAATCATAACATATTTTTTCATTCTATGAAAATTTATTCATATCCTAGGTCATATATGATCATAATTGAATCATATAAGTTATGATGTATTATAATTAAAAAATGAATTGAACTAAGAATACCCCCCATGAGTGTCAAAATAGCTGGGAATTAAGGGAACACTCACCATGCTCCAATCTTATGGTCAATATATGTTTAAAAATCTTATATAATGTTTATTACACCATGATGAATCTATTGAAAAACCAAATAAACATTTATTATCCATATAGGGAATTTTTTCTAGGAAAACCATATAATTTATACATTTCAAAAAAGTTTCTAATATTTTACTTCTTGTAGATATATCCTCAAAATATATCACATGGTTATATAGACTAATATATTTTTTACATAATATAATTCCCCTATTTTCAATGATATTTTCACTAATACCAATAATAAAGACCATGAAACTAGAATCCCATAGTTAGTGGTTACATTATTACATTATCACTGGATACAAATGTTCACATTTCAAGGGACTGAATAGTTTATTATTGTTAGTAAACAATATACATGTTTGAATATCACATTAAATTGGAAAATATAAATTAAGAATAAAATTTTCTTTGATAACATTATTATTATATCCAACATATAATTATTTACCACTTATACTAAATATCCTGGGATCTTAGGGAAGAGAAGAATAAGAAATTGGTGATTACAGATTCTTAACACGTGAATGCAGAGAATCTATCACTGAATAAACTGTATACATGTTTGAATATCACATTAAATTGGAAAATATAAGGTTTTAATAAGGATATAGCTATCATATATAAATTTATTATATATATATATATGGTCATCAAAAAATGTAGAGATATAACAATGAATGACACCATTTATAGAGACGGTTGGTGGTACATATGCATTAACAATATTTTCTATTTCTGATAGATGGAATGAAGGAAAAGAAAACTACAATTCACCATCCTAGAATCATTATTATACCATATATATCAAACATATTTATTAAATATATTCTTATAACTATACATGTAAATTAAAAATGTTGAATGAATCACATTGCTTTGTGGAGGTGGTAGTCTACACATTCACATGAGTGATGTTATCAATTTCAAAAACATTAGAAAGTAGAAAACTATAGAACATATTTTGATAAAAAAATAATGTTACAAAGATCATATTTATTCATTATATTCATTTTTATAATCATTCACTATTGATAGATATAGAAAATGAATCCATCACTTTTTGGAGAGGGTAGGTCGTATGTACACACGACTAGTACTTTCACTTCTCATGTGCCAGAATAGAGGTCGAATAATGGTGCTTGAAAAAATAATAATAATATTTCAGTAAATTTATTATATTAAATTTATTATTTAATTATAAAAACCATAAATTTATAGGAGTTAGAAGAAAAAATAAATTTAAATTGGTCAACATAGAGGACTACCCCTTCTTCGATCAACCTTATTAGATAACTTTTTTATTACCCTGGAAATGGTATTTTACGAATACTAGGAAACTAAATAAATTTCTAGGTCAATTTATAAGAGATTTGGTTACGATTTTTTAGAGATATATTGCCCTGTGTGGTGTAAATATAAGATAAACATGGTTTACATTTATAATTGAGAATAAGGAAACACTTTGAATTATGAAAAGGATTAAAATATGACTATGTCATTATCAATATAAATTCATCTAATTGAAAAAATATTGGATTAAAAAGATTATAAGGTAAAAATATCAACAAAAAATGAAACGTGGATAAGATTTGGGGTCATATTAATCCTTTTAAATTGACTTAACCCCTAGGTTAATAAATTTCAATCTTTACTTTGGTAATCACCCTATCAATATGAAATGATTGACGTTTACATATAAGTCAATAACTTCTACATGAATGGGAAAGGGATGAAATTTTTGGAAATTTTTAAACCTTTTTATCATCTTTAAATATTTTTAATATTTTTCAAACAATTTAATAAATTCTTATTATTTTCATAAAATAAAATTAATGAACTTTTTTGAAATATCACATAATTTGGATATTGGGAAATGTGAAAGAAATGGAATTTGAATATAAAAAATTGAAATAGCTATAATATTATATATTAATATAAAAAATTATTTTAATGAAAAAATTTTATCCAAATTGTGTTTCACTTAATATTTTTAGAAACATTTATTTTCTTTTCCTATTAATTGAATACATATAGTGTGGGAAAAGTGTAATAATTCAAGATAATTATTCAATATTAAAAATATATAATAAATTTCTAGGATAAAATAAAATATTTTATCCTTAAAATAAAAAATTAAAATATTACTTACCCTCTTTTTTATCGTTATATAAAAATATTAGGGATATTAAAGTTATGATGTTTAAATTTAATACTTATTCATTTCAAAAATTTATATAGAGGTCATAAAAAATATAAATGCAACCGAGTTACCAGATATTTGAGATTTTTATGGAACATTATGAACTTAGCCCATATAATAGGATAACATACATTTTTGGTTGATTTTGAGAAACCTATCTCATGGTTTAATCCAATTATTTCTATTTTACCCTGATCAAGTTGGAAAATATTTTCATCAGTTACTATCCATAAGGGAAAAAATTTCCCTATTTACCATACATGAAAATAATAATTCCAAATATTTTATCTATTTCCATTATTCAATATATAGAATTTTATTTAGTAATGTTTAACAGAAATGACTAAAATTTAATGAAAAACATGTTTTATAAAAAATGTGTTTTAATCATAATAATTAAATTATATCAAAATATTGATTATTTATGAATTAAAATGGAATTAATAAGATTATTATAAATTAAATGAATCATAATAATTTTTTTTTCATATCCAAAATATAAATAGTGTTTTAAATTACTTGATTCTTTTATAAAATAATTGATAGTATTTAAATAACCCATATTATTCACTATTCACTAAAGAATCAATTATTTTAGAAAATACAAAAAGGTCACCAAAAGTTAATTATAATATTATGTTTTCAACAATAAATTAAATTTTATCAAATAAATTTTATATAAGATGAAAATATTAAATATAATTTTTTCTCAAAAAACAATAAAACACATTTTTGAAGGAAACATATTTTTTAAGAAAAAAATTAAATTAATAATAATTAAATAAATATATCCTAAGAATTAGTATATGTATATATATTATTTAGTGGTAAATTTATATATAATTTATAATGTGTTCATTTATATTCATACCAACAAATTAAATGTGAATATTATAATGGACATATTTAAATTAAAATATTTCATGGTTTATTTAATCTCAGTGTTATGTATCGAATATCCTTCAGAATATAATTTTCTTTTGAAATATAACTTTGTTAAAACATAATTCTAGTATTCTAGTATTTAATTATTTTTACACATGATTTATTTAAAAACATTTTGTTACTTTGATATGAAATTACAATATCTCTTCTTTTTGGATGTTTATAATATAAACAATCTTCTTGTATTTAGCTTGAATTCATTCCCAATTTTTCCTTAATCATTCATTATCAATATTTTCCATGGCCTATTTCTAATCCTATTTTTTTGAAATATTCATACATATTTTATTAATCACATTCTACACAGTGTGAAATTTATTTCTAATTTTCTCATTGACGTCATGGGAGTATATTTCACAACATTCCTTTTCTATTTATAATGTTTCACAAAATCATCATTTCAATTCTATATATCCTTTTATTTTTGTATTATCTATCCCTGAGTAAAATAAATTTTTTTTGTGTACATATAAAAACAAACAACATTAGCATATCCCTTATATTATATTAACAAAAAATAACCAATAATCAGGATTATATACTTGATAGAAAAATGATCATTTTTTGATGGTCATTAATCAAATGGATTAGGAGGCAGGCAAGCCCTATCCTAAAATTCATATTATAAAAATAAAAGGAGAAAGAAATGTATTTCAAAGGGGATTTACAATGATAGGTATAAAAATCCCCACGTGCATCTGCTTCAAGAAAAGAATAAAAAAATCCAGTGTCACAAAGGACCATCATGAACTGACCTCAATAATTTCCCTCTTGTAGAGAACTTTAGTAAACTGATTATCCTCCCTTTAAACATGTGTAACATTAACTAAGATCGGATCCACATGATGATGAAAATAAATCCCAAAAGGTATAAGTATCAATTGGACATTCATTGAACAGCCTATAAAAATTTAAACTGCTAAGCTTGAATCAGACTCCATCCATAATAAACACCGACCATGATGGACTACATACCTTGATTTCTAGATCATATCCCATAGTTGGGATTATATTGAAAACCAATTTCCAATGAAATGATAAAATTATCCATTAAAGATACCTCGATGAGTGCGGTAGACACCACTACAATATGAGGGTCTCGATGCACTTGAATCCTCCCCATCAATATTAGCATTATTCATCCCAAGATCGGAGGGATATACTTGATTGATTTATCATCTAGAGTTATCTTAACCCTACTGAAAACACAAAGAGACCTCAAGATTACCAACTCAGAAAAATAATTATGCATTGAACTAGTTTAAATTTTGGACATAGTAACAATTTTGCTGTGAATTGTGCTACAAACAACATGTAAATAGGGAAACTGATTACAAAAAGATAAAAAATTACTTTCCCTCCATGCATAATAAATAATAGTAGATTCGTCTCTCAAGAGGATTGTATGGACCTAATCAGTATGTCCCACAAAGTGAATGGATATCATCAATGCATAAATACTTCCTAAGTCATGCATGCATCCAAATAGTTCATACACAAAACCCCCAAACATTGTGTAAACCGGTATCAGAAAAATACATGATAAATAAATTCCATATCTTGAAAACAAAGTAAACAAAAAAGAGCCGAAAAAATCCCTACATACTGAATTGAACATTATAAAGGCAACCGATACTTCAAGATTATATAGATTAAGAGCACTTTGGCTAGATAAATAAAAGGATTCCTAAATCCAAATAAAGATGAAAGAGGATTGATAGAAACAAAACAAAAAATACTTGTAACAAGCCCTAGTATTGAATATACAAGCCAAATTCTATTTCCAAGTTAAAATATTTGGGTCAGTATATTTATACTTGAGCATCTCTATGCTAAGATGGGGAATCAGCAAGGTATGCACACCATCAATGCATTTCAAATCATAAATTGAATCATCATTCAATGGAGGAGGAATTTAAACATCTTGAATCAAAGCCCTTGAAATCCATGGATGATTCCAACAATTTATGGTTGACTATTTAAAAAAATGCACTTTAAGCATTCCATAATATATGGATAGTTCTACTTAATAGTTGGATAAATAAACTATTGGATGTACATTGACTATCCTTTTTTAAATTTGGTGATAAATATGTTGAAAAAAATATAAAATAAGAATCATTATAGGAAAAAATATTCCAAGTGAAATCTTTGAGAAATGGGTCATTGAAAATCCTCAGATCATTGACACCCATCCCTCACATATCCACTGGTTTAACATACTGCTTCCATGAAATCGTAACCATCATTCCACTCTTCGATGATCCTTGATTCAACATAGAAGTTTATTTTTTTAATTATGTTTCTTCAAATTAATAAAGAACTCTATTAACCTATGTGGGATGAAATATTTTTACAACACTTATTTACATTATTTACAAAAAAACTAGTATGACCAAAAATTGAATAAAAATATTCTTATTTATCCTGTTGATATAGTGTATATATAAACTAAATTTTGGGAAAGTGTTTGTTTTTTAGAATAAATATAATTTTTTTTACCACAGGGCGCTAAACTTCATTTATGTACTCAAAATAATTCTTTATGATTTTTAAGGATTTTATATCATTTCCACCTATATGTTTCCTTATTTTATATTTAATCCTAAAATAAAAAATTAACATAAATTAGTAAAAATAAAATTAATATTGAATGGGTAACCTTTATACAAGGTCTTGCTGTATATTTATAATAAAATAATTATAACTTATTCATTCCACTAATATGGGTCCTTTTTACTATAGACATACAACTAGATGTTTATGAAAAGTAATTTTTCTTCACAGAATCTCGGGATGTCTTAGTACATGTATCATATTTATTTTTTAATTGGATATACAGTTGAAAAAAAAATTGGGTTAAAAATAATTTTCCCACACTCGATTGATCTCTATCTATCTTCACATTATCTCTTCAGCTTCAAAATATGAACTAAATTTATTTTTCCTACCTTTTTTGAAATTTTTAATGGTTTTGTTATTCTCTTTTCCTTATCATATAAGTGAGAAAAATTTACTTCCACAAAGGTCTTATTAATCTATTCTATTGAACTCATCTTCACTAATATGATTTATATAATATCATCTTTCAAACATATATCTTTTTTCAATACATCTACAAAAAAGGATCCTTATTATCATAGTAAAACATAGATTATTACCCATATCCATGCATTTGAAAAAGGGGTTCCCACTTTCTAAAAATTTTAGTCAATTATTTTTCTAAATCATCAATTTCTTCATTATTATAATATTTTTAATCATTATAACCTCGATAAATCAAAATACATAGGTGAATCTAAAATGAGAACTTTCTTTTAAAAATAATCCACTTCATATTGGAGGTATTGAATTCATTAATTAGAAAAAATATCACTGTAATCATCCTAAAAATAATGTTGATTATTTAAATAGTTTATTCAAAATGAATTTAGAAGATTAAAAATTAAAAAATTAAAAAATAGCATATTGTGGCCAATTTTACAGTTCCTTTTAGATCATCCTTATCTTTTTATCCTTTCATTTCCTTCAATTTTTTATTTTTTTGGTTAAAACATCCCTATTATCACCAATAGGTGTAGCCTATTCTTATATTTCATAGGTATCTTAGTATCATTAAAAATATTGAGATGATATATAGATATTAACATGAATGGGAAAAATTTAGACCCAATCATACGATGTATGGTATTCTATGAAACCAATTGAATTACCGATCGTATCCTGCCATGATTTGTATGTGGTTTCATTAGTGTCCCCTTTTATTATCATGATTTGTGTTGTCCATTAATTATATACACTTGATACTCAAACCACTATCTCATTTTTTGGTGGGGATTTTTTTACTCTCATCACACAAAAATACTCTCAATGTAGAAAATAAAATATATAGTACTAAATATAGATTTTCATAGTTTATCTAAATTTTGGAAACCAACTCTTTGTGGTGTTTGACTCCAGTCAAGACACAAATTATCACTTCTATATTTCAGTGATTAAATTTTATTTATAATGACACATAGGGGTTTATAGGCTATCATCAACAACAATAGTGAAGTGAATAACCATTTCCCTTAAGCTATATCCATACAGGATCAAATAATTCCTCAAAAAAATTACCATCCTTAACATGTGGAAGGGTGTAATTTATAATAGAACCACTAGTCTCTACCAATAATTTAGGATATATATATCTTAAATCTTTAATAATCATTGGATATCACCTCATCTATATACTGATAAAATTATCCTCCCTGAACTAGTCTTCATCCACTAGAATGTAAAATGAAACAGTAATTAAAAATTGGACACTATCTTTAAATTGGTCACACTCTTGTATTATATAACATAAATTAAATCATTCAAGATTCCTAAATGATTTTCTGTAGAAATAGTGTTCTTTGGAATCATTATAATCATATTAGATGATATAGTAATATAATAGCTCATATAGTATCTCTTACTTGATGCATAGATTGTTCTTCCAAAAATTTAACAAAGATCTTATTCTTCCCTGATTCTATTAATCATTAACAACATTATAAATATAAGTTTATATATCTACGATACATGGGATTTTCCCTATGAATCTACAGTCAATATATTGACTTAAAATATTACTATATATCATTTATTAAATATTTCATATTTATAATATCACATAAATAATAATTCCATATTAAAATATTGAAATATTCCTATAATTAAAGAAACATGAACTTTTCATTCAATTTAATGGAATAAAATCATCTGTCTCATTTATTCTTATGCAATTTCATTTAAAGTTGTTTAATATTTTGACTATATATTATAATTAATTTTAATGGTAAATTCTAAAAAAATATTTCTATCATTATCTTCAAAAAGTAATAACCACATTCATCGCCATTAAAATATTCACGAATTTATACAAAACTGTTAAAATTTTGATATTTCTCTTCACAACATGAGAATCAATGATACCTAAAAAAATTTCATATTCAATTTAATCCTAAAAATAATTTATAACATAATTAATTTCTAAACTATGTGATTATGATTTTCATAACTCAAAATATACAACATTATTTAATAATTATTATGTTTTAATCAATGATGAATAACCCATGAATTAGATAATTTAATATTCATTTATAATATTTCATTCATTTTTTCTATAATACTTTTTCATTTTTTTTTATTCTAGAAATGTTCCTTATGACCTATTACTTTTTCAAAATTATCAAAACTGTACATTTTTAGTATCACCGATTTGAGGTCTGTATCCCTTATTTATGACTTTTTAAGCATGTAATGTGGTTGGGAAATTATTGAGAGAGTTTTTGAGGTTTTTGTGTTGGTTTTGAGGATTTTATAATGGTGAACAATTTGATCATGGTTAGTGAAATCCATGAAACACTTCCAGGAAACCGTTAATGATAATATAGAGGCATGGTAGATAGCACATAGTTTAGGTGTGTGGTTTTTCAAACCATGTAGACATCCCAGTTAAACCATGTAACTGGGGATAATGGGATTTTTCACAATTGGTTCGTGGTTTATATAACCATGTGTGCCAACCATTTGAGGAACTCCCTCAAGATAAAATAATGTTCACAATCAGTGCACAATTTTCTTAACTATGTGGCTAACCATACATGATTTAAAAAACAGTGTTTTTAAAAAATGGGGGGATTATGATTTTCCCTAAAATTGTCATTCTTCTTCACACTCAAACACCACTTGGTATTTAATCTTATTACGGGTTGTGAAGTCTCTCCCACTTATTTTGGAAGATATTCTAAGGGTTTTGAAGGTGCTTTGAAGGTGATTCTCCCTTGGCAAGTCTCATATATTGTCAGTTTTATGGTTTTTTCTAGATCTACTTCCCTCTTTCTCTCAGTTTCTTATATATACTTTAGTATAATGTAGATATATGGTTTTTATTTCTTATAATGGTTTGTTTCTGGTTTTTTGATGTTAGGTAAAGGGATTTAAATAGATTTTGTGGATGTTTCAATCAGTTTTGGTACAGGGTTTTGTGGTGGGTCTATTTATCCAAACCCTAAGGTAGGTGTATTCACTCTTGATTACATTTTACTAGAACTATAAAGCCTAATTTCAAATTAATTCGTTTTTCTTGAAATTTATTATGAATGTGACGTGTAAATATTGATTGAATCACATCTTTTGATGATTTGTTGATTTTGGTAAAATGGGTTGTTATTGTGAAATGTGATTTATTATTGGATTATAAATGATGATTTTAAAATTGGTATCATGGTTGATTTATGGAATTTTTTTTTGAAACATGTTTTTTAATAAAAATGTTCTTTTACTGAACTCTGGTTTTCAATATACAATCGCTTAAATTGTGTTTTCAAAAAATAGGTGATTTAATGAAGTGGTTTTCGCATGTGGTTTGGATTGTTGATTGTATTAAAAGTTTGTTTCATTCGGAGAATATTGGGTAATATAGATTGGAATGTGTTGGTTTATATGATTTTAGAAACTATGGATTTTCATGTTGTGATATTTGGAAAATGTTTTTGGCGTGATTATTAGCATATGAGGTAAGTATGGGTGGTAATAGACGAATAATGGGAATTAAGGACCACCATCAAGGATAATTGGGTGTGAAGTTCCATTATAAAGGAATAGGGGTCGACGGGCTTGGATGTAAAGCTCCACCATCATTGGTATATAGGGTTTAGGTGTATAGATCTTATGATTATGATTGGAATATGTGTGAGGCCTTATAGGGTGGAATGGGGTTTTCCAATATGTGTTTGGGGAATGGTTAATGACATTTATGGTTTCATTCATTGGTATTGTGTTGATTTTGGCATAACAGATTGGTAAGGTTGTTCTTAGATTGATGGAAATTTTAACCTTGTTTAATGGTTTTATATAAGTTGTTTATATAAATGTGATAACTTGTTTTATCCTAGTGGAATATGTAAGAAATTAATTTTGAGAAAATCCTACTGAGTATTTCTTTATGACGCTTTCTGTTGGGGTGCGTGCACATGTCCGTCACGTTGGAGAGGACGCGCGGCTTGTAGCCCCGCATTCCTACTTTCCTAAGGTGGGTGGCATCCATTCCTTATTCAGGGACATCTACTCCTTGATCAAAACCGGGATGATGGGATGTCAGTTCTTCCTTCTGTGGATTCCTCCTCGGAGCTCATCACCAAGTCTGGGTCTCCCTCATAAATTTATGACGTATTCATGAATCTTGTTCCCGGTGCCATATCTTCATTGACACCAGTTAATTACACTGCTTCCGTTGAGACGCTCAAAGGGGTCTGGTCGGGGCAGCAACGTTCAGTTAGGAGAGTGGTCACGATGAGGTGTCGTTGGCGTGTCTTGACGCTGGGGATTGCCATGTATGTCTTATATCCCTTATTACAGGGCTTCTCAAGGGCGCGAAATCCCAAGGCATCCCATGTCGAACGCAGGGAATTGCATTCCATAGGCATATATCTAACGTTTTTCTCAACTTACCATGTTTAACACAGGGTATGCCGCATGTTTAATGTCCAGCGGAGATGAATCAGACTGATCAGAACACTGAGAGTGGATTAAATTGAATAACCCCCTGGAGGGAACGCCGATATTGGGGCCAACACGTGGGCGGCTTCCCAGATGTTGTGGAGTGGAGTGAAGAGACAAGATCCCACCGGGAAGTGGTGGCCCGGGTAAGAATCAAGATGGGTGATGGATTTGGGCTTGAATCTCGAGGAGACTTCCTACGTATCCCCGTGGCAGGGAATCAAAGTCCGCGTAGTTCGATGACACGGTGGGATGCCCAAAAAGGCGACCTGTGATAATGAACGCATAAATGGGACCCAGAGGGAGTAATACCCCTGGACATGGGTATGAGCTTCCCGAGGCACATGGGGTCGAGGGAAAGGTCAAGATGGGACATGGATGTTGGGCTTGAACCTCACGGAGGATTCCTACGTACCATGCCATATCATGGATCAAAGTCCTCGTAGTTCAGGAATGATGGGGCTTACGCTCTGAGGCGGCCCAAGGTGGAAATGGGGCTTACACTCTAAGGCGGCCCACAATGGTTGATATGGGGCTTACGCTCTGATGTGGCCCATAATGGATGATATAGGGATTACGCTCTGAGGTAGCCCACAATGGTTGATATGGGGCTTACGCTCTGAGGTAGCCCATAATGGTTGATATGGGGCTTATGCTCTAAGGCGGCCCACAATGGTTGATATGGGGCTTACGCTCTAAGGTCGCCCACAATGGTTGATATGGGGCTTACGCTCTGAGGCGGCCCACAATGGTTGATATGGGGCTTATGCTATGAGTCAACACACAATAGTGGATATGGGGCTTATGCTTTGAGGCGGCCCATGATGGTGGATATGGGGCTTATGCTCTGAAGTGGCCCAAAATGGTTGATGAACCGATGCGAAGGGGTCAGAATGACCGGGTGGCGGGCTTGAACCTCGTGGAGGCTTCCTATGTATCCTCGTGATAGGGAATCATAGTCCACGAAGTTCAGGTCATGCATTTTAACGTCATGAAGGACGGGGAAAATAGTTTAACGTCGTGCTGGATGGGAGCATATAGTTTAACGTCGTACAGGATGGGGGCATACAGTTTAATGTCATGTGGGATGTGGGAATCTGGGGCTTATTCTCTGAGGCAGCCCATGGTGCCGGTGAACCGACGTGAAGGGGGTCAGAACGACCGAGTGGTGGGCTTGAACCTCATGGAGGGTTCCTACGTACCATGCCTCTGCATGTATCAAAGTCCTCGTAGTTCTTTGGAGGTGGGGTCAGTGTAAGTGCTCAGTCTAAGCTCACGTGATTCATGCTCAGTGTGAGAAACAAGAGGTTGTAGGGACCTGACGATCACGTCTCAAAGGGTGCATCCGTGAAAAGCGAAGAGGGGCTTACGCATTGAGCAGCCCATGCTGTAGGGACATACTCCAAGATGGAGGCCTGAATTGCGACAAAGCGTAGAGGGAGCGAGATTTGGGACCGAACAAAAGAGATGTCTTGTTCCCTATCACACCCTCCACTGTCCTTGGCAGTGGGTAAGTACGGAGGTGCATGGGTGATACCTTCTGCAAGAGAGGCTAGGGGATTACACCAAGGTGGCTGCCCTTACCCCGTGGACGAATGCCACTCCGAGAGGGAGGATATCAATCCATGTGAGGAAGATTCCATTCCCGTGGAGACGAGCGGCGTAAAGAATGTATGAGCCAGGGGGACCCTGCGTGCGAGGCATGGGGCTAGATCATAGTTTAACGTCATGTGTTGAGGATGAGGTGCTTGGAAATTTAACATCCTGCAACTCGGATGAGGTGGGATCACTCCACACCCCTAGGACTTACATAACCAGCACCCACTACCCCTTGTGGGAGGGAAGGCATCAGTAAGGCCGTGGTGAAGGGGGTTCGCAGAGTGAACCATCGAGGGGTCCACGTTAGTGTGGCTATGCAAAAAAGCAATAGTCGTTAGCGTTCCTATGCGAAGAAGCATGAGGCAAATAAACGCAATGGGAAACATCACCCAAGGGACCTTGAGGTTACTTCATACGAGCCTGGAAGGCCGCACGGGAAAACAGTGCATGGCATGCATGCCCTCTATAGAGGACATCGGGTGCCTACACAGGGAGGCTTTCGAGGGGCGTCTAGGTGAGGGTTCTTGGGGTTTGCACGCAAAGATAGGGTTTGCACATAAAAATCTGGGATGGTGCATAATTGGGGCAGAGGGATTGTACATGGCTAGGAGGATCGCGCAAAAAGGATTTGAATTGCATGTGAGTGGCACAGGCCGAACCCTAAGGTAAGGCCACACCCAACAAAGGGATTGCATGCACTTGAACCTTTTTGCGCGAAACGGAAGGAATTGCATGGAAAGGTGGAACCCTGAAGAGTTTGGAATTTTATTTAAGCTAGGGGGATTGCGTGCAAAGGTGGATCCCGGGGCAAGGATGCATGAAAAGGGTCAGAACCTGAAGGTCATCTTGCACGCGTGGAAGTCCTATTTCGCGCACGAGATCCGGTTTGAATTCCACAACCCCGAAATGGAAGGGGTCCACATCTATTTATAGGCTTCGGTCATCGTAGAATCTAGGAAGCACACAAAAAATTGTTTGTCAGATACGGTGGCACGATAATTTAACCGCACGGGCGTAGGCATGCGAAAAATTGCGCGTCGGCACCAGGGACCTTTTGCGAATCCCATACTCCTTTCGCACGACCCACATTTTTACACGCGCATCCTTCTTTATTTTGTGCAGGAGTTCCAGGCCCTCAGGATTGGGCCTCTGGGTCCGAATATGACTTTGCTTCGTCATTTAGAAACTTCCTTTAGTAGTTACGGACATTTCGGCCTCAGCAAATGCCCCCTCGAAATTGGATCAGCGATAGGTCGCAACGATCGTATTCCGAGGGAAATGCTGAAATGCTGAAGTGTTGGACTATGTGGGCCCTTTGCATGGAAAAACTGTCGTGGCTCGCAAAACTAAGGTTCGGTGAAGAATCCGCTTTCCGTGTGGCACGGAACCCCCATCTTCACCTATAAAAGGGGCCATGGGTCCCCTTCTCCCTACGCAACTTTTTCACGCAACATGCTCCAAGATCTCGTGTGTGAAATTGTCTCTGTGCCTGCACGTAAAACACACTTTGGTAGCGCGCAATTCCTTCCGAGTTTCGACCGTATTTTACGCGCAAACTCGGGATATTCCACACCGGCCGCTCCGATTGCATGCTCAACTTTGGAATTTCGTGCAACCGATCCATATTTCACGCAACTCAGACAGATTTCATGTGACTCATCCGGATTTCATGCAACTCTCTCAAATCACTTGAGATGGCCGCAAACCAAGTCGATGAGGGGGAATCTGCCGCTCGTAGAGCTGAAATGGAGGCGAATGAGGAATTTTATGGCACCAGGGTGGTTGTTTCCAACAACCATACCTTTTTTAACCTGCTAACCCTCGCCCAGAAGGAGTATCCTCTGTCCAACAACCTTCCTCTATGAAACTTAGGCATCTTGGAGGAGGTTCCACTGCCGGGCTTTGAGTTCGACACACTGCGGTCATGGGTGACCTGGGAGGATGACCTTCCCCGATACAATATCACCAACAATGGTCTTCCTTCCCGAGTGACCAGAAAAATGAATGTGTATGTCCTGAATCCGAGGACTAGGACCATTTATGGGGGTGATCCTGTTGCGGAGATCTCTCCGGCACTCTATGCAAGCACATTCTGTCAGAGCATCACAGACGATACAAGGGCTGACTGCAAGATTGGGACTTGTCGTCTGGAGGCAACTTCACCGGCGAGTGGGCCGGGGTATAATAGGTTTTCCATACGTGCGACCAATTCGGGGCCGATATATGGCACATTGGTCTGTTAGAGGCGGTGTGGATGTCGCAGTTCCACTAATACTGCCAACCTGAACTTGGGCTGCAGCTGTTCACCCGATGGTCCCCTAACACCAACACATTCCATCTTCACCATAGGGAAGTTGGTATCAGTCTCTGGGTTGTTTAATGCATCATAGGTATCCCACTAGAGGGATACCAATACGATGATTTCCTTCCCCCAATGAACACCTGGGAGGATAGATCATGAACCCTCATGCTGACATGGAACCCGCTGGACCTGGCCAAAGAGAGGCTGCAGGTCAAGGACTTCCTAAAGGACATCTCCTACAAGGACTCGTTCAGCCTGTTCCTGGAGAAGGAACCAGTGGTCAAGATGTCGGGATGGGGAAAATGGTGCCAAACTGTGGCTCAGAGGAGCAAGAATGGATTATACTGGAGGACCCTATAGGTAGGGAAATACAAATCATGGGGCTACCGTGTTATCGAATCCCGGAACCCGAATGTCTGATATGCTGGTTTCCTCGCCACCTTTCTGAGCGGGTGGCTCCTGCCGGTGTGGGACGCAAGGATGGGCATCCATCCAATAACTCTAGTGATGGCATGCACCATGGCCTCCAAAAAAAAGGTTCAATCTGGGTGTCCCCGTACCGGATAGGTTATACTCCATTTTGGGACGTATCTCAAGAGGGGGGTTGCCTCAGAGGGTGTGTGGCCCCTTCCATATCTTCCATGGCTGGGTGGCGGCTCATCTTGGTGGGTACACTTTCCCAAATGCCATTAGTCCTCCGAGCAACGGCCTACGGCCATCTCTGCTGAACATTGACGGGGTTGCACCGATGACGCTCAACGAGAATGGGGTAAGGATCATAATTGGTAACCACACCAACTTTAACTTCATCTCATTCCCCACCCCAATCATCCAAATGGTAGACAATCGGTAAGGCTCGCTGGAGAAGCAGGAATACTTCCAGAGCATCCGAGGTGGGCTACTTGTGGCTCAGATTGACAGGAAGATCATCTGCAAGCCTTACATGCCGTCCCGATTTTCTAGTCAGTTCGGGTGCCTCCAACGAATGCCGAAGATGGTATTCAAGGCTGTCTGGGAGGAGAGGAATCTCTGCATCCTTCTCAATATGTGGTCAATGTTCTCTACTTATGGCTCTGGTGATGTCATTACCCATCCTCCCACCAGAGTCAACACTGGCCTATCAACTGAGTATGCCGATCATTGGGCTATCGCGTACCCTGATGGGGTTTTACGCAAGTGAGTTCGGAAACTCGAGACTACCCGCATAGAAGCTAAGAAATGAGAGAGCAGGAAAGGTGCTGCTAGAAGGGGGGACCAGGGGCGCGCTAGGCGTTGAGGCCTAAGCAGGCCGATACCTCAGCAGTAGGGACATCTCATGGTGTTGCTGTGACCTAGTTGACTGGAGGGGGGTCACACGGTGCGACCAGAGAACTTCCCGAGAAACAGATAAGATACCTGCTCGAACCTTCCCATGATGCAATCTTCCCAGAATTGTGGTCAGGATAGATGACCCTACGACAATCAATGAGCATTGAAGCCCTCTGGTAGAAGATAATGCAGGATGGGATCCAACTGCCAGAGGTCAGGCTCATTCGGGTTACCGACCGGGTGAGTTTTCATCGATGTCATGCTTATCTGATGGCCATGGACACATATGCATGCCAACAAGGTTGGCGTGTAGAGCCACCTTTCCTGGTGAAAGTGATGCTCGGCTAAGGGCATGATCCGGAAATGATGCCATTGGGAGAAGGTGATATTGATGACGAGTTGGAGGGATAGGAGGATATAGGAGAGGACGAAGGATCTTAGGGAGGGTCCTGCCAAGGGATCCTATAGGAGAGTGGTGAGATCGTCAGCTCCGATATGGACCTAACCGAGATGCTCGAGGCCTTTCTCTATCCTTATTCATCCTCCTTCTTCGTCCATTATCTCTTTAAATTTTGGACCCATTTCTCTATCTCACTCAGGAGCATATAGGCGCTAATCAGGCGTCCCCAATAGAGGAAGAAGAAGAGGCGTTGGTGGGATAGGGTCGGGCTCTGATGCCCATCATCAAACTGACAAGCGCTGAGGGGTCTCCTGCCACGATATCTCCTATAGCATCCAAAACACCAGAGGCTGATGCTCTGGGTTCCTGTAAGTCCCTTTCTTCGCTAATGGTGCTTACTGTCAGAGAACTCTACTAATCAGGATGGTCCATGTACAATGATCTCGGCATTGGAGGCTCGTAAGGCAGCTGAGCCCAGGCCGTCCATAAGTGAATCAGCGGTGGACGTACCACCTCCTCCAGAACATACCTCCCAAACTGAGTCAGCCTTGACAATTGGTGAGCAGGGGGCGGCGGACATCAGTGGTGATGACATTGGAGCAAGGCTGGAAGCTAACAAAAGTACCACCGCTATCAGGGCAAGAGAGGAAGGTCGCCCAGACATCGAGGATCCTATTCCTCATGAAGGAATCCCTGAGGCAGATCCTGCTACTACATTTCTGGATGTCTTACCTGTATATCGGCCCGCTGATCCCAAGGAGATAGATGAATCAGACTTGGATGCGGCCGAGGAGAGTCGGATGACATGGCGCAAAGGGTGGAAGTGCATCCAGCGTTTTCTCAGGCAGCCCCAAAAGACTTGGATGAGGCAGATGGGATCGCTCCATATCTGGCTGTGTTTCCTGTGTGCCGGAGGGGCTGACACTCAATGCCTTCATCTGGAGGTCTGTGATTACATGGCTGAGAAGATACATGAGAGCAGTCAGTGCACCCACGTTGTCGAGTGTCAGGAACAATCAATGAGAACCCAAGTATTCATGAGGATGGAGCAGGAGGTCCGATGCCTTGAAGAGCATGTGACAGAGAATGAGTCCTTCATCGCAACATGTTGTGAGCTTGTGGAGCAACTGACGGCCCAGCAGGCTGATTCCCAAGAACAACTGGTGGAGGCGAGTCACCAGCTGACCGTACTTCAAACTGAATGGCACAGGCACAAGCTAGGATTGGAGAACTGCGCTCTACAGCTGCTGATGAAGATAGAGCCATCACGGAGCGAGAAGCAGAACTGGAGGCCACAAGACAAAGGGTAGCAATGATGTAAAGATCATTCCTAAACGCTGATCCTTAAGGGCCCTATTTTGGCCATCTCATGAACTTTTTTTCTTCTACTGATCACCATTTCGAACCAATGTATGGATGAATATTTTTATCTATACCCTTGGTTTAATACGCTCAGCCATAATCCTGAAATAGATAACAATTCACCCCTGAGCTCACGTGGGTCATACCTAGTGCGAGAAACAATGGATAATCATATTATCATTTCATTTGACTTTGGGGTGTCAACCAACCTTCTGACATCCGAAATCGGGCTCGGATTTTTGAGGAGGAGAGGGAGGTCCTACCGAAGGGAGGATAACTCAGACCGATCGATGTATCATCTCCTCAGCGTGCTCTAACACACAAGTCGGGCAATTCTGGGGGCATTGGAATAAATTCAAACACATGGAGATAAAAAAGGTGAATCACATGACCAAAATTTGGAACACCATGGGAGGGGTTTAATGATGGATGATAGATGTTAATTGTGGGGGAAATGCAACATCCATATCACATTGGCCTGAAATGGGGACAACAAATGAAGGCTAACCACTGACTATGTTCGCAACACGGGGCCTAACTCAAATATCGTCGATCAGTCTTCCAGAATGTTGGCCCAGGACAGCAGGCAGACCATAGGTCGAGCATCCGTACTGTTAGGTGGTCCCTCCAAACATGATCAGCCTTCTGGAACATTGGCCCAGGATAGTAGGCGGACCATAGGTCGATCATCCATATTGTTACAGCAGGCGGACCAAAGGTATATCATCCCTACTGTTACAATAGGGGGACCACAGGTCAAGCATCCATACTGTTAGGGGGTCCCATCAATTGTGAAAGGGGATGAAGATCTGAATAATGGGGTATGAAAAGAATGGAAAGTGAAGTGGTGGATTGTTCAAACAGAATCCAACACTCCCAAAATTACGCCACCGTGGTAGAGGCACATTAGGCAAACATATTAATTTGGTCTCAGATCATCCCTACTTTTAGACAAGACCTCTCTGGTGAGAGAACTATCACTTCCCAATCACTATGGGGCATCTCGAACTCATTCAAGGCGGATTCTGCAGTTACACCACTTCCCAAGGAGTCAGGCTAATGGGACGACAGTGAGGAGGGATGGGATTTGGTAATCCCTGGGGCCGAACCCAAGAGGAAATATCCGGGCGTTCCTACATATCTCATAAGGATGAGAATCAAGCCACACATAGTTCTTGGAGGTGACTTTTAAAGTCATGCTGGATAGGAAACAGGAGGGCTAATTCTTATAATGGGGTGTAAGCGAGGCAGCTATTTCAAACCCGATGTGAATGAGGAAATAATCCCAAACCACGCCACGCGGTCCCGTAATCAAGGTCCCAAAGGCGGGACAGACACGATGAATTAGCATACCTCAAGCTGGACCCAAAGACCAGAGGTTTTGGTGTTCTGACATACCCCATAAGGATGGGGATCAAGCCATACATAGTTCTTGATGGTGGTACGACACATGAAGGTACCTTCTCCAAGGATGAAAGGGGCTTGCGGGTCTAGCCCTCACACCAAAAGTAGCAGTATTGGATATATCTCGTTTTTCCTTGAAGGTGAATGGTTTTTCTTTTAGGGAGTGACCAGCCTAGGGTAGAAATTCGTGGAATCACCACAATAATCAAGCCATATACATGTGTTGACAAAATGTTATGGTAATTGACCAATACCCAATGTGATGTCCCCTATGGAGAGTTCATCACAATGCAGTGCCGTTTTTTGTCGTGCGGCCGGGACGATATCATCACAGTTTATGGTCATGTGGTAGGACCAACCATCACAGTTTAAGGTCATATGGATTGGACCCATGGGAATTCCCACAATGAGACAAAGCATACCCGATGCGGATGATGACATAATCCCATACCATCTATGCACGCGATTCCAGGAGAGGAGCCTCGGGCTAACGGGCCGACGGTGGTTTGAAGATCAAGGGGCAGGAGACACTAGCTTCCAGTTGAGCTGGGCTCGAAACACAATGTTTGGGCGACCCCTCATATCCTGTGGGGATGAGGGTCAAGTTGTGCATGGATCATAGGGAGGACCCCGGCCTATAATATTAGCGCTCGGATCACCGGAGCCCCAAGAGATGCCGTAACGCAATTCTGTCTGCCTGATGTGTGGAAGCACACTGAGGGTTAGTGCAAGGAGTGCCAAGAATCCAACTTAACATGATGGGGTGGAAGATAACGTGAATCATGTAACCAATATACCGGGCCTGAATGAGTCAGTGTGATGACGAAGGATTACTACTGACCATGTATGCAACACAACATCTTGTCGTGTTAGCCTTGGGGACAAAAAAATGAGCATCAACCGCTGACCATATTTGCAATGCGAGATTTGTATCAATTTTTGTCTAAAACCCTCGTGGGGATTGGCTCGTGATGGTATGAGATCCATTAGGCATTGTATCTAGACCGTTCTTGGTGGTCCCTCTAGGTGTGAAAGATAATGGGGGCCCGAATGAAGGGGATCATGAATCTTAACAAGTGGACGAAACTTGCCTAAGTTGAATCTGACACTCCAGGTCCTAGAATAGCGTACTATGAACACATTATCAGACCACTGAAAAGGGTATAAGGGCTCAGTTTGAGAGCGGCCAAAAGATGGCAGATTCCCGGGAGAAGGGGGCATGGTGCCAAAATCCCTGTACCACACCTATATATCCCCCTTGTGGAGAGGGACAAACCAAGAGGCCGAGGTGACCAGGAGACCATGGGATCTCTTAAGAGACGGGGCTAGACCTGAATCTAGGTGTTCAGGAGGTCCTACATATCCCATAAGGATAGGAATCAAGCCATACGTAGTTATCGAAACACCGTTTAATGTCATGTAGGACGATTAAATGCATTTCATATGAGAACGCATACGGCGGGACGAGTAACCAGACGTGAATGAGTACATGACCCCACACCACATCGTACAATTCCACGATAGAGAGCCTGGGTCGAGGGCCCAAGGCCATCTTCGGTCATGGAGGCCTGACCGTCTTGTAGTTTAACATTGTTCAGGATGAGCGTGCAGTTTAGAGTCATGCGAGACCGTAGGGGCCCAAATGTAGGGCCAAATGCAGTTTAAGGTCATGCTGGACCAAATGAAATTTAGGGTAATGTGGTACCACAATCCAGATTAAGGTCGTGGGGGACCTCGTAGGGTCAGGAAAAATACTACCTAAGAAACTTGGCATTAGTGGGAGGAGTTACACGCTCACCATCCCTGGTCACTAGGGAGTACGCACTATTGGGATAGACCTTATGGGTAATGAATGGTCCCACCCATTTGGGCTCCAACTTGGGTGGTTTCCTGCCGAGGATTATTGGCGCCCTGAGGGCCTGTACCAGGTCACCTTGTAGGAAGGAGCGGAGGCGAACCTTCTTATTTATTGCTCGAGCTATCCTTCTCTGATACCTTTCCAGGTTGTGCAAAGAACGAAGCCTATTCTCGTCCAGCGCTTCCAATTCATCTATATGGATTTCGGAAACTCTATCTCGTGCTTGCTGGTTGTAGAACGCTATGTTCAATGAGGGAAAATGAATCTCAATGGGTAGGACAACCTCAGTTCCATACACCAGGGAATACGGGGTCACCTGGGTGGAATTACGAGTTGTCGTCCGATAATCCCAGAGGGCGTTGGGGATTTTATCTTTCCAACCCGTCTTGTTCTGACCAACCATCATTTTTAGAATGTTAGAGAGGGTTTTGTTAAACGCCTCGATTTTCCAATTTTCCTTCGCATGATAGCGGGAGGTATGCTTAGAGTGAATGTTGTACTTGGAATACAATTTATTCAGCTCGGCCGCTCGGAAGTTGGTGTCGTTATCAGTGAGGATCACGTGAGGTAATCAAAATTGATAGATGATGTTGGAACTCACGAAGTCGGTGATAGAACAGGATTTGACTTCCTTGAGTGGAATTGCCTCTGCCCACTTGGAAAAGAAATCTGTAGCGGTCAGAATGAACCAGAATTGGCAGGCCGTTGCCGGTCGGTAAGTTCCTACAACATCCAACCCCCAGACTGCAAAGGGCCAAGAATACTTGGTAGTGTGGAGAGGCTCCGGTGGACGATGCACAAAGTTTTCAAGAACTTCGCATGCATGGAACCTCTTGGAAAACTCGATGCAGTCATGGATCATGGAGGGCCAGAAGTATCCCTGTCCTCGAATCTGGTAAGAAAACTTTGACCCGGCCTGACGGGAGACACAGGAACCACCATGAACCTCTTTCATGACCTGTGGAATCTTGAATCCTTGAAGGAAATAGAGGAGAATTCCATAAAATTCGTGTTTGTAAAGGATATTATCAAAGCTGTGACAGCTCTGAAGGGTAAAAAGTAGTGCGCGACATCGGATTCGCTCGCGCTCGCGTGGTCTGCCGGATGATTGCTGTGTTGGAGTTATTCAATCAAGGGTGTCCTCCAATCAGGAACTATTTCAATCACCTTACTTGAAGTACCCGGGGCTCCTGACGTAGGGGCACCAGCGGTAAGATGGTTTACCTACGGGCCACGATCATCCTCTGGGGTAACGGGAGCGATGACTCTCTGGTGCGCCATGTGGATAATCTGGTCATCTTGTTTGGGCTCTGAAAGCGACATGGCCAAGCTGCCCAAAGCATCTGCTCGACCGTTCTGTGACCGGGGAATATGAACGACCTTCGACCAAGATGGGAACTGGGCTATTAGACATACGGTTCACTCCAACAATGGCACGAGTTCTGTCTTTCTGACAACATAGTCTCCATTGACCTACTTGATGACTAGCACAGAATCCACTTTCACATGCAGATGGGGCACATCGATCTTCAGGGCCAGCTCGAGGCCAGTTATGAGGGAATGATACTTTGCCTCATTATTGGTGCAGCCCTCTGACAATAGGAATGAGTACTGTATAATGGCTTACTACGGGGTGACGAAGACGATACCCAGGCGCACTCTATTAAGCCTAGGATGGTTGAGTCTTCTACCGGTGGGGCTCCAGGAGGCACCGTCAAAGTACATCTTCCAACATGGGACGACATGATATACTGATAGGATTGCCTCATAAGGAAAACCTAAGTCTATTGGATGATCCATGGAGGTTGGGTGGGTAGCAAAAAAATCCACCAATGCCTGTCCTTTGATAGCCTTTTGAGGCAAAAACCTAATGTTGAACTGCTGGAGGATCACCACCCACTGCGCTATTTTTCCAGTCAACATAGGCCGGTTCAGGATGGACTTCAATGGGTCTACCCAAGAGACCAGCTGTACCTCGTAGTTCTGCAAGTATTGTCACAATTTCTGCACAGTAAATACGATCGCCAGACAACTCTTCTTGATGGGGGAATACTTGAATTCCGTGTCGAGGAGCATGCGGCTGAGTTAGTAGAGGCTATTCAACGTTCTCTAATTGTTCTTATGGGCGAGAAGTGCACAAAGGGACCATTCCAGGGCGGTCACATAAAGGACCAATGAATTTCCAGAGATGGGTGGCATTCAGACCGGAGGTTGGAGAAAACATTGCTTGATTTCCTCAAAGGAGGTCTGACACTCATCATCCCATTCATAGGTGGAACCTTTCTTCATGAGTCGAGAAAAGGGATTTCACTTGCCATCTAGATTCGCAATGTATCAGGGTTTGTAGGCTAAGTGTCCATGGAGACCTCGAAGCTCCCGAATATTGTTCGTGGGAGGCATCTAACTGATGGCATTGATCTTCTCCGGGTCTATCTCAATGCCTCAGTATCTGACGACAAAGCCAACGAACTTGCCGGAGGTGACCCCGAAGGCACACTTCAACAGGTTCATCTTCAGGAGGCGAGAACGGAGGAAACCGAATACTTTCTCAAGGTCCTGGAGATGGTCCTGGAGATGGCGTGATTTGACTACCAGATCATCCACGTAGCATTCCACCAACGTTCCCAGAATCAGCTCGAATATGCGATGCATGGACCGCAAATAGGTGGCACCATCATTCTTCAGGCCGAAGGGCATAACCTATTAACAGAAAGTACCTTTGGGTGCCATGAAGGTAGTGGAATCCTCATCCTCAGGAGCCATTTTGATCTGGTTTTACCCGGAATACCCATCCATGAAGGAGAGGGCTTGGAACCCGGTCGTGGCATTAATCAACAACTCTGTCACTGGAAGGGGAAAATCATCTTTTGGATAGTGGCGGTTGAGATCGCAGAAGTCGATATAGACTCTGATTTGTCTATTCTTCTTCCTGACTAGAACAATGTTGGATAGCCACCTGTGGTACTGAACTTCCTTAATGAATTTGGATTTTATAAGCTTTTCAACTTCAGCCTCAACCATGGCACCGTGAGATGGGTGAATCTTTCTGGGAGGCTGCTTGAACCCGTGATGGTTTTCCAGGAGACCAAGGCGATGGATGGCTACCTGAGGATCTAATCCTGGAATCTCATCTTAACTCCAAGATAACACATCACGATGTTGTCTGAGGAATTTCACATATCACAGATGCTCCTCGGGGGGCATGGCAGTGCTGACCAATGTTGGTCTTGGGTCCGCCTCGCTACAGAGGTTCACCTGTACCAACTCTTCGACCATGGTGGAGACGCCTTCCTAAAAGGCAGGGGGAGCATCCTCTATATCCCCTTTTCCACTTATGGATGGATCTTATGTAGGGGGATTTTCTTTAGGGCCACCAGACTCCGATGGGAAGCTGGTGCCAGCTTGGGCGGCAGTGGTCATCATATCAGGAGACTCATGCGCTACTGAGACCATAGCGATGAAGGTAGTTGACCCAATCCTATCTAGTCTTCGGCCCAAGGGGCCGCGCTTGATGACATCAAAGTAGTAGTGGCGCGTTGGATTTATCTGGTTAAATCCAGCCCGGCGGAAGAGACACCTTTAACGTACCGTCATTTCTATGAGCCTGAAATCCCGATACCATATGGGGGTAGGAGGTTTCGGGATCACCCAAGCATGGTTGGTGTAGGATTATGAGGTGATTTTCCACCGTCGCTTAGACCTGGAAATATTCCTTCTTCTTGTACCCAAAAGGACAAAGCATTGCTCCATGTCAGGGGTCGTAGCCTCTAACCGATGGATTGGGAAGACGTAAGCGTCATTCAAACCTGCCCAAGGATCACTTGTGTCAGTGACAGGCTTGATCTCACCTTCCAGAATCTATTTATCCTTACTGTTGTAATAGTCAATATCTAGATAATGGGCTTCAAAAGTGGAAAAAGTAGGCACATCTCCTTGGAGCACACCTACTCCACCATTAAGGGAGTATTTGAGGCATTGGTGATACGATTAGGGGACCGCTGCATGCAGGTGGAGCCACGACCTTCCCATCAATGCATTTTAGGCAGTGTTCTTGGAGACAACCATGAAATCAGTGTTGGTAATTAGGCCACCAAATGGGTCTTCAAGTGGATCTTGCCGAATGGAGTCTGCTCGGTCCTGTCATACCCCTGGATTCTAAGGCCGGAGGGAGTTAAATCATCCTCAGACAAACCCAGCTTCTGCAGTGTCTTAGTCAGGATTAGGTTAATCCTAGAACCCGTGTCAACAAGACAGCGGCAGACTTCCACGCCATTGAACTGGAAAGTGATGTACAATGGGTGAATGTGACCCTGTATAGGAGAGTCTTCATCTTCACTGGAGAATGAGATAAATGTCTGTCATTCGGCGTTCTCAATTGCCTCAGCGTGGAAGGCTTCTGCAGCCGCTACATCCATCTCAAATGGGAGGGGGCTCCTTATGGCCTCGACAAGAGCCTCACGCATTTCAGACGACATGAGAAGGGACTTAAGGATATAAAGCCTCACCAGAATACAGGCCCGGTTTTTTAGAACATCATACTTCTGGGACAGACACAAGCTTCTGCTTACAGGAGGCCGCTCTGTGATTGGAGGTATGACGTGCCCTGACGACTGGACCGACAACTAACTGGTACTAGGCATATCTCGTTGTTCACTAGTCAAAGACAAGAGAGTGGCTTTCGGATGAGGACCAGAAGGCTGGGGTCTGCTAGTGGCAAGGAGGAGCTGGTCGCGACACGACCGAGGTGGTTCCGCCTGATCCAACAACAAAAATGGTGGTGGAGGCGGACATGTCACCACCAGATGAAGGGGCTGCGTGTGCTGATATTTGCACTGCGCCTGCTGTCTGGTCTCCACAGCATGCACGGCCAGGCTGTAGGTGCCAACTGTCGTGCCCTGGCGATTCATGTAACCACGACTCCTACGATGCTGGTGATGATTGGGGATATTGGGAATGTCTACCTGACGTTCCTCATCGTTGGGAGTCAAAAAGGGATTTAAAAACAATATGGTGTTAACCTAAGCACACCCCTGACTGTCACTTGAGGATTCATCCACCACTGGGAGGATTCTGGGAGGAATCCCCATTTATGGGGGCATAAATTCATGAAGAGTGTGGGACGACGACGATATTGGCAGGGCGCGTTCTTTCTATTTGCGTTGTCGCTGCTTGCTCTTCTGAGATGAGACTAGCTGAGATGATAATGTCGAAGTAGTACCCATAGCTTCTGAGGGATCTAGCTGATTCAAGAATGCATGGATGATGCCATGGGTACGAGCGACCATCTTGCAGGCCATCCAATCATTATACTTCTGGGACCAATGGTCAGAAACCTGTCGCCATTCATCTTTGTCGCCACTACTGCCATCCGACCTCACAAAGACATCTTCCACTTGTGCCAGGGCTGGGCCCAACCTGACTATATTATTGTCAATCTGGTCTTGGATCTATTCCATGAACACGTATCATCACTGTATGGTTTTCTATAAGGTCCGAGGATAAGGGCAGTAGTTGGGGTGATCAGTGAGATGTGCCTTTTCTGGATTCCGGCACTCAGGAAGCCGCAAAATTCTCTACTCCAATGCACTGTGGAAGTAACCGGGGACCTAAGCCTCGTCAAATGAGTAGGTAAGATTACTACAGTTTGAAAATGGGGCTCTAGGAGGCTGACCCTAACAGGGGGACGAAGGAGCATGTCGAGGAGGCAGAACCTGATTATCTCACCTAGGTGGTGGCGACACATTACGCGAATGCACTTGTCGATTTTGAGGCAGCCACTACTGGGCTGGAAGCTATGCCCATGGGGGCAGACCCCTATGGGGCTGCAAAGATAGCCTCACTGAAAGCAATTATAGCAGCTTGGGGGGCCTCTATCTGGGCCACAACAGCAGGCTCGGCTCAGGAAACTCTCCTTGCTGGGATTACAGGAGGCAGCGGGCATGCCTGACTGGCCTGTTGTAGGGATTCTTTGAGGTGCTGAGCCTTGTCTGAGAAGTCCCAGAACCCTCCAGGGAAATTCTGAGTGATCATAGAAGGAACCAGCTCTGCCTTGACATTCCCTACACACATTGTCAGTAATTTCTCTTGAGTTAACGGCATATCAAGTGTGTATGTGAGCCCTTTCCACCGGGCGATGAAGTCCGCGACTCGCTCATCTGTCCTTTTCTTGCATCTGAAGAGGTCTACGATGTTCGTCTTCTGGGTTGTGGAACTGAACTGGTAGTGGAATTTTCTGCGAAGGTCCTCTTAGCTAGTCACGGATCCGACATGGAGCTTGCTAAACCAGACGAACACCAACCCTTGTAGTGTCTGAAAAAAGATATAGAGCTTCACGGCCTCCTGCTATGCTGGAGTCCCTAACATAGGCCCACACCTTGAGTTGAAGTGGGCCATGTGTTGTGGCGGGTCTCCCGTCCTGTTAAAGGGGGCGAAAGTGGGGTTCCTGAATCCCAGAGGTGCTGGCATATCATCCACCCATGCAGGGTATGGCTTGCCACCTAGTGGGATCACCACCTGCAGAGTCTCCAAAGCCTCTAAGCGGGTGATGGGCACTGCCATCACTACCACAAAAACAGTTTTTCCCATCACCCCCTATCAGCGCTAATGAAAAAGCGCTGATAAATGGGGGGGGGGGTCTTTATCAGTGCTAAAAAAAGCGCTGATAAAAGTACCCCTTTATCAGCGCTTTTTTTAGCCCTGATAAAGGGCCCCCTTTATCAGTGGTTTTTTTGGCACTGATAAAGGGACCCCCTTTATCAGCGCTTGTTTAGTAGTGCTGGTAAAGGGGGGGCCTTTATCAGCACTTTTTTTAAAAGCGTTGATTAAGGGTTGAATTCAAAAAAAATTAAAAAAAATATATTAATATATTAATATATAAATATAGTTATATTGATATAGATATAATATATAATTTTTAAATATATTTTAGATAAGTATAAATGTACATTAACACTTAATATACATAATATATAAGATATTTAGTGAAAATGGATTCTTAAAAAATAAAAAAAAATATTTTTAATTAATAATTTTCTAATTATTATGGAGTTGTAGTCATTTAATAACAATTTGAAGACTAAAAAAATTAAAAAAAATTAAAAAAAAAGATCCAAAATAAGTTGAAAACGCAACTCAAACTTCAAACTGCCATAACTTTTGATACGGGTGTCCGTTTGAGCTCTACCACATATCAAATCGAAGCCTGTGACGAGCTCTACGTCTCTGTGACATGGGGGACCCCGGTCAACCGTTTTTTGAGGCCAAAAGAGGCCAAGAAGGCCTCCAATACTGAGTTTTTAGTCGGGGTACCCAGATTGTTTAACATTTTGTGGGTTTTCAGCCTCGTTTGAGGGGGTATTATTGACTTTTTTGGTTGGGACTGAATTTATTCCAAGTTATTACATTCATATTGATATTATTTCTTTGAAATTTTATCGTTTTTTATAATACACTGCTATTTATAATCAAATATATAACTATATGTACATATATTTTTTATATTCACACCTAAAAATTAAAATTTTAAAATAAATAATTAAACATATTTACATATAAAATATATTATCTCTATATAAATAATAAATAATATCCATTTTATTTAAAATACAAATATATGAATATTTATATAACTACTATATATTAATATAACTATATATATATATATCTAGATATATATATATATTAAAATAACTACATATATATTAATATTACTATATATATATATATTAATATCACTATAAATATATATATATTAATATCACTCTAAATATAGATATTCATATAATTATATATATATATATATATATTAATATAAATATATATTACTATATGAATAAATATAACTAAATATATATATATATATATTAATATAAATATATATTACTATACGAATAAATATAAATATATATATATTAATATAACTATATATATATTAATATAACTATATATATATTAATATAACTATATATATAGATATTAATATATATTTATTACTATATAAATAAATATAACTATATATATATATAGATATCATGAAATAGAAAAAAAAATGAAAATAGAATAGTGGTAAGGGCTTAGGCGCGCAGGGGGGAGGTCTCGAGTTCAAAACATGTTGGAGGCAGAGGCAGGCGCATGGGGGTGGATGTTGGGGGCTAGTAATGATAAAGGGTGGAGGGGGTGTGTGTAGGCACTGGAGGGGCTAAAAAGCGCTATTAAAATGGGGGATCAAGCGCTATAAAATCCCCCCATGATTGGCATGATTTTTTTTAATTTTTTGTAATATTTTTTAATTTTTTTTAAGTTTTTAAATGTTTTTTTTATTTTTTTAACTTTTAAAAAGTGCTGATAAACGGGTCCTTTATCAACGCTAAAACGAAAGCGCTGATAAAAGGGGTCTTTATCAGCGCTTTTTTTGAGCGCTGATAAAGGGGACCCCCCCCCCCCTTATCTTTGCCGGTTTTAACAGCTCTTTTCCTAGCGCTGTTAAAGGCCCTTTTTAGCACCGATAAAGGGCGTATTTGTAGTAGTGCATCAGATCATCTTTATGCGGGTTCCTATCCAGATAGGGATCCCTAACCACAAGCGCATTGTCGGGCTCTTCAATTTGGTAGACAAGCTTAGCAGCTCATGGATCAGCTGGTGGAGTGACCCTTGGCACGAGAGGAGGAACTCGAGAGGGATCCCTTGGGTGATCACGCCGCTCAGGAGGGTTTGGAGAAACATATCGATCCCTCTTAACATGAGCTTCACCCTCGCCTTTGTCAACGAACAAGGCATGATTGAGGTTTCCTGGGAGAATCTCACCGAGGGGTATTTGTTCCTGCCCCTGCTGCCCCGGCCTAGGATCACCGTAATCGGGTCGCCGCTTTGCAAGGCATTCAGCCAGAATCTCATCGACCAACCTCTTCTGCTTAGCAAGCTGCTGGCATAGCATGGCCTTCTCAGGATCTTCCTCTTCCTTCTGCACTGAGGCTGATGGGTCAGAATTCTTTGACAGCCCCAACGTGCTCTATACCCTTTTCGATGTTTCAGCTCAGTGTTAATGCCTCAGTGGGCACGGGGAGACCTAGGAGGTTCCTCTACTGAAGAGTTATCCTCCCTTATGGGTCCCGTAGAGGCTTTTTTCCAGGGGTGAGTCCCCATCAAGAATTTCCAGACAGTTCCACTCTCCAGATAGATCAGCCATGTTGACTGCCGCTTCCCTCGAGGACATGTCCTCGGAGTCTCCCAATGAGTCGGGCTTCCGACGAATCCCACTGAAGATAAGGGCAGCGTACTGCCCCATCCAGGGACGTGCACATGGGGGGTGGCCTCCTCGATAACTTTGCGGAGTACTTGAAAGCTCTGAACACATTACTATTGGAGGGCCCTGTGGTGGCCATGTGATTCGGGGTGCCGAACCGTGGGGAGTGTGGCCGGGTCGACCTGACGACATTGCTCGCCGATATCCTCGAGGAGTGATCGGCTCCATGGATAGGGCACTTGATGGTGGCGTAGATGAGAGTGAGTCGCCCGGAGGGTCTGACAGAAACATTCAAACTCTCCCGGTGTGAGAGATTATCGTATATCAAAATCCGACCCTGCGACTGGCCATAAATTCTCGGGGAAGTGGCCTGCCATGATGATGGTCCATAATCTCCACATCTCACGTTTAGGATCTGACCCTTGGTGGCTCTGCTCATCAACTGGGAGTGATTGGGGAACTGGCATTAGTGCGGAGGTAGGCCGCTGGGCTGGTGGCCTGGCTGGTGGAGAATACGGTGAGCAGGCCGATTGGTCGCCGAATCCTAAGTCGCCCTCCATGGGTTGCAGTGTCCTGGCTGCCACATCACGATAGGATGCACCATCGAACAGGCCTCCTGTCACAATGTCGGGGCTTGCCGGGGGTATTATATGTCGCGGTACTTCTGCCATTGACCCCCAGAAAAGGACTTCGTCGTCTCTGGTCGAGGTGGAAGGTTCTCCCGGAGAGGCCGATGGTGACTACAAGTTCAACCCCTGGGAGTAGGCCAAGTCCTCGTCCTCCTGGATATACCTTAGGAGGGAGGCAGGGATTGTATGGATCTTGCATTCGGGGAGTATGAGGCTGACGCATCATGTCCTTATCTTAGCCCTTGACTCAAAGGACTGAGGGGAGGTATCCATTGCCGAGTCATTCTCCACCTCAGAGTCTGAGAAACGGATTGGTCTGTTTTCTGTCTGGACTTCCCCAGCACTTCTCTTACGGCGACGACGTCCCTCCTTGCTGCCCCTGGGTTGCACTTCGGGGCACGAATGACTTACGTCATGGATTCCTATGGCCGCCCTGGTGCCAGGGCGGAGAGGACCGAAGGCCGGGGTACAGGGAGCACTGGGGAAAATTTGAAAAGGGACATGGGGAGGACCTTCATGCGGGAGAGTGACCGAATATGCAATGTCTCCATACTTGCGGTCTACATTAGGGGGAGTGACACCATACCCCGTGTAGTGGGCGCTAGAGAGAGCCCCACTCGGAGTGTTTCTATCACGGGGCAGCCCCTTACCTACGGTGAGGGTGGTGCTAGGCAGGCCTCCGATCCGAGGTTGGAAGGAGGGAGGGCCCATACCTTACAGAATGGTGGAACGAAGTAGGCCTCCACGCTGAATGGCACTATAGAGAATTAGTCTGTGGTGTCCATTTCCTGTGCAAAGCGATCGGGAGAGTCAACCTAACCTGCCCGTGGGGCGGTCAGGGCCTTGATCCGGATCGGGCATATAACTGCCCCAACTCAACGTGTGCAGGGGTGTGATGATAGGAGTCAGTAGTGGCTTGGGCCACAATGGTTGCCGATGTTGATGCCCCTGGGTGAGCATCCAATTCCGCTCATGCCCAACGCTGGCATCAGGTCAAGTGGGTTGGAGGTGGTGGTGCGGGCACAAGGAATGCCTGCTCCTCACATCGGGAAGTCGGGTGGCAGCATCGACACGGCCTAGCGGGGGCCATTTTCGTGAACCCTTGAAGCAGGTTTCTGAGTGGGCCAACCTGGACATCCCCCACCTCGTCAGCATAGGGGAGAGAGGTGTCAAGGCATTCCAAGGATAAGCTCCCAAAATGGTTGAACGTCAGGGTGGGGAGTGATAGATTCCTGCACGAACCTCGAGGGCGGCGTTGGCACTGAGGCACAACTCCCTCAAAGTCCAAACATGCCATGTACCTGGTGGGGATGACCCCTTCCTCCTCATACCTACGCAAAAGGTCGGTGTTCACCCTTCGTTGGATAATCTCTTACAGGGAGTGGGGGCGTGAGCGCCCAACAGTCGTGGAGGTCGGAGCAGCTGTGGAAGAGGCAAAACTGCGCGGGGTGGCTGCGTCGGTACTACCCTTGCCCCTATGCCGGTGGCTAGGTGGCGATTGTGCTCTGGATGCAGCAATCCGATTCCAGAAAGCATGGAGATGAACACATTAATACAAATAAGAAAATATATCGACAACCAATAACCCAACGCCATTCCATCTTCCATGGTTGGTAAGAGGGATCCACACTGACAACCTCTTAGAACGGAGTGCTCAACATCCTGACTACCCCAACCCCTGGTGGGTTTCACATCCAACTGCTAGGTGCCCGTACCTGGTGACATGATAAACTTATGACACCCCAAACGCTACCAGTCTACGTATTGAGGTGAAGAGATTCACCTCGGGTTCACCATTTTCTATTTCCGACGCTTTCTGTCAGGGCACGCGTGCACGTATATCACGCAGGGGAGGATGTGTGGCTTGTAGCCCCGCATTCCCACTTTCCAAAGGCGGGCGACATCCGTTCCTTGTTCTGGGACATATTCTCCTTGATCTAAACCGGGATGATGGGATGTCGGTTCTTCCTTCCGTGGATTCCTCCTCGGAGCCTGTCACCTAATCTGGGTCTCCCTCATAGATTTAAGACATATTCGTGAATCTCATTCCCAGTGCCTTATCTTCATGGACACCAGTTAATTATGCTGCTTTGGTCGAGATGCTCCAAGGGGTCTGGTCGGGGAAGCAACCTTCGGTTAGGAGAGTGGTCACACTAAGGTGTCGTTGGCGTGTCTTGACGCTGGGGGATTGGCATGTCTGTCTTCTGTCCCTTATTATTGGGATTCTCAAGGGCGCCGAAGCCTGAGGCATACCACGTCAAACGCGGGGAATTGCATTCTATAGGCATGTATCTAAGGTTTTCCTCATCTTCTCATGTTTAACACGGGGTATGTCGTGAATTCAATGTCCAGCGGAGACGGATCAGAGTGATCAGAACACTGAGAGTGGATCAGATTGAGGAACCCCTTAAAGGGAACCCTGATATTGGAGCCAGCACATGGGAGGCTTCCCAGATGCTATGGAGTAGAGTGAAGTGGCATGATCCCATCGGGATGTGGCGGCCTGGGTAGGAATCAAGATGGGTAATGGCTTTGGGCTTGAGTCTTGAGAAGACTTCCTACATATCCCCATGGCATGGAATCAATGTCTGCGTAGTTTGATGATACGGTGGGACGCCGAAAGAGGCGACCTGTGAGAATGAACACATGGATAGGCCCCGGAAGGAGTAAGACCCCTGGGCTTGGGCATGAGCTTCCTGAGGCATGTGGGCTCGAGGGAAATGTCAGGATGGGACATGTATGTTGAGCATGAACCTCAAGGAGGCTTCCTACGCACTATACCTTAGCACAGATCAAAGTACTCATAGTTGAGGATGGATGGGGCTTACTCTCTGAGGCGGCCCAAGGTGGATATAGGGCTTATGCTCTGAGGCGGCCCACAATGGTTGATATGGGTCTTACGCTCTTAAAGCGGGTTCTTTTGTAATTAATGAATCATTTATTTTGTTTTATCTATATAAACAAAAGGAACAATTACATGAATCTGATGGATAGATGAACTAATAAGATCTATGGTTTGACATAAATTATAGTCATCTTATACTCATATTGTCTAGTATTATATTTACTACTCTTTTTATATCATTTAATTGTATTTAAATTTCATATATCATGTGTTCGTTTATAGTTATTTTTAAATCATGTATATTTTATAGGTAATGTTATGGTTGTATACAGATATGTATTTGTGCTTATGGTACTACAAACAACAATATATAAGATTTAATTTCAAAAATTATACAAACATTAAATATACACTTTGGAATATAAGTCCATTTTCATTGGATTAGGAGATATTATATTTCGAATAACCAATGAAATCATGGTTCTTGATAGATTTCAAGATGTAATTTCAAATTATAATCCAAATTTTATGGTGCGAAAACCACATTCCATTATGCTATAAAATGTCCATTAGCATTATACAAACCTCTAATAGTTGAGAAGTATTCCTAAAGTATTCTACGGGTTTAATTTTAATAAACATTTGATTGGGGTTGTGTATTTACAAAATTTTATTCCGGTTTTCTATAAAGTAGTGGAATTCAGAATATAAATGAGAAACACAAATTATGACTCACATAATAAGATAAAAATCTATCTATTTTCTAATAATTATGGTAGAATCTGGAGTTAATATAGGAATTATAAATATGAATTGGGTTCATATTGACATTGATGTAAAAATTTCAAGTTTAATACATCATAGGAAGGAATTTAGAGGTAGGTTATTTTATTGAAGATAACAATGTAACTTATTTTATATATAGGTTTACTATATTGCTAACTCAATTGGATGTTTAGATTAATTGAATATCAATAGTAAATAAATAGTTTTTGATATTATATTTATAGGTGATTACTATATTAATATAAATATTCATATGATATTTTTTAACAATCATTATTGTTATATATATATGTATTTATTTTATTGGAAATTAATCCTTAAAACCCTTTTTTATATTTACATATTTATAAAATTAAAATATATTGACCAAATGTGTTTTTTTGTGTTTAGACACTCCATTTCATTTCATTCCAATCATTGATAATTTTTTTAATCCTATATAAGGAAATATGATTAATATAATTAAATAATTATAGAATATGATATATAATAGAAAAAATTTATATATTTTGAATTTATATGATGAGATTTATTTTATAACTAGACCTTATATGAATATATTGGTTTTAGAGTAATTATCCTTGCTATTGTAAGTAGTTGGGAAGGAATTCCATGGATGGGAATAAATAAATTACAATGTTATATCGTAAATATAGATTCATTATCTTTTATTCTTTTATAGTTATGTCTCCCTAATGTGGGTAGAGGAATGGGTAGAATATATTATATAATCCACAAATCTACTAAAATATAGCCGATTTATATTTTTTATGGAAGTATATGATAGAAGGGATATCATCTAGAAGGACCTAACAATTTAGTAGTCATAAAGAACTAGATACATACATGGTTCCCATATTACACTTGAAATATAACATTCATAGAATAGAAAAAACTCTTGCATCCTTGATATAATTCGTAATATCCTAATTTACATCCTCTGGAAAGAAAAATAAATAAATTTTGTTCTATAATTCTCAGTAAGAGTTATGTACAACATAACATATCATGAGTAAATAAGGAATAATTAATATAGAAATGTAAATAATAAAAAATATGTTCCATATAATCAATAACATGAGCATGAATTACATCGATGGATAATAAAAATATAGTAAAATCATGGAAAATAATCAACGAATCCTCAATTATTGAAATGATTAATATTGGACATCAAGTTATGTTTATTATAAAATCTTCGAACCATGATAGTTTAATAGTTGGTTATGTATATAAAAAACCAATTTAGATAATGTTGGAAAATATATTTTTCTTATGAGGCATTTTGATGCATCGAGGGTCTATCTATAATAAATCCCCAACCATCACTAAATTTCTAAATCATTACTCATGTATTGAATAATTAATATAAATCTAAAATAGTAATATTTATCAAAAAAAATATATACAGAGTAAATAACATAGAAAATTTTGATTTCCCAAGTCAATCACATAACTTTCACAGTAAATATTGCAAATAAAATGGATTTTTCTTTAGAAAATAATTATATCAATGATACAAATAATATTGATGTTTGAGATAAATTTAATTCCCATTTTAAAATGATCACATGAAGGTGAATGTTTTCTGATAAAGTTAATGATGTTAAAACTAATAAGAGTTAAAATATCACTATCAATTTTTCGGAAATAACAGTTTTCATATAAAATCATATACATAAGAGGATAATGAAAAAAATAAAAACATTAACATAAACATACAATATAGCGTTTTAATAATAAAACAATTTAAATTTTTAAGAAGAATATAAAATAATATAAAACACTTATGTTGGTGGTAAAATATTTTATTGTGTATGTACACAATTATTCCATTCAACTTTTTGTAATGAAAGACAAAAATGTGCCTTCCATAAAACACTATAAACTTAAAATTAAAAAAATTAAAATTTAAAGGGAAACATTAAATATCCTTATTAAATTATATGAGTGAATAAGATAAACTTCCGAAAACAAATTTAAAAAATATGGAGATGGATTAAAAATATATCCGATATAAATGAGAAATTAGATAAAATTTTCTATAGAATATTAATTTTATCGATTAAAATTAAAAATAGTGGGAAATTTGAGGAAAATATAGAAACACATTAAATATTCATAGTGCAACAAATTATATTTATTTTATGAAAGATATATTATATAATTATTTCAGGGAAAATAATGGAAATACCAAATATGTGATTTTGTAAAATAAATTTTTACATCTTTGGTAAACTATAAATTAAAAACCATTTAATGATTGCACATGAATTGAAATTTTAATCATTATTAATAAATATATAATAATTTTAAATACATCTATGGGGAATTATATATACCAAATAAAAATTAATTAGTGCATAATACTAAATATGTATCAATGTATTGGAAATCGAGATGGAATCCCTCACCTTAAGTTCAATTTTACCTCATGAGTGCATTAAACCTCCAGTATAATAAATTTTGATTTATTATAATTATGTAAAAGAATCAAAAATATAACTATAATATCATATATGATTCATTTATATCATCCTATCTGTGTTTTGTTTATAATTGTTTATTTTTATCATTGTTTTGGGTGTTAAATGCTTCATTTTTTCATGTACATTTTGATTTTGTAGTTTCAGACCTTGTACATTGATTATAGCTCAGTAATATCTATAAATTTATTCCTCATATAAATTTATTTCAAATTCCGTATATTTATATATTTAAATTTATATTCATCTATAAAAATTAGAGGTAGAAAAATGAATTACATTGTTCATGGAGATGGAAGGTTGTACGTATACATGATCAGTGTTTTCACTTCATGATGGATGATAAAAAATATAGGTAATTGATATTTAAAATATCATTAATAAATATATTATCATATATATTGATAAAATATATTCTTATTACTATCCATTTATATAAAAAAAAAGAAAAACTAATTGCATCGCATCATGGTGGTGGTGGTCCATATACACGCACGAGGGACATTATCATTTTCCAATGGATCGAAAGGTAAAAAGGTATATATGATATTTTAATTTTATAATCATAATTATTTCATAAACATTATATATATTCCTTAGATACATATTTATAATAATCCATCTGAGGTCGCAACAGAAAAATTTATATCGGTTCTGGAGGTTGTAGTATGTTAGACACACGAGCGATGGTCTTTCTTTCTGTTTGATAAAGAAAGATATTGATAAATATTCTTAAAATCAAAATAATAACATCATAATATATGGTATATATTATAGTTATTATGTTAGAGTGATTAGGAAAAAATTAATGGGTTGTAAAAGAAGAATAAAAATTAATGTACCTGATGAAGATGATTACATGTTCTTTGAATGTTCTTTTTTAGATATCCTCTTAAGGGACCATGGGTTAAAATTATTATAATATAAAACACATAAAGATATGGAAAATATATTTTTAGAATAATGTTGGTCAGGTTTTGGTTTATCTATATGGCATAATGTGTCGTAACCAAATAGAGAGGGGTGGCCTTTTATAAGTGAAGGATGGGGCATGTTTTGAAATTTATGAAATATTATAATATAATGTGTGTGTAGATGAAGTATAATGGTTCAAAAATAGAATATAAATTAGTATAATAATTATATTCTAATAATATAATCATAAAAACACATTTAAATATGTTTATTTATCATTTTAATCATTATCATTTTGTTTAACTCCTTAGTTAACCAATTTGAGCCATAATCATGGAAATAGATTTTTAAATATTTAACTGTTATAATTTATTTTATTTAGTGAAAATTAGATCATAAACTGAAAAGGGATGAAATTTTTTATCATATATTTTCCTAAGAAGTCCAGTTTAATTATTTTTATGATTTTTAAATAAGTTAGTACAATATTATTTTCATAAAATATCATTAATGTCATTAAGGAAAATATTCATAAAAATTGACATTAGAAAAATAAAGAAAAATATGAAATTTCAATAGAATTATTTAACATTCCACTAATGTTATATATATATATATAATTCATTAAGATAATAACTCACCTAAATTTTATTACACTGAATACTTTTAAAATTAATAATTTTATTTTTCTATCGATTGAAATAATACTATTTTGGAATTGAGTAATATTTTAATGTAATTTTTAAATCACTAATAATTTAAAATAAATTACCATTAAATGATAATAAATTAACCTTAAAATGAATAATTAATACAAAATAAAACATATTGTTTCCTTATGGTACAATATTAGAGATAATATTTCAAGAGAGAGATAATTTTAGTTCTTTATTAAAAGAATATAAAGGTAAATATCCAGAAAAATTCCCCCATGGGACCATATTTTCATGAAATGGACGAGAATAGAATAACTACACTCATTATCTATGAAAAATTCAAGGGTTATTTAAAATTTTAAATCTTATCACATTAGTTTTTATCTATAATTACATATTTTATCATTTTACTAGGTGATAAATTTTACAACTGTTATTATTATATATTAGGTTCTTGGAGGTACAGTTACATTAAAAGACACAAACACACACACACACACACACCACACACACACATTCTAGAGAGACAAGACATATCCCACATAATGGATCACCCACCCATAAAGCCTTATTTATTTATTACATATCACATATGCCCAATTGTAAGGAATCCTATTACATGGCCCGAAAGACCAGATTCAGTGTCATGTCTACCTTATCCTACTTATGTCATGATTGCTTCACCACCTTCCTGTATCATTACTAAATCATCACTTCCATGAACCCCTCCCCCCAAAGATTCCCCTCCTAAGCTAGCAATGATGAAAGAGCGATAAGGATCCCCGAGTCCCTCCTCTAATATGACTCCAGGTGGTGACTAGCACCAAGGGTATAGGGCTCTCACAACATGGGATGTATTAATCTTTATTAGAAAATAAGATTAGGAGATAAGATAGTTAATCCCAAAAAATTAACAAGACACACACACACACACACACATATATATATATATAATAAAACCAAAGCCATAGTACATGCATGTTTAAAATATAACTATTACAAAATAACAGTCTCCAATGAAAATACCAAAAGCAAGGCTAATAAATGACACATGAACATTCCCAATGTCTGAGCTATAAATACCAAACATGGTATACATATTCCTCTTAGAAACCTGAAAGCAGTTTCACATACATAGGGTGAGCATTCAAGTATACTCAGTAGGGTAAAACCAATGTCTCTCATGCACAAGTGGGGGAAGCATATAGATGACCCTATGAGAAACTAGCAGAAACCAATAACACCTAACAATGAATAATAGCCATCCCAACCTCACTAAGGGATGATCCCCAAATAATACAAGTCGAGTAAGGTAATATATTTATCACATTGATTTTTGTGTACCCCACAACACATTCCATTGGTTAATTTCTCATACCCTAAAGAAAAACATATTGGCACTTCCAATCACGACCATAAGCCCCATTTAACAAAACGTCAGCACACACCTGGGCCACATAGCTTATCCCACAAATTTTGAAAATGAATCTCACCACATCCCTTATGCATACACATGGGCCACAACCACACCTCAACCTGATAACACATAAGAAGTAATGCCACATTTAATCCCATATAAAAATTGGAAAGAACACCTTGCCCATAGGAACCTGAGCCTTACAACCACACCACAACCTGGCCAAATCATATTGGGCTACCAATACATAAAAGATGAAGTAGGGAAGATCCAATTACTATCCATCCATCCTCCCACCTGGAAGTTGGAAAAGGAAACCCTCCCCCATGAAAATGGGGGTGGCCGACACATAGTTCTCAACATGGGTGGGGTGCATATAGAAATCACAAGGAAGTACAACTATATATATATAGGTATCAAACACTCAAACAAGCATATGGGTTTTTCAAAACAAACAAACGGCCTAAAAAACTACATTTAATACTACCTCTAACTGTAAAACTACACAAAAAGTATAAATTTGATTCATAACCCTACCCAACTCAACTAACCAATTATCGCTCATTATTAATAAATCCATTTACCCATTCTAGAATTAATCAGTTTATTAACCTGAGATTTCATTACACCACCCAAACCACCCCACACACAGAACTGTGTTCCCAACCGCAGCACCACAAAACTCTGAAAAGTCACAAGAGATAAAAAACCACACACAACACAAAACCACACCAATAAAGGATGAGTTTATTAATATTTAGAAAACAATCATTCTTTAATTCCACTTTGATAAGTCATGGTTAATCAAAAAGCATTTTTGATCTTATGGAATCCATTTATTTAACTAGGCACACATGGTTAATCAATTTAACATATATATAAATATATAAACATCTATACCATCTTTCAATAGAATACCAACAAAAATAATTCATAAGAAATTATAGGTGAAAAAACAATGACCACCAAATTCCATGATTTTCACTTGTTGATTAGCCCATAGAAAACAAAATATCAACAGATAACAAACAAGAACACAATTTACTTTTTCCTTTCCCCACATGTTGATCTCTAAACTGATTTATATAACATTATTGACATGGAATCCTAATATCTTCCAAAAGTGGACATTCATACACCCACCCCACATGATACACAAATAAAAAAAGTTGAGTGATCCCTACTTTGAGGAACAGACAATCAACACCTACTCCTTGTACAAAATATAGGGTGTACAAGGCACCCCCTAAACACAATCCAAGGGTGAAACATAGGTTCATGGCTCCTCAAAAAAGAATGGTTTAGGGACTCCTGATATCAAGAGTAAAGGGAAAATCATAATGAAGAAACGGTCTCTGCTATAGAAAGGCCAAATACTATATTAAGGGAAGAAACAATTTCAAAATTCATAAAATCATATTATGATCAAGACCACACATTTTAACTATCTAAAATCCTCATGAGAATTAGGTATTTAAGGATACATTTTATATCCATTAAAATGGATTAATAATTACTTAAATATAGTATTTAACTAAATTCATGTCAAAGAAGATGTCAAATGGTTGAAACTGGAAAAACATTGAAGTTTGAAAAACTATCAGAAATGACTCATTGTTGGGTGAGTCACCATCGTGAGTTACTAGTGGGTGAGTAATCGTTGGTGGGCTCAACATTTGACAAGATATTAGTGGATGAGTTTCCATTGGGTGACTGTCCTCTAGATGATCTATAGGTGGATGAGTCACTATTGGTTGACTCACGATTGGATGATAAACTATTGTGACCTACCATCATGGATCACCAGTGCGAGTCACCATCGTGAGTCACCATTAGTGACTCACCATTGGGAGTCACCATTACGAGTCACTATTGCAACTCATCGGAAGTGAATCACCATCACAACCTATCATTGTGATCTATATTTGCAACTAACTGGTGCGAGTCACCATTACAAATCACCATCATGACTCACCCACACGATTTACCATATTTAGTCACTATTTAAACTCACCATCAATGACTCATCATCACGACCTACCATTAAAAAATCTATATTTTTAACAAACTCTTGATATTAGTCACCATTACCTCCCTGAACATCTCAAACACCATATTTTTTCAATTAAATAGACCAATTGGGTCCCATCCATTAAAATAGATACCTCTCAAAAATATTCTCATCCATGAGAATCCAAAACCATCCTAGAAGAAAGAGGGTTCCAAACAACCACCATGTGTGATACCTATCAAGGATCCCACTATTCATAAAACAATGCTACTATTTGGACTCCCCAAGGTCCGATGATAAACCACACTATATTGTTTGAAGGATGGAGTGAAACCTCAACATCCATGAATAAATCCTCTGACATCTAATACCCCAACTGACCACAAGACACACTGACACATGCCTGTCGTGGGGTGTGACAAAAACAAATAATACCTAAGTTAAAATGCAGTAGAGTGGATTACCTAGGTTGTCTCCAGAGAGGAGTGCACAACAATTAAGCTGTCACCTTAAAATAGAAAGAAGTGAGGTTGTTTTTAGAAATTGTTTGATTTAGAAAATACAAGAAAGAAACTAAATAAAGTAAAGTAATTAAGTGATAGTTTTGAAACAAATTGACAAATGATGTGATCTAAATCAGTGATATGAAATGATGATCAGGTTAGGGTAAGTTTTCCAATTGTAATTCTATCATTGTTCATTTTACCCAATTCTCCTCTATTAAATCATTAAGAGTGAGAATCCACAATCGTTTCTTCTCACTCCCTTGGTCAATTAAAAATGTGAGAATAAACCTTAATAAAATCTTAGGTTGGTCTACTCCCCTTCCAATGTGTAATAGATTTGTAGAAAATACCCCCAATTATCTTAGGTAATTCCCAATCGGGTCTTGTTTATCCCAAGTAATCAAGAACATTCACTACTCCTCACACACGTACCGGTGATCACCGAGTACTACACCACTAAATACCGGTCTATTACATTGTTTATAAACCAGAACCTAGTGGAGGGAGATATTGATCATTTACCAAATATAAATGAACAACAAAATCTAAAATCAGATACAATCGTACATGATAATAAAAACTGTTATAAGAAATTGAAACAGATTCGCAGAAGAGAAAAGAGGATTTTAAAACAATAATAGAAGGAACTCATTAAATACAATATGGAAAAACTCTCCTTCCCAAATCACACAGAAGTTTACCCCACCATGGTAAGGGTAATTGTGACTAAGGGGAAAGAATAATTCATTACAAAACTAAGAAGAACAAAAGAGAGAAAACAAAGAACAAAAAATTTGATTCTCCAGAATCTGTACTCTAGAAGTTTGCCTCTGTTATGGACACCAGCCGTCCGAAACACACTGAGGTGCCTTCTTAAAGAATGTTTGAAATAAAGTTTACTATCGACCCTCCAAATTTGAGAGTTATGGGACAGGTTTAAAGAAAGATATGGCCGAATCAATGACCATTAATTTTCTGGACGCCAAACACTATTTCACCCACTCTACTTGGACGTACCAAAAGGATTCATTAATGAGCTCAATAATTTAGGAAATTTAATGTGAGCCGTAATTTTGAAGTCCTCTGTCGACACCAGCTAGAATAACCTCATTATAAGGTCGGATGAAGGAGATATTTCATATTTAATGAAGTAGGGTCCATTCAACCATCCAAGCTGATTTCTCCACTTGATTGAATTTTCTGCACCATTGGGTTTCGAATTGGGTCTTTTTCCAGAAAGAAAATTTTAATCCCACAAGTATAGGAATCCTACAAAAAAATATTCACTTCAATTGGACCCATATTATAAATGTTATGCCCGAAAAACAGAAGCTCTATAAAACTGAAAATTTTACAGAATTACCCCATTTTCACTTTTAAACCCAAAATACACTAAAAACACATAAATGATGCAAATACACTCAAATTGAATAATTGGGAGGGATTAAATCATTGAAAAACATATACATAATAATGAAAATATTAACTCTATCAATTCCCCCACACTTATCACTTGGACTCCTGGACAAGTCAGAATCAAAATAAATTCAAAGTAAATTCATAACACATATCCATGAGATCCACTAATTTGAAAATAAGAAACAAAATATATCATGCCTCCTCAAACTCTATTATTTAATGTTCTTAATTTAGGATTATTGAATAAATTTACTCTTCATTTCTCCTCCCATACACACAAAACACTTCTCTAACTTTCATTATCTCTCATTACACAAATCTCAATTTTTTAGCAATGTCTATCTCATCCAAACTCATACAAGAGTCACCATAGGCTTGATAAATTCCTACATCTCCAACTGATGTGAGTCAAATACATATGTTTATCATTAGGACTTGTTAAGGTTTTTCTGTGGCTTTCGGTTGTTAGGATTTATATGTGAAATATTCTGAGGCAGAATGAGAGGGCTTGGCTCTTTTTGGAGAAAAATTGCATTAATCTAAATTTCACAAAAGTATGGTCTCCTCTTCACTCCCCTAGTAGAAAATAAGCTCCTTCTCTATGAAATATCAAGGAATGTTCACACATTTCATCATTTCAGCAGCAAGCATTTCAATCTTCTCAAATATAATATTTCTTGAAAGCTCTAGAAAAGGCACAGCTTCCTTTTTACATTAGAAGCTCCAGAAAGTCACAAATTCTCTCATCATGAAAGTTCCAGAAAAGGCACAGCTTTCAGCAGAATGATTTTTTTTGCAGCAATAAAATCTTCCCCCCACACTTATGTTCAAATAGATCATGCAATTTCACTTCAAGAGTAGGTTGGATAGGGAAAATTGGCTTGTAATGTGGCTAACCTAATAGGATTTTCATGGCTTATATGGGCTACAAGGATTAAATGTTCAAGGTAGGCCATTATGAAAGGGATTATCTTGAAAATGGGGATTTCAAACCAAAGATATTCCTCAATCATTTAAAACACAAGTACCTCAAACCCTCAAGTTTTTATAGGAATAAATCAAATTCTGGTTAAATCACACATGATTTGGTTCTCTCAAGAAGTGAGGTGAATGTAAAGAATATGAAAATAATAGGTTCAGAAGCCTCACGGGAATGTGATTTCAAATATAAATACAATGATATGTGGCATGGGATTCAAAAAAATAGAGTATTTCTCATGAAATTCCAAAATAATGGTACTTGAAACAATATCATTTTCAGCATTCATTTAAGCTCAGTTCCAAGGAATTAATTATTTCACTCATGGAGATGGGTTTCAAAAATATCAATGATAATCATTTCAGCTCAAAAGTTTAAAAAACACACAAAAATTGAAAGATAAACACAAAAAATTTTAAACACTCACATGTTTTTTTTAAAAAACAAATAGGAAAACAAACAACACATAAAAATCCTACACTACAAAGGTTCCCTCCCCCACACTTAAATGATGCAGTGTCCACAATGAATTAAAATTTATTTAACATGTAAGAATATTGGAAATTGAATCACAAAAATCATGAAAATATAAAGGATAGGTACGACCTGATGGAGTTTATTGATAAACATGTTGGAGGAGTGTGATCTCCTCCATTGGATTTAATGGCATGGTCCCAAGGAATTTCTTTAATCTGTGCCCATTAACAGTGAATGGATCCTTCACTCCATCCTTCACAATCTGCACATCACTAAAAGGATATACATGAGTAACTATAAATGGACCTTCCCACCTGGAACGAAGTTTAACTGGCATTAGATTGAGTCTTGAATTGAATAACAACACTTTGTCTCCTGGATGGAAGTCCTTTGGTTGGATCAGTTTGTCATGAGCCACTCTTTTTCTCTCTTTGTAAATCCTGAAATTTTCAAATGCTTCCCTTATAATTTCTTCCAGCTCTTGTAACTGCAATCTTCTCTCTCTCCCAGCACTTTCAAGATCCAAATTCATCTTCCTCACAGCCCAATATGCCTTGTGTTCCAATTCCACAGGTAGGTGACAACTTTTCCCATAAATCAGCCTATATGGACTCATTCCAATTGGGGTTTTGTAGGCTATCCTATAAGCCCATAATGTGTCTTCTAACCTTTGGCTCCAATCCTTCCTATTTGGATTAACAGTCTTTTCCAAAAATCCTTTTATTTCCCTATTGGACACTTCATCTTTCCCATTAGTATGTGGATGATAGGGAGTTGATGTTTTATGATGCACCCCATACCTTTTCAACAAATCCGCCATTATCTAATTAAAAAAGTGAGTCCCTTGATCACTAATGATGGCTCTAGGAACTCCAAACCTACAAAATATGTTAGCCCTGACAAAATCGCCAACAACTTTAGCATCGTCAGTACTGGTGGCCTTTGCTTCCACCCATTTGGAAACATAATCAACAGCAAAAAGAATATAAGAATTTCCAAATGACATTGGGAAAGGTCCCATAAAATCTATCCCCCAAACATCAAATATTTAACAAAAATTAAGTGGCTTTTGGGGCATTTCTTGTCTCTTTGAAATATTTCCTGAAAATTGACATTTTCATACCGTTTACAAAATTCATGAGAATCTTTGAAAAGTGTTGGCCAATAAAGTCCAGATTCTAAAACCTTTCTTGCAGTCCTTTGAGGTCCAAAGTGTCCTCCACAAGCTAATGTGTGACAAAACCTAACGAATGATTCAATTTAATTTTTAGGAAAACATCTTCTGTTCATTTGGTCATTGAAAATCGTCCAAAGAAATGGATCATCCCAGATGTAATATTTAGATTCAGATTTCAATTTGTGAATTTGGTGAGAATTTAAATGAGATGGGACCTGAGATGTTACCAGATAATTCACCATGTCAGCATACCAAGGTACTTCTCGTTCAATCAAGTACAACTTATCTCCTGGAAGGCGATCATTTAGTGGTTCAGTGTCTGGAATCTCAACTTCAGAGGTGTTGGGTAGTCTACTTAAGTGATCACCCACTTGGTTCTCAGATCCCTTCTTATCTTTGATTTCTATGTTGAACTCCTGTAGTAGTAGTATCCATCTCACTAGCCTTGGTTTTTCTTCAGCCTTCTTCATCAAGTACCTAAGAGCTGCATGATCAGAAAACACAATGACTTTAGTTCCAAGCAGATACGATCTAAATCTTTCTAAATCAAAAACAACTGCTAAAAACTCTTTTTCTGTTGTTGTGTAGTTGAATTGGGCTGCATCTAAGGTTTTCGAGGCATATGCAATGACTTGTGGCCTGCCCTCAATTCGCTGAGAAAGGACAGATCCAACTGCTTGGTTTGAAGCATCACAAAGTAGCTCAAATGGTTATTCCCAATTTGGTGGCTGCATCACTGGTGGTGTAATGAATTTCTTCTTCAACTCATCAAATGCTTCCCAACATGAACCGTTGAAATCAAAATCAGCATCTTTCAAAATTAATCTAGAGAGAGGGAGATAAATCTTACTGAAATCTTTTATAAACCTCCTGTAGAATCCTGCATGTCCAAAAAATGATCTAACATGTTTGACACAAGTTTGGTAAGGCAAAGAATTTATCACTTCAATTTTTGATTTATCAACCTCAATGCCTTTTTGTGAAATGACATGCCCAAGGACAATTCCTCTCTCAACCATAAAATGACACTTTTCAAAATTCAAAACAACGTTCTTTTCAATGCATGTTTTCGAATCTTTTTCTAGATTTTTCAAACAATGGTCAAAAGAATTTACAAAAACTGTGAAATCATCCAAGAAAACCTCCAAGCAATCTTCAATGTGATCAGAAAATATACTTAACATACACCTATGAAATGTACGTGGAGAATTACACAATCCAAATGGAATCCTTTTGTATGAAAAAGTACCGAAAAGACAAGTAAAGGTAGTCTTCTCTTGATCCTCAGGGGAAATGGGTACCTGAAAATAACCTGAAAATCCATCCAAAAATCAATAATGAGTTATCCCTGCCAATCTCTCTAACATCTGGTCAATAAACGGGATAGGGAAATGATCTTTTCGAGTGACCTGATTCAGCTACCTAAAATTGATGCATACTCTCCAGCTATTCTGAATTCTCACAGGGACTAATTGATTCTTTTCATTCCTCGCAATGGTTAGGCCAGTTTTTTTGGGACTACATGGATGGGGCTAACCCATTGTGAATATGATATGGGATAGATGATCCCGACTTCTAATAACTTCTCAATCTCTTTTTTCACAACCTCCATCAGGGTAGGGTTCAGCCTCCTTTGGGGTTGTCTGATAGGTTTGGAATCTCCCTCAAGAAAAATTCTATGTGAGCAAATTTTTGGGTTTATTCCTGGGATATCACCTAAGCTCCACCCTATTGCTTGGAAATTCTCTATCAAAATCTCAATCAATGATTTTTCTTGAGTTTCAGATAGATTATTATCAATTATTACTGGTAATTTCTCCCCCTCCATAAGGTAAACATATTTTAAATTAGTGGGGAGTGGTTTTAATTCTAGATCAGGAGGATGCTCAAGAGATGAAACTAAATTGAGGTTCTCCACTTCCAATGGTTTGAAATCCTTCACAAAAGAAATCATATCATCTTCATCATCATTTAACAAATTATCAAAGAAATCAGATTTTACCTCTTCTTCCAACAAGAAATCAGAACATCCAAGAGTTTGGGAATCCATATGTTCAGTGATATCTTTAATGGAAAAATTGTCTACTAATGATAAAAATTCATGAAACATACCTGATTCTTCAATGGGTTCTTTTTCATCTTCATTGGAGAGTGCGATGAGTGAATGATCATCTGATGGGTGCCTCATGGATTCAAAAATATTGAAGTGGATGGTGCTGTCTCCAAACTCCATGGTAAGTGTCCCTTCATGGACATTGATAATGGTTTTGGCCATCTTTAAGAATGGTCTCCCCAAAATGATGGGTGAGTGTGATGGGATCCTATCATCTTCCATATTCAACACGTAAAAGTCAGCAGGGAATAAAAGATCTTTGAATTTTACCAGGACATCCTCCAGAACTCCTGCTGGGAATACTGTGGATCTATTTGCAAGCTGGACCACCACTCTTGGGGGCTTCAAGTCTCCCATATGAAAATAAGTATATACTGAGTGAGGAAATACATTAATTGATGCACCTAAATCGCACAATGAATTAGAGAAATTTAATGAACCAATAGTGCATAGAATAGAAAACGTCCCTGGATCTTGACATTTGGTTGGAAATTGTGGTGTGATAAAGGCTGAGACGCTTCTTCCCAAATTTATCCTCTCATTCCCTTGAAGTATCCTTTTCTTGGTACAAAGATCCTTAAAAAACTTATCATACTTTGGAATTTTTTTGAGCGCTTCAAGCAGAGGTATGTTGATTTCCACTTTCTGAAAGGTGTCCAGAATTTATTTTTGCAGTGCTTCTTCTTGTAATCTCTTTGATTCAATAATCCTTGATGGAAATGGTGGTGGTATATCTTTCTTCTCCCTTTGTTGCATTTGAAATGGTGTTTCTTGTTTCTTCTTTCTTGTCCTATCATTATCATCCTCTTCTTTTTTATCTTCTTCCTGATGCATTTCCGTAGAATTTTCATCATTTCTAACTTCATTCTCACCGATATTAGTTTTTGTTGTTTCAGGTTCAATGGTGGATGGTGGTTCGAGTTCTTTTCCACTTATTTTAGTTATAATACTAACATTCTCTTTTGGGTTTGGGAATGTTTGGGAAGGGAGTTTACCTGGATTTTTGGTCAGAAAGTCCATGAGACTCTCAAACTTATTGAACAAATCTTTAACAGTGTCTTTCAGTCCTTCAAACTCAGATATTTGTTGGTTTTGAATTGGAGGTTGGGCACTAGTGGATGGTTGCTCATAGGGACTTTGGATATTGGTTGGTTTTTGGTATGAAGGATGATTATAAGACTGCTTTTGGTGAAATGGTGGAGGGTTCTGGAATTGATTCTGGAATCGGGGTTGGTTTTGACACTGATTTTGGTATGGGGGCCAAGCTTGATTCTGTTGATTTCCAAATCCATATTGGACTTGGTTAGGCTCTCTCCATCATTGATTTTGCTGGAACTGCCTTGGTTGAAAGGTTGCTGCACAACTTTCCATTCCATGTATTTCAGCACACTGGTCAGTGAAATGATCAGGAGATGAGCATAAACCGCATACCTTAGCTGGTTCTTGTTGGTCACTAACTTTCTTCAAGGCCATATGACTCACCAAAATAGTAAGGTCTTTAATATTAGTTTCTAATAAGGGTGATGGATGAGAAGTGCGTACCTCATGAATACCTCTTGTTCCAATACCTCTTGTTCCAAATTGCTGCAAGTTTTGGGAAATCTTCTCAATCAAGCCCTTGGTGTCTTCTGGCGACTTGTCAATCAGTGCACCTCCAGATGATGCATCAAGAAGGTTTCTGTCATTGCCCAGTAGTCCTTGATAGAATAAGACAAGAAAGTGGTGTTCCTCAATGGCTTGATGTGGACAACTGGAACATAGCTTCTTAAATCTCTCCCAGTACTCGTAAATAGTTTCTCCAGATGATTGTCATATGGCGTAGATTTCCTTACGAATGGCTGTGCTTCTAGAGGTGGGGAAGAATATTTGCATAAAACATCTTACCAGGTCATTCCAGTCATGTACGTCTCCTAGTTGTAGGCCGTAAAACCATTCTTTAGCAGCTCCATCCAATGAAAACGAAAATGCCTTCCACTTAACCTGATCCTCAGTAATTCCATGGGGTCTGAAAGTTGAGCACACATGTGTGAACTCTTTAATGTGTTTGTCTAGATCTTCACCTGCCAAACCATGAAACTTTGGAAGCAAAGGAATCATGTTAGGTTTCATTTCAAAATCATTTTATAACACTGACATGGCAAGTTGATTGTTTTGATTAAGGAATTGTAGTTCACATAGGTCTCTAAGTGTTTGGTTTTGATTTTTAGCCATGATGACAGGCTCAGAGTGAACACTTGAAGTTTCACTTGAGTCTGCAAAGGGAACGTCCTAAAATTCAGATTCTAAATTTATGTTTCTAAGTCTATTCAACAAGGTTCTTTCAATTTCAGGATCTATGGGTAAAGGTTCAGTTTTTGAGGTTCTAGTCATGCAATTTTGAAGAGAATATATGAAAAGAGAGAAAAGAAAAGAAAAGAAATGTTGGCGCTACCTCCCCGGAAACGGCGCCATGTTTTGACACGTGCCTGTCGTGGGGTGTGACAAAAACAAATATTACCTAAGTTAAAATGCAGTAGAGTGGATTACCTAGGTTGTCTCCAGAGAGGAGTTCACAACAATTAAGCTGTCACCTTAAAATAGAAAGAAGTGAGGTTGTTTTTAGAAATTGTTTGATTTAGAAAATAAAAGAAAGAAACTAAATAAAGTAAAGTAATTAAGTGAAAGTTTTGAAACAAATTGAAAAATTATGTGATCTAAATCAGTGATATGAAATGGTGATCAGGTTAGGGCCAGTTTTCCAATTTTAATTCTATCATTGTTCATTTTACCCAATTCTCCTCTGTTAAATCGTTAAGAGTGAGAATCCACAATCGTTTCTTCTCACTCCCTTAGTCAATTAAAAATGTGAGAATAAACCTTAAGAAAATCTTAGGTTGGTCTAATCTCCTTCCAATGTGTAATAGAGTTGTAGAAAATACCCCAAATTATCTTAGGCAATTTTCAATCGGGTCTTGTTTATCCCAAGTAATCAAGAACATTCACTACTCCTCACATACGTACCGGTGATCACCGAGTACTACACCACTAAATACTGGTCTATTCCATTGTTTATAAACCAGAACCTAGTGGAGGGAGATATGGATCATTGACCAAATATAAATGAACAACAGAATCTAAAATCAGATACAATTGTACATGATAATAAAAACCGTTATAAGAAATTGAAACAAATTCGCAGAAGAAAAAAGATGATTTTAAAACATTAATAGAAGGAACTCATGAAATACAATATGGAAAACCTCTCCTTCCCCAATCACACAGAAGCTTACCCCACCATGGTAAGGGTAATTGTGACTAAGGGGAAAGAATAATTCATTACAAAACTAAGAAGAACAAAAGAGAGAAAACAAAGAACAGAAAATTTGATGCTCCAGAATCTGTACTCCAGACTGTTGCCTCTGTTATGCCCACCAGACTGCAGAAACACTCTGATGTCCCTTCTTATAGAATGTTGGAAATGATTTTTTCTATCGACCCTCAACATTTTAGAGTCATTGGACATGTGTAAAGAGAGATATGGCCGAATTAATGACCATTACTTTTCTGGCCTCCAAAAACTGTTTCACCCACTCCACTTGGACGCACCAAAAGGATGCATTAATGTGCTCAATAATTTATGAAATTTAATTTGAGCCGTCCTTGTGAAGTCCTCTGTCTACAACAGCTGGAATCACCTCATTATAAGGTCGGATGAAGTAGATATTTCATATTTAATGAAGTGGGGTCCATTCTGCCTTCCAAACTGATTTCTCCACTTGATTGAATTTTCTGCACCATTGGGTTTCGAAATGGGTCTTGGTCCAGAAAAAACATTTTAATCCCACAATTATAGGAATCCTAAAAAAAGATTCACTTAAATTGGACCCATATTATAAAAGTTATGCCCGAAAACAGAAGCTCTATAAAACTGAAAATTTTACAGAATTACCCCATTTTCACATTTAAGCCCAAAATACACTAAAAACACATAAATGATGCAAATACACTCACATTAAATAATTGGGAGGGATTAAATCATTGAAAAATATATAAATAATAATTAAAATATTAACTCTATCAATTCCCCCACACTTATCACTTGGACTCCTGGACAAGTCAGAATCAAAATAAATTCAATGTAAATTCAAAACACATATCCATGAGATCCACCAATTTGAAAATAAGAAACAAAATTTATCATGCCTCCTCAAACTCTATTATTTCATGTTCTTAATTTATGATCATTCAATAAATTTACTCTTCATTTCTCCTCCCATACACACAAAACACTTCTCTAAATTTCATTATCTCTCATTACACAAATCTCAATTTTTTAGCAATGTCTTTCTCATCCAAACTCATACAAGGGTCACCATAGCCTTGATAAATTCCTACATCTCCACCTGATGTGATTCAAAGACATATGTTTATCATGAGGAATTGTTAAGGTTTTTTTGTGGCTTTCGGTTGGTAGGATTTATATGTAAAAGATTCTGAGGCAGAATGAGAGGGCTTGGCTCTTTTTGGAGAAAAATTGCATCAATCTAAATTTCACAAAAGTATGGCCTCCTCTTCACTCCCATTAGTAGAAAATAAGCTCCTTCTCCATGAAATATCAAGGAATGTTCACACATTTCATCATTTCAGCAGCAAGCATTTCAATCTTCTCAAATATAATATTTGTTGAAAGCTCTAGAAAAGGCACAACGTCCTTTTTACATTAGAAGCTCCAGAAAGGCACAACTTCTCTCATCATGAAAGCTCCAGAAAAGGCACAGATTTCAGCAGAATGATTTTTTTTGCAGCAATAACATCTTCCCCCCACACTTATGTTCAAATAGATCATGCAGTTTCACTTCAAGAGCATGTTGGATAGGGAAAATTGGCTTGTATTGTGGATAACCTAATAGGGTTTTCATGGATTCTATGGGCTACAAGGATTAAATGTTCAAAGTAGTCAATTATGAAAGGGATTATCTTGAAAAGGGGGCTTTCAAACCAAAGAAATGCCTCAATCATTTAAAACACAAGTACCTCAAACCCTCAAGTTTTGACAGGAATAAATCAAATTCTGGTTAAATCAAGCATGATTTGGTTCTCTCAAGAAGTGAGGTGAATGTAAAGAATATGAAAATAATATGTTCAGAAGCCTCACAGGAATGTGATTTCAAATATAAAGACAGTGATATGTGGCATGGGATTCAAAAAAATAGAGTATTTTTCATGAAATTCCCAAATAATTGAACTTGAAACAATGTCAGTTTCATCTTTCATTTAAGCTCAGTTTCAAGGAATAAATTATTTCACTCATGGAGATGGGTTTCAAAAATATCAATGATAATCATTTCTACTCAAAAGTTTCAAAAACACACAAAAATTGAAAGATAAACACAAAAAATTTTAAACACTCACATTTCTTTTTTAAAAACAAATAGGGAAACAAACAACACATAAAAATCCTACACTACAAAGGTTCCCTCACCCACACTTAAATGATGAAGTGTCCACAATTCATTCAAATGTATTTAACATGTAAGAATATTGGAAATTGAATCACAAAAATCATGAAAATATAAAGGAGAGGTACAACCTGATGAAGTTTATTGATAAACAGGTTGGAGGAGTGTGATCTCCTCCATTGGCTCTAATGGCATGGTCCCAAGGAATTTCTTCAATCTATGCCCATTAACAGTGAATGGATCCTTCACTCCATCCTTCACAATCTTCACAGCACCAAAAGGATATACATGAGTAACTATAAATGGACCTTCCCACCTGGAACGAAGTTTACCTGGCATCAGCTTGAGTCTTGAATTGAATAACAACACTTTGTCTCCTGGATGGAAGTCCTTTGTTTGGATCAGTTTGTCATGAGCCACTCTTGTTCTCTCTTTGTAAATCCTGGAACATTCAAATGCTTCCCTTATAATTTCTTCCAGCTCTTGTAACTACAATCTTCTCTCTTTCCCAGCACTTTCAAGATCCAAATTCATCTTCCTCACAGCCCAATATGCCTTGTGTTCCAATTCCACAGGTAGTTGACAACTTTTCCCATAAATCAGCCTATATGGACTCATTCCAATTGGGGTTTTGTAGTCTTTCCTATAAGCCCAAAATGTGTCTTCTAACCTTTGGCTCCTTCCTTCCTATTTGGATTAACAGTCTTTTTCAAAATTCCTTTAATTTCCCTATTGGACACTTCAGCTTTCCCATTAGTCTATGGATGATAGGGAGTTGATGTTTTATGATGCACCCCATACCGTTTCAAAAAAGCCGCCATTTTCCAATTAAAAAAGTGAGTCCCTTGATCACTAATGATGGCTCTAGGAACTCCAAACCTACAGAATATGTTAGCCCTGACAAAATCACAAACAACTTTAGCATCGTCAGTAATGGTGGCTTTTGCTTCCACCCATTTGGAAACATAATCAACAGCAAGAAGAATATAAGAATTTACAAATTACATTGGGAAAGGTCCCATAAAATCTATCCCCCAAACATCAAATATTTCACAAAAATTAAGTGTCTTTTGGGGCATTTCTTGTCTCTTTGAAATATTTCCTTAAAATTGACATTTTTCACACCGTTTACAAAATTCATGAGAATCTTTGAAAAGTGTTGGCCAATAAAGTCTAGATTCTAAAACCATTCTTGCAGTCCTTTGAGGTCCAAAGTGGCCTCCACAAGATAATGTGTGAAAAAACCTAACGACTGATTCAATTTCATTTTTAGGCAAACATCTTCTGATCATTTGTTCAATGCAAATCTTCCAAAGAAATGGATCATCCCAGATGTAATATTTTGATTCAGATTTCAATTTGTGAATTTGGTGAGAATTTAAATGAGATGGGGCCTAAGATGTTACCAGATAATTGACCATGTCATCATACCAAGGTACTTCTCCTCCAATCAAGTACAACTGCTCTCCTGGAAGGCGATCATTTAGTGGTTCAGTGACTGGAATCTCAACTTCAGCGGTGTTGGGTAGTCTACTTAAGTGATCAGCCACTTGGTTCTCAGATCCCCTTTTATCTTTGATTTCTATGTTGAACTCCTGTAGTAGTAGTATCCATCTCACAAGCGTTGGTTTTTCTTCAGCCTTCTTCATCAAGTACCTAAGTGCTGCATGATCTGAAAACACATTGACTTTAGTTCCAAGAAGATACGATCTAAATATTTCTAAAGCAAAAACAACTACTAAAAACTCTTTTTCTGTTGTTGTGTAGTTGAATTGGGCCGCATCTATGGTTTTTGAGGCATATGCAATTACTTGTGGCCTGCCCTTAATTTGCTGGGAAAGGATATCTCCAACTTCTTGGTTTGAAGCATCACAAAGTAGGTCAAATGGTTCTTCCCAATTTGGTGGCTGCATCACTAGTGGTGTAATCAATTTCTTCTTCAACTCATCAAATGCTTCCCTACATGAACCGTTGAAATCAAAATCAGCATCTTTCAAAAGTAATCTATAGAGAGGGAGAGAAATCTTACTGAAATCTTTTATAAACCTCCTGTAGAATCCTGCATGTCCTAAAAATGATCTAACATGTATCAAACAAGTTGGGTAAGGCAAAGAATTTATCACTTCAATTTTTGATTTATCAACCTCAATGCCTTTTTGTGAAATGACATGCCCAAGGACAATTCCTCTCTCAACCATAAAATGAAACTTTTTAAAATTCAAAAAAAGGTTCTTTTCAATGCAAGTTTTCAAAACTTTTTCCAAATGGTCAAATGAATTTTCAAAAACTGTGAAATCATCCAAGAAAACCTCCAATAAATCTTCAATGTGATCAGAAAATATACTTACCATACACCTCTGAAATGTACCTGGAGCATTACACAATCCAAATGGCATCCTTTTGTATGCAAAAGTACCGAAAGGACAGGTAAAGGTAGTCTTATCTTGATCCTCGGGGGCAATGGGTACCTGAAAATAACCTGAAAATCCATCCAAAAAGCAATAATGAGTTCTCCCTGCCAATCTCTCTAACATCTGGTCAATAAACGGGATAGGGAAATGATCTTTTCGAGTGACCTGATTCAGCTTCCTAAAATCAATGCATACTCTCTAGCTATTCTGAATTCTCACAGGGACTAATTCATTCTTTTCATTCCTCACAATGGTTAGGCCAGTTTTTTTGGGACTACATGTATGGGGCTAACCCATTTTGAATCTGATATGGGATATATGATACCAGCTTCTAATAACTTATCAATCTCTTTTTTCACAACCTCCATTAGGGTAGGGATCAGCCTCCTTTGGGGTTGTCTGACAGGTTTGGAATCTCCCTCAAGAAAAATTCTATGTGAGAAAATTTTTGGGTTTATTCCTGGGATATCACCTAAGCTCTACCCTATTGCTTGGAAATTCTCTCTCAAAATCTCAATAATTGATTTTTCTTGAGTTTCAGATAGATTATTAGCAATTATTACTGGTGATTTCTCCCCCTCCATAAGGTAAACATATTTTAAATAAATGGGGAGTGGTTTTAATTCTAGATCAGGAGGATGTTCAAGAGATGAAACTAAATTGAGGTTCTCCACTTCCAGTGGTTTGAAATCCTGCATGAAAAAAATCATATCATCTTCATCATCATTTAACAAATTATCAAAGAAATCAGATTTTACCTCTACTTCCAACAGGAAATCATAACCTCCAAGAGTTTGAGAATCCATATGTTCAGTGATATCTTTAATGGAAAAATTCTCTCCTAATGATAAAAATTCATGAAACATACCTGATTCATCAATTGGTTCTATGTCATCTTCATGGGAGAGTGTGAAGAGTGAATGATCATCTGATGGGTTCCTCATGGATTCAAAAATATTGAAGTGGACGGTGCTGTCTCCAAACTCCATGGTAAGTGTCCCTTCATGGACATTGATAATGGTTTTGGCCGTCTTTAAGAATGTCCCCCCCAAAATGATGGGTGAGTGTGATGGGATCCTATCATCTTCCATATTCAACACATAAAAGTCAGCAGGGAATAAAAGATCTTTGACTTTTACCAGGACATCCTCCATAACTCCGGCTGGGAATACTGTGGATCTATTTGCAAGCTAGACCACCACTCTTGTGGGCTTCAAGTCTCCCATCTGCAAAGAATTATATACTGAGTGAGGCAATACATTAATTGATGCACCTAAATCGCACAAATCATTAGAGAAATTTAATGAACCAATTGTGCATGGAATAGAAAACGTCCCTGGATCTTGACATTTGGTTGGAAATTGTGGTGTGATAAGGGCTGAGACGCTTCTTCCCAAATTGGTCCTCTCATTCCCTTGATGTCTCCTTTTCTTGGTACGAATATCCTTAAAAAACTTTGCATACTTTGGAATTCTTTTGAGTGCTTCAAGCAGAGGTATGTTGATTTCCACTTTCTGAAAGGTGTCTAGAATTTCTTTTTGTAGTGCTTCTTCTTGTAACCTCTTTGATTCAATCATCCATGATGGAAATGGTGGTGCTATATCTTTCTTCTCCCTTTGTTGCCTTTGAAACGGTGTTTCTTGTTTCTTCCTTCTTGTCCTATCATTATCATCTTCCTCTTTCTTATCTTCTTCCTGATGCATTTTCATAGAATTTTTATTATTTCTAACTTCATTCTCACCGATATTAGTTATTCTTGTTTTAGGTTCAATGGTGGATGGTGGTTGGAGTTATTTTCCACTTCTTTTAGTTATAATACTAACATTCTCTTTTGGGTTTGGGATTGTTTTAGAAGGGAGTTTACCTGGATTTTTGGTCAGAAAGTCCATGAGACTCTCAAACATATTGGAAAAATCTTTAACAGTGTCTTTCAGTCCTTCAAACTCATATTTTTGTTGGTTTTGAATTGGAGGTTGGGCATTAGTGGATGGTTTCTCATAGGGTCTTTGGATATTAGTTGGTTTTTGGTATGAATGCTGATTATAAGACTGCTTTTGTTGAAATGGTGGAGGGTTCTGGAATTGATTCTGGAATGGGGGTTGGTTTTGAAACTGATTTTGGAATGGGGGCCTAGCTTGATTCTGTTGATTTCCAAATCCATATTGGTCTTGGTTAGGCTCTCTCCATACTTGATTTTGCTGGAACTGCCTCGGTTGAAAGGTTGCTGCACAACTTTCCATTCCCTGTATTTCAGCACACTGGTCAGTGAAATGATCAGGAGATGAGCATAAACCACATACCTTAGTTGGTGCTTGTTGGTCACTAACTTTCTTCAAGGCCATCTGCCTCACCAAACTAGTAAGCTCTTCAATCTTAGTTTCTAATAAGGGTTATGGATGAGAAGTGCATACCTCATGAATACCTCTTGTTCCAATACCTCTTGTTCCAAATTGCTGCGAGTTTTGGGAAATCTTCTCAATCAAGCCCTTGGCTTCTTCTGGCGACTTGTCAATCAGTGAACCTCCAGATGATGCATCAAGAAGGTTTTTTTCATTGTCCTGTAGTCCTTGATAGAAGAAGACAAGAAAGTGGTGTTCCTCAATGGCTTGATGTGGACAGTTGGAACATAGCTTCTTAAATCTCTCCCAGTACTCGTAAAGAGTTTCTCCAGATGATTGTCGTATGGCGTAGATTTCCTTACGAATGGATGTGCTTCTAGAGGTGGGGAAGAATCTTTGCATAAAACATCTTACCAGGTCATTCCAGTCATGTAAGTCTCCTGGTTGTAGGTTGTACAACCATTCTTTAGCAGCTCCATCCAATGATAACGAAAATGCCTTCCACTTAACCTGATCCTCAGTAATTCCACGGGGTCTGAAAGTTGAGCACATATGTGTGAACTCTTTAATGTGTTTGTTTGGATCTTCACCTGCCAAACCATGAAACTTTGGAAGAAAAGGAATCATGTTAGGTTTCATTTCAAAATCATTTTGTAACACTAGCATGAAAAGTTGATTGTTTTGATTAAGGAATTGTGGTGCACAGAGGTCTCTAAGTGTTTGGTTTTGATTTTCAGCCATGATGACAGGCTCAGAGTGAACACTTGAAGTTTCACTTGAGTCTGCAAGGGGAACGCCCTCAAATTCAGATTCTAAATTAATGTTTCTAAGTATATTCTACAAGGTTATTTCAATTTCAGGATCTATGGGTAAAGGTTCAGTTTTTGAGGCTCTAGTCATGAAATTTTGAAGAGAAAAGATGAAAAGAGAGAAAAGAAAAGAAAAGAAATTTTGGCGCTAACTCCCCGGAAACGACGCCAAGTTTTTACACGTCCTTGTCGTGGGGTGTGACAAAAACAAATATTACCTAAGTTAAAATGCAGTAGAGTGAATTACCTAGGTTGTCTCCAGAGAGGAGTGCACAATAATTAAGCTGTCACCTTAAAATAGAAAGAAGTGAGGTTGTTTTTAGAAATTATTTGATTTAGAAAATACAAGAAAGAAACTAAATAAAGTAAAGTAATTAAGTGAAAGTTTTGAAACAAATTGAAAAATGATGTTATCTAAATCAGTGATATGAAATGGTGATCAGGTTAGGGTCAGTTTTCTAATTGTAATTCTATCATTGTTCATTTTACCCAATTCTCCTCTGTTAAATCGTTAAGAGTGAGAATCCACAATCGTTTCTTCTCACTCCCTTGGTCAATTAAAAATGTGAGAATAAACCTTAATAAAATCTTAGGTTGGTCTACTCTCCTTCCAATGTGTAATAGAGTTGTAGAAAATACCCCCAATTATCTTAGGTAATTCCCAATCGGGTCTTGTTTATCCCAAGTAATCAAGAACATTCACTACTCCTCACACACATACCGGTGATCACCGAGTACTACACCACTAAATCCCGGTCTATTCCATTGTTTATAAACCAGAACCTAGTGGAGGGAGATATTGATCATTGAACAAATATAAATGAACAACAGAATCTAAAATCAGATACAATCGTACATGATTATAAAAACTGTTATAAGAAATTGAAACAGATTCGCAAAAGAGAAAATAAGATTTTAAAACATTAATAGAAGGAACTCATGAAATAAAATATGGAAAACCTCTCCTTCCCCAATCACACAGAAGTTTACCCCACCATGGTAAGGGTAATTGTGACTAAGGGGAAAGAATAATTCATTACAAAACTAAGAAGAACAAAAGAGAGAAAACAAAGAACAGAAAATTTGATGCTCCAGAATCTGTAGTCCAGAAGATTTCCTCTGTTATGCCCAACATCCGGCCGAAACACACTGAGGTACCTTCTTTTAGAATGTTGTAAATGAAGTTTTCTATCTACCCTCAAAATATGAGGGTCATTGGACAGGTTTAAATAAAGATATGGCCGAATCAATGACCATTACTTTTCTGGCCGCCAAACACTATTTCACCCACTCCACTTGGATGCGCCAAAGAGATGCATCAATGAGCTCAATAATTTATGAAAGTTAATTTGAGCCGTCCTTTGGAAGTCCTATGTCGACACCAGCTGGAATCACCTCATTATAAGGTTGGCTGAAGGAGATATTGCATCATTAATGAAGTGGGGTCCATTCTTCCTTCCAAACTAATTTCTCTACTTGATTGAATTTTTTGCACCATTGGGTTTCGAATTGTGTCTTGGTCCAGAAAGAACATTTTAATCCCACATGTATATGAATCCTAAAAAAAATATTCACTTAAATTGGACCCATATTATAATAGTTATTCCTGAAAAACAGAAGCTCTATAAAACTAAAATTTTTACAGAATTACCCCATTTTCACATTTAAGCCCAAAATACACTAAAAACACATAAATGATGCAAATACACTCACATTTAATAATTGGGAGAGAATAAATCATTGAAAAACATATAAATAATAATGAAAATATTAACTCTATCAATTCCCCCACACTTATCACTTGGACTCCTGGACAAGTCAGAATCAAAATAAATTCAAAGTAAATTCAAAACACATATCCATGAGATCCACTAATTTGAAAATAAGAAACAAAATATATCATGCCTCCTCGAACTCTATTATTTCATGTTCTTAATTTAGGATCATTAAATAAATTTACTCTTCATTTCTCCTCCCATACACACAAAACACTTCTCTAACTTTCATTATCTCTCATTACACAAATCCCAATTTTTTAGCAATGTCTTTCTCATCCAAACTCATACAAGGGTCACCATAGGATTGATAAATTCCTACATCTCCACCTGATGTGAGTCAAAGACATATGTTTATCATGAGGACTTGTTAAGGTTTTTCTGTGGCTTTCAATTGGTAGGATTTATATGTGAAAGATTCTGAGGCAGAATGAGAGGGCTTGGCTCTTTTTGGAGCAAAATTGCATTAATCTAAATTCCACAAAAGTATGGTCTCATCTTCACTCCCCTTAGTAGAAAATAAGATCCTTCTCCATGAAATATCAAGGAATGTTTACACATTTCATCATTTCAGCAGCAAGCATTTCAATCTTCTCAAATATAATATTTCTTGAAAGCTCCATAAAAGGCACAACTTCCTTTTTACATTAGAAGCTCCAGAAAGGCACAACTTATCTCATCATGAAAGCTCTAGAAAAGGCACAGATTTCAGCAGAATGGTTTTTTTTGCAGCAATAACATCTTCCCCCCACACTTATGTTCAAATAGATCATGCAATTTCACTTCAAGAGCAGGTTGGATAGGGAAAATTGGCTTGTAATGTGGCTAACCTAACAGGATTTTCATGGATTCTATGGGCTACAAGGATTAAATGTTCAAGGTAGGCCATTATGAAAGGAATTATCTTGAAAAGGGGGCTTTCAAACCAAAGAAATGCCTCAATCATTTAAAACACAAGTACCTCAAACCCTCAAGTTTTGACAGGAATAAATCAAATTCTGGTTAAATCAAGAATGATTTGGATCTCTCAAGAAGTGAGGTGAATGTAAAGAATATGAAAATAATAGGTTCAGAAGCCTCACGAGAATGTGATTTCAAATATAAAGACAGTGATATGTGGCATGGGATTCAAAAAAATAGAGTATTTTTCATGAAATTCCCAAATAATTGAACTTGAAACAATGTCATTTTCAGCATTCATTTAAGCCCAGTTTCAAGGAAAAAATTATTTCACTCATGGAGATGGGTTTCAAAAATATCAATCTTAATCATTTCAGCTCAAAAGTTTCAAAAACACACAAAAATTGAAAGATTAACACAAAAAATTTTAAACCCTCACATGTTTTTTTTAAAAACAAATAGGAAAACAAACAACACATAAAAATCCTACACTACAAAGGTTCCCTCCCCCACACTTAAATGATGCAGTGTCAACAATTCATTAAAATGTATTTAACATGTAAGAATATTGGAAATTGAATCACAGAAATCATGAAAATATAAAGGAGAGGTACGACCTGATTGAGTTTATTAATAAACAGGTTGGAGGAGTGTGATCTCTTTCATTGGCTCTGATGGCATGGTCCCAAGGAATTTCTTCAATCTGTGCCCATTAACAGTGAATGGATCCTTCACTCCATCCTTCACAATCTGAACAGCACCAAAAGGATATACATGAGTAACTATAAATGAACCTTCCCACCAGGAACGAAGTTTACCTGGCATCAGCTTGAGTCTTGAATTGAATAACAACACTTTGTATCCTGGATGGAAGTCCTTTGGTTGGATCAGTTTGTCATGATCCACTCTTGTTCTCTCTTTGTAAATCCTGGAATTTTCAAATTCTTCCCTTCTAATTTCTTCCAGCTCTTGTAACTGCAATCTTGTCTCTTTCCCAGCACTTTCAAGATCCAAATTCATCTTCCTCACAGCCCAATATGACTTGTGTTCCAATTCCACATGTAGGTGACAACTTTTCCCATAAATCAGCCTATATGGACTCATTCCAATTGGGGTTTTGTAGGCTGTCCTATAAGCCCATAATGTGTCTTCTAACCTTTGGCTCCAATCCTTCCTATTTGGATTAACAGTCTTTTCCAAAATTCCTTTTATTTCCCTATTGGACACTTCACCTTGCCCATTAGACTGTGGATGATAGGGAGTTTATGTTTTATGATGCACCCCATACAATTTCAACAAAGCCGCCATTATCCAATTACAAAAGTGAGTCCCTTGATCACTAATGATTTCTCTAGGAACTCCAAACCTACAAAATATGTTAGCCCTGACAAAATCACAAACAACTTTAGCATCGTCAGTACTGGTGGCTTTTGCTTCCACCCATTTGGAAACATAATCATCAGCAAGAAGAATATAAGAATTTCCAAATGACATTGGGAAAGGTCCCATAAAATATATCCCCCAAACATCAAATATTTCACAAAAATTAAGTGGCTTTTGGGGCATTTCTTGTCTCTTTGAAATATTTCCTGAAAATTGACATTTTTCACACCGTTTACAAAATTCATGAGAATCTTTGAAAAGTGTTGGCCAATAAAGTCCAGATTCTAAAACCTTTCTTGCAGTCCTTTGAGGTCCAAAGTGGCCTCCACAAGCTAATGTGTGACAAAACCTAACGACTGATTCAATTTCATTTTTAGGCAAACATCATCTGATCATTTGGTCATTGAAAATCTTCGAAAGAAATGGATCATCCCAGATGTAATATTTAGATTCAGATTTCAATTTTTGAATTTGGTGAGAGTTTAAATGAGATGGGACATGAGATGTTACCAGATAATTGACCATGTCAGCATACCAAGGTACTTCTCCTTCAATCAAGTACAACTGATCTCTTGGAAGGCGATCATTTAGTGGTTCAGTGTCTGGAATCTCAACTTCAGCGGTGTTGGGTAGTCTACTTAAGTGATCAGCCACTTGGTTCTCAGATCCCTTATTATCTTTGATTTCTATGTTTAACTCCTGTAGTAGTAGTATCCATCTCACTAGCCTTGGTTTTGCTTCAGCCTTCTTCATCAAGTACCTAAGAGCTGCATGATCAGAAAACACAATGACTTTAGTTCCAAGCAGATACGATCTAAATCTTTCTAAAGCAAAAACAACTGCTAAAAACTCTTTTTCTGTTGTTGTGTAGTTTAATTGGGCCGCATCTAAGGTTTTTGAGGCATATGCAATGACTTGTGGCCTGCCCTCAATTCAATGAGAATGGACATCTCCAACTGCTTGGTTTGAAGCATCACCAAGTAGCTCAAATGGTTCTTCCCAATTGGGTGGCTGCATCACTGGTGGTGTAATCAATTTCTTCTTCAACTCATCAAATGATTCCCTACATGAACCGTTGAAATCAAAATCAGCATCTTTCAAAAGTAATCTAGAGAGAGGGAGAGAAATCTTACTGAAATCTTTTATAAACCTCCTGTAGAATCCTGTATGTCCTAAAAATGATCTAACATGTTTCACACAAGTTGGGTAAGGCAAAGAATTTATCACATCAATTTTTGATTTATCAACCTCAATGCCTTTTTGTGAAATGACATGACCAAGGACAATTCCTCTCTCAACCATAAAATTACACTTTTCAAAATTCAAAACAAGGTTCTTTTCAATGCAAGTTTTCAAAAAAATTTCCAGATTTTTCAAACAATGGTCAAAAGAATTTCCAAAAACTGTGAAATCATCCAAGAAAACCTCCAAGAAATATTTAATGTGATCAGAAAATATACTTACCATACACCTCTGAAATGTACCTGGAGCATTACACAATCCAAATGGCATCCTTTTGTATGCAAAAGTACCGAAATGACAAGTAAAGGTAGTCTTCTCTTGATCCTCGGGGGCAATGGGTACCTGAAAATAACCTGAAAAACCATCCAAAAGCAATAATGAGTTCTCCCTGCCAATCTCTCTAACATCTGGTCAATAAATGGGATAGGGAAATGATCTTTTCGAGCGACCTGATTCAGCTTCCTAAAATCGATGCGTACTCTCCAGCTATTCTAAATTCTCACAGGGACTAATTCATTCTTTTCATTCCTCACAATGGTTAGGCCAGTTTTCTTTGGGACTACATGGATGGGGCTAACCCATTGTGAATATAATATGGGATAGATGATCTCGGATTCTAATAACTTCTCAATCTCTTTTTTCACAACCTCCATCAGGGTAGGGTTCAGCCTCCTTTGGGGTTTTCTGACAGGTTTGGAATCTCCCTAAAGAAAAATTATATGTGAGAAAATTTTTGGGTTTATTCCTAGGATATCACCTAAGATCCACCCTATTGCTTGGAAATTATCTCTCAAAAGCTCAATAAATGATTTTTCTTGAGTTTCAGATAGATTATTAGAAATTATTACTGGTAATTTCTCCCCCTTCATAAGGTAAACATATTTTAAATCGGTGGGGAGTGGTTTTAATTATAGATCAGGAGGATGATCAAGAGATGAAACTAAATTGAGGTTCTCCACTTCCAATGGTTTGAAATCCTGCACACAAGAAATCATATCATCTTCATCGTCATTTAACAAATTATCAAAGAAATCATATTTTACCTCTTCTTCCAACAGGAAATCAGAACCTCCAAGAGTTTGGGAATCCATATGTTCAGTGATATCTTTAATGGAAAAATTCTCTCCTAATGATAAAAATTCATGAAACATACCTGATTCTTCAATTGGTTAAATGTCATCTTCATGGGAGAGTGCGAAGAGTGAATGATCATCTGATGGGTGCCTCATGGATTCAAAAATATTGAAGTGGACGGTGCTGTCTCCAAACTTCATGGTAAGTATCCCTTCATGGACATTGATAATGGTTTTGGCCGTCTTTAAGAATGGTCCCCCCAAAAAGATGGGTGAGTGTGATGGGATCCTATCATCTTCCATATTCAACACATAAAAGTTAGCAGGGAATAAAAGATCTTTGACTTTTACCAGGACATCCTCCAGAACTTTTGTTGGGAATACTGTGGATCTATTTTCAAGCTGGACCACCACTCTTGTGGGCTCCAAGTCTCCCATCTACAAAGAAGTATATACTGAGTGAGGAAATACATTAATTGATGCACCTAAATCGCACAAATAATTAGAGAAATTTAATGAACCAATGGTGCATGGAATAGAAAACGTCCCTGGATCTTGACATTTGGTTGGAAATTGTGGTGTGATAAGGGCTGATACGCTTCTTCCCAAATTGATCCTCTCATTCCCTTGAAGTCTCTTTTTCTTGGTACAAAGATCCTTAAAAAACATAGCATACTTTGGAATTTGTTTGAGTGCTTCAAGCAGAGGTATGTTGATTTCCACTTTCTGAAAGGTGTCCAGAATTTCTTTTTGCAGTGCTTTTTCTTGTAACCTCTTTGATTCAATCTTCCTTGATGGAAATGGTGGTGGTATATCTTTTTTCTCCCTTTGTTGCCTTTGAAATGGTGTTTCTTTTTTCTTCCTTCTTTTCCTATCATTATCATCTTTCTCTTTCTTATCTTCTTCCCAATGCATTTTCATAGAATTTTCATTATTTCTAACTTCATTTTCATCGATATTAGTTTTTCTTGTTTCAGGTTAAATGGTGGATGGTGGTTGGAGTTCTTTTCCACTTCTTGTATTTATAATACTAACATTCTCTTTTGGGTTTGGGATCGTTTGGGAAGGGAGTTTACCTGGATTTTTGGTCAGAAAGTCCATGAGACTCTCAAACTTATTGGAAAAATCTTTAATAGTGTCTTTCAGTCCTTCAAACTCAGATTTTTGTTGGTTTTGAATTGGAGGTTGGGAACCAGTGGATGGTTTCTCATAGGGTCTTTGGATATTGGTTGGTTTTTGGTATGAAGGCCGATTATAAGACTGCTTTTGTTGAAATGGTGGAGGGTTCTGGAATTGATTCTGGAATGGGGGTTGGTTTTGAAACTGATTTTGGTACGGGGAGCTAGCTTGATTCTGTTGATTTCCAAATCCATATTGGACTTTGTTAGGCTCTCTCCATCCTTTATTTTTCTGTAACTGCCTTGGTTGAAAGGTTGATGCACAACTTTCCATTCCCAGTATTTCAGCACACTGGTCAGTGAAATGATCAGAAGATGAGCATAAACCACATACCTTAGCTGGTGCTTGTTGGTCACTAACTTGCTTCAAGGCCAGCTGCCTCACTAAACTAGTAAGCTCTTCAATCTTAGTTTCTAATAAGGTTGATGGATGATAAGTGCGTAACTCATGAATACATCTTGTTCCAATACCTCTTTTTCCAAATTGCTGCGAGTTTTGGGAAATCTTCCCAATCAATCCCTTGGCTTCTTCGGGCGACTTGTCAATCAGTGCACCTCCAGATGATGCATCAAGAAGGTTTCTTTCATTGTCCAGTAGTCCTTGATAGAAGAAGACAAGAAAGTGGTGTTCCTAAATGGCTTGATGTGGACATCTGGCACATAGCTTCTTAAATTTCTCCCAGTACTCGTAAAGAGTTTCTCCAGATGATTGTCATATGGCGTAGATTCTTTACGAATGGATGTGCTTCTAGATATGGGGAAGAATCTTTGCATAAAACATCTTACCAGGTCATTATAGTCATGTACGTCTCCTGGTTGTAGGCCGTACAACCAATCTTTAGCAGCTCCATCCAATGAAAACAGAAATTCCTTCCACTTAACCTGATCCTCAGTAATTCCACGGGGTCTGAAAGTTGAGCACACATGTGTGAACTCTTTAATGTGTTTGTTTAGATCTTCACCTTCCAAACCATGAAACTTTGGAAGAAACAGAATCATGTTAGGTTTCATTTCAAAATCATTTTGTAACACTGGCATGACAAGTTGATTGTTTTGATTAAGGAATTGTGGTGCACAGAGGTCTCTAAGTGTTTGGTTTTGATTTTCAGCCATGATGACAGGCTAAGAGTGAACACTTGAAGTTTCACTTGAGTCTACAAGGGGAACGTCCTCAAATTCAGATTCTAAATTAATGTTTCTAAGTCTATTCAACAAGGTCCTTTCAATTTCAGGATCTATGGGTAAAGGTTCAGTTTTTGAGGTTCTAGTCATGCAATTTTGAAGAGAAAAGATGAAAAGAGAGAAAAGAAAAGAAAAGAAATGTTGGTGATACCTCCCCGGAAACAACGCCAAGTTTTGACACGTGCCTGTCGCGGGGTGTGACAAAAACAAATATTACCTAAGTTAAAATGCAGTAGAGGAGATTACCTAGGTTGTCTCCAGAGAGGAGTGCACAACAATTAAGCTGTCACCTTAAAATAGAAAGAAGTGATGTTGTTTTTAGAAATTGTTTGATTTAGAAAATACAAGAAAGAAACTAAATAATGTAAAGTAATTAAGTGAATGTTTTGAAACAAATTGACAAATGATGTGATCTAAATAAGTGATATGAAATGGTGATCAGGTTAGGGTCAGTTTTCCAATTGTAATTCTATCATTGTTCATTTTACCCAATTCTCCTCTGTTAAATCGTTAAGAGTGAGAATCCACAATCGTTTCTTCTCACTCCCTTGGTCAATTAATAATGTGAGAATAAACCTTAATAAAATCTTAGGTTGGTCTACTCTCCTTACAATGTGTAATAGAGTTGTAGAAAATACCCCCAATTATCTTAGGCAATTCCCAATCGGGTATTGTTTATCCCAAGTAATCAAGAACATTCACTACTCCTCACACACGTAACGGTGATCACCGAGTACTACACCACTAAATCCCGATCTATTCCATTGTTTATAAACCAGAACCTAGTGGAGGGAGATATTGATCATTGACCAAATATAAATGAACAACAGAATCTAAAATCAGATACAATCGTACATGATAATAAAAACTGTTATAAGAAATTGAAACGGATTCGCAGAAGAGAAAAGAGGATTTTAAAACATTAATAGAAGAAACTCATGAAATAAAATATGGAAAACCTCTCCTTCCCCAATCACAAAGATGTTTACCCCACCATGGTAAGGGTAATTGTGACTAAGGGGAAAGAATAATTCTTTACAAAACTAAGAAGAACAAAAGAGAGAAAACAAAGAACAGAAAATTTGATGCTCCAGAATCTGTACTCCATAGGATTTCCTCTTTTATGCCCACCATACGGCCAAAAAACACTGAGGTCCCTTCTTATATAATGTTGTAAATGAAGCTTTATATCGACCCTCAAAATTTGAGAGTCATTGGACAGGTTTAAAGAATTATATGGCCGAATCAATGACCATTACGTTTCTGGCCTCCAAACACTGTTTCACCCACTCCACTTGAACGCGCCAAAAGGATGCATTAATGAGCTCAATAATTTATGAAATTTATTGTGAGTCGTCCTTTTGAAGTCCTATGTCGACACCAGCTGGAATAACCTCATTATAAGGGCGGATGAAGGTGATATTTCATATTTAATGAAGTGGGGTCTATTCTTCCTTCAAAACTGATTTTTCCAGTTGATTGAATTTTCTGCACCATTGGGTTTCGAATTGAGTCTTGGTACAGAAAGAACATTTTAATCCCACAAGTATAGGAATCTTACAAAAAAAGATTCACTTCAATTGGACCCATATTATAGTAGTTATGCCCGAAAAACAGAAGCTCTATAAAACTGAAAAATTTATAGAATTACCCCATTTTCACATTTAAGCCCAAAATACACTAAAAACACATAAATGATGCAAATACACTCACATAGAATAATTGGGAGGGATTAAATCATTGAAAAACATATAAATAATAATGAAAATATTAACTCTATCAATTCCCCCACACTTATCACTTGGACTCCTGGACAAGTCAGAATCAAAATAAATTCAAAGTAAGTTCAAAACACATATCCATGAGATCCACTAATTTGAAAATAAGAAACAAAATATATCATGTCTCCTAAAACTCTATTATTTCATGTTCTTAATTTAGGATCATTCAATAAATTTACTCTTCATTTCTCCTACTATACACACAAAACACTTCTCTAACTTTCATTATCTCTGATTACACAAATCTCAATTTTTTAGCAATGTCTTTTTCATCCAAACTCATACAATGGTAACCATAGGATTGATAAATTCCTACATCTCCACCTGATGTGAGTCAAAGAAATATGTTTATCATAAGGACTTGTTAAGGTTTTTCTATGGATTTTGGTTGGTAGGATTTATATGTGAAAGATTCTGAGGCAGAATGAGAGGGCTTGGCTCTTTTTTGAGAAAAATTGCATTAATCTAAATTTCACAAAAGTATGGTCTCCTCTTCACTCCCCTTAGTAGAAAATAAGATCCTTCTCCATGAAATATCAAGGAATTTTCACACATTTCATCATTTCAGTAGTAAGCATTTCAATCTTCTCAAATATAATATTTCTTGAAAGCTCCAGAAAAGGCACAAATTTCTTTTTACGTTAGAAGCTTCAGAAAGGCACAACTTCTCTCATCATGAAAGCTCCAGAAAAGGCACAGCTTTCACCAGAATGATTTTTTTTTTGCAGCAATAACATCTTCCCCCCACACTTATGTTCAAATAGATCATGCAATTTCACTTCAAGAGCAGGTTGGATAGGGAAAATTGGCGTGTAATGTGGCTAACCTAACAGGATTTTCATGGCTTCTATGGGATACAAGGATTAAATGTTCAAGGTAGGCCATTATGAAGGGGATTATCTTGAAAAGGGGGCTTTAAAACCAAAGAAATGCCTCAATCATTTAATACACAAGTACCTCAAACCCTCATGTTTTGACAAGAATAAATCAAATTCTGGTTAAATCAAGCATGATTTGGTTCTCTCAAGAAGTGAGGTGAATGTAAAGAATATGAAAATAATATGTTCAGAAGCCTCACAGGAATGTGATTTCAAATATAAAGACAGTGATATGTGGCATGGGATTAAAAAAATAGATTATTTTTCATGAAATTCCCAAATAATTGAACTTGAAACAATGTCATTTTCAGCATTCATTTAAGCTCAGTTTCAAGGAATAAATTATTTCACTCATGGAGATGTGTTTCAAAAATATCAATGATAATCATTTCAGCTCAAAAGTTTCAAAAACAAACAAAAATTGAAATATAAACGCAAAAATTTTTAAACACTGACATGTTTTTTTTAAAAACAAATAGGAAAAGAAACAACACATAAAAATCCTACACTACAAAAGTTCCCTCCCCCACACTTTAATGATCCAGTGTCCACAATGCATTCAAATTTATTTAACATGTAAGAATATTGGAAATTGAATCACAAAAATCATGAAAATATAAAGGAGAGGTACGACCTGATGGAGTTTATTGATAAACATGTTGGAGGAGTGTGATCTCCTCCATTGGCTCTGATGGCATGGTCCCAAGTAATTTCTTCAATCTGTGCCCATTAATAGTGAATGGATCCTTCACTCCATCCTTCACAATTTGCACAACACCAAAAGGATATACATGAGTAACTATAAATGGACCTGCCCACCTAGAACGAAGTTTACCTGGTATCATCTTGAGTCTTGAATTGAATAACAACACTTTGTCTCCTGGATGGAAGTCCTTTGGTTGGATCAGTTTGTCATGAGCCACTCTTGTTCTCTCTTTTTAATTCCTAGAATTTTCAAATGCTTCCCTTCTAATTTCTTCCAGCTCTTGTAACTGTAATCTTCTCTTTTTACCAGCACTTTCAAGATCCAAATTCATCTTCCTCACAACCCAATATGCCTTGTGTTCCAATTCCACAGGTAGGTGACAACTTTTCCCATAAATCAGCCTATATGGACTCTTTCCAATTGGGGATTTGTAGGCTGTCCTATAAGCCCATAATTTGTCTTCTAACCTTTGGATCCAATCCTTCATATTTGGATTAACAGTCTTTTCCAAAATTCCTTTTATTTACCTATAGGACACTTCAGCTTGCCCATTAGTCTGTGGATGATAGGGAGTTGATGTTTTATGATTCACCCCATACCTTTTCAACAAATCTGCCATTCTCCAATTACAAAAGTGAGTCCCTTGATCACTAATGATGGCTCTAGGAACTCCAAACCTACAAAATCTGTTAGCCCTGACAAAATCACAAACAACTTTAGAATCGTCAGTACTGGTGGATTTTGCTTCCACCCATTTGGAAACATAATCAACAGCAAGAAGAATATAAGAATTTCCAAATGACATTGGGAAAGGTCCCATAAAATCTATCCCCCAAACTTCAAATATTTCACAAAAATTAAGTGGCTTTGGGGGCATTTCTTGTCTCTTTGAAATATTTCTTGAAAATTGACATTTTTCACACCGTTTACAAAATTCAGGAGAATCTTTGAAAAGTGTTGGGAAATAAAGTCCAGATTCTAAAACCTTTCTTGCAGTCCTTTGAGGTCCAAAGTGGCCTCCAAAAGCTAATGTGTGAAAAAACCTAACGACTGATTCAATTTCATTTTTAGGAAAACATCTTCTGATCATTTGGTCATTGCAAATCTTCGAATGAAATGGATCATCCCAGATGTAATATTTAGATTCAGATTTCAATTTGTGAATTTGGTGAGAATTTAAATGAGATGGGACCTAAGATGTTACCAGATAATTGACCATGTCAGCATACCAAGGTACTTGTCCTTCAATCAAGTACAACTGCTCTCCTGGAAGGCAATCATTTAGTGGTTCAGTGTCTGGAATCTCAACTTCAGTGGTGTTGGGTAGTCTACTTAAGTGATCATCCACTTGGTTCTCAGATCCCTTCTTATCTTTGATTTCTATGTTGAACTCCTGTAGTAGTAGTATCCATCTCACTAGCCTTGGTTTTGCTTCAGCCTTCATCATCAAGTACCTAAGAGCTGCATGATCAGAAAACAAAATGACTTTAGTTCCAAGAAGACACTATCTAAATCTTTCTAAAGAAAAAACAACTGCTAAAAACTCTTTTTCTGTTGTTGTATAGTTGAATTGAGCCGCATCTAAGGTTTTCAAGGCATATGCAATGACTTGTGGCCTTCCCTCAATTCGCTGAGAAAGGATATCTCCAACTGCTTGGTTTGAAGCATCACAAAGTAGCTCAAATGGTTCTTCCCAATTTGGTGGCTGCATCACTGGTGGTGTAATCAATTTCTTCTTCAACTCATCAAATGCTTCCCTACATGAACCGTTGAAATCAAAAATCAGCATCTTTCAAAAGTAATCTAGATAGAGGGAGAGAAATCTTACTGAAATCTTTTATAAACCTCCTGTAGAATCCTGCATGTCCTAAAAATGATCTAACATGTTTCACACAAGTTGGGTAAGGAAAAGAATTTATCACTTCAATTTTTGATTTATCAACCTCAATGCCTTTTTGTGAAATGACATGCCCAAGGACAATTCCTCTCTCAAACATAAAATGACACTTTTCAAAATTAAAAACAAGGTTCTTTTCAATGAAAGTTTTCAAAAAAATTTCCAGATTTTTCAAACAATGGTCAAAAGAATTTCCAAAAATTCTGAAATCATCCAAGAAAACCTCCAAGAAATCTTCAATGTGATCAGAAAATATACTTACCATACACCTATGAAATGTACCTGGAGCATTACACAATCCAAATGGTATCCTTTTGTATGAAAAAGTACCGAAAGGACAAGTAAAGGTAGTCTTATCTTGATCCTCGGGGGCAATGGGTACCTGAAAATAACCTGAAAATCCATCCAAAAAGCAATAATGAGTTCTCCCTACCAATCTCTCTAACATCTGGTCAATAAACGGGATAGGGAAATGATCTTTTTGAGTGACCTGATTCACCTTCCTAAAATAGATGCATACTCTCCAGCTATTCTGAATTATCACAGGGACTAATTCATTCTTTTCATTCCTCACAATGGTTAGGCCAGTTTTCTTTGGGACTACATGGATGGGGCCAACCCATTGTGAATCTGATATGGTATAGATGATCCCGGCTTCTAATAACTTCTCAATCTCTTTTTTCACAACCTCCATCAGGGTAGGGTTCAGCCTTCTTTAGGGTTGTCTGACAGGTTTGGAATCTACCTCAAGAAAAATTCTATGTGAGGAAATTTTTGGGTTTATTCCTGGGATATCACCTAAGCTCCACCCTATTTCTTGTACATTCTCTCTCAAAATCTCAATCAATGATTTTTCTTGAGTTTCAGATAGATTATTAGAAATTATTACTGTTAAATTCTCCCCCTCCATAAGGTAAACATATTTTAAATCAGTGGGGAGTGGTTTTAATTCTAGATCAGAAGGATGCTCAAGAGAAGAAACTAAATTGAGGTTCCCCACTTCCAATGGTTCGAAATCCTGCACACAAGAAATCATATCATCTTCATCATCACTTAACAAATTATCAAAGAAATCAGATTTTACCTCTTCCTCCAACAGGAAATCAGAACCTCCAAGAGTTTGGGAATCCATATGTTCAGTGATATATTTAATGGAAAAATTCTCTCCTAATGATAAAAATTCATGAAACATACCTAATTCTTCAATTGGTTTTATGTCATCTTCATGGGAGAGTGCGAAGAGTGAATGATCATCTGATGGGTGCCTCATGGATTCAAAAATATTGAAGTGGACGGCACTGTCTCCAAACTCCATGGTAAGTGTCCCTTCATGGGCATTGATAATGGTTTTGGTCGTCGTTAAGAATGGTCTCCCCAAAATGATGGCTGAGTGTGATGGGATCCTATCATCTTCCATATTCAACACATAAAAGTCAGCAGGGAATAAAAGATCTTTGACTTTTACCAGGACATCCTCCAAAACTCCTGCTGGGAATACTGTGGATCTATTTGCAAGCTGGACCACCACACTTGTGGGCTTCAAGTCTCCCCTCTGCAAAGAATTATATACTGAGTGAGGCAATACATTAATTGATGCACCTAAATCGCACAAAGCATTAGAGAAATTTAATGAACCAATGGTGCTTGGAATAGAAAACGTCCCTGGATCTTGACATTTGGTTGGCAATTGTTGTGTGATAAGGGCTGAGACGCTTCTTCCCAAATTGATCCTCTCATTCCCTTGAAGTATCCTTTTCTTGGTACAAAGATCCTTAAAAAACTTTGCATACTTTGGAATTTGTTTGAGTGCTTCAAGCAGAGGTATGCTGATTTCCACTTTCTAAAAGGTGTCCAGAATTTCTTTTTGCAGTGCTTATTCTTGTAACCTCTTTGATTCAATCATCCTTGATGGAAATGGTGGTGTTATATCTTTCTTCTCCCTTTGTTTCTTTTGAAATGGTGTTTCTTGTTTCTTACTTCTAGTCCAATCATTATCATCCTCCTCTTTCTTATCTTCTTCCCGATGAATTTTCATAGAATTTTCCTCATTTCTAACTTCATTCTCACCAATATTAGTCTTTCTTGTTTCAGGTTCAATGGTGGATGGTGGTTGGAGTTCTTTTCCACTTCTTGTAGTTATAATACTAACATTCTCTTTTGGGTTTGGGATTGTTTGGGAAGGGATTTTACCTGGATTTTTTGTTAGAAAGTCCATGAGACTCTCAAACATATTGGAAAAATATTTAACAGTGTCTTTCAGTCCTTAAAACTCAGATTTTTGTTAGTTTTGAATTTGATATTGGGAACTAGTGGATGGTTTCTCATAGGGTATTTGGATATTGGTTGGTTTTTCGTATGAAGGCTGATTATAAGACTACTTTTGTTGAAAGGGTGGAGGGTTCTGGAATTGATTCTGGAATGGGGGTTGGTTTTGAAACTAATTTTGGTACGGGGGACTATCTTGATTCTGTTGATTTCCAAATCCATATTGGTCTTCGTTAGGCTCTCTCCATCCTTGATTTTGCTGGAACTGCCTTGGTTGAAAGGTTGCTGCACAACTTTCTATTCCCTGTATTTCAGCACACTGGTCAGTGAAATGATCAAGAGATGAGCATAAACGACATACCTTAGCTGGTGCTTGTTGGTCACTAACTTGCTTTAAGGCCATCTGCCTCACCAAACTAGTAACCTCTTCAATCTTAGTTTCTAATAAGGGTGATGGATGAGAAGTGTGTACCTCATGAATACCTCTTGTTCCAATACCTCTTGTTCCAAATTGCTGCGAGTTTTGGGAAATCTTCTCAATCAAGCCCTTGGCTTCTTCTGGCGACCTGTCAATCAGTGCACCTCCAGATGATGCATCAAGAAGGTTTCTGTCATTGTCCAGTAGTCCTTGATAGAAGAAGACACGAAATTGGTGTTCCTCAATGGATTGATGTGGACAGCTGGCACATAGCTTCTTAAATCTCTCCCAGTACTCGTAAAGAGTTTCTCAAGATGATTGTCGTATGGCGTAGATTTCCTTACGAATGGGTGTGGTTCTAGTGGTGGGGAAGAATATTTTCATAAAACATCTTACCAGTTCATTCCAGTCATGTACGTCTCCTGGTTGTAGGCCGTACAACCATTCTTTAGCAGCTCCATCTAATGAAAACGGAAATTCCTTCCACTTAACCTGATCCTCAGTAATTCCACGGGGTCTGAAAGTTGAGCACACATGTGTGAACTCTTTAATGTGTTTGTTTGGATCTTCACCTGCCAAACCATGAAACTTTGGAAGCAACTGAATCATGTTAGGTTTCATTTCAAAATCATTTTGTAACACTAGCATGGAAAGTTGATTGTTTTGATTAAGGAATTATGGTGCACAGAGGTCTCTAAGTGTTTGGTTTTTATTTTCAGCCATGATGACAGGCTCAGAGTGAACACTTGAAGTTTCACTTGAGTCTGCAAGGGGAACGTCCTCAAATTCAGATTCTAAATTAATGTTTCTAAGTCTATTCAACAAGGTTCTTTCAATTTCAGGATCTATGGGTAAAGGTTCAGTTTTTGAGGTTCTAGTCATGCAATTTTGAAGAGAAAAGATGAAAAGAGAGAAAATAAAAGAAAATAAATGTTGGCGATACCTCCCCAGCAACGACGCCATGTTTTGACACGTGCCTGTCGAGGGGTGTGACAAAAACAAATATTACCTAAGTTAAAATGCAGTTGAGTGGATTACCTAGGTTGTCTCCAGAGAGGAGTGCACAACAATTAAGCTGTCACCCTAAAATAGAAAGAAGTGAGGTTTTTTTTAGAAATTGTTTGATTTAGAAAATTCAAGAAAGAAACTAAATAAAGTAAAGTAATTAATTGAAAGTTTTGAAACAAATTGACAAATGATGTGATCTAAATCAGTGATATGAAATGGTGATCAGGTTAGGGTCATTTTTCCAATTGTAATTCTATCATTGTTTATTTTACCCAATTCTCCTCTGTTAAATCGTTAAGAGTGAGAATCCACAATCGTTTCTTCTCACTCCCTTGGTCAATTAAAAATTTGAGAATAAACCTTAATAAAATATTAGTTTGGTCTACTCTCCTTCCAATGTGTAATAGAGTTGTAGAAAATACCCCCAATTATCTTAGGCAATTCCCAATCGGGTCTTGTTTATCCCAAGTAATCAAGAACATTCACTACTCCTCACACACGTACCGGTGATCACCGAGTACTACACCACTAAATCCCTGTCTATTCCATTGTTTATAAACCAGAACCTAGTGGAGGGAGATATTGATCATTGACCAAATATAAATGAACAACAGAATCTAAAATCAGATACAATCGTACATGATAATAAAAACTGTTATAAGAAATTGAAACAGATTCGTAGAAGAGAAAAGAGGATTTTAAAACATTAATAGAAGGAACTCATGAAATACAATATGGAAAACCACTCCTTCCCCAATAAGACAGAAGTTTACCCCACCATGTTAAGGGTAATTGTGACTAAGGGGAAAGAAGAATCCATTACAAAACTAGGAAGAACAAAAGAGAGAAAACAAAGAACAGAAAATTTGATGCTCCAGAATCATTACTCCAGAGGTTTGCCTCTGTTATGCCCACCAGCCGGCCGAAACACACTAAGGTCCCTTCTTATAGAATGTTGTAAATGCGGCGTTCTATCTACCCTCAAAATTTTAGAGTCATTGGACAGGTGTAAGGAAAGATATGGCCGAATCAAGAACCATTACTTTTCTGGCCTCCAAACACTATTTCACCCACTCCACTTGGACGCGCCAAAAAGATGCATTAATGAGCTCAATAATTTATGCAATTTAATGTGAGCCGTCCTTTTGAAGTCCTATGTCGACACCAGCTGAAATCACCTCATTCTATGTTCGGATGAAGGAGAAATTTCATATTTAATGAAGTGGGGTCCATTCTGCCTTCCAAACTGATTTCTCCACTTGATTGAATTTTCTACACCAATGGGTTTTGAATTGGGTCTTGGTCTAGAAAGAACATTTTAATCCCACAATTATAGGAATCCTAAAAAAAATATTCACTTCAATTGGACTCATATTATAAAAGTTATTCCTGAAAAATAGAAGCCCTATAAAACTGAAAATTTTACAGAATTACCCCATTTTCACATTTAAGCCCAAAATACACTAAAAACACATAAATGATGCAAATACACTCACATTGAATAATTTGGAGGGATTAAATCATTGAAAAAAATATAAATAATAATGAAATTCATAACTCTATCACACACCACACAAGAAAAAAATTACAAAATATATTGACATATGAATCGGGGAATTCCTTCATCCATGTTAAGATACTATCTGATCTGGGTGTCACTAAATTACCCACACAGGTTTAATTGCATCTCAATTAATGCATCTCAATTAATTCATCTCAATTAGGAATCAAGTCCTTCTCATTATGAATGTCGATACATAACTGTACATTCCACCACATACATCAAAAAGAAAGGAAAACAACTCATCACATAAAACATGGTTCAAACATCACAACATTAGATGAAATAGAGAAAAACAAAACTCAAAACAACTCTAGGTATTGTTCATGCATATGCGTCTCCCTTTCCCAAGTACTCTTCTCTAAACCACCATGCCTCCACAATACATGAACCAATGGAATGGTTCATCCACACAATACCTTATCCCAAAAATCATAGATATCCACTACCTGCTCTATGAACAATGCGTCATCTTTAACATCCAACTCTCCCCAATCAATTATATGGGTGTCATTGTGAAGATACTGGAAAATCTAAGAGACTTGAAATACAACGTATACCTTATCAAACTATGGTGACATCACTAACAGGTATGCCAACTCACTAACTCACCTCAACACCTCAATGGGTCCAATTATCCTGGGATATAGATTTATCTATTTTCCAAAACATCACTGCCCACATCATGGGAAACCATAAAGAATACATAGTCCCAAAACTTGAACTCCATGTGTGTCCTCTTGTGACCATCAAATGACTTCTTCTGGTCATGTGCTGCTTTCATCCTCTCATGGACATGTTGAACCATATATATTATTCTCTTCACTTCCTCGGGTCCAAGAACAACTGTCTCCCCATCCTCAGTACAACACAATGGTGAACGACACAATCTTCCATAAAATTCTTCAAAAAGAGTCGTTCCAATGTAATAGTGATAAATATTATTGTAAGAAAAATATACCGAGGGATATTTCACAACCAAGATCCTCCAAAGTCCATGATGCATTCCTGGAACATGTCCTCCAATGTCTGTATGGTCTGATATCTCTTCCCATCTGTCTGTGGGTGGACAGTAGTGCTTAGGCTAACTGAGTGCCAAAATAATGATGTAATTCCCCCAAGAATCGTGGGGTTAAATGTGTATCATGGTCTGAGACAATGGACCTCATAACTCCATGAATCCACACCACCTTGTCCACATACCTCCTAGCCAATATATACCATGCACCCAACACCATGACCACTAAGAATTGAGATAATTTTTTCAATCAATCAAACCCTACCTAGATTACATCATATCCTCCTAGAGCCCTGGCTAACCCTACAACAAAATCCATAGAGATTTAATCCCATTTTCACTTGGGAAAATATAGGGGATACAACAAACCACAGAGAACACGGTGCTCAGCCTTCAACTGTTGTCACACCAAGCACTTCACCATATACTCTGATACCACCCATTTCATCATGGGCCACCAAAACTACTCCTTAAATATAAAGTACATCTTTGAAACTCATGGATACACCATCAAGGGTGAGATATGAAACTCATGGAGGATTCTCTCACACCTATCCATTGGACCAAATAGCCTCACACGAAACAACATCATATTATAACTATTCTCCAACCATCCCTCCAGAGCATTACCTTAGTCAGTGGGATCACACACCACCTTTTCCAATGATTTTCCCTACTGACACTCCTCCACCGTCCACATTATATAATACTATTATATCATCTAAAATAGCCTCTACCACCATCCATTCATGCATATAGGTATAAGATCAACAAATCCTCCATCACCATCTAAGCCTCTATAAATTCCCTATCCACCTCCATCTACAACATTCTGCTCAAATAATTGTCCACGACAGTCCCATTTCCTGAGGTGTAAGAGATATAGAATTCATTGACGTGAAGAAACTACATCGAACCCCACTATCGAATGTTCAGATCTCATGGGAAGAAGATATAACTCCAGATCTTGTGATCTATGAAGACCAAAAAGCACTCCCCAGTGAGGTAATGCCTCCATTAATTTAGTACACACAGGACTGATTATAGATCCATATCATGGGTTTCATAGTTATGTTCTTGGGAATGTTACTTCCTAGACCCAAAAGAGATAACTCCCCACCATTTCCCTATTACACATCCCTATACTAGCTGTGAAGTGTCACAAAACACCTTGAACATAACCTCTTCCTTTTGAAACTAGAGTACTGGAGCTCTGAACAACTTCCACATCTGATAGTCGAACACTTCATGGCACTGTTCACTCCACACAAAAGCCTGGCCCTTTTTGATCAAAACAATCAATGGGGTATCAACTCAAGAGAAATTAGTTATAAATCATTTGTAATAGCCTTACAAATTGAGAAAACTGCAAACCAATTTCAAATTCTTGGGTGATACACTATAAACAACAAAATTGACCTTCGACAGGTCCCCTGATACACCCTTATTTGACACCACATGTCCAAGGAAGTGTACCTCTCGTGTCCAGAACTGACACTTTGAAAACTTCTCATAATGATACTAGCATCAAATAACCTCCAAGATGGCTCTGAGATGCCTCCTATGTATTCGAGTAGATAATTATTTCATCGATGAATATGATGAAGAACCGATCTAGGAACTCACAGAAAATGGATTTCATGAGCCCTATGTGCATGGCTAGTGAATTTGTAACTCCAAACAAAAAAAACACAAACTTGAAGTTCCTATATGTGAACCTGAAGGATGTATTTAGCATATCACTCTCCTTCACCCTCAATTGGTGATATGAAGACCCTATATTGGTATTAGGAACCCAACTTGCTCCCCTGATCTTGTCGAAAAGAGCGTCTATCATCGAGAGAGCACAACAGTTCTTGACTGGTACTTTATTAAATCTATGACTGTCTATGAATATCCTTAGACCACTAGCTTCCTTAATCAAAAAAAAAAAGATTGGAGCACCCCCACAGTGACACGCTATGCCAGATAAGGCCATTATTGATAAGGTTACCAATCTGAATCCTCAACTCCGACAACATAGAAGGAACCACCAGATAAGAATCCATCAAAATCAAACAAGAAACCAGTTGTAAGTCTATCCCAAATTCATCATCATAGTGAGGGGTTAGATTCACAAACTTATTGGGGAAGGCATCAATGAACTCCCCAACAATTCTAGGAACATCACTACTAGAAAAAGTGGCTACTTCCATGGACCTAAGACATGGTTTTAAAACCGTGGCTATATACTAGTTCTCCATGGACTATTACCAAGGTTTTGAAAACCATGGATATAGGTCTTGGATATAGCCACGGTTTTTTGTCCTATAGACATTGTTTTTAAACCATGTCTATAGGCCAAAATTTTCAATAACCTATAGCCACGGTTTTCCAAAACCATGGCAATAGGGTTCTCATGCTTCCGTGAGAAAAAAAATTCCCACAAAAAATTTGGCGGGAAGGCCTACCGCCACGGTTTTGAGGCTATTTCCATGGTTTATATATATATATATATATATATCATAGTATGTATATATATATCCAAAGTGTCATGCAATTTAGTGGTAGGTATGTTGGTTCATAAAGATAATGTACTAGGATTAAAAATCACTGGTGATATTTTGTAACTTGGTTATTGCCACAATTTACTAAGCCTATAGCCATGTTTAAAAATATGAAAATATCTTCTTATATCCAATGTTTAAATAGTGGATATAGGTCTATAACCACGGTGGTGGTTTTTAAGGCCAATTTATAAGGTTTTCAAAATAGTGCCAATAGGTAGCTATTTCCATGGTTAAAACTGTGGCAGTAGGTTGAGACATATTGCCTCAGTGATAGTGTCCATGGTTGGCCAAAACTGTGGTCGTAGGCTATGGACATGTTTTTTAGACCTACTTCCATAGTTTTGATCCATGGAAATAGGATCTTTTTTATAGTTTTACATCCTCCATCTTAGTATCCACTAATTCCACTAACATCTCATCCAATTAGTAAAGAGGAGGATCCATACACCCATTTACCGTCTGACAGTTCTGATCACCAACAAAAACCACAGACTGTCCATATAAGTATGAAAACATGACTCTCCTCTTGAATCATTTGATAATTGATACTAAAGAATATAAACAATCAATATCGAGAATGAAATAGTATGGTTTCATCTATAGAATGAAAATATCCCCATGAGACTAATTCATACCTATATACAATATACATCCCCGATACGCATCAAACAAGTCGGTTTGACCTCTGACTGGATTACTCAATAGCATGGGAAGGTAAAGCCTCTCTACATCTAGGCCTAGAGCATGTTCTATACTGGGTCCAACAAAGGAATGTGAATCTCCTTAATCAAACAAACCATAATAAAGAGTACTAAAAAATGATCATACCTCAAATGATATCTAGACCTATTGAAATTGATACCTCTTTGGAAAATAATATACAATGTCCAACTGCTCTAACCCTCTACTGAATATTTCCTCCATGACCATGCCCATGTTGTGGTCCCTAAGGAACACACTGAGGTTTTCCTTTACATACTCCATCCCCCATTGGTGGAGAAGGAGCCTGTTGTCTCTATTGTTGAAACATCCTAGGAAACAACAGCTACTCAGGTGGGTGCTAAACCTACCCCCTCCACCATAATCATCTTGAAAACCCACTAGGTACTGAATATGATTTCAGCCATGGGATCGATAGGTGAAATCCCTTGTTCCATGTTTAACAGAATGGCATGATGATCTTAATGCTGAAATGGGAACCATTGATATCGAATTCCCGACAGTCAGAACCTCGAAGGCCCTAGAGCTTGTGACCTACTACTAACAACCTTTCCCCTTAAAGAACTCTTTTGGCTCCCATATTGCAGTATACCACCTCACGAGTGAATCTTTTCAACTTCCTCCACCTGCTTATAGACTTCCATGTATATTGGAAATTTAAAGGATGTAACCAAGTACTATAGAGATGGACGAAGTTCCTATTCTAGATGTCTTGTAGAAGACTCCTCACCCAGAAAGAGATCCGTAGTAAAGAGAAGGAGATCCTTGAACATAATCCCCAACTCTCGTATTAACATACTGCCTTGGTGGAGGAAGAGTAGCTACTAACTGTTCTCAACCTTCATGATGGATGGAAGGAATCCCGCCCAGAACTACTTCTAATAGTCATCCCAAAAAAACATCATCCTCTTTCTTCTCTACTAGGTACAACATCCACCATTGATGTGTGACTACCAATAGTTTGCTTACTGTCAAAGGAACCACATACTTCGTCGAAGCCAAGATCAAGATGAAGGTGATCATAAGCTCCTCGATCCAACTCTCCATCTCCATTTCTGAAAGGTTTCCCTCATACTTTCCTGGAGTATAGTGTTGGAAATCACATAGTGTCTTCTTCCACTGATCCTCCTCCTCTATCAGATCACCCATTCTTTGATCGGCATGGTGAACTTGTTGAGCCTCTACATCCTTCACTACATGCGGACATTGATAAGGTTCCTTGGCTGAAATAGGTAAACAATGAACTCTTATTCCCAAGTAGTGTAGAATTTTATTTAGGATTTATTTTAACTCATTATTTATTTAAATTCCCCAAAACTACCAATTCAAATAAGACAAAATGTCATCATGACTCATGTACCTTCACTATGGTCTCCACCCTAAAAATGGTGTAGCCTCAATTTATTGTTCGGTATACTCAGATTCTTTGCATAAGATCATGGGGGCCTAAAATCCTATGTGCTAGCTCGTATTCCCTGGCCTATGACGCACACCAAGATCACCATACACTATTTACCAACCAACCCATGCAATCTTCACTGTTCCTAACTCCCAATTCCATTTTATCTCTCAAACATCATCTATGATACCATTATATCATGACCCCCTCCCTCCAGAGATGCCCCTGCTAAGATATAAATGAAGGAAGTGAGATAATTATCCCCATGTTCTTCCTCCAGTAGGCCCTGGGGTGGCGACTAGCCTTAAGGGTACACAGATCTTACAATATGGGAGGCATTATCCTCTATAAGAAAACAAGATCGGGAGATAATGCAGTTCAACCCAAAATAACTCCAATATAAATATATAAATATATATATGTATATATATATGTATATATATAATAAAGACAAAACCACCCCACATGCATTTTTAAAATATAACTGTTACAAAAAAGATTATTCGAAATAAATAACAAATACATGACTAAGTAGTGAAATGGAAATGTTCCCAATATCTGAGATAGGAATGCCTAACATGGTCCACATAGTCCTCATGGAAACATGAATGTAGTTTTATAAAAGTATGATGACAATACAAGTATACACAATTGGGAAACCCATTTTCTCTCTTGTAGAAGTGGGTGAAGCATACTAATTCCCCAATGAGGAAAAAAGGAACCAAAAACACCTAATAATTAATACAAGCCATCCAAAACTAACCAAGGTACGCTCACCAAATAACTCAGGTGAAATAAGGTAATATAATAAGCACATAGATGTTTGGGTACCATGATCCAGTTCCAACTAGTTAACTACTAATACCCTAATGACAAATGTGATGGATCTTTGATACTCTTCCACAAGCCTCAGGTCACAACCCGTCCGCACACACCAAGGCCTTATATCTAGTCCCACAACCTAGGAAAACCAATCTCACTACCTCCCGCTAGCATACACTGAGGCCACAATCACACCTCATCATTAAATTAACTGAGAAAGAACACCATCCTCATCCTTTGGACACCTAATAATGTACACCTTTCCCACAAACATTGGGGCCATACAATCGCACCACAACCTACCCGAAGAGTCATATGATACAAATTTTTATAAGAGGGAGTAGGGAATAACAAATAACTAGCCATCCATCCTCCCACCTTGAGGGAATGGACACCCTCCCCTATGAAAATGGGGGTTTTCGATGCATAGTTCTAAACATGGGTGGGTTGCATATAGAAATCATAAGGAATTATATATATATAGGTATCAAAAAATCTATCCAACCAATGGGGTTTTCCAAACAAACAACCAGTACACAAAACTATATTTTCTTCTACTGGTATATGCATGACTACACAAAAATCCACAATTTTAATCATAACTCCATTCAAATCATTTAAGAATATATATTTATTTATTAATAAATCCACTTATCCATTACACAATTAATCAATAAATCAACCTGAGATTCCATTACACCTCCTGAACCACCACATACAAACAATTGTGATCTCGACCGCATTACCACACAACTTCCTCAAGACATGAGATAGAAAAAAAACCACACACAACACATATCCACACCAAAATGGTAGAGTCTATTAAGATTTAGAAAAAACTAATTATTTAATTCCACTTTGAAAAATTCAGGGGTTATTAGAGAGAAAGTTCGATCATGAGAAATCCATTTATTTAATAGGGTATACATGTTAAATAAATTTGATATATATATATATATATATATATAATATAGTTCAATATAAGAACAATAAAAAATATTCAAAATATAATCACGGTGAAAAATAAAATAACACCAACAACCAATATTTTCAGTGGGTGATTTTCCCAAATAAAACACAATATATACAGATAAAAAATCGAGAACACAAGTCACTTTTTCCCATCCCCACATCATGATCTCTAAACCAATTTAATTAACTTTATTAACAAGGAATCATGATATCTTCCACAAGAGGATATTCATATACCGACCCCTCATGATATAAAAATAAAAGTGATATGAGTGATCTGTACCATGAGATTAGATGATCAGTACCTCCTCGTTATGGCAAATAGGGGTGCATAAGGCTCTAGGAAAATGTGATCCAATTGTGAAACATAGATTCACGATTACTTAGGGAAGAAATGCCTAGTTTTTCCCGATATAAATAATAAATGGAAATGTAAAAGGAATAAATGGTCTCTATTTTAGAAAGGCTAGATACTATATTAATCGAAGAAATGGTTTCTAAATCCATTAAAACTAGATCCTGAACAAGGCCACAAGTTTTACTATCTAAAATCCTTTTGATCATTTGGAATTAAAATATAAATTTTCAATCAATTGAAACTACTTAAAAATCACATGAATATGATATTTAACTCAATTCACATCATAGAAGACATCAAATGGGTGAAACTGGAAAAAACTGCGGAAAACTAGAAATTTTGACAAACTATCAGAAATGGCTCACCGTTGGGTGAGTCATCGTCTTGAGTCACCATTGTGAGTTACTATTCCAACTCAATATCATTGACTCACCATCACGAGATACCTTTTCGACCAACTGTCATGACTCACTGGTTCGAGTCATTGTCGTGACACACCGTCAGTAACTCACCTTCAGTGACTCACCATCAAGAGTTACCATTGTGAGTCACCATTGTGACGGACTTTCAAAGACTCACCATCATGACCTACCATTTGAAATATTGGATTTTTGAGAAACTCTCGAAATGAGTCAGTATTACCTCCCAGAACATCTGAAACACTAAATTTCCACAAAGTAATGGATTGGAGAATTCCAGATCATTATAATCACCTTCAAACGTCATATTTTGTGTCACTGCCTATATAGTTCTATAATATTATATGTTCCCAATATGTATTGATCCTAGTATCTACTAGATTCTATGTAGAATACATCACCACATAGGTATAGGCTCGTTGGCCATTATTATGATTCATAATAACAAAAAATAAAAGGGTCCTATTTAAAAAAAATTATCACCTAGACTATAAATAAGGAATTTTTTTTATTAAATTCATTTTATAGATGTGGAATAAAGTAATTAAAGATAAAAAATTAAATTTAGATATAAAAAACTGTTTAAATAAATGGGTTATATTGTACCGAAATCACATATAATGATAATTAAATCTAATTAAATAAATTATGTATTTCTAAAATAATTTTATGAATATTTAGTTGAATTAATTATGGGAAATTTTCAACTAAAATATATTATATTGATACAAAAAATTAGTAATTTTTCACTATTAACAAGAAGTCATTATTTTCAAAAAAAAATAAATAAATTTCATTCTAAGAAAATATTAACATGAATAATTCAAAAATTATATAATTTTTACATAATGATATTTTTAATATGTTATAATGGATAATTTGAACTGGGTGTCTCTTTTCAATATGGATAATAATAAGAAATATATTATAAAATCTCATGTTATTAGATTCTACCCCTTATTATAATTTCACCCTCAAAATTGCATCATTATAAATCAAACAACTTTTGATACATATTCCTAAAAGAAAAATTATTTTCCCATATATCATCCTCACTTTTATGATTTCACAAAAGAAACATTAACCAAATGAGTGGTGTTGTTTGGTATCACATTCCCTCTTTGATCCAGAATAACCACTAGTTGTTCCTCATAAGAAAATTCATAATCCTTTATTATGACGTCTGAGTTCAATACATTTGATGGAACATTTATGTACCTTATTATGTGAGATACATGGAACACATCATGAACCTAAGATATACTTGGTGGGATTACCAAGTGATAATCTACCTATAAGGCCCCAGCCTTAAACATTACTTAATATTGAGTTATTTCAAGAAACACATTGATGATTTTTTCACGTTTAGAGTTTTATAGAATTAGATCATAAATCTTGCATTACATTCCACATTTCAACAAGGTTGTTATATAAAATACAGTATTCATTTTTTCCATCAAAGGATACATATTTAAAAAAATACATGGATTCTTTCTTGACAATTCCTCGACATTATCATCACATCATGTACTTTTCCCTTTAATAGTGAAAAAAATTTCAAAAACATGAGATGAGCATAAAAACTTAGTAAGGGATATAAAAACATAGAACAAATATATTAGACCATGAATTCCAAAGAATCAATGAAATCATACTTTACTCATAAAACATAAGCACTTTAACATACCTCATGAGATCATAATATTTATTAATAACTCATAGAAAACATAAGACATAAAGGTATCTTGAGGCATTCAAAGCATTCTTACATAGGGAGTAACCCTCATGGTTACGTTTGGAATACCCATCAAAGTATATTCCCTAAATCTCTTTGGAGAAACCATAGCGTTTAACTCATTCGCATTACCCAATACATTGGAGAGATATATTGGGCTCACCTACCCTTAGTTTATTATGGAACCACCCATCTTCATAAACAATTCCCAAGAACCAGAACATAATCGTATCACATAAAACATGCATAATGGAAACATAAAATTTCCACATTTTAATCACAAGATCAAAAAACAAATTCATATAATCAAAACATTATCAAAACAATTTTCAATAGCAAAATAATAGAAAAGTAATACATGGTATTTACTTTTCATTAAAAAAATTATGGCTTTTAGAGGAATCCAAAACTAAAATAATGGTCACGGCGGTGGAGAAGTCATTGTCGCCGTATACGTAAGACAAAACATTCCATTTTTATAGTTTTGTAAAACTATTTATATAAAAATATTCCTTTTGAATAAAATTAAAAGTAAAAGGGGTTTATACACCATATAAAAGAATGTTGTGTATAAAACAAAATATTCCTTAATGAAAGGAGATCGAGACGAAGTCCCATACCTCATGTCCGACTTGACTCAATTGTTCTTTAATCTCCTGAATAATAAACTAGAGTTAATTTATACATGCTTGAGAACCTTTTTCAAATTAATTCTTCCTTTTATATCACTTATTACCATGTTATGAACATTATGTCATTAATAAAGTTAAAACGGTCATTTTGTCGATCATTGGTACTTGTGCCAATAAAATAATCTTATTATAATTACACGTTGTTCATGTGGTAAAATATCCATTATATACCGAATTATATTCATCATGTAGATATCATATATATCATATATATCCAGTCTATACATGAATTTATAATATTACATAACATTTAGAGGTAAAAAATTAAATGCATCTTTCACGGAGACGGTAACTCATACATATGCATGAACGCTACTCTCATTTTTATTTCATATTTAATAGAATGAAATCATAATGATATAAAGGTATATTATAAATATAGTATGATATCATATTTAATACCATTAACAACAACCTTTATTCCTCCCACATATGGCATTAAGGAATCGAATCACTTTGAGGGGGCGGTAGTCCGCACTTCATAAAATGAAGATATCGCGTTTACCCATAATGGAAACTATAAGGTATGAAATAAATTAAAAATACATAATCAAAAAGAAAAAATAGATATAATATATATCATATATAAATATATTGATATCTTAATGTCCACCATGAATGGTGTTAAAAGAAGATTGAACACTCATCGTTTCGTGAGGTAGAAAATTTGCCAACCACAGAAACCGAATGTTCTTTAACCATTAGACAGAGGTGTGTGTAAGTGTAAATCAAATCCTTCTCATACCAACATCCTATTATATTGTAGATATTGGTGTTGTTACAAAATTAAGGAATAATAATATAGTTTAGGGGGTTGGAGAAGCAAAATAAAACAAAAGAACATTAGAGAAGACATTACCTTCAAATCGGGTAACTCCCCTTGGTTTGAACCAAAAGTGATTTTTGAAGAGCTTTCTGCCTAAGGTAAGGCTTCTATGATGAAAAGAGGGACGTGGAGAGATAAAATGATCAGAGGTTGGCCTAAAGAATGGCTTCAGAGGTCTGGGTAAGGTGGTAGAGGTGGGGGCCTTTTATAAGAGGGAGGAGGGGCACTCTTGGAAAGTCATGAAATGTTACTTTATTTTAAAATGAGTTTAGGATTTTAAAGGTCCCAAAAAGATATATTTCTAGGATAAGGTGATAAGGGTTTCAAATACACCCATAAAATAGGTTTTTTACAAGTGTAAGTCTTATATTATACATTATCGTTTCATTTTATTTAAATCATTTATTAATGAGGTAAACGCTGCATCCTCATGGTGTCATAAATAAATTAATTTATTTAATGTTTAAAAATTATAAAAAAATATAATTTTGTGGTAAATAGTTTTAGATTTCCAATGAATACTTATACTCTAAGAGATATTTTACACAGACAAAACTAAAATTGTTTTACTTGGGTGATACATACTTTGCTTAGACTTTCCTTTTAAAAACATAAAATGATAAAGTGTCACTATCACCCAAAAGTGATTCCATGGGGTCCCAATGTTTGGCCCAAGGAATCCCATGGTCTGACATGACACAAACAGTGGCTTTAGAACACATGTTTGGGTCATTTTATATTATTATGATATTATTTTATTACCCTTTACTACCCGATTACTAATTAATCATGATAGTTAATGATAATTACCGTCGTTACTATTCATAATGTCCAAAAAAAAAGAGTCTTAATTACATAATTTGGACCATATGAATCCAAATATGGAATCAATTTTACCAAATTCCAAAAACATAAATTGTATTAATTAAATTAAAAATAATTCACATTGTCAAAACAAATAGCGGGTTTTTTAGAAACAATATCTATCAAACGTTTGACACTAGTTTATGCCCAATTCCAAAGTAAACTTAATTATAATGAACAACATTGGATTAAATGGTAAAAATATATTCTAATTAAACTTTAAAACCAATTAAAAGGAAAATATATCCATACAATTAAATTATATGAAAAATCGGTTTTGAAGTAAAATGTAGTATTTTTCACTATTCATTAAAGAAATGAACATTGTCAGAAAAATACCAAAAATTTATCCAAACTAAATATCAATGTCTCAATAATAAAGAATAAGTTTATATTGATAAATAGAGATTTTAAAATTGTCAAAATATATATTTAAAAACGGTTCTCCATCAAAAGCCAGAAAAACAATCTTTTAAAAATATTAGTGTATTTTATGCTTAAGATTGGATTTATTCTCATTTTAAGCCTCTAAAACACTACCTAATTCACAAATATACATAGATATGTAAATCCATAATTCTTTACTTACTTGGGATGTTACATCCTTCCCCATTTAGAAAATTGTGTCCCCGTAATTTATTTACTTATCGAATAAGTGGGGGTATTTATCCCACATTGCATTTTCAGATTCCCATGTTGCCTCTTCAATCATGTGGTTTTTACAAAAAAACCTTTACATAATGAATCACCTTATTTCGAAATACTTTCTCCTGGTGGTCAAGAATCTGGACCAGTTGTTCTTCATAAGATAGATTCTCTTCCAGCTGAACTACCTCTGGACTCAAAACATAAGATGGATCTGGCATGTACTTCTTTAACATTGAAAAATGGAAAATATTGTGTACCTGAGATAAACTCGGAGGTAAAGACACTCGATACGAAACCAATCCAACTCTCTCCAAAATTTCATATGGTCCAATGAACCTTGGACTCAACTTTCCTTTTTTACCAAATCACACAACACTTTTCCATGGTGAATCTTTGAGGAAGACCTGATCACCTACCTCAAAAGAGAGATCCTTCCCCCTATTGTCCGCATAACGTTTCTACCTGCTCTGAGCTATTCTCATGTGTTTCGATATCAGCTAAACTTTTTCTGTGTACTCTTCTACCAATTCTGGTCCCATCAACTTCCTCTCACCAACTTCATCCCATAAAGCTAGAGTTTGACACTGCTTCCTATATAATGCATCAAATGGTGCCATCTGTATACTGGAATGAAAACTGTTATTATAAGGAAACTCAACCAAAGAATGATGTTGGTACCAACTTCCCTGATAATCCATCGAACATGCACGTAGCATATCCTCGTAATTATGAATTCTTCGTTCTGATTTCCAATCTGATTGAGGATGAAAAGCTGTACTAAAATTTAATTATGTACACAACGACTTCTGAAGGACTTTACAAAAGTTAGAAATAAACCTAGGATCATGATCAGATACAATAGAGAGGGGAACTCCATGTAACCAAACTATCTCTTTAAGATAAAACGAGAAAGTTCATCTAGGGAGAAAGTATCTCGTATAGTAAGGAAATGAGCAGATTTAGTCAAGCGATCAATAATAACCCATATTGCATTATTACATCATGGTGACTTCGGCAAACCCACAATGAAGTCCCTGGATATATTCTCTCATTTCCATTCTGGAACTGGTAAAGGTTAAAGCATCCCTTTCAGTAACTGCCGCACTGCTTTAACCTGTTGATAAGTTAAACACTTCACAGTAAAATCAGCAATATCTATTTTCATTCCATCCCACCAGTAATACTCCTGACGATCTCTATACATCTTAGTACATCCTGGATAAACTAAAAACAAAGAACTATGAGCTTCAAATAACAACTCTCTCTTAAAATGTGAATCTAGAGGCACACAAAATCTCTTCCCAAATCTCAAAACACAATCATTATCAATGTTTAATTTAGGAAACTAACCCTTCTAAACCATCTATAACTTTTTCTGCAACTCACTGTCTTTCTTTTGTGCTTGCTTAATTCTGTCTGATAGAGAACATTTCACTAATACCTGAAACAAAAAAGAAGAACATCCAGCACCAACAACTTCTATGCCAAATTTCATCAAATCTTTAACCAAAGGATCACGTTTCAAATGTAACATGGTTAATGAAGCATTAATTTTTCGACTCAAAGTATCAGCCACTTTATTTTCATTTCCTGGATGGTAATGAATTGTACAATAATAATACTTGATTAATTCGAGTCATCTCCTCTGTCTCATGTTCAATTATTTCGGAGTGAATATATTCTATAAACTTTTGTGACTAGTATATATTTCACACTTTACACCATAAAAATGATGCCTCCAAATTTTTAAAACGAAAATAATAGCATCAAATTACAAATCATGTGTAGGGTGATTTACCTTGTGAGTTTTCAACTGACGTGAAGCATAAGCAAGTAACTGATCATTCTGCATTAGGATGCAACCAAGTCCTTTCAATGAAGCGTCACTATAGATAAAAAACTGACCATTCCTAGAAGGTAGTGCCAAAACTAGAGAATTCACCAATCTTCTTTTCAACTCCTAAAAACAATCATCACATTCTTTTGTCCAGATAATCTTAACACCCTTCCATGTTATCTTAGTCATTGGACTAGATAACCATGAAAAATTTCTAAAAAACCTTCGGTAATAGCCTACCAAACCAATAAAACTAGCAATCTCAATTACATTTGTGGGTCTTGGACATTCTTCAAGAACTTTTTTTTTGCAAGATCAATAGTTATTCCATCTTTAGAAAGAATGTGACCAAGGAGAGAATTTTTTTTCTACCAAAACTCACACTTTCTGAATTTCCCATACAATTTCATTTCATTTAAGGTTTGAAAAATAACCCTTAAATGACTTTAATGTTTTTCTTTACTTTTAGAATACACCAAAATATCATCAATTAAAACAACCACAAACATATCAAAGAACTCATGGAAAATTGTATTCGTAAGGCCCATGAATACATCAGGTGCATTGGATAACCCAAAAGGCATTACTACAAGTTCATAATAGCTATATATTGTACGAAAAACAGTCTTCAGAACATCTGCTTCCTTTACCTTCAAGTGATGGTACCCCGATCTCAGGTCAATATTTGAAAAATACTGAGCTCCCCAGAGCTGATCAAACAAATCATCGATATGAGGAAAAGGATATTTGTTCTTAATAGTGATGTTATTCAAGGCTCTATAATCAATGAAAAGTCTCATTAAACCATATTTCTTTTTAAAAAATGAGACAGGAGCACCCCATGGTGATGTGCTAGGTCGAATGAAACTGTTATCTAATAAATCTTGCAATTGAACCTTCAACTCTAATAGTTCAATTTGAGCCATTAGATAAGGGGGTTTTGAAATTAGATTAGCATTAGAAACTAAGTCAATAGTTAATTCAACATCCTGATCTGATGTTATTCTAGTAAACTCATAAGGAAAAACATTAGGATACTCATTTACCACTGGCACATCATTAATCTGAATGGTTCCTTTGTTTTCAACAATATGTGAAAGGTAACATTCATTTCCATATTTTAAATGTTTTTCATCCTCTTGAAATGTTATCAACAATAAGGGTTCATTCTTGTCACAAACTGAAAGTATTTATGAAATGAAACTTCTTTAGATCTATAATAAATCTTAGCATGGTAAACAGAGAGCCAATCCATACCCCGGATAGCATCAAACTCTACTAAAGGTAAGGCAATATGGTTTGAAAGTAGGTTCTTTCCACAGATAAGGATAGGAAGATTCTTATAAACTCTTTTTCCTTAACATTTCCCCCAGGTGTTTTTACCACAAGTTTAGGATTCAATTCAGAAGATGGAATTTCTAATTTACGAGAAAAATTTTCAGATATGAAAGAACGTGTATACCCCGAATCAAACAACACATTGGAGTAATCTGAAAAAACAAACAAATTACCTAATACCACTTCATTTGATGGACCAACATCTACTGAAGTAGTTGAAAAAGATTCCAGCACACCTTTTTGCTTGTAGTCTGACTGCTTCCCATCATTTGAGCTCTCTGTCAAACAATCATTTTCATAATGACCCACTTCATTGCACTTGAAACATTTCAGTAACTATAAATCAAATTTGGTCTTACTAGAACCCTGATCTTTTTCAGTGCAATCACTGGACTTATGTCCCATCTTACCACATCGGTAGCAATTTCTAGAATTCAAAAGACTTTCCCCAGCATTCTTTTTACCACATTTATCAAAAACTGAAAACATAGTTTTCCTACCATCAGACCATTTTGAAGTATTCTTCCCTTTCTCCAGCCACCTCGGTCTCTTCTTCTATTGGTTGTTATAGAACACTTGATCATCGAAAAACTCCATTTCCACCTTCTCAGCACATCGAAAAAGCATTTCATAACATTTGAACTCATGAGATACTAATTCCCTTAGATATTTTGGATTTAATCCTAAGTAAAAAATGATTGATTTTACTATCATGGCCTCAGATAAAATTTGGAGCATACCTTGCCAATCGAGTGAACCTTTCTTCATAAGAAGCCATTGAGTCACCCTCTTTCCTCAATTACAAGAATTGTTTTTCCATCCTAAGTCGAACAGACATATGAAAATATTTCTAAACAAACATACCTTTGAATTCATCCCAGTCAAGAGAATCAATGTCATCAGTGCCCATGATATTTTTAACCATCGACCGCCACTTATCTGCTTCACCCTATAAACGGTAAACAGAAAGACTAACCTTTTGATTTTCTGAACACCCCATGACATCGAAAATAATCTCCAGTGCTTTAATCCAACCTTCAGTTTTCACAAGGTCAGATGATCCTCTGAATGATGGGGGATGTTTCCTCATGAAATGTTCCTCCACTGACATGATCCTCTATGGTTGATATGGACGATGTTTTTCATGGATACCACCACCATTTATAACTTGAGTCAACTGCACCATTATTGCAACAAACTAATCAGTTTCAATTTCGACCATCTTAGGATGCTAATTTGGATGGTCGTTTGCTTTTGTATGCCTTCTTAGAACTGCTTCCCTATTTTCTCTACAGAAAACCATTCTGAACAAACATGTCTTAGATGAAGCAACATTGTAATCTTCAAATGCTATATCATTTCAATTCTACCATAAAAAATTATTTTTGGATAATAATTTAACATAATTATAACTCATAAAGTTATCTAAACCGACCTCTGATACCAACTATAAGGCCCCATCCATAAATATTACTTAATAATGAGTTATTTTAAGAATAAAAATTGAGGATCTTTTCAAGTATAGAGTTTTAGAGAATTATATCATAAATCATGCATTACATTCCACATTTCAACAAGGTGGTTACATAAAAGATAGTATTCATTTTTCCCATGAAAGGAGACATATTTAAATTGAATCATGGATTCTTTCTTGACACTTCCTCGACACTATCATCACATCATGTACATTTCCCTTGACCTGTGAAAAACATTTCAAAAACATGGTATGAGCATAAAAAGCTCAGTAAGGGATCTAAAAATACGGAATTAAAACATTAGTCCATGTATTCATAAGAATCAATGAAATCATACTTTACTCATAAAACATAATCACTTTAATATACCTCATGGAATCATAAGATTTATGAATAAATCATCGAAAACATAAGACATAAAGGTAACTTGAGGCATTTATAACATTTTTACGTAGGGAGTAACCCTCATGGTTACGTTTGGAATACCCATCACAGTATATTCCATAAATCTCTTTGGAGAAACCTTAGAGTTTAACTCTTTCGCATTACCCAATACTTTGGAGAGCTATATCGGGCTCACCCACCCTTAGTTTATCATAGAACCACCCATCTTCATAAATAAGTCCCAAGAACCGTAACATAATCGTATCACATAAAACATGCATAAAGGAAACATAAAATTTCCACATTTCAATCACAAGATAAAAAAAACACATTGATATAATGAAAACATTATAAAAACCATTTTCAATACCCAAATAAATGAAAATTAAAAAATGGTATTTATTTTTCATTTAAAAAAAGTTATGGCTTGTAGAGGAAGCCAAAACTCAAATAATGGTCACAACGGAAAAGAAGTTGTTGTCGCTGTATACGTAAGACAAAAAATTCCCTTTTTTCATTTAGTAAAATGATTCGTATAAAAAGATCCCTTTTGAATAAAATTAAAATCCAAAGTGTTTTATACACCGTATAAAATAAAGTTGTGTATAAAACAAAATATGCCTCAATGAAAGGAGATTGAGAAGAAATCTCATACCTCATGTCCTACTTGACTCGATCGTTCATTAATCTCTGGAACAGTAAACTAGAGTTAATTTTTACTTGCTTAAAACCCTTTTTTTAATTCATTATTAATTTTATATCACTTATTTCCATTTTATGAACATTATGTAATTATTTAAGTTAAAATAGTCGTTTTGTCGATCTTTGGTACTTGAGCCAAAAAAATAAACTTCTTATAATTACAAGTTGTTCATGTGGTAAAATATCCATTATATACATAATTATATTCATGATGTAGATATCATATATATCATATATATACAGTATATACATGAATTTATAATATTACATAACATTTAGAGGTAAGAAATTCAATGCACCAATCATGGAGAAGGTAAGCCGTATGTACGCATAAATGCTACTTTCATTTCAATTTCAAATTTAATGGAATGAAATAGTAATTATATAAAGGTATATTAGAATTCCAGTATGATATAATATGTAATACCATTACCTCTATCCTTTATACATCCCACATATGGCATTAACGAATCAAATCACTTTGAGGTAGTGGTAGTCCGCACTTCCAAAAATGAAGATATCGTGTTTACCCATAATGGAAACCATAAGGTATCCCATAAATGAAAAATAAAAAATCATAAGGAAAACATAGACATAATATATATCATATATAAATATAGTGACATCTTAATTTACACCATGAAAGGTGTGAAAATAAGATTGAACAATCATCGTTTCATGAGGCATAAATTTGCCAACCACAGAAACAGTATGTTCTTTAACCATTAGACGGAGGTGTGTGTAAATGTAAATCAAATACTTCACATAAAAATATCATAGTATATTTAATATACTATTTTTTTACAAATTAAAGGAATAAAAATAGTTTAGGGTGTTGGAGAAGTAAAATAAAACAAAATAACATTAGAGAAGACATTACCTTTAAATAGGGTAACTCTCCTTGGTTTGAACCAAAATGGTTTCTTGAAGAGCTTTGTGCCAAAGGTAAGGCTTTTATGATGAAGAGAGGGATGTGGAGAGATATAATGAGCAGATTTTGTTCGAGCCAATGACTTGAGAGGTGTGGGTAAGGTGGTAGAGGTGGGGGCCTTTTATAAGAGGGATGAGGGGTACTCTTGGAAAGTCATGAAATGTTACTTTATTTTAAAATGAGTTTAGGATTTTGAAGGTCCCAAGAAGATATATTTCAAGGATAAGGTGATAAGGGTTCGAAATAAACCCATACAATATGTGTTTTACAAGGGTATGTGTTAGATTTTACATTATCTTTTCATTTTATTTAATAGTTTATTAATGTTGTAATCGGTGCATCATCATGGTGTCATAAATAAATTAACTTATTTAATGTATAAAAATTATAAAAAAAATATCATTATGTAGGAAATAATTTTATATTTCCAATGAATATTTATAATCTAAGATATAGTTTACATAGACAAAACTAATTTTTTTTTACATGGGTGATACATACGTCGGTTATACTTTCCTTTTAAAAACAAAAAATGATAAAGTGTCACTATCACCCAAAAGTGATTCCATGGGGTCCCAAAGATTGGCCCAAGGAATCCCATGGTTGTAAATGACACAACGAGTAGAATTAAGACAAATGTTGGGGTCATTTTATATTATTATGATATTATTTTATTACCCTTAAGTACCCGATTACTAATTAATCACTATAGTTAAAGATAATTTTCGTCATTGCTATTCATATTGTCCAAAAACAAAAGAGTATTAATTACATAATTTGGACCTTCTGATTCCAAATATGGAATCCATTTTACGAAATTCCAAACACAGATATTGTATTAATTAAATTAAAAATAATTCACGTTTTCAAAACACATAGTAGGTTTTTTAGAAACAATATCTATCAAAAGTTTGACACTTGTTTATGCCGAATTCCAAAGTGAAATTAACTACAATGACCAACATTGGATTAATTGGTAAAAATATATTCTAATTAAACTTTAGAACTAATTAAAAGGAGAATCTATCTATATAATTAAATTATATGAAAAAGCAGTTTTGAAGTAAAATATAGTATTTTTCACTATTCATTAAAAAAATGAACATTGTTAGAAAAATACCAAACATTTACCCAAAGTAAATTTCAATGTCTGAATCAGAAAGAATAAGTTTATTTTGATAAATAAAGAATTTAAAATTTTCAAAAGATATATTTAAAAATGGTTCGCCATTAAAAGGCAGTAAAACAGTCTTTTAAAAATATTAGTTTATTTTATGCTTAAGATTGGATTTATTCTCATTTTAAGCCTCTAAAACACTATCTAATTTATAAATAGACATAGATATGAAAATTCATAATTATTTACTTACTTGGGATGTTACACTAATATCTCGATATGATCTTGATTTTCAAGGGGACTAATATATCTATGTCTCATATTCCCTTAATTTCCAAGTCACATATCCTTTTTCAAATGTGATATAAGTAGAAATTTTGAGGCACATCGCCCAATTATGTTAAAAAATATAGATATTTATAGGATATCATTGTCCTAATTTCAAACTATAGTTCTTACTAAAAATTTATAACATTACATTTTTTTTCAAATTTTAACTGCCCTTACGTGTTGTTGAATGTGTTTTGAAATGTATACCATTTATTTAACTAAATTATGTCTCGATACCTTTCTTCTCCATATTTTTTCCAACATGTTGGATTTTATCACTTTCTTCCCCAAAGTAATTCTTATGAATCCATTTCGTCGGCTAAATTAGATCTCAAAAGCTGTTATATTATGAAAATTTGATCAAAGGGTTGTGTTTATCCCAACCACATTTGAAATACATAGAGAAAGACATCAATATGAATTATAGAGTTTGAATGGTCCTCTCATAGTATCCATATATCTATGGTTAATAAGAAGTAATAAAACTCAACTGAATATTGAGGGCCTTCTGAAGGCTTCTCTAAGACATCATGGTAAACCTCAGATCCTAATCAAGTATGATCATGAGTGGTACTCCATGAAATCCCAAAACATACTTAATGTATAATAGGGTATGTAGGTCAAGAGAGAAATCATATCCAATAGTGATAAAATGATATGATTTTTTAGGGAGATCAACTATAACCTAAATAGGATTGTTCCCTTTAGATGTTTTGGGGGATTCCAATGATGAAATATATGGTAATGATTTCCTATTTCAATTCAGGTATGGGTAATGGTTCTAAGATCCACTAATGCTTCTGTCCCACAAAATTTCCTTCCTCACACCCAAGGAATTAGAATACATAATAGTAGATATATTGTTTCATGTTTTCCCACCATAAATATTCTTTCAGGTCTCTATGCAATTTATTGCATCCAAAATGAGTAAAAATAATGAACTATGAGCACCATCAAAAATCTCATTCTTCTACACTGGTATTTAAAGTATATGAAAAGGCTGGTTTGTGATGGTCCTTTTGTCATTCAAAAATAGTTTCTATTGTGAGACTATTTTCAATGGAGAATTAATCCTATCGAAAATACTTTTGGCATGCTGTCACACCATATAAAGAGAATCATAATTTTATGAGTATTTTCCCATTGTGAAAAATTCTATTTTCCCTTATGGTTATTTGTAATAGAAATTTATAAAATCTTGTAATTAATATGTCAGAAGAATAATATTTTTAATGGAACCCATCACAAATAACTTTTTTCATTGATACCTTTATTTGTGGCAGATAGTATTTTTGATGGGTTCCATGAAATATAATAGTATTTTCAACATCAGTCTGATCGTAAATAGTCCTATCACTAATAATATAACCTATATATTGGCATCCCCAAACAATTTTTCCCTCTCAAATCTCTCATTTCCTCTCTATAACTCTCTTTTTTCTATATTTATTATCTTTTCATTCTTCCTGTAAATATTTTGATTTTTACAGGAAAGTAAATTTTTAGATTTTCATAAGAAAAAGATATTGTTTTGATATATTTGTTTAATTTTTTTAATTATTAATCAACTAATTTTGTTGTATATAATAAATTTGTTTTTTTAATTATAAAAATTTGTTTTAATTACAAGTACTAACTTTTAAGCACCACAAATTATTATTAATGATAATTAATTAGCTTTAATTAGTTATAATTAGTTTTATGATCCCTTAATTTTTTTATTTATAAATAATTATTTGAATTATTAGTAAATAGTTTTAATGAGTAGTAACTACTTATGATTAATAGATAAATAGTATTAATTAACTGAATTTAGTAATAATCCCTAGATCCTTATAATAAGTGATAATAATTTATTGAAACTAGTAATAATTAACATTAATTACTTATTACTAGTAATTAGAACTAATTTAGTATAAATTAGATGTAATAATTGAAAATTAGAGTTAATTACTAAAAATTAGCAGTAATTATTAGAAATTAATGGAAATTATTAAAAATTATTGGAATTTAGTAGAAATTTGTGGTAATAAGAATAAATTAGTAAAAATTAGCGGTAATGAGAGACAATTACTTGAAATTAGTGGTAATGAGAATAAATTACAAAAACATTAATAGAAATATGCTTTAATTTGTAATAGTTTTGGTAATGGTGATAATAAATAAAAACTTGTAGAAATTAGGGGCAATTTAAAAAAATTAGCAGAAATGAGTGGTAATTAGTAAAAATGTGTGGTAGTGATTAGTAATTAGTGAACAATTGAGGAAAGGAGTGGTAATTAGTAAAAATTAGAAAAATTAGAAGTAATTTTGTATTTTTTTATGAAATTAGTGGTAATTAGTAAAAATTACCTAGAAAGAGGAGTAAATAGTAAAAATTACTGATAATGAGCAGTAATAAGTATATATGACTCATAATAAGTATGAATTAATATAAATGGGGTTTAGTGAGCATGAATTAGAAAAAATGAGTGGTATTGAGAGGGAATTTGTACAAATGACTGTTAAAGAGCAGAAATTAGTAAAAATGAGCGGTATTGAGTGAGAATTAGTAGAAATGAGTAAAATGAGTAATAATTAATATAAATGACTGGTGATAAGTGGTAATAAGTTCAAATTAGTGAAAATGAGCAGAAATTAAATGAAATTAGGAGAAATGGCCTGTAATTAGTAAAAATTAGTGGTAGTGAGTGGTAACATGATTAAAATTATATATAATGCGTAGTAAATAGTATAAAAAGTGGTAATTAGAGGCAATTAGAAGACATTTAGTATAAGTGAGTAGTAATTTGAAAAAATTAGTAGAAAAGAGAGGTAATTTGTAAAAATTATCTTTAATGAGTGGTAAATAGTTGTTATTAGAAAAAATGACTGGTAACTTGTAAAAAAAGAATAAATTAGAGTTAATTAGTAAACAATTACCCATTGTGAGTATTAATTAGTAAAAATTACTGATAACGAGTTTTAATTAGTAAAAATGATGGATAATTTGTAAGAATTAGTAAAAATGATTAGAAATGGGTAGGAATTAGTATAAATGGATTATAATGAAAAAGAATTTTTACAAATGATCTGTAATGATAAATAATTTTTAGAAGTGAGTGGTAAAGAGTTGGAATTTTTACAAATGACTAGTATTGAGTGGTAAATAGTATAAATGGGTTTTTAGTAGTGATTATTAGTTGAAATCATAGTAATCCATGGGAGTTAGTTCAAATGATAGGTAATGAGCGGGAATTAGTAAAAATGACCAGTAAGGCAAGAGAATTATAAAAAATTAGTATAAATGTGCTTTAATTTGTAAAAACATCTTCCCAAATGAGTGTTAATTAATATAAAAATTTCAATGAGCGCTAATTTTTAAAAAACAGTAGTGGAAATGAGTGTTAATTATTAAAAAATCATCACTAATGAGCAATAATTAGTAAAAATTAGCATAAATGAGTAGTAATTTGTGAAAAAGGTATCGGTAATTAGTAGGTATTAAGGAAAATGATAGTTAATTAGTAAAAAATAAAAATAATTAGTGTTAATTAGTATAAATGACCATTAATGATCATGGATTAGAAAAAAATCATAGGTAATGAGAGTGAATTTCTAAAAATTATTGTGAATGAATGGGTGTTAGTTGAAATGAGGGGGAGGGAGTGGTAATTAATAAAATGAATAGTAATGAGTGGTAATTAGAAAAAATTAGTTGCAATGAATGGAAACGACTATAATTAATGACCATTGGTAATAAAAGGTTGACCAAGGGTTGTAACAGAAGCATTGAGTTGTGGGGATGAAGAAGGCAAGAGAGTGAATGAATTCTGGAACACCTAAGTTCATAATATTGAAATAAGATGTTTTGATTATAAAAACTACAAGTTATAGAAGATGAAACATATACAAGAGATAAAAATCACATACATAACGAGTTTTTCCCTTTTTTGTTGGATCTATTTTCATGAGAATATAATATTTTTCTAACATTAAAAATATAAATACACGATTATTAGTAGAACATTATTTTCTCATGATGATAGATATTATCAAAAATGGGAAAAAATATACTAAGAATGTCATTTTTATCTCTCACATATTCTTCATCTTCCATCACACAAATGTTTATCGATGAATATCTCTTTTGCAATCTATCAAAACCTAGTGTTGCTAAAAATATTTTCATCTAATTTAACCTCCATCTCCACTATCAACTTCCCTTGATAGAAATATAATATAGTTGGGATGAAGGATATAACAAAGTGAACAAAATTACTGCCCCTACATTCAGACAATTTTAAGGAGAGGTGGCCATGGGTAAACTTTCATATTTATCCAAGGATGCCTCTCCTCCAAACAGCCTGAACCTAGGGGAACTAGAATTGTTTCATCCCACCTCTACCTTAAGCCCGTGAAATCCATGATTCAATCATGCCTCTAGGACATCCATCTTTTTTACCTAATGGTAATTAATATTAATAATAAAAAAATAGTTATAATTAGATATGAAACGTAATAATATTTGGAAGTTTGAAAAAAATATAATTAGACAAAATTTTAATAAAATGAAAAAGTCATTTTTAATTTTTGGAGTTTAAAATTTTTTATATAGTCTCTTTCTTATATAATAGTAATCATAAATATTATTTTTATTTACTATTGTTTTTTGGAAAATATGGAATTAGGAAGTAAATAATTTTCATTATCACAAGATTTGGATTAGATAAATCAGGTAAGGAATCCAAATAGTTCTAATATAAATTGTATATATATCATATTTGGTGATTATTTTTTATTATCTAAGTCATCTAAACAAGAATTTTTTTAGAATAAAAAACTAAGTGTCCTTGTAATAAATTTGATTTGATGATATTTGAAACATTTTACAATTTGTGGTTCATATCTTGGGTTTTAGTTTTCAGAAATATTATGTTCTTTGGTATCAACATGTTGAATGCAAGTCTATAGAATATACTAGTAATTTGGTACCAAAACCATCAAAGATTCAAGCTGTAGTGATTGAGGTTTATAGTCCATCTTTTTAACAAATAGAAGCTCAAAATTATATTTATTTAACTCTTCAGATAGAACCATATAGATTTTATATGTTGCAGATTTCTATTGAGATTCTTTATATCCTAGTTATATGATGATAAAATTTAATTTGGTCAAAGAAAATGTGGAAATAAAATCGAATAATTAAATTTAAAATTGATATTTTTAACTGAAAAACTCTTTGGGTAAATTACTATTACCTAAAGAAAATATGTTTCATTCCAATTTCAATGAGAGAAAGGGGCAGATTATGAATTTGGGCCTTGGTAATCATTTGTTTCATGCATGATCATATACTTTTTTCTTATATTTTGTTTAAATTTTTTATTATATTATTATCCTAAATGTGCTAAATGGATGTATAATGAGGCTTCATATGGGATGTATGGATTGCGTCTCATTAAAAAATTGAGGATTTTCCCTCTTACACCCAGATTACAACATCGATTTATGTCTCAGAACACAATTAAAATTATATTATTGAATAAATCCAATATTTCAACTAGTAAAAGAATAAATCATCCTTGTGATGGTGATTCTAGTAATAATTTTGACTATGTATATCCTTATTTTTCATTATAATCCTATAATTTGGGATTGGATAATTCTACTAATTCTTTTTATCAATTTGGTTCTTATGGTGGTAAATATTCTTATTTTTCGCTATTTATAAATCAATATAACATAACATCTTGGATTTTTATAAATAAACTATATATTTTATTACATGATTAATTCAAAAATATCCAAAAATATTATTGCTATTTATTTGATGGAATTAATTGAAGAGTTAAATTTATTATGGAGAAATGTTTTTATTACATATGATGTTCTTGTGAAATATAATTTCCAAATGAAAGATAAAATAATTTGTACAATCATTGCCATCATATCATATTTCGTGTTATCTATATGGAGTACACATGGTCCAAAATCATGTTAATACTCTATATGTGACATTTAAGAGTAAATACTAATCAATGGGAGAAATCCTTTTTTTATTGTCAACACATATTTCTTTCTATTGATCATCATTTTTGAAGGAACAGAAACCATTTCAGAAATGGTAAAATTGAAAAAGATGGACCGCCAATAGTGATCTCAGGTATTGATTCTAAATTTATTATCTCTTCATTAACTCCCATTACCTTTAGACTAACTATAAACAAAAAAACGATATTTGATTTGGAAATATCACAATTGGATAAAACAAAGTATTTTTTGGTATATTCCATGTTGGTATGATTTTTAGGGCCCTCACATGTTAGATTTCATTCAGTTTGAGAAGAAATGTTTTGATAATATATTTTATATAGTAATTCACACACTTGGTAAAACAAAATATATTATAAAGGAATGAATATATCTTTCCAAAAATTATAGGTGGACAAAAATTGTGTTTTTCCAAAATGATAGATCCCAATAATTTAGTGAAGATGAAATAATATCATATCTTTCCTAATGAAAATAATTTTTAGTTTTTTAGTGGTTTTAAAATTTGATTCTACTATATGGTTATATTATCATTTTGGTTAGATTTCATTGATATAGTCATATTACACGATTAAAAAGACTTTATCTTCATTTTATAATGGAATGAATTATACAAATTAGATTTAGAAATTTGATGAATTATTGTATTTTGGATTCAATAAATGAAATATGATATTTTTTATAAGTTATTTGTTGGATGAAAATAGACTATGATACACTTATTTGACCATAAGAAGATGTTGTTTAAATTCTATGTAAACTAGATAAAAAATTCAGCCATCATTCTTTAATTCAATAAAACATTTTATATTACATTTTCAATATGAATAAAAATGTGTAGGGTTGGTAATGTTCAAATTTATATACCCATATGTGATATTTTTGATGAAAATGAAGAAAAAGGTACATAATAAAGTAATATTTGAATATCCGGTTTCAAAATCTTATTTATAAGAGAAATTTTGGTTTCTTATCCTATTATTTCCAACATGAATATACTTAAGAATATAACAAAAGGAACCATAATGAGGGAAATGATATTTATGTGATGAACATTCAATTATCAGTTTTTTATTATCCTAGACCTGGAATTGGTGGAGTTATTGAAAGATGGAATTCAAATAATGAACATCAGAAGTCTCATACATATGTGTTTCTAAACTATGAATAAAGAAAATGATTTTTACATTGAGTTTTACTTTTTCTAATTATTTAAAAAAATTTAGTTTACATTAATATTACTTTATTTCTATATTATATGGTGACCATATCAAAAAAATGTTTCCAAAAATTACACCATCTACCCTAGAAGAATGTGAGAAACCTAATTTTCACTATAAGTTCCAAATACTATTAAATTAAATGTTTATTTTTTAAAAAAAATTGAAAAAATTTATTGTTTTTTATAATTATAATTGTTTTTCAGTTTTTTAGGTCTCACAACATGCTGATAAAATTGAAAATGGATTTTTTATATTTTGTAACACAACATCCCAAATAGTTAATTCTTATAATGAATATGTGGTTAATGGTTTTTGATTTCATACACTTGCATATGGTGAATCAAAATACCAAAGAATAGTGGGGTTTTATTTAAAGGATATGATCATAGAGAAAGTGAAGTTAAATTTTGTAGCATGGTAGATTAAATTATTACATTATGCATTCGGTGAAAGAATTATATAATGATGTTTAAATGGCATTAGTTTGATATTGATTGTGGATTTTATGTTTATTCTCAACATATAATCAACAACATTACTAATAAAATAATTTTTTTATTAAATAAACTATTCTTAATGTCTTCTCAAGAACATAAAATTAATTATTCAAATTATTATGCTGCATCAAGAGAGATAATTGATTGGTGTACAATAATAAAAATGAAATCCCATGAAAATCATTTTTTTCAAAGTTAATATGTTTATGATAATGTGTATGAAATTAAAATTTTTGAAGAGGTAACTCCAATTACATATTTTCGATGAAGATACAATAATATTGATGATGACACCCTACAACTATGGGTTGATTGTATCTATGACATACCAAATGAATATGAGTTAAAAAGAGATGATGAAGTTGAAAATAATATATAAACAGATGATACTGAGGAGGGAGATGAAGATAATAAGACTATTGTATATGACTATGTGGATAAATATGATGAATGAAATTATAACATGTTGGTTATATTCAAAATTATATATATAAATATAATATCATTTTCAATTATTTTATGAATGAATTATTTTTTTTGTTTCATGTGGAAGATGATACTTTTGATGAGGTTTTACATTTCCATGAGGTTAATATTCTTCCTAGTATTGATCCTCATGCTTCATCATTCAACCCTCAGGTTTCAGTCACTTAATATTTTACTTGGAGGATTTATGGTCTTATGAGATTAATGAATCTTGACACTATTCCTCAGCAATTTCCACAACTTTATTTTGATCCATGCATGTAGATATATGTTATGTTGTTTGTTTTAGATAACACTTTATTAATTATCAATAATTTTAATTAATTAATTAATTAATTAATTGTGTTATTATTTTTTATTTCATCTTAAATATTTTCACATATATATGTTTAATAAGAGAGTGTTAATTTGTGGAATGATTATTTTGGAACCTTTTTGATGTGGTATTATATTAAAATTGATATTCATAACCACAAGTTTGGTCATTGGATAATACATAAATGAATAATCGTAATTGTAAATTTAATTGATTATTAATGTGCTATTAATAATTATTTATAGGTTAAATGGTATCTCATCAATGATAGCATGATGACCTTTATATGGGAGTCTTGGGAGGCCTATATGGGTGAGTGTTGTCATAAGTTATTTCACAATTTGAGGAAGATATCCATGAAGAAAGCTAGATTCATAGTTTTGAATGGTCTTGATTCATTAACCAACTCGATTACATCTCTTCTCATGTTTGGGATGGATTGTTCTCATATAAGATGATAGATAGTTTTTAGATAATATCATCATTATGTTGGAAAAAAATAAGGGAAACAGGTGGTCACAAATAGAGTTGGTAGTTATACATTTAGTACTCATCGAAAACATATGGTAATAACATTTATTTAATTGTTTATATAAATATAAATTTATAGGGTTTATATTATTATACATATAGGTATTTTATATCTAGATATTATGAATTTTTATGTTTACATAATGGTGTACATTTATACTATCACTAGATATATTACCAGTGGTTGATAGTGTAAGATTTGGGTCTGTGATTTTTTTTGTTTTAGGATTTACTAAAAATAATGTTTTAATTATTTTAATTTCAAAATGAAATTGAATGATTCATATGATGATGGAACTTATCACAAAACTGAAGAGATGCTATCCGAGAGTGAGTGTCAAAAGAAAAGTGCTTCATGATTTAATGACATGATATATATAGGTGAATTAGTATGATTTGAGAAAGGAAGAGTTGTTAGTGTACGTTCTCGATTAACACCTGACTGTTATTATGGTACGGTTGCATTGTCATCGTCTAACTAGAGGAGAGATTATAAATAGTCTTCATCATATACCATAGAGTGTGAGGAGAAAATAAAAGCATAGGATGAGGTAATATAGACCCTGTATAGAAAGAAATAATAGTTTCTCTGACAAATTTAATAGTAGCATGGGGAGATGTTTTGATTACATGAGAAGTAATAGAAATAGATGAAGGAGAACATGTGATTCTTAGAACATGGTATAGGGAAGGATTTCCTTCCACAACCTCTTTTAGATGAACCTCCACATCATCAGTAATATATGTATTTTTTGACACATTTATTATGATAAACATTTGAATAAACATAATTTTTCTAACATTATTATTAATTTATATATTTACTATTTTATATATTTTGTTTTTTATATTATTTTGATGTTTTTTGTCATCTTTTTTTTAAGAATCTTAATTTTTTTTATTTTTTTTAATTTTAACATTTATTTCTTAATTTTTAATTTTGGTATTTTTTTTATTTTCTTTATGATAAGATTATTCATGTGTAATTTTTTATGGGTGTATAATATTATTTCTAATGCAGATGCATATATTATCAGTAATTTTTTTTAAATAGTTGTCTCCAACATCACAAAAAAATTATTTTACGATGCATTTTCAACTATGCATCATTTGAATTGTGACCCCACCACAAATGACCCACAAAAATTTATTCATCTTCCAATAGTGTGATGGGAAATATATTCAGTTCTTAAACCTTATCTTTCTAGAATGATAATAGTTGAACTAAGGATCATTCCTCACATTCTTGTGTAAATCAACATCATCCTTATATTCCTTCTTAATTCACTCATGGAAGGATTGTTGAATATCCATCTAGGGAAGATAAGATCTATCCAAGTTCCTCAATATTTCATTATCCAATTACTAAAAATCCATAAATATTGTAATGACCAAAAATTTATTAATGAAAATTCCTCTTGATCTATTTAAATGTATTAATATGTAAAATTTTTATATAAAACATATTAACTTCCTTGATTTTATGTTTTTTTATTTTAAAATACCATTAAAAAGTGTTATTGTTTCTAATATAGCTATTGAAAAACGATCACATGATTTTTATAAATACATGGTTTTAACAAATCCAATTTACTTAGTCAAAGGAAGCAATGAACTTGTCCAGTATAATTTCTCAATACCAATCCCATTTTTCAGAACATAGAAATAAGGTAGCATCACTAGGATTTCTCTTTAACAAGGCCAAGATGAGCTTCAACATGTTAATCTTGAACGAAATCAGCTACAAGAGAAGTTAACGTTAATAGAGATTGTCACCTGAATAATGTTATCTTTTCCACCCCAAGAGTTTGTCACCATCGCACAACATACCCTTAGGTATTATGCAGGTGTTATAAGGGGTAAGGTAACAAGAAATTATCAATATAATTATTTTTATTATTTTTGTATAGAATAAATAATACACATTCATTTTATTATTGTTACTTTGAAAGTAGCTTTTAAAGCACAAATAGTATTTTTAGTTAATATTCAAATTCAAATGAAAAATATATATTGATGAATTAATGGATTTTTGAATTAAATAATATTTTCATAAAATATTATTATTAATAAATTACTTTTTATTAAATATAAATTATTGTATAATTTTTATGAATACAATTGTAATTATTATAAATATTTTAATGTTGTTTTTGTGAAAACCCATGAATTTTGATAAATGTCAGTCTTTATGTTAAATTTTTAAATTCACAAATTTTGAAAATTATTTAGATAAAATGAATATTATATTTAAAATACGGATGTCTAAATTATCCAACGATGAATTTTTCATAATTTTCATAGACAATCAAATTTTTAGGTAAATGATTTAATACTGTTTAAATATATAATGTGTTTTATAACATCATAATGAACCAATAGTGATGTAATAAATAATATAAGTAGTTTTTTGGACAATATTTGTTTTAACATTAAAATAAAGTTATTTTAGATTTGTTTGATTTTTTCTACTAAGCTTTACCGGACCCTCCAAGACTTATAAAACATTTTAAGATTTTATCATGATTTCCTTGAGAGTGTGACTCACCTCCCCATAAGCAATCCAAATTTTTTAATAAGTTAGGACATTGGAATTATAAAATAATTTCTTCCATTCTTATTTGGAAAAAAACATGGGAAAAAATCATTGTATGGTTTGTGGTTTTGATTAGTTTAATGTGTAGTGGCCAAAGCTTAAAAAATAAATAATTCCATCTCTTTTTTGTAATAAACTCACCCAAGATCCTACTTATCTTCACTAAACAATTTGGGATCAATACCTTTCCAAATCTCCCTATAATTTCCCAAGTCATCCCAATCTCCCTATAAGCCTCTCTCATGCCTCTCTCATGCCTCTATCATGTAATTGGGATCACACGTCCAAGTAATGGATTTATTCCTTTTTCATTTTTGTCCAAATTTCATTATGTTGTTAAGACCTTTATTTTTATATTAAAAATGTGGGGTTTGATTTCCAACCACTCCCATACTTCCATACTTATGTTTCAATTATGATAGACTTGTTTATCTCTCATTAATGCCACCCATGTACACCTGTTACTATGCCAAAATTCTGTAAGGGATTTCCATCTCCTCATTTACATTCAAGATGTTATTTTATTTTATTATTCTAAATTACATTAAATATGTTGGGACATGTATCTATATTACCCCATTAATATACGTTTCATTTAAATATTATGAGATACCCTTTTCTCTCTAATCGTCCCTTTTTATGAATTCTTTTGTCACGCCATTATGCTATTGAAATTGCACCATGATTTATCAAGGAAAATTAATTGTGTAGTGAATACCATGCCCATTTCCCTATCTATCGTATGAACCTTTACACACATTTACATATTTATTATAAAGTTTTATGTATTTATTCTACATTACTTTATCGTTTAATATATTATTATGTTGAATGATTCCATGTTGTATGATCCATGTGGCACACCTATATATGAAATGAAATGGTTAAGAAGTGTGCACCCTAATAGCACTCCAATACATTGGGTAATGATTATTATCATGATACATCAAGTGAAATGAGGGTTTACACACAATAATTCTTGTGTAATGAGGGTTTACTCATACTCCAAGTGAAATGAGCATTGGCTCATGCTAATATCATGTTAAATGTTGTTTCCACATTTCCAAGCTATGATAATCATGCTATATCATACCTTTATGTTCATGTTTCTCTTCTACTATAATAATATGTCTATTGTCTAAAATGTACTATATTCTTTTTTTATTCCTTTTTTACTCACTTAATTAGATTTTAAGCTCACCCTTTTCACATGTATGTACTCAGGTTATCCCATTAAATTCTTGGTTCGAGGGAACGTTGTGGACATGTAAAAGAAGTTTCCAATAATGATGTTGTATTCTTATATCAAATGTTTTCATGGAAAATCCCAAATTTCCCAAGACATTATACATCTGGATCCTTAGGTTTTTCGTAAGTAAATTTTTATTTAATAAATCATGTACATGTTTGTAATAAAGAGTAGGGTTGTTATAGTTGGAATCAGGGGATATGATTAGTTATTTATGGGATTAAGATTAGATAAACCCTAGTGAAATTCTTAAGGATAAGACTAAGAATAATAAAAATATCCCTAATTTTTTTTGAGTATTATGTTAGTGGTTTATCAAGAAAATACATCCCTGTCTAGATATGAGTAGGTAGAGGTGGTACTGGAATAGATAAATCTAGGGGTAAAATCATAAAACTCTACTTTGAGCTAGACTCAAATGGGAATTGATTAATGAAAATGAGCCTAGTTTCACTATTGGTTATGAAACTCCCATGGATATGCTTGGTAAAATTCATAAGTTTTGTATGAACCATTATTAAGGGAATAAAAAAATTTCCCCTAAGAATATATTTTTGGGAAGTAGATCATGGATAACATAGATAAATTAATGAAATAAATATAATTTATAAGTTGTCCCTTTTAGTCATTGGATTACCCTTTATGTGTTACCCTTAAATTTGATTTTATTCCATCTAATGGTAGGTAACAGGAGGACTTGATCTAAAAACTGATGTAAGGATCAATGTGATGAATATCCTAATGAGATACCCAATCTGATGAGAGAGAGAATTGTAAAATATTACACTATACTCTCCCTATTAACTAATGTTTGGAATTAGAACATGGGTCAAAAAGAACCTTCAACCCCCCACCCAAAAAAAGAACAAGACACAATAGGGAGATTTGTGAGACAAAGACCTCCTACTATTAATGGATCATATGATCCCTCAATCACCAAAAAAATAAATCAACTCCATTGAAAATATCTTCTCCATCCATCAATGTTCAGAACAAGAGAATGTTCTTCTAGATGCATATCATATGGTGGGTGAAGATAATCAAAGGTGGACATTGATAAAAAATAAAAATCACAAGGAAGAGATTGAGGAATTGGAATTGAAGGATTTCTAGAAAATGTTTTTTGATAAATATTTTACTTATAGCCTCTGACTTAAGAGGAAAGAGAATTCTGTTACCTCAAGAAAAAATATGATGAATCCATTAGAGAATATGAGGAAAAAAACATAAGGATTGCATGATAAGCCTCCGACATTGTCATTACACCTGAATGATAGGTTAACTGCTTCTTTGGTCAGCGAGAAAATATGCTACAAAAATTCATTGTGATCCGTGACTTCGATAGCTATGAGGAAACTGTCTGATGTGCCCTCGAAGTGGAAACAGATATTGGGGAATCTTAGGGGTATCACGAGGATAATAACTGTAAGGTGGACTTTAATTCTAGAGGTGATATGGATAAATCCAACATTCTATGAATTTATAGAACCCCACATTCTAATAGTTTGGAAAGAAGAACCCCTTAAATTTTTTGAAGAGGGAAAGGAAAATCTTTTAGTTTGGAAGTGAAGAGAACCTAGCCATTAATTACTGACATGAAGAACCCACTGCTGCGATAGAGGAGAGGAACACTCCATTTGACCCTCAATGAATTGTTCATTTCTCCAACTATAAATAACCAGGGCACATTATAAACCAGTTCCCTAAGACAAGGGTTTTTGTAGGAAACCAAAAACTTCCAAGATTGCAAGGGTGATATTTTTCCATCACTACTGCTAAAGCGAATCCTGACAACTAAGTGGTGACTTGTATGATTTTTTTTTCATTCAGGAATAGAGAATGTACTTTTTGATTCCAGTTTAATGAATTCATTTATATCCCAAATTTTTATTAAACAATACCAACACCACCACAAATCATGGAAGTAGAGATATTGATGATAATGATAAATGGGGAAATATTTTCATCCCACAAATATAAATCTACCCAATAAGAATTTGTGGTTTGGACTTCCTAGAAAACCAAGTTATACTCCCACTAGTTTAATTTGATGCAATTCATGGAATATATCGGCTTTCCTTATGTAGAGAAAATAAAAATTTTCACGAGTGGAAAATCACTCTCCACATGGTAAATCGACCCCCAATTCTGTTAAAGTGCAAGGAGGAGGATGAATCTTTCTTAGCAACATCATCTCAAGCATGGATATTATGGCCCAATGAGCACGCTAATATTTCTAAAATGATTGAGTCTATGGAAGCAATCATCCTTGAAGACATGCATATTGTGAGGGAATTTACTAAAGTGTTTCCTGAGGAATTGTATAGTCTTCCTCAAAGTAGATATGTTGAATTATGGAATGATCTTATACCTGGGGTGTTGCCAATATCCAAGACTCCGTATTGAATGACTGTTGTGGAGCTTGAGGAAATAAATAATATACTACAAAATAATCTAGATTAAGGGTTTATATGCCCATGTTCTTCACCATGGGTTGCACGAGTCCTCTTCATCAAGAAGAACGATGGGTCAATGTGCCATTGCATTGATTACTGTGAGGTCAACACAATCTTGCTAAATAACAAGTATCATCTCCCACGAATTTATGACTTTTTTTATTAGCTATGTGAAGAAAAATACTTATCCAATGTGGATCTATGGTCAGGATATTACCCTGTATGGGCAAAGAAGGAGGATATCTCCAACACTCATTTTCATACAAGAAACGGGAACTTTAAATTCATATTAATGGCTTTTGGACTCACTAATGCTCTGGAAATATTCAATAACATGATTAATAGAGTCCTTAGAGATTACCTCGACAAATTTTTGGTAGTTTTTGTCAATGATATTCTAATATACTCCAAAACCAAGGAGGAACATGAGGAGAATCTAATAATTTTACTAGAGACCATGAAAAAGGAGAAGCTCTATGAATATTATATAAAGTCTTAGTTTTGGTTGAGGAGGTCTCATTCTTGGGTCATATCATCATAAGAAATTGGATATCTGTGTATACCTCCAAGAAAAATTCAAATATGGGATGGATGAGGCCAACATCTATGAAACATATTCAGATCATCCTTTGGTAAGGTGTATATTATAGCTAATTTGTGAGAAATTTTTCATGATTTTCAAACCATATTACCAAGTTAACTCAAAAGGGAGTCTAGTTTTCTTGGAGGATGAATGTGAAGATATCATAAAATAGTTGAAAAATAGACTTATCACTGTGCTCGTGCTCACACTACCCAAAAGTGGGGAACATTTTGTGGTGTTTAATGATGCTTCGAAGAAGGGCCTGGGCTTTGTGTTGATGAAAAATTACAATGTCATTGCTAATGGTTCAAGGAAATTGAGATTTCATGAGAAAAATTATACAACACATGATCTCGAGTTAGCTGCAGTAATCTTATCTTTAAAAATTTGGTGAAATTACCTATTTGGGGAGAAGTGTAAAATATAGACAGATCACAAAACCCTTTAGTATATATTCACACAGAAATATTTGAACATTTTCCAATGAATATGGTTAGATCTGATCAAAGACTGTGACTACTCAATCCATTACCACACTAGGAAAGCGAACAAGGTGGAAGATGCTCTAAGTATAAAGGACCCATAAATTTTTTCATTGATGAGAATTGAAAAGGATCTAATCTTTATAGATTTGGTTATGATAGACATATGAATCATAAAGAAGGGAAGAACAAAAATCCTTAAATGAATTATTTGGAAACTATCTCTTTTGAAAATGTTAAACGATTCTCAAAAGGATGATGTGGGAATTCAGAAGAAAGTGGAAACTATCAAAAAAGGTAAATCCTTAGAGATTAATGTTAATGAAGAATAAATTATGAGATTTGAGACAAGAATGTGTCTTCCATAAAATATGGAGCTGAAGAATAAAAATTTGGATGATCCACATATTTTTAATTTCTCCATTCACCCATGAAAAACACATATGTATCGAGATATCTGAAATCATTATTTCTAGGATAACATAGATAAGAACATCACTGAGTATACATCAAAGTGCCTGATATGTCAGCAAGTGAAGGCTGAGAGGTAGAAGTCTAAGGGAGTGATTCAACCATTACCTACACCAATGTGGGAATGGGGGGAACATCACCATAGAGTTTTTCACCAGACTTTTGAAGACATACAAATGAAACAATTTTATCTGGGTTGTTGTGGTTTGTCTTACAAAGGCTGAAAACTTCATTGTAATTCAAGAGGATTTCTCATGGGACCAACTAGAATGGATATACATCGGATAATTGGTAAGGCTGCATGGAGTACCACTATCAGTTGTATACAATCGAGATCCGAGATTCACCTATATGTTCTAGAAGAGTCTCCAACACTCTCTGAATACTGATATGAACATATGCACTTCTTAGCATCCTCAAACCAATGTCCAATATCAGCAGACTATCCAAACACTTTAGGACATGTTAAGAGCATGCTCAAGGGACTTTAAAGGAGGATGTGATCAATATATTCCCACGGTTGAGTTCTCTTACAATAACAGTTTCCACTCAAGAATCCTAATGGCTCCTTATGAAGCCTTTTATGGTAAGTGGTACAGAACACCTACATGTTGCGATGATGTTGGGGAGAGAAAAATCATAGGTCTAGAAAAGGTTGATGAAATGGTGGAGAATGTTAATACCATTCCACAACACATTAAAGCTACTCAAAGTCGAAAGAAGATCTATTCTGATAATCGACAATGAGACCTAGAGTTTGAAGTTGGGGACATGGTATTCCTCTATATACCATCGTGGAAGAGAGTTATTATTTTGGGAAGAATGGAAATATTAGTCCAAGGTACATCGTCCCATTGGAGATTCTTGATCAAATTAGAATAGTGGCCTATCGACTAGCACTCCCACCGATCCTATCTCAAGTACCTGATGTATTCTATGTATCACTCTTTAGGAAGTACATACCTGAACCATCACATGTACTCATTTTGGATGTGGTACCATTGGTGAATGACCTCTCCTGTGAATAGAATCCAGTGAAAATAATAGATCCTAGGGAATCATTTCTATGAAATAAGGCAATGACCTTCATCAATGTTTTGTGGATAACTGAAAATTTTGAAGATGAAACATGGGAATTAGAGGAAGTGATGTAGAAAAGTTACCTGTATCTATTTTAGTGTGGGGAAAGGAAATTTCTATGGAAAATTTTCTTAAGGGAGGAAGATTTTAACGACCCAAACATTTATTAAAGAAAATTCTTCTTGATCTATTTAAATGTCGTGTTATGTATAATGTTTATATAAAACAAATTATATTCCATGGTTTTTTGTTTTTGGATATTAAAATATTGTTATGAAATGTTATCATTTCTAATATAGCTACTGAATAATGATCTCCTGATTAGTATAAATATAGGGCTTTGACAAATCCAATTTACTCAGACAAAAGGACTGATTACCTCATCTAGTAGAATTTCTCCATACGAAGCCCATTTTTCGGAGCTAGTAAATGAGGTAGCATTATGGGACTTCACTTATGGCCATGACCAAGCTGAGCTTCAACACATTAAGCTTGAAAATAATCGCCTATGGGAGAAGTGGAAGTTTATAGAGATTACCACCCAAGCAATGTTATCTGAGCCACCCCCAGAGTCTATCACCATCGCACACATTACTCATAGGTCTTATGTAGGTGTTATAAGGGTTTATGTACAAAGACCCTATCAAAATTATTATGTGAATTATTTTTTTATTGAATAAATAATACATTCATTTTATTATTGTTTCTTTTTAAGTATTTTTTAAAGAACACATATTATTTTTAGTTAATATTCATAATCAATTGACAAATCTAATTTGATGCATTAACTGATTTTTGAATTAAAAATTATTATAATAATATATTATTATTAAAATATTAGTTTTTATTAAATATAAATTATTGTTTAATTTTTATGAATACAATTTTAATTTTTATTAGGATTTGAAAGCCGTTTTTGTCAAAACCCATGAATTTTTTATAAATGTCAGTATTTATTTTAAATGTAAAAATTCACATGTTTATAAAATTATATAGATAAAATGAATATAATTTTTGTAATCAAGATGTTGAAATTATTCAATGGTGAAATGTTTATAATTTTCGGAGACAATCGAATTTTTGAGTAAATAATTAAATACTGTTTAAATATATATTGTGTTTTATGACATCATAATGACCCAATAGTGGTGTAATAAAATATTATAAAGGGTATGATCGTCCAATATATGTTTTAACTTAAATATAATGTGATTTTTGGTTTGTTTGATTTATTTTACAAAGATTTAATGGACTCTCTGAGACTTATTAAAAAATTTAACATTTTAAAATGATTTCCTTGAAAGTGTGACTCACCTCCACATTAGAAAGCATAAAATTTTAATATTTTTGGAAATTGGAATTATAAAATAATGTTATCCACTCCAATTTGAAAAAAACTGTGTTCTAGAAACCATGGGATGGTTTGTCATTTGGACTAGTTTAATGGGTAGTGTCTAGAACCTAAATAATAAATAATTCCCTCCCTTTTCCAATATAAACCCACCCAAGATCACACTTCTATGCACTAAAAAACCAATGTATCTCAACCAAGACCTACCATCATCTTTCTATAATCCTCCAAATCCACCCCGATCTCTTTATAATCCTCTCCCAAGCCTCTATCAAGCCTTTAGTATCACACTTCTAAGTAACATATTTCATCCTTTCTCATATTTATCCAAATTTCAATATGTTGTTATGCTCTTTTATTTTCAATAAAAAATGTTGGGGTATGATTTCAACATACCTCATAAAGCCCTAATTATATTTTAATGATGATATACCTCTTTATCTCTCATTAATGCCGCCCATTTATACCAGTTACCATGATGAAATTATGTATGCGGTTTCTCTCTCCTCGTTTACATTTAAGAAATTTTTTTATGTTATGCATCTAAATTTCATAAAATATTTTGTGAAATGTGTCTATATTCCCCCCTTACCATTTATTTCATGTAAATAATATGATATTACCATTTCTCTCTCATCAACCATATTTATGAATTCTTATTTCACGATGTTATGGTGCTGAAATTGCACCACAATTTTCCAAGCCAAAGTCATCGTGTAGTGAATACCTTACCCATTTATCTATAAAGGATATTCAAAATTATGCACATTTACTATTTATTATAGATATTAATGTATGTATTCCACATTCCTTTCTCTTGGAATAAATTATTTTGTTGAATGATTACATGTGGTATGATCCATGTGGAACAATTAAGCATGAAATGAAATGATTAAGAGGGGTTCCCCCTGACAGCACTGCAATGCATTTGGTAAAGATTAGTATCCTGATATGTCAAGTGAAATAAGGGTTTACTAATGAAAATTAAAATGCAATGAGTGTTTACTCATGATCCATTTTCAATGATCCTTGGATCAAGATAATATCAAGTTAAATGTTGTTGCTATATTTCTAAGCTATGATAATCATGCTATATCATGCCTTTATATTCATGTTTCTCTCAAGTTGTCATTTAATGTCCCTAATTTTCCAAGACACTAGACCTATCAACCATTATAGTTTCCTTAAGTTCATGTTTATATAATAAATCATTTTTATGTGTCTAATAAAGAGTAGGGATGTTATAAATATTGTATCACTTTCAATATTAATCGTGGAAAAACCAGCATGTTCTTTTTGAATTAGAGCATTGTCCACCTTGTTCACCATCCCATGCTGTTATTTTCTTGAGCAGACAAAATCCTTCATCTAGTCCATCCATCCTCTCTAGTAAATATTCAACTATGTATTTGAAAATATAAACATAAATATGTTTTTATTAGTATATATTTTACACATTTCACCATACAAATATTTACTATGTATAATTAATTTAAAAACTACCGATGATAAGTCCAAATCATTAGAAAAGTGGTTCTACTCATGAATTATAAATTATTGGGAGTTGTAAGCTATCACCATATCATTCTGTAAGAGGATTCATCCCTAACCTTTATTTTTTCACCACTATGGATCAAAATCCCATCTCTATTGAAGGATAGACTATGTATTGTTTCATTGAAAAAAAATTTCAGTTCATTGAAATTTCACTCACACTCATCTATCCAAATGAACTAAACCCCATTCTCGGTCAACATGGTTAGTGGGATAGATAATCATGAAAAATATCAATTTTTATATTACCTTTTAATCTTGAAAAATTATAGATCTCTGTTATTGGGGTTCCTCTAGGACATTTCATAATAAAATCCATCTTTGAAGGATACACTAATATAAACTCAAATGAAATTATATGAACCATGAATTATTATTTTTGTAATAAAAAATTCACACTTTGTAAATTTGTCAATTAAATTCTCCTTCCTCATGTTCTTCATCACAATTTCCAAATATTCTTCATTATATTTATTATTATTTGGATATATCATAATTTTGAATATAATTAGTACCAAAAATTATTCAAGGTACTCTATGAATAATCTATTGATTAAATCCATGATGATAGTATGGTCATTTTTAAGATGAAACTTAATTACTATAAATTAATAATTATTATACATCATATGGAAGGATGTCTTAGGTATATCTTAATTCTTAAAAATTAGTTTATTATATCCATATTGAAGAAGAATCATTGAAAAATATAAATCCCCCCGAAATTAATCAAATAAGTCATCTATAGAGGATAGATGATAATTTTCTTAAAAATAAAACGGTTTTGTTTCTGATTATCAATCTAAAGATACATTGAAACATATTTTATATTGATAACAAAAATAAGTACACACTAGAAAGATACCCTAGACCAAATAAATCCCTTATCTAGATTTTATTGGAGTTTCTTCTTCAAATCCATCAACTCAATCCCGATCATTATATATGGATTATTTGAAATATTTGTAGAAAAAAAATATGAGTTCTATTGAAAAAAAAATTCATGATCTATGGAAGGAATATGAAAATATTATAGAAAGACATCAAAAAGTTCCTACAAAATATTAATATAGTCAATTTTTAGTTTCCCCCAATCAATAGAGATAAATTCCCCTCATGAATTGGTAGGAAAACCTATAATATGGGAGAAATTTCAATTGGTAGTTCTTGTTCAACCTAGGACCAATAAACTATCATGAGATGATTCTAAATATTGAATGAATCTTAACTTCCAAAATATTGGATATGGGATCTATACTAATAAATACATCCCATTCCAATAATTACATCAAATTCTTCTCTCAGAAGAATAACAATATTTTTTGGGATCACATTCCACAAAATTCTATCAGTGTGAAGACAAAGACATGAGATATGATCACTGTGAAAATTAGAGTTTTGACTTCTATCTTAAAATATAATCATTGATGTGGTGTTGTGATACCCTAGAAAATAATTCACATATAAATATATTGGTGGGACCAAAATAAATTAAAATACTTTCACTTATATAATGTATTAGAAGTGTACCTTTCATCACATTGCTAATAATACACTATTTTGTTGTATTAATTCAAAATTATTTTTCATCTACCATTATATTAATATATGGTATGTTACATTGCCACTTGATGACCTGGATTGAAAAATTCCCCTTATAATTATTTTATATAAACAGTTTCATGATCATTATTTATTTACCTTAGAGTCATTAGCTAGACAACCTATATCCCTACAATTTTAACAAACTCATATATACATCATGCACATTCCATGATGTTTACATTAATATTTTTTACAAGATAAATGTTACATTATTCTTTTTTTACTTCTTTGATGTTTACCCATTTCCTTATTTATAAATTAACAACTTTTTCTCTTTATTTTCAATGAGGATATAAGATCTAGAAAATTTGTTTTCATTTTAATAACAACTGATATTATTTCATCATATTATTAAAAAGTTTGAGAAACTAATGACCATTATATAATCATATTAACCTAATCAAATGACCTTTCAATCATGATTTATAGATTACCTATTTTGTCTAAATCATGAAAGTATAATCTTGTAAAGCTAACCTCATAATCCGCCACACTTTCATTATCATTCTACATAAATGTGGGGAACATCCACTATATTTTAGATCATTATCCCCAAGGGATGTATTTCTCTATTAATAGAACCTAAAATGTTCTATATTAAATGTTCTGTGTTTATTTATCCTATTTGGTGACTTGATCAATGAATACCATTAATCTGTATCTCAATTAAAATAATATACTACAAAAATTTCATTTTCTTTTTTCATAACATACTTGATATAGGAATATCCCTTTGTGAGACTTAATCCATTTTTCTTATACCAATGAATTATTAGTTCCATTAAATATAGGTTGATTTTTTCGCGTGGCTTGATCCAACATACATGGATCATACTATGGAATAATGGTATTCTCCATCTAGGGAAAATTATTCTTCATAACCTGACTATGTAGCCCTAATATACCCCTAGTATGATCAGTTTGACCACCAAGTGTATTAGTTTTCTAATAAATAAAATCAATTCATTTTATATGAGTTTTGTTTCCTTTTTTATTCATTAGGTATCATAAATTAATAAGGTCACTCACTAAGTTTTATCATAATAATTTTGAATATTGAGATATAAAATAATATTCTATATACATGTTAAGGTTCAAAATTACTGTAAGAGATTGTTATAATTCCCATGCATGTTATTTGAATTTTAAAACTAGTTCCCAATGTTTCTACTAATCATCCTCTCAAACAAACAATATAAAATCTTACTATCATAACCCCAAACATTTGTCTACTTTATTATATTGGTATAATATAAAAGAGATCTCATCTTAATGGACCAATCAACTTAGTAGTATATAGGAACCATATATACGTGATTCCCATATTATTCAAGAACTATAAAATACACAGCATAAGAAAAAATATTGAATCTTTTATATTATTTGTAATATCTTCTATCATTCCCTTATTAAAGTAAAAAAGTGTGATCTTGGATTCCCATTATGATTTATGTATTATAGAATATATAATAGATAAATAAGGCCTAAACAATTGATGATGGTAAATAACTAGAAACACATTCCATTTAATCAGTAACCTAAGAATTCAATGAAACCATGGATAATCAAAATTTAGTAATATAATGGATTATAAAATAATAGTTCTGAATAATGTAAATTATAAAAACTGGATTTCATGATCTAGAAAATCGTGATATCATCAATGTCGTAGGCTTGCACTAAGACCGTTTAATATATTGTTATGGATATACCAAAAAAAAAATTAGATAAGGTTATCAAACTGATTTGTCTTATGAGACCTATTGATGCATCAAGAGGTTATCTATAATCGGACCCTTCCATCAATATATTTCCAATGTATTCCTCATGTATCAAATGACCAATTTAGTTTACAAAATTTTTTTTCCTTGTCCACAAATATACATCTCAAGTAAATAATATAGAACATTAAGAAATCCCCATTAAATTAAATATATTTCATACTAAAACACCATATATAAAGATGGTGTAACCTATATAAATATTTATATCCATGATACAAATAATATATATTTTTAAGAGAAATATTATTTAAAATTTAAAATGATCCCGATCATGTTAATGTTTTAATAGAATGTTAACATCAAAAAAATTAATAAGTGATACTACATGACCATTAATTCTTCAGGAAAATATGTTTTTGAAATAAAATTATGTCCTTTGAAAAAGAAATAAAAATAAGTGGAAAAAATTAACATAATATTTAAATAAATATTATTATTTATTAATTTTTTTAATTATAGCTAAATGTTCATAAAATGGTTCTTGTGGTAGGAAGATACATTAATTCCATATGCAGTAAAAACATTATCTTTGAATTTTTGTAATAAATTAAATGAAATAAACCTTTTGGAAAACATAAAAAATATTCCTTAAAACCTTTTAAATAACAGAGGATAGAAAAATTTCCCGAAAAAATAATATGATTATTGAAAAAATATTAGTTAAAATTAATTTAAAAAAATATGGACATGAAAGAAAAATATACCATATAAAAATACGTATTAGATTTTTTTAAAGATTAGAATCCTTGATTTAAGATCCATATATAGGAATATATGGAAGAAAATATATAAAAATATAAAATATATAGATGATAAGAAAATATACCGAGTTTATGAATGAATGAAAGTAATATTCCATTAACATAAACAATATAAATCATAAAAAAAAATAAATTTTAAAAAAATTTCTTACCTCTTTGGAAACCATTAAATTGTAAAACTATGAATAAATAAAAATGAATTAAAAATTTAAAAATCATGAAAAAATTTATATTAAAGATAAATTTATTGATGTGGATTTATATTCTCAAAAGAAAAATAAATAGGTTTATAATACCAAATACGTCTCAATGGAATGGTGATTGAGACAAAATCTCATTCATGAAGTTCATCATCCATCGTAGGTGAATTTAAACTAATTTATAATAAACATATATTTATTATAATTTTATAAAATAACAAATATTATATATATAATATCATATATGATCCATTTATTAAATCTTATCCCCCAATTGTAATAAATTTTTTTTACTATCATTGTTTCAGTTGTTAGCTTCTTTATTATTTCGTGTATGTTTCCATTCAGTAGTTCCGTGTCATTTTACATTGATTGTGGTTAAATAATCTCATGAATTATAATAATTATATTAATATAACATATATTAATTTTGTATATATATATATATAGATTCATCCTTTATAATTTGAGATATAAAAATTTATTACACTCCTTGTTGACATTGTAGGTTATACGTACACATTAACATTGTTTTCAATTTTCAAAGAATGGAAATGTTTGAAGATAATTAATAAACCACCTTAATAGAATTATTAATATATCATATATATAGAAGATTTACATTTTCCATAAATCTAATGATGTTACCATCCATGTAAATAAGAAACCAAAAACAAATAAAATTGATTCATTAGGGTGGTAGTCCACATATACACATGATATACATTCTCATTTTTAACCATATTGGATGGTAAGAAAGATTAATTAATCTAATAATTATAAAATAATATTTATTTCATAAATATCACATATATTCATCATTTCAATCAATATAGAAAATCTTTTTGAGGTGGTAATGTAATATAAATTATATCAGTTCACGATGTAGTAGTCCACCGTACACACGAGCAGTGGATTAATTTCAAATTTAATGGAGAAATAGAATGATAAATATATTTTCATAAACATAAAAAAATATATTTATATTATATTTATAGATTTTTTTATTATATAATAGTTAGTATATAATTCAAGTTGGTAAAATAAGAAGGAAAATGATTTTTCTCAATGAATACTATAACCAATTATTTGAAATAACTCATTAAGATCTTATATTAAGGGGAATAGGGTTACACTTTTTAGAAGAAAAAAATATAAAACACAAATAATAGTTATTATAAGAGTATTTTTAGGTATTTTTTAAGCTAGATTACCCAATTTCGTGTAAATAAAACATATAAGGTGCCTCTTTTTCTTAGTAAAGGGGGAAAAAATTTTTTATATTTAGAAGTAATAAAACATAATATTTTCCTATCTAATGTCAACTGGTTAAAAAATGAATTTTTTTAAAATATAATTAATATATGTTTCTAATATAACCATTCAATCATATTTGGGTTGGTTTAAATATTACTTTAATCCTTATAATCTAGATTAATCCCATAGTTCTCAAATTTTAGCCATAAATATGGAATTTATTTTTTAATATTATAGGGTTATAATGTTTAGTATAATGTTAAAATTGTATCATAAATGGAAAAAAGCGGATTTTTTAGACTATATCATATCCACCCTTTTAATCAGTAAATATTTCCATTATTTTCAAATAATTTAATAAAATAATGTTTTTATAAAATATTATTAATGTGAATTTTGACACTATTTATTTAATTTAACTATAAATACATCAAGAAAAAATGGAATTTGAATATAATACTATAAAACTTCCCTAATATTTTATATGTGTTTGTAAAATTCATTGAATAGAAAAATTAATCCGAATTTTGTTACACTTAATATTTATTATATAATTTGTTTGATTTTTCTAATAATTGAATAAATATGTTGTCAGTATAGCATAAGAATTTAATGTATTTATGTAATCAATAAAAATGAAAGGTACATTTCCATGATGAAAAAATTAATCCATCATTTAAATATATATTTTAATCATAATATGGAATCTTTTATATTATTACGGAAATATATTAGTGATATTAAATTCATGCATGTGGTATTTTTTTATTTATTTCATAAAATAATATATAGAAAAATATTAATTAAGAATGAAACAAAGATGGTATATTTTTGGGATATTGATGAAAATGGTTGAACATCACTCATAAGATAAGATAAAATATGGTTTTCGTAATATTTTAAAGAATTGTGAGATTATTTTTTAAAATCCAATGCCTAATTTATCCTTTACTGTGGAGACAAATATTACCAATGTTCATATTAATAATTTCAAAAAGAAAAAGGTGCCTATTGACCAAATCTAAATCTAAAAATTCCATTAATAGAATCCATTTTATATTATGTAATTAAAAAATGTGCATGAAATTAATTTAAGATAAACCTGTTAAATTAAATGAAATTAACTTTTTAGAAAAAAGCATATTTATAAAAAAATGAACATATACCAAAATTAATAGTAATGATTATGAAAATTATTTTATTAGATTATTTATAACTGATGGGGTTATGATAACCAAATTTGAATGATTATGTGTATTTTTCTATGAAATTAAATCATAGTTTACAAAAATTGATATTTTTCATTATTTATTAATGAATTATATTTTTTAGAAAAATCCAAAAAATTCAGTTTAATATAATATTTTCATAATGAATTACAATTTTACATAATTTTCTAAAAATAGTATTCTAATAAATTCTCATTATTCATTTAACTTAGTCTTTCATGGAACAAAATTTATGAAACTGAAATATATATTAAAATCATGTTATATTACATTATACACCTTATAATTATAAGGACCCAGCCTTAAACCTTACTTAATCTTGAGTTATTACAAGATTACACATTGAGGATCTTTTAGGGTTTAGAGTTTTAGAGAATTAGATCATAAAACTTGCATTACATTCCACCTATAAACAAAGTGGTTACATAAAGATAGTATTCTTCATTCCCATCAATGGAAACCCATTTAAAATAAAACATGGATTATTTCTTGACACTTCCTTGACACTATCATCATATCATGTACCTTCCCCTTGACCTGTGAAAAACATTTAAAAAAAAACTTGGGATGAGCATAAAAATCTCAGTAAGGGATATAAAAATATGGAAAGAAAACATGGGTATATATATACATAAGAATGAAATCAGACTTTACCCATAAAACATATGCACTTTAACATACCTCATCAAATCATGAATAAATCATAGAAATCACAAGACATAAAGGTAACTTGAGGCATTCATAACATCCTTACGTAGGGAGTAACACTCTTGGTTACGTTTGGAATACCCATCACAGTATATTCCCTAAATCTCTTCGGAGAAACCTTAACATTTCACTCCTTCACGTTACCCAATGCATTAAAGATCTATATCAGGCTCACCCGCCCTTAGTTTATCACGGAACCACCCGTCTTCATAATAATGCCCAAGAACTTCAACATAATCGTATCACATAAAACATGCATAAAGGAAACATAACATTTTCACCTTTCAATCACAAGATATCCATACAACACATTGATATAAAAACATTATGAAAACCATTTTCAATACCAAAATAAATGAAAATTAAAACATGGTATTTATTATTCTTTTAAAAAGAAGGTATGGCTTGTAGAGGAATCCGAAACTCAAATAACGGTCACGACGGCGGAGAAGTCGTTGTCACCGCATACGTACGAAAAAAACATTCCCTTTTGTCGTTTAGTAAACGATTCGTATCAAAAAGATTCCTTTTGAATAAACATAAAAGTCAAAGGGGTTTATACACCGTATAAAAGGAGGTTTTTTATAAAACAAAATATGCCTCAATGAAAGTAGATTGAGACGAAGTCCCATACCTCGGGTCCGACTTGACTCGATCGTTCTTCAATGTCCTGAATAATAAACTTGAGTTAATTTATACTTTCTTAAGAACCTTTTTCAAGTTCATTATTCCTTTTATATCACTTATTACCATGTCATGAAAACTATGTAATTATTTAAGTTAATAACGGTCATTTTAACGATCATTGGTACTTGAGTAAAAAATAAACCCTTTATAATTACAAGTTGTTCATGTATCAATTATATCCAGAATGGTATTCATGATTTAGGTATCATATATGTCATATATATCCATTACATTAATGCATTTATAAAATTACATAATCATTTAGAGTTAAGAAATGAAATGCACCGTTCATGGAGACGGTAAGTCGTACGTACGCATGAACACTACTTTCATTTCTATTTCATATTTTATAAAATGGAATCATAATGATATAAAGGTATATTATAATTCCAGTATAATATCATATATAATATCATAGTTTCAACCTTTATACGTCCCACATATGGTATTTAACGAATCAAATCACTTTGAGGGGGCGGTAGTCCGCATTTCCTTAAATGAAGATATCGCGTTGACCCAAAATGGAAACCATAATGGTATGACCAAAATGAAAAATACCGAAGCTTAAGGAAAACATAAACATATTATATATCATATATAAATATAGTGACATCTTAATGGCCACCTTTGAAGGTGTTAAATGAATGTTGAACAGTCATCGTTTCGGGAGGCATAAATTCACCATCCACGGAAACAGTATGTTCGTTAACAATTAGATGTAGGTGTGTGTAAGTGTAGCTCGAATACATATTATAACAACATTCTAGTATATTGAGGATACTGGAGTTGTTACAAAAGAAAAGAATAAAAAGAGTTTTGGGGGTTGGAGAAGCAAAATAAAACAAAAGGACTCAAAAGAAGACATTACCTTAAAATCGGGTAACTCCATTTGGTTTGAGCTCAAAGGCTTCCTTGGGAAGACTTCTGCCCAAAGTGAGGATTCAAGGAGTAATAGAGGTAAGTGTAGAGACAAAATGGGAAGGGTTTGGCCGAGCCAAAGGCTTTGGGAGTGTGGGTAAGGAGGTAGAGGTGGGGGCCTTTTATAAGAGGAGAGGAGGGGCACTCTTGGAAAGTAAAGATAAGTTACTTTATTTTAAAATGCGTTTCGGATTAAAAAGGTCCCACATTGATATAATTCGAGGATATGGTGATAAGGGTTCTAAATCCACTCATCCAATTGGTTTTTTCCATGTGTAGGTCTTAGATTTTAAATTATCATTCCATATTATTTAAATTGTTAAATAGTGAGGTCATCGCTGCATCATCATGATGTCATAAATAATTTAATTTATTTAATGTCTAAAATTTATAAAAAAATACTATGATTTAGGAAATCATTTTAGCTTTCTAATGAATATTTATAGTAAAAAATCTGACTTGTATAGTAACATAACTCATGTTTGTGTAATTTTTACTTTAACATTAAATAAAAAGTTATTTATGTCATTTCCCAACCAAAGTGGCTCCATGGGGTCCCCATGTTGACTCATGGCTTGTATTGGACGGCCATGACACATCCAATGAGGGTATGACATGTTTCAAGCTCATCTCATACTATTAAAACATTATTTTTACCTTATACTACACTAATTACCACTAATCGTGATTAAGAACATAATAAGTCACTATTCACCAAAAAATTATTTTAATCCCATTGAACCACATTTTACTTATTAATGACAACCATGTATGTCGATTTTTTAAATTCAAAACACAATTATGGCAAAATTTCATTTAAACGGAAAAATCAGTTTTTATAAGTACCACTTAGTGGTTTCACTATTCATCAAAAATTGAAGTTTTTCAGAAAATTACCAAAAATTCACACTAATCTATATTTGATATTCCGAATTCAAAAATGAAGTCTATTTTAAAAAATTCAAAACATATAAGTCACATTAATTAATTTAATAATTAATTTCCGCTCTCATGACAAATAGCATGTTTTTATGAAACAATAAGTATCAAAAGATTGACACCAGTTTAAGTCCAATTTCAAAGTGATATTGATTCCAATGACCACCATTGGATTAAATGGTAAAAATATATTCTAATTTCACTTCAAAACCAATTCAAAAGATAATATAATCATATAAATAAATTATATTAAAAACCAGTTTTGATGTAAAATGCAGTATTTTTCACTATTCATTAAAAAAATGAACATTGTCAGAAAAATACCAAATATTTATCCAATGTAAAATTAAATGTCACAATCATAATGATTATGATTATTTTTACAAATATAGATTATAAAATTGTCAAAATATTGATTTAAAAATGGTTTGCCATCAAAAGGCAGTAAAACAATCTTTTAAGAATATTAGTGTATTCTATGCTTAAGATTGGATTTATTTTCATTTTAAGCCTCTAAAACACTATATAATTCATTAATAGACATAGATAAAAATATCTATTATTCATTACTTACATGGGATGTTACAATAATAATTCTCCCATAAAAATTCCATCACTCTGATATAAAAAACTAATAATACTTATATCATATCAAATCCTCATGTTCCCATATAGGTACATATATTTCATGTTTTCTATACAAAACTCTAACCAAATGTGTGGTCTTTTTTCATAGAACATTCTCTCTACGATCTAAAATATCCTTCGGTGGTTCCTCATAAGATAGATTTTCCTCCAATGATACAATATTGATATCCAATATATGTGACAAATCCGGTTTATACATTATCGAGGGATTTATATGGAAAATATCATGAATGTGGGATATATTAAGTGGAATAAACAAGTGATATGAGACTATCCCAAGATAGTCAGCAATTTCAAATGAAGTGATATATCTAGTGCTTAACACTCTCTTCTTTCCAAATGTCATAACCTCCTTACAAATAGATATTCATAGGAATGAATTGTCACTAATTTAGAACTCTCTATATATCTGATGAATTTATTAATAATTTTATTCTCAAATTTGAACTACCGATATGTTTTGTTTAGTGGATCTAACCTTTTCTACCAGTTCCTCGGTGAGATAAGGTTACGATAGCTTTATTTCACCAACTTCATCACATCATGATTAAGTTATTCACTTTTGTACATAGAGGGATTTATATGGATCTAGTTGGATACTTGATTAGAATCTATTACTATATAAAAATTTCACCAAAGTATGGTGTTGATCAGCACCACATTTGAATCCTCTATGGCATGCTCAAAACATATATTATAGAGTTTTATGGTCCTCTCAGACTAATAATATGTTTGAGGATGATAGGAAGTTATAAAACACAACTTTGTATCCATGTAATATTGACGGCATCTCCCAGACATTAAGGGACACCTCAGATTCTGATCAGATATGATTAAGAGAGGTACACATTGAAATATTCCATCTTCATTAATGAATATCCGTATATCCAAATAAAGGGAATTATATTCTCTAATAGTGATTTAATGTGCTTATTTAGTATGGATATAAACTAACATAGAAATATATTTCACCCCTTTAGATATTATATGGATATTGATGAAGAAATCCGCGGTAATTTTTTCCAACTTATATTATGGTGAGAGTATTGGTTGTAAAATCCCTTTAGACATATTTCTCTTAAACTTAACCTTATGACACACTATAAATCAAGATATATTATCGTAAATATCATATTTCATGTTAATCTAGTAGAAATATTTTTATATTTATCTTTTAATATTTTTACTTATAGGATGAATAGAAAATAATGAACCATGAGCTTCATCCAAAAACTCCTTACACTCTTATATGAATGAAACATATACTATGTTATTAAACCGTATCATTAAAACATGATCATGGTTAGAATCTAGACCATGCATCACTTTCTTATATAAATCAATACCCTCCTTTTGAGAATTATTAATCCAATCATGGATGGATGATAGTTAATTTTCTTATAAATAGGAGTTTTATCCCCTTCCTATAATATTTCAATATCCTTCTTAAAAAAATCCCCAAATATTGGATCTCTTTCAAGTCTCATCTAGGAAACACTAGCTTCATCAATTCAACTTAGACCATCAAAAAACCTTTTTCACATTATTTGGTTTGTAGTGTATTGATCATCCATAGTCCTTTATCAACACCAACCGTATTTTTTAGAGAATATTTAACTATTTATGTGTTAGTATACACTTTTAGATTTTATGATCAGTATATATGTCACAAATATTACAATATAGATAATTCTTCTATATATTCAAACCAAAATGTAATCATGCTTTCATAATATCATGAGTCATTTATTTATTTTCATGAGTTTTATATTTGTGGGAGGTTTAAGTTATCATTATAAAATTTTTCACGAGTACACAACCCAAACCCTTATATGATGCACCAAAATAAATATATAAACCTTCTAAACTTTGTGGTAGTATAATAACATGTGAATTGACAAAATTCCTCTTTATTTCATATAAATTTTCCTCAAATTCATCTACCTATAAGAACATGACACCCTTTCAATTCAACATGGTGTGTTGGTTTTATAGTCATGGGAAATCTATAAAAAAGTATCTCTAGTATCCCTAAACTGCCAAAAGATTATCAATCATAGTTAATATGGTTATTCATAGAAATTTATCATAACATCCATCTTATAATAATCCATCTATACACCCTCACATGAAATTATATTACACATGAATGATATATTGTGTAGCCAAAATTAATTCTTGGAAAATTCGATATATAAATTCTATTTTCTCAGGGTCTCTATCCCAATTCTCAATTGGTCTTCAAGATCTTAACTATTCTATTGATATATAATATAATAATATATTAATACTACTAAAAATATATGTCACGACCCATCCTCGGGGCCCGTTCCATGACTACCCCAAGCCCGCCCTCCATAGGTCTAGGGGCTGGTGACTAACACCAAAGGCGTAAATACCAAAATAAGGGAAGGCATTGCCATTATGAAGTAAGAAATACAACGGAGTACACAAGCAGAGTAAACAATAAGCAAAAATGAGTACAAGGTAAGTGATGGAAAAGTTAATGGGCTAGTATACAAACCCAACTGAAAGTATAGTAAAACTGAAAGGAAAGTACAACAACAGTAAGAAAAACAGAAACATCGAGTCGTCCTCTGGAAATCCCACTTGAAGGGTGGGAACAGATAGTCTCCTCAGTTCCTCGGGTCCGGTCGCCCACTCTGTGTACGTCTTGTCAAGTGGTCCACCTCCAGGTACCATCCAGCTCCTCAAACCTCCACCTCGATCAGTGTTGTCTGTCGTCTGCAACCAACACAATGTAGTGCGGGCATAGCTCGTGCAGGGGTGAGTATACGATACTCAGTAGGGACCCTGAGACCCCTGAAGGTCTCTCAGAATCCATGAAGGATAAACCACAGAGGAAAGATACAATCATGAAGTATCAACAACACTGCTTAGGTATATGCCCATACATATACATAATTTTTCAGTTACATTTCGTCTCCAACTCCCAAGCACCATGCAGTCCACAAATGAAAACCACAACACAGTCCACAAAGGATATCACAACTCAGTCTAAAAAGGAAAAACACAACCCAATCCACAAAGGATAGAACAACTCAGTCCACACAGAAAAATCACAACCCAGTCCACAAAGGATAGTAAGTCAATCACATCGATGATAAGATTGATAATCAAGAATCAGATCACACAGGTATACACTTCGTAAGGTGATATAGATGATCAGATGTATCCACTGATTCATCTAAGCTGTCAGACCCACATATGATACAACACCAGCTAAGCTGTCGGACCCACACATGATACAAGACTAGCTACTATGCTGGACCCACACAGGATACAAGTACAAAGGTCAATACTGCTGGACCCACATAGGATACAATAATAGTAGACATAATCATTGAACTCACATAGGATTCCAGTATGGTTGTCGTCGCTGTCGAACCCATGGAGGATTCCAGTACAGAAGTCGATGCAGTCGCAGCCAGCTCTTGGGTTCCCACACACAACACATTCGATTCCAGGATAGTTCGCTCCACGAGCCAAGGGGTTCGATACATCAACTATCACTAATTCCATATTAGATGTATCACAAAGTTCCATCTTTTCAAAAGAAACCCAACACGACAGACGGTGCGTTAATCAGACGTTTGGTCTGAGAGTTATTGGCTTTTCCGTCCTAGTGGCCTGGTTGGTTTTTAAGATAAAACCAACCCGACCATACTCCAGTTGTGCCCAAACCTCAATCGGAGTAAGCCAAAAGAACCGTCTCACTAAGAGGAATTCAACAAAGTCAACGACACGTCAATCGGACATCTGGAGCTCAAGTTATAAGCATTTCCGCTCCGAGGGCCCGGTTGGTTTCATGTTTGAACCAACCCAGCTGTACACAACCTTCTCTGAAACATTGAGTATAGTATACCTAAATTACTGCCTCGATCCAAGGATCCCAATGCAACTGACGGTACATATATTGGAGGTCCGTAGCCCAAGATGTGAGTGAAAGATAGAAAGTGGTCTGAAATGGTGTGTCTGGGCCTGACCCGACCCGGCCTAACCCCCCTGGGTCGACTCGACCTGGGTCCGGGTTCGGCCTGGTAGGGCGCGGCCCGACCCAGCTCAGCGCGGCCCAGCCCGGCGGGGTGCGGCCCGGCAGAGGGGTGCGCTGGCTTGGCCAGCGGGTCGAGCAGGGGGGATGTGGTCCCCCCTCCCTTTGCGCTCCACGGACGCGGCGGGCACTGCGTCCTCCTCCAGATCCCATGCGCCCATGGGATCCAGCCGCCTACTGCCACGGTGGCTTCGACCGGTGGCGCGCCAGGGCACCGCCGCCTCCGGGCGGCCGGCCGGTGTCGGCCTCCGCCGGAGATGTCCGCGGGCCACCAGAGTGGTTCTGGTGGTCCGTTCTTGCTCCCGTCTGCACCTGCGGTTGTCTCGGGACCTGTTCTTCACTGTGACGGCTTTAAAACACCATTGTGGTCCTATTTCATTGTCTCCCAACATTCCACACATCAAGAAATAGAATTTCTATGGGTTCGGAGTTGTTCATTGGTCCGCACCCACCGCTTTAGTGGTTCAAACAACTCCCAACAATTATACGTCATGCTGAGGGTATAATTCACATAAATAAATATAAACCAACAACCCTACCTCAACTAGGAAGACGATCATCGACTTCGTGGTATATGGCGTCACAGAGAAGAGGATCGTAGGCATCGTCGGGGCGCGCCAAGGAGGAACCGTCGTCTCCTCTCTAGCCTTGGGGAAGAGTTTTGGTGGTGCGTCGTCAACCTCTGAGGAACCGGCGTTCTTCGTCAGAGGCTGGTGTCTTCGGCGTTTCGTCAGAGCTTCCTCCCATGGGTTCCCAATTCCTTTTCCAACGGGTTGATTAATAAAATAATTAATCCTCATGTTGTGTTCAATATTATGGTTCATTAATGAACCTTAATTAATGAACCTATTAAACTAACGGGCGTTGCTGTTACACAACCCAAGGGATGAGTCATTAAATGGCCCTCATTTATTGATTGTCGTTATACTACGATTCTTCCTACTATCGCTCAACAATGGAAGAAAACTAATAAAATAACTTATAGTTATTTTATTATATATAAATCTTTTTTTGAACGTCTAAAAATGTAACTTTTTTGTCTGACCCTTGTTGGTTGAAGTTAAGCTTCACCTAAGAGAATCCCGACGTTGGGAATTCATCAGTGCCCTAAGATTTTAATTATAAGCATTGTTTCAAAAGTTAGAAAAACTCGCTCGTTCGTTCAATGAACATACCCGAGCTAAACTTTTAAAATTGATTTTGGGCACTCCGGGACTCGGAATCAGGTGCTGTTAGAAACTGCGTACTCGTAAAAACCCAATGAATTTAATTTAATAGAAAAAAAAATTTCATGAAATTTACGGGTCATTACATTACTCCCTCCTCAAGGCTTTACGTCCCCAAAAAGATACAACATGAACTAGGGGAACAAATGAGGGTACTGTGCATGCATCTGAGCCTCCCGCTCCCATGTGCTCTCCTGGAGGTTCCCGTGCTGTCACCTGATGCGCACTAAAGGAATTGACTGTCCACATAGGACCCACTCATATCGATCCTCGATCTCCACCGAAACCTCCGAAAAAGTCGCCCTGTTATCAATTTCCAGCTCCCCATGTTCGATGATATGTGTCGGGTCATGCATGTATCTTCTCAGCTAAGATACATAGAAGACGCCGTGCACCCGGTGCAACTGAGGTGGAAGGGCCAGGCGGTATGCCACCTCGCCTACCCTGTTTAGGACCTCAAAAGGAACGATGAAGCATGAAGATAACTTGCTGCCCCACCGAAATCTCTATAATCCATGTCGAGGTGAGACCCATAAGAAAACATGGTCACCATCCTCGAACTACAGTGGTCTCTGCCTTCTATCAGAATAAGACTTATGTCTACTCTGTGCAGTCCTCATCCACTCCTAGATGATCTGTACCTTTTCTGTTGTATCCTGAACCTTCTCTGGTCCTATGAGTGCTGACTCCCCATGGTCAGTCCAACACAGAGGTGATCTGCAAGGTCGGTCGAACAAGGCCTTGTATGGTGCCATCCCGATGGTGGAGTGGTAGTTGTTGTTGTATGAAAACTCCACCAAGTGTAGGTGATCTTCCCTGTTATGACCAAAGTCAAGGACACTTGCATGGAGCATGTCCTGGAGTGTCTGAATGGTCCTCTTCATTTTTCCATCCGCCTGTGGGTGAAAGGCAGTGCTCAGGCATAAATGTGTCTCAAATGCCTCCTGCAACCCCTTCCAAAGCCGGGAAGTAAAGCGATCATCCCATTCAAAGATGATAGTTGATGGAACACCATGAAGCTGTACGATCTTTTGAACTTAGAGGCGTCCCAAGCTCTCCACTAAGACCTTCTCTCTAATGGGTAAGAAGTGGGCCCACTTGGTGAGTCGGTCTACGATCACCCAGATGGTGTCGTGTCCTCTGGAAGTACAAGGAAGCCCCATCACGAAATCCATGGATATTCTGTCCCACATCCACTCTAGTACCTCTAAGGGTTGTACCAAGACTGTGGGCACTTGGTTCTCTACCTTAACTTACTGACATGTGAGGTATCGAGAAACGAACTCTACCACAACCTTCTTTATACCCGGCCACCAGTACTGTCATCTGAAGTCCTGGTACATCTTTTCTACCCCAGGATGTATCACGTGAGGGGAAGTGTGGAACACCCTTAACACCTCCTCTTGTAGTGAAACTGGTACCATGGTACATCCCCTAAAGAGGATGACGTGCTCCCTGCCTTCAGAAAATCCATAGGTTGCTAGCCCTGAGGATATCTGAGCATGTCGCGCCTCACAGTCAACATCTCCACGTTGTGCCTCTGTGATCCACTGAAGTAGTGGAGGAGTGACTGTGAGCGACTATAGAAAGGCTGCCCCATCTCTAATCACGAGGGATATCTGCAACGGGGCTAGCTGCTCTGTCGCCTCTCCAAGTAGCTAAATTCCCATTATCCTGCTGAGAGCATCAGCTTCTATGTTCCCATTCCCTGGAGTATAGACTATCTCATAGTCATAGTCCTGGAGGAACTCAAGCCATCGCCGCTATCTCAGGTTCAGGTCCTTCTTCTTGAAGATGTAACTGAGACTCTGTTGGTCAGAATAGACTGTAAAGCGCTCACCCATCAGGTAGTGTCACCACATCTTCCGGGCGAAGACTGCTGCTGCTAACTCCAGGTCATGGGAGGAATAGTTCTAATCATGATGCCTCAACTCCCATGAACCTTAAGCAATAACTTCTCACTCCTACATCAGGTCGCACCTGAGTCCATTCCCTAATGCGTCGTAGTAAACTACATACCCTACGCCCACCTCTAGCAGCCTCAAGATGGGCGCACTGGTCAATCTCTGCATCAGCTCCTGGAAGCTCTGCTGACATCTGTCTGACCACACGAAGGGTTTCCCCTTCTTCATCAGAGCTGTAAGTGGTGCCGCAACTATGGAGAAGTCTGGCACAAATCTCCAACAGTACCTAGCTAGACCTAGGAAACTCCGAACCTCTGTTACGCTCCTAGGTGGCTCCCAAGAATGTACCGCCTCGACCTTCGCGAGATCCACTGAAACTCCTGCCTCTGAGATGAAATGCCCCAAGAATTGAACCTCTCGAATCCATAACTGGTACTTCAAGAGCTTATCATACAGATGGTGCTCTCGAAGTGTATCCAGTACAACCTGTAAGTGGTAGGTGTGCTCCTCCTTAGTGGTCGAGTAAATCAGTATGTCGTCAATGAAGACTACGACAAACCGATCGAGTTAGGTCTGGAAGATCCTATTCATGAGACTCATGAACACTGCTAGAGCCTTGGTCACACCAAAGGGAATGACCAAGAACTCATAGTGGTCGTACCGACACCTGAAGGCCGTCTTATGCACATCCTCACCCCAAACTCAGAGATGATGATAGCCTGACCTGAAGTCAATCATCGAGAACCAACTTGCTCCCTTGAGATGGTCAAAGAGGTTGTCAATCCTCAAAATTGTATACTTGGTCCTCACAGTCACCCAGTTTAGGTGACGGTAATTGAAACACAGTCAGAAGACCCCATCCGCCTTCTTGTTGAATAAGACTGGAGAAGCCCTCGGTGAAACACTGGGTCAGATGAAACATTTCCCCTGTAAGTCCTCCAACTATACCCGCAGCTCACGAAGCTCGGTGGGATCCATATGATATGATAGATTGGATATCGGTGATGTCCCGAGGTATAGGTCTATATAGAAATCTACCTCCCTGTGAGGAGGTAGTCCTAGAACATCGTTAGGAAAAACGTCCTCATGATGATCCACCACTACAGGAAAACTCGGACTCTTCACGTCAACTACTCCGAGGATGATACTAAACAAATGATGTGTGATTGGATACCCTCTCCTCTACGCGAGTCCATCCTATGCTGCGAAGGTTCCCTTCTCGCTGGTGAAGGTTAAACTGGTCCCATCTGTGCGGACACATCGCACCTTGCACCTAATATAGTCGATATGAGTATGGACTGTAGATAACCAGTCCATACCCAAGATGACGTCGTAAGGCATCGACACCGCTACAAGTAGATCCCAGCCAAATATCTCACCTCCTAGAGTATGCTCACACTGCAGGAACTAGTACGTAATCGTCGAGTCTGCTCCTGTAAAATTCTCTAGACACAAGGATCGAGCCAACAGCTCTGTCGGAATCTCCGAGCTCCAAACAAGGGCAGCGACAATAAAAGAATGACTCGCACATGTGTCTATAAGAACTGAAGCAAGGGTGGAGTAGACATAGATAATACCTCGAATCATCTCGGGTGCACCGTTTTCGTAAGCCTCTACTACCTAGGGCCGAGCCTACCTCTGCCCGCCAGCTCTTTATGGTCGTGGTGGACCTCCTGGAGGTGGTGGTGGTAGTGCCTCGAAGCGTCGTCCACCACCCGCTACTCGGACAAATCCTCTTCCTCGTCTGCCTTCTCCCTGTGGACCGCCACGGTTGAACCTCTGCCTCTACCTTGGAGGTCCCTCCACTGTCTCCTAATCGTCCGGATGGTGGGTCGTGCAGTCACGAGCCATGTGGCCCTGCCCGACGCATACATTGCATTGTCTGCTCCTCGAAAGGATGCCTCTACGTCGTGTGCCCTACATAGCCGAGCCCATTTCCTGAGGTCACTCACCAGGCGACCTTGTCCTCTTGGACCCCTACGTCATTTTTTAACATCCAGGTTCAGAAGACTCCACTCTGTGCTATCCTGCAGTGGGTCTTGCTGCTGATGGTTGCTAAGCGGGAAAGCTCTCCACTAGCAGGGCTCTCTATATCACCCCCTCCTGGGTCGGGATTCTGAGTGGAATCATTGAAGCACCGATCTCATTCCTCATCCCCTGATCGAAGGTCTGGGCCCAGAAGAATGGGTCTCGTACCATGTCTGTGGAGTAGCACGAGAGGTCGGTAAATCTCATTAAGTATTGGGATACTGACATGCTTCCCTGACGCAGCTGTAGTAACTCCTGGATGCGCACCGTACAGAGGGTGGCTGGAATGAACTCCAAACAGAAGAGACTCTCAAAGTCCGTCCATAGAAGAGATGCCTCATAGTGTACCTGGAGCATCATGCTCCAGCATCTACCTGCTGCTACGTGCAGGAGACTCACGGAAAGGATCACCATTAGGTCTTCCGGTGTCCCTACCAATTTGAAGACTATGACGATAGCCTCCAGCCAATTGTCGGCTGCCTGATGATTCGTCTCTCTACAGAACCTAGTCGGCCTCTGCCTCTGAAACTCTTGAAATTCACTTAGGAAGCGTGCACTCTCCACTGCATGGGTGGGTAGCATCGGTGGCTCAGCGGGTAGAGGTACCACTGGTACCTCCGATGTAATGGGGCCATGCACCGAGGCCTCATATCTCGGCAGGATGCGTTCTCACACAAAGCTGGGAACCCTAGTTGGCTGCCATTGTGGGGCTATCCTTAAAAGAAACAGGTGCACCACGGTTAACATAGTATACCTGGTGAGCTGACACAAAGTAATCACAAAAAAACTTTTGAAACACACATGTAATCAATGTTTTCGTGCAATGAGTCGGAAATCAGAAGTCAGGGTCCTGGTGTATGGATAAGTCGGTCGCCACACTAACACTGGACTCCCTGGACTGATAAACACACTCATTACTCTAAACATTATTTCTCCACAGAGAATAAATTATCAGAGTCCTGAGTTCTGTGGTAGAACCGACTCCTCTGATACCAATTTGTCACGACCCATCTTCGGGGCCCGTGCTGTGACTACCCCAACCCCGCCATCAATAGGTTAGGGGCTGGTGACTAGAACCAAAGGTGTAAATCCCAAAAGAAGGGAAATAATTTCCTTTATAAATTAATAAACACAATAGAGTACGCAAGAGAAGTAAAAACTAAGAAAAACTGAGTACAAGGTAAGTGTTGGAAAAGTAAATGGGCCAGTTTACAAACCCAACTGAAAGTACAGTACAACTGTAAGGAAAGTACAACAACAGTAAGAAAAACAGCAACACCGAGTCATCCTCTGAAAATCCCACCTGAAGGGTGGGTCTAGATAGTCTCCTCAGCTCCTCAGGTCCGGTCTCCCGCTCCGTATACGTCCCGTCAAGTAGTTCACCTCCGGGTACCGTCCAGCTCCGCAAGCCTCCACCTCGATCAGCGTTGTCCATCTTCTACATCCAACACAACATATTGCGGGAATAGCCCGTGCAGTGGTGAGATATGATACTCAGTAGGACCCCGAGACCCCTGAAGGTCTCTTAGAATCCATGAAGGATAAACCAAAAAGGAAAGATACAATCATGAAGTATCAACAACACTACTTAGGTATATGCCCATACATATACCTAATTCATCAGTTATAGTTTGTCTCGAACTCCCAGGCACCACGCATTCCATAAAGGAAAGCACAACTTAGTACACAAAGGATAACACAACTCAGTCAACACAGGAAAAACACAACCCATTCCACAAAGGATAGCACAACTCAGTCCACACAGGAAAAACACAACCCAGTCCACAAAGGATAGCAAGTCAATCACATCGATGATAAGATTGACAATCAAGACACAACTCACATAGGTATACACTTCGTAAGGCGATAGAGATGATCAGATGTAGCCACTGATTCATCTAAGCTGTTGGACCCACATAGGATACAAGACCAGCTAAGCTATCGGACCCACAGAGGATATAAGGCCAGCTACTCTGCCAGACCCACACAGGATACAAGTACAGTGGTCAATACTCCCAGAACCAAATAGGATACAAGAACAGTAGTCATCTCTGTCAAACTCACGGAGGATTCCAGTACGGCCGTCGTCACTGTCGAACACACGGAGGATTCCAGTACAGAAGTCGATGCAGTCGCAGCCAGCTCTAGGGTTCCCGCACACAGCACGGTTGATTCTGGGAGGGTTCGCTCCACGAGCCATGGGGGTCGATACATCAACTGTCACGAAGTCCAGAGTTGATTTATCACAAAGATCTGTCTCGTCAAAAGAAAACCAAGGCGAGCGACGGTGCACCAATCAGACGCCCGGTCCGAGAGTTATTGGCTTTTCCGTCCTAGGGGCCCGGTTGGTTTTTTAGCTAAAACCAACCCGACCATACTCCAACTACGCCCAAACATCAAGAGGAGTAAGACAAAAGAAATGTCTCACTAAGAGGAATTCAACAAAGTCGACGGCACAACAATCAGACGTCCAAAGCTCAAGTTATAAGTGTTTCCGATCCGAGGGCCCGATTGGTTTCGTGTTTGAACCAACCTGGCCATACCCAAAGTTCTCCGAAACCTTGACTGAAATATACTGAAACTACCGTCTCGATCCAAGGATCCCAAATCAACAGATGGTGTGTCGATCAGAGGTCCGTAGACCAAGATGTGGGCGAAAGACCGAAAGCGGTCTGAAATGGGGGGTCTGGGCCCGGCTCAACCTTGCCCAACCCCCCCTGGGTCGACCCGACCCGGGTCCGGGTCCTGAACAGTAGGGCGCGGCCCGACCCGGCTAGGCGCAGCCCGACCCAGTCTGCGCGACCCACCCCGGCCCAGCCGGGGGGTGCGCTGGCTCGACCAGATGGGGGGACGCGGTCCCCCCTCCCTTTGCACTCCGCGGACGCGGCGGGCGCCACGTCCTCCTTCGGATCCGGTGCGGCCGCGGGATCCGTCCGCCTGTCACCGTTGCAACTCCTGCCGGAGGCCCGCCAGGGCGCCGTCGGAGATGTCTGCAGGCCACTTGAGTCGTTCCAGTGGTCTGTTCTTGCTCCCGTCTGCGCCTGCGGTCGTCTCAGGACCTTCTCTTCACTGCGATGACATTCAAACGCCGTTGTAGCCCCGTTTCATCTTTTCCCAACATTCCACGCATGAAGAACAAAATAGATGTGGGTTTGGACTGTTTCGTTGGTCCTCACCCACCGCATTTGTGGTTCAAACAACTCCCAACAATTATACATCATGCCGAGGGTATAATTCACATAAAGAAATATAAACCAAAACCCCTACCTCAACCAGAAAGACGATCGTCGGCGTCGCAGTACACGGCGTCACAGAGAAGAGGATTGTAGGCGTCATCAGGGCGCACTGAGGAGGAACCGACTTCTCCTCTCTAGCCATAGGGAAGAGTTTTGGTGGCACGTCATCAATATTCGAGGAACTGGCGTTCTTCGTTGTTCTTCGTCAGAGGCCGGCGTCATCGGCTTTTCATCAGAGCTTCCTCCCGTGGGTTCCCAATTCCTTTTCCAACTAGTTGATTAATAAAAGAATTAATCCTCACATTGTGCTCATAATTATGGTTCATTAATGAACCTTAATTAATGAACCTATTAAACACACAGGCGTTGCTGCTACACAACCCAAGGGACGAGTCATTAAATGGCCCTCATTTATTGATCGTCGTTACACTACGATTCCACCAACTGTCGCTCAACAATGGAATAAAAAGAATAAAATAACTTATAGTTATTTTATTATATATAAATCATTTTATGCATGTCTAAAAACTTATCTTTTTCATCCGACCCTTGTCGGTTGAATTTAATCTTTTCCTAAGAAAATTCTACGCTGTGAATTCATTGGTGCCCTCAGATTTTAATTCTGAGCACCATTTCAAAAGTTATATAAACCCTCTCATTCGTTCACTGAATGTACCCGAGGTAAACTTTGAAAATTGATTCCGGGCACTCCGGGTCTCGGAATCTGGTGCCATCAGAAACTACATACTCGTAAAAACACAGAGAATTTAATTAAAGAGAAACAAAAATTTCCTTGAAATTTACAGGTCTTTACAATATACCAATGTAATCAATAAATATTCTCTACATTCAATCCACGAAGATAATAGGATTATTGGTAAATCTAAATAGAATTACTATAAATTCATAATTTCCATACCTCATATGAAATATTGAATTCGGAATATCCTCTTTCTTTACCCTTAGCTCAAAATATCTGTCTTGAAGAAAAATCCTGGAAAAATGTTATGATCAATTTATTTCTTCAAACAGATCATTTATATGGGATAGTTTATACTTTTTTGTAATATTTATTTTGTTAAGTTCCCAATAATAAATGTAAAGATAAATTGATCAATAATTGTTCTTAATAAAAACAATATGTGCACCCCATAATTATGAACTATTCTAAATAAATTAATTTTCTAGGCTCTGTTAGATTTTACTATTCAATTAATATAACTCGGTAAAGGCCATTCTATATGGATTATTTGAAATAGGTTTACCATGAAGTATAATTTCTATTGAAAAACCAACATAATGATTTAGGGGAAGACTATAAAACAGTTCAATAAATACATCACCAAGACCTCTTAAAATAGGGATACTGTCAATGTTTTGTTTCTTCCAAACCATATATATTAAATATACATCATGAGTTTATAGTAAAACCCATATCATAAAATTTATTTATAATTGGATTTCAGGTTCATCCTCACTCTGATAGACTATAAAAGGTTGATTTGTAATATCTAATGTATCTTATCATCCTTGATACTAAATCTAACACCCTGAAAATTAAAAATAAGAACATCATGTTTGATTGTGTGGATGACATGAAATACCATGATTAGAATATAATATATCCCCCTCATACTTTAAGATATTTTTATTTTCAAATAACTTCAATTTCATTTATAAATTAAGGTGAATGAAACATTGTGTTTAAGTGAACTACAATACTCTCTTATAATATTATAATTTAAACATGACTATCAGAACCTATCTGTTAAGATGGAGGGTATGAATTAAAAAACTAAAAAACAAAAATTTAATGTTTTAATCATATAAAAAAATTTAATTGTTATATATTTATTAGAAATAAAATATGAACCATTTGAAAGACAAGGAAATGTTATCAGAAAAAACTACATTTTTATGAATGGACGAATAGTTGTGCTTTTGCACAAATAATTCAAATTTATTCATAAATGTTTTTGGAAGATTTATTTTAAAAAATAAATTTAATTACTTAAATATAAATTTCAGAATTACCTTTTGTTTTATATTATATAATTTGTTAATATTCTTTTTATTGAATTGTGAAAAATACCGATTTTTATTGAAAAATCGGATTGTACTATAAATTAAATAAAAAAATAAATTATATTTTAAATTGGTTTTAGGGTAAAATTATTTTATTTATATTTTAGTTTAACTAATTTAGTGATTGTAAAAAATTTAAAATATAATTCTTTTATTATTTCATTTTATACTTATGAGAATTTTTTCTTTGGAAAACTGCTCTTTCGTCACATCTATGATTTAATTTTAAATTGAAATCTTCCACATATGTGAATTGAATATAGAAAATTAGATTCTATATTTTTAATCATAATAATTTTTTATCTATTATGGTAAATTTAAGGTTTTATAATAATTAATTTTTAAGATATTTAATATTAATTTTCATGGTTAATGTAAAAATATGTTAACTGAGGGGGTAAAACTAAGATGAAAGTGGATGAAAAAGATGTTATTATTTAATATAACCCATTGTATATCCATATTTTTACCATCTCATCTATAAGTATTTAGAATGAACCATTTTACAGGATTTTTACAATATTAAAAGACGGGTGTAAATTTATCTTTTCAAAAACTCCACGTGTGTCCTCTCTCCCACTTATAAAAGGCCACCCCACTCCTCCCCTTATTACACTTCCAAAACCCATTGGATCATCCAATACCTACAAAAATTCATTCCCTTATTAACTTCATTCAATAAAACTCAATTAATTAATGTTTTTTTACAAACTTTCATGGTTCTTTTCAATGAAAATTTGTCCAATCATATATTGTAAATTTTTATATTTTCAATAATTGGTTTTAAAATAAAAAGGATATTTTCCACAATAAAAATTCCAATGATATTTTAAGGATATTTTAATTTTATTCAAAACTCATTTTATGTTTCTTTTTATATATTAGTTTATGATTGGATGATATGAATGTTATTCATTCTTTATGTGTCTTATGATTATGAGGATGGTATATTTACAATAATTATTCGTTTTCCATGGAATATGATATGATGAAATAATTATGATTTTATGATACCAATTTCATTCTCATGGAATAGTATATTATCAAATAATTAATGTTTTGTGATATTATTTCAAACATATGTATCATTTTTGTTATTTGATGGGGTTCTATTAAATCCCTCCCTCACATTGGGTAAAGCCTTATGTCTCATGATATAATTACGAGAAATGATTTTATGTACTTGATCCAATAAGGAAATAGGTATGAATGACCAATACAATATGATATGTTAAACATGTATGGATTCCTCATCTAATATTATATAAAAAAATATTTTTTATTCCCAATCATACTAGAAATATGAAATAGGTGTTGATGTTAGATTCACCAAGATATGATGGTATCAATAAATGACTGTAAATTATGATACATTTTTATTCCTATGAATATTTAATAATAATTGAACAAATTTTTATAAATTTAATTTGAAATCAGGGATAATAATTGAATTTTGATGATTCCAAACTATTATGATTGATTATTTTAAAATCATAATGTTTTATTTCATGAATCATGATAATGATTTATGACAAACCGAGGTTGAGATATTTATGTTAATATTGTCATATAGTACACTTATTATTATCTTATTCTTGTATATGATATTCAATTTATGTCTCCCATGTTTACCCTTAATGAGAATTTGTTCTCCCCTTTTATTATGTTTTCTTTTTCCCCTAGATATAAAGAATGATTTTCAGTAGGGTATATCATGATGGGGAAAATATGATAGTAAATAAATGAGATATGATAAATATTATATCTAAATAAGATGTTTATGTATTCAGTTTCCATGTACACAAAACCTTTATGGTAATTGATAATGTAATGTTATTATATGTATTGAATATTCATCTAAAATAATGTAATATTTATATATAAAAATAATGGGATTCTTTAATTGGTATTAAAGAAGGGATTGATCAATATTTGGAGTTTATGATTTGATAAATTTAGTGAAAACTTAATGATATGACTAATTTAAATAAAAAATGCTAATATATTGGTAAGGTTGATATTTTGTGGTTTTTTAAGGAATAAATATTTTTCTGAATACTCTAAGTGGGCGTGGGTTTGGAATATAGGTATATATAGGTATCCATACCAAAAAGAGTTGGTCATTTATGTCTCAAATTTCATTATATTTCATGGTATATATTCCATTACATAGTACTTAAGTGGAAACTACCACGGTATATCCTTTGATTAATTAAAATTTCCATATAAACCATTAAGAAGAATTTCAAAATAAAATTACCAAGGATGTCATCGGTTAAACTTGAGTTGTTATAGAGTGAAGTGAAACTATACTGATTTAGATATGTATAAATCATATTTCTTGATAAACCATTATGATTATTCTCAAACTATGGTTTTTGGTTTTACTAAATGACTCAAAAAAATAATATTCATATAAACATGTAATGTGATAAAAAATTGGAATGATTCTCCTCATGATAAACAAAAGAAAATTGGATATAGAATGCAAAATATGCGGATTTTTCTTAATTATATATCTTATTATTTTTATAAAAATTTAAACTTGGTTGAGTTTCCTAACACACATACTAAGAAAAATATATAGTTTCCTATGATTTCAGTGAACGTCTTCCTGAAGGGATGACAATTTAGCTTTATATGTGCCATGTATGTGGGATGAATTACTATGAGAAATGTATCAATGCGATGATAAGATTTTTTATATATAAAATTTAGTTAATAAAGTAAGTAATTTAATAGAAAAAATGAAGTGTTCTATTAAGGGAAATGATATTCATAATAAGGTTTTATTTATTGTTCAATGTATTATGTTTGAGAAACATCGACACTATAAATGTAAATTCCCTAATCCATGTGTTAAATCCTTGACCAATTAATGTTATATGTTATTCCTATAATTGTTGTAGAATTATTAAAGTGTTTATGTATTAGGATTTGAGAATTATTTTGTAGATGTGTTTTATAAATGATATTACAGTTAGAAGAATCATGTAACCTAGAAGGATTGATATATTTATTTTTCTTTAATTATTTTGAAAGCATATATTGAATGGTACTCACAATATAAAAAGTGATTTATTTCTTGGGTGAGATTTTATTAAAAAAATAATTCATTAAGAACCTAGAAAAATATTTAAATATTGAAATAATAATTTCTAGTTTGGTTAAAGTGACCATTGATTTTCCTAAAGTAAATTGTATATTATTGTTGACCATGATATTAAGTAATGATTTGATGATAGTTCAATTCATTTAAAAGTTTATTAAACATTCATTTTTATTTAATAAATTTTATAAATTATGTTTTTATTTTAGGAATAATGAGGAAGTTAATTTTTGAAGGAAAATACACTTTTTAATTATTTTTTACGGTTATTGGGTTATTAGAATATGTTTTGGAGAATATAATATCATGGTATTTTCATGTTTTTTATGTGACATTATGAGGTACTAAATGTGGTCTGGGGAAAATGTTTATTGTTTATAATGAGAAATAAATATACAATCAAATCATTTGAATTTTTGGGTTTTTAATTTGGAAATATATTTTAGATAGATCATTGAAGTTATAAATATGTTAGATATTTTAATTTTAAATATGGGTTTGGTTTCAGTGATAAATGTATTATTTCATAATTTCATGATTTATCCATATTAGATAAGTTTATTTGGCCATTTTGTTTTTTGTTAGAAATAGTTATTCATAAAATGTATTGTAATTATATTATAGATAATATGATACATCAAAATAAAATCTTAGTGCTCAAGTAATGAACAAATAATCATGAATGTTTATTTTCTTTGTGTAAGAGATGAATTTGAATTGATTGAAGGACAACTAAAGGATGGAATTGTTCTTATGAAATGGAAATAAATCACATATGTGTATTTTATTATTTTTTGTACCATGATGGTAATATAACCACTTAACATTAGGAAAATGATCATGTAATATACATTTTATTCTTTAATTTCATTTTGGATAAGTATATGGACTTCTAACCCATAATAGTTTTAAAGTTTTGTTTCCATTAACTTTTTCACGAACCTGTTTTATATTACTCTTTATTTTTACATGGATGTTTTCCACCCAATATTTCTATATTTCAACTTACAAATATTGTTTTCCATAACAGTGTAACCTTTAATGTGTTATTTCATGTAACATTTGAGTTTCCAACATTACATTTTAAAAATAATATGTATTATTCCTTTTGTCTGATGTGGGTTTGAACAATGATATGTTAAAATATTTAACAATTGATGACTAAAATAAAATTTCCTATATGTAATTTATTTTAGGAGGGAAAAATGTAAAAGCATTATTTTTATAATAACTTTTTCTTATAAAGAAATTATAAGTTTTTGATATCTTTCATGACACACAACAATGAGTTTTAAATGAACTCTAACATACTTTTAAATTGTGATTATTGAAATGTGGTTATTATTACCAAGCTATAAAATTGGATATATGAATAATAATACACCCATTTTTTTAAAAAAAAATCATAATGGATTTCTACAATTAAAATATATTTGTTAATGAATAATAAATGACAACTCATTTTTTCAAAAGTGTCATATTATGATTCAATTTTTTTAAATGGTTTGTATTAAAATTAATGCATTGATATTATAATTTATTTCTACCTACAAATAGTATTTAAATAGATATCTTATATTCAATAATAATTTCAATATTATATTAATGTGAGTTTTTTGGGATTTTTGGAAAAAAATTATTATTTTGTGAATAGTAAAAAAATAACAATTTTTGAAAAAAATTCATTTGTTTTAATTAAATAATATAATTGAAATTTCTATTTCTATGTTTGAATTGGATTTAAATTAATATAAATTTATTTTTATGAAACATAATCTGAATAATTAAAAAATAATGAATATTTTATTTTATTTTGGAAAATGTTTTATTATTCTTCAGATAATAGTTTTCTAGAAATTGGTTTTAAAGTCATATTTTTTTTTCATTTTGATTAATTAAAAAAATCCATAATGTTAAATTATTTAAATTATATTTTTTATTATAAAATTTTTTATATAAATTTAAATTCTCAAAATTATGATAACTTATCAACTATTTTATGTTAGATCATCTTATTGCTAGGAAAAATGATTTGTTTCTATAAAACTATTATTCATCAAATTTTAATAATTTATCTTTATATTAATTTATACCATTTAAAAAATTAAATTGATAAAAAAAATATTACATTTATATAATAATTAGTTTCTATTCTTTTATATAGTATTCTTTTATTCTTGGTCATTATGAATAGAAACCATGGAAAATATTTATCACCTCGATATGACTAAAAATTATAAAACATTGTCAAAACTATGAAAAAAGTGATTAAAACAATGATAAAACTTTCTTTAATTATATTTAATGAGTTGGGTTCAACAATAGTCATCCAATATAATATTTTATTAATTTCATTACTATTATTCATTGATAATGACTTATATGTTATTTTTTGTAATGGAAAATTCAACATGTCACTCTCTTTCCTTTTAAAAAGACAAATATTTTTTAAGGATAACAAGAAGTTAGGTTAATTTTTAAATGATTATTTTAAATATTAATAAATTATTTTTATGTTTTTAATTTATTTATAAAATTATTTAGGTTATATTTATCTTATATTCCTTCGCAATGTCAACACAATGCTTGTGGACATTGTTGAAAAAATAATTGGATAATTATAAAAACTATAATTTTTTTTGATGAATTGTTGAAGTAAATGAAATTTATAGGCAATTATAAAGTATTAGGAGTCATTAATGGGCCTATATAAGAAATAAAGTTCTGTATTCTTAACATCAAAGTCAAATTAAATAAATAGTCCCAAAAATTCCATTAATTATATTTTATGTTCTATAATATTTTTTAAATCATTTTAAAATAATAAAAATTATTGAATTGTACATGGTGTATTAGATATGGTAAATAATGTAATAAATTTTACATTTGTATGGAAATTATCACCTTTTATGTAAATCGTTATCCTATAATGATTGTAATTTGTGTTACCATGATTAACGATAAAAATGGTTAATAGGGGGTTAAACTTAAAAGGTATGTTTTAAAATCACATAAACAAATTCAGAATCATATTATATGATATTTTTTTTAATTTCATATCAAATTTAATTCTAAAATAATCAAATATGTAAATAATTTTACAAGAATGTGACCTTAATTTTGTTGATGATTTTAAAAATATCCACAGTACCCATTTCCACCTTCATAAAATGACACCACTCATTTTTCTAATTTTCACCACATTGATAATCATAGATAAAAAACCACATGCACATAATTAATAATATTCCATAATATTGAATTATATATGATGGTACTATTGAAATACAATTTTAAGGGTCTCGAAGAAGGGATCTAATGAAGGACTACATAAGAAGAGGTAACCGTATCACTTGATCTCATTCAATTTCTCTCATCTTCTACCTCCTATACATATAGGTCATCCACTCCAAAATAATGGATTATTTATATGAAATATAATTAATTTCGATCATAATGAGGTATCATCCATTTTTTATATCCTTTTAATCAAATTGGAAATTAAAATTCTCACTCCTGAATACATGGGAACTACCACATCCATGAGAAAATGTCGTTCATTATTCATGTTAGCATTACTTGGATGATAATAAAGATCTATTTAATGAATATATATGATACATATGAAATAATAATGAATCAAAAATGTTGAATTATGGTTTATCATTATTTGTTTGAGCCATCATAAATTCAAAACATCAGTCAGTCGTACTTACTTCACACTCCACACAATCCATATTTTTTCATTGTCTAATAAAACTTTTTATTGGTAAGTGTGAACTATAACAATGTTACAATGAGATAAAAGAATCAAGATTAAATCCAACACAACATTCCTACTTCAAAATTCAAAAAATCACACCATAAATTATGAGTTGTAAAATAAAAAAACCACATGTAGTCTGCCTCTAACCTCAACTCCACATTGCCACAAAAGAAAAAACCATTTCAGATTTCTAAAATATAAAAATTGAATAATTCTTATCCTATCACCATTACCTCGAGACATACTCCCTTAAAAATAATATTCTTCCAACATATGATTTTCTCCACAATAGACCCCCTACCGTCTCCATGATTGGCACCGGTAATCACTAAAGATTCATACCAAAAAACCCGAAGAAACCAACAACCTTTCTATTAATGAATCACCTTTAGATCAAACTGAAATACATACCGAATCCTTCATTCAGAATCAACACTATTCAAGAAAAACATTGCAGAAAATGATAACAAACCAGATCTGATGTCATGTTCATTGCATATCACGATAACTTCATCATACTAATGCCATTACTAATAGAACATTGGTGTAGTCACCCAAAGACCAATCCAAATAGCATACTATGGAAAAACCAAATAATAAATCACACCAAAACACATTTAAAAAACCTAGAAAAACAGAAAAAAAGGCATCAAGACATATCCAGGTAAAAATACCGAAGAAGCTGATGAAAAAAAGTAACTAGAATATTATAGAAACAAACGCTGGTGAGAGAATGTTCTGAAACTGCTGACGACTCCCCTCTAGAACCATCCCAAGAATTCTAAATTATATATGAATTATCTTCCATTTCTATAATCTTAAAATTTATTTTTTAAATATTCTAAATTATATATTTATTTTAAAAAATTTATTTTCACTACCTTTTTATCTATATAAAAAAATAAATTATAGTTGGGGTTTGGCTTAGTGGTAATCACCCCTTAATTTTGCATAAAAAATGGGGGTTCAAAACCCATTGGGTATAGGTACACTAGCAGTATTGTAGCATATTGTATCAGTAGTGCCATTGTAGCAGCAACGGGAACTGTAGTGGTGGTAGGTTATTGTAGCAGTGGTGGGGTATTGGGGGTACTATAGTAGCGTGGGCACTATAGCATTACTATTCACAGAATGGGTCTTGAGCCAAAAAAAGGGAAAATGGGAAATGTAATGGGCTAAATTCCCACTGGGCCTTCGAGTTATGTAATGGGACTCCCTCTACCCAGTTAAAGAGGTATTTTTTATTCCTTAATAATAAATGAGGCTTCGGCCCCAACCATTAAAAAATTATAAATAAATTAATTTTATTTCTTTTAAATAATTTCCCAATCATTTCATTTTTTTTAAATTTTACTTATGTATGAAAATAATATCATTTTCACATATATAACATGGATAGATTTTTACACCATCATGAAAACTAAATTATTTAAAGCTAACATTAAATATATTAATTATTCTTTTCAAAGAATATTTATTCCATTATAATTTTTAAATTTTTAGATATTTAATATTTTTTAAAAAATGAAAATGGTATTTAAACCAAGAATTATTCCAAAGATCTTATAAAAAAAATTTCCCTATACAATAACATCTTTTGATGATATATATGGTTTAGTTTTGATATGGTCTAATGATACAATCCTTATTATATATCATGTGGGTTTATACAAGTGGAAAGGATATTTTTATCAAACCTATTCATTTATCACAGGTTATGATATGATAAAGATATGAAATGATTATGAAACCCATTTACTTCACATGAGTTATTCTAGGTTGAAATGATTAATACATTATGAAAATTTTCTACACACTTATATGGTTTTCATTATAAAAATGGTGGGTCTATTAAATCCAATAATATATTGGGTAAATCCTTATATCTCATCAAATAATTATGGGAAACTAGTTTATGTCCTTGATCCACTATAGGAAACACATATAGATGCTTGATCATCTATGATATAGAAAAAAAGTGTTAATTCAAAATATGCTATGAAATTTTTATTAGGTTGTGATGATTTATCCTCTATGGTATGAACATAAATTTTTGTTATGTTATCTTCTATGATATGATGGTTTTTTTAGTTAATCATGAAATATGAAATTGTTTCTATTTCATTAATGCTGCCATGCTCTTTTGATATATTTTTATTCTTAGGATTTCAAATCATACGTTTCCATTAATTTATGATGAATTATAACTATTTTGAATAATTTTGTTTTAATTTTTTTGGGTTATTTCAAGACACATTATTATAATCTAGGAAATATTTGTTCTGAACTATGTATGTTATAATCATAAATTGATACCCTTATTTTTTGTTATGTCGTCATATGATGAAAAATTGATATGTCCCATGTTTACCCTTACTAAGCATATATTCTCACCCTTTATTAAATATCCATTTTATAAAGATATGAATAAAAGGGTTATGTATGGTTTTTTGAATAATGTAATATTATGAGGATAAATTTATGAGTAGTGATGAATATTATACTTATAAAAATACTTTTATATTCCTAGTCTCTATTTACACTAAAAATTTATGGTTTTTGGGAATTTATTTTTATAATATGTATTGATTAGTCATTAAAATGGATATACATTACATATATGAAATTAGTGGTTCACCTTAATATCTATCACACTGTAACACACTGATATTTTATAAATGAAAACTATGTTTGATAGTGTATTTTAAATGCAACACCGAGCATAAACATTACCTGAAATATTTTACTGTTATAAACCATAAATTAAATTATCGATTATGAATAATATTAAATATTTTATAATATATATACATATATATATCCTTAAAAATATAAGTTTTTAATAAATTAGTAGTACATAATCAATCAACTATTAGTAATGTAATTTTATCCTTCCAAAAATATTTTTTCTTTAAAAATAATTTTTATTGCATTTTGAAAAAAATATTATAATTAAATCATGAAACTAATTTAAAATTTATTTGATAAAAATAATTTATATTTTGGAACCATCATATCAAAATTATGTTAGGGTGAAATTTAAGGATTTTTTAGAAAACATTAATATTTAAATGAATAGTAGAAATAATGATTTTTGTAAAAATATATTTAATTTTCAATAAATTAAGTAATTTAAAAGTACCATTAGGATTTTAATATAATATAATGTAAAAAATTTATTAATTAGTTATATTTAATCCACAAAAATATATTTTAATAATCATTATATTGTATTTTAAAATATGTTAATATTTTGGTCTGAAAATTGGATTTTTCAGAAAACTGGTTTATGGTGAATAATATTTCACCCTTGTAATTAATTAAAAAACTATCTAATGAGGAATGTTATAAATGAAGGATATTAAATATATATATAAATAAATATTAATTAATATTAATTAAAGTATTTTTTTAGATATAGAGTTAACATAAAATTACCTTTTTTTGAAAAAATACACTTCTTTAAAGACCTCTTTTCAACACATTTGTAGGTTTAATATTAAATCAAAATTTTCAACATATGTGACTTAATATTTTAAAAATGGATTAAATATTTTGAATAAATATAATTTATAATATCTATTATGTTAGATATAATTTTTTACAATATTGAATTGGGAAAATAATAAATTTATTACTGTTATAAGTGTAAAAATAGGTTTACAATGGGGTTAAGCTATATTGATAAGTGTATGTTTTCTAATTAAAATTATTAAAATACTATTTTTTGGAACTATATCAATATTATACATAAAATTATTGTATATATGTTCATTTTAATATTTTTACAAGGGAATTAATTTATCATTTTTTTATTCCATTGGAAAATTTCCATATAGTCTCCATATGGCTGGCTTCCAAAACACATAAATGTCCACTATGTCTCATATCATCTTCAAACCATGAACTACCATTGGATTATAAAATAAATTCATAAATTTCTTCATAACTTTACCCCATGAAAAAGATTCATTTTATCATAAATACATTATAAGAATTATTTTGGGACTTAACTAATGAGGTTGTCTAGAGAAGAGGTTTCCTGTTTAACCTTTTGTTTTTATTTTACATCACATTACACATCCTTAAACTATTATTATATTATGATTATATAATAAAAAAGTTATATATAATATAATATTATTTTATTAAAAATAATTTATTAACCTAAATCCATCTCATCTTCCATCAAATGTGATATGAAATCAGCATTTGTGTGTTCGATATACTATTGACTCAAAAACTGCGGTCATTCATTTTTTTATCATCACCATATAATGATTTATATAAATATTTAAATAAATTATTAATGTTATAATTATGTCACATTTATACATTTTTAGTTATTATATAACACATTTTTTCTTTCATTCAATTCTATGAGGGATACGATAACGTCACTCATGTATATTACACACTATCGCCTCACGAAGGGATGTGATTCGATTTTCACTAACTCTTTTATTGTAAGGTAATATGGATAATTTTGATGAATATATATGATATAAATGACATAATTTTATTATTTTTTAAATAATTTACATTCCTAAATGTAATTATTCCATTTTCATTATTACATTAAAAAATGCTTATATTGTTCATGCACGCTTGTGGATTACCACATCCACATACCGATATGAATATTTTTTCATCACTATAACACATGGATGATACCTATAATTATATTTAATGATTAATATGATATTTTTGATATTATTATCATGTTATAATGATATAATAACATATACCTTAATTCCATAATAACTTTTGAAAAATGGAAACACTACTCAGGCTTATGTAAATCCTATCACCACCTCAATTGAAACAAAGTACCTTTTTTATATTCATATATCATGATTAGATTTAAAAGTATTATTTATTTATAATTATGATAAATATTTTATTTTTAAAATTCTATATATGTTGAAATAATGACCTCATTGACCGTATTCAACACACCAATGCTATTTTGTAACAATGAAACAAAAATCCTCAAAACCTCAGATGTGGACTGTAGAGATTGAGTATTTTAATATGTCATTAAAAGGGAAAAAATAATTTTTTTAATTATAAATTACTAAACCTGGAAAATTCTCTTAGGAAACAAACTAATTAATTTAATATTATTATAAATGAGTTCATGGACATAAAATTAATATTTGGACTCAAGGTATGAGATTCTCGTATCAGATTTTATTTCTGTGGGACATATGCCATATTCACAAATTGTTTTTCTTTTATGGTTTATATAATTCACCATTACCTATAATAAAATGAATCCTTCATACATTAAGGAAGTTCATATATTTTTTATTTCAATCAATGGGAGTTTACTTGAAGTTTAAATGTGGTAAATAAATACTTACCTCAATTTATTTTCATTAGGTTATATAAATTTTTAATGGAAATTTTATTACATGAATATATTTGTAATGGATATTTTTTATCATATGTTATATTTCCACACCATTGATTTTTTTAAAAAAAATTATATACATATTTATTCAATGATTAATTCTTGAATTCAGTGGTATGATTTTTTATGGGTTATTCATATGAAATTTTCATTCATTGAGACATATGATTATGATATGCGACTATATTAATTTTTGAGGTTTGTATAATGACCTTTTAAATTTTATTTAATAAAACTACATCTATAAATTATATTTAATTTATCATTTGATGTTATTATTTTAGTGGGCTTATGATTAAAGTGATACCGATGTGGAAATGGGTTTAGGATACAATTTTATTTCTTTTGGGATTGATTTGGTTTGTGTTTCCTTTGGAGGAAATCATGTTCTATAAGTTTCACAAACCACATCAATTTATTCTCAACTCATTATGAATAAAAGTAAAATTTTTTATTTCTATTTACTCCCTTACTAATGATAGAAATATCAAGAATATTATTTTAAAGTGATATTGATCTTTTATTTTATTTTTGATCAACTATCATTCTCTTCTATACCCATGATTGATAAAATTTATTAAAAAATGTTTCTTTCTAAAAAAATTCCTAATGAAATTTTACATGATCATTTTCCTTATTATAATATTTTTTTAAAGGAAATTTTGTAATGTTTTCGATGTGGTTCACTTTTAACACCGTTTTTCAAAATTATTAGAAAATCAATTATATTTTAAACATTTATGACATGAATTGATGTGTACATAATAATTTATATTATTTTAATGTGGATTCAATTATTTGTTTAAATAGTTGTTTTCAACGAAATTAATTTTTTAAATAACTTTTGAATATTTACTTTTAAAAAACTGACATTCAGAATGAAATTTCTATTTTCCTAAAAAATGTTATTAATGTTGTTTTAATTGGATTTACATTCACTAATGTTTTAAACCCATGATGTTAATTATAAATAATCGAGATATTATGTAATTATACCATCATAATTCAATATCTGTAAGGATTAATATTATTTCAAATAGATTAAAAATGAACCCTTTTATTTCAGACATGATTATCGTGTTTCAAATGGATTGTCAAGGAACCCATTTCTTATCCACTTGTTAATCATTTTCGAGATAGTATTTTATAGAAAATTTATCTTATCCATGTATTAATTAATATTTAAAATAACAATGATTTTTTTATGATTGATATGTGAAGGATTATATGTTTTTTATTCAGGAATGTTATTTGAATATTATTGATGATGGAAGGGTGAACCCAATAAAACATATAAAATGGGTTGAACCCCATTATAGATCAGGGTGAATCTAATAAAGCTTATTTGATGGGTGTTCCCATATATCAGTGGGAGATCATGAAATATCTTGTATGATCAGTGCACCATGATTTTGTTAGGTGAGTCCATTATATCTTATATAATGGGTGTGCCTAGATAGATATCTAATGCATTGGGTAATTTTAAATCTCATTATAGGCAAGAAGGAAGGTGTTATATGAGGTTATCTCCTATAGATTTAACTAGGCTCCACTTGTTACTATCAAAAGATTATAATGGATTATAAATGTAATATTATAGTGATACCAACATGTTTTCATTATTCTAGTTTATGTTTATAATGATAATTTTCATTAGGATTGAAATCACATGGCTCGTGTGATTGATTTTTATGACACTTGACTTTATTAATGTCTTATGTAACATTTTCGTTTTTTCATCCCACAGTTGATGGGTGTGAATTTTTTATGTTATTCTCATAAAATTTTATTATTTCATCATACACATAATTACTTATTATACCCAGTGATAAAATTCAATTGTTAAGGCTTATATTTACACATACTGATCATTTGAGATCACCCTTCATAAGTTTCATTTTCCCAAGTGTAAGATACCGGATTTTTCTAGTGCCATATCAAGCCCGGTTTTAGGTAATTATTGATATTTTTAAATGATTGTAACATGGAGTAGTGGCTTGGTGTGCATTTGGGTTATCTTTTAACGAAAACTAAAGGACAATGCATTTTACACATTTTACGCACGGTTTGAAAAACTGTGTGACAAAAGTATACCAGGCGTGTGAAACCGGACTGAGGAGTCTACACAGTTTGAAAAACAGTGCGACCAAACCATGGAAAATGCAAAAACCTTGGTAGTAGAGTCTACATGGTTGGAGCACTATTTTCATAGCCATGCGACTCTGCCCAGGAAACCGTGCGTGTAGTTTTAAATATCTGAAAATATTTTTTAAACCACCCGAACCCCCTAGGACTCCCATATTTCGAACTTGGATAGGGATTGAAATTTTTTATGTGTTCTTAAATCCTTCTAGAGTTATTAAAAGGATATCTTAACACCGTTATTCAATATCAGAAGCCCGGATTGAATATCTACTCTCCTCTCGGTATGTGGATTTCATCCCATTGCTTCTCCTATTCTATCAACTATCATTCCATGATACCTTCCAGTAAGATCTCCAATATTTCCATATATCAAAAACTATTAGTTGAGATCTAGATCTTTGATTTTGGATCCTGATCTAGTTTTTCAAGATCATAATGCCTTTGATCCTAATTTTGGATTTAGGGACTTAGATCTGGAGTTTGATCTGTAACGTTGTGCTGCTTGGATTTTGGGGATTTCTTTTCAGATAACTTCTGTCAATAAACCATGGTAGGTGGTCTAAATTTAACTCTCATAGTCATGATTTATGATATATGTATGAGTTATGAAATTTCTTGATTCCCTTGATAAATGAATTTCCAAATTAGAGTAATTTGGACATGTGATTTTCCTTGGTGGTTAACTGATGATTTATCATGGATCAAATGAAGGGGTTTTACAAATTTTACTTTTAGATATTTGATATTTTATTAGATATATTAAATCGAATATGAAAAGATAATTAATTAGGAGAAATTAATAATAGAAGGATTTTTTTTCATAGAAATATAATTGATTGTGGGAATTAATTATGTCCCATGATGTTTATAAAAGAGAATTAATTGGGAGAATTATATATTTTTCATGATGTAATTAAAGATAATAAATTATGAGAATTAATTATGACTTGATGGGTTTGAAATGGATAATTAATTGGGAAGAATTAATCATGTAATGAAAATGGTTTTGATTGTTTTAATAATAGATGAATTAATTAATGTGTTATCTTCTTATTCAATTGTTGAATTACCTAATGGAATTTGAAATGTTTAACTAATCATTAGATTATTAAATTAATAGTGTGAAAAATTCATTAGAATTAAAGAATGATTAAATGGTTGAGATTTTGTGGTTCTAGGCATGGCCTTTTAGACCAATTAGAAGTTTGGACTTGGACATGAAATTCCTCCCCAATAGTTATTCAAGCTAGGGATTTTGGAGTGCTAGGAATTGTGAACAACACTCAAAGGGATTTTTGGTTTTAGGAATGATGTACTACACTGAATGATTAATGATAACAATGAATGATTATTCAAATGAAATTTTGTGTTCTAGGCACGACGACCAACACCAAATGATAAATGAAAATAATTTATGATTCAAATGGGAAACATGAATTCAACATGTCCTAATGTGATGATTAAAGATTAAATGAAAAAGTTATAACTATTTAATTTATGCATTTTATTTATTGCTTCATAAATCTGCATACACGATATTTTGACTAGACTCGTTTTAGACACCATTAGTGGTGGCCTACTGAGTTATACCCACACCCTATTCGGGCTGCCTAATCGGCACCCAATCAGACTTTGTTATTGTAGGACTGGATTTGGGAAAGTCCCTATGATAGGTTTTAGTTTGGGATTAAAGCATGGAAAAGGGAACCAGACATGGTTCAGGACCTATTTGGAGTCGTTATATCTTTATTTTATGTTGCATTGTAGAAATATGGCCCTTGAATTTTCATTTTTTGTTTTACCTTTCAGATGAGAATTGTATTCCCTAGTTCAAAATATCATATATCATGGTATTTTTCTGTTTATTTATACACTTCTGTACATGGTTATTTTTATTTTCTTCCACTGGTATTTTATTATGATAATAGAGTGTATAGTCTCCCCAAGAGAAATTTCCCAAACCCTCGCTTCTAGTAGGAACACTATAGCGTACAGAGTGTCGTGATAGAGGCTATATGGACAATCAGATCAGGGTACCGTTCAGTGGATCCTGGGTCAAGATGTAATAAAGTGGTATCAACAGAGTTTTCCATCGATTATTGTTCTTTTTTATTTCTGTTTTGTGAAAGGTGGACAGGAGACTGGGAAGAGTCGAGATTTGGTAACAAGCGCATACATTGGAGTTTCAAACCCATGTATGGGGGAAAATCCATGTAATCATGGAGATATTATTGTGATTGTTGTTTATTGTTCCTATTGTATATTATATTCCCTTGGGTGACACACTTGTGGTGTGATATGGAATTTTTTTAAAATTGTTTAATTATGATTTGTGGCCTAAAGAGGCATGATAGTTGAGTCAGTATGCATAATTCTTGGCACATAGGGTTTTTGTGACATGCATCATTCTAGGAACTCATAATAAAATGGGTTATGGGTATGTTTTTGAACATGAACTATTTTTATTAATGTGATATTTGAAACAATGATGCAAAATGATTATAAAAGGCTATCTAATGAGAACCTTGATTTATGAAATGGGAATAATAAAATAATTAATTATTGAATTAATTAATTTTAAATAATGGGATTTATTTATGGTTGAATTAATTAATGATAGTGAATATTCCCTATTTATCCAGGAACTAGTAGTGTGATGGTTAAGGGTAGTGAAAAGGCATTGGTGTAGACCGTGTGGTGAGAAAAGGGAGAAATGACATGTTAAAACTTGTTGTGTTAGTTTCTTCCCTTTTCTAAATGATATAAAGTTGCATTATGAGACCTGATATGTGTGTTTGGCTTTGTATTATTATTCCTACACAACTTTTTTTGAGGGATAAACTGAGGGGTATGGCCCAAAACAAACTTATAGACCAGGAGCTCAAGGAACCATTGGCGCATGATGAGGAATAAGGGGAACAATTCTAAGAGAACTTCACTTGTTTAATGAATTTTATGGACAGAGACCAAGGGTGGGTTCAGAAATACATGTCTGAGTTGACCAGGGAGTTTCAACTACAACACCATCCTACTTTTTCTGGAGAGGGTGGACCTGAGGGAGATGAATTTTGGATTGAATCCATAGAGACAATACTTGAACATTTATAGATGTTAGCTGAGAGGAGGGTCAAGTTGGATGCTTATATACTATGGGGATTTGCAAAGTGCTGGTGGGACATTCAGGTACGATCTGAACAGACTGACGAGATGTTTTAGAAGGAATTTTTGGAGAAGTTTTTAGAGAACTTCTACCCAGAAATGTTGAGGCAATATATATCATCAGAGTTTAAGCATTTGACAAAAGGTTGAATGTCCATAAAAGAGTACACTGAACATTTCAGAGATTTGCAGTGTTTTTCTCAATCTTTGGTGGCATATGAGGTTTCTTTAGAAAAAATATTTATGGATGGAATTAAGTGTGAAATTAAGTCCCAGGTGAAAACCTTTAGGATGAAGAAATTTTTAGAAGTGGCTAATTTTGTTTTTATTTTGTAGGCGAACTTTAAGAAAGCATCCAGTATAGGAGAGGAAGCTGGACGATTAGGGAGTATGCCTTCCAAGATCAAGAAGCATCGTCATGAGAATCTTAGTGAGGATAGTGGAAGGCAAGGTGGACAATCAGGAGGAATAGTAACACCAAATCTTTCTCATGTGATTTTCAAACAGTACGGTAGGCATGGACAATATCATACATATTGTACTCAACCACCATTGGTGTGTCAGTTTTATGGTAAAATGGGACATCTATAGAGGCTCTACAGGAAGCAGTAGCATGCTAGTGTTGAGGGAGAAGCTTCTTATAGTTAGAGTGCGGGAAGGGGGTCTTCTACACCATATAGGTCTGGAAGCTAGATTTCTACTGGATGAGACAGTAGAGGAAGTGGTCGTAGTGCTTCAGGGTATGAACGCATGTACCAGTAGAGTGGTCCTACTCAGGGGAGTCAGATACACCACATGGAAGAGGGCCAGGACAGATACATGCAATGCAACCTACACTTATAGAGAGAGGATATACCATCAACTATGAGAGTTACTATTCTAGTTACTTCCACTTTAGTTACTGACTTGTTTGATATCAGTTCCTCTCTTTCATTTATATCTACAAATATTGTTAATGTATTGAACCTGGAAGTGAACTATGCAAGCAGGATGATGAATATCGATACACCGTTGGGAACATGGTCTAGGGATATCTGTTTATGCAAGGTGTGTTTTCTTGAGATCAGAGAGTATTATTTTCATTGGCATATCTATGTCCTTGATGTAATCGGATTTGATCTTATTATGGGTATGGACTAGATAGTTGCGTATCGAGCCCAAATATATTGTTATCGTAGGAGAGTGACCTTTGTATCTCATGAGGGTGACCAATATGTCCTTCGTGGTGAATGGGACATCCAAGAAGACAGAACTGTTCCAATTACTCAGCAACTGGGAGAGGTCACAACCCATGTAGCTAGTATTTTGTTGGATGAAGAAGGTAATAGGAAAGACGACCTTCCACCAGTAGTAGAACTATTTTAATATGTCATTCCTGAAGACTTTTCATGGATTCCATATGAGGGAGATGTGGATTTCACTATTGATCTTATGAAAGGTGCTAAGCCAGTATCTATTCCACCTAATTAAATGGCTCCAACTGAGCTTCAGGAGCTCAAAATGAAGTTGGAGGTGTTAGAGGATAAAGGGTTTATTCATCCAATTATGTCTCCTTGGGGATCACCTGTTTTGTTTGCAAATAAGGACAATGTAAGTTTACGATAGTGTGTTGATTACCATAAGTCAAATAAAATGACTGTGGATAACCAAAATCAACTTCCACATGTCGATGATATGTTTGACCAGTTGAAGGGGGATAGTGTGTTCTCAAAGATTGATCTAATATCAGGATATCATCATGTGAGAGTTCTCACTTCTGATGTACCAAGAACTGCTTTCAGAATCACTTAGGGCCTTTATTAGTTTTTCATAATCTTGTTCGGGTTGACAAATTTTCTACTAGTGTTTATGTCCTTGATGAACATGATTTTTCACACATACATAGATCAATTTATGGTGTTTTTGGATGAAATCTTAGTGTACTCTAATACTAATTATGTTCATGTTCATCCTCTTGAAATCATCATAGGTACACTAAAAGAGAATCAACTATATTCCTAGCTATCTCAATTTCAAGTTTTGACTGGAAGGGAACACTTTTTGGGACACATTATCTCGAAAAAAGGTGTGGTAGTGGTCCTAGAAAAAGTTTAGGAAGTGATTTCATTAGAGCATCCCAAAAATATTTTTTATATTTGAAGCTTTTTGGAATTAGTTGGTTATTACAGGAGGTTCATCCGAGACTTTTCCCATATGGAAGCACCGCATACTGCTTTGAAAAAGAAATATATAAAGTTTGTTTGGATAGAAGCATGAAATAATGATTTCCATGAGTTGAAGAAGCACTTAACATCATCACCAATTTTGATCTTACCTAAGTTAGGTGAGGAGTAAACAGTGTGTTGTGATGCTTTTAGGGTCGGACTAGGAGTCATGTAGAAGAAAGGGGACAAAGTCATTGGTTAGGGGTCACGAAACTTGAGTCCACATAAAAGAAATTTCCCTACACCTGACATCGAGTTGGAGGTAGTGGTTTATGCTTTTAAGTGTTGGCGACACTATCTTTTTGGTGAAATGTTTACAGTTTTTACGGATCACAAAATAATGAAGTATATCATTTCACAGCGCGACATGAATCATCAGCATCGAATATGGGTAGAGTGTATGCATTCCTTTGATTTTGAACTAGCATATACACCTCAGAAGGGGAATAGTGTGGCTGATTCCTTGAGCTGAAAATCTTATACCTATTTGGTACATGATTCGAGTGTAGAGTAGAAGATGATGATTTTGCTAGAAGAAATGATTATGGTAGTTCATGAGAGCCAGGAGAGGATGAATCTAGTTTCTGTAGTAGTGGAGTCTACACTCTTAAAATGGATCAAGGATAGATATATTGTCTAATTCCCCGACCCTAGTTATCTAGAGTTTGTGAATTTTTACATAACATTGGAATGATACAAGGAATCATGTCCTGAAAGACCGATCAGTTTATTAGCCTTGGAAGTACTAGATACATATATATGTTTTACATTAAATAATGAAATGAAAAACAACAACATTGTGTCTCCTTTGGAAACACACATATCCCTTAGCTTATCCCTACAAGTCAGTCATTATATACATCATTACATCATGGAAAAAATATAACATAGAAATAGGAAAGCTCAGATGCTCAGTAAGGATAACAATATAGCAGAAACTTTCATAAATAATCATAAACATTTAAGGCAATGTATGCGACTAAAACCAAATCATTTTAAACATAAAATTCAGCATAATATGGAAAATTTAAATCAAATAATTCCATTTTCTTATTCACATGGATATTCTACTAGTCAAATAATCACATTCAACATCAATAGACAATTTCATAGTGATGGACTTCGTAATGTCGGGTATCATAACCACAGAGTCAAGGCCCCGTTCTAAGACTACAAATAAGATTTTGTAAAGGGCTTCTTCCAAGACACTAGTTTGTCTCTTGAGACCCATCGATGCATCGAGGAGCCATAGTGGGCTCCACCCATCATTTACTAAGTCTATCAAATTTCTCATATTAAAAGGTTGAAACATAACATAAAAATTCGTATTAAAACTAGAATTTGAAATTTTAATACTTTAACCATAAACCATGAATGGTATAAAAACAAAAAATCCACATTCAAACATATCATAAAACCTTCAATACAATAAGGAATATTGTATCATAACAAATCAACTTCAAACATGTGTAAAATTCATTAAAGGATGTTGACATAGATGAAATCAAAACTATTTGAGAGAAATACCTCTTTGTATTTTTAAATAATTTAAAAGTCACATAATTATAAAAGAAATCATTTATTTTGAAAATATTCTTATAATAATGTAAGGGAATATTCAAAGGTTTTATAACAACTGAAAATAGCCGCACCTGCCGTATAAGTTAAAAAATATTCTTACCTTAATTTTCCAAAAAGGTCATAAAGTAACTTACCTGGAAAATGATGGAAAGATTATTTGAAATACATTTAATAAAAAATAAAACAACAGAATAAATTAATTTATACTATATTCTAGGAAATTATAATTTTTTTTAAACACATTATTAAGAATAACGAATGTGGATGATAAATATGTCCCAGTAAATACTCACGTACAAACAACCTCATATAATAAAGATATTGTGAAATTTAACCCATACCTTTTAATTTTTCATGGATAAGGGTAAGTTAACCACTTGTATAATAGTTAAATCATTGTTATTAAATTACACAAGAACCATTTACATAAATATGATATCAAATATGATCTTTTAATATTGCTTTATTATTAATATTTTAGCAGTATCATTGTTTCGGGTGTTAACTGATTCATTTTCCTGTTTATTTTTTTCTACGTAAGTCATGATTGTTATAGATATTATTTATTTTATTCATAGTAATATTGATATTAAATTCGTAAAAAATATTTTTAATCCTGAAATGAATATTATTCATGAATGGTTATGATAGGGAAATGAATCTTATCATGTTCATGGAGACGGTAATCTGTACATATGCATGAGCGAAAATATAATTCTATTGATTGTAAAATAGAATGTAATTGGACAGTATATCATATATATAAAATCATTAAAATATTTTATTTATTATTTGCATAAATTATACTCATTATTATACCCATCAAAATAATGGAGTGTTGAATAATAAACTACACCACGACGTGGAGACGATAAGCCGTATGTACGCATGTTTGGCGACATTATCAGTCATAGGATGTATAGAATAATGAATATGGTTGTACCATACTTAATATCATCAAAATATGTAGAAGGTACTGTAGTTTTTATTTTTTTTATAGAAACAACAATGAAATAGGAATTGGAAGAATAAAATAACTTTGAAAGAGGTGAGGAAATTATTACCTCTTCTTTGGGTTCTTCCTTTTGATTTGATCAAAATTAATATTTATGTTGCCTTTATGATCAAGGTAATTCCACTAGGATGTATTGAGGGTAGTTTTTAGGATATTTGAGCATGGTTTGGGTGAGAGAAATGGCTTTGGAGGTGTTATTTTGAGAGAAGGAGAAGTTCCCTTTTATAAGAGAGGTGAGAGTCACTTTAGGAAAAGCTTGAAATATTAATTTATTATAAAATGTTATATGGTTTATAATCACACCAAATGGATTTATTTAGAGGATAAGGATTTTAAAGGGAAAAATATTCTTAATAAATATGTTTTAGTCAAGTTTTTTCACCATTTTAATCTTATCATCTTGATTTAACTCTTAGTTAAATAGATTAACTTTTACCATGTATTCATGTATTGTTATAATAAATGATTAATAAACATAATATAAAAATCCAAGATAATACCAAGTGGTTCACTATTGACATATTAAACCTTATCTAAGTACTTTTGTAGAACCTCCTATTTTAAGGAAAATTATATAATTTAATAATATTGTATTCATTTTAAAAACTCGTTTTTGTCAATTTTGACACTATTTGGTATTTCATTTTTGTGAAAGTCATAACAACATTATCACTTCGTAAAAAAATAAATTTAAGAAACCATAAAATGTCATATTCTCCTAGAATTTTTTTTAGAAAGCATAAAAAGTCTCAATTTAAATTTATTTTTACATTTTAATATCAATTATTTTAATCATTCATTAATATGTTAATTACGACATCATTATTGTGTCATAAATAAATTTTATTATTTAAGGTATAAAAATTATAAATAAAATAATATTATGTAGGAAATACTCTTAGATTTATAATTAATATTTATAGTATAATTTATCTTTTGTATAACCCTGTATTAAAAAAATTTTAGTTATTAAAATTTAAATTTAACACTTTTAACTCATTTTAAAAAAAGTAATAATAAATTTCCTATTATAATACAAGTGGATCAAATAGGATCATATTTTATTCAAAAGAATGATTTATGTCAAAATACACTTATCCAATAGAATTAGTACATGTGTTAGGGTAATTATAATATCATTCTTACCATCAATTACCCTATTGACTTTTAATCGTGGTAAATAAAAGTCAAAAATATTATTCACCAAAAATTATTTTCATCTTATTAAACCACATTATACATACTTATTTCAACCCTGTCTCTAGGATTTTTGATATTCAATTAAAATATGTGGTAAAATTATGTTTTATGAAAATTTTCTAAAGTGCCTGGATGGTGGGTAAAAGACATTAAAATGTTTAATAAAATTTTATATATCTAATCTTATTATAAAATGAATACAGAAAATTACATTGAACTACTATAGGTATTATGTATCTATTTTGACATAAAATAAATTTAAATCAAATAAATATTTATTTTAAAAAAGTAATTTTTAAACAATAATGTAATGTTTTTCACTATTAATCAAAAATTGAAATTTTTCAGAAAAATACCAAAAATTCACCTTGAGAAAATTTTTGATATTATGAATCCAAAACTGAAGTCCATTTTGAAAAATAATATTTATAAAATTTGAAAATGTGGGTATTAAAATTAATAACGACTAGTTGGATTGGTTGTGGTGTGCTAAAACCCGAAGTTGCGTACAACCCAAGGTATTGTATTATTAAATGTGAAATGTACCGTGGAAGCATGGAGAGTTACATTCTACCATCCATCAAATAATTTTATCCTAAAAATTTCTATCATATTATTGTATAAAAATATTTGGGTTGTTCTTCATCATAAGTTCCTCGGGTTCCCATGATTCCACTTCCATCTTATGATTTTTCAATAGATCTTTTACCAGATGAATCGTCCAATTTCTCAACACTTGTTCTCTAGTATAAATAATCCCAATAGGCTCCTCACAATAAGAAAGATAGGGTTCCAGTTCTATTTTTTAATAGGTGAGTACATGCGTTGGGTTAGGAATTTATTTTCTCAATTGTGATATGTAGAACACATCATGAACTTTGGAGAGACCTGGAGAAATTTCCAAATGGTAAGCTATAACTCCAATTCGTTCTAGAATTTCAAAAGGCCCAATGTAACTAGGACTTAATTTACCCTTCTTACCGAATCATACAACACCCTTACTTGGAGATACCTTCAATAAAACATGATCTCCTACTTGAAATTCCAAATCTGTCCTTCGATTACCGGCATAGGTATTTTGGCTACATTGAACTGCTTTTGATGTGGGTTTAGATAATCGTCATCTTTTCCATTGTTTCCTCTACTAGTTCTGGGCCTACGAGTTTTCTTTCACCAAAATCATCCCAAAAAGTTTTTATGTTACATATCATTCCATATAATGCTTCATATGGTTCCATCTGAATACTTGAAGGGAAGATATTGTAATTGGAAAATTCTTCCGACTGTAAATACTGATCCCACATACCTTGAATGTCAAGTGAGCAAGATCTCAACATGTCCTCTATGGTTTGAATAGTCTGTTCTGATTTTCCAACAGTTTGAGGGTGGTAGGCAGTGCTCAAATGAAGTTCAGTATTTAGGGATTTCTGAATACTTTTCCTAAATCATGATGTGAAATGGGTATCACGATCAGAAGCAATCGATAGGGGCACACCATGAAGTCTTACGACTTCATTAATATATAGTGTTGTTAAACGTTCAAGTGGTAAATCTTATCTTATAGTAGGAAAATGTGCTGACCTGGTAAGACGGTCAATAATGACCCATATTGAATCATTCCTTCTAGGATTATTTTGTAGTCCCATGAATAATCTCATAATAATATCATCCCATTTTCAATCATGTATGGGAAGATGTTGCATGAATTTTCCAGGATGTAATCTTCTAGCCTTAACTTATTGAAAAATCATATATCTTGATATATAATATGAAATCTCCCTCTTCATGTTGTCCCACCAAAATGTTCTGTCAAATCTCTACACGTCTTATTGGTACTAGGGTGTATATAGAAATTATATCTATGAGAATAATCCAACAATTCCGTTTTTAGATCTGGTATATAAGGAACACAAATCCTTTTCCCAAATTTCAAAATTCCACCTTCATATACAATGTCGATCAATATCCCATCATCCACAGCTTTAATTTTCTTTTTAAACTCATCATCATCTATTTGAGAACATTTTATTGTTTTTATTAAAGTTGGATTGGCAAACATTTGAAAAAGTATTGATGTTTCACCTTCCATGATTATTCCCATATCCATCTTTACTATATCCAAGAACATAAAATCCCTTTCAACTCTTATATTGTCAAAACTCCATGATCCTTTTTTCTCAAAGCATCATCTACCTTATTTTCCTTTCTATGGTGGTAGTGTATTGTGAAATCATAATCCTTGTATAGTTAAAGACAACTTCTTTCCCACATGATGATTTTTTTTGTGATACAATATACTTCAAACTATTGTGATCGATACATATCTCATTTTATTTACCATAATGATAGTGTCTCCATATTATCCATGAAAGTATTACAACTTCTAACTCAAGACCATGGGTGGGATAGTTTTGTTCATGAATTTTTATCTGTCATGATGCATAGGAAATAAATCTATCATTCTGTATAAGGACATAACCATGTCCTTTCTTTGAAGTACCACTATAAATAACAAACACATCATTACCCAATGACAGAGTCAAGATATGAGCATTGACAAATATTCTCTTTCGTTCATTAAAAAATTCTTTACACTCTTTTGTCCAAACAAATTTAATCCCTTTACATGTGAGTTTGGTTAAAGGGTTAGCCAATAAGGAAAAATTCTGGACGATACCACTATAATAAACTGCTAAACCAATAAAACTACGTACCTCAGTTATACTTGTCGGTACTGACCATTATTGGATTGCCATTTTATTTGAAGGATCGACAGAGATTCCATCCATAGAGACAATATATCCAAGAAAATAAATCTCCTAAAGAAATAATTCACACTTTCAAAACATCCCATATAATTCATTTCTTTTAAGAGCCTTTATAAAAGCGAACAAGTGATTTTCGTGGTCTTCGTAGATTTTTGATTATACCAATATATCTTAAATAAATACCACTACAAAGTTATCAATATATTATTTGAAATCTCTATTCATTATATCCATGAAGAGATAGGGTTAATTAGTAAGTCCAGAAGGCATTACTGTAAACTCATAATGAACGTACCTGGTTCGAAATACTTTTTCGGATTGTGTTCCTTCTTCACACACAACTGATGATATCTAGGTCAAAGGTAAATCTTTGAAAATTATTGATCTCCATGAAGTAGATCAAAAAAATAATCAATGCGAGGTTGGAGATACTTGTTCTTATTTGTTATAGCATTGATCTCCCTGTAGTCAATTCACAACCTTATATATCCATATTTCTTTTTAACAAAAAGAACAGGGGGTCCACAAGGAGAAACACAAGGGATAATAAATCTTTTATTACTCAATTCCTTTAGTTTTTTCTTTAGTTACAATAATTCTACATGGAATACTCTATAAGGAGTCTCTGATATGGGCCTTGAACTAGGAACTAAATCAATGGAAAACTCAATTTCTCATTCTGGATGATGTCCACCGAAATCTTCTAGAAACACATCATCATTTTCTTGAATAATAGGTACATACTCTATTTGAGAATTTTTTTCCTCACCCATAATAATTTCACTCTCTTCCTCCCCAATAATTGAATTTAGTAGATCTATGGGGGTGGATCTAAGTAAGAATCTGATGGTGAAATTTATGATCTAAATATAAGGTACTTTTTATCATCATAAAAAATTTTAACCTCCTTCTTCTTACAATAAATTACTGTATCATGGTCCGAAATCCAATCCATTTTGAGGATTATATAGAATTCAATAATGTGTATGATGATGATATAAATACACAAAACATGTTTATATGAACTAATGGGAACTGATTCACAAAACATTGTTTCAATGGTACTTTGCTAAAGAGTTTTTATTGACAACTCCATTGTTAAATCAAATTGGAAATATCTAATTTTCTTACCAAACTGGTAAGATATGAAACAATGAGATAATCCCGAATCGAATAATGAAATGGATAAATTTGAAAAAACCATTAAATTACCTTCCACCACATTATTCATAGCTTCAACCTCAGCAGTAGTGATCGCATAAGCATGTCCTTGATACCTTGGCCCTTTCTAAGGTATGTTTACCATGTTCTTAGGAAATAAATTTTCAAAATGTCCCACTTCCCTAAAATTGTTGAATTAAACATTGATAGCCTCTTTCATTCCCTTGCAATCATGAGTTTGGTGGCCTTTTTTACCACCCTTATAACAGAATGAAATTCCTTTCAAGAATGTATAAGGGTGTTTCTTCCTACATTAACTCTAGGATAGAAATTCAACATTTCCTTTATTTTTCTTCTTATTTCTGTTTCCAATGTGTTCAATAGATATCTTATTCTCTTGTTTTTCTTTAAATATGTAAGACTTAGAGAATTTATTTTCTATCTTGATACCACATGAGACAATATATTCCTATGGTGAGAAATATTGTGAGAATAATTATCTACAGAAAAATTGTTCCAAACCATGAAAGAATTGATCAACATTACTCCTTGGGTTATGTATATAATTTGTTGTATGCCTTGCTAACCTTGTAAAGTTAGGCTCATACTTTGCAACATTAACATCCTCCTTTTTCCTCAAACATAGAAATTACCTTTCCATATCTACTCAATGTTCACAAAGAATGTTATTTTATAAGAAAATCTCTTTAAGCTCCCTCCAATCCATATTTGATACTTCTTCATCCTCCTTTTTGTTTTGAATTAATGGCCACCATTTATCTGCATCTCTTGTGAGAAAATAAACTACCGTTACAGCCTTTTTCCCTTTTACTACTCCCCAAAGCATGAAATATTTTATCTAAAAAACTTATTCATTGCTCAGCTATAAATGATTTTGTAGTCCCATTGAATTTTGGTGGATGTTTCCTCATGAAGTGGTCTATCATTGATCCTCCACTTTGTGGACTATAGTACTCTATATGGTTATGGTTATTATTCATAACCTAACTGAGTTATCTCAGTATGGTTATATGATTTTTTTCCCCAGTTGTATCACCATCTCCACAATAATTATCTTGAGTAAAAGGGAAATCCTTGAATGGATTATGTGAATTGATATAGTTTACATTCCTTACACTAGGCACCATTTCTAAATAATGGCATACACTGGATTGATTTATGAATCGAAATACTTAATTCCAAACTTGTAAAACATTTAACACAAATTGAATAGTTTATGGATATAATTCAAAATCATAAAAATGTTTTCTTTGAGTAAATATTCACTCATAAATCCTTCATAATGGGTTGTAAATAAAATTTGAATTATCATATGCATATCCCTCAAGAGTGTCGTAACCAAGAGTTCATCTAGGCCCATTGTCGTGAACCAGTATACCGTGGGTCAAGACGAAAACTCCTTGTCGAAGTTTTCACTCCTAGGGACATCTATGCCAGAGCTTCGTCTACCAGCTCGTATACAGACATGGATGTATTTCTTGGAAAACCCACAAAATCACTACATTAACAAAATTCTAGGATGTTATTCTATACTAATCCTCAATGTTTATCATAGGGTAATATTCTCTAACCAGAGTTTTTCTAAATATAGTTTCCAAGGATTGTACTAAACATTCTATGATACCAATTGTAACACCCTGACCCTAGTTACCCAGTTTCAGTTGATTATTACATAACATTGGCATGATACAAGAAATAATTTCCCTGAAGACCGATCTGTTTAGTATTATTGGATGTACTAGATACATACATAAGTTTTACATTACATTATGAAATAAAAAACAACAACATTGTGTCTCATTTGATCAAAATCATAGCCCTTATATTATCCCTACAAGTCAATCATAATATAATTCTTCACATCCTGGGAAAAATGAAACATAGAAAGTGGTGGCCTCAGATGCTTATTAAGGATAACAAAATAGATGAATCTTTCACAAATAAGCATAATCATTTAAGGCGGTGCATAAAACTAAACATGAATTTTAAACATAAAATTTAGCATAACAAGGAAAATATAAATCAAATAATTCCATTTACTTATTCACATGGATATTCTACTAGTCTAATAATCAAATATAATATCAATATCCAATTTGATAATGATGAAATGCATAATTCCAAACATCATAACCACATAGTCAAGGCCTCGTTCCAAGACTACAAATAAGATTTTTTCAAGGCCTTGTTATATGACACTAGTTTATCTCAAGAGACCTATCGATGTATCGAGGAGATATAGTGGGCTTCCCCCATCACTTACTAAGTCGAATTCATTCCTCATATGAAAAGGTTGAAATATAACATAAAAATTCGTATTAAAACTAGGATATGAAATTTTAATATTTATCCATAAACCATGAATGGTATAAAAATATCATATCAATAGTCAAACATATATTAAATCCTTCAATACAATATGGAATATTTTATCATAATAAAACAACTTCAAAAATGTGTAAAATCCATCAAAGGATGTTGACATAGATGAAATAAAAACTATTTTAGATAAATATCTCTTCTTATTTTAAAATCATTTAAAAGTCACATAATTTTAAAAAAACTTATTTTGAAAATATTCTTATAAGCTTTTAAGTGATTATTTGAAGGTTTTATAATGGTGTAAAATCATTTCACCCTCCATATAAGTTAAAAAACCATTCATACCTTAATTTGTTGAAAAGGATATGAAGAAACTTGTTTGGAAAATGATGGAAGGATTCCTTCAAAAACAATTTATAAAAATTCATACATGGGTATAAATGAATTTGTCCCATAATCTAGGAAATAGTGATTTTTTTGAAATATATTATTAATAAACACAGATGTGAATGATAAAGAGGTCCCAGTAGATACTCATGTATAAACTACCTCAGTTAATAAAGAGATTGTGAAATTAAATCTAACCTTGTACTTTTACTTGGTAGAGGGTACGTTAATCACCTGTATAATAGATAACTCATTGTTATTAAATCATAAAAGAACTAAATACATAAATATGATATCATATATGATCTTCTAATAATGATTTAGTAATAATAGTTTAGTAATATCATTGTTTTGGGTGTTAACTGATTCATTTTTCTTTATATGTTTTGCTACTTAAGTCGTGTTTGTTATTGATAGGATGTATTTGTGTAATATACAGAATGATATTAATTTATTAAACATTATTTATAATCATAAAATGATAATTAATCTTGAATGGTTATGATTGGGAAATGAATCTTATCGCGTTCGTGGAGACAGTAATCCGTACGTATGCACGAGTGAAAAAATCATTATATTGGTGGTAAAATCATATGTAATTGGATTTTATATCATATAAAAAGAATAATTAATGTATTATATTTATTTTTTACATCAATTATACTTATTATAATACCCATCCAAATAATGAAGTGTTTAATAACAAACTACACCACGACGTGGAGACGGTAAGCCGTACATACGCACATATGGTGACTTTGTCATTCATAGGATGAATAGAATAATGAATATGGATGAACCCTACTTATAATAAAATAAAAGTATGTATAAGTTAATTGATTTAATATTTTGTTATGGAAACAAAAAAGAATGAGGATGTGTAATAAGAAAAGAACTATGAAAGAGGTGATGAAATTATTTCCAGTTCTTTGGGTGCTTCATTTTGGTTTGACCAAAAGGGCTTAGTAGGTTGGTTTATTATCAAGTTATAGTCTCTAGGTTTAATTGAGGGTAGTTGGGAGTATATTTGTTCAGGTTTTGGTTGAGAAAAATGTATTTTGAGGAGTGATTTTGAGAGAAGGGGAAGTAACATTTTAGAAGAGAGGTGGGGTCACTTCGAAGAAATCTTAAAATATTAATTTATTATGAACTCATATTCCATTTGTTATGGATAAAAATGGATTTATTTAGATTATAAGATGGGTATGGGTCTAAATACTCTCAACCAATATGTTCTAGACAATTTTAGGTCACCATTTTAAACTTATTTGGTAGATTTAACTTTTAGTTAAATAGTTTAATTTTTACCATGTATTCTTGTATTATTATTATAAATGGTTAATAAACATACTATGAAAATAAAATAGAACACCAAGTGGTTTATTATTTAAATATATAATATTATCTATGTTTTTTGGTCATACCTTAGATTTTGAGGAATTTTATATCATTTAATAATATTGTGTCTGTTTTAAAAACACCTTTATGTCAATTTTGACAATATTTGGTATTTTGTTTTCGTGAAAGTAAAAAAAAATTTATCACTTTGAAAAAAAAATCATTTAATCAACCCTAACATGTCAAATTAACCTAAAAAATCAGTTTAATGCATCAAAAGTATTAATTTAAATGTATTTTGATATTTATAATATCAATTATTTTAATAAGTTAATTATTGCATCATCATTGTGTCATAAATAAATTTAATTATTTAATGTCGGAAAATTATAAATAAAATACCATTATGTAGGAAATATTTTTAACTTTCTAATTAATATATATAGTCAAATTTATCTTATGTATAACCCTATATTAAAAATATATTAGCTATTAAAATTTGAATTTAATGCATTTAACACTTCTTCAAATAAAATAATAATAAATGTCTTAATCTAATCTAAGTGAATCAAATAGGGTCATATTTTATTCCTACGGTTTATTTTGGTTGATATACACTTATACAATAGAATTAGGACATGTCTTAAGATAATTATAATAACATTTTTCTCTTTAATTACCCTAATTTACTTTTAATCGTGGTAAATAAAAGTCAAAAGTTACTATTCACCAAAACTATTTTCATATTATTGAACCACATTTACTTACTCATGTCAACTGTGAATCTCAGATTTTTTAAATTCTATTCATAGAAATGATAAAACTAGGTTTTATGCCAATTTGCTTATGTGCCTATAAGGTGGGTAAAAGACGATAAAATGTTCAACAAAATTTTATACATATAATCTTATTATAAAATGACTCCAATGAATTACATTGAACTAATATAGATATGATGAATCTATTTTGACTTCAAATAAATTTAAATAAAAAACAATTATTTATATAAATAGTCGGGTTTAAACAATAATTTAGTGTTTTTCACTATTCATCAAAAATTGAATGTTTTCTGAAAACTTCCAAAAATTCACCCAAAGATAATTTTGATATTAATAATCCAAATATGAAGTCCATTTTGAAAAATAAAATTTATACAATTTCCAAAAGTGGGTATTACATTTCATAACAACAGGTTTGATTGGTCGTTGTCTGCTATAACCTGAAGTTGCGTACAATGCAAGTTATTGTAATATTCAAAGAGAAGTGTACAGTGGAATATTGGGGAGTTACAGTATGAGTATACATAGTGTTTATCCTTATGGGAAATCCTAGAAGGTGCGTATACACCTTTAGACTATAAAATATATGAGGATGATGTCATCTCTGTGAAAAAACTAGGTTGTTGTGCCGACGAGTATGCGAGAGGAACTCATGCGAGAATTTCATGCTTCAAGGTGGGTGGTAAAACCTGGAGTGAAAAAAATGTACTATAACCGTCAGTGGTAGTTTTGGTGTCCTGGAATGAAAAAGGAGATACTAGGGTTTGTAACAAGATTTTTCACCTCTCAGTAGGTGAAAACATATCATTAATGACATGGTGGCCTATTGCAGGTGTTACCTATTTCAAAAAGGAAGAGGGATTACATGACTATGGACTTCATGGTAGTACATCGAATGACTCCTAAGAAGAATGATCTCATTTGGGTCATTTTGGACCAACTACCAAAATTAGAACACTTCTTTCCTATCAAATAAACCTTTACACTATAGCAGTTGGGAGAACTGTACGTGGGTGAGTTGGTTCGTTTTCATGGGGTACCACGAACTATAGTTATAGATCGTGATCCCCACTTTACATCACACTTATGACAGGGCTTATAGAAGGCCTTTGGTACACAAGATCTATTACGTATGACCTTCCACCCACAGAGAGATGGGTAGTTGGAGAGTACCATATAGGTGTTAGAGGATATGTTGCGAGCTTGTGTGCTTGACTTTGGTAGTTCTTAGGAGAAGAACTTGGATTTAGTAGAGTTGTCCTATAACAATAGTTATCAGGAAAATATTAAAATGGAAGGATATAAGGCACTTTATGGTATACCTTGTAGATCACTTCCATGTTGGTTATTGGTGGGCGAGGTAGAGTTGTTGGGACCGAGTCTTGTTCAAGAGACATCAGAGCAGGTGCAGTTGATTCAAAAACATATGGCTACAGCTTAGATTAGAAAGAATTCATATGCTGATAGACAGAGACAACCCCTAGAGATTATAGAGGGTGATCATGTATTCCTTATACTATCACCAAGATTGGGTTACAATAGGATATGAAGGCAGGGTGAGTTAGTTCCCAGGTTTGTTGGACTGTTTGAGGTGCTGGAGTGAATTTGGCCGATGGCGTACCGATTAGAACTTCCACACAAATTCAGCACTATGTATGATGTTTTTCATGTATTATAACTACGATAGTATCAACCCAACCCTTCCAATTTTATTGATGTGGAAAAGGTTGATCTTGAGATAGATGCGTCCTTCTCAGAGCATCTGATATGTGTGTTTGGTCATAGTGAGGATGTGTTATGGGGAAATTCTATGCCTTTAGTTCATGTGTTATGGTAACTTGGTAATGTTCATGAGGAAACATGGGAACGGTATGAAGACATAATGGATCAATGGCCCTGTCGTTTTGGCTTGGAATCTTATAGGACTTCAAGAATGCAGATCGATAACGAGCAGTTATAAGGTGGGGAGATTGTAAGATCCCGGCTTTCTCTGGTGTCATCTCAGACATGTTTTCAGGTACTTTTTGATGTTTTTGAGTACTTTTAACACATATTTGTGTATTTGGGTGCGTTTGGGTGATATTTTAAGGAAAACAAAAGGACAGTGGGTTGTGCCCAGTTTGCACAGAATTTGACAAACTGTTCCAAGCGTGCAAAACTGGACAGAAAAGTCTACAAAGTTTTCACACTGTTTGACAAACCATGCAACCAAATCATACCAAACATTAAAAATCGGGAAGTGGAGTCCACACGGTTGGCACATAGTTTTCCTAATTATGCGCCTCTACCCGTGAAACTGTGTGTGCGGTTTTTAATATATGAAAATCACTTTTAAAACCACCCAAACCCCCCTGGGAATCCTATATGTTGACATTGATCGGACTTGAAAAATTCAAGGGGTTCCCAAAACCTTTTATAGGGATTCCAATGTGATACAAACACCATTCTCTAATATCAAAAGCTTAGATTAAAGATTTTCTCTCATCCTAGTAACTATATTTCATCATGTTGCTTCTCCCGTTTATTAAACCTATCAATCCTTGATCTTTTTAAGGATGATATCCACTCTTTCCATATATATTAACCTATGAATTAATATCTAAATCTAGTACTGTGTATCAAGATCTATTTTTTCAATATATTGATGAATTTGATCTTCAATTTAGTTTTAGGGACTTAGATCTGGAGTTTGATCGACGAGGTTGTGCCACTCAGATTTTAGGAATTTCTGTTGGGCTAACATCCATCAATAAACTCAGGTAGGTGGTCTAAATTGAACTCCCATAGTCATGATTTATGGTATGTGTATGAGATATGAAATTTTGAGATTTCCTTGATAAAATAATTCCTAAATTAGAGTAATTTTGAATATGGTTGTGACATGTTATTTTCCTTAGTGGTTAATTGAAGATCTAACATGGAACAAATGAAGGCGGTTTCCCAAATTGATCTTTTGTATATTTGATATTGTAGTTGAGATATTAAATTGAATGTGGATAGATATGTAATTGGGGGAAATTACTTATGGAATGATTTTTGGATTTGAAAGATAATTGACTGTGAGAATTAATTATGTTCCATGATGTCAACAAAAGATAATTAATTGAGAGAATTAATTATGTGTCCAGATATGATTAAATATAATCAATTGTGATAATTAATTATGACTTGATGGTTTTGAAATGTATAATTAATTGTGAATAATTAATTATGATATGAATTTTTGTTAATGATTAATTAATTGATGAATTAATTAATGGGTTATGTGCTTCGTTAATTGTTGAATTAACTAATGGCCTTTGAAATATTAAACTATTCATTGTATTAATAAAAGAATAATGTGGAAAATTCTTGAGTATTGAAGAATGATTCAATGGATGAGATTTTTTGATGTTAGGCGTGACGTCCTAGACCGATTTGAAGTTGTTACTTTGACCCAGAATTCCTCCCCAATAGTTATTGAAGTTTGAGATTTTTGAGTGTTAGATATGGTGACCTTCAATTAAATGGATTTGATGTACTAAGCATTATTTCCTACACCAAAAAATTAATGAAAATAATGAATTATGATTCAAATGAGATTTGGGGTTCTAGGAATTACGACCTACACCAAATGATAAATGATAATGAATGATGATTCAAATGGGAAACATGAATTGGAAATGGCCTAACATGATGATTTAAGATTAAATAGAAATGTGATAAATATTTAATTTACGCATTGTATTTATTACTTAATAAATTTTCATGCACTATATTTTGACATGACTCACATAAGACATCGTGTGTGGTGGCCTACTGAGTTCAACTCACACCCTATTCAGGCTGCCTGATCGGCACCCGAGTAGAATTTGTTGTTGTAGGACAGGATAAAGGAATGTCCATATGATAGGTTGTAGTAAGGGATTAGAGCATGGGAAAGGGAACCAGATGTGGTTCGGAGCCTGTTTGGAGTCATTATGTCTTTACATTCAGTTTCATTATAGACACTTGGAACATTTAATGTCATCGTATGTTTTACCCTTCAGTTGAATATTTTATTCTCTTTTTTTGACTATCATGTGTGATGGTATTGTTCTAGTTATTTACACGCTTCCCTACTTGGTTATTTTTATTTCTTTTCACTGGTGTTTTAATCTAATAATAGAGGGTATAGTGTAACACCCCAAGTTTTTGTAAAAGTAAATAGAAATTCCTGGAACTTTGTTTTAAGTAGATATTTTTAATTAGCCTTTAAAAGATTAATTTTCTACTTCTATGTTCTAAATTTCAAGAAACTGTCATCTATAATTGTGTTCAGTATGTTATTTGGAGTCTATTAGAACAAAATTGTTTTTTGGTGAATAGTAAAATACCCTTGTGAATAGTGATATGACCCTACTGAATAGTAAATTTTATTATTACTTTATTGTACTAAGGATTTAAGATAATAGCATCTACGTTAATTTTTCATTGTGATATAGAAGTAGTTTCAAAATTAGAATTGTTAATTTTTGAATTAAGTATTCCTTTTTTAAAAAATTAAATTAATAATATTTAGAAAATTATTTTCAAATAATTGAATTCATTTTTTAAATATAGACATTGATAAATGGTTAAGGTGAATTTTGAGAATTTTTCTGAAAAAATTGATTTTCCGGTGAATAGTAAAAAATACAGTTTTTAGTTTTGGTACGTTAATGACATCATTAATGATATAATACTGATGTCATAAATCTGGTCGACTTGTGTATAGTTAAATAATATCTGAGGTGTCCCATGTGGTTTATACCATGGGAAAATACCATGGGAAAGCCCATGATTTGGTAAATACCACTCATGAGGTGTCCCTTGAAAATTATAAAAATAATCCCTCACTTTTTCTATAAATACCAACTCTTCATTTCATTTAAATAATTCCCAATTCTCCCTCAACAAATCTTGGGCCTCTTTACCTTCTTATTAGTCCTCCAAAGGTTTCCTCAAGCCCCCAAGGCCCCAAACTTCATGTTCTAATGGTTACTCTACAAGGTAAGAAAATTCGCAATTTCGTTCTTTTTCATTTCATGTTCTCTTTTATGTGGTATAATTTTAAAGTTTCATTCTCCATGTTCTTAATTACTTCTTATTATTGATCTATTATGTATTATGATTCATTTCTGGATGGGTGACTCTTTTCCCCTCTTTTCTTAATGTTTTCTAAAACTCTGTCGCATAGTCGTTGGGCTGCTGAATTTTTGTAAGGGATTTCTAACTTATTCCTTTATTTTGAGTTCCTTCCTTATTCATTCAACAAATATCCTTACCCAAGATGCATTAAATCTCCATAAATAATATATATTTTAGATTTTATCATTTATATGGAAAATTACAAATCATTATTCGTCTCCTCTTCAACTTATTTAATGAATAAAAACAATGTAAGTTTGTGTTGAATTACCCACATCGTGGACGATGTGATTTCAATTTCCATTAATTATTTCATGCCTGGCCATGAAACCATTTTTATGGTTTAAACGGGATATAATATATGTGTTATGAATCACCCATGGTTCTACAATTCTTTTGGACTCATGGTTCTAATTTATAAGAGAAAACGAAGTTGTTATTATCAAAGAACCACTAAAAGGATCTAAACGAACGTTATAAGTGTTTTAACTTATGAATCATCCTCATGTAAGAATTCAAAATGATAAAAGAAAAAATATATGTTACTGTATATATGTAAATACTACTCCATCCCAATTCTATAGTTTCACCTCCAATCGAAAAAATGTCCACCATGAACCAATCATAGAAATCATGTGAATAACTCACCCAAAAACAGAGCAAGGAGCAAGATAATAATAATGAAAGTGTGAAATGATGTTATGAAATGTTAATATAAGATGTTATAAAAATGATAATGTTTCTATAAAATACTAATAACACTCTTTTAACCATTATACAGTATGCTTAAACATGTTTTAAGTAAGACAAACTTGAGGTAAGTGAATTCTTAACCCGATTTCCATTCTTTGGGTTAACCATCTATTTCATTATTTATGTGAAATTTAAATTGTTTGTGTGGTGGGTTCTATTTATATTATGTTTAATTAATTGTATTTATAGTTTATATACATACTCCATCCACTCTATTAAGTTTCTCTTCAATTTTTTTATATTTATAAGGGGCATTTCTGTAAAAATCCTTTTTTTAATATTCGGTTTTATGAAATTCCAAATCAATTTTTTTATTGAATTATTCATGTTGTAGGATTATGTTTTGGTTCTTGGGAATTTTTTATGATAATTTTTGTGACCTATATTTCCCTCCAATGCATTAGGTATTATTATGTTGGAGGTCGTCCGTATGGTTACTCCAAGTGTAACTACGATGGTTACACAGAGTAAGGTATCCGTGAGGGTTACAAATTATAAGGTAGCCAAGAATGGTTACAAGATGATTTATGTAATTCCCCAAGAGACATTTATTGTTATATTCTCATGTTTTTTGTGGATTTTGTTTAAATCTCATGTTATAAAAATTAAGTATATATGGGTGACAATAATGTCTTATGAAAATTCTTTCACATGTTATGAGTACTAATGGACTAATGTGATCTTTCCTTATTTTCCATCCCTTACTAAGATTTTGTTATCATCATAAGTTTTTAAATTATTTTTCATAGGTTAATGGATTTGTAATACAATTAAGGAAGCCATGTTAAATGTTGAATAATTTTTAAGGAGTCTTTTTTTAAGTTTTAATTTTTTTTCTAAAAAAATGAAAACTATTTTTATGGTATCCACTATGTAATAATGTGTAATTTCATGAATGTGTTTTACTAATTTACTAAAGATATAAAATTGAAAAGATATTAAATGTAATAGGAAGTGTTTTCTTGACTAAATTCAATATTATGTATTTAATAAGGTCGGGTCCTTATAGTTAGTATAAGAGGATGGTTTAGATATCTTTAGGGGTTAGGGTGATGTTAATAGAATATGATAAATGATTTTCACTCTATGTTTAATTTTAAATGCTATAGCATTTAAATATTTCCATGTTTCTTCATCTAAGACATGTTTGTTCAGAATGGCTGTCCGAAGAAGGAACATGGATTCTAAAGAGGAGAGGCACTAACAGAATGACATCCTTCCAAAATTACAGCATGGAATGGTAGGTATTGGAACTGAGAAGTTTGTGACAGTATTGGCTTATCTAACGCATGAAATAAATGGTGGTGGCATCCATGCAACAGAACCAATAGAGGTATCACAATGGAACATGATAGTAGTGGAACATTTAATGAGACAACATCCTCCTGCATTCAATGGATCTTCTGACCCAGTAGCAGCTGAATGCTAGATCAAAGCCCCTGAAAAGATATTCGATGTTATGGGATGTTAAAACAATAAATAGGTAAGTCTTTCCATTTATCATTTTGAAGGGGAAGCTGATCAGTGATGGTAAATATTAAGGAATATCATGGGTAGAGAGGATTTGGATGCCTTAGTGTGGGATGAATTTAAAAGTAATTCCTTGAAAAATATTTTCCTAAGGTGGTGAGACTAAGAATGGAGAAAAAATACCATGAGTTGAAATAGAAGGAGGAAGATTCAGTGGTTCTATATGAAGCAAACTTCACCCGACTGGTGAGGTATTCTCCAAATCTTATTCTAGATCTTGATAGCAAAATCAACCACTTTTACTCAAGGTTAAAGCCAAGGTATTGAAGGGCATTGGCCTCTCGTGAATTCAAATGTTATGAGAAAATTTTCTAACCTGCTGAGAGGGTAGAGATGGAGTTTGCTGATGATCATGTGCATTTTTGAAACAAACAGAAGAAGAGGTCCATTTGGCAAGCAATGGGTAAGAATCAACCAAAGAAATCTGATGGTAAGAAATTCCAATTTCATGTTGGTGAAAAGTGTGTCAAGAAACACCCTTGAAAATGTCTTAGAAAAACTAGGAAGTGTTTTAAATATGGTATGTTTGGACATATTGCCTGAGATTTCAATGAAAATGATCCTAAGTATAATCATGATAAGAAAACTGTAATGTTTTTTAAATGTTGTGAGATTGGTCACTATGAAAATGCCTTCCCAAAGAGAGATCTGAATGATGCAAAGAAGCCATACTACAAGTAGAAAGGTGTAGTGAGATCCTTTGCGACTACGTTAGTAGATGGTGGGCCATCCAATGAAGTTGTATCAGGTACTTTGTTTTTTCACTCATATTTTTATAAGTTTTGTTTGATATGGGGTCTAAACATTCATTCATCTCTGAGAAATATTCTGGTAAATTGGAAATATCACCTCAACAAATGATACCTGAACATGTTGTTAAAATACTAGGGGGAAATGTTATATTAAAGAGGAATTATAAGAATCTTTCAATTGTGGTATGTGGAAAGACTTTACCTGAAAACATTTTGTTTTACCCTTATTCGAGTTTGATGTTTTCTAGGGATGGACTAACTTTATGATTATCATGCAAAGATTGACTGTAGAGCTTAAGAAGTTGTTTTTCAGAAAGGGTTTTACATTGTATACAAGAATGAACCCATAAAATTTATGACATATCAGGAAGATGAGAAACTATTGAAATATGGAAAAGAAATTTATCTTGCTCATATTGTTGAAAAGAAGGGAACTATTCAAATTAATGACGTGTTAGTGGTAAATGAATATCTTGATATTTTTCCTAATGAGTTGCCCAGTGTCGTACCTGATCGAGAAGTTGAATTCACAATTGAATTTTTTTCTGATGCTAAGCCAATTTCAAAACCCCTATATCGTATGGATCTAATAGAACATCTTGAATTGAAAAATTAGTTGCAGGATTTCCTTGACAAAGGCTTCATTCGTCCTAGCACTTCACCATGGGGAGCCCCTATTTTGTTTGTTAAAAAGAAGGATGATTCCATGAGACTTTTTATTGATTATAGATCTTTGAAAAACATCACTGTTAAAAAAATTATCCTTTTCCTCATATTAATTACTTGTTTGATCAGCCTCAGGGAGCTCAGTTCTTTTCCAATATTGACATGAGATTTGGATACCATCAGCTGAAGTTGAAGGAGGATTATATCCCGAAAACAGCCTTTCGTACTAGATATGGGCATTACGAATTTTTTGTTATGAATTTTGGATTAACTAATGCACTTGTTGTATTCATGAATCTTATGAATAGAGTATTTCATGAGTTCTTGGATTAGTTTTTGGTTGTATTTATTGATGACATTTTAGTTTTTTCTAAAAATAAATAGGAGCATGAAAAACATCTAAGGGTTGTTTTGCATAATTTAAAAGAAAAGAAACTATATGGAAAATTCAACAAGTGTGAGTTTTGGTTGCAACAGATTTTTTTGGGAACATTATAAATAAGGATGGAATAACAGTTGATCTTGCCAAAACAGAAGTAGTTGATGAATGGCCAAAACCCACAAATGTACATAGATTCTTAGTTTTTTGGGCTTAGAAAGTTATTAACGATGGTTTGATAAGACCTTTTCACAGTTATATATCCCGATAACTAAGTTAACACGAAAAGGGGTTAAATTTGTTTGGACAGAAGAATGTGATGTTTGTTTTCAAGAACTGAAGAAGAGATTGGTGAATGCTCAAATTTTGGCCTTACCTTCACGAAATGGTTAGTTTGTCATCTACAGTGATGCTTCTTTAAAGGGAAATGGTTGTGTTTTGATGCATAATGATTAGGTAATTGTCTATGATTTGAGAAAACTTAATCCTCATGTGATAAATTACCCCACACGTGATTTTGAATTGGCAGCTGTGGTTTTTTGCTTTGAAAATTTGGAGGCATCATCTATACGGAACCAAATTCCAAATATAAACTGACCATAAAAGTCTAAAGTATATATTCACTCAAAAGGAATTCAACATGTGGTAGAGAAAATGGGTAAAACTGATAAATTATTATGACTGCCTGATCAATTATCACCCTGGAAAAGAAAACAAAGTAGCGGATTCCCTAAGTCAGAAACATCATGCATCATTAACCATGTTTTGTTTAGAACATGATCCCTTGTTTAATGATTTGATGAATTTTGGGTTAGAATTTATTGGTACAGGGAATGCACCAGTTTTGTTTCAGGTTTCAGTGATGTCTTTGTTGTCAGAAAGAATTATGAAACTGAAGAAGGATGTTGTGAGATACAGAAAAATGTAAAATTGGTTAAAATAGGTAAGTTTCTAGAATTTAATGATGATAATGATTGTGTTTTAAGATTAGGAAAAAGGCTGGGTGTGCATAGTGATTCTCAGTTGAAGAAAGATTTTTTCTGTGAAGCTCATAGTTTTCCTTTTTTTTCCCTGGCAGTACTAAGATGTACAGAGACCTTCGAGAGTAATATTAGTGGGATGGAATGAAAAGAGATATTTCTTATTTTATCATGAAATGTTTGAAATGTAAATAGGTTAATGTAGAGTGGCAGTTACCGAAGGGGATGCTTCATCCTTTGCAAGTGCCATTGTGAAAATGGGAGAATTAATCCATGGAATTTGTGGTGGGACTACTAAAGACTTCTCGAGGTAACAATGATATTTGTGTTATTGTTGATCGGCTAATAAAGTCTGCACATTTTCTATCAATTCGAGATACAATATCTTTGGATCAAATTTCTTGATTGTGCCTCAAAGAGATTTTCAGGTTACATGGAGTTCCTCTTTCCATTGTATCTGACCGAGATCACAGGTTCACTTCTAACATTAGGAAGGGACTTTAGAAGTCATTGGGCACAGAGTTAAATCTCATTACAGATTTTCATACTCAATCATATGGGTAGTCAGAAAGAAGGATTCAAACATTGGAGGATATGATTCAAGATTTTTCAATGGACTATTAGGGAATTTGGGATCAACATCTTTCTTTTGTCGAGTTTTCTAATAATAATAGTTTTCAATCTAGTATTCAGATGGAACCTTTTGGGGATTTGTATGGGTAGCGTTGTTGGATTCCAGTGTTTTGTGATGAGGTCGGTGAAAGAAATTTTTTGGAGCCAGAATTAGTTGAAGAAAGTGGCTGAGAAAGTGAGGATGATCAAGTAGCACATGAGGATATCTCAGAGCAGGCATAAAAGTTATGTAGATAACAGAAGGAAGACTTCTCTTTTGAGGTAGGTGACCATGTTTTCCTTAAAGTATCTCTTTGGAAAATTGTGATGTGTTTCGGTAAGAAAGAAAATCTAAGGCCACAGTGCATCGGTCCTTTTGAAATCTTAGATAATTTTGGAACAGTTTCATACCACATAGCTTTTCCTCCGAGTTTGTTTCAGGTACACAATGTTTTTCATGTTACGATTTTCAGAAAGTATGTGCTAGATTCCTCACATGTCTTGAGTCTAGAAGCAGTTCAGCGGGAAGAGAACCTTTTATATGAAGAGAAACTAGTTTAGATTCTTGATCGAAGGGAACATGTATTGCAGAATAAGGTAATTCAGCAGGTAAACGTTTTGTGGAGAAACCACATGGTTGAAGAAGCAACATGGGAGTCTGAAAACGCTATGAGGTAAAAGTTCCCTCAATTGTTTAATAATTAAATAAAATTATGAGGACTCAATTTCAAGAAGGTGGGGATAATGTAACAACCCTTGTTTTTCTAAAAATAAATAGAAATGCATAGAACTTTGTTTTAATTAGATATTTTTAATTATCCTTTAAAACAAAACATTTCTAATTCAACGTTTTGAATTTCAAGAAACTCTCATCTACAATTGTGTCCAATATGTTATTTGGAGCCTATTGGAACTAACTTTTTTTTGGTGAATAGTAATATGAATAGTGTTATAACCCTAATTAATAGTAAATTTTATTATTATTTTTTTATTAAGGCTTTAAGATAATATCATCAAGGTAAATTTTTAATTGTGATATAGAATTTGTTAAAGAATAAGAATTGTTATTTTTTAATTAAATATGAATTTATTTTAAAATTAAATTAATAAAATTTAGAAAATTATTTTCAAATAATGGACTTCATTTTTGAAATCTACACTTCGGTAAATGGTTAGGGTGAATTTTGGGAATTTTTCTGAAGAAGCTGATTTTTCAGTGAAAAGTAAAGACACAATTTTTAGTTTCGGTGTGTTAATGGCATCATTAATTATATAATAATGATTTCATAAATCTGTTCAACTTTTTTATAGTTAAATAAAATGTTATGTGTCCCAAGTGGCTTATACCATGGGAAAATACCATGGGAAAGCCCATGGTTTTGTAAATACCACTCATGAGGTGTCCCGTGAAAATTATTAAAATGATCCCTCACTTTTCCTATAAATACCGACTCTTACCTTCATTGAATTAATTCCCAATTCTCCCTCAACGATTCTCTAGCCTCATTACCTTCATATTAGACCTCCAATGGATTCCTCAGGCCTCCAAGGTCCAAACCTTCAAGTTCTAATTGTTACTCTACAAGGTAAGGAAATTCTCAATTTCATTCTTTTTCCTTTCAAGTTCTCTTTTATGTGGTATAATTTTGAAGTTTCTATAAAATGTTCTTATTTCATTATTATTCTTTATCTATTCTGTATTATGATTCATTTATGTATGGGTGACCCTTTTCCCCTCATTTCTTAATTTTTTCTAAAACCTGTCGCATAGCCGTTGGGCTGCGGAATATTTGTAAGAGATTTCTCACTTATTCTTTTATTTTGTGTTCCTTCCTTATTATTTCTTCATATATCCTAACACAAGAGGCATTAAATATCTAGAAATCCTTTATATTCTGGATTTTATCATGTTTATTGAAAAATACTCATAATTATTCTTCTCCTCTCCCACATATTTAAAGAATAAAAACTTGGTCCATTTGTATCGAATTACCGTCATCATGGATGATGTGATTTCAATTTCCATTAATTCTTTCAAGTATGGTCATGAAACCATTTATATGGTTGAACCAAGTTATAATATATTATTTTATGACTGACCCATGGTTCTGGAATTCTTTTTTACCCATGGTTCTAATTTATAATACAAAACAGGGTTGTTATTATCAAAGAACCACTAAAATGATCTAAACAAACATCATTAATGTTCTAACTTATGAATCATCCCCATCTAAGAATTAAAAATGATAAATGTAATAATTTATGTTACAGGATATATGTAAATAATAATACACTAAAATTATGGAGTTTCACCTCCAATCGACAAGAATGTCCACCATGAACCAATCATAGAAATCATATGAAGAACTCACCCAAAAACCGAGCAAGGAGCAAGATATTAACTATTAATGGGTGAAATGATGTTATTAAATGATAATATAAGATTTTATAAACATGAACATGATTATTTAAAATACTAATAACACTCTTTTAACCATTATACAATGTGTTTAAATATGTTTTAAGTAAGACAAACCCGATGTAAGGGAATTCTTAACCCGATTTCCATTCTTTGGGTTAACCTTCTACTTCATTATTTATGTGAAATTTAATTTTTTTGTGTGATTGGTTATATTTATATTATGTTATATTATGTGTATTTATAGTATATATAAATACTCCATCAACTCTATTTTTTCTATCTTCAATTGTATGATATTTATAAGGGGATTTTCTTTAAAGATATTCTCTTTAAAATTCGATTTTACGAAATTCCAAATCTATTTTTTATGGAATTATTCATGTTATATGATTATGTTTTGGTTCTTGAGAATTATTTATGACAACTTTTGGGACCTATATTTCCCTCCAATTCATTGGGTATGAGTAAATTAGGGGTCTGTTGTATGGTTACTCCAAGTTTAACTACGATGGTTACACAAAGTAAGGTAGCTGTGAGGGTTACAAATTATAAGGTAGCCAAGAATGGTTACAAGATTATGTAAGTAATTCCCCAAGATACCTTTATGGTTATATTCTCATGTTTTTTGTGGATCTATTGTAAATATCATATTACACAATGTATTTATATATGGGTTACAAGAATGTCTTTCGAAAATGCTTTCACATGTTACGAGTATTCGTGGACTAATGTGATATTTCCTTGTTTTCCATACCTTACTAAGATTTTGTGCTCATCCCAAGTTATTAAATTAATTTCACAGGTTAATGGATGCGTAATACAAGGATGAAATCCATGTAAAATGTTGAAGAATTTTCAAGGAGTCTTGTTATAAGTTTTAATTTTTTTTGAAAAAATGGAAACTGTTTTTATGGTGTCCACTCTATAATAATGTGTAATGTCCTGAATGTATCGTTCTAATTCTCTAAAGCTATAAAATTGAAAATATATTCAATGTAAACGAAATATTTTTCTTCAGTAAATACAATATTATGAATGTAATATGGTCGGTCCTTATATATAGTCTCTCTAAGACTGATTTACCACACCCTTGCTGCTAGTCTGCACCCTCTGGCTTATATGGAGGCACACTTGAAGGAATGTAGCCAACCAGCTCAGGGCAATTTTTAGTGGCTCCCAGGTCAGTACTTCACCCATAGGTTATCAATAATCATTTTAGAAAATTTTATTCCATTAAATATTCATATGGATAATGAAGATGAGTTAATGTGAAATAATAGAACCTAGGTGATGTGGGATAAATGCCCATTTAAAGGTATGTGTATTTTTTTTATAATAGTTTTTCCAAATTATCTAAAAATAAAATCTTAAAATGTCCTTATCCAATTAAGTGATCTAATATTCCATTTTGATGTTGTAAATTATTTGATGGAGAAAATTTTCTCACCCGAAATCACTAGTTTGTGATATACCAAACACTGAGATGATGTGAATAAGTGTTGGATAATTTTAAAAAAATTATCCATTTGCTTCTTTGAGTTGTTAGGATCTCAAACCTATAATTATTTTTTTCATATATCACATGAAATTATATGAAAGTACTAAATAATATAACACTATATTTTATTATTATTTACAAATCAATAAGAGTATACAGTACGTGGAATTGTATAGAAATAATTAAAACATAAAACCACTAGAAAAAATATGTTAATTATGGTTAAAATATGTAAAATAAACCATTCACTTGTAATGTGCTGTAGTTAATTAACAATTCAAGTTTTATTACTTTTGGATATATATTTATACTACCTCTTAAGATAGTCTCCCCTTTCTTATTAAGGTTATTTGTAACACCAATAAATTCCTCCAAAATATGAGACTTCTATTGGATGTCATAATGCTACCTTCATATTTCAAAAACATATTCATTTTGATTTGGATACCTATAATGCAGTAGTCATGTAAACCTTCTTCATCCTAGTATAATACTGAAACCTAAAATTTATTTTTTCTAAATTTAATAATAATTTGAATGGGGTTTGGAATGATGAACAAAAAATCATTCCTGAATCATGTGATGATTAAATGATTTCAACTTAGACACCAACTCTTCATTTTCATTCAATCATTGACAAAAAATATTATGTAACAGTGTATATAATACTATCTTAATCTTTTTCTTATTCGGTGAAAAATAAGTTTCACTAATACTACTTCTTTTTGTTTCATGAATCCAAGACTCTGTAATACATGGTAATTCCATGGAATTTTTTTATAAAATTAAATGGGATTATTTCCAGACAAAGCTATGAGACATCATGTAATTATAAGGCCCCAAGTAGTGGGAACGTATTTTTGAACTATTTTACGGTTCATTAACTAAACATATGAGCTGGTATTTTTAAATTTTAAACTGATGCTTGGATCAAAAAATGGAGGGCACCATTGACTCAGAGCATCTGGATTCTCCTAGAAAGGACCTAACATTGGCCAGTGAGGTCCAGCAGTGGAAATTAGTTTTTTTCCATAAATAAAATTACTAAGTAATTATTATTTTATATTTAAATCCTTGTAAATCATAAATAGTAACATAGATTGGAAATCCGAGGGTTCCGTTGAGCTTAAGAGCATGTTCTTCCCTTTGGTAGAGCCTAAACTTTACTAGCTAGGGTGGAGGGTTAATGATAATTTTCATACTTTTCATAAGAAAAATAAAATAACATAAAAAGTTAATTTATTTGTTTTTTCAACAGAAAGCGATGGCATGTTAGTGATGCAGTGCAGTGAAGAGGCAATGATAAATCTCATAAATGGAGTAGGGTGGAGACAATACAATGTGAATGAGTCTACCTTGTTTAATTAAATAGGTATTTTAGGGTTGATTAAAAACCTTGGAATTCCCTTGAAGAACAATGATGGAAGCCTCTCCGATGATGAATGTTCGAAAATTATATGATGTAGATGACACCCTTGGAGATAAGATTCAGTATTAGAGATTGATGGATTTTGAAAAATGATCATCCTCAAGAAATATCTTTTCCTAAGTAGGTGTTTGATTCTTTTCTCTGTGAATTTATTTTCCCCGTTACTACTTTTAAATGATGAATGCAGGTTAACTCACGAACAAGTTAACCCACGAATCAATTGTTTGTGCAGGATGGTTAATGATGCGGTATAAAGGGAATATTTAACAAAGTGATTGTTCCACCATATTTTGTTTCCTCATGATCCTAATAACAAGAATCCATCCTGGTAAAGACGAATAAGAATGAGATCAATCTTTGGGTGTTCATACGTGTGACTCCTTCCCTTTTATCATTCTTATGTTTTGAAGTTCTTTTTGGAAAAACGATCGGTGGAGCATCGACCGCAGTAATGCCAGATTGTAGGGATGCAGCTCAGAGAGCTGCCACATCATAACCAGGTCGAGGTATCAGTAGAAGGATGTAACACCAAGCCACAATGGTAGTACCAGGCCGCAACACCCAAGCCACGGTGGTGGTAGGCAGCGCCGGTATAGTGGCCATTGGCTGGTGGCAAGAAGACACGACCACCCAGCCCCATCAGAGGGAGCCACATACCGCAGTGGTGAGCTAGAACCCACAAATCAGAGGGGGTCACGTAGAGGAACCATTCTATGTGAGAAGACCAACTGGCCAATAATGGGGCACCACTATAGTGACACTTGACTGCATGAATTAAAAGTCGCCTGACATCCGAGCTGGGAGTAAACTGGCACACCATTGCTGGTCGGGCCGATATACTATAATGAGATGTTGGGCTGCCTGAGCATGATGAGAACTAGCCCACCATTGTGATAAAGGTAAGAGGAGAAACTGGGCCTCTAGGTGGCGCCACTAGACAGTACTGGTCTGACCGAGACTAACCGAGTTAGAGAACGCGGACCATGTCGCTGGGTGACCTGGTGGGCTGCACCCACAGCGGAACCATCCTAGGTCTATCAAAGGCCAATGGTCATGTCCAATAGGCCATGCCGGACCATGTTAGACCTAACTAAAATGGGTTGGTTTGGGACAGTTGAAATGGGTCAGGTCACATGGGACCCCCCAGTCAGATCGGTCTAACCAAGTTGGACCGGGTCTGGACAGAATCGTCCCCTTCATACTGAAACGATAATATCATTTAGACTGGGTAACTGATATATATGACATTTTTGTATTTGGGACCCTTGAGATATGGTGATCCTTTGGGAATACTCTATGTGAGATTTCATGATAGTCGAGATATGACCGATGGATTGAGGACTAGATTCTCTATAAATCAAGTGCACTGGTAAGCAGGAATCCTATGGTGGGGTGTGAAATGAAGGATATGACGAGCATAGCTTAGTGGTCCAACATACGATCATACCTCAGCAGTTCATGGGATGAGCAGACCTCACTAGACCAGTAGAAGAGCGTACCTCTGTGGTTCAGTAAACGAGCATACCTTAATTGTGCAGTAGAGGAGAAAACCTCAGTGGTATAGAAGATGAGTGGACCTCAGTGGTCCAGCAGACAACTGGAAATAAGCAGTCTATCAGATAAGTGGACCTCAATGGTCCACCAGACGAGCGGACCTCAGTGGACTAGCATATGAGCGGACATCAGTGGTATATTTTCCAAGCAGACCACAATATATCATCAAGGATTAGTTCATCAGCAGTATAAGAAGTTTCAACTTTTTGAACTGATAAATATTACTTTCTATACTCTGAGTTATACCTAGTTTGATATGTCTTTGTTGTGTGATCTAGATGTGTGGTCCTACTTTGTGGTCATTCCTTTTAGGTATTACATCCTGACTCAGTATTTTGTTTTTCACCCCTGCACAGGCTTCTCCCTCACATGTTGTTTCTCATGTAGTTGATCGATGATTAGATGGAGACCTTGGTGGTCCTGGACTAGGAGATTCTTATTTAGGATGGACTAAAATTCATACTTCTACGGATAAAGGTAGGTATATTCAAATACCCTTTAGACAGGGTCTTGAGTGGACATACCATGGAAGGTAAACTTTTCTTTGTGGTTTTGGGCTTGTATTTTATACTCTTTGTACATTCAGTTGTATTGTACTCTCAGTAGCTATCTCATTGATAGTTGGGGTTTAATTTTGGTTTACATTACACAGTTTTATCATTGTGTGTGTGTACAGGTGAGGTGGGAAATTAATTCCCTTATGGGGATATATCATCTTGTTGCTAGTCGCTACCCATTGGCCTATGTAAGGTGGGCTTAGGGTAGTCACGACAGGGGCCCTGGAGAACGGGAAATAAAAAAGTGGTATTAGAGGAGGTCAGTTCGACCAGAAGAACTAAGATTCTATAAATTTTGATGGGGAACAATGTTAAGTGTCGCATGATCATATTTCAGGCCAGGGAGTCTAGTGTTGGTGTGGAGGCCGATTTATCCATACACCAGGACACTGAATTTTGTTTTTTGACATGGTATATGAAAACAATGGTTGAATTCATCTTTGGATTTTTTCTCATGATCTTTTTGAGTAATAGTTATCTCACCAACTATAATCTATTCAGCGTGGTTCATCTTGATCTCTTTTAGTATGCCTCCATGAAGATAGCCAACCATGATTCCAGTGCATGACCATGAGGATTATTCCCAGAGTGATGAGTTTTCTATACATGGTTTGTTTCCCATGATGGAACATTCGGGCAATGTCTGAATAATACCATCACCTATTGGTTAGCAGTTACTGCTGGTGCTACTGGTAGAGGATGCACGTAGGCTCACTACTTTACACGAGTTCTAGTGACATAGTCCTCCCAGGTTCAAAGCAGAGATGGATCCTTAGATCCTTGGGGATTGGATGGAGGTGGTGACACAAGTATTTCACTTAGTGAGGATGCCACTTGGCCAGATGGCGGTTCTAGTAGTAAACCTTTTGCAGGTCTTGGTGAGGAGATGGTGGATTTTGAACATCCTGAATCAATATGAGGTGACCCTCACCTTGTCTGACATAGAAAGTCTTTTCAGGGAAGTGTTATTCGCCAAGACATTACGCTATGTGTGAATACATGAGTTTCTTGACTTACATTAGGGCATCCTAATAGTGTATAAACACTCTGTGAGGTTCACAAACCTCTCCCATTACTGTATTTGTATGGTATTTGACCCTTTAATTAGGGAATAGACCTTTGAGTAGGGACTTCGATGTGAGGTCATGGAATCACTGATTTCCACAAACATCCCTACGTAGGCCGGGGTGCTAGAGTGAGCTCTACTAGTTTAAAACTTCCTTGATATGTAGGCACCGATAATGGGAGCTACCACTGAGTGACAGGTGCCCGTTATCATTGGTGGGTAGCTGACAGATGATTGAAAGGACCAGATGAGCCAAACTATTCAAAGGATGACACTAGGGATTAGGGTCAGCAATATGAGGCTCCCAGAGTAAAGGGAGTCATCAGGGGAGGATATTATTCTACGCATGTGGCAGATAGGGGCACATGTCATGGGTTTTCCCGAATCACTGTCCAGAGGACCGACTGATGGTCGATGGACCGTTATTCCAGTTACATAGATAGGAATAGGGTAGTCTTCCTAGTGTCGAACGTGGCATAGAAGTGGGAAGAGCGAAAGGATGTGGGCATAGGTATGAGTCACTACCACTACCACCACATGGTGGTCCTCCATGGGTTCTAGGAGTAGGTGGATAGGTGTAGGCTCAACTTCAGGGTATCATGGCCTACAGTCCCAAAGTCACAGAGATGATATGAGGTATGATCTATTCCTTCTCTATAGTGACCTTTAATTTTCATAAATTACTATTACATCCTTATAAATATTAATAACATAATATTATTACACCATGAGGATCTAGATATTTAGTTTCTTTGGAAAACTAGAACCATACACAACTTTTACAACATCAAGAATAATCAATTATTTAATTCCTTCTGCTCTAGATTTTATGCAAACTTGACCTCTTTTTAGTACATGTAGTCAGTAGGGGATATACATGAATAAGGGGTGAGATAAAATCCCAGTAAAAGGATATATAAGATCAATATAGCCTAGGGTGGGAATAATCCTAATATCATCATCAAAATAATGAGAGGAAACAGTAATAAAAGATATGAAATGTGGCAATGCCTAAAAATGAAACATCATGTTTTAGTGGTCATCTACCCCACAAAACTTTGAACAATTATAGTATCATGTTCATGCATCATTTCCCTTTTACTAATGAGATTCATCACAATACCCAATTCATTGGAGCAATGTATAATTCTGGGTGCACCCATCACATCATAACATTGTCATTATCATGAATGACACTTGTAACATATATCAAAAATGAAAATAAATTACCCATGTAATGGAATGGGTTTGATCTGAAAAGAATAAATCTATAAACTTTGGGTTCCCAAAAGAAGGTGGTAATAACATACTTTCTACAGGAACATTCAACCTTGAGTGTGAATTAAAAGGATTTTTTTTGAAAGAACAGTTATTTAGAAAAGCATTTATTTGACATGAAGTCTAGTGAAAAACAATTATATACCAGAAAAGGTAATATAATGATGAACTTATGATTTTTAATGAGTGACCATACAAAAAATGTAGAGAAATAGGGAGAACCAAAAGAAATAAAGTTGGGTACTAGAATTTCTCTTTACGTTGTATCTGAACGCTTTCTTTACTTTAATGTCATATATAACAACATTAGATTCAATAATTAACAATTATAGATCCTTTTGAACATTAATATGGTTCATTATGGTTCCATTAAGTTATTTTATTAGCCTTTGGATGAGTTATAAAGTTTAAATACATTGTTCGGGAATGTTCATTTTTTTGGTTTTCTTGAACAATTCACTTATATTCATGAATAGAAGTTCCTTTATAACATGGATAAACATAAAAAACTTATATTATATGTTACAAATGATATTATAGTAGTTTAATTGTTCTTATAATTAATTATGTTATATACCATGAAGATGAATCATTAGTTAAGTATTTAATGATGATAATATTAGGTTAATTTGGGTTGTTTTTGGATCACAATGAACATGTTTTGTTTTATCATTTAATAATATGTACAAAAGTTAGTCCCATAAAATTAAATAGGAAATAATACATATAATATAATCATATTCAACCCTAAAAATGGTATTATGTCTAGATCTGAAGTCAGTAAAGGAAAAAAGAATACATGTCGTTCTTGAAGGTAATGAACTAACACATCACGAACAATGTTTTCTTTTCTAAAATAAAAAGAAGAGGAGATGGGGGTTGGATGATATGTTAAACCATTAGTATCTTAAAATTCCATTATATGTGAGATACTAGAGATAACATACCATGTGAGGAGATATTAAGAAAATAATGTGAAAGTGAAAGGTAATTAAAGGAAAAAAGCGAGAGAGAGGGAAATTACCTCTCGAATACTCCTATTGAGATCCTCCTGAAGGAACCTAGGATTGGTATTTTGATGATAACAAAAGATCATTGCAGTTGGGGTGGGGTAGGAAATATTCTTGGAAAGAGTTTAGGATAGGATTGAAGCTTGAGAGGTGTGAGGAAATTTGGGTGTGAAGGGTAGTATTTATATTAGAGGGGAGATGGGATTTCTCAATATTAAATTCATTAATTTATTATTTCTCCACAAGTAAAGTATTACTGATGATTCTACGAACAATAATAGAAATGTTTTAATGTGAGTTTGATATAATGGACTTAAATCCTCAATACACTAGCTTACGACAACATAATATATGTATTTAGCATTTATCAGGAATTATAGTATTATACTATTCACAAAAAATTCAACATTTCAGAAAAATATCAAAAATTCACCCCAACCATTTTTCTACATGTAGAATCCAAAAATGAAGTCCAATTTTCAAAAATAATATTCTATTTAGGATTAATTTAATTTTCAATTAAAAACATAATTTACCTAAAAAATACCATTTTTAAAACATTTGTTTACTGATTTGAAAACATAGGTACATCATGATTTCACATAAATTCACTATCATAGGTGATGATACTATTCATAAGTTTATATCACCATTAATAAGGGTAATATTACTATTTATAAGGGTATGTTACTATTCACCCAAAAAAAAATTACGTTTATTCTATTAGACTCCAAAAATCACCTAGAACCCAACAGTGTATATCAGAATTTTGAAATTCAGACCATAGAAGTGAAAAAATTGTGTTTAATTGTCACATAGTATTTAGTATCATTATATTTCATTTTTCTTCCTAATTTTATTATAATACAAGGAATAATTATTAGAAGGTCATTCCATTGATAAAACTTTGGGTCATTATATTCTTCTCCCCTTATGAAATTTCACCCTCGAATTTCTTTTTCATGTACAGGTGAGGGTACATCCCCTTCATCGCCTTCTCTAGTTCCGAATTATCTTCAGCAAACATAAGTTTCCTCCATAACACTTTGAAATTGTTTGTTGTATTGTTGCATATAATGTTATCTCTTCTTTCCAGAATCTCTACTGGTTTCTCTCATAGGAGAGATCATCTTCCAACTTCACCACCTCTAAGTTTAGTACATGTGAGAAATTTTTTATGTACTTCCTCAAGAGTGATATTCGAAACACATCATGAAATTGATCCATATTCAGTAGAAGTTAAAGCCGATAGGCCATGACTCCTATGTGGAAAATGATCTCAATGGAGCTAATGTACCTTGGTCTTAACATCCCTTTATTTCCCAACCACATGAATATCTTCCATGAATATATTCAAAACAAATCTTTATATCCAACATAAAACTGAAGATCCATTCAATGGTTGTCTGCATAGATCTTTTTCTAACTCCGAGCAGATTTGATGTGTTTCTAGATGACTTGAACCTTCTCTGTCATCTCTTGTACAAGATTGGGTCCAAGCAGTTTTCTTTCTCCAACTTCATCCCAATAGGTTGGTGTTCTACATCGCTTTTAATACAAATCTTCTTGTGGAGCCATCTGAATACTTGAGTTAAAAGTATTTTTGTATGATAACTCAACCAATGGGATATGCTTCTCCCATACACCTTTTAATTCTAAAGATCGTGCTCTTATAATGTCTTCAAGAATCATAATAGCCCTTTCAGATTGGACATCAGTTTGGGGGAGATAGGTCATGTAGAAATTTTATTCAGTACTCAAAGCATATTTAAGGATCCTCTAGAATTTGGATTTTAACCTTGGATCATGGTCAGAGACAATCGAGAGTGGAACACAATGCAGTCTCACAACATCCTCCACATATATCATTGCATGTTTTTCAAGTGAGATATCTTCTCTAATAGCGATAACATGGGCTATCTTGGTGATTCGGTCAACCACAACCCATATCACATTATTTCCCTTCGACATCTTTGGGAGACCCATGAAAAAGTGCATAGTAAAATTCTCCCTTTTCCACATGGTCATGGGCAATGGTTTCATCATCCCTTTAGATTTTTTTTCACTCTACTTTAACTTGTTGACATATGAAGCACCTTGATATATTTTACGCAATCACCTTCTTCATGTTATCCCATGAGAAGTGTTCTCAGAGATAACAGTAAATCTTGGTACTCCATGGATGTATAGAGAATGTTGAGCAATGTGTATTGTCCAATAGCTCCTTCTTTATCCAGGGTGATGAAGGCACACAAAGCTGCATTCCAAACTGAATCACAACATCATCATTGGTACGTAACACTTGCATCTTCCCTTAATTTACTGCATTAACCCTCTTTTGTAACTCCAAATAATCCCTTTGTGCCTCTTTAATCATCTCTTGGATTGATGGTTGCACGACCATTTGGGAAAGGATGGATTTATCCCCTGCCCTTATGATTTCCAAATCCATACATGGAATATCCATGAATATATGGTCTTTAAGAATCCCTAACATGGATAAATTAGTAGGTTATTTTCTATATAGAGCATCAACTACCTTGTTCGCCTTTCTATAATCATAGTGAATAGAGATATTTCAATCTTCATTAGCTCTAACCATCTCCTTTTATGCATGTTTAGATCCTTTTGTGTGACTATATACTTTAGGTTTTTGTGGTCAGTGTATATGTCACACATCTCCCCATAAAGGTAGTTCTGCCAGATATTCATGACAAAAATCACTACAGCTATCTCTAGATCAAGTGTCAGGTAGTTCTTCACTTGGATATTAAACTGTCGTGAGGTTTATGCAATCACATTATCATTTTTCATGAGTACACAACATAAGACTTTCTTTGAAGAATCACTATATATCACAAAACATTCTTTAATTTTTGCTAGTGTGAGTACAGGTGCAGTTATCAACATTCTCATTAGCTCCTTGAAGCTTCCCAAGAATTATTCAGTCTAGAGATACATTACCCCTTTCCTCGTTAACTTAGTTAGTAGGCTTGAAAATCGTGAGAAATTTCTCACAAAACGTTGGTAGTACCCATCTAATTCAAGAAAAATTTTCATTTTTGTGAAACTAGAGGACCTAGTCCATTCCACAATAACTTTTTTTGGAATTGTTCACAAAAATTCCATCACTTGTGAACAAATATCCCATGAACGTGACTTTCTTCATCCAAAATTCACACTTAATATACTTGGAATACAAATTCTCCTTTCTCAATGTTGCTAACACAAGTCTTAGATATTCTTCATACTCCTACTTGCTCTTTGATTATATGATAATATCATTGATAAAAACTACCACCAATTTATCGAGTTAATGTCTAAAGACTCTATTCATCAAATCCATGAAGATTTCAGGGAATTATTAAGTCTGAAGGGCATCACTAGAAACTACTAGTTCCCATACCTTGTTTGAAAGGTAGTCTTCTAAATATATTCCTTCTTCACCTTTATTTGATGATATCCAAAACAAAGATACACATTTGAGAATTTATTGATCTCCTCTTAACTGTTTGAACAAATCATCAATACCTAGAAGAGGATACTTGTTCTTTATGGTAATCTTGTTGTTTTCCCGATAATCGATCTAGAGACACATTGTCCTATCCTTCTTCATCAAAAAGAGCACTGGTGAACCCCAAGGTGAGGCAGTAGGGCATATGAACCCTTTGTCCAAATCCTCTTGCATTTGATTATTTAACACCTTCAGTTCGATAGGAGCCATCATATAGGGACACAATGAGATAGGAGCATCTCTGGATATGAGTTCTATTGAGAACTTTACCTCACAATTTGTGGGAACCTTGGGTAACTCTTTGGGAAATACATCATTGTATTCCCTCACAATGGCCATTTTTACAAGTTTGTAACTTTCTATTGAGTCAACCATTTGGGAGAGGTATGATTCTTCCTAGGAAATCAACACCCACTCCGTTGAAGGATTTTTCAAAGGATATTCTTGATCTTAATTTCATTTGTAGAGGGGCATGGGATGGTTTGAAGTATGGAAATATATTTTCTTTTCCTAACAGTTAATATGTGGTGTCTATAATGAGAGCCAATCCATTCCCATTATAGCATCAAAATCCACCAACGGAACTATTCTGAGATTCATAAGAAAAATCTTCCCATATATACTAACAACAGAAGAGTCAAACACTTGGTGTTTTTACAGATATCTATACTTAATGGATTCAGCGCTGTGATTCTAAAGTTCTAGAAAACATTCATGATATAAATGAATGCATAGAACCAAAATCAAATAAGATTTTTTTCATTATTTATTGAATAGGATGCGTACCTTGTATGAATTCATTATCTTTATCCACTTATGTTGTACTTATGGAATAATCATGCCCTTGATCCATTGGCATTGGTGGCTACTGATGCTGATTACCCATGAGAATATGAGGTTTAGTTCACTGACTTGCATAATTCCCTTCGTCACTAATTGTAGCATTGGACCATGGTTGGTGCTCCCCTTTCTTCCACAAAATTCTCCTAAATTTTCATGTCTTTTCAACACCCTTGAGAATTATATCCTTCTTTCCCACACTTGAAGGACTTCCTCGTCCCTTTGAGGCAGTTCTATGATGCAACTTCCCACATTTTTGGCATGTAGGTCCTTGAGTTTTCTTCCCAACATTATCATTAGATCCCTAAGCTTGAAAATCCAACTTTTGGTTCTAATAACCATATCCATGGGACGATTCTCTAAATTCCATCTCACCTTTGAGATCTTGTCAAACAACTTCTTCATAACTCCCAATTTCTAGAATTAAAATATTGTTTCGAAGGTGTGGTTTTAATCCACTAAATAATCTATCAATTTTTTGATCATGGTTGAAAAAAATACCCGAATCATACCTTGAAAGCCTTGTGAAAATTGCTTCATAGGTTGTGACATATTCTAATTATTTTTTTCTTGAGCTCTATGAATTATCTCTCCATATACATATGAAGAGTTCATGGGAAATACGTGTTAAGAAACGTGATCTTAATGTTTTACCATTCCATCTCATCAATTTTGTCACTTGTATTGGTGTTCTTAATCAAATCCCACCATTGATCGGCCTCTCCATCTAGATGATAAATTTCTAGAGTTACCATATCTATCTTAGAATAGTGTAGCATAGAATAGATCTTCTCTATGGTGTTGGCCACCTATTCTGGAACTAGTGGATCAGAACATCCACTAAACGTTAGTTGTTGTTGTCGCATAAAACACTTAATATCCAGTTGCTATCTCTTTGGTGAAGGAAGAATTTCCCCATTATTATGTTTATTAATCATAAACTAATATATTTTGGTATGAATTTCCTTTAATTTTATAACTTCACCTCCCTAAGAATTGGGAATGTCATTTGGGAAATCATGGCATTGGCCCTCACACGAGTTATTGGAATGGTTTCTCTTGGTTCACACCATATTGTAAAATAGAAAAGGTTATAATAAAACATAAGTCAAAAATTCATTTCTACCATATTCATTTGTAAGACTTATTCTAAATGTATAAATCATGGGATACCTATCTAAATCTTCTTGTGTGCATATTTTTACTTAGTCTCGTGCTAGAGGTTTTCTCTACAATTCACTAACCCTAATTCCCAAATTAACTAAACCTTACCTTTGATACTAACTATATCAACTCGACCTTTTCTTAAATTACTATTACATCAATATAAAGACAAATAACATAATATTATCACACCATGAGGATCTATAGGTTTATTTTTAGGGAAAAAATAGGACCGTACATAACTTTTACAACATCAAACATAATCATTTATTTAATTCCTTATTCTCAAGCTTCTTATTAGCAATTGACCTCTCATTAGTACATGTAGTCACTAGATGATATAAATCAAAAATGGGTAATCTAAAATCCAAATAAAAAGATAGATAAGTTAAATATAGCATGGGGTGAGCATAATCAAAACATCATCAACAAAATCATGAGAGGAAACATTAATAAAAGACTTGAAATATGGAAATTCCTAAAAATAAAACATCATTTTTAGAGGTCATAAACCACACATAGTTGTGAAATATTATAGCATAATATTCATGAATCATTTCTATTTTACACATGATATTCATCATTTTACTCAATTCATTGGAGTGCTGTATAATTTCAAGTACACCCGTCACATCTAAAAATTCAAGTTGTGCTATATAATTCTGGGTACACCCGTCCCATCATAACATTATCATTATCATGAATTACACATAGAAAATATATAAAAAATGAACATAAATAACCCAGATAAATTAATGGGTTTAATCTCATAAAAATACATTTATAAAATTTTGGTTCCCAAAATAAAGATGGAATAACATACTAGTTACAAGAACCATCAACCTTGATTGAGAATTAGAAGTTATGTTTTTGAAAGAATAGGACTTCTGGAAAAAATTTATTTGACATAAAATCCATTGGAAAACATGTATATCCCAGAAAAGGTAATATAATCATAAAAAATGATTTTCAGTGAGTGACCATACCAAAAATGGAGTGAAAGTGGGAGAACACAAAGAAAGAATATTGGGTTCGAGAATTCCCCCTTACCATTAATCCAAATGCTTTCTTCACTTTAATTTCCTATATAACCACATTATATTCATTAATTAACAGTTACATAAACTTTTATACATTAATATGGTTAATTATGGTTTCATTAAGTAATTTTATGGGAATTTGGATGAGTTATAGAGTTTAAATATATTTTTTAGGAATATTCATATTTATGATTTTCTTGAACGATTCTCTTTTATTCCTGAATGGATGTTCATGTAGAAAATGGATAACCATATAAAACTGGTATTGATTGTAATTAATGATATTAAAAGAGTTTAAATTATCTTATAATGATTATGTTATATACCATGTTGATGAATTGTTAGTTAAGAATTTAATGATGATCGTATTAGGTTAATTTTGGCGTTTTTTATCACAACGAACAAGTTTTGTCTTATCATTTAGTGATATGAACATAAGTTAGTTCCAGTACATTAACTATGAAATAATACATAAAATATAATTTGGTCCAACTATAAAAATGGTTTCATGACTAGATCTGAAGGTGGTAAAGTAAGATATAAAACATGTCATTTGTGAAGGTGATAAATTAAGACCTCATGAACACTGTTTCTTTTCTAAAAAAATGAATGGGATAAGAGGGTTGGTTGATATATTACCCCATTAGTACCATAAAATTACATCATATGTCAGATATTATAGTTACCATACTATGTGGGGAGATATTAAGAAATGGACATTATTTTTAAAGGAAATTAAACGAAAAAGAGAGATATGGAAATTACTTCCTGATTCCTCTTCCCGATATCTTCCTTAAGGAACCTAGGCTTAGTATTTCGATGAGACCAGAAGATCTTGGACATGTCTTAGGGGAAACCAATAATTCTTTGGTAATGTTTAGTTAGGGCTTGAATCTTGAGAGGTGTGAGGAAATAAGTTTGTGAAGGGTTATATTTATAGTGTAGAGAGATGTGATTTCTTAATATTAAATTCATTAATTTATTATTTCTACACAAGACAAGTTATAGTTATGATTCCATGACCGAGAATAGTAATGTGTTCATTTGATTTCTAGATAACGGCCTTACATCTTCCATACCCCATCTAATTAATCATAATTTATGTATTTTGTATTTATCGTGAATTATCGTATTTTTTATTTACAAAAAATTCATTTATTTCAGAAAAATCCCAAAAAATCACTCAAACCATTTTTCAACGAGGAAAATATATAAATGAATTACATTTTGAAAAAATAAATTTCAGAATATAATTAATTTAATTTGTAATTTTAATCATAATTTACTTGAAAATTGCATTTTTTTAAACATTTGGTTACTTATTCAAAAACATAGGTACATCATGCTTTCACTTAAATCCTACTATCCTAGGATATGTTAAAATTCATAAGGGTATATAACTATTCATAATTGTAATATCACTATTCATAAGGGTATTCTAATATTTACCAAAAAAAATATGTTTGTTCTATTAGACTCTAAAAAATCACCCTAAACACAATCGCGTTTGTCAGATTTTTGAAATTCAAACCAAATAAGTCGAAAATCAGGGTTTAATGGTCACATTGTATTTAGTATCATTATATGTCATTATGCTTCCAAATGTGATTATACTATAATCAATAATTATAAGAAGGTAATTTCATTGACAAAACTTTAGGTTTTTACATTCTCCACCTTAGCTGTAGTTCATATAGACCCAGGCGCCAATCACTCTATCCTTACCATGGACCTTGTTTGGAGCTTGGAGATTTTGATTGAGCTGTTTTCATAATATTTATGGTTAGAGACTCCAATAGGAAGGGATTAAATAATTACACCCTTGTGTCAGTTGTATGAGATTCCTCTTGGTGGTGAGAGCTTCAGCTGGGATCTCCCAGTAGCGGCGTTGACGCCTTATGACATCATTCTGGGTATAGAATGGCTATCTGTAGTCCATGATCCAAATTAATATTTTAGGTTCAAGGTGTGGTGCATTTTCAAATATGGGACTAGTATTTCCATTATCAGTGAAATGGAAATCGGAGCAGCGTAGTATGGACTCGCACATAGGAGGGTGTAGCCGATTATAAATCATTTTTCTAGTATGAACCACAATGAAATAGATTATCTGAGTCCACAGTATCCTACAGTGGTGGATGAGTGTGAGGATGTATTTCTAGAGGATGTTTCAGGACCACCTCATTGTAGAGATCTATACTTCTGCATTGATCTATAGTCCTTGACTGCATTGATACCGACACCTGCATATTGGATGGCTCTCACAGATCTCTTGGAGTTGAGGTTATTGTTAGAGGACTTGAAAAGGAAGGGGTTTATAAGGACTATCATTTCACCATGGGTATCACCGATGTTGTTTTCCAAGAATGAATATAGATATTTGAGGTTATTCATGGACTTTCAGAACATAAACCTTAGGGCCTTGAAGTACATGTAACCACTACTGATGATTGATGAACTCGTTAATCAGATGAAGGGAGTGAGATGATTCTCAAAGATAGACCTCAGATTAGGATATCACAAGCATCGAGTACGATATGAGGACATCTCGAATACATATTTCAGATATTGCTACAACCACTACTGGTACTTAGCGATTCTATTTAGCATGAGGAAATCCCCAACAGTGTTTATGTGACTCATGAACAAGATCTTATTACCGTACATAGACTAGTTTTTCATTGTATTCACAGATGATATCTTAGAATATTAAATGTAGATGAGTACACAATACACCTGAGGATGGTTCTAGACACACTATGAGAGATCCATCTTTACAGAAATATCTCTATGTGCGAGTTCTAGATATGAAAGTTCCACTTCTTAGTACATGTTATCTTAGTGTATAGAGTTTTAAAGGATCCAATAATGATCAAGGATTTGCATGCTTGGGAGACACCCAAGTGAATTACTGAGGGGAGAGGTTACTTGGGTTTCCTAGGTACTATTGAATATTTTTACCCAACTTCTCCAGAGTGGAAGCACCCATGACAGTGTTTATGAAGAAGGGAAAACTGATCATGCAGATAAAGGGATGATAGCATAGCTTTCAGCAGCTGAGGGAGATCATGACATGTACTCCTATCTTGAGGTTTCCAGAGAAGGGGGCCGACTACATGGTGTATTGTAATGAATCAAGAACCATGATTGGTTGTGTCTTAATGTAGGGGAATACAATGATTTTATATGTATCACAAAAGTGGAGAGCACATGAGAAGAACTATAAAACTAGGTACCTTGATTTGGAAGCAGTTGTATTTGCACCGAAGATGTGGAAACACTTCCTCATGGTTGAATGATTCATCATCTACTCTGACCAAAATAGTCTCAAGTATATCTTTTCTAAGAAGGATACAAACCGAATACAATGATGTTTTCTAGAGTTCCTCTCAAACAATGAGTTCGAGATGGTCAATACTCTTGGGAAAGGGAATGTGGTGGTAGATTCTCTCAGTAGGAGATCAAGTTCGCAACTCCTAAGCAAGGCCTTAGAGCAGTTGGAATCACTTAAGATATCCTTTGTGGATAGAGATGAGGTAGATTATTGTTAGCTGAAGGTAGTTTACCCTCCACTTTTTCTGTATTTTAGGGGGTGCAACATGGAGATGCCAACTACAAGACCACACGTGCCCAAATTTGCACAGGGCGTTCCCCTTATGTATATTCTAGAGGTGGAGAGCACATCATCCTTTTCAAAGGACACAATATAGTACCAGTGGTGTTGTAGGAGGAGGTGTTGAAGGAATTCTATACACCCCCTTTGGTATTACATGCAGGTGTGGAAAATATGTACCAGGATCTCTGACGTCTTTATTGGTCGCCATGGATGAAGATGACATTGGCAGAGTTTGTCATTAGATGCCTCACTTTTCAGCAAGTGAAGGCTAATAACTAGGTTCTAGAAGGTTTGACACAACCCGTTGAGGTACCAGAGTGGATGTGGGATGAGATATAAATTCAATTCATGACAGGATTACCATGTACGTGTAGGGGGAACAAAACCATCCGAGTGACAATAGAGAGATTCACCAAGTTGGTCCACTTCCTACCCATTCAAGAACACAGTTCAGTAGAGATCATGAGATGTCTCTACATGCAAGAGATAGTTCTAATCCCAAGAGTCCCATCTATGATAGTCTCAAACCATGATGCATGCTTCACATCCCGGTGGTGGAAGGGATTACATGAGGCATTTGGGACTCAGTTACGCTTGAGAACAACCTTTCAATGGTAGACGAATGGTCAAACAGAGTGGACCATACAGACCTTGGAAGACATGCACCTTGTTTTAGTTCATTGTTCTTCCCATAGTTGGGAGTACCACCTACCACTAGTGTATTTTTTCCATAGAACAAAAACTCCACTCCACCATCAGTATGGAACCGATTGAGGAACTATATAGATGACCATGCAGGTCAACATTATTCTTGACAAACCCAAGGGAGTCAGCACTCAATGGTCCAAAGATGGTATAGGTTACCACTGAGATGGTGCAGGTCAACCAAGAGTGGATAAATACTGGACATAGTTGATAGATTTCCGATAATAGTAGGCGATGAGAACCACATAATGATCAGGGTGTCATCTTATTTTAACAATTCTTACACAACCTTCTTCTTTAATAAAGAACATCAATGTTGAGATTCTAGGGGATGATGACGACACTGCTTGTTTAAACACACTAGTGTGAGAGATTAGTTGACCTTAATTTAACCAATAGATCATTCAATGTCATATGCATATGTTTCAAAAAATATAAATAGTGTAGCACACTCCACATACCACGTTACACTCAACATATATATTCCCTCTAGTATATTAGCTATGATGTATGGTGTATTTTTCCAGTTGGCATCTAGATATCAGCACTATAACACCTACACACACTTCACCGAGCTATGATCTTATATGATTCTATCAAAAAAATATGTGTGGTATCATTCATGTGATTTTCATGACTTATACATGGGATCTCCGTATGGGTTTAGTCATTTTCCCACCCATGCCACTTTTTCACTTTCTATGGATGGTTCCTTGGGAATTATTGACCTAGGTTACGAACATGATCCCTAGTTGAGCGGGAATTGGCTGGACCCATAGGTTGAACTTAATTTTTACCAACACATAGATTAAATTCATAGTTAAATATTCTAAAATATAGAAAAAAATCCCCTACATTAATATTTTCTTGTCTTCTAATTCTTCAAAATGGCTTCATAAAAAACAATGAACATCTATTTATTTCATGATCACCATTATATCTTCTTATTCCCTTTTTGGAATATGCATTCCAAATAACATATTCAATATCAATTCAACCTCCTCCATTTATTTAAACAATGTGACACCATTGACACATATATTTTTATATGTAGATAAGTTCATGTTGGACTCCTCATTTATTAATCATATTTTAATGATCACAAATCATATATATTCTATAAAGACTTGTAATCATGTAATCTGTCTCAAATCATATACAGATGATTAGTATCCTTATGATTTAATTAAATCAATCCAAGATCATAATTACTATACATTCAGTCTAATTAGTATACACTATATTTGATTTACATTATAATGATTTCATGGATAAAATATTAAGACTAATACATTCTATGAATATCACTTCTTAAGTCTGAATATAGATATTTAGCTAAGTCTGAGACACTGTGAACTAGACACCGTGAACCAGACACCGTGACCAAACACCATGAACTAGACATCATGAACCAGAAACCATGAACTAGACATTGTGAACTAGACACCCTAAACCAGACACCATGAACCAGACACCATAAACCGGACATCGTGACAAGACACCATGACCACGAGACATCACTTCATTGTGACACGGTTTCTTGACTAACTGTGACACCGTTTCTTAATGTGTTTTTTCATTTCACAATTTAATCTCAAATGGTCATATTTGAAGAGTTATTTGAAGAGTTTAAATGAACTAACAAAAATTATGTTTCTTTATAGACATGTCACCTAATAGTATAAGGTACGCGGGGAAGAATACATTTATCCGATCAGCTCCAATACATGCACTCCAAGAATAAAAGAGAATAACATCCTAGAAATAACATATATGGAGATTTTAATACCAATAAGAACACACGATCTTACCTTAGAAAAGAATTGACACATGAAACTTAACATTCTGGAAGAACACATGATGTATAATCGAATCCCGGAGTCAAGGAAATCATCGCACTGTCAACACCATGAAGAACATGCACCAGATCTAGATGACTTGTGATACTCTATTTTCCACATGAGGACTCGATTTCTATATCTGGTTCACCCTAGATGTCTAGAGATGAATAGACAACCACTCAGAGCACTTCATCCTTATATCATTATTTTTTCTCTATTGTGTATCATTTTAATGGCTTTTGAGAAGTGTGTGTATCTGTATAAAAACACACTCTGACTTCTATATTATACTGAAGGATACAAGATATCCTTTCTCAAAAATATTTTTACACTTACGTATACCCAAAGATAAGTTTAGAAGAGGCCCCTATGTGGCATGGTAGATATTACCCATGAAGAACTGTGGAAGAGGTTGTGTGACCTAGACAGTCATGTGTATTGTTGTTAACCCTGATCCAAGGAGTGGATCAAGTTTATCTATATAAACTATAAACTTCTTGGTGGTAGGTGATCACCACGTGGAGTGGATTAGGTCTCAGTTTGAGACTATAACACATGCTTTATATCCATTGTCATTTATTATTTAGTTTTCTCTCGTTTACTATTTAATCCCGAAATTTCTAAATTTACTTTGATAGTTAATCTTAGAAAAAAGTTATAATTGTATTTACATATAGAATAGATTCAAAAATATTGTTAATTGCTAATATTATGTTTATTGAGAATGAATCAATCTTTTAAGAAGTTATTTAAACAGTCAAACATTCATAATAGTATAACCTTGATTAACTGGGTTGTAGATAACTTTATTGGGGAATGATTTTAGAAAAAAAATTCAATAGAAATTTTAAATAGATACTCAATTCACCCCCACCCCCTCTTGAGTACTCTACTCTGACCATCATTTGGTATTAGAGGCTTGTTTGTTAATCCTATTAAGACTCTGTTTTTAACCTTGTTCAACTGTGATTGTAGTTGTACTTTAAAAATCTGTAAATTTCTATCAATTCTAAATTTCCAGCTCTTTTAAGATATTTCTTTATCATGGATAATGGATTGAAAGGTACTACAACCAACAGACTACCATTATTTTGTGCAACCAATTATGCTCAATGGAAAATTAAAATGAAAATGAATTTAGAAAGTATGAGCTTTGAAATCTGGTCTTCAATTATAGATGAATATTAGATCCCTGCTACGAATAGAATAACTTGGGATGAACCGACCAAAACTGACAACAATAAAAATTGAAAATCCATGAATTATTTATACTTCTCTTTAGAAGATTAGGAATTTAATAGAATCTCTACATGTAAAACTACCCAGAAAATTTGGGATACTTTGTCTATTTCGCATGAAGGAACTTCTAATGTGAATGAAATGAGACTTAATAACTATACCATTAAATATTATAACTTTAAAATGAAACATTATGTTCCTATTTTTGACATGTATCTTAGGTTCAATGAAATTTTCAACACAATGATTTCTCGGGGAAGAGTAGTCACTAATAAGGAACAGTCATGAGAATTATCAGAGGTCTACCTGACAGATGGAGAGAAACCTATGTCTCTATTAGAGAATCATGCAATATCAATAAACTACCTATAAAATAATTCATTGGAAAACTGATTATGTATGAAGATGACCTAAAAGTCAACAAGGAAGAGGAGGATGAACCCAAAAGAAAATCTGTGGCATTCAAGTCCACCACCTCGAAACACAAAGATAAATGGAAATTGAAAACTTTTGTAGAATGTTTCAGTAGTGAAAAATAATTAACTGATAGTGATTAGGAGATGGGTGAACTGGATAGAAGGATTAATAGATTTTCCAAGAAGAATAACTTTTAAAAAAAAATTTATCTTCAGGGGAAAATATGATAAAAAAGGAAGTTGGAAGAAGGAATGGAAAAAAGTTACAAGTATGATGAGATTGTCTACAGTGAATGTAAACGAAAAGAACATATCAAGGATGTATGTCCAAAGATCAAGTACAAAAAGAAATATGCGGGCAAAGGCAGAAAATATAAAAAGGAAATGAAATAAACATGGAGTTCTTCTGAGGATAGCTCAAGTGACTTAGAATCGTCACGTGATGAATAGGCTAACCAAGCCAATATGTACTTTATGACAAACATATCTGAGGTAACACAGAAATATTTGGTGCATAATTCATACATTTCTGGAAATGAGAGTGACTCTGAAATTGTTTCTAATGAAGAAAGTTTTGAATACTGTAATATTCTTGAAGATACAGGCATAGAACTAAAAGATAAATACAAATCTTTGAAGAAATAACATGCTCTTACTGTGAGTATTAAATCTGAACTGATAAATGAAAAAGAGAAAAATTATCAAATTCTCAAGGAGAATAATGAATTAAAAATGTATAATAAACAATAGAATAAATATTTATAAATGTTCAGATATTGGAAAAATACCCTTACATTAATTCTAGGTAAACAAATTTCCCAAAAATATACTATTGGAATTCGATATCAACCTAGTAAGAAAAATTTTAGAAGAAAAAACTTTGTTTCTAAATATAGGAACAACATATTTTCTCCTAGTTCTGGAAAACATTCAACCAGTTCATGTTAAGACAGACATTGTACTGTTTCAAGTATTTCTTGACCAAATAGTGTTTATTTTCCAAATAGTTTACATAATTCTTATAAAAAACCTATGAGGCATATATGGGTTCCTAAAGCACTTATCACTAATATTACTGGACCCAAACATGTATGGTTACTAAGATCAGTTTTTATTTGACCAATTTGTTGGAAATGTTCTTAAAGAGTTCCTGTAAGAGCATATGGTACTTGGATAGTGGGTGTTCAAGACAAATGACAGGAGACTACTTGTGATTCATGAATTTAATAAAAAATGATGGAGTACATGTCAACTTCGGTGACAAGGCCAAAAGAAATATTATTGGACTTGGTCAAATCGGTAACTCTAACTCAGTATTGATTTCTAATGTAATGTTTTTTGATGTATTGAAATATTATCTTCTTTGTATTTCACAATTATGTGATGATGGATTTCATGTTAAATTTAAAAATTATTCTTTCAATGTTTTTAATTCTAAAGATGAATTAGTGTTTTCTGCCTTAAGAAATGAAAATGTTTATTCTGTTAGCATAGATTCTTTAGCTTCTCAAAATGATTCATGTATAAATATATTTCATAAAGTGTCTTGTCTTTGGCATTGGAAACTTGGACATTGTAATATTCACTCCCTTATAAATCTGACTAGAAAAATCTTAGTCAATGACCTACCCACACTTGAGTTTCCAAATCTTAGAGTGTTTAATCCCTGTCAAAAGGGAAAGCAATAAAAAAATTCTTTCAATCCAAATAAAGAAGTGCCAACATCTCAACCTCTCGAACTATTTAACATGGATTTGTTTGTACCATCTAGAGTTTCTAGTTTAAATGGTAAGCACTATGTTTATGTTCTTGTAGTTGATTTTTCAAGATACACTTGGGTATACTTTCTATCTCACAAAAAATGAAGCATATTCTTACTTCACTAAATATTCCATGTCTACAAAAAAACATAGTGGAGATTGAATTAAGACCTTGATAAGTGATCATGGTCATGAGTTTTAAAATAAAGAGTTTTAATCTTTTTTCTCACAAAATGGCTATAGTTAAAAAATTTCTACCCTTATAACACCTCAATAGAATGGAGTTGTAAAAAGAATAAATAGAACCCTACAAGAGATTCCTAGAACCATGCTTTGTGAATGTGAACTTCCTATTTACTTTTGGGATGAATTTTTAAACACAACATGTTACGTAATCAATATATTGTTGATGAGACCTATTCTTAAAGGGACTCCTTATGAGTTATTTAACAATAGAAACCCCAAGGTTAGCTAATTCAATGTTTTTGGTTGTAGATTCTATTTCCTTAATACTAAATAAAATCTTGACAAATTTTCATCCACGAGTGATGAATGAATATTATTAGGATATTAAATTTCTAGTAAAGCCTATAGAGTGTTAAATAAAACACCTAAATGTGTGGAAGAATATGTCTATGTAAAATTCAATGAAATAGATCCACATGAGCCTAAAACCATTCTATAGAACCTAGAGGATGATGTATAAATCTAGACATTTATTAAAAATCCTAAAACCATCATGTGAATGAATCAATGAAGACATCCAGATCAAGAAATTCCTTAGACTCAAGTCACAATGAGCCTAAACCTGTAGATGAACCTAAATTCACTATTCCTTCTTTTTTAGAGTTGTTATAACTCTTAAGAACCATCCTTTTGATGCTTTTGTAGGAGACATAGACAAAGGATTTCAAACTAGATCTTCTATTAGAAATCATGTTGAACATCAAGTCTTTTTGTCAAAACTTGAACTTAAAAAAAATTGATGATGTTATCAATGATGAATTTTGGGTGATGGATATGCAATAAGATATTAATCAGTATGAAATGAACAATGTTTGGAAACTTGTTGAAAGAACCAAATACACATTCATTATTGGAATTATGTGGGTGTTTAGAAATAATGTAGATGAAGCTGGTAACATAGTTTGAAACAAATCTAAAATGGTTGCACAAGGAAATAGTTAAGAAGAAGGAATTGACTATGAAGAGACCTTTTAACCGGTATCCAGACTTGAAGCCAACATAATTATTCTTTCTTATTATGCTCATCTAAATTTCAAAATATAATAAATGGATGTAAAAAGTGAATTTCTAAATTGGTATATAGTTGAGGTTGACTTTGTTGAGAAACAAAATGGTTTTACATACCCTGATTTTCCAAATCATAGTTTTACGTTTTCAAAATATTTATATGGTTTAAAACAAGATCCAAGAGCTTGGTATGATAGGCTGAGTACTTTTATTATTTTCAAAGGTTTTACAAAAGGAATACGTGATGCTACCCTTTTTATAAAATGAATTTCCAATCATGTTTTAGTTGTTCAAATCTATGTAGATGAAATTATCTTTTGATCATCAAAAAATTCTTCACATATTGATTTTTCTAAAATGATGCAAAAATAATTTAAAATGAGTTTAATGGGTGAACTAAAATTAATTATTGTCTTTCAAATCTTTCAAAATAATGATGGTGTTATTTTAAAAATACTAGATACTTTCTAATACGTTTTGGACTGGATAACACTAAAATTAGTGACACTCCAATGAGTACCACTTGTATGTTGGATCTTGATGAAAATGGAAATTTTTTTGATCAAACCACTTATAGAGGAATTATTGGAAGTTTACTCTACTTAACCGCTAGTCGACCTGACATTATGGTTAGTGTGTTTATGTGTGTTCGTTTTCAAGAAAAACATTAGGAATCTCATTTAAATACTGTTAAAATAATTTTCAAATACATCAAGATCACACCAAATCTTGGACAATTCTATCCTAGAGGAAAGGCATTTGAATTAGATAGTTATTATGATGATGCATTCAGTGGTTGTACGTTAGATAGAATAAGAACCTCTGGAACATGTCACTTTTTAGTCAAGTCACTAGTATCATGGTGCAGTACGAAAAAAAAATTTGTTGCATTATCTATGGTAGAATCTGAATACATAGCTTCTGGTAATTTTTACACACAAATTTTGTGCATGAAACACATAATACTAGATTATGAATATCAATTTAGGCATTTACCTATAAATTGTGACAATAAATGTGCTATTAAAATCTAAAAAATCTTATTCCACTCTCCAGGAAAAAATGCATATTGATGTAAGTCATCAATTTTTGAGAGATCATTATGAAAAATGTGATATCACTTTGGAATTCAGTGGCACTGAAAATTAGCTCGCTGATATATTCACCAAACTACTAAATTATGAAAGAATAGATTACATCATACCTGAATTAGTTATGATAAATATTAAGAAGTTATCTTATAGTTTCATATCTCGTTGTTTCATGTTTATGGTCTCACAATTACTATTTCTCGCTTAATATCGGACACTTTATGTCTCTAACAATATGGTCGCATAATCTAGAAATCACACTGTTATTATCCCACCATGAAAATTGATTATGGTTTCATTGTGAACTCCTATTACTGTCTCACCTTGAGAGTCAGTTATATTTTCACAGTAAAGATTCCTTATTGTTTTACTTATAAATTAGAATCTATATCACGTTAATTCATTATTTTACCCTTTCACTTTTCTGAATTTTTGTTTCTGCGATGATTGGTATTCATAAATGATAAAATAAATGAATTATTAATTGTTATTCACTCGAGCCCTCTTCTATTCTCTCAAATCGTCACCCTTCTTCAACCCTTCAACCCTTTATCTCTTGAATCTTCGGTGAATGCCCAGGATGGAACGTACTTCATTGTCAACTCCTGAGAAACACAATTCAAAGTAGAAGAGGAGGATCACACCTAAGTTAGAACCTGAGGGTCCTTTGAATCCAAATCTAGTGAACAGAATAGTAGTACCTGAAAAGGATATTTTCCCCAGGTGGCTCATGTCTTGTAAGTCTCTAGTTTGGAAAGTATTGAGAGACTAAGAATAGTTAGATTGGTTTTCAAAGTAAGATCGGTCTATTTACCATAAGTTAGTTGCACAATTTTATCAACATGTTCAATTTTATTTTGATTCTATAGATGGCTCTATTGTAAGAAGTTGGGTAAATAGCTAGAGATGCATGTTTTCTTTAGGGTTATGGAATGCATGCCTTCAGATACCTCATGAAGGTATTTATGAGGACAACCAAAGAGGTCCTCTACCTCCAAGTGAATTATTTGTTTTGGAATATTCTTTGAGTAGTCTAATAGGAAATGGAACCAAGAGAAGGGCGATCACAATCGAGCTAGATAGAGAATCTAGACTTCTGTTCAAGTTTATTCAGAATATGATTAGCCCCAGAAAAGTAGATTTTGCTGTACTCAAATATCAGGATGTATTTTTGATACATCTCATGAAAAATGGATATAAGATCAATCTTCGAAGGTATATTACAAAACATATGTCTGAGTGGATCAAAACCACTTCTAATTCATCCTCCCTATTTTATTCTCTAGTTATCTCATCTATGATTCATGCCTAAGGATTGGTTAGATCAAATGAAGAAGTTATCAAGGATTATGAGTTCTGTATTTCAAAATTTATTATAATGTGAATGAAAATTAATTCAAATCCAGGGAAAAAGGTATGGGTGGAAGATAATGATAGAGTCTATGAAAAGTTCAATCCAGTGGAACACACTTGAAAACCTAAAATTATTTATGTTCTTGGATTGGAACTAGATGAAGTTGTTGAATATTCTAATAAAGAAGAAGAAGAGGTTGTTTTACCTCTGAGGGAAACTATTCTTAATGAGGAAGAGAGTACACCTCCTCCTCAAGTTGTAATTGAGAAGGAAATGTCTGTTCCTATATATGTAGATAATTTGGAAGAACAACCCAATGCTGAGGAAGATTCTATTACTATGGAAACTGAAAAGGATGATATGAAAGTACATATAGAAGAATATCATCTTGTTATTCAAGAAGCTACACTTGAGGAACTCCCATAGGAATAGTCTACTCTTGAAGTCATTCTTTCTACTGAAGATATAATGGAGTAATAATTTCAATTGGATTGAAATAAAATGGTTGAGCAAAATTGGGGATGAAATTGTGAAAATAGATCAAGAACCTAAACCTATCAGTCCTGAGAAGGATGCACCTTTTGAGGGGGAGCATCCCCTAAGTCTGGAATTTTTTAAAGTGCCAAATCTTATTGATCCAAGCTCAGTGGATACATGGTATAAATGCCATAGCTATTTCAATGTGAATTATTCACAGGATGTCTCAGTCAAAGTTATTGATCTAATTACTATGCTTCGGTTGAAAATAACATCTTGTCCTGATGTTATTTTTGCCAAAGAACCTAAGACTATCTCATCTCCAATCTCAAGGACATCACAATATCCTTCACACTTGGTGAATACGGATGACCTGAAAAAATTTAGAGCTACCCTTTTGGCTGTGATTGTAAAGATCATGAATAATGAACCTCCTCCTATAACCAATTTAATTGAGAAATATACTTCCTTGTTATTGGAAAAGTCATATGGAAGATTCAACCCAAATTCATCATAAGATTCAAGAAGTTAGAGTTTAGAATAAACTGCTTAATGATGAAGTAATGACTCTAAGAAGCATGGTTGAAGAAATGCAGTGAGTGATAACATCACGATCAAACCCTGTTTCTCATCTTGTTGACAATATTGTTACTCAGACCCCATAAGTAGTAGCCTCACTAATTCAACCTCATCTAACCTCCTTAGATGAAAAAGTAGCTAAAAGAAACAAGAAAATTGTTCAAGAGATATGTGAACTTGTTATTGTACTTAACAAGTTGACTGATGAGTGTATGGGGTGCCTTTAGAAAGTTCTAAATCAACTAAAATCTCTTACATCGGTTGCCACCACTTCTAATGCCTCTGTAAAATCTTCTCCACCTTCCTAAGATAGTGATCTACTTAGAACATTTGTCAAATAAGAACTTTTTTCTATGCATAGTGGTTTTAATAAAGAATCTCTATTTAAAGTTATCAAGAACAGTAACGGAGTCCTGGATTTGGTAAGAATCCATTCTACGACTGCTAGTGATGCTCAGTAAGAAATTTCCTTGAAAGTGGACTTCTAATTAAACCATATATTCTCTAAGAATGACATGAAAAATAACATCAAGTACCTTGGGAAAAATATAAGGATTCCTCCTATTACTCATTCCTTCACGACTCAAGTCCAAAAGCTCAATTATTTCACTATTTTGTTGGAAATGTTTATGGAGATCCAGTATGAATTTGAAAAAGGCATACAATATGGTGGTGAAATCATTTCTGATTTTATCAAGATTTTATGGCCTTGTATTCTTGTTCCGAGTACTGCCCTTATTACTCCTGCAACTACACCTCTGAGATTGGGTTTACTTACCTTCACCTCTGCCCTAGCCTTATCATCTATATTTGTTAGTCAGGATCTGAGTCAAATCTGGCATGTAATCATTGATCAACAGTTTCCTTGGTCTTTTAATACCCCTACATTGTCATATTCTGTCTTTGATTGTCATCCTTTACCTTATCTATCAACGAGTTCACTCCCTTATTCCACTTCAACCTATGCTCCTATGGCTTCTTCTTCTTATACTACTGCCAAGGGAAAGGAAAGAACCAGCCAATGATGAAGAACAGAGAATACACTCCTTTGATAGGGATGTTGTTTCATTTTTTTGCTTCCTACTATTTGTAATGAAACTCTTTTTATTTAATTCATTGTTCCCTTTTATTGTGTACTTTTTATTCACCCTTTTTGATAATCCCAAAAGAGGCTGAAATATGCATCCCAAAAGTAATATTAGAAAAATATTTGGTTTATATTGGAAAAAATACACTCTAAATATAAATGATTTGTGATCATCAAAAGGGGGAGATTGTTGGACTGCTCATTTATTAATCATGTTTTTATGATCAAAAATCATATATATTCTGTAAATTTCGGTAATCCTATAATCTGTCTCAAATCATATACATATGATTAGTGTCCTAATGTTTTATGTAATGATATCCAAGATCTTAATTGAAATACATTCATTTTGATTGTAATACACTGTATTTGATTTACATTATAATGATTTATTTTATAAATTAGTAAGACTAATCCATTCTATGAATATCGCTGCTTATGTCGGAATACAAATATTTGGCTATGTCTAAGACACTGTTAACCAGACACCGTGAACTAGACACCATGACTATACACCGTGAGCCAGACGTTGTGAACCAGACACTGTGAACCAGATAGTGTGAACCAGACACCGTGAACTAAACACCGTGAACTAGACACCGTGACCAAACACATGTCCAAACACCATGAACATGAGACACCGCTTCATGGAGACACCATTTCCTGACTAACTATGTCAAGGTTTCTTAATTTGTTTTGTTGTTTTTAATTTAATCTCTAAAGGTCATAATTGTAGAATTATTTTAAGAGTTTAAATGCACTGACATAAATAATGTTTCATTGTAGACATGTCACCTGATAGTATGAGGTACGAGGTGCAGAATACATGCATCTTGTTGGCTCCAATATATGCACTCCAAGAATAAAATAGAATATCATCCAAGAAATAACATATATAGAGAGTGTAATACCAAGAAGAACACATGATCTTACCTGATAAAAGAACCGAAACACAAAACTCAACATTCCTAAAGAACACACGAAGCATACTCGAATCCCAGAGTTGAATAAAACTTTGCACTGTCAACACCATGAAGAACATACACCATATCTAGCTAAATGGTGATACTCTATTTTCCACACGAGGACTCAATTTATGTATCTCCTTTATCCAAGAAGTCTAGTGCTGAATAGAAAACCACTCAGAGAACTTCTAACATTGTATCATCATTTTTTCTCTATTGTGTATCATTTTATTAGCTTTCGAGAAATGTGTGTATCTATATAAAAACACACTCTAAATCTTGCATTAAACTGAAGGCTACAAGATATAATTTCTCAAAAAACTTTTTACGCTTGTGTATACCCATTGATAAGTGTGGAAGAGGTCCCTGTGTGGCCTGGTAGTTTATACCCATGAAGAACTGTGGAAGAGGTCGTGTGGCTTGGATAGTCCTGTGTACTATTATTAACCCCGATCTAGGGTGTGGATCAAGTTTATCTATATAAACTACAAACTTCTTGGTGGCAGGTGATCACCAAGTGTAGTGGATTAGGTCTTAGCATGAGACAGAACCAATTGTTTTATATCTACTGTGATTTTTAATTTAGTATTCACTATTTTACTATTTAATCCAGAAATCTCTAAATTTACTTTGATAATTAATCTTGGAATGAATTTATAATAGTATTTCCTTATTATAATATATTCAAAAGTAATGTTGATAACCAATATTATGATTACTGAGAATTAATCAATCTTCTAAGAAGTTATTTAAATAGTCAAAATTTCATAACAATATAACATTGATTTACTATGATGTAGTTAACTTTATTGGGGAAACCTTTTAGAAAAAAATTTACAACAATAATTTTAAATAGATACTCAATTCACCCCCTTCGAGAGTACTCTACTTTGACCAACAGTTCACCAATCTCCAGACTTACTAGTTGAATTTTTAGGCATGAAATCCATTGTCATTTAATGATTTCATTACAAATCTCCAGGGATCACCTTTGAAACTTAATTTCATTAAACCATTTATATATTTCATGAAATTATAATACATGATACCTTAATTCATGTTCCATCAACATTGTAACTTCTTCATTATATTTTGATCAATTAAATTTTGCTATTTCACTGATCATTATCTATATCCATTGAAAATTATAGGAAAAATTAAACTCAGACAAAATGAGGGATCATCAATCACCATATTTCTATTTTTTTCAAATAAATTCAATGTTTTCCAAATGAATATGTTAAATTTTTAATATATATTTTCTCTTATTTTACCTTTACAAAAATTTATTTCAAATTATCTCCCCATTATAGACAAGTAATACTATCATAGACAAAAAATGTTAAGGGAGATGGATGAACAATAGGATTTTGATCGGGATAATAGAGATATTCCTCTTCACTAAGAGAATAACAATAATGGTTTCATTCAACCTAGAATGGGAGATGGCATTTACTCTTCCAATGGAATAAGAAACTACTGTTCCTTCCCTTCCCTAGAGGTTAATATCATTTGCAGAAATTCTTGATGCTCTTTTGTCACCTGACTCTAGAAATACACCTACTCTCACGAACCTAGGGGATGGATCCAATTCAGTGATGGCTAGTCCGGACACTCTTAAGAAAAGAATGGATCTCAGTAAATTATCTGTATGAGGATGAACCTTTTTTGAGAGGTGTATGAAATCCTGGTCTTATGCCAATCAGAAAAGAATAATTTTAAAATGATGGGGCTTCATGTGCTGGAGACTTGTTCAAATTGTAAAAAGAAACTTTCAGTTTATTTCGGAAAGGAAGGATAATTTAGACATGGTCGAGATAATTGGAAGCATCAACTTCAAATCAGGTTTCTTCAGAATATCGGAGTGGGATCCTAATTTTAATCATTCCAAGCAAAGATTTTCCAAGGAACGGGTGTGGAAAATATTACACAAGATTCCATGGGTGTACTGGAATCCTACGATTCTCAGTGGCATTGCCTCCTAGATTGGGACACCTTTGAAAGTTGATCCACGCTCCATCAATTGTGATTTGGTTTTTATGCACGATTTCTTATTGAGATTAACATGAAAGTATCACCTCCGGGTTTCATCATTATTGCTATGGGTGATCATCAGTGGGAGGATTCACATGAGTTTGAGAATCTTCCCATTTTATTTAATCACTACAAAATGGTTGGCCATTTGGTTAACAACTGTTGGGTGTTGCAAATACTAGTTAAGCCAACACTTGTTTACTCTACTTGGAGGGAGGTATCTCGAGGAAAAGGTGGTGATAGTGCTGGAAAGGGGAAGGATCATGGAGCTAGAATGTTCAATGGAGGCCCATTAGGAATGAAGGAGGCACTTACCTCTTTATGGGTTGACTTGGTCGAGGAAGAGGATCTTAGGAAATTGGGCTGTAAGGGGGATCAAAGTGAAGATGTTCCAGAGGAACATGACATGGAATACTCCACATAATTTGTCTCTGTTTCACTTTATTTTCAAGTAGAAGACATTATTTTTGACCTCATCTCTAATAGAATACAGAATTTCTGGACTTGGATCCACCCACTTTGAGGTCTGAGACTGTTAATGGGATAAGGAATATGGGACTCAAATTGAAATATGCTCAACCTAGAAGACACAATTCAGGAATCCATGACTACGTGAATTGATCCCAACTATAGACTAATTCAACACCTGGGGCCATCACTCCTGTTAAAGAAGTAGAGGTTTAGGCATGTGATTAATCAAATATCAGTGTTCTTAACTCAGATACCAAGAGATTTGGAGAAACGACTAAAATAGTTAATTTACAGAATCACCCCTTGGATATCCTCTATGAGGATACAAATAGGAGAACTTCCACTTCTATAATTTCTACTCCGATGTTTCATAAATCAGATACCAATGGTAATGGGGAATTACCACCAATGGAAAGCATTAATGAGGGTTATTTTTTGGAACTACTAGGGGTTGGCAAACCCTGAAACAATGGGATCCATTAGGCTGATCACAGGTAAATATAAACCTGATAAGTTAGGTATAACGGAGCCTAATACTTCCTCCACATGGCTGGGTAATGTCCTTTCAATTATAGGCTACTCCCTTCTGAGTTGTATCAGGTTGGTTAGATCTCTAAACAGAGTCTGGCTTTTTGTTCATCAAGGTGTTGTTCATCCAGCTATTGTAAGTGTGAATAATCATATACTCAAATGCAACTTTATGGAGTCTGGATAAAGGGTGTGATGCTCATTTGTATATTCTCATTATAATTACATTGATAGGAGGATACTATGAAGTAAAATACAGGACCTAACACCTTCAATTTTGGATCCATGGATTTCCATAGGGGACTTCAACTCCATTCTGCATGTAGATGAGAATCTAGGACCAGTGTTTTGTTCTACATGCAGGGTTGAATTTTGAGAATGCATTGAGAGGGCCAGTGTGACTGAAATCAATCTCAAGGGGGGCAGGTTCACCTGGTACAGAATAATATTAATGGAATGGGAGACTATAGAATTGACCGGGCATTTTTCAGTGATGCCTCTCATTCACTTTGGATGTCTATATCTTGCATCTACTTGGCTAAACACAACTTGAATCATCATAATATTCTAGTATGTATTTTTAATATTGGATGAATGCAGACACTTCCATTTTGATTTAACAATGCTTGGGCCTTCCTTTAAGAGTTCTCAGTAACTATGTAGGACACCAGGGGACTGAGGGATGGTGGTGCTAACCCTCTTTTTTGTATCTCTAAATTCAATCTTGATAAGTTGAAGTTGAAGAAATGGAGAAAAGATAGGATTAACTAATTGGATGCGGAAATTGATGGGCTAAAATATGATTTAGATGGCTTAAAAGAGTCTGTTACCAAAGGACAGTTTAATGGGGATCATAGACAGGAAGCTGATGTCTCTTCTAATCATGGGAGTCTCATCAATCTTCGTGACAACATTCAAAAAGACATCTTTAAAATTAGGTGGATTTCATAGGGGAATGGGAACACAAAATTATTCTATGACCTTCAGAGGGACTGAAGGGAAAACAGGCCTTTGGCATTTCTCAAGGATGGAGGAAATGTTCAAGAAGAATGGTAGGAGCTTTCAGTGCATATTTTTTATTATTATAGGATCCGTTTCAATGGTTCCCCAATGAATGAAATGATAAGAAAAAACACTACCCCAAATCTAGTTATGGAAGAGGTGAACATTTCTCTCACCTCAATACCAATGGAATTTGAATTTAAAGATGTTTTTTTAGTCTCAGGATGGAATTCTATCTTGGGACGGATGGGTTAACTAATCAATTTTTTTAGACATATAGGGAAGTCATTAAAAATTATTATTGTCTACTTGTTAAACATTTTTTAAGGATGTAAATTTACCCTAAGGCTTTAATGAACAACTTATCACTCTTATCCCAAAAGGATGAGAATGTGAGTGAGACAAGATAGTTCAAGCTGATTACTCTTGTCAATACTATCTATAAGGTGATTAATAAAATTCTTGCAAGAAGGCTTTCTTGGGTTTTGGATAAGATTATATCTTGGAACCAATTTGGTTTTGTGAAAGGTGGAAACATCCAGGATTGCTTTCTCACTACCTCGGAATGTGTCAATATTCTTAGGAAATAAACCAGAAATAGAAATATAGCACTCAAACTAGAAATCACCAAATCCTTGATAGAATGGATTGCGGTTTCAATGGAAGTGTCTTAAACAATTTTGGATTCTATAAGAAATTCATTCACTTGATCAGGATACTTTTTTAGTCAGCCTGCAACTCTATTCTTGTTAATGGGTCCCTGGAGGGTTACATCACTTTCTCCCAAGGAGGGAGGCAAGGGTATCCCCTCATAGCCAATATATTTTTAATATTAGAAGATTATCATAGCATAATTTTAATTGACATGGTTAACAGGGGTGAATTTTCAACAATCAGAGCAGGATGAGGTAACTCTTCTCCCTCTCATTTATTCTTTTCCAATGACATTGTCATTTTTACACAGGGGAAAAAATAAACATCATTTATATTAAAGATTCGCTTAAACATTATGATAATGTATCTGGTCAAGTTATCATCTGGAGAAAATCCTTTATTTACATTGGAAAGATCATTTCATCCCCAAGAAAGATACGTCTCACCACTGACCTTGGAATCAAGGAGGGTGCTTTGCCTTTTGTATATCTAGGTGTTCTAATGTTTTGAGGAAAATCCTAGTAGTCAAAAATTTTAAATTCATTGGATTAAATGATAAAATACCTTGCCTCATGGAAATGTATGTCCTTCTCAATTGTCGGGACATTTTCCTTATAAAGAATGTTGTTATGTTAAAGCTTGTATACTCATTTATGGTGTATCTTTGGACAGTTTCTATTATTATATGGCTTAACATGATGACGAAAAACATTTTCTGGAGTAGAAATATCATGGAAAGTAAGGTAATCATTCCCCATTGAAGAAAGAATGATTTCCATATAATCTGGGAGGTCTTGGAATCAAGAACATGGAGGCCTTCAATTAGTCTCTACAAGAAAAGTTTGTTTGGAAACACGTCAACACCAAATATGCTGCACTGGACTTCTTAAGGAACAGGTTTATGGCCTAACTTATTACAAGAAAATACTGCTATCTTGATTTGACCATTTGGACTGAGATAAAGTCAATATTTCATAAAGTGATCAATTATTCCAAATGGATGGTGAATAGGAATTATTCCCTTTGTTTTTGGTATGAATACTGGACTGGTGGAAACCCATTAATTAGTTCAACCTAGAGGATTCTAACATCAATCATAACATCATGACTAAAGAGAAGCACGAAAACATGGAAATGGTACCAGATGATATTGTCAATATTGTTAATGGTTTTGATTTTGTCAACAAAGAGGATACTCTGATCTAGTAGGGATCTATAAATGGTTGGCTAGACTGAAAAATATTTTACTACATATGATTGATGGTGAGAAAAAATGGTTTGGTAAATTGAGTAAAAAATGGATGGAACCCTCAGGGTTCTCTCCTCTATGGAGGTTGGTGCTCAAAAAGATACATGTACATGTTAATCATCAAAGGGTTGGCATCTCCTTATGATCTCAATGTCCCCTTTGTAAAAAACAAATAGAAGACGTTGATCATCTTTTCAAGAGCTGTAAGGATGCCTCCTCTCTTTGGATGGTAGTGAAGTATATTTATGGTGTCTAGAGTTTCTATCTTAATTTAGTCTGAATGCTACTCACATCATTATTCAATGTTACTCTATTCAAGAATATTCTTGTGTTATTTTATGTGGCCTATACTGAAACTCCCCACTGCATATGAAATAACAGAAATGCAATGGTGCACAACAAGTCATGCTTTGATGCAGACCGCGAGCTGGGATCCATTATTATTGTGGTTCATGATGCGAAAAACATGTACTTGGATTATCAAAGCAATATTGTTGAAGACTGGGTGTTCTTAAAGCAGTTGAACATCATGAAAAACTACCCGACCCCTCTTCACACCTTAGAATTCTTCTGTATGCCCCCATTTTCATGATGGGTCATATTCAATACAGACTGAGCTTTTAGGGGTATCCCCAGCCCCACGAGATATGGTGATATCTTTAGGGATGAGAACAAGGATGCTCTATAATTATTTTATAGATCCTGTGGGAATTCCACGACAATGGAATCAGAGATGATGAGGCTTATTATGGTGGTTGAGGAAATTATCCAAAGGAATTGGAATAATGTTTGGTAAGAATGTGAATCCACCACGCTTGTGAAAGCTGTAAAAATGGGGTAGAGACACATGTCATGGATGATGGATGCTAAATGTGTGTATTTCATTTCAAAGCTTTAAACTCTACACTATTTAATCACTCATTCCTTTCATGAGGACAACTATATTGGTGATGGGTTGAAAAAGAAAGGGTTAAATGTGAAAGGATGTTATCACATGACCACTCTGTCTGATGATATGGTTACTATTCTTCACTGCACAAATGTAAAATTCCCTCATTTAGCCTTCAAATGCTTGTTTTCTATCTCTAAAACAAGGGACCCTACGATCTATTTTCTCCAAAAATAAATGAAAAGTAATTTAATGTTCATGGGAAAAGTGTATCAATTCAAACATAAGAAATGTTCTATCCAAAATTTCACTCTAAGTCTACTTGAGTTATACACAATGATGAATACTATAGGATTTAATTTAGAAAAAATATTCCCCTTACCAACTGATAATGATACCTTATTAAATGAGATCTCATATACTTGTCATCAAGGGTTATTCACTTTCATTCTAGGTTTAGGAATAAACAATGATATATGAATTTTTTTGAATGATCGTCTTAATACTCCAACAATCACTTCAACAAATTGATATAAAATATTCAAGTGTAATAAACATGATAGGTGACCTTTAGTCACATCCACATTTAATTAACTTTTTATTAATTTAATTACCCCATTGTAAAATGATCTTTTTCTTGACTAAACATGGACAAATGATTAAGAAGAAAATCCTTTACAAATGAAAATATCTTCATGCAATTTCTAAAATAATAATATTTCATACCAATTGAAATAATGATTCTAGAAGATTATTTATCTTTATTCATTTATAATTCCATCAAGGTAATGACTCATAAATATCTTTAAAATAGTGTATCTTCAAGAATTAATTTATAGATTTTGTAATAGGGAGAACACACTTGGATGGGTCTTTAACTTGTGACTATCCTGATTGAAAACATTCACAAAATTACCATGTATAATCTTCTTAAACACTTCATCATCATGATAGAAAACATAGGATCAATCAAAGATAGTATTTTCTTTATCCTAGATATCTAAATTGGGAACCCCATTCTATAAATTCATCAATGATGATCAAATATGATATTAATATTTCAATATCAATTGGGGAATCATTTTAGGATGATTACTTATTAATCATTTCTATCAATAATTGACATCAATCACTACATATCATGTTCATACTCTGAGAACATTCCCCACATTCTATTACATTCATTATAAGCATAAATAAAATAAAAAAAAGTTTATGTGAATAAGGCAGGTCCTTCCTATTTGAACAAAAATGAGGATATGTCTTCCTCAACCAAGTTACCCCATTTACTAAAATCATCACTCTTGGAAATTAGAATATATATTTTAATATTTTATGTATCCATGTGTCTCTTCACACTATATTCTACATTGAGTGGAGAATTTATCTTCTTAACATCTTTAATAGATTACATATTATTACTCCTCTTAAGAATTGGTTATTTTTTTGGAAAAATGGTTAGAAAACCTTTTACAATGTTATCAACATTATTACATATCTAACACAAAACATATTCAACACAATATATGTTTATTGTTAACAAACTCTCTGGCAATTTTTCTTCATCAGGTGGGATATTTACTTTTCTATTTTTACATTCCTTATCTTGTAAATCATCCATTTTTTGTCATTATTTCCAAATATTCTAGATAAAAAAACTAAAATGTCATTAGGAGATACTTTAGTAAGCTTGCATCATCAAACCAATTTATTATGAATTCTATAAATCTTAGTAGTTCTTTTTCATTGCGCACTTCTCATAAACATTTTGGATATTTAATCCATGTTTTCTCATCATTTATTCATGGAATATTATTGGTGTAATTTATGTTCAAAATCTTCTTATGATTTTCCCCCAAGGAAAATTATTTATTCCAATCCATATTATGTGGTCTTATTTTTTAATCTTGTTTGGATACATGTCGATATGGGAATATACAAGCCTTGTGACATCCATCATTTCATATATCATATACGTCTTCATGATTCCAAAATCGATTTGAATTATATTTATTTTTATAGACCTATGGATGTTTCTTTTTCTTCTCTTGTATTCCCCCTTGATATGGGGTTCCTTTGTGTTTTTACTTTTGGGGATTATACCAAAAATATAATGTAAAATTTTCTAGTATGTTGTCGCACCAATAATTACCAACAAATATTGATTTCCTTATATATTTTTTATAGGTTGTTGGGTGTTCTTCAAAGCATATAGTACTTTTTTTGGGGAAACATCATTCCCATTATTTTTCCTATCTACCCAAGTTAAGGTTGATTGTTTCTTCCCTCCTTTCTTCAACCCTAATTATTTATGGTTTCTTCAACCTGAACTAGTTTTGGGAATATATTTGGAAACATTATTACAATATGGTATAGATGATACCTTTTTATTATCAGATCATTGTGATAGATCACTGAATGAAGTCATGATATCCTTATCCCATATGTTGGAGGTATTTTAACTATAGAATCCTTCAGTTAGCATTGAATTCCAGAATCCACTGACTCTTTTTTTTGTAATGTATCAATATCTGTCTTCTCAATATTGGCCAATAGAACATCCAAATTGACAAATGTCATTTTGAGGATGATCATTTGAATTTTTAACATAATAATATTTTCTTTGCAATCTTTCTTTATTATATTATCTTTATATTGATGTTAATTTAATTTCTTATTAATAAAAGAGTTATTTTCATTAGTCTTCTTTGTTTTTTCTTCCAATTCTACCCCCTCGACATCAATGATATTAATGAAAATTTATTCTATTTGTGGATTTTTTTTCTTCAAGAGTATTCATGAATCTATCTCTCTAATGAACATATTTTATCATTTTTTGTGGATTTATTTCATGATATATATTTGTTGTTTCAAAGGTTCCAACTGGACTAGAGATCTTTAAACATCCTACAATTTTTTTTATTTCAATCCCTTCTCCATAGCAACAGATTATCCTTACTGATGGGTGGCCTCATCCTTCATACATTGCTAGAATCTATAATTAAGAGATATTATTTATATGGGAACACAATATATGATATTTCTTATTCTAAAACCTAATTTCCATAGAAAGTTTGTAGATTTATTCTCATCACCACTTGTTTTAGGATATTCATCTTAAAGAAAATGTTTAAATTTACTAACACATACCTCCTAATTTATCAATACATTATGGTTTTTTATATCCTTGGAAAAATATTGATCAACTAGATATTTAAATTCTATACTAAATATGTCAACATTTTCAGCCAGGCATAAAGAAACAAATACTTCTTATTCTATAGATATGATTGAATACCTCTTCAAATTTATTTTATATTTCTTTATCGAGTTCATAATTCTCTTTGTAGATATATAATTATACAATGAGATAACTGAATCATCCCCAAAGTTATACTTCATTGTTAACACAAGAAAGAAACTGAAATCTTAAAAAGAGAATAACCTCACATTAGAGAATCTAATAGAGGCGAAACTCTACTCTAATAGGACATGAAATGACAATTTTTGGATTTTCTGAACACTTAGATGGGGGTTTGATTTAGTGTTGGGAATATTTTAGTATTTGGTATTCATTTCTATTTGACCTATTAGCATCAATATTCTCTTATACTTAGTCCCAATGAAATGAATGTATATGAAAATGTAAACAATAACACATGATGTTTTTAAAAGGTTCAGTACACCAAAAGAGAAGGTTTTCCATGGAATTATATGTATATAATCCAACCACAAAACCAATAGAAACAAATCCTTTAATTGTTGTTAAAATAATTTGAAAAAACACCTTTTCTTAAAATACACTATTTTTAATTGATAGTGTAACTTTTTCTGCTCTTGGTGGGATATTTATATTCCCTCTGAACGTTGTATCCACCTTTTTATTAAGGTAATTTGTAACACTTGTCTATTCATCCACTAGATTATAAGTTTATTTTATTTCTCAGTGTTGATTTTATCTTACAAAAATTTATTATTATTCACTTGGTTTATTTCACAGGGATATGGATGCAACCCTTATTCTTCCTAGTAACAAAATGAATGTTTTACTATCTTCATATTCTATCCATCATAATGTTATTCATGGTTTATGGATAGATGAATAAAAAATAGATCATGAACCAAGTGATGATCAAATAATATCATCCTAGGCACCAAATCATCTTCCATCACTAATAATTGACAAATAATTATTTGAAACAGTGTGTATAGATGTGTATTTTTTTTGAAGAATGTGTTTATTTGTTTAAGTAACCAAAGCATTATTAAAATTAAATGTCAAGATTACATGAGCTGAAAATATGGGGTTAGATTACAATATGTCACATGAAGGGTGAGTAATTCATTGGGGAGATCCTAAAACAAAGTAATTATTTAACATAAATCTTTATTTGTAATCCCATCCATAGCTTCATTTTCTTCATAGTAGGTATGAGTGGTAATATGATTGATATCTTTGAGTGAATGAAGACACTCCATCCATCGAGTAGTGTTATACCATGCCAGATGAACCATCCCATTCCAAAGAGCTTGGAAAATTGTCCTCTAGTCACTGTCTATCCATATATTATTCCTTCCTTAGTGTTTAGAATAGGATATTTCATGAATGACCATCATCAATTCAGATTCCATAGAAGAGGTGTTACCACATCCTCTAAGAGTAAACCTAAGGACTTGACCAAGATTGTTCCCAAATATTCCCCCACATCCTTAATGTCCTATATTTCTATTGGAAGCCCAATCAATATTAACTTTGATCCAACTAAAAGGTGGGGATTTCCAAAAAAACATCAAATGTGCACCGCGATTGATGAAAAATGTCATCAACCTGATGTCTTCTCAGAATCATGAAATCCTTCACTGTGTTGTTGTAGTTCCCCTTCTAAATTGAGTCGCCTTCTTTTATATCAATGATAATTCGAATACGACCTACATTGATGTTGTGTGAGCAATTATTTTGAATATTTTAAATTTTATCATACCAGATCACATGAAAAAGCATAGTTATTGCAACATGGAAATTATTTTTGATTTTTGAGAGCTATATAAATCTACACAATGCTTTAGCTGAGCATTAAAAGTGACAAGAATCATCCATATACAATCAAATATGTCAAAAATATAATTCCAAAGGGTAGTGGTGGTGGAAACAGAAAAAAAATAAGTGATTGGTATCATCCCTTTGTTGATTATAAAGATGAAATTTGTAATAAATGTGAATCCCAAAAGATTGTAAACATGAATGAACTGGGATCATGTTGTAGGTGACACACCAAATAAGAGTAAGTCTTGATGTTTTTATCCAAGGTTTTCCAAATAACTTGTTCCAACTAAGTACATTTCCGTCATCATGGAAGTGATGATTGTAAAAAAAAATTGATTCTATAATGCCATTATGAATAGACTCCCATAAAATAAAATCATCCATGTTTGGGAATGTATATTTGGAAATCACCTAAACGAAATTCACAGAGAGACTATCAAGTTGTGAGTTAATGACATCTCATATGGTCATATTGATTTTTTCAGGGATCTGATATGGGATTAGAGTAGATAGAGTGCCATTAGTCCAGTTTTCTAACCAGAATATCATTGTAGAGTCCATGGAGACCATCTATCTGGAATTGGTCATAAGGTTGGCAGAAGTTTTTTAATGGAATGCCCGATGGAGGAGTTTAGAAAATTCATGTTGTATTTTTTTAGTTTATCAAGGAACATACTTTTTATGAAGCCAATAGCAAGGGAATTTCTGTGAATTAGGTTACAAGTAGGGCTGGCTGGAAGTGCTTCATTAAATAGGTTCAAATTTTAAATGCCAAGACCCCCCTTGTCAAAATTTTTGAAAAAATAGAAAAAGGAACAATCACATGCTTCCTTTCCAAACTTCTACTAGACCCAAAAAAAAGTTAATGAAAGTTTTCAATTTTTTTGAAAGAGTGATAGGCCATTTATAAACCATAATTTAGTATACCTTTTTGGAAATAATAACTGACTTTACAGTGTATATTATGCATTCCATAGAGAGAGTCATCCCCTTCCGTGTGGAGAGTTGATTAACTATTTAATATTCAATGTTAGTGAAAAAGCTTGATTTGGGATTTCCCAAAAAAATGGGGATACCAACATATGTGAAAAGAAATGATCCTTCCTTAATATCTAAATAATTGAATATATAGTTTTTTCTATTAGATTGAATGTTTCATCCAAATATAGAGGAGGATTTTTTTTCTAGCTAATGACATTACCCCAAACCTCTTCATAGTGAGACAGATCATTTTTGAGAGTTTTTATGTTTCTTTTGTCTCTTTGTAATACATAAATAATGTAATATGCACATAAAATATGTGTAGGTTAATTGACATTCCTTTCAACATGTACTGGTGTATGTTTATTTTGATCCACCAGGTGAGTGAAAATGCATCATAAATAATCCTCCATAATAGAAAAAAGAAAGACATAGAGGGGATCACCATGTTTGATACCTTTAGTTCATTTGAAGTAGCCTATAGGAGAGCCATTTATTAAAATATAACTGGAGGCTGAGTATAAAAAAGGTGTAATTTTAGTTATGAAGGAGTTGTTGAAGCCAAAACCTTGAATCACATTAAAGAAAAATTCCAGTCCATGGTATCAAAAGATTTCTGAATATCATGTTTTTGAGGTGTTAGTGGATTATAAGGCTAGACAAATATAGTCTTGGATGGTTCTTCCCTTGAAGAAACCAAATTTATTCCAAAAGATGATTTTATCAGCAATATTGGAATATCTATTGGAAATCAATTTCGAAATGATTTATAAAGGTTGTTGAGAAGGGAAATATGTATTGATATATATCTTCTTTAGAAAAAAATATACGGAAATAAAACTACTACTTCTTCATTATTGAATCACAACATTCCTATGAGATTGTTTAAATAATAATAATTAGCTCAGAAAATCATCTTCACAGTCTAACATCCAATTATAATAATTATTCTTTAGCTTGGCACACTATTTTTTTCATGGACACACAATAATACAAAACTACGTTGCATGGTAAAATTCATTTTCATCGATACAAAATATAAATAGATGAGTGTATTAGTTCAATTAATTTAATCATTGGTATAGCCAAAATTTAATTCATTTTAATTTAACTAAACAACAAATATCAATTCATGAAATAATGATCTGTCACAAACTCATATGTTTTCTAATTAAATTATTAACCAAGTACATGAATAGTGCATGTTCATTTCACATCTTCAATTTTGTATTAATCATTTTATGTGATATATATTTTGTTTAAGTTATTATTTTATGCATTTATAGTTTTTTATTCAGGTCACTTGAATACTTCTATGAAATATTTATATAATATCTACTAACTATTTATGTAACAATACCAAAATCCTCATCCTCCTGTTAGCTCCCTTTCACACACATTGTCCTATTATGTTATTCTTTTGAAATTTTCATTTTATTAATCTATCTAGTTCACATTAACAATAACATAACATAATAAAATAATGAATCTACCTCCATCTTCATAAAAACAATATGCATTTGTTTATATCCTCCACACACAAAAAACTAATGTGTGATCCTCCTTCACAAAAATAGTGTTCCTCTATTTATTATTTGTTGAAATAAAAATTTTCATCGCATGTAACATGTAAAATAATATATTCATTTTTAATTAGAAGGATAATTTTTAATATTCATCATGTAACTTTGTGTGAGTGTGATACTCATCACTCGTCTGCATTACTGTTATCTTTGCAAAGCAAGATGAGGCTGTATAATCCCAAGTAATGTTTCTATGAAACTTTTTCATGCATGATGTTCATAGATCTCCTTCACACAACCATAATGGTTCATATCACACACATTTTTCACAAATTCATATAGACTCATTAATTTCTTCTTCCTTTTTTCAAAACACATAGACATAGTGATGCTCTGTTTTTTCATAAATACAAAATCTCTCATTTTCGAATGCAAGAATTAGAATATTCTTATCTTGGAACATTACCTTTTATAGGAAACATTGACCAAATTCCACTGACTATTTCACGGATTCAAATCCTGGAATTTATATTGTGTTTTTGACTTATTCCCCAGCTGGTGATATCAACACTAATTCCATTAAACTATTTGTTAGGTGACATCCAAAATAATTGAATATTTTCGTAGCGACAAGATTATTCTAACAATGAATATATCATGAGAATTATATCATAAAAAAAAATATCTTTTAATGCCTTGAACTTAACCATGTTAATCAGATGTTTGAACAACCCCATACAACTATGTATTTAGTTTGGACTAAGAATATTATATTAATCATGTTAAAAAGTTATATGATTATTTGTATCATGATTCTCTCTATATTTTTACCTTATAATGATCATTGAAAATATTTCTTTGAGTGATGGTGTGTTTAAAGTCTTCTACTATGAATGAAAAATTCAGTGAGAGACTGGGGGAGGAAAACAACATGGATTCTTTAAACACATGGGAAAAAAGATAGGAAGACCCTAATTTAACAGATTGGGTGATCAATGTAATATGGTTATGTTTTAAAATATGGGAGTAGTTCCATGCACTATATGTCCTACATTAGACTATGCATTCATTTTCTATGACTTTTTCCACCTAATCCATGTAGTATAGTGGCCAAGATGGTGACTGAAACTAGCATCAGTACACTAACACACAGTTCACTAGGATACATCCTAGTGTGCTTGTGACCCCAAATATGTGAGGCATCATTCATGATATATGTAGTCCTTATACACGAGCTCACCATGTAGGAACCCTCATATTCCAACCCATGTCTCCTTCAGGATTTATCGATATGGTTCCTTAGGCATGTTTAACCAAGGAGTCCCATATAATCCATAGTTCAGTAGATCATTTCATTCCCCTTATATTGGCCTTAATTTTTACCAATATATAGAATATATTCTTTTTGAAATATGAAATCAAATAAAAACATAGCCCCTCCTCAACCATTTTCATGGACACCACATCTTGATAATAACATCATGAAATAATATAAACCAATAATTTTTCATCACCACCATTGTATATTCTTCATCACATTTTGGAACATAAATAACAAATAAATTATTTAATATAAATTCAACATTTTTCTTTGATGAAAAAATTGTTTCTGATTTGACATATATATTTTGACATGTAGATCAGTTCACTAATTATCAAATATACTAGGAGAACTCTTTATGTATGACATCCAATTTCATTTACTATATCTATAAAAATTCATTAAAAATGACATTTGAAACTCAAATTCTTTAATCCATTTTTTGTATCCTAAAATTATTTGACATTATCACATCAACAAGGCTCCATAAACCTTGAGACTTATTTATCATATTGAAAACAATAAAATATGCCTATTTCAATGACTAAAATTAACTTCTAACAATAATAATTTAAAACCAATAGAACTCATACATTAAAGTGGGACCTTCATCACATTCATTAGTATCAATGTTATAAATTTATTTTTTATGTTTTTAGCATCATATTTGGGTGTTCCGAACCTGGGTTGTTATAATTTTAATCAAAGGAGGCTATAGAAAAAATTGGTGATTATGATGTTATCGTGTGAATATATCATAATTTGTATGGAAACCCCAATAGGTCTATAAGAATGAATATTACTGTATATTGAATTAATTTTAATCCCCTTTGAGGTTTTAGGTAATGATTTTATAGAATGATTAATCAATTCTTAGGAAACATTATATTAGGATTGAGTATATATAAGGAATTAATCTAAACTATGAATTTAAATTTTTTCAAAAAAAAATTTAAGTTATGAAAATCCTTTATGGTTCATAGGATCTTACATATTGAAATAATTATGGGAGCCACTGGTTTATAAAATAGATTACCACAAGATTAAAAAGATATTTGGTGACTGAGTGATTAATGTTATTTAAAAAGTAAATTTCCATGTTTTTTTGGCTCAAAATCTCAATGTTATGATAATTTTTTTGATGTTAATATAATATTTCATGTTGAAATAATTTAGGAAAGATTTATGTTTATAATTGGGTATTATAATTTAATTTTGGATATTAGGGTATTATTTGATCATATAAATTATTAATAATTTGGGAATTATCTTACCATGTGTTGACCATTATGGTTCTTTTTATTGTGAAAAGAAAATTTGAATATATTTATTTTTCTTCTATGGTTATATTATCATTTAGTAGTTTATTTTTATGGCTTTAGGATGAAGGAAAACCTATTTAATACTCCAAATTTGGAGAAAAAGGTATGATTGTGTTTGAAACTGAAAAAATATGAAAATATACTCATCAAAAATGATTCTTTATTAACATATTCAAGATTGTAAATGAAATTCTAAAATCTAGTAAAGGTATATTGCAACAAAATTTTGTCCTATCACAACCATTTCTAATGATACCAATGAAATTTTTCATAATTAATTGTTTTATGGTTTGGTGATTGTTGATTTTTCCATGATCATTAAATTTATTGTGGTAAATGAAGTTTACCACTCTCTGTTATTATTAAATAATTATGCATTTCTCCCATACCCAAAATATCACTTACCACCTAGGATATCCTATTTAGAAATTTAGTATGTGTTATTCTAGATATCCTCTGTACTTCCTTTTCTGTATTTTTTGGATGATTTTTTATTAATCCTTTTTACAATTTCGGTTTACAAAAAGGTATTTTAAAATTTTTATCCATTAAATTTTAATATTATGATAAAATTATAAAGATGAAATTTAATATGGGGGAGTGGGAGACTGTAACACTTGGATATTTGTAAAGAGAAAACTATATTCGATATCATATTCGATACACAACACTGAGCATAAACGATCTGTGAAATATATAATAGCTATAACCAAGATGTTAAATTGGATAATATGAATAGTTTTAACAAATTTTTAAAAAATATATATAATCTTTCATGTAAATATATATTATCAATTTTTTTTAAATAATCAATCATTTAGGGTAAATAAAATTTCTTCTTCAAAAATATGTTTTCTTTAAAAAAGTTATTCATTTATTTTTGTTGAAACAAAATTAGATTTTGGAAGTAATTTTTTTGATAATAAGTTTATTTTTATATAATGGAATATCAAAAATAAATTATGTGTAAATTATGGTATTTTTTTAAAATATTTATTTTTCAGTGATTAGTGAAAAATTGTGATTTTTGAAAAACCACATTTTTTTCAGTAAATTGTATAATATTAATGTACCATTATGTTTTTAAATGATTTACCTTAATAAAATTATTATTTAATTTTATCTTTTCCACATAATATAGTGTAGTAATCCTTATATTTTTTTATTAGTAAACATTTATTTTTCTGTCTAGAAAATGAGATTTTTTGAAAATTTGTTTGAATAGGGATAATGTTTATCCTTTTTAATTAATTAAAATAATCACTAATTATAATGAGTTTTAATGAAATTTATACATTATATAACAATAAATATAAATTTATTTTCACATAATTAATATTATTATTCATATAGATTAAATTAAAATTTTAATTTCTTGAAAAACTTATTTGTTGAAAGAAATATTTTTTATTGCATCTCTGGATTAAATTTTAAATTAAAATTTACCACTTATGTTAATTTAATTTGTTCAAAATGATAAAAATTTTGGAATCAACATAATTTTTAATATATAATAAGGTAAAATTAATTTTACCAATAATTAAAAAGAAAAATAGTAAAGATTATATACAATCGACCATGGAGAAATGGGTTACTTAGGGGGATGAAATAGAAAATAAATGGGCTATTTTTTCAATTTTACATTGTAAAAATACTTTTGGCAGGAAATATGTCGATACTAACCTTAAAAATATTTAATATATGGTCATTTGGAATCTTTTTCAAGGGGACAACTTTCTAACTTTAGATTGATTTTGGACATTTCCCTGTAGTTTCCATGTGGGTTCCTTTCACCACTTATAAAAGCACACCCTCCTCTCCTATTCACACGATTAAATCAATTTAACTAAATTAGTCCAAATAATATGAACTACTAACATTATTATCTATGTCATAGATCCCTTTATTTGATAAAAAATATATTCAATGATGAAATTTGGTTCTTACCTAAAGAGGTTGTTTGGAGAAGATGTATCATTTAGAACTATATGTTTTTATTTTATTTCTTCTTCATCCTCATTAAAATATTATTAAATTATTATTATATAACATCACTAGTATATAACATATACTGTTATTTCATTATGTAAATTACTAAATGAAAATTCATATCCTCTTCTACTAAACGGGATACGAAATCATCATTCGTGTTTATAGTGGACTACCTGCTGAAAACCAAGGTAATTCGTTTTTCATCATCACCTCTCATGAAATGTTATAATGATTTATTGAATATATATATATATATATTATATTTTTATCATATTTATATTTTTTTAGATATGATATCACATATAATATATTACTTTCCAGTCTATGGGGGACACAATAATGTTTTTTATGTGTACGGTGGATTAGAGCCTCATGAAGTGATGTGATTAGGTTTTCAATAATGATTTACATGGAAGTTAATGATGATATATTTAATTAATATTTGTGATCTAAATTAAATTATTATGATATTCAGGAAATATTTATTAAATTATAAATATAATATATCATTTTCTTTCTCATACTGAAATATGATAATAGCTTTCATGTGCACATATAGACTACCACCTTCATAAAGATATGTGATTCTTTATTTAACTAAACACCACAAGTGCGATATAAATATAAGTATATTTAATGAAATAATATTTTATTCATGATATTATTATGATTAAAATATTTCAGTATATTAAATACCTTATTTCCATAATGTTCAATGAAAAATGGAAACATTATCTATTTGTACGTATGAACTACTGTCTCCAGGATTGTAGCATATTTAATTTTTCATAACCACAGTTCATTAATGGATTTCAGGGCATACTTTATGTATAATTATGGTAAAAATTCCCTGATTATTATTTTGGATACGTTGAATTAGTGACATCTTAGACTACGATTCACACACCAAATCCATTTCTGAAACAATGAATCAAATGTCTTCAAAACACCATTTTTGTTTTTAAGTGATTTGGTATTAAAATTGGCGATTTTAAAATAAATAAAATAAATTATTTAAGTATAATTTATTAATCCTAGAAAATATTATTATGAAATTAATTAATTTATTAATGTATATTGTTCATGATATAAAGGAAATACAAGGAATCTCAAAACTCGAGGTAAGGGTTTCTTACATCGCATTTTATCTTTGTGAGACATATGCCATATTCACCAGTTTTTTTATTATGTGGTGTATATACTTCCCCTTCACAAGTAATAACAATAATAATTTATACATCTTGGTATTTTATGTTTCTATTTATATTTTTTTCATTCAATAGGAGTTGGCATGAAATTTCCCAAGTGGCAATGAATTTCATAACTTAATTACTCTTCATTGGGTTATATTACCACATCATTGACATTATTATGTCATGATTATGTGTGAAATGGATATTTAGTATCTTCTTTTTTTATACCAATAATTTATTTTTTTATAATTTGATACACATAATCCAATTATTAATTAAATCTATAATTAAATGGCATTATTTTTGTAAGGGTTATTCATCTCAAAATCTCTTTATTAAAGAAATAAATTTATGATATGCCCCTAAATTAATTTTTGAGGTGTATAAACTTCACTTTAAATATATTATCATGATAATACTTATATTAATGATATTTAAAATATTATTTAATGTTATTACTTGATAGGGATTATGATTGAAGAGTAACCAAATTAGAAAAGGATTTACCTTACAATATCCTTTCTTTTTTGGTTATTTATGATCAAGGTTACTTTGAAGAAAATATTATGATTATATTTTTTGAAACAAAATATATTTATTATCTAATAGTCATGGATATGTTTTACATGATTGAATTCCATTTTCCCTAAATAAATTAAAAAATAGTACAAAATTCAATTGTATATGATATAGACCTTGTATGTTCTCTTATATATATTCTATATTTCCCATCTATAAAAATCTTTTCAAAAATTATTTAAAAATATTTTGTTTTCTAAAAATAATAAATTTCATTATTTTATTTTACATAACATTTTGCATTATTTTAAAAGGTTTTAATTGGAATTTGTTTTTAATTTTTCTCAAATAGGTTAATTTTTACTAAATTTTTTAAAATGTTTAAAAAAGAATATTTATTTTTAAAAATAATGAAAAGGATGGATTATCATGTCATAATTGTTATATGGATTTTAATTTATATTTTTTCAATGTTTGTTTCAAAGAAAATAATTTTGACAATATTTTTTTGATTTTATTGTTTGTATAATAGTATTTCAAAATGAGAAGTTTATGATTAATCAAAAATGATTTTAATGATCTTTTAATGGTATTTACATTAATCAACATAAAAAATTAATGAGTTTAATTATAACCCAATGGGGGTATATTGAAATGATACCATCCCCATTGTTTCAGAAGATGGATTTAGACTGTTTATGTGATATTTTCACGGAACATGTTTCTTCTCCATGGGATAATTATGTTTCAATGATATTGTCAAGGAACTCAATTATTTTTAATGTGTTAATACAATTCTGATGATATTTTAATGGATAATATTTCTTATATGTGGTTTAACTGTGCTACAAAATCATAATGATTTTTGCATGATTTATAATTAAAGTCTTCTAAATGTTTTATCCATGAACGCTCTGTGGACATTATTGACTTTGAATGGATGAGACTGATAAAACATATATGAAGGGTTGTGCACACATGGGCTATCTTGATATATCATATATTATGGGTGTTCATAGATAGTTTTTGGCGATCTTGGTATAGACTCTATGATATATTAACCTAGTCAAAACCGAGTGATCTTTATATAGATTATATTATGGTTGTTCTAAGATATATCTCCAATATATTGGGTAATATTCATTGTCTATTGAGTAAAGAAAAATGTAGTTACTAGGGTGTTTCTATTAGGTATTTAACTGGACACCATTTTTTTCTCATGTAAGTCTAAAATGGGTTTGGAAGGTAATGCTTCAGAGATCCCAACACATTTTTTAGGCATTTTTATTAGTTTCTAATGATTCCTTGGATCAAGATTAAAATCACATGGTTCATGATGAATGATTTTAATTAATATTTCCTTTGTTAATTATTTATTCCATGTTTTATCTTTGATAAAATTTGTATTGATGGGTGTTAATATTCATATGTTATTCTCATGCACATTGATTATGTTATCATTCCATTATGATATTATTATACTCACTATTGTTAATGATTATGTTTACCATTACTAATCATTTAAACCCACACTTATAATGTTTACTTTTCCTTAGGGTATCAAGAATTACATTGAATTAATTATTTCATTAATGGTTCAATATATTGGTGATAATGACTTAATGAGAAATAGGAAAATGTAGGTTATGTAGGAGAAATTATAATATAAAGAGATGAGTATTAAATTTGTAAGATTTTGTCCTAATTTTCATAAACTCTAAACCTAAAATTTACAAGGGTATGTATGTGATCCAATTTATAATTTTTCTATGGTATGTTTTTTTATTGTGAATATTACTTACCCTTAATCAGTATCAAAGTCTAAAATATATATTTTATGTTTTCAGCACAATATTTTGGAATCTAGGATCAGTGTTGTTACAGACACTTTATTTCAACAATAACTATCCTTAATGAGAGATAGAAACCAATATTTTATGTATTTATTCTAGGAAAATATTATCCTCCCTTACCACCTTCAACCAATGGTTCATGGGTTTTTTTATAAAACCAAGGAATGTTTTGTTCTTGAGTTTTTTATAAAACCATGGGATTCTCGATTCTTGGGTCTCCCATAAAACGTAAATTTTTTGAGTTTTTATGATTCCATTAAAACCAAGGTAATTTCTTTATAAGGGAAATCTCTCTAATTGTTGGGTGGAGTCACAGGGTCACCATGTGTGCTATTACTAAACTCCTCAAATTGTGTCCCCTCACTTATTAACCTTTTTCAAATTTAATTTCTCTAGTATTAATATGTGTAATGTGAAATAATTATATATTTCTACTATCCACTATTCATAATTTCCTATTTATAAGTGATATTGCCTTTAATATAGATCAATTTTACCATTTATATTTTCTTAATTTCTAAACTCTTTTATTTTGGAATTACATTTTTAATTTATTGATTTAATTTTTTAAGGCTATTAACCTCGTCTTGAAATTAAATTTTGAAATAATATTTCTCAAATTAGATATTTGTGTATTTCAAATATCCTTTTATTTTTCTTTAAAAAATATTTTACATTTATTTTTGTTTTGAAATAATAGTTGATTTCAATGATTGATTTTTTATAATTTTATCTTATTATCTTTCTCAAATTTGTTATACCATTAATTTTTACATGAAAAAGAATTTTTCAAAATTTCAATGTAGTATTACATAAAATTATTAAAGAATGGAAATGCCTGAATATTTTATAATTATAGAATCTGATGAAAAATGGGTTATCAATGATTTTATGAATGTTATAGTTAATATAAATTCTATGAATTCATTACATTATGGTCATTATCATAATGATATTAATCATGTTCTTGTTGTAATATTTTTTTTTGAAATATGGGAATTACTTGAATTCATACATGAATGAAGAATAAGGTTAAAATATCATGAGTGTATTTTTTTTACAAAAGAATTACAATATTTCTATATGCTTCCTAATGAGTCCATCAAGAGAATGTGTACATGATTTATAGAAATTTTAAGTGGTAGATAATCTATTAGGGAAAATTTTTCCATATATATTATTTAATATAAAATCCTTTGGGTTTAACCGAGATATTTGTCTCTTATAGTGACACTATTCTATAAGATATGTAAAAAATTAATATGGAATTTTAGGAACTCATTGGATCACCCATGGAACATGAGATCACTAAGAACATATATGAGATAATGAACGAATGCAATAATAATAAATCAAGAAGAATGTTGCTAATAAATCATTCAAAGATAAGTATTCATTTAAAAGAACAACTAACTGGGAAAGTGAACATGAAAAACATTTTGAAAAAGTTAATCAAATTCCAATGAATAATAAATAATCCAAAATTTCTAAAAATCACAATATAATTGATGCACCAATTTTGAATTACTATGAATATAAAACAATTGGATGTTTTACTCTAGAATTTATTACCTAAAAAAATATTTTTAATGAAAAAATAAATATATTAATTCTATTATGGATTGGGATTAGAGAGATTCATCATCCTAAAGGGACTCAACTACAAAATTCCACATGCCACATCTCAAGGAAGGCAATGAGGTTAGTTCCTTAATGTCTAACTATCATTTTCATTATTATTCTTCAACTACCTATTATTTTTCTTTAACCCCTTATGATATAAATTCCTTTAATATAGTAGTGATCTTCTAAAAAATGGTTTTCATAAACATTATATTGTATAAAATGTTCTCCACAAAAAAATGTATTAATTGATGAAACCAATCATATTTATGAAAAGGATAATCTTTTAAAAGAAAAATATTATTTGGTATAAAATTTGAAAAAACTATTTTATATTGAGGTTTTCAAAACTAAAATCAAGGATATAAAAATAATAATTTCTAAATTTTTCTTAGGATAAATATATCATAATATGATCTTTAGTTCGTAATGTACTACAATAAGTACTAAAAGTTATAGTTTTTCTAATAATGAATGATCATCCTATAATACTACTTTTGTGAAAGGTGTTTCTTAACACATGTTTTGAAAATATTTTTTTAATATATAAATTTAACTCAAAAATTTTATTGAATAATTGGAAGACATTGAAGAAATATTTCTATAAATTATTTTATAAATAAATATTAGAAATATAAGAATATGTGGGTTATTAAATCCTAATAAGAAAATATTTTTGGACCAAATATTGTTTCTCCAAATAAAGGATTTTAATCATTTTTTCCAACCTAATATATTCATACCCAAAATGACATTTCATTTGATATTTTTAGGGTTACACCACCAACCTTCACTTATATGTAATTTCATGGATTCTAAAAAAAACCTTTCAAGAATTGAATTATTTGATCTATATCATTCCATATTAATCTGAATGATAAATTATCCAATTGATGGGATCATTGATTTTACATTAATGATTCATGAAAAGGATAATGTAGATTGTAAAATTCCTCTTTTTGATAAACATAGAGGGTACATAGTTTTTTGGTATAAATTAGAATGTTTAAATAAATCATGTGATGTTTTATAAATGGGTGAAAACTATTTCAAAGTATCTATAAAGGGGAACATGGTTTAATGAAAATTTAGCGACTCATTTATTTTTTTATTTTCCCTCTTCCTTATCATGTTTTATATATCATGTTTTTCTAATCATAAAAAATTGGGGGCTGTTAACTCACATATTATAGTTGAGTTAATGATAAAACACTCTAATGTGTTTCTACCATGTTTCAGTATTTAAATTATTTTGTGCTGCTATTGAGTTTCAGTGACTAGAAGGAAAATAGAATTACTATATATTAAAATTGTTTTGAAATGAGACCTTCTAAGTCCAATAATACATAGGAGAACTAGCTAGCGAGTAAAATTAAAATATTTTTTTGGTGAATTAACCAAAAGTAACAAACTCTATCAATAATGAATAGTTTTTTAAATAGAGGGTCATCAGCAATCTGGTTGCAGTTCCCAAGAATAATTTTTTAGTACAATACACACTGGCTACCTAGTGGTTTCAGGAAGACTTTTAGTGTTGTCATTCATGAATATTTCGTCATTTATTTATATCATAAAAACACTCTTTAATAGCTTCAAAATACTTATCTCAACATTATTTTCCCTAAAAAAGCATTGAATTATATAAATAGAGGACAAATGAGTCTTGGATCATCATTCTATCAATCATCAAATGCGTAAAATTACACTCTTCTTGAATGAAGATGTTAAACCCAATAGATTTCTCCAATATATTATTTGAATGAAATAACCATATTTTATAAATATTAAAATACATTACCTTGGTCTGTAAATATCTATTTTAATAGGTAACATCCTTCAAGGGAGTTATAAGATTGGAATTGTGTCAGATTTTCACCTATAAAATATTCTCTTTCTAACCCACAATAATCCTTTGGGGATTGGTATTCTGTTAAAAACATTAAATAATTGGTTGTTGGGATTCCTTTTGAAAAATAGTTTTGGTTTCATTATTTTCGGTTAAAAAATATGAATGTTTTATTAATTAGTTTCTATTAAAAAATGGGTGGGATTTATATTAAATATCTCTATTATTAATATTTAGAGATGTAGGGACACCATCTGCACTATTTTCGATATACATTTCAACATTTTTTCTCCATGTCATTTATTTTTCCACATTACATCATCAAATCATGGTACACATAAAGTAAATATATTAAATTAGAACTCTATATAAAATGATAAATAATTTATTTAACATTTATTTTATATTTAATGCAAATATAATTTATGTATTTAGATTTTTTTCATATCAAAATTGTTTTATTTTTTATTTTTTTGTATTTATCTATTTACTTTTTAAAACGAAAATTCCCCCCCTCTCTAGCAATATAATCTTCCAACAATGTGTTCTCAACCTATATAACATTGTATATCCTCGAGGGGACAAGAACCCGCTACATATATCTCTTTATAACATAAAGGTATTATTTCCCCTTTTATATCATCATATATCATTATGGGTATATGTGCTTCCCCATAAACCAATATATATTGTTGATGGAATGATCTACCACTCAATGTACAATCAAATAATATTGTGGGGACATTAACCCATCCATTATATATTCATATGTTAATTGAGAGGATAATATTTCACCTTTTATATTTCCATATATCATAACCACACATATCATGGGGTTACACTACAAGAAATCTCATAGAAAAACCAATCTAATGAATTTTACATTGGCCTCTGAAGAATGGAACCCTTTTACCATATACATGATTGGAATTGGTTGATATCTTTTTATCCCTATTTTTAATAATATTCTATAGGGTAAACATAACTATGGGTAACCGACATTAATATCCTTTGTCATATAAATGTTTTCATACCCCATGTGGGATTCATTATAACATTCCCAAAAAATATGTTCAATTTACATTCCTCATAGGGAATAGCATCCCCCATGGAAAAAAAGGATTGAATAATTGAAAAATAATCAACACAAGAAACACAATAAATTTTGAACACTAAATGATACCCAAATCGAATATATCATATCCAATTGATAAATTGGGTAATCATCACACATATAATATATAGATAATTCTCTTCCATCGTATACCCACCCTTTTCCCCGCACACAAATGTGGATGGAATACTCTTCCAATTCACTATTTATATGTCCCAAAATTTATAAGGAGTCTTAGAGTTCAATAGGTTCCACCCGTGATCGCACCATTATCAATCTTGCACACTTCTCTATTCAATGGTTACTAATGACACATATTAAATGTTTAGTCTTCCTAAATAATTTAATTTGTTACCATATAGGATCCAAATACCTCACATTATATATCAATTTTTATGTTAAAAATTAATCCACCTCTCTGAAATCATTTTTTATATTCAATGATCCATCATGGATTATGATTCCACTACTGTACACATAATGATTAAGTGTAAATAATTCAATTTCTATTAAGCATTGATGAAACATGAGTGTTTAGACTACATATCAAATAATTAATGATAATATACATAAATCCAAAGATTTTATTATTTACAAACAACTTCACTTATAGTTATTTGTTTTAATATTTTCTTGACCACTAACACCAAATCTCATCCTAGCCAAACCAGTCATCAGTCTAATATACATGATATAATGTCCATCAATGTCAAATTTATTAATTTATAAAATAATTAGGATTATTTTACACATTAAAAATTTATAAATTCCATAACTAATGATATAGTAATAATAAAATAATAACTCATCTAAAGATCATTCAGATATATAGAATGAGAAACATCATTCACACAACCACTGATATCTATATGGACTTATAACACACAAAATCCCTAATTTATCATTTTTAATTTTTAAATAATTTAAACTAAATATATTTAAATTCATATATTATTTAAAGACAGAGAAATTTTAAGGAATTGTTTTTAAATACTTTTGAATTTTACGAGTTTGTGGCATTTGACAACACTTGATTCTACGGCCTGATGTGCCCGGAATAAATTTCTAAAGTTTAGCTCAGGTACATTCAGTGAACGAACGAGCGTGTTTTTCTATCTTTTGAACTGGTGCTCGGAATTAAAATATGAGGGCACCGATGAACTCACAACAGTGGTAATTTCTTAACATGATCCATACCGTAGTTGTGTTTTCAATGGATGAGAAGATAATTATTGGGGGTTTATTTAAGAAGTAAATAAAAATTTTTAGAACAATTTTTATTTTATAAGGAGGTTATTCCCTCCCATGGGTAGTTAAGGGTGGGGAAAATAGCCACTTAACTTCCCAAGTGTGGATGTTATAGAGGTGGGGCCCACACGAGGCCTAACTATTTAATTTCCTCTAAACTCATTAAAAACCCCTCATTAAATTGGAAACCCCCCATTAAATGCCAATCTCTCCACATCACTCCATTAATTTGTGTCAACCTATAATTTAATGAGGATCCTTCCTCTCTTCCCCCTTTTTATTTAATTTCCAACGTGTTTAATAAATGGGGACCTTCCCTCTCCCTTCCTTAATTGATTGTCAACATGTTTTATTTATTGTGGTGATTTAATTTTGGGAGAGTTGCTTTGCGTGTGTAATAAAATAATTGGAAATGCCTATTATTTTATTAAGGGGGAGAGATTTCTTGGTGCGATGAGGATCAAGGGAATTCTTGAGGTTTTGGAAGAACTTCGGCCTCCAACGAAGAATGATAAAGAACACCGGTTACTCAAAGAACAACAACGCGCCACCAATCCTCTTCTCCGCGACAAGAGAGGAGAGGCCGCTTCCTCCTTGGCGCACTCCGGCGATGCCTACGAACCCTTTCCCTATGACACCTTCTACCATGATGCTGACGTTAACCTTCAATTGTTGAGGTATGGGAAATTGTATATATTTCATTATGTGATTTATACCCTCGACATGGCATGTAATTGTTGGGTGATGTTTTGAACCACCAATGTCGTGGGTGCGGACTAACGAACAAGTCCGAACCCACAGCTATTATGTTCGTGATGCGTGGAATATTTGGAAACAATGATGCAGGACCATAATGGCGATTAGAGGCATTTTCAGTGATGTATGGGTCTCGAGACGACCGCAGGCGCAAATGGGAGTAAAATCGGACCACCAGAATGACTCCGGTGGCCCGCGGAAGCCCCCGACGGTGCGGGTCGCCGGCACGGCGATGCCCCAATGCACCACCGGCAGAAGCCCACCTCGACCGAAGTCGCGACAGCGAGGGTGGGATCCCGCAGCCATGTGGGATCCAGGGGATATGTGGCGCCAGCCTTGTGCCATGTCCACAGAACAGAGGGGGGCAGCAACCCCCCCCCCCCCCGCCCTCGCTCGGCTCGCTGGCCGAGCCAGCGTTCCCCCTGGTCGGGCCGCGCCGCGCCCTCCCTGGCCGCGCCCTCTCAGGATGGACCCGGACTCGGGTCAAGTCAACCCGGTTCGGGCCTACCCAGAGGGGGGGGGGGGGGGGGTTGGGCCGGGTCGGACCGGGCCTAGACCCCCACTTCGGACCATTTTTCTGTCTTTTCCCATAACATGAGCTAGAAACCTCTGATCGACGCACAGTTAGTTTCGTACAAATACTTGGATCGAGAAGGTCATTTCAGTATATTACACCCAAGGTTTTGGTAAAGTTTGTGTATGGTGGGGTTGGTTCGAACATGAAACCAACTGGGCCCTTAGAGCGGAAACGCTTATAACTTAAGGACCGAACATCCGTTTGATGTTCCATCAACTGCGTTGAATTACTTTTTATGAGAAAATCCATTTGGATTACTCCAATTGAGGTTTGGATGCAGCTGGAGTACGTTTGGGTTGGTTTTAGCTTAAAAACCAATCGGGCCCCTCGAACGGAAAAGCCAATAACTCTCAGACTGGGCGTCCGATTGACGAAACATATGTCTCTTTGGGTTTCTTTTGAAGAGACAGAACATTGGGATACATCAACTTTGGACTTCGTGATAGTTGATGTATTGAATCTTTTTCTTGAGGAGCGGACCCTCCTGAAATCGTTCATGTTGTGTGCGGGAACCCTAGAGCTGGCTGCGACTGCCTCAACTACTGTACTGGGATCCTCCGTGGGTTCGACAGCGACAACTACCATAATGGAATCCTTTGTGGGTTCTAAGGCGATGATTGCTGTTCTTGTATCCTATGTGGTTCATGCAGTATTGACCTCTGTACTTGTATCCTGTGTGGGTACGGTAGAGTAGCTGGTCTTGTATCCAGTGTGGGTCTGACAGCTTAGCTAGTCTTGTATCCTATGTGGGTCTGATAGCTTAGATGAATCAGTGGCTATATCTGATCATCTCTATCGCCTTATGAAGTATATACCTGTGTGAGTTGAGTCTTGATTTCAATCATTATCATCGATGTGATTGTCTTGCTTTCCTGTGTGAACTGGGTTGTGTTTTCTTGTATGGACTGGGTTGTTCTTGGGATCGAATGTTGGAGATGAACTGAAACTGTTGACTTAGGTATATGTATTGGAATATACCTAAGTAGAGTTGATTGATACTTCGTGATTGTATATTTCCTTTTTGGTTTATCCTTCGTGGATTCTGAGAGACCTTCGGGGGTCTTGGGGTCCCTACTGAGTATTTTATACTCACCCATGCATGGGTTATGCCTGCACTACGTTGTGTTGGATGCAGATGACGGACAACACTGATCAAGGTGGTGTCTTGTGGGGTTGGACGGTACCCGGAGGTGGACCACTTGGTAGGACGTACACGGAGCGGACGACCGGACGCGAGGAGCTGAGGATACTATCTATACCCACCCTTCAGGTGGTATTTCCGGAGGGAAACTTGGTGTTTCTGTTTTACATATTACTATTGTACTTTCCTTTCAGTTGTACTGTACTTTTAGCTGGGTTTGTATACTGGCCCATTAACTTTTCAGCACTTACCTTGTACCCATTTTTACTTAGTTCTTACTTCACTTGCGTACTCTATTGTGTTTTTTATTACTTTATAAAAAGGCAATTCCTTCCCTTTTTTGGGGATTTAGGTCTTTGGTGCTAGTCGCCAGCCCCTGGCCTATGGAAGGTGTGCTTGGTGTAGTCACGATAAGGGCCCCGAGGATAGGTCATGACAAATTTGTATCAGAGGAGTCGGTTCTACCACAGAACTCAAGACTCTGATCTTTCCTTTCTGTGAAGCAGTAGTGTTAAGAGTATTGAGTGTGGTTTTTAGTCCAGGGAGTCCAGTGTTGCTGCTGCGGCCAACTTATCCATACACTAGGACCCTGACCTCTGATTTCCAAGTCAGAGCACGAAAACACTGATTCCTTGTGTGTTTCCTTTAAAAATATTTCTTTGTGATTAATTTGTGTCATCTCACCAGGTACACTATTTGACAGTGGAGCACCTATTTCTTTTCTGGATGGCCCCAGGAAGGCAACCAGCCAGAGTTCCTAGTAACGTGTGCGATTGAATCCCACCGAGCGACGAGGCCTCGGTGCAGGGCCCCATTATAGCAGAGGCACCAGCGGTACCACTACCCGCTGAGCCACCAATACTACCAGCCCCAGCGGTGGTGAGTGCACGCCGCTTGATCACATTGCACAAGTTTCAGAGGTAGAGGACGACCAGGTTCTGTGGAGAGACAGATCCTCAAGAAGCCAAGGATTTGCTGGAGACTATCGTTAGTGCCTTAGACGGGTAGGGACACCAGCAGATCTTATGGTGATCCTTATCGCGAGTCTCTTGCACGCTGTAGCTGGTAGATGGTGGAGCCTAATGCTCCAGGTGAACTATGAGGCATCTCTACATTGGATGGACTTCAAGAGCCTCTTCCGCTCAGTGTTTGTTCAAGCCACCCTCCGTTCAGTGCGCATCCAGGAGTTACTACAGCTGCGGTAGGGTATAATGTCAGTAGCCCAGTACTCGGCGAGATTTAACGACCTCTCGCGCTACTCCACGTACTTGGTACGAGACCCATTCTTCTGAGCCCAAACCTTTGTGCAGGGACCGAGGCATGAGATTAGAGCTTTGACGATTCCCCTCAGCATCCTGACCCATGCGGGGGTGCTGTAGCGAGCCCTGTTAGTGTAGAGATTTCTCGACGAGCAGCCATCAACAACAAGACCCACCGAAGGACGACAGGAAGCGGAGTCTTCTACAGCCGACATTTGACAAATGTTGCAGGGGTCTAAGTGGACCAGGCAGTCAGGTGGGAGACCTCAGGATACAAGTTCGGCTGTGTGGGGAACACAGTGCATAGTGAGCCTTACGAGGAGCGGACAGTGCTATGCATGCTGTGGGTAGGGCCACATGGCTCGTGACTGCCGAACCCACCATGCAGATGAGAAACAAAAATTGGAGGGACCTCCTAGGTAGAGGCAGATGTTTGACCGTGGCGGTCCTTAGGGAGAAGACAGATGAGGCAGAGGAGCTGGCCAAGCAGTGGGTGGTGGACGACACTTCAAGGCTCTACCACCACCACCCCCAGGAGGTTCACCCCGACCACAGGGAGCTGGCGTGCAGAGGCAGGCTCACCTCCAGGTAGCGGAGGCTTATGACCACGGCACACCTAAGATGATTCGAGGTACTATCTGTGTCTACTCCACCCTTGATGCCGTTCTTATAGACACATGTGCGAGTCATTATTTTATTTCCACTGCACTTGTTCGGAGCTCGGAGATTCTTATAGAGCTGTTGGCTTGATCCTTATGGGTAGAGACTCCTACGGGAGATGACTCGATGATTACGCACTGGTTCCGACAGTGTGAGATTACTCTAGGAGGTGAGAGCTTCGGATGAGATCTTCTAGTAGTGGCGTCGAGGCCTTACGACATCATCTTGGGTATGGACTGGTTATCTACAGTCCATTCTCAGATCGACTGTATTAGTCACAAGGTGTGGTGTGTCCGCACAGATGGGACGAGGTTCACCTTCATCGACGAGAAGGGAACCTTCACAGCACATGATGGACTTACGCAGAGGAGAGGGTAGTCGATCACACATCAGTTGGCTAGTCTCATCCTCAGAGCAGTTTATGTGCGGAGTCTGATTTTTCCTGTTGTGGTGGATCTGTATGCGAACATTTTCCCTGAAGACATTCCAAGATTACCTCCTCACAGGGAGGTAGATTTCTACATAGAACTGTACCCCAGGACATCACCGATATCTACTCTAGCATATCGGATGGCTCCCACCGAGCTTCGTGAGATGCGGGTATAGCTAGAGGACTTACAGGGGAAAGGTTTCATCTTACCTAGTGTTTCATCTGGGGCTTCTCTGATTCTATTTCCAAGAAGGTGGATGGAATCTTGTGACTGTGTTTCAACTACTGTCACCTTAACTAGGTGACCGTGAGGAACAAATATCCACTTCCGAGGATTGACGACCTCTTTGATCAGCAAAAGGGAGCACGTTGGTTCTCGAAGATTTTCCTCAGGTCAGGCTATCATCAGCTCCGAGTTCGGGATGAGGATGTACATAAGATGATCTTCAGGTGTCGGTATGACCACTATGAGTTCTTGGTCATGACCTTCGGTGTGACCAATGCTCCAACAGTGTTCATGAGTCTCATGAACATGATCTTCCAGCCCTACCTCGATCGGTTTGTCGTAGTTTTCATTGACGACATACTGATTTACTCGAATACCGAGTTGGAGTATGCCTACCACTTACGGGTTGTACTGGATACACTTAGAGAGCACCAGATTTATGGTAATCTCTCGAAGTGCTTGTTCTAGATTCGAGAGGTTCACTTCTTGGGGAACGTCATATTAGAGGAGAGAGTTGCAGTTGATCCCGCAAAGGTCGAGGCGGTACTTTCTTGGGTGCCACCCTGAAGCATGACGTAGGTGCGGAGTATCCTAGGTCTTGTTGGGTACTATTGAAGATTTTTTCCAAGCTTTTTTAGAGTTGCAGCACTGCTTACAGCTTTGATGAAGAAGGGGAAACCCTTCGTGTGGTCAGACAGGTGTCATCAGAGTTTTCAGGGGCTGAGGCAGAGATTGATTAGTGCGCCCATCTTGAGGCTGTCAGAGGAGGGCATAGGGTACGTAGTTTACTATGACACATCCGGGACTAGACTCAGGTGTGTCATCATATAGGAGCGAGCAATGATCACTTAAGTTTCATTGTAGTTGAGGAAGCACGAGCAGAACTACGCTACCCATGACCTGGAGTTAGCAGTAGTGGTCTTCACCCTGATGATATGGTGACACTATCTAATGGGTGAGAACTTCACTGTCTACTCTGACCACCAGAGTGTCTTATATATTTTCTCATAGAAGGACCTGAATCTAAGACAATGGTGATGGCCTGAGTTCGTCCAGGATTATGACTTTAACATTGTCTATACTCTTGGGAAGGGGAACGTTGTGGCTGATGCTCTCAACAAGAGATCAGGCATTTAACTACATGGAGAGGCGATGAAGATGTTAGCCTCTTTGAAAATATATTTTTTCTATAGAGATGGGGAAGCCTATCTTCAGTTCCTCATAGTCACTCCTCCACTACTTCAGCGGGTCATAGAGGCACAATGTCGGGAAGTTGACTGTGAGAGGCGACGTGCACTGGTTTCCAGAGGACAGGCGCCTGATGGATTTTCTGAAGGGGGAGAGCATGTCATCCTCTTTAGGGGATGTACCATGGTACGAGTTGCAATACATGAGGAGGTGCTGAGGGAGTTCCACACTTCCTCTCTAGCGGTACATCCTGGAGTAGTGAAGATGTACCGGGACCTCAGATGACAGTATTGGTGGCCGGGTATGAAGAGGGTTGTAGTATTGTTCGTTTCACGATGCCTCACTTGCCAGCAATTGAAGGTAGAGCATCAGGTACCAGCAGGCTTGGTAAAGCCCTTAGAGGATCTAGAGTGGAAGTGGGATGGGATATCCATGGATATCATGACAGGACTCCCACTTTCTTCCAGAGGACATGACACCATCTTGGTGATCGTAGACCGACTCACCAAGTCAACCCACTTCCTACCAATCAGAGAGCAGGGCTTAGTAGAGATCTTGGGATTCCTATACGTTCAAAAGATCATACGACTTCGTGGTGTTCCATCATCTATCATCTCCGATCGAGATTCTCTCTTTACATCCCGGCTTTGGAAGGGGTTTCAAGAGGATTTTGGGACGCAGCTACGCCCGAGCAATGCCTTTCACCCTCAGACGGATGGCCAGACGTAGAGGACCATTGAGAAACTCGAGGAAATGCTCCTTGCATGTGTCCTTGACTTTGTTCGTAGTTGGGAGGATCACCAACCCTTGGTGGAGTTTGCATACAATAGCAGCTACCACTCCACCATCGAGATGGAACCATATGAGGAAATGTATGACCAACCTTGCAGATCACCTCTGTGTTGGAATGACCCTAGGGAGTCAGCACTTGTAGGACCAGAGACGATTCAGGCTATGACAGAGAAGGTGTAGATCATCCAGGAGAGGATGAGGACTGCACAGAGCAAATACAAGTCCAATGCTGATAGGAGACGGAGGCCACTGCAGTTCGAGGATGGAGACCACGTTTTATTAAGGGTCTCACCTCAGTGTGGATTATAGAGATTCGGTCAGGGCGGCAAGTTATCTCTACGCTTCATCGGGGCTTTTGAGGTCCTCATCAGAGTAGGTGAGGTGGATTACCACCTGGACCTTCCACCTCAGCTGCACCGGGTGCACGACTTCTTCAACGTATCTCAGCTGAGGAGATATGTGCACGACCCGACACATATCATCAACCATGGGGAGTTGGACATCGATGATGGGGTGACAATTGTGTAGGTCCCGGTGGAGAACGAGGATCGATAGGAGCGGGTCCTACATGGGCGGTCGATTCCTCTTGTGCACATTCGTTGGCAGCATGAGAACCTTCAGGAGATCACATGGGAGCGGGAGGCTCAGATTCCTGCTCAGTACCCTCATTTTTTCACCTAGTTTATGTTATAGATTTACAGGGACGCAAATACCAGAGGTGGTAGTAATGTAAAGTCCCAGATATTTCAAGGATTATTTTTTAAAAAAATACTTTGAAATTTTACAAGTCTGTGGCTTTTAACGACACTTCATTCCGCAGCTCGATGTGCCTGGAATAAATTTTTGAAGTTTAACTCGGGTACATTTAGTGAATGAACGAGCGAGTTTTTCTATATTTTGAACCGGTGTTTGGAATTAAAATCAGAGGGAACCGATGAACTCGCAATGTTGATAATTGCTTAACGTGATCCTTACCGTAGTTGCGTTCATAATGGATGAGAAGATAATTATTGGGGGTTTATTTATGAAGTAAATAAAAAGTGTCTGAACAATTTTTATTTTATAAGGAGGTTATTCCCTCCCATGGGTAGTTAAGTGTGGGGCCCATATACACATAACTACCCAAGTTTTGATGTTAGAGAGGTGGGGTTCACACGAGCCCTAACTATATAATTTCATCTAAACTCATTAAAAAAACCTCATTAAATTGGAAACCCCCCCATTAAATGCCAATCTCCCCACCTCACTCCATTAATTCATGTCATCCTATAATTTAATGAGTATCCTTCCTCTTTTCCCCCTTTTTATTTAATTGTCAATGCATTTAATAAATGTGGACCTTCCTTCTCCCTTCCTTCATTGATTGTCAACATGTTTTATTTAATGTGGTGATTTAATTTTGGGAGAGTTGCTTTGCGTGTGTAATAAAATAATAGGAGGAGCCTATTATTTTATTAAGGGGGAGATCATTCTTTGTGAAAGGAGGATCGAGGGAACTCTTGAGGTTTTGGAAGAACGCCGGCCTCCGATGAAGAATGAAGAAGAATGTATGTTCCTTGAAGAACAATGACGCACCGCCAATACTCTTCCCAGCGACAAGAGAGGAGACACATCTTCCTCCTCGGCGCACTCCGGCAATGCCTACGAACCATTTCCCTGCGACGCTGTCTACAGAAACACCGTCTTCTGTGACGCCGACATTCGACTTCAATTGCTGAGGTAGGGGAAATCCTATATAATTCATTAAGTTATTTATACCCTCGACATGGTTTGTAATTTTTGGGTGATGTTTTAAACCACTATCACAGTGGGTGCAGACTAATGAACAAGTCCGAACCCACCACTATTTAGTTCTTGATGTGCAGAATATTTGGCGACAATGAAGTGGGACCACAATGGATATTGGAGGCCTTAAAAGTGATTTACGGGTCCTGAGACGACTATAGGCACAGATGTGAGTAAAATCGGACCATCTAAATGACTCCGGTGGCCCGCGGAAGCCCACGGCGGCGCGGGTGGTCGGCAGCCGGAGGCGGCGGCGCCCCAACACGTTACCAGAAAAAGACCGCGACGACTTCAGCCACGGCGGCGAGGGTGGCCTCCCATAGCTACACATGATCTAGGGGCGACACGACGCCAGCCTGATGCAGCGTCTGCGGAACAGAGGGGGGCTGCAATCCCCTCCCCCCCCCCCTGGCTTGGCTCGCTGGCCGAGCCATTGTGCCCCCCGACCGAGCCGGGTTGGGCCACGCGGACAGGGCCACGCCGGCCGGCCCGAACCCGGATCCGGATTGGGTCGAACCGGTTCGCGCCCACCAAGGGGGGGGGGGGGGGTTGGGCCAGGTCGAACCGGGCCCAAACCCCCACTTCGGACCATTTTTCAGTATTTTTCCCATAATTTGATCTACGGACCACCAATCTACACACCACCAGTTGCGTATGAATACTTGGATCGAGGCGTTCATTTCAGTATATTACACTCGATGTTTTGGCAAAGTTTGTGTACAACCGGGTTGGTTCGAACCCAAGAACAACCAGGCACTTGGAGTAGAAATGCTTATAACATAACGACCAGACGTCCGTTTGACGCGCTATCAATTGTGTTGAATTCCTCTTGATGAGAAGGTCCTTTTGGCTTACTCCTATTGAGGTTGGACTCAGATGGAGTATGGTCTAGGTGGTTTTAGCTTAAAAATGAACATGACCCCTTAGACAGAAAATCCAATAACTCTTAGACCGTGCGTCCGATTGACGCACCGTCTGTCGCATTGGGTTTACTTTGACGAGAAGGAACTTTGGGATACATAAATTCTGGACCTCGTGATAGTTGATGTATTGAATATTTTGCTAGAGGAACGGGCCCTCCCGAAATCGAGCATGCTGTGTGCGGGAACCCTAGAGCTGGATGCGACTGCATCGACTGCTGTATTGGGATCCTCCATATGTTCGACAATGAAGACTACCATACTAGAATCCTCTATGGGTTAGACGACGATGACTACTGTTCTTGTATCCTATGTGGGTCTGGGAGTATTGACCTTTGTACTTGTGTCTTGTGTGGGTCTGGCAGAGTAGCTGGGCTTGTATCCTATGTGGGTCCGATTGCTTAGCTGGTCTTGTATCCTATGTGGGTCTGACAACTTAGATGAATCAGTGACTACATCTAATAATCTCTATATCTTTTTGAATTGTATACTTTTGGGAGATGAGTCTTTATTTCAATCATTATCATCGATGTGATTGTCTTTCTTTCCTGTGTAGACTGGGTTGTGTTTTCCTGTGTGGACTAGGTTGTGCTTGGGCTGGAATTTTGGAGATGAACTCTGACTGATTAATTAGATATATGTATGGGAATATACCTAAGTATAGTTGATTGATACTTTGTGATTGTATCTTTCCTTTTTTTTTATATTTTGTGGATTTTTAGAGACCTTTGGGGATCTCGGGGTCCCTACTGAGTATCGTATACTCACCCCTACACTGGTTATGCCTGCACTACGTTGTGTTGGATGCAGATGATGGACAACACTGATCGAGGTGGAGGCTTCTGGAGGTGGACAGTACCCAGAGGTGGACAACTTGGTATGACGTACACGGAGCGGACGACCGAACCCAAGGAGCTGAGGAGACTATCTGTACCCACCGTTCATGTGGGATTTCCGGAGGACAACTCGATGTTTCTGTTTTACATACTACTGTTGTACTTTCCTTTCAGTTGTATTGTACATTCAGTTGGGTTTGTATACTTGCCCATTTACTTTTCAGCACTTACCTTGTACCCAGTTTTACTTAGTGCTTACTTCACTTGGGTACTCTATTGAGTTTTTGTTTACATTATAAAAAGGCAATGCCTTCCTTTTTTGGGATTTATGCATTTGGTGCTAATCTCCATCCCTTGGCCTATGGGAGGCGGGATTGGGGTAGTCACAGCACGGGCCCCGAGGATGGGTCATGACATATTACTCAAATAAATAAAACACCTCCCTGAAATTTCATAAAAAATAGTACTTTTCCCCCTGAAATTCCTTTAATTCAGGAATAATAAAACCCCCTCATACTAGTACTGATTCCGAAATCCATTGGTGGGTTCTTCATCAAACTATAATCATAACTATAATAAAATTGTCACACCTCAAGTGTTTGGTGTACTGAAATATGAGATAATATCACCTTAAATGTTGAGGGGAACTATTTTCAATTTCCATGGATCAAAAAGGATTAATGGAAGACAAAAAATGGTAGATGTGCACAGTATTTCATTTCTGAAGTACGTGAACAATTAAAAATCTTGATGACATTTCAATTATAAACACCATTAAGTATATGATGCCTAAATTTTAAGTACTAGAAAATGACCTATCATGAAATGATCTATATGTCTGATTCTGTGATTCCATTAAATGATAGCCCACATGAAGTATATCTTTAAACCATGGAGTGGAACACCAGTATTTGAGCAAAACTAAATAACCTAACATAAATAACCATTGTCACATGATACTATGATAGTTACATTATTATGAAACTACATTCCCCATGATAAGATCCATAGTATAGTCGTAATCTTCAAGGAACACCACATATCACTATTATTTTCATTAGATCATTGCACTATGTTTCACTATAGGAATGTCTTCTAATAAATACTAGTTATAATATCTAGTAGGGAAATGAATTAATAATATATATTACCTATGTTAATCATACTTAGATTAATTATTTATGGGTTTTATTATGGGGATTCATTCTTATTCTGTAAGTGATCCAAAACCCACCAATAAATTTATTCTTATTCCACATTCTGTTACTACAACATGACACCCATCATAGTAAAATTCCTCTATCTATGTTTTGTTCCTTGAACAACGTACAAATTACATTCTTATTAAGATACCTATGAAAACATGGATCCCTACACAAAGATATATAATCATACGTAACTCCTCAACATTATGAAACACCTTATGGTTCGTCCATGATATATATCATAAACTAAATTTTAATCACAAGAAGACATTTTAGGGAATGATCTTCATGTATCATGAAAACCCATTTTTATACATTAACGAATATAATAACATATAAAAACAACCCTCTATATTAACAACTAGTATTAGTGAGATTGGATTCCTATATAAGAAATATATATAAGGTTCAAAATTAATCCAATCTAATACATACCTATTAATATAAGACAACTCATTGGACTCTAAACATATAAAAAACACCTATATTTATGTTCTCAATTTTGAAATCCAATTATAAAATAACATATCCAGAAACCCCTAGCATTAGGACAATAAATGTAAAGGTCACCATATTTGACCAACATTCATTGAAATGGATCTTTGTACACTCTATCCGTATGGATTCTTTATAACCTTACAACTACTCTACGTCCTTATGTGTATAGAGAGATGTGCATATTGTCATGTTATGCCACAACTTTGGAGATTGTATATGGATATTGACAATATTACTTAGTTATTTTTAACCACATTTTTATTTGATATACTATGTTTCTATGTCAGTTGATGATAGTATAATCTTGGAACATGGGAAGGATTTATATTTGGGAATATCTGATACATATACAATAAGATTCCACTTTATTTCAGAATAAATTTTTGTATTAGTTATTGAGTTTTATGAATATTAAAACATCATAAAATTTGAGATGTGATATATGGATTATTATAATAATAATGGTCTAGTTTACAATGACAGTATGGGTTTATGGATCATTCTTAGTAGACATGATTCACATAAAATTTTAATTCTTTTATTTAGTTAATCACATGGCTATGATATATGTATTGGTGAATTAATGTTTTAAAATTATATTATATACTGTTTTCCTATAAAATATAAGGGTTAAATTACACATGCTAAATCCTTATTTCTAGTTATGTTGGTATTTTATAATGGTCAGTTTTATGGATTATATTTGGGCATTTTGACATTAAGAGTCGATAGAAGTGTATTGGGTGAGCCCCCTTATTGTGCAGAACTCCTATGTTTTTGGGTGTGTGTATAGTGTAAGGTAACATAATGACTATTAAAAATTATCCTAATATATTATATCACAAACTATGATATTATTGTGTTGTTAGTTATGCCCGTGTTATTATTGTAAAATACCACCGTAGACACCATTATTGGAGTTCTACGGTGTTAGGAATGGAATGTACCATATCTAATTGATCCATAAGCCCTTATTGTTTGATAACAAAATATTTATTAGAAACATAGATATATCCTACCATATATTTTATATTCATTAGAACATGATGTTTCTCATTGTAGAAAATCCATATATGAAACAATATGAGAGTTTATAATAAAAAACCACATCTATGTTTGTGTGAGGATGGAATATATGGTATTGATTTGGAGGTATAGTCTATATAAGTGATATTGGACTAGATTAAGGAACCCCTATAAAAAAAGTCTAAGAGTTAATCGATACATTCTATAAGTAATAGATATGCATGGGTGGAATATTTTAGTTCTAGTAAACCAATATATTTGTGTATCCTATAAAAATTATAAATAAATTTTCAATATGAGTTTCAATATGAAATCATTGATATTAAATTGGTCCCATTAATTTTTATGAATAATGTAGAGTGTTATATCACTAAAATTTATGAAGATCATTTTGTGGTTTTTTTCTTGAGATTTACCTAGATAATGAATCCAAGGTTAGGAATTAAAAGGATTGTATGAAATTCAATATTAGTTTTTATTAAAAATTATTCATCTAAAAAATAATTCAAGTGGTTTTGAATTAATCAATAATTGATGATATGTACATTAATTAGGGTAGGGAATTATGGTTGTTTTATCCCCCCAAAGTAATAGATAGTAGTTCTTCTAGAATCCAGAAGTATGGGATTGATGGTTCCCACCAGGTTTATAATGATTTAAGTAGCTAATGTATATGATTTTTTCTTCCACAAATGGGAAGTGGTTCTATAAACACTTTTATGGGTGGTAGATTGTGAAATATTCAATTCAATGGAATCTAAAAACCCATCTAGAGTAAGATATATGGGATGATGGGGACACTCCTTCAGTTTTTTATAAGTTCTACATAATGATTTATTGGTAGAGATTCTAAATGAACATATGTCTCTTTACGATAAAATTAGGTCGATAGTAGTATATTGGTTGGGCTTCTTCAGTTCATTCAACACAAAGGAGTGATTCAATTATTGGGCAAGGGGAATAGTTTTCATAATTTGATACCCCTCAAGAGATTCAGGTTATATGGTTATAGTATTAGGGACCAACCTAGATCCACAATATTGATCCATCTCTATAAAATCATGGTATTGAGAAAATAATTGGTTGATTTGTTATTTTTAATGAATCATCGTGTGTATAAGTTATTATTATATTTATCACAATCATTCATATAAACTAATCGTTTTTAATATTTAGGTTCATCTATAATGTATCTATAATGGGAAACACCTATTGATGCATCCTTGATGAAATATTCATAGATTATTCATAAATATTAATATAATAACATCATTATTTGTGGGTATAGGCTTCTCTGGGAGTTTAATATATTAAAATCACACTACTTTGATGCAATACTTGGTATGGATTAGTTAACTTGATATTTAGAACACATGATATACTATCATTGATTAGTATCATCTACATGTGTTTAGTACTACCATTATACCCTATTTAGTGAGTCCTGTATATTGGTATACTATTCAAGATATACCTTCAACAACTCTGGATAATCATAGCTTTGTTATGTAGAATTGTTTTTAGTGATAAAACGATGCCATTAATGGTGTGTCCTATTATTGGTGATTTTTAATACATATATTAACTGAGTACTTATCATGATTACTGCCTGAGAAGATTATTGATTCATAATTAAGCTAATTTCATGTATATCAACCATGAACATTTTTAATAAAATATATCTTTAATTAGTTGTATAGAAATAATTTCACTATATATGAAATTTAGGAAAATACATTCATCATCATCAAAATTTATCATTTATGTGATCTTAATTTATTTATTAATAAGGGGAATCATAGTTTGGGTCTCTGTGTGTAATACTAATGTCATATTATGTGATAATAAATAATTTTTATCCACACCCTTATATAGAATATTTTTTTGATCAGATAACGGGTTCAAGGAAATTCTATATGATAGAATTGATATTATGGTTCTATAATCTATGAGTGAGGTTATAGAAAATAATATAAATTGTTTTTAGAGTAGGTGGATCATGTGACGGTATCATATGATTCCATTTTATTTGAGATACATGTCAGTTGCATTCATTAAACAAACGAATATGGTCATTTAACATTATTTGGAATAATGTTTTAAATATTTTTCAATAAATAACTTTTATATAATCCCTTATTGGAATAAATTAGTAATATTGTATGAATTTTTTAAGAATATAAAGAGAGTATCACCTATATAATGTGTTATCAAAGGAATCATTTGGGATTTGGGATGTTTTCTGCTTAAGGTATGTGATATCTGATGCTGGCATTTATATGAGAATTTAAAGAATTTAAGTCATATATTTTCTGGAACAATGATCATATACTATATTTATAACACCCACTGATTAGTAAAATAATATAGAATAATATTTAGTATGTCTAAAAAGTTGTAGCACTGATGGTATGTCTCAACATAAAGGGGTAATGTTTATGTGGTCCAATCCAATCAATTGAGAATTCAATAATTTGACATGTAATTTGATTTCATTGAATAGAGTATCCATACATGATTCAAGGGATGATTATAAATGTTTCACTAAGATACAAGTATTCACCCAAGGTGAAAATGTGATTATAGGGTCACATTTCATTAATACATTTTCTCCTCTTTTACTCCCATAAGTTATAAAGATCTTCATACCCCATTGTATGGTAAAAATTAAATCTATATTTTTATATTATCAATAATATCACATATTATAATGTACGAATATAGAATGTTTAAACTACTGGAATTAGAGATATTTGTGATGGGGTCCCGTTGCAAATATCCCGTTGTAGAAAACTACGTCGGAATAACTGTTTTTTATGATGGGCTCATCGCAAAAAATTGTATTTGTGACAGGAATGTTTCCCGTCGCAAATAAGTCTCTGATTATATACATTCTTTATTAATAAAACTTTTCTGATGGGGAATTGCACTATCTCAAATATGTCTCTGATTATATAAATTATATATAAAAATCTTTTGTGATTGGCCCGTCACAAATACTATTTCCGACGGGCCCGTCATCCCGTCCCAAATAGTATTTTGAAAAAATTTATATTTATATTAGTTGCGATGGGAGACTATTGAAAAAGGTCCCGTCACAAATACTAAACAAAAATAATATATTTAATAAAATTTGATTAATGACAAAATGATATTAAAATTATTAAAATAATAAAAAAATATTAAAATTTTCAATATTCTCAAAAAAATATAAAATATTCATCAAATATTATTATTTTTATTATTTGTAAGATAAAAAAACATTAAAAAATATAATTATAAATAATATATTTAATAAATTTAATATCAATGAAAAATTTATATTAAAATTATTAAAAAAATAAAAAAATAAAAAAATATTAAAATTCTCAATATTTACAAAAAATAAAAAAATCAGAAAATAATAATAATATTATTATTATTAGTAAAATAAAAAATATATAAAAAAAATATAATACTAATAATAAATATTAAAATATTAAAAATTAAAAAAAATTAAACTATGCAATATTTGCAACAATATAAAAGACAGAAACTGTAAATAGTTCATATTACAAAAAATTTTGAATTCAAAGGATTTTAACGTAAGAAAAAATAATAGGGGGGTCATCTTTTGGATGAGGTAGAGGTGTTGTGGGAGATGGTGGAGGAAACTCCATCCCTAAAGTATGAGTCAGATGACACATGTACTCCATCTGCTCGTGATGATGCTCCTGCTGCTGCTAGCATCGACACATCTCCTCCTCGTGCTGCTACTGCTGCAGCTATCGACACATCTGCTCTTCATGTTGTTGATGTTGTTGCTGCTACTACTAATTCATCTCTTCATTCTACTTCTGCAATCTCTCTATAGGCTCAGCCTGAGTTCGCAATTGCTCCTGATATTGTGAGGCTGAAGATGATGCCTCTCCACGAGATCCTCTCGAGCTGGACACCAACATCGCAGTAGTACCATAATAAGTACCAGGAGTCAAATGAGAGCCGATACCAACTACTCGGCCCTTCTTGAAGCCATACTAAGTCGCCTTCATCCATACCGCCTCATCGAAATGGTTGGAACAAGTCTGATCATTTGTCTCATCCTGAATCTCAGCCTATGTCTGAGAGGTCGAATCCCCATATGACTCCTTCAATTCCAATTAGAAATTAAAATTGTAAAAATATTATATACAGTTATTTATCAAACTAAAAAATAATAATACTAACCACAATATGACACTGTCGATCACCTCTAATATCTCTCATGGTTGGATCTCTTTACATCCTCCGATAAACGTCTGACTCCATAATATCGCGATGCTCCAGTGTTTACAGAAATATAAAACAAACTGTTTATATTTTATTTTGTATAAAATGTTTAAAAAAGATACTTATCAGATGCTCTCTATGTGTACTGAATGTACGACTACCAGCTCGATGTGTCACCTCTTGTCTCCCCTAGTTTTGTCGACCCACTAAAGATATCTTCTAAAATCCACCACCCTACCAGTGTAAACATAATCCCTCCCAAACATGCGATTAAATATACTCTAGTTACTGGGATCTACAAGACTCATCATATTTTTTCACTCCTTATTTATTAATGGTTATTCTTATCAAATTGTACAAAAACTGACGGAAACAGTCACACATAGACACCAACCATGCCACATAGATAACATCATGCATGCTATTATCATTGGGATACTATAAACCCTACAAATAATTTATAATATCTAGTTATTAATAAAATAAATTTCAAAATAATTATTTTTTTTACATACCAGCCAATGATTGAACATGTCAAGCCACACATCAACAAGAATCTATTCCCATGTGATCCATGGATGAGAAATATAATTGTGCAAGATAACACTCCACTGTCAAACAACTACATGTGAAAAACTATGAAAAATAGAATAAATAATCAAACAATTAGTATATATATAAATAAATTAATGAAATATAACTAAAATATACAGGTTACCATACCTCTATGTGCCTGGATCAAAGCTAAGACATGGACGTCGCTCGGGGATAGGGTCCGGAATCTTCAGTCGCACAAGACTACACCCCCACTGCGTACCCCCTGAACCACCACTGGGCTGAGGGTAAGATGATCCAACATCCCCCACATCCAAAGATTGATCAACCTCCTGCAGCACACAAAATATATCGGGATCCAACTAAAACACAAAATGATTGTTGTTAGAAGATAGTTGAAAATAACTATTATATAATGATATACATTACTTGTGATTATAACCAAGATTTAACTATGTTATTGTCCATCTTCATCCTCATCTTTATAGTTGTCCTTGTCACTGTCTTCATCTTCCTCCTCAGTATCATCAATATCCAAAAAAGTTTTAGTTTCATCATCTCTTTTCATTTCAAATTCATTTGTAACATTATTAGCATCTCCATCATCAGAGATCCTTAATTTTTGGGTGTCATCATCGATATTCACGTATCTTTGTGAAAAATATGGATTTTGAGCAGTCTCTTGAAATTTTTTAATTCCTTCCCCTTCAGTGGAACCACATTCAGTTTGAGTAAACTGAATTTCTTGAGATTTCATTTATATTATGCTCCACCAATCACTCAAATATCTTGAATTAGCACAATACATTGCGTAATAAATTTGATGAGCCTGTTGAGCTAATAAAAATGGTCCATTTACTGTAAGAAGACTATTTTATTTAATATCGACGATTCCATGAGTCGAATGAACATTAACGCCTATCTCAATATCCAACCATGACATTTAAACATCATTATGTAATTCTGTACTAGATAACACAGCTCAAGCATTTCTTCCAGAATGACATAAAAGTCAACTTCGATTTCTCTGTGATGCGATCCTCTCAAGAAAACTCCAATATTCAATGTTTTTTTATTTCCCATATGCACGTGTAGGAAATCAAAAACCATTTACCACATATGCATTGTAATATTTAACCATTTTGGATGGTGGTTTTCTCTATATACACAGTCTCCTATCAATTTTATCAGCATGTTGAGACACCTAAAAATTTGTAACACAATTATCAATATAATAAATAATAAATGCAATTGATATTAAACGATCAATAATTTATGTTACTAGTTTTTTAAACCAATGAGAATTTTTTTTTTCTACGTTCTTCAAGAGCAGTAGCTATAATTTGTTTAAGCTATTTCTTGATATGATTATCATATAACCTATAAATAAAATAAGTGTACATACTGTAACATAAATTAAAGAATTAGTGATAGAAGAAATAACATTACAGATGATGTCATTTTTTCACAGTTGGGGAGGACATATGTATGAGCACTGTGATGTACATCATTTGAAATCCATCTTTCATTAACTCCACTGAAGCCAAGATTTGGTAGATTAAAAACCTATAATTTATTGTCAATTTCATAACTAAAATTTTCCTCCTTTCATTCCATGTGATTGTTTTTTAGGGATATTTAGATTCAAAATAATTAGATAAGAAGAAAGTAATTTCCCCTTGGAAATAAGTTTCAAAAATTGAGCCTTCAACTAATACTTTGTTACGTACTTTTTTTATTAATTTTTTCATCCATCTCTTGAATGGGTAGATCCATTGAAACTGTACTGGACATCCATATTTAGCTTCACATGGCAAGTGTAATATCAGATGTTCTATTGAGTCAAATAAAGGCAAAGGAAAGATTTTTTCCATTTTACATATAATTACAGAAACATTTTCATCTAGTTTTCTTAGAGCATCATATTCAGTTGTCACTGCACAAATGTCTCCAAAAAAATATGACATGTCTGTTATCATATCCCAAATCATAGAATTCAACAAACCTCTGAATCCAATCGGCATAAGTATTTCCATTATAACATGACAATCATAAATTTTTAATCATGTAATATAACCATTTATAACACATTTTCCATAATTGGAAGCATATCTATCTGGAAGTCTCAAATTTTCAATCCACTGACAAAATAATAAACAACTCTCTTTGGATAGTGTATAAGATTCTTTTGTCCTCATTAACCTATATGATTTGACATTTTCAAATATTTCATGTTCTAGTCACCTACAAATTTTGGTAGGATCTAATCGTGCCTTACAATATCTTTGGTCTTACCTGGTGTATCCAAAACTGTATAAAATAAAATATCAAAACAGTTCATCTCAATATGCATGAAATCCAACATGTGGCGGACCAAAAAATTATACCAATATGGAAGATCACAAAAAATTATTCATTTTATCAAATTATGTTATTTCCTAATGCCATGAATTTTCAGTTGGTTTACTGTTGGTCCAAATGTGATGGGAGAAAATGAAAATAAAGCTGATTTTAATTTTGTACCTGAGATCATTTTTAGAGGTTCATCCCTTTCAATTTTACCTTTTCTGAAATGAGATTTGTTCATCTGAAAAGGATGATCAGGTGGCATAAATATGCAATGAGATTCAAAATAACAATGTTTTTTCTCCATTGACGAGCATAAAGGCTTTGTTGGATTTCATATATTAAGGACATGATTTCGGACCCGGTGTACTCTATCTAGATAACATGCCATATGCCGAAAAGTAACTAATCATCCACATCATTATAGAATTTAATATGAAATTTTGTTTCATAGAAACATCATATGTACTAACACCATCACTCCACAATGCATTTAACTTATCAATCAATGGTTTCAAATAAACATCAATATTCTTTTTCGGATGTCCTGGGATTAATAAGGTCAAAAAGATATAGGGGTCCCTCATCAACACCCATAGAAGTAAATTGTATGGAGATATAAAGACAAGTCAACATGAATAATAACTACCCTAATAACCAAATAGACAAAAACCCTCAGTAGAAAGACCCAATCACATGTTTCGGGCTTCTAATACAAAAGAAGGAAGCAAAAAGAAAAAATGTTTCCATGAATCTCTATCAGATGGATAACTCAAGCTATTATGATTTGAAATCATGGTTTTCATCCATGAAATCATTGATGATGTGTTTTGAGACATAAATAAATGCTACAACCTAGGTGTAAGGGATAATTATCTCAATTTTTTTACTAGAATTGATCTAGACTTCCACGGTGGAGCTTCATTATACCTTTATTGTCCAGATGTGGGACAACTATCCAATGAATCATTTTCACCAGAATATAAGCTGCAATCATTTGGATATGTATGAATATTTTGATAAACAAGGCCTAGATTATGAACCAGCCTCCGGATCTCATATTAATTTGCAGACAACACATTTTTTTCAGGTAACAGTGCTTTAAAAAAATAAAATATTTGATCAAAACATTTGATTAACATTGCATTATCAGATTTAATAGCCATAAATTTTGAAATCACTTCTAATTTTCTTATCTTGCAACCACAATATAATGCATCCTTAGTAGACCTCAATAACTCATAAAATTCAGATAGTGCCAACTCAGGAGTTAAATCAATATCATCTTGAGTTTTAGTTTGTTGAATAGATTAACATGCAATATCATGTACTAAAATTTGAATCTGTGATAGATCCGGAATCAAGTTATTAGTATCCTCTCTAGAACTGTGTTTACTGTGTTGATACAAAAAAACATAATCTGGTTAAAAACTAAACTGTAAGAGATGTCCCCCAACCTTATCAAATGTTTCAAATGTTCTAAGAGAACATTTTTTACAAGGACACTTTATTATGACTTCTGAAACATATTCTAGTTTTGATGATGCAAATGATAAGAAAGGCTCAAAACCCTCAATATATACAGGATTTAAACTACAACTGTTTGGATTTCAATGCTTATTTATCCAAGCGTGATCATCTAATAATGACTATTGGTGACTTCCTTGTTCCATATTTTTCTACAAAATATAAAATCATTACTATTATTTGAATAATTTGAAATTATAAAACCTCTTTCTAAAAAAAAGATAAATAATTACAACTACTTCTTAATAATTACCATTACTTACAGGAGACACTTTTTCCAGTGGATTGATGACTCCTCTTTAGTCTGATGGCTCATTTAATTCCAAATTTCTCTCACACAAATCACAATGAAGAATCCTCTCGGAGCTACGCATATTCATTCTCGTATGCACTAGAATTAATATGGGTACCTCCGAGTGGATTCTTTATTGTGTTTTCCGTGAGATAAAGTTACAAGTAAATGTGCCATCAAACAAAAGAGCCCCCTTTTCATTGATGAATCTTCTTCTTTCCACTGTTACCACCTAAAAAATTTATAAAACATGTGGTCTTACGAATGCATATTCAAACTCGTGCATATGATATTGGATATGCATACGTAGGAGCATACATTCCATAATGTTTTAAGTTGGTGAAATTTGAATGGATATGATTCATCAAGCAAAAGGAGTCTCGTCAATCAACTAGAAATTATTCCAAGTTATTACAAGTTATTAAAATTTTATACAATTGATTTTCTTCCAAATTCTTATTAATTATTACTAATCATAACTAATTTTTACTAATTATTACTAATTATTCTTATTTATTCCAATTTATTCTTATTTATTACTATTTATTACTATTTATTACTATTTGTTACTATTTATTACAATTTATTACAATTTATTACTATTTATGAAAATTTATTACAATTTATTGCTATTTATTACTATTTATTACTATTTATTATTAATTATATCAAATTATTACTAAATATTACTAATTATTTCTAATTAATCCTAAGTATTACTAATTAATCCTTATTAACCCTAATTAATACTAATTATTCCAATTTATTACTAATTAATCCTAATTATTACTAATTAATCATAATTATTCCTAATTATTACTAATTATTACTAATTATTAATAATTTTTACTAATTATTACTGTTTATCACTATTTATTAATATTTATTACTAATTACTACTAATTATTACTAATTATTACTAATTATTACTAATTATTACTAATTATTACTAATTATTACTGATTACTACTAATTATTACTAATTATTACTAATTATTACTAATTGTTACTAATTATTACTATGTATTACTAATTATTACTAATTATTACTAATTATTTCTATTTGATACGAATTATTACTATTTATTAATATTTATTACTAGTTATTAATATTTATTACTGATTATTAATAATTATTACAAATTATTCCATATTATTACTAATAATTCCTAATTATTCATAATTATTTGTATTTATTCCAAATTATTCCAAATTATTCCTAATTATTCCAAATTAATCCATATTATTACTAATTATTACTAATTATTAGTAATAATTAGTAGTTATTACTATATTTTACTAATTATTCATATTAATTACTAATTTTTCTTAATTATTACTAATTATTACTAATTATTACTAATTATTACTAATTATTAGTAATTATTACAAATTTGTACTATATATTACTAATTATTCTTATTTATTCCTAATTATTCCTAATTATTCCTAATTATTCATAATTGTTCCTAATTATTCCTAATTATTACTATTTATTCTCAATTATTACTATTTATTCGTAGTTATTCATAATGATTTCAAATTATTACTAATTATTTCTAATTATTACTAATTATTTCTCATAATTATTAATTATTACTAATTATTCCTTTTTATTACTAATTATTAGTAATTATTACTAATTATTACTAATTATTACTAATTATTACTAATTATTACTAATTATTAATAATTATTACTAATTACTACTAATAACTACTAATTATTGGAAATTATTACTAATTGTTACTAATTATTTCTAATTATTACAAATTATAACTATTTATTAATAATTAGTAATAATTATTCTGAATTATTCTTAATTATTACTAATTATTACTAATTATTACTAATTATTACTAATTATTACTAATTATTCCAATTTATTACTAATTATCCCTATTTATTAATAATTATTTCTATTCATTACAAATTATTCCAAATTATTCTTATTTATTACTAATTATTCCTATTTATTACTAATTATTCACAATTTTAATTAATTATTCATAATTTTTACTAATTATTACTAATTATTACTAATTAGTCCTAATTATTCCTAATTATTCCTAATTATTCCTAATTATTACTAATTACTACTATTTATTACTAATTAATACTAATTAATACTAATTATATCTAATTATTACTAATTATTCATATTTATTTCTATTTATTCTTGTTTATTTCGGTTTATTACTAATTATTCCTAATTATTTATAATTATTACTAATTAATAATAATTATTCATACTTATTCCTATTTATTAATAATTATTCCTCTTTATTACTAATTATTCCTATACATTACTAATTATTCCTATTTATTACTAATTATTCATATACATTACTAATTATTACTATTTATTCATAATTATTACTAATTATTACTAATTATTACTAATTCTTCTTATCTATTCTTATTTATTCTTATTTATTACTAATTATTCCCATTTAATACTAATTATTTCTATTTATTCCCATTTGTTACTAATTATTCTTATTTATTAATAATTATTCTTATTTATTAATAATTATTCTTATTTATTACTATTTAATCCTTTTTATTACTAATTATTCCTATTTATTCCTCATTATTATTTATTATTCCTATTTATTGCCAATTATTCCTATTTAATACTATTTATTCATATTTATTACTAATTATTCATATTTAATACTAATTATTCATATTTATTACTAATTATTCATATTTAATATTAATTACCCATTATTATTAATAATTAAACATAACTATTACTAAATAGCGTTAATTGATTTTAATAACTACAATTTACAACTACAAATTACTAATTACAAGTAATTATTGATATACAATACCAATTTTCGTTAATAATTATTAAGAATTTATACTAATAATTTTAATTTATTATTACAAATAAATACTAATAACAAAACAATTTAAATATAATTTTATTACAACTAATCAACAATATTTATAATTGACATAAAAAATGAAATAAATACTAAATTGAATAAAATATAAATACCTTTAAACCAGATCTCCTATTGATGTAAACGACTTCCCATCATCCCCATAAACAAAACTAACTCAGAGAAATTTTCACCCTAAATATAGGGTTTAGAAAGAGAGAGGAAATAAGAACTGAGGGGAAAAGAAAGAAAAACAGAGGGGGAGGGGGTATATGTTGGTTAGATTAGTTGAGACAAGACATTTTGTGACAATATTCCTATCGCAAAAGGATCTTTTTACGACAGGGCCCGTCACAAATATCTTTTCCCACATTAATTGTTGTCGGCTGTTCAAAGGGTATTTGCGACAGGGCCCGTTGCAAAGAATTGACCTGCTGAGACACTTTTAACGACGAGCCCACATCCCATCGCAAAAACTCATTTACCACCGCCGGTATTTGTGACGAGACTCGTCGCAAATACCCTCCGACAGAAGAAATATTTGTGACGGGAGAATCCCCCCGTCGTAAATAACCTTCCTGCGCTTTGGTGTGCATCCCGCACCAAACCATGCATTACTTTTTGCGAAGGGACCCCAAATCCCGTAGCAAATAACCTTTGGGATGTACTATTTGCGACGAGATTAATTCCCATCACAGAAGCCTGTTTTTTCCGTAGTGTTAGTAGAGGTAAATAAAATTATTTCACATGATTCACAAAAGGGGTTCATCCTGTAATGCACTATGTTTTTAAGAAGAATCATCTTTATATAGGAATTGAAATAGAATTGGGAATATGTCAATCTCGATTGAAATTAACTATAAACACATTATCCATTTTTTTGTAAAACACAACAAAAACCACATATGACACTAATTATTACAAAACATGGAATATTACTCACTATGGTTTATTACATACATTAAATGTACAAAAATTAGATGGATAAATTAATAGAAAAAAATGAAATCTTCAACAATACGAGATCTCATGGATAATATTCACCCTTAAGGGTCACCAATAACCAATGAGACACAATAATGAAGAATAATACTATTAATAGATAAATAATATTCTAAGAGCCAAAATTAAAACAATAGAAATTAGAAGGGTGGATTATGAAATGTTAATGAAAATAATTAGTTTAGTAAGGCCATATACAAGAATAAAATCTCACCATTATAATTATGGTCATTACATATACCTTTATCCAATATGTAATCTACTATTTAGTTTTCCTTGTAATGTGTTTTAAAATATATAATTCATGAATAATTAACAATGAAATAAATATATAATGTTAAAATATGATATATATATATATATTTATATATAAGTACAAATAGTCGAGGAGGGGGAATTACAAAGCTACAAAGAAGCATGGAAATACATAAATGCAGAAAAATATAATTATTAACATTATTATAATTATATTAGGATATTATATATGTGAATTTCAAAGAAATATATTATTGTCAATGAGTACGTAAAATTAATTTTTAGGAATTAAAAACTAAATATAATGTTATTTAGAAATCATTATTTAAAATAAAATAAAAATTTTCCTAAGAAATATTTTTAAAGTGTTGTATATTTTATCAAAAACAAATAAATTTATCAAATTTACGAAAATAATTTATATGTAATTATATATTATCATTTATATATTATAAGTTCATATGAAATAAAAGTAAGAAAATGTAATGTTTAAAATATTCATTTTTTATAAAAAGTAGTTTATCACTAATTTTTTAATATTCATTTAAATTATAAATTTATTCATTATATATTTTTAATCTTATAAGTTTAATTCCATTTATTATTTATTTAATCAGTATAAAATTAAATTTATTTTTTTGATTTATCAGAAAGTTTTTTTAAAGAGTAGTGAGAAATAAAATTTATACATATACAATGACTTTTTTAAATTATTAGTATATATATATATATATATGAATTTTATATTTATAAATCAATTTTTGGGACCAAAATGTATAATTTATTATATTTAAAATTAAAAATAACTATGATTGATATTTCAGAACATTTGTCACACTATTATCTAATTTTTTTAAGGTTTTTTTGCATTTTTAGAAAATAATTTCTATCATTTTTATAAAGTTAATTCAGTAACATGTACTTTAATTGTTTAATTACAAGGTTAATATTATGTAATAATATCTATTTTTTAGGCACAAAAAAATAATTTTTAAATTTTTTTTTCATCATTGAAAACCAAAAGTGTAAAATGGGTTAATGAGATGCGTAAAAGTTGTAACTTGTTAAAAATGTATCTAATTGAGTTTTTTAAATATGGCTCAAAAAAATATTACATTCTCTTAATTATATTCAATATTTTAGTCGTCCTAAAAGGTTAATCATTTTCTCTCCCTATATTGACATAAAGAAATAATAAAAATTACATTCAACAATTTATTATAGGGGACTCTCACCACAACTTCATGAACAATCCCAAATATTGATGTACTATCGAAAATTTCCCTTATTTTCTTACAAAATAATCATATTTCACTTCTATATTATTCTAGACACTTGAGATTCACCTATTTCCATCCTTTCCATGGAATACTCGGCGGGTTTTTGAATATTATCAACACATGTTCCCACATTTCCCTTTCATTACGTGTTTCGTATATTTCCCATTCAAATATAATTTTCCAAATATTATATCTTGAATTCAATGCTTATACAATAAAAATATTTTTTTATTCTAGTAACAACCCGGAATCACCTGTCCACTTCTCCACTAAGAAAAACAAAAATGGCATTCAAACATATGTGTGGACTACCGCCTTCAAGAAGTGCCATGCTTCATTTTAATTCTTTACAACTCAGGGATGTTAAAAATGTGGAATTTAATAAATAATTATTAAATTTATATCATTTTTTAAAATGTTACATAATAATACATATTATGAATTTCTCTCATTCTATTAAAAATGTGACTATTATCAATGTATATGTGTGGTATACCACCTTTATAGAATAGTGAATTTCACCATTCATAACTTCTTTTCAATTATAGAGATGTGAATAGGTATAATGGATAAACATTTTCTTTATGAAATCATTTTCATTGTGCTAAGACATATAATAAAACCAATTAATAATATGAGAAATAACTTAATGTTGGAAATTCAGCCATTTAAATTGAGTGTACTAAGATGAAAATCAGTTTTCTCATACTATCCTAGAATATCATAACCATTATTCACTATTATATTTAAGTTCAACTATTAATTATATGTTAAAAAATAAAATATAAAATATATCATTTTTCCTCATGAATAATTATATTCAATTTTATTCAATTCTTAATCCCACATAAATTATTGACTATCCAAGTTTGGGTTAATCTAACACCTATATGAACCAAAATATAAAATAATATCATTGATTACTATAAGAACTTATGTACTGGAAATGTAAAATATTAAATTGTAAATAATAATATAGATGACATTAGTTAAGATACCAATATTCAATCATTAAATGTCAATAAAACATGATCATTGATGATTTCATCAATAAAATCATAAGAAATCCCAGAGAATTAAATTATAACACTATATATTATTATAAATAATATATTAAAATACCTTTTATTTTATAGGAATTATGATCTTTTGGAGAGAAACAATGAAAAACACCATTGTTGTGAAAATTATTTCAGAACAGTTACGATGAATAACAACTAAAAATGAAAAATAAAAATAAAAAATTAATATTCATGTATAGAATGATTATACATGACATTTATACATGTTTTAGATTATGAATAATGTTTTTAATTTGGTTACCAATATTTTTTATTTTTTTTATTTATTATTTTGAATTGATTTAGTGGATGTAAGGAATTAAGGAAATTTATTCTTTATCTCAAATTTAATTTCATGAGAAATAATTCTTCTTATGCATCATCATATTTTAAATATGGCGTGATTATATATTTATGTAATTATTTTACCATATTGATTTTAGAAATTGTGTTTGATGGTTAATATAGTATTCCTTGTCCAAATAGATTTTAATTCATAATACACAAATGTTATAAGTGTTTTTTGCCTCTGGATTTAAATTCATGAGCCATGTTGGATATTGTACATCTGAATTGGTTTTATATGGTGTGTTCACATCTATATTTCCTTTAATAATAAATAATACAATTCAATTTATGATAATAGTAATATGTTTGTTTCATTTTTATGTTACCATTACGGAAAATTTTTCTTTTTAAAACTCAATTTCCAAACATATTTGTTTATTGATGAAACTCTATCAAGGGAATTTGTCTACTCATTAATTCTAAAATACCGATAATTTTATCCTCATGTAATTCTATTTGAGGATTTATATTCCTTATCACTTTTTTCCCCATAGGCTCATTATTTACACTTTTTAAGGATAAAAACCACACCATTTCTATTTAGTTGGCAATCAACTTCTTCCATGATCATAAACATTGTATTTTTTATAAATGTCTTGATTTATTCCTTAATAGTTGATTAATGTCATATTATACTACATATATATTTTATACAACTTGAAATTGTATTTTTAATGTTTTTTTAATTTACTATTTTTATTAATATCTAAAAATAATCTCTTCTATATGTTTTCCATTTAATAACTATTTCCACATATTTTTTCTATTGGCATGAATCCTCTTACCCATGTATTCATGTTTAAAAAAATAATTCATTGTTTTATTGGTTTTATAAATTATTTATATTTTGATAGATGTTTTCAAAAATGATCATGGTTGTTTTTTATTTCCAATTCAATTTTCATGACACTCTTAATTATTTTTTACATCTATTCCGACATCATGCAACTTATTCTTTTATTGATCATGAAAATTATACAAATTATACCCTATACCTTGTTTCTTATTTGGGGTAATGAAATAATATTTTCTATCAGATGAATGATCCATCAATACACCTTAAATTCCTAATTAACCTCAATGTATATATATAGTATGACTTATAACATCTTTATTCTATAAAAAATGTATATTTCCTTCATTTTAATAAAGGGTGTTCACAATGATTCAATAAATTGACATATTTTTTTTAATTAGTTGCCTTACCATATATATTTTCTTTATATGATGATAACACAATATTTTTTATTACCATGATTAAGGGTTATTTACCTTGAATATTGCTGGTTCTCTTTAGATACCCTTTTAGTCTCCATGGGATTATCATGATATTATTATTAATGGAATAATTAATGATTTATCTATATGATTGAATTTAAAATGGATATGAATATCATTTTATACCCAAGGGATCATAGGATATTTTAAATTAATATTACCTTGTGGAACATGTATTTATAAATGATGATAGTTATGTTCTTATATTATCTTTAAATAAATAGGTTAATGTTTTATTTTTCTGGGGATAAAATTGGGTGATCCTTCTTGAGTAATATATCATATTAAAATTCAGGTCTTTATGGATTACACTCACAACATAAATTGTATAAATTCTAGTAAATTATCACAATATGATGACACCACATGCTTAGCATTATGTCAAATTTATTTTCAATGATATATTTAAATAGTATGAGATATTTCCATGTAATATTACAATGATTTTGTTATATGTGTTATATTTAGTATGTCATGATTCTAAAAACTTCTAAAACAGAATATGTTTTTTAATTTTACACTTTATATACTTCTATCATTATTTAAGGAAAAATATTAAATTTACATGTTATGTTAAGATTATATTTATCCCATGAAAATATTTAATCCTATGGTTATGATCTAATCCTTGGTTAAAAATTGATAATTTATACCTTTAATATTCATTTATACACATGAATTTCTTATGCTTCCACTCCTAATGTTATGAATACTAATATGACATTGAGAAGTCCCTATGGGAGGCTAGTGTGTCAATAATATGTAGGAATGTTTTCAAGTTTCATTTAATCTGTTTCTTATATATGTAGTCCTCAATGACACTAAACCACACATTCATGGCATAGTGAGAATTTTTTTGAGTTGAATTTTATATCTTATTAAAATTATATAAAATAATGATATGTTTAGAATGGGGTTTTATAGTTGGTATTAGTGATTTTTTTATTTTTAATGATAGTTTAATTATTTTTTTGGTCATTCAGATGATATAATGTTATTTAAACCAACAAGAAAAAGATTTAATATTGGATAAAATTATGATATATTATAAAATTAAAAAGTTTTTTTATTCCTAAAATACACACCCTTGTTTGGATATTTGAAATTAAATGTGGTTTTTTAAATGATGTATAATAGGGTAATAAAAATTAAAAAGGCTGGTTGAGTATTAATATATTCTTTACTCTCTTTCATACTAAGTAGTCCTAAGGATGGACACCTAAATGGACACTCATGAAGGATAATCTTTGAAACTTAACACAGTCTTTTTAAAACCTTATGAGTAATTTTAATATATTTATGTCACATAATGTAATATGAAATGATCATAAACAACCTAGGTTAAACAAAATGAGTTATATGTTGATCCCACAAATTTATAAATAAAATAGAAGTATCATTAGTTGAAATTAAGGTTTCATAGGAGAACACCTATTAGGATATATATTATAAATTTAAATTATAATTTATAATGAATTTATTGGATATTATCATTTAAATATTTTTTAATATTATTTTGGAAATTGGATATTGAAAATGAAGCTATTGAAGGTATGTATCTCAATGATCCAATGGAAATATATATTCATATTTGGAATAAATGGTTTAATATTGTAATATATTCCAAGAATGAGGGAAATGAAAAGTTATACAATCATCCATATGATAGAATGATATGTATATCTTTATATGATATATCTTGAGTCATGATTATCCTTTAGAGACCCAATGGTATTGTTATTAATATTTGAAATTTAACATTTTGAGGAATAAATTTATTAATGTGGGTATGAATATATCTCCATAGTTTTTTATAATGATTTTTTACTTCCATTAAATATTTTTTTACAAATATAAACTATTTTTATATCAATTCAATGAAATTGAAATAGATTATGATATTAGTTATATAAGATATGAATTATATTGAAAAAACATTAATCCTTGTTCTAATATAAATAAAACAAAAACACATCAAACTATATATAATAAAAAATATATTATTACTCACCCTTGATTATTCCACCCATTAAAAGTTAATAAATTTATAACAGAAAAAATATAAATGGTTAAAATCATCAATACCAGCTCAGGTAGGCCACACATGACCAGGCTGAGTAGATGATTGAGAGAAAATTAAAAACCCCTAAAGCAATGTTAACTACATTGGAATAATGAATGGTTGTGAAAAATTCCATCGACACCAAAAATAATTCACCTTTTTATGGGGAAATTTTAGGCAATCAACAATGCAATGTGGGGAGATGGGCGCCTTTAAGATGCAGATGCTGGGGAGGGGCTAATTCAAATGTATCTGGTCTTGGGTATTGGGTCATGTAAGGGACTTATTTTTCAAGGCCTTCAGGTCATTTATAGTCCATATTCCATAGGCCAATGGGACATCTATGGGTCCCCCCTCAACCCTTAAAAAGGGTATTATCCAAAAAATCAGTAAAATTATAAGGCCTTTAGGATTTCAGAGGCAATGAGTTTAGTAAGGCAATGCATAGTAATGAAATATTTTCATCATGAGTAAGATAAATAAAAATATTTTTATTAGATATACAAGTATAAAATAGGTATATTAATGTTTTATTTTATTTAGTGGAAAATTAATTATAATATATTTCATGAATAGAAAATAATGAAAGAAAAATATAATATTAAAATATGAGAAAGTTATATATATATATAACTATTTTTGTGTTTCATATTATTATTAAATTTATCATTATTTATTTATAATATTATGTTTTTGTAAATATCAATGGAAGATATTAATATCAATTGAATATTAATATTGATCTCATAAAATATTGGCATCTAATTTTAATAGCATTTTTTAAAAATAGTTTTTTTTAATGTTAATTTTTTTTGAAATATTTTGTAAGATGTTTTTAGTTTATCCTAAATAATTAAATTGATCATATTTATAATTATATTAGATATAAACATATATATATATATATATATATATTAATAATAATTAATTTTAAAATTGAAAGGAAATAATATTTAGAATAATTAATGATTTAAAGTATTGTTTTTCAATAGAAGTTGTTTATCTTTATAATATAATTTTTAATTTAAATGCTAAATTTATAATTTTTATAATTTTTTCATAAATTTATTTTACTTTTCAACATATAATGTCAATATTAGATAAATATTACTTTTAAATTTTCTAAAATTATAGAATTATAGGTGAATAGTGAAAAATACCGTTATCAATAATTTCGTGACATTTATATCATTATCAGTATATATGTATGAATTTCATATTTATAAAACCCATTTAGAGAAAAAATATTTATTTTATAACAGAAATATAAATTTTAAATATATTGATCTTAGTTTACAAAAAAATTGTTTGATATTTTAAAACGCATGTTACAATTTTAACTAAAACTATTTATAATAAATTGAACTTTAATTATTTTTAAAATTAATTTATATTATTTTTTAAAACTAATGTAATAAAATTGATTAAAATTTAGGAATTAAATAATCCATACTATGTAATAATAACTTTTTTGTATAGTCATATAAAATAAAAAACTTAAGTACAAACTAGTTGTTACTATTAAAAGAAAAAACAATAAAACTGGTTAACCAAAGGGGGGAAATGACTAAATGATAAAAATAATTATAATAATTGACTGGAAAATGTGTTTCTTAAAAAAATTCCATATTCTCTTGTTTTTTATTTTGGAGTCAGCATGACTTGTTAAACATGTTTTCCCTTCATATTAATATAACATTATTACAAAAATTTCATTACCCCCATTGATAAAAGGGGACTCTCACTACCCCTTCAAGCCTACTAAAAGATTTCATTTTAGAAATGAAACACCACCCTATTTCCTTCATAAATAATTCACATTCAAATCCTTAGGATTCATGATATAATAGTTTCTCCTCACACCTCCCTTTTGAAAGAATCCACCAAGGGAATCTCAAAGATCATAATGTAAGAAATTAATAATAATTAAAAATATTTATGAACTATAATTAACCTTAAAATATTCTTTTTAAAATTATATATTATGACTTAAAAATTTCTAGTATAATTAATTTAACAGTTAACCATGTTTCCCCTTTTACCATAACAATAATGAAAATGATATTTTTGGGTATGTGTATACGACCACCTTCATGAAGTATCTAGTTTCATTTTCCTTAACCACCAATTTTTTACCTAATTTTTAATTTAGTAAATATACATGTTATTTTATTTTTTCATTAAATTATTAAATAATATTAAATATTATACATTTCACATGTTTTATGTAAAATGAGATCATCATCCTTGAAAATGTGTGGACTACCACCTCTATGGAATGATGTATTAATTTTTCACTTAACTATATATTGTGGATGGTCATGAGAACATGTTTATTTATTAAATATGTTTTATAATAAAATATAAACATTCGAGTATGAAAAATTGGAAAACATATTAATAATATCAGTAGTAAATTATCATTTTAAATTTAAATAACTAAATCGGGTCTGATAAAATAAAAGAAATTTAATCTACAAAATATATTACAATAAATTACATTTTCTTATAAATATAATAAATTATGATTTATAAAATTAATAAAACTTATGTAAATATCATTATTCATATGGAATAATGATATTATAATGAAATCACATCACAATCAACCATTAATTATAGAATTCCCATGTTTGGTTTGGTCTATCCACCTACTTGATCAATGAAATGAAATGAAATAATTTTTCTATATTAGAATAGATGTAATAACACATATGATATAAATGATTAAATAATTTTTGTATTTTGGTAGTATAATTGTGACATTGATGTTAAACTCATTAATTAAGATATAAATCTTGGTTAAATAAAAACACCCATATATACTCTTCACTAATTTCATCTTTGTGGTTCAAATGAAAATCATCACTTAATGGAAATTATAAAAATACATTCAATAATAAATAATCAATTCAAATAAATTTTATCATATAGGAATTAAAAATTTTAGGAGAATAATGAATAAGAACACCTCTATTACAAAACAAGTTAAAAATGATCCAGATTACTGACACCTAATATTGAAAATAGATGATAACTAACTAATATATATGAAGTGATTAATGATAAATAATGTTTATATAATGATTTAGATATGAATATAATTATGAAATAGGTTTTTCAATTTTTTTTATTATATAGTATACTGAAGTGCTTTAGTGGAAGTTAGGAAAAATGTTAAGGCATTATTATTCTCAAATTTAATTTGTTAGAAAAAAAAAATAATATTTCACACCAAGATATAAATAATATTAATTTATTATAGATTAATTAATGTATTTCATAATATACATATTTTTATTGGTGTTTTAAGAGCCATATAGTGTACTTGAAATAGAAAAATATTGATTTTAAAGGTGCCGATGTTTTCAGGGTTAATTGTCAGTACTCTCAACTAAATAAAACATGTTTTTTAATTAGAACCATCATTTATTTTATATCGTGTATCCACTACCCAATTCAATTAAATTATTAATAAATGTATTTAATGTTATGTTATTTTTATATCCAAATGATTATAACATGATTATATTATTTTGAATCTTATATTATCATAACATTAAGGCTTTCTCCATGAATATTATGTCCAAATCATAATTATTTTTTAATGATAACCTATATTATGATTTTTAATATTTTTTTTAAATCCCCTAAATATGTATCCTGATTTGTTTTGTTTTATATATCTTTCACTATTTCATTTTTTCCCCTGGCTCATTATTTTAACATTTTATTAAAGATGACCGTACCTTTTCATTTTAGTTTGGAATCATCATCTTCTATGAACATTTTCAGTAGATGATTTAATGAATCTTTTTATCTATATCATAATAAGTGAATATTGTTAATTTCTTTTAATTTAAACTTATTTATAGGTTTTATAGATTTTTTTAACATTTTCAATAAGGGATGTTCTATTATCAATGTGTGAAAGACATATATTTTTTGTATTTTCTATGTGAACACATTTTACCACATTTTTACCTTTTATATGAATCTTGATATATGTTTCAAGTTTTCCTAGTGAAATAATTATTATAATTTTTTAAATATTTATATTTAACAAAATTATTTCAAAAGCATAGAAAATATTTCTTATTCCCAATGTGATTTTCTTACTTCCCCTAAAAAATGTTTTACATGTAAGTCAATGTATTTTGACATATTTTATTCATGACAATGAAAATTACTTTGAATATACCATCCACATTTATATTGATGATTACATTTGATATTTTTTTCATTAAACTATAAATTATCAAATACTACTTTTTTCATTCCTATCTATCCAATGCATATAAATATGGTTTTCCTTCCAACTCTTTTTCTTTATAAACACTCTATATGTAAAATACCAGACTCTATGAACCCATATTTAGTAGTTATACTATAATATTGGTACCTAATAAAATATTTTCTATTAGCTACAACAGTTTAGTAGTATTGTAATAGTATACACATTCATACATTTAACATGATAACATAAAATAAATATGACCACATTGTGGTAGAACTATTATCCCTTTTATCAGGTAGAGAAATAGTAAACATCGAACAACCCTTGTATTTCAATAGAACATAAAATAGATAATGGTATTCTTATATTCTTATTAGTGGGAATGAAATAATGGAATATTATAGAACATAAATATTTCATATTTCATATTGAAGGAATAAATGAACAACATGAAACCATAATCAACTAAAAATAAGGTAACGTTACAACCAAGACAATAAATGAAAAAAAGATATCAGTAAACATTTAATATCAAAATAATGGAAGACACAGTAATAGTTATTAAAAATTAATTCCACAAACTTATACCAATATAGGTATCCTATTACGAGAAGAGGAACACTCTTAACCCCAACCTCTTTCTTCCCATGAGACCTTTTGATGCATTGAGGGGATATATAATTCCTAGATCTACCTGTCACCTGATTATATGTAGTGTATTCACTATAAGAGTAATCAATATGGTTAATAACATTCCCTGAGTAACCTCATAATACTTAAAACATGTATATTGATATAATGAGAAAGATGGATATCAAATACATACCCATTCAATAGAGAAATATAGATTTCTAGGTGAACATACATTACTCAATATAAAAACAATAGGACGACATTAAATTAACATGAAAGTCAATCATAATAACACATAGGCTTGAGGGTAATTCAAAAATGATATGTCATCCAAGGAAGATAGCAATTTTGTTTAATAATTTATGTTGGTAGGTGACGAAACAAATTTCATGAAAAAATCATTTATCATGGATATTTAATAGAGTTTGAGTATTCAAAAGCATATCCATTGGGAGTGTCTCTCCATGTGCAGGGTATTAGGATTTCTCATTAGTATCTGAGTGATTACCACTACTGGAAATCCAGCATTTCCCAATGGTTTAGAACCATTGGGAAAGGATGCAGAACCGTTGGTATATGTTATACCAACGGTTCTGCAAACCGTGGGGAAGTAAGCCGTTGGGAAAGGCTTTTCCCAACGGTTTACAGAGAACCGTTGGGGTAGGTTAGAAAAAATCAACCTATCCCAATGGTTTGGCCCATTGGGAAATCAACAGAGAATTTTCATTCCCAACGGTTCTATGAACCGTTGGTAAAAATAGCTACATAGAGCCTATGCCAACGGTTTTCAAACCGTTGGCATAGGCTTTGCTGTGCAAATTGCACAGCAGCCTGCAATTTGCACAGCAGGTCTGGTTTTTGGGCATTCACCCTCGGTTTCAATTGAATTTTCAATCCAATTATGCCCTCTTTTTCAATTCATTTTTCAATCCAATTATTGTACCTCTAACACATATAATTCATACATATAGAGAACAAACCAACACATAAAAATAATGAAAACCAACCAACCAACACATATAATGCATCCCGAAAATATACACATCCATAATTAATGTAGAATTCATAACATAATTATAAACATACATAATTCATTTAGAATTCATTTTCAAATTTAGATGAAAATCATATGTGGAATCCGGAATTTAATTCATAATTTGATTGGTTTTTCATATACCATATATTTTTAATATAAATGATATCCATTTTAAACAAAATACATACATCTGGAATGATACCGGTCACACCGTGCCTCGGATTGAGGCGAGGTTAACTCGTACACGTCAGAAATGACTCATTGATCGTTGTCCTAAAGTATCAACATATTCCGATATCGTTTGGTCGGTTTTCCATATGTCAGTTGTTGTTTTCACTTAAAATGAAGTGTTTTTAAAATAAAAGAGAGACACTTTGAATGGTGTCAGCCACACCGCGCCTCGTATTGAGGCGGGTTTAACTCGTACACATCACAAATTACCCATGGATTGTTGTGCTAAAACATAAACACAATCATAATGCGTTTGGTTGGTTTTCCGTATGAATTTAAAATGTAGTCCATTTTAAAGAAAATAGATACACTTAGAGTGGTCTCGACGAAACCGCGACTCGGATTGAGGCGTGGTTGACTCATACACGTAACATATGACCCATGAATCGTTGTCCTAAATTTTCAACAGATTCCGAATGCGTTTGGTCAGTTTTTCATATGTCAGTTGTTTATTTCACTTATAATCTTGTCCATTTTAAACAAAAGAGACACAGTCAGAGTGGTACCGGCCACACTGCGTCTCAGATTTAGATGGGGTTGACTCTTACATGTCTCAAATGACCCATGGATCATTTTCCTAAAGTATCAACACAATCCGAATGCGTTTGGCCGGTTTTTCGTATGTCAGTTGATGTTTTTCACTTAAAATGATGTCCTTTTGAAACAAAAGACATACACTTTGAGTTGTTCCGGCCACACCACACCTCGGATTGAGGTGGCGTTGACTCGTACACATCACATATAACCCATGGATCGTTCTCCTAACGTTTCAATGGAAACCGAATGCGTTTGGTCAGTTTTCCGTATGTACTTAAAATGTTGTCCATTTTAAACAAGAGAAAGTCACTTAGAGTGGTCCCAACCACACTTAGATGACAATTAAATTATAATTCATAACATAATTATAAACATACATAATTCATATATAATTAAATTTAAAATTTAGATGACAATTATATGTGGAATCCGAAATTCAATTCACAATTTGATTGGTTTTTTCTATACCATATATTTTTACCTCAAATGATGTCCATTTTAAACAGAATCCATACACCTGAAGTGATACCGGACACACCACACCTCAGATTAAGGCGGGGTTGACTCGTACACGTCACATTTAACCCATGGATCGTTGTGCTAAAGTATCGACACAATCCGAATGCGTTTGGTCGGTTTTCCGTATGCCAGTTGATGTTTTTCACTTAAAATGACGTCCTTTTGAAACAAAAGATGGAAAATATGAGTGGTGCCGACCACACCGCGTCTCTAATTGAGGCGAGGTTGATTCGTACACGTCACATATGACTCATGGATCGTTCTCCTAAAGTTTAAATGGAAACCGAATGCGTTTGGTCGGTTTTCCGTATGTACTTAAAATGTTGTCCATTTTAAACAAAAGAGTGAAACATAGACTAATCCTGGCCACACCACGACTCAGATTCATCCCGGGTTGGCTCGTACTTGTCACATATGACCCATGGATCGTTGTGATAAATTATCAAAAGATTACGAATGCGTTTGGTCGGTTTTGCGTATGCCAGTTGTTCTTTTTATTTATAATCATGTCCATTTTAAACAAAAGAGACAGAGTTAGACCGGTGTCGGCCACACCGTGTCTCGGATTAAGACGGGGTTGACTTGTACACGTCACATATGACCCATGGATTTTTGTGCCAAAGTATCGATAGAATCCTAATGCGTTTGGTCGTTCTTCCGTATGTCAGTTGATGCCTTTCACTTAAAATGGCGTCCTTTTGAAACAGAAGACGAACACTTTGAGTGGTGTCAGCCGCACCGCATGTCGGATTGAGGCGGGGATGATTCGTACACGTCACATATGACCCATGGATCGTTCTCCTAATGTTTCAATGGAAACCGAATCCGTTTGGTCGTTTTTCTGTATGTACTTAAAATGGTGTCCATTTTAAACAAAAGAGAGTCACTTAGACTTATCATGGCCACACCGCGACTCAGATTCATCCCGGGTTGGCTCGTACACGTCACATATGACCCATGGATTGTTGGGATAAATTATCAACAGATTTGGAATGCGTTTGGTCGGTTTTCCGTACGTCAGTTGATGCTTTTCACTTAAAATGACGTCCTTTTGAAACAAAAGACGGACACTTTGAGTGGTTCCAGCCACATCACGTCTCCGGATTGAGCTGAAACCACTGTGCAACATTATAATTATTATTCGTGATGTGTACGCATAGACGGCACGTCAATCGGACGTGCGGTTTGCGCGGTACGACTCAATATACGTGTTTTTAGTGATGCGCGCGCTTCATAAACGCGCGTGAGGGGGGTCCAAATGGGCCGAACGAAGTCGGAATGGCCTGAAATCAGACGAAAAATACGAAAGAGTGATTTATGAAGTGGTCGAGTAGAGGGCACGTCAATCGGACGTGCCGTGTGCCCGCGGTGACCGACAACGCAGTTCTGGTGTCATAAACGGCCAAAACAGGCGTCCAACGGTCAAATTCATAGCGGATGACCTCAGATTGAGCTGAAACCACCGTGCAACATTCTAATTACTATTCGTGACGTGTACGCACAGACGACACGTCAATCGGACGTGCGGTTTGCGCGGTACGGCTCAATATTCGTATTTTAAGTGATGCGCGCGCTTCGTAAACGCGCGTGAGGGGGGTCCAAACGGGCTGAACGATATCGGAATGGCCTGAAATCATAAGAAAAATACGGGTGAGTGATTTCTGAAGTGGTCGAGCAGACGGAACGTCAATCAGATGTGCCGTGTGCCCGCGGTGACCGACAACGCAGTTCTGGTGTCAAAAACGGCCAAAACGGGCGTCCAACGGTCAAATTCATAGAGGACGACCTCAGATTGAGCTGAAACCACAGTGAAACATTCTAATTATTATTCGTGACGTGTACGCGCAGACGGAACGTCAATCGGACGTGCGGTTTGCGCGGTACGGCTCAATATTCGTGTTTTAAGTGATGAGCGCGCTTCGTAAACGCGCGTGAGGGTGGTCCAAACGGGCCAAACGATTTAGAAATGGCCTGAAATCAGACGACAAATACGGGTGAGTGATTTATGAAGTGGTCGAGCAGACGGCACGTCAATCGGACGTGCCGTGTGCCCGCGGTGACTGACAACGCAGTTCTGGTGTCATAAACGGCCAAAACGGGGGTCAAACGGTCAAATTCATAGCGGACGACCTAGGATTGACCTGAAACCACCTTGCAACATTCTACTTATTATTCGTGACATGTACGCGCAGACGGAACGTCAATCAGACGGGTGGTTTGCGTGGTACGACTCAATATTCGTGTTTTAAGTGATGCGCGCGATTCGTAAACGCGCGTGAGGGTGGTCCAAACGGGCCGAACGAAGTCGGAATGGCTTGAAATCAGACGAAAAATACAGGTGAGTGATTTATGAAGTGGTCGAGCAGACGGCACGTCAATCGGACGTGCCGTGTGCCCGCGGTGACCGACAACGCAGTTCTGGTGTAATAAACGGCCAAAACGGGCGTCAAACGGTCAAATTCATAGCGGAAGACCTCAGATTGAGCTGAATCCACCGTGAAACATTCTAATTATTATTCGTGACGTGTACGCGCAGATAGAACGTCAATCAGACGTGCGGTTTGCGCGGTACGGCTCAATATTCGTCTTTTAAGTGATGCGCGCGCTTCGTAAACGCGCGTGATGGTGGTCCAAACGGGACGAACGATTTCGGAATGGCCTGAAATCAGACGAAAAATACGGGTGAGCGATTTATGAAGTGGTCGAGCAGACGGCACGTCAATCGGACGTTCCGTGTACCTGCGGTGACCGACAACGCAGTTCTGGTGTCATAAACGGCCAAAACGGGCGTCCAACGGTCAAATTCATAGCGGACGTCCTCGGATTGAGCTGAAAACACCGTGAAACATTCTAATTATTATTAGTTACATGTACGCATAGACGGCACGTCAATTGGACGTGTGGTTTGCACGGTACAGCTAAATATTCGTGTTTTAAGTGATGCGCGCGCTTCGTAAACGCGCGTGAGGGTTGTCCAAACGCGCCGAACGATTTTGGAATGGCCTGAAATCAGACGAAAAATACGGGTGAGTGATTTATGAAGTGGTCGAGCAGACGGCACGTCAATTGGACGTGCCGTGTGCCCGCGGTGACGGACAACGCAGTTCTGGTGTCATAAACGGCCAAAACGGGCGTCAAACGGTCAAATTCATAGAGGACGACCTCAGATTGAGCTGAAACCACCGTGAAACATTCTAATTATTATTCGTGACGTGTACGAACAGACGGCACGTCAATCGGACGTGCGGTTTGCGCGGTACGGCTCAATATTCGTGTTTTAAGTGATGTGCGCGCTTCGTAAACGCGCGTGAGGGGGGTCCAAACGGGCCGAACGAAGTCGTAATGGCCTGAAATCAGACGAAAAATACGGGACAATGATTTATGAAGTGGTCGAGCAGACGGAACGTCAATCGGACGTGCCGTGTGCCCGCGGTGACCGACAACGCAGTTCTGGTGTCAAAAACGGCCAAAACGGGCGTCCAACAGTCAAATTCATAGAGGACGACCTCGGATTGAGCTGAAACCACGGTGAAACATTTTAATTATTATTCGTGACGTGTACGCACAGACGGAACGTCAATCCGACGTGCGGTTTGCGCGGTACGGCTCAATATTCGTGTTTTAAGTGATGCCCGCGCTTCGTAAACGCGCGTGAGGGGGGTCCAAACGGGCCGAACGATTTCGGAATGGCCTGAAATCAGCCTACAAATACGGGTGAGTGATTTATGATGTGGTAAAGCAGACGGCACGTCAATCGAACGTACCGTGTGCCCGTGGTGACCGACAACACAGTTCTGGTGTCATAAACGGCCAAAACGGGCGTCCAACGGTCAAATTTATAGCGGACGACCTCAGATTGAGCTGAAACCACCATGAAACATTCTAATTATTATTCGTGAGGTGTAAGCGTAGAGGGTACGTCAATCAGATGTGCGGTTCGCGCAGTACGGCTCAATATTCGTATTTTAAGTGATGTGTGCGCTTCGTAAACGCGCGTGAGGGGGTCCAAATGGGCCGAACGAAGTTGGAATGTCCTGAAATCAGACGACAAATACGGGTGAGTGATTTCTGAAGTGTTCGAGCAGACGGCACGTCAATCGGACGTGCTGTGTGCCCGCGGTGACCGACAACGCAGTTCTTGTGTCATAAACGGCCAAAACGGGCGTCAAACGGTCAAATTCATAGAGGACGACCTCAGATTGAGCTGAAACCACCGTGCAACATTCTAATTATTATTCTTGACGTGTACGCATAGACGGCACATCAATGGGACATGCGGTTTGCGTTGTACGGCTCAATATTCGTGTTTTAAGTGATGCGTGTGCTTCGTAAACGCGCGTGAGGGGGTTCCAAACGGGCCGAACGAAGTCAGAATGGGCTGAAATCAGACGAAAAATACGGGACAGTGATTTATGAAGTGGTCGAGCAGACGTCACGTCAATCGGACGTGCCGTGTGCCCGCGGTGACCGACAACGCAGTTTTGGTGTCATAAACGGCCAAAACGGGCGTCCAACGGTCAAATTCATAGCGGATGACCTCGGGTTGAGCTGAAACCACCGTGAAACATTTTTATTATTATTCGGGACGTGTACGCGTAGATGGCACGTCAATCGGACGTGCGGTTTGCGCGGTACGGCTCAATATTCGTGTTTTAAGTGATGCGCGCGCTTCGTAAACGCACGTGAGGGGGGTCCAAACGGGCCGAACGAAGTCGGAATGGCCTGAAATCAGACAAAAAATACGGGAGAGTGATTTCTGAAGTGGTCGAGCAGACGGAATGTCAATCGGACATGCCGTGTGCCCGCGGTGACCGACAACGCAGTTCTGGTGTCATAAACGGCCAAAATGGCCGTCAAACGGTCAAATTCATAGCGGAAGACCTTAGATTGAGCTGAAACCACCGTGCAACATTCTAATTATTATTCGCGACGTGTAAGCGCAAACGGCCTATCAATCGGACGTGCAGTTTGTGCGGTACGGCTCAATATTCGTATTTTAAGTGATGCTCGCGCTTCGTAAACGTGCGTGAGGGGGGTCCAAACGGGACGAACGAAGTCGGAATGGCCTCAAATCAGACGACAAATACGAGTGAGTGATTTCTGAAGTGGTCGAGTAGACGGAACGTCAATCGGATGTGCCATGTGCCCGCGGTGACCGACAACGCAGTTCCGGTGTCATAAACGGCCAAAACGGGCGTCGAACAGTCAAATTCATAGAGGACGACCTCCGATTGAGCTGAAACCACCGTGAAACATTCTAATTATTATTCGTGATGTGGATGCGCAGACGGCACGTCAATCGAACATGCGGTTTCTGCAGTACGGCTCAATATTCGTATTTTAAGTGATGCGCGTGCTTCGTAAACGCGCGTGAGGGGAGTCCAAACGGGCCGAACGATTTCGGAATGGCCTGAAATCAGACGACAAATACAGGTGAGTGATTTTTGAAGTGGTCGAGTAGACGGCACATCAATCATACATGCCGTGTGCCAGTTGATGTTTTTCACTTAAAATGATGTCCTTTTGAAACAAAAGACATACACTTTGAGTTGTGTCGGCCACACCACACCTCGGATTGAGGCGGGGTTGACTAGTACACGTCACATATGACCCATGGATCATTGTGCTAAAGTTTCAACAGAAACTGAATGCATTTGGTTGGTTTTCCGTATGTACTTAAAATACTGTCCATTTTAAACCAATGAAAGTCACTTAGAGTGGTCCCGACCACACCGCATCTCGGATTTAGGCGGGGTTGACTCGTATACATCTCAAATGACCCATGGATCGTTGTCTTAAAGTATCAACACAATCCGAATGCGTTTGGCCGGTTTTCCGTATGCCAGTTGATGTTTTTCACTTAAAATGATGTCCTTTTGAAACAAAAGACATACACTTTGAGTTGTTTCGGCCACACCGCGCCTCGGATTGAGGCGGGGTTGATTCGTACACGTCACATAAAACTGAAACTACAACGAAGTTTCAGTCTTCTGGATCGTTTATTCTTCATACAAACTGGAAATGACAGTTTTCCCTTCGTGCTCCATCTAGACATCATTGCATAAGCCGGAAAATCATTGATCATCCACATAAGCGCAGCACGCATCTGAAATATGTCTTTCGAACATGCATCGTATGTGCGCACACCCACATCCCAAATAAGTTTCAACTCTTTTATTAAAGGTTTCATGTATACATCAATATCAATGTCGGGATCAGAAGGACCAGATATGAGTATACTCATGAAAGTGAAAGATTTTTTCATACACAAACATGGGGGAAGATTATAAATGTGTATAAAAACTGGCCATGTGCTGTACGAAGTAAGCATCTGCCCAAACAGATTAAAACCGTCGCATGAAAGACCCAGCCTCACATTATGCACGTCAGCTGCAAAATCAGGATGTCGAGCATCAAATCTCTGCCAAGCAAATCCATCTGCAGGATGAACCAACTCATCATTAGTCTTCTTTCTCTCGGTATCATGCCATCTCATTTTTATTGATATGTCATCAGACATAAAAAGATTCTGGAGTCTGGGGATCAATGGAAAGTGCCACATTAATTTATGTGGAACGCGGGATGGTGTTCCATCAGATTTTGACTTCCAGCAGGATGTGCCACATTTTATACATTCATTTCGTTCAGCGTTTTCTTCCCAGAATAAACTGCAATCTTTCGGGCAAGCATGAATTTTGTTTCTGGAAAATCCAAGTTCTTCAACTAACTTCCATGCCATATAGTGGTTTGAGGGAATATCTGCATCATCTAGAAGTAAATCCTTCAAGAGGGTAAGAATGTAATCGATTGCTGTATTAGAAATCCCATACATAGTTTTTCCATGAAACAATCAGATTAAAAATTCCAGCTTTTTCATTTTATCGCATTGTCGATATACTGGAGTCGTGGCAGCATCATTCAATTTTTTCACCCTCTCAATATCATCATTTTCACTAGATGCATCATTTGTCCTCATATCGACGTCTTCTTGAGTCGAAATCCTTTCTTTTTCATGATGATGAATAAACGGAAACCGATCTAACAAATTCTCCATTCCAGTCCTTTAATTTCGATCATCACCAATTTGAGATTTCATTTTCTCCCCATTGTGATACCACACAAAGTAGTTTTCTTGAAAACCATTTTTGGTTATGTGGTAGCTAACTTCTTCACGACTCAACCAAGGTCTACCAACACAATTAGAACATGGTCAGTGTATGCGACCACTATCTGAAGCATTGTGAAATGTAAAATCTATAAAGCTCTCCAAATTGTTTTGAAAATCGCTTGAGATAAGATCGGTTTCATACATCCAACTTCTGTCCATTCTGTAAAAATAATTCATATAAGTCATTTTGTCATAAACAATTCAATATGATTGAACTTTAATAGAAAATATATTTAAGTTAACAATAAAGGAAGAAAATAATCATGGTATCAACTACACATGTGAAAAAAACATACTAATGTGTTATTGAAAAAATGTAAAACCAACAAGAACTTAATGTGTTTTCACATCAGAGCATGCCTCATCCCATAACCATATTAGTAGGGTATCCGCATATTCGATTTACCTTTTTGAATTTATATGCACTTCCTCACTAGGTACCTGAGTAGATTTCATAGATATAATCATCTCACATCCTTTAACGCTTCCATTATGTATGATCTGCAGAATAATTTGAGTGATCATGAATCATGCATGGGATCTTCCCATGACCACTATAGATTATGAGAAGGAATTATGATAGGTCATGTGAAGAACATCAAACACATATTTTAGATAATTTGAGACATAATATAATAAAATAATGTATAAATATATGGAATTTGGGATAAAAGGTGGGTTGTCCACGGGGGTTGATGATGTTCGGACGGGGGGTTCGCGAGAGCACGGCCACCACCTGTGGCCAGCCCACCCACTCCCCCTGGACAGCCCGCCCACCCCTCCTTGACAGCCCGGCCACCCCCGTGGACAGCCCGTCCACCCTTGTGGACAGCCCTCCCACCTCCATACCCACCTGGACACCCCGTACCCCCCTGGGATAGCCCCGCCCACCCTCCCAAACAGCCCACACACCCCTCCCCTGCAACCCCACCACCACCACCTAGACATACCAACCCCCCTGGACACCCCACACACCCCTCCCCCACGAGGACACCCCACCCAGACCCCCAGGATAGCCCACACCCCCTGGACAACCCCGCCCACCCCCGTGGACAGCCTTTCCCACCCTCGTGGACAGCCCCACCCACCCCCATGGACAACCAACCCCGTGGACACCCCCTACCCCTAGACAGCCCAACCACCCCCGTGGACAGCCCACCCACCCCCCTCGACACCCCTTCTCCCTATGGATAGCCCCCCACCCCCTTGAATATCCCGCCCACCCCCCTGGACACCCCTACCCCCTGTGGCCAGCCCACCCACCCCCCCTGGACAGCCCGCCCACCCCCCTGGACAGCCCGCCCACCCCTCCTTGACAGCCTGACCACCCTTGTGGACAGACCGTCCACCCTTGTGGATAGCCCGCCCACCCCCGTACCCCCCTGGACACCCCGTACCCCCCCCCCGGGATAGCCCCGACCACCCTCCCAAACAGCCCACACCCCCTCCCCTACAACCCCACCACCACCACCTAGACATACCAACCCCCCTGGACACCCCACACACCCCTTCCCCACCAGGACACCCCACCAAGACCCCCAGGACAACCCACACCCCCTGGACAGCCCCGCCCACCCCCGTGGACAGCCTTTCCCACCTCCGTGGACAGCCCCGCCCACCCCTGTGGACAACCCACCCACCCCCGTGGACTCCCCTACCCCTTAGACAGCCCAACCACCCCCGTGGACAGCCCACCCACCCCCCTCGACACCCCTTCTCCCTATGGATAGCCCACACCCCCTTGGATAGCCCGCCCCCCTGGACACCCCTACCCCCTGCGGCTAGCCCACCCACCCCCCCTGGACAGCCCGCCCACGCCTCCTTGACAGCCCGGCCACCCCCGTGGACAGCCCTTCCACCCTTGTGGACAGCCCGCCCACCCACGTACCCCCCCTGGATAGCCCCGCCCACCCTCCCAAATAGCCCAAACCCCCCTTCACTGCAACCCCACCACCACCACCTAGACATACCACCCCACCTGGACACCCCACACACCCCTCCCCCACCAGGACACCCCACCCAGACCCCCAGGACAGCCCACACCCCCTGGACAGCCCCGCCCACCCCCGTAGACACCCCCTACCCCCTAGACAGCCCAACCACCCCCGTGGACAGCCCACCCACCCCCTTGACACCCCTTCTCCCTATGGACAGCCCCCCACCCCCTTGGATAGCCCGACCACCCCCCTAGACACCCCTACCCCCCGTGGGCAGCCCACCCACCCCCCTGGACAGCCCGCCCACCCCTCCTTGACAGCCCGACCACCCCTGTGGACAGCCCGTCCACCCTTGTGGACAACCCGCCCACCCCCGTACCCCCCTAGACATCCCGTACCCCCTGGATAGCCCCACCCACCCTCCCAAACAGCCCAAACCCCCTCCCCTGCAACCCCACCACCACCACCTAGACATACCACCCCCCCTAGACACCCCATACACCCCTCCCCCACCAGGAAACCCCACCCAGACCCCCAGGCCAGCCCACACCCCCTAGACAGCACCGCCCACCCCATGGACAACCTTTCCCACCCCCGTGGGCACCCAGGCCCACCCCCGTGGACAACCCACCCACCCCCGTGGACACCCCCTACCCCCACAATCCATTATCCAAAACATATCAAATTGGTTTGAACACAATCCATAATTCCCACAATCCATTATCCAAAACATGTAAACGTCCCAACTCTGATTTACATGTTTTGAACACTCTCCTTCCAAATATAGAATACAAAAACTTTAAAGAAGTATTCACAAACACAAACAATATCCTATTTAGATATTAATTTCAATAATCAATTAAACCACCAACACCTGGAAAAAATATATTCATTAAAACAACTACAACAATATGGTTGAGAACAAATTTTACCTATTCGTATGGGGGTGTACCTGTTGGGATGGGGGTGCCAGTGTTCGGATTCGCGAGAGCAGTGGATTCAAATGAGGTTTGCGAGAGCACCAGAGCGAATAGATTAGGGCTCTGTCCGAATGGGGAGAGGAGATCGCGATCTGGAATTTGGGGGAAACCTTTTCCAACGGTTTATAAAAACCGTTGGCAAAGGCACACATTTCCCAACGGTTCCACTGAACCGTTGGGAAATGTGTGATTTTATCACCCTTTCCCAACGGTTCCAGTGAACCGTTGGGAAAAGGGTCCACCGAAATTCTCTTTGCCAACGGTTTTCTTAAACTGTTGGCAAAGGCTCACTATACCAACGGTTTAAGTAAACCGTTGGGAAAAGACTAAATTCCAGTAGTGGACTAATTCAATTATCAACCAACCATTTTCAATCTGATTACCCCTAGGTGCATATATTACATAGCCGCATCTATATTCCATTATCTAAACATGGTTATGTTTTATATGAAATTAAACACAATTTTACTTTACCAAAAAACGGATGGTTTTCCACTATAGAAAAGTTAACTAATGAGTTAAATGGTTATGAGGGATATATGAAAATATGGAAATATAAATATAATAATTTTCATTATTCACATGTAAGTGACACATTTATGGAATTGTATGACCACAAGAATGAAAATAAGTGATGATTATAACATGATTCTCAAAGAATTAAAATTTTCCTGGAAAACCACACTGATGACATGTGTAAAAATTCTATAATAACCTCTTGAAAGAGAGAACATATAATTGATATTCAACTACCATGAATAAAGTCATTTCATGATATGAAATCTTGAATAGTTAGTGTATAAATACCACATAAAAAATTAGGTTCCTAATACAAAATATATCTTAAAGAGAAGAATTTGATATTGAAAACCTTTAACATTTTTCATAACTTCATGGAATGTAAAATAAAATATTTTATCCTAATAATATCTACAAAAATCACCAATTTTATATCCTTACTCGTACCCATTCTCTTCTATAATCCTCATAAATTTACATTATCTATATGAATTCTTCTAATGTTCTACAACGGTGTTTACTGTTTTGACTATTTTATGGGGTTCATAATAATAGTGTTTATATAAATATTTATTCCAATTTATATTATTACTAGGTCATTAAAGTGACTTTTATTTATTGTTTATAATAAAATATATTACTAATAAAACTTTTTTGGACTTTTTTAGTCCGTATCATTGATGATGAAATTGAAAATTAGCATGTTTTGGTGATATTTGAATATTGGAGAGTGTTTTCTTGAATTGGTTAATTATATAATGATATCACATCTCTAAAGAAAAAATAATATTTATTTAAACATTTTTTTCGGTTTATACCCTTAAATAAGTTCTCATTTTCATCCATGATAAAAAATCATCTTATATTTCATGTATGGGTGAAACAGAACCAAACAAGAACACACACTTATATAAAGATTCATTATAAGGTGGTTTTTTATAAAATAACTATTATAGAAGCATAATTATCTTATTTAGTGTTTATTAGTTTAATATAACATATCTTGGAGGAATTATATTATGTAATGGTTATGAAAACAGTAATTAATTTGAAGAAAAAAATTACCCTCTTACTATGCTTATTTATAATGACTAAATTAATGATGATTATTTGTCTGTAATATCATTGATAATTTCATAAAGTTTTCATACTATAACCATAATTAGAGAATAATAGTTTTATTTATACATTGAAATTTTCTAATTATCCATTAGTCAAATTCAATTGAGGAAAACATAATAGGATAAACCATGGATGCTCTAGTAGGCACAACACACATAAACTTAATTGTTTTATTTTGAGATGGGGTTTACTAATAAATAAAGAAAATAAAATAAATATATTTATTTTATATTATATAAATTATAATAATATCATTATATCAGTGTGGATATAATAAGTTTTAATGAATCCAATTATGAATAATAAAATTTTGTTTATAATACTCAAGTAAGGAACATTTATATTCCATGGATGTTTCGTTGAATTTTAGATCTGTAGTCTAACAATGAGTGAACAAATGTTATGTTACTGGGACAATTTTATAATCAGAAAAAATTTCATGGTTTCAATAAGTAATTCAAAATATAAGTGATTCTTGAAGTTATCATGTTTTAATCCTTTTATAAGTGAATGTAATATTATTTTTTTTGAGTAACTATAATATTTTTGATAAAGTCAAGTTATAATTAATGAGAAAATGGAAAAATGTGTATTATAAGATAAAAAATGATTTTGGGTACAATATCACCAAAATCAATCTTTTTTAGAAAAAATTTCATTATTAAGGGGTATTTATTTTAACTCTTAAATTTTAAACTAATTTAATTTTAAAATAATACTTATTTTATAACTTTAAAATTTAAGTTTTATAAAAATTATTAAGATTTATCGTTTTACTAATATGATAATTTTCTTTTATAATATTAATATAATTTTACCAAATAAACTTCTTAATGGTGTTAACTGTTAATTGTTTTTTAAAAAATCATTTTTACATAAAACACATTTTTAGAGAAATATTGTTTTTATGATTTAAATTAATATATATTATAGAATTATATTAGAAATTGATTTTACTGAAATAAAATTATGTATTATATATATGAAAATGTATATGAGGATTTAAAAAAATCCATAATTGAATATTTATTAAAAATTATTAATTCAACTAAAATAACAAAAATAATTTTTATTTTAAAGTTAATATATAATTACATCTAAAAAATGTTCTCTGTTGGTTTTTATGTTAATATAATATTTTAAGAATATATAATTTTATTCCTAAAAATTATATTTGGTTATATAAATGTTTTTATACTCTTCCCAGTCGATATTGTATAATTGTAAAGTCATAGGAATAAAACATTTCTTGAACACTAAAATTGATAACTAAAAAACATCATTTTTAGAAATAGATAAAAATATCATACTGAGAAAATTTTAATTTGATGAAGTAAATATTGATTCTGTTTTGGTCAATTTGAAATTACTAAATTAATTTATTAAATAAAATCTAGAATAAAGCCTCATTAAATAGAACTTTGTGTGAATGTACCATATATGGTCTTTAACTGCTATATTAGGGTATCGAGTATTACATATTTCTACCCCTTAATAATTTAATCCTAAAAATGGGGTATATATTATATTTTGATCAATTGTGGATAATATATCCATATAAATTTTTTAGTTTCCCAAATTTCCACTACTAATTTTTCATTTATCCCATGGACTTTCACTAATAGGAATTTATAATTCTATAATAAGGGTTCTCTAATGTCCAAAAAATGGACTAATTCTTCTTTATATTAAAATTTATGCTCTAAATATATTCAATCAGATGAAGTATATATGTTTAATCATAAACTAATTTCATTAGTAATAAAACATGATAAACATTGTGTATATAAGAATGGCTGAGTGGCATATCCAATTAGTATGCTACAACCCCATTATATTATAATATTTCAAACATGCAAATTTAATTGGGGATTAACCTCTCATTTTATCAAATATTTATTCTCCCTTTCATCTTGAATCATTCATGAATATATTATAGAAAACATGGAATAAAAGATTTTTCCATCAATTATCAGCCATGAAATTTTTTCTGCCCTAGGCTATATTAATCTCATATGGAATAGTTTATACATTTATATATGCATCCTCTATAGTTTTTTCAGGAAATTACATAATTTCTCTAATATCTCCTGAATAGATGAGAATATGGATCCTATCTCAAAAAAATTCTTCAAATAGTTCCATCTTGATACATTAATGAAATGTATTATTGTACAATATTCCTCTAAAGGTAGAAACTAATCACACAATATTTGGAAGTCAAGATAACATGATATCAACATTCATAGTAATTTTATTCTTCCCAATAGCTAGAGTATGATAAGGGTTGAATATATGAATCCCAATTATTAAATCCCTTTGAATAATATTCAATTGTTTTGATATAAGCTAGGGTTTGTTATTAGAAATAATTGACATCGGTACTTGATTAATCCTTGTGATTTCAATGTTATAGGGTTAGGAATAGTTCTGAAGTGAAGGATATTATCTTATCTCAATGAAATTAGAATAGTTAGTATGATTTTAAATGATTTTCCTTTTATAATTTTTTATCCATAGATTCATTGAGAGTCAAAATATACTGTTTATTTAACCATTGTCCCACTTCTATATAGGTAAATGAAGAGGGTTCCTAACACCCTTAGGATGTTGTAATCTAGCCTTTAGCTACTATAATACCAAGAATCCAGGAACATAGTTTGTAATTTCCCACTTAATAACTCCCATAAGAAATTCTTTCTTAATTTCTTATATATATTTATTCAACCAGGGTGTAGAGATAAATTTGATCTATGTTCTTCATCAATAACTTCCATCTTCACATTTGATTTAGATAGAAAACCAATGATCATCATCAAGAGGTTCTCTATAGATTAAGGCTATAAATATCCATCCATTAAAAAATATAATATTTCATTTAATATTTATGTTAAACTATTTTGGCTTCTCTATCCATTCAATTAAGGATAGTTTAGTAATAACTATGAAATAAAATGATTGGTAACCTTTCCTAGAAATAAAGGTTTTCATATTTTATAGATCGAATTATATGTGATCCTTGTTAATTCCCATAATAGACAATATCCATGGTTTCTCCCACTCAATGAATCTCAAACTTGTTTTCCCTATAAGAGTTGTAGTGAATTATTAAATCACAGTCCCTTAGTAGTTCCAACCATAATCTTTTCTCCAGGTTGAGGTCTTTTTTGAATAATATAAAATTCATATTGTTATAAATTAATTACATCTCTACATATTTCCCCTTGAGATACTGTATAAAAATTAAAAAAGAAATGATTTCCCATACTATTAAAAATTCAAGAATAATATAATTCTATTCATGGATTTTCAATTGCATAGACACATAGGCAATCACGCAGCCATTCTGCATCAGGATACTACCATGTCCTTTCTATGATGTGCCATTATAAATTAAAAATTATTCATTACCTAATGGTATAGTAAAAAAAGGTTCACTATAAATTTTACTATCCATATATTCAAAAAAATATCCAGATTACCTTGATCATGTGAATTTAAACCATTTATGTCTTTACATACATAATGCATTGAATAATTGGGAATTGTTTTGATCAAATCACCAATAGTAATATGAAAAAACTGAGAAACACTGAATCATGGTTACGATCATTGATTTTCAACATTAGTTAACTACCAATTCTTTCAAAGGGAAACATATATCTCATATTTGGTGACAATATGTCCCATAGAAGAAACTGTATAGAGCCAAAGTTGACAATTGCAATACATCCATTATAATTCTTTTTTTACAATGGTATTTTTATATTTTAAAATATTTCTTTATTTATGCCTATATATTTTAGGTTATATCAAGGATTAGTCAATTAATTTCACCAAAACATTATCACCATAATATTTAAATAATATATTTATATTTTACATAGTGACAATAGTTGAATTCAGTAATAAAACATGTGTTATCTTTAACTCATAATGTACAAACACTATCAAGAATGATACCTTCAGTAGATCATAATATTCACCCTTCACTTATGGTAACCAGAATTAAGATAAGCCTTTTAATAGTATTGAGAACATTTAATTTGATCAAATAATTCATTAATGTGTGGAAAAATATGATAATTATTTTTTATGGAACTGATATTCCTATAATAATTACACAATCTCAAGGATGCAACCTACTATTTATCAAAAATAAAATATATGTGAAATTCATGGTGAAACACTAGGGAAAATGAAACAATTATAACTCCACATATAAATCAATTTCATTAAATCCTAAAACTTCACTGGTTGAATTTAATAATTTTTTTGAAACAATCCTTTGGGATGAGTTCCCTGGAGAACCCAACTTCACACTTGTGGATAACCAGGTAATTCTTCTAAAAAATAAATAATGATATTTTATAACATGTTTAAATACATTTTACATAATAAACCTCACTCATCCATATATCAAGATTGATCTTAATATTCAACCATAATTTCCCAAATGAGAGATATTGATATAGAATCCAAACATGACATAAATGATGAAGTTTCCCATTTGAATATAATATATTCAACCTCACCATCGTGAATCATAATCTCATTATCTTGGAAATAAATTATTGATTTATAGTTAGAATGAAAATCCATACAAAGGATCATATCAATTCTAACCACAAGAATTATAATAAAACTTTAATATAGATTATGCCCATATATCATAATTTGTAATTCTTGACATATCTTCACAACTTAAAGAATCTCACTTGGCGTTGTAATTGATAACCCCTTAAAAAGGTTAAAATAATGTATCAAATTTTTTAGAAAACATTGATGTTATAAAATTATGTTATGATCTAGAATCATATAAAATATTCACTAAATTTGAAGCAATGATCAATGTACCTCCCACAACATCATTAACATCATCGACTTTAGCTATGTAAATAATATAATCCTATCCATTATATTGTGGAATTTATTATGTAAATTATCATGTTGTATGGGGTGTTATATTTTATAATATCCATTCTCTTTATAGTTAAATCATTGTAAATAAAATGTGTCGACAATACCTTGATTTGTAGTGCTTGATATCAGTTTTATTTATAGTTGTACCCAATGAATCTTCCTTACATGTATTTCCAAGTGTGTTTACATACTCATTTTCTACAGATATGAAATAATAAATTAAATTTACTCCCATTTTCAGAATTTTTATTACTGTGTGGATTAACCATCCTCTTATTCTCCAAACATACCTTCAACACATACATCATATAGAACTCATTTTATTTTTTCTTCATCTTTCAGTCCATATTCTTATTAAATGAAAATTTATTGAGAAAAAATACCTTATACGTGTTTATTTTAAGCCATCGATGAAATATCTAATATTGTTTCCCATAGTTTAGAGTACACCTTTTAAAACTTATAATGTTTTCCTCAAGGTATAAAACATTTTTATCCATCTTATTTCAATGATTGAGAAACATTAATTCCACTTATGCTATTTTCTCATGAGGAATATACTTTTTATAGAATACCACCATAATGGATCCCCATTTCATGAACATTATCTAATCTTTATATTTATGATTTTGAATTTTCTAAAACCATTGGTTTACATCTCCCATCATATGATTCACAAACATTTTGGCTTTTATCCTTTTTACCTTATAAAAAATCTATAATGAACATTTATAAGGGCTTGATCAATTTTTCATCTACAAATGTATTAGAGGTTCCACTGAATTTTAGAGGATGTTGTCACTTGAATCAATCTATTAAATTTACACCATTTAGTGGATCAGTGGGACACTGTAATATAGAGTGATTATTTATCATACCTTTGGAAAAATACCACAGTATAGTAATGAATTGAATAGCATGGAATCTAGCTTCAGTAACATGTTTAGTGTAATATCACTACATTGAAAATGTGTGTTACTAATATTTCCATTCATCTTATTAGTATCCATAATTATATAAAGGAATATGAAAAATTAACTCACCATATTGATTTCTAATCTAAAATTCCTACAATGTTTTTGAGAGATTTACCTAGTAATTATGTGTAACACCCCAAGATTTCATAGTACATTATATCATTAAAGTAATTCAATAGCTTGCGCTACACGCAACACCGAGTTCGAGCGCACCACGACTTACCAAACCAGCCGTTCAAAAGTGGTTATGAATATTATTAACTAAATTTTATCTTTTATATAATACTTATAAATTTAGAATCCATATTATGAGTTTCTTAGACATAATGTAAGAACAAATTCCTTTTTTTCAGATAAAAGAAGTATTTTTCAAAAAATACAATTTTGCTGCCTTTTAATGGAAAACACTTTTTATATCCAATATTTGACACTTATATATATTAAATTTGAAAAAATAAAATTCTTCTTTATAATCAGGACATAAAAATTTAGTGTCGATAATTTTTTGGTGTTTTTCTGAAAACTTTCATATTTGGGTGAATAGTCAAAAATACTAAATTTTAACCGAAAACATCTTTTTTAATAAAAAAAATTTATAGATTTATATTATTAATTTTAATGGTTTGGAAGTATAGTTACATTATATTTTTAGCATTTAATACAATTTTGGTCATTATAAGTAATTTCACATTTATATTAGACATAAACACATGCCAATCTTTTGATAGGTTTTACTTTTTTTTACCCACTATTTAGTTTTAACAACAAGAATTAATTTTAAATTAATAAATGAAACTTCTATGTTTTTCATTTGGTAAAATATACTTCATTTTGGAATTCAAAATATAAAAATTATCATATGGTAATTTTTTGGTATTTTTCTGGTAACATTCAATTTTTGATGAATAGTGAAAAACACAACATTATTATTTAAAACCGACCTTTTATTTAAATAAATAGTTATTTTATTTTAATTTATTTTAAGTCACAATATATATATAATACCTATATAAGTTCAATGTAATTCATTGGAGTCATTTTAGAATTTGTTTAGATATATAAAATCTTATCGAACTTTTTATCGTGTTTTACCCACCTCGTAGGTCCATTTGTAAATTTTCATAAAACTTATTTTTACAGCTTCTATGAGTTGAATTTAAAAAATATGAGAGACATGTTTAATATCAGTATGTAAAATTTTCTTTACTAAGATGAAAATAATTTTGTGTGAATAGTAAATTTTGACTTTTATTTACCACGGTTATAAGTAAATAGGGTAATTAAGGGTAAAAATGATATAGAAATTACCCTAACACATGTCCTAATTCTATTGGATAAGTATAATTCGAAAAAAAACAACCATAACAATAAAATATGATCCTTTATGTCCACATGGATTAGATTATGAAATTTATTATTATTTAATTTAAAGAAGAGTTAATTCGACTATAAATATTAATTAGAAAGATAAAAATATTTCTTAAATAATGGTAATTTATTTATAATTTTTAGACATTATATAATTAAATTTATTTATTACACAACAATGATGCAATAATTAACTTATTAAAATAAGATTAAAATAATTGATATTATAAATACACAAAAAAATGTAATTTATGACTTTTGATAAATTCTACTAATTTTTATAGGTTAATATAACATGTTAGGGTTGATTAAATCAATTTTTTTATAAGTAATCATGTTGTTATAATTTTAACAAAAAAACCAAATAGAGTCAAAATTAACATAAAATAGTTTTTAAAAAAAACTGTATTTTTGGTTGATATAATATTCCTAAGAATATAAGGTTCGGCCAAAGAGATTAAATAATATTATATATGTCATTAATGAACCACTTGAGGTTATCTTGGATGTTTTGAGTATGTTTATTAACCATATAGTTTAAGAATACAAGAAGACATGGTAAAAGTTATAATATTTATCTAAGAGTTAAATCCAAAAGATAAGGTCACAATGGTATCCTATATTTGTCTAAAACCAATTGGTTGAGAGGATATCGACCCATAACTGCCTAAGGCTTGAAATAAATTCATTTGGATCCATTATAAACTGAATATGACTGTATAATAAATTAATACATTAATCTTTTCCTAAAGTGACTCTCACCCCTATTATAAAAGGGAACATCCCCTTCTCTCAAAATAACACCTCCAAAGCCATTTGGCTCAGCCAAAACCTTCCAAAATATCCTCCCGACATTCGTCCCTTAATCTTTGAGGCGTTTCGTTGGTCATAAATCCAAACTATAGAGCCTGTTTGATCAAGTCAAAAGGAAGAACCCAAAGAAGAGTTAAATATTTCATCACCTCTTTCAACTCCTTTTCTTCTTCCACTTCCTCTTTCTTTATTGTTTCCATTTTAAAATAATAACTCCAATATATTATATATTCTGTGATGTTATTATAAAAATGGTATAACCATATTCATTATTCTATCCATCCTATAAATGACAAAGTCCTCAAACGTGCATACGTATGGATTACCGTCTCCACGTCATTGTGTAGTCTGTTATTCAAACATTTCATTATTTGTATGGGTATCATAATGAGTATAACTGATGTAAATAATAAATATATTATGTTAATGATTCAGTATATATGATATATCATCCAATTACATATGATTCATCCATCAATATAATGATATTGTCGCTTGTGCGTACATACAGATTACCATCTCCAGGACACGATGAGATTCATTTCAACATTCACCATTCAACAATGATTATAAAAATATATATATTATTAAAAAGTATGTAATATATGACATAAAAATGCTACAGAATATATATATGTATGTACTTACATATATCTTATTCACTTCTGTTTAATACGATATGAAAACGAAAACAGCGTTTATGCATACGTACGTCCTACCGTCTCCATAAACGGTTCCTTCCATTTCATATATACATCTATTATATATATTTATATCCTATATATATATGATATATAAATCAGGGTTTATATTATGGAATCATAAAAATCAAGATCTAAATGATACGATCAAGAATAACGAGTTAAAACACATACTATAAAGAAAGCGAGTATTACCCAAAATGTTAATTTAACATAGAAATAATTATTAAATTGGTAGTATGAATTCATAAAAGAATCATGTATGATAAAAAAAATATGAATATGGTTTTGATTCTGGTATAATTTAATAACATACTATGGTCATTATAAAGGAGTTTAAGCATACCCTCGACCCATGGAAAGTGCAAGGTAAGGGTTAATTTTACCATATCATTATTATCCAAGGTTGTTTTTATATAAATATCTTATGGGACGTATTTATTATCCATGTCCATGTTTCATGAAAGAGTTTTAAAAGGTATTATATTTAATGTACTTTTTACTTAAACATCATTTTAAATGTTTTAAATATTTATTCTTCTAAATCCTTTTCATTAATGTCCATGTTTTCAAAATGCGTTTTAAGGATTTATTTATATGGACATGAATGTTTTAAAAATGTTAATTACATTAAAATGTTTTAAAGTAGTATGGGACACTTTGATTCAAAATGTATTTAAATATATTCCTTTATAAATTGCGTGACTTTTAAATGTTTTCATGAAAAGGGGATATTTATCTCAAAGAGTTTTACAAATCATTTTCATCTATGTTAACATACTTTGATGGATATTAAACTTGTTCAAAGTTGATTTATTATGATAAAATTCTTCCATATTGTATTGTAGGTTTTGTGATATGTCTAAATGTGAATGTGTTATTCTTACATCATTCATGGTTTATGGTTGAAGTATTGACATTTCGTATTCTAGTTTTAATAGGAATGTTTATGTTATGTTTCAACCTTTTTTTATGAGAAATGTATTAGACTTAGTATGCGACGGGTAGAGCCCACTATAGCTCCTTGATGCATCAGTAGGTCTCATGAGACATTTATACATGGAATTGTCTGAGACCTTTCCAAATTTTATATATGGTTTTGGAAGAGGCCTAAATCATTTTTCGACGTCTTCGCTGAGGCCTTGATATAATGTTTCAGAATGTCTGGAATTATAAATTTCCTCATTTTTAAAATAATATTGATGGTTCATGTGGTTATTCGACTAGTATAATACCCATTACTATGTATTATTATGGAATTATTGACTCATATCATACTACAAACATTAAAGTGTTCATGTTTATTATTTTTAAAGGCATGAGTTTTCAATTATTCACCCTGCTTAATATTTATGTTATCTTCCGCAATATTTCTTACCCTTACTGAGTGTTTAAGCTCACCCCATTCTAATGTTTTACATTCTCTGGATTCCAGGAAGTGTTTTATTATAGATATGAAGTGTTAAGTAAGGGGATTAATGTTGGTTTCAAAGGATCATTTATGTTGTGTTTTATCTTTTAATGAGTAATGTAATGTTTATGTATGGAATATATTTTCCAAGACTGCTAAACTGATTGGCCCTTCTGGAATTGATTCCTTGTGATCATGCCAATGTATTAAAACAATGCACTGACTCTGGGTTTCTCGGTTCGGGGAGTTACAGTTGTTATAAAAGGAAGATTAGCATTAACCTTAGAAATAGATATAGATATACTCTGATTAGAGAGCACTACCCTATGATAGAAATTGAGGATTAGTATAGAAGAACTTCCTAGAATTTTGTTAATGTAGTGATTTTGTGAGTTTTCATGAAATACATATCTGCCTGGATACGAGAAGGTAGAGGTGGCTATGGCGTATATGTATATAGGGGTAAAACCCGAAAGCACCTAATTTAGGTGGACTCTAATGGGAACTGGTGCACGACAATGGGCCTTGCTGCACTCTTGGATATGACACTCCCGGGGGATATGCATAGGACAATTCATATGTTCATTACAAGCCATTATAAAGGATTTAAGAGTAAATATTTCTTTAATTTTTTTTTATTATTCTGGATTATATCCATAAACTTTTCAATTTACTTTAGGTATATTATATGTTTGGAATAATTTATTGGGATTCATAAACTAACCTAGTGTATGCCATTGTTTAGAAATGGTACCCATTCGAAAGAATGAGAACTCCAGAAATACATATGATCCAATTAGTAAGAAGGATCATATAGTTCATGGTACTAAGACAAAATTTATAAGGGAAATAGTCTCCCACGTATTCTAAATATATGAAGAAATAATATCATGTGTTAATAAGATAAGTAAATAATTCTCTAAGTCCTATGGCTTTGAAGGGAAGCAGGAGAACAAAAAGATGGTATAGAGAATGATGGATAAAGGGAATAGGGGAAAGAAGGATTTTCCCATATGTGATAAATGTGGAAAGCAACACCTTGGTAAATGCATAAAGGGAATGGGAGTTCGTTATATGTGTGGAAAAAAATGACACCAGGTATGCGATTTCAAGGGTAAGAAAAAGGTTTCAAATGTAAAACGCTTCATCTACAAGGCATTAGGACACTATGTGAATCAATGTCCCAGTCATTAGAGTATACCACAAATGATGTTATTAGAAAATAATCAAGTTATGATACTACCACAGATGAAGAGGAATGACTAGTGTTCTTATGTTTTTATTATAGAATTATTTCATTTGAGTGTTGTATCAACAATATTCTGGTTATATAAATTATTGAGATAAATAAGGAATGTATTTTAGTACTATTTATTGAGGATATGAGATTATATGGTTCTAAGAAAATTGACTTAATAATAAGATACTCTTTTTGTAAAATACATGGTTGAAGGAAAGGTAATCTTTAATATGGTCTTGATAATGAGGAAGTGATTTTGGAAAAAGAGATGGTTGATTTGGAAAAATTATTTTGGATATTCTTGAATTCCTTGGAACTGATTAATATATTTTTTATTTCATCATTGTTGGAATATTCAAAAATTTTAGATATAATGAATATATCCAATATTCTATAAAGAATAAGGGAGAATGAATGTAATCAATAAGGATTTGTGGTAATTCAGGGTGTTACCATATTTTAAAAGAATACTCGATGAAGGTCTTGAGAGGTTATTATGTGGAAAAAAGGATCTTCATTGGGTTTAACTTCCTTATAAATTTTGGAATGTGAGTTTGGATATGATTATTTTGGATAATTCTAATGGTTTCAGTGGATTAAGTTTGAAATTGGAAACAATTGTTATAATTATTTTTGTATTTTCATAAAAAAGGACAACCTAGAGGTTGGGTGATAACCCGTCACATCTGGAAAGGCCGTGAGACTTGAACTCGCAACCGATGGGCGACAAGGGTGCATCGCCTACCACTGGCCAATGTGATGTCCTTGATTGTATAATGTAGTTTCTTTTTTAAATGGTCTGATTGGTGAAATATAAATTCATTATTTTTGGAACCCAATACGATTAAGATAAATAGAATATTTTTTTGAAATATTTTGGAGTGAAAGTTGAATTTGTGGTATGAATTAGTAAAAGTATGTAACTCTACTTGTAAATTATATATATATATATTTACCTCTTATTCTAGTACTAACTTAATTATTAAACATTAGTTTAGGTACTTCGTATCAACCTTCTTTTCATTAAGTAATCCTTTGATTTCTAAACGACTTTCTTTTATACTGTGTATAAAACCCTTTTAATTTTCATTTCAAGGGGAATATTTTTCTATGAAGCATTTTACTAAACGACAAAAAAATGAATGTTTTTTTAATGTAAATGGTGACAAAGACCTTTCTGACACTACAAGTTTTATTTTATCTTTGTCTTCCTTAACAAGACAAAATGTTTTTGTAAAAAGAAAATAAATAACATATACTCTTTTTATGTATTTTGGAATTGAAAATGGTTTTGATAATGAATTTTTTAAGTCAACATATTTAAAAGATATATTGTGATTGATGACCTCAATAAATCTCTATAAATATTTATGTTTTCCCTCCAATTATGTGTCTGTAATTTCCACCAATGTTCTCCTAATCAAGATAATAATTTTCTGGTAACTTTTTAATTTCCATTTTCCTCTTATTTGGACTAAATTTTATTAAACCAATTTCTATTATGGGTTTTCCACAAAGGTATTTTTTGATTTTTAACCATTTATTTTAAAAGAACAATCTCAAATTGTGAGGACACAACTTATTGAAGGAGTGCAGAATGTAACACCACAAGATTTCATAGTACATTATCTCATTAAAGTAATTCAATAGCTTGTGCTACATGCAACACCGTTTTCAAGTGCACCAGGACATACCAAACTAGCCGTTCAAAAGAAGTTAGGAATAATATTAACTGAATTTTTTATTTTATATAATCCTTATAATTTTATAATTCATATTATGAGTTTCTTAGATATTATATAATAACAAATTCATTTTTTTCATATAAAAGATGCATTTTTAAAAAAATGCAAGTTTACCGCCTTTTAATAGAGAACCCTTTTAAATCAAATACATAAAAATTTTATATTTTTAATTTGAAAAAATAGACTTTTTATTTAGAATCAGGACATAAAAATATAGTTCCAATAAAGTTTTGTTTTTTTTCTGAATACTTTCATATTTGGGTGAATAGTGAAAAAAATTGTATTTTAACTGAAAAAATATTTTTTAATCAAAATAATTTATAGTGTCAAATTATACATTTGAATGTGTTGGGAGTATAATTAGATTATATTTTTTATCATTTAATACACTTTTTCTCATTATAAGTAATTTCACATTTAAATTTGACATAAACACAAGTCAATCTTTTGATAGGTTTTACTTTTTTTTAAACCATTTTTTGGTTTTGACAACGAGAATTAATTTTAAATTAATAAATGCAACTTAGTTTTTTTTAATTTGGTAAAATAGACTTCATTTTTTAAATCTGATTATCAAAATTTTCTTATGGTAATGTTTATGTGTTTTTTCTGAAAACTTTCAATTTTTAATGAATAGTGAAAAACACTACGTTATTATCTAAAACCGACTTTTTATTTTAATAATTAGTTATTTTATTTTAATTTATATTAATTTATAATATATATATAATACCTATTAAATTTATTTCATTGGATTAATTTTATAATAAGTTTTGATATATAAAATTTTATCGAACTTTATAGCATATTTTACCCACCTCCTAGGAACATTTGAAAATTTACATAAAACATAATTTTACTGCTTTTGTGAGTTTAATTTCATTAATATGAGAAACATGATTAATATATGTAAGTAAAATTTGGTTCAATAAGATCAAAATAAGTTTTAGTGAATTGTGAATTTTGACTTTTATTTACCACGATTAAAAGTACATAGGGTAATTAGGGGTAAAAATGATATTACATTTACCCTAACATATGTCCTAAGAAGAGATTACTCATACCTTCCGAGGCTGATACATACAAAATATACATATAAGAGGGATATTAAGGTGAACATGTATTTTAAGAAGGGTAGTGTGGTCAAGAGGACATCACCAGACAATCCAATACTGGATCATCTTAGTAGTCGGGTTCAAAGTGAATGCTACTGGAGGTCACCAAAATGGGAATCGGCCACGGCTACCGGAGAAAATGAATACAGCATGGGTGGTGGAGATGTGTATGTTTTTTTATATGTGTAATCCAATTTTGGTTGTGTTATCTGCATCTACATTTCTGTTGTTTGATTTTGTGCTTGTACGTTTGGGTTCTAGAATCCCTTAAACCGGCCTTTGAAAAAAAAATGATTAGGAAGTAACGTTTTCATAACTAAAACATTTTTAATTTTGGTATATACATAAGATAAATTAGACTATAAATTTTAATTAGAAAGATAAAAGGCTTTTTTACATAATTGTATTTTATTTATAATTTTTAGGCATTAAATAATTAAATTTATTTATGACACAATGATGATGTAGTAATTACCTTATTAATAAATGTTGAAAATAATTGATATTAGAAATACACAAATAAATGTAATTTGAGACTTTTGAAAAATTATACTAATTTTATAGGTTACTATTACGTGTTAGGTTTGATTAAATCAATTTATTTCGAAGTAATCATGCTATTATGATTTTAACAAAAAACAAATACCAAATAGTGTCAAAATTGACATAAAATAGTTTTAAAACAAAAACTATATTATTGGTTGATATAATATTCCTAAAAATTTAAGGTTCTTAAAAAATGAAAAATTAATATTATATATGTCATTAATGTACCACATGAGGTTCTATTGGAAGTTTAGTGTATGTTTATTAACTATATAGTGAAAGAATACATGAAGACACGGTAAAAGTTAAACTATTTAACTATAAGTTAAATCAAGAATATAAGGTTAAAATGGTAACATAAACATGTCTAAAACCTATTGTTTGAGAGGTTTTCTACCAATAACCATCTAAGTCATGAAATAAATTCATTCAAAGCTATTATAAACCGAATATGATTTTATTATAAATTAATACTTTAATCTTTTCCTAAAGTGACCCTCACCCCTCTTATAAAAGGGAACTTCCCTTTCTCTCAAAATCACACCTCCAAAGCCATTTGACTCGGTGAAACCATGCCCAAATAACCTCCCAACATTCCTCCATTTATCCTAGAGGCCTTACTTTGGTCCGAATGCCAATCTATGGATCCCTTTTGATCGAGTCAAAAGGAAGAACCCAAATAAAGGGTAAATATTTCATCACCTCTTTCAGGTTCTTTTCTTTTTCCATTTACTCTTTATTTTTTGTTTCCATTATAAATTAATAACTCCATTATATTATATTTAATATGAATTTATTATAAAAATGGTACTAAAATATTCATTATTCTATCCATCCTACAAATGACAAAGTCATCATACATGCGTATGTACGGATTACCGTCTCTACATCGTGGTGTAGTTTGTTATTTCAACATTTCATTAATTTGATGAGTATAATAATGAGTTTAAATGATGTGAATAATAAACATAACATGTTAATCATTCTTTATATATGATATAAAATCCAATTAAATATGATTTATCCATCAATATAATGATATTTTTTCTCATGCATATGTACGGATTACCGTCTCCACAACGTGATGAGATTCATTTCCACGTTCACCATTCAACAATTATTATAAATATATATATTATTAAGAAGTATCTAATATATGACATAATAATTCTACTAAATATTTACATATATATATATATTTATGTACTTACATATTTCTTATTCACATACTTCCGTTCAATACGAAATGAAAACAGAAATAACATTTATGCGTACGTATGACCTACCATCTCCACAAATAGTGCCTTACATTTCATATATAAATTTATTATAAATATTTATATTCTAAATATATCTGATATATAAATCCAGGTTAATATTCTGGAATCATTTAAATCATGATATAAATAATATGATCAAGGATAACAAGTTAAAACACATACGATAATGAAAGCGAGTATTACCCAAAAATTTTAATTTAACATGGATATCATTATTAATTGGGTAGTATAAAGTTATAAATGAATTATGTATGATATAATTAATATGAATATGGTAATATAATAATTTAATAACACACTATGGTCATTATATAGAAGTTTACACTTACCCTCGACCCAAGGAATGGGCAAGGTAAGGGTTAATTTCACATTCTCATTATTATACAGAGTTGTTTTTATGTAAGTGTCTACAGGGAAATATTTGTTATCTATTTCCATGATTAATAAAAGTGTTTTCAAAGGGATTATTTTAAAGGGAATTATTACTAAAACATCATTTTAAATTTTTAAATATTTATTCTTCTAAATCAATCTCATTAATGTCCATATTTTCAAAATGGGGTTTACGGATTTATTTTTATGGACATGAATGTTTAAAAAAATGTTAATTTCTTAAAAAAGCATAAAAGTGGTATGGGACACTTTGATTCAAAAAGGTCTTTAAATTTCTTCTTTTCAAAATTGTGTGACTTTTAAATGTTTTCATGAAAAACGGATATTTCTCTCAAAGAGTTTTATAAATCATTTTCATTTATGTCAACATCCTTTGATGGATATTAAAATTGTTTGTAGTCTATTTATTATGATACAAATATTCCATATTTTATTGAAGGTTTTGTGATATTTTTGACTGTGGATGTGTTATTTTTTTACCATTCACGGTTTATGGTAAAATTATTGACATTTTTTATTTTAGTTTTAATAATAATTTTTATGTTATGTTTCAGCATTTTCGTATGAGGAATGTATTGGACTTAGTATGTGACAAGTGGAGCCCTATATAAATCCTCTATGCATCGGTAGTTCTCATGATACAATTAGACGTGGAATTGGCTGAGGCATTTCCCAATTTGATATATGGTTTTGGTTGAGGGAAAAATCATTTTTAGACGTCTTGGCCGAGGCCTTGACATAATATTTCAGAATTCCCCGCATTCTAAATTCCCTCATTATTAAAGTGATATTAATGATTTATATAATTATTTGACTAGTAGAATACCCATGACTATGTTTTATTATGGCAGTATTTACTCAGCTCATATTCCTGCCACAAAAGTTTTCAGGTTTCTTATTACTAAAGGAATGTGTTTTGAATTATTCAATATGCCTAATATTTATTTAATCTTCCACTATAATTCTTACCGTTACCGGGAATTTGAGATCATCCCTATCTTATGTTTTATTTTCCTTGGATTATAAGATGTGTTTATGATTGATATGCTGGGTTAGGCTTGGGGATTAATGGCGGTCTTAAAGGATCATTTACGTTGTGTTTTATCTTCAAATGTGAAATGTAACGTTCATGTGTGTAATCTATTTTCCAAGACTTCTAAACTAATCGGTCCTTCGGGACTTGAATCCTTATAATCATTCCAATGTATTATAATGATGCACTGTCTCTTGTCTTATGGGGTCCGGGTGTTACATTATGAACAAATTTAATAATAATATTCCTATCTTCTTTTGTTAATATAAATCTAATCATAATGGTTACTAATTCAATTCATATGATACCAATTTTATAATCGTAGACTCTATAAACATATAGATAGCAGTTATATGACATTATATGTATAAAATACAAGATATCTTGAAGGATACAATGAAATATTATTTTTTTAAGACTGGATAAATACATACATTTCACATGAAAACATAAGATCCAACATGAACATATTTTTTTATCATTATTAACCCTTTTATTATGTACTTGAAAATTACACATAGAACTCATATTGATTCATTATGAAAGAAATAAAAATAATGGTGTTACTAGATTCCCAATAAAGGGTACCATTCAATAGAAGATTACTTATCATTAATATGGCCTCAGTTATATGGAATGAATAAATTAACAACATGATTAAATAATCAATTGACTATGAGGGATTGTTATATGAATGATAGTAATGGAAAATCTAGACAATAATAATAATTGGATCTCATATTTATAGAATGAATACTAATGGATATAAAAAACTTATTGTCAGGTCCTTATGAATTGGTACAAATCTTATTATTTTAAGAGACAAACCCTAAATGTGAAACTATTTTTCATCAAAATAATAGTTGATACATCAAGGGGATAAATAATTATGGGGCCCACATGATACCTGATTAATTAAAATGTTGTCACTCTATGAACTACAAATACGTTTTATACCATTACCTAAGAATCCATTTGCTGAATATAACATGGAAATCCTTTAAATGAGAAATACATATATAAAATACCATCCCATTGAATTGAATAATGTGTATTAATTTGAGATAATCAATCAATAACCCTAGAAACTATGGGGTAACATCAATGTTACATGATATATACTCCACAATAAAATATATCGGTGATTGAACATCTAATGAGTCGTGTCATCCAAATAAGATTGTAATTCTTCTAAATATCCTTTTTGGTTGGAGTAAAAATAAATGGAATGATGAATCCTTTATTATTGTTCCTTAAGAGGATGTGAATATAAAAATTCATATCCCCCTTAAGAGTTTCTCTCCATGTCTGTTGGCTTAGCCCTAGTTATTTTGTATCAATGTGATGATTTATTCAGTTTTTAGTCAAAACATTTTAGGGTGATTACCCATATGTTCATCTATTAAGGTAAAAAAATCCCTAATATAGTATAAATATGTGGTTTCAATTTTTAGGAAATTATGAACACTTTAACCTTACCAAAATATTGGATGGTTTTCTAATATTGAATATGTTACTATAGAATAAAAAGAATATGATAAATGGATAGAAATATAAACTTGTAAATTAATTAATATTCATGAATAAAATGGAAAAAATGTGTTTACATAATTTTATTCAAGACATGAAATGAAATAGCTAGTGATTATATCATGACTCTCAATGAATTAAAATTGTGATAGGAAGACCCAATGTATTTCATGTGTAATAATTAAAGAATGACCTATTAAAAAAGTTAAATTATAAGTTATCTAAAAATAACAATAATAAAGGAATTTCAGGATATAAATCTTACATGGGTATTATATACGCTCCAAGTAATTGAAATTTGGTGTATAATACAATATATGCCTCATGGAGAGGAATTTGAGATGAGAAACCCTTACATCTTTTCCAAAATTTCTTGAAGATAAACTATCTTCATTTATCATAAACATATATGTCTCAATAATATAATTAAAACCCATAATCATATTCATTTTAATATATGTACTTCTTAAATATTACTCATCTCTATGAATTCTTTTTATTTTCTACATGAATGTCTAAGGTTATGATCATTTGTACGAGTTTCATTATTGCGGTGTTCATATTCATTGTAAATCCAGTTTATATTATTAATAGAGAGTTACATATAATATCTTGGATGATTTGTGATGATATATAATGTTTTAAATATATTATAAGACGGTTTTAGTCTTTAAACATGAAGTTGAAATCAATAATATGCACATTTTAGAGATATTTAATGAATGGAGGGTGTTTCTGTATTGATGAATTATATATTTATATAACATCAATAGAACCTAAAAATAATTATTTGAAATTTTATATCATTTTATACTATTAGTTTCTGTATAGACATCATTGATATAAATTTCGAGTTTTTTTGTATTTTTAGTTAAATCGAGCTAAATAAGAACATACCAAGATTTTATTAATAATTATATAGTGATTCTGTTTTTATATCATTATATCAGAATAAGAATGATATTATTGTTTGTTTATTATAGTTATATATCATATATTTTTGTAATTTGAAATATAATTATTGGATATAAGAAAATTACATAATTTAATATAACATTGTCCTCTTAATATAGTTATTTGAAATGATTGAATTTATTGATATTTTTTATTTGTCAAATCATTAATAGGATCTAAAATTTTCCTACCAAAAACATGATTATATATTTTAAATAAAATTTAAACAATCATAACATACTTATATCAAACCTTATAAGGTTTTTAATTAAAAAACATGTTATATCACACACGTGATAGTCCTCACAAAAGAATAAAGTGGATTTGTTATTCATAATGGTAGGGTATATGAATAAATAATGATAAAACCCTTATTGAATTAACATTAAATTTTATAAATCTTACTAATATAATTATCTTAGTGTCTATTGAATAAAATAAAAAAAAAGTTAATAATAAAACCATCCTTTTTATAATACTCATCTAAAGAAAATGAATTTTTCATGTAATCCTCTATCAGGTTGATAGGATGAGGCTACATATGAATGAAAAGTGGAATATATTGGGGGGATTCGGTTTTAGGTAGTGTAAAATTAATGATTTATATGATGAAATTATAAAGTCAATTCATTCCTTAATTAGAAAGGGTGTTACCCTTTTAAAATTGTTGGAATCGTCTTTTTGGGAGTAACCCTCACATTTTCAATAATGTAATGTTACTATTTATGTTTCAATGTGCACTGAAACGAAAAAATTAAATGGGAAATTAGTGTGAATAAAAACTCACCTTAATCTACCATTTTTTATAATACATTTCTTGGCTTTTCGGCTCTTCTAACATTCAAATTTTTCTATAATTTAATTTTACCTTGGTAAATAATTTCTTACAATATTAATTCATTTTAATTACAATGAATATTATTTAAGTTTTAAATAAATAGAAAATTTTAATAAAAAATACTAAAATAATCATATCATATAATGTTTCTATAGGTTTGAAATGAAAATTTCAAAATTATTACACTTCTTTGGGAAATAATAGTTTTTAGAGAAATAATTTCTTATTAATTTAATTTAAATATAAATAAGTATTATTTTTAATAATAATATTAATGATACAAATTGATATATTATAATGTAAATAATGTGTCTGAGAATTTAAAGGAATGAAAAAACTGAATCATCATAGATAATACATGATTGAAGGAAAATAATGAAAAGAAATATTATATTAATAAAATATTTTAATTAATTCTGAAAATGTTTTTATAGGTTTTCTATGTTGAAATGAAATTTTAAAATTTATATTTTTATTCCATATATTTATATTTTATTAATAAAATTCTTTTCTAAACTTATAAATCATTATTATATAAAGGTTAAACCATTAAAAGTTTATGTTTCATGAAAATCGACATGATCAACTAAAAACCAACATTTTTTGGAAATACTTAAAAAACCACACTAAGAGAATTTGAATATCATGTATTCAAATATGAAGTCAGTATAGCCAACATTATTTTATTAAATTAATCTATCAAATAATTTCATGAATGAAGGAACATTATTTTTTATATTGTGGGACTATTAAGGATCTAGTGTATACCTATTATAGGTGGGTATTAGGTATGAAACTATATATATTACTATTGATTGAAATTTTATATCCTTAATTATATTAATCAATTTATTAGAGTAATTATTTAATAATCTTTATACCACTTACCTATATAATGTAAATACAATAGACATTCCAATCATGATAGAATAGTATACTATGGAAAAAATATACTCATTAATTATATATTCGATTATCATGATATAATTAATTATAGAGTTATTAATGATTTCTTTATGTTATTCCATTTTAAAATTATATGAATCCCAATTTATTCCATTGGCGTTACATGATATATTGAATTATTTTAATCTTATAAAACTAAAAAATTTGGATGATGAAAATTGGGGTCTATATCACCCATTAATTAATTGGTTAATGTTTTCTATCATATGTTATAATGCGGTATGTTTATTTATGGAAATTTTTCCAATTAAAAGATTGTTTTTTTGGAATTAGGTTGGGCGTTATTATATATGGGCAAGTTAGGATGATAAAATGTTCTTATGATTAGGTTGACATTCTTTATTATGTGATTTATCAAGGGAATAATACCTTTCAATACCATATTCTAATGGTAATACTAAAGTGATCGTATTTGTTATCCCCTGATTCCCCACTCATAAACTATATTATATGTGTCTTTATTGTATATTAAGCATCCATCTATAAGGATTTATAGGAAAATATTATAGTTCTATGGTCATTTAATATGTAATTTTCTCAGTCTCTGTGGTTTATTATATTCTTATCATCAAATCCCTAAGGATATATTGATATTTTTTCACATATCAAGCATTAGATATCACCACATTAAAAATTTCCCTTCCTTGGATTATTAAGAAGATTATAACATATGAGAATATTATATTGAAGTATAGTGTGGGTCAACTATGATGGAATTATCACATGGGTTATGGAATAAGTTCCTTGTGTATCATACCCATAAGAATACTAGTCCCTCTATTCCTAGGATTATGAAATTTGTTTTTAGTTTTAATGTTTATCAATTTATAATGATGTAAAATAATGATATTATTATCATATGTTGTTATAAAATGAAAGATTATACACATGGTGGTGTGCTAAAATACCAGTATCCATTATACTCACTTATTAAGGATCTATGTTTTTATGTCATGTTTTCTCTATGACAAGGTTCACACCTCTAAAATGGTTTTAGTAGTATATAATGACAATCCTAAGTTTCAAAAAGTATAATTATCCTCAATTAAATACATTATTAATGGAAAATAGAGTTTATAGACATGATGATCTCTTCATAAATACATTATATAATTAATTATCACTATATCCTAAATCAATAGTTGATTCTCAATGTTAGTACATATTCAGTTATCTTCCTCACCTCTAAGGTCTAGTTGAATCAACTAAATGATGTGATAGTTGAGTTAATGTATTAAAGTAAATAAGGATAGTAGAAACATTAAATTATTGATTTAAATAGTTATAGAATGGAATTTCATTTTTTCAATCCTTCAATCGTTGTATGTAGTAGTGTAACCCTTTTTATTTATATAATATTAAATTAAAGACAACATATTCATAATTAAATACAACATTGGTCACAAATCTCCTCTTATCACTATGGGAAAAGTGTATATTTGCAACGGGTCAATTGCGACGGGAATATATACCGTCGCAAAAGGTCTGACGAACTACATATTTACGACGGGAGTCTTTTCACGTCGCAAATAGTAGGTTAATTGCGATGGGAATAGGCGACCCATCGCAATAGGTTTGGCATGGTTTGCACACCAAAATGAGGGAAGGGTATTTGTGACAGGTCCCGTCGCAAATATCATTTTAACCTCTGATTGTAATTAATACGGCCGAGGGTATTTGCGATGAGCCCCATCGCTAAAGCCCGACGGCGATAACAACCATTTCCGATGGGGAAATCCACCCGTCGCAAATAGTATGTTGGCAGGTGGTATTTGCGATGGGTCCCAATGCAAATATCACCATTTGCGGCGAGAATCCCGTCGCAACTAACCCCGTCGCCACTAATCTAACCTATATATTCCCCCATCCATTTTTTTCCAGATCACTCAGATCTTCCTCTCACTTTTTCTTGATTCTCTAGTTTTAAGGAAAAAAGTTCTGTTAATCAAATTTTTTATATGAGAGCAATTGGAGGGCGCCAACACCTTTAGAATATCAAAGTTTAAGGTATTTATATTTTATTTTTTTCTAATATTTATTTATGTTTTTTTATTAATATTAATTGTTGTTTATTAGTTGTATTTAAATTAGATTTAAATTGGTTTTTATTTTTATTTATTTTTAGAAAGAAATTGATTTTGTTAGTGATAATTATAAATAATTAGTATTAATTTGCAATAATTAGAGATTATTATAGATAATTAGCAGAATTTAGTCATAATTAGATATAATTTGGGGTAATTAGTAATAATTAGATATAATTAGTAATAATTATATATAATTAGCAATAATTAGATATAATTAGTAATAATTAGATATAATTATTAATAATTAGATATAATTAGTAATAATTAGCTATGATTAGTAATAATTAGCTATAATTAGTAACAATTAGCTATAATTAGTAATAATTAGCTAAAATAAGTAATAATTAGCTATAATTAGTAATAATTATGTATAATTAGTAACAATTAGGTATAATTAGTAATAATTAGGTATAATTGGTAATAATTAGGTATAATTAGTAATAATTCGGTATTATTAGTAATAATTAGTTATAATTAGTTATAATTACAATTCATTAGGTATAATTAGAAATAATAAGGTATAAATAGTAATAATTAGGTATAATTAGCAATAATTTGCAAAAATTAGCAAAAATTAGCAAAAATTAGCAATAATTAGCAATAATTAAGTATAATTAGAAATAATTAGGTATAATTAGAAATAATTATATATTATTAGGATTAATTAGGTAAAATAGGAATAATTGGGTATAATTAGGAATAAGTAGGTATTATTAAGAATAATTACGAATAATTAGGAATAATTATGAATAATTAGGAATAATTAGGAATAATTAGGAATAATTAAGAATAATTAGGAATAATTAGGAATAATTAAACATAATTAGAAATAATTAGATATAATTAGAAATAATTAGAAATAATTAACAATAATTAGCAATAATTAGGAATAAATAGCAATAATTAGGAATAAATAGAAATAATTAGGAATAAATACCAATAAATAGGAATAAATAGTAATAATTAAAAATAAATAGAAATAAATAGGAATAAATAGGATTAAATTACAATAAATATGAATAAATATCAATAAATAGAAATAATTAGCAATAAATAGGAATAATTAGCAATAATTAGGAATAATTGGCAATAATTAGGAATAATTTTCAATAATTAGGAATAAGTAGGAATAATTAGCAATAAGTAAAAATAATTAGCAATAAGATGGAATAATTAGCAATAAGTAGGAATAATTAGGAATAAATAACAATATGTAGGAATAAATATCAATAAGTAGGAATAAATAGAAATAAGTAGTAATAAATAGAAATGAATAGGAATAAATATCAATAAGTAGGAATAAATAGCAATAATTATTATTGATTAGCAATAATTAGCAAAAAATAGGAATAAATAGGAACGATTAGCAATAAATTGGAATGATTAGCAATAATTAGGAATGATTAACAATAAATAGGAATGATTACCAATAACTGGTAATGATTAGTAATAAATAGGAATGAATTGGAATAATTAAGAATAATTTGAAATAATTACGTATAATTAGCAATAATTACAAAAAATTAGAAATAATTACGAATAATTAGCAATAATTACAAATAATTATCAATAATTAGGAATAATTATCAATAATTAGCAATAATTAACAATAAATAGGAATAATTATGAATAATTAGAACTAATTAGAAATAATTAGAAATAAATAACAATAATTAGAAATAAATATAAATAATTAGGAATAAATAGAAATAATTAGCAATAATGAAGAATAATTAACAATAATTAGTAATAATTAGGAATAATTAGTAAAACATTGTAACAATTAGTAATAAATTTTAATAATTAGTAATAATTAGTAATAAATGGTAATAAATAGTAAATATAATTATATCTGATTATTATTAATAAAGAAATTATATTAACAATATTTATGAAAAAAATATCAATATTATAATAATAATAAAAAATTTATAAAAAATTAAAATTATCAATATTCGCAACAGGCTTTGCTCTATTCTTAACATGTTCAAATCTCAAAGGGTCGCCAATAGTCAGGTCATGTGCAATAAAAAGTTTCTATCAGCCACATCTAATATAAACTCTATAATTTTCCTTGTTTAGTTAATCACCTTGCAAGTAGCGTTGTAATGGGACAACCCAAGTCATGCCCTTCTCATCTATAAGAATTATCTCACATGACCCTTTACATAGACCATTATTCCTTGAAAATTTAAGGGAAAGATACTGATGTCCCATTAAATTTTTAAGGAAGAATGATCTATGTAAAGGGAGTGAGATGATTCTTAGAGATGAGAACGACATTACATTAGTCGTCTTATTGCAACAGTAATTGCAAGGTGATCATCCATGCAAGGACTATTATAGAGTTTACATTGGACATGGTTGACACAAACTTTTCATTGCGTATGACCTGGTAATTAGAAACCCTTTGAGAATTGATCTTGTTAAAAATAGAGCAAATCCTGTTCTAAATATTGATAATTTTAATATTTTATAAATTTTTTTATTACAATAATATTGATATTGTTTTTCATAAATATTGATAATATAATTTTTTAATTATTAATAATTAGTAAACAAAAATTGCTTGGATAATGAAAGGATAATTTGTAATCATCTCCACAATGATGATTACCAAATTTCCTTTCATTATTGAATGTGTTTTCATTTTTCTAGGTATTTCTAAGTATTGCTAAATAATTAATAAAATATAATAATTAGTAAAAATTTGTTATAATTAGCCATATATTGTAATAATTAGCCTTAAATTGTTATAAATAACAATAAATTGTAAAAATTATCAATAAATTGTAATAATTAACAATAAATTGTAATAATAAGCAATATATAGGAATAAATAAGAATAAATAAGAATAAATAGGAATATAAAAGAATAAATAGGAATAATTATTAATAATTTATTAGGAATAGTTAAGAATAGTTAGGAATTTTTTTTAATAAATTTTAATAAATTCCAAGAACCTGGAACAATTTTCAGTGGATTGATGACATTCCTATTGATCGATGAATTTTCTCCTTTCAACTCTCACCGAATCAAAATATTATGAAAAAGGTGTTGCTACATATACATATTCAATATTTTATACATGAGATTGGAATGCATTAATAGGATCATATTTTTTAAAATGTTTTCTGGCGGTGATAGTTGGAAGAAGACGATTCATCGACAAAAAGGGGGATCTTTTGTCCGACAGCGCATTTACTTGCATCTTTATCACACTAAAATCGCAATAAAGAATCTGGTTGGAGGTACATATATTCATTCTCATGCATACAAGAATGAATATGTGTACCTCTTACTAGATTCTTTATTGTGATTTTAGTGTGAGAAAGATGCTATTAAATGATCTGTCAGACAAAAGAGTACCTGTTAATCCACTGGAAATTGGGTCTCCCTTAATAAATGGTAATTATTAAGAATTTTTTGTAATTATTTATCTTCTTTTTTCAAATAGTATTTTTATAATTTCAAATTATTCAAAAACAATAACGATTTTATATTTTATGTAGAAAAATATGGTACAAGGAAGTCGAAATCAGTCATTATTAAATGATAATGCTTGGGTAAATTAGCGCAGAAATCCAAATGCTTTTGGTTTGAATACTGTATATATTGAGGGTGTTGAAGCTTTCTTAGAATTTGCATCATCAAAACCAGAATATGATTTAGAATTCACAATTAAGTATCCTTGTAAAAAATGTGCTCTGAGAATGTTTGACATAGTTGACAAGGTTGGGGGTCATCTCTTGCGGTTTGGTTTTCAACCAGATTATGTTATTTGGTATCAACATGGTGAATGTAGTTCCAGATAAGATCCTAATAACTTGATTTCGGATAGATCACAATTTCAAAATTTAGTACATGATGTTTCAGGTCCTTCTGTGCAACAAACTCAAACTCACGATGATATTGATTTAACTCCTGAGTTGGCACCATCTGAATTTTATGAGTTGTTGAGGTCTGCTAAGGATGCATTATATCTTGGTTGTAAGATAAGTAAATTGGAAGCTGTTGAAAAATTTAGGGCTCTTAAATCAGGTAATTCAATTTCAAACATCTATTTTGATCATATATTTTTTTGGTTAAAACACTGTTACCTGAAGGTAATGTGTTGACTGCAAATTAGTATGAGAGCAAGAGAATGATTCATAATATGGGACATAGTTATAGGAAGATTCATGCGTGTCCAAATGATTTCATCTTATAATCTGGTCAAAATGAGTCATTGGATAGTTGTCCCACATGTGGACAATCGAGGTATAATGAAGCCCAACCAGGGAAGTCTAGATCGATTCCAGTAAAATAGTTGAGATATTTCCCCCTTACTCCCAGGTTACATCATTTATTTATGTCTAAAAATATAGTGTCAATGATGTCATGGCACAAAACCAACATATCAACTGATGGAAGCTTGAATCATCCATCTGATGGTGATTCATGGAAAAATTTTGACCGTCTCCATCCATATTTTTCTATAGAAGCCTGAAAAATGCGATTGGGTCTTTCTACTAATGGTTTCTGTTCGTTTGGTTCTCATGGAATTCAGTATTCTTGTTGGCCTATCATTATAACTCCGTGAAATTTTCCTCCATGGATGTTGATGAAGGAGCATTATATCTTTTTGACTCTATTAATCCCAGGAAATACGAAAAAGAATATTGATTTTTATTTGAAACCATTGATTGATGAGTTAAATTCATTATGGAGTGATGGTGTTAATATATATGATGTTTTTTCGAAACAAAATTTCATTTTAAAATCTACATTGAGGTGGACGATTAATGACTTTTCGACAAATGGCATGTTATCTGGTTGGAGTACACATGGTCCGAAATCATGTCCTTATTGTATGAAAGACAACAAAGCCTTTATGATCATTAATGAAAAAAACCATGCTATTTTGATTATAACCGTATATTTCTTCAAACGATCATCCTTTTTAGAGGAACAAATCTCATTTCAGAAAAGGTGAAATTGAAAGGGATGAACCTCCAAATATGATCTCAGGTACAGAGTTAAAATCAGTTGTATTTTCATTACCTCCCTTCACATTTAGACTAACAGTAAACCAAATTCAAATTAATGGCTTTGGGAAAGAACATATTATTATAAAACAAAGCATTTTTTGGGATCTTCCATATTGGTCTGATTTGTTGGTCCGCCACATTTTGGATTTTATGCATATTGAGAAGAACTATTTTGATAATTTATTTCATACAGTTTTGGATACACCAGGTAAGAACAAAGATACTGTAAAGGCATGATTCGGTCTTACTCAAATTTTCAGGTGACCAGAACTTGAACTATTTGAAAATATCAGATCACAGAGGTTAATGATGCCAAAAGCAGCTTATACACTGTCTAAAGAGAGTCTCTTATAATTTTATTAGTGTATTTCAGATTTGAGACTTCCATATGGCTATGCTCCTAATTTGGGTAGATGTGTTAAGAATGGTTATATTACTGGATTAAAAGTTAATGATTGTCATTTTATAATGGAACGACTAATGCCGATTGGATTCAGAGGTTTTTTGATTTCTATGATTTGGGATTTGATAATAGACATATCATAAATCTTTCGAGACATTTGTGCAGTGACAACAGACTACGATGTGCTAAAAAACTGTAAGAAGATGTTGCTGTAATTATATGTAAACGGGAAAAAATCTTTCTGCCAAATTTCTTTGACTCAATGGAACAACTAATATTACATTTTCCAAATGAATCTAAATGTGGAGGTCCAGTACAGTTTTGTTGGATGTACCCATTTGAGAGATGCATGCTGAAATTGAAGAAATAAGTACGTAACAAATCATCAGTTGAAGGCTCAATTGCTGAAACTTATTTGCAAGAAGAAATTTCTTTTTTCAGCTCTCATTATTTGGAATCTCAATATCCCTCAAAACAAAATAGAATGGGAAGAAAGGAGGGGAATGTTAATTATGAAATGGAAAGTGAATTAACAGTTTTTAATTATTCAAATCTTGGTTTTAGTGGAGTTCATAAATGATGGATTTCAGATGATGAGCATCACAGAGCTCAAACATATGTTCTGCTCAACTGTGAAGAAATGACATCATCTGTCCTGTGAGTGCTTATATAACTTATTCTATAATTTATGTTACAATATTTAAACTTATATTTTTATAGGTTATATGATAATCATATAAAGAAACAACTTCCACAAATTACATCAGCTAATCTTGAAGAAAAGAGACAAAAAAAATTTCTCAATGGTTTCAAAAACTAGTAACATAAATTATTGATGGTTTAATATCAATTATATTTATTATTTATTATATTGATAATTGTTTTACAAATTTTCAGGTGTCTCAATTTGTTGATAAAATTGATAAGTAGCTGTGTATATTGAGTAACCCACCATCCAAAATGGTTAAATCTTATAATGCATATGTGGTGAATGGTTTTCGATTTCATACACATGCACATGGGAAAAAAACAATGAACAATTGAGTTTTCTTAAGAGGATCCCATCATAGAGAAACTGAAGTCGACTTTTATGGCATTTTTGATGAAATTATTGAGTTGTGTTATCTAGGAAATAATTACATAACAATTTTTAAATGTTGGTGGTTGGATACTGAGAGAGTCTTGTCTGTTCATCGGACTCATGGAATCATCAATATTAACTATAAAAGTCTTCTTTCAGTAAATGAACCATTTTTACTGGCTCAACATGCACATAAAATTTATTATGAAAAGTATTGTGCTACTTCAAGAGACCTGAGCGATTGGTGGATCATAATAAAAAAGAAATCTTGGGAAAATCAGTTTACTCAAACTGAATGTGGTTCCGATGAAGTGGAAGGAATTGAAATTTTTCAAGAGGCAGCTCAAAATCCATCTTATTCACAAAGAGACGTGAATATTGATGATGACACCCCCACAATTAATGATCGATGGTGATGAATATGTTAATGATATTACAAATGAATTTGAAATGATAAGAGATACTGAAACTGAATCTCATATGGATATTGAAGATGCTAAGGTGGAAGATGAAGACATTGACATTGACAGATATAAATAATAGGATGAAGATGAACATTTACACAGTTAAATACTGGTTATAATCATAACTAAAATATATCTATATTAAAAAGTTATTTTCAACTATCTGCTAACAACAATCATTTTGTGTTTCAGATGGACTTTGATATATTTCATGAGTTGTAGGAGGCTGACCTAGTGTTGGATGAGGGAGATTTTGGATCATCTAATCCTCATCCTACTGGCGGTCTAGGGGGTATGCGGAGGGGGTGCAGTCTTGCATGACTGATGATTCTTGACCCTATCCCCGAGCGACGTCCACATCTTAATTTCAATCCACACACACGGAGGTATGGTAACCTGTATATTTTAGTTAGCTTTCGTTAAATTATTTTTATATATAATAATTTTTTTATTATTTATTCTTTTTTCATTTTTTTACACATGTAGCTATTGGATAGGGGATCACTATCTAGAACAATTATATTTCTCATCCATGGATTACATGGGAATATATTCTCGTTCATGTACGAAACGACATGTTCCATTGTTGGCTAGTACGTAAATAAATAATATTTATTTTGGAATTTATTTTATTAATAACTTGATATTATAAATTATTTTTTGGGTTTATGGTATCATATCGATGATAGCATGTGCGACACTATCCACGCGGTATAGAAGATTTCTATGCATGACCATTTTCGTAAGTTTTTGCACAATTTGATAAGGACAACCATTAAAAAAGTATGACTGACAGAATTTGATGAGTCGTGTAGAGCTCACAGACCAGATTACATTTCATGTCATGTTTGGGATGGATTATGTTTACACTAGTTGGGTGGTCGATTTCAATGGAGATCTTTAGTGGGATGATAGAACCGAGGGAGATAGGAAGTGACGCATCAAGCTGGTAGCCATACATTTAGTTCGCATGGAGGGCATCTGGTAAGTATATTTTTTAAATATTTTATATAACTTTAAATATAAACAGTTTATTTTATATTTTTATAGATAGTCGAAGATCCCGATATTACGAAGTTCGACATTTATCAGAGGATGTATAGTGATCCAGCAAGCAGAGAGATTAGAGGTGATCGCCAGAAACCAATTGTGGTTAGTATTATTTTTTCATTTTGACAATTAACTGCATATAATACTTTCACAATTTAAATTTTAAATTGGAATTGAAGGAGTCATATAAGGCTGTGACCTCTCAGACACAGGCTGAGGTTCAGGATGAAATGACTGAGCAGTCCAGTGCTCACCATTTTGATGAGGTGGCATGGATGTAGGTGACTCAGTATGGTTTTGAGAAGGTCCGAGTAGTTGGTATCGGCTCTCATTTGACTCCTGGTACTTGTTATGGTACTATTTCGATGTCAGCGTCAAGCTCTAGATGAGCTCGTGGAGAGACATCATCTTCTGGCTCACAGTATCAGGTGTAGTTGCAAAGTCATGCTGAGCATATAGAGACTTTGTAGAAGTAGAATGAAGAGATATGTCGGCAGCAGCAGCAGTAGGAGAAACATCACGAGGAGAAGCTGCGTCGATTGGAGCAGCGACGACAACAGGAGTATCACGAGTAGATGGAGTACATGCACCATCTGACTTGTAGTTTAGGGATGGAGTTTCCTCCACCTCCTCACACGACCCCCAGTGATTTCTTTTTTATTTTAAAAACATTTGAATTCAAATTTTGTAATAATATGAACAATTTACCATTTCTGTCTTTTATATTGGTGGAAATATTGCATAATTAAATATTTTTTTAATATTTTATCATTTATTATTAGTACTATTTTTTTAATAATTTTTTTATTTTACTAGTAATAATAATAATAATATTTTATGATTTTTTTATATTTTTTTGAAAATATTGAAACTTTGAACTTTTTTAATTGTTTTATTATTTTAATAATATCAATATTAATTTTTTATTAATCATAATTTTTAGAAATATATTTTTTTAGTATTATATTTTTAATGTTTGTTTATTTTACTAATAATAATAATATTTTATATTTTATATTATTTTTATAATAAAAATATAATTTTTTCATTAATCATAATTTTATTACTATTTTTAATTAATTTGCATATTTGCGACGGGGCCCCATCGAAAATATGTGAAATATACTTTTTTAAGATTAGTATTTGCGACGTGACAATTGGCATGTCTCAATCAGTATTTGCAACATGCCCGTTGTAGACAGTGTATGGGTATATAATGTATATAATCGGAATGATATTTGCGACAGGGAACTTACCCATCGCAAAAAGTAATTTTGACAGGCCTGTCACAAACGGTTTTTTGGGTATATAATGTATATAATTGGGATGTTTTTTTTCTATGGGTAAAAGTCTTGTCGCAACATATATATATTGCGATGGGACCATCAAAAAAAATATCTGTTGTGATGCCGTTTTCTGCAATGGGCTGTTTGCAATGGGGGCCCCTCACAAAAGGCTATTTGCGACAGGATCCCATCACAAAAGCCCATCGAAAAAATGGGAATTCTAGTAGTGTATTCCTTAAAAAGTATTTCAACATGTTTTTTCACATTCCTCCCATTTTTATAAAAATTATATAGAATGGTTTTATAGATATTTAAATACCCAAATTTTTTCAAGGATTGAGAATATTTTAATCCTCCTCATTTATCCATGATCATTACACATGATAATGATATTAGTGTTCCCAATAACAAACATTACATTACAATTATACCTATTAAAACCATGGGGAAATTTTTTTATTTTAATATTCCACCAAATTTTCCTAAAATTCAAGAAATAACTAGAACAAAAAATGACTCTTAGTATAAAATTATATCCCTATATATTATATTCAATTTAGAAAATAATGATGATATAGTACCACATTGATAAAAATATTTTCATCTACATCACTATGTGAAAATATCTATAGTTGTTAATAATATCAACTTTAATTTTGGTTGATAATTTATACCATAATAAAAAAAATTAAAATGAAAAATATTTTATAATTGATAGTAAACCATATGTATCACAATATTTGGTGGAGTTACTTTCATTTTTTCGTTGAATATAAAATTATTTATTCAACTTTAGATAAAAATTGGTATAATTATTCCGGGAAATCGCATACATGTCATTATATACTATCGTGTTACACAAAAATATCATATAGGGACGTCCATGGATACCTTTACTTATGAGAATATTATTACCAATATGTAAAAGTATTTTCAAAATTCATTTGACATATTATCATCACATAATAGTCTTATTTCATTTAGGTTTCTTCTTAGTTACCAGTAAATTTTTTGTGAATTTGAAAAATCCTTATGAAAGACTTATATATCAAGCAAGTTACCAATATGTATTCTCTCATATAACTGTATTTATCATAGTACACTTAAACACATTTAAATTTCACTATATCATAGCACATGTTTCCATTAAATACTTGTCTGATTTTACCTTTATGAGATTGACAACTATTTTCAAATATTGCTACTTAGTAAAATGTTGTCCCTTTCATATAAATTAGTGAATCTTTATTACTCTTAAATATATCTTAATATCATATATTTATCTCTATATTCTATTTTACTCTTACATATAAAATAGAGTGAAGTTTATATAATTCCATTTATTGATTTTAATCATCCTAGAAAACATCACTTCTAGGAAAATATCTGAACTTCTTATTTAATTTTATATAATTTTCATCTCATTTTACAAAAATTACAATGCAGATTAACCAACATAAAATCATATAATTTAATTATAAAATTATCGATTGATTATCAATAAATATTTATTCTTTCTATAAACACTATAATTTCATGTTTCTCAATGTTATGAATACCCAAAAACCCAAATGTGGTTAATATATGTATGGTAACACATATATTTTTATTGAAATTTGTCAAATACAAAACCTAGTAAGTTCATGTTATAATTAGAAAATGTATAGATCCCTTTCAAAGTTAAAACATTGGTGTGAAAAAAATAAAACTTTCTAAAACAAAAAACTGAAATAAAACTAGAAAATATGAATGTATAACTAAAAGGGATGCATAGACAACATATAAATAAAATAACATATGAGAAAGATATGACTAAATTGAATATAAGATTGGTAGAGTAATGGATAAAAACAAAAAAAATACAGAATTAACAATGAATGACAAGTATAAATTTGATTATTTTGATTTAAAATATAACACTTCAGTCATGAAAATGTGTAACAGGACATACATCGACTAAAAGAAAGTACATATTTTCTCTCTTGAGAAGAAAGAAACTGATAGTTAAAATCTAAATTTCCATAACTATTACATCCAACTAAATCAGGAATAATTAATAGGATATCAATATAAAATTAAATCTATTAATTTACCTTGATACAATTCTGGATATTTTTATTGATGACTTATTTTTTTGAATTTTTCATTAATAATATAATAAAAACAACATATTGAGTATAAAAAATGATTGAAAATAAAGAAAGTGAATAATAAGTTTTCTTAATCGTATTTTCAAATTGTTAATTTATCCAATTTTCATTATAAAATCTTCCTAATATAATTATTAAAATAAAAACAATGATAATTAAAAAATTAGAATGCATGAGGAATATTCCCCTAGTCTATTACTCTAAATAAATCCTCTTTCGTCTAGTTATATATTCATTTCGTCTCATCTAGTACCCCTCTAGTTTTCTCTTGAAAATTCCTTTTTTTATCTCAATATATATTAAAAAAGTAAAATTATTTAGTCCAATTATTCATTAATAAAGATACATTAAATTTAAATGCTTGACATATACCTCCCAAAAATATTTTTATTTTAGAAAAATGATATAAAATCATTATTGTGATGGGAATAATTATTTATGGCATGCATGTGGCCTTAATATTTTTGTTAGATAATTTTAATTTTATCTTATTTATATATTCAGGAGATTAATATTTCATTTTTCATAGAGTTTTTTCATGAATATAAATTATTTTTTAGGATGGACGAATGTTCACAAATTAAGATCATCTCAATCCAATTCTTTATTCTCTTTAATTTAGTACTAAAAAAATTATAACACCAAAATTTATTATCCTATAAATATCATGATTTTAATTATTAAAAACAATGATCCCCCCTATAAAATAATATATTAAATAATAAAAGTTAGTAATTTCATCAAACAAATTGAATTCACCCGTCAATGAACAAAAAAATAACGAATTTAGGATTTTGAATCGTCTTCTTATTAAAAAAGATAGAAAAAAACACATTTCATCCAACTCAAATTTATTCATTGAGACTAATGATTAATAAATTATCATTATCAAAATAGAAAATATCACATATCACTCAAATCACCCTAAAAATTAGATCTCATTGTAGCTTTTTTAACCTTAAAGAACACCTATCTCATCACCGTTATCTAAATCTATAAATGCCTTAAACAAACTAGTTTATACATAAATTAAATAATCTTTATCAAAACATTTATGTCAAATACTAATAATGCGGCATTTATTAGACTCCCTACTGTGGAATGTTCATAATCATAATCAATCAATATTGAATTAGTCATCGATTTTTGGGGAAGATATAATAAATTAAAAATATCATCATTTTTTCTAGATTTTGGAATAACATTAGGATTCCTAATCAAGAATCAATACTATTTAAATTTTTTTATTGGATTCCATGTTTTATAAAAATCATTCATCGACATTAGTTTGCTAAAAATGTTCAAAATTAATGGTCTCAAATTGAAATCATCAAGCTTGTTCTTCATCCCTCTTCAATTAATCTGAAACTCATTTCATTTTCTTTTCAAAAGTTGATGAAAATATTTCTAATCCATCTCAGCTACATTTATCCATGATCATTCTTGTTTTCCACTTATTAATCCTAGAACAAAATTTTTAGGGCACCAGATTTAGTTTTGAAAACTCTTCATGGATGATTAATAATATAAAATGATAATATGATATGAGACTTCGATATACTATCATATGAATGCTAAAATAACAACTGAGGTAGTGGTTAATTGACTTAGAAATGATACAAAATTTATTTAAAATCCTCAATTATTATAAATTTTCAATGTAAATATGTCATATGGGACACCCCTAAAAATATAAAATGAGAAGTATATTGAAATGTCAAATGAGTTTGAAAATAATGACATGATATATTGAAAATTCATGAAGTGATTAAAAAATTAATTTGAATATCAAAATAGAACTCATGAAAAATAGAATAAATGATTTACTAACTAATTTATAATATTAAATTTTTTCCCTCAAAGTTATTTACATAATCCTAAAATGGAAAATTTTAATTTTTCAAACACAAAAAATTGAATATTAATTATAAATAAAATATCAATAGCCATTTGACCAAAAAACTATACAAATATAGTTCACGAATATATATTAAATTTTAATAAATGAACATTGATCTATTAATAATAAAAAATAATCATTTTCATGGAAACGATCATAGAATTAAATTTCAAAATGTGTCCTCAATTATCAAATATTTTTAATAAAATCACCATTTAAAAGAAGTAATAATCAAAATATCATTTAACACATGTCAAAAATATGAATCAAATAAAGGTCACATAAAATTAATCTATACTTATAACTTTATTATCTTTAAACAACCAATTAGTGAAATTATGTGGAAATGAAAAACTCTAATGCCTAAAAAATTGATATGCCACAACAAATTAATATTCAGATTAATTATCACAAATGGACACTATAAAGTCAAAAATATGTTTTCCCTCCTAAAATTAAATCAGTTAAATGAAAAGTGTGATTGCGATTTCACTAAAATCATCGAAATAAATTTTTTTGTAAAGAATTGAAAGCACATCAGTTTATATCGGACTAGAACATAAAAACACCAATTTAGATTAAGGTAAAATGACACACATATGTATATAGAGAATAAATATGTGGAAATAAATTTTTGTGTGAGGTTAATAATTTTAATAATTATAAATTAACAAATAAACCAATTAAAAAATAATTATTTTTTATAACTATAATTTTTTTGTTTTATTTTATTTTTGGATTCTTATTAAATGAGATTATGTTCAATAATTTATCAGAACTAAAGATAATTAAAAAAATATAATTTTTTTTCGAAATAATGTTGTTTCTTGATGGAAATAAAATGGTGTATTAAAATGAATCCATGGAGTAATAAAAAATAACAACCTCAAAGTGGTATTATAACTTTCAATCATTAAGAAAAAATTTCAGCCACTCAAAGATCAAAAGGAATTTAAAAAGTATTCAAATTTGGAAAAAATTGAGGAATTTCTATATATACATAAATGAATACATGGAAGAACATTTAAGACCATCAAACCAACACATAAAACAAAACATTTTCTCAAATTTAAAATCCCATTATACATGAATTTTTTTTAAATGAGAACAGACAAAAGTATTTAAAAAAATTAAATTCTTTTACATTTTCATATTTTATATTTTAGTTCATTTAAAATTCTACCAAAATTTGTAAAGAGAAATTATAATAAAATTTAAAATATGAATAATTTTTTTTACAAATTCATCATAAATCTAAATTTATATAAGGAAAAAAATGATAGAAATTCATAGTAGCTTCCAAAAATATCTAGAAATATTTATAAGACCCAATAATGTTGAAAATCGTGGTAAATTTCCCACAATTCTTATCAAGTAGTGATTGAATAATAATAACCCAACAGAATCGATGGAATAATTTGGAAGATTCAAAATGAAAATATTTCAATGAATATTTCATAATAAGACTCTTATAGTATGAAAGATTTAACAACTTGATTTCATTCCAATACCTTCATTATTTTTTGTCAAATAAAAATTCATTTGGTTAATGGGGCATATTTCAGGGTGATTTCAAAAAGTCTAAATAAAAACCTATCAAGTTTAAATATGAGAATATATAAGAGCACATGGATAGAAGAAATTATTCTTATTCTAGTAAGAGAATGATAAAAATACATGAATTTAATCCAATGCTTCATTGAGTTTAAATTCATCATTTAGACTCATTGGATACAAAATATTTTGTATGATTGACTGATGAAAACAATTTGTCACAACCGGTATATCCAAAAGATTTCAAAGGAATCCCTTCAAATTTCAATTATTTCACTCAACTCCTGTAATATTATTTCTACAAAAATTGTGAAATCTATGTATAGGGACTTCACTACCCAAAAAGAGTTATGATGAAACATTATAGGAATGTGACATGATTTAAAAATAGAAGTCTATTGAGAGTCATTTCTATGTGTGTTTTAAATGTTGTTCTGTAAGATGAAAAAGCCTCATCCAACTTTAATGATCGGTCCTTTATATAATTTCAAATGGTTTACTATAAATCATACCTAATCAACCCATTTTAGATTTAATCATGTTCATAGCATTGTTGATGATAAAAAATCCCTATTTTTTTAAGGGAAAAATATATTTTCCATTAATTATTTGATCATATAATTATTATAATGTGTTCTATCATTAGTTAAAAACCCTATGGGAAATGATATTGATGAAAATATATTCTCTTTAAGGAGTTTTGTTATAATTATATCTTGAATATTTGGATGTGACATGTATTTAATCCACCTTGAATTATAATCAAAATCCACCATGATATAGTATTTCTCACCAGAAGATGAAAATGGGTACATGAATTTTAACCGAAAATCATGAGATATATCAACATCGCAAAATATATTATGATATAGTTCTTAGTTCTTTGAAAAATTTCATAACCACTGGATAATATAGAAACCAACTATAAAATCTTAGATTCCATAATGAGTTTAATATATTAGAAATAATGAAATATGAATTTTTTAAAAGTCCTCTTATTACTAGGTTGTCAATTCCAGTGTATAGAATTGAAACATTCAAGACTGGGTATAATATAATCTTCAGGAACACAATTCCTAATAATACCATAATAATAACCCCTAAAAATAAACGTTTCATCCAAAATTTTGTCTTTTAACATATAAATTATTTTCTTTCTTTGGTTTATTGTTAATTCATTGGGGGCTTTATCCAATGGTGATGGAATTATAAAAATCAAAAAATTAATCATATTAGTTTACTAATATAGAATTTTTTTTCATCTACAAAATAAAAAAATTCCATGGATCATGAGTTTAGATATACGATATCCTAGAAATGTTTTTACTACTATATTTTCATCTGAATCCATATCCTCGATCTATAAAAGTTATTCTTAAAAACTATCAATATTTTGAATTTGGTTTTGAAGGATTTTTGAGCATTAACATTTACAATTTATAACAGTCATTAAAGACTATAATCTTAGACCATATCAATTATTGTCTAAACTACTCTACATAAATAAAAAAAATTCAATAACTCATACTTTTTAGTTGTGTCTGTTTTTTGGGAATTATCTAGAAACCTATAAGAATTATACAAAAAATATAACATAATACCATTACATTATCCCAAAACATCTCTAATAGCCACGTCAATATTCTCATATATTATTTCATATGGAAACATGAAATTAGAGAAATTTATTAGGGTTGGAGTATTGAGTTTCACCTTATAGATATTGAAGGATTAAAATAATAATTACCAAAATAAGAAGGTTGTGTATTTCCTCGTAAGTGAACATTGTGGCATGGTAATTTATGATTTTTTTAAAATATGATAAAAACTAGTATTTCCTAAAATGATTCTAGGACCCATTCTTCTTTATAGAGAGGAATCATGTGAATCAAATCTATTTCATCATTGTCAAAATATATTCCTATTTTAGGAATAAAATTTCATCATATAATACCCTTAGTAATAAAAAATAAATATTTCTTCAAATTAAGAACTTGAGAGGTCTCTAGGAATATCGGTAAAAAAAGTCACATATTTTTTATAAAAACACTCAAATGTACCCAAAATAATGTAGAAATCATCTATATGCACTTGTATGATCCTCTCAGTTATATTAGAAAAGATCATCATTGTATAAATTTTAAGGATGGTTGAATCACTGTAGAATCCAAAGAGTATTTCTTAGTTGGAAAATTCTCCAAATAAAAAAGTTAATGTGGGTGTAGCCTTTAATTCTAGAGCTATAATAATTCGGTTATAACATGATTGTATATATAGTATAAATAATAGAATTTTCCATCTAAATTTTGGATCGGTTTATACACAATACACACAAGAGGGGGGTGAATTGTTACTTTTACAAATTCTTCACGAATTACAATGATGATTGAGTCTGTATTTTTATATTTATCAGATAGTTTAGGAAGTGGAAAATAAATAGTTAAAAGATGCAAGAATGTATAGTGGTTCATGGAATAAACGGCTCCTAGTCCACTCCACCAACGCTCTACTCCATGAGCTTAGTGATTTTCACTATCTAGTCCTCTTATCACCAGGTTGTCCACAACTGACTGTAGGCAGTTGACACCTTTACAAGTTAAGGATAAAAATTGATCCGTATGGTTCATAAACAGAACCGAATACACAGCTTAGTATGAGAATTCGATAACTCATAATAAAAAGAGTATTTGTGTTGAAATAATTTCCAGCTGATCATCACAGTTGCAAAAACATGCAACTGACAGTAGATAGATTGTCGTCTTCAGAGAAGATATTCTCTAGATAAATGAAGTTCTGAGTAGATCTAATTTCAATAGATATATAAATAAATTAAAAAACTCCAAAAAATGGATTCATGAATGATCATCAATGTAGAAATGGTAAATTTTCAACATGATTCTTCCTCTTCAAAAAAATAGAGTTTGATAGATCTTGGTAGCAGCAGATCACTAAATCTCAAATGGCTCTGTAAAACTGTATTCGTGAAGAACTCAATAGCATGTTATATATTTCATTGATGATTCACCCTCTTATTCTTGTAATACAAAATATCATAGATATATATAGAATAACAACGAACATTTTCATTTTAAATTTAGATCTAAAAAAGTAGCCTTTAGAATTGTGATATTCAAATGCTTGAATAACTGAGTAGTTGCAACTCCCCTAAATATTCAGTATAAAAATATCGTCTTATATCAATCATTCTAATCATAAATAGACTTCTTTGAGTATATCAAATATATTATTTAAAATCGGGCTTTGAATTTGGCTTGAAATCATCCTAATAATTTACAAAAATACCGTTGCTCAATAAAGTCAAAATTTAAATCTCCGACGCCAAACTTAGGGTTAAGATGTGTAGCATTTTTTTTTGAACGTATGGTTCAAAATGTAAGGTTGAAAAAGCGAGGTTGATAATGTAAGGTTGAAATCATATGTTTGACAACATAAGGTTGATTAAGTAAGGTATACAACGTAAGGTTGACAACGTAAGGTTGATAATGTAAGGTTGATAACGTATAGTTGATAATGTAAGGTTGATAATGTAAGGTTCAAAATGTAAGGTTGATGATCCATACTTTTATGAGTTTCTACACATAGGGTATATGATTCATACTCTTTAATAAAATGTATGGTTGTTTTCAAAAGTAAGATTAATGAACCATACTTTTAAGAAAGAAACATAACGTTCCATACTAACATATGGTTCTTCCTTTATACTATTCTGATATCCAAATGTAAGGATCCTTGAAAATGTAGGGTTCTTCTTCTGTACTTTTATGATATCCTAAATGTATGGTTCTATAAAAATGTAGGGTTCTTCTTCCATACAATGGTCTATAACGTACGGTTTCTTAAACATACTTTTATGTTATGTCGTAAAGTAAATGATGGATTCTATCCTTACGCTATGCACCTCAATGTAGGGTATGAATAGTGTTTTCTGAACAAGAAAATGTGATTTCTGAACACGTAGTGTATAAACATGTTTCCATAACATGCTAAAATAATTTCTGAACACTTTGAAAAATATTCCATGCGGATTAAACACTTTAATATTATTCCAATGTAGAGAAATGAAGAATATTAATTTCTTGGAATATAATCAATGTAAATTCATTAGAATAACAAATAAGGGTATTGGTGTTCATAAAAATCATTATAAAGAGATATAGTATTGTCTTTAATGATATTCTCTTAATAAAAAAGTGTTTTGTTGAAAACAACAGTTTCTCAACAATCTCCCCTTTTTGATGATCACACAACCCTTGAAATAACCAATATAATTATCTTACAAAATTAATTTTATATATTTTAGAGTTTTTCAAGGATTTAAAAGTATTTTATTGTTACCAAAATTATATTTAAATATAATATCTCGTCCTTTATAAATAAATAAAATAAAAGTTTGTGTTTATCTAAAAATAACTTCCTTAAAAAAAATTTATGAAATTTCTCCACTTAAAATGAAGAAATTTCTTTTCTCCCTCTGAGTAAAAGATTTAATTTTTTTTTCTATTTATCCATATGTTTCCCCCTTTTGTGATATAAAAAAAATGTTAAAAGAAGGAAGAAAACACATTTTAATGTAGCACTGAACTAAAGTAAATGCTATAATAAAGTATTTATCAATATTGGAAAATATATTAGTGGAATTTTAACATAGTTAGTACAGTAAAACAAATAAAAACATATGAAAAATAGATGCAAGTATATTTTATTGAATATATAATTAAATTTATAGTAATGATAATGAGAATCATGTTTGGGATAAAAAGGATTTGGAAATAGGTTTTAGCGCCTCTGAATGACTTCCTTGAGTTCTGACATCTGCAGTCGCAACCTTTTCATCAGTCCATCACCTAACTAGAATATGAGATCCCTTATTTCCTAAGCTAGATGGATATCTTTAATCAAATTGACTCTAAAATATCATGCACCCTCTCTTCATTCTCTATAAAATGATTTAGCTTTTCTGTGAATTTTTTCAACACAACTCGGATCCTTGGTTAATCTGAGGTAAGGTGGTCAGCAAGATTCATTTGATTATCTAGCAGAACAAATAATGGATCATTGTTACACTGTAGGTCCTACAATTTGTAATTCATAGTGCTCATTACTACTGTAATGAACTGAAATCTCTATATTAGATTAGGTAACATACCTGAGGTTCCTGGTTGACTGTCCCTGACTGCTATGAATTGTTGCTCCATGAAAATATTAATATTTTCCAAATTTGACTTCATTGCCATTTCAGATTTCAGTTTTCCAAATTCAGCTAACATTTTTTTATTAAAATCTCCCACATCCATTATTGAAATAGATCTATCTTTCATGTTCTCACATTTTTATCTCTCCTTTTCTTATTCTCTTCTCAAAGAAGCTTTTTTGGCTTGAACTTTATTAAATTTTCAGGTTTACTCTTCCACATGATCATTATCAGAATCAGAGGCACCTTGTGTGTGATTATAAACTTTATTTAAGAAAGTTAAAGGCAATTATTGGGCATCAGATCTCTGATATATAGCCTTCTCTTATAGTTTCCCAACAAATATTTCCTTAGGGTCATGAACTAACTCATCCATAGAAAAAATTTCCCTAAGAACTTCAATATGAATCTCAAAAGTGTTCTCTACTAAATTAAAATTAGTAGGATGTTTCTCTCCTTGAGATTATTCTTTATTGAGTTACTCCAAGACTATATCCTCTAATACATGTTCCTCTTGAGATAATTCCTCTTGAACAATCCGAGTAGGCTATACAATTTGAGTAGATTCAGGTCTAACCACTTCAACTTCTTCAGGATTTTCAACAGTTTGAGGAGCAATTTCCTTTTCCTCATGAGGAGTCACCTTAATCTAGGAAACTGTTTGTTATACTATTTTTTGTAATTCAGGTTCATTAACAAATATGTAGCTCAGAAGATGTTCTGCTGCATTAGAAGAGGCTTGATCAAGATTCTCACCAGTTGGAGCCACTCGATGTATTTTCCTCTAAACTCTCTATTCACATTCGTCATCAGCAAATCGATCAACTACTTCCAATATTTATCTTTTTGAGGTTCTACTTGATCTTGATTCTGCCATGCCTTCTTTAGACTTAGTAGGTTTCTCCCCCTAAGCTGAGTCCTGGTCTTCCTCAGCTCCAATAGGCACAAGCTTGCGTTTCACAATACTCCAGAAGAATCCAATATTCCTTAGAGTTCTATCATTGAAAATATTTTTGTGATGGCATCTTACTCTAGCATCTATTATTCTCACCATTTCAGATTTAAACAGTAATTTTGAAATGAACCTTACATTGGGATAGAAGTTCATTCTAGCCTCTGGTTTATAGTAGTAGTTGAGGAGTCTTACCATATATATTGGAAAATTCGTCATGATTTCACTCATAAGAAAAAACATTATGTATGTTCAGAAACAAAATCTTCTCCATATCTAACATCCTAGGTGCAATCTCTACTTGCACAAACTTAGCAAGAATCTTATGATCAGGTTCCAGATCTTTCACTATCATTTTTCTTATACTTATAGAACCAAATGAAAATGACATAATGTCCTCTGACTTATGTTCATCATCATAAATATTCTTTAAGTAGAAATGATAAACTCCCTCTTGAAGATAGTTTAAGATTCTAGCTATTTCTACAAATGAAATTGAAAAATCCAGATCTTTAATTTTAACAAATATGGTTTCTTCTATATCTCCAAGACATAACTGAATGGATATGAAAAATTTATGAAGCTCTACCTCATATTGAAACTCTGTATTATCACCACTGAATGTATGCTCGAGATTCAGAAAATCAAGGTCATGCCGTAGTATGAGATCTGTTTGATATAACCATTTCATGTCGATTAATTTTCCATATAGAATCTCTCTTCCTACCGTGCGCTGATGCTTGACATTTCTATCTTCTCTTTCCTTGATTATATGTGTCTTGGAAATTTCTATTTCAATTTTCTGAAGGCTCAATGTTTGAGGGTTGTGAAGGTTTAGCCAATGGTAGACGAAGGCGGTAAGGGTTTTCAGTGTTTTGAAAGGTTTTGAGAAAATGAACAGATATGGAATTAGAAACGGTTTATGACATCCTTGATTCCCGTGTCATTTACTTACATAATAATCATAACATTATTTAAATAAAATAAAACATATGATAAAAAAATTACAAATTAAATTGAAAATTATTCTAAAAACAAATAATTAAATTAATTAAAAGAGTTAAGAAAAAACACAAAAAAAATAAAAATAAAATTTCAATTTAAATTAAATAAACATAGCTATCCATTAAAAAAATCACAAAACAAAGTGGAAAGTGGTTTTGAAAAAATATTAGCGAACTTAATTTTGGTACTTACAAATTCTAAGAATATATCCTTTTTAAGAATATTATCTCTTAGAAAATGACATCTGATATCAATTTTCTTAGTTCTAGAATTATTAATAGGTTTTTTTGAAATATTTATAACACTTGTATTATCACATAAAATATGTGTGTTATTAAAATTTATTCTAAATTCCATAAGAGTGTTTTTCATCCACAAAACATGTGTATAAAAACTACCTGTAGATACATATTCTGCCTCGATTGTTGACTGGGAAACTAAGTGTTGTTTCTTACTAGACCATGCCACTAATGATTTTCCTAAAAAGTGACAAGTACCTGAGTTGATTTTTCTATATAATCTTCAACTTCCAAAGTTAGAATCTGAATATGAAATTAAATTAAAATTCTATGTTTTTAGATAGAGAATATATTGAAAAAAATATACTTTTAAATATTAAAAAAATTCTTTTACCAACAATTAAGTGAGATTCTTTTGGATCAGATTGAATTCTAGCACAAAGACATATTGAAAAAATTATATATATCCTTATAGTCATAAGATATAGTAAACTACCAATCATATATCAATATAACTTGTTGTCAACTGATTTTATATTTTAATCCAAAACATGTTTTATATTAGTAAATATAGGAGTTGTATATGTCTTTTTATTTTCAAGTCCAAATTACTTTAATAAATCAGTAATGTATATGATTTTATTTAAAACATTCCCAAAATCTTTGGATAAATTTAAAGTCCTAAAAAAATTTAATTCTCCCATCATACTCATTTAAATTTATTTTGCATTAAATTTGAAAATTCATCCCGAAGGTTTTTGTTTTTCGAACCAAAAATTACACAATCAACATAAATTTGAACCAATAAAATATTAGAGTTAATAGTTTTTTTAATCAATGAAGGATCTTCCATACCAATAATAAAATCATTTTCCAAAATAAATGAACAAAATCTTTCATACCAAGCTCTAGGTGACTGTTTGATACCATAGAGAGCTTTAGTATGTTTAAAAAAATCTGGTTTTTATGAATTTTCAAAACTAGTAGGTTTCTCAACATAAACATCATGCAATAAATAACCATTTAAAAAGGCCAACTCAACATCCATATGAAATAATTTAAATAACATATGAGATGCATAGGCTACAAGAATTATTAATGCTTCCAATCTAGCTACAGGTGTATAAGTCTCATCATAATCTATACCTTATTCCTCATTATGTCATTTAGCTAATAGTATTTCTTTATTTATAGTTATTATTCCTTGATCATATTGTTTTTTTCTAAAGACCCATTTTGTTCCTATAACTGGATAGTTCTAATGTCTTTCAACTAAACTCCAAACTTCAATTATATTGAACTTCATTAGTTCTTCTTTAATTACTATCATCCATATTTTATAAATTAAGGCATCTTCTAATGTAAAAGGATATAATTGGGATAGAAAAGCAGAGAATCCAACAAGATTTCCGACATTTCTTCTAGTTTTTATTCCAGTGTCTAGGTCTCCTATAAGAGTCTCTAAAGGATGATTCTTTAGGGTTCTAGACTGTCTAGGTAGTAAACTATTATGTTCTTCAATGTCATGTTCATTTGAGGTGGAATTAATTTCATTTAAATATTTTTCAGAATCCTCTTTTAATTTTTCAAGTCTCATGTTATCATTAGAGTCAAATTCATCCATTTGGACTTTCCTTTTTTCAAAGGGACCAGATTCATCAAATTTCACATGAAATAATTCTTAAATAATCCTTGAAATTTTTATTAAAACTCTATAAGCTTTGGAAGTGGTAGAATATCATTAGAAAATGCCTTCATCAGATTTCAGATCAAACATACCAAGATTGTCCTTGGTTTTTAAGGTGTAAACCTTCCATTCAAAAACATTATTGTAATTTATTTTAGTTTTTCTGTTATTCCAGAGTTCATAGGGTGTATTTTTAAAAATTGTTCTGAGTGAAACTCTATTCATTATATAGCAGGATCTACTTACATCTTCTACCTAGAAATAGTTAGGAAGACTTTACTCATTTAGCATAGTCCTTCCCATTTCTTGAATATTCATATTTCTTCTATCAATAATTCTATTTTTTGAGGTGTTCTTCATGTATAGAAGATGTGTTTAATCCCTATATTTTAGAAAAATAAATTAAATTATAGATTCTCAAATTCTCCACAATGATCAATTCTTAATGAAATTATTTTAAAGGCATTTTTCTTTTGGATAGCTTTTCAAAAACATTCAAATATAGTAAAAGCTTCATTTTTAAATTTTAGATAAAAAATCCAAGTAAATCTAGGATAGTTATCAACTAAAACATATATGTATAACTTACCAGCCAACCTTTCAATTATTCAATTTCCAAAAAATTCTATATGGATAAGTTCTAGAGGATTATTTGTCGATATTTTGTTAACAAATTTGAAGGATGATTTGTGTAGCTTTCCAAGTTGACATGCATCATAGAATCTATCACATTAATATTTGATACTAGGAAAATAAGAATCTAATTTTATCATAGATAAATTATGTAAAGCATATACATTTTAATGTTCAAGTCTTATATGCCAAATCCATGATTCATTTCTCTTAGCAGTTATGTAGTTTACTTTTTTTACACAAGGAATTTAAGTCCAGAGTATAATCATTATTAGTTATCGGTGATCTAAATTTATGAAATTTATCTTTAAAAATAGAACATATGTGGTTCGAAAAATCAACAAAATAACCATCATAATAGAGTTGAGAGATTATTATGTTGTTGTTTTTTAATCCTTATACATAGAGTACTCTATTAATTGAGGCAAATTCTATATCTCAAATAGTTCCAATTATAATAATTTTACCTTTGGTAATGTCACAAATGTGACTAATCCTTTTTTCCTTTTGAGTCAATGTTTTAAAGTTCGATGAATTCTCACACATATGTCTGGAGCAGCCACTATCCATATATAATATTTTAGTTTGGCTTCCGTGAGATGATTCCTACAATGGCATTTATATAAAGGTTTGTTTTGGTACCCATATTTTGTTGGGTCCAGTAGTTTTACCTAGGAAATACAAGGAAATATGGACTTGCTTTGTTTTTCTATAATCAATAGAATCATATAAAATTATTGCACCAAAGTAATTCTTAATCCCACTTATTTGTGGTTCCCTTAAATAATAGTTTTTAGATATGTTTCCTTTTGTCCCATAGTAGTTTCAAATTTTAGCATTTGTAATAGGGAAAAAATAGTTCTTATACATTTTGGGTTTCTCACCTTCATTTCCTATTCCATATCATTCCTTTTTAATCACATTCTTTCCAAGAATTTCATTAAGTATATTTTCTCATTTTTTAAAAATAAGATATGAAATTTTTTATGTTTTTAGTTATATTTTTAGTGTTTTTATTTTCATTTCATTGTATGTAAAATTTATTTTTGATGAGTTATATTTGTCAATAAACTCTTGATGTTGTTTTAGTAGAGTGTCTCTTTCTCCTAAAATAGAAGTGTGAATATTTTTCTTGTGATTTATGTTTCTAAAATAAGGAATCATATTTTTCTTCTAGCATGTTGGCATATGCTGAAAGTTTATTATTTGAACAACTATAACTAGAATTAGAATCAGATTAGTAATAAGATTGTACCTCATCAGCTTTTGCGATAAAGCACATATTTTCATTAAGATTTGATTCTTCATTTTCTGAATCAGACTTTGCTGAACTCTTGGAGTATTCAGAAACACTCCAAGTAGCTTTCATTGGTCTTTTATTATTTCTTCTCATAATCATTGTTTTTGAAAATTTTCTTTTTTCTTTTCTTATTTTAATTGAGTATAATCAGGTCTAATGTGGCCCATCTTCTTGAATTCATAGCAACAGACTTCCCTTGGTTATTTTTTCATTTTTTTGATGTATTTTCTGAATCCCTTCTTATTTCTATAATATTTACTGATCTTTCTGGCTAGATGATCTAGTTCCCGATCTTAATTGGATGAATTATAATTCTCTGATTTTATTTTGATTTCATTCTTCATCTTTCTTATCTTCTTTTGGGATTTTACCTTAAAATCAGTATTTTGTCTCTTGATCGGTACTTTATGATCATTTTCTTAATCTTGAATCTCAAATTAATACATCATAAGTGTTTCAATTAACTCTCTCATTATAATATCTCTTATTGGTGATGATAGTCTAATAGACACTGATATCCTATTCAATCTAGGTGGTAGTACTCTCAGTTTTTTTAGGACTTGATCTTCTTGTTTGATAAGATCTCCCAAGATAGTGATGTTATGAACATTTTTCGTAAGCCTTCCATTTATCTAGGTGATTATTTCTTCTTCAAAAATTCTGAATATGTCAAATTTCAATTTAGCTGTAGAATACCTCATCTGTCTAACATTGTCAGTTCTTTGATAAGAAACTACAATTGTTTTCCACATTTCAGAAGTAGTCAGGCACTGAGATACTCTGTTAAATTAAATTGGGCAATGTCCATAGATGATAGCATTCATAGATTTCAAGTTTATATCGTACTCTGCTTCTGTATCAGCACTCCATGTTTTAGGTTTCTCTGAAATCACATAGGGAATTATAATTTTTGAGTATACTTTTTATCAATGTTTCATTAAGGAAATGATCATCATTGATTTCCAACATCCGTAATTTTCACAGTTGAAGTAGGGAGCTCGAACGATTGATATACCCTCTCGTGTATCAGCCATTGTGCTTATTATAATCCAAAAACATTCATCTTGTTATAGGGTTGACAAAATATCCTCCTCTGATACCAATTGTTGGATCATGTTATACCAAATATGAAAAAGAGGGGGGGATGAAATCTGACTTTTACATATTCTTCAAGAATAAAGATGATGATCGAGTCTGTCCTTTTATCTTTATCATATTGCATATACAGAAGAAAATAAACCATTAAAGGACACAGCTATATATAGTGGTTTGGGGAACATAAGGCCCCTAGTCCCCTCCAACAACTCTTTACTCCATGAGATTAGTGATTTTCACTATCTAGTCCTCTTATCAAAAGACCGTCCATAACTCAGTTCAGACTATTGACACCATTACAAGTTAAGGCTAAAAAATAGAGCATTCTAGTTCATACATAGAACTGAATACCCAGATTAATAAAAGCATCCATTTAATCAAAATAAAAAGTGTATTTTTCTTGAAATACATTCCAGTTGATCTTCACAGTTGCAAAAACACACAACTGATAGTAGATAGATCATCATCTTTAAAAAAATGTTCTTCAGATAAAGGAAGTCTTGAGTCAATCCAGTTTCAATATATATATAAATAAATTCACCAACTCCAACAACAAAGGATTCACGAATTATCTTCAATGTAGAAACGATGAATTTTCAACGTGTTTCTTATTCTTTAGAAAAATAGAGTTTGATAGTTCTTGGTGGGAGGAGATATGTAAATATTGAATGACTCTATAAAACAGTAGTCATAAAGAACTCAAAAGTGTGTTATATATTTTCTTGATGATTCAACCTCTAATTTTGGTAATACACAATATCACAAATAAATAAAGAATAAAAACATGTGTTTTCCTTAAAATTTTATATACAAAAAAAGTCTCCTTTAGAATCACGATATTCAAATGCTTGAATAACAGAGCATACGTAACTCCCCTAAATATTAAGCATGAAAATATCCTCTTAAATTGATCCTTTGAATCACAAATAAATGGATTTGAATCAGTCAAAATCATTCTTTAAAATTAGGCTTTGAATTTGGATAGAAATTAGCCTAGTAATCTGCATAAAGACTGTTGCTCAATAAAGTGGCAATTTAAATCTCTGACGCTAAACATAGGGTTGAACTGCATAGCACTATTTCTCTAAACGTTTGTTTAAAAAAGTAAGGTTCATAACAGAAGGTTGATAACATAGGGTTCAAAATGTAAAGTTGATAATATAAGTTTGATAACGTATGGTGGACAATGTAAGGTTGATAATGTAAGGTAGACAATGTAAGGTTGATAATTTAAGGTTGATAACATAAGGTTCACAACGTAAGGTTGAAGGTACATACTTTTATCATCTTCTAAACATAAGATATACGATCCATACTTTTTAATAAAACGTAAGGTTTTTTCGAAAGTAAGGTTGATGAACCATAATTTTGAGAAACAAACATAAAATTCCATACTAACGTAGGGTTCTTACTCTATAATTTTTTGGTTTCCCGAATGTAAGGTTCCTTCCAAACATAGGCTTCTTCTTCTATACTTTTCTGATATCCTGAACGTAAGCTTCCTTCTAAACATTGGGTTCTTCTTCCATAATTTTTTCTATAATGTATGGTTTCTTAACAATAATTTTTTAATATAATATAATATAAATGACTGATTCTGTCTTTACGCTACGCTCCCCAACATAGGGTATGAATAGTGTTTCTAGAACACATGAAAGTGATTTCCAAATATGTATATTCTGAATAGTTTTTCCAAAACATGCTAAAATGATTTCGGAACAATTCTTCAAATATTCCACCCAGATTAAACACTTTAATATTTTTTCAAAATAGAGAAATTAAGAATATTAATTTGCTAAAATATACTCAATGTAAAATCATTATAATAACAAATAAGGGTATTTGTGAATTTCAAAATCATTATAAAGAGATAGGGTATTGTCTTCAATGATCTCCCCTTCATTAAATAAGGTTTTGTTCAAAAAAAACTCTTTCTCAAAACTAAGATCTAAAGATTTAGATATTATATTTTTATATGAAAACGATCTATCCAATTAATAGAATTTTTATTCCAATAGAAAAAAAACTCTCACCATAATTACATTTTTAACATTATTATTTTTATTTTTTTAAAAGTATAATAGTTTAACCTCCCATTTTTGGATTATTTAGATTAGAATGACACATGACCCTTATGAAATGAGATCGATAACCCCAAAATCAAGAATATCGTATACTTCCTCCCAAAAAACATATTTCATGATTAGATTCTCCCTCATCGTAACTAATCTCTTGGTTTGTGATATGATTATATTGATATAGTATGTGTTGAGAATGTAGGTTTAGTTGTTTTTTGTGAGTATTGGTATTTCTATAGGTATATTAAATAGTTTTTATGTAAATCTAAATCATGTTCTCTTTGCATTTCATTACTTCAGTAGAAATGATTACATTTAATGAAGAGTTATCACACCAAAATTAATATTTCACTTGATAATTTAGCAGTTTGAGATCAAATTATGGTTTCTATTTACTATTTTATAGAATCATTGGTTGATTAAGAAATATAAATTACTATGTTTCATATAGTGAGCACAAAAATTGGAAAAATGACGAAATTTTAACCAAAATTTTGGATTTTTGAACAATTTCCCAAAGTGGACACATCACTATTTTCCAAATTATGATATGCTTTTAGTAAACAATATTTAAAAAATTAATCAAATTGTTCAACAATTCATTCAAAATCTTTCTGAAATGATATATCTATTTGTTGAATGTGGGGAAATAATATAATTTTTTTCTCAAATACTCTTTAGTGTCAATAATAGTAGAATCATTTTCTAAATAGATTTTGATAGTAAGAACTAGGCCCATTCCCATCTCTAGTATACCAAAAAAAATAATCTTTGAAATTATTATAATATTTTTGATTTTTTACAAAATCCATAACATTTTCATTACTTAATGATTTATTATTAAATTCATACCACTATTTAATGATTCCTCAAATTCTATGAAATAATATTGGTTTTCTAGTATATATAGAAATATTTTTCTATTAGATAAATAATATAATTATACAAAAAATCATATATTTTTGGGTTTATATTATAAATTTATATTTAATTATTTAAATTTATATCTTGATATTTGTATTGATTTTTTAAAAATAAAATATGATGAATATAAATATTATGATAAAAACTGATATATAGACATTACAAAATCATACTAATCATTAATATATAATTAATGTATAATTATTTACATGAAATGGAATAGATAGAGGAATGATATGAATAATTTAATAAAATTTGGTTTCTAAAATGAAAATTAGATAATTTTTTTTAAATTGATATACATACTATGATTAGGAAGATTATAATCTATGATAATATATATAAAATTTAAAATATAACATAATATATATATATATATGAAATGGAATAAATTTTTAATTATATTAAAATATATATAGACACACACATATATATATATGTATATATATGAGATATAGATAAAATGTTAAATAATATAATATATACATATATAGTAGACCAAATAATAATGATATACATAAATATTGGTATATCTGTGTGTGTGTGTGTGTGTGACATCCCAGGTAAATAAAGAATATAACTTTTTCATATTTATTAATATTTATGAACTAAATATTAATTTTACATTAAAGTGGTTCCTATGTTCGATGGTGTACCTGATATGAAACAACATGTTCCTTTGAAATCTTACGTTGCACACAATGTTGAGTTATACTAAGAAATAATATACTAATATTATTATTTTAAATGGTAGTTAACACATAGCCATTGTATTGACAAAAATGAATAGAACTAACTTTAATATGATTATATATGCTTGTTAAATGTTTTCACATTTATCTAATAAAGGTAGAGGCTTAAAATGTGAATGAATCTAATTTAATGAATAAATACTCTAATATTATTTAAAAGGGTGATTTACTGCCTTTTGATGGAGAACCATTTTTAAATCTAGTTTTTGTAACTATTATATATTCTATTTATCAAAATAAAATTATTCTTGTGAATCGGGACATAAAAATTAACATTGGGTAAAATTTTGGTATTTTTCTGATAAAATTCAATTTTTTAAAGAATTGTGGAAATACTGTATTTTAATTCCAAACTACCTTTTAATATAATTTATTTATTGGGTTAGATTATCTTATTAAATGTTTGTAAAGAGTATGTAGATTAAATTTTGACCATTTAATCCAATTTTGGTCATATGTAGTAATTTCACTTTGAAATTGTGCATAAAAAAGTGTAAATCTTTTGATAGTTATTTTTTAAAAACACGTTTTTTGTTTTGACAATGGGAATTAATTTTAAATTAATTAATGAAAATTCTATGTTTTTAATTTGGTAAAATATGCATCATTTTTGAATTCAGAATATCAAATATATCCTAGTCTTAATTTTTGTATTTTTTCTGAAAACCATTAATTTTTGATAAATAGGGGAAACATTGTGCGGTAGTTAAAAAACCGAAATTTTCATTTAAATGAAAATTTACCACTTCTTTAAATAGAATTTTAAAAATCCGATATACGTGGTTGTTATTAGTGAGTAATTTTTTTTTTCAATAAGATGAAAATAATTTTTGGTGAATAGTAACTTTTGACATTTATTTACCGCGATTAAAGGTAAATATGGTAATTCAAGGTAAAAATTATATTAAAATAATATAAAATAACCCAAACATGTATCATAATACTATTGGATGATACATGTGTGACTATGGGCATCCTTGGGTCGATTTTGGGACCCCATGGAGCCACATGGGAGAAATAATGACACTTTATATTAATTTATTTAAGGTAAAGACAAAAATGACATAAACATAATTATTTTAGTAAATCAATTTTTACATGTGGTTAAATAAGATATATATTATAATATAAATATATTAATTTGAAATCTAAAAAAATTTCCAACATCATATTTTTTTTGTAATTTTTAGACATCAAAAAATAAAATTATTTATGACACAATAATGATTCATTGCCTACCTCATTAATGAATGATTTAAATAAAAAATATTATAATAATTAATTTTTTTTCTAAAACCTGTCCAATTCATATTGGATAATTTTATTTCTAACATCAGTCATTTTAACTTCATCTTTAATGAGTTTTGGACCTTTAGAAACTGAAAATCATTATATAATAAAATAATATTTTCAAACATTCAATATGAGACCCTCCACTCCCTTATAAAAAGCCTTCACCTCTAACACATTAATCACACCACTCAAGATTTTTGGATTGCTAAACCTCTTTCCTAATAATCTCTCAATATCCCTATATTCCACCTAGTATCCCTATTTTATGTAGAAGGCATTTCAATAAATCCTTTCTTTTCAGACCAATGGTAGTTACCCGATTTAAAGGTAACATCTTTTCTTAAGTTCATTTCTATTATTTTACTTCTCCAACACCCTAAAATCATTTTATTATTTTATTTTATAAAAAACAATTATCCTAAATGTAATAGGATGTTGTTATGGGAAGGATTAAAACTACACTTATACACACCTCCATCTAATGGGTAAAGAACATGCTGTTTCTGTGGACGATGAACTCCTGCCTCACGAAACAATGATTGTTCAATTATCTCCTAACACTTCTCATGGTGGAAATTATGATGGAAGTATATTTATATGAGATATATATTATATTTATAATGTTTATATGCTTCTGTATTTTTCATTTATATCATCCATTTTTGGTTTCCATAATGGGTAAACGCGATAATTTCATTTGAGGATGTGCGCACTACCACCCCCTCAAAGTGATATGACTCATTCATACCATACATGGGACATATAAATGATGAATTTAATGAAATTATATATCATATTATACTGTAATTATAATATAACAATGTATAATTATGTTTTCATTCCATTAATATACAAAATAGAAATGAAAGTAGTGTTCATGCGTACGTATGGATTACCGTCTCTATGAACGGTGCATTTCATTTCGTATTTCCAAATGTTATGAAATGTTATAAATTCAGATATATATATATATATATATATATATATGATATATATGATACATATGATATCTAAATCATGAATATCATTCTGGAGATAATGGACTTTTGACCACATGGACAATTTATAATTATAACAAGATCATTTTTAACCTATGTTCTCAATATCGACAAAATGTCTAATATGAACTCAAATAATTAACTAATTATTATAGAATGGTAATAACTGATATATAAGGAATAATAATCATGAAAAAAATTCTTAATAATTTACATTTATCTTAAGTTTATTATTGAGGGAATTAAAGAATGAATGGGTCAAGTCAGACACGAGGTAAGAGGTTTCTTATATCACTTTTAATTTCGTGAGATTTCCATTGTTCGACACCTATTTATTAGATGTGGTGTATTGTGTAATTCCATTTGATATATATTATCATAATTCATTTTATATTCCTGGAACTCTTTGAATAATTTGGTGGTTATTAACTTTTTGTCATATGACATAATTGATTACAACATGGTAAGGCGTTTTCATCTCACATTTCATTCCTCCGAGATTCATGCTATAGTTACCACTATTTCTTTATTGTTTGTTGTATGTACGTCCCATTATTTCATTCATAGTGTAATATACTTTAATTTATTGGTATTTATATCTTCATTTTATGATCCTTCTTTCATGTTGTTTATCTTTTATATATTACCAAATCGATAAAAGAACCTTTCACCCACCTCTTTTTAAAAAACTTCTTTTTGTTATGTATTTTAATTTACATCTTCTTATGTTTGGATATTTTATTATATAACCTTATTTCTATAAATTTTATGTCCATGTGATGAGATACACTTTCCTATCTCATCAAATTATTTTTTTTGAATTTTAATGTGACGACGTTAGGCTGTCGACTTTCTTTAAGGGAACATCTTAACCCATTTTAAATTATTTGGGTTAAACTTTTAAATCTTGATTATGTCATGATATGATAATGTGTGGAATAAATATTTATTTATTTATGTAATAATTTCCACTCAACTTTGTGTGTATATACTTTTGATACACTTAATCACTCCATTGAAAATTTCTCTATTCATTGATATGATTTTGATAAGGGTAATTTTAACTCAATTTCCATTCATTGAGTTAAGCATCCAAGTCATTAGTTTTGTTTTTAAAATAACATGTATTATTATACTATGATTTATTAACACTAAATATCCCATCATATTTAGTGTATTTATATTTTTCCGGCATATTTATGTAATTTATTTATCCTTAATCAAAGGATACCATCTTTATAAGGGATTTGGTCTCAATTTACAATCCATTGAGACTTTGTTGTTGTTACGCACCAATTCACTTTTACATGGTGTCTATACTATCCTTCGAAATATTATTTCATGAATCCCTTTATTCTAATGATATTATTTTATACTTAATATCCTTATATATTGAGTGTATTCTAGTTTTTCACATATAATTATATAATTTATTTATCCTTAATATAAGGATACTGTCTTTATAAGGGATTTTGTCTCAATTTATATTCCATTGAGACTTCAAGGTTTTTAAAAACCAATTCACTTTTATATAGTGTATGTACCATCCTTTTTAATATTATATCACATTTTCCTTTATTTTAATGATATTATAAAGTTTCGATTAAATGTTATTCTTTAATTATTTCTATTCAAGCATATATTTTTTGGTTAATATTTCCTTAACATAAATATTGTATTAAAGATTTATTCTTTTAAATCATTATTATCAATGTACATGATTTAAAAATGGTTTTAGGGATAGATTTATAAGAACATTAATGTTAATTCTTTTAAAAGATTCAATGTGGTATGGGACACTTTGATTTAAAAATATATTTATTAAATGGTTTTAATGGTTTTTGAAATGGATTGATTATTTCAATATCTTGAAATGATTTCTTGTGATTTCAAAAGAAATGTTTATATTTTCAATATTTTTATCATTTTTCAATGGCACTTGGACAAATGATGGGTGGTTCCATGATAAACTGGGATGGGTGGTTATGTTAAAACCTCCAATGAATTTGGTATAGAAGTCAGCCGTATGGGTATACCATTTAATGATATGTGTGGATGTCGACCATACGGTTATTCCATTTAAGTACGATTATCTCCAAAGTTTCTTATATATGTTATGTTAGTTTACTATGGGTTTTATGGTAATATTTTGGTTACAAATGGTTATGAAATGATCTTTTATTCAGTGAAGAGTATTTACTAATTCTTAAAGGTGAAAAGTATTACTTATGATAAGGTATTCATGGTTTACTTGTTGTTCTGAAAAACAAATATTTTTATTTCTTTATGTATCCCTTACTCAGCTTTTTATGCTCATCCCATGATTTTGAAATGTTTTTCAGAGGACTCAAAGATGAATAGGGTCAAGGATCATATCATGGAAAAGCCAAGCTGTCTAAAACATAGAAGTAAACTTTTTTCTTTTTTTTAATAATTTTCATTTTGTGAAAAAAATAGAAACTGAGTAAAAGTGTCTTCTTTGTTATTTTTTGAAATGTAATGTAATAGTTATGGCCCAATTCTCTAAAACACTAAACATGAATAGATATTCAGTGTAAATTCTTGATTTAACTCAACATTAATTATTGTTTAAGGCTGGGTCCTTATAGTTTGTATCAGAAGTCGGTTTAGATTACATCAGAGGTTAGGGTGTTATTTAAGCATAAGTGAAATCACCATAATGGTTAGCATATTTGAAAGAGTCATAGTAATTTTAGAGGTGATAAATGGTTAGTATATTTCCGGGTGAAAAATGTAAGGTAATATATAACCTTTGAAGATAAAATATGTTATGGTTATTTTTGAGGAATTTGTCTCATGTTTTTGATTGTTATGGATTTATATAATTTCTTTTAAAAAATGAGAACATACAGACCGTGTGCCAACCCGTCGTGTTAGAAAAAGTCACAGGAATCTAACCCACAACGAATGTTTGATTGGGATTTATTTCCTACCATTGGACTAAATGATGTCTCTGGTGAGTACAACTAATTATTTTCTGTTAAATGATTTTATGGATCAAGAATAAGTTGATTTGGGATGTTAAGTTTTATCACATGAATATCCTTTGTATAATAAAATGATTTGGTGATAATGCGATAAAGGTTATTTTGGAAGAAATTCTCTCTTTTGTGAACTCTATATTCTTAAGGAAAATTGAATACTATGGGATTTAATTAGTGGAGTAATGGTTGAAATATTATTTTGGAAGAATCTATGTTTATTGTGAACATAAGGTGAATTGGGTTATTTCGGGAAATGATTAAGCTATCATAGAGAATATGTGATTAGGTTAAATAAACTTTAGTATGAGACTTTAAGAGTAGTCTATGTTTTTGGAGATAAATGTTAATATTTAATGTGGATGACTATGTGATTAAATCCTTCTGTGTTTTGGGTTTCAATCTTAGTTTGGATTATTTTGAAGAATTTAAAGGGAAATTTTATATTGAATGGACTTTCTTGAACTTTGGGTTCTTTCTGTTTAATTTTTTGAGATTATGAATAGTGTTTCTTTTTATAAAAGATAATCCTTTCGAATATTTTTTGATCTTGTACTAACAAATTTTGGTTTTGGTTGATGCCTAAAGATAGGGGAACTATATCATTCATCTTTTAAAAATTATGTGATACTATAGAAGTTGATTCTAGCACTTCAGGGGTGACCAAGTCATCATGAATACTTACTGTTTGGTGAAAAGATGTGTTAGTGTGTGAATCTTATTAAAGGACACGACTCTATATGAAAAGTAAGTATATTTCCTTATGATCTTAGTCCAGTTATTAATAATATTCTTCAACTCTAGGAAAAATGATCTTGAGGAAATAAAATTATAATCTCTCTTTTATCATCAGACATTAACCAACCCCACATTTATGGTATTGTTGTGGTCAACATTTTTTGATCAAGTTCTTTATCACTCTATATTAATCTATTTGATTTAGTTTCTCTTTAATATCCATGTTTTCATGGAATCTAATTATCTGTTATCTCAGATGACCTTTATACATATCTTATTTATTTTAAAGTGATATATTTATTGACTCTTTTTTCCGATGAGGGACTTTCGATGATGTTTCCAAGCCCAATTTCAAAATTGCGATGATGTAAAATCCAAAAGGAGGAAAGGATGTAACATCCCAGGTAAATAAAGAAAATAAATTTTTTATATTTATTAATATTTTTGAACTAAATATTAATTTTACTTTAAAATGGATTCTTTGTTCGATGGTTTACTCAACATGCAATAACTGGTTTCTTTGAAATCTAACTTTGTACACAACATTGAGTTATACTGAAAAATAATATAATAGTATTATTATTTTAAATGGTAGTTATCACAAAGCCTTTTTATTGGAAGGAATGAATAAAATTAACTAATATATGATTATATATGTTTGTTAAATGTTTTTATATTTATCCAATAAACCTATATGCTTAAAATGTGAATGAATCTAAATTTAAGCATAAATACAGTAATATTCCTTAAAAAGTTGATTTAACACCTTTTGATGATGAACACTTTTTAAATCTAGTTGTTGTCACTTTTATATGTTATATTTAACAAAATAAAATTCTTATTTAGAATCGGGACATCAAAATTTACATTGGGTAAAATTGTGGTATTTTTTTGATAAAATTCATGTTTTTAATGAATAGTGAAAAATATTGTATTTTAATTCAAAACATCCTTTTAATATAATATATTTATATGGTTAAATTGTATTTTATAAATTTTTTTAAAGTTTAATTAGATTATATTTTTATAATTTAATACAATTTTGGTAATTGGAAGTAATTTTACTTTGAAATTGGGCATAGACAAGTGTCAATCTTTGGGTAGTTAGTATTTCTTAAAAAACGCTTTTTTGTTTTGACAACAGAATTTAATTTTAAAATAACTAATAAAAATTATATGTTTTGAATTTTTTAAAATAGACATCATTTTTTAATTTGTAATATCAAATATAGCATAGGTTTAATTTTTGGTATTTTTCTGAAAACCTTCAGTTTTTGATGTATAGTAAAAACACATAGTGGTAGTTAAAAAACCGACTTTTCATTTAAATGTAAATTCACCACTTTTGTGAATTTAATTTCAAAAATATGATATACATGGTTGTTATTATTAATTAAAATATAGTTCAATAATATGAAAATAATTTTTGCTGAATAGTAACTTTTGATTTTTATTTACCATGGTTAAAGGTAAATAGGGTAATTAAAGGTAAAAGTAATATTATAATAATATAAAATTACACTAACATGTGTCATAATATTATTGTATGATACATTTCTGACCATAATCATCCTTGGGTCGATTATGGGTCCCCATGAAGCTACTTGGGAGTGATAATGACATTTTATGTTAATTAATTTAAAGTAAAGACAAAATGACCTAAACATATATCTTTTAGTAAATGAATTTTTACATGGGGTTATATAGGTTTTCTCTTAGAATATAAATATTCATTTGAAATATAAAATTATTTCCTACATCATGGTTTTTTTTGTTGAAATTTTGAGACATCTGTAAAATAAAATTATTTTTGACAAAATAATGATGCAATGTTTCCTCATTAATGAATGATTTAAATAAATAAGATTCTAAAAATTAAAACAATATCCAAAATCCTTCCAATTATAATTGGATGATTTTATTTCAAACATGAATCATATTATTTCAACATTAATGTGTTTTGTACCTTTATAAACCTAAAATCATTATGAAATAAAATAATATTTTCAAACATTCCTTTAGAGACCCTCCTCTCCCTTATAAAAACCCCTCATCTCAAACCCATTACTCACACCTCTCCATCCCCTTGGATCATCCATAATCTGCAAAACAAAATCTCTCAATATTCCTCTCTTAAACATAGAAGCCTATCCTTAGGTATGAGGCATTTTAAGAAATCATTTTGGTTCAAACCAAAGGGAGTTACCTGATTTAAAGGTAATGTCTTCTCTTAAGTTCTTTTCTATTATTTTACTTCTTCAAACCCCTCAGCTCTATTTATTCCTTTTTTATAACAACACCAGTATCCTCAATATACTAGTATTTTCTTATGAGGAGTATTTGAACTACACTTACACACACCTCCATCTAACGGGTAAAGAACATTCTGTTTATATGGACGACGAACTATTGCCACACGAAACGATGATTGTTCAATTATCTTCTACAGCCTCTCATAGTGGCCATTACAATGGAACTATATTTATATGTGATATATATTATATTTAACTTTCCTATATTCTTATGTATTTTTCCTTTATATCATACCTCTATGGTTTCTATAATGGGAAAACGTGATAATTTAATTTGAGAAAGTGCGGACTACTGCCCCGTCAAAGAGATGTGACATGTTAATGCCATGCGTGGGACATATAAAGGATGGAGTTAATGAAATTATATATGATATTTTACATTATTATAATATATCAATGTATAAATATGTTTTTATTCCATTAAAATATGAAATATAAATGAAAGTAGCGTTCATGTGGACGTACGACTTACTATCTCCATTAACGGTGCATTTCATTTCTTATCTGAAAATGTTATGAACTATAATTAATATATATATATATATATGATATATATGATATATAAATCATGAATATCATTCTTTATATAATGAAATTTTGACCACATGGAAAATTTAAAATTATAACAAGTTTATTTTTATCTGAAGTTCTAAACATCAACAAAATGTCTGATAAGAACTCAAATAATTAACTAATTGTTATAGAAATATAATAAGTGATTTAAAAGGAATAATAAACATGAAAAAGGTTCCTAATAGTGTTGAAATTAAATTAAGTTTATTATTCAGGAAATTAATGAACGAACAGGTCAAGTCGGATATGAGGTAAGGGGTTTCTTATCTCAATTTTAATTTCGTGAGATTTCCATTGTTCACCACATATTTATTTCATGTGGTGTATTGTGTACTAAAATTTGATATATATTATCATGATTCTATTTATATTCAAGGTATTCTAATAATCATTTGGTGGTTATTGAATTTTGGTCATACGACTCAATTGATTACAACATTGTAAGGTGTTTTCATCTCACTTTTTATTCCAATGAAATTCATGATATATTTGCCACTATTTCATATTGTGTGGTGTATGTACTACCCATTAGTGTCATAATTGTGTAATATAGTATGATTTATGGTTATTCACAACTTCATTGTAAGATCCTTATTTCATGTGGTGTATCATTTGTATGTTTCCAAATCGGTATGGGAACCATTCACCATGCTATTTTTAAAAGACTTCCTTTTGTTATATCTTTTAATTTACATATTATTATGGTGGGATATGTTCTTATATATCCCTATTTCTATAAATTTTATTTCCAAGTGAAGGGATTCCATATTCTCTCTCATTAAATTGTTTTCTGAATTTTAAAGCGACGCTGTTAGGCTTTCTACTTTCTATAAGGGAACTTCTTAACCTAACTTCAATTACTTGGGTTAAATTTCTACTTATTGATTATGTAATGATATGATTATGTGTGGAATTACTATTTAATTATTTATGTAATAATTTCCACTCTTATTTGTGTGGATATACTTTTTATACAAAAAATCATTCCATTTTTAATTTCTCAATTCATTGATATGAACTTGATAAGGGTAATTTTAACTCAATTTCCATTCATTGTGTTAAAAATCAAAGTCATTGGTTTTGTTTTTAAAATAACATGTGTAAATTTCCTTTGATTGATTTACACAGAATATACAATCATATTTATTGTATTTATATTTTTCACACATAATTATATAATCTCTTTAAAATTAATCTAAGGATACCGTCTTTAAATAGGATTTCTTCTCAATTTACATCCCATTGAGACTCCATTGTTGTTATGCACCAATTAAAATTTATATGGTGTATATAATTTCATTTTTCATATTATATAATGATTCCCATTATTCTCATGGTATTGTTTCACACTTAATATCTACTTATATTGATTGTATTCTTATTTGTCACACATAATTACGTAATTGATTTATCCTTAATATAAGGATACCATCTTTATTAGGGATTTCGTCACTATTTACATTTCCTTGAGACTTTATGGTTGTTATGTGCGGATTCAAATTTATATGGTGTATGTACTTTCATATTGAATATTATATCATGAATGACTTTATTCTCCTTATTTTATAATTTTTTGATTAATTTTTTTTCATCAGTTATTTGTATTCAAGCGTACCTCTTTTTTCTAAGAACATTTTAACTTAAATATTGTTTTAAAGATTTATTTCGTGATTCTAATTAATTTCCATGATTTAAATTTTTTTAAGGATTTATTTATATGGAAATTAATGTTAATTCCTTTAAAATCATCAATTTCATATGGGACACTTGGATTAAAAAATCTATTTATTAAATGTTTTTAATGGTTTTTGAAATGGATTGTTTATTTCAATATCATGAAATGATTTCTTGTGATTACAAATGAAATGTTTATATTTGCAACATTTTTATGATTTTATAATGGTACTTGGACAAATGACGAGTTGTGTTGTGACAAACTAGGATTAGTGGTTACATTAAAACATCCAATGCATTGGGTATGGATGTAGCCCGTATGGGTATTCCATTTAGTGATATGCGTAGAAGTTGACCATATGGTTATTCCATTTAATTACGATTATGTACCAAGTTACCTGTATATATTATGTGTGTTTACTATGGGCTTTATGGTAATATTTTGGTTATAAATGGATAATAAATGAAATTTTATTCAGTGAAGTGTATTTACTACTACATAATGGTGAAAAGTATTACTTATGATAAGGTATTCATGGTTTACTTGTTTTTTTTTTGAAAAACTAACACTTTTCATTCTTTTTACATCCCTTAATGAGATTTTTATTCTCATCCCACGTTTTGGAAATTCTTTTCACATGGATCAAAGAAGAATAGGGTCAAGGATGGGATTAATGAAAAGTCATGCTATCTAAAACATGAAACTAAACATATTTATTTTTTTAAAGAATTTTTATTTTATGAAAAAATGCTAACTGAGTAGAAGTGTCTACATTATATATTTTTGAAATGTAATGTAATAGTTGTGGCCTAATTATCTAAAACTATAATCCTTAAAAGATAATTATTGTTAATTCTTTATTTAACTCAACATCAAGTATTGTTTATGGCCGGGTCCTTATAGTGTGTATAATAAAAATTAAACCTAATATTATTATTATAAATAAACTGGGTTACAAAATTATATTATATATATATATATATATATATATATATTTGTGTGTTTGTGTGTGTGTGTGAAATACACATATATAGAAACTTACAACTAGTATATGTGTATATGTAAATGAAATTTCATGGTGAAAAAAATGAAAATTGAAAAAAAACATTGAAATAAGAAATATAAATATTAATGTATGACTCATCCAAAAAGAATAAATAAATAAAAATAAAAATATATATGTTATTTAGTGATGTATAAGGACTAAAAAGTGATTAATAATATACATGTGTGTGTGGCCGTTCATGTTATAATTTTTTAAAAAACTATAATATAATAATATATATGTGTGTGTGTGTGTGTGTGTGAAACATAGAACATAAAATAGTCAATATGAATATAAATATATCCTTAAACATACTTACCTATACCTATATCTTTATCTTTTATGTAAATGTATTATGAGTTAAGGGAGGAAAAAATAAAAATACTAAAAAAATGAACGGAGAAAAAAAATAAAAACAAAGTAAAAATATATAGTGTAACTGTAAAAAAGGGTGGGAATGTCCAATAATACATTGACGTGTAATAAAATAATATATATATATATGTGTGTGTATTTTTTTTAATATTAATAATGGAAGCTGCGAAAATGGTTTAAAAAATACATGGATGACATGTTTTCAAAGAAAGAAAAGACACCATAATTTAAGGGTCACCATAAATTATTTATAAAAAAATATAATCATAATAATTTTATTTCACAATGAGGCAGGGTTATAAATATTACCCTATACATTTTTGTGTTTTCCAAATTAATATCCACCATGGTTTATGAGAAAATAAATCCATTTTTCTATTTCATAGAAGTAGAGTTAATAATGGTGATCAAGTCCTTATGGTTTCCTTTTATTAATAGGATCTGCAAAATGGTTCCACTATATCATAAGTAAGGGGACATCAGTTTCAAATCATACAATTTTAAATTTATAAAGAAACATATCTTGATTATAATGAAAATTGATTTATAATATCTAAGGTTTAAAATGTATCAAGCATTTAATTATTATTTAAACATGATAATAGTTTTTTTCAATTTTTTTGTTTGGTGATAATGTTTTAGAAAAAAAATATTTTTTTGTTAAATATCATTTTATGTGAAATTTTTATAAGGAAATTTATATTTTTCATAGACTCTTCTATGGGTAAATATAATGAAAATTATACTTAGAAATTATTCAATAATTTCAATCATTTTAATTCATCTTCATCTAACAATTTATTTTACAAAATTGAATTTAAGGTGAACCCATGTTTTAATACAATAATTTTATGTATAAAATATTTTCAATTGAATGTCAGATTTTACGATTTAAAGTTAGGGGAATCAATTTTATGAAATTAAATATTATAATTGTTTCAAATATCTTTTTTATAAGGGAAAAAATTATAAGTTGTAGTTTATACTTTTTAAACCCTTATAGTATAGTTGAAAAGTTAATATTATTTGTATTGATTAAATATCAACAAACTTTATATGTGAAAAACACGTTATAAAATTTAATTTCATGTTAAATAAGTTTTAATTGATGTCTAAAAATATTTATATTCTTCATAATATGTTTTATTTTAAACAAAAACAAAATAATGGAATGTCATAATTTGTTTTAATAAAATGAATGTTATTATTTTAAGATATTATTTTTTAATAATCTTCACTCTTATAATTTCTAAATATTGGGTTCTAAAGGTTAATTAAGTGGTTATTTCATGATAAAAAAGACAATATTATAGAAACACTTATCTAGATTATTTTATTAAAGAATTTACACGATTGAAATATTTTTCATAATGAATAAATTTAATTAGAAATGTTACTGAAGTTTTAATACTTTATTAACATGAATTATTTATTCTTATTTGAGTATCAATGTATCTTTCATATTACCTCAATGTAGTGTTCAATTAACTCAATTTTTTGTTTCTTCTTATATAGTGATGAAATAAATATATGATATATATATATATATATATACACGTGGTAATATTTATAGTAATATGATTGTTAAATCAAGTGGAAAATGTAATAATCAAAATTGTTTAATAATAATTTGGTTATTTGTATAAGACACGTATGTTTTTATGAAATATTTTATTTAAATAATTTTTATTCTTTAATAGATTTCTTTTCACGCAACTATGAGTGTAAATGAACCACGATATTCTCTTAATATAAAATTACCATTATAGACTAGCAGTTAGGTTAGTTGGAATAATTATAACTAACTTATGAGAAAGCATTATGAATTCCTTGGCTATTAATTATTTATGAAAAATATAAATCAATTTGATATTTGTATTTTTTTAAATTGAATTACATTTGGTAATTAGATTATTGAGATATATGTGTTATATACATAATAAAATAAAATTTATATTCATCCAATTTATATTTCAGTCATAGGGTCTTAATAAAACCCTATTTATGTATAAGAACCTATTTTTTTAAAAAAGGTCAATTTTATAACCTTGAATGGGGAACCCATTTTAAAATAATATTTTGACTCATTAATAATTTATATATGACAAAATAAACATGTTATTTTTAAGAGGGATATAAAAATTTATGTGGGATGAATTTATGACATTTTTTTGATAACATTCATGTTTTGATGAATAATAAAAATACAGTAAATTTTAATTAAAAAACATTTCACATCGAGATAATTTATATAATTAAATTATAATACTAAATTGTTATAAGGTATAAATATATTGTATTTTTACCATTTAACATAATTTATGTCATTAGAAATAATTTTACATTGAATTCATAAAATAAACATTTTCATCTCTTACAATGTTTTATCTTTTTAAACCCGTATTGTAATTTCAACAACGAGATTAATTTTAAATCAATTACATGAAATTATATGTTTGGAATTTAATAAAAGGATTTCATATTTGGAATCATAAGGTCCAAATTATTGGAATAAGTGCCTTTTATTTTTTGACATTATGAATAGTAACCTTATTAATTATTTTATTTACCATGGTTAAAGGGTAAATCTATTAAATAAGGGTAAAAATAATAATTAAATAATATAAAACTTCCATAAAACATTTCTTAATCCTATTTTATGAAATATTTCCAAACATGGTAATCCTATTGTTGATTTTGGGATCCCATGGATTCACATGGATTAGAAAATGACATTTTATAAAAATTAATTTAAAGTAAAGATATTTATAAACCAAACATATAACTTTAACAAATTCTGTATTAATATAGGGTTATATAACTGATATATTTTTTCATAAATAGTCATTCTAAATATAATAAGATTTAATACATCACATTATTTTAATTATAATTTTTATATATTATATAAATAGTATTATTTATGACACAAATATGATTTAGTGATTACCTCAATAATGAAATATTTAAATAAATGAATTTATAAATATTAAAACAAATGTAATTTGGTTATTTTGAGGTCATACATGAATTTTATGGATGACATTGACATATTATATTTTAGTTAATTCCTTATTTTTTAGTACTAAGGTTTATAAGAATTTTTAAAATGTCAAGTATGAATAGTGTCCAAAATTGACAAAATTTATAACATAAAACATAAAATAGTTTATTAAATGATATTAAATTCTTAAAAATATATGATTTCCCCAAATTTATGATTTAGGTCCGAAAATATCAGAAATAACTTTTTTTGGTCATTTGATATCAAATGGTGATTACATTAACCCACAATGTGAAAATAACATGACATCACAATAAGATTAAAAAGGGTAAAATAATGGTTAAACAAAAGAGATTAGGGTAAAAAATATTATAAACTTGTATAAATATTATAAGATGATTGGTATTCGAATAAAAATAATTTTATATTTTTATTAAATAATTTTTGGAACATTTTTAGTCGAAATTGAATTTATTATAAATTAATACATTTGAGAGTTTTCTGTAGTGGCCATATACTATATTATAAAAGGGAACCTCCTCCCTCTCCCCTTATCTCCATTTTGATCTTTCAATCTCAGAAAAAACCTACTCATTTCACATCTCAACATACCAAGTTATATTCTTAAGGTGTTGGTCTTCTCAAAAGACCAACTCTTTTTCCCTAAGAGGAAATTTAAAAGAGGCACGTTGAGAAAGAGGTAATCACTTCTACCTATTATTTCAAAATTATTTCTTCTTCTACTTCCTCATATTTAGTTTTTTCATTATAAAGTAATAACATCAGTATAAATAATATACAGATATGTTATTATAAATATAAAACATCCCTGTTTCTCATTCTATTTATCCTATAAAACATAAAATCACAGCGCATATGTACCTATGACCTACCATCTCCAAGTCGTGGTGTAATCTATTTTTCTCCATCACCTTATGTGGATGTGTATAATAGTGGAAAAAATAACTATATAATATTAATAAAACATGATACTAATTCAGAGATATTATAAACCATCCAATTCAATACCACTCAACAATTATTGGAATGATATCGTCACGCGTGCGTACGCACGACTTTCCATCTCAACAGTGCAATGTGATTCATTGTACACAATATTCATTAAATCAGAATTATAAAAATCTGTTGAATTAATAAATATGATATATATTATAATAATACCATGTTTTACCATGCTTTAAAAGATATAACTATAACAAAAAACGGAATAAGAACTTATTCGATAAAACATACATAAGAACATAAAGTAGCTAATCCCTGAATAATGACTAACAATGAAATGTTACTAACAAATAGATGAAAATATAATCATAAATGTTATCATAAAAATTATTAAGATTCTAGAATAAATTGGAAACATTATTTAAATCATTATACAAGAGGTTCGGTTACATACAGAGCATATCATACATAAGGTAAGGGATAACTTTTTAAAAACTTATTTTATTCTAGATTTTTTATTCGTAAGTATCTACTTGGAATATATTTATCATACTTTTCCATGTTTTCTAAAAATATTATCATAAAATTTTTATTATTCTTCTATGTATGTTTAAAGTCACATTAACCCATTTTTAATTTTACTACATGGTTTGGAAAGAATCTTCCTTTTTTTACCATACGAGGTACTCTTTGACTTTTCCAGAAAATGTACAAGAATAATGTTTTTATATTATACCGCATGAATGAGTTTTTACATCTTAATTATTCCTTATTTACATGAATATTATTATACACATTTACTAGTGTATTTTAAACTAAATTCTTTTCTTTTAAAATTTTATGACATTTTGGAAAAATAACATGTTTTTGAAGAAAAAAGGATATTTTCCTAAGGAATGAAGATCTTGGGTTTTATCAAAATTATTTTCCATCTAAGATTAAATAGGTTTATATTTCCATAACTATTATTTATATGATCTAATTGTGTTTATGATGAAATTTTATTTTGGAAATCAATTTGTTTTATATCAATTATGATGGAATGATGTTTAAGAAATCCATTTGATTTCATGGGTTATGCAATCATGAATGATTTCATGATTTTGTGGAACATGTATGAATGCTTACATTATAAGATGAGTGGGACATATATGTTCCTCTAATGCATTGGGTAATGATTTATATCTCATGAGATATACATGGATAGAATGAAAATAAAATCTGGTTCAGTGATACACGGATAGAATGAGGAGTGAACTCAGTTCACCAATGGACTTTGTCTGCAATGATGGTCTTTGCAATGAGCCTTGACTAATATGAAATTATTTTTTACTCTTATGCGTGTATTCCACAATGTTTCTTGTGTTGTGTTATGATTATTGGGATTACATCACACTTCTAGGATTTATCACATGAAATGATATTATGATCTCTAATATGATGGATAAGATTTTTAAATGTTATATATGATTGTTATTTCATTTTTTTACCCTTACTGAACATTTGAGCTAGCCATTTATATTTTTATTTTCTTGAGGACATAAAGAAAGGTATTATGTATGATTTTCAAAAAAGTATTCTTGAAATAATGAAATAAATAGGAGACAATATAGATAATTTATGATACAAATTTTCATGTTTCCTAGTTTCGAAAGACATTATACCTATACATTCCTTTCATGGTTTTGTCAAATGTTGTAATAAATATAAATCAATTCAAACGTGATATAAATGTTTGTAATGTATGGGTCATTATAGTTGGTATCAAAGGAAATGTATAGTTAACCTTTGGAAACTAGGATGAAAAATTCTTAATAAGAACAATATGGATATGTCTATGTATAAGATATAGTCCTAGTGTTTTAGAAATGACCATGAATATCCTAGGATAAAACCTAAAGTTTCCTAAATTGAAATTTTATCCTTGATTTTGTTCTTTTCCTGTTATCATTAGTGTTTATCACACTATGCTTCTAGGTTTTATTCAATGGATGGAACCTGAAGGAACTATGTTAATGTTTATTGTGACTGGAAATATAATGATTATCCCCTTTAGAAACCAAATGTTATAGAATATTTAACGAAAAACCATATAGTCATGCTCACAAAACTTTCTAAAGCTATAAATCATACAAAACTTCTAAATAATAAAAAGAAGGAGAAAAATTCTGTTGAATATTTCATGAGGCAACGTCTAATTTCATTCTACAGGTCGTCTAATCTATTACTGGATAAAAAATTGATTAGTACCACTGAAAAGACATTTTATGTTCTATAATTTTCTGAAAATGATAAATTCATCTTAGTAGAAAATCGTTTGGAAGGTGAAGCTGTTCAATGGTAGAATCATATTAAGAATATGAGGCAAAGAGATGAAATTGAGACCATGGAATGAGACATGCTCAGTAAATAATTTTTCAATATGTACCTTCCTCGTATTATTTGAGAAAAGACGGAGAATGAGTTCCTTGAAAATATGAAAAAGGACGATGAATCTGTTGGTACCTATGTAGAAATCATTACAAGACTTTCAATGTACGCTTTTGGAATTATTAACCAACCTGAGAGTAATATTGATCGATTCTTTAGTGGCTTAAAACCAAGTCTCTGAAGGAAATTATCTATAAGGGACTTTAATAGATACGAGTAAATTCTTCGATGTTCTATCAAGGTTAAAATAGAGATTAGAGTAACACATCAGTCACATGGGTTTCATAAAAAGAGGAAAATAGAATTCATAAGAAAGTTTAAATACCACACTGAAAGGAAAATGAGTTTTCCATTATGCTCAATGCGAGGAACGAAACATGGATGGAATTTTTTTAAAGGGGCTAGTAAATGTTTTAAGTGTGGAAAATAAGGTCATTGAGTAATTGAATACTAAAGTGATGTGCAAAAGATGTCTAATGATGTGAACAAAGAAAAGGGTATACAGAATGAACCTCCTACGCTTCAATGTTACAAGTGCATGGAAATGAGTCATTATGCAAATTAATTCCCTAATCCAATGTTTATTGATGGTGAAAAACATCAACAAACTCTTAAGGACAAAGACAAGGTAAAGTCACATGCAATTATTATTGTCAATATTGAGTATGATAAAGAAGAGGTGAAAGGTACATCTACTATCAAAACTAAAGTAGGAAATGTTTTTTATTCTATATCCACCCACTAGTTTATTTATGAATAATTTTATAAGGGTATCATCATATTACATCAACAATTAAATGTTGAGTTAGTTGTAACAACTCCAAATGGCACAATGGTCGCATCAAAAGTTCACAATTCTTCTCCAATTAAATTTTGGGGGAAAGTGATTTCTATAAATCTTGTCATCCTTCCTATAGTGTAATTTTATGTGATTATTGGCATAGATTAGATTTATTTATATTGAGCTGATATCAATTCCAAAATAAAGGAAGTCAAATTTCATATTCTAGACCAATATATGATCATCTATCTGTGCAAGGATGAACATAACCTTCCAGTGGAAATTTCATACATCTTATGGGTATTGATTCTAATAAATGAAGGTTATTTATCACAAATGGTTGGGGAGAAACTGAAAATTAAAAATACACCCATTGTAAGAGATTTTGATGATGTCTTTCTGGAGGAATTTCTAGGACTTCCAACAAAATGTGAAGTTGAGTTTTCAATAGAACTCATACTGGGTGCTGTGACTATTTCAAAGACACCTTATAGATTGACCCCAATTGAGTTGTATGATTTGAAGAAGCAACTCCATGAGAATATTGATTAAGGATTCATATGCCCAAGTGTGTCACCTTGAGGAGAATCTATTATATTTGTTAAGAAGAAAGATGGATCAATGAGACTCTTCATTGATTAGCAAGAACTTAACAAGATCACTATCAATAAAAAATATCCTATTTTCCACATTGATGACTTATTTGACCAACTATGTAGAGATCAATACTTTTCCATGTTTTATCTTTATTTAGGATATCATCCATTAAGGGTAAAAGGGTTTATATACCAAAGACGAAATTCCAAACAAGGTATGGACACTATGAATTTATAGTGATTCCTTTCAGTCTTACTAATTCCCCTGCTATCTTCAAGGATCTAGGGAATAGAGTATTTAGAGACTATCTTGATCAGTTAGTGGTAGTCTTTATTGACAATATTCTTCTCTATTAAATGAGTATATAAGAACATGAATATCACTTGAGAATTTTATTGAATACCCTGAGAAAGGAAAATATTTATTCCAAATTGACCATTTGTGAATTTTAGCTTCAAAAAGATTCATTTTTTGGGTCACATAATTTCATGAGAGGGGATATATGTGCTTCTAAAAAATTAGAGGTTTTTGAATGATGGTCAAGACCAACAATATTAAATTATATCCAATTTTTTCTTCGTTTGTCTGGTTATTATCATTGTTTAGTGGAATACTTTTCATGAATATCTAATCCACTCACTATGTTTTCTAGGAAAGGAGTTACGTTTACTTGGATGGAGGAATGTGAAGAGAATTTCAAAGAGATAAAAAGAAGGTCAGCCAGTGCACCTGTACTCACACTTCCTTGCAGTGGAGAATGTTTCGTGATCTATAGTGATTCATCCAAGACGGGGCTGGGTTGTGTTCTCATGAAATATGACATCATGGAAGCTTATGAATTACGACAGTTGAAAAATCCATGATAAAATTTACTCAACTCATGATTTGGAGTTATCTAGGATAATCTTTCCATTAAAGATATAGATGCATTATATTTATTGTTAAAAGTGTGATATTATACTAATCATAAAATTTTAATGTATATTTTACCAAAAAAGGATGTTAATATTTTCCAAAGAAGATGGATGGAGTTGATTAATGATTATAATGTATCAATACATTACCACCCTGGGAAAAAAACAATGTGGAAAATGCATTAAGTCGATGAGAGCATGACAACCACAAATGATTGTTCATCCATCTATAAAAGTGATAATTAAAGGATCACATAAAAAATATGTAGAGTTGAAAAATAAGGTGTGAAACTTTCCTAAATTTAACATTCATTTGGATGAAATAATAAGGTTTGGGAATTAGGTTTATGTTCCTCCCATACCAAAATTATTGAAGGGTCTATTAGATGAGGCTTATAGTTATTCATTTTCTATTAACCATGGAAGGAAAAAATATGTATAGGGACCTGATGGAGTACTCATGGTGGGATGGAATGAAAAGAGATGTCGCCAAATATGTCTCTTGATACAGGGTTTGTTAGAAAATTAAGGCTGAGAGACATATGTTTAAGGGGCTCTTACAACCATTATCCATACCAGAATGGAAATGGGAAATTATCAGTATGGAATTTTTCATCAGACTTCCCAAAACATCCAAAAGAAATAAATCTTCCTGGGTTATAGTTGATCACCCTACGAAGTCAGAAAACATCATTTTTATTAGAGAGGATTTCTCTCTTGATTAGATTTCCCTGATTTATGTTAAGGAAGTATTTTGATTTCATGGAGTACCACTTTACATTATATCTTATTGGGATTTGAGGTTTACCTCGACATTCTGGAAAAGTTTTTAGCAGGCTCTAGATAGGAAGTTATGTTTCAACACTACTTATTATCCTCAGACAAACGATCAATCTGGGAGGAAAATTTAAACTATGGAAGACATGTTGAGAGCTTACTCTATGGATTTGAAAGGTGGTTGGGATTAACACCAACCATTGGGGTAATTTTCCTAAAATAATAACATTCACTCTAATATGCAGATGGATCCTTATGAAGCCCTATATAGAAAGAAGCACAGAACTCCAACTTGTTGGGATGAAGTTGGGAAAAGAAAGATAATAGGACATGATCTTTTTGATAAAATTGGAAAAAAGGCTAGATCTATTAAAAAACACATAAGAGTAGCTCAAATTCGACAAAAAATGTATGTTGACAACCAATCAAAAGACGTAGTGTTTGATGTGGTTGATAAGGTGTTCTTATGAATATCTCCCTGAAAGAGAGTAATGCGATTTGGAAGGAAGGTAAAGATGAGCTCTAGTTATATCAGTCCTTTTAAAATTTTGATCGTGTTGGGAAGGTAGCTTACCAATTGGTGCTTTCACAAAATATCTCTCAAGTTCATGATTTGTTCTATATTTCACTCATGAAAAAGTAAATACCTGATCCTTCACATGTATTATGCTCAGAAGTCTTACCACTGGAGTGAGATCTTTCTTATGAAGAACAACCAATAGAGATTCTGGATCATAGCGAAAAGGTTCTATGAATCAAATCCACTCACTTCATTATTATTTTAGGTAGGAACTACTAATATTATGTAGATAAATGGGAACATGAGGATACGATGAGGGAGAGGTATCTTTATCTGTTTATTTTCATGTCACAAATTTCAATGATGAAATTCAATTTAAGGGGGTAGAATGTAACACCCAAATGTTTTTATGAAATATTATATTTATATTTTTTATTCTTCTTTATATTTCTTTTCACACAATCATTAGTTTAAGTAAAGTACACAATTCTCTTAAAATAAAATTAATATTATATCCTAGCCTATAGGTTAGAGGGAATAATTATAACTAACTTATGAAAATGCATTTTGAATTATTTGGATATTAATTATTTATGAAAAATATAAATCAATTAGATATTTGTATATTTTGTTGATTGAATTTCATTTGGTAATGAGATGAATGAAATATATGTTTTATATACTTGATTTTTTTTATATTTATCCAATTGATATTTTCATCATAGGGTATGAATTAAAAACTATTTATGTATAAGAACCTATTTTTTAAAAAAAAACTTCAATACTATAACATTGATTGGTGATACCATTTTAAATTAATATTTCAAATCATTAATAATTTCTATAATACAACATAAAAAAGTTATTTTTTGAGAGATATAAAAATTTACGTTGGATAAATTTCTGATAAATTTCTGAAAACTTTCATGTTTTGATGAATAGTAAAAATACCCTAAATTTTAATTAAAAAACTATTTTCATCGAGATAATTTATATGATTAAATTATAATTTTTAATGGTTTTAATGTATAAATAGAATATATTTCAAACATTTAATATAAATTATTTCATTAGTATTAATATTACATTGAATTCATATGTAAATAATTTTAATCTTTTGTAATGTTTTAACTTTTAAAACTCGTATTCTCATTTCAACAACGAGATTATTTTTAAAAAAAATACTGAAAACTATGTGTTTTGAATTTTTAAAAAATGGATTCCATATTTTGAATAAGAAGGTGAATTTTTTTTAATAGGTACTTGTTTTGGACATTATAAATAGTAACTTCAATAATTATTTTATTTACCATGGTTAAAGGGTAAATATGGTAAATAAGCGTAAAAAATAATAATTTAAAGATATAATACTACCGTAAAACGTGTCATAATATTATTTGATGAAATAATTACAACAATTTTCATCCTTGAGATGATTTTTGGATCCCATGGATTCACATGGATGTGAAAATGATGTTTTATAAAAATTAATTTAATGTAAAGATATTTATAACCTAAACTTAAATACTTTATAAATTGATTTTAAAATAGTGTTATATACCTGATATATTTTCTTAAAAAGAGTAACTAGAAAGATAATTTTTTTTCCAAAATCATGGTATTTTATGTATAATTTTTAGAGATTATATTTATACTATTATTTATGACACATATTTAATGTATTGATTACCTCAATAATGAATGATTTAAATAAATGAATTTATAAATATTAAATCAAATGTAATTTAGTTTTTTTGATGTCATACAAGTATTTTTTGGATGAAATTGACATATTATATTTGATTTAATTCCTTATTTTTAAAGGACTAATGTTTTTATGATTTTTTAAAAACTCAAGTAATGAATAGTGTGCAAAATTGAAAACATTTATAACATAAAACATATAATAGTTTATTTAATTATATTAAATACCTAAAAATATAATATTCATCCAAATGGTTGATATAAGTAAAAAAAATTCATAAATAACTTCTTTTATTTTGTCTGACATGTTATGGTAGTTACATTAACCCACAATGTCTAAATAATATGACATCGAAGTAAGATTAAAAAGGGTAAAATAAGGGTTAAACCAAAAATATAAGGATAAACAAATATTTAAAACTTGTATAAATATTATTTAATGATGTTTATTAAAATATAAACAATATTATATTTGAATTAAATATGTTTTGGACTATTTTTAGTTGAAAATGAATTTATTATAAATTAATAATTCTGATAGTTTCCTAAATTTCCACTCTCCTCTCTTATAAAAGGGCACCTCCTCCCTCCCTTATTCAATGCATTTTGAGCCTTAAATCTTAGCCAAAAACTACCAATTCATATTTTAAAGTTCCTTAGTAAAATTATATAGGTTCTGGTATTCTGAAAAGACCATCTCTAGTTCCCTAAAAGGAAATTTAATAGTGTCACATCGAGGCATAGGTAATCTCTGATACTAATTATTTCAAATTTATATATTCTTACATCCACTCATTAAGATGTTTCATTATAATGTAATAAAATCAGTATAACTCACATACTGATATGTTATTATAAATATGAAACAAACCTAATTAACCTTATATCCATCATATGAAAAATGAAATCATCGCACGTGCGTACGTACAGCTTACCATCTCCATGCAATGGTGTAATCTATTTTTCACCATAACCTTACATGGATGGGTATAATGGTGGAAATAATAACTATATATTTTTAATATAACATGATAATAATTTTGATAAACTATAATCCATCAAATTCAATACCACTTAACAATTATGGGATTGATATCGTCACACATGTGTACATACGGCTTACTGTCTCCACATTGCGATGTTAATAGTTCTACATAATCTTCACTAAATCAGGATTATATAAATGAATTGAATTAATAAATATTATATATATATTATAATGATACCATGATGTACCATGCTGTAAATGACATAAATATAACCAAAAAAATATAATAAGAACTTATCTGATAAAACATACACAAGAATGTAAAGCAGTTAACACCCGAATAACAAGTAATAATGAAATTTTACTAATAAAAGGATTAAAATATGATCATAAATGTTATCATAAATAATTATTATGATTCTGGAATAAATAATTAACATTATTTAAATCATTATAATAGAGGTTCGAAAATATATAAAGCATATCAGACCTAAAGTAAGGGACAACTTTTCTAATATTGTTTTATCCGATATTGTTTATTCATAAGTATCTACTAGGAATATATTTATCATTAATTTCCTTGTTTTCTAAAATTTTTTTCAATTATTATATGTACATTTAAATTAATTTTTACTTATTTTTAATTTTACTACATGGTTTGGAAGGAATCTTCCTTTTGTTTCACATATGAGGTACTTTTTGACTTTTTTGAAAAAAGAATGAGGATAATGTTTTTTTAACTTATACGACATGAATGATTTTTAACATCTTTATAACAAATTATTTCCATGAAGCTTCATATACATGGTTACCGGTTTATTTTCAACTAATTTCTTTTCTTTTAAAATATCCTGACATTTTGAAAAAAAAACATTTTGGAAGAAGAAAGGATATTTTCCTTAAGAATGAAGCTCAAGTGTTTTATCAAAATTATTTTCCATATATGATTACATTGGTTTATGTTTCTATGCCTATTATTACTATGATTTGATTGTGTTTAAGGTGGAATGTTATTTTTTAAATCCATTTGTTTTATATCAATTTTGATTGAATGATGTTTAAGAAACCCATTTGATATCATGGGTTATGCTATGGTGAATGTTTTTTTGTTTTTTTTTTCATATATAAGAATGGTTTCATTATGAGAATGGTGGGACCTATTTTTTCCTTCAATGAATTGGGTAATGATTTATATATCATGATATAGACATGTCTGGAATGACATGTAAATCTGGTTCAGTGTTATAAGGCTGGAACGAGGAGTGAACTCGGTTCAGTAATGGACATTTTCTGTTATGATGGTCTGGTCAATATGACTTGACTAATATGAAATGATATTCTATGCTTATTTGTGTATTCTTAAAAGTTTCAAGTCTTATTTTATGATTTTTTGGATTACATTTCACTTTTATGATTTATCACAGTATATAATATTATGATCTCTTATATACAGGATATGATTTTCAAATGTTATATATGATTATTATTTCATTTTTCTACCCTTACTTAGAAGTTTATCTCACCATTTTATATGATTATTTTCCCTAAGACATGAAGAAAGGTATTAAGTATGATATTCCAAAAATGAGTCTAGATATGATGAAATAAACGGGATATAATGTTGATGTTTTATGAACTAGTTGTTTATGTTTCCCAATTTCTAAAGACACTATACCTATACAATCCTGTCATAGTTTTTTATATGTTTTAATAAATATACAGCAATTCTAAAGTGGTATCCATATATCTAATGTATGGTTCATTATAATTTGAATGTACAAACATTATAAGGGTTGGATAGTGACTCAAAACCCTATATGACATTGTCTACCATGTGATGGTAGACCATATATAGCCTTTAATGTTCCTTGTTTCCTCAGGGTTTTCTTTTACAACAATGTGAATAATATTTTGATAAAAAAATCACTATATATATATAATAAAATATAATTTTAATATATTATTATTCAAATGAATTTTTTTATTCTAATATATAAATGAAAATTTGATTTATCTATTTCATAAATAAGAATGGTTTTTATTTAATAAAAATGAATTTTTTTAGATCAAATAACAGTTCATGAATGTTATTTTATTTTTCAAAAAAAAATTTTGGATTTATAATGGAAAATTATACTTTATGTTTAAATAATGTTTTATTTTGAAAAAACTGTTCATAGTATTTTAAGGGAATGTTTTCATATATTACTTTCTAGTATTTTATAAAAATATTAGATTCAATTTTAAAATGAATCATTGTGCTTTTTTCTCAACAATTATTTAAAAATATTTTCCACTATGTTTGTTAGATTATAGAATTTTTTCTCATTACTAGTCTTGTAGAAGAGGAGTTTATACTGTGTAAATTCATAGATTTCATAGAATAATTTAGATTCAAAAAAGTATATTTGAGTGATATAGTTTCTATAAACTTATTTCCTTTATCCTTCTAAACCCTAGAACTAAAAAATTATTATAAATGAAAGGATGTTATATTTTAAAAATGATGTTCAATATTTTATTTAGGAAAAAATAAATATTATTCTTAAAAAACATCCATTAATGTTGTTAAGGGTCATCTAAATTTGTGCCAGGGGAATGGTTTAAACAAAATTGGTAATTAGTATGTCAATGAAAAGTTATGTGATTGAAATATTCTTTTGTGTATTCAGTTTATTATATCTTAGAAAATTATTGTGATTTTATATCTTGCGATATAATAGAGGGCCATATGGGATTTTTAGGGTTTTAATGACTTGGATTTATAATTTTGTAGAGTTCCCTTCATGTAGAGGAATTATCATAGATTAAGATAATATAATAATTCTATGATATTATATTTATTATATTCTAAGTACTCAAAACATTGAAAAAAATATATAATTATTTTCCACTAAATTAAAAATTATTATTTTAAGTAAATAATAAAAAATTGAAAGAAAAAAAAATTAATTACCGAAAGACCAATGATTTCAATTGTATATGTATATATAAATATATTATTTCATGATATCCAAAAAAAAATATAATTATATACATATATTATAAGTATTTATTACAAATAAATATCTTATAATGATAATTTATGTTAGGATATATATGTGTGTATGTGATTTTTTTTGGAATTTGAATTTAACAAAAAAATGAAACATAGTTTCAAAAAAAATTTAATAATTATAAATATATAATTAAAGTAGACTTATATATCTATCAAAGAATATAATAAAAATGGTTATGATTGATTATATTTAATCAGTTTTCAAAAATTAAAATTTGACAGTTTAGATTATTTAAGTGATATTCTTAGTTTCCAATATGAAAAATACAAGTTTAAGATAAGTTATGTGAAATATAAATTATTATTTCAAATAGATATGTATTTATAATGGTAAATAATTTTCATATGTGCATTTTGTAGCGACCTAACATCAGAAAGACTGGAGTTGGTGTTTGCTGGTAATTATATTTGTAGTATTACAAGGAATAAATCACCGAAGGACTGAATAGATTAGTATCCTTTGAAAATTAGAGACATAAATTACTATTATATAACAAAAAATACAGTACACAATTTTTTTTCAAAATAAATAAATAACTTCAAGGACAAATTTATTCCATATAGTTAATCCATGTATATCTTTCATAGTACACTTCTTGGTTTATTGGGGAAAGAAACACTATAATGGTGAACTGAAATGATTATTAATGCAAAAACATAGTGGGAAAAATAATTAATCAATTGGATTAATAATTATAAAATGGTAAATAATAGAACACACATTCTATATGATAAACAAAATGATAAGGAAGTGCACAAAATATATGGAATGATAATAAATGGAAACACATGCCATTAAAATAAATGGATAAGGAATAATAAATATCGAAAGGTGAGAAACTAAAACAACTATCATTTCAACAAATAACTAAAATCTAAATGTATCCATAGATATGCCGATAAAAAATATCATGGATGAAAAATAACAGATAATTTATGAGTGAAATGCTTAATTATGGAATTCCATGTTTCCTAGGTACAAGGATAAATTATCATGAAGAAAATGTTTACCTATTCCAATTTTTTCAACTAAGTTGTCCTATGAGACTATTGATATTTCTAGGGGATTTGATTAACCAGTCCCCAAATAGAATGGATTGCCTTAAATTGGCTGTAACCAATGCATTGTATGTCTAAAACATTCTTCACAACGAATAAGAAATATGCCTTATCAAGTATTTTTATTGAATAATGAATATGAATTTATCAATATTTCACAAAAAATAAAATAAATTTCATCGTAAACACCATATTAATTATGTTTTTCGGTTTATAAAATAATTATATCCATGAAAAATGATATGGGTATTTAGTGTAAATTGAATGTTAATTATCAAAGGATATTGAATATTTCAATGGGGATAAAATGAATCTTGGAAGTGAATGTGAATACTATCCCTGGACCAATCAATCATAATCTATCCATGGTATTATTATGGATTTTATCAATATGACATAACTCATGTGGACTAATATAATGTGTTATTGTCATTAATGAGTGGAAACATTATAAAAAGATCATTTAAAAACATTATTGAGGAAAAATATCCATTAGTATTGATTTGTTTTTGAAAAAAAATTATTTCAAAATCACATTTTAAAAGATTTTATTTAAAAATAACCTTATAAACATTCAAATTAAAATTCAATAAAATTATTGGGGAATGTATATACAAGCCATATGAGGAAAAAAGAATATTCCTTTTGCATAGTTGAAGTTTAAAAAACCATTTTCAAAAAATGTCAAGACGATTCCTTTTAAAACGTTAGTAAAAGAATAAAGTGTAAAAATGAATTTAAAAAATCATTTTAAAAAATTTATTTAAAACATTTTAATAAAACATGGATTTTATAATAAAATAGGTTCTCTGAATTAAGAGAGATACAAAGTTGGTTTTTCTAGAAAACATTTTCTAAAACATTTTTGAGTACTAAAGAGTGGAATAATGGTATTAATACCTGAAAATCGTTATTAATAGGCATCGTATATAAAATTAATCGTTTTATTGAACACGTTTTATATAATTTATTCAAATGGAAATACTATTGATACATCATTAAAATTATTATTGATGAAAATAATCATTTAACATTTTGGTGTTTCCATTACCACAATGAGACATTTTATATCATAATACTCATTGAGGAATAAAAATAAACAAGAGTTTAAAATAACATGATGATAAATGTATTAAAAATATAATATAACAATTTTGTTATTAGATACACCACACAAAATAGTTACGTAGTGAAAATGACATTTATCAAATGGATGTTAAAAGTGAGATACGAATCCCTTACCCTGAGTTTACTTATGGGTGAACAAAATTTAAATTAATTTATAATTATTATTTGTTAACTATTTACTTTCTTGTGATCCTTTTTCAATTTTATCATCACTTTTACTTCATTTTACTATTTTTTATTCAATTACATAATCAATTCTTTTTACGTCAGGTGTTTAGAACAAATTCATTTTTTTTGTTGAAAAACAATTGGTAGGTAAACTATGACAAAGTGTTCATTATATAACATATAAATCATAAAAATAATGACATAATAATTATATTTATTCAAAAATTATTCATTCAAAAACAATAATTATATTTGGTTATCAAAAATTAATCAACATTACTACTGTGGAGATGGTAGGCTATACATATGCAAGAGTAATGTTCTTATTTTTCAATGATTGTTATGGAATGATGATAAGTAACAAAATATATTTATAGAATGATAATTATATAAAAAGTTTAAGAACTCGAGTTTTTAGAATGGGTCAAAACTCTGAACCTGTTTGAATTTTGGATTGTTTTAGAGAAAACTGGGAGAATCTAGGAAAAACTTTTAATGTTGTGGAAGTTGTACAGGGGCGCACTGTTGGTGCACGGTCTGAAAAAACCATGAAGCCAGTCCAGAAGACTAGTAACCCTTTAAAGTGGGCTCCGCAAGGGTGGAGAAAGGTTTTTAAGACCATGCATGCAAGCCATGCGAAGTCCCAGAGTGAGACAGTTGCAACCACACAATTGGCGCACGGTTTTCCAAACCGTGCGGGGTAACCATGCGACCACTTAAAATTAGGTTTCTTACATTCTAGGACACTTGGGATTTCCCATTCTCCATAATTATTCCTCCCTCTTGTGGATCACGTGAGGAGAGCTAGCCAGACAATCAAATCCTTCCCGGTTCTCTGTCCGAACCCCGTTTCGAACATCATTTGATTCATTAGAAACCCCTCGGTAAGGCCTTGATTCCTCTTGATCCGTTTCTCTTTATTTCTGTTCTACAATAGTTTTTTTTGTATTTGAGAAATTTTTATTCTTTAATAGATATACTTCTTTTTAAACCTAATTATAGGATGTTATCGGAGGAGTAACATCATACTAGTATGAGTTAGGTGGTGCATACCTCATTTTGTGTATTCGTGGTCATTTGGGTAGCACAGCCTTCAACACGTTTTCAGGTATTTTGATAGAGACCCTAATTTATCTTCTACTGCTTATTTAAATTTCTTATTAGAACTATGAGATACCTTTGGGTATGCCCTTTGTCCTGTCTTGATTGAGTAGGGTCAGGCGATAGGTCGTTGCTCACATGGGGCATTTTGGCCAGGGTTTCCAAAATGATAATACATGAATTGTATAGGTCTAAACTATTAGGTTTAGTTATTTAAACCTTGATATGAATTTTTGGAGACCTTAGAAACGTCAGTGTTGGTATGGGACAACACTTTCATAGTGAAATTCATCTGTTTAGATGGTTTTTCCTGTTATGTGTTCTGTTTAAATGTGTTTTATATGTAAATGATGAATTTCATATGCTGGAACCCGCGGGTTGTGATAGGTGTGGCTTAGATATAGTTGAGTGATGATGATCATAGGATGGGCATGGCCCGAGTTACTTTGGCTGGTTTGGACCACGAGATTCGACTTCATGGATGTTGTCTTGAGGCAGTACGACAGTCATGTTAGGCTTGGTCCATTGTTACATTAGGGGGTTTTTACCACCGGATTGGGTGTTATGGATGTCGGCTTAAGGTAGGATGATAGTCATGTTGGGAATGGCCCATCATACTAGGATGAAGAGGCCATCAGACATTAGCAACATGGTCACAGTGACATGAGGTGTCAGATTTGTGGGGGCTTAGGTACTATTTTGGTGATTACCACTCACCCGAAGCTTTGAGTAGTGTGCACACAGAGATACTCTATGGTGAGGTGGTTTTGAAAACTCGTGTGGGTAAAGGACCACGTAGATGCAGTTTAGGTACTTTGGTTTGTGGTGCTTGCCGTAGGAAGCCACGTGCAAGGTGAGGAGCCTCTAGGGGATAGCTTGAGACTATTGGGTTGGGGGATGAGGCGCATCATGATTTTAGGGAAGGTATCGGTGTCCCTCCTGTTACTTATTTGGGGGCAGATATCACGGTCCCTCTAGTTACTTATTTTGGGGTAGATATCTTCATCCATCTGGTTACTTTATTTGAGGGAAGACATCGATGTCCCTTTGGTTATATATTTGAGGACAGGCATTGTTGTTCCTCTGGGTTACATCATGGGAATGCACTACTAGAAATTTACGCTATAGACACGGTTCTAAACCATGGCTATATGCCCAAAAACTGTGGCTATAGGTTATAGACATAGTTTCATAAACCTTGGTTGGTATTGGCGTGGCTATAGGGCTGACCCTATAGCCACGGTTGAAACCATGGCTATAGGGTCAGACCTATAGATGCCAATAAAGGCCACCTGAACCGTGGCTAAAGCCCTATAGCCACAGTTTGAAACCGTGGCTATAGGGATTTGGACTGCATAAAAAAAGCCAGAACAGTGAACCGTGCTGGCTGTTGGGAGGACTCCACCAGCACCCCCCAACACCCCACCCCCTGCTCATGCACACCTCCCATACCCCCACCCCCCTACACCTTGCACCCCACCCCCTTACCCTTCTTCACTACACACCCCCTCCCCCTAGACCGCCCCCACCCTTCACCAGCACCCCCATACAAGGTAATCCAAATACTTTGGAACCACCACCTTCTTCGGAAATAGCCGAACCAACCCAATTGATCCAGATTCTACATCATCAATCTCCTCAATGAAAATATTAAACAACATAAGGCATGTATTCATCACACTCACCTCTACCCCAATGGAGGTACCCATTCAGTAAAAGGAATTGAAACACAGAATCACCATGGCCCTATTGTTCTGAACCAACCTTCCTCCCCTCGTCTCCCCCGCAATACACGATCCATCCACATTAAATTTTAATGCTAAGCCCCTATTATTCTGAACCAACCTGCCTCCCCTTATCTCCACTGCAATACATGATCCATCCACATTCAATTATAATCACATATTAGGAGGCTTCCATTGGAGCCTCCTTTCCTTGACTACCTTGGAAAGAATCACTATTCATACAAATCCATGGATGAAATCATATCAGGGTAGTAGAAAAAATTCCTCCCTTGATAATCACTCCCAACTCGGCCCCAATCATTTTCACTAGAACCTGAATATAGATTGAGGAATTCCTCTTAACTTCTCTTACATTATTCTTACCATCCCAAATAGTCCTACAAACATCCAAGAAAAAACATAAATGAATCATAACCTCCACCACTGGCTCTCCCCTTGGAATAAGGCCTCAATAATCTCATACATGGGGTTCTCGCTGCAGTTGATATTCTGAAATTTTCCCATAAACTTCCAAATCCCCCTCACCCAGTCACTCTCAAAAAATAAGATCCAAGAAGGTTCATAGTGTGGACTTTGTACAACAGTGACATCCAGAGGCCAGAGCCACCCCCTAATTCTAAATATTCTCCTCCATTGGAAGCGGTTGATGTCTCATTCAGCAAAAAAGATAAATCATCTGTTTTGGGATATCCTTGTACCAGAGTTTCAAAGCCCATTCGTTCATCCCGCATCTTACATGAACCAAAATTATAAACTCCCTGCTCCTGCACACCTCCCCTACCCCACCCCCTGCACCTTGCACCCCACCCCCTGCACCCTCATCACTGCACACCCCTCCCCCTAGACCACCCCCACCTTGCACCAGCACCCCCAATGGAGGTGAATATAATGTAAAAAAACACAAGACATATAAAATAAATAAAATAGTAAAAATCTATATACATGTGTGGGAAATGAGCATAAAATTAAGTTGTTTCCTAATATTAATTACTTTAATATATCCTATAATATATTAGGTTATTGAATAGAAAGTAAAATAAATAAAATAGTAACAAATCTATATACAGATAACAAGGGTGGTCCACCAAGTGCTAACAATGTCACAACGATACACAAATAAGCTCCAATAAATTGGTTGTTTGAAAAATTCTTGATAGAATCACTAAAAGAAAGAAAATATTAAAGACTTTGCACTAAAGATGCTCAGAATTCATACAAACAAAAGTAGTGAAATATGATTAATTACATGGTAACAAAATCTATATAAACTAGAAATATGTCAATTCAAGTAAGTGTTGTTTAAACATACCATAAACTTACAAATCATCAATGGGAACACCAGAAATGGAATCAATTAGACCAGTGAATTTATTGAACTTTAAATACTTGAATAAAGAAATAAATTCATTAAAAAATGAAAATTATATTAACTGAAGTCTCAGTTGCTTATAGTGCACCATGGCTTAAAAGCAACCCGAAACTGTGAGGTAAGTTCCCCATCATTGAGTTGTATGAGAGATCCCTTTATGTGAATCAAATAATTATAAATTAATATTCAATTGAACAAGAACCTTATAACATAACATATTAAGAAATGACAAAAGTGGACTCAATAAATGAAAATAATATTATGAAAGAACTCTAAAAGGATTATTTACAGAACCCCCCCTGGACAGAAGACCCCCTGCTGGATCCCCCTGGACAGCCCCCCCTGCTGGACAACAGCCCCCCTGTTGGACCCCCTAGACATCAGCCCCCCCACCCCCCCTCCTGGACCCCCCTGGGAAGCAGCCCCCCCCCAGACAGCCCCCCCCCCTGGACAGAAGACCCCCCGGATAGACCCCCCTACTGGCGATCCCTGGACTACCCCCCTACTGGACAACAACCCCCCCCCCCTACTGGACCCCCCTAGATAGCCCCCCTACTGGACAGCAGCCCCCATGGAGAGCAGCCCCCCTGCATATTAATATGATCTCCTTGATGTATTGTTGGAACATATCGAATGTTGTGTCGGTGGGGACTGGCTAGTTTGTTGTGGTATTCCGTACATAAATGGAAGAAATTGGAAAGGTACCATGCAATTTTAGGCATGAAGGTAAGAATTTCATGGGTGTCATGACCATTTCAATATGTTATAAGGTCCTGAAACATGAACTAGGCTTTAAAAATAATGACATAGTGGCTTCCAATATAAAAAGGAATGATTTAAAATAGAATATGGGGAGGGTGAGGTTATCCTAGGTTTGTGCTAAAGGTCCCTATGCATAACGATAGTAAACATATTTCCAGTAATCATCATCAAAATTTGACGATCCCATATTTATTATTTACATTACATGGGCTTCAGTAAAATTATAATTCTTTTATCCCAAAGTACACATGCTATAATTTTGTAGTATATTGATAGTGTGGGGTCGAACCAATGGAGAATGTTTGGTAGAATAGAAAATTGTACTCTAAACATTTTTTAGGAGTCCTCAAAATTTGTATTGGTTTTGGGATATGATTGATGCTATTTAGTTTTGTTTAACTTTTAGTAAGAAATAGGGATCACGGTCTATTTCAGTATTGAGGTAAAAAAGATAACATTGGTCCTAACATGGAATAATCCTAGGGATTAGGCTTTGAAGTGGATTTTAAACCACTATTTTGTCATGGAAACCCCAAAATAGATCTATATAAGAGTTAAATATTCCTTAGTTTTGATATTGCTAAAAATGATGATTCTTTAATCCTAGTTGTAATGGCAGAAAGTGGAAAATGTTAATAGTCATAGCCAACTCAACTATAATAAGGCCAAGTGAAATCATATAAATATAAAATAGTAAAGGATTTATAAAATAATTTAATACATAGAATTTATTTTACATTATTACTATCATTTGAGTTAGATGGTTCTGATTTAGAAATTCAACAAGATCATAAGAATCATACACTCAAACCTTCCCCTTAGTGGTTTAGCCACTCCGGACTATGATAATTATGATCTATGAAAAAAAATTGTTTAGATTTGATTTGGGAGAAAAAAATAAGGGAGAAAATGGGAATTTCTCCCTACCCCCTGCCCCCACCTGCACACCCCCTGCCCCGACCCCTCACCTGCACACCCCCTCCGGCCCCCACATACACACCCCCTCCCCTTGCCCCCCCCCACATGCCCCCACCTGCACACTCCCCTCCCTGTGCCCCAGCACACCCCCATGCCCCCACCTACAAACCCCCTGCCCCCTGCCCCCACCTGCACACCCCCTGCCCCCTCCCCTACCCCCACCTTGACACCCCCTCACCCACCCCCACCTGCCCCCCCCCCCCCCACCTGCACACACCCCTCCCCCTGCACCAGCACACCCCCTACCCCCACCTGCACACCCCCTGCCCCCTGCCCCCCACCTGCACACCCCCTGCCCCCCACCTGCACAGTCCCCTCCCCTTGCCCCCCACCCCAACCCCACCTGCACACACCCCTCCCCGTGCCGCTACACACCCCCCTGCCCCTTCCCCCACCTCCACACCCCCCGCCTCCTACCCTGCCCCCACCTGTACACCTGCTCCCCCCCCACCTACCCCACCCCACCTGCACACACTCCTCCCCTGCCCCATCACACCCCACTAAATGAGATCCTTGCAAATACAACAAGGTTTCATTGATTTCCTATATGGGCCTATAAAACCAATTATGACTATTAATGAAACTGACCAGAGCATTGATGAATACCATGAATTTCCCCCAAGTATACTTGTTATTCCACCTTATTGCCTATTACTTTACGTTGTTGATAAGGACCTTACAGATGTTTCTTAAGATTCTACCACTGAAGGAGTTTGGCTTAAACATGAAAAATTATACATGATTGCCTCATTTGTAAGAAAAATTTTCAAGAAAAAATGTATATTGACATTCAAAATGAATTAGAGTACATCTATAAAAACCATTTAGATGAGGTTAATAAATTCATGTTAGATTTTGAAAATATTAATGTTTATGTAGATGATGAGGATCCAGAAATGATCATATTAATCACTCTTGAAAATAGATATGGAACACTTGTTATGACCATGATGTAAGGTTGAGTCTATTTAACATTAGAAGATATCAAATCAGCCCATCTGTCTAAGGAATTGCATTCTAGAACAAAAATAAAAGGTGAGGATAAGAGTTTTTCACAAGGGGGAGACCTTAAACTAAAGGTAAGAAATAAAATTCAGTAGGGACAAAAATAAGATTAATAAATAACCCAAATGTTGGACAAGCACTATGGATAGAAAGGTAATGTGTTTTCACTATGGTAAACCTGGGCACATTAAGCCTGAGCTTAGGAAACTCATGCGTGAGTTAGAATCTAAACATCCCACTAACCTGTATTTTCAAGTTGATTCAGTCTATGAAATTTGTTTAAATCTTGAATGTGTCCATTTATACACTCAATCAAGAGTGGGTCCTAGAATCTAGTTGTTCTTTTCATATTTTCCAACAGAGATAGTCATTTTTGGAGCTAGTCAAAAAGAGAGAAGTTGATGTATTGTTAGGAAAAAATAATAGATGCAAGGTTGAGGGAATATGGTCCATTATTATAGAGTTAGATAATCAATCCATCATCACCTTACTTAATGTATGGTGGGTCCCCATCCTTTAATGAAACATAATCACCATAGAGATCATAGATCAAAATGGATTTACCTCTAGTCCAAATCTTGAGATCTCTAAAGGATCAATAATTATCATAAAAGGATATCTAAACAATGGGTTATATGTTTTGAAAGGGAAGACCCATTTAAGGAAATTGGGCTGTGTTTACAATACAAGCACTAGCAACAATATACTATATCATATAAGATAAGGAATTTCAGCTCCAAAGTCTTAGAGGAACACAACAACCAAGGGTTATTGAGTAACATTACAACTATAAATCATTCATTTTCCAGAGATTGTGTGATGGTAAAATCCAATATGGTGAGTTTTCATAGGTCTTATTTCAATGCTTCCAGCCCACCTGAATACGTACACTCAGATTTTTGGGGGATATCCAGGTCAAGTTCTTGTGTTGGAGGATCCAATTTCATCATCTTTATATAGAGAAGTTTGTTGTTAAAACTGATTTCTAGATTGGTGATTTGAAGGAAAAGATTTATATGATACCTCTTGATGATTATCCGGCTAAGTTCAAACCAAAGAAAGAATGCCATTTAAATAAATCTTGGTCTGGCCTGAAACAATCTTCATGGAAGTGGTGCTTCAATTTTGATTTATTTTTTCTAGGTAACAAGTTCATTATCATTCATTATAATGCCTTATTTTAATTAAACTCAACTAAAACCTACATCATTTACCTAATATTGTATATTGATGACATGCTCATAATTTTAAAAGACATAAATATGATATCTATTGTTAAATCCCAATTGAAAATTAAGTTTTAAATTAATGACTTAGGTGTAGATAAGAAAATCCTAGGTGTTTAAATCATTAGGGATAGAAATCATAAACTACTTTATCTATCTTAGCATGCTTATATTTTAAAATTTATAAATAGGTAAATGTTGGAATCTCTCAGTCTTATTAATTTCCTACTTGAAAATCCTTTTAAATTGTCCTTGAATCAATCACCTACTGCTAAGGTTGATGTTGAATTTATGTCTAGAATTCCTTATTATAACATTGTTGGTTGCAAAGAGTATTCTATGATTTTCTCTAGAACTGATTTTTCAGTTTCTATCTGCATTCTATGATGGTTCATGGGCACTCTAGGGAAGATATAATGGTATTCCATTAAGTGGATCCTGAGGTATTTTTCTTTTACTTCTAATATTTCATTATTCTGTGGTCAAAATGTGGATACTACATAAATTATTTGTGGTTTGGTTGATGTTAAATATACTGTTAATGTTGAAAATTGTAAATCCTTAACTATTAATGTGTTTACTGAATTTGGAGGTTTCATTTTCTAGAATTGAAATATGTAATCTATTGTTTCACTTTCAACTATTGAATTTGAATATATAGCTTTAAATGAGGTAGTTAAAGAAAATTATCGATTGAGAAGTCATGTCAGTTGTGCTATATCTAATACTAGACATAGTTAGATTAAGGTAGATCTATAGGTTAGTAGTCATTCTCATTCCCAATAAGATATGGTAAATATTAATGATATTGATCAAAAAATTAGTGCAATCAGATGCATGAAACTCTTCATACATTACCAATCCAAAAATAAAATTTACATAAAAAGAGAGTCTCAATATCAGTATCATCAGAATCATGATAACCCTCATCCACACCTCATACAGAAACACCATCACCACATCTCACACCACAAACATCATCATCAGTATCTGCATCTGAACCGACACAAGCACAAGGTCCAACACTAGGTCCGACTCTGACTCTGACAGAAGAATCTACATTAGCAGAACACATCGACATCAAAAAGGCATCAACCGTTGCAGTTGATTTTGGTGGAAGTGTAGAAGAAAGGGAAGACATAAATTTCATCATATTTGCAGTTATCGTCTGTTCTGATTTTTGACTTGCTTCTTTGATTGTGGAATTCATTTCTTCCACTCTGACAAAACCAGAACTGGTACTTGAAGAAATGCTATTAGGCCAGTATCGAGATGGTACAATCTTCTTCCCAGGTCGACAACACACTCTAGCCTAATGCTCATCTCCTAATACCTGATGTAGATGATCATTTGGGACCAAACTGTCAGGTTCTATTTCTGACAATGCCTCTAAAGAATTCTGTTGATTGATATTTAACAAAAATTAAAATGATAAAATAATATAAGGAATTAAATTCAATAAAAATAAAATAAATTGAAATGTACTTACAATCGCCTTCTCGATGTCGGTATTTGGCATAGTACCATCATTCTTTTTCTGGATTGTACAATACAAAGTTGAGCGAGGAACACGAACCTTGATATTCGATGCCTTTTTCTGAAAAATAACAAAGAAATAAATCAAAATTGGTAGTTAAAAAAATTACTCTAATCAAAGCTAAATATTTTAAATGTTAAATAACCTACGTCTGCTCATGATCTGGTAATAAAGTGTGTCCACGAGTATAAATGTGTTTCATTGCACTCTTGTTTGTATTATTTCTATTTGATCTATACTATAAACAAATAATTATATAAATTCATTAAAATAAATAAAACAAGTAATTTAAAGTCATTTTCAAAGAAATAAATGAATATATATATATATATATATAAATTTAAAAAACACCTTAAATGATGGAATCTTCTAATAGATGATCATCTCTTTATATCGTGATATTGGGAAATCTTGAATCATCGATACTTCTTCAAGCTCTGTACCAGCTCTCTTTTTCCAACCAAGATATAAATCATACTTGTAGGTTCACCACATTTCACCTAAATGAATTATCCTTGCATCCTTTTCATTTTTTCCATCAGGAAAATTATATAAAAGCTGCAATGGACATAATATTTGTTAAGAAAATATTATAAATTTATATATATATATAAGAGGATTAACATTACTTACTCAAATATATGCCCATGAATTTTCCTTTATTTGTTGTCCAACTGCCTTCCAACTTATCGGTTGAACCGGAATGATATTGTTGTGTCTAGCATGTGTTCCCATAAAACTTTTACATTCCCTGTGATTTTTATTAATTATAGCATTGTCCTCATTGTAATCAACTATGATTTTCATGTGCCGATTCCAAACCTTGCACATTTTTGTGCATCCTCCTCGTCTGGTAGCGGCTGGTGCTAATCATGAAACCAAAAATAAAAGAAAATAATATATATGAATTAATTATTAATCAGTAACAATAATGTTTGACAAAAACCTGTAGATGGGGGATCTGCTGACCCCTGAATTGTTGCGTCTAGAGGGGGCAGCCTCCATGGTCGGTGATATATCTACAGGAGTACAATTTATAGTAGATGCAAAGTGTACTGATGGAGGCATAAAACCTGATGGATAACCCTGTACAGATGAGGGTGGATATGGATATGGATATGGTGGTGGGATATATGGGGACACAGTACCCTGTACAGTTGATGGTGGGAATGGAAAATGAGGGATGGGAGTCTGAGAACTACCATCCGATGTGGGTGCGGGAAAAAAGGGATATGTAAAAGGTGGGTATGGATAATATGGAGGTGGCATAATGGGAGGATGGCCTCATGGTGTCTCAAGCGGCATAGTAGTAGGCTGACCTATAGAATCAGCACCCCCGCCACAATATCATCCTCAGTGGCATAATCCAAGCATCTCCTCGACGATGCAGCCTAAAATAACATAGATGATAAAATAAAACAAACTATAACAAGATAAATAATATTAAAGACCGTAATATTCAAACATAATTTGTACTTACATTGTTTCCAGGAGGAGACCTACGTTGTTCGTTTCTCGGTATTCTTCTTCTCCTTCTAGTATCATCATAACCAGACATTTTGACCTGGAAATTTAAAATAATATTCTCAAATAAATAGAAATAAGGAAAAATGTTAAATAATACAATTGTATCATAAAATAATTAGATACATTTTCATGTGTGATATGTATATTGATAAAATATCAAGACTTTTATATGTTCAGGATTTACTAGAGAAGTGGTTAAACCTAAATTGGTGAGGCTATTAATAGTTTTATATTCGATAATGGTATAAAATATACTAGTTATTTTGAAATCATGTATGGAAGTTAAAAAAACATGTACAATATTACGATAATATCAGGTAAATACTTACAAATGTGTCAACGCTATGTAGGGTCTGTGACAATTTCTGGTTCACAATCTGTTCTAACAATTAGATCATCAGTATTACCAAATGCAACATTCGAATAAATACTGACAGGTTCATCCAAAACATCATTGTCATCCATGCCTTCACCAAAAATATGTCTAGGAATAACATCAACAATAACACCAAATTGTGGTTGTAACGGGTCACTTACATAAAACACATGTTTAGCATGTGACGCAAGAATATAAGGTTCATGATTACAAATTTGGTGGTTCATATCAATAACTCTAAATCCATAGTTATCAATAGGCATTCATTGTCATGTCATTGAATCAAAACACTAGCATTTCATCATTGAGACATGACCATGTGCATAGTAATCTAATAAAATGATTCTTTCAAAAACACTTTAATATGATATATTTTCTGATCGAGGCTGCCTGTCTGATGCACTAGCATAACAATATGTTGTGGCGCTTATCGTGACACGGTCATGCTGTGTTTCCATTTTTTTGCACAACTATTATAACAAATTTAAATCCATTGACAACCATTGACTTATAATCACATACCACATCGTTTGGACCAAAGGACAATTCTTTTATTTCATCTGATACTTCAATCATTGGTAGAGTTAAAACCTAAAATATACCAACAAAGAATATTAAACAGAGACATGTGATTATGTTATGAGATAAAGAAAAATAAATCTATTACCTTTGACTTTAACCAGGAAGAAAATTCTTTGTTGTGCAACAGTTCCTCCCTCTTAATAGATAGAGAGCGATGTCTCCTTTTTATAATTTCTAAATGTTCTCTACAGATATGAAAGCATTAAAATGTCAGAATATATAAATAAATCACACAATGAGAAAAATACATATTTATTAGTTTACTTACTTTATATAATCATCAAGAATGCCACAATTGAATAATACTATGTGATGTGCCATTTCTCACTCTTCCCTTCTTAAATTACACAATGAGTACGATTCCGTTATCCCCCCTATTTTGGGCAGTGAAGGAAATGCAGGCTCAATGGGATCATATTTCTCATCTTCAGTTATCATTAGTCGATTAGACCTCATAATGCTGTTAGCCAAGTAAGATGAATAGAAATCCATGCATTCTTGTGCTAAATAGCATTTCACAATAGATCCTTCAGGATGATATTTATTTCTCACATAAGATTTCAATGTAAACATCATTCTTTCGGTACTATACATCCACCGACTCAAAACAGGACCACCAAAGTGAACTTCTGTGGGAAGAGACATAGTCAAATGTAATATACATGTGAAAAATGACGGTGGGAAAGTTTTCTCCAAGTCACAAAGAATAATTGGTGCATCTCTCGACAATTTCTGAAAAACACTTCTACTCAATCTTTTGGCACAAAGATCTCGATAAAATTGACATAACTTTATCACCATAACTCTAACATTATGTGAAAGTAAATGGTGAATATAAATGGGAATAAACTCATGTAACAAGACATGGTAATCATGGGTTTTAAGAGATTTCAGTTTCATAGATTGTGTATTCACCCTTTTAGAAATATTACTTGAATAATCATCCGGAACATTAAAACTTTCCAAGACCTGAATAAATTAATTTTTATCCACATTTTTCATTGAATAACAGGCAATATGGACTTTCCACTTATTTTGACCAATTAACTCAGGATGAAGTCTTGCTCTTATACCCCAATCCATCAAATCATGACGACTCCACAAATTGTCTTTTGTTTTGCCTTTGAGATTTAAAATAATAGCAAGTAACATCTCACAAATGTTTTTCTCGATATGAATTACATCCAAACAATGACGTAATAAATTCGATGACCAATATGGAAACTCAAAGAATATGCTTTTATTTCTCCAATTGCTATTTGAATTCGAATTAGCATGCTTTCGATTTCTCGTATTTGATTGAATTTGGCCAAGAACATAATTCAAATCATCAAGTTATTCAACAATATCAGTCACTGACATTAATTGAGGTGTCTCATCTGTCTCGATGAAATTATTGAACTATCTCCAATTTTTCCTGTATGGATGATCCATTGGTAGAAAACGTTGATGCCCTATAAAGCTAAAAGTTTGTCGAAACTTTAATCTTTGGAAATGTTTATTTTTCATACAAATTGGACATGATAATTTACCTTTATTAATCCAACCAGACATCATTTCGTAGGTAGGGAAATCATTTATCATCCATAATAAAGCTGCACAAAACATAAAGTACTCTTTTTTGAATACATCATATTCTTGGGCACCAAAAATCCAAAGATCATTTAACTCCTCTATTAATGGCTGCAAGTATATATCAATATCATTTCCAGGATCACTGGGTCCAGATATAAATATACTCAGGATAGTGAATGGCTTCTTTATAAACATCCATGAAGGAAAGTTATAAATGAGAATGGAAAAAGGCCATGTATTGTGTGCAGTATGCATTTGGCAAAATGGGATGAAACCATCACAGGATAATCCCAGTCTAACATTTCGTGGGTCTGATGCTAAATCAGGATGTAACCTATCAAATTTATTCCAAGCCAACCCATCTACAGGATGCACTATTTCAACGTTGTCCTTATTTCTTTCATCTGTATTCCATCTCATATTCATTGACATTTGTTTTGACATAATTTTTTTTGAAGCCTGGGAATTAAAGAAAAGTGCCACATCACTTGTTGTGGTATGCAAGATTAAGATTCATCTTTATTAGTCTTCCACCTTGATGTGCCACACTGTTTTCACTGACTCAAGTCTGCATTCTCCTTTTATAACAAAAAATAGTCTTTGAGACAAAAATGAATCTTACTAGATGAAAATCCAAACATGTCAACCAACTTTGATGCCATGTAATAATTTTCTGGAATACATGCATCATCAGGAAGTAAATCCATAATAAATGTAGGGAGAGAGTCAACCACAGTATTACTAAATCCATACATTGTTTTCTCATGATATAATAGCATTAAAAACTCAAGTTTTCTCATTTTTCCACATGCTTGATATACTGGGGTATTTACATCTTCCATCAGATTTTTAACACTCTCAACGTCATCATCCTGATTAATAGATGAGAACTGTGTTCCAGTATTCATTTCCTCTTGCACTGGTATACATGAGGAGCTAGATTCAGAAACAAAAGGAAACCGATCAGAAATCAGATTTTTCATACCAATATTTTCCGCTGAATCGATGTCATTCAACACTTGAGATTTTTCTCCATTGTGATACCACACATCATAATTTTTTTGGAAACCACATTTAGTGATATGGTAACTCACTTCTTCACGAGTTAACCAAGGTCTTCCAATACAATCAAAACACAGGCATCGAATCAATCTGCCATCTGAATCATTAGTGAATGCAATGTCCAAAAAATATTGTAACTCCTTTTTAAATTCAATAGTGATCCGATATATGTTGTACATCCAATATCTATCCATTCCGAGGTAGAGAAACATACATTAAATGAATAATACTGAAAATTACTTAAAATTATATGTATTGTTTAATAGGATATTAAGTAATCATCAATAAAAAGTTAATAAAAAAGTCAAAAAAATATATTTAACGTATGGTTTAGGGAATTCATAAATGTTTTAAATTATAAAAATTCACGAATAGTCATAAATAATTTCCAATAATGAGGATTGATTATAGTAAAAAAGATTTTATATGAAATCTAAGATATAATAATAATCAATTCTTAAAAGTGTTTGGGTTAATTTATAATGAGTTGTGATGTTTTGTATTAAATCTAAAAATATTTATTGAAATTAAGAGACATTTTGAAAATATAAACCATATCACATACCAAGAATTAATATTAAATAATTGGCTGAGAATTACAATAGTAAGATGATGAGAATAATAACTCATGTCTCAATATATACTTTAATGATGGTGGTCAACATAGAAAAGGATATACCATCAACTTGGTTGTTCCCACCCTTGATCGTATCTATGAACGGTTGGGTTAAATACAGGAATGAAGATCCCCACATCACCTTAGTGGTCCATTTCAATTATTCTATAGATTGGTGGTGATGTGATATCAATGTTATCAGTACCGGTATACTACAATAGTACCTCTCTCTAAATTTCATCCTACCCTACCCTACATTTTTGTCATTCTACTAAAATCCTTGGGAATTTCTAGTGTGGTTGAGTTGTTTAGTGATTTTTCTCAGTTTTCTTTTATGCCTTACCCCACACCCCATTGAGTAGTGGGAGATGACAGAAAATATAAACCATATCATATACCATAGTGTAAGGACGCGACATCATTCCATTGTTGACTTTTAATCATGGAGTATAACACCACATTATAGTGAAGGGGATTGAAAACTCTTTATAATATTCTTTTATCATACCCAACAACCAAAACAAACCAACTTACCTTTTTCACACTTGAAGGCACACCCCAAACACCTACATTTTTTTTGGGGATAAAGTAGAACCTATGAAATAATTTTTTCCTAGGTTAGCAAAACCAATACACCACCTTTTGATGGAGGCACAACCATGTGTGAGTTTAGTGATTACAACTCGATAAAACTTTACACCACAAAGTAAATTCATTATAGTGAATATAGAATAATTAAACCAATCAAAGTATTTGAGAATTATTACTGGTGTAGAATAACTAGATTTGAACCTTCACATGATAGATACAGAACAATTTAGCTTGGGAATTATTGTAAGTGCAATGAGTAGATAAGAAGTATTAAAACCCATTGGTAAAATGCATTTAACATTGATTATCAAAATAACTGTCATTAATTTTTTTATGTCCATTATAAAATAACTGTCATCTAAATGCCAATATGAAATCCTATTTTTGTATTTTTGGTGGTACTTAAAAGAATGATCCTCCAAATATCCAATCTCTAAGATGGTATAACTTTCAATGAACCCAATACTAGTCAATTCCCAAAACATCTATTGTTAGAAAGGCACTTGAAGTATAAGGCATAAAGATTCATGCCCAGTAAGGAGTTAATGTAGGGTATAAGAATTTATATACTCAAAAGGGAACCAATGACATACCTAAAATCACAAGTGAATAACCATGTGTAAGTGTGAACATGTATACTAATTAGAATTTTTAAATAAAAAACATTTTTTGGAAAATAACCAAAATAATATTAAAATAATTATAAATAGGTAGTTTAAAGACAAATACAAGTTATATCAAGTAACTCTCTATACTAGGAAAATGCATATTAGAACTTACATAAGTTTATATTCTTTTATGTGGATCGTTATCGATGTAAATCTATAGATATAGAAATATTGTAAGACATCTTGTCTAGGTTAGGTGTAGGGAAATCTTATAGGCCATCCCACCCAGGTGCACTTTTGGAGTTAGGTCTTAAGCCCATCCCATGGAATGGGGAAGGATTATACAAAGTGGAGGCCTCATCACATCCCATGGAATAATTAAAGGGGTATACTCATTTATAACTCAAAATCATATCCCATGAAATTTACATATACATAAATGGACCGAAAACATTCTTAACAATATATAATAAAAAGGAAAAATATAAACATACCCTTTATTGCATGATCATAATCATATACAAGGGTATTGTATGAATATGGTTGATATAAAAAGGTAAAAATTTGATAAGTAAGGTTCTTTACATAGTGAAAATCCTATCTTTTGGTATTTATGAATAAAATATCCAACTTCTGAATTCTGTAAATTTCATAAATACAAATTATATTACACAATATACTTAGAAACAGATTTATAATTACATAATAGTAAATAAAAACATAATAATTCTAGAATAGAAAATAGATGACAGAATAGTAAACTGATTAAACCATGAATACCAAAATACTATATTAATTATGAGAATTAGAATGAAATAAAAATCATGAAATTCTAGTGAATAATAGTCGACAGAATACCAGTCAATCCACAAGAGCCACAAAATAGGAAATAAACACAAACCCCTACTTGAACTCCTCCTGCAAACTGAAAACATCCTAAACATAATAAATACTGCAAAAAATATTCAAAGAACCCATAAAACATGATCCACAAAATAGAAAACGCACAGAAAGGGTGTGGAGGAGGGGAGGAACCCTTCAGCTGATGCTGTACCGAATGGATGAGGAACACCAAAATAAGGGTATGGAGGAGGGTAGTACTGCGTGAGGGATAAAGCAACCCCAAATGGAGAATCTGAGCCATGATTGGAGAATCTATGCTGCGGATGAAGGAACTACGATGAGGGATGGAGGAACCGAAGATGGAGATGAAAACGGTATAGGATAGTAGCGAGTGAATGAGATGACAGCCGTGAGGGAAGATAGGAGGGTGTGGTGAGAGAGGTCATCGGGAGGAGGAGCGGTCGTCGGGAGGAGGAGAGGTCGTCAGGAGGAGGAGGGTGTCGTGACGAGGGTTTCAAATCAAGGAAGGAGGAGCCCAACGGGAATCGAAAAAAAATGAAACACAAATGTGTAGCCATATATGGAAATTAAACCGTGGGTATAACCAAGCTATAGCCACAGACTTATAAAACTGTGGCTATAGGTCCATGGCTATAGCTTAAATTTCCAGTAGTGGTTCCTTCAGGACATCGGTACATGGGGCACGAGGTGTCAGAAGGCACAAGGTGCTCGGTTACTATTATTGGGCATGCATTCGAGACGTCGGTTCTTGAGACACGTGGTGTTAGGGGGAACATGGTTCCGGGTTACACGACATATATTATGGTGTTTCCCAAAGAAGGTGACACTCCATGGTGGCTGCTAAGCACCAGTGGAGTTGGTGTTTATTTGTGCATCATACTGTTTACTATTTTCCTTATAAATGCATTCTTGATTAAACACATATATAAGGTATGCACCATTTGGTTGTATCCTACTAAGATTTGTCTCACACCCTACACGGGCCCTTCCGGACACATACAGACCTTATGGATTTACATGTAGGAAAGAGCCCAGCTTTAGGAGATGGCCTGCATTAGCTGTTGCATGGAGATGGTATGGACCATGAGGTCTTTCCTAGATGAAGTTTGTCTTTTTTTTATTCTTTATTGTATTAGAATGCATATTTATTATATATATAAATTTGGTTAGCCATTGGTGCCTTTATATATATAAATACATGTATGACCTGTTTTGGATGCGTGTTTTTTGTTCCGTGGTTGATACATGTGATCAGTATACTGTGGTGTTTACCTTCAGCTGCTGTTATTTATATTTATTGCTTCCGATATTTATCGATATTGAATGTGCTTCTGCTCTACGGGTCTGGATTGAGTTAACTGAGTCATTTGTTCTACTGCATCATTTTTATTATACTCAGACCAATACCATTATTATCCTCTAAGAGGGTATAGCCTCCACACTATACCTATAAGACCCTCACTACTAGTCGATAGCCTTTAGTGATTGGGGAGGTGCACCTAAGTTGTTAACACCAGAATCATTTATCATTGTTTGGGTGGCTGCTCAGTTCCAGGTCATTACCAAGTGGTATCAAAGGAGTTCTTTATAGGGATTTAGTAGCAGTGCTTTGCTGGCTACTAATGAGTTTGAGACTTCTCTTTTTATTTCTAATTGTTTTACTATTTGAGATATGGTATAATGGAGATAGGATGTTGATTGAACTAGGTTTGTAGCTTTTTCTTGGGTGCCTGCAGCTCTATGTATGAGGGATAGACTAAGTTTCCATGGGTTGAAATTGTTGTTTTGCTTTTTCTCAGATTACAGTTTATATGATTTCCACCTCGGTGGCTCACTTGGTGTGTGATGATATTGACTGTGATATGTAAACCATAACCTAGTGCGGTAAGGGAGAATTAGACCTTGGCCCGGTAAGGTAAGGATTTTTTAATTGGCTTTTGATAGGAACATTTTAGGATATTTCAATTTCATAACTACATGTATGCTTTGTTATTTTATTATACCATGTGAAGAAAATGTCAATTACCATGCTTTGTTTTTTTGTTTTTTGAAATGTGAAAAAGGTGAAATTTTTAATAGAACTACTTGTTTGTTGCAATATGTTACTCCATGCATTGAATATTGTAAAATTACATGTGATACGGTTTTTTGGTCTAGCTCTTATACGAGTGAGCATGTACCATGGTTGAGGTGATTTTGATCACTAGGATTGGGTGACTCAGGCGTCGGTTGAGGAAACGTTGGTTGTTGGGACGGGAATGGCCTTAGCAGGTTCCCCTTGTATGTCCTGATGGAGCATCATGCGTGTGATGATACAGTGTCGCAGGTGTAGGATCAGGTTCATGATTTGGTGAAGGCAGAGCATGAGCCATAGGTACAAGCTCAGGGTATGATTAGCTTCGGGATCTATTGCAAGTAGGACAAGAACTGGGTTTGGTAGCGTTCGAACCATGGCTCGATGAGTTGGTCTGAGCTATCCTGGTACATGTCTTGGAGGGGTTCGATAGAGGTGCACAAGGTATAGAGCATTCTATGGAATATTTAATGTGGGAGTTCCAGTCGCAACCCCTACCACTTTTTTAGGGTGAGGGTGGACCGCAGGCAGCTGAGAACTGGATAGAAAGTATGAAGATTATCTTTGAGCAGCATGAGACACCTCTAGGGCAGATGGTCAAGCTGGCGACAAACATGCTGCGAGGACGAGAAAATAGTTGGTGGGATGTATAGGTTCAGGCTCATAGGCAAGAGGGATTGGCATGAAAGGACTTCAAGGATAGTTTCTTCGAGCACTTTTACCCAGAGACACTGAGGGCCGAGGGAGCTCGAGAGTTCTTGAGCCTTCAGCAGGGAGACATGTCCATCATGGACTATGCATCTACTTTCGCTGAGCTATCTAGCTTTGCACCTGGTATAGTTAGTGATGACACACCAACGGTGAGGCGCTTCGAGGATGGATTACAACTCACCATTTGGATCCCGGTGAATATCTTCTGGTAAGGTTATTTTTCAGAGGCTTTGAATCAGGTGCTCATAGCAGAGGGAAATATGAGGGATAAGCCCCAGGTTGGTCGGGCAATGGCCTCAAGTGATGGTTTAGACATCAAGAAATGAGGGTGGGATGAGTTCTAGCAGGTCGGTCAGGACAAGGAATCAGCTAGACCACCACATAGTAGTTCTTCAGTGGTTTGTTTTATGTGTGGATAGCCAGGACATATTCAGACTCAGTATGATAGGAATCCAAAGGAGTGATGGGCATTTGGATAGGTTGGGAATCTACAGAGGTTCTGTAGGCAACCTTCTCAGACAGCTAGTAGGTATAGACCAGGAAATATGGTGGCATCTAGAGTTTGTTCAGGTTCAGTACAAGGAGAGGGTACTTGAGGTTTAGTTGCACATGGAGGATGTGATAGAGACAGTGGGATCTAGGTAAGGGGTCAGTGGCCGGTGACTGGAGCAACACCATAGGGAGGTTAGGGATCAGGAAGTCGTTCTTCATGCCAGAAGCACACCATGGAGGTGCCAGAGGCTGAGTAGGCTGGTGAGCCAACGATGGTTTGAGGTATACCACGTGTGTGGCCGTGATTTCTTTTTTCTCTTCTCGCATGACTTGTAGAGGCATGTCCGTTTGTTAGTGCACGTGATTCACAAGATCTATGTGGACTGACTAGATGCTAGTCAGTGGGATTGGTTCCATATCAGTTGTGAGATATATATATATATATATATGTATGAGATTCATATCATCAAGAAGATCAAGGATGTGGGTTACTTGAGTTTCCTTATGCATCTGGGCCTCGATGAGGCTAGTTACTTGAGGTTCCATGGGAATCGAGTTATTGAGGATGCAGGTTACTTGAGGTTCCATGGGCATCGGGGAATCGAGGAAGTGGGTTACTTGAGGTGCTAGGAACCAGGTTCATTTTGAGCATCCATGGGATGTAGAACCTTACGGAGGCTGAAACCGATGCAGTGCAGGATATGTTGGATGTTGGAACCGGCACAGGGGTGCCAATGAGGTGCATGGGTGACGATGCGTCACGTGAAGACCTTGTGTCTGAAAACTGGTTAGCAAAACTTTTCTTGTTCTGAGTTTTGTTGATTTGAGACTGAGTTAGGTGATTTCTATGGTGGGGATTCCCTTGAAGAATTTATCTAGAACCATGTGACCAGGGAAGTCTGGGTTGCATTGATCGGGGTGGTATGTTTGGTTCCATCTTCGGATTTCATTTGATAGCTCATATACGAGCTATGTTAAGGTGGGGAGATTGTAAGAACTCGAGTTTTTAGAACAGGTCAAAATCCCGAACCTGTATGAATTATGGATTGTCTAAGAAAACTAGGAGAATCATGGAAAAACATTTAATGTTGTGGAGGTCATACAGGGGTGCATGGTTGGCGCACGGTCTGAACAAACCATGTGGCCAGCCCAGGAAACTGTGCACCCTTGATAGTGGTCTCTGCACGGGCAGTGTATAGTTTGTCAAACTGTGCGGGCAAGCCGTGCGATGTCCCTAGTTGAGATAGTGTAAACCGCACGGTTGGGGCATGGTTTGACAAACCATACATAGTAACCGTGCAACAACTTAATATTAGGGTTTTTACGTTTCGGGCCACTCGATATTTCCTATTCTCCATCTTTCTTCCCCCTCCTGTAGCTCACATGGAGAAAGCTGGCCAGACCTTCAAATCCTTCTCGGATCTTCATCTGAACCCTATTTTGAACATCATTTCATTTTTTGAACCCCCTCAGTAAGGAAATGATTCATCTTGAGCCTTTTTTCTTGACTTCGGTTCAATAATGAGTTTTTTTTATTTGAGCGATTTTGATTATTTTGTAGATATACAATGTTTTTGAACTAATTGGAGGTTGTTATCATAGGAGTAAAATCATACTATTACGAGGTAGGTGGTTCATACATCTTTTTTGGTTTTTGTGGAAATTTGGGTAGCACAACCTTCAACGCGTTTTCAGGTATTTTGAGAGATACCATAATTTATATAAAACTGCTTATTTAAATTGATTATTAGACCTATGGGATACCTTTGGGAATTCCCTTTTTCCTATCTTGATTGATCAGGGCTGGGCGAGAGGCCATTCTCACATGGGGCATTTTGTCCGGGATTTCCAAAATGATAATACTTGAATTTTGTTGGTTTAAACTGTTAGGTTTAGTTATTTAAAATATGATATGAATTGTTGGATACCTTAGAAACTTCATTGCTGGTATGTGACAACACTTTCTTAGTGAAATTCATCTGTTTAGATGGTTTTTACAATTATTTGTTCTGTTTAAATGTGATTTATATGAAAATATTGAATTGAACATGCTGTAACTTTAGGGTTTTGATGGGCATGGCTATGATTTTGTTGAGTGATGCTGATCACAGGATGGGCATGGCTTGTGTTACCATGGGTGGTTTTAACCACAGGATTGGGCACCATGGACGTCGGCTTGAGGTAGTACGACCGTCAGGTTGGGCTTGGCCCGGGGTTACATTGGGTGGTTTGGACCACGGGATTGGGCATCATGGATTTCGTCTTGAGGTAGGATGAATGTCATGTTGGGCATCGCCCGAGTTACTGGGATGGAGAGGCCATCATACTTGAGTGGCATGGTCTCAGGGACACTAGGTGTCCGACGTGTGGTGGCTTAGGTACTATTCTGGCAATTTTCACTCACCCAGAACATTGAGTAGTGTGCACACGGAGATACTCTGTGATGATGTGGTTTTGACCACTCATGTAGGTAGAGGCACCTATTGATGAAGTTTTTCTACTTTGGTTGGGAGTACTTGTCGTAGGATGCCATGTGGGAGCTGAGGAACCTCTAGGGGATAGCTTGAGGATATCGGGTTTGGGGCTGAGGTTCGTGGTGATTTGAGGGCAGGTATCACTATCCCTTCGGTTACATATTTGGGGGAAGGTATCACTGATCCTCCGGTTACATATTTGATTGAAGATATCATCATCCCTCTGGTTTCTTTACTTGAGGGATGAGATTGCAGTCCCTCCGGTTATAAATTTGAGGATATGCATCCCTGTTCCTCCAGGTTACTTCTTGGGCATGACTTTGAGATGTCGGTACTTGAGGCATGAGGTGTCTGGAGGCACAAGGTGCCAGATTACTATTTTCGGGAGAGCCTTCGGGATGTCCGTACTTGTGACATGTGGTGTTTGGGGGAACATGGTGACGGGTTACACGATATAGATTATGGCGTTGGCCGAATCAAGTGACAATCAATGGTGGCCGCTGATCACCAGTGGAGTTGGTGTTTATTTGTGCATCGTACTATTTAAATTTTTTATTATAAATACATGACTGATTAAAAATTTATATTTAGTAAGAACCATTGGGTTGTATCCTACTGAGATTTGTCTCACACCCTGCACAGGATATTCAGGATGCGTGCAGACCTTATGGAATTATGGTCAGGAAAGATGTAAACTTCAGGAGCTAGGCTACATTAGCTATTGCATGGAGATGGTATGGACCTTGAGGTCTTTCCTAGCTAGAGTTTATCTTGTTTTTTTTACTTTCCATCATTAGCATGATTATTTGTTATGTAGCTATAGTTTTTTAGCCATTGGCACCTTTTTAAATATAAATACATGTATGACCATCTTTTGGATGTATGTTTGTTGTTAAGTGGTAGTTACAAGTGATCAATGTGCTGTTGTGTTTACTTTCAGATGTTGTTGTTTATATTTATTGCTTCTGATGTTTATCAATATTGAATGTGCTTCTACTCTGCCAGCCTCGTTCGAGTATGTTGAGTCATTTGTTCCATTGAATCATTATTATTATACTCATACCAGTACCATTATTATTCTTCGATAGGGTATAGCCTCCACACTATACCTATAAGACAGTCGTTGCTAGTCAGCAGCCTTTTACGTTTGGTGAGGAGCGCCTAAGGTAGTAACACCCGACCCATTTAGAACTATTCGGGTGGATTCTCGGGTCTGGGTGTTTACAAAAATTACAATATTATTTAATCCTATATACTTATATATATAATTATTTTGATGAAAAAGAAATGACATCGTGTCGAGGAGGCGGCTGTCCACACGACCAAAAATGAAGCTATATATTTTTAAGTCTGTGAAATTATAAAGAAAATTATATATACATATATATTTTGAGAATGGTAATTTTTTCATTAATATCATATATTTTTTTTGTATTTATCATATTTTTTATTATAATAATCTTTTATATATTTCATATATCATGTGAATGGATCCCATCTCTTTAAGGGGCAATAGTCCACATTTCCTCAAACGATGTTATCATATTAACAAAAAGTGGAATGTTTTAATGGTAGGTTATATAAAAGGATTAAATTATTATAATGAAATAATAAATATCATATAAATATAATATAAATATAATTTTCATAATAATTTCTAGTGTGATAGGTGAAAAAAAGGATAATCATCATTTCATCATGCAGTAGCTCACTGTATACTAAAATAATATATTTATTACCCATTATGTGAACGTGTGTCTAAGATGGGATGCATATTCAAGTATTTAATATAAAAACATATGAAAGGTGGCATTGTTTTTATAATCCATTACAAAATGAAATTATTTAAAATGAAATTAATTGTATTAATTGATAAAAATATTTTATAATTTAACTTTAAAAACAATTATAATTATAATTTAAACATATAAATAAATTATATGAAAAAGTATTTTTCAAATAAAATTATGTATTTTTAAAAATTCATTAAAAATTAAATGTTTAGAAAAGTTTCAAAAATTCACCATAAAAATTATTATGATTCTTTTTCAAATATAAAGTATATTTTGACATATTAAATCAATTTAATTTTCAAAATTTATATTTAAAATGGGTTTAACTTTATAAGGGGGTAAAATTTCCTTTATTAAATTATAGGTTTTTATGTTTAAAATAGCATTTATTTTTATCTTATATATAGAAATATAATGGTGGAATATAATTTTTTTAGTATATTACATATATATTTAATAAAAATAATTAACTAAAAGTAATTAATTATTTTTATTAAGATTAAAATCTTTTATAAACATAATAATACTTTTTTATATCAAATAAGTTCTTATATTCATTTATAATTAATTTGTAACCCATGAATTCATTTTATATTGGTGTAAACCATATTTTTTATATTTTAGTTAATAATATTTATAACTAATAATTTAACATCTATTTCATATCATATTAAATTTAATATTTTAATAATACATTGTTATTTGGTGGAACTCAATCTTGCGCTTAATGCATTCTGAAGAGGAAGGCCTCTCTTGTGTGTAATACAAACTTAATCTGTGTGGAACTTATTCAAATCTATATCATGTAATGAATTTATTTAAAATAGTAAATATATAGTATAGTCTTAGGGTATTATATTCTCTTACAGGCTTAGCAATGCGTGTTATACACACTACTGAATAAAAATTTGTACTTTACAATTTCAGTGTGTTATATTCTCTTCACCTAGATTAAATTGTGTTCTCACAATTTTAACATGATCTTGGGGATATTTTTTTTATGTTTCTTATTTTTAATTCCAACATCATGATAATGGATTACAATACAACCTCTAGAAATGATAAAATGTGATGTATGTAGTTAACATGGACTACCATGTCACTCGGTCTTTAAGAAGGGGAATATTAGTGTAATGTAGAGATACCTACTTAGAAGAAAAGCGTAAATATTTATAGGGAGTGAATGATGTAACAAACCAAAAATAGGTGAATGATGAATCGAAATTTGACAGCCTCAAATCTATAAATATATGATGATTTAGAAGGCCATAGGTTCAGAAAAATTAGGTATTAGGACAACATTTTTATCTAAAGATGCTTTTCCTAAGGTTGAGGAATTCTTTTACTACCTATGTATACATACTTGATATATTTATATAACCATAATTTCAAAACTTGGTTGTTCCTCGATCTAATTTCCAATTCATTAAAATATTAATATTGATTCCTAAATCACAAAATTCTATTTCTAAAGGATCTAAAGGCACATATAAGAGTGAAATGTCTGACTATATTCCTTTAATTATCCATCAAAACAAATATGTTAAATAGATTAATCTCTAATCCAAAAAAATGATACAAATGGTTCATCAAAAAAATTCATCAAATTCTATAACTAAAATCAATGAAAAATTAACCAGGACATTGTGTAGTTTAGTGGTCTGTTTGAAACCCTTATCATCCTCTGGTCCTGGGTTCAAGACCCACAACCTCACCAGATTTGATTAAATGTCACCTGAATTTTAGGTAATCCTTCTCTAAAACCAAATTAATATTATTTCCAAAATAATTATGATGAAAATCTATGACAATAATTTAATAGCCAAATATCCTTTTAAGTAAGGTTATCAGTATAACCCAAATACATATAGACATTATCTATTTATTTCCACATATGACCTTCCTTAGTCTACAGTTTATCCATAACATCATTCATATGATTTCAAAATCATGACAGTATACCTTCAATAAAAAACATCATATGTATAACATAGTATATTTATTTTCATTTTCTATTAAAATCATTCATAATTTTCTATAAAGGAAATTTGAATTACCCTATGTGTATCCCCTGGGAGTGTTAATGAAGGTGTACAGAAAGGCCCATTCTCGTGTACCAAGATACCTAGAGTTAGGCCCAGAAAAAAATGTCAATGTTTTTACTCTATAGATAATCTATACTATAATAACATCCACTTTTTATATCCAAGTAGGGATTTATATCTAGGAAGAGAATCATAATCTATACATTACCAAAATTCTAGATTTTCAATCTATACTTATCCAAATATTGTATCATAGGGTTATGTTATGTAGTCTATGTTTTCCTAAATCTATTTCCCAAGGTTTCTACTAAATATCATCTGATACGAATTGTATCGGACTGACCCAAGATAGCCCAAATCTAGTGTCTTGTACTAATTACATTTGAATTATTAAAGGGAATCAAGCCCCAAAGGACCGATCAGTTTAGTAGTCTTAGTAAACCAGATTCATAAATGAGTATTATATTACAAAATAATACACTACTTAAAAATTTTTTTTATCTAAATAAATGACTTCTAGGATAAATTTATTTTATACAGAAAATCCATTCATATATTTAAAATTACACTTCTTGGATTCCTTTGAAAAAAATCATAATAAGGGTGATCTCAAATTCTCAGTATGGGAAAATCATAAAGGAAGTAATATTGAATAATTGAGATTAATAATTATGGAATGGTAAATAATAGAACACAAATACATTAAAATCAAAAAACTAATAAGGAAGTAAATAAATAATATATCAGTGTAATAAATGGGAACACATTGCATTAAAATAACAAAATAAGGAAAAGTAAAAATGGTATGGTAAGAAACTAAAAAACATGGACCATAATTAAGGAACTGAAAATTAAATGTATCCAAAGATACGTTGACATAAAATCTCATGGGTGAATAATAAATAATTCACAATGATGGAAATGATCAAATTTTGGATTCCAAGTTTCCTAGTTACATTGAACCATTATCATTAGGAAGAAATTTAACAATTAAAATTTTTTAAAACTAATTTATCCCATGAGGCTAGTAAATAATCAAGGGGATCTCATTATCGGGTCCCCAACCCATGTATTTCTTGTCCCAAACATTCCTCATATCAAATTAAAAATATACATTATCACGTATTCCAATATAATAATGTATAATAATTTATCAGTATTTCCTAAAATAATAAAATAAACTTTAATGTAAACCTGATTGAAAAATGGTATCTCTTTTAGACAATAATAATATCCAAGAATAATGATATTAATATTTTGAGGAAATTAAATACCAAATGATAATAGGAAATTGAATATTTTAAGGTGACTAAAGGTAATAAATGCATTGAATGTGAATACCATTCGTGAGAAAATAAATAACTATTCATACATATGAATATTAAGGACGGGTTCAATACAACCTATATCTAGAGTAGTAAAATAAATGGCTATTTTAGTTAACGAATAGACACATTATAAAAGGGTGTATAATAAAAATTGTGTAAAAAATAATTTATATTTGAAAAACCATTTCTTTTAAAATAAAATTTGAACATATTTTCATTATAAAGTAACCTTTCATTCATGTAATGGATGAATCAATGAAATGAAGGTGATTATGTCTGTAAAATCCATATGAGGTAAAAGAATATTCCATTTCCATAGTTATATGTTAGAAAAATGCCTTGTTCTAATAGATACAAGAATATTACATTGAAATCATTGGTAAAAGACACAAAGTATAAAAATAAATTTACTAGATAATTTTAAACATAGATTTAAAAACCTTTTAATAAGACAAGGTTCTTATAAGAATATAGGTTCTCTGAATAAAGAGTGATCCAATGTCAGGTTTTTAAAAAAATATTTTCAAAAACATTTTGAGTACCAAAGAGTGGAGAAAATGGTTCTAACAGTTTAAAATGGTAATTGATAAATAGAGGATAGAAAATTAATGGTTATATTGAAGAATGGTCACATCATTTACTTGAATTTAAATACCATTGAAAGATCATTAATGTTATTATTTCAGGAAAAAATAGTTAAACATTCCAAAGTGCCCCATTGCAGTTTGAAACATTTTAAATCATAAATATCATTGAATAATAACATTAATTGATAGTTTAAAATAACATGAAGATAAAAGGGTTAATTATATAACATCAAAAATGGGGCTGTAGATACACCATAATTAATTTCTAAGTGGTCAACATGACATTTATCACAAAGTGGTAAAAAGTAAGAAGAGAATCCCTTACCTTTTTTTTCATTTCAAGAGAACAGATTTTAATTTTCTATATAATAAATTTATTTTAATTATTAAACTTCATGAGAACCTTTTTCATTTTTATAATTATTGTTACTTCAATTTTTACATTTTTCTTCACAATTACGTCAATAATAATATTTTACAGCAGACATTTAGAGCAAATTCAGTTTTTGTGAAGAAAAAAACTTTTGTAGGTCAAATATGATCAGAGAGGAAATTATAGAACATATACATAATAATACTCAATAAATAATCATTATATTTTTACGTAAATATTATGTTTAATAAAAACCATTACATACTATTGTGAAAAATGAATCAATGTTTCAATCCTAGAGATAATATGCATTATATACGCATTAGTAACATTCTTATTTGTCAATAATCGAAATGGAAAGAGGTAATTAACACCATATCTTGAAATAATGATTATTATATCATAAATAAAATATTATTTTGTCATGTTTATTTATATATATAATTTTTTTGATGAAATATGAATAACATCATCTAGAGGATGTGGTAGTGCACACATCTACGATTGACATTAACTCCTTTCAAGTCTTTGAAAGGGTAATAATGAGAATGATATATATATATATATATATATATATAATGTAATTATTTCATATATATAATGTAGAGACTCGGTTTTTTGGCCCTGTCAGACTTTGGAATATTTCTACGAATAATTCCAGAGCTAGGCGCGAAGACAGCGTGCGATTCCGAGTCTCGGTGTGCCCGGAATTAATTTTATAAAAATATTAAGTATTTTTATACTATTGCACGTAGCGAGGGTGTGATATCCCCTAAACGGTAGCTCAGAACGGGAATCTGAGGGCACGGTTGCGTCCGGAACGTGCCGTTTACCCTAGGCGAGGTGTAAACTTTGCGGGTGCGGGCCTGCGGTGAGAAACGCCACCAGGGGCGTTTCCGTAAATAAGTAGCAACTTAGTGGGCGAGCGTCGGCTCGAATAACTTCTGAACGGAGTCTCGGATGGAAAATCTGAGACCACCGTTGCGTTCAGAACGGCGCGTTTACCCTAGGGGTGACCTTCCTTTTGTTCGCATCGGGCGTCGGGTCCGAGGCGAGTTTGGCGCCGGCGGGCCGCTGATATAAATATCAGCGCCCCCCCCCCCCCTTTATCGTTCTTCGTCGTTCTTCACCATTCTTCGCCACCACTCCTCCGAATCGAGCAAATGGAGCGCCCACGAGCTCAGAATTCGAGGGCCGACGTTCCAGGAGCGCGCAGCGGAAGCTCTGGAGCGCGGATCTGAGACAGAACGTCGGCGTTTCACCCGCGAGGTAGGCGGTTTGAGTTTTACAATCCCAGATCTCGTTTTTATGTTGTTTTTCTTCAAATTTTCATAAGATTTGTATAGTTCGGGTCCCGAGCTTTCCAAAACATGTTTCGGATCTGAATTTGGAGCACCGGGGTGCTCCCGGTGGCTCCCGGAAGTTTTCCGGCGAAAACCCGATTTTCCGGCGGCGGCCATGGCGGAATCCGGCGACGGCGCGGCGGCGGTTTCTGGTGGCGGCGGCGGCGGCGCGGCGGAGTCCGGCGGCGGCGCGGTTGTTTCCGGCGACCCTGCGGTGGTCCGGCCAGTTTGTTCCGGGGGTTCTTTAAACCCCCGTAACTCGCAAACCGTAACTCCGATTTGCGAGCCGTTTGCAGCGACGCGCTCCTTGCGTCGTGACGGACCTTTTGAAATCACTTTGAGAATTTTATGGTTCGGGATCGTGGCCCGGGAGTTAGAAACGTCGTATAAAATAATATTATTTTATTATTTTACGACTTCGGGCCGTGGTAACTTCTACCCGGAGCGTCCGATTGACGTTCCGTCAGTGGCATTGAGACCCTGATGGTACGACGGACTTTTTGAGATGGTTTCCGAGTGTTGGGACTGCGAACGGGGTGCGGGCCCCACGAGGCCGGGTTTTGGCGTTTGCGGGGAAGCGCAGCTTTTACACCAGGAGTCCGATTTTGGAGGATGAATAGTCGATCCTGTGTGTTTTTCCGAGAGGATCGCAATGGCGCGATCCGTTCGACGAGTTTCAGAATCCAGGCGTGGGCCCCACCCGAGCCGGCCTTCAATGAATAGCACCTTTTTCACCGGGTGTCCGTTTGGGGCGAGCGAGTAGTCGATTCCGCTTGTTTTTCCGAGAGGATCGCCGTGGTGTAATCCGCCCGATGGGTTTCGGGATCGTTGTGTGGGCCCCGCACGAGCTAGCTACGGTGAATAGTGTCGTTTTCACCGGTGCTCCGTTTCGGGCGAGTAAACAGCCTATCCTGCGTGTTTTTCCGCGTGGAACGCGATGGTGGCCTCGGTTTTGGCTTCGGAGGTGCGCAGTGTGGCTTTGAGGCGAGTCGCTCGAGTTAGCGACGTTTGGACCAGCAGTGGTTGAGGGTTCTCCCTTGGTTCGTTCCTACGAGGGTTCGTGTGGTATCACAACCTTCGTATGGGTTTGTGATCCTCTCGATGGGATGTTTAAACTGTTAGAGTTGTGGTATCCCTCCGGTGGGCCCGGAGTGGATCCTCTAGCATCTTTACCCTAGATCGGGTTCTTGGTATCGCTGTGACCGCTTATTCACGGGCAGTGATCCCCTATCTAGCAGGTTAACCCCGTAGGGTTTGTGGCATCATCGGGAATATGATCCCCTACGCGGTGGGTCGTGCATAGTAGGGTTGTGGCATCGTCGGGTTTACGATCCCCTATTCAGCATGATGTTTATAGTAGGGTTGCGGCATCGTTGGTTATACGATCCCCTACTCAGTGCTTGGTGTCGGTAGGGTTGCGGTATCGTTGGTTATGCGATCCCCTACTCAGCGCGTGGTTTCGGTAGGGTTGTGGCATCGTCGGTTCGATCCCCTACATCGCGAGTTATCCCAGATAGGGTTCCGGTATCGTCGTGACCATCTTTATATGGACGGTGATCCTCTATCTGAGTGTGAAGCTTCTGTCGAGTGCAGATCGGGTTGTGGTATCCCTCAGCGGATCCTGGGTGTGATCCCCCATCTCTGAGAACTACGTATGCCAGATCGGGTCGTGGTATCCCCCAGCGGACCCTGGGAGGGATCCCCTATCTGTGAGCTACGTATACCGGAGTGGGTCTTGGTATCCCCTAGCGGACCCTAGCGGCGATCCCCTTTCCGAGGAGTTTGGTGGTTATGGTGTTTCAGCGATGTTTCCTCAGTGATGCTATCCGAAGAGCGTGGTCTCTCGGGTGAGCGTCTGTGATGTTTGCGAGTATCCCGATGGAGTGTATCTCTCGGATGAGTGTCATCTGGTATGACAGTGTTCGTGGTGTACTCTCCTGGTTGTGGACAGTTGCTGGTGATGAGGTCGGTACCTCTTGTGGCTTTGTGGCGTGAGCTGTGTATATCTGGATTGTTCAAGGTGTATGTATGGGCATACACCTGAGTTGAGATGAGCTAACTTGTTGTGTTTAGCCGAGGATGGTCACGACATGGAGTTTCTCTCTCGTCTGGGTTCCCTCTGGCTGGGTTGAGCAGCCTGTTGCCTTTCAGTTGCTCCCTTGGGTTTTGGGTTTTTGGGGTGCCTACTGAGTATGTTTATACTCACCCCTGCACGGGCTTTGCCCGCACATGTTTGTGTCTTGTGCAGACCACAGGCCTTTTGACTGAGTCCCAGGAGGACCCGGAGCAGGCAGAGCTTTGTGAGCGAGTTGACCGGGGTGTTACCGGAGTTGTGCCGAGCGAGCTTTCCGGCGGGTGTTTGTGGCAGCGTTCCCCTTCTTCAGAGCAGGTTGGACGCGCTTTGTAGTTTTCTTTTGGTGGGCCCTGTTTTTCCCTTGTACTTTTGCTTTTTCACTCTGGTTTGGGATAGATTGTATGCATGCATTTACTTTTCAGTTGTTTTATCTCTGCACTGTTGCATGGAGGTGTTTGTGGGTGCGTGTGTACAGGTACCTTAGGCTAATGCCTCCCCTATGTGTGTGATAGCCTACTCGGCGCTGGTCGCCAGCCCCTGGCCTATTGGAGGCGGGCTTGGGGAGTCGCGGCTCGAGCCCCGTTGGGTCGGGTCGTGACAGAGTGGTATCAGAGGAGGTTCCACCTTTGGGATCTTAGAGCGAAGCCGGTCTAGCTGTGAGTTTGGTTTGGGTTGCATAGCGGCAGTGTTAGGGTGCTTCGAGTTCGGCTTTCAGGCCAGGGACTCCAGTGTTGGTGCGGCGGCCGACGTATCCATACACCAGGACTCTGATAACCTGCCTTTCGACTCGGGACATTCGTACACTGGTCGCGGGGACATCATGGTACATGCATCATATAGGACTGGGTTTTTGGTTTTTCCTTGTCCTTCTTGAGTCAGCTCTCCAGATATACTCTTTGACTGTGGTGTGTCTTGAATGTATTTCAGGATGCCTCCACGACGACAGCCAGCGAGGGTTCCGCAGCAGGATTGTGCTGATGACCCGCCCCGTGTAGTGGTTGTGGAGTCGGGCGCAGGTTCTGAGGTTGCACCTCCAGGTGGTCTGCCAGTTGAGCCACCACCTTTTGAGCAGCTGGTTGTGCCGGCGGTGCAGGACGAGGTTGCACGCAGGCTGAGTGCGCTACACGATTTCCAGAGGCAGCGACCTCTGAGGTTCCGGGGTGATCCAGACCCCGAGGCAGCTGATGACTGGCTTGAGGCAGTCACCCGAGTTTTCCGCCTAGTGAGGACACCTCCAGATCAGATGGTGGTCCTAGCGGCGAGCCTTCTGCATGGTTCTGCCGGGCGATGGTGGAGTTTGGTGACGCAGTCCCTTGACGAGGAGACGCTTTCATGGGCAGAGTTTGAGCAGCTCTTCAGGGAGGAGTTCTATCCGGTGACGCTGAGGTCAGTGCGGATCCAGGAGCTTCTGCAGCTTCGTCAGGAGAGCATGACTGTGTCGGAGTACTCAGCGAGGTTTACAGACCTGTCGCGCTACTCCCTGGATATGGTTTGAGACCCGTTCTTTAGGGCTCGGACCTTCGAGCAGGGCTTACGCAGGGATATCCGAGCAGGTGTGGTTTCCTTGTGCCTGCCCACCTATGCTGGAGTGCTGGAGCGAGCGCTGGTGGTGGAGAGCTTTCTGGCCGAGCAGATCTCTCCTGTTAGTGCTGGGCACGCGAGAGCTGAGACTTCGTCGGTCAGATCGGCATCTGGTAGCCGACGATAGACTCAGGGGTCTGGACGTGGCCGACGTTTCAGGAGGCGACCCCAGGATGGAGGATCTGAGCCTCAGGGCTCACAGGGCTCGCAGGCCAGTTTTGGTCAGCTGCAGGAGAGGAGGTGTTACGTTTGCGATGGTCGGGGACATATTTCTAGAGATTGTCCGACCCGACGTGCTGCTGAGAGGGAGCCGGTCGATGGGCCGCCTTGGCAGAGGCAGCGTCTCGAGCAAGGAGGTCTGCAGGGCGGCGAACGTGGCGGCGGAGCTGGTGCAGCGGGAGGCGGTGGTAGGCAGTACCAGTTGCCACCACCCCCACCCCCAGGTAGTGCACGCCAAGCTCAGGGAGCTGGTGGTCGAGGGCGAGGACAGCTGCATGCCCTGGAGGCAGTCGACCCAGAGGCACCGCGGATGGATAGAGGTACGCCTTGTGTCTTTTCTACTTACTGCAGTAGTTTGTCAGACACTGTTTAGCGGTACTATTTCCTTTTGTTGCCTGCTCAAGTTTTGTTCAGGGCGTTGGTAAGACCCTGAGTGGTTGTTGTTGGTGAGCTCGCTGGTGTGTGAGACACAGGTGAGAGTCCAGTCGCTTTCCTTGTGCTTAGGGCTTTTCGGGGACAAAAAGTTATAAGGGGGGGAGGATGTAGTGACTCGGGTTTTTGGCCCTGTCAGACATTGGAATATTTCTACGAATAATTCCAGAGCTAGGCGCAAAGACGGCGTGCGATTCCGAGTCTCGGTGTGCCCGGAATTAATTTTATAAAAATATTAAGTATTTTTATACTATGCACGTAGAGAGGGTGTGATATCCCCTAAACGGTAGCTCAGAACGGGAATCTGAGGGCACGGTTGCGTCCGGAACGTGCCGTTTACCCTAGTCGGGGTGTAAACTTTTCGGGCGCGGGCCTGCGGTGAGAAACACCACCAGGGGCGTTTCCGTAAATAAGTAGCAACTTAGTGGGCGAGCGTCGGCTCGAATAACTTCTAAACGGAGTCTCGGATGGAAAATCTAAGACCGCCGTTGTGTTCAGAACGGCGCGTTTACCCTAGGGGTGACCATCCTTTTGTTCGCATCGGGCGTCGGGTCCGAGGCGAGTTTGGCGCCGGCGGGCCGCTGATATAAATATCAGCGCCCCCCCCCCCTTTTATCGTTCTTCGTCGTTCTTCGCCGTTCTTCGCCGCCACTCCTCCGAATCGAGCAAATGGAGCGCCCACGAGCTCAGAATTCGACGGCGGACGTTCTAGGAGCGCGCAGCGGAAGCTCTGGAGCGCGGATCTGAGGCAGAACGTCGGCGTTTCGCCCGCGAGGTAGGCGCTTTGAGTTTTACAATCCCGGATCCCGTTTTTTATGTTGTTTTTCTTCAAATTTTCATAAGATTTGTATAGTTTGGGTCCCGAGCTTTTCAAAACATGTTTTAGATCTGAATTTGGAGCACCGGGGTGCTCCCGGTGGCTACCGGAAGTTTTCCGGCGAAAACCCGGTTTTCCGGCAGCGGCCATGGCGGAATCCGGCGACGGCGCGGCGGCGCGGCGGCGGTTTCCGGTGGCGGCGGCGGCGGCACGGCGGAGTCCGGCGGCTGCGCGGTTGTTTCCGGCGACCTTGCGGTGGTCCGGCCAGTTTGTTCCGGGGGTTCTTTAAACCCCCGTAACTCGCAAACCGTAACTCCGATTTGTGAGCCGTTTGCGGCGACGCGCTCCTTGCGTCGTGACGGACCTTTTGAAATCACTTTGAGAAATTTATGGTTCGGGATCGTGGCCCGGGAGTTAGAAACGTCGTATAAAATAATATTATTTTATTATTTTACGACTTCGGGCCGTGGTAACTTCTACTCGGAGCGTCCGATTGACGTGCCGTCAGTGGCATTGAGACCCTGATGGTACGACAGACTTTTTGAGATGGTTTCCGAGTGTTGGGACTGCGAACGGGGTGCGGGTCCCACGAGGCCGGGTTTTGGCGTTTGCGGGGAAACACAGCTTTTACACCAGGAGTCCGATTTTGGCGGATGAATAGTCGATCCTGTGTGTTTTTCTGAGAGGATCGCAATGGCGCGATCCGTTCGACGAGTTTCGGAATCCAGGCGTGGGCCCCACCCGAGCCGGCCTTCGGTGAATAGTACCTTTTTCACCGGGTGTCCGTTTGGGGCGAGCGAGTAGTCGATTCCGCTTGTTTTTCCGAGAGGATCACCGTGGTGTGATCCGCCCGATGGGTTTCGGGATCTTTGTGTGGGCCCCGCACGAGCTAGCTATGGTGAATAGTGTCGTTTTCACCGGTGCTCCGTTTCGGGCGAGTAAACAGCCTATCCTGCGTGTGTTTCCGCATGGAACGCGATGGTGGCCTCGGTTTTGGCTTCGGAGGTGCGCAATGTGGCTTTGAGGCGAGTCGCTCGGGTTAGCGACGTTTGGACCAGCAGTGGTTGAGGGTTCTCCCTTGGTTCGTTCCTACGAGGGTTCGTGTGGTATCACAACCTTCGTATGGGTTTGTGATCCTCTCGATGGGATGTTTAAACTGTTAGAGTTGTGGTATCCCTCCGGTGGGCCCGGAGTGGATCCTCTAGCATCTTTACCCTAGATCGGGTTCTTGGTATCGCTGTGACCGCTTATTCACGGGCAGCGATCCCCTATCTAGCAGGTTAACCCCGTAGGGTTTGTGGCATCATTGGGAATATGATCCCCTACGCGGTGGGTCGTGCATAGTAGGGTTGTGGCATCGTCGGGTTTATGATCCCCTACTCAGCATGATGTTTATAGTAGGGTTGCGGCATCGTTGGTTATACGATCCCCTACTCAGCGCTTGGTGTCGGCAGGGTTGCGGTATCGTTGGTTATGCGATCCCCTACTCAGCGCGTGGTTTCGGTAGGGTTGTGGCATCGTCGGTTCGATCCCCTACATCGCGATTTATCCCAGATAGGGTTAAGGTATCATCGTGACCATCTTTATATGGATGATGATCCTCTATCTGAGTGTAAAGCTTCTGTCGAGTGCAGATCGGGTTGTGGTATCCCCCAGCGGATCCTGGGTGTGATCCCCCATCTGTGAGAACTATGTATGCCAGATCGGGTCGTGGTATCCCCCAGCGGACCCTGGGAGTGATCCCCCATCTGTGAGCTACGTATACCGGAGTGGGTCTTGGTATCCCCTAGCGGACCCTAGCGGCGATCCCATTTCCGAGGAGTTTGGTGGTTATGGTGTTTCAGCGATGTTTCCTCAGTGATGCTATCTGAAGAGCGTGGTCTCTCGGGTGAGCGTCTGTGATGTTTACGAGTATCCCGATGGAGTGTATCTCTCGGATGAGTGTCATCTGGTATGACAGTGTTCGTGGTGTACTCTCCTGGTTGTGGACAGTTGCTGGTGATGAGGTCGGTACCTCTTGTGGCTTTGTGGCGTGAGCTGTGTGTATCTGGATTGTTCAAGGTGTATGTATGGGCATACACCTGAGCTGAGATGAGCTAACTTGTTGTGTTTAGCCGAGGATGGTCACGACATGGAGTTTCTCTCTCGTCTGGGATCCCTCTGGCTGGGTTGAGCAGCCTGTTGCCTTTCAGTTGCTCCCTTGGGTTTTGGGTTTTTGGGGTGCCTACTGAGTATGTTTATACTCACCCCTGCACGGGCTTTGCCCGCACATGTTTGTGTCTTGTGCAGACCACATGCCTTTTGACTGAGTCCCAGGAGGACCCGGAGCAGGCGGAGCTTTCTGAGCGAGTTGACCGGGGTGCTACCGGAGCTGTGCCGAGCGAGCTTTCCGGCGGGTGTTTGTGGCAGCGTTCCCCTTCTTCAGAGCAGGTTGGACGCGCTTTGTAGTTTTCTTTTGGTGGGCCCTGTTTTGCCCTTGTACTTTTGCTGTTGCACTCTGGTTTGGGATAGATTGTATGCATGCATTTACTTTTCAGTTGTTTTATCTCTGCACTGTTGCATGGAGGTGTTTGTGGGTGCGTGTGTACAGGTACCTTAGGCTAATGCCTCCCCTGTGTGTGTGATAGCCTACTCGGCGCTGGCCTCCAGCCCCTGGCCTATTGGAGGCGGGATTTGGGAGTCGCGGCTCAAGCCCCGTTGGGTCGGGTCGTGACATATAATATATATTTTGTGTTTTTATCGCATGCTTATTTATAATCATCTTTTATACATTCCATGTGTCTTATGAACAGATCACATCGCTTTGAGGGGGCAGTAGTCCCATTTCCTCAAACGATGTTATTTTATTAACTCAAAAATGGAAGTATTAAAGATACGTGTTATAAAGTAATTAAATATGTATAAATAAATAATAAATAAAATATATATCATATAAAAATATATTTTCATTCATATTTTCCACTATAAGAGTTTTTAATGAAAAAAAAACCATCATTTCTTGATGCCGTAGTTCTCCTTACATAGAAACAATATATTCATTACCCATTAGATAAAAATATGTGTAAGTTTACATTGAACCAATAATATGATAACATATCAGTATAATTAGGGTAATATTGTTAATATATTAAAATTAATAAAGAATATATGATGTTGTTGGAAAGTAAATGAGTGAAAAGAGAACATTGGAAAGCATTACCTTAAAAACTGGCTAACAATTTATGATTTTTACGAAAAGTATTCCTTGAAGTATTTATATAATATGGGAGGATTAATGGTCTAAGTAAGGTATTTTGGAAAGATATATGTTATGATCATGGCTGATCAAATGTTTTTTGAGAGGTGTGATGAAGTGGGAGTGGTGGTGGCCTATTATAAGGGAGGAAAATGACCTACTTTGTATTTTTAAAAATATGTTTGGGGTAAAAATGTTTATACCTAAAACAATTCATAAAAAATCTAAAAACTAGAATAATTCATGGATCATGGCCGACATATGGATATAATATGGGTGTTGGAAATGTTCCAAGGTCATTTGGGTCCTTAAATTAAAGGATTAGTCTTTTATTAGGCATAATTTTACCTTAATAATTGTTATTAATTTTAATAATATTAACTAATTGATTTGGTGAAAAAATGTTGGTATTATTACACATTATAAGTTGTTATGATTAAAAATATGTAATCCATTTTTCCAAATTAAATTCATATATGTGGCATAAATTAATTAAAACTCATCCCACAGATGGTATAATAATACAAGGTTTTAATGTAAAAACTTTTCAAAATTTCCTATGTTTTTACTGTCAATTTGAAATTGAAATTTATTCCAATAAAATAAATTGAATTAATTTAGGAAATTAATTTCCAATTAAACTTAATAACTAACTAAATTTATAATTTATCCTTGTAGATAAATTATACGATAAAGTGCTTTTATACTAAAATTTAGTATTTTTAACTATTCATTAAAAAAATGAAAAGTCTATGAAAATATAAAAAATTAAACCTAAAATGATTCTTAAGTTGATATTTCAAGTATTATTTTTATTTTAATATATTAAATCAATTTGTGTTTCAAAATTCCTAATTAAAATGTGTTGTCCATTAATAGCCTGTAAAATCACCTTTAAAAAAATATAAGGTTTTATGTGAAAAATATGGGTGGTTCTTATCTAACTGCTATCAAACAAAAATGGATGAATATTAACAATATTTTATGGAATACATAGAATATATGTTTTATTATAATCATAAACTAATAATAGTTAATTATGTTTATTAAGATAAAACTCCTATAGAAACATAATAATGATTCTTTTTTATATCTATTTGGTTCTTATTTTTGTTTCTAATTAATTGTTACCAATGAATTCATTTTATTTTGGTGTAAAACTTCATTTTTCTAAGTTATTTTTTAATATTTATAATGACTAATTTAATGTCTAGTTCATATCATATAATAAAATAATATTTTAGTAATACATTGTTATTTGGTGAAACCCATTATTGCGTGTAACACAAGATAACTTGGTGTTTCCTTCATTAAATCCTATAAAATGAATTGAATTTATTAAAAATAGTAAATATATACTAGTGTATTGGGATATTATATTATTTTATCTACTTGGTGATGTGTGTCATACAAGCTATTGAATATAATGTTACACTTTACAATTTTGAGGTGTTATTGAAGTATATATATATATATATAAATTTATATATATAAATTTATATATATATCAGATACAAATGATATTTTTTTGATCATAGATACATTTATTTGTGTGTGTGTGTGTATTGAAATCCCAAATAATGACCAGACACACACACATATACATATATGTATGTGTGTGTCAATAAATATGTATCATAAAAAATATATTATTTAAAAAAAATTGTTATAAAATGATATTTAATATATAAATATATGAATAATATATATATTTATAACATATATATATATATATATTTCATGAATAAAAAAATGAAAATAAAAAATGTTGAAGGACTATATGTAAGTAATAGGCCTTTAAACATTACATAATCATGAACTAAATGAATAATTCACATAGAGGATCTTTTTAGGTTTAGAGTTTTAGGGAATTAGGACATAACTATTACATCTAAAATGATTACAAAGTAGACCCTTCTACTAAGTTTCCATAAAATAAAAACTCTTATAAAGAAACATTTCTAGTTACATGTTTTAGATAACATGTCTTTCCTTGATCCCATCCTTGAACCTATTCATCTTTATGTCCTATGGAGAGCATTTCAAAAACATGGGATGAGCATAAAAATCCCAGTAAAGGATACACAAAGAATGATTACTGTTAGTTTTTCAAAACAACAAGTAAACCATGAATACTTTATAAATGTAATACTTTTCACCTTTATGAAGTAGTAAATATTCTTCACTGAATAACTGATCACTATATATCCTCTGTAACCAAAAGATTACCATAAATCCATATAAAGAACACATAACATATAAAGGTGGCTTGGTATATAAAGATACTTAAATGGAATAACCATATGGTCAAATTCCAAACATATCACTACATGGAATAGCCATATGGATGACTTCCATTCCCAATTCATTGGAGGATATAACGTAACCACCCATCCTGGTATTCACGGCACCACCTGTCATATGGTTTATCACGTAACCACCCGTCAAATGTCCAAGTACCATTACAAAATCATAACATATAAAACAAATACAATGGAAAGAAAAAATTTCCACATTTCAATCAAAATATATCACTTAAATATATTGACATAACAAATCCATTAATAAAACCATTTTCAATAACAAAATACATAAAAGGGTATATGGTATTTAATTTTTTTAAAAACATTACAGCTTGTTAAGTAAGCAAAAGGTCAAGTAGTACTCATGGCGGCGGAAAAGGTCGTTGTCACCACGTACATTAAAAGAAACATTACTTTTTTTCATTCAGTAAAACACTTCGTAGTAAAAGAATCCCTTTGAATGAAATGAAAAGTTAAAGGTTTTTATATATAGTATAAAATTTAGTCTTCTATTAGAACAAAAATATGCCTTAATGAAAGGAGATTGAGACGAAGTCCTTTATAAAGTCGGTATCCTTATATTAAAGATAAATAAATTACATAATAATGTGTGACAAATATAAATACACCCAATATAAGAAGATATTAAGTGCAAAACAATTATAGGTCATCCACACATATTTATAGTTTTACATAACCAAGAAGTAGAGGTTTAACCAAAATAATGGAAATTGGGTTAAGAGGTTCGCTTACAGAAATACGACAGCCCAACGACATCATTTTAAAATTCAGAAAACAAGAAGATGTGAGATAAGAAGAATATATCATCACTTGGACATATCATTTACAGTAATAATAATATATAATAACATATCCTAACATAAGAAGATGTAAATTAAAAGACCTAAAAAAATAAAGTCTTTTGAAAAGAGTAGGTTGAAAGGTTCCCTTACTGATTTGGGTAACTTTCGAAACGTATACCCCATGAAAGAAGGGTCATAAAATGAAGATTTCAATACCCATACATTAAATAATATTACAAAAATAATAAAATAATGGGAAGTACATACACCACACAAAGGAAATAGTGGCAAATGTAGCATGAATCTAACGAGAACAAAAAGTGAGATAAAAACCTCTTACCTCGTTGTGATCAATCTAGTCGTATGACCAAAAGATAATAAACACCAAATGAATCACATAATACAATGAATATAAATATAATCATTATAATATATATAAAATGGAAGTACAAAATACACCACATGCAATAAATATATGGCGAAAAATGGAAATCTCACAAAATTAAATGTGAGATAAGAAATAACTTACGAAAATTCGGCAGCCTAACGACGCCACATAAAACATCAAAAAATGGTTTTATGAGATCAAATAGGGTCTATAATCATATGAACATAAAAATTATAGTAAGAGGGATATAAAATAACATCCCCTAACGTAATAAAGATGAGCTTAAAAGTAATGACATAAAAGAGAGTACATAAAAATAAACAGAGGTAGGATCCCTTACCTCAAGTCCAACTTATCTTGTTCGTTTCTTTATATTCCTGAATAATAAACTTTGGTCAATTTATAATTCATAATAACCTTCTTTAAATATTATTATTCAGTTCATATCACATATTATAATGTTATAATAATTGGTTAATAATGTGAGTTCAAATCAGACATTTTTGTCGATGTTCGGTACATGAATCAAAATTGAACTTGTTAGAAAAGAATTTTCCATATAGTTATTGGTACATAATCTCCACAATAGTATTAATTATTTAAATATCATATATATCCAGTATATATTAATTTTATACTATTCCATAACATTTTAAGATAAAAAATGAAATGCACCGTTCATGGAGACGGTAGGCCGTACGTACGCATGGACGCTACTTTCATTTCTTTGTCATATTAATGGAATTAAAACTAAATTATAGATATATATATTATAATTATATAATGATATCCATCATTTAGATGTAATATATGATATATTTATCCAATATATATATGTACTTATAATAGTACATAACATATGGAGACGGTAAGCCATACGTACGCAAGAACGCTACTTTCATTTCTAATTTATACTTTAATAGAATGAAACAAATAATGATACATAGGTATATTATAATTATAGTATAATATAATATATAAAATCATTAAATACATCATTTATACATACCACATATGGTATTAATGATTCAATTCTCTTGGAGGGGGCGGTAGTCCGCACTTCCTAAAATGAAATTATCGCGTTTACCCATTATGGAAACCATAAAGGTATGGAATAAATGAAAAATACAGAAGCATAAGGAATAAATAAAAATAATTTATTTATCATATATAAATATAGTGTCATCTTAATGGCCACCATGAGAGGTGTTAAAAGAATATTGAACAATCATCATTTTGTGAGGCAGTAATTCGCCACCCACAGAAACAATATGTTATTTAACCATTAGATGGAGGTGTGTATGAGTGTAGTGAGAATAGTGATAATACAAGAATCATAGTATATTTAAAATACTGGTGTTGTTACAAAATAAAGGAATAAAAATAGTTCATGGTGGTTGGAGAAGAAAAATAAAACAAAAGAACATAAGAGAAGACATTTCCATCAAATCAGATAACTCGTTTTTATTTGAGCTCAAAGGCTTCCGTGGAAAGACTTCTTCCAAATTTTAGGCTTCTATTAGTAAGATAGTGATGTGGAGAGAAAATATGAGTAGAGGTTGGATGAGCCAGGGGCTTGAGAGGTGTGGGTAAAGAGGTAGAGGTGGGGGCCTTTTATAAGACGGAGGAGGGGCACTCATGGAAAGTCTTGAAAAGTTACTTTATTATAAAATAATTTTCGGATATAAAAGGCCCCAAAATTATATATTTCAAGTATAATTTGATAAGGGTCCGAAATACACCCATACAATAGGTTTTTGAGAAGTGTATGTCTTAGATTTTATATTATCTTTTCATTTTATTTAAATCGTTCATTAATGAGGTAATCAGTGCATCATCATGGTGTCGAAAATAAATTAATTTATTTAATGTCTAAAAATTATAGAAAAAATACTATTATGTAGTCAATATATTTATCTTTCTATTGAATATTTACAGTCAAAAATATTACTTGTATAAACCCATGTATAAATTTTTTTAGTAAAACAATACATGTTTGTGACATTTTTATTTGAACTTTAAATAAAAATTTATTAATGTCATTTTCATACCCATGTGGCTCCATGGGGTCCCCAAGTTGACCCATAGATTGTCTTGGTCTGCCATGACTCATCAAATAAGTGTAGGACATGTGTCAAGGTCATTTCATATTATTATAACATTATCTTTACCTTAAATTACACTAATTACTATTAATCGCGATGAATAAAACATAAAAGTTACTATTCCCGAAAAATTATTTTCATCCCATTGAACCACATTTTACAAAAAACTGAAAATCATATATGTCGTATTTTTGAAATTCAAATCACAGTGGTGGTAAAATTTCATTTAAACGAAAAATCAGTTTTTAACTACCACTTATTGGTTTCACTATTAATCAAAAATTGTTGTTTTTCAGAAAAATACCAAAAATACCCCCTAATATATATTTGATATTGAGAATTAAAAAATTATGTCAATTTTAAAAAATTCAAAACATATAATTTGCATTAATTAATTCCCGTTGTCAAAACAAATAGCGTGTTTTTAAGAAACAAAATATATCAAAAGATTGACACTAGTTTAAGTCCAATTTCAAAGTGAAATTAAATCCAATGACCACCATTGGATTAAATGGTAAAAATATATTATTACTACCCTTTAAAACCAATTAAAAAGTTAATATATCCAAATAAATAAATCAGATTAAAAGGAGGTTTTGAATTAAAATACATCATTTTCACTAAAAATGATCTTTATCGAAAAAATAACAAAAATTTACACAAAGTAAATTTTGATGTCCAGATTCTAAAGAAGGATTCTATTTGGCCTAATCTAACATATAAAATTTTCAAAAAGTGGATTTAAAAAGGGTTCTCCATCAAAAGGAGGTTAATCATCCTTTTAAATAATATTCGAATATTTACACTTAAAATTGGATTCATTCGCATTTTAAGCCTCTAACATTAATTGGATAAAAGTAAAATATTTGACAAATATATATAATCATTTTGTAGTTAGTTCTGTTCATTCCCTCCATTACAATGGCTAGGCGTTAACTACCATTTAAAATAATATTATTTTATTATTAGAGTGCAACATAAGATTTCAAAGAAACTCCTTGTTGCGTACTGGGTACGCCATCGAGCATAGCCTTCCCTTTAAAGTAATATTAATATTTTATTCACAAGTATTAATAAATATGAAAATTTAATATTCTTTATTTACATGGGATGTTATATCCTTCCCCCCTTTTGGAAATTGAATCCTTGCAATTTTAAAATTTGTCTTGGAAACTTCATTGAAATCCCTACATCAGAAAAGGAGTAAATTAAACTATCACTTTAAAAGAAATAAAGAAAAGTAAATAGGTCACCCAAGACAACAGGTACAAGGATTCCTTGAAAACATGGATATGGAAGAAAAAACAAAGGGTTATGTTCTGATGGAGAGTGATAGAAACATTTTTAGGAGAAAGTTAACCACCAGAAAATCACAAACTTGTGATGGGATAAACGATATTTGATTCCCCAGTGGGAATAGTTAACAGACAACATTTTAGTTTTAAGTTACTTTTCATCGAGGAATTTATTTATGAGTTTAACTAAATCACTAGGAAACATACATTCTTGTCGTTTTTACTTTAATCTATTACTAGATTTCTTACAGAAACTCATTTTTTTCCTCCCAAAGACTAGTATTTAGGTTGACTTCTTCACATTAAGAGTTCTATAATCAACTTATAAAGAATCACCTAATCCAAAAAAGAGAACTATATATTTCCCATGTCTTTAGACCATAACCAAAACCAAAATTTTTAGAACAAGATCAGATAATCTACAAAAGGATTATCCTTTATAAAAAGAAAATCTATTCTTAATCTCCAAAATTTGTCCAACAAAACACAATGTTCAACAAAGACCATTTGATAAACAATTTGTCTATAAAATTATTCAAATTAAACAAAACTAATATTTAAGGCCAAATATTTAAAATATTTAATCACATAGTCTTCCAAGGTAAAAATTAACATTTATCTCCAAATAAAATTAGTTGATCTTAAAGTCTCATATTGAAAATTAATTAACCTAATCATATATCCTCCATAATAGGTTAATATTTTCCTAGATAACCCAAAATCAACTTATTCTTGATTCATAAAATTATATAACTAAAAATAATTTGTCATTCTAACTAGGGACCTCACATAGTCCACTAGTAGGTGATAAATACCATTCGCACTTTGGTTCTGGGTTCGATTCCCACATCTTTGTCCGACACGACGGGTTGTCACATGGTCTGTGTGTTGTCCTTTTTCCAAAACTATATAATTCTAAAAACCTTCCCCAAAAAGAGATAAAATCAAAAAAAATAACCATAACATAATTTAAACTCAATTTTATCTAAGGCCTTATATTTTTCTTCATAACATATAGTAACCCATAATTACCTCAAATGTAAGGATCATATAAACCCAAATGGTTCTTTATAACTATGTCTACAAAAGAATAGATGACTATTCCTTGAATAAAATTTTCATATATCAAACATCAGGGTTACACATACTATAACAAGTCTTCTAATATAACCCCATCATCAAAAGAGACTTAATAATTTTAAGAATTTCACCATCCTAAAATCTACCAATATCTTGAATCCCTTATATGTTAACTACTTACTCATTCAACATTCTTCATGATTCATTAACCATTCCTATCCAACTTATTCTGAAATACATCTTTCCTACAAACAAAATCATGAATCATATCCTAGGATTCCAAAATAGGAAAACATTTGTTAAGAAATAATCCATACCTTTGATTGGGCATTGTCAATTTCTTCATCCTCAATCAGAATGGCATTGGGTATTGGTAAACTAATATTTGTACGATCTTGGTGATCCCAATCCCAAAACTTCTTCGTAGGACATGTGTTTTCATAATGAACATGCACACCACATTTAAAACATTCAATTGATCCCTTATAAAGAACTTTATTCCCTTTCCTCGAGTCAACTGGATGCTTCCTTTTTCCATGGTAGGTTATTTCTTTTTGACCTTCATTTCCACATCTATAGAATCTTTCTGTCCCTTTGAAACATTTTCCTAGGTGTTTCTTTCCACATCTTTGACACTTAGGTTTTTTTAACACACTTACCTTTATGATTATTACTTGAACATCCGTATGGATTTGTTTCTCGCATATATGATGCCATATAAAAATTACCAAGGTTTTGGTGGTCAATCATGACTCCATATAGTTGGTTGAGGATAAACACAAGAGTTTTCATTGCAGCTCCCATATCATTCAATTGCGCTCTCAGAAAACTGTCACAGTTTCCTTCACATACACTGTTACTTTGGTGCCTGCTAGTTGCATCCATTTACTAAAACCAAAAAGTTCAGTGGGATTATATTAGTAAAATCATCATATAATAATGAGGAATAAAACAACTAAGATATAGTTTTCCAAGTTATCTCAAGCTACTTATAACTAAAAAAGCAATGACTCCATCTAATATACTACCCATTGTGGTTATACACAACTTGTCACTTATGTTTAAACAACACTCTAACCTCTAATGTTATCTAAACTGACCTCTGATACCAACTGTAAGGACTCGGCCTTAAAACATTACATAATCATGAATGAAATGAATAATTAACATAGAGGATCTTTTCAGGTTTTGAGTTTTAGATAATTAGGACATAACTATTAAATCTAAAATGATTACAAAGTAGACACGTATACTAAGTTTCCATAAAATAAAAACTCTTAAAAAGAAACCTGTCTAGTTCTATGTTTTAGATAGAATGTCTTTTCTAGATCCCATCCTTGACCCAATTCATCTTTAAGTCCTATAGAGAACATTTCAAAAACCTGGGATGAGCATCAAAATCCCATTAAAGGATACACAAAGAAGGAAAACCGTTAGTTTTTCAAAACAACAAGTAAACGATGAATACTTTATCAAAGTAATAATTTTCACCTTTTTGAAGTAGTAAATAATCTTCACTAAATAAAAGATCACTACTAAAACTTTTTAACCAAAAGATTACCATAAACCCATATAAAGAACACATAACATATAAAGGTAACTTGGGACATAAACATACTTAAATGGAATAACCATACGGTCGTCTTCCACACATATCACTACATGGAATAGCCATACGGAAGACTTCCATTCCCAATGCATTGGATGTTATAACGTAACCACCCATCCTAGTATGCACAGAACCACCCGTCATATGCATTATCACGTAACCACCCATCAAATGTCTATGTACCATTACAAAATCATAATATATAAAACAAATATAATGGAAAGAAAACATTTCCACATTTCAATCACAATATATAACTTAAATATATTGACATAACAAACCCATTACCAAACCATTTTCAATACCAAAATACATAAAAGAGTCTATGGTATTTAATTTCATTTAAAAACATTACGGCTTGTTAAAAAAGCCAATGGTCAAATAGTACTCATGGTGGCGGAAACGGTCGTTGTCATCGCGCACGTTAAAAAAAACATTGCTTTTTGTCGTTCAGTAAAACGCTATGTTGAAAAAGATTCCCTTTGAATGAAATGAAAAGTAAAAGGTGTTTATATATAGTATAAAATAAATTCTTGTATTAGAACAAAAATATTCCTCAATGAAACGAGATTGAGACGAAGTCCCTTACAAAGTCGGTATCCTTAGATTAAGGATAAATCAATTACATAATTATGTGTGACAAATATAAATACACACAATATAAGTGGATATTAAGTGTAAAACAATCATAGTTCATCCACACATATTCATAGTATGACATAATCAAGAAGTAGAGGTTTAACCCAACGAATTGAAATTGGGTTTAGAAGTTCCCTTACAGAAATTTGACAGCCTAACGACGTTATTTTACAATTCAGAAAATGAGACAATGAGAGATAAAAAGGGTATCTCATCACTTGGAAATATCATTTACTGCAATAAGGATATATAATAACATATCCCAACATAAGAAGATGTAAATTAAAATACCTAACAAAAAGAAGTCTTTTAAAAAGAGGAGAGTGAAAGGTTCCCTTACCGATTTGGGTAACTTTCGAAACGTACACCACATGAAAGAAAGTTCATACAATGAAGATGTAAATACCCATAAATTAAATTATATTACAAAAATAATACAATCATTTGATGTAAATACACCACACAAAGGAAATAGTGTCAAATGTAGAATGAATCTCATGGGAACAAAAAGTGAGATAAAAACCCCTTAGCTCGTTGTGATCAATCGAGTCGTATGACCAAATGATAATAAACACCAAATGAATCAAATAATACCATGAATATAAATATAATTATTATAATATATATGAAAGGGAAGTACAAAATACACCACATGCAATAAATAAGTGGCGAACAATGGAAATCTCACAGAATTAAAAGTGAGATAAGAAATCCCTTACGAAAATTCGACAGCCTAATGGCGCCACTTAAAACATCCAAAAATGGGTTGATGAGATAAAATAGGGTCTATAATCATATGAACATAAAAATTACAGTAATAGGGATATAAAATAACACCCCCTAACATAAGAAGGATGATCTTAAAAATAATGACATAAAAGAGAGTACTTAAAAAGAAAGAGAGAGGTAGGATCCCTTAACTCAAGTCCGACTTGTCTTGTTCGTTTATTTATATTCCTGAATAATAAAAATTGTTCAATTTATAATTTCATAAGGACCTCCTTTAAAGATTATTATTCAGTTAATATCAAATATTATAATGTTATAATAATTGGTTAATAATGTGAGTTCAAATCAGACGTTTTTGTCGATGTTCGATACATGATTCAAAATTAAACTTGTTGGAAAACAAATTCCCATATAGTTATAAGTACATCATCTAAAGAATAGTATTAATGATTTAAATATCATATATATCCATTATATATTCATTTTATACTATTCCATAACATTTGGAGATAAAAAATTAAATGCACCGTTCATGGAGACGGTAGGCCGTACGTACGCTTGAAAGCTACTTTCATTTCTTTGTCATATTAATGGAATTAAAACTAAATGAGAGATATATATATTATAATTACATAATGATATCGATCATTTAGATATAATATTATGACATATATATCCATTATATATATATACTTATAATAGTACATAACATTTGGAGATAAGAAATGAAATGTACCGTTCATGGAGACGGTAAGACGTACGTACGCATGAACGCTACTTTCATTTATATTTCATACTTTAATGGAATGAAAAAAATTATTATACATAGATATATTTTAATTAAAGTATTATATAATATATAACATCATTAAATCCATCCTTTATACATCCCACATATGGTTTTAATGATTCAATTCACTTTGAGGGGGCGATAGTCCGCACTTTCTAAAATTAAATTATCGCGTTTACCCATTATGGAAACCATAAAGGTATGTCATAAATGAAAAATAAAGAAGAATAAGGAATACATAAACATAATTTATATAACATATATAAATACAATTACATCTTAATGTATACCATGAGAGGTGTTAAAAGAAGATTGTACAATCATCATTTCGTGAGGCAGTAATTCGCCACCCACAGAAACAATATGTTCTTTAACCATTAGATGGAGGTTTTTATGAGTGTAGCTATAATAATGCTCATAACAGAATCTTAGTATATTTAATATAACAATGTTGTTAAAAAATAATGGAATAAAAATAGTTTAGGGGGTTGGAGTAGAAAAATAAAACAGAAGAACATAAGGGAAGTCATTACCTTCAAATCAGATAACTCTTTTTTTATTTGAGCTCAAAGGATTCCTTGGAAAGAATTATTCCCAAATTGAGCCTTCTAGAGGTTATAGAGGGATGTGGAGAGACAATAGGAGTATAGGTTGGATGAGCCAAGGTATTGAGAGGTGTGGGTAAGGAGGTAGTGGTGGGGGCCTTTTATAAGAGGGAGGAGGGGCACTCTTGAAAGTCTTGAAAATTAAATTTTTTATAAAATGATTTTCAGATATCAAAGGTCCCAAAATTATATATTTCGAGTATAAGGTGATTATGGTTATAAATCCACCCATCCAATAGGTTTTTTACAAGTGTATGTCATAGATGTTACATTATCTTTTCATTTTATTTAAATAATTCATTAATGAGGTAATCACTGCATCATCATGGTGTCATAAATAAATTAATTTATATAATGTCTAAAAATTATAACAAAAATACTATGATGTAGGAAGTCTTTTTATATTTCAAATGAATATTTATAGTAAATAATATGACATGTATAACCCCATGTTAATTTTTTTAGTTAAACAATACATGTTTGTGACATTTTTATTTTAACTTCAAATAAAACGTTATTAATGTCATTTTCATACCCAAGTGGCTCCATGGGGTCCCCAAGTTGACCCATGGATTTTATTGGTTGTCCATGACTCATAAAATAAGGTTAGGTCATGTGTCAAGGTCATTTCTTATTATTATAACATTATCTTTACCTTAAATTACACTAATTACCTTTAATCATGATTAATAAAACATAAAAGTTACTATTAACCAAAAATTATTTTCATCCCATTGAACCACATTTTACATAGTAATGACAATAATGTATGTAGGACTTTTGAAATTCAAATCACAGAGGTGGTAAAATTTCAATTAAAAGAAAATTCAATTTTTAACTACCACGTAGTGGTTTCACTATTCATCAAAATTGATGTTTTTCAGAAAAATACCAAAAATTCCCCCTAAGATATATTTGATGTTCCAAATTCAAAAATTATGTCTATTTTACAAAATTAAAAACATATAAGTTGCATTAATTAATTCTCGTTTTCAAAACAAATAATGTGTTTTTATGAAACAAAATATAGTAAAAGATTGACACTTGTTTAAGTCCAATTTCAAAGTGAAATTAATTCCAATGACCACCATTAGATTGAATGGTAAAAAAATATTCTAACTACACTTTAAAACCAATTAAAAATATAATATATCCAAATAAATAAATCAGATTAATGGTAGGTTTTGAATTAAAATACACCATTTTCACTAAAAATTATCTTTATCGGAAAAATAACAAAAATTTACACAATGTAAATTTTGATGTCTAGATTTTAAAGAAGGATTTGTGGGTCCAATATAAGATATAAAAATGGAAAAATGTGGATTTAAAAAGGGTTCTCCATCAAAATGTGGTTAATCGACCTTTTAAATAATATTCGAATACTTACGCTTAAAATTGGATTCATTCTCATTTTAAGCCTCTAACATTTATTCGATAAAAGTAAAAATATTTGAAAAACATATATAATCCTTTTGTAGTTTGTTCTATTCATTCCCTCCATTACAAAGGTTAGGCGTTAACTACCATTTAAAATAATATTATTTTATTCATAGAGTGCAACGTATGATTTCAAAGAAACTCATTGTTGCGTATTTGGTAAGCCATCGAGCATAGCGTTCCCTTTAAAGTAATATTAATATTTTATTGAAAAATATTAATAAATATGAAAAAGTAATATTCTTTATTTACCTGGGTTGTTAAAATATATATATGTGTGTATGCATGTATGAATAGAAACAAAATATCACACACACACACACATATATATATATTAGAGTGTGTGGTGTGTAGGGAGTAAAAAATAAGTATTATATATATATATATTGTTAATGGATAATAATATTAACTATATATATATATACACATACATATTTTATGTGTAAAGACCCAGAAATTTCACGGAAATTTTTTTCTTAAATACTTTTTAATTTTACGAGTCTGCAGTTTCTGACGGCAGTTGATTCTGTGGCCCGATGTGCCCGGGATCAATTTCTGAAGTTTTGTTCAGGTACGTTTAGTAATCGTATGTGATAGTTTTTCTATCCTTTGAGACAGTGTTCAGAATTGAAATCTGAGGACACCGATGAACCCGCAGCACCGATATTCGCTTAAGGGGACCTTTACTACAGTTGCGTTTTATGCGGGTTGAAAGTTATAAATTAGGGATTTCTAATATGCTAAATAAAATTAGAGTACACAATTTTATTTATATGAGTTGGTTATTTCCTACAAGTGGGAGTTAGGGGTGGGCCCCACACTCACATAACCTCCCATGACATGATTAAGAGTGTTGGGTCCCACACGAGTCCCTAACTCTTCAACTCCCTTAAACTCTTCATTAACACCCCCGTTATTTTATTTAAAAACTCCCCCTCATTTATTTTGGTGGAGCCTCTCCACATTCCACCCTCCCCTCATTAATTTTCCAACCTCATCAATTTAATTAAGTGAGCACCCTTAATTAATTGATTCATGTGAATTAATTCGAAAGGCCTGGCAATATTATTTTTAATATGAGAAGCCTATTGTTTCATTTTGGGTTGGCAATTATTTCTCTTTGAGAAGGCTCTAGAGAAATAAAAGAAAAGTGTTCTTCTTTGATGAAGAAAAAATAGAACGCTCCACGACTCGAAGGACATGAAGCAACTTCATCCTTTCATTTTTTCTATGACGTCAACGGAATCAAAAAATCTTCCTCTAACATTGAAGGGACGACACCGTTCTTCCACAACGCTCATCTTTCGTGTCTCGATGACGTACGACGTCACTTATGGGGTAGGGTGTTTCTATAACTTAATTTGAAAAATGATACCCTTGTTGTTGACGGAATCAAGTGATCGTTTATGGACAAATGATATCGCCTAACACGGAGGGTATGGGCTGAACGAACACAGATCAACGACCCTCTGTAGTTTCTTTTATTCGTGATGGAGACCGTGTTGGAAGAGGTGGAAGCGGACGGAGTTGGAGATGATCGGGGGCGGCGGCGGCGATAACGGCGGCCGCACGTCGGCCCGAAGAGGACCACAACACAGGGTGCCACGCGGGGAGGGAAATACCGTGACCCGCAACCATGGGCCGTTCGGCTGAAGAAGAATCGGCCAACTAAACCTGGCCGGGCCGAAGGAACCTGGGCGCCACATGGGTGTCGCGCTGCGGAAGAACCGGCTGGCTGTGGCTGGCCAGATAGAATGACTGTGGCCCCTCTCTATGCCACGCTGCGGAGGACCGCAGCCCGCATTGCACGGGTCGCTTCGGTGGATGAACCGACTAGCAGGTGGCCGGTTGGACTGGAAAGACCCCGTAGTGTCGGACGCCGCATTGGGGGAACAATAGCCCGCATGGGCGGGCCGCTCGGGCCTGGAAGATCAGCCGTCTAGACAAGAGATCAGCGCCACCGGTTCGAGAAATCGGGGGGGGGGGGGGCGTGGCCCCCCTCCCCCGCATTCCTCAGCCACCCCGACCGCGCCCCTCTGGCCCGACCACGCGCTTCACCAGGACGATCCAACACTAGCCGGGTCGGACACGCAAAAACCGGGACAACCCAACCTGCCAGGCCACTGGGCTTAACGGGCCGGGCCCGTTTTTCTTAAATACGAATAACTTCACGACCGTGCGTCCAATTAACGCTCCGTATGCGTCACTGGGATTCTCGCGACGTGGCAGTCCTTTCGCGATACTCTATGTGAGTTTTGGACGACTTTGGAAAAACAGTTGGGTTTGTTTGAAACCGAGACCAACCGGGCCCTCGGAGCGGAAAAGCCTATAAAGTAAGGACCAGACGTCTGATTGACGTGCCATCAATTATGTTGGATTTCTTTTGATGAGACGGTTCTTTTGGAATACTCAACATGAGGTTTGAACACAGTTGGTGTACGGTCGGGATGGTTTTAGCTTAAAAACCTACTGAGCCCCTGGAACTTAAAAGCCAATAACTCTTAGACCGAACGTCCATTTTGAAGAACCATCGGTGGTGTTGGTAATTTCATTGAGAAACGTTCTCTTTGAGTATACCCCATGGGATTTCGGGGTATAGTTGAGATACGGTCGCGTTGGTTCGTACAGGAAACCAACCAGGCCCCTGGGACAAAAAGGCTAATAACTCACAGACCGGGCGCCCGATTGACGCGCCATCTGTTGCGTTGAGACCCCTATGATGTGGAGGTCCTTTGAGATACTTATTCATTGGACTTAGTGAAACCTGGAGTATTGACTAGTATCTCATGGAGCAGATCCTCTCAGAGACGAGCATACGGAGTACCGTAACCTAGTAGCAGGCTGAGACCTAATGACTGCTTGTCCGATTCGTTTCGGAGTGACTTGACTAGCCCAGTGGGGAGCACTACTATATGAGGTGGCAGACCCATGGCAGAGGAGCACTAATTTGTGAGGCGGAAGACCCATTGTAATCGACAGAAGGAGTACCTCTGTAGGCTATCTAGTGGAGTGCTACAGTGTGAGGCGGCAAAACCATGGAAGGGAGTGCTTATGTGTGAGGCAGCAGACCCGCGGTACTCGACAGGAGTAGTACCTTAGTAGTCTAAAGTTAGTGAGTAGCATCTCAGAGTTGTGACAAGACTGTTGTGCTTGACAGAGGAGGAGTTCTCCAGCATCTGTGGTTTCGACATCATGAATAAAATCCTGGTTAGAGCTGAGTCAATGACCTTTGTGTTTTCCTCATGATTGATATTGTTTACTTGACAACTTAGGTATATGTATGTGCATATACCTAAGTAATGGTTATCCATTGAAATCATACTAGTAGTTTATCCGTGGTGGATTTTGTGAGACCTTGAGGGTCTCGAGGTCCCTACTGAGTATTGTTATACTCACCTCGTCAAGGGCTATGCCTACACCTCATTGTGTTGGATGCAGATGGCGGACAATGCTGACGAAGGCCGAGAGAACCAGGACTGGACGGTACCTGGAGGTGGACACTCGCCGTGTGGGAACACAGAGCGAACCGATTGACGCAGATTGCCAAGGAGTACACTTGTACCTACACTTCAGGTAGGAACCCAGAGGATGATCTCAGAGGACGATCTAGGATCTGCTTTCACCATTCAGTTGTTTGTCTTTTTCAGTTTTACTTTCTTTAGTTGTAGTTGTACCTTTTTGTGGGGCTTGTATTTCTGGCCCCTTTGTACTTTCATCACACTTGTTATATAGATTTTCTTAGTGTTTGATTCCTCTTATACTCTAGAAGTGTGTGTTACGTTTTATAAAGGCAATGCATTTCTAGTTTTTAGGGAATTACGCCTTTAGTGATAGTCTCCAGCCCCTGGTCTATGGAAGGCGGGCTTGGGGTAGTCACAAAACAGGCCCTGGGGGACAGGTCGTGACAAATTGGTATTAAACGAGTCGATTCTACCATAGAACTCAGAACTCTGATCTTTCTTACTGTGAATAAATAGTGTTAAGAGTACAGAGTGGGGTTTTTAGTTTAGGATGTCCAGTGTTGGTGCGATGACTATCATATCCGTACACCAGGACCCTGACTACTGATTTCAGACTTAGTGCATGAAAACACTGATTTCATGTGTGTATTAATTTTTTTTCTTTAATTCAGATCAAACTAAGTCAACTCAATAGGTATAATATTTTGATCGTGGAGCACCTATTTCTTTACAGGATGTATTCTCCTAGTCAGTTAGTGCGTGTTCCAAGTTACGTATGAGATGGTAGCCCACCGAGCGATGAGGCCTCAGTACAGGTCCCCATCACATCTGAGGCACCAATGATACCACTACCCTCTAGGCCAGCGCTACCACCAGCCCCAGCAGTAGAAGGTGTACGCCACTTGAGCGCGTTGCATGGGTTCCTACTACAGTGGATTCCGAGTTATTGAGGCGAGAGAGATTTTCAGACAGCCGAGTACTGGCTGGAGGTTATAGCCTGAGTTTTTCCACACAGTTAGGACACCCGCTGACATAATGGTGTACCTAGCTGTTAGCGTCTTTCAGGGAGAAACTTAGAGGTGGGGGAGTATGATGCACCAGTTTTACGATGTATCGGCCCTCACCTGGGGAGACATCGAGGGAATTTTCAGGGCAGAGTTTGTACCAGAAACTCTACACTCTGTGTGGGCTCAAGAGCTACAAATCTTTCCACAGGGCTCTCTAACCGTAGAGGAGTCTTCTACAGCCGGCAGTATATAGATGACACAGAAGTCCAAGAAGACTAGGCCAATATGTGGGTGACCTCAGGATATGGGTTTGGTTGTGATATCCACACAAAACAGAGCCATTTATACGAGGAGAAGGCTGTGCTATGCATGCGGTAGGCAGGGTCACATTGCTCGAGACTGCTCGAACTGTCCAACAGATGAGTAGTAGGAGTAGAGGAATCTTCTAGGTAGAGGTAGAGGTTCGATAATGGTGGTCCGCTGGGAGCGGGCGGATGTTGCAGAGGAGATGATCAAGAAAAAAGTGGACAGGAGCCGGACTAGCTGCATTGTTTTCATTGATTGTGGATGCTTTGTGTCTTTGTACTTTGAGCCACAGTAATAAAAGACACATGTCCTCGTTACATTTTCTTCCCAGTCGTTTTTTATGGTTCATACTGAGAGGTTTCAGTTAAAACCATTGACTTGACCCTCAATTTAGAGATTCCTACTGGAGGAGACCCAGGGACCACACACTGCTGCTGACAGTGTGACTTGACCATTTGAGGCGATAGTAATGGTTGGATCTATTAGTAGTAGCGTCGATACCTTATGACGTTGTCCATCGCATGAATAGTACAGTTCATGTCAGAAATGACTATATTAGGCAAAGAATGTGGTTTATCCAGGGGAAGAGACCAGATTTCTCTTTTCGGAAAGGGAGAAATCTTAGCATCTCTTGTAGGAGGTAGGCAAAGAAGGGTGAAGTCAAGTTCATACAATTGGCTAGTCTCACCCATAGTTCATTGAGAGAACGGTTTATGGTTTAATCTAATCTCAATAGTTTCAGATGTGTCTTCTTCCATAAGGATCTGAACCTGAGACAGCGGTGATGGCTTGATTTCCTCCGGTAATATTACTTCGAGATAGTCTATACTCCTAGGAAGTGTAACATTGTTGTGGATGCACTCAGTAGGAGGATTGGTATTCAGCTGCTAGAAGAGGCGACATAGAAGCTGGCTTCCTTACATATATCCCTTGTGGATATAGTTGGTGCGGCTATCTACAGTCTCTTGCAGTCACTCATCCACTTCTTCAGCAGAGTAGGTGAGGTGGCTTACCCCCTGGCCCTTCCACCTCAGTTGCATCAGGTGCACGACGTCTTCTATATATCTCAGCTGAGGAGATAAATGAACAACCCAACCCACATCATCGATCACAGGGTGCTAGACATCAATGACAGGGATACCTTCATAGAGGTCTTGGTGGAGATCAAGGATCGAAAGGAGCAAGTCCTACGTGGATGGTTGATTTTCTTGTGTGCTTTCGCTGGCAGCACAGGAACCTCCAGGAGAGCACTTGGGAGAGGGAGGCTCAGATGCGAGCTCTGTACCCCCATTTGTTTCCCTAGTATGAGTTCTAGCTTTATGGGGACGTAAATCCTTGAGGTGGGAGTAATGTAAAGACCCGAAAATCTCAAGGAAATTTTTTTCTTAAATACTTTGAAATTTTACATGTTTGTGGTTTCTGACAGCACTTGATTCCGAGGCCCGGTGTACCCCGAGTAAATTTATGAAGTTTTGTTCAGGTATGTTTAGTAAACGTACATGCGGGGTTTTCTATCCTTTGAACCGGTGCTCGGAATTGAAATCTGAGGACAACTATGAACCCACAACACCAATATTTGCATAAGGGTACCTTTACCGCACTTGCGTTTTAGGCGGGTTGGAAGTTAATAATTGGGGATTTATAATAAGTTAAATAAATTGTTGTGCACACTTTTATTTATATGAGTTGGTTATTTCCTACAAGGGGGAGTTAGGGGTCAGTCCCACACCCACATAACCTCCAATGAGAGGATAAAGTGTGGTGGGGTCCACATGAGGCCCTAACTCTTCAACTCCATTAAACTCCTCATTAACACCCCCTTTATTTTATTTGACAACTCCCCCTCATTTATTTTGGTGCAGCCTCTCCACATTCCACCTTCCCCTCATTAATGTGCCAACCTCATCAATTTAATTAAGTTAGAACCCTTAATTTATTGATTCATTTGAATTAATTCAAAAGGCATGGCAATATTATTTTTAATTTTAGATGCCTATTGTTTCATTTTGGGTTGGCAATTATTTCTCTTTGGGAAGGCTCTGGAGAAATAAAAGAAAAGTGTTCTTCTCCGAAGAGGAACATGTAGAACGCTCCATGACTCGAAGGACGTGAAGCAACTTCATCCTTTCTTCTTTCCTCGACGTCAATGGAATCAACGACTCTTCCTCCAACATTGTCGAGACGACACCATTCTACCTTGATGCTCGTCTTCCACATCTTGATTATGTGTGACGTCACATACGAGGAAGGTTGTTTGTATAATTTAATTAGAATAAATGATACCCTTGTTGTTGATGGAATCAAGTGATCAGTTATGGCCAAATGATATCACATAACGAGGAGGGAACGAGTCGAACGAACACGGCCCGACGACCCTACATAGTTTTTTTTATTCGCGATGGAGACTGTTTTTGAAGAGGCATTGTTGATTGGAGTTGGCAACGATCGAGGGCGGTGATGAACCAAGGCAGCGACGGAAACAACAGCTGGGCGCCGGCCCGAAGAGGACTGCGACACCAGGTACCGCGCGGGGAGGGAAATACCAAGATCTGCAACCGCGGGCCGCTCGGATTTACTTGAACTGAAACAACACGAGGGCGCCGCACTATGGAAGAACTAGCCAGTCGTATCCGGCCGGACAGGAAGGCCGTGATGCCTCTCGGCGTCGTGCTGCGGAGGACCGCATCCCATGTTCCACGGTCCGCTTCGATGGATGAACCAGCCGGCAGGCGGCCGACCGGACTGGAAAGACCCCATGGCACCAGGGGCTGTATATGGGGAATAGCGGCCTGCATGGGAGGTCCGCTCACACCAGGAAGACCGGTCGAACAGGAGGGCGGCGCCGCTCAATGCCGCCGATTCGGGAATCTTGGAGCCCCCCTGCATAGCTCGACCACTCGGGCTGAGCTGCCCGTCCAGCCGGGCTGCACCCCTTGGGCTGGGCTACGCCCCACCAGGCTGTTCCGTGAACATCACAGGGCCGGTCTGACACCAGCCGGGTTGGACCCGCCAAAACCAGGTCGACCCGACCCGCCAGCCCACTGGGCTTAACGAGTCTGGCCCATTTTTCATAAATGAAAATAACTTTATGACCATGCGTCCGATCGAGGTTTCATCTACGGCACTGGGATTCTCATGATGAGACAGTCCATTTGCGATACTCTATGTGAGTTTTGGACGACTTCGAAAAAACAGCCGGGTTGGTTCGAAACCGAAACCAACTGGGCCCTCAGAGCGAAAACACTTATAACTTAAAGACCGGATGTCCGATTGATGTTCCATTAATTATGTTGGATTTATTTTGATGAGATGGTTATTTTGGCATACCCCACTTGAAATTTTGACACAGTTGGATTATGGTCGGGTTGGTTTTAGCTTAAAAACCAATCGGGCCCCTGGAACGGAAATGCCAATAACTCTCAGACCGGATGTCCGTTTGAAGAAACGTCGACAACATTGGTAATTTTGTTGAGAAACAGTCCCATTGATTATACCCCATAGGAGTTCAGTGTACAATTGATATATCGTCGGGTGGGTTCTTACATGAAAACAACCGGGCCCCTGGGACAAAAAGGCTAATAACTCAGAGACCGGGCGTCCGATTGGCGCACCGTCTATTGAGTTAAGACCCCTATGACGTGGCGATCCTTCGAGATACTTTTTCATGGGAATTAATGACACTTGGAGTATTGAACAGTAGATCATGGAGCGGATCCTCTTGGAGACGAGCATATGGAGCACAGAGACCTAGTAGCTGGCTAAGACCTGATAACTGCTTGTCCGATTCATTTTGGAGTGACTTTACTAGCCCAGGGGGGAGCACTACTGTGTGAGGTGGAAGACCCATGGTGGAGGAACGCAACTTTGTGAGGTGGCAGACCCTCGGTACTCAACAGAAGGAGTACCTCTGTAGGCTATCCGGGGGAGCGCTACTATGTGAGGTGGAAGACCCATGGTGGGGAGCACTATTGTGTGAGGCGGCAGACCCGCGGTACTCGACAGGAAGAGTGCCACAGCAGTCTAAGGTTAGTGAGTTTCACCTCGGAGTCGCAACAGAACTATTATGCTCAATAGAGGAGATGTTATCAAGCATCCATGGTTTTGACATAATGAATAAAATCCTGGTTAGATTTGAGTCAATGACCTTTGTGTTTTCCTCATGATTGAGATTGTTTACTAGATAACATAGGAATATGTATGGTCATGTACCAAAGTAAAGGTTAATAATTAAAATCATACTTGTGGTTTATCCTTGTTGGATTTTGTGAGACCTTGAGGGTCTCGAGGTACCTACAGAGTATCATTATACTAACCCATGCACGGGCTATGACCCCACCTCGTTGTGTTGTATGCAGACGGCGGACAGCGCTGACGAAGGCCGAGAGCACCAGGACGGGACAGTACCCAGAGGTGGACACTCAGCGTGGCGGCACACAGAGTGGATCGATAGACGCGGAGTGCCGAGGAGGACATTAGTACCTACCCTTTAGGTAGGATCCCAGAGGATGATCTCGGAGGATGAACTGGGAGATTCTTTCACCGTTCAGCTATTTTCCTTTTTCAGTTGTACTTTCTTCAGTTGTATTTGTACTTTTTTGTTGGGCTTGTATTTCCGGCACCTATATACATTTAGAAAACTTGTTATAAATCTTTTCATAGAGTTTTCATCCACTTGTAATCTGGTACTGTGTGTTACGTTTTATAAAGGCAATGCCTTCGTAGTTTTTAGGGAATTACGACTTTGGTGCTAGTCGCCAGCCCCTGGCATATGGAAGGCGGGCATGGGGTAGTCACGAACGGGCCTCGGGGGATGAGTCGTGACATTGTTCATAGAATGTAATATATATGTGTGATTATAAAAATTAGTAAATATTTATCTTATATTGGTATCATAAGTGTTATGGAATGGGGAAAAAATAAAACACTGACATAAAAAAAAGAAAAAAAGGAAATAATGTGTAGAGAAGTAAATAAATAATTGGGAAAGGCCACTATTATTTGATTGTCCTCTGAAATACATGTTATATATATATATATGTGTGTGTGTGGATTCTTGATTTCATAATGGGAAGCACACAAATGGTTGTATGAAAAATCATTGATGTAATGTTTTATAATAAACCAAAGCTATGTATATTTGATGGTCACATAAAATGGTTTGTAAAAATATGTAAAAAAAAAAAATTATCCCAAAATTGGGTTATATTTTAAAGAATACCATCCAACTTGATTTTTTTACAAACAAGGCACTACTAATGGTAATCATAAAATATACATGTTTTGATATTTCAAAGATGTATATTGAGTGAACGAGATATTATTTTTGTTGTTTTATTTCTAGAATGAGAATTGTAATGTTATTATACTACTAGTTTTTAGGAGGAATGTTATTTCAAAGACATCTACATTATGTTCTCCAATGAACAATATCATGTTATTAAGGGGAATTATTTTATAAATTTTATATTTAAAAATTATTCTAAAATACCATTATTATTGAAACATCTTATTAATTTTTTTAGAATTTTTATATTAAGATCACATATTTTAAAAATATATAGTATTTTAAAAAATGTATCATTCTATGTTAAATTATTTAATAAATATTTTTAATATACTAATCACATGGGGAATTATTTTTGAGCATTCTATTTTAAATTGTACCAATATTTATTTATTATAATGTAACTATAATATTATAATTTTTGAAAAAAATTAGTTTTGTAAAGAGGTACAATATTTTAAAATTATAAATTTACTTTTAAAATAATTTTAATCCAATGGTTTATTTTTAGATTTAATGTAAGGGGAATTATTTTTATATGAATTTATGTTTTAAATATTTTCAGAAATCTCTTTTATAAGGTGGAAAATATATTCAATTAAAGTTTAAATTTTATAAAACCATACCAACATTAGAGAAAAGAAATTTATTTGTTGTTTTTAATTGTTTTAAACCTCTTTATATGGGATTGAATCTTTGAATGTAATCATTTTATGTTAAAAAAATGTGTTCATTTATGTTTGTAATATATAAAACTCCAAATGAAGGGTTATAAAATATAGATAGATATATATATATTTATATCCCAAAGTGTATTATGAAAGGTAAAATAATTAATTTTGTATTTACTTTTTAAATAAATATATCTATATTAATTTTAAAATACTGTATTTTAAGAGTTTTTTATTTTTAAAGTAATTGTAAAAAAATATAATTTCGGAAACCCTCATTGATATTATTTATTTAAAAAATATTCACCATGGAAATATTTCTTTGTCATGAACAAATTTATTCATCGAGGTAATTGATTTTAAATTCTATATGACCAAAAATTATTTAATATTGGTTAGTCATCCATGTAAGTTTTATATTATCAATTTCTATAGTTATATTATCTTAATTTTTAATACATTCTTATATTGTGATTAAGTACCTATATAAACATTTTTATTTAAATTTATATTTACATTTTCAAAATTTAAATATATGATTGGAAGTTGTATTGGATGTTTGAAAGCTCTAATTTTTTTATTAAATTTCTATGGATGGAATTTGTAAGTAGTATAAGGAATTGGGTGTTAACCCAAATCCCAAGAGACAATTTTTACCATGGGAATGATTGGGTTTATATATCCTTCATTATTCTATGATGCCTTTCTGTTTATGAAAAAACAATTGGAATTTTATTTTACTAAAAAATTCAATCTCTTTGATTTGGAAATTATTTTTCTAAGGAAATTCATTTTTAATTAAATATGATTTCATTCCATTATATAAATGAAAATTAAAATATCAATTTTATAAATATTGAATGTGTTTATTTTAAGATAAATGGAAATTTATATATCAAAATGAAAAGTTCATGGATGATATTTTTTTTTATTTTGAAAAATCGTTATTTATTTTAAAGGAAAAGTTGATGTTATGTATAAATAATATTTTATTTAAAAAAACATTCATATTTTTATGGTATTATTTTAATTGAATATTTTTTCTATTTATTTGGATATTTAATTTTCAATTTTGAAACCCTATACAAATCAATTTCTACTCCCCATGTTTCAAAATTGTTTTCTCGTGTATTTTTGGATGAGTAGTAGTTGTTCTAGAAATGGGCCCTAAAAACATGGATTTTTCATTGAGATATGTCACAAATGTACATGAAGTATTTTTGATTAAAAAATCAATAAACATGAGAATTGTTTTTTTCTTAAATGTTTTTTAAATACTAAAAAACTCTAGAATTGAATGATTTTTGAAATAAGAATATTGATGATATGAAAAAATTTAAAAAATAAAATTCAGAAAACCAATATTCTATAAGGATTATGGTATAACTAGCCTTGATATATTGTTATTTGTTTGGTGGGATTTAGTTTTGAAGGATATCATTTCTCTCTTTGATGAGTATTTATAGTTTGTAAACATCCACAATTGTTTTTTTGAATATTTTTTTGATGAATTTAAAACATAATGAAAACTGAATTAAGTCTTTAATGTAAGGTATGATAACATGGAACTTTTTTGAAAATAATAAATAATTTAGAAGATCATTTTTTGTTTCAATTTTTAATCAAATAGGATTTTTGGGGAACATTTAATTTTTAAAATAATTCATTTCGTTAATTTCTTCTTCGTGTTTCTCCTTCCCTGTATTATTTTTCATGTTAAAGTAATTTTATTCTTGTTATTTTGTTTTAACAATATGATTTATTGAATTTTAATTAGTACATTATATAAAGACACAATCTGTAAACACACATTATTCCGTAAGTTTCACATATATTTCCAAAAAATATAAACAACTCTTATATATTTATAGTTTATTTGGATTATATGACAAAATAATAGATCATATTAAATAAAATGAAATTGTATTTATTTTAAACATGACATATTCATCCTAAAACCAAAAGATCAATCCAAACTACATTGGATAGCTGAGGGAAAACACTTAAGGAATCCAGTGAGAAAAAAATCTCAATTAATGAATAATTAAATATGTAAATTATAGCATGATATTTTAGAGTCCTAACATCATATAATAAAGAGATGAATCATAATAAGTGAAACATGGTATAATTAAATGAAATAACAAGATCAATTAATTTTAGAATATGTGGAAGAATTTATGAAATGGAACCATTATTACAATATAAGGGTCCCTCTCAGGACAATCATCATAATGTGGTCAAAGTCACATGATAAATCAATTTAACCCCCCATTCCTTTAAATATAGTGGAAAAGTCCCCTTGTGTACTATGTTCACTCCCTAATCCTACAAACATAGTTCAAAATATCTAATTATGTATTATGTTCAATACTTAATCCTATAAATAACATTTCCTGAGATATAAATCTTTACCCAGTTCACTATAGGGATATATAATTCATGGAACACATATTATATATCATAGTGTGGTAAGGAAAACCACTGATGCACCATAAATATTACCTCATGATATGAAAAAAAATTTAAAATATACATTCGGGGGTATATAATACTAGGACCACTCATAAAAATTAAAATATATATTTATTCAATATAAGGAAAATACAATATATAAATCATAATAATTATCAAACCATTAAGAAGAAAGTGGGTTTCATAATTCTAATTCAATGCATTATTGTATGATAAATGATATGGATTTAATAAAGGGAAAGGAATTTATTGTTTTAAGCACTCATAATTGAAATGGGAAATAAATCATGATTATGGATTTCTATAATATAAAATTAATATAAAATATCTTGAGGATAATCAATAAAATGAACCTCTTGGGTAGATCATTATAAAGAATGTGAAATTTATTTAATTGGAAGGAAGTACTTATTTTTTTCCATAAAACCATAATTGAACAAATAATATTATGCATAAAAAAATTATGTTTTTTATTAAATCTATATCATAAAATTTTTTATTGGCATGATGCTTAACCTGAGATATGAAATAAGAATGATCAGTTAATCTGAGTTTAATTTAGAGTGGGAAATTTGAAGGGAACTAAAATTTTTGTATATCCCTATAATTTAAATTTATAATCAACTGGGTAAACATAAAAAGAAAATATATACTAATATATAATATATTTATTAGAATAATATTATGTAAAATGGATAAAAATAACAAGAATTTGTAACTAAAAAGAAAAACAAATAGTACAAAATATCCCATAATTATTTTTTTAATGTGATCTACGCTTTCACATAACATGATCAATTAATAAATTATGTTCGTTCAATGTATTATTATCAAAATTATTCATCAATATTTAAATTTAAAAAATAACGATAATATCTTATATTATTTTTATTTAATATTGTTCTTTATTTTGTAGATTACTCTTGGTTGATCCATAATTGTTTTTATATTTTGAACCTTCTTAATGGATTTGAAAAATAAAATAATAATATTTTTAATTAGTAAAAATTATTTCCATAATTTTTTAAATACAATTATACTTCTATAGTTTTAATGGATATAAAAAAATGGACAAAAATTAATAATGGTTCCTTGAAATGTTCATTTAAGGTGGATACAGTCACTATGGTTGTTGTGTTCTTAATCAAAATTATGTAATGAAAAATATTATTCTTATATAACCTTAGTGGTGTAAAAAATAACATTTATATAATAATTAAAATTTTAATATCCTCCATGTGAGGTGGTTATGGAAATCAAATATTGTTGTTCATCGAGGAGTTATTCTGAACACACACTGGATTATATTTTTTTTATCAATAATTATTTAGAATGGTATAAAATAGAAATTATACTTGTATAATGACACTTAATTATAATATATATTAATTTATTAACATACCATGATGGGTATAGGGGACATGAGGGGTGTTGATAGAGAATAAAACCTAGAAATTTTGGCTTGAAAGAGTTATCACTCATGTGAATGCTCTCAGCTTGTTAACTCATTGAGATCTAATAACTAGTGATTTTTGGGAGACCATAGATCTATGAGTTTTGAGAGGATTTTACGAGAGACTAGTAAAGATTTTATATTGATCCAAAACATTGTACTGGGTGTATAAATTGAAAGTAGATAAGCTCCACTTATAAATAAAAAAGAGTGGCACCTTTATAAAATACATTTAATTATCAATAATTTCACCACAATATTCAGGTAAAAAGGATACAAAAAGGTAAATAATGGTACAGAGAATGAAAAAATAATGATAATCAATCCACCATCCAATACCATACTTTTTTTCTACGTGTTTGATCTATTTTAACTATGTTAAACCACTTTTCCAAAAAATGTTCCTTACCACAGAAACTCCAAATTCACCAATTTAAGCTAATTTTATTGGCCAAAATTCATATATATAATATTTACTAATTTTAACATGTTTCTATCAGATATTGAAATAATTATATGAAATAAATTATTTAATTATAGATTAACTAATATTATAATTTGAGTCCATGATGATTAAAATTTATTTTATTGAAAAAGTTAATTTCATGATTAATATATATTTGTTGGATAAAATTATAAAGATATTATTATAAAAAATTGGATTATTTTAAAAAACACATTTTTTGAAATCATGAATTCCCTAAATTATATTATGAAAAATAATATTTAATTTGGCAAAAAAAAAGTTTTCATTATTTTGACTCCTAATTAATTACAAATTTTTTTAATAATATGATTTATAAGTCCAACATTATATTTTATAATTCATATTACTTACTAATTAAATACATATTAAATGTTTACAAATATCTTGGTCAATAATAAGTTATGAAAATATAATAAATTAGTTAAAATTTTTGTACAAGTAGTATTTTCACTATTAAACATTAAAACCAGTCTAGGGTAATCAAAAAATAAAATATAAAACTCATTTTTAAATGGGGAATCAGAAAATGGAAGTCATTTTATTACATTACACTTATATAGGAGTTAAAAAATTAGATATAAGTTCATATAAAAAATATAATAAAATATAATGAAAATTCATTTTAAGGAATGAAATATGTCTATATAATTTTTAAAACGAATGTTTGATTGTAATACCAATGGTGATATTAAAGACATAATATTTACTAAACTAATGATAAGGTTATTTTAATACAAATCATCTAAATAAACATACATAGAACACATATATTTATTAAGTTAAATTTGAATATATATTTATTGGTCATTATACTCCCCCTTAGAAAATTTCACCTTGAAAATTTAATTACACACACATGGGTAAATAAAAATGTGGTTATTTCTTCATCATTATTTTTCTTAATGTTCCAAATTTTCCCTTTCCTAATGATGGTATCACAAATATATCATGACTATGTGAGTAGTACTGTTGTACAAAACACTGTATATGTGGTTTAATATCTTCCCTATCTACTCATAATAAGAGACATCATCATGAAACTATATCACCACTAGATTTAGTTAATTTTAGTGATCTAGAATTTACTTCCTAAATAGGTATATGTGGAACATGTCATATAATTTTGAAAATTTTAATGGGAATTCCAAAATATATGTAAATTAACCCATGCATTCTGAATTCACAAATGACATAATTTATCACGGACATTAGATCCCCTTCATTCAAAAATCACATGACTCTCTTCCATGGAGATAAAAAAATGATCACATTTTTACTAACCTTAAACTCCATCCCTCATCAACGGATAACAACATAAATATTCTATTTACTATGATATCTCGTAATGTGTTATAGAATATTCATGATTGTAGACTATTTTTTTATGAGTACATAGTTAATGAATGCAGTCGGTATAAGCCTCCCTTGATGTTCACAGAGAAAAAACCTAACATTTCCTCAATTATTTTGATATTTATTAAATATTATACATATTTATGGGGGTTATATATAATACTGATGTTTAGGAATGTGTCTAGAGCATGTCAATGAATCTTCATTAACATTTAGGAAATCCTAGAGTCCTGATATGGTTCAAGCAGTTGTGGTGTTCTGTGAATACATACAACTTCTCTAATGTAAATCATTGCAGGGTGATCAGGTGAAAAGTCTTATTGATTAGAAAATAAGTGAGAATTTTTTTAAGATGTTACACCACAATATATTTAGTATAATGGCCTTTTTATTTCATTGTAATAATCATGATAAAATATATTATAATGTTTTCCTATTTTGATAAATGTATAAGAAATGGATGCATCATCCCTTATTTTTTTTCCTTTGACCATGACCTTCTTGAAAACTATTAACTTTTATGTGTATTCTACAACGACCTTAATCATATTGTTCCACAATTACTATTCTATTGGATCCCTATAAATATTCTTATTTCCTAGGTTGATGGAGAATTTTGAGCTATCAGTATCTCTATATAGATAATTCTGTTTATCCATCTCTAAATGAACAGAGTGTTGATTTCAAAATTCAAAATGTCCTCTGTTGAATAGTTATTATTTTATCTTTTCATATTGAATTCAACTTCACTAGTATCTCTACATAACTCTATTGGTGATTCTTTATTTTCGCATGAAATTATGATTGATAAATGAATTATTAAATATAGGATGATATTTAATTGCTTATAATTGTTTTGTATATCCTTTTCAGATCCCAAAAGTATGGATCCTTTACAATCCTCAAAATAGATAATGTTACAAGATATTTTCTTCCCAATGAATATTTTACATTATTCTCCATTATAGGATGGTGGTGGATTGAATAGTCCAAATATTTTACTGAATATGAATTTATTCATTGGAATATATCAATAACCTTTGATGTGATTATATATTTTAAGATATAATGGTCTTTATATACGTATCACACATCTCTATATATATATATTACATATATATCTTCAACACAGTGATCCCATCATCCAACCCTTTATCATGTCTTAGATATTATATCTCTTGTCCCATCAACTATCTAAAATTGTAGGGTATCACTTATAATTATTCATGTTTCTAAAACCTAAACCCATTTTCAGTCACCATTATTGATCCCAAATTCTGCCCCACATTTGGGTAGAGTGTGTACAAGTGTTGTAATAATCCACTTCTTTAACCAATATAATATATCTTTACCCTTATTTTTCAAGACAAAATTCAAATCTATCAAATTCATATTGGTTAGTGAGTTTTACATAATAAAATTTTTCACACAAATTATTGATAATTTCATATAAATGAGAATAAACTATGGATATATATTACATATGTTCCTCTTTGACATTACTCTGTGAATTTATTTTCCTAGGGTCCATTGCTATCAATTTACTTGTGGAAATTTAATCCAAGAATAATATATTCATCATCTATATCTCATATTAATATGATTATTTATACACAATATCTGTTATCAAATGATTTATCATAGTTCTCAAATATTCCTCATTTTCCTACTTTATTATGAAATATATAACAACATATTCTATACAAACTAAAAAATATGTCAATGTGATGTCTATATAAAATGTTTATTTATTCCAAGAGGATCAATTAATAAGTTTTTAGTCAAAATGGAATATCCATGAACTCATACATTGCAAACATGGTACTAAATGTTTTCTTAAGAATATACACATTCATCTCCTTTAACTAATTATATCACAATCATAAATCTAATATATATATTAATTGGGCTCCATGCAATTAATTGGAAATATCATCAATCTATGGTAGGGAATAGTTTTTCTTTATCATTGACATGTTTAGTTAATGATAGTCAACACATAAATGCGTCAACCCATCATTCTTCATGAAAATGGGAGCTAATGGAACCCATCGTGATGCAATATAGTGAATAAAACCCTTGTCTAAATTCACATTTATTTTCTTCATCATAATTCCGTTTACATGGGTTTCATTAAATAAGTGGTCTTGGATATCTGTAAATATCAAGATTTATTTTCAATTGAGAACTCAACATCTCCATCATTAGGAAGAATATGAAATACTTCACGGAATATATATGTATATTCATTTATAATGGTTATTCCATAAAAATATATATTACATTTTATTTCAATAAAAGGATCTGTATATATTTTCTTATAAGTATAAAATATCCATGTAAGTGATGAGGTTTCAAAATGTTAATCATCCCCATCTATAAAATTTAATTGAATTCATGAGTGATATCGGATATGGAAAGTGATTTAATTCACTCTATCATTGATGTAGGATCTAAATAAAATTATCCATTCTATTCCCGGAATAGAATAAAGTTCTATTAGAGTTTGTATAATTAAATTAAATAAAAGATTCATTAATTAGACTTATAATGGGGATGCTGTTTATGCTGGAGATGTAACTATTTCACCACATTCAGTAAATATCAAAAAATCAAACAACATGATTCATGGAAGTGGTGTAATGGATCTACTACAAATTCATGATATGAAAGGGTTCATAGAAATATAATAATATTGGAAATTTAAATTTAGTTAATTGATAATGAGCACCATGTTAATTATTTGATTTGGTTCCTTTCAATTAACATATCAAGAAATAAACACATGGATGAGATTCTTCATACTAATAATCATATAAAAGATATACAAGGGAAATAGATGTAATAACTCATAAATATAATGTATATCAGAACTTATGAGTCACTAGAATTCAATCAAGACATCTACATTAATTTTCATATTACATTTTCATACCTAATAATCTATCTATGTTTGCCAAAATGGTCTGAATAGAACATATGAATTATCTAATTAATATCCATTGGGAGTGTCTAAATAAAGGGTATGTTAGAATACCACTCATCATTTATAAGATTGATGTTTGTGTCAATTTAAAACTATCCCTTTTATGGGTGATTGCTGCTAGGAGCATTTGTTTCACAATAGAATCTACTTTCCAATAACAAAACATTGATGCAATTTCAAAGAAAATCTTATAATAAAAACTTTTATAAAATTATTGAATGTTATTATATATATATTCATATACCCAAGGGTTTTAATTTATTTCATATTATTATGTTATCTAAAAATATGTAGATAATACTCTTATACCAACTATAGTGGCCTGATCTTTAAACATTAATTATTTTATAATTGTTTTCACTGATTTATGAAAATTAAAAACCAAGGATCTAGAGGTACAATGTATTTAAAATATTGGACTAATAAAAAATCATATTGTATTAAAAATAAAATAATATTAATTTTTAACTCCATATAATTCTCTAAAATCTAATAGGTTATCAAAAAAAGTTATTGGATACCATATGTAAAATACCTAACAAAAAGGGTGATCTAGAAAAACCAGTATGGGAATAAATAATCCAATAAAGGATAACATGATAATCAAGACCATATCATGATATAATTATGGGACTAATCAAAAATAATGGTTACACTATATAAGTGGATGAAATGATAAATTCATTGAATCCTGGAATATAATTAAATAACACATATTCTGAAATCATAATCATAAGTCAATAGTTACTCCAATGTTCATCATTATGTTGTGGAAAAAATTCCATGGAGTATTGAGTTCACTCCCCATTCCTAGAAATATATTTAAAGAATTATCTTGAGGGATTGGGTTCACACCCCAATATAAAAATCATATTATGTTACATCTTATTGTATAATGATATCATACACTAACTCGATAAACAATATTAAATAAGATATATAACTTTATCAAATTTATTGGGGGGATATAATCTTATGGAAACCCTCTATATAATGTGGCATGCTTAGAGAATTTTCTAATTCAACAAACATGGTATCTCATTAGATAAAAACCTCACCCAATGAATTAAAGGGATATATACTTTTTCATCCATGTACAAAATATAGAAAATCATACATATATGTTCTATTTAAATAAAATAAACCATATATTAATAATAAACACAATCAAACCAAGAATAATAATGTGGTTTTTATAAGTGTAATTCAGGGTATAATAGAAGGATAAATCATAAGATTTTTCATAAGAAAAATGGATTTATTTTTAATATAATTTCTTTATTGAAATATCTGTATAGGTCAAGCACATAAAGCCCCCTTGTATAGAATTCAGGAGAATGATATCAAGAATAGAAAATAAGAGTGAATTAATTGGTTGGAGATTTATGAAATAAATAAAAAAATATTTCAATAGATAAATGATATTATTATTTTCTATAATATCAGAGTCAATCCAAGTGGGTTTACAATAAAATAATTAAGGTTTTTAGAAGATTTTCAGGGCTTAAAATCATTTAATTTGTGTGATTCTCGACACGAGGTGAGAAATTGGAATGTTCCCATAAATTTGGACTACTTTGACGTAGGAATTTAAAATGGAATGAACAAAATGTATAAAAAATGATTTTAAAGTATATTTAAAAAGTTATATATTTATGGGACACCTATACAATGATAAATAATGTTAATTTAAATAAAAATATGTTAATGGTAGAAAAATAATGAGAACATGTATCAGAATAGTATTGAGGGTAGTACGAAAGATCACTTACCAAATATCTAAATATGATATGCATGTGATATTAAATCAATAAAGAAATAATTTATATTAAAAAATATATATCGAATAATATTATTCATTGATATTTAATTTTCCAAGGTCAAATTTTTATGTTTTTTTATTTAATTTAAATATAGTTTCTTTTTATGTAGGTTACTCAGGGATGTTAAGTTATTGTACATTATATATATTTTTTATTGTAGTTAGATTTTTTATAAAATAACATCATGATCTGAGAAACAATTGAGGTTCATGTAATTTATTATTCATTTAGTTCTTTATTTATATATTTTCAATGGTTTTCACAAAATCAACAGAAATTATTAAATTTGCCTTGATATGTCCATTAAAGGTTGAAAATGTGACTATGACTGTTTATTTTTAGTCACGCATGTTTAATTTTCAATATTGTTATTTTATAATAATGATGGTGTTAAAATTATGACATATACATATTAAATACATTTTTAGTCCCATCCATGTTTGGGGGTAATGGAATAAAAAACATATCATTCATTGAGAGGATAGTTTGTAGACACAAACATATGACCAGATTTTTTTATAATGATATTTGACTAATATAAAAATATACATTCCATTATTATAATAATAATTTAGCATAGTAAAAATGTTATATTTATCTTACCTTTAGTGATAGAGGGGAATTTTGGATTTTTAAAGATAAAAAGGATACAAAAATATTAGGGTTGAGTTATTAGTATTCCCTTTGATGTTTTCCATTGGGAAACTCTATATTGTATCATTTCCTTTTTCTTTTTCAGAACAAGGATTTAATGACTATGGGTGGGTGTTCATGAGATACTGGGGTAGATTTTTTTTGGTTCAATACATTTTAATGGGTGTAGAAATGGGGAGTAGTTAATGTCTGTTTATAAGTAAAGAGAGTGGAAATACTGTAAATCCTTTAATTTCTAATAATCACAGTCCATTATTCTAGAAAAAAGGCCAATAAATAGAAAATAATGGTTCAGGTAATGAGATATGGCTAGGCCTCTCTATGTTATTCAATATCATACAAGTTTTTAACCTTTTTAAAACTGGTTCACTATGTTAAACAATTATGACCTTAATTTACCATTAAAACAGTAAATCTACTTTCACAATTATTAAATAACTTTAATTAAAGAAATTTAAAATTAAAAGTATTTAAATTTTCTTTAAAAAAATATTTTTAATAATATATTTTTATTTAAATATAAAATTTCAATGATTTTAAAAAATTAATTAAAAAATTATCAAACATGATGTGTAAAATTATTTTCTTATAAAAAATAATTTTCTGATTACAATTTATGTGTTTGATAAAATTATCTATATTTTTTATTTTCATGTCAAAATGTGGTTTATTATAAAATTAAATAAAATAGTTGTTGATTTTATGAAAAAAAAATCAGAATTTTAATAAAATAATATTTATTTTAAATTTTAAATTATTTTTTAGTACTAAATATTACTTAAGTAAAAAAACATTAATCATGTGACTTCTAGGGAGAACCTAATATTTTTTAGGGAATAATTTTTATTCATTAAATAAAAATTCAATTTTTTAAAATTTCATTGTTATTCTTATTTATAAAAAAAATAAATATTTTTTTTTAAATATATTTCTTTCACTGTCCATCCTAAAAATAATCAATTTTTGATAAATTTACAAAAAAAAAAACTCAATCACATTTTAACATGGTGAAACAAACTAAAGAATTCATTTTATTATATTCAACTTATATTAGTGAGAGAAATTATATTTACATATAAGTGCTAAATACCCAATGAATAAATTTTCATTTAAAATACATTATAAAGAATGAAATGTATATATATTATTACAATACAACAATATAGATTATCCCAAAGGTAATATTATAAAAAATATATAATATAAATTAATTATAAGGTGAATTTATCCCATAACATATATATTAACTTATATTGTAAACTTTTATCTAAATAGGGGAAATTTCTATATATAAATTTTAAGTCATTAATATATCTATATTTCAAGATTTAGTGTCAACTAGATTTTAAGTTATATCTTCTTCTAAATTTTCAGTTTGAGTAGTTCCAATTTTACTTAAAGCTTCTTCTTTAGTTTTCAAGCCAAAAAATATTTTAATAACCATAAATTATCTCCAGGATTGATTTTTTCTATGACAAGAATCATTCCCTTATCTCTCGAGAGAAATTCAATAGTTTCTTGTGGTTGAAGGTTGAGTATCATAGAATCATTTACATCCTTATCTAAATCATGTTTTGACATTAATGAAATTTTTTTCATAAAACCTAATGAAAAATACTCCTCACTTCCATTTAGAAATTAGAGGATTGATCAATATGTTTATTTTGGATTTTTTCTTCTCTAATTTTGGAAACTAGGGATATTATATTTTCTTATTCATCCCTTATTCATTCCAAGTCAAATTGGGAATGTTCCCAAATCATGGATTGTAATTTTTTTTAAGATGGATCACATTTCCTTACGTCAATAGACCATATAAATGAAATTAAATTTATTATATTGTTTTATAGGTATAAAAAATCTAAGTTGTGATTTTAACTATTCCTAAACATACCACACTATGAGAATTTTTCTATATGCGATTTGTGTTAATTTTGAGAACGAACATGAATATTACCACATCTGAGATATTATTTTGGGGTATTTTATATTTTATATTTTTTTATTATGATTATTTGATTTATCAAGCATTTTCAGTGAAAAATACAATATTTGGAACTGACAACATGTGGCACAAGGTTGGTTCATGGTTAGTAAAAACCATGCACCAACTCAGAGGAGGGTATGCACCATTAATAGTGGGACCTTCAAGGAAACATTGACTACTGCACAACTTTGCGGATAATTGTGATCCTATACAAGTGGGTATATCTGAGGTGCATGGTTGACCAAAAAAGCATAATCATTACCCCAATAACCATGCAGTCTCATTCCTTTTTGGATAAAGAGTGACATATGGTTTTCACATGGTTTAGAAAACCAATCATCCAAATCTTAAGGATTTCACAGTTTAATAAAATATGTAAATTATTAGTTTACCATCAACTATTTTAAACTAAATCCACCATAGTTCATTCTATTCAAGAATCTTCACCCTAAGTGTGCCTCACCCACCCACATTGATCCCTTGGACCCCAATTTCTTTGGGTATTTAGACTTGGTTCTTCAATTAAACATCAAGTAAAACTTTACTCAATTTAATCCTTTCTCTTGGTTCTTCATTCTACCATCATAAGGATAATCTTTCTCCAGTGGATCATTTGACCTAGTGAGAGTTCATTTATGTATTCTTCAGTTCCTTCATGATTTTTATGGTATGATCTTTCATTTATAAAATCCCCTTGTGATATGGTTTGTTTTTTCACTAGATCTAGATTGTTTAAATAATTGGGGCAGGTGATTAAATGATTCTATATTGTTTGACGATTTTATTTTTCTTGATGTTGTTTCTAAATGTGTTGTATAAATTTTCTGGGCAGTGGTAATTTTTTTTCAAATGGTTTTTGTGTGTGTATGGAATATGAAGTTGGTTTTTTCTATTGAAATTTTTTCCTTTAATGCGTGTAACTATTATTGTATATGTGTGCATGTAAATGTTGGTTTATGTGAGATGGGAAAAAGAAATTGAGCACAAAGAGTATCCTAGGTGACTAGATGGGTTGAATATGACTAGTACACTAGTCCGATTGGTGAGGCCATTGATTAGTTCTCTCTTGGAAGATTGAAGATACAATACTAACTAAACATATTATAAATATTGGAGACCACTAGAATTTATTATGCATTCCCCTCTAGTGGCTCAAGTAAGAGGGCACTATGGTTTATGATTTCTAAACCATGTAACTAATATAAATGGTTCCTAAAGTCCCACAAATACTATTGGATTAGGGATTACACATGGTGTTCATGTGATACTATGTTTACCATCTAAATAGAGTGAAATTTACTTTTCACATTGAATTTAGAAGAATGTTACCCTTATAAGTTCTCTCTAAAAGGTTTCCTTATACAGTTTATCTAAAAAGTACCCTTTCAATTTTATAAACCCCTGCATTTTAATATGTCTGATAATGTTATTAAATGGAATATTTCATTGGCTGATATCTTATACCCTCAGGTGTATAGAGACCATGTTATTTTTGTTTTAGGTAATGGAAATATATTACTTGGTGGTGAAAGTGGATCTGGTTTTATGTTTTCTAGATTTGTAGGTGTTGGTAGGGGTGGATTGAGGGTGTTTCCCTATTATTTCAGGTGAAAATTACTAGTGTGGATTGTTCTACTACCTATTTTGATGTTTTGTTTCTATTTAAATATTTATTAACAACTTAAATTATGATAGACATATTTATTTTTAATATAGTTATTGATAATTTGGGGATGTTTAATTATTACTTTTGGTTTATATTTAATTATGTGGGAGAAATTGATCACAATGTGTGTTTTCTGAATTCCCAGAAATGGTTTCTAACCCTCGGGGATAGTGAAAACCCATTGTTCCATGTCACTAGATGGGTTAGGAGTCTGGTTGGATAGAATCCCATGCTGTTTCATGAAAAAATGATATTAGAGTAGGTTTTTCTTTTTCATTAGGTCTTTTTTTGGAGATTTAGGCATACAAGAACTAAGACCGTTAGAGTATGAGGTTCTAGTTTTGAGTGGGGTTCATGCAAAAAACACATTATAAAAAAACTTGGGTCACCGTGGGATGTTGGTATTTGGATTGAATTCTACTCTAGGTGAGATTTTTAGACTGAAGATGTTGCATGAACACTAGTCTGGGGTGATGTTTGTTGTATTATTATTTTGTTGAATTTTTTTTTGCTTTTATTTAAGAAGATTTATATTTTTTACAACTAAATGTTATCAGAACAATGTATTAATGTTTGTTAGGTGTTTTCTAATGTTTGTAGAAAGATGAATGCCAAGGGACTTCATGTGAAACTATGAGAGGAGGATAGAGATATTGACCATCACCATCTAGACATAGGTTATTATAAGTAGTGGATTCTAATATCTAAACCATGTGTTTAAGAGTGGTACCTGGACTAGCTGAGGTTTGGAAAGCCAAACTATGTTTAGGAAAGGACATGGAATAGAAGATTCTCGAGAACAAGCCTCCATATTTTTCGGGTAGCATGGACCCCTAGGAAGAAGATGACTAGATTGAAAAGATAAAAATTGTATTTGGATTTTTTGACAATCCTCATTATGTTAATGTCAAATATGATTTATTATTCTTGGAGGGTCTCGATCAGAGGTGGTGGGACTCAGTTGTTCAATCTGGGAACCATGATCATATGGGTTTGAAGGATTTCAATTTAGTTAGTAGTATTTCCAAAATACTATGTCGTTTTTTAAGACATTATAGTTTTTGGATATCAATTAAGGGGACCAACCTTGTTGGAGTATTCTAAAATAATTTTCGAGTTAGTTCAGTTTTTACCTGATGTAGTTTCTAAAGAGGAGCTAAAATCCTGATGGTTTGAAATTGGGTTACATCAAGATATCTAATACTATGTATTCTTGTACATGATGAATACATATGATGAGGTGGTTGATAGATCACTAAAAAATGATATTTATTAGAGTGGTATGTATGGTTTCTATTTACCAATTTATGTAGTGTGACAGTGAAGTAATTGTACATCAAGAAAGAATCAGAATCATGATAAGAACAAGAAGATTGAAAAAATGTTGTTCATGTTATCCTTCATGATGTTTTCTTCTGTGGATTTATATTTTTGGTCATTCAAGTGACATAAACGTGGAATTATGGGGAATATGTGGTATAGGTTCTTAGCAGAACATATAACATTCCATCCCTATGGATGTATGGGGAACTTATTGTCGGTTCTTATTTGAAATTCCAAAATCAGCTTGATTCTTGTTCTACATCCTGTAGAAGGATGTTAATCTAGTTTGAACCATCAAAGATATAGGGCTATAATTTATTTGTTCATGATGGTAGGGCTGGAAATTTTTCATGGAAATGTCATCTTAAGTTAAATCTAAAGGTTACAAGTCATCCTCGGTCTTAGAAAGACACGAGGAATCTCCATTCTATGGATCAATAACTTCTGAAATGTAAAGAATGAACTTCTCTGGTATGTGGTATAATTTTTATTTCACAATTCTTATCTTATGTACTATTTTTCATATGTGGATTTATTTCTTTTATTTATACTCATCATGCGAGGTGTTGAAATTTTCTACTGATCTCATGATGTATTCGATGGATTTGGTGAAACTTCTTGGTAAGGTGTGGGAGGAGGGATTTATGTGCTTCTCTTGTGCACATAACAAGCGAGGGGAAAATATAGAGTTGGATTTCATGGCTTTTTAAATTAAAATATTATATGTGATCCTTAGTGAGGATCAGATGGGGCATCTTTATGGACACAACAATTTCTAGAATCAGTTAGTGAGTTTTGTGCTATAGGATAGAGGCCATATGGATTTTTATGGTGAATGGGATCCTTAGTCAGGATGTGATGGACCTGCACTTCTATAATTAGGAAACCTAGTTTTCCATATATAATCACTCATTTTGGAGGATGATGAAAGATGTTAAAGGTATGGATTATATCTTGGGGTGGATGGGTCCCGAGAGGTATTATTAGATGATTTCTCATTTTTTTCCTTTGTAGTGGGATTTTGATTTCACCATTGATTTGGAACTGGGAACATAACTGATATTTCATTCATCCAACCATATATACCCCACCATGTTTAAGGGATTTAGTGATACAGTCGGGTTATTTAGAATCCAAATTATTCATTCACCCTATCATCTCACCTTATACTACACCAGTTCAGTTTGTAATTAAGAATGATTGATCTGTCTACATGTGTATTAATTACTTGAATCTGATCCAATTAAAAATAATGAATAATTATCAATTTCTCCTTATTTATGACCTTATTGACCATATAAATAGGTTAAATGTATCTATCTATGATTTATTTGTGTTTTAGGTATCACCAGGTAAGATTTAGAGAGGAAAAAGTTCTAAAAATAGCATTCCAAACCAGGTATGCCCACTTTTAGTATTTAGTAACTCCTTTTTTTTAATGAATTACCTAGTAGTCTTCATGCTTCTCATTAATAGGGTGTTAAATCAATACCTTAAATCATTCGTTATGGAATTTTTGGATGAAATCCTAGTTTTCTCTAGGATTGAGGAAGAGAAAGAGTGGCACCTTGTGATTGTGTTGATAACTTTTTGAGATCAATGTATCTATGATAAGATATCCATGTGTTCCATTTTAACTAAATGGAAAATGTTTTGGGGTCATGAGATCTCAAAATTTGGGGTTTTTTTGGACCGTAATAAGATTTATGACATGATGTCATGGTCGTAGTCAAAGAATGTTTTTCAAATCAAAAATAATTTTTTTTGTTATCAGATGGTATTATAGGTGGATTGTTCATTATTTCTCTCATCTTTCACCACTAGTTATTGTGCTTAACCAAAATGGCATAAATATTTAATTGATCACAAATTATTAGGAATCCTTTGAGAATCATTAGTGGTAGTTGACTAATTCTCATATTTTGATATTTCGCAAACAATGAAAGGGATTCATAGTCTAATGTGAAGCCTCAGTTATAGTTCCAGAGTGTCTGTTAATGCAGGATGACCATGTGGTGGTACATATTCTTCTATAGCATCAACCACATGAAATAAAATACCAAACCCATGACATGGAATTAGAGATAATGTTGATCACCTTGATGACATGAAATTATTAACTATTTTGGGGATAATTTGGTAGTCTATTAAGATAAAAAGATCTTATGTTATATTTTCTTCCTAAAAGATCTAAATTTGAGGAAACACTATTAGGTTGAGTATCACTAGGCGCTTTATTTTTTCACCATGTAGACCACGAAAAAAGGTAATGTGGTGGATGATTATTTCAAAAGTAAACTACTGGTGTAGTTAGTGAAAGATTCTAATGATGAATTTTCCTCGATGGTTCTTTTCACCCAGATGACTTTAGAGACCTTGAAACATAGTATATGTGCATTCCTAGATAGTGTTCACCCAACAACCTCCCTCTTGTTGTTGATTTGGCATGATAACCTTCATGATGAGTAGTTCCTATAGTCTATATAGTTTTTAAATGGTGAGTAGGTTCTCAGTGAGTGGTCATTTTATTCAAATAGAATTATTTTCTTCAAGGGATGTGTGGTGTTGTTGTTGTCCCTATGGAATGAGGTGATATATGATACCCACCATTCATATAATTATGTTCATCATAAAACCTATATGTTTTTTATGAATTTTCCATGTGTTTTGGTGGCTGGTTAAGAGGTAGGACATAAATGACATTGTATACCAGTGTTAAACGTGTCAACAGGTTAAAATAGAGCACCGAAGGCCCTCAAGATCTTTTAATAAATTACCCATTCCACCCTAAAAGAAGGACAAGATCTCCATGAATTTTATTATTGCATTACCTCATACATCATGTGGACATAGTTTAATTTACGTTGTGATTGACCATCTAATAAAATTGATCCATTTCATTATGATTAAGAACTCGAACAATGTGAAGTAACTAGGTCTGTTGAATATTTAAGAGGTAGTGAGGATTCATGGTGTGATTTCCACTATTATTTCATACATAGATATCTATTTTACCTCTTAGTCTTGGGTATTACTTTAGAAGGAATTGGGGTTGCAAGGGAACTGGAGTACAACATTCTATCCTCAAATAGATGTCCAGAAAAAGTGGGAAAATCAAATACTATAAGACTTTCTCTAAGCATGGTTGTTTAATTTTAGAGTCTTATGAGATATCCATTTGTGGTCGGCTATGTTTTTATATGATTCAATTAAAAAAAACTCGACTGGAATGACTCAATTTGAGTCAATTTATAGTTTGTTGTGTTGATAGACATTGTGATTAAAGAACATGTGGGGGGGCATCCTTTTCAAGATTGAGAATTGTGCATGAGACCTCTAAAAAGGTTTTATTATTCCAGAATATTTTTTTGATAGTATATTGAATCCATAAATCTTTTTATGACACAATGTGCCAAGCCTTCTAATTATTAGTTGGTGATCTTGTGTAGTTGGAAGGATCCCCTCAAATGGGACACTAACGCCTCGATAAAGAGGGGAGGCTAACAATGAGGTATTAAAGACCTTTTAAGATTAACTGGAGAGTTGTTAAGGTGGAATAATAGTATTATTTTCCATCTCAATTAATGTAAATACATGATTTTTTCCATGTATTGTAGCTAAAAATGTATAATTCAGATCCATCCCATGTGCTGAATCGAGAAGTGTTAGAGATAGAAAATAATTTGTCTATTTTTGAGTGACCCATACAGATTGAGGATTCCTTTGATAATGTGATTTATAAGATGTTTATACCATTGGTTTGAGTTCATTGGAAGCATGGTAATAATGAGAAATAGAAATTGTAAGAGGAATCTTAGGTTTAGTGGAAATACTTGTTTTCGTTCTCTGATATGACATTGAGTTGACCTTTCGGGGGAGAAAAGCTTTAATGGTGGGGATAATTGCCAAAATAATGATCATATGTTGAGGCATTTTATCTATTATTTTTTAACATATTTTTTCTATTGGATATTCCAAGGGTTCTTACTGGAAAAATACATTTTGGACTATTTTTGGTGGCCCACAGTTTGTAGAAAGCATGATCCATCCTAGAGGAGACTGTGTGACATGGATAGTGGGATTATCCAGGCTACATGGCATACTACACAACAATGTAGCAAACAATGTGCCCAAACAAGTGGGTCTGTCTTAGGCATATGGTTGATCGAATGGGCATGTAACCTCCCCAAGGAACCATGAATCATTTTTCCTATTTGGACAGAGGCCCACATGGTTTCTACACCGCTTCTAAAATAAAATGTCCAAACCCTGCATCCTACCTAGTTTATTATAAATATAGACATTAATATTTTTATATCTCCTATTTTTAACTCAAATAAACCACAATTCATTTCATTCGTTATTATTCACCCTAGCCACACCTCCCCCTCCCTCAATGTTCCCTTGGACCCCAATATCATGGTGGATTTGGGCATGGATATTTAAATAATCGGTATCTAATCCTTTCCCCTCTTGATTTATTCCTTCCACTTGGTTCTTAATTCTTCATACACTATGTTTGAATTTATCTAGTTTATGGGTAATCAATATTTATGTTTAAGGTATGATAATGTTTTTAAAGTATCCCATTGTGGGGAGGTTTGGTTTTCAATATGATTCTGGAAGGATTCAAGTGTGAGGTTGGGCATTCCATGATTTATACTGTTGAGATGATTTTAGTTTTCATGATTTTATATCTAAATTTGTCCTATGAATTTTGTGGGTGGTGAGAATAATTTTTTGAAAAGGTTTTGAAGTGTGTAATGATTAGAAAGGGGTTTTCCTTTTAAAAGTGTTGGTTACCATTTTTGTATATATTTTTTGAGGTGTGTTCATGTGAAAGGTGTTTTATGTGAAATGGGAAAATAATAGATTATTATTGGAATCCAAGGTGACTTGATGAGATGACTAAGAATAGTACAGCAGTCAAATTTATGGGGCCAAGTCCTGGTTCTTGTTTGTTGGATTGACCCTATGACACTAACTAAACATATGTTGATTATTGGAGAAAAAAAAACATGGGATGTGTTCCCATATAGTGGATTGTGAGTGAGGATATTGTGGGCTATGGCTGGTATACCATGTCACCTTGATATGAGGTCCCTAGTGTCCCACTAATAGAAGGGCCTCCGAGGTTACTAATGGTTCTCATGTTATTATAGGATTAACGTCTGCATTCTTAAAACTTTACTTTTCAAAATGAATTTAAAATAATGTTTCTCTAAAATATTTCCTATATAATGTATCCACAAATATTTTATCTAAAATATCTCCTTTATTTTTTATAAGACCCTTCATGTTTATTTTTAATATAATGTTAGAGTATGGAATATTTCATTTGGTGATATCCTACTAGGATCTCACTCACACCATACGTACACCCTCTATTGTATGTATAACTCTTTATGTTTGACCTAGATAAATAAAAGTTGTTCTACAGTGGTGAAACTGGATCAAGTAAATAGAGTTCCTCCTTTTCATGTGTTGTTTTAGGTGGCCTGAGGGTGGTGTCCCACTTTTAGCATGGAGGTATTGGTTAGTGTGGTTGGTTCCCCTCGACGTAATTTTGTTTTAGTTTTTTTTAAATATTTAAATGGTTTACAATTAGATAAATGTATTTCTTTTAGATATATTAAATTATCATGTGGTGATGTTTCATTCTAATTGCATGTTTATGGGTAATTTTATGACCTAATTCACTCCCAAAGTGTGTTAGTGTATTCCCTTACATTAGTATACAATCAGTGGTGATCGGGATGGCCCTTTGGGCTATGTCACTGGATGGGTCGGGTGTTAGGATGGGTGGAATGCTAGACCTTTTGGGAAAATTAATACAATGCTTGACATTATAGTACATAAATTCATTTGACATTATTGTTCATAATGAATTGAAAATAATTTTTAATATAGAAAACCATTTAATATAAATAGTAAATCAATATCAAGCCTTCATAATTTTTGTTAATTATATTTTATAAATAAATTTTTATTATATGAATTTTGTGAATTTTTTCAATTAGAATGGAATTAATTTTATTATAATTTAATTTGATTTCTTGTATTACAATTGATTTTATATAACAATTGATTTTATGTTTTATCATTTTAACTTGAAAAAATAAAATTATTTATGGAATTGACCCATAAAAAATAGTGTGGGGAATGTTTTTCCATTGTTGTGAAAAGAATTGTTATTTAGTGAATAGTGAGAAATATAAATTAATATAAAATTATTGTGTATTTTCCTTAAATAATGTAATTAAAAATTTAACTTTTATGATAAAGTTTCATAACAATATCTTAAGTATAATAAATGTTATTATTTATATAGGAATAATCGTTATAATTTATTTTGGTATAAGTTCATTTTTTGGATTGAAAATTCATTTTTGTAATAATATTTTTTTATTATATAATATTTTTTATAATAAATTAATTTATATCATGTATAGAAATGGAATCTTGAAAAAAACACCATATTTGGAATATGTTGGACCAAATTAAAAATAATATGTCCCATTTATTTTTGGTCGATGTTAATAGAAAGTGTATTAGGTATTTGTCACTGTAGTTATGGAAAATCAATATATTATTTTAAAAAATAATGTAATAAATCTAAAAAAACTCCCTATAAATTTTAATTTTTTGATTTCGTAAATGTATTTTGGAAATAAAAATAATATATTTAATATTTTAGCATTTTAATTTATCATTACTTTAGTAAGGGCCTTAATTTTTTTTCAAATAATTTATATAAATAAAGTGTCACTCTCTATATTACAATACCTATAAATTTTAGTCATATGAACAAAGAGGGTCTATATTGTGTTATAAATAGATCTTTTAAATAATTTTTTTATCAGGGTTATTTATTTTTTATTTTAATGTTTGAAATAGTTACATTAACTTTTTTTGACACCAATGGTGGGCCTATGTAATTTGTATAAAAATCAGTTTAATAATTTTGATTACTATAAAAGTGACATGGTTTGGGGAGGATATATTTTCCCATGAATTTTATTTGTAAATGTAAAAATTTATGGATTTTTAATTTTTTATATGTAAATTAAATGATTATATTCTCAAAATTAATGTCAAATTAATGTAATAGTTCAAAAAATTTAATTATTGTTATTTTATAGTACAAAATATTAAATTAAATTATTTTAAGTTCATAAAATTTATATAATAAATTATGTGAATAGGATATAGTAGAAATTATAAAACATGGTCCATTTATGGGTTAATTTTTCTTTCATAGTAACTTTAATTAACCAATTGTGTAAAAAATTGACATCATGATAATCATCAAAAGGGTTAACATGGAGTTCAGACATTGGGATACGGGTGAAAAAATCACGTAAATATGTCAAAATATTTTTAGAGAGATTATTTGAAATGATCATCATCATTATATTATATTCTTATTATATCTATTTATAGCCATTTTTTCATGAAATTTAATTTATATCAATTTATTTCTTTAATAAATTTCAAGAGAGCCCCTCCGCATACTTATTAAAGTGAACATCTTATACTCTCTTCCTCAAACATTTTGAGTAGTATAGATTGAAAAATACATACCCAAGTATCTCTAAAAAATTACTCCCCATATCATATATGTATTAGTGTTAAAAAATTTAATCCTATATTTCCTAATGTGTAAGCCAAAGAATTTATCGAAGGAAAAGGTATAAATCATATCCGACATATTTCATGTTTAATTCTTCTTCAACATCATTTTAATATTTTTAACCCTGATGAATTAAAAAAATCATAATAATCCATATGCGAAAATATTTTTATGAACACTGTACAACTATCGTCCATCCATTTTCTATCCTATAGAAAATAAAAACATCTGTCATGAATATGTGTGGATTACCACTTCCTAAAAGGGGTGTGTTTGATTTTCTATCACTGAAAGTCATGAAAATTTAATCATATTGATTATATATGTGTGTGTGTGAAATTGAAAACACTATCACCATTTCAAAAAGGTAATATATCATTTATTTTATTACCTTTTCAGTAATAGGAAACCAATAAAGTCATTCGTGTGTGCATATATAACATAACCTTCATAGAGAGATATTATTTTTTACCCATGTTTAATTATCATGGATATTATAAAAAATATATATATATTAAAATTATTAAATTTTCATTATTATCAATCAAGAGTTAGATTTATAATGATCCATATTACCAAGTTCATCCCACTAAATCTATTGTGGCATTATGAGCCAAATGTCCCAAAAACATCTGATGAAAATAGAAATGATGACATAACTAAATAAATTTTTTACTAAATTATATAAATTCCATAAAAATAATATTATAATAAATCTGAAAAAGAGTCACAATAATTTAAATAATTTACATATTTATTTTTAAGGATTATAAATAATGTTCACAAATATTCAGACTCGAGGTAATAGACCCCTAACATAAAGCCTTATTTCAAATGTCTGAAATATTCATTTTTTAAATAATTTTCTTCTATATACATATTATTTAAATTATTAATTGGTTTCATCTATTAATATAAAAATAAATTAAAAGGGAAATTTTAGGAGTCCTAATTACTTCATAATAATGTTTAAATAAATCCATTTACATATTTAATATAAGATATTTTTACATTCTTTACAAGAGGGAAAATGAATGATTTATTTTAAAGTATATGGCATAAAAATATTCTCCCACTTCCATGGATGTTAATTTATGTCTTTATTCCTCTACATTATTCCATGTTTTATTCAGGAAAACTATTTTTTTCATCTGATCTACTTATTTTTGTTTTTACAATTGGATTTTAATAGGATATGATATTTATCTATCTAAAAATTATTTTTGTATGGGTTAAAAATACGATTTCCAAGAGTTTTACGATGAAAAGGTGAAAGTTTGAAATGTTTTATTCATTATGTGATAGTTAACAATAATATATATTTTTTGAGGCTAATAAAACATATATTTTGTGTGATCTTGATATAACTTATATGAGGGGTGGGCTTGATAATGTATATACGATGGTTGATCCTGGCACAACATATACAATGGGTGAGACCAATAAAGATATATAATGTATTGGGTAATGTTCCTTATATTAAAAGTATTGAATGAGGTACTTAATTGGAGGGGTTTATTTTATGGATTTAGCTAAGCTACTATTATTTCTGAAATAGTTTATAAATATAATATTGTATGTCTCATAAATGGTATCTATTTTTTAAAGGATTTAATTATGAATAAAATGTTTTTTATTCTTGTGGATATGATTTGTATCATATAAACAACTAAGTTTTCTATATTAATTATAATTTTATGGAGTTTTATGTTTGTCGAACAGATTACTTAATTTTATATCCCTTACACAATTTTGGTGTTCTCATCCATTATTTCTAAATGTTGTTAACTATATTTAATTAATAATAATAATTAAGAGGAAGTAATTTTAAAGCCTTGGTGATTTTTCATGACGAAAAATAATGTGTCAATTTAAAATTCTTAAATTTTTGGAATATATAAATTGAGTGTATCTTTTCACATTCTAATGTATTTGATTATTATTTAATAGTTGTGACCAAATCATCTAAAAATCTAATCTCAAATGTTTTTTTAGAATATAAGAATATTATTTATATTTTTAAGCAATGAAATTGCATAATGTTTACGTTTGTGTCATTATAGTTGGTATTATATAAATGTTTAATGTTAATTTAGATGTATAAATAATGTTAGTAGAATATTATTGAATTATTATATTTCCTTATTAAGATGAAATTATATATATATTTGAATATTCCGATGTTTTTCTTTCAAATATATTTCTATTCAAAATGATCTTCCATTGAGGATACAAGGAATAATATGTAGGTTGAAATAAAGAGGATAATATCCTTCCAAATCATCTTCCTAGAATAGTTAGAATTTCAAATAAGTAGTTTGATGTAGTGATGGATCAGTTTATATAATCTATAAATAGAAGTTCCATCCTTTTAAGAGAGATACTAGATTCACCATAGACGACCATATCGATAATTGATATTTTTATGAAATAGGACTCATTGGATTTTAGTGAAACCTAAGATCCATTAGTATATAAAGGATGGATAAATGCTCTTGGAAATATAGTTGATGTCACGGGATGATCTGGATGTCAAAATTTAACTCATTCCATTTATCGTTTCACATGTGATGGATATAGATTATGGCTATTGGTTAAGAATACATGGGAACTATTAGAATGTTTCCATGGAATATAATTTATTAACGAAATTTCTTCTAGGGAAATATTTTTATATGGATTTTTTTAATCTGGATGTTGAACAAATTCATGGAGTTATGGAAAGAGGATGATTTTTTATCCACCTATGTGGAATTTTTTTAAATAATAATAGGTAAAAACAAAATATTATCTTCAACCATGATATTATAATTAATAAATTTTAATTAGGATGAAAAAAATGTTTATTAAGATAATTGGCCTCCTGAAAATTTAAAAGTCATTGGAATGTTATACATTATACAGAAATAGATGAGATGAAATTTTCTAATATATATATTCCCTGAGAGTAAATGATTAAGAACACATCAAGGTGGAATTAAATAGAGAATCATTCGAATTGAAAATCTATTGGAAATACCCATGTATGTTTTAAGTGTGGTAAATTTATTTATAGAATATGTTATGGAATATGAAAAGTGTTACTAGTATTGTATTTTATCTTATAGGGCTCATGACTATGTTGAAAATAGCCTTGAAAAAACCCCAAAAATGGGGTTGTTATTTGAAAATGTGTAATGGAAGATGGTTTGGATGTGGGTGAATAGACCAAATTAATAAATTAAAATATATTGATTATTTCAATTAATTAATGATGATATTTTTTTGAGTTAATTTTTAGCTTAAATAAAGAATGAACACAAGGAATATAATATTGGTTCGGTCCAAAGTATATATAGTCATGTCGTATATGTCTTTAAATAGTGATAGATACATGTAAACTAAATTAATGTTTGAGTGGAGTCATAATATGATTAAATAAACATTTTCAAAGGGATGGATAACCATGATTGTTACATCCCCTAATCCAAAACTCTCTCATATGGACAAATATGGTTTTTTATGAGAAATAATGTGTGCCTCCACATATACCAGAAGATGTTGACTAGAAGCAATGGTGTAGGGATCATAGTGGGGAGACTCTTCCTTTAATACATAGTTGTAATATAGTATATGTAAAAAAATATTATAGTATTGAAAATAATAGAATTGTAAAAAATAAAACTATAAGGTAGTGTAAGAACCAATAAACCATGTAATAGTGAACAATGTATTCTCATGATGAAATTTATCTAAATGTAAAACTGAAAGAGATAAAAATAAAATAACCTCATGGAATAATAAACCCCAAAGCCCCCGATTATAACTCCCACATCATTCTTATTTCTAATATCTAACCCATCTGGAAAGTAATAATCAAATTGAAGGTCCCTTTCCATTTTCTAATCAAGAAACCCTATAATATATTCAGGTACCAAATGTTATCCTAAATAGGGCGTGATTAAAACTCAGTAGGTTAAAACCACTCTATCTAAAAAGAAACAGTATGATAAAAATCATAAGAAATATGGTAGTAAATATGTATATTAATGACTTATTTAATTAAATAAAAAAATCAACCTACATTGGCATCATTCCATAATATATATGAGCATAGAGCATAACCATGACTACCATAACAAAAATTCCATGGTATCATCAGATAGATGTGAAATTCAAATTAAATATTAATTTCAACATAATTCGGTCAGGCCCCCTATTTATTCATTTCTATATCTTGGTCATTCCCTGGATATAATAATTTCATCATCATCAAGATGAGCACTCTATATAAACATTTCAGTATAACTTTGGAAATCTCTATAACAAAGCAATTTATCATTTGTTAAAAGATTAAAATGTAATCATTCCCGCATCAAGATCAAAACATTTCAATATGGAATGAAAGACACATCATAATATCACAAGCCACAATTTTTAATTTATCTAACCTCAATTTCTCTCTAAATTATCCATTCATGAAGAAAATTATTTTATAAGCTTTTTCAATGAAAATTTTCAAGCCCATTTTATATAAAATAATCACCATTGATTAAATAATCTATTAAATCATTTTCCATGGTGAATCTATGTCAAAACTCATATGATATTTTTAGTCTTGCTAAAAATATTTTAATAAATTTTAAAATTAATTATTATACGAGGGTAGGTTCACCCTATATGTAGACTCTTGATATGTCTCTATATCATTAAATCCAAAGGGATCCAACAAATAATCAAACATAATTTTTATCATCACCCATTATCCTATTTATTTAATAGAATGTAATTTAATTATAGTCGAACAATTTTTTACATACATAATCAATTAGAAACATACCATAGGGGTTGGTTTTAGTTAATCTACATTTAACCAGTGATCAAAATAGTGGATTCAATAGGATAATCCAATATGAATGAATGATACGATGATATCAAAAAGAACATAGATCACCCAATATTAAGATCTATAATAAAAATAATAAATTTCTTAGTGATTCTTTAGCTATAATGTAAGAGAGGTATAATCCTATGAAAAAATCTCACTGGGGATGTGACACCTGATAAAGATGTCGAACTGAGAAAAAAAATAAAAAAATTAGAAATCATTACTCTAGGGTTGTAAAGAGAGGGTGACACTGGATAAATAATGAATTAATTGTAAAATATTGATTGAAAACTACTGATATAGATAAATTCATGATGTCTAATCCTTTCACACAATGTATTTCAATTCTTTTGAGTAATTCGAAAAATGATGTCACCTCGAGTTAAAATTACCCCGATCGAAGTTACCCTATGTGAAACAGTTTCATGTTATTAATTCACATCACTTCCTAAACCAGTTCGTGATGTATGTCTAGTGATAGTTACATGTCATTTAACATGTTCACACCATGTATTTATTTTATTCGCTGAACTAGATCATGAATTTACATGGTGACTACTACACAACATGTAATGTTTACATGGTGTATAAATGTCTAGTAGATAGCTCTCAGCCTTATTTCAATTAGAAAATCTTGAACCACCCATGAAGCCTTTCAAATTCACATCGAACCCTCATAATCCCTTGAAATTATTATACACAGACTCCATTATTATTTTTTAAAATACATCATATAATTTTAGGTCATTTATTCATAAAAATACTCTCTATTTTAAATCTAATACACCATATAAGGGTTAATAATTAAGAGAAACCCAAAAGAAATAGGTTTAAATAAAAAAATAAAAGAGGGACATACCTAGAATTTGACAGGATCTGAAAACCTCCCACTTCCCCTACTCTATATCAAATCATCATTGAGAATCTCAAAGAATCGCTATTGAATCTAAATAAACAAGTATAGACTATGTGATAAAATTCCATATTAACCCTCCCTAGTCTCCTCTTGAACATGGAAAATTTTCCAATTCACTCAAACTAGAGTTATGGTCTTTCCTCAGAGATGAATCTCATTGTGGTCTAAAATCTATTTTGGATTCTTCATATAGGGGTCATTTATAAAAAATATCAGTTTCATCAATGTTTACCACATGATATGGTCCAAGATGATATCTCTTAAGCTGGAATATGTGAATCAAATAGTACACAACACTGTAGCAATGTGAAATTACTAATTGATACACCACTGGACTGACCCTTTCCACTATATGAAATAGATCGATATAACTAGGCAATAAATTTTCTCATTTCATAAAATGGTGTTTCCCCCATTATAGGCAACAATGAAAGAAAAACAGGATGACAAACCTCAAGCTCTTGTGGTCATCTCCATTGGTTAGTGAAAAATGTCTACCTAGTCGGTGTGGTCAACAACCACCTTCTAATCAAATGAATATACATAGAGATGTCTTATGTGAGACTAAGTCCCACAAGCACTAAATCACTTCCCAAAACCAAAAAAAGATTTGAAAAACAAGAAATTCAATAAATATACATCATGGTATCCATATGTATCAACACATGCATGATTTAATTATAATAAAACCCATTGATTGCTAATTTCCATCCCAATTAACCACCAAAATCTAAAATTATTCGATCACAACATGTGAAACAAAAATTTAACAGTCTTTTTTTATTGAAAACTTATCTATTGATTCTAGGAAATGGTCAAGTTTACCTCTGATCCTACATCCTTTTGATCACCATACTTTATCAAGATGTGAATCTCTGATCTCTATAAGAAATTATACATTTTAGAACATCGTGAAAATGAAAAACCTCCATCATGTAAAGAGTATGCTGGTCATCCACATTAATGGTATCCCTAATTAGTAATAAGTGGGACACCTTCATTAGAAAATATATGATCACTCATATTGCATCATTCTTATGGGGTATCCAAGTAAATCATGTCATAGAACCTACATTGACATCATCCCATTCCCATTCCAGAATTGGTAGAGGCTGCAATATCCCAGAAGGCCTCAAATTCTCAAATTTCATCTAATGATAGGTGGAACATCTCATCATAAAATCAACTACCTATTACATTCTTCTGAACCATTACTCTATATATAGATAATAATATATCTATGTTAATCATGGTTGTGTTTTATATCTTGAAACATGAAACTCTCTCATCATCTACACAAGTAATCCCATTGAAACCCATTCCTTTCAATTGAAGATAAGATAATTATAACAATCCAGAGACCATATGGATGGTAGCTACCCACCCTATATACTGTTTCTTAAAAATAATCCAACCATATTAGGAAGTTGGTTAGTATTATTTTGTTCAAGATACATGAGTATAAAATATTTCTATGTCAGTGCTACTCTCTCAGGGGACTCTTGAACATCTAGATACATGTATTAAAAGAGTTCCATACTATACCACTCATAACTATACTACCATACATAATCTATATGTGTATTCTAGATCAATACATCAACAATGAAATTTCATTGTCCCAGTTTATAATCCAAAAAAATTCTGAAGTTGACATTTACTTGACCCAACATCTATGCTGAACATTTAGGTTCACTGAGAAATGTTTTACATGAAGAAATTATAGTTCAGGAAAACAGAAAAAACATCTCCCCCATAATAGCATGCCCCAATATATCATTGAATGTAAATAAACATCTAAGCCTATATCTATAGTAGGGTAATTCCTCCCATGTGGTTACGTCTATCTGGTTCCCTAAGAAACCATTTGATCCTCTTACATCAAAACTGATCAGAGTTGATCTTGAAATTAATCATAGTAAAATGTATTTTCCATATCCAAAGAAGGTAATGTGTTGAATGGTGATGAGGTTATCCTCCTCATTTTCTCTTTAAGGCTTCACTTGTATGCATCCAATAAAATATAATCCATCCCTTTTTTGGTTAGTGAGGGCATCAGTGCTTCCAGATGGGGGAAGTCTAGGATGAGGCACTAGTAAAAATCTGCTATACCCAAAAATATACGAATATTGAGGAAATTCAGGGGTCACTACCTAGATACCAAATATGAAATGATCTCTAGGTCCATTGAAACTACTTCTTCTGAGAGAACATTACCTATGAAATGGAATTTATCAATCCAAAAACAATATTTCACTAATGTGTTGTAAATTAGATACTCTATTAATGTAATCTATATGATTTCATTATATTATAAATGATTATCTACTGATTGAGAGTGATATGTGATATTTTTTAAAAAAAATTAACTAAATGATCCACAGAAAAAAATATATGATTCATCAAGGCCAAGAATACTTATGCTGTGTTTTTTCAGACCAGATAGAGTCACTCTTGGCATTAAAATTATCCTAAATTAATCTCCTACTATGTTTTTAAGCTAAAAAATTATTCAAGAAATTAATTTTGAAAATTGTATACCACATGGAAAAAACATTCCTACATTATTCATCTATAATTTGTAAGATGAACTTCCTTCTAAGCCATGATACAATCCTATCTGCACTGAATTATTTCTTTATGTCCCTCTTAATGATCCCACTTTCCCTATTGAAAATAGTTTCCTACATCTGGGAAAGTAAATGTAACTCTCCTTAAAAAAATTTGTATTATAAAGGTACAAAACTATAAAATTCATACCAATAATCATATTGTAACATATCATTTGTAGCGTAAAAGGTTCTGAAATGAAATGGTGACAACCAATTTTTAAAGAAAGTACCCTAAAAAATTTTATATTCTATGAACACACTCCCAATAGTGTATTTAAGGATATGATATAATCCATGAATTTGAAAAAAATACAAAACATTTTTCCAAATGGGAAGTTATAACGAAATGAAATGGTCCTATATAAAACATATCACATGAAATAATAGATGATACAAGAATTTCACCTTTAATTGTCGAATGTCTTGTATCTAATATAGCATGAGTAGACTATAAAATGAAGCTTATATTCCCCACTACCCTGGGATACTGTATAACTAACCTTTATTATTCCCTCTACCTTTTACTACTACTCCGGAATTGGGGTACTATGTCCCCTTCATTGACTTGGATGCTCATTGGAACTCCAACTACTATTATTTTAAGGGGTAGTTGTGTACTTTGAAGGCACTGGTACCTATACTGGTCCTCTATCACTACTCTTTTGATACATATCCCTAAAAAACGTCTAAAGGTGACACATCCTGTGGTATAGACTGAACTCTAATGTAGTTTACATACACTTAGTTGAAATATCCACATCCCTAACTACTATACACATTGTTTTCAAGAAAATAACAGTCACAACAGTTCTTTATGCTAGAGGAAGAGCCCCCAGATCGCACTACTGAAACATCAAAGTTGCAACAAAAGGACTTTTTCATATCCCCTGCAATAATTAGTGTCCGATTAATCACATATGAAAATATAATCAAGAAAAATATGTTCATATATGACATAATCTCATTGTGAACCCTGTTATGAAAATCTCTCAACTATGTGATCTCATCAATAACTAAATGTAAAACAAAAAGAGAAAAAAAATAAAAGAACCTGAACTCATAATAAACCCCAATGCCTCTGATTATAACCCCCAAATCATTCTCATCTCCAATCTCCAACCCATGTGGAAATTAATAATCAAATAGAAGGTCCCTTTCCATTTTCTAGTCTAGCAACACAACAATATTTCCATGTACCAAATGGTATCCTAAATATGTTGTGATTAAAAATCAGTAGGTTAACACCACTCTGTCTAAAAAGAACCAGTATGATAAAAATTCCATGAAATATGGCAATAAATATTTATATTAATTACTTATTTAATTCAATACAATAATCAACCAACATTGTCCTCATTCCATAATATATATGATCATATAGCATAACCATTCCTTCCATAACAAAAATTCCATGGAATCATCACATAGAAGGGAAATTCACAATGAATATTAATTTCAACATAATTAGTCCAATCCCTCTATTTAAGCATTTCTATATCTAGGCCATGCCCCCTACAAAAGCATTTCATCATCATCACGATGAACACTTTATATAAGCATTTTAGTATAACTGTGGAAATCTATATAACTAATAATTTTTTCATATATTAAAAGTTGAATATATAATCATTCCAGCATCAAGAACAAAACATTTCAATATGGCATTAATGACACATCATAATATCACTAGCCACAATTGTTAATTTATCTAACCTCAATTTCTCTCTAAATTACCCATTCATGAATAAAATTATTTCATAAGCTGTTTCCATGCAAATTTTTAAGACCATTTTATATAAAATAATCACCATTCATTAAATAATATATTAGATCTTTTTCTATGGAGAAACTATCTCAAAAATCATATGAGATGTTTTTTCATGCTTAAAATATTTTAATCAATTTTAAAATTAATTATTATAAATGGGTAGGTTCACACTATATGTAGACTCTATCTATGTCTCTATATCAATGAATCCAAAGGGATCCAACAAATAATCGAACATAATTTTTTATCATTACCCATTATCATATTAATATACCAGAATGTTATTTCCGAATAGTTGAATAATTTTTTACATACATATTCAATTAGAAACATACAATAGGGGTTGGTTTTAGTTAATCTAACTTTAACCGGTGATAAAAATAATAGATTCTATATGAAAATCCAATAATAATGAAGGATATAATGATATCAAAACGAACATACATCACCCAATATTAAGATCAACAACAAAAATAAAAAATTTATAGAGATTCTTTAGATATAATGTAAGAGAGGGAAAATCATAGGAAAACAGCTCACTGGGGATGTGACCCTTGATCAAGATGTCTAAAGGAGAATAAAACTACAATATCATAAATAGTTACTCTAGGGTTTCAGAGAGAGGGTGACACTATGGATAAATAATGAATTAATTGTACAACATGGATTGAAAACTGTAGATATGGATAAATTCATGACGTGTAATCCTTTCATACAATGTATTTCAAATCTTTTAACTAATTCTAAACATGATGTAACCTCAAGTTAAAATTACCCTAATCAAACTTACCCAATGTGAAATAGTTTCATGTAATTTATTCACATCACTACCTAAACTAGTTTATGATGTATGTCTAGCGATAGTTACATGTCATGTAACATGTTCATGCTCTGTATTTGGTTCATTCCCTGAACTAGGTCATGAATCTACATGGTAGCTACTACACAAGATGTAATATTTCAATGGTGTATAAATGTCTAGTAGATAGATCTCAGCCTTATTTCAAATAGAAAATATTGAACCACCTATGACTCCTTTCAAATTCATATCAAACCCTCAAAATCCATTTAAATTCTTCTACATAGACTCCATATTTTTTTTTAAAAAATATATCCTATAATTTATGGTCATTTCCTTAGAGAAATACTCTTTACGATCTAAGTAACACACCATATAATGTTTAATAAAGAAGAGAAACCCAAACAAAATAGGTTTAATGAAAAAAATTAAAGCGGGACGTACCTAGAATTAGACTGGATCTAAAAACCCCCCACTTCTGCCACTCTATATCAACTCATCATTGAGCATCTCAAAGTATCAGTATTGAATCTAAATAAACAAGTATAGAATATGTGATAAAATGTCATATAAACCCTCCCTAGTCTACTCTTAAACATGCCAAATTTTCCAATACACTCAAACTAGAGGTATGGTCTTTCCTCATAGATACATCTCATTGTGGTCTAAAATCTATTTTGGATTCTTCATAAAGAGGTCATCTATAAAAAAATATCTTTTTCATCAATTTTTTCCACATGATATGGTTCAATATGATATCTCTAAAGCTAGAATATGTGAAACAAATAGTACATGACACTGTAGCAATGTAAAATTACTAATTGATACACCACTGGACTAACCCTTTCCACTATATGAAATAGGTCGATATAACTAGGAATTAAATTTCCTCATTTTCCAAAATGGTGTTTCCCCCATTAAAGGAAAGAACGAAAGGAAAACATGATGACCAACCTCAAGCTCTAGAGGTCATCTCCATTGGTTAGTGAAAAATTCCCACCTACTCCGTGTGGTCAACAATGACCTCTTAATCAAATGAACATACTTAGATATGTCCTATGTGAGAATAAGTCCAAAAAAGAACTAAATCACTTCCTAAAACCAAAAAATATGTGAAAAAAAGAAATTACATAAAAATACATAACGATATCTATATGTATCGACACATGAAAGAGTTAATTATAATAAAACCCCATGATTGATAATTTCCATTCCTATTAATCACCAAAATCTGAAATTATTGGATCATAACATGTCCAGCCAAAATATAACAATCTTTTTTTATTGACAACCTATCTATTGATACTAGGAAATGGTCAAATTTAACTCTAATACTACATCCTTTTTATTACCATACTTTACTAAGATGTGATACCTTGATCTCTATAAGAATTGATACATTTTAGAGCACCATAAAAATGAACAAACTCCATCATGTAAAAATTACCCTGGTCATCCACATTAATGGTATCCCTAATAATAAATAAGTGCGATACCTTCATAAGAAATTATATGATCACTCATATTGCAAAATTATTGTGGGTTATCCTAGTAAATCATGTCATAGAACCCACATTGACATAATCCCATTCCAATTCCAAAATGGTTAGCAGCTGCAATATACTAGAAGGCCTTAGATTCCCAAATTTCATCTAATTAAAGGTGGAACATCTAATCATAAAATTAACTATCTCTTAAATTATTCTCCACCATTAATCTCTATAGAGATAATAATATATCTATGTTAATCATGGTTTTTTTGTCTATCTCAAAACATGAAACTCTCTCATCATCTCCACATGTAAGACCATTGGAACCCTTACCTTTCCATATATGATAAGATAATTATAACCAACTAGAGACCATCTGTATGGTGGCTACCCACCCTATATTTTGTTTCTTAAAAATAATTAGACCATATTAGGAATCTGGTTAGTCTTATTTTGGTTATGATACATGAGTATAAAATATATCTATGTCCATGCTACTCTCTCAGGGGACTATTGAACATCTAGATACATGTATTAAAAGAGTTCCATAATCTACCAATCATCATTGGACTACCATACTTAATCTATACCTATCTTCTAGCTCAAGACACCAACAATGAAATTTCCTTGTCCCAGTTTATACTCAAAAAAAAATTCTGAAGACGACATATACTTCACCCAACTTTTATGTTGAATGTTTAGGTTCACTGAGAAATATTTTATAGGAAGAAATTATATTTTAGGTACACAAAAAAACATCTCCCCCATAATATCATGCCTCCAACATGTCAGTGAATGTACAAAAAATTCTAATTCTAGATCTACAGTAGGGTAATTCCTCTCATGTGGTTACCTCTAACTGGTTCCCTAAAACCCACTTGATCCTCTTACATTAGAACTGATTGGAGTCGAACTCAAAATTAATCATAGTAAAATGTATTTTCCTTTTCCAAAAAAGGTAATGTGATGAATTAGGATGAAGTTATCCTGCTATTTTTCTCTTGAAGGACTTACTTGTATACATCCAATAAAATAAATACCATCGCCTTTTTTGTTAGTGAGGGAATCAGTGCTTCTAGATGGGGGAAGTCTAGGATGAGGCACTAGTAAAAATTTGTTAATCCCAGAAATATATGAATGTTGATGAAATTCATGGGTCATTACCTATATTCCAAATATGAAAAAAATCTCTAGGTCCATTGAAACTATATCTTTTGAGTGAAAATTACCTATGAAGTGGAATTTATCAATACAACAACAACATTCGACTAATTCGGTGTAAATTAGATACTCCATTAATGTAAAATATATGATTTCATGATATTGGAAATGATTATCTACTGATTGAGGGTGATATATGATATTTTTTAAAAAAACATAACAAAAAATGATCTAGAAAATAATAAAATATATGATTCATCAAGGACAAGAATACTTATGGTGTGTTTTTTTCAGACTGTATAGCGTCACTCTTGGAATTAACTTGATCGTAAATTGATCTCTTAATTTGTTTGTAAGCTATAAAATTATTCAAGAAATTCATTCTGAAAATTTTATACCACTAGGAAATAAATTCCTACATTATTCATCTATTATTTATAGCAAGACCTGCTTTCTAAGCCATTATACAATCCAATCTCCACCGAACTATTTCTTTAGGACCCTATAAAAGATCCCTCCTTCCCTAGTGAAAATATTTTTTTACATATGGGAAAATAAATGTTACTCTCCATAAATACAAATTGGTATTAGAAAGGTACGAAACTATAAAATCCATACCAACAATCTTATTGTAACATAAAAATTACAGTGTAAAAGGTTCTGAAATGAATTGGCGACATCCAATTTCTAAATAATGTACCCTAAAACATTTTATATTCTTTGCACACACTCCCAATAGTGTATCCATGGATAATATATAATCCATGAATTTGAAAAAAATACAAATCATTTTTCTAAAAGGGATGTTATAAAGAAATAAAATGATCCTATATAAAACATATCACATGAAATGATAGATGCTACAAGAATTGAAACTCTATTTGTAGAATCGCTTGTATCCAATCTAGCATGAGTAGACTATAAAATGAATCTTACACTCCCCACTACCCTGGGCTCCTTTATAACTCCCCTTTATTATTCCTTTTACCTTTTACTACTACTCTTGCATTGTGGTACTATGTCCCCTTCCTCGACCTGGATGCTCATTGGAACTCCAACTACTTGTATGTTGAGGGGTAACTGTGTACTTTGAAGGCACTGGTACCTACCCTGGTCATCTATCACTACTCTATTGATACATATCCCTAAAAAACCTCTACAGGTGACACATCCTACAGTATAGACTGATCTCCAATGTAGATTACATACACTTAGCAGAAACATCCACATCCCTAACTTATCTACACTTTGTTTTCACTAAAATAATGGTCATAGCAGTTCCTTCTGCCAGAGGAAGAGCCCCCAGATCACACTACTAAAACATCCAGGTCACCACACATGGACTTTCTCATGTCCCCTCCCATGATTAGTGTTCTATTAATCACATATGAAAATATAATCATGAAAAATATGTTCACATATGAAATAATCTCATGGAGAACCCTGTTATGAAAATGTCCCACCTAGGAAATCTCATCAATAACTAAGGATGGAAAAAATTGCTACAAATCAGTATGAATGGTTTCTATCTTTACATTTCAAACTGAAAAATATATAACATGTAATGAATATGTCCTTCTCAAGAACAATGGATAAAATGATAAATTCCTAAGTACTTATCGTGATGCATGTATTATCATATCATTCCATATAAGGCCATGAGTATGAATATAAGAATAAATAACATTTACTAAAATGTTAACCACCAAAGGTCAAATAACATTAATTATACCCAGAAGCATCGTGGACTATTATCTCATCTTGGGGAACTCAGATTCTCCCCCATAAATGGGTTAACTACTTCCATGTGAAAGCTCATTACCAAATATATAAACTTCTTAATATACTTTCTAAATTTCAAAAATATTAAAACAACATAAAATAAAAACCTACTTCCTTGATACAAAATTATAACATCCCCTAATCTAACACTCCCTCATGTGGAATAACCTGTTTGGTTATGGGATCTTAAGACCGCATCCCTATATTTTAGCGGTTTCTGACTAGCATTGGATGGGTAATGAGAATTGTGTGTAGAATATACCACCTGGTACAAAGATGTGATAAAATAGAAGTAAAAAAATATTTCCATAAATACCAGAGTACCGAAAATTGCATAATAGTACAACATACAACTAGAAGTTAATGGAAGAACCAACAATACCAATAATAGTGAACCATGAAATACCAGATGAGACTATATATAAATGTCATTATAAAAGTAATGAAACAAATGAACCAACTATCATTGCAAACTCAAGAGGCCATAGTCCCACTAACCATGTCAGTCCCATCGACAAGCTCCAACCCCTCTAGCAAAAAACAATCTCCAATTACGATTTATTTATATTTTCTAATCTTATATCCATATAATCTACATGGGTAAAAACAACATGGAAAATAGGGTGTTAGTAAAACTCGGTTTCCAAACACTATCGTTTCTAAATAAATGTAATTTGATAATAAGTTTATGAACATAAGAAATAAAGAGATGTATTAATTAATCAATTAATACAATACAATAATCCATCAACGTCAGTACCAAGACAGAATATATATGAGAATGTGGAAGAACCATTCTAGCCATAACCATAAGTCCATGTAATAATAACAAAACATAAAAAATCTCTTTTTATATTTGTTTCAACATAGTTAGGGAAATCCAACTATATAAGTATTTCGGCATCATGTACATCCCCTATATATCAGTATTTCAACATCACCCAACCAAGACCTCTATAAAATCATTTTTAGCATAACATAGACAAGCCGTCCCTATGAGTATTTAAGCATTCGGGCTAATCCCTCTATATAAGAATTCAACCATAAAATACAACACTAGTCAATAAAATATGAAGAACACCTCATAATATCACAATATACAATGATTAATTCACTTAATTATCCCATTTCAATCAATTACCCATTTATTCATAAAATTATTTCTGACTTCATTTTAATGAATATTTTCACACCCATTTTATTTGAACTAATAGAATGTAATCTATTAATTTTTTCCAAGTTCAATCCCATAAAATAAATCACCAAATAATTCATGTAATGATAATTTTTTATTAGTAATTAGCCAATTAATTTTTATCCAAGGGAATGATAAACCTAAGGGGAGTCGTAATTCATGTCTCAATATCATTAAATATAAATGGATCCAATAAAAAATAAATCATAATATTTATCATAACCAATTATAATGTTAAATAATAATCACATTATTTTGGCACAACTGCACAATGTTGGACATTCATGAATAATTAAATAAAAAATTACGATTTTTTAGACCATGTAGCTTTATCCAATGATTAAAAAACACTTTCAATAGGTACCACCAATAAGAACAAAGAGAAATATGATAAAATGAAGAACCTAGACCCCAGAAGATCATGATCAACACCCAAAACAACCATGGTTAATAGATTCCACCCTAAAAAACAGAGTGTAATAGAGGATAGTAAAAACCATTGGAAAAATTCAATGGGGAACAAATGATCAATCATGATATCTATAAGGGAAGGAAGAACTCTAAATTTTATTAGAGTTGAACCAAGGTCTGAGGGATATAACTTCATGGTATAAGAAGAATGATTGAAACAGACAACATGGAATTAAAAAAAATTATCTTGAGAAATATATTACATTTATTCATTTCACATTATTTATTTACCAATTTTTGTGATTTAATGAAAAACACATCACCTTAGGTATTTAATGTGATTGGACATTCAACTACAGGAACCATTTTCATGTAAGGTATTCATTTCACACATTTAATCTATTCATGAATTTTTCCTGGTCATAGTTAAATGTCTTGTAACATATTCACAACATGTATTAATTTTATTACCTAAAATAGTTCATGAGATATTTTTAGTGATAGTTAGATGTTGTGTAACATGTTCAAATTATGTAAATTTCTAGTAAACATCTCCATATTAAGTTTCTAATGATAAAACATAAACCACCCCTGAAAGATTCTAAACACATGGAGAACCCTTACACGACCTTAACACAATTACACTGGGAATATGTTTAAAAAAAATATATCCACAAACATTAGGTTATTTTTCCCCAAAAGTACTTTTTGTCCTCAAGAGAACACAACCAAAAATGTTTAATGAAGAAAAGAAACCAAATAAATGTGTTACATATAAAAAATAATAGGGGGATGTACTTGGAACGATTTGGGATCATACAATGTCACACTAAATTTTTTATGGGGACTCATAACCAATAGACAACATTAACATTTAAATAGTGTAGTCAAAACCTAAATGATCCTAAATTTAAAATCCTAGAGTTATAACTTGAGGAATGAGTAGAAGAAATTTTTTTATGTAAAATAATAAATAGAGTATAGATAATGCATCTGCGAGATGGTAAATAGTGCTACACAGACAAAGAACAAGATGAAAGAGAAGACATGATTAATGAATTACATGTACAACTTCTTAAGAAATGGGGATTTCTTATCAAGGTAATATTACTTATAAAATTTTCCCATATTGAACTTGAGATATCATATAGTAGTAGAAATAATGATCACGCATGACATAAAGGATCAACGTGTATCTTTGTTTCTAAATGGGTTTGTGTACTCATGGTTCAACACATTATCAAGTGCATTATTTGAATGTTTCTCAATTCCCTTGAATATAATATATTATGACTACCAAAAAAACTCCAATTAAGGAAAACAATTCAATTTCTAATAATGCAATTATCTATGATATATAATATTATCATCAAGAATAATGGTAAAACACTTTTTGAATTCAAAGAATAATTACTATTTTAAACTAATTTCAATTAACAATTTAATGATAACTATAAGTCAATAAAATCCTATAAAAAAATATTCTTTGTATGATTAAATTCAAATATTAAATACATTATAATTTAATGCAATGTGTAATTAAATAAAATATAATGTATTAAATCCCACAAAATAAGGTTGAATTATTTCCAATGTCCTGGAATATTAATTTATAAATGAATAATTCAATGAAATTTACATAAAATCTAAAATATTAAACATTCTTAATAAATTCTGTAAAAGTCACATAATAATAATGAATATATTTTAAATCATATTTCAAACATTTCAATGTATTTAGAAACACTTATTATCTCATATCTAAATTATATATTAATTAATGAAATTAAAAAAACACTTAAAACCAATAAAATAAACATGCAATTAAGGATAAAATAAAAAATAATGGTAACAGTTCATACATGTAATTCATATTAACAAAAAAATTATGGATATAACTAATCGTGTGTGGAAAGTGGTTTCGTGGTCGGCATGTTTACTGTGGCTTGTGGTTATAATGATGACTATGAAAATAAGGTGTCTCCACTATGAAATATATCATGTGGTTGGTATACTGACCATGTGTATCTAGCTATGATACATTGTCTATTAATTCATATGCTTTATAGTTTGTTTGAATATCCTTCTTGGTAAATATTTCACATGGAGAAACAATACGTGGAAAAAAATTCAAAGATGTTGTCATGAAGCATGGTTGGTTACCCTACTTTAGGGGTGGATGATATTCGAATAGTGTAAATACTGATTTCATTAATTAATTAATGGTTTCATGAAGCTAGTTATGTATAGTTTTTCATTGTCTATGCATAAATAAAGCTCGTTAGAGGGAGGAATATCATAGAGTTGGAGTATTGTTGTGATGGAGGTGAATTGTTATTGAGCTTAGTCTATAAACTCATAGTCACTTCCCCTACATTCATTTAGTATAATTACGTAATTTGGTAAGGACTGAGAGAGTGATGCAAAGTCACCTTGTGAATTGTTTCCATGATATAATGATTAAATATGGGTTTCACATGAGGTAACATGAAAACATGAATATCAGCTTATTTTTAGATCATCTAACATCTTACATAGAAATATTTTCTTTAGAAAAAATAAATCTAAATATTTTCAGGATCATTAAAATAAATCTAATAACCAATAAATCATAAGTATATATTAAGGTAAATAATAAAAATTAAAAGAAAAAAAAATCTGAAATGTGATGAAAAAATGAGGATACTTGTACAGATATTTTTTTTCATTATTAGGTGTATTTAAGAAACATTCTAATAATTACATTTAGTTGAAATATATCTAGTAAAATTAATTATATTTCAAAATAAAAATGGGAATGCGATCCAAATGTGAATTGAAAGAGATATCAATGAAATAAAAAATAAATTGAAATATATAAATTATGAAATTCAGGAAACATTTCAAAAACATCAAACAATTTTTACCACCTAAACAAAAAATCCAAACATCCATTTTTTGAATGAAATATAAAAAAATTACTAGATATCTAATGGAAGGTTTTCTTCGATAATCCATGATAAAAATCCCATTTTATAACTAAATAATTAAATAAAACTATGTTGTAGTTTAAAATAAAAAATTTCAATTAAAAATATGATAACATGCTAGAAATTAAATTAGGTATCATCATAGTTGAACAAAATGAAGATATATTTCTTATCAATCATATGAAATTTGATTTATAGAAACCCTATCATGATAACTTATGACATATCAGTAATACTAAACGGATGAAAAAAAATTTTTCCCATGAAAATAATAAGAGGGTTTGTAATACTCCAAAACACAAAAAAATTATATAAAAAATAACTCTACCTTTTTATTATTAAAAAACCAAAACATGATTTTCTAAATTTCTTCATTCTTTATAAATTATTAAGAATACAATATTTGTGAAATATAAAAACAAGAATCTAGAAAACAAGGTAGATCCCCCTTAATAAGTAACTATAAAGGTATGTTAAAAAGAGAGTAAAATTAAAATCACCAATCTAAATTTTTAACAAATTTCAATTTTCAATTTATAACATTTTAAAGAATCCAATAGTTTTGTATAATTATTTTCTAGTTAAATTTTTTTAAATTTTGTGACCTCATGACCTGGGATCCATACACTGGTTCTTCGAGCTAGTAGTCACATGACCTCAAGTGCACCTCTCCACACACCAGAGGCTACCAATTAGGAGTGAGGGTGTAATATCAATAATGCAGAGAATATACCCTCTTTATCAATGCTTCACAATAGATGTTTTTTTGAATAACTTAATGATATAATCAATAACAAATCCAAACTAGTATAACATGATGACCAAAATAAGAAAAACAATTCGCAACACTAAATAATAGATATTTCAGGTGAAATATGTGTCAAGTTTTAATATGAAGAACTTGAAATAAATAATGACACTAACAAATCCCAAGAGGTCATACAATCATGTTTGGGTCCCTCATCTATGACCCATCCAAATTATCCATCTAACATAAGACTCCTAGATTTATCCTATATGGAAATAATAGAGTCTATTTGGGTACTGATTAAGAAAGTCTATGTAGTGTGTGAGTACAAATTAGTCAGCCTAAAAATTGGTTTCAAACAAATATCCATTCAGTAATAGTGTATACAATTTTTTATGAATAAAATACAAACAATAAATATAATAGTTTATATATATTCAATTATTCTTAAATTAACCACATAAAACCCTATGATCCCGAGGACACCTAATCCCTTAATACATTCTTAAGTCTGTGTCAATTCCTGGACTATATAAAATAGTGAATATCAGAATCCATTTTAATAATTCAATTTTATTATCCATTCAATTCCAATTAATATCAGGGGTGGCCTGGACCATATTCCAATGCCAACAATCTGTCACTAGAACACATGTCTAGAAACCTGTGGGTATTTAATGCATTAGTCTGTGCCATCAATCCTATTTACCACTATGGTATTTTTAGGAATATATACATTTTCCACATTGGAATATCATTCAAACACATATGGGATTTGAAGTATCATTCTATGTCCCACACATTTTTATTAGTCAATGAAAAATGTGGGATTATGAAGCAACAATCTCTCTCTCTCACATTCTCATATATTATTAAACAAACATATCACATTTATCACATTTATACCAGTAAATCATCAATAACTCATTCACCCATATTTCACATCATTGAATACAATTACAATTTATCAAAAAACCATGATTCAATACTTTGATCACATGATACAATATAAACAATTTACCATTAAACCATTTTAAATATTCCATTCATATAACCTGTTAACCCATTATGGTTATGTAAACCATCTCATAATCACCATTTTCAATTAATTCATATAACATTTATTCATCAATCACAAAATCCAAATTTCCCATCAATTCCATAATCACATATTTACACTAATTAATTAACCAATAAATTATTACAATTACACTTATTTCATAATCATGCTCTCCTAGTTCAATTTTCTTATATTCAACTCATCTCATATTTATATAGAAACTAAATTAATCTATTATATGATTCCATAAAATAATTAATCAATTAATTTATTTAAGTAAATATTCAATTGTAAAATTTCCCAATTGAAATTGCACAATTCATACATGTAATTAAAATTCATGATTATATGAATTGAATTTAGACCACCTACCTCAAGAATGATGACATACACTCACAAAAAAATCCCCAATTGAAGTAAAACATCGATGATCATAACAATGAACTAGATCAAGAGTCTAAACATATATCCAAGGTCAAAACAATCAATATCCATAAAACCTAGATATATAACCATCACAAATACTGGATAAAAATTCCATTTTTATCTATAAAGAGAGAAAGAAGAGAGATAAATCCTAATTAAGAAGAAACCAAAAATCTTTAGGGGTAATGATTCATCAACCTGATCCATAATTCATTAAGAAAAGTGTTTTTTAATCCCCTATAATATTTCTGGAACTCTCCAAAATGAGAAGAAAGAGTTAGTGTTGAGTTGTTTAACTTTGGGTGAAGTCATGGGGGGTCTAAGAAATTTTAATCTAATTTCTAAGGGAATTAATTTCCATGCACACCGTTTCTTGATCGTGGTATACGATTTTCCTTAACCATGAGCCTAAATTTTCCCCTCTTCCAAGGGGGGCACATGGTTACTACTACGAGGGTGCACAGTTTACCAAATAATGTTCTAAACATTCAACCCTCCTCTATCTTGAATTCCAAGGGTTTCTAGGGTAGGGAACACAGTTTGGGAAAACCATCCCCAACCATGCACTACCCAAAACACCTCAAAAAATTTCCAAATATAACCCATACATACAAAAGATAAACCCGTAATGAAGTATAAACCTGAAATTGAAAGACAGTACCTAAAAAAATATTGAGATATCTCTAGAAAATGATATGATATTTCTCTCTTACCACCTTATAATACCTCATGCTCAAGCGTACTCCCATGTATCTCTTTCATTTTGAGGTAAACATATCCGGCCATAGAGCACACAAATTTTCCTCACTATTAAATGTTTCCTCTTGAACACATCAATGCTTCCACAATACATAAACTATCGACATGTCCATTACCCGTAACACATTCTCAATACGATACGAAACACATATCAAATTCTCCTCAAAGGACTCAATGTTCTAAAGAGAAAAATCATCTACATTGACCACATGAGAAGAGTCGGGGTTATACCACTAATGCAGCTACACATGAAAAACATCATGTAGGGCATTGGACCTCAGTATAAGTGATAATAGGTATAACACTATCCCAATTTATCCCAAAACCAAAAATGGTCTAACAAACCTAGATTACAACATTACCTATCTCTATATCCACAAGTGACACAATCTATGTGAAAATAGAAGGAAAACGAGATCAAAATATACCAACACAATGAATCGTCAATGTCTATCAGCAAATAACTTCTGCTTTCTCTGAGCCATATCCATAGCATTACAAATTATCTGCACCTAATCAAATGTCTTTTTTACAAAACCTAGTCCCAACTAATCTGACTCACTTACCTCCATCCATATAGTAAATGATATTCATGGATATCAATAAAGATCCTCTTATAGTTCGATCCAAGTAGTCTCCTGATTAATATTGTTTTAGGAGAACTCCACTAGTGCTAGGTGTTTCTCCCATGTCTTGAAGAAGTCTAGAATATATGGCCAAATAATTGCATCAAGCACCTAGATAGTTCATTCAAACGACATACTTTTCTCTCCGTGGAATTTTTTACCTAATAGAACCTATATACCATGCACCACTAATAATACCATCTATAAGTTCTAATTAAAACATCGTAATGATATAATGAAAATACATTGTGGTACCCTATGCTGATTGAAAATTTCCCAAATGTACAAATATCCCTACTGATCTACTAATAATTTCTTCAACATAGGAAGAAATTAACCAATTTTCACTGTCGATGCACAACTACCCAAATATCATCATTCTTCCTACACATCCTTGGGAGACCCACTAAAAAATCCCTAGATACGCCATCCCACTACCATTCTGAAATGGGTAATGGATATAGTAAACCACCATGTCATTGATACCCAACCATAACCTCTGGACTGTGAAAGTATTATGTCATGAAATATGCTTTCTCTTTTTTCATGTCTGGACACCAATACCATCAACATAGGTCATGGGTCATTCTGGTTAAAATTAGACATACCACCCACATCGAGGCATGAAATTAACATATCCTTTCCTCGCACATGCTCATAGGCACAAAAAACCTGATTGATACATATTTGATCCCATCCTCACCTATGGTCTAATTTAAAGGTTTCTGCCATCGTTTATGGAATTCTATTATGTCCAAAAAATACATATCTAAAAACATCATTTCCTTGATCAGACACAAAATTTTAGACTCCATTTTAACTTATATAATCAAAATCTATTTATGGAATTCTTATACCACAACATACATCTCAACCTATAAATTCATCACTTTAAACTCATTACTAGACTCTTGAATAGCCCGATTCTATGTTTTCATTCTTAAATTGTCAGTAACACTATTAAGTTTATAGGGCATATATACCTTCTCCAAATAAAATTACTGCATATACTCAACCATACATCATTTTTGGAGATTAATATATCATTATGAAAATATTTTCCCTAATATTTTGTGATCAGTATTCATAATAAGCTACATTACCTATAGATATTTCCACCAACACAATAAATCCTAAACTCTTATAGCTAACTTGAGTTTGTGTGTACGGTAGTTCCGTTCATGTAGCCTCAACTACTAAGATCCATACACTACAACATGATATCTATGCATCAATAATTATCTAATATCATTCTTATAAGCATCACAAAACAGTATATACTCCTCAAATAGATCGTCCAGGATCCAGATTAGTGTCTTTTTCGAAGAGCTTCTTCAACTCCTTGGTGGCACTCTCACATGATCCATACCATTAATACATCACTCCCTTCATAGTCTACCCCAAATTTGGTGACACCAAAAAGGAAAATCCTGGAAGAACATCTAATAATATCTAATTAATTTCATAAAATTATGTATAATAGAAATATTATTTTTCTTCCCATAGGAAATCATTGCACCAACCATCTTGGGGTCCATAGAGACACCTTTCTCTTAGATGATGTGACACGAGAAGTGTACTAGTTCAATCATGAATTTTCATTTAGATATATTGGAATATGGGTAATGATATTTTAGTGTACTCATGATGATATTTAGATGATGGGATGATCTTCCTGAGTCTTGGAGTATCCAAAAATTTCATCCACAAACAGTACAAAAAATTAATCTAGGTATGAGTAGACCATTATTTTCATCAAGACCATAAAAGATACATGTATTTTCATCCACATGAATGGTATCACAAAAAACTAATAATGTCTATACCTTATTTTAAAATAAGTCCTCAGTATATTAGATGGTCATACTATCAAATGATAATACCTTGATCTCATGTTGATCATGGAGAAAAAACAAGGTCTACTCAATTGGTAAAATAGATCATCAATATATAGAAGATGACACCAGTTCTTCAAAATCATCTAATTCATCATATGGTACTCAATACATAAGAATAGAGTATTGTCACAGTTATTTTAAAGAAAAAATGAGATCCCCAAGGCGATGTACGAAGACAGATAAATCTATTTTCCCTCAACTATTGAAATAGAGTCTTGCTCTCTTGAAACTATATTAGTTACATTTTGTATGTTAGAATATAAGCTGTATTAGCACCCTACATGAGCATAATTATAAATTTAACATCATCTATTAGGAGGAAACAATGGGAACTCCTCTAAAAACATGTCCTTTGATATATTCACTATGGGTGGAAAGAATCCCTTCATTTCATATCCTTTATCCAAAAAAAGACTTGATACATGGGTGGTGAGCTCGCCCAGTGGCTGATGATATGTCCCCACATGACACACCTTTATATCCCATTCTCCACGTTACAAATAATTGTAACCCTTAAGAGAGGTAAATTTCACTCCACTATAGTAAGAATTAATATTTTCTAATTATTCTACTATATAGTCCATACCAATAATTTTGGAAATGGATCACATATCTAGAATGTAAACATCCAAGAGAAAATGGTACTCTCTGACCCTAAGAGAATGCCCCTTGTATAATAACATGTATCACAGCCATACCCCCAAAGTGGTATCGATCATAATAAACCTTTTTTAAAACTCCATTGTTAGAGTTGACCTATTCCCAAGTTGTTTATATATAAAATAATTAGAGGCACCAATATAAAATAAGGCACTATACAGTATAGAAGATACAAGAATAGTACCTCTACCTATCGATGGAATTGACCTAACATCTATGGATATAAAAAATGTTTTGGGGATACTCTAAAGAAACCACTACTTGAACCGTCTCCCAATATAATGACACACTTTCCTCTAAGATGGCGTGACCCAAGATAGGTACCTGATTGATCCAAAATGATAACATAGATATATATATGCATAGACAACTCTCTTTTAATGTACACAAGATGATTGTCAAGATGTTGGGAATCATCTTCCAGAGTCATTGAGTACACTAAGAGTTAGTATAAATATGATAGTACAAATTGATGCATGAATGGATGAAAGATCATGTTTTTCAAGGAAATAATCACTTCTGTAGCATTCTGCAACCCATGAATTACTAAAAAGAACTTTTATAGGTTTTGAATTATTCTAAAAGAAATCCCTAGTATATAATTAGTTTTTCTCTTAGCTGATTACATCCCAATCTCAATTAAATCATTGATAATACACAAGCTCCTCTCAACTGGTCAAACAGGTCAATGATATGTGGAAGAGGACACTAGTTCCTCACATTCATATCATTAAAAAACTCTTAATCAACACAAAATTAAAATATCTCATCATAATTCATTGAAAAAAACATAGGTTAACCCCCAATGAGACCTACTTGGATGTATAAATCGCTTATCATGCAACTCCTCCAGTCGAGTCATGAGCTCTTGAAGTTCTATCAGTTCCATTTTGTACGATGGAATAGAAACCAGAATCCTTCAACCAAATGAGCTCAATGATGAATTACACTTATCTATAAGTTGGAAACACTAAGATGTATTTTAGAAATACACTCTGAAAATGGTCCACTATAAGTAGAAATTCATCATAATCTACACCTCCATCATGAAATAATAGACTAAAAACCTAGGTTGTGAGTTGTACTGATTTATGAGTAAATTTTCCTACTCGACCTGCATGGATATCCCACTATACATTGTGAATATTGATTTCACCCTTATGAGCTATGAAGAATACTCTAATCTAGTAACAATTATTGTATAATTGGAATATGACTAGTAAGTCCATGTGTAAAATTATGTTGAAGCCTAAAATTTATAGGATATAAATATCCCACATAAAACAATACTCACTTACTTTTAGAGAACTCCATTTGTGAAAAAATAATTCTCTAGAACATACTCCCAACAATGTATTTATATTCATAACCTCATTCACGAACTCCACCACTAGGCTCAAACCATTCCATAGTTTTAAAAATAAAGGGATGAGTGGTGCCAATATCAAATAAATAACTTGGTATTATATTGAAAACTAGAATAGTACCTCTCATTGTCAATGGTCCAACATCTCTATAAAAAAGTGTAGGTTGTAATACATGTTACTTTACAATCCCTATTTCATATGATGGAGTTGGACTCTCCTGTGATGTACTACTCTACTGATAAGGGAAAAAATTCCCTAAATCTCCATTTCAACTTCCTCTAACTCTACGTTCAGTACAACTACTGTTTCCAAACTAATATAGTGTGGAAAATCCACTTCCTACACACTGGTTTTTCCCACCTAAACCTTAACTATATTTATAAATATAATTCCTATAGAACTTCTACATATATCAATTCTTGCGGAAATATCAACATTATGCTAGTGGTTGGGGGCCCCATCTCTAGAAGTGACCCGACCTATAGAACTGGCGACATATCACTCAAGTAAGTTCCTGTGGAACTGATCCCTCTTTCTAGGTACTTTATTCCCCATATCTTTGGTTGGTATTTTTATAGTGAAGCTTCCTACTCTTGTAGGCCCCACCTAAAATTCATCTAGATGGAAAGACCTTTCCTACATTAGAAGCCTCATTTAGGATCCCCTCAACTATGAGAGCATCATCCACCACATCAGAAACATTCTCTAATAGAAAAATATTAACATGGGACTTAATCTCACATTTAAACCTGTATTGAAAAACATATCACCATTGTTATCTCGTCCCCTACTAATGCTGGAGAAAAGAATAGAAAATATATAAATCAAATAGCATAGTCCATCACTCAAAAAATCCTCAAATTCAACCTCGTGAACTCAACAAATCACTCCTGACTCATTGTATCTGGATAGAGGTGGTTAAATAACCTCTCTAAAATTTCATTCCATAACATACTATCAGCCTGTATAGTCCGACCATGAATGTCCCACACACACTATGTTGAATCTAATAGCATTTAAGCTACCAAATTGACCCTCTAATGTTTTAGAGTCTTCAAGTGGACAATTACAGTCTAGATGGACTCAAACTAGAACTCACCACCCTCAGGTCCATTATATATAGTCAACATCGAAGGGTATTACAACTAGAACTCATTCGTTTGATTAGACATAGTTTTCACAAACTAGCCAGGGTCTCTTCCTATGAATTTCAGGAACTGAGAAATGTTCTCTCATAACTGCTCTCCTTCTTCCTCACCTAACTTATCAGTGCTTCAGAATCCCTTAGTGGAGGATCATTCCAAGACATGTCCTCCGATCAACCTTTAGAAAATAATTTTCATGGAGGCATACTCTCTCCAATTTCAAACACACACCTTAGGAAATAGTTTACAAATAATCAAGTCTAATAAAGTGGGAGACACAAAAATACACAAAATGTATCTTCCCAACCCATCACCATGCAGTAAAAAACTGAGGTTCTATCACTACCCTTAACAATCCTACACCTAGGTCATGGTTAACAAGCATAAAACCATTCCAATTATTTAAGTTTCTCATATAGATTCCCATTTATTCTCATATTGTATCATTTTTTGAATTATTATAAATTTCATATTTGGAACCATTGGAAATTCAATTTCATAGGAAAGGAAATCCTTTCAATTTCAATAAATTATACATAACCCATTTTCCATGCATGCATAAAATGTTCAAAGTCACAATAACCCTGAGTTCCTATAATGTTGCATGTATACTCAAAACTTTTTCCATGTCAAGCATCGAATAAAATAACAAAAAATATCAACATCAATAATCACAATACACAACAAGTGTGTCACCCAAGGTGAAATAATTTTCACATATAATAGTAAATAGAAATAACATCAATCCCACCCTCGGTACTTGGGTTTTACCCTGTACAGGGCTTTTCAACTCCCATGATCCCAATTATTACTAGCGCTAGACACTTCTTAGTATCCTATCTACCTTTCCCAAACAATAGAATGAAATAAAAAGAAAAGGATAATCCTTGATACCAAATTGTAACATATAGGATCGGGTTCCACTCACTGATACTTTGAACTAATCATTCACAAACCCTCAACCCCCCCATCCCCCCATACAGCAGAGTCTGCCAAATAATAGTAAAGTTATAATATCAAATATTGGGATAGTCTACCCTCTACTTTATATGTAATACAAAATCAGAAATAATTAAACTATAGTGGAATAACATATGATCATGATCATTACCAATATATCTTAAAAAACAAGGTCTGAAATGTTATATCAAAACTAAAGAAGAAAATATTCCATTTCAATGTACATGAAAAGTGTCGAAAATCCATCACAATGTAACGACACTGAAAGATCACCATGATGGTCCATAACCACATTTGGTTCCTTCATCCATCCTACATTCCAACTCATCTATTTATCATAGGGAATATTCCCTTAACATTTCCAAAAAAGACAAAGTCTATTTTGGTACAGATCATGTATCCTTAATAGAGTGCGAGTACAACTTAGTAGGACACCACTGATGGACCCTAAAAAAATATCCAATAAAATAATAGAGTATACATTGATATAAAAATAATAATTACAATTCATAAGAAAATAGTTATTACGTTATCAATTAATTTTTTTTAACCACATCAAAACTGAGGTTAGAGTTGAAACCCATACCTAGAACATTATACTGGCTAATATCCGAGCCTGAGGTATTACCAAGTTAGATTATATCTCAAAATTCTATTTTTAACATTATTTAATTCATCTATGAATTCCCATGACACTATTCACACATTGCATCATAGAGTTTCCATTTTAACATTTTTTTAATTCCCATCTAAATGATCATGTTGCCATTAATACCACATAAAATTGAATAAATGTGTTACCATTCTATAATACAAAACAAAATGACCATTTCACCATTCATACATTACACACGTTGTGTACTTTTGGCGATGTTGGGATGAGTACAAAGGGTATGTAGCCATGTCAAAGTCAAAGGGTGTAGGAACCGACTACACGCCATGTAGTGGTCCTTTACATGCCATGTAGTCAGTCAGCAGGCCAAAATAGTAAGGTGGTGGAGCAGCCGCCAGCTGGGTGGAAGTACACGCTGTGTACTTAGGAGTACATGATGTGTAGTCATGTCGATGGATGAATAGTGTGGCGGTGTCGCCAGAGGAATAGTTAAATGAAAGGATTACACTCCATGTATTTGGATGTATACACCGTGTACTTTGTTTTTTCGGATTAAAACAGGAAGTAGCCTCCTCATTTGGCAGAGGAGGAATTTGAGCCATTTTGGAGCCAAAAGAGGAGGTCGAACCTTTGAAGATACATTGGGTGTTCGTCTGGAATCGGTTTCCGCCTCAGACGATCCCGTTGGAACCACACAGGTAAGGGCATCCCATCTCTTGGCTACTTCTTACCAATTCTTTCCCTAGCGGGTGTTATTTGAGGTTAAGAGGGTTCTATTATTCGTCATATCTATGCCGTTCTTGGGAGTTTCTGGAGTCGGCGTTTGGGTATAACGTTCATTGGTGTATAAGGTAGGTGGATTGGTTTTTTTTCCAACTTTCGTGTGTTTTGTTCATATTTGTGCCACGAACCCATGTTGGGGTGTCATGTTGCTGAGGTCGTTGCTATATTTAATGCCCAGAATTGCATAGGTGATTAAAATGTGATATTAAAAATGATGTTTGGTATCGCTGCTTGGATCCAGGACCATAATGAGGGGTGCATTCCTCTGTTTAGCCGTTTGGACAGGATAACTGAAGGTATGCCTTGTTTAATTATGCATTACTTTTTCCTTGAGAGGAATTGTATTTAAATTTCATGTTTATATGATGGGAATGACCCAATTAATTGTGCCTGAGGGTGGTGTTTGCTATATCCTGAGGGTGTCATTGTATTATCCTGAGGGTGACATTATATTACGCCTGAGGGAAACCTTTTGTGCCTGAGGGCTTGACTTATGTGCTTGAGGGCGACACTTCGTATGCCTGGGGTTGAGAATTCTGTTATGCCTGAGAGTGATATTCTGAATGCCTGAGGGCGAGATTCTGTATAGCCTGAGGGCGTGGTTCACTATGTTAGCCTGAGGTCAAGATACTGGTTAACCCGAGGGCTTGGTTCTGTTGAGAACAAAATGATACCAAATTAAAAAGATTAAATAAATAATTAAATGGAAATATAATTTGTAAGTTAGTTACTTTTGAGTACTACTTGGTTTTTTTGATTTTATTATTGAAAACTGTTTTTGCATGATTATACGTAGATGGGAACGGGCCTTTGGTGGGTGCCTACTAAGATATATTTCTCACACCCTGTTTGGGTCATGCTTTTCAGCCCAAATAGATTACGTTGCTGCAGGTGTAGATAGGGGCAAGAGTATAAGGACCCGACCTTAAACATTACTTATTATTGAATTAAATGAATAATTCACATTGAGGATCTTTTTAGGTTTAGAGTTTTAGTGAATTAAAAAATAAATATTACATCTCAAAGATTACAAAGTAGACACATCTACTTAGCTTTATTTTTTTCACAAAATAAAAACTGTTGATCAAAAGATTCATGTCTAGTTCCTTGTTTTAGACAGCCTGACATTACCATGATCCCATCCTTGACCCTATTCAACTTTAGGTCCTATGAAAAACATTTCAAAAAAACTTGGGATGAGAATAAAAAGATCAATAAGGGTTATAACAATATAGAAATAAAACATTATTCCATGTATACATAAGAATCAATGAAATTATACTTTACTCATAAAACATAAGAAATTTAACATATCTCATGAAATCATGAGATTTACGAATAACTCATAGAAATCATAAAATATAAAGGTAACTTGGGGCATTCATAACATGCTTACGTAGGGAGTAACCCTCATGGTTCTGTTTGGAATACCCATCACAGTATATTCCCTAAATCTCTTTGGAGAAACCTTAACGTTTAACCCCTTCACGTTACCCAATGCATTGGAGAGCTATATCGGGCTCACCCTCCCTTAGTTTATCACGAAACCACCCGTCTTCCTAAACGATGCCCAAGAACCATAACATAATCATAGAACATATCTTAAGAATAAAAGAAAGATAACATTCCCACATTGAGATAACAATATAACATTTTAAATTATTGAAATAATGAATCCATTCTAAATACCATTTTCAAAACCATTTAAAACATTTAATAAAGAGATTTTTGAATCAAAGTGTCCCATACCACTTCAAAGATTTTAAAATTTTAAACCATTAATATACATATAAATAAATCCTTAAAACCATTTTGAAAACATGGATATTAATGGGAAATATTTATAAGAATAAAATAAAAACATTTAAAACGATATTTTAGTAAAAGAGTTTTTAACAAAATGAGAGACACTTGAATACAATAATTGAGGAATAAAATATAATTGGAACTTTATCATAACATGAGAATGAATGGATAAATGATATAATATTTCAATTGAATGTATATACACCATATAAGAGTTAATTAGTGCATAACAACAATGAAGTATCAATGGGAAATGAGATGAAATCCCTTATAAATAAGGCATCCTTAAATTAAGGATAAATAAATCTCATAATTATGTGTGAAAAATATAAATACACCCAATATAAGTGGATATTAAGTGTAAAACAATAAAAGGTCATTCACACATATTCAAATGATGACATATTCAATAACTACATGTTGAACCCAAATAAATCGAAATTGGTTTAAAAAGTTCCCTTGGTAAAATTGGATAGCCTAACAGCGTCACATTAAAATTCATAAAATTAGTAGATGAGAGAGAAAATGGTATCTCATCACTTGGAAATAAAATTTATATCAATAAAGATATATAATAACATAACCCAACATAAAAATATGTAAATCAAAAGACATTCCAGAATAAGTCTTTTTAAAAGAGGAGTGTGAAAGGTTCCCTTACCGATTTGGGAAACTTTCGAAACGTACACCCCATGAAAGAACGTTCACAAAATGAAGATGTAACTAACCATAAATGAGATTATATTATAAAAATAGTAAAATAATGTGCAGTATATACACCACACAAAAGTAAATAGTGGCCAATGTAGTAAGAATCTCACTGGAATGAAAAGGGAGATGAAAATCCCCTTTTGAAAATTTGGCAGCCTAACGACGCCACTTAAAACTTCCAAAAAATTGGATTGATGAAGTCAAATAGGGTATCTAATAATATGAAAATATAAATTAAAGTAATAGGAATATAAAATAACATCCTCCAACATAATAAAGAGGAGCTTAAATGAAACGACATAGAAGAGAGTACTTAAAAAGAAAGAGATATGTAGGATCCCTTACCTCATGTCCGACTTGTCTTGTTCGTTTCATTATATTCCTGAATAATAAAATTTGGTCAATTTATAATTTCTTAAGGTACCCCATTAAATATTATTATTCAGTTTATCACATATTATAATGTTATAATAATTGGTTAATAATTTGAGTTCATATGAGACGTTTTTGTCGATGTTTGGTACATGAGTCAAAAATGAACTTGTTTGAAAATGATTGTCCATATAGTTATGAGTAAATAATCTCCAGAATATTATTAATGATTTAAATATCATATATATTCAGTAAATATTTATTTTATACTATTCCATAACATTTGGAAATAAGAATAAATTAAATGCACAGTTAAAGGAGACGGTAGGCCGTACGTACACATGAACACTACTTTCATTTCTTTGTCATTTTAATGGAATTAAAAATAATTAAGAGATATATATATTATAATTCTAGTATAATATATATATGTTTTATAATTCATATATGTTCATTAATTTCATTCTTTACACATTCCATGTATTTCATGAATGAGTCACATCACTTGAGGGGGCGGTAGTCCACACTTCCTCGTATGAAATTATCGCAATTGCACAACATGCGAAGCATAAAGGTATGTTTTAAATATAAAATGCAGAAGCATATGGGAAACATAAATACCATATCTATCATATATAAAATACAGTGACATCATAATGGCCACCATGAAAGGTGTTAAGAGAAGATTGAACAATCATCGTTTCGTGAGGCAGAAATTCAGCATCCACAGAAACCGTATGTTCTTTAACCATTAGATGGAGGTGTGTGTGAGTGTATCTCGAATACATAACATAAAAACATCATAGTATATTTAAGATACTGGTTTTGATAAAATGTAAAGGAATAAAAAGAGTTTAGGGGTTTGGAGAAACAAAATATAACAAAAGAACACAAGTGAAGACATTACTTTTAAATCGGGTAACTCCTCTTGGTTTGAACAAAAAGGGTTTCTTGAAGAGCATTATGACAAAGGTGAGGCTTAAATGATGAATAGAGGGATGTGGAGAGATGAAATGGGTGTGGTTTGGCCAAGCTAAAGGCTTGAGAGTTGTGGGTAAGGTGGTAGAGGTGGGGTCCTTTTATAAGAGAAGAGGAGGGGCACTCTTGGAAGGTTATAAACTATTACTTTATTATAAAATGATTTTCGGATTTTAAATGTCCAAAAAGGATATATTTTTGGGATAAGGTGATAATGTTTTTAAATCCACCCATACAATAGGTTTTTTACAAGTGTAAGACTTATATTTCACCTTATCTTTTCATTTTATTTAAATCATTCATTTCTGAGGAAATCACTGCATCATCACGGTGTCATAAATAAAATAAATTTTTTAATGTCTAAAAATTATAAAAAAATATCATGATGTATTAAATCTATTTATCTTTATAATTAATATTTATAGTCAAAAATATGACTTGTATAACCCCATGTAAATTTTTTTTTAGAAAAATAATACATGTTTGTGACATTTTAATTTTAACTTTAAATAAAAAGTTATTAATGTCATTTTCCAACCAAAGTGGCTCCATTGGGTCCCCATGTTGACCCATGGATATTATTGGTCGGCCATGACTCATCCAATAACAGTAGGACATGTTTCAAGGTAATTTCATATTATTATAACATTATCTTTACCTTAAATTACACTAATTACCTTTAATCGCGATTAATAAAACTTAAAAGTTACTATTCATCAAAAAATTATTTTAATCTCATTGAACCACATTTTACATCTGAATGAAAACCATGTATGTTGGATTTTTGAAAATCAAATCACAAAAGTGGTAAAGTTTCATTTAAATGAAAAATCAGTTTCTTTAACTACCACTTAGTGGTTTCACTATTCATGAAAAATTGATGTTTTTTCAGAAAAATACCAAAAATTCACCCTAAGATATATTTGATATTCTGAATTCAAAAATGATGTCTATTTTACAGAATAAAAAATTTATATGTTTCATTAATTAATTAAATAATTCATTTACGCTGTCAAAACAAATAGCATGTTTTTAAGAAACAATATCTATTAAAAGATTGACACAAGTTTAAGTCCAATTTTAAAGAGAAATTAATTCCAATGACCAATATTGGATTAAATGGTAAAAATATATTCTAAATACATTTTAATCTCAATTAAAAAGATAATCTATCCATATAAATAAATGATATTAAAATAAGGTTTTGGATTAAAATGCAACATTTTCACTAAAAATGATCTTTATCTAAAAAATAACAAAAATTTACACAAAGTAAATTTTGATGTCCAGATTCTAAAGAAGGATTTTGTTTTTTAAAATACAATATATAAAATTGTCAAAAGTATATTTAAAAAGGGTTGTCCATCAAAAGGTGGTTAATTGGCCTTTTAAAGAATATTAGAAGATTTATGCTTAAAATTGGATTCATTTGCATTTTAAGCCAACATTTATTGGATAAAAGTAATAATATTTGACAAACTTACATAATAATTTTTTAGTCAGTTCCTTTCATTCCCACCATTACAACAGCTAGGAATTAACTACCATTTAAAAAAATATTATTTTATTATTAGAGTGCAACGTGAGATTTCAATGAAAGTCGTTGTTCCATATTGGGTACGCCATCGAGCATAGCGTTCCATTTAAAGTAGTATTAATACTTTATTCACAAATATGGATAAATATGAAAATGTCATATTCTTTATTTACCTTGGGTGTTACATCCTTCCCCCCTTTTGGGAATTACACCCTCTCAATTTTAAAATTGGGGTTGGAAACTTCATTGAAATTCCCACATCGGAATAAGAGTCAGTAAAACTATCACATTAATATAATGAAAGATAAGTACAAAGGTCACACGAGTTAACCCATACTAGGATTCCATGTAGAAAAAAATTGACATGGAAGAAAAAACAAAGGGTCATATTCTGAGGGAGAGTGATAGAAAACATGTTTAGGAGAAAGTTAACCACCAAAAAATCACAAAATTGTGATGGTTTAAACGGTATTCGATTCCCCAATAAGAAAAGTTAACAGACAACATTTTTGTTTTAAGTTACTTTTCATTGTGGAATTTATTTTTGAGATTAACTAAATCATAAGGAAACATACTTACTTGTCATGTTGACTTTCAACTTTTACTAGATTTCTTACACAAACTCATATTTTCTCCAAAAGAAGAGTATTTAGGAAGACTTGTTCACATTAATACTACTATAATAAACTTCTCGAGAATCACCTAATCTAAAAAAGATAACTATATACTTCCCATGTCTTTAGACCTTAACCAAAACCAAAACCAAACAGGTTAGTACAAGATCAGATAATACCCAAAAAGGACAATCCTTTTAAAAAAAATTATTCTTAATCTCCAAAATTTGTCAAACAATACCCAAAGTTCAAAAAAGACCATTCAATAAACATCTCTCCATAAAATTCTTAAAAGTAAACAAAACTAAGATTGAAACCGAAATCTTTGAAGGATTTGATCACATAGTCTTCCAAGATAAACCTTAACATTTATCGTCAAATAACATCAGTTACTCCTAAAGTATGATATTGAAAAGTAATTAACCTAATTACATATCCTCTATGATAGGTTAATAATTTCCATAGATAACCCAAAATCAACTTATTCAAGATTCATAATATCATCTAACTAAAAATAATTAGTCAAACTAACCAGGGACTTCACGTAGTGCAGTGGTAGGCGATAAATACCAGTCGCACTTTGGTTGTGGGTTCGATTCCCGTAGCTTCATCAGATGCGGGAGGTTGTCACACGGTCTATGTTTTGTCCTTTTTCCAAAAGTACATAATTCTGATAACATTCCCCAAAACGAGATAAAAGCTACAAAAATAACCATAACATAATTTAACCTCAATTTTTTCTCATGTCGTTCATATTCCATCATATCGTATAGTAATCCATAATTGCCTCAAAAGTATGGATCATATAAACCATAATGGTTACCTTTATAATTACTACATGAACTTCCATGTCGAGTTGGTTCTCTCTTACATGATGCATTAGAGAACTAACGAAGGTTCAAGTGGTTGATCATGACTCCTGATAGTTGGTATAGAGTAACCATGAGATTTCTCATGGAATCCACCATTTCATCTAGTCTCTTAATCTGAGAACCACCACAGTTTCCTTCAAACCCATTGTCTCTTTGGTGCCTGCTAGATCCAACCATTAACTAAAACAAAAAAAAATCCAGTGTGAGTATATCAACAAAATCATTATGTACTAATGAGGACGATAAACACTATGATATAATTACTCATCCTCTTTATCTAAAAACTATGACTCTTTCTGAAATCTTAGCCATCATGGTAATGTCACTTATGATTAAATAATACCTTAACCTCTAAAGTTATCTAAACCGACCTCTTATACCAACTATAAGGACTCGACCTTAAACATTACTTATTATTGAATTAAATGAATAATTCACATTGAGGATCTTTTCAGGTTTAGAGTTTTAGAGAATTAGGACATAACTATTACATCTCAAAGATTAAAAAGTAGAAAAATTTAATCATCTTCCATTTTTTCACAAAATAAAAACTCTTGAACAAAAGAGTCATGTCTAGTTCCTTGTTTTAGACAGCCTGACATTTCCTTGATCCCATCCTTGAACCTATTCAACTTTATGTCCTGTGAAAAACATTTCAAAAAAACATGGGATGAGCATAAAAATCTCAATAAGGGTTATAAAAATACAGAAAGAAAACATTAGTCCATGTATACATTATAATCAATGAAATCATACTTTACTCATAAAACATACGCAATTTAACATGCTTCATGAAATCATAAGATTTACGAATAACTCATAGAAATCATAAGACATAAAGGTAACTTGAGGCATTCATAACATTCTTACATAGGGAGTAACCCTCATGGTTACTTTTGGAATACACATCACATTATATTCCCTAAATATCATTGTAGAAACCTTAGAGTTTAACCCCTTCACGTTACCCAATGTATTGGAGAGCTATATCAGGCTCACCCGTCCTTAGTTTATCACGGAACCACCCGTCTTCATAAACGATTCCTAAGAACCATAACATAATCATAGCACATAACTCAATCTTAAAGAAAAGACATCCTTCCTACATTGAAATAACAATATAACATTTTAAGATATTGAAATAATGAATCCATTCTAAAAACCATTTTCAAAACCATTTAAAACATTTAATAAAGAGATTTTTGAATCAATGTGTCCCATACCACTTTGAAGCTTTTAACATTTTAAAACATTAATATCCAAATAAATAAATCCTTTAAACCATTTTGAAAACATGGATATTAATGGGAAATATTTATAAGAATTAATCATAAAAACATTTAAAACAATATTTTAGTTAAAGGGTTTTTAACAAAATGAGAGACACTTGAATACAATAATTGAGGAATAAAATTTAATCAAAACTTTATAATATCATGAGAATTAATGGATAATGATATAATATTCCAAAAGATAGTATATACACCATATAAGAGTGAATTGGTGCATAACAACAATGAAGTCTCAATGTAAAATGAGATGAAATTCCTTATAAAGAAGGTATCTTTAATTTAGGATAAATCAATCTCATAATTATGTGTGAAAAATATAAATACACCCAATATAAGTGGATATTAAGTGTAAAATAATCAATGGTCATTCAAACATATTCACATTATGACATATTGAATAACTACATGTTGAACCCAAATAAATCGAAATTGGGTTAAAAAGTTCCCTTGGTAAAATTCGACAGCCTAACAGCGTCACTTTAAAATTCATAAAATTATTTGATGAGAGAGAAAATGGAATCTATTCACTTGGAAAAAAAATTTACATCAATAAGGATATATAATAACATATCCCAACATAAAAATATGTAAATTAAAAGACATAACAAAATAAGTCTTTTTAAAAGAGGAGTGTGAAAGGTTCCCTTACCGATTTGGGAAACTTTCGAAACGTACACCCCTTGGAAGAAGGGTCCTACAATGAAGATGTAACTACCCATAAATGAGATTATATTATAAAAATAGTAAAATAATGCATAGTACATACACCACACAAAAGTAAATAGTGTCCAATTTATCATGAATCTCATGAGAATGAAAAGTGAGATGAAAATCCCCTTATAGAAATTCAGCAGCATAACAATGCCACTTAAAACATCCAAAAAAATTCGATTGATGAAATAAAACAGGGTCAGTCATCATATTAAAATAGAAAGTACAGTAAGATTAATATAAAATAACATCCCACAACATAAGAAATAGGAGCTTAAAAGAAACGACATAGAAGAGAGCACTTAAAAAGAATGAGATAAGTAGGATCCCTTACCTCAAGTCTGCCTTGTCTTGTTTGTTTCTTTATATTCCTGAATAATAAAATTTGGTAAATTTATAATTTCTTAAGTTCCTCCTTTAAATATTAATATTCAGTTTATATCACATATTATAATGTTATAATAATTGGTTAATAATGCGAGTTCATATTAGACGTTTGTGTCGATGTTTGGTACATGAGTAAAAAATGAACTTGTTTGAAAATGATTGTCCAAGTAGTTAGAAGTAAATCATCTCCATAATAGTATTAATGATTTAAATATCATATATATCCAGTAAATATTCATTTTATACTATTCCATAACATTTGGAGATAAAAAGAAATGAAATGCACCGTTCATGAAGACAGTAGGCTGTACGTACGCATGAACACTACTTTCATTTCTTTGTCATATTAATAGAATTAAAAATAATTGATAGATATATATATTATAATTATAGTATAATATATATGTTTTATAGTTCACATATGTTCATTAATTTCATTCTTTATACATTCCATGTATTTTATGAACGATTCACATCACTTGAGGGGGCAGTAGTCCACACTTCCTCGTATTAAATTATCGCAATTGCACAACATGAAAAGCATAAAGGTATGTTTTAAATATAAAATACAGAAGCATATGAGAAACATAAATACCATATATATCATATATAAAATACATTGATATCATAATGTCCACCATGAAAGGTGTTTATAGAATATTGAACAATCATCGTTTCGTGAGGCAGTAATTCCCCATCCACATATTCAGAATCTTATTTAACCATTAGACGGAGGTGTGAGTAAGTGTAGCTCAAATCCTTAACATAAAAACATCCTACAATATTGAAGATACCGGTTTTGTTACAAAAGAAAGGAATAAAAAAGAGTTTAGGGGTTTGGAGAAACAAAATAAAACAAAAGAACACAAGTGAAGACATTACCTTTAAATCGGGTAACTCCTCTTGGTTTGAACCAAAAGGGTTTCTTGAAGAGCATTAATCCAAAGGTGAGGCTTTAATGATGAAGAGAAGGATGTGGACAGATAAAACGGGCAGGGTTTGGCTGAGCGAAATTCTTGAGAGGTATGGGTAAGGTGGTAGAGGTGGGGGCCTTTTATAAGAGAAGACGAGGGGCACTCTTGGAAAGTTATAAACTATTACTTTATTATAATATGATTTTCGGATTTTAAAGGTCCCAAAAGTATATATTTTGAGGATAAGGTGATATGGTTTCTAAATACACCCATCCAATAGGTTTTTGACAATATTAAGACTTATATTACACCATATCTTCTCATTTTATTAAAATCGTTCATTTCTGAGTTAATCACTGCATCATCACGGTGTCATAAATAAAATAATTTATTTAATGTATAAAAATTATAAAGAAATATCATGATGTAGTAAATGTTTTCATATTTATAATCAATATTTACAGTCAAAAATATGACTTTTATAACCCAATGTAAAAATTGTTTTAGTAAAATAATTCATGTTTGTGACATTTTAATTTTAACTTTAAATAAAAATTTATTAATGCCATTTTCCAATCAATGTGGCTCCATGGGGTCCCTAAGTTTACCCATGGATTGTCTTGGTCGGCCATGACTCATCCAGTAAGGTTAGGACATGTGTCAGGGTCATTTCATAAGATTATAACATTATCTTTACCTTAAATTACACTAATTACCATTAATCGCGATTAATAAAACAGAAAAGATAATATTCACCAAAAAATAATTTTAATATCATTGAACCACATTTTACTTATTAATTAAAACCATGTATGTAGAATTTTTGAAAATAAAATCACAGATGTGTTAATGTTTCATTTAAATGAAAAATAAGTTTCTTTAACTACCACTTAGTGGTTTTACTATTCATCAAAAATTGACGTTTTTCAGAAAAATACAAAACATTCACCCTAAGATATATTTGATAATACGAATTCAAAAATTATGTCTATTTTAAAAAATTAGAAATATATAATTTTCATTAATTAATTTAATAATTCATTCTCGCTGTCAAAATAAATAGCGTGTTTTTAAGAAGCAATGTCTATTAAAAGATTGACACTAGTTTAAGTCCAATTTAAGAGTGAAATTAATTACAATGACTACCATTGGATTAAATGGTAAAAATATATTCTATATACACTTTAATATCAATTAAAAATATAATCTATCCATATAAATAAATCATATTAATAAGAGGTTTTGGATTAAAATGCAACATTTTCATTAAAAATTATCTTTATCTGAAAAATAACAAAAATTTACACAAAGTCAATTTTGATGTCCAGATTATAGAGAAGGATTATATTTTGTCAAATAAAACATATAGAATTGTCATAATTATATTTAAAAAGGTTTCTCCATCAAAAGGTGGTTAATTGACCTTTTGAAGAATATTATAAGATTTATGCTTAAAATTGGATTCATTTGCATTTTAAGCCTCTAAAATTTATTGGATAAAAGTAAAAATATTTGACAAACATATATAATCATTTTGTAGTGAGTTCCATTCATTTCCTCCATTACAACTTCTAGTCATTAACTACCATTTAAAATAATAATATTTTATTATTACAGTGCAACGTGAGATTTCAAAGAAACTCGTTGTTCCGTATTGGGTACGCCATCGAGCATAGTATTACCTTTAAAGTAGTATTGACACTTTATTCAAAAATATGGATGAATATAAAAATTTCATATTATTTATTTACCTGGGGTGTTACAAAGAGTCTCTATACAGGTACATGATTGCTGTTGAGGAGTAGGAGGGCATGGGATCGAGCCTAGGCTCGCGATGCCGCTGCCAGTTGTTTTTCTTGTTTTGCTATACTATGATTTTGTTGTACTGTATTGATGTATAACATGTTATGGATTTTTTTAGAACCTGAGACATATAGCATCATTAGTTATCTACTATTGGTTATATCCACTATTGTTATTTATTTCAGTTGTGTATGGTTTACTACTTCCGCTGTTTTTTGAATGTTTTATTTTATATTCTGCTGCGCTAAACATTGACAAATGAGGGAATAGTTTCCCCACTATCAGACCTGGGCCCTCGCTGCTAGTCGGAAGCCTCTGGCATTTGGGGAAATGTACTTGACGTCACGTGGCGAACCAGGTTTGGGGCACCCGTTGAGTGGCACCCGGAACGGGGACGTTACAAAGTGGTATCAAATGCGTTCTTTTCTTTGACTTACTATTTGGAGCCGTAGTCAGGGATAAGATGAACGGTAGTTGGTAATAAGTTTTGCCCGGGCGTAGCTAACCCGTGTACAGGGAAAAGCCAGTCTACCTCGTATTGCAATTTTGCGGATTTTTAAAATTTTACAGTTGATATGTTTTCACCGTTGGGTGACGCACTTGGGATTGTGATGTTATAAATTAATTATGGGTTCTATTTAGTTGCATCTCGAGGGGATGATGGTATGACGTCTCATGCATCATGTAGGAAAATGCTAGAAATCACATGCCATGCATAGTTCCATTCCATGTAGGTGCATTAGAAATTGCATGTTGTTGTGATAGTTGTTGTGCTAGAAATACATGCTGTTGTGATAGTTGCACTGATAAAATACCTTCTATTAGATATGGATATTTTTGTTTGAGTTGTTCATATAATGGACTCCAAACTTTGGTTTTTGGGGAGTATGGGCCCCCTTTGATCGGACTTTGGTGGATCATTGACTGTTTATTATTTATAACACAGATAAGATGTCAAACATTTATTTGTGGGGAGTATGGGCCCTCACAGGTCGGAATTTGACACTTAGGTGTTGGTTTTCAGTATTTTCTGGGTTCCGGAGAAGTTTTTGAGACATATTGTCTGGAAACCCAGTATACACGCCGTGTAGTATTTTTACACACGCCGTGTATGGCCTTCAGTTCGGGAAGAAAAATGATCTTTTTAAGTACACGCCGTGTACTCTGAGTACATGCCGTGTAGTCTCTTCCCATGTCACAAACCCTGTGGGTAGTGACAAGGGTAGGGAAGTGCTTGGGCGAACATGCCGTGTAGCATATGTACACGCCATGTAGGGTCAACCTGGAGTCTGGCCATGTAACTAACAACATGGGTCGGTGAAATCCTGTACAGAAAACACCGTGTCAATGATGAACAGGCCGTGTAGTGTGGACTGGGACTCATCCATGGAACTAACAACACGGGTCGATGTCACTGTTCCATGAACACACCGTGCACCTTTGAGGACACACCGTGTAGTCTTGTCTGAGGACAGACTGTGTGGACTTAGCCATGTGACTAGGGAAACAGGGTGGTGTTCAAGTCGTGTTCGGGTGTAACACGCCGTGTAGTGTCAATCCGAGTAGTTGGCTGTGTCACAGACGACATGGGAAGTTGGAAATAACACCATACACGAAGTGTATATTAAATACATGTCGTGTAGTTTTTGTTCAAACGGGAGCCGTGTGGATTAGCTGTGCAGAAGGACCCGGGAAGGGTAAGGGAAGTCAAGTACACACCGTGTAGTATTGTTTGGATGTTTTTTAATGCTTTATTCCTCTTATTCCCTTTTGGGGTTCTTCTCTTTCAGTCTTTGATGAATCAATTTCTAAGGCGTGTTTTTGACCTTGTAGTGTCATGCCGCCTCGACGATCGCACGTTGTTCACCATGAGAGCGGCAACGAGTATACTCCAGATATGGTGGGCTACGGGCTACCAGTAGATCCTCCAGCAGAGTAAGATGCGACACCAGCTGCTATACTGGACACCTGTGTGGAGGTGCAGTTCTGTGAAGGCTTATTGAGGTTCATGTAGACCTTTCAGGGAACACAGCAGGCTGCCACATCTATGGCCGAGCTGACACGTATCTTACAGCAGCCGCATCCGCATACGTTTTCAGGGGATGACGGACCACATGCTGCGGAGTCTTGGCTGGGGTCGATGCAGACTATTTTCGAGCATCCTGAGATGCCTCCAGGGAGCAGGTTCAAGATCAGGAATTATATGCTACATGATTTCCGCCAAGATGTGGTGGGATGTTACCACTCAGTCAGAGCATCACAGGGACATGGTGTGGGAAGACTTTCAGAAAGTCTTCTGTTAATTTCTCTTCCTAGAGACACTGAGAGAATATAGATCTCGAGAGTTCATAAATCTACAGCAGGGCACTATATTAGTGATGGACTATTATACTCATTTTACGGAGCTTCAGTGGTTTGCACTCGTGCGGGTGGGTGAAGAGACATTTAGAGCCATACATTTTGAGGATGGTCTTCATTATGACATTCGAGCACTGTTCAATGTTTTCAGGATTCCTACTGTCCATGCTATTGTAAATCAGGCGCTGATTTCATAGAGGAACCTGCGGGAAGCTAGTGGTGTGGGCTAGGGTTGTTCAGCACCTGTTACTGGTACTATTTCTACTGGCAAGAATAAGAGACATATGGATTTATCTTAGGGTGGTAGTACCAGCCATGGAGTTTCTTTAGGTGGCCCGATCAGGTGCTACCAGTGTGGCAGAGAGGGGAAAAAGAGACCGCAGTGTCCACATGATCCAGTGGAGTGCCAAGATTGCGGCAAGGTAGGTCATCTGTAGCGCTTCTATAGGGCGTTTCTATCGATGGATATTGAGAAGGGTTCTGTGCAGACTCCACGTGCGGGAGAAGGACCAGTGGCTTATTACTAGTCGAGGAACTAAAATACATCAGGGCATGCATGCAGAGATGGTGTTCGTGGCCATGGTAGCCAGACACCACGATCTTAGAGGCAGCAGGGCGGGATAGCTCAGGGTGGCCAAGCTGTGTCGCAGGTCTGCAGAACTGGGCAGACAAATGCGGTGCATCAGACCCAGCATGAGTAGGATCCCAGACCTTCTACAGTCAGAGGTACTATTCTAGTAGCTTCTGTCTTATCTTCAGTACTTTTTGATACGGGTGCTACGCATAGTTTTATATCTGTGCCTGTTGTGGAGAGCATTGGGCTCTTTGTTTCTACTTCTTCTAATATCATGACGCTAGACACTCCGTTGGGGACTCTAATGGATGGTGTGCGTCAGTGCATGGAGTTCCCCATTGAGGTTGGTGGGTGTCACTTTTTTTGGGACTTCTATGTCAACGAGATGGCGAGATATGAAGTCATTCATGGGATGGACTGGTTGGTTTCCTTTCGTACCTTTGCAGACCGCTATCATCGCAGGGTGAGTTTCACGTCACCAGAGGACAAAGAGTTTTCATACAAGGGAGAATGGGATGTTCAGGCGAGTCGAGCTGGACCAGAGCATCATGGGTGAGGTGGAGTCAAAGCCCAGATTGCGAGCTTATATCTAGATGACCAGGGGACATGATAGACGAATGTCCCTCCTGTTTTTGATCATTTCAGGGATGTATTCCCAGACGACTTTTTGGGTCTACCACCAGAGAGAGAGGTGGATTTCTCCATTGATAATGTTCTAGGAGCAGCACCGGTGTCCATTCCTCCTTATAGGATGGCTATACCTGAGTTGCAGGAGCTCAATATGCAGTTAGAGGGGTTACATGCAAAGGGCTTTATCTGACCAAGTACTTCTCCATGGGGTTCACCGGTCTTTTTTGCAAAGAAGGAAGATGGTACCCTCAGACTTTGTGTGGATTATCGGATGTTGAACCAATTGACAGTTAAGAACCGATATCCCTTAACGAGGATTGACGATCTTTTTGATCAGCATCATGGAGCACAAGTGTTCTCGAATATTGAACTGAGATCAGGATATCATTAGTTGAACATGAGACCATCTGATATACCTCTCATGGATTTCAGGAGTTGGAGTGGTCTATATGAGTATACGGTTATGCTGTTCAGACACACGAACGCGCCAGTGGTTTTCATGGCTCTGATGAATCGTGGGTTCCATACGCATCTTGATTATTTTGTTGTAGTATTAGTGGATGACATCTTGGTGTATTCTCACACTTGAAATGACCATGCCACCCATCTTGAGATCATATTGAGTACACTAGGGGAGCATCAGCTATGTGCTACGCTCTCAAAGTGCCACTTTTGGATGGACCAGATTAACTTCATGGGTCATATCATCTCAGAGGAAGGAGTTTCAGTAGACCCAGAGAAGGTGAGAGTAGTAGTTTCCTTGGAGAATCTTAAGAACGTGTTTGAGATATGGAGTTTTTTAGGGCTGGATGGTTACTACATGCGTTTTATACTGGACTTCTCCCACTTAGCAGTGTCGTTGACAGGCTTGACTAAGAATGGTGTGAAGTTCGTTTGGTCGGAAGCTTGTGAGGTAGCCTTTCAGGACCTGAAGGGAAGGTGGACATCAAAACCGATCCTGATACTCCTAGAGAAAGGGATGAGCTATGTAGTTTACTATGACGCATCAGGTATTGGGCTGGGAGCAGTGTTGATACAGGGTGATCGAGTTGTTGCATATGGGTCTCAGTAGTTGAGGCCACATGAAAGAAATTACCCAACACATGATCTTGAGTTGGCATCAGTTGTTCATGTGTTGCGTTGTTGGAGACATTACCTATTGGGGGAGAATTTTGTGGTTTTCACCGACCACAAAATCCTCAAGTACATATTTACACAACATGAACAGAATCTGAGGCGGCGAAGGAGGGTCGAGTACCTACAGTCCTTCGATTTTGAGCTTGCCTATACACCTGGTAAAGGTAACATAGTAGCTGATGTAATGTGAAGAAAGACTCAGATACATGTAGTGCAGGAGGCCAGTGGAAAGTGTCAGCTCATGTCATTGTTCTTTGAAATGCATCTGTATGTGCACGACAGTCAGGGGAAGACTTATCATTCTTATTTAGCTATGAATTCTACCCTCTTGGATAGAGTGAGGATGAGACAAATATCTGATTCGGAAGGCCTAGTTCTATAGGAGTCGGTGGCAAGTGTGGACCCTCCTCCTGGTTGGATGATAGGCGATGATGAGGTTTTTCATTTCCATGGACGAGTATGGGTTATAGGGGATATACACGAGGAGCAGATGCAGGAGTTTCATGCTTCAGCTTGGGCAGTTCATCCCGGGGTTACCAAGATGTACCGAGACTTTAGACGTCAGGACTGGTGGCCAGGTATGAAGAGAGATGTAGCTGGTTTTGCTACGAGGTGTTCCACCTATCAGCAGGTGAAGGTGGAGCATTAGAGACCAGCTGGGCTGTTACAGTAGTTACCCATTCCGGAGTGAAAATGGGATGATGTCATGATGGATTTCGTGACAGGGTTGTCGAGGTCACCTAGAGTTAATGATTCCGTGTGGGTTTTTGTAGACAAACTCACGAAGGTAGCTTACTTCTTTTTGATCAAGGAGACCTTCGGTGTTGACGAGCTCAGAATGTTTTTTATCCGAGAGATCATACATCTTCAGGGGGTCCCTCGTTCTATTGTTTCAGATAGGGACGCCTGGTTAATGTCTCATTTCTAGAAGAGTTTTCAGAGGGAACTGGGTACATAGGTACTTTTGAGCACAACTTACCACCCTCAGACCAATATCTAGTCAGAGTGTACGATATATGAGCTAGAGGACATGTTGTGTGCATGCGTCCTGGACTTTGGGGGCTCTTGGGAGAAGCATATACCCTTAGTCGAGTTTTCTTATCACAATATCTTCCAGGTGACTATTGAGATGGAACCATATGAGGCTTTATACAGTAGGCCGTGCCGATCACCTTTGTGCAGGATAGAGGCAGGTGAGGTAGCTTTACTGGGGCCATAGCTCGTGCATGAGATGTCTGAGCAAGTCCAGTTGATTCAGAACCAGATGGATACTGTTCAGTCTCATCAGAAGTCTTATGCTTATCAACGCAGATTACCTTTGGAGTTCGTAGTCGGGGATCTGGTTTTCTTGCGTGTTTCGCCGAGGCTGGGGAACAAGCGGATCAGGAGACGAGGTAAACTTTCACTGCGGTATGTCGGACCATTTGAGATTCTTGAGTGAGTCGTAATGGTATCTTATTGGTTGCGGTTACCACAGCGGTACCGAGCCTTGCACGAGTTCTTCCACGTATCTCAGTTGCATCGCTATCATTCAGATCTGTCTCACATCTTTCAGCCCGAGGAGTTTGAGATAGAGGCAGATGCTTCCTTTGAGAAGCATCTAATTCGTATCATTGATAGGAGCACGAAGGTTCTCCGAGGCCAGACAGTTCCTCTCGTACGGGTGCTATGGCAGCATGGTCGAGTGCATGATGAGACCTGGGAGTGGGAGGCCGAAGTACATGCACAGTGGCCGGAGTTGCTCACCGCTATATCTTCTCCACCCTTGGAAGGGAAATTTGGGGATGAATTTCTATAATAGGGTATGTTTGTAAGAACCCAATTATTCTCTTTGAGGTACGGGCTTCTTCTTTTTCCTTTTCTTTAAGTGTTTTTAATAAAATATGGGAAATGGGGAAAAATCCTAAATTTTGGAACTACACACCGTGTACTTTTTCCACATGCCATGTACTTTTGGCCGGGTTGGGATGAGTACACATGGAGTGTAGCTATGTCAGCGACAAAGGGAGTAGGAACCGACTACACACCATGTAGTGATCCTTTAAAGGCCGTGTAGTCAGTCGGCCGTCCAAAATAGTAAGGTGGTGGAGCAGCCGCCAGCTGGGCCGTAGTACACGCCGTGCACTTAAGAGTACATGCCGTGTAGTCATGTCGAAAGATGAACAGTGCGACGGTGCCGCCAGAGGAACAGTTAAATGAAAGGAGTACACATCGTGTACTTGGATGTACAGACCGTGTACTTTTTTTTCGGCATAAAACAGGTAGTAGCCTCCTCATTTAGCCGAGGAGGCATTTGATCCGTTTTGTAGCCAAAGGAGGAGGCTGAACTTTTGAAGATCCGTCGGGTGTTCATCTGGAATCGGTTTCCGCCTCGGACAATCCCATTGGAACCGCACAGGTAAGAGCTTCCATCTCCCTGGATTCTTCTTACCAATTCTTTCCCAAGAGGGAGTTATTTGAGGTTATGCGGGTTCTTTTCTTCATCATATCTACTCCGTTATTAGGTGGTTCTGGAGTCGGCATTCGGGTATAACATTCGTTGGCATATAAGGTATGTGGCTTGGCGTTTGTTTTTCCAACTGCCGTGTTTTTTGTGCGTTTTTGTGCCATGAACACATGTTGGGGTGTCCTGTGGCTGAGGCCATTGCTATATTTAATGCCTATAATTGGGTAGGCGATTTAAATGTGATATTAAAAATTCTATTTGGGATCGCTACTTGGATCCAGGACCATCCCGAGGGGTGCATTCATCTGTTTAGCCATTTCACCAGGATACCTGAGGGTATGCCTTGTTTAATTATGAATTACTTTTTCCTTGAGATGAATTGTATTTAAATTGCATGTTTATTTGATGGGCATGACCCAATTACTTGTGCCTGAGGGCGGTGTTTTCTATATCCTGAGGGCGTGATTGTATTAGCCTGAGGGTGACGTTCTATTTCTCCTGAGGGAAACCTTTCATGCCTGAGGGCTTTACTTCTGTGCTTGAGGGTGACACTTCGTATGCCTAAGGGAGAGAATTATGTTATGCCTAAGGAAGAGATTTTGAATGCCTGAGGGCGAGATTCTGTATATCCTGAGGGTGTGGTTCCTTATACCAGCCTGAGGGAAAGATACTGGTTGGCCTGAGGGCTTGGTGCTGTTGAGCACAAAATGATACTAAATTAAATGGAATAAATAAATAATTAAATGGAAATATAACTGGTAAGTTAGTTAATTTTGAGTACTGCTAGGTTTATTGAATTTTATTATTGCACACTGTTGTTGGATTCTTATATGCAGTTGGGAACGAGCCTTTGGTGGGTGCCTACTGAGACATATTTCTCACAACCTGTTTGGGTCCCGCTTTTCGGCCCAAATAGATTACGTTGCCATAGGTGTAGATAGGGGAATGAGTCCCTATACATGTACATGATTGCTGTTGAGGAGTAGGAGGGCATGGGACCGATCCTAGGCTCGTGATGCCGCTGCCAGTTGTTTTGCTTGTTTTACTATACTCTGTTTATATTGTATTGTATTGATGTATAACATGTTCTGGCTGTTTTCTTAGAACATGATACATGTAGCATCATTTGTTATCTAATATTGGTTATATCCACTGCTGTTGTTTATTTCAGTTGTGTATGGCTTACTTCTTCCACTGTTTGTTGTATGTTTTATTTTGTATTCTGCTGCGCTACACTTTGACAAATGAGGGCATAGTTTCCCCACTATAAGACCTGGGCCCTCGCTGCTAGTCATCAGCCTCTGGAATTTGGGGAAATGCACTTGAGGTCACGTGGAAAACTGAGTTTGGGGAACCCATTGAGTGGAACCCGGAACCGGGACGTTACAAATGATGATGTTTCCATTAATTATTTCACAACTAAATGACCATGTTAAAATTAATAACAAAAATAATTCAACAATTAATTATTCACATCAACTCCATTAATAATTCAAAAATTAGATAAATACTAGAATTTACATTGGTTAACCCAACAATTAACTAATCACAAAAACACACTTTATTAATTCCCCAATTAATTATGTATTCCATGCCCATAAATTAAACCATAAATTATTTAGTCAACACCTATAACTAAAAATCCAATAACTATTTCCATAATCAATTATCTCAATTCCTAATGTTAAAACCTCATAATCAATTCATCAATTAATTATCTCTAATCAATATATCTATATCTAAAAATTAATTCATGAATTAATTATCTCCCAAACTAGAATTCAAAAAATCCCCAATTCGCATATTCTCAATTAATCAATTTTCCAAAATAATTAATTTAAAGAAATAACATAATTTCTATGTATCTAATATAAATATTATGATTTCATAAAAAAATTTAAATAAAGACTATTACATTTTAATTATAAACCACCATCATAAATTATATGATGAATAATCGCCCAATAGAAAATCCACAATATTTGAGTGGCACAATGATGTAGAATAAGATACAAATATAAAACTCTAAATCAAGATCAAATAAATGAAGATATCTCTAATATAGATCTAGATATATAATTCTAGATATAGATATATAATTTTAGATATATACTTAATCCAAAATAAAATAATATAACTCTTTTAAAGGATGGGATAAGAAAAGAGAATTAATTGAAAATTATTGAATTAGAATCCACTTACTAGGAGGGTTGTAGATATACGATATAGTCTTTGGATAAAAAATAATGGAGGTTTTGAGTCATTTAAATATATTCATAGAGCGTTAAAATCTTAAAATTGGACTTAGGGTCATATAAGGGTCCATTTGTGATTAAAAATGGTGGTTTTATATTTTTTAAAAATAATTATCATGCTAAATTAATTCATGTTCATGGTTTGTTGGATTGGGGTTCCCAATTTACCCTAACCTTTCTACTAAACTCTGAAACAATTTTTTGGGGTTCACAGTTACTCTTAATATAATGTACAGTTAGAGAAACTATGAATCAACTATGAAAATCTCCATTATCTAAGGTTTTATGGTCTATTGGGCTGGGGCCCAAAATTTTCTCTATCTCTGCACCGACATCATACAAACCTCTTTCTATCATTTTATTCAAAACTTCCACCCCTACACACCATAAGATAAAACCAAATAAGAAATTAATAAACACAACACAAAAGTGTACCTGAAAACAACCCCATGAAAAATCCATAAATAGTAAAGATCATACCACTCAGAGTGCTATTATTTTATTTGTACAACAATTTTATGGTTTAATGAGACTTTGTATTGTTTTAGAAACTTGAATAACATAATTCATAACAAAAAGTATCATTTACCTAATATCAATGATTTTTTTGCTCAAATATAGAGGGACTATTATTTTTAGATGATTGATCTTCGACCAAGGTAACATTTGTTGAAGGTGAAAGAGGAATATATTCTAATGAAAACGTTTCATACTTGATATGGGCATTAAGAGTTTATAGTTATTCCATTTGGGTAGTCTAAATCTCATGTCATATTCTTAAAACATGTAAACATATTTGTCTATGACTATTTTGATAATTAATTATTTTTATTTATTCATAATATATTATTATATTCAATAATACATGAGGATCATAGAAAAAATACAAATGATTTTTTTTAGTATTTTAATGAAATAAATATATATGAAATATACAATAAATGTGATTTTTTGTAATAAAATTAATTCCTAAGGTATAATATTTATAATTGTGAAATTACAATATAACCTATGAAAATTAATATTGTTGAAGAAGGGTAAAGTCTTTAAATTCCATAAATAATTGCACTTCTCTCAGATAAGAAGGTAACTAAAAGTGTTTTTTTTGAAAAAAAAGATCATTCATTTATCACACAAAATATGATAACTAAAAAATAGTTAAATTAATATGGTTCATAGAGTATGATTATTGTTTGTATGAAATGAAATGAAGATTGGTGAATTTTTATGTTTTCTCCCTATATTATAGAAATGGTGAATAGATCATCTTCCACAAAGCATCATTGAAGGACCATAATTATGTTATGATGTAGAATGATTAGGTAATTACTTATGATTCACATCAACTAAAACCTCACGACCTAAATTATCGTACACATGATCTTGAATTAGCTGTTATATTTTTTGATATAAGAATTTAGATAAAGAATTTATATGTTGTAAAATGTGAAATACATACTAATCATAATATTTTTATGTGTATATTCATTTATAGAGAGTTGATCATGAGGAAGCTAATAATAATTGATCGGATTAAAGATTATGTTCCATGATTCATTAAAATCTAAGAAGATAAAAAGGAATCCAATTCACTGATTTAAAATTAAATCCATCTTTAAAAATCATACATTTGGAATGTGATCCTTATTTATATGATATAATTAATGAATTTAAAATTATTATGCATGTAGGAACTTTTCATTATTTTTTTATGTGTTAGCCTGATAAATACTGCAAAAAATATATTCATTTTTATAAGGTTGGTCTTATTTTACATGAAAAGGAAAAATAAGTTAAGAACAATATTTTCTATGTTTTAATTGTAAGGAAGAGAGTTTTTTCATACTTAATAAAAGATTATGTTTGTCCTAGGATACCAAACTAAAGATATAATTTGATAGTGAGTCTCATAGTTCTGTATTTTTTATTTATATTATACATACAAATATATAAATAAACCATTAGGACTATTTACAAACAGGGAATAATTAAATGAGATATTTTTTATGTTACCATGAAATGTTTGAATTTTCTATAGTTTAATATATAATTACAATTAATAAACGGGATTTCCAAACCATTTTCACTTCCATAGTAGAGTTGATAAAATGGTTCCAAGGATTTCATAGTGGAATTACCAAATAAATATATAGGAAATAATTTAATTTTTCTTATTATTAATAAACAAATTAAATATTCACATTTTTTCCATTCATGATACTATGATTATGAATCATCATTCTCAACCATACCCTAAGGATATACTCTAGTTACTTAATTTTTCACACTCTGTTGTATCTGAATATGATCTCATGATTACCATTACTTTGTCAAAACACGTTACGATGTTGTTAAGAACTAAATTAAATTGTAGTACAAATTTTCATCTCAAATATGATGGATATAACAAGTGAATGATTCAGAACATGGAATGAATTCTTCTTTCTTGTTCAATATATTATAATGGAAACTTTAATCAGTATCCTTGATTATATGAATATTCTTATAAAAATAGTTTTTAATCTAACATATAGATAAAAACTTTTGAAGAATTATAGAGAATGCGGTGTCAGAGTTATGCTTCTTGGGAGGATATAGATGAATGAATTCTTTTGGGGCTAGGGTTGGTAGATTAAATGGTTGAGAAGGTAATGATTGTTCGGAATCATATGAGGAGGAATTAATATTTATTGAAAAGTTTGGAAGACTATAGTAGGAAAGATCTTTCTTTTGAGGAAGGTGGTCAAGTGTTTCTTAAAATATCTCTATGGAAATGTGATGTGTAATTCTGTAAAAAGGAAAATTTTGATTCATCATTTCATTATGAACTATTAAATTATAGTGAAATTTAGATCAATTTTTTACCTAGTGGCCTTTCCATTGATTTTATTATAATTACTTGATATATTTCATGTTACATTGTCTTTACTATTTTCTCTTAAATGAACTAATTTTTTTATTCGGATGTAGTTTTATTTGAAGAATTCATTTTTTATGAGGAATATCCAAAAAAAATCTAGACTATTAAGAACAAATATTGTTGAATAATTTAATTCATTATGTTATTATTTTGTTGAAAACCCATGTGGTTGAAAAAAAAATTTGATAATTGGAAAATGAGTCCATTGAAAAACATCCCAACTTGTTATATAAAAGAACAGAATTAAGGGAATAAATTTTTAATAGGGGAAAAATGTAATAAAATAATAAATGTAAAGTGTAAATATATTTCATTCCTTATTAATATTAATTAATTAAATTTTATAAATTAACATTAATTATAACTATATTATGTATTTTTCAATAATAAAGGAAAATATTTTATTCTTATTAAATTTGATTTAATGCATTATAATTTATTAATTAAAATAATTATATATAATATTTTTTATTTGAAATTTAAATGATTAAATTATGTTTTAAATAAGGATATCAAATTTTGATTTGGGTGAAATATATTTATTTTTTAGAAAGATTAATTTATCAGTGAATTGTGAAAGATAACAAGTAATGTAAAACTGTGTATTATTTCCATTAAATATTGTTATTTAAATACCACATTTGATCTTAAAGTAACATAACATTCCATGAATTATAGATAGTATAATTAATTAAATAGACTTCATCACTATACCTTATTTTTTATTAGAATATTATAATTCTAAAAATGAATTTATGTAAAAAATATTTTACATTGTGTTATATTTTTTATATTAAATGGATTTTTACCACTTATAGTAATTCAATAATGAAAAAATTATTTTATATTTTAAATTATGAGATAAAAAATTTGCAAATATGTCACTTTTATTAGGAAAAATTATGAATAGAAACTGTAGTTAATATTTTTCACCTCATTGAAGGTAAATGAGAAAATTAAGGATAATATTTTTTTGATAGGGCATAAAACACTCCCTATTATTTATTTATATTATATTTAATAAGTGTTTAACCGTAAAAACTATTTTTTAAAATTTTCAAATTTATTTCCACATGCCTTAGATAATCCCCATAATATAATTCTAAATTATGAATAAAACATATCACTCTCTTTATTTAAATAAATCAATGTTTTTATCACAGGAATAAAAATATTTTATGTTATGTTATAAAATTTTATTTGAATTATATATTTTGTAACATATTAATATATTTTTAATTTTATGTGATGAAATAATTAACTAAAATGAGTACGCAATTCCATCATACTGCTTGCGCATTTAGTAAAAAATCAAGTAATTGATTTTAAAAACAATTAAAGTATCAATATTTGTATGACTTATAGTATCCCATGAAATTTATAGGTAAATATAATATATTAGAGATGTTTTAAAAGTTTATATTCAAATAAAATTGTTATGAGGATTACATTAATGTAAAATAAATTGACTAGTTCCAAAAATATCATTAATGATATTTTATTGTAAATAATATATTAAATGATTTAAAATTAACTAACATCAAACCATTATCTAATTGAATAGAAAGTTTTTAAAAATATAAATCATGGTCTATTTATATGTTCATAGTTATTTTATAGTATATTGATTACCTATTATAGTGTAAAATCTTTGATACTACTCTAACTAATTAAAAATACAATTTAGGGTCAAAATAAAGAGATAATGATGAAAATATCACCTAAAATTATCAATATATAATTGGATGTGAATAATTAAAATAATAATAATTAAATATTATAATTTTATAAATTTATAGGCATTTTAAAAGAGAACTAATTCATTTAAATTTAATAAATTAAGAATTTCCTAGAGTTCATGTACCCTAACATAAAAAGGGATCCTCTCACCCACTATTCATAACATGCATTGAGATACCAGTTTCAAAAAATACCTACCCAATTCTCTCCCAAACATCTCCCCTAACATCTTAGAGGTACTACTTTTACCAAAAATTAAATCATAGAAGGAATAAGCTATTTGAAACTGAATTCATTTTAGGTGAGGTTATAAATTCTGAAACACTTATTAATAATATATTTATTCATACAAAAACATTAAATATTATTTTCCCATGATTAAATTAATAACATAGGTATCTTTTATATACTAATATTTTATTATTATTTTTAAATCCATTTTCATCACCTTCTCCTTCAAATGGGAACTAAAAACATCGCTTCTGTGTGTGTGTAGATTAACACCTCTATAAAGTGTTTTTTTCATTTTCCACCACCACTACTCATAATTTTTTATAATTAAATGTTTAATATATATATATATACATTATAATAAAATTATAATCCTTTTTATGTATAATATATCATATTATTTTTTACATTTCCTTCTATTGGAAAATGATAATGTCATCTGTTCGTATATTTGGATTACCACCTCCATAAAGTGATGTTATATGTTTCTCATATATTTCATAAATATATGGTTATAAATTATTTTCTAATGCATAATATTTTGATATTAAGTCATGTTTATTGTTCAGGAAATGATGGTGTGATGAAATCATATACCACGTTTAACCCCGTGAATATGTTTTGGGATTATGAACAGAGCATCCCAAAAAAATCTTATTTAAAAATAACTAATGAATTAGATAAATAAATAATTGTACTAACTAATATAAGGGGTAAAATAATAAAAATATGAACTATATAATATTTTTTATTAATAAATTAAACAATTAACAAGATAATATTTTTTTCGGTCTATAAATAATGTATGTAAAAATTTAGAAATGAGGTAATGGAAACAAAACATAAAAACTATTTTTAAATTATTATTATATTTATTTTATTAATTTTTTTATTCCATGTAAATGTTCAAAAAAATTTCTTATTTTAATATATAAGTTAATATAGAATAATTATTAAGGGAGTTTTATTTTACATTTTAATTCCATACAAATGTTTTCAAAATGAATACATTTATATATTTTATATGAAATGTTTTGGGTTTCTATAAAAAAGTAATAACTCAATTTTTATATTAAATTATATTTAATAAATGTAAATAATAAGATTCATTGCATTTATTTTATGTATTTATTCGATTATAATTTTCATTTCATTCTATAGTAAAAAACATTTTTCCCTTTGTACTGGTTATTTTAGTTTTTTAAATTGGGGTTGCATAAGTAATAGGTATTTAGATATCTAAACATATTTCACATATGGAATAAAAAGAGTTATTTAAGGGTTTATGATGAAAAGGGGAGATCTTAATATATAATTATTATGATATGGTACTTATAAATTATATATGATGATGGTTGAGAATGATATAACAAATATGGTGGGTGAGACCAATACAACTAATATGATACATGATCTCGATAAATGTTATATTTTAGGTGATCCTGAAGAATCACTATAATTAATTGTTTAATATTCCATTTATTTAAATTAATGAAAGAGGTTGTTAATTGGGGAGGGTACTTTTATGGATTTAACTAGACTCTAGTTATTTTTTAATGGTTTATGATTGTAATTATCTATGTTTCCTAAAAGTGATTATGTTTTTCTCTCTATGAGGTTTAATAGTTATCTTTGAGAAAATGCGTGACATTCTTATTTATATGATTTATTTTATTCAATTAATGAATATTACAATAAAGGTATTAATTTTTTTATTTCTCAAGTTTTTCACTGGAATAAATAATTTTTGAAATTTATATCCCTTACTAACATTTTTGTGTTCATATCACATTTTTATGTATTTTCACATGGTTTTAGGATTGGTAGGAACAAATAACTTTCCAAGTTGTGGTAATGATTTTTTTTATTAAGTAGAAAATTTTTTCATTTTAAATTTTATATATAATGGGGAATATTTTTGAGTGGATGTGTTTACATTGTAAGGTATGGGTTTATTATATAAGAAATATGGACTATTTCCCTAAATCATTAAACAAAAAATATATATGGCGATTAAATTTTTTTTAATTATATTCAAAAGCCACTAGATTAAGTGATGTTTATGGTTGGGTCCTTATATTTAATCTCATCTAGTGTGGTACTCTTCCCCATTTACACTCTTTGTATATGAATTATTTTTGTTTATAATTAATAAATAAATATTGAAAATAATCTTCAGATCTTCATTATATTCTTCCATATAATATATTCCATATGATTATCCAACTATGTACTGTCCTGATATTGTGAAGCTATCATAAAAAAGAATTGTAGTAAAGGCGTGAAGGGATATTGTGATGAAAACAAAAACTAATTACGGCCCAAAACCTATACTACAGCTCATGAAATTAATTTACATAATATTAGTAAGAATTATAGATTTTATTTATTATATCCCCATTATGTCTCCAAATATCTAATTTCATGAAATATGAGTTATAGATTTTTCCCATGTTTAATTAATGCTCTCATGTAAATATTAAAACCATTTCTTTAAATCTTCCATTAAAATGAAAAGTAAACAAAATAATTTAAATTATTTAATACTAAATATATTATGTTAAATCTAATTTGCAATTTTTTAAAATATGTAATGAAAGATAAGGAGTTCTAGTTATTCATTCCATTAATGTTTTCCACAAGTGATAAATATTACTATTTAAACTAATAATTTTGCGATCTAGGAATCAATATAAAGGGAGATGGATTTCATGACACTTGAGGGAGTTTGATATCCATCATAAAATTGTTGTTAAACTTTTAGTGGATATATTATGTTGAAAATTTTATTTAATATTCTCTTGGAATATTTTCATTATATTAGACAATTTAAAATTTTATTTTCTTATAGAATGAATAAATTATTCTATTTAAATATATTAATGTTATAACTGTTTAATATTGATATAATGGGAATTAACTAGGTGTTATTATAAAATATTTATCTATAAATAGGAGATTGATTTTTTTAAGATAAATTTGATTTAGTTCCATTTTAATTTTATAGAATCCAATTTTTTCATATGTTTTTAATTTTAGGGTTTTTCTCATGGATGTGTGAATCGTTCCTCAATGATAACATACAAATTGATAGTTTATCACTTAAAACGATCAAATAAAAACCAATTAACTACTAGTTAAAATAAATAAGTTTGTCAATAAATAGGGAAAAAATAATTGGACTATATATGATTTAAAACATTAAAAAATCAGAAAAAACTATCCAACATGCATGAACATTAAACATCATTGAACATATATTTTTTTTAAAAAAACCAAATAACATATAAATATAAGATGAATTTTATGGGATTTATAAAAAACTAATTAAAAAAACAAAATATAGAAATGAATGATTGATGTGTACGGTTAATTATGTACAACTTTTTAAAATACAACCCTTCAAAAAAGAAAATGTTTAATTGGATCAATATCCACTAAAAACTACCAACTAACTATATATAGAACCATAAAGATAGGATTTAACTCTTTAGATACATAAATAAAACTTACAACACATTCCTGATGAATAATTTCAATGTCAACATCAATGTAAACCATTTGAGTAAATGTAATGTGATACTTCAAAATTTTGATTGAATATTTCCTTTTTATAATATTCTTCAAAATAAAGGGAAAAAATTCTTCATATTAGATAAATATTTTAGGAACAAAGGGATATAATAATTAATATGTTGAATCTTATTTCCCCTGAATAAATTTATCCAATAATAATTATCAAATCAAAAAAATTATTTAAAAATAGTATAATGAAATTGAAATAAAGTGAAAAAATATGGAATTATCACCCAAACTCATACTCCTAATATATCACTTTTTCATTTAGTTGTATCTCCCCCCTCATCATGTCCTACTCCAAAATCCTTCCAATCAAATTCACTATCTATCACTATTTTTACATCATGAAGAAAGGATCTTTAATTTATTATAATATTTAAAATATACTACCACAAATCCCCTAATAGTGGTCTTCAAAAATAAGTCCCCTAAATATAAACTACATTAAATCAATGGATGTGACAAAAATAATTATTCAATTCATCATGCTGTGATAAATTAATTTATTATACAATTTAAATATTATATTATTTATGTATGAAGTATTTTTAAGGTCTATGAGTCCTAGAGTTTTATATTGAATATTGATTTCCCTTAAAGATGTAATATGGTTCAGAATACAAGATTAAAGGTATCCAAAACTAGAAATTAATTAAAGTTATCATTCAACAAAAGGGTACTCAAATTGTTTAGGAATTTTATCCCCACTTTTGGGAGGATTTATCATATTAATTCCAAAATTTAATTCTATTGAATAGATTCACATTGATTTATTAAATTTAAAAAAGGATTGGCTTAACTCAATTAAATCTCAAACAGATAATTCAAGGACTATAAGACCTCTATTGTTAGTAAAACATACATTGTAAAAAATTTGATAACCATGAGGCACAAACTCGTGAAAAATCTTACATAACGTCAATCATCAAGAAAATTATTTAATCACGCTTCATTCTATGAAATCAGAAGATAACATATTACACGACTATTAATTATACTCAAATTTCTTTGAAAAAACATAAATAAGGATTTATATGAAGATGAAAAAGAAATTACTCCTTATTTTGAATCATCTGAATAATTTAAATATTGAATTTCCCAATAATATCGCATTTCGTAAGGAACCATTTTGTTTAGTGTCAATGAGGACCAGTTAAATAAGAAAAATATTTTACAAAACATTGGATCATTTATTTATAATGAAACTATTAGAAAGCATCATATATAATTCTTATAAGAAAAAATTATTTTTAAAATGTAAGGAAGGAATATATAACAAAGGCGTTCTCTCTATGATCAGTAAGGAAAATATTATTGACATTCCATCAAGATTTTGAACATAATAATTTGTGAAAACAAGAGAATGAATAAATAACATGGTAAAATATGATTTGTTTATAAATCAAGAAGGAAGGATATTTATTAACAAAACAATAAATATATACCATGGATATATTATTGTGAGATAAGAAATAAGTAATATCATTAGTGTCAAGTGGCATTAAATAATATCGTGGAGAGGATAAGAATAAGCATCAAAACATGAAATAAGATAATGAAAAATTATGATCTTGGAATCCTAGATAATTTGAAACATTATATGACATAAAATCCTAAAAATAATTCTATGGTCACTCAGAAGACTATAATATTATGGTGTAAAAAGTCACATGGTGGATTAAGTTCACTCACCATTACCATAAACCATGTTTTAAATGTTTAATAGTAGATTTTGATTACCTCCCATTCCAATAAAAATGTTGAAAAGGTCACATGGATGATAACGTTTACTCCCTAATTTCATACACATCATCTCGTAAGATATAAATCATTAACTAATACAATAGAAAGAAATATAATTTTTGTCCATCCATTCAAAGAACATAGAGTTTTATGGATAACCATGTGAGAACAATACATAGTATCTCATGATATGTAAAAAATACACAATGAAGTTTAGGGATATATAATTATTTTCCCGCCAATCACATAATAAAAATAATATAAAGGCATTTAACTTTAGGAAATAAACCATACATAATTAAAAATCATGATCAAACCCATGAGATGGAATTATGGTTTATAATTCTAATAGCCTGGAATAATTTAAGGAAAAATCGTAATGATTCCTCAGAAAATAAAAAATTAAATCATCATTATCATTAATAATTTAAAAATAAACATATCTCTTAATCCAAGAGATTAAATTTAGATAATTTGTTAGAATGATCCAGTGAATAAATAATGGAAGTGAACAACTTGGAAAAAATACAATGGAATAAGTATAGATAAATTATAATGAATGAAAAAGCATATCATTTAATAAAAACCTGAATAGAACCAAATGAGTTGTATATAAAAAAATTTGTTTTAATATATGTTAACATCATTAAAAACATTTCATGGTGGTGATTATCTATGTAATTTTATAAATAAGAATGTTTCTTGAAACCAGGATAACATTATAAAGGAATTTTGATGGGAAATAAAAACATGTATAACCCCAATAATAAAAATTTCACTAACTTTGTATATATTTAGGGAAAAAATATATAAAAATATAATAAGTACATGAAATTTTTATTACATAAAATGGAGGAAAAGAAATAGAATGTGGAACTAGAATGGCATGAAGGTGGTATGAGAGTTTTATTTTTATCTCCTAAAACACATTTATTCGAAACTCATATATTAAAATGAAATAAGGAAAAATTCTTTTCAGAATGTAAAACAATAAATATATATTTCATGTAATATATAAAAATAAATAATTTTCAATTAAAATATTATAATAATGTTTGGGATTTAAATTATAGACAAGGATGGAGAAAATGTTTTTATGTAGATGGAAAATATTCATGACATGGTTTCATTTAAAAAATATATAAAACAATTAAAAATATGAGGAAAAGAATAATAAAAGTGACCCCAAATATATAAGTAGGATATTTCATAATAAATGAAGGAATAAATTCAATTAAAAACAATATATATCATGAACTTAGGTTATTTTTTGAATAAACATAACTTATTTTAGTAAATTTTGAATAAAAATTAATTAGAAATGTGAAAATAATATTGGTTTTTATGTCCCTTAAATTAATTAATGGATTTAACCAAATACATTCGGGGGTATTATATGAACCACAAAAATAATAACATGGTACTTAACATTTAAATATGTCTTAGGGAAGATAAAATTACGAAAAAACCATTACATCTTTTGAAACATTCAAATAAAAACACCTTAAAATAAAGATAGATTGATTCTAAAAATAAAATACCACGAATGAGGATAATAATATATATTAAATATACACTTCTTAGTATATAAATCATTTTAGTGAAATTAGGGTGACAAATAAACATGTGTCTCCAAGAAGGAAGGTTTGAGATGAAACACTTACTTTTTTTTGAAAGAGTCATAAACATGGACATAAAGAATGATTAAATATATTTCATTAGGTATATAACTAATAAAATTATTCATATATATGTTGTATTTCACAACCTTTAAACTTCCATATTTTATCTATTTATAATATTTTATTCTTCCATATTTCGGTTACATGATGTAGTTCTGTAAATTTCTTCGTATCTCTTTATGTGTGTTGAACATTGTAGAATGTGGGGTAGAATAGTGTAAAAATATTCAAAATATAAATAGTTTTATGAAAATATTTTATATATATTAATTATCATTTTATGTTTAACCCTAATGGGTGGTGTTGAAAAATAAAACTAATTTCTCTTAGTGGTGATAATTCTCATATACAATTGATTAAAGATTATATTTCTCAATGATTTAGAAGATAATAATGTAAATTATAATTTAAAAATTTAGAATAATAATTATATTATATATATAATATTTATTATTCTATCACATATATTTTATTAGTCGAGAATGGTCGTGACTAAAAACAGAAGACACTTCTTTGTGGAGGTTGTATTCTACACAAAACCTTAAAGTTGATTTTGTTTTTTCATTGTGGATGGATATGAATAAGTAAAATTTATTCCATTAATATAATAATATATCACTATAATAATGATACTTATTTTTTATATTTATTTGGATATATGTTATTTTTGATAAAGTTGTTGTGGTCAAAATAATAATAAATATGTTATATTTACATTGGAGACACGATCTTAGCTTACATATTTCATTCAATGTGAAGATCTTATCATAAAATATAGGAACTAAGATATTATAGATAATAAAATGAATCATTATAGATTATATTGGGGAAAACATTCATTTGAGTTTCTAATGGGAGGGGTATGTTTGAAAGGGTGTAATTGGCCCCCTATTATAAGATTGGGAAATAGATATTTTAAAGAATAAATCCCTTTATATTTTAATAAATTTATGACACTATTTAAAACTAAATTTCTTTTATGTCTTAATGTAATATTTTTTGGGTCTATTTGGGTCAATAATGAATCTACAATGATCATAAAAACATGGTTTAAACCTATTATTGGGGTTGTTACATTAAATTCTTACATTGTACTATTTTTATTTAAAACTATAAAACTTGTTTTTAACTATGAATGTAAATTATAAATATATATATAACATAACCCATACCAAAAAATATCAGGGTGCTAAAAATATATATAATCTTACATTAATACAATTAAATTTCTTAATGTTATAAATCTATCTTTTAAATTATAAATGTAAGTGTGAAAAAAATAATTTTTAGTAGAAAATAATAATATAGATCATATTTCTTATTTCTTATTCATTAAAAATTAAATAATTTTAAAAATCTTTATATATATAATTATTAATAATATTGGATTAATTATATTAAGGTTCTTGTTTTAATATTTTGGTTGTAATTAGTTGATATTAATAAATTTATTATTTTTTACTATTTTTTCACCATTATCATAATAAATAATAGTTAATATAAAATTTATACCCAAAATTTAATTACAAATAATAATTATATAAAAATTATTCAATAAAATATAATAATAATATTATCAAATTATCTCCCTAATTGAATTGAACTGAATCATATTGTTAGCGCACTGAACGCGTAAAAATCATTTTTAATAAAACTGTATTTTTATGTTTAATTATAGGAATGATTATCAGTATTATTGATTCTATGTATATTAATAAAATTGTTATTGTTCACATTAGAGTTATATGAAAATAAATTCATCCAAAAACAGAATTTCCCCATGCATAATTTTATTTATATGTATTGTAGAAAATAGTTTCCAAAATATATTGCAATAATTTAGCAATGATATTAATGGATTTTTAATCATGATATAGTATTTTAAAATTTTTATTATATTTGAAATATATGTATATTTTATTAAAAAGGTTTTAAAGACATCACATTCGAATAAAAGTTGATGTATTCATGTAATCAAAATTTTCAATGTTCACCAAAGAATAAATTATTTTTGGAAAATCCCTAAAATTCAACTTAATATAATATTGTCATTCTAAACAATTATTATATTTTTTCAAATTCAAATAATAGAATTTATAAATTAAAATTTTAATTAAAAAATAAATTAAAATGAAATGTTGTTTTTATTGGAAAACAACCATTTTACAAATAATATGTTTCAATAATAACAATTTATATTAAACACTAATAAATATATAATTAATCAATAAATATTATATTTTATAAAAATAATTATTTAAAATTAATTTACTTTGTTTTCTATAATTCCAATTGAAAAGGATAAATCATAGATTATTAAACAAAATAAATTATTAAGCTACTTTGTATAAAATATCCCATATATAAACATACATAAATTAATATATTTCTAAATTTATTTGTTCTTATTCAACGTTATTAATTTAGTTGTTATAATTTAGTAGTATGAAAATATCATCATTTAATTTCGGTTTGGTGTTGCATATGGAGAAATATGATTTAAATAATGGAAATCATAAATTATAATCTGAGGAAATTAAATTCTCTAACCATGGATAAATTAGACCATCAAAATTTTATAACATGTATGATTGGTCTGTTGTCCATATATAGAAGTAAATTGATAAAAAATAGTGGTAAATATTGCAGTGATTTAGGATATGAAGTGATATTTACTTAAAAATATTTTTATATGGTCCCATTATAAAAATATATTTCACATTCCTAAAAGAACAAGAATAAGTGTAGAAGTGATAAACCTATATGGAAAGAATTTCCTCAACCAATGAATTTATTTCATATACAACAGGTATAATAATAGTACCTCAAATAAATACTAATTTATGGATTAACACCTATTATGTAAAATATTACATGACATACAATATCCTTTAGTAAAGAGAGATATATCACTATATACCTTGATATAATTATTTGCATTCGATTTTACATGTTCATAAAACGAATAGGTGGTTGGTGATAGTCATCTTCATTATTTATTGATTTTTCTAATTGGGTTTAATTGTTCCCATATTACTAAATTCTAAAACATCGAATTAGTATTGGATTAATTATAATTATATTATCTTCCATCATTTTATTCTTATTTTTCCATTGATTACATGTTTTTCAACACCCTTATTTACCACAAGTAGCCCAACAACCAATACATTTTAGAAATTCCCCCCAGTGATTATTCCCTCATTTCCGACATATTGGTGGTAGAATATAATTTCATTGATCATATTTATTGACTAAAATTTTATTAGGCTATATCATTATACTCGTTGGTGCTCTCTAGATTTCAAATGTTATGACATTAGTAATCTTGATTCAAGTTATTTCGTTTATCATAGTCACCGAAATTCTCTATCCATCTCTTATAAGGATGGGTTGATCATTATGTTAATCCTGATATTTCCTATCACACCCATAGTTAAAACAGATCTTTCTAGTTATAATAATCACTAAATATAAACGTTTTCAATGTGTGTCATGAAAAATTATTATTTATGATGAGTATCCAATTTAACCTAATTGAAATTTATCTGGAATATTTAAGACATTATAACACCACCATATGAGCCAATTAGTTTTCATTTGAAATCTATATCAGTAATTTTAAAACTAATTTCATTCATAAAATATCATATATAATTCCTATATAAACTTATAACATCCTTGGTTCATCATATATCTTTCTATATTCATCATAGTTTATCTTAATTTGGTTTCTCTTATACTTGAAAAGTTATTTCATCAAAGTAACTAAGAGAAAAATCATTCGTATTTTTTTATTCAGGGGATGTGAATAAAAAATATTATCCTCTTTGATTGTTAACCCATGTATTCAATTAGGAATCTTTATCATGAACCATGTAATGATTTATTGAATACCAAACATTCCCTTTTGGAATTTTTACCCCAATTTTCATTTGTTCTAAAGCCTATATCAACTTGTAATATCCAAATAGGGATGAATTTCAAGGAAAACTAGAAACTCCATTCTTTAACAAAAGTCCTCAATGATACCCAATACTTATACTTATACAATTAACATATTACAAATTAATTAAATAAATAAATCATATCATATTTACTAAAATAAATACATTAATCCTAAAAAATAACTAAAAAATAATTTGATACGAATTCTGAAAACCCAAAAAACATTTACTTATTTTATATCATTTCTATAATTTAAACATTATATATCACAATGATATCACATATCTGGGATTTATTTTTGAATTAGTTTCATTGGGGACAAGTTAAATGGGGGGTTTATTTTAAATATTTTTTTAATAAATCTACATAATTAAACTATTTTAGACCCCATTTTAGAATTCTCATAAGTTATGCATATCTTAATATTATAGGGAATGGAATCATAAGGGATGTGTGAGGATATATGGTTAGTAATGGAAGACATATCAAAATGTATTTAAGGATTATACCATAATAATAAGAGAATACAAGAGCGTGGATAAATTTATTATTAAAAGAATAATGGAAAAATAATTTTTTTAAATAATAAAATAAGAATATACAATGTTAAATAAAAAACATGTAACATGATATAATTTTTTAAATTAAAGATATAAATCGTAACCATGGAGTCATGAGTCATAACATGATATCATAGATAGGATGATCATATGCATGGAATCATAGACTAAGTAAATGATAATATAAAACAAAGAAATAATGGATTATGTGGAACCTTTAAAATAAATGAAATATTAATAATAATTTAAGGGTCACTCCCATGTTAATAATAATAAAATTTAAAAATTCCCCTGGTGGATTTGGTTCACACACCATTCCCATAAACATAGTTTACAAAGCCGCTGAGTGGAATAGGTTCACTCCCCATTACATTAAACACATTAGACAATGTATCAATATAGAATATGATAAATACATGTTTCCTTATTTATAATATCAGAGATATAATGATTTACCTAACTCATTAAATGGATATATATTTATGATCACAACCATTACATTACATAGTGTACATAGGTTAAACTCATTTACACTATACCTGAAATCTCAGGAAATGTATACATTACCTGATTCATTATAGGGATGTATAAATATGGTCACACCAATCACATAATCAACAACATATCTATGGATTCCACATTAGGTAAAACACCCACACATTAACAATAAGAATTATCTAATCAATGTGAAGGAAGGTGGTTTCTAAATATAGATTTTAGGGAATAGTCAATGGAAAAATGAAAAGAATTCCCATGAGAAGAGAGAGTAAAATTATTTTGATCATATATATATGAAATTGAATCTATAGTACTCACTATGAAGTTCCCATGTATATAATTTATTAAAAATATCTAGTGAATAAAGGATAAATGTAATACACTTTGAATAAATATTATGAAATAAGGAAAGGGTTAGTATAAATAATGAAAAATTAATATAATTTTATATGAAAACAATTTTGAAAAAATTGGATTATATGTAAAATAATGAGGGTTTTAAAAATCTATTCACATTTTAAAATCATTAAATTGGTATGATTTTCAACATGATTCATAGAATAAGAAAATTCACATAAAATGGTATTAATTAAAATTTAGAATTTTAAAGGGAAATAAAAATATGTAAAACCCAAAAAATTAAAGTTAAAAATAACTAGGTATATATGTAAGATGAATATATAAAAAACTATAAAAGTTCCATGATAATAAAATATCATAAAGGGATAAAATTATAGAGAATTTGTAAAAAAATACATGAAAAAAGTATAGAAGAGACTTTTTAATGTGTTAAACCCCATTTGTGAAAACCAAAATCATTAAATGAAATAATAAATGGTTATTCTTAAAATATGAAAATTTTAATATTTTTATCACATGAGATAAAAATTAATTATAATACATATTTAAAAATTATAACATTGGTGGGGTAAAAAATAATGGAAAGGAGGGGAAAACCATTATTTTAATGGATATATATTATACGTAATGATGTATCATTTAAAAAAATGCCAGAAAATTCTTGTAATACTCAAATGAATCAAAAATTAATCTCATATAATTAAATTATGGTATAATATATTAAATTGAAGATGAAATTCAAGAAAAAAATGTATAACCTAAGAAATTAGATTGAGTTATTGAAGACCACTATGACTTGAGTAATTTTTTAATTAATATTCATTGAAATATTAAAAAACATACAGTTATATAAAAAACATTCATTAAAATGTATATTATTAATAAATAAATTCATGAGATGTATATATGCCTTATAAATAAGAAATTAGTGGATACCATTAAAACATGTCTCAAGGAAGGGAAATTATGAGAAAAATCCTTAAAGCATAATAAACATTCTAATAAAAACTGCTTGAATGAATTTGAAATTTAATTTTAAGTTAAAATAACATCCTTATGAACAAAAAATTATATTTAATATCCATCTCGATGTATATTACCCAAATAAAAAAATTAGGTTCATAATAAAACATGTGTCTCATATAAAAATGTTTTTAGATAAAACCCTAAAGTATGCCTGAAAGCATTGTGCACTTCCACTTATCATCGAAAATAATTAAATTATATTCATTTTAAAAAAAAATTAACCTTATTGATCTATATATCGTGTTCATAGGTCTTTTTCCAACCATAATTTATTTATTAATAATATAATTTTTATTCTTAAATCTGTCAGTTGAGGTTGTTCGGTCATCCTCTTTGTAACTCATTATATATGTTGATAAAAATAGAATATATCTTATAATATATTTATAAAGTCCATAAGGAATAATTTGTTATGGGAATTGTTTTATTATATTAAATATAGTTCTATTTCCATCCATTATTATCGGTGACGAAAAAGAAAATACCTTTCTCATAGATGTGATAGTTCTCTTGTACAAGTGATTAATATTATTATTTCACAAATAATTAGAGGGAATGATTATAAATTAAAATGTCACATTTAAAATAATATTTTATTTATTTCTATTTTATTTATTCATTGGTTACATTCTTTTGATCATCTTTGAATAATTGCGATGAAAAATAGAAGACATATCTTTATGGATGAGGTAGTCTACACAATGCACTAACCATGATTTTGTTTTTCTTAGTAGAGGGTGATTAATATATATTTGTTATTACATTAAAATATTAACATATAAGTATAATAGTGATTTTTATTAAATTATATTATTATGCATATAAGATATTTGGAAAAGATTATGAATATAAAATTTTACAATAAAGTTAATACTTATACCTGAGATATGGTCTTCTCTTAGATATTTCCATGGAAGTGAAGGCCATAAGATAACTTCTAGAGACTCGGGTCTCAAGGATGGGAAATGGAATTCTATAAGATTATATTTTTTTATAATTTAAAAAAATTATAATTGGAGTCATATGTTTGAAACTATTTAAGTTACCACCTTATATTAAGGGAGAGAAGTGGAATGATTGGAAACACAATTTCTATTTTATTAAATACATTTAAATGTTTCATGTTTATTACCTCTAATGTTTAAAAATAATAATTTTTAGGGAGTTTTAAATTTAGAAAATATTAAAAAAGGCTTTACATATATATTAAAATTATTTCATATAGATTTTACTAATAAATTTTCACATTTTACTCTATTACTTTTAAAAAAAGAAAAATATTTTTTAATTATGTGATTTTTTGTTTTATTAAAAATTTAGAATTACCCGAAATAATTTTTTTTAAATGTAAATATATCATATATGTAATCTTGTAAAATTTAATATATTTTAATGTTATTTTTTAATTAAAATGAATTGTATGTAGAGAAATTATTTTAGAAGAAATATTACATTTTCATCATTACAAGTTCTTAATATTATTTTGTATTTATTAAAAATTAAATGAGAGAAATATTTATTATTATTTTTAAAATAATATGAAATTAGTTTTTTAAAGATTTATTTTTTAATTTATCTCATATAAATTCCATGATATTTACAATATAATAATTCTCACATAAATATTTCACCATTATCTTGGTAATTATCATTTATCCATATTTTAACATAAAAAGGCATTGGTCATATTAAATAATTTAAATATTATTATCTTAATAATATTTTTAATTTTACCATATTATCTTATAATATTTATATATATAAATCTTTATTTTACTGTATGTAATGCATAAAACTCCATTTTTAAAAAATGTATATTTTTTTGTATAAAGTATATGTATATGAACAAAATTCAACATTATTGACTCTAATGGTATTTATAAGATTATTATTTTTAATATAATAGTTACATTTAATTAAAATAAATTCCATAACCTAAATTCCCATTGCCTAAATTCAATTATGGAAACCGAAGAAAAATAGTTTTCAAAGAATATTACATTCCTTTTCAAAATGATATTATTTGATTTATAAATCAATCATAATATTTTTATAATATTTAAATTTTATAATAATAATATATATTTTTATAAAAATTGATTTATCAAATTATAATCTATTTAATAACAATGATATTAAAAATATATATATTCACTATTCACTAAGAATATTAATAAATTTTAAACCATTCACAAAAATTCAACTTATGTTAATTTTTTATCTAAAAATATATGTTCATTTCATTAAATTAATCTCAAAATTAAAAATTATTAATTTTAGTTAAAAATAAAAATTACATTGAAAATATGTTTCCATAGAAAAACAACAATTATTAAAACACAAGTTATCCATATTAATAATTTAAATGAAATAAAAATAAAGATATTATTATTTGATCAATACTATATTTCATTACACTAATCATTTAACAATAATATACTTTGTTTTTTTGATAAAAATTAAAATACATTAAAAATTAACATTTTAAACACTATAATAAATCAAGTAATTCTATAAAAAATAATCATTATATAGACATATATTTTAATATATTTAATAATTCAGTTGGTCTTGATCATACAAAATAATTAAACACCATGTATTAGAGGTATAAACATGTCACTATTTATTTTCAGTTTGGTGTTTCATGTGCAAAAATCCATAATACATATTTGATTTAAAAAAGGAAAACATATATTAAAATCTCAAGTAGTTATAAAGAAAATCACTATCATATCAGTTTAATGATATTGAAAATACATAACTCAAATTTATTTTCATCCTAAATTAGATAATCTTATCCTAGTAGTGTGGTCCAAATATTATGCAATAACATTTCATTAATCCTAAAAACCTAGCATATTCATCATCTTCAACATATTAAGGTAATTGTTCCACTAATTTTATACAAGACTTCTGTAGTTATAGTTTATTATCATGATATTAAATGTTTTAATCAACTTCATTATTAATTATGAATGTTCAATGATCTCCATTAAACATATAATAGTCTTCCAAGGATCGATGAAATTATCTCTCGGCTTATGTAGGTAGGTGAAGTGTTCAATTTCATTATGGATGATAAAAAATAAAATTTTGATCCATAATTATTCGAAATTTCCAATGTAAAATGTCACACATGGAACCACTAAAAATATCATACAATCCAAAATTCCCAAATTCAGAAGCGGCTGATAATAAAGACATAAATCACGGATATTTTTTGAAATTATTATTTCTAAAACAAATCATAACAAACTACTAAATGAAATAAACAATGAATATATTTTAACAAAATCGTTTATAAATTTTCCAGTATAATTATATTTAAAATCGTTGAAGATTTAATTTTTTTTATACACAAAAATAAAATTAAAATTATTTCATCATATAACATCAATAAATTTTTTTTTCAAAAAAAAAATAGTTATAAATTTTTTTGATGTGATAATAAAACATCATCTCTCAAGTATGCATAAAAAACAATAAGATTCATGAAAATATTTTTGGAATTAATATTAAAAAAACTCAAAAATGAACAATATTTGTATAAAATGAATATTTATTAAAAAGGAAAATCAAAATATCCATGAAAATATATGAAAAATTATATTATATAATGGCCACATAATTAGCCATATTTACATAATAATCTTAAAAATCATTAATTGACAATTAACTTATCATAAAATTCTTATCAAAAAATCCAAAAAAAATACTCCTTATAAAATAATTCTCACGCATTGGAATTTTTATAATATACTACCAAAAATTCTACTTATCCAATTGAATCCAAATGATTAAATATATATTATTGATTTATATATGAATTTTTACTATCAATTTAACAGTAAAATAACATTGTTCTTCTAATAAAAATTTCTATTTTTGTTTTCTCAAAAGTTCTCAAATAATTGTATAGGGGTATATTCATATATATACAAGTATTTAAACAATAATTTACGATTCCATGATTCTAAATTTTTTCTATCAATGTATTATTGATGAAACACCTGATAATCTTGCTATGTAACATTCTTATAAATAAATAAAATTTGTTTGATACCTTCCTCCTCACACAAAACTAAAAAAAGGATCTATAAAATATTTGATTAATATGAATATGAATATATATATATATATATATTATTAAACCTTTAGTAAATTAAAAATCTATAATCAATTAAAAAATTCATAGTAAATATTCATATGACTAGTTAATGATTTAAAAGGTCATTTTGTAATGAAATAAATTTTCCATATAATATTTTATGTTAACTCAGAAGAAAATATATAATTTTTAGGATTTTAAAATCTAATATGAGAATAATATTTTGAATTCATCAAGATAATATTATAGAAGTGGTACTTTTTGGGATTTTCCATGAATAATTTATTTTTAGTGAAAAGTAAAAAATACCATTTTTACAAATGCAATATTGTCTATAAAATTATCAAAAATTAAATAATATTAAGAAACGTAATATATATTTTATTAAACAAAAAATATATTTAATGATTAATTAAATTCATTTTAAAAATCAATGTGGACTTTATAAGCCCTATTTTAAACATTTAGAATACATAATTAACATCTTAGTCTAAAAACATTATTATTCACTTATATTTAATATCAATATTAATATTTTGTTGAATTTAAATTAAAAAAATGGATATCATGTTATAAAAAATAATTTTCATATTATGTAACGATGTCAATAACATTATTCTATTTAATAATTATATTACTCGGATTAAAGATAATTACCACAATAATTACTAAATTATCATTGTATATGAATTTCATTATTGACATTATACAGATTTATTGTATAAAATAAATTAATTTATTATAAAAAATTACTATAATATATTTTTAACTATATATATAAATATATTAACACTCAATCTAAACATTATAAATTCTAAATACTGTTTTTATCACTTAATGATAAAAACAATATTTTTATACATAATAGTATTTTAATTTATAAATGATTTAACATATAACATTATTTTATATTATTTATAAATAGAATTAGATTATATGGTGCTAATTTTTTTAAGACCATAATTTGTTGTGAATGAAACTTCTATATTTTGAATAAAAAAATTACTTGACTAAAAACTAATTACTAGGGCAAAAAAGAAAAATCTAAAAAAATTTAAGTCGTTTGAAAAAAGTCTCGAAACATGTTTGAAACATGTGTGGAAATTGATTCATGATCCTTTATCGACAATATCCCACCAAATAAATAAATATTTCTCACATTTGGAGCAATTAACCTTTTAATAGTATCATTCCATCATTGAAAATGTAATTGGTATTTATAAAGAATTCAATTTATCAAAAAAAGTATTCCATAGTTTCTCTTAATCACATTGTAAATGTCCTAGAAGACTTGGTATTTTGAAAAGAACTAGCCAATGAACTATATGGTGTTACCAAAGGGAGAAGATCCAAAGGGGGAAGTAATGTTCTTAACTATGCACTCATAATTATGTATTTATTTTACCCATAAAACTTGTACAATAAAATAAATTAAGATAATATATTTTTTAATTACATGAAGAAATATAATTATGATTATTTAATATCATTTTTTACCTTCCACATAACAGTTCATAAAATTTAAATGTCACATGTTTTATATGGAGACTACAACCTCTATAACCAATGTGATACATTTTTTATGAACAAAATAATTTTATGGTTTAAAATATGAATATATAGAATAAATAAAATATTTAAAAAAATTATGATTCATAAAATTTTAATCAATTCTGACATAATTTATTTTATATGAAAATGAAAATGTCACTCATACATATGTGAAAACTATGGATTCCATGATTGTTATGAGTTTAAAATATAGTATAGTCTATTATTCATCATAAGAAACTAAATGAAAAAAATTCACCATCAGAAAATATCTAAATCAGAACATTATTATTCTATATTGATTTTACTATGACCAAATTGTCACATTCTTTACCATATTAAACAATTTCATATATCTATTTTTGATTGGGCGTGTTGAACCACATTATCAAATAATGATAGAAATTTATATCATGAATTAAAATTAGAGAACAAATACTTAGATTTTTATTCATTAATGAGAATATAATTATTTTATAAGGATTCTGGAAATTTTATATTAATATTTAACTTATGGTTAACAATCATGCATTACTAATTAAAAATTATAGGAAATAGCTTCTCACTAACTTCATCACCCCGAATCATAATCAAAAGACTTAAAAAATTAAATAATAAAATTATAAATAATTATGAGATATAAATTTTTATACTTCATAATGATCTAGAATTGATGGACATTGAATCTATAGACATGATTCGACACCCCCATTATTATAATATTACTAAATAGATAGTTGAACATAAAAAAATATTTTTATTAAAATAAATTAAATCTAACTTTAGTTTTAAAGAATGTTTATAAATGATGTTAAAAAATTTCTATTGCTATGAATAATTTCATTAAAAGAATATAATTATATCAATATTTATATAAATTATATTATGGTATATTTTTAAAAGCGTGATTAATGATAAGGGGTTTTCCAGAATCAACTTTTTTTCTAGAAGAATAATTATTCCTTTTTTATATGGCTTAACATGATGGTTTAATTTTATATTATATTGATTTTATAACATCATTAATACATAATTTATTTATAATTATATTAATGGTATTATTTTTTAATAAATTTTGATGTTGTTTAGAATACCTCACATCATCTCTAAACAATTTTTCCCTAAATAACTTTAATTTTTCTTCCCACAAATGTCCTCATCTATATTTAGAAAGCTAATTATTTGTTGTCCTACATGTTTTTCATATTTAAATTATCATTTTTTCTAAAGGATATTTTATTTAATATTTTAAAATTTTCACTTTTCAATAATGTTATTTTAAAATATTAACACTATTTTTTGTTTGTTTAGAATAAATTTTTTTGTCAACCACTAAAAAAATTCTTCATAAACACTATGTTTTTATGGAATTTTTTATTAAATAACATTTTTAAAATTAATTTATTTAATGATTTATATTTATCATTTTGAAAATTACATTTGAATGGATTTTAAACTTATTCTTTTACTGAAATTCTAAAACCCTTTTTTAAATAATAGTTTATGATTTCTCTATTATTTTCATTCTTATATCTATTGGATATATATTAATATAATTTATTTTTCAATAATAGCATTGTAATATTCTATATAAAATATATTTTTGATGATAGAATTTTAAGTAACAATTTAAATTCTTCAGCCTAGTATTGATGATACCATCTTGAAATAAAATGAAAACATTTTTATTTACATGTGTTCTTTATAGTGTCTATAATAAATCACATTTTATTCATAAGTATTTTCCTGGTATACTGAAATTATTGATATCTTCTGAGAGAAATAGGCATGGTAGATTGTAATTGTTCTCCTATATCACTCTCATATGAATTTATTAATTTTTTATATCTCATTAGATAGTGTAACATGATAAATTTTAGATATTCTCAAAAATTAATGGATGAGCCTTATTAAATATTCTCAAAGACTCATGAGTGGGAATTATTTTATATTATTATCCTGTTATGATTTTTTCCCTATGTTTTTTCAATGATAATTTTTATTATATGTAGCATGGTCTTTTTATGATTCCTTAAAAATTGTATAATAATTTTCCCCATGTGATATATTTATTATCTCATGATTATACACTATACATCATGTAATTTTTTATTAATTTTAGATTACCGGTTAATCTATTACCAATTAAAGAAATATTTTACTGTTATATGTTTTTTATCAATGATATTAATCCAATCCCCATGTTTTATCATAATCTTATGATTTTACTCTTAATTAAATGTTCACACATTATCCCTTACTGAGCTTATGTTCTCACCGCATTCTTGGGTCTCTATTCCCTACCATTTTAAGATTAGCATAACTTATGATAAATAAAATAGTATTCTTTATTGGATAAATTTAATATAATGTTTTAAAAAGTACATAAAAAAGTATCCTGATGTCACTAATCCTAAATTCATTGTTATTTTCTATTCGGATTATGTGAATGTTTTTCTAGAAATAATTTTTAATTAATTTAAATGATGTTAAATAAAGATATCATTATCTTAAGATGATAACTTTAGTATCATAGAATGGTTTCTTAATATTTAACGATTTGTTTATTTAAATTTAAAAATTGGGATTTTATATCCTTTGTTAAAACCCAATGAATTCGAATATATACAGGGTGGAAACCTAGAATTTTGATAAAGTTATGAGTCTTTGAGTTTCCAAGTAATTACATACATATCATGATACTTCCATGTGGATGAAATAGTGGAATAGATGAAACTATTGGTAATCACCCTATAATGGATTATATAGTATCAAATCAATCATCAATCGACACATGATATGTGGGCCAAATTATATAAACTTGTCTAGAAGAACATAGGGGTAAACTTTAGTGATTAATATTCTAATTTTTGGGATGGAAATGGATTTAAATAATATTTTAAGGATGTAACATATTACTATATATGTTTTAAAACAAAATAGTAAGTTGACCATTGATTACCAACTGTAAAATGAACTATTTTTTGAGTAATTCAATTATATCATAGATGAAATTAATTTGTTATAGGATTAAAATAATGTTCCATTGGATAGTAATTATTATGATTTTGGTTTCATTTCTAAATTATCATTTAACATATTTTTTTTTTCAAATTATCATTACAATTTTTCTTATATTCAGTTTGGGAATGGCACTTTATAATGATTTTGTTAATGATATGTTCTTGGAAATGTCATCAATAAACAATATTTGTGTATTTTCAATATTTTTTTTTGAAACAATATCATATCAATGAATGAGTATTATGCATGGAATTTAGAGCCTCACAGTATCTAAGATACAGAGGTCCATATCTATGTTGAAAATATATCATATGTTTATTATGGATCCCAACTCCTTTCATTTTTGAAAAAAAATTATGATTGATATGAGTCGATTTATTTATTGTGAGGATATTGTAACACACTTTGAATTTTAAATATATCTTTATATTAATTAAATATAATATGGTTTATTTCTTACTAAATTTGGAACACTGAGTGAAAATTAAATGGGTTATATTAGTTGAATGTAATTTAGAAAATTTAGGTATAATAGGGGCTCTAGAAAAGTAGAATATTGTAATCAATTATAAATGTACAAAAAGTAGAATTAAGAAAATAACATGAGTTGTAATTTATATATTTTTTTTCCATTTAAATGAATAAAATAAAAGATTCAATATTTATTTATTTTTTAATTATTTTAAATTGAATTAATAATTTCAAATTTAACAAAGGGTCTACTTTTCTAATACTCTTAAATAGTTCATTTTTAGATGAAGAAATGAAATATAATTTTTAATAGAAGTTTAATGTTTATAAATTTATAATGAATTAAAAATTACTTCAAAAAGTATAAAAACATTACTAGACTAAATTTATATTGATGGAGTAAAATGTTCTTTTTAAAATTATTTTTTGAATTTATATATCCCATGTTCTATCTTTTAGAAACATAATAATTATTTTACATTGAAACCAATTTTTATTGAGTAATATTAAAAATTAGTCTTAATCATATATCATAATTAAATGTAAAAATTATTTTACAAAACAATATTCATATTTTGATATTATTTAATATGGTAAATATAATTTTTTGAAAATTAGTTTATTAATAGGATTACTATTAATTTTCGTGATATTGGTAATACTGTTATTCTCAAAAAGTGTTTTTAACAATCTATAATTTTTATGTAATAAAATATACTAATCACAAATAAAAAAGGTAATATTGTATAATTTTTCAACCCTTTATTTAAATATATTAACATTTATTAAGTTTCTAATCATTACTAAATAATATCATTAAACTAAACGATAAAAAACATTAAAAAAAATTTATATATTAAATATTTTAATATAATAATAAATTATATCTAATTTAAAATTTCAATTATATTATATAGATGATATATTTATTTTTATTATATCAGAATATGGTAATAATGGTTACATTATAATTTTAATATGAAATAAATCAATTTGTTGAAACTAGATATGAATGTAAAAAATAAATGGAAAAAATGTAATAATCTATTGAAAAAAGAGATATTAACTAATTTTAAAATGTTTAAAAATACGTTTTCTAGGTTTTAAATATATTAAAATACCCCAAAATTCATTATGTTCTAATTTTATAGTCATTAGACATTTAATAGTATCATGACATCATTGAAAAATAATGGAAAATTACAAAAATTTAATTTCCATCACTTATAAATAGAGATCAATTCCACTAAAATATTTTTATATTCTTAAGAATTATATCTATAAAAAATATTTCATCATATATATTAAACACTCTCTCTATATCCCAGAATTATTAACCTTTCAATAATACTTTTCTAATGAGCCTTAATTGTAATCTAAAGAAGAACATGATAAGGTGATGCAATGTTCTAAACCATGATATCATCATTATTTCTTTATTTTAACTACTAGAACACATTATAATAATTATATTCATATTAAATGAATGTTACTAATAATATAAAATGTTATTATACAAATTTAATATAAGTTTTCTAACACCCTTCCTACCATTTTGAAAACAAATTACACTTGTGTTATGTGTGAAGTACCGCCTCCAAATGAGACGTTCTTTCATTTTCATAACTTCTTAACATGGATGGTTCAAATGGGGATTCAAAAAAATAAATATGATAATTATAAAATTATTAATATTTTGAAAATTTATAAAAATTCTCACCTTCATTAAGTTTTATATAAATACATGCATCACTAATGAATATGTGTAGACTAACACCTACAAGAAGGCGACATGTTTCGTTTTATATCTAGTATTTTATTACACATAAAATTATATTATAATATAGTTAAATGGAATAAAATATATAAAAAATGTTATTAAGATTATTTAATAATTATATAATCCCTAAAATAACTTTCTTAACAATACTCACATGTTGATTATATCTTGTTCTTATTTAAATCCTTTTAACCACATACTTGGAAAATGTTATAAAAACGATCATGTATGATAACTAGAACAAATATAATTTTTTATTACACATTAATGATATAATAATAATTTTTATTTGATTTTAATGGTTATATTAATATTTATCCTTTCACTAATACCCATATTTTTTTGTAAAAAATTTATCAAAATAAACACATCACCATCTTCATCTTCATGAATAATTATGAAATTTATTTTAAAATGAAATGAGAATTTCGTAAATCATTATAATTAATATATTAATGTTATAATTATGATCTCAAAATGTTAATCATTGAATATATAATCATTATTTGATAATACAATTAAATAATATTAATTAAACAAATGCCATCATATTAAAACATTCGATGATGAAAATAAATTATATACAACTACAATAATTTTTTTGAAAAGTTACTAATGATGTGTATAATAGTTCCTAGTTATGAAGGATTTTTATAAATTGATTATAAATTATATATTGTTTTATATATTTTATATAATATAATGTTCTATTAATTAGGTTTAGAGGACACTGTTTTTTCTTGAATAAACTAATTTTCTTATGTCATAGTGAATCATTTCTTTTCTGTGGTTCACATGATGGTTTTATTCATTTATATGATGATATTATAAAATATTAAAAAATTATTTAATATGGAATACATGAGATAATTTAATTTCTGATAAAATTTTATTTATCTCAGAATTAGTCTTATATTCTAAATAAATGATATTTTTCTTCAATGAGAATTTTCCTTAGTCCTAATAATGTTATCCTTTATATTTTGAAATCTAGTTATTTATTTTTTTTGTTACCAAAATATATTCCATATCATATATTTGATATAAATTATTTGTTACTCATTTTTTAAAATGGGTTTTCTAAAATTTCATATCAATATTTTCAAAAAAAAATTCCATCAATTTATATTCATATTCATTATATTCCTATTTGCATTATTTATTACCATTTTTTTAAGGATATATTATTGATAAATATTTTTAAATGTTAATGACTAAAGAATTATGAAAATAAGATTTTTTAAAATAAAATATAAATTAAATTTGAATATTCTTTTATTAACCCCTATTATTCTTAAAAGATATTTTTTTCCATAGTACATACAATAGGTAACATCGAGTATAAATGAACCATGAAATATTATTATATAAGTTTTATCATTATATCCTAGTTGTTAAATTTCTATGTATGAATCTAATAAACATAAAACAAATATTTTTAATGTTATTATATAATCTAAATTTATTTGTTAACTCATAATAAATAATTATTTACTTTTTAGTAAAGTCATTCTATGATTCAAAATACTGTTTCTTCAAATGTTATATTTATTGATCTTTATGCTTAGATTAAATAATTAAAATAAGAAAATTATAAATGGTATTTTTAAATATTATACCTTTTTATAAATCATCATAAAAAAATTATCTTTGTGTTAAATTTTGGTATTTTTCTGAAAGGATTGATTTTTAGTGAATTGTAGAAAATACAGAATTATTTAAAATGTTCATTTGTTTTCTTTATAAATGCAAATATGATATTAATTTTATATTAAACTCTAAGTTTATTATATAATTATATATAATCTAAATACAATTATCTTATTAATACTTATACATAATTTTAGTCTAATTTAATTTTTGGCCATATAACATCATTTTCCTAAAAACATACTTTCTTTCTATTTTTCGCATTTATATTAAATTTAATTTATACCAAATATAATAATTTATTGTTGAAAAATAAATCCAATATTTTTATTTTTTATTTCATAATAAGGTAAACATTCCATTTTTGTATTTGTAATTATGAATAGTAACTGTTGTAAAACTAATACATCGATTAAGGGTAAAATTGTGAAAACATGGAATAAACTAAGGGGAAAAAATAAAAATAAGCATAAGAATGAATAAATACATTTTAATGAGTAGTTTTAATATATATGTATTCTTATAAAGTTAATATATTTATTTTAGAAAATTATTCTGAAAGCAGAACATACATTTAACCATGATAATGATATGTTTTGTTTTGATTAAATTAAAAACTATTTTTGTGAGTTTTATTTTAATTTAATGATTGGAATATTGTAATGGGTTTTTTTAATGAATCATATTTATTGAAATATTTCTATTTTAATATTTACCCAAACAATTTGTGTATAACAATTTATTATATGATTTCTATGTGAAATTATTTTACTCTAAAATTAAGTATTTTTTATAAAAATCTGTTATCACGTGTTTCTTGTTCACAAATTAAAAGTATTATCTTTCAACCTTATATTTTTAAAAAAATAATTGGAATCAATAATTTTTATTCCTATGTAAGATTTCAGAAGTATGATTTTATTTTTTCCATTTAGTTGTCTTATCATGGTAAACATTTATATTTTCAAGGTTAAGGTGAAGATATGTTTTCGGTTACTCAACTCACATATAATGCATAAATGTATCCAAACCTTGCCTTTTATTTTATTTCATAAGATTATCAAACAAATAACATAAAATTATTGTAATAATTTAAATTTATTCCTACTTTTATCATAACATATTTTTTTAAATTATGATTAGAAATGTCACTCCATATTTTAGTAATCCAAATATTTTATTGCAGGGTTAATAAAAACATATATTTAGTTATAAATTGTTATTTGGAATGTAAAACTCTTTTACCATGGTTCTTAATTTTCATTTATTAGTTCGTAAATAATTACCTTAATTATGTATGTAATACCGACTCAGTTCTTTTGTATATAGTAGAAAAATTTAGCAAAAGTTTTTTAAAACTCTAAATGTATTATTGTTTAATTTTTTGAGTGTCCAAATAATTTTATAGATAAAAATAAAATATTATTGTTATATTAAATATTTGTATTCAATTTCTATTATTTTTATATTGTTTTCAAAGTCATATTAGATGAATAGTTTCAAAAATGACACTAATTTTATTTTATAATAAACATAAAATAATTAAATGATTTTAATTAAAAAAATTATTATTTTAACACATATGAATTAGACATAGATATTAATTTTATTAATTTTCCTTTTAGGAGTCAATTATTTTTTATGGTAGAATAATTGGGTCCTATAATGAAAAACATTGATATCACGCTAATCATCAGAAGGGTAAGAGATTTGGTCCAAATAAAAAAATAAGTACATATAAAATCAACTAAAATTTTCCAAAATTTAATTAACAACATAATTTATACACGTACTCATATTATATTTGATTCCAAATTTACCCATCTTAAGATGCAAATAAATTCATAAAATATTTAAACATTAATAAATTACTGAGTGCCCCTTCTCTAACATACAAAAAGAAATGTCACATCCACTCCTCCAAAAACTAATTTAAAAAACAATAATGACCAATTACTATAAAATTATAATATTCTCATACATAATCTTGTGTACAGGACTTAGATAGGGATGATAATCATACATAAATTGTGTGTGGTTTGATGTAGAGGAGGTTATCTAAAGAAGAGGATTAGCATTGAATTGAATGTTTTCATTTTAATTCTTCTTATACTTACATAAAAGAATATTCAAAAATGGTTAAATAATAACACATTAATATTCATTATAAATATATTTTTAAAATTATTTTAATTACATATATTCTTCATCTTCTTCTTTAATAAAATGTTAAATAAAACCAGTGTTCATGTGTACGGTGGATGACCAACTCACGAACGGATGCAATTCATTTTTCATCACAACCTATCACATATTTTTATATTGGTGAATTTAATTTATAAATATTATATACATAAATAAATATAATTATCAAAAATATAATGTTTCCTTAATTTTCACACATTTTCATTATTTGAATAATTATAACGTCATTCAAGAATACATGTAGACTACCACTTCCCCAAAGAGGTGTGATAAATTTTTCATAAGAAGATACCATGGATTTTATTTATAAGTGTATTTAGTGAAATAATATGATATCTATGATATAATAATAATTATCAGATGATAAATAATATTTAAATTATTTCCATCATTCTCATTGAAAAATGGAAACATTATTCATTCTTACGTACGACCTTCCATCACAATGATTGAAAAAAAAATTCATTTTAAATTATTATCATTCATGGTTGGTAATAAATATATAATATATATATGAAAATAATAATTATGCTTTGAATATTATTATGGATATGATTATAATTACCTATTTGACCACAGTCAACCTACCAAAGTCATTTTGGATATATGATCTAAATATCCTCAAATCATCAATGTTGAATTTAATTGATTAACTAATTATATATAAATTTAAAATATAAAAAATAAAAGGAATAATAAACATGAAAAATGATGTTAAGAGACTAAATAATAATAGAATGTATATTTTTACAAAATATAAAAAATGTACTTAATGATTCAGACTTCAGGAACATGACACGTTAACTTAAAACCATTTCTTAAGTGTTTAATATATTTTTTATAAATATTTTTCTTTAATTTTCGTATTAGCTATAAAATGTTATTGATTTATATATATGGGGATAATTATTTTTAACATAAAATTTATATATCTTTTTATTTAATTTCAAATATTTTTAAAATGAATATTTTACATATTTTAAATGGATAGTTTTACATTTTTTACAAATAGATAATGATGTTTTCTATTTTTAACCATACTGCAACGATTGTATTTACCATAGTAAAAGACATTAATTTTTATTTGGATTAATTAATAATATTTCATGATTAATTTAAAGAAAATAGATATATATATCTATTATTGTATTATAATTTTTAAAATATGTTTAAAAATGTAAATGATTTCACAATATTTGAATGTGGTATTCATATGTGTTCAAAGAAAATTTTGATACGTCCCTAACCCGGGAACCACTAACCCAATGCCAAAAATCTAGTCACCACATGACCTCACACACACCTTACCGTATGTCAGACATTACTGACTATAAGCGAGTTTCTAATAAATATCATATTGATAAAATACCCTCTTTACCAGAGTAGTCCATAATATATATCATACAAAATGAAAGAAAAAATAAAAATAAACTAGAAAATGAACCACAAATCATTTCTCTAACTTGGTACAAGTATAATTTTTTTTTTTCATGACATCCTAATGGTGCCAAAAGTGAAGTAAACCCAAAATAAAGAATAAGGGAAGAATCACAAAAATGGATCCACAGTAAAATTATAAATCTCTCATCCATGCACATCTCATCACCAACTCAACCCTCTAGTATATGAAAATTTTCCTTGTCTAGAACTACAAATAGAAGATCTTCTCAGGTACCCAATGGTTTCTTGAACATGGTGTGAGTACAACTTAGTAGGACAACATCAATGTTGTCCATAAAATATATTGTATAAATATGAAGTTCATGAAGGTACAAAATAAATAAAAATGATAAAAAAAGACAACTCATGTGTCATTAGTTGATAATATTCACTTTTTATATTCACATAATTCATTCAATGTGTTATGAATTTATATCAATTATAGTACAGCCTAAGCTAGTCAATTATCATGCATAAGGGAATAAGTTTTGTTTAATATCTTACTAGGGGTAACCATTTCATAAAAAAATACAACAAACTTAACTTTGATCCATGATCAAGGTAGTCAAATAAAATTCAACCGTTAGAGATATTAATCATGGATCCCCTTCGCTAACCAATTCCTTATAGGTATATGGTTTATAGCCTCAGTCTAACCAGACCTATTGGAGTATATCCTCAATTCCAAGACCCCACAACTACCAAGCCATGTGTGCATGGTTATTTATTTATTAATCATATATACCATATCATAACCATACATAATAAATACACATAACATTCACATTTCACAATTATTTAACATTTGAATTAACAGAAATGCTTAACCGATTAGTACAATTACCCTTTACATTGCATATCCCATTTAACCCAATTCTCTTTTCTCAAGTCCTAACACATTAGCACAAAAATTTTAATTTAAAAAAAAATTCCAATTTTAAATATACATCAATTTCACATATGGTAACCTATTTTAACACAATTATTAATTCACAAGAACATAACCATTTAATATGTTAATCATACTACATGCATTTTACCCACTTCGGAATTTCATGCACCAATCATAAAACATATAACATAATAACTTTATTTCTCTCAACCCATTCATATAAATCCATAAAATCCCTTATTCCATTTTCAAAAACTAGATGCAACTAATAATATTTCATTTCTAACTCAACTAACATCTCGGAATGTTCAACTATGGATCTACTATATCAGAAGTAAATTCAATACATCAAATCACCATTTTCCTTGTTTGGGAATGTTGGTGCACCCCATTAGGGGCCCTTGACCGGTCAAATAATCCCCAATGAATTTCATTGGATTATAAGGGATCCATTACATTATTTATCCAACCATTTTACCAAATCATATCAAAGGAATCAAATGAATAATAATAAGGAACCAAAAACGCAACCAAAGATACACAAATATACTTTAAGACTATATGATATAACTTGTAGACCACCAAACATGAATATATAGATGAACACTCATGTAACATTAGCCATAGATCAAGATTAAAGACCCCTTTGATCATCCAACCTATGATCCTCCGAAAAAAGGGGGGTTAAGGGATTTAGATGAAGAACAATTCCAAATTCCCTAATATGGAAATGAGAAGAAAGAGGATCATTAGACCTAACCAATTCATTGATATAAATCCAACAACAATCCAAACAGCCAAGAATTAGAAATTATTGATCCAACATAGGTCCTTGTAATTTTTGATCGTCACTAGAGATGGAGGTGGAATAATGTGAAATAAAATCAATTGAGGAATATAATATACTTAGGGGAAAATGGGAAATTCTAACATTTTAATGGGTTGCCTAGTTTGGATGCACGGTTTAACAGACCGTTTTCCAAACCTGGCCCTATCTCTGTCCATGTGGGGTGAATTTTCATATATACCTATGGACTCCATATAGTTTAAAAAACATTGTGCCAACTATGTGGAATTACTCTCTCTAAGACCACATGGTTTGGCGAACCCATTCACACGGTTTACTATAACAATACGCCAACCAAGAAATATGCACAGGATGGCCTAATTCCCCTTTCATTCCGATTCTGAACCCCTATAATACCCATAATCATCCACATACTCATAATAACATTTAATTATCATGAAATTGTATATTCAAATTAAAACATAAATGAAAACATACAACCATAAATTGCACGATCTTATAACTTATCCACCTTTGAATGGTTAATCCTCGAGCCACTCTTCCCAAGAATCACTAAGATTCCACGAAAGAAAATTATGTGAATGAGCCTCTGTATATGTCTCTTTATCCCAAATTTCATCCTACCCCGTACCATGATACTATGACACCCGAATACAAGTCATAATCTTTCCCCTAATGAATATTTCACTATAATCCATAATATGAACCAAACGCTCCTCAAAGGATACATCATGATGAAGCTTAACATACAAAAATTTAATCACATGAGATTACTCAAGGTGATACTGCCAATGTTGTGACACCTGAAATAAGTCGTTCATACCAGAATATCATTTCGTAATAACCAATCAGTATGCCATCAGTCAGGTCCACTCTACAATTTCATGAATCCCCATATACATGGGTGCCAACTTAGCATGTTTTTAATCCGATGGTGACCCAACCATGGTGAAACCTAATTTAACACACAATCACCCACAATAAACTCACATGGTTAAAAATTCCTATCAACATAAAACTTATGCATACTATGATCCATATCCAAAAATTACTTAGTCAACTGATTCAATTTTGATGCCTCACGTATGAGACTTTGTCCCAATACCTCTGATTCATCAGGCTCCATCTAACACAATAGAGATTAACATGGGATACCAAATAACACCTCAAAAGGTTTCATATAAATAAAATATTTTTAACTATATTTATAAGAAAAATAAACATTTTATAAGTAATTTCCCTACAATCCAACAAAATCTAGGACTCATTCCCTCCATATGTCCTCTAACACCTGAATAGTACATTTTTGACAACCAATCCATCATTTGGTGGAAAACATACTCAAAAATACCTTGGTATGATGAGCCTTCGATTATCACTTCTAGAAGAGTAGAGGGAAATGCATATCACAATATTAAACTATGCTTCTTCATAACACCCCATAAAACTGTACTTTCTCTCAAATATACAACACTCTCAACTAATCCATGATCAAAGTGTATCGATTTGGATGAAATGTGCCACCTTAATCCACCTAACCACATCTAACTAGATAAGATCATTATTACGAGGCATTCTTAGATGAGACGCCATGATATCCATCATCACGCCATCCCTTTTCTACTATAGAAGGTGCAATGTCTGCAAGAAACCACTTGGATGTTGATGCTCACCCTTCACTTACTGGAAGGTAAGTCTCCACACCATGAAACCCACAACCACTTCCTTCATCCCATACCAACAATACATCTTAAAAATATCATGATACACTTTTTCAAAGCTAAGATGAACTACCCAGTTCGATGTGTAAAACATGTGCATCAACTCTTCTTGCATACACAATGGCCCATTAGCATGACAATAAACATAAACGATTCTATTTTAACTAACATTACAATTAGAATCATAGTCCCAACCTTAATGACTATCCCTAAAATCCAAATATTCCATCATTACACTGCATCTCCTTAGTCCGATTGAGAAGAGTGGACACAATTGCGAAGGATGCAAGGGTCATATTCCCTTAGAAATTGTGAACCTCTAGATGTATCTCATCAAAAAATTACATCATTATCCACTAGGAGTTGTATTCCTAAACCACCTTATTTTTAGTCTTCCAACATAAAGTATCTTCATCATTATTTCAGTTTCTAGGTGTGTAGAAAATATTGATATTGAAAGACTACAAGAACTCAACCAATATTCACTCAATAACATTCAAATCACAGAGATATATTATTTACATAAGGATTCAATGATCATTAGTCACCATGAATTTTTCTCACAGTAAGTAATTCTATCATCCCATTAAATAATATACCACTACGGATAGGTTTAGATCATGTGTAGTGTAATTTCACTAATGATTTCTCAAATTTCGGGACCTGTATACGATAACTCGCTCAACCAGCATCAACACTACCCCTATCCCAACAATAGATGCATCAAAAAAACTAGGCAAACTCTATACCAGGATCAAGTAAGATCAAACCTACATTGGTAGTCAACCACTTCATTAACTATTGGAAATAATTATCACATTTTTCAAACCATTAAAACATGATTCCCTTCATAGTCATGCATGAGATAGTGCTTCTAAAGGGGAAAATAAATTAATAAACCTTCATTATTGGTCTTAAAATCCCAAAACATTTTGGACATCAAAAACATTATTGTGATTATCCCATGCCAAAATGACTTACACATTAAGTCGATCGATCAAAAAACCATTATCCAAAATGAATTGACTCAAGAAATGTACCATATCAATTCAAAAATAAAATTTGGATAGCCTGGCGTATAGCTTACACAACCATAGTATACTCAAGATGATGTACATATGTTTTTTATGATCTTCATGAGTCTTAGAGTACACCAATATTTCATCAACAAAGTGAACTATAAAATGATCCTCCTAAGGGTGAATGATTCATTTCATTAGGTCCATAAACACTACCAGCACATTGGTTAACCTGAACGATATCAAAATAAATTCATGCAACCTATACCTTCTCTTGAAGGTAGCATGTGGTACAATAGAAGGTATCACACTTAGATGGTGATACCTCAATCTCAAATCAATATTGGAGTACACTAAAGCATATATAATTTTTTCATAGGGATCATTTATTTGATGAAGAGGGTTTCTACTATTAACTTTCATCTGATTCATCTTCTTATGATTAACACATAACTACAATGATTTATCATACTTTTTGGAAGACAAAAATGGAGACCTCTAAGATGATGTATTCGGGAGAATAATCCCTTTATTCAATAGTTCCTCCAATAGAGTTCTATGTTCTTAATGTTATTCCATTTCAATTTTATATGGTAGAATATAAATTTGTTCTTTTCTCAAAATCAACTCTATTATGAACTCAACATTATTCTTGGGTGGAAGCATTGAAAAGTCCTCAAGAAACACATCTTGAAATAGATATACTACATGAGGAAATAAAATATTCTCTACCCCCTCATAATCCACCATGATACAAGACACATGGGCTATGAGTTCAAGAAACTACTAAAAAATAGGCCATCCATGACCTGCCTGGAAATCCAATTCACCACGATTCTCATACGTGTATCCCACAAGAGATACGAATGTTAACATATTATTTAAATAGTAAATATTGTCATGGTACAACACAATATAGTACACACCAAAAATTAGATCAAAACCTACCATCTCAAACACACAAAAAAGTCCCAAAGAAAATGGAACCCTCTAACTTCAAGAGAACAACCCTTAAAATTACTTATATTTTGCACTCATACCCGAAATAGATTATCAATCGGCATGACCCCACCCACATGTTCCACTCATGGCCCCAAAAAACCACAAAATATTTATACATAAAATAATTCAAGGATCATTTTCAATATAATGAACATGATAGAGTGGAATCTACAAGAATCATACATGAAATAGTCGATGGTCTAGTCACACCACAACATAATGTAGAATAAAGTACATGAAGTAAACTTGCCCCTCTAAACTAGGATCCGGTCTGAGTAACTATTGCTAAACTAACCTATAGATATTAAAGTTTTCATTCTACAGTACTACATCCACCAACTCGACCTGTTTGACCCGTCAATCTCCAACTACTGACATGATATTGTTTAAATGATCGCCTAACAACACTATGCACTATTCTTGGCCTTCCATTCATTCCCATTATTCTATGGTTCCTATAGAACCTATGTACATTCACCATTATGCTTCCTTCATTACACTCAAATGGTGGTTGGGGTCACTGACCATGAATGTGAACTGACGTACCAAACTGATAGAAAAACACTTGATCACCACTCTATGAGGATGATCCCATTTTATAACTACATGAATACTACAACCATAGTGGATATTCCCAAAGTGATGCTTCCTTCCATCTGAATTATTATGTTTACTTCTTGAATAAGGTCATGATCCACCACCTATACAAACCTATTTAAAAATGAAATTCACCTGGGATATGATATTATGCCAAAGCCCATCCTGAAATACTCTCGCTACAACAGCCTTGTCTAATTCCAATTCAAGAAAAAATATTTTAATGTATATGAAATATACCATAAAATCCATCACTAATATTGTTCAATTGGTCAACCATATAAACTCTGAATCACTCTCTTCTCTCAATTCCTCTAGATAAAAGTTCTCTAGAAACATTTTCTAGAATTCATTCCATAACAAACCTTTAACATGGTATGTTTGAACAGGGATATCCAACTCGCACTTTTATAGTCCTTGCAATAGATATGTTTCTGACATTAATCTTTTATCTGTATGAGTCTCTATGTGATACAAAATCCTCAAGAATAACTATATCAAAACATTTCATCTTTAGGTACACCCTCTATAGTAAACATTAGAGGGTGCTACAACTGAAAATCTATAGTTAGATCTATCATTAATAAAAGGACCTACCCTTGGTCCCTTTCCATAATCCAGATAGTAGAAGGGATGTTCACATAAAATTACACATTTTCTTAGTTATCTTGGACCAACTAATTTTCTTGCTGCGATACTGGTGGAGCATTCTCAATGATATCCTCTTATTACAAAACTAATACATTACTTCCAGGTAGAATTTCTCTACGATGCCATACATATTTCATAGTACACGTAATATAAATATTTGGTAGATTAAATAGAGAAGATTCTATGTAAGACATAAACAACTCATTTTGAGTACCGTATCCTAACAAAAACTATCACACTAAGAACACAAACCTCATACATTACCACTATTATCATGGTCAAAATGGGGGGAACCAACATACATAACCACAACCATTTCATTAAACATCCTTTTAAAACCATTTCGAAACTCACAACATAAATCATTCTCTTTACAAACATTTCTCATTTAATATATTTTTAAAACAAAATATTTATCTCATTAATAACATTTCATTAAGAAAAATTCTTTTTATATTCATTCACATTCATTCCATTGACCCATCAGTATCATATTTATTAGAAATGAATTTGTTAGTTTTTTCCATGAATGTAAAATGAATCCTACCCTTAACGTCCCATACTCCCATCCCCTATGTTTTTATCATGATGCATGCCAGCTATATCCCTAGGTGTGTACAATGGGGCAAAAATACACATCCTCATTTAATGTTGACCACAAGAAAATTATCATAAAATGGTAGCATCATAAAAATGTTGCATCACCCAATGGTAAAATATCATTCATTTATAACTCCACACATCTTCAAAAATAAATATCAACTTGGGTAGTTGGGTTTTCCCTCAAACATGTGTAAGTTACTCCCTTGAATGTGCTCCTTAACAAGGCCTGACACATCATATTCTTCTTTCTACCATTCCCAAATTTTATTTTATAGAAAATTACTAAACTAATAAAACTTTTTAACAACCTTTTCCTAAGAGCCACTAAACCACTTCCCTGAATCCTGTTTCCACATGACATTAAATGGTCCTCCCCATACACTAGAGAATTACCAATAGCATAAAGGGTAAAATAAATCACATAGGGAGACATTACCCTCTTACCAATGTATTCCACATCAGATATAATAAGAAATTATGGAAACAAAAAGCAATAAACCAGAACATGAAACACAAATCATTTACCAAATGGGGTAAAAACCAAAAACAAACAATAAATATTCCATGGAATTCTATAAGTTCCATATTTGATGGATTACCAAAATGAGAACTAGCGGAAGAGTCCCCAATATGGGTCCTGACCCCATGTCTAGATCCCTAATGCATGAACATCACATGGCAAGCCGAACCATATAATATATGGCATTTTACCTTGTCCAGACCTACAACAATGCAATCTGCTTGGGTACCTAATAGATTCTTGAGTAAAAATCAATAGGACACCACAAATGCTTTTTACAAAATATAATATCTAAATATAAATTCTATTAACATGTCAAATAATTTACAAGGTGAACAAAAGATAACTCCGGTTCCATTCCTTGAAAATACTATTATTTTCCATTTTCCACATTTGTTCCTTGGGTTAATCACTTACATCATTTAGACTAAGTCCTATGCCAATCAATTATCATGAATAAGGGAATACATCATGTTCTATTTCTCAGTAGGGGTAAAAAATTTATAAACAAATACATCACACATGCATTTGATGCTCAGTCTATATAGTCTCATTAAATGAAACTGTTAGAGGTATATATCTATAGTCTACTTCCCTAAACATTTCATTATTGTGGTGGGTTTTAGAGCCTTAGTATAACATGGCCTATGGGTATAGATATTCAAGTCCATTTACCGACAACTACCATTCCATGTTCACATGCTTGTTTATCTATTAACTATATATACCATATTATAATCCATACAAGATCAATCCACATAACATTAACTTTTCATAATAATTTAACATGTGAATCAACAAAAATACATAACCCATTAGAGTAATTACCATTTAAATTTCATATCATTTTTAAATGATTTCCCCTTTCTCATGTATTAACCCATTGAAACGTAATCACAATTTACAAACATTGTCCAATCTAACATATACATAAAAATCCCACACGTTAACCCATTTAACACACTTATCCATTCACAAGATCTGACCCATTTATATTAATCTTCATCCTACATTCATTATCCCAATTCTGAATTTCAAGTACTATTTATAATTAATTTATCATAATAATTTTATTTTACTCAAATATATATATATATATAAATATAAATATATATATATATATTTGAAAAACCCATTATGCGATTATCAAAATTAATGAATAAATAACAATATTACCATTTAAAATTAAATAAAATTCATACGTGTTCAACATGATCTCTTTTGTATCATAAGTCAATTATACACATAACCTTACTATTTCCATGTTTGGGAATGTTAGAACACCCCATGGGTGGTACTATACTAGTAAAATCATCTTCAACACATCCCATAGGGATCATGAGGGGTTTATTTCTTCATTAATCAAACAATTTTACCAAATTCAATCAATTAAATCAAATTAACAACTACAAAGAACAAAAAACACAACCAAATGTGCAGAAATCAATATCACAACAATAAGATTTTAATTATAGACCACCTACCTTGAATCCATAGATGAATTCTATCTTAACCTTATCCTTAGATTTGGATTATTGTTCCCTTTGATTACCCAATCTATGTTCCATAAAAAATAAATGGTTTTAGGTCATTAAAAGATGAATAGAAATTTCGCAAGACCTAATCCTGAAAAGTGTAGCAATTTGAGCACTAAACATTTCAAGAGCATCGATTTTCCTCCAACGACACTCTAAATGACCAAGAATGAAAGTAGATTGATTATTGGGTGGATATAGGTGTTTGGGTCTTCACTAGTGTTGGATGATGGAAAATTTTAAAGAAAATGATAAGGGAGGAGGTAAAATCTTTAGGGAAAAAATTGGTAAATTATTAATTTTTAATGTGGTGCACAAATTTTCCACATGGTTTTCCAAACCAAGATCCATGCATGTGCCAACATCTTCTCGAGAGGGGTGATGTCACATAGTTCCCTAGGGATTCTACATGATTTGAAAAAACTATATACCAACAAAGAATAATTCCAATATCCATGTCTAAATGTTTCCCTCCCCCTCTCATGGTTTACACTAATTATGCATCAACCAGGAAACATACACATGTTAGCCTAATTCCCATTTCATTCATGTCCCTAACCCTAGAACACCCCCAAGATTACTCACACTCCCAATAGACATGAAATTATATATCCTTAATGTATTCAAACAAAAATTGAAAAAACATACCCCCATGATGTCTGGGATCTAAATATTTTGAAATGGTCTTAAGATTAAAAGGTATAAAGATGACATGTTTTTATTACTATATAGTACATGGTAATTATAAATGATAAAAAGTGATTCAGATAAAACTTATATGAAAAGGTGAGCACGATATATCTTATTTCAATGGTTGATCCTGATACATCCTATATTGATGGATGAACCTCAAATATCTCTGCCAAACATTGGGTAATGGTTCATGGATTCAAATGAAATATTAAGGGACTTAAAAAAAGAGGGTTATCCAATTTATTTATCTAGTCTCCAAATATTTTTTAAATGAGTAAACATGATTCATGAATATGAGACCTTTTTAGAAAAAAGTGTTTATATTTTCATGTTATGTGTTTTAATGGTTTTTTGAGAACAAATATTGTTTTCATGTAGATATGATTTATTATATATGATCAAAGAGTACTAAGATAAAGGTAAAACAATTATGGGTTTTCATGTTTTTCTTTGGAGAAAAACAATTCTTTATATTAATTCACATAACAATATATTTTTGTTCCTCCAATATTTTTAAATGTTTTTCACTAGGATTAAGGACGAGTAAGTAAAAATAAATAGTTAAAATGAAATTTTATGATGATTTTTCATGAATAAAAAATGCGATTCTTTTTAAAAATTATAAATTATGGAAAAATGTATATTAAGTTGACATGTCCACTTAGTAATATATGTGGTTTTTATATAAAAGTTATGACCTAATTATTTAATAGTATAAATGTTAATGATAATTGTTGTTTAAATAATGTTAATTTTAGTATAAATATAATATATTAAAATATTTTTATAGATGGTCCTTATAATTGGTATAATTTAAAAGGATTATGATGCTTTTTATATTAGGATATTTTCAACAGATGTTGTATTTATACTTTAGGATACCATTATGGGTTTATAATTTTAAGTTTGAAAAAAAATTTAATAACATTGATACCCCTTTTGAGGATTAAAGGGATGTGATTTTTATGTTGTTAAAGATAGTGTAGGTCTTATTAATGCCAATAAAACACATGGGTTTAGTATGAGTTTAAGTCATAATGTTATTAAAGAAGAATTATTTTACAATTTTTTGGCATATAGTATTAAAAATCCTGAGAGTTTATTTTATCTTCTATTTCGAGGTAATTATAGGCTAATACAACTTTGAACATATGTTTTATCATATAAAAAACAGTGGGATTGAAAATAGATTTGGTGATTAAGTGATTAATATATATTTGGAAAAGATCATTATAATTTTTAGGAGATATATACTACTAAGATAAAATTAATTTTATTATACAAGATAATATTTTATTTTGTGGATAAGTATTGAATCTAATTTTTGAAGAATATATTATTTTAGTCTCTAATTAGGGGGATATAGTTATTTATATAAATGACTAACATATCTTAGATATTATTTGACTAGGGAATATATAATTTTGGAATGAGTTTATATTATTGATTTATTATTTCAAGATAAATTTTAAATTAATATTGGATGAATATATGATCAATTCATTATGATTTATGTGGTTTGAACTATTTTGGGAAATTTTTGAATATTTTTATTATTATTTATATATAAAATGGCCAATTATTAAATTTTGGTGTTATTATTGAGGCCATTGATATTACGTTTATATTTAATCTTATGAAGGTTTATTCATATTTTGAATTATCATACCTTGGGAGAGAAATTTAGTTTTGGATAATATCTTAAAAAAAAGTAGTAGTTTTATATCATTTTGATTATTATGTGATCCAATTAAATCTATTTAGTGCATTGGGAATGTAACATTCATCTCAATTGTTCATTTATTTGACTAAAAGATGGAATTTTAGTGGAAACTAACTAAATAAACAAAATAATATTTGATAATTAGAAAAAAATTTATCCGTTCTTAATATATAAATTCCAAAAATATTAGAAAAGGATATTGAAATAAATTATCATATAACTTTTTCTGATGAGTAGTTATCCCTTTGAACCCAATTTGGTTTATGGTTTTGTGTTTCTCAAATTTTAAATAATCAATAAATTTCTTATGATCAATGTTCACTATCAGTATCTATAAAGATATAGTCATAATATAAAGACATATTACATTATCTTAGATTAATACCAAATATATAAGAAAAAAATATGTCCTATGACCGTAATAGTTTAGTGTATTTGGAAACATGGAATATAAAATATTCTATTCTGCTGTAAGATCTTCAAAATCCCTCATAAGGATCTCCACCATTACTAATTAGGCCTAAAACCATTCTTCATAACTTGGGGAATGGAAACATAAAGAATGTGTAAGTAAAGATGATCAATAAGTATTTTAAAGGAAATGCATAATCATAACATGAACAAATGTGTATGGAACTTGAGGATAACAATTGAATAAGATACCCCTCATATTATAGATCAAAATAAATATTTTAAATCATAATACATAAATCGTAAGTAAATAAATACCATAGTCTATAAAATCATAAAATATAAAAAAACATAGAATTATGGTATAAACATAAGCATTTGACATGATTTCCATAGTAGTTATGGTATGACTGCCAAGATCATCTTAGTAGTTTGGATTCACTACCCATACCATCTTGGTAGTCAAGGTTCACTCCCACATCCATTTTAGTTGCATGATTTCACTACTCATGCCATCCTGGTATTCATGATTCCCTCATGTGGCCATCATAGAAACACGAATTCACTCCTCATACCATCTTGTTAGTCATGTCTCAATCCCATGGCCATCTTGTTAGTCATTGTTTACTTCTAAGTCTATCATATTCCATCTCATGAGATATAAATCCTTACCCAATTCATTAGAGGAAGATATAGGTCCCACATCTATCTTAATGAAATGATACATACATGTTCCACATGATCTAAAATAATCATATCATCCCTCGTGAAATGAAATGGGTATCATACACATGTAACTAAATCAGAACCTATAGAAAAAATTGTCTTTCATTATAATTTTATCAAAATTATAACCCATGAATAATAACTGGATTTCATAAACATATAACCCCTGAAATAGAAATATGTTCAATAAACATATAACCCATGAACGAGATACATGTTTCTTAAAAAAATTGAAATTAAGATTAACCGATTTATAGAAAGAATCTGAATGTAACCTTTAGATAATTTCCTAAAAGGTCATGAGTAACATCGTCATATATATACATAAATGGAAAAATTATGTAATATATTTTAGAAATATTTTATAAGGAAAAGTTTCTTTCTTATTTGAAAAAGAATTTTTAATTCATAAAACCTTTTGAAAATTTTACTATTAAAAAATACCTTGAAAAAATATAAATAATAATTTAAAAAAATTAAAATATTTGTTTCTAGAAAATTTTATATATTAACATCAATGTATTTTAAAACCCTTTATATTCAAATACACATTGAAAAAATATATATAATTCTTGAATACTTTTTAAAAACCATTAAATTAAAAATACTTTTAAAAAATTTAAACAAGGACTGAAAAAAAAATTTAAAACCAATTTCCTTGAAAAATTATAAAATAATAATGAACACATTTTTAATACCTTTTTCTTTGAAAAATTATAAAAAATTCTTAAAAACATTTTTAAACTCATTTTCCATGAAAACTAACAAAAGGATCCGGAAAACATTTGAAAAACTATTTTCCTAGAAAATATCTTTTAAAAAAAATCATTTTAAAATTATCCTTTAAACATTAAGATAAATTCCTAATAAATTAATTGTGGATAAATACATACATGTTGTATGAGGTAGAAAGAACATTCATTTTTCATGGTAAAAATGTTTGAAAAATTCGTCATTTAGAAAGTGACCAAAAAATTACATTGAAATCATTGGTAAAAAAAATATGGTAAAAATTAATTTTAATTATCATATCTAATTAGTAGAATATTCCTAGAAACCATTTTTAGAAAACATGGTTTTAAAGGAACATAGATTTCTAATGTAAGAGAGGGTAATGTCGGGCTTTCTTAAAAAACACTTTCTTGACTATCTTATGTACCTAGGAGTGGAATAAATGGTACCAATATGTGAATAAATAATTAATAAATAAAATATAATAAATTTCATTAATGTTCTTAAGATATGAATCATAAATCTTTTCCAAAGTAATCATAATCATAAAAAATCTTGAAAAGTGATGAGATTGTTTCAAAAAAACCTATAGCATGGTAACATGAGATCATACACCCCTGTAAGAAAAAGAAATTAAAATGAATCTTAAAATATCATGAAAAGGGATTAAATCATTATATAAAATGTAAAATTGTTGTATATACACCTCAAAGGATAATTTAGGTGCATAACAAAACATGAGTATGAAAGAAGGAAAATTGAGAAACAAAATATTTCACCAATTTGGTTACTTTTGAAATGTAATCCCCATGAATTAAATAAAATAAAATGGATATTTTAATACACATAAATTTATGTATAATGTAAATATAATATAATAATGTTATGTACATACACAACACAAAAGGAAAGAGTGGTGAACATAGTATGTATCTCATAGAAATAAAAAACTGAGATTAAGTCCCCTTACCTTTTGTCTTTACATTCGTAGTACTCATTCAAATCACATGTATAACAAATATAATTATATTATAACTATTTTAAAAAACTATTTTCTTAAATATAATACCATATATGGTTTTTTTATTATCTAATATTACCAATATTTTAGCCATTCGACGTTATGTTTTCACTTCAGATAATATTATCTTTCTTTTCGCATTAGTATTAAATTGATATATCATTGGTCCTTATACTTATAAAGTTATTTAAATAATGTAAAAGATAATATAAATATCATGTATATACATTATATGTTTATTTTAGTAATATATATAATATATATGTTGGAAATTGTGTACACCATTCATGGGGTCGATATGCCATAGGTACGCATGAATGCTATTTTCATTTAATTGTCTTGTTGAAAGGGAAAAAAGTAAAATACTTATATATATATATATATGTTTGTATATTTATATCATTATTAAATTACCAATATGATATCATGTATATCATATATATCAACAAAAATCATCTTTAAGACAATCCATGTCTTGTATGAATGATTAATATCGCTTTGAAGGGGCGGTTGTCCACAGATCCTCAAACGAAATTATCCTACTAACACAAAATGTAATGTAAGCGGATACTTGTTTTAGAAATAAATAAATAAGATTAAATGAATAATAAATATAACATATAATATTTATAAATATATTTTCCATTAAATTATCCACCATGAGCGGTGTTAACAAGGTGAACAGTCATAGTTTCATTTGGCGAAAGTTCTCTGTACACGTAAAAAATAAGTTCGTTTCTAATTTGATTAAAGGTTTTGTAAGTATTGGTTGAAACAACATCATAAAAAAATCCTATTAAATTGAGGATATTGTTTTTTTCTTATACAATCATGTAACAAAGATATTGTATTGGTGGATAAGGATAATATAATAAAGGACTTTGAGAGAAGGTGTTACCTCATCATCGGGTAACCCCTTTTAGATTATGCCAAAAGGCTTCCTTGGAATAGTTATTGCCCAAAGGGAAAATTAAAGGATAAATTTAAGAAGGTTTGGAAGTGTATTGGTCATATATTGGATGAACATTAATGTTTTAGAGGTTTGAAGAAGAGGGAGAGGTGGTGTCCTTTTACAGGGAAGGAAGAGTGACACTATTGTAAATATTTGAAGAGAGAATTACACCAAAGTTTTTCATGATTCAAGTGAATGAATAAATGATAAAAAACATATAAAAGAGATAGTATGGTAACAATATTACCATATAATAGATTTTTGTTAAGTATAGAGGTCATTTTATACGTTAATGCTAAGGTTTAATAACTTAATAAACATAATTTAACCTTAATCAATGTAATTAATTTTAATCACTTTCACTAATATTTTTGGTCAAATACTTTGATAATGATAATATATATTATAAATTATTCTAATTAAAAAAATGGAATCCATTTTTCAAAAATGAAATTTCTTAATTAGACAACATTAATTTAAAATTAATCTTGTAGTCAAGTCGATAATGACAATTTTTAATGAAAAATGATCAATATATTACTATGTTTAAATATCCGATGTAAATGTTAAATGGGTTCCAGTTACCAAAATTTGATGAATTAATAAAAAAAAATCTATTCAAACATCTAAAACAATTTGAAATATAATTTAATCATATAAATAATTAATATGAACAAAAAGTTTTGAATTAGAATCTGATATTTTTAACTATTCATCAAAAAATAAAGTTTCTCAAAAGAATCTTAAGAAATCACCCTAAGATAATAATGAAATTATAAATTAAAAAATTAAATTTATTTCATGAAAGAAAATTTATATATGTGTGTAAAATATTTATATTATTAAAATTGGTTAAAAATAGGGCTTTATTGAAAATCATATCTTTCATTATCAATATGTTTTATTTATATAAAACAAATATAAAAAATATTTCAATAGTAGTTATTACTATCAATGATACTAAGTTTAACTGATAGGTTATTATTATTTAATATAAAATATTATAATAAAAAGTTCCTTTATAGAAACTCAATGTTCCATGTAAGGTACGTGAAGTTGGTGTTGTGTGTAGCACAATATGAGTTTGTATTGCATGTTGCGCTAGCCAAATTTGTACTGTGTGTAGTGAAATCCATGTCAGTGTCATGTGAAGGGAATATTTTACCTACTGTATTAATATATATATATATATAAGACTATTTCTAGGGATATGTGAATTGAAAAATACAAAAATAATAAATTAATTAAAAAAATAAATCAGAAAATCCGAGGGTGTTACATTATACCCCCCATAAAATAAATATCACTCTAAAAATTCATCTGGGATATCAATGGTTTAATAATTGAATGTTTCCTTCATATATACCCACAACAATAAAATTAATACTAAAAAAAACTTAAAAAGGGGATGTCGGAACCATAACTGTTACCCAAAGTAACACATAAATGGGTTTCTAATAGAAGAAAATAAGTTGGTAGTGAAGATTAGAACTGGAGTAAAAGAGTAAATATTAATAGTGAGTGATTAAGGTTTTCAATAACAACCAATTTAATGATCAAGGATAATTACAGGGCTTCATATTCTTAAATCTGTGATGATTTAAATGGATATTTATTAAGAAAATGTATTTGTAAAACATGTTTTATTTGGACCATTTTCATAACATTGAATTATAATTTTATTGGCCAAGAATATATTGAAATTTACTTACTTGATATATTTATATAATAAAAATTATTCTTTATATATACTTTTATCAATTTCTAATTCATCCATTACTTCATGAAATGGATGTCCAGAAATTTACATTGATGCCAAATGTAGTAAAATACACATTTATTAGATATTAAGGTCCATAAAAGAATGAAAATTGTAAATATTTATCTATAACAATTTGTAAAAATAAATATGGTTAATTAAATTATCTCATAACATAATAAGTAACACTACTATTTCAACATAAATAATTATTCATCAAAAATAATTATACATTAACTGGGACATAGTTTAGGATAGTGGTAGGCATGAAACCCTTTTTATCATTGAGTCATGGGATCATAACATGTTTTATTTCCAGAAATTATTGGTTTTCATACGACATAGATGATGTTCTTTTCTGTGAAATCAATAATATAATTTAAAAAATATATAAGATCGACATCCTTGAAATAAGGTTAGTCACTAAATATCATTTTAACCAATGTTTTCAATAAAAAATCATTGAATAAATACTTCTTCTGAAGTTTAATTCAATATTTTCATCAATGGTTTACCTTTAAAACCTTCTAACATATTAAAATCCAAATCATTCGAATCAAAGTCACAAAATCAGCCTAAAATTGATTTCCCCCATATTCTAGAATGTAGCTCTTGGCTTTCCATTCCAAACATCAGAATACCCCATCATATATTTTCTTGAAACAAGGTAATAACCTGAATTACCATAAATTATTTTTGAAAATATGAATTCTTCTTTATTCAATGTATATTGGATTTAATCTATAATGAAATGATAGCATAAAGTACTTATAAACAAGTCCTTAATTAGTTCCAAGGAAATTAATACCACCCAATATACTTATTCATTCCACATATCATTATCCAAACAAAATTATCATATCATAAATAACATTTCAAGGGATATATTTCCATTTATCATGTTTGTTCTATCGACATCGGGTTTCCATAATATCACTTTTCTATTCCATCAGAACCTTTCAATGTGTTCTTGTAAATCCATTACCAAAGTATAAACATAAAAACCCTTATATATTTCACATTTAATATAACATACCTATTGAGTCCAAGTATATAATATATTTTGTTATTCCACTTCATCTTTACTCCAATAGAAAGGATATCTTAATTATTACAAAATACCACTTTCCTTTCAAATTTCATCTATAGTCTCTTCATCATCATTCTTGTAACCATTACTCATACCACCGTATTGATCCACTTTATGATATTTCCTCTTAGGACATTATGTTATATAAAAAACAATTATTCCACACGTAAAACACTTATTATTTATTTATTCCACAGGGAGTCTAATATTTTAATCTATTCTGTTAACTAAACTCTTTATTTTTTACATATATTCACATGTGTTGTGTTCTTTACCAATGTAAAAACATTTTCTTGTTCCTATAAATCATTCACGTACGATATTATTTCCAAATTATTGACAAAAATAAAACAAAATATTTTTTCTCCAAGGTATCCATTACTTGAACTCTTAGTGAGCTCCTTTTTTCTATTCCTTGTTGAGTCTGAGAGTTGGTTACGGTGCACATTGTTAATAATGTTCCATGAAAATTGATTATACATTATCACAACTTCTCTCCCTAAGTGATCAACCCTCTCAACCTCAAAAAAAATAATCATTCACATTATATTTTTATCCTGTTCCTTCTACATTCCACCATTATCAAAAACTAGATGCAATGTTTGAGGATTAATTATCCTAGCAAAAAACCATATAGTCCTGAAAATAATTAATTATAGGTCATCTAAATCAAGACATCTTCCTCAATCTATGACACCCCAGGTTAATCAAAGGTTTTTCATATAAATCATATATTTAAATATTTCAAAAATGTTTTTGAAGTGTTTAGGAATTCTCAAAGAATTCCACTAGGAGTGTCAAACTAGGTGCAAAACCACACCCATTGTTGTGTACCAGATTTCCCTCAGTGAAGCCTAGAACATTTTTTCAGAATATTCACCCCTAGGTATATCTGTGTCAGATCCACAACCAGTTGTAGTATCCAGATAGGGATATATTGTTAAGAAACCACATACCCTATCATTTTACAAAATCCCAAAACATTTTCCTAAATGTTAATTGTTGTTTACACTTATCCTTAGATATATCCCAATACACATTCTATGAAATATAACTATGGACATCATTAAAGAGTTCTATTACATATTTCCAACGGTTGATTAATAATTTCCTTTGATACCAACTATAAGAACCAAAGGTTAATGTACATGGTGATTAAATAATTTTAGATAAATAATTAGTACATTAGAAAAATACATTCATGAGGACATTAAAAGTTTAGTGTATTAAGAAACACTGAAAAAAAATCTTCTACCCTAGTGTAAAATATTGAAAATCAACCATAAAGAACTCCTCCTTTAGTAGTACTACTTATTACCCTTCTTCATAATCTAATAAAAAGATAGATATGAAAGAGGTGATCTCAGATGCTCAATAATTTATGTAAAGTAAACACATAAGAATAACATGGTAAAAGGGTATGGAACTCGAGAATATCATTATAAGATCATACCCTGAATATTAGAGACCATAATAAATATTGATAGTTTATAAGACATGAATCATAAGTAAATAAGGAATATAATCCATGAATATTTGACATAGGAATAAAACATGGAATTGTGTCATACACATAAGAATCTAATATGATTTCCATAGTATCCAATGCATCACTGCCAATACCATCGTAGTAGTATGGGTTCACTCCCCATTCCATCATGTTAGTTGTAGTTCACTCCCAAAGCCATATTAGTATCATGATTTCACTCTTTATGCCATCTTGGTAGTCATGGTTAACTCCCATGGCCATCTTTGTAGCATGATTTCACTCCTCATACCATACTTTTAGTCATGGTTCACTCTAACGGCCTTCTTAATAGTCAAATTTTACTCCCATTTACATCTTATCCTATATCATTATATATAAATCATTATCCAATTTATTTGAGGGAGATATATGTCCCACATGTCTCATAATGAAATCATACATACATTTTACAGAAGATCATAAATAATTATATCATAACCCATAACATAAAATGGATAACAATAAAATTCAATATTGTTAGAGCCTCAGTAAAATGATTGGTTTTATAATAATTTCAAAAAAACTTAACCCATTAAATATAAAAGGATTTCATAAACATATAACCCATGAAAAAGAAGCAGATTTCATAAATATTTAACATGTGAATGAGAGATGGGTTTCATATAGACCAAGAAATTATGAATTACCCATTCATGGGGAGAATTTTAATTGAACCTTTAGATCATTTCCAAGAAGGGAATGAGTAACATAAATGGATGTCATATTAGAAGGAAAATAACCATGAAATAATATTAAAATAGATTCATGAGGAAAATATAATTTCTTATTTGAATTTTTTTTTCAATACAAGAAACCATTTTAAAATAATTTTCATAGAAAATTCCTTGAAAACATATAAAAATTCATGAAATCATTTGGAAAACCTTTTTCCTTAAAAAATTATTATATAAGCATTGAATATATTTAGAAACCTCTCTCTTTGAAAAAAACATTCAAAACTTATAAATAATTATTGAAAATGTTTTGAAACCCATTTCTATGAAAATAAATTCAAAAGTAACAAATAAGGTATGAAACATTTTTAAAATAAATTTCCTTGAAAAAATATAAAATAAACCTGAAAAAATTTTATATACCATTTTTATTGAAAACATATAAAATAATCTTGATTTTTTTTAAAACCACTTTCCTTTAAAACTTATAATGGATCTTGAAACAATTTTGATAAATAGTTTCCTTGAAAATATATTGTAAAAAAATTATTTTCAAAATTTAACTTTAAACATTAAAAGAAATCTTGAAATTAGTAAGGGTGGATAAATCCATACATGTCGTATAAGGTAAAAAGAACATTCCTTTTACATTGTAAAAAAGAAAGAAAAATGACTCATTAAATCACAAAAAAGAAGAATCCATTGATAATATTGGAAAAATATAGAATGGTATAAAATTAATTTTAATTATCAGAGGAAATTTGTAGAATATTCATCAAATCTATTTTTAAAAAACATATTTTTAATGGATCATAGATTTTTTGACCAAAGAGAGGGTAAAGTCAACCTTTCTTAAAAAACTATTTTTAATAGTATTATATTCCAAAGAGTGGAAAAAATGGTACAAATATATTAATAAATAATTAATAACCAAATCATAAGAAATGTAATGCATTTTTCCAAAGATATATATTATATAAAATTTTATCAAAGTAAGAGTATAGTTAATCATTCTCAGAATGTGATGAGATTGTTTCAATAAACACTTATAACATGGTAACATGGGATCATACTCTCCATGTAAGAAGATAAAATTACATAAGACATAAAATATCATGAAAATAAGTAAATTCAAATTATTAAATGTTAAATGTATATATATACACCTCATAAGAGAATTTAAGTATATAACAGAACAAGATTCTAAATGAGAGAAAATTGAGACAAAACTATTTCACTGATTTGGGAACATAGAAACATAATACCCAAGAAGGAAAGGTAATAAAATTGATATGGTAATACCCATAAATTTATATTTATGATTCATATAATAAAATCATGGAACTTATATACACCACACAAAGGGAAAGAGTGGTGAACATAGCATATATCTCACTAAAATAAAAAGTGAGATGAAGTCTCCTTACATTGTGTCTTGACTATCATCTAACTAATTAAAACCACCTATATAATAAATATATATTTATTATAAAAAATTTACAAAAACATATTCTCATATATAATATAATATATGGGTTGATTATGTCCGTATATTACCATATTGTTAACCATCCTATGATAAGGTTTCAATTCAGATAATATTCGCTTTGTTCATGCCATGTGTTTTAAATTATTATATCATTGGTCCTTATAAATATATAATGATTTAAAAAATGTAAACCATGATATAAATATCATTTACATACTGTATATTTATATTATAATAATATATAGAATATAATTATGAAACAGAGAATTTTGTTCATTGAAACGATAGGCCGTACATATGCATGAAAGTTATTTCTGTTTAATTATGATGTTGAAAGAAAATAAAGTAAAGCACATTTATGAGAAAAGAGAGTCTCTCTCTCTCTAACCCGGCATAGGTTTAGGGTTCAATGGCAGTGAGTGATTTCCCCCATGGACGATTCTATAGTCACTCTTTTTTCAGAGCAGAAATCTCTAGATCTGCAACGCTGTCCGAGGTTGCGGGTGGCGCTATCGACGACGATCTTGCGACAGTGAACGGTGGGAATTTGGATCTGCTTTTTGTAGCTGAACATCATGTGGTGACGATTTTCGAATATGCGGGTCATGATGACGGTGATATCAAGGAAAAGAATGACGGAATTTCTTTTCTTCGATCTGCTGTTGAGCAAAATATTACGGAGGCTTCCGTTGATGCTTTTGCTGTAACAACGGGCTCAAAGATTGTGTTTGAAACACAACGCCATGCATCTGTTTGGCCAGCGGCTGTGAGCAAGAAAAGTGCCGCTTCGAGGCTTGATGGTGTAGTTTCATTAGAAGTTGGAGCTATTTCCTCTTTATAGATGACTTTGACTGCTGTTTGTATTGATGCAGGTCAAACAGACTTGGGTACAGCAGCGGGGCATGAGAACCAGAAGAGGTTGAGGCATGTCCCTTGTGAGGGGATTTCTATGAATTGCTCCTTTTCATCCTTCTAAGGTGTACCTGACACTTCAATCCTATGGAAGGGGTGAATTTATCACATCAAATCGGATCCTGACGCTATTTTTGAACTGCTTAAAATGGTCGAGTTCTCGATTATTTCTCAATTATTTCTACCCAAAGGCTCCCATCCCTTAAAAATTGATGAAATGAAGAAGCATATTTCGTCGAATTGGGGTTTTTCATCCTGGAAATGTGTCTCACTTTGATGGGGATATTTCCATTTGCTCTTCCCCACAGAAGTAATGAATTTCCGAGCTTGGAGTCTTGGTTCCATCGCTCTAAAGCCAGGGATTGTTCACCTTCGTGAATGGGATAAAAAGTTCAATCATTTTGTGGTTGGTAACACCACCGTACAAACTTGGGTAAGAGTGTATGGGTTGAATTGGATTCTTTGGCACCCCAAAATTTTATATAACATTGCTCTGTCAATTGGAATTCCCTTCAAAATTGACAAAGAAACGGAAGTGGCACGATTTGGGTACTATGCCCGGTTTTTTGTTGAGGTCGAATTGGGATCAACCCTAGTTGATAAGGTTATGCTTGCAACTGATGATGAAATTATTGATTTGAAGATCATTAATGAAAAAATACTGAAATTCTGCAAAGACTATAACATTATAGGTCATGACTTGTCTACATGTAGGTGCTCAACAGTTTTCACCTATTGCTCTTCACGTGGACATGACATGAGAAACTATCCTAAAAAGAATAAAGGTACACAGGATCAGAAGACTGGTTGTAATGGGGAGGATGGGCCTGCCATTTCTGGTGATAAGGAAAAAGCACAGGGGGTTGTTCTTGAGGATGTTGTCAATCCTCCCGTTGATCAGAAGGGTGATCGGTCAGTTACCACACCTAATATTTATGCCTCCACTTCTGAGAATAAGTCAAAGTCTTGGGCTTCCATCTTTTCTGAAGAGGGGAACTTGCAAAATTTTCATACTATCAATCAAGGAGAATGTTCTGATCTGCAACAAATTCAAAGAGCTGACCAAGTGACTAAAGATAACATTCAGGAAGAAGTTGACCACCAACTTAATGATAAGATGGTTTCTACAAGTGTAAAAAAGGGTAAGCAAATTTTAGATTCCGACTCTCCAGTCATTTCTAAACCTTCTCATGCTTCTTTAAAACCCATTGTGGATAATGAAGTATTTCAGCTTGTTTCTTACAAGAAGGAAAATTCTGCAGCTGTTATTGTTACAGGTAAGCATAATCCTTCCATTGGTCAATATATTGACGATGCCACTGAGTTGCAGGTTACCACATAAGGCACTCCTGATGAGACTGAGGAGATCCTCACCCCGACTACTGCAACAAAGGGAGATGCTTCTCCTGGTAAAGGAAAAGAGCGAGATGAAAGCTCTGATTCTGACAGCACTGATGCTGAGACACTTTTAGACAGACATCATGCATTTCCCTTATGCCGAGGATGATCAAGAGGTCAGGGTCAGGGTCGCGGAAGAGCCGAATTGCAAGCTATTGAAGAAGAAGAAAGAAATCTAAGTGCTAGATTGATGAAAAATATAAGTAAATAGTCTTCTACGATGGGTTTTTCCTTGTTTCATGTTCTATTTTTGTTATTCTCTTTTTATTTCTTTCTAATAAAAGAGGCATAGCCTCCACCTTCTTTAAAAAAATTATTGCTTTATGGGGAGGTTGTCCACAATTCCTCAAATGAAATTATCGTATTAACACAAAATGGAATGTAAAAAGAGTTCTGTGTTTTAAAAATGAATAAATAAGGTTAAATAAAAAATGAATATAATATATAATATTTATAAACATATTTCCATCATAATTTCTACCAAGAGAGGTCGTAAATAAAATTGATGAATCATTGTTTTGTAAGGTGGATGTTTGTTGTACACATAAATAGTATGTTTATTACCCATTTGATAGAGGTGTGTGTAAGTATAGGTAGAAACCTAAGTATAAAAACATAAAAGTATTTTTAGGATATAGGTGTTGTTATAAAATCATATAATAATGATAGTGTAGGTGTTCGAGAAGGAAAATAATAGAATGGAGCTTGAGAGAAGCCTTTTACTCTTAGCCAGGTAACCCTTTTTGTTTGTACAAAAAATATTCCATAGAAGACATTTTACCAAAAGGGAGGTGTCAAGGAGTATGTTATAGAAGATGGTATGTGTGTTTGGAAGATATTGGGTGAAGATAAAAGGTTTCATAGGTGTTAATAAATGTTAGATGTGGTGGCCTTTTATAGGGATGAAGAAGTGACATTCATGTAAATATTTGAAAAGAGAATTCCACCCACGTTTTTCATGTTAAAAGTGGATCCAATAATGCTAAAAATGTAATACGAGGTAGTATAAGGTATATATATTTCTATCCAAAAATATTTTGTATAATTTCACAAGGCATTTTCGGCCTTATGGTTATGATTTATTCCTTTATTATGCATAATTTAACCTCAATCGATGTAATTAATTTTAATCACATTAACTAATCATTTTGGAAAAAAAATTTACCTATTAGAATTTATTAATTATTATAATTAAAAATATGGAACAATTATGTCAAATTACAGTCAAATATTTGGGAGAAATTAACATTGCATTAATCTAACATTTGGGTCGACAATTTAGGGGTTTTAAAGACAAAATGATCAAAAGATCGCAAAACTTTTATATCCAATTTAAATGGGAAATTGGTTTCAATTACCCACATTGGATTAATTGATGAAAATATAATGTAAATAATCTTTTAAATAAAATTAAAATATATTTCATCATTATAATTAAATTAGATGAAAACTATAGAATATGATATTTTTCACTATTAAAAAAATGATGTTTCTCAAAAAAAACCCAAAAAATTCACCTTAAGAACAATTAGAAATTATAAATTTTAAAAAAAATTATAATTTTTTTAAAATATGTATAAAATAATATTTATTACAAGAATAATTTCATTATAAGACTTTACCAAAAATAATATCTTTCATTTTCGATTTTTTTTATTTATTTAAAAAAATTACAAACAATACTTTATGATTAGTTAGTACTATTAATCGAAATAAATTTTATGACTGGGTAAAAATTATACAAATTAAAATATTATAATAAAATGATGCTTCATAGAATCTCATTGTTTCGTGTGGCATACACCATGTTCGTGTTGTTGCTATCGCAATCTGAGTCGCTATTGCGTCCACCGCAAGCCTCGTCGGTACTACAAGTAGCATAAAAGAAGTTAGTTTTGTGTGAAAGGAATGTTTTAATAAGAGTTTTAATATACATATACATATATAAATATAAATATACATATATATAACTACTTCTACTGTAATGTTAAATGAATAATATCAAATGATTAAACTAAATAAAAAAAGATAATTCATAAAAGCTGAGGGTGTTACACTCCCCATCATTATGTGAACACTAATTTTTATTCCATGTAAATATATTATGCTTCTAATTTTTTTTTCATATTTGGAATCTTAGTTATATGTATTTATACATTATTAATTTATTTCACATCCCATCTTTATATGTAGATGTTTTATTAAACATCTTTGTGATGTGGGATTTATTCATATATATTTTCAATTTTAAAAACATTTATATAATATATATTGTTTAAATAAGGAGGATGAATTTTATTAAAGGGGTATAATGTGACACCTCATTATTTTTAAACTAAACTTTATTCTGTAATATATACAACATGGAACCCAAATCTTGAATTAATAGTGAAATGCTATTTTTTAAATATTTTATTTATAACATAGTAAGTAAATTATTATAAGTGAGTAGTAATAACCATATTATAATAAATATTTATAGAGGATTCATAAAAAAAATTATTGATTAATTCATAAAAAATATGCAATTTATTTTCATTAAATTCATTTCATTTTTCAAAATTCATTTGAAAATAATGATATATATATATATATATTTTAATACACGTATAATATAAATAATTCCTAAAACATTTTTAAATGTAAGCATTTAATACGTATGAAATCTTTAATTAATCAAAATAAAAACAACATAGTAAGAAATGTTTCCATTTTTCTTGAATTACTGATTTTCAGTAAATAGTGAAAAATAATTTGTTTTTTCAAAAAATACCCTTTAAATTCCTTAAAAAGTGAAATTATGAGTTTAATTTTTTTCCAAAATTACATATTTATGAGTTAGTTATATATAATATAATTATTTAAAATTTAATTATCATTATATGTGATTTATGTGTGTGTTCATTTTTGGGCTTAAAAAATCCATTTTTCACAAAACAAACTATTTTACAATGAATTTTATGCATTTATTTTAAAAGAAATATTAACCAATTATAGGAATTAATCCTAAATACATGGATCAATTATTTGGATCTTATAGGGTAAAATTTCTTAAATACTTCCCTTTTATTTTAAGGCATATCGTTGGAAATCGTAGTAAAATTTATCAATTCCATAAGTAATCAAAAGCGTGTACCATAGAGTTTTACCATATCAATCTCAAATATTATCAAGACCCTCAACTCAGTCGTATTCTCCCCTAATCCAAAATAGTAATCAATAACATGTAGCATGTAATTTTACAATTTCCTTACCAGCAGAACTATACACTTCTTAGGAACCAATGGAGGCCCAAGTAAGGTGTGAGATAAAATCCCAGTATTCCATCATAAACAATGTCAAATTCCATCTATTTAGTGAATATGTAATAAAAATAGTGTAACCAAAGTAATATAATATATAAAATTAATACTAAATGTAAAACACCCAAAAAATGTACTATTTAACATGGATATAAGTCCTCTACTACTTGTTTTCACCATATCTGGAAAGTCACTAAACAAATAGTCTATTCTGTATTAATTAATAATTAACTCTCAAGACTTAGTGTGTAGTCCAGCCTCCGTTGTATTGATATATGAACTATATTTTCCACACCATGCCATCATTAATGTATTTGACTTTTTCTGAATCCAATATCATGCTCTTACTTGAAAAACACATCATATAAATTCATTTATTTAATTAATAAACTATATAATAACTTGATCTTATCCTTTGAATCCCTTATTCCAAATCCATTTATCATCCTAGAAAAGCATGATCCAAGGAAATCCAATGTCAATCCGAGATATTTAATATTTGAATCCTGGTATCAATCTGGGTGTGGAATAATTTAATTTCCATTTAAGTATATCATTGGTAGTTCACCAGGGGATCCAAAGTCTAAATCATGGAATATATAAAACTATCTCTCTACTTTCATCCTTTTAAGTCTATAAATGGATATCAAGTGTCACTCAGACACTTATTAGTAAATCCTCTGATTTTTCCTTGGAAGTGCACTAGAGTGTCCATGTATCATTTGGCGAATGTAGAGAAACAACCAAATGAGTCTATAAATAGTGTTTTTATGATAATCCAGAGTTACCCAAGGCATAATATAAACCTTTAATCAATATAATTTTATTATTTAAAAATTCATTGTAGTGACTATTTCAATTAAACATCACCTTATAAGGTGGTTCAAAATAAGGACTATGATTAAAAGGCTTATACTCTTAATTATCTAATGAGGGAATATTTTTTATAAGAATAAACTGGTGATTAAGAAACAAAACACAAGTTTATATCCTAGGGACATATTATTGTAATGACCCAATGTTTCATTAATGGAAATCCATCTTGATCTAATTAAATGTCTCTTCATGTTTATATAAAATTTCAACTTCTTTGGTTTTATGTTAGAAGTTTTGACCGTTACTAATATAGCCGTTGAACAGTGATCACATGATTAGTATAAATATAGTGCTTTAACAAATCCAATTTACTCAGTCAAAAGAAGTGATGGCCTCATCCAGTAGAATTGCTCCATATGAAGCCCATTTGTTGGAGATCATAAAAGAGATTGCATCCTTGGGCTTCGCTCTTGACCAAGCCCAATCTGAGCTTCATCATGTCAAGATCGAATGGGACCGTCTATGGGAGAAGTGGATGTCGATAGAAATTATCACTCGAGCGATGTTATCCAAGCCACCCCAAGAGTCCGTCACCATCGCACACCTTACCCTTAGGTCTTATGCGAATGTTTTAAGGGTTTATGTTAGAAATTTATAGTACTATGTTCATGTATATTATCTTTGTATATAAAAATAAAAATACCTTCTTGTCATTATCGATATATTGTAAATAGTTTTTAAAGTACAAATAGTGTTTTTAGTTATTATTTAAGAATTATATTTTTTAAAAATTAAGGTATTTTTTAATTAAATATTATTTTAATAAAATATTATTATTATTATTAAATTAATTTTTATTAAATAAAATGACCTTATGATTTTATGAATGCAATTATAATTTTTATTAAGGTTTGAAAAACATTTTGGTCAAAACCGGGGAATTTTCGATAAATGTCGGTTTTTATTTTAAAAGTGAAAATTAACATATTTAGGAAATTATTTAGATAAAATAAATGTTATTTTTGGAATCAGGACATCAAAATTATCCAACGTTGAATTTTTCATAATTTTCTGGGATAGTCAAATTTTTGGGTAAAAATTAATTACCGTTTAAATATATAATGTGGTTTATGACATAATAATGACCAAATAGTGATGTAATAAAATATTATAATCTTTATGTTCGGACAATATATATTTTGAAATTAATATAATTTGATTTTGGGTTTTCTTGACTTACTTTTCAAAAAATTAATGGACCCCTCAATACTTATTAAACACTTTTCTTTTTAAATTAATTTATATGGGAGTGTGACTCATCTCCACATTAGAAAACTCATTATTTTAAGAAATTCAGACTTTGGACTTATAAAATATTTTATTCCTCTTCCCCTTTCCAAAAACCATGGGAAAAAACCCTGGGATGGTTTGTGGTTTGGATTTATTTAATATAAGGGGTCCCAAACCTAAATAATAAAGAATTCCCTCACCTTTCCTATATAAACCCACCAAAGCTCCCACTACCTCATCACTGAAAGCCTATAGAGTACCTCCAACCTCTTACCTACTCTCTCTAGAATCCTCCCAAGGTGTCCCAAGCTCCCAAGAAGCCTCTCACAAGCCTCTCTCTAGCCTTTGGAAGCACACTTACAAGTAAGGGTTTTTTCTTCCTTTCTCATTTTGTCAAAATTTGTTTAAGTTTTTTCCCTTTTAATTTTAATTATGAAAGTTTGGGTATGGTTTCTCACCTCCCTAATACTTCCCTATTTATGTTTGAAATATGGGAGACCCCTTTCTCTCTCATTTAATGCCTCCCATGTACGCCTGTTACTATGCCGAAATTCCGAAAGAAAATTCTCTCTCCTCATTTACATTCAAGCAAAACTTTTGTGTCATGAATCTAAATTCCATTACAATTGTTGGGACATATATCTATATGACCTCCTTACTTTCCATTACATGTAAATATGATGAGGAACACCTTTCTCTCTCATCAACCGTTTTTATGAATTCTTATGTCACGCCGTTACACTGCCGAAATCGCACTGATTTTCTAAGCCATTGCCATTGTGTAATGAATACCATGCCCATTTCTCCATCAAGGGTATTCAACTTTATGCACATTTAATTATTGATTATAAAGTTTCATGTATAAATTCCACATTAATTTATCGTGGAATAAATGATTATGTTTTATGAATCCATGTTTTATGATCCATGTTGCACACTTATGCATGAAATGAAATGTTTAAGAAGGGTGAACCCTTATAGGGCTCCAATGCATCGGATAAAGTATAGCATCATGATATGTCATGTGCAATGAGTGTTGATTAATTCTAATTCAAGTGAAACGAGGGATTACTCATGCTTCATGTGCAATGAAGATTTACTCATGATCCATGTGCAATGAGTCTTGTCTCATTCTAATTCCAGGTTAAGTGTTGTTTCCACATTTCCATGTTATGATTATCATGCATTATCATGCCTTTATGTTGAAATTTCTCTTGTGATCTATTGATATGCCTAATGTCTAACATGTATTGTACTCCCCATGTTATTCCATGTATATTACCTTACTGGGCTTTATAGCTCACCCTTTTTTTATGCATGTCCTAAGGTTATCTCATGCAATAATTAGTACGAGAGAATGTAGTGGTCATTTAATGGATGTTTTTAATAAAGATATTGTATTTCATGTTTCATGTTTTTATGTAATGATCCTAAGCCCGAAATACTCTAAACCTCTCAATCTTATTTGTTGAATCAAGTGAAGTTTTATGTAATAAATCATGTTTAAGTTGTAATAAAAATAAGGGTTGTCATAGTTGGTATCATAGGATAGGTTTAGTTATTTTTGGGATTAGGATTAGAAAACACTAGTAAATCCTTAGAGACAAGACTAAGTATAATAAAAACATCACTAAGTTTTGGTAAGTACTGAGTAAGTGGTTTATCAAGAAAATACATCCCTGTGTGCATACAAGCAGGTAGAGGTGGCTCTAGCACAGATGTATCCTAGGGGTAAAACCCGAAAACAGCACTTTGAGCTAGACTCGAATGGGAACTGGTGCATGACAATGATCCTTGATGAACTCTAGGTTACGACACTCTCGGGGTATGTGTTTTAAAAAATTCACAAGGTTTGTATGAACCCATAATAATGGAATTAAAAAAAATTTCCCCTAAGAATATATGTTAGAAATTAGATCACAAAAAGCCTAGATTGAAGCCTATAGACTCATGAGTTAAGGAAATAAAAGTTTATTTATAAGTCATCAACTTTTGTCTTTGGATTACCCTTTACGTGTTACCCCTAAATTTCCTATTATTCCAGCCAATGGCCGGTAATAGGAGGACTCGGGCTAACAACCGTTGTGATGATCTGTGTGATGACTGTTCTAATGAGATGCCCAATCCAATGGGAGCGGGATTCGTGAACATTTTCACGCTTCCCTCTCAGCTAAATCAAGTATTTAATAGAAACATGAATCAAGAGGAACATTCAACCCCCCCCCTAAAAATGAACAAGTCACTATTTAGAACATCATGAGACAATGGCCTCCTACTTTTAGGGGATCATCCGATCCCACGATTGCTGAACAATAGATCAACTCCATTGAAAAGATATTCTCCATCCTTCAATGTTCTGAACAAGAGAAGGTTCTTCTGGAAGCTTATCATATGGAGGGTGAAGCTGATCAATGGTTGACGTTGATCAGAAATACGAAGCCTGAGGAGGAGATCGAGGCGTTGGAATGGAAGGATTTCCATAATATTTTTTTCAATAATTATTTTTCGCGCACCATCAAACTTAAGATAGAAAGGGATATCCTTTCCCTCAAGCAAAAAGATGAATAATCTGTTGGAGCGTACGAGGAAAACCTCACAAGGCTTGCATGATACGCTTACGGCTTTGTCGTTACCCCAGAATGAAAGGTTGATCGCTTCTTTGGTGGGTTGAAGCCTGGCCTACGGAAAGCATTATCAATCCGTGACTTCGATATCTATGAAGAAATTATCTGATATGCCCTCAAGGTCGAAATGGAGATCGGAGAATCACATGGATATCATGGGGACAAGAAGTGTAATGTGTACTTCAATGCTGGTGGTCCGATGGATAAATCCAATGGTGCTAAGAACATCCAGCACCCCACTTTCCAAAGGTGCGGAAAGAAGCACCATGGAAATTGCCTCAAGGGGACGAGAAAATGATTTTGGTGTGGAAGAGAATGGCACCTAGCTGTTAACTGTCGGCAAGAAATACCCGCGACTAAGACATAGGATAAGAACACTCCATTCGAACCTCAACCCATTGTTCAATGCAACAAATGCAAAGAACCAGGTCATTTTTCAATCCAATTCCCTAATCCAAGGGTTTTCAGAGGCAAACAACAACCTCTAAGGAAGTAAGGAAGAGATTTTTCCATCACTTATGACGATGTGAACCCCGGCAACAAAGTGGTGATAGGTACGCTAGTTATTCATTAAAGAATAGTGAACATACTTTTTGATTCAGGTTCTACGCATTCTTTTAAATCTCGAAAGTTTAGTAGAACAGTCCTAGCACCACCCCAGATCATCGAAGTGAAGATGTCAGTGAGTACGACAAATGGGTCAATCACTGTATCACATGAATATAAGTCCCCCCCTATTATAATATGTTGATTGAATTTCCCAGTGAACCTTTCCATACTCCCTCTGGTGGAATTTGATGCAATTCTTTGCATGGATTGGCTTTCCTTATATAGAGCCAACATAAATTGTCGGGAGAGGGAAATCACACTCCATATGGAGAATCGACCCCCGATTCTTTAAAAATGTAAGGAGGAAGATGAATCTCATTTAGCTATGTCACCTTAAGCATGGATATTACTGCCCTATGAGCACACGTATCTAGATCATATGATTGAGTTGAAGGAAGAAACCATCCTTGAAGAATGACTACTGTGAGGGAATATGCTAAAGTGTTTCCCGAGGAACTACCTGGCCTTCCTCTTAGAAGAGATGTTGAATTCTCAATTGAACTTATACCCGAGGCATTACCAATATCTAAGAATCTATATAGAATGGTTGTTTTAGAGCTTGAAGAGCGGTAGAAACAAATATAGGAGAATCTGGATAATGGGGTTATACGCCCAAGTGCTTTACCATAGGGTGCACCAGTCCTCTTCGTCAAGAAGAAGGATGGTTCAATGCGGCTTTGCATCGATTATTGTGAACTTAACAAAATCACGATAAAGAACAAGTATCCTCTCCCATGAATTGATGACTTGTTCGATCAGTTGCGTGGAGCACAATACTTCTCCATGGTGGACATGCGGTCAGGATATTATCAAGTAAGGGTGAAGAAGGAAGATATCCCCAAAACTGCTTTTCGCACAGGATACAGGCACTATGAATTCATAATAATTCCTTTCAGACTCACTAATGATCCAACAATAACCATAGACTTAATTAATAGGGTATCTTGATATTACCTCGACAAATTTGTGGTAGTATTTATAGATGATATTTTAATATACTCTAAAACCAAGGAGGATAATGTGGATCATTTATGAACTGTACTAGAGACATTGCGCAAGGAGAAGCTCTATGAAAAGTACAACAAGTGTGAGCTCTGGTTAAAGGAGGTCTCATTCTTGGGCCATATCATCACAAGCAATGGGATATCTATGGATCCCTAAAAAAAGGCAATTTATGGATGGTCGAGGCCAACATCGGAAACAGATATCCGTATCTTCTTGGGGTTAGCTAGATATTATCGACGATTTGTGAGAAATTTATCATGATTGTCCAAACCTCTTACCAAGATAACTCGAAAGGGATTAAAGTTTTCAAGGAGTGATGAATGCAAAGAAAGCTTCACGGAGTGTAAAAGGAGGCTTATCACTGCACTCGTGCTCACTTTACCCATAAGTGGGGAAATTTTTGTGGTATTCAGTGATGCTTCAAAGAAGGGCTTAGGATGTGTGATGATGCAGAATGATAATGTGGTATCTTATCCCTCATGGTAGTTGATAATCCATGAGAGAAACTATCCAATGCATGAGCTGGAGTTGGCGGCGGTGATCTTTGCCTTGAAAATCTGGCGGCATTATCTCTATAGGGAGAAATGTGAGATATATACAGACCAAAAGAGTCATAAATATATATTCACATAGAAAGATCTTAATATGTGCCAGAGAAGATGGATAGAGGTTATTAAGGATTATAACTATTCAATACATTACCACCCTGGGAAAGAGAACAAGGTGGCAGATGCCCTAAGTAGAAAGGACCCAGCGATTCTATCAATGATGAGAATTGAGAAGGATCCAATCTTTTTAGACATGATGAAGATGGACATGGAAATAATAAATAAGGGAACATCATCAATCCTTTCAAAAATGATTTCCCAACCATCTCTTTTGGAAAGGTTAAACAATGCCCAAAAGGATGATGTGGGAATTCAGGAAAAAGTGGAAGCTATCAAAAAAGGGAAATCCTTGGAGTTTAATGTTAAGTAAGAATGATTTGTGCAATTTGGGAAAAGACTATGTGTTCTATCGAGTCTGAAGCTGAAGAAGGAACTTTTGGATGATACACGTAGTTCAAATTTCTCTATTCACCTAGGGAGAACAAAGATGTATCGAGATCTCCATGAAAACTTTTTGTGGGATAATATGAAGAAGGAGATTGGTGAATATACATCAAAGTGCCTGGTGTTCCAACAAGTGAAGGCAGAGAGGTAGAAGTCTAAGGGGATGATGCAACCATTGCCCATACCAGAACGGAAATGGGAGAACATCACCATGGACTTTGTCACCAGACTTACAAGGACAACCAAAGGCAATAATTCAATCTGGGTTGTGGATCATCTTACAAAGATTGCACACTTCAATGCTATTCGGGAGGATTTCTCTTTGGATCAACTGGAACAGATATATATCAGGGAAGTGGTAAGGTTACATGGAGTAACACTATCTATTGTGTATGACTGAGATCCAAGATTCACCTCTAAGTTTTGGAAGAGTCTTCAACATGCTCTGAATACTGAACTGAACTTCAGTACGGCCTATCATCCTCAAACTGATGGCCAATACGAGCAGACTATCCAAACACTTGAGGACATGTTGAGAGCATGCTCAATGGACTTTAAAGGAGGATGTGATCAACATCTCTCTCTGTTTGAGTTCTCTTATAATAATAGTTTCCACTCAAGCATCCAAATGGAAACTTATAAATCCCTATATGGGAAATGGTGCAGAACACCCGCATGTTGGGATGAGGTCAGTGAACATAAGCTTCATGGACCAGAAATGGTCAAGGAAATGATGGAGAAGGTGAAAACCATTTAGCAGCATATCAAGGAAGCCTAGAGTCGACAGATGAGTTATGAATATAATCGTCAACGAGACCTTGAGTTTAAAGTTGGAGACACGGTTTTTCTACGCATATCTCTATGGAAGTAGGTCATTAGGTATGGAAAGAAAGGGAAGTTAATTCCAAGGTACATCGGCCCCTTCGAGATTATTGATCGTGTCGGGGCTGTGGAATATTGACTAGCACTTCCACTTACCATGGCCAATGTACATGATGTATTTCATGTATCCCTCTTAAAGAAGTACATACTGGACCCTTCACATTTACTCTCTTCTGAAGTGGTACAATTGGAAGATGATCTCTCTTACGAGGAGCAACTAGTGAGGATCTTAGATTGTAGAGAAAAAGTTCTATGATATAAGACAATGCCACTCATCAAGGTGTTGTGGAGAAACCACATGATTGAAGAAGCGACATGGGAATCAGAGGAAACTATGAAGCTAAGTTACCCATATCTGTTTTAGTGCAGGAAAAGGAAAATTTCGTGGGAGAAATTTTTTAAGGGGGGAATATTGTAATGACCCAAAGTTTCATTAATGGAAATACATCTTGATCTAATTAAATGTCTCTTCATGTTTATATAAAATGTCAACTTCTTTGGTTTTATGTTAAGAATTTTTACCGTTGCTAATATAGCTGTTGAACAGTGATCACCTGATTAGTATAAATATTGGGCTTTAAGAAATCCAATTTATTCAGAAAAAAGAAGCGATGGCCTCATCCAGTAGAATTCATCCATACGAAGCCCATTTGTCGGAGCTTGGAAAAGAGGTTGCGTCCTTGGGATTTTCTCTTGACCAAGCCCAAGATGAGCTTCATCATGTCAAGCTCGAACGAGACCGTCTACGGGAGAAGTGGAAGTTGATAGAAATTATCACTCGAGCGATGTTATCAAAGCCACCCCAAGAGTCTTTCACCATCGCACACCTTACCCTTAGGTCTTATGTGGCTGTTTTAAGGGGTTATGTAACAAATATCTAGTACTATGTTCATGCATATTATTTTTGAATATAATAATAGAAATACCATATTTTCATTATCGATTCATTGTAAATAGTTTCTAAAGTACAAATAGTGTTTTTAGTTATTATTTAAGAATTCAATTTGTTTTAAATTAAGGGATTTTTGAATTAAATAATATTTTAATAAAATATTATTATTATTAAATTATTTTTTATTAAATATAAATGATCTATAATTTTATGAATGCAATTATAAATTTTATTATGGTTTGAAAACCATTTTTGTCAAAACCAGTGAATTTTCAATAAATATCGGTTTTATTTTAAAAGTGAAAATTAACATATTTATAAAATTATTTAGATAAAATAAATGTTATTTCTGGAATTAGGGGATCAAAATTATCCAACAGTGAAATTTTCATAATTTTCTGAGATAGTCAAATTTTTGGGTAAAAATTAAATACTGTTTAAATTTATATAATGTGTTTTATTACATCATAATGACCCAATAGTGATGTAATAAAATACTATAATCTTTATGTTCGGTAAATATATGTTTTACCATTAAAATAATGTAATTTTTAGTTTGTTTTACTTACTTTTCAAAGCATTAATGGACCCCTCACGACTTATTAAACACCTTGTCTTTTTATATTAATTTCCATGGGAGTGTGACTCATCTCCACATAAGAAACCTCATTATTTTAAGAAATTCAGACTTTGGCCTTATAAAATATTTTTTTCCTATTTCTTTTTTCAAAAACCATGGGCAAAAAACAATGGGATGGTTTGTGGTTTGGATTAATTTAATATAAGGGGTCCCAAACCTAAATAATAAAGAATTCTCTCACCTTTCCTATATAAACCCACACAAACTCCCACTTCATCCTCAATCAAAGCCTTTGTAGTTCATCCAAACTCTTCCATACTCTCTCTATAATCCTCCCAAGGTTCCCAAATCTCCCAATAATCCTCTCACAAGACTCTCTCTAGCCTTTGGAAGCACACTACCATGTAAGGGTTTTTTCTTCCTTTCTCATTTTTGTCCAATTTTCATTAAGTAGTTTTGCCCTTTTAATTTCAATTATGAATGTTGGTGTATGGTTTTGAACCTCCCTCATACTGCCCTATTTATGTTTGAATGACGGGAGACCCCATTATCTCTCATTTAATGCCTCTCATGTACACTCGTTACTATGCCGAAATTCCGAAAGAAACTTTACTCTCCTCATTTACATTCAAGCAATACTTTTGTATCATGAATCTAAATTCCATTACAATTGTTGGGACATGTATCTATATGAACTCCTTACATTCCATTACATGTAAATATGGTGAGTAACCCCCTTATCTCTCATCAACCGTTTTTATGAATTCGTATGTCACGCCGTTACGCTGCCAAAATCGCAATGATTTTCTAAGCCAATGCCATTGTGTAGTGAATACCATGCCCATGTCTCTATCAAGTGCATTCACCTGTATGCACATTTACTTATTGATTATTATGTTTCATGTATGAATTCCACATTCCTTTATCGTGGAAGAAATTATTATGTTTTATGAATCCATGTTTTATTATCCATGTGGCACACTTATGCATGAAATGAAATGTTTAAGAAGGGTCCGCCCTTATAGAACTCTAATCCATTGGGTAAAGTATATTATCATGATACATCATGTGAAATGAGTGTTTACTCATGATAATTCAAGTGAAATGAGTGTTTACTCTTGATTCATGTGCAATGAGGATTTACTCATGCTCCATGTGCAATGAGTCTTGGCTCATGCTAATTCCATGTTAAGTGTTGTTGCCACATTTCCATGTTATGATTATCATACATTATCATGACTTTATGTTCATGTTTGTCTTGTGCTCTATTGATATTCCTAATTTATAACTTTTATTGTACTCCCCATGTTATTCCATGTATATTCCCTTACTGGGCTTTATAGCTCACCCTTTTCTTATGCATTTCCTTCGGTTATCCCATGCAATGTTAAGTACGAAGGAATGTAGTGGTCATGTAAAGGATGTTTTCAATAATGATGTTTCATTTCATGTTTCATGTTTTTATATAATGATCCTAAACCCCAAAGACACTAAAAATATTGATCATCTTTGTTGTATCAAGTGATTTTTTATGTAATAAATCATGTTTAAGTTGTAATAAAAAGTAGGGTTGTCATAGTCATTAATTACCTTATATTAATCAATTATTGTTATCGACAAAATTGAATATTTAACACCCCATTGAAAGGGATAATGGTTCAGAGTAATTATGATCAATTCATATTCCACCCATGGTGGCCCAATTAATTAAATAACTCACCCAAGGGGGGTTTAAATTCAGAAAACATAACGTTTAATTATGTATCATCGGGTCTCGTTAATTTATCAAGTCATACGTATCAATTTTAATCCATGAACAAATTTTATTTAAAAGGATGCACTCAGAAACATAGGCACACAGAACAACATCATATATTTATAAATACTCTTACATTGAATGAAAAATATAAGACCAACTACCGTAGGTCCTTAGTATAGTGATCTTATAATATCGTCTCATGATTTGAAATGGATTGGGGGAAATTTGAATAATAGATAAAATTATTGAAAATATAACATATTTGATTAATCCTAAATATTGTAGTGGATACTGATGTAAATGAATATAAATAAAAAATAATGGGGTACATAAATTAACTGATCCATTGAGATGAACAACTGTTGATTCTAGGTTCGGAGGGTGAATGCATCTCAATTATTTACATTAAAGAAACTATTAAGGGTATTTTATTTATTGATTAATATATCTCCTATATTTAGAAAAAAGCCTGTTCAAGAATTTGTGTGGACTACCCCCACTATCAGATAGATATATTTTCTTCCATGATATCTCAGTTTTTATGTATTTTGATTGTTCAATAATAACTTGTTTTATTATAATGTATTTATCTTCATTTATTCATATTTTATTCAATTAAGAATTTGGTGATATTTTTTTCAATGGATTCTACCATATTCTTAGAAAACTAATTATCCTATAATGAATAATTTATTTATTTTATGGAAAAGTTTATTATCTTAAAAAGCCCCATTTTAAAAATTAATCATTCTTTTCACATATTTAGGAAGCTCAGTGTTGAAATTTTATGTTTCTATGTAAGATATTCTCTTATGATGTTTGTAAAATATTTACTACATGTTCAAAAATAGATATCATTTCAATAATTTAATTTATAAGGTAAATTAATTAATTAAATGATAATATAAAATGATTATCTTGTTATCACAAAGTGATACTATAAAAATTCGGTATCAAACTTGAGTAACATAATTATCTTTCATATTATAATTACTCTATGAAACATTGAATTAAATTTAACTGAAAAAATAGATAATTCAAAGATCTATTATATATTATGAAGGTACTTAGAAATTAATTTTTTGGGAATAATATGATAAATTTTTTATTTTATAAAGAAAAATATGGTACTTTAATTATACTGATTACATCGATAATGATAGAATAATCACTCTATTAGTTGTTTAATGATCTTAAGTGTATCATAAATGAGTACTGTAATTATGGAAAGAATGATTTGTATTAATTATTGAATTTCCATGAATGAAAATATCTAAAAATTAATATTTATGAAATCATCATTGTAGATGTATATACCATATTTGGAAGGGATGGATACATCACATTAACAACATGTATCATCAACATTTAAAAAGATAATTCAATCTACCATTATGATTATCAAATATTATTAACCTAAAAATCTAGAATGATTTATCAATAGGAATGTTATCTTCTTTAATAAAATATATAGATACACATACTTATATAAAAAATTCAGATAAAGTAAGGGAAAAAATATTTCACATAGAAGAAATATCATATAACAATTTTGTTTTGTGTTTAAAAGTTTATCGGTTCCAACCAAATAACATCCCAATATCTTACATGAAAATAATAATATTTTCTTGAAGTATCTTTATTTTCTTTCATTTACTAAAAAAATCTATGAGCTTGAATGACTCTTTAATGATCATTCATCTTTATTTCATCATAAATTCTTATAAGTAATAGTTTTAATATATAAGAAGTAATTCTGAACAAATATCCCATTCGAATTCTCGTGGAACATTATAAAAAATAATAAATTGTGGAAGTAGGTTTTATCACACAAATAAATGATATTTCATAGTGAAAGTCACCAGGCATATGGGTAATAATGATTTTGTAGTGGACTAGTGGATTTATGTTCTCCAAACCATAATAAATCTCTTGTGTTAATTATATTTAAACTAATAATTTATATCTACACTACTAGTTTTAATTAAATAAAATATTAAAACTCACATACAATGTAGAGGTTGGATTAATATAAATAAAATTTTATGGTCTACATTCTTCCACTCTTGAGTTTTTAGTTATAATGTTTCTGAGAAAAGAATTTGAATTACATCTCATGACTCAAGAGATCATAGTTTTCAAAAGATTAATTCCATCAATATTTTTTAACTGGATTTCATGGATGATGATTGAGATAGGATTTAAATATTTAGAGATCCTTTATTTAATGATGAATATTATGGTTACTAGACGGAATGAATGAAATTATATTTGAGGGACCTTGGATTAAAGGTATCTATTAAATCCTTAATGACTTATAAAATTATAAACACTCTATCATAAATTTTGGATGCTGATACTGAAGTAAGATATAGTATTAATTCCAATTATATGAATTATATAATATGTTTTCTAGAAATATATTTATTTAGTTGAATTTATCAATGTATATTTTTTTAGGAAATGTGGAATACTATAATAGTTTCTATGATGGTAAAGAAAATGTGAGGAATCATATATATGATACTAATAACATATGTTTGGGACCATAAAAATGGATGAATGGGAAATCATTAATCCATTGAATGAAATAATCTGTAATATTGACTGTAGTGTTATAACTCTAGAAACACTAATTACTAATCTTGAGAAAGAAATTAATTTTCTAAGAACTTTACCATCTATGTTGGGTTGAATATCAACAACCATCATGAAATCTATAATGTTAAATAATTGTAAAATAAAATGTCTCAATGGAACTATAATTATGTATGAAGAAGAATTGGAAGATAAATTAGGATAACAGATATTGGATCATAAAAAATTTCACTTTTAAGGTCTCTACATTTAAAGATAAAAAATAACAAGCGTATAAAAAACTATGAAACACTGAAGAATAAGATTACTTATGAAATTTGAAATCAAATTATGAACATTAATAGCCTTCCAAATATATTATAAACATATATAGAAAGATAATATGTAAAATAAGAAATATAAATAATTTTATGAATTATAATTATAATTACAAAGTAGTGATATGATACAATTGAAAGAAGATAATACATATCAATCAAGTCTTTCTTTAATTGCATGGAAAGAAAATTTCTTACTGGAAGATCATCATGAATACTAGAGATAATAAGAAATAAAATATTTATATGAATTCCATGTCTAGATATATTGAATACACTAGGGAATGAACATTGTTTGATATATAAGATGAATAAATTAATCAAAAGAAAAACTTATGTTTCATGTAACATTTAGATGAGTAAAATTCATATTCTTCTTATGTGGATGATTTTAAAATTAATAATAATAAATGATCATATGAAAAATTAATGGAATATTATATCTTGTTAGAGGCTAAGTGTGAAAGAAAAAAAAAGAAAAAAAATCACTCATGATTTCCTATAAAAAAATTAATCAAGGGAAGGACATCAAAATCAAATTCATTATTTGAAAAAATTATATGGAATAGTCAATGACATATTATACCTAATAGATTGGAAAAATTATGAACCTATATAAGGAGGTTAAAAATATTAAATATGCCTCATGTACTTCAGATAAGGGGTGGATTACAAAAAAATATTTTAATGGTAAAAAGTAAAGTAAAAAAAGAATAATTTGAAATTGTAATTTAATGTTAAACAAACAAATTATATTAAATTTTTTTTGGTATAGTTTAAAAAAATCACTACAAGGATACTTTTCTTAACTTTGGAGAATTATTAAATTATAGAAAATATATATTCAAAAAAATCTTTACTCTTGTGGAATTAAAAAATATACTTATATAGAATGATTCTCCAAATTTACAGTTTCTTTGGAAATATAATCATATTTGGGTCCCACAGACTTCTGTAGACAACATTTCTGGAAAAAATATTTTTTGGGTCTAAAATAAAATTGTTGTATGAATTTTCATTATGGGGAACTTGCCACATGAACTATAATAGACAATTTTTCAAAAATAATGTATGCTTAAGACACAATAGTGTAGATTTTCCTAATCATCACTCATTATCTAAAACTGATGGAAGCTATGTCATTTTTTGGGATTAAAATTATTAGTGTTAGATGTTTTTAAAATCCAAAATCTAATATAATCAAATATGTATTTTATGTGGTATTTTTAAATCACATCCTAATAAGTATTTCTTAGAATTTGGATGATGGTTATTCTATATATTTTTCTAACAATTCATCATTATATTTAAAAAAATATCTCACTTTTTAATTACTGAGAAAAAATAAAGTCTATAATATAGATCTTAATTATTTCTATAGATAACATTAAATTTGTTTGAATGATTAAATTAATTAATCATATATTTTTCATAAAAGGATTGGATATTTTAATATTAATTCTATAAAAAATATATCTAAAATAGATTTTATTTTTGACTTTAATCATCATAAATTAGATAAGAAGAAACTAAGAAATGCATGTGAAATGGGAATGAAAAACATTTCATATTTTAAAGCTATTAAATTTGTTTCTACAGCTAGATCCCAAGAGATTATCTATATTGATCTAGTTTGATTTTATAAGAATACAATCCATGATAGAAATTTTTTTATGTGTTGGATGATGATTTCCCAATATTTACATGGGTTTACATTATGATAATTATGAGTGAACCCTGTTATATTTTTATTAATTTCTATAATCTTGTACATAACTAAAAAATTAAAAAAAATTCACTGAGAACTGATCATAGAGGAGAATGTTATGTTCATGTATTTAATTAATACTGATCAGAACAAGCTAATATACAAAATTTTTCTGCTCCCAGGACACCACAATAGATTGATTTTATTAAAAGGATGAATATAACCTTACTAAAAATAATTAGATTTTTTTAATATAACATGATGATATATTTATTGGATTCAATTGTTAAGAAAACCTATAATTCAATTAATCATGATCTAATTGGTCCTATATTAGTGAAAATTCCCTATGAGTTATCAAATTATAGAAAACCAAATATTGGGTACATTAATGTATTTTGATTAAAGGTTAATATATTATACCATAAAGAAAATATTGGTATATTATATTTGAAGGATAATGAATTTTCATTCATAGGTTATTCAACTAATTCAAAATATTAATGGGTTTTCAAAAAAAAATGGTTAATGTTTATTGAATAATTAACTCAAGAAAATTTTCATTAAAGTGATCATTTTGATCAATAAATGACTCAAACAGATGAGATGAGATATTATATTAAGGATATTAGACTAGAACCTCATTTTAACGTAAAAAAATGATGATGATTTGGACCATTATTATTTTTAACCAAATCGTATAAGGGTTCATACATGTGAAACAGAAAAACAATTTCCTAAAAAATATAGAAACATTAAATATAATTCTCTCCAAATAGTTATTGGAGGTTTGAATAATGGGTTAGGAATAGAAAGAATATAAAAAAAATTACAATTCACTAAATTTTTATCTCATCTAGTGTAACATATTGAACAAAGATTACATTGAAAGGTTCCCTGATCCCAGTTGGAAACATAGCTTCAATGGTGTCTCTCTAAATTCTAGAGGCTGCTGACTAGAAGCAAGGTTATAGGGAGTGTGTAGGGATACTATTTCCACTTTTCAGAGTATAACACAATATAAAAAACTAGATGTGTAAGTAGTAAATCATTTTAAAAGTAGATAAACATAAAAAGAAATCTATATATTATAATTCCTAAAGTAAACTCATATACAATGATGATCATATCACATATCTAAAAATTATCCAAAACAGGTATAAAAGAATCAATAAAATAAATGTAAAAAAATACCACAAAGACCAAAATCTATCGCATCTATCATCATGATCTAGAGCTCGGTCTTGTACTACCATGCTTTTAATTAGTAATAAAAAACCCATTAAAGGTATTTTTCCATTATTCAAACCTATCGACATATAATTTTATTACGTACCAAAGGTATCCCAAGTTTGTTGTGTGATAATATTAAAATAGTGCACCACTAATGGTGTCTGATTACATCAAATCGATGAATATTTAATAATGATAGTGTGATAGAAGTAATATGTTGCGTATAAGATGGGATGACTGTAAAAAATCTATAATAGTTTAGGTTCAAAAGTAAACTCATCCCCCTGATGCCTACTCTGACCTCAGTCAGAATGTCTCTGAATAATAATTCTGTCATGTATCCATTTATAATTAATCCTCTGGAACTAGCATGTATCCTAACATCCATTGCAATGATATGTTATCTATGATTACCTTACCAGGCCATCAATAAGTTACAAGACTCTATCTCAATACAATATTCTAATTTGTATTTGGAAACACTTCATATTATTAATTTCAGAAATTATTTATCCGTATAAGAACATTATCTAGTATATGGAATTCCTTATATGGAATTGAGGTATCACTCAAGTATAAAATAAACCAAAAACCACATAATCACGTCCTTGTAATTCCTCATTGGAATATTAGTATCAATATAGGTGTGGTATAACATCATTTCCATTTGAGACTATCATTTGATGTTCACTAAGGCAGCCCATGTCTCACTCTTGGAATATATTGAATCATCCCCCTCTATTTATCATTGGTAGACCATATAAGGAGTCCAAGTGTTTTTTAAGTCCTTATCAGTAAATCCTCTGAGATTATCCTTGTATTTTTACTAAGGATTCTATGTATTTTGTGACATAAGTAGAGAAATATCTAAATGAGTCCATCAAAATAATTATTTTTTGAACCCCCAAGGCATATGATAAATATTCAATTAATAGCATGTAATTATTTTAAATTTCATTATAGTTATTATTTTCATTAACCATCACCTCACACAGTGGATAAAAACAAGGGACAATCATAGAAGAATTACACTCTTAATTATCTCACATAGTCATTTCATTATAAGATTAAACTTATGATTAATTAATAAAATACATGGCTATACGCGATGGGAAAATTCTATCAATACCTTAATTTAATAAATTCAAATTACAATTAAAAATCATAATTTTACATCCCATAGAAAGGGTTAATAGACCAATTTAATGGTGATCAATTCATAAGCTACACATGTTTTTCCAATTAATTACATAACCCACCAATGGGGTGGTTTTAATTTTAGGACCAAAACAATAAAAATTTATCAATGGGACTTGTTAATTATATGGGTTATACCTATCCATTTTAATCCTGGAATAAATACTATTGTAAAGGAACCAATAGAAAAATTGGATGTCTGGAACAAAAAATTGTAAATAAACACAACAAAATAAATGCTAATTAACTAGGCTACTTACCATAGGTATGTTTTATAGTGCTCATCTAGTATCAGTTGATGATTTGGCTCATATCAAGAGAAAAATTAAGAACAGATGACAAACCTGAAAATAAGTCGTATTAGATTAAACCAAAATAGTGCATCTAATACCAAGGAAAATTATTAATGACAAAAAATGAATGGTTTAATTACCATTTTGAATCAAATGAGACGAATGACTCTCGATTCTGAGTCCATACAGTAAAGAGCTACCAATTTCTATCTTAGGCATCAAAGGGGAGCGCTTAAACCTCATAGTTTCTAACATGTGAAAAATGAAATAAGGAGTTTTGGTATAAATTTATTTTATGGTAATAATGGTCAATTTTCATAAAAATAATTGGATGCATGGATTGAAATATTATTTTCAATGTAGTGCACCAATCATGTGCCCTTCACTGTATGGAGGGACACCTCACACGATTAGGGCACAAGATTTTCCAAACCCTGCCCCAATCATGTGATTAGGATCAAACAAAATTTATAGGTACTCGTACATGCATTCACCTCCATCCAAAAAATTTAATCAACCTATTTGGATTTTAGGTCACTTATTTAAAGCCATTCTTGGTTAGTAGTTGCCTTACGACATTCCCATCATTGTTTCTACTAACCAAATGACCTACTAATTATTCACAAAAATATGGTTTCTCAGATCCAAACATTCCAAGGATACTAAAAAATCACCCAAGATCAAATTGGGTACTTAAAAAACTATTTAAAATTAAATTAAAAATAGAATAAATAATAACATACCTCATGAAAGAATCAGGTTCTTACAAACATCCCCCCTTAAAAAAAATTCAACCTTGATTTTCCCTTCCAAGGGTGGTGAAGCATCATTTATCAATAACTCCATCGAGTAGGCTCAAACGTCATCCAATCACTCCAAGGTATCATATAGTAAATTAAATTGATACCATAGTGATCGTACTATTAGAACTAATTGTCCTTGGAGAACATTCGTACTATGATCCACAGTATCAATACGATGCTTTTCTAAGGATGCATCTATATGCAACTCAACCTCCTCTAGCTGGAATGAATCATATGTTAATGAATGATAATGGAAGAGATTATTTTTGTGAAATAAAACATGAAGGTATAATTACCTCTATGGTAACATCAACCAATATACTTATAGCCTATCTCTTTATTGAATCTTGAATAGCCTGATATATCATGGTGAAAATTCAACATCACTTCTGATCCTCTATTATCCCAACCACGATGGGACATGTAAATTTACCTGACCCCTTACCACCAACTCTATATGTCATAAGCAAAAATCGTTGTAAAATTTTCATTGAAACTTTGTAGTAGCCATCTTATTTTGAACAAACTGAACCTTCTCTATATCCTCCTATATGAGATAAGGCCCAACCATATCCCCCTCTCCTACCTCTAACCAGCACAAGGATGATCAACATGTACTACTATACAAAGCTTCATAAGGTATGATTTTATTAGTATGTTAAAATATATTGATGTAGGAGAACTCAAACATGGGTATGTTCCTCTCCCAATATCACCCACAATCCAGAACACATACTTGCAACAAGTCCTCAAGGAAAAGTATCATGTGTTGTAACTGGGCATCAATCCGAGGGTGGTATGTTGTGCTCAAAAGATTTGTTGATATGAATTCCCTATGTAACAAAATATAGTAAAGTGATGTGATCTATTCATAAATATCTAAAATAATAGTTTTACGGACCCCATGATTCCATACTATCACATGAATATTGATCATCCCAAGGTCATATACTGAAATGGTAACCTTGATAGGTATGAACTAAGAATCATTTGTGAGTCTACAACAAACCAAATGAAATCATTTACTAATGGTGACATTATTAACCTAGTCAAAAATTCCATCCCAATGTCTTAAAATTTTGACTCAGGAATGGGTAGATTCTATAACCATATTCATGGTCACTGGTGTTCCACATTCACCTGATAAAGGATGTAACTCCTCATAAGAAAACTAGTGACATTTATTTTCATACCTGAACACCATTATTGGTGATGTAATTTTTGATACATCATAGTGATATTATAATGCACTTCCCAATATGAAGAAAGAATGTCTCACATCATCTGATCATGTATATTTACTGAAACCCATATGCAGCCATGTATACACATAATTTCATGAACATACAAATTATAAATAGCAAGTGGGCCACCACCTTCCACAATATACCATAGAACTAGTACCATATAATCTATTATATACCTTATCCTCACTCTATCCAGAAGGATAGAGTCCAAAACTATGGTTTAATGAATGTTCTTCACCTAAGCATCATACACCACTAAGTGCATCTTTAAAAAAAAATCCCATAAGCTACCACTTAGTACTAACCTCCTAAAATGCCAATATTTGAGTCCTCTTACATAGTTCATCATCAACCTCATTTCCTTTACTGGGCGTATAGGTGATCTTAGTTTCAAGATAGTTTAGGTAATCAACCGAACATCACTATCTTAGATTAATATTATAATGTGTAAAAATATACATGAGGATTTTTTTGGTCTATGAACACAAATAAATGCTCTCCCAGTAGGTAGTTTCCAAAACAATTCAATGTATGTTAAGTTGTTGATAATTCAAGATCATTCATTGGGTAGTTCCTCTTGTGAAGACTCAACTAAAGAGACTCATACACCACAACTATATAAACTTGAATCAAAATATATATAATATTGATACGAGAGGAATCACAATAAACAGCTTAACCCCTACACATTTCTATAAAAATAAGTATCATTACTGATTCCAATATCCCATTAAACTCTTGAAAATATAAATTTCATGCATATGACCATAAAAACATCACAACATTCTTAGTCCCGGCTGTGAGAAACACTTCTAGGTTTTAGAGGTATTGTATGAATTTCATGTAATATCCATCCATCCCCAAAAATCTATGTATCTCAATGATGTTCTTGGTATTATTTCATGAAACTACATACCTCAACTTCTCTTGGTCAACATATAATCATTCTTTTTAGATAATTTGACCCATGATGTTAATTTTATCCATCTAGAAGTGTGATTTTTTGAACTTATAATCTAAATAGTGGTCTATCAGTGTTTCTGATATGATATCATGATGTATGGGATGGTCATGTTGATGGTAAGAGTAACCAAACATATCATCCAAGATTACAACAAAAAAAATTGAATCTAGTTAGGGTTGAAAAAAATTGGATCATCGGTGACATTAAAATTGGTGGTTCATTAGTGAAAGTGAATGACACAATGAGATAATAATATAGACCATACCTTTTATGAATGGTTATGTGAGGTTTGTCTGAGGGTGTAAAAAGAACCTGATGACAAACCCATATCAAATCAATTTTCAGGAACACACAATATCCTTAAATATAATTAAATAGTTCATATATTCCAATTATGGGATAATAGTTTATAACTTCTAGATGGTCCCATATCCAATAATCAAAGCACAGCCCAAGGGTACCATTTCATTTTTATAAAAAGTACAACGGAACCCCTCATAGATGTATAAGGTTGAATAATCCCCATTGTCTCTAAATCTAGTATCTACCTCTTTATATCTTGCATATCTATAGTATCTACACTCTATAGAGTAATGGGTACCGTTGCATCTCCATGAACTAGCTCAATAGATAAATATTCCTCTTTACTAGAGGCATTCATGGAAAATATTCTAAAAAATTCACTAAAATGATCATCCACTGGTTGAAAATATACATAATGAGTGCCCTCATAATCTATATTCAAACATGCCATATGAGTGTCATCTCACTGATTCCATAATTCATAGGTCCATCTGTATTATTCTAGATATACCATTCATCATTTTGGGTAAAATCTCATCCCATTAGTTACTATAAGGTCACCCTTCGGTCATAGAAACCAAGGAAATAATGAAAGGGAACCAACCATTCCTTCCTATGAATGGTGTCAAATCCTATGTAATTGAGGAAATAGTGGTCCCACATGACCTGAAATACACCAATATCAAGGGGGGGGGACTCCCAGAACTCACTTGCAACCTCCATTCAAATTACCAATGGAGTATCAACTGTTAAAAAGACATTATAACACATAACTCGAATCCCAATGCTCTCCATAATATGAATGGATTTAAATTGATGAGAAGATCATGTATCAAAAATATAATATGATAATGCAGAGGATTCATGAATAATGCCCTGTATAGTAAAAAGTCATGGATTCTTCTCTAAAGATATTAGTTTAACTACATATATTTTTATTGATTTACTGCTCTATGATACATCTTGACTACCCTATAAAAATCATCTATAATATTTATTCAAATTAGTGGAATGAAAACCATTTCCACCACCATGGCTCATCTTGATCATCTAGCTTTACTCAACCTCCCTTCCTAATGAGTATTTTTTGGACCCCGTTCCTGCACATGGTGTCAGTTTAGACCCTATATTACTATATTTTAGAGGAAATATTCTACATGTTCATTATAGATGGACCATATAACTACAAGATCATCACTGGAATAGGTCTCCCATGAAATAGGGTCTCGTATGTCCTGGTCTACCACACTAGTGGCACCACACATGGGAAACTAAATTTTTTATTGGGAAACCAATATCACCATGTTGAAGTCCAAGATGGAACTTCATAATTCTGGTTGGTGTAGTACCAGATCTAGATATAGAATTACCTAGGCTCACACCCTCATCCTTTCAAAGGTCATGCACCGTGATGATAACCTAATTCACTATTCAAGAATTTGTTTTTAGTATAAATTCATTGACCTGTTATTCAATGACATACCCGATACAATGCTCACATTTCATGTCTTTAGATAACTCATTAACCATCAAAATAGGTGTGATGTAATTGTGTTTTATAAAATGGTCTAAATAATCCATAACTCATAACATGACCTACTCCAAGTGCATGAACATTTTTATTATATTAGACCTAAATGTCCTGGGAAAGAATAAATCATAGATGGACGTATGAAAATACCTCCAATACATGTCCTGATTATTATCAATTTGAGTATTGAAAAACCACCATCTCTTGGTAGAATTTCCCAAAAGATAATTAGCGAGATTTACCCTCATTGCAAGAGGTTTGTCAAGATGATCAAAGATAGATTTCATGTTCGCTATCCATGAATTGGTTGCAATTTTTCCACTATCCCATGAGAACATCAGTGGATGGTACTACTGGAACACATGAATTAGATCAACAGTAGATGATGTAGGTTATAATGCTCCTTGAAAAGACAACATGTTTTGGAAAAACCCTCAGAAAACTATTCCTATAAACCTATTCCTGGTAAACATTCTGTTACCAAAACATTCACTATAGGTAGATCCACAAGTATCACATATAGAACTTCCTATAGATCATGGTCTTCAACACCCTCCAGACATATAATCAGTGGTTATCTGGTTCACATATCTCTACAATTACAAATGCACGTCATAGAAAATAGTGATATCAATGTTCACAATTTAAATCATAGGACTGTATAAATCCTTACCATAACTAGGTTGTACCACAAATCCTTCTCCTAAATTCATTAATTGAAAAAATGAATTTCCACAAATTCCTCTATTTTTCTCTACCTACTACCCATTCAAAATTCATTTCATGGTCAAACTCTCTTTTCATCTATTTAAATTTCCATTACATTTTAATATTCAATTCTATTACATCAGAAATCATTCAAAATGGATGAACCAAATGGTACACCAAATAATGATCTATAATTATCCATACATATCATGAACAAAAATATGGTTTCCCCTAATCCAAACCATAACATATTCTAGTCCATGCAACTCTTGGCCTATCAATCAATATGACACAATTGATGCTTTTTGTGTCTACAGTATCCTAATCTAGAAAATGCTACTTATGATATATAAATCGCTATATGTACCAACCATGTTTCTTAATTACATTCCTTGAACAACTCTCAAAAGGTATTGAATATCTATCATGACGCCTATCACAATATCATAAAAACAAAGAATTCATCCTATATATAATGTGATAATGCATGTCATGTGATTCCTATAAGATTCAAAAATGATGCATGACATAGAATACCCTCATCTCACCAGGTTTCAAAAAAAATAGAATACATATTTATATCAACATAACAATACTAGTTTATCAAAAAATAGAGGAATCAAATAAACTATAATAACAAAATACATAAACATAATAATTTCCATTTGAGGTAATTTGGATTTTTTTCTTGTATGTGGGATCACTACACCCAGGTAAAATTAATTACAAAATTTATATCCTCTCTAATCCATTTTTTATCTCAAAAGAATAAAGAAACCCATAAAAAAGGATCTTATACGACATTATAATGTCCTAGAACCGGATACCACTTAATGTTGTCCCAATCCTGATTGACCACATAGAATCAATCACATCTCCCCAAGTACCAGAGGATGTCGAATACCAGTGAGGGATAGGTTGTGTCTATAAGAAGAATATAACCACTTTTCAATATGTAAAACATCATTAGAACAAAAATCAATATTAGAAGTATTAAATCAATCAAACAATAGATAATCATCAAAATAGAGGTATATATAAAATTTCTAGATGTAATTTCATATAAAATGATGATCATGTGATGTATCTAAAAAACCAAAATAAGAATACATGGGTCAATACAATATATGTAAAAACACAAAAAAGACAAAAATTTATCCCATATTGCATCAAAGGACTCATCTATTTTTTTATTCTTTATTGATCTTAAGCAGTAATAAAAAACAAATAGTTGGGCGCTTTCTCCTATTCATTCCTACAAACATATAATATTCTAAGGTAAAAAAGGAGGCACGAGTAAGGTTTCATATAAAAAACAAGCAGTCCATCACCAATTATATTTAATTTAATATAATTAGGGAATATATAATAATAATCATGTCCATGAAAAAAGAGAATATGTGAAAAAAATTCATCATGTAAACACCTCATTAATGTCCAAGTCAACATGGAAACCTGACCTCTTCTAACAACTTCAACATTATCTAGAATGTCTTTAAACAAATGTACTTCATGTATAAATTTATAATTATATCAAGGGAATTACTGTGTATCCCAATATCCCCTATACCGATATATGATCAATATTTCCCTAACTAGTCCATTTGTAAGGTATAAAACTGTTCTGAATCCATTATTGTGCTCTAGCTTGAAAAACTCATCTCATAAATCATTTCATTAATTATTCAATGACATATGAGCCTGATCCCATCTAGAGATTTCAGTATGTCAAATCTAGATATTGTTATGGAATAACATGAAACAAGAACATCACAAGCTAGTCCTATGCATTCCATATTGGAATCTTGGGATCACATTGGGTGTAATCTTACACCATTTCCATTTTAGTCCTTCCTTTGAATTACTCTAAAGGATCCCATGTCTCAATCATGGAATATATAGAATCATTCTTATATGTATATCATTTACACTCCATATAATAAGTCTATGTGTCACTTGAGAACTTATTATAAATTTCTCCAATTTATTCTTTTGAAGTCCATTAAGGTGTCCAAGTATAACTCAGCATAAGTGGAGAAAAAAGGATTCTGTACTTGGTGTTCATATAAGAACACACGTTTCACATAAGCTGTACGATAAACATTCAATAAATATCATTTAATTATTTCATAATTCATTAGATTGATTAGTTAAATTAATCTCCAACTACGAAGGTTGCACAAAACTAGGTCTAAGATTATTAATATTTTCCTTTAAATTATCTCATGTTGGAGTTTTGTTAGAATTATAAAATTATGTTTTGGATCTAAAACTCATGGAGATAGCCTAGAAACATGGTATTTCAATATATTACATTAATAAAATGAGGAAATAATTCATCATTTAATATCCCAAAACAAGGGGAAAGAATAATATTTAATGGTGATAAATTCATATATCACACGTGGTTGTCGAATTAATTAAACTACTCCCCAAGTGTTAGTTTTAAATCTAGAATAATTTATCATTGGGGATAGTTAATTATAGACACCATACATATCCATTTTAATCAATGAATAAATTCTATTTTAGAGGTTTATATTAGAAAATCAATTAAGCAACACAACAAAATTATATAATCATAAAGAGTTTAATAGAAAATCCTGAGACCACCTACTATAGGTCTATATTAGAGTTCTTTTTTAGTGTTATGTTCTGATTCAACTCATATCAGGGAAAAAAATAATAGAAAGAAACAATGAAAATAGGGAATATTAGATTACCACTAAATAACACATCTGATACCAAGAAAAATGATGAACAACACAAAATTTATGTAGATAGTTTATGCTATTCAAAAATATGGTTTATCAGAAGATCAGTTTGTAATGCCGAAGAAGTTATTTGTGAGTTACTTTTGGAAAAAATAATTGAAAAAATTATTTGAAATTTTTTCTTAGAGATCTTGGAAGAGTTTTATGACACTCTTAAACTATTACAGTAAAGATACAAGTATGTTAAATGACCCATGTGAATAGGATCTATTCATCTTTGTGGAAGAAGTCCTCTTGTACCAACTACTAATGACCATAATTCAACTACATCTGAATGATTGAAAGATATTTTCAAAATAGTTGAAATATATTAAAGGGAGAACATTAGGTTTATAAAAGTAGTTTCATTAAATCTAACTAAACTCACTTCTAGTAAATATTTTATCCATATAGATAACTTCAATGTGGAAATAGAATATTAAAATTTTCTCAACATTCAGTCCACATCAGTAAGGATTTCTCAAGGTGATAGAGCAGTACATTGAGGATCATTAATAACTTGTGATGATGTTGTTATAGAATTTCATGATGATAATATACCTACATAATCCAATCACAATGGTGATCTACAATATTTAAAATACCACCAATAAAAATTAATTATGTGACTTATGAATAGCATAATTACTGGATTCAGTTTGTGTAATTGAATGCTGCATCAAAGACATTTTGAGGGTGGTTCTAATTTTTTTAAAATATTTTCATTCTTATGTTATATGTTTCTAATTACATTAAATCATATCCATAGAATAATATGTTGATTTATTTTATAAATTTTCTTTATATATTAAAAAATTAATATTTTTATCTTTATTCCAATAGTATTTTTTTCTATTTCATTAAACTTTATTAATTTTCTAAAATCAATTTTTATATTTTAACTCTAATTTACCTATCATATAAATAATTCATTCAATACAACATCAGGCCATGTTTTTTAATATATTCAATATGTCTTCCATAGATCATTTAAAATTGTTCTTTTGTAATAGTAGTTACATTTTTATCATTTACTTTTATTCATTATCATACTTCCTTCTAAAATCAAAAAATTTAGAGAATAAAAAGAAGAATAAAAAATTTAAAGGATATTTTTTGAAAAAATAAATTTAATTTTTCTATTAATATTTTTTATTTTTTATCATAAAAAAGAAATGGATTGGTGGACACACTTATATTGGTCAGACATATTTCAGTGTTGATGTTCTCTAATGATTTAAAAAATACTACTTTATTTTCTAATATTCTTATCTTAAGTGTTTTAATTTTATTCTATTATAAGTGGTGAGATATTTTTTCTAGTTTATTATATTATTAATATAAGTGATTATTTTAGAATTCGTAATGTGTTTAATCGGTTGAAATTTATATTATATTATAGAAATTTAATTTTTAATATTTATCTTCCATTTACTCAATGTCATGAAAATCAGTGTTAAATTTTATTCTTAATGTGTAATATATTGTCTTATGAAGGAATAATATGAGATAAATCATCTTAAAATACATATATTTTTGTGAAACAATAATTATTTAATGTCATTATCATAGGTAAAGGATGTTCACAAAAAGATTATATTTCAAGAGAAATGTGATGTTGTGAAAGATAAGTATCACACATCCGTAAAATAATTCTCATAAATTGAATATTTATTCAATGAAATGTTGAATTGTTTTTATCTTATTCTAAATAAAATTTAAATGTTTATTTTATCTTATGAAGCTACTTAGAAATTTATTTTTTTAGAATATGGCTATTTGTAAGTTATCTTATTAAGTAATACTTTTTATGAAGGTTGTGAAGATTACCTTCATAATGTTATAATAATATATCAATAAGTCATTTATTGATTTTAACTATTTAATAAAGGGTGTTTTCAAATAATGTAAAGAAAAATTTATATAAATTTTTATTTTTCAAATAATGTAACGATTTGAGGAATATGGTTTATGACATCCCAATTACAAATGTTTATTCAATATTTTTATTGAATTGACACGTGAAATTAAGAGACTATCACATCATATTTTTAATATATTAATAACTAATAATTGGAATTATCTCATATTAATATGTTTAAACGAAAGAGTATATATAAATAGATATATTATCCTATGTATGATAACATATATAGATATACAGAAGCTTAAAACAGTCTAACAACATAGTAGAAAAAACATGTATAAAAAATTATCATAGAATTCTTATGTGTTGTGATAAAATTTTTATTAGTTTTAATTGAATAATATATAGATTTATTACATGAATATCATAAACTTCTCTGGATATATAATTATCTTCAATCAGTTTCTTCTTGCATCTTTTTTTGCTTTTATGAATTTTTAAATTTCATTCATCTCTATTTCATCTATACTCATTATAAGTATCTTCAATAAGATCATGGATTTTTATAAGGAAGTAATTTGTTTTAGAAATCTCTTGGAACTTTATAAAATGTAAAATTTATAAGAATTCATAATGATCCCCTGGAAAAAGTGATTACATTGTTAAAACAACCAAACACATGGAATAGAGTGTTGGTGGAGTGGACTAAGGGATTTTGGTTACCTGAATGACTATAAATTTATTGTCATAAATATATTTCCAATATGAATATATATTTACAGTGTGTTTTTCTATTAAGGAAATGATTGAAACTGAAATACTGTCTTGATTTTGGTTTAATTTAAAAAATTACAATGTAAATTTACTACCTTTTGAGTTCTTAGTTATATATTCTCCAGGAAGTCAACCACCATGTTAAATGGATTTCATTTTTTATCACCACCCATAAGTGATGGTCCCTAAAAAATAATTTAATTAAGAAATATCATTTTAATAACAAATCTAAGGCTATGGTATCAAAAATTGGAGAACATATTAAGGGATTGATCAAAAATTGATTATCATTAATTCATTCATTTTAAATCTAAAAACTAATAAGAAATTTATCTTATCTTTATTTTTAATGAATTTATATAAATTATTTTATTAATATAATTCTAAATAATTATTATATTTAAAACCAATAATAACTGAATAATTACATTATTTTTTGGTATAATAATATTACAACTAAACCACCAAATATTCACTAATTAATCACGTTTAATTAATTTTTGGGGTGATTTAACCACCAACATTAAAAATATAATCCATTTATATCATATAATATTATGAGGTATTATTTAATTATATAATATGATATAAATATGTAAAAAATTTCTTTTTTCTATTTATTTTATATAAATATTTATTCTAATAATTAAGAAGTCTCTCTCCATTCATTAAAAAACACTAAAACATGATTGTGGTTGATCTCAATGTCATTGATTGTAACTAAACATTAAATGAAATTTCATAATAGATTAAAAAAATATCATGTAACATATATTATATTACCTTATATGATATAATAGTTTAGGTATTTGAAAATAAATAGATACCAATACATCTATTATGAATCATGTTCAATGAGATGAAGATTACATCAATTATTGGTTCAGAATAAGAAAAAACTAAATAATATATATATATATTGAATTTAAATTATTATTATAAATTTTAATATTTAGGAATATGGTTCATGGAGATCTAATAATTTAACATCATTTTTTTTCATGAAATTGTTTTCATTTGTAATATGAATCCTGACTAGTGTTAGGGTTTTTGTATAGTACCCCATTATTTTCAAAAAAAATATTACATAATTTTTTATCAATATTAAATAAATTTCACAATAAAATATGTCTATGGACAATATAGGTTTATATTATTTAGATGTGTAGATACAAAAACAACAATATATAAAATATCTACATAATTTCTGATTATTTTCGTTATGATTACAACCCTTCTTAGAAATTTTTTTCTTAAAACATTTATTTTGTCCTAGAAAATGGAAACATAAGAATTAGTGAGATCATATGCTCAGTAATGGAAAATATAAGTTATATCAATCAATGATAATTAGTGAGTATAATATTAGAATAAGGGTATGAGAACATGATCAATACTTATAATAATCACACCTAATAATTAAAATATATTTAATCATGAAACTTGGCATTAGTATTTTTTTAAAAATGAAATAAGTCATAAGAGTGTGGTTTCAAAAATAATAAATAACATTACATGAAATGATATCATCATAAAAAAGATATAATTTTTTGGCATTCATATCATCATAAATAAATGGAATTATTTCTCACTCACTGCCAAGTCTATCATAGTGGATTGCTTTCTCTCCGTATCCAATCATTTCCTTAGTCGAGGATAACTACCAAGGCTACCCTGTTTGAAGAAGTATTATACTATATTATGTTCACTCAATATTACCATCATTATTATATCATGATATATATATTTCATTACCTAATACATTTTATGGATATATAATTCAAGTCTTATGAATTATATAACAAATAAAGTACATATCTATACGATAAAATCATAATAAATGCATCGTATGATCATATAATAAACTGTGTAATAGAAATTAAATTGATAAAAATTTAATCCTAATAATAAAACACTATCCTGAGAAAGAATAAATAATATATCATTATATAATACCCCCATTAACTTATAATGAAATATCAATGGATGTTATTATAGAAAAAAATACATTTAATAGACAACTAGAATGTTTCATGAGGAAAGAATCAACTCATTTTGAAATAACATATTAAATTTAAAGAAATATACTAAATATTAATGAAAAAATATTCTTATAGTCAAAATGGGTAATATTATAAAGGAAGAACCAATAAGAACTATGTCCATGTTGGGGGAGAAATTAATTCATGTGGTGTACATTAAAACTAAATTTCCTTTCATATGCTTGATAAAATGTCATAACACATTCATCAGAAAAGAAAAGAACAGTCCAATTAAATAATTAGATAGAAAGTAAATAATGATTATAAATTAAATTTAAAAATAATTGGATAAAAGTGAAATCATTCCTGAAAAAATATAATTATGATATGGACATGGAATAAACGTTTCCAAACCATTGAGAAAAACATGTCTGATATTCCTTAAAAAGATTATTTCTATCTATTGGGTATCTAAAGTAGAGAAAATATTTGGAAAATTTAAATACCTATAAATTACACAAATAAAATAAAATTTATAATACATTGGATTCATATTCCACAGGATTTAATCAATAGATAATTTAATAATCAATAATCCCTAAAAAAAGATATTGCAACCTAAAACCCTTACAACATTAGATATCATTAAATCAAATGTAATTGGTAGATTCAGTGTCATATGGATATGTAAAAACAATTATTTTAACCATATATTATTAAAATATAAGGTCATTAAATGAATATAATATATTAAAATAATATATTTATACATAACAATATAACATGCTTTAAAGAAGGGAAATTGAGAAGAAACTCCTACCTTAAGTCTGTATTGCATCGTATGTTATATAATAAAATTATAATAGATTTAAATATATTATAATATTAAATTGGATCCATTATCATACTATACTTTTATGCATGGTTTGTCGATAACATTTTAACACCCAATCATTTGAAAATATTTCAATATCATCATCATTATGGGTGTTAACTGCTTCAATTTTCATTTATATTCTAGTTCAGTGGTTATGTTCCTTGAACATTAATCATGGTACCACCATATCCATAATTTTAATCATGATATAAATGTAGTATATATTCAATATATATATATAAATAACCATTAATTTAAATTTGGGTTAAATTTTAATAATACAACTACAAGGAGACAATAGTCTATATATAGGCACGAGTGACATTTACATTTTATGATAGTCAAAACCAAATGAAGGTAAATATTAATTCATATAACCTAAATAATATTTTATTTATTTTATCATTTATGAATATTCAATCAATAATAGTAATTATCAATTAAACATGATTGTGGAAATTGAATTGTATTGTTATATGGTGTCTATAGTCCACAAGTACCCCTTATCTATACATTAATCTTCTGTTGGATTGAGGAGTCATGGTAAGTGGTCATAAAATAATCTTAATAACACATTGATACAATGATTATACTATATTCATATGTTTTTGATAGATGAAACATGTTTAGGGAATATGTAAGATGAAATGGAAGATCTCGATAATGATTTATACCTCTTCTTTGAGATACCTCCTTTGGATTACTCATTAAGAAATGAAGAAATGGTTTTAAATATAGAACTGAATATATAGGATTAAGGTAAGTGTTTTTTATGGTTTTTGGGGATGTATTTTTTGATTTAGATGGATCAGATGTTGTGAATCATGTAAGAAAATAGGTTCTCTTTAATAATCGAGGCAAAGACACCCAAGGAATCCCTTAAAATATATCAATTCTATAAGGTCCATTTTAGGGGAATGTGATTCTAAATATATAAGGATTAAAATTTACGATAATAAAAGGTATAAATGTATTCAAAAAATCTAAATTTGACAGAATTGGGTGGAAATATTTCCCTTATCACATGGTTTAGTTGCCATATAAACCCCATTTAACATTAATAATGGTAAAAGTGTTTTAATTTTTTTTTTATTTACTATGAAAAAATTTAATTTCAACTAAGTATTATTATGAAAAATAATTATCCCTTTTACATTATTAAATTTATATATATTGAAGAATTTAAATATAATTGTGTGCTTAAACCCAAATGAAAACACATATTTTGTAAAAATGAATTTTTAAATTTGAAACATAATTAAGTTCCAATTCATTCCCGTTAAAAAATATATAATTAATTTTGAAATAATTTATTGAATATATAATATATATTTTTAATCAAATGTAGTAATCATTTCGGATTTATAAAAAAATTTATTAAGGAAAACCACATTACCCGTAAAAAAACTATAGATTTTATAGAAATTATGTATTTAAGCACAATGATTAAATATTATCTAAATAAATTACAATTATGATTACTACATAATTGATTAGATTATATATAGTAAAATTATAAATAGGTTAAATTATGTTTAATATTAAAAAATGTTTCTTCACTTGAAAATAAATTATAATTAATTTTTTTGGTAATTATAACTTTTCACTAAAAAGTAAATTATTTTATAAAAATCCTAAAGTTTAATGATAAGTAAACACATACATGATGAATTTAAAAAATATATTCATTTTTTCATATAATATATAATTTTTTATACATTAAATATAATATTTTTGTGAAAAAATTATTTAAAATTCGTTTTAAGAAAACATAATTTTGAAAGGCAAAATGACTTTAACCAAAACATAGTACATATTTCTTATTAATTAATAAAAAAATTTACTTAATACCAATTTATATAAATTTTATTGATAATTTGTAATAACTATTCAGACATTTCAATTTAATGACATGGTTATAACAATGTATGTTCCTATACACTCAGGATTGTGGGTAAGGAAATATACAGAATACTTAATAATTTATTTTAAATAAAATACATATATAATAGATGGATGCTATATTATACTCCCCATATGATTATTTTCTTTATTAAAATTATACAACTATGAAAAAAATAGGATACCTCAGCCACATCACATTATTAGGTTCCCATTTAGGTTCCTAACATTTCAGATTCTTGTATAGAATAATAACCAAATGATTAGTCTTGTTCTGAAAAACATTATCACTATATTCCATGATTTATACATGTTTTTAATCATATGCATAATCATACTCCATAAATATACCCTTTTAGTTCTATAACTGTAGAGGATCAGACATGTAAATCCTTGGAAAATATACATGGAAGAAATCCTGAAATTGAGATAGGTTTGGTGTGAGCTTCAAGTGAAAAATAAAATCCCTAATCGATCAAGAATCATGAAGGGAAAAATATACAAATGTATAATCTTTCCCTCATTCATTAATATCAAATCCTTCTTCCATGGATAAAATTTTAATGAAAATGGTTTTTTGTGGACAAAAATTCAATTAAATTCTTATTTCCTTAATAGTGCGCCATAGTGGCACACCCTTGGGTGGATAACAAGCAGCCCACTTACATGCATTGTTTTCATATTATCACAATTTATAATCTATCTAACATAATACTGACATAACTAATATATATGATTTGGTTTTTCAATTTCATTAAATATAATATATATATATATATATATATATATTAAAATACAATAAATAAGGAAAAAGAATAAGAACACAAAAATCTTACTGGAAGAAAACCATTTATCTCTGGGATTCCTGGTGGTGATATCATTGTTATTCAAAATAAATTACTCTTTTTTTTGGAAATATTTTTATCCAAAACATTTACTACACACTCTCACATTTGAATGGTATTACCCTACACCAATACCTCTTCATGTACGAGTAATCACATCTACAATAATACCAAATCTAAAGTTCACCATTTGAATTACATAGAAAATAATGAGAAAGAAAATTGTGAATGAGAAGGAAGAAAAAAATAGAAGATAAAGTGGGGTGACCGCTCACCATAATCAATTTAACCACTATTGATATGTTATAATAAAATATGAGAATTCATGTACACATAAAAAACTCAATCACTGCCTCATCCATCATCTATCAACAATTCTGGTTTTCTCTCCACAATCATGGAGATAAAAGAAGCATAGTAGGAGAAAGACATAAAATAAAAGAAATGAATGAAGAATGAGAATTCACACAAGAATAATAATAACATGGCTAATATATAATAAAAATATAAAAACCTATTACAAAAACTAAACTCTAAATTTCCCCCTTGAAATATATATCCTTGTAATAGTTATAAGAAATAACAATTTATAGATAAAATGGTTTAGAAAATTTGGCACCAATTATGTCTGTTTGATTGTTTCCTGGTTTATCCTCATTTAATGACATAATTAGTCAATTATGTCTTATATATCGTTGTTCATATACATTATCATCAATAACCATAACAATTTTAGATGGATTATGCACTCTATGTAAGAGTAGTGGAGGATTTACCTGGAGACATTAATTCTGTCCAGGTGACCCTTCGTAATCCAATACTTAAATTTTCCAAGAAATTACTTCTTTCAATTTTGTAGAATCATACGGGTCCTAATTTATAAAAATATTCAATACTTATAAATCTAAAATTAATTTTTATTCCCTTTTGTTCCAGCCTAATATGAGTTACAAGTTCATATTTAAATGAGTCTATATCTTTCACAGTTTTCAATGATCAGATTGTGAACTAATTTTGGGACTCAAAAAGATGGATTGAGCATGGTTTATAGAAGGATTAATAGTATAAAAAGACTGATTAGGCCTAAAAAAATTCAAAATTTCTCCCATTGTAGAAAACATTATGGAAAAAATATAGAATAAAAATGAAATAACTAAATCTCAAAAATTAGAACATTTTTGTAATTAAGCTCAAAATTCCACTTAAAACTAAAAATGTGAAATCATCCCATAAAATAAAAAAATTGGTTTATATACATTTAATTACATAATAAATTACATGAAAATGTGAGTTTCATCACTCCCCAAGAAATAAGAATTGCACTCTCAAGAAATTATCAAATACAAAAGGTTAAAACAAGCTACTAAAAGCATAAATGAAAACAAAACTCAATCATCATGTCAAACAAAGATATCATACCTCATACATGGATAAAAATTTCCAAACTCCCCAAAAATAATAATCATCTATTCAATTTCATGTTAATCTGTAGGGGTATCTAGTACCAACCTACCTGAAAAAATATTTCTCTCCTCACTCAACGATTTTTTATGGAGTTTTTCCCATTCTCCAGAAAATGTGTGATTTCAATAGGTTTGATTTCATCCTAATATCTACACATAATATATTCATAATTGTTTCAATAATAAGGTATTTTATATGGGGTTTTATAATTATTAGGGTTGTTATATTTAAATTGTAAAAACATTTTAGGAGGAATATGGAGGGCTAGGCTCTAACTAAAGTAAATACATAAAAAAGTTTTTCTCAAGAGTGGTGTGATCCTCAATCAGCTTGAAAATTATTCACTAGAAAACACCAATTTCATTATCAGGGAAGATAAAACATAACATTTTCAACATCATTAATGAATTTATTCCCCCATTTCATTATTATTCACATTTTATTAGCTTCAATCTAGGTCTGAGATTTTCCTTTTAGAGTCAAATTTTTTAAGAAAATTAGATCCAAATTTTGATCTTCAAAAATTGGTGAAATCCCCACCCAAAATTGTAATGTTATTTGAGATAATATTTCATCTTTACATCATGAAATATCATCCTAAAAATAAGAAATACAAAATAGCAGTGATTTTTCAATTTGGCTTAAATTGATTCTTCATGAAAGTTATATACAACTAATCTTCACCCCCCACACTTGAGTTCAATAATAATCCTGAATTTAACATCTATAGAATGTTGGAAAGTTATAAATTTCTTATACGTTGGATACCTAACAAGGTATTTCATATCTAATAAGGGATTAATATAGGTCAAATTTAGTGTAAGTATAAATTGAGAGTTAAATTTAAAAAGTATATTAAAAGTGATGCCTCAATCATACTCAATACATTCCATGAAATATGATATATTTGAAAAAGATGTAAAAAATCATGTTTTAGATCACACATCATGTCTGAAGACACCAAATAATATATATTTTATAGGATATAAAACATCTTTATAGACCTATCTTGTTGGGAATGATATTTAAATTTGACAGTACTATTATGCATTAGTTTCACAATCAATCAAAATTCATCAAATAATATGATTGGAAATCTAGAAAAAAATCAATTTAGTAATAATTTAAATCCTAGAACCTAAAAATCATAAAATTCGCCAAAAATAATTATTTTTTAATTTTACAAAGTATTTGATTTAGATCAAGAATCCTAAAAACATACAAAATATCAATAGTAAAATATGAACAATTAAAAAAAATAATACTTGAAAATAAATGTAAGAAAAAAATTATAAAAAATTAATTGGAATCCCACCAAACATATTCTATTATTGCAATAATTTTAATTAAATTTATATAATTAGTGTCGTATAATATTTCAATTAGGATGAAAACAAAATAAATAATGAGAAATAAAGAAACTGATTTATTTTTTATGTGGAATCCCTGAGTGAAGATCCTAGATTATAACACATTAAACCAAAAATAAAAAACTGAAAAAATGATATGAATAGAATAACAACTATAAAGGAGAAATAAAAGCGACAATTATTGGTTTGACACCCAAGTAGGTGCTATGTTTTTACAGCATATAGTTAGGATGTTACAACAGTTTGACCCCAAACTGAATGTGGATAGGGTTTCTTTCTTATAAACCACCACATTCTATGTCTCATAACAACCATAAGTTTATGAGAGGAGTGGGAACTTATATAGAAAAAATAGTCCCAACCCCAAGAATATATGAAAATAAAAATTTGAGTTGTAAAGGGGGGGTAATGAAAATTGGGGTGATCACTATTTAGATAATATGGAGGGGTAGTGTACACAAATGTTGGAGATTTAAGAATATAGTGTGTCTTCTTGTCTGATTTAGGTTATTAAAATAGTTCCTTATGGTTTTCTTCTTTGGTGTTATTATCCTCATTTACATAGGTGAACAACTCATCTAGCACCTTCATCTTCTCCTGAACATAAAAAACATCTACATCTTATTCATCCAAGACCAATAGTAATAGAACTAAATATAAAATATCATCATAAAAAATAATATTTTTCATTTCATATTTAATATAATATTAATATAAATAAGACTTCAAAATTAAATCTCCTATAAAACATTCATCTTCAAACTCTGATTCTTCATGCTTGTCTGTTGGGGACTCATTTGTTGGAGAGGGAGGTGGATATTCATGTGTGTATTCAACCTCACCAATTTTTTCAAAAGTGTTAGGTGGATAAAAATTCATTCTCTATAGGTTTTTTTATCCCATCCATAAAAACTTTTACTTCTTCAAATTCGATATCTAAAAAAGCATCCATTACACTAGCTATGTTGATAGCATTGAAATTCTCTTGAAACATCATGGAAGTTTGACCCAATAGGATCTATAATTTTTATTCCCCACTTGGATCACCAAAAATATTTTCAAAATACCAATAATTATAGTATTCACCAAAAAAATAATCTTGGATGAATAAAATGACGTTATGAAACTATTCTCTTCTTTAAAAGTTTTTATTTATTATTTTTTTTGGTTTTTTATCAAATGAAATATGAAAAAGCAATAAGACTGCCTAGAAAAAAATTTCAAAATGTTGAATTTTTTTCAAAAACCATTACATAATTAAATTCATATTTAAAAATTAATTCTCTATAATGGAACACCCTACGGTCGATCATAAATATGCCTCTTATAACCACAATTTTCCTATTATCACTCTTTATAACTAACTAATATATAAATAACATCACTAATATATAAAATGGGGGGTTTTGAAATGCATGAAATATATATATATATATATAAATAAAAATCACAATGAAAATGAATAAAAACAAAAATTAGCTAGTAGAAGAAACCCATTTATCTGAGGGTTTCAAGGTGGTGATATCATTGTTATTGACAATATATTCCTTATTATTTTTTTGAATGTGGAGATCCAAATAAATAACACTAAAACCTAAAATTATAATTTTACTACATTATATTAATACCTCTACATGTAGTGGTAATCTATTCTACGTTAATACCAAAGAAAAACTCTATAGTTTGAATGACATAGATATTAATGAGATGGAAAAAGTGTGAATGTGGAGGAAGAAAACAATAATAGATAATGTGGGGTTACAATTCACCACAATAAAATTAATCACTATTTATATCATAGAATAATAAACGGAAAATCATGAAATAACAAAAAAATCTAACACCACCACATCCCCACTCATACAATAATGAGGGTTAGCTCTCAAAAATCATGGAGATAAAAGATGCACGGTGGGAGAAACATATAAAATAAATGAAACGAAATAAGAATATAAATTGACAAAAAAAAGAATAAGAACTAAGATATTATATAATGAAAATATATAAACCATTATACAGACTAAATTACACATATTACCCATGAAATAGATATCCTTGTAAAAGGTTATAGAGATGAGAATTTATAGAGAAAATGAGTGAGATTTTGTTTCTCCGATTGTGTCCTCTGTATTTTTCCATTATTTATAATAATTTGTTCATATAATTAGATAATTTATTCTTATAAAATATTTTGCCTATAATTAATAATCATTTTAAATATAAATTTCACCTATAGTGGGAATAGGTTTTATGAGTCACGACTGATTTACTCAGAGACTTTAATTCTTTCCAGGAGACCCTTCTTATTCTAATAATGCTACATCTCATGCCTTTATGTCAATAATTTTGAAAAATTATATTGATCCACTATTATACTTTTTAATGAATTTATTCATCATATAAATATTTATTTTCATCTCTTTTGTTGTTTCCAAATCCTTGATAAGCTCTTTTTTTAAAGAGTCAGATCCGTAGACAAATTTCGAGGCCTGTATTGTGAGTAGATTTTGACCCTCAAAAGGATGGATTGATCTTGGGCTCTAGAATGATGAAATGAATCTAAATATGTGAGGAAACCTAATTTTTTTTCCAAATTTCCCCCAGTTTAAAAAACATTATTGATGAAATAAATAATATAACTAAAACAGTTAAATCCCAAATTTTTTCCATTTTCACAATTAAGCTCAAAATACCTCTAAAACCTAAAAATATGACAATTTCTTATGATATATTAATATAATTGTACCATAAGCATTTAATTATAGAATAAAATATAAGAAAATGTTTTTTCTTTGTTACATCACATGAAAACCATGTCACTACCATAGAATTGTAGATCAATTTGATTATTGTCACAACAACTCTTTTGTTGACATTTAGATGACTTAATATACTATTAAATTAAATTAAATATATTTTACATTTCTAAAACTATCTTAGGTCCCATAATTTTTTTTCTCCAAAATAATACCCTAATTTTGATTCTCTACACTTCCTACTATAGAGTTCTTCAAAACGATCCATCTGATTTCTGGAGGGAAAGATATTATTGTAATAAAACATGACGAGAGGAAGGTGTTGACTCAAATTGACATTAAATTGTAGGAATATGATATCAAAATATTCACTGAGTAATTAGTTATACTATAATAAGTAAATAATTTATAAGGATTATATGCATTAATAAAAAAATTATCCAGTTTGTGATTTAAATTTATCCAGCACATTAAGGTCTACTTCAGATCCCAATTAGATATAATAAAATGATTCACATCATGTAACCATACCACTTAATTAATGAATATCCTTATAATATGGTCAAGAGGTAAATAATATCTAGTATAAATTATTTTTATGATGTTTTTAAGGAAATCGATGAAAACTTATATAGTAATAGTTTTGTTAAATTTCATGGGGAGTCAAATGATGAAATCTATGGTAATTATTTCAAATTTCCATTCTCTTATGGGATTGTTTTCAACATCCCTTATACTTCCCTCTCTCACCCTTAACATACTTACATACCATGTTTTTACATAAAAAACTAAAATATCTACCTTCATGTTTTCCAATAATAAATTCTCATTTAGATCACTATAAAACCTAATATTTCATGGTTGAATAGGGAATTATGTGATATGATCATTTTCAAAAATATCCTTATTCATTTATTTTTTCAATGGGACACATATTTGCATTATTTATCTTATTATTACCTCAAAATAAAGGATTAACTCTAGAAAATATATCACCTTCTTTTTTATCTCCACAACCTCTTTTTAACCTCTTTAATTATTACATGTATTAATGGTTGAACACATATTTTAGAATGACAATATTTCTCTCCTTCATTTATGATTTCATTTTATATCCTTTTTTAAAAGAAAATTATTCATTATCTTTTGAACCTCATAGTAGAAAATACTACATTATACAATCCCATCAAACCATAATCCATCTTTTTCTATTTACTAGGGTGGTAGAAAATTGAGTTGACATAAAAAATGATAAACTCCAACCATATTCTACAATGTAAATTCTACACTTATACGAGGAATATATATATATATATATAACATTTAAAATCAGTATATATGTCCCACCATTATATGTAAATATAATTCATCTAGATCTATAATGGATAGAATATATCTTCAAAACATTCAAGAGTCTTGTAATTTTTCTCCTTGACCGTGAATTGGACTTTGGAATAATATCCCTCTGTATATTTTTGCATGAGAATAAATCCCATTCCATTATTTTATGTATAATTATAAATCATAAATACTTATCTATTATATATTACTATCATAAGACATGTTATAAAAAATCTTACCAAATTCAATATATTTTTTCACACTCATAAGTCTAAATGAACACATATCCCTTCTCAGTTAAAATAGTTAGAAGATTATATGACCATGTGAAATCCTTCACAATGTATTGATAATATGTATCCAGTCTATAAGAACTACGAATTTTATTCATATTAGTAGGAATGGGGAAATAGTGAAAAACTTCTATCATATATGGATATAATAATATACAATCTCTTGATATTATGTGACCAAAACATGAACCTATTTATAGAAAAAAAAATCACACTTGTATATTTTTTCATTCAGTTTCTCCTATCATCGAGTATTTCGTATAATAATAAATTTGTCACCATGTTTTTTCAATAAATTGGAACATATAATAATATCATCTATAAAGAATATGACAAATATCTCAAGGTAATGTCTAAAGACTCTTTCTATTTAGTCCATGACGACAATGGGAGAATTAATAAGAAAAAAATAAATCACTGTAAATAAAAAATTTCTATACATTGAGAAGAAAACCATCTTGTGAATGTATTCAATTCTAACTTATAGATGATAGTTCCATTTTTATAATAAATGATATAATAATATTTATATCTACATAATATATCATTAAAATCGTCAATTTGGTTTAGATGATGCATATTCTTCACTATGATCATGTTGTGTTCTTAATAATCAACATAGAGTCCCATTAACCCATCATTCGTTTTAACAAAAAGTGTGGGAATTCCCAATGGTGATACAGTTGTATGAATGAATAAATTATCAAGATTCTCTACTATTAACTTTTTCAATTCTTGTAACCCAGTCCTGGAAATTCATTATGGAGTATTTGAAATTGGTGTAGAATCAGGTATGAGTTTTATTGAGAACTCAACATAATTATTTGGTGTATGACTGGGAAAATATTCCTGAAATTAATCCACTGACTCATGTACAATAGTAATATCCTTGATGTATAGTTCATCTTTATCTTTTCGAGAAAAATACCAACTTATAATAGGAATTATTTCCCAGGAAATAGGGAAGAGTTTACATTTATCTTCAAACAGATATACAATCATATGTTAGTTTGGAATGTCAAATTTTATTTCACATAACTAAATTTTGATATGGGATTTATTTATATAAATCAAATTCATGCTCAAAATAAAATCAAATTAAACTAGTGGAAGAATAGAAAAGTTTTTCGGGAGAATATTTCCACAAACATAAATTTAGGTTGATTCATAGACATGAGAAGCGATCATCGATCCATTAAGAGTGTTTATATAAATTTCAACCTCTAATAATTGTGGATAAGAATTAACATTCTTTGATACGTTTCATAGAAATCATAATCTTATATAAATCATATCAAAAATGTTACATCAATATTTGATCATAAATATTATGTCCTCATATTTTTTATTATATCGTTAATACCTTAATACATCAAAAATTGTTAGGATAACCATCATGTATTGTGAATCAGAGGGAACAATACTAAAAATTCTTACAAATGATATCTAAAACATGTTTTTTTAATCTAAGAAACCTAAGTTTAGCATATTTAATAAATATTTATTGTCTATTAAAATCCATCATAATGGTTCAAAAAATGTTAATTAATATTAAAATATCTTACCATAGTTTCTAAACATGTGCATAATAAGGGTACATTCCACATGAACTAGAGTGATGTCTAAGATATAATCAACTGACTATTTTAATATTATTACACCTAAATTGGTTTATATAAAATCTATACCCAATAATAGTATCAATTAACAACTATGTTATCTAAATGAAAACATTAATAATTTCATTATCTTGGAATTTGATGTTATATTATACTTAATCCTATTCTAGTAAATCTCTAAAGATTTCTCATTATAGTTTTTAATAGTTACCATCTTTACCATTTATTCCAGTTATAGTGTCCCATTCATTTTTACATCTAAATATTTCATCATTATAGATTAGTATTAAGTAAATTTCACAATAATACAAGCATGATGTCAATAGTGGTTTAGTGTATTTAGAAACCTGGATATGGAAAATGGTGGTACAGAAATGATCTATATCAATTCTATTTATGTTTTCCACAACTATCCCCTTTCTTAAACATATCATACCTAAAGAAATTCATAATAACTTGGGAAAGGGAAACATAATGTTGGGTGAGCTTTAATGATTGTAAGTGTAATCATAAGATATATTAATCCATGATCATGAGTGAGAATAAGATAATAATAATGGTATTAGAATAAGACTACGAATTATAATAATCATAACCAATATGTTAATAATATTTAATATTAGAGAATGATATAATGATATTTAGAAAAATGACTTAAATAAAAATAGTACAGAGTATTCTAAAATAATTCATGACCCCTGAAAAAATATTATAAGAATAAGAAAAATGTTTTTGGAATGAATAAAGGAATAGAAAATCACTTATATTTTTTGGGATTAAAACTAATTCTATCATAGTGTATTGGGATCACTATACAATGAATTATTTCATTAGTAAATATTCAATACAAAGACAATACTATTGTAAAAATCCACTTAATAATCATGGTTCACTCCAAAATATTAAACATATTTAATAATAAGATATTATTCATTGCCCAATAAATTATATGGATATATAATTACGGCCTCAATTATAATATAAAAAAACAATATATATGTTTTCTATAAGACCAGATAAAAATTATCATAATAACGAATCATTATCCTTATAAAGGATACATATTTCAAAATAATTTACTCCCCATAATCATAAAAAAAATATTAATAAATAATAAATACTTTACATTACCACATACACCTAGTAAATCATATGAAACATAATATTTTGTTTTTGTAGATAAGAATACATTTAAAGCACCACATTAACATTTCAATGGTAAAATACCCCTCATTTAAACATTGATTTTTTAAAAGCTATTTTTAATAAAAATCATATTGAAATTATTTAAATTTAAAATATAAAGACAAAAATATCTTTTAATGTTAAATGAAATGAGGAATCATGATTTTGGATAATGTTATTCATGCAATTTTTGGTAAAAAAATTACATCCGTATTATCGGTAAAACGTCAGGAGAACCTTATTAAGAAAATGACAACAATATTACATTAAATATTTTAATAGAATGTAAAACATCAGTAAACATGGACTTAATAAATATTTGGAGAACACTAAAATAAATCTTGAATTAATTTTAATGATTATATTTTCATTGGATATCTTATTCATGAAAGAAGAGAAAAACATGTCAAGATTTCCTTAACAACATTTTTAGTCTGTTAAATACATAAATATGGGAAAATTATGAAAAACAAAAAATATCCATAAATAACTGGAAGAAATTAAATTAAATAATTATTATTATTGACAATTCCTATAATATTATCATACAAAAATTTAATCAACTACAATCATGGTAAAAAGTGATTGAAACATAATACACTTACAACTTTAGTAGTTATTGAATCAAATATCATTGGAAGATTAAAAAAAATATAGATTGATAAATAACATGAAATAAATAATTTAATATGAGGAAATACATTCCTGGGTATTATATACATCATATATATAATAAATTAGTTCACAACTTTAAACATGTTTCAATGAAGTGAAATTGAGGCAAAAGACGTACCTTAAGTCTATATAGCTTTGTATGTTCTCTAAAATCAAGTATAATAAATTTAAATTTATTATTAATATAATAAATAATAATAATATAATAACTAAACCATAAATGGTTTAATTATAATATCTTATAACCCATACATTAACAATATTTCATTATAATTATTATTTCAATTATTAACTACTTCAGTTTTCATGGATCTTTTTATTTTACTATTAAAGTCCTTGATATATGGTCATGGATCCATTATATCTATTATTTTGAAAGTTATATATATATATATATATTAAATATTTATTTTATAAATATTTATATCCATTCATATAAAGGTGTTATGAATGTAGAATTACATCATTATGTAGATAGGGTTGTTTATACATATGTAAGAGTGGGATTTCAATTTTTAGATGGATAAAAGGAAATAAAATTAAATATTTTTAATATTTATGTAATAATTAATATAAATAATATAATATATCATAATAAAATATATCATAATAATCATCCATTAATTATGATGACATAAAACGATTTGTATTACTATATATAAGTTATAGTCCACATGTACACACAAGCGATAACTCCATATCCCATTTGATTGAGATGTGGTGGTAACTAGTTATTCCATTATAATAATAAAATCTAATTATTTTTATGATAATGGATTAATAATTTTTATATATGAAACACTATTATATAATGGGAAAGATGATTAAAATTTTAGAGAGCTTGGTTAATATTTATACCTCTTATTTTAGAAGCCTCTTTGGATTATTTCATAAACATTGAAGGATTGTTCTTAAAAGAAGAAAATAATATCTATAGTGAAGGTAAGGATAATATTAATTTTTTTTGTAGTAGGTATCACCTTACACATAATGATCTGAATAACGGAGGAAAAGAGCCACCAATTACGAGCTAGGGGAAGGACAAACATAGAATTTCTTAAAATATTTTAGCGGTTTATGGTTACCTACATGGGAATATGGATCCAAATATTAAGGGATTAAAAGGTATGATATGATAAGGTAAAAATATATTACAAATATAATAATTTTAATGGTTTTTTACAATTCATACCAAATTAAAATGGTTTTACCCTCCCCGGTAAACATGTTTTAACCTTAATCAGGGTAGCAAATTTTTATAATTTTTACGATTCACATTGAAAAAAATTATGTTAAGCCTATTAAATTATATGAATTAATGTTATTATAAATATTAAATTCATTTAACTCTATTTAAATTATTTATGTGGTATAATTAAATTTAATTATGCCTAAAACCTGTAAAAACCATTTTTTGAAAAATAAATTTTTAAGCATAAAACCTAATTTACATCCATTCCATTTCATTTTAAAACCCTTGAAATTAATGTGAAAATTTCTTATAGAATATATAATACACAAAGTATTCATGAAATAATTAATATATATATTTTTATATATTTAATTAATTTATTACAATATAAACGCGTTGTTTGGATAAAAATTGTTTTTTTGAAGAAAAATAATTTAAACCAAAAAAATAATTTATATAAAAATAAATTAATATTATTAAAACTATTTATTTGAATAAAATATTTATAATAAATTTTAAATCTTGATGCTTAATTATTTATCTATAAAAATAATAGTCTATTTAGTCAAAAATAAATGATAATTTTTATCACAATTATCACTATTAACCAATAAATAAATCTTTTTAAATAAAATACTAATAAGTCACCCTAAGCTAATATTGACATAATGCATATAAAACTGATAATTATTTCCTAAAATAAAATTTCTAAAAATGTAAGAAATTAATTTTAATTTTCACTAGAACAATTTAATTAAAAACCATTTTTGAGGAAATCATTTCTTTTATGAATATAATGATATTATTGGAAATTGAGTATTAATTTTCCATGCCCCAATAAATTTTCATTAATAATAATATTTAAACATATTTTTCAAATAACGGTTTTTAGTATTTAAGATAGACAATTTAATAGATTTGTTATAATATTTTAGTTCATTCCCATCCATATATAATTATGGTTGTGTTAATGTAAATAAATCAAATAAATCATGTTTTATATTAAAAGAAATAAACAACAAATAATGGGGTGTGGCATTTCTTTGAAAAATACACTCTATCAGAAATATATGGTATTATGCTCAAATTTTAATTTATGTGCTATATATAATTCATATATGAGGTATCATATCCTGAATTAAATTTCAATCACAGAATTTAATATTCCATTATAAGCCCTATGATTCAAGGGGTTTTGATTTAAATGTTACTCAAACCTCAATGGTTTTCTTGGACAAAATTTTTATCCTATTATATGTGATACATTATTCCCCATGATTTCTTTTTATGAATTTATATTTATCTAACAATAAATTACTATTCTAAAAATAATTTCCTTTAAATTAAGGTGGTAAACTAAGACAAAAGATGTTATTTCCATTAAAATTATTTTTACATAATGTTTACAGAAATGGTAAGCGTAATTCGTATCTCAATTTTTGTTCATTTAGAAATTTTCATTCACTAGATAATATTCCATATAAGTTTGTTACATTATACCATTTTATTGTATTATTTTCTATTCTATATTTGTACAAATATTTTCCACATAAACACCTTTGAAATGAGACATCCTTTAGGGAGTATCTTTCTCATATTGAATACTTAAAACTCAATTATTCATTCATTGAGTTATAATGTTTTGAATTGAACCTTTATTTTTCATTTATTTTAATCATTAATGCTAATATTATATTAAATGATATTTTATAATCCATTTTGGTAAAATAATGTTTCAATACAAATTTATGTTTTTGACTCTTCTTAAAATCTATTTTTATAGAAAGGTATTATGAAAATAACAAAAAGTTTTTTCCACTTAAATTAACACGTTTTATATTCCTATCATAATTTATACAAGAAAAAAATTACCTAATTTGAAGGAAATATTATTTTTGACTAATTTTAAATTATAATGTTTCCAAAGGATTTTATAACATCTTTTCAAAATTTACCTTTCAATATGACATTTAAATTATATTATTTTAATAATAAAAATGTTTTGTAAACAAGAATAATTTTTTTTCCTTATATCCATTATAATTTTAAGAATTATTTTCCTAAATTACATTTTTCTCTCATTATTTTTCCCATAATATATAAATATATTTATTTTCATTTAGGGGATTAAACTCTCATAACCCTCCCTTATTTTTGGGATCATGTTTGATGATTTTTTATGAGGGTATTTTGTATTTATTTAAATACCCTCCTATGAATATTTTTTTTATCTAGGATAATATTATTTAAAATAAATCCACCATCTTCCTATATATGGATTATTATCATGTTATTCCACTATTGACTTGGCTATATACTCATTTCTCTATACGATATGAATATCAAATTTTATATTACATAGATTTCTTTATGCTAACCTAGATAGAATGTTATTATATTAAAATGTTGAAATTATAGGAATTTATTATTTTTTTATTCTAATATGGATTATTATTATAATGTTGACATTGTATCTTTTAACTATCATACATTTTTTAGGATGTTTTATGATCATGTCATCCAATTTTTTGATATGGTGATATGTATAGAGATTATTAATGATTCTTGATTTCTAACATAGATTAATATTGTATTGTTATTTTTTATTCACAATTATATGGGTATCCCTTTTTTTATTCAACTAATGATTCTATTGGGAAATATATGAATGTGTTTTTGGTATTTTGTTTAATGAATTGGAATTAATCAAGTGATGGATTGGGCCTAAAAGTATAAATCCCTTCAAAACATCAATATTTATCATGAGATAAAATAGAATGAGTTTTATTGTACACCTATACCAATAGTATAATAGTTCCTTTGAATAAGCCCTGGAAAAAATGTGTTTTGCCCAAAATTATGAATTCCATCAGCCTAAAATCAGTATTATTGATATACATATTTTAATATTTTTCATTTTTATAAAATTATCTTAGTTTTATATTGTCTGTAGTTTATTTTGTGAAGTATTTATTTGAAAATATTTGTGCCACATTTATTCCACAATTAAATTATTAATATGTTTCTCCTATAGACTATTTTCTCAAACTATTTTCCTTCTATTTATATTCTCCTGGATATAAAGAAAATCAAAACACATGATATGATTATAAGGATAGCATGTGTGAAATAATTTATATGTGAAAATTTATACATGTACTGTATTATGTATATTATTCAATATAAAAAAATTAAATACCCATTCTTTATGTATGGAACATCATTTATTAGTTTATAAAGTATGCAAATTATCTAAATCTCTATATATAAAAATATTAATCAGATTTGATAGATGAAATAATAATTATATATATTTTTAATAAAAGATAATTATATCGGGGATTTTTAGATTTTATCAAATAATGTATGTCTAATACGAGTTTATGAACTCCATATATTGGAGTTGAGTTTCCTCAATCATAGTTGCTATTATAAAATATCCTTAGATATTTGAGGTTCATTGTGATTCAATTGCATCCATTAATAATGTGATTTTAGGATCAATATTTATTCAACTAAGAACTGATTGGGTTGAATTGATCTAATATATTGTTAAAGAGTAAAATTATATATTTTAGAATAATAAGTTAATCTTAAAAGGACTATGTTCATCATGTTAGAACATGGGTAACATTTCATTCTAATTTAAAAACATTGTTAAGTATCTTCATATAATTATTCATTTTAATGGGTATAATTGATTTTGGATATGCATAAAAGTAAAATAAATTTAGTTTTTTTATAGTAAAGAAATTAAAATCAGGAATTTGAACAACATAGATAAATTTATACAACACATAAATTTTATTCTCAAAAAACACATTACCAAATTAGTTTATTTGTATTGTGTGCAATAATATTAAAATTAAAAAATATTTAATATTGATAGTTTATTTCATAAAATTATTTTTATATCACAAATAATCATGAATAGTTTTTAATAAATTAAATATTTATTTTTCCCAATTATATTAAATAATAAAATTAATAAATATGTTATAAAGGAAAAAGTAAAAAGGATAAAAAGAGTATTATTAAATTTTAATGATATTATTATTTAGAAATGGTTATCAATGTGTGCAGATGAGTGGTGGTTCATAAAACATTCATATAATCTATTATAATACACATTTATAGCCTTCAGAACTATAATAGTGTCATACCATTTTTGAAACTTAATGGGTTCATTCAAATTTAATCATTTATTAAATTTGAAATGGTGAAAAATTTTACCACATCATGATGATCTTATCTGTATAAATTTTATCCCATAATATTTAAATTTTTCTCATCCTATAATATTATTTATTATTCATAAGCTTTTGATCTCAATTAGAGAACCTATGGACTCTATTTACATGTGGATTGAAAATATAAATATCATGTTTTCAATATGAGTATTACTTAGTAATGAGTAATTTATTATTAATATTCATTTTCCAAATATTTTACTTCCCACATTGTATTATTATATGAGTATTATTAATATATTAAAATGTTATTATATTAACATATAATACAATATTCAATCCATTACATGTAATATAAAAATTAAAAAGCATTGATCATGCGTACATTTAGAATACATCCTCTATGAAGTGATGTGGTCATTTTAAATCACAAGAAGTCATAGATCATAATGAGGATATATTTGAAAAATTATTATGTTGAATATTTTGAAATTTATAATTCTTCTTTGATAATTAATGTTATAAATTAATTTTATCCCATTCATTGATAAATGGAATCATCAGTCTTGTATATGTGAAAATCACAACCTCCATGTTTGACGATCTTCTGTCTCAATCACCTACCTAATAGGTTTTTCATATGAAGTAAAATAAGGGAGATAGATGATATTTAGGAATTTTTAATTCTATATAATATTGATATGAACATTATATAACAACATTTCCTTCCACATTTAATTATTATAGCATGCTCTCATTTGGGATGATTTTACCACCTATGTGAAGGAATTTATAATATATATATTATAGCATGATCTCATATGGGATGATTTTACACCCTATATGAAGGATGTAAATATATATTTATATATATATATATATAAACATGACGCGAATGATAAATAAATGTCATAAAAAGAAAATAACATGTCATAATAACGTATTTAATATTTTTTTTATAAATCTAGATATTTTTTATTGATTATTATTTTATTTAATAATATATCATATTTTGATCGTTAAACATGTCAAATGTAGTTCCTCATAATTTACATTTTCCCAAACATTACCATTGTCATTAACCAAATTAAATTTTGGTATGATAAATCATTGAAACAAATTATTCAACTATATTATATATTATTGTAATTTTTTTAATTTTATTAATAAATAATAATCAACAACTACATTAAAAAACTTATTATGAACCGGAAATCAATGTTTATAAATTATTATGATGAAAATAAATCATAACTAACTATGATATTTCCGATAAATGGTTATTACTAAATTATAAAAATGGAAGTATATATAAATAATTTTATTTCGTAAGTTATTAAAAATTTATTTAAATATATAAATGTTTAGAGCGCTTACATGTAAAGAGGAATACAATGTAAGAGTTTAATTTTAAAAAACACAATTTCATGGGTCATAACACTTATGAAACACCATGACATCATAATTATTTTTTGGTCACTACATAATAAAATTTGATTCCTATATTTTTTCTTTCGTCGGGTTTTAAGATTCTATTCATTTTATTATTCAAATTGTTTTTTATTCAACAGATTCCAATGGTGTAAGGGTTTTTGTTATCATAAATCTATTTATTTAGTTAAAATTATTTTCTATAATCTTCCTTCTTCAATGATAGTTTTACACAACTATAATAATCTATTTCTACTTACATTCTCAAAAACTCCAGTGTCAATTTTTTTTATTCAAATTGATGTTCTTGATGATATTATTTTACAATACAGTATTATATAGTTGATAATATATCACATCCTCTTTAATGAATGTTTTCCCACCTTATTAATATATTCTTATCCCTCCAATTATATCCTTTATAAGTGAAGACCTAATTATTTTCTTTCACATGTGACGTTCATATTTCAATTTTAATCATTACAATTATATTTTTATCAATTTTTTGGATTTAGGTTTCATGGAATGAATTTAAAATTATTATAATATGGTTTGATCCATAAATTGTTCATTAATCATCTACTACACATTTCCTCGATATAACCTTTATACATAATTCAGGACATCATAAATGATTAACATACTAAAATATAATTTTTAATATATTTTAAAATAACCCTTAATGAAATTTATTTTTAATGTGACATGTTACATATTAATTTATGATAATTTTGGAAACATAATTTTAAAATTATTTTATGGTTTTATTTTCCTATTTCCCTCAAATATAGTTACATCCTTGGAAATTTATTTTCGTTAATTACCAATCAAATTGTTTTATATTGTTTGGGGAATAATCTCAATTTAATAATTCATTGTCTTTGTTTTTTATAGTCATTCAACGATTATGATTTTTAAATAATTTTTTATATTCACAAAATATAATTTTTAATATTTATTTATAGCTTTTCAACTTGATGTCTTTCATCTATTTATTATGGGTATAATTATTAATCCTTGAAACCATAATATATAATGTGTAAATAGAACATATTTCATTAAATAGTATCTAGTTATATGACATTTTCGTATCATGGGATAATAATTAATTTTCCACTGGTATACAGTACTTTTTGATATAATTATTAATGTTTAACATTAACGACTCTATATGAAAGGGATATTGAACTCATTCTATTTTAAAAGGATATTTATTATATGATGATTAATTTTATGTAGCATGCATATTTATTAATGATCATGGGTGGGGTCATATATCAACATAAAATGGATTATTTGTGTTTGATATGTAATGAGATAGTAAATCATTTACATAAATTCTTTTCTCAGGAAGGATTAGGTGTAACGCCCCATAATTTTAAAGATCACTATGTCTGATAACATATATGACAAAAAGCATCAATCCAAGAAGAACCAATAACATTATTAAAATATTATAGTTATAACCTGAACACAAAATTGGTATGTATGAGTTGGATTAACTACTATTTGAAAATATATATTAAACTTTACTTACTAATATTAATTTATTGATTAATTTTTAATAAATAAGAACCCAATTTTTCGTAATGTCATTTTATTCTTCAAAAATAAATTTTATTAAAATTAATTTGTATTTAATTTTTTCAGAGAAAATTATTATATTTTAACTTTTGGATGATTATTTTTGGAATAAAAAACTCTATTTAAAAAAAATCATACAAAAATTTACTTCGGTTTAAATTTTGGGATTTTTCTATAAAGAATGATCTTTCATTGAATAATGAAAATGTTATTTTATAGATTTAAAAAAAACAATCATTTAATTTATTTTAATTTTACCATTATTAATATAATGTGATATTTAATTAGTATATGTATCATTTAGTTGTATGTAATATAATTAATAACAATGGAATCAATATTATTCTTGATTTTGGTATAAGTTGATTTTTAATCTCGATAATGTATTTTTACAAAAAACTAATTTTAACTTCATTTTTCACAATTATATAAAAATTAATTTCATAAATTTTAATTAATAAATTTCATTAAATAGTGTTAATTTTTTAATTCAAAAAGTCCAATTTATCCTAGGATGTTTATTTCATTTTAATTATAAGTTCGTTTTTTGATTAATTTTTATAAAATATAATAATAATTTAGTTTAACAAATTTAATGATCTACCTAGGGTAAAAAATGATAGAAAAAATTTAATAAACTCATGGGAGGTCTCTAATAAGATAATGAAAGAAAAATTAATACAATTAAATCCCAAAAAATATAAATAGAAATTATTTTGATTATAAATATGAATGTCATTTTTAGTATAAATGAAGTGTTAAAAATTATTGGAAATGTTTAATTTTTGCCCTAAATATAATATTTGATTTTTAATAACTAAACAATAGACATGGATAAAAAATATAAAGTATTATTTATGATTTGTATTGGTATATAATATCTTTTGTGTTACAACACATATGAATGTTATTAATGGGCTTTCAATGCTTTCGCAAAGCCTAATAAATAAAAATAAATTTTAAATATCATTCTATGACATTGATTTGAGTAAATATAAAAGGCAGAGGAATCTAAGTGTTTATATAAAACATAAAAAAATTATTTTATTTAATTTTATAAATTCATTATTTTTTTATAATTAACTAAATTCATATGTAATGCTGACATAGTATTGTTTCTTATAATAGAAATAAAAAATTAATGATTTATAATTTTTTAATTTACTAGAATTTGGATGAATTTTTTTTTTTTATAATTTCCTAGATAAATGTTACATGTGATAAATTTTATAAATGATTATATTTTCATATCTTCCTTATATTGGGGTACTTAATTTCAAATAAAATTAAATATCAAGAATGTTATTAATTATATTTTCTGAAATTATTATTTTATTAAAATATTTAAAAATAATAGAAATATTTTAAATGGAAATGTTAGATACAATGCGGCCAAAAATATCATCCCATATTCATCTATGACCCAATTTTTACATTATAAAAAAAATTATATATATTTTGAATTATATTTGTTTTTAGAGTATTTATGCTTAAAATATTTTAATGATAAATAAAAAAGATAGGGATTAAAATGATTAAAAACATGCAAAAAGTTCATTATATAATTATATTTCGACCATAAACAATTTTTTAAATTATTCTCTATTTGAATTCATTTTCATTATTAATGACTTTATTATATTTTATAATTTTATGAATTTCCTTTACTGCCCTTTCACTCAAATATAAAAGGTAACCAGTTCTCTCATTTTATTATACTACATTGTGCCATCCATCTCAACCAATACCCAACCATTTCACTTTAATACTTCCCAAAACTTGATTCAGATGCATTATTATTCTTAAAAATCTATTAAATTCATCGTTAATATATGATCCAATAGAGGCTAACCAGAAGATTTGCAATTATCTTAACCAACCACTTTCTATTTTATTAATCCTAAATTTCCTCTAAATATATTGTATATATCATAATTTAATATCTTTAATATCACAAATACTATGAAATTGTTTTATTTTTCCAAAACCACAATTATACACTATCAAGGTCATTAAATGACAGGGGAATGTATCACTCATTCTTACATGTGAATTGTCCCCTCCACATAGGGATATAATTCATTTAAATAACTATCATTCATGTATGGTTATTATTTCAAGATATTTTTGATGCATGATATTTACAAAATAATTATTCTTTTGGAATCATAATATCACACATACCATTGTACATAATAATTGTTTTGGAAAATTATATATTCTCCCATGCGTACATGTGAAATACCACATCCTCAAAGCATTGTTATTTGTTTTTCATTTATGCACTAAATTGATTTTTAAAAGGATATATTCATGTAATATATTTGACATGTATGATCTATTCATAATGGTGGAAGGTAAATTACTATTATCCTTACTTTCAATCCATCCATCTAAAAGAAAAATACGAGTTCATGCATATGTAAGACCTATCATCTCCATGAATAGTGGGATTCATTTTTGTATCTATAACATTTATTGAATACAATAAATATGTATATAATGAATATATATGATATTTTTATCGTTAATAAAATTATTTAGATAATGGGGCCATAAATTAATTATATTGATTGGGATCATAAAAAAGGATCATGAATGAAAATATACTGGTTTCACTCGAATGTCCATTTTAATGATGAAGTTTTAATAAAATGATAATATTAATTAAAAAATAGACAACACATAGTAATTTAAAAATTAATAGTTTTATTTGACGTATTTATAATAAATCCATATTTTTTATACGTATTATTTTAATGTATACTATATAATACGTGAGGTAGGGATTTCATTTCCCACTTTTATTTTTATGAGACATACGTCATATTAACCATTTGTTTCCTTTTTCGTAGTGCATATATACCCCATGAATGACATTTATGATTATTTTTAAAAAATATTCATATAATATTTTTAAAAAAATTCCCCTTTCACTAAATTTTTATTCACATATTAATAAATCTATATTGTATCATCATCTCAATATTATTTTGTTGTGATAAGTTTGTGTTTCCTATTTTTTTATGTGGTGTGTATAAATCCACTTTGACATGTCTTAATGTAGTTCTATTTATTTTCATGATACATATTGATTTATTTGATATAATTCAATCAAGTGGATTATAATTCATAATTAACCAATGTGGAAATTTTTTTATGTCAAAATCTCAGTGTTTATAAAAAATGTTAACAAATAAATTTTTTATGATAAAATTTTATGATATATCACTTTATAATTAAATTAAATATCTTACTCTCTAATAATTTTTTGGATATTTTATGAATTCCATTAATATTCTTCTTTTTTAGATTGTAAGGGAATAAAATAATAATATTTTCTGAAAAACGACACAATCTCTCTTCATAGATAAAAACCATATTTTATACATATCTTTGTTTTCATGAAAATATTTTCATGATTTTTTTTATAATATTATATAATTTTTTAATGTCTTTTTAATAATTATTGAATTTTAAAAAATATTTTATATGCATTCTACTTTTCATTTCTTCTAAATGTTGTAATTTATGACATTTTAAGGAATATCTAAAAGGAATATTTTTTAAATATACAATTATATAAATGGAATTTTACACCATCATAAATAATTAATGCTTTGAAGATTTCATTACATGTATAAGTGTTTATTTTCAAAGATATTATTTCCATTAATATTGGATATTTTATTGTGTTTTTTATATGTGGATTCAATTTGAAATGGGTATTAGACTCAATAAAAGATCTAAGTGATCTTTTAAAATAAATTTCCATATATAATGACATAATTTTATGTTACATATGTCTTAAAAGGTATAGAATAGAATGATAAAATCGTTAGTCTTCATTTATGGCTAATATTTATGATGAAAACACGACAAAGAAACTCATATATTTTCGATGGGTTTTTCTATGTCGATGTTTTTATGGTACTTGGTTCAATTCTAATGTTTTATACTATAATTGAATATTTAAGAAAACTATTTATTTTTCATGCAATATAATATGATTAATGATTTTTAAAAATTTATGAACAAATATTTTTGTTTTTCATTATGTGGAATCATGGACAAAAATTATATATGAGTCCAATGCATTGGGTAAGGATGGATATACCATGAGATAAACTTGACTAGAGTGTTGAGTGATCCTAGTATGGTAAGAGAAGGTATCAACTATGATAGTCATTGGAGTTAAAGATTATAAATATGATAAATTTGTCAGTTAACTATATCCAAAATGATAGTCTTGGTAGTGATCCTTATGTACTAATAAAATTAATTTTACTATTTATTTGTTTGCTGGAAATCATGTCTCAATATAATGATATTCATAAGGGATCATGTTCTTTGATTTATTTTGGATTAATGTATTCAGAACAACTAATATTTGTATCATGGAACACTATTATTATCTATGATATGACATGTATGGTTTTTAAATGTTAATATATTGATCACATACAATTATGTTGCAGTTATGTTTATAGGATCCCTGATATCTCCCTTTTTACAATTATTGTGCATCCTAGCTCCCCAATTATTATGTTTCCATTCACACGATTCTGAAGAAGTTTTTATATATGATTTTTGAAAGATGGATGATAGTAATAAAAATAATAAGAGATGGTGTATATCTCTAATGAGAATGTTTTTTATATATAAAAGATTCAAAAATAAACTATACCAATATCATTCTATCATTCATCGAAATGTTATATAATGAGTAATTTTATCAATGAGAAAAAATTAGTGATAACCATGAGGATAATATTATTCATATGATAAAATTATATATTTTTTTATATATAATTTTATGTTCATTTTAAATTATACATGAATTTCTAAATATTATTACTTAACAAGGATTTGGAAAATCTTTATTTGTTGTATTAACCTAAAATAGAGTTGTTTGATTATATCTTTTCTTTCATTATAGTTTAAAATAAGTGGTCTTTAATTTTTAACCTAGTTTAATAGTCCATTGGAATTTTATTGTGCTAATTAAAATTTTCATTATGAATCATAATGAATTATTTGAATAGATCATAGAAACCCTAGACCCAGAATCACAGAGTTGGTGTCTACATTTTTAAATTATTATAATATAAAACGAATCAAATTAAAAAGGATGTAAAATTATATTATTCATGGTAAAATAGATACATAATTTAGTATTACATTTCATTTCAATACAAAAATTACAAAAATTATTTTATTTTTATAATAAAATTATTATATCTCGATTATCCCAACAAATCAGTCATAGAAAACTTCATGATATCATAGGGAAAGGAATCAATATAATTGTGTGGTAAAATTCACAATAAGGTTTAAGTACAGAGGAATATACAATGATTATGTACGAATAATAAAAATAAAAAGGTAAATAATTGGGAATAAATACTAATTAAATAACTGGATAAGAAAATATAGTTATTAAATGGTAAATAATATAAAACATATTCCATTTAATCAATAAACAGAAAATAAAATACATCTAGAAAAGAATTCATAGTGAAAAATTTCCAAGATAGTATTAAATTAATAACGAATGAAGAATATTTTTAATTATTAGAAATATTTTTTCTAAAGTACATTATAACTTTACCACCTTTCCTTTTAAAAGATGGTTTAAAATACTACTATAAATTCCATTTATAAGATAGTTTAAAACATATGAGTTAGAAACTCATAGGGTTTGTGACCAAATGATTTCATCACATGAGATTATCGATTCATGAAGGGTATTTCTATAAATCATCCCCACACCATTGAAAACATTTCTAAATAGTTCATCATATATTGAATAAATTATTACATGCATAAACAAGGAACTTTATCATCAATTATCTATACTAAGTAAATGATAAAAATATGTAAATATTATTCTATATTTCAAATAAAATTCAATGTAGTACATTGAATGTATAAATGATATGTTTTTTAATAAATCAATATATACATGATAAATAATATGGATATATATGTGAAAATTTATATAAAAGAATCATCAAAATGTGAACATTCCAATGATATGTTATTAACTAAAAAAACAAATCAAGGAATTTAATGAAAAAACATTCCAAAGTTAGAATAATCATAAAACATCTAGAGGGAGATTATGGATAGTATCATTTAATTATATACCCATTGGAGTAGGAATAAATGGTTATATTCTACAATTACAATAAATACCATAAAAATATCATTAAAAATATTCTTGAGGAAATCATCCCCCTCATTTTGAAAAAAATGATAATCATTTTCAATAAAAAACAATTTTAAAAACATAAATTTTATAAAACAATTTTGAACATAGGTTATTAAATAAATAAAATATAATATTATATATGAATCTTAATGAATTTGAGTGGTCATTATGGTTGGAAATTATGTTCATGTAATACATGTTAAAAAAATTCCTTTAACTTATTAAGTTAAATCCAAATGGTCATTGTTTTGAAATCGAAATAATATTAATTTTATTAAACCTTATAAAGGGAAAAAAATTGTGAAAATTATATATATAAAACATTTTGAGAAGGATAAAATAAATCAAATGTATTTTGAATACTTTTTTTTGAAGAAAACATATTATCTATTTAAGAGAAAAAATGAAGTTGGAATCTCATACAAATATTATCTAGAAAATTTTGGGTACCAATGATTGTGAAAACATTAATATTAATTGAAACTTTAATTTATAAAAAAATTATAATAATATTAAAATGGTTTTATTATGAAATTTTAAAATATGGTTCTTAAACAGATATTCAAGAATAAACAATCTCAATTATAATGATATTGTCGAATAAAAAATCTCAATTATAATGACATTTAGGAATAAACCTTTAAAAGGATCATAAAATTGATGTGGGAATTAATAAAAAAATACATTATGTGAATAAAATATAAGAAATGAACAAAATAATTTAAATAAAATATAAAATAATTAAAAAATTTGGTACAATCTTAATATTGTCCTGACATATCCGGTGAAGTAGGTGTTTAACACAATTAGTGGAAATTTAAATATAAAATATATTACCTTATGCTTCCTTTTGGTTGAACATGATATAACTTCATTAATATTTTTTTAGACATTTTATTAAATTATAAAAGAACCATATTTGTATTTATGATATCATATATGATTCTTTTATAACATCTTCTTAACTATTCGTTAAAAAAATTATTTTTTTCATTGTTTCATATGTTAATTTCCTAGTATTATTATTTTTATTTCATTATAAATGATATTGTTATTAAATATTTTATATCCATGAATAATAATGATGAAATAATATTCATATTTCTCTAAAAAATTTATATTTTAATATAATCATTAATGATTGTTATGGAAAAAGAAGTATTTTATTATCATATAGATGGTATACCATACGTACACATGAGCAACGTTTCCATTTTCATCATTCATTATAGAAAGGAGGTAAATAACATTTTTCCAATCCATAATGATCCTAATATAATTACAATCATATTATACAAATATATATATCAAATAAGTTGTGTAGTTATTTAAAGAATGTCACATCACATCGTGAAGGCGCTAATCCATACATATACTAACAGTTTTTTCATATTCACATGTGTGAAAAGGAAAAAAATAATATTATATATAATCTATTTAAATAATGATAAATATGTCTTTAATATCATAAATATTTAATTTAAATCACATATAATAATTTATTTTTTCTTTATTACCTTTCATGTTTAGTATTAGTGAGAGATGAATCCCATCACTTCGTGAGGCAGAAGTCTGTCATGCACATGTGAGATGTTATCGTATCTATAATGAAATAGAAGGTAAAATTATACACACAATATAGTGACTAAATAATAATATATATGTTATAAATATTATATATTTAATTTATATCCATTATCACACCCAATCAATAGAGGAGGAAATTGAAGAACAAACAACATCGGTTCGTGAGTCGGTAGTCTTCCATAAAAACTCATGATGATTTTATAAAACATTTTATATTAGGAGAGGAGGTTTTATGTCTTAAAATTATTATATAAATGCCCCAGTATATAGAATATATTTATTATATTGTATCATAATTTTTTAATAAGAATAGGATGAGTGAGAGAATGAAGAAAAATAAGGACGCTCACTGAAGACCAATATCTAATCTTTGAGTGTAATCTTTGGGAATACACTAAAGCCTTAAAAAGTTGTATATATTAAAAATATATGGATAATACATTGAGTTTATGAAATATCTAAAGTTATTTTGTATTTGGTTGGATGATCCAAATGGATTTATATGTGTGGAGAAGTGATGGAAGTGAGTGCCATTTTATAGTTAAAGAGGTGTGTAATTCTTGTAAATACTCAAAAGTGTTCAATATTGGAAGGGGGGTCAATATTTCCTAAAGTGAATCAAAAATTAATAGTTAAATGTTTAAAGGGTTGAAATTTTCAATAAAACCCACCACCACACAATGGAATAGTAGTTTTAACTTTTTTACTCCATAACTTCTATGTTTAATTATTTTTACAATTTTGTGTTTTCACAACAGTAACTTGTTTTCTAACCAATGAAAGTTATCAAATGAGACTAAATTAAAGTGTAAATTATTATAATATTTATTTAAAATGATTAAAATTATTAAATTCAATTTATCCCATGGAAATATTATGTTTTTTCAATTTCATTTTAACATAACTGCATGTAACCTGAAAAAACATTACTTTAACCTTAACCGCACAAACATATATTTTCATAATTATGTGCAAACATATTCCTTATAAAATAATAATTGGTACATTAATGGGTTATAGATAATATATATTAACATTTAAAAAAAATTGGAGAATGTATTATTTGTAATAAATTTAATTTTTTTAATAAAATACAATTTAATATAAACTAAAATACATTTTAATTTAGACACATCTTTTTATTTTAAATTAAAAATTTAAATAAAATGGATGAATTTATATATATTTTTCTAACACGTTATTAAAAATATATATTCATAGAAGATATTATTTTAGCATATTGATTAACTCAATTAATATAACTATTAATATTTTAAGTATCATTTATTTCATTTTATTGATAACTAAAAAATTACAATGTTGCAATTTATTAGTAATTTTAGGTAATTATTTATCCTATTTAAATACAATATTAATAATTATAATGAAAAAATTTATTAATATTTCATAATAACCTCTATAATAGAACTTATTTTGTTTTTCCCATATCCCAATGCTTATAAAATTAATTTTATGAAAAATATCATTTTTTATTTTTTCTTTCATTAACTTATATTAAGAATAATACTCAATATAATGGTGAAAGGTATTAACATATTTGATATAATGTTATTTTTATGGTATAAATAATCCCATAAAAAAATTAATATAATATTTTAGGTTATTTTTTTCTTATCATTACAGTTTATCCCATGTTAAATCAATTTTTACATTAACCATGATAATAAATTTTTCATTCATTCACTATTAATTTTTATAAAATACTATGTCAAATTTTTTATAATTAAAAATTATTCTGATTCAAAATATGAAATCCATTTTAAAAAATTCAATTAATAATAGTGGAGAAAAATTAATTAAATTTAATCAAGTAGACATGACGAGAAAGCGAGTTTTAAAAGTAAAAATGTTCAAATGTCTACAAAGTTTCTATATATAAACTAATTATATAATTGATTAAAATGAAATAAATTGTATTAAATGATACAAAACAATACTAATTTTAGTTCAAAACCAATTCTAAATATAAATTATCCTTATAAATTTTTTAAACAATAAGGCTTTTTTGAATTAAAAATATTTATTTTAACTATTCATCAAGATATAAATCTTTTCAGAAAAATACAAAAACATCACCCTAAACTAATTTAATTATTAATATGTCAAAAATTAATTTTATTTCAAATTAAAATTCCATAATTTTAAAATATTAATTTTAATATATGCATTCCATGCACGATTAAACCATCTCATTAAAAAAATATCATTTTCACAAACCATTACTTATTCTTTTAAATGACCCTAATTTTATTTATAATCAATTACAAGATAATAAATGGGTATAAAATATATATTTTCATAATTTTTAAAATCATATTCATTCCCATCATTTTAAATGATAGGCGATAACTATCAAATTAAATAATAATAGTAGTATTAATTTTTTTTGGTGAAACATTATATTGCATGCCCCGCAAGCTATCGAGGAAACTCATTATTATCTATATTATAAAATATCAATGAAAATAAATTTTTCATAAAATAAATTCATCATTATCTCTTGGGTTTCTATATTCGATTTTAGGATATTTTTTTCATGTCACATATATTATTCAATAAAATTTCATTATATTATACAATTTGGTGTGTTATATTCTCACCAACATAAAAAAATTTAATCCAGAAAATTTAAACATGTTCTTGGTAATAAATTGTTTGATATTTAAATTATCTTTTATTAAATTCTACACATTCATATGTTTTGTTAAAAAATCCTTTTTATAAAAGAGAATTCGAATTACTAAGGTCATATTGAATCACATATATCTATTTTTTTTATATTGGAGAAAATTGGTGGAATGTGAATATATACAAATGAAGGAATAATATATAAATTATAGAGAGTGGTTGAGTTCATTGATCTCAATAAATCTAATGATCAATTAAATTTTAATGGCCTAAAAACCATAAATCTGTGATGATTTAAAACAATACCTTATTAATCATATATGAATGCAATAGGATAATCTTTCTGTTTCAAGATCCTTTTCATAAAGTTAGTAAATTTATTTATTATAGGATAATGTAAATAGATGTAATTATGTGGCATGTTTCTGATATATAAGAACAATTTCTTCCATTTTTTTTGTTGATCAACATTGAATTCTTCCATTAATCTAAGAAATAAATATCAAAAACAAGAATTCTTGATCCTAGACTAACTGAAATTTACTTTTAATGGATCATAAGAACCATAAAACAAGTCATTACATCTCTCACTTACTATTTACCAAAACAATTGTTATTAATATGTTAATCTGCAATACTTAAAATTAACACCATTGTTTTATAATTCATATATATATTTCAACTTGTTTAACTAAAAACAATGACACAATAACCAATACATATCATAGTCCACTGGTAGGTGCTAAACCATTATCATCCTTCGGTCATGGGATCAAGTCCATTGGACATGCTGAACATGATGGTTTCTCACCCAGAATAGCGGTTGTCCTTTTTTAAAACTGTATATAATTTTGATAACATTCCAAAATCAATTTTATAAACATTGTTAAAATAATATTGATCATTAAATAACCTTTTACTATGGTTTTCAATACATTTTTTAATAATATTATTTTACTATTATCAAAATGAAATTAATGGTTATATAACCTCAAAAGGTTATCAATACTATTAAACATAATTTTATAAAATTCAAAAAAATTGTATCTCAAATAAATAATTCACTAAAACCTATACATGGAATAAATTTCACAAAAAAATATCCTTTAATCATTCGATATTCATAAGACAAGTTTTCGAAATGGGTTATTAGGGAATTGAACATATGATAAACAATAAAATTATAACCATGATTTTTTTAATTAGAATTAATTTAAAGAATATATATATTATTATTACATAATATAATGATATTTCTTATTTCTTATAAAAAATGTACAATTGTTGAAAAATTATAAAATTTATTTTTTTAAATCCGAATACAAAAATATATCTTCAATTTTATATCCACATATGTCATTCCTTGGTTAATAGTTTAAAATAAGGGATTCATTCTCAATATCTAATATAATCCATTAAAATATTTTGTTAATAAAATTTGAATTATCATAACTATGTCCCTTTAGAGATTCAAAACTAGCGCACAATAAGTTACATTTTAATGTACTAGGTATTGCTATAGTCAAGACTGATGTTCCCTATTAATATTTATTAACCCTAGGTACATCTTTTCCTGAACCACATCAACTCATAGTATCTAGAAATGGATGTATTTTGATGAAAAACTACCAAATCCCTATATTAATCAAAATTAGGATGCTCTTCTATACCTATCCTAAAAGTCCATCATACGGCTATGTTCGCTAATATATGTTTTCTTTAAAATAGTACGCACAAATTCTTCAAAACATACTCTGATACTAACAGTAGAGTAATCAAACCAAGTAGTTCAGATCCAAATACTTATTTATTACATTGGGAAAATGTATTATTAATCACATTTTGAAGGACTATATTGTTTAGTAGTCTTGTTAAACTAGATACATGATAGAGTCTTACTGTAACACCATAACCCCAGATTATCGGAACTAGGGAATTACATTATTAAATTTTCATGATTATAAATAAATAAATCTAGATGGAAAAATGGTTTTGTTAGTCTTTAGGAAACTAGATACATACCTTGATCCCATTTTACATTGGGAGAAGAAAACAACATATAATACATAAAAAAGTTTGTAATATCCATCATTGAAAACTGAATAAATGATCCCTTCTTCATAACTATGAAAATTAAAAATAAATAAATGGGGTGATATAAAATTCTCAGTATGGGATAAATATAGAGTAAGTGTGAATTAATAATATTTGAATAATAATAAATAACACATAATCAATATGGCATGGTGAATAATTAAAAAACTCACGCCATCAAAAAACTGAGAATGAAAATGAATTCATAAATCATTACATAGTGAAAACCACATTGAATGTAAAAATTGAATACCTAATTTAGATATTGACTATTATTTGGACATCATGTATCTAGAACATGGACCATCATACCATCGAGACAGTTTATGACTGTCGGTTGAAACCCATCTAATTATGTTTTGGAAATAAACTCGAATGTTTTGTCATCAACTGTTTGGTTTCATGAGACTTTTCTATTCATTTAGGGTCTATAATGGGAACGTACCATCCATTTACATCCATTGAATAATAATAAATATCTTTTACTCCAGAAAAATATGTCTTATCAATTTCTATATTTCGTATTGTATACAAATTCATTAATTTTTCCATAATTAAAACAACATTCAAAATATACACAGTATGTAAAATGATATACATATAAGAAAATAATAATATCCATTATACAAGAATATGGGTATCTAATATGAATTTAATTTAAAATGAAAAATGATCTCAAAGGGGCAATAGACACACCACATAGAATTGATTTGGTGCACAATACAAATAAAGTCCCAATGAAATGGTAATTGAGATGATGTCCCTTACCAAATTGTAATCGATCGAATCACATAATTTAAAATGAGTAATCATAAAATGAATCATTTGATACCATTAATTTTAATAATATAATGATATTATAAATCAAATGTAAGCATACATACACCACATACAATAAATAAGCAGGGAACAATGGAAATGTCATGAAAATAAAATTATGATTAGAAACACATTACCTTATGATAAAATGTATTCTTAAATTGATCTTTATATCCTGAATAATCAGAATAAATCCATTAATTAATTAATTTAGAACGTTATCTACATGTAAACTATTTAGTATAATTTAAATATGTTTATTTATGTCTTTTTGGATGAGTTATAAGATAAAAATTTATCGCTCAAGGGCATTTGTTTCCTTGGTTATCACAACTGACATACTTTTTATGAGTATAGAAATTCATTAGTAATGGATATAATTCTACATAATTTAAGTTATATATTTTTAATGAACATTAATAAGTGTAAATGGTTATATATACAATTTTGATACATTTTATGTGGATGAATCAATAGACAAGTTGTTCTGTGAAAATCATTTAGATTATGATAGTGGATATTAATCATAACAAACCCATTTTCTTTTCTGATATATTATTATGTAAATATTTCACATAAAAATGTAAAAAGGTTTATATTTTAAGATCCAAAATATGTCTCAACAATTTAAATTGTTTCATTAAATCCTTTATTAGAAATTTTATGGATGAATCTGCATCGTCCACGAAGGTTGTAAATTGAAACCTAGCGGACAATGATTTTGATTATAAAATAAAAGATAGACAATATGGAGTTTGATAATGGTTATGAAATTAAAATGTTATAAATAAAAATTATATATATATATATATATATGATACTAGAGTTAACCTAATCAATTGGACATATATGGTTGGGATATAATAAGAAAATAAGATAAAATGAAATTAAATTAAATGAAAAAGGAAGAGGATTTACCTCTTGAAATAACTTCTATAAGAACCTACTTAAGGGAAAGGGTTTTAGTAATTTTCAAAGACCAGGGGATCCCGGACATTGGGAGGGAATATAAAAGAGTATTTGAAATGATATTTTAGAAGATTCAGTGCTTAGAAGTGTGTTGAAAAGAGGGGTGAGGGGTTGTTTTAAAGTGGAGGAAAGAGGTGTTTTCTCAATATTTTATTAATTATTTTATAATTTTTTACAAGAAAAGAAATAGTACTAATTATTGTGACAAAAAAATGGATAATTTTCATGTGATTTTGAACTAATGGTTTCTTACATTATCCATGATGCAAGTAATATTGTATCTATTTTATAATGTATTAAAACGTAAATTACATTATTTTACTATTTTCCAAACATTCAACTGTTTTAGAAAAAAAAAATTCCCCTTACCATTTTTGACATGTAGAATCCAATAATGATATCCATTTTATGAACATAATTTTATAAATTTAAGAAATATATTTTTTAATTAAAATCATTGTTTACTCAAAAAATACAGATTTGAAAATTATAACTGATTTTATAACATGCTGAAAATTTATCATAGGTCTCATTAAGTTGTCCTAATATCACAGGACAAAGAAATATTTGTTTTGGACTAATTTTTCTTAAAAAATAAAATTTTAAATATATTTATTGATTCTAAAATTTTAATTAAATATATATTGATCATAAAAATACCAACACTTAATTGTTAATTTCTAAAATAATCACATTCATTTATAACGTGCGTAAATTTTATTTATACTTTCATGGGTGATGATACTATTCATAAGGGTCATATTACTATTTATAAGTGTACATTAATATTCAAAAGGGTAACATTAATATTAATAATGGAAGGTTACTATTAAAAAAAATTAGGTTGATCACATGAGACTCTAAATATATTTCTCAATAAAACTATGTTTGTCTGTTTTTTGAACATAAAATGAAAAAAGTGGAAAAATTATGTTTAATATAAATGTTTCAACTATATCATATATTAATGTTCTGTTTTGTTTAAACATAGTTTTTCTTTTATAATAATATATCTAATGAATTTAAATTGTTTCAGAAGAAAAAGACAATAACATATTGGGTTTTCATATTCTTCCGTCCTTTAGAAATTTCATCCTCAAAATTTTTCAGGTATATAGCAGTCTAAAATAATACAGGTGGTTCCTATTCATAATGTCCTTAGGTTCCCTCAAATGTTCCTCAATATAATGGTTTCTGAAATGAACCATTACAAATTGAGTTGTCTGATCTCTCAATAAATTTTCTCTTCTTTCAGGAATATTGATAGTATCTTCAATGTATGAAAAATCATGTTCGAGTTCTATTTCATCATAGTTGAGTACATGCATTTGTTCAGTAATGTACTTATTTAATAATGATATATAGAACACATCATGATCTTTCGATAGACCTGGGGGAATCGTTAAATGGTAAGCTATAGCTCCAATTCTTTCCATAATTTCAAATTTTCCAATATACCTCGGGCTCAGTTTCCTTTTCTTATTGAACATTATGTTACCCTTCCATAGAGATGATTTTAGGAATACATGATCTCCCACTTGAAAATCCAAATCATTTATAAATTTTTCCACATAATTCATTTTTATACTCTAAGATTCTTTAATATGGTCTTGAATTAACATTAAATTTATTTTTGTATCTTCAATAAGTTCTAGGCTTATATGTTTCCACTCTCTAAATTTATCACAACATCTTAGAGTTTGACATATATTTTCATATAATACATTATATGGTGCTATTTGAAAACTATAATGGAAACTATTATTATCAGAAAATACCATTAAAGTAAGTTACCTTTCCCACATACCTTGAATGTCTTGTGAGCATGATCTCAACATTTCTTCTTTTGTTTAAATAGCCCCTTAAGAGGTTTCATCAGTTTGGGGGTGACAAAAAGTACTATTTTGAAGCTCAGTATCCATATAATTCAGGGGACTTTTTATGAATGTTGATGTAAATTGGGGATCCCTATAAGAAATAATCTATATAGGTGAACCATTAAGCCTTACAACTTCATAAATATAGATTCTTTCCAGGTGATCAAGTCATAAATATTCTCTTATACAATGAAAATGTGATAATTTTGTAAGATGATCAACACTTACCCATATTGTATAACTCCTTCTATGTGTCTTCGGCAGTCCTATGACAAATTATATCATAAAATCGAACTATTTCTACATTGGAATAGGTAGAGGTTTAATTACTCATATATAATTTTTTTGTCGGCCTTCAACTATGGAAAAACTAGACAACGTAACACACAGTCATAAATATACCTCTTCATGCAATCCCACCAAAAATATTCGGTCAGATCTCTGGAAATATTCATGATACTAGGGTGTATATTGAAAATTTTAGGTATAAACCTCATTTAATAGTACTATTTTCATCTCTAGTGCTAATATAAAAGATATCATCATTTCAAATTCAATAACTCCATCTTCACACATGATGTATTCCAATATTCCATCCTTAATGGCTTTAATTTTCTTTCGAAGGTTCTTGTCATAAGATTCAGAGTATTTTATCATCTGTTGTAAATATGGTCAAGAAATCATTTGAAAAAGGAAATATTCTTCACCATCCATAAAAATTCATATATCCATATTTACATGATCCATGAATGTAGGATCTCTCTCAATCCTCATTTGGGTGATAAGTCCATGATCATTAATGATTAATGCATCTACTACCTTATTTTCCATTATTGGGTGGTAGTGTATTGGAATGTCATAATATTTTAGTAAATAAAGACATATACATTGCCACATGTTGAGTTATTTAGATGTAAAAATGTATTCAAAACACTTGTGATCCATATATATTTCAAATCATTAAATATGGAAATAGTATCTGCTTATTTTCAGATATAAAATTAGGGATTCTACGCAAGATCATGAGTTAGATAATTTTGATCACGAGTCTTCAATTGCCTTGATTCACAAGAAATAAAATTATCATTTTTCTTATAGGCACAACCTAATCCATCCATTTATGCATACTTGTAAATCACAAACCATTCATTTCGGGATGGAAGAGTCAAAATTGGAGCATTAACCAATCATATTTTCAATTATTCAAAAAAATCATTACAAATTTTTTTCCATATGAACATAACCCAATTTACGTTTTATATTGGTTAGTGGGTCATCCAATAAAGAAAACTTCTATAACAAAAAATGATAGTAAGTTTCTAAGTCAACAAAACTATGTACCTCAGTTATTTACTTTGTAGAAGACAATTATTTGATTTCCTTTCTCATCATAGGATCATCCAAAATTCAATCCATAGATAAAAATTGGAAATAAAGAGACTTCTTTAAATAATAATTCTTATTTAATAAACATCCTATATAACAATTTTCTTCAAAGAGTCCATAGATCATCCTAAAAGTGTTTATGATGGTCTTCACAGCTTTTAATATATTTCTAGACTTCTCCAATAATAACCACAAAAAATCCACCTCATATTTTTGAAAAATATGTTAATTAGGGACATGAAAATAGAGTGTTCATTAGTCAGTCCAAATGAAATTACTATAAACATGTAATGCCCATACTTGGTTCGGAATTCTATATTTAGAATATTCCCGTTTCTCACATGCAACTGATGATATCCACACCGATGGTCAATCTTAAAAAAATTATTAATCTTTGTGTAGTTGACGAAATAGATCATCAATATGATGTACATGATAGTTTTTATTTTTTGTAAAATCATTTATTTCACTATAATAAAAGCACAACCTCATGGATGCATCTTTTTTCGTGGAAAAGAGAATATAGTCTCCCCATAGAGAAAAACTTGGGATATTAACTATCTTTTCACCTAATTACTCTAGTTGTTTTATTAAATACATGAATTTTAAATTTTCTATTCTATAGGGAGTCTTTATTATAGGTGTCATACTAAAATTAAATGAATAGAGAACTCAACATCCAACTCGAGAGGATTTCAAGTTAAATCCTTTGGAAATACATCAATGTATACTTTCACAATAGGTACATATTCAATTTGATGATACATAGATGATGTTTTATTATCCACACCAAGAATTTCATTTAGAAGTGATACTACATGTGGATCTGGATAAGATCTAGATTATTAAGTTTATTCTATAAATATAATGGATTTTACATTATTATCAAAAATTGAAACTTACTTCATCTTATAATAGGTTTTCACATCATAATTTTAAAGCTAATTCATACTGAAAGTTATGTCAAAATCAATCATAGTTATACTGATAAGATTAGAAACTAATGTGTGTTTATGTATCACAAAGGGGACTGAATAACACAACTTTTTTTCAACGATACTTCCCTTGTGAGTTTTGACTGTTAAGACCTATATTAAATAAAATTGGAAATGTATAATCTACATGGTATACTAGGAATATATAAAAGAATGAGATGATCTTGAATCAATTAAATCATTGGATTAATTTGTGGAAAAATTATTGTACTATTTATCACATCACTAGGAATATCTACATCTATAGTTGTGTTTGGATACGTCGACTCTTTCTCCTGTGGCCTTTTTCGAGGAAATTTTCATTGGAGTTTAGGAAAACTATATTTATATAGTTCAATCTCCCTACAATTAAATCATTAAACATCATTTATTTTTCTCTTCCCCTTTCATTCTCTATATCGGTGACCCTTTTCTCCACACATATAAAAAACACACATGCCTTTTACACATTATCAAGGATAGTAATTTCTAAAATTCCTTCATAATAAGAATTGCTTCATTAACAACATCATATTTAGAGATTCTTATTTTCCATGATTATTATATGTCCTCTTATTCTCTTGATTTACCTTCAAAAATTGGATCATGAATATTATTTACTTATTATGGTGGCACTTAATTCAATTTCATCATATGATTAAAATTTTTTTGACGCAAGAGCTTTTAAGATATTTGGAATAATAAAATCAATGAAATGATCAGTATTTTCTTCTGAATCAATTATTTAATCTATTCCATATGTGGATAATCTGGTATGAGGAGCCTCACTCTCCGCAACACTCTATTATTACCTTTTTTTCTAGATGAGTAATTTTATCTTCATTTTAGTCTGTTTCTCAGAAGGGAAACATTTATTGAAGAAAAATTACTTACAAGATTTTGATTCATTATCCTCAATTTCATCTTCTCTTATGGTATTATAGATCTTGGACCACCATTGATCAACATAAACCTTGATACTATATACTTAAAATACTACCTTTTTTATTTTAATTGCATATTAAAAATAGAAATATCCTTTCAAGGGACATCATCCACTACTAAGCTACTACTAGATTAATAGCCCCACTAAATGATGGGAACTTCAGTTGTAAGAAATGATCCAACACATGTGTAGCATGGTTATTCATTATAGCCTTAGTAAGTTTTCTTAATATGGTCATGATCTACTCAGCTCCAATACTAACTGTGTTGACATACTCAAAGGGCCATTCCCGACATTATCTATGGGTATTTATTCCCATTATCCAAGTAGGAACCACTACATGACAATTTCATTCAAAAAAATTGGTTATAATTCATATAGAATAATTTTTAACTTGCATAATCTGAAAATTTATCCAGAGCTAATCTCGTAATTTTATAAATGAATTCTATTTTCTTTTAAATCCTTCATAATGTCTTGAAGAAAAAAAATGTAAATTAAATTATGTATATCCTAAACGAGTATCAACCCACGTGTGTAGTAAAACCCATCATCATGTACCATGTAACATTGATTCAACTCGAAAAACCATATCAAAGTTGTTTATCCTAGGTATATCTATGTTAGAACCATCTACACATATAGTATCTAAACAAGTATGTATTGCTAGTAATACCCACACAATCTCTACCTTACCAAAATTATAGGGTGTTCTTATATACTTATCCTCAATTTCGACCTTTGGGTCATCCTCCCTAATCATAGATTCCTAAATCAAGTTCCCATTTCTTGTAATAAAATTTCTTTGCTACCAACTGTAATGACCTAACCCCATATTCCCAGAGTTGATGCGTTACTTTGTTACATTGGCATGAATAAAAAGAAAAAAATACCAAATGACCAATTATTTTAGTAATATTTATGAAACTAGATAAATAATTTGAAGCCATTTTACATTTGGAGAAGAAAATATCTTATAACACATAACAAAGTCTAATAATATGTATCCGTTAATAGTCAATAAATGATCTCTTCATCAAAAACTTGGAAAGGAAAATAAATGAAGTGGGTGAGATCAAATGCTCATTAAGGGTTACATATAGAGGAATCATGAAACCATAATAATTGAATAATAATCAATTGCACATAATCAATATGGCATGGTGAATAATTGAAAATAAAACACCATTAAAAACTGAGAATGAAAAGGAATCCACATATGTTTTCATAGTGAACACCTCATGGAAAGTAATAATTGAATATTGAAATAATATAATGTTTATTATTTAGATGTAATGAATCAGGAACATAAACCATCATACCATTGGGATGTTTGAGGTCTATGGGTAGAAACCCGTGAGATTCTGTTTTTAAAACAAACTCAAAGGGTTTTGTACCCAACTATTATATCTATTGAGACCAATAGATGCATTGAGGGTATATAGAGGGCCCATACTATCACTAAAAGTAAACAAGGAATTATTTTAAAAATAATTAATTCTAGAAAAAAATTCCTTACAAATTTCTATATTTAGTAGAGGATATATATTCATCAAAATTTTCACAATCAAAACAACCATCAAAATAAAAACTGTATATAAAAGGGTATAAGACTAAGATAATAATTATATAGATTATAAATGTATATGGTTATTTAATAAGAATGTAATATAAAAAGAAAAATTATCCCAAATGGTAAGTAGATACACCACAAAAAAATGATTAGGTGGACAATACCTAGTAAGTCTCAAAGAATTTGAAATTGAGACAAAGTCCCTTACCACATAGTAATCAATCAAATCACATGACTAATAATTAATAATAATAAAATGAATCATTTTATACCATGAATATAATGAGAATCATTATATTATATACGAAATGGTAGAATACATAAACCACATACAAGAAATAAGTGGTGAACAATGGAAATCTTATGGAAATAAAATTGAGATGAGAAACCCCTTACCTTATGCATGAATGTGTTCTTTACATGATCTTAATGTCCTGAATAATTATATTTAATACATTAATTAAATAATTGAGAACCTTATCTACATTAATTTTATTTATAATAATTTTATTATGTTTATTTATGGTTTTTTGGATGAGATATAAGGAATAAATTTATCGCTTGAGAGTATTTTTTTCTTTAGTTTTCACAATCAGTATACTTGTGTATGAGTATGGATGTTAATGTGTGAGGGATATCATTATCCATAATATAATTTATATATTATTAATGAATATACTGATGTATAAATGGTTATTTATATCATTTTGTTACATGGTATGAGTTTTAAACATTAGATAAGTCATTTAGTGATAATCCATAAATTATTTCGACGATTATTGATCATAACAAACTCATTTTGTTTTATCATTTAGTATTATGTAAATTTGTTTCTTAAAAAACATAAATACTGTTATATTATAATTTTAAAATTATTAATCAGCCATTAAAATGGTTTCATGAACATATTTGAGGAGTAATTTGAAGATTGAACCATCATCATCTTTAATTGTTGTAAATTTCCTCCTCTAGGACGATGGTTTTGTTTATAAAATAAAAGTAAAAGAGTAAAGATATAGATAATTTTTATTATACTAACATGATATAATTATATTATTTAGATGATACAAAATTTATCATGATCAATTTTATATAAAAGTTTTAGGATAGAATAAGAAGATAAGAGAAAATTAAATTAAATTTAATGAAAATGAAAGATGATTTTCCCCATGAAATAACATCCTTGAGAACCTCCTTAAGGGAAAGGGTTTTGGTAGTTCAGAAAGACCAAGGGCTTTTGGATGTAAATAGGGTGTATGGAATATTATTTCAGTAGAACATTTAGAAGCATCATGTCTTTGATGAGTGAGAAGAATATGGGGTTAGGGGTGGTTTTTATAGTGGTTATAGGGAGTTATTTCTCAATATTTAATAAATTATTTTATTATTTTTTCCAATACATGAAATTGTTGGATTCTTGGGAATAGAAAAAGTAATAATTGAATGTTAGTACAAACTAATGGGTTCTTAAATTAATCATTATTCTGGAAACAATGTATTATCTAATAATGTATTATACCGTAAATTAAAGTATTTTACTGTTCCCCAAAAATTCTTGTATTTCAGAAAAATCCAAAAAAACCCTTACCATTTATTGACATCTAGAATCCAATAATGAACACTATTTTATGAAAATAATTTTCTAAATATTATCAATTTAATTTTTAATTAAAATAATTATTTACATAAATTTATTAATTAAAAAATTGTAATTAAATATTTTTTTCTCAAAAAATACCAAAACATAATAATTTATTTTTAAAATATTCAATTACATTTTCAGAATGCCTAAATTTTATTTATACATTCATGGATGAGGTTACTATTCATAAGGGTCAAATGACTATTCAAATTGGTATATTATTTTTCATAAGGGTAACATTACTATTCAAAAGGGTAAGTTACTATTCACCCAAAATTATGTTGATCGTATTGGAATCTAAATAAAATACTAAAAGCAACTGTGTATATCCATTTTTTGAACTAAAAATCATAGAAGTGGAAAATTTTAGGTTAATGGATATGTTATAAGTATCTCCTATGAGAATGTTTTGTTTCATAGGGACTCAGTGTTGCATACATAATAAGCTATCTAATAAATGGAAATTATTTAAGAAGAAACATACCATAAAATCATGGGGTGTTATACTTACATTAAATTTGTGTACAAAAATTACAAGATAATAGTTTTATTTTGGGAATAACTTTGTTTCATCTAGAATATCTCATAATATTAGTCATGGTACACTTCATAGAATCTTGGGGAAATGAATAAAAATAAGGGTGAACATAAATATTTTGTAAGTGTTAAGTAAAGTAGAAGATATCATAAATCAACAATAATTATCAAAATGGAAAGGTAAATAATTTTGACAAAATTCAAATTAAATAGTAGATAATTAATATTAAGTATTTATGGGTAAGACACTTAATGAACATTCAATTTAATCAATAAACTGAAAATAAAATTCAACTTGAGAAAACATCATACAGAGAATCTCTTTTATATTAATAACAAACTACCAAATGAAGGAAATGGTATATTATTGAAAACTATATTTCCCTAATACATGATACATATAAAAATAATAAAATTAAAAATATATTTTATCATACTATTGTAATAACAATCATAAAATTGTTTAAAACATATTAGTAACAAACTTAAATGGTTTGTTTCTAATTGATTTCTTCTAATGAGACTACTAATGCATTAGGAGTCTTTCAATGAACAGTCACAATCCCCCAATAATACATATCCAAATAATTCCACATATATCAAATAATCTATTTAAATTATATGAAATGTTCCATATTCTCAAGTTTCTACATGAATTATAGGATACATATTCATCAATATTCCAAATATATGAAAATTATTAAATGTAGTAAACCATATTTAGAAATAATATATTATTTATGTGATAAAATTATCCATGAAATATAGTGTGGATATTTATATGAAATTTAATTTCCCATGATCATAGGAAAGTGGACAATTCCAGGGAGAGTTTATGACAACAAAAATGAATCAAAGAAGTAACTTTCGATACTTTATTTAGTGAAAATGATCAAAAAAGTTCCCACCAAATATTAAGGATATATCAATATAATATATATCTATTGGAGTAATAATTATGGGTTTTTTTAAAATATTAATATAAATATCTTAAAATGATCATTAAAAACATTCTCTAGCAAAATATTTTTTTTATTTAAGAAAAACTTTTTAAATTCCATTTATTTGAAAAAAATTAAAAAATATAATTTTAGAAGAAAATATTGTAATTTTCTTATAAAATAAATTTTTAAACAAATAAATTAAGCTTTAAAACATTAGAGTGGTCATAAATTCTATAAATTCCATTCATACATTACTCGTTAAAATAATATTCCTTTCTCATTTTTGGTAAAATCCAAACGTAAATTGTTTGGAAATATTCATAGTATTTATTTGAATGAAATTTATAAAGGATAAAAATGGATGAAAATTATTTTGAAAAACAATATTAAAAATGATACAATATTTTTATAAACATTGTATGGAAGAAAACATATTTCCAAATAAAGAGTGAAATAAATCCATTTTTTCTTAAAAACGTGTTTTAGAAAATCTTAATTACCAAATATATAAATTTGTTCTATTACATAATAATATCATGATTAAATAGAGGATAACAAAATTAAATTATTTTATAATGAAATATTAAAGTGATTTTCTTCATCTGATATTCAAGAATAAAAAATCTCAATTAGAATGAAATTGTGGAATAAAACCTTAAAATTATGATACCATTAATGTGATAATTAACCAATGAATCGATTATGTGAATAAAATAAAAATAGAAATTAATATAATAATAAGTAATTAAACACATATTCATATTGTGACATAATCAATGATGTATTTCATTAACCCATTTAGTGGAATTTTTTTACGAAATCAATTACCGTACCCTTCCTTCTAATTTAGCACAATGTTACGTCCTATATAGTAGTTTTAAAGTAGTTATTATCATTTAATAACACCATATTATTCTTTAATATATCACATATGATTTTATTTATAACATATCATATACGAGTCATTAATAATATTTTTATTATTTTCAATGTTTCATGTTTTAATTTGGCTATTACCTCATGCATGATTCATCATGAAATATTTATTTCTTGAATTTTTAATATAGATATTTCATCTCGATATTAATAATAATGATAGAATTATCATTGTTTTATATCACTTTTACCTTTAAAACAAATAAATAAATATTGTTATTGAAAATGAAGTTTGTTACAATCATTATAAATACTCATAAATTACATAAATTACATAAATTGATATCTCTTCCAAAGTGAAGTATATTTATTAAAAAATATAACCAAACCATGAAAGGACCGTATTGGTATAGTGTCTTTAGAAACTGGGAATCCTAAACAACGGTTTCATAAAACATCTACATTGTCTCCCATTTATCTCATCATATCTAGACGCCTTTTTCTCATATCATACTTAATACCATTCATTACGTCAATGGGAGAAGAAACATATAAAAGGGTGAGACCAAATGATTAGTAAGGGTAAACAAATGAAATAACTGTCAAATATAACATTTTAAAATCTTATCATGCATACAATAGACCATAATATGATGTCATGGGATAAATTATAAAAGTGAAATATAATACCAATAATAATTATATTAGACATTAACCATTGGAGTATACACACATAAGCATTGAAAATAATTTCATCTTAGTCAAGGCTCATTTCCATGACCATCATAGCAGAAATATACCATTTAAAAACTGAGTTCACTCTTCATTCCAGTCCTATATCACTAAACCAGATTTACATATCATTCCATCCATTTACATCTCATGAGATATAAATATTTACCCAATGAATTGTAGGAATATATAGGTCCCAACCATCTTATAATGAAACCATTATTACATCTGCCCCAAAAACATAAAAGCATTTACAATAGCATAACCCATGACATCAAATGGGTATGATAAACATAATTCCTTCATAATTGATATAAAAACATTGATTTACTAAATATAATTCCATAAAAAACTAAATAAGATCATAATAATAATAGTTATATTAATATAAACCTATGTAATCTTATATGGAAAATAATTTTGATAAAACACTTGAGCTTTTTTCCTGAGGAAAATATCATTTCTTCTTCAAAAATATTTTATTTTCCCAAAATGTCATGTTATTTTAAAATAAAAGAATTTAGTTGAAAATTAACTTTTAAGAATATAGAGGAATATTCATTGAAATAAGGCTTTATGAATATGTAAAAAACCATTCATTACATATAAGTTAAATAAATATTCTCCTCGTACATTTTTAGGAAAAGTCAAAAAGTACCTCGTATGGTAAAAAATAGAAGATTCCTTCCAAACAATGTTGTAAAAGTATAAATGGGTAAAAGTGAATTTAAGTATATATAGAATAATATTTTAACTTTTATGATAATATTTTAAAAAAACATGTACATGGATGATAAATATATTACCACTAGATACTTAGGAATAATAAATCTCAGATAAAACGATATTGGAAAAGCTATCTGTTACCTTAGGTCCGATATGCTTAGTTCGTATCTTAACCAACTACATAATGTTTTAAATAATGGTACTGATTTATTCCAGGATCATAATAATTTTTATGGGAACATTTATTATTATATTTTCATCTATTTGATAGTAACATTTCATGGTTACTCGTTATTCAGGCATTAACTGCTTTACGCCCTATGGAGGCGATAGGTCGTACCTACGCAAGCGTGGCGATATCATTCCCATAATTTTTGAGTGGTATTGAGTTGGATGGTTTATAGTTTCTCAGAATATGAATAATGGTATATTAAGAATAAATAGTTATTATTTCCACTATTATACCAGTCTATGTAAGATGATGGTGAAAAATAAAATACACCATGGTGTGGAGATGGTAAGCCGTACAAACGCACGCGCAGTGATTTAATTTTTCATAAGATGGAAAAATGGTGATATAGGGTGGTTTATGTTTTATAATAACATATAATTATATTAATTATACTAGTTTTAGTACTTTACAATTAAACAACTAAGGAAGATTATGTATAAGAAGAAATAAATTTGAAAGAATCCGTAGAAGAGATTATTTCTTCCTCGACATCCCCCATTTACATTTCTCGTTAGGGAACTAGAGTTGGTATTTTGAGAATACCATAACCTCTAGAATGTAACTATGGAAGCTGATAAATGAAATGGGAAGGGTTTGGATGAGAATGGAGGCTCAAAATGGAGTGAATAGAAGAGGGAGGAGGTTCCCTTTTATAAGAGAGGATATGTGTACTTTAGGAAACTCTCAAAAATATTAATTTATAATAAATTTAATTTGGTCTAAAAATTTACCAAATCTCATTTAATTAAAATATCATATTTTTTTGTACTAATTCCCATCATCAAATAATATATAAAAAAATTTACAATATTTATTATCCTTATAATTTTTGTTAAACCTTTATTTTACCAGTTTTAATCTTACCAAGATATCATGTTATTTACACTTTGTTGGTTAATGTAATTATCATATCATGTCAAACGACCCAAAAAAATTATTTATGACATATTTGGACTTATATAATCCATTTTTCAGAAAAATAGTTTTTAGTAATTTAATATCATTTAATAAGCCATTTTATGTTTTAAGGTATAAATTTTTTCAATTTTGGACACTATTCATACATTATTTTTAAAAAATTCATAAATACTTTAGAACATAAAAAACAAGCCATTATCTAAATGATAATATGTCAATGTCATCTAGAAGATTCTTGTATGACATGAAAATATACATATTATATTTTTTTTAATATTTATAAATTCATTTATTTAAATCTTTCATTATTGATGTCATCACTACATCTTATTTGTGCCATAAATAATACTATCTATATAATATCTAAAAATTATAAATAAAATACCATGATGTAGAATTTTTTTAGCTTTATAAGTAATATTAATTTGAAAATTCTTCAGTTATAGAACCCTATATTAAAATCAATTTATTAAATGTTATATGTTGACGTTATAAATATATTTACATTAAATTAATTTTTATAAAATATCATTTTCAAATCCATGGGAATCCATGGGGTCCCCAAATCGCCCCAAGGATTCCCATGGTCAATAATATTTAATCAAATAGGATTATGAATCTTTTTATTGTAGTATTCTTTTATTCTATTATATTTTGTTTAGCCTTATTTATCATATTTACCCGTTAACCATGGTAAATAAGATAATTACTGAAGTTTCTATTCACAATGTCCAAAAATAAAAGGTACCTATTCACAAAATTAGGAACATATGATTCCAAATATGGAATCCATTTTCCATATTCAAAACAAATAAGTTGCATTATTTTATTTAAAATTAATCCCATTGTTGAAATGAGAGTACATGTTTTAAAAGGTAAAACATTGCAAAAGATTGAATTTTTTTAACTATAATATCAATATAAAATTAATTATAATGACATTAAATATATTAAATATTAAAAATATTTTATTTATAATTTAAAACCATTAAATATTATAATTTAATAATATAAATTATCTCGATGAAAAAAGTTGTTTTTAAATAAAATTTAGTATATTTTTATTATTCATAAAAACATGAATGTTCATGGAAAAATATAAGAAATTTATCAAAAGTAAATTTTTATATCCCTCTTAAAAATAAAATTTATATGTTGTCATATAGAAATTATTAATGGGTCAAAATCTTAATTTTAAATGGGTTCTCAATTCAAGGATATAAAATTGATTTTTATAAAAAAAATATATGTTCTTATACATAAAAAATGTTTTATTCATACCATTTAACTAAAATATCAATTGGATGAATAAAAAAATATATTCTATTAATTATATAACACATATATCTCATTAATCTCAATAACAAAGGTTATTCACTAAAAAAATCAAATATCTAATTGATTTATATTTTTTATAAATAATTAATAGCCAAAACATTCATAATGAATTTTCATAAGTTAGTTACAATTATTCTGGCTAACCTAATAGATAGGATATAATGATAATTTCATATTAATGGAATCTCGTGGTTCTTCAAAACTCATTATTGCATAAAAATCAAGATAATGAAGAATAAAAATATATTAAATAAAATATTTCATAAAAACAACCTCGTGTTATATTCTACCCCCCTTAAACTGAATATCTCCCTCGAAATTCACCAAATGGAAATAAAAAGGGTTGGGTACATCTCCTTCAAAATATCCTCAAGTTCCCATTTATCTCGTTCAAATTGGTGGTTCCTTAGTAAAACATTAACCAAAAAGTGGTCTTGTTTCATAGACATTTTTCTCTACAATCCAGAATCTGTATCGATTGTTCTTCATAAGAAAGGTCTTGCTCTAGTGGTAAAACTTTTGAGCATAGTACATTTAAAAGATAAGGTATATACTTTCCTAGGAGAGATACATGGAATACCTCAGAAATGTGAGCGAGATTCGATGGAAGAACCAATCAATAAGCTACCTTTCCAACATGATCAAGAATTTCAAAATGACCAATATACCTAGGGCACAACATGCATTTCTTTCCAATCTCATTATTCTATTTGAATGAGATATTTGTAAGAACACCTTATCACCCACTAGAAACTCTAGTTCTTTTCTTCAGTTATCAGCATAACTATTTTTTTGACTCTGATATTATCTTATGTGTTGTTGAAATAATTCGACCTTATCTACCATTTAATCAATAAGATTAGGTCCTTATCTCTTTCTTTCCTGAACTTCATCCCTGATAGTTGGATATATGCACTTCTTTCCATATAGGGCTTCATAATGAGCCATTTGAATACGGAATGATATCTATTATTGTAAGAAAATTCTACCAGTGGTAGTTGTTGACCCCAAAAACCTTTGAAATCCATAAAGAAAGTACTCAACATGTCTTCCAGAGCTTGAATTTTCCACATAGAATAAACATCCATATGCGGATGATAATAAGGGATGAAACATTACTATGTATCTAGAGAATGCTAAAGAATTTTCCAGATCATTGAGGTAAACCTTGGATTCTGATCAGATTTAATGGAATGTGGTACTCTATGCAATCATACCACTTTCTTTACATATATCCAGGCAAGATGATCAAGAGATAAATAATCTCTAATAGCAATGAAGTGTGCTGACATCGTAAGAAGATAAACTATAAACCAGATTCTATTATTTCCATTGGATGTTTTGGGAAGTCTGATGACAAATTCCATAGTATTACTTTTCGATTTCCTTTATCGTTTGGGTAATTATTGTAACATCTCATTAGAATTTTGTCTCTTAGCCTTCAATTTTTGAAAAACCAAGCATCGAGAGACATATTCTGTGACATCTATTATAATTCCATCCAACCAAAATTAATTCTTCAGGTCCCTGTAAATATTTTTGCTTCTAGGATGAATAGATAATGAAGAACTATGAGCCTCATTCAATATCGCCTTCTTTAATTCTGGTATGGGTTGTACACAAAACCGATTCAGAAACATTATTATTTAATTACAATCAAGGTTGAATTCAGAAATATTTCCCACCTTATTTTGTAACTCTTCATTTCCCATCTACGCCTCTTTAATTTTCACTTGTACAGATGGTTGAACATTCATTTGATAAGATAATATTTCTCCCCTTCCATTATAATTTCATGATCAATCATTTTAAAATCAATTAATATTGGGTATTTTGTGATCCCCATCATGGATATGCAGGCATGGTCTTGTCGACATAATGCATTTAACACATTTTTTTCTTTCCTAGGGTGGTAATGTATTGAGTATTCGTAATCTCTATTCAACTCCAACCATCTTCTTTGATGCATATCCAAATCTTTAAGTGTAAAGATATACTTTGAACTTTTATGATCAGTATTAATATCACATCATCCACTATAAATATAATGTCTCTATATCAATAATGAATTTATTACTGCAAAATATCCAAATCAAGAGTTGGGTTATTTTTCTCATGGATTTTCAACTGCTGTGAGCAATAATCTACCACCAATTCATTTTTCATGAGGACACACCCATGCCCCTTCTTGGATGCATCAATGTAGATCCCAAGCATTTCTCTACTACAAGGTAGTGTGAGCACATGTGCATAGGCTAACCTTATTTTTAGCTCTTTGAACTTCTCTTCACATTACTCCATCAAAACAAACATAACCCCTTTTCGAGTCAACATTGTGAGTGGATTAGATAATCGTGAAAAATATTTCTAAAAATGTCGATAATATCCCCCAAACCAAGAAAAAATAAAATCTCAATTACTTCTGTTGGTCTTGACGATTTTTCAATAACCTCTATATTTGATAGATCCATAGGTATCCCATATCATGAGAATAGGTGACCCAAAAATGAATCATTTTGTATCCAAAATTCACACTTGGTAAATGTTTCCTAAAGCTTCTCTTTTCTCATAGTGTTCAATAAAATTTCAAGTGATCTTTATGTTCTTATTTTCTCTTTGAATATAAAAGAATATCGTCTATAATGACTACCAAAAATTGATCAAGATATTATCTAAAGACTCTATCCATTAAATCAATGAAAATAGTAGTGGGATTAGTAAGACCGAAATGCATCTCAATAAATTCAAAGTGTTTGTAAATTGTACGGAATGTCACATTTGGTATATACTCCCTTTGTACACTTAATTGATGATATATTCAATGAAAATAAATATTGGAATAGTATTTATCTCTACTTAGTTGGTCAAATAAGTAATCAATTCAGGGAAGATTATATTTTTTGTTGATAGTGATAGTGTCAAACTCTCGATAATCAGTGTAGAGTCTCATTGATCCATATTTCTTCTTAAAAAATAGAATAGGTGGTCCCCATGGAGATAAAACACTATGTATTAATAATTTACCAATATTCTCTTGAAGTTTCTTCTTCAATTACTACAACTAAATTGGGGACATTCTATCAGGTTCCTTTAAAATAGGCATATCACCCGATATAAGTTATATTAAAAACTCATTGTCACACTATGGTGGAAGACCTGGAAATTCCTCTAGGAAGACACCATAAATCTCCCATAAAATGGTTGTATTCTTAATCATGATTTTCTTCCCAACCATTTGAGATAAATAACCTTCATTTATTGGAATCAAGGCCCATAAGATGGAAGAAATATCCACTGGAAGGTTATGTTCATCCTTGCAGCGATAGATGATCACAGATTGTTATGATATATGAAATGTGACTTCCTTTATTCTGAAATTGATATGATTTCCATATAATGAAACCCAATCCATTCCAAGAGTCACATCAAATTCCACATAGGAAGGATCACAAGATTTTTAAAATGAACATTTCTGAAATCATCAATTGGAGAAGAATTGTATACTTTTTATGCTACTGTTGTTCCAATAAGATATTTCATAGCTTACTCAACATATAATTATCAAGGTAATACATGAATACACTTAGAAAATTATTCAGAAATAAGAGAGTGGGTGGGTCAAGAATAAAATAAAACATTTTCTACATTATATTGGATGGTAAGTGTTCCTTTCACCACTACATTTTCATACTCTATGTTTCCATAAGAAATTTCATGTTACATTCCATTTTCATTGGACATAAGTGTTTCTTTACGTCGATCATCATCAATGACCCTTGGATTATGGCATTGATTCTCAAAATGCTATATTTCCTTGAAATTGTATCATTAAAGTGTAGGAGGTTCATTTTGTGTAGCCTTTTATTTGTTCCCATAATTAGAAATCCTTTTCATATTACTTCAGCATTCAATTTCCTGATGAACTTTTCTAAACATTAAAAATTTACTAGTCCCTTTATGACAATTCCCACAATTTTTTTCCACACATTGAGTATAATGGAAAACTCATGTTCCTTTTAGTGTGGTCTTTAGATTTTCATTTGACTTCCATTTTCCTCTTCTTAATAAACCCATATGATTGATGGGTCACTCTAATTTCTATCTCATACATGAGAGCACAACAAAAAAATTCCTCGTAACTATTGAAGTCTCATATGGATAATTCTCTTCATGGACTTGGTTTTAAGACACTAAAGAATCGAAATATCTTGCTCTCTGGTTGGATAATAATTCCAAAATCATAACGTGTAAGTATTGTAATAAAAAATTTCATCGGTACCAAGTGATTCATCATTCTTTTAATTAAGTTCAATGAACTCCTTCTCCATCTTTGATTGAATAATACAAGGAAATTACTTATTGAAAAATATGTTTTTGAACTAGTCCCATTCCATGGACTCAATTTCATCTATTTTCCTCATAATATTGATAATATTACTCCATTGATCAACATCACCTTCCAAATGATATACTTCTATGATGAAGTTCTCATGTTCATAACATTGTATAACTCAAAATATCTTGTTAGCGATATAGATCCCGTTTTTAGCCACTAAAAGATCAGAAGACCCACTGAATGAAGGTAGATGCTACCCCATGAAGGATTCAACAGAATGTTTCTCCTTCCTTTGATCATTTGGGTGTCCTGAATGATTTACATCTGGAGAAAGTTTTGTGATAATGTCAACAAGATTTTTCCATCCAGCTCCCATAATATTTGGTGCATAGGTTGAAAATCATTGCATTGCCCATCGCATTTAGAATTAACATTGTTCCTTTGGGTTCCAGCTGTTGACTAAAACCAAGAATAAGAGTGTAAGAAACACTAATCACTATAGTAAATCCATATAATACAAAAGAAAATTTAAATTAAGGACACATGAGGTTTATCATTGGTTATTCCGGGTCATTTCAAAAAACGCTAGAATTATTTCCTATACGTAGACATATCCTTATGGTTCTTACTAAGGACATGTCATCCTAGTTTCCAGAGGTTCACTATACCTTTCCTATAATACCAACTACAACAACCCATAATTTACAAAAATTTCCATTACTTATGAATTTATGTATAATTGTTAGAACATATAAAAAAACCATGATCAGACAATATATGTATAGTGTCTTTGGAAATTAGGTAACATAAACAATTGGTTCATATAACATATATAGTGTCTCCCATTTAATTCTTCATATATACACTACTTTTCGTCATATCATACTAAATACCCTTGTTCATGTCCTAGAGAAACGAAACACATAAAAGGGTGATCAAAAATGCTCAGTAAGGGTAAAAAAATGAAATAACAATCATATATAACAATTGAAAATATTATTTTTTATATAAGAGATAATAATATCATGTCATGGGATAAATCATAGAAGTGAGAGGTAATCACAATAATCCTTAATTAATGAAACATTGTGGCATACACACATAAGCATAGAAATTCATTTCATACTTGTCAAGACTCATTTCCAAGACCATCATATCAGATACATTGCTTTACTAAACTGAGTTCACTCTTCGTTCCAGTGCTATATAACTAAATTTTATTTACTTGTCATTCCAACCATGTCTATCTCATGAGATATAAATCTTTGACTAATTCATTTTAGGGTGACATAGGTCCCACCCATCTTATAAAAAACCATTCATACATGTTCCACAAAAACCTAAAAACATTCACCATATCATAACCCATGAAATCAAATGGGTTTCTTAAACATCATTCCATAATAATTGGTATAAAAAAATGTTTGTCCTCAATAACATTCAAGAATAAACACAATAAGATCATAGTAATAATAGGGATATAAACATAAACCCATGTAATCATAGATGTAAAATAATTTTGATAAAACACTTGAGCTTCATTCCAGAGGAAAATATCTATTCTTCTTAAAAAACGTTTTCCATTCTAAAAATGTCATTAAATTTGAAAAAAAAAGAATTTATTTGAAAATAAACTAGCTAACATGTAGAGGAAAGTTGATTTAAATAGGGTATTATGAAGGTGTAGCAACCCTTTTTATGATGTATAAGTTAAATAACATTCTTCTCATACTTTTACTGGAAAAGACAAAAAGTACCTTGTATGGTTATCAAAAGGAATATTGCTTCCAAACCATGTAATAAAAGTCTAAATGGGTAAAAATTAATTTAAACATACCTATAATAAATGTAATAATTTTATGAAAATATTTTTATAAAACATTTACAAGGATGATAAATATATTCCCAGAAGATTCTTACAAATAAACAATCTTGTATAAAATGATATTGGATAAGTTATCACTTAACATAGGTACGATATGATTCATGAAAACATTTATTATTATCTTATCATCAATTTTTAGTAACATTTCATTTTTACTCGTTATTCAGGTGTTAACTGCATTACGTTCTTCTGTATGTTTTTAGGGATAAGTTGCTATTGATTTATTATAGTTGTATTTATAACATTTTCTACATGCTACAGAATGGTATTAGTATAATATATATCATATTTATTAATTTAATTAACCTATATAATCATTATTTAATGAAAATTATATAGAACAAATCACATCGCATCATGGAAACGGCAAGGCGTACGTAAGCACGCATGACGATATCGTTCCCATAATTATTTAGTGGTATTGAATTGGATGGTTTATAGTATCTCATAATGAGTATAGTGTTATACTATTCATATATAGTTATCATTTCCACCATTATACCGATCCAAATAAGGTCATGGTGGAAAAATATTACACCACAACATGAAGACGGTAAGCTGTACGTACGCACGCACGATGATTTAGTTTTTCCCAGGATGAATAGAAGGTGAAATAAGGTTTTTTAATATATATAATAACATATTAGAATATTAAATATAATTATGTTATTTATTTATAATGAAACAACTAATGAAGTGTAAGTAAAAAATAAAATAAATTTGAATGAATCTACCGAAGATATTACCTTTTCCTCAATGATCCTCCTTTAAATTTCCTCTTAGGGAACTTGATTTGGTCTTTTGAAAAGACAAGAACCTATATATTGTAATCTTGGGTGTTGAGAAGTGAAATGGTATGGGGTTGTCCAATATTGAAGACTCAAAATGTTGTGAATAATAGAGGGAGGAGGTTTCCTTTTATAAGAGAGGAGGGGGCACTTAAGGAAACTCTCAAAATATTAATTTATAAGAAATCCAATTTTGACTAAAAATGCTCCAAAACATATTTAATTCAAAGATATTATGTTTTTTCTTCCAAATAACCATCATCCAATTATATTTAGGCATGTTTAGAAATTTTTTTTATCCTTATATTTTTGGATTAACCCTTATTTTACCCTTTTAAATTTAACCATGATATAATGTTATTTACAAATTATGGGTTAATACAATTACCATATCATGTCAAACGGACAAAAAAAGTTATTTAGGACATGTTCCAACTTATATTAACCATTTTTCCAAATAATATATTTTTATGAATTTAAAATCATTGAATAAACTATTTTTTGTATTAAGTTATAAGTTGTGTCAATTTTTGGACACTATTAATACTTGTCTTTTTAAAAATTCTAAAAAAAATTAGTCTATAGAAAAAAATTCATTACCTCAAATATAATATCTTCATGTCATCCAGAAAATTCGTGGATGACATCAAAATAACCAAATTACATTTGTTTTAATATTTATAAATTCATTTATTTAAATCTTTCATTATTCATGTAATCACTACATCATATTTGTTTCATAAATAATACTATTTATATAGTCCCTAAAAATTTTAAATAAAATAAAATGAGGTAGGAAATATTTTTTTCATTATAATAAAAATTTATAAGTAGATATATTAGTTATATAATAATATATTAAAATTGATTTAGTAAATGTTATATGTCTGGGTTATAAGTATCTTTATTTTAAATTAATTTTTTTAAATGTCATTTTTACATCCATGGGAACTAATGGGATCCCTAAATATACCATGGATGCACATGGTTGGAAATAATTCATATAGTAGGACTAGGACCCATTTTAGGATAGTATTATATAATTAAATGTTTATTTTTTACCATTATTTACCAGATTTCCCCTTTAACCATGGTAAATATAATAATTACTGAAGTTAATATTCATAATGTCCAAAAAAAAGTACATATCGACAAAATTAGGACCTATTGATTCGAAATATGGAATATATTTTTCCAAAATAAGAACACAGAAGTTGTAGTAATTGATTTACAATTAGTCCAGTTCTTGAAATGAGAATACATCTTTTAAAAGTTAAAAGATTGCAAAAGATTGAAATATTTTTACCTAGAAATTAAATGTAAAATTAATGCTAATGAAAAAAATTATATTAAATGGTTAAAAAATTATTCAATTTATACTTTAAAATCATTTAATATTATAATTTAATCATATAAATTAACTCGATGAAAAAAGTTGTTTTTAATTAAAATTTAGAATATTTTTACTATTCATCAAAACATGAAAGTTATCATAAATTTATCCAAATTAAATTTTTTTTATCCAACATAAAAATAACATATTTATATTTTCATATATAAATTAATAATGTGTAAAAATACTAATTTAAAAATTGTTCTCCATTAAAGATTATAAAATTGACTATTTTAAAAATAGGTTCTTATACATAAATACAGTTTTATTCATAACCTATGACTAAAATATCAATGGTATGAATATAAAATAATATTTTATTATGTTTATAAAACATATGTCTCATTAATATCATTACCAAATGTAATTCACCCAAAAAAAATACAAATATCTAACCGATTTAATTTTTCCCTAAATAATTAATATCCAAATAATTCATAATGAATTTTGTTAAGTTAGTTATAATTATTCCCGATAACCTAACGATTAGGATATAATGGTAATTTTATATTAATGGAGTCTTTAAGTTCATTTAAACTCACAATTTCATGAAAATCCAACTACTGAAGAAAAATATTTTTTAAAATAAAATTTTACATAAAAACATTAGGGTGTTACAATCGTAAATATGGTATGTCATATAGATGCATGTCTAAGGTATAAATTCTCAACAATAATTATAAAAAAAAGTTATATAATATTTTTCCTTTCTATAATGATCGTAATATCATTATTAAAATACTATATACTTAAATATATCATCCATGTTATGTGGGGAAGAAAATAGAGTCATATCGGTTCGTGAAGGCGGTAGTCCACATGTACAAGAACGATGTTACAATAATTACTTCAGTGAAAAGAAAAATAAAAAAATGATATGTGTTATCTTTAAATAATGATTAATATATAATTAATATCATTATTATATAATTTATATAACATATTCTCTTTAATTTGTTCTTTATAACCTTCCTTGTGAAAGATTAGTGAAAGATGAACCACATCGCTTCACATGGTGGTAGCTCGACGTACACACGAGAGATGTCATCATGTCTCCTATGGAAAAATTAAATATATATAAATGATTCAATAACATAATATGTTTAAAAATTTTCTAAATATAAAATATTTACTGTATATACATAATCATACCCTTCCTTGATATATGGTTGTAATGACCTGGGAATTAATTCCATGTATTGTATTTTAATATATAGGATTTTACGAGTCAGACGAAAATTGACGGCGCGTGATTCTGAGGCTCAGAGTGCTCAAAATGAATTTCAGAACTTTTTTTCTTGTGTGTTCTATAAACATATGAGTGGGTTTTTGTAACTTCTGAACCGGTGCTCGGAATTGAAATATAATGGCACTGTTTAACACGAAGCACCAGTATTCACTTAAGGGGACCTTTACCTCGACCGCAGTAGGTTGAGGGTGAAAAATAGAATTTGGATATTTTGTGGAAATAGAAATAAAGTAAAGTAAAATTTTATTTTCCTTTTCTTTTTCTTGAAACTTCTAATGTTGATTGTTTAATGGTGGGGACCACCTAAACTAAAACCTCCCCCATGTGTGTTATGAATGTGGGGACCACTGAGCCTAAAACCCCAATTTTAAATTCCTAAAGGTGGGGACCACCGGAACCCCTTTAATGAGAGAAATCCTCTCAACTCCCATACTTTAAATTTTTCCAACACAATTCATTAATTGGGAAAATTAATTTTTCCAACGTGGTAAAATTAATTGAGCCAACAAAAAATTGTGCAAACCATTTTAATTTGATGAACTGAATTTAATAAGTTGGGCTATTTTGACATTTGGGTGGAATTGGGAGAGGAGAACCATTAGAGGATTCATCTCTCCAACGTAGAACGTGTTCTCCAACGAAGAATGCACCATTCAATGAAGAACACCGAAACATGAATTTTAATTCTTCATCGGGACATCCTTTTACGGTGGAAATATTCAACAATGAAGAAAAACCTCCATCGAAGAGAGTTTGTCTGATGAACCAGATCAGATCGGAGGCATGTGGCGGGTGAGACGAACGTCGACATATTAGAATTCTTCCCCACACCAACATCAATGAACCTTAGAGTTTTGGTGGTTGTTTGAATTCCTTCATCATACCATTCTTGATGATTCAACGTAAAAATAAAGAAGAGATTATAGCTGCTTGCTACCACTCTAACACAGAGAGTGCATGCCAAACATACATGGCCCAACGTCTCCGCAAATCTTGTGTATAATTATTGTGTTTTTCACAATGGAGGAGGATGACCACCAACCTAGGATGGGAATGAGAATGATGGTCGACACCCCTGCCATCCACAATGTAGGCCACGACCCAACAGTGCATCACCGCGGCCCCCGCACCACCCGCGGCATCCGCCGCCATCGGCAACCGCCACCCAGCGGCCTCCGCCGACCTGCGGCCTCCACCGTTACACGCCCTCTGTTTCCCCATGGCACCCACAGTTCCCACCACGGTCCAGGATCGACCCAAAAGTTCGGGCTAGACCCAGTAGTTCGGGTCGACCCAAACCGGGTTGGGTTGACCCAGGCCGAGTCGGTTTGACCGGACCGAACCCGGACCAACTACAAGCTTATGGCTCTATTATCCATAACATTGGCACCAGTTGTCCATTTGAAAAACCGTCCACAGAACTGTATACCTTGGAGTGAGATGGTCCATTTGTTATAACCACTTTAGATTTGTATAAAGTTGGGATACTGTCGAGTTGGATCGAGCACTAATCCAACGGGTCCCTCGGGACTAAAAGGCTAATAACTTACAGACCGGGCATCTGATTGACACACCATCTATTGCGTTGAGACCCCTATGAAATAGCGGTCATTTTGGATAATTTTTCTTGGGAATTATTCGTAGTTGGAGTATATAACAGTGACTTGAGGAGAGGACCCTCCCAGAGACAAGCAAGCTTAGAGCGGGAACCCAGTAGCTGGCTGTGATGTGAAGAATGAATAGCAATCCACTGTGGGTCAGCACTGAACAATCCTGTGAGGGTCAGCACCGAGCGAACCTATGTGGGTTATAACTGAGTGATCCTGTGTGGGTCACCACCAAATGATCATGTGTGGGTCAGCACCTAGAAATCTTGTGTGAGTCATCACCGAGCGATCATGTGTGGGTCTACAGCAGGGCCTCTTAATAGAGTAAGCTGATTGAGTAGTTATATCATATCATCTTTACTAATTTTCCTTATTTATACCTGGTGCGAGATGATTCAATACCTTTTGTTACTTTCCTTCGTGGTAATACCATGGTGGTATTCTTCTGTGTGGTGTAACTATGTGTACTTACCTTCGTGGTATTCCTTCCTTTATGGAACAGTCGAACATATTGGCTTGGATTTTGTCTCTATGTTTTCCTCATGATTGAGATGGGTATTCTTGATAACTTAGGTATATGTATGGTCATATACCTAAATAGGGTTTTCAGTTGATTTTATACATTGTGTTTTGTCCTTTTTAGATTTTGTGAGACCTTGACGGTCTTAGGGTCCCTATTAAGTGTCGTTATACTCTCCCCTGGATGGGCTATGCCCGCACCTTGTTTAATTTGGTGCCGACGAAAGACATCGCTTATTGAGGATGAGTTTGGTGAGATTAGACGACACCTATAGGTGGAGAATATGGCATGTCGGTACGCAAAGAAGATGGGGGGATGTGGAGTGCTGAGGAGGTGATCTGTACCTCTCGTTCAGGTAGGAACCTCGTAGGAAGTCCCAATAGTTGTTTTCCTTTTTCTTCAGATGTATTGATTTTCAGTTGTACTTGTACCTTTATAGTTGGGCTAGTTTTCCGACCCCTTTTTACTTGAAAAACTCTTTTTTATACAGTTGACTTTTGATTGTATCTTTTTGTGTGTTTGGTTGCGTGTGATTATATGTAATAAAGGTAATGCATTCCTAGTTTTAGGGAATACTCATTTTGGTGCTAGTCGCCTTCCCCTAGCCTATGGAAGGAGGACTTGGTGTAGTCACGACCCGAGCCCCGGGGGGCAGGTCATGACCAATTGGTATCAGAGGAGTCAGTTCAACCATATAACATTTGACTTTGATCTTTTTAATAGCAACAATGCTAAGTGTAGTGAGTGTGGTTATCAGTTTAGGAAATCTAGTGTTGGTGTGGCATCTGACTTATCTATACACGAGGACCCTGACTTCTGATTTCTGACTTAGTGCACGAAAACACTGATTATGTGTATGTTTTAAAGAGTCTTCTTTTTGATCTATTTGTGTCAGCTACCTGGTATGTACTTTTGACCATGAAGAACCTGTTCCTTATCAGGATGCCTCAACATAGATGGCTAAATAGGGTTCTATGAGTAGTACGCACCGATAGCCCACCGAGCGACGAGGCCTAGGTGCAGGTCCTCTTCCAGTAGAGTCGCCAGCAGAGGCACCCGTGGTACCATTACCCATTGGGCCCCGATGCCACCGGCCCCAGCAGTAGAGGGTGCACGCTGCATGAGCTCATTACATGAGTTCCAGCGCCAGAGGCCACCGATGATCAGGGGAGAGACGGACCCACAAGTAGCTAAGGATTGGATGGAATCCATAGTGACAGTCTTTTGATTGGTAGGGACACCAGCTGGTCACTTGGTGATCCTTGCCACTAGCCTTCTACAGGCAGCAGCAGAGAGATTGCGCAGGTTGATCCTCTAGGTTCACGATGAGTTAACGCTTCTCTGGGAAGACATTGAGGGCCTTTTTCAGGTAGAGTTTGGTCCAATGACTCTTCCCACAGTGCGGGTATAGGAGCTTCATCATCTGTAGCAGGGAAACATGATTGTGGCTCAGTACTCTGTGAGGTTCACTGACCTCTCACGCTACTCCACTGATATGGTGCGAGACCCATTCTTTAGAGCTCAGACCTTCATGCAGGGACTCAAGTGGGATATCCGGGCATCGATGATTTCTCTTAGCATCCTGACGCATGCATGGGTGTTAGAGTGAGCCATTTTAGTGTAGGGATTCCTTTCTCAGCAGTCACCAGTTGTGAGACCCACCAACGGACGTCACATAGTGGAGTATTCTACAGCAGGCAGCAGACAGATGTCAATGATATCCAAGAGGACCAGAACTATAGGTGGACAACTGCATGATTCATGCTCAGTTGTATGGGGCACTCAAGGCAGATCCAGTCAAGCCAAGGGCGGGCAGTGTTACGCATGTGGTGGGTAGGGTCACATGGCTCAGGACTGTCCGACCCGCTGTACGGATGATCAACAGACATTAAAAGGACCACCTTGGTAGAGACAGAGGTTTGACTGAGGAGGTCCGCAAAGAGAAGGCGGTAATGGAAGAGGAGATGGTCGTGTAGCTGAAGGTGGGTGACGATTTGAGATGTTACTGCCACTGCCACTAGGTGGTCTACCCTGACCACAGGGTCCAGGAAGACAGGGGCGAGCTCAGCTCCAGGAAGCTGAGGCCTACGACCATAATGCTCTGGAGATGATATGAGGTATGATCTGTGTCTACTCCATCTTATCAGTAGTACTTATAGACACTGGTTCCATTCATTCTTTTGTTTCCACTTCCCTCATTCTGATCACGGATATTCTGATGGAGTCGTTGGCTCGATCCTTATGGCTAAAGACTCCTACGAGAGTGGATTCAACGTTTACAGACTGGTGCCGAAAGTGTGAGCATACTCTAGGAGGTGATATCATCGCATGGGATCTCCTAGTAGTGACATTGAGTCCTTATGATGTCATCTTGGGTATGAACTAGTTATTTACAGTCAATGCTTTGATTGACTTTATTAGGAGCAAAGTACGGTGTTTCTGCATGGATGGGACCATGTATGCCTTCACCAGTGAGAACGGATCCTATGTAGAACATGATGGACTTACCTGAAGGATAGTGCTTCCAATCACTACTCAGTTGGCTTGCCTTAACCTAAGAGAAATGAAGTGGAGAGTTCAAGTTATCCTGTAGTGGTGGACCAGTATGCGGATGTCTTACCTGATGATGTTCTAGGTCTACCTCCACACAGAGAGGTGGAATTTTACATTGACTTTTGCTCTCAAATGACATTGATATGTACAGTAGCATATCAGATAGCTCCCATAGGGCTTCGTGAGCTGCAGGTAAAGTTGGAGGACTTATAGTGGAAAGGGTTCATTCGGCCCAGTGTTTCTCCTTGAGCAGCCCCGATTTTGTTCGCCATGAAGGCGGATGGGAGCTTGAGTCATTTTGATGACTATCAGCACCTGAACTATTCTACCATGAATAACATGTACCCACTACCTAGGATTGATGACCTCTTTGATCAATTGAAGGGTTCACAATGGTTCTTGAAGATAGGCCTCAGATCAGGCTATCAACGACTCAGAGTACGAGACGAGGATGTGCAGAAGATGACTTTCAGATGTCGGTACAACCATTAAGAGTTCTTGGTTATTCCATATTTAGTAACCAATGCTCTATAAGTGTTTATGGGACTCATGAAAAGTATCTTTCAGCCATACCTTGATCACTTTGTAGTAGTCTTCATGGACGACTGTCTGATCTACTCAGCTACTGAGGAGGAGCATGCCTATCATTTGTTGGTATTACACGACACACTCTGAGAGCACCAGCTTTATGGTATGATTTAGAAGTTCCAGTTCTTCATTCGAGTGGTTCACTTTCCAGGATGTCATATCGGAGGCTGCAGTTGTTGTGGATCCAATAAAGATTGAGGCTGTACTTACTTGTGATCCACCAAGGAGTGTGACAGAGGTATGGAGTTTCCTGGGTTCGTCTAGATACTACCGATGATTTTTGATATATTTCCCCAGAGTTGTAGAAAAAATATCAGCATTGAAGAAGAAGGTGGGACCCTTCATGTGGTCAGAGAGATTCGAATAGTGTTTTCAAGAGATGAGGTAGAGGCAGTCTAGTGAACCCATCTTGAGGATTCCAGAAGTCGGAGTAGGGTACGTAGTCTACTGCGAAGCATCAGGGACATGACTCAGATGTTTCCTAATGCAGAAATGAGCAGTTATCGCTTATGGTTCAGGACATCTGAGACAACATGAGCAGAACTATGCTAACCATGACTTGGAGTTAGCAGTAGTGGTCTTCTCCTTGAAGATGTGGCGACATTACCTGATTGGCGAACATTTTACAATATACTACGATCATAAAAGTATCATGTATATCGTTTCTCAGAAGTACCTAAACAGAAGACATCGATGTTGTATTGAGTTACTCAATGAATATGACTTCAAGATAGTCTATACTCCTGGGAAGGGGAACATTGTAGTAGATGCACTCTGCAGGATGTCGGGTATATAGCTGTTAGGTGAGGTGACAGAGCTACTAGCCGCTTTGCAGATATCCTTTGTGGATCGGGATGGAGTGACTTTTCTTCAGTCTCATAAAGTCACTCCCTCACTTCTTTAATGAGTCAGGGAGGCGCTGTGTGGGGACACTAACTGCATGACACGACGTGCTCAGATATCCATAGGGAAGACACCTGATATATTTTCTGAAGGCGGGGAGCAAGTTATCCTCTTAAGAGGATGTACCATGGTACCCATGTCACTTTGGGAGGATGTGTTGAGGGAGTTCCACACAATTCCTCTAGAGGTACATCCAGGAGTGTCGAGTATGTACCAGGATCTCTGAAGACAGTACTAGTGGCTGGGAATGAAGAAAGCAGTTGCAGAGTTTGTCTCTCGGTGCCTCACATGTTATCATTTGAAGGCAAAGCATCAGGTACCAACATGCATGGTTCAGCCTTTAGAGGTAATAGAGTGAAAGTGGGATAAGATATCCATGTAATTAGTTACAGGACTTCTATGTTCATCTAGGGGTCATGGCTTGATTTGGGTGATCGTTGACTGACTCACCAAGTCAGCCAACTTCCTACCGACCAGAGAGCAGGTTTCAGAAGAGAGATTAGTATGCCCCTATGTGTAGATGATTGTGTGGATACATGGAGTACCCTGAATGATTATCTCTGATCCTGATGCATGTTCTAATTCTCGGCTATGGACGGGGTGCATGTGGCATTTGGGACGTAGCTTTGTTTGAGCACCGCCTTCCATCCTCAGACAGATGGTTAGACTGAGCAGACCCTTCAGACCCTCCCGGACATGATACGTTCTTGCGTCTTTTACATTGGGCGCATCTGGGAGGATCTATTCCCCTTGGTGGAGTTTTCATACAACAACATCTATCACTCCACCATTGGGATGGAACCTTTTGAGGTGTTGTACATGCAACCTTGCATATCAACATTGTGCTGGACTGACCCAGGGGTGTCAGCACTCGTGGGACCAAAGATAGTTTTGGATACCACATAGAAGGTAAAAATCATCCAGGAGAAGATGAAGAATACACAGAGTAGGCATAAGTCATATTTCAATAGGAGACATAGACCTTTGGTGTTCGAGGATGGAGGCCACGTCTTTCTACGGGTCTCAAATCAATGAGGTTTGTGGAGATTTGTTCGAGGCGATAATTTATCTCTGAGATTCATCAGACCATTTCAAGTTCTCAATAGAGTTGGAAAGGTGGAAAACCACTTAGCTCTACCACCTTAGTTGCACTGGGTGCTTGATTTATTCCACGTATCCCAGTTGAAGAGATACGTGCATGACCCTTCTCACATCATCAACCATGGTGAGCAGGATTTTGACGAAGGGGAAAATATTTACAGAGGTTCATAAGAGATTAATGATCGATAAGAGTGGGTTATTTTTGGACGGTTGATACCTCTGGTGTGTGTCCACTGTCAGCATTAGAACCTCCAGGAGAGAACATGGAAGCTGGAGGCTCAGATACGTGCTCAGTACCACCACTTATTCCCTTAGATTGATTTGTGATTTATGAGGATGAAAATCCCTGTGTTGGGGAGAATTTAAAACCTAAAAATTCTATGTAAATATTTTTTTAATATATGGGAATTTTAAGAGTCCAAAAAAATTTATGGCATCTGATTTTGAGGCCCGAAGTTCCCGTAATGAATTTCTGAGCTTTTTTTGGGTACATTCTATAAACATACAAGAGGGTTTTCACATCTTTTTAACTGGTTCTTGTAATTTAAATTCGAGGGCACCGTTAAGCACATAGTGCAAGTATTCTCTTAAGGGGATATTTACCTCAACCACAATAGGTTGAGGGAGAAAAATAGAATATAATTTTTTTTGTGGAATAGAAATAAAATAAAATAAAAATTTATTTTATTTTTATTTTTTTTGAAATCTCTCATGTGGATGGATTAAAGTTTGGGACCACCTGAACTAAAACCTCCCCAATGTGTGTTATGGAGGTGGGGACCACTGAGCCCAAACCCCCATATTGAATTCCTAAAAGTGGGGACCACCTGAACCCCTTTAACGAGGGAAAACCTCTTAACTCCCCTACATTAAATTTTTCCAACACATTTCATTAATTGGTATAATTATTTTTTTCCAATGCGGTACTATTAATTATGCCAGCCATTTTAATTTGATGAAAATAAATTAAATATTTGTGCAATTTTCACATTTTGGTGGAATTGGGAGAGGAGAAGATTTGGAGGATTATTCTCTCCAACAAAGAATGCTGACGCACAACTTTGACTTCTTCCTCGGGACATCATCCAACGATGGACATATTCACCAATGAAGAACCACCTCCATCGAAGAGAATTTTTCCGACAAACATGCTCGGATTGGAGGTGTGTGGCGGGTGTGATGAATGTCGACATCTTAGAATTCTTTCCTCCACCAAAATCAATGAACCTTTGAGGTAGGTTGGTTGTTTGAATTTATTCCCCATTACATTCTTGATGATTCAATGTAAAAATCAGGACGATATTATAGCTGCTTGATACTGCTATAGTGCAGAGAGTGTGGACCAAACAAAAATGGCCCGACCTCTCCGCAAATATTGTGTTTAATTTTTGTGTTCTTCCTGATGGATGTTGATGAAAACCAACCTGTGTCGGGCTTAAGAATGGTGGTTGGCACCACCGTTGGGAGAGAAAAAGGTGATCGCACAAAGGCATTGCCTCGTGGCTACCGCGCCGCCCACTGCCTCTGTCAGTCCGTGACTACTGTGCCTCCTCGGCCTCCTCCGCCCTGTGGATACCACGATACCCACATCCCCCTTTGCTCACGAACTCTGCCACCCACTGCCACTGCTACATCGAAGCCTTGCTATCCCGTAGCCTCACAGCCCCCACGACCTCATCATCCCTCATCCCCATAGCCCCCGCGGTCTCGCAGCTCCGTGACCCTCCGCAGCCCCCGGGGCCTCACCATCCCATGGCCTTGCGTCCTCTACACCACCCTCGTAGCCACGTTCCACTCCACGGCCCCCACACCACCCACTGCCTGTGAGGCCGGGCGAAACCAAGCGGGCCAGGTCAGGCCAGGTCGGTCTGACCGGGTCGAACCGGACCAGTACCAGCTACGATCCTTTCGATAAATAGGCCATAACTTTGGCACCAATCATCCGTATGAAAAAATAACAATTGCATAGTAAAACATAGAGAGACATGGTCACATTGGTATACCCAATTAAGATTTGGATAATGTTGGGATACGATCGGGTTGGATTTAGCACGAATCCAACCGGGCCCTCAGTATTAAAGGTTAATAACATATAGACCATGCATCCGATTGACACACCATCTATTTCATTGAAACCCCTCTGATGTGGCGGTCCTTTAGAATAATTTTTCATGGGACTTAGTGTTAGATGGATTATAGACAAGTGACTTGAGGAGCAGACCCTCCCAGAGATGAGAATGCTTAATGTGGGAACCCAGTAGCTGGCTGCGACATGAAGAATGAAAAGTGATCCTGTGTGGGTCAGCACTGAGCGATCCTGTGTGGGTCAGCACCAAGCGACCCTATGTGTGAAAGCACTGAGTGATCCGATGTGGGTTAGCACCGAGCGATCCTATGTGCGTCAGCACTTAGCAATCCTATGTTGGTCAGCACCGAGTGATCCTTTGTGGGTCAGTAGCAGAGCCTCTTAACAGAGTATGATGATTCAGTAGTTACATCTAATCATATTTACTATAGTACTGTAGTTATACCTTATCTGAGCTGAGTCTATACCTTGTTGCACTTTCCTTCATGGTAATACCTTAGTGGTATTCTTTTATGTGGCGTACCTGTGTGGTACTTATCATCTTGGTATTTCTTCCATTGTGGAACAGTTGAGCTTTAGGCTTTGAGTTGGACTCTGTGTTTTCCTCATGATTGAGATGGGTATTATTGATAACTTAGGTATATGTATGTACATATACCTAAGTAGGGTTTTCAGTTGATTTCATACTTTGTGGTCTATCCTTTTTGGTTTTTGTGAGACCTTGAGAGTCTCGGGGTCCCTATTAAGCATCGTTATACTCACCCCTGCACGGGCTATGCCCACACCATGTTGTGTTTGATGCAGATGATAGAAAATGTTGATCGAGGATTAGGGTATCTGGATTAGATTTGGCCCAGAGGTGGAGCATATGGCATGTCGGTACGAAGAGAAGATGGGCCAACATGCAATGCTAAGGAGTAGATCTGTACCAACCATTCATCTAGGAACCTCTGAGGATTACCGAGTAGCTATATTCCTTTTTCATGAGTTTTATTGTTTTTCAATTGTACTTGTAAATTTATAGTTAGTCTTGTATTGTATCCCCCTTTTTACTTTCAACACTCTTTTTTCTATACATTTGACATGTGTTCGTTTTTTGCAATGTTCTTGATTGCATGTGTATACTGGTTATAAAGGCAATGCCTTCCCGTTTTCAGGGGATACGCCTTCCGGTGCTAGTGGCTAGCCCCTAGACTATGGAAGGTGGGCTTGGGGTAGTCACGGAATGGGCCCTGGGGGACGAGTCGTGACAGTGGTAATGGAAGAATGAATTTCATCGGTTCATCAGGTTGTAATCCTCTATACACACAAATAGTGATTTCATAATAAAATTATGGAAGTGGAGAAAGATTTAGGTCATTCCATATTATAAAAAAATATTATTATATGGAAGATAATGATTTAATTAAATCAATATTTTTCAATATTAATTTACCGTGGTGGAGAAAAACGTAAAATAAAGATGTTCATTGAAGAACATTACCTTTTATTTGGTTATCCTCCTTAGGGTTGAACTGCATTCATGTATTGTTGTATTTCATTAAAATATAAGTAATATTGAATGAGGGAAGAAAATTTGGTATGTTATTTATTTAGGGGTCATATGATCCAAATAAATTTATAATTGTGAAGAAACTTGTGAAGTCAGTGCCCTTTAATTGTAGAAAATGATTGAAATTGTTTTAAAGAAAAAAAATTATTTTCAATTATGAGGTCCACGATACCTAATGTGGCCAGAAAAATGATAATTAGCAGTTTATAACGACTATATGTTCTAGATAAAACTCCAAAACACAATGAAACACATTTTATAAAAATGTTTTTCATCAATTTTAATTCTTCGTTATTTTTACCATATTGGGTTTTTACTATGTTAGTGAATTTTCTAACATACATAATATATCCTTTAAGACTAAAAATATTAATAATTATTCAATGATTTAGACCCAATCATACTATATTTGAAATCCTATTTATCAAATGAAAACATTAGGTGTGTTTAAAATTACTTTTAACAGAAGAGCATGTATTGTGAAAAAAACACTACTTTAACATTAACCCCCCTAAAATAATTCATCCTAATTGGGGATTGATATATTCATTATAAATGAATAATTGGCCGATTAATAGGAATTATTTTATATTTATTATCATTTATATATTTCTTTTTAGAATAATGGGTTTTAAGAAATCATAAATAATTTAATAAAATATAATTTATTATTAAAAACATTAATGTCAATTTTGACATTATTCATTTAATTTATTTTTTAAAAATAATAGTTTAATGATTGAATTCAAATATATTATTCAGAAACCTATTTAAAATTATATATTCATCTAAAAATTAATGTAATATAATATTTCACTCAATTTACTTCACTTTTATTATTTTTATTATAAATTATTTCATTTAATTTATAGATAAATAATTAATGTGTTGGCATTTATTAATTATTTTGAGAAATTATATGATATTTAAAAATATAATATAAATTATTCTTATGAAAAATATTATTTATATTTCAAAATAATATCTATAATTTAATCTTTTTTGTTTTTTCTGTATACAAAATCCAAATTAAAATTAAAAGATGAAAAAGTACGTTTTTTAATTTTTTTGATTCTTAACATAGTATATTGGTCTCATTCAATGGAAAATTAATGGAAATTAATTATTTTATATAATTTTATTTTAATGGACAAAATAAACTTATTAAATAAAATTAATATAATATTTGATGTCATTTTTACTCATATAATTCTAGTTTAACCCCAACGTAAATTAATTTTTAGCCTAACCAAGGTAAATATTTTTTACAACATTCACTATTTATTTCAGTGAAAAATTAATTTGAATTGGTTGAAGAGTATAAATTATTATTATTTCAATTATTTAATGGAGTTTTTTCAAATTCAATTCATAGGAGTAGAGAAAAATAATTTAAAATTAATCTCGGATACTTGATGAGAAAGCTGGTTTTTAAAGTGAAAATGATAAAAATATTATAATGTTTTTATATCAAAACATTAATTTGGAAATGATTACAATTAACTAAATTTGAATAATTTTTATATATTTTTAAAAAATAATTTTAAAAAATTTCATGAATATATATTTCCATTTAATATTATTTAAGAGAAAAAATTTCAATTAAATTTTATTATTTTCATGATTCATAAATTAAAGAATCTTGTCAAAAAATTCCTCCAAAATACCCCTATAATAATTTAGCAGTCATATTTTAAAAACATATTTTATTTTTTTCAATTTAATTTTCAATATTTTTAATAAATAATTTTTTTATTATGTCCATCAAATACCATTAAATCGCCTTTTAGAAAAAATATTAGTTTTCAGAACACATTAGTTTTGATTTAAAATGATGATTATTTTACATATAATTAATATAAGACAAATAATATCATGTAAAATATATATTTTCCTAATATATTTTATCATATTCCTTAGTTCTGTTTTAATGTGTAGGAGATAAATATCATATAAAATAAATATTTTAATAGATTATTTTTGTTTGAAAAAAAACACTTTCTTGTGTGTAATGTGAGCTCTGAATGAAACTCATTGTTACACATATCATTATATATCGAATAAATTATTTTTTTTCTAAAATAAATATATTATAATTTATTGGGCTGTTATATTCTCTTCTAATCTTTCTTTTTCATGTCACACACACTATCGAATAAGATGTTATTTATAGAATTGTTCAGTGGTACATAGATGACAATCTTGGATAACCAATGTTAAATGTATGATGTCAATGTTTAAAATGATGGTTTAATGTTTTAGAAATATTATAAAAGATTATTAATATTTATATTTTTTACCAATATGATTATTTATTCACATACATTTTTTTTGTTTTAGACAATGGTAGGAACCTGGATGAATTTTGTTAAGGGTGGATGTGGTGGAAAATGAAATGGTTGTCCTTAATAGAAACCAATACAAATGATAGATTTAATTAAAACCCCATTAATTATTCCAAATCACCTATTAGTTTAAAACTACAACAATTTCAATATTTATGGTTTTACTGAAACACCAAAATAATGATTTTTTTCATGAAGACCACAGAGAGAAGAAGATTCAGTTTCATATATGTCATGTATGTGGGAAGATACACTTAGTGAAATGTATAAGTGGAATGTCAAAATATTTTTTGTTTTCAAAATAATGATTATAGGATTTAATTTCTAAAAAATTAATACTTTGATGGTGGGATATGAATATTATCGTAAATTACTATTTAAAGTTCAATTTTTTATGTGTGGGTGCATGGAAATTACTCAATTCAATTCCCCAATCAATGAAAAAAATCATAGAACAAAGAATTGACTATATAATATTGGTCATTAAAGTAGATAATTGATATGTTGATCCACACATGAGTGCTAGGTGTTGATCCACATAGGACTGCTAGGTGCTGACCCACACAGGATCGCTCTGTACTAACCTCGGTATGACTGTCTCTAACCTCTACCTCACTGCTAGCCACTGGATTCCCCACACTCACTGCGCTTCAGTTCTGTAGAGTCTTCCACTTGATATATTAGTCGTACCTTGACTTCCACTAAGCCCCATAAAGGAGTATCCCAAAAGACCACCCTGTCACAAGGGTTTCAACATGATAGAGGGTGCGTCAATCGGACGCACGATCTATGAGTTATAATCATTTTTTACTTTAGGGGCCCGGTTGGATTCGAGTTTGATCTAACCAAATCATACTCCAAATATATAAAAAAATCTTGTGAAGTATACCAAAAATGATTTTATGGATCCTAGGGTCCCAACACCACAGATGGTTCGTCAGATGGACACCTCTTCCCAAGTATTAGCCCTTTAAAAGTTTTGGGCCCCGGGTCTCGTCTGACCCTGTCAGACCGACCCAGACCGACCTAGTCTGGGCTCGGCCATGGCGGATTCATCCTAGCCCGCAAGGGCAACTCAGCTCATATTGGACGGCCTGCAAATGTGCGACTTGACCCGCAAGGGGGAGAACCGCAAAGGCGACAACCCGATAGGGTGGCGGATTGGAATGGTGTCGGCCCGGTAGGGCGGCAACATAGTCTGAGGGGGAACGCAGGCTGAACTGAATTGGGTCGTGGTCTAGTTTGTGGGGGAGTGTGGCCCATTTTGGGGTCCGCCATAGCTGACACAGGGGGTGTGAACCCCTGGGCTCCCAAACTCACGAACACCCGAACAACCCGATGGCTATTTTGTGTGCGAAGTGGAGGCGCCTTGTGGGCACCACTCGACCTCCGTGGAACCCACTGGTGGCGCGGGTTTGGCCTCTGCTGTGGCTTTGTCCGTGGCTTCAGTTTGCATGCGGCGTGCTGGTCAAGCCGCCTCCCACTCACCAGCAGTGCAGTGGTCGCACTGCCTCCCTTCTCAAGGTCGCCGTCGTGCATGCCACATCTTCCATTTTCCGTGGATGACGATCGACGGTCCTTTGCTCACCGATGATGTGTGACAGTGAGTCCCACCACATCTGTGGCCTGCGTGTGGCGCCGCCCTGATGACTACAACGACTTTGTGTTGTAGCCACCTCTTGTGATGTGCATCGGCGTACGACCTCCTTCGTAGCTGGTCGGTGTCACCGCCCTGGTGGTCTTTGATGGAGGCCATAATATTTGAAAAGTGGTTGTGGGTTCAGGCAATGTTCACTATGCGCAAACCATCTGCGTTAGTTTGTAATCAATGGGAGGATAAATGGGGTTCAATAAATTCACATGAATTCAAAACAAGAAATCAAAACCCCAACCTTGAAAACCCATAAGATAATGTCCGAAGATGAAGGTGAGACAATGATCTTCGTTCCCGCCATAGGCTTTTGACAACACTTCTTGCACATCGTCATTCAGTTCGGGGTTTTTGGGTTTCTCATTGCCGCTCTCCGGAACAAGCTCCATCCACCATGGGTTTGGCATTTTATCACTCCTTCAGCACTTTGTTGCATGTAGAAACTGTGCTGGTACATCCCACCAAGGTTTATATATATAGGGGATGGGGAGGGTAATTACGAAGTCAGGAATTAATGTGGTTCTTTAATTAGGAAGCTTCCTAATTTCTCCCATGTTGTTGTTACTTTTATTGTAGGGTAAATCCATTTAATGGATTGACACACCACTAGAACCACACATCACATGTTCGTTGGAGGTTATGAAAGAAAGATAAAATAATAAAATTATTTCATTTCATTTCATTAAAAAATGTCCAAAAAATTAACTTTGTCTCCAGGCCTAAAACGGTCAATGTCATATCTTGCATAATTGATTCCTGGCGGTACGGATTCAACGGTGCCCTTGGATTTTAAATTCGAGGAATGGTTCAAATGTTAGAAAATTCCACTCATGCATTTACTGAATGTACCTTTAAAAAAAATTTAGAAATTCATTCTGGGCACTCCGGACCATAGAATCACACAGCATCAATTTTTGGAGACTCAAAATAATTCTATATAATTAAAACAAATTACATGGAAAATCCTGTACATTACATTCTCCCCAATTTATTGATTTTAATCCTCTAAAGTCACAACATAGAATAAAGGGAAAATGGGGGTACTAGTCATGAATATGAGCCTCCCACTCCCATGTTCTCTCTTAGAGGTTCGCATGCTGCCAGCGAATGTGCACTAGAGGTATCGACTGACCACGAAGGACTCATTCCTATCAATCATCAATCTCTACTGGAACCTCCATTTATGTCGCCACATTATCTAAGTCTAGCTCACCATGGTTGATGACTTGAGATTTGTTGTGCACATATCCCCTTAGCTGGGATATATGGAAGATGTTGTGCACCCTCTCCAACTACGATGGAAGTGCCAAGCGTTATTCCACCTCACCTATCCTCCGATGTTTCAGAAACGAACCGATAAACCTCGGTGATAACTTGATTCCTCGTCCCAATCTTTATAGTCCTAGATATGGAGAGACTCACAAGAACATGTCTTCCTACTCATTGGACACCAAAGGGCTTTGTCTCTTGTCAGCATAGGAATTCTGTCTATTCTGTGGAGTCTTCATCCGCTTCTGGATGATCTGAACCTTCTTATTGGTAGCCCATACAAACTCTGGACCCATAAGTGCTACCTCCCTTGGTCTATCCAACATAGAGACGATCTGCAAGGTTGACCATATAGGGCCTTGAATGGTTCCATACCGATGGTGGAGTGATAAATCATTTTGTATGCGAACTCCACCAAGGGAAAGTGATCCTCCCAACCATGACCAAACTCTAGGGCACAAGCATGAAGCATGTCCTCCAGTGTTTGAAGGGTCCTCTCTGTCTGACCATCCATATGAGGATTAAAGGCAGTGCTCAAACGTAGCTGATTCTCGAAAGCCTGCTGCAATCCCTTCGGCAACCAGAATGTGAAACGTGTGTCATAGTCAAAAAAAATCATTGATGACACCCCATTAAGTCATAAAATATTTTGTACATAAAGGAATCCCAATCCCACTACTGATCCCTACTCTCAGATGGGTAAGAAGTGGGTTGACTTAGTGTGTCGGTCAATAATCACGTAGTTGGAATCATATACCCTGGATGAATGTCGAAGCACTGTCACAATGTCCATGGATATCCCATCCCACATCCACTCCGGCACCTCTAGTGGCTGAGATAATCCTGCTAGAACCTGATGATTGGCATTAACTTGCTGGAAAGTGAGGCATCATGAAACAAACACTCCCACTTCCTTCTTCTTCCCTGGCCACCAGTGTTGAAACTGGAGTTCCAGGTACATATTCACTACACCATGACGTACCTCTATAGGGGACGTATGGAACTCCCTTAACACCTCCTCCCATAGCACTACATGTACCATGGTACATCCTCTATAGCGGATGGAATTCTCCCTAACTTCATAAAATCCATCAGGTGTATGTCTTGAGGATATCTAAGCACATCGAGACTCACAGTCAGTATACCCAAGCTGCATCTCCCTAACTCACTGCAGGAGTTGCGGAGTGACTATCATAGACTGAAGGTAAGCTGCTTTATCTATATCCACAAAAGATATATGCAATGTGGCTAGCTTCCCTGTCGCCTCACTCAGCAACTGCAGACCAGACCTCTGGCTGAGTTCATCTTCTACAATGTTCCCCTTTCCAGGAGCCTATACTATCTTAAAATCATAATCCTGAAGTAAATTTATCCATAATTATTGTCATAGGTTTAGGTAATTCAGATAGAATATATACCTGAGACTCTTGTGATCATAGTAGACTTTAAAACTTTCTCTGATAAAATAATGTCACTACACCTTCAAGGCGAAGTCCACTACTGCTAACTCCATGTTATGGGTAGCTTAGTTATTCTCATGTGCCTCAGGTTTCATGAACCATAGGTGATCACTACTGGCTCCTGCATCTGGACTCACCCAAGTCCAGTCCCTCATGCATCGCAGTAGACTACATACCCAAAACCCTGTTCTAGTAGCCTCAAGATGGGGGAACTCGTCAGTATTTGCCTCAGATCCTGGAAAATATATTAGAATATCCCCATCCACACAAAGGGTTATCCCTTATTTGTCAACGATGACAAGGGTGCCATAATTCTAGAAAACCCAGGCACAAATCTCTAGTAGTAATCAGCCATCCCTAGGAAACTCCACACATTGGTCACACTCTGGGGTGGCTCACAAGCAAGTACAACCTCAATCTTCATTGGATCCACTGCAACTCTAGCCTTTGAGATAATTCATCCCAAAAAGTGGACCTATCGTAACCAGAACTGGCACTTTGAGATCTTTCCATAAAGATTGTTCTCTCGGAGTGTATCCAAAATTATTTGTAGATGATAGGCATGCTCCTCCTCCATCATTGAGTATATCATGACGTAATTGATGAACACAACCACAATGTTATACGGTATGGCCGAAAGATCATGTTAATGAGTCCCATGAACACTAATGTGGAATTGGTCATGCTAAAAGGAATAACCAAAAACTATTAATGGCCATACCGACATCTTAAGATCGTCTTCTACACAAACTCATTTCGTACCCCGAGTTGATGATAGCCTGATCTGAGGTCTATCTTCAAAAATCAATGAGCTTCCTTCAGCTGATCAAAATGATCATCAATTAATATAATATGATACTTGTTCTTAACAGTCACCTTGTTCAAGAAATAATAGTCCAGAGAGAGTATCAAACTCTTATCTTCTATCTTGGCGATCAAAATTGGGGCTTCCTATAGAGAAACACTAGGCCTTACGACCCCCTTTACTTTCAAGTCCTCCAACTATACATGTATCTCAAAAATCTCCATGGGAGCCATTTGATATGATAGGGTAGATATCGGTGTCATCCCAGGGTACATGTTGATGTAAAATTATACCTTTTTGAGAGGAGGTAGTACTGGAACATCATTAGGAAAGAAATCGCTATACTGGTCCACCATTATAGGATAGACCAGACTCTCAACATCAATTTCCCCATGGGTAAGGCTAGCCAACATATGTATATTTGGATTCACACTCCACTAGCTTAGTCCCTCCTTTACAGAAAAGGTTCCCTTCTCACCGATGAATGAAAATCCCATCCCATCCGTGTGGCCACACCACACACTGTGCCTAATACATTTAATTTCATTATGGACTATGGTTAAACAGTCCATACCCAAGATGATGTCATAAGGCCTCAACACTGCCACTAAGAGATCCTAGCCAAAGATGTCGCCTCCTAGAGTAAGTTCACACTGATATATCTAGTGTATAATCATCGAATCCACTCTAGTAATAGTCTCCAACCGTAATGATCAAGCCAACAAATCCAGATAAATCTCTGAGCTTCGAATGGGGCAATGGAAATAAAAGAGTGACTGACACCTATGTCTATAATTACTGAATCTGTGGTGGAGTATGCATAAATATTACCTCTATTACTCTATGGATGATCTTTGTTGTAGGCCTCAATTGCCTAGATCTGGGCTCATCCTTGTCCACCTGCTCCCTATGGTTGGGGTGGGCCACCTGGTGGTGGTGGTGGTAGGACCTCGAATCGCCTCCCACCTCCGGTTGTATGGAAAATTCCTCTGCCACATCCGCCACACTATGAAACTACTCACTCGAACCTTTTCCTCTCCCTTGATAGTCCTTCGATCGTCTACTGTTCGTCTGTATGGTTGGTCAAGTAGTTGCGAGCCATGTGGCCCTGTCTGCCACATGTGTAACATTGCTTGTCTCTCGCCTGAATTCCACTACCTCACAAGCCTCTCACCTCCAACCCAGTGTCCAGGGGTCGTCCAACAGAAGCTCAGGTGTGCTTGGACCTCTGGGTCTTCTACCTTCTACCTACTATAGAAGAATCTTCTACCTGACATCTGAAGGTGGCGCTTGTTGTCGGTGCCTTCTCAGTTAGGAAGCACTCCACCAAAAGCACTCGCTCTGGAACCCCAGCCCATGTTGGAATGATGAGAGATACCATCGATGATCTGATTACCCATCAGTGACCCTAGTCAATGTTCAGGGCCCTTAAAAATGGGTCTCGTACATGTCGGTGGAGTAGTGGGAGCGATCAGTGAACCTCATCGAGTACTGGGCCACTATGATGCTGCCCTACTGTAAGTGTAGCAACTCATGTATATGCACAGAGAATTAGGTAACTAGGATGGACATTACCCTGAAATGTCCCCCAATGTCCACCCAGATGAGGGTCAACTCAATGTGTATCTGGAGAATCAGGCTCTACCATATCCCAACTGATCCCTAAAAGAGACTGTTTTTTTGGATGACCATAAGGTCGGATGGTGTCTTAACCAGGTGGAAAACTCTCGCCACAGCCTCTAGTGAGTCCTTAGCCGCCTGCAGGTTCATCTCAACTAGGAACCTCAGAGGCCTCTGTCGCTGAAACTCATGTAACCTGCTCAGTCAGCATGTACCGTCTACTGGTGGGGTAGTTGGAAACAGCTACCTGACGGGTAGTGGTACTGCTAGTACACCACCCGAAGGTGCTAACACCATAAGAGGGCCCTGCACCGAGGCCCCATCGCTCGGTGGGCTGTCATCACGTACTCTATTAGGAGTCCGGGATAATTGTATATGTGGTGGAATCCTAAATGAAGACAAGTGTGCCATGGTCAAAATGTTATACCTAGTGAGCTGGCTCAAAGAGATCACAAAAAAACACTTCAAAAACACAAGCAATCAGTGTTTCTGTGTACTGAGTCGGAAATCCAAATTCAGGGTCCTAGGTTATGGATACATAAGCAGCGAAACCAACAATGGACTCCCTAAACTGAAAAATACACTCATATCAATAAAAATTATTGCCACATTGAAAAGATCAAAGTACAATATTTTCAGTAGAACCGACTCCTCTATTACCACTTTGTCACGACCCTTCCCCCAAGGATCTGTGCCCTGAGTACCCCATACCCACCTTCTGTAGGCCAGGGGTTGGCAACTAGCACTGGAAAGGCATTTCCCTCTGATGGGAACTCATTTCCATTGAACCTATACAAACACACAGTCCATGAACACAACAACAAGAAACTTTCAAGTAAGCTATTGTAGTAAAACAGTAATTAAATTAAAAGAAATATAATAAAAGACCAAATGAAAATTAAAAATACAACTGAAAAGTGAAAGCATCTCCTGGATCATCCATCAAGTATCCAACCTGAAGGGTAAGTACACATCACCTCCTCTGCACTCTGTATCCTCCCGTCTCCTCCGCGTACTACCTAGTCCCAACTCCCTCAACCTCAACCTTGCTGCTCGTCGTCTGCACGAGACACAACAAGGTGAAGGTGAAGCCCATTCAGGGGTGAGTATAAAAATACAAAGTAGGGACCCCGAGTCCCACAAAGGTCTCTCATATTTCCACAATGTAAAACCACCAATCCCGATCTAAATCACAAACACTAAGCAATAGACACATCTCAAATAGAGTCTCAACTCAAACAAGGTTTTTCGTGATGTATAGAAGTACAAATGAATAGTGAAGAAGCTATATCATCTTATTCTATTAAGAGACACTACTGATGACCATACGGAGTCTGACCCACATAGGATCGATAGGTAACTTACCCCAAAATGACCCACACAGTATCTGATCTACCCAGGATTATTAGGCAACACACCCCGCAATGACCCACATAGGATCTTATTTTCCCAGGATCGGTATATCACTGAACCATGATGGGCCGCTTTAAGGATGGTCCTTGTTGGGTCACGAGGTGCTGATCCAAATAGGACCGCAAGATGTTGAGCCAAACCTGACTGTTAGGTGCTGACCCATAAAGGACCTCTAGGTGCCGACCAACATAGGATCTCTCGGTACTAACCTATTTATGATATGTCTCCTACCTCTACCACACTTCCATCCATAGGATTCCACACACCCGGTGTGCTCGACCCTCATAGAGTCTTCTACTTGAGATATCAGCCATACCAAGACCACCACTAAGCTCCATAAAGGAGTAACCCAAAGGACCACATTGTATTATGGGTTCTTACATGATAGACGGTTCGTCTGCGATTTATAATCATTTTAGCTCTAGTGGCCAAGTTGGATTCAGGTTTGATCAAACCCGGATGTACGCCAACTATCTCAAAAACAAAAGTGGAGTATACCAAAAATGATTCCCTTGATGTATGGGTCCCAGTGTTGTAGACAGTTCATCAAACAGATGCCTGGTTCCCATATTATGGCCCTTTAAATGTTACTATGCCCGAGTCCAGTCTGACCTTGTCAGACAGACCAGGACCGACCAAGTTTGGCATAGACCCTGGTAGACTCGGTGTTCTCGGACGAGGTATATCCTGGCCTGCAAGGGGATGGACTATAACGGGCGACCTGTAATTGGGAGGCCCAACCCATAAGGGGGTGGCCTTGTCGGGTGGTGACCTAGAAGGGGAGGGGCCTGGTAGGAAGCTGGCCCGGTCCGAGGGAGAGCGTGGCCAGCTGTGAGGTCAACCAAATCCGGCACGGTCCGATCAGAGGGGGAGCGCAACTAGTTTTAGGGTTTTCCCTAACTGGCGTGGGGGTGTGAAACCCTGTTCTACCGAACTCCCGAATGGCCCAGAGGCCTTTCGGTGTGTGAAACAACAATGCCACGTGGGCGTTGCTCGGTCACCACTAAACCTGCCTGAGGCGTGGGTTCAACCTTTTCCGCGGTGGTCACGTCGCCTCTCTTTTCACGGCCAGCCATCATGTCGACCTCCTCCTCTATTTACCACGATTGACAAGCTATAGACTTTTCCTCACCGGTTGTGCACTGCACCAACATCGCAGCCGGCTAGTTCCAGTCGCTCTGATGACAGTCGTTGCTCTATTCTGTGGACTCCCCTTGTGGCGTGCTTTGTCGCTTGAACTCCTTCGTAGTTGGTTAGTTCCTCCACATTGGAATTACTCCATGGTGGGTGTATGATTTTCAAAGTGGTGGTGGGTTTAGGCCATGTTCGTTAGGCCCATTACTTCCACATTAGCTCATAAACAAGGGGGAGGACAAATGGGGTACAATAAATTCACTTGAATTCAAAACAAGAAATAAAAACCCCTGCCCCGAAAACCCATTGGAGAAAGTATATGATTGAATGTGGAAAGATGAACTTCATTCCCACCACAGGCTTACAATGAAAATGCTTTCACATCATCCTTCAGTTTGAGGTATCTAGGTTGCTCATCACTACTCACCGGAACTAGCTCTGTCCTCTAAGGGTTTGGCGTCTCATCACTCCATCATCACTTCTTTGATTAGAAAACATATGTCGGTACCTCCCCCCAAGCTCTATATATTCAGGAGAGTGGGGAAGGGTAAGTAACAACGTTGGGAATTAATGGGGATCATTAATTTGGATGTTTCCTAATTTACCCAATGTTGTTGTTTCTTAAATTGTAGTGTCAATCCATTTAATGGCATGACCCACCACTGGCCCCACACACCTCTTGATTGATAAAGGTTTTGAAAGAATGATAAAATAATAAAAAAAATTTATTTTATTTCATAAAAAAATGTCTCAAAACAAAACTTTTTCTCCAGGCCCACTGCGATCAAAGTAATGTCTCCATTAAGTAAATCACAGCTCTATGGATTCAAAGGTGCCCTTATATTTTTAATCTGAGAAATGGTTCAAAATTTAGAAAACAACCCACACATGTTTAATGAACGTACCATAAAAAATGTTGAGAAATTTATTAGGGGAACTCCATGACTCAGAATCACATGCTGTCAATTTTCTCAGACTCATAATAATTTTATATAGTTAAAAATAATTACATGGAAATATCTGGGTCTTTATATTTTTTACCATAGTTATGGTTAAGAATCATAAGGGAGGAGGTTATTACATTATATAATTTTTTAAATTATCCAAAAAATATATATTAATTTTATTGACTACTATTATTTAAACCCTATCCAAATATTATTTGAATTATGTTTCATTAGGATGAAAATGTTAATCCGAATGATTTTATTTATTTAATTTTTTTAAAAGTTTCGAAGAGTTTCTTTCCCCTCACATATAAAAGGGAACCTTTATCTCATTTATTTACACTTCATTGATCATTCAATATTGTCCAAAAACTATCCATTTTTCATATAAAATTTCCTATATCTGATTTATCACTTATTAATTTCTTAAAATAAAATTCCAATAATCTTTATAGAAGGGTCTAATGATGGCTTACCGAAATAGTTTTAATCACATTACCCGATGTATTTAAATATAATCAACTTATACATCATATAAATATATTTAATTAATAATAAAACCAAAAATAAATTACCCTAAATATAATTATATTTCATTTGATCATGAAACTGCCATTATTGACCCAATATTCAATCATATAGGAAGTGGATATATTTCCCGTGCGTGTGTGTGTCCAACCACTCATATTTGGGAGACAATTTATTTTAAAGACAATCATTCATGAAAATTTATTATGATGGATTTAATTATAATTTATTATATTTATAAAATATTGATTATTCTATAATTATAATATAATATATATATTCTTACCTTCCAATATTCTATATAACGAAAACGTCGCACATATATATGTGTTGGCTATTCTCTCCTTAAAGCGATGTGTTTTTTATTTTCTTCTTTGTATGAATGGTGATAGAGATAGAATTAATGAATTTATATGTTATATATGAAATGATAATTATTCTTAAAGGTTAATTTTTTTCATATTTTTATTCCATTTATATTAAATAGAAATCAACATTCATGCGTATGAACAATATTCCAATTCTTTAAGCAGTGTGATTCATTTTTATAATTATAAATTTTTTGAATGATTTTAAATCTATATATATGAAAATATTTGATAATTTTTTCATTGATATAAATATTTAGATAGTGGGACAATTACCAAGGTACATAGAACATGACCATTAAACTGATACATGCATGAAAAAACTATTTTTTAATTGAATGAACATTTAAGAGAATTAAATTTAATAATAGTAATGTTAAATTATAATAGGGATTATAAATTGTAACTTATAAATTAATAATACTATTTAATATATGTATAATAAATCTGTAGTCATTATACTTTTTTTCGACCCATACATGATAAGATTTTCACTCTGGGTTCCTCGTATTATATTTATTTATGTAAGTTATATTCTATATTTGTAACTACTTTAATGAGAGATATATATTTCCAATATAAAATTTTATTTCATGATTCTATATATTTTTTATGATAAGTACTATTTAACTTGATGTTATTCATTTATGATTCTTGGGATTCAATTATTACCAAAGTGGTAAGGGATATAAATTACGATCTCATTATTTTTTCAGATGGATTATTATTACATTTTCAATTAAAAAATTATGTTAAACAACCCATGATTTTAATGATTTATCTTCAAATATACTCAAATTTTCAAAAAATATTCTTTCCATTTATTTTCCTCTAATTAGGAACTCATGTGACTGGAAGACATTTTTAAGGAAAACTAACTTAATCACTCCCTATTTAGAGGAATTAACTATTCACACATATTAGTGAATTATATAAAAAGATTTAAAAAAATTAATAATAAAATATGATATTTTAATGTGATTTTCCCATGATTTAGTTTTAAAATAATTTTTTAACGGGAATATACTTTTCATATTTTGAATGAGTTACTTTTGTGAATGTTTTACTTAAAATGTTAACAAAATTAGTGTTTCCACAAACATTGAATGAAATGAATATTCCACTATATAGACCACTTAATGATTCGAATATTCCATTAAAATATTCTAGGGTTATTTTTAAATAAAATAATTTCATTAATATTATTTATTTGTTTTAGATTTTAAATAAGTTATTTCTATATTAAATGGTTATTTTTTCATGAAATGTTCCAAGTGATCTTCTAAAAGAATTTTTAATCTATGAAGAAAGTATTGTATTTATATTAAGTTTCATTGGGGGTATGATTAAATGAGACCATAATTATATATTTTTTGGTTGTTTTTTTACGATGACATGGTTCTTATGACATACATTTATGTTTTAGGGGTTAACCAATGATGAAATGTTTGTGAAACATGTTTACTTTTCCATAGGTCATGCTATGGTGAAATATGTGTGAAAGAAATTTACATTTCATAGGATTTGATTTGATAAATGTTCTATGCACTTTTATAACACATATATATGATTTTCATTATGTGGCTAGTGGGACTGGAAATATATATCCCTCAAATTCATTTTGTAAATATAGATATCTCATGATCTTAGAAGTTTAGGAATGGAAAGTAATCCAAGTTTAGTAAGGGAATTGTTACATTACGATATTATTGGGAATGAACCATCCAAAATATGATGGAATGTGGTGTGAAACCAATCGACTAAGATAGTTTTGGCTGTGAGCCCTGAATTCTGTGGAAATGATTGTATGCATATGTGTTCCCCAAAAATATATGTCTTATGTTATTGTTATGATCTCATACCTCATGTTCTTTGGTGCAATTATGATTCATGTATTATGAACTAAAAAACCATATTCCATGACTCACAATTATGATGTATGATATTATAGGTGTGATTAATAAATATTTGACTCATGGGATAAAAAAATTATGCTCATGCTATGTTAAAATGAACACTTATAGCTCCCTTATTTTTCCATAATAAGAATATAAGCTTACCCATTCTTAGGATTTATTTCCCCATGTTAGGATGAATGTTTTCAAGTACGATATTTCTAATATATTGTCATGTTATGAATTATGTGGGAGAATATGTAGGCCACTTATAGACATGTTATTTATATATCCATGGTTCTAAAGGAACTAGACGTATATAATTCTATAATTAACTATAATTATAGGTAATAAATATTCATCTAATAAAATGTAATATCTATCTATGAAAAGTATGGGTCATTATAGTTGTAATAATGAATTTTATGAAATTTTAATCTACTGACATAATGTGTTTGCTTATAATGGTGTGTGACTAGGGAATTTTGAAACATTTTAATGTATATAAATAAAGATTCATTTCATAGTGAAACATTCATTTTTAGTTCTCTCACATTATAATACACAAATATAATGTATTTATTCCCAATTGTGAGGGCCTAATTATTTTTAACACATAGTTACAATGATTATTATTATCCAAACTCTATATATTTCTCCTCATTTTATAATATGTATCATTCCTTGTTTATAAATTTTTCTTATGATATTATATACTTCTATATTATAATACAATGATTTAGGATTACTTTTTTATTCCTATAAACTAGTTTATTACTATTTTTCCACATTGATATATAGTTATTCCAGGAAACATTCTTATATAATACCATTCCCAATCTTATGATCTATAATCTACTTTTTGTTTTTCATAACATTCTAATAAATCATTATTGTTACCATATACACACCATATTCTTAGTTATAGAATTTTATTATTATCAATTATGTTTTTACATATAATGAATATGGTCTCACATTTTTCATTTGTTTTCATTTACATAGGTTATGAGTAAATGTAATACATATAATCTATTTATAAGAGTATCTTATGTAGAGAATTTTTGGGATATGTTTGAATGTTTTAATTAAATAAGTGATTACATTTATATTTGAAACAATTCTTATTTTCTTAAATGAAATGGGTTTTTTTAGAAACTATTTTCAACAAGTTATAATTAAATATAAACAAAAAACCCTGAAAAATATATTTAAGGTAATATATTCTTTTATGTCATGTAATTATGATATGGTAATATTCATGGACTATCTTAGTTGGTATCAGAGTATGTTTTATATAAAATTGGAGTAAATGATTTTATCTCTAGAAGATTCAAATGTCATTAAGTTTTGTTATGCTACGGTTTATCATAATTTTAGTGGTATAGAATATAGTTTAGGTTATTGAACTAAACATTGAATATTTTATAGAGTATGTTAAGAATACATTAGGTAAAAAATGAATATTTTTCTAAGGTAAAGGTATATATATATATAATAACATTGATATATTTTGTTAATGTATTGGTTTTAAGGTTCTAATTGATATTTTATCTTTATATGGATATTGGAAACTAGATAGGGCTATGGAATAGATTATGATAGTGGTAATGACCCTAAAAATGGTTGGTTGAGTATCAAATCAGATGGCACATTAGTTCATGAATACTTGGCCTATGACTAAGAATATGGCTAGAAACTTCTTAGGTATATATGTTGGTAAATAAAATTTTTATTATAATCCATCATTATTGAATTATAATGAATAATAAACGTGGTATAGAATATTAGAGAATCTAACCTAATGAATCCTGGATTGAACCGATAGTGACTAAGGTTGAACCATTGAAAAATTAAATAATTTTGTAGAGTTATACATTTTGATGATTATATTTCCATGAAAACATGTTACATAAATTATATTATAATTTTCATTACTCAATTTTCACTCCTTATAGTTTTAGTATTAGTAAAATCATTAAGCATACACTATTAGAAAGAAACATAGATACAATGTAGAAAATTTTCCCAATGATAAATCTAATATAAAAAGACATATCACACAAGTTCTTAACCTACATGTGTTTCCCATTTCAAGTTTCTTATATAAGGGAAAAATGATTATAAATAATAAAAAAATTTGTGATATGAGAGAACCTATGTATTTTTAATTCTTTTAGAGATGTGAATCCTATAAAATAATATTATCTATACTTTAGTCAAATTTGATGACATATTAGGCATTGGCAGTTTCTATTAACCAAGAATCCATGATTATTTCCAATATAGGAAAATTTTATCCTAAAGTCAACCATGGACATCTAATAAAATAAGGATGACTATTAACACTAAACGAATAATTAATTTTATCATACTGGGATATTTTTTACAAATGGTTATGAAAAAAACATTAGTTATATTTTGATTATTATGGAGAATACAAGTTCACTAATCAAACCCAGAATATTGAGAGTGAAACAAAATTAGATATAATATATGGAGTCATTTATATATTATAAATACCGAAAATAATTAAACTAGATTGGAATAATTAAAATTATGAGGAAAATATATCTTCAGTGTGTGAGAATATAATGACATATAATTTCACAATATAATTTTCAAAAAATAAATATTATTTTAATATAATGTTCTACATGAAATAAAAAAACTGAAGAGACATTGTGATGCATTAGAGTAATATTAGACCGTTATAATTAAACCCTTAAATTAGCATGTATAAAAGGATGTAACCATAACATAAAATCTACAAATGAAAATAAATGTATTAGAATCAAGTTAAAAAATTATCTACATGATGTATTTTCTTATAATTTGGGTATATTCATAAGGGGTTTCCCTTGAGACTTCCCAATGTTTTTTAAATTCAAAAAACATTTTATAGTGGAGTAAAACATGCATGACATGGAACACCATATTTAAATGAAATATTATTGAAATTTAATATGATATACAACTGATCCATTGGGTTTGTGGGTATAAATAGGACTGACTATATTAAAAAATAAATAATAAAATATTTTCATCATAAAAATTTATTGAACAATGAAATAGATAATGACTATTCATATTGAATTTTCCTAAATAAAATCATTATTTTTTATTCTATATATTTCTATTGATATAGTATTTTCTATAAATTAAATATCTTGAAATTTATTTAAAATTTATTTTCGGGAAATTAACTTTGGGTTAATCAATAATTATATATACTTTAGTTATCAATTTAATTGAATGAATTAAAATCTCATATAAAGTTAAAAAATAAAATTTATTAGAAAACTATTTTAGTGTACCTAATATTTATATATATTAATAAATTAAAATAATATAAATTGATGAATTATTTTAATGGTTATGTTATATATTAAATAATTTAAATAAAAATTCACAATATGATTATTAATATGAAAATAATAATTATTATATAAGTTTATGCATGAAAAATACATTAAAAAAACAATTTAAAGAGTTTTCATTCTCTCTCTATATATATATTAATTTATAAAAGCTATAGTTATTTAGTTTTATTAAATATATTCCATATATGAATTTTTACATTATAAATTATGTAAATATTCAAATTCCAGTTTCGGTAATAAATATTAATAATCAAGGTAAATTTCACGACCCGTCCCAGTGGGGCCCGCGCCGCAACTCCCCAAGTCCGCCTCCAATTGGCCAGGGGCTGGTGACTATCACCGAGTAGGCATGCTTCTAACATGGGAGGCATTGCCTAAAAAACCTGTACACACGCACACATATCTCCATGCCCCCAAAGATGAAAAGTAAAAACTACAAAAAAGGAAAAATGAATGCATACACTAAAAAAAACCAACAGAGTACGACAGGAAGGTAAAGTACAGTAAGGTAAAAATGAAGGCCAAAAGTACAAGACCACAAAAAGAGAGTCTGTAACAAAGTCCAGCCTATAACGAAATGTTCTTGGACTGCAATCTGTAGTCGTAGGAACACACCTTGGCCTGTCTGATCTCACTGAGTACCATCTGGTCCTAGTCTGCCTAGAATCCTGTGAAGAACTCGCTCGTCTGCACAAGACAACACAGGTGTGAGCAAAGCACGTGTAGGGGTGAGTATAACAATACCCAGTAGGACACCCCAAAACCACAAAAGAATAAAACATGGGAAATTCCACAAAAGAATTATACAGTCATCTCTACATAGCATATGTCTAGAGAACATATAACAAGAATATCCAGATATACTCATACACAAACCACCATTGCGAAACCACCAATATGATCCAGCTCAAAGATTCAACTAATAATGAAACTGGGAGAACACACTCTTAGGTCCTAAGAGAGACAAGTCATGGTGTGATTCCAAAAACTCAGTCTTAGCTAATCTAATAAGCAGAGTATTGGCGCCCGGGTAAAGTTGGTCACGTCGAAACCAAGAACTCTACCTAGGGTTACCGGAATGAATAGAGGATCTGAATCTAAGTCTCGCAGAGTGGATTCTAACAACTCTATTCAGGAAGACTTGATGAAGGGATCATAATACTGTATGTAGGAAATGATACCGAGAACCATCAGAAGAAAGACCAAGGGGATGAACCCTAAGAAAACAAGCCCAAGTCACAGAATGCAACTAGCTCAATCCATTTACGATTGGTTACATGGTGTGTAGTATGGTTACACACCGTGTTCCTTGACCCGGAAATTGCACGTGTAAATGGCCCGTTTCATCCATTCAAGCTGAGTAAAACTCAACTACACGGTGTGTAAACGAATTACACACCGTATACCTTGACTCCGGGTACTACCAGTGTAAACGGCCCGTGTCATTTGGCTCATCATATAAAAAGTAACTACACGACTTGTAGTTGGATTACACGCCATGTCTGATCACCTGAGGCTCGCTCCGTGTACACTGGCCATGTGCCCATACACGGTCTTTGTCCGTGTCGCCTTCCCGTGTACGAGTACACAAGGTATCTCATATATCTGGCCGGGTCTGGTCGGGGAGGGGTATACACACCATTTCGTTGGCCGTGTACCCAACCCGTGTCCGTGTACTCCCAGAGTACACACTAGGTGGTTCGCTAACGAACACACCCAGTGTAACCCATACTATACGCCGTGTAGTCGGGATTTTTCTTGAAACGCCGTCTTCCTCCTAGCACTGTGGCTAATCCTCTGGATCCACGGTTTCTCATCTATTCATCCTGATACTCCAGGGGTATGTTCGTTTCACCATACAAACACCGAAATAGGTTTTTTCTGTCCTTAAATCAGATCATAAACCTCAAACAATCCATCCGAAGAAAAACGCCCAAAAACTCATATCTCTTGATCTGCTCCAAATCATCTGCCAAAACCGTTGTCGTACCACCATCACATCTCTACGGGGTTTGATCTACAATCTTGGATCATTGTGCCAACAAAAGAATGTGCAACGATTGATTTCCTCCAAGAACTTGTTGAACAGAATGAAGAACACGAGGGAGAGAAAAAAAAAATACAATGAATCGAACAGGAGGGAAGAACCTTGATCATTGTTCATGACGATCCAGGTTCGTCACCGATATATCAAAACCACAACATTCAACAGATTATTAATCTTGAGTATTTGATCTCCTGATAAAACCCCAAATCACACCCGCCTGCAAAATGATCGAACCGTGGGCTAATCGGTTCGCAGATTAGTCCACGTTTGTTATAGGAACCAAGAACGGGGAAAGGAGAATAAAAAAACTAACATCCTACCTGGATTCGCAGCGTTCATTGGTGAAAATCTGGTCGTCGCGTCGTCGTCGCTGGCGAAAATAATTAAGAATGTCGTCGTCGCGTTGGGATGTTTTCTCCAGAGACTCCAGAGCCACCATGGGTTTCCAGGTGATGAGGCTTCTAACCCTAGACCCATGCGCAACCCTTTATTTAAAAAGGATAGAGGATATATATTGCAACAGATTTAAAAATATTTCACTACAGAATAAAATATTTTTATTAAATATTTTATTATTGTTACGTTCAAAAACTAGATTTCACCACTGACTTGCGTTGGCCTATATTAGGCCTCACCTAAGGTAAAAACACTGTTCTGAACGCAATAGTGTCCTCATATTTCTGATCCGAGCACCTATTTGGGAGTTATACAAACTTTTCAAGAAAACTGCATGCGTGTGTAATTTAATTATTAAATTAAATTACAACATTTGTTCCGGGCTCAACGGCCTCGAAACTGTACTCCTCCTGGAAGAATGGTCTCGAAATGATTCCCACATAATATTGAATAAAAACATGGTAAAAATTCGATACATTACATCACACCCAACTTTGGGCTATTACATCCCCAAAAAGCCAAAACAAAGGCTACTAAAAAAGATGTGGGTACTGCACATGAATCTGAGCATCCCACTGCCACGTACTCTCCTGGAGATTCCAATGTTGCCAATGGACATGCACCAAGGGAATATCTCACCTAGGAAGGACCTTCTATTACGGATCCTTGATCATCATTGGGTACTCAAAAAAGGTCACTCCATCATCGATTTCCAGCTCGCCCTAGTCGATGATGTGCGATGGATCATGCACGTACCTCAGTAGCTGCGACACATGGAAGACGTTGTGTACCCCGGTCCATCTGAAGAGGTTGGGCCAAGCGATATGCCACCTCGCTAACTCTACTCAGAATCTGGAAAGGGCCGATGAACCTCATAGATTTCTTTCCGCCTCATCCAAACCTCTGTAATCCCCGTCGAGGTGAGACCATAAGGAAGACATGGTCTCCCTCCTCGAACAACAGGGGTCTCCACCTCCTATCGGCCTAAGACTTTTGCCGACTCTGTGCTGTCTTCATCCACTCCTAGATGAACAGCACTGTCTCTATAGTAGCTCTCACCATTTCTGCGCCCATGAGTGATGACTCTCCTCGGTCTGTCCAGTAAAGTGTTGACCTGCATGGTCGCCCGTACAAAGACTCAAATGGTGCCATACCAATAGTGGAATAATAAATGTTGTTGTAAGAAAACTCTATCAGTGGTAGTTGATCCTCCCAGATATGAACAAAGTAAAATATGCAAGATCGAAGCATATCCTCTAGAACCTGGATGGTCCGCTCCGTCTGACCATCAGTCTAGGGATGAAACACTGTGATCAAGCATAACTGAGTCCCAAAAGCTTCCTGTAATCCCTTCCACAACTGGGATATGAAACGATCATCACAATCTAAGACGATCGTGGATAGAACTCCATGAAGTCGAACTATCTCCTGGACGTAAAGGCGTCCCACGCTCTCTACTGAACTCTTCTCCCATATGGCTAGGAAGTGGGCCGACTTGGTGATTCGATCAACAATCATCCAAATGGCATCATGTACCCTGGACGTATGGGGTAAACCCATCATGAAGTCAATGGATATCCCATCCCACTTCCACTCTGGAACCTCAAAGGGCTGAGTCAATTCTGCTACAACCTGGTGCTCAGCCTTTACTTGCTGACAAGTAAGGCACCGAGAAAGAAACTCTGCACACTCTTCTTTATTCCTATCCACCAGAACTAACATCGGAGGTCCTAGTACATCTTTTCCATGCCTGGAGCACCTCCAAAGGGGATGTATGGAACTCCCTCAGAACCTCCTCCGGCAACGTCACTGGTACTACTGTACTCCCTCTGAAAAGAACAACGTGATCCCTACCTTCTGAATACCCATCAGCAGTATCACATGTGGATATCTGAGCACGTAGAGTCTCACAACTAGCATCCTCACCCTCTACTTCCCTGACATGATGTAAGAGTGGATGGGTAACAACCATTGATTGAAGGTAAGCTCCCTCATCTCCATCCATGAAGGATAACTGTAAGGAGGCCAACTGCCTCGTTTCCTCATCCAGCAACTACGAACTGGATTTCCTGCTAAGAGAATCTGCCACAATGTTCCCCTTCCCAGGTTTGTAAATGATCTCAACGTCATAATCTTGGAGTAAATCAAGCCATTGGCTTTGTCTCAAATTAAGATCCTTCTGAGAAAAGATATATCTGAGACTCTTGTGATCAGAGTAGATGTTAAACCACTCGCCTATCTGGTAGTGCCGCCACATATTCAACGCGAAGAATACCGCTACCAACTCAAGATCATGGGACGCGTAGTTCTGCTCATGGGGCATCAACTGGAATGAGCCATAGGAAATCACCGCTTGCCTCTGCATTAGGACACATCCAAGACCAGTTCCTAATGAGTCACAAAAAACTACATACTCAACAACCTCCACCGATAATCTCATGATCATGGGGCTCTTCAGACTCTGTCTCAACTACTAGAAAGCCTGTTGACATCTCTCGGTCCACAAAAATGGATGCCCCTTTCGGGTTAAATCTCTCATGGGTGCCAAAATCCTTGAGAAATCAAGAATGAATCTTCGATAGTAGCTTTCCAAACCAAGAAAACTCCACACCTCCGTCACGCATTGGGGTGACTCCCATGCTAGTACTTCCTCCACCTTGGCTGGGTCCACGGCTACACCAACTGCTGAGATAACGTGTCCTAGAAAGTGGACTTCCTATATCCAGAACTGACAATATGAGAGTTTCCCATACAACCGGTGCTCTCGAAGTGTGTCTAGAACCATCCTTAGTTGTCTCACGTGCTCATCATCGGACGTAGAGTAAACAAGGATATCATCGATGTAGACCACTATGAACCGATCTAGATATGGCTAAAAGATCCGGTTCATGAGTCCCATGAACACTTACGAGGCGTTTGTCACACCGAAGGGCACCACCAAGTACTCATAGTGACCGTAGCGACATATGAAAGCCGTCTTCGGTACATCCTCATCTCTTACTTGCAACTGATGACAGCCTGATCATATATCATTCTTCGAGAACCATCGTGCTCCTCTCAACTCATCGAAGAGGTCATCGATCCTCGGTAGTGGATATTGGTTCTTCACGGTCACATGATTTATGCGCCGGTAATCCACACATAACCTCAAGCTCCCGAGTGCCTTCTTGGCAATCAACACAGGGGCCACCAAGGGTGAAACATTGGGCCTTACAAATCCATTTTTCTACATGTCTTCTAGCTGCACCCGCAGTTCACGAAGCTCTACAGGAGCCATCAGATATGATGATGCTGATATCGGTGTCATCCTAGGTTGCAACTCATTACAGAAATCTATCTTCTCACGGGGAGGTAGTCTAGCGACATCTTCTGGAAAGACGTCCTCATACTCAGCCACTACTGCTAGAAACAGGAAACTCGTAACATCTGCGGCGCCAAGGGATAGGCTAGCCAACTGATGGGATATCAGTTGCACCTTCCTACGCAAGATTCCATCATGCAAAAACTGGGCCTCTCTTTCACCGACAAAAGAGATACTTGTTCCATCACTTCTAACACACCACACCCTTCACCTAAAACAGTCGATCTGGGCATGAACCGTGGATAGCCAATCCATACCAAGAATGACATCGTAAGGCCTCGATGGTACCACCAAGAGGTTCCAATAGAAACTATTACCTCCAAGTGTCAGGTCACACTTTCTGCAATGGTGTGTGATCTCTGAATCTTCTCTAGTCGGTGTTTCTAAGCGTAAGGGTCGAGTCAATGGCTCAAATGGAATCTCAAGGTCTCGAATAAGATAAGAAGCCAGAAAGGAATGACTAGCACCTATTTCTTTTAGTACGTTAGCCAATGTAAAAAAGACATAGATTTTTCCTCTAATCATTCTGGGAGTACCTAGGTCATACGCCTCTCCCACCTGCAGCAGTCCATACCTCCATCCACCAGCTCCATGAGCTAGGGGTGGACCTCCTAAGGGTGGTGGTGGTAAAGTCTCAAACCACCGACCACCTCTAGCTGCTCTCCCATCTCCTCTACCGTGTCCACCACCCCGCAGATCTATCTGCTCCACATGTTGCCTATACCTCGGTGGTCCATCCACTGCTCCCATGTTAGTAGTACGGCAGGTCGGACAATCTCGAGTGAGATTCCCCCTTCCTTCACATAAGTAGAATCGCCTCTCTCAAGGCTGGATGGATGCACCCTGCGAACCCTGTATGACAGATCTCATGTCCTGGGATCTCCTCGAAAAATATCTCCCACGCCTGGGTCCCTGGCGTCGGCTCCCTACTGCCGAGGTCTTTGCTCCAGCTCTCCCACTAATGACAACTGATAGCTGTCTGTACTCCTCCAAGAAGCTCTTGACCACCAAATACAACTCTAACACCCCAGCATAAGTAGGAATGATCATAAGGATGATGATAGCTCTGATATCTCTGTGCAAGCCCCGCTCAAAATTCCAATCTCTGAATTACTGATCTCTGGCCATATCCATCGAGTACTGCGAGAGGTCAGTAAACCTTGATGAATTGTGAGCCACCATCATGGTTCCCTGCGAGAGCTGAAGAAGCTCATATATACGTAATGCTCTTAGGGTAATAGGTGAAAACTCCTCTCTGAAGAGATTCTCAAACTCTGACCATGCAAGAGTCGCCTCATAATGAGTCTGAATAACTAAACACCACCATTGCCCAACCGAGTCTTGCAGGAGGCTCGCTGCCAGGAACAACATCGGGTCTGCTAGTGTCCTGACCAAATGGAAGACTCTGGAAACTGCCTCAAGCCAGTCCTCTACTGCCTGAGGGTCAGGCTCACCTCGAAACATGAGGGGTATCTATCTCAGAAACTCTTGGAGTACGCTCAGCCTGCGCTCCTCGTCCACTGGTATAGCAGGCACTAAACACTTCTCCACAGGTGGTGGGATTACTGTCACACTACCTGATGGTAAAACTACGGGATCCGGTCCTTATATCGAGGCTTCATAAATGAGGGGGTCATCCTCATGATTGAGCTACTAGATTCTTTTGGGTGCATGTTGCGAAGGCATCCTGTAATTAAACAAGATGTATCACAGTCAGTTAGTATATCTGGAGAGCTAACACAAGAAGGACAAGGAAACCACTACCCATTCCTATATGATGAATTTTCCATTATTTATTTCCTTACAACTAGTTCCATCATGTTCTATGTTGAAAATAATTTTATCAGAGTCTTGGTGTATGGATGCGTCGGCCGACCACACCATCACTGGGGTCCCTGGCCTGAAAGCCGAACTAGAAACACTTAACACTGTTTGCACAAACCAACTCACAGACTCTCAGACCTAAGGTAGAACTGACCACCTTTGATACCACTCTATCATGACCCATCCCAGTGGGGCCCGAGCCGCAACTCCCTAATCCCACCTCCAATAGGAAAGGGGCTGGTGACTAGAACAGAGTAGGCATACTAATAACATGGGAGGCATTGCCTAAAAAACCCTGTAAACACGCACACACATCTCCAATCCCACAAAGCTGAAAAGTAAAAACTACTAAAGAGTAAAAATGCATACATACACTTAAAACGCAACCAACCGAGTATGACAAGAAGGTAATTATAGTAATGTGAAACCCTGGGCCGAAAGAACAATCCCACAAAAAGAGAGTCCGTAACAAAGTTCAACCTGTAAAGAATGGTGCTGAGATTGCAATCTGTAGCCATAGGAACACACCTCAGCCTGTCTGATCTCACTGAGTATCATCTGGTCCTACTCTACCTAGAATCCTGTAAAGGCTGACTCATCTTCACAAGACATGACACGTGCTGTCAAAGCATGTGTAGGGGTGAGTATAACAATACCCAATAGGACACCCTGAAACCATAAAGGAATACAACAAGAAAAAATACCAAAAAAGAAAGATACAATCATCTCTACACAACATATGTATATATAACATATACCAAGAATATCCAGATATACTCATACACAAATGACCATTGATAAACCACCACTAAAATCCATCTTTAAGATTTTACTAAGCACACAACCGAGAGAACACACTCCTAGGTCCCAAAAGAGTGATATAAAGTACTTGTTCCTAGAGAACACACTCCGCAAGTACTTTGAGAACATGATGCTCAGATGAGGATCACCAATAAGTCATGGGGTGATTCCGACAACTTAGTCTGAGCTAATCCATTAAGCAGAGGATTGGCGCCTAGGTAAATATTGTCACTTCAATACAAAGAACTCTACCTTGGGCTCCAGGAATGAATAGAGGATCAAGCTCTAAGTCTCATAGAGGATATTCCAACAACTATATTCAGGATGTTCTGCTGAAGGGATCACACTCTTGTTTGTACGAAATGATACTAGGAACCTTTAGGAGAAAGACCAAGGGGACGAACCCTAATGAAACTAGCACAAGTCATAGAAGGCAATTGGCTCAATCCATGTAAGATTGGTTTCCCGATGTGTAGTATGGTTACATTTCATGTTCCTTGACCCTGGGTACTACCCGTGTAAATGGCCCGTTTCATCCATTCAAGATGTGTAAAACTCAACTACACAACGTGTATAAGAATCACATGTCGTGTTCCTTGACTCCCGGTACTGCCGGTGTAAACATCCCATGTCATTTGGATCATCATATAAAAAGTAACTTCACAGCATGTAGTAGTATTACATGCTGTGTTCGAGCACCTAGGCCTCGCTTCGTGTACGCTGGCCATGTGCCCGTACACGGTCTCCATCCGTGTCTCCTGCCCATGTACCAGTACATGGGGTATCCCGTCTATCTAGCCGGGTCTAGTTGGGGAGGGGTATACATGTCATGTCCTTGGCCGTGTACCCAACCAGTATCCATTTACTCCCAAAGTACACGCCAGGTGGTCCGCCGATGAACACAATCCATGTAGCCCATACTACATGCCGTGTAGTTGGGATTTTTCCAGAAACGCCGTCTTCCTCCTCGAGCCACGGCTGATCCTCCAGATCCACATTTTCTCATCTGTTCGTCCCGATACTCCATGGGTTGGTTTGTTTCATCATAAAAACACTGAAATGGCTGTTTTTGGTCCTTAAATCGGATCATAAACCCTGAACGATCCATCCGAAGAAAAATGCCCGAAAACTCATATCCCTCGATCCTCTCAGAATCATCCACTGAAACCATCGTCACACCTCCGTGACATCTCTCCGTGGTTGTATCTAAAATCTCGGATCGATGCGCCAACAAAAGAATGCACAATGATCGATTTCTTCCAAGAATGTGTAGAACGCAACAAAGAATGTGAGGGAGAGAAAAAAATAAAAATAATCGAACGAGGGGGACAAACCTCGATCGTTGTCCATGATGATACTAGTTTGTTACCATTATATCAAACCCACAACAATCAACAGATTATAAATCTCGAGTATTTGATCTCCCGATAAAACCCCAAATCACACCCGCCCGCAAAACGATCGATCCTCGCCCGAATCGGTTGGCAGATTAGTCCACGTTCATTATAGGAACCATGAATAGGGAAAGGATAATAAAAAAAATCTAACATACTACCTTGATCTACGGCGTTCGTTGGCAAAAATCTGGTCGTCATGTCGTCTTCGTCGGCGAAGATCGTGAATAATGTCATCGCTTCGTTGGGAGGTTTTCTCCAGAGCCTCCAGAGCATCAAAGGGTTTCCGGGTTTTGAGTTTTATAACACTAGACCCATGTTCAAGCCTTTATTTAAAAATGATAAAGGATATGTGTTGAAACATATTTAAAAATATTTCGTTATAGAATAAAATATTTTTATTAAATATTTTATTACTATTAAGTCCAAAAACTAGATTTCACCACCGACCTGCGCCGACCGATGTTAGGCCTTTCCTAAGGTTAAATCGATGTTCTGAACATAACACTACCCTCATATTTCTAAACTGAGTACCTGTTTGGGAGTTATTCCACTTTTTTAGGAAAACCGCACGTGCACGTAATTTAATTATTAAATTAAATTCCAACATTTGTTCCGGGCTCACCAGGCCTTGGAACTATATGCCGTCTCGATGACTGGTCTCGAAATGATTCCCACATAATATTAAATTAAAACATGGTGAAAATCTGAGACATTGCAATAAAAATTAATATCTATGTTAAATGATAAAATTGTGAATATGCTGTTAAACTATATATATGATAGATAAAATGACCCTAAAAATTATCAAATAGAGTTGATTTTTTTATCCAATCACATACCATATTATTAAAGTTCCCAATTTAGTGAAAAAAATCAAATAATGTTACTTTTTATTAATTTATAGTTTAGAATTAGTATAAGTGTTCCACTCTCCTCACTTATAAAATGAAACCTCCTCTCTACTCTTACTAACATTTTTAAGGAAAAAATAGATCAAACATAATCTATCTAAATTACTTATCAACATACCAATCTACATTATATCTTTCCTAGTCAAATTAAAAGGGAAATTCAAGTGTTCTTTTGAAGAGATTCAATACTGGTTTCCCAATGAATTGGTATAACTCTTAACTAAGTTATTTAATGTTGATTTATTATTATACCAGCTTAAAACATATCATATATATGATAGTATAATAACAAAAATATCTAAAATTTTATGTCTTATTATTATGATAATGAAACACCCCATTTCATCAACTATTACATCCTTGGAAAATGAAATTATTATTCATGTTTATGTGTGGACTATTAAACCAAAAATATATGTGTTTTGTTTTTTATCATAGTCTCTAATTTAGAGTTATATAGGAATTATTAATAAATATATGAGTTGGATTCTATATATTATGTATCCTTAAAGATTTAATTATTATTTACAATTCATCCATTTCAAACATTAATAAACAAAAACATTACTCATGTGTACATATGGAATACCATATCCATGAGGTGATGCAATTTATTTTTCATCAACACCATATATTTTTTGCTATAAAAGTGTATCTAATGAATAAATATGATATTAATGATATGATTTATATTTCAAATATGGATAAAGAATTTACATCATGCATATAATAGTTCCACGAAACCAAAACATGCATGGAAAACATATCAACTATCAGTTGAACAGTGATTTTAATGAAGAATTATTAATAAATGGGTTATTGAAAAATATAAACCAATTATATATAGTAATATTTAAATGTCCAAGAATTTTCTAAAATAAAAATACATTTTGAATGAATATATACAATATTAATAAATTTAGTTACAAAAACTCATACACTTTTTTTAATTTGTAGTTGTGGAACCTTTTAAAACATATCCATAATTTATATGTCATGAAGAAAGACCATTAAAAATCATAAAATTTGATAATAAAATTTTCATATAGTTAATATTAATGTTATAATATATCAATTGTTATTATAAAATCTTATTGAAACATAAGGAATGCATGATGGTCTTCACCAATAGGATTTTTCCTTATGAATCCCACTTATCATATATTTTAAGGGATATGGAATCCCTGGGATTTTTCTAATTACAAGGTGACGATAAAATTTAATTTATAAGACAGAAAATAGAAAATTTATGAGTTATTTTAAAATTATTAGGATCGTGATCCAAACCATGTTCACTAAAACACTACATGAATGTAATACAATTGCAAACAATATTCTTAGGGGGTAGAAAAATATAGCATGTTGTTATTGTTAGGTCAAAATCTTATTTTGACATTTATATTACTTTTTTTAGAAATAACTAAATCTTTCATAAATAACTAATTATTAACCCCTCTATGTACAATGTATTTTAAAAATGTATTTATAAAAATAAAATATCATTTTATCATTATTTCATCAATTCCTCTGTTTTATAAAAATGAATTAATATTTTATAATTAATATTTTTATAATTTATTAAGATAAAAATAATACTCTTATGAATTTCCATAATAATTCATTCCATAATTATCATAATGAGTTGAATATAGTTTATATTTTACACACCAAATTTTATTCACATCTTACATACTCTCGAGTCTTTTTTACTAACAATATTTTCATAATGACATACATCGTACTAACTCTCATAACGGAAATTACTAGAAAAATTATTGTTATCCCTAGAAAACTATATCATAATGAAATATAAATTTTTTAAATAAAAATGATGTTGTATATTATATTCTCATCAAAATGATTCCATGATTTTAGTTTCAATATGACTGTTGTAGTGCCAGGTGTCGATGTCCTTAAAAGATTTTAGGAGAAAAATCTGACCATCAGAGTCCCATATGATGGCTGGGATGGAGGCCTACATATACTAGTTCATATTAAAGAGATAAATGTTGCTAGATTTTCCAAGAAACTATGCGATAACTCTTCTAAATTTTCTAAGTGTGAAAACTCTAATTTTATACAAGTTTTAAACTTCTGGTTCAATATACATGCAACTTTCAACTGATTTTTATTTCTGTGAAGATGATTATTATTATTACGATTGAGAGATTATAAGGATAGAAAAACAATGGTTTCGATCATTTTCTAATCAAGGGATTCCATGGCTAGGATAATAAATGTTTTAGATCACCTTTGTGATCGATGACTTCTGGGGAAATGCAGTTAAACCAAATCTAATAATCATATAATTGGTTTACCCTAGTGTGGGTAACACAAACATGATTGAATGTATTAATCATGGGAAATTTATCATAGATTATTTGATACCCTTCTATTTTGGTTTTAGATAAATATATTTGTTTACTTGTATTTTATTTCTACTTCTATAGTAATAGAATGTGAATTGTTTTATATATACAATTTTCTATTATATATTCAGTTTATCATAATTAATAGGATTATGATACTTTTGTATTACATTGTGATAACTATTTATATTATTATAATTAAATTGTTTTCCTAGTAAAATTATATATTATTTATGATAATAATTTGTATTCTGTTTTACATTGATGATCAAAACCACTGTGATTATGATAATTACCAATCTTACTACAAATACGATTAAATATGACATGTGGAATATTATCAAAATCAACCTGATTATGATATTTTTTTAATCAAACCCTGTGGATTTTCCATTATCCTTTATAAGTGGTTTTTTGAATTCCATTAATATAAATCCATTGAATATTTCTATTAATATTAAAAACAAATGTTTTTAAACATACAATTAACCCCCTTATTATTGTTTTTCATCTACATATACATTTGGATCCAAAAATTGGTTCCAGATCCAAGTATCAATAATATTGATACTCACATTTGGAATCATAGGAGGATTCCACCTCTCATATCTTTTCTTAATTTATGTTTTCATGTTAGTTTTATTTATTTTATAAACTTTATGTTTACAAATACATGTAACAAAAACGTGAATTTTGGAAAATTAATTTTTGTATTCTTTCAAAGATGGTAGGACTCAATTTTGTTTTTATACGCTATTTAAATCATACCAGAACACAAATATTTGATGGTAAGGATTATGAATACTGAAGTGACAGAATGAGGATTGTTTTAATCAACACTATAGTTGATAACATTGTTATGATGACTAGTGAATATAAAATTCTTATCAATGATGACACCCTATTTACCAATCTCGAGAAGAAGGGTAATAAATTGAATTATGAGGTAAAAATTAAATTACATTGTTCTATGACTAGAAATACATATATATTGATATTTCATCATGTGAAGTATCCAACAGAATTTGGAAGAATCTATAAATTAATCATTTCATTACTTCTAATGTTTTTGAAACAATAAGATATATGTTGATATAAGATTAATTGGATTTTGATATACGTTATGGATAACAAATTTTTATGGTCCATAAAAGGTTAATGAAAATTGTTAAAAGTATAAATCCTATGGTAGGGGAAGTATTATAAGATAAAATACTTGTATAAAAGAATATAGATATTATTCCAAAAGAATTGGAATAAAAAATTACAACTTCTTATGAGTTAAATAAGGTCACAAATGTGACTCTTTAAGAGTTCCTTGGAAATATTTTGAAATATGAGAAGAGATTGAAAAGAGAATATGTGAATGAAAATGAGAATAATGGTGGAGTTGCTTTTATTTGAACATAAAATCCCAGGAAATCTAGGACTACTAATAAATTTTATATATCTACAATGAAAAATATTATTACTGAATAAGAATAAAGTGACTCAGAACATTATTAGAATGAATTAGAGAATAATGCTTAAAAGATGAACAAGATTGTTATGAAAAAATGATATTCAGTATAGATATAAGAAATTTAATGAAGACATGAATGATAGGAAATATTCTGAGGTTACTTTTTATGAATGCATGAATTCCATATACATTACACTAAGCTTCCCAAAACTTGAATGGAAACATATAATAGAAATAAATTATTAAATAAATCATAAAAATTATTATAATCCAAATTAAAATATATCCTGAAGTCCAATTACTCTAGGTTACTTGTGGTGGAGATTCTTTTGATGATTCTTTAGAAAATATAAATTATGGACAAAAGAGTATTTATCTTTATTCTGGAATACCATTTGAAAGTGAATGTATTATGTAAAAGGTAAAAACTACTAAATCTTTGACAAATATGTCTTTAAATTAAAATTACCTTCATGATGAGTGTTTTATATATTTGGATGAATAATACCCTTTAGATAGTGATAAAACTACTCTAACTTCTTATGAATAAGTTTCTAGATTATCATAATTGATTGAGAATGAAAACTGTAAAGTTAAAAAAGAAATTTAAAATAGAAAAATCTATAATAAAGTTTTAAAAAAAGAAGAATCAAATAATTTCGAATATCTTGATAAATAATATATTAAAATTTAATACATTTATGAAAATATAGAGGGGCATAATTATGAAAAGGGATAGATTTGAAAGTGTTTTGAAAATGATATTTCTGAAAAAATTCCTTTTAGAATCAAAAATAAATTCCAAAACTAATTATTTTAAGGTTGAAGATTTAGTTTTGAAACTAAATTCGTAAATATTTTCATTAATGAAAATTTTATCAAAATATACTTCTATTAAGAATAATTTTGATAAAATGTATAAATAAATCCATCCCCAAAATAGTTGTTCTGGATTGGGTTATTCTCATTCAAAAAATCTTTCTATAAATAATTATTTACATCCTAAAAATGACCCTTTTAATAATAAATGTAAAAGTGAGAGGAATTGGAATTAAAAACATACCTTAAATAAAATTAAATCAATGGGTTTCACCCAATTATAGTTATCAAATCAAATGTATATTTTGAAAAAAAAAATTACTAAATTTCAAGACCCTAGAATGTTTGGGTTCCAAAAATGTAATTGTTTTTTTGGAAAACAGTAGAATAACCAACTACATGAATATATGGAATGTGGATAGTGTATGTTATTGACACACGACTTGAACAAAATACACCATTAAAAATATTATCTATATGAAAGGTGGAAATGTCACTTTCAGAGGTAATGCTCAAGTGGAGATTATTGGTAAAGGTAGTATTGTTTATCTTGGAAAAAGAATTAATTTCAAATGTTTTATGTGTAGGAGGTTTTAAGAACAACCATATATGTATATATAAATTAAGTGATGAATATTACCTTGATAATTTTAGAAATGATAAAAGAGTAGTCCAGAATTACAAGAATAAATTCATTCTTTCTTCACATTGACATGATAATGTTTACACAGTTGATGTAGAAGACCTTAGGTGCCAAGAATTGCCTTTTTTTATTGTAATGGGAGATCAATCATGGTCATGAAATAGATGGTTTGGACACTATAACATTAGAAACATATGAAAATTGAATAAGAAAATACTTGTTAAGGATCTACTAGAAAATATATTTTATTCTTCAAAAGACTATGAGCCTTGTAAATATTAAAAGAATCATAAGTCATGATTAAAATAAATTAGTGAGGTCTCAAATAATTATTCATTATAGTTAAGGAAAATGGACTTATTTTCTCTTGTACAAATTGGATGTTTTAGAAGAAAATAAAATGTATTTGTTTTAGTGGGTGATTATAATAGATATACGTGGGTCTATTTTATTATAAAGAAATATAAAGCCTATTTTTATTTTAAATCATTTATTTCTGAATTGAAAAATGAGAAAACCCTTCCATTGAAACGTATTCATTGTGATCCTGGTGGAGAATTTTTAAATTTTTATTTTGAATTTTTTTTCTATGAAATGAATTAGACATATATTTTCACCTCATAAAACTCCTTATAACAATGTTGTTTTTAAATTATTAAATCTTATTCATCAAGAAATAACAAGAAGTATGTTGACTGAATTCTCAATTCCTAGACATTTTTTGGATAAACACCTGATTACTACTTGTAATTCGATAAATCCAGTTTTAATTGGAATATTTCATTGTAAAACACCTTACGAGTTATGGATAGTATGAAAACAAAAAGTTTCATAGATCTATATATTTTGATGTAATGTATTAATTTTAATAGAAAATATAATTTACATAAACTCCCACTGAAATCCTATGATGACAAATTCTTAGCATATTCTACTACTTTTAAGGAATTTAGAGTTTCCAATAAGCACTCTTGTACTGTTGAGGAAATCGTACATGTAAAATTTCATGAAACTAATCCTTTTGTTTTTAAACAACCCCAACCTACATAAACTTATGGGTTTTATAAAACTGATTATCAATAGTTGATAGAAGACTCCTTTAATATAGGGAATACTCAATAAATTGTTTCTGACGTATTCCCTCCAGAAGAAGTTCTACCTTATATCGATGATTTTTTTAAAACCCAAGTTAGTTGTTTCTTCAGAATCATACCTATAATAGTATCATTTTTAATGTAAATGAACCTCTATGAACTATAATTTCTTTGATAAATGAAATAGAAAATTTTTAATTACAGTCTCCATTCGATCCTAAAAGTCCTAAGATGATTTATGTGATGAATATTGGATTAATGATATTAAAGAATATCTAAATCAATTTGGAGGAAAAAATTTCTACACATTGGTTGAAAGACCTGATAAACCAATTTAATTTGAATTAAATGTATATTTAGAAACAGATTTGATGAAAATGGAGTTATTTTTAGAAATAATGATATGTTAGTTTCTAAAGGTTATAATCAACTAGAGGCAACAGACTATAAAAAACCTATTCAACTGTAGTTAGACTTTAATCCATTCGAATTATATAATATTTTTTTGGAAATATTTAATTTTAATCATTTCGTAATGGATGTAAAATGTTTTTTCCATAATGGATATGTTAAATCCAATTTTTTTAAACAACCTCTTTATTTTAAAGATACAAAATATCAATGATATGTTTTTAAAATTACCAATGCTTTATAAGGACGTAAATAATCCCCTACATCCTATTATGATAGACTTACATGATTTTTGTTACAAAAAAATAGATAATTGAAATCCTGATCCAACAATTTTCATAAAGATAGAAATTTTTTTGATCATTCAAAATTTTATTGATGATTTGATATTTTGATAAACTCTACAATATATCACAGAATATTTTTCGATTGTTTTCAAATAAATGTTTGAAATGATTATGATGGACGTGTTAACATTATTTGTTGGTTTTAAAATTTATAATAATCTAGAAAGGATTTAAATATCTCAATATAAGTATTTATGTATCGTCCAAAAATTTATGGATATGAAAATACTAAAAGTATTTTTACTCCAATTTGTATTTAAAATACTCTTGAACTTGATGAATCTTGAAAACCAGTAAATGAAACAACTTAAAAAATTATTGTAAGAAGTTTATAATAATTAACATCCAACCTTCCAAAATCAATGTTTTTATTATTACTAAGTGAAAGATATCAAGAAAATCCAACATATTCCCATTTAAAATCTATAAAATTAATTTTTAGTTTTTTAATGGGAACCTTGGATTTAGGACTTTTCTAACCCTCTGTAAATGATATTGAATTAAATTGATTTGGATGATTCCTTTTATGGTTGTAGAATGGACAGAAAAATTACATCTAGATCTTTTGATTTCATAAATGATTCATTAGATTCTTGGTCATGTAAGAAACAACACATAGTAGCACTTTCCACCACTGTAGCTAAATATGTGGATGCTAGAGGTTTTTGTGCTCAATTATTGTTGATGAAACACACCCTCACTAATTATAGAATTAGTTTTACTAAAACTAAAATACTACATGATAACACTTGTGCCATAGTTTTATGTAATAATATGTCACATTACTAATGTGAAAAACACATAGATATTAGAAATCACTTTCTTAGGGATTACACTCACAATGAAGATATAATTTTACAATTTATCATAATTCAAGAACAACATGGTAGTTTTTTTATAAAAACATTAACTTATGATAGATTTGAATACACTAAATTGAAACTAGGATTCGTCAATATAATGTTAGAATTCATATCTACTTCTTATATAAACCATCTATTTACATTATTGTTATCTTTATCAAAGGGGGAGTACATATGTTTATTAGATTTCAAAAAAAAAATTTCTCAAAATATTTTGTACTCAAAAAATTATTGTACTCAAAAATTTTTTTTACTCAAAAACTGTTCGTTCTCTGAATGTTTTCATACTCAGAAATTTTTCGCACACAGAATTTTTTGGTACTCTGAAATTTTTCTTACTCAGAGATTTTTCATAATAAGAAATGTTTCAATCTCATATTTTTCGCACTCAAAATTTTCATACAAAAAAAACATTTCCTACTCAAAATATTCATACAAAATTTTTTTAATACTTGTAATTTGTTGTTGGTAAATTTTTATTATTAATATTTTTCATACTCAGGAATATATAGGACTCAACATTTTTGTACATTATTTTATTTAGGGAAAAAATATGTCAACTAATAGATATATCCTGAAACACTAAAATGTGTTATTCTTTACATTACCATTTATAAAATAAATATTTTTTTGGGAATTTTATTTTATTTTAAAAAAATATTGGATTCCTGATGAATATGATATTTATTAAAAAAATAAAACCTCTAGAGTTTAATTATACTCAACAATTAGATCACTTTGATAAAATTTGGGTTGTATAATATCAATATTCACTTTTCTCAACCTATATAAAGGGACGACCTATGCTTTCCCACATCATTTGTCTCATCATTACATTAACCCATACCTCACTTTAACTACTGGAGTATGAATGCTAAATTTCTTAGAGATTTTATATTACTCATGTCAGAATCAACAACATCACATCCCATGAAAATGTCCTAAAATTTTTTCTTATCCATAATGTTATTCAAATAAAGGTTTGACGTCAGATATTTTTATGACAAGTATGATTAATTATTGAAATAAATTATCACTTTTCAAGGTTGGGAATGTATTTTCCTAAAAAATATAAAAAACAAATCAAGATCATATTCTCTTTGATAAAGTTATAAATTTTTATAGTTCTTTGAATGATGATAACTATTTAATAGAATTCTTTTCCATATATGATAGGGAGAATAGAGTATCAGAAAAATATGCCAAAACTTTTATTGTTGTACCATTAGAGGATGATAAATTTTTCTCTTCTCATAATATCCCACAAGAAAAAATGAACATTTAACAAGAAAAGAGGAAAGAAATCTCTTTTTGAGACTCATAAGGATAAAAAGAAAAATACTAATCTCTCATCTGATAATCATTTTACAACTCTTTGGATGAAAGGATTTTTTAATTCTTATAGAAGGTGATAATGAATCCTTAAATGTATCATAAGTTTTTATTCTAGATTACCTTGTTAATTTAAAAAAGTTGAATTTTATGGGATATATTTTTACAAATATCAATAATTTAAAGTGTAGAGTAATAATGTCCCAATTGATTCTGTTTCATAAAATTTTATATAAGTCCATCTCAAAAAATTTGATGTATTGTAATTTCACAATCAGGTAAGCAACAATAACATAAATTTTCCACCGACAAGCGATGATACATTAAATAGATTGAAATTTCATTTTCATTTAGAATCAATGATATTTTCGAAAGATATTAGATTTAAAGATTCAAAAGAAGTTGTAGGCGGAATTTAGGGTGTTACAAGATAATTACGTTTGATTTTTTATAAAAACAATGAAATCCTAGTATGATTTTACTTTAAATAAAAAGAATAAAATGATCAAAACTGAGGAAATAACATCCAATTGGGTAATGGATCATGCAGAAAATAAGGTGACTGACAATTTGGTCCAAAACATGCTGAAGTAGATGTTGAAAAAATTCATACGCAATATGCTCTTAATGATGATAAGAAGACAATGAGGATGAAAATGAGAAAATAAGATGTTATCAATATTTAATTTTTTTTGAAAATCGTTGAAAAGGAAAGTGAAATAATTGATTTTATGGAACCCATTCAAGTATAAACAATCACCCACTTTATCGAAGATAATGAAATGAATAATAATATAGTTGGTGAAGAATCAGCTCCACTAAAGGATGTTCATAGAAAATATTTAGAATAAAAATAATATAATTAAATGGGAGAGATATGTCAGTATATAAATGAATAGGAATATATAAATTAAGATTAGTGAAGAGAGGTAAAAGAGAAAGTGGAAATTAAAGAGGAAAGAAATTAAAAAGTTGAAAATGAAAAGGTTGCAGTTTGGAAAAAAATATCATTCTGATAGAATACTAGTATGATATTTTTTAAGATACATCATGAAAATTACCATACATAAGATTTTAGTATGCATGGAAAGATACTCATTGAATCCAAGATGATAATGTCATTAAAATTTTAGATAAATAAAATGATACTAGGGCTGATGTAGATCATATCCAGAATTTGGGAGATAATACAACCTGAACTCATTTAGGAGAGGTTTTTGGTTTTGAGGAATATAATAACTCTAATAATAAAATATAATAAAAAAGATATTAGTATATTGTTCATGATCTAAAGATAATAAAAAATAAAATTCTATATTTTTTGAGGATTTAAGGAATGATTAATTTTGTTGTGGATTAAAAAAAAGAGAGTCAATCCATCTTCTATGAAAAATACTTATCACTCATGAAGCTGATTTAAATGTTTTTGAAGAGTGTTCTAAGGAACATAAAAAAGGATTTAAAAAATTGGGTTTGTTTTCCCGTAATGTTGATAAAAGTATCAATGTCCCAAAATATTCAATTGATGATATTATAATTCTTGTGAATGAGGTCACTATTTCTTTCAAAAAATTGGCTAGTGATACTTATGAAAACATAAATATTTTTATAATACTAGATGTACCCAATATGAAGAGTTAATGGAAATAAATAAGGATTTGAATTTTATTCAATGATAAGATTCAAAGATGATGTTTTACAAGGCTGAGATAATTGGTATGAAAAATAAAAATGTTTTTTTTGAATGAAAAGTACAATGTGAAATAAAATAAAAGTAAATATCATGATAAAAATTTCAGTTTCTAGATGAAATGATTTGTATTCATAATGAAAAAAATTCTCCCTTAGGAAGAATTTAATCATAACCAAGATCAATTATTTTCAAAACAGGAAGAGATCTATGAACTTGGTAGGAATCCCATGAATAACTCATGGATGATAAAAATAAATTCATGAATATGAAGATAGTTTTCTTGGACCTCTTAATGAAGGAGAAAGAGAAGAAATAAATATTTGAACTCTTGTTATATTTTTTTGAAAACATAATTGAATGTTTTTTCAAAAATATAAAGTTTGATTTAATTTTTTCAAGGTATTTTTTGATGAGTATTCTTTTATTTATTAGATATTGTAAAATTCATTATCACTTCCAATATTTTTTTTTCTCTAACCCCTTTTCATGAATTAGAAGACATTACCAATTCCTTTTTTAACCAAAATGATGGATAATTATTTGTAAATTGGATAATTTTTTTTAAAAGAGATTATGATATATACAGGGGTAGAATTATTTATTACGGGGGAGTGAATTTTTTTAAAACAAGATTATATGATCTTAAGGAATTTGTTATCATATGGAGGAGTTAGTAATATTCAATATAATTTTAAGATAAGTTTTATAAATTAGAGGGATATCTGTATAAGTGTCTTATTTTGACTAAAAAAGTTTTTTATATATATTTTTGGACACATGTTTTATTTTAATGTAATTTTATCTTTAGATCTCATGGTTTGTGGTTTCCGAAAAGGGAAATTTTGTTAAGTGAAAATTCCATTTTTGAATTTTCTATTCCTTTTGTTTTGGAAATTAAAACCTCTTTCATAAATACCAAATTATTATCTCATTTATGTAAAATATATTTTATGATTGTCTTTATAAGAAATCATAATTCATTTTATCATTATTTCATCAGAACCATTAGGTTATGAAAATGAATAAATATTTTATCTTTACAATTTTCAAATATGCGTACGATAAAAATCATACTCGTAAGCATTAACATAATAATTCATTCTATAATTATCATAATGAGTTTAAATATAATTTTTATTATAAAAATAGAATAAAATTAATCTCATACACACTATCTATTTTTTCATACGGACAATATTTTTTAGTGATATATATCACACTAACTGTGTTAATAGAAATCATCCAATATATTGATATCATAACCAAATAATTGTATCGTAATGAAATTTTTTCTTTTAAATAAAAACGATTCAATGTATTATATGATAATCTAGAGGATATCATGATTTTAGTTTCAATATTAATGTTATAGTGTCGGTTATACAAGTCCCTCTGTAATTTTTTTTACAAAATCCAACCGTTAGAGTCCATTATGACCATTGGGATGAAGAAACATAAATATCAGGTCATTTAAAAGAGCTAAATGTTGATTTATTTTTCAAGATGATGTAAATGAGCTTTTAAAAATATAATTGGTGTAAAAAAATTAATTTTTTACATTTTTTAATAGGTTGTTACATATTCGTGTAGCTCTCATATGTTTTTCCTTTTTTTGAGGATAATCATCGTGATTACGATCAAGGGTTTCAATTTAAAGGAGGACAATGGTGCCGATCTTTTTCAGATTGAGGGATTGCAAGGATAAGACAAACGGGGTTTCGATAACCTTCTTGATTAAGGGATTCTAGGGATAGGTAGATAGACCAAATCTGATAATCATATCTGGGGATTACCCTGGTGGGGATAATACCATATTTCGTTAAATTATAAATTGAGGGACATCTATCAAATGTTATTGGATAACCTTCTCATTGGGATAAAAGAATTGTATTAATTTATTTTTATATATTTACAATCCTCTTGTAACTAGAGGTGAATTATATTACATATTCAATTTTCTATTCTATATTATGTTTATCTTATTAGGTCTAATTATGATACATTTTAATTACAATGTGATTATGATTTTTTATTAAAATTATATTGTTTACCCAGTATGATTCTATACACTTTAATTTAAATCCTTTTAAAATTAATTACAAGAAGTTTAAGAAAATTATTTAAACTTATAAATTACTCCCCTCTAATATCTTTTCATCTGTATATAGATTTCGATCCAACAATTGGTATGATAGATAAGTCTCTATATTATTGATATTCAAATCTATATCGCCAAATATAGGTAGTATGAATTTTAATATATTATTTTGAGTAAAATAATTTATTTATTTATCTCATTTTATTTTTTACTTTATATATATATATAATTATTCAATGTTTTTAATAAAAAATATATTTCTATATAATTAAAAAAATTGTATTTTTGGGAAATATATAGTTCAAATTTAAATATTTTATTGAAAAATTCTTGATAAATGAAATAATTTTTTGAGTAAATCATCTTAATATATCTTAATTATTTATATATAAATGATATTATAATTTAATGAAGAACAATGTATTTTTTATAATGTTCATAAAATTTATGTTATATTAAAGATTACTTTCTTCAGGTATATAGGGTTTTTTCATTTTATATTATAAATTATAATATTTTCAAAATTTTATTACTAAAAAATTTACTATTTCTATAATAATATATTTCAAAATAGTAAATTGTTAATTTTTCATAGTTTTCTATTACATTTATACTTTTAGGTGAGAATGAATTATGATATAATATACACTATGTATAATGACAATATAATATCACAAAAATGATGTAATAATCACTATTAATGGAATCAAACACCAAAAATTGATTTCACCTTTATTTTTTTTTATTTTTTTTATTATTTTATTTATACAACCAGACATTATTAGATCCTCAATAACCTATATTATATTACAGGGTTAAAGAAATTATGAACATGACTTACTAACATAACAAGAATGAAAGTATTATATAGAGCAATGTTTTTAAACAAATAAAATAATTAATACTAACTCATTTTTTCCAAAAAATGGAAAAATCCACATTATATTTTTGGTTGTTGAATATTTTATCACATAGAGTCCAAAAATTATCTTTAGATATTAATGTAGAATTACCCTATCTCGTTGTATAAATAAAAACCAAACCTCACATTTTTCATCACTCAAAATATATTGATCATAATGTTCATCTATATATCCCACCATAATTCTATATTATGGTATTATAATGATCATAATAATCACTTCTCGAGGTTTTAGAATCACCTAGTCATGATAGGGGATTCCTCTTATCCCTCCTTCAATCATGTAATTATTTTGTATTAAGTATTTTTAATATAAATTTTTAGTTTTTTTATGTTTATATATATATTAATTAAATATCCAATAATTTTTCTAAGAATGAATGAATTTTTTTCCCGCTCATTATGAAAATTTCCTCTACTGTGATTATCCCGACATAAGAGATTCTCTATTCCTTTTTACGTAAAAAAATTATTTGTACTATTAATTTTTATTCCCAATTTTCAATATTGAGATTTTATTTTACACATCCAATTACTATCCTTTTAACTCTAAAATAATTATCGAAAACTATACACTCTCACAAATCCAATTAATAAACCATCATGTACACACATTAATCAAATGAACATATTCAATTATTTTTCATTTCCCTACATGTGTATTGTGAATAAACATCTTAATTTATAGTCAAGGGTACTAACATATGTATATATATATATATATCCTTGAAATATTGGGTACATCCATGTATATGGACCCTGACTATTAATAGTGGGAATAATGGTCATTAAAGGAATTATTATCATTTATGATCTATGTGGAACAGAATTTCATGTACGTAATAAGAACTCGACATGTGGGACCTAAAATATATATCCCTCCAATTAATTGGGTATTTTTTTTAATGAGATACACTTTATGGTGTATAAGATGTTAGAAAAATTAGATTATGTTTTTATGTTTCAGTGTTTATCATTGAATCATGTTAATTAGGTAATGTTTTATGTATTTGAAACATTCCTGTGATGTCTTGATATTATCATATTATATCTTACATTGGTCTTCACAATAATGATTCTAAACATTCTATGTTTTCATCTTAAGCCAGATGAATCAGATATACTAGTATACCTTAATATATTAATTGATTATTCCCTTAAACATTTATATAGTTCGTGTATTTCTTAATTTCACCCATAGGTTATCCTTTTATTTATTAGAAGGTAAATGGAATTTGAGGGTATGTTACAGTGTTTTAAATAATGTTTATACCCCTTTTTTTATTCTATACTATAATATATCTAATTATATAAAGATATTATGCCTCTCAATAATTTTTCATTGTATTAAGTGTATCATTATATAATACATTAGGAAATATATATAATAGAATATATGGTTTTCCAAATATTGTATCAAAGAAATTTGTAGTTATTTTTTGGTATTTTGATTGCAAAACAATTGTAAAATCTATAAGGATATGACTAAATATTGGAAATAATACAGCTAATAATAAACATTGGAATATACACCAAAATATTTTTAATGTATATAATTAGTGGTTTTCATGAACTTATATACCTTTTTGGATATATTAGGTTAATATGGATTTGGAATAACTATAACTACTGTTAATAATCCTAAAAATTATTGATTAGGTATTAACATGATCATCATATAGTGTATGAAATAAGTCATTGATACACATCTAGTTTTACACTATCAAGAGATATTATTTGGAAAATTATAAATCTATTTATGAACCATTATGAAGTAACCAAAATATCATATTAAATTTATTGTTATGAAATAAACAAAGAATAAGATAGATTACTACCTTGATATTCAAATGGAAATGAATACATGTAATTTATGAGTTATCACTTCAACGTTTATACTTTACTATATATATATGGGTGTGAAAATTTACATCATTAAGTATATTTCAGATGTAGTAAATGATTTGAAAAAAAGTAAAATAGTTAATGGTAGGCTTCTAGTTCATTCATGTACATCAAATGACAAATGTGACTATAGTTCTACACATTATTTTATATTATACATGTTAAGTAGAACAATTTAAACAACCCATAAAAATATGGATGTTGAGTTTTATTTGAAAATTGAAAATGGTTCAATTTTTCAATACGAGGCATATAACTTATCCCATGAAAATAATATCTAGATAAATTTTCTAATGAACCATGTGATGCTCCCATTTGAAAAATTAAATGCTCTTCTAGGAATGAATTATCTTTCCTTGCATGGATCCAAGAAAATTTCAATTTGAATCAAATAAAAATCTGTATCATGAATCTCTTTTTGATTCTATTGATTTTTGATGAGGAGGAAGGAAGTCTTTTTGAATAATCAATTGAATCAACTTAATCATTGATATTATTTCCTTATAAAACAAATATCTAACATAAATGATTGAGACTACAAAATAACATCCTTTATAATATTCCCATTATTGTAGAATATGTTGATGTATATCTTGAATAATTTCCTTATCTTCTTCTAAACCAATTTGATTAGTTCTCAATTGTATTTTTGTACAATTATTTTAAAACATCAATGAATCCTTATAGAATTTTCATTCTTGTTCATAATGATCTAAAAAAGAAACATAATTAAAATAACAATAAAGGATTTAAATTTGTAATTACATCACAATAGAGTGTGATAATCCATTTCATTAGGATGAAATATGGGTCAATGTAAATATATATTTATTAATTTGAGATTAACAATATCAAGAAAAATAACAAGATTACTCTACCATGGATTTATTACTTGTTTAATTAGCTACATAGAGCCCAATAATTATATAATGTGGTTATTCATTTGAGATATTATCCGGTAGTGGTGATGAAGGGGGATATCACCAGGATTTCTTTTCATACAAGTTATTGGAAATATGAGTTCATAGTGATTGCATTTGGACTCAATAGTGATCTGATTATCATCATGAACTTAGTGAATATAGTATTTACCAATTACCATGAGAATTGTTTTTATTAATTATAAATTATATTCTTATATACTAAAAAATAAATGAGGAACAGGATGTGTATTTGAATAATGTAATAAACACCATGAGACAATGAAAATTTATATGAAATGTAATTTAAATTTGAGTTTTGGATGGATAATTTAATATTCCTTGGGTATGTGACAACTAGAAAAAGGTAATAAAAGGATTATTCAATTATATATGAAATTAAATGATGAACATGAAAAATATATGTGATATATTTCCATATATTTTGTAGATTAAGTGGGTTCTATCATCAATTTGTGAGTAACTCCACTTGATTATCCACACCTGTAACCATGAAAACTCAGATGGAAGTGTTGATTTTCTGAAATGATGAATGTGTTGATAGAATTGTAGAGTTAATAAAGCGGATAATCACTAACCCTGTTCTCATATTACCCATAAGTGAGAAATAATTTTTTAACAATAGTGATGCATAAAAAAATATATGGCTTGTGTACCAAGGAAAAAATTAAATTGATTGTTTTTACTCCAACAAATTAATTAACCTTTAAAATTTACCCAACATTTGATTTGGAATTAGTTTTAGAGATCATTTTATTGATTATTTTTTTCATTATCTCTTGGGGTAGAAGTGTTATTTATATTTGGATCATAAAATAATCAAGTATATATTCACACAAAATGACATCAATATCCACCAACGATGTATATTTTAGTTGTTGAAGGATAATTATTTCTCAACATTTTATCATACTAGGAAAGTGAATAAAGTTGACAATTATTTGAGTTGAACATGATTCAATAGCCCAATCAATGGTGATTATTGAATGTGATATAGTTTTCAAGGATGTTAAATTTATGGAAAAGGGAATTATTAAATGAAACTCATTATAAATTTCTTAAATAATTTCTAGAAAAATAATTTCATAGAGGATCATAGAGGCCCTGAGTGATGGTGAGGCTTTGAAGATAAAGGTAGAGAATATTCATTTATTAAAATATTCAAAAGTTGATGTTTTAAGTAATAGAACTCTGGTATGTTGCACATTTAATCAAAAAGAAAGAGGGATATTTTGTATGATGAAAAGTTATAATCCTTAAATATTCATATTGGATGCTCTATGATGTATATATATCTAAAGGAAACCATCTAGTGATACAAAATATAGGGGGATATGGTTAAATTTTTGTTTCAATGCATGGCTTGAAAACTAGTCATGGAAAAATGGTTTAATTCTAAGGGTGTGATGAAACTATTTCCCATATAAATATGGAAATTGGAAAACATAACCATGTAATTATTTATTATAATCCCTTGGATATGAGAATTAAATAATTCCTATTTGGTATAGTTTAGTGCCTTTCAAATTTATCAAATTTCATTAAAATCAAGTAAGACTTATCACATGAAAACTCTATATTATATACATATAATAAGTGTTAAGGTATAATGAAGTGCCACACTCTATTGTAAATTATGATATTTGAGGTATACAGTGAGGTTTGGGAGATGGCTTTAGTAAATATTGGATATAGAGATGCATTTTAGCCTGACATATCACACCTAAATGGTTTTTCTATTTGGGAAAATATTTAAATCACTAGATGATATTATGATATAAATTTCAATGGATTTCCTATTTTAATTGGATCATCACCTACGTCTATTGTATTACATAGGTAATTATAGATTCTTATATAGCATGGAAATGGGCCCTTATGAGCCCCCATTTGGGAAGAGGTGTCAGCCTCCGTCATATTAGGATGATGTTTGTTTTTAGAAGATTATACGACACAATATTATCCAATAAATAATAGAAACAGTTTAGAATACTTAGTATCATATGAAATCCACACAATTTGCGCATTAACTCAATGTAGAAAATTTTAAATGAGATATAGATTATGAGGTCGAAGAAAATTATTTCATCAATTCACCATCTTAGTAAAAAGTCATGAATCCTTAGATTAAGGAAAGACTTCATCCTAGATAAATTTTCCAATTATAAATATTTTATTGAATTAGATATGTCACATATTTAAATGAACATAAACATAACCTTTCTCATATACACCTCATCTTTCATTTATCCCTCATAAGGAAGTATATACCAAACCCCAAATATGTAAATAATTAAGTGGTTATACTATCGGAGAATGATGTTTTGATGAGGAGAAGCATGTGATGACTATAGATTCTAGATTTATAGTTCTATGAAAATATATAAATATTATAGTAAATCTACTATGGAAGAAAAAAATGATCAAATAGGAAATATTGGAACAAGAAGATGCAATGAAACAAAAGAAACCTCCACTTTTTTTAGTGTATATATTGAAATATCAAAGGTGAAATTTATTAAGGGGGGGTATCTTAATGAAGAAATGTTTTATAAACGAAATTCCATTCTGATTGGATATTTACAGTATTAAGTAATCTATTTATAGAAACAAAATGTACTTAGACCATTATATAACATAGCCATAATTTGATTTTGGGTTTTAAAGGGAAATTAATCATCCAAACCATTTAAAATATAGTCATAAAAAATGAATTATAATGTTATTATTGAATAAGGGATATGAAAAAAATTCACATAGGAAGTAGGAGTAACAGTCACAAATAGTAGTACTATACCCTATGTAACCCATTTACCAGAGTAAATTATTCGGTTCATTCGAGTAATAATATCCGAGTCATGATATCCATAAATGGGTTCATGTTTTTACACTCGAGTACTATGATGTTGAATATTTTATTTTAAATAAAATAATTATTATATTGATATATTTTCATGATTACATTATATACATAAAAGATTACATAATTTTTTTAATGAAAACTATATTTTGATGTGAAAAAATTAATTCTTGTATAATATATAGATTCATTTACGACACACATATGTTACAGTAAATAATTTTCAAGTAGAAATTATTTTTATAAAATATTATTACTAAGTTATAGTAATTTAAATATAAATGATAATATATTTTAATAATGTCCAATGGAATTTTAAAAGGATTGAATATTTTAGATGACTTAAAAACTATTTGTAATATCCCCCAATCCAGCACTCTCTCACATAGACGATTATGGTTGGTTACGAGAACTAAAGTGCACTTCCCCGTATGTCAGAGGCTTTAGACTTATAGTGTGGGGTTTTATGAGTATAGTTGGGATACTATATCCCTGTGGTAGAGTTAAAATATATCATAAATCATAAAATATAAAATAAATATTAGACTAATAGAAATAAAAAATGTCATAAATCATATGTCCAGTAAATAATAGAAGGAAATAATAAATCAACTAATAATGGATCATGTAATGACATGATGAAATGTATCTAAATTTCAAAATAATATCAATATAGATAAAATAATTTGTTGATATAGAAAACCCAAAAAATCTCAATCATGATCCCCATTTTGGTCATGTCTCTAAACTCCAGCCATTCCAACAAGAAACAATCATCAATAAGTTCACTTCCCCCTGTCCATAACAACATCCATGTGAACTATTTAGGTATAAATGATGGCATGAATAGGGTATGGGTAAAACTTATATAGTTAAAAAACTATTTTGAATCAATCGAATCTAAAAATAATTACAAGAAATAAAATGAAAATGAAGAGTATTAATAATTAAATTAATAAAACACATAAATCAATCTGCTTCACAACCATGCCTGAATGTATTTTTGAATGTTGTACACCCATAGAAACCATAACCATAAACAGTGTAATAATCACATAACTAGAAAGACACCTTTGTATAAGAACATAAACCTCTATGAAAATTCCAATATATTTTCATTTCATCATGAACTAGGACAAGAGAACTATATAAGCATTTCAGCATCTATGGGGCTAATCCCATGATATGTAAATTTTAGTATCAACTAGTGAAAGACCGCTATATCATAATTTAAACATAACTAGTAATAGACTTATATATAATCATATCATCTTAACCTAAAATAGTTCTATATTTAATAATTTCAAAATCACCCACAAGAATTTACTGTAGTAAGGATATCACAATATCACATCATAAGCCTCGATGGATAATAACTATAAATTTATATCCCAACAATATATCAAATTATAAATAGTCCTAAAAAATCTCATAAGTTATTATCAATGTGATTATATACCATGAAATCAAGTTAAAACTTATGTCATTATAAAAACACATTAACAATTTTCAAATTCATTGTTTATCTCTGGTTGACTCACCGAAGGGGTAGGCACATTATTGGTTGAAATACCATTAAACAAAAATAATCTAATGAATAATACAAGATATGTTTTTTCATATTTCATCATTAAATTATTTTAAGATCATGTTGTGTCATCGCACTTCACAATACATCCCATAATTGAAAATTAATTAACAATTTGGTTATGATTCAGACCACCTCCCTTAGTCTGGTGATCATGTAATGCTTTGTATAGGTAACGATAACAAGAAAAAAGGTGAAAAAGTTTTAAAGAAGAAAAATATATCACCAAAGACCCATAAAACACCTTTTTTCACAGTATTCAAAATTTTACACAACTGTAATGAAGAACAAAGTGAGAGAATTATAATACTAAGAAAAAACACACCATATATCAATTTTTATAATGGTATGTACATATTGAGGGATAATGCTAAAAGATAACAAATAAAATTCATAGGATTGAGTTTGGAGAAATTAAATGAAAGAATGATGACAATTATACATACTTCCCCTCATAAAATTTTTCATCCTGATAAGTACATGGTGTTTAAACATTACATTCTTGTACTTCCCTATCATCAAGGTACACTGAAATTCAATTTGCACCAAGTGAAATTAACCCTTATTGAACATCACACATCATGAAATATAGATTATCAACATTAGTATATTTCACTCAATGAACTAGTTCATGACTTTTATACATTTCCCGATATCATATTGGTGATATTTACATAGTGTGAAATACATATACATGACATGTGAATTCCCTGTATAATGTTTTATGCCCAAAAAATAATAATGATTCCAAACCACCTTCAAATCATTCTAAACTTAATTAAAAACATTTTAATCCAATTTAAAACGTTTATACAAGTAATTCATTAAATCAAAAGATATATACATTCACTAACCATAGTCAATCTTCATAGAAAAAATTTCTCCAACTCTGAATGATACTCACCCAATGGGGTTTAAAAAAGGAAAACCCAGATTGAAGAGGTTTAAAAAAATTAAATATGGATGTACCTGAGGATGTTCTAGATACTATAACATCCAAACCATATAATATATTATATTTGAGAAACTCCAACCATTATTTTCGGGTCTAGAGGAAAAATTATCACCACTATTATTTCATATCCCAATCCATCTCCCTAGTCTCATCTTGAACACACCCATGTTTCCACAACACTTGAACCAACAGTACATTCCTTCTTGGGGGAAACTTCTAACTATAGTCTAATATCTGCATTAAAGGATCCTCAAAGGATGAATCTACCCATATATCAACATCTTTTATGTATAAATGAATAAAAGGTCATTTTGATATATCCAAATATAATACATGTGAAACATGTTATTCTTGGAATTGTAGCACAGTGGAAGTTTTAATTGTTACACCACTGGACCAACCCACTCCACAATCTCATACATCATAAAAATTTGAATATGTTTCTTTACCTATTTCCAAATATGGTGTTTCACCTTCCATGGAGACACCGAAAGGATATCATAATGAAAAAACTAAAACTCCAATGGACATCTACGATGGTCAGTGTAATATTTTTTTAATCAATGTAGTCACTATCCATGTTTTTATTTTCTATACCTAATCCGATATTTCATGCATGAAACTAGGAGACCATCTTAATGATGTCCCTACACTATAGAAGATTCTCTTGGAACTATTCCCTCTAGATTAGATAACTACTCTATCTTGATCTAGTCCAAATAACCAGAAAATCATATATAGTATTCAGAAATACACACCCATAGGAAAACTAAACAATTAAGTAGATGTTTAAAAAGAGTTCCAACATATTCCACTCTTAATAAGACTCTAAAACAACATCTATAGGCATATTTCAAATCATGGAATTAGAAATAATTTTTCACATTCCCACTATATAAAAAAATTAGGTGTCTAAATACTGTAGATACAAGACCCAACTCTTTGGTATAATGTTCCGATTTGACCAACAAAATATATACACGAGTATATTTTTGTTCATGTACACCAAAAAACAATCATTCATAAAAAAATGTGTCCAATTTATTAGATAATTTACTACAAATTCTAACATTAGTTCATGAGTAGGATAATTACATTTATTTGATCTCAGTTTTCTGGAACGATAAGTAACCACTCAATATTCTGGCATCAAAACATCTCTGAGTCCTACTACAGATGCATCATAGTATAAGGTATAAACAATTGGAATCCTAAAGTATACCAATGTTTGTAAACCAATGGGAATGCCTCAGAAACTGTTGGGTTATTGTATTCCATTGGTTGGAACAAACGTTGGATGTTTTGCCGTCGGGATAACCATATAAGAATAGTTTCAAGGGAACCATGTGTATAGGTTGTTCGTAATATCAATCTACCAATGGTTCAATCTAAACTATTGTAATAGGGTTATACCAATGGTTATATAACCATTGTTATATAGGATTCTTGAGTTTATTTATTTTCCCAACGGTTCCATTGAACCATTGGAATAGGGTTATACCAACAGTTACATAACATTTGGTATATAGAATGCTAGAAAATGTTTATTTTAACAATGGTTTTGATGGAACCATTGGTATAGGATACTGATGTTGTATTTTACCAATGGTTCCACCTAAAATGATTGAATAAATCGACACCAAGTGTTTTATAACCATTGGAAAATACCCCTCCATCTTAACATCAATCTGCATCCCCCTACCTGCATCTCCAACTTCAAAATTGAATCACCCTTTACCCCACTGCATCCCCTTCCCTACACTAGTCTCTTAAGAATTGAATAACCTAATACCACAGTACACCCCCCCATTGCATCCAACAGAAATAATATGTATCAACCACAATTCATGTATCCCCTATAGTATACGCATTCCGCACTTCCCACATACTGCTTATGCATGCAACACACATAATAGAACATACGAATCCACAAATACCCACTCACTATATATGCATCAAACATATTAATCCCCCACACCATAATTATTTTGTTGATTTGTAGATGTTTTTGAATTTTGAGTGAAGTTGGAAATCATACGTACACATAGAAGAATAAAACCACCTAAAAACATGCACAAAACACACAACAATTCCATAACAGTCTCCAATTCACAAATCCACTATAGAAAAACACATACATGTACCACAAATCCCACTAAAACATTCAATGACTAGAAACCATAGAACCATTACATAGTAGTCATGAAAACAAACACATGCACCAGCAACTTTCTATTCACAGACATCACATAACACTAATTAATCTTGTGAAGTTAAATTAATAATGTTTTGATCCATACCATGCATCTTAATATCTAATTTATCTAGGTCAATTATTTTCTGGGTAAATTACTTATTATGATACTGAACATTAGTTATCAGGACCTTGGAAGTGTGGAAAAATAGAGAAGACATGATTGTGACATAGTGGGATGTGCTGGATGTCCTATATTCTAGGGCCTTAATGAATATTAATGTATTTGGTTACTAAAATGAAGATTAATGTCTCTGGTTACTAATAATAAATGAGTAATAAACACCTCAAAATCATATTGATTGCCTATTATGTGGAAAAAGTGGGTTTTCATGAATAAATAGATGCTCTATTCCTCCCTCTGTGGAATTCAAGTCCTAGATCTTTGTGTTAGAGACTCCAAAAAAATAATTTACCATGATTTATAATTCATTTGGTCATTTACTATAACGGGTAGAAGTAATATACCTAGGTCATGTAGTGTTTACTACGATGCATGTACACATGGAATGAAGTGTGTACTAGAAGTGTGGAATGTGACATATACAGGATCTGCGACTGCTATTAGAAAGATCTATTGATCATGGTTATATAATTTAAACGAATCTCATGTTAATGAAATTTCTATTTTTTCAAAATTTGGAATATAACATTGATGAAATGTATTTTGTATCATTTTTTGAAAAGTAATTAAAAGAGTTTTATACAAATTCTAAATTTAATTTTTCACAAGATGTAGATGTTGGACACTCAATGTCCCAGTTTCATTTTAATCAATCATGATGTAGATAATGAATTCTAAAAGTTAAATTCTTAGTAATCATCATACAAATCAATTACATAATTCAATATATGTGTTGGAGGAATTAATATAATTTCTAGATTAGTTGAAAGAGTTGAAATAAAATTCAATTTCAAAATTTAATACTCATTTGCTAATGATAATGATTTACTCATAATTTGAATTCATAAAACATTTTCCTCCTTCCCAATTAAGTATTTTCAATAATTCTGGTTTTTATGAGATAAAAGTATTAGTGGAGGGTCAATAATCACTATTTATATCTATAAAACCTATTCAATTAGTCATGTCAAATGAAATATTATAAGAAAATACAATTATGAGAGATGAATTAAAAAAAGGTTTCATCTTATGTTATTATTGTAATTAAAAGTGAGAAATAATTACAATTTGATGTCATTTTTATTAAAGGTATTACACATTTTACATGATTTATCTTCAAGAATCCTTCCTTCCTACACACATATCACACACGACATGCTTCCTTCTTTCCAATATCAAGAATGGTAGTATAAGGAAAAATAAGGGGTTGTATAGAAGGCTTCCTTTAGGGAAATATATGAACAAACACACAACACACATGAAAGCCATTAGAAAGAAATAGATGGTTTCCATGATGAAATAAAAAAAGTTACATACATCCATAAAGTACTCACCGAGTCAGAAAATATATAGTCATAGAGAATGAATTGATGAAAATTATTTTCTCTATTAAAATTGAGTTACAATAAATGATATTAATAGAAATGATGTTTAACCAAATTTAAGGAGATAGAAACTCAGCCACAAGAGAAAGATCAAATGTTTTGGGATCTTAATATAAATTTCTATCTATCCAAGGTTAAATAGAAAGTAGAAATTCTATATATAATTTTAGGCTCCAAATTTGAAAATTAAAATAATATAAAGAGCTATAACGTATCTAGAATAATGGAATCTAAAAGAAACCTTTCAACAAAATAATATATTTTTGGATGATTTTGGCACATCACGTGCACGTTTGGATTAGATAAAAATATCAATATTGGATGGAAAATGATTATGTATACATATTCATAGAGTTATTACTATATGAGTTATACATTTCATATAATAAGATATATATGTTGTAATATCATTAAAATATAAAGAAAGATGGAATAAGAGCTTTACCAGTATAAATGTAATAGTGGAGAAAATGTTCTAATAACACCAAATAATGAAAATCAATATTGATCACCAAGGTAAAATCCATACTAGTATATCAAATATCTTATAATGGATTGTTAAAATATTTACCAACATAAAAAAACAATTATGAATCACCTCAATGGATTCAGTATCCAAAAAACTCTATCTTGTAGTATAAATTGATTCCTGTAAACAAATATATTCACATTTTTTATACTCATTTCAATCAAGTATAGAATCACAAAACATTAGAATATAATGTGTGTGAATCCATATAAACTAGATCCTTATTTCACCAAGATAGAATCAGGTATCTACACTGAGTAATTAAAAAAAGTTATCACTAAAACACATAACTAAACCAAAACATAACGACCAAAAAATGAATGGATTACTAGAGGAATGACATTGCATTGGACAGAAACCTAGAAAAGTTGTATATATTTATAATGTTTAACAGGTTGATTTAATGGTTCTTCAAATGTGATACATTTATCTCTACCTTTATTATAAGAAATCCCTCCTTAGAATCATTACAAATGGACCAATGACCACAAGTATGAATGATTTCTAATATTCCTAATAATAAATATTGTTATGTATTACTTTTTGGCACTCATATAAGAAAATATATTCTAGAAGAAACCGATGAGAAAAAATATAATTTTTAAACCACCACATATAAGGTCTGACAGAGCACACTTCCTTTTTACCTTATTAGAGATTCCTCCACCACACCCAAGAATAGAAAAAACATGAAATACCTCTATTGATCCTACTAATCTTTTGTCATCATTGATTTCTTATCCCACATCCTCTCTATAGTAATGGATTCCATAAGAAGAAATATCTATTGACATGTTTGATCATATATATTACTCAACCACCATGACAATAAGGAATCATCCAAGTCTAGACTAGGAATACATGGCACCAACTGGATAAAATGATTTGTGTACTCGAACAGTACATCATCTCTTTATTGGGGTCTAGAAAATAAATTATTCATGAGTACCGTCACTTAATTATGAAATAATTCTAATTGAGCCAATACTTGAATCTTTTCCAAGAATAGTCCTTTTCTAGGTTAGTTTGAAAAATATACTTCTACCACTTATAATACGAACCCTCTAGTAAGATGATTAAAAAAACCTTAAGAGACTCCTAAATATATAGTTGGATAAAAATATCCTCAACCTTCAGTACCAAAACCAATTCATCCTAAGAATCTTTATACTTAGAGAAATAAAGAGGATTCATGTTTTGGAACACTCATAAATAATTGTTGCATTATGAAAATAGAGGAAGAACAACAAGATATTAGACAGAAACAAACAAAAAAAACAATCCAAATAATATCACAATCAACCAAATAATACGTTAAATCCAAATGGGGATATACTCTAAAATAATAAAAAAACACCATTAAAATGTAATTCAATACTCCAGCCCCATGTGACATAAAATAGATCAATTTGTGATCTCAAAACATCATTTAAAAGAAAATAAATCTTATACATTATAAATTCATAAAAAACCACAACATTGACTTTTAAACCATTGAATAAGTGATTCAAATTCTCCAATTTATACCAACATGTTTTAATCAAAACATATTTCAAAAATAACTTTCATTAATTAAAACATCATTTTTACCAATGAGGTTTTGAAAAACTCATCTAATAAAGAGTAATGTTAATTGTTTATGAAAACATTTTAAAAACAATTATAGATTTTGGTTAAACATTTATAACATTAAAATAGTTCAGAACCATATATTTTAAATGTACATTCATCTTAAATCCTTTAAAAGATTCTAATTTTTCCTTATTAATGTCACTTAAAAACCATGAAAATATTTAACACTATCCCTTATTCAAATGGATTTTAAAAAATTCCCAAAAAATAGGTCATCATTTTAAATTCAAAACATTTTAGACACTTCTCCAAATAAACATATCATTATAAATGTATTCATAGTTTTTCTATTAAAAAAGGTATTTTTAATCTTTTCCATTTAAAAATATACATTTCAAATTAACCATAGAAATTAAAAAAACAAGTAGTATATCATGATCCATAATAACAATACCATAAAGTAAATGGAAATAACCCAAAAAAATGAAAATTTCTAAATTCACAAAAACACACCACAATATAAGGATAAACAACAAATTCTAGTCAATCATATGTTAACATTATAGTAGAGATATATTACTTGAGTTGAGTAGTAATTACTTTTATAACTCTAGAACCATTTTCCATTTCTTGAAAACATACCTAAATGTTCTATAAAACTGCATCCAAAAATTTAATAACAACAATTAACTTATCCACACAAGTTTTGAATTCCTTAGTTAGTAGATGCACTGTGAGACCACTAGCAGATGATATTAATATAGTCTTCATATAGAACTTAGTGGATACCCAATATAGATAAAAATCAATAGACCATTAAATTATATTTCTAAAATTCCCATCACTCTTTACATCCCATTTATATAGTTCAATATTCTTTGAATATTGTTTTTTAAATACCTTATAATCTATTAACATGGTCCTTTAAAACTCATCCAAATTTACATTCACCTAATCTCACACAATCCATTAGATTTAGTCTTAATTAATAGCACTTTCTTAGGAATAACTGGTGAAACTAAGGAAAATGTAGGAGGGGAAGCTATATAGGAGCCTCTTATCATTAAATTGGTCTATGAATCCTAATATTTATATTTCTTAAAAGAAGAAAAATTTTCAAAGCATCTCCCACTCATTTCATACTCACCTAAGTAACTATCCTCCCACACTATTTCTTAAAAATAAATAACTTAATGATACTTCATTTTACTTGAGGTCTTCATCAATATTTTTTTCTTATTAAGGATTGTAGATGCGTGGGATAATTTAGAGATAAAAATGAAACAAAAAAATAAGGATATCTAAATTGAAAACGGTTTCCCGTAACTTCTACACTAATGTCATCCATGTATATGTCTTGTTCTGGATCATCTAATGATACTTCATTTTCATCTAAAGAATACTCAACTATATCATCATTTTCAATATTTGGATATAATTTTTCCATTTGTGTAACATGATTATTAATTGGATTAAAGATCACACAAATCATTCATTATTAGTTACCCAATTCATTTTACATGGGTTTTAATTTACATACATATGCCTATAAATTTTATGAATCAAGAAAAGACCAAAAAAAAAATTAATTCCCCACCACCCCCTTAAGAATATAACCACTAATATAAAATTTTCATTACATATATTTATGGTAAGGGAGATAATAAATCATGGGTGAGGGTTGTCATATTTTTCTGATATGCATCATGATAAAACCCGATAAGCCTTTTAAAACTCTAGTTTTAATATCATATAGAATGAAAAAATTCTAGATGACTCAAATTGTTGAAGTACCAATTCATGTAGATAAAAAGATAATAGATATACTTCACTAAATTTTATAAATATACATATAAATCTTGGGTAATTGGTCTTTTTGGAGTCATATTCCTAGTTATCCTCTCAAAGGCATTAAAAAATCAGAATCTGAGTGATTATAATGATAAAATACTGGTAATATTTATGTTTTCTATCATGAGACACATTAAATATTTTATCCTATATTATTGAAGACAATACCTAATTTTTTCAAATTATAGCTATTTGATTGGATTCCATTGTATCTCTAAATTCAAACTCTATATTAGAATAAAATAATTTGACCAATTGAGGAGAAATTAGATTACCCTTTTCCTTAAACCATTAAAAAATCAAGATAATTTGAATTTACATATAAGCCATGGACTTACTGAAGATGAATGAAGGTTTATTATTGTCTTTTATATCAAATAGATATATGTACAGGGATCCAGGATGCTTGAATATAAAAAATTAAAAATTATTTTATTGAAGATATAAATGTATTCATGGAAATAAAATTTAATTAAACAAAGTTACAAACCTTTAATTAAATAAAAAACCCGGAATTGGAGATTTTTATAAGTTGAGGTGAATGAATGATATTTTTTTGTGAATTTGGGAAGCATGAGGCAACAATTCAACGATGTGGAATAAGCATAGAATTTTGGTTATGAGAAGAAAATTGACAATATAGGGAAGTAGGGAGGTGAATGATGTTGAGAAGTTGGTTAACCCTATATGAAGTAGGGTGAGCCGAGAATAAAATATGTATTGAAGATATGAGGCACAATGGTTAAATATGTGGGGATGTGTGTTCATATGAGAAGCAAGGAAGACATGACATGAGGATGAGGACCATGTGGGGAAGAGGGATAACAAGAGAAGCAGGGAATATAACTACAGGTGTGAAGGCAAATGATTCTCTACCCCGAGTTTTATAGAGAAACACGAATTTCTCTAGCCCTCAAGCTGGGATAAGCAGTACCAATAGTTTATTAAAACCATTGGTATAGAATTATGTATGGAACCCTCCCTTGATGGTTTACTTAAACATTTGGTAAAAAGCTTCTACATACCACCCTTCTAAAATGGGTTAGTGAAACTGTTAGTAAAAAAATCTATACCAACAATTTTTTAAAACCATTGGTATACATGCATTGGTATACCTCAATATTCTAGTAGTGATATGTTTTTCCTAGAATAGGTAATGTGAGGATATGTTCTGATGTCATTCTGCCTTTTATCCCTATTGGTGATATCTCACAATCATATAACCAAACAAACATCAACCCTTTCTTGGTCAACCTAGACATCGATTGTAGAAAATGATGAATATTCATGGTTATGAACTGATAATATACTACTAAACGAATAAATATATAAATATTGAAGTATTCTTTCATCACTACTAATATATCAAGGCATCAACCATCATTAGGTTCGATTACACTCCATCATATGAGATGACATGTACCATGAAGTATCCCATTCATACCAAGAGATATCTCAATACCATTAATTTCAAAAATAAAGGATTAAAAATTAAATGGTAACCACAAATATCTAGTTACCATGTCTTTCAATGACTATTATTATATGAATGCACTACCAATGGTTTGTTGATTGTCAAAAAAGCATTCATTATATCCACATCCAAACCCAAATAATATTCTAGAGGAGAAGATAACAAGTAGTGTGATGATCCAATATTATAAAAACACATAATCAATGGTAGATGATACAATAATCATAACTATTTTGGTAGAATTTGATGAATCCACAATAGCCAATTTAGTCTACAAACAAGTGGCTAACCATCCCCACTACCATGGGGTTTATTATGACCCGACTGAGCTATTCCCTTTTCCTGGTACTATTGTTACTTCATCAGGGTACCACATCCCCTTCCACACCAAGAAAATCTAGTGGAACTCAAATTACATGTTTTCTGAGGGGTAGTTGTGTCCATCCCAGGCTATGGTACATATGCAATCCACTTCCCATCTATTAGAAGTTCAAACATATCGTCTAAATATGACCCATCTAAGTGAAAGAACGACATTACTATGCATGGTATATACATGGAGGCTATTTATGACCAAACATGACACATATATTTTATTATAATAGAACATGATAATGATATGGATACCCTCTTCCTCGACAATTCAACATTATTTTATCTTAACGATAACGATCAGAGTGGTTCTTATTTCCACTAAGAGCAGTGCTACAAGTTATCCCAACTGAAACAACCTACTTGCTTATTAGGGCCTCTCTCGACTTCCATTTAATGTTGTATACCAATCCTGTGACATTGATTAATATAATCAAGTGGAGGACGATCATAAGAGATCTAATCTAATAGTTAATCCCATGTAGAAATCATATATATGTAGGGGTATCATCATGTGAAAAATATTGGGTGAAAGCCCAACTGGTCGCTAATGTGTCTGAATTACTCCATCTCTAACAAGCCTTCCTATATAAGGTTCCGAAAATCATTATAATTTTCATTCCTTGATGTCTCGGGATAGAAGCGGATCATGAATTTCACCTTAGTTTCCTTCAAAGAGAACTTCAATTTCTCCTGAGGTTACACTAGAATATCCCACCAATGATAGGTAGGTCAACAAAGTATATAAGAAATAATATTCACAATTTGATACGAGGGTATATCAAGGTGATCTAATTTCATCTATAATAAGTTAGTATAGAATTTATCTTTATAGGGGCCTCCTTTTGTTGTTAACGTTGGAAGATACTATAGTAGAAACTCGGTCATTTTCCAAGACATAAAATGCCCAATGTAAAGTGTCTATATTTCAGTGGATCACATGAACCTAAAGAAGATGTAATGAGGATGGGAATCCATATGATCCATAATATCAACAAGAATATCTAACTCTTCTGTTTTTTAATCATGCTGATACCCACTCACCAAACTCTCAACTCAAATATTACAAGGGAGAATTTTCTCTATGTGACAAACACACACCTTAAAAAAATTACTAAAAACTACATCACCTTAACATGTGTCAATAACAGAGAACCATTGACACATTATGTCTCTAAAAAATGATTACAAGTGTTTTATTTTTACATAACAATTATTTCATTTAATTTATTAGTTATAATGAGTATCTAATTTCATACTTTATATTAGAATATATATATCTCCTACAAATAATATGTCCTTATCATGAAAAGTACACGTCAAGAAGTTTCCCAATGTGACTATAATGATTCATGAAAATCTATCTCTCCCCAAAGCAGGAAATGAGTATAAATATCAAGAAACAATAAAATAACATAACATGTGAGTCTCCCTAGAAGAAATCACATCAATTGTGACTAGTGAATTACGTAAACAAAAATCTCTTCCTAGGTACTCTGATTCTCCCTTATACATGGGTTACATACATGTTTTCGATGCTTTCACCGGGGCATGCTCATCCGTCTGTGGAGGACGCGCTGCTGTTTTCCCGCATTCCCGCTTTCCAAAGGCGGGTGGCATTTGCTACTTGTTCAGGAACATTTTCTCATTGATCAAAACAGGGTGATGAGATGTTGGTTCTTCCTTCCGTGGATTCCTCCTCGGAGCTCATTACCTAGTCCGGGTCACCATCATAGATTTAATATGTTGTTCATGAAACTCTACCCAGTGCCATGTTTCCATGGACACCGGTTAGATACACTACTTCCGTCAAGACATTCTATGGGGTCCTGACGTGGTAGCAACCTTCGGTCAAAGTAGACGGAAACATCTAGCATGTCGGGGCATCTCTAGGTGCGTGGATATAAGGGAACCTATATTCTTCCTCATAAGAGGGAATCTCGAGGGTGAAGAACCCAAGGAATCCCACATCGGATGTGGGGAATCATATGCCATCTGAGTTTTTCCTCAGCTTCCCATGTTTATCACGGGGAATGTCGCGAGTTTAACGTCTTGCGGAGACTGTTACGCCAAAGGTGTGTCATCCTAGGTTTTCCTCAGGAATCTCATGTTTATCACGAGGTAGGCCGTGAGTTTAACGTCTTTCAGGAGACAGAATGAGGGTGATCAGAACATCCCATAGAGACGGATCAGAGGTGGTGTGCCCCGTAGAGGGGAGATGTCACGCCGTGAAAGCTGATCTGGACACCACTGAGGGCGGATCATGGAGTGTGCACCCCAGAATGGGGAATCACCAAGGTTTTCCATTGGCTAGGATTGAACCTCAGGGAGGTTTCCTAAGTACCCTATATAGACAACAGGGATCAAAACTCACGCATTTCGAAGGGTGATGAATCGGGGTGTACACAGAGGACAACGACCGGGAGATATGATGGGGCTTACGCATGGATAGCGGCCCAGGTGCTACTAGGAGCAGCGAGGAGGTGGATGGAATGATCCCACTGGGATGTGGTGTCCTGATTGAGAATCAGGATGGATGATAGAGAGTTGAATGAAGTGGATGGGGAATGAAATGGGACCATAGCAAGGGCGATGGAAAAGTTGGGCTTGAGCCTCAAAGAGACTTCCTACGTATCCCCGTGGTGGGGAATCAAAGTCCGCGTAGTTCGGGTTGGTGCCGGTGAACCGACGTGAAGGTAAACCTAGGTCCGATGGGTGTCGTCAGTGAACCGACGTGAAGGTGGACCTTGGTCCGATGGGCATCGTCAGCGAACCAACATGAAGGTGAACCCGGGGGGTCCACTGGTGGTGGGCTGGAACCTCATGAAGGCTCCCTACGTATCATGCCTTGACATGGATCAAAGACCACATAGTTCAGATGGTGTGTTAGCGAACCGACGCGATTGAGGACCATGGTCCGGATGGTGTGGGGCTTACACACTAGGCTTCCCGGGTGTTGATGAACCGATGTGAAGAGGGTCAGAGTGACCAACGGGTGGTGGGCTTGAACCTCTGGGAGGCTTCCTATATACCATGCCTTGACATGGATCAAAGTCCTCGTAGTTCGGGGGGTGTCATCGGTGAAACGACGTGAATGTAGACTCGGGGGTCCACTAGTGGTGGGCTTTAACCTCGTTAAGGCTTCCTACGTACCGTTCCTTGACATGGATCAAAGTCCTCGTAGTTCGGGATGGTCACAACGGCTTGCTGTCGAACTAGAATACAGTTTAATGTCATGCTGGACGAGAGTGAACCCTAACGTGAATAAATGACGGGCGGTGGGATTGAACCTCATGGAGGCTTCCTACGTACCATGCCTTGACATGGTTCAAAGACCACGTAGTTCAAAATGGTGTGGGTGTCGGCGAACCGATGTGCGGAAGGGGCCTTGGTCCGATGAAAGATGGGCTTGAACCTCAAGGAGGCCTCCTACGTACCATGCCTTGACATGGATCAAAGTCCTCGTAATTCGGGTGGTCACAACGGCTTGGCGTCAGACTGGAATGTAGTTTAAAGTCAAGCTGGACGAGAGTGGAACTCGACCTGGATAAATGAAGGGTGGGCTTGTACCTCGTGGAGGCTTCCTACGTACCATGCCTTGACATGGATCAAAGAACTCATAGTTCAAATGGTGGAATACAGTTTAACGTCCTGTGGGACGGTGGTGAACCGACGTGAATGAGGTCGGAATGACCGGGTGGTGGGTTTGAACCTCGTAGAGGCTTCCTACGTACCACGCCTTGACATGGATCAAAGTCCTCATAGTTCATTTGGGCGTGCAGTTTAACGTCATGATGGACGGGGGAATACAGTTTAGCGTCATGCTGGAAAAGGTGTTGTCATGGACAATACTTACTCTAAGACCACGTGAGTCGTGCTCGATGTTAGAAACAAGAGGCAGCAGAGACCTAACGATCACGCCACGAAGGGTGCGTCCGTGAGAAGTGAAGAGGGGCTTACACATTAGTTGGCCCATGGTGCTGGGACTTACTCTAGGATAGAGGCCCAAGGAAACGGATGACGATAGTTTCAGGCTTGAGCCTTGAAGAGGCTTCCTACGTATCCCTATGGCTGGGAATCAAAGTCCACGTAGTTCTCCTGAAAAAATTAGACCCGGGGGTCCACTAGTGGTGGGCTTGAACCTTGAGAAGGCTTCCTACGTACCATGCCCTAACTTGGATCAAAGTCCTCATAGTTTAGTATGGTGGGTGTCGGCGAACCGACGTGAGGAAAGGACCTTGGTCCGATGGGAAATGGGCTTGAAACTCAGGGAGGCTTCCTACGTACCATGCCTTGAAATGGATCAAAGTCCTCGTAGTTCAGGATGGTAGGTGTCGGAGAACCGACGTGAGGAAAGAACCTTGGTCCGATGGGAGATGGGATTGAACCTTAGGGAGGCTTCCTACGTACCATGCCTTGACATGGATCAATGTCCTCGTAGTTCGGGTTGGTCACAATGGATTGCCGTCGGACTGGAATGCAGTTTAACGTCATGCTGGACTAGAGTGAACCCTGACGTGAATAAATGATGGGCGGTGGGCTTGAACCTCATGGAGGCTTCCTACGTACCCTTCCTTGACATGGATCAAAGACCACGTAGTTCAAAATGGTGTGGGTGTCGGCTAAAAGTCGTGAAGAAGGGACCTTGGTCCGATGGGAGATGGGCTTGAACCTCAGGGAGGCCTCCTACGTACCATGCCTTGACAAGGATCAATGTCCCCGTAGTTCGGGTGGGTCACAATGGTTTACCGTCAGACTGGAATGCAGTTTAACGTCATGCGGGACGAGGATGAACTCGACGTGAATAAATTACTAGTGGGATTGAACCTCATGGAGGCTTCCTACGTACCATGCTTTGACATGGATCAAAGACCTCGTAGTTCAAATGGATGTGCAGATTAATGTCATACAGGACAGGGGCATACAGTTTAACATCATGCTAGATGACATACAGTTTAACGTCATGCTGGATGGGGGCATACAGTTTAACATCATGTTGGACGAGTTATTGTCATGGCCAATGCCAACTCTAAGCCCCTGTGAGTCATGCTCGGTGTGAGAAACAAGAGGTAGCAAGGACCTGACCATCACGCCGCGAAGGTTGCATCCGTGAGAAGCGAAGAGGGGCTTACGCGTTAGGAAGTACATGGTGTTGGGACATACTCCAGGATGAAGGCCCAAGGAAAAGGATGATGATGGTTTCAGGCTTGATCCCTGAAGAGGCTTCCTACGTATCCCCGTGGAAGGGAATCATGGTCCACGTAGTTCTTCTGATGACGGCTTACCGCCGATTGGGGGCTTCAACTGCTTACCACTGGATTGGGTCATAACGGCTTACCGCTGCATAAGGATGTCAACGGCTTGCCGCTGAATGGGGTCACAATGGCCTACCGCTGGAGATGATTGCAATGGCTTACCACTGGATATGATCTCAATGGCTTACTGTTGAATAGGATCACAACGGCTTACCACTGGATAGGATCACAATGACAAACCACTGGATAACGATGTCAACGGCTTTCCGCTGAATGGGGTCGCAACGGCTTAACACTAGATATGATCACAATGGCTTACCGCGGGATATGATCGCAACGGCTTACCGCTGAATAGGATCACAACGGCTTACCACTGGATAGGATCAAAATGACATACCCCTGGATAAGGATGTCAACGGCTTACCGCTAGATAAGGATCACAACAGCTTACCTCTAAATAGGAGCGAAAATTATGGACGGGGCTTACGCAAGGAAGATGACAGGGTGCCGCTAAGGAGCGGAAATTGTGAGCGGGGCTTATGCAAGGAGCTGCTCGGGTGGCACTATGGAGAAGCAATGGTGAATGGGGCTTACGCAAGGATGCTTCCCGGGTGTCTTCCTCTTGTCTGGCCATGAGGGCATCCCAACTCCCTGGTGAATTAAGGCCCTCACCTGTGCACTGGTGCACAAGAGGGATAATTCCAAGGGGCGTTCGAGTCATGCCACTATGATCATGGCATTAAGTGTCTTTCGCTTAGAGTATGAGGCATCTATTTTTTAGTGCAAGAGGCATCCTATGATTGTCAGATAGGGTGTGCTGCAGATTAGAGTCATGTAGAAAGGACCGTTGGCATCTCAAGCTAGGAGCATAAGGCATCTCTTATTTAGAGCAAGAGGCATCCTATGTTTGGAACATAGGGAGATCACTACAGTTTAGAGTCTTGTAGGTAGGACTATTGGCATCTCATTCTTGGAGCATAAGGAATCTCTCGTATAGGGATAGAGGCATCCTATGTTTGGAACATAGGGAGATCACTACAGTTTAGAGTCTTGTAGGTAGCACTGTTGGCATCTCATGCTTGGAGCATTAGGAATCTCTCGTATAGGGAACGAGGCATACTATGTTTGGAACATAGGGATATCACTATAGTTTAGAGTCTTGTAGGTAATACTATAAGCATCTCATGTTGGGAGCGTAAGGCATCTCTTTCTTGGAGAAGGGGGCATCCTATCATTGGTTAGATAGGGAGTACTACAGTTTAAAGTCATATATATAGGACTATTATCATCTCATGCTAGGAGCATAAGGAATCTCTTGCTTGGAGAAAGGGGCATCCTATGTTTGGAACATAGGGAGAATACTACAGTTTTGAGTCATGTAGGTAAGACTGTTAGCATCTCATGTTGGAAGCAGAAGGCATCTCTTGCATGGAGCAAGGGGAATCCTATCATTTGTTAGATAGGGATTACTAAAGTTTAAAGTCATAGATATAGTACTATTGGATTCTTATTCTAGGAGAATAAGGCATCTCTTGTTTGGAACAAGAGGCATCCTATCATTTGTTAGATAGGGATTACTACATTTTAAATTCATATAGATAGGACTATTAGCATCTCATGCTGGGAGCATAAGGCATCTCTCTTATGGGGTAATAGGCATCCTATGTTTGGAACATAGGGATTAATACAGTTTAGAGTCATGTAGAATGGACTATTTTGGAATAAGGTTCCTAGAAATGGGTGGTGTTGGGTTTTACGCAAGGGCGGCCCTTTCTGGTTCAACCTGGCATATGAGCCAAATGATTGGGTTTGGAGGAGTTGCTTGAGGAATGGTTCGAATCAAGGTACTTGGGGAACTGATGATGAGGATCTCAACTCATGACACAGGAAGGAAACCAAGAGGAATATGTAGACTCATGGTGTTCCACGGTGTGCAGAGGAGTCTCTCAAATCATGGTATTTCATAGGTGGAAGGTGGGTGCGCAAGATGGCGCAATGGAAATCCCGACGTCCCGGCCCAAAAAGTTCGTGGTGCGACTCTCCATTTATCATGGGGGTCTGTGACGGTCACGAAGGGACCATCCCGGAGGACCGGGACCGAATCCCGACAGTGACCCCGATCGGGGGTGCGGGGGCGCAGCCCCCTTGGTATGGGCTGGTGGGCGCAAAGATGGGATCCTCGCGAACGACTGGTCTTCGCGAAGTAGCTTCACGGATTATGGCCTCGCGGAGCAATGGTCTCTCGCGGAGAAAAGGGGTCTCGCAGAGCAAAGGGGTCTCGCAGAGTAAAGGGGTCTCACGGAGCTTGGTCTCGTGGAGCATCATCACGAAGCATGGGCTCACGGAGCATGGACTCACGGAGCCTCGGCTCGCGGAGCAGCAACGCGAAGGAAGCTGCTCGCGGAGCATGGCTTCACAGAGCCGCAATGCGGAGCTCCGCTCAGCTGCCCAAGGGGAAAAGTGGCTGTGGTCATCCGTCGTGAGAAGGGGGGTGAGCTGGGTATTTATAGGCAGGGGCGCTGCGAAGTAGAGCTCACACGGCGCGAAGGGGCGGCAGTTGCTTCGTGGCGGGCTCGCGAACGTCAGGGCATTCGCGGAGCATTACCGCATCCTGTGCTTCACGATGGGTCTTCGCAACATGTCGCAAACGTCAAAACAGGTACGCGGAGCTTCCCACCTCATTGCTTCGCGGAGGCGCTCCGCAATCGCGGAGGCGGCTTCACGAATGGTCTTTGCAAACCAGTTTTCCATCCAAACTTCAAATGTCCATAACTCCAAATCCGTAGCTCCGTTTGGGCCCTGTGACCTACCAAATCGAAGCTTATGAAACATTATACGATCTTGGATCATGTATGGAAGCATTTGGAAAATTTCAGGAATGCGTTTTCCGGGGTCTACAATACTCATGTGAAAAATATTATTACAATGTCCTAGCATGTCCAAGTATCCTTTTCACTTTTCTAAAATAATACGCTAATATAAATAGAAACATTCTCCTTTGATACCACTTCCTATTGTCACCTGATCAGGAACTCCCTCACATGGCCAAATCAAGTTGGTAACGGGACCACAATCATGCTTCACCATATATCAGAGGCTATAGACTAGCAGTAGGGGTTTGATGAGTATAGTGGGGATACTATACTATATAGTTCATAGTTACACTACTGAATATATAAAATATTATCAATAAATATAAGATTAATTAATATAGTGGAAATATTATATCATACAACTAGAATGTAAAAGGAATAGCTCATAAACTAAAAAACCATGAATCACATAATGAATGTCTGAATTGTTAATAAATTTAAAAATTAAAGAAATATAACTAACATAACGAACAACCAAAAAGAAACTAAAAAGGCATTGATCCTGATCCCCATGTTGATCCCATCTCCAAACTACAACCAACCAGACTTGAAACAATCAGAAAAAATGACCCTTTCCCTTGTCTAAATCTATATCCATGTAATCTATTTGAATGCAACAAAAATGTACTGAATAGGGTGCAAGTATAACTCAGTTGGATAACACCACAATTTATAATCATACAATTGGGACAATAAGTTCATGAAATAAAATAATAAACAAGTGCGTAAATTAATAAATTAATATAATTTATAAACTAACTTACTTCGACATCGTACTATAATGTCTATGATAATATAGCACAAAAATTCCAACCATAACCCTAAACTATGTAATAACCACATTAATAGTAAAATATCTATGTGTAAGAATTTTAGCCTATGGGAAAAGCCCTATTATTAAGTATTTCACCACTAATCCTCCCAATTTTTCTATATAATCATTTCAGCATTAACTGGATCAATATTCCTATATTTTCATTTAATCAAAACCCAAAATAGCCCTATATATAATCAATTAAACCTCACCATACAAAGACACAGATATATATACATACATATGTATGAATTTCAGAATTACTCACAATAATTCATAAAAGCATGGATATCATAATATCACATCATATGTCTCAATGGATAATTATTTAAATTACTATTTGTCATTCAATTACACTTTAATTTTTATGTAAAATTATCTGTAGAAATAAAAATATCCCATAAGAAATTACCAAAGTGATTATTTGTCATGAAATCACCTAAAAACTCAATTAATGCTAAATAAACATTAATACATTCTCCAATTCAGTAGTTTTTTGGGTCCTCTCAACCAACAATTAGCCACTTTCCAGGTCACATTACCATTGAATACCATGAGATCTAAGGAATAATCTGAGACATGTTTCCTTCACATTAATAATTTAATTTATTTATACACATGTAATTTGTGTTAATTTTTTATTACTTCAAATACTAAATAGTTAAACAAACTATGGGGTTTGGATTTAAACCACTTTCCTTAGTATGTATATCAAAGACTGCTTTAAATGGGTAACACCATTACAAAAGATGGTGCATAAGATTGTAAAAGGAATCCTAAATTAAAAAATAACCATATCAAATCCCGATTCGATGATTTTCCTAAGGATAAAATGATAAAATGGATAAAAAATGGAGATAATGTAAACCCATTGAAAAACAACTATCTGAAGATCGATTTCTTAAATGGGACAACTGGAATGGAGGAATGAACCCAAAAATCACCAAAACAAGGCATAATATTATGAGTGGAGATCATCATTTAATGATGAATGAAATTCATACATTCTTCCTATCTTAAAACCACTAGGACCAATAAGTACATAGAGTGTAACCCTTGAACATCATTTATTTATACATGTTCATGTTACATGGGATTTTTTTTATTTCTGGTGAATTTAACCCTACATGAACATTACACGTTGTGTAAAGTAGATTCATCAAATAAACCCATTCACACAATGAATTATTTCACAACCTCTTTCTTTTTGTTGAAATCAACCTAGTGATAGTTACATGGCTTGTAAATGTAATTAATGTAGTTTTAATCCAAAAAAATCCATAAAAGATCATTAACATTCTTAAAATCCTTCTAAACTCACAAAAAACCCTGTTACACTCATTTACCACATTTATATATGGACTTCATTAATAAAAAAAACATACATCCCTAATAATTATGTGAATTTGCACAAAACAATTCCTCCATATTTGAAAAAAAACTCTACCAATGGGGATTATTGAGAATTAGAAACAAAAAAGTGGATGAACAAATAACTAAAAGTAAAACATATTTGGAAAAAAATGAGATCTTACAATATTAAATTCTAGTAATTTTTTTAAACGTTCTGTCCACCTATTTAGGATTTTTATTAAATAAATATTTTTATTTAAATATGAAATTCTAAATTATCCCATATTGAATTAATCATAAAATTTTAAGATATTATAATTTTTCGGTGAACAATATATATGGTATAAATATATAATATGAATTATAAAATCATAATATCATAAAATTGAGGTAATATATAAAATAAAATTAATCCAGGACCAAAATTTGATTTCCCATTTAATGTAATGCATTTCAAGGGTCTTTTATTAATTTTACAATACTTTAATGAATCAGAAATAATACATATTATATTTATATTTCATAATGACAATTTCTTATGAACAATAATCACTTCAAAATCATGATTGGTATTATTTAATGGTATTTGGTTTTTATCCTATTAAAATATTTAAAATAACTCATCTTTGGTAGAAACTATGGTAAAAACCAGGAGTAGTTTATCAATATTTATAATTATATCGATTAGAGTCCAAAACCTATGTTTATAAATTAAAAATGAATTACCCACTCTTTCACTATAAAAACCCTCCCAAACATCCATTCCACTTCACTCAAAACCCATTTAGAATAAATTTGATCTCCCTGTACCTATATAAATAACAATTAGGATCATTTATGAATCTCCCCCCATGTTTTGTAAACACCCTCTCATGTCATGAGATTCTCCTCCTCTCTCTATTCATTTATGTTCATCCACAATATGAGGCATTTTGAATCTCAATTGATTAATTATTATGAGTTAATAAATATAGATTTACTTTCAAATTTATATTTTCAAAATTATAGATTTTTTTTCACCACTCATTATGACATTTACCTATATTATAATTATGAAGATTAATGTGAATCTCACCTCTTTAGTTTTATTCAAGCACATTATTTTTACTAATCTTATTGATTTCAAATTTTTCATAATGAAATGTTTTTATACACACAGCTTAAATATCCTTATGTTTCTCATGTAATGAGAGACCACATTTCATTATCATTAGTTAGTTTTCAAACCATCATGTAAAACTATTCGGCATACAAAATTGACTTATCATTTTTCCATACACAACATTTTTACCGTGAATTCACATAACCATTAAAACTCGTCTGTTTACACCTTTATGTAACTATACTAAATTAATTGATAATGTCCCTATATTTAAAGTACAATCCTTAATCATGGGATTATATTTTATTAATGACATACTTATGTTGGGTGGTCTTTATGGAAAACAAATGAATGATTATAATATGAATTTAATTTGTGCTACAGAAATAATATATATCTCTAACACATTACCAAATATTTGTATCTCATTATATAAAATTTATGGTGCATTATAGTCTAGCCTAATCACACGATGTGATTATTTCCCTATTTTTAGCCTTCAATTATGATTATTAATTAATGATTTATTTTGTTTTCCACATTCCTATGATGAATTGATTTTATAATATTATGTCAGGACTCAATGATAACAATTTTGATTCTAACATTTTAATTTCATCATGTTAGGTTTCATGACATAAATGAACTAGTTTACTCCATGCTATTATTTGATAATTCCATTACTAGGATTCATATATAACCCCTTCCTTATGTTTGTCTCCATTTTATCTAATACAGTGTTAAAAGGTCAATAAATTTTAACAGTGTTTTATGGAGTTCTAATAATATTATTGTAAAATTGTTTCATGATATTATTTTATTTATCTAATTACATTAAGATAATAGGCCTCTCAATCACATCAAATTGTTTTAAGTGTATCGTAATTTTATAAATAGTGAATTTAACTAAAGAAAATATACTTGATTTTATAAATATATACATGAATATTGTTCAAGATAAGATATATAATAATTATATATTTATTATATTATTATTTTTAAATGAAAAAATGAAATATGAGTCATTATATAATTATTTATTCAACAATTTCATTTCTTTAATAGTTTTTAAATGTTAAATTCCAATTAATAGAAATTATATGAAGATAATATTTTAATCCCCATCGATATTCTTCCCATATGGTTATTTTACATTTTCTCATGTTTCATGTTTCATTATATTATTTTTTGTATTTCAAATGATCAATTTGTTTTAAGAAATTCATATATCTGTTATCCTATTTAGTCCGTGAACATTTTATTCTATGTTCAATTTCATTTAAATGCTTTCAACGACTATCTGGTTTTATAATCCAATGGGTATTAATGCAATTAGTACCCATATTTACATAAACATCAGTTGTTTAAAAATTAATTTTTATAATGTTTTCCGAATTGGGTAATTATATTTTATTCAAAACTATTAAAGGGATCATTGTTTTATCATTTTATAAATGAATGTATTTTCCTACCATCATGACCAGTCATATAAAAACCCTGGCACTAGTAGCCTACAGTCAGTTGTTAATATGTTATTTTGGTACCAGATACTAGTCATAATATCCTAAAGGATAAAATGAATTAGTACTTTTGGAAAACTAGATATGCACTGAAATCTCTCATTAAAATTTAGAAAATAAGGTAAAACATAATATTTTATTTTGGAACATCATTTCTTCCTTTTAAAATGTCCCTACATATCAATCATCAAATAGTTCGTGGAATACTTGGGAATAGAAACAAAAGAATGTGGGGAGCTTAGATGACCAATAAGGTTATTCATAGAAAGGGATATGTCATGAATATATAAGTCATAATCAATATGGAATAATAAATAACTGAAAATTAATTCAATTTAATCAAATATAGGAGAATAAAGAATATAATGGTAGGTATAAATACTGATGAAATAATAACATATCATGAATCAAATAATATTGATACATATATATATATGGATATAATAAATAATCAAATAATCACATGAGAATAAATATGAAATATAACATTGAGGGGGTGATTTTTTGATATCCTAAATATACCATCAAGGCCACATGAAATGAATATATACAAAAATGTGTATGACCACAACCAAAGTCATATATTTTTTGGTCCTATGAGACCTACTTATACATCGATGGTCTACAGTGGGTACACCCATCACTTTGAAATTCAAAATAATTCCACATATTAATTGATAGAAACAAAATCAATTTAAATATTAATATTTAACAACTAGCATAATTTTTTTAATAAGATTATGAATCCAAAAACATAATCAACAACCATCTAAAGTAATGTAGAGACTGTATAAATATAGAAAACTCACTATCAAGATAAACAAAAACTATCCAAATAAATAATACTGGTTATATCATTACAACATATTCCTAATAGAGAATTAGTAATGTAAGGGTTTTCTGTTATTTATGAATAGAAATAATATAAAATTTTCATTAAAAATAGTCTTGTGGAATGTACAATTTTCACATTGAAAATAAATTTTAAAAACTAAAAATATTCCATAATATTGTTGAAAACATTTTATTTAAAATAACCTTGATAAAATGTTAAATTAAAAAAATAATTAGTGTTCATGGTGGTGGGTAATTCCATACATGTCATTTAAGTAAAAAATTATCATTCCACAATATTGTAAAAAACTTTCAAAATACCAAAGTTGTAAATAAAAAAGAAGATTCCTTTTAATAAATTTTTTTAAAATTTAAAAAAATATAAAATTTATTTAATGAATAATTTTTATAATGAAAAAATTATTTCAATTTTTTTCATAAAACATGGATATATATGAAAATGATTTATGACAAAAGATAGGTATAATGTCATCTTATCTTGAAAAACATTTTTGATTAATTTTATGTTGCAAGCAGTGTTAAATGTTACTATAACAATACATGTTCATTAATTACTGGTGGATAAGAATAAAAATTATGTTTGATAAAGAAATACCAACTTATTCCTGAAAGAAAGGCATAAACAGGAAAAATTGTGAATAATGTTGAGATTCTAAAATAAAACCTTATTTCTTTGGTAAATTATAAATGGTAAGCACTATAAAAGAAATAAAAGAAAATTAAACATTAAATACCATAAATATAAATATTTTAATTGTATGATATTTCAACGGGGTAGTTGATACACCATGAAAAAGAATTATATTCTGAATATTACATATGTATCATTGAAGTAAAAGTGATATGACAAACCATAACCTCAGGTCTAACATCCATCTTTTATTTTTGAAAATACAATATAATATATATATATATATTGTAAATCAATTATAGATCCATATTAATATATTTCATACAACATATGATTTACTTGTCTATATTTATCGCTCATTTGTTAAAACCTCATTACCATAATCCATATTTCGAGTAACAATTGATTTTCTGTTAAATATTTTTTATAGTGTAGTTTGAGGTCTTATAATCTGATCATCATTTTATCATAAATAAAACTTTTTAAATGATATAAATATTAATATAATAAAATTTTATTTACAGTATTACATATACGTATTACATAGAAAAATGAGTTACATTACTAATGAAGACAATATGCTATATGTACAAATAAGAATAGCTTTATTTTTTTTAAGATGAAAAAAATAATGGTACGTAATAAATAAAAATTATAGATTAATTAATATATAATGTATATCATATATAACCATAAAATCCATCCATATTACCATCTATGTTAAAATAATAATAAAACAAATAACATCGCTTCGTGGATGTGGTAGTCCATAAGTACACATGAGCACATTATAATTTTCCATTGAATTGGAAGGTAAAAATGTATATGCGATATTATAATTATAGAATAATAATTTTTACTTATATATAATATTTAAAAATTAAATATATCATTATATCCATCAATGAGATATGTTTAGGGGGAAAATTACATCAGTTCGCAAGGAAGTAGTCTGTTGTACACATGATCAACTGATTTATTTCCGATTTCATGTAATAAGATATGGACATGGGTTATGAAATTAATATAATGACTTATCTTTATATTGGATAAAGGGTGTTTATTAATTTATTATAGTTTAATAACATTTTAAATTTTTTAGAGGAAGTAATAATTTGAACAATCTGGGCTAATAACTATACAACTTTGACAGAGACATGCTTTAGGATTGTACCATAATTCTTCATAGAAAAGTTTTCAAATCAATAAAGTAATATATGAAATAAAAAAAAAATTGGAAAATATTTTGGAATGTATTTTATGATTAAAATGAATTTATAAGTGTTAAGAGTAGAGGATAGGTGTTCTCTTTATAGGTGGGGGAGAGGACAGAGTTGTAATTTTTGAAGTGAAAAAATTATAACCACATTTTTAATATTCTAGAATGATAATATTTACTTATTTTAGAAAATTATTCAGTATATTATGGAAATATTTCTATAAGATATCAATTATTCAATTTTTAGGTCATTTAAAACCTTATCTTTTAATTTTAACCCACTGTAAAGACATTTTAACTATAACCATAGTAATTAATTTTAACTCTTTTAACAATTATTTTTGAGTTATAATTAATTTTAATTTATTATATAATATCTATTACGATTGATCGAAATATAGAATAAAATTTACTAAAATCAATTCTCATAATTGGTAGATTTTAATTTAAAATTAAACCTAGAGAAAAAATGGTTTTCAAAGGATAATTTATAAAAATTTTAAAAAATATTTATATAAACAATTGAACATATAATTGATTAAAATGAAATAAATGTGATTAATTATAATATAATTGAAAAAAATTACACTTTTATTAAAAAAAATATTATTTTTTTACTTTCTAACGCAATTTTCAATGAAAACCAGTCTTTTTAAATTGTCAATTGAAAAAAAATAACATTTTTAGAAAATTACAAAACAATAATTCTAAAATATTTTTTATATGATAGTGTTAATAATTACTTGTATTTTTTCAAAAAAAATTCTATAATTGGGAGTATTTAATTTTAAAATAAGTCGATGACATAATCACATTTTAGAAGAATATACATTTTATAATAATTTATCTTTTTCTTTAAAATAATTTTTATTATTTCTGATCATTTGATAACTAATAAATTTATTTATACTTTTATAGACTATCTAGTTTTTGTAATTTGATTATTCATATTCTTTTCTATATATTTAATTCCATTTTTATAATGGTAATATTTAAATAATATATTCCAACTGTTGTATAAGTATAGTGTTTCATATCATATACACTATCAAACTCCCAGTTCTTATTCTAAAATATCAAGTTGTTACATTCTTTACACCTTTAGTAAATCTCATATTTTCAATGTTTACATATGCTTGTAAATTATAGGGTTTGTATTTTAAAATACCTTTTTTGAAATCCCATGTCGTTAAAAGGGTTCATAAAACATCTTCTTGATAAGAGAGAAAGGGAAGTACATAAGTCATTATTAATAACACGTACCTTGGTTTTCTAGAAAGAAAAAATTTGCGGGACATGGAAAAATATAATAAATAATTATGATGATGGATATAGATTATTGGTTATAATAAATTATACTTTTAACATAATGTTAATTACTAGAATTCCATAAATTAGTGATAGTTGAAAATAACATGGTTTCATCATAAATGAATTTAAATATATGAAAATTTTATTTTAAGATATTTTTCTAAATGGTAAAGGATTATTTTTATATCAATATACAGAACACCAAAAAATATAATTACTTGTTATCTTTTTATTTCATAAGCATAATTTCATATGTTGATTGTACTTCAATATATTTTGAATAAATCTCTTACTTCATGAAATGAATATCCAAGATGAATTTATTATTCTAAAAGAACAAAAATTAACATATTAAAGGATAATATATTCCCTAAATATTTCTATTTAATTCTATATTTCTCTATATATTTACTAAATTAAAAATTTCTAGCCCATGTTTGGCATTATAATAAATTAATATCGAAACCTTAACAATGGTACCAATAATACTACATAAACCATACGATGAGTATTTATACCTAAAATGATTTATGTTAAATCATTTAAAATATATATATATTAAAAAATAATACATTATTTTAAATCTAATATATAGATATATATATATTATCATGAACCTGCCGGAGTCAACCCTGAACCAGTCACTTGAGTGGGTTCGAGACATGTCATGAAGGGTGTTCCCGATCTCCACGGGATGACAACTAGTGCAGGGCATCAAAATTTAATCATTGGTAATGATTTGTCCCATAAAATATAAATAAATAAATAATAATAAACAAAACAATAAAATTTATCACTAGTAGAAGAAAAAGAAATTAAAAACAACAACTCAACACACCTCCATATGACCTTCCAGGTCACCTCACAACAAAAGGCCTGCCATGCTCCAATAATGAGAAATTCAGCAAAGGAAACCTGATCAAAGGAAACCTATAACTGAAATTATAAAACAGGTGTGAGCATTAGAAATTATCAATATGGTTGCCAAGATAAACTACAGAATTCAACACCTCCTTTCTTGAAACCATCCACTAACACAAGTTTGAAATACAAATATAAAAGTAGGGTTTTCACATTTAAAAATAAGAAACATGTTTTTCTCATTTAAAAATACAACACAAGTAACCTAGCATTACTAAAATAATTTGAGTTTTTATAAACTAACTTTAAAACAGAATATATAAATGTTAGGATAATGTAGAATAGGTAATCAATGAAAGCTGAAAATAAACTAGTATAACAGAAAGTAATCATGTAAAGACAATAATCTAGTAACCAAGGGTGATCCTTAACATACCTAGAAGACCGTTGGACACACTTGGTTCAGAACCACCTACCCATGTATAGTGAAGCTCCAAATAATATAATCAACTAGCTGCCCTCACAGCAAAAGGAACCAGTGGCACTCCCCTTCTAGCCTCTATACATACTAGTGGGTAAAAACCAGTCTAATCGGGGTTGATAAGAAAGAAATACTCGATCAACTAAAAGATAGTTATGAACCTATGTTGGTAATACTGTGTAATTATGAGACCCTCAAATGCATGAATCATCTCACCTCAATTGCCTACCCAAAACACAGATGCATCCGATGCATTCACCCATAAGAGGTTGCCCAAGACAGGAGCACCCCCAAATACACATTCAATCATTCCACATTAAACAAAGTGCATACCGGGATGTCACATCCTGACTATATTAAAACCATTTTTTTACAAAATATTTTAGATTGATGCATGGGAATTCAAAATATTTAGAAAATAGACTTTCATTTTCACCATACCAAACACCACATTTATGCTTAAAATGCCAAATGACCAAACAATATTCAAGACCAAAAACATTTACAAACCATTTCAAAGACAACATTAGACAACATTTACATATTTTCAATATCATAGGGGCCTCATGTTCCAAACACACACCCAAAAAAATTCACAACAAAAAAATGGGCCTTATCCCCTATTTAATGTAATTACAAAACTTTTTTTAAAGCCAAACAGGTCAAACCAAGTGAAACAACCTTAAAACCATTCCTAGAAATCGCACAAAGGGACCCAACAACATTAATAAAATAAGAACCATTTTCCTAAAGTTAACATTCCATTTCAATCCAAACTCAAACACACACTAAAATTCCTTTCTCCCATTACCCGCCTTTCAAACAACATTTAATATATCATTTACCCAATTTCACATGAAAATTCCATTTTTCAAACTAATTTCACACTCCAATAATTCAAAATTACTTTCATACCTTCAAATACATAATCCACACAACTTTCACAACCAAAATAACCAATTTCAAATTTCATTAAAACTAACAAATGTCAAAAAATAGGTTTTCACTAAACATGCACTCCATGTCAGTTAAATATGGTGGCAAAAATAATGCGAAAGCATGTAAACATTTCTTGAAAAATAAATTCACACCAAACAATTTCATTATTGATCTTGGTAAATTAATTAGACAAACTAAATAATTTATCGAATAAAATTTATGCACAAACCCAACTATGAAAAATAAAAGTGTTGATTGAAAACCTTTTTTTTCTTTTTAACAATTTTAACTAACCCAGAAACACTATAAAAATTTAACTATAATATTAATAGTGTGGTGAATGACATATTAATATTAATTAAAAACAATAAAGTTCCTTAGGGTTATATAGGAATGAAAACTGTCGAAAACTCCTAATTCAAACCAAGAGAGGAGGCATTGAAACTCTTATGGTTGGTAGAACAATCCCCCATGGACCAACCACGAATGCTAAAAAATGGATAAAACACAGTAATTACCAACTAAAACATTATGATTTCGTAATATTAATGAAAACCCCAAACAATAGAAGAAATCTACCATGGAGAGGGTCATCAGATCTGGTGGAGTAGCAGGTCGCTGGGATTAGACATACTAGAGAAGACCGCTGAGGGGTAGGATGGTTTGTGCTGGCTAGGTAGAGTGGCCGGGGAGAAGGTCAGAGTGTGGCGGGCTAGGTCGGGTGGCCGGGGAGAAGGTCAGAGTGTGGCGGGCTAGGTTGTGTGGCTGGGGAGAATGTCAGAGTTGTCCAGGCTAGTGGTGCATATGGAAGAGGTTTGAAGTTGGAGGGCTGAGGTGAGGTGAAGGTTGAGGGAGGCACGAGGTAAGGGAGGGGTAAAGTTGTAGGGTCATAGGCACTGTAGGATCTAGGTGCGTCATTAGAGGGATGATGAGGAGGGGCTGTGAATGTGGTGCGGTGAGGGACTGGGTGCATAGAGGGGAAATAGGTGAGGCTAGGGTGGGATGGGGCTTTTTGGAAAGCCGTAGTCATGGAAGGTGAAGGAAAAATAGAGGATGATAGGTAGAGGCTCGGAGGCATGGGCACAGCTCGCACAGGAGAAGTGGGAAACAGGGGGTGGGGGAGGTGGCTAGGGCTTTGGATTAGGTTTTTTGTTTTTTTCATTCTTATAAAAATAATAATAATATAAAAATAATAATAATAATAATAATAAATATATAAAAACAATAATAATAAAACATTAAAAAATAATAACAACAATAATAAAAATTAGTAAAAATAATATTAATATTTATAATAATAATAATAATTATTATTCAATAAATAAAATCATAATAATAGTAAGAATAATGAGCAATTGTCCGACTCCTGGGCCGACTGTGCTTCTACTACCAACTGTGCGATGACGGTGCCTGGGTCCGAGGCCTAGTAAAAATATTAAACAACAAAAATTTTAGACTCACACTCAACATGATCCTTGAAGAGAGAACCCAAAGCCATGAAAAAGTAAAATAAAATTAAACATAAATTTCAGGGTGTTGCAATTCTCCCAACCACAGAAACCAAAGGAAAACACATCACAAGGGAATGGGAGAACATGAGAGGGTTCTCCACAACATAAAAAATCAACTAGGGAAGAAATATAACACCCAAACATATCACCTCGGGAGGGGGGGGGGGCTATGAGGGAACTCCCAACCAATCAAAACTAATATCCATAGCATGAGAAAAAAACACCCCCACTTAAGATTGGAACTCTCGACTCAGACCAAAACCCCCCAACACAAGAGAAAAACCTCTGAGTAGAACATAACCCACGTAGTGAACCTGAGCATAACAACAAATGTCGATTCTTCCATAGGAACCTACATCTTCAAATGATCAGAACTAAACCAAGATCAACTAAGACAAGCACCAAACACACTTTGATTGAAAAACACATGATTCAAAATGACACATCTACAGACACATGACAAGTTGGATTATAATAGAACAAGTCTGTCATAACATCACAACAATACAATGAAAATATGACAACTTTAAAACTTTAATAGCATAAAAACAAGAACAAAAAGACATTAAATGTTCCACTGCCAACATAGAATACAAAACATGAACTAAGGCTTCACCCCCCCCCCAAAAAAAAACTCTTGACTGTGCACGATCTTCACTCCAAGACCTATGGTTGAGGCTCTGATGGAAGAAGAATCTCCTTGTTCACATTCAGACACTAAAATCATCTTGTCATTACTTCTTATTCAATATAATCTTTCTATAAAACATCCATAGATGACCCATATAGCTTCAATGATGACACATCTTCAAAGGGATGAAACACGATGGCTTCACGTGCCCGAAATGGCCACACTGGTGGCACACCGCTGAATGGTCCGAAAAAATGGAATCTAGAACAACTGTAGAGGACTATTTAAGAATAAGCCCCTCCGGTACATCTTTCTCTCCAGATGGAGAACCTTTACGAGCATTTGGATACGCTGGATTTCCAAATATCTAAAATCTATAGAATAGCTCTTCTAAGAACGCCTCATGCACCAACTTTTCAAAACGATGGTCTCTATATTGGAGGACTCCCTCTATCATCTCTTGAAAAACACCCCTGATGAAGAGATAAGTCTTCATCTAATCAAGAAATGCTTCCTCTACAGAAAAGGACCCAATTTCCATGAAATTTTCAACATATGTTTTCATAATCCATTGGCCTTGTGGAATACTTATGAGCTCTTACATTTTCTTCGTCTTCACGATTTCAGGTATGAAAAATAATTCGAATACAGAATTAAAGACATCTAATGTCATCCCAACATGGATTGATGATGAGGAAAACAACTAACATTCTTCCAGAGATGGACCTTCGAACATACCCAAAATGGAATTCACTCTAAAAGCTTTAGGAGAGACCAATATCCTGAAGACACTCTCAACCACTTAAAGCCACTCTACTACCTTCAATGGACCACGATCACTATGAGGGATAGGTAATGTATATGGAGGACCAAAAACTAGGCATGACATATCATAAATCCTAGGGACCTTTCGGGGTGTCACTTTCTGAAAAATATATAAAAAACAAAGCTAAAACTAATATCAAGCCGAATCCACATCAATGAAAGGGCCTTCATCCAAAAAAACCCATCTCAAAAATCAAAAAATACAAACACAACAAAAAAAATTCATTTCAAAATAACTTTATCATTTTAGATTTCAAAACCGCCTTCTTTCGAGGCCACTTTCCAAAAACCAAACACACTTTTGAAACCAAATTCAATTTCCAAAATAATTTTCCCTTTTAATATATATTTAGAAAAACACTTCCAAGACAATAATTCCATGTACACAACCCAGTAATCCCATGAACTATTGCACATGTCTACGTCTAGTATTATTCATACTCAGCAACACTCACATCCCATGCATTCCCTCAAATGTGAAAATGTTAATACAGAGTACATGAGGTTCCAACCAAACCATTTATCTACCTAATACAAGTGAAAACCATATTTTTAGACCAAGAGATCTAAATTTTAAAACCTATTTCATGAATTTGAATACATTTTAAGAAATAATTCTTATTTCAGAAACCAATTTAAATTTTCTAAAGTGCACTTGCACCAACCAGAACCAATATGACACTTAACATGCATCAAACTATCGCAGTGAGGGACTAGTAGCCATGCTTAACCTAGCGACATGGTAGTGGTCCATGTCCCATGTAAACGTCAATAACTTGGAGGAACTTAAACAATGTACTTGGGCTCCACATGGGTCACTACTCCATTTTAAATCATTATGTAATATCATTTTTCCTCTGTTGTAATCCCTCGATCTAAAACAATCCAGAATGAGACAAGGACTCAATTCTTGTACAACCCATATCGACTCGAGGTTCGGAACGAGTGAGGGTTTATGACGCCCTTCCCATACCTACCTCTCGAGTTCTGAAAGTACTAATATACATATACCTAACACCCCATCTAACAAGGGACTCTTCTAATACCTTTTTACCATGAACCAACTCTGGTTGACCCTGGACCGGCTCTGCTGCTACTGCCAACTGTGATGTGACCACACACGAGTCTGAATCCTAGTAAAAATATGAAATGTCATAAATTTTAGACTCACACTCAACTCAAGACACTACGAGAGAACCCCATGACATGAAAAATTAAAATTAAAATATACATAAATGTCGGGATGTGACATAAATTGCAACCTCGAAAAAATCATCTTAAATGCCATTTATCCCATTAATATTATAAAAATTCAATGAATATTTGATCCAAAAATATGTATCCCAAAATAACCCTAATATTTATAAATAAAATACTTTAAATAATGTAATAATAAATAGTAAATTATGATTAATAGTGATAGATGATGCACCTTTTTCACATTTTGGTTGTGGGTTAATGCCCCGAGACCTTTCCAGATGGAATGAGTTTTCATGGGATATACTAGTTTCCTTTTTCAAAAACTATACTGATAAAATTACAATTACCTTTTCCCATATTATAATATCCCATAATAAAAAACAACAAATTTGAGATAAAAATTAAATGTTTCTTAATCCATTAAACATATAGCCATCTAATTTTAATGTAATTCTTCATTAAATTAGTTTCTTTTAAATAATAGTAAACCAATTGGTTGTATTTTCATAAACGTGTCATAATATATCCATAACAGTGATACAATATCATCACATTAATCCTTTAAAGGGGTGATTAATATTTTTAATATATGCTCATAATTAATCTCATAAAACCATGATGTTATTCATAATTTATATGTTACAATTATAAGACAATAGACATGATTCCAAAAAAATAACACAATTCATAGATGTTTCATGATTCCTATAACCATAACATCATTGATAGAAGTACATCTAAATTTATCAACGAATTCAAATTAATAAATACATCAAATATTAATAATTAAAATAGTCCATTCCACATTCAAGGATTTAATATTTAAATTTTATAATTGAGTCAGTTAAATCAATGGTTCCACATATTTATGAGAATAAACTACAAATGGACCCCTGAGAAGTTTTTTATGTCCTTACATCATAGTATTAATTTTTATTCATAAATTCATTTTCCAATAGCCTTATTCTCTAAACATAAAACATTATCTTGTAACATAGAGACATTCTCTAGGGTGTCTCTTTCAACATTTTTGACATGTTGGAAGTTGAGCCTTCTTTCGCCCATTGTCTTTATTTTTCAATCTCTTAGAAAACAACATACTTATATTATTTTGTGAGCCAAAAAGTTAGTTAAGGTAAAAAAATTTAGTTACATATAATTATGATTGATTTATAAGAATCTTTATATTATTCACTTTAGTCACCACACCATTTGGTTTCTATAAAAACATATTTTGGATCACATGTTGTGTTAACATGATTCCTCCTAGTACAATCGATCTTTTAAAATAAAAAACATATTATGATAAAAAATAATCATTGTGTATAATTATATGATAATTTTAATGGATTCATAATCCATGAATCCTTATTTACAATCTAAGATAACTTTTTTTATCATTTTTTGTTAATTTTAACTATCTATTAAAATAATTAATGATTATATGTTGAGAAATTATGAATTATCCCAAGGATTTACACTTATTGTGTTAAAATAAGTGTGATGTAAGGTCCATTATCATACACCATGTTTGTAGGGAAGCCCATTATTGGGCACCGAGTGATGATCAAGACAAATTCCAATTCTTCATTTTTATTGTTATTACATATGGTGACCAAGTCTTAACATACATGGATATTACATCATTTTAGATAAACATTCACAACATTAATAAATCTCATGCCCAGGGATAATAATAGTATATTGAATTTAAAAAATTGTATCACATTATTTTAACCTAGTGAATGATGTTCAACAGAACCCATAAATATCCCACCCTTTATTAACCCTATATAAAACCATTCTTCATAACCTGGGGAACGAAAACATAAGAAAGGGGGACATAAAATTCCGAAAATGTAAAAAAATATATTTTCAAGCATAAAAAGAACATAAGGATGTAAGAACATAATCAGAACATTTATATATCATACCATGCATCTCAAAGATCATATACATGATTTATGGCATACATATTGGCCTTTTTTTGGATACGAATCATAAGAAAATATTAGAACATGATACATGATTAATTAAAATTAACATAATAAATGGAATTATGGTATACACATAATAATATAAAATCATTACCGACAAGTCAAGTTACATTACAAAAACTCAACTCGAAACTTCATGCGGGATACACTTATATGGAAGGATAAAACAACATTCCTAGTAAAAAACCATCCTTTTAGAGTATTATGTTATATGTTATTCCCATAGTAGGTCAATATTATCAACATGTTTTTTATTTTATTAGTCAATGTTTACTCCCAATACAATATTATTAGTAAAGATTCCCCCCAAGATCATTTTATTATCTATGGTTCACTCCCTAGATCATCTTACTAGACACAAGTCCCTAACTAAACTCAGTTCACTCACCATTTCAACCATGTCTCTATCATGGGATATAAATCGTTACCCAATTAATTAGAGAGAGATATAGTTCCCACCCATAACATAATGAAATAATACATATGTCTTCTATAAGGCAACTAATAACTTATCAAATCATGACCCATAAAAATAGTTGGGATCCATAAACATCATAAAATTACCCATGAAATGAAATTGGTATCACAGACATTTCAACACATCATAACCTATAGAAAAAAAGGTTTCATAATAATTTTATCATAGAATAAAATGTTAATGTAAGTGGGGTACACAATAGTTTTATCATGTTTTATATTATATAATAGAAACAAGTTTCATAAAAAAACATTTCACCATTAACATAAAACATTAAAAGAATGAATGAGAATTGTGCCTTTGATTCATACACCCAATACAACAAAAAATATATCAAATCATGGTTTCTTATATATATAAATATTTTTAAAAATCACATGGATAATTTCTTATGTAAACTAAAAATTCATTGAAAAAATATTTTTACTGAGAAAAATTATTTTCAAAATGATTTACCTTGAAATCCAGTTTGAAAAATTATAAAGTATGCTCTAAAATTTATTTAAAATATTTCATTAAGAATATAACTTTTCCACTATAAAAACTATTTTTAAAATATTTTTTTTCCGAATATAATTTTTAAAAATTACAATGGAGGATATGAAAGTACTTTTAAACATAAAACATTTAGAAAATAATTTCCTTAGAAAATTTTATTTAAAAACTTCTAATAAAATCTTTGAAAACCTTGATATGATTTTATTTGGAAATATTCATTGAAAATATATAAATTAGTAATCAAAAATAATATAAAATATATATTTATTGAAATATCATTTTCACGTTGAAATTGTTTTTGAAACATAATACATTTCAAAATCCTTTTTCTTCAGAAATAAACATGAATATAGATAATGCATGTTTTTAGAAACATAATGATACTTTTTAAAATAGGAAAAAAATTCAAAACCCTTTATATGAAAAATATATTAATATATTATTTTAAACATTTTTAAAACATATTTAGGAAAAATTAATTTTAATGATCAGTGAATTTTGACCGAAGAGTAAAATAATGTCATATTTGTTTGAAAATAAATCTTAGTTATCTTATGAACAGATATTGAAAAATGGAACCATTACATTAAAATATCAATAATAAATATTGGATAATAAAATTTATTATAATTTATGAGATATTGGTCATAATATTTAATCAATGGAAGCACAATCATAAATATTTATGATAAATGATGAGATTGTTGCAATAAAGTCTTACCACTTTGGTAACCTTTCATCCTAGAACCGATGATGGAATTACATAAAATGAAACACGAAATATAATTAGGATTAATAATTCATTATAGTTTGTTTCTAAGAGTCAATATATACATCTCAAGAAATTATATAGGTTTATAACAAAACATACCTCTCAATGAAGGAAAGTTGATACATAAATCACTATTTGAGTTGTACCTTTTGAACAATAAACCCCATAAAAGAGAGATCATCACATGTATATGTAAATAATAATAATAATTATTATAATTACCATAAAATTCATCCACAAGAATTGTACAGAACATATACCAGAAATTGGTTCGGAACATTGCTTGTTTGTTATAAAAAATTTATGTCAGATAAAAATCCCTTACTAATTGATTTACTTTTGAATTGTGATCTTCCTGATAGAATAAAATAAATTTAAAATTTTAATATAATAAAATATATGATATAAATTATATAACATATCATAGTGTGTCATATAAATCTAAGAAAATTAATGAGTGGTTATATGGCATTAGTCTACCATAAATTAATATGAGAATGAAAATCCATTACTAAATGAGTATCTTTTCAATAGATAGATACTAGAACGAAAAAATTAATTAATATATTTTATATAATAAATTAAATTAAATTCATGATATAACATTTTTATTGTAATTATTTCGATATTGTAAAACTAAGTAGGTTTATATTAACAAATAATATCAATGGAATGTAAATTGAGATGAAACCCCAAACCCCAAGTCCTGACATTGTTTTTACACATTCAATCCTCAAGAGTTATAAATTTAAGGATATTATATATCCTACAAAAAATAAAATAATTATATATCATACCATATATGATTTTATTATTACTTTATATTTCCCACTAATAAACAATTTAATGTTAATATTTTTTGGTTAATCACTTTTGACTTGTTCTTCTTTATCCACTTACTAAGGTCATGATTTACTTATTTCTATAATGAAAAAAAATTATTCATATATCATATAAATTTAGTACAATAGTATCAATATTAGTATATTAAATATATAAATATGTAATAATATACACCGTTCATGGAGATAGTGGGTCATACATACACATTAAAATTGTTTGAATTTTCATATTATATTTTTAAAGAAAGGAAAAATATCGATATATATATATATGTTTATATAATTTTTTATGTCGAATTATTATGCAATATAGATCAGATATTTTTATTAGACCCATACATTATATATTTTATGTAATGAGTGAATGAATCACATCCATTTGTGGAGGGGGTAGTCCCCCCAACCATAAACGAAGTTATCGTATTCCCACAAAATAGAAAGCATGAAGGTATTTTCTACATAATAATTAATAATGAATCATATATAACATATATATTATATAAAATTATTAAATCCATAATTATAAAAAACATTGATAGTTGTAAATGGAATAATGAATGACATCTGTTTGTGAGGTGGTAGTCTACTGTACCGACAAATGATTATTGTCTATCCCATTTGATTTAGGTGTGTGAATGTTTAGGTTATTATAATAAAACAAAATCAAATTAAAATATTTATTATTATAAGGATATTATTTAAAAATGGAATAATAAAAATTGAAGTGGTGGGAAAATAAATTAAACAAAAATACTCATTGGAGAACGTTACCTTGTCATCAGGTTACTCCTTTTGGTTTACACCAATGGACACCCTTTGATTTATTTATTACAATTGTGAGGATTCATGTATGAGATTAGGGATGTGGAGAGATTAATTTTTCTGGTTTTTTATTATCATAATGTATTGAGATATATGAATACATGTTGGGTGAGTTCCCATTTAAAGCGAAGGAGAAGTGTCATTCTTGTAAATTAAAAAAGGAAAATAGTATTGAAAGGTATCCCTTATGTTATTTTAAATAAATAATGGTAATTTTTTATCAAATATAGTAAATGGTAAAAATATAACCCTAATATGTGTTTATTACATTTATATATGTCATTTTAGTCTTTTTCTATAACGTTTGACTACTAGGTAAACTCATTTGGGCTTAAATGTTGTAATTAATGTTAATAAATTTCACCAATATTTTTCATAAAAAATTAATATTTCCTCAATATAAATTATGAATTATATTGATTCCATATACGGAATCAATTTTTCAAAAATCAAATCACATAATTGGAGGAAATTAAAATTTTAAAAAATATCTCGTATGTGAGACAAAACATTATGGTTTTAATGTGAAAATGTTCAAAATACAGAAATATATTTAAATCAAATTTAAATGTGATATTTGTTTCAATGACATACATTGGATTTATTGATGTAAATATTAACTATTTAAAATATGAAACAAATGTAAAATATTATTTAGACATTTAAATAAATTAGATGAAAATGCAGTTCTCAATTAAAATTAAGGGTTTTTCAATATTCATAAAAAAATTAAACTTCACAGAATATTCAAAAAAATCAACCAAATTAAATATTGATTTTATGATTTCAATAATTAGGTATATTTTGAAATTATAAAAGTTCAAAATATTATTTTCAAATTAAGTCTTCCATTAAATGGAAACAAAAATACATTTTAGAAAAAATATATCTTCATATGCGTAAAATTGGATTTATTAATATCTATTGTCTTGAAAAAATATAAAATTGATGTTAAATAGTTTTATAATATATAATATGTTCAAATAATAAAAAATAAAAAATAAAATGTGTTTTTTTAATTTATTTAGTGAAAATGTGTTTTTATAATGAAAAATGGTTTTCATAGAAAAAGAATCTCAATATTTCCAAATAGGTCATAGTATAATTTATAAAGTATTGATAACGAAAGGAATAATTTTATATATATTTTTAAATAATATTTCCAAAATTTATTTAATCATATTCACAATATCCATTGAAGCATCTAGGTTGCTACAATTATAATACATTAATTACAGTATTAATAGTATATTGTAGTTATGTAAAAATCAGTCTTGTGGGCAATAAAATCTATCAAAGGTAAACGAAATTGCGTGTAACAAAATCCTTACATAGTTTTGTGTGTACCACATGCTAATATAAGTGTTGGGTGTAGTAAAATATTTACTTTGTGTTGTGTATTAATAATGAATAATATTGTGGAGTGTGTAATGAATTCCATCAGTGAAATTTAATTTATTTTAAAAAATAATTCAAAAAAACTAGGGGTGAAAATTTATACACCCATTAAAATGAATTTCTCCCTTAATTTTCATCAAGATCATTAATGGTTTAGTACATTAATGTTGATTTCATAGAAACCCACATCGTAGAAATGAATACTAAAACTTTAATAATTGAAATGGATGAAACATAATTGTTACCCAAGGTAACTCATAATGTGGTTTATACAAAAGGGTAATATAGGTGGGAAGAGATGATTTTTACATGGATGAAAATTGTAAATAATTATTCATAGTGCTATAGATCAGTAATCCTAAGAAATTTTATATTGAAGATAAAGTTTACAATAAAAATTCTTAAATTTGTGATGATCTAAAGGACCATTCTATTCATAAAATAATGAAGGTTCTATGATAAATTTTTTATTTTACGATCCTTTTAAAAAAATATGAAGAATTAAAAAAATGATATAGAATTACTTTCATTCATTAAATATCATACATACAATCTCACCATTTGGTAGTGCATTAATTATTTTCCACATAATATCTTACTCTATGAAATGAATGTGAATCTTTCACTCTTGAGACATATAAATATAATGATTGAACATTCCATTTTTGCATACATAAAAAGAAAATGGTTATAATTATCTATAAAATATTCCTAAATCCTCATGTGGTGAGAAAATAATTCAATTTATAAAAAAATTCCATATATGGATATCCTTTTAACCTATCAAAAATAAGAAAATAAGAAATATTATAATGATGTTCAATAAATTTCAAAAAAAAATTAGAATTGATACCCCATATAACATATAATAACACTTATTTTTCACATTCTAAATATTATAATAACTTTTTCATGTATTAAAATAAAACAATGTAAATACATGAACTACCATAACTGCTTATTGACATCATGTGTGCTTCTTTATTTCAATTTTTAATAGATATATTATTAAATCCATGATTTCTGGAATATTCATCAGTGATAACATAAACTAGTTACATTAATAGTTCTGAGTCTATCAATACTATCCAATTAAATTTACCCTAATCAATCTTCTCTTTAGAAAAACGAAGAATAATTTTTCGAACATGATGAAAACATTAAGGGTTACATTCCCTTGATCAAAATATAACTTTTCCATTACATAACTTTTCTAGGTATCTAGCTCCATATTTTTAAAATCCTTAATGAAAAAAATACATAATGTTTCATAAAACATACTTATTTAATCAAAATACATATAAAATTTAATCACCCAACTTTATTAATAAACCATTACTTATGTTTCATCATCTTATTACTTAATACGACTTTCATGGAATAAGAAATATGAATAATGTATTAATGTTTCCCAATATCAATTTAATTATTCATCTTATGTTTTGTGTAAAAACATCTATTATAACACAGCATACCATTAAAATTTATTTCGTTGTATAATTTTCATTAGAAGTATAACAAATAATCATACCACCTTACTAATTATCTTCATGAAATTTCCACATTGGAAATAAATTTCCATAATGCCCATACCAACCACATTTGAAATATTCATTATTAAACTAGTTTCATCTAGAACCCAATGTTGATTAAAATAAGAAAATAGTGTGAGAAACAATTATCAAAACAGAAAACAACATAATTATAAAAATCACATATATGATGTCAAAATCATAAATCATAATTATATAATATATGAAACTTTAGTTTTATCCAATTTTAGTCACAACATTATTATATTTAAATCCATAATAATGTTTTATAAATATGTTTTCAATTCCTAATGCATATCCCTTGAGATAGACAAACCAGGTGTGAAGCAATGATCATTTCTACAGAATAGTTCCCAATCGAGTGTAGTTTGTTGTGTTGCTTTCATGAATTCTTTCCCCTATGTAAATTTTTCCCAGATCCACATCTACATGTAGGTTCCAAACTTGGATGTAATTTTTTTTAAGTCACTCTCTCAATCCTATACGAAAACTACATGGCATTTTTTTAAACATTAACTCATCATTAAACTTATCAATATAGATATCCAGATATATCATTAGTCATATTCCATGGGGTATCAATAAGAAATTTTATCATTGTATTTTCAATTGTTTGACTAAATATTTCCTTTGATACCAACTAATGTGACCCAGACTTAACATTAATGGATATTACATCATTTGAGTTGAATATTACACATAGTACAAAATTATATGCCAGAGGACCATAATTGTATTATGTATTTAAAACCATGTCACTCATTCTTCTAACATGTTGAATGATCTTCAATATATGTAATAATTATATTCCTATTTTTTTAAATCCTATATAAAACCTCTCTTAATAACAAAAGAAAAAGAAAAATAATAAGAGGGTGAGATAAGATGATAAATAATGTTATATATATATATTTGATTTACATGAAAATATGGGTATGATAACATAGAATAACATCAATATACTATACCCTCCATATCAAAGATCATATGGATGAATCATTGTACAAATATTGGCAGTTCAGAAGACATGAATCGTAAGGAAACCATTGAAAGTAATTCATGAAGGAATAACATTGGGAAAATAAATAACCTTTTTTTCAGACACATATGCATAAAATATCATTCCTTACATGTAAAGGCTCATTTCCAAAACTTATCAAGGAACTAAATGGGTGATACACCTACTGTGCAAGATACACCACCATCCTCAGTCACTTCCATTTCCTTATAGTGGATCAAGTTACACATTCTTCCATATTAGTTCAATCCCTTGACATATTATCATCTTATAAGTAAAGGGTTACTGGAAATACCATCTTAGTAGTCAGTATTTAAACCTAGTAGTCATTTTTCACACCAGAACCATCATAGAGAACAAAATTATGTTACTAAACTAGTTTCACTTTCTATTTCATCCATGTCTATCTTAAGAGATATAAATCATTACATAATTAATTTTATGTATACATAGGATTCACCTATCAAATTATGGAGTCATACTTATGTGTGTTATAGGGTAATAAAACATTCATCATATCATGACCTATAAAAGGAAATGGGATTCATAAATATCACATCATAACCCATTAATGAAACACGTATAATAAAAAATTTCAAAATAGCATAACCTCTAGGAAATAGACATGTTTCATAATTTCTAATTCCTAGATTATAAGGTGATTAGAAAAGGGTTTGGTAATCCTTATAACATGGTATAACTAATGGAAGAGAAATGGGTTTCTTAAAAAACATTTCCTTTAAAAAACACATTCGATGAAAGAATAAGAATGTAGACCTTGATTTATATCCACATTAGAGAATAAACTATGTAAAATGATGTTATATTTGATTTATAAAGACTATAAAATATCATTGGTAGAAATTATTAAAGAAAATAACATTTCATTTAAAATAACCTAGGAATACGTAAAACATTTTCCAAATACTTATCCTTGAAAAAGACATTTAAAATATATTAATTAATATTCAAATATTATTTAGAACATTTCATTTGGAAAATGACCCTTCCAAATTGAGAAATTATTTTTAAAAAATAATATATTTTGAAAACCTTTTTATATAAAAATAACCTTGACATAATATACATGATTTTTTGAAAATCATTTTAATTATAAAATATTTAAAAAATAGTTTTCTTTTCAAATGTCAATTGAAAGAATTTAAAGCATGATATAAAATCATAGATATTATTTTCTTTGAAATTAACATCTATAAATTTATAAAGTAGGATTTAAGAATCATTTAAAACATTTCTCGATGAAAATATAATTTTATCTCAGATTATTTTGTTGAAACATAAAACGTTTTGAAAACACTATTATCAGAAAATTACCTTGAAAACATGTAAAGATTTATATAAAATCCAATTTAAACACTTCATATAACATAATATATTTAAAAATTTCTTTTACATAAAAATGAGATTAAAATTAAATTTAAAAACATTAATATATTTTTAGAAATCATTATTTTGAATGAAGAATGATTCTTGACTAAATATAAAAATAAGGTATGATTTTTTAAAAACACATTCATAGTTATCTTAAGTACCAATATTTAGAAAAAATGATCCATTACATGAAAATATAATTAATAAATATAGGATAATAAAATTTATTTTAATTCTTGATAGATGAGTTAAAATATTTCATTAATGGATGCGTAATAATAAACTATCTTAATAAACGATGAGATTTTAGCAATAAAATCTTACCTCATTTGTGACCATGAATCCTAAGCCCCATAAAAGAAGAGATTAATTGGAAATTTTAACTATCATGAGGATGAATAAATTCAAGATATTACATGTGTGAGGGGATTTATATACACCTATGAATGATTATCTGTGCTTAATATAATGTAGGTCTAAAATTAGCCAAATTGAGACAAAAATATCATACTGATTCAGAACCTTTTAAACTGTAAATCCAATGAAAGATAGGCCGTCAAATGTATAATTACTTCCCAATAATTATTATTATTATATTCCTTGAATAAATTCATTAGAATTATAAACATAACATACAAAAAATAGGTGGTAAATATACCTTGTGTCTTACAGAAATTAAAAGTGAAACAAAAATCCTTTAATACTAGTGTAACCATTGAATTATGTGATTTGTGAAATAATAACATTAATTTAAATATATAATATCCTTAAATAAATTATATTGTTGATATATCAGGTACTAGGGTAGTATATAAATCACCTAATATAAATTATTGGTGAATATGTTGTAATTCTAACAGAAATTAATGTTAGACTAGAAATCCTCTTACTAGTTGAGTAACATTTATATCATGCCATTTATGGAAGAATAAAATTAATTGAACAATTTAGTATCATTAAATATATTAGAATATTTAAATTATATATCATTGGGAATTATATAAACTCTTTAAAATTAATTACTTTCTTAATAACAAGAAATACTTAATGGAATGTAATTTGAGATAAAACCCCTTATTTTATGTAGTGGCATTCATCCTACACCTTCAAACCTCTTGTATAATAAATTTATAATTTCTATATATCTAAAAAAATATTATTAAATTTTATACCATATATGATTTTTAATTAATTTTGATTTCCCATTTATTATAATATTCATGTAAAAATAATGTTTTGGGTAATAACCACTTTGTTTTCTGAATATGTATTGACTTATTATTTTTGATCCTCTGACTCAAAATAGGATTTAATTATGTAAATAATTTTAGTCATTATATTAATATAATATGTTTTTATTATATAATTATTTATTATAGTCTTTATAATATATAAATATGAAATGAGATACACTATTCTTGGAGATGGTAAGCTGTACGTATACAGAAATAATGTCTCCATTTTCTTGACCTATTTTTACGAATGAAAAAAATAATATAAAATAATATATATATATATATATATAATATTTAAATTTAAATTCTTATGTCATATATATCACATATTTCTATTAAACCCATCATTAATACCATCAATGTAAATTATAAATGAATCAATTCTCTTAGAGGACGTGGTAGTCCACACATCCACAAATGAAGTTATTGTATTCCCACAAAATGAAAGGAATAAAGGTATATGTTATTTAATAATTAATGAAGCATAATTAAATCATAATTTTTATAAATATAATATAAAAATAGTAATTCTATTATTATTCCCAACCATTATAGGAGGAAATGGAAGAGAAAATGACATCAGTTTATGAGTCGGTAGTCCACTATACACATGAATGATGATTGTGTATCCCATTTGATGGAAGTGTGTGAGGGTGTAAGTCATAATAATATTATAAAAACATATCTGTATATTGAGGATAGATAATTAATTATATAAACATGAAATAAGAATAATTAAAGGGGTGAAGAATGAAATAGAAAAAATGTTCTCGTAGAAGAACATTACCTATTTTTCAAGAAACTCTTTTTGGTTCAAACTGAAGGACCACTTTAGTTTTAATTCCTCCCAAAAAAAATTATAGTTTTATATTATGGATGTTGGATACTTATTTTTTTGTATAAATATGATTAAAAGGGATTGAGAGGTGTCAATGTGTGAGGTGGTGAGTTCCCTTTCTATAGTGGAGGTGGAGTGAAATTTATATAAAAATAATAATGTAAACACTAAAAAGAGGTATCCCATACATAATGTGCCTAAAAAGGTCCATGTTTTATAAAATATGAGACTAGTTCAAAATGGGGACATACTATGGCTTTTTTTAACGTCCCAACCTAGTGCCACACAATGGTTCCCCAAGTTGGTATGTCACATTACCTCAAGGCCATCCCTATATTCCAGAGGATGAAAACTAGAAGTAACAGTCTAAAATTGATCATTGGGACACTATTCCCTCTTTTATTAGGGTAATACACTAGAGGAAATTAAGAAAACAACAACCGGATAACATATAACCAGAAATATAACAATCCATTATCACATGATAGAAAAAAATTTGAAAGATAATATCAAAAACAAATAACAAATATACCATGATAATATGTGTCGATTGTAAAATTTAACAAATCCAAACCAAGACACTAATGACTTCCCATTGGGTCCTGAACCACGTATTGTTCCCTCACCCATGCATCATCCCAATATCATCCATATAACACAAGATAAATTCCCATAACATGTATTTAGAAAATGAATTCTAGTTGTTCATTAATTAGGTATCACAAGTAGGGTGTGAGTACAACTCATTATTTAACCACCAATGTTCTCTAAAACAGTTAATAGTCAAGTAATATTATATGTAATTTTATAAAATAAATAACCACAATTTATAAATTTACAGTTATCATATTAACATATAATTTTTTATTTAACTAGACAAATTCCACTAGGTTTTAAGACACATGAACATCGTTACTTGCTTCCACCAAAGCAAGAGTTTATACTATCCCCAAGGTATGTTATGGCATAGAATTCCACTCTTACAACAATATTTCAACATAATATCAGAATTCCATTGTTACCCTTCAATATATAAATATTATATTAATTCCATTGTTACCCATTATCATAACATTAATTAATTCAAAAATTAATTAATCATCTCTATCTCATTAATAAACTCAATCCCAAATTAATCTACAAATTATTATTAATTAACTAGACAATTAATTAATTTTCTCAATATCATTAATTAACTCAATAATTAAAAAAGATTCTCAATCCTCATGACAAATATAAAAATTATTTAATCCATAAAAAATATTAATAACTTAACAAATTAATTATTCAAATATACTATCTCAACAAATCATCAATAATTTATCAATTAATCATTTACTTGTTAAAAACATAATCATAAAATTATTTCTTTAATTAATCATCCATATTTTGCATTCCCAATATCTTATAATTTATTCCTAAATTAATTTTATCAATTTCACAATCTAAATTACCATATAAATAATCCAAAAATTAATTATCCAAATTCAAAAATCAAAATACATTACAATTAGTTTCCCAATTAATTACCTAATTAAAATAATGAATATTTCTCCAATTATCACAGTTACCTCAATTAATTAATTTATGTCATTTATGAAATCAATATAGTAATTTAAATTACTAGAAAAATATAGTAATTATTAAACTTTTATATGCATAATCCATTTCATGATAGTGGGATTTTAATTAGACCATATACCTCTATTCGTTGATTAAAGGTCAAAAAATTCAATTAAAAATAATAATTAGCAGCCCAACTATGTTGAATGAGATTCAGATATAATTCCCTCAATCACGATGAAGAAATAAAAAAATATTAGATGTAGATCTAAAATCTTATAACTCAATCTACAAAATAATTATCTAAATATACCCCAAAACATGGATAAACCCCACCCAATGTATAGGGGAATGAATGGGAAAATAGAATAATGAAATCGATATATAATTCACTTTACATGAGGAGGGAAGATCATCAAATCACGACTTGAATCGGGATAAATAGTTGTCTAAAAGGCCTATAATCTATAATGAGAGATCCAAAATCATGATATATGACATAAAAATGAAAGGAGGCCGATTTGGGATTAAAAGGGCGGTTCAAGTAATTTAGAATATATTTTTCTGTGTAAATTAATTCCCTCACACAGTTTTATAGGATGGGGCACCCAGTTTCACGTAAATTTTCCCATAAACCATAGGTCTCATTTATAGGGGTGAATGATTACTCATTTTTGGCCACAAAATTTTTCAAATTTTAAGATAGTCATGTGAATCACCTATACCTGAGTTCTCAATGTTAGCTGGGTTGGGGAACATAGTTTTTTCTATGTGTGTGCTAATCGTGCACCTACCCCATTTAATCCTTTTATCTCAATCATCACCCAAACACACCACAAGGTAAATAAAATTAATATTAATATTATTAAGATTAAAAGTACATAAAAATAATCCATAATCATCTCCAGAGCTGGTCTTGATCTTATATTTTACCTGATCTTATTATAGCTCATACTATAGCTACACTCCCAAAAATCACTAAGATTCCATATAAAAAAATATTGGGTCATTGAGTCCTCATATCATCATCCCTTTCTCAATTTTACTCCATAACACATCCATCTTTTCACAATATGTGAACTACTAGCACAATCTTTCCCCACAACACAATCTCACTACAATATAACAAATGTATTACATGCTCTTCAAAGGATGTATCTATCTCATTCTCAACATAATCTACATAGATCACATGAAAATGGTCGGGGTTATACCATTGTAGTTATAATATAGGGAAAACATCATATATAACAGTGTATTTCTATTGGAAGGACAATTTGTAAACTATCACCCCTATAATTTCTATAAACTAAAACTCTCCAAGAACCCTTTGCATCAAAATACGCTTCCTTTGTATCATATAGGGTCCGAACCTATATGACACCTAAAAGAATACATGAACACCATCTATAAATTATAGGGTTATTCAATTTCTATCAATATACAGAACCTTTCTACTCATATCGTTATCCATACATTTCTCATTAATTTGTACATGTTATGACCTATCATTCATGAAACTCGATCTTAACAACTTTGAATCACCAGTCTCCATCTATCATAAAGGTGATATACATCGTATACGATAATGATCCTATTATAGTTCCATCTCTATTGTCACATGATAACAGTTGTTATTTGTGAACTCCACTACTGACATCTCCTTCTTAAGAAACCCTACAAAGTTAAGGACATAATCTCAAAGCATATATTCAAGAAATTAAATAGTACGCTCTGGCTGCCCATATATTTGTTGGTGGAAAGATATACCTAAAATAAATTTCATACCAAGAACCTTATTTTATCACTTATTGAATAATAAAGTAAAATAAAAGTCATGATTTGGAAAAATATTTTTTTAGTACCCCATGCAAATGGACTATGTATTTTACATACATTTATTCCAATTGCTCCCCTAAGAATGTCCCTAATTTAGGCATGAAATTAGATACCTTCATCCATTGATCCACAAAAACCCAAATAACATAATTCATTCGAGGTGTCCATAGGAGACCCACCAAATTTTCCATAGTCCCACCATCCCAAATCCATTTTGAAATGGCCAACAGTTATAGAGAACCACTATTACATTTATTCTCAGACTTCACCAGATGATAGGTGTAGTGTCATATTATAAAAAACTACTATATCTGTTTTCATTCTTGGCTGCCAATACTTTCATTATAGGATATGTTATATTTTGGTCACACTACGATGCACCAAATTTTTCAAGGCATGAAATTCCAACATCAACTCCTCCTATATAATTATAGGCATAATAACCCAATTCTTGATAGAGATGATCTTATCCTCATTTGTTCTCTAATCGAAATGTGTCACCCAAACCTCAATTATTTCCATTAAGGTCAAACACTATACATCTTAATTTTATTCGTCTCAAATACATATCAAATAAGTAGACTCTACTGGAACCAACACTAGAGCCATCTGCTACTGACTCTCCCAAACCACCGTGTGAATCTCTTCTAATATAATCATCATCTTCTACTCACCACAAGACTTTGGAATTTCCTTTTTATAGTATTCCTACTTAATGCACCAACTATTGTTTTCTTTTCAGGGGAATATGTGCTAATATGAAATCCAATTATTGCATATACTCAACCCATTTCCTCTGTCGACTATTCAAATCTCATTAGGGAAAGACATACATTATGATATTGTGGTCTATATACAACATATACTTATCACACAGTAGATAATGACTCCAAGACTTAAAATCATACAAGAAAAATCCAAAATCAATGTATTTCATTGAGTAGTTTCATTCATGAGGCCTCAATAATCGAGACATGTATTCCATAACTTGATCTCCCTATATCAACCCTACTAAATGTCTGACACCATAAGAATCACAATATCCAGCATAATATTCATCTATATTTGGTTGTTTAAATGTTGGAGTTGATGTTAATTTCTTATTCAACTCCTATAATACATTCTCACAACCTTCTTACCATTCAAACATTACCCCCATATTTTTCAATCTAGTAAACTGTGATTCCAAATGGGAAAATTCATGGATGAATATATGATAAAATATTTCCAACCCTAGAATGCTATGGATATCCATAATATTCTTTCTATTCACCCTAGAATCCACTTCCTAAACTTTTTATGGGTCTGTAGACTCACCTTCCTCCCTGATGATATGCCCTAGGAAGTGTACCTAGTCAATCAAAAACGAATACTAAGAAATATTGGCATATCAATGGTGCCCTCTCAGGATACATTAGATAATGTCAATATATTGGGAATTATTTTCATCTGTCTAAGAACAGATTATGATGTTATACAAAAACACAACCAAAAACTAATCCACTATGTAACACCCCAAGAATCCACGGTACATTTCCCGTTAAATAATATAGAAGCATTCCTTGTATGCAACTAGGAGTTTTAACACACCACGACCAATCAAACTATACGTTATGAATATTAATCTCCACATTTTGATATTTTTACTATTTTTTTAAAATGGAATTCATTTTTGGATTATGAATATCAAACTTATCTAAGGGTGAATTTCTAGTATTTTTTTAAATACATTCAGTTTTGATGAGTAGTGAAAAACACTCAATTATTGTTTAAAATTGACTTTTTATTTAAATAATTAGTTATTTAATTTTAAATTAGTCTAGGTCAAAATATATTCATAATACCTATATATGTTCAACGTAATTCATTTGAGTCATTTTATAATACGTTTAGATACATAAACTTTTATTGAACTTTTTACGGTCTTTTACCCACCTTCTATAAGCATTTAAAAATTTACAAAAAACATAATTTTACCACTTCTGTGAGTTGAATATAGAAAATCCGAGAGACGTGGTTAATATCATTCAGTAAAATGTGGTTCAATAAGATGAAAATAATTTATGGTGAATAGTAACTTTGACTTTTATTTACCATGATTAAATGTAAATATGGAAGTTAAAGGTAATAATGATATTATAATTACCCTAACAAAAGGCCTAATTCTAATTAATAAGTGAAATTAGACCAAAAGAAACCTTAGGAATAAAATATGATCCATTTTGGTTCAGTTGGATTAGATTAGGACATTTATTTTTATTTTATTTAAAGAAGAGTAAAAAGAGTTAAATCCAAGTTTAATAACTATATCATTTTTAATATGGGTATACACAAAATATAAATTCAACTATAAATATTCATTAGAAAGATAAAATTATTTCATACATAATAATTTTTATTTATAATTTTTAGACATAAATAATTTAATTTATATATGACTTAATGATGATTAAGTAATTACCATATTAATAAAATATTAAAATAAATGATATTATAAATAACCAAATAAATGTAAATTGAGACTTTTGATGAATTCCAATAATTTTATAGTTTAATATGACATGTCAGAGTTGATTAAATAAGTTTAATTCTATGTGATAATGTTTTTATGGATTTAAGAAAAACAAAATACTAAATAGTGTCAAAATTGTCATAATTGAGTTTTTATAACAAAAATTATATATTATTAGTTGATATAATATTCTTCAAAATTGAAGGATCAGAAAAAGGACTTAGATAAGGTTATATATACTTATAATGAACCAATTGGGGTTCTATTGGTTTATTAAAGTATGATTATTAACCCACTAAAATAAAAATACAAATAGACATGGTAAATGTTAAACTATTTAAATAAGAGGTAAATCTTAATGATAAGGTTAATAAGTTATTTTATCTTATATAAAACTTATTGGTTGAGATTTCATCGACCCATTATCACCATATCCTTGAAATTAATCATTTTGAGCCATTTGAAACCGAAAATGTTTTTATTATAAAATATTATGTCAAGATTTTAATAAAGTGACCCTCACCTCTCTTATAAAAGGGTACTTCCCCTTCTCTTAATTTCACACCTCCAAAGCCATTTGGATTCACCAATACCAGCCCAAATATCCTCCCATCATCACTCACATCAACCTGGAGTACTTTATTTTATCAGAAATTGAACCTAAGGATCCCTTTCGATCAACTTAAAAGGAAGCACCCGAAGAAGAGGTAATAATATTACCACCCTCTTTCATGTTATTTTCTTCTTACACATCATCTTTATTTGTTTTTTCCATACCAAAATAATAAATCCAAGACCTTATACATGATTTTATGTTATTACAAAGAAGTTACAACCATATTAATTATTTTATCCATCCTATAAATAAAAATTTTGTCATACGTGCGTACGTACGGCTTACCGTCTCCACGTCGTGGTGTAGTTTGTTATTCAAATTCTTAATTTTTTTTATGGGTATAATAATGGTTAAAACTGATGTAAATAATAAATATAACAAGTTATTGATTCTATATATATGATATATCATCCAATTACATATGATTTTACCATTAATATAATGATATTGTCGCTCGTGCGTATGTACAAATTACCGTCTCCACGAACGCGAGGAGATTCATTACCCATCGTAATCATTGAAGAGAAATTTTCATTTTATAATTAAAAATAATATTTATGAACATAATATCATTCTGGATATGAATCAAATAAATTCTATTCATAACAAACATGGCTTACATAACCAATCATATAACACCTGAAACGATGATACTACAAAAATTTTATTAACAAAGCAATATTAGAAGAAAATATATAATACCAAATTTATGTATATGATTCTTATATCATTTAATAACAATGATTTATCTATTATAAAATAGTTTAATTTACCATCATCCAAGGAAAAGTACAAGTCAAGGGTTAATTCTACAATTTCTTTACTTATCAAATGTCACTAATACGTAAGTATCTACTAGGGCCTCTTTATCACCGTCATCTGTGTTTTCTTAAAAATGTAATTCCATATTTTTTTTATTATTTACTAGAATATGTGTTATAGTCATTTATACTCTTATTTTACTATTCATGTTTCGAAAAGAATCTTTCTGTTGTTTTCCAAACAATTTAGTTTATGACCTTTTTGAAAAAATTAAGGAAATAATGTTTTTTTAACTTATATGAGGGGTGAGGTTATTCTCCTCTGTTTTAACACCTTTGTAGCTTCCATTAAATAATTAGAAGAATATTTTAAAAATTAATTTTTTATTATATAATTACATTAATTTTAAATTATTTCAACATAAAAATAGATATTTCTCTCAATTTTTTTTAATTTCATCTATGTCAACATCATTTAATTGATTTTATACTTGTTTGAAGTTTATTTATTATGATACAAATATTAAATATTTTATGGATGGTTTTTTTAATATGCTTAAATATGGATGTGTTATTTTTATACCATAAATGGTTTATGGTTAAAGTATTAACATTTCGTATGTTAGTTTTAATATGAATTTTAATGTTATGTTCAACCCTTTTCATATGAGGAATGCATTGGACTTGGTAAGTGATGGGTGGAGCCCTCTATAGCTCTTCAATGCATAGGTAGGTCTCCTGAGACAAACATGTTTGTTGTCATAAGGTCTTGAGAAAATCTTTTTTTTAGTCTTGGAACAAGGCCTTGACTATGTGGTTATGAGGTCTGGCATTTTTCATTCCATCATTATGAAATTGGATATAGATATTACATGTGATTTTTCAACAAGTATAATATCCTTGTGAATAATTAAATGGAATTATTTTCTTTATCTTTTCCATATTCTGCTGAATTTTATGTTTTAATGTGTTTTGTTTTAGTCTTAGATATTAACTTAAATGCTTATGCTTTTTCGAATGGTTCCACTATATTGTTATCCTTACTGAGCATCTGTTATCACCCATTTCTATGATATATTTTTCCCAGGTTGGGAAGAAGTATATTATGACTGACCTGAATGGATCTTATAAGGGATATGAATGTTGTAAATGGAGACAATTTTGTTGTTGTATTACATTTTATAATGTAATTTAAAACTTATGAATGTATAACGTACTTCCAAGGATACTATACCGATCAGTCTTTTGGGATTTTATCCCTTGTGATCATGCCAATGTTATGTAATAATGCACAGATTCTTCATAACTGGGGTAAATACATTACATTTGGTATCGGAGAATGCTTAGTACAAACTTTGGAATCTAGATTTAGAAAAACTCTGAATATAGAACATTTTTCTAAGATAGAATTTGTGGATTAATATAGAAGAACTTACTAGAATTTTGGTAAGTTAAGGATTTTTTTTATTTTCCAAGAAATACATCCGTATATAGATATGAGTAGGTATATGAGGATCTTTCACAGATTTACCTAGTGTTATAACCTGAACACACAACTTTGAGCTAGTCTCGAAGGGAATTGGTGCACGACAACATGCCTTGATTCACTCTTGGTTACGACACTCCCGGTGGATATGCATAAGATAATTCACATTTTCTCTAAAAACATTATGATGGATTTATGAATATATACCTCCTCTAAGAAAACATTTTTATGATTCTGGATTATATCCATATACTATTCAATTTATGTTATGTGTTTTACAAGTTTAGAATTATGTATTACAATTCATAAACTAATATAATGTATGATGTTGTTTAGAAATGGAGCATAGTGGATGGAATAGAAAATGTACCAATACCCATAATCCATTTAGGGATTTCCCTTCTACTCAAGATAATTATATATGAGATGGTGATGCAGCTACTGCTGATAATCTTACCAACATACTAAGACAACTCACTCTGGTTATGAATAATAAACATACCCGTATAGAGCTCCCTGATCCACAACATGGAGGATCAATGTAAGACCACATCATTAGTCAACATCCACCAACATTCAATGGGAGTACAAATAAATTATTAGCTGATCAATGGAAAAATTCCTTAGAGAAAATATTTCATGCTTTTGGGAGTAGCGAATTGTAAAATGTTGTCATTGCAGTTTATCTCTGCATGAGAGATTTAGATCAATGGTGGAAATTAATCCATGACAAAAAGGAAGATGAATAAGTATAAAACATGTAATGGTGGGAATTTAAAGATATTTTCATTGAAAAATTCATTCCTCATGGCCATCGAGTGGATATGGAATGACAATTTTTGAGTTTGAGGAAAAACAAGTATGAGAATGTCGCAAAGTATGAGGCTAACATTACATGGTTAGCAAGGCATACAACATATTATATAAGTAACCCATTGAGTAAGATTGATAAATTATTTGATGGGATAAAACCATTTCTCTATTGAGCATTAGTCTCACAATCCTTCTCATCATACGAAGATATTTTCTCTTGCACTATCATGATAGAAAAGGAATTCTCTATGTCATATGACATTAAAGATAAGCAAGAGAAAAAGAGATCTTCTGAAAACTCTGGAAATGGAAATATAGCGAAGAAAGGAAAATTGGAATATCTATCATGCGTTAAATGTGGGGAAAACACCCCGGTACTTTCCTGAAGGGAATGTGAGTCTATTACAAGTGTGGTGAAAAAGGCTACTAAGATCGTGATTGCATGGGGAAGAAAGAGGCTGTCAATGATGAATGATATAATTATAGATAAAAGGGGAATTATGAAAATGAATTTCCTAAGCACCAAGGGAACTATGTTAGAAAAGGACAAGGGAGAAATGCCAAGCTTATGCAATCACTACTATTGAGGTTGAAGCTCCGAAAGATGTGACAGAAAGTAATTTAATGATTCCCTCATGGTTATCCAATTCTTTATTTGATTTTGGATCCATGAATTGTTTCATATCTTCCCAGTTTTTTAAGAAAATTAGATAATTTCAATATTACTTAACATGGGAGTTGTCAGTCAAAACACCTAAGGGAATTATCATCCTAACAAAGTATTATGAATCAGTTCCCATTGGGGAATATAAATTTTCTTTATCTACTGAACTCATTGTCATACCCATGATTAAATTTGATATAATCCTCAAAATGTGTTGGATTTTAGACCATTATATAATAAATTTTCTTTAAGAAGAAGGTGTTTACAATTTTCAATGTTGATAAGAGGTACATTATCTTTAGAGCAGAAACGTCACCAGTTGATTCTTCCCTAGATCCACCACTAGTAGCTCTACTAAATTCAATTATTATGGATGAATAGAATGAAATACATATAGGTGAGGGAAAAAATGTTCGAATAGAGGATGTACCTATTTTTGAAGAATGTGTAGATTTGTTTAGAAAGAATTTACCTAGACATCCACTAGAATGAGAAATTGAGTTTTCTATTGATTTAATTCCTGGTTCAAGGCCCATATCAAATACTCCTTATAGAATGGCCACTATGGAATCAGTGGAACTAAAGAAACAACTAGAGGAATTGAGTTATAAGGGATTTATTATCCCTAGTTTTTTCAATAGGGAGCCCCTATCCATTTTGTTAAGAAGAAAGATGGAAATATGAGGTTATTCATTGACTACAGGGATATATTTGTTATAACAATAAATATTAGGTATCCCCTACCTTTCATTGATTATTAATTCGACCAAATTCCTGATGCTAAATATTTTTCAATGATTGACCTTTGATTTGGATATCATCAGTTGTGTGTGAAGAAGGAAGACATTCCTAAGACAGCATTTCAAACCAGGTACGAGCATTCCGAGTTTACAGTAATGCCTTTTGGATTGAACAATGAACCCTATATCTTTATGTATGTAATGAATAGAGTTTTGAAGGAATATCTTGATTAATTTGTGGTAGTATTTATTAATGATATATCAGTATAATAAAAAATCTATGAAGATCATTAAAATCACTTGTGCACTATTATGAAAACCTTTAGAATAAATTTATTATATGGGAAGTTTAGAATGTGTGAATTCTGTCTTCAAGAGATATCTTTTCATGGATATATTTTTTATATTGATGGAATCTATATTGATCCTTCAAAGTCCAATGAAATCTATGAATGGCCATCACTGACGAGTATAATGGAGGTACACAATTTTATTGGTTTAGCATGTTATTATAGATGTTTCATCCAGGATTTTTCCTTGTTGGATGACCCATTAAGAATTCTCACTCTTAGAGGAGTTAAATGTATTTGGATAAATGAGTTTGAAGAAAGATTTAAAGAACTGAAGAAAAGATTAGACCATTATCCTATCTTGACTCTACCATCCAGGAACGATGGGTTTGTTATTTACAGCGATGATTCAAAGAATAGACTTGGTTGTGTCTTTATGTAGAATGATAGAGTTATAACCTATGAATCATGATGGCTAATAATTCATGAGAAAAACAATCCTACTCATGATCTTGAGTTATCAGCTGTAATATTTTCTTTGAAAATATAGAGACACTATCTCTACGGTGAAAATGAGAGATTTATACAGATCACAAGAGTATGAAATATATATTTCTTATCGAATGATCTCAACATGAGGAAAATAAAATGGATTGAACTAATCAAAGATTATTATTTCACATTACACTACCACCCATGGAAAGAAAAAAAGGAGGAGATGCTTTGAACGGAAATGATCATGGAGTTTTGAACAAGATGAGAGTTGAAAGGTATCATATTTTTAGGGATCTAGTAAAGATAGATATAGGCATAACCATGTAAGGTGAAACATTAATAATTTTTTAAATGGTTGTCAAACTATCTTTACTAGAAATGATAAAGAGTTCTTAGACGGATGAAAAGTAGTTTCAAAAAAAGATTAAATATATGAATGATGGGAGATTGAGTGATTTCATATATGAAGATTTAATTTTGAAATTTGGGAATATACATAGTGTTCCTAACATACCAAATCTAAAAAGTGATTTTTTAGATGATTCGTAAATCTCCAATTTATTTATAAACCATGGGAGAACCAAGATGTATAGAGATTTGATGGATCATTTCTTTTTGGGCAACATAAAGAGGGAGATTTCTGATTTTGTGTCAAGATGTATGATTGTGAACAAGTGAAAGATGGAAGGCAACAACCTGGAAGATTCATGAAACCTCTTCCCATAAATTAGTGGAAAAGAGATAATATTACAATGGAAATTGTCATGGGGATACTAAAGAGTCATAGAAAGAATGATGAAATATGGTTCATCGTTGATCATCTTACCATGTTGTCAAATTTTCTAGCTATAAGAGAAGATTTACCACTTAAACATTGGGAAAGACCATATATTTATGAAGTTGTAAGTCTCCATGCTGTACCCCTATCGATTGTTTCTGATCGTGATCCTAATTTTACATCAATATTTTATAAAAGTATTTAGATGGACCTGAATACTACACTTCGTTTGAGCACTGCCTACCACCCTCAAACTGATGGAAAATTAGAATGGACTATTCAATCCTTAGAGGACATGTTGAGATCTTTCTCACATAACTTTCAAGGTATGTGGGATCAACACATAACTATGGTCTAATTTTCCAATAGCAATAGCTTCCATTCATGTATTAAGATAGAACCATGTGAATCATTATAAGAAAAGATATGTCGCACACCAGCATGTTTGGATGATGTTGATGAGAGAAAACTCATAGGCCTAGAACTTGTTGAGGAAACAATTGAAAATGTGTAGGATATCCAAACCCACTTAAATGTAGTCCAAAGTAGGAAAAAGAGCAATGATGATAACTGAAGGAAGGATTTTGAATTTCAAGTAAGAGACAATGTTTTCTTGAAGGTATCTACATGGAAGGGTGTTATACTTTTCGGTAAGAAGGGTAAATTGAGTCCCAGGTACATCGGACCTTTAAAAATGCTAGAAAAAATTGGATTTGTAGCTTATCGTTTGGAAATGTCTCAATGTCATTCCAAAGTTCAGGATTTTTCCATGTATCACTATTGAGAAAATACATGCATATCCCAACCCATGTACTCACCTATAAAGATTTAGAACTCTAACATGATCAATCTTATTGTGACGATCCTGTCAAAATTCTTGATATCAGAGAACAAGTGAAGAGAAATCAGATAACTCGTCAGTTAAAAGTACTATGGAGAAACCATAAGATGGAAGAGGCAATGTGAGAAACTGAGGCATATATGATGAAGAACCACATAAATATTTTTTTGCAGAAATATTCTAGAAATTTCCAGGACAAAATTATTTTAAGGACGGGAGAATGTAACACCTAAAGCTTCCACTGTATGTTTCCCTTTGAATAATGCAGTAGCTTGCGTTGTATGAAACATGGTGTTTTAACACACCACAACAAATAAATCTAGGAGTTGTGAATTGTAATACCCGCATTTTGATATTTTATAAATTTTATTTTTCAAAATAAACATCATTTATTGATTCAGAATAACAAAATTATCTTAGGGTGAGTTTTTCATATTTTTTTGAAAACATTAAATTATTGATGAATAGTGAAAATGGAGTTATTGATCAAAACCAAATTTTTATTTAAATAATCAATTATTTTATTTTATTTTATTTTATTTCAAAATAGATACATAATTCCTATATATGTTCAATGTAATTCATTGGATTCATTTTATAATAAGTTTAGATATATTAAATTTTGTTAAACTTTTTACCGTCTGTTACCCACCTTCTAAGGGAATTTGAAAATTTGCATGAAATGTAATTTTACTACATATATAAGATGAATTTTAAAAATTCAAGAGACTTGGTAAATATCAGTTAGTAAAATATGGTTCAATAAGATGAAAATAATTTTTGGTGAATAGTAAGTTTTGACTTTTATTTACCACGGTTGAATGTAAATTGGGTACTTAAAGGTAAAATGATATCATAATTACTATAAAACATGTCCTAATTCTATTGGATAATAGAAATTAGACCCGTAAAATCTTATTAATAAAATATAATCCCCTTTGGTAAATGTGGATTGAATTAGGTCTTTTATTAATTTTTTATTTAAAGAAAAGTTAATAGAGTTAAATTCAATGTTTAAAAACTAAAAATTTTAATATAGGATTACACACAATATAAATTAGATTAAAAATAATATTTAGAAAGATAAAAAATATTTCCTAAATAATGGTATTTTATTTATAATTTTTAGACATTAGATAATTTAATTTATTTATGACACAATGATGATGCAGTAATTTCATTATTAATGAAATTTTAATATAATTAATATTATAAATATCCAAATAAATATAAATTGAGACTTATGATGAATTAAAATAATTTAATTGGTCAATATGACATGTTAGGGTTTATTAAATAAATTTTATTGGAAGTGATAATGTTTTCATGGATTCAAAAAAATCAAATACTAAATATTGTCAGAATTTACAAAATTGTGTTTTTAAAACAAATAATTTATTATTAATTGATATAAATTTTTTAATAATATAAGGATAGAATAAAGGAATATATAAGTATATATATATTACTAATGAACCACTTTGGGTTCTATTTTCTTGTTATAGTATGTTTATTAACCATATAATATAAAAATACAAAGAGACATATTAAATGTCAAACTATTTAACTAAGAGTTAAATCTAAAAGATAAGGTTAATATGGTGACCAAATCCTGTCTACAACCTATTGGTGGAATGGTTTTCGACCCATACCAACCTTTATTTGGAAATAAATCATTTTTTAGTCATTAGAAACCGAAAATGATTTTATTATAAAATAATATTTCAAGCTTTTCCTTAATTGATCCTCACCTCTCTTATAAAAGGGAATATCCCCTTCACTTAATTTCAACCTCCAATGCCATATGGCTCGGCCAAACCCTACCCAAATATCCTCCCATCTTCCCTCACATCATCCTAGAGTAATTAATTTTATAATAAAGCCATTCTATGGAGCCCTTTTGATCAACTCAAAAAGAAACACCTGATGAAGAGATAATAATTTCACCACCCACTATCATGTTGTTTTAATCTTTCACTTCTTATTTTTTTTTCAATACCAAAATAATAAATCCAATACCTTTTACATACTGTGATGTTATTATAAATATGGTACAACCATATTTGTTATTCTATCCATCCTATAAATGACAAAGTCACCATACGTGCGTATGTACGACTTACCATTTGCACATCGTGGTGTAGTTTGTTGTTCAAACACTTTATTATTTGGATGGGTAAAACAATGCATATAAATACAGTAAATAATAAATATAAAATTTTAATAATTCTTTATATTTGATATACTATTCAATTACATATGATTTCCCCAACAATATAATGATATTCTCACTCATGCGTACGTACGGAATACCGTCTCCACAAACTTGATGAGACACATTCCCCATCACAATTATTCAAGGATAATTTTCATTTTGTGATGAAAAATAATATTTAATAACTACATATCATTCTAGATATGAATCAAATAAATCATATTCATAACAAACATGGCTTACTTAACCAAGCATATAACACCTGAAACGACGATACAACTAAAGTATTATTAAAATTGAAAGATTATAAGATCATATATGAAATCATATTTATGTATATGATTCTTGTATAATTTATAACAATTATTTAACTACTATAAAAGAGGGTAATTTAGCCTCGATCGAGGAAAAGTACATGGTATGAGTTAATTCTACAATCTCTTTACATAACTGAGGTTGTTAATATGTAAGTATCTACTTAGACCACTTTATCATCCACATCCATGTTTTTGAAAAAATGTAATTCATAACTGTATTACTATTTATGAGACTATATGTTAAAGTAATTTATACCCTTATTGGACCATATATGTTTTGAAAGTAATCATTTCTTCCTTTTCCAAACAAGGTACTTTATGACCCTTTCGACCAAATTATGGAAAGAATGATTTTTTATCTTATATGGCAGGTGCAATTATTTTCCACCGTTATAACACCTTTAAATATTTCCTTAATATATTATAAGAATATTTTCAAAATTAATATTTTCTTTTATAATTACATTAATTACTAATTATTTCAAAATAAAAAGAGGTATTTTTCTCAAATAGTTCCGATTTCATCTATTTCAACATCCTTTAATGGATTTTATACTTTTTACAAGTTGATTTATTATTATAGAAATTTCACATATTTTATTATAGGTTTTGTAATATGATTGACTGTGGATGTGTTAATTTTATACCATTCATGGTTAATGGTTAATATATTAACATTTCGGATGTTAGTTTTAATGTGAATGTTTAAGTTATTTTTAAAACATTTAATATGAGGAATTCATTGGACTTAGTAAGTGACAATTGGAGCATGTTATAGCTCCTTGATTCATCAGTTGGTCTCATGAGACAAACTAGTGTCTTGGCACAGGGCCTTGAAAAAATCTTATTTATAGTCTTGGAACTAGGCCTTGACTATGTGGTTATGATGTCTGGCATTTTTCAATCCTTCATTATGAAATTGGAAATTGATATTACATGTGATTATTCGACTAGTAGAATATCCATGTGAATAAGTTAATATTATTATATGATTTAACTTCTCCCAAATATACTGAATTTTATGTTTAGAAATATTTTTTTACTCTTATAAATTGCCTTAAATGTTTGTGCTTATTTTCTAATGTTTCCACTATATTGTTATCCTTACTGAGCATATGAGCACACCCCTTTCTTTATCTTATTTATCCCTGGATGGGAAGAACTATATTATGGCTCGCATGCATGGATAGTCTATGGGATATGAATGTGTTCAATGGAGACAATTTTGTTTTTGTTTTTCATGTTCTAATGTAATGTAAAACTTATGAATGTATCTAGTACATCCAAGGATACTAAATTGATCGGTATTTCGGGATTTGATTCCTTGTGATCATGCCATTGTTATGTAAAAACACACCGAATCTGGGTAACTAGGGTTGGGGCATTACATAGGTAGGGAAGGAAGATACTATTCATCATGTCCTTAATCATTGATGGTGCATTAATTAACCCAAATGGGATTACTAATAACTAATATAGGCTATACCTACTTCTAAAAGTATTCCTTGATATATCAGAAGTCTGAACTCTCAACTGATGCTACCCAGATATCATGTCTACCTTAGAAAAGAAAAAAACTCCTATCAACTATTCTAACAGATCTTCATTAAGTGGAAGAGTATACTAGTTCATTATTGTCATCCATTTTGACTTCCAATAATCCAAAAAACAAGAATAAAATCTTATCAGCCTTCTTTGATAACATTACTGTAGATCACAAAGGTGACATGCTGGTATGGATAAACCCCTTATCCTATATCTCCTCTTGCTAAGTATAGATCTCTTGATGTTCTATCAATTCCATTCTGTATTTTATAGTTGAAACTACCACAAAAACTAACATTAGATCACTAGTTAATTCCACATATATCTCAGGTTGAATTACAAATATGTCTTCTTGAATCACGTCTTGAAATATATCCCCATTAGGTGAAAAAACATCATACATTACACCTATATCCTCCGAAAATAGCCATTAAACTTCACCTATGAGTTATCCTAGTTTCTATGTAATTAGCCCTACTCTTCTATCCTGGATATCCCACTCTCCATTGAGAATATAGTTTTCACCCATAAGAGACATAAAATCCACTCTTCTCTGGTAACAATCAATGTAGGATAGGCATACGACAATCCATTCCATACCCATAATTCATTCAATGCTTTACATGTGATGAATAAAGATATACTAATAAAAATGATACTCACCAAATTCAAGAGAACATCCCTTTCACAAGAAAATGTCCCTATATCATACCCCTTGAGTAATGCTTATTATTAAAACTACACTAAAAATATCCTCAACCAGGATAAAATAATTATTTATTAATGATATTAAGGAATGATAGAAACCATTATCAAATAAGGAACAAGTTAATTTAGAAGGTAAAATAATAAAACATACTATTATCAATGGTTTAGACATTATATCAAGCACTATAGGATGAAAAGTGTGCAACTATCATACCCCTATTTGATGTGATGTAGTGTAAGTCCCATATGTTATACCACCCTTCTAGTATGGGCGCTCTTTCTAGATATACCTCATCCATCGCCCCTACTACCATGACTAGAATAACTCCAACTCCCAGCACGATATGGTGTATAAGATCCCATTACTATTATCTAATTCTATCTAGATTTATCATCATTACCCTTATGTCATGGGTACATATAGAACTTCTATAAATGTCATGTCTTTCCACAAGATCGGTACTCCACTGTTGGTTGGGGATGGTCTCTACGATAGTGTCATAGCCTTCCATAGAGGTAGAGAATCACAAGATAATTGCCTTATGATACGAAATTCTCCCCTCGAAAAATTTATATTCCAATAATATGGATAATGTTCTAAAAATGATTCATTCTCACAGATGACATACTTCCAAATAATCCAACAACAACCATCTATCCTAATGTAGAATCATCTTTTAGGTTCCCCTCTATTATAAAATCCTGATTTATCACTTCTAAAAAACTATTTTGCAGGAAGGTGTTCACCTGGGAAATAATTTCATACTCAATTTCTTCCTTAAACATGATTTCCATAGTATCCTCATTTGCTTCTAATGTTAGGGAAATGTTATACCTATATATAAATTGTACAACATATTATATCATGAACATATTCCATTGAGTCAATTTAATGAACCCTTTTATATTCTCCTCCCTCAACATCTTCCAAAATAAGTTCTCCAGGAACCTCTCATAGATGTCCTTACTTAACAAACCATCAATCTGTCTAGTCAGATTCTGTGCAGCAACCCACTAGTGCGTCAATGATGCAACTATCTTATTGTTTACTAGTTTGACTATCTTCTCAATAACAGTCTCCAATAGGTCATGTATAGTGTGGATAGAATCATTCCAAAACTCATCTCCTTTGGGTCCACCCCCTCTAAAATAATTTGGAGTGTAATACATCTAGAACTCTATCATCATTTAATACATGCTATTCACAAACCTCCATGGGTATCATTCTATTCACATCATGAAGCGATCAATGTTCTACAAAAAAATATCTTCAACTTCCTCACCCGTCATTGTCTCTACCTCAGGTCCCACAACTGTTTGGTCATCTCTATCAGTGTCTTATTGTCTTCCCCTCTATAGGAATCAAAATGTAGGCATAACACTATAGTCATAAACACACACCATAGGATACATTTATCAACATTACAATAGTTATGGGAATACATAATATGGAACCACTAGTCTTTTCCCAAACCCTTCCACACTGTCATAACCAATGTGGCAACAATACCCTTAACAATACTTCATCTAGGTCAATGTCATCAAGGGAAACTCATTTTCATTATTATGTTTCCTAATTTAGAAAAAAAAATTATTCTCATCTTGAATGATTTTTATCACTTTTAATTTTATATTAGGAACCATTTTAAACATAATTTTTCAAGTATGGAAAAACTGTTCAAGTTCAACAATATACCCAAAAACTATTTTCCCATGAATGGTTAAAATGATAATGTAAAAAATGCACTTTATTTACTATAATAATGCATGAATACTCACTTTAGTTCCATACTAATCCATGAGTGAATCCTCAAAAAATATCAGAAACATCAATCACACCACCTAATAGGTCTATCATCCATGGTAAATTAATATTCAAATATAACAACACAAATCAATAAAATAAATCCCACAATTTATACCTAGGTTTCACCCAGTGCATGGGTCTGTAAATCCCAGGTACAATCTCATTATCACAGATTAACTCTACCTAGTATCATATACTCCATTACACAAAAATTAATACCAAAGTAAATGAAAAAAAAGATTTATTGATACAACTTTGTAACATCCTGACCCAGGTACCACACACCAGTGCCCCAAGCTGGTTAGTCACATGACCTCAAACGTGCCTCCCCATATCATAGAGGTGACCAACTAGCAGTGATTGTAAAATATAAATAATTGGGGGATTATACTCTCTGTTATCAGAGTAATACACCATAATTTTTTTTGAAAACAATAACTGAATAACTTATAACCATAAACAAGGAAATCAAATAAGAGAAGATAACTATAACATAAAATACAATATTAAAACTAAATAGTAGATATTCCATGAAATCATATGTCTATTTACATGATAAAAACTAAAAACCAAGAAACTAATGACTCCCTAATGGGTCCCAAACCACATCTAGTCCCTTCATCCATGCTTCATCCCCAGATCAACCATCTAATACAGGGCGTATCCCCTTAACATGAACTACAACAGTGAAGTCTATTTCGGTACAGATCAAGAATCCTAATTAGGGTGTGAGTATAACTTAGTTTTTCACGAACAATGATACCTAAATCAATATATAGTCAAATAATTGTGTATTAATTTGTTTAAATAAATAAACATAACTAATAAATAAAAATTTATCACATTATCACATTATTATTTATTAAGCCACCTAAATTCCCCTATGTTTTGGGACACCTAAACCTCATTACATACTTCATCCATTTCCATATTATAAATACTCCCCAATGGATGTCATGTTTTATAATTCCACTATTACCATTATTTCTCAATTCAATGTCATATTGTTATTTGTACAATTCGAGATCACAATTCTAATATTTATTCCATTGTTAACCATTCGTCATAAAATTTATTAATTAATTCAATAATTAATTAATCATACATATATAGTTAATAAACTAAATGGTTAATTAATCATCTCACTCTTATATATTTACTCAAAAATTAATTAATCGTATCAATCTCATTAATTATCCAAAATAATTAAGTAATCACCACAATACTTATCACTAACTAAACAATTATTTCATTACACCAAAAAAATTAATTAATTCTAAAATTAATTATGTAACACCCCAAGCTTCCATGGTATGTTTCCCTTTGAATAATGCAATAGCTTGCATTGTATGCAACTTCGAAATTTTAACACATCGCGACAAATCAATGTAGCCGTTATGAATATTAATACACACTTTTTGAGATTTTATAAATTTTATCTCTCAAAATTCACTTCATTTTTGGATTCGGAATATTGAAATTGTCCTAGGTTAAAATTTTTGTACTTTTCGGATAACTTTTATATTTTGATGAATAGTGAAAATTACTAAATTTTAATTAAAAACAACTTTTTTTATTCAAAATAATTAATAGATATAAATTTTGAATTTTAGTGGTTTTAAAGTATATTTGGAATATATTTTTTACCATTTAATAAAATGTTGGTCATTAGACATAATTTCACATTTAAACTGGACTTAAACAAGTGTCAATCTTTTGATAGTTAATATCTCTTAAAAACACGCTTTTGGTTTTAACAATGGGAATTAATTTTAAATTAATTTCTGCCACTTTTCTGTTTCGAATTTAGAAAAATGGATCAATATTTTGGAATCAAGAGGTACAAATTGTGTAAAAAGGTATCTTTTTTTAGATGTTTTGAATATTTACTTCAGTAAATATTTTATTTACCATGGTTAAAGGGTAAATCCTGTAAATAAGGGTAAAAAATAATATTATTATAATATTAATTTACCCTAAAACGTGTCTTACCCTATTGGTTGATACATTCCCGACCTTGGGCATCATTGGGTCGATTTTGGGACCCCATGGAGCCACATGTAGGTGATAAGGACACTTTATATTAATTAAGTTAAAGTAAATGCAAAAATGACATAAGCATATATATTTTAGAAAAACTATTTTTACATAGGGTTATATATAATATATTTTAAACTATAAATATTTATTAGAAAGTTAAAATGATTTCATACATAATTTTATTTTATTTATAATTTTTGGACATTGAATAATTAACTTTATTTATGACACAGTAATGATGCAGTATTTTCCTTATTAATGAATGAATCAAACAGTTGGTATTATAAATGTTAAAATAAATATAATTTCAACATTTTGATAAAATTAAAAAATATTATTGGTTATTATGACATGTTAGTATTTCTTAAATTAATATTTTTTAAATTAATAAAGTTTTTAAGACATTAACAAAAATCAATTATTAAATATTGTCAAAATTGACATAAATGAGTTTTTAAAACAAGTATTATACTATTAATTGATATTCTATTCCTAAATATATAAGGTTTGGAAAAAGGACTTATATCACGATAGGTGTATCATTAATGGGCAGTGTGGGGGTCTCTTGGATATATATAGAATGTTTATTAACTATATAATATAAAAATACAAAGTGACATGGTAAATGTCAAACTAATTAATTAAGAGTTAAAACTAAAAGACATGGTTAATATAATGACCCAAACCTGTCTAAAATATTTTTGTTTAAAGGATTTCGACCCATAAATACCTTATACATTGAATAATACACTTTAGATCCACTATAACCCTAATATTAATTTATTATAAATTAATACATTATGATTTTCCTAAAGAGGCCCTCCCCCCTTATAAAAGGACACAACTTCTAACCAATTCTTCACACCTTCAAAGACTTTTTGTTTGGCCAAACCCTACCCAAATACTCTCTAAACATTCCTCAATTAAACCTAGAGGCATTATTTTGATCATAATGCCAACCTAAGGATCCCTTTTTATCAAATCAAAAAGAAGACCATGAAGAAGAGGTAATGTTTTGACCACCCTTTTTCAAGTTCCTTCTTCTACAACTTCTTATTTCATTGTTATTTCCTTTATAAAAAAATAACTCTAGTCTATTCTATATACTGTGATGTTATTATAAATATGGTACAACCATATTCAGTATCCTATCCATCATTTGAATTACATGTCACCATACGTGCGTACCTACGGCTTACCGTCTCCACGTCGTGGTCAAATCGTTATTCAAAAACATTATTATTTATATGGGTAATATAATAAAATTTAATTGATGTAAATAATAAATATAATAGTATAATGATTCTTTATATATGATATACCATCCAATTATAAAGTATTCTAATATCAAAATAATGATATTGTCGCTCGTGCGTACGTACGGACTATCGTCTCCATGAAAGCAATGAAATTCATTTCCCCATCATATCCATTCTAGAATAATTTTCATTTTATTATTAAAAGTAATGTTTAAGGAATTTATATCATTCTAGATATGAATAAGATACAACCTATCCATAACAAAAATGGCTTAGGTAACAGAGAATATAGAGGAAAATGAATTAGTTAACACCTGAAACGACGATGATACTAAAATATTTTTAAGATCATATATGATATCATATTTATGTATATAATTATTGTATAATTTAATAACCATTATTTAATTATTATACAGGAGTTTAACATACACTCTATCAAGGTAAAGTACAAGGTATGGGTTTATTTAACAATCTCTTCATTATCCGAGGTTGTTTATACATAATTATGTACTGGGACCTCTTTACCCTCCACACCCATGTTTCTTAAAAAAATTTCAACAATTTCTTAGTATTTTACAGAATATGGGTTATTTTCATTTATACACTTGTTTGAATTTTAATAATAATTTTATAAAGGAATATTTCTATCATTTTCCAAACAAGGTCCTTTTAAACATTTTCGACAGAATTAAGGTAAGAATGTTTTTTAACTTATACAGAATTTGAGGATATTTTCTGCCATTATAAAATCATCAAAGCTTCCCTTACAAGATTATAAGAATACATTGAATGTAAATGTTTTATTTTATACTTATGTGACCTCTAAATTATTTCAAAATTTATATTTTAAGAATTTGTGAAAGGTACTCTTTATCAAGATCAGAATTTTAAATGTTTTAAAGATTTATATTTCTAAATTTTTTTAATTAATGTCCATGTTTTCAAAATGATTTTATGGATTTATTTATATGGACAGGAATGTTTTGAAATTATATTTCTTTTCAAAAGTTTCCAAGGGGTATGAGACACTTTGATTCAAAAATCACTTTTAAATTACTTCCTTTATAAATATGTGACTTTTAAATAACTTCAAAAAGGAGACAATTTTCTCAAATAGTTTTGATTTCATCTATTTCATCATCCATTGATGGATTTTAAGCCTATTTGAAGTTGATTTATTATGATAAAAAACTACCATATTGAATTAAATGTTTTATGATATGTTTGACTGTGGATTTGTTATTTCTATACCATTCATGGTTTATGGAGAAAGTGTTGACATTTTGTATGCTAGTTTCAATATGAATGTTTATGTTATGTTTAAACTTGTTCATATGAAGAATGAATCGGACTTAATAAGTGACGGGTGGAGGCCGCTATATCTCCTCGATGCATCAGTATGTCTCATGAGACAAACTAGTGTCTTGGCATGAGGCCTTGCCAAAATATTATTTGTAGTCTTGGAACGAGGCCTTGGATACATGTTTATGATAGTCTAGCATTATGAATTCCATCATTATGAAAGTGGTTATTGATATTGCATGTGATTATTAGACCAGTAGAATATCCATGTGAATATGTAAATGACATTATTTCAAATTATTTTTACCATTTTATGATGAAGTTCAAGTTTAAAAGGATTTAGTTTTAGTTATGCATTTACTTAAATGTTTGTTTTTATCTATGAAAGTTTCTGCTATACTGTTATCGTTACTGAGAATCTGAGCTCATCCCTTTCAATGTTTTATTTTTCCCAGGATGTGAAGAATTATTTTATGAATGACCTGTAGGGATAGTATGAGGGAATATGAAGACAATATTTTGTTGTAATTTTTAACTTTATTATGTAATGTAAGACTTATGAATGTATCCAGTGTTTCCAAGGCTACTAAACTAATTGGTCTTTCGAGACATGATCTTTTGTGATCATGAAAATGTTATGTTATAATTCACCGACTTTGGGTAACTGGGGTCATGGCGTTAAAGTTGGTATTATAGGATGTTTAGTAAAAACCATGGAAGATAGATTTAGATAAAATATGATTAGATCACATACCCTTATGATAGACATTGAGGATTAGTATTGATGAACTTCTTACAATTTTGTTATTGTAGAGATTTTGTGTGTTTTCCGAGCAATACATCCCCGTCTGGATATGAAAAGCTAGAGGTGGCTCTGGCACAAATGTACCTAGGGATAAATCCCAAAAACACTACTTTGAGCTAGACTCGAATGGGAACTGGTTCACGACAACGGGCCTTGCTGCACTCTTGGTTATGACACTCCTAGGGGATATTCTTAGGATAATTCTCATTTTCTTTACAAACCATTATGAAGGGTTTATGTGTATATAACTCCTAAAAAACATTTTTATGATAATGGATTATATCAATAAATAGTTCAATTTATGTTAACTGTTTTACAAGTATGGAATTATGTATTTTGATTTATAAACTGATCTAGTTTATGCCGTTTTTGAGAAATGGCTCCCAGTGGAAGAAATGGAAACTGTATCATTGCACGCACTCCATGTAGGTATTTCCCTCCTGCTCAAGATAATTATAGTGGAGCTGGTGATGCAACTGGTGCTGATTAGCTTATCACCATACTGGTTAAACTCACTCAGGTTTTGAGTAATAACCTTACCCATATGGAGCAACCTGATCCGTCACATGGAGGATCAATGTTAGATCGCTTCATGAGGCAAAAACCACCAGCATTAAATAGGCATACAAATCCATTAGTAGCCGAGTAATGGATAAGTTCCCTAGAGAAAACATTTCAGGCTTTGGGGAGTAGTGAAAGGGAAAAGGTTATCATGGAAGTTTACCCCCTCACTGGAGATGCTTATCAATGGTGGTCATTAATTCAAAAAACAAAGGACGATGAAGAAGTATCAGGTGTGGAATAGAGGGAGTTTATAGAGATTTTCTTAGAAAAATACTTTCCTCATTACCATTGAGTAGATATGGAATGGAAATTTCTCATTCTAAGGGAAAGGGAGGATGAGAATGTTGCAATGTATGAAGCAAACATTTCAAGGATAGCGAGGCATGAATCAATTTATATACATAACCTGAGGAGTAATATTGATCATTTATTTGATGTGTTAAAACAATTTCTGAATCGAGAATTAGTCTCACAATCCTTCTCATCATACGAAGACATTGTCTCAAGTGCTATAAAGACAGAAAAGGATTTCTCTAAATATTATGACAACAATGTAACGAAAGAGAAGAAGAGAATGGTGGAACAACAGAAATATAAAGTTTTAAAGGAAAATAATTATTTTCCATCATGTGATAATTGTGGGAAGAAACACCCTGGTACTTTCTTAAATGGAATGGAAGTTTGTTACAAATGTGGAGAAAAAGGTCACCAGGCTCATGATTGCAAGGGAAAGAAAGATGTTGTCAATGTTGAGTGCTACAATTGTAGAGAATTGGGCAATTATGTGAATGGATTCCCTAAGAGACAAGTAAACTTACCTCAAAAAAGTCCAAGGGGTTAAGGACAATCTTATGTTGTTATTACAGTTGAAGTGGAATAATTAATGTATTTGTGTTTTTGGACTCAAGGATGATATTCTGGTTATAAGAATAATGTGATATATATAAGGATTGTACTATAGTAATTGTTGTTTTCTTTAAATTTATAATATGACTAAGGTAATAATATTTTCATTATGTGACAATATGATAAACATTACCTTGTCTAGGGAATCTAATGTGACAATTGATTATGGAATTTAGATACCTTTTACAGAGTGTCTGGACAGAGGTACTTTGGATAACTATATTATTTGGAATGGATTAAGTTGACCATTAGATTGTATTATTTAAGGTTAAAAAATTATTATAATAAATTTTTGGAATATTATGAAATTATAGTTTTAGAAAAATGACATCATGCAGGCCGGGCGATAACCCCTCGCGTTGGACAATGCTGCAGGAATCAAACCTACAACCATTGTGAGACAAGCCTTTATTACCTACCACTAGCCTCTAGGAAGTTATTGTTTATTAAAAATTATTTTTCTTCATTTTAATTGTATATGTTAACGTTTGGATCCTTATAAGATTATAATAATTATAGAATTTTTGAGTTCTATAATCTTTTGGAGTGAAAGATGGGTTTGTGGTAGAAATTAGTTGAAGGATGAAACTCTACTTGTCAAGTATATATATATATATATATATATGTATATATATTTCTATTATTCAATGAAGAAACTAACTCATAAACATTTTGTAAGGGATCTTAAAATGAAAAATGTGTTATTCTAATACGTTTTGTTTTGTTGAACCAATGATATTTTAAATCATCATAGATTGATGGGTTTGAGGACCTCAATTATACAATTGTTTGTGACTTATGACCTCAATCACTCCCTATAAATATTTACATTTTCCCTCCAATTATGTGTCTCTAATTTCAAACAATGTTCTCTGAATCGAGATCATAATTTAGTGGTGACCCTGTAATTTTTCTTTTCCCATTATTAAGATTAAATTTTATTAACCCAATTTCTGATGTTGGTTTTCCCACAAAGATAATTTCTATTTTCAACCTTTTATTTTTGAAGAAAAATTTCAAATTTCTAGGATGCAATTTATTAAAGGAGGGGAGAATGTAACACCCCAATCTTCCATGGTACATTTCCCATTGAATAATGCAGTAGCTTGCATTTTACGAAACTTCGAGATTCTAACACACAACGACCAATCAAAGTAGCCGTTACGAATATTAATACCCACTTTTTGAAATTTTAAAAAATTTATCTCCCAAAATGGACTCCATTTTTGGAATAGGAATATCTAAATTATCCTAGGATAATGTTTTGGTACATTTCGGATTACTTTTATATTTCGATGAATAGTGAAAATTAATAAATTTTAATTAAAAACAATTTTTTCAATAAAAATAATTAATAGTGATAAATTATTAATTTGATTGGTTTCAAAGTATATTTACAATATATTCTTACAATTTAATATAATTTTGTTCTTTGGACATAATTTCACATTTAAACTGGACATAAACAAGTGTCAATCTTTTGATTGTTATTATCTCTTAAAAACAAGCTTTTTGTTTTAACAACAGGAATTAATTTTAAATTAATTTCTGCCACTTCTGTGTTTTGAATTTAGAAAAATGGATTCCATTTTTGGAATCAGGAGATCCAAATTCTATAAATAGCTAACTTTCATTTTTAGACATTTTAAATAATTACTTCGGTAAATATTGTTTTTACCTTGGTTAAAGGGTAAATCTGGTAAATAAGGGTAAAAAATAAATTTATAATAATATTAATTTATCCTAAAACGTTTCCTAACCCTATTGGTTGATACCTGTCCGACATTGGTCATATTTGGGTCGATATGTGGTCCCCATGGAGATACTTGTAGGTGATAAGGACACTTTATATTAATTAAGTCAAAGAAAATGCAAAAATGACATAAGAATATTTCTTTTAGAAAAACTATTTTTACATAGGGTTATATATGTTATATTTTCAACTATAAATATTCATTAGAAAGATAAAAAATATTTCCTATCAACTGTTATTTTATTTATAATTTTTAGATATTTAATAATTAAATTTATTTACGACACCATAATGATGGAGTATTTTCTTTATTAATGAAAGCATCAAACAATTGGTATTATAAATGTTAAATTAAATATAAGTTGAAAATTTTGATGACATACAAGAATTTTATTGGTAAATATGAAATGTTATGATTGCTTAAATAAATTTTGTTAGAATTAATAAAGTTGTTAAGGCTTTAACAAAAATCAATTATTAAATATTGTCAAAATTGACAAAAATGAGTTTTTAAAACAAGTATTATATTATTAATTGATATTCTATACCTAAAAAACTATTGTTTGTCCAAAGGAATTATATCACGATATTTTTATCATTAATTGAACACTTGGGGGTATCTTGTATGTACATAGTATGTTTATTAACTATATAATATAAAAATAAAATGTGAGATGGTAAATATCAATCTAATTAACTTAGAGTTAAAACTAAAAGATAAGGTTAATATAATGACCCAAACCAGTCTAAAATCTATTGTTTAAAAGGATTTTGACCCATCCCCACCTTATACTTTAGATAATCAACTTTGGATCCATTAGAAACCTAATATGTATTTATTATAAATTAATATTTTTAGTTTTTTCTAAAGAGCCCCACTTATAAAAGGACACAACTTCTAACCAATTCTTTACACCTTCAAAGCCTTTTGGTTCGGCCAAACCCTACCCAAATACTCTCTCAACTTCCATAAATTGAACCTATAGGCCTTATTTGGATCATAAATCCCACCTGTGGAGCCCTTTTGATCAAATTAAAAGGAAGAACCCGAAGAAGAGGTAATGTTTTCACCACCATTTTTCAAGTTCCTTTCTTCTTCAACTTCTTCTTTCAATGTTATTTCCATATAAAATAATAACTCCAGTAACATCTATATACTTTGATATTATTATAAATATGGTACAACCATATTCATTACTCTATCCATCCTTTGAATGACAGGTCACCATACATGTATAGGTACGGCTTACCGTCTCCACGTCGTGCTGTAATTGTTATTCAAAAATATTATTATTTGGATGGGTATGATAATGATATGAAATTGATTTAAATAATAAATATAACATGATAATGATTCTTTATGTTTGATATAACATCCAATTAAATATTATTTTATCATCAAAAAAATGATATTGTCACTCGTGCGTATGTACGGACTACCGTCTCCATGAACCCGATGAGATTCATTTTTCCACATCATATCCATTAATGAATAATTCTAATTTGATTATTAAAATTATTGTTTAAAGACTTTATATCATTCTGGATATGAATAAGATACAACCTATCCATAAGAAGCAAAACTTACGTAACATAGAATATAAAGGAAAATGAATCAGTTAACACCCGAAACGACGATAATACTAAAATATTATTATGATCATATATGATATCATATTTATGTATATTATTCCTGTATAATTTAATAAAAATGATTTAACTACTATAAAGGAGGTTAAATACACTATATTAATGAAAAGTACAAGGGAAGGGTTTATTTCACAATCTTTTCATTATCTGAGGTTGTTTATACATAATTATCTACTAAGACCTCTTTATCATCCACATCCATGTTTTATAAAAATTATTTTCAAAACATTCATACTATTTTATAGAATTTGATTTAATGTAATTTATACCCTTGTTTTACTTTTTATAATATGTTTATAAATGAATCTTTTTGTCATTTTCCAAACAAGGTACTTTTTAACATTTTCTATAGAATTAAGGTAAGAATGTTTTTTTAACTTATACGACGGGTGTGGCTATTTTCTGCCATTATAAAATTGTCAAAGCTTCCCTTAAAAGCTATTTGAATATTTTGAAAGTAAATGTTTTATTTTATAATTATGTGACCTTTAAATGATTTCAAAATTAATATTTTAATATTTTTTGAAAGATACTCTTTATCAAGATCCGAATTTTAAATGTTTTCAAGATTTATCTTTCTGAATCTTTTTAATTAATGTCCATGTTTTCAAAATGATTTTAAGGATTTATTTATATGGATATAAATTTTTTGAAATGATATTTGTTTTCAAAATTTTGAAAGTGGTATGGGATAGTTTGACTCAAAAATCTCTTTTAAATTACATCCTTTATAAATGACTGACTTTTAAATGATTTCAAAAAAGATATATTTCCCCCAAATTGTTTTGATTTCATCTATGTCAACATCCTTAGATGGATTTTATGCTTCTTTGAAGTTTATTTATTTTGATAAAAAACTTCCATATTGTATTGATGGTTTTGTGATATGTTTGACTGTAGATGTGTTATTTCTATACCATTCATGGTTTATGGAGAAAGTATTGCAATTTCTTATGGTAGTTTTAATATTAATGTTTATTTTATGTTTAAACCCGTTCATATGAGGAATGAATTGGACTTAAGAAGTGACAGGTGAAGCCCACTATAGCTCCATGATGCATCAGTAGGTCTCATGAGACAAACTAGTGTCTTGGCACGAGGCCTTGACAAAATCTTATTTGTAGTCTTTGCAAGAGAACTTGGCTACGTGGTTATGATAGTGTGGCATTATCCATTCCATCAATATGAAAGTGGTTATTGATATTGCATGTGATTATTAGACTAGTAAAATATCCATGTGAATAAGTAAATGGAATTATTTCAATTTATTTTGGCAATGATTTTCTGAAGTTCATGTTTAAAAGGATTTTGTTTTAGTTATGCATTTCTTTAAATGTTTATGTTTATTTAAGAAAGTTTATGCTATATTGTTATCCTTACTAAGAATCTAAGCTCACACCTTTCAATGTTTTATTTTTCCCTAGATGGGAAATGTATTTTATGAATGAACTGTAGGGAGAGTATGAGGGAATATGAAGAAAAGATTTTGTTGTATTTTTTCACTTTTTTATGTAATGTAAGACTTATGAATATATCTAGTGTTTCCAAGGCTAATAAACTAATTTTTCATTCGAGACTTCATCTTTTGTGATCGTTCTAATGTTATGTAATAATGCACCGACTCTGGGTAATTGGGGTTGGGGCGTTACAAATTAACCAAGTATATTATCTCAAACACCCATAAATAATTCACCATTTAATCATTCACTTATAAATCATATTATCATATAATTAAACAATCAACTTATTGTCACAATTTACCAATCATTATATCCATTAATTAATTCCTCAATCAATTTTATGAATTTCATAATCTTAATCCCTACATAAATAATAGATCAATTAATTTTCTAAATCGCAAATCCAAATATCACAATATTAATTTCCCAATTAATAATCCAATTATGAGAATACATAAATCACATAATTTCACATTTACCTTAATTAATTAATTTACTACATTAATTAATTCAATATAGTAATTTTAATTTCTAAATCACTCTTGAAATTATACCACTATCATATGCATAATAAAGATCATGACAATGAAATTTGAATTATACACCACCTTCCATATTCGTTGATGAGAGGACAACCAATAAAAATCTCCAATTATGAGTGGAACAATGATGTTGATATCCATTGAGATCTAATACCCAAAAATAATGATTAACATTTAATGATATCCTAGTTTCATATCAAGATATACAATCCTAGATCTAAATATAAAAATATTGATCTAAATATTACAAAAAAAGGAGAATAACCAAAAAAAATTGTGGAATTAATGAGAGAAGATATGATGGAAATGATATAGAATTATCTTACAAAGAGGAGTAAAGATCTTCAATCTAGGTATCAAATTGTAAATATTGCTGGCTTTGAAGGCTTGTAATCCATTTAGAGAGATCCAAAATTATGAAGGAAAGACTATGGTAGAATTGGGGTAGAATTATGATTAAAATGGGGGTTTAGATAAATAAAAAAAATATTTTTTATGACAAATTAATCTCTGCACAGTGTTTGCAGGGTAGGAGTGCACAGGTTCCCCTAACTGTGTGTGAAAACAATTCAACTCATTTATGTTGGTTCACAGTTACTCTTTTTCGGCCATATGGTTTTCTAAATCATGTGTCTGCTATGAGAATCCACACATCATACATTCTAAAAAATAGCTGGGTTGGGGAACACGATTCTATATAACTTTGTTCCAACTGTGCACCTCCCCCTTTTATTTATTTTTTTTTAATTTTCACCCATACAAAACCCATGGTAAAACCAAAATGAAATGTACTCAAATTAATAAAAAATAATACCGAAAAAAATACCTTGTACCCTCTAGAAATATTCAAGCTCTTATAGTTTTGGAGATGTTTCTAGGGCATTTGGAGACTAAAGATTAATGTTTACCCACTAACTAAACTCATTTTACCTTAATCTATATAATTAATTATATTTAATTTTTATAATTTTTTTTCAAAAAATTAAGTTTAACTTATTAAAAATAATATATTAATTATGTTCAAAGTATGGAATCCAATTTTTTACAATTCGAATCAAACATGTGGTAGATATTAACTTAAAAATATTTTCTCACATACAATACAAAAATGTTTTTAAAAGTGAAAATGCTCAAAACAATAATTTTTTTTTGTATAAAATTTCAATATGAAGATCATTCTAATGAACTTAATTGAGCCAATTGAAGCATAATTTAACTAATTATAATTAAAAATTAAAAAGATAATTTTACTATATAAATAAATTAGATGAAAATTTAGCTCTAAATTAAAATAACGTTTTATTCACTATTTATAAAAAATTGAAACTTCCTGAAAAAAACCAACATATTTCCAAAAATAAAATGTTATATTAAAATTTCATAAATACATTATTTTTTTCAAAAAAAAAATTAATTTTCAAAAATACTAGTTTTAAAAAATTCTTATCATTAACTGGGGTCAAACTCCCTTTTAAATTTTTTTATGTCCAAAATTAGATTTAATATTATCCCTTTTCAACAAAACAAATAAGATTAATGTTAAATATTAGTTTTAATATATATTATATATATTCCATTAAATTCATTCATAAAATTTGGGCCATATAATTTATTGAGAGAAAACATTTTCATACACAAGAAAATAATTTTCATTAATATGGGATTTCATTATTTTCAAATAGCTCATACCTGACCAAAGGATTCAATTTATGTACATGGGTAAACCATATGTCTAAATTTTAGTTAATTTTCTTCATATCATCAATTCTGATGGATATTTCTAAATATAATAAAATTTCAATATAATTATTAATTGTTTGTTGTAGTTCAGTTTAACTCGGTATTTCATGGAACGCATGATATCGAAGGTAAGAAACATTGTTTTTATCACTATAAATTTAACTATATGGTGTGTACCAAAAGTTAATATATGTGTTTCTGGAATAAAATTCTGTAACATTGGGTTTTTTAAAGGTAATAAAAACATGGTGTATTGTGAAATACAATCCATCAATGAAATTTAATTTATTCGAAAAGAATAACCCCAAAAAACATGTGGTGTAGCATTACCAAAGGTAAAAGAATCATAGATCAAAATACACATATAGTATATCTATATTAATGTATGACTATTAAATCTACATAATCTCTTCCTTACCAAAACATTAGGATGCTAACCTTTATATAAAATTATCTATAACATCAGCCATAAGGTGGTATTCTCAAATATTTGTCATCCTATATCATGTTCGAATGTTTTCTACTAAAATTTCTCTTATACCAACTATAATGACCCCAACACCATTATATAAGAGTCATTGGTTAGTTTATTACATTGTTCCTAGTTAAAATTTATCACATAAAATAGAATTTGATAGTTTAGTAGCATAGGGTTAACAAAGATACAAACGCGAATATCAACTTTCAAAATAAAACATAAAATACAACAATAAAATTTCATTTATAACACCATTATTCAATTAAGCATGTCCCATTATATAAATAATAAATCAGTTCATACTATCATGGAGAAATGAAACACAAAAAATGGGTGATGTTAGATTCCCAATAAAAGTATTCATATTGGGGAAAAACCATGAATAAATGAAGAATATTTAATATTAAAAGGTAAATAATTGAAAACATATTACTTGTAAATTAAATTTTTTTCATGAATAAAAATATGAACTAGTAGATTTGGGGTCTATACCCATGTAAGTATACCCAAAGTTTTTAAAAATCATGGGTATAAATGTTTTTTCGGGTATATACCCACGATTTTATTAAAAACATGGCTATTCAATGCCCCCCATATCAAACTTCCATCAGGCTTCTCCCCCCGAATCATATTTTCCATTGGTCTCCCCCACATGAACCCTCACCTCCCCAACCTCCACCTCCTATCCCTCACCTCCCCTCCCAACCACCGTCTCCCAAAAAATCGACCTCCACCTCTCTGGCCTCTCTTACCCTCTCAGCCTCCGTCTCCTAGCCATTTGACCACTGCTTCTCATCTGTCTCCTCCCCTCCCTGACCACCACCTCCTGTCTCCATCTCCACTCCCATCCTCTCCCTCTCGGACATAGCCTACACCTCAATGTTCAATCACTTACCTCTCTACCCCTAGCACCTCTCAGCTCCTTTGCCTTCGATGACATCCCCCACCCCCCCTCTCGGCTCCCTCTCCTTCGGTGACGTCCTCACCTGAATCATTGTATATAGGTTTGTAATTTCTTCTCCTTTCTTTTTTATTCTTTCTAATCTATCACTTATTCTTATATCAACGGCCTCAAAATATATTCTGCAAAATTTATCATTTTCACTGATTATTTTATAAATAATCATTCACCATAGAGTTAAATTATACTTCAACAGATTATTATTTCAACATCCTTTTCATAGATATAGGAATGGAAAACAATATAATTTTGTTAAGTGATGGAACATAGAAGTATAGTTAATAATAGATATTTTAGTGTTCAATGATTCATTGAATGTATATTTGGACCACACAAATTGGGTGTGAATTGTTTTTTTGTTCATTATGTTATGATAAGACATTATCTTGTTTCATTGTCTACAATAAAATATATATTTTTTAGGATTCATTAAATATTAATTATTATATTGTTATGGGTGTTTTTTTTATTTTTTTATCATGTATTTCTTTGTTTATGTCAGAGAAAATAATTCCCTACTTATTATTTATATCCATCATCCCATGTTTCTGTCCTCTACAATTTATGAAATGTTTTTGAATAATTCTAGAAATATTGATTTGGGTTTGGGGTTTTTTGGATCTCCTATTTGGATCCTGGCCTCCGCCTCCCTGACTCCAGCCCCTCTCGGCTCCCATGCCTCCAGTGATGTCCCCCTCCCCCTCTCGGTTCCCTCTCCTCTGGAAAAATACCCTCCATATTCAATCCATCCAGGTTTGAAATTTCTTCTCAGTGTTTTTTATTCTTTCTAATGTAATCAATTATTCTTATATCAATAGCCTGAATAAGTGAACAACATTATTTCTCTTTTGAATTTTTTATTTAATAAATAAACAATCACCTTAGAGGTAAATTGTTCTTCTTCACATTTTTATTGTAACATAATTTTCACATATTATTATTTGGTTGGTAGGGTAGTCTGGAAATGATCTGTTCCAATCATAGTTTTCTTACACCATTTTCACATTATTGATTTTCAATCCACCATTTAGTGATGCATCCTATCTATTTATAACCTCCTCATATAAAGGCGCCTACTTTAATTTTCATTTAGCATGATCTTGATTTTTATACATTTATTTATCCTGAGATACATTATTAGGAAAAATAATCATGCTTAGTTTTGTCAATTTATCTTCATTTTCAAAAGGTTTCCCATTTATCATCTTATCATATTTATATTTTCATTACATATCTAGGGATTTCTTTGGAATAAATTTCCCTCTCACAACATATGGTATTCATTTTCATAGTTAGTTCATGAATACATAATATTTATGAAATAATTATATACATATACCATACACTTCATCTAAATGTTCAAATCTATTTAGGGTGGTTAGATTTAGTGTAATTATGTTAACATATATATTTTATTTGGTTTTATTACCTTAATCGATCACTAAAACTCCCTTTTGGTTCTTTCCTTTTAACTAAAAAGGATATATTATAATATAATGAATATTTTTTGGGTCCGTACCTTCTACAACACAAATAAAACCCTACCAATATTTAAATTTTAGGATGATTCATGATCAATACCAATCCATGTTATAGTTTTCATGATGTCATGTAATCCTACTCCACAAGTGAATAAATATATTGTACCTCCACATATGGGTGGCTCTATGATTACATCAAAACTAAGAAGCTACATGATCATGCATAAACATATCATAAAGACTATATCCAAGTTCTAATGACCCACATTTATAAGAAACTATCCCCACACATCTGAGTAACTACACATTCCTAATCTACATTACAATATCACCAAGCATGGAGCACCATTAATGTACCATGAAACAATCGGCGTCTCACCATGAAAAACCATGTAAATTAAATATAATAGTTATATCATTATTTTATAATTCAACTACAGTTCCTTCATAGTCTCTCAACTATTCAATTAGATTATCATATGTTTTAGGGCCATGTACATAATACCTTTTCCATTGAAATATTAAATTTTATAAAAACTCTATCTCATAGAATTTATTAATATCAAGATCACCAGGTATCTCCATATTTCTAAACCCTAACTCTTCCATTAGTGTTATTACCCCTGGGCACCAGACATTCTATTTACAATGAATACAGTTGTTCTACCTAACATGTACTGATGTAATATAGGCTATGAATCTAAATGAGACTTCCCATCCTAAAACCATTCATAAGGATGAAAGAAATAACAAATAAGTACTTATCTATGAAATCCCTAGTTTCCTAACACACCTTTTAGAAATACTTTTTAAATTTTTTGTGAATTTAAATAATAAACAATTTTTTTTACTTATTCCGCACACACCTAAATGTACTTAAAATTGTACAACTAGTTTGATGGGTTACACTCAGTGGTTAGAATGAACAAAATTCAAAACATGGAGTCATTCTAAATAACGAAACCAATCTGTCAAACCAACTCCACACATTATGCCTAATAGTGGTCAGAACTATTGGTTGCACTCATCCCTATCTCAAGGTAACATGGAATTTGACATTCCAAATACATACATTTATGTTTCAATGACATATTGAAATTAATTTTGGCAAACCCACTAATAGGTCAAGAATAAACAGATATCATCACAAGTAATCAGTACACATCACAAAATAATCTCACCCACAATATGACCTACAACAAAATTCACTCCAGTTTTAGAGCCTCCCCATCATTTGGATACCACATAACTATGCCACTTTAAATATCCCCAACCACCCAAACATAGGGTCCACATCAAGTACCCAAAATTTCACTAATATATATATATATATATGTCACAATTATTTTCATTACACTTTATAAAATTTTATATTAACCAAAAAACTACAATAGTATGTTCTTAGATGAATGAAATTTAAATAAAATATTATAGATAAAAACACTCGTTATGTTATACATTGAATTTTATTTTATATGGTGCCCCATATTAATAATGTTAAGGATAATAATAACAAAAATTAACCATTTTCATTTACATAAAACTCAATAGTGTGGTCGTGGTTAAATAATATTTCAATTACATGTTTTTAGGATAACATTATTTTTGTAATAATTGGCAGTGTGCATAGTTAGATCATTTTGATTATATCTTTATTTAGTCATAGAATATGTATTTTATAATTTGTGGGATTGGATATGCAATATAAAACCATGCACATATGTGACAAAGAAATATAAAGTATCTAAATCATAGGAAATAACTGAATCTAGTCGAATTTCACATAAACAAAAAAATTCCATCATGAAAAAGAATTATACATATTACCTAATATTCCTCAACATACCCTCTATTTTCATTCAATTACATGAGGTATATCCTATCAATCATTCACCTAATAATAACGTGTATCACCTTTGTTAAATTAGATAAATTATATAATCGAATAGTAAAATAGAAATGCAGTCCCAGATAACATGGACTTTCCTCATACATGGGAAACCTTGTCCCATGGAAAATCTCCATAACAACTCTTGACACATTCTTATTCGACACTATACATTTCCAAAATAGTAAGAATTAAAACCCTATAATAACATTTTACAAGTTCCTACCACCACATACCACCAATTAGTGATTAGACCGTTGGAATATATAATACCCCAAGAATGCCTCCCTATATGATAGAGGATGTTGACTAATAGCGAGGGTCTCAAGTAATATGTTGGGAGACTAATCCAACATATTTGATTAAAAATATTTGAAATAATCATACTAATATAAACATATGTAAATAATACATTTAATGACACAATAAATTTTTTTAATAATAATCAAAATAATCCATGAAATAAAAAATTATTTTTATGAAATAAATTTAGGTAGTCATAATATAACCGGAATATCAATAAGATAAAACTATGAAAACTATGAAAAATGGTCTTCAGTATCAACCTAGACCGAAAACTGATGTTTAGTCCTTGAAACCATGCAATCAATAACATCAGGTGATTTCCCAAATCTAAATATAAAATATAATAATGATTACAGCTCAGGTTCCATAGTTCTATGGTAAAACATGTCAGGTTTTATTATAACTCAGTAAGACTCCAAATATGGTGTCCCTAAAATTATATTCCAATTGTTTTTTCATTGATATCTGGTTTAATTATTAGTTATTTATTATCGTATTAATATTTAAAAAATTTATAATTTAGGTAAATGTGTAACAAAAATACTATTGATGCTCGCTCACGACAATGACACTCAACATCATTTTGAGTACACTTTTTCCATCACTAGAGAGTCTATAGTCATCAAACATATCAAATCGTAAATGGAAAAAATGTTAAAAACCAAGGAAACTGAGGGAATCATAATTTAAGAGAACCTAGATGGCTATATATAGCATTCAATCTCAATAAAAATGATAAAAAATAAAAACTAGTGAGCCTTTTCATTCATCCAAATCCATAATTCCAGACTAAACTCAAGGAATCATCCTCAACATTTATATGAATTGTAGTATTACACCCCATTACATAAAAAAGTGGTATTCCAAATAAATAATCAATTATAATATAGTTAGTTCATTTTTCAAAATATAACGTGGGAACGAAATAAGAATCCAAGACATTAATTGAAGCAATTTGATACGTAATACATTACCTAAACCCTAGGGTAGATTCCCCTAGACATTTCACTTTAATTTCCCTCATTTTAATTTCATATGAGAACCATAATCCTAGTGTTTGTAGAATTTGGTGGTTGATATTAATCTAATATTGTGTATTTTATTTTTAAATTGATTTTAAATTAATTCATTTTACCAGAATGAACTTTTACATTTTAAGAGTCTTATTGTGACTTGTTTCACATTGTATAATGAATGTGTTTCTGGGTAATTATTTTATTAAAAAAATTACATTAAGTGCTTTAGTATATTAAATTCTTCATCTTGAATATTTATACTAATATTTTGTATCCCTTATTGTTTTATATATATTTTCTAAAGGATTTTCATTCATAGAGATGAAGTGGTTTTCTATAAATTAATTTTCCCTCTTTGAATTAAAAATTTACCCTACAAAACATTAAATTAAATTACTATGAGACTTATTAAAAATATTTTTGTTGAAGGGTGAAGGTTTTTATCTCTCCCTTTATTTTAAAATGAAATAATCCATTTTAAGTATGTGTTTTAATGTTTAAAGTTGATTTGTATGTTACACCTATGGGTGGAAAAACTGTTTTATCTCTCCCTTAGTTTTACTATAGTGATACATACAACTCAATCATAGACATGGAACCTTAATTGTCCCATTATGGTTTAACTTAATGATTTTCCCTTTATAGTATAGTGGAAATAATTTTATCTCTGATAATGAAACGGTTGAAATTCATTAAAAAAAATGAGCCACATGTAATACAAATGGTAATTAAATATTCAGTTTTTATGTTATAATAATTGTTTTTATAATACATATACCATTTTTAAATATGGTTTACATTGTTTATTGAAAGATGAAATTTTTTGTTGTTATAGAATGGATAAAAGTATGATGTATCATACCGATAGGATTTCAACTATGAGTAAAAATAATATGGATATTTTTTTATATTTTTCATTTGATAAGGCTTAAGTTGAAGGTTGAAAAGAGTATCCAACCTATAAAGGTATTGAAAGACCATGGTTATGTATGGGAGATGTTATCTACCATATAACAAAATTTTTATTTCAAATAAACTATTATATTTGGTATCACCATGGAGATATGATTCAATGTCTTAATGTTCATGAACAAAATGAAAGACGTTGGATGTAGAATTTGATATTTGATCGGTTTCCATTTGTGCATCATATTGAGAGAGATAACATATATTTGAAAGAAGGCACTGATATCAATACCCCTGAGGAAATACTAATGTTGATGATGAGAGAGTGAAAAATATATGGGATGATGCCAGAACTGCAATATGTCAGTAATGCACTAAAATGACCATGTTGGAATTTTTAATGTGTTTATATCATGGGAAAACCTTATATGGAATTTATAATACCTCTCTTGATTATATTCATCATTTTTGAAGGACTTGATTCCTGATTATGTATATATTCATTCAAATAATTATAAGTCATGGATGTTAATTAAGTAGCTTGGATTTGACACTAATAAGTTTCATGCTTCTCTAAAAGATCTCAATTTATTTTTGGAGGAAACAGCTGACCGTAATGATTGTAAATAATTGGGTACATCTCAATAGAAAAAAAATATGGAAGGAACACCATCTCATGTGGCACAGAAAGTCATGTGGCACATTCCATTTATTCCTAGACTTCCAAATCTATTCATGCATGCATAAATTTCAACTAATATACGATGCCATGATGCTAATACAATTAAAGTTAATGATGTTTTATTTCATCCTGCATATGGATTAGCATGGCCGACATTTGATGAAAAAATTCTGATATTTTTAGCTGATGTGCATAATGTTATGTTGGGTCTATTATGTAATGATTTTAATCCGTTTGGTCAGATGCTTACATCTCACAACACATGGCCAGTTTTTACTCATGTTTATTAACTTCTTATATTGATATATATGAAAAAACCACTCATTTTCTTGAGTATATAGATATCTAGAACTTTTGATCATGGTAATGATATATATTTATTCATATATCTATTTATAATATATTTGAAACTACATTTGTATTTTGGTGTGCGGACATTCGATGCCTCTTCAAAGAATATGTTTCAGATGCGTGTTACCCTTCTATGGACCATAAATGATTTCCCTACTTATGCAATGGTATTTGGGTGGATCATGAAGGGAAATCTGTTATGTCACATTTTTATGAAGAATACACAATCAAGAAGGATTAAATATCATTATAGTTCCAGTTTCCTAGGGTATTGATGATTCTTACCAATGTATCAACAATATATGACAAATCATCTTAGGATTGATAATACTGTTGAGGCTGAATAAAAATATCAACATATGTCAGGAAGTGATGTTCTTAATTAATTGAAAGATTTTAATTTATAATTCTTTAAAGGTCAGTTGAAATCTAAAAAGAGGAAGAATGTTGACACTGAAGCCACATAAAATTGGAAAAAGATAAGTATTTTTTGGGGTTTTATTATTTTTGTAACAATTTGTTACATCACTGTTTAGATATAATGCATATTTGAAAATATATGTGTGAATTGTTGCCTGAAATTCATATTAATATCAATGGGAAAACCAAAGATGCCTTCTGATCTCATCAAGACTTATTTGATTATGGTATTTGACCATAACTACATCCCGTGTCTATTGATGAAAACAAATAGAAAGTTACATGTAGTTCTTTATATGATGACATCGTCTAAGAAAGATCAATTTCTGGCATTATTGGAGAAAATCGCTGTTTCCTATAGCTATTCCAGTCACATATCTAAATGAGTCATAATATGAGCTGTGACACTAAAATATCTAAAAACTCATTATTATCAAATCTTTCTTCATGAATTGATTTAAATAGAAATTATTCATTTTCAATCAAATAATTTAAGGGTGATAGTGATTATCTTGTGCCATTTTATTAGAGAACTTTGTGCTAAAGGGTTATCAAAGTCATTATTGGTAAAAATGTAGCATGAGTTGACATTAATTTTATGTGACCTAGAAAACATATTTCCTACAACCTTTTTCAATTGAATGCTGCATTTAGCGGTTCATCTTCCTACTAAAACACTTCTTGGGGGACCAATTTCTTGTATGTGGACGTATCTAACTGAAAGAAATATGTGCATAATGATATCATATATTTGAAACAAGATTTATCAGGAATGCTCAATAATGAGGTATTATTTGGCTCAAGAATGTATGGATTTTGGTTCAATGTTTTTGTCTGGCATGACCAAAAGACATAACCAGTCAATGAGAAATGAAGATGACTAGTATGTTGAAATTGAGCCCTAATTTTAATCTCTTCCCAAATAGGAGGAATTTTTGGGTCCTATACATTTGGTACATTGAACAATGAAGAGCGGGAGACGGCACATTGCATTGTCTATATTAAATGTGGTTTGTTCGATGACTATATCGAGTAAGTAATTATGATATTTATATGTTTTCTCATATTATAAAATTTCACATATTCCTAACACTTTATTTATCATTTAATGTTGGGAACCAAAAAACATTATATGTAGATTTCATCGATCTATGCTTTTGAGAAGCAGATATGCATTTCATATCATAGAGTTTCGTACATGGTTAAAATCAAAGGTATTACCATTAAATTAATTATATTAATATATAGATATAAATTTTATTTTAAAATATATTTATATATATATATATCCAGTTTTGATATTACATGTTGACTCTGTTTCTAATGAATTGATTGCATTGGATTTTTGTCCTAATTCTTTGGTTCGTAAATGAAAATATTTAATAATCAATGGGTATAAATTTATTACAGAAGATCGAGCGGTGAGAATGATAACACATAATGATGGTGTTATGTTAACTACAACAACAGATTGTTATGCCAATTTATCAAACAGCCTCCCTCAATATGAATTTATTTATTATTATGATATTTTGAGAAAATATTGTTATTGGATTACTACTCTCAATTAATTTTCACTATGATGAAACGAAAATGTGTTGAATCAATGAGATCATAATGTTCATTTATTGATGAATGTGGATTCATAGTTATTTGAATGAGTTGATTTATAGGTAATGATGAATCAAATATGTTAGTATCAATGGATAAACACATTTTTTATTTGAAAGATCATATGAGACCTAATTATGGAGTCATTAATTACATAATCTCAATACATATTTTTTATAATGATTGTGATGAAATTCCACCATTGACTCCCCAATTGGTGTTGGCCAAAATATTGCATTTGACGAATCAGATTTCCCATTGTGACAGTTGATGTTGAAACTGAAGTAATGGTCAGTAATATATAGAAGAAACCATATATTTTCACTATTCATTCAGTTTATATTGATAGGAGTTTCTGAGGTTAGTATTACTATAATTACATTAATTATTTTTCAGTTTGGAATTATATGTTTGTTTTTTTATTTTATGTTATCTTTTTAATAAATCTGTGTTATTTCAATTTCCAAAACATGGATTAAATATTTTTTTTTAAAATTTATAACATAATGTAATTTTATAAAATGTGATAGTAATTTCCATGTAATCATTTTTACAATTAGTAATTAAAATAAATAAAATTGGTTCCTCTCATAAATTGAAAATGGATATAAGTTGCATGCATGGTTGTTAAAAAGTATTTCTAAAAAAATTATATTTCATTCATATGTTGATTATGCCAAATACTTCTGATGGTCTAAGGAGGAAACCATTTGATCCTGATCGACTGGGGTGTGAATGTCCACCGCCTCCTTCTCTTACATTAGTGAGTATAATAATTGTAATATTTTTCTTATTCATTACATATAATTTTATGTTATTATTATTTATTAGTTTTTTATAGGGACATTCACTACCACCAAATTTGAATCCTAATCATTTTATCATGGGTACGAGTGGAGATTCTCATAGACCAAGATGGAGCACCCGTTATGCTGGTTTCCAAACTAACCCACCAGTAGACACCCCTCCCACCACACATTTTCGTCCTCCAATTATGCCTCTATGGATGATTTTATCCAAGGCTCCATCACCATCTCATCTACCCTCTTATTAAAATTCGTTGTCTTTTTATCCCTCGGGGATGATCCCACTTATTCTTACATAATATCATTTTGCCTCTACTTCTGATACAATAACTACAACGCCTCCACAGATGTTTCCACCTTTATCATATCCTTATCTTATGACGTATCCCCCATCCTACTACCCAGATAATTCCATCTCTACACCTCCTCAAATTCCATCCATCAAACCAACATCTGATGAGAAAGTTCCATTATCTTTCACTCTAGTGCATGATGGCCTCCCAGATCATGCTTTGGAATAGACACTTTTTGTATAGGCTGTTGAGTCGGGATGACCCATATATCCATCACGGTAGATTTAGTGACCTGTAGATGGTTTTTTTATAAATATTTCAAATTATATCACTTTATTGTTTTCGTGGTGTACCATAACATAATTCTTCTCCCCCATTCTTATTTAGTGGGATCTTCTACTACACGACATGGGAACAATGAGATGAAGGATGTCTTCAATCGCTAGACACAACTACTGGTGGATTAAAATTGACAAAATTAGTTTGTAAATCCAAATGCAACACATTGTATAAGTTTTATGGCCACATTGTACAAGTATTCCAATATCATTACGGTGGAACCAATGTCATGGATAAATTTCTATGAATAGATCTAAGAAATATTATGGAAGAAAAAATATATAATAAAATTTTATAAATCCATATCTATATAATTATAGTATTTAAATTAAATAACATTTTTATTTTAGAACCAGTTTAGATTTACCGGAGGAGAATCTACTAAGATTGCATGGTTTATGGATGTTGGGGAGTTCTGGCGATCACACATGCTTGATTTGTATGTTTTTCTAGAATTTTTGAGACAATACTGACTTAGAGGGGGTATCCATATTCCCGGACTATCCAAAAAGTCAATATGAAAAAATTATTGCAGATTAGAAAAATTCTATGTTTAAGGTAATCTCAATCTTTAATGGTTTGCACATAATATTTAATTTTTATTACTTGTATTGGAATTTTCATTGGAAGTGTTAAATAAAAATTTTAATAATTAGGATTCAATGATATATTTTCACACATTAGGTCACACTACAATGCTCGATCATGAAAAGCATAGAGTAATTTTGGATGGTGTTTTGATGTTATAAAGGATGTTCTACTGAAAATATTATTTAATGAATATATTCCATATTTCTATATTCCTCATATATGGTTCTAATCTAGATTTGTGCATTTCCCATTTGCAGCAAGCTATATTTTGCATCGAAGTTCAAGTAACTCATGCAATATTATTTTTCTCCATTACAAAGAAAAGGGAAGAAAGTGAAATAAATGCAAAAACACAAGATAATAGTTTAAGGTTTTTTATTAGTATTGTAAATATTTTTTCGAAAATCATAATTTAATACGTTTTTAATTTCAAAAGTCTACATCGGAGTCCGTCAATGGTAAGGAAGATGGAAAAATCAGGCCAAGTGATTATTCAAATTAGGTATTAGGTTATGACACCTAGGGATAGTATGATGTTGATTAGGGAAAAAAGTCAATACCTCAAGGTATTAGTTGTCATCGAGATCCTCTGAAGCCTCCTAGACCTCTGATCTATAAATCTCTCGTACTAAAGAACATGAGGAAAATTAAATTGATTTATATGATTGTAAAATACCTATGCTGATGACCGATCATTTCATGAAAGATATTATATTTTTGAGTCAGTTGCATCCATATGAGGTTGTCGATACATTTGAATCATTTATGGAGTCAATGTGCTCTTTAAATGATGTGTTTGGTGATTCCAATGATGGTTGTAGTGGCGATGAATGTGGTGGCAAAGGAGTTGTTGGTGGTGAGGGTGGTTCTAATGCTACTATTGTTGATGAGGCTTATATTGATGTGCCTGATGATGATGATGATGATGATGATGATGATGATGGTGGTGGTGTTGATGATGGGCTAGGAAAAGGGTATGGGGATGTTTGTGATAGGGGATATTAATCCGTCTCATTTTTGACTCAGTAGGGAGAATTATGTATATACATTATGAACATGCATTGAATTATTGTATGGATGAGAATTATTAATTTATTTTCATCTAAAACGTTCTGCATACATTTTTACAAGCATTTACATAAATCTAACACTGGAATCCTTAGTAATGCAATGGGTATATGGGTGAGGAAGTTATTCTTCTTTTAAATAATGGTATTTTTTATGTGGCATAAATATCCCCATATGGTGTAGTCTCCCTTATCTTATTCATATAATGTCAATTTCAATTCGAAACTACATTACATGGTCCCCAAATTTCATGTGTGGTTAATTTATTAAAGAAATCAAAAGTGTTTTGGGTCAACTACATGAATGGGTTGAGCTACTATTGGAAAACTGAACTACCTTGAGTGTAATGACATAAATCATTATAGGTTTTATAATTCTCAATGGAATTTGAAATTTCTATTTTCAAATGGTTTTTTTAGAACTGAGAGTCATAAAAATATGTTGAGACTTTTTAATCATTAAAAACTATATTTGGATGGGGTTTATGGGAAAAGAGTTGACATTGTGGTTTTTGGAAGCAATAAAGAATGGATGGGTGGATCGAGTATTTTAGTAGTGATATGAGGTATTTTTTTCTATTCCTCTTCTATTTTGAAACCACCATTCACTTTCAACTAATTTAAATTGGTTTTATTTAGGAATTCGATGTCGATTACACTAGATCATGGTAGAATTGAAAAAATGGATGGGGTTTCACACACCCTACTTTTATGTCATCGTTGGATGACGTCTGCATGCCACCACTCACTTTTTGGATAAGGGATGTCATAATTGTCATTTTATATGAATTTTGGATTAAATTAATCTAATATAGTGAATTATTGAGTGTTTCTGGTTAGGAATTTCTATCAGGTTGGTGCTAGAGTGTGTTGTGGACCCTTTGGTGTGGTGGTCGAGGTCTCGGTGGTGCAATGGTACTATTTCTGTTGTTTGATGATTATTCCACATTTTTTTTAAATTAAATATTTAATTAAAATTATTTCTAATTAATTAATTATGTCATGTGATTCAAGGTGTGACCTTTGGTGGAGGTGAATGCTTAGATGGGTCATGGATGGGCTTGACCAAGGATTGATTCATCTTAGAGATGGTGGTAACTCCATAATGGAGGTAGGTGGTCCCTTTAATAAAATTCCACATATGTGATCATGGATAAGTTTAATACTATATTAATGTTCCCTCTCAACCTACACCCCCTACCAGTGTATTTCCCCCATCCCTCCAATCATGCACAACCACTCCCCCTCCCAACTTGTTTCCCCTACCTCCCATCATACTCCCCCTGTCTCACAACATAAATCCCCCTCCCCACCCATCATATTTCCCCCAACCACAACCTCCCAAAATTGAACCCCCTCCCATCCTGTACACCCCCTCCCTCCCAACCTACACAACTCCCATCCCCCTCCTAACCTACTGCCACGCCCTCCCAACCTGCCCCTCCCTCCGAACATGCACCCCCTCCCTTCTTATCCACCCCCCAAAAACATCTACCCCCACTCACATCTTGTCCCCACTTCCAACCTGCACATACCCCTCCCATTCCCTCTAAACCAACAACACCCCACCCCTCCCACCCACAACTCCTCCCTCGCTCCCAACATGATCCCCCCCTCTATACATGCACCACATCTATCCTAACCTGCACAACCTCCCTACATGCACCCATCCCTCCCAACCTATACACCCCCTCCTCACTCGCAACCTATACCCACCATGTTGGCTACTAGATTTATTTAAAAATTTAATCTATTTATTAATTATTCTTATATTCATGTAATTATAGCCTAATTTTACATTTATCTTCCATATTTTTTTTATATTTTCAGGATAGTTGTTGTATATAGATAGATTCATGTGTCAATATATCACTCTTTATGTATTTAACCTCCTCTTCTCTCAGATCTTTGAATCTATTTCCCATTTTAATATATTTATCTTCATTCTAAAATTATATTTCCCTTGATAGAATGATTGTTTTGTTACTCTATCTTATAACACTATTTTAGTTTCATCACTTTTCCATATGTAGATGATTACCCAAAATAATATATCTTCTAATGAAAATACACTTCTTATTATAATTTATTATTTGAGATGCTTTTATAATGTTTTATTTATATTCTTATCTCCATGGGCCATATACACACATGAATAGTGTATCTCCTCCATTCATTGTGACTTTGGATTGTCAAAGCATATGGGTTAAATTGGATTTTCCATCTAAGTCATTCATTAATTAGTTCACATAATCATAAACAAGAAAACCAAGAAGTTAGCAAGGTATCTAATCCAGAATTTAATGCCAGTTATGTTTTGGTATGAAAATTGTCATTTTTAATGATGGATTAGTTTTGGTTATGATCACACTTTCTTTTAGTTTTCTTTAGTAATTCAAGTTAAATATTTGATGTGTATGGGGTGTTATTTGATTATTTATCGTCTAATATATGAGGCTGAATGAAACATTCTTTAATTCAATATGATTTTTTTGTTAACAAGAACTATGATTATATGTGTTACAAATTCCATTTATAATATGAGAATTGCATTTTTCTTCAAATATGTCATACGTATACTGTTTATTATGTGTATATGAAACATGTGTTCTCTTACTAATAAAATGTATTCTTTTTTTATTATCAATATATGGAAGGTTCATTCATTTTTTTAAATCTATAAAATATAGAATATGTATATTTTATTTTGAACATATGAAATAATGAATAAAAATTCTGAATATATGCAATATAGAATATGTGTCTTGTATATATTCAATTTAATAAACAAATTTAATATTTAAACAGAAATAATTGTGAACTAATATTAATTTTTTCAGGTTTCATGTTTTGAATATTTATAGAGGATTACTTGATCTGAATAGTCAATTTCGATTTAGATGAGTGATGAGTTCCAAATTTTATGTTATCATTACCTTTATCATCATGGTTTTATTTTTCCTTTTTCCTATATTTTTCTTTTTGGTAATTACTGTATTATCATTTCCATGGGATTTTTATGAACAATTGCATAATGAATTGGTTATTTTTTCAAGGATCCAAATTGGATTTTCACTCTGCTTATTCTCATTTTTTATAAAGTGGTATCAAATTGTCTCTAATCATATAGTAATATATATATATGTAAACTAAATTATATTTTATTCTATTCTACAATTTAAATATTGTTTTTACTAATACTAATGATCTTATTTCTCATAATAATGATTTTAGTTTCAATTTCATGTTATAGGAATTAGGAGGTAGTAATAATTTGTATGTAATTTGGGACTTCCATGCTTGGATTAATTGTTATTCTTGAATATTTAAGGTCATATAATCTCTATTTAGTTATCATAATTTGGAAACATCTATAATTTGTAATGAGAATTAAATTTTAATTTTGTTTTGGTAATATATTTTTTATTTTTAATGTAGGTTCCATTTTTGTTTTTATCACACATTCTTGTAGTTTTCCTTAGTTATGTATATTCATTAATAGATTTTATAATACATAATTATCTTTAGAATTGTCAAATATGGTTTATAATTTTAGTTATTTTCATGTTCTTAAAAATAGAATGAGGCAATGTAGATGGTTATGAAATCCCAGATATTCTTGATCAGATGAATGGATTTTCATGCAGTTTTTAATATAGGTTCTTCTTTGTTCTGTTCTCATAATTTGGTTAGTGATATGTTTTCATTATATTATAAGAGTTAATATAATGATTAAATTATTATTAGATTTTTTCCATGTCATGGTTGGTAATATAATTATTCAACTCTCATTATATTTCTTACAATCTTCATGTCTATTCCAATCCTCATTCTTAATATATTTCTTGCTCTCCCTAGATCATTTATCTTAAGTCTTCTGCAATAACTAATTCTCAATTTCCAAATCACTGAAAATAAATTATGAATATCAACATTTAATAAAAATAAAATTGAAAAATGATAATGGTTCAAATATACCTTTGCTTCTAGTAAAAATAGGTGCATTGTTACTCTAATATGGTCCATCATCTTATATAAACAAGTCAAACATCTGGTTCCATTCTAGTTGTGCTGGCTCTAATCCATAGAATATTTTATTCACCTTTTTTACCAAAATCAAGTTATTATCTACTGGTAAACCTATCAGTTTTTTCATATAGATGACATTCTAAAAATAAGCTAGACGAAAATATTTCTTAATATCTATTTATTAAAGAAAAAAATCATTTTATTCTAACAAACATATAATTATTCATATGGTATAATGTTTAAATACCAGTGAATATATTTTTGAGAAATATAATCCTTTATTTTATTGAAACACTTTAATTAATAGCCATATTTTTATCTTTTCCTAGCCTAAAATTCATCCAAAATATAATAATTCCACTTGTTCTCAACTTCCGGTTTACCATCTAGATTTTCAGTTATCTCCGATGTTCCATTGATCTTTAATGAAGGAATCCCTAATTCATGAATAAATCCCATAGTTTTTATTCTCTATGTAAAAATAATTATTCTGTATTTGTAGGATACCATGTATCTATTAGAATAACAATTTTCTAATCAGGTTTAAACCATTACACTAGTATCCTAATACTAGTATTTTTCCTTAACTGAATCAGATAAATAGAAATAGTTAGATATTTTTTTTTCTACAAGTATATTAATTACCATTTATAGAAAATATAGGTCCCATAATTTGTGTTCTCTGACACAATATTTATCTGTCATTGAAATATTTTATGTTTCTTATGGCCTTACTTCTTAACATTCAATTCTTTTAGAAAATAAATTTCAGTTATGAGGTTTTTGTTAATTACTAGTACACTGATCAATATAGACTTTAATAGATTATTTTCCTCAACTTCATGCTCCTCAATGTTTCAACTATTTCATAGAACATTCTCATTGAAAGAAAAATCCATGATTCTAATGATTAGTTTCATATCAACTTCTAATTATGTATTCCTTCATTCTAGAAGATGTTCAAAAAATTGCATCAGGTTTACTCACCTCCCTTTTAATCGAGATGCACTTCAACTTCTTCTCATTTTCCATTTCTACGAGTGATTTAAACTGATGAAACCCTAGAAATACATCATACAAATAATTTAATAATTAGATAAATACTTTAATAGTATCATCATCCATCAAATTGATAATTTAGAGGCAACCACTAATGGGAAAAAAGGGGAAGTTCCCCGAAACATCTATGTATCCCAACCAAAATGTTAGATTATTGGGATTCCAAACATATATATTGAAGGAAATTTGTTCATTCATTCATGGAATAAATAATTCAAACATTAAAATTACTAAATAAAAAATAATAAATATTTATTTAAATTTTATAACTTTTCAGTTCATCCCAATGAGGTGACTAAACTTATAGTTCCATAAGTTTTGATCATCATAATGTTTACTTCCAAAAACCTCCACTCTATCTGATTTTTTGGTCATATAATGGGTCTCATCATTTAATCCTTAGGAAACTATCATTAATCCTCAGTTAACATTCTATACCTCATTATAAAATATAATTATATCACCATTATCATCATGTTTTCTAATGAAAATTAGATTTATTCTTGGTCTGTAATGTGTGTGACAACTTCTATAATTTTCTGTATTAGATGTGTAAGATGGAAAGAAGTAAGAAGTAGGATGGGGAGAAGGAGGTGGATGCAGGAAGATGTAATAAGACACATATACCCATGTTTCATTGAACCATGGGTATATTATATTTCGATAAAAATATATTCATGTTGTTTTCATAACGATGGGAATAGATATATTTCACTAAAAATATATACCTAAGGATTATGAAAACCATAAGTAATATGATACTCTAGGAATCACCTATTCCCATAGTTCATTTAACTATTGGTATATTATATATCGGTAAAAATATATTTCCACGTTTGTTAAAATAGCGGGAATAGATATATACACACAGTTTTAGTAAACATTGGGTATTATGAAATTTCCCTCGGCTATGCCCGCAATTTTGTGAAAACTTGGGGTATAGGGAGATCCCAATGCCTCGGTATCCCACGATTCTTGAATCAATTGGTATATCCTATACCCACAGTTTAAAACTATGGGTATAGGGAAATTTTCCAGAAATGATAGAGTTAATATATTCTTCATAACTAATGACATAATGAATCAAAAATGATTAAAACATATACATGGATATCATAAGTGATCAAATAAGAACACGGACATCAATAAATAATCTCAAAATGGGTTAATTCATATCTCAATTTATTATAAACATACAATCAAAACCTAATTCAATGAAATATTACATAAATGGGTATTGCCTTGGCCTAGTAACAAAGGTAGTTTGTAACAAGATACTTACCAAATCATTAAGGGGTTATAGAGAGCCCCATACATTTATTACTAAGACAAATTATTCATTATATAAATATGGAGGAACATAATCAACATAAAAATTCATATTTGGAAATTAGAATATGAAATTGTTTTTATCTAACCAATCAATAATGATAATCGTAAAACCTAAATATTAATATAGAAAATGCTATAAAAATTGTAAATCCCCAACCAATGTAATCATAAAAACCAAGAGATCTACTAATGATGGTATCATTAAAACTTATCCACAATTTAGAATAAGTAAAATAATTGTTATTTTCATTGATGAATTGAAACACCCTAATATTGTCATTAAAATATTCGGGAGGAAGATAACCTTTCCACAATAAAAATTTCTTTTAAAAACAAACAATTTCTTGATTATTAGTAAAAAAATATCATTAAACCTTCTCTTTTTATACATGTAACATCATAATGAAAACAATGAGGTGTCATGATAGTGTTTAATTCTATAAATGCCAAAAAATATAAAATATCAAATTTTTGTAAAAATGTTAAAACCTACATCATTCAGAAAAATACTAGATACTTCCATTCTGGAAAATTTATAAATTTTCAGAAATGGGAAAAAAATATTTAATAAATCACTTGTAGAGTATAAAAAACTCTTTTATAAAATATAGAGGTTGCTGAATATTAATAATTCACCGATGGAAGAAAAAAATCAAATTCTATTGAAATAATTTTGAAAATAGTATTAAGTACAAAAGAGATGAAATTGGTACTATTACCTAAGAAAATCATTAATAAATATAGGATTATAAAATAGATATAGTTGAATATAAAAATATCTAATAATGTTCCCAAGTGAGGCGTAAACCTGAGCAATTAAAAATAATGATGAGATTTTAAAATAAACCCATACTGATTTTGTAAATATTAAAGCATAATAAACATAAGAAAAATTACATCAAATGAATATTTTAATACAATGAATAATATATATTCATGTTATTAAATATCAATGGATTAGTATATAAGACACACAAATTAAATAAGAGTAGAATATGCCCTAGGTCTGACGGATGTAAAAGTGAGACAAGAAACCAATACCTCATGTATGACTTCTTTCATACATATTTGGATCTGACATATATATAATATATATTTATTATAAATATTTTAAAAAATCTTCATATATATCAAACCAAATATGATTTACCTGTAAATTTTAAGCACCATTTTATTAACAATTCATTCATAAAAACACTATTCTGAGTAATAACATCCTTGTTTTTTAGTTATGGGTTAGTTCAGTAGTTTGGGTCCCTGTAAATTTAATATAGACCCCTAAACAATTTAAATTTTAACATTTTATAAATATAATTTAAATTATAAAAATAATTATAATATTCAACAAAAGATATATATAGAAAAATGAGTTACACCACTCATGGTGACGATGTCCCATACATTCACATACACACAAATTTAATTTATTTGATAGATGCAATGAAAAAATTTAAGTAGTAATTAAACATTATAAATTCAAAATTATATCACATATACCATATATATTTATTAAATACACCATCTTTACTATTCCTGGCCAAATAATAATAAAAACAAATCACATCAGTTTGTGGAGGAATTAGTCCACATGTACACACATGAAACATTATCAAATTAATACATATTAAAATTCAATGATGTAAATGTGATATTATAATTTTATAAGTATAAATTATTAATAAATATCATATATAATCATTACATATTTCATTATGTCAATTAGTGAGAGGTAGTGATTGAAAATGGATTACATTAGTTAATTAGGTGGAAGTATACTATAGACAATAATGACTGATTTATATCACATTTCATAAAAGATGAAATGGATATAGGTTATTACATTTACAAAATAATATATCAATAGACAATATACATTGGTTAAATTATTATAACAAATTTTAAAAATATTTTTTGGTGATATTGTAAGAAAAAAATGAAGATGCTTTGTTAAGAACTATACCTCTTCTCCAGAGATACAATTTTGGGTTTATTCCAAAATCCATTCTTCAGTTGTTTTATTATAAAACCCAGTAATCTATGTAGTGGGGAGTTATGAAAGAAAATTATTTTTTTAGGTATTTCTTGAACCCAATTTAATATCATGTTTTATGGCGATAAAAGGGGTTAATCCCTTTATAAGTGGGGGAGAGAACACACTATAAATTTATGAGAAGTTAAAATTATACCCATGTTTTTTTCATGGTAAATGGCTCCAAAATAGATCATTAGCAACAATTAGATGATATAAGGTAATTTGTTTTCATGAAATATAAATTATACATATGTTTAGATAATCTTATCCCTAATAGATATAGTTTAAACCTTAGGTAAATCCATTTTAATCTGAACCACATTAATTAATATTTATGGATTTTACTATTAATTATGAATAAGAAGTAATCAAAAATATTATATTATATTAATCATTCATATTCAAAAAATTTAATATGTTATAATTAGTTAAATTTATATAGGTTATAGAATTTAATTTAATATCAATCTCACATACACAAAATTGGGTTTCCAATGAAATGTATTTCAAAATTATAAATAGTTTCATATCAAATTAAAAATATAATTGATTCCAATGAACTAAATTAGAAAAAAATTATTATAATTTAACTAATTTAATATGTAACAAAAATTTAAATAAAAAAAGAATCTTTAAATTTATTAAACTATAATTCATTACTAAATAGAAAATAGTTTTTTTGCACTCTTCATATAAAATATTCCTTTCCCAATATTCATAAAAATTTTCTGTAAGAATATTATTATATGATTATTTGGAATTAAATTTCATTTTTTCAAATAAATATTCTAAAAATATAAAAAAATTAATTTTATAATCTGGGCATGACGTCACCATTACATAGAAAAAATGCATTAAAAAAAACATTTTTCTAATTCAAATGATATATTTTTATTTCTAAATAATTATGTAACCATTGAATTTATTGTTACATGTTTAAATCAGAAAATATTCATTATTTACTTTTTCTTATTAATAACCAATAGTTAAAAAACTATTCTATATTGTTTATATTTAAAAAATATATCTCACGGCTCCTTTTAGATCGTAAGTTTGTGTCATATACGCTATCAAACACAAAATTATTATGTTTAAATCAGCGGATGTTGTGATTTTATATATTGAATCTTAGTTTAAATGAAACCATTTATATTTTCTTAAGGGATATTTTTTAATATTTTATGAATTTTTTTAAATATTCTTATGAAAAATATCATATTCTGATGTTTTAATTCAAAATATTAAATGTTATATGATATGTACTTTTCATCCTCATAAACATCCATCAATGTTACTTATTATCTAATGGGAATATATTAAAATAATACCAACGATGTTATAACTTTAGTTGTTATATGTTGATGATGATTTAATAATAATTAAATTAAATCCGCTTCTTTCCAATAATGTAATTACACTATATTAAAATCATGAATGTGTGAATATAATGTTCCACACTTTTGTGCCATTTTTATTATGTGATAATTAATCACAAAATTATATTTCCCTCCATTCAATTGAAAATGGATTGATATCTCATGATATTTATTGACTCAAATGGAGATTTAACCCTATTCAGAAAGGATATTTTTCATTTATAATAATCTTGGCAGTGAGAAATAACTATAAAAATGATGGAATATGGGGTGAACCTAATCATCTATGGGAATATATCCACTAAGATTGTATTTTCAATGACCCTTGACTATGGAATTCATTATTCATTATTATGTGTATGCCAAAAATTTATTCATTATTCTTGATATATGATCTCATGGTCTATGAGTGACTACTAATCATTACAAAATCTTTTAAATTATGTCATTAATTGTGAAAAAAATATCATTTAATGAATCATGATGAATGACATTTGACTAATTCTAGTTTCCATTCCTAATTTATTATCATGTAATGATACCCTTATTCTTACTATATGATCACATATGATAATTGATTGATCCCTTCTTTTTTTACCATTAGTGATCATCGAATCTCATGTTTTCATGTCATTAAATATCCATAGGTATTGAAGAATTTATTAAGATATGGGTTTCTAAGAAGTTTGTTACATTAGAGGAACCATGTGGGGTTTTTTAAGATCATTTATGAAATAAGTGGAATATGTATCGTTGATTTAATGACAATATCCCTTTTATTTTTCTTGGGAGTGTATAATTTTTTATTTTATGAATATTCATATATAATGATGTAATATTTATATATTAAATGATTGGCCACATTAATTGGTATTAGCGTAGAGTTTATTTATTTTTAAAGATTATATAATAAGTTAAATGATGATAGAACCTATAATTACCTTATATTTACGGATAGAGGGATAATACAAAACTATAGTTTCATTTATTTATAAGACGATGTCATAATATAAAATATCATTAGAATGCTATTTATTATTATTTAACTACACACTATGATTAATGATTATTGAATCTCTCACTAATTTTTTAGTTAATAGTTAGACCAATGATGAATCATATGAACAATGAATGCAATGACCAATATGATGACCGTCTATATGAGAATCCAATTGAAATTGGTGCTGGGATGGGATGTCTTATATTTATGATATCCTAAACATTTTTATTTGTGTATTGTAACAAAAATCTGTATCAATATTCTTACAGAAAAATAAAGGAATAAGTAACCATTGAATATTTTTATTACAACGTCCCTATAATTCCTTAAATGAAGTCCCTATATAACAGGTTCCCCAACCTGGGTCATCACATGACCTTCGGTTTACCTCCACATATGCCAAAGGATATCGACTATCAGCTTGTGTCTAAAATGGTATAATTTGGAGAATATAACCACCAATCATAGTAAAACCATATAATAAGAAATATCAATAGATATAGCAACAAGAAAAAAATATATAAATAACACATACTAAATTTTCTAATAGATAATTAGGTAACACATGCTATATCAATATGACGTGAACAATAAATTTTAGGAAGTCACAAAAACAAGATCTATAATAGCAAAAAATTAAATGATACAAAAATAGGTCATGATTACATCCTAGTACTAATATCCCATGCTCTATCCCACCATCCCATGCATAAACCAGATACCAGGTCCCTATCATGAACCTATATTATAAAACAAGTAACTTCTTCTTGAGATACTCTATATCATGGATGCCTAAGAATTGTTTGAGTAAAACATAGTAGGATACCACCATCAGTGTTTTATGAGATAAACTGATTTTAATACATTGAATGCATCTAAACAAGGATCCATAAAGAAGGATAATAAAATGAAACAAGTTCATATTTGAACAATTACAAATTTTCATCTTCATCCATTATGTTCAATTATGAAATCCATCCAACCTAACCTAATCTATACATGATATGATCCTAATTATTATCATCATGAGGATACATAGTTTTATTCGCAATGGGTGTTCATGAGATAATTTTGTTAAACAACAAACCTTAAAGAATTAGTCATATCAATATATTGGGAACATATAGCCTTAGTCCGACATCCCATTACATGAAATACATCAGTGGGGTCTAAAGAATCATTCTAACCCAACCCATAGATGAGAAGCCCCAATCCATGATCACAGTCATACTGTACATTGGTGGGGTATAGGTCATCAGTCTAGGCCTACCCATGGGAGTATAACCTTAGTCCAAAAATAGTCTCATACAATTTAACCCATGTACATGATTCATTTTTCATTTTTTAAAATAACCAATATTACATTCTATAACATAAATATATATGATATTAATATGAACAGATCTTTACATAATTCCACATTTCCCTTTTTAAGAAACACATCAAGAGACACTTAGAACAAATATAAATTCTAAAACATCTCAAAACACCCTATAAAAATGGGTACTCTTTTGAAATCAAAACAAGGCCCAAGGTCTTCATTTCCAAAAAAACACATTCAAAAGAGAACTAAGGAATTTCTAATGAAAAATTTACCTCACCGTCGTTTCACATCAATGATTGAAACCCATTTAAACCCATTTAATACTCATTTAAAATATTCAGCATGTTAACACCTAAATTGAATAATTTACCCATTATTAGACCAATATTTCCCTTATTATAAACATTGAATTGAAGAAAATACAAAACACATAATTTAAAAAACTACAATATTCCCTTACCCATTTCACCAAATTCAAATTTATTCATTTTAATTATCCCCTTAACTATTCCCACATACCAATTAATAATTAAAAAACATTCACTTACATAATTACCATATCTCAAATTTTACCAATTAATTTCACCATTTTCAAGGTTTTGGCATACCCCCAGGATATACCTATATTCAGTCGCACATCATCAACGAACCTAACGGGGTCTGTGAAGGGTCTCTCACCGGATAGTAATTCACAATTTACAATCCTCGTTTAAATACATAGACACATATAAATGTATTATCTTGTAACAACTACATAAACATATAAAACAATAATACTATTGGGAAATTATTTTAGAAAACCATGATCATGCTAGTAAATAACCTTTCATCCAAAATTGGCCCTTGATCCTAGACCACATGATCTTTAAAATCCAATCATAGAATTTATTTGAAAAGTGTGGTTGAGGGCATCAAAAGGATAAGAAACAACACAACTATATTCATTCTGTAAATATAAGGTAATTAAATCAATGAAATTACTAATACTTCGACTAATACTACAAACCATCGAAACACCTATCAACTGGTGGACCAACACACATGGAGGAGGAGAAGGATACTGGTTCATCAAAATAGATATAGAGAGTTTAATGGGGGATAAAATTTGGGCAGGAAGAACTATAATTTCTAGAGAAAATGGTAAAACCCTACTAGTAATGTGGCACTTGATTGGGCATTATAGTTTTCCATACCCCACTACAAACGTGTGGATTCATCTATCCCACAAGAAACTAAGCTGCACCATTTTCCTAGGCACACACATGGTTAGAGAAACTATATAGTGGTCCAGTGTTCTACACTATCCAAGGAATTATGAAGAAGCATGGTTCCCTAAGCCACCCCAATGGTTTCCCAAACCATCCCCTTCTACCGGACCAACTGTTATAGTGTACAATTACAAATAACTCCGCTCCAAACATGCCCTCTACACATATTGGACCCTTTCCCATATCTTTATTATCCAATATCCTCAGAACACCCTATATACCTATCATAATCCTTAGAAATATTTCATATCAAAAAAAAAAATATTCTTGGATGTATCATATCACAGGGTCAGTATCCTAAAACCTCCCCACCTTATAGTTGCTCAACCTTATGATATATTTCCCATCTTCAGAAAGCCTCTATAAAAAATTGTTGGTCTACCTATTCACCTTTACAATGTCATCTTCCATGTCTTCCCCAAAACATGTCCATTCCATCACAACACTCTGATCAATGAAATAAAAATACCTCAAATAATTTCCTCATTATGATCCATAACACGGACCTTATCCGCCTAACTGGATGCCTCAACCACTAGTCAATTTCACCCAAGAAAACTATAAAAACAATGTGAGAGATCCAGTGAAATACCCCCAAAACTACTATAAATGAACACAAAAAGAGTTTACTATGTTTTTGGTAAGAGATGGTTAGTACACCCTCAGTCTGGTTTTTCCAACAACTATAAAACTAAAAAATATATCTAGTGTCAAAATATGGGTATAATATTTCCACCCAAATCCCATGACCTACGTCGATCCAAAACTCCAGCCCCAATAACTACAATCCCAATTCAGACATTTGAATCACAATAAAGGAACTACCCTCATATATAGTATTTAACAAGTTAAACCAAAGACAACCTTCATTTAAAAATGAAAACACAATGATGGATATTTTCCAATCCCATACAACCCAAAAAACTGAACATATCATCAACTGAACTCCTACATAATACGGTGAACCCCACCATATGCTTGTGTAAAAAAACCCACATCCACTCTTTGGAATATCCAACCCAAAAAAAAGTAACAAAAAAATAAACTAAAATGTATAAAATGTACCCATCATGATTCCCAAATCACAATGCCAAAAAATCTAAAATATCACTAGCCCCAAAACAATAAACTTCAATTCCCTCAAGACCACCTAGAATAGATTCACCTCAATCATCCATATATTATCTAATTAAAATATTGTTCAATCCCTAAACATGTTTCCATTACAAAGATACACTTTTCTATCAAAACATAAACTATAGGTGGGTTACAACCCTTCACATCCATTCCTTTTTCCCAGCTACATCTGTCCAACCCTAACCAAGTTATCTTTATGAGGGACAACATTTACTTTTGGCATGTCACCATTTATCATGGCCATGAAACCTTCCCACATAAGGCATACTACCATAATCTGATGTACCTTCCATAGTCGACTCCTGAAATTTAGTGAAACTCAATAGTCAAGGAACCTAAAAATTCCGAATTCATAATCATGATTAATGGAATCCAATTATAAACATTCGATAAAAAACACTGACACTGCATTTAGGCCCACCACGAGCTCGAGTCCAAAACTCGGCTCGATCATCCTTTGCATCCAACTCCCAAATACACTTCCTTCAGAATTTAATATATACCAAAAATGTTCCTCATTGTATTCTTGATGAAACCACTTCTAACCCATGGTTAGTTCCACTCATCTACCACTGACCAATCATTCCACACAATTGAATAATTTTTGGAACCACATCCATATACATATTCCATCCATCATAACCCACATTCAAACTCTATTGAACCCAAAATGTGGTTGTGACCATCAATTCCGAAGGTGAGAAAAAAATAATATAATTAAAAATCGACCATTATTATATTCTTATAATGAAACCATTAAAAATCAGCACAATGTAATTTCAAAAAAAACCTAAATCAGATATAGTATATTGTTCACCAAAAACCATAATGCCTCACATTAAACATTATCCAATGGAGAAACTACAAAAATATCTTTTCATCTCACCAAAATAAATTCTTATGTTTCATGGTCTGTAGAAAAATTTATCTTGTTATACCCTAGACATTGTAAAGATATTGGTTCTGAATATCTCAAGTATATAAGTACACAAACATGTAAATGATGAATATCATCACAAGAAATCCATCACACTGATCCAAAACTAAGTAGTAATTATCATTTCTAGAACATTAAACAATAGCATAACAGATAATAAAACATGATTATCCCATGAAAACTTTTCACACATCCCAAAATGGAATCATGCCTCTCTAGAATGTGCCAAACATAAGGACACCATCATAACCATTTACATCAAATATTTTCTTTATACCACTCACTAGACCTGGACCTTCATCATACGAGTTGTACATCAATGAAGCTAGTCCCAATCACCCAGTTATGAAACTAACCTTTCTTCATAGTCCATTATCCCCATGTTAAGCCATGAATTTCATTATTTCCCTTCCATCTTCTAATATTATGAAAAAACTATTCAAATAACATGACTGACCCTCATCTTGTGTTTCAAATTCTACTTGAATTGTTCCTATCAATTCTTTGGTCACCCTTTATTTTCCACCCCAAACTCAACCCAATTCTGTCGTTAAACGTTATCCAAAACATTGTGTCAAGCACTATAAGTATCTATCCTTTCGACACCAACCCTACAACCAATCACACACACTCTAGTTCATTCATGAGAAATAATCCAAGGAATAACCATACACCTCTCAGTTAAACTCAGTCACATCTACAAAGAATTTTCCCATCTCAAATGAATTACCCATTGATCACATTACGATAAACCCTTTATGTTAGGGTACCCTCCAACAGGGCTTCCCTAGATTTCAAAAAAACAATCATGCATGAAAAAAACATATGAAACATATCTAAACCCATTATCTTTACCACATATCACTCTAGGCCAAACCCATAATAAAAACAATATCTATGTGGAACTACCAAATCCATTAACATACACATATGCCATATGCGCCCAAACACAATAGAAACCTAACTGACCCCTACCACGGGTCAAACTAAGAGGTTAAGCATAATAAAATCCATAAAATAGGGTTACATCTTGAAAAGTACATTGAATTCCCCACTAATCCATACACATCGAATGTCTAACATGTCACTTCCCATGAGCAGCACTCTTACTAAAATTTTGAGCACACAACATCAAAAACACCTAAAAATACTATAAGTATCACATAAATGGTACATTCACACATAAATTTATATTGTGGTCCAAAAAAACATCAATGGTTCTGAACCAAAATATTAAAGGCCCCATACCAAAGACACTTTCATGAGAAACATTTCACTATTAGAGACATGCAACCCATCAAAATCTCACATCACATAACCCAATATATGAATACATGGTCACTCACCCTACCCAAAAAACACATAAACATTGTCAAAAAACAACACAAGGGGTTCTCACTATCAGTGTCCCCAAAAGTTCCTCCATTTCATATTCTTATTTGATAAACATTAACATTTCAAAACATGAAAATTAGCATATAAAAAACTCTATTTAAAAAACCCATGGATTTACACCTTTACAAATAATTTTATTAAAAAACCATTCCCAAAATCCCATAATAAATTGAAATTCAAATTTCAAATAATTTTCAACATCAATAATTTTTCAAAATAAAAATAGGCATAAACCATGAATAGAAAATCACTCTACCAGTATACAAATTTCTAGTAACTAACAGTCAAAGGAATCAAACAATTTAACAATCCTTCTTATGTGTATAGAATGATGAAAAACACAAAAAGCCTTTCTTTTAATATCATGAAAAGAAATAAAACCTCATAAATCTATAAAATCACATTTTTGGGTTCTATTCAATGTAGAAGTATCAATAATTTTTAAAATCAGAAAACATCACATCAATCCCCACTCATAGAAAATGAATTTTCTCTAATACATGGAGATATAAGAACCCATGTATGATCCCATTAAAAACCTATGATAGGATCCTAATCTCATTCCTACCTTACCAAAATTGTAATATAGAATAAAACCATCTCTAATACAAATCTATAACACTTTGATTAGGGTTACACTATAAATAGTGCACTGTGTTGGGATTCCACATAACTGTATACTTCACTCCCCATATGAGAGAATATTATGAATAGTAGAATGGGTATAAAAAGTTAAAATTGGGATATTTTACTAACTCATTATAGTAAAACCATGGTACAAATAATATAATGATATACGATAAACAGTAAAAAAATAAAGGGACCGCATATAGAAAGTGGCAATGGGTAACCGAGTAACATATTCTAAATCAATATGATGTGAACAATACATTTAAGGTTGTCATTAAAAAAAGATATATTATATAAAAAATATAAAATATCCATAACATTGTCTTGACTCTATCCCTAAATAAACATCATATTCTTTAACCAACCACCCCCTGCACAAATTGAACCCTATGTCCCTATCTTGAACCTATACCAGAAAACAAGTAGAATCTAGTTGGTTACCCATGTTGCATGGAGGTCTTATAAGAGTCTATGTAAAAATCAGTAGGCTCTCAAAAACAATGTATAATGTAATAACCAGTCTATGCAATTGTGTTTATAAAAAACTAAGGTACAATTAGGGAATATTTCAATAAAAGAAACATGATCACATTTAAACAATTATAAATTAACCATTTTATCCTTTAATTCCCATCATATAATCCAACCAACCTAACACACTCTATCAATGATGGGAGACTATTCCATACCAGGAATGCGTCACATACATTTAGTAAAATGAGGATTTCACAAGTCATTTATATTTAATAATGTTCCTTAGAGAATCGGCCTAGGTAACCATGTCATATCAGTACATTGGGAACATATAGCCTCATTCGGACAACCCAAATCATGGAATGCATTAGTGGGGCATATAGAATCATTCTATCCTCTCCCATAGATGACGAGCATTAGTTGAACATCGTATTCATTCCATACACATTAGGTTCTAAGAGGAACGGTCTCGCCTATCAAGTAGGAGTACAGACTCAATATCGAACCCACTCATACTATTTACCACATTATATACATCTTTATTCATTTTTCATAATTAACAACATTACATTCCACAACATAATTACCCCTCATGATAATTTGAACATCCCTTTACATCATTCCTCATATCCCTTTTAAAACAATACATCTATAGATGCAAAGAACAACTATACATTCTAAACTAAATTCGAAGACAAACTGTAATACATGGGTCTTCCTTTGAAATTTATACATGGTCCAAGGCCTTCATTTCCAAAAAAAACCATTGCAATGATATATTATAGAATTTTCACCAAAAATTATCCTCACAAAATCTTAATATACATGATTTAAAACCATTTATAACCCTATTTAAATCACCTTGATTTAAAAAATCTCAATTTAAATCATAAATCCATTTTTAAAACACCATTTTCCTCATTTGGAACAATAAATGAATCAAAATCCAAAACACATCATTTAATCCACTTTAGAAGCACCTTATCCATTTCACACGATCATACATATAATTATTTCAATTATCCCCCAAAACATTCCCACATTACAATTTACATTTTATAATAGATTAATGTTCATTTTTCCTAAATCAAAAAAATTTCATATTCATTTAACCATTTTCAAGTGTTTGGCATACCCCATGGGTAGACCTTCATTCTGCCAAAAATTATAAATGAAACCAATGAGGTTTATGAATGGTCTCAAAAAACATATTAATTCCCAATTAACTTCCTTAGTGAAATACATGCAAATGAATCATGGTAATAACTTTAAACAAATATATTCGCATATATAATAATAAAAAATTGTTAAAGTCTTCTAAAAAAGCCCACATAATGCTTGTAGACAACTACCTTATGAAACCTAGACTACTAACCCTAGCACTAAAAAATCCTAACATACAATCATAGTTTCTATTGGAAAATAGGGTTTTGGGGATTCAAAAGCGTAGAAGACAATACACATAATCTCTTCCTAAAAATAGAAGGAAACATAGTCTAAGACTTAGCTAATGCTTAGATTGACACCAAAAAACACCCAAAAATCCTATGAATCAAAGGATAATCATAAATGGAGGTGGCGGTGGTTAATGGTCCCACACACAATTGTAGGGGGTCAAGATAGGGAGAAAATTATGGATGAAATAAATCTGATTTCATGTGAAAATGATAAAACTGAACTACTTTTGTGGTAGAATGATTGGCTATGCTATTTTCCTAGTATTTTGATAACTATATGAATCCATATGTCCTAGAGGAATACAATCCACAATTTTTTCTTATATACATGAATAATTTGAACAACCATGTGGTGGAAGTGCATTCGCCACTACCCCAAGTGATTTTGAGCTACAAATTATCATTAGACATCCTCCATGGTTTCCCTAACCATTACCCCTATTCGGCATACAACATGATTACGGAACTCGATTACTACAAACCATGCACCAATTTTTATCTTAGAAATAATTTTCCTCTCATACATATTTTTAATGTCTCTAACCCCCTGACCACCCACTGAAGTAATGGCCCATACCATAGGGGCCCATGTCATGACTACACCAATCCCAACACCAATAGTACAGGGGCTGCTGACTAGCACTGAGTAAGCTTACACCAAAAAATGGGAGGCATTTTCTTAAGTACCTATCAGTATACACACATATCTAAGACACAAATTCTGAAATGTAAAAGCACTAATTAAACAATTTCAGGAAACTACTATATCCCACAACCTATGAACAATAGTGAAAATTATGTAAAGTAAATAAGGCCAATTCATTCCAACTAAAAGAAAAGAGACTACAGACAAAAGTCCAACATATAAAGTAGAGGTACTGGGACTTTTTTCATAAAAGCAGCAAGATCAAAACTCAGCTTGACTTGTCTCACAAGGAATTTCTTGGTCCCCGCCTTCCTAAAACACTATTAAAATTCGATCATCTTCAGAAGACATGATAGATGTTGGAAAACCTATGCAGGGGTGAGTAAAAAAATACACAATATGACAACCCAAAACCAAAAAGCAATAACACAAACAAATTACACAATGAAGACACAATGAATGAATAACAAAAAAGAATACCATAGAGGAAATACCATGATGGAATACCACAATGGAGATTACATGAAGGAATGATGCCAAAGAATACCAATAAAGAATACAAAAAAAGGAACACATAGTCATCTCTTAACATATATATGCGTACTGAAAATATATCAATAACATCCAAATATGATCAATACTATATGAAAAATAGTGTAAAAAACACACATAGTCTCCATAAGACATATAGTATCCATAGGACATGTATTCTCCATAATACACACAGTCTCTATATGACACACAATCTCTGGGTCACATCCAACCAATGAAATGATTTATCAAAGTGTTCTCATTCCATATAAACTCCCCCCTCAATCCATTAGGTCATATGAAAAATTTCACATAAAATAAAATAGGATATCTGGAAATAACATTCCCATCAGGTCCCAATTCTATAAATAGCATGTGAAATGGAAACTCATTTTGAATGTGATAATTGTTTAAACATTCTAGAAGGGGTTCACTAGGCTGTGGACTAATCGGTTTGGCCACCCCCTGAGGTAGCTCGATTTCATGTAGTGGTCAACCATGCCCCAACTACTGATGCCGTAAGGAAGCTCAGTCCAAAATGGATCGTGGTCAACTATTTCTCAGTCTGACCTCTCCGGTCTGTCCTGGGACTGACCTGGGTCTGCCAAAACATGTAGGGTCTAACCCGACCAGTTGGGTCTATCCCAGTACGTCGAGATGACCTAACCTATTGGACTGAGCCCTCTCTGGCTCAGCCCAAACCATCTCACTAAACCTTCCTAACATGCTATCTCAACCTATTACCATGTCTGTCCATTCATACAGTTACCCTCGGTGATGGCTGTCAGTCCATGCGGCCACCCTGCTACATCCCAAGCAGTTCCACTACCGTGTCCCACGGGGCGACATATGCCCTATTCCACTGTGAACTACTGGCATCCAGTTCCCTTCCTTCTATAGTTCCCTATTATTCCCCTAGTGCTCAAATATTTGAATTTAAAACACATATGTGACCCTTGGGTCCTGAGCTACACAGATCCAACTGATGTATACCCTTCACTATAATATAGGAGGTATGATAATGTTGAAGGCCTCTTGAATTGCCATGTTGTGATCACAAGGATCCAACGATTAACAATTAAATGAATGGGGGATAGAAAGAACAAGAAATCCTAAATAATGAACATTGGGCTTTGTTCATGTTGGCCTCAATTCATTATCTTTAGATGGATAAACAAAGTGGATAAAATAATATCCTGACAATACCACATCAATAACCCATCCCACAATAAGGACCAAACCATAGATCAATCTATTTTTGGATTAACCAACATTCATCATTGAAATTAATATCAAATAAAAAAATTAATGGAAAATATTCCCTACCAGGGATATAGATCTTTCACTATCAATAATTGATTATCGTTGGCAATCCTTCATGAATGATATCTAATCCTAGTGTTTGTCATCACTATTGAGAGAATTATCTAATGTTTCTCTACTATGACTCAAGAGAATTTATTGGGTTATTATAATAACACTGGATCCCTTTCTTTCCCATAATTTAAAATAAATTAAATCACTAAATTGACATAATATTAATAAAAATAAACACATAATTTATTTTATTCAATAAAACTCCCAAAGACTATTTCTCACAACTGACCCATGATGAACGATGTTAGAACTCAATTAGGGAAAATACCATATTAATAACTCAATTGTGGTCTAAGATATCTCAAATGGCTCACCATTCGAGAGTAATTGGGTTTTAAAAAAAATTATTTTACTTAATTTTTTTCAGGTACAGTTACGTCCTAGGTGAATTTTTCTTCAGATGATTCGCACTGACATAATTTAGGTCACACATAAGGTGAATCCACCATTCTGATCTCAACGGAAAAAAAAAATTTGATATAGGAAACCATTTAATTTATATTCAACTAAATTTAAGAAATTAAATCACATTTTTTAAAAAAAATATAACAAATTTATATGAATTGTTCCAGGAACAGCAGGCCTTAGAATCACATGTCATCTTAGTTCCTGGTCTAAAAACATTTTCAAATATTTTATAAATATAAAATTATTAAAATCTGAGTTAATAAATTCTCTGAACCAAAGGGATTTATATCCCTAAAAATTAAAAATAAATGCTACTCAAAAAAATGAGGGTACTTATAATAAATCTGAGCCTCCCACATTGAGCTGTTATCCTAGAGATTTCATTTCTTCTACCAGACACACACGAGAGGAATTGACCAACGACAAAAGATTATATCTGATTGACCCTAAATCTCTACTGATACTCAAAAAAGTCACCCCAACATTCATTTATATCAATAACTATTCAATGAAGTTTGATGGGTCATGCACATACCTCCTCAGCTACAACTTGGAAGATATCATTTACCCAAACTAGCTGTGGAGGTAGAGAAAAGTAGTACACCATCTCACCAAATCTACATAGTATTAGGAATGGTCTGATGAAACTTAGAGACAACTTACTACCCTGAACAATTCTCCATAATCCACATTGTGGTGTAACCCGAAGGAACACATTTTCTCCTTCATTGAACTCCAATGACCGTCATAGTCTATCACCTTAAAACATATGATAGATTTATGTAGTCTTCATCCACTCCTATATGATTTTCACCTTATCTATAGTCAGTTATACCAACTCTGGGCCCATGAGCGGTGTATCTCATGGGTCTTTCCAGAAATGTGGTGACCTATAGGGTCTCCCATACAAGGCCATGTATGGTGCCAAACTAATGGTGTAATGGTAGTTTTTTTTGTATGCAAACATCAAAATGGGTAGGCGATCCTCCCAATTGTGGTGAAAATAAAAAATTAAATCTTATATAATGTCATCCAAAACACATATAGGTAACACTATCTTGCCATAATTTTTTGGGTGAAATGTTTTTCTCCATATTATCTAAGTCCCAAATGAAACCAAGAATCCCTTTGACAACCAGGATGTATTGCGGGCATCACAATCTAAGAAAATATCTGATGGAACTCCACAGAGTCAAACTGTCTCGTGCTTATAGAGGTGTTTCATGCTCTCTAATAAACACTTCTCCTGGATACTTTGGAATTGAGACAACTAGGTGATTCGGTCAATAATCACCCAGATGGTATCGTGTCCCATTGAAATATGTGGTAAATATTTTATTAAGTCCATCGATATCCCATATCACATTCATTACACCACTCATGGGGTTGAGTAAAACCTGATGGAACCTACTGCTCAACCTTCACCCACTAACAAGTAAGGAATCAAGAAATAAACTTTTCTACTCCTTTCATCATCACTAGACACCAAAATTGAATTTAGAGTTCCTGATACATCATCTCCATACATGAATGTACATGAATGGGGATATATAGAATACCCTAAAATCCTCTTCTAGTAACACTGCTGGAAATATTGTGCACCCATTGATTAGAATGATGTGCTTTCCAACTTTTGAATATCTATCAGGGGAATTCCCTATGAACATATGAGCATGTACTGTCTCACAATCAGTATCCCTAAGGATGTGCCTCCCTAGATCGATGTATTAGTGGAGAGGTAACAATAATTGACTAGAGGTATGCTTATCCATCCACATCCACAAAGGATATCTAAAATAAAGAAAACATCCTTGATTCCTCCTTTAGAAACCGTGAACTAGATCTCATGATTAGAGGATAATCCACCACATTCCCCCTCCCATGGGTTTAGGCAATTGGAATTTCATAGTCCAGGAGTAACTGTAGCCATCGCCTCTATCTCATGCTCACATTCGTATGAAAAATATATAATTGAGACACTTTTTGTCAGAGTAAATGATAAATTGATTTCCAATCAGGTAGTGTCTTTTTATCTTCAAAGTGAATACAAATTCTCCTAAATACAGACCATGGATCTTGTAGTTATACTCACGTGGTTTCAATTATCATGAACCATGTGAAATTCACGCTTGCACATGCATCATGACCTAACTGGGCCCGAATCCAGATGCATCGTAGAACACTATGTACTTGATAACCTCCTATGGAAATCTATATATGGGTGTGCATGTCAATATCTACATCAACTAATAAAAACTTTCATGACACTTCTCCGTCCATACAAATGGTTTTCCATTTTTTGTGATAGATATCAAAGATTCTCCACCACTAGAAACTTCACGTAGAAACCTCTGATAGTACCCAGTTAAACCAAAGAAACTCCAGACAATGGTAACACTATTTGGTGGCTCCCATGTAAGCAACTCTATAATCATTGTTAGATCCACTACAACTCTAACCTATTAAATAACATGTCCTAGACATTGGACCTCCCAAATCCATAACTAACATAGAGAGAACATCCCGTAAAGATGTTATTCGTGGAGTGTGTTCAAGACCTTCCTTAAGTGTCTCATAGGATCCTTTCCAGACACCGAGTACACTAGGATGTCCTCAATGAAGACCACAACAAACATGTATTTATATGGCTGAAAGATCCTATTCCGGAGTCCCATGAACACTACTGTGAAATTTTTTACACTCTGTAGCATCACCAAGTATTCATAGTAGTTTTAACAACACATGAAGGGCATATACTTTGTATCCTCATCCCGTACTCATTGTTGGTGATTGGCAGATCTTAAGTCTATCTTTGAGAACCAAAATTCTTCGTTCAATTGATCTAAGAGGTAATAAATCCTCAGTAGTGGATACTTATTCATTAAAGTCACATAGTTCTGGCACCGTAAGTCGACACCTAACCTCATGCTCCCATCTTACTTCTTGGAAAACAAAAATGGGGCTACCCAGGATGAAACACTAGGTCTAACGAATCCCTTCCTCTACATTTCATAAAACTGCACCCTTTGCTAATGAAGCTCTTCAAGAGCCATAAAATATCAAGGTTTATATATCTCTGTCATCCCATGGTCATGATAAATACATAATACTACCAGTCTATAGGGAGGTAATCCTATAATATCTTATAGATAGATAACATGATACTCAGCAACCACTATAAGAAACTATGGACTCAAATCATCCAGTACACTGAGGGCCAGTCTAGCCAACTAATGAGTGATCGGCTACACCCTCCAATGTGTATGTCCATCCTACATTGTCTACATTTCCATTTCACTAATAATGGGAAAACCAATCCCATCACTGAAGACAGGCTAAACTCTACACCAAAAATAATTGATTAGAGCTTGGACTTTGGATAACAAGTCTATACAAAGAATGAATTTTTAAGGCCTTGACGCTGATGCTATGATATCAAAACAAAAACTCTCACCTCCAAGAGTCATGTCACACATTTGGCCCCAGTGTTTCATCATAAAATATACTATTGTATGAGTCTTTAAGCATAAGGATCAAGTCAACTGTGCATCCAGAATCTGTGAGTCTCAAACATGGTTAATGGAAAAAAAGAATGACTGGAACTTGGGTTTATTAAAAATATAACTAATATGGAAAGGACATAGACTATAGCTCTAATAATCCATAGAGACTCATGGTCATAATACTCTATAGCCTATTTTTGTTCTCATCCCTATCTCCTAGATTGATGAGCCTATAATGGACAACCTGGTGGTGATGGTTTTAATAGCTCATATGTATGAAAACCTAATGTTTCCCCACCTACTCCCCTACCACATCCACCACCATGTGGACCACCCTAATCTTTAATTTTCCACTACACCGGTAGCTCCTCTACTATCCCTTAATCATCCATATAATGAGTTGTGAAATCCCATTCCAATAGTGACCAACCCCCACACATGAATCACAATTTTCCCCACAGTATACTCGATCTACCATTAGTGCCATTCACTACTAATCTTGTGTGTTGGAATCGTGTCCCGAAGCACCTCACCCAATTGGGTCCCTTTGACTTCTCTATGATACCTAATATTGAGGTCTCAGTGGCCTGGTTCCTAGTGGTATCTCCCACTTCAGGTTCCACCTACTCTATAAATCTCTCCAATATAAGGGCTCATTCAAGTAACACAACATAAGTAGAAATGATAAGGTATATCAAGGATTCCTTGATCTCTAAAAATATGTATTTTTTTATAATTCCAATCACTGAATAATGGGTCTCTTGCCATATCTGTGGAGTACCACTAATTATTGAAAAATCTAAAAGAATACACTGCCATAGTATGACTTCCCTACTAAAAATGTATAATCATCTACATGCGCACTAACTGCAACATGGCAGTAAATAACCCCTCTCTAAAGAGATGATAGACATATTACTAACGGAGATTCATCTCATCATGTTTATAGGTCACTAAGATCCATTATATACCTAATGATCCATGAGAAAGAATCACAACAAAGTCTTCCCTCTGGTTGGAATACATCCTCACAAGGTGGAAGACACATGTAACTACGTCTAATAAATCTGCAATTGCTTGGGTGTCTGGATCACCCAAATATTTTAGAGGTCACTAGATCTGAAACATATACGACATGATCATTCTACACGCATCCTCTTCTGGTAGTGTATTATGCTCGATGAGTGGTGGTATATCTATTAAACCACCTGAAGGTGATAACTCTTATATAAGCCCCTATCGGGATGCCTCATCACTAGGCGGGTCATCCTCATGATCAAAAACTAGAATCCTTGATGGCTATCTGTGTGGAGGAATCCTATTATAAAATAAGACCTACAAATTTCAATACAGTATATCTAGAGAGATTAATTAATAATTAGATTGAATACAAAACTATTCATATATGATGCATGTTCCGTTATTTTCCATTCAACCATTTTTTTAGGTACTGAGTTCCATGATTTTTTCCAGACTCCTAATGTATGGATATATTGGTTTCCATAATAACACTAGATTCCAAGAGCTGAATGACAAAATTTAAACAATTAACACATTTTACCCAAAAAAACATCATAGATTCCATGTACTAAAATAGTACTAACATGCTCAGATACTACCCTATAATGACCCATACCAAAGTGGACCATGTCGTGACTACACCAAGACCACCTCCAATGGGTGAGATGATGGTGAGTGTCTCTGAGTAGGAATATAGCACAAGTTGGAAGAATTTTACTAAGTACTTGTATGAACACACACATATCTAAGCCAAAATGAGGATGTGTAAAAGCACTAAGTAAACAATTCATGAAAAACACTATATCCCAATAAAATAGTACAACAATGAATGTGCTATAATTTAAACAAGGAAAAAAAGTCTCACATAAATAAAAGATTCTACAACCAGAAGTCTATCCTGTGAAGTAAGAGGTACTAGTATAGTCATCAGAAAAGATATGGGAACACACTTTTGTTTTTACAGCCTCACAAGGAATCTGATGGTCCTGGTCTACCTGGAAGTCATTTGAAAAATCAGTCATATAAACAAGGAAAGACATGTGAGGGAAAAGCATATGAATAGGTAAGTAAAACAATACATTGTAGGACTCCCTGAAACTATAATGGAATACCACTATGGGAATGCCACATAGGATATATAGTGAAGGCAATACCATAAAAGAATACCAAAATGGAATACCATAGATAAAATACCATAAAGGAATACAATAATGGAGATACCCTAAAGGAATACCACTAAAAAATAAAATAATGTAACAACACCAAGGAAGAACACAAAGGATTTCATAGTGAACTCTACATAGATATATTTCTACACAAAATATATCAAGAACATCCATATATACTCAATCCAATAGGACACACAATCTCAACAAGAAACATAGTATTCATAAAGAACAATTATTCTTAAGAAAAACAGTCTTAATAAGACACATAGTCTCCAAATGCTACATAGTCTCTATAAGAGACACAATATCTAGGTCATAACAATCTATAGAAATGTTTCCTCAAATCATGCTTATCCAAGGGAACTCACACTTCAATCCATTAGATCATATTCTAAGTCAAACAAAAACTACATAGGATATCTTGAAATGAGTGCCTCATTGTATGGGTCCTAATGATGCATAGGGATAATAAAATAGACTTCCACTTTGAAAGTTATGGTCATTTGAAAATTACATAAGGGGGTTCACTGGGCTATGGATAGACCATACATTCGGTCCACCAATAATGGAATTTGACCACACTGAAGCTACATCAACTACATTACCTTTTGTTCAACCATGACTAACAGTTGGTTGTGGCTTGGTCAGGCCACCCAAGTCTGACGTGAGCTCACCCAGACCTGCAAGGTCTGGCCTAACCCGTCGGGTCCAACCAGGTCCACCGAGTCAATTCGTCCCATTTGGCTGACCCACTTCGGCTATGCCTAACCCACGTCGTTGGACTGAACCACTACACTGGCCCAACCCACTCTCCCGAAGAGGCATGTTACAATGTTATTCCACCCAAGAGGTTTTCCTTTCTTCCTAGGGTGCTCCAATATCTGAAACCAAAAAACCTCTAAGTCCCTCTGGTCCCTAGAAACACTAATCCAGCCTCTGGTTTGTCTTACATCCAATATTGGGGTCTGATCATGGTCAGTGTCTCCTGAAAAGCTGATCTGTGATCACGAGGATCCAATGTTGAAAAATCCATGAATATGGGATATAATGTACAATAATGACTATATAATGAACCTTGGACATTGTTTACATCAGAATCGATTTGTCCTTATTAGAAGGATAAACGAAGTGTATAAACTAATCTCTCAATAATACCACATCAATAACCTATCCCGAAATAATGAGTTAACCAAAGATCTATCTATTTTTGGATTTACTAACATTCATTATTGAAATTAGGAACATGTAAATGAAACATTGGGTCAAAGTCCATACCTAGGATATTGATCATTTGGTGTTGAGGATTGATTTCCAGTGGTTATCCGTAAAGAATGGTCTATGATCCCAGTGTTCTTCTTCTATACTAAGAGAATTCTATAGGGATTCTCTCTAAAACCTCCAAAGAATTTCCAGGGTTCTGAGCCTAACCCAGGCCTCCCCACTCTCTTCATTTTAGTGAAACAACATCACTGCATCGACATAACATTAAAATAAAACAAACTCACAATTTATTTTATTCATTAAAATTTCCAAAATCTATTTTCCACAACCGTCCCAAATCGGCCAACATTTGGCCTTTCTTAAGGAAAAAAATCACATTACAAACTCAATGGTGGTCTTAGATTTCTTATCTATGCCATTGTTAATAAATTATCAGGATTATAAAATAAAAAAATAAAACTAATTATTTTATTTAAAATTACATTCTGGAAGTAATTTTTTTCAGATGACCCGTGTTGGCTAATGTTAACTCGCGCCGGGGGTAAAAATGTCATTATGATATCAATCATGCCCTTTGATTTCTCATCTAGGAACCCATTTATAATATATTCTAATTTTTTCGGAAATCCACGCATGTGTGCACTTCTAAACATACTTTTTTTTAAAAAAAATCTGAGCACACCTGACCTTCGAATCACACACCCTCTCAACACCTGATATTAGATTATTCCAAAATTATTTTATAAAATAAAATAATGATAATCTAGTTCATTATACTAGATAAAATTTCTAATCACCGAACTCATTTTATAAACTATGAATTCATTCTAGGACGTATGTTTTGTTAGTGTCGGGATCATACAATCAAACGTACTTTAGAGTTTACTCTAATATAATTATTGTGACAAATAGATCATTATTATATAAATTGTAGTATTATTTCACAAGTTATCAAACTATTCTATGTTTTCTATCCAGATATAATTAGGATGGTGATTCTGAAGAATGGTATAACCTTTTCTGCTTTACAATGAAAGTTGTGGAGATTAAATCCATAACGTGTAAAGACATAAAGAACGTATTATTCAATTTGTATTGCAGTAAAATTGTTCACAATAAAATAGAGATGAATTTTTTTGACCACAATAATAGGGATGATTAATAAATTAATACAAATTAGGGAACATTCACTAGACATCAATGGTATGCTACATGTTTTCTCGTTATCCTTGAATGATGAAATTATCAGTTAATTAGTGGATTAAGATCATTTATCTAAATGTAATTGTATATTTGAGATATTGATAACTATATTTAAATATTTGGACATGATATCAAGTTATAAATTATGATATTATACTTTCATTGTTTTCATTATTTTGGTGGCAAGTACTGAAAGATGTATTTTTTAGGAAATTTAAATAGTAAAACCCATAAAGGAATGAAAATTAATTTTCATTCATGATAAAAGTGTTTAAGGAAGCATAAGGATAATTAAATTAATGTTTTGGTAATTTTTTTCAGTTTCTAAAAGAATTACATTGAGAAAAATAATAATAATGGGATGTGTTGAATTTATCCAATGAAATTTATATATTGAAAGTTCATTTTAATATTCCACCAACATAATGACACTCCATAACATAACCAACCCATATTTACATGATTTATTACAAGGTTGTCACATTATTACATTTTTAATATTTTAGGTTACGAGTTTTATATAATTATTTATATAATTATATAAAAAATTAAAAATTTCAACACACTATCCTCATTTTCCTCCAAAAAAGTTAATTAAAAAAAAACTCACTTTCTTCGTTGAAGATAAATCTCACAATTTGAACTCAAAATTTATTTCCGTTTATACCTATATATAAACACATTGGTAAAAAAATATAAAACATGGGATGAAGAAAAGAAAGAATAGTAATGTATATTAAGAAAAAAAACTTTCCATTCCTTTAATGTAATCATAAAAAACTATAATAATTATTTTGTTTTTAAAATTAACATTTTTACTCAGATATCCATATAATTGTCACAATAAAATAATTTATTAATATATTTTATCATTAATTTATGTTTAAATCACAAAGGAAAATTAATTACAATACGGTTTTTATAGAAAACATGAAAAATCATGAATACATTTCCCAAAATACAAATAATTTAATTTTTTTAAATGCTCATAAACATTTGAAAAAAAATGTAATCATGTTTTCTTATATTTTTAAATTAAATGATGTCTTTTCTAACCCATTAATATCATTTAATGTTGATATTATACTCACATTCACGATTATAAAAACCATTAAAAAATAATCACCTAACGAGCTACTTCACTTATCTATTTTAGGTTATTGATAACCATTAATCTCCATCACTTTTCCAAATGCATTATAGATCTATGTCGAGCCACCCATCATTAGAGTTATATCAGTCTCATTCATAATTTATAGACAAATTAAAAAACCAAAAAAAGATTAATGAACATATAATATTAACTAGACTTATAAAACATTTTCTAATTGTAAGTCCATCCATTATAAAATAACACATTTTGTAATATCATAATGAACAAAAATGTTTTTTCATCCTTATATTTTTCTTTGAAATTTTTTTTATATTATCAAGAGAAATATTTTATTTAAAAATAAATATATAATTTTTGAATTAATATTCTTATCTAATAGTTTCTATGATGGTGGAAAATGTATTCAACCAATATATATTAAAATGATTGTTAATGAATAATAGTAAAAAATTACAAATGAAATGTTTGATAAATGTTATATAGAGTTATTTTTTAACCATTAAAAATATTATAAATTTTGTTGAAATTTTTTTTACATCCTTTAAGGTATAAATATTAATATTCATGAATCATTTTAGAGTACATGGAGTAAAAATATTTTATCTTCAAACATTAAAATAAATTCAATATAATTCTCTTGCCTTTTGTCCCATCAAGATCTGTACATTATCTAACTCATGAATTATTAAATTATATTATTTTTTGAATTTTATATGAACATTTAGAAGGTTAATATCATTATCTTTATCCCACCAATTTTTCTATTACCATGTTTTATTTAGTTATTAAAATTATTATGTTAACATTGTATATTTAGGGTTTGTTTGGTTTAAACCTCCAATAAACAACAGTGTATCAACCATGGTCAATGTTTTTATGGTTATAATTGTTAAATAATCATTAAAATTTAATATTTTGGGTATTTATAAATTATATAAATTTTTAAAATCAACCATATATATTTTTTATTGCAATTACCCACACTATTTCAAAGAGGCAATAGTCTCTATATACTAATTAGAGTCATTTTAATTTTTTTAATGAGAAGAAGTGAAATAAAGTAGATAATATTTTCCAATTTTAAAATCTTAAATATTTTATAAATTTCATATTTTTTTCATTATTCACATCTATATGTCCATTCTTATATGCTAACAATGAAAATTTAATTGCATCGATTAATACAGGTGGAATTCCTCATATACAAACAAGTGACATTATCAATTTATAAAGGAAAGAATGAGAAAGAACATAAGTATTATATAATATTTAATAAATAATATTTATTTCATAAATATCATATATATATTCAATTTTTTGTAATTATAACCATCTATAAAATAAGGTGATGTGAACTGTAACACACTACATCGTGAGATGGTAGTCAACGCCTATGTATGAGTAAGGTTTTAATTAGACATAACATTGAAAATGATAAGTAAAAAGGTTGAAACATATTCATAATAAAGCTTTGAAATATGTAAAATAATTATGTATTTATTTCATTATGGTTTAAGAACATTGAAAGAGGTAGAATAATAAATATTCATAAATTAGATTTGTCTGGACTTGTAACTTCTCCTTGGATATCTACATTTTGAATAAATTGTATTCCTTATAGGATTAGAATTTTTATATTAAAATGACCTATAGATTTTGTTTGGGATGTGGGGAATACTTTGGGAAATGAATTCTTCAATCTAGAGTTTTCTAAATATTTTAGAATCAGAGGAGAATTGTTTCCCTATTACAAATGAGGGGAGTGGAAAAAATTAATTTTTTAAACATTTTAAAATAATAATTTCTTGATCTATCGAAGAATTCTAAAAATATATAATTTTTTGAATTTAATGTTATATGTTTTGAAATCACATATTCTATTAATAATTAAGATATGATTTCATGGACTTGTAACTTAATCTTTTAATTAATTAAGTCAATTTACACTATACCATGGTGACATATTTTAACTGTGATTATTATTGATAATGAGAAAAAAATAAAATTATCCCAATATATTAAATTGAAACACCTAATTGAAAATATTGAAAAGATTTCTCTTTATTCAATTTTTATAAGTGGTATATGATAATTTTATTAAATTGTTTGTAAATGAAATGATGAATATTTTACAAAAAAGTGTGTTTTAAAGTATAAAAAATTATCTTATACTAGAATCAACTATATAATTGATAACAAATGATTTAAAAATGTTATTATAATAAATTATATAATATTTTATATTGAAACCAAATAAAATAAATAACTGGACATTTAATTTATATTACATTGCTAAAAGTTATTAAATTCTTAAAAAATAAACATATTTCACTCTTCACTCAATAAACTATTTTCTCCCCAAAAACAAATTCCCCATATGTAAAATTTTAAATATCGATTCAAAAAAATAATTTTTTTTATCAAAAAAATTATAAATTAGATAAATTTGTCTATTAAAAATTAATTTAATTCCAAGAGAAACAATTTATTTTAATAAAAAAATTTAATATCTCAAAAAAAATTCCAAATAATATTTACTAAAATTTGATAAGGATGAATAAAGAAATTAATTATTATAAAACATATTATTAATTTATTTATAGGATTATCAAATTTTTTACATTACTTTCAAAATATAATATTGTTTCATACTAATTTTATTCATTTATTAAACATGTGAGGAATTTTTTACATTATAAATGTTTTTGATTCCTATGTCGCCTCCTTGAACTTGTGATTCTTCAATAATATCATTATCAGGTGAATAAAATTATTGTATAGAACCTTCTCTATCTGATAATGACAATTAATCTTATATTAATTATATGACAGATTCAATAATAACATTCACATTTTATTTATTCAAACATGAGATGAATCGGGAGCATACATTCTCAATGTATAATAATGAAACACGTCATGTTCCTCAGAGAAACATGATGGCAAAGCTATACTATAAGAAATTGATCGAAGATGTTTTAGATTTATATCATTTCAAACAATCCATATACCAAGAAATAACTTTTTAATATAGTGTATAAATCTTTGAGATTTGGATTCAATAATTAAAAATATGTTCACATACCTCAAAATAGAGATATTTAATATTATGATAGGAAAAGAAATTTTATATACTATGTGTTGGCCCATGAATTTGTGAGTCATCATTACGTTCGATAAATTTTCTTTTACCAATAAATGTCTTAATAAATTCTTCTTCCATCATCATCCAATCATACAAGTGTCCTATATCATTTTCCCTATAATTTATTAAAAGTCAGCATCTATAAAATTTAATGAACTAAATTTTATAATAAAATTTATCTAATGAAGGATGTTTATCCCAACATCCATGAAAAATCAATAAATAAGCTCAAATAATATCATCAAATATTTGAATTACATGTTATGATTGTCTATCAAAATGAGGATGATATTTTTTAAGGAAATTAAATTTATTTCACATTGACATATGATGACCTTTATAATTTTTTTGAATACATTCTCTCAAAATAAGATATAATGTTGTGAGAAACTCTATGAAATCTTAATATTTTAATATGATAATTTCATAAATTAATATGAAAAGTCAAAATATCTTATATAGATTTTGTATGTGTAGATTTAGTAAAATGATATACAATAAACCAAATAAAATTATTAGATCGATATGTATTTATTAATCTCATCACACAATCAATGGATATAATCTCACATTTCCATCCACATAAGCGAAAAGGTTGAGGAAATCAACTTGAAATATTTTAATCAACATTATCCTTTTGAAAACTCAATCATTTAATTGTAAAATATTTTAAATCATTATTAATATATTCCCATAAAAAATATTTTTATAGTTCATTGTATATCATAGTTCATCTAGGATAAAATGAATATAGAATACTATGATTTCCAAAGAAACAATTACTTTTTCAACTGGTAATCACATGTAACAAAAAACCATTTTTAAAATTTGATAACCCATTAATTATGAATATAATTTTCATCAAAATTCTCATTCTTTTTTAATTCATATCATCCTTGCAAACCACTATTTTCTTTATAAGACAACTTAATTATTTTTGAATAAGATGGTTTCAATGATACATAATCAAAAATTGAAGAAACTTATATATATATATATAATTTCTTATCTAACATTAAATAATTCAGTATATAAATTAATTTGTTACAATCATAAAATAGTTAATGATTCATCATATTATTAACTAAATTCATCAGCGAACATGTCTTCTTAACAACGATTATTGTGAATTTAGAATTCATTATTCGTAATTAGTTCTACTCATTTCATCATCTTCATATTTAAAAATATTTTGGAGAATAAAAACCAAAAACATTTATGATTATTATATATTATATATTAAAACACATAAATATGATAACACTTTAATTACAAATAAAAACATTTTTAGTTAGTTCGTGTTAATGTGTAGGATAATTCCTCTCATGGTGATCCAATCGATGAGATGCATACATGATAACCCAATATTTACAAATCTGGACACAACCATTCCACTTTAAAGAATAATTAATTAAAATAACAAATTAAAACAAATTATTGGAATTAATAAAACATGATCATCAACCAACCATAATTTGAATTCTTAAAATAAATCACTACATTCCATGGTCTAGATGAATTTAAATCCTTATGGAGTTAACTTGGTTTGTGGGAGAGATAATGGGGAAATGTTCTAAAAAACAATTAACCGTAACCCAATAATACAAGAAATCATTCTATAACAAAGACATATGGTGGCCTCGACCACCCATTCACCACATTATCATTAGTAAGATCAATTATTTTTCTATATTTAGAAAAATTATTTAGAATAAAAGTAATTTTTAAGATAAAATTTATATTTAATGAATTTTCATTAAAAAAATATATTTTGTTCTAATTTTTTAAAAAAAATTGTGTTTATCATTAAATTATGAAATTTTACATAATATTATAAAATCATTTACAGAAAGAAATAAAAATTTATATAAATACACTTGGAAATCACTATTAATTAGACTTATTGGTATAGTAAGAGCAATTTTATTCTCAGTGATACCTTGACCTGAGAAAATTAATTAATGAATTTTTTCTATACTTGTAATAATGAAAACATTTATTGGAATGTGGAAACAAATACTTGTTCTTAATTTTGATGTCAATAACTACTCTAAAATCAACTCCATGTCTCTTGAAAAAATATTTATTTAAAATAAATTAAACATGATCACCCTAGGGAGAAGTTCCAGGGAAGATGAAACTCTTACCAAATATCTCATGTAGTTTATTTTTCAATTATTCTAAATCAACTAAAGTCATTTTATAGGGTGTTATTGAAATTTTATTATAATACAAATCAAATTCAATTAATAAGTAAACCTCTCAATCATGAATTAAACTGGTAAATCAATCAAGAAATCCATCCATATATTCATTTAATACTGGAAGAACCCCAATTGTTACAATTACTCTCTTATCAAATGTTTGTGAAAAATAGCATTAAATTCTATATTTTTTCACTTAATCAAATTCTTGATATGTAATCAATGGAAGGAATTCATTCTTATATACAAAATTGATAAATAATTCCAAATAATAACTTATTTCCCCTGAAATATATCATAGAATTAATAACTAAAACCATATCTGTATCTAGAATATGATCGAAATATATAACTTGAATGAAAACAAATTTCATGAAAAAACTATCCCAAATATGAAAAATGGATGAAATTTATAATATTTTTTGTCTATAATAACCAAGAGTTTTTACAAAAAAATTTGACTTCATTTTGTGAGTTCGATTTTCCATCTAACTTAAAAAATTATGATATAAAAGGAAATTGAACATGAATCAAAGAAGTTATTATCCTAATCAAAATAAACATGTATTGAAAATATCACTACATTATGTGAGCATATTGTATCTATCATAGTCATAGAAAAAGATATTTTCCCCACTTTTGAATTTCTTATTATGTCAATTCCCACATTAAGTAAATTTCATTGGACATACATTAAAATAATAATGAAAATCATTATAATTAGACCATTTTACTTCAAAAGTGTGATAATTTTAATATCCATTTAATTTTAAATCATTATGCTTGTGTCCTAGATTTCAATGTCAATAACACTTCCCCCATCTCGTCAAATATTCACTATAATTGTTCTATACTCACATATCACAATAGGGAAATTTAATATTTTAACCATTATGTTTCATTGATGAATTATTCCCCCTTTCTTCCCACATAGATCGATTCTTATCTTTATTGTTGTAAAAATGAAAAAAACCCCAACTTTGTTTTCTAAAAAAATAGATTAATTTCATCATTACATATTAACTAATGAGCAAACATTGACCTTCATAATCATGGATTCAATACTAAGTAAAATTTGTCAATATTAAAATCATGGTCTAATATTAAATTTGTTGAATAACTTTCCAATATAGAAAAATTATCTTTATAAGAAGCAAATAATTCATCCTACATTATATCAATTCTTGGAATTTCATTTCCTTTTTAATTAATATAATCATAGAAAAATTATGTTCAAGGATGAAAACCATAAATACCAACCACTCCCTAAAATTAATTTATTCTTTCTTCTATGTGATATTAATCAATGACCACCATTTATCAATATAACCATCAAAATGAAAAATTAAATGGGAAACCAGAAAATCTTATGAACCATCCATAACATTAAAATTACTTTCAGGAAATTTATTCATACAACATATTTCACGATGTTTGAAGATCAACCAAATTCAAGAGGGGATTGTTTCATGAAATTATCCACTATAGAAAATTTTATATTTATAGGGTAAAATTATTATCTTTCATAGATACATTAAATCATAGTATATGTTAATTAATTGTACACAATCGAAAAAATTTATATTCCAACCATTCAATTCTTTTATATGAAAGGTTGTTATCAATATGATGTATTTTTAACTCAACTACCATGTTTCTTATGTATAAAAGTACATTGAATAAACAAGGATAAGATAAAGAAACATAAAAATATTCGAATGTTATTACATGTAAATATAACCATAAATTATAATATCTATAATGTGTCTGCAAACATTATCATATCCTCTAAAGTTAACTAATAATTTTCTCTAATACAAACTATAACTCATTTTACATTAGAAAACTCATTATTAAATGATTTATAATAATACTGTCTTTATATTTCATTCCTAATATCATTTCAATTTAGTATTTTGTATAATTAAGTAATTAATTACAAAATAAAGTTTAAATTTAAACCAAGTATCCATTTTCCCAACAAAAAAACAACTTCATAAGGACAGACATGCATCGTTCAAGGTAACTATCATTTCTCGAACAATGAAATCATTAAATTTGAAACCTATCATTTATTTAAATGAAAATTAATTTAAAACTTTTGGATAAGAATAAAAATTCTAATCATGGTAAATAAAATAAAATAAACCTATAATTACATCACTAAACAAAAAAAAATTCTATATGAAAGTGGAAGGAACCAACCTTAAAATTTAGTTATTATGGTTAATTTTAACTATAATTATCATTATGCTTTTCATAAATACCTTTTAGGGTTAGAATTTTATAGAATTATGAAAAAATCTTACTCATTAAACCTAAAATTATAAATTTATACTTATACTAAATCTCCATTATTTACGTAAAAACACTTTTAAAAAATTTGATTTCATTTCATAAAGAATGTGTACCGTTTTTATAATGAATTATTTATTTTCCTAATATTCCATTAACCCTTTTGAAATATATTGCAAAATATGTGATGGGAATAAGAATCTCAACAAGGGAAATAAAATGAAAAAATGAAACATATAGCCTATAAATACTTATAAAATTTTTACATTTTCAAAAGAATATTTGTGATCAAAATAAACATTTCATCACCCACGTAATCCACATTTATACCTAACTCCTTCCATAAAACATTCTATAAGAAATATTAAATGAAAAATAAAACCCATAATTTTTTCCTTAAAAACATGTTAAACTCATGAAATATTTTTTAAAAGTTAAAATTTTCCCCCTTACGAAGTATCATATACATTCCATTGAACTCAATAACATACCTGGGGAAAATATAGAATTTCTGTAATAACATAGCAAGAATAAATAAATAATATAGGTAATATGTGGAATAATATTCTTATCATAAATACTTATAGAGTAACCTTCATGGACACATAGAAAATAACCCTTATTTTTATACTTGAAATAACCCTCATGGTTGTACTTGTAGTGACCATCATTGCGACACTTCAAATAACCATTAGGGTAAAATTAGAGCAAAAATATATCCATCACATTAGAGGTATATCAGGGACCCACCCAATTTTTTTTAAAAAAATTGAACCACATTTCATTATAAACTGCTTGCAAGAACCATAACACAATCATAAAACATTAATAATTAAATTGTAAAAATACACCTTGATAAAAATCACTTATTGAAAAATAAAAATATCCATATAAAATGGAAATACACTAATTGAAAATATCCATTTTATCATTTATAGGGACCATAAAAGAATACATTATTCATGAATAAGGGAAAATCATCTAATAATATATAATTTAAAGAAACATAGCATCCATACTTTTGACAAAAAAGTCACAAGACACCGCTTTTGGAAATTAAAAAAAATAATTCAATTTTTTTTTTGTAAAAAGTAAATAAGGGGTAAATAAAAAAATAATATAATAATATTTAAAATAAATTTCTAAATTTTTTATAAAATATGTATATGGATGAAAAATAGTGTTTTAATAACTAAAAATAAAAGATAAATTTTTAAAACACTCCTTTACAATAAGTCCAACTCATCACATTCATCCATAAAAATATTGAATAAGAAGGGAAATTATTTACATGATTAAGTAAGTTTTTCATGTTTATTTTTAAAATTTATATAACTTATTTACATGATATTTTTATTTATATAATTATTTTTGTTTATGTTTGAGATCTTGACGATATTTAGTACATTTTTCCAAAAATGACATTAGTCGATTGACTATGGTCATAGAAATCATTATATAATAGTATACATAAAAATAATAATCCCATAATTATCAATTTTATATCAATTTTTCTTTAAAATCCATACATTAAATATGGTTTCAAAAAATTAATAATGTTACAATCATGGAGACCATATATCGTACGTACACATGAGAAATGTATCCATATTTCAACGATAAGTATGGAAAGTGGGTAAGTATAATTTTATCATTATATAATGAATCCAATACCTTAAATTTAATATTAATTATTTAAATATATATATATATCCTCTATGTGTTTTGATGATGAAAAATAAATCACTTCTCTTGGTGTAGGTGGTAGTCCACATGTATACATGAATGACATTATAATTTTTCTATTAATGTAAATTTAAGAAAGTAAATGTTGTATTATTTTATAATTAATATAAATAAGTCAATAAAACAAAATAGAAATTAAAATTATAACATTTAAACCTGTCTTGAGAGATGGTGATGGAAAATGAATTAAATCGATTCGTGGGGTGACAGTCTACCACACACAAGAACCTTGAATTCATTAAATATTTATTTTAAGATAATATATATATAGGTCCTTCCATTATCATAATAATATATAAATATATGTTATATAATGGTGTTATTATTTTATCTTGTTTTATGAATAATTTAAAGAGGTGAAAGAAGAGAAAACATATGTAGTTGAACTCTATACCACATCTTTGGAAACCCACTTTTTCAAAAACCTTATGATCTTTAACATTATTTTTCTACATAAAAACGTACCTATAGAATGTGTTATGGGATTATATTAAGTTATTTGGTAATGGATATAACAATACAAATTGGTTTTTATGTTTGAAAAATTTGATGATGTGGTGTCCTTTTAAAATATAGTGGATGGACACTTGGGAAATTTATCAAAATATTAAATTAATATAAATAATTATTCATTATAAATGTTTTAAAATGAAGTTATTTATAATATAGAATTATTATGAGTCTAAAAAATCTTATAAAATATAGTTTTTACAATTTTAGGTAAAATTTTTACTCTTATGATTTAGTTTTTACCCATCTTTTACCCTATTAAAAGTCGACACGAAAACATGTATTTTTACACTTTTAGGATCAATATATTTACTATAAACCAAAAAATGGCCCATAAATGGAAAATGAATAATATTTCAAAATTTAAAATTATCTATTATAAAAAATATAATGTTTTAAATATTGTATATCATTTATTATAATATCATTTATTATAATATATAATCAATGGAAATTTTTAGAACTATTCCTAACGTTGACTTTAATAATATTAATATAAAACTCATAATTGAAAATTTAATTTATAACTTACTAAAATGTAAATTAATTATATAAAATTGATGGATAGGATTAATTATCTTAATTTATATTTATTTTAAATTTGTTAATAACATTTATTATATTTTTTAAATAGTTGAATAATTACTCTATCAGTATTGTGAAAAAATTTAAGTTAATTATATTTGAAATAAAAATTAAAAATAAATTATAATGAAAAATATAAATATTTTAATTTTCAAAATAATATTTTAATTCTAAATTAACCCCTATATAAAAGTATACTATAAATATTATAGTTATATAAAACAATAGTGTCATATGTTTTGTTATCTGGAAATACAATACATTAAAAGTTATAATATCATAAATATGGACATAATAGTCCATATAAATAAATATTTTATGCCTTTGTTAGACACTTTTTCATACAATAACATTATAAAAGTGTATTTTTCCTTTCATAGTCCTTAAAATTTTTTATTTTACTTTAATTACCCAATTGACCCTTTAACATGGAAACCAAAATTACCAAAATTACTCTTCATATTGACCACAATTAAAAGAGTTATATTTAGTACATATTAGAAACAATGATTCTAAATATTAAATCTGTTTTTAAGAATTCAAAATATAGTAGTGTAATAATTTAATTTCAAATTAAGGCTACAAAATGCAATAACACCTAGTTTTTTTAGAATTATTTTTTAAACAAAAAAGTGTACTTTTACCAAAAAAAATTATATTGATTAAAAAATGTATTTAATTTAATAATATAAAACTAATTATTAAATCTATTACATTGATATTAGATTCTAATAATATATCTAATTTTTAATAAAAATTAAAGGATAGTTTTAAAAAAAATAGCATTTTCACTATTCACTGAAATATTAATCTTTTTAGAAAATAATAAAATTATCATCCTAAGATAATTTTGAGATGATGAATTAAAAAATAAAATTCAATATTTTAAATAAATATTAAATAATTTTTATAAACTTAAACATAATATTCAGTCATAAAATAATGACAATGCATTTCCAAAGTAGACAAATTTTTTATGAATAAAATTAATTTAATAGAAAAATATAAGCATTTTTTGTATGTATTTATCTATAAATTAATACTATGTGGGTAATTTATATTTATTTCATGAAAAATATATTTATATTCATAATTTCAAATTTAACTACTTGGTTACAATGGTCACATTTAAATAATAATATTTCACTCATTGTTTAAGCTTTATGTTGTGTGTCTATATGATATAAAACATAGTATTTCATTCAAAAATATCCTGATATTTGACTCTTCCGCACCTTATGAAATTCTTTATTATAATTTTATGATGGGATATATAACCAAGGTTTAATTTTTTGAAATAAATTTACTGAAAAACCACATCACAAAAGGGTTCAATAAAAATTCCACTTGAAGTGAGAGATAAGAAAGATCGAAGGTCATATCAAATAACACATACTAGGTTTCCAAATAGGATAAAATTATCAAGGAAGATAAATCATGGATAAATAATAAAATCTTAACTACAATGATTTATAGATTGTGATAAACATCATGGACATGGGAATGTTTACCATCACAGAATCATAAATATGTGGTTGGTAAAGATGTCATTGAATTCTATATTTGAAATGTAAAAAAATAACATTTTTGTTCCAAAATAATATTCCTAATATTGATGAATTATTTGGCTACCTACACTAAGAACATGAGGAAATTTATAAGATGATACTAATTTCAACCTTTAATCAATTAGCACCACAATTTCTTCTTATACACTAAAGTTGAGTATTCAGTACGTCTTTGTTCTCACCAGAAGCACCAAAATCAAATTATATAGATCACAAAAAAAGAAAACCAAAAACCATATATTTTGTTTTTTTTATGAATTAACCAAAAAACATTCATAATAAAAGGTAAAATAGTTTCCAATAAATAATAATCCCATAAACGTATAAAATCATCATTAATATCCATAAATCACTAGTAATACCCAAAGGTCAAAATAGATCAATGGATAAATAACTATACCAAAAATTACACAAAAAATTATAGTTTAGGATTGAATCCAAGAAATAATAAGTATTTGATCCCATAATCATCTGTTGTTAATTAAACTTTTACCTCTAGATATCATTAATCACTCTTAATGTATCATTCCAAAATTTATATTCCCCAGTTTTATAATATAAATTCTATTCTAAAAATTATCCTAAACAAAATAAATTCATATAAATCTATATCAAAATAATAAACTCTTCAATAGATAATTCATAATTTTAACGTAAAATAAAATCACATTATATTATGTATACCATTTTCATATATGGATCAACAAAATTAATGTAATCTTTCTTCCAATATATCATTAATCACATAATCACTAAATAAATTTCCAATTGCATGGTTATCTATTTAAAAATAAATATTTTCTTAAATTATATTATTCAGTAATTGAACCAAAATCAAATATAAAAAAACATAAAGGATATCAATTTCGTAGAACATATTTCCATAAAATAAAATCTTCATCAAATAAAAATTTCTAGAGATAATCTTAAGGGTTATAGGTAACTCAATCCTTAAACAAGAATCAATAAATGTCTCCGAAAATTATATTTTTTTAACTCAACCACTTTAAAATGTTATTGATTAAAACAAACAAATATTTAAAAGTTTTTTAAAAAAACCTAATGTATAAAAATTCATTAGGTGTTTCAGGATTCACATAATATAAACAATTCACAACTCTATCAAAATTCTATCAATGGTATTTATAAAAAACATTATAATTTCAAAATATTTTTCAACACTACTTTCATACAAACTATAAAAAACAACCTTAAAAATTATATATTATGTTAAATTTATCCTATAATTTTATTTAACTCATTCACAGAGATATTTTTTTTGAGTTATTATACATAGAAAAAACTATAAAATATTAAATCTATGTATTATATATTGAAACATATACTCAAAATTAGTTTTTCACAAAACAAACCCCTTTAAATAAATGGATTTATTTCCCTGAAATGTTTCCAAAATTATCATATTGACTTCATCCATATACCGAGTACTAAATTAAACAATATAAAAATCACTTTAACACATGGAATGAGTAAAAAAATGAAGAAAGATAAATCAAAATAAATAATTTCTTAAATAAATACCTATTAAAATGTTCCCATTTTAAATTAAACTTCTCGAAAAAAAATTAATATACTATTTCCCAAGAAATCTAATTTTATTCAAAAATATTTTCAAAAACCATACCCAAAAAATATAAAATGAAAATTAAAACCCATAAAATTGTCTTAAATAAAAGATTAACACGTGAATACTAATTCAAAATGTATACTTTTCACCCTTAATAAGTGAAAATTACTTTTGGTTGAACTTATAATCAATAATTTACCATGTGAAAACCTGATATTTCAATATAAAAATATCAATAATAAATAAATATTATTTTTAATATAGGATTAATTTTCTTATCATATATACTTATAGAGTAACCCCTATAGCTAGACATGAAGTTTCCATAATGGTTATACTTGGAGTAAACACTATAGTTACACATGGAATAAAAATCATGGAAAACATAAAACATAATCATACACAATATATTGGAGGACTGTCACATACCCATATACATTATAATTATAATGGAACCACCGATCATCATAAAAAATTCCTCAAAATAATAAAATTATCATAGGACATGAATGCTTCCATAAAAAAATACTTTAGGTAAATAAATTATTGAAAAAGAAAACTAAACAAAAAAAAGAACTATTCATTCAAAATAGAAATGAAATGTTGTAATAGAATATTCCAAAAAATATTATTTATTAATGTGGGGAAAGACACTCATTCTGTATAATTTAATAAACAATTTCTCCATAATTTTTTAGAAATGTTAAAAGTACCTTGTCTAGAATATTACAAAACAATTTCCTTGAACACATATTTTATAAAGTAAAACATGGTTAAAATTTTCATTATTGTATGATATGGGAATAAAAAAACCTTTTTAAACAAACTTTTTCGAAAATTTTGATATGAATAAAAAAGAGAGTTTTGTGGAACAAATTAAAAGATATTTTTTCAAATAAAGTCTTATATAACAATTAAACTCATTACATACATTCATTATATTGTTGAATAATAAACAGAGGTTAATCTTATAGTAGATTAGGAAAAAATGTCTACTGTATTATTCCTTTTATATCACTTATTTCAATATTATAAAAAATTACTTAATTATAAAATTTCATATCAGATGTTTTGATGATATTCAGAAATTAATTTCAATATAACATTGATATGTTGACTATGGTATAGGGGTAATTAATCCATAATATCAAGAATAAATATCAATAATTGATTTTAATTATTATATATAAATTATACAATTAAATACTACCATTAAATATAGATATGTAAAATGAACTACTTTATAATCCTAGAGACTCTTTGTTGTACGTACACATGAGTAACGTTTCCATTATTCAAATTTTTTTGTTGAAATATGGTAAATATATTTTTATATTTACAAATTTATAATATTATGTTAAATATAATAATTATTCATTAAATTAAAATTTATATATCATCATTATGAAATGTTGATGAAAAAGAAATCCCATTGCATTATAGATGTGTGCAGTCCACCAATATTGATAATTGTTATAATCATTATCTTTTAATTATAATTTTAAAAAATAAATTATCTATTGTATTTTCATAAAGATAAATATTTCATTAATATCACAAAAAAACATTAATTCTATTGATATATTTATTCTTGAGAGGGAGTGATGGATACTAAATTATATTTGTTCATGAGGTGATAGTTTGTCATACTCTAGAACGAGGAATTCATTTCCTATTTTATAGAAGTCGATATTTATATTGGTCATTAATCTGACATAATATATCATATTTATATACATGATAAGGTTGCTATTATTTTATCATGGTTTAAGATGATTTGAATGAGGTTTAAGAATGAATAAAACAAATACATTTTCTAAAAATACATATATTCTGTGAAAACCTATTTTTCATAACAATTTAAGACATCTAACATTGGTATTATTCCTAAAAATGTCCTCTACAATAAGAGTAGGTATAATTGATATATATTTTAAAAGGTATGTTTTTAACCTGATTTATTTTTATTTTTGTAGAAATGATACGTATAATATCCCTTTTGAAAGAGGGGGGAGGGACAGTCTTTGAATTTTGGAAAATATTAAATTAATTTAAATTAATATTCAATAAAAAATTGTTCCAAACTCTTTTTAATATAATATAGTTTAAATATGTATAAAAAATCATTAAATATAATTTTATTGGACATGTTTATGTCACATTTGTACCCATAGAATTTGGTTTTATCCCTTTGTTTTCAAATTAAATAATTACTATGATAAAAAGTATTTTAACTCCTTGAGGACAATATAGTTAATATAAAAAAAGGTCTATAAATTAAATTTTTTTGATATTATTTCCCATATCATAATTATGTGGGGAAATTTTGGTTTTTTATTAATTTTATATAATTTAGTACAATATTATTTACTATAAAGTATCAATAATGTAAATTTTTATAATAATTATTTACATTAACAATTATAATATTAACATAAAACATAGAAATAAAAAAAATAATACACACCTAGAATGTAAATTTATTCAATAAAAGTTGTTTATCACAATAATTTTCTCATATAATATTTATTTTATTTTTTGATATCATTTAGATTATATTTCTAAGAATTGAATAATTGAGGAATTAACATTTTGAAATAATTTAATGTAATTATTTATTCACTAAAAACTAACAAAAAATAACAACGATGAAGGATGATATTATTATTTTTTTAAAAAAAAATTTATTTTAATATACCCTTTAGATAACCCCATATAAAAAATATTATAATTATTAAAAATAAGAGTTTGACATGTTTGACCATTCTGGAAATAAAATGTTACAAATGTTCTAATATCATCCAAATTTCCATAAAACACCATATAAATGAATATTAGATGATTATGGTAAAACATTAATCATAAAATAAAATTATTTCATCTTTATTGGCCATTTTATAGACATTATCATTTTTTTAACTTTAATTACTGAATTTACCATGTACTGTGGTAATTTTGTTTTTTGAAACTATTATTCATATTGACCAAATGTAAAATGGAACTATTTACAAAATTTGGAAATATCAATTGAAAACATGGAATAAATTTCTCAGGTTTCAATAAAATTATGTTTCATAATTTTATTAAAATTTAATCATCAAAATCTAAATGCGAACTAGTTTTCCTATAAAAGTTTTTTTAAAACTAAAAAATATACTTTAAACAAAAATAACATATAAGAAAAAATATAATTTTTTTAGTTAGATTATATATTAATATATAATATTTAACTTAATTTTATATCATATTAAAATTATAAAATAATATTTTAATACAAATAAATTGAAACTTGTATAATCATTTTTATTTTAATATTCTAACTAAAATATTAATCATTTCATAAAAATATCTAAAATTCATCCTACGATAATTTTAACATGGTAAATTTAAAAATTAAATTAAATTTTTTTTATTCTATATTTTTGAAAAATTTAATTATAATATTAACATATATAAATAAAGGATAAATTTTTTTAAGAAAATAATTTATTAAACAAGAAAATTTCTTTATTAAAAAATTAAATGATTATTTTCTAAGAAATTATTAAAATATCTTTATACTGAGTTGAACCATTATATTTATTTCATAAATTTACTATAATTATTTATATAATCCAATTTAACTAATCATTTACAATGGTCACATTTATATAATAATATGTCATTGTTCTTTTATGATCGATATTTTTTATCGTATACGCTATCGAACAATGTATTTCCTTCAAAAAACCTTAGGATATAAAAATAAAATTTCCTTTTTAGTGTATCCACTTTATCTCAAATATCTAATTACATTTCAATTATAATTAGGATAATTTGTTAATATATTTCATGAAAAATTAATATGAAATCAAACAATAAAAACTATAATCAAAAGGATTTCTTTGAAAACATGAAAGCTCATGAGTACCATTCTCATAAAAATTAATCCCACAATTATAAATAGAAGGATATAAATATTCTATAAAAAATAATATCATTTGATTGTATTTTGGAAAAAAATATTAACTTTATATAGAATTAAAATCATTTCATATAGGTACCTGGGTGAATTCTTCTTTATTTACCCTTACAATAAAACTCTCCATTGCAATCACCAAAACAGATAATTTCAATATCTCTTAAGAGTAACATATGATGTGAAAAAAATCTTTACATTACTCTATTTGCAGGGAATATATATCGAGATAACGCATCATTGATATAAAAATTAAAATAACCAAATCCTAATTAAAAAAATATCTTTAAATTTACTAATAAAAAAAATTAGTTTATATTAAATCTCATAAGAAATAACATTTTCAGTTCCATTATAAATATGAGGCAAAGCCTCTATTTCATTTTTAAATAATTTTTAAACTAAATATAACAAAATTGGTTGAATTATTTTCATTGAAAATAAATAATTTTTTTAATGTAACATTAATAATTAATTATATCTATGATTGTTGGAAAGGTTATTGAAGCCTTATATGTTAATCAATTTTTTTAACTTTGTTAACAATATTATAAATAAGACGTTCATTAATTTTAAAAAACATATTTTTACTAATTTAAAATATAAATAGGAATGTATTGGGAAATTAAATTTAGAAATAATTAAAGTGTATAAAATAATATTCTTGATAATTTTTAACTTACATATAAGAGCATGATTTCAAATGAATACTATTAAATAGGATATTAATGAAAAATCCCTTTCCATATATCCCATATATCTTCACTCATTCTATAACTCTTGAATTATAAACATATATTGGTTTTATAATTTCAAAATAAACATAATAATTTTTATCTTATTTTCATTATTCCTTTTATTTCTTTTCTTACCTTGTATTATTTAATAACTAAAATGGTTAAGTACACATTTGTTATTTTAGAGTCATTCGGTTTACAACCAGAAAAACACATCAGTGCATTTAACATTGTCAAAGATGATATGTTTTTATAATATCCAGATTCACAAAATTTTTAACATTTATCATATTTATACATTACATAAATTTTAAAAGCAGCCATTATAGGAGGTTAATGAAAATAAAAAATGTCTTTTCCAGGAGAAAGTAGTCTTTATATACGAATTAACATAATTTTAATTTTTTTATAATAGTTGTAAAATAATATAAATTGATATTATTTAACTATTTAAATTTCAAAAATATTTTACTGATTTCATATGTATTTTTTTTTCAATCATTATAAGCATTGTTATATTTAAAAAAGGATAAATAAATTTTATCACACCATGAAGGAGATATACTAGACAGACACATAATCCACATTACAAACACCCAATGGATGGAAAGAGTGTTAAGATAGGTAATATATTATATATAATGAATAATAATTATTTTAAAAATATGATATATTTCCATTTGGGTACTATTTTTTCAAACTATATAAACTGGTGAAAAAAACATTACTTCGTGGAAATAGTACACCAAAAGTACAAAAAAGGGATATTTTAAATTATTATAACATAGAATATGAGATAGAAATGTGGTGCACCATATTTATAAAAACATTTAACTATAATTAATATATTTATTTTACTATTTCATCAAGGAAAACCATGATTTGATTGAGATGAAAGTTGAAATAGATTTGAAATAGGTCAGTTATGGATTCTACGCACTCATAAGATTTCAAACTTTCCACTATACTAAAACCCTTCTAGGATTGCTATTTTTTTGGAAAACCATGTCCTCTAGGAATTTTGAATGGTTGTTTATAAGTTATTAGGTTTGGGATTTTTTGAACTATTGTGATCATAATGCTTGATTAAGGTTGGATAGGTGGTTCCATTTTATAACTTAAGGGGCTCATGCACTTATATTTTTTCTAATAATTTAAATATTATTAAGTTTCAGTTAGAGTAATTATATTCCATAACTATCCAATTTATAAGATAAGGTGAAATGTTTATATTTCCAATCATACAAAAATAATGAATATAAAATCATTCTTTTTATCACTTACTTTTGTAAATTAATTTACCAGATTTACCATTTACCGTGGTAACCCATTTTTACTTTGATTAGTAATAATAATGACAAAAGATTTTATTGAACTCCTTAAAAAAATATTTAAACCACTAATAAAAAATATGGAATAACTTTTGAATTATAGAATTCATATATGTGGTAAAGATTAATTTTTTTATACTTTCATAAATGTAAATGTCAAATGATTTTTATTCAATTTTTTTTAATCATAAAAATGATCTTATAACAAAATAAAATATTATGTTTGTTACTATAGATTTTATTTTTCAATAAAATTTATTTTATTTTATGTTAAAAAATAAAGAAAACCAATTTAAATTTTAAATTAATTGATTTAATTAATGAAATGAAAATTTATTAAAAAAACTTTTTGTTTTAAAATTCACCAAAATTCAATATTTTTAGAGAAATTACCAAAAACAATCCCTAGTAATACGTGATACATTCACGAAAAAAATTATTATTATTTTGTTAAATTAAATTTATAAATCAATGAATTTATCTATTAAGGTAGACCATGTAACTAATTAGAAATTTTTTTATCAAATAAATCTATATGACTTTTAACAGAATTTTTTTATCAATTATTTATAATATATTAATGAAATAATAAATAAATTAAAAGTATATAACTCCTAAATATTATATATTTTTTAATTATTACACATATTTTAAATTTTATTACTATTCTATAATTTCTAATTATATAGGTATTGTGAAAATCAATCTATGAATAAAATAGTTAATGATAATAATCAGTGTCCGTAATGTATTGTGAACTCTCATGAAATCAAAATGCAAGAAGTGGATTATGAGAACAAGTTATTAAGGGGTACACTTAACATCCACTCTATGACTAAAAAATTCATTCTTCATATTACCACTTCCAACAATTTTTTATCTCAGAAATTTTATAGTGTTATCATATAACCACCTCAACGATTTAATTCTAAGTAATCAATAAAAATCATAATGATACGATACTCACATATCAATTCAACAGTTTCTATCTAATATATTTGTGTGATATTTGTCTTTCTAAAAATATTTTTACTTTCCCACTTATTTAATTTGATTCTATTTTTGGTAGTAATTGCTAATAACTATATTTAGCTGATATCATTTTCCAAGGAAGGGATATCACATCAGATTATCTCACTCAAAATATAATTATAAATTCGTGTAAGGGTGATTATTAACATCTAATAGAAATTAATTTTAATTTAAGGTTATTTCAATATATAAAACCTTAATATTTTGAATATATTTTGGTTGAAATAAAAGTTAGTTATTTAATAGATTTCTTTATACACAAACCCATTCCTAAATGAATATTGATACAACATTTAATAAGAACATAGTCACTTCAATATAAGGTATGAAAGTGATTAAATAAATTTTGAAAAATATGCTTTATTATTTATTGTGATATAATACATTTGATAAGAACATAAATTTAATAAATTCATTTAAGTATTAAAATATCCATTGCTTGTAGAAATTTGTTTTTTACATGTTAATTATTATTTTCTCAAATTTATATTTATTAATATTTGAAATTTATTTCCATAAAATATTTTGATAATTTATATGTATAAATTAATAATCTACTATTCATTAGTTATCTAATGATTTTAAATTATGATAATTTTTTTTATCTATAATAAGAGTTGTTATTCAGAACTATTTTTATCTATGTTATAATTTTCTATCAAAATAAAATATATAAATAATTTTTGATTAATTTAATTGATTAAATTATAGATAATATATTCAAATCAAATTGAATCATTAATTTGATAATTTTTTATTATAATTAAATGGAAGTAAATTTTATTTTTATGCCTAAAAATGTATTTTTTTCAAATATTTTTTTCATTTTAAATGATTATATTAAAATATATCTAATCCATACATATGAATTGAATTTGATGAATTATACCTTTTTTAATAATCATGTCCAAAACTTATAGTGGATCTGTATTCACTTTTTGTCATAATGAATAATTAAATGTGTACAAAATTACCATGGTTAATGATGAAATGTTCTTCCCAACTGTTAAACTAGGGAATAATGGAAGGAATACTAAATAAACCTATATAATATCTATTGGAAGAACATATGTTGAGACTATATTATCTTATATTAAAATTATTTCCCATTTACATCCAAATTCACAAGAATATTAACCAATATAATTTAAATTTTTAATGTAATCTTATTATTATCCTCACACTTTTTAATAAAAGAGAACCTCCCCTCGACTATTATTTAAATATTTTTTATCATTATATATAGTTAAGACAATATTAAAAACCAATATAGTTATATTCCCTTCATCTATGAGACTATGGTCATACCTTACGTCAAATCATTGATGAGTTATGGTTTATGTTGAAGGAGGTCTCCAAATGAAGATATATAAATGTTATGTACACTCTTTAAATTTTATTTATTTTTAACCCTTCCCTAACAATATTTTACAGATAATAAAATGATGAATCCATCATCATAAATAAAAATATTTTTAATTATTATAAGATCGAATTTACTTTTCACATCCATTTCATAAAATGGGAAATTATTGCATTCCTCATACAGATTCATTGATTACCACTCCCACATAGCGATATGAATCATTTTACATCAACGTCTCATATTAATGAATAAAATAATGGATTTAATAAATAAACTAGATATAAATGATATAATTATTGTTTCTAAGAATAAAATATTATATATATGTCTTTACTTTGATTTTAATTATACATCCATAGGGATATAATTCTATTATAACATCTTAATTAGTTACCTGGATGGTTATTAAATATTATTATTAAAATTGATGAAACCATTTTTCTTTTATATGGGTCAACCAGTGATGAAATTACAATATTGTTTCCATCCACTGGTACAAACATAAATACATTATTATTAAATAATAGGTGGGTCTTTTATATCACTATAATAAATTTTTTAATGATTAATTTTTTGTGTATTCAAAGGGTACATGGGAGATTATACCAATCCCATTAAATGGTACATGATAGGTTATTCATATCCCAATGATGGTACAAGTGTGGTTATCCAATGAATAATGTGTAATGGATGTCTTGGTTATTTTCTTTGACATAATATTTATATGACTATGATTAATGAACAAATTATTCCATTATTTCATGAAGGGATATTACACCAATATCATGAATTATTGGGAAATCTTCTTTGATACATTTATGATTCATGTCTTTTGAAGTGAAAATATTTTTGACATGACTGTTGATTTGGATTTGTTAATTGATCAGAATTAATTTCAAATGTGAAACCCATCTATTCATAACCTTATTCTCTTCTTATAATTAAAATGATTATTGATCAATATCACCTTGTTAACCAGTACCAGGTATATGATCTCAACCATTATTATGTTTCCTATTTAACATTATATGAAGAAATGTATTAATATGATTTCTTATAACAGGGTGTTATTAGTGAAGAACATTGTGGGAGATGATGTAGATCTTTTTTATAATAATTATTTATGTATCAATGTTTCCAACTCTACTATACATTTATAGTTCATTAATTAATTGTAATGATATGTGAGGAATATTAATCTAATAAGATGTAAATTTATATATATAATATTTGGGTTTCCTTAGTTAGTATCAGAGAAATGTTTATTTGTTTTTGGAAACTATGAGGAGAAATAAATAATGAAATCTTCGAGGATAATCAAATGTTTAGGATAACATAAAATGTTATTGTAAAGAATAGACTATGGTTTTATTGGAAAATATATCCCAATATATATTATAGAAATTTTACGAGGCTATGGAATATATAAAAATTAGGGACAAACACCAAAATGGGTATATTGAGTATGATCTTGATCATCCTCAATGCATGATGACTATTGCAGAGACTTCATAACATTATAGACATTCACGGGGGCTATCAAATGGTAAATTAATATTTCCATATAAAATAATAAAATATTTAAATGGTTGATGACTATAGATAAACAATGATAAAAATAATTAATAATATATTGAAATAAAATGGTCATATTTGATATATTATATAAATTACATTCATAATTTTATTTTTTATAAATATTATTTTTATTGGAAAAAAATTCATTTTTGTTAGAGTCAATATTTGGAACTATAATTAACTATAGTAATGTTAAATGTGACTAAAAATTCACTATTTTTCCTCCTAAGAAACAAAAAATTATTGGATATGGAAAAATATCAATGTTATACATATGAAACATTCTAAAGAAATGAATCATGGTATATTTATAAAAGAATTGATGGAAAATGTTTCATTGAGTCCATAATGAGTAAAAAACCACATTATATTTATGCATCCACTAATATAAAAATCATTGAGATATGGATTTTGACAAATAAAAATATATTTTTTATTCTTTAGTGCATGTACCATGAAAAAGAAATTTAGTTTTTTTTCAGTTTTTTGTGGAAGTAGATAAATTGTGGACTCTAATACAAATAGGCAAGAAAGGAAGATGAAATTGACTATATAGGGTGGGATCAGATTAGAATTTTATTTTTCAACAAATACATACTTCATTTTATTCTTTTGAAAAAAGGGAATAAATTCATTCGTTAAAGAAATAAGGGTGATTACATCATTTTTACCTATATGGCATAATTTAAAGAACATATGAGGTAAACATCTAGGATTATCATCCAACCTTATTTAAATATATATTTATTATTTATTTTCAATCAGACAAGTCTCCCATGTGTGTCAGAGAAATGGAAATTAGTATATATAATGAAATCAATCAATATTCCCTCTAGGTAGAAATAAATATTGAAGTCATCCATCATTATCATAAAAAATTTGAGAGAATAAGAATTTAATTTTAAGTAAATTTTAATAATAAAAACCATTATTGGAGTAATATTAGTATAACATTATTAAAAATGTGTGTAATGAAAAATGGATACAATTATCTAAATCAAACTTCAAAATTATTTATCTGTTTGAAGTAAGGTCATTGGTCAATCGAATTTAACAGTTGTTTGAAGAAGATATATGCTGATAAAAATATGGAGAATCCTACAAAAAATTAACCACCCACCCTCCAATGTTTCAAGTGAATGGTTTATTTTAATTGTGAATCAATGTGATTAAATAAATAGTTTAATTATGAAAATTGTTTTTAAAAACCTTTTAATGTAATAGGAAAAGGGAAATATCATGTGACCTCTTCCACTAATGTATTCTATGATAAAGAGGGGTTCAAATGGTTCACATACAATTAAATCTAAAACTACTAATGTTTTTTATTTTTGATTTAGTATCTACAAAATAATTTATAAACAATTAACATTATTAGGTTATCACCATATAATATCCACATTTAGATGTTTAATTATCAATAAAAACACTTAATAGTATGTTGATCAAATAATATGATTTTGATTATCCTCATACTAGTTTCATGAGGAATGTTATTCCTTAAAATAAATCTATTATTCTTCCAGTTGAATGTGATGTTACATGTAAATTTAGCGGTCCACATTATATAGTTACCATATCAATTTCTGAGGAAGCGTATCCACATTTAATATTATAAAGAACAATTTTATTCTCTATAATTTAGAGTAAAAAAATAAATTTATTGAGGAAATTAAATCTATTTTATGGGTCCTGATTCTTATTAAATTGTGGTATTTATCTCAGTTGGTTATATAGAAAATCAATATCAAAGAAACACCTATTTAGGGGATTTTAAATGTCTTTATAGAAGTGTTTCCTATTCAAAATTTGAATCATTAATTTAATTTATAAAACTAAATAATATGTGGTTATACCCATATTTCATAAACTATATACAATTGATTTTAGTAATTTTTAGGAATTAATGATGAAACTTCAAGAAAATCATGATATTTTATTCATTTGGCCATATTACACAGCAAGGGTACAATAGTTCATTTTTTAGATGAAAGATGGGTCAATTCTACTCTATATTGTTTATAGGAAAATAACATTTTCCGGATCAAGAATAAGGGTCATCATCCCTATATTGATAACTTTTTTATCAATAATGCTAGAATGAATTTATTTGTAGATTAAAATTGAATTTAGATAATATAAAATGAGGGAAAAAGTGAATACTTACCTAGGAAAACCTTCAATATAAGTTATGTACACAGTAATTTATATTGGCTCAATTATGTTTTTCTAATTCCCCTATTATCCTCATTAATTTATTTAATAGAGAATTTAGAGATTACCTTGATCCATTTTTAGACCTTATTTATGATATTCATATATAATTTTATAAAAAGGGAGAGAATGCGTACCACTCTTGAATTGTAATGAAGACCCTAAAAAGGATAATATATATGAATAAATTATCAACTATTAAATTTTTTATAGAATTTCTCACTTTTTGGACATATAATCTCTAGAAAGGGTTAATCGATGGATCCAACAATGAGAGATCTTGTTGAACATTTTTGTAGACCAACCACTATGACTGATATCTGTAACATTTTTGGATTTTCTAGATATTATTGATTCATTGTGAATAATTTATTATAACTATATAATATTTTCTCCATGTTAACTAATAATTGATTCATGTTCAAATATAATTATAAATGTGTAGAAAAATATATAGAAATGAAGGTAAGTTTGGTTAGTGAACCAGTTCTCACACTACCCTATGGTAGATAATTCTTTATTATTTACAATAATGAAATTATTAGAGTTATGATATTTATAAGACTGTTAAATTATATGGTGATAAATTATTCCCTCTTCCAATTAAAGAATGCTGAGAAAAATTACACTACCCATGACTTGGAGTGAGCTAAGTTTATTATTTAATTAAAAATAATGGGGCACTATATTACAGAGAATAGTGTGACAAAAATATTAATTAGAAAATTTTAATGTGTATATTCCCATATGATGAATTTCATATGGGATATATAATATGGTTTGAGTTGATTAATCATCGTGATTTTTGAATTCATTATGACCCTTTGAAAGAGAAAATGATGGTTGATTCTTTGATTCAAAATGATAATATGATATTATCTATGATGAAGAAAAAAAATATCAAATGTTTCTATATTTTTTAATGATGTAGAAAAAACATTCAATGAAGGAAAGATTGTATCTTTCTCAAATTAAATCCCAACTATCAATCCTTACGATGATTAATGATAAGAATAAACAATATGTAGTGCTAGAAAACATGGTGTGGAATTTATCTTTGTTCAAACTTGATTTTCATGGAATATTAATGTTTAGTAAATGATAATGTGTACTATTAATTATAGACCTAAATAAATAACAATTTGATGAATTTTATAGACCGTCATTCTATATTCTTAAATGAAGTATAATTATTTATATATTGTCGAATGAGTGTATCTAGTGGAACGACATTAATTGAGATATTGTATGGTATGTGTCTCTGTACATGGTAGATCTACAAGTTTAAATTGATAGAGAAAAACATAATGTGTTATTACGACTCTAACCCATAATTGAATGTAAATGTGAATACATCCACATTGATATCATCATTGGACTCCCCAAAATATATAAAAGGTATTATTCCTTATTGGTTGTATTTGATTGCCTCATGAAGATAGTAAATTTCATTGATGTCAAGTAAAATTTCCCTCCTGATTGAATTTCCAAAATTATACATTAAATAATTGGTATAATTTCATGGGAAACCAAATTCTATTTTATTTAACATAGATATGATATTTATCTCAATATAATGAAAAACATTTTAATATGATCTAGAGATAGAGTTATTATTCAATACATCTAAACATCCTCCAAAAGGTAGTCATTCAAATAAGATAATTAAAACCATAATGTTTATTTTAGGATCATGTCCATTTGATTTTAAAGGTTTTTGGGTAAAAATAATTTTTCTTATGGAATTATCATATGATAATATTATTCCCTTGAGTATTAATAAGGATCATTATTAATAATTCTAGATGATAATGTTATAAAAACTAACATGTTATCATAATGTTAGATAAGTAAATCTAATTATACTGGTGCTCATTAATGAAATTGATTAGGGGATGTATTCAATAGAACAAATAGGACGATTGGATTTGAAAAATGTCTTATACTAATAATCATCAATAATTTATAGAATTTTATATTGGTGAAATTATATACTTCTGAATATATCCATTTAAGAGTCTTATGGTTATTGGTGAAAAGGAAATATGAGCTCTGGATATATCAACCCATTCAAGAATCATGGTTGGATCTAGATGGTTGGTTGTGTCTTGGACTACCAATGAAATCATTCTCAAGTTCATGATGATTTCCTTATATCACTCTAGAGAAATTTTATACCTAATTTTTCATGTACATTGAACATGGTAGATTTTCCACTAAATCATAATCATTCCTACGAATAATGGAAGGTAAAAATTATCCATTATGGTGATGAGGTTTTTTTGGAAAATGATTAGTAACTTGGTTATTGTTCCTGGAGGAATCAAAAATTTGAGAAAGCAACATTGTAACCATAGGATGTTATAGAGTAGATATATCCAAATATATTTGTTTTGGTAGAAATTAAATTTATTGGTGTTATAATGTAACTTCTAAATAATATATAAGTATTTACATTGATAAAAACATGAGTTATTATATAAATTTCCTTACATGAATCCTCAAGTTTAAATAATACATGATATATTATACCATCACTACCCAACTATATGATTTTGAGGCATAAATAGAAATAATTTCATTATGAAATATATGTTTAATTTTTTAGTTTCATAAATATTTTATGAATAACAGTCATTTATAATACAATAATATAATGATGGTAAGACACATTTTTGTATGAATTGTTTTCTACATGTTATATATTTTTAACTCAATAATCCATATTAAATAACATGGAAAAATGAATTTAATAAATTATAATGGTATTTTATATAAAAAATTGAATAATCATCATTAACTTAGTTAATTAATGGTTAAGAATGCAAATAAAATATTTTAAAAGTAAAAAGAATCATGATTTAAAAAAATCAACATAATTTTTTTCATAATAAATAATATAAGTCATTATTGATTAATTTATATGATGAAAATTATAGGCCATATATTTAATGAATTACTTTAACATTTATTTGAATATTTTTTATAATAACCATCCACCCACACTCCTAGATTTTTTCCTAAATTGTAGTATATTCATTTAAATCCTTGATACTAATAAAATTAATCCAATTTTACCATTCTAAAGCATAAAAGAAAAAATGGGGAAAACCAATCATTTATATACCTCTAGATATATTATTTTTATAATTTAAGATAATTAGGTAAAATTGTAAAACAATAACCTTGTTGTCAAATTATCATTTTAAACTATACCCAGCCTTTTAAATTCCACATTAAGACCTCAAAATAACCCATAAAAACTCCACACATGAAAAATTTCTAGATGTAATTATTTTAAAATATATCATTTTAACCGAGATAAAAGTATATATACCATTGGTGTGGTAAATTTCACAAAAAGTATAAATAAAATCGTTAACATTTGAATGTCATTAGGGAGAATAATATGAGCATAATGGTATGTTGACATAATCAAAGCGTATGATCATAGTAGAAAATAATTAATTACCATTAAATATGGATTATAAATAATGACACAATTCATAAGTCCATAACATAATACATGATTCATATAATTCAACAATCATGAACCTTGTGAAATCAATCCATGGATAAAGGATCCATTAGAAACTCATTAGAATCATATAGAAAATGTGTTGGTATCCAAGATAATACTTATCACATTATTCATAGAATCACTATAACCAAATGAATAATCTACTTTGAAAAGTCCAAAAATTTGTTACGATATTAATATAAACATATAAGTTATATTATTTACACATTTCATTAGAGGGATATAACAGAACCCAAAACAACATATTAGAAAGTTTCCCTTAATGATTTTGGAAAACTACCCAATACTACTTTCATTAATTATTTCCAGGTAAAGTATCAAGAAAGAAATAATTAAAATATTACAATTTCTAAATTAAAAAATAACTATTTTTATTCCATATATCTATTTACCCAATGAAAAGAAAAAGAATCCATGAAAATTTCTTTCATACAATCATAATACTTTAGAAAAAATAATAAGGGTAGTATTATTACAAAATTTACCTAGTAAAGAATCTATAAAATATAAAACCACGATTTTTTAGAAAAAGAAAATTGGGATCCATATTGTATATGACATACAACACCATTCTTACATTCTAATGTAGCACCACGAGACTTTAGGATATATTTCTTTTAAAATAAATTCAATATCACTAATAGTTTTCAAAATATGTAAACCCGAGTTTAAATAAATCCTAAAATAGTATACCATTATAAACTAGCCATTAAATTTGTGGTAATGAATATTAATAAATTAATTATGAAAATTATTTTAATTTATTGATTATAAATAAAATAATAAACACATAATAGAAAAAGAAATATTTTTTAATAAACTATATATTTCTAAAAGATGGTTTTGTCACACTTACAGCATATAATTTTAAATTATATTTGTAACACCCCGACCCCAGTTACCCAGAGTCGGTGCATTACTTCATAACATTGACATTATCACAAAAGATCAAGTCTAGAAAGACTGATTAGTTTAGTAGCCTTGGAAACACTAGATACATTCATAATTGTTACATTAAATCATAAATTGAAAAACTAAAATAACATAGTCTCCATTTTCCACACTCATATCCCCTTCAGAATATCCCAGAAGGTCAATCCTAAAATACTTCTTCCCATCCTGAAAAAAATTAAAACATTGAAAGGGGTGAGCTCAGATGCTAAGTAAGGATAACCATATAGCGGAAGCTTTCATAAATAAACATTAACATTTAATACAATGTATAACTAAAAGAAAAGCCTTTTTAAACATGAACTTAATCATAATATGGAAATAATAAAATTAAATAATTCCATTTATTTAATCACATGGATATTTTACTAGTCAAATAATCACATGCAATATCAATAACCACTTTCATAATGATGGAATGCATAATGCCAGACTATCATAACCACGTAGCCAAGGCCTCATGACAAGACTACAAAATAGATTTTGTGAAGGCCTCGTGCCAAGACACTAGTGTGTCTCATGAGACCTGCCGATGCATTGAGTAGCTATATCGGGCTCCACCCATCACTTATTAAGTCCAATGAATTCCTCATATGAACAGGTTTAAACATATCATAAACCATAACATAATCGCATCACATAAAACATGCATAATGGAAACATACAATTTACACATTTAAATCACATGATATCAATGCAACACATTGATATAATAAAAAGCACTTTCAAAACCATTTTCAATACCAAAATAAAATAAAATTAAAACTTTGTATTTATTTTTTATTTGAAAAAAGTTATGGCTTGTAGAGGAAGTCGAAACTCAAATAATGGTCACAGGGGCGGAGAAGTCATTGTCACCGCATACATATGACAAAAAAACATTCCTTTTTGTCATTTTGTAAAATGATTCATATAATAAGATTCCTTTTTAATAAATGTAAAAGTCAAAGGGGTTTATACACCATACAAAAGAACGTTTTGTATAAAACAAAAAATGCCTCAATGAAAGGAGATTGAGACAAAGTCCTTTACAAAGACAATTTTTTTAAATAAAATAGATCTATTATGTGTATTTACTATAAGTACACATAAATACACTAAAAATACAAGATAGGACATAATAATATCATGACATAATTTGAAAGTAGGAGATTAACCCAATGAACGGAAATTGGGTTAAGAAGTTCCATTACCTCGTGTCTGACTTGACTCGACCAATTTTTAACCTCTTGAATAATAAAAAAGAGTTAATTTATAGTTTCTTAAGAACCTTTTTCATGTTTATTATTCCTTTTATATCAATTATTACCATGTTATGAACATTATATAATTATTTATGTTAATAACGGTCTTTTTGTCGATCTTTGGTACTTGAGTCAAAAATAAACTTCTTAAAATTACAAGTTGTTCATGTGGTAAAATATCCTTGATATCAATAATTATATTCTTGATGTAGATATAATATACATCATATATATCCAGTATATACATTCATTTATAATATTATATAATATTTAGATGTAAGAAATGAAATGCACCGTTCAGGGAGACGGTAAGCCGTACGTACGCATGAACGCTACTTTCATTTCTATTTCGTATTTAATGGAATGATGTTATAATTATATAAAGGTATAATATAATTCCAGTATAATATAATGTATAATGCCATTTACTCCATCCTTTATACATCCCATATATGACATTAACGATTCAAATCACTTTGAGAGGGCGGTAGTCCGCACATCCTAAAATAAAAATATCGTGTTTACCCATAATGGAAACCATAAAGGTATGCCATAAATGAAAAATACAGAAGCATAAGGAAAACATAAACATATTATATATCATATATTAAATATATTGACATATTAATGGCCACCTTTTAATGTGTTATATGAGTATTGAACAATCCTCGTTTTGTGAGGCAGAAATTCGCCATCCACAGAAACAATATGTTCTCTAAGAATTAGATGTAGGTGTGTGTATGTGTAGCTCGAATACATCTTTTAAAAACATCCTAGTATATTTAATATACTGTTTTTTACAATATAAATGAATAAAAAGAGTTTAAGGGGTTGGAGAAGCAAAATAAAACAAAATAACATAAGAGAAGACAATACCTTAAAATCGGGTAACACTTTTTTGATTTGAGACAAAGGCTTCCTTGGGAAGAATTATTCCCAAAGTGAGGATTCTAGGAGTAAGAGAGGGAAGTTTATAGAGTATTTGGTAAGAGTTTGGATGAGCCAAAAGGCTTTGAAGGTGTGATTAATGTTGTAGTGGTGAGGGCCTTTTATAAGAGGAGAGGAGGGACACTCTTGGAAAGTCATGAAATGTTACTTTATTATATAATGAGTTTCCGATTTTAAAGGCCCCGCACTTATATATTTATAGGATAAGGAGATAAGGGTTCGAAATATACTCATACAATAGGATTTTTACAATTTTATGTTTATATTTTACATTATCTTTTTATTTTATTTAGATCGTTAATTAATGAGGTAATCGCTGCATCATTATTATATCATAAATAAATTAATTTATTTAATGTCTAAAAATTATAAAAAAATTATCATGATGTAGGAAATTTTTTTAGATTCCTAATTAATATTTATAGTCAAAAATATGACGTGTATAACCCAATTTAAAAATTGTTTTAGTAAAACAACTCATGTTTGTGACATTTTTATTTTAACAATAAATAAAAAGATTTTAATGTCATTTTCCTACCAAGGAGGCTCCATGGGTTCCCCAAGTTTACCCATGGATTTACTTGGTCGTCCATGACTCATCCAATAGGGGTAGGACAAGTGTAAAGGTATTTTTATATTTTTATAATATCATGTATACCTTAAATTTCATTAATTACCTTTAATCGCGATTAATTAAAATTAAAAGTTAATATTCACCAAAAAAAATAATTTTAATACAATTGAACCACATTTTACTTCCTAATGAAAACCATTTATATAAGATTTTGGAAAATAAAATCACATAAGTGGTAATGTTTCATTTAAACAAAAAAAACAGTTTTTTACCTACCACTTAGTGGTTTCACTATTCATAAAAAATTAATGTTTTTCAGAACAATGCCAAAATTTCACCATAAGATATAATTGATATTCCGAGTACAAAAATGATTTCTATTTTATAAAATTCCAAACATATAAGTTGCATTAATTATTTTTATAATTAATTCCCGCTGTTGCAACAAATAACGTGTTTTTTAGAAACAATATATATCAAAAGATTGACAATTGTTTATGTCCAATTTCAATGTGAAATTAATTATAATGACCACCATAGGATAAAATTGTAAAAATATATTCTAATTATTATTTAAAACCAATAAATAGTATAAATTATCACTATAAATTATTTTTATTTAAATATTTGTTTTAAGTATTTTTCACTATTCATAAAAAATTGGAAGTTCTCAGAAAAATACCAAAAATTCCACATTGGATAATTTCAAAATTCAAAATCCAAAAATGAATTCCATTTTAAAATATAAAATATATATAATTTCAAAAGGTGGGTATTACTATTCATAATGGCTATTTTGATTGGTCGCGGTGTGTTAGAATCTCGAACTTGTGTACAATGCTAGCTATTGCATTATTAAAAGAGAAGCGTATCGTGGAAGCTCGGGGTGTTACATTCTCCCCTACATCAATAAATTGAGTCCTCGCAATTTGAAATTTTTCTTTGAAAATAAAAGGTTGAAAATAGAAAATACCTTTGTGGAAAACCCACATCAGAAATAAGGTTAATAAAATTTAGCCTTAATAAGAGGGAAAGGGAAATGAAAAAGTCACCACCAAATTATGATCTCGATAAGGAGAACATTGGTGGAAATTAAGGACATATAATTGGTGGAAAAACGTAAATATTTGTAGGGAGTGATTGAGGTCATCAATCACAAAAAAGTATAAAATTGAGGGCCTCAAAGCCTTCAATCTATGTTGATTTAAAATGTTATCAGTTCAACAAAACATATGTTATTAGGATAACACATTTTTTTGTTTTAATATCCCTTTACTAATGTTTAAGAATTAATTTATTCATTGAATAACAGATAGGTATATATATATTTATGCTTGACAAGTAGAGTTTCAACCTTCAACTAATTTCTACCACAAACTCATCTTTCACTCAAAAAGATATCAGAACTCAAAAATATTATATTTATCATAATCGTACAAGGTTCTACATACCATTTAGATTATGAAAACTATTTTTTAATAACCAGGGACTTCCTATAGGCTAGTGGTAGGTAATAAAGGCATGTCTCACTATGGTTGTGGGTTCGATTCTTGCAGCTTTGTCTGACACGACGGGTTATCCCCCACCCTGCACGTTTTCCTTTTCCTAAAATTATAGAGTTATAATATTCCAAAAATAATCTTCATAAATGTTTTAACCTTAAACAATACTATCCAATGTTCAACCTAATTCATTACAACCTTTATAGTTATCCAAATACCTCTATCCAGACATTCTCTAAAAGGTCCTTAAATTCAAAAATCAATTGTAACATCAGATTCCCCCAACAAAGTAATGTTTATCTTATTGTCACATACTAAAAATATGATTACCTTCATCATATTAAATCCTCAATGAAAACAACAAGTACTACAGTACAATCCCTATATATATCACATTATTCTTATAACCATATTATAATCCATGAGTCCAAAAGCACCATAACATTAATTATTCCACTTCAACTGTAGTAACAGCATAAGAATGGCCTTGATCCCTTGGCCTTTTCTGAGGTAAGTTTCCATGATGCTTAGGACATTCATTTGCATAATGCCCCATTTTCCTTACAATTGTAGCATTCAACATTGATAGCATCACTCTTTCCCTTGCAATCACGAGCATGTTGACTTTTTTCTCCACATTTATAACAAACTACCAATCCTTTTAGGCAAGTACCGGTGTGATTCTTCCCACAATTTTCACATAATAGAGAACCCATCTTTCCCTTTTCCCTTTATCTATCTCTTGTTCCACCATTCTCTTCTTCTCTTGCTTTACTTTATTTTCATAAGATTTAGAGAATTCGTTTTCTGTCTTGATATCACATTAGACAATATATTCGTACGATGAGAATGTTTGTGAGATTAATGCTTGAAGGAGAAACAGTTTTAACCCATCAAAGAAACGATTGATATTACTTCTTGCGTTACGTATATAATCTGCAGCATGTCTTGCTAACCTTGTAATGTTGGACTCATACTTTGCGACTTTCTCATCCTCCTTTTTTCTCAGTCTCAGAAATTGCCTTTTTATATCTGCTCGATGGTCATGAGGAAAGTATTTTTCTAAGAAAGGCTCTTTTAACTCCCTCAATTCCATATTCGATACTTCATCATCTTCCTTTGTATTTGGAATCAATGACCACCACTGATCAGTATCTCCAGTGAGGCGGTAAACTGCCATGATAATCTTTTCCCTTTCACTACACCCCATGGTGTGGAATATTTTCTCTAAGGAGTTTATCCATTGCTCAGATACTAATGGATTTGCACCCCCATTAAATGTTGGCGGTTGTTGCCTCATGAAAAGATCTAACATTGACCCTCCATGTTGTGGATCAGGGTGCCCCATACGAGTAAGGTTATTATTCATAAACTGATTGAGTTGTCCCAGTATGGTAATAAGTTGATCAGCAACATTTGTATCTCCAGCTCCACAATAATTATCTTGAGCAGGAGGGAAATACCTACACGGAGTACGTGCATTGATACAGTTTCCATTCCTTCCACTAGGCGCAATTTCTAAAAAATGGCATAAAGTATATTAGTTCATGAATCAAAATACATAATTCTATACTTGTAAAATAATTAACATAAATTGAACTATTTATGGATATAATCCATAATCATAAAAATGTTTTCTTTGAGGAAGTATATACTCATAACCCTTCATACTGGGTTTTAAGGAAAATGAGAATTATCCTAAGCATATCCCCCGGGAGTGTCGTAACCAAGAGTGCAACATGACCCGTTGTAATGCACTAGTTCCAATTCGAGTCTCGCTCAAAGAGGTGTTTTTGGGTTTTACCCCTAGGTACATCTGTGCCAGAGCTGCCTTTACTTACTCATATCTAGACAGGGATGTATTGCTCGGAAAACTCACAAAATATCTATAATACCAAAATTCTAGGAAGTTATTCTATACGAATCCTCAAAGTCTATCTTATGGTGATGTCCTCTAATCAGAGTTTTCCTAAATATAGCTTCCAAGGTTAATACTAAACTTCCTCTGATACCAACTATAACGCCCCGACCCGAGTTACCTAGAGTCGGTGAATTACTTTATAACATTGGCATGATCACAAAAGATCATGTCTCGAAAGACCGATTAGTTTAGTAGCCTTGGAAACACTAGATACATTCATAAATGTTACATTCCATCATAATGTGAAAAACTAAAATAACGTAGTCTCCATTTTCCACACTCATATCCCCTTCAGACTATCCCTACAGGACAATCCTAAAATACTTCTTCACATCCTGAAAAAAATTAAAACATTGAAAGGGATGAGCTCAGATTCTCAGTAAGGATAACAATATAGTGGAAGCTTTCATAAATAAACATTAACATTTAAGACAATGTATAACTAAAACAAAATCCTTTTTAGACTTTAACTTCAGCATAATATTGAAAAAATAAAATTAAATAATTCCGTTTACTTACTCACATGGATATTCTACTAGTCGAATAATCACATGTAATATCAATAACCACTTTCATAATGATGTAATGCTAAATTCCATACTATCATAACCACGTAGCCAAGGCCTCGTGCCAAGACTAAAAATAAGATTTTTTCAAGGCCTCGTGACAAGACAGTAGTTTGTCTCATGAGACCTGCCGATGCATCGAGGAGCTATAGCAGGATCCACCCATCACTTATTAAGTATAATGCATTCTCATATGAACAGGTTTAAACATATCATAAACCATAACATAATCGCATCACATAAAACATGCATAAAGGAAACATAAAATTTACACATTTCAATCACATGATATCAATGCAACACATTGATATAATAAAAAGAAATTTCAAAACCATTTTCAATACCAAAATAAAATAAAATTAAAACATTGTATTTATTTTTTATTTAAAAAACGTTATGGCTTGTAGAGAAAGCCGAAACTCAAATAATTTTCACGACAGCGGAGAAGTCATTGTCGCCGCATACGTACAATAAAAAAACATTACTTTTTGTCATTTAGAAAAACGTTTCATATAAAAATATACCTTTTGAATAAACTTAAAATTCAATGGGGTTTATACACCGTATAAAAGAAAGTTGTGTATAAAACAAAATATACCTCAATGAAAGAGATTGAGACAAAGTCCTTTACAAAGATAATTTTTTTAAATAAAATAGATTTATTATGTGAATTCACTATATCTACACATAAATACAGTAAAAATACATGATAGGACATAATAATATCATGACATAATTTGAAAGTAGGAGATTAACCCAAGGAATGGAAATTGGGTAAAGAAGTTGCCTTACCTTGTGTCCGACTTAACTCGTCCGTTATTTAACCTCCAGAATTACAAACTAGAGTTAATTTATAGTTGCTTAAGAACCTTTTTCAAGTTTATTATTCGTTTTATATAACTTATTACATTGTTATGAACATTATGTAATTATTTATGTTAATAACGATCATTTTGTCGATCTTTGGTACATGAGTCAAAAATAAACTTCTTAATATTACATGTTGTTCATGTGGTAAAATATCAATTATATCCATAATTATATTCATGATGTAGATATCATATACATCATATATATCAATTATATACATTCATTTATAATATTACATTACATTTGGAGGTAAGAAATGAAATTCACCGTTCATGGAGACGGTAAATCCGTACGTACGCATGAACGCTACATTCATTTATATTTCATATTTAATGGCATGAGGTTATAATTATATAAAGTTATAATATAATTACAGTATAATATAATGTACAATACCATTTACTCTATCCTTTATACATCCCATATATGTCATTAACGATTCAAATCTCTTTGTCGAGGCGGTAGTCCGCACTTTCTAAAATGAAAATATCGCGTTTACCCATACTGGAAACCATAAAGTTATGCCATAAATGAAATCTACAGAAGCTTAAGGTAAACATAAACATATTTTAAATCATATATAAATATAGTGACATATTAATGGCCACCTTTGAAGGTGTTATATGAGTGGTTAATATTCCTCATTTCGTGAGGCAGAAATTAGCCATCCACAGAAACAATTTGTTCTTTAACCATTAGATGTAGGTGTGTGTAAGTGTAGCTCGAATCCTTCTTATAAAAACATCCTAGTATATTTAATATACTGTTTTTGTTACAAAATAAAGGAATAAAAATAGTTTAAGGGGTTGGAGAATAAAAATAAAACAGAATAACATAAGAGAATACATTACCTTAAAATTGAGTAACTCTTTTTTGATTTGATCCAAAGGCTTCCTTGGGAAGGATTCTTCCCAAAGTGAGGCTTCTAGGAGTAAGAGAGGGATTTTGAGAGAGTATTTGGGTAGAGTTTGGCCGAGCCAAAAGTCTTTGAAGGTGTGAGTAAGGTGGTAGTGCTGGGGGCCTTTTATAAGAGGAGAGGAGGGGCACTATTGGAAAGTCATGAAATGTTAGTTTATTATATAATGAGTTTTGGATTTTAAAGGTCCCATAGTTATATATATCTAGGATAAGGTGATAAGGGTTATAAATATACTCATCCAATAGGTTCTTGACAAGTTTATGTCTTATATTTTACATTATATTTTTATTTTATTTAAATCGTTAATTAATCAGGTAATCGCTGCATCATCATGATGTCATAAATAATTTAATTTATTTAATTTCTAAAAATTATAAAAAAATTATCATGATATAGGAAATATTATTAAATTTATAATGAATATTTATAGTAAGAAAAATGACTTTTATAACCCCATTTAAATTTTTTTAGTAAAACAACTCATGTTTGTGACATTTTTATTTTAACATTAAATAAAAAGTTTTAAATGTCATTTTCCTACCAAAGTGGCTCCATGGGGTCCCCAAGTTGACCCATGGATTTTAATGGTCAGACATGACTCATCCAATAGTGGTAGGACATGTGTAAAAGTATTTTCATATTTTTATAATATCATTTTTACCTTAAATTTCACTAATTACCTTTAATCGCGATTAATTAAACATAAAAGTTACTATTCGCCAAAAAATTATTTTAATCCCATTGAACATAATTTTACATCCTAATGACAACCATGTATGTCTGATTTTTAAAAATCACATCACAGAACTGGTAATGTTTCATTTAATCAAAAAATCAGTTTTTTAACTACAAATTAGTGGTTTCACTATTAATCAAAAATTGATGTTTTTCAGAACAATGCCAAAATTTCACCCTAAGCTATTATTGATATTCCGAGTTCAAAAATGATGTCTATTTTACAAAATTACCAACATTTATGTTTCATTAATTAATTTTATAATTAATTCCTGTTGTCACAATAAATAGCGTGTTTTTAAGAAACAATATATATCAAAAGATTGACAATTGTTTATGTCCAATTTCAATGTGAAATTAATTCTAAAGACCACCATTTGATAAAATGGTAAAAATATATTCTAATTATAATTTAAAAGCACTAAATAGTATAATTTATCACTATAAATTATTTTGATTAAAAATGTTGTTTTATGTATTTTTAACTATTCATAAAAAATTGGATGTTCTCAGAAAAATACGAAAAATTCAACATAGGCTAATTTCAATATTCCAAATCCAAAAATGAAGCCCATTTTGAAATATAAAATATATATAATTTAAAAAGGTGGGTATTACTATTCATAATGGCTATTTTGATTGGTAGTAGTGTGTTAGAATCTCGAACTTGCGTACAATGCAAGCTATTGCATTATTGAAAAAGAAGCATATCGTGGAAGCTTGGGGTGTTACAATATGTTACCACTTTTATAATAATTATTTGATATAAATTTAATTCCACTATGAAATAATAATTACAAAATATTATTAAGGTTAAATTTTATATTTTTATGAAATCATTTATTTTTTGATAAATAGTGAGAAATATTTTTTTTGAAAACTGCCTTTTTATTTAAATAATTTAAAAAGATAAATTATATTTTAAAAATATATTTAATGTACTAGTAGTACAAATGTATTAATAGTTTATAAACATAGACTATTTTAATCAACATTATATTGAATTTGTATATTTAAAAAACATATACTTATGAGAATCTTCTCATTAAAACCCCACTTTCCATCCTATTTACCAATATAATTTTAAATTATATTATGCCTATTTTATGTTTTGAATTTAGAAAAATTGATTCCATATTTTGACCAATAAATATTTATATTATCTAATATACTTATTTTTTTTACTATTTTGAATTCTTAAAATAAGTAAAAATTAATTACAACAGGTAATTTAAAACCTGACATTCAATGGGTTAAAATAAAACTATTAGGGGTAAAAATGAAATGAAACATTTCAAAATCTATTTTTATTGCCTTATTTTGACCTTATATCCTATATGGTTCAATATTTACTCATTTTTTGTGTTCATAAAGATTAATCAAAATATGGTTTTAAATGAAACTTTTCATGAATTTCATGTGTCCTCACTAATAAAAGGCCACCGCTTCTCCTCCCATCTTCAAAATTAAAAGGAAATTTCTTTATAAATTATCTAAAATAATGACATCCTTTATCCCATTTAAACATTTTATATCACTAGTATTTATAAAAAATCAATCCTAGGAATAATATTTTGTGAAAACCTAAAGAAGTTGTCTTAAGATGATGTAACATTCTAGAATGAGTATTTTTTTATTGTTTTGGAAACTATATTAAATATTATTAAAATGTGATTATATAAAAAGAAAATTAACTCAAATTTAATGAGATTTTATATATTTAGTTCATTTTCTATATCCATCTTGACTACCATAAAATAGGAAAAGAAACTATCAATATTGTGTATGATAGACTACCGCGTCATGAACTAATGTAATATATTTTCCATCACCACCATTCAATGATAGATATAATAATGGATTTAGAATGTACTCACAGACATATATATATATATATATATTATATTTATGATATTATTAGGCATAATAAAATTTTATATGACATAATCATTATTATGATCTATTATATTTAAAATGTGAAAAACGATGCTTGTTTGTATGAAAGACTAACACCTCACAAAGAGATGTGATTCTTTTTTTAAACTTTCATTACACTTATGGTAATGTGGTTAAATTTAGTGAATAAATGTGAAATATATATATGATATTATATTTATAATGAAAAATTAATATGTTATAAACCTCCATACCATTTCACCCATAAATGGAATAATATCGACACTCATGCATATGTATAACCTAAAATTTTCAAAATGCAATAAAATTCATTTTACGTGAACCAATTTTAATAATGGGATAATATATATATATATATATATATATATTGGGATAATAGGATATTAAAAATATTAATATAAATCTGGAAACAATTTAACTGTATAAAATTTTCAAGAATTCAAACATTAATAAAAAACATTCATGAAAAAAGAATTGCAATTAAGACCCAAAATAATGAGAATAATGAATTATTATTAACAAAAGGGAGGTAAATATGTTATAAGAGGATTATATATGATAATAAAAATATGGATATTTTCATTTTATTAATTTATAACAGACTTAAAATCAATATATATGTAATTAAATCATGTTTAAACAAAACGAAGTTTCTGGTAAGGGGCATTGTCTATTTCCCAACATTGAGGAATATTATAATGTTATGCACATAATTTATTTTATATTGTTTATATACTACCCCTTTAGTATTTACTAACATGATTACTTAATAATTCATCGTATTTTATACTTCATCATAAATTATTGAATCCAATTGTATTAAACATAAATGTTACCTTTTCGTAAATAATTTTATAACTCAATTTATTTTCAATGGGTAATATTACTTATTCATTGACATTGAAATTCTATGATTATGTGTGAAAATAATTTTTAGTATATTATGTGTCATTTATATATCTTTTATGTGGATATAAATTTTATACACATAATAAATTCATTGATTAATTGTCACTTCAACATTATGATCTTTGTAAGTGTTTATTTTACAATCCCATTTTAATTTCAAATGATAATAATTGAATTTTTAGAGAAGTTGTTTATTTTATTATTGAATAATAAAACACCTTATGTTTATTAATCTATGGTTATTCAACTTTTTTTACGTAATATAACTATATTCCTCTCTTTGATACATAAAATCACTAAGAAGATGATTTAAAAAAATCGAAATTTATTTTCCACTTTAGTCTAAAATCCTTCTTATTTTATACCCTGGTTTCTAAAAATATATTGAAAATATAGTAAATATTTAAAAAATAAATAATTAAAGAAAATTTTAACCATGTTTTACTTTTTTATAAAATTTCTTAAAGGAATCATTATGTCATTTTTGAAAAAAATAGTAAATTTGGATTTTACCAAAAGAAAGAATGGAATGTTTTTTAATTTATAAGACATGAATAGATTTGTAATCCTTCAATTAAACTCAATTTTTAAATAATAATATATAATTTATAAAGGATATATTAAAATAAAATTATTAGGAAAATATTTTCTTACTTTATGTTTTAAAAATATTTTCAAATTGAAAACCTTATTTTCATGAAAAAACTTTTAATAAAAATTTTATTGTATCAATATTCATCAAAAATAAAAAAAACTTTAATGTAATCATGATATTTTGTTCTTATCTTGTATTAGTGTAATAATTATTATTTATCTAAATGTTTTATGATCAATTTAACCAAAAAATGTGTTGATATTAAATATTTTGATTAATATTTTTTTTATTCACATTCCCATCAACTATTCACTTTCTTGTAATAATTAGACATTAAATTTAACATAAATATCCATATAATTTATAATATATTTACATATTATATAAAAAATAGAATATTTACATATTTAATTTAACTTTAAATGTGATATTATTGACCTGGTATATTATTTTTAATTTGTATTCCATAAATAATACATTTTTTTCAATATTCCACATTATTTATGAATCAAATATATTATTTTATATATGAGGAATGATTTTCAAATTTAGTGAAATGTGGTTCTATGTTATAGACAACCCCTCAATACCCTAGTATTCATAGGAGACTAACCACTTGGATAGACTTAGTTAATTAGGTTTTTGGTTTATACAAACCCATCAGTTTTAAATTGTCTAGGGAAAGGTATTGATAATATATGTATCATGATACATGATATAATGCATTTCTAAAATTGATAATTTCCTTCATTGATAAGTAATTTATTATTTTCAATGATATTTTTACAATGATATTGTATTGGAATACATTTTCATTCCATGTTTATTGATTAAATGACATATGTTTTCAGTTATTTACACTTCCATATGGATTAATCCCAATATATTCATGATAGAAAATTTATTTTAATGGAATATGTTCTTATTTATTTACCTTTTCATTTTTATTATTCCTTATATATTCATATCTTTATCTTTTATTAAATTTAATGTGTCTTCAGTTACTTACATTTCCATGTTGATTAAGCTTATTGACTCTTGATAGCTTCCATTGTACTAAACCCTTAATAAAAATTTGAGCTCACCCTTATTTTTTTCCTTTACTATGAATCCATTAAGTGTTATTGATTGTATAATGTTATATTGTAGATTTGAAAATGAAATTATAAAAAAATTGTACTTTTTCCAAATGTAATATAAGAATAATTTATATTTCTTGTTTACTAGGAATACTAAACAGCTAAATCCATTTTTATATAAATCATTATTTTTTAATCTAATGTAGTAAATTGTAACTTAGTTCTTGTCTTCTGGGGTCATGTTCATTACCATTGGTATCAGATATAGTTTAATAGAATTCATTGAAACTGGATTATAGAAAACAAAGATTACGGAAGATAACTCTGTGATGGAAATTAAGGATAGGTATATAAGAACATACTAGTGTTTTCATAGGGTACATATTATGTAGTGTTTCCTATAAATGTCTATATATATAATACATGTCCATGTGGTTTTGGAACATATGTACATAGGGATAATAACTCCAAAAGAGGAATTTGGGTATGAATCAAGAGTCACCTGGTACATGAAAACAAACCTTACTGATCACCAAGATTTACATTCATGGGGGATATGCATTGGATAATTCACAGATTCTTTGGAAATGATTTCGATGTATCTGGATAGGTGATAACAATGAATCCATTAGGTTAAACCTCATATTTTATTGATTTAATATAATGATTCACTTTTTATACATCATATAAATGATTATATGGTTTTCCCAATATGACTATTGTTTCTCACACTAAGGTTTTTGGTTTTATTCATTGACTATAAGATGAATGAATATTGTTAACATTGATATTGAAGGAAAATTTGGTGAGTTTGAAAAACCATATAGGACCAAGATATTAGTGATATATATCATGATTAATCATAATTAGTTATCTTGAAATATGATTGATAATATTTGCCTCCACCAACTCCTAGACTTATTAAAGAAGAGTATAACAGAGTTTTCCAAGAGTTCCACTACTAGAGATTGTAGTGGAAAGAAAGAAAAATTTCAATAATGTAATAAATTTGGAAGCAGACACCATAGATGTTGTATCAACTGAATTGGAAAATGTTTATGTTTGGAAAATAGGGTTATAAAGAAATTAATTATTAGTGTTAAAAGTACAGTTCAATAGACGGAAAATAATCATTATATGGATCCATTTATAGTTCATTATCGTAAATGTGGAGAAAATGGGAATTATATGAGTCAATTCCATCATCTAATGGTCAACTACTAGACCAAGGGTGGAATTGTGTTGGGATAAAAAGGAAGAATTATTTATATATTTTAAATCATGATTTAATTGTAGAATTATTTTTTAAAATGGTATATTGGTTTTAAGAATCATTAAATATCTAAGGACCATGTTAAATAATTTAATCAATTATTTCATCATTAATATTAAATATATGGATTCTATCACGGGTTAATGATCATAAGGTTGACCCTACAATTAGTTTATTAATGTCATATTTTGATGATTTGTGTGGTTAAAGTATAACATGATTAATGAAATTTTCATAGAACATTTTTAGGAATACATTCCATTGTTTTCATATGTGAAGGGGTAATTATAAAAAGAATGAATTTAATTTTGGAAGAAAGATTATAGGTATTGGTATCTTTAATTGTTTTTTTCTTTTATATTTTTTGTGAAATGATTCATTATAATTTGGTAGAATTATTAGAATTTAATTAATATTGATTTGTAAAAAGGAGATCTTATATACTAGGTGATAAATAATTTCATTTGACAATGTCTATAGAGCATGAACAGACTTCTAATAGATGATATGTGTTTAAAATTTAAAATTGTACTTTTTGATTACCAGGTTAATAATTTATTTTTTATACTTAAAAAATTTTACAAACAAATACAAATGATGAAAAAATATTGATATTATTGATGTTTAGATATTAATGTGTATATTGGATAACATAATCCATCTATATCCATTTTTGAATAATATTTATAAATATTTGGAATTAAATGTTAATATTTTATAGAACTTATAATCTCTTAAAAGATAAATTTAGTAATTTAGGAATAATGATCCATTTGGGAAATTTACCAATATTAAGAAATGATCATAAAAAATATTGTAATATTACCTTTATATATGATGAATTAATAGTCATCTGAATCATAATAGATGTATGGTTTTTTATGTTTTCCCTTTATCTTTAACATTTAAATTATATTGATCAAGGACCTATTTAATCCTCCATCATTATTTGGGATTATGATTTTCGTCATTACCCATAACCTCACATAAAATATATCTTACACTACATGGAAACTACGATTTGTATTATTCTAGATGGCCTTCATATTTCCCTTTCTATATTATCAACAATACGTTTTATTAGGCCTTTTATGATTTGGTCATTCAATATTGGTATTTCCAATTGTGAATCCCTTGATTATTAAGATCATGTTTCAAATTGGAATAATGAAATTTCTTGAATGGTGGTAGAATGTTAAACCCTGATTTTTTAAAAAATAAAAAATTAGGTTTTATATAATATTTGACAAGGAACATCAATCTTATTTGAGAATGTTACACCTCCATACATTATGTGACTATTTTATAAATGATATCTCTTAGATTACTTGCAGGATACACAACCCCGAGTCTAAACAAACCATAATATAGTATTCCACTAAATATTAGATATTTAATTTGTGGGTATAAATTTTAATAACAGTATTATAAAAATTATGTTTACCTATTGATTATAAATTATATAATAATATTTAAATCAAAAAAGTAATGTTGTTTGAAAATATGTTCTTTTCAAACGAATGTTAAAGTAGTGATTTGCGTATATAATTTGAAATTAACTTTCACCATGATTATAAAAGGTATTTGATATATTTATCTTATTTTTTAAATACTCAAATAAAATGTATCTTATGATAATAGTTTTTTTATTTTTCCGAAATGTTTCATTTTCTAATGAATAGTCATTGAAAATGACTTTTTGTGTTAGAAATTTACAACAATAAATTATTATTTAACTAGATTTAAAAGTAAAATTAGTTCAATTATATTAAAATTAAACTTATTTTTGTTATTTTAATAATTTTAATATACAATTATAATATTAAATCATTCTATAATTAACGAGTTTTAAATATTTGAAAGCTTGTTTTTCATCGGTTCTATTGGTATAATTTTTATTTTCATTCATCCACTTATGTGGATTAAATTTTTAAAATATATATTACATATTTTTAATAAAAATAATTTATCATATTTAATATGTTCAACATACTTTTTTCAATTATGAATTGTAGAAGCACTAAAAATTATTTACTATAGTAAAGGTTAAAAACCAGTTTATTGGGGGTAAAACTAAAGTAAAAATTATTAAAATGACATAAAACATCTCAATAACCCATTTTAAAGAAATATTTATATTATAAACACTATAATGTTAGATAATGATCAATCATGGATGCATATGGAAGGATAATAATGTTGGTGTAATTGATTTTTTTAACAAATTCCTACTATGTACTCTCCCACTTATAAAAGGAAACCACAACTACCCAAATTTTTAAATTTAAAAATACCATTATATAAATAAAATACTTACCCAAATGACTAAATTAAACCAATACCAATATCATAGATAATTTTTTTTTCTAATCGGATTGTATACCTAGGAAGTCATTAGGTGAAAACCAAAAAAATATGTACAAAGAAGAGGTAATGTTCCAAAATGAGCATTTTTATTTTATTTCTTATTCAAAATTCTTAAAACATTTTAAAAAATTAATTTATAAAATTATAATTATCTAAAATATACTTATATTTTATTATTATATGCTAATTAACTATATCTGTCTCCTCTTTTTTCAAATGGTAAATGAACATGTCAATCGTCTGAATGAAAGACTATTGCCTAACAAACCATTATAATCCCTTTTCCACAACAAAATTTAATGGATGGATATAATGATGAATTTAACACAATTATATGGTATTTAATATATTTTTAAACTTCTATATTGTTGAAATTACATAATCCTTATTATGTCCCATTACAATTTAAAATATGATAATATCACTGGTGTATATGAAGACTACAACTTCACGATGCGATGTGATTCATTTTTAACATATACAATACATTAAATTAATGTGGATAAATTTATTTAATATATTTGATATATATTACCAAATATTTTTTCTTCAAAAATAATATATCATACACTATTTCCCCTTTTACTCATTAATAGAATGATATCTCTATTTGTGCATATTTATCACCTATGGTCTCCACAAAGTGATGTGTTTCATTTTCCATGAAAAAATTATTAGATTTTTATAATCATACATATAATAATTAAATATTAAATTTATAATATTAATATTATTTCATATATGATAAAGAAATATAATATATTTATGGACCAAATCATTCATGACAAAACAAGCATGAGTAAAATAATATAATTAATCCCTAAAATAATGAAAATAATGATATATTAGTAAAAAAAGGTAGTAAAAATGATTTAGTGTTGTCACTTATTAAATTATAAATTTTAGAATTATTATATTGAAAATTAATAAAATTATATGAACAATTATACTTGATTTTAAATTTGGTTCAAGGAAAAGTAAGTGTGATGTAAGAGACTTATTCTGAATTTCCTTTTTTGAGGCATACAATAATGTAAAGATTCAAATTTCATATAAATGATGTATATAAACCCCTATTGACATTTAATATAATTATTTTTAATTAATTCATAGTATTTTAACATTCAATTAGAATAATTTCATCTATAGTGATTTGAAATAAAAATTACCTAGTGGTAAAACATTATATAATTTAATTTTATTTCTTTGGGTTATATTACTTCTTCATTGTATTTGAAGTTATTTTATTTTTTCTGTAAATAATTTTAACTACATAATTCTATATTTTTAATTTTTTTATATTTCTTTGAAGTTAAGACATGTAATAAATTCATTTATTAATTCTCACTTCAATATTATGATATTTGTTGGGGTTTACTTCACCCCCAAATTTTAACTAGTATTGTTTATACATGAATTTCCATTGAAAGAAATTATTTGATAATATAATAATAATCTAATTTCTATTGTTATACTATGGTTATTCATTATTTTTTCATGTAATAGTTCTACATTTCTCACTTCGGTTTATAAAATTATTGAGAAAACATTTTTAATAAAATATATATTCATTTCCTTCCATGTAAAAAAATTATTTTCATCCATATCTATGATTCTAAAATTGTGTTAAACAAATCTTTGAAAAACAAATAATTCATTAAATAAAATTATAACCTTATTGTATTGTCAAAAACTGGTTTGAAAGGAATATTCACATCATTTTTTGAAACAAGTCATGTTTGGATTTTACCTAATAATTGAAGGAATCATTATCTTAACGTTGATGACATAAATTGAATTTGGAACCACTATGACCACTAAATGTTTTAGTGGATATATTATATGGTTGAATGGTTATTTACAAATAATTATTTTTTCAATATATTTTAGACACATTGGTTTTTAAAAATATTTTCGAAGTGATATGTTTATTTTCCTCATGAATTTCATAAAATAATTTTTTATGAAATTTGAATTCATTGATGTAATAAACCATTTAATTTACTCATTATCTAATAATATTTTTATTAATACCATACTTATTATTTATATGTATAGTTTATTTTTATTTGAAAAGGGGAATGTAATAAAAGTAACATTCTAGATTAATTATTATAATTAGCAACTTTCCATAAAAATATTCAATTTCATATTATCATTTAACAATGAATTTATCATAAATATCCTTATTTTAATCATGGATAAACCAATTAAATAGATCATATATCATATATAAATATGCTATTTTACATTAAAAATTATATAATGGACTATAGAAATTATTGGTTATCTTTACTCCATGATTTCAAAATTTGATTAAATTGTATATTATTCATGAATTAAAAAAAATAATTAATAAATGAAAGATTAATTGGATATTCAGTGATGTTGTGAGAAAGTTATATATACCCACATTATGAATCAATTACCTCATTTTGATTAATCTATTGGCTATCCTGAGTTAAATGGGATTCTGGTGTATACCAACACATTAATTTTAAATTTCCTTTTGATGTGTCTTGATAGTTGATGTATCATGATTCCTAAGATCATTGTGTCTGGTAATTAAGAGTTTTAATTCTTAATAATTTAGTTACTATTATTATCAATGAGTTTTTTATATTGATATTATATATAGGATCATGTTCATTAACATTTTATTAATTTAATGGAATTTTTTTTGAGTTATTTACTGTTGCACATTAATTATTCATTATATATTCATGATAGTATAGTTATTTAAAATGAATATATATTCAGTTATATAAATTTAAAATTTTAACATTCCATATCAAATCATGATAGCCAAATTATCTAAATGGAATATGTGGTCTCTTATATAACATTCCAAGTGGATTATTTTTAGTGACTGATGATAGAATCCTTTGTATGTAACCCTAACTCAGCATTTTAGCTCACCCATATTTTTTGTCATTTCAAAAGAATAAAACAATTATACATTGAATGTCATTAAAGAACATTTTAGAGTTAATAATGAAATTTTTTCATAAAAAATTATATTCTTAATATGTGTATTGAAATAAAATATTACAATCTTGTAATTATCATGTGTACCAAGACTGCTAAAGTATTCGGTCCTTTGAGAAGCTACATCATGTTTCTTTTCCATTGTATTAATGTTGAAAATTGATTTCGGATACTAGAGTTAGGTTCATTACATTAAAACTTTTGTTTTTTTTTCATTGATGAATAAAAGTACCTTAAAATGATCATTACAGACATAATTAAAGAAAATTAACATTAATATCTAAAAATAAAATTTAAATATTTATATTATATTATGAAAAATTTATACATTTCAAATGTCATTTTAAATTTGACAGGTTCTCATCAATTCAGAGAGTGGTATATATGGATAATTTTTTTTTCATTCAATAATTTTTAAAAGAATTATTTGTTAACACATTTAGAAAAATATAAATTATTCAAATAATAATAAGAAGATTAGATTTCAATATTTTAATATAAAATAAAACATGGGAAAATATGAAATTAAAAACTTATTTAATAATAGAAAAAACGTTATTAAAATCATTCTAAACAACTTTGATTTGGTAGACATGTTTTTATGACAAAATGAGGAGAAATAAGTTTGTCGTTTCCGGAAACAAATGTCAAAATAGGGTGTTATATTTAATATTGGTAAATTGTAGGAACAAATATAAATATATAATTATGAAATTATGATAAAATTAAATTATTTTTATCCAATTATTATTATTAATTTATGCAGTGGACAACCAAGCATAATCCACTACACTTAATAAGTGATTCGGTCATAAACCCATTACCGTTTTGATAACATTTCTATCATATGACCCCTAAAATTATAACTTAAAATAGATCATGAAATATAATAAAAACAAATATAATCATGATATAACATATCAAAGTTGATTTATATACAAATCATAAATGAAATTTTTTAATAACATAACATATGTGTCAAATAAGAAAATTAGTTATTATAATCCCTTTCCTCTTTGATAAATGAAGAATAAAAACCTTGTGATTGGGATAAAAATATATGAATTTTCAAATCGACATAATAATAAAAATAATAATAACACACAATCATTTTCATTATATAAAAAAAAGAAATAAACAAGATGGTAATGTTTTATATATCTCACAAAATTTAAAGTAAGATGGGATACCCATAAAAAGGTCATATCATTGAATTAAGAATTAATCAGTGGAATTATTATATGTAATAAATATGAATTCACAAAAAAAATGTATAAATAAAATAGTAATCAAAAAAATATCATTTCACACATAATTTTGGCATAATATACGCGATGAATATTTGATATAACCTAATAAAAAGTAATTGAGTTTAGAAACCCATTAAAACATTTGTAAAATCCAAGGAAAAATCCCTTGGATGACAGAAAATTAATTTTAACATAAAATAATATGATGTACTAAATTTTGCTGATATAAAATGTTATGAGGTATTATATTCATCATATAAAATTAATTAGGGTCTTAATATTAATACATTATTCTATGAAGAGAAACTAAGAAAAATTACATCAGATCAAGTCCAGACATTCCATGTATATCCCTTAGCTCATGCTTAATCCATATATATTAATTATTGGTGTATTTTGAACATTTTATAAGTTTATTAATTTATAATTAAACAATTTATTTCATTTATTTTAATTATATATTTATTTTCATAATCAATCATGTCTATGTGTTGTGTTTTGAGGATTTTTTGTTCAAAGATGCAAGTAAATTTTAGAATGTTGACCATGGTAAAAGTAGTCATAATTAAATCATTTATAGAATAGTAATAAATAAATAATAATTATTTTTAAAACTAAATTTTACATTTAAAAACTATGAAATGTGGTAATGATAATCAAATTATGATATAATCTTGGAGATAGTTGGTCCAAAACAGTCATGAATAATGTTTCCATTTTTAATAGACCAGATATAAAGTAGGTAAGAGTTATTTTAAATTTATATAAATGAGATAGAATCAAAAATATTTTATTATCCCTAATAATATACTTTTATATACCAACCCTATGATATAGTGATGAAAACCTATTAAAATCATTTTCTTGGGGGGTAATCCACACATACTCACAAACGATATTGTTATTTCTCAAAGAATGAAATGGTAAAAAATATATTATATCTTATATTTATAGAATGATAATTATTTCATTAATATAATATATACACATTAAATTCAAAATTATGACCGTGCATAATATGTTGTAATGGAAAAAATCACATTAGTTCGTGAGATAGTAATCCGTTGTAGACATTAATGACGGTTTCATTTACCATTTTATGAAAAAATGAGATAAAATATTTTTAATCCTTTTAAATTATAAAATAATAGTATACAATATAAAATGATGTTATTATATAATGATTATTAGAAGATTTTTTAAGGTGTTATAAATAGAAAAAAAATTAAACATGCAGTTAAAAGCCACAAAACCTATTCAAACAAAAAAAATTCATTATACAATAATCCCTTTAGTGATGGTTTTTTTATAAAAAGAATATGTATATAAAGTTTATATTGGTGTTGGTGAAATATTTGGGGTGTTTTTTGCTGAAATATAGGGCTAAAAATTTATGTGCAAGTGGGTAGAGTAGTTTCCCTCTTATATGTGAGAGGTATGACATACATAAATTTAGTTAAGGGATTAAATAATATATATACCATAACAATTAAATGTTTAATAAATGAGTAAAAAATCATAAAAAAGTTGTTATATGATAAAAATAATTATCCCAATTATATTTAGAAATTTTTTGGCTATATTTTATTCCATATCCACATGATAATCTACATTACATCTATCATAACCATAATGATGTTAACATAACTTTTTTACCATGATAACTTGAATATATATAGAAAATTAAAATGGTCCTTTAACTAAATTTGAAAATGTTGATTCCAATCATTGAATACAATTTTTTGATAATAATATATAGGTGTAAAAATTACATTTAATATAAGAACAAAATGTTTATGAAAAAATATATTTTGGAATTTAAACATTTAAAGTGTAAAAACAATATGAATTTGAAATCATCTAATAAATTTTATTTCATAATTTGTCTCATAAAAAATATTCAAATGATGTATTTTAGGATATTTGAGAAATGTAATTATTAAATTAATCATCAAACCATTCCAATAAATAAAAATACATAAAAATGATTTAATTTGATTAAAATATAACTTATCTTCTAAAAAGTCAATCAAGAGTACGAAAAGTCAAAATAATTTTTAAAAAATTATTATTAAACTCCATAAAATTAACATTGGTTTGAAAATTATCACCCAATTGTATAAAAAATGTTATTGAGATATATTAAAGCCTTAACCCAGTGATTTAACCTAGTATCACATGATTTATTCTTATTTAGGGGACAATATTTTCTCTTGTTACTATTTATAATGACACAAAATAAATGTTAACTATTTAAAAAACACAATCCTTATGATTCAAAATATAGAATCCATTTCTCACTAGTAAATTTTCATAAGTTGAAAGTTGTAATCATTGATAAAAAACACAATGAAAATGTTTTTTAGAAAAATATGTTTTTAATCCAAAAAATGAACTCATTCCTAAATAAGATGTAATAATTCTTAAAATTTCATTAATTATATTATATATAATTAAATAATAAAAATATAAGTTAATTTAAAATTAAAACCAATATTTTACATTTTCATAAAACTAAATTATAGTTTTATAAAAACTATTATTTTCACCACACTAAAAAATTATATTTTAAAAAAACAATATATTTCAGTATAAGAAAAATTTGAACAAATTATTTATAAAATGATATATTTTTATAATTTCCCATTTTTAAAAGTGAAATATACGAATTATAATATTAAAAAAATAAATAGAAATCCTTTTTTAACAGAATATATTTTTAAACAATAAAATGTACTATAGGAAATTTTGTTAATTATTTGTAACTAATTTGATAAAACAAATAGATTATATTAAATAAATATATATTTTTCATTATATTATTATTTATATTCATACCTAAAAATTTAATTAATATCTTATAATGTAATTATTAAAATAATAATATTTTATCCAAATATTATGATCGTTGCTGTGATTATTCTATACTATCAAATATAGTATAATTTTATAATACTAACGTATTAAATTATCCACCCATTACTAAATTATGTAATAACATTTTTTACATGATTGGTTATCAAGGGTTTTACTTTTGAAAATACCTTTATTAAAAACCTTGATTATAAAAAGGCTTAATAAAAAATTCTTTTGAATTGAGTTGAATGGAAATAATAAGGCTGTTTAGAATAACAAATAAATAGGTTTCAGAATTGGATAAAATATTGGGGTTTAATATTATGGGCATTTGGGAAGTAATTAATGGTTAAATAATTATTGATAGTGATCAATAAAATTGATCAAATTAGTTTAGGTAATCATGATAATGTCTGTGACCAAATAAACATAAAACAATGAAATGTTAAAAAGACCATCAATTAATTTAAAATTAATATAATAGAATAATATTATTATTTCTAAGTCATATATGAAAATTTTAAAAAATTGTAACACCCCAGGAATTCATAATGTGTTATTTCATCAAAATAATTCAATAACTTTCCCTACACGCAACACCGAGTTCAATTGCACCATGACTTACCAAAAAGCCATTCAAAAGTGGTTATGAATAGTATTAACTAAATTTTAAAGTTATATAATCCTTATAATTTTTCCATATTATGAGTATCTTAGACATAACGCAAGAACAAATTCATTTTCAGTATTGCACTTATATCAACTTTTAATAGTGAACCCATTTTAAATAAAATATTTTAAACTTTTTTACTAAATGGGGACATCATAAATTTAAAATGAAACATCCCAAGATTCCACGGTATGCTTTCATTGAATAATACAGTAGCGTGTGTTGTACGCAACCTTGAGTTTTAACACACACCACAACCAATCAAACTAGCCGTTATGAATAGTAGTACCTAATTTTTGAAATTATATATATTTTATATTTAAAAATGGACATCATTTTCGGATTCGGAATATCTAATTTAGCCTAATATGAAATTTTGGTACTTTTCGGATAACTTTCATATTTTGATGAATAGTGAAAATTAGTAAATTTTAATTAAAAACAACATTTTTAATCAAAATACTTAATAGTGATAAATTATGAATTTGAGTGGTTTTAAAGTATATTTAAAATATATTTTTACCATGTAATATAATTTTGGTCATTGGACATAAGTTTACAATTAAACCGAACATAAACAAGTGTCAATCTTTTGATAGTTATTATCTCTTAAAAACACGCTTTTTGTTTTGACAGTGGGAATTAATTTTAAATTAATTTCTGCCACTTCTGTGTTTTTAATTCAGAAAAATGGATTCCATATTTGGAATCAGGATGTCCAAATTGTGTAAATAGGTAACTTTTATTTTTAGACATTTTGAATAATTACTGTGGTAAATAATTTATTTACCATTGCTAAGGGTAAATCTGGTAAATAAGGGTTAAAAAATAATATTATAATAATACTAAATTACCCTAAAACGTTTCCTAGCCTTATTGGTTAAAACAGTTTCGACCATAGTCATCTTTGGGTAGATTTGGGGACTCCATGGTGCCACTTGTAGGTGATAGGGACACTTTATTTTAATTAAGTTAAAATGAATACAAAAATGACACAAGCATATATCTTTTAGAAAAAAAATTATTACATAGGGTTATATATGTTGGATTTTAGATTATAAATATTCATTAGAAAGATAAAAGGATTTCCTACATAATTATATTTCATTTATAATTTTTAGACATTAAATAATTTATTTTATTTATGACACAATGATGATGCAGTAATTACTAAAATAGTGAAAAATTAAATTAATTGATATTATAAATACCCAAATAAATATAATATGAATATTTTAATGAATTAAACTAATTTTCTAGGATAATATGATATATTAGGGTTGATTTAATTTACTTTTTTCGAAGTAATCAATCTGTTATGAGTTTCAAAAAAATAAACTATTGAATAGTGTCAAAATTGACATAAAAGAGTTCTTAAAACAAATATTATTAATTGATATTAAATTCTTAAAAATATAAGGATCGGCCAAGAGACTTATATCATTATAGGTTCATCATTAATGGACCAATTGGGGGTCTCTTGGATGTATATAGTAAGTTTATTAACCATATTATATAAAAATACAAAGAGACATTGTAAAAGTGAAACTAATTAACTTAGAGGTAATACTTAAAGATAAGGTTAATATAAGTACCCAAACCTGTCTAAATTCTATTGGTTGAGTTGTTTTCAACCTATCCACACCTTAACCTTCGAATAGTAAACTTTGGAGCCATTGGAAACCGATTATGAATTTATTATAAACTAATATCTCTAGCTTTTCCAAAGGTGCCCCTCACCCCTCTTATAAAAGGGCACTCCTCCTTCTCATTTATTCACACCTTCCAAGCCTTTTGGCTCGGCCAAACTCTGCCCAAATACTCTCCAAACTTCCCTCACTACAACCTAGAGGCCTTAGTTTGATCAGAAAGCCATCCTATAGAGCCCTTTTGATCACATCAAAAGGAAGAACCCGAAGAAGAGGTAATGTTTTCACCACCCCTTTTCAAGTTCCTTTCTTCTTCCACTTCTTCTTTATTTGTTATTACCATTATAAAATAATAACTCCAGTATCTTATACATAATGTGATGTTATTATAAATATGGTACAACCATGTTCAGTATTCTATCCACCCTTTGAATAACATGTCACCATACGTGCGTACGTACGGCTTACCGTCTCCACGTCGTGGTGTAATTGTTATTCAATATATTATTATTTTGATGGGTATAATAATGATATGTAACTCATGTAAATAATAAATAAAACATGTTAATGATTCTATATATATGATATAACAACCATTTATATATTATTTTAATATCAAAAGAATGATATTGTCGCTCGTGCGTACGTACGGACTACCGTCTCCACGAACGCGATGAGATTCATTCTCCATCGTATCCATTGAAGTATAATTATCATTTTATGATTTAAAAATGATGTTTAAGGACTTGATATAATTCTGGATATGAATAATATACCACCTATCCATTACAAACATGTCTTACATAACAAAACTTATAAAAGAAAACAAGTAAGTTAACACCCGAAACAACGATAATACTAAGATATAATTATCAAATCAATATTAAAAGGTCATATAAGATATCATAATTATGTATATGATTCGTGTATAATTTAATAAAAATTATTTCACCATTATACAGGAGGTTAACCTACCCCAACCAAGGAAAAGTACAAGGTAAGGGTTATTTCACAATCTCTTCATTATCCAAGTTTGTTTTTACGTAATAATCTACTGGGATCTCTTTATCATCCACATCCATGTTTCTTACTAATGTATTTCAAAACATTTTTATTATATACAAGAATTTGGGTTAAAGTCATTTATACCCTTTTTTGACTTTTTATAAGATGAATCTTTCCGTCGTTTTCAAAACAAGGTCCTTTTTACCTTTTCGACAGAATTAAGGTAAGAATGTTTTTTTAACATATACGACGGGTGCAGTTAATTTCCGCCATTATAAAATCTTCAAATCTTTCCTTACAAGCTTATAAGAATATTTTAAAAGAAAATGTTTTATTTTATATGGCCCTTAAATGATTTCAAAAATAGAAAGAGATATTTCTCTAAAAATAGTTTTGATTTCATCTATGTCAACATCCTTTGATGGATTTTACGCTTATTTGAAGTTGATATATTGTGATACAGAACTTCTATATTGTATTGATGGTTTTATGATATGTTTGACTGTGGATGTGATATTTTTATACCATTCATAGTTTATGGTGAAATTATTGACATTTCTTATGGTAGTTTTAATAGGAATGTTTATGTTATGTTTAAACCTTTTCATATGTGAATGCATTGGACATAATATGTGACGGGTGGAGCCTGCTATAGCTCCTCGATGCATCGGTAGGTCTCATGAGACAAACTAGTGTCTTGGAACATGGCCTTGGAAAAATCTTATTTGTAGTCTTGGCACGAGGCCTTGGCTATGTGGTTATGATAGTCTGGCATTATGCATTCCAACATTATGAAAGTGGTTATTGATATTGCATGTGATTATTCGATTAGTAGAATATCCATGTGAACAAGTAAATGGCATTATTTCATTTTACTTTTTCCATACTATGTTGAAGTTCAAGTTTAAAAGGCTTTTGTTTTAGTAATTAATTGCCTTAAATGTTTATGCTTATTTTTTAATGTTCCGCTATATTGTTATCCTTACTGGGCATTTGAGCTCACCCCTTTTCTATGTTTTATTTTTCCCAGGAGGTGAATAAGTAATTTATGAATGACCTGCAGGGATATTATGAGGGGATAATAGTGTGGACTGTGGAGACATTATGTTGTTGTAGTAGTTTTTCATTTTATGATGTAATGTAAAACTTATGAATATATCTAGTGTTTCCAAGGCTACTAAACCAATCGGTCTTTCGAGATTTGATCTTTCTTGTGATCATGCCAAAGTTATGTAATAATGCACTGACTCTGGGTAACTATGGTCGGGGCGTTACAGTTGGTATCAGAGGAAGTTTAGTACAAACCTTGGAAACTAGATTTAGATAAACTCTGATTAGAGCACGTAGACCTAAGAAGAACTTTGAGGATTAGTATAGAAGAACTTCCTAGAATTTTGGTATTGTAGAGATTTTGTGAGTTTTCCGAGCAATACATCCCTGTCTGGATACGAGCAGGTAGAGGCGGCTCTGGAACAGATGTACCTAGGGGTAAAACACGAAAACACCGCTTTGATATAGACTCGAACGGGAACTGGTGCACGACAACGGGCCTTGCTGCACTCTTGGTTACGACACTCCCGGGGGATATGCTTAGGATAATTCTCATTTTCTTTACAAACCATTATGAAGGGTTTATGAGTATATACATCCTCAAAGGATACATTTTTATGATTATGGATTATATACATAAATAGTTCAATTTATGTTAAGTGTTTTATAAGTATGGGATAATGTATTTTGATTCATAAACTGATCTAGTGTATGCCATTGTTTAGAAATGGCGTCCAGTAGAAGGAATGAGAATTCCAGAAATGCACATAATCCAGAGAGAAGGAAGGATCATATATTTCATGGTATTAAGCTAGAATTTATAAGAAAAATAGTCTCCCATGTATTATCATCATATGAATAAATAATATCATGTGTTGATAAGATAAGTAAAGAGTTTATTGAGTCCTATGGCTTTGAAGGGAAGCAAGAGAAGAAAAGGATGGAAGAGAGAAAGATAGATAAAGGGAAGAGGGAAAATAAGAATTTTCCCATATGTGGTAACTGTTGAAAGAAACACCCTCGAACTTGCCTGAAAGGAATGGGAGTTTGTTATAAGTATGGAGGAAAAGGGCACAAAGTATGTGACTGCAAGGGTAAGAAAATGGTTTCAAATGTATAATGCTTCATTTTCAAGGAGTTTGGACACTACGCGAACCTATGTCCCAGTCATCAAACTACGCCGCAAATGATGTTATTAGATAATAATCAAGTTATGATACTACCACAGATGAAGAGGAATGATTAGAGTTCTTATGTTGATTATGTCAATTGAGTGTTGTATCAACAATGTACTTGTTATAATAATTATGGAGTATATAAGGATTGTACTGCAGTACTATTTCATTAAGGACTTGAGATTGTGTGGAACAAAGAAAAGTGACTCAATAGCAGGATACATTTTTGGAAAATATATGGTTGAGAGAATGATAAATCATAATATAGTTCTGATACTGAGGTAGTGATTTTGGAATAATATGTGATTGTTTTGGATAAATTATATTGGATATTCTTGATTACCTTGGAACTGATTAATGATTTTTATATTCCATCATTGTTGGGGTTGAAAACATTTTTGGATTAATGATGTATATCCAGCATTCTATATGGAATAAGGGAGCATGAATGTAATCAATATGGAATATGGTAATACATGATGAAGGTATTCATATGCTATTACGGGGTAAAAAGGATCTATATTATTTTTACCTTCCTTATAATTGTTGGACTGTGATTTTGGACAGAAGTATTTTGGATAGTTCTAGTTTGGATTATTTTGGATTGCCATAAAAGGACAACCCGGAGGTCGGGCAGCAACCTGTCGCGTCCGGCAAGGCTGCGAGACTTGAACCCGCAACCGAAGGGCGACAAGGGTGTATCACCTACCACTGGCCCACGAGATGTCCTGGATTAAATAATGTAGTTTTTATTAAAAGATCTTGTAGATGAATTTTAAATTTGTTTATTTTGGAACCCTATACGAATAGTGTAAATAGTCTTTTTTACATTCTATTATCTTTTAGAGTGAAAGATGAGTTTGTGGTAGAAATTTATTAATGGATAAAACACTAATTATAAAGTAAGTATATCTCCTTATGATCTTATCCAATATCATAAATAAATTCCTTAACATTAAGAAAAGAAACTTAGAAGAAACATGTTTTCCTAGATGGTACCTTAAATCATCACTAATTTATGGCTTTAGGATTGTTGGCCTTTTCATAGCCATGTTCTCTACCACTCTCCATCAGATAATTGATGGTTATATTTTTCTTCCATATCCATATTTTCATACATGGAACCCTAGTATGTGTTATTTTCGGTAATCGTCATACTTTCGACTCTTTATTTTAAATAGAGGCCTCAATAATTCATTTTTCGATGTGGGATTTCAACTAAGATATTTTGAAACGTCAAAAATGGGTTATCCAAATACCCTATGTTTTGTTGAACCGATGGTATTTCAAATCATCATAGATTGATGAATTTAAGGAACTCAATTTTACACATGTTTGTGATTGATGACCTCAATCACTACCTATAAATATTTACGTTTTTCCTCCAATTATATGTCTCTAATTGCCACCAATGTTCTCCTAATCGAGATCATAATTTAGTGGTGACCCTTTGATTTCTCTTTTCCTCATATTAAGACTAAATTTTAGTAACCCAATTTCCGATGTGGGTTTTCCCAAAAATATATTTTCTACTTTCAACCTTTTATTTTCAAAGAACAATTTCAAATTTTGAGGACGCAATTTATTGAAGGAGGGGAGAATGTAACACCCCAAGAATTCATAATGTGTTATTTCATTAAAATAATTCAATAAGTTGCACTACACGCAACACCGAGTTCAATTGCACCATGACTTACCAAAAAGTCATTCAAAAGAGGTTATGAATAGTATTAACTAAATTTTAAACTTTATATAATCCTTATAATTTTCCAACATTATGAATATCATAGACATAATGCAAGAACAAATTCATTTTCAGTATTTCACTTATATCAACTTTTAATAGTGAACCCTTTTTAAATATAATATTTTAAACTTTTTCACTAAATGGGGACATCAAAAATTTAAAATGAAACATCCCAAGCTTCCACGGTACGCTTTCTTTGAATAATACAGTAGCGTGTGTTGTACGCAACCTTGAGTTTTAACATACACCACAACCAATCAAACTAGCCATTATGAATAGTAGTACATAATTTTTGAAATTATATATATTTTATATTTCAAAATGGAATTCATTTTTGGATTTGGAATATCAAATTTATCCTAAGGTGAAATTTTGGTACTTTTCGGATAACTTTCATATTTTGATGAATAGTGAAAATTACTAAATTTTAATTAAAAACAACTTTTTCAATAAAAATAATTAATAGTGATAAATTATGAATTTGAGTGGTTTTAAAGTATATTTAGAATATATTTTTACCATTTAATATAATGTTGGCCATTGGACATAAGTTTACAATTAAACTGAACATAAACAAGTGTCAATCTTTTGATAGTGATTATCTCTTAAAAACACGCTTTTTGTTTTGACAGCGAGAATTAATTTTAAATTAATTTTTTCCACTTCTGTGTTTTGAATTTAGAAAAATTGATTCCATATTTGGAATCAGGATATCCAAATTGTGTAAATATGTAACTTTTATTTTTAGACATTTTGAATAATTACTGTGGTAAATATTTTATTTACCATGGCTAAGGGTAAATCTAGTAAATATGGGTTAAAAAATAATATTATAATAATACGAAATTACCCTAAAACGTGTCCTAGACTTATTGGTTGATACATGTTCGACCATAGGCATCTTTGGGTCGATTTGGGGACCCCATGGTGCCACTTGTAGGTGATAGAGACACTTTATTTTAATTAAGATAAAATGAATACAAAAATGACACAAGCATATATCTTTTAGAAAAACAATTATTACATAGGGTTATAGATGTTGTATTTTAGATTATAAATATTCATTAGAAAGATAACAGGATTTCCTACATAATGATATTTTATTTATAATATTTAGACATTAAATAATTTATTTTATTTATGACACAATGATGATGCAGTAATTACTAAAATAGTGAAAAATTAAATTAATTGATATTATAAATACCCAAATAAATATAATATGAAACTTTTAATGAATTAAAATAATTTTCTAGGATAATATAATATATTAGTATTGATTTAATTTACTTTTTTCTAAGTAATCAATCTGTTATGAGTTTCAAAAAAATCAACTATTGAATAGTGTCAAAAGTGACATAAAAGAGTTCTTAAAACAAATATTATTAATTGATATTAAATTCCTAAAAATCTAAGGTTCTGCCAAGAGACTTATATAATGAAAGATTCATCATTAGTGGACCACTTGGGTGTCACTTGGATGTATATAGTAAGTTTATTAACCATATTATATAAATATACAAAGAGACATTGTAAAAGTGAAACTAATTAACTTAGAGTTAATACTTAAAGATAAGGTTAATATAAGTACCCAAACCTGTCTAAATTCTATTGTTTGAGTTGTTTTAAACCTATCCCCACCTTAAACTTTGAATAGTCATCTTTGGAGCCATTTTAAACCGATTATTAATTTATTATAAACTAATATCTCTAGCTTTTCCAAAGGTGCCCCTCACCCCTCTTATAAAAGGGCACTCCTCCTTCTCATTTCTTCACACCTTCAAAGCCTTTTGGTTCGGCCAAACTCTGCCCAAATACTCTCCAAACTTCCCTCAATACAACCTAGAGTCCTTAGTTTGATTAGAAAGCCAACCTAAGGATCCCTTTTGATCACATCAAAAGGAAGAACCCGAAGAAGAGGTAATGTTTTCACCACCCCTTTTCAAGTTCCTTTCTTCTTCCACTTCTTCTTTCTTTGTTATTACCATTCTAAAATAATAACTCCAGTATCATATATATACTTTGATGTTATTATAAATATGGTACAAACATATTCAGTATTCTATCCACCCTTTGAATAACATTTCACCATACGTGCGTACGTACGACTTACCGTCTCCACGTCGTGGTGTAATTGTTATTCAATATATTATTATTTGGATGGGTATAATAATGATATGTAACTCATGTAAATAATAAATAAATCATGTTAATGATTCTGTATATATGATATAACAACAATTTATATATTATTTTAATATCAAAAGAATGATATTGTCGCTCGTGCGTATGTACAGACTACCGTCTCCACGAACACGATGAGATTCATTCTCCATCGTATCCATTCAAGTATAATAATCATTTGATGATTTAAAAATGATTTTTGAGGACTTGATATCATTATGGATATGAATAATATACCACCTATCCATTACAAACATGGCTTACATAACAAAACATATAAAAGAAAACAATTAAGTTAACACCCGAAACAACTATAATACTAAGATATTATTATCAAATCAATATTAAAAGATCATATATGATATCATAATTATGTATATGATTCTTGTATAATTTAATAAAAATTATTTCACCATTATACAGGAGGTTAACCTACCCAAACCAAGGAAAAGTACAAGGTAAGGGTTATTTCACAATCTCTTCATTATATGAGGTTGTTTTTACGTAATAATCTACTGGGATCTCTTTATCATCCACATCCATGATTCTTACTAATATATTTCAAAACAATTTTATTATTTACAAGAATATGGGTTAAAGTCATTTATACCCTTTTTGACTTTTTTTAAGATGAATCTTTCCGTCGTTTTCAAAACAAGGTCCTTTTAACCTTTTCGACAGAATTAAGGTAAGAATGTTTTTTTAACTTATACGGCGGGTGCGGTTATTTTCTGCCATTGTAAAATCTTTAAATCTTTCCTTACAAGATTATAAGAATATTTTCAAAGAAAATTTATTATTTATATGTCTCTTAAATGATTTCAAAAATAGAAAGTGATATTTCTCTAAAAAATAGTTTTGATTTCATCTATGTCAACATCCTTTGATGGATTTTACGCTTATTTGAAGTTGATATATTATGATACAAATATTCTATATTGTATTTAAGGTTTTATGATATGTTTGACTATGGATGTTCTATTTTTATACCATTAATAGTTTATGGTGAAATTATTGACATTTCATATGCTAGTTTTAATACGAATGTTTATGTTATGTTTAAAACTTTTCATATGGGAATGAATTGGACTTAATATGTGACGGGTGGAGCCCGCTATTGCTCCTCGATGCATAGGTAGGTCTCATGAGACAAACTAGTGTCTTCGGAAAAGGCCTTGGAAAAATCTTATTTGTAGTCTTGGCACGAGGCCTTGGCTATGTGGTTATGATAGTCTGGCATTATGCATTCCAACATTATGAAAGTGGTTATTGATATTTCATGTGATTATTCGATTAGTAGAATATCCATGTGAACAAGTAAATATCATTATTTCAATTTACTTTTTCCATACTATGTTGAAGTTCAAGTTTAAAAGGATTTTGTTTTAGTAATTCATTGCCTTAAATGTTTATGCTTATTTTTGAATGTTTCGCTATATTGTTATCCTTACTGGGCATTTGAGCTCACCCCTTTTCTATGTTTTATTTTTCCCAGGATGTGAAGAAGTATGTTATGAATGACCTGCAGGGATATTATGAGGGGATAATAGTGTGGACTGTGGAGACAATATGTTGTTGTAGTAGTTTTTCATTTTATGATGTAATGTAAAACTTATGAATATATCTAGTGTTTACAAGGCTACTAAACCAATCGGTCTTTCGAGATTTGATCTTTCTTGTGATCATGCCAATGTTATGTAATAATGCATTGACTCTGGGTAACTAGGGTCGGGGCGTTACAAAAATCATTAACTATATTTTCTAAGAACATAAGAAAATATAAATACATTATTTTCATATATTTCATATGTATAATTTCATATTTTTGTGGTTCTTCGATCAATGTTCAATACAGTCATATCTATAAAATCAATAAATTAATATTCAATATACATTTTTCAATCTTGAAAAACTAAAATAAACTTTTAATGGATCACATGATCCATAATGGATTAAATGTTATTCCTTAGGTCATTAGACATTAACCAAAACAAAAATAGATATAACAAAAGTTGATAATATCCAAAATGAGTAAAACATCATAAGAATAAATTTAAAATTAATTTAAAAACATTCCACAAAAAAAAAATGATCAACATATATCATTCTATAAAAACATAACGATGTATTTCAAATTATCCCAATAACCTCAACATTAATGAAATTGTTATCCCCAAATATTATATCTTATCCTTCATTTTAAGAATCCAATAATATAATAGTATCCATCCCAAATAATTATATATGATAAACCAAATGATACAAATAATGTTTAACTGTACCTTAAGTGAATAAAATTTATCCTAAAATATCATTAATAACATTACAATCCAACCACATAATTCCTCAATAGTGGTTTTTATTCCTTTTAACTTATGTTTGACAATAAAATAATAATCGAAAAACAAAATCCATAACTATTATGTTAATCTCTCATAGAAACATCTAAATCTACAATGTTGAATAATTCTTCCATTGAAACTAACTATATCAACCATTAACCTACACACATAGTATTGATGTTAAAACATAATCATTATAATTTTAGTTTTGATAATAATAAACCTAACCAAATTCAAGCTATACAATACGTACTATATCAAACAAATAATTTCCATCACTTATATAACTATGAACAATTTATGTTTTGAGATTAAATAACTTATGAATCTTACATAACAATACCCATGTTATTTAATTATAATATTCGAATTATACCAAGATTTTCTTATTCCACAAAATTTCTTCAATATCACATAATTTTTTGGAAGCATGTAACCTTTATATAAATAATTCATTTTACATCAACATCTATACCCTATTGATGTGGTAAACCTATGAATGATGTGATCAAATGATAAGTAAATGTGAACCTTAAGTATTAACACATAAATTTCATTAGTGAGAATAAGAAGAGAAAAAATGTATGATGAAATAATCACAGTACATATTAATTACATAATATAATCCATACCCATCAACAACAGATGATAAATAATGGTGTAATATAAATAATGAATCATATAAATATATAATCATGATCTATGTGAACAAAATCCTTGATCAAGGGATTAATTTGAAACTAATATGATTCATGTTGAATTTTTTTTGTATATTTTAATATCATTATTTTATCACTCAAACAATCATAATTATAAATGGAACAACTTACCATAAAAGTTTTAACTTTCCCTTAGTGGGAAACCTATAACAGTTTACATAAATTCAATTACCAATTGAATTTGAGACATATAGTTGAACGACCCATAACATAATTGAAAAATTACATAAATGAGTTGGGTTGACTCACTAATCTCCCTTTAATGAATAATGGTTAGATATAATATAATGTTAAAAATAAGACCATTTTTTTCTTTTTAACAAATGGAAAACTATTTTTCTTTTTATAGTTTGACTTACAGATGACAAAAATGGGATCCTTGAAAATATTAGTACATCAATCATAATCTATATTGATAAAGATTAATGATGGTATAAATACGACATATCCCTGGTGGATGATACATAAAATCCATGGGTTTTGTTGTTGATGATAAAAATAAAAATAAAATATCATTTAATTTTTTTTTGGAAAATGACATTTCAACATTGAAAATTATATTTAATTTTTTTAATATTTTGTAATATAAATCATTCATGTAAACCATGTAAATATTTAAGTAATGATTCAATGCATTGAGCAGTCATAAAGGATATAAATTTTATTCATTCAATAATTTTTAAAGCTATGATTCTATTGACACCATTAGAAAAACAATCCATGTTCAAAAAATGACATGATGAGTCTTTATATATTTTTAATAAAAATTAAATCATGGGTAAAAATTAACTTAGTTAATTATTTGATGATTTTCAAAACATAAATAATTTTTTTTCAAAATATGTATATTAGAAGAAAAATCCATCTAAAATGGGAGAAAAAGGTCATATTTTCATAAAATATTTCTAAAATAGTTTGATTACCAAAGAGATAAAAAACATACTAAATGATCAATAAATAAAAAATAACATTAGGTGAATGAAAATAAAATGTTTTTATCATATAAATATTATATAATTTCATAGAAGGAAATTGAAACATTGAATACAAAATTAATTTGGTATTGATGCATAAACCCCATACCACATTCTTGTCATTTGAATTGAAACACTTATAAAAAATAACATCAAAAGAAACCTTCAAAATAATCAACACAATATGAATGATGAAATGGAATATAAACGGGGTTGTATATTCACCTAAGAATGAACATAGAGGAAAACTAACATATTTTGTAAAGTATACAACATGAGATGTTAAACCCTCACAACATTGGTAATCATTGAATAAAAATCTCATTAACGAGATAACCATAGATATATTTTTTTAATTCACCAATTTTTCTAGTAATAAGTCATAAAATAAATTTATGTGTTCTATATACTTTACTAAATAGATAAATGTTGTGAATATGGATTATGTCTCCTAGAAATAATAGTGAGATGAGACGCCCAATGAAATTTTATATCATTACATTGCGAATTAATCATTATAATATTTATGTGTAAAAAAATCATATCCACAAAGAATATATATAAATCATAAAAAATAGTCATTTCATAAATAATCATTTTATAATATAATCAATTATTAAGGGAAAAATCCATTAAAATTGTATTAATGAAAACATTAACTAATTTTCTAACTTCCCAATCAAAACTGCATTGTGGATATAACATGAATTTAAAAATAAAATACCATGAATTATGTAGGATTATAAATATTACATGTAAAATGGAATTATGTATACTATATAAAATATATTATATGTATATAATTAAAATATTCCTCAATGAAGAGAAATTAAAATAAAATACCCTACCAAGATTTCAAAATTCATATGTACATCCTTTAAATATTGTCTATATTTTTTTATTGATTTTTCTAAAGGATTGAGAAAATTTTTATGGTTTATTTAATTATAATTGAACCATTTATATAAATTATTTAAATGATATATTTAATTACCCATCTTATTAAGTCCACATCATGTGTCTTGAGGACCATCAGTTCATATTTACAAAATGGAATTGGTAATATGATTATGGTCCAAGTGTTATTTTTTAAATCATCTATAGAATAATAATAATGGAATAATTATGATTTTTATAAAATTTTTATAATTTTAAATGCACATATTATGTATGGTAATGAAAAATGAATTATTTTATAATCATTAATATGGTAGGTTATTTATAGACTAGAGATACATGTACATTTTTCAACAAACAAGAGGTAATGATGGTAAATATTTTTTTATCAGTAAAAAGTGATGAAAATATCAAAAAAATCATATTATATTTTAAAATAAACTTTCACAAACCATCCACTAAATTCAGTGAGGAAAAATGAATCACATAAATTCATGGAAGTTGTAATACACACATATTCAAGATGTACACTATCATATTTTTAATGGATAGGAAGGAAATAAAATTATTATTTAATATCATAAAATAATTATAATTCTATAATTAATTTAATATATAAAAAATAAATACAGCATTATATTGATACATAATACATTGTAATAAAAAATTAATTAAAAACTTTTTCAAGGTGGTCATCCATTGTATCTTAATGTAATGGTATGTTATACCATTTTAGGAAAAAGGATATATATTATTGTTAATAAATTATTTTAATATCATTTAATTACATGGGAGATATTTTTTTATTTTACGCATTTTTTGAAATATTATTTATGCGGGTAGAAGAAGAAATAACTATAAAACATTCGGTTTAAAGGTATAGATATTCTTAAAACATTGTTTTTTTAATTATAAATATATCCTTATATGTTTCATATATTTTTTTAAAAACACCACTATAATTTTTGGAGTAATGTTGGTGAAATTATTTGTTAGGGATTGAACAGAATATAGTGCTCATAATGTGTGAGTAATAGTGGATAAAATGTTCTCATTTAGTAGTAGGGGAAAAGAAAAGACTTTGAATTACATGTGATATTAAACAATAAATATATTATAATATTTTACAAAGGGACCCCATATTCGAATATATGTTTTGATATGGTCTAAATAATATTATAAATCACATTTAGACAGGTTTTGGAAACATTGTAATTGTTATCTTCTAGTAAAATGACATTTATCTAATCTTATCGTTAACCAAGATAATATTATTTTTTACCATGATAACATAATTATATGAACACTTTTGAAATGGTTATTTGAACAATATTTAGATTTTATGAATCAATGTTTTGAATTTATCTTATGATTCTTAAATTCCCTAGTTGGAATAAATTAATTTTAATACGTGAATAAAAATATCATGAAATAAATTTTCTTGGAAAATACATGATCTAAGAATTGAAATCATTTCACCTTCAAATCAAGTTAAAAATTGGACACAAAAATTATTTTTAGTAAAAAATATACAAAAGATGATATTCTAAAATTATATAAATATTAAACTGAATGGAATAATCTAACCATGACGTTGAACTCAAAGTCCCAAAAATAGATTTTAATTTGAATAAAAAAACTTAACTTCTCAAAAATTAATATTATGGTAAAATATTAAAAATAATTATTTAAAATATACTGTTAAATAAATAAAACATATATTTTGTCTAAAAACACTCATAAAATAGGATATAGTGAACAAATTAAATTATTTTTATTGTTGTTCATCACAGATTGAACCCAATTTTACCTAATTTATCCTTACAATGGTGGTAAATATTTAATTTGGTAGCTATTCATAATGAGAAGAAATAATGAAAGAAATATTTATGAAATTGTAACCGATGAATTTAAGATATTGAATTAATTTTTATTTGATTCAATTTATCGAAGTGGTATAAATTTATTAAATATTAAAATGAAAAACAGAAGAACAAAATTACTAATAAAAAATTTGTTTTCAGAACAAAAATTGAACTTATCAAAAATGTAAATTTTTTATTGAAATGAAATTTGTTATATTATACCTATATAAAGAATAATTATTTAATCATAAATTGAAATTAAAAATAAAAATAATCTTTTATCAAAAAGAAATTAATGTTTTATATAAGACATTGTAATCGCTATTCAGTGAATAGAGAATCCTATTTGCAAAATCCCAGAATATCTATCATTAAAAATTATCAAATGATGATTTATAAAATTAAATTCTTTTTATAGGACATGATTTTTAGAAGTGGAATACTTAAACTACAATATTCTTTTATAAATATCATTATTTATGAAAAATTATTTTTGAGGCACAGAATGGCTTTACAAAATATTTAGTACCTATTTTTTATGAATTAAATAATACACATGGATTATATAAAACATTTATACATTTTTTTTACAGTGTGGTTATTACTATTTATACCTACTAATTTAACATCTTTTTTTATAATGGTGTTATTTAAAGAATAATATTTTGAGTTTCATTTATGATCACTAGTTTTTTTCTTTTATGGTATAGAATATAGGCTTATTTAACAATCAAGGGGTATTAAATTTTACTAAAGATGAAATTAGTGTAAATTTTTCATTATGCAAAAATAATAATTTTTTAATAAAAAAATATTCATAGGTTTTTTCACATTTATATTAACATGAATTAAAGACATCTAAACATAATTATATTTGAAAAAAATTGTATCAATATTTGAAATCAGCAATTACATGTTGTGTAATAATATCATGAACCCCTCTCTCCACTGGCATACCTCCAAGGATGTTAATTTTTAAAGAGAGATAATGAACGTTGAGTCCCCCTTACAATAGGCCTTAGTTTGACTATAAATTCTAAGGGTATAAAAATATCATATATAGAAGGAAATACCCTTGATAAATATAGGACCATTAGATAGTATAAACTAGGACAATGAAAATTCTTCATATACCATATAAATAAGTCAAAAAGAACCCCCTAATTCATTAAAAATATCAAAACATACCAGTAAGATTACCTAAGAAAATTCACAAAATGAGGCCAATTGTAGTGAATAGACAGTTGCTCAAAATTCCAAGCTATCAATTTATAGATTAGACCTCAAATTCTTCCCAAAAACGTGGAATGGAAATTATATACATACAATGATTATGCATGTATACATAGTAGGATCATACCTAAGATCTCATGTGCATATTTTGAACAGAGCATAATAATGCACCCCTTATCAAACAACAGAACAAATAAGCACCTAAATTGGACAACTAGCCAATACCTACCTCACTATGAACCATTGACCCAATAATGAATCAAATGTAATTATATGTTATATAATCATTCAATTGAATCCAATTAATTATTACCCACTAATTTTCAACTCTCATTCCCCAATGATATAAGTTCTATTATCTAACCCCTTTAATACATATCACATCATATATTTAGTCTTTAATGAAGTTGATCTTCATATATACCTTCCTACCTCACACTCACATGTTCTAGGATATGGTACTCACATCAGTCGTTGTCACAAATCACTTGAAGACACGTGGGAATTTACATCATATCTCACCCGAACAAACGTGGGATGTCAACAAACATCATAGCACATAACATGTCAATAGGTAATCACGAATGTGAAATAAATTATCATTATTTACTATTACTAATATGCATTCCACCCCTCCCAATATATTAATTCTCCTTACAAATTCTATGCATCACATCTCACCTAGAAACACATGGTCAATCAACACTAGTTATTCTCCCACACCACCATTATCACCACTACTAAAGGAAAAGTGTGGAAGTGGGGGTGGTCATACATCTATGTCACCACCATCCTATTTGGTGTGGAAAATACCTAGAACAAAAAAACATTGGGTGTGGTAAGGTTATCTAATTCAGGTTGGGCATGTATAGAAATAACATTAAATACAAAATATATTGACAGAACACTATACAAAACCTTTGTGTACATATAAACACAATAGGTCTCAACACCAAACCACCACTACAACACCCTATATCCATCATAACCACTACCACCATGGAATGAAACACACCTCATAACCACCAAATAATCCACTAAATCCCACATTCAATTATTGGTTTAAATAATTTTCATATAAAATGAATTTCCACTAACTCACATTTAATAATCCATTCACATTAAATTTACACAGTCCACTCATTTATCCAACTCATCTATTCTAATTATGAAATATCAATTTCAAGATCATATTTATTCATTTATCAAACAATGTTACTATATTTCAATAATACAATTTATTGAATGGTTAACTGATTAGATATCTCAACCACATAATGCAACAACTCACCCATCTCATATAAAACATCACTACCACTCTAAATCAACCATTCCATCTTATCTAATCAACTATAAACCCCAACCACCACACATTGAAAACACTATAAACCAAAATCACCAAACATTACCAACACACAGTACATCACACCAATATTTCCAAAACACATCACATAACTACACACATCACACTCTATGAAAACTAACCACCACATCACGTCCCATGCTCTTCTCACAAAACGACCAGTCATTAGTATCACCAAACAAAAAAACATCAAATAAGGAATAACATCATTCATATTAAAAAAAATTATTCACATTCTAAATACTAAAATTTAATTAAGGGATATCACTACTTCACTCCTTCATTAGGAATTGGTTTTCGCACACATACTAATTTTCAATTAGAACCCAATTTGGCTAATAATTGTTCTTATAATTTTAATTTAGGGTGGTAAAAAAAAAGAAAAATATTAAATTTTACACATAAAAATTAGTTCTATCATAGAGAAGTCCCTCAACATTCATGTTTTTTAGTATTGGAATAAACAATGGACAACCCCTTTAAAAATATCATTAATGCGTCCAAAAAATTATTTCTCTCTATCCCAAAAACTATAGATTATGATGATTTAATATTTTTGTTATGATATAACATAATATCCTCCCAATGGAAAGAAAAGAAAACTATACCTACACAATCCACATAAAGTGAAATATAACAATGATCTCTTACCTTAAGGAATATTTATGATTTCATGACACACAATGGGGAGAAGGGGAAATGACCTTGAAAATAGAACTGCACTAGGAGAGAATTCATAAACCTAAAAATATCATGTAGATCAATAAAAACATAGTAAAAACACACCGAAAACAAACATAATGTCATGAAAAAAATCACTAGAGGAAGAATATAAAAAAAACAGGGATAAAGAGGTTAACTGACCTCTGGACCTTTGAGATCGAAAATCAGAACCCCTGAATCATGGAAATAAATGAACAACTGAGAGATTCATTAAAATTTTATTAGGTTTATCCAAAAATTGAGAAGAAATTGGAAATGATGTTTAGAATTTAACTGAACATCAGAGTTATAAAATGGATATAAATTAATTATTTCACAACCAAAATTGTATATTAAAGTAATGAAATTTATGTGGTCTATGATATATATGATGTGAAACTAGTTTAAGTAATGAGTATACAAAAATTACACCATCTTCTAAAATTTATGTTTCCCTAGCTAGATTAAACTAACACCGTGAATCAAATTTTCAAATCCTAGATTCATATCATGCAGAAAAAATCTCCTATATACAATATTTGAATTTCCACATACAGAATCCATGAAACATAAACACATATCATGAACCCCTTTCATAATGTGAAAAACTATATAAATTTCTTTTATTACTACGACATCCAAATTACATCCTCAGTCGTCATGTAAAGCATCCCCCAGCACCCAAACAATAAATGTAACAAGTCGGGAAGGTACACGATCTTTCATTAGACACCTCTCAAATGATTATTATCCTTGGGAATCAGAATCCAAATCCAGAATAAGGAGAAAGTATAAACAAATTTCCCTTGATATACCTCTTAGGGATCTCATTATACCTCAAAAAATGACACTAACAAAGAACACAAAGCCCAAATTACCGAAACAAACCCCACATAAGCACATCATCAACCATTATTAGTTAAAAAAACATCACTCAACACCACATATTGGTCACCCCTTTTTAAACAACCATAAAAACTACCATCCCAGCCATTGAAAAACAATAAAAAACAACATCTAAATCCATCACACAACATGTATCCCAATACAAAAATAAAATAATTATATATTCCATATTAAGATATCATCGAATTTTGTACGAAATGACACGAATTGTTGATTTTAAATGATATCATTGTGTAAAATGTCTGGATTAGGAATTAGTTTTTTCCTTCTCCAAATGCATGAGGGTGAAACACTGAACACATAATCATGGAAAAGAAAATTTCACTATAATAATAATATCCTAGTATAACCCCATATAAAATAGATCATGAAAATTATCAAAACCACTTTGGGTATTGGTCACACATCTATGTCGCACTCTCCCATGCACCCTCTTCAAGGACACCATACCTCCACAACACATAGACAAAGGAAATTCTTTACCTGTCCAACACCAAATCCCAGTGTTCCTAGATCACTACCATCAAATCCTTGAACATCACCTCATCCCAAATATCATTGTCTCCCGGCTCAAGGAATTGGATGTGGCCATGAAGAAACTGATGAGTTTAGGGTAGGTTAATTACATTGTAGATCTTTTCCAACTACAATGACAATGAAAACAAATACTCTACCTCAAAAAGACACACCCCACACCTAAAAATCCCAATGATCTAGGGGAGAAGTCCTACCCATTCCAATCCTCTTCTTCCTCCATCATGGAGAATACAATAAGAACATATAATCTCAATAAAAAACTCTAGGGGGATCCTCTTATGGTTAGTATAGGCATTATTATGGTCACACACCACCCTCATCCTATCTCAAACCAAATATATGTTTTTGGTAATGCAATACACCACATTAGGATCAAGAACTACTGACTACCCATCCCTCCTCCAATATAATGGATAATGAAATGACGACCCATACAATATTTCAAATGGTTACATACTGTATGTGTGATAATGATTGTTATATAAAATCTCGACCAGTGGTTCATTTCTTAAACATCATAAAAAAATGTCCACTACACATGATCACAACATATTATCCATTATCTTGATGTTTTTCTAAATATTTTCATTTTCTTGAGAGAGGAAAGTTGTTCTATGGTGGAAGTAGGGTCTGAAATAATATTTCAATCCCTTTCATAAATTTGATGTAAATTTACGATCCTAATCAAAGATGATGATCATATGTACCTCTTGATGCTTGAAGACAATATATATATATATATAACCTGACTAAAACAGCCATAACACATTCCTCGTGGATTTTAAGAAAATGAGTGTAAATCATCAGTCAGTCCTCTATCACCCAAACCACATTACATCCTCCCAGATTTAGGGTTAACCAAGTGATAAAATATATAAATATTTCCCACCATTTAAAAGAATTAATATTTAAGGACTTCATGAAACTTCTAGGGACTTGGTCTACCTATTTCACTATTTAATAAACATTACAATTTATAAAAAAAATTACAACTAAAAATTTCATCGCATGAAAAATAAGTTTTTCCCTCAAACCAAGATACATATTCTTCAAATATAGTCATACAAATAGATTCAGGACTTGATAGACATAGAGAACTACCTCATGCATAATGAAAAGAATAAACAACCATACTTAAAACAACACCTTATTCTAACCCTCCTCTAACCATCCATATAATATATCACCATAAACTACAGGTTCACCCATCCCCTATACCTTTATATCTCCCCACTAAATCTCATCTACATTCCATATAATGGAAGCCTCCACAATAATTTCATAAAAAAAATAATTTCATTTTCTTACATAAAGGTGAATTACTAAAAAATCTCCTTTATTTCTAAACATTCACTAACTTTCAAGCCACATATCCTCAATAATTTTTACTCAACACAAAAATATAAATATTAATTTTTTTCTTCTAAATATATAAAAATCATAATATTTATATATCTTTATACTCCTCAACTAATGTAGATTCATATATCTCTAATAAAACTTTTACTTTGGGATCTTTTAGTTCATGAAAACCTTAAAGTTCTCTCTAATGTGGTGAAGCTTTCAAAACATATGTGTAAATTTAACTGGAACAAGCAATAGATCATGTGGGACATATTTATTCTCATGGATATGTAATTTTCTAGAACCACAATAGATCGAATACCACTATTATGTCATCAAAAATTCCAATCCATGATTGGATGAATATTAGAAAAAATTAAACATGACACCCACCCCAGGAAACCAAATCACTAGAGAATTGAACAACTTCAACTTTAAGAAATCGAATGATTCATGGAATAGATAGTCCAAAAAGAATCTTTTTACATCATATTTAGTAGAGATTAAAGTATATATAAATTGGGTATAAAACATATATAATATCTTGAAAACCCAAGAAAACTAGGATCCTCTACCACATTATTGGGTGATATCCAAAAAAAACTACCACCTTAATTAGGATGAGTGCACAAACTCACCATACTATGATTCCAATTTGTTTAGGAAAATAACTTCTTATATATAGATCTTACTATTAGACATCATTATATTGACATGGTGGTGTCAAAGGATATGAAACTAATCTCTGAGATAACTGTTATTTTACTTCACTATATACATGTAGATCAATATATTGTTAATATATATGCTCAAAAATAGGAATAAGGACTCACGATAAGTGTAGTTCGTAAGCCCCATCATAAATTATGTTTAATGTGTTACCTTAAATGATAGGTTCAAAAAAATAGAGTGTTCATGCCTATAGATTAAGAATTTATTTGGAATACCATCATCATTTACTTTTATATAGTAATATCAAGACCGTAATACTAGTTTCGAAAACCAATTATATCCCCTTATATGTTCAAGAATATTATTGATCCTCATAAAAGTTTAATATTTCTTTATTTTTACCTAATTTATCCTCTGTTAGTCTACACAAAACCTCAAAATACCTTTATTATTCTTAGAGAATAACATTTTTCACCATAATGAGACACATTGGGGAATATGAAACCCCTATAAATCAGATTATCCTACTAAAAATTTATATTTAATAGCATCATATGATCCATTTAATAGGGATCCATTGAAATAAAATATTATCCCATCTATAATTATACCCCCAAAATGACCTTGCGTCAAAGGTGTAGTTCTGTAACATGATTTTATTAAACATTTAGGATATAATCTAAAATCTAGGGAAGATCCACTACATGAGACTTCATTGATAAATCCACTAAATAATATAAAAAAACTCTAATTTCCAAAAAAATGACTTGATAACTTCAATCACGAACAAACACCACTCATTTTCCCTCCACAATAAAAAGAGAAACTATCCTCTAGATATATTTTCTGACTATATGCATGTAATATAATCGATCAATTCCATAATAACATCTTATGGGTTAATCTATAGTAAGAAGAAATATCCCAATGATTGGTCCTTCCCTATCAATATTCTATATCCCTAGAACATATTAACCATGAATTGTTTCGTATGAATAGTGTATATATCACCAGGAGGGTTGGATTATTTTCCACATATTCTACTTACGTCATAGACAAGGGTATCAGAAACATATGAGTGTGAAGAATCTAATTCAAATAATGTACAATCAATATTTGATGATAAACAAATCAAACCTCTAATATCCTCTGTCCCAACTTGAATTATTTCCTCAATCATGTAAATTATCCCATGACAATATCTTCTACCAATATATTGTTATACCCCATGACCTGGTCCTATATATGGACCTTATAAATTATTACCATAACAAGGTTCTACTCGGTTGATATTATCTAAATATGATTAATAAATAATAATTTGTGGTCATTATTGTTGAAACTACCTCTAAGGAAACTCTTACTACTACCAAAAGGGTGTTAGATCACACATATATAACTAGCCTCACTAAGTGGTTATATACAATCATATTTATTTCATTTTCCTCTAAAAATAATGACTAAAAATAGAGCACCCTTGATTGAACATTAAAAAAAACTACCCTAGAAGGATGAGAAAAGATCAGTTTTTGTCATCTCTCGATTGATTGAAATCCAAATATATAAAATTTCCATGACCCACCTCTTAAAAATATTCCCCTCATGATTTCTTACTAGAAATATATTATAGATTTACTAACATAGTGTAATACCATATAATAGTATCTTCTAACATATGTACCACATGGTATATGGAATGCATAAAGAATGTGACAACATACCTGATCTCTAACTGCAAAGAATCATCCAAATGCCATGACTTGGACACATCATATGAAAAAATATATTTGGAAAAGTACAATAGGTCCTTGAAAATTATCATAATAATAAGAATAGGCAATATCAACTGTATAATCCTGAGAAACTCTAGCCGGTTCATTTCAATTGTTTCAATGACATGAATTATAAATAAAATACTTTTAAAAGTGTCAAAACAACCCATTTACCTCACTACAGTCACCAAGAAACATTATCAAAATAAGAAGAAAATATACTATCAACTGAATAACTAAAAACATCACTTCCAACTCAGCTTCAAATAAATTTTTCTAAAATTGATCTCAATCACCTCTAACTTGGGAGTTGTCTCCTAATATGAGATGCTCCCCTAATACATTCTTGAAATATGCAGCTGAAAGGAATTAAAATCAATCTATCATATGTCATCATCCTCATTAAATTTCATCCAACAAAAATCAATATAATCATCATGTTAAACAAAAAATTCTTGATCCACTCATGGATGATGACTAATTTCTATTCCTAAAACTAAAAGAGGAACCCTAATCACAACAACATGGAATTTTATCATATGTTATTTTATTGTATTCGTTTATTCAATAATATTACAACAACATCAAAATTTAGACACAAACAAAATAATTCATGGTACATGTACATTTCCTAGGTATCAAATATAGAAATAGACCCAACTCACATTGTATCTTAATAAATTAAGATACCTTTAACATAATCATAGAAAAACTGAAAATATTATGTCCTTCTTATCCCCCTGGCTTATATCATGAATGAAGATCAGCTAGTATCATATCCTAAAAAACACATTCCACCATAACTATTCGAAACTCTAAAACTCCATTCATTCGCTCAATCAAAAAATAAGATACCACATTATCATGAACCCGTCCTTCGAAGGGTACCCTTCTTGGTCTTGCAATGAAGGATGAAATAATATGACCCCTAAGTCCCTCATCTAATCAGCCCTGGTATGGTAACATGCACTAATGTTATAAAAATTTAAATAAGGAAGGAATTTTCTGCTATAAATTTATCATATTGAGATATGATAAAAACAATCCAAGAGAATCGTATACATCATATAAATAAACATGAAACTAACAGAAAATGTATGAAAAATTCCAATTGATAAAAAACATTTCTATGGAAATAAAACTATAATTATTATAGTAATGCAAGGAAATCATCACCAAATCTCATGAAATAAATTTCAATCTCATCCCCAAATGTACTCCTAGATTCCAAAAAAAAATATATGTGTGTGGTGATAATACAAGTTTACTCAATTTGATCATACCAAAGGTGTCAAGTGAACATGTGAAAAGAGAATATTGTTAAACACACACCTAAATAGAGAAAATAACAAATCTATACATCGTAATTGGACTCTTAATATGTCTTCCATAAAAAACAATAATATAGTATGGAAGTATATAAAATAATACTGATGGAACCTCCCCATATATTTTCCCACAAATTTTCCCAAACACTAAATTCCATATGATCTTATCCCTTCCGTAAATATAAAATCAAATATCCAACCATCACTGGTCAAGATAAATCTCTAAAAAGAACACGCCAAAATATTCCATAATTCGGTGCTAGTACATGTCATCATCACACCTCACCCGATGGTACCTTGTCCGTCACACAACATATCACCTGGTGAATCCTAGGTATCCAAAACCCATATTTCCACAAAAAAATCTTATTTGGGTATCATGAATGTGTAGGAAAATAACTTCTTTCTATATCACAACACATTACCCTCACCACATTTCACATCTCATAATAGCCTCATCACATTCCTGGTCATCCAAAACACCTAGGCCATCACTTATGTGTAATATATAACAAAAACACATATCAATAATATTGATGGAAGTGTGGGAAAGAGTGGGTATCTATCCATTAATGTTATAACCATTCAATATGAATGGAATAAAATCATTACCCAAATCCTATTCGATTTTGTGAGTTTTTCCAAATTTCATGTTTTTCATATAGAAAAAAAACATAAAATAAATGATATATAGAAATCTCAGACCACTCATCATATAGATCTAGAATAAATACACTAGTACACAATACCACACCTCCATTACACCACCCAATAAATGTTATAAACCATTATACCACTAAATTGAAGACACCACCAAACCACTATATAGTAAATCGAATCCCACTATCAATTACACATTTCAATGGTTTCATGAATTTTCATGATTTAACTAACTCCCATTTACAATGAAATTCAATTCATATTTAAACATCATTTTCATTTAGTAAATTAATTGGTTCCAATTATCCAATATCAATATCAATTCTATCCATGTTAATAACCATCCCATTTCATTACATTTCAGTATTATAATTTATTACATGGATTACCAAGAAACTATCACAACCACACCACACAACAGATCACTTAACTCACAAAACCATCATCGCATCTCAACATCAACATGGCTATATAATTACAACATATATAAATCAATCACTTACCAATTCAACCACTAAAAATCACCACAATCACATATCACTACCACATTTCGCATCACCATTGCACATCACAATCACATCACATATCTTCCTAAATCCAACCCCATGCAACCAATCACTTCATCACTACCCCCATGCATCTCACAAACCATCCAGGAAACTATCAATAAACATTAGCAAACTCCATATATAAGGCTACAAAACATGAAAACCCACATAAATAATTGCAATAAAACAACTTCATTTTATTCAATGGCTCTCACATTTTCACTCATTATTATATCATTGGTATTATCACACAAAACTTATTTCTATGGGTAATAAATTAATTAGGAAGCTAATTTTTATCATCATTTTCATTTAGTGTTATAAAAATAATAATCAATGAAACAAATACCCAAAAAATAGATATAAAAATATTAAATATCCCAATATCTAATATTTTATTTATTGGAATAAACCATTTAAAAACATCAATAATATCATGAATGTAGTAAAAAAAGTGATTTCTCCCCATCCCCATCTATTTTAAATTAATCTATTATATTTATATTTTTATTATTACCCATAATATTCACCCAATATAAGGGAAATACTTGAAATTTAATCCAATTTTACATATATGAAGATTTAATGATAATCCCCAACATCGAAGAAATTCTCAAATTTTGTAGCACTGAACATGTCAAGGAAAAAAATGACTTAGTACCTACAATCCCACAAGGAATCCTCAAATCAAACCGAATAATGATATTGGAACAAATTTATTCCCAAACAAACCCCAAACCAAAAAAAACAACACCAAAATAAATACCATATGTTATAAAATAAGAAAATTGGGGGGGAAATGGAGAACTCACCTATGATCACCAATGGTCAGCTGCTAGAACCCAATGGTCAAAGAAAGAGATGAATGATTGAAAGATCCTCCAAAATAGATTGGGTTTACCAAATAGGTAATATGAAATGAGATTGGATGGGGGGATTGGATAAACATAAATGTTTTAAAAATTATGAAACATTCCTGATTCATGTCATTAATTCCATATTATAATTATTAATTCCATGATGTTGATGAAATACAAGTTGTCAAAGTATTATAAAACATGTTTTTTCCAAAATACATCATTTTCAAAAAATTCATGGTGACTCGGCTAGATTAAATTCACTTCATCAAAAAAATATTCATTTAATAAATTCATTTTATACAGTATATCCCATTGCATACAAGCCATTAACTGCTTATTACACATGCTGTAAATGAGTAACTCATGCCACGAACCCCATTAATAATGTGAACCACCAATTGTACTTTTGATACTACCCCAACTAACACAAACCTACTATACTATAAAAATGTGACATTTTTTGAAATATTAATTTTGAATAAATATGACTTCTTTGATAACTGGTGTTACATAAAAATGTGATTTTAAATGAACAATAATATTCAGTTAAACATATAATTATTTAACATTATAACAAAGATGATAAAATCGTGGGTATAAATATGATTAACTACATTATAAAGTATATAAAAATTTTATAGAAAACATAAATTTACATATAAATTTTCAGTAATTAATAATTCTAATTCTTAAAAATAAAAATTTTATTCTTCAAAAACATGTTTTCCAAAAAAATGACTTTATTACAATTCATGAAAAAATTGTTTATATTTATTTAAATAAATTTTTTAATTTATTTTTCGAAAATTGAACATTATTATTTCAAATAACCATTTTAAAAAATTTCCCATGATTATTTTGTTTATTTTTACAGAATGTTTGATTTCAATTAAATATAGAAAAATACCAATTCTTCTAAAACTATCTATTAATTTCATTATTTCATGTAATATAATATTTGATAATATTTTTTAATTAATTTTTAACGTTTCATATAATCTATATTATTTTTAAAATGTTATAAATTTCATTTGAATCATGATTTTTCATGATTTTGGTATAAATCTATTTTTATTCTCAAAATGAATTTTCTTTAAAAACTCATTTGAAATGCATAATGTTTTTATATATTATTTATTTATAAGAAAACCAAATGATGAATTATTTATATTAATTTTAATTGATTTATATATATCTATATAAATATAATTTAATATAATGAGTATTACTTGTTTATGAATCCGAATGAGATATAAATTTTAATTCATTCACCTAGAGACAAACCTCTACTGAGGTTTGAATAAGATTAAATGGGATTAGTTGGGTTTTCTAGCATCCATGGATCTATAGTGATATATATTAATGTGTGTTATTCTACTTAAGATTTACTAGGGAACATTCTAGGGTGATATTTGGTTCTATTCTAGTATTTTGGTCAAATCGTACATGGAATCCAAGTTGCTAAATGTGGTGAATGTGGTTGAAAAAGTTTCAAAATTTGAGATCAATATATAATGTGAATATTTTCCACCCATATGTGATGTATATATAATAATTTATCACTCTATGTTCAACTATATAGTCATAAAAAAGTATTAAAAGAATCCCACTACTGATAATACTAAGCATAATGAAGAGGATTCGAGACTGAGGAAGGGAAAGATTGTTAGTCTATATATGGAATAACATTCATGTAAATATTCTATAGATAATAGAATGTACCAAAAACTCATCCACCCAACCTATAGGTTATATTTGATTTATCCTTAATTGAATATAATCATTAATAGAGGACTCCAATTGTGGTATATACTAGAGACAATTTATCAATTAATAAAGAAACTATGGTTGATTTTGGAATGATAATAGTAGCTAATGAAAATTATAAGGCTACTCATCCACTTAACCTAATTACTAATTATCAAATTCCTGGAATATTGGAGGTTTGTGTAATGGTCCCTATTGATAATCAAACTGTGTATGTCCAGAATACCTAACATTATGCCAATATGTAATGATTTTCCCCAATAAATCATGTCCCCTAAAAGGTAAATAATCTACTATCTCTAAATATAATTTTAGGGCTAAATAAAAGAGAAAATGGAGTAAAATGGTTTTGTATTATAAGGAAGAGGAGTATTTACAAGATTTTTTCCTAGACTAACATAGCACCCCAATATGTTCACACATCTTTGTGGGTAACACATTCGAAGTGAATGTCCCCATCTTGAGAACTTCATATGCTGAGGATGTCAGAAATGTTGTCTCTCGCATGTTTTATATAAAATAATTAGTTTAACAGGGATGTATAGTAGTTCAAAATATTATTCAACCAAAAATAAATATAAAGTGATGAAAAATAAGTGAATCTCCAAATAGAAAATATGTTCAAAATGAATGTGATTTTCTATAATTTCCAAGGACTGATGATTAATCTAAGAAACAACTCCCTTTATATTAATATATTAAACCTCAAACCCAATATCGGGATTGTTAATGAGCCAAAGGATTCATACTCTTTTGTTATTAGTGGCATGAATAATTTTTTTTACCAACTTCTTGGTTGGGGTTTTTCTCTATTGGAAACTGTCTTGGTTTTTACTCACCCTTTATTGGAAAATAAATCTATTTTGAACATGGAGGATCTAATGACCACCTATGAGGTACATTACGATAATGTGGGTATATTCTTCTCTATTATTTAGATCTTCAATGGGTACCTAGAAAGAATGATTTTATATAACTAAATTGAAATTAATAATGGTTGTATATATGATTTCTGGAATCTCTATGTTGAGATTAACACTATCCTCTGCCCTAGTGATAAAATTGTTGTTATCAACTCATCCATTTCCATTATGAAATTCATACAATCTTATTAGGAAATTATATAGTTGAGATTAAATATTTTTTTGAATAGTACACATGGTAGAGGAAAAATATCATGATAATGGTTTATAAAAATCATGAAAGGGATTTTACCAATGATATAGACCTTGATAAGTGGGATTATATTGGTTGTATTTCCCTACCTATATTAATTGTGAGCAACATCATATTATTATCTGTATCTTTTAAAGTAGTTTGAAATATCCAATCCCCTTAAAATTATACAACATGTTGACCACCCACTCTAAATGAGATATTTTTATCAAGGTGTTTTGGAAATCAATGTATTGTAGAAGGTATTTTGCTACATGAACATTGAAATGTAATCTATTAAAGTAATAGAAAAATTATTGGAGTATAAATACGTACCAAAAGAAGGAAAATGATATATAATCTCTTAGTGGGATACAGTAAATAGGATTATGATAAAACTAATAAAATAAAAACAATCCTATACCTCTATTGTTGGATTGAAATCTATTCCATGTTTAATTCCCTACTCTCAATGAAATATCAGGATCAAAAATAAATATTACAAAATAAATTACCTCGTAGGGGGATAAGCTAAATTTAAATTTAACAAATACCAAAAAGGATTATATAATGATTATATAACAAATTCATTTTTGATATAGGGTAAAATAAAATCCCTTAAAAAACAATACCATTATATTAAATTTTTTCCTTTAAATCAATAAATTTAAATGGTTTTTTAATATCTGGGAATTTAATTGAGGGTATCATCCCCAACCATGTCTACTATAAGGATAAAAGAAAGATCACTAGTGTACCACATGAACATAAAATCAAAAACACATTTTCATGACTTATAACTAGTACTAAATCAATTCTAGAAGGATTTACTAATTTCTTCATCCATTAATCTAGTGATCTTATACCTGTGGATGTTTAGAAGATGGTCTCCTCTTTCTTTATTATTGGAATTATTATTCCAAGACTCAATGCTGAAATTTTCACCTCGATTATAATGATTGATAATGCATGTAATATTTGTTTATTTATTCAAATTTACATTATCAATGTTATTTACAAGTTTATTAGTAAGATTCTTTGAAAAATTCTGTATTCTATCTCTAAAAATCATCTCCAAGAATAATTTTTCTTAAAAAGGAACATACAATTACGAGTGAATTAGTGTTAGCTAAAAATTTATCAACCTCAAAATAATTTCATGTAGAGGTGGAAACATTTCTATGATGATTTATATTTAAGGAATTTAAAAATGAATTTTAATTTCTCTGTAAATTTGATTATCAATCTTGTTATCCATAATGATTTTTTTGGATGGGTGAAGTGGATTTTATTCTAATCCCACATCCCATTAAACATTAATGGTTATCCTATTAGTTATATTAAGAGTCAAATAGTGTTAGGGATTTTTGATCCACTTTTTTCTATTCTATTATCAATTGGTAAATATTACCTTAGCAAATTTCTCACCCACATAGCTGATCAAGGGATGCTCAAACCTATCCATTTTTCTATTTCTATTACTACTACATATAATATTTTAAATTATTATGAAGTAAATATTTTTATTCATGTATTTATGAGGAACATTTGGTTCTGAAATAATATGATTAATTCTTATGAAATAATCATTAGGAAATATGTCAGTTTGAATAAGTCTATTATTGTTGTGATGATAATTTTCCTTGTTAAAAACTGACTGTCATAATGAAATTAGATATTTGAGATGGGGATAATTCCTTCATTGTAGTTAGATTACATGTATTTTGGGGAAACTAATTTATTTCTACTTCTTCATACATTTAGATAAGAGAAAAAACAAAATCTCAACTTAGAATTTAAAGTCAATCTCAATGGCTAGAAGAATATAACTTTTCATGCTCATAGTAATCACTATGATGGTTTATCATTAAATAAAATTATATTCCCTATGGGTGTTACAAAAAATATCAATGATTATATTCGAAACAATGTTTGGAGAGGTAGTATACTAGAATAAGAGATGGTACCTATCCCGTAGAAAAAATACCATAAATCTATTTCTAGTGGGGAATAGGAATCCTGAATGTCAATTATTTTAATAAATCTCATTAGGATGATTTTACACAGAACCCCATTCACTTCAATTTGACAATATAGTTCATATATATAACAATATATTCAAAATTATTGAAAAATTGAAATATCTCATTCATATAGTCTTAAATATTATTATAAATCATGGATTACTTTGATAAAATCAAGATATTCTCTTGATTGATTGAAAATCATAATTAATATCTAAATTTCCACATTGAAATTTTGACTATGTAACAACCCTAGAAAAGTGACACTTAAAAGGCTAAATGTTAGTACTCCTATCAATAAGGTTCACATTTTTCTAAGATCCAACTTAATTATAACTCCATAATTAAGCTCCAATTTCATGCAGCAACAATCAGGATTGTTGAACATCAAGGATGCTTTATAGGTCGAATGTGTATGAAGAAAAAACATAATAAAAGAACATGTGTTGTCCTCTGTGGACATTCATTAGTTTGATAAGAGACCCCAGTGAGTAATATCCCATGGTTTTTTGGGAATGAAACTAAGGTATTATAAGACACCTTTGGGGTTATATGAATTAGATCAAGGCCTAGTGAAGGCCATGTATTTGAAAATTGTATCAATGAAAATATCATCCCATAAGTATAGGGGCACATCCTAGGTTAATTATTTTGGGTTAACAATGATGGAGTTTTTCTTTAAAGGAAAGAAGAGGTTAATCCTCCTAGAAAAGTGTGACATAAATGGATTAATGTTAATAATCATATCAATAAGGTGCCCTATTTTGTTAAATATACAAACTTATTAGAACTCCATAGTTTAGAATGATTGGCATGAAGTAGTTATGGGATGGGTGAACTTAAAAGAGGTTTTTCTGGGTTTTTAGAAGGTATGAAAAGATATACTGAATGAATATGTATTGTAATGTGGCTACACTCATTATTCTTATATGATACCCCATTGAGTAATGGCCTAATGTGTGATGGAAGTAAACTAAGGTATTGTAGGACACCCATGTGGTCAGATGACTTGGTTCATGGCCAAGGGAATGTAGGGATATGAAAGACTATGTCTCCACTTAATGAATAATCTCACCCTTATAACACATACCTAATTTCTTAAATGACTATCAAAGGATTCTTTGATGTTCTACAACCATTTATATCGGTTCAAGTATAATAAATTAATAATAGATATGTCTTTGATTCATGCATAGATGTACTAAATTGGGAACTAGCCAGGAATGGCATGCTTCATAGTCAATTGTTATATTAGATCACTACTAAAATCTGTAATTGTGATATTGAATGGATAAACAATTCTTAATAGCCAAGGATGTGGCCCTTGCATTAGACACTTATTTGGAGGATGGATCATAACATTATTTCTATAGAAAATCTCACATAATCATTTGGTGCTTCTATTGGTTCAGTGTGCATTCTATAAAATAATTATATATATGAAAAAATAATTTATTCATTAGTAATGACAAAACATCGGATATTTAGATGTCTTTTTAGATCTTTTTGAATTACTGATGTCGAGAATGGGTTCACATGGTCTTTGAAACCATGGTGGAATTTATTTTTTGATTTCTTATCAACTTAGAAACATATTTTTGGATGGGATGGTTAAGGTCATGCATGTCACATAGTATGAATTTAATTCTATGATTAATTTCTATATGGGTATCAATATTTGTTTCTCTTTTGAATATATTTTTCTCAGTCAATAAGCATAATATGACTGAAAATAGACATTATGAAAACTATGTAATAAATTTCACTATTTTAAGAATGCATTAAATTCATGGAAATTTTAATACGCTTTATTGATCATTTGAGTTTTTAGATCCTTCTATTCATAATTGTATTAAATTTAATTTGGATGAGGAATCAAAGGGGAACCATTATCCATTTAGGTTTAGAATCTTCTTTCATGACAGTGATGGAATGATTATTTTATATGTTTATATATCATTTGGAATAGAATCATCTCTTGAATTTTAAATTAATAGTACCACTAATTTGGTCACATTTGAAATATCCATAGGTTGGAACAGTTTATGTATTGAATGTGAATCTATGAACATTTTATAGGCCATCAAAAATGGTATGTTGCATCTATCATGGGGACACTATCTTTAATGATTAAAACATAAGAATTTTCTTATGGTCCTTCGGATCCTTATACTGGTGTCTATCAAAAGATGAATTATTTTGCAGACGGTCTTTCTAACAATGGAATTGGGATAACACACAGACAAATTATTGGATTTCTTTATATCACGGTTCTGCTTCCTGAAAAATATTATATAAAAACATAAAATTTCATAAAATTTCAATGCGTTGAATATTAATTAATATCCTTTTCCATTTTTTCTATGGGGCCTCTTAAATAGAAATATGATGCTTATAGTTAATGTATAGTCATCTATTCCTTGTAAATACATTTTCATAAAACCCCATTTATCATCACATTTTCCAATATAATTTAAAATTAAATTCTACTATATATAGGTATTGGATTAGATTAAATTAAAATTTTATTTTAAATTATATGTTTTAGATATTGTAATTTAAAATTTTTTATTTTTTGTCAATATGAATAGTAACTGTGGTAATATTTATCACCATGGTAAAGGGTATATTTAGAGAATTTAGCATAAAAATGTGATAAGGCTATATAAATTAATTCTAATTAAATTTGGATGAATGAACTTTGAGCCATATCACTATGTGATGAAACTAGTACCCCAACATGTGTAGTCACATGGGTCTGTATAATGAATATATATATATATATGAGAATTTGGATTTTACTAAGAAAACATATAGAGATAAAGAAATAGTATTAAAATTATAATATTACAGGCCTTACAAATATAAAAAAAATTATAAAATCACTAGTTATAATTTTTTTTTATTTACATATCTATTAAATACAAGGATTTTTATAAAAAAATGTCACAAAAAAATGTATTTTATGGTTTTGATATAGAGTGACTTTTTTCATAAAAACTATTTCAATTGATTTATATAATAATAAAATCCATATCAACACACATGATAATAATGAGTTTCAAGGGCAACAAATCCCATGTTAAATGTATTAATCACAATAGTAAATGACTAGGAACATAGTCCCTCTCTAGGCCCCTAAATTATAGATCTTGATTTTGAGGGTAGTAAGGATCCAATGAAAAATTGAACTTCTCTTTGCCACATAAAGAAATAGAGGACATAGATGGCCACTTGTGATTAAGGGTGGATTCCCACCAGCATGCTAGACACCATTTTAACTATTCAATTCCATTCAAATTGAATTGTCACTAATTTTATTTCCTAGTCAAAAATATCCTAATAACTTCTTAGAAAAATATAAACCTGATAGGGCTCCCATCCCATTCAATCCTCAATGAATAATTGAATAGTATTATGGAATCAAGAAATATCATGCTATCCGTGATTTTTTATCTATACAATAAAAACATTTTCTAAAGTAGAGGGGATTGTAGATGTTCCAACTTGTTAATAAATTGAAATGAAAAAAATGATAAAATGATGACTTTAGAAAGATGAAATATAATATAAATTAATTTTATAAATATGAATATTTGTAATATAAATAGATATTATATAGATATATTAAACAAAAATGAAACCCTATTGGGAAGTTGAAGATGAAAATAATAATGAGATAATCAAAAAATTAAAGAAATTTTAATAATGTAAAAAAACATTCAAAATAGAATGGATGAGAAAAGAATTATAATGGTTAAAAAAGTAACTATAAAGAAATGATTTAACTGAAATGTTATGGTGATAAACTATTATAGATATACACTATGAAATAATTCTCTTTTAACAATGGATTTCTGGTGAAATCTAAAACATAATCATCTATTCCAATTATCTTGATGATGATAACACATCATTTATTATCATTCACCTTTCTCGATTCATTTTTTATTTTTTTAATAATACAACAATGCGTCACATACCCCAATAAATTAATCAAGCCCTAAAACAATGTTTGAATATAGGAACTAAAAAAGGTTTATTCGATATATCAAAACCACCATGATGATAGATTCAATTTCTTATTCATGATTACATCATTAAATAGTTATTTAGATTAAAAAAATTGTATCACCTATCTCATTTACATGGGATTATTGATTGAAATATTTGGAATAACAAAATCATTATCTTAAGGGTTTTATGATACCATTAAAAGTTATATCATTGTAAATAATAAAATAAAATACATATTATATGTATTACCAAGTTAATTAGTGCATAATGTAATTACTATGGAGGATACATCATATAAACATGGCCCTTTACTGTGAAAAAATATATATAAAATAGAAACGTATCCATAGAAATTTTGTACATATATATAAATAATATTTTTTTCAAATGAAATCAGTATGTAATGTGATATAGATACAACTTTTACTTATATTCATATGAATTGTGGTAACAAGGAGACATTTAAATAATTTTAAGGATAACATTAACAGGGCATCCAATTCATGATGACCCTATGAAATATATTTTATTGTACATACTATTTATTTATTACACGTACTTTTATATAATTTTTTAAATAGGCAGAAGAAATTGTAAAATATTAATAGGGCGAAATTTTCTTACATAATGAAATTTTTTATGAATGTAATGTTATAAATTTACTATTAAATATGATTATATCATTTTTTATCTCCTATTTTAAAATGAGATAATATATGATGAATTGGTACATCTCTTTGTAATTTCATATATTAAAAATAATACAAATAATGTTAGATATTAAAAACAATTTACGTAATATATAGGGGTGAATCATTAGAATAATTTTATGTAAGGTATGTATCAAAAATTCATGACTGGAATGAAAATATTTATGTTAATGTTATGTATTATCTTACACATATAGAACATGAATTTATGAAAAAAACATAATGTATAAATTGAACTATGGAAAAAGTTTCACTTTTAAAATTATATTAATAAATAAATATGTACAATTATGTAGAAAATTGGGAGAATATTTATATTAGGTAATATATATGCACGAGTAGTGATATATTAACTTACAAACATTATAAATATGAATATGGAAAAACTATAACAATGGAAAGAATTATATTGTTTATATATTTTTCAAATCAAAAAATATATTTATTTAATGAATTAATATTATTAAGAAAATTGATATATAGAAAAATGATTAACCAATAAAACTAGAAAAATTTATGATCAATGAGAAACACTAATAAAATTACATGTATTCATCTGATGTTCTAGTCATTCATATTCAAAAGGTTTATTGAATCCTTACATGGGTTTTTTTATGCTATACCCAAGCATGTCATTCATATCTTGAAATAGTTTTTGAATATATTTTTACAAGTTTTTAATGTTGTAACCAATCAACAAGACCCAATACTTTCTCTCCATAATTTAAATCTCATGCCATCTTTTACTGATGTAACTATCCTAGATGAGGCAAAAATAATGAGGTAATCTATGATCTATTCCATATGTTTTCTCAGGAAATGACGTGTTATTTCTTTCACGAATGAGCTCCAAAATTTAATCATAGACTTTAACAACAACAAAAATTAATAAATGAATTTCAAACCCCTATTGTCCCCCTCCACTATCAAAAAATAACATGAACATATAAGTTTTATTATAAGAATATGTCATGTACAAGGAATATTAATATAAATAATGAAAAAAAATATAAGCATTAGAAATTAATCTTTCTCCAGCTATACTAGTAAGTTAACTGAGTGAAATTCAAAGTCCATGATGATGTACTGTATTTTTGTAAAAAATATAAAATGTAGATATTGGGAAATAAAAAATTAATTTTTTAAAAATTAATGTAAGGAGAAAAAAAATAAAGGAATTATGAAGGTGTGGGTTGGAAGAATTGCTTAAATATCAAACATATCTTTAAGAGTTGTATTTGAAAGCTGTTTATTTCACATTATAACCTATGATAAAAATAAAAAAAATGTTTTATTTTTAGTAAAATATAACATCCGCACCAATTGTATAGGAATAAAATATTTGAATGAATTTTGTTTCAATATGAAATATGAACACATTAATATAGAATTACTCTTAAAAGTGATATAATATATTTTTATGTAGTTTTTTAAAATAAATAATAAATCTAAAAAACATCATAAATATATACATACAAATAATTTTTACTAAGTACATTTTGATTAAACCTACTGATAATTACTTATATGAAATATAATTTCTGATTAGGGAATTGAAAAAGTTGAATATGTTATTTATCAAAATAGATCATCGACATAAATTTATGATAATGTTTAAATAATTGTGTTATAGAAAATAAATTATTTATATTTGAAATAAAATGTCTAGAATAAATTATTAGAGGTAGTTTTCAATTATTAATTTAAAATATAAATATATTTGATAAGTTGTTTTTAGAAAGTATTTTTTTAATATTCCCTTACATTCTAAATCAAATTCAATAAATTAATATCCCAAATTTATGTAGAAAATAATAATTAATGTTCAAAAAAAATTAAAAAAGCAAGAATATGAGTAGCATAAAAATAAGAAATTCTATATTATGATTTCTATGAAAGAATTATAATTGAAAACTCTATAAAAATAATTTTATAATATAATAATAGAGATTATTTTATTGAATAATTAAATATTATATCTATGATGTATTTAATAATTATAATCATAATTGAAATAACATTGATTCATAAATTGACAATTGGATGAGTTATGGATATGATCTATTGTTATATCATATACTCAAGGTAGTACATGTTTAGTGGGAGGAAATATATTAGAACTGGGATATTATAATTGATATAATACATAATTATATTTATGAATTTCCATGATACATAGATTATTTAAAGAAAAATTGTAAATAAAATATAAAAAATGAAAGTGGGATATTTTATAACCATGAACATATTGAAAAAAATAAGAACTATGCTTCTATAGGTGAAGTGTAGAAATTTTACCTAATTGAATAATAAAATGATATTTTAAGGTAAATGGTTAATATATTCAATATTTAATCAACTTATGTGGATAGTTTCATTTTAATATACACCATATGAGGGAATAAAAATAAGAATTAATAAATTACTAATTTTTTCTAAACATTTCTTGGATGATTTAGTATAAATTAGGAGAAAATTAAATGATAATGTGAAAACTGAATGAAAAAATATTCTTTAAAAATAATTCCTTGAATATGTGCAATATAATACATTTGATTAATATTGAATAGAAAAATTGAAGAAATTATAAGTAAATTTGTTCTCAATTAGCATTGTGTATCATTTAGATACAACAACTACATTTAATATTTTATCATTGGAAAAAAATCCTTTTCCTATAATGATAAAATGAAAGGAAAATAAACCTAATTAGCATCCACATGTGTGTTGAATGATTTCTGATTATAATCCAAAATTTATATAACATATAGAATAATTTATAAACAAATTCAAAGAGAAAAACGATTTAAAAATAAAATATCCAACTACTTTGATGAACAATAAGCTACTGAAATTAGGCAAGACTTTATAAAACCTACCGAATAAGGTTTAGTATTTTGAAGATTGTTCATTAGTTCATTAAGATTAGTTTAGTTTCGTACTCATGATTCACAAACAAATGAATTAATGTATTGACACTCATAAACAAAATATGATACATTTGGAGGATTAAATGATAAATTTAATATATAATAACTTATAAACACCTTTCAATTAATTAAAAACACAATTTTATATAATTGAATAAAAAACCCATAAGGAATTAAGGTAGAATATAATGATATGGTGAAGATACACACCTTTTAATTTAAATAAAAACATAACTACAACATACAATAGAGTTCAAACATCCTTTAATGTAGTAAAAACATATGCGAGTAAATTTAGTACAAACACAAGCCAATCAATTTTTTCATTGCCAATCAAAAGGATCAACATGAATCTGAGAATGAAATAAAGTATGGAACATGAGATAAATAATATAACAGAGTAAAAATGATTTATAAAATGTAATATTTAACTCAATTGATGAATAACAGGCTACTGGAATTATGAATGTCCATATAATACTTATAGAATGATGATGAGTATTTGGCTGGTTTTTTAAAATTCATTTATTATTATTTTAGGGTCCCAATCATGTCGCAAAAAATTAATTACTGTTTTGATTATAAAAAACTAAATAAGAAACATTTAGAGAACAAAATATTTAATTTAATGTATAATTCAATAAAAAAAATATATTAACTCATTAAAAACACCATTTCATATAATTCAAACCTAAAACATCAATATATAAGACAAGATATAATGATATTATACAAAACACTAACGTTTTAACTTAAATCAGTAAAAAATACATTATATAATAGAGTTCAAACACCCTATAATGAAGTAAAAACACCTATGAATCAGTGTAGTCTAATCACACGATTATCAATGTTTTTATTTACCCATCAATAGGGTCTAGAGAAATCGAAATCCACTATAATAAATTTACCATTAGGTAAACAATTTCATAGAGAAGAATGATTCAAAATCAAAAAAAGTAACACTTTTGATGTAGAACATGATACTAAAATTAGTAAGTATTGTATAATACATATAGAATGATGTTGAGTATTTGGGATATAGTTCAAAATTTCATAATGATTTGTTTACTGGACTTCTCATGTTTTTGGAAAATATAAATGAATTTTTTGACTGTGAAAAAGTAAATAATGTTTTTTAGAGAATTAAATACTAAATATGCATCATAATTCTATATAAACACATATTAATTCATTACAAACAAATTTTCATTTAATAAAATCAACATAAATTATGATATATTTAAGTATATACTGATATGATTCAATATATGAACCGTTCATTTCAAATCAATACAGTACTACATTGTTTAATAGAAGGGAAAACCCCTTTAATATAGTAAAAAGACCTATGAATTAATGCATTAAATAAAGTTAGTCAATGTTTATGGTATCCCATCAAAAGGATATAATGATTTTGGAAACCATAATAAACCAAGGAACATGGGATAAAAAGTTTCATTTAGAACATATAATATAGAAACAAAATATTTAACTCCTTAGATGAAGCACAGGGTACTATAATTACGAAGGCCGATATTATAAATACATAATGATTTTGAGTATTTGTATGATATCTTATCATTACATTTTTATTAGTTTATTTGTATTCTCATATTGCAAAAAAATCAATGAATGTTTATACAAGCCCAAACTAAATTACAAACATTTAGATCATTAAACACAAAATTTATTATATTATTCTATATAAAAAGCATTTATTTTATGATAATAAAGTCTTGTATAATTTTAATAATGAAACATTGAGATATAATGATGGATATAAAGATATTGACAATACAAACACCTTTTAAGTTAAGTCATTACAAAACTACAACTTATAAAAATGGTCAAATACCCTTTAATGTAGTAAAAACACATGTGAATCAATGAAGTGAAAACACATGCCAATCAATGTTTGTCTTCACCCATCAAAAGGATCAACATAAATCAGAATCCGCCATTTGAAAAAAATTGGAGAAAAAAAACATCATAGAGAAAAAATGATATAAAAAATATGTTAAAAACATTTTATGAAGAACAATCTTTTGAAATTAGTCATGACTATAAAATATATATAGAATTATGTTGAGTATTTAGATGATAGTTTAACATTAATTTATTAATTTTTTGTTGCATGATTATTTTTCACAATAAAATCAATGAGTGTTTTAACTATCATAATCTAAACAAGAAATATTTAGATTATTTAAAACAATCTTCAAGATAAATTTCAATATAAACACATGTTAATTCATTAAAAACAAATTTTTATAAAATTTATGCAAAATAAATTAAGATATATTCTACGATATAATGATATGATAAAATACACACACTATTTATATTAAATATACATTGAACTAAAACATATAGCAGAGTTCAAACAATCATTAACGTTGTAAATACACCTATGAATCATTTTAGTGTAAACAAATTCCAGTCAATTTTTGTTGTCAAAGTTCAAAAGGATATAAATAAAATATGACACCACCATAACAAATCGAACATGATATAAACTATTTTAAAGAGAATGAATGAATTAAAAAGAAAATATTTAACTCATTTGACGTGGAATAAGCTACTAAAATTTGGCATGACTATATAAAACATACAAAATGGTAATGAGTATTAGTATGATAGATCTTTATTCTATTATGATTATTTTACTAGCCTACACTTGTCACACAATAAAATCAACGAATTTTTTATGGTCAAAAACAAATTAAGAACCAAATTGAGAATTAAATGAAAACTTTATGATATAATTTTTAATAAACATTTACTAATTCATTACAAACACATTTACATGTAATTGATGCAACAAAACATTATGATACAAAGAAAAATATGAATGCATGATAAAATAGACAAATAATTTATTTTGAATCAATATTAAACTACAACATATAAGAGTGTTGAAACACCATTAATATAGTAAAAACAACCATGAATAAATTACATAAAAACAAATTTAAATTATTGTTTATCATCACCCATAAAAATAATCTACATAAATTTGAAACTACGATAACAAATGGAACATGAGATAAATAATTTCATTGATAAGAATCGATTTTAAAAAACATCTAACTCTATTGATGAAGCACAAGATACATTACATTGGCATGAATGTATAGTACATATGGAATGATGTTTTGTATTTGGATGATAGTTCAACATTACATTATGATTAGTTTATTTTCATATTTATGTTGCACAAAAAAATCAATGAATGTTTTGAATATCTGAAAAAAATTTAAAAAAAATTATTGCATTAAATGCTGAATTTAAGATATAGTACTATATAAAATTTTTTAATTCATTAAACAAGAATCATCATATATACTAAATCAACAAACATTATGATACAGGGTAATATATAAAGATATGACACAATGCTTTCACATTTTATATTTAATCAATATAGAACTACAATGTATAACAGAGTTCAAACACTGTTTAATATTGTAAAAACAACATTGAATCAATTTTTTACAAACACATGGAAATCAATTCATATCATGACCCCTCAAATTACTCTACCGAAATCATAAAATTCCATAAAATTAAACATGATATAAACAGTTTCATATAGAAAAAATGTTTTAAATACAAAATATTTAACTCCTTTGATGATGTACAAGCTACTGAAATTATGAGTGCATGTATAATACCTAAAGAATGATGTTGAGTATTGGGATGATAGTTACACAACCATTATGATTATTTCAGTGGCCGATTCATGTTGTGAAAAAATATAAATTAATTTCTTGATTGTCAGAAAGTATATAAGAAAAATTAAGAGCATTAAAAAATAAATATAAGATATCATTATATTAAAAAGGGCTTTTATTTCATTACAACCAAATTTTTAAATAATTGAAAAAATTAAATATATAAGGAATAATATTACTATATGATACAATAAAAAACCATTATAGATAAATAAATATAAAACTAAAATGTTTAACCTGGTTAAAATCCCCTTAATATAGTAAATAAAACACATGAATCAATGCATTATGAAAACATGTCAATCAATTTTTTTCATCACCTAAAAAAAGGATCTAAAAAAATCCAAAATTGAAATAATAAATGGAAAATGAATAAAATAATTTCATAATGATCAAATGAATTAAAAACAAAATATTTGGATCTTTTGATGAAGAATAAAATTATAAAATTATACAAGACTATATAAAACTTATAGAATGTTGTTGAGTATTAGTAAGACAGTTAAAAATTACGTTACGACTAGTTTGGTGGCTAATTTATGTCTCCAAAACAACTCTATAGATTTTTTGACTTTGAATAATTAATTAAGGAAAATTTAGAGAATTAAATGATGAATTTATGATATAATTCTATATTAAAAATTTTTGATTCGTTAAAAACAACTTTTCATATAATTTAAATACAAAAGATAAATTTATAAGGTGGAATATAATGATATGATACACTAAAAAACTTTTCATATTAAATCAATAAAGAACTAAAATGTATAAAAGAGTGTAAACACCCATTAATGTTGTAAAAACACCAGTGAATCAATCTTGTAAGAACAAATTTTAGTAAATGTTTGTCTTCACCCACCAAAAGTATCTATGTAATTCCAAAAACTCTGTAAAAAATGGAAAATTTGATAAAAAAATTTAAAGATAACATATGATTCAGAAAAAAATGTTTAACTCCTTTGATGATGCACAAGATAATAACATTAGTCATGACTATATAATACTTATAGTATGATTTTTAGTATATTTAATATTGGTCAACATTGATTTGTGATTAGTTTAGGCGCCTACTAATGTTTCATAAAACAATAATGAATGTTTGGATAGTCCCAAACTAAATAAGAAATATTTAGATCATTAAATTCTAATTTTAATGTATAATTCTATATAAAAACCTATTAAATCATTACAAACAATTTATCATATACATGAAGCAAAAGACATTATGATATAAGGTATAATTTAGAAATATTATACAATATAAACACTATTGATGTTAAAGAAACTCATAAATACAATTTATATCATAATTAAAAGACCTATAATATAGTAAAAACAATTTAATCAAATCAGATGAAAAACATGTAAATCATTGTTTTCTATCACCCATCATATGGTTATATAGAAATCTTAAACCACCATAAAAAATAGAACATGATTTTTACTATTTCATGGAGAAAAATGACTTATAAAAAAAATATTTCACTTCTTTGATGAAACAAAATCAACTGAAATTAGGATTTAGTGTATAATATTTAAAAAATAATTTTTATTATTTGGATGATATTGCATCATTATTTTATAATTATTTTAGTGATCTGATCATTTTGCATGAAAAAATCAAAGACTGTTTTTTTCACACTTGACATTTTAAATTTATATTTATTTTACTATTTCTTGTCTATGGGTTCTCACATCAAGGCACAAGTTGAGTTCGAATCTAAATTTTTTGACATTTAATAATTTTACTTTGTTTTAGACCCATGTGCGGTCACTGCACGGTTAGTGGTGGCCGCACAGTCGGCCAAGGAGTCGTGCAATTTCTTAGTATTCATCTTATTACTTTTTTTATTATTATTGTATTGTTATTATTTTTTATATTATTATTATTATTTGTATTAATCATATTAATATTTTTATTACTCGTATTATGTTATTACTATTTTTATTTGTATTATTATTATTTTGTTATTATTTTTATTATTTTTATTATCATTATTATTGTTATTATTTTTATTATTTTTATTATTATGATAATAAAATGAAAAAACAGATAACCCTAGCCCACATGTTCTACACTGTGGTCTGCCCAGGCCCCCTCTTGGTTTCCTCCTCCCTACTACGAGAGTCGTTACCCTCACACTCCCAACTCTAGATCTCACCCCATATAGGTCCTCACCATGCTCTCCCATCACCCTTATAACCGACCTCACCTAGCTCCCCTCCCTAGTACCGGACTCACCCCTCCTTTATGAGACGCTCTGGCTTCCCACGTCTCCGGTGTTCAGGCCTCCCACGCCACCAGTCAAGCTATCCACAGACTCCTTGACTCTCTGCCATGTTGCCTCCACCCTCTCCCATCAAGACAGCAATGCATCTAACCTCCTAATCTCTTTGACCTGCCAAGCGATGCAACTGATCCACACTGACCTTCCCTCATTTCTAATAGTTTTCCTCATGTGACCCGACGATGGCCTCCCCCTCCTGTTCTAGCGGACTTTGAGTTATCTGGTCTGACTACCTCTAAGGTGGTCATATTCATTCCATTTTCAGTGTCTCTATTTCTATGTCCAAACCCTATCATCTTGGTTTTTCTTTGGATAATTTTTATAGTTGTTTTAGGTATGTAATTGTTGCACCATAGGTTGTTTTCCTTCCTCAAAAGTGGTGTCACAGTCGCACGACATTGAGTGATTCTAGTTTAATTAGAAGACTTCCTCCCATATAATAAGGAATATATATATATATATATATATATATTTGTGTGTGTGTCTATCCTTTATCTTAGTATTACCTTAGGGTGTGGGGAATACATGAATTGGGTAAAGAATATATAAAAATATATATAGAGTCATGAGTGTGCGAGTGAATGACTTTTTGAGTTAGAAAGTGTTGGATACCCAGCATTCTCTTGGCCTACATGATGTTGGTGAATTCACATGATTATCCTTTTTGAATCACTCTATTAATACTTACATTATTTCAATTAAAATTTCTTTCAATGTCTTTCTCACCTTAATTATGTTTGTGCCTAGTTTTTGAATAGTGAATTCTTGTTGGTGAAATTTTTTAGAACTAGATTTTAAATCATTCCTGCGGGTTATTACTTTTAATATTTTTTATCAAATTTCATGGTGTCCTTTAAAATATATAAACTTTTTGATTTTTTAGGTCCTTTCACTTTGAAAATATTTCGTGTACTAGTTGGGCCATTTGGTACCACTTCATAAATTGTGTGGGAGTTGTGAAACTTATTTTAGTAGGTCATTGGAGAGTGTTTTATTTTAGAAGGGGATTTTTCTTATGTAATTATTGGGAAACCTTGTTTTGGTATGTATAAGTGTTTATTAATAGTTTATATAATTTATTGAAATTTTTATTGGTGTTCAAATCTTGTTTTGAGATAGTTTTAGTGCATATTTGATTATGTCCTTTTTGGACAAGTAAGGTCATAGCATGGCATGTGTGTAAATGTTTTTGTAAAGGGTTTAATAATTTTATAGGGGTGTTAATATTTTTCTTAATTTATGTCATTAGTTAGTTTTGGTTTTAAAGAATTTGGTGTTTGGTTAAAATGAATATGAGATATCTCTATGTTTGTTTAATGTGTCATTGAATATTTGCATATCCATGGGTGCAGTAGGTGCACCCATAGATGTGATCACAAATGATAATGGAACATTTTTTAAGGTTTTTATTTAAATACATGGTCTTATAAATGATTCTTTTTCCGTAAATGAGGATTTTTCTTTGGTTTGGTTCTCTTAGATGACTTTAAATGTATTCCTCAATGTTTTGGACAATTTGGCCTTGAAAAATTCTTTGGTGTGCACGTTTTAAACCGTGTACCCATTCGGCTCTTGTTGTTGGTTTTGTTGAGTAATTTCATAAATAATCATTGGTATTTGTAAATTTAGATGTACTATCAGTAATATTTTTTGGGTAAATGTATTAAATATGTTGAGTTAATGGCATGTTTGGCACTTTAAACCCTAGGGTAATGTTTGTACAAAATTTTATCAGATATTGTATGTTGGATAAAGAGTATTCCCTGTTAGAAACATCGAGCATATTATGAAGTGTTTTAAATGTTAAATGGTATAGAAACCTAGTAGAAACCTTTGATGATATGAGGTATATATATTTTTTGGGCACATCTATAGGGGGGATATCCCTTATGGGTTGTTGTATGGAGTGTCCGTGTTTGGTGTAGGAATGTGCGGTGAGATGTCTCATGTGTGAGAGGGACTCATACTTACACAATTTTATCATAAACACCTCATGTTCCTATGAATATTTTAGATGATCGAGTGACGATTGCATACCAACCCCAATAAGATGGGTCGGTACCACCAAAATGTTTTATTAGGCCAGGTGGGGTTCACCACTGGATTGTTATGTTTAGGGTGGCTAGTTGGTTATAGACTTAGGAGCTTCACCAAATGATGGAAGGAGGTTCAAAAATCAAGAATTTATAGTGGTCATCTTGGTATTTTTAGGATCACCTATAGTTACGGGATTATTTTTGTTTCTTTTTTACTTTCCATTATACTAGTTTATTTTCAGAATTCATTATTTACTTGTACTATATTAGCCCATCCTTGGTATGTTTTATTTTAGGTTTATTTTATAAACATACAAATGATTTGGGAAATGGTATGCACATGTTTTGTATTTTAAAATGTGAAAATTGATTCTTATTTTTAAAATGTAAAATCCTTACTTTTATATGTGTATTTCAAACATGTGTTAATTAATGGTTTCAGAAAAGGAGACATTTGATTATGTGTTTTATGATGGAGACCCTATTGGGAATATCAATTCTCACACCAATTTTATCATTTCATTTGTAGGTTTACTTTGTTCTGGTTTTCTAGGATGAGTTTCCTATTATTGGATCATGGTTGGTCATTTGTTGGGTGGTAAACTGGAAGGTCACGTGGAGGTATATGCAGTTTCTTTTTTCATTATGGTACTAGTTTTAATTTTATCATCAGTTTTTTTATCTATTTATCATGTTTTTATTGGCCTAATAATTCCCAAAGGGTTAATTTTGATTCCCAACACTATTTTCCAGTTTATGGGGATCAGGAATGCCCCTCAGGCCATGTCGTAGACCGGCTCGGGTGACCGGTTTAGGGTGGAACAGGGTTGGTTCAAGGAAAAATGTTATCAGAGGAGGCCCCTATTATTTGTGGTGTCTGGTATGTGGTGATTAGGACATTAGGGACATAGAAGGTATGTATGAGAAATACTTCATAAACCCTCACCTGTTCTGAACGTTGAACCCCTAGGGGTAGTCCAAGAATTATGCCCTTGTATCATTTTAGCGTGTTTTTTATTGAGGGATGAAAACTAAGGCATGTTGATGCTACTTTGAGATTTCACCTGGCGTAGTGACCCATATCGATCCTGAGAACATGGTTTATGATTCACCTAGTTATTGAATCTTACATGGGGCATGTCCTAATACTATGTCGCTAGGTTATGCATTATTACTAGTCCCCACTTCGTAATTTTTATTCATGTTGAGTTTTGTCTTGATTCGGGTTAGTCAAAGTGTGCTTTTCAAAATGAAAATATGGGGATTGAAATGAGAAATATTTCTTTTAAATGTATTTGAAATAAATAAATGGGTTCTAAAACTAAAATCTATTGGTCTAAAAATTTGGGGTGTGCTTGGAATTGGTAGAGAAATGGTTTGTGTACATACTATGATACTCATTATGAAAATTTTCACAAGTGAGGGAAGTAAAGGGAAGTGTGTGTTCATGCATGTGGATGAAAGAGGATGAAGACATGTGCAACAACTCATGGGATTACTGGGGTGTGTATCTGAAAAAAAAATGTTTTGAATTTGTTTTCTAGAGGGGGTTATTGAAAGAGATTATTTTAGATGTGTTTATATTTTTTTGGTTTTTAAGCTGGTTGTTTTTGGATGAAATAATTTTCATTGATGTTGCTTTGGTTCGATATCGGTTTTGACTTTGTGTTTTAAATGTTTTTTCAAAAATGCCCCCCAAAAATGCCCCTATGGTTTCTGATAAGTCATGCCTAGTTTTGGTCCTTATCAAACATTGCCTATCATATAAAGTGATCAGGGTCTGTTACAGGTAGTTATGTGGTTTGAAGAGGTTGAGTGAGTTTTTGAGATGTTGGATATTCCTGTGTCTGTTAGAGTTTCAGCTTTCTTGGGATTGTTTGAGGGTCCAAATTTGAACAAATGAGAGTTTTTCAACATGCTTCTAATGTGAGTAGGGAGGATGTGGGACGTATTTAAATCTATATTTTTCCAAAGGTTCATACATTAAAATTTCAATATGAATAATGTAAATAGATCATGCATATTCAATAAAATAAATGGAATGTGAAGGAATATTTTGACCATTTCAAGGAACTGGTTTCCATATCTGTAGAGGTATAATCATAGTATTTTATGATGACTTCACTCTTCATCGGGGGTCTTCATCTAGAGATCAAGGAGTGGGTCCTCCATTCGAAAGAACATTGTTTTGAGAAGCTCCTGGATGAGTCATTCCTAGATGATTTGGTCTCTAGAATGCATATGGATAGAAATCCAGCATATCTAGTTGCTCGTGAAGGTTTCTAATCTCTTGAGAAGGTTGTGCGAGAGGGACCAATTTCTAACGCGTCCTCTTCTGTGGGTCTAGATTCAAGTTCATAGGACATTTAAATGGTGTACCATTAGTTTGGACGTTTAGGGCACACAATTCCATCGTGTTGCACCAATCCATAGATGTTCCATAATTGGGGGTGATTGGGTCATCTAGAAAAGTTCTACAGGAAGCATCACCTTATGAAGATGCCATGACTAGAGGATTCCAATGCCTAACTAGTAGGTAGGAGATACTAAAGTAATCAGATCCCCATACACATGTCTTGGAGTGATTATCTCATATAGTCTGGAGATTTGAGGGGTGTGAAGCCGCAGTTCTGTATTTTTATTCCATTTTGGAAGTATAACATTTGATGTCTTTTCGTTCTTCTTTGTCTGTTTTTAATGTTTTGACAATGTAGTAAGTTGATTGTTTTGACATAAATTTATTATGGAATCTTTCTACTAAAAATCAATAAGTCCAATTGGTATGGGTATAGTTATCTAAATCGTGTTTTTTCTTAAAAGAGTGTTTCTCCCTTGTATGTGTTGATCTTGGTTTAGTTATGTTTGTTTGGAGATGTAAGTGCCTATGGATGAATTGATGTTTGGGGTTATGCTCAGGATCACTACTTGGGTAATGTTATACTCAGTGGTTTTTCTCTAGTGTTAGGGTTTTTTGGTTTGGGATGAGTGTTCCATGGTTTAGAAGAGGTGTGGTTTACTCATGATAATGATGTTAGTTTGGATTTGTGGGGAATTCCCATGTCGCCCACCCCCCTTCCTAGGGTAATAAATTTTTGTGTTAACGTTCCTACAAGTTGAGCTCTTGTGGTGGGGATAACTCCCTTTTTTTCTACCATTCTCATGTATAGTGGTTTCATTCAGTTTCAATTTGGTTAAATTCATTATTTGTTTAATGAATAGTTGGGTGAATTTCTGTGGGAAAAAGGTGTTTGTGGTGGGGAGAATTGTCACATCCAACTTTTTAAATTATTTTTTGTTAATTTTCCATTGATTTAGGTTCTCTATTCGAGGCTTGAGTTGAGCGTGAGACTAAATTTCTGGACATTTACTAATTTTTCTGGGTTTTGGACCAGTGTGCAGTAACCGCACAGTTGGTAGTAACTGCATAGTCAGCCTAGGAGTGGTTCAATTGCTTATTATTATTCTTCTCATTGGTGTTATTATTATGGTATTATTGGTATTCTTTATATTATTATTATTTTTAATATTTTTATTATTATAATTATAATTATTATTCATTGTGTTATTAATATTTTATTATTTTTTATATTATTATTATTTTTCATATTTTGTTATTACTTTTCATCATTGTAAAAATATTATTGTTATCGTAAAAAAAATTTAATTATAATTTTATTAATAAGAATAATAATAATATTATTATTATTATAACAAAATGAAAGAAATAGGTAAACCTAGCACCCCCCCCCCCATTTCACGTTGTGACCTACCCATGCCCCTCTAGTTTCCTCCTCCGTACTATGAGGGCTACCGCCCTATGCTCCCAAATCCACCCCTCTCACCCCATAAGACCTCACCGTTCTTAGCCATCACCAATGTAGCTGAAATCGCCCAATCACTCTCCCCTGCACCTGTCTCACCCCTCATTCACACAACAATATGGGCTTCTGGCATTATAGCCTCCCACTCCACCAGCTAGGCTGCCCCTGGACTCCCTGACTCCTGGCCAGGCTACCTTTTCTCCTCACCCCTCCATCAAGTGATGCATCTGACCCCCTACTCTTCTTGCTCTCTCCAGAGACACAACTAATCCCCAACCACATTCCCTCATTTATGGCTATTTTCATCGCATGACACGACAATGGCATCCCACTCCCGCTCTGACCAGCCGCAATTTCTCTGGTTTAACAACCTCTCATTTGGTAATTTTTCTTTCCATTTTTAGTGTTTTTATTTTATTGACTAAACCCTATCATCTTGGGTGTTGTTTATCATGTTTTTCTTGTTATTTTTTGTGTTTTATTGATGCACATGAGGTTCTTTTCCCTATGCTAATGTGGCATTGTGGTCACACGACATTGAGTGGTTCATGTTCCATTGGAATACCTATATGTATATACGAAGGTATGTATATATATAAATGTTTATTTCCTTCATGTTCATATTTCCTCATGGTGTGAGGAGTACTATCATTGGGTTGAGGGTATACATAAATATTTATGTGGGTATGTGTCAATGAGTGGATGACGCCTTGAGTTAGAAAGTACCGGATGCCAAGTGTTGTCTTGGCCTACATGAGGTAGGTGAATTCACATTTTTTCAATTCCAAATAAATACATTAATACCTTCTTTAATTCAATTAAATTTTCTTTTAATGTGTTTTTCACCATAATTATGTTTGATTCTAGTTATTGAATATTGTATTCTTATTGGTGAAATTTTTTAGAAATAGTTTTTAAATAATGATTGTGGGTTTGTACATTTAATGTAGTTGATCAATTTTTAGTTTATCTTTTAAAAGTTACAATCTAGGTGATTTTTTAGGTACAATAAATTTGAATATTTTTTGTATACTAGCTGATCCATTGGGCAGAATTTCATGAAATGTGTGGGAGTTGCAAAAATTATTTTTATAGGTCATTGCTTTGTGTTTTCTTTTAAAAGTGGTTTGAAATTGTGTAATTTCTGGGAAACATTTTTATGCTACATAGAAGTGCTTTCATTAATTTTTTAAATGATTTATTTAAAATGATAAATGGATTGAAAATCATGTTCTAAAATTTTGTTTTTGTGTGTTTTTTCGATAATTTTATGGATTGGTAAGGTCAAATCATGTCATGTGTGTTAAATTTTTTTGGAAAGGGTTTAATGATTTTATACAGTCATTCATTTTTTTCTTAAATGACATGAACAATTGGTTTTGGTTTTAAAGAAGTTGTTGTTTTGTGTAAAAGGATCTAATATATCTCCTTGATTGTTTATTGTGCCACTGGATATTGGCACATCCATGGGTGACTAGGTGCACACATGGATGTGCACAAAAATTATAATGGAACCTTTCAAATGGTGTTTATTTAATTATTTGGTTTTATAATTGTTTCTTGCTTTTTTAATTGAGATTTTGTCTTTGTTGTGGTTCCCTTATATGGAGTTAAATGTATTCCACAAGGTTTTGGCTTAATTGGAGATGAAAAATTATTTGGTGTGTGTATTTTAAACTATGTTCCTGTTAGGATCTTGGTGTGGGTTTTGTTGAATGATTTCTAAAAGGCTCATTGGGATTTGTAAATTTAGAAGAAATATTGTTAAGATGTTTAGTGTAAATGAATTTAATATGTTGAGATAAAGGCTTGTTTGGTAGTTTTAACCCAAGGGTAGTGGATGTACTAACTTTTAAAGGTGATTGAGCATTGGTGAAAGTGAATTACTGGTAGGAAACTTTGAGCATTTTATGATATATTTTAAATGTTAAATTTTGTAGTGGCCTGGTTAGAACCTTTTATGATATGATGTATATATATTTTGGAGGCACCTCTATTGGGGGGATATCCATTATGGATTATTGTTTGATGTGTCCATGTTTGGGGTAGGAAAGGGATGTGAGATGAGTCACACGTGTGAGGGCCTCCTACTTAGTCAATATTATTATAACCACCTTAGTTTTATAGGCATATTTTAGATGATCGAGTTATGATAGCTGTCCAAACAAGATTTAATGGGTTGGTTCCCCTGGAGTTTTTTTAGGCCAAGTGGGATTTTCCACTGGATTGACCAGTTTAGGGAAGCCAGTTGATTATAGACTTAGGAGGTTCACTATAAAACATAAGGTTATTACAAAATTGAGTATGTCCAGGGGTCCTCTAGAGATGTTTAGGATCACCCATGGTTACTAGGTTGTTTTCTTATCCTTTTTTACTTTACATTATACAACTCTATTTCCATCATGAATTGTTTACATGTTCTAATTTTACCCAACTTTGTTATGTTTTGTTTTGAGTTTTTATTTTAAAAAGAAAAATGATTTTATAATTCTTATGTTATATATGTTGGATTTTTAAATGAGAAAAACATTCTCCTTATTTTTAAAATGTGAAAACCTCACATTTATATGTGTATTTCAATATTGTCCTATTGATGGTTTCAAAAAAAGTAGACGTTGGATTCTAGGGTTTATCCTGGAAATCCTACTAATAATTTCAATGGTCACTCCTATTTTATCATTTATGTTGCAGGTTTCCATTACATAGGTTTTCTTGGTTGAGTTGATCGTTATTGGAGAATGGTTGGTCTTTGGTTAGGTGGTGACCTGGAAGGTCACGTGGAGCTATGTGTGGTTTCTTTTATCTTTCCATGACTCTTTTATTTTTATTTTTTGTTTTTATATGTTTATCTTTTATTAATGGGAAAAATCATTCCTAATGGTTAAATTTTGATGCCCGACACTAGTATCATGCCTGTGGGGATAAGGAACACCCCTCATGCAATGTCATGGACTGGATCTGGTGACTGGTTCAAGGCCTAACTATGTTGGTTCATGAATGTTTTGATTGTCCTAAACTAAATAAAAAATTAGTGGAGCATTATACGGTGAATTTAGGATAAATTTGTTATAAAAACATGTTAATTCATTATAATCACCTTGTTCTATAATTGAAACAAAAAACCATTAATATTTAAGGAATAATATAATGATATGAGATAATATATACACTTTTAATATATATCATCACATAAATACAACCTATAATTGAGTCTAAAAACCCTATAATGAATTAAAAACACATATTAATTAATATAGTACAAACACACTATGATGTATGTATGTCTTTTCCCATAAAAAGGATCTACAAAAATACAAAACCCCTATAGAAAATGTATCATGAGATAAAATAATTTCATAGATAATAAATGATTTAAAATGATAATTTATCTACTTTAATGAATCAAAATATACTAATATTATGCATGACTAAATAATATGAAGAATGAAAAATGAAAACCCGGGTAAAAATTGTTATCATCTTAAAAAATATAGACAAGTAAAATTATGAAAAAAGTTAAAGTAAAAATAGTAATGGTAATATAACAATAATATGTGGTTATGGTAGAATTTCTCTTTAAATAAAGGATACGATATCTAGTATATGGAATTCATAAAACAATAGTTAGATGGAAGTTGTAATAAGGATGATGGGGGAAATGGAAAAAGGGGATATAGACCTCAGGAATAGGTGTATTAACCAAAAATGGAGATGCTGGGTTATTAAAAATGTTGGAGGACAAAAAAATCAATGTGAAAATTAAATAGATATTAGGTGTGTGGTGAAATAAAGCAAGGGAGATATTTTTCAATGGTAGGGAAGAGGCTGAAATTAGGGACGATGTAGAGGGATTATAATCGATAATTAACTAATGTAAGATTGAAGAGATTTATAAACAATCATTGGGAGAAGGCAGTGAATGTGAGGAAAAGATAAGAAGGTGAGTGAATATGGAGGTGGTGGTAGAGACAAGATGTTATATTCCAACAAAATGATGAGAAATTTTCAATGGTGGAGTTTGGGGACAGATGTAGTATCCTGATGAGACCATGAAATATTTTTAGAGGTGGAGGTGAAGGAAAGATATTTTTAATGTTTATGGATCCTGATTGGATATGAGATTCAAGATATTATGATGATGTTGGGGTAGGAATCTATAGGAAATCTAATTGTGTTCGACAAAGTATTGGATCTGGAATGTAGAGATGGTAGATTTTGGGGAGGGATTTTTGGTATGTGATGAGGAAGAAGAATGAGTGGAGGCATAGAGATAGGGATTTTGGGTGGTAAATGTGGAGATGGGAGTGAGTGAACCATGATGGGAGGGAGAGTATTTTTAAGGGTGTTGGGGATAAATTTAGTAGATGACGTGGGGAGGGTTAGTGAAATTGTAATAGAGGAAGATCACTTATGGGAGAATTGTTTTGGAGTTGAATCATAGATGAAAATTTTGAAGCATTAGTATATATAATATATTTTATTTTTTCAATAGACACATTTCAATTAATATATTGTACATAATAATTATTGAAAATAATGGTACATAATATCACTCTCTTAGTTGTTAATATATCATAAGTTTAGACATAAAAAATGATATTATAAGTGAATATATGTTTATTTTTTTAGTATAATGAAAATATTTTCATGATAGAAATGTATTTATAATATTTATTCATTATAAAATTACATAAAATTGTTATTCAACACCAATGTATTATTTCCCCATTAATAAAAAATAAAATAATAGAATAATAATAATATAAAAAATAATTTTATTTTAGTGAATTACTGTGTGGAACAAATGTTTTGGATGAATATGTTATATTAGTGTCATGTTAAATAATAATATTCAAATTTAGTCATTTATTTATGCCTTTTTGGTCAAATTACATGTTTACAATCTAAATTAAAATAATAATATTTTAAGAAGATAATATTTTATTAAATTTCATAAAGATATGAAAAATATAAAAATTGAAAATAAGATTAATATATTGTCCAAAATTTCATCTATTTCCCATTAATAGGCAATTTGGAAACATATAACTTCATAATGACCTTAACATATTTTATTGATTAAAGAAAATAAATAGGTTCCCCTCCCCAAACTTATAAAAGGGAAACCCTTGTTTATCTTCTTCATACCAAATTTAACCATTTAGTATGAATAACCTCATACATATTCTCCAATCCATTCCCTTTTACTAACTGTATATGTTTTGATAATACCAAACAACCAACCCTAGATCCCTAAAATGAGATCTAAAGGTGTTATTTCAAATAATGGATGTTCTCCTTAACTTATCTCTTTATTTTTTATTATTAGTTTACCTCCCCTTAATCTCCTATAATCATTATAAAAAAACAAATCATTATCCTTGATATATTGAAATGTTATTGTGGTTATGAAACCACAATTAATCTACCTCTTTTAATCATATTTTAAGTGAAAAAATCTATCTTGTGTACATTTGACATACTATCTCCATGTAGTAATATAATTAAATTATAGAAAACATAATTTATGGAAAATTATCGTGATGTTTTTAATATTTATATTTGATAATTATTATGATGTTATAATTATATAATTATAATATCTTATCAACATTATTAACATCGAAACCATTGTAAAAAAATAATATTGATCGTGAAAACGTATAGACTACCAGCTTGCAAAGCGATGTGATTTAATTTTCATTAATATTTTACATGGATGGTAATAATGACGACCTTAATGAATATATATGACATATAAGATATAATATTTATTCTGTAATGGTGAGTTATTATTTAACTTAATTATCTTTTATACATCAAAAAATGGAAACAATGATTATGCTAATTTATATCCTACCATCTATAATGAAGATATAAATCATTTTTCAAATTCTATAAATTATGAATGATGGAAGAAATATTTATAATAAATATATATTAGATTTATATCAGGATTCAAATTTAGGATATGATGGTACTATGACCAAAATAAAAGGACCAAACTACCCAAAAATAACATACATGAAAAATTACAAGGATATCACAAGAACAATGAATTTAATATTAAAGTGTCCTTAAAAGAGATACAAGTTTATAATTAAATAATATGAACTCTATATTTTTGAGTATGGTTCTTTAATATAATTATTATAAATGTAAATTTTTTATATATGAAGTTTTAATTCTTATAATTGACATCAAGCCTAAGGTAAGTTATTTTTGTCCCACTTTTTCATTAGTGGTATACATGAAATATTCCCCACTTTTTTCTTTTAGGTGGTGTATATACTACACATGAATGAGTTTTTTGATTATTTATATGAATTATATGTTTATTTAAAAATAAAAAAAATGTTATTTTTTACATGGTTGATATCATTTAAATGTTACCAAAGTGGTATAGGATTTATGTCACAGTCTCTTTGTTTATTGGTATTGTTTATGGTTTAGTTAAGATAATGAAATATTATAATTTATCACAAAATAAAATCATAACATTTATTCTCCTAATATTATTTATTGATAATAAATTTTTTAATTTATTTTTTCTACCTTATTTACTAATGAGACCAAAAGTTTTTTTTAAGGAAATAAAACATTATTTCACGCTTCTGTCGAATAATATTTGTCTTCCATATCAATGAATTCCTCAAATGTTAATTATATTCTTTTATGATTGTTTAAATCCATTTATGAAAATGTTTTAATTATTAAAATATTGATTAAAGGGACTCTTTATTTCATTTTATAAATGATATAAATCTTGTTTTTTACAAATATGGAAACTGAATTCTTTCAATCAACTTTTATAATATGGATGGAATTCCCTTCCATCATGACTTGTCACTTTTTGAATCTTCCATTAAAATTTTTGAATTTGATATTAAAAATAAATTATTTACATATAATTTTATTGAAATTATTTTATTTTATAAGTGATCTTAAAAATGTAAAGGTTATTTTCCACTTGATGTATTTAAGTGATATTTTCATGATATTTTCATATATAATTAAATATTCTGATATTAATTATTATTTACAGGGGATATAATCCATTTTATCAATCCATATACTTTCTTTGTGTGATTCATATTTATTTTCTTGAGATTTTTGTGAAACCCATTTATTTTCTCTTTTTTATAATGTGATAAATGGGTTAATTATTTATCAAACCCATTTTCATTACACGGTTTAGGATGTGATTATATTAAGAATATTTTATGTTCTTATGGAACACATTTGTATATTTTTCATTATGTGAGAGTTTTTGTGGTATAAATAATAATAATGGTGATGTTAGAACCAAAGAATGTGGTTACATTAAACAAAAAATGGTGGTTATATTGTCAAATAAAGATGGTGGTTATGTTATAACTATATATGGGTGGGACCTATATCTCTATCCAATGCATTGGTTAATATTCATAATTTTGAGATAAATAGAACATGAATGGGGCATGAACCTTTTCAAGTATAGGCCTTTGTCCACTATGATAGTTTTTGGTTAGAATCGTGACTAATATATTGGTTTGGGGAGTGAACCCAATCCACTGTGAGAGTCTTCACAATGAGCCATGACAACTACAGAAATGATTTTATAATCTTATTTTTATGCCCAATGATTTTGTATCATGGTAATGTTATGATCTTATGCATAATCATATTTTAATCTTTTATAATTCATATATAATGGCCTACTATGATTTATTCCTTCACTCAAGGTTATTATCTAGGATTTTTTGGGTATGATTTCTGAATGTTATACTCATGTTCTTATACTGCTATGTTTATTTATGTTCAACTGATCATTAATATCTACCTTTTTCACCAATAATGAGCTTCTGAGCTCACACTTTATTATGTTTCCATTAACCAAGTTATGAATAAAGGTTCTTATTATGATATGTATATGAAGGGTTCTAGTTGGGAATAACATAATGGGGGAAAATATAGATCTTTTATGACACAATCGATTACATTTCCATGATTTGAAATTATCTTTGACTATATTATTATGGAATATATTATTATTGTATATAATGAATATTCATATATTGAAATGTGATATATATGTTTGAAATGTATGGGTCACTAATTATTCATCTCAAATAAATGTTCAGTTTACCATTGGAAAATAGGAAGAGATAACATTAGTGAGGAACCTATGGATAATTCCAAGTGTAGGATAAAATTATATATAAATGGAAAATATAATGAATGACCTAGTATAAATTAAAGTTTTCATAGAATTTGTTGTAATAATTTAGACATCTTATAAAATATTTTTCACGATTATGAGTTTTATTGCTGTGGTTATTATTTCTCACACTATAAATGGATTATAGTATATGGATGGAACCTGATTGAATATTATTAATGGTGAATTTGATGGTCAGTGGAATAATTTGCCTTAGGAGAGACCAAGTGAAATAATTTATAAAATTTGGAATATTTTAATTATGGCTAATAAATTATCTCATTATATGATTAATAATATCAATATTGGTGAGTTTCCTTAATAACATAATAATATAAAGATAGAGTTCCATAGATTCCTTAAATTAAAGAAGATTCAACTTCTAACATATCATGAATGTGGAAGGAATAACTCATGTAAATAACTTAGAGGAATGGTAAGATGTTATGATTTTGGGAAAGATGTTCACAAATCATGTTATTTTCAATCAAAAATGAAAATCATTGTTCTCATAATAGATTAAGACAATGGACTCTTTAAGGTATAAAATATATTTTATGGTATTAAATTTTGAATTTATGGGAATTGTGTAAATAATTTTCCTTAGTGGAATGATTGATAAAATAATAAGCAAGGTCAGATGATTAATGGTTTTACCAATAAGATGAAGATACTATTAATGATGTTCAATAAGTATGAGATGTTTTAATATTATTTAATATTTAATAAGTATGATGAATGATTAAATTTTGGTCGATGAATTTAAATACTTCAATTATATTGAATATTATTAGAAAGAAGTATTTTGGAAAAAAGATGATGAATCCTAGTTAATTAATTACCACGAATGTTGGTTGATTTATGAGTTTTTTATTTGTATTAAATAATTATGTTAAATAAGTGTTAAAATATTGATTTTATTGTTATAAATACAATGAAACATCTCTAAATTATTTGTCAGTATTTTTTATTTAATGTTTTGAAAGCATATTTTGAATAGAACTAAAAACCATGAAAATTAATTTAGTGAAAATGTGATATTTATAGAGAACCAATGAGTTTTTTAAAAGTAAAACCCTAATTTGTTTCTAATATTGAGTTAATACTATATTTTATAGTAATAAATATTCTTTAAATTGATAGTACTAGATACCTTTTAAATTGGTTTTTTATTTTACAATTAGTGATTTATGTCATCATTTATAATGTTTATTGTATTATTTGATTTCTACAAAATATTCAATAGTTTTGAACATATTAATGGAATAAGGATTGTGTTAATTTTGGAAGGATATTTGTTTTTTTTTGAGTTTAAAATAAAATATATATATACCATCATGGGTTTATGAATTTATTTTTGATTATATCTTTAAAGGCATCATACAACCTTTTTAATTTTTTATTTGATCAGGTTTTGATACTTTATTGAGGTATAAATACTCTCTATGAATGATATATTATTTTATGATTATTAATTATGGATTAATGGATAGAGGTATGTAGATAATATTACTGGTTGAAAAGTGATTAATTGAAAATGTTATATTTCAAGGTATATTTATGGCTAGGTTAAGGAATAACTTTTATGTCTGTATATAAATTTGATTCGAGGTATTTTGGTCATATTTACTAGAATACATGATTATATAGTAATTTATCTTAGTTATTAATGATATTTGGGAGATTTTTAATTTGGTTATTGTATATGTAACCATTTTGTTTAACTAGTGTTTTAATATGATTTTTTTTGGAAAAATGAAATTAACTATTATTAGATGTATGTTTGAGGGTATGGTATATCACTTGAGATTAAAACATTCATTATTGATGAGGTTATTAAGGTGTTTAAAATTTATAGACAAAATTTTCATGTTGTCATATGGTGGATTGTTAATTTTCATAATTATCATATATTTACCTTTTATTTGTTTTCATAATTCTTAAATATAGAAGGAATGCATTAATATACTTGTTTAATTTATTTAATGTTATATTTAGTGCCTGAAACAGACAAAAAAATTTAAGATTTATTTCTTGGAGTAGATATGATGTGTAATTTGGTTATAGAATAAAAAAAGGATGATAATAAATAAATAAAGCCATTGAAGCCTACGATATAATTTAGTATATTAAATAATGTCACATCCATTCCATATAATATTAATAATAATAATAGTTGGTTGAAATGTTATTCTGAAAACCATTATTGTAACATGGAACTTTAATTTAGTGAGATAGATTTTCTATGAATTTATCCTTGGATTTGGGATATGGGATACATAATATCATGAATTTTGAGCCCTTGGAATATTGGTACATTATAGATTCATGATAGATAATTAATGATATATTATCAATTTCACTAACACCAAACCTATATAATGTTCACATTGTGTTATAGGCTTCTCTTTCGAAGATGTATATACCTGATCCAAAATATATAAAAAACATATATTTCATTCCAATAGAACATGATATTTCATATAGGGAACACAATGTATAAATATTAGTTGGTAGATATAATATGATACAAAACAAGATTACATAGTCAATTAATGTTCTCTCGAGAAATCACAATTTGAAAGAAGTGACATGGGAACAAGAATATGCAATGAAATGAAGATATACACATTGATAATTTTCATATTGAATAATTTTGAGGGAAACAAAATTTTTGAAGGGTGGGGGTAGAATTTAACACATAAATTCATTATATACTATTTCTTTCAAATATATTTCAATCTGTCTATTGAATTTGTTAAACGAAGCTGAAATTTTAAACTAAACTTAATATATAATTAAAAATATTATTATTTAATAATTTCACATTGACACTAAATATTATTGAATGAATAGTATTAATTAATTTTTTAAATAATTGTAAATGATATTCTAAATATAAATTTATTGATAAATTAATATTAATTAATCACTCTATTTTTAAAAAATTTATTTTATTCCAAAAAATGTGTTTTTTTGAAAAATTGATATTATTTATAATTGAGAAAAAAATATTTTTTAATTTTTTTTTTCAATTTTTAGAAAACAAATTTATTAAAATAAAAATTTGTTTTGAAATCATAATGAAAAAGTTATCCTATGAATATTTTATGGTGTCTTTCAAAAATGAATCATTTCTTAGTGAATAGTGAAAAATACAGATTATTTTTACATTATCTCTCCTATTCATTAATTCAGGTAATTTAATGTTTAATTTTTTTTATATATATTTTTAAAGTTACAAATGATATATTAAATTTTTAATAGTGAAATTGTATATTTTTGAGTCATCATCTTTCATGATTTCGGTATAAATTCAATTTTAGGTTTCAAATGCTATTTTTTTCTTAAAAACCTTTTTTATATGCATATTGTATTTCGATTTTAATTACATAAAATAAACCTAATCAGGAATACTTATCATGAATTTTTTATTTTATATGTCAATATATATTAATTGATATTAATTTAATAAATTTTACTAGATCTATATTTAATTTAAATCCCCTTCTGCTTGAAAAATGCATTTTCCTAAAAAACAGGTTATCATTATGTTTTATACAATTAACATGGAATTATTTTTTCCCACTTATCAGTTTTAAAATTGATAAAATGAAATAATTTTTTCTAATTATGTTATTCAAATATGAAAAAAACAACTTTTATTTTTTGTCAATATGAATAGTAAATCTGGTAAAATATAAGACATTTGTAAAGAGTAAATCAGGTTATTTAAGGTTAAAACTAATCTATAAGACAATAATTTAACATCATAGTTATTTATTGATGAATGGAATTATACCCTTATCACTTTAATCTATAATTTTTTTTTTCTAATAGACACTTTTCATAGAAAATTTCTAATATAATATTTAAAGAAAATTAGTAGAAAAATGTTATTATCTTAGTTTTAAATTTATATTATTTTTATAAAAAATGGAATCAAAGTTTAAAAGTTAATATAAGTGTATTTATTTATACTAATTATATTATATTTATGAAATAAATTTATTTTTATTTTTTAGTCACTTTATAATGACATTAAATACTTATCAAATGATGATTCACTATTGATCCAATTAATAAAAATTATAATAATTGACTTTAAAAATATCAAAATTAATATAATATGGGTTTATTTAATTTGTGCCAAAATATTTCTTGAATAATGTTAAAAATTAGAGTCATTTTAAATAATCATACCCAAATTTTAATTTATTCTTTATTACAATTATTCGAAATTAAATGAACACTGTCTAAATTTTGAAAAATGTTATTTTATAGGAATAGTATATTATGAAATTAAAAAAAAAATAATAAAAATATTAAAAAGATGATAATAGGTATAATATATAGTTTCAAATTTCATCCCTTTACTATTTATATTCTATTTGTAACCATTTTTCTTGACAATGAACATAATATTTTTTAATCTTTTAATAAATTCCAAGGGATCCCCTACCATCATTATAAAATGGATCCCCTGATATCTCTTTTTTCACAAGACATTTAGGGTTATATATTGAAAAAACGTTCAAATATTTTTCATTTACTCTCATATATAGATTCTAGAGGTTCTATTCTTCCAAAAATAATAACCCTAGATTCCTTAAGAAGATATCTGAAAGAGTTATTTCAAAGAAAGGGAAATTACCTAAACCTATTATTTTCTTAATTATTAATTTAACTCAACTAAATAAATTATATTTTTCATAAAATAATAAATTCAGTATATTAAATATAATTATATGTTATTATTAGTATAAAACAACATTTATTTACCCATTTTTATCTGATGAGGATTGAAAATAACGCTCATGTGTGTGTACTACTTAACATCTTCATGAACCGATGCACTTCATTTTACTTCAGTATATTTGATGGATGGGAATTATGATGAATTTAATGTTTTTTTATGATAATTATTGTTTAATTAAAATTTTGGAATGAAAATTTAATGTTTACCTTCTTACCTACAAAACCATTAAAAATAATAATGTTGATTGAGCGTACTTGTGGACTACCGCCTCTATGAAGTGTTATGATTCATTTTCACCTATGGTAGTAATAAATAGTTATTTATCAATTTATATTAACGATATGTATAATAATGATATTTTAATGGTGATTTATTATTTACTATTCGTTTGTTCCATCTGTTGTAAAATGGAAACTGTGTTCAATCATTTGTATGGCTTACCATCCCCATGACCACTGTAAATCATTTTTATATCCCTATATTTTATATATGAATATAGGCATGTGTATAATGAATATATATTTTATATTTCATGATTAAAAATTTATGATATTGTGTAACCATAATCAAAATACAATGAAGGAGAAAATATTATAGAACATAAAGGAAAAATGAAGTAGATATAAATCAGAACAGTGATTTTAATAATTTGTTAACAATTAAGAGAAAAAGGGTTCTATGTATTTAATTTACATTATGATATATATTAGCATGTTTCATTAATATATTTATAATAAATTTATATATATATTATATAGTAATTCCCTAACAATACGAAGGATGTTGGACCTATGGTAAGAGATTTGGGTTTATATTTTCACTTTAGTGAGATACGTTCCATATTGACCACTTTTTTCTTTTTTGGGGTGTAAATTATTTCCATTAATTTATTTTATGATACTTCTTATGAAATTTCGGTGGATTTAAAATCCAAATATACTTATATATTTCTTTAGTATTATTATTAAAATGTTACCAAAGAGGCACGAGATTTATGCTAAAATCTTATTATTTATCAGGACTATATATGGTTTTTTTATGATGATAAATTATTATGTCTTATCAAAAAAGAATCCCATTAAATTGATTATAAAATATAATTTATTTATAATATGTGTTTTTTCATACATTTATATAACATTATGTTCTCATGAGATAGAAAAATATATTTTAGGAAAAAACATATTTATTTTTCTTTTCAATAGAAATTATTTTCTTCAATTAGAATCTTTTTATAAAATTATTTTAAAATTTATTTTACTATTATCTTATGAATTTTAAAATTAAATTTTTAAACATTTTAAAATTTTTATAAAATAGTTTAATATAAATCTTATTTTTATTTTCATATAGGGTGAATTTTGGTCTTTTTAAATAAAATGTCAAAGAAATGAATTATTTTTTACATATACGATGTGAATGGAATTTTTGGGAATCCTAACAGTTCAATGATTTTAATAAAACCATTCAAGTTACAAAGGATCATTTAAAATAAAATAATTTCATTATTTTATAGAAATATATCAACTTTAAATCTGTTTTTAAATTTGATTTTTTATTTTCTTGAATAAATATTCTTGGGAACATTTAACGAAGTTCCCATATAATATATCTTTCATTGACGTTAATTATGATGTATGGGATATATTATCCAATAGAAAATCCTTATTGTTTATTTGGGTGGATAATTTTTATGCTGATGATATGTTTATGAATCAATTAATTTTCAGTGGGTTATTCTATGATGAATGGATAAAATATTTATGACACCCATTTTCTTCGAATGAGTATCGATGTGATGGTATGATGAACTTTTTATGATCTTATGAAACATATACATATATTTATCATTAAGTGATGGTTTTTATATTAAAACCATAGATGGTGGTTATGTTAAAATAATAGATAGAGGTTATGTTATAACGAAGGATGTTGGTTATGTTGTTATGTAAGAGGGTGGTTATGTTAAAACCAATGATGAGTGAGGCCCTTCTTTTCATCTATCTATACAAAGTATTTCGGAAGGTATCATGTTGAGAATTCTAGGAGTGTTCATTATTCTTGGATAGGTGGTAGACTCTATATCATCTTTTCTCAATATCTAGTTATTGGGTTGTCTCATCAACAACCAAGAAGATAATGCCCAAGAGATTGTTTTAGAGGTGGGGTGTTGGTGCATGTGGAAGGCATAAAACCAGGTTCTCCACTAATCTCATATATATTCTATGGATTTGGTGGTGATAGAATAGTGTATAGTACTGGAAATGGTTGGGCTCTTCAACCAGGGTTGGGTTGATACACCTTCATTAAGGTTGTTCCTGCCTGAGTGATTTCTAGTAGCAACACCTCAGACCATCCTATATGGTAATTTAGTGTGATGGGTTCATCCCACATGTTTCCTCAAGATAAATGTTGGTTCTTACCACTCCTAGAGATATATGATAGGTGGAAGTTTTTTCATGGATATCTTTTGGTTAGCGATTTATGTTTTCAGTGACTCATATGGTATTTGAAACTCTCTTATCGTGTATTATATGGAGATGATTAGCAACCTGTCTAATTGTAGATAAAAAACATATCCATGTTCATGGTTCAAAACACTTGGCATGATTGAAATTATGTTGCTATTTTTTATCTTCTCTGGCTTCCTAGGATACTCATGTATTGGAATATATAACATTTGGATCTTTTTCCGCAAATGGGATGGTTCATTATATCATGGAATACCATGGCCACGATTTATTAGTCCACCATGACGTTTTTCTTCCCTCCCATCTATTAATAAAATAAAATATTTTTCACTATAATGATGAGTGGGACCTATATATCCCCAAAATTCATTTAGTATATATTGATAACTCATGACATAATGAGGATTAGAAGGTGAGTTCACCCTATTTAGCTAGGGAAATTTTCCACTATTATAATCTTGGGAGTGATCCATTACTAATACGATTGTTTGAGGAGTGTACCCATTCCACTATGATTGTATTTTAATTAAAACATGATTAATGATAAAATTATTTTCTAAAAATATATTATTTTAAAAAATAAATGTCATATTCTAATGTTATACTCCCATGGATCATATTATTTAATTCCATTATGATTCATGTCTTATGAACATCTTTGATTTTTTCGTAACTCAAGGTTATGATCTATGATTTCTAATGTGCGATTTTCATATTTTATGCTCATGTTAAAATAACTTATTATAGTTTTATACTAATGTAATCATTGATATATCTCTTTTTTATCCTTACTGACCATTAGAAAAACATTTTTCATATATTTTATTAATAAGTTATAAATAAAGGTAATAAGTATGATTTATCAAATTAGGGTGGTAGTTAAATATATCGTAGTGGGATATGATGTAGATAATTAAAGAACAATTTGTTTATGCCTGCAAGATTCCAATGCACTTTACCTATAAGATTCTAGCATAGAACATTATGTTATGAAATTAATAATGATATACTGAGATGTGATATCTATATATTAAATTAATGGTTCTATATATCTTACCTCCCATGAAACAACACCAATACACAAAATGGAAAATTAATGGGTCCAGACAGAATATCCCATAATAAATAAGGGAAGTTACATTATTGGTCACAAATAATAATAAAAATAGTAAACTATTATTACAAAATCAATTGTTAAAATTGGTTTAATAAAGTATTTAAACAATGTGACATGGGTAATAATTTCAAATAAATGTGTAAAAATAAAATTGGAAGAAGTTATTTGGACCATATATTATTCTAAAAGAAAATTATTTTCTATTTAAAGTGACTATTATATGAATGTGCCATTTTATTATTTCTATATTTTATATTATTCCATGTGTATCGTCTACCTTGATAATAATATATAATTCACTATAAAACATTATATATTATTTATTTTACTTATACAAAATCCATTACATAACTAAAAATCTTCCTAGATTCATTCGTTTTGTCTAGGATCTGATTGAATTATCCTAATTCATATCGTTCAATGAATAAGGTATAATCCAATTTTAGTCTCTCTTAGAAGTGGTAGAAATAATAACTGAGATATTTCAGTTTAACATTGTATTCTACATTATTTAAAAATATATTTCCCATAATAAATTTTCAATGCAATTAAAATAAATGATATTATATTTTTTAAATATTTTAGAACACCTATTTTTACCTCATTTAGATTAAATGTGAAATCTAAGTGTTTCTCATGAGTATATGTGGACATACACCTATATGTTGCAATATGATTCTTTTTCCAATATTGATAACAATTATGAATATGAATATATTTTATATTTATGATATAATAATTATTATTATATAATGATAAATAAAACAATGTATTATTTCATCATTATATTTAAAAATAAAAAAAATGTTCAGGATATCATATGGACAACCATGTCCACGATTATAGTAATGTAATTTTATTATTTTATATTAATGGATGGTAGAAACATTATAAAAATTTAATATGGATGAAATTTATATAATCATTATAATTATGGAGATGATGGGATAATGAATAATGTACATTGGTTAGAACCGGTGAATTAAAACGTGCATGAAAGAAAAAATACATAACACCTAGAAATGATAAATTTATTTAATAATTAATCATAAATCGATGTTTAAACTATATAAATTGATCACATATAAAATTATATGTATCTATATAATTATTCTATTGTAGTCTAAAAATAATAAATTAATTATAAATGATGTTAGAGTGAATAAAAATAAATTCATACTTGAAGTATGTGGTTTATGGAACTCAATATATTTTTTACAATATTTTCTATGACTAATTTTATTTATCTAATTATATAATACATCCTTAATAATAACCATTTATTTTTTATCACCTTTTTATTTCTATATATTAATGTTTTCCAATCATTTCCCTCTCTCTATGTAATCAACATTCAATATTTTCTTCGAGACATGGAATTTATTTTTCTATTATTTTGAGAATTAGTTCTCTAATGAATTTATTTTCATTTCAATGATTCAAAGAATGTTTTTAAATTTATATAATTAATGGTCAAACACATTAATAACCATGTTTTAATTTAATTTAAAGGTTTTATAAGGAATCATCATGTCATTTTTTGAATTTGGTATTTTATCCAAAGGTGTGAATGTAATCATTCTTATAAAATTGATCCCACGAATATATATTACCACCACCATGAAAAATATATATTTTAAAATAACAATAAAATTTTCTATATATCATTTAAATGATCATTTTCCTTTTAAATTTTGGATGTTTATATTTAAAATAATTAATTTCATTGGGAAAGTTTTTTTATTAACAAGAAAAGTTCCAGTGATCTTTTAAAGGTTTTTACATCAATTATAACATCCTTTATTGTTTTTATACATTACATAGGATATAATTATATCATAAATTCATTAGTCATTTATTAATTTTTTTTGTTATAATGATGAAATCATGATGAAACCATATTTATTTTCCATTGGACAAGATTTTATATGGAATACATATAAATAGATAATGATTATGCGAGGAGTGATTCCTTTATGAAACTCCAATGAATTGGATACAATTTAATATTTTATGATAGGTTTTCAAAATACCAATATATGGTAGATGAGAGGTTATCCCCTGACTATTCTATGTAAATGGGTGGTTAATTCAAGCCTAATTTTTTTAGGAATGTATTAGAGGGTATCCTTGGTGTAAGATTCACATGATTTCAATTGTTACACACACTATAATATTTGAATATGAAAGTATCATATAACAATGTTATGATCTAATAGATCATTTTATATGATCATTTAATGATTTATGTCTTATGAAATTCCATGATCTATTCCATGTCTCATATCTATTTTCAAATAATTTATATATTTAATATTTAAATGTTAAACTCGTGTCCTTATACTCCCTTTCTCATATTATTCATGAAAATAAATTTTCATTTATATCCCACTTTTTTAACCATAAAAAATCTCTTCTGAGTATAAATTACGTTTATTTTACCTTAGTATGTGATTAAATTTTATAAGTAACATTTTTATGGGTGGTAGTATTATTGAACATAGTGGGATATGATTTAGTCCTTTTATGTACCCCTATTTTATGTACCCATTGTATAAAAGGCATTAAAACTATATAGTTCTTGTGGGGATCATAATTAAATATATTGAATATCCATATAATAATATTTTATATTCATGTATTCAATTTTTGGCTTCACTAACTACATTTTCATTTAGGTTTTTCATCTCAAATGGTTAGGAAGAGGGTCGAAATTAATAACATCCATTTCATTCATGAATATGCTAATTTATTTGGTGATAACATTCATAGAATACCTCTGAATCATGAATTGGAGTTCATAATAAAACTCATTCACGGTGGAACACTTATTTTATCGATACTATATAGAATAGCCTCTATTTATTTGTAGGTATTTTAAATGGAACACTATGGAAATATATAAAAGGGATTTAAACACTATAATACTTCACCATGGGGTGAAATAAACTTTTATTATGATGAAATATGGGTCCTTGGTTATTTTTATTAAGTATAATTAACTAAATAAGATCACTATCAACAACATGTATATTCTATATAATATTGTTGAATTGTTCAACAAATTGTGAAGAACTCCATCTTATTCTATGATTTTCCTTCATTATTGATGCCATAATTTGTGGTTAATGAAGGAATATATAATAATGATATCCCTTCATTAAATTTATAGACATTTTTCAATCACTATTACAACCATCAAACTTAGCAGTTTTTCACCTATATTCAAGGATATGTTGAATAGTTTTCTCATAGATTACCTATATTTGATTTTGGTTATATTAATTTATGATAATATTCAATATTTAAATAGTAAGGAGGAGAATTAATATCATTTTAGTATTCTGTTGAAGGTTGTAATGATGGAGAAGGTTTATGAACAATTTACCATGTGTTAATTTACGAAAGAAAATATTTCTTTCATTCGCCTTGTTATCTCAAGAGTGGTTATATTGATAGATACATCAATGTAGTATGTTACTGAGTAATGTAATAGACACACCAAGGAGATTTTGATTTATAGTTTTCTTATTTAGGATCGTTAGTAATGATGTTGTGTGAAAACAAATCACGAACATCTAAATCAATATCAATATTTACATGAAACAGATCCACAATTCATTTGATAGATGGCTATGAGAAAATTTTACGGGATATGAAATAATGGTTAATCAATGCCCAATATTGAAACTACCCAACAATACTGAATAATGATTGACCTAAAGTGATACATTAGTGAAGGTATTTATATGTTTTATTAAGTATAATGACATAGTTGTAGTATATTGATCAAAATAATTAATGGTTGATGAGAAAAATGAAAAACTCATTATTTGGAAATGGAAGTTATAGTTTTTTCATTGTGGACATTGTGAAATTATCAATATCAAAAAATGTGTGATAAATATACATATCATAAATTCTTAATGTGTATATTCGAATAGGTAGTGTTAAATATAGGTTGAAGAGAATAGTTTGAGGTGACTAATGGTTATGAATATTCAATAAACAATCACCCATGGAAGGAGAATCATGTTACTAAGGATTTGAATCTGAATAACCTTGCTACATTTCACATGATAAGAATTAAATTTTATCCAATACATAATAATTTTAAGAAGACGTTCCATGAAATCATGTGGAAAAGGGACATATCCTATCATTATAATATATGTGTTCAAACATATATCCATGTAATATTAAATATTCCCAAATTAGGGATTTAAAAATGTAAAAAATTATGATAAAAATGACATATTTAAATAATTATTATAATAAAATGATAAGGTTTAACAAAAAATTACGTTTCCCATCAATAAAAAACATAAATATGAATCAATTATATTAATATTAAAGTCCACTATTCTCTATTCATCCTCTATGTGTGATGATGTATAGATATGAAAAGGAAATATTTCATAGGTATACATGAAAAGGGATATTTTATGGTGTGTATCTTGAACCTTAGAATGTTGTCACGTTATTGTTGAGAGGTGATATTCTATGTCTATGTAACAACCATTATCCATAATAATATGAAAATGTAAAAACTACATAATGATTTTTTTTCATAAAAAACATCTAAATTATATAATGTTATTTTCCTTGAATTCAATCACATTAAGATGATAATGAATATAATTACTATCAAATAATATTTATTTCTTCACAACAATTCCTTGATATGTATTATATAATTCAAAGGGATGTGTGTGTTACCACAATCTATTATATCTGATCAACTTCTGAGGTTTACCTCATTGTTCTATATATTTATTCAACACGATTTCAATATAGAGTTAATTATCATAACTACATATCATCCTTATATTGTATTTCATTCTAATTGGTCCATTAAAAACTATATGTTATGTTTAAAACATCCTATATGTGTTACAGGGTTCTTGTGGATCAACAACTTCTTTTAGTAAAATTTCAATACAAAAATGTATTTCAACTGGGCATTCAAATAAATGGATATGACTCCTATTATGACAAGATCTAAATTAATCTAAGGTGTTGGGATAATTTTGTAGAAAGAAATCTTTTTGGAATTGTTCTAGCTATGAAAATAGAATACAAATTTTCAACCATTCTATAGCACGTCAGGGGAGTACATAGTTGACAGAACAGTTGTGCTCATAGTCATTGATGGGATTTATAGTTTTATGATGGAGAGAAGAAATTATTATCAATATCACATTGGAAAATGTTTCTGATATTTTTATAGGGGATAAATATTACCTATTGTTATGTCAAAGCCTTTTAAATAATAGATCATATTGTAATGTCTTCTTATCGTTGTGAATTTTCATGGAATGATTCACTTAATGATAATTTTTTTCCATATATCACATTTGATTAAGTACCTGAAAAATATATTAATGTTATTTAACATAGTTTTTATAACACTTGATAATATTCATTCAAGGATTATAAACTAGTAGTGATTAATTACTATAGAGTGATATTTTTGAAGAATGTGGCCACTCAACTATTAAATATTTTATGTAAAGACTATAAATATGTGGAAACAATGTGGAAAAACATGTTTGTGATGGGGAATAAATATCCACATTTATTTGAATAAATGTAATTGATTATTTGTGAAATTATTATAATGGAGTTTGAATGTAAAACGCATAATTATTAGAATATATATTTGTTTATTTCAAATATTACTATAAATCTTTTTAAATGATACAATGAACATAAATGAATCATGATTGGAACATTATAAAATATATAACCTAGAGGTTGGACTTTTGGGTATGAATAACATAAAAAAATTATGATATATTTGATTTCAATATTTCTTTAATATAAACGTGTTTATCAATGAAAAGGAAAATGATTACCCATTATAATATTTTAAAAATAAATTTATTTAAGGATATAGTATTCATTTTCAAGGTACATAATTTATATATACATTATGTATAATGACATTTAATAGTATTTAATTTTTATCAAATATACTAGTAATGAATGAATACTAATATATAATTTTTTTTTCAAATTAGTTTAAATAAAGGAAATATCATTTGATGGTAAATATGATTTTTTTCCCTGAAAACTGTTTTTACGTATATAATGTATTTCCCTATTAATATATTTTAAATAATATCTACTAATTAATGATATTAATTTATTAATTATATTTTTAGTGAAATAAATTTATATTCATCTAATGATAGTTAATATGTAAATAATTAATGTATATCTATTTAATGATTGAAAATAAAATTTTAAAAAAAATTATTTGATTAATTTTTTGAAAATTTTTTTAAAGTGGTTTATTCCAATTATAGGAATTTAATTTGATAAAATATTTGTCATATTAATATCATAATTTCCATAGATGTTACCTAGTCCATTTTTAATTATTTTTCCATAGTGAATAGTAACCATTGAAAATTCCATTACTATAGTAATGGGTAAATGGATTAATGTGGGGTAAACCTAATGAGTAAAGGGGTAAAATAACCTAAATACCTGTTTAAATCCCATTTTTGAGTTTATTTTGTCACGAACCATCCCCCAGGGTCTGTACAATGACAACCCCAAACCTGCCTTCGATAGGCCAGGGTTTGACGACTACCACCAAAAAGGCATTTCCCTATAATATGATGGAATTTCCACAAAACCTATACACATACAGATAGGGAACACTACACACAAGCAATGAACAATGGAAGATGTAAGGTGGAACCACAACTAAAAACCACCATTGAGTGTAATAGTAAATACATTAAGTGAAGGGGCCAGAATACAAGCCCAACTGAAATGGAAATTCAATATAAAAGGAAAAAAACTCTTAAGGTTGTCTTCCAAGGATCCTACCTAAAGGGTAGGTATAGCTCGTCACATTGGATCTCCATGTCAACTGGACACCTATGTATTCCATATTTCAATCACCTTCGATCACCATCTAGCTCTGACAACTCAAGGCTCAGTTAATTTGTTCGTTGTCTGCACAAGACACAAAAAGGTGTCGGTGAAGGCAATGCATGGGTGAGTATAACAATACTTAGTAGTGACACCAAGACACCTTGAAGGTCTTCAAGGATTCCAAAGAGGAAAACCCCCAAAGCATGATCTCAATCACAATGCATAATGAAAAGGAATCAGCTCAAAACCATGTATAACTAAAGTACAGAAGTACATATGATTAGTCATAAGGGATGATCATCTTATTCAGTCAAGAGGAATTGCTGCAGACCATACGGACTTTGACCCACATAAGATCGATAGGTACTAACCCCCACTGACCCACACAGGATCTGACCCACCCAATATTGATAGGTACTAACCCCACAATACTCACAAAAGATTTATAGGTTCTAATCCATATAGAATAACTAGGTGTTTATCCACACAAGATTACTAAGTAACGATCGACATGGGGTCATAAAGTTCTGATCGAAACATGGTCGCTTGGTGCTGATCCACACAGGGTCGCTTGGTGCTATTCCACATTGGGTCGTAAGTTGATAATCCACACAAACTCACTAGGTGATGATCCACATAGGGTTACTAGGTGCTGATCCCCACAACATCACCAGGTACTGACCCAGAGATGATTGCTCTGTACTAACATCCATATGATCTATCTTCAACCTCTATCTCATAGCCAACCACTGGATTGCCACTCATAGTGCACATGATTCTAGGTGAAACAACTCCTCAAGAAATCGGTCGTTTATCAACTAGCATGATGTCCCATGAAAAAGTTTCCCAATGATCAGTCATGTTATAATGGTTCCAACGCAATAGACAGTGCTTCAACCCATCACATAGTCTATATGTTATTGGCATTTTAGTGCTGAGGGCCCGATAGGATGCAGGGTCGATCCAACCTTTCCATACTCTAATTTTCTTCAAAACCCCCAGAGAGTATCTCAAAATAACAGTATCACTCCAAGGATCCCATTTTCATAGACTATTCATCAAATGATCGCCTTATTCATAGGATATGGCCTTCTGACTGTATTAGGGACTGAGAGGAGTTAGGGTCTGGGCTGAGCCAGTGTTGGCCGACCCGAACGGGTTCAGGTCCCCCCAACCCGGTCCAATTCCGACACGGCCTGGCACAAATTGGCCTAGGTAATCCCGATTGGACATGTCCATGGTGGGCTCGGACCACTGGGCCATAGACCCGCCCGGCCCACCCTGGCTAGGCTAGGCTACTGCAGCTCGGCCCATGGGACAACGCGACCCTCACTGTCCTTCTCTCGAATAGCTCAATGATTCGTTCGACTATTTAAATGGTGAGGCCCGATGACACATCCTCTTCACCTGCAGGACCGTAGGAAGCAGTTCCCCTCCTTCACTGCGACTTCGTAGCCAAGAGTTTCTCACCGCAGCGTGAGACGACATACCCCCTCCCCCTCCAGGGTCGGTTGGCTATCCATCCATAGTGGCGCCGCCTCCTTCCAAGGCCGGTGAGAATCAGCCCCTGCCTTCACCTGCCGGTGCAGCCACATCGATGTCATGCCAGTGGGACATCCATGGGCCACCAGGTGAGCATTAGTTGCCGGTTATTCCTTCTAGACGTGCCTACAGCCCTCTCAGGATGCCGTATTTGGTGTGTACCTACCGGTTATTGCTTTCTGTCGAGTTAGAAATTTATCCCCCTTGAATAATGCAACATGAACGAAGCATCATACTGTCTAACCTTGTTTAGTTGGCCCTCACCCTTCACGTTTTCATTATAACAAGCATGATATTTTTCAATTAATAAAATATTACATTTAATAAATAAACCCCCTACTTCTTAAATCATTGGAGGGGTCGCAGTTGTGATGGGAGAAGAGTCCTAGATGGATGAATTTTTCGGCATTCATCGATCATGGATCATTTCCACCCAAGAATCCGACCTCCGTCAGTGGAAGATGTCACTATACATTGCCAGAGGTTCCTCAATTGGTGAAGCTGTTTCAAAAACACATGTCTGAGCATCATTTCAATAAACGATGACACCAACCATGTTTCATAACATTTATGTCGTTCATTTATGAACCACATTTAATTTTCCAATGTTGTGGTTACGCAACCCAAGGGTCATGCGCTTGAATGTCCCATTTAACACTATGGTCCTACAATGTCACTCAGCGGTTGGAAAAAGGAAATAAAATAACTTGTTATGTTATTTTATTATTATTATTTTGTAATTATAGAAATCAACTTTTCTCTATGACTTTTTCCGTACAATATTTAGCTCCACTTAAGTTAAAATCGGCGCAGCGAGTTAAACGATGCCGTCTAAATTCAATATTGAGCACCTGTTAAATGTCAGAAAACTCTACCCATACGTTTATTGAACATACCTAAAAAAAGTTCAATAATTATTAACAGTCACCCTTGAACAACTCTTGTCGATGTTATGCACTACCTCAATGAAAATACACCCTCACGAGCTCAATGGTACTCTAGTATTTTCAATCTAAGTTAGTATTTAGGGGTTATAAAATTTAACAATAAAATAATTGTTACTTAATTATTTTAATTGCAACCAAAAACTAACATCCATTGTTGGATTACACCGGCCAAAGTAAGGATCTTTCTAAAGAAAGGAAACCATCCAGAGTTTAGCTATGTTATCAAATTTTTAATCCGACTCACCATTCAGGAATTATAAGCATTTGAAAAATATAATAATTTTTTTAATTATTTTATTTTAAATTATGCCATTTTTTTTGTTTTCTCACTAGTGGCCTATTCCCTATAATCCATATTTTCACCTAGGGTAAACCCGCCATCCAGAACGCAACGATGCACTCATGTTCTTGATATGGTTATCCGTTTAATATTAATTCAAATTTTTTTGGAAAACTACTCACAAGTGATATTTTAAGCATAAAACTTTTTTTAAGGATCATTCCTGGCACTCCAGGGCTCGGAATGATGTTCCGTCCATTTTCACAGACTTGTAATAATCCAAATATTTTGAAGAATACATGGTATTTCTGGGTGTTTAGATTCTACCCACCTTAAGGATTTTTTTTCCCAAAAGCAACAACAAAATATGGAATCACGTGGGAATACTGAGCATGTTTCTAAGACTCCCGCTCCATTGCACTCTCCTGGAGATTCTTGTGCTGCCAACAAACTTGCACTAGAGGAATCAGACACCCATGAATGACCAGCTTTTATCGATCCTCTATCTCCACTAGTAACTCTGCAAACTTCACCCCGTAATCGATGTCCAGCTTTCCCCATTCATTAAAATGCGATGGATCATGAACATATCTCTTCAGTTGCGACACATGGAAAACATTATGCACACGGTGCATCTGTGGGGGGAAAATGAGGACGGCATGACACCTCCCCATCTCTATTGGGGATTTGTAAAAGTCCAATGAACCTTAGAGATACCTTGTCACCCCAGAAAAACCTCTATAACCCTCTTTGGTGTGAAACCCATTGGAAGACATGTAGTATACCTTCTCAATATACAGGGGTCTCTGTTTCCTATCGGCATAAGACTTCTTCCATCTATGTGCAGTCTTCATCATGTTTTTGATAATCTCCTCCTTCTCAATGGTAGCATGTACCAACTCTGGACCCATTATTACTGAATCCCCTGGGTCTACCCATCATAGGATTAATCTTTAATGTTGTTCGTACATGGCCTCAAATGGAGCCATACTGATGGTGGAGTGATAACTGTTGTTGTAGGTGAACTCCAATAGTGGTAAATAGTCCACCCAACTAAAACCAAAATCATGGACACAAGTACGAAGCATGTCCTCATGTTTCTGTATGGTCTGCTTCATCTGGCCATATATTTGAAATGAAAGGTGATAATCAAGCGTAGATGAGTCCTGAATACCTCATATAACCCCTTCCACAAGAGGGATGAAAAATATGTGATGCGACTTAAAACAATCGCCAATGGAACCCTATGATGTTGTAAAATCTTCTGTATGCAGAGACATACTAAGCCCTCTATTGATCCCTAGTCTCAGATGTGTAGGATTTGGGCCGATTTGGTGAGTTAGTCAATGATCAGCCAGATGGAATTGTTGGCACTAGATGTACATGGTTGTCCTATCACGAATTACATGGTGATACCATCCCACTTTCACTCTGGCACCTTATGTGGTTGAGCTAATCCTGCTGGTAACTAATGCTCAGTCATCACTTTCTAACAAGTGAGGCATCATGATACGAACTCCGCCACAGCTTTCTTCATCTCTGACCATTAGTAATGACGTCGGAGGTCCTAGTAAATCTTCACCACTCCAGTATGTACCTCCAAAGGGGATGTGTGGAACTCCCTCAACACCTCCTCTTGTAGAATTGATGGTACAATGGTGAATCCTCTAAAGAGAAATATGTGCTCCCCACCATCAGAAAACCCAGTAGGATTTTTTCCAGAGTATATCTGAGCACGTTGGGCCTCACAGTTAATGTCCCTATGATGTGACTCCCTAAATCGCTGAAGGAGCAGGGGAGTAACTGTCATAGGCTGGAGGTAAGCTGCTCCATCTTTATCCATGAAGGATAACAATAACACGAGTAGCTGCTTTGTCATGTCACTAAACAAATTTAGACCAGACCTACTACTGAGTGAGTATGCTGCTATGTTTTCCTTCCCATGAGTGTAGAATATCTAACAATCAAATTCCTGAAAGAACTCCATCTATCACCACTATCTCAGGTTCAGGTCCATCTAAGAGATGATATACCTGAGACATTTGTGAATGAATTATACATCAAACCACTCTTCCTTCTATAATCTCATATCCCTGAGCTTTGTTGAAGTCATCTGATATGAAGTTGTAGATATTGGAGTCTTCCTCGAGTACAAGCCAATGCAAAAATACCTCTCTATAAAGGGAGGAAATCCTGGAAACATCCTTTTAAGGGGTCTTCCCGGACATTTCCACTACTATGGGAAACTAAAAACACAAAACACCTAATACCATGAGGGTATGGCTGGCTTTCTCAAGTGTGATCGGCTTCTCCCTACTATGCATTAGTTTATCCCATGATTCCTAGGGGGGTTTTTCGCCGACCATGAAAAACCTCATTCTACCGTTGTATAAATACCGAGATTTTTGTTCCTAAAACAGCCAATCATATCATGATCTGTGGATTATCAGCCCATACCCAAACCAACTTCGTATGGCCTCGACACTAAAACCATGTTGTTAAAACTGAAACTCTCACCTCAAGGGTAAAATCACAACATCATCATATGTGCGATTACCAAGTCTTCTCCCATACAAATCTCTAATCATAGGGGTCAAGTCAATGGTTTAACCAGAAACATTATGTTTTGGACAAGATCTATGACAATGAATTATTATTACCTATCAATTAAATACATTTGTTAATATTATACACATAAGATTCCTTGAATCATTCATGGAGCCCCTTGGTCATAGTCCATCACTACATATAGCTACTCCCTTCCCCTATCCTCCAGCTCCTTGAGCCTTTTGGGGACCATATTGGGGTGGTGGTGTAACATGTCGAAATGTCTACAACCTCATGATAATATCATAACTCCTCTTCCACAAATGCTACACTACAGATTCAACATTACATATCACTTATTCCTCTCGAAACATTTTGAACGCCGAAGTCTCTAAGACTGGAATTAGTTTCCATAATTCCAACTACTAACATTCAGTTATTGTATCTACTCATCCAAATAAAATTCAACCAAAAAGGTTCTCTCTATCACCCAAAAATAAGTAGGAATGCACAGAATAATAGTGTCAGCTTGGATGTCCCTAAACAAATCATGCTGGGAGGTTAGTTCCCTAAATCATTGTTCGTATCGTATTCATCGAGTACTAGGAATGGTCAGTATACCTCAATGAATACATAGATACCAACATGTCCTTCTTCTGAAGTTTTATAAGCTCTTGGGAACACATACATGTTTTCTTTTAATGTAAGAGAACCCTTATCTTGGGATGTTTATCATGCTCTTTTCAAATAAATGTTACCTCATTGTAATATCCGGGTAATCTAAATGTTGTCATCACCCTGTTAAGCCACATCGAATGGTCATTTCCTAGACCACCATCTGATCTAATGGTTCCCTAGATTGATGGAATCTCTATCACAACATCATTCAAGTCCATAGCCACCTGTGAGTTGGGCTCGCCTCTGATCCTAATGGGTATCTATCACTGAAACTCATTTAAGGCACTAAGCCTATATGTGTCCTCTACCAGTATTTCCAGTAGTAACTACTAAACAACGGGCAGTGGTATCAATGGCACACCACTCGGAGGTACCACCTCAGGCAATATTCCTTGTACTAAAGCCTCATTACACTGTGGACCATCTTTATGGTCATGCATTGGAATCTGGGATGGCTGTATATGTGGTGGAATCTTGAAATAGTATCAAGAAGAACCATGGTAATTATCTAATAACTGGTGAAATGACTCAAAATATATCCAAAGGAAAACAAAATTTTAAAAATACATGCAATTAGTGTTTTCATGTACCAAGTTAGAAAACAGAATTTAGGGTCCTGATGTATGGATAGGTCGATTTCTGCAACACCATTGGACACCCTAGACTGAAATTCAAACTCTAGACTCTTCACACTATTTCCCCCATTGAAAATACATACTTTTAGTTAATCTGGTAGAACCGACTTCCCTTTGATAACACTTTTTCATTACCAATCCCCCAGGGCCCATGTTGTGACTACACCAAGCCCACCTTCTATAGGCTAGGGGTTGGTTACTAGGTCCGGAAAGGCATTTCCCTATAATTGGAAGTCATTGTCACAAAACCTATACACACATAGAAAGGGAACACTACACACAATAAAAGCACAACAGGAGAATTAATATAAAACCACTAAAAAAACCACCACTGAGTGTAATAGTAAATAATTAAAGTGGAGAGGCTTGAATACAATCCCAACTGAAATGGAAATATAGAAAAAAAGGAAAACAACACCTAAGGTCTTCTACCAAGGATCCTACTTGATGGGTAGTTATAGCTCATCACTACGGCTCTCCATATCAACTGGTCAACTCCGTACACCATTTTTCATCCACCTCGACACACCATCGGGCCCTAAATCTTCAATTCTCAGCCAAGTTGTTCATTATCTACACAGGAAAAAACAAGGTGCGGGAAATTCCTGTGTAGGGGTGAGTATAACCACACTCAGTAGGGACCCTGAGACCCCCTAATTGTCTGCCAAGATTCCACAAAGGGAAAACCAGAAATCATGATCTCAATCACAATGCACAAAGCAAAGGAATAAACTGAAACCCTTGTATAACTAATGTAAATAAGTATATAAAATTAGTCATAAAGCATGATCATATTATTCTGTTAAGAGGAACTGCTGTTGAGTATATGGATTCTGACCCACATAGGATCGATAGGTACTTACTCTCGTTGACCCACACAGTATCTGACTCGCTAAGGATCGATAGATACTAACCCCTACAAGACCTAGACATGATTTATTGGTGCTGGTCAACACTAGATCTCTATGTGTCTATCCACACAAGATCGATATGTGCTGATCCACAGAGGTTTGCTAGGTGTTTGTAAAGTCCCAACCATAAACATTAATTATTATTGAATTAAATGAATAATTCACATTGAGGATCTTTTCAGGTTCATATTTTTAGAGAATTAGGACATAACAATTACATCTCAAAGATTAAAATGTAGACACATCTACTCAGATTCCATTTTTTTTACAAAAATAAAAACTCTTGAACAAAAAAGTCATGTCTGGTTCCTTTTTTTAGACAACCTGACATTTCCTTGATCCCATCATTTCCCCTATTAAACTTTATGTCCTGTGAAATCATTTCAAAAACATGGGATGAGCATAAAAAGCTCAGTAAGGGTTATAATAGTACAGACACAAAACATCAGTCCATGTATAAATAAGAATCAATGAAATCATACTTTACTCATAAAACATAAGAAATTTAACATACCTCATGAATTCATAATATTTATGCATAACTCAATAGAAATCATAAGGCATAAAGGTAACATGAGGAATTAATTACATTCTTATGTAGGGAGTAACCTTCATGGTTATGTTTGGAATATACATCACAGTATATTCCCTAAATCTCTTCAGAAAAACATTAGCGTTTAACTCCTCTACATTACCCAATGCATTGGAGAGCTATATCGGGCTCACCCGCCCTTAGTTTTTCACAGAACCACCTGTCTTCATAAACAATTCCCAAAAACCATAACATAATCATATCACATAAATTAAACATAAGGGAAAGATAAAATTTCCACATTTTAATAATAATATAACATTTTAAGACATTGAAATAATGAATCCATTCTAAAAACCATTTTCAAAACCATTCAAAACATTTAATAAAGTGATTTTTGAATCAAAGTGTCCCATACCACCTTTAAGATTTTAACATTTTAAACCATTAATATACATATAAATAAATCCTTAAGACCATTTTAAAAACATGGATATTAATGTGAAATATTTATAAGAATAAATCATTAAAACATTTAAAACGATATTTTAGTTAAAGGGGTTTTAACAAAATGAGAGACACTTGAATAGAATAATTGAGGAATAACATTTAATTAGAACTTTATAATATCATGATAATAAAAGGATTCATGCTATATTACCCCCCAAGGACAGTATATACACCATATAAGAGTGAATTTGTGCATAACAACAATGAAGTCTCAATAGAATTGTAAAATCAGAAGAAATCCCTTATAAAGAAGGTATCCTTAAATTAAGGATAAATCAATCCCGTATTTATGTGTGAAAAATATAAATACACCCAATATAAGTGGATATTAATTTAAAACAAACAGAGGTCATTCCCACATATTAATAAGATGACATATTCAATAACAAAAAGTTGAACCCAAATAAATCAAAATTGGGTTAAGAAGTGCCCTTTGTAAAATTCGACAGCCTAACAACGTCACTTTAAAATTCATAACATCAGTTGATGAGAGAGAAAATGGTAACTCACCACATGGACATAAAATTTAAATCAATAAGGATATATAAGAACATATCGCAATATAAAATATGTAAATTAAAAGACATAACAAAATAAGTCTTTTTAAAAGAGGAGTGTGAAAGGTTCCCTTACCGATTTGGGTAACTCTCAAACGTACACCCCATGGATGAAGGGTCATACAATGAAGATTTAACTGCCCATAAATGAGATTATATTATACAAATAGTAAAATAATGGGAATTACATGCACCACACAAAAGGAAATAGTGGCCAATGTAGTATGAATCTCACTAGAATAAAAAGTGAGATGAAAATCCCCTTATGAAAATTCAGCAGCCTAACGGTGCCACATAAAACATCAAAAAATGAATTGATGAGATAAAATAGGGTCTCTTCTCATATTAACATAAAATTTACAGAAAGATGAATACAAAATAAAATCCCCCAAAATAAGAAATAGGAGCTTAAAGTAAGTTACATAAAAAAAGAGTACTTAAAAAAAAGAGAGGTAGGATCCCTTACCTCAAGTCCGACTTGTCTTGTTCGTATCTTTATATTCCTGAATAATAAACATCGGTAAATTTATAATTTCTTAAGGTACTCCTTTTAAGATTATTATTCATTTCATATCACATATTATAATGTTATAATAATTGGTTAATAATGTGAGTTCATATTAGACGTTTTTGTCGATGTTTGGTACATGAGTCAAAAAATGACCTTGTTTGAAAATGATTGTCCATGTAGTTATAATTAAATCATCTCCAGAATAGTATTAATTATTTAAATATCATATATATCCAGTACATATTCATTTTATACAATTCCATAACATTTGTAGATAAAATTAAATGAAATGCACCATTCATGGATACGGTAGGCCGTACGTACGCATGAACGCTACTTTCATTTTCTTGACATATTAATGGAATTACAAATAATTGAGAGATATATATATTATAATTACATTATAATAAATATGTTTTATAGGTCACATATGTTCATTAATTTCATTCTTTATACATTCCATGTATTGCATGAACGAGTCACATCACATGAGGGGGCGGTAGTCCACACTTCCCCATATGAAATTATCGCATTTGCACAACATGAAAAGCATAAAGATATGTTTTAAATATAAAATACAGAAGCATATGGAAAACATAAATACAATATATATCATATATAAAATACAGTTTCATTATAATTTCCACCTTGAAATGTGTTAATAGAAGACTGAATAATCATCTTTTCGTGAGGCAGTAATTCACCATCAACAGAAACAGTATGTTCTTTAACCATTAGAAAGAGGTGTGTGTAAGTGTAGCTCGAATACATCACATAACAACATCCTAGTATATTTAATATACTGTTTTTTTTTAAAAAGAGATGAATAAAATGATTTAAGGGGTTTGGAGAAGAAAAATAAAACAAAAGAACACAAGTGAAGACATTACCTTTATATCGGGTAACTCTTCTTGGTTGAACCAAAAGGGTTTCTTGAAGATCATTCTGCCAAAGGTGAGGCTTCAATGATGAAGATATGGATGTGGATAGATGAAATGGGCAGGGGTTGGCCGAGCCAAAGGCTTGAGAGGTGTGGGTAAGGTGGTAGAGGTGGGGTCCTTTTATTAGAGAAGAGGAGGAGCACTCTTGGAAAGTTATAAAATATTACTTTATTATAAAATGATTTTCGATTTTTAAACGTACCAAAAGGATATATTTCGAGGATAAGGTGATAAGGTTTCGAATCCACCCATACACATGTGTAAGATTTATATTTTACCTTATATTCTCATTTTATTTAACTCATTAAATAATGAGGTAATCGTTGCATCATCATGGTGTCATCAATTATTTAATATATTTAAGGTCTAAAAATTATAAAAAAAATATCATGATGTATGAAATATTTTTATATTTCTAATTAATTTATATTGTAAAAAATATGACTTGTATAACCATATGTAAAAATTGTTTTAGTAAAACAATACATGTTTGTGACATTTTTATTTTAACTTTAAATAAAACGTTATTAATGTCATTTTCTTACCCAATTGGATCCATGGGGTCCCCAAGTTGACTCATGGATTTTCTCGGTCAGCCATGACACATCCAATAATTGTAAGTCATTTGTCAAGGTCATTTCATATTATTAAAACATTATTTTTACCTTAAATCACACTAATTACCTCTAATCGCTATTAATAAAACTTAAAAGTTACTATTCACCAAAAAAATTATTTTAATCCCATTAAACTACATTTTAAATCCTAAGGATAACCATTTATGTTGGATCTTTGAAATTCAATTCTCAAAATTGGAATGTTTCATTTAAACAAAAAATCAATTTTTTAACTACCACATAGTGGTTTCACTATTCATCAAAAATTGATGTTTTTCAGAAAAATACCAAAAACTCATCCAAAGATATATATTATATTCAGATTTCAAAAATTATGTCTATTTTTCAAAATTCAAAAAATATAAGTTTCATTAATTAATATAATAATTAATTCCCGTTGTCAAAACAAATAGCGAGTTTTTATGAAACTATATATATCAAAAGATTGACTGTAGTTTAAGTCCAATTTCAAAGTGAAATTAATTCCATTGAACACTCTTGTATTAAATGGTTAAAATATATTCTAATTTCACTTTAAAACAAATTCAAATGATAATCTAATAATATATTCAAATTAAATGAAAAAAGAAGTTTTGATGTAAAATGCAATATTTTTCACTATTTATTAAAAAAATGTTCATTGTCAGAAACTTACCAAATATATAACCAGAGTAAATTTTATTATCCCAATAATAAATAATAAGTTTATTTTGACAAATAGAGCTTATAAAATTGTCAAAAGTTAGATTTAAAAAACATTTCTCCATCAAAAGGTGATAAAACAATCTTTTAAAAATAATAGAGTATTTATTTTCAAAATTGGATTCATTTCGATTTTAAGCCTCTATCATTTATTGGATAAATGTAAAAATAATTGACAGACATATGTAATCATTTTGTAGTTATTTCTGTTCATTCCCTCCATTACAATGGTTAGGAGTTAACTATTATAATATTATTATATTATTAGTGTGCAACGTAAGATTTCAAAGAAACTCGTTGTTGCGTATTGGGTACGTCATCGAGAAAAGCATTCCCTTTAAAGTAATATTAACATTTTATTCACAAATATTGAAAAAATTAAAGTGTATTATTATTTATTTACCTGGGATGTTACATTGTTGATCCACATATGGTCTCTAAGTGCTGATCCACATTGCGTCGCTCTGTGCTGATCCAAACAGGATCGCTAGGTGCGAAATCACAATGGATCTCTAGGTGTTGAACAACATGGTCTCACTAGGTTCTGACCCATACAGGATCCCTAGGTCCTGACCCACATAATATCGCTCGGTACTATCCTCCATATGATCTTTCTCCAACATCCATCTCATAGCCTGCCATTGGATTCCCGCTCAGAGCACACTTGATTCCAGGAGAAACAGATCCTCAAGCCATCAATCATTTTTCCACTTGAAATATGTCCCACAAAGAAGTTACCCCCTAATATATCCAGTTATAAGGGTTCCTACACAATAGACGGTGCATCAACCGAACTCACTGTCTATAAGTCATTGGCATTTTAGTGTCATGGTCCATGTTGGATTTGGGGTCGATCCAACCTAGTCATACTCCAATTTTCTCTATAATAAACATGGAGTATCTTAAAAGGACCATCTCACTCTAGGGATCCCAGCACCACAGACGGTTCTCCAAAAAGACGTCCAGTTTTTAAGATATGGCCTTTTGAGCATATCAGGGCTCAAGATGGGTTCGGGTCCTGTTCGACCTGGTTTGGGCCGACCTAACACAGTTCGGGTTGACCTGACCTGATTCGGATCCATCATGACCTAACACGAACCATCCTGGGCCGGCTCAGTTGGGCTATGCTATGACAGCTCAGCCCACCGGCTGGCACAAACTGCAAGGGGGTCACCCGGTCCTCCTCTTAAATGGATCAATGAGCCCTTCTACTCTTTCAATGGAGGCGCCATATGGTTCCACCTCGTCATCTACGGGACCCATAGGGATTTAATACCCTCCTTCATTGCGACATCATATTGGTAGCCTACTCAACGCAGCATGGGACGGTTCGGCATCTCCCACCTATGGGACTCTACCAAGAGTTGCCCACATGTCCATCGGCCGCATAACCGGTCAGCGCCACCCCCTTCCATGGTAGGTGAGCACCATCGGTTCTTCCATGAGCCACTGGGGGATCTCTGGTGGTCTATTCTTCCTTTGGGATGAGCCTACGGCCCTCCCAGGATGCTACCGTTGTTGGGTGACTCCCAGTTTCTTCTTTCCATCAACTTGGTTGCCCCCCCCCCAATAGAACACAACATGAACAAAGTGGAGGAGGGTTCTACTTTTTTATTTTAGCCTTTGATCTCAGTTTTAGCATTATAACAAGTATGATATTTTTCAATTAATCAATGATACTCTTTAATAAATAAACAATCAACATTATAAAACATTGAACATGTCACAGTTGTGACAGGAGAAGTGTCCTCGATGGATGATGTCGTCATCTTTCATCAATCCTAGATCATTGCTGGCCAAGCTTCTATCCTCCATCGGTGGAAGATGACGTGGTAAATTGCAAGAGGTTCTTCGTTTCGTAATGTTGTGTCAAAAACCCATTCCCGAGATTCGTTTAAATAGATGAGAAAACCAGCCATGTTTCATAACATTAATGCAGTTCATTTATGAATCACATTTAATGTTCCAAGATCAAGGTTACACAACCCAAGGGTCATTCCTTTGAATGACACATTTAACTTTGTGGTCCTTCCACACCACTCAATGATTTCAAAAAAGAATTAAAAAAACTGGTGATGTTATTTTTTTAAAGCTATAAATTAACATTTCCAACCTAATTTTTTCAGAAAATAGTTAGTCTTACCTTAAAGGAATCCCACCACTATGAGTTCAACAGTGCCTTCAGATTTCTATTCTGACCACGGGTTCATATTTTAGAAACAATTTTCCATACGTTTACTAAACGTACATTATAAAAAGATAAAAAATTGTTAATAGTCTCCCATGACCCACTTTGATAGAGGTTAGGCTCTGCATAAAGGAAACATGCCCTCACAAGCTCCGAAGTACTCTCAATTTTCCAATCCGAGTTATCATTTAGATGTAATATAAGTTAAATATAAATTAGTTGTTACATAATTATTTTATTTGCGGCCAAAAACTATCTTCCACTTTTGACCCGTGCCGGCCAATGTTATAATCTTCCTATGAAAAGAGTTCATTCAAAAGTTCAGAGGTGGTATTTTATTTTTAATCTGACTCACCATTCATGAGTTATAACCATTTAAATAAGAAAATAATTTTATTTAAATATTCTATTTACAATTATGCCAGTTTTGGTTTTTATCACTGGAGGCATGCGCTTACTAAGCATAAGTCTCACCTAGGTTAAACATGCCATCTTGAATGCAACGGTGCACACAAATTTCTGATCTGGGATCCTGTTTAAGTGTTATTCCACTTTTTCATGAAAACTACTCATGCATGCTATTTCATGCTTTAAACTTTTTTGACAGATCATTCCGGACACTCCGAGACGTAGAACGAGGTGTCGTTAATTTTCACAAACTCATGATAATCTTAAATAATTTTAAAAACATATGGAATTTGTGAGTCTTTATATATTTTGATATTATAACATTCTATTAAATAAATATAATAAATTTTTTCCCCATGACTTTTAGAGTGACCTTATATAATTTTAAGGTCTAGAAATATTATGTGTGACCCACCCAAAAACATTTATTAAAGAGAACCTCTTATAATGCCTTTTTTAAAACATCTATGGGATCTTTGATCAAATAGAATATTCCAAAATAACATCTAAAATTCACAACAAATGTTTATATGCTTTCTTTTATTAAAAAACCAATTAATTTATGCCCTTATGAAGATATGAAAATGAGGTTTCTTAACAAATCTTTATAATTTTTAATTGAGTTCATTCAAGTTTATTTCAAGTTATACATTCTCTAAACATATCAATAACCTGAATTAATAAAACAAATATCTTCAATACACTAAATTAATATTTTTATTATATTTAATCCAATTTTCATCTCCTTCTTTGTCATATGGTAAATTAAAACATCACTCATGTGTATGTGTAAACTAATACCTTGGTTAAGCGAGGTGTTAAATTTTTCATCACTATATCCTAGGATAGTTATATAGTATGAATAAATAAATATATATTATATATATTATATTATAATTTTTTTAGAGATTTGAATTATTATTTAACTTTCTTTCACTCCATCCATTCAAAATTAGAAACACTACTTGTGTGTATATATGGATTACAGTCTCCATGAACTGATGTAGTCATTATTCATCACCAAAAAAAATCACTTGTAATAAGAGTGTACATAATATATAAATAATTTTTTAATAAAAATATTTATTTTATATGTGACGAAACCATTACCATAATTCATGTTATTGAACCATCAATCTTAAAAATAGATCAAAAAAATAATTTCTTTCATCTAAATAATGAATTTATGGAATAATTTTTAATAAATGGGTAATTGAAAAAAATTGGCACATAGTAGCACATAGATTGATATCCTTCTAGAATAGCATTATTATAAAATAATATTTATTATAATGTATTTTAAGAACCATGATCGGTTTGGATGATAGGGTTTTTGTTACAATATAATCACTTTTTGGGACTTCCTCTGTTAAATTCTTGCTAAGGGATATTGTATTGTGAATAAATTTTATGACTGATATATTTTATTATTAGATATTTATTTCTATGCTTTTAATGTTTTCCATTCACTATTCTCTATTTAGAATTTGGAAATATGAAGAATATTTTATCAAACAAATTGATATTATGTATCCTCTCTTATGTATAACAATATTTCAATTTCTGTTTATAAAAATATTTTCAATGAAAATTCATTTTTTAAATTAATATTTAATTATATTTGAATTTATTTTCAACTTCTTTTAAAATAAATTTTTTCTATTTTATTCAAATAGAATATTTATGTCATTTTAAAATTTTTTTAAGGTAATCATTGTTATTAAAATTACTAAAAGAATGGATATTCCCACCATAACGACCAATCATTGCATTAAAGCATCATTCAAATGTTTAATGGTTGTTTTAATAAAAAATTGTTTTATCATGTTTTTGGAAATTTAAATTTTTTTATGCTATGGAATGAAAATAATATATTTCATTATTTTAAATGAAATTTAAAAATTTAAGGTAAAGGTATTTCATATTTTTAATAAAATAAATAAATGATTCGTAATATGTACTAGGTATATACCTAAAATATTTCATAATTTGTTTTTCTCTAGATGGAATATGATGATTTTTTATTAAGGATAATTACATGAAACTCGATTATCTCCCATGATTATATTAATCTATATTGAATTGAAGATTTTTTATGATCTCGTGGGACACATATGTATGGATTTCATTATGTAGATGTTGGACCATGGGTTATATATCCTGCCAATGATTTTGGTATGTAATAAAATATCATGATATAAGAAAAACTATATTAGGAAGAGAGAATAGTCTAGTAAGGGATTCTGTCAAATTTGATTGTCTGGGTCATGTTCCATTACTAAGGAAATGATGGAATTGGAGTGATATGAATTGACTATGATAATTTATGCACTAAGACAGTCTAAGAATTAATCCTTTCCTAAAGGAAACATTTTCTATTAATATCTGTATGCTAAAAATGTATGTATTATTCTTATGATATGGTCTCCGGGATCATGGTTGGTTATTAATGATTCCATGCTTTTATAATTCTTTTCTTTTATTATGAAAAATCATTATTCCATGACATGTGATTTATTACCTCTGAAAAATTAATTTTGAATATAGTATGTTATGATCATGTTTCCATACAACTATGATTATCTTATTATCACTTATTGTCTTTGATTGATATATTTTATGATTACCCATTTTTAGCATTTGTGTTCACCATTTCACAAGTTTCTAATTATCTTAATTATGAAAAATGTTTTTATATATATAATTTTACAAAATGTAATAATGTAAGAATAAAATGAGTTAGTTATTTAAAATATTTAATTAAAAACATAGATTACATTTATTGTCTCTATTGATCCGCAAACATGATGATTCTAGGGAATATTCATCAATTATTATTGAATATTTACAATTAAAGGGTCCGGTCACCACATTCTTCGACCAAGACCATGATTAGTTCCTCTAATTATGATATAATATAAAGTAAATAGGGGGCATGTTCATGATCTTGTACATTTACTCACAATCCATGCAAGAGTAATTACCACAGTTGACTACCTATGACGGTTATCATATTATTTGATCTTATGTGGAGATCACGAAGGCTTACATTACTAGGAATTTGGATGATATTAATTTTTTATTAGGTTGATTTTAATCTTATGACATATATTTTATAAATATCATATATTTCTTCTAATAAAAAATAATTTTTTTACTATTTCATTAATAAAATTAACAAGACCTGTTAACTCTTAAAAAATTATTCATTGTCAAAAATTATATTTTTATGAGATTAAATAAAATAAAACTAATATATAACATAATTTTTGTTTTTATATGAATAATGTTTTTATATTAATATAATTAGTACATGATATGAAAAAAAATACGAAGTGATGAATAAATTTAAAATTATATTTCTAGGAAATGTTATTTCAGTGTCTTTTTTATTTAGAATAATTTTTTTTTAAATTCCTGAATTAAAATTTTACAAGTTTAAATTCATTTATTGATGTATAATTACATTAGTATTTTTGGGTAAATTTATCTTATTTATCTGAAATAATAATTTTTTGGTTTATAGTGAAAATATAGTTTTAACCAAAACAATTTCTCTTATAGTTTTATTATTACATTAGGGAGACCAAAAAGTATATAAAAAAATAATTTATCGAAATATTTTTTAAGGAATTAAATTTCATAATTTAATATAATCTGTTTTATCAAAAAAACCATTGTTGAAATTTTTAGAACATAGGTACCAATTCATTCTAATTTAAAATCATTTTCTAGTCCATTCCAATTATTTTTCATTTTATTGTAGCTATTTTTTTGGATTGATTTTAAATTAACATAACATTTTTTTTAAAATAAACGAACATCTAAAATGAATTTAAATGATATTTTAAAATATTTACAACTAATAATTTTTATGATTAAACACATTATTTATTTAAAAATGGATTTTATTTTTTCCATGCGATAATATTAAAATTTGTTTCTCTAAAAAATGTTTTTTTTCGTAAAATAATATTCATATATAAAATGAAAATTAACAAATTAGATAATTTGTGGAATTTTAATTTTTTTCAATGAAAATTTATTATCAGGGTAAAATAAATAACTTACCATTGTAAAATAAAAAAAATGGTATAAAGAGATATACTAAGTGTAAACCATGTAATTAAATAAAACAACATGGTTAAATATGTTTAGATGAGATGATCCTTTTACAAAAAATATCATATATATTATAATGCATTTATGGTTATTTCACCCTTGAATAATGATATACCATTGTTGAAATATAACAGCTACTTCCAAAATAACACTTATCTTAACCAATGAATGATGTTCACTTAACCAATCTAATGATTCACATATACCATAAAATCAAATCATAGAAATATAAAATATTCCTCCTCCAAAAATCCACACTAAATTTAATAAAATATTAGTCACATGTAGATAGAATAAAGAATATATTTTAAAGGATATATCCAAAAAATTCTCTTTTTTTTAACATTGTTATTTCATACTCTATTTATTATCTTCTTAATCATCCTCTTCTAAAATATTTATTTCAAACATAATATAATTAGTTAAGTATAGTTAATATATTTTAATTTTATTATATTAATGGACAAAGTAGTATTATATCCTTTTTATCCAAAAAATAAAACAAAAGAACATCGATTGTGCATGCCTATGGACTGCAAACTCCATGAAGTGATGTAACTAATTTTAATCACTACATCACACCAATAAGAAAGGAAGATTTCAGGAATAAATATGTTGGTTATTTAGATATTATAATAATTAAATTATAATTTATCATATACTTTTATTTTATACCATTAAATGGGAAATAAAATCATTAATCATGCATATGTGCATACTACAGGATCAGAAAAAATTGTATCAAATATCTATTCACCTACCTAGATAGATAGTGATAAAATTTAATTCAATGAAGTTAAATATTATTTAATAATTGATTAATATTTTTCTAAAAGTTAAATTATCAATACATAAAACCATATCATTTCATGTAGAATCACTATAACATACTCTTGGTTGGGTCGACTATACCATCAATGTGAATAAAGTCATAATATTTAGGCCATAGAAGATTTAGGAATGTTAAATAGTCACAAAATAATGTAAATATAATATATGTATTATTCTTATATGATTATGGAATTATATTATTCATATTTAATTTATTATTAAAACTTGATATTTTGGTCATTAATTTCATCCAAATGAGTTCATGGCAAGTTATATAATCACAAATAAAACCATTAGCTCACAAAAATGAAATTAATTATAATTAATTATTTAAATATAATTATTATAGTATGTCAGGATAATCATGGAATTTCAAAATTTATTTATCAAATAATAATTTACAATTCTATAAAAATGTTACTATGAATTATTAAATCAGAGTTGTTAACAATCAATTTTGAAAATAAACCACAACCCAATAACATATTTATAGAAAATATTTATAAACAACATGTATAAAATTATGTTTAAAGAAATCTATTTTTTGGAATAAGTGATTAGTATAGTTATTTTATTTATTAAGAGGTTATAATATCTTTTGGAAACAATTTCACTGTTTCAAATTTAATTTATTATACCATTATTTCTATTTTGAACCATTATATATTTAAAATAATTTTATTATAGACTAATGATTTTATTTTACCATATTTATTTCCACCCCATTAGTTTTTTTATATTTTCAAAAAATCCATTTTTTACTGTTAATTGTTAACCTGTAAAAAAATTATGAAAATGAAAATTTTAAATTCAATCACAGATCATTTCAAAATAAAATTCTCCAATTACCATAACATTGAATTTTGACATATCTAGGAACCTTACATGATCTACAAGCCGACTAAGGATCTAGTTATATCCAAAGAGATCACATTCTCTCTAGTAATCTGGGCCTTCGACCATAGAACCCGAAAAAAAACATCATAAAAAATGTCAACTTCCAATAAGAACTTTTTCTCATTAAACATCATCACCCAGCCAGAAACACAAAATCAAAATCGACTTCTAATATATCCACATGAAGTGTACAATAATGCCGACAAACTATTCTGAAACACAAATCTATTAAAGTATCATCATGAATAACATAAAATTCAAAAATACCTAATGTTGTAGAATCTTAGAAACTAGATTTCAAATCATAGTCATACCACCATCTAAATAATAAATAAGATGAAGCTTCCCTTCACAACATCACCTATGCATACTATGATTGGAAAAGTAGATCCAGGACCAACATCTCTAATCATTCCAAAATTGATTCCATGCCACATAAAAGTGTGAAACTGATGATCTGATCATCTCCAAGGACTAGATCGAGTCAACAAAACTTATGGATGCAAGAATCCGTCATAGAAATGAGTGGTGACATCGGGTTTGGGCCCCAAAACAATTAGAGTTAGAAGCATCGTACTGCGTAGGAATCTGAACCAACTAAAGACCATGAAGAACCAAGTTAGGGGGTTAATATCATAAATAATCTCTTAAAATGAAAAGTGAGAGGAAGACGATGAGAAATGGACTAAAATGGGATAAATAAAGGGGAAACTCAGGGGGTGATAATCCATATCAAACTGGATAAGAATCAATCTATGCATTATAAGAATGTTGGGGGGGGAACCCATAGAGCACATTGAGTTTGGGGGAAGTGTTGAATGGAACGAAGAAGAGAGGTATCAACATAAAGTGGAATAGATCTAGTTGGACATTAAAGGGAATAATATAAATGAAAAGGTAGGATAAGTGGAGATGATTCTAGAGAGGCATCACTCAACCCCCCATCTTCAGATCCATCACTTATGGGAAACACTTTCTTATAAATTATATGGATAGCCATTAGTCATATACCCCTTGAACCAATTTAGATTAAAAATGTTTTGTATCATATTTATGTAATTAAATTCATTTGAGGAGACATTTTATGTTATTTTCTACAGAATAATTTTGATTAAAATTAGACTAACATTGTAAGATTTTTCCAAAGTTAAAAACCTTCATAAATTTTAAATTATTATTTTAAAACTGATTTTGTAACACCCCAAGCTTCTACGGTACGCTTCTCTTTGAATAATGTGATAGCGTGTGTTGTAAGCAACACCGAGTTCTAACACACCATAACCAATCAAACAAACCGTTATGAATAGTAATACCTACATTTTGAAATTATATATATTATATATTTTAAAATGGACTTCATTTTTGAATTCGTTATATCGAATTTAGCCTAAGGTGAAATTTTGGTATATTTCGGATAACTTTTATATTTTGATGAATAGTGAAAATTACTAAATTTTAATTAAAAACAACTTTTTTAATCAAAATAATTAATAGTGATAAATTATGAATTTGAGTGGTTTTAAAGTATATTTAGAATATATTTTTACCATTTAATATATTTTTGGTCATTGGACATAATTTTACAATTAAACCGAACATAAACAAATGTCAATCTTTGGATAGTTATTATCTCTTAAAAACACGATTTTTGTTTTCACAACGAAAATTAATTTTAAATTAATTTCTGCCACTTCTGTGTTCTGAATTTAGAAAAATGGATTCCATATTTGGAATCAGGATATTAAAATTGTGTAAATAGGTAACTTTTATTTTTAGACATTTTGAATAATTACTGCGGTAAATATTTTATTTAACATGGTTAAGGGTAAATCCGGTAAATAAGGGTTAAAAATAATAATAAATTACCATAAAACGTGTCCTAGACTTATGGGTTGATACATATTCGACCATAGGCATCATTGGGTCGATTTTGGGACCCCATGGTGCCACTTGTAGGTGATAGGGACACTTTAATTTAATTAAGCTAAAATGAATACAAAAATGACACAAGCATATATCTTTTAGAAAAACAATTTTTACATAGGGTTATATATGTAGGATTTTAGATTATAAATATTAATTAGAAAGATAAAAAAATTTCCTACATAATGATATTTTATTTATAATTTTTAGACATTAAATAATTTAATTTATTTATGACACAATGATGATGAATTAATTACTATAATAGTGAAAAATTAAAATAATTGATATTATAAATACCCAAATAAATATAATATGAAACTTTTAATGAATTAAATTAATTTTCTAAGATAATATGATATATTAGGATTGATTTATTTAACTTTGTTCGAAGTAATCAATCTGTTATGAGTTTCACAAAAATCAACTATTGAATAGTGTAAAAATTGACATAAAAGAGTTCTTAAAATACATTTTATATTATTAATTGATATTAAATTCTTAAAAATCTAAGGTTCGGCCAAGAGACTTATATAATGATAGGTTCATCATTAATGGACCACATGGGGGTCGCTTGGATGTATATAGTAGGTTTATTAACCATATTATATAAAAATACAAAGAGACATTGTAAAAGTGAAACTAATTAACTTAGAGTTAATACTTAAAGATAAGGTTAATATAAGTACCAAACCTATATAAATTCTATTGGTGGAGTTCTTTTCGACTTATACCCACCTTAACCTTTGAATAATCAACTTTGGAGCCATTAGAAACAGAATATGAATTTATTATAAACTAATATTTCTAGTTTATCCAAAGGTTTCCCTCACCCCTCTTATAAAAGGGCACTCCTCCTTCTCATTTATTCACACCTTCAAAGCCTTTTGGTTCGGCCAAAATCTGCCCAAATACTCTCCAAACATCCCTCACTACATCCTAGAGGCCTTAGTTTGATCATAAATCTAACCTAAGGATCCCTTTTGATCAAATCAAAAGGAAGAACCCGAAGAAGAGGTAATGTTTTCACAAACCCTTTTCAAGTTCCTTTCTTCTTCCACTTCTTCATTCTTTGTTCTTACCATTATAAAATAATAACTCATGTATCTCACATATACTGTTATTTTATTATAAATATGGTACAACCATATTCATTATTCTATCCACCCTTTGAATAACATGTCACCATACGTGCGTACGTACGGCTTACCGTCTCCACGTCGTGGTGTAATTGTTATTCAATATATTATTATTTGGATGGGTAAAATAATGATGTATAACTCATGTAAATAATAAATAAAACATGTTAATTATTCTGTATATATGATATACCATCCATTTATATATTATTTTAATATCAAAAGAATGATATTGTCGCTCGTGCGTACGTACGGACTACCGTCTCCACGAACGCGATGAGATTCATTCTCCATCGTATCCATTCAAGTATAATTATCATTTGATGATTTAAAAATGATGTTTAAGGACTTGATATCATTCTTTATATGAATAAGATACAACAAACATGGCTTATGTAACAAAACATATAAAAGAAAACGAGTAAGTTAACACCCAAAACGACAATAATTCTAAGATATTATTAATAAATCAATGTTAAAAGATCATATATGATATCATATTAATATATATGATTCTTTTATAATTTAATAACAATTATTTCACCATTAAACAGGAGGTGAACCTACCCCAACCAAGGAAACGTACAAGGTAAGGGTTATTTCCCAATCTCTTCATTATCCGAGGTTGTTTATATGTAATAATCTACTGGGATCTCTTTATCATCCATATCCATATTTTCTTAAAAATGTATTTCAAAACATTTTTATTATTTACAAGAATGTGGGTTAATGTCATTTATACCCTTTTTTGACTTTATATAAGAGGTTTTTAAAGGAATATTTCTGTCGTTTTCAAAACAAGGTCCTTTTTAACCTTTTCAATAGAATTTAGGTAAGAATGTTTTTTTAACTTATACGGCGGGTGCAGCTATTTTCCGACGTTATAAAATCTTCAAAGCTTCCCTTACAAGCTTATAAGAATATTTTCAAAGAAAATGTTTTATTTTATATGGATCTTAAATGATTTCAAATTAAAAAGAGATATTTATTTAAAATGAATTTTGATTTCATCTATGTCAACATTCATTGATGGATTTTACGCTTATTTAAAGTTGATTTGTTATGATACAAAACTTCTATATTATATTGAAGGTTTTGTGATTTTTTTGACTATGGATGTTCTATTTTTATACCATTCTTGGTTTATGGTGAAAGTATTGACATTTCGTATGCTAGTTTTAATATGAATGTTTATGTTATGTTTAAACCTTTTCATATGGGAATGCATTGGACTTAATATGTGACGGGTGGAGCCCGCTATAGCTCCTCGATGCATCGGTAGATCTCATGAGACAAACTAGTGTCTTGGGACAAGGCCTTGACAAAATCTTATTTGTAGTCTTGGCACGAGACCTTGGCTATGTGGTTATGATAGTCTGGCATTATGCATTCCATCATTATGAAAGTGGTTATTGATTTTTCATGTGATTATTCGATTAGTAGAATATCCATGTGAATAAGTAAATGGAATTATTTCATTTTATTTATGCCATAATATGTTGAAAGTTCATGTTTGAAAGGGTTTTGTTTTAGTTATACATTGCCTTAAATGTTTATTCTTATTTATGAAATTTTCCACTATATTGTTATCCCTACTGGGCATTTGAGCTCACCCCTTTTCAATGTTTTATTTTTCCCAGGAAGTGAAGAAGTAAATTATGAATGACCTGCAGGGATATTATGTGGGGATATGAGTGTGGATTATGGAGACAATATGTTGTTGTAGTAGTTTTTCATTTTATTATGTAATGTAAGACTTCTGAATATATCGAGTGTTTCCAAGGCTACAACACCAATCGGTCTTTCGAGATTTGATCTTTCTTGTGATCATGCCAATATTATGTAATAATGCACCGACTCTGGGTATCTAGGTTCGGGGCGTTACATTTGGTATCAGAGGAAGTTTAGTACAAACCTTGGAAGCTAGATTTAGATAAACTGTGATTAGAGCACGTAGACCTAAGATGAACTTTGAGGATTAGTATAGAAGAACTTCCTAGAATTTTGGTATTGTAGAGATTTTGTGAGTTTTCCGAGCAATACATCCCTCTCTGGATATGAGCAGGTAGAGGCGGCTCTGTCACAGATATACCTAGGGGTAAAACCCGAAAACAACTCTTTGAGCTAGACTCGAACGGGAACTGGTGCACGACAATGGGCCTTGCTGCACTCTTGGTTACGACACTCCCGGGGGAGATGCTTAGGATAACTCTCATTTTCTTTACAAATCATTTTTAAGGGATTATGAGTATATACATCCTCAAAGAAAACATTCTTATGATTATGGATTATATCCATAAATAGTTCAATTTATGTTAAGTTTTTTATAAGTATGGGATTATGTATTTTGATTCATAAACTGATCTAGTTTATGCCATTGTTTAGAAATGGAGCCTAGTGGAAGAAATGGAAACCGTATCAATGCATGCACTCCATGTAGGGATTTCCCTCCTGCTCAAGATAATTATAGTGGAGCTGGTGATGCAACTGGTGTCGATCAGCTAATCACCATACCGGGACAACTTACTCAGGTTATGAATAATAACCTTACCCGTATAGAGCAACCTGATCCGCAGCATGGAGGATCAATGATAGGTCAATTCATGAGGAAACAACCACCAACGTTCAATGGGAGTACAAATCCCTTAGTAGCTGTGCAATGGATATTTTCCCTAGAGAAAATATTTCAGGCTTTGGGGGGCAGTGAAAGGGAAAAAGTTATCATGGCAGTTTACCGCCTCACTGGAGATGCTGATCAATGGTGGTCATTGATTCAAAATATGAAGGAAGATGATTAAGTATCAAATATGGAATGGAGGGAGTTCAAATATCTGTTTTTAGAAAAATACTTTCCTCGTGACCATCGAGCAGATATGGAAAGGCAATTTCTAAGACTGAGACAGAAGGAGGATGAGAATGTCACAAAGTATGAGGCTAACTTTACAAGGTTAGCAAGGTACACTGGTGATTATATACGTAACCAACGAAGTAAGATTGATCGTTTCTTTGATGGGTTAAAACCATTTCTCCGTCGAGCATTAGTCTCACAATCCTTCTCGTCATACGAAGACATTGTCTCATGTGCTATCAAGACCGAAAAGGAATTTTCTAAGTCTTATGACTTTAAAGCAAAGCAAGAGAAGAAGAGACCTACTGATCAATCTGTTAATGGAAATAAGGGGATGAAAGGAAAGGTTGAATATCTATCCTGTGGTAAATGTGGGAAGAAACACCCCGGTACTTGCTTGAAGGGAATGGGCGTCTGTTACAAATGTGGTGAAAAAGGCCACCAAGCTCGTGATTGCAAGGGGAAGAAGGAAGCTACCAACGTTCAGTGCTACAATTGCAGGGAGATGGGGAATTATGCAAATGAATGTCCTAAGCGTCAGGAGAACATACCTCAGAAAAGGCCAAGGGATCAAGGCCAAGCTTATGCTATCACTACTGCTGAGGTAGAAGCTCCGAAAACGTGGTGGCAGGTAATTTAATGGTTTCCTCAAGTTTAGCAAATGCATTATTTGATTCTGGATCATCGCATTATTTCATATCTTCCCAGTTTGCTAAGAAAATTAGATAATTCCAATTTGATTTAACAAGGGAGTTGTCAGTTAAAACTCCTAAGGGAAGTATCATTGCAACAACGTTTTTCAAATCAGTCCCCATTAGAGCACATAAATGTTCTTTATCTGCTGATCTCATCGTCATACCTATGATTGAGTTTGATATAATCCTTGGTATGGACTGGGTTTCTGACTATGATGCGAAGATTTATTATAAGAAGAAAGAGGTTACGATTCTTGATGATAATGATAAAGAACACCTTATCTTTAGAGTAGAATCATCACCACCTAATTCTTATTTAGATCCACCCCCAGTAGCTGAACTTAATTTAATTATTGGGGAGGAAGAGAATGAAATAACTGTCGGTGAGGAAAGGAATGTTCAAATAGAGGTTGTACCTGTTGTGAAAGAATTTGTAGATGTATTTCCGGAAGATTTACCTGGACATCCTCCAGAACGAGAAGTTGAGTTTTCAATTGATTTAATTCCTAAATCAAGGCTTATATCGAAGACCCCTTATAGAATGGACATTGTAGAATTAGTTGAACTAAAGAAACAACTAGAGGAATTGAGTAATAAAGGATTTATTCTCCCTAGTGTTTCTCCATGGGGTGCCCATGTTCTTTTTGTTAAAAAGAAAGATGGATCTATGAGGTTATGTATCGACTACAGGGAGATCAATGCTATAACGATAAAGAACAAGTATCCCCTACCTCGTATTGATGATTTATTTGACCAACTACATGGAGCTCAATACTTTTCAAAGATTGACATTCGATCTGGATACCATCAGTTGTGTGTAAAGAAGGAAGACGTTCCGAAGACAGCATTTCGAACCAGGTACAGGCATTACGAGTTTACTATAATGCCTTTTGGATTGACTAATGCACCCTCTATATTCATGGATCTGATGAATAGAGTTTTCAAGGAGTATCATGATGAATTTGTGGTTGTATTTATTGATGATATCTTGGTATACTTCAAAACCTACGAAGATCATGAAAATCACTTGCGCATTATCTTGAAGACTCTGAGAAGGCATGAATTATATGGGAAGTTTAGCGAGTGTGAATTCTGGATTCAAGAGATTTATTTTCTTGTCCATATTGTCTCTAAAGATGGAATCTCTGTTGATCCTTCTAAGACCAAGGCAATCCAAGAATGGCCAGCACCTACGAGTATAACTGAGGTACGCAGTTTTATTGGTTTGGAAGGTTATTATTGACGTTTCATCCAGAATTTTGCCCAATTGGCTAACCCATTAACGAAGCTCACACGTAAAGGGGTTAAATTTGTTTGGACAAAAGAGTGTGAAGAATATTTCGAAGAAATGAAGAGAATATTAGTCAATGCTCCTGTATTGATTCTACCATCGGGGAATGATGGGTTCGTTATTTATAGTGATGCATCAAAGAAAGGACTTGGTTGTGTCCTTATGCAGAATGATAGAGTTATTGACTATGCATCATGACAGTTGAAAATTCATGAACAAAACTATCCTACTCAAGATCTCGAGTTAGCAGCTGTGATCTTTGCTTTGAAGATATGGAGGCACTACCTCTATGGTGAAAAATGTGAGATTTATACTGATCAAAAGAGTTCGAAGTATATTTTCTCACAAAAAGAACTCAACATGAGGCAAAGGAGATGGCTTGAATTACTCAAGTATTATGATTTCACGATACACTACCCCCCTGGGGAAAGCAAACAAGGTGGCAGATGCTTTGAGTAGAAAAGACCACGGAGTTTTGAACAATATGATAATTGAAAGGGATCCAATTTTCTTGGATCTAGGGAAGATGGATATGGGAATAACCAGGGAAGGTGAAACATCAATGCTTTTTCAAATGGTTGCCAAACCATCTTTACTAGAAAGGATTAAGAGTTCTCAGACCGATGATGAAGAATTTCAAAAGAAGATTAAATCTGTGAATGATTGGAGATTGAAAGACATTGTGTATGAAGATGGAATTTTGAAATTTGGGAAGAGACTTGGTGTTCCCGATATACCTGATCTAAAAAGGGAATTGTTGGAAGATTCTCATAGTTCCAATTTCTCTATACACCTTGGGAGCATCAAAATGTATAGGGATTTGAAGAAACATTTTTGGTGGGACAACATGAAGAGGGAGATTGCTGATTTTGTGTCAAGATGTATGGTTTATCAGCAAGTGAAAGCTTGAAGGCAACAACCTGGAGGAGTCATGCAACCTCTTCCCATACCGGAGTGGAAATAGGACAATATTACGATGGAATTTGTCATGGGGCTACCAAATACTCCTAGAAGGAACGATGCAATATGGGTTACTGTTGATCGTCTTACCATGTCAGAACATTTTCCTGCTATAAGAGAAGATCTACCCCTGGAACGTCTAGCAAGAATATATATTAATGAAGTTGTGAGACTTAATGGAGTACCCCTATCGATTGTTTCTGATCGTGATCCCCGTTTTACTTCAAGATTTTGGAAAAGTCATCAGGAATCCCTGGATACTGAACTTCTTTTGAGCACTGCTTACCACCCTTAGATAGATGGACAATCAGAACGGACTATTCAGACCTTAGAAGACATGTTGAGATCTTGCTCACTTGACTTTCAGGGTATGTGGGATCAATATTTACCTCTGGTAGAATTTTCCTATAACAATAGATTCCATTAGAGTATTTAGATGACACCATATGAAGCGTTATACGGAAAGAGATTTCGTACACCAACCTGTTGGGATGACGTCGGTGAAAGAAAACTTGTAGGCCCAGAACTGGTGGAGGAAACGGTGGAAAAGGTGTAGGTAATCCAAAATCACATCAAAGCAGCTTAAAGTAGCCAGAAGAGCTATGCCGATAATCGAAGGAAGGATTTGGAATTTCAAGTCGGTGATCATGTTTTCCTGAAGGTATCTCCATGGAAGGGAGTCATACGTTTTGGTAAGAAATGTAAATTGAGTCCCAGGTACATCGGACCTTTCAAAATTCTAGAACAAATTGGGGTTATAGCATACCGATTGGCAATGCCGCCAAGGCTCTCCAAAGTTCACGATGTGTTCCATGTATCTCTGTTGAGGAAATACATGCCTGACCCAACGCATGTACTCACTTACGAGGAATTAGAACTGGAAACCGATATGTCTTATTACAAAGAGCCTGTCAAGATTCTTGGTGCGAGAGAACAAGTGCTGAGAAACCGGACGACGCGTCTGGTAATAGTTTTGTGGAGAAACCATAAGATGGAAGAGGCAACATGGGAACCCGAGAAAATTATGATGAATAATATCCCGAGTCCTTTCATTTGATAAGTATTATAGAAATTTCGAGGACGAAATTATTTGAAGGAGGGGAGAATTTAACACCCCAAGCTTCTACGGTACACTTCTCTTTGAATAATGTGATAGCGTGTGTTGTACGCAACACCGAGTTCTAACACACCATAACCAATCAAACTAGCCGTAATGAATATTAATACCTACTTTTTGAAATTATATACATTTTATATTTTAAAATGGACTTCATTTTTGAATCCGGGATATCGAATTTAGCCTAAGGTAAAATTTTGGTACATTTCGGATAACTTTCATATTTTGAGGAATAGTGAAAATCACTAAATTTTAATTAAAAACAATTTTTTTAATAAAAATAATTAATAATGATAAATTATGTATTTGAGTGGTTTTAAAGTATATTTAGAATATATTTTTACCATTTAATATAATTTTGGTCATTGGACATAATTTTACAATTAAACCGAACATAAACAAATGTCAATCTTTTGATAGTTATTATCTCTTAAAAACACGCTTTTTGTTTTGACAGCGGGAATTAATTTTAAATTAATTTCAGCCACTTCTGTGTTTTGAATTTAAAGAAATGGATTCCATATTTGGAATCAGGATGTCCAAATTGTGTAAATAGGTATCTTTTATTTTTAGACATTTTGAATAATTACTGCGGTAAATATTTTATTTACCATGATTAAGGGTAAATCCGGTAAATAAGGGTTAAAAAATAATACTAAATTACCCTAAAACGTGTCCTAGCCTTATTGGTTGATACATGTTCGACCATAGGTATCTTTGGGTCGATTTTGGGACCCCATGTTTCCACTTGTAGGTGATAGGGACACTTTATTTTAATTAAGTTAAAATGAATACAAAAATGACACAAGCATATATCTTTTAGAAAAACAATTTTTTCGTAGGGTTATATATGTTGGAATTTAGATTATAAATATTAATTAGAAAGAAAAACAAAATTCCTACATAATTATATTTTATTTATAATTTTTATACATTAAATAATTTAATTTATTTATGACACAATGATGATAAATTAATTACTATAATAGTGAAAAATTAAAATAATTGATATTATAAATACCCAAATAAATATAATATGAAATATTTAATGAATTAAAACAATTTCCTAGGATAATATGATATATTGGGATTTATTTAATTAACTTTTATCGAAGTAATCAATCTGTTATGAGTTTCACAAAATTCAACTATTGAATAGTGTCAAAATTGACATAAAAGAGTTATTAAAAAAAATATTATATTATTAATTGATATTAAATTCCTAAAAATATATGGTTCGGCCAAGAAACTTATATAATGATAGGTTCATCATCAATGGACCACTTGGGGGTCGCTTGGATGTATATACTAGGTTTATTAACCATATTATATAAAAATACAAAGAGACATTGTAAAAGTGAAACTAATTAACTTAGAGTTAATACTTAAAGATAAGGTTAATATAAGTACCCAAACCTGTCTAAATTCTATTGGTTGAGTGTTGTTCGACCTATCCCCACCTTAACCTTTTAATAATAAACTTTTGAGCAATTAGAAACCTAATATGAATTTATTATAAACTAATATTTCTAGTTTTTTCAAAGGTGCCCCTCACCCCTCTTATAAAAGGGAACTCCTCCTTCTCATTTATTCACACCTTCAAAGCCTTTTGGTTCGGCCAAACTCTGCCCAAATACTCTCCCAACTTCCCTCACTACAACCGAGAGGCCTTAGTTTGATCATAAAGCCATCCTAAGGATCCATTTTGATCAAATCAAAAGAAAGAACCCGAAGAAGAGGTAATGTTTCCACCACCCCTTTTCAAGTTCCTTTCTTCTTCCACGTCTTCTTTCTTTGTTCATACCATTTTAAAATAATAACTCCAGTATATCACATATACTGTGATGTTATTTTAAATATGGTACAACCATATTCAGTATTCTATCCACCCTTTGAATAACATTTCACCATACGTGCGTACGTACGGCTTACCGTCTCCACGTCGTGGTGTAATTGTTATTCAATATATTATTATTTGGATGGGTATAATAATGATGTGTAAATCATGTAAATAATAAATATAACATGTTAATGATTCTGTATATATGATATAACATCAATTTATATATTATTTTAATATCAAATGAATGATATTGTCGCTCGTGCGTACGTACGGACTACCGTCTCCACGAACGCGATGAGATTCATTCTCCATCGTATCCATTCAAGTATAATTATCATTTTATGATTTAAAAATGATGTTTATGGACTTTATATCATTATAGATATGAATAAGATACAACAAACATGTCTTGTGTAACAAAACATATAAAAGAAAACGAGTAAGTTAACACACGAAACGACGATAATTCTAAGATATTATTAACAAATCAATGTTAAAAGATCATATATGATATCATATTAATATATATGATTCTTGTATAATTTAATAACAATTATTTCACCATTATACAGGAGTTTAACCTACCCCAACCAATGAAACGTACAAGGTAAGGGTTATTTCACAATCTCTTCATTATCCGAGGTTGTTTATATGTAATAATCTACTGGTATCTCTTTATCATCCACATCCATGTTTTCTTAAAAATGTATTTCAAAACATTTTTATTATTTACAAGAATATGGGTTAATGTCATTTATACACTTGTTTGAATTTATATAAGATGTTTATAAAGGAATCTTTCCGTCGTTTTCAAAACAAGGTCCTTTTTAACCTTTTCGATAGAATTTAGGTAAGAATGTTTTTTAACTTATACGGCGGGTGCGGCTATTTTCCGCCATTATAAAATATTCAAAGCTTCCCTTACAAGCTTATAAGAATATTTTCAAAGAAAATGTTTTATTTTATATGGATCTTAAATGATTTCAAAATAAAAAGAGATATTTTTTAAAAAGAATTTTGATTTCATCTATGTCAACATCCTTTGATGGATTTTACGCTTATTTAAAGTTGATTTTTTATGATACAAAACATCTATATTATATTGAAGTTTTTGTTATTTGTTTGACTGTGGATGTTCTATTTTTATACCATTCATGGTTTATGGTGAAAGTATTGACATTTCGTATGCTAGTCTTAATATGAATGTTTATGTTATGTTTAAACCTTTTCATATGGGAATGCATTGGACTTAATATGTGACGGGTGGAGCCCGCTATAGCTCCTCGATGCATCGGTAGGTCTCATGAGAAAAACTAGTGTCATGGAACAAGGCCTTGACAAAATATTATTTCTAGTCTTGGAACGAGGCCTTGGCTATGTGGTTATGATAGTCTGGCATTATGCATTCCATCATTATGAAAGTGGTTATTGATTTTGCATGTGATTATTCGATTAGTAGAATATCCATGTGAATAAGTAAATGGAATTATTTCATTTTATTTATGTCATACTATGTTGAAATTTCAAGTTTTAAAGGCTTTTGTTTTAGTTATACATTTCCTTAAATGTTTATTCTTATTTATGAACGTTTCCGCTATATTGTAATCCTTACTGGGCATTTGAGCTCACCCATTTTCTATGTTTTATTTTTCCCAGGAAGTGAAGAAGTGAATTATGAATGACCTGCAGGGATATTATGTGGGGATATGAGTGTGGATTATGGAGACAATATGTTGTTGTAGTAGTTTTTCATTTTATGATGTAATGTAAGACTTATGAATATATCTAGTGTTTCCAAGGCAACTAAACCAATCGGTCTTTCGAGAATTGATCTTTCTTGTGATCATGCCAATATTATGTAATAATGTACCGACTCTGGGTATCTAGGGTCAGGGCGTTACAGATTTAATCCTTCATTGAATTCCTCTAATCATATCATAATACCATATTATAATACAATAATACTGTTTATAATAGTGCTTGGGGTATTCCCAAAAATTATTTAAGGATTCTAATATATTATTATTTAAATATGTTCATTATAATAAATCAGTTGAATTAAAAAAATTTAATATAAGTAACCATATTATTAAATTTTAATATAACTGTCCTTTAAATTTAAAATATTATTATTACCTTTGAGGAATTATGGACAATGTTTTTATTGATTTCTTTTTAGGCATTAAAAACAAATTTTCATAAAAAATTGTATTTATTGTCATTATGACTAAATACTATAATTAATTTATATAAATTGTTAACATTTTTTATAATATAAAATTGTTCCTTAAAATGCACATCAAAATTATTTAAGGATATTTGGAATTTTCTTAAATGATTAATTATTAGTGAATAGTGAAAAATACTGATTTTATAAAAACTGCCATTTTTATTTAAGTATTTATAAAATATAATTTCATTTTTAATAAATCATATAATTTCATTAGTTACATATTATTAAACATAAAAATATTCATATCATTCGAATTGGAATTATAGTTACACTTTTAATGAAAAATATTTAAATAAATTTTTTTTTCTGAAAATATATTCTTCATCACATTTTTCTTGTAAATTTGAAACGAAATATCTAAAATATGTGGAAATTGAAATTGGAAAAATTTATTGAATATAAGGAATTATCTTTTCCAAATTTCATAAATATTTCATCTTTTTTTAGTTCATAATAAATTTTTTACCTTTTGTATAAAAATCTATAACATGGTAAGGGAAAAATAGGTACAACATGGATTAATGTATGAAATAATTCTTCAAAATCATCTATAAACATTCTTATATTGAATTTATTGAGTGTGACTCCCAAAATAATTCTTTTTTTAATGTATTTTATTTTCTCCCATATTAATTTGATAAAACCCTTTATAATGTTTTAAGTATTGAAAAATCTAAAATTGTCCCTTTCTTTCTATTAATATATATAATATTGATCAACACATATGAAAACAAGTTAATTTTTTTTAGAAAATGTAATTTTAATATAAATAAATCTATTTTACTTCGGTAACATAATTTTATTTATTATACTGATTAAATAGTTATTGTAAATTACTTTGCAACAATGATACAATTCTCACCCATGAAAAAGTTGACTCATGTAAATATTGTTAAGAACTCCAAAAATAATATATCTTTGAATATTTATTGATGTTCCAAGAGAAATTTAAGTAAATATAATGTAATAATGACATATTATAATATTATAGATGAAATAAAAATTTATATTGATATTTTTTAAAAGATTTATTATTTAAAAAATCAAGAAAATACTTTTAGTGGTATTTTATGTCTTATAATATTTTATTAAATTATTTAAAATTCATAAAAGAATAGTATTTAGGAATTTTAATTGGACGAGGTATATATTATATACCATTAGACACATTTGGTATATTTTTATATTTATTATAATATTTCTGACATCTAATGTGTAAAAAATATTTTTACCATGATAATCATCACAATAGTCAATGGGAGATTAAAACTAAAATTTTATAGTCAAGACATTACTAAACCTTTTCTATGAATTATTAGATGAGTGGATTTAGAATTATATCCATACTACCTTCTAAAAATGTCAATTATGTGCCACATGAGATTGAATTTTAATTTATATTAATTTAATACTTTATATAATACTAAGGCTACCTCTTTCACATCTTATAAAAGGAAACCACCTCAACTCTATTTCGTATTCTTAATTAACCACGTAGAATAAAAAACCTTCTATAATTTTTTATTAACATCACTAAATTTTTTATGGAAAATCATCCCTATAACCCTTAATGACAGATGAAAAGGGGTTATTCAATGATATGGAAATTATATTTACCAATAATTTTCATTTTACTCCTTTTTCAACATCAATTAATTATTTCATAACCATTCTTATATAATAAAATTTGTATATTGCATATACTTATTTTTTTTTAATTTCATATTTTTATTCATCTCCTTTTCCATTATGTGTGAAACAAAACTATCAATTATTCATACATGCAGACAACTACCTTGAAAATGGATGCATTTCATTTCTCATCACCAACTTTCATGGATGAATATTATATATTGTTGGTGAAATTATTTTGGTTTTTTATTTATAATATGTTGTATGAATTATTACCATTCCATCCATTGGAATATGATAACAGTGTTCATGAGTATGTGTGTATTACAACATCCATCAAAAGATAGGATTGGTTTTAAATTTATTTATAATTGGATCATAATAAGGATATTTTTTTAATAAATATTACATTGAATATAACAATGATTCTATAATAATGAATTTTTATTTTCTGTAATTTTATTCCATAAATCCGAAAATTTGAAACATCACTTGTTTATATGAATGGACTACTCTCTCTATGAAGTGATTATTCTATTTTACATTATCACCATTTAAGGATGAATATAAAAAATATAAATAATGGTATAAAATGATGCTTATGAAATTATTACCATAATAGATATGGTGGAAATATGATCAAACTATATAGATTTTAAATGTTAAACTAAATCATGTATAAAAAACAAAATAATTATCACCAAGAAATGTTATTATAATTAAGAATTATTAATAAATGGGTGATAAAATTTAACAATTAAATATTATATTCAACAAAAAGGGTATGATTTTTTAATATATTAATAATATATCTATTTTATGATTCATATGTATTGAATGTGTATGTTGTATGACAAGGCTTGAGGTATACTTTTTTATCTTAATTTTGTTTCAATGAGACATACTCTATATTCACATGATATTTCTATCATCTGATATATATAATATAACATTTATACGATATATCATAAAATAATATATATATATAATGATTTTTATAGATATTTATTATTTTGGGGTTATCATTAAAATGTTACAAATGTTTCAATATATTTTTGTTACAATATTTTTTATTTTCCTGATGGTTTGGGATAAATTTCAATTGAGGTAAATTATATGATCCTTACCCTTAATTTTTTTTGTTATATTTTATTTATCCCTAAAATATTAATTTAATATAAATACTTTTTCCTATATAATAGTTAAAATTAACTTAAAATGTTTGTATTAAAAAAATCCATATTTAATAATTGGTTAGAAAAAAATTTCTTCCATACAAAAAATTCATTAAAATGACATCAAATTTTATTAACTATATATAATTATTGTTGAAATTCTTTTCTAAAAATTTACGACTTTCTATTAAAGGGGTAAAATTAATCTTCTTCTAATATTGACAGTGAGTTAATTTTTACTAATGTTGTGGATGAAATAATTTTCTTGACTTATAATGTACAAAAGGATGTTCAAGATATCATCACCACTATTTTATTTTAAAAAACATTTACAATTTTCTATGTTTATTTTTAATGATTTTTTTATATTTCTAAATAAATTTATAATTCAAATAAAAAATTTCAAAATTAAATGCTTAATTTAATCAAGAATAGATCCAAATATATATTAATGGTTTTCTTCATCTATGAAAATATCCATTGATCATAGTTATTCATACCTGGTGATATGATCCCAAGATACCATCATCATTCATTAGATTGAGGTTTAATGATTGTGATGTAGCAATGTTTATGAAACTTATTTTCCATTCCATGATTAAGCTATGACGAAATGATAAATATTTTTATGATCTTATGTAAAATATATGAATGAAATTTTTGATGGGTGGGTTCACTATAGACCTCTAATGCATTAGTTAATTATGGATATATTATGAGAAAACTATGTTATCTATGAACCTAAATTCACATTAAAATCATTATTCGTGGAATATGTTTCTTATGAAGACCCGACTTCAAATATCTCAAAATCATTGGTTATTTTTTCATATTTGTATAAGATAAAAGGAATCACATCCCAAAGGACTTAATAGTTTGTTACTCTTATGGAAATTATATATTTTTTACATTAATTACAACATAATAAAAAATATATTATATACTGATTATAAAACATATACATCTTTGTACTAAATCAAAAATTTCTTCTTCATATCATGGGGAAAAGGAAAAAATTATGAGCTAAAATTATCATTAAGGGTTACATTCAATGGAATATATTTTTAATTAATAATGAATAATATTTATGGAAAATTATATTAATATAAAAATAAAATTTAATTAATTACTATCATATCATAAAATGCTAATGTAGAGACATTATTACAATATAAAAAATATAAAAAACCCATTTAATATATAACATGACTATAATATGAATATACTAATAACATCGTAGTTAAAATATCATAGATAATAATAATTCAATTTTTAAAGTATAAATTTATAATATTTGATACCATGATATCAGAAATTATGATATCTATAATTAATAACCTTTCACAAGATAGTTTTACCATTATGTGTAATATCTCATTTAATTTGGTGAACTGATTTGTCTCATGAGAACATATGATGCATCGAGGGGATTTATAATTCTAGGACTCGCCCATCACAATAGGTCCAATTCATTCCTTATATATTGAAATGATCTATTTAATTCATGAATCATGATGAATTGTCAAAAAATATCCATATTGATCAAAAAATACAAATTTATCAATAATTCCCCACTCAATAAAATACTTCCAAAATTTATCAATGTATATAAAAACTCCATATTTTTTATGAAATAATAATATCCATGATATTATAATACGGATATTAATGATAAATCAAATATCTTGTGATCATAAGTAATTGAATGCTTCAAATTATGGTATAATTAATATATATTCTTCTTGGTTTATAAATTTGATAATTTTTTTTTGTCTATTATGAATAAAATTACTATCAAGATATCATTAAAATAATTAGGGAAAAAATTTCTTCACATTGAAATTCAATTTTAATGAAAAACTACACAAATATGTAGGAAAAATATTTATTTTAAAATAACCTTGTAAATGTATAAGGTATGTTTGAGATAATTAAGGCATCCATATGGTGGGAATAAATAATAATTATATATACTTTATAATATCTTTTAATCATTTTTTTGTTTGATAAATCACTAGGTGCCTCCATTGGAAAAGGAAAAACATTCCTCTCAAAACATTCTTTAAAAACAATAAATGGATAAAAATTCCATTATACACATTTATTAGGAAAGATAGAATATTCATAAAATCAAATTTAGAAATCATTTACATTGGAAGAGAAATATTCTATACCCGAGTCTAAAAAAACAATCCCAAATAATGAATAGATTGTCAAATAAAACATTATTACTAGAATTTATTTTAAATTATAAGCCCCCTAAAAGAAATAACTACAAAAGAAACATTAAATACCATGAAGAAAAATAAATAAATTATATAATATATGATATGAAAAACATAAAAAAACAAATTATATATGTGGTGAATTTGGAACATGTCTCATAGAAGGAAAAGTTATATTAGAAACCCTTACCATGCACTTTCTGGTAGTTGAACTTGATTTAACCTCTAGTATACAGGTTTAAATCAATTAATTAGATAAATCATATTCTATATTAATGTTTATACTTTCAAATATGTTCAACTTATATCATCTCATCAACCATTTCTTAAAAATATTTTCTTTTTACATTTGTGATGGGTGTTAACTCCTTTTTCCCAGGAATATTTTATCATGTATGTTCTTATTCCTATGCATATGATATAGTTCCATAATCTTCACTATATTATTTATGTTGTAAATATCATATATAGTAAATATATATAAATTTAAATAAATCCTTAAATAATTATATAAAAAAATTAATTACATTATTCATGTAGATGATAGGTCGTACGTATATGTGAATATTGTTCTCATATTTTTATGGATGGAATGAAATAATGGTAAAAAAATAATTTACCATTAATGATTAATTATTATGTAATATATATATATAATATATTCATTATTTCAAAATTATAACCATCAATTTATTTTGGTGTAGAAAAACCAATTGCACTACTACGTGGTGATGATAATCCGTATATACACATGAACAACATTTCACATTTTGTATGATGAACATGACCATGAATATAGTGGTACATTATTAATATAAACATATAAATATATTTATGATAGTATATTAATTAATTTATTATATAAATAAAACATTTATATGATTTATATGAATAAATAAACCGGAAATAATTGGTAGAGATGATTACCTCTTTTGTGGAGAACATTATTTGGAACAATTCTTAAGGGATCTAGGGTAATATTTCGTAAGTATGGGAACCAATAAAACAATGATAAGGATGTTAAGAGTATGAATTTTGATCATTTGTTGAGACATAATTCTCAAATTTTTGTGACAAAGTGAAGGGAGAGGGCCGGTTTTATAAATGAGTTGTGGGGTACTTTTGGAATTTCTCAAAATATTAAACTATAATAAGAGTAATCTAGAGACAAATCATTCCAAATAGACTAAAAATGAATAGGGGATATCATTTTTGTTCATAAAATTTTCCTTTCTACTTAATTAATATTTTTATTATTTTTAAATAATTTTTTAATTTTTTAATCCCAAAAAAATATCATTATTGTCAATTATGACACTATTAATTAATTTGACATTCCAAACATCTAAAAAACATGAAACATTCCAAGAAACTATATTACATTATATCATAAAAATGTTATTTTTTTATTTTGTGTAAATAATTAACATTACAACCTCATATTATGTAACAATTAATATTTTTAATATCATTAGTATGATAATTCAAATAATTGAATTATTACTCCATCAAAATTGTGTTGGAAGTTAAATTAATTAATTATTCACTAATTTATTTAAAAAAATTACCATGATGAATATAAATATTAAAAATTTATAAATAATTTTTTCATTCGATCGTATACTGAATATAACACCATAAAAATATATTACACTTATTAAAAAAAGAGTGTCACACGTTTGAAATTTCATTAAATAAAATAATATAAAGCACATAATATCAACGATATGGATATTAAATGGGATATAAAATAATCAGGGATTATTATGGAAAAAAATTAAATGAAAAAAAATAATAATGAATGTTTTATGAACATTTTAAAGTAATTATTATATTATTTTTAGCTAATTTCTTGATTTAAGCATACCATGGTAAAACAATTTATATAGTTGCTATTTATAATAACCAAAAATAAAGGGGATATACTTAAAATGTTTTTAACCACTAATTAAAAATATTAAATAAATTTTCAAACATTCAACTCATATTATTGGAATAATATAATTTTAAATAAATCATTCAAAATTAAAGGGAAAACATTTTTTTGAGAAATGAGTTTTTAATCGTAAAAGAGTAATTTTACCAGAATAATGTATAATGTTGATTAAAATTAAATTAATTTGATTAAATCTTAATAAATATTAATTATGTTACTTCAATATAAAATTAAAATCATAAAAGGTTTTTTAATAAAAATAATATGATATTTTTCAGAAAAAACTCATAAATTTCCCATCAATTAATTTTAATATAATAATTCCAAAAATTATAATTTTTTTACAAAATAAATTTTTTATTAATTTATTATAATATTATTTTTTTTGAAATTAATAAATCCATTTTTGATTAAAAAAATTTAACGATTACTGTGAATTTACAAAAAAATAATGTTATTTACAAAGCATTAACTAATACATTAATGACGAGTTAGAACATAATATGTTTAATATATTGGATAATATTATTTTTTCAAACGAATTTATTGACTATATTATACGGATAACATAATAATATTTTATTATTATTTTATATTGGGTGATTCTAATCTTTTAAGCTATCTAATATAGTGTTATTTTAAAATCTCAGGGTGTTACATTCCCCCATCCTTTAACAAATTTCATCCCCAAAATTTAAAATTTGGATTGGTATTTAATGACTTGATAATTATAAATAAATTTTTGGATATCTGACATCATCTAAATGGTCAATAAAACTTCCACGTCTAAAGAGATATATTTATGTAAGTGTGTTATATGTGAAAACACCTAATAAGTGTCTATATTAGGGAAAATTAGTTGGAATTGAAAATATAGATATAAAGGAGAAAACTAACTACCATATATTGATGTAAAGATATAGAGAACATGGTCATAATAGGTGTAACTATAAAAAACTATTAATATGTGATGTTTTGAAATTAAATTGATTTATTGTTAATAAATGTAAAAAAGATAACATTATTGTTCCGATATCCATTTCCAACAGTTGAGGAATTATTTTACATCCTTATTTAATAACATGTGGAAATATATTTACTTGAAAATTATAATCTCGTCCTTTAATTAATTTCCAACAACAAATCATTTATTTCTATAATTGATGAGTATGAAATTATTCCATTCTTGAAGCTCTAGTATCAACATATATGGATCATAAAATCCCAAAAATAGTAACAATTTATTCCTCCTATATTCAAACATAGGCCAAAAACAATATGGTCAGTAAAAGATAACATTATTCCCAAAAAGAATAAACTTTAATATGAGTAAAAATACCTTAATCCCTCAATGTTCAACAGAAATACCCAATAATAAATATAAATCATTCAGTAAATAAGTATCCTTGAATGTAATCAAAAATTTTCTATCATAATATTAAAACCCCAAAATATAAATTATTTGATCACAAAGTCTTCCAAGATAAATATAATATTTATCTCTAAAAAATATGCAGACTCTATAAAAAAATCATCAATATATGCTAACCATTTCTGTAAATAACATGAATAACCATTATTAAAAAATAAAATCATATATTACTCTAAAAGATAATTCATCTTTTATTCATCTAGTAAAGGTTCATAATATTTTTTTACCTTAATCACATAGAATTCCAAAAATAGTGAGTGTCTTCTAAAATAACATAAAATAATAACACTAATTAAATAAAAAATTACATGGTTATATATATAATAAAATATACATATCCAAAATGGACTCATGCTATATATATCATATCTTTTAAATAAATATGAAACATGTTATACTGACCAACACATAACTTAGTTTAGTGGTAGGTGAAGCACCCTTGTCACCCTTTGGGTTTTGTTTCATGGCTTGTGGCCTTCCGAATGTTATGGGTTGTTACTCAACTTACATATTGTCCTTTTTCTAAAACTACATTTACAAAATCCATAAACCATTCCAAAAAAATTATGAACACCATATGAAATAATAATAATATTTTCAACATTAATGATATGTTTTTACTTCAAAGGATTTATAATACTTTTTATTTTTCATTTCAAAAAATTAATAACCCTTAATTACCATAATATCCAATAATATATAAACAATAAGGGTTCTACATTACATTAAACATAATTCCACGAAATGTAAATGCATTATTCCTTAAATAACTTCTTCACTAAATGTTACATCAGATTACTATGTATCAGGTATATAACATCTATTTACATGATTTCATATTTAATTGTGCACATCATTGGACTCCCAATAATTGAGAGAATTTGTTGTGGAATATTATTTAATGTTCTAGGATTTATGTTTTGTTTGAATTAATAATGTCTCTCTATAAACATGGATTGGATTTTCTAGTTTTTCTTTGAGCATAAAGAATGCTCAATGTGATTTTAGTTTTTATGTAAGAAACTACAATTTTTACTATCTTTAAGGAATTTACATGCCATGTAACTGGAGTATACAATATATAATTTTCACCTATATCAAGTATTGATCGTAGTACATAGTGTGAAAAATTACATAGTGCATAATGATTACACTCCATGTAATGTTAAAAGTTTTCGTTTTAATAAAATGTTGACTGGTTTATCTAGAATTTACAGACCCCATTAATTTCATGATGTTTCAAGGTCATAAAAACAATTTAAATGTCGTGGAATTGGAGTTTGGGCACTATATGAATAATATATTTTCTCATTCATCAACAGTTCTTTTTTATCTTGACCATATGTTATCATTCAATGATTTTGGGGACCTCCTCTTTGATGGAATCACTTCTTTTAACAATTGATATCTATTGTGGTTGGGTTTCATCTCTCAAGGTGAGTAATCATTTATACTTCATTATTTCCATTAATCACGGTAGCACTTCTTCATTGCATTATCTGATCGAGTAACCCACAATGATAATTATCTTGATTCCTTTCATGATCCTTTGAGTGATATTCGTTCAAGGGATGATTCCTTGTTAGTCATGGTATGATAGGTGATCATTCTTTAGGAATATAATTATTCATATTCTTTACATAAATTTTTACAAATTGATTTAATTTTATGTCTTTTATATTGGTTTTAGGTCCAATATTGTTATTTTGTATTCTTCCTTGTTTGTGGATCATTTTTCTTCTATCTATAACCTGAGTTTTTTATGTTAGTGCTTTTATCACAATCATATATTAGGTAAACTACATTAACATGTGTTTTATATTTTGTTTTATAAATTCTATATGGTTATGGAATGATTTAATTTCTATTTGTGGAAATGTGATTTTATAAAAAATTGGGTTTCCCTTATTTTGTTAATTTAAAAGGCACTTTCAAAAAATTATGATATAAATTTATTAAATAGATTCCAAATCATGTTTTGGTTGAATTGTTTTAGAAAATAGAGCACATAATAAGACATGATTAATCTGGTGGATGGTGTAGTAATATACCTCATCAACTATCATGGGGTTTTTCTTATAGGGCATTTCTCTTCTCCCTTGGTCTGTTGTTCTAGGGACATGTCGGTCATATTCGGCTGGTTTAATTTCTGGGTTTTACCTATACTCCTATATTGGATGCATATGTATACAAACATAATGATAATTATTTTATATATTTGGAATGATATTATGAGAAATATTGACCTAGTGTGATCACTGTCATTATTTTACCTATACTTTTGGCTGTTTTGGGATGTTTTTCCCTGTAATGTTTTGGTTGTATTTACAGCGGTTTGATTTTATAAGTGATTCCATATTTGGTTTTATTTGATAGATCTTCATTGATATATATATATATATAATTCATTTCAAATAATTTACCTTCATCATCTAGAATATTGGAAAAAGGGGAAGTTAAATTCTTTTCCCCTGATTTTTTTGTAAAATATATTAAACTATGTATTATTCCATGTTTTGTTAAAGGTTTATAATTTCCAGATTATTGTATAAATAATTTTTAGAGAACACCAGGGTGAGATCTAAATGTTCCTATAAGACCACCCATTCACACCCTTTCGATAGTACATAAAAATTATTACCTCTTTCGATGTAGAGAAATGCAATTTTCTATAATAAGGAGGTTAATTTTTTTTCAATTGGGTTTTGGGTAACTATTGGTGATATAGTTGGAGTATTTCTAGGTGACCACATGGAGTCTTTTAAAGTATATTTTTTGTTTTTTTTTTCATCCTTTTATGTTTTACTTCACTTTTATGATTCTTTTCTACCATTTTGGTAGTTTTAATTAAGTTTTCTTCTATATGTTATGGTGTATACTTATATCATCAACTATTTCTATGAAATTATATATATACTAAATGTTGTTTCTTCAGTTATAGTGAAATTATCCCCTCTTGTTATTGTTTGATTTCAGGGTTCTTGTCACCATCCTACGGGGATCTATAATTCCCTATGGGTGTTTAGACGATCTGGTCGGTTACTAGTATAGAGAGGGTATACAAGTCAGTTCAATAGAAAATAAAAAATGTAAATTAATTTTTTTTCGTTATTATTCCTAAATAACTAGTGAACTATATATCGGACTGTTTAGTCCAAAATGGGACTAGTTACCTTGATGGGGTAATAGTTATTCCGGTTATGGATATTAGTTTGAAAATTATTTCTTTCCCACTAGATCTTGACCTCTTTATTATAAGGGTCATATTTTTTTCATTGTTGTATTAACAATGATTGTTTCCTTTACAATTTTATCTGACGATAACACACTATACATAAAACAACAAAAGTGACCACAAGGACACAAATAATTATACTTGGTTCACCCTCATTCACCAAAATTCAATGAGAATACAACAACAATGTGATGATTATACCAAATTCACTAAGGCTCACAGCCCAAAATGATGTTTCGTCTATATCACTTTTATACCCAGGATCACTGACTTTATATGGTTTAGGTTCATTTCACTACATTCCCAAGGGTCAAACCCTATGTCTCTATCTCTAGCTCACTATTAATGGAATAGATCACCAACTTCCACCTCATTTTCACTACTCTTTTAATGGATCCACTCACAGTTATTGGACTCGTATGTTCCATCATTTGCAAAAAAGAGAACATCCTCAACTATATATAGATTATCTTTTGAATTATTATTTTTCACAAATAGATAAATTAAAAATTTCCACATACCATTTTTTAAATAAGTTTTTATCATAATGTATTTTAGCCCCTTTGTAAACCTCCCCAAGTCCTCTGTGAACAACCTTGCACTACGTGGCGTGAGTGTGTCACAGACTGCCTCCACATCCATAGACCATACTCATTATAGAGGTCACATCTTCTTCAATAGACCAACTCTTCCACCTTAAATCATTTTCCTCTAGGAACTATAGAGTATTCAAAATCTATTATGCAGCCTATTTTCACAAACTACATCACCCTTCATATAATTCTCACTTGCGAACACTTCTCTTTCACAGAATCCCTTGCGAACTCTTTAGGTCTTTTCCAAATTATTCCCAAAATGATGTTATTTTAAAATGGAATTTTCTATAAATAATTATGGGATTATTTTTCCCTATATAGGAATGTTGATAAAAAAATACTCTAATAGAATGTACTCAAAATTTCAATATAGTACCACCTTAACCGCGGATTGTGCTATATGGTTCGCATAGGGCCATTGTTTACTCACGTTGGTAGATATCTTAGACAAAAGAAATCATTTTCAACTCCGCAACATTAATCATATGAACCAAAAATGATGATTCATCCCATGAACTTCAAGCCTTCTATAAACTCCAAGCATCTTGTGAACAATTTTTCATTCACATTCTATATATCACCCTTCACGGTTCGCATATCACTAGTACGCAAGAATCCCTCCATTTCTATTTTTTTATCATTCCATGTACCACCTATTGTAGCCCACAAACTTTCATTAATTGTTTTTGAAACTGAAACACAAGAAAATCATACGTCACGATCATCAACCACACTCATTCATGGTCATATATCAATGTATACTTGAAGAATCACACCCAAAAACACTGAGAGGACTCCTTGAGGGATATTTTCCCAACATAGACCTTGATTTCCATAAAGTTTATAATGCTCAGATTATTGTACAGAGAAATTTTTTGGATCACCTAGGCGATATCCTGCAGATAATGTTATCTCACAGCCTACATACCCCTTTGGTGGTGTATAGAATTTTTTATATCATTTGATGCATGGAAATAAAAGGATCCACAGTAAAGAAAAATGGTTTTCTATTTGTTAGGTTTTAGGTAGCTACTGAGGAGATGGTGGAAATTTTACCACACTATCACTTGTAGACTTTTGGAGTAGTTGTTTCAGTTATGATTTTCATTTCTATTGGACATGTATATTAATGATTTTTTACTACCTTTTTAACTATTTAACATCCATTTTTATATATATGAAATATCGTTTTAGATACTATGATATTATGATCTTACCTAATCATAGTATGGGTAATTCCATTTTCATATATTCTTTTAGAATTGGTTTGGGTTATGTTCTCGTGTTGTTTTATCAAGTGGTATCTTACAGATCAAGATAGCTTGGACAACAGGAGAATAATTACCCCACTTAAAATTAAATGTTTCCCATAGATTATTCATGAACATATGTTTTGATGGAACTATCTTTTTAGTAAAATGTTTATTTTATTTTCTAACCATAAGAGATATAGCTATATATTTTCTTAGAAATAAATGAATCATAGATAGAGGTGGTGGGTGGAATATATAAAAATATTTGACATTGATGTCATACACACCCCGGGAAAGGTGAATGTATTTTTAGATTCTATTAGTTGGAATGTTCCATTGTAGGATATTTAGGAATCAAATTATGTGTTAAACCTTGTGGGTTTTTTTCTTATATGCAACTGGATTCTTAAGAGAATGTTTCAGGTATGGTCCTAACTAGTGTGTAGTAATCATCATCTCTCTTTGAGTCTATGCTTCAATGTGAGTAGTAGGATAATGAGTTCATAAGAATTAGATAAACCATATAGGATGGGGATACTATTTCTTATTTCAATATATCTTTATATAGTAATAAGATTTTTGTGGATTATTTTTTAGTCTAAACATCTATGAGGAGATTAGGTCTATTTTTTTTCATTGACCATCATTGAAAATTCATATCGGAACTATAAAGATGTATTAGGTTACGAGATAATGATTCTGATGGGTGGGAATGATGTGTGACATTGTTGATTATGTTCCTCATTGTTAAAAAATCCAATAGATAAAGGTGGATCATATGAAATGGGATGAGTTATCTAGTACTTTTATTGTTGGATTACAATAAACACCACGGGGGAGTAATTCTATTTTGGCGGTGATTGATCATTTGAAAAAGTTATCTCAATTAACTAGGTTAAAGGAAAAAACTAAATTTGAATATATGGGTGAGCTATATGTGAAGGATACTATAACGTTACATGGATTTCTGTATTCAATTTCTTTTGACAAGGATCCAATGTTTATATTGAGGTATTGAGGAGTCTCTAACTAGCCATGGGGACTAATTTGATACTATGTAAAACATATAATTCAAAGACATAAGGTCAAACAGAGCGTGATATTTAGGTTCTAGAGAATATGCATTATGCATGTGTCTGAGATTTTGATGGATATTGTGGTATCTATCTAAGACTGATTGAGTTTTATTATAATACAATATATTAGTTTATTATCATAATGGATACTTTTAAGGATTTGTATGGTCTCCAGGGAAGATTTCCACATATTTTGGATGTGGGGGGAAAATATTCTTTTGTGGGACTAAGTTTGGATTAGGATATTTCTTCATGGATTTGGGATAAAAATCATTATCTAGATATATCTTATTGTGGATAGAAATATTATGTGGATTTTCAACATCGTCTGTTGTTGATTTAAATATTTGACTAGGTTTTAGTGAAATTTTGTCTTTATATGGGTCTTCATAAGATTTGATGAAAAGGAAAGATATTTCTAATATACATTTGACTGGTTGAGGCCACTAATCAAATTTGGAAGGATTATTATCTGTTTCAGTTTTTGACTAATTGATAGGAATTTATGATTTTTTCACATATTTTATCTCAAGATATATCATCAAGGACCCTATCACATTCTATGATGGGAATAAATTGAGTTATAGGTATATTTATCTATTCTAGAATGGCATGTGGAGATCATTGACTATCAAATGACTTCCTTTTGGGGGAAGTCAATTTTGTTGGTCTTATTGTTATAGTGAAACTGATCAAAATTTCATGAGACATTAGAACACATGTTGTTTATAAGGGAGTAGTGGCATATCCTATTTACCATATTTCATTCATCTAAATGACTTCCTAGAGAGGGAATGTTTTATTGGGGTAGTTTATAACATCTCTTTACCGTCATTCAATTATTTCCATTATCTTTACTTGCTTTCTTCTTAAATTGTATAAGTCTTGGGACTATCGAGTTTGGAGAGATTTTTTTGGTTAAAAGAAACTAATTTTAAATGAAGTAGGTTTTTTTGAATTAATTATGTGTGTCTATAAAAGATTAATGGATTTGCGATCATCTCCACGAGTTTATTGAATGCCAAAGTTGGTTTCTGTTATCATGAAATAATGGTCTTATTCTCTAATTTTTTGGAATTTAAACACCATTTAATGGGAGTAATGGAAATGTAATGATCATTAGGAATATATAGTTATCTCAATAGACACTATGAATGATTACACATTGTGTACTGATAACACAACATGTAATGTTATCGAACATGTTTAAAATATAAAAGGTATTAGTTTTGCAACAAATAGGGACCCCATTTATTACACATCATGTAAAGGGGTTACATTCCATGAAATGTTTTGTAAAGGGATTTTAGGGATTTTTATGCAAGATTACTTTCTCTAAAACTAGATATCTCCGACATCAATTTTTGGGACCTACGCACTATCTAAATTTCTTCATTTAGTGATTTATATATGTTATGGTTGGGATTCATCAATCAGAGTGAGTAATCCTATCTTTTTCATTATTGAAATTGATCACCATTGTATGATTGCATTACATTATATGATCTATTGACCTATGTTTATTATTCTCATAATTCCTATCAAGATGCATTGTTAGATCTTCATATGGGGGATGATTTCTTGTTTTTTAGGGTGTAGCGTGTATCTGTTATATGAGGTATGTTTTTTTCCTCATCCCTGTTAACTCCTATATTAAATGAAGTCAATTTTGAGTTTTTTGGATTGGTTCTAGGGCCTTTGTTGTCATTGTGGGTTCTTCTTTATTAGTGGATACCATTATGGGTGTGTGTTTCCCTAGTTTTCAGGTAGTTTGTTCCATCTTGATAATGTGATGGATGAACTACATTTCATTTGGATTTAGAAATTTTTTATAGATTAAATTGAATGATTGGCTGATTTGGTTTCTGTGTGTTGAAAAGGGACATTAAAAAAGATGGTTTTGGTCTTATTTTGGTAAATGGAAAAGGAACATTCAAATCATTTTGTGATGGATTCATGAAATGGATTTCTTATAATTGTTCTGATGACTTTGTTTTGAAAATAGATCACATGGGATGCCTTGTGTACACAGGTGGAGCTGTAGTAATTGACCTCAACCACAGTCAGAGGGTTTTCACATGGGGAATTCCTCTACTCCGACATAGTTTTTTTTTTCTAGGAAAATTTTATACTTATTGTGAGGTTCATATTCTGGGGGTGTATTTATTAATTATATATTCTATGCATATGTATAGATACTTGATACAAGAAATGGAATATTTTAGTTATGTGTGTCCAAACTATCATGATATAGTGTAATTGATGATGTGATGTTACCTATACTTTTGGACCATTTTGGATGTTCTTTATTGTAATATTTTGGTTGAACTTCTATATAATTGATATGATATGTGTCACCTTAATTGTTCTGAATTCATATATATTTTTTATATATAGAAAAAAATTCGTTGAAATGAATTTATCATCATTCATTCAAAATTTGGGGAAATTGGATATGAATAATTTTTCCATTATTTTTATATAAAAAAATATATCATTCCTTTTTTAGTATTGAGAATCCATGGATTATTATGTTGATACATTTTATTGGATAATTTTTTGAGATACTATTGAGCCTGTGCTATTATACCCTGTACAACCCCTAAACATTGAATAGATCATATAATGTCTTTTGATGTTTGGAAATGAAAGGAACCATAGTGAGGCTGTAAGGTCTACAATTATCTGTGTTTTTGGTGGTTGATAGTTAGATGGTTGGATTTTTTCAAATATATCACAAAGAGAATATTGAAGTATACATTTTAGTTTTTACCCCATTGCTATTGGGTATATATTACGAAGATTTATTTTCTACCTTTTCAGTTGTTTAACTAATGTTGGTTTCTATATGTTGTGGAATGTTTTATATTTTTTTCTTTTATTTTTTAAATATATGTCATTTCGGTGATTCAAGTTGAGAAAAATATTTCACTATAGTCTTTGTTAGATACCTAAGAACTAGTCTCCATCCCACGGGGATCAAGAATTCCCTTCAGGTATGTGAATAATATTTTCATGTACATGTATTGAGAGGGAATCTGGGTTGTTTAATTATAATTACATATATAATAAACCAACAAGTTGTTTTTCCAAAAATTTGTCCAAAAATATCATTAATACTAATTATCTCCTATAAAATAAAAACTAAAATGGTTTTTAGGATTTTAAAAATATGATCTATATTGAAATCATAAACCTATGATAGTTTCAATAACTATTAATTTAATGAATACATATATGCTTCCAAAATCAACATAGTCCTTAGACATTTCATGATTCTTGTAATAGAAATACCATTAGTATAATAATTCAATAACATAATTGATGAACCCATATAACAAATAGTTCCATCATACCACATCATTGATTGAAAATAAAAAAACATAAATACAACCTTCATCATTATGTTAACCATTAGAAGAGGTAATTAACTCTAATAATCCCTAGCTTCCCTATTTTTATGATAATGAACTACTGATTCTTCCGTGGGATGAAATTGATTTTCTTCGACCATAGACTACATTTTTTCCATTTCAATTTGTTATTTTTTGTACTTTTTCTACACATAAATTATTTTCCCATTCCATTGATAAATTATACCTTGTTCCCCATTCTCTATTATTTAATTGGAATAAATTTTTCCTTCTTCCCCCATGGTTTCTACAGCTTGAGATCTCAGGAAAAGTTATCCTTCTTTTCCATGGTGAGTTTAGGAGTTGGTTAAGAGGTATTTTTTTAATCAGAAATATTGACAATAGATTAAAAATAATTAAAATATATTTCAATTCTATGATCATCCAATTTTTTGGATTAGGATGAACAGATTTTCTATCCCTTATATGTTAATATTATTCAATTTGGTTCAATCCATTTTATAATATCAAAAATAAAATGGAAAAGTGAATCTATAATATTCAGATTGAGCTATTAAATAATCAGGAAGTATTATTCAAAGTTTGTCTAAATCATACAACATAATTCTCAATATATTATTCAGTATGTTTAACCTAGGTTATCTGTTGTCAATTATAAATATATAGGTTGTTGTCCCATACATTGACTTATCCTAAAATTCATTCATAGTTATATGTTTCCTAATCAATGTTTTATAAATTTATCTGACAAAGTTTCTATTAAAAATCATATAATACCATCTATAAAGACATTGATTCAAGTATCTTTAAATTAGTGGTTACATTGTTACTATGGAATAAGTTATAAGGAATCACATCCCAAAGAACTGAATAGTTTAATTGTCTTAATAAAATGGATACATATTTTAGATAATATTTTAAATGAAATACATAAGATACAACACTGTGAGAGTAAAATATATACATTCATGATATTATTCATAAATTCCATACTCATATCCCAAGGGTAAAATAAATGAAATTTCAAATACCCTGTAAGGGTTACACACACATTATTTTTTATTGAATAAATAATTAATAATAAATATAAAATTGTAAACAAAAAACACACATTACATTTAATCAATAACCTTTATATCACAAGAGGATAAGGAATAATCATGATGTAGAAATAAATATATGGATAATAATTTCATTTAATCAAAAACCTTTATATAATTGAATCCATATATAATATCATAGTGAATATATCAGGGGTAATAATAACCCAACTCTTAATGAGGGAAATATATAAAATTGGGAACCATGATCTCCAAAATCATGATATCTATAATTTTAAGATATTTCATATGACATTTTAATCATTATGGGTAAAATCCCATCTAATTTGTCCAATTTATTTGTGTCATGAGATGTACTGATGCATAAAGGGGATATATAATACTAGGCTCCACCCATCACTATAGGTCAAATGAATTCCTCATATATTGAAATTGTTAATTTAATTCATGAACAAATATTCCGTATCAAAAAATAATGGTACTATGTAAATAATAAAATTTTATCAATAATTCCCTACTCAATAAAATACAATAAAAATGTAAATCTGTATATCAAATTGGTATGTGACTTAGGCAATAATCATATCCATGATACAATAATATGGATTTTTATGATAAATGTGACATCGAATGATAAAACAATACTGAGTTATTTAATGTTTGGTTTCACTAAAACTCATACCTAGGAGTGAGTACGAAATATAATAGTTTTTTGTATTTGAAAAATAAAAGTACCACAAATAAACCATCACTACATGTGTTTCTTTTGAATCATATGACCGATGAAAAGAATAACATAAAATTAAACATTATATAAAATGAAGAGAAATATATTAATGATATAATACATAAAATGGGAAGGGTATACCCCACACCCTATAAATATTCGTTGAAAGTGGAATATATCTCATAGAAGTAAAAGTGATATGAGATTCCTTTACATTGAAATTTACTTTATTTGAATGTTATATAACCCCATGTATAATGGTTTACATCATTTTATTAATTTTAAACTATACAATATTAATATTAATAATATCATTTTCCCCCCTTATATCATATTATCATCAATTTTTTCTAATATTTCTTTATTACCCTTATTTTAGGTGTTCACTACTTCATTTTTTCAGACATATTTTTCCATGGATGTTCTAGTAATTATGAATATTATATAGTTTCATCATATCCATCATATTATTTATGGTGTAAATTTAATACATATTAAATATATATTCATTTATATTCCCCCATAAAAATATTAATATAACAATTTATTTTACCGTTCAAGGATATTGTAGGCAGTACTTATTTGTAAATATTGGATTCATTTTTAGATGGATGGAATAAAAGTATAGAAATTTTTATTTATAATTCATAGAATTAATAATAAACCATATATATCATATATACAAATTAGTTACAAATTTACAACCATCCATGTAATGTGGGGATGAATAATGAATAACACCACCAATTTGAGATGGTAATCCACACATTTTCAATAGCGATGTATTCTCTTTTCATAGGATTGAAAAAGGATTAAATATTTTTTTACCATAATTATTTTAAAATATCAATATATATATATGAAAATGAATATATTAATTTATTATGTAAATAAAACATTATGTTGAAGTAACAGAATAAATAATCTCGAAAGGAATTGTAAATATAGTTTCCTCTTCTTCGACGAACATCCTTTAAATATCATTGAAAGGGATCTAGGATTGGTATTTTAGAAGGGATGAAACCTTTTTAAGTAGGATGATGATATTTATAAGAGGAATAAGTAGGAATTGGATAATCTAGAATTCCTTGGGTGGTGTGAAGAAGTAAGGTATGAGTTTCCCTTTTATAATTGAGGTGAGGGGCTATTTTCAGGTTTCTCAATTGATTTAAATATTAAAACAACCCATGTTTTTTACCAGGATCATGATTGAATGAGTTTTTTAAATTTTCATTAGGTGGACGAGTTGAATATTAAATTGATCTTATGAATGTAATTTTCAGCATGTGGTCTATTTAAAGTGATGTATTATCTGTAGTTTTTATCTTTAGGGTTTCCCATATTTTTGGTTAGGTTTATAAATTGTTTTCCCCAAAATGAATTTGTTTTTAGTGAAGTAGAGTGAGGTACATGGTTGGGGAATGGTTAGATTAACTATGAATGTCAACTGAATCTCCCTTTATTAAGGGGAACAATTTTTGTAAACTATCAAATCTCCCAGGGGAGAACCATGTGGCCTGGTCAAGTTAAGTAGGAGGTATCGCTAGGTTTTAATTAACCATGTTGGTGGAGGTCCGTAGTCATGTAGATAATCATTAGTATATTTTAGAGATAGTTTATGAGTTATGCATGGTTTTCCAAACCAATCACCACGACCTCACACGGTGTTCCACTAAACTAGTGTCTATACAGGGTTTGGAGTATGACTTGTCAAACAATGTTGTAGAATCATTTTGGTATTGGTATTGGATAGTGATTCCTACCTAGTTGGAACATGGTAAAAAAATCATGTAACCTAACAGTTATCCTCTCTAATGTGATAGAAAATGCAATTGTTTTTATATATTCTATTTTTTTCCTCTCGATATTTTTATTTTTCATTAATTCCCACACAAGGAAAATATTTAAGCTTCTTGTGCTCCTTATAAACAAGTAGTTAAAGACTCTTCCTCATCCAAACTATGTTTATTTCACCATCGAGTGCATCAGAACTGTATCGGTAATCACTTAACTACTCCTGATTCTATTCCATGGTTACCTCATCATATGGATAGCTAAATTTTTGTATTCTATTTTTACCTATATTTATGGTGTTTGTCTATTATATTTTTTTCTCTGATTCTAGCTCAAAATAATTATTGATAAAGGAAAAACAATCTTTCCAAAGAATGAGGTAGTTGGTTTATATGAATATCTCATAATTTAGAATTGTTTTTATTATATTACTAATGTTACATGCACCTGACTTTCTAGGTGTCATCTTAAAATTTTGGAGCTCCATTAATTAATATCCTAAACCACATTGGGATCTATTTTATTACCTATTTCTATCGATAGATGTTATGACATCAACCTAATCCATCCCTTAGGATGGGTTTTCTAAATCACAGATTTATTATTATCTAATTTCTGTTTGGAGTACCCTTGGTGTGTGTTAGAATGCATATTATTGAAATCACCACTAATGTGTATTAAAATTCACCACATGAATGATATTTTTAGTTATAATTAAATAGAATGTTGATGGAAATGTCATTCTTTTTAAGAGAACAACCATTTCACGTGTAAATTATTATAATTCAAAATTTTAATTTTTTAATGATGTTTATTGTGCTATTTCTTATTGAATGGGTTCCTTCAATGTCCTTAAAGATTATTATAAATGTAATGTCACAATTATGAAACATAAATAAACTTTTCAGCTGATATAAGTAAATTTATTTGGGAATGGATACTCATATGACTTGGATTTACAATTTTTATTTTTATTATACTAAGAATGATTAAATATGACTCAAGAAATGTTGGTTTCCTTTTTATAGAACATTAGATAATGAGAACATAGAGCTTTTGGTATAATAATAAATTTCTTTTATGACTATAGGGGTCGTGATTAGGGTCATCAAGCATGAAATCTTATACCCCCAGTTCGAGAATAAGGAGCACGGTGTCTCATATGACTTCGGTTGTTGGGAATGTTTTCTCATGCTGCCTTAACTATGATGTTAAGAATGATGATCTGAACCTAGAGAAATTTTAAAGACATGATTTCCATCTACACTAATAATTAATTGGTCATACTTCCCATTTATTATCATGAAATATTTTATCATTATTTATTTAATCATTATATAGTTGGATGATATATCATTATTCATCAATTTGGATATTGAAGGAATAATGTCCATAACAGATTATGATACTTTATGATAATATAAGTACATGTAATTTACACATCAGGTTCTATGTAGTGTGAAATATTTATATATATGGATATATACACATATAAATATAGAAAACATATAAATAAATACAAACTTATAAATATTTATAAATTTAGGGTGACAATTGTAGATATATTACAGCTTTGGCTGAAGTAAGATTCTTCATCTTGGGTTCCTTGAAGAACATGATCCCAACTTGTTTAAAAGTATTATTCCAAAAATTATTTACATTTGATATACCTACACACTAATTTATTAATATTCATGAATAATACCAGAAAATAGAAACCATTGGTGAAGATATATTTACTATATATCACAACCTACTCAGGCCACCATTTCACTAGTGTACCAGAAGAGATCTTAGGTTTACTGGGCCAGGTTCATGAAATATATGTAGGTCTATCCTTTATGTATAAGATTTATTTTCAGATAAGAGGAATTATCATGTTATCCTCATTCTATTAGAGATAGATTATATGTCTTTTATTTAAATATTTTTAGTTTTTTAGTTTTTTTATCATTACTATATACTTATTCTATATCTATATGTACCTTTTATCATGTTCATGACTGAAAATTTATTCATTAAATAGTGATTTCCTGGTATTATTATGTTCCACTACCTCAATTTATTTATTATTATACAGTATTAATAAATAATATAGAGGGTATAGTATTCCCGCTATACCACAATTAGACCATCACATCTTATAGTTATTCACTATCATATGGGGAGGTGTTCTAGAGGCCTATTAGTGAACCAAATCGAGGTAGTTTTTTAGTGGATCTCAAGTCAATATTTTACTAATGGTATAAGAGAGACTTTTTCACTATTTCATACTATTTTTTATGGTATATAGGAGACAATTATGGTATCAATACATGATAAATATCTTGTTTCAGGTTATAGAAAACCCACACACGGGGGAAATATTAAGTTTCATGGGACGATATTATCGATTCTATTATTTTATAGATTAGTGAAATTTTACCTTAGATTCCCATTGTACATCAATTGGTTCTTGATTTTTGAATTATGACTTACCTATTGGTCTTATATGGAACAATACAATGTGTGTTCATTCATCATTATAGACACAATGGTATTCAGGATCCATGCATAGTCCATTACATGTAGGTTGAATTAATAGATTACATAATACTAATGCTATATAAAAGGAGTGATATTCTATATTATTTATTTATCATATATCTATTTCATGTATAACTATTTAGGAAAATATTTTATTATGATTTCATTTATTCCATGATTTTGTGTTATATATTAGCATTCCTTGTTATAATTGTGATATATGGTGGATTAAAAAATGTATACATCAACCTAAATTGTATTTTCCCACTTTGCATAATGATGAAATTACAGTTAATCAATAAAATATTTCTTTTGGAATATGTGCCCATTGTTTCATGATATAACACATTAATTTTTACAATTAAATGGGTTTTAGAATTGTAATATATAATGCTTATGGAGGTTATATATATTGGAGAATGGTGACGCAATTAATCAAACCATATTATATAGACATTCTATAGTTGAAATTAAACATGTTAATAATATTGAAATTAAATGGGAACCAATGTTCTGATTTATAATGATTATGGGACATTATAATTTGGTGGTTGGTAACCCACATAAAAAAACATTACATATAGACTTATTTATTATGGAATTAAAGCTTAACACATGGTTGGAGATACATAGTTTCCATTTGAATAATATAAAGTCAACATCCATTATAATGTTGTAAGGATGGATCTTATCACTATACCATGATTCTTATACATATATGATTAATAAAAATTACTATAGAAAATAACCTCCTTGTATCGACATTCACATTGATATTTTGGGCATTATGACCCCATAGACTAATTAATGAATTTCCCAACTAGACCAATGTATGTTTGATAAGGAATGTTTTTTATGAGATAAATGGACTCAAACTAAGTATATCATAATTGATATTATATTTTTATGTTTTAAACACATTAAAAGTGTTTTAAAAGTATTAAATTATTAGGGGTGACCCTTGTAGGACACATTTTCCTTTGTTATGTATTGGTATTTAACCCCACCGAGGTATGTCATTTTAAAGTGAAAGGAAATTTAATGTGTAAAAAACTGCATATATTGTATTACATATAAATTTATGGTAGAATTATACCTGAAAAATTCCCTTAATTCACAAAGAATCATTATCTTATTTTTAGAATTCTTCTTATGATTCAGTTAATAAAAATTTCAATTACAATCTAAAGAGTGTTTTACTCTCTAGATTGGAAATTGAAATTTTGTTTAACAGATCCAATTGTTTAAATTATTGAACAAAAAATGGATAAAATTTAAAAAATAATATATTTTTATTGAAAGTCTATATTGTATAAATTAAATAGATAACATAGTATATCTGTTTTTATTAACTCGTACTTGACACCACTAGTAGGTAAGCTGTATAAAATTTTTATCAAATGAGCATCTTTAAATGCCATAAAATGTAACCTTTAATTTTATTTTATATCCTTAATAGATATGTAATGGTTTTTGTTAATGTTTCTCATAGACCCAGTTAACCTAATCCAAGACACTTTTGGGCTTAGAGGTTTATTGGCGGGGCCTAGTAATCTTTTTTGGTGTGGCCTTATTTATGGTTGATATCTTGTGTACATATGGAGATAAACCAAATATGGTAGTTACATATGACCATAATGTAATGATATTTTCATTATTTTAGTTTTAATATGAGAGGTACCATTCATGGGTCATTTTTCCTAAGTTGGACTCCTAGTAATGAAAATAATTTCCCAATAAACTGGTTATCTTCTAGAATGTATTGTCATGTTAAATGAATGATCTTCACAAGTTTCTATAGTTTAGTATGTTATAACTTCTTTGGTCATGACATACCACTATGTAGGATTTGGGAACATCATCTTCTTTTAGTGGGATATCATATTCTCAAATTCATTAGTTCAAAATACGATATTTTTATACCATAGTGTCATGCATTTTCATGAATGGTTCTTTACATGTTAAAAAAGGTTCATTACCAATAGTTGTTTGGGTAAAAATGTCTCAAGATTACTTAAATTGTTGATCTTCCAGAATTTATATCCTTGTTTATGGAATGTGAAACGCCTAATTCTTAAATTCAGTAGTTTATAAATTCCTTGGGTATGGGAAACCGCTATGTAGGTTGTGTGAAAATCTCCTACATTTAGTTCTCTATCACATTCTAGGAGTTTCTAGTTCCATATATGATATTTTTATGTCATAGTATCATTTCTTTTCATACACAGATCTTGTTATGTTAAAATATGTTTATTAACTACAGTTTTTTGAGTACAAATTTCTCATGAGGCCTTAAACTATATGGTTACAAACCTGCTTGGATAAAGGGTTGTGATTTCATAAAGGCTATGTTTATAGGTCATATCTGGAATAGATATTCTGGTGTGTTCTGAGCTTATGATGAATGTTTATCCTTTTAGCTGGAAAAAAGATGTTGATTTGTACTAGGAATTCAAGATCACATTTTTAAAATGATTTTTTCTATGACATGCTTAATCTGAGTGTGTTATACCTTCAATGCCTGATGAAAATGAGACACACATACTTGAATCTAGGGGATCATCAACTTTATGTATAATAATTAATCTAACCTAGTGACTTATACGTATCTAGTTTTCATCCCTTAATGGGAAATGATTATTAAATGTTTTTACCACATCATGGAACCATATTCGATGGTGGTGGAACATATTCCATTGGATGTTTTTCGTTATCATTAGAATTATAATTATGAAACTCTTAATATGGTGAGAATCATGTTGTTCATAATAAGTATTTCCTTCCCTGTAGAAGGAACACGATCATAAAGGGACATTACATAAGGGTAAAAATGGGTTTATGGAGATAGATTGCTTGTAAGATGTTCAAGATTATTAAACAACTCCCTGAGGCTTGATTTCATTTGATACCTAATTTCACTTTTGGATGCTATTTTGGAAATGATTTCCATGTGATATCCATCCTTTATATAGATAATGTTACAAGTAGAACAATCCACTTTTCCTTGATAATTTAAAACTATGAAATGTGTGATTAGGGTCTAGAACCATGTAGTATGGGATTATACACCCACTTTGTAATTCTTTTTGGGTGCACACATGTGGTGTGGGATCCTTTTCGATAACCATTCACTGGGTGTGTATTTTTCTTGAAGGGTTGATAGTTTCTATTGATGCTACTGATAATGAAACCCCATAGCTTGAGTAGCATAAATATAGTTCTTGTGATGATTGATAACTTTAAATCAAATTGGTCAACATATGATGGTTTAACCATGTTTGAACCTAGAAATTCATGGTTGGGATACATAATTTCACCTTTTGGATAAGGTTTCAATAGCCTATTTCAAATATAAGTGTTTCTCAAATGCGGTATCATGCACCCAGTGATAAAATCTTTGTCCACTCTTTATTTGGAGCTATCCATGACCCCTATCCCAACCTCATCATCTATCTAATCAGGATGTGTTGGTTATATGCAGAGTTAATCATAGTCAGTTTTATTTCTGTATTAATTGTTGGACACCAGGAATGTGTTATGAAAGTGAGATTTAATTGAATCCTTATGTTGTTGAATCTAACATAGATAGTTGGAAGATGAACCTCATTTCAGAATAGCCATGGAAACGTAAGGACAATTTTTGGTTGACCTTATGTAATTTGATAATATGACCTAGGATTGTTTAAATTTGGAGACTTCAATACAAGTCAATAAATGTCTTCAGCGAACATGTTTGATGAATTCTCGAGGTGCATCCACCTAAAGGATTTTAGATCTATTGAATGAAATGCACTGATTTTTTGAGTTTAGAATTTATTGAGAACTGTCGGATGGAGGTTTACAAACATCATCTCTTTAAAGGAGTTTTATATAGTCATAGTGGAACTATATCACGCACACTATGAGTTTTGTAGGGTCCCAGGGAAATAGTCATTTAGTCCTTCCAATGAAGGTCAATGCGATCAATTTTACACTAGGTCTATCAATGTTGAGTATATTATTAGGAATGAAGATTATGGGGTGTGTAATTGATCATAATTGGGTGTACTAATTTTTAAACATTTCTATATCATCATTAAAAATATATGGGAGAGATTCGGTAGAAAATAAATTTGGTTTTGCAGTCTTGGATCAGAATTGGAAACTCAAATATTGATGCCTAAGGTGGGGAGATCATTAGGAAACCTGTTAAAGGAGATAATGGCATAATCGTGTCTAAGGTTAGAAAAGTTGAGGTATTCTATTTCTCTATATTCCAACTATGTTAAAGATATTATTTTTTATATTTAGTAGTTTAAACATCATATTCTTAAATGAAATCATGAGGGTTCATATAGTGATTTGGAATGAAAGCTTTATGTTTGAATGAAACATCATAAGCATAGTATGTTTGGTTTTATATATGTTGTTACCCAACGATTCATAAGGATGAGAAGTTATAAGTTGTGGGAGATTTTAATGAGTTGTTTTTTAAAGTGGGTTAAAAATACCATGTGTTCTTAACATATCCTTGGGGGGTCATGAAAACACATAAATTGAGTTTATAAATGTAATTTATATCATTATATCACATGAAATTATTGTTTTTCAATGAGGTTCGAGTCTCATGTTTTGTCCTATAAGTTCTACTATGAATCAAAGACATTTTCCACTGAAATAATCATTTTTTCTGAAGTAATGTGAGGCACACGGTTGACGTATATGTTGGTCAATAATGTGGCTCCATTTTCTTAAAGGTAATGGTTTTTATAAACCATGAAATCCCATAGGGGAAATATTGTGGTATAGTTTACTTGAAAAAGAGGTGTTACACTGTTTGACATACCCATGTGAGTGGAAAAGCATCGATGTGTGGATAGTTTGTGGATTATTGTAAAGGTGGAACATAGTATGCCCATGGTTTCCCAATCTATTCTAAATTCCTGAAAACATACTACCACTTAACTAATTGTTACGTATGGTTAGGCACCCAACATTTCAAATAGTGTGGGCAAACAATGTGGGTTGCAGCTTAAGATAGTGAAGACCACATAGTTGGAAAATGGTTACCAAAATTGTGTGGCCAATCAACACAACTCTATAATGGGATATCGAATACCTTTTCCCCTATAGCTTATTCCTCCCATACCCCACCATTTTATTGACCATTGTTTTCACTTGGGGAAACTAATCAAAATACTCTTATCCTCATCACATTTTTCATGAATCCTCTTCCTCATCAAGAATGTATTTTTCACACTGTTGTGGGTTTGGTAGTCGTATAAGAAAGATCTCAACATCTCTTCATGCACTTTTTCATTTTCATCTCCATATAGAATTCTAAATCAATACAAGATGTTTTTCCTTGTTTTTAGGTCATTTTCTCAATAATCCATTTTATTATGTTATGGATTGACCCAAATCATGATAATGGTTTATTAGACCATCCTATGAATGAGGTAGAAATTACATATGGTTTCCCTTAATGTGGAAATTGTTATATTATATTGAAGTTGTTCCACACACTGGACATTTTGAGTGTTGCTTTTAAATTATTATATTCTTATAATTAAATGATGAAACCCCCCATGTGATGTGTTTTATATCCTTTTCTAATCAATGGTGGATATAACTTCAGACTAAACCACCCTATATGGTGGTTACTCTAAATCAGTTATTTATCATTATCATCTTTATGAATATACCATCCATAGAGTGTGTTAGTTTCATTGTGGTTGAAATCAACATTATGTATTACAAAATTACTCCACATAAATTAGATTTTTAAATACTTTTAAATGAATTGTTGATGGAAATATCTTACTTTTTAATAAATAAACCTTTTGCAATAAATTTTCTTATAAATCAAAAATTGAGTTGAATGATGTTGTTCCTAGTTCCTTGCCTTATGGAACGGGTTCGTTCTATGGATATAGAGCTGATTATAAATTTAATATCCCTCTTTTCACTTATAAATTTATTTCCTACTGATATAAACATAATTGATTATGACATGGATATTATTATTATTTTCTTTTCAATGTTAATATAGATTAGTCTAAAATGTTTCCACTAGGCCTTGAGCGATGTTGGTTTCCTCTTTACTGATCATTGGGATATGTTATCATTGGAGAAGTGGGATTACAATGAATTTTATTATGAATAGAGGGGCCACAACTAGGGTTATTCAACATGAGGTATCAAACCACTAGGTTTGGTATAATGAGAATGGTAGCTCACATTTCATAGGTTGTAGAGAATGGCATCTCACCCCCTCGATTAGGATGTCGAGTGTGATAGTCACATCTAGGAGCATGATGTTGAATATTATTTCTGTATCTCATTTCATAAAATTGGATTTGTTACATATTTATTATCAAGGTCAGTTTTATCGTTATTATTTTTTCATGATATAGTTGGTTGAGATGTAATAATTCATTCACTGACCTGTTATGGGCATCACTCCCCTTACAGTGCATGACAGTCTAATAATTATTTAAAGATTTCAATGTTATGCCTCTGGCCTGGACCAATATGATCTATTTATATCTATGAATATATATTATTTTATGTATATAATACATATATATAAACAAACACACACACACAATGACACACACACACATAAATATATATATTCTGGGTGACAAGATCAAAGACATCCCAAATTTGGGTGAAGTACATATAGTTGATTAGGTGTCCTCAAGGAAGATGATCCAAACTTGGTTGCATTTAATATTCCAACACATTATTTATTTTGACATATATTCACACTATTATATATTATAATAATAGAGAAGATTATGAAGTACATTATATTGGTGGTGTCATTCTGAGTATATCTTATATTTAGTTTGGGCTTCCATTTCACTAGTGTAGTCGAACCAATCTCATGTTTGTAGGATCATGTTCCTAAATTGTACCTTCTTTCTACTACCCTACTTATCTAAGTTGGATTAAGGGATAAGTGGAAAGATATTGTTCTCATGATTTCATTGGAGTCATCTTATGTATATTTTATTTGTTTATTTTCCTTTTTCTATAATGTTATGTATTGTATACTAGTTTTTTATCTATCTTCACTATGTATTGTGTTCATTCAAGATCAATTATTCAATAAATAGTGACTAGAATATATTAATATATCCCACTTAATTTATTTATTTATACATCTGATCAATTTGTAACTAATCTAGAGTGCATAGTCTCTCCAATATACCACTATTAGTCCAAAAGATGTATCCCCTTGACCACAGTATCATGGTTCTAGAGAATTATTTTTTTTATATTGGAATGAATATAAGGAATCTAATCTTGAAGGATTGATCAGTTTAGTTCTACTTTAAAATAGATTAAATATATGAAAATTATCTTACTATTTAAAATATACAATAAAACATAGGAACTGACTCCAAAACTATATTATTATACAAGATTAATCCTGCATATATGTCATAATTCACATTCTAGAATCTTGTAAAAATAAAACATAAGAAATAGTTGAGATCATATGCATTTAAAGGGTACCCATAAAATAGAATCTATCATAAATAAGCATAGAAATTATAGAAATTAGAGTAATAGAAACAAAAGAAATTTAAACATGATGAGGGAATGCATAATGTCATATGTCTACACTATTAATATATATCCTTAATATATATACTGTCAAGATCTATCATAGGGTAGATTTTGTTTTTAGGTAGAAACACGTATGATTTTTGTCATGATATATCCTCCAGACAATATTAAATTGCATGGAAACAAATGTGATGGGCTTGTTTCAAATTAATTTCATCTTATGAGACATAATGATTCATCGAGGGGATATAGAGGGCCCAACCCATCACTTACTATGTCTAATGGGTTCCTCATATGAAAACATAAACAATATAAACATTTGTATTAAAAATAGGATACAAAATGTGAATACTTTAACCTAAAACAATGATTGCTAACAAAACAGAATATACATAGTCTAACTGGTCATTAAACCTTCAATAAAATAAGGTAGATTAAATGATAATAGATCAATCTCAATCAATGAAAATTCCGAAATGGATGTTGAAATATATTAAAATAATCTAATAAAATCATTTGAAATATCTTGATAAAAACCTTTTTATGAAATCATTTAATTTATAGAGGCACATTTATAAATGAATACATTTTAAAAAATAGTTTTTTTATTCAAAGTGTCCACTTTCACATTGAAACTTTTTAGTGAAATTTGAAATTTAACATTTAAAAATATTAATAGGATTATAACTAAATCCTTAAAACCCATTTTTTAAACATGGACATGAATGAGATATATTTACAATACTAAATCATAGAAACATATAAAATGATATTTTAGATAAAGATACCTTTTCATAAAACCCTAAAGATATTTATAATTATTTTTTAAAAATAACATTGAATTTTATGATAAATATGTCCTTGTAAATGCTTATTTATAATAACTCATGAATAATAATGAAATTGCGAAATTAACCATTACATTAGGTTAGATGATTTTTGTAGGTGTCTGAAACTCCTATATTATAGGATTAAATTTGTTATTAAATTAAACTGGAACCAATTATGTATTTATAATATCATATATTAATCATTTATGACATTATATTACCCGTTTATTAACAATTCCATGTTAAGTAAACATTTTGGGTTATAATCACTTTGTTTCTCGTACATGTTTTCACTTATCATTCTCAATCATATTAAATAGATCATTGTTTACATACTTCCTATATTTAAAACATTATTTATATGTAATATATATTCCAAATATAAATATATATAAATGATATATATATGAAATGGAATACAATGTTCATGGAGATGGTAGGTCGTACGTGCGCATGAACACAATTTCTGTTTTATTATCATTTTGAATGGAAGATTGTAAATGAAATATATGTAAATATATATAATATCATAGTAGCATTATCATGTAATATATTTCATATTTATTTATTTTATATATTTTTATGTTCATTCTGTCTTGGTTATCATGGAATATGAATCTCACCGCGTCTTGGAGATGATAGGTCGTACGCACACATGAGTGATAGTATCATTTTATTAATGGTTAAATGATACATAATTGGATGGTATATTGATTATAAAGAATCATTATCATGTAATAATACATATTTATATCCATTATACTCATTATTATACCCTTCTAAATAATGTAGTTTTAAAAAACCAAAATGCCCCACTCTGTAAAGATGGTAAGCCATTCATTCGCACACATAATGATATTAGTTTTCTTATAATAGGAAAAAAGAATAATATGGTTGTACCATAATCTCAATAATGTCTCTACGTATTTATGATTCATGAGTAATTACATTGGTATGGAAATAAAATATATAGTGAAAGTAGAATAAGAAATAAAATTGAATAGAATTTGTAAAATAATTACCTCGTATTCGATGGACTTCATCTGGATATCCTTTTAGGGGCACTATGGATGTCGTTTTTGAGAACTAAGAACTCCAAAATTGATCAAATAATATAGAGAGGATAATTGGCCAGAGATATTTTGAGCTAAAAGGATCAAGGTTGTGTGACTAATTGAGGGAGGACGTTCCTTTTATAAGAGAGGGGAGGGGCACTTTAGCAGAATCTAAAATTATTAAAATATAATTACACTGTTATAGATACAAATTTATAAAAATGACCCTTCAATATAAATTAGAATACCTATTTAACCATATCATATCCCTTGTTATTATTTTTGTTTTTTAATAATTCTATTATAAATTAATTAAATAAGATATCATTCTTATCAAATTTAATAAAATTCATTTAATTTGACTTAAAATACATTAATAAATAGTGGGAAATAAAATATAATGTTTTCAAACATATTTAATTTTTCATATAAATCTATTAAATTTTTATAGACACATTATCTAATCTAAAATATTTCAAAATTAATATTGTTTAAATCATTTATATTTTTATGTTAATTAAATAAATATTATTTTAGAATTGAAGAGACTTTATACATAATTATATAAAATCTAAATTATCAAAATATATTTATGTAATGAATATAATTTATATTATATCAAGGTATATTTTTATATTCATTTATATATTGAAGTTGGCCCTATGTGGGCATATAAAAGATACAAAATAAAAGATCATGATATTTTGTGACTACCTTTGATTTAAATAATATATAATTTATTTTCATGGAAAATTATTAATTAATCAACTCAAAAAAAATCATAATGTGATATGGGATGACTCTTCATCATATAATAATTTTTGGACATGATTTAGTTTTATTTTAAACCATATAATTTTGATTTAACCATAATTAATCTATTTAATTTTCATTGCGGTAAAAATATTTTAAATGTTCAATGGTTATAAATTTTTACATTTATTTTTTAATTTGTCCATAAATGAAATTTAATGACATTTTAAACCATATAATCATCATTTTGTATTTTATTAATAATTTTGATGATTTAATAAATTATTATTTTTATAAAATATGAATAATATCAATTTTGACCCAATTCATTATATTAAATTTTAATAAAATCCAAAATAATGTAATTTCCCAGACCTCCTTGGTTCATTATGTTCTCAAAATCAAGTGTTTGGGGTGTTCTGGGAGGCAACAATAGCTCTATTCAAGGGTTTTAAAAAATCAATATTTTTCCTTTGGTAGATCGAGGCGTTGGGGAGTTAGGGCATTAATAGGTCGAGGAATTAGTAGTTTGAGGAATTTATAGGTTGAGGTGTCAGTAGATCAAGGAATTTGTAGGTCGAGACATCGGTGAGTTAGGGAAATGGTTGGTCAGGGTGTTAGTGAGTCAGGGTGTCAGGGATTTAGGGTGTTGGTAGGTCGAGGAATCAATGGCTCATCCGTTTGTGAGTCCTGCATTAGTGACTCACTGTTAGTGACTCATGTCGATGACCCTCCCATTAGTGAGATAATTCCAGTTTTTCCCAGCATTTCCAGTTATGCAACATAAACATTTTATTCAATGTAAATCACGTTTAAAAGCATTGTCTGAGAATATATAAATGTGTTTCAAAAGATATTAATAATAGTTTTAATATCATAATGGTACTTAGAAATTGAAATAGTAAAATCGTATGGTCTTGACTATGATCCACCTTTAATGTACCCTTAATCAAATCCCCTTCCATTGATATAGTATTTGGCATTTCTAAAGACAAGATCCTCTCTTCCTTGAAAACTTTTGTTTTCACTTGGTGTTCCAAGAACACTTATTCCATGAGGATTCGTGCACCTTTTCTATAATAGTCTATTTTATTTTCTCTTGGAGTCCTTCCTACTTCTCATGTGACCCCCTATTTTGGCTCAAGGATGAATATTTGGTTGGCTATTGTTCCATGTAGGAATTCCATTATCTCTCTTTGTGTTGTTCATCACAAGGGGTGAGTGTACTCATGTCCCCTTAAGAATACAAATGGGCTCAAATTTATTAATGATAATAATAAAAAATAAATAAGGATAATGGAATATGATGACAATGATTTCATTGTTTTATATGTTATATTTGATTCGTGTTGTGTTTTTTAAGTGTTAAATGCCATCTAAAAATCATAGTCATTGGTGGACTCTGTTTGTGCACCTGTATAACTAGTGAATATTTGTTGATGATCCTATTTTGAATGGCCAAAATTAAGAAAACATGATTAATCACTTATATCTAGTTATGTATATTCATTCCTAGGATAAAACTTTTTCTGTGATCACTCCTTAATTATCAAAGTTGAATTAAATAATGAGTGTTTATAAATATAAATACCCTTGGCTATTTGGTGGGGTTGGGTGATGTATATGGTTCTATTTGACCATGTATTTGTGATGGTCATGCGATGTTATGGTTGGGAGTATGGCTGTGTATATGGGGTGGTATGACTGGTGTAATGGAATCATTGGTTGAGATATTGGTTGATTATAGAGTAGATTACTTGTTTTTTCATGGGACTTCATGTAGGTAGTTTTTCAGAAGTGGGGTTACAGTTTTGGGATGTTCGATGTTTTTGTTTCTAGGTTGTGGTGTTGTTACAAAGAAGGGATACCTATTGTGTTTGTGATGATGTTTGTTGGGTATTTTTTTTTTATGATTAACATGGTGAAATTACATTGAATAATTATATTGGGAGTGGTTGGATAGGTGTTCAATAAATCAGAGTGTGGAATGGGACTGCAAACTGGTTGATTTTTTTTGTTTTTCTATATATGGTGTTTTTTCGTACTATGGGGCTACTAAGGACTGTTTAGGAGGGATTAATTTATTAATAATAAAGGTGTTTCATTGTGTGTCCATTTCTCCTGAATTTTCAATGACATTGAGAGGTGTTTATGGGTTATGATGTTACTTGTGGTGTGTTGTGTTTCGTAGTATCCCAAGTAGGGATTGAATAAATTAATTAATGAATTGATAATACAGAATGACAACTGGTTAAATAAATTGGTTGGGGGAATGTTTATAGTTTTGGCTTATAGTGATGTGGGTTCATTTATCGACTTACAAAAGTGACCACTGTTCCTAGTGATACATGCATGTTGGGTTGGTATAAAGGGAAGTTTTGGTGTGGGATAATTGTTGTTTTGAAACCCCATAGGTTGTGATGAGTGTTTGTGGCCTATATATATAAATATAGCTCCTTGAGTTTTCTATACACACCCCACCTATGTTGAGAACTACTTACTAAACACCCCCCATGGATTTTGGGGATGGCGTCCTTTCCCAACTTCTTGATGGGATGATGGATATATGGTTATTGGATTTTCTCTACTACCCTTCTATTTATTTGTAACCCAAGACACTTCGGGTTGGTTGTAGTGTGGTTGTGAGGCCCATATTTCTACGGGTGATGTGTGATTGCTAGGTGTATTTGGGATAAGATATGTTGTTCTTTCCTAGGTGTCTTCTGGTTGAGGTTGTTGGTTTTTGGCCTAGGTTTCCACATGGAGGATGTGATATGGTTCTGGACCAGGTGTTTTTTGATGGGATGTTGTATGTTTCCCATGTCTGTGTATATAGGTTGTGACAGTGGGGATTTTTGGAAGAGTGTGGTAGTGTTAGGAAGTTCATCGTTAGGGATGAGAAGTTAAGTAATGTGAATTTTACGGGGTACCCAAATATCTATGTTATTACTACATTACTTCTGATGAATTTCATTATTTGGTGAGTACGAATTGATGAAGTTCAGGTGGATAGTATACCTTGTTCTATGATTTTTCGTTTTTGTTGTTTTTTCACATGGGAATTAGTATGATTCTCCCACTTGTTCGAGAGAGGCATTGTATTTTCTTATTGGGTGTACTTAAATGTTCACCCTTAGTATATAAAACTGTTTCTAGGTTTCCAACGTTATTTTGCAGGCCATGCTAAAACTCACTAGCTCGGACATTGGGGATAGTTTCTTTGAAACATCATAGTTTATATTTTGGTAATTTATTTAGATCATTTCATTTTATTTATACTAGTTTTACTCTAAAAATGAATTCGTAATGTATTTTGGATTCTTATATATATATATTGGAGATTTTTTGAAGTTGATATATCTTATCTCTTGATATTGGTTAATATAAAAAGTGTAATGCCACCTAATTATTGAAATTTGAATACACTTGGTGATGGTGGCCACCTCAGGGCCTATTAGAGGTGGGAATTAGTGGTCATTATCTCTGTTTCTCTATTTCCATATTAAGAGTGGCTCTATTGAAGGGAGGGGTCCTGACTGAATTGTTTCATAGTGAATTTTTTTTTGAAGAAGGGCGGTGTTACCCTGTATGTTCCTTTATACAAAAGTTTATAGGGACTTTGAGAAGTGTGTGTGTGTTATGATGTTACATGCTATGTGATGTGTTTTATAGTCACCTCAATAGTGATGGAATAAATAAGTAAATGAATTCATAATGGATAATGAAAACTGGTTAAATGTATTCACATGGGGAATTGTTCGAGTTGTGGAATGTATTGAAGCGGCATTCATTTTTCAACGTATTGATGTGTCTATCATTCATAGTGATACATGAATGTAGGGATGGAAGTAAGGTTAGTTTTTTTGATATGATTTTTTGTTTTGAAAACCCATAGGTTGGGATGAGTGTTTGGTAACTATATATATACATGTTGTTCCTTGTGTTATCTATATGAACCCAACCCCTTTTGGGAACAACATGACGAGCCCCCATATTATTATGGGATTGAGTGTCGTTTCATAACATCCTGTTGGGATGATGGATAGATTTTTACTGGATATTATCTTATCCCTCTTCTAGGCATAGATATCTTATGACTCCTTAGAAATGTTATGGTGTGGTTTGGAGGCACAAGTGCTTGCTGGTGAGGTGTGCTTCCCAGGTGTCTTTACGGTGAGATATGTTATACTTTTCTAGGTGTCTTTGTGATGAGGTTGTGGTGTTATGGACCATGTGTCTATGGGAGGTATGTGTTGTGGTTGCAGACTATGTTTTTACAGGAAGGATTTGGTATATGTCCTAGGTTTGTGTAGGTAGGATGTGATAGTGTGGATTGTAAAAGAGTGTGTTTGCGTCATGACATTTAATGGTAGGGATGAGTATCTAACTAGTGGTATGTGGTGTAGGCTTACCAAAAATCAATGTCCTTACTACTATACATTAGTTTACTTGCGTTATTTGGTGATCATTCCATAGTGAGTTTGAGTTGGGTAGTATAACATCTTATGTGATTTTTTGTTTTTGATGTTTTCTCATATGGGGAATTAGTAGGATTCTCCCACATGTTCATGTGAGAAATTGGGTTTTTCAAAGTAGTATACTTGTATGCTCACCCATTGTATATAATTTTATTTTTAGGTTTCCAATGAGATTACATGGATAGTTTTGTACCTTACTAGCTTGGATATTTGGGATAGTTGTTGTGCCGCCTCTTAGTTTTTATTTTGGTTTTTAAATTGGATCTAGTCATTATTTTTAATGTAGTTTTACATTAAACATATACGTGGGATGGATTTTAGTTTCTTATGTATATATATACATGTCTTGGAGTTGACTTAGTTTAATAAATCTCATCTTCTGATATTGGTTACTATAAAAAGGGTAACACATCCCATTTTATGGGATTTTAATACCACTACAACTAGTGTCTACACCAGGTTCTACTAGAGGATGCAATCTGGGGGTCATTGTCTCTCTTTCTATGTTTCCATCTTAAGAGGGGTATTTATGGAGGGAGGGGTTTTGATAGACTAATATTAGAGGTTCCTGTAGAGAGATAAGACTGGGTTTGGCGTTAGGTGCAGTGAGGATTGCATGGGTTTGTAGAGAAGTAGTGTCAGGTGGTCATGGTGACTGACATATGCCATGGGAGATCGAATTTGAAATTGGATTTTAACCACCACCCTCGTGATCCAATGCATGAACTCTCAGCTTTCCAAATGACCATGTGAGGCCACATCATTTATGGGGTACATTCCCTGGGGAAGTTATATGAATCTTGATGACTTTTTTTTTTCTGTTTTTGGGTTTTTTGGGAAATTAAAAAAATGGGTTGAAATGAATCCAAAATAAATTCCACACTACTTGAGCTTAAGAGTTCCTAGGTTATCATTCACCTATGGAAATCGATTAACATCCACGACTATCTCAGGCAGTGATGGTTCACAATCTGATCTTCCTTATTGATAGAGGGTTGATCCATAGGAGGAGGACAACCAATGTTAGAAGATTCATGGTGCTTTCTAGTAGCATAATAATGAAATATATGATGGTAGAGTTTTAGATAATGTGATGGGGAGTTTCCTACAGGAGACGGTGAAAACATTCAGCCTTTTTCGGGCTCCGACAGAGTTCCGAGATCCATTGGTGGGTAGTAAGAAGAGGGGAGTGACACGTTAGTGGTAGATAATGTACATTGAGGAGTCAAAGGAGACTTATGTTCTGTGGGATGATTTTGAGATGGAGTTTCTATTAGAATTTATTTCTTCAACCAAAAAATATGAAAAGCTACATGAGCTACTATCCCTCCAACAAGGGAGTATTTCAGTATGGGAACTGGGGATCAACATAAAGGATCTTCTTCACTTTTCACGAGATCTCTTTCCAGATGAGGATTCACGTGTGATATTCATATAAGAGGAAATCTATCCTACCCTTCAATGCCCAGATTCACACTTAAACATGCTGATATACATTGAATTCTAGAAGATGGATGAGGTAGCTTAGAGGTTGTAATTTTGAGGATTTATACTATCAGAGGAGAACCATAGAGATTCTATACATTTGATGGATATCAGCCGAAAATATATGATTTTTGGGCTTTCATTGTTCGTCCAAAAGAGGGGCGGTCATAGTATTTTCATTTTCGACCTTCCAGACCTCATGATTTTTTAATAGTATTAGGACCTAGGTGATTCCTTTATAGAGGTTGTGGGAACTTTCAGAGTCATTCCACATATCAACATAGTATGGTGGAGGTGGAAAGGTTTAGCGCCTGTATCCGAAGCAGTTTTTATCCATGTCTTTTCAGTAGTTGAGAAAGTATGCTTATTCTCCATCAAGTGGAGACAGATCAGAAATAGTCCAACCATCAGGAGATCCTAACAGACCTCAACCCAAACATGATTGTGGATGTAGCTAACAACAGAGAGGAAGAGGAGTTGGGTTTGGTTAGTTACACACTATAGAGGAAGCAGTTCCGTCTAGTCTAGATATCATTCGCAGTATGATCAGTTTTTTCAATACTCTTGTTTGTGGTTTATTTGATTCAAGAGCATCAAACTCCTTTGTTGCACTGGGTCGATTCCATGCTTTGGTACTACACATATATGGACTTTTCATGACCCTAGTGATTAGTACACTAGTTAGAGGTCATACCATCGTGTTTGATGCTGTCGAAGGGTGTTGACTAATGTTGGGGCCGCATTAGTCATGTGGGGATATCTTCTTGCTACAGATTCAACCATATGGGGTCATACATGGCATTAATTGGTTGTTTTATGTTCATGATATCATTGAATACTTTTGAAAGAGAGTTTTATTTTCAAATATGGTACCCCAATGTGTGGATTTCTTGGGGAACTACCATCTTCTGATGTATTTTTGGTGCATAGAGCCTCTTCTTTCCTTATTAGCTGAGTTATCAGTGGAATTGGGGGATAATGATATGATAGAGGTTTGAGGAGATCGCATTGAGTTCATAGATGTTTTCCCCGATGAGGTTGTGACTCTACCCCATTGATGTGACATTGTGTTAATGATATACATACAACTTGATGTTAGTCAAATTTTGATTCCCCCTTATTGGATATTTCCTTTGGAGTTGTGAGAGTTTTAGATCCACATTGACGATCTAATGATGAAGGGCATAAACTGTCCAAGTGTGTCACTGTGGGGGGCACTGGTCATGTTTTTAAAGAGGACAGATGGTGGTCTATGAATGTGTATAGACTACAGAAGGTTGAATAATGTGATTGTTTTGGACTTTTACCCTCTCCCAAGGGTAGACGTTCTTGTTGACTAGATCTGGGGAGAATGTTGTTTTTCTATGATCAATATACAAACTTCTTTTCATCTGTTGATAGAAAAGGAATATGACATGCAAAAGACTGCTTTCTTCTGAATGTATGGGCACTTAATGTTCTTGGTTATTCTATTCTTTGTTACGAATGCACCAGCCATTTTCATAGGAATTATGAACTCCGTCATTCATGAGTTTCTAGACTGGTTCCTTGTCATATTCAATGATGACATCTAGATCAACTTAAAGTCATAAGAAGAACATATTGAGCATATCAGGACAATCCTGGATGTCCTTCAATGCAACCAACTCTACATAAAGATGTCCAAGTGCATACTTTAGACATGAGAGGTACATTTCCATGCATATGTGGTGTCTTTTCATGGTGTAGCAGTAGATCCGTTGAAAGTTAAGGAAATTTTTTTTTTCATGGGAAGAACCTAATACTGTGGTATAGGTTCATTGTTTTTTTGGTCTGGTTTGATATTACTAGAGGATAGTGCCCTATTACTCATGAGTTGTAGCTCCAGTGATAGTTCTAACTAGAAATGACCTAGAATTTGTGTTTAGTGAGCCGTGTCAAGTAGCATTCTGTTATCTAAAGGGGATATTGGTCAGTTCTCCATTTCACCGGTTACCAGAGTATGGGGTTATGTTTGATGTGTTTTGTGAGGCTTCCCATATAGGCTTGGGTTTTTTTTCTAAATAAGCAATAGAGTGTGATCTCTTATCGGTCTAGGTAGTTATACCCCCATGAATTTAACAATGCCTCTCACAGTCTACAACTATTGGGGGTCGTGTTTATGTTGAAGCTATGGAGACCGAACCTCATCAGATTGAGCTTTTTGGTCATCCTATATCACAAGATCATGAGTTATATCTTTTCCAAACATGACCTAAAATTGTTTTTGCTGAGGTGGATTGAGTTTCTTTAGGATTTCAACATTTATATATCTTACACCTCATGAATGGGGAATATTGTGGATTATCCATGGTAGAAGAATTTTTATAAGGAAGTAGTTTAGGAATCTAAAGATTCTTGGACAGTGATATAGGATTTGGTTGCCCAGAAATTAGATGCAAGAATGGATGATGATAGAGGCTTTCTATTTCATCTGATTATTTAGACATCTGTAAGGTATCAGGTGGAGGAGTCTCCTTGTGAATATTAAGAGGTCAAGAAGATGAATGATGGAAATGACTAAGATGATTCTCTAGAGGGGTTGGTCATAGGATGGTTAGAATCAGATGTTGTCCTATGAGAAGGTGTTTGTACCTATAGCGATGCGTGAGGGAGTTCACTTTGAGTTTCAAATATCACCAATAATGATACGCCCATGAGTTTTTAAGATGTAATACGACTTTAGATAGCATTTTTGGGGGTCCGAATGAAGCGGGTAGTTGCCAAGTTTTTGGAAATGAGACATGTGTTCCAGCAAGTGAAGGTTGATCACTATATTCCTTGTCATTCATTTTGAATACCATAGATTTACCTAAGTGTATGTGGGATGAAATATCAATGGATTTAATCATGGAATTTCCCAAGGAATAGGGATGACACGATGCAATCTGGGTAGTGGTGGATCAATTGACGAAATTGGCACACATCGTAGTGATGAAGGGGTCGAGCACAATGGATGCCTTTCCCAGAAGGTATGTCTATGATGTGGTGCAGATACATGGCATTCTAATATCCAATATCTCATATCATAATATTCGTTTAACTTCATGAGTCTTGAAGGGATTGTATTTAAATTTTGGAACCCAATTATGCCACTCCACAACTTTCCACCCTCAACACAAAAGTGTATAAGGAGAAGACCATCCAGATGCTAGAGGACATGCTGTGAGCACACATCATGGAGTTTGGTGGGCCTTGAGTATAAAATTTTCCGTTGGTAGAGTTTTCTTCCAATAATATCTTTAATTATTCAATTGGAATACATCATTTCAATTAATTGTTTAGGAGACAGTGTTGTTCACCTTTGTTCTAGACAGAAGTTGGCGAGTTAGTTGTTCCTGGTCTTGATGTGGTGTAGATCATGAACGAGAAGGTATAGCTTTTACATGAGAGAATGAAGGAAGTAAAAGATATATAAAACAGAAATTCAGATCTCTAGGGAACACCTGTGGAGTTTTAGGTTAGGAACCATGTGTTCTTGATGGTTATCCTAAATTTGGGTAGTAGTGTATTGGTCGAGGGAGAAAACATTCTCCTAAGTTCAACGTACATTTCAAGTTGTTCGGTGGGTTTTTGTGGTGGCAAACCATTTGGTGTTTCACAACAATTGGTGAGGATCCACAACATATTTAATGTATCCCATCTTCATCGATATATTCACAATGACTCCTAGGTCATGGATAGGGGAGAGTTTGATATCTTGGTTGACACAACATTTGTGGAGTGGCCAGTGGAGATATAGTATTTTAGAGATATTGAGTTTTACGGATTGACAATTATGTTGGTTCATGTATAGTCAAGTCATTGTTGCATGGGGGGGTGTACTTGGGAAAGGAAGACTCATATGCATGCCCAGTAACAAGAGTATATTGGATTTTTTCTTTTGTGATTTTTTATGATGTAGTGCATGGAACATGTTTGCTATGAGATGATTTTTTTACATATTATACAATGTTTAATAAAGTCCTAACATGTAGAATGGTACATGACCTGATTCCTATTTGATATGCATTTTTTGATATGCAGTAAATCCCATGTGGGCACATCTGTGTCCTCCATAGAGGGTAGTATCTTGACATGGATGATTTAATTTAATAATTAATGAATCTGGATTGTTGGGCCATGTGTGGGGTATCTTTTGGATATTTGGGTTAGGTGATTATGGAGGAGGTGTTATTGGGTTTTTAGGTTTCACTCCATATTTGGAACAATGTAGGGTGGTTTATCGTTGAGAGGTATCTTATGGTGTGGTTGTTCGTACCCCACCTTCTTCTGAGTTTTGTTTTTAATTCTGTATGTTTAGAATAGTTTAACAATTATCTGGTTTAACAGCCCAAACCTCACCAGTCCCTTACTTTTTCAAAATTCGTTGTTTGACGTGTTCTGGGAGGAAACAATTTCTTAATTCAAGAGTTTTCCAAAATCGAATTTTTTCCATCAATAGGTCGAGGTGATAGTGAGTCAGGTAGCCAGTAGGTTGAAAATTTTGTATTTTATGGTGTCAGTAGATTGAGGCATCAGTAGGTTGATATGTTGGTGAGTCAGGATATCGGTAGGTTGGGGTGTTGGTGAGTCAGGGAGTCTGTTGGTATAGGAGTCGGTAGGTCGAGGAATCTGTAAGAAAATTTGTCGATAGGTTGATGTGTTGGTTGGTAAAGGAATTTTTGGATCATCCATTGCTGAGTCAGGCATTGGTGACTCATTATCTGTGACTTGTGTCGATGAGTCCCCCATCAGAGAGTTATTTCCTATTTTTCTGTTTTCTCCTCTTTCATTTTTTTGACATAAATCGTGTTTAAAATATTTTTTTCAGCATTTATAAATCCATTTAAAATATTATTAATTATATAATTAATATCGTAACATTATAAGAAATTTTAAATAGTAAACTTGCATGTTCTTGAACATGATATGACATTAATGGCCCTTCAAAATGTTTCCCTAATATTGTTATATGAATTAGATTTTCCAAAGCTACGTTTCTCTCTTCCTTGAAACCATTTGTTTTTGCATGGTGTTCCCATTACCTTTCTGGAATAAGGAATTATGTGCATGTGTTGTAGCATTATGATTGTTTTACCCCTAATGTATTTCTTGCTCCTCGTTTGACCCCTTATTTTGGTGCACGAAAGATTCATTGGTTTCCTGATGTTCCATGTAGGTATTCCACCGTCTCTCATCCTTTTGTGCATCATGAGGGGTGGGAGTACTCATGTCCCATTGTGAATAAAGTTAGACCCAAATTTTATGGAGATAATATGAAGAAATAAATTAGGGTATATAAAGTTGATGGTCATCATAAAATTAGTTTATATGTTATTCTTGAACCATGTTGTGTTTTTAAGGGTTGTATTCCTTAGGAAAATAATGGCCATTGGTGGCCACTATTTACACACCTTTATAACTTTGGAATGTCTAGTGTTTAACCTATGTTAAAAGGCTGAAAATATGAAAACATGATTAATAATTTATATTTAATTCAATATATAGATTCCCTTGGATCAAAATTATTCTTTTTTCACCCCTGAATTATTAAAGTTAAATTAAAGAATAAGGGCTGCTAAATCTGAATACACCATTTTGTTCTGTGTGTTTGTGTGTTTTGTGTGGTTCTGTTCAACCTTGTGTTTGTGATGGTCATGTGATGATGTTGATAGTAGTGTGGTAGTGTGTATGGGGTGGTATGAGTGGTTTAATGGAATATCAGGTTTATAGATCGGTTGATTGTGGAATTGGTGAACATGTTATGTAGTTGGACTGCATCTGGGTAGTGTTTGAGCAGCGGGGTGGCAGTTTCAGTTTAATATATGTATTTCTTATGGATGTTGTGTGGTTATATAATGGGGTTTCCTAGTGAGTATGTAATGAGGTGTTTCATGGGTTTTATTATTGATAGGAAGGATTGGGATCCATTACATTAAAGACTATAGGAATCAGCAGTTGGAAGAATGTTTGAGAAAGGGGAGTGTGTGGTCATATTCCAAGCTCATGATTTTTTTTGTTATGTTGGATATGGAATGTCATGTGAAGAGAGACTTTTGATGATGGTTTAGGTGGTATAATTTTATTAATAAGGATTGTGTTACCTTGAGTGGGCATTTCTCTTAAAGTTTCTAGGGAATTGGAGAAGTGTATGTGGGTTATTATTTTACTTATGGTGTATTGTGTTTGGTAGTTTCTCAAGTTGGTATGGAATAAATAAATAAATAAATTGATAATAAAGAATGGAAAATGGATAAATAAATTTGTTTGGGGTATGTTTCAAATTGTGACCGGTAGTGAAGCGGCATTCATTTACTGAATTACGGAAGTGATCATTGTTTGTGGTGATTCGTGCATGTAGGGTTGGCATTAAGGGAATATTTAAAGTTTTCTTGTTGTTGTTTTCAAATCCCATATGTTTGGATAATTGTTTGGAATGAATTTATATACTTTTAGTTCCTTGTGTTTTCTATATGAACCATTCCCGTGTTGAGAACTACCTGTCGAACACCCCAATTATTATATGGGAGGGTATCCTTTCCCATCATCCTAATGGGAGGATGGATGGAAAGTTATTGTCTCTTATCTTCTCCCTCTTATACACATTGGTAGCCCAAAACTAATCGGGTTAGTTGGGTGTGGTTTTGTGGACAAGGTTTCTACGGGTGAGGTGTGCATCCTAGGTGTCTTTAGGATGAGTTGTGTTGTACATTCCGAGGTGTCTTTGGAATTAGGTTGTGGTTTTGTGGACCAAGTGTTTGTGGGCGGCATGTTTTGTTGTTGTGGCCCTAGTGAAAGCATGAGGGATGTGGTATGTATCCCAAGTCAGTGAGGGAAGATTGTGACTGTGGGGATTGTGGAAGAGTGGGGTAGTGCTAGGATGTTCCTAATTAGGGATGAGCAGTTAACTAGTGGAAAGTAGTGTGGGGTACCCAAATATTGACATTCTTACAACATAAAATTTACATAAATTGAATTATTTGGTGATCGTTACTTCGTGAGATTTGGGTGGATAGTTTACCTAGTTAGGTGTTTTTTAGTTTGGTATTGTTTTATCACAGGGTTATTAGTATTCTTTTCCAAATTTTTCATGAGAGATTTTTACTTTTCCTACGGAGTATACTTGAATGCCCACCATACATATATAAAACTATATTCAGTTTTCTAGGGAGATTACATAGAGTGCGCATGACCTTACTAGATCAAACGTTGGGGATAGTTGTTCTCTCACTACTTACTATTTATTTTGGTGTTTAATTTGGATCTTTTCATTGTATTTCTAGATGTTTTACATTAAACATGCATGTTGGATTTATTTTTTCTTATTATATATATATTTATTGGATTCTTTTGAGGCCAATAAGTATTATCACCTGATCTTGGTTATTAAAAAATGTTAATTCATACAATTTTTGAGAATTTATTTGTTTTGGTGAGGGAATCCACCGTAGATCTTATTTGAGATGAGACTTAGGGGTCATTATCTCTCTTTCTCCATTTCCAGCTCATGAGGGGCACCTTTGGAGGGGGGGGGGGTTCTTGATAGATATCTTAAAAAAACCATTTAATACTTTTCTAACATATCTTAATCACCTATAACATTTTTGGGGAAGTTTAACTAATACAATAATTTTTTATTTTAATATTGTTAACATCTTTTAATTTATATTTTCTTTTTATAAATCAATTACTGCATCATCATTATGTAACTATTTAATATAATTATTATATTAATTGAATTATAAATAGATTGCAATGATGTAAATAGACTATTTATCCTTGTAAATTATATTTATAGTATATCATATCACTTATATAACCTCATATAAAAAATGATATAGTTATTAAAATTTGAGTATGAAATTTCTTACTATTCATTAAATAAAATATAATAAATCTCATAATATGACAAAAGTGTCATAAAAGTGTAATAATTTCTAAAAAATTTCATTTTTTTCTATTCACAATTATTTAGTGAATGTATGAATATTTTGAGGGTAATTTATAAATTTTACAATATTATTTTTACCATTAACTACATGACATGCCCTTAATAATGGTAAATAAATAAAAATTTACTAAAGTTACTATTTACCAAAAAATATTGTTTCTCTTATTTGAATATAAATATCACACTAATTTAAAACATTTATATTTTCCTAAAATCAACTCATAAATGAGGCGAAATTAAGTTTAACACAAAGTGGGGTGATGGTACGTAATAGAGATGTTTAAAATTTCAATAAGTTTTTATATCAAATTTTAATATAAAAATCTTCAAACATCATACATTAGATTAATATATGTATTATTGATACATTGATACTTCAAAAATGTATTTAATATATAATAATACTTTAAATGAAAAATTTATCCTTTAACTATAATGTTATATTTTTCACTGTTCATAAAAAAATGAATATTTTTAGAAAAATTCCAAAAATTCACCCTAAGATAATTTGGATTTTCTAATTTCTAAAATTAAGTCTATTTTGAAAAATATAAATTTTATAATGAGGTTAAAACTATTATTATTCTCTTTTTAAATGACTAATTTTTTCGATACTAGGGCACTCGAACTTGGTTTTGTATACAATACAAGCTATCAAAGATATTAAATTTAAAGAGGTTCATAAAATAAAATCACGAGTTGTTAAATTATCTTTTATTTCAATAAATTTCCACCTCAAAATTTTAAATTCTTCGTTGAAAATCAATGTTTTATAATTGAAAATTTACAAAGTGGGAAATACACATTAGAAATAGGGTTGAAAATTATCCTCTTAATAAGTGGAAAAGGGAAATATGAAGTTCACCACCAAATTATGTTTTCAAATAGTACAACATTGTTGGAACATAGATACACTAATATAGGTGAAAAAATTATATATATATATATATATAGGGAGTGATTTAGGTTATCGATCATTATTAAGTGAATGAAAAATAGAAATTTGAGGGACTCAAATAGATAAATCTATGATGATTTAAAATATCACCATCTCAAAAAAATTTAAGGTATTGTGATAACATATTTTTTAGATAATTGTTTTCCTAGTGTTGAGGTATTATTTTAATATCTATATATGATCTCTAGAAAAGATATTTGATTTCATTACAAGTCTCTATTTTATCTATTGGTTGTGCATCAATCTATTATCACATCGTTTTGTTAAAATAGAGAAGGATATTAAATATGATTATTTATGAATAAAGTACATTTAATGAATATTATTTCCCATAATTATTTCATTAAACCATTAAAGTTTTACATAAACCAAAATGGTTAGTACATAATATACATTAAATAATACTTAAACCCCAAACATGAATATTCAATGCTCAACTTATCCCATTACTACCTTGAGACTTTTAGAAAGTACGTCTGTCCAAATTAATAGTTCAATAATGTCTCTAAATTTTCAAAATCTATCATTACATCAGATTCCCCAAACAATGTAATATAGCCCTTATTGTCATATAAAAAATATTTGATCACTGTTAAATCCTTAATGAATATTATTATGCTTCCAAATCCATAAGGAAGAAGTAAGATAGTAAAATAATTATATATTCCATGAATCATATGACCATATCCATTGATGTAATAATTCTTAAATCCAAATAATAAATAACCTTAATCATTCAACTTCACTCTTAAAAAATCAAATATACTTCAACAACTTAATTTTTAATGCCTCCTTCATCTCATTTTTCTATTAAAATATTTTCATTATTACTAGTATAACCATTACTTATATAACCATTTTTATTATAACCATTAAAAAACTGAATGAACAATTTGTCAAACAATAATCATAGTGATATAATCATGAATAATCATGTATAGGATCACTAAATTGTGAAATCTTTTTATGAATCCATAATTCCATAGGATTAATCCAGGTTATCCACTACTAATTCTATAAGATGGTATCCTAAACATAGAATTATCCTCATATTCATTCATAGGGTTATGTTTTCTAATATTTTATTTATAAATTCAGTTTCAATGGTTTCTTCTAAATCTCTCTCTAGTAATAATTATAAGGCACCGACCATAAAAGCATAGAGTTGGGGCATTATTTTAATACATTGTCATGATTAAAAATAATCAAATCCCAAAGGACCAATTTGTTTATTACTCTTGGAAAATATATTACATACACAAAACCTATCATAAAATTAAAAATAGAAAATACAACATAGTAAAACTCTTCAGAACACCATTATTTTTCTTGATTAACCCAACCTATCATCCATAGTGGAAATGGAATACTAGGAATAATAAAACATATGAAATAAGTGATAAAAGATACCCAGTAAGAAAAAGAGTACAGTGTAAACTATCTTAAATAATTATAAACATTATTTAAAGGTAGATAAATGGAACAAAATCCTTTTAAACTATGTCTTGAGCACATTTTGGAAGGAATAAACAATTCCATACAAAATAATCACATAATCCAGAAAGTATAAACATGGATATTCTACTAGTTGAATAATCACATGGAATATCAATAACTAACCTCATAACGGTGGAATGAATAATGTAGAATACCTACCCAATCAAGGCATATCCCTACGATATTTACATTCAGTATTATTCCTCGTGATAGTTTATGTCTCTCGGTAGACACTCCTCTGATTTGTGTCATGATCTATCTTTTGGGATATTTCAAACTACTTATAATAAAACATGAAGGGTTTTTTCATCTTATTTTGTATCATGTGACCTACTGACAAATCGAGGGGATATATTGGGCCCCACTCATTCCATAAAATTTCCAATGGATTCCTCATATAAAAACATGAATGACATAATCATTCATATTTAAAAACAAACACAAAAACTATCAGTACTTTAAAAATAAAAAATGATTGCTATAAAAATAGCACATCCATAGTCATACTGATGATAAAAACATTAATAAAATAATATATATTGTATCATTAGTGATCAAACTCAATAAAATATAAAATTAATTAGAGGATGTAGAATGAGATGAAAATACACTAATAAAAATATCTGAAAAATGTTGTGAATAATATCCATTTCCATTGAAATAATTAATTTTAAAAAAGTACATTTATAGATGAAAATATTTAAAAACTGGTTTTTTAATCAAAGTTTCCCATACCACATTTTTAATGATGACATATATTGGAAATTTGATATTTTAATATATTCAGGTCCTTATAAATAAATCCATAAAACCTATGTTGAAATCATCGACGTGGTTGTGAAACATTTATAAGAATAAATCCTAGAATCAATTAAAAAGATATTTTAGTTAAATAGACCCATACATATAACATTAATAAGCTTAATATTGAGTAAATTTTTATGAAAAATGGACATGGATGAAAAATATGTACCATTAAATATATACGAATAAACAAATTTAGACAATAATAAGATTGCGAAATTAACCCTTACTTTATGTTTGATTCCATCTATACTTGTCCAAAACACATGTATAGTGGGTTTAAATATGTTATAAACATATAAAATAACCATAAATATTTTTATAATATCATATATGAATCATTTATGACTTTATATTAATCATTTATTAAGAATTCCATTTTAAAACAACATTTTGAGTAATAATCGATTTGTTTATTATACATGTTTTGACTTAGTATTCTTTATCATATTACATAGATCATGATTTACATAAATCTAGAATATAAAAAATTATTTATATATAATATATATTCCAAATATAAATTTATATAAAAGATATTTATAAGAAATGGAATACACCATTCGTGGATGTAAAGGGTGTACGTACGCATGAACGTTGTTTCCATTAAATTATCATATTGAATGTTCGAATGTTAGTGACATATATGTTTATATATATATATATATATTATTACAGTAGAATTTTTATTTCATGTATTTTATATTTATTCATTATATATATTTTTGTAATCATTTTTAATGGTTAATATTAAAGATTAATCTCATCGCATCATGGAGAAGGTAATCTGTACGTATGAACGATTATTAGTATCATTTACTTAATAGTTAAATGATTTCAAATTGGATGGTGTATTGATTATAAATAATCATTATCATGTCATATTCAGTTTCTATATCCATTATAGTGATAATTAAACCCATCAAAATAAAGTTGTGTTGAAAAAAATTACACCACGGTGTGGTGAGGGTAAGACGTGCCTATGCACACATAGTGATATTGTTTTCCATATGGTGGATAAAAAGAAAATTATGGTTATAAAATAATCATGATAACATCAAATTTATGTATGATAATGTATTTATTACTTTGGTATGTAAAAACATAGATATAGGAAATAGAAGAATAAATGAAATTGAATTTAATTGGTTATACAATTACCACTTCGTCGGTGGAATTCCATTGGATATCCTCTTACAGACACTAGGGATGATTTTTTTGAAAACTAGGACCTCCAAAATTCAACTTAAAATGTTTATAAGATAATTGGGTAGGGTTTGGTTGAGATAAAAGGATAATGTTGGTGTAAGTATGTAAGGGAGCATGCACCTTTTTATAAGAGAGGAGAGGAGAACTTTTGGAAACTCTTCGAATATTAAAATTTTATAAGACAATTTTAGAACCAAGCACATAAAAATGGATCATAAATGAAAATTAGAATAAATTTTTTATAACCCATTCTGATAATTTTTTTAAATAATTTAATATTAAATTATTTCAATAACATATAATTATTTTCAAATTTTATACTATTCATTTAAATGGACATAAAATACATTAAGACAAATTAGGAATTCAAATATAATGCTTTTACACACCAATAATATATCTTTTTAATCAATAAAATTCATTATACAAATTATCTAATCCAATATATATGTAATTAATATTAATAAAAAGATTTATTATATTTTTATGTTAATTAAATAAATAATGTTTTCTAATTAAAGAGTAATTTAAGGTAATTTTAATACATATAAAATATAAAAATAAATTTATATAATTAAACTAATTTCATTTATTTTAATATAGACATTAAAATTCGTTCATATCTAGATTTTGGACTTATAGGGACACATAAAAGAAGGTAAATACAAGATAGTGATATTTTGTAACTATCTTTGATTAAAATAAAATATATTTTATTTTAATGGAAAAATTTCCATAAAAACTAAAAATATATCATAATGTAATAATGTCTGAATCATATTCATGAAATAATATTTTTAAAAGTTTTTGTTTCATTTTTATCCTTATAATTTTGATTTACCCTTAATTAATATATTTAATTTTAATTGTGGTAAAATAGTTTTATGTACTAAAAAAGATAAAATTTTTTACCTATATGGTTAAATTGGACATAAATGGGCATCTAATGAAATTTCAGACCATGTAATAATCATTTTTTATTTTTCTAATGGTTTTTAGAATATGTAAATAATTTAATACGTTATTATTTTTAGAAAATATCAATTCTTTTAATTTCAACACCATTCATTACATTGGTTTTAAATAAAATTGAAACATAAATATAAATTTGAACAATCCTATTTAATAAAATCCTAACATGTTTTAGTAACCTTTAATATTCGTTTAGCTCCTTAACTAATTTAATTTTATTTATTTTATTAATTTAAATACCATTTATTTGATATTTCCTTTTATAAATCTATTTACTGCATCATTATTGTGTAATAATTTAATTTAATTATTTATTTTCTAACATTATAAGTAAATAACCATAATGTAAAAAAAATTATCCTTATAAATTATTTTTATTTATGACCGTATTATTAATATAACCGCATATTAAAAATTATGTAGTAATTAAAATCTAAGGATGATGTTTTTAACATTTTTTTTAAAAAATATAATAAATATCAAAATATAACACTAGTGGATTACAAGGGTAATAATTTTGGGCTATGGTTTATTTTGGTCAATGCACTCATGTCAATTTAAATTAGGACTTGTGTTAGGGAAATTTTTAAATATTATAATATTATTTTTACCATTAATTAACGCATTTACCGTTAACCGTGGTAAATTAATAAAAATTTTCTATTTAATAAAAAATTAAGTTGAACCTATTAAACTATATATATCAAACCACAATCATATGTGTATATTCATTTTTTAAAATTTAACTCATAGAATTATATAAATTTAGTTTAATGCTAATTTGATGAGAAGGTGGGTAAAAGAGACTTTTTAATTTTTAGTAAATTTTTTATATCTAATTTTATAATAAAATGTCTACAACAAACTACATTGTATTATTGTTCAGTATTCATAAAAAATGAAACATTTCATAAAAATATCAATAAAATCACCATATTGTAATTCTGATATTCCAAAATAAAAAATAGAGATAAATTTAAAAAATATAAATTTCATAATGTGGTTAATACTATTCATAATCTCTTTTTTAAATGGATAATTTGATAGATAATGATGTGCTTCAACTCTATGTTGCGTGCATCACAATATATCAAAAGGATTAAATTTAAAAAGAAACATACATTAAAATCATAGGGAGTTACATCATAGCTTGTTGGAAGCCTCTACTATATAGGGAGGTGTGCTTGAGGCATAGTGGCCAACAATATTAGGGTATTGTTTTTGTGGATTTCAGGCCATGATGCTACTAATATAATATGGAAATTCTAGATCCAAATGCTTTCATGTGGAATATAAATTCCCAAGGTTTGATATTTTAGACTATATCATATCACCGATGTGGTTATTTAATAATTGTTTAAATTCAATATAATTAAATAAAATATTAATTCAATAAAAAATTATTATTGTGAATTTTGACATTCTTTTGTACTTTTGAATTTTATTTTGATGAATTTTATTTTGATGAATTTTATTTTGATAGACATATTCCATGACTGAAGATTAAATATATTTAATTTATTTTTCATGAAATTACTATGTTATTATTATTTTTTCAAACCATTATTCTATTGTATAATCATTGATTGGTACCTATTATGTTTACCATTACTGGGAATTTTATCTCACCCTTATTTTGATTGTGTTAACCAAGTCATACATAATGACACTACGTAGGAAATTTATAGAAGGGTTTCATATATATTATTATGATGACTTATGTGGAATAAGAAAAGTCGTGTTCAGTATAAAAAAGTGATCACTTTAAGGAAATGGTATTGTTATGTAAGATTTTTTCATGAATAAGTAAAACACTAAACCTAAAAGGTCCTTGGGTATGTAAGTGATCTAACAATTCTATTCAATTTTATATTCATTAGAGTGATAATAGTGGGTAATTTCTATTATAATATTTGTTTTATATGTATATATTCTATTTTTTATTAGTGGAATTCAGTAGTGTGGGTATGGTGATATTATTCTTGATATCATAGAAGGGTTTAAATAAAATTGGAGATCAATATTATTTGAAGTGAGGTTAACTTAAGAGTTAGGGATACCATTGTACAATTATAATTTTCAGGATGATTTCAATTTTCATGGAATACACACCCATTACGAGTATCAATTTAACGGGATTATAAAGTTATTATAGAAATTTTGGAAGAAATTTTATCCACTTAATGTAATCATAAACTGTAGGTTTGATGTTAAGGAATTTTTAATAGAATCAAATTTATTTTTTTGGGATATAAGTAGAAATTTTAGAGACATAATTGGAGGTTAAAATATTCTTTTTGGTTGAGGTTTTTGGGGTTAATTTGAAATTATGGTTATTTATGTCTGGAATGATATACGTTGAACCATTAGAGTTATTATTTAAATTTTTGAGTTAAATGTAATATCACGTTATATGATGGTTTAAAAATTTTCTATATTATCTTACCTTATCCAAACCATTTTAGATTCAGTAAGTAAATGAGGATTTTCTTTTTATCATTGTGTAGATCCAATGACACATCAATATTTATTCATTTATTCATACGAATGATTCATCACAGATTTTCTCTGCTTAAAATATGTGATATGATATAGGTGGATACTTGTAAAAAACTCAAACTAGGTATCAAATTACATTAATGTATATTAAGGAAAATATGTAAGTATATTTTCCAAAGTTCATATTAAGAGTATTATATAATAATCCATCTTAAATAAATGTTTTTTTGTTTTTATAATGAATTTTAAATAATTGGTGGTCTTATCTCTATCATATTATTTTTTATAGTCATTATTTTTATATTTATCTCATTCTCTATCATTCTCCATAATTATTTGAAAATTATATTTCTCCTCCATTTAAATATTTTTACTTCCCACTATTGTGCTTCAATGTAGCAACCCAGTTTCATGTTATTCGACATGATGTTCATATTTTATTTTCCCCCTTTCCAGAAAGATGTTTTGTTTACCGTTTTTAATGACATGAGTTTTGAATAACAATATTATGAAACGATAAACAATTTATTATAGAGATCAATATAAAATTGTGAGGGTAAAACATATTCATGGGGGTTGATTGAATGTAATACCATGTCATTTTAAATGAATTTAATGTTTGATAGATTACCGGAAATGAAACATTAAATTATCATGCCTTAGAAATATTATTATTTAAGCATTACCATTATAACATTTCAATTTAATGGGGAATATGAATAAGAGTAATAATATATGAAATATATATGTGTAAAATTCCTACTCAATAAAAATGAATTTATTTAATCAATGGATTTATGATCTCAATGTTTAGTAATTCATTGTATAAATCAACGATTATTTTACTTCAAAATTCAATTATATTTTTTTCAGTGAATATTAAAATTAATTTCTAACAAATTTATAAATATGTATTTATAAATTTTGTATAATTTTTTAAATAAACATATAAAAATTATATTTTGATGACTTTTTGGGATATTTCAGAATATACTAGTTTTTTATAAATAGTATAAAATACTAACATTATAGAAAATTTTTGTTTCTTCATATAATTAAAATTAAAATTATTTTTATAATTCATTTTAAAATATAATTTCTTCCGTTAAAGTCTAGATAATAAAAATAATTTCATTTGAATCCAAATTTCACTTAATTTTTTTTCAAAATATTTTTATACAAAAACTACATTTCTTGGAATCCCATTTCTCATTGAATCATGTTAAATTTAGAAGAAATTTCATAAACATATGAGGAATGATTTTTATAAAATTAATTCCATATTTGGTTTTATAATATCCCAATTTTCTTAATAGGTTTTCTTTAATTTTTAAATTAATGAATAATAATCATAGAAATATGTTTTCAACACAATAAGGTTAAAAGTGTATAACATGTTAAAACTATGAATAAATAATTCAATATCATCTATGAACATTATTATCATTCATTTAAAAAAATTATATTGATATAACCATGATAATATAAAAATATATTTTATTTTTCTATCATTGTTTCTTGATATTTACAATAATATTATTTTATGTATTTAAAAAATTCTAAGGGCCACCTTCCATATTTTACTATAAATATTATTTTTTCATGGATAAAAACTATCAGGTAAAGTTATGAAATATTATTTTTTATTTTAATAAATTTATTTTATTTTGGCTATTTTTTTATTTAATATATAATTACCTTAAATTCATATGAAATGTCGACATTGTTTTCTTACATGGAGTATAAAAATAAGATAAATGATTTTTAAAACAATATAAATGTTTTTGTTATTTTTTGGATTTGTATTAAATTTTTATACAATTATAATATATCATTTATGTTTTAATAGAATATACTAAAATTAAATTTCTTTCATTATAAATTTTATGAAGTCAAATAATGTGAATTGACCAATAAAATAGTTTAATTGTATTTTATGCTAAATAATATTTTACTACTAAATTTAAAACTAATGAAAATATTATCCATGTCCTAGTGAATGGTTTTTGGTTTATCATATCAATAATTGACTATTTATCGGTATATTATCCTTTTATTTTATCCTTCTTTTCCCATAATGAGTACAAATCATTATTATCACATTGACCATGAAAAGAGTTACTGTGGTTTGAAACTAAGAGATAAGGGTTAATAAATCACCTAGACCTGTTTATTTTTTGGATGATATTGTTTATTAATATTATCATAATATATTAAAAATATTTAAATTTAGATAAACATTAACAATAAAATTAATTTTTATTAATTTATTTATTTAGGTAATTCAAAGGATCGCCCACTCCTCTATTATAAAAGGACATGGCCTCTTCTATCTTACCCACACATCATGAGTCACATATTTTGATGAACCCCACATGTAATATCTTCAAAAAATAAATCAAATCATTTTATATGTTTTTATATTCTTAAAATACCTTCTATATTGTTCATAATGATAGATTCAAAGGTGGTTAATTAATTTTTTGGTAATCATCTTGACATATCATTTCTAATATACTTATTCTTCAACCTAATTAAATTATATACTAACTATTAAAATTAAATAAAATAGTTATGTAATATATAGTGAGATTCTATTATGTTAATGGAATAAACATACTCATATCCTTTTCCATCAAATTAGAATCATAACTAGCTTTTTTGTGTATAGTTGTACTTCTACCTAGAGAAAAAATGAATTTCATTTGAAATCAACACATTGAATGATTTATTAATATAGTATATTTAATTATAATTTATTTTTTATTAAATAATTATTCTTATTGAATTTTAACATCTTAACAAGTTTCTTTACTTCATATCCGTTGGGAATTTATAACAATTCTCTTGAGTACTTTTGGGCTACAAACTCTATAGAGCTATGTGATCTATTTTTTGATTCAAATATACATTGAGGGTAGTAAGGATATAATTTTCAAATATAATATATATGTATATATATATGACATAATTATTATTATTTAATTTTATGTTAGTAGTTAATTTTCATTCATTCCATACATCAAAAAGTCGAATAGTTACTTAAGAATATGTACAGGCTACCCCTCCATTAATTTATATAAATCATTGTACATCACCACCATATGTGAATAATTAAAAAATTGTATATAATGATTAAATATGATTACTTTTACATTATAAAAAATCTATATATGATGTAACCATGATCAAATAAAAAAGAATGGAGCTTATAAACCGTAACATGCAAGAAAAGAGATATAATTATCACCAAGAGAATTTATTTTAATAAAAAAATTGATTATACACAAGTGATCATATGTTATAAGGAAATCATATATCGTGTGATATGAATTTTTTTTAGTACATTTATTATAAATAATATTTGAATGTGTAATAAGTAATATGTTTCTTTAGGTAAGGGTTTCTCATATAACTTTTTCTTTTGTGAGACATATTCCATAAACACCAATATTTTATTTCATGTGAAATACTTTATAGAAAATATGATATGATATTCCAAGAGTCACTAAATATTCATATTAATTAAATATAAATTTTAATTTAATTTTTTCATTGGGGTTTTGATTCAAAAGTATCCAAAGAGGTAAGGGATTTATGTTACAACATCCTTTATATTCTAGATTGTTTATGTTAAATTTACTTTGATGGAAATTATATATTACAAATAATTTTTTCCATATTTTTTTATTATCATATGATTATTATTACAATTTTCAGGTAATCATACAATTTTCCTCACTTGGGTAGAAAAATCATTGACAAATGTTTTATGAGAAACCCCATCATAATTTACTCTATAGTTAATGATCATTTTTTCCATATCTATATTTTCTTTACATTTTTTTCAATAATATTTTTACTATTCTCCAATGAATTGTTAAATTCATTTTACATATATTTTAATTACTATATTTGGCTTAAAAAGAATATTCTTATCATTTTATGAATGAGGATCTTTTTACCAAAGGTATGAATGAAACCATTAATGTAACATATTTCACATGAATAAATTTTTTCCATAGTCATAATTATTATTTTCATTTATGATTTCAACAAAATTATATATGATATATTTAAATAATTTTTTGGTTATATACTAAAAGAAATTAGATTTTAAATAAATTATTTCCAAATTAAATGTGTAATTTTCTCAGGAAATGTCTTAGTGATATTTTAAATATATTTTATTATCTAACAATATTGATTTATGTTACTTATGATTTATTTTTTATATGATACAATAGTACAATCCTTATTTATCATATTAATGTTTTATGATTATAATAATGAGATTTTGATGAATCTAATCTTTTCCAAAATTAAATCCATAGAGAAATGAAAAGAAATTTATTTATCTTTTGGAATTAATAAGATTGGATTATGTGGCATGTGATTCTATTATATACATACAATACATTATGAAAATATTGACCACCCATGAGATTAATATGTTATGAATGAACCAGAATTCATGTTAATAACATTATTGATGAACCCAATATAATATAAATAATTTTATGTACGGACATGGACTCAGGTCCATATGTTTATTTAAGGATTGGATTTCATTTTTTAAACCCAATGACTGAATGTGTCACTATATATAAATGTTCACCATTTTATAAACATATGAATATTACACATCCCTATGTGTATAGTATGATCCCATGTACCATGATTGAATATTGATAATTCTACACTCTGAAGAATTTTGACTTTTTTATCCCTAGATAATGATTTTATATATTTTGATAATTATGTACGAATTAATTATGATATGATCATGTTGTTAAAAAAATATTCTATTGTATGGTCATCGATTTTAATCACTTATGTGTATACTTAGGATGTATTTGAGAGTACACTTCTTTTGTATCATTTCATTATAATATAATGAATGATGACAAGTAAAATATTTCTTGAAGGGTTTAATGGGGTGAAAGATGAAGACATAATGTGGAATAATAAATTCTAGGTAAAGTGGAAATAAATGATCACTAAATGAAAAAAATAATGTTATATAAGATATTTTACAAAATCCTAAAAATTCAAAACCAAAATGCTCATTGGGAATGTAAGATATCCTATATTTCTATTTTAGTATTTATGTTTTTCATGGATAATTAGGTTAGGTTTATTTTTAAATAATCAAGAAATGTAATGATTACATTTTTAGTAATGGAATTTGAGAGTGTGGATCTGGGGTTATTAAAACCATAACATATTTCATTATACATTATATTTACAACTATGGGGAAATTAATTTATTAATTAAATAATAATCCCTGATTAACATTCTTATCAGAATTGAATTTCAATACTGAGAATAAATCACATCCTCTTAATTTATGATTTCCCTGTTTGTTAATATTTATCATTTTTACTAATGTTTAATGTTCTATGTGGAAGCTAAATTATATATTGTCCCATTAGACCATTATCTTTTACTTATACACTTTTAAAAAAACATTTATACCCTTTAAATACATGGATTTCAAAAATTGTATTTAAAATTATTAAAATGGTTTTCAATCTATTTTCAGTTGATTTATATTCAACTCTATATTTTCACAAGATATCATTTAGGATTATTTTCAATAGACTTTTATTGAGGAATTTTTAAAATACTAACTTATATCTAATTTTGAAAAATCTCAATTTTTAAAAGACCATTTTTAATGTTAATGTAATTATAATTTAATAATAGTCATTAAAATATTTTGGAAACTCATTTATGGAATAATTTTAATATTTTTTATAAAATTAATTATATCTGTGGAATTTTTCTTTATTGAATTATCCACTATTTTATCTTATAATATATTTTGGGATTAAACACATGGAATATCATTACTATATTTTTCATTCATTGTAACTCCTTTTTCATAATATTTAATGAAACACCATTCCTCAAGGAATGTTTTTCCATTTATTGAAGGGGTTATCGTAGATTCATTGGTCCATTTATTGTGAAAACTAGTTACTAAAATAAATTCCCTATATCAATATAGTGTAAATAATAAATATATAATTGAGTGTTATATTCCTATAATTTTATTTATAATCATTGTATACCTAATAATATTCCATTTTTAAATCATGATTAATGATGGAATTATAGATGTATTCCTTATATTATTCTATTTAGAAGTTATATAAAATACATTATAATTACATGGGTTCTATATTATAGGAGGATTACAATATTATATTCAAAATGTACTTATATATAATGAAGGTATGGGTCCAATATCTATATCCAAGGCATTGGTTGGGTTTTATATCTCATGAGACATTAAGTAAAATAATGAATAAATTTTCCACAATGTCATAAGAAAAAGTTATTTTTCTCTCATTTTAATTGGTTTAAATAATTAGTTTGTTCAAAAAGGTGTAGTAATAATGAATTTTCTCACATTCAAATGTGTATAATTGATTAGTATTTTTATAAATGTATACACGTAATGTGATTCCTTCCTTTTTTTGTATACACATATAGATTTTTTCACAATAGAATGGACATACTATATTTTCTCACAAAGATTCATATGGATATTATTATTCTACCATTATAAATTTTTTTCTTCACAATATATGTTTATTTAATGGTTATGTTTCCAATATATTATATTGTCCACATTTTTTACCAATTATTCATGATTATTATTATTTTTCTTCTACGATATGTGATTCCTATTATTCACATTTCACTTGAAGAAATTTCATGAAATGGTATTGTGTAATTCCATGCATTATTCTGCATTCTCGTATCTACTAGTTAATATTATTAACATTCATATGTATCTGAATTTACCCTTATTCTTATCTTTTAATAAAATATGATCCTATATTGTTTTCACATATGCTTACCCTTACTGAGTATCCATGATCACCCCTTTTATATGTTCATATTTCAAAATGATATGATAACAACTTGTATGAATGATATTTTCCTAACTATTTCATGTTTAATGATTTTTTCTGATATGATGATGTGTAATAAAAAATTAGCAAATTTCATTATTAGTGGGAGAAATTTATTTTGGATGAAATATAATTTTGTTTCTATGTTTCTATATTGTCCTAATTATAAAACAAATTGTAAAACTAAAATATTATGTGAATATATTGTAATGAAATATTAATTTTTTTTCATGTGATATATAGATGGTCAAGTATATGTGTCATCATAGAAACATGTGATATTCCCAACTAAGTTATATCTAGGTGTTAAAATGTACATTGGTAGATCAACCGTGTTGAACATTAGTATTTCTTCCCTATTCCTTAATTTAGTGAATTAGTTTAATTTTTTATTATTAGAATATTGAGATATATGGTAATGTATATATATGTTATAATATCTATGATATTGTCCTTTGAATGATTATGGGATAATATATTTTTTAGGTATGGTTATGGTATGTATGAATATACAATGTGAAGATAAATAATAACTCAAGACACATAATATGTGTTCTTCAAATGTTGTCAACCCATATGCAAAGTAGTATTTTGAATATATATTGGTGGTTCCATTGGGAGAGGAAGGAGATTTTATTTCTTGAAGTTCCTCATTAGTCAACATGTAAAGATCAATCAATAAATTGTAGAAAAAATACATTATGTTACAGTAATTATAGAGAGGAATTTTGATGATGTGAGGATATATTTTTAAGTGAGTTGATCAAGTCTCCCTTTGGTAGTGATATAATATGGGTAGATATAGACCGATTGAAAAATTTCTCAAATTTCTTATTGATCAGATAGAATTATTTTGACAATGAATTGTGAGGTTTTTTTGAATGAGATAATTAATCATTATTATACAATTAATTGTATAATTCCTTAAAATGATACTCTATTTGCATCAAATATTTGAAAATGGTTATATAAGGTGTTTAATATGCTGTAAAATTTCATCATTGCATTCTATGTTTAGATAAATGGGTAGTAATACCATAATATTATTTTTTTACTAACCGAAAAATAATTTTTTTATTATCAAAACACTTTTAAGGAAAATGTGACAAACCCAAAGTTCACCATGTAGATGCATAAAAAGAGAAAAAATAGCTATTGAAATGGATGTTGACCCCCTCAGCATTCTTATCCCTATAAATTTGGCAGGAAAGGGATGTTATCGATGTTTCTAGAGCAGCATCAAGCAGGTCTTCAAAGTGAGACACCACCTGGTCCCACAAACTCATGTACTCCTCCGGAGTGAACTTCTTATTATTGAATCCTCTTACTAAAATATGATTCTTTTTTTCTATCCACTCACCTTGTTCATTGTTAGTGTCCACCTGAATAGGCCTTCCCATCATCTTCTATGCATCCTCTACCGAGTCATTTATCACATTTTTAGATTATATTATTTGACCATGTTTTTTTCAATTTAATTGAGATATCATATTATCATAACATGAATGGTATGATTTGCAATAATAATAATTCACAAACATTGAATGTGGTGGTTCCCTTTGAGGACATGTATTAGTTTCATGCCAATCATCAATATGATAGTTAATGGAAAGTGATTCTTCTATTTTTTTGTTTAATCTTATCAAAATGATATTGGAGAATATCTATATGATAAGATCTTGTTTGTGAAAAAATGATGTATAATTCTTATGTGGACTAGAATTTAAGTTATCATAGAATTTATGGTGGGAGAGATGGTTTTCATGAGGGATTTGTCCCTATTAAGAAACTATTTTACCCATCCATGAGTGAGTTTTGGTGCCCCAGTTTTTTGGTCCATTTAAGAACAGAAATATTATCATAACATTTGAAAACTAAATAGAACCACCATTAAGTAATATCTATAGGTAATATATATTGAAAATATATCATCTTCGATTATAACATCACTTTCTTTCATCTTTATTCAATGTTGATGACGTCGATCTAGAGACTATTACATCTTTTATGGAGTAAATAATTCATATTATTGTAAATTATTAAATGATCCTTCATATATAAAATTTAAACTATGTACATAATTAGTGGAGGAATATGTGCATATAGAATAATAATTTGTAGTATGATTCTAAATGGATAGAATAGTTGATATATATTTTCTAAAGTGAAATTTGTTTCCACAATTTGTTGAAGATATACTATATTATTTGGAGGATATAAGAACCTACATATGTAAAAGTACATATTTGATTATAATTTTACAAAATTAATGGATCATTTATGGTTTTTATATTTATGGGTTTTTATCATATGCTATTGGTCACCATTTCTGGTTCTAGAGTTAATGTGACCAAACATTTTATATAATATAGAGTTTATTTTCTAATAGAGGTGCTAAAAATAGTGAATGCCTATATAGGATTAACATGAATAGGAATATTTATGTCATGATATAGAAGGGGAGGTTTCTAAAAATACCCATTGCATACACTCTAATGGATAGTGGTATTTTAACGAAGCCTCCCATGAAAGAGCCATTTTATTATGACATAGTGGGAAATACCATAAAGAGTCCATAGAAAATTTCATTGCCCCATGACCCATGTGGACATGTTGAAATGATACCCCTGTATATATTTTTATAATCATAATAAAACGTATTTAAAAAATATATTTATAAATGAGATATCTCATATTTATTTCATAAGTAATATGAATAACCTTATCTCCACCATAAGGTTTCCTTCCTTCTTATTTTTTTACATCTTATTTTATGCTCGATTCAAGAACCATCTTTCATATTGGATTGCTAAAGATGAGTCTAATAACCAACTTGTATATAATATCTATTTTCAAATAATTTCATTATTATTATTTGGATATGAATAATTTAAAATTTTATGAGAAATATTATGATTTCCATCATGAAATGTAAAATTAAATTTTTTTCCATGAGTGGTGTCCCACTAATCTGAGATAAGTGGTCACTAATTTTTCCCATTGCATTAATTGAATTTCAAAAGTGTATTGATATGTCGGACCCACATGAAACATTTGAATTATTTGGAATAATAATACATGAGGTATAATAGTGTGTTACTAATGAAATAATAGTGATTAGTTATATACGATTCATTATTTTTATTATGCCTCACATTTTTGTCAATGAAAACCATGTTCTTTACTACTATTAGTAAATATTTGAATGTGAACCAATGAACGGTAAAACTTTATGAATTATAAGGCAGTTTAAATTCATATGTGATCAATGTTAGTTATTAATTATTGAATGCATGTGGATGTGGGTGTATGTTGTGGTAAAAAATTATTATTTTTCAATGTGGGAGAATAAATCATCCCAAAAAATTGAATTTAATGTATAAGAGGTTGTTTCAAATAATTTCCAACCATGTTGTTAATTAATTTTTCTATTTGGTTATCTATCATGACTTATTTTAAATGATTTATTTTAAGACATTATTTTAAATATATTATCGATAAATATTTTTTTGTTATATAATTATTTGAAATCTTTTATTTTAGGATGTTATTACTATTAAATGGAATTAATTGGTGCACATATAGGGGAAATAATGATATACTGATATTGATTGAGATGCATTCTAGTGTATTGAAAATATAATGTTATGTTGGGTCTATGAATCATGGTAATTTCAACATCAAGACATTTATTATTTAATAGTTTGATGGAATTCCAATATGGGGTTTCATTTGTAGTAGAATTGGATATAATATTATCTTAATAATTATTGTGTTTTTTGTGACATGTGGTCATGTTTACTATTTGGTTTTCTTTTTTTCTATCTTTTAGTTGGTTGTAATAGAAACATGAGGTATTTTTGATTGATTGTTTTTTGTAATACCATCTCAATGATTATTTATAAAAATAGTTGGGGTTAAAAAACCATGTGTATTTTTTTGTGTGGAATTACGGGTGATGGAATAATTATTATGGTCGGTATGTGGACTGACTATACATCCAACTAAGATAACACTTCTAATTTTTAATGGTATGGATTTAAAAATTTAAAATGTGTGGTTAGTTTGGTGATCAACGTCTATTTTATTATTGATAACTCACATGGTTGGATGTCCACATAGACTTTGATGGAATAATATTACATGTTCATACTTGATTCTGTCACTATATGAAGCATGTATGGTAAATCTTGGGGTTCATGGTGGAACTCAAGGAAAGATTTTTTTTATATTTATTTCATTATTTTGAATTTAATCCAATAAATAAATATTTAATAAAGATTTTGATAGAGTAAATATAGATGGTGGCCCATTATGTTGTACTGATGACCTGCACATACATAATAATGATCTTGAAAAATTCATTATTTGAAATATTAGTTAGGGAGAGGACTCTAAGGTGAATGGTTTATCTGGAGATATTTTGTTAGAGTATGGATATGGGAATAGAGGAGGTCTATGGTTACATTATCTGTTTATATATATATATATATAATATTATATTTTGTAGTGAATAATATATGATCATCCCATGTGAGCCCTTATTTAATTTTGTATGACACACGTGGCATTATAGAAATTCATTTTGATATATGATTGTGTAATTAATTTCCACAATATATGATATTTTTTTATTCCATTACTCTTTTTATTTTGATGACAAATATTAATATTATTGAGTTCAGAATTTTTTATGGTCATATATTCTAGAGGTTATAGTTTACACATTTTATATTATAATACACAACACCATTTGGAATCCACTAGATAACGGAGAGGTGTTTTTCATGTCACATATCACCACCATTCTGATCATTATTTGGGTGAGAATAATCTTGTATTTTACATGAGTTATTATTATATAATATGTAATTTAATAGTTGATGGGGATTGATAGTTCCATATCTTCCCCTAATTTATTTCTATGATGAAATTTTTTATTTTTTACTATTATTCATTATTGTGAATCATTAATTTAGGAAAATAATGTAAGATTATAATACTAGTTTATTCTTCTATCCTTGAGACAATTCTTCAAGTATAAAAATTGTGGGGAATGACCGTAGTGGCATTAATGAAGGGTTTCTTGGAATAGTCCCAAGAATTCAAATGAGTTTCCAGTTTTGATAGGACCTAAGGAAATTTAATGTATCATATATTATATTTCATAATATCATATATTTTAATAAAAACATGGGTTGCCAACATTATTTTCACCTTCTCTGGTCGGAGTGTGGGGATAATGGTAAACAGGATTCCACAATCCTTGATATTTTCTATATCATTTTGAGATTAATATTAACATATAGAGGTTATCCAAATATGTTACAAGATAATGGGATGACAAAAATAAGTAGGTTAATTATTAATATGATATATTTCAACATATTGTGTCATATTTGTAATTTTTTCATTATGTTAGTTATCTAACTATAATTGGTTGTTATTATTCAAGACTGATTTTCACTAATTTGGAAGGGGAACATATCATATTTTTACTAACAAATATAATTAAATAGATTAAAAATAGTTTTTAAAATTTCAATTATGGTTTCATTGATTGTTCTTAAGAAAACAATGATTAAAATAGATGACCATTCATGGGTTTTGGAAGAGTTATTAGATGTTTTTGTAATATGGGTTCTATCATTACCCCTCGATATAAGACAATGATTACGAGTGAATTAAATCGGTCTGTCTTTCTTATTGTTTATTTCCATATGATAAGATAAAGACTTCAAAATTGTTGGATTTTTTGAATAAATTTTATGAACAATTATGAAATGATCATTTTTTTCTAGTGTATATACTTTAGTAGAGTAAGTATTGACACATAAGAAGATATAATGAGGTTTATAGCTCAGTGAAGATTATAAGGGGTATATTAACGGAAAAGTAAAAAATATTCTTCCACTCGCAAATAATTGATGATATTTTCCTCCATGTTTGGTAGTTATATCGATTAGTTAATATTTATTTTGGGAAAAAATTAATCAAATTCTGCTTAATAATCAAGGATATTGAAAAATAATAATTTTTTCAATATGAAAATTTAAAATTCATGGTGATACCGATTCGAGTCACCAATTCATTTAAAAGTATCATAAATGTGATGAATTCAATTTTTTAGTAGTTATTTGATCAATTTATGGTGTTAAATATCTATGAAGACAATGAGTATCTATATAAATAATTGTATCATTCAAGACATTTAATAGTTACACTAAAATATTTTTGATGACATAAGTTTTATAGAGATTTTCAAATTATATGTTCCTATTAATAGAGATTCGTTTTTAGAGATATCACATGTATCATAATATCATATATATTAACCTAATAAAGATTGAGATATTTTTTTCAGAAAAGTATCACCAAATCATCTTTCAAAGATGTGTAGATTTATTTTAACATTGATCATTTGAAGTTGATTATTTCTGATATATCCTGAATATTTTAGCCCTAGTAGATCATGAAGTAACCTAAGAGGGGGTGAATTGGGTTAAATTTTTTATATAATTATTTTATTTTATTTCGTCATCCCCTCTTAATATTTTAAACCCTCTCTTGGATTAAATATATAGAATGATTAGTGTGATCACATGATACATCATCACATATAGAGTAATAAATGTAAAAAATATAGCGGCATATAATATTATATAAATTTTCAACCCCAATCTATGATTCTACACTATGTACTATTCAATGTGAAATAAGAGACACAAATTATCCATATTTAATTAAAGTAATTATAAAGTAATGAGAAATTTTTTCATCCTAATACCCAATCATATCAATGGCTTCATAGAATAATTGTTTTCACATTCTAAGGTATTATTCATTTCCAATACCACCTAACCGAGGGGTCTATCTTCCACAATTCTATGATTATCTCCATATGTATTGATATTATTATATTAGGTCACTTAATTAGTCTATGTTACTCCTTACAAACACCTAAATTTGGACATAATCTTTCTCCCCATACAATAATGTTATCTATTGAATTATTATTTTTTCAGTAATGGATCATCAACTATAATGAGATAGCAATAAAAATTGTTGAAACATTATCTTAATTATATTATTCTCCTAATGTCAAAATGTATAAGTCTTTTAGATGACTAGAAAAATTATTTTTACTTATTAATAAATCAGAAACTACTGTTAAATTATATCATTGGTTATATTGGTCACCCACATCGTCTTTGATACATAGGTTATTGTTGTCTAAATTTTCAGGAAGAAGTATTTATATAGTTGACAGATTTAATGTTATTCATGAACTCAGTATAAGATCACTAGTTTCATTTAGTATAATTTAATATATAGGAATTAAGTATTTAATTATCTCCAAATCAATAAAATTATTTCTCTTCTATTTATAGTTTAATGGATTTATATGAATATTATAAACCATCAAAAATTATATATATTTAGTCATAAATTATATTTAATATAATCATAAATATAATCCTTTAATTATAATAAATTATAGTTATATTATCTTCAAGTTATACTATAATAATTTTAAAATTTTATTCAGTATAAAATATATAGGAATTTAGTCCCTTGATTTAAAATTTAATAAAATACATCCACACTATTAATGTGAAAATGAAACTCAATGTTCTTCTTCATTTTAAATAAATCTTACATGATTCACAACATCTTCCTAAATATTATATATAAATAAAGTTACATCTTAATGGCCACCATGATATGTGTTAAAAGAAGATAGAACAATCATCGTTTCATGAGGCAGTAATTCGCCACCCACAGAAACAATATGCTCTTTAACCATTAGATGGAGGTGTGTATTAGTGTAGCTCGATTCCTCCACATAATAGAATCCTATTATATTTAATACACTATTTTTGTTACAAAATAATTGAATAAAAAGAGATTATGGGGTTGGAGAAGAAAAATAAAACAAAAGAACATAAGAGAAGATATTACCTTCAAATCGGATAACTCTTTTTGATTTGAGCTCAAAGGCTTCCTTGGAAAGACTTATGCCCAAAGTGAGGCTTATAGGAGTTAGATAGGGATTTGGAGAGACAATATGAGCAGAGGTTGGACGAGCCAAGTGCTTGAGTAGTGTGGGTAAGGAGGTAGAGGTGGGGGCCTTTTATAAGAGGGAGGAGGGGCACTCATGGAAAGTCTTGAAATGTTACATTATTATAAAATGATTTTCAGATATAAAAGGTCCCAGAACTATATATTTCTAGGATAAGGTGATAAGGGTTCGAAATCCATACATACAATTTTTTTTGATAAGTGTATGTCTTAAATTTTACATTATATTTTCATTTTATTTAAATCGTTCATTAATGAGGTAATCGCTGCATCATCATGGTGTCATAAATAAATTAATTAATTTAATGTCCAAAAATTATAAAAGAAATACTATGATGTTGCAATAATTTTTATCTTTCCAATTAATATTTATAGTCAAAAATATAACTTGAATAACCCCATGTAAAAATTGTTTTAGTAAAATAATACATGTTTGTGACATTTTTATTTAAACTTTAAATAAAAAGTTAATAATGTCATTTTCATACCAAAGTGTCTCAATGGGGTCCCCACGTTGCCCCATGGATTGACTTGGTCGGTCAGGACTCATCCAATAAGGTTAGGACATGTTTCAAGGAGATTTCATATTATTATAACATTATATTTACCTTAAATTACACTAATTACCTTTAATAGCGATTAATAAAACATTAAAGTTACTATTCACCAAAAATTATTTTCATCCCATTGAATCACATTTTTCATAATAATGACAACCATGTATGTCGGATTTTTTAAATTCAATTAAAAAATGTGGTAAAATTTTATCTAAACAAAAAATAAGTTTTTTAACTACCACTTAGTGGTTTCACTATTAATAAAAAATTGACATTTTTCGGAAAAATACCAAAAATCCGATAAACAATTTTTCTATAAAATTCTTCAAGGGGAACCAAACTAAGATTTAAACACAAATATTTGAAGGATTCAATCACATAGTCTTCCAAGGTAAAAAGTAACATTTATATCCAAATAACATCAGTTACTCTTAAAGTCTCATATTGATAAGTAGTTAACCTAATCATATATCTTCCATGATAGGTCAATATTTTCCTATATAACCCAAAATCAAATTATTCTTTATTAATAAAATTATATAACTAAAAAAAATTCATACTAACCAGGGATGTCACGTAGTCCAGTGGTAGGCGATAAATACCAATCACACTTTGGTTCTAGTTTCGATTCACACAGCTTTGTCTGACGCGGCGGGTTGTCACACGGTATGCGTGTTGTCCATTATCCAAAACTATATAATTCTTAAAACATTCTCTAAAAAGAGATAAAATCATCAAAAAACCATAACATAATTTAACCTCAAGTTTATATTATTCCTTTCATTATCCATCATAACATATATTATCCCATAATTAGCTCAAAAATAAGGATCATATAATCCATAGTGGTTACCTTTATAATTATTACCGGAACTTACACATTGAGTTGGTTATCTCATACATGATGAATTAGAAAACTAAAAATGGTTCAAGTGGTAAATCATGACTTCTGATATTTGGTAGAGAAAAACCACAAGAGTTCTCATTGCATCTCCAATATCATTCAGTTGTTCTTTCAGAAAACCGTCACAGTTTTCTTCATATCCACTGTTACTTTGGTGCCTGCTAGTCCCAGCCATTTACTAAAACCAAAAAGGTCAGTGTGAGAATATCAGTAAAATCATTCTATAATAATGAGGAATATAAACACTAAGATATTGTTATACAAGTTATCTCAAACTAATTCTATCTTTCAAAAAAACCAATGACTCTATCTAGTATACTACCCATTTTGTTTATTCACAACTTGTCATTTGTGATTAAACAACAATCTAACCTATAAAATTATCTAAGACTCCCTTTAATACCAACTATAAGGACCCATCATGAAAACATTACATAATCATGAATTAAATGAATAATTCACATAGAGGATCTTTTTAGGGTTAAAGTTTTAGAGAATCAGGACATAACTATTACATCTCAAACGATTACAAAGTAGACACTTCTACTAAGTTTCCATAAAATAAAACGGTTAAAAAGAAACATGTCTTGTTCCATTTTTTGGATTGCATTACTTTAATTGACCCCATCCTTGACCCTATTCATCTTTAAGTCCTGTGGAGAAAATTTCAAAAACTTTGGATGAGCATAAAAATCCCAGTAAAGGATACACAAAGAAGGTAAACTCTTAGTTTTTCAAAACAACATGTAAACCATAAATACTTTATCAAAGTAATACTTTTCACCTTTATGAAGTAGTAAATAATCTTCACTAAATAAAAGATCACTACTTATCCTTTTTAACCAAAACATTACCATAAACCCATATAAAGAACACATAACATATAAAGGTAACTCTGGACATAGACATAATTAAATAGAATAACCATACGGTCGACTTCCAGACATATCACAGCATGGTATAGCCATACAACCGACTTCCATACCCAATGAATTGGAGGTTATAACGTAACCACCCATCTAGGTATTCACGGCACCACCCATCATATGGTTTATCACGTAATCACCCATCAAATGTCCAAGTACCATTATAAAATTATAAGACATAAAACAAATATAATGGAAAGAAAACATTTCCACATTTCAATCACAATATATCACATAAATATATTGACATGACGAATCCATTATAAAAACAATTTTCAATACCAAAATACATAAAAGCGTATATGTTATTTATTTTATTTCAATAACATTACAGCTTTTTAAGGAAGCCAAAGGTCAAATAGTACTCACGGTGGCGGAAAAGGTCTTTTTCACCACGTACGTTAAAAGAGACATTCCTTTTTGTTTTTTAATATAACGATTCATAGAAAAAGATTCCCTTTGAATGAAATGAAATTTCAATGGTGTTAATACAGCGTATAATAGAAAATACTATATATAGAACAAAATATTCCTCAATGAAAAGAGATTGAGACGAAGTCCCTTACAAAGATGTTATCCTTTGATTAAGGATAAATAAATTACATAATTATGTGTGACAAAAGAATACACAAAATATAAGTGGATATAAAGTTTAAAACAATCAAAGTTCATTCACACATATTCATTGAATGACATATTCATGGAGTACAAGTTATACCCAAAGAATCAAAATTGGGTTAACAAGTTCCCTTGAAAAAATTCGACAACCTAACGACATCACTTTGAAATTTAGAAAATGAGTTGATGAGAGATAAAAAGGGTATATCATCATATTTAAATTAAATTTAATGCAATACGGATATATGAGAACATATCCCAACATAATAATATGTAAATTTAAAGTCATGACAAAAAGAAGTATTTTTAAAGAAGAGGAGGGTGAAATCTTCCCTTACCGATTTGGGTAACTTTCGAAACGTACACCCATGGAAGAAGGGTCATACAATGAAGATGTAAATACCCATAAATGAAATTATATTAAACAAAGAGTATAATAATGGGAAGTACATATACCATTCAAAGGAAATTGTGGAAAATGTAGCATAAATATCACAGGAATAAATGTGAGATGAAAAATCCCTTACGAAAACTCGGCAGTATAACAGCGCCACATAAAACTTCCAAAAATGGATTTATGGGATCAAATAGGGTATCTCATAATATTAAAATAAAAGTTATAGTATTAGGAATATAAAATAACATCCCCAAACACAAGAAATATTAACATAAAAGAAATTACATAAAAGAGAGTACTTAAAAAGAAAGAGAGAGGTAGGATCCCTTACCTCAAGTCCGACTTGTCTTGTTCCTTTCTTTATATTCCTGAATAATAAACATTGGTCAATTTATAATTTCTTAAGGACCTTATTTAAATAGAATTATTCAGTTCATATCACATATTATAATGTTATAAAAATTGGTTAATAACGTGAGTTCATATCAGACGTTTTTGTCGATGTTCGGTACATGAGTCAAAATTGAACTTGTTGGAAAAGCATTTTCAATTTAGTTATAGGTACATCATCTCCAGAATAGTATTAATGATTTAAATATCATATATATCCATTATATATTAATTGTATACAATTCCATAAAATTTGGAGATAAATAATGAAATGCACCATTCATGGAGACGGTAGGTCGTATGTACACGTGAATGCTACTTTCATTTCTATGTCATATTAATGGAATTAAAACTAAATGAGATATATATATATTATAATTACAGAATTATATACATCATTTAGATGTAATATATGACATATATATCTATTATATAAATGTACTTATAATAGTAGATAACATTTGGAGATAAGAAATGAAATGTATCGTTCATGGAGACGATAAGTCGTACGTATGCATGAAAACTACTTTAATTTCAATTTCATAGTTTAATGGAATGAAATAAAAATAATGAAACATAGGTATAATTGAATTATAGTATAATATAATATATAAAATCATTAAATCCATCTTTATACATCCCACATATGGTATTAACGATTCAAATCACTTTGGGGGGCGGTAGTCCGCACTTCCTAAAATGAAATTATCGTGTTTACCCATTATAGAAAACATAATGGTATGGAATAAATGAAAAATACATAATCATAAGGAATAAAAATACATAATGTATATATTATATAAATATACAGTGACATCTTAATGGCCACCATGAGAGGTGTTAAAATAATATTTAACATTCAACGTTTCGTGATCCAGTAATTCGCCACCCATAGAAACAATATGATCTTTAACCATTAGATGGATGGGTGTATTAGTGTAGCTCGAAACCTCTTCATAACAGTATCCTAGTATATTTAAGACAATGGGGTTGTTACAAAATAAAGGAATAAAAAGAGTTTAGGGGGTTGGATAAGTAAAATAAAACAAAAGAACATAAGAGAATACATTACCTTCAAATCGGATAACTCATTTTGATTTGAGCTCAAAGGCTTCCTTGGAAAAACGTCTGCCTAATGTGAGGCTTCTAGGAATAAGATAGGGTTGTGGAGATACAATATGAGTAGTGTATGGATGAGCCAAGGGCTTTAGAGGTGTGGGTATGGAGGTAGTGGTGGGGGCCTTTTATAAGAGGGGGGAGGGGTACTCTTGGAATGTCTTGAAAAGTTACATTATTATAAAATGCTTTTTGGATATCAAATGTCCCAAAATTATATATTTCTAGGATAAGGTGATAATAGTTCGAAATCCCTCAATCCCATATGTTATTGAAAAGTTTATGTCTTAGATTTTACATTATCTTTTCATTTTATTTAAATCGTTTATTAATGAGGTAATCACTACATCCTCATGGTTTCATAAATAAATTAATTTATTTATTGTATAAAAATTATAAAAAAAATACTATGATGTAGGAAATATGTTTATATTTTCAATGAATATTTATAGTAAAAAATATGACTTGTATAACCCCATGAAAAAATTGTTTTAGTAAAATAATACATGTTTGTGACATTTTTAATTTAACTTTAAATAAAAGGTTATTAATGTCATTCTCTTACCCAAGTGGCTTCATGGGGTCCCCAAGTTGACCCATAGATTGTCTTGGTAGTATATGACTCATCCAATAAGGGTAGGACTTGTGTCAAGGTCATTTCATATTATTATAACATTATCTTTACATTAAATTACACTAATTACCATTAATCGCGATTAATAAAACTTAAAAGTTACTATTCACAAAAAAATATTTTCATCCTATTTAACCACATTTTACATCCTAATAAATACCATGTATGTCGGATTTTTGAAATTCAAATCACAGAGATGGTAAAATTTCATTTAAACGAAAAATCAGTTTTTATCTACCACTTTGTGGTTTCACTATTCATCAAAAATTGATGTTTTTCAAAAAAATACAAAAAATTCCCCCTAAGTGTATTTGATATTCCAAATTCAAAAATGATGTCTATTTTTCAAAATTCAAATCACATAATTTTCATTAATAAATTTAATAATTAATTCTCGTTGTCAAAACAAATAGCGTGTTTTTAAGAAACAAAATATATCAAAATATTGACACTTGTTTAATTCCAATTTGAAAGTGAAATTAATTCAAATAACCACCATTGGATTAAATGGTGAAAATTTTATTCTAACTACACTTTAAACCCAATTGAAAAGGTTATTTATCCATATAAATAACTTATATATAAAAGGATGTTTTGAAATAAAATACAACATTTTCACTAAAAATGATCCTTAACGGAAAAATAAAAAAAATTTACACAAAGTAAATATTGATGTATAGATTCTAAAGAAGGATTTTATTTTTCCCAATATAACATACAAAATTGTCAAAAAGTGGATTTAAAAAAGCGTTCACCGTCAAAATAAGGTTAATATACCTTTTAAAGAATATTTGAATATTTATGCTTAAAATTGGATTTATTCGCATATTAAGACTCTAACATTTATTGGATAAATGTAAAAATATTTGAAAAACATATATAGTAATTTTTTAGTTAGTTATGTTCATTCATGCCATTAGAACGGCTAGTCATTATCTACCATTTAAAATAATATTATTTTATTATTAGAGTCCAACGTACGATTTCAAAGAAACTCGTTGTTGCGTATTGGGTACGACATCGAGCATAGCGTCCCCTTTAATGTAATATTAATATTTTATAAAAAAATATTAATAAATATTAAAAATTAAGTTTCTTTATTTATTTGGGATGTTACATCCTTCCCCCCTTTTGGGAATGGAGTCCTCGCAATTTTAAAGTTGGGCTTGGAAACTTAATTGAAATCCCCAGATCGGAAAAAGAGTAATTAAACTATCACTTTATAAGAAATAAATAAAAGTACCAAGGTCACCCGAGACAATAGGTAATCGGATTCCATGAAATCATGGATATTGAAGAAAAAAAGGGATATGTTCTAATAGAGAGTGACAGAAACATTTTTAGGAGAAAGTTAACCACCAGAAAATCACAAACTTGTGATGGGTTAAACGGTATTTTATCCCCAGTAGGAAATGTTAACAGACAAAATTTTAGTTTTCTGTTACATTTAATTTAGGAATTTATTTATTATCTTAACTAAATCACATGGAAACATACTTTCTTGTCTCTTAGACTTTCATCTCTCACTAGATTTCTTACACGAACTCATTTTTCCTCCTAAAAACGAGTATTTAGGATTACTTGTTCCCATTAGGAGTGTTATAATCAACATCTAGAGAATCACCTAATCCGCAAAAGAGAACTATATTTTTCACATGTATTTAGACCTTAACCAAAACCAAAATTGTTAGAACAAGATAAGATAATCCACAAAAGGATAATCCTATATAAAAATAAAATCTATTCTTAATCTCCAAAATTTGTCCAACAAAACCCAAAGTTCAACGAATACCATTCGATAAACAACTTTCCCCTAAAATACTTCAAAGTAATCCAAACTAAGATTAAAACCAAAATATTTGATGTATTTAATCACTTAGTCTTCCAAGGTAAAAATTAACATTTATCTTCAAATAACATCAGTCAATCTTAAAGTCTCATATTTAAAAGTAATTAACCTAATCATATATCCTCTATGATAGGTCAATATTGTCTAAGATAACCCAAAATAAACTTATTCTTTATTCATAAAATTATATAACTCAAAATAATTTTTCATACTAACTAGGGATTTCATGTAGTCCAGTGGTAGGTGATAAATACCAGTCACACGTTGGTTGTGGGTTCGATTCCCACAACTTTGTCTAACGCGACGGGTTGTCTCACGATCTGCGTGTTGTCCTTTATAGAAAAATATATAATTCTTAAAACATTCTCCAAAAAGAGATAAAAACATCAAAAATATCCATAACATAATTTAACCTCAAGTTTATCTTATGCCTTTCATTTTCCATCAAAACATATAGTAACCCAAAATTACCTAAAAAGTAAGGATCATATAAACGCTAATGGTTACCTATATAATTAATACATGAACTTCCACATCGAGTTGGTTATCTCGTACATGATGAATTAGGGAACTAACCAAGGTTCAAGTGGTTAATCATGACTCCTGATATTTGAATGAGAAAAATCACAATATTTCTCGTTGCAGCTCCTATATCATTCAGGTGTTCTTTCAGAAAACTGTCACAGTTTTCTTCATATCCACTGTTACTTTGGTGCCTGCTAGTTCTAGCCAATTACTAAAACCAAAAAGGTCAGTGTGAGCATATCAGTAAAATAATCATATAATAATGAGGAGTATAAACACTAAGATATAGTTATCCATGTTATCTTAAACTAATTCAATCTTTAAAAAAACAATTAATCCATCTAGTATACTTCCCATTGTGGTTATAAACAACTTGTCACTTATGCTTAAACAACATTCTAACCACTAAAGTTATCTAAACCTCCATCTGATACCAACTATAAAGACCTGACATTATAACATTACATAATCATGAATTAAATGAATAATTCACATAGAGGATCTTTTCAAGTTTAGAGTTTTATAAAATTAGGACATAACTATTACATCTCAAAAGATTACAAAGTAGACACTTCTACAATGATTCCATAAAATAATTCTCTTATAAAGAAACATGTCTAGTTCCATGTTTTAGATAGCATGTCTTTCCTTGATCCCATCCTTGACCCTATTCATCTCTAAGTCTAGTGGAGAACATTTTAAAAACTTGGGATGAGCATAAAAATCCCAGTAAAGGATACACAAAAAGGAAAAATGTTAGTATTTTCAAAACAACATGTAAACCATGAATAATTTATCAAAGTAATAATTTTCACCTTTATGAAGTAGTATATACTCTTCACTGAATAAAATATCACTACTTATCCTTTGTAACCAAAAGATTACCATAAACCAATATAAAGAACACAGAACATATAAAGGTAACTTGGGACATAAACATACTTAAATGGAATAACCATACGGTCAACTTCCACACATATCACTACATAGAATAGCCATATGGCTGACTTCCATACCCAATGCAGTAGTGGTTATAACGTAACCACCCATCCTGGTATTCACGGTACCACCCGTCATATGGTTTATCACATAACAACCTATCAAAAGTCCAAGTACCATTATAAAATCAAAAGACATAAAACAAATATAATGGAAAGAAAATATTTCCACATTTCGATCACAATATATCACATAAATATATTGACATAATAAATCCATTATAAAAGCTATTTTCAATACCAAATTACATAAAAGAGTATATTTTATTTATTTTCTCTTAAAAACATTACGGCTTGTTAAGGAAGCCAATGGTCAAATAGTACTCATGGCGACATAAATGGTCATTGTCACCATTTATATTAAAAGAAATGTTCTGTTTTGTTGTTTAGTAAAATTCGTCATAGAAAAAGATTCCTTTTGAATGAAATGAAAAGTCAAAGGTGTTTATACAACTTATAAAATAAAGTCTTGTATTAGAACAAAATATTCCTCTGTGAAAGGAGATTGAGATGAAGCCCCTTACAAAGATGATATCCTTTGATTTAGGATAAATCAATTACATAATTATGTGTGAAAAAGGAATACACCAAATATAAGTGGATATTAAGTTTAAAAAAATCATAGGAAATTCACACATGTTCATAGAAAGACATATTGAACGAGTACAAGTTTAACCCAAATAATCAAAATTGGGTTAAGAAGTTCCCTTGCAAAAATTTGACAGCCTAACGACATCACTTCAAAATTCAGAAAATGAGTTGATCAGAGATAAAAAGGGTATCTCATCACTTTTAAATTAAATTTATAGAAATAAGGATATATTAGAACATATCCCAACATAAGAATATGTAAATTAAAAGACATAACAAAAATAATACTTTTTAAAGAAGGGGAGGGTGAATGATTCCCTTACCGATTTGGGTAACATTTGAAACGTACACCACATGGAAGAAGGGTCATACAATGAAGATGTATATACCCATAAATGAAATTATATTACACAAAGAGTATAATAATGGGCAGTACATACACCACTCAAAGTAAATGGTGTAAAATGTATCATAAATCTCACTGGAATAAATGTGAGATGAAAAATCCCTTACGAAAACTCGACAGCCTAACGACGCCACTTAAAACATCCAAAAATGGATTTATGAGATCAAATAGGGTGTCTCATAATATGACCATAAAAATTACAGTATGAGAAATATAAAATAACATCCCTAAACATAAGAAAGATGAGCATAAAAGAAATGACATAAAAGAGAGTACTTCAAAAGAATTAGAGAGGTTGGATCTCTTACATCAAGTCTGACTTGTATTGATCCTTTATTTATATTCCTAAACAATAAACTTTGGTATATTTATAATTGCTTACGTACCTCTTTTAAAGATTATTATTCATTTCATAGCACATATTATAATTTTATAATAATTGGTTAATAATGTGTGTTCATATCAGACGTTTTTGACGATGTTCGGTACATGAGTCAAAATTGAACTTGTTGGAAAATAATTTTCCATGTTGTTATAGGTACACCATCTCCATAATAGTATTAATGATTTAAATACCACATATATGCAGTATATATTCATTTTATACTATTACATAACATTTGGGGATAAAAAATGAAATGCACCGTACATTCATGGAGACGGTAGGCCGTACGTACACATGAACACTACTTTAATTTCTTTTTCATATTAATGGAGTTAAAACTAAATGAGAGATATATATATTATAATTACAGAATGATATCCATCATTTAGATTTAATATATGACATATATATCCATTGTATATATATGTACTTATAATAGTGCATAACATTTGGAGATAAGAAATGAAATGTACCGTTCATGAAGAGGGTAAGTCGTATGTACGCATGAACACTACTTTAATTTCTATTTCATACTTTAATGGAATTAAATAATAATATTGATACATTATATATTATAATTACAGTATAATATAATATATAACATCATTAAATCCATCCTTTATACATCCCACATATGGTATTAACGATTCAAATCACTTTGAGGGGTCGGTATTCCGCACTTCCTAAAATGAAATTATCTCATTTACCCATTATGGAAACCATAATGGTAGGGAATAAATTAAAAATATAGAAGCATAATGAATACATAAACATAATTTTTATATCATATATAAATATAGTGACATCTTAATGGCCACCATGAGAGGTGTTAAAAGAAGATTGAACAATCATCGTTTCTTGAGGCAGTAATTCGCCACCAACAGAAAATATATGTTATTTAATCATTAGATGGTGGTGTTCATATTTGTAGCTATAATCATCCTCATAAAATTATCCTATTATATATTATACACTGTTTTTGTTGCAAAATAAATGAATAAAAAGAGTTTACGGGGTTTGAGAAGCAAAATAAAACAAAAGAACATAAGAGAAGACATTACCTTAAAATCGGATAACTCATTTTGATTTGAGGACAATGGCTTCCTTGGAAAGGCTTCTACCCAATGTGATGCTTATTGGAGTAATAGAGGGATGTGGAGAGACAATATGAGCAGAGGTTGGACGATCCAAGGGATTTAGCGGTGTGGGTAAGGAGGTAGAGGTGGGGGCCTTTTATAAGAGGGAGGAGGGGCACTCCTGGAATGTCTTGAAAAGATACATTATTATAAAATGATTATCAGATATCAAAGGTCCCACAATTATATATTTCGAGTATAAGGTGATAAGGTTTAGATTTCCATCCATAAAATTTGTTTTTGACAAGTTTATGTTTTAGATTTTACATTATCTTTTATTTTTATTTAAATCATTCATTAATGAGGAAATCGCTTCATCATCATGGTATCATAAATAAATTAATTTATATAATTTTTAAAAAATATAAAAAACTACTATGATGTCAGAAACCTTTTTATCTTTCCAATGAATATTTATAGTAAAAAATATGACTTGTATAACCCCATTTAAAAATTGTTTTAGTAAAATAATACATGTTTGTGGCATTTTTATTTTTACTTTAAATAAAAAGTTATTAATGTTATTTTCTTACCCAGGTGGCTCCATGGGGTACCCAAGATGACCCATGGATTTTATTGGTTGGAAATGACTCACCCAATAAGGGTATTAAATTTTTCACGGTCATTTTATATTATTATAACATTATCTTTACATTAAATTACACTAATTACCTTTAATAGCGATTAATAAACAATAAAAGTTATTATTCACCAAAAATTATTTTCATCCCATTGAACCAAATTTTACATCCTAATTACATCCATGTTTGTCAGATTTTTTAAATTCAAATCACAGAGGTGGTAAAATTTCATTTAAACGAATAATCATTTTTTTAACTACCACTTAGTGGTTTCACTATTCATAAAAAATTGTTGTTTTTCAGAAAAATACCAAAAATTCCCCCTAATCAATATTTGATATTCCGAATTCAAAAATGATGTCTATTTTTCAAAATTAATAACATATAAGTTTCATTAATCAATTTAATAATTATTTCTCGTTGTCAAAACAAATAGCGTGTTTTTAAGAAACAAAATATATCAAAATATTATCCCTAGTGTAAGTCCAATTGCAATGTAAAATTAATTTAAATGACCACCATTGGATTAAATGATAAAAATATATTCTAACTAAACATTAAACCCAATTAAAAGGATAATCTATCCATATAAATAAATCAGATTAAAAGAAGGTTTTGAATTAAAATACAACATTTTCACTAAAAATGTTCTTTATCGGAAAAATAACAAAAATTTAGACAAAGTAAATTTTGATGTCCATATACTAAATAAGGATTTTATTTTTTATAATATAACATATAAAATTCTCCAAGAGTGGATTTAAAAAATGTTTTTCCATCAAAAGGCGGTTAATCGACCTTCTAAAGAATATTCAAATATTTACGCTTAAAATTGGATTCATTCGCATTTTAAGCCTCTTACATTTATTGGATAAAAGTAAAAATATTTGACAAACATATATAATAATTTGTTAGTACGTTATATTCTTTCCCTCCATTACAACAACTAGGCGTTAACAACCATTTTAAATAATATTATTTCATTATTAGAGTGCAACCTAAGATTTCAAAGAAACTCATTGTTGCGTATTGGGTACGCCATCGAGCATAGTGTTCCCTTTAATGTAATATTATTATTTAATTCACAAATATTAATAAATATGAAAAAGTAATATTATTCATTTATTTAGGATGTTTCATCCTTCCCCCTTTTTGGAATTGCGTCCTCGTAATTTTAAAATTGGGCTTGGAAACTTCAATGAAATCCCCACATTAGAAAAGGAGTAAATTAAAATATAACTTTAAAAGAAAGGAAGAAAAGTACCAAGGTCACCCGAGACAACAGGTACTAGGATTCCATGAAAACATGGATATGGAAGAAAAAAAGGGCTAAGTTCTGATGGAGAGTGATAGAAACATGTTTAGGAGAATGTTAACAACCAGAAAATCACAAACATGTGATGGGTTAAATGGTGTTCGATTCCCCAGTTGGAAAAGTTAACAGACAAAATATTAGTTTTAAGTTACTTTTAATTGTGGAATTTATTTATGAGCTTATCTAAATCATAATGAAACATAATTTCTTGTCATTTATACTTTCATCTCTTACTATATTTCTTACAAAAACTCACTTTTTCCTCCAATAGACGAGTATTTAGGATGACTTGTTCACATTAAGAGTGATATAATCAACTTCTAGAAAATCAACTAATCCAAAAAAGAGAACTATATATTTCCCATATCTTTAGACCTTAACCAAAACCAAAATTTTTAGTACAAGATCAGATAATCCACATAAGGATAATCCTTTAAAAAAAATCTATTCTTAATCTCCAAAATTTGTCCAACAAAACCCAAAGATCAACGAAGACCATTCGATAAACAATTTGTCCATAAATTTCTTCAAAGTAAACCAAACTAAGATTGAAACCCAAATATTTGAAGGATTTAATCACATATTCTTCCAAGGTAAAAATTAACATTTATCTCCAAATAACATCAGTTTCTCTTAAAGTCTCATATTGAAAAGTAATTAACCTAATCATATATCCTCCATGATAGGTAAATATTTTCCTAGATAACCAAAAATCAACTTATTCTTGATTCATAAAATTATATAACTAAAAATAATTTTTCACACTAACTAGGGAATTCATGTTGTCTAGTGGTAGGCGATAAATACCTGTAACACTTTGGTTGTGGGTTCGATTCCCATAGCATTTTCCGATGCGACGGGTTGTCACACGGTCTGTGTGTTGTCTTTTATCCAAAACTACATAATTCTTAAAACATTCCCCAAAAGAGATAAAATCATCAAAAATAACCATAACATAATTTATCCTCATGTTTATCTTATGCCTTTCATTATATATCATAACATATAGTAACCCATAATTAACTCAAAATTAAGGATCATATAAACCATAATGGTTACAATTATAATTATTACATGAACTTACACATGGAGTTGGTTATCTTGTACATTATGAATTATAGAACTCACCAAAGTTCAAGTGGTTAATCATGACTCCTGATATTTGGTTGAGAAAAACCACAAGAGTTCTCATTGCAATTCCCATATCATCAGTTGTTCTTTCAGAAAATCATCACAGTTTTCTCCATATCCACTGTTACTTTGGTGCCTGCTAGTTCCATCCATTTACTAAAACCAAAAAGGTCAGTGTGAGCATGTCAATAAAATCATCATATAATAATGAAGAAGATAAACACTAAGATAAAGTTATCCAAGTTATCTAAAACTAATTCTATCTTTTAAAAAAACAATGAATCCATCAAGTATACTACCAATTGTGGTTACACATAACTTGTCACTTATTCTTAAACAAAATTCTAACCTCTAATGTTATCTAAACCTCCCTCTGATACCAACTATAAAGACCTGACCTTAAAACATTACATAATCATGAATTAAATGAATAATTCACATAGAGGATATTTTCAGGTTTATAGATTTTGATAATTAGGACATAACTATTACATCTCAAAAGATTACAAAGTAAACACTTCCACTAAGTTTCCATAAAATAAAACTCTTAAAAAGAAACATGTCTAGTTCATTATTTTAGATAGAATATATTTCCATGATCCCATCCATGACCCTATTCATCTTTAAGTCCTATAGAGAACATTTCAAAAACTTGGGATGAGCATAAAATCCCAGTAAAGGATACATAAAGAAGGAAAAATGATAGTTTTTTAAAACAACATGGAAACCATGAATACTTTATCAAATTAATACATTTCACCTTTATGAAGTAGTAAATACTATTCACTAAATAAAAGATCACTACATATCCTTTGTAACCAAATGATTACCATAAACCCATATAAAGAACATATAACATATAAATGTAACTTGGGATATAAAATCCTTAAATGGAATAACCATACATTCGACTTCCACACATATCACTACATGGAATAGCCATATGGCCGAATTCCGTACCCAATGCATTGGAGGCTATAACGTAACATCCCATCTTGGTATTCATGACACCACTTGTCATATGGTTTATCACTTAACCACCCATCAAATGTCCAAGTACCATTATAAAATCATAAGACATAAAACAAATATAATGGGAAGAAAACATTTCCACATTTTGATCACAATATATCACTTAAATATATTGACATAAAAAATCCATTATAAAAACAATTTTCAATACCAAAATACATAAAAGCGTATATGTTATTTATTTTCTTTTAAAAACACTACGTCTTGTTAAGGAAGCTAAAGGTCAAATAGTACTCACGGCGGCGGAAAAGGTCATTGTCATCACGTACGTTAAAAAAAACATTCCTTTTTTTCATTTAGTAAAACTATTCTTAGAATAAGATTCCCTTTGAATGAAATGTAATGTCAAAGGTTTTTATACATCGTATAAAAAAAGTCTTGTATTAGGACAAAATATTCCTCAATGAAAGAAGATTGATACGAAGTCCCTTACGAAGATGGTATCCTTTGATTAAGGATAAATCAATTACATAATTAGGTGTGACAAAAAAAATACTCTAAATATAAGTAGATATTAAGTATAAAACAATTGGAGGCCATTCACACCTATTCATATAATGACATATTCAAAGAGTACAAGTTTAACCCAATGAATCAAAATTGGGTTAAGAAGTTCCCTTGCAAAAATTCGACAGCCTAACGATGTCACTTCAAAATTCATAAAATGAGTTGATGAGAGATAAAAATTGTATTTCATCACTTGTAAATTAAATTTACTGCAATAATGATATATTATAACATATCCCAAAATAAAAATATGTAAATTAATAGACATAACAAAAAAGAAGTCTTTTTAAATAAGAGGAGGGTGAAAGGTTCCCTTAGCGAATTGGTTAACTTTTAAAACGTAATCCCATGGAAGAACGGTTATAAAATGAAGATTTAAATACCCATAAATGAAATTATATTACACAAAGATTATAATAATGGGCAGTACATACACCACTCAAATGAAATGGTGTAAAATGTAGCACAAATTTTATGGGAATAAAAGTGAGATGAAAAATCCCTTACGAAAACATGGCAGCCTAACGGCCCCATTTAAAACATCCAAAAAATGGATTTATGAGATCAAATAGGGTCTCTCATAATATGAAAATAAAAATTACAGTATGAGTAATAAAACATAACATCCCCAAACATAATAAATATGAGCTTAAAAGAAATGACATAAAAGAGAGTACTTAAAAAGAAAGAGAGAGGTAGGATCCCTTACCTCATGTTCGACTTGTCTTGTTCCTTTCTATATATTCGTGAATAATAAACATTGGACAATTTATAATTTCTTAATGACCTCCTTTAAATATTATTATTCAGTTCATATCATGTATTATAATGTTATAATAATTGTTTAATAATGTGAATTCATATCAGACGTTTTTGTCGATGTTCAGTATATGAGTCAAAATTGAACTTGTTGGAAAAGAATTTTCCATGTAATTATAGGTACATCATCCACAGAATAGTATTAATGATTTAAATATCATATATATCTAGTATATATTTATTTAATACTATTCCATAACATTTGGAGATAAAAATTGAAATGCATCGTTCATGGAAACGGTAGGCCGTACGTACACATGAACACTACTTTCATTTCTTTGTTATATTAATGGAATTAAAACTAAATGAGAGATATATATGTTATAATTCCAGAATGATATCCTTAATTTAGATGTAATATATGACATATATATCAATTATACATATGTACTTATAATAGTACATAACATTTGGAGATATGAAATAAAATGTACCGTTCTTGGAGACGGTAAACCGTATGTACGCATGATCACTACATTCATTTCTATTTCATAGTTTAATAAAATGAAATAAAAATATTGATACATAGGTATATTATAATTAAATTATAATATATTATACATAACATATAAAATTGTCACAAGGTGGTTTTAAAAAAGTTTTCTCCATCAAAAGGTGGTTAATCAACCATTTAATAAATATACAATTATGTATGCTTAAAATTGGATTCATTCGCATTTTAAGCCTCTAAAATTTATTAGATAAAAGTAAAAATATTTGAAATATATATATAATCATTTTGAAGTTAGTTCTGTTCATTCCCTCCATTACAACAGCTATGGGTTAACTACCATTTAAAATAATATTATTTTATTATTAGTGTGCAACGTAAGATTTCAAAGAAACTCATTGTTGCATATTGGGTACGCCATCGATCATAGAATTCCCTTTAAAGTAATAATAATATTTTATTCACAAATATTATTAAATATGAAAAAGTATTATTCTTTATTTATCTGGGATGATACATCCTTCCCCACTTTTGGGAATTGCGTCCTTTCAATTTTAAAGTTGGGCTTGGAATATTCATTGAAATCCCCACATCAGAAAAGGAGTAAATTAAACTATCACATTAAAATAATGAAAGAAAAGTACCATGTTCACCCAAGACAACAGGTGCTTGGATTGCATGAAAACCTGGTTATGGAAGAAAAAACGGGTTATATTCTAATGGAGAGTGACAGAAACATCTTTAGGAGAAAGTTAGATGCAATAAAATCACAAACATGTGATGGGTTAAACAGTATTTGATTACCTAGTAGGAGAAGTTAACAGACAAAATTTTAGTTTTAAGATACATTTCATTGTCTAATTTATTTATGATCCTAACTAAATCACAATGAAACATACTTTCTTGTCATTTATACTTTAATCTCTTACTAGATTTCTTACACAAACTCATTTTTTCCTCCAAAAGATGAGTATTTTGGATGACTTTTTTCACATTAAGTGCACTATAATCAACTTCTAGAGAATCAACTAATCCATAAAAGAGAACTATATATTTCCCGTATCTTTATACCTTAACCAAAACCAAAATTTTTAGAACAATATCAGACAATGCACAAAAGGATAATCCTTTATAAAAAGAAAATCTATTCTTAATCTCCAAAATTTGTCCAACAAAACCCAAAGTTCAACGAAGACCATTTGATAAAAAAGTTGTCCATAAAATTATTCAAAGTAAAAAAACTAAGATTGAAACCCATATATTTGAAGGATTTAATCACATAGTCTTCCAAGGAAAAAATTAACATTTATCTTCAAATAACATCAGTTACCCTTAAATTCTCATATAGAAAAGTAATTAAACTAATCATATATCCTCCATGATAGGTCAATATTTTCCTAGATAACCCAAAATCAACTTATTATTGATTCATAAAATTATATAACTAAAAATAATTTATCATACTAACCAGTGACTTCTTGTAGTCCAGTGGTAGGCGATAAATACCAGTCGTACTTTGGTTGTGGGTTTGATTCCCAGAGCTTTGTCCGACGTGATGGGTTGTCACACAGTCTGCGTGTTGTCCTTTATCCAAAACTATATAATTCTTAAAACATTCCCCAAAAGAGATAAAATCCCCAATACTAACCATAAAATATTTTATCCTCATGTTTATCTTATTCCTTTCATTATCCTTCATAACATATAGTAACCCATAATTACCTCAAAAGTAAGGATCATATAAACCATAATGGTTACCATTATAATTATTACCTTAACTTCCACATCGAGTTGGTTATCTCATACATGATGAATTAGAGAACTCACCAAGGATCAAGTGGTTAATCATGACTCCTGATATTTATTTAAGAAAACCCACAAGAGTTCTCATTGGAGTTCCCATATCATTCAGTTGTTCTTTCAGAAAATCGTCACAGTTTGCTTCATATCCACTACTACGTTGGTCCCTGCTAGTTCCATCCATTTACTAAAACCAAAAAGGTCAGTGTGAGTATATCAGTAAAATCATCATATAATAATGAGGAAGATAAAAACTATGATATAGTTATCCATGTTATCTCAAACTAATTCTATCTTTCAAAAAACAATGAATCCATATAGTAAACTACCCATTGTGGTTATACACAACTTTTCACTTATTCTTAAACAACACTCTGACCTCTAAAGTTATCTAAACCTCCCTCTGATACCATCTATAAGTACCTTGCCTTAAAACATTACATAATCATGAATTAAATGAGTAATTCACATAGAGGATCTTTTCAGGTTTATAGTTTCAGAGAATTAGGACATAACTAATACATCTCAAAAGATTACAAAGTAGACACTTCTACTAAGTTTCCATAAAATAAAACTCTTAAAAAACATTTCTACTTCCTTGTTTTAGATAGAATGTCTTTATACGATCCCATCCTTGACCCAATTCATCTTTAAGTCCTATGGATAACGTTTCAAAAACATGGGATGAGCATAAAAACCCCAGTAAAGGATAGACAAAGAAGGAAAACTGTTAGTTTTTCAAAACAACATGGAAACCATGAATACATTATCAAATTAATACTTTTCACCTTTATGAAGTAGTAAATACTATTCACTGAATAAAAGATCAGTACTTATCCTTTGTAACAAAAAGAGTAACATAAACCCATATAAAGAACACATAACATAAAAATGTAACTTGGTACATAAACAATCATAAATGGAATAACCATACGGTCGAATTCCACACATATCAATACATGGAATATCCATACGGCCGAATTATGTACCCACTGAATTGGAGGTTATAATGTAACCTCCCGTCCTGGTATTCACGACCCCACTCATCATATGGTTTATCACGTAACCACCCATTAAATGTCCAAGTACCAATATAAAATCATAAGACATAAAACAAATATAATGGAAAGAAAACAAGTCCACATTTCGATCACAATATATCACATAAATATATTGACATAACAAATCCATTATAAAAACTATTTTCAATACCAAAATACATAATAGAGTATATGTTATTTATTTTCATTTAAAAACATTACAGCTTGTTAATGAAGCCAAAGGTCAAATCGTACACACGGTGGCAGAAAAGGTAATTGTCACCACGTACATTAAAAGAAACATTCCTTTTTGTTATTTAGTAAAACAATTCATAGAAAAAGATTCCCTTTAAATTAAATTAAAGTCAAAGGTGTTTATACAGCGTATAAAAGAAAGTCTTGTATTCGATCAAAATATTTCTCAATGAAAGGAGATTGAGATGAAGTCTCTTACAAAGACAGTATCCATTGATTTAGTATAAATAAATTACATAATTATGTGTGAAAATAGAGTACACCAAATATATGTGGATATTAAGTGTTAAAAAATCAGAGTTCATTCACACATATTCATATAACTACATATTCAAGGAGTACAAGTTTAACCCAAAGAATCAAAATTGGGTTAAGAATTTCCCATGCAAAAATTTGACAGCCTAACTGTGTCACTTCAAAATTCAGAAAATGAGTTGATGAGAGATAAAAATTGTATCTCATCACTTGTAAATTAAATTTATAGAAATAAGTATATATGAGAACATATCCCAACATAAGATGATATAAACTAAAACACATAATAAAAAGAAGTCTTTTTAAAGAAGAGGAGGGTGAAAGGTTCCCTTACCGATTTGGGTAACTTTCGAAACATACACCACATGGAAGAAGGGTAATACAATGAAGATACAAATACCAATAAATGAAATTATATTACACAAAGAGTATAATAATGGGAAGTACATACACCACTCACAAGAAATGGTGGAAAATGTAGCATAAATCTCACGGGAATAAAAGTGAAATAAAAAATCCCTTACGAAAACTCAGCAGCCTAATGGCGCCACTTAAAACATCCAAAATGGATTTATGAGATCAAATAGGGTCTCTCATAATATAAACATGAAAATTTCAATATTAGTAATATATAAGAACATCCCCAAACATAAGAAATATGAGATTAAAAGAAATTACATAAAAGAGAGTACACAAAAAGAAAGAGAGAGGTAGGATCCCTTACCTCATGTCCGACTTGTCTTGTTCCTATCATTATATTCTTGAATAATAAACTTTGGTCAATTTATAATTTCGTAAGGACCTCCTTTAAAGATTATTTTTCTGTTCATATCACATATTATAATGTTATAATATTAGGTTAATAATGTGATTTCATATAAGACGTTTTTGTCGATGTTCGGTACATGAGTCAAAATTTAACTTGTTGGAAAAGATTTTTCCATGTAGTTATTGGTAAATCATCATTATAATAGTATTAATGATTTAAATATCATATATATCCAGGATATATTTATTTTATACTATTCTATAACATTTGGAGATAAAAAATGAAATGCATTATTCATGGAGATGGTAGGTCGTGCGTACACATGAACGCTACTTTCATTTCTTTGTCATCTTAATTGAATTAAATCTAAATGAGGGAGATATATTTTATAATTTAATAATTATATCCATAATTTTTATGTAATATATGATATATATATCCGTTATTTATATGAACTTATAATAGTACATAACATTTGGAGATAAGAAATGAAATATACCGTTCTTGGAGACGGTAAGTCGTACGTACGCATGAACACTACTTTAATTTCTATTACATACTTTAATGGAATGAAATAAAAATAATTATACATAGGTATATTATAATTAAAGTATTATATAATATATAACATCATTAAATCCATCATTTATACATCCCACATATCTTATTAACGATTCAAGTCACTTTGAGTGGGCGGTAGTCCGCACTTCCTAAAATGAAACTATCGTGTTTACCCATTATGGAAACCATAAAGGTATGGCATAAATGAAAAATACAGAAGTATAAGGAAAACATAAACCTAATGTATATATCATATATAAATACAGTGACATCTTAATGGCCACCATGAGAGGTGTTAAAAGAAGAGTGAACACTCATCGTTTCGTGAGGTAGTAATTCGCCACCCAAGAAACAGTATGTTCATTAACCATTAGATGGAGGTGTGTATTAGTGTAGCTCGAGTACTCCTCATAACAACATCCTGGTATATTTGAGACACTGGTTTTGTTACCAAATAATGGAATAAAAAGATTTTAGGGTGATGGAGAAGCAAAATTATGCAAAAGAACATAAGAGAAGTCGTTACCTTCAAATCCGATAACTCTTTTTGATTTGTTCTCAAAGGCTTCCTTGGAAAGACTTCGGAACAAATTGTGGCTTCTAGGAGTAATATAAGGATTTGGAGAGACAATATGAGCATATTTTGGATGATACAAGGGCTTGAGAGGTGTGGGTAAGGAGGTAGAGGTGGGATCCCTTTATAAGAGGGAGGAGGGGCACTCTTGGAAAGACTTGAAATGCTACTTTGTTATAAAATAATTTTCAGAAATCAAAGGTCCAAAATTATATATATAGTGGATAAGGTGATAAGGGTTTTAAATCCATAAATCTAATATGTTTTTAAAAAGTTTATATCTTAGATTTTACATTATCTATTCATTTTATTTAAATCGTTCATTAATGAGGTAATCGCTGCATCATCATGGTGTCATAAATAAATTAATTTATTTAATGTCTAAAAATTATAAAAAAATACTACAATGTAGGAAATCATTTTATCATTCTAATTAATATTTATTGTCAAAAAATATGACTTTTATAACGCCATGTAAAAACTATTTTAGTAAAACAATACATGTTTGTGACATTTTTATTTTTACTTTAAATAAAAAGTTATTAATTTCATTTTCTTACCCAAGTGGCTCCATGGGGTCCCCAAGTTGACCCATGGATTGTCTTGGTCGGCCATGACTCATCCAATAAGGTTAGGAAATGTTTCAAGTTCATTTAATATTAGTATAAAATTATCTTTACATTAAATTACACAAATTACCTTTAATCATGATTATTAAATCTTAAAAATTTCTATTCACCAAAAATTATTTTTATTGTATTGAACCACATTTTACAACCTAATGACAACCATGTATGTTGGATATTTGAAATTAAAATCAAAGAGTTGGTAAAGTTTCATTTAAACAAAAAATCAGTTTTTTAACTACCACTTAGTGGTTTCACTATTCATCAAAAATTGATGTTTTTCAGAAAAATACCAAAAATTCCACCTACAGTATATTTGATATTCAGAATTCCAAAATGATTTCTATTTTTAAAAATTCAAAACATATAAGTTGCATTAATAAATTTAATAATTAATTCTAGTTGTCAAAACAAATAGCGTGTTTTTTAGAAACAAAATATATCAAAAGATTGACACTTGTTTAAGTCCAATTTCAAAGTGAAATTAATAAAAATGAACAACATTGGATTACATGATAAAAATATATTCTAAATACACTTTAAACCCAATTAAAAAGATAATATATCCATAAAAATAAATCATATTAAAAGGAGTTTTTGAATTAAAATATAACATTTTCACTAAAAATGATCATTATAGGAAAAATAACAAAAATATACACGGAGTAGATTTTGATGTCCCGAGTCTAAAGAAGGATTTTATTTGGTCCAATATAACATATAAAATTGTCAAAAAGTGGATTTAAGAAAGGGTTCTCAATCAAAAGGTGGTTAATCAACCTTTTAAAGAATATTCGAATATATACGCTTAAAATTGGATTTATTCACATTTTAAGACTCTAATATTTATTGGATAAAAGTAAAAATATTTGACAAACATCTATAATAATTTTGTAGTTAGTTTTGTTCATCCCCACCATTACAATAGCTAGGTGTTAACTACCATTTGAAATAATATTATTTTATTATTAGAGTGCAACATAAGATTTCAAAGAAACTCATTATTGCGTATTAGGTATGCCATCGAGCATAGAATTCCCTTTAATGTAATGTTAATATTTTATTCAAAAATGTTAATAAATATGAAAAAGTAAAATTATTTATTTATCTAGGATGTTACATCTTTCCCCCCTTTTGGGAATTGCGTCCTTGCAATTTTAAAATTTGTCTTGGAAACTTCATTAAAATCCCCACATCGGAAAAGGAGTAAATTAAACATTCACTTCAAAAGAAATAAAGAAAAGTACTAAGGTCACCCGAGAAAACATGTACTAGGATTCCATGAAAACATGGATATGGGAGAAAAAAGGGCTATGTTCTGATGGAGAGTGACAGAAACATGTTTAGGAGAAAGTTAACCACCATAATATCACAAAATTGTGATGTGTTAAACGGTATTTGATTCCTTAGTATGAAACATTAACATACAAAATTTTAGTTTTAAGTTACTTTTCATTGAGGAATTTATTTATGATCTTAACTAAATCACAAGGAAACATACTTTCTTGTCATTTATACTTTCATCTCTTTCTGGATTTCTTACAGAAACTCCTTTTTTCCTCCAGAAAACGAGTATTTAGGATGACTTGTTCATATTAAGAGCACTATAATCAACTTCTAGAGAATCACCTAATCCACAAAAGAGAACTATATATTTCCCATGTCTTTAGACCTTAACCAAAAAAAATTGTTAGAACATCATCAGATAATCCACAAAAGGATAATCCTTTATAAAATGAAAATCTATTCTTAATCTCCAAAATTTGTCCAAAAAAACCCAAAGTTCAACGAAGACCATTCATTAAACAATTTGTCCATAAAATTCATCAATGTAAACCAAACTAATATTGAAACCCAAATATTTGAAGGATTTAATTACATAGTCTTCCAAGGTAAAAATTAACATTTATATCCAAATAACATCAGGTACTCCTAAAGTCTCATATTGATAAGTAATTTACCTAATCACATATCCTCCATAATAGGTCAATATTTTCCTAGATAACCAAAAATCAAATTATTCTTTATTAATAAAATTATATAACTAAAAAAAATTTGTCATACTAACCGGGGACATCACGTAGTCCAGTGGTAGGCGATAAATACAAATCACACTTTGGTTGTGGTTTCGATTCCCACAGCTTCATCTGACGTGGCGGATTGTCACACGGTCTGCGTGTTGTCCTTTATACAAAACTATATAATTCATAAAACATTCCCCAGAAATAGATAAAATAGTCAAAAAACCACAAAATAATTTAACCTCATGTTTAGCTTATGCCTTTCATTAACCATCATAACATATACTAACCCATAATTACCTCATAAATAAGGATCATATAATACAGAGTGGTTACCTTTATAATTATTACCGAAACATCCACATTGAGTTGGTTATCTCATACATGATAAATTAGACAACTCAACAATGTTCAAGTGGTAAATCATGACTTCTGATATTTGGTTGAGAAAAACCACAAGAGTTCTCATTACAGCTCCCATATCATTTAGTTTTTCTTTAAGAAAACCATCTCAGTTTTCTTCATATCCAATGTTACTTTGGTGCCTGCTAGTTCCAACCATTTACTAAAATCAAAAAGGTCAGTGTGAGCATATCGGTATAATCATCATATAATAATGAGGAATATAATCACTAAGATATAGTTATCCAAGTTATCTCAAACTAATTATAACTTTAAAAAAACAATGAATCCATCTAGTATACTACCCATTGTGGTTATACACAACTTTTCACTTATGCTTATACAAAACTCTAACCTCTATAGTTACCTAAACCTCACTCTGATACCAACTATAGGGACCCATCCTTAAAAACTTACATAATCATGAATTTAATGAATAATTCACATAGAGGATCTTTTCAGGTTTAGAGTTTTATAGAATTAGGACATAACTATTACATATCAAAATATTTTAAATTAGACACTTATACTACGTTTCCATAAAATAAAACTCTTAAAAAACATGTCTTGTTCAATATTTTAGATAGAATGTATTTCCTTGATCTCATCCTTGACCTTGTTCATCTTTAAGTCATGTGGAGGACATTTAAAAAACATTGTATAAGAATAAAAACCCCAGTAAAGGATACAAAAATGAGGAAACCTGTTAGTTTTTCAAAAACAACAAGTGAACAATGAATACTTTATCAAAGTAATAATTTTCACCTTTATGATGTAGTAATTACGCTTCACTGAATTAAAGATCACTACTTATCCTTTGAAACCAAAATATTACCATAAACCCATATAAAGAACACATAACATATAAAGGTAACATGGGACAAAAACATACTTAAATGGAATAACCATACGGTCAACTTCCACACATATCTCTACATGGAATAGCCATACAGCTGACTTCCATACACAATGCATTGGAGGTTATAACATAACCACCCATCCTAGTATTCGCAGCACTAGACATCATATGGTTTATTACGTAACCACTCGTCAAATGTCCAAGTACTATTATAAAATCATTAGTCATAAAATAGATATAATTTAATGAATAAATTTCCATGTTTCTATCACAGTAGATCACATAAATATATTTACTTAAGAATTCCATTATAAAAATAATTTTCAATTCCAAAATACATAAAATCGTATATGTTATTTATTTTCTTTTAAAAACATTACAGTTTGTTATGGAATCCAAAGGTCAAATAGTACTCATAGTGGCGAAAAGGTCATTTTCACCGCGTACATTAAAAAAACATTCCTTTTTTTGTTTAGTAAAAAGCATTGTAGAAAAAGATACACTTAGATTGAAATGAAAAGTAAAAGGTGTTTATACATCATATAAAAGAAATTCTTTTATTAGAACAAAATATTCCTCAATGAAAGGATATTGAGACGAAGTCCCATACAAAGATGCTATCCTTTGATTAAGGATAAATCAATTACATAATTACATGTGACAAAAGAATACACCAAATATAAGTGGATATTATGTGAAAAATAATCAGAGGTCATTCACACATATTCATATAATGACAAATTCAAAGAGTACAAGGTTTACCCAAAGAATCAAAATTGGGTTTAGAAGTTCCCCTACAAAAAATCGACAGCCTAACGGAGTCACATCAAAATTCAGAAAACGAGTTGATGAGAGATAAAAAGAATATCTCACCACTTGTAAATTAAATTTATGGAAATAAGGATATATGATAACATATCCAAACATAATAGGATGTAAATTAAAATACATAACAAAAAGAAGTCTTTTTAAAGAAGAGGAGGGTGAAAGGTTCCCTTACCGATTTGGGTAACTTTCGAAACGTAAACCACATAGAAGAAGGGTCATACAATGAAGATGTAAATACCCATAAATGAAATTATATTACACAAAGAGTATAATAATTTTTAGTAAATAAACCAATCAATGTAAATTGTGGCAAATTTTGCATAAATCTCACGGGAAAAAAAGTGAGATGAAAAATCCCTTATGAAAACACAGCAGTCTAACTGCGCCACTTAAAACATCCCAAAATGAATTTATGAAATCAAATAGGGTCTCTCATAATATGAACATAAAATTACAGTATAAGGAAAGTAAAATAACATCCCCAAACATAATAAATATGAGCTTCAAATAAATGACATAAAAGAGAGTACATAAAAATAAAGAGAGAGGTAGGATCCCTTACCTAATGTCCGACTTGTCTTGTTCCTTTCTTTATATTCTCGAATAATAAACATTGGAAAATTTATAATTGATTAAAGACCTAATTTAAAGATTATTATTAAGTTCATATCACATATTATATTGTTCTAATAATTGGTTAATAATGTGAGTTCATATCAGACGTTTTTGTCGATGTTCGGTACATGAGTCAAAATTGAACTTGTTGGAAATGAATTTTCCACGTAATTATAGGTACATAATCTCCAGAATAGTATTAATGATTTAAATATCATATATATCCATTTTTATTTATTTTATACTATTCAATTACATTTGGAGATAAAAAATGAAATGCACCGTTCATGGAGACGGTAGGCCGTACATACACTTGAGTGCTACTTTAATTTATTTGTCATATTAATGGAATTAAAACTAAATGAGAGATATATATATATTATAATTCCAGAATTATATCCAAAATTTATTTGTAATATATTACATATATATCTATTATATATATTTACTTATAATAGTACATATTTTTTGGATATAAGAAATGAAATGTACCGTTCATGGAGACGGTATGCCGTACGTACACATGAACACTATTATCCATTTCTATTTAATACTTTAATGGAATGAAATAAAAATAATGATATATTGTTATATTATAATTACATTATAATATAATATATAACATCATTAAATCCATCATTTATACATAATATAGATGGATTAATGATTCAAATTACTTTGAGGGGGCGGTAGTCAGCATTTCCAAAAATGAAATTATCGCGTTTACCCATTATGGAAACCATAAAGGTATGGCATAAATGAAAAATAAAAAAGCATAAGGAATACATAAACATGATTTATATATCATATATAAATACAGTGACATCTTAATGGACACCATGAGAGGTGTTAAAAGAAGATTGAACAATCATCGTTTCGTGAGGCGGTAATTCGCCACCCACAGAAACAGTATGTTCTTTAACCGTTAGATGGAGGTGTGTATTAGTGTAGCTCGAATACTACTCATAACAGCATCCTATTATATTTTATAAACTGGTGTTGTTATAAAATAAAGAATTAAAAAGAGTTTAGGTGGTTGGAGAAGAAAAATAAATCAAAAGAACATAAGAGAAGACATTACCTTCAAATCAGATATCTCTTTTTGATTTGAGCTCAAATGATTCCTTGGAAAGACTTCTGCCCAATGTGAGGCTTCTACGAGTAAAAGAGGGATATGGAGAGACAATATGAGCAGAGGTTGGATGAGAAAAGGTCTTGAGATGTGTTTGTAAGGAGGTAGAGTTGGGGACCTTTTAAAAGATGGAGGAGGGGAACTCGTGGAATGTCTTGAAGGGTTACTCTATTATAAAATGATTTTCAGATATCAAAGGTCCCAAAATAATATATTTCGAGGATAAGGTGATACAGGTTAAAAATTCATCCATCCAATATGTTTTTTACAAGTGTATGTCTTATATTTTACATTATCATTTCTTTTTATTTAAATCGTTCATCAATGAGGTAATCGCTGCATCATCATGGTGTCATAAATAAAATAATTTATATAATGTATAAAATTTAAAAAAAATACTATGTTTTAGGAAATTTTTTTATCTTTCCAATGAATATTTATAGTAAAAAAATATGACTTGTATAACCCCATGTAATTTTTTTTAGTAAAACAATACATGTTTGTGACATTTTTATTTTAACTTTAAATAAAAAGTTATTAATGTCATTTTCTTACCCAAGTGGCTCCAGGGGATCCACAAGTTGACCCATGGATTTTCTTGGTCGTCCATGACTCATCAAATAAGGGTATGACATGTGTCAAGGTCATTTCATATTATTATAACATTATCTTTACTTTAAATTACACTAATTACCTTTAATTTCGATTAATAAAACATAAAAGTTACTATTCGCCAAAAATTATTTTCATTCCATTGAACCACATTTTACATCCTAATGACAAGAATGTATGTAAGATTTTTGAAATTCAAATCACAGAGGTTTTAAAATTTCATTTAAATGAAAAACTAGTTTTTTAGCAACCACTTAGTGGTTTCACAATTCATCAAAAAATTAAATTTTTCCGAAAAAAACAAAAAATTACCCCTAAGATATATTTGATATTACGATTTCAAAAATGATGTATATTTTTTAAAATTCAGAACATATAATTTGAATTATTCAATTTAATAATTAATTCTTGTTGTCAAAACAAATAGCTTGTTTTTAAGAAACAAAATATATCAAAAATTGACAGCAGTTTAAGTCCAATTTCAAAGTGAAATTAATTCAATAAAGCACCATTGGATTAAATGGTAAAAATATAGTCTATCTACACTATAAACCCAATTAAAATGATAATATATCCATATAAATAAATTAGATTAAAATGAGGTTTTGAATTAAAATACAACATTTTCACTAAAAATGATATTTGTCAGAAAAATAACAAAAATTTACACAATGTAAATTTTGATGTCCAGATTCTAAAGAAGGATTTTATTTGTCCCAATATAACATATATAATTGTCAAAAAGTGTATTTAAAAAGGGTTCGCCATCAAAAGATGGTTAATCGACCTTTTAAAGAATATTCGAATATTTACGCTTAAAATTGGATTCATTGTTATTTTATGCCTCTAACATTTATTGGATAAATGTAAAAATATATGACAAACATATATAATCATTTTGTAGTTAGTTCTGTTCATTCACACCATTACAACAGCTAGGCATTAACTACGATTTAAAATAGTATTATTATATTATTAGAGTGCAACGAAAGATTTCAAAGAAACTCGTTGTTGCGTATTAGGTATGCCATCGAGCATAGCATTCCCTTTAAAGTAAAATTAATATTTTGTTCACAAATATTAATAAATATGAAAAAGTAATATTCTTTATTTATATGGGATGTTACAAGTATATTATATATCCTAGGGTGATTCCATGGATTTCTTCCTTCTATGAAAAAATAATGATTAAATATTAAAAATATTGTATAATTACATCATTCAATGTAATTTATTACTCACTTCACATAATACATTATATATGAATTCATGATCATACATATCAATTTTTTAACCAACACAGTATAATTTTTTATTATTAGAAAATAAATATATAAATTATAATTACATATGTGTATAAAAAAATCTCATAATATATTTGAATATTTTAGGACATCTCTTTTATTTATAAAAATCCTCAAAAAAAAATTTATTTGAAATATATTAATATATTTCTTATGATCACTAAATTTATTCCCAAAAATTTACAAAATAAGATTACTATATTTGATACTTTTAATGTAGATTAACAAAATCATACACTCCATTTCCCGTTTATATATATCTTCTAATCATCCAATTGTAGTGCAATAATTTATTTAGTTTACATATTTCAAGATAAAAATTGTTGGATTATTAGTATTTATTCATCATTTATATTCAATTTATTAACTATAATATAAATCAATCAAAAATATCTTCTGAAATATCTCATGATATGAGGTATAAAGTGAAATCATAATCAAAACATTCCAGCTATAGATTTGTTATAATCCAGTAAATCAATAATTTTATATTTTTTAATCATTTAACTTATTTATATTGGAATTCAATGAACATTCAGTAGAAACCATTTCTTAATATCAAATCAGGTAAATTAGATTCATTTTCAATACTTTTAATCAAATCCCCATGATACAATGGTAGGATTAGTTAAATCATATACTATTAGTATCTTCCTAGTGGTATCCCACCCCACAATTAATTTCTATCATTCTTCATCAACCAAAATACACAATTCTTTTATTTTCAATTTTTATTATCGGAATAGAATAAAACTAATGTTACTTTAATATATACAATTCAATTGTTTTATTCAATATATTCATTTATATTTTTTATGAGTGAAAATTTTATTTGTAATTTAATTATTATTCTCCGGCATTTTTGAAAAAATGAAACAATGATACTATATTGGAAATACAATCCCATGTTAATGTATCATTGATGATTTAGAATATTGTTTTCTCACTTTTAATCATTGTCAATGACATATTAACTTTAATGGAGAATAGAAAAATATTTCATATAAAAAACATCTATAAATTAAGAATATATATACAAATTATTTAATTTTATGTGTAATATAATGACTGCTCAATTTAAATAGAAATTATTTCTATAAACTACTCAAAATATCATTAAAATTTCAAATAAATATTTTTATGAGTTGTTCAAGAAGTTTTAAACATTTAATCCTTCCCTCACCTACAATAAACTCATTAATATAATTCAATTTCATGAATTTGTTTCCCACTATATTTTTAAATCTAATAGAAATAATTAATTTTCACATAATAAACTAAATTTATTTTAAATAATATAGTTTGGGGATGTAATTGAAATACCATATATTCAATATATTATAAGAAAAATCTATAATATCATATACAAATGATGTTTTTTCTTTTAAAAAATTCTCATTTGTTCTTCTCCCTCTCATGTGATGTAATCAATCATTTTTTTATCATGAATGGTCTTCGTCGAAATGTACTCTAAGAAAATTATTTATAAAATAGATAGATTATTTCAATAGGTGATCTTGTATTACATGATGGAAGGAAAATAATTAATAATAATTATTATTGTCTTCAAATTCTATAATTTTATATATATTCATAAATTTCCTACTTAATTAATCACAATGAAACTAATGTGGGAATAAGGTGGGTAATTATTTCAATATTTTTGAGACTAATTACATTGACAGATAATATTAAACCTAGACACTCTATTATATTAATCACTATTATTTAGAGAACACTTAATAGTCTATACATGGTTATTTTTCTATATTTGATCCATTATATAATCTATTTGAATCATTGTCATATATCATTTCAAATTTATATACTTATCTATAAATTTTTATCATAAACCATCATAGAACATGATTCTCATTATGCCTCTATAAATTTATTTTGAATTTATACATAATTTAGAAGTATTATAAAATAATAAATTGATTTTTTGAATAATAATAACACCTCCCACAATATAACTCATGATTTATTGTGTTATCCCCAACTAGAAACATTTCATGATCTTAAATTTTACACTGCAGGATTACTTATATTCCATTTGATCATTACCTACATTTTTCATTATCAACAATTAATTATCTTTTCATTTTTTATTTTTCCAATGAAAGTTCATTTTAAATGATTATTAATTACCTACATGAATACTTTGTCATTGTCACCTATAGTTTTTCAATTTCTAAATAATTTCTATAAAATTTCAATCATACTCTTTTTGATAGATTATCCTTTTTTATGTACTCTACATCAAATCATCATTACACACCATTACTATTCCATGCCGAATCAAATCCTACATTAAAATGTTACATCAATATCATATTCCTAATGTATAAATATTTAATGAATCAAATGGTGAAAAATAATGGTTCTTTTATTGTTTTGTTCAAGTTAATCATGATTTATTACCTTTCCTATTATTGAAAAAGGCCAATATTTGTAAATTTTTTGGTAATAGATTTCAAATATCTAAACTTATATATAAAAAAAATTTTATTTTTGTTTTAAATATTTTCATTCCACCTACATTTTACAATAATATGAACTAAATAATATTCTTTTTATTGAAATTGGTTATGTGTATGAAACATGTTCTTCAACATTGGTCTGATTTTTATTAAGGCACACAATTGATTGATCAACACTTGGTTTTATGATCTTTTTTGCCTAGAATATGGGTCTTTTATAAAAAAACATCATCCTAGGATATATTTATGAAACCCACTCCATTAAAAATTTATTTTTTTCAATACTCATTATTTATCACAAACTAACTTTTATGATCCAAAAAATTGAAGATTCATTATATTGATTATTTTTCCTATCATCTACTAACATCAATATATTTTAATATAATTTTTAATTATTTCAACTTGATATCCATGACTTATGAACAATTATTTTGTAGAGTTATCAATCCCTATAATCTTGTTAAATTTCACTTCAATCTAATAATTCTATCCATCAGTGCATGATATTGTTTTTTCTTTTATTACATGGATAATATCATCATATTATTCAATGGTTTATGATTTCTCACAAAGATATTTTTCTAGTAATTCATCATGTATAGGTAATTTTTATAAATTTATTATTATTTATTATTCCATATAATTCACATCATTGATGATTATATCATACTGCTGCAACTTCCCAGTTAATAATAATATATATAACTTCATCTTCTTATCTATCAATTATTTATCATCTTTTATACCCTATTATATATCTAATATATAAAAAATTTCATAAATAGTGATTATATTTAAATAATACTTAATTTTAGATTAAAAATAACTAAGTACTTCACAAAGATATAATCAGTATTTATTCGATGTATTTCCTTAAGTGGATCTTCATAAAAAAATAAGGTAGAGAAAATACCTTATCAACTGCATTCGACATTTGGGGAATCAACTCTATTCATATTCAAAATAATGAAAATTACTGTTTTTTTTTACTTTAAATTCTTCCTAATCATTGGGAATTTAGATGAAACCTCCATGTTGGTGTTGATAGGGATGGAAATAAAATAATCAATCTCAGGAACTCTAGTGTCATTCCAAAATGTGAAAATAAAATATAGTTCATAATAATATTATTAATGGTAATAGATAATGTCATAGAGAATATATATTATTTTGGATACACCTTTTTTTGTCCTGAACCATACCTGGTGGAATTCAATTGAGTCACTGGATATCGCCTGAGAAAACGCCCATGATTCATTCCTGATACTCTCAGTGTAGAAACTAGTGTAAGGGAATCCATAGAGAAGAGAAAGGGAATGTGTTTCCCTAGTAATGTAAACTAATCAATGGAAAATAAAAAGGTAATACAAAAATAAATATAATTACAAATCTAAGCATCATTTTTACAAAAATTTAAAATAAAAGAAACTAAAAAAATTCCAAGTTGATTATAATGACCAAAATGTATCCATGTGACCGTTAGGGTTTGTATCTGATAGAAAAACCAACTATCTCCCATATAGATTGATACCAAGATGGTACCTGTACTAAAAGATAAAATTAATAAATAACTATAGGATTGAGTATAAGAACTCAGTATTCATGCTTGGATAATCAATGCCCAATGCATTACATTTTAATAAAAAAAATCATAAATCCAATTGTTGATATTGAAAATACAAATCTGGGATTTCTGCACATTTCTACTATTAAAAAATGGTACATTTAGCTTTTTATCATTAAAATCTTGGTTCTTTCATAGGAAGAGTACACAAACATTTTAGAATATAAGGATGGAGATTTCTTCTGGAAAATGGGAGAAGGGATGTTTAAAAGAGATTCAAAAAGTTTCCTATAAAGAATAGAAAGCCAACATATCTGTTTAAATAAAATAAATTCACTACATGAGAGAAACAAAAATATTCACATAATAAGTGAAATTAAAAAATGATATGCACAAATAACAGAACCATAATGCATGTCAACCATCCATGAGGATAACTAATTGTCGAATCAAATGGGGGAACCTAGGGGTTGAGGGAATAATATATAACATACTTACATCTGAATAATTATGATGGCATGCCTCACTTGTTGACATCAACTCACCAAACTTCTTTATCTTAACCTACTTGGTTTGACTGAGGGGTAATATCCAAGGGTGATGAAAGGTCCATTCTAAGGGCCAATAATCTAGAGCATAATACTAAGCTAGTCTTTCCATTATTCACTAAAAATACACTATCTATGAGAGGTTTCCATTTTATGTATATGTTGGAATTGATCTAACAATTCAAAAAAAATATCCAATCACATGAGCATACATCATACAGAAGTACTATAAACAAAAAGACACCCCCGAGTGACCCCAAGATGAAATGTATTCCCTTTTAACCATTTAATTTCATGGGAGAATATTAGTGTGGACCTCACACAAAATTAAATAAAAATAAATGTAATATAATTATCTATTTATATTTTTCAAGACAAACAGTTGCATACAATTTTTTAATGGGCCTTATAAACCTTTATAGAAATCACATGTATATATAAGAATCCCAATTCATTTCCTTCACATTGTCAAACCATTTATAATATACCAGACACACACCCCAATGAAGTCCAAAACCATATTGATAACCATTTTAGAAATTCAAAAAACATTTTAGATTCCAAAAATATATTTAATAATCTGAACCATTCTTTAAAAACACAATTTAATTGTAATGACCCGCCAAGAAAATTATAAACACTTGGTCTGAATATATCGACAAATAAATAGCATATATTTCAAAAATAATATGGAACACAACTCATTTCATGTCAAAATATTATTCTAAAAATCATACATCACTAATTATTATATAAGGAAGGTGTTAGAGAAAGAAAAAAAAATGATTCTTAAATTCAATGGGAAATTACGAAGGGAAACCTTCATCAATCTAACATGAATTCAACAATCCCACTAGAAACAACTTCACAACGGTCTGAAGATGAAAGTACATCCCATAAGAACCCTGAAAACACAAAACCCCTAATTTAATATAATGTAAAAATGAACCCTAGACTCACCTGACTGAGGGAAATGTGTTACCACTACCAAAATGGACGAATATGGAATTTGAAGAAGGTAAAAGAAGATTACCTTGAGTAATAACCCAAAAACATTGATGAAACTACCCAATCCAACAAATACAGGAGGAGAGGAAGCATGGAGAAGAAGGGATGAGATAACCTTGGACTATATAAAATAATGGAGGGAGGAAATGCCTTTTTAGTGTTAAAAATACCACATGGTAGAAATAAAAATTCACACATTTAATGACCTGGGATCTATGCATGTATTTTAATACATGTTTTCCCACAACATGAATTAACTATGTGCAATTTATTATACAAACTATACTGTAGAACTGTTTAGCCGTATGGTTTGGGAAACTGTGTGAAAACCATGAGACACTATCCTATCCAAATTGGCACATCCATATGTACACCATTTTCATAGTTCAACTAATAGTTATTAGGATGTGTTCCATCGACTACAGACACCCATGACTCACAAGGTTATCCCTTAGAGATGTATGTTTTGGATCAAACCTTACTGAATCCATGAAACTCAAACCGTGCAAGGTCAAAATTAACTGAGAAGAGGCTCAACATCATGAGGTCGCACGATAAACCCATTAGTGTCCACCTAAACTATGAAACTAAAGGAAACCAACCTAAATATAAAATATTAAATAATTAACCGCCTAAACTAGAGAGGGATTCCAAGGTAAAAAATATAATCCAAGATAAAAGAAGAAAACAAAAACTACGATGTGAAAATTATCCCCACAATTATGGTTTCTACACCATAAAGTCACAACATTCGAAGATTATTTATCAATTAAAATGATTCACACACTCATACAGTCTGATTCTATAAAAAAACACAATTACAATCATAAAGATGAATAATGTAATTCTACCCAAAAAAATTCAACAAATCCAAAACAACTCTCAAAAACCCAGGGAAAATTTAACCAAAAACACCATATCCATTTTCCATGTAATGAAATAGAGAATAATAAAAATGAAAAACATCTATCTAAACAAAAAATAACATAAATAAAGAAAATTTGGAAGAAATCACCGAGTACAAAAAATACGCAAGAGACCAAACCAGTTTTCCCATAAAGGGGTCCATACAAGACTTCCCATCATCAAAAACCTCCTAGAACTCGATGATACATCAATCCCAATATGGAACAACACTGATAACACACCACAAAAACAAACCACCATCATCATGGGGTCCCGAATGAAAGAAAATACAAACTATGTGGGAAACTAATCCCTAATTCATCATCTAAATTAGATTATACCATCTCAAGTCATGCACAAAACCAAACTAAAACCCAATCACAAGGGATAACCACATAATGAAAACAAATTAGAGGTTAGAAAAAAAAAGGCACAACCACTAAATTCTTGAGTATAATAACACTAAGATTTTTTAATCAGGGAGATACTTAAAACAAATAAAAATGGAAAATAAGAAAATTAAAACTGACTACATCCTAACAGTGGAGAGTAGACGTGATTCAAGGTTCTCCATATCCCTAGTAATTCCTAATGGCATGAAAATCTTCACTAAGGACCCTATGGTTGGAGCCCTAATTTATTGAAACATCTTCTGCCCCATAGTAATGAGCTAATAATACCCTATAATTTCACTTCTCTTGGTGTCATGAGTTGCTGCCCAAAATCCTAGGTAGAACCAATATAACACAACACACTACAATACTCACATATCTATAACATGATCATTCAGCATGTGAGGGATTTCGAATATTGAAACACATCATCCTCTTCCATCTTAATGATAAATTTAAATAAAAACGTACATGTGGAACATGCCTCCACGTAAAAGGAAAATATTGTGAATTTAAATAAGGAAAACATGATTACATTTAAACAAAAGATCTCAGGAGATCCACAACATCAAATTTTTTAATTAAAATAAACTACAGTACCTCCAAACACCACTGAACACATCCGTTACAAAAATAAAGAAATAAATATAAAGAGACTCTAAACTGAACCCATAAAATCACCCTACTTCTGAAAACATGTTATTTTTTTTCGAAGTGGTGGATCATCCTCAATATCACATCCTATAAACACCATGAAAGAAGAATTTCCTGTGAACAAGAAATTCACATGTACAAAAGGTCATTACAGTACTCAAACATGATGATTTATTTTGATCTAGCCTTCCAAACTAATTATGCGCAATGATTCAACAATTTTATAAATCTTAAGAATGATTATGATGTCTATTAATTACTCAACAAAATGAAAAAAATCATGAAAAATCATCATATCCTTCCAGGAATTTCTTTTACTATTTCTAGCGAATGTATGAAGGATAACAACCCTAATATCTTCTACTAATAGAGCTTCAACCGGGATATCTTGTCTCACCCTAAGATAAAAATAAGGTAGACCAAACTCTGACTTGTTCATTTAGAGATCCAGATGAATCCCATAACTAAAATGTGAATCCTTCTATGAATCTTTCATATCCAAAAATAAATGTTAAGGAACACAATCAAAAAACTGAAATAAGAACTCCATCACTGGTATATTTCCATGATATAGAATGAACATATCCATTACCATCGTCAACTTCCTTACCTTAGAGAAATACTACCATATGAACAAAGACTTTATGAAATCCCAGTTAAAGTCTTAATGAGGCATAGATCCAGATAATCACATCCACCACTTCAAACCCAGATCTTAAACCAAAAATATAGAAAATTATACATTTATATACTCACAAAACTCATAGAAAATGAATATCTTTTCAATTATCCACAAACACTCTTCCATATAGAGAGGATCAACACGACTATAATGGAGATGAGCGTTCAACAATCGAATGTCAATAATGAATTCCTTAGGTTGATCAACTAGAGGGTCTACCAATGGTGAACCACCAATAGTTTCTCCTCAAATATCTATCAAATCCTTGGTGGGGGTGTACAATAAAGAATAATAAAACCAAGAACCCAATCAAAACCAATTCACCAATAAGAACTCAAATGAAAATCCCTTAATAAATAACATTCCTAACACACAATAAAATTCTATATACAACTATTGATTCTCAATTAATGTTAATTTATTTCTCATTAAAAAAAACTTTTCAAATAAAAAACAAAAATTATAGATTGAAAACTCACCAATGGTATTCCATAGATGCTCACAAATGAATATTCTCATGCCAAACTAGGCACCCATAAACACATTCCATCAATAACCTATCTCAAATACATATCTATGCATGTGAGTTATCATATGAACACCAAAGATAAAAAAGTTCTTTTTCCATATTAGAAACTAAACTTTCAACCCAGTTTTGATGTTCATAATATACATCCCATTTTTAATGTCACCAAACATCACAAAAATCAAATTAATTCCATTCAAAATCTAATTCATCCAACTGATAACATTTCTAACATTTCAAAAAATCTCCTTCAATAAAAAAATTGATTAAATTTATTTTTATGAATAATTACTTCTCATTTAAAATAGAATTCCAAAACAAAATTTATGATAATGTTTGTTCCCAAACAAACAATTTAAATAAACCCCATGTTTTGATTATAGAAATAAAATCACATTAATACCATACCCAATTCGACAAAATATTATTCTATAAAAATAAAAATTTATAAACCTTCATTCGAAATTAATATGAAAATATTTTCCCCATTATCAAAAAATCCAACCCATTACACTTAAAAACAGGATTACATAAATTGAAAAAATAGTTTTAAAAAAATTGAAAATCAAGAGGTACCCAAGAAAACTAATATGTGGTAATTACTATTGATGGTTGACATGACCATATTGTTGGTGGCCATATTCCAATAACACCTCCATTATAATGATACTTTTAGAACAATGTATGTATCTCTACATGGATTTCCATGTTCTACGATATCGTGACCACTATCATAACTCCCATTTTATATCCCAATCATGAAACAACTAACATGAAAAAAAACCAAATAGAACAAAAAATCCCATGGAAGACTACAATTAAACATCCAAGGTCTTGGATATAAACACCCACAAATAAATAAACCATGTTTGGACTATACAACTCCATCTACTAGGACATCCAAAATTACAAAATGTTCTTGGAGTGATATGTCCTCCCAAGAACAGTACCTTTTCTGATTCCATTTTGACAAGAACCAATATGGGTCGAGCCCCAACTGGTCAACTGAGTTATCCTGAGAAAACTCTCGAGTGGTGTTCTTGATCCTCTTGGGCTAGTAACTATTTTCATGGAATCAATAAATAAACAAAATTAATGATTTCAACAAATAAAATATATTAAATAGTGGAAAATAAATAGAGAAGAAAAATATAAAATAAAATAACCCAATTAAAAATCATCTACAAAAAAATTTAAAATAAAACAAATAAAAATACAAATAAGAAACTGATCTGGATGGAAACAATGTCTCTAGGTGACTGCATGGAACACTCTTAGATAGCAAAATAATCCATCAACCACGATGATCGAAATGAAGCTTGAACCTGAATTAAAGCTAATAATAAGAATCAACTATAGGTTTGAGTATAATAACTCAGTAGGAATCTTTGAGTAACATTTTCTAACTGCCTTATCTTTAAATAAATAAACAGAAATTTTCATTTTTAAATTCTGTAACACCTCGAGCTTCCATGATACGCTTCTCCTTCAATAATGCAATAGCTTTCATTGTACACAACTTCGAGTTCTAACACGCTGAAACTAATCAAAGTAGTCGTTATGAATAGTAATACCGACTTTTTAAAATTATATAAATTTTATATTTCAAAATGGACTTCATTTTTGTATTCATAATATCTAAATTATCCTAAGTTAATTTTTTTGTAATTTTCTGAGAACTTCCATTTTTTATGTATAGTGAAAAATACTTAAAACAACTTTTTTGATAAAAATAATTTATAGTGATAAATTATACTATTGAGTGGTTTTAAAGTATAATTAGAATAAATTTTTACCATTTTATCTAATGGTGTTCATTAGAATTAATTTTACTTTGAAATTGGACATAAACAATTGTCAATCTTTTGATATATATTGTTTCTTAAAAACACGCTATTTGTTGTGACAGCGGGAATTAATTATAAAATTAATTAATTCAACCTATATGTTCGTAATTTTTTAAAATAGACATAATTTTTTAATTTGGAATATCAATTATAGCTTATGGTGAAAGTTTGGGATTGTTTTGAAAAACATCAATTTTTGATGAATAGTGAAACCACTAAGTGGTAGTTAAAAAACCGATTTTTCGTTTAAATGAAACATTACCAATTATGTGATTTGATTTTCAAAAATACGACATACATGGTTTTCATTAGGAATTAAAATTTGGTTCAATGTGATTAAAATATTTTTTTGGTGAATAGTAACTTTTAAGTTTAATTAATCGCGATTAAAGATAATTAGTGAAATTTAAGGTAAAATAGTATTATAAAAATAAGGAATGACCTTTAAACTTGTACTAACACTATTGGATGTGTCATGGACGACCAAAACAATCCATTGGTCATCTTGGGGACCCCATGGAGCCACTTTGGTAGGAAAATGACATAAATAACTTTTTATTTAATGTTAAAATAAAAAGGTCACAAACAAGAGTTGTTTTACTAAAACAACATTTAAATGGGGTTATACAAGTCATATTTTTAACTATAAATATTCATTAGAATCCTATAAATATTTCCTACATCATTATATTTTTTTTATAATTTTTGGACATTAAATAAATTAATTTATTTATGACAGCATGATGATGCAGCGATTACCTCATTAATTATCGATTTAAATAAAATGAAAAGATAATGTAAAATCCAGGGCTTACACTTGTCAAAAACCTATTGGATGAGTATATTTATAACCCTTATCTCCATAGACTCGAATTATATAAGTGTGGGACCTTTAAAATCCGAAACTCATAATATAATAAAGTAACATTTCATTACTTTCCAAGAGTACCCCTTCTCTCCTCTTATAAAGGGCCCCCACCACTACCACCTTACTCACACCTTCAAAGCCTTTTGGCTCGGCCAAAATCTGCCATAATACTCTCCCAAATTTCCTCCCTTACTCCTAGAAGACTCAATTTTGGTGTAATTCTTCCCAAGGAAGCCTTTGGCTCAAATAAAAAGAGTTACCCGATTTTAAGGTAACATCTTCTCTTATGTTATTTTGTTTTATTTTTCATATCCAACCCCCTAAAACTCTTTTTATTAATTTATTTTGTAACAACACCAGTATCCTCAATATATTAGGATTTTGTTATAAGAATTATTTGAGCTACACTTACACACACCTACATCTAATGGTTAAATAACATATTGTTTATGTGGATGGTGAATTTCTGCCTCACGAAACGATGATTGTTCAACACTCATATAACACCTTCGAAGGTGTCCATTAAGATGTCACTATATTTATATATATGATATATAATATGTTTATGTTTTACTTATGCTTCTTTATTTTTCATTTATGGCAAACCTTTGTTCTATCCATAATGGGTAAACACGATATTTTCATTTTAGGATGTGCGGACTACCGCCCCCTCAAAGTGATTTGAATCGTTAATCCCATATGTGGGATGTATAAAGGATGGAGTAAATGATATTATTTATGATATTATACTGGAATTATAATACACCTTTATATCATTATGATTTCATTAAATACAAAATAGAAATGAAAGTAGCATTCATGCGTACGTATGACTTACCGTCTCCATGAACGATGCATTTCATTTTGTACCTCTAGACATTATGGAATATTATAAATTCATGTTTATAATTGATATATTTGAGATATATGATAGCTATATCATGAATATAATTCTGGTTATAATGGATATATCACCACATGAACAACTTGAAATTATAAGAAGTTTATTCTTGACTCAAGTACCAAAGATCGACAAAACGACCATTATTAACTTAAATAATTACATAATGTTCATAACATGGTAATAAGTGATATAAAAGGAATAAAAAAATTGAAAAAGGTTCTTAAGAAATTATAAATTAACACTAGTTTATTATTCAGGAGGTTAAAGAACGGTCGAGTCAAGACAGGACGCAAGATAAGGGAATTTCATAACCCAATTTCCATTCTTTGGGTTAATTTCTTACTTTCAAATTATGTCATGATGTTATTATGAACTATCTTGTATTTGTACATTATTTATGTGTAATTATAGTAAATACACATAATAGATCTATTTTATTTTAAAAATGATTTTTGTAAGGACTTCGTCTCAATCTCCTTTCATTGAGGCATATTTGGTTTTATACACAACTTTCATTTATACGGTGTATAAACCCCTTTGACATTTACTTTTATTCAAAAGGAATCTTTTTATACGAAGAGTTTTTACTAAACAACAAAAGGAATGTTTTTCTTACGTATGCGATGACAACGACTTCTCCCCCGCCGTGACTATTATTTGAGTTTCAGCTTCCTCTATAAGCCATAACAATTTTAAAGAAAAATAAATACCATGTTTTACTTTTCTTTTATTTTTGTATTGAAAATAGTTTTGATAAAGTTTTTATTATATCAATGTGTTGTATTGATATCTTGTGATTGAAGTGTGGGAATATTATGTTTCCTTTATGCATGTTTTATGTGATACAATTATGTTATGGTTTATTATATGTTTAATCCTGTTCATATGAAGAATACATTGGACTTAATAAGTGACAGGTGGAGCCCTCTATAGCTCCTCGATGCATCAGTAGGTCTCATGAGACAAACTAGTGTCTTGGCAGAAGGCCTTGAAGAAATATTATTTGTGTTCTTGGCACGAGGCCTTGACTACGTGGTTATGATAGTTTGGAATTATGCATTCAATCACTATGAATGTTGTTATTGATATTGCATGGGATTATTCGACTAGTAGAATATCCATGTGAGTAAGTAAATGGCATTATTTAATTTTATTTTTGCCATATCATGATGAAGTTCAAGTTTAAAAAGGCTTTTTTTTAGTTATACATTGCCTTAAATGCTAATGTTTATTTATGAAAGCTTCCTCAATATTATTATCCTTACTAAGCATCTGAGCTCACCCCATTCAATGATTTAATATTTTCCAGGATTTGAATTAGTATATTATGAATGACCTGCAGGGATAGTCAGAAGAGGATATGAGTGTGGACTATGGAGAAATTGTTATTTTAGTTTTTCACTTTATGATGTAATGTCACATTTATGAATGTATCTAGTGTTTCCAAGGCTACTAAACTAATCGGTCTTTCGAGACTTGATCATTTGTGCTCATGCCAATGTTACGAAGTAATTCACCGACTCTGGGTAGCTGGGGTCGGGGCGTTACAGTTGGTATTAGAGGCAGTTTAGTACTATCCTTGGAAGCTAGATTTAGATAAACTCTGATTAGAGAACATATCCGAAAGATAATCTTTTAGGATTAGTATAGAAGAACTTCCTAGAATTTTGTTGTTGTAGTGATTTTGTGAGCTTTCCGAGAAATACATCCCTGTCTGGATACGAGCAGGTAGAGGCGGCTCTGGCACAAATTTACCTATGGGTAAAACCCGAAAACACCGCTTTGATCTAGACTCAAATGGGAACTGGTGCACGACAACGGGCCTTGCTGCACTCTTCGTTACGACACTCCCGGGGGATATGCTTCGGATAATTATCATTTTCTTTAAAACCCACTATGAAGGGTTATGAGTATATACTTCCACAAAGAAAACATTTATTATGATTATGGATTATATCCAGAAATAGTTCAATTTATGTTAAGTATTTTACAAGTATGGAATTATGTATTTTGATTCAAAAACTAATCTAGTCTATGCCATTGTTTAGAAATGGCACCTAGTGGGAGGAATGGAAACCGTATCAATGCACGCACTCCATGTGGGGATTTACCTCCTTCTCAAGATAATTATTGTGGATCTGGAGATACAACTGGTGCTGATCAACTTATTACCATACTGGGACAACTCACTCAGGTTATGAATAATAACCTTACTAGTATGGAGCACCCTGATCCGCAACATGGAGGATCAATGTTAGACCGCTTAATGAGGAAACTACCACCAACATTTAATGGGGGTATAAATCCATTAATAGATGATCAATGGATAGACTCCTTAGAAAAAATATTCCATGCCTTGTGGAGTAGCAAAAGGGTGAAGGTTGTCATGGCAGTCTACCGCCTCACTGGAGATGCTGATCAATGGTGGTCGCTAATTCAAAACACAAAGAAAGATGAAAAATATCAAATATGGAATGGAGAGTGTTCGAAGATATTTTCTTAGAAAAATACCTTCCACGTGACCATCAAGCAGATATGGAAAGGCAATTTCTGAGTCTGAGACAAAAGGAGAATGAGAATGTCGCAAAGTATGAGGCTAACATTACAAGGTTAGTGAGGCATGCTGCAGATTATATACGTGACCCAAGAAGTAAGATCGATCATTTCATTGATGGGTTAAAACCGTTTCTCCGTCGAGCACTAGTATCACAGTATTTCTCAACGTACGAAGATATATTCGCGTGTTCTATCAAGGTAGAAAAGGAATTCTATAAATCTTATGACAATAAAGTAAAGTAAGAGAAGAAGAGAACGGTGGAACAAGAGATAGATAAAGGGAAAAGGGGAAAGAAGGATTTTCTGTTATGCGATAATTTTCGGAAGAATCACCCTGGTACATGCCTAAAAGGAATGGGAGTGTGTTATAAATGTGGAGAAAAAGGTCACCAGGCACGTGATTGCAAGGGAAAGAAAGAGGCTATCAATGTTCAATGCTACAATTGAAGGGAAATGGGGCATTATTCAAATGAATGTCCTAAGCGTCAGGGAATCTTACCTCAGAAAAGGCCAAGGGATCAAGAAAATATTATGCTGTTACTATAGTTGAAGCGGAATAATTAATCTATTGGTGCTTTTGGACTCAAAGATTATATTTTGGTTATAAAAATAACGTGATATATATAATGATTATACTGCAGTTCTTGTTGTTTTCATTAAGGATTTAATATGATAAAGGTCATCATATTTAAGTATGTGGCAATAAGAGGAACTTTACTTTGTTTTAAGAATCTGATGATACAATTGATTTTTGAATTTAGAGACCTTTTAGATAAATTCTGGACAGAGGTATTTTGGATAACTAGAACGGTTGGAATGAATTAAGTTGATCTTTAGATAGTATTGTTTAAGGTTAAAACATTTTTGAAGATTATTTTTGGAATATTGTATTACTATAGTTTTAGGAAAAGGACAACCTGCAGGGTGGGGCATAACCCGTCGCGTCGAACAAAGCTACAGGAATTAAACCCACACCCATAGTGCGACATGCCTTTATTACCTACCACTATCCTACAGGAAGTCCCTGGTTATTACAAAATATTTTTCCTAATCTAAATGGTATGTGGTAATATTTAGAACCTTATGCAATTAGGATAAATAGAATATTTTTGAGTTCTGTTACCATTTGGAGTGAAAGATGGGTTTGTGGTAAAAATTTATTAAGGAATGAAAGTCTACACAACAAGTAAGTATATTTCCTTACGTTCTTAGAAAATATCTTAAATAAATTATTCAACTTTATAAAAGGTATCTAAAAACAAAAACGTTGTCGGTTAACTTTTCCAACTAGGGATTCAATGACCGTTTAACCAATCACAAGTTTGTGATTTTCTTATGGTTAACTTTCTCCTAATCCAGTTTTCTACAACTCTCCATCAGACCGTGATGGTTTTTTTTCTTCCATATCCATATTTTCAAAGAATCCTATTACGGGCTATCTCAGGAGACCTTTGTACTTAACTTTATTTCTTTTAATGTTATATTTTTATTAACCTTATTTCTGATGTGGGTTTTCCACAAAGGTATTTTCTATTTTCAACATTTTATTTTCAAAGAAAAATTTCAAATTGCGAGGACTTAATTTATTAAAGGAGGGTATAATGTAACACCCCGAGCTTCTATGATACGCTTCTTATTCAATAATGCAATAGCTTGCATTGTACGCAACTTCGAGTTCTAACACACCAAAACTAATCAAATTAGCCATTATGAATAGTAATACCGACTTTTTAAAATTATAGAAATGTTATATTTAAAAATGGACTTCATTTTTGTATTCTTAAAATCTAAATTATCCTAAGTTAAATTATTTGTAATTTTCTGAGAACTTCCATTTTTTTAAGAATAGTGAAAAATACTTAAAACAACTTTTTTGATCAAAATAATTTATAGTGATAAATTATACTATTGAGTGGTTTTAAAGTATAATTAGAATATATTTTTACCATTTTATCCAATGGTTTTCATTAGAATTAATTTCACTTTGAAATTGGACATAAACAATTATCAATCTTTTGATATATATTGTTTCTTAAAAACATTCTATTTATTGTGACAGCGGGAATTAATTATAAAATTGATTAATGAATCTTATATGTTCGAATTTTTTAAAATAGACATCATTTTTGAATTCGGAATATCAATTATATCTTAGTGTGAAATTTTGGCATTGTTCTGAAAAACATCAATTTTTGATGAATAGTGAAACCACTAAGTGGTAGTTAAAAAACTAATTTTTCGTTTAAATTAAACATTACCACTTCTGTGATTTGAATTTCAAAAATCCGACATACATGGTTGTCATTAGGAAGTAAAATGTGGTTCAATGGGATTAAAATAATTTTTTGGTGAATAGTAACTTTTAAGTTTAATTAATCGCGATTAAAGGTAATTAGTGAAATTTAAGGTAACAATAGTATTAAAAAAATATGGAATGACCATTACACTTGTACTACCACTATTGGATGTGTCATGGCCGACCAAGACAATCCATGGGTCAACTTGGGGACCCCATGGAGCCACTTTGGTAGGAAAATGACATAAATAACGTTTTATTTAATGTTAAAATAAAAAGGTCACAAACAAGAGTTGTTTTACTAAAACAATTTTAAAATAGGGTAATACAAGTCATAGTTTTGACTATAAATATTCATTAGAAATATAAAGATATTTCCTACATTATGATATTTTTTTTATAATTTTTAGATATTAAATAAATTAAATTATTTATGACACCATGATGATGCAGCGATTACCTCATTAATTAACGATTTAAATAAAATGAAAAGATAAGGTAAAATACAAGGATTACACTTGTCAAAAACCTATTGGATGAGTATATTTCGAACACTTATCACCTTATCCTAGAATTATATAAGTTTGGGACCTTTAAAATCCGAAACTCATTATATAATAAAGTAACATTCCATTACTTTCCCAGAGTGCCCCTTCTATCCTCTTATAAAAGGCCCCCACCACTACCACCTTACTCACACCATCAACGCCTTTTGGATCGGCCAAACTCTGCCCAAATACTCTCCTAACTTCCCTACCTTACTCTTAGAGGCCCCACTTTGGGCAGAATTCTTCCCAAGGAAACCTTTGGCTCAAATCAAAAGAGTTACCCGATTTTAAGGTAACGTCTTCTCTTATGTTATTTTGTTTTATTTTGCTTATCCAACCACCTAAAAATCTTTTTATTAATTTATTTTGTAACAACACCATTATCCTAAATATTCTATGATGTTGTTATAAGAATTTTTCGAGCTACACTTACACACACCTACATCTAATGGTTAAAGAACATACAGTTTCTGTGGATGGTGAATTTCTGCCTCACGAAACGATGATTGTTCAACACTCATATAACACCTTCAATGGTGGCCATTAAGTTGTCACTATATTTATATATATGATATATAATATGTTTATGTTTTACTTAAGGTTCTGTATTTTTCATTTATAGCATACCTTTATTGTTTCCATTATGGGTAAACGCGATATTTTCATTTTAGGATGTGCGGACTACCTCCCCCTCAAAGTGATTTGAATCGTTAATCCCATATGTGGGATGTATAAAGGATAGAATAAATGATATTATATATGATATTATACTGGATTTATAATATACCTTTATATCAATATTATTTCATTAAATACGAAATAGAAATGAAAGTAGCGTTCATGCGTACGTATGGCTTACCGTCTTCATGAATGGTGCATTTCATTTCTTACCTCTAAATGTTATGTAATATTATAAATGCATGTATATACTGGATATATATGAGATATATGATATCTATATCATGAATATAATTTTGGATATAATGGATATATCACCACATGAACAACATGTAATTATAAGAAGTTTATTTTTGACTCAAGTACCAAAGATCGAAAAAACGACCGTTATTAACTTAAATAATTACATAATGTTAATAACATGGTAATAAGTTATATAAAAGGAATAAAAATCTTGAAAAAGGTTATTATGAAATTATAAATTAACTCTAATTTATTATTCAGAAGGTTAAAGAACGGTCGAGTCAAGACAGGACGCAAGGTAAGAGAATTTCTTAACCCAATTTCCATCCTTTGGGTTAATCACTTACTTTGAAATTATGTCATGATATTATTATGTACTATCTTGTATTTGTACTTTCATTATGTGTACCTATAGTGAATACACATAATAGATCTATTTTATTTTAAAAATGATCTTTGTAAGGACTTCGTCTCAATCTCCTTTTATTGAGTAATATTTGGTTTTATACACAACTTTCATTTATACGGTGTATAAACCCCTTTGAATTTTACTTTTATTCAAAATGAATCTTTTTATACGGAGATTTTTTACTAAACGACAAAAGGAATGTTTTTCATACGTATGCGGCGACAGTGACTTCTCCGCTGCCGTGACTATTATTTGAGTATCGGCTTCCTCTATAAGCCATAACATTTTTAATGAAAAATAAATACCATGTTTTATTTATCTTTTATTTTTGTATTGAAAATAGTTTTGATAAAGTTTTAATTATATCAATGTGTTTTATTGATATCTTGTGATTGAAGTGTGGGAATATTATGTTTCCTTTATGCATGTTTTATGTGATACAATTATGTTATGGTTTATTATATGTTTAAACCTATTCATATGAGGAATGCATTGGACTTAATAAGTAACGGGTGGAGCCCGCTATAGCTCCTCGATGCATCGGTAGGACTCATGAGACAATATAGTGTCTTGGCACGAGGCCTCGACAAAATCTTATTTGTGGTCTTGGCACGAGTCCATGACTACGTGGTTTTGATAGTCTGGCATTATGCATTCCATCATTATGAAAGTGGTTATTGATATTGCATGGGATTATTCGACTAGTAGAATATCCATGTGAGTAAGTAAATGGCATTATATAATTTTATTTTTTCCATATCATGCTGAAGTTCATGTTTAAAAAGGATTATGTTTTAGTTATACATTGCCTTAAATGTTAATGTTTATTTATGAATGCTTCCGCAATATTGTTATCCTTACTGAGCATCTGAGCTCATCCCTTTCAATGTTTTAATATTTTCCAGGATGTGAAGAAGTATTTTATGAATGACCTGAAGGGATAGTCAGTAGAGGATATGAATGTGGACTATGGAGACTTTGTTATTGTAGTTTTTCACTTTATGATGTAATGTAACATTTATGAATGTATCTAGACTTTCCAAGGCTACTTATCTAATTGGTGTTTCGAGACATGATCATTTGTGATCATGACAATGTTACGAAGTAATGCACCGACTCTGGGTAGCTGGGGTCGGGGCGTTACAAATTCAATATAAAGAACATGGTTCTCTACACACTTTCACTTTAAAATAAAACATGTCTCATTTCCCTTTTCCTTATAAAATCAAAGTTCTTTTATAAGGATTTGAAACACAAATTTTAGAGGATATGGATGAAATTTTTTCCTAAAAATGGAAGAATACAAGTGAAAAACTATTCACCAAATGTTTTCATCATCCTATGAATACCAACACACCAATTTTAACAAATAATCACACCACATGAGAAAGAATCAATAATAATCACATAACAATGGAAATAGAAAAATAGCACATACAAGTTACCAACCAACAATGAATCTCAGTCATTTACAATAGATAAATAAGTGCTAAAGGATAAGGGACAACCTATGAGCTTAGGGGAAAAATCTAGAGAATACTTAAATATGACTCATCCTTGAGGAATTCCCCTCCCAATGACATTAACTCTCCCATATGATTGATAGACCTGACCGAGTCTGACCATGGTGCATTATCCCAATGTGATGAAAGTCCATGATATGGGCCACTTTCCAGTGAAAAATCTGAACCTTGTGTAGCTACTATTCACTAAAATTATTATATCTATTCTAGGTCCCCTTGTGAAGACTAAATTAGATGTGACACAACAATTCCAAAAAAAGAATCCAATCTATTACACATACATCATATAGAATAATCATTAAAAACAAGTCACATACATAGTCATGTCAAGGAACAATCTCTTTCCAATCAACCATTACATCAAAAGGTAGCCTCTCGGCATGGCAGACACAACAAAATCAACATAACCAATGAAATATATTAATCCATGGATTGTTTTCAAGACAAGAAATTTAAAAAAAAACTTCCAAAAGGGCCTCTAACACCCCTTGAGAAATCACTCATTTACAGAATTAAACTGACATATGTTTTTCATACTTCCAAACCATTTTCAATGAACCAAACAAACAACACATTAAATCTGAAAACCATATGAAAATATGTTTGATAAATTTAAACCACTATTTCAGATTCCAAAAATAAATGTACAAACCCATACCATGCTTTAAAACCAAAAATACACCTACAATGGACAACCATGCAATTTATCAAACACTATATGTGAATTACAAAACAGTCAAATAGAATATACAATAAAATAATTTTGAAAACTGTATCATTTATCATCAAATTTTATTTATAAAAATAATACATCAATAAATAACATATAAAGAAGGGGAACATAGAATGAAACTAATGATTCATACTCAAAATTAAATTTTTTATTATTAAACACTTTTATGGAAAAAGAGATAATATATTAGTTTAATATCAAAATAAGATAACTAATCCATTGAAGAACAATTTCATCCTTCTAGTTTTAATCTCCCTAAATAATATAGAATAGATAGAGTTTTGTTGAGTGTCGGGTTCCTCCCTTAGAATATCATTAAGCCTAAAAGTAGCATGACCTAGGAATGGATGTACTCCTCAATGATGATCTTATCATTATTGGATCCCCTTAATAAAATAATGTCTTGATTTTCATCCTAGGTGACCTTTTCATCATTATTAGTCACTCATAGGTCATTTACATAATTCTTTCTACCTCTTCCTCATGTTCATTAATTTTCAGAACAGTTTCAACAATTACCTCTTTCGAACTCATGAAAATACCAATGAGTGTTCAGGCATATCAGCAAACTCTCATTAGTGACAAGCCAATATGGTGAGATTCTGATCATTGTCCATCTTCTTGGAATTTGACATTATTTCAATTTTTTTCTCTGTTGGAAAAGGTTAATATGATTAATCATTCCTTTCGTTGCATTTTCCCCTCTTTCTCTAACTTCTTCTATAGATTTGGTACATACTATCATAGCCCTCATTCTATGTATCACCTACAAAGTGGCTGGATAATTCATCAATGTACCTATTCCCTAGATCATTCATCTCAGTCTTTTATGTTCTAATCGGATCTTTTAAAAAAAACCAAGACCAGATAATCATAGGTTAAATGCCCAAAATGGTTTCCCAGTACAAGCCCTTCCACCTCCCTAGGATTCTTGCTGGTTAAGGCCTTTCCCACTATTGATTTTTCTAGAAAATTTTATCCTATAAAAATACACTCTATAGATTCCTTTTGATCCTCATCCTAGCCACTAAATTGATATCTTTACCTAAGATCACCACCTCATCATTTGAAACATTTGTGGGAGTCTTGGGACCTCCCTCAACAACCATTTTCAGTTACTCATAGACACAATAGGGACCTACAAGAGGAGGGTCCAAACACCATCTGTAATATCCACATCCATGCTTTATTGCACCAATGAAAGTTTCATAGAAGTTTTAGAGTCACCCAATATATTCCCTAACTAGTTGAAGTTAGAATCCTTTCCCATTCTATTGGTACAATTACCAGTCTATGAACAGACTACCTTGGTACATGAGGAAGAAAGTGGTGTCTTGGGTCCTTGTTTATCTACCATTTGAGGATCTACTAGGTTACGACCACTGTCAGGTCACTCCACCTCCACAACATAACCCTCATTCCTCAAAGAAGTAGGGAGAGGAGACTGAGGTATTCCCAGATCATTCCTCAATATACTGAAGACATAAATCACTAATTGATTCACACCCTGTGATCCACACTTCACGTCTGTTTAATATTTAAATTAATAGTCCCTACCCATCATATTCTATTAAAAAAATCCTACATCATCATGATCCTCTTGGTCCTTATCACTGCCCACACGCATCTGCTTCTAAGACCCCCATCGAATGTTTTTCATCAAAATTTCCAAACTCTTACAAACATAACAGAACTCGGAGAATGATTTACAGACCACAAAATATTTTCACTAAAACCCTTCACCGCCTATAATACATTAATAAACAAACAACACTCTATACCCATCCATTTCCACAAATACATTTGGGTTACTAAGATGAAAATTTGGCTTAGTCCGGATATCCTATCACAAGTTTCTTATGAAACCAATGATTCGTAAAATTAATGAGAATGTAAAGGGGAAACCGACCTCAAGATCATATAATTTCAGAAATTATAACATGAAACCACCTTGAAAATATTTTAGAAGTAAGAATATCCAAGTGTCTCTCTATCAACACAATACCCCTAATTTAAACAAAGTGAAACATGAACCCTAGACTCACAATCCTGAGGGAGAATTGGAAACACCAAAAAATTAAAAATAAAATAAGTTAATGAAGGGAGAAGATGATTACCAAGAAGAATAAACCAAAAACTTTTAAGAAACCACCAGATCCAACCTTGGGTAGAGAATATGAAGCTTGGAGAAGAAGGGAGGAGCTACATTAGAGCTATACATAATACGGGAGAGAGGGAATGTTTGTTTTTTGGATAAAAATAAAAGTTATTAGAAATGATAATTCAAATTTTTAACACTATATAAAATCTTAAAAAATGAAAAGAGACTTAATGATGGCATATTTTTAAAAGTTTTAATCCCAGTGTTTATGTATTCTCATTTTTGAGTTTGAGTTATGTCTAAGAGGTAGAGTACAACTATTTAATTTTAGAGATTAACGAATCTTGAGAATATGTATCATCTATAAACTCATTTATTTGATGGGGAGTGTGGAATCATCATTATCCAACTAAATTGTAACACTATTTTCCAATGATGCCTCATAGTCGAAGTATCTCATGAAAGAACATCAGTATCCCAAATGTTTTGAATATCATTATACTTGATCACTCATATTTACATATGTCTTTATTCCAAAATAAAAAATAATATATTTTATTTATGTTCATTATATATAATTTAATAGGGTAGACAATAATTCGTAGAAAAAAAATATAATCTACAAAGACATGAACATAGGCAAAAAAACACACATTTCTGGTCATCATCATTAATCAATTTTAGAAAACCCCTAACCTATAGATAATAGGATGATATATTATTTATTGATAAAAGTATTATTATCTAATATAATAATATCATGAGGAATATTTCTTATCCTCATCTACTACTTCATTTCAAATTATTGTCTATTCAAGAATATAATTGAATATAATATATCTCTACATGATACATTATATATTCTTTTATAATTATATATAAGATATATATAATTAATTAATTAAAAATATTGTCTAGTAATATTTTACATGGTTATCATTATCTGTGTACCCATCTTCTTATTCACTTCAAATTGATCATGTTATATAGTGGATATTCTCTCACTTCAATTCGCCTAAATGTTTGGTCTCTAATATCATTTAAAATGAATACATATATTAACTTTTAATTATCTATTTTGATACATGGATATTTGAAGTGTTATTTTGACTTGTTCTATGATATATGAAAAGAAGAACCCTTTTATGTTATCCTCATCAGTATTTGTAGATGATTAATAAAGTAGGAGTACACTAAACATGATGGACAATGGCACTCTTAAGAATATTCAAACTAGAATGTGGTAAGATCTCTATCGCCTATATTTTATGGAAATGATATCATTATATTTATTAAAGGGATATATAAGATATTAATTTTAATAAATATGTTCTTGATCATAATGTTTCTATTCCCATTCATCACATCAGTTTGGAATAAATAACATATTATAGTAAGTTATAACATCAATCAACATTGGAGATTAAAAATAAGTTGGATTTTGAATATCATGTAATGTTATTTACTATAATCATAATTATTAATTCATGTATTTTATGGAAAACATAGGGTGTATCAATTAAATCCCATCTGTCAGATAATTATAGATCAACTTATCTCCTAAAAAATAACTCCATCTACCTCTCTATAATGATCTCCCATATCGATGGTTATGATATTCCCATTATTCTTTTTTAAAAAATGGTTTACAAATAGATATCATTGATTATTTAATTGTTGAAAAAGTTATACATGAATATAATTTGGGGTAGAAGATTATTTGAGAGGTCTATTATATCCATAAGATAGGGAATGTTATTCAAAACCCATGATAGATTGAGGGTTAGGATTCCAGAATCTTCTTTTATTCCATGAGGCACTCCATGCCAAGAAATTTTTGAAAATACTTAAATTTTATAATATATAACAATTCATAAAGAGAAGATTTGATAATAGTATTTATTATGGGATGAGTCAATCACTATATACCTCTATTTTGGTCTTGAATTAAGAAAATAACATGTTGTTGTGATGATATATTTTAGCTGGCATCCAAGCCACAACTCTGGTATTTTCATTAGGAAGTATAAATAAATGGGTCCACCTATATCTAAGAATGTACTTAAATAGATTTATGAGATTGATATTATCATTAAGGTCACCATAATTCTCCCATAAACCATATTACCTTATAATTGAAATATTTTTTTCTTATCCTTCCATGCTTATGAAAGACATAATAATTTTGGAAGATTCATAGAAGGAAACTCTAACATATAAGATCTGAAATGAAATTTACATGTGTAGAACAAAAAAATTCCTCTTTCCCTAATCCCTTATGTAAACCATTTATTTCTCCTTAGGGTTACATTCTCATGTCTATAGAGGCAATTAAAAACCTCCCCATTGATTTCTTATGTCAGAAGACTATAATCTTATTGTTCACCAGATGGAGTATCTATAAAACTAGTGATGACTCCATCTCTGATACGTTCATCTTATAATATTTTGATATGTCCTTTTAGGGTATCAATTCTAATAAATTAATATATTTTAACATACATTGAAACTAAATTACTGAATGGATGGAGATCTTTAACATGGAGGAGTAATCTGTTTTCTTCTAAAAAATGTTTATGGAAATTGTAGAAGTGGTTTGATATATAATTTTTAGAATATAAAAATATTTTTAGAAGTATTTATAGGTTTTGGGAATCAATATGGATATGAGGAGAATCCTCTTAGCCTCAAAATGTTTTCTGATGTGAATATTGGTTTAGCAGAATGTTCAATAAATTATCCACATGTTAGTGATTAATTAGGTATTTTTATTAATTGCACGACCAATACGGGTTTTATTTATTTTTTATTGAAATCAACCTAAATAGTATCCCAAAAGGAAATATAGTTCTTTTAGGATGTAGAGGAATATTCATGGATGATCACTACATATTTCATTCATGCATATATAAAGAATATTGTATGGTGGTTTCTCATGATATGTTTACTGAGCGAGTCCTTATGGAAATTATGATTGGTATATTTATGAATTGGAGTATAATTTTTCAATAACATGACTAATAAATCATTATGATGGTTATCAAGATTATGACTTTCTCTATCTCTTGTAGGTTGGTTCTATTTTGTGAAGAGTAACTTTTCTGTTATAAAAAATTAAATTTGTTTGCATCCATATCAATATATACGTCTATGATATTTATGAATAAATTTTTAATCTAGGGGTTATTTTGGGAGGATTTAAATGGTATTATGAAATTCATGAATTGATTGAGGATTTCTTTTCCTTCATTTTTTTTTTATTTTTTATTTTATAAATTTTTTATCCCCTTACATTAGTTCAATTGGAAAACTAATTATTATTATATTTTTTTAAATACACAATTCTATATCATTATATTTTATTAAATAAAAAAGACCTCTTTATATATAAAAAATATAGTAAAAATTAATTTGTCTTCATCTGTATGGTAACATGCAGTGGAACTATCATGCATTAAAGGATAATCTTATTGAATGATTCACTTCAGATAAATCATTAGTAAACAAAATTGGCTTCTAATATTTATTTACCATTATATAAATCTCATTTTATCATCACCATGTGTTGGGACTTCTTCAGCAAATGTGAAATAATATTATCTTAGATGTGAAATGTTTCATTACATCATATAATTTTTCATAATCCCCAAACCGTAATTTTTTTTAATTTATAATAGATTCATGATATGTTCTTATTTATAGTGTGAAAATTATTTTTCCTAACATAAACATTAATAAATACACTATTAAATATTTGGTGTTGGTTGGAGTAGAATACTCAAGAGGGGGTTAATTGAGTATCTATAAAAAAAATATGTTTTGAATTTGACCTTTGAAAATTTTTCCCAATTAAAAATATTATAAAAGTCAGTTTGTAGAAAATTTATAATTGGCCAAAATGTTCAATTAATTTCTCAAATTATTTATTAGTTCTTAGTTAAACATGTGTAATGATTATTATATATTTATAAACTATCCTAATAGTTCAACCCTATTATAAAAACTACCTAAACATACTTTCAATGTTTTACATTGTTTGAATGAAATATGTGATAAAACATAGTAAAAGAATATAACAATAAACACAGGGGAAATTAAAATAAGATGTTCAGTCAGAAGCTGATAATTAGTCATCTCCACTTGGTGATCACCTGCCACCAAGCATTATATATTAATAAACCATATTGACCCACACCCTCGACCAGGATTTACAACAGCAAACAGGGCTGTACAGGTCACAATTGACCTCTTACATGGTTATTCATGGGTAGAAAAACAAAAAGGTCACACTTCAATTCAACTATAGTTCAATATGGGATACAAGGGATAAATATAGTATGAGTTTGAGGACATCAGGTATCCTCCAGTTTTGTATATGAGTTAGTGTGCGCATAACAGACAGATATAAACACTTCTCTGAAATGTAAATAAATAGACACAATAGAGAAAAGGATGTAGACTAAGGTTTTGAAGTCTTTGTGTGTTTTGTAATGCAGATTTGGACTCGTTTGATGTAGTGAAAATGATGTTTGAGTCCTCTTCAGGATGATGACTCCAAAACAAAGTATCATAGTCTCTGTAGTATGGATTCCAGGAGTGTGAAATGTTTAGCTTGTTGTTGGTAAGATATTCATGTTGACTCAATATGTTTTATATTGTATTTTTCATCTCCCCGTACATTCTATCATTGAGTTATTAGGTTTTTGAAGTATTATAAATAATTAATGGTGTTATTCTTCACTTTTTCACTTTCTTTCCACTATTGTGTATATTCTCAAATTTAATGATCTAGCTTGTAATTGTTTTACACTTCAAGGGCTAGTAGAAAAAATGACCTCCCTGTGTTCATATACCTCGAACATTCCTCTGAATATCTAATAGACAACATTAAATAATTCCAGAAACATTAATTTGTCTTAATGTGACCGTTAGCTATAAATTTGAATTAAAAATTAAAAAAATTATTTTAATGAATATATGTGAGTCATAAGTATCATTGAGTCAATAGCATCAATCTGTCAGCATCAGTCTATCAGCATCAGGGACTCTTTGTATCGATGACTCCTTTCCATCAGTATCGATGACTCAGGGAATCACTGACTCATCAGTACTATCGGTTTGTCCGGGCATCAGTGTGTCTTTATCAGTTACTCATTTTCAACTATCAGTGTTTTTCCCATCAGTGACTTTTCCATTGGTATGTCCAATGAACAAATGATGTATCACCCATCTATGAGTCTTCCATAAGTGAGTTTCATGATCTATTGATGTGATTGAACATCAGTGACTTTTATATAGGTGTTTTTTTTCAATTAGTGAGTCCTACATCAGTGTCATCTTCAATCAAAAAATCGTCATCGATGAGTCAGCCAACAGTGAATCGTTTGAACTATTAGTGTCAAGGACATTAAAAAAACACACAAATTTTCCATCTTATACAGAACAGTAGTAGATTACCTGAGATTTAAAAATACATGTAAATATACACCTATAAATATATTTAAACATAAATATCCAAAATTTATTGACTTGTTGAACTATATCGTACCATGTGACAAAATTTATTCATTGATAAATATGCACTAACATGATTATCATTACTAAAGAAATAATATGTTAATTATCTCAATTTATAAATTGGCTAGATTTTTTATAATTAAAACAACTATCTCACAAAGGGGCCAATAATATCACCCTTATTGATAATCACAAATCAGGTAATTAATGAGTTATATATGATGTTAGGGAATAACAATTACAAGACTTAACATACCAATAGTGAATGTTAACTCCCAATATGAATATAAGGTATTTCCTTCTAATCTCACCCTCAATTATTATAATAGAGGATATATATATATATATAAGGATTCTATTCAAGAGAGTTATATGGGAGCACTTTCATGCTCCCCCATAGCAAGTTATATTGTCTGTTGATTACATGCCATCTTTCCTATTCCAGAGTTACTTTCTGCTTATAGTAGGAATTTATTTCATCCATTGATTTCCCCCCTTTTTGAAATATCAAAAAGGAAAAAATAAACAGAATGAATAAAGAAAAAATAACACCGAGAAACTTGAAACATATGGAAGAAAAATTTATATTCATGAAGGTACAAAGAGTACAACCATCAAAAGAATATTAAAAATCCAAATGAAAATATATCCATAGATAAGGCTTGGGATTTTGAGGAGCTTTGCCATAGTTAGAAGGGTCAAGATAAGGTAAGGAGATGATGTTGTGGATTTAGGAGGGGATGATCAAATAGAAATAGTAGTTAAGGCAACGCTTGTATGAACAGTAGTTGCAAGGATTTCTCTTCTCTCTCACAGAACATGAATTTGAGGTTAGTCTAGGATCACAGGCCTAATATGAGATATTTCTTGAGATACAGACATCTGAGTAGATGGTATGGAACTATATAAAATGGAATTAGATACTGAAAAAACTATAGATTCATCATGCACATGCAGGTAAGGCTTCAAAATCTTGAAAAAATCATTTATGATTTCAGACCCATACTATTTTGCCTTCTAAAAATTGTTCGTATTCTCTATGAACTTATCAAAATTTTGTTTAAAATCATACAACTAACTCAATTTCCTATTTAAGGCTTTATTCACTTGTGGTATCTTGAAATTTTCATCCAAGTACTTAACGTTATTTTTTAGTTCGAGATTGGTATAAATTTTAGTGAAATACTTGTCCACCATTTCTCAAATATCTTTATGAGGCGAAGATTCTTAATTTGTACACTTTTACACCATATTATAAACAAGTTCAGTGTTTCTATGCACCTTGGTAAGGGTTTATTTATCAAAGTAACTCTGAACAGACCTCAAAACATCTCTCATTACAGTCCTGAGGGACTCCATATCAAAAGCAGCATAAGTAGTACATTTAGAAATAGAGGAACTAGAAATCTTCTGCCCAAAATCATCCTTTAACATCCTCAAGTCATCACTCAGGTGATGTGAAACCAGGTTCCTATGAACATCCATAACACCACCAAGTGTGATATTGAAATCATTGGCCAGAGATGGAAACTCATTAGTTATTCTCTTCACCTCTTCCCTCAACATTGAATTATTTCACACTGTTGTCTCGGCTATAGTGATTAGGATAGGCTGAATTGACTGAATCACTATTCATGAAATCCTAGTAGCATCGACCACTAAAATATTCATGGAAATAGAATCATCATTTCTAACTCCAAAAGAAGATATCACTTACTCACATATATCGGTTTAAATTATTCTGGATCATCCTTTATGACATAGTCCCTAGGCACTGTCAATATAACCTGCTAATCATCATTAGTTACTATAGATGGTGTTAGATCAATCAGTTCAACAATATCTTATGCAAGAGGAGGAGAAACCATATCCACATATGAGTCATAATCAAGGTGAAACAAAATATAACCTAGATTTTTACTCAACTAACCAGTATAAGACCAAAAGTATAAATTCTCACTCTTCTTTATTGAGGATCATCCAAAAATTGTGCTTCATAATCATCTTCTTCTTAGGCTCCATCCAAACCAAAAATTCTAGGAACTGGTATCAACTGAACTTGAGGTTCTACTTTAACTCCAAGCACTCCAACCACTGGAGAAACATCCTCATTCTGAGCCATATGTGAAATATGATACTCAACCACTTCCTATTGTCCTCTAGAAATTACATTATTAAGATCTTGGATGATACCTGAAGCATCATCATCATGGTGGTAATACCAATCCTCATTTCTTGCATCTACATCATCACTATGACCAGTATCATCATGTCAAATAAGATCAACATCATCCTATCTTGTAGCCTTATCATCATCTCAATAGACAGACTCCTCAAAAGAATTAACATCATCTTGTCCTGATTTCAGTGAGTCACTCATATGATCACCTTCAACATCCTCATCACCTTTGTCATCATCCTCATTACCATCATCATCATCCTCATAATCACCATCATTATTTTTCACATATCCTTTTAATCCAAAGACATCAGTACCTTCCTCATCTTCACCACCTAATAATGGTTATCAAGAGGTTAATTCTAATAGTGGAATGATAGGTCTATATGAAAGGTTCTTAGGGCTTTCAGCAATATCTGCGTCACTCTTATATTCAATAGGAGACCCTTTCTCTCTTGTCATCTTTTTTTTCATCTTGTTCCTCATCTAAATAAAAAACGTGCTCACTAGGTTTAAGCCCTGGTCCAGCTTGAACCCTTTGTCTGGTAGGATGATCTATGGAGTTTTAATCCTCATATCGTTTCTCCTCATCTTCTACCCAACATCTCATCCATGGGATCCAAAATATCTTCATCCTATTGCAGATATCTTTGTGTAGGGAGATTCCAGTACATGAATTAATTAGCTCACCTCCATCATCCACACATTCTAGCCACTTAAATATTGTTGAGATCATCTTTGGATAGTATAAATAGGTCGCCTTCATTGATGGTTTCATAATCTCAGAAATATGTACTATAAGTTATCTACCTATATTCAATTTCACCACATTTTTCAATAACTAAATCTAGTAAAAAAACACGATACATCATAGTAGAAAAATCTCTCTTCCATGGGTAGATTTGGTGTTGAATAAACTTGAAAATCGGTATGGAATCTTTATCTAATTCTGTAGTTGTTTCTCTCTTTAACTCCACATTTCCTGTCAATTCCTTTAAATCATTTTTATATGAATATAAATCTGAGGATGGTGGAATATTACCCTATTAGTTCACATATATCCTCTCATGATGCATATCAAATAATTCATCCCAGTCCTTTAAAGAAAATGAAATTTCATTTCCCTTCACCAGTGGTTTCATCCAATCCTCCTCAGATCCTTCCAAAGACACTTTAATATTGACAAAGAATTAGTGTACTTACTGGGGATAGAATAGGATATCATTTTTTTCATACCATTTAATCCACCATTGTGTCTCCAAAACTCTCAAAAATAGAGACATAAATGACAACAACCACTCAGGAGAAACTTCCTTCTCAATAGTTACCACACACATTCAAAATTCTGGCTTCACAAGAACCTGAAGCACTACTTGAATCTTAATTTTGACCCATGGATGATGGTGATTCACTCAGTTCTTCCATCGCATGCTTCTTCAATTCTATTCTAAAGGTTCAGGTTCGATGGTATTTGAAAGGTCGAAGCATCAAAGGTAGAGTGAGGGTAGTGAATGGTCGAAGTGTAGATCAAGTTACTTTTATATTTTAAGGATTGTACTTATTAAAACTGTAAAATAGAGTAATGGTAAAATAAAAGAATAAAACTTTGTCATTTTATTTTAAAAATATATTCATACATATTAACTAAAATGTCTCAATCGGTATTAGTTATATTATAATGGTATTAGACTCACATGATCGGTATCACACAATCAGTTTCACATGAATGGTTTCACTGATCATTTTCACTAGTCATTTTCACCTGATAGGTTTCATTTATTAGTTTCGGTGATTAGTTTTGCTGATTGGTTTCACCGATCTGTTTCACTGATCGGTTTCACCTGATCTGTTCATATAATCGGTTTTACTGATTTTTTTTTGCTAATTTGTTTCAGTAATCGGTTTCACTGATTAGTTTCACTAATCGGGTTAACTGATTAGTTTCACTAATCAGTTTCACCTAATAGGTTTAACTTTATTAGTTTCACTGATCATTTCCACTAATAGGTTTCTCCTAATTGGTTTCACATAATCAGTTTCAATTGAACACTTTCACTTGATCAGTTTCACTGTCAACATGATTTTTCTATGGGGAAAATTATGGATAGTGTTTATATAACAATCATTCCTTATTCATGTTTGATGTAGATTATTCTCTTAGAGTTTAGGGGATTGGTAAATTTGTTATAAATTTTATTCTCATCCAAATAAACTCAAGAGTTATATATTTTTTTATTAGAAATGTTAATAGAAGTATTATTTTCAAAATTTAGTGGGATATGTCGAAATTGAAATCCATAGTCTAAAAAAGTGTTTTTTATCCATAAAATTATGCACAACAACTACCAGAATGAATGTACTTTGCCTCAGCACTGGATAATGAAACAAAATTTTATTTTTACTACACCATGAAAATAGAGACTTTCTCAAAAAGTGACATGTTCTATAGGGTCTATTTCTATACAATTGACACCCTCCAATGTCTGCGTCAGAATAACTGACCAAATCGAATTGGTGTCCTCTTGGGTAGAACAATCATCATTTAGATGTATATTTCAGGTATTTGAAAACAATTTTAAAATTACTTAAATATGAAACATTTGGGTTAGCCTAAAATCATGAACACATACACACACTGAACATGATGTCTGGCCTACTAGAAATGAAGTTTAAAAAACCCCAAATCATTCCTCTATAAGAAGTTTGATAAACATATTTCCCATTTTCATCTAGATCCAGCTTACTTGTATATCTCAAAGGTGTTTCACTACTCTTAATTCCATCAAATACATATGCTTTCTAAATATCATTAATATATTTACTTTTATTTATAATAACAACTTCTCTATTTTGAAATATTTTAAATCCATGAATTTATTTACGTTCACCCATTGAACTCATTTCAAACTCATTTTGAATTTTTTTGAAAAATAATTACATAAATAATGTTTATAAGATCCAAAATTAATTTCATCTATATATATTTGAGCTATTTAAGCATCTTTAGAAATTATTTTTATAAATAGAGTAGGATCTGCATATCCTTTTGTAAAACCATTTGACATAAGAATGATACATAACTAATCATAACAATCTCTTAGATCTTGTTTCAAACTGTACAAATCTATAGTTAATTTGAAATATTGATTTAAAAAATTTGAATTTGTAAATCCTAGGGGTTGGTAAATAAAAACACCCTCATTTATATAACCATTTATGAATGCAATTTTGACATCCATTTGATAATGTTTGAAATTCAGGTCTACTACATAGGGAAGTACAATTATAATGGATTCAATCCTAGATATTGGTTCAATGGTTTCCCCATAATCAGCTCCCTCTTCTTGACTATAGCCTGGTGAAACCAATCTAGCATTATTTCTAATTATATTTCCACCTTCATCTACTTTATACAGAAGTACCCATTTTATTCCTATGATCAAGGTATCTTATATTCTATCAACAAGAATTCAGAAGTTATTTATCTCAATCTGATTATGCTCTTCTTGCATATCCATAATCCAAAATTCAACATTGATTGAATCATTGAATCATTCAGGTTAATGTTGTGACATTAAATCCTCATGGTCAACTTGATTTCTAACAGAATCTCTAGTTTTTGTTCCCCTATCTAAATATCTAACTACAACATCTAAGGGATGGTTTTTGAGGGTCCTAGTTGGTCCAGTAAATGCCAGACTAGATAACTCATGTTCAACATTTGGTTCTGGTTCATTATGGAAAGATTATAGAGAATTTCATGAACATGATGTTTTAACATATTCATTTATAAGATGGTACGATGGTTTCTCATTATTGTCCATATTGGACATATCCTCTTCTTGATTCCCTAGTGAGGTTTTAGTTTCTATACAGATATATTTCATTAAACATGACATGAACAGATTCTTCCATGCCTTTGGTTCATTTAATAAAGACTCTATAAGGTTTTATTGATGTTGAATATCCAAGGAATATTTCTTTTTCACTTTTGGTGGCAAATATTTCTTGTCTATATTTAGTGTTAAGAATATAATTTTTACATTCAAATTCTTTAAAATAATTTACCTTGGGGTTTCTATTATTCCACAACTCATAATGATTTTTCATAATTATAGGTCTCATTATGAATCTATTTATTATATGATGAGATATATTTATAGCATTAGCCAAAAAATTAATAGGCAGGTCATATTAATTGACCATTGTTAGGGCTATTTCATATAGGGTTCTATTTTTTCTTTCTACTACACCATTTTGTTGAGGTATCCTAAGGACAAAGATGTTATTCCTATTTACATTTTGTGATAAAAAATATTCAATGTCATTGTTTTTAAACAAATGGACATGGCCACTTCTTATGGACACAATTTTAATTCAACAATTTTTTTCTACAGTCCTAGAATACATGGTAAAATGAGACAAGGCTTCAATTTTGTGAGCTATGAAAAAGGTCCATGTATACCTAGAGAAGTCATATACAAGAACATAATCATAGTGCATCTCAACGAGTCTTGAAATTCTATATGGTCCTAACATGTATATGTGAACCAACACGAGTGGTTGAGAATTTGTAACATGTTTTTTTAAAGAGATTTTATGTTTCTTTTCCTTTTGACAAGGATTCCACACTCTATTGTTTGGAAACTCTACATTGGGTAGGTCATTAACTAAGCCTTTTTGGTAATATTTTTAAGGTATTGTACATTAAAATTTCCTAGTCTTCTATGACAGAGCCAAGAATCCTTGTGAAAGGTACATAGACATGAAATATTATGTGATAATAGTATGTCTATGTTTACAGTGTATACAATAACATTTGAAGAGAAGTAATTACTGAGTTTCTCATGGCATAAAAAACATGGCATGAATCAATTTTAAATTTAACATTAAATCCATCAACAGACAGTTGAGATATGCTTTGATAACTATATTTTAATCAATGTACCTAATGTACATTGGATATTGAAATAGAGTTAGGATTACCAATATGGCATAATCCAATAATTTTTATTTTACCATTGTCAATAAATTTTACTTGCCCTCCATCAATCTTGATGAGACACTTGAATCTTGAGTAGTATCTTGTCATCTATCATGAAAAACCATATTCAATGTACTGAATATTTTTACAGGAAATCTTTATATAGTTTACCTACAAAATAATTCATTATATGAATGATTTGGTTACCCATATTTTTTCTGGGCCCAGAAAAATTAGAAATAAAATCTTTAGGAACCCACATTTTTTATGGGTTTCCAATATGTAGAATTTAAATTATTTGAAAAATAAATTTGTTTTGGTATAGTAAAACTCAATGTAGAAATTTTTTTTATGAACTGGAAGTGGCAGTTAAATCTTGATTTTTGGACAAAGTAGAAGATTTTCCAAATGTAGTGGTGAAATGTGTTTTAGATGGGTTTTTTAGTCTAGGAAGATATCCAATACAAAATGTGTACTTAGGATATATATTTTTACCATGAATTTAGGTAATATTATTTTTTAATTGGAAAAAATTTCTATATCCATTTTCAATTGCTCAATAGTTTTTTTAATTAATGTGTGTCTTGCAGATGTTGAGCATTTTTTCCCATTCACGAGTATGTTCTGACTTAATATTTATAGTAAGAGCATGATTTTTCATTAAATATTTATAATAATCTTTAATTTAATTTAATTTCCCTACCATCATGTTACATTATTCAAATAGTTTATCATTTGTAATATTCTATGACTCACATTCATTTTCAGAATAATAATATTTTTGTGCTTGAGAGTCTAAGGTTACCTAAGTTGTATTTTTCATAAAACATATATTTTCCATGTTATATTTCTCATCATGAGATGATACTGATTCAATATAGCTATCCTCGAAGTCACTCCAAGTGGCATTCATAGTTATCTTATACTTCTGGTGTTATTTTCATACTACATTCTGTATTCTATATTTGGATAGTTATATTTAACATATCCTCTCCTCTTTCATTCTTATCATTCAATCTCCTATGATTTTTATTTCTTTTCATGTTCTATTTCCATCTTCCCTTGTTATAATATATCAGATTATAATAGTGATTTCTAAAAAAACATATTCTTTCTATTGAATTTCATGAATATTCTGGCCAATTGAGCCATCTCATCATCATTGTCTGATGATGAGTCATCATTACTGGAGGTTTAAATAAAGGATAGCACATTCTCTTTTTCTTTATTATTAGAGGAAGTAATATTGAAGGCTATGGGCATTCTATATAGCTCTTCATCTTCTTTATTTACCTTTAGTCCTTATTCATGAATCATTTATTTTCGAATTATTTCCTTAACAGGAATATTATCAATGTCACATGATTCTCCTATGGATATGGATGTCCCTCACCATCTCTCCAGTAAGCATCATCTAATCATCAGGATTTTCTACTTTGATGTGACAACTCTTCCTAAAGAAATCATGGTGTTCAAAATCTCATTGAACCTAAGATATGTATCAGAAATAGATTCATTAGGATTCATTATAAAATTTTCATATTTAATAGTATAAGTATTTAATAGCATCTCTTTCACCCTAGATGTCCCCTAAAGGGAAACAAACAATTTGTCCCAAATATCATATCCATTTTTACATGAATAAATGCGATTGAACTCTTCATATCCTATTGAACAATATAGGGAATTCATTTCATTATAATTATTGTTATAGGTAGACTTGGTATCTTCATCCCATGTGTTTCTAGCAGTTTTAGGGATTTCATGTTTACTTTCAAATATAGTCTATATTTAAAATCACATACCTTCTAAATGTATTTTCATTTTATAGTTCCACTAAACATAATTTGATCAATTAAAAAAGGTAGTTTATGTGTTGAAAACCCTTCTAATCTAGTTTTCAATATATAAAATTTTAAAATATTTCAGAGATATAAAAATTTAGTATTAACAAAAATTTTATGATCTTAGAAATAAAACTAAAATCATTGTTGAAAAAGTACTAAAATTGAAAATTATAAAATTCATCTAATAAAAAATGTTAGTCAAAGTGGAATAATCAAGAGTGGGTGAATTCAGTGTCTATAAAAAATTCTGTCATGATTTAGTTCTTTAAAAATTTCCTCAATAAAAAAAATAAAGTCAATTTGTAGTGAATTTATAAGAGTCAATAACATTCAATTAGTTTCTCAGAAGATTGGTTAGTTCTCAGTTCTACTAATATAAAGATTAATATATCTTTTGAAACTAACCTACTACTTCAAAACTATTATAAACACATTCTAAAATAACAATAAATGTCTGACTTTGGTTGAATAAAAAATGTTATAAAACATAATAAAAGCATATAACAATAAACAAAGTGATAGTAAAAAATTTTGGTTCAGTATCAAGCTGAGAATTAGTCATATCCACTTGGTGATCACCTGCCACTAAGCAGTTTAAATTAATAAAAAAGATTTATCCACACCCTAGATCTTGTCATACAATAAGACACTTGTATTTCTAGGTCACACGTTACCTCTAGTACATTTATTCATGTGTAGAAAAATAAATAGGTCACACATGACCTCTTCCATTGTTCTATGTTGGATAAAAAGGATTAATAGATTATGAGTTTGAGGATATCAGGTATCCTATTGTTACGCACAGGGGATAGTGTCTGGGTAGAAGATAAATATATTCACTACTCAGAAATGTAAATTAATGGACACAACATAGTAAAGGATGTAGAGTTAGGTTTATAAGTCACTATGTGTTATGAAATGCATCTCTGGGCTCATTTTATGTAGTGAAATTGAATTTTGAGTCATGTTTTGGAAGTTGACTCAAAAATATAGTATCATAGTCTCTGTAGTTTGGATTCTAGGAGTGAGAAATGTTCAGTATCTTGTTGGTAAGATGTTTTGGTCGACTCAGCATGTTTTATCTTGTCTTGTTTATCTCCCCGTATGTTCTTCCATTCGAGTTCTTGGGTTTTTGACGTTTGCTAGAAAAGTGTTGGTGTTCATCTACACTTTTTCCATTCATTTCCACTACTGTGTATATTATCACATTGAATGATCCATCTAGGAATTATTTTATACTTCAAGGTCCTCTAAAAAAGATGATCTCCCCCATGCATATTCCTCATACTATCCTATAATTTCAAACAATAAATATTAAATAATATCATAATCATTAATTTTTCTAAATATGCTTTTTAGCTAAAAATTTGAATTAGTAAATTAAAAAAATTATGACTATCAATGAGTCATAAATATCGGTGAGTTAATAACATAGGTCTGTCAGCATTGATGACTCTATATATCGGTAACTCCTTTCCATCTGTATCGATGACTTGGGGCATCAGTGAGTTGTTGTACTGTCAAATTTTCTGGGCATAAGTGAGTCTTCATCGGTGATTCATATTGAACTATTATTGTGTATCCAATTAGTGACTAATCCATCAGAATTTCCTTTTAATTAAAATTGCATCGCCCATCGATGTGTTTTCCATCAGTGAGTTTCTAGAACTATCAGTTTGACTGATTATCATTGACTATTCTATCGATTTGTCGTTTGTTTTACTGGTGAGTTCTACATCGAGGTCTTCTTTGATCGGTGAGTCCTCATCAGTGAGTCATCCAATGGTTACTACTTTGAACTATCGGTGTCTAGGACATTAAAAACGTACAATTTGTCTGCCTTAAATAGAACAGTTCTATATTAAGTGAGATTTAAAATTATATGTAAATATACCCATTTAAATATATTGAAACACAAATATAAAAAATTTAGTGGCTTATTGAAATTTATTATGCACGTAACATAATTTATTCATTGATAAATATGAACTCACATGATTATCATTACATATAACATAATATGTGAATTATCATGATTTGTAAATTGGATTGATTTTTGATAATTAAAACAACTATCCCACAAAGGGTCCAACATCTGGTGTATTATTATTCATTGAATATAAAAAAATCCATTATTTTTTAAATTTCTTGTTCACCATATAACTTTAAATAAAATTAAATTTCATCTAACTGATATAACATATGAAGGAATTGAGATTTCATACACATCATAGAGTAAGAACTAGACATTGTAGAATTTCATGTTAAATTATCCTTTTGATAAAATAATATTTTTGTTACACATTAGGGAATTTTTTTATCCGGGCTCCATTTTCTATTCCTCTAAATAATGTCTTATGTATTACATAAAAAATAATTTACATTATAGTGATTGATCAAAATTTTATCGAAACCTTCAATTATTTAGAATTTATTACATATCATATAAAATATGATATGTATCTAAATGGGCCCCAGTAAATTTTATTGATTCTTAACCTTAAATATATAATCCATAATTAATGTCGGTTCCTCCCATTTCTACATATTAGAATAAATTCTAAAAAATATAATATACACCACCCAGGATTCCTTCCACAATAATATTTAGGATGTGACCAAACTAAACATGTTCTATATGAATCTTGTTTCATACGTATCAACTTTTTAACTAATTTTATTTTCTATTTTTATTATTCTATGGAAAATAATATAAATTATATATGGAAAAATATTCCTTATAAAACAAGAAAAACACGTGTAATATATTTGAAAAATATTTATATTCTTTCAAAAACTACTCCAAAAATTATTATTTATTTCTAAATTTTAATAACATATTATATGCTTTTTAACATTATTTATAATGAATTGAAATATTAATACTCCAGGCCAGCATATTCATGTATCCTTACTTCCATAACAATTTCAACACCCTCTTAGTGTACATTATCCATCATTGATGTGTGGTTAATTATTATATTCAACATCCCTTATGATAGGTATGTCGAAATTGATTAATAATATTTTCTCATAATTTTCACATCATTATAGTAGATTTAGGTTTCATTAATCACAACATGATCTACATCCATCTAATGATAAATTGCATATTTTTTACAATTATCTAGTAGTTTTTCAGGTCGATTAACTACAATCTAAAACATCAATTATCAAATATATATACAATCATGACACTCTTTATATTGGTATTTTATGAACTAGTAGTATCCCTTTTCCACAAGAAGTGGAAGTATCTTATATCGCTTCATATGCATATTAAAAAAATCTAATGATAAAATGGTAGTAAATATTAACTATTGTTCTCCATATTAACATTCATGTTCTATCTCAATACACTATTTATTGGGATCTTCTATCACCACTCAACATTAGAATATATTCACATTTCTTCTTTTTCATATATTAATAATCAATATATCTGCCATAAAATTCTTAATGACAAACCAATTAGGATACAATGGAAAAAGGTAATTTTTACTCACATTATCATAATAGATATTGCTATTTTGTGTATTGATTATTGTTTAGTGACCATTGTGTATATAACGAAGAAGTTGATATGTGTCCCTATTTTTTCATATAGGATGAATGAGTATTATTTGAGCATCCTAATGAAATATCATATCATTTCATAGGTTATCTATTAACACAACATCAAGTTGTGGTATAATATATGTATTAATGGTAGCATCCTCATGAGTGTAAATATTTAACTCCTGATCTTGTTCTTAGGATTGAAATTGTTTTTCTAAATTGTCATTTGTAATTATGTCATTGAGTCCTTAACATCATTCATAGATGATAAATTATTCAATATATCATGTATCATATAGAAAATAAAATTATTTAATTAATAATGGTAGATATTATAATGGATTATCATATTGATATATCTTATACAACTTGAATAGTTAATACAATAGATATTAAAATTAGATGAAATTTTAACTGTAATTGTTTTATTAGAACCCAGAGTCTAAAATATATTATAGAAGGGGAATTATTTAGTTGGTAATAATTTTATTAGAAACTAGATCGATGTTGTTACCAAATTGGTAATAAAAAATATCAAATCAATGTTATTTAAACATCCACTATAATAAAAAATAAAGAAATTATAACTAGGAATAATTACTATACTTGATTCTATATTATGGGATACATTAGGGGATTACACACTGATTCAGTGTTTATGTATTTAAATCCATTAATATAAAATAGTTTTTATGGATAATTTATTTTAAAAAAATTACCCTCTATTAATGGACCAACACCATTACAATTTACATCAGGGACTACTTTAGTTATTACCTTGGGACATTACCACGAAACCCACCATTTCTCACTATTTATATGGATATATACTCAATTTTTCAAAATGAAGGTCATTTCCAAATCCTCATGAATGTATATAGTGATTTCCATCATGAAGAATAGAATATGATACATCTATTAAATCATAATTACATTGAAATAATATCTATATACAATATATAATATCTACATTACATATATTCAAATTCATGAAGATGTTATTCCTTCATTTCATGATTATATAATAGACTACTCGCCCAATATATTATTCTCTTAAAACTATTTCTCATGTAATTAACTCATTTATCCCTTGAATAAAATTATCTATAGTTCATAATTTTTTGAAATCACTCCATGGACTAGAATTCCTTTACATCATGTGTGGTATTTCTTCTCAGAGAACTCCTTTATTGCCTTCATTTCCTAAAAAAATGATTAATCATTAATGAGTACCCAATAATAAATATCCCATATATTATGATGAAATTAGTGGGATATTTATAGGCAAATGATCACATGATAAATTCATAATGAAAAAATACATTTGTCCATCTATGTAATAAAATATCAATAATTATAGATATCATTGAATATAGTAACCATTCCTGTCATTCAAAAATATTAATCTTTTTACGATGAAAAGATTATTCTAACATCAATTAGTGATTTATATTGAAGAGAATGTACAAGTCCTGCCAATTAAATTTCACAAAACATAATCTTATTCCATTTAATATTTTTCTTACATTAATATAAGACTTTTATGGTGAATCATCCATGTAGTTACATTATTAAAATATGTACTTTTCATTATCTTTTTTCATAAAACATTATAATTAATTAAAAATATTTTCTAAAAATCACTATTTTCTTAATAATATTATGCGCACCTAGAACATAGTCTTCCTTAAATTATTCATCATCACACTAGAATTGGTAATAGTATTGAATATCTATTTATTAATTAAATATTTTTAGAAATCATGATAATAACACATATTTTTTAAAACCATATCTATTGATAAAACTTCACGTTTTTGACATGAAATCCTAATTAGAATGTTTTTTAAAAGAAATATACCAAAAATCATTATACAAAATTAAATTTCATCCCTTGCATCCCAATAAATTTCCAAAAATGCACTAGACTCAGTCAAAATCAATCATAAATAATAATGGTTTCCATATTTCTCCCTTGGGTAAATTGGAAACCCATGAAAAAAGTTAGTTCTCCAAAAAAAATTACACCTTCATCACATCAATCGAATATCTCATATAAAACTCAAAATCATGATGGGAAATTCTTATTGTAAAAAGAAATATATTTAGAGAGTATGTCACAACTAGGTTTTAGTTTGGTCTGTGTTTTGGTTCGGTTTAGGGTTCGAGTGAGTCATTTTTTTATTTATTATATTTTATTGAGAAAAAATATGTGTTTTGGTCTAGTGGCATCTTGCATGCAAGAAGAGCATGGATAGAAGAACATGCAGCAATGGCTTTCTCATCATTCATCATTTCTGATCATCAAAATAAATGAAATTAAAAAGTTAAATTAATAATAAAATGACGTTAAATGATTAGTTAAAAAAAATATGAAAAATAAAAATAAAATCAAAAGTATCGTTTATATAATAATAATCATGATAATTTTATTTTTGTTATTATTAAGAATATTATCATGTTATTATTATTATTATCATCATCATCATCATCATCATTATTATTATTATTATTATTATTATTATTTTGGCTGGTGAGCGGAGACAGCATGATTAGCGAGAGAGGTGCGGTCATCCCAGGTACTCGTGCGGCTGCATCTAGATCAGACGGAAGCTATAACAAAGTCCGCCCATGGTTTTTTGAGTTGTTCATGGGTTTCACTATTGAAGTATTAAAATTAATAACTTTAAAATAAAGTGGATAATATAAATAATAATATAATTTTTATTAATGAAATTGTAATTGTTGTATTGTTTTTAATATTTCAATAATAATAATAATAATAATTAATTATTCAAATATTATAAGTATTATGAATATATATTATTACTATTATTAAGATTGTTATTAAAAAATTATTACTATAAAAAATAAAATGAAAATTATCATTGTTATTATTAAACGTGTCATTAATATAATTATTATTGAGAATGAAATAAATGTAAATATAAACTTTAAAACACTGTTATTATAAATATAATTATTAATAAAAGTTGAATGAAAATTATTATTAGTTTTAGGATTATGTTTTTATTGTTATTAATATTATCATTTTATTATTATTATTATTATTATGGTTTTTATCATATTTTGGGTGGCCATTACCCTTTCGCTTCAACACTTCCTCCTACGCACGACCACGCTTCCCTGAACTGAGTAGCACATGACCCTTGTGCATAGCCTCTTATTTCTAATAAACTATACCTCTGGCAGGATTCTCTCTAGCATGTCATCCCTTCATCCGTCTAGTGAGCTCACCTCTACTGGTGTGACCCACACTACTACAAGCTGCCTCTATTTGGCCCTCCTCCTATATAAACGGCCTCCAATGGACCTTTCATCAGTGACACGACTCTCTTCTGGCAAACCAATGTATGGTTTCCATCCTCCTTCTAGTGAAGATTTTCCCCCTCCAATGTGTTTACGTTAGTGTGGGGTTTTTGATTTGGTTAATACCCTATATTCTAGGGTTTGTTTTTTGAGAGTCCATCCTTAAAATTTTGGTTTTTTTTTCAAATTTGTGATGGATTTGACTTCGTTTAGGTGAGAACGTGGTGTGTTTGAGATTTCAAAATAGGATTGTGATTATTTATATCTTTTTGAGGTAAGTTTTTATAACTCTAAATTGTTTCTCATCATTTATTAAGGGTGTTTTTTTTATTTAATTCTCTAGTCTTTTATTTAAAGTGTGTTGGACATTTATATCACCACTTTACGTAGTTTTTCATTTTTGGTTAATATTTTAGGAATTTATAATTGGGGGTCTGTACATTGTTATTCATTTCTATATAATTTAAAGTATTCAGTATTTTACTTTATGTGTGTTAGAATTGTCAAAGTGTTTTTGATTCCATGATATTTATTGCCCTGGGTTTTGAACATCTTTTATGGAATGCATGCATATGCTTAGGTAGATATATATATAATTTGTCCTCCATGTGAATATTTCCTGATGGTGCAGGGAATACATGGATTGGATTAAGGATATATATATATATATATATATATGAATTTATGTGCATGGAAGTGGGTATAAACAACTTCGAGATAGAAGCCATTAAGAGGTGAAATTTTCGAATTGATTCTTTTTTTAACGTTGGATCTCTTTTCCTTGTCCATTAAATTAAATAACTGTTGTTTTCTTTTTTTTCTCTCCCTTATTTAATGATAGTTAGTGATATATGGGTTTTAGACTAAAATTTATTGTGTGAAATTAAGTAAATTCCTCTCCGGGTTAAATTTCATGAAATTGTCCCAATTGTGTTCTGTATGCTTTGTTTTTTTCCAAATTCTTGGTTGGTTTTTATATGTGTGTCCTATATTAAAACTAGTGGATTTTAGTTCCATAAATGGGTTTCTAAGTTGGTTTTTGGGTTTTCTAAATTTTTTATGGTTTCAAAAGGCATGGGTTGATTTTTTAAATGATTTTTTGACATTAAAATGGCGTTTAGTGTTTCCAATGAAAACTTATAAATTAGGTTTGTAAATTAAAATAGTGCGTGTTTAGTAGTTTTTTAAATATTGATGAATGGAAGTTACTTTAGGACATTTTTAAAAATTTTACTAAATTGTTTTTTGGAAAAATTCTCTATGGAGTGAGTCTTTATTTATTGGTTGGACATGGTACTATTTTTTCCTCTAAATGGGACCTCCCTTGTATACTTATTGTTTTATGGAAAATGCTACTCCTGGATATGGTGGGGGTAGTTCTTGTTTTTGTGTGTTATTTTTGAGGGTGTATATGTGGATTGTTACTTGATCTTATTAGGAACAATCCTTTACTAATATTGCATGGGAACCATGCATAGCTACGAGGATTAATAAGAATGATTTTTGTACTAGTAGTTTATATAATGTCCAAAGACCCATTTTAGGTAGATATGTTTGGGAATATTGGTATGGTATTGGGCCCTTCAGTCTCTCCACAGTTAGGATAACAAGGCTTTTTGGTGTTTTGAATTCATCATGTGTGTAATGCTCCCAGGGACGGGGTCTCATGTATTAGTTTGTTCTGGTTCTCCTCTAAGGTTATAGGTATTCTTGTGTACCTACAATATTAGTATGGTCTTCTCCATTGAAATTATTGTATACAGTTATATTTATTGTACATGTATTTGGTGTTTTCTTGTCAAAATATGTGGTTTACTAAAAAGGTTTTCATGAAAAGTGTTATGAATTATGGTTTATTTTTCCTTTTTCACATATATGAAAAATGATTATTTCTTAATTGGTCCTTTTTCCCTTTTTCTATGAACCACATATTAAAAAAAGAGATCAATGAATTGTTTTTTATTTGTATTCTTCAAAATGAAGAGTGAGGAAAAAATAATTTTTGTTATTTTATTTCAGACCTGAAAATCAATATTCATTTATCTAAAGCATGTGCATTGGGAATATAGTTATTCAGACCTACCTACTATGTTTTAATACTCAAGATTAAAGTTTCATTTTGTTTTGAGTTTCTGTGGAAATTTCATGTTTTGGATCTTTATCCTCGAATGAGGGTTGATTGTGGAGTTGTAGAGTGACCCGCGTGGTCTTGTCAAGATTTACTGGTCATGACGTTCAGTTAGTTTTTTTTCAATTCTTACATAGATATTTTGTTTGTTATATTTATATTTGTGCTGTTTTTTATTTATTACATTGATTTTATGTATTTATATTTGGTGAAATCATTCCCATTATCAATCTATGTATTCCCTTGCAGCTTTCCACGTGCATGGGAGGATCTGGAATGCCTCATGGGCTTTGTCGCCGGATAGCTCGGGTGACCAGTTTAGGGTCGAGATTGAGTTGTTTCCTGATAGAGTATCACATAGATCATTAAAATCATTACCCCTTAACTACAGTTATCATCATACAGATACAAATTTCACTCAGCATGGATCATATCTCCCACTAAATATCAAATCATGAAACCAACCTTAATTTAAAAAATTATCTACAAATACATTTGAAATAAAAATAAGGGAAATATATCCCCCTTATTCACGAAATATGAAAATTATAAGTGTTATATTGAATTCTGTCCATATCATAATAATTATACCTCTTTGAAAATATTTCTAACTATACATTACCTAATATCCATGATAAGGATTATATAAATGAATAAATTTCTAAATTGATATGGTATTACTAAAACCTCCTCAATCTTATAGAGAAAGTCGACCACTGTATTTAAACTATAATTTCTAAAATATTGAAGTACCATATTATTTTTCATGTTGTCTTACCCATGTTCATTTATAATAATATTCATCATTCTTTTCACTCATTCCAAAATTTTTATAAAGTGATATATGATCTTAAAAATTTGGTTATGAGAGTGTTTTTATATACTTTTCCTGATTTCAATATTACTTCTTTTATCATCAGTGATCACTATAGGTGGTTCCACTTATTAACAATATCATTTAATTTTTTAATCATACATAAAATCATTGTTCAAGAATTTTTTTTTTTGATATAATTTTTTTATATAAATTTTAGAGATTACCTCTCCTTTTTTTTAGTAAACCACACTATAGATCTTTTTATAATAACAAATACACCACCACATGTTTATTTTTTTGGAAAATATAGAAATGAAAGTCTATATATAAAAAATTGATATATCATGATCCTAAAATTCATTAATGATAATGCCATATCTATCATTGTATGGGATGTAAATCATTTTCTATTTCTCAACTATTATATTCTCCTCCTTCATAAAAAATCATTCCAAATTTATTAAAAAAAATAGGTTTACTTTCAGTCATAATGAAAATGTTTCCACTTAGTCTTAAAAAATATGGTTTGATCCCAATATTTCTCATCCCTATTATTCCTATGATTCGATCAAACTAAAACATGACGTATCATTTTTGGGGGATTTGGCATGATATAACTCTTTAATCAATCCCTAGAATACATTATTTAGATGATAAATGTTTATGTCTTCTGTTCAAATAACTGTACCCCCAAAAAGTATGTTAGTTCACCAATCATTTAAATTTCCAATTATGAACACATGATATTAGTAAACTCTTCCATATATTTATATTTTATTTCTCAAAATTTTATATCATTACAATTGATAAGAATGACATATTTTTCTTCCATGTATGAATTCATTATGATATTTTTATCAACACCTCGCTTTTTGAATTTTAACATCACTAAGAAAACTTTTTTCAATGTATACCCAACTATTGGTGTTTTTAATATACTATATAGAGAATTCAGTAACTAAAAAACATTATAATAATCATTTCCAATTAAGAATACAGCTAATTGATCAATATAAATATCTAATTTTAATACACTATTAAATAAAAATATTTTTACATCTATATGTTAAATAAAAAATTCAATTCCAATAATCATCACTATAACAAGAATAATAATATCATGTCAAGAAACTTGGTAAAAAAATTCATTGAAAACAATTTTTGTAATATGTTTATATTTTTTACATAGTATTTTATAATTATTTCATTTCACATTGTTGTGATCATTGAATTATATTACTAAATAATATCATTTTAAGTATAAAATTGTTATATTTAGGTATCTCTATAAGTTACATTGTCAGATTTCTATAGATTTAAACTAATCCCCCCTTCATGTATCTAACCCGTGACTCATATTTCAAAGATTTAAAAAATGATATTGGTTTAACCATTGATAATAGAAGCATGTGTTGCTTCATTCTTCATGGGTCATTTTTATATTGGTAATGATTAATTATTAATTATATTTTATGAATACAATTCTATTATAATGTTCCCGCATTGATATATATATTTACGCTTTCCAAAAAATATCATCCTCCAATAAATAACCCATAGAAACTTATTTATTTGGGGATTCATGTAATACATATTAAATTATACCACATTATTCATCATATTTGAATAATTTATTACTGTTTAAAATTAATTTTTAATTTCAATCATAATTGTTATTTCATTTAAAATAATTACACTCTAATTATTAATTTATAAATTTTCAAATAATGTGATGGCTTTCTCGTTGTTGATTTTTGTAAAAATTCATCTTTATCTAAAAATCACAATACATTGCATGATTTCAATATTTAATATATATTTATAACTTACATCCAAATAAATAAAAAATTTTTAGTTAAGGTATCCTTCCCTCGCAAATATCATGGGTTGTTATCTCTTTATAGGGTCATTACACATTCTGGTTTTGAGTATAAATTTTAATACATAAAACATTTTTCCCATAGTGTTGATATAAAAATATTTTAATGAGAAATGTCCTTGAAATATTGTTAACCAACAGATTCAATCATTAAATATCATGATTTTTTGAGGCATAATCAATAATGATAGATAAAATTTGATTTTTTGGTACTCGTGTAATTTAACCACATCTTTATATGTGATCTCTATTATAATATCATGTTTTATAATTTTGGTTATGAATATTTCCTCACTTTTAAATATCCTTTAACAAATCATAATGGAATCCATGTCTAATTTCATACCTTTCATGGAAAAAATATTGTCCATTATACTATAATAAATAATTAAATGATCAAATAATAATGCACATATGTATCAGGTTGTTTTATTTATCCTTATATGTTAATGTGAACAATATAAAATATATTGGTTTCCCTTTTAATTATTTTTCAATAATGAATTTTGACTAATGATCCAATCCTACATCCATCACATGCACATTCACTACCTTTCATTGGGTTTAAAATGTTCTCCATAGCTTTTAGATTATATAATTTCTATATTCATAGTTCATGAGTGGTACCAAAACTCATGTTCAACATTCTAATATCATCCTCAGTAATATTAAAAAACATTATTTCTTTTTTATCCAATTGGTATAGATTATAATTATTCATCCATACATTAATGATAGAATTAATTACCATATAATTAATTAAATACCCATTTTAGTTTATGGTAACAAAATATCATGAGTTATAGTGTATATTGACAAAAAATAACATTTTTTAGTAGCCATCAACATGTAAAATGCAAAAATTTTATAGTTCAACACCTACTAATATAATTATTATACTTCCTTTGATCATACATTACCTATCTAATCAATATCATAATTCTTTATCAGTTATTTCCTTAAATTTTTTCATATGATTCATAATCCTAGTTTAGTGAGATGAACACTCACATTCAAGGATACAATAGAAATTTATATTTCACGCATTATGAGTGATTTTAGAATGTTTTCACATTCAAATATTATTATTTTCTCCCATAAGATTCAAAATTGATTTAGGGCAGAAGATGGACTCTACATTTTATCTATACCACATGATGTGTAATGATGATATTATTCATATTCAAAATGGGAATATCTATTTCTAAAAAACAAATTTTATATTCTTTTTAATTCATCAAACATTTACTATCATAATGATTTTTTCATTTATTGTTTTTCTAAAATAAATTTATATATCCTTGTATGTAAAATAATTAAATAAATATCTAATGAAATAATTTCATTTATTTTATGAAGGATGTGGTCTCATTCATCCTTGCTGACTTTCATGTACTTTATTATTCAAATTGCTTCCTGGAAATTAATAATAGGACATATTAGGCACAATATATCAACATAAATAAGACAATTATAAATTAATTATAATTGAATATTCATCCATAAATTTGTGTACAACTAAAAAATATTTTTTAATTAGTTGATTTACCCTCAATAATTGACTTCAATCTCCATCCCTATAATTCCATTTGATCAGAATTTTTATTTGTCCTGTTTTCTAACTATTAGTGTTGAATCCAATTTATAAAAAATTATACTTCCATTTATTAACATTTTAAATTGTTACATATTTTGATTTCATGGTGTTAGGGGTAGCTTCAAAATACTCATTATATATAGGTCTTTAATCATTTTTCATATTCTCAATTATTGTTATACCACAAATTCACATTCCACTTATTCATCACTAGATAACATTAGAAACTAGAACTTATTTTTTTTCACATATTATTTAATTAAAACTCTAGTTTATTTATCAAAACTAAAACTTTTTCATCTTTATATTAATCATTATATTAAATCTCTTGTTACCAAAAAGTACGACTGAAAAAAAAATAGATTTATCATTAGTATTCTTCTTGAGATTCTCTAATTTTCTCAAATTTCATTGAAAGCAAGACTGAATAAATTTCACCTTTTGTAATCTGTAAATTCCATCCTTAAGTTGATCCTCAAACTAATAAAATCATTCTAGTAATCCACCAATATTGACTTTCTTTCGATTATAAATAAACTCTTTACAACCAACATCATGTTCGAATATGATATCGGAGAAAAAAATTAACGATGATTCTCATCTCTAGTTAAAATTATCTGTTTTCAATAGCAGCAATACAATAATATTTATTATGTTATATAATATTTATATACATCCTAAAAAAATTCAACATCAGATTCTTAAATATTTCATAGTCTCTGTCACTAAAAAATCATCAATGAATATTTTTTTTGTTTTGATGTCTCATATAAAAATGAAAATTCATTTTGGATTTTGTAATGTGTGTGGTTATTTTTGGTAATGCTTTCAACTCAGCCACATCAAAAAGATGACATGGGTAATTTTTTTTCATACCATACAATTCATGTCTTTAATATATTTTCCAAAAGAGATATAAATTCACAATATCTATCTTATTTTTCTTCTCCAAATTTAAAATTTCATATTATTCCATAAACATGAATTTTATCCCCTTATTTATATGATTCGATTTATCTTCTATCATCATGAGAATAACATGTATGACTAGAATTTATTTTAGATCGTCTATTGGTTATTATTTAAAATGACACCCTTCAATAATTGATAAAATTATATAATAATTAAGATTAATGTATGTATAATATATTATTTATAATATCATTTTATTTTATCTCTTCACAATGTTAACAAATACCTACAAAAACAGCAATGATCCATTTGGAGAGTTCAACTATATTTTAATTAGTTTACATTTTCATATCATCTATCATATTTAATATTAGATAATCAATGACCACATTATATTTTATGGGCCTCATATATATTGGATAATTTATCCTATAAGTCCTATTTAATAGATAAACTCATCCCCTAGATGTAAATTTTGTTTGAATGAACTATAGATAATTAATTTCAAGAATAAGAATCTTCATTGAGAAAATCTCTTTATACTTCAATCATGGAATATATAAAATACCACTAACATAAATCTAATTTTTTTTATCAAATTAAAATTTATTAGTGAGTGATTTTAAATTCAATATCCTTATATTCATCAAAAATGTAATATATAATCTATTGAACATAGTTGCTAAATTTTCATTCACTATATTCTGGATATTGTAATATATTATATGAAAGATTTATTTCATGTAAAATATGTCTATCATACTACTAATTGAAACCACGATGTTAAATCAAGTCCTATGTGTTGGGATTAAAAAAGGTTTTAAAATTTTCTTACGTCACATTGTATCTTATATCCACTTTGATAGTAACATAAGAACCTTGAATATATTATTCACACACCCACCGCAATAGAAGTTAAATAAATTACATTGTTCACTACTATGGTATACATACGACAAGAATACATATCTAATGTTCTTTTTTTTAATCTATTGGGTTTAATATGATGCATGGAAAAGAAATTAGTCATGTACACATTGATTTCCACTCAGAAACATTACACTATATTTTAAGGATGTGTCCCCTTCTTTAATCGAGAAACTATCAATCAGTCATACTTCACACACTACATCGGATGGACGAGTACTCATTTTTTGACATGAATGCCTCATCCATATTGTCAAGAATATGTATTGATATTTGAATCATGACGTCTAGAATATGATTCCAAAAATTAATACGTAGTCTCATAAAATAATATATTATTGAATTCATAAACTGTATGTGTAATTATTTACTATTTCTAAAAAATAAACATGATATATATATAAGATTTATGATTAAAAAATTCACCACATAAGTTATCTATGCAATAATAACTTATATGATATTAATACTTCATTATTAAATTTTAAAAACCCTATTTAGGAACTTCTAATTTTTAAACATCCTTCATGGTCTAACATCTCACATTATTCATTCACAGTCTTTCATTCACAAAATTATAAAATTTCGTTGATATTTTTAAAATTTTGTCCCTATTGATCCAGAGGTGACTAGTGATTTTTTATAGTGAAAATGTCCTAGAATTATTTTCCACAAGGATTTAATTTTTATATATATATAATCAAATTAGAACAAGTTTCCTCATAGTGGAATAAAATAACAATAATTATATATTTGAAAACAACTTTGACTTTTCAATTTAAAAATTCGTTTTCCAGGATAATTTGATTTCCTTTACCAATTTTTCATAAGAAAATTAATTTACAATTCAAAACAAACTAAAATATTCCAATTTAAAATGTTCCCACATATTACTCAAGTAATTTTCAGTTAATATTTTTAAAATTTCAGAAATTTGTCATTTTCAATAGTTTTCCAGTTCTCCTACACCATTAACTGTTAAATGTTTTAAAAAAACTATTTATATTATATTTTATTGTGATTCTAAAATATATTATGTTGTAATATTTTACTCTTATTAAGAGATTATATGTTGGATTCAAACTCATTATATTATTTATATATTATTGGAGTGATTTATTTGAATAATAATTACTGAAAATGATTATCCATGAATATAAATTCATTCTTTGATATGAATACATAAAAAGTGAGTACATTAAAAACTCAACAAAAAATAAATAGCCACCAAATGTTCCCTCTTTATTATAGTAGAATTCAAATTATTACCTAGAATCTATCTATATTCTAGATTGATTACCATCATTTCAATTTATTAACCTTTATATTTGATGGATTTTTAAGGCGAACATTTAAAAAATTATCATAGTTTAATCATTCTATATTTTAATAGAATAGACCATACATCACTATTATTCAATCTATGAATACATAAAAACATGAATTTTATCCGTATATTTCATAAATACCACCACATGAATATGTTCAATAAAATTTCATTATAATTAAAATCATCCCACCTCCATGAAAATAAATTTTTAGACAAACAATTATCCAAATTTGATAAAATAATATAAAAAAATTGACCAAAATGGAGTGACTAAATTATTGAAACCTTCACAAGTAGAATGAAGTCATTTGACCCCATGTTTCACTGGTTTCCTCTCAAAGGATAGAGTAGTCCAATGATTATTTATTATATAAACCACTTGATTTTTTAGTTCCAACATTATTTATTTAGACCATTAAATGGTCAAAATTTCATTGATTATGAAATTTATGACATCAATATGATTAGTGTGAATGTGTTGATTGGATTTAACATGAGTTTGATTGACGATTTGTTATTAGATAATGTCACAATAGTTCATTTTAGTTCATCAAAAAATACACTATATTTTTATAAAATTTTAATGTTGAGTACATTCTTATTGGGATGAGATTTATTTTTCATCTATCATTATATATGATACTTTATCTATGTTTTTACTCAACTATATGATAATTTTAAATTCAATGAAGAATGAACAATCACATATAAACCTTTAATTAACCACATGATTATCCCTGTACACATTATAAAATGTGCATAACTAATAATATATACTTCCATCAGAGAGATACCAAAAAATATGAGTACATTGGTTGTAACTCATGATCAATTTCACTACTGTGTGATTATAATCCATTATATTAAATTAGAAATGGGATTAAGATCATGTTTCATGAAAAATATTAGGTTTATTTTATTCTATATATATTATGATTTTAATTAGTAGTCTATACAATCTACGATCAATAGATTTTCCATGTTCAAACATTCTAATAAAATTACCAATGAAAATTAGAGATGATAACAGTTTTAAATCATGTATATAAAACATGTTGAAAATCTCACCCACATAATTATCTTGGGGGGGAATGACTTTGGTATTTCAATAAAATAGGGACAAAAAATTATATAAGTTCACCGATCATAGTCATTACAAATATTAACATTAAAAAATTAGAAATCCCATCAATAAATATTGACATACATACACAAAATAAAATATCATCCACATAGAAGATAACATTTAATTTATATTAAGTTGATGCGATAACATTTATACTGTGATCAATACTTCCCATTTTGAATTCTAGATTCTTTAACTATGTGTTTATCCTTTATATTAAATCTCATATTACATGTTTTCGATCATACTAGGATTTCATCATCCTTCACACGATAGACTCATCTGTTTCAAATAAAAAACACACTATGTGTTCAATATAAACCTGATCTTGTAGAAGTCAATTCAAGAATTCTATTTTTACATCTATTGGAAAAATAATAAACAATACTAAAATCACTATTTCCATGAAGGTACAAATCTAATAAATTAAATTAATTTTTGTAAAATTTTCTTCGACATCAAAACCATCAATTGGTGTTTCGGTATTACAAACATAGGGAACCACATTTCAAATAATGTTTCTATACTAATTGAAAAAAAATAAAATATCAGATTTATTCAATTAAAAATTTGATATCTAAGAATCTGAAAATTTTAAATATTTTATTATACAAATTCATATTTAATTTGTTATTTATGTACCAAAATAATGACTCATTGTTCAACAATTTTTTAAATGATGTTAGTTTCATAACTAATAATCGAATATAATTTTCTATATTCATCATGTCACATATTTTTTTGGGAATATCTAGGATACATATTTTTCAATTGATCAACATTTATTCTCTTGTTCCACATCTATTGTTTAGATCGAATTTCTTTAGTAATGTTTCAATCCCCTGATTCTACCTCAAAATCACTATAATTTGTCGAAATTATTACAATCAAAGAATTTATATGAAACATTTATCATTCCATATTAAATTAACCACGTATTAAACATATTTATATTTTATTTTATTCTCCTTAATGAATTTGACATCACCAATATTCAAAATGTTATTTAGTGTTTTCATATATAATTTAAATGGCTTAATCTTTATCGCATACTCTATAATTAATCGTCCAAAAGTTGAATCATAATTCTTGAGTTGAAATACATAATTTTTATTATTATTTAATTTAGTTTCAATTCCAATCTTATGAATAAATGAGGTATTTCATCCAAGACTCTTTATAGAGGAAATTTTATCCTCTATAGATTCTATGATTGACCATTTTTTTCTATAAATTGCATCCTTTACGACATACTCATAATAGTGTAAATATATAATAGTCTCAATAGGAAATTTATTTGATATAATGGTAAAAAAAATTCATCATTAAAATGCTCTGTTATATTTAGGAGTTATATAATAAATTAACTCACTCATAATTTACTCATTATCAACGTATTTTTCACATTAACTATAGTGAAATTTATTCAGTTATCAAATAAATTTATTTTTATAATATTTCCTATAAAATATTTGTTCCTTCTCTTATACTACTTAATGACCTCCATGATCAGATTACTAACCATTCTATTATAATCATATGCACAAAGAATGAATTACCTCCCTCCCCATATTCCAGGTTGATTTATTATACCACATACCTGAAGGTAAACAAAATTCATTTTATTTGAATTCCTTTTAATCTATTTTCTATTTGTATTTAACACAATATATTCCCACTTGTATGAATCAAATTACTTTTCAAGGACTCACTTCAGGTGCGGAATATAAACTACAACTTTTAACTTTTACAAATTCTCCATGATATATTTGAGAACTAGATAATCCTTTGATTTCATAGTTTATTATACACCTTTAATGTATACCTAAAATTTCTTTGTTAGATATCCACCAAGTATATATTGAAATTAGACTTAAATATATTCATAAGTAAGTTATATATATTTTATTTTATTATGGGTCCCATTAACATAAATATGGCTTAATATTAAAAGACACAAATTCTACTAACATTGAATATGATGAATCTTATACAATACCAATTTAGTAGTTTTTATTCTTCATCTCAACACCAATGGTGTGTTTTTATTTCACTCCCATTTATCAATAATGATAAATCATTGAAAAAAAGTATATTCCATCAACACTTACTATAATATTTTATAATATAATTATGTCCATATAAATGTGGATTGAACTAAAATTCTCAATAATGTTAGATTACATATTCATTGATTTTTTGAGATTGTTTTTGGAGATTTTACCCTCCACTACTTATTAATTACCTTACATGAGTGACTTTATTATGTTGAGTCAAATGGCCTATATTTAATCTCAATAATAAGTAAATTTTATTCATGAACCTCTTCTACATATAGTATATAGTATAAATCATTAAATAAAATATTCTTATGTTATTTTTTTCAACCATATTTAAAATCTATCATATAAAATATAGTTTTTTATTGTCTATAATAAAAAAAATTATAAGAAATTATTTTATTAATGAATGAAATATCCATTGATATAATTTTATATAAAAAATGGACCATATTGTTTCACTCTTTTTAAATTTATTTTTTTCCACTATACATTAACAAATAATTCCCCAATTCAAAAAAGGATATAGTGTTTATGAGATGGAATAAAATTTTTATCTTCCTAAGAGGAAGTATCATCCCTCTAGAACCCCTTTAAATTTACCCAGAGTTAAAAAATATACATTATTGTTGACCAACCATTGATGATTGAAAACTATCTCTAAATCTCTACATAATACTTTCTTAAATTTTTATTGTTCATTAATTTGATGTGTTAGAGTTGAATAAAATATCTATAATATTTGTCTTACATTTGTTCTATTATTTAACTATTCATATTTAAATATTAAGTATAAAAATATTCTTAAATAGGAATATTATTTAATAAGATCATTATCCAACCGAATCATTTTCTAAAAGGGATGTCTTTCAATCATGTTGATACACATAATATTTTGGTTGTTTTATAAATATTCCAATCATTCTAGTTTTCTTTATTTGAGCACCAAACTCTATAAGTGCACCCTCAAAATAAACATAATGATTAAAAATATATTTTATTTGATTTTAATCCACCTCTTTAAATCACTGTTAATAGTAACCATCATAATATCTTTTAATAAAATTAATTATTCTTCTACATCCACTAAGTAACCATCATTATTTTCTTATTCAATGATCACCATTACATTACTCTAAATCACATTCTTGAAGCCTTTTAATATTAACGTCTATTATATGTGTCAATATCATTTATGTAATTTGGTAGGTTTCTATGTCAAATTAATTTTCATTATGACCCCATGGAAACCACACTATAATGTTCCCAAATCAACCACATCAACAACATTCTAAGCATAAAATTCCATCATACCTACTCTTACCTCTTGTGAACATAAATTTTATAAGATAATACAATGAATCAATTGAATATTCATCTTCATCTCTACCTTTTAAAATTTTATTTTTTTCATTCATTTACAATACATATACATATATGAATAATTTGATGTTACTTCAGGATTCACATTAATTTCATATGTAACTAAACTACATTCAATATTATACACTTTTTTTCTATACAAGTTATAATTTAGATGAGTTGAGACCATTTGAATTTAAAAAAGTGCATTTCATTATATTTTCTTATTCGCAATATCAATATAATTTATCTCTTCAATTAATAAATAAATAACTACAAAAACACATTGATACCATTGAAAAATATATCAACATATTTTTAGAATACATTTTGAGATTGTAAAACATATTATATAGTAATTTGGGAAAATCTTCCTTCACCTTATAATAACCATCATATATATTTTCTAATTAATGACATATTGACTAAGAACCAGTGAAACACAACCCTATACTCTAAATAATTGTTATATATATCAAGATAAGTTTTTTTATCTTATAAATTGGTATCAAGAAACATAATATATACAAAAATCATGAACAATTTTGAGATTTGATAAACATATATCCCATGAATAGTAGTAATGAAGAATTGATGTCCAATTGAATATGAGTGTGATTTCATTATATAGTTCTAAATCTACTAATTGAAACTTTCGGTAAGAGCGTACACTTATTCATGTTATTATATTTTCTATAATGAAATACATTATATGATAGATTCAATTCTTATAAACCAAGTCCCTAATACCAATTATTTCAACCAATATTCCTTAATACAACATAACATGTGTGAATTTTGCCGTGAAATTATATCTCACGTCACAAATGATATTATTTCCACATCAGATGGATCGTTGATTTTTTTGGGGTTTTATCTTCACATCTACAACAATATCAAATTCCAAAACATAGATCACAATATAATAGATTTATCTTGTTTAATTATAATTGATACATCTACATAGCACACATGAATAATTTTTTTTATGATATGAAATCTTATATGATACAATTGTTTGATTAAAAAATTTATTTTTTGGAACAAGAATTTATGCTCAAAATCATATTAATATAGTTTTAGGATATACACTACCTCCCTTGGGACACTCTCTGTAACTCCTCCTTCACTCACTGTATAGGATGGATGTATTTGGCGTTTATTGAAATGATTAAAGATTCTATTTAATAAATAATTTTTACTTATAATTAGATTATGAATATGAAAATATGATACAATAATGTAATAATAGATCTAATGAAATAATTCACTACAAAAATATGAAAATACAAAGGTATGTATATCTATGTTTAGACATCTATCTGAAAATTACATTTATATTATATTATTTACTATTAACCATATAAGTTCTTCACTAAAAAGTGTCTATTATGGAATTCATTTACAGATTTACCATTATTAAATTCATTTTATATTTCTTTCATTTACAAAAATAATATTTTTTCAACCCTTCAGACACTTCTTATGTGATATTCCTACACACGAAACTCCTTCCCTGTTTCTATTTTGTGGATAAAGGGATTATTTTTTCATAATTTTTTAATAATTCATTCAATATGAATATTGAGATGAATAGTGGACTATATATACATAAAAAATCTTTTAATATTATCTTCACATTAGATATAAATTTTTACTTCATCAAATCCAATCTATATATGTTTACACCTACTAAAACATGAAGCACTGCCTTTTATTCACATTGATCTCTCCATTGTGTAATTAAAATTTATTATAAATTATAAATAGAACTTACTTTAGTGATTTTACAAGTTTCATACCATTTTTTGGTTCAAAATTAATCATTTTCTTCATAGTGGTCTATTTTATAGAATATTCTAGATATGTTGTTTTTCAAAATTCATTATTTAAATTATATTTTTCACAAAAAAACATAATTCAAAGAATATTTTATATACATATTTTCATATTCAATAATGTTAAAATTTATCCCAGAATATATTTTTTTCAGTGCTTTCATCCACACACATTAGTTTTATGTGTTATTTAAACTCTTCTTATCATTTAAGAACTATTAGAAATCTAAATCACAATAGTGAATTTTTTAAAACATGTACCTTTAACTACATATTCAAAATCCAATGATGAAGTGTAATTAAATTGATAATTAGTAATAAATATGACATACCCATCATATTTATAGAATAATTTACTCCAACTTATTCATTACAACATTCTATCAAGTGTAGAATAGATCTTATAGGTGAGAAGTATACAAAAACTAGGTTTAAATGCTTTCTATTGAGAATATAAATGAATAGATTATGATATAGGTATATATAACCATTTATACATAAATATAGTGGGGGTAGATGTATAGTTTATATATATATATCAATGGATTGTTCAATATGATTATTTTTAGTAGGTGGAGTAATATTGGGCATTATATCACAATGTATAAATTTAAAGAGATTACATCACTCATGGAAATTCTATAGCGTTGGATAGATAATGGTGAGTAAAAAAATTAATTATTCTTTCATTCTATGTGTGTTGTTATAGGTGGTTCTTAATGAGTTTCATATAAGACCACAAATATTGAAATACATTATTGATTATTTTTATTATTCATTGAAGAATAATTTTTTGAGACTCTTTTTTGTAAATTGGATATTAATGTATGTGTCTTGATGTGTTTTTTGCAATGTGATAATGTTAAAACCCCATTTTTTCTGTCCTAAGGAAACTGTTGGATGTTCAAAAGAAGAAATGGGTTCATATATTCAGGGATTTTTTGGATGGTTTTGATCATCCATTCTAGGAATATATTACCAACAATATTGTTATTGAATAGTGAATTAATTTAGATAATTTATTAGACATTGATTAGTTTAGTGTAGAAAGTACATCATCATAGATTTTTTAAAAACCACTCTCGTTTATCTCTAATCAAGATCAATTTTCATTTCATCTCTAAGGTTGAAGGTTCATTCCCCGTCATGCAAGAATAAGGAGAAGCCCTATGGAATCTAATATTAATATGTGGAAAAAAATTTCCAGATAAATAAGTAAACCATTAAGGAAACCCTGTAAATAATTCTTAATATAAAATGTTATACATTCAAAGCCACATAAGAAATCTAATAATTTCTAAAGTAATGTGAAAAAAATTATTTAGTAAACATGAAAACTAATAATATACACAAAAAAACCAACATATCATACATTGAAGAGTTATAAATTGGGAAACAATGGCGATAAAAAGAAATAATTTATAAAATAGCGAAATGTTGTAGTTTTTAAGACAAATTAAAGATAAATATATTAAAATATAATCAAATAATAATAAATTGTATCTATGTGTCAAGCTAATATTAGATTTATTAGAGAAACCATTAATACTAAATGAGAAACTTGATAATAATGGTCATATGAAAACTAATTAGGATATGATAGGAAAAGTAAATATATTCCCTGTTGGTATCCTACCCACAACCCAATGATGAAGTTCTAATATAAATCCATTTTATAAAATATTCAATTACAATTACAAAAAAATATTTTCTTATTTTCAATATAATATAATAGTTTAAGCACTTCAATTTTAAAACATTCATTATAATAAAGGTTGAATGTTTCGATTAAAAAAACATCATATTTCCTTTCAAGATAAAAAAACATTCAATGATAATCATAATATGTTAAACTCCCTTTATCGATACCATTCTAAAGAGAATAGATAAAAAGACATATTATATCACAATGTTATGAAAAGTGATTGTATAATATCATTAATAGGTATCATGAAATAAATGTAAATAACATTAATAATCAGATTCCTAAGAGTATTTGGGAGAATATAACATTTTTTTATCATAAAAAAATATCATGAAATATTATAGCAAGATAAAAACAAGCATCCCTGGTATATTGTCTCATCCACTATTATAATATGTTTCCATAAATATATTGTTTGGCTACCCATGGACACCCATGAAATATATTTGGAGGTCAGTTAATCCATCACTTCGTGTTTACAATGAATTTTAATATATCATCTTATAAAATGACCCCCACCATTAAATCATTCTCCATAGAAATAAATCCATTCCAAAAATAATAATTTATTCAATATTCATAAACATTTACCTCTACATAGAATTATAACAATGTTCATTGATATTCTAAAAAAGACCATAGTACATGTTTCATGGGTAATATATATAAAAAAACATAGAAGGTTACAACGAAGAATTTTTAATGTCCTTTTTACAATTAAATTAATACAAAAAATATTGATGAGAAAAATTTTATGGAAAAATAATTAAATGATTAAAAAAAAGATAATATAATTTATCAAACATTAAATAAACAAAATAAAATTGATAATTTATTAAATAAATCCTTTAATCATAATCAGAAACAATAGTACCCACCATGATTTAATTATTCAACTTCAATGATATCATCAAGATTTTGAACTATCACATTTTGTAATTTGATGAATAGAAATTGATTAAAAACCAGAATGTTTTGGATAAAACCATTTTCTCATTGATTAATTTCATAGATAATATACTTTTTCCTGAAAAAATAATATGTATACATTTTATCAAATATAAAATGTATAATTAAATTATTAAAAAACAACAAAAAATTGTGGCATAACATTTATAGGGATAAGCACATAGTAACCAACCTCATAAAAAAATCTAAGGAATGAAATTATGTGAAATCACTTCCAGAAATACATAGGAAGGGAAAAGGATAAATAGGCAACAAAAACCAAGATTAATAACCAAAAAAAATTTAACAATGAGTACCCCTATATTATTTTTTCTCATTAGTGAATGGAAATTCTGGAAAATTGAAGAATATAAGTATATGAAAATATCCAAATGAGTTTACCTCAAATAATTATCTAAAACCCATTTGAAAATCTCTTATATTATAAAATCGGATAAATTTAAATAAAAGGATATATATATAGGGTAGTATGATTCAAATGGGATGGTGAAATGATTTGGTAATTAAATACATGAGTGGGAAAATTAGTATCTTCATGTTTTTATGTACCTGGGTAAGTAGAATATTTTTCCCACACTATTTTCCAAACTATGTACAAACCATATGTATAGATTTATATGTCTTGGAATTCCTAATATGTTCAAGGTTTCACAATTTTGACTTGTATGATTTATCCATTTTACCACAATAATAAACTTCTCATCTAATCATGGTTGTGTGGCATGGGTATCACTAAAATTATGTCATCAATAAGACTCCCATTTTAACTCCAATTTTTTATATTTTTAGGATTTAAACACATATAAATGAATTAAATTTTTTTAAAAGAGTAATAGAAAAATTTATGGTCAATGTGTTAAATTTTTTTCAACTATAACAATTTCTACCCCTAGAATGAAATAATATGAATGAATGACCCCAAAATGAAATGATGTCTAAATTACACAATAAATAATTGATAAATATATAAAATTGAAAATAAAAAATAGGTAAATGTTCTATAATTTAAAAAAATTATCATTAATATGTTATTTGATAATTTTAGAAGTTCATAATACCCTTCATGAATGAATTAAAATTGTTCACTTTCAACCATGTCAATAGAAAAATTGAAACCAGATGTATGTAACCTTATAAAATGGATGGATATAACCTATTTATCATGATCCTAAATGATGAACCACTGAGTATCATAACAAACTCATCTCCATAGAGAAATAATCGACTGAAATAGAAGATCAATAAGTAGAACACCCCTTTTTTGAGAGTGGTTTGGGGATAATAAAAAGATTGGACTATAATAATAGAATAAAATATGGTGGCCTACCCACCATATCAGATATATCTCTTCATACAAAAATCCTCAAACTAATGTTATTTCCATGGACCTGAGTAAATACTAACAACTCAAAATAGAATATAAAACTACAGAGTTAACATTATTATATAGGAAAATTAATTCAATGAAAAAATTCCAAAAAAAAATTAAATATATATTATAAAAACAATTCCCCACTCAATATACAGAATACATCACCACTATATATTTCATGAAAAAATTATTATCAAATATATCTATAAAAATATAATAAATGAACCATATACAATATTAAAAATTGTTTTCACATAAATGTAAAATTAATTATGTTGAGATAGATGATATATAGAAGATGAATATGTAGGTACACCCCTCATAATAAATATTCCACCTATAAACCATTATAGAAAGCCCAAATGGAGATATATTTTTCATGTTATAGGACTCTGCAAACATATATGATTTCTAAGACCCAAACTCATGAATAAGTTTCACACTAGCGATTTTGTTCAAGAATATAACTGTATAACAAAGTTATATGATGTTATGATTCAACTATATTACATGTAATACATTTCCTAAATCATATTTTCAATATTATAATGACCCCAACATCTTCCATGAAATAGTGAGTTACCAAAAAATGGTTTATTTCACTAAGACATCATCAAATAGAATATTCTACTTAATTATAGTATGCATATGTTCTAATTCCAAATGATGAAATCGTCGAAATGATATATAATAGAATTCTTATCTTGATATATCAAGAATTTTAGGTATCATTCATGGAATGAACATTTATATATGGAACCAAATAAATGAAATAATGTACATTCTTCATAACTAATTTATTACATTATTGAAGGCCATAGATTTGAATTATTCTATGTAAATTAATTAATTTAAGTAATAATTATGGATATAAATTCTTGCAAAGAATATAAAATAGGTTTATTATATTTATTTTTCAGAATAATGGTCTGAAATCATTTCAAACTCAAACCATTCAACATGATGAATAAAAAGATAACATTATGAGGGTCAATGAGATCAAGCACTAAAAATACCTTCTCATTTTCTTAAATACAAAAATAATATTTCTTCGGACTCTTACTATCCATATAAATAGTAAGAGTCCATATTCTGATAATCTAGAACAAAATATCTATAAGATACGAATAGATGAATTCACATCCATGAATTTATTTTAACTTATTTTTTTCTCTATTTTTTATATTTTTTTGTATTTTCCAATAGTTATTGGATTCAATAAATAGTTTTTGGACCCCAAAATTGGTGGTGCAATTTTGGGTCATAATTAGTAAAAATCATGAACCAGACCAGGAGAGACTATACACCCATGATTGTGCCACTTTCCATGATATAAGGCCTACCACATTGTCATGCGGCTCACCATTCACCTTGAATAGTAGTTATTCTTGGGGTACACGGTTAATTGTATGGGGCGTGCACCCATCCTTAGTATACTATGTGTCATGTCAAGGTCATTAAAAATGTGGAATTTTTTATGTTACCTTCCCCAATATTAACCCATATCCACTTCCTTTGTTCTTCATCTAGTATTTTCATCCCTAGGATACACCTCCCCTCCCCTTGGATCCCTTGGACCCTCAAATATTTGGCATTTCAGTGTTTATCAAGAATGAATAATCATAAGAACCCAACATTATTTGGTTTGTTTCTTCATCATGAGTTATTATTCACTATTCTATGAGTTTTTCTATCATCATTATAAGAGTTGTCTTAGTGAGGGTTAAATCATGTTTTCTTGGGTTATGTCTTGATGATTTTTTTTGTGATCTTGGAATTATTATGACTATTTGTTTTTTGGTAGTGGTCTCCTAGAAGATTTAAGAAGTTTCCAAGATTTAGGTAGGTGATTCCATTATTTTTATTTATTAAATGACTTTGTTATGCTTGATTTGATTTATAAATTAGGTATATGGAGTGTTTGAATGGGGTGAAATGTGCTTTCAAATGCTGTCGATATGTATATGGGATGAGCAGTAATTTTCCAAAGAAAATTGGGTGGGTTTCATCTATTACTTCTTTACCAAGCCTTATAAATGTATTCCATCAATCATGTATGTTGTGTGAAGCATGATTTCAAATTGATATAGTGTGTGTATGTATTTGAGATAAGATTTTATTATGTAAAATTGTGGGTTGTCATGTATGCTAATACTATTTGGTGTGTGTATGTGAAATTAGTGATCTATGTTAAATGTTAAATGGAAATAAATACAAAGTAAATCCTAGGTGACTAGGTGGGTGGACGTGAACTAATATTCTAGTTTGATCAGTGGGGTAAGGAACAGTTCATTATAGTATGATTGATGATACAAGACAAAATAAATTACCATGATGATTATATTCCAAAATAACATTGGATGGGATCTTCTCTAGAATATCATGCAGGTCAAAATAGTGGGTCGTGGTTATTATACTATATCATTGAGATATGATGTCCCTAGTGTCATACTATTACTATTACCTTTACGGATTACTTTTGGTGATCTTGTGAGGATTTTCTAAACGTTGGCATATGGTGGACATTGGTTTCAATTAAATTTCAACGCATGCTTTTAATGAAAATTTCTTTCTTATATTAAATTGTTAAAGATTTTTCTAATCTATATCTTTAAATTTATATTTTGATTTGAATTAGTTTTTTTTCTTGAAACATTTTCTTGGGGGGCATCCTTCTTGTCATTATTTCACAACTTAATGATTCCCTCGACTATTTATATAGCATAAAATATAAGGACACGACCATAAACATTATATTTTATTGAATTAAATGAATAATTCACAGTGAGGATCTTTTCAAGTTCAGAGTTTTAGATAATTAGAATATAACTATTACATCACAAAGATTAGAAAGTAGACACATCTACTCCGCTTCCATTTTTTCACAAAATAAAAACTCTTGATCAAAAGAGTCATGTCTAGTTCCTTGTTTTAGACAGCCTGACATTTCCATGATCCCATCCTTGACCCTATTCAACTTTATGTCATGTGAAAAACATTTCAAAAAAACTTGGGATGAGCATAAAAAGATCAATTATGGTTATTACAATACAGAAAGGAAACATTAGTCCATGTATACATAAGAATCAATGAAATCATACTTTACTCATAAAACATAAGCAATTTAACATACATCATGAAATCATAAGATTTACTAATAACTCATAGAAATAAAAAAAATAAAGGTAACTTGATGCATTCATAACATTATTACATAGGGAGTAACCCTCATGGTTACGTTTGGAATACCCATCACAGTATATTCCCTAAATCTCTTCGTAAAAACCATAGCGTTTAACCCCTTCGTGTCACCCAATGCATTGGTGAGCTATATCGGGCCTGCCCTTAGTTTATCATGGAACCACCCATCTTCATAAATGATGCCCAAGAACCATAACATAATCATATCACATAACATAAGCATAAATAAAAGATAACATTCCCACATTGAAATAACAATATAACATTTTAAGATATTGAAATAATTAATCCATTCTAAAAACCATTTAAAACATTTAATAAATAGATTTTTGAATCAAAGTGTCCCATACCACTTTGAATATTTTAACATTTTAAACCATTAATATACATATAAATAAATCCTTAAACACATTTTGAAAACATGTATTTTAATTTGAAATATTTATAAGAATAAATATTTAAAACATTTAAAATGATATTTTAGTTAAAGGGTTTTTAACAAAATGAGAGACACTTGAATACAATAATTGAGGAATAACATTTAATCAGAAATTTATAATATCATGAAAATGAATTGATACATGATATAATATTCCAATGGACATTATATACACCATATAAGAGTGAATTGGTGCATAACAACAATGAAGTCTCAATGTAAAATGAGATGAAATCCCTTATAAAAAAGGTATCCTTAAATTAAGGATAAATCAATCTCATAATTATGTATGAAAAATATAAATAAATCCATTATAAGTGGATATTATGTGTAAAAAAATAAAAGGTACATTCACACGTATTAAAATGATGACATATTCAATAACTACATGTTCAACCCAAAGAAATCGAAAATGGTTTAAAAAGTTCCCTTAGTAAAATTCGACAGTCAAACGGCATCACTTTACAATTCATAAAATTAGTTTATGAGAGAGAAAATGGTATCTAATCACTTGGAAATAAAATTTACATCAATAATAATATAGAATAACATATCCCAATACAACAATATGTAAATTAAAAGACATAACAAAATAAGTCTTTTTAAAAGAGGAGTGTGAAATGTTCCTTTACCGATTTGGGAAACTATCGAAACGTACACCCCATGAATGAGGGGTCATAAAATGAAGATGTAACTACCCATAAATGAGATTATATTATACAAATAGTAAAATAATGGGCAGTACATACACAACACAAAAGGATATAGTGGCCAATGTAGCATGAATCTCACGGGAATAAAAAGTGAGATGAAAATCCCCTAATGAAAATTCGGCAGCCTAACAGCGCCACTTAAATCTTCCAAAAAATTGGATTGATCTAATAAAATAGGGTATCTCATAATATTAAAATAGAAATTACAGTAAGATTAATATAAAAGAACATACCCCAACATAAAAAAAGGATCTTAAAAGAAACGACATAGAAGAGAGTACTTAAAAAGAAAGAGATAGGTAGGATCTCTTACCTCAAGTCCGACTTGTCTTGTTTGTTTCTTTATATTCCTAAATAATAAAAATTGGTCAATTTATAATTGATTAAGGTCCTACTTTAAAGATTATTATTCAGTTTATATAACATATTATAAAGGTATAATAGTTGGTTAATAATGTGAGTTCATATCAGATGTTTTTGTCGATGTTTGGTACATGAGTCAAAAATGAACTTGTTTGAAAATGACTATCCATGTAGTTATAAGTAAATCATCTCCAGAATTGTATTAATGATTTAAATAACATATATATCCATTATATATTCATTTTTTACTATTCCATAACATTTTGAGATAAAAACAAATGAAATGCACCGTTCATGGAGATGGTAGGTTGTACGTACGCATGAACGATCCTTTGATTTTTTTGTCAGATTAATGGAATTAAAAATAATTGAGAGATATATATATATTATAATTCAAGTATAATATATATGTTTTATAGTTCACATAAGTTCATTAATTTAATTCTTTATACATTCCATGTATTTCTTGAACGAGTCACATCACTTGAGGGGGCGGTAGTCCACACTTCCTCGTATGAAATTATCGCAATTGCACAACATGAAAAGCATAAAGGTATGTTTTAAATATAAACTAAAGAAGCATATGGGAAACATAAATATCATATATATCATATATAAAATACATTGACATCATAATTTCCACCATGAAAGGTGTTAAGAGAATATTGAACAATCATCGTTTCATGAGCCAGTAATTCGCCATCCACAGAAACAGTTTTCTCTTTAACCATTAGATGGAGGTGTGTGTAAGTGTAGCTCGAATACTTAACATAACAACATCCTAGAATATTGAATATACTGTTGTTGTTACAAAATAAAGGAATAAAAAGAGTTTAGGGGTTTGGAGAAACAAAATAATACAAAAGAACACAAGTGAAGACATTACCTTTAAATCGGGTAACTCCTCTTGGTTTGAACCAAAAGGGTTTCTTGAAGAGCATTCTACCATAGTTGAGGATTCAATAATGAATAGAGGTATGTGGAGAGATGAAATGGTAAGGGTTTGGCCGAGATAAAGGCTTGATAGGTGTGGTTAATGTGGTAGAGGTGGGGGCCTTTTATAAGAGAAGTGGAGGGGTACTCATGGAAAGTTATAAACTATTACTTCATTATAAAATAATTTTCGGATTTTAAAGGTCCAAAAAGGATATATTTTGAGGATAAGGTGATAAGGTTTCCAAATCCTCCCATAAAATAGGATTGTGACAAGTTTATGTCTTATATCTTACCCTATCTTCTCATTTTATTTTAATCGTTCATTTCTGAGGTAATCACTGCATCATCACGGTGTCATAAATAAAATAATTTATGTAATGCCTAAAAATTATAAAAATATATCATGTTGTAGTAAATCTTTTTATCTTTATAATTAAAATTTATAGTCAAAAATATGACTTGTATAACCCCATGTAAAAATTGTTTTAGTAAAACAATACATGTTTGTGACATTTTAATTTTAACTTTAAATAAAAAAATTATTAATGTCATTTTCCAACCAAAGTGACATCATGGGGTCCCCATGTTGACCTATGTATTATATTCGTATGACATGACTATCCAATAAGGGTAGGACATGTGTCATGGTAATTTCATATTATTATAACATTATCTTTACCTTAAATTACAGTAATTACCTTTAATTGTGATTAATAAAACTTAAAAGTTACTATTCACCAAACATTATTTTTATCTCATGGAACCACATTTTACTTCTCAATGACAACCATGTATGTCGGATTTTTAAAAATAAAATCACAGAAGTGGTAATGTTTCATTTAAATGAAAAATCAGTTTCTTTAACTACCACATAGTGGTTTCACTATTCATCAAAAAATGAAGTTTTTTAGAAAAATACAAAAAATTCACCCTAAGCTATATTTGATATTCTGAATTAAAAAATGATGTCTATTTTACAAAATTAAAAATTTATAAGTTTCATTAATTAATTTAATAATTTATTCCTGCTTTCAAAACAAATAGCGTGTTTTAAAGAAACAATATCTATTAAAAGATTGTCACTAGTTTAAGTCCAATTTCAAAGTGAAATTAATTCCAATGACCACCATTGGATTAAATGGTAAAAATATATTCTAAATAAACTTTAATACCATTTAAAATGATAATTTATCCATATAAATAAATCAGATTAAAAGGAGGTTTTGGATTAAAATGCATCATTTTCCCTAAAATTTATCTTTATCTGAAAAATAACAAAAATTTACACAAGGTAAATTTTGATGTACAGATTCTAAAGAAGGATTTTATTTTTTCATATACAACATATTAAATTTTCGAAAGTATATTTAAAAAGGGTTTTCCATCAAAAGGTGGTTAATCGACCTTTTAAAGAATATTAGAAGATTTATGCTTAAAATTGGATTCATTTGCATTTTAAGCCATTAACATTTGTTGGATAAAAGTAAAAATATTTGAAAAACATATATAATAATTTTGTAGTTAGTTACATTCATTACCACCATTACAACTGCTAGGCATTAACTACCATTAATAATAATATTATTTTATTATTAGAGTGCAATGTGAGATTTCAAAGAAACTCGTTGTTTTGTATTGGGTACGCCATCGAGCATAGCATTCCCTTTAAAGTAGTATTAATACTTTATTCACAAATATGGATAAATATGAAAATGTCATATTCTTTATTTACCTGGGGTGTTACATCCTTCCCCACTTTTGGGAATTGTGTCCTCACAATTTTAAAATTGGGCTTGGAAGCTTCATTGAAAATCACACATCAGAATAAGAGTCAGTAAAACTATCACATTAAAATAAAGAAAGATAAGTACAAAGGTCACCCGAGTTAACCCATACTAGGATTCCATGTAGGAAAACATGGTCATGGAAGAAAAAAAAAGTGTCATGTTCTGAGGGAGAGTGATAGAAAACATGTTTCGGCTAATGTTAACCACTAGAAAATCACAAACCTGTGATGGGTTAAACGATATTCGATTCCCCAGTAGAAAAAGTTAACAGACAACATTTTTGTTTTAAGTTACATTTCATTGTGGAATTTATTTTTGAGATTATCTAAATCATAAGGAAACATACTTACCTGTCCCGATGACTTTCAACTTTCACTATATTTCTTACACAAAATCATATTTTCTCCAAAATACAAGTATTTAGGAATAATTGTTCACATTAAGAGTACTATAATCAACTTCTCGAGAATCACATAATCTAAAAAATAGAACTATATAATTCCCATGTCTTTAGACCTTAACCAAAAACGAAAACTAAAAAGGTTAGTACAAGATCAGATAATACCCAAAAAGGATAATCCTTTTTAAAAAAACTTATTCTTAATCTCAAAAATTTGTCAAACAATACCCAAAGATCAACAAAGACCATAAAATAAACATATATCCATAATATTAATCAAAGTAATAAAAACTAATATTGAAACCCAAAAAACTGAAGGATTTAATCACATAGTATTCCAAGATAAACCATAACATTTATCTTCAAATAACACTAGTATCTTTTAAAGTCTCATACTGAAAAGTAATTAACCTAATCACATATCCTCCGTGATAGGTTAATAATTTCCATAGATAACCCAAAATCAACTTATTCTAGATTTATAAGATCATATAACTAAAAATAATTAGTCAAACTAACCAGGGACATCACGTAGTCCAGTGGTAGGCAATAAATACCAGTTGCACTTTGGTTGTGGGTTTGATTCCCGTAGCTTCATCAGACGCGACAGGTTGTCACACAGTCTGCTTGTTGTCCTTTTTCCAAAACTACATAATTCTTATAACATTCCCAAAATGAGATAAAATCTTCAAAAATAACCATAACATAATCTAACCTCATGTTTATCTCATGTCATTCATATTCCATCATAACGTATAGTAACCCATAATTACCTCAAATGTAAGGATCATATAAACCCTAATGGTTACCTTCATAATTATTACCTGAACTTCCATGTTGAGTTGGTTCTCTTGTACATGATGCATTAGAGAACTCACCAAGGTTCAAGTGGTTGATCATGACTCCTGATAGTTGGTTTAAAATAACCATGAGATTTCTCATTGAATCCACCATTTCATCCAGTCTCTTAATCCTAGAACCACCACAGTTTCCTTCAAACCCATTGTCACTTTGGTGCCTGCTAGATCCACCCATTTACTAAAACCAAAAAAAAGTTAGTGTGAGTATATCAACAAAATAATTATGTACTAATGAGGAATATAAACACTAAGATATAATTACTCATTCACTTTATCTAAAAACTATGACTCTTTCTGAAATCCTTGCCATCATGATAATGTCACTTATGCTTAAATAATAACCTAACCTCTAAAGTTATCTAAACCTCCCTTTTATACCAACTATAAGAACCCAGCCTTAAACATTACTTATTATTGAATTAAATGAATAATTCACATTGAGGATCTTTTCAAGTTTAGAGTTTTAGTGAATTATGACATAAATATTACAACTCAAAGATTACAAAGTAGACACATCTACTCAGATTCCATTTTTTCACAAAATAAAAACTATTGAACAAAAGAGTCATGTCTAGTTCCTTGTTTTAGACAGCCTCACATTTCATTGATCCCATCCTTAACCCTATTCAACTTTATGTCCTGTGAAAAACATTTCAAAAAAGATGGGATGAGCATAAAAATATCAATAAGGTTTATAACAATATGGAAAGAAAACATTAGTCCATGTATACATAAGAATCAATGAAATAATACTTTACTCATAAAATATAAGCAATTTAACATACCTCATGAAATCCTAAGATTTACGAATAACTCCTAGAAATCAAAAGACGTGAAGGTAACATGAGGCATTCATAACATTCTTACGTAGGGAGTAACCCTCGTGCTTACATTTGGAATACCCATCAAAGTATATTCTATAAATATCTTCGGAGAAACCTTAGCGTTTAACCCCTTCGCGTTACCCAATGCATTAGAGAGCTATATCGGGCTCACCCGCCCTTAGTTTATCACAGAACCCCCCGTCTTCATAAACGATGACCAAGATCCATAAAATAATCATATAATATAACTTAAGCATAAAGGAATGATAACATTCCAACATTGTAATAACAATATAAAATTTTAAGATGTTGAAATAATGAATCCATTCTAAAAACCATTTAAAACATTTAATAAAGAGATTTTTGAATCAAAGTGTCCCATAACACATTGAAGCTTTTATCATTTTAAACCATTTATATCCATATAAATAAATCATTAAAACCATTATGAAAACATGGATATTAATGGGAAGTATTTATAAGAATAAATAATTAAAACATTTAAAACTATATTTTAGTTAAAGGGTTTTTAACAAAATGACAGACACTTGAATAAAATAATTAAGGAATAACATTTAATCAGAACATTATAATATCATGAGAATGAATTGATACATGATATAATATTCCAAAGGATAGTATATAGACCATATAAGAGTGAATTGGTGCATAACAACAATGAAGTCTCAATGTAAAATGAGATGAAATCCCTTATAAAGAAGGTATCCTTAAATTTAGGATAAATCAATCTCATAATTATGTGTGAAAAATATAAATACACCCAATATATGTGGATATTAAGTATAAAAAAATCAAATTTCATTCACAAATATTCAAATGATGACATATTCAATAACTACATGTTGAACCCAAAGAAATTGATAATGGGTTAAAAAGTTCCCTTGGTAAAATTCGACAGCCTAACGACATCACTATAAAATTCATAAAATTAGTTGATGAGAGAGAAAATGGTATCTCATAAATTGGAAATAAAATTTACATCAATAATGATATATAATAACATTTCCCAACATAAAAATATGTAAATTAAAAGATATAACAAAATAGGACTTTTTAAAAGAGGAGTGTGAAAGGTTCCCTTACCGATTTGGGAATCATTCGAAACATACATCCCATGAAAGAAGGGTCATACAATGAATATTTAACTACCAATAAATGATAGTATATTATACAAATAGTAAAATAATGGGCAGTATATACACCACACAAAAGAATATAGTGTCCAATGTAGCATGAATCTCAGAGGAATGAAAAGTGATATGAAAATCACCTTATGAAAATTCAGCAGCCTAACGACGCCACTTAAAACATCCATAAAATTGGATTGATGAAATAAAATAGGGTATCTAATCAAATTAAAATATAAAGTACAGTAATAATAATATAAAAGAACACCCCCCAACATAAGAAAGCGGAGATTCAAAGAAACGAAATAGAAGAGAGTACTTTAAAAAAGAGATAGGTAGGGTCCCTTACCTCAAGTATGACTTGTCTTGTTCGTTTCTTTATATTCCGGAATAATAAACTTTCTTCAATTTATAATTGAATAAGGTCCTACTTTAAATATTATAACTCAGTTTATATCACATATTATAATGTTATAATAATTTGTTAATAATGTGAGTTCATATCAGACATTTTTTCGATGTTTGGTACATAAGTTAAAAATGAACTTGTTTTAAAATGATTGTCCATGTAGTTATAAGTAAATCATCTCCAGAATAGTATTAATGGTTTAAATATCATATATATCCAGTAAATATTCATTTTATACTATTCCATTACATTTGGAGATAAAAAGAAATGAAATGCACCGTTCATGGAGACGGTAGGCCGTACGTACGCATGAACGCTACTTTCATTTCTTTGTCATATTAATGGAATTAAAAATAAATGAGATATATATATATATCTATATTATAATTACAGTATAATATATATGTTTTATAGTTGACATATGTTCATTAATTTCATTCTTTATACCTTCCATGTATTGCATTAACGAGTCACATCACTTGAGGGGGCGGTAGTCCACACTTCCTCGTATGAAATTATCGGAATTGCACAAAATGAAAAGAATAAAGGTATGTTTTAAATATAAAATACAGAAGCATATGGGAAACATAAATACAAAATATATCATATATAAAATACTGTGACATCATAATGGCCCCCATGAAAGGTGTTAAGAGAAGATTGAACAATCATCGTTTCGTGAGGCAGTAATTCACCATCCACAGAAATGGTATGTTCTTTAACCATTAGACGGTGGTTTGTGTGAGTTTAGCTCAAATATTTAAAATAAAAAAATCCTAGTATATTTAAGATACTGGTTTTGTTACAAAATAAAGTAATAAAAAGATTTTAGGGGTTTGGAGAAACAAAATGAAACAAAAGAACATAAGTGAAGACATTACCTTTAAATCGGGTAACACTTCTTGGTTTGAACCAAAAGGGTTTCTTGAAGAGCATTATAACAAAGGTGAGGCATCAATGATGAAGAGAGGGATGTGGAGAGAAGAAATGGGCAGGGTTTTTTCGAACTAAAGGCTTGAGAGTTGTGGGTAAGATGGTAGAGGTGGGGGCCTTTTATAAGGGAAGAGGAGAGGCACTCTTGGAAAGTTATAAACTATTACTTTATTATAAAATTATTTTCGGATTTTAAAGGTCCCAAAAGGATATATATATAGTATAAGGTGATAAGGTTACTAAATCCACCCATTAAATAGGTTTGTGACAAGTGTATGACTTATATTTCACCCTATCTTCTCATTTTATTTAAATCGTTCATTTCTAAGGTAATCACTGCATCATCACGGTGTCATAAATAAAATAATTTATTTAATGTCTAAAAATTATAAAAAAATATAATGATGTATTAAATCTTTTTTTATTTATAATGAATATTTATAGTAATAAATACTACTTTTATAACCCCATGTAAAAATTGTTTTAGTAAAACAATACAAGTTTGTTACATTTTAATTTTAACTTTAAATAAAAAGTTATTAATGTCATTTTCCATCCAAAGTGGCTCCATGGGGTCGCCAAGTTGACACATCGATTGTCTTGGTCGTCCATGACTCATCCAATAAGGGTAGAACATGTTTCAAGGTCATTTCATATTATTATAACATTATCTTTACATTAAATTACACTAATTACCTTTAATCGCGATTACTAAAACATAAAAGTACCTATTCACCAAAAAAATTATTTTAATCTCATTGAACCAAATTTTACTTATTAATGACAACCATGTAAGTCAGATTTTTGAAAATAAAATAACAGAAGTGGTAATGTTTCATCTAAATGAAAAATCAGTTTCTTTAACTACCACTTAGTGGTTTCACTATTTATCAAAAATTGATGTTTTTCAGAAAAATACCAAAAATTCACCCTAATATGTATTTGATAGTCTGAATTCAAAATTGATGTCTATTTTACAAAATAAAAATTATATATGTTTCATTAATTAATTTAATATTTCATTCCCACTGTCAAAACAAATAGCGTTTTTAAGAAACAATATCTATTAAAAGATTGACACTAGTTTAAGTCCAATTTCAAAGTAAATTAATTCCAATGAACACCATTGGAATAAATGGTAAAAATATATTCTAAATAAACTTTAATCTCAATTAGAAAGATAATCTATCCATATAAATAAATCATATTAAAAGGAGGTTTTGGATTAAGATGAAACATTTTCACTAAAAACGATCTTTATCTGAAAAATAACAAAAATTTACACAAACTAAATTTTGATGTCCAAATTCTAGAGAAAGATTTTTTTTGTACAATACAACATATAAAATTTTCAATAGTATATTTAAAAAGGGTTTTCCATCAAAAGGTGGTTAATCGACCTTTTAAAGAATATTAAAAGATTTATGCTTAAAATTGGATTCATTTTCATTTTAAGCCTCTAACATTTATTGGATAAAAGTAAAAATATTTGACAAAAATATATAATCATTTTGTAGTTAGTTCCATTAATTCCTGCCATTACATTGGCTAGGCATTAACGACTCTTTAAAATAGTATTATTTTATTATTAGAGTGCAACGTGAGATTTCAACGAAACTCGTTGTTCCGTATTGGGTACGCCATCGAGCATAGCATTCCCTTTAAAGTAGTATTAATACAATATTCACAAATATGGATAAATATGAAAATGTCATATTCTTTATTTACCTGGTGTGTTACATAAAATGTTATACCCTGGTAATGGAAAGATATTTCATAGTGGTAATGGTTGATCTAGTTGGTGGATTTTCTCTTCGTGAAGGTGTTCTTGGAAATAACATAGGTGCGATGGACCACTTTTTGCATGGATGATGTGGTTTTTAGTTGTTTCCCCTCCCCAGTTAGGTATTTTAGTTTTCTTTTTATACCTATAAAATAAATAACATATGATGGTTGAACTTCTTTTGATTATGTTTATATATTATAATGGTATTCTTTTTTTCTTTTGAATTGTTTATGGTTGTTTACCATGGGTGAAATTGTTCCAAAAAAATTGAAATATTGGTAAATAGAGACAATTTTTCTTCTCATGCTGATCATATATACCTTTATAGATTTTACACTGGCTAGGTATTCTTTTGGGATGGATATAATCCTAGGTCGGTTCATGAAAAATCTGTTTTATAGAATGGTTTCACAATTTCATTGGGTTATTTTTCTTGGGAGAGTATGGATAGACAATATGTAAGATTTTCCGGGATTGGGGTTTTGGTTACATGTGGTGGTTATGGAAAACACACCTCATAATAGGACTTCAGATTCCATGGGGATTTGGGAATTTGATTAACTTAACCTCCATGTGAGACATATATGAGATATACTATGCAAGGACACTAGGTAGCATTGATGTGGTTTTTCTGGTTATTGAGTTTTTTGTGGTTTTGTTTTGATCTATAAAAGTTTTAGGAATTTTTAATTCTATGTAATATTTTTAGGATGTCATATTGATTATTGAATTGAAGGTCTCCTTGAGTGTATTGGATGTTTTGGAATTATACCTCCCCAGAGACTACCTCTTTGATCATAAGAAGAGGACAAAAAGAAATCTCCCATATCGGTTGATCAGAGACTAGTGTAAGATGTTTTTTTTATATCCAAGCCTTAATTCACATAGAATAATATGTCTTTCATTGATCATGGACTCCAAACTAGGTATGATAAAATAAAAGGATTAAGAGTTAATCAAGAACAACCTCCACTACTTCAGGCATAGCATGGATCCCTGAGAAGATGAGTATTGGACTGAGAAAATAAATAGTATATTTGTGTTTTTTGTCACACCTATAGTTTTTTGGGAAAAATGTGATTCATTTGTATTTTATGGTCCTTGTCAAAGTTTCTGGGAATTAGTGGTTTATAATAGGAAGAATGATAAAAAAAAATTTAAGGAATCCATGATTATATTAAATGATAAATGTTTTCCCGATTCCTTGCAATTATCTAAGACCCAAGAGTTTCTAGAACTCCCATAAGAAGATTAAACCATAGTACAATATTCCATAAATTTCACTATGGTAGTTAGGTTCTCTTCCAATGTGGTTTCCAATGATTATATTAAATACCCATGGTTTTAGATGGTTATCCATTTGGTTGTTTTATCCTAGGTGTTATTATTCAAGATGAATACATTATATGAAGTGGTTAATCATTCATTAATGGTGGAAATTATCCACTTTATCAATTCTAGTTTCTATGTACTAGTTTTAGACGGGGGTTATGGTAGTAGAAGTTCATCTGGAAATAAGAGGAAGCAAGAAGAAAAGGAGAAGATGGGAGTTGGTAACTCAAGTCATCCATCCTGATCATTTCTATATATTACTTCAAATGTGGGATCTGTCATATTCCCTCAGTGTGGGATGCTCAAGCATATATGGTTAACATGTTTATATCCACATTTACACATCCATCAGTTTGAAATTATGAGGCACTTTTATTGATTTTGTAGAGTTACACATCGACATCTGGGGGATACAGGTTCCACAGTCTCCTGTGGAATGTCAACACAATCATAACCATCTAGGGTAGTGAGGTCTTAGTATTGTTTTCATAGTGGAATTTCAAGATCTATATCTTATAAACTCTAATATATTACATATACATAGGTCAATGGCATTCATCAGGCTTAGTCACTGATGTGTAATAATCATGATATAGACAATGAATTAACTAAATCAGTTGTATAACATACGATAGTTCTTGATATGATTATTATTGTGTCATCCAGATATATATTTTTATACTACTTCCTCTGTTTCGTTTTTTTCTTACCTTATATTAGATTTTTTTAATTTCACATCTAATATTATTCTGTATGTTATAGAGTTCATTATGCCTCATGGAATGAATTTGGAGATTTTTTCCAGGTATCATTCCTTCAAACTAACCATGTTAGAGGCTGATCTAGAATGAGATTTACTACTTTTAGAAGTCGACCACTTTGTGTGATCCTTGTTATGGATTGGATGGTGTGTTTCCAGGTGCACGTTGATTTTTATCAATGGTTAGTGAGATTTTTGTAACCATAAATAATACCTCATGTTTTTTAGGTCTAATTGAATCCTCATTCAGGATGTGTGGTACGTCAAAATCAAGAATTAGGTATTCTAGATTTTCTGATCTCATTTCTCAAGTAGGAGGACAATGGTAGTATTTTTTAGATTGTTTTTACTCATATGGTGGATAAGTTCCCAAAGGTATTTATAGATGTTTTTTAATGTTTTCTTTTATATAATTATGTGTATTTATCTATTTATTTGGTTCCTGGAATTCAACTGATATCTATTCCATCCTACAATATGGATACTACTTTATAAAGGGAATTAATGATAAAAAAAGTGTGATTTCAAATCTATAGGATGATTTTGAATCCAAAGTATTAATTAATCCCATCATCTCACCTTGGGCCACCTTAGTCCCATTTTATAAGAATCTCAATGGATCTCTCTTGTTTTTTATTAACAATCAAAAGCTAAATAATGAAATAATCATGAAAAAATATATATTTCCCTATATATATGACATTTTTCACCAGCCTAAAGAGGAAAGGTGGTTCTAAAATATTTATTTCCGTTTAGGTATCCCCAAATTAGTTTCATATTGGGGATGTTACTAAAATATATTTCCAATGTAGTCATGTTAAAAATGAGTAGTTTTTTCATTCTTTTCAGGCTGATGAATTCTATAGCAGTCATTATGTATCTCGTGATTATGGTGTTCTATGTGTACCTTGATTTCATTAAAATGGTATTTATGTATAAATTCATGGTATACTAAAAATATGAGGGGAATAATGAACATAATTTTTTGATCATGTTCGAAACTTTCAACATGTCCCCTTTTTTTTCCTTCCATGTTTACCTTTTGGATCAGGGAGGTGAAGTTTATAGGTCATGTGATTCCAGAGTGTGGGGTTTCAATGGACCCTAGGAAGTTTATTACAGTGATTAAATGAGAGAAAGGGATGCAATTTTTGGAAATTTTTATCATTTTGGGTTTAGAATGGAATTTAAAGAGTTTCATTAGAGATTTCTCTCATCATTTCTTACACATGATAGTGCTTACCTAGAAATGGTTAAAGTTTATGTGGTGCTAAGAATATCAAGAATCCTTTATGGATATTAGGAAGTGGTTGACCATATATAATTTTTTTATATTAAAATTTTTTTGAATGGGTATGTTGTCAACTATGATGCCTTATGTATGGTTTTTGGGTGTGTTTTGATATATGAAAACCATGTGGTGGCATATACATTTCGCCATCTCCAAACATATGAAAAAGAACTACCCAACCCCTGACCTATATTTTTAAGAAGTGTTGCATTCCATTAAGATATGACATCATTAAATCTTCATGGAGAAGTTTTTATTCTACACAGATCATAAGAGCATGTCCTATATTTCCACCATAATGATATAAATTGTAGGTATATCCATTAAGATTAACACCGTTAGGTATTCAATTGTGACATTATTTACACCTATGGAAAAGGTAATGGGGTAGTGGATTCTTTGAACATGATGTGTAGGTTCCTGCGATGATGGATTCCAGTGATGAAATGAATTTTATTGGTCTTCTTTCCCATATGCATCTTAATACCATTAAGGATGATGGGGGGTTTTCTATTTCATAGTGTTCACTTGAAACACTCCCCTCTGAGTTGATTATGAATGAAAATCTAGGTTTTGATAAAATCTAGTAGACTATATAGTTTCTAAATGGTGGTGATTTGCCTAGTGAGTGGTCCTTGTCTTCAGATGGGGCTCTCTACTTCAAGGGACATGTATTGGTATCATTATCTTTTCATAGGTTGGCGATGCAAGACAACCACCAGTAATAGTGGGGTGTTAATGTTGATACCACCAAGTTTTATTATGATGTACATCGTCAGTTCTAGTGGCTAGGTATGAGACAAGATATATCTAACTTGATATATCAATACTATACATTTCAGAAGGTTAATGCAGAGAACCAAAGGCCCTCCTGATTAATTTAGCAATAACACATACTTACCTGAAGGTGGGATGAGGTTTCCATGGATTTCATTATTTTCTTCTCTAATAAACCCCAATAAAGGAACATTATTTGTGTAGTGATTTAACATCTGACAAAATAATCTAATTTCATCTCAATAAAGTTCCACCAAAGTGGAATAATAAGGTTAGATGAATGTTTAGGAAGTACTGACCCGTCTTGGTGTGGCATTGGTAAATTTTATTATATGGACCCCAAATTTACTTCTCATTTTTGGGAAGGCTTATAAAAGGCATTGGGATAACATAACATCCTCAAAATAATGGTCATATATAGTGGGTGAATTAGATCTTGGAAGTCATGATCTGTGTACCTATGGAGGATTTTGGAGGCTCATGAGATATCCTATTTTTGTTGGTGTAATTTTACTATAATAATAGTTACAAATTATTGATAAGAATGTATCCTTTTTAGGGGGTTAATGGTTATCCCTTTCACTCAAAATTTTTATGGGTTCGGGTGGGTGAGACCTCAATGATTGGATCAGGTCTTGTGTAAGATACATTTTAGAATTCCAGTTTGTTCATGAAACAGTTTTTGACAGTACAGATATGTAAATAGATATATGTAGTTTAGTGGTAATGATACATGGAAGCCTCTATGGACTATTGGATGTTATATGAAGGTGTATCCTCATATGAATCACCATATTCTTGGTAAGAAAATAAAGGTGACACTATGGTATGTTGAATCTTATGAGATTACTGAGAGAGTTAGTACAATTGCATACCAATTATCCTCTCCATTATAGTTGGTGAAAATTAATGACATATTCTATATCTATATATTAAACAAGTATAATCATGATATTTCACATGTGAAAAATAAAGAGGATTTGTATTTGGGACATGAACTATCAATGTTTGAGTGACTAGGGTAGGTTGTGGATTCCTAGGAGAATGTGTTTCATGTGCTGTGTATACCATTGGTTCAGGTTGTCTAGAAACATGGTAATAATGAACAAGATCCATGGGATTGGAAATCATATTTTGATGAGAAATGACCATTTTTTACTAATCCAATATTGATATTATTTTCCAATGGTATAATGTTTTCTTGGTGGAGATAATTATAAAATATGTTAATTTATTTTCTGTTATTTTTTCTTTTTGTTTTATAATTATTTTATTTAGTGGATATCCTTGGTGTTTTTAGAATAACATGGAATTTTTTGACAGGACAGTAGGTGGTATGAAGTTGGAATATTGTTAGTATAAACTATGTTCTAGCCCATAAGTGACTATGAAAACTGGTATGTAGAACATTCCATGCCATACTAACTACCACATATTCTTTTGACTCTACCAAGGAGACCATGTAATGTCATTTACCTTTATAAGGAGGTTCCACATGGTTACTATATATTTTCCAAATTGTGAAAACAAATTGCGTGGCCTATCCATGTCATTAAAAATGAGAAATATTTGGTTTTTCCCATCCCCAATTTTGACCCAATTCCACCACATTTCTTCCCAATTAATTATTTGTGTACCTATGAACCTCATCCCCTCCTCTTGGATCCCTTTTACCCTAAAATCATGGTTGCTATTTTGGTTTGGATATTGAAGGGATCATTATTTAAACCCCTCCCTCCATGGTATTTTCCTACATCTTGGGTTATTATTCTCTCATATTTGAGTTATTATATCTAAAGTGGATGATTGGAACAAGTGAGTATTCAATATTAGTTTTGTGGGTAAAATATTTATGTTTATTGTATGATCTTTCTTTTATTGGGTCTCTTTGTGGTGTTGCTGTGGTGTTTATCTGGATTCTAGAAGATTCCAATCCTGATGTTGGTTATTCTATTATTTTTCATTATTCGATTATTTTGGTTTTCCTGATGAGATTTAAAAATGTGTTTTATGAAGTGTCTAAATGGTTTTAAATGTTATTTCAAAGGGTTTTAGGATTCGTATGATCTTTACATTGATATATCAAATTAAATTAGTTGGGTTTCATGTGTTACTCATTTACCATTCGATATAAATGTGTTCTATAAATCATTTATCTTTTGTGAAACATTTTTTCAAATGGATTTGGTGTTATTTTTTATTTGAGAGAGGTTTTTATTATGTAAAATGTTGTTTTTTCATTTATATTCATACTTTTTTTGTGTATATGTGAAATATGTGATCTATGTGAAATGAGAAAAGAAATTGAGTACAACGGTAATTCTAATTGACTTGGTGGATATACTAGGACAAGATTTTTAGTTAGATCAGTGGGTTTAAGGGCCAGTTCCTTCTATTAGGATTGATGAAACATCACTAACTAAACTACGATGATGACTGGATACCAATAGGCCATTGGATGGAATCTTCTCATGTGGCTCAACAAATATGAAATTGTGGTTCACAGTTTCTATCCCATATAACTAAGATACCATGTACCTAGGGTTACACTATTTCTAATACCTTTATGTATTAACGATCATGAAATTCATATGATGTACTTACCTTGAGCATATGGTAGAAGTTACTTTAATATTAATTTTAAATCATGATTTTCTTGAGATTTTTTTCTCTTAAAAGAAATTATTTATTTTACCATATCTCTTTTAAAACATTCAATTGGATTTTTATAATTATGTTTTGTAATGGATACCTTATCTTGGGTGGTATCCTATTTCATATTGGATCACACCGTATATACACCGTCTAGTGTATCTAGATATAGTTATGTTTGACCTAGGTAAAGGCAAGAAGTTCAGTGGTGGGGTTAGTTGATCTAGTTTCTAATGTTCCACTACATTAATGTGTTTTTTGAAGTTACATGTCGTGTTTCCCCTATTATTTTATGGAGGATAGGATCCATGGTCGATTCTCCTCACCATTATGGTTTTTATCTTTTCTTTTTGAATCTATTTAATGAATCACTTGTGATAGTTCAACTAATTTTGATTGTGTTTATTAGTTATCATGTGATTATTTTTCATTGGACTTTTTTATGTTTGATTATCTTTGATAACTACTTCATAAAAATGGAATTTTGATACCCATACACATGTTTCATTATTATGGGGATCGAGAATTCCATTCTGGCCATGCCAATTTCCAGGTCGTGTGTCTGGTTGGATGGAAACCTAACTCAATTTGTGAAAGATGATTATTATTAGGATCCATTACTGGATTAGATACTTCAAATAATATATATTATCATTGATAAATAGTTGTAAATTTTAGGGATTTGAAACCCATATAATCCTCACATGAATCCATATGAAAGAGTATGGGTTCACATTAATATTAATGAAGAAAAAACTAAATCATCATAAGATTCTATGAAAATTCATCACTAAACTAATTAAAAATATTATGATATTATCAATGTTACCTAATGGATTCATTCCCTAATTCCAAACATCACAAATTAATTATTATATTTTAAATAAAACATTATAAATAAAACATTTAAAAAATAGATAATTTTAATACCCTTTTCTCGAAACTTCATAATATACATGGAATCCAATTTTATTATTCAATAATTTTATGATTCCTATTATTCAAAAACACCAGTTCTTAAAGAATTTTTTATAGATCTCAATAATCATTATCCACCCCCATATAAAGAAATTAATTCATTAAAAATATTTTGGACCAACTATACTGAAAATATGCCTGATGAATATTAACATATTTATTAGATTTCATTATTTTTTAGGAATTTTATAAAAAATTTCATTATTAATATAATCAGTACAAACTCAAACTAAAGTTAAAATTAATCATAGTAACCCTTAATTCAACATAAATAAATAATGAAAACAAAAACACTAACTTTAAAACATTATGGACGAAAAATTACGAAAACTAGATAAAATTACAAGTACACATGATTTAGTTTTGTGAACTAGAAACTAAAATGTAACCATTCAAGACACACATTAATCCATACTAATAGTTAATAATATTCTAAATATTGTGTTCTATACCTTTCACTTTAAACAATGTAACCCAATACCTCTTCAAAATTTTATTTCATATCATTATATTTCATATGAATAACCCATAAAACTGGGGTATAAGATAAAACAAATAAAATTGAAATATATGATATTTAAAATAATTTATATCCATACATAAAAAAATTTATAAAACACTATAAAATCAAGTGGATTCTGAGAAACGTTTTTACCAAACATTCATCATCCTATACCCCTCATTTCTAGATATATTTGTCCCCTTACAACCATGACTACTAAACAAAATTGGTCTCTGTACTATATTTTTACTAACTCAAATGATTAACCCTTGATATAGATCAATATGATTGTATGTGGTTACTCTAGAGGCATGTTTCCATTCATCTTGACCAATATAAAAGAACCTAGGAATTAAATATTTAGTAGTGGAAATGATTTAATATAATGAATAAATAATATGGTAAGGGACCTACACATGAAAGTATTGAATGACCATATCATATATTTGGAGGCTCCAAATTTAAAAAAAGAACTTATTAAATTTATTTAATTCCATGAAGGGGGTAATATATTATACATCATATATGTGGATAAACCCAAAGAACAAACATACCCAATATCAATCTATGCTAAGCTACTAAACAAGGCTGGTATAAAAACAATAAAAACTAAATCATTGAAATGTTAAAGTGTATGATTTTAAAATTTGATAAGATATGTTTGTTAATGAAATATGAAAAATATTTCATTATGTTTCAAGGAAATTTTACTCTATGAACCTCTAACAATCATTTCCCATATCCTATAGAACAATGTCTCATAGATGAAGAAACTATGTTATACTTGTAATATAAAAGATGTGAAATAATGTTACATGTTATTATCTTTTACAAATCACATTAACCCCCTTTAAAATAATACCAATTCATGCTAGTTTGAAATATTTTTATTGAAACATTAATTTTATTATAAAACCAAATTCTATACGCTTTAGTTTTCCAAATTAATTATAAACCATAGTTTGGGTTTTCCTTTTTGAAAAAACATCATAAGTGGGTACCAGAAAATAATCCTTTAAATGTCAAATAAAATAGTTTAAATATTTTTTATAGATCTCATTTTATATATAATATGAAAAAATAATATTCACATTATTGTTATAGCAAAAGACAGTAAATGTAATAATATCATAAATAGATATCATGATGTAAAAATAAATCACTATCATCAAGGAATATCTTGGATCATTTGGTACAATATAGAAAATTTATATGATAAATTGTTATAAAATATATTATTCATGATATAGGGAAAATTTCCATGCACCTTGGAATGATTTTTTGTGGCTTAATTGAGTGGAAAATCCCACATTTATTGTAAATTCCCAATGAGAGATCTTGTATATAGAAATAATAATCCATTGACGTAGAACATGACCTTATATTTCTAACAAAGATACCCACAACAACCCATGGAATATAAATATAGGTTATTCTATCTATATCTAAAAGTTGATATTGTAGTCACATAGACAAAAAATTAAATTCAAACAAACCTAAAAACACTCTTCATTGAAATATATTCTTTCAATAACTACAAAATAAGAAAATAAATAATCCCTTACATCAATAATGTATTCTAAAAATTACAAGAAACAATCCTTAGTAATAGAAAGAAAAACATTTCAAGTGTAATATTTTATGAAACCAATTTTGAGGACATTACAAGTTTGTTTAAATGTTATTTTTAGAAAATTGAATATCTGAGAATCTATTATATGAAACAAGTCATGTTAGCATCATTAAATGATAAAATAAATCAATCGGTAAGTAATATACTTTAAAAATTTGAAATAAAAACATAAATTAATTAGTTACACTCATTTATCTTATTTCAAAGAAAACCATAATTTAGATGGTGAACCAAAAAATAAAAATCATTCATTAAAATGAAATTATTGTGTTAATGGTAATATATATATATTAAAAATTTAAAAATAATATAGAATCTTCTTTCATATTGATTAATTTAAATGTGTAAATACATTATTTTATAAAATCTACTATGTATTCTTGATATCACTTAGAAAAAAATTATGCATGGATTAAAAAAACATGTACAAATATACACAATTCCAAAACAGTGTTAGTGTATTTTCATACCTCATACTAATCATAATAATAATAAAAAGTGTGCAGTCCCCGTAATAGATAAATAAGATTATAAAGGGATAATGGTAAACCCTAACTAGCGGGATCCCTTTAAAATTTTGAGAAAATATGAACTATATTTCTCCATTGAAAAATTAGAGAAATGAGATAATAGGGAAATGAGGAAATGGTGTAGAGAAGAGGATAAATATTATATTAACTATATGAATCAAGTTTAAATTAATGAAAATTAACAATCAATCCTATAATATAATAGTATATACTTAGGGTTGGAGTGTTTGGGTCACCTTTATCAAATTGAAGGTGGATAGGGGGTTATGAACTAAATTAATGTGATGGAAAATCTGTACCAACACATATTTATAAAAATAAGTAAGCAATAATAATTTTCTATATGGTTTTCAAAATTGAAACCAAATAATCTGGATATATCTAGAAGGAATAACTAATAGTGTATGGATATGATCATATAGTTAGAACAAAATTTTGTACGAAATGATTTTACTTTATAATAAAATATATTTCTATGTAGGGTTTAGTCATATAGAATATAAAAACCATGAAACCCCTAGATTCAATCAAATTTTTATATTTTCAAATTATAAATACATAATTATTATTTAAAATACAAATATATATAAATTAAGAAGTAAAAGGGAAACTATGGTTCTGGTTGTGACACAATATATATAGAGGTGTTATTGAGGAATTATATTGTTCGATGGATTATTCTGATCAATGAAGATCCTTTATTTATATTGTGATTTTGGAAGAAATTTTAACATTCATTTGGCTCTATTTTATCAATTTCCATAAATTTTTCCTCTCATTTTTTTGTATATAGATGAAAATATATACTTTCATGAATATCATCCATTTATATCCCCATTAAAATTGTATGTTCCTTGGTGAATAACATGTCCGTGGTTGAGTTTTCCAATATTAAAAATAATTATCCATCAATTGGTCTAAAAAAATATATGTTATAGTGATTAGACAATAAAAACACATTTTATAATTACATTTTATTGGGATTAAAAGTTCATTTTTGATCATATGGGCCTGAGTTAGTACATTTTAATTTTAAACATCCACTCTCATCAATTGTGCACTTCATGCCTAATGTACACCAATTTAGGCCCAATGACTCATATGATTTTATTGAATGTAATTATTCATGTTTTAATATTATATTTTTGTAAATGTATCTTCACTTCAAATTTAAATGTTTCTCATTCAGGGAGCAAGGAAAGATTCATAAAGGATGATGAAGATATTTGGTGACGAAAGGAGACAATTCTGGTAAAGGCAGATTGGACATCAACCCACTGTTGAGGATGTGGGTCCCACAATACTGTACCAATGAAGCCCAAATTTCTTGTGATGATAGAAGACATACAGGGGAACAAATAATTATGCAAGACAACGTGCTAATTCGGTCTCCATGATGGTGATAAAGGCAGCCCAAATGGAAGATCAGAATCTGGGCCAGAATCTGCGGCCCAGAATTTCATCCCAATGAATCTTCCATATCTCCCGAACCACAAATTAAATTGGGCTTCTATTTTACGGGAGGTTAGAAAACATCTGGGTCTTTATTTTTGTCTTATATGGCCCACTCCAAATCTGCCATCTAGAAGGACTTTGAAGCGGATCTTTCAAGTGGATGCAAGCTGGATGCCATCTCGGGTCAAGGGTGGAGAAGTCTCATCTCCACCTACTTTCCACCACCTATGCCTACCCTCATTGATTGAGATGACTTGGACTGTTGGAGATCGGACTAAGGATCCAAATTTGCCTATTTAAGGCAGTGGTGGTGAGGAGGAACTCATACCTTCTTTCATGTAATGTTATTATGCTCAATTTTCGTTGTAATGCTTTCATTTTCCCCATGTAAGTTTCTTTTTGCATTTCTAAGTTCTTAATCCAATTCCTTCTCTTCTCTTCTTCCAATTTCTATAATTAAATCTCTAAAATAAAAAAATCACAGTAAAAACTCTGTGTTTTGGTGATATAGTTCACACATAGGTGTGAATTCCATTCACACACACGGAGGAGTGCTCGTTATTTCCGCGGTTTTAATCTCTTCAATTCAATTCTTGTAAGCCGTCTTCCGCCCACCATTGATAGTCTATCATAAATGGAGGGCTAACCCTTTAATGGGTTGATCATAGGAAGATGAAAAGTCTGGATTGATTGATATTTAATGCACGAATTGTTGTTAATTGGTTAAATAATTCAAGACTTCCATTCTTCAATTATTTTCGCTCCTCATCTTCACTGTGTTTGAAAAGGCTAATTCCAATTACTAAATTAACCATATACCTTGGAGAGATCATGAATCTGGTTCTCTAAGTGTTTTGGTGACTAGTAATTGTGTTTAGTTAGTATCTAACCAGAAAATGATGAAGGTAGTGTTATTTTGAAGAATAGTTTCATCAAGAATTAATAAAACCAAAAATTTGTCTAAAGAAATAAAATGCATTCAATCCACCCAAGCGTAACCCTAAGATCAACCGATTTCATTAAAATTGAACTCCACTAAGCTTATTAGTCTTCTCCCAAAACACTTAAAAACAAATCCATGTTGGCCACTTCATAGCCAAAAATCCATCCCTTATGTTGTGTATCTTAGGTATCTTCTTAGGTCTCTGTGGAATCGACAACCCAAGCTACACTACAAGGACCATTCTACCCTTCTACTCTTGGGTAAATTTGGGCGTGAAACAAATTTTGGTGCCGTTGCCGGGGACCAAGTAAGTACCTTAGATAAAAAAAAACCTTCTTTCCTCACCTCCATTCTTCTACTCTCACCCAAGATCTCTTATCTTGTCCCTTTCTCGCTTTTTTTTTTGGCGCATGTCCGCCTACACCCGCGATTTCTCAAACAGACTAGTTAGGGTGGAAAGTCCTAGGATAGGGGAGTCAAGTGCACCTAAGGGATTGTTTAAATCAGATCCAAATATTCTTGAAACCCCAAAGTCAGAACTTGAAACAATTCCAATGGAGGGTCATCCACAAAATCAAATTGTAAACCCTGGGGGGAATCAAATGGGAAACCAAAACCAAGAAGCTCCAAACTTAGGGAATGTAAGTGATCAATCCATGAGCGAATACCTCACTCCATCTTGGACCAATGCCCCCTCATGCATTAGACACAATTCCATAGGAGACACTAACTACATATTCAAACCCCATGTCCTAAACCACCTTCCAACCATTAATGGGATGGAGTCAGAAATGCCATACCTTCATGTCAAAGAGTTCAAAGACATTATTGAAACCACGTGTCCTCCACATCAACTAGAATCCGCTAAGATGAGGCTATTTCCTTTTTCACTAAAGGATCGAGCTAAAAATTGGCTAAACAACTTGATACCTGCATCAATCCACTCTTGGGACCAACTACAAAGAGAATTCTACAAAAAATACTTCCCTCATCACAAAACAATTGCACTTAAAAAGAGCATCCAAATATTTTTTGAAAAAGAGGGAGAGTCATTTTATGAAACATGGGAGAGGTTCAAAGACACCCAAAACATGGTTCCACACCATGGGTTTTCCATACCTGAACAAGTGAGAATTTTCTATGAAGGTTTGGGTCCGGGTAATAAACAATTCATTGACATGATGTGTAATGGAACTTTTAAAAACAAGGCCCCAAATGATGCTTACGAGTATCTGGAAAGTCTGGCTGAACAAAACCAAACTTGGGGAACTTCACCTTATTCTGAAAAGCCACAAAGAACCACTGGAATTCATACACTTAGAGAAGAGGAAATCCTTAGGGCTAAACTCGCAGCACTCTCTAGGAAGGTTGAAGAGATAGACCTTAGGAAAGTCCATGAAATCCAAAATGTAGACCTTGTTTGCACAATTTGTGACAAACATGACCATAAAACAGACAACTGCCCAACCATTCCATCCATCAAGGATGTTCTTCTAGGAGGACCCCCAGCGGAAGTCAATGCCATAAACATTCAAAAGCCCCAATACCAAAACACCTTTAATCCAAGGTACAATGACCACCCAGGGTTCCGATGGAAGGATAACCAACAACATAGCCAACCACAAGGGCAAAATCCTTACCCTCAACAGAACTACCAAACCCATAATCAGTTTCAAACCCAACCTATCCAATACCAACAACCACCAGTCCATTTCCAACAAACCATTCCACCTTCAAAATATCCCCCAGGGATAAACCAATCTTCTCAAGCACCAACCCAAACTGTTCCACAAAGCCTACTAGAACAACTTTGCAAACAAATGGAAAGGATGAACTCGGAAGTCTCTTCCCTTAAACAAGAACTTCAAACAATCAAAACTGGGAAGGCACCCATGCCTACCCAAGCCATTCCATAACAAACAACAAGGGGAGATTCAAGTTGCACTCAATCAAATCATGAAAAATTGAAAGCAGTGACAGTCTTAAGAAGTGGGAAATCAATTGAAAAACCTGAACAAACCATTTCAGAACTATTAAAAGATTCAACGTCACTTCAAAATGATGAAGAACAACCCACAGATTCTAAAAAAACCAATGAGAATGAGAAGGAACCACAACCACACCAAACACTCAAACAACCTGCTCCCTTCCCTCAACGCATGAGGGGGAAATCCAAGCCTGAACTGAGTGAAACCTTGAGAGAAATCTTCTCTCAAGTCAAGATGAACATTCCACTCCTCGATGCAATACAAACCATACCAGCCTACTCAAAGTACCTTAAGGACTTGTGCACTTTTAAAAGGAAATTTTCACATAAAAACCAAGTCCTTTTGCCTGCTAATGTGAGTACAACCATTCAAGGGACCATTCCTCCAAAGATGAAAGACCCGAGCTGCCCTTACATCAATGTTGAACTAGGAGATAAAAAACTTGTCAAGGCCTTGTGTGACCTAGGTGCCAGTGTAAACCTCATTCCTTATGCCATGTATTGTCAGTTAGGGCTTGAAGAACTACAACCCACATCTGTCACTCTTCAACTCGCTGATCGCAGTGTTCGGGTTCCTATGGGGATCTTAAAGGATGTTTTAGTGAAAGTTGAGAATTTCATCTACCCTGCTGACTTCATTGTCCTTGACAATCATCCAAGCTTAGGTCCTAGGGAGAAAACTCCAATCATTCTTGGCCGTACTTTCACTACTAGAAAAGGTGGCATTGGAGCCCCCCAGACTCGGGCGACCGCCATTGGCGGTCGCTATAGCTCACCATTAGCGACCGCCAATGGCGGTCGCTAACCTGCCTAAAAAATTTCGGGGGGTTTCTGCGCCCCCCCCCCCCCCGCGCCCTCGATCTCCCTCGATCTCCCTCACCCTAACCCCCTCCCTCCCTCGCCGCCCTCCCTCGCGCCGCCCTCCCCTCACCCGCCGCCCGGCCTCCCCCGCCGCCCGCCCTCCCCCACCGCCCGCCCTCCCCCGCCGCCTGCCATCCGGCCTCCGGCCGCCGCCCTCCGCCCTCGGACCACCGGCCGCCGCCCTCCGGCCTCTCGGCCCTCCCCCCCCCCCACCCCGGATGGCACCCGCACCCCGGACAGCCCCCGGCGCGCACTCCGGACCGCCCCCCTCACCCCGGACCCCTCCCCGCACCCCGGACAGCACCCCCCCCCCCCCCCCCCGCGCACTCCGGACCGCCCCCCGCACCCCGCACGCCTCCCCGCACCCCAGACAACCCCCCCCCCCCCCCCCGCGCACTCCAGACCGCCCCCCGCACCCCGGACGCCTCCCCGCACCCCGGACAGCCCCCCCTGCACTCGGACACCCCCCCTCCGAACCCGGACAGCCCCCCCGCACCCCGGACAGCCCCCCCCCCCCCCCGCACTCGGACACCCCCCCTCCGAACCCGGACAGCCCCCCCGCACCCCGGACAGGCCCCCCGCACCCCGGACACCCCACCCCGCACCCCCGACAGCCCCCCTGCACCCCAGACAGCCCCCCCTCCCCCGCACCCCGGACACCCCCGCACCCCGAACACCCCTTCCCGCACCCCTGACAGGCCCCCGACACCCCGGACACCCCTCCCCGCACCTCGGACAGCCCCCCCCCCCCCCCCCCCCCGACCCCGGACACCCCCCCCCCCCCTCGCTGCCCGTCCCCCGTCCCCTCACCGCCTCCTCTCCTCCAGCTCCCCGCCGCCGCCGCCGCCCGTCCCCTCCCTTGCCGCACCGCCTTTGGCTCCGACTCCCCTTCGCTGCCTCCTCTCCCTCGCAGAACCGCCTTCGGCTCCCCTCCCTTTCAGGTTTGTAGCTCAATCAGGTAACATGAGCTTTCAGTTACATTATTATTTTATCAATGGTTCATAAACAAATGGTTAATATTTATTTTGAATATAGTTGATTTGAAAAATGTAAATGTAATAAGTATTGTGTAAATGTTTGTTATACAGATATTATTATGGATAAGAGTTGGATTGATCTTCCAAATCGAACGTCTAAAGAATATTTCAATGGCATTATGCAGTTTATTGACTTCACGAGAGGATTTGAAAGTGACTATATTAGTTGTCCATGTAGAAAATGTGCTAACAGATATCAATTCACACGAGATACTGTGAGGGAGCACCTTTTCTTTAATGGATTTCTGAAAAATTATAAGAGTTTGACTCGTCATGGAGAAGAATATGATCGTTGTCAAAATACAGATGCAGCTCAGATGGATGTTGATGCAAGGATGACTGATCCAATGCATGAAATGCTTACTGAAATGGTACGTGGGTTTGATCCTGAAGGCATTGACATCCAGAATCTTGAGACCGGTGAGATAAATCTTCGCTCTGGTGCAGATCGTGATTCGAGGAGGTTTTATGAAGTACTTGATGATGCGAAAACAGAATTATATCCTGGATGTACTTCTTACAATAAACTGTCGTTTATCGTGGATTTGTTGCATTTGAAGACTTTGAATAATTGGTCAGACACATCATTCGACATGCTTTTGGTTTTATTGAAAAAAGTTCTTCCTGTCGATGCTAAGATTCCTGAGTCGTATTACTATGCTCGTAAGTTGACAAAGAACTTAGGTTTTACATATGAGACTATAGATGCATGTGCAAACAACTGTATGTTGTTTAGAAATGAAACTGCTCATTTGGATATTTGTACGGTTTGTGGCGCTTCCAGGTGGAAAGAGAACAGGGGAAATAAGACTCATCAAAGTCAGATTGCGATACATGGGAAACTGATTGCCGTAAAGCAAATGCGTTACCTTCCCCTTAAACCGAGGTTGAAAAGATTTTTTATGTCATATAAAGTTTCTAATTTAATGAGATGGCATGCAGAAAGAGTTCATGAAAGTGACATGTTAACCCACCCGGCAGACTCTCATGCATGGAATGATTTTGATAAGAGTCATCCCGACTTTGCTAAAGATGTTCGTAATGTCCGATTGGGATTGGCAGCAGATGGTTTCAATCCATTCAAGTCTATGGTTGGTGCAACTCATAGCACATGGCCCGTGGTGTTGGTTCCATATAATCTTCCTCCGTGGCTTTGTATGAAGCAACAATTTATATTACTTTCCACTCTTATTGATGGACCTAAAAGTCCGGGGGATAAGATTGATGTTTACCTTCAGCCATTGATTGATGAGTTGAATGAATTTTGGGGCGATGGTGTGATGACTTATGACTGCGAAACGAATGAAATGTTCAAACTGCATGCAGCTTTATTGTGGACAATCAATGACTTCCCAGCTTATGCAAATTTATCAGGCTGGAGTACGAAAGGGGAATTTGCTTGCCCTTGTTGCAATAAAAGTAAAAAATCTGTATGGCTTAAACATTCCAAAAAATGGGCATACATGGGTCACAGGAGTTTTCTCCCTCCCCAGCACAAGTTCAGAAAGGACAGAGTGGCATTTGATGGTTCTAGAGAATTCAGCCCAGCACCAAAGATCATGACAGGAGTCGAAATGTTATCGCAGATTGAGGAAGAAAACATCCGCACGGTATATGAAATTCAGGATTTGGTGGTTCCTCTAGTACGTAATATTCGTGCTGCGGGTAGGCAGCGCAGTCACAATTGGAAAAAGAAAAGTATTTTTTATAGTCTTCCGTATTGGAAAACTAACATGTTGAGTCATAATTTGGATGTCATGCACATTGAAAAAAAATGTTTGTGATAACATATTGTGGACCATTTTAGGTGTCAGTGGAAAGTCAAAGGACCATGTTAATGCACGCCGTGATTTGGAAGAAATGGGTTTAAGGAAACAGTTGCATTTACAGTTAGCTGAGGGAAACAAGGCATATATGCCTGCTGCACAGTATTCGATGACTACATAGGAGAAAGAAACATTTCTTTCCATTTTGAAGATGGTCATGGTGCCTGATGGTTACTCTTCGAATATTTCAAAGTGTGTGAATCTGACGAGCAAGACATTGCAAGGGTTGAAAAGTCATGACAATCACATATTACTTCAGCAGTTGATTCCAATCGCAATTTGTGATTGTTTATCCCCCAATGTTGTTCAGCCCTTGATTGAGATGAGTAATTTTTTTAGACAGCTTTGTTTAAGAAATCAACGAATGAGTGATTTAAAAAGTTTGCAGGACCGAATTGTACTTACGCTTTGTCACTTTGAGAAACTTTTCCCCCCCTCATTTTTCGATGTTATGGTCCACTTGACATTGCACCTAACTGATGAAGTAATGGCTGTTGGTCCAGTGCAATTCAGGTGGATGTATCCTATTGAACGGTATTTGAGTACATTGAAAAGATTTGTACGCAACAGAGCTCGTCCAGAGGCATCAATAGCCAATGGTTATTTGATGGATGAGTGTACTACCTTTTTTGCAGAATATCTTACGGATGTTGAAACAAAATTAGATAAGCCCTCTCGGATTCATGATGGTCCAGTTGGAGAAGGAACCACATTTGATATGGACAACATCGAGTGGATACAAGCACATCGATATATCTTGTTCAATACTCCATCAGTTGCACCATTAATGCAGTAAGTATCTTATCAATGTGCTTGTATAACTTTTACATGTTTTCTTTGCATAAGTTGATCTTTTAAACATCGCGTAATCATTTGCAGGAAACACATTAATGAGATAAAAGAAGAGATGCATCGTGCGACTGAGTTGCAAATTCAACAATCTCATTATGCGGCATTTCATGATTGGTTCAAGGATTATGTATGTATAAATTGATTTTCATTATGAGTGAAGTATTAAACTAATTATTTCTGCATATATTAGTATTGATTTTTATAAATTATGTAGGTTCGTAAGCTGAGGGAGTTAGGGGACCCCACGCTACCTGAAGTATTTATCCAACTGGCTGAGGGTCCATCTATAACGGCTCGTCGTTATAAAGCTATTGATGCTAATGGTTTTCGATTTCACATTAAAGATGTTGACGACAAACGAGCAACACAAAACAGTGTCATCGGTTGTCCCTTTGTCGATTCTGGTTATTACTATGGTCAATTGATAGACATCATTGAAGTTGTATACACACACGGTTTGAAGTACATATTGTTAAAGTGTAATTGGGTTGATCCAGTGCGTGGATGTAAAGTCGATCAATATCAGTTTTCATTGGTGAATTTTAACTATATGTTATACAAAAATAATGAACGAGTTGAGAATGAACCTTTCATTTTGACATCACAAGCGGAACAAGTATTCTTCGTTACTTTGCCTTCGGATCCAAGTTGGCAAGTTGTTGTCAAAATGTCTCGGCGAGGAGTGTTTTTATTTGAAGAAGATGAACCCGAGACTGTTCCGTTTGTTTACCAACAACTTGATCAACATACCGTATTTCAACGTGAAGAAGATATTTATTGGGTCAGAGCAGCTGTTGAAGGAGAAACGGTCGATTTTCATGCTTAATGAAAGGTATAATTGTTTTCCCGCTATTCAGTAGAATGTCCTAGGATATCATAAATTATCTAATCATTTTATAAATCCTTATAAGTTTTAATCCTCACTTTTGTAAGTTAATTCAGTCATAAATATTTAGGTTGATTAACTTTCTGATTTTCTAAAATTCATTCACAACTAATTATTCAATCCATTTTTTGTTTGATTAACAGTTGTACAAGTTTGATTTATTAAGAACAATCCAATTTATCTTTTAAACACTTTGGAATCATTACTGATATTTTGTATGACTGCAGACATGTCAGGGGAAGAGGCAGAAAATCCACATCATCCATCTGAGGCATCTACGTCTCAGGGTCGAGGTATGTTTGAATGTCATTGTCTATATTTTTTATGTAATTGACATATATATATATATATAACATTTGTCAATTTATATATAAAATTGTTTTCAACAGGATCAGACTCAGCTAGTTCTTCCTCTCGCAGGAGAGGCCCTGGTCATGGCATATTATCATGGAATTCCGACACGACGACAGATGTTTCATTTGATGAGGTATTTCATCCCATGGGACCGAATGCCCCGGCATTTATTCGTCAGCTGGGTCATATCATACGTGACCCACATCGATTTCCATTGACCACGCGTGATTGGGCTTCTATCCCTCAGGACACATTAGATCGTCTATGGAGGGAGGTTCAGGTAAGAAAATAATTTTACTTTATTTTATATTTATAAATAATATTAATATGTTTGATTATTTTCATTATAGAAAAATTTGAAAGTATTCCCTGAAGAGTTTCGGCCCGTGTGTATGAGAAAATGCCGTAAGCTATGGAATGATTATAAAGGCAAAGTGAAGAGGGACCACTGGGTACCAAATGTGGGTGCCCTTGACATTTTGGAAAAAGTCCCGAGAGGTGTCCTCCCGGATCAGTGGCATGACTTGGTTGCATATTGGTCTACTGAGGGTGTTGCGGTTTGTATATTAATTATTTTGTTGTATATATATTTTCAAGAATATGTGATTTGTTTGATATTTGAATGAATTGAATGTAGGAGGTGTCAACACGCCATTCGGAGAATCGAGCGTTGCAGGGACCAGCTCACAGGCTCGGGACTCGTCACGTGTCTCAGATCCGACATGAGGTATATATTATTCATTTTTTAATTTATTAATTAATATGGTTTTGTGTTTATATTCTTTTAATATACAGTTGCGAGGGCAAGGTGCAGCAACTGATAAAATGTCGGTGTGGATAAGGACTCGTGATCGCAATGATCCAGAGGTTGCAGCATTGATAGTAAGTGTCTGTACTTAGCAATAATTACATAAATCTATATATTAACATATATATATTTATATATATTTAAATATTTCACAGGATCAATTTGAAGCTGAGTTAGAACATCTTCCAGAGGACCAGCGACAGCTTCCCATGCGACGGGATGAGATCTTTCATCGCATTATTGGTCGGGACGGGTATGGCTATAGTTTGACCTATGGAGCAGGGATTCCTCGTTCTGTAGTGTCACGCGCTGCGGTTGTCGGTCCTGCTGTTGCTCATATGACACAGCAGATGTCAGATTTTGAGGCACGGCTGCGCGCTTCCGAGGAGACAAATGCGCAATTGACAGCTGAGGTTAGAGCACTGCGGGAATATGTGCGTCGAGCTGATGGTACAGGGGATCATACGATGCAGGTATATACTGTATTTATTTATTTAATTTAAATTATTTTTGTTATTAAAATATTTATAATGTTTATTTGTTGTAGGCACCTGGCCCACCAGAAGGAGGTAGCAGTGATGGCAACGCGTGACGCACCATATATTCACGAGATATGTTTTTTGTTTTTACTGGTAGGGTTGATATTGATGTACTGTATTTATTCATTTAAGTAATGCATTATTACCATCCATGGTGGTCTTTTAAATATTTTATACACATATTGAGTTTTTGATCAGATAATCTTGAATGATTCTACATTTGAAAAAGTCGAACTAATTCCAACAGATCAATAAATCTGATATTATAGATTATGTATTATCCAATATATTTTTTATAAATTTCAGTATGGTATCGATAAAAGAAATATGTATTAATTAGATGTTATCACTTTTATTTTTCACTTTTGTAATAAATGGGATGGCCTTTGCACCCCCGGAGAGCTCCCCGCACCCCCGTAGAGCCCCCCGCACCCCCGTACAGCCCCCCGCACCCCCGTACAGCCCCCCGCCACCCCCGTACAGCCCCCCGCACCCCCGTACAGCCCCCCGCACCCCCGTACATCCCCCCGCACCCCCGTACTGCCCCCCCGCACCCCCGTACTGCCCCCGCCACCCCCCGTACTGCCCCCGCCACCCCCGTACAGGCCCCCGCCACCCCCGTACAGCCCCCCCGCACCCCCGTACAGCCCCCCCCCCCCCCCCCCCCCCCCCCCGCACCCCCGTACAGCCCCCCGCACCCCCGTACAACCCCCCCGCACCCCCGTACAACCCCCCTGCACCCCCGTACAACCCCCCCGCACCCCCGTACTGCCCCCCGCCACCCCCGTACAGGCCCCCGCCACCCCCGTACAGCCCCCCGCACCCCCGTACAGCACCCCCCGCACCCCCGTACTGCCCCCCCGCACCTCCGGAGAGACCCCCACACCCCCGTACAACCCCCCGCACCCCCGTACTGCCCCCCGCCACCCCCGTACAGGCCCCCTCCACCCCCGTACAGCCCCCCGCACCCCCGTAGAGCCCCCCCCCCCCCCCCCCCCGCACCCCCGTACACCCCCCGCACCCCCGTACAACCCCCCGCACCCCCGTACTGCCCCCCGCCACCCCCGTACAGCCCCCCGCCACCCCCGTACAGCCCCCCGATACCCCCGTACAGCCCCCCGCACCCCCGTACATCCCCCCGCACCCCCGTACTGCCCCCCGCCACCCCCGTACAGGCCCCCGCACCCCCGTACAGCCCCCCGCACCCCCGTACAGCCCCCCCCCCCCCCCCCTCCCCCCCGCACCCTCGTACAGCCCCCCGCACCCCCGTACAGCCCCCCCGCACCCCCGTACAGCCCCCCGCACCCCCGTACAACCCCCCGCACCCCCGTACTGCCCCCTGCCACCCCCGTACAGGCCCCCGCCACCCCCGTACAGCCCCCCCCCCCCCCCCCCCCCGCACCCCCGTACAGCCCCCCGCACCCCCGTACAGCCCCCCGCACCCCCGTACATCCCCCCGCCACCCCCGTACAGCCCCCCGCCACCCCCCGTACAGCCCCCCGCACCCCCGTACATCCCCCCGCACCACCGTACTGCCCCCCGCCACCCCCGTACAGGCCCCCGCCACCCATGTACAGCCCCCCGCACCCCCGTACAGCCCCCCGCCATCCCCGTACAGCCCCCCGCACCCCCGTACAACCCCCCGATTGTGTCGTTTTTCAGCAGCGCGACGCGCGCTGAAATGGCGCGTTGGGGGGTCAAAACCATCTGAACGACCTCCGAATTCCACGAAACCATACGACAACATCCGGGGTGTGAATTGTAAAATGTTCGGCCAGACGGCACCTCATTTGGAGGTGCCGTGTGACCGTGGCGGCCGGAAACGCGTTTCCGGCGCGTTAAACACCAAAACGGCGTGCGGCGGTCCGATTCGGAGAAAACGTGCTCTGAACGACCTGAAACCGCACGGGAACGATAGAAATATCATTCCTGAGATGCAGGAGGAGGCCGCACGTCCATCGGACGTGCGGTGCGCGCGGTACGTCCGATTGTGTCGTTTTCAGCAGCGCTGCGCGCGCTGAAATGGCGCGTTGGGGGGTCAAAACCACCCGAACGACCTCCGAATGCCACGAAACCGTACGAAAAGATCCGGGGAGTGAATTGTGAAATGGTCGGCCAGACGGCACCTCATTTGGAGGTGCCGTGTGACCGCGGCGGCCGGAAACGCATTTTCGGCGCCGTTAAACACCATAACGGCGTGCATCGGTCCGATTCGGAGCAAACGTGCTCCGAATGACCTGAAACCGCACGGGAACGATAGAAATATTATTCCTGAGATGCAGGAGGAGGCCGCACGTCCATCGGACGTGCGGTGCGCGCGGCACGTCCGATTGTGTCGTTTTCAGCAGCGCGGCGCGCGCTGAAATGGCGCGTTGGGGGGTCAAAACCACCCGAACGACCTCCGAATGCCACGAAACCGTACGACAACATCCGAGGTGTGAATTTTGAAATGGTCGGCCAGACGGAACCTCATTCGGAGGTGCCGTGTGACCGCGGCGGCCGGAAACGCGTTTCTGGCGCCGTTAAACACCAAAACGGCGTGCTGCGGTCCGATTCGGAGCAAACGTGCTCCGAACGACCTGAAACCGCACACGAACGATAGAAATATTATTCCTGAGATGCAGGAGGAGGCCACACGTCCATCGGACGTGCGGTGCGCGCGGCACGTCCGATTGTGTCGTTTTCAGCAGCGCGGCGCACGCTGAAATGACGCGTTGGGGGGTCAAAACCACCCGAACGACCTCCGAATGCAATGAAACTGTACGACAACATCCGGGGCGTGAATTGTGAAATGGTCGGCCAGACGGCACCTCATTCGGAGGTGCCGTGTGACCGCTGCGGCCGGAAACGCGTTTCCGGCGGCATTAAACACCAAAACGGCGTGCGGCGGTCCGATTCGGAGCAAACGTGCTCCGAACGACCTGAAACCGCACGGGAACGATAGAAATATTATTCCTGAGATGCAGGAGGAGGCCGCACGTCCATCGGACGTGCGGTGCGCGCGGCACGTCCGATTGTGTCGTTTTCAGCAGCGCGGCGCGCGCTGAAATGGCGCGTTGGGGGGTCAAAACCACCCGAACGACCTCCTAATGCCACGGAACCGTACGACAACATCCGGGGTGTGAATTGTGAAATGGTCGGCTAGACGGCACCTCATTCGGAGGTGCCGTGTGACCGCGGCGGCCGGAAACGCGTTTCCGGCGCCGTTAAACACCAAAACGGCGTGCGGCGGTCCGATTCGGAGCAAACGTGCTCCGAACGACCTGAAATCGCACACGAACGATATAAATATTATTCCTGAGATGCAGGAGGAGGCCGCACGTCCATCGGACGTGCGGTGCGCGTGGCACGTCCGATTGTGTCGTTTTCAGCAGCGCGGCGCGCGATGAAATGGCGCGTTGGGGGGTCAAAACCACCCGAACGACCTCCGAATGCCACGAAACCGTACGACAACATCCGGGGCGTGAATTGTGAAATGGTCGGCCAGACGGAACCTCATTCGGAGGTGCCGTGTGACCGCGGCGGCCGGAAACGCGTTTCCGGCGCCGTTAAACACCAAAACGGCGTGCGGCGGTCCGATTCGGAGCAAACGTGCTCCGAACGACCTGAAACCGCACGGGAACGATAGAAATATAATTACTGAGATGCAGAAGGAGGCCTCACGTCCATCGGACGTGCGGTGCGCGCGGCACGTCCGATTGTGTCGTTTTCAGCAGCGCGGCGCGCGCTGAAATGGCGCGTTGGGGGGTCAAAACCACCCGAACGACCTCCGAATGCCACGAAACCGTACGACAAAATCCGGGGCGTGAATTGTGAAATGGTCGGCTAGACGGAACCTCATTCGGAGGTGCCGTGTGACCGCGGCGGCCGGAAACGCGTTTCTGGCGCCGTTAAATACCAAAACGGCGTGCGGCGATCCGATTCGGAGAAAACGTGCTCTGAACGACCTGAAACCGCACACGAACGATAGAAATATTATTCCTGAGATGTAGGAGGAGGCCTCACGTCCATCAGACGTGCGGTGCGCGCGGCACGTCCGATTGTGTCGTTTTCAGCAGCGCGGCGCGCGCTGAAATGACGCGTTGGGGGGTCAAAACCTCCCGAACGACCTCCGAATGCCACGAAACCATACGACAACATCAGGGGTGTGAATTGTGAAATGGTCGGCCAGACGGCATCTCATTCGGAGGTGCCGTGTGACCGCGGCGGCCGGAAACGCGTTTCCGGCGCCTTTAAACACCAAAACGGCGTGCGGCGGTCCGATTCGGAGCAAACGTGCTCCGAACGACCTGAAACCGCACGGGAACGATAGAAATATTATTCCTGAGATGCAAGAGGAGGCCGCATGTCCATCGGACGTGCGGTGCGCGCGGCACGTCCGATTGTGTCGTTTTCAGCAGCGCGACGCGCGCTGAAATGGCGCGTTGGGGGGTCAAAACCACCCGAACGACCTCCGAATGCCACGAAACCGTACGACAACATCTGGGGCGTGAATTTTGAAATGGTCGGCCAAACGGCACCTCATTCGGAGGTGTCGTGTGACCACGGCGGCCGGAAACGCGTTTTCGGCGCCGTTAAACACCAAAACGGCGTGCGGCGGTCCGATTCGGAGCAAACGTGCTCCGAACGACCTGAAACCGCACGGGAACGATAGAAATATTATTCATGAGATGCAAGAGGAGGCCGCACGTCCATCGGACGTGCGGTGCGCACGGCACGTCCGATTGTGTCGTTTTCAGCAGCGCGGCGCGCGCTGAAATGGCACGTTGGGGGGTCAAAACCACCCGAACGACCTCCGAATGCCACGAAACCATACGACAACATCCGGGGCGTGAATTGTGAAATGGTCGGCCAGACAGCACCTCATTCAGAGGTGCCGTGTGACCGTGGCGGCCGGAAACGCATTTCCGGCGCCGTTAAACACCAAAACGGCGTGCGGCGGTCCGATTCGGAGCAAACGTGCTCCGAACGACCTGAAACCGCACACGAACGATAGAAATATTATTCCTGAGATGCAGGAGGAGGCCGCACGTCCATCGGACGTGCGGTGCGCGCGGCACGTCCGATTGTGTCGTTTTCAGCAGCGCGACGCGCGCTGAAATGGCGCGTTGGGGGGTCAAAACCACCCGAACGACCTCCGAATGCCACGAAACCGTACGACAACATCCGGGGCATGAATTGTGAAATGGTCGGCCAGACGGCACCTCATTCAGAGGTGGCGTGTGACTGCGGCGGCCGGAAACGCGTTTCCGCTACCGTTAAACACCAAAACGGCGTGCGGCGGTCTGATTCGGAGCAAACGTGCTATGAACGACCTGAAACCGCACGGGAATGATAGAAATATTATTCCTGAGATGCAGGAGGAGGCCGCACGTCCATCGGACGTGCGGTGCGCGCGGCACGTCCGATTGTGTCGTTTTCAGCAGCGCGGCGCGCGCTGAAATGGCGCGTTGGGGGGTCAAAACCACCCGAACGACCTCCTAATGCCACGGAACCGTACGACAACATCCGGGGTGTGAATTGTGAAATGGTCGGCTAGACGGCACCTCATTCGGAGGTGCCGTGTGACCGCTGCGGCCGGAAACGCGTTTCCGGCGGCATTAAACACCAAAACGGCGTGCGGCGGTCCGATTCGGAGCAAACGTGCTCCGAACGACCTGAAACCGCACGGGAATGATAGAAATATTATTCCTGAGATGCAGGAGGAGGCCGCACGTCCATCGGACGTGCGGTGCGCGCGGCACGTCCGATTGTGTCGTTTTCAGCAGCGCGGCGCGCGCTGAAATGGCGCGTTGGGGGGTCAAAACCACCCGAACGACCTCCTAATGCCACAGAACCGTACGACAACATCCGGGGTGTGAATTGTGAAATGGTCGGCTAGACGGCACCTCATTCGGAGGTGCCGTGTGACCGCGGCGGCCGGAAACGCGTTTCCGGCGCCGTTAAACACCAAAACGGCGTGCGGCGGTCCGATTCGGAGCAAACGTGCTCCGAACGACCTGAAATCGCACACGAACGATATAAATATTATTCCTGAGATGCAGGAGGAGGCCGCACGTCCATCGGACGTGCGGTGCGCGTGGCACGTCCGATTGTGTCGTTTTCAGCAGCGCGGCGCGCGATGAAATGGCGCGTTGGGGGGTCAAAACCACCCGAACGACCTCCGAATGCCACGAAACCGTACGACAACATCCGGGGCGTGAATTGTGAAATGGTCGGCCAGACGGAACCTCATTCGGAGGTGCCGTGTGACCGCGGCGGCCGGAAACGCGTTTCCGGCGCCGTTAAACACCAAAACGGCGTGCGGCGGTCCGATTCGGAGCAAACGTGCTCCGAACGACCTGAAACCGCACGGGAACGATAGAAATATAATTACTGAGATGCAGAAGGAGGCCTCACGTCCATCGGACGTGCGGTGCGCGCGGCACGTCCGATTGTGTCGTTTTCAGCAGCGCGGCGCGCGCTGAAATGGCGCGTTGGGGGGTCAAAACCACCCGAACGACCTCCGAATGCCACGAAACCGTACGACAACATCCGGGGCGTGAATTGTGAAATGGTCGGCTAGACGGCACCTCATTCGGAGGTGCCGTGTGACCGCGGCGGCCGGAAACGCGTTTCCGGCGCCGTTAAATACCAAAACGGCGTGCGGCGGTCCGATTCGGAGAAAACGTGCTCTGAACGACCTGAAACCGCACACGAACGATAGAAATATTATTCCTGAGATGTAGGAGGAGGCCTCACGTCCATCAGACGTGCGGTGCGCGCGGCACGTCCGATTGTGTCGTTTTCAGCAGCGCGGCGCGCGTTGAAATGACGCGTTGGGGGGTCAAAACCTCCCGAACGACCTCCGAATGCCACGAAACCGTACGACAACATCAGGGGTGTGAATTGTGAAATGGTCGGCCAGACGGCATCTCATTCGGAGGTGCCGTGTGACCGCGGCGGCCGGAAACGCGTTTCCGGCGCCTTTAAACACCAAAACGGCGTGCGGCGGTCCGATTCGGAGCAAACGTGCTCCGAACGACCTGAAACCGCACGGGAACGATAGAAATATTATTCCTGAGATGCAAGAGGAGGCCGCATGTCCATCGGACGTGCGGTGCGCGCGGCACGTCCGATTGTGTCGTTTTCAGCAGCGCGGCGCGCGCTGAAATGGCGCGTTGGGGGGTCAAAACCACCCGAACGACCTCCGAATGCCACGAAACCGTACGACAACATCTGGGGCGTGAATTTTGAAATGGTCGGCCAAACGGCACCTCATTCGGAGGTGTCGTGTGACCACGGCGGCCGGAAACGCGTTTTCGGCGCCGTTAAACACCAAAACGGCGTGCGGCGGTCCGATTCGGAGCAAACGTGCTCCGAACGACCTGAAACCGCACGGGAACGATAGAAATATTATTCATGAGATGCAAGAGGAGGCCGCACGTCCATCGGACGTGCGGTGCGCACGGCACGTCCGATTGTGTCGTTTTCAGCAGCGCGGCGCGCGCTGAAATGGCACGTTGGGGGGTCAAAACCACCCGAACGACCTCCGAATGCCACGAAACCATACGACAACATCCGGGGCGTGAATTGTGAAATGGTCGGCCAGACGGCACCTCATTCAGAGGTGCCGTGTGACCGTGGCGGCCGGAAACGCATTTCCGGCGCCGTTAAACACCAAAACGGCGTGCGGCGGTCCGATTCGGAGCAAACGTGCTCCGAACGACCTGAAACCGCACACGAACGATAGAAATATTATTCCTGAGATGCAGGAGGAGGCCGCACGTCCATCGGACGTGCGGTGCGCGCGGCACGTCCGATTGTGTCGTTTTCAGCAGCGCGACGCGCGCTAAAATGGCGCGTTGGGGGGTCAAAACCACCCGAACGACCTCCGAATGCCACGAAACCGTACGACAACATCCGGGGCATGAATTGTGAAATGGTCGGCCAGACGGCACCTCATTCAGAGGTGTCGTGTGACTGCGGCGGCCGGAAACGCGTTTCCGCTACCGTTAAACACCAAAACGGCGTGCGGCGGTCCGATTCGGAGCAAACGTGCTATGAACGACCTGAAACCGCACGGGAATGATAGAAATATTATTCCTGAGATGCAGGAGGAGGCCGCACGTCCATCGGACGTGCGGTGCGCGCGGCACGTCCGATTGTGTCGTTTTCAGCAGCGCGGCGCGCGCTGAAATGGCGCGTTGGGGGGTCAAAACCACCCGAGCGACCTCCGAATGCCACGAAACCATACGAAAACATCCTGGGAGTGAATTGTGAAATGGTCGGCCAGACGGCACCTCATTCGGAGGTGCCGTGTGACCGCGGCGGCCGGAAACGCGTTTCCGGCGCCGTTAAACACCAAAACGGCGTGCTGCGGTCCGATTCGGAGCAAACGTGCTCCGAACGACCTGAAACCGCACGGGAACGATAGAAATATTATTCCTGAGATGCAGGAGGAGGCCGCACATCCATCGGACGTGCGGTGCGCGCGGCACGTCCGATTGTGTCGTTTTCAGCAGCGCGGCGCGCGCTGAAATGGCGCGTTGGGGGGTCAAAACCACCCGAACGACCTCCGAATGCCATGAAACCGTACGACAACATCCAGGGCGTGAATTTTGAAATGGTCGGCCAGACGGAACCTCATTCGGAGGTGCCGTGTGACCGCGGCGGCCGGAAACGCGTTTCCGGCACCGTTAAACACCAAAACGGCGTGCGGCGGTCCGATTCGGAGCAAACGTGCTCCGAACGACCTGAAACCGCACGGGAACGATAGAAATATTATTCCAGAGATGAAGGAGGAGGCCTCACCTCCATCGGACGTGCGGTGCGCGCGGCACGTCCGATTGTGTCGTTTTCAGCAGCGCGGCGCGCGCTGAAATGGCGCGTTGGGGGGTCAAAACCACCCGAACGACCTCCGAATGCCACGAAACCGTACGACAACATCCGGGGCGTGAATTGTGAAATGGTCGGCCAGACGGCACCTCATTCGGAGGTGCCGTGTGACCGCGGCGGCCGGAAATGCGTTTCCGGTGCCGTTAAACACCAAAACGGCGTGCGGCGGTCCGATTCGGAGCAAATGTGCTCCGAACGACCTGAAATGAGATTATTACTTGAATCGAAGTTTTTAAATTATTATAGCACAATGATTTGATATTATATATATATTAAATATATATTAAATATATATTAAAACATTTAAAATATATTATATATATATATATATATTTAAAATATTGTATTTAATAGTATATATATGAATATTTTTACACACACATATATATATATATATATTCAATTCAATAAAAAAATTTTAAATTTTTTTTTATAATAGCGACCGCCATTGGCGGTCGCTAATGGCCTCTAGCGACGAGGCAACAGCGACAGCCAATGGCGGTCGCTAATGGGCTTATTTATAGTAGTGTTTCCTTGCAACAATCAACTCTGTTATCCGTGTCCGAAATGGGAACATGACCATCAACTTTGGGAACATGAGTCTAGACTTGAACATCTATAATGCAAGCTCACAAATAGGAGATGATGAGGAAATTCATGATGTAAACATGTTAGGAAGCATTGAAAATGAATCCATAGAACATCAAGAAATATTTTATGGATGTTTAAGTCATGATGAGATTGATTTCCTTTGTTCACATGAAGGAAGTTTATCTCCTTGGCTTGAATCATTTTCAAATTGCTCCTATAATGATGTCATAGGACCAACAATCAGTGAAACCTTTCAGGAAACCACATTCATGGAGACAACTCAAACTCCCTTCCCTAACCCAGGTCAATACAATCTTGTGGCTGAAACTTCTACACATGGGGAATCAATTCAATCTAAATATCTAGGAAACAAATTTGATCTTGATCCAATGCCCCAATCTTCTGCTGAAATTCGTAACCAACCAGATCTTGAATTGAAGGAACTTCCTACTTCCCTCAAGTATGCCTTCCTAGGGGAAAATCAAACACATCCTATAGTCATATCTTCTTCTCTTGAATCCAATCAGGAGGGGATGCTTCTAGATGTCCTTAGGAAACACAAGAAAGCCATTGGTTGGACCCTGTCTGATATTCCTGGGATTATCCCACTTATTGGAACTCATAGGATTACTCTTGAATCTGAATCCAAACCATGTCTTCAACCTCAGAGGAGACTCAATCCAAATCTTATGGATGTGGTAAGGAAAGAACTTCTTAAGTTGTTGAAAGCTGGTATCATCTACCCCATAGCTGAGAGTGAGTGGGTAAGCCCAATTCAAGTTGTCCTAATGAAAGCTGGAATCACTGTGATCACTAATAAGGATGGGGAAATTCTTCCAAGTAGGGTGAGTAGTGGATGGAGAGTCTGTATCGACTATAGGAAGCTCAACTCTTATACCAAGAAACACCATTTTACCTTGCCCATTATTGATCAAGTCCTCGAGCGAGTGGCGGGTCATCAATTCTATTGCTTCCTAGATGGGTACTCAGGGTACAATCAAATTGAGGTCTCCTTGGAGGATCAAGGGAAGACAACCTTCACCTGTCCATTCGGCACCTTTGCCTTCAAACGCATGCCGTTCGGGTTATGCAATGCCCCTGGAACCTTCCAGCGGTGCATGATGGGAATCTTCTCAGATATGGTAGGGGATTTTCTAGAGGTCTTCATGGATTACTTCTCTGTCTTTGAGGATACATTTGAGGGATGTCTTAGGAATGTAGAGAGAGTTTTGTCAAGATGTGAAGAATAGAATCTGGTCCTAAACTGGGAAAAATGCCATTTCATGGTAAAAGAGGGGTTAGTCCTTGGCCATATAGTCTCGGGTAGGGGAATTGAAGTTGATAAAGCAAAGGTTGACATCATTCGTCACCTTCCATCACCCAGAACTGTTAAGGAAGTGAGGTCCTTCTTAGGGCATGCTAGTTTCTATAGAAGATTCATTAAGGACTTTAGTTCAATCTCTCGCCCTCTTTGTGCTCTCCTAGTAAAGGATGCTCCATTTGTTTGGACAGAAAGCTGTGAGGGTTCATTTTCAACCCTTAAATCCGCTCTCACCTCTCCTCACATTATAAAATCTCCAAACTGGGACCTTCCTTTCGAACTCATGTGTGATGCCAGTGACTTTGCTATAGGAGCGGTGTTAGGACAACGGTGTGATAAAACTCCATATGTCATTTCTTATGCAATCAAATCCTTAAATGATGCCCAAATCAATTACACCACCACTGAAAAGGAGTTACTTGCTGTTGTGTTTGCCTTAGAGAAATTCAGGTCCTACCTCTTAGGATCACCCATCATTGTATTCACCGACCATTCAGCTCTAAAATATCTCTTCCAAAAACAAGATGCCAAGGCTAGATTGATTAGGTGGGTCCTTCTTCTTCAAGAGTTCGATTTAACCATTAAGGATAAAAAGGTGTCAAGAATGTTGTAGCTGATCACCTCTCTAGGCTGGAATTCAAGGAGAACTCACATCACCTTTCTGTGTCTGATTCATTTCCCGATGAAAACCTCTATTCTGTGAGTGATTGCCCTTGGTATGCGGACATAGCCAACTTCTTAGTTTCAGGGGTCATTCCAAAATTCTTAGGGACCCAAGCTAGAAGAAAATTTCTTTCTGATGTCAAGCATTATGTGTTTGATGATCCATACCTATATAAGTTCTGTCCTGACCAAGTCATTAGGAGGTGTGTGCCAGAATCCGAACAAGAGTCCATCCTAATGTTCTGTCATAGTGAGGCTTGTGGAGGTCACTTTTCCTCTAAGAAAACTTCTTCCAAGGTTCTTCAATGTGGTCTCTTTTGGCCCACCCTCTCAAGGGACTCCTACAAATTTTGTCAAAGCTGTCCTAGGTGTCAACAAGTAGGGTCCATCACAAAAAGGAATCAAATGCCTCTCACTCCAATATTAGTGGTTGAAATATTTGACTGTTGGGAATTGATTTCATGGGTCCCTTTCCAAACTCTATGGGATATCTTTACATTCTCTTGGCTGTTGATTATGTCTCAAAATGGGTTGAGGCCATTCCTACAAAATCCAATGACCATCAAACTGTGATTAGATTCCTTAAAGAAAACATCTTCTATAGATTTGGGATTCCTAGGGCTATCATTAGTGATCGTGGAACTCATTTCTGCAATCGCCCATTCTCATCGCTCATGGAGAAGTATTGAATTTATCACAAAGTGTCCACCGCTTACCACCCACAAACCAATGGTCAAGCTGAGTTAGCCAATAGAGAAATCAAACAAATTCTTCAGAAAACTGTTAATCCATCGAGGAAAGATTGGTCGAGCAAACTCTTAGATGCTCTTTGGACATATAGAACAGCATTTAAAACTATCCTAGGAATGTCCCCATATAGGTTGGTTTATGGTAAAGCATGCCATTTTCCAGTGGAGATTGAGCATAAGGCCTTTTGGGCAATCAAAAAAATGAACTTTGACATTTCTTTGGCAGGAATAAAGAGAAAATTGGATCTAAATGAGCTTGAGGAACTTAGGATGGAGGCTTATGAAAATTCAAGGATCAATAAAGCTAGAGTTCAAGCCTACCAGTCTAGGAATCTTAAAACTAAACACATTGAACCAGGGAAACCTGTGCTTTTGTATAGTTCTAAACTTCATTTGCACCCGGGAAAGTTGAGGTCTAGATGGTCCGGTCCATACATAGTGCATAAGGTGTACCCCCATGGGGCTGTTGAAATTCAAGATCCCACCAATGGTCAAATATTTAAAGTTAATGGTCATAGAGTCAAACCATTCATAGAACCATTCCAAAAACATGAGGTTGATGAAGACCTGAGTGAACCTACCTTTGATGAAAAAAAAACAAAAATTAATCAATAAGGGGTTTAAGTCGAGCTAACGACATTAAAAAAAGCATTGAATGGGAGGCAACCCATGATTTTTAAATTTACAATCACTTTATTGTTTTAATCAATTTTTTTTAGCAAAACAATTTGATATAATTTTACCTCATATTGTTGACCTGTTCTTCTCTTATGAGTATGGATGGGTATGAAAGGGGAGCACCGTATTCATCCGTGTCACGCGGTGCGATCCCTGAGTATTATCTTACCCAGAAATTAAAAAGAAGACAATGTATCAACAATATAGGTGTTTGTAAGTTTTTATTTTATTTCATTAAAAAACAAAAAACAAAAAAAACAAAAAAAACTGAAAAAAAAGAGACACACCGTAGGACGTGGGTCAAACCCCGTCACGACCGGCGAAGCCGCGGGACTCGAACCCGAGACCGAAGGGAGACAGGGGCGCACGCCTACCACTGAACTACGGTGGTTGGTGCTTCCTTATTCTATCTTCTATATATATACTTATATTTTAAAATTTGGAATATATACATAAATTTTTTTTAAAAAAAAATTATTACTTGTTATGAGTGTCGATCGTTGGAGTTTCAAAATTAACAAGTATGTTTTATCTTTATTTTTATTTTTATTTTATTTTTTATTTTATTGTTTTTTTTTAGAAAAGGGAACCTCAAGGGGTTTCCATTGTGTCTAACTATGTTGGTTTTTGAGATTCAGGGGCTGCCAAGTTTGATGGATTTTCAGGGAAATCATAGGAGTACAAGCGTACACTACCATGAGGATTCTTCAAGTGACATGGAGACCAAGGGATTAAATGAGAGAATCACAAACTTCAAAATAAAATATCAGGTGAAATTGTTCTATGTTTCTATTCTCTGCCTGTACCCCTTCTAAATTATATTTTCTTTAAACACTGAGGATAGTGTTATATTATGTTGGGGGGAGGTGAAAATAAAAATCAATCACATAGAGGAATAAAATGTGCATGTTAATTGAATGAAAATTTTCCTTAACCTTGAACATGTTATTACACATTGAAAACCTTGAAAACTGAATATTAAATAATTTTGTATTCCTTGATTCTGATTTTAATACATGTTAAAGTTCATGAGCATAAAATTTTGGAAAGTGTGGCTGTCTAATGTGATTTTTCACTGTTACATTTTCATCCAATTTTTATAAAAAAAATCACAATGCACGTCCGTTGGATTGTGGGGTATTAATTTGAATTCTTGGGGTCCCATAACAAATAGCATAGTTTTGGTGATCATTTTAAATTTAATATGAGTATTTTAAAAAATATATATATAAAAAAGAGGTGTAAAAAAACACACAAAAAAAACAACAATAAATTTGCGCATAGAGCAATGAAATGACTTAATGTGTGGCTTTCGGCACTTGGGGATCGTGACTCCATAGTTTTCTGGCCCAGAGTTGAGAATTTTATCTCTATTTGTGGAAATTCGAATTTGTTTTTGAATGAGTTAACTTGAGATGATGCCCGAGTATGTGGGCTTCACTTGGTTCCCTAAGGCCTTTGAGCCTGGGAGTCATCGGCAAAGTATCGCTACAAGGGTTGACTCATTTGAATTCAATTTCAATAACCATGGCAACATTGCAAAAAAAAATGAATACTCATATTAATATTAAAATGTGATTCCACCTAGCGCTTCCATCTTTCCCCCCTTGAATAAAAATGAACCTCCATGTCTATTGTGACACACAACACATCATCATGATTAATGGTAATTGGATGAAATGTGGCATTGAATTTGATCAGAAGAATGAGCTTGGGATTGGGTTATGCTTTAGAACCTACATTGTATTAAATGATTTTGATGGGATGCATAATTTTTTTGGTATGAGGTATTTTGGTGAGCATTGTTTATTAAAATGTTTTTGGAAAAGGGAATTTGATTTTCATAATCTTTGAGTTATTTGCTCGGGACTAGCAAATCTCAAGTTGGGGGGTGTGATTAGACAATAAAAACACATTTTATAATTAAATTTTATTGGGGTTAAAAGTTCATTTTTGATCATATGGGCCTGAGTTAGTACATTTTAATTTTAAACATCCACTCTCATCAATTGTGCACTTCATGCCTAATGTACACCAATTTAGGCCCAATGACTCATATGATTTTATTGAATGTAATTATTCATGTTTTAATATTATATTTTTGTAAGTGTATCTTCACTTCAAATTTAAATGTTTCTCATTCAGGGAGCAAGGAAAGATTCATAAAGGATGATGAAGATATTTGGTGATGAAAGGAGACAATTCTGGTAAAGGCAGATTGGACATTAACCCACTGTTGAGGATGTGGGTCCCACAATACTGTACCAATGAAGTCCAAATTTCTTGTGATGATAGCAGCAATACAGGGGAACAAATCAGTATTCAAGACAAAGTGCTAATTCGGTCTCCATGATGGTGATCAAGGCAGCCCAAATGGAAGATCAGAATCTGGGCCAGAATCTGCGGCCCAGAATTGCATCCCAATGAATCTTCCATATCTCCCTAACGACAAATTAAATTGGGCTGATATTTTACAGGCGGTAGGAGTACAGCCGGAGCTTGTTTTTTGTCTTCTATGGCCCACTCCAAATCGGCCATCTAGAAGGACTTTGAAGCGGATCTGTCAAGTGGATGCAAGCTGGATGCCATCTCGGGTCAAGGGTGGAGAAGTCTCCTCTCCACCTACTTTCCACCACCTATGCCTTTCCTCATTGATTGGGATGACTTGGACTATTGGAGCTCGGACTAAGGATCCGAATTTTCCTATTTAAGTCAGTGGTGGTTAGGAGGAACTCATACCTTCTTTCATGTAATGTTATTATGCTCAATTTTCGTTGTAATGCTTTCATTTTCCCCATGTAAGTTACTTTTTGCATTTCTATGTTCTTAATCCAATTCCTTCTCTTCTCTTCTTACAATTTCTATACTTAACTCTCTAAAATCAAAAAATCACAGTGATAACTCTGTGTGTTGGTGATATAGTTTACACATAGGTGTGAATTCCATTCACACACACGGAGGAGTGCTCGTTATTTCCGCGGTTTTAATCTCTTCAATTCAATTCTTGTAAGCCGTCTTCCGCCCACCATTGATAGTTTATCATAAATGGAGGGATAACCCTTTAATGGTTTGATCTTAGGAAGATGAAAAGGCTGGATTTATTTATATTTAATGCACGAATTGTTGTTAATTGGTTAAATAATTCAAGACTTCCATTCTTCAATTATTTTCGCTCCTCATCTTCACTGTGTTTGAAAAGGCTAATTCCAATTACTAAATTAACCATATACCTTGGAGAGATCATGAATCTGGTTCTATAAGTGTGTTGGTGACTAGTAATTGAGTTTAGTTAGTATCTAACCAGAAAATGATGAAGGTAGTGTTATTTTGAAGAATAGTTTCATCAAGAATTAATAAAACCAAAAATTTGTCTAAAGAAATAAAATGCATTCAATCCACCCAAGCGTAACCCTAAGATCAACCCATTTCATTAAAATTGAACTCAACTAATCTTATTAGTCTTCTCCCAAAACACTTAAAAACAAATCCATGTTGGCCACTTCATAGCCAAAAATCCATCCCTTAGGTTGTGTATCTTAGGTATCTTCTTAGGTCTCTGTGGAATCGACAACCCAAGATACACTACAAGGACCGTTCTACCCTTCTACTCTTGGGTAAATTTGGGCGTGAACCATATAGTATGATAGGTTATATAGATCAAATATATCATATGAAGATGTCTGATATATTTTTTATCATTGGATCAAATATTTTATGGACTACCAATCTGAATATATACGTGTTTGGATAGTACATAAGGGATACCATGTATTATAAACATTGTATGTTAAATATAAGAGTTGATAATTTAAATTCATTTTGAGTGACCATGTGTTATTGGTTGTTTCCAGATATCTAGATATTATAGTGTTAAGGGTTGCATTAATCTTTATCCCTAGTTCATAGGGCCTTTAATGGTTTAGAGTTAGGTTTCCGTTATGCAAAAAAAATTTATCTAAACAATTCTGGTTGAGTTTACAATATTTTCTAGACATCTAATATTTTTATAAATATTTAATAGAGAGACCCTCATCATAAACTCATGTGGTATATAATAGAGAATTTTGGAGTGAGATTTGAATGTTCGTTTATAATATATGATGATTTTTAGTCCATTTATTATTATAAGAATTTTTTCTTTTTTTGATTTAATATTATTTATTCCATATTTCAATTTTTTTAATAAAAATAATGTGTAAATTTTTTTAGAGATAATCATTCATGAGAATAATCTCATATATGCGTCAAATTTTAATGGTTTATTTTTTTTATCAAGTGTTTAGTTTTAATTTCCATGAACAAGATTCATGCCAGGGGATTATTACAGGAAGGAATATATGTTAAATTAGTTTCATTCATGGATATTTATGAATCTAAAATATATTATCCGAGTAGAATATATTAATTAGATTAATATGAGTTTAATTATTATCTAATGAATCGAACACACTATAACACTATACTATATCATGATTATATCTAAGAATTACAGATTTTATGTATTAGTGAAATTGAAATAGTTAAATATCTGCTATTATTGAAATAGAATAATACCCTAATTCCTATAATTGATAAATTAAGGGTTAAATTATATAATAGTAAGCAATGCGGATGTATTTTTGTGTTATGTTATAACGTTTTAGGCTATAAGAAAGGCCCTTATTTTTTAAAAATGTTTCTTTTTGGTTTTTTATTGTTTTTGTGTTTGTAACAATATACTGTGATTGATACTTGATAAATTTGAAATTAAATATTACTATAAATATTCAAATTGAGGAAATAGTATATTTCCTAATGAAATTTTGTAGTAAATATTATTATAATTTTAAAATTTTCATTATTCCATATTGGACTTGGATATCATCAAAATTGATTCATTACTGACTCAGATGATTATTGAGGGGATAAATTAGTTACCGACATATTATTGTATTTAAATTAATAAAACTATCCTTACATTATAATTAAGATCATTAATCCATGATATTTATCCATCAATTTTTTATTTATAAATTTTTTTTCATGTTTTCCAGCTTATAATTTCATTTTTTATATCCAATTTTATCCTCTGGTTTTTCATTGGTGCTATAATTTTTTTATTCACCAAATTTTGGTTTTTTACCCTTATCATAAAAGATATATTTAGATTTATCTAATTTATTCTCTAATAATTGATTTATCTATCTACCCTATATTATATTGGATGTCTATCACATTATCTCACAAATGAATGAATTGAGGGGATTGGTTATATATTTTATGTGGGATTATCATAATAATTTGAATATTTGATCATTAGAATTCATCATCAAATGATGAAATGATTAATTAATTGATTATTGGTAGGTGATTCATATATATTCCTTCATTTTTATTGGAAAATTACAAAAATATATTCTCTTTCTATACATTTCATATTAAGTCATTATATAAATTAAATTTAAAATAGTATGGAGTTGAAATTATTTTTTTATAATTATTTCCATTGGTTTTATATTAATAATTATTTATTATTATTTCTATTACATGATTTAACCTTGAATAAGTACAATTTTGTAAGAAATGGAAATGATTTTTATGGATGAGAGTATTTTTTATTTGAGATGATCTGGTTATAAAAAATTGTATAGTCATAAAAATGATATGGATGGGGAATTCAAATATAAATTAAATAAATTGAATCATTTTAGATGTTTTATGATAGAAATGGTAAATTTAAAAAATCATAATCAAATATTTTTAGTGGGATTAAATATTAGTTATAAAATAAAATGATAAGACTATAAAATGGAAAAAGGTAACAAATGATGTGTTAGTTTGAAACTCATTATCAACTAAGAATAATTTTGAAATAAAAGGTCATACTAATTATTTAAATTAATGTGATATATATTTTTCATTTTATTGGGGGTTATATTATTCCTATACCAAAGAATATTTTTTTGTGGTGTCAGTTATGGGAGTACATCTAATGGATGTAGACCCTATAATGGGGTTTTTATTGATAAACCATTATAGTATTTTTTGTTTTATTGACCCCGCCGCAGGGGTTATATAACATTTCTAAACTACATCTATGATCATTATTATTGGTAGACTCTTCATCATTTATGATATAGTGGAAATAAATCTTTAACTAAACCATTATTCATATTATTTCATCACCAAACATTATGGTTATGAAGTGGTTGTATTATTTTTGGTATGTATTTTAATTTTTTTTGTACGTGTATTTGGTATATGGCCATGATATGTGATTATGGTATGTGTATTTGGTATATATTTTTATTCTGTGGACATCGGAAGGGATATTTTCTCTAAGACATATCTCATTGTGACCTCAGGCTGAATGAATATTTGTTCATGAATCTAATAAGTACAATATTACAATAAATTATTAATTCACTATAACAATATTCTATAGTGATTTTGATTATTATGATATAGTTATAATAATCTACATTTGACCATTTATGGGATGAAAAATATGTTTCAATATTTATTCAAAAAGGAATAACCACTTTTTCCCAAATTAGTACTGGTTTATTGGAAGGATCCATCTAAATATACTTTTATTCTTTAAATTTATTTTATATTATTTTTTTCAAAATTATTAGAATGAAATGGTTACCATACCAGACCCAAATAACATTTGACAATAATATTTATGGACATTAGAGGAGACATTTTCTATTAATAGATTCATTATTTCATATATTATTTTTTAGAGTTAATTTGGTGGTATTACATTATAGGTATATTATTACAATTATGATGATATTGGGATAGTTTATATTGATATTATTAACATTGATATGTGAATTTAATTTTGTTAATATTATTAAATTGTCATACACTTACATTTTTTCATGTCATGTACTCTTACTCTTAGTCTCAAACATGGGGATTATTGGAGGTTGGATTCAGGTGTAAATCATTGATTCCCTAGAGACCATGGAGTGGTTTTAGTGATGTGTAGTTATGATAAATGTGTTTCTCTAACTATGAGATAGTTTTAATAAATATTTATAACATTTTAAAAAAATAATCAACATATATTAACCTATTAATTTAAAATTATCTATCTTATACATTTAAAATATAAAAATCACCCAAGTAATAGAGATAACATAAAAATGAAGAGAAAAAATATATATGATTTTAAATGGTATCCCAATATCTGGAAATCTATAAACATGATATCACATATATTATTAATTACCTATATTAATCTAATGTTTCTATAATTCATATTAGAAAATGTTATTTGAGGGATTCATCTTATACAAAGTAGTATTTGGTATCCCACTAACATTTTATAATCATATATCATATATAAAAATTGAAAATTAAGTATATTATATCTCTAGTTAAAAATTTTTCCTGATAAAATAGTTGGTCATCATTAAGAATGTATATTGATCTAATGAAAGTAGACAAATATTCCTCAATCTCTAGGATTTTTAAATACATCAACCATATAAGACTAGGTCAGAAATTATCTAAATAATAAATGAGACAAACATTCCCAATGTTTCATAAATAATATTTTCATTAGTAAATTTATTAAAAGAATAAAAATTATTTTATATCAATAAAACTTTGGTAGAGAATGACTTATTTATCCAAAAATACTGTAGACTAAATTCATATAAAAAATTATTTCACTATATTTTTGTTATTAGTTTAATTAAAAAACAATAAATTTATTATCAATGAATATAGGAAGAAACCTAGATGTATTATTTATTAGGATGTCTCATATTTAAAAGATCCACATAAAAACAGTAATTTAATTAGAATATTCATTATTCTATAACAAACTATTTTATTCGATAAACAAATCTCATACATTATTCATATTTTCCCAAGGTGTAATTTTATATGTGTAAATATACATAATATATTTTTAAATTTTACCTTATTAATTTTGTAATTTAATATTTTATTTCATTCAACTTTCATTCCTTGAGTAATGTTTTAATTTTTTTCATCTCTTCTATCATTGAGTATCATTAATAAATCTACCTCATTTATATTATGTTTTTATTTGTTATACTTTTTGTTAATCCATTTACAATACATTCTTTAGATCACAATATAACATACATAATTTTCTACTTAGCATAATACTTTATACATTTATATTTCATTCAATTCCATTTCTCTCTTTATATACTTTCAATAACTCATGTTTTGAATTATATAAGCCACACTAAAATTCATTTTATATAATAAATATCACATTGATGACTATAAAACATATTCAAAAATATTATAATACTTATATAAAAAGTTTTATTTCTTCTAAAATTCATCAAATCAATTTAGAAACATGTTTGAAATAGATTCAATCAATAGTAATTCATCATTCAAATCAAAACCTATTTTTTTTTTAAAAAAATAATCTATAAATTCATCTATCTTTATCAATATATAATTATAAAATCCATTTATAGTGATTCATAAAAAATATTCCAATTATATAGGGGGAAATAAAATCATTCAATTTTTTGTATAAGTCTTTTTCAATCACTAACTTTGAATTTATTTTTTAAAAAATTTAATAGTTTCTTAAAAAAGAGTATAATTTATTTATCATAAATATTTTAATTGGAATAATTTTTTATATACTAGTTATGTAATTAAAATAATAAATTCTACAAGTTTATAACCATTTTTAAGTGAGTACTATTATGAGCTACAACAATAGATTAAATATTGATTCTTAGAGTTTACATCCCTTAGTTTCCTATATTTCATAGAATATGAAATCTTTGTAATTAATCAACATTTCATGTCTCTAGAATTTTATTTTATTCTTTCCATGTTAGAACCCTATTTTTTAATAAAAAAAATCAAACAACCAATAATGATGAAATATTCGTAAACTACACATAAAAACATCTCATATAATGTAATTTCATATAGTGATTTCCTAATTTCAAATTCAAATAATATTTATGGAAATTCAAGACCTTTTATAAAAGAACCTAAAAATAGATATATATGGCCTAGTTATTTTCATAATAGATATATGATGATCTTTAGAATATTTACTTTTATTATTACTTAATCAATAAATTCAACAACTTATTCAATTTGTGGAGGATACTCATGATTAATAATTTACTACTGAATTTTCTATTAATAAATTGATAATGGATATAATTATAATTTGAAAATGAGTATTACAATAGATACATTGATTTTAAAATTAAATATTTTTATTAAAAATTAATTATATTATTTAAAACCATTAAATTATTTAGATAATGAAATTGTGGAATATTATATATATTTCATTTACATTATTTTAAGGAATTTATATACTTCATATTAACTATACAATGTGTTTTGTAATTATTATTTTTAAATTTCACACATATAATGTCTTTCTTAAAATAATGTTTCACTAAATTTTTTTTCTTTAATGCAATGTTCATTTCTTATTATTATAAGTGTTATCAATCTGCTCATTTATGTATTTTATTTTATAAAAAATTGCCTTATATAACGTTCCTTTGATATATATTAATATTATTTTTAAATCCCTCATGTGAACATATTTAGTATCACGACTGAATATTTCAATATGTTATATAGTATAAAATGTATAAATATTATATTAATTTAAAAATAAGCCTTTTAATATAATATTAATTTATACTTAGAGATTAGTTTTACACCCAATATAATAGGTGTTGAAACAATTCTATAGAATGGAAAACTTATTTAGATACTCTGTATAAAATTTTTTATAATATTGAAATATATAATTATTATGTAAAATCACTTGTAGATCAATTAATGATTTAATAACAATTGAAATCTCTATTTTGCGTCATTTGTTATGAAAAATTCATATATATATATATATATGATTTTTCATACCCCAGAAAGAAATTAAATTTATATAGGTAATGATAATTACAATACCTTTAATAAAATAATAACAATATAGATTGATAATTATAGTTCATTCCTTCAATTTTATATATTTTTTATTAACCATCATGATTAGAATACTAGTCTCATTGATCTTATTTTAATATATATATATATATATAGTTTATCAAAATTGTAGAATATTATTATAAATCCCTAGCCTTTAACCATACTTATTCTTTAGTTATTACAAGATTACACATTGAGGATCTTTTCAGGTTTTGAGTTTTAGAGAATAAGATCATAAAACTTTCATTACATTCCAAATTTAAACAAAGTGGTCACATAAAAGATAGTATTCATTTTTCCCATCAACGGAAACATATTTAAAATAAAACATTGATTCTTTTTTGACACATCCTTGACACTATCATCATATCATGTACCATTCCCTTGACCTGTGAAAAACATTTCAAAAACATGGGATGAGCATAAAAAGCTCAGTAAGGGTTAAAAATATATGGAAAGGAAACATGAGTACATATATACATAAGAATGAAATCATACTTTAACCATAAAACATAATCACTTTAACATACCTCATCAAAATATGAATAAATCATAGAAATCATAAGACATAACGGTAAATTGAGGCATTCATAACATTCTTACGTAGGGAGTAACCCTATTGTTATGTTTGGAATACCCATCATATTATATTCACTAAATCTCTTCACAGAAAATATAAAATTTAACTCCTTCATGTTACCCAATGCATTGGAGAGCTATATCGGGCTCACCTACCCTTAGTATATCATGGAACCACCCGTCATCATAATAATGCCCAAATAACATAACATAATCGTATCAAATAAAACATTCATAAAGGAAACATAACGTTTATAATTTTCAATCAAAATATATCAATACAAGACATTTATATAAAAACATTATGAAAACAATTTTCAATACCAAAATAAAAGAAAAGTAAAACATGGTATTTATTTTTCATTCAAAAAAAGTTATGGCTTGTAGAGGAAGATGAAACTCAAATAATGGTCACGACAGCAGAGAAGTCGTTGTCGTTGCATATGTATGACAAAAAAACATTCCCTTTTGTTGTTTAGTAAATTCCTAATATAAAAATATTCCTTTTGAATAAATGTATAAGTCCATGGGTTGTATAAACCGTATCAAATAATGTTGTGTATAAAACAAAATATGCCTCAATGAAAGGAGGATTAGACAAAATCCCTTACCTCAGGTCTGACATGACTCGATCATTATTTAATCTCATGAATAATAAACTTGTGTTAATTTATACTTACTTAATAAACTTTTTCAAGTTCATTATTTCTTTTATATCACTTATTACCATGTCATGAACATTATGTAATTATTTAAGTTAATAACGGTCGTTTTAACGATCATTGGTACTTGAGTCAAAAATAAACTCTTTATAATTACGATTTGTTAATGTATACATTATATCCATAGTTATAATCATGATCTAGATATCATATATATCATATATATCCAGTATATACATGAATTAATAATATTACATAACGTTTAGTGGTATGAAATTAAAGCACCGTTCATGGAGACGGTAAGCCGTACGTACGCATGAATGCTACTTTCATTTCTATTTCGTATTTTATGGAATGAAATAATAATTATATAAAGGTATATTATAATTATATTATAATATCATATATAATATCATTAACTAAATCCTTTATACATCCCACATATGGCATTAATGAATCAAATCACTTTGAGGGGGCGGTAGTCCGCACATCCTAAAATGAAGATATCGTGTTTACCCATAATGGTAACCATAAAGGTATTCCATAAATGAAAAATACATAAGATTAAGTAAAACATAAACATATTATATATCATATATAAATATAGTGTCATATTAATGGCCACCTTTGAAGATGTTAAAAGAATATTGAACAATCATCGTTTCGTGAGGCAAAAATTTACCATCCACAGAAACAGTATGTTCTTTAAACATTAGATGTAGGTTTGTGTAAGTGTAGCTCTAATCCTTCTTATATCAACATCCTAGTACATTGATGATACTGGAGTTGTTACAAATGAAATGAATAAGAAGAGTTTAGGGGATTGGCAAAGCAAAATAAAACATTACAACACAAGGGAAGACACTACCTTTAAAACAGGTAACACTTTTTGATTTGAGCTCAAAGGCTTCCTTGGGTAGACTTCATCCAAAATTGAGGCTTAAATGTGTAATATAGGGATGTGGAGAGACTAAATGGGAAAGGGTTGGACGAGCCAATGGCTTGAGAGGTGTGGGTAAGGAGGTAGAGGTGGGGGCCTTTTATAAGAGGAGAGGAGGGGAACTCTTTGAAAGGTATAAAATGTTATTTTATTTTCAAATGAGTTTCAGAATTTGAAGGTCCCACATTGATGTATTTTGAGGATAAGGTGATAAGGGTTCTATATATACTCATCCAATAGGTTTTGGACATGTTTAGGTCTTAGATTTTATATTATCTTTTCATTTTATTTAAATCGTTAAATAATGAGGTAATCACTGCATCATCATGATGCCATACATAATTTAATTTATTTAATGTATAAAAATTATAAAAAATACTGTGATGTATGAAATATTTTTATCTTTCCCATGACTATTTATTGTACAATATATCATATATGTAGAAAAACTAAAAATAATTTGCACTGGTGATACATTCTTTGTTATATTTAGCTTTCTTTAAAAATAAAATGAGAAAAAGTCACTTTCACACAAAACTGATTCCATGGGGTCCCCAAGTTTTCCACAAGGAATCCCATGGTCGGCCATGAGACAACCAGGAGCATTTTTACACATTTTGTGGTCATTTTTTATTATTATGACATTATTTTATTATCCCTAACTACATGATTACTCATTAATCAAGATAATTAAAGATAATTACCATCGTTACTATTCATAATGTCCAAAAACAAAAGTGTATTAATTACATAATTTGGAACATCTGATTATAAATATGGAATTGATTTTACCAAATTTCCAAAATATAAATTTCAATAATTAATTTAAAAATAATTCCCATTGTCAAAACAAATAGCGGGTTTTTTTGAAACAATATCTATGAAAAGTTTGGCACTTGTTTATGCCCAATTCCAAAGTGAAATTAATCCCAATTACCACCATTGGATTACATGGTAAAAATATTTTTTATTTACACTTTAAAACCAATTAAAAAGATAATCTAACCATATAATTAAATTAGATGAAAAAGATGTTTTTAGGTAAAATGCAGTATTTTTCACTATTCATTAAAAAAATGAACATTGTCAGAAAAATAACAAAAAATTATCAAATGTAAATTTCAATGTACCAATCATAAATAATAAGTTTATTTTGACAAATAGATCTTATAAAATTGTCAAAAGTTTGATTTAAAAATGTTTTGCCACCAAAAGGCAGAAAAACTATCTTTTAAAAATATTAGTGTATTTCATGCTTAAGATTGGATTTATTCTCATTTTAAGTCACTAAAACACTATATAATTCATAAATAGACATAGATAACTATATCTATTATTAATTACTTACTTGTGATGTTACATCCTTCCCCCTTTAGAAAATTGTGTCCCCGTAATTTATTTACTTATCGAATAAGTGGGGGTATTTAGCCCTCATTGCATTTTCAGATTCCCATGTTGCCTCTTAAATCATGTAGTTTTTCCAAAAAACCTTTACCTGATGAATAAACATATTCTGTAACACTTTCTCCCTGTGGTCAAGAATCTGGACCGGTTGTTCTTCATAAGAGAGATTCTCTTCCAACTAAACTACCTCTGGGCTCAAAACATGAGATAGATCTGGCATATACTTTCTCAACATCGAAACATGCAAAACATTGTGTACCTGAGATAAACTCAGAGGTAAATCCACTCAGTAAACAGCTAATCCAAATCTCTCCATAATTTAATATGGTCCAATGAACCGTTGACTCAGCTTTCCTTTCTTACCAAATCGTATCACACTTTTCCACGGTGATACTTTGAGAAAAACATGATCACCTACCACAAAAGAGAGATCCTTCCTCCTGTTGTCTGAAAAACTTTTTTGTCTTCTCTATGCTGTTCTCACGTGTTTCTGAATCAACTGAACTTTCTCTGCCATCTCTTCTACTAATTCTGGTCCCATCATCTTCTTTTCACCAACTTTATCCCAAAATGATGTAGTTCGACACCACTTCCCATAAAATGCCTCAAACGGTGCCATTTGTATACTGGAATGAAAACTTTTATTATATGAAAATTCAACAAAAGAAAGATATTGGTCCCAACATTCCTGATCATCCATCGAACAAGCATATAGCATATCCTCCAAAGTCTGAATAGTTCATTCTAACTTCCCATCTGATTGAGGATGAAAAGTTGTACTAAAATTTAATTCAGTACCCAACGACTTCTGAAGGCCTTTCCAAAAGATAGAAGTAAACCTGGGATCACAATCGGATACAGTGGATATGGTAACTCCATGTAACCTGACTATCTCCTTAAGATAAAAATGAGAAAGTTGATCTAGGGAAAAAGTATCTCATATAGCAAAAAAATGAGCATATTTAGTCAAGCGATCAATATTAAACCAGATTTCATTATTACCTCGAGATGTCATCAATAATCCCACAAAAAAGTCCACAAATATATTTTCCCATTTCCACTCTAGCATTGGTAAAGGATGAAGCATCCCTTTTAGAAACTCCCACTCTGCATTAAACCTTCTGAACTAGCTCTACCTTTTTCGACAACCCACTGTCTTTCTTCTGCGCTTGCTTGATTCTGTCTGATAGAGATGATTTCACTGATACCTGAAAAAAATAGAAGGACATCCTACACCAAAAACTTTTATGCCAAAGTTCATCAAATCCTTAACCAAAGGATCATGTTCCAAATGCAACATTGTTAATGAAGCATTACTTTTTCGACTCAAAGCATCATCCACTTTATTTGCGTTTCCCGGATGGTAATGAATTGTATAATAATAATCCTTGATTAATTCTAGCCATCTGCTCTGTCTCATGTTCAATACTTTCTGAAAGAATATATACTTTAAAATTTTGTGATTGGTATATATTTCACACTTTACTCCATGCAAATGATGCCTACAAATTTTTAGAGCAAAAACAATAGCAGCTAATTTCAAATCATGTGTAGGGTAATTTACCTCGTGAGTTTTCAACTGACGTGAAGCATATTCAATTACCTGATCATTCTGCATAAGGACACAGCCAAGTCCCTTCAACTAAGAAACACTATATATAAAAAACTCCCCATTCCTGAAAGGAAGTTCCAAAACTGGATAATTCACCAATCTTCTTTTCAAGTCATGAAAAAAATCATCACATTATTTTGTCCAGATAAACTTAACACCCTTCTGAGATAGCTTAGTCATTAGACTAGATAACTGTGAAAAACATTTCAACAATCCTTTGGTAGTAACATGCCAAACCCAGAAAACTACGGATCTCTGTTACATTTGTGGGTCTTGGCCATTCTTCAACAACTTTTGTTTTAGCAGGATCAACAGTTATGCCATTTTTTGAAACAATGTGACCAAGGAATGAAATTTTTTGTATCCAAAACTCACACTTGTTGAATTTTCCATACAGTTTCTTTTCTTTTAAGGTTTGAAAGATAACCCTTAAATGACTTTCATGGTCCTCTTTACTTTTAGAAAACACCAAAATATCATCAATAAAAACAACCAAAATTTTTCACCTGAGTCAACTGAGCCATCACTGCAACAAACTGTTTAGTTTTAATTCTGACCATCTCAAGATACTGATTTGAAAGGTCATTTCCCACTGTATGCCTTCCAAGAAAATCCGTTCTATTTCCTCTACGAAAATCCATTCTTAACACAGAAATATCTTAGGTGAAGCAACATGGTAATCTTTAAATTCTATATCATTTCAATTTGACCATAAAAAAAATATTTTTGGATAATCATTTAATAGAATTATAACACATAAAGTTATCTAAACCGACCTCAGATACCAACTATAAGGCCCCATCCTTAAACCATACTTATTCTTGAGTTATTACAGGATTACACATTGAGGATATTTTCAGGTTTAGAGTTTTAAAGAATTATATCATAAAACATGCATTAAATTCCACATTTAAAAAAAGTGGTTACATAAAAGATAGTATTCATTTTTCCCATAAATGGAAACATATTTAAAATAAAACATGGATTCATTCTCGACACTTCCTTGAAACTATCATTATCTCATTTACCATTCCCTTGACCTGTGAAAAACATTTCAAAAACTTGGGAAGAGCATAAAAAGCTCAGTAAGGGTTATAAAAATATGTAAAGGAAACATGAGTACATATATACATAAGAATGAAATCACACTTTACCCATAAAACCTAAGAACATTAACATACCTCATAAAAACATGAATAAATCATAGAAATTATAAGACATAAAGGTATCTTGAGGCATTCATAACATTCTTATGTAAGGAGTAACCCTCTTGGTTACGTTTGGAATACCTATCACTATATATTCCCTAAATCTCTTCGGAGAAAACTTAAAGTTTAACCTGTTATCCTTACCTAATGAATTGGAGAGCTATATTGGGCTCACCTGCCCTTAGTTTTTCACGGAACCACCCGTCTTCGTAACAATTCCAAAGAACCATAACATAATCGTATCACATAAAAAATCCATAAAGGAAACATAACATGTCCACTTTTCAATCACAAGATATCAATACAACAAATTGATATAAAAACATTATGAAAACCATTTTCAATACCAAAATAAATGAAAAGTAAAACATGGTATTTATTTTTCATTCAAAAAATATTATTGCTAGTAGAGGAAGATGAAAGTCAAATAATGGTCATGGCGGCGGAGAAGTCGTTGTCGCCGCATACGTACGACAAAAAAACATTACCTTTTTTCGTTCAGTAAATGCTTCGTATAAAAATATTCCTTTTGAATAAATGTATAAGTCAAAGGGTTTTATACACCGTATAAAATAAAGTTGTGTATAAAACAAAATATGCCTCAATGAAAGGATATTTAGACGAAATCCCTTTCCTCAGGTCCAACTTGACTCGATCGTTGTTTAATCTCCTGAATAATAAACTTGAGTTAATTTCTACTTGCTTAAGAACCTTCTTAAAGTTCATTATTCCTTTTATATCACTTATTACCATGTCATGAACAATATGTAATTATTTATCTTAATAACGGTCGTTTTAACGATCCTTGGTAATTGAGTAAAAAATAAACTCTTTATAATTACAAGTTGTTCATGTATTTATTATATCCAGAGTTATAATAATGATGTAGATATCATATATATCATATATATCCATTATATACATGCATTATTAATATTACATAACGTTTAGAGGTAAGAAATGAAATGCACCGTTCATGGTGACGGTAAGCCGTACGTACGCATGAACGCTAGTTTCATTTCTATTTCGTATTTTATGGAATGGAATCATAATGATATAAAGGAATATTATAATTCCAGTATAATATCATATATAATATCATTAATTAAATCCTTTATATGTCCCACATATTGCATTAACGAATCAAATCACATTGAGGGGGCGGTAGTCCGCACTTCCTAAAATGAAGATATCGCATTTACCGATAATGGTAACCATAAAGGTATGCCATAAATGAAAGATACATATGCTTAATTAAAAAATAATCATATTATATATCATATATAAATATAGATTCATCTTAATGGCCTCCTTTGAAGATGTTAAATGAATATTGAACAATCACCGTTTCGTGAGGCAGAAATTTTCCATCCACAGAAACAATATGTTCTTTAACCATTAGATGTAGGTGTGTGTAAGTGTAGCTAGAATACTTCTTATAACAACATCCTAGTATATTGATGATACTGGATTTGTTACAAAAGAAATGAATAAAAGGAGTTTAGGGGGTTCGAGAAGCAAAATAAAACATAAGAACACAAGAGAAGACACTATCTTTAAAACAGGTAACTCTTTTTGATTTGAGCTCAAAGGATTCATCGGGAAGACTTCTGCCCAAATTGAGGCTTATATGTGTAAGATAGGGATGTGGAGAGACTAAATGGGCAGGGGTTGAACGAGGCAAAGGCTTGAGAGGTGTGGGTAAGGAGGTAGAAGTGGGGGCCTTTTATAAGATAAGAGGAGGGGCACTCTTGGAAAGGTATAAAATGTTACTTTATTTTCAAATGAGTTTCAGAATTTAAAGGTCCCACATTGATGTATTTTGATGATAAGGTGATAAGGGTTCGATATATACTCATCCAATATGTTTTTCAAATGTGTAGGTCTTATATTTTACTTTATCTTTTCATTTTATTTAAATTGTTAAATAATGAGGTAATCCATGCATCATCATGATGGCATAGGTAATTTAATTTATTTAATGTATAAAAATTATAAAAAAATACTATGATGTAGGAAATATTTTTATCTTTAAAATGAATATTTATAGTCAAATATATCATTTATTTAAACAAAACTAAAAATGTTTTACTCAGGTGATACATTTTTTGTTATATTTAACTTTCGTTAAAAATAAAAAGATAAAAAGTCAGTTTCACACAAAAGTGATTCCATGGGGTCACATTGTTTGGAAAAAGGCATCCCATGGTCATACATGAGACAACCAGTATAATTTTGACACATTTTGTGGTCATTTGTTATTATTATGATATTATTTTATTATCTTTAACTACCTGATTACTCATTAATCAAGATAATTAAAGATAATTACCGTCATTACTATTCATAATGTCAAAAAACAAGAGTCTTAATTACATAATTTGGAAATTATGATTCCAAATATGGAATCCATTTTACCAAATTCCAATAATATAAATTTCAATAATTAATTTAAAAATAATTCTCATTGTCAAAACAAATAGCGGGTTTTTTTGAAACAATATCTATGAAAAGTTTGACACTTGTTTATGCCCAATTCTAAAGTGAAATTATTCCCAATGACCACCATTGTATTACATGGTAAAAATATATTATATTTACTATTTAAAACCAATTTAAAAGATAATCTATCCTTATAATTAAATTAGATGAAAAAAATTTTTGATGTAAAATGCAGTATGTTTGACTATTCATTAAAAAAATGAACATTGTCAGAAAAATACCAAATAATTATCGAATGTAAATTTCAATGTACCAATCATAAATAATAAGTTTATTTTGACAAATAGAGCTTATAAAATTGTCAAAATTTTGATTTAAAAAAGGTTTTCCACCAAAAGGCAGTAAAAAAATCTTTTAAAAATATTAGTGTATTCCTTGCTTAAGATTGGATTTATTCTTGTTTTAAGCCTCTAAAACACTATCTAATTCATAAATAGACATAGATAACTATATATATTATTCATTACTTACATGGGATGTTACAATTATCCCATAAAAATAATAATTAATTCCTATATGATTCCAAAAATAAGTTCTTTCCATGTCTTCACTATTATAGAATGATGATTAAATATCCATTTTGTACACCATGTATATTTTGTTCTGAAAAAATTGTAGTTAATATATATGTAGCATATGACCAGTTAACATAATAAAATATTTTTTCTAAATTAAATCCAATTTCATTTAAAAATATTTTTTCTACCACAATGGATTTGTAGTACAAGATCATTTCTAAAAAATTATTATAAAAATCACATAGAACCAATTGTGTTCTAATTATTTTAATATAAGTAATATATATGAATACAATTTAATATATATATATATATTAAAAATCATGATTCTGTGAAAAAAATACACTTTATAATAAATATAATAATTATCTATGGATGGATTTTTATGTGAAATGTATTGCATGGTGAATGTATTTCAATAATATTTTTATAGATATCATAACATTCATTTTCTAAAAAATTATTCTAAAAATACCAAAATATATTAAATATTTAAATAACTTATTTTAGATCTATAATTTTTTTATCTTTACTAACATTATATTATGAAATAATATCCCCTATAATCTTCTGATTAACTAGTCTACATGATGTGTGTATTTATAAATAAATTAACTATTTAATGAATATTATTCATCAATTCCAATACTTGAATAATTCTAAATGAAATTATTTCAAATTATATAATTATCATTTTATTATATGTTCCTATTTATTATATTATTATAAAATCTATAGAAACATCCTTTTGATATATATTCTATAAATGCACCATCATTCTCATCTTCATTAAATTTCACCATATTTTATTATTTTCAGTTTATTCATAATAAGATATTAAAACACTCCAATTTATTTCATAGATGGGTTTTTATTATATCATATCTCAAAATATGATTAATTGGAATTAGTACTTAAAATCATTTATTTTAATATATAATGAATTCGACATTTCTTATCTCTAAAAATATTTTAAATTATGTCAACCAAAATTGTTCATTTTATATCAATTAAAATCATGAATTTCATTCTGTCAACTAATTTTTTTAGTCAGTTTATGTTTAAATATTTTTTTTATTCTATGAATATTATTTTACTATATACAAAATTTATGTTATTTATATAAAATTATATAGTCTCAATATCCTGATATCCAAACCCGAATATTATTCAGAATATTTTCTAAATGGTTAAAAATTATTAGGTATACGAGAGATATGATTCAATAATATAACCATAACTAATGCTCTAAAATTATCCTCAAATAAGTTCTTTCATCATATTTATAATTCATGGGATTAAATTACACGATTTGAATATTCTAGAATTTTGTTTTATTTAATTTTAAACCTCTGGAGTATTTATTCAATTATATTACAATTTCTGAATTTTTATAACATATTGACCTAAATTTTTAATTGAGTATGGTGCCTAAAATATCATAAATATGTTATTTTTCAAATAATTTTTTTATGAAATCGGTAATGTATTATATTCTTTAATATATTTTCTTTTTTCTCTCTTAAATAGAATAAAATTTTAGAGATTCCAAATTATAAAAAAACAACGAGTTTTTTCTTCCCTACTAAAATTTATTCAACAATTCATGTTTTGGATGATTCATGTATTATATCTAAAAATAACACCAATTCCATCATTAAAAATTGGGGTTTCACTCCTAATGTTTAGATATAGTATGTCAATAAATAAAACATATTTAAATTTCATTATATTGTTCATCATTAAAAATAATTCTAAAATATTTAAATTCTAGTGAATATTGTAAAAAAATGTTTTTTACTTTTATAATTAATTTCCCACAAGATTATTGTACCTAAAATCAAATAATATTAATATGAAATACAAATAATTCATTGAATTTATTTCTTTGATACATTTATTGATACATTCCCAACATAAAATTTATCATTGCATCCTATATATAGAATTAATTTTAACTATATATTCATTTGATAATCATTTGTAATTAACCCAACAAATTGACAAAATTATGATGAATTTGAAAAGACATTATAATAGTGTCCTTCTTTATGAAATGTATTTTTTCTATACATATTACAATCATTAGGTATATTATTTTATTAAATTATCTAAATAGTATGGATATTTTTTTAAAATTTATTATCCCTCACATCAAGAATTTATATTACCCTAGAAAAATTGTTTTATCAAATAAAATATTTACCTCATGAAAATGTACTCCATCATAATAACAGGTTCTATAAATAAATTATTTTTTACTCAAATCATGTTTTCTCCACTTTTTTCTAGTAATGTTTAAGATCAAAACACATCACATTTGTTCATATCATTATGATATATTTTTATTGTATGATTAATTGATATACCATGATATATAGGTTGGTTTTTAAAAATTTTTATTTGTACCAATTATTCTAAATTTATTTCTTATCTTGTCATAATGTAAAATTTTATATTTTTAAAAATAAAATTATAATATATTTATATTTATTTTTAACATTATTTTCACAAAAAAATATCTATAATAAATCCAAATTTATATTATATTAATGGATGTGTTATTTTAATGAGATTAAAATCAGTATGATTTTATCTTGTAGAATCATTCATCCCAGTGATCTTTTATTATTCTGTATTTACAATAAAAAAATATTGAATTTTATTCCAAAAAATATTTATATTTTCATTATATTTTATATCTTTATATTTAACATATATTAACACCTTATCTCTTAATTACACAATATCTTATATTTCTTCTGAAATTTTTTTCAATCTTGAAAACATAATATTTTCTATTTTCATTTAATTAATTTTTTTGGTCTCTTTATAATTGTAATTTTAAAAAAAATTAGAGCTATATGTATTATTTATATATATATGATCCATATTATCAACATGAACCACATGAATAATATTATTTCTGTGTATCTACTCCTTGACTTCAATAAATTTATTTATAGTAAATAAATTTAGATCATTATAATATTTTATTCTTCATTGATAAGTTCTTCATATTATTATTTATCAAATTCAATAGAATTATTCTCATTAAATATATTTTAATGTTTCATATACCTCTATAATATATTCATTTAAAATTTTATTTTCATTTGTAATTATTTAATACTTTTATGTTTTTTGGGGATTTACTCTCATAAGATACTTATTATATTTATCATTATTAAATTATTAAAAATGAAAAGTATAATAATCCCCTATAAATTTAAAAAAAAATAATTAAATAAAATATCAATTTATCCCATGTTTCTTCTTTCCTGAAAACATTATCCCTTCTTTTTACAATAGAATTATAATTCTATCATTATCTTCCTGAAAAAATACATTGAGATCTTAATATTAATTATCTAAATACATTAATAAAAATATACATTGATCTTCATACCAACATATACTAAAAATGATTTCATTAATTCATATAATTAACTCACCCACTATTTTTTTATTTAATCTTCTGGAGTCTTCATAGTTTTCTTCACAAAATTAATGTTTTCTGAAATTACTAATTATTTTTCTTGTAGATTTTCCTCTTCTTATCAAAGTACTAATTTCTTTGTCATCAGATATTTAACCTCATTGAATTCGTATTTATATAAATACTACATTGTGTAATTCATGTCCTTATCATTGGTCTATGTTTTTTTATTTTATACTGGAGTCCCAATTTATCAATTCCAAATCGAGTTCAGTAAATAATTGGAAATTTGATTAATCTAACAAAATTATGAAATTAGTGGGGTTTATTTAGACCTTCTGAATATGATAATTTTTACACTATGTATATATTTATATATATATTAATATAAAAAATAATTCCAATACCATTCTAGATGAGAGAAAACTATTTAGCAGTAATATTCCAAATCATCTCTATAAAATATCGAACGAATTTTAGTGAATAGATATCTAATAGCACATGATTTAAAATTGATTATATGGATAAAAAACTAATATATTTTTTCCTTATTATTGATCAAAATTTATTATTTTGAAAAATTATTGAATTTATAAATATTTTGATAAAAGGCCGCTATTTTACTTGTAATATTTAGACCCTGCTAGAATAATGATCATATATCATTATGAAAAATAAAACCATAGAATAATTTTAACAAATATCCTCTAATTTGGGTGTAAAAATATAAGTTATTAATAAAATATTCTATCACATAAATTAATAAATTCATTTTTTAACATAGATTAAAAAATTAATGGAATTTATTACCACTGATCTAATTATTTCTAGGATGCCATCAATGATTTTCAATCCTTCTACTTACCTGTAAGATAAATAATATAGGTTAAAATATCCTTGTGAAATAAGAATGTAAATTTTCAATATAAATTTGTTATTTATTATTTTTAAAATAGATGTATCAATATTTTTAAAATACTAGTCAATATCATGGAATAATACATATCTCTTCTTAAGAAAATACATTATAAATGTTTTCTCATTAATCCATGTTTCATCCAAAATACAAACTTCATCATATATATTTCATTTTCAATATTCCATTTAATAAATAAATTTATTTTTAATCATAAATCATTGAATGATTAAAATATATTATCATAGAATTTTATGTTATATTTCATTAAAAACAACCCACATTACTAATTTATCATATATTATTTTTTAGATGAATTAGAAATCCAATATTCAAAAATCATAGATAATAAAAAAGAATTATTATTGAAATTATAATAACTAATTTAAAATTAACACATTCAAAAAAACTAAACTGGGTGAGAAAAATGATTTTATACCATATTACATATTCATATGAATTTTTTTCCCATGAATCGAGTTTATGTTGGAAATACATCTCATCTAATTTTTAACATTTTCTTTATAACATTTAATATAAAAAATGATATATCATTCATCTTTCTAATATACATCACACTTATTATTAAACTCATCATTTTTTTAATGAAAATACCTTGTTTTTATTATCATTATCATTTTAATCAATAAATATAAATCCTTTAAGTTTCTCTACAAAATATATATCATGAAACATTTTTATTTCATTGGAAAAATTCATACAATAACTTTTCCAATCCATTATACCACATCAGGTATTGATTTCATAATGATCAACTTCATGATTCCCTTTTTTTGCCTTGTAAAAATATTCAAGAACCCTTAACGCATTTATGTATATTATACTAAATTATTTTAAGATAATATATATCACATATAATTTTATTCCAACTCTATATCATTTAAAACTAATTTATTGGGTTTTTATTTATTTTTCCTAAAAAATATCAAAATCATTTATATTTATTTCATTATACTTATAGAAATATAAAAATCAATTATATTTATCATATCTATTTTTCCTCCAGGTGAGTAACAAAAGAGAAGGTGAATTTTGTTCAGAATTAAAATTTCAATTTTAGAGAAAAAATAAAAATAATTAAAAATGATTAATTAACAAAATCAAGTTACGTAGATCAACATAATTATATGAATTTGAAATTTAAAAAAACCTCTGAAGAAGGATTTGGTCTCGAAAAAACTATTATATAATTACTTAATAATTTTCATTATAGTTACTTAATAAAAAAAATTATATTAACAAAATTTATGACTAACAATAAATATAATGTGTATTTAGATTTAAATAAAAACATACATTTTTAATTATAAAGCATATAAAAGACAAACCACGTAGTTGTATAAAATATAGTATAGTATCAATATGAAACTTAATCCCATCCACATGGAAATAAATTTATTCTAAGTGTACTATTATATCAATAATAATATCCAAAACCTAGATTAGATTTTAAAATCTATATATTAGAGGATATATTGGCTCAAAGCCACTTCCACAATTTTACATGGGAACAAAAATACTAAACATATCTCAAACAACCACTTCCATTGAGACTATATGAATAAAAATAAATAATGTTCAAATAGTGTGTCAACCACACTATAGTTTGGTAAAGGAGATAGTGCATATAGGTAAAAAGATTAATTCAACACATATCTCAATTATAAATTATATATCGAGATTGAAACTAAATAGAGATGAGAGAAAGAGTTTTTATTGAATATGGATATCTTATGATGTCCACAGGTCCAAAATTTATTATTTGTGATGTTCTTGAATATGTTTCTAATAATTTTATGAAAAATAGAGTGTCATAGTGTCTGTAATATCCTTATGTTATTAGTGTGTATATTGTTTTAAAAACATCTACACAATTGAGTTAAGATTATTTCTATTTACATAATATGAATTTTATTGTTTTTTAATATATTCCACACTTCCACACCCATATCTACAACATTTGAAAATACAATTCTATTTTTTGGAATTTAATTATATCAATGTCCAATGATCCATTAAATAATAATAATTACAAAATCATAAATCCTGTTATATAACACTAAATCCAAAAACTCTAACTTGGTCTTCAATGTATCCATATACTGGTTTAGGAAAATTATTAACAAATATATGTGATGTTGCCTGTATTTTACTCCTTAAACATGATGTTAGAGGATGTGAATTTGGATGAGGTACAAAACAAGAATAGTGCTAGACTATTTATAGATTACACTATTAATAGAATGAATATGATAGTCGTATAGTAAATCTTAGATCAATTATTTGTAGATATGTGAATAGTTGAACTATATGGCGTTAAATATAGTTTATTGGTAGATCTGATCTGGTTGCAGATCTTGTCTTGAAGCAGATCAGTTAGGGGTAGATTCTGACTATAGATCCGTTAGTAATCGATGAAGATCATGAGTGGATCTAGTCTAAACTAATAGTGGATCTACTTAACTAATGATGGATGTTCTCAATGGTAGAACCATAACTGATAGAGTCAACTAATATATTTAGTCCACAATATTCACTGAATAAACTAATGGAATATCAATATATAAAATATTATATCTCTTGGACTTGATAGAATATATTCATAAGTAATGGTAGATCGTAATAACTAACAATAGATATATACATAGAAAAGTTTCATAAAAAAATTATGTACTATAAATAACACTAATGTCATTAAAACTAAAAATAAATTGATATCATATAATTAATATAGTGAGATTCCAATAGTCTACACTTTTATGATCTCAAATTAATGAATTTTTTAAACATGTATATGAAAATAAAAATATAATGGATGCATATAAAATACAATCTTATTAACATTTAAATTGAGAATACAATGTCAAGAAAACTAGTAATGTTATTATAAATAATATTTAAATACCATCTTTTAATACTCCCCCATTAAGAATTATAAAAAATATATGACAATAAATACAATTAAAGAGATAATGGGGATGAATAAATAATATGAAATGGATACAAAAGTCTTTTGATTTCATATCAAATTGAATTACAATAGAAAAATAAAATCGACATCAATAACTAATCCTAGAATAAATCCCTCTCAGAACGATTAATGAGAAGAAGAGGAAACTCAATCATTTAATTTTCCATATATATGAGGTATTGGTATAGAGGGTGAGACTATAGATATAGACAGAGGAAGCTCATGGATCACAACTGGCCTGAGATACTAAAAAACCACAGTTGGTGACATGATAAAAAGGAGAAATAGAAGAGGTAGAGGTTTTGATGAAGGAATGGATGTGATAGTAGAAATAGTAAAGGATTATGGTTCCAACACTATAATACAAGAGACATAAAAGAGACATATTGGAATTACCAAAATACATAATTATGTTCCCACCTATTTCCATCACTATTAAGAATCCCTTCTTCTTTTCTATAAAAATTTGGAGCAAAGGATAACATTTTATATAGGTTGACTTCCTAAGTGAAAGTCCTAGTCATATAAGGCATCCTTATATTATCAGTACAGAATTTAATATTATAATACATATCATGATTGGAAAAAATTCTAAAAAGGTAGTATTTGATTTCCTTAGTGATAATCTCTCAATCATTTTGAGTTTTACTCAAACACTCCCAAACGAATATATATATATTCTCACCATGTTTCCATATCTACTGAATGACCAATTAAAGAGACATAGTGAGATCTCCCAAGAGGGAATGGAACTTGTTACTCAAATTTTTTAATTAATATCAACATCAATAGAATATGTATGAGGTGGAGAAGTTGAAGTAAAGGAAAAAGGTGGAGGTAATGTTTGTAACCACTTTAGAATGAATGTTTATACTTCTATAAAAATTGGATCTTATATCATCTATGTTGGAACTAAACTATTATGTCTCATTATCCAAACTCAAATTCCCAATACCAACCTCTTAAATCTTCAAAATTATATATATGATGAATGTGGAATATGGCTAACTCAATGATATGTATTTTATCTTATTCATCAAGTTGTGCTACTCTATGAGATTAGGATCTAAGAACTTTACTAAAAACTAGAAGAATTATTACTCTAAAGTCCTCAAAAACAACCATAGTAACATAGTATGATGGTTGATTAGATATAGGTAGAGTTTATAGAATCCTATCTTGGAAATGGAAGATAACCTCTACATGATCCGATCTCGAAACATGAGAATAAAAATTAAAAGCATGAAACTGATAATGTTTATGAATTTTCTCTATAAGATATCCCTTGGGGTTTTTACCATATTTATAAATGATAATTTCACCTTTATCTGGTGCACTTACATGTTCATCAACAACACTATTAGCACCCCTCCCTCCATTTCCATTATGGGAAGAGATTCATAGAATATTGGAACTAGGAGATGCATACCCCTTGGATGATGGATCAACAACTTCAATAGCTAAAATAGTTGGTTTATCCCTATGAACCTACTTCGGTTTCAATGTACTTGGGGATTCCTCCCCCTGAATAGTTGATCTATGATTATATCTAATGGTGAAAATGTTAATAAACAGACTAAAAAAATATTCTATCATATTTATCAAACCTACCTAAAAAAACTAGATATGCATGTGATTATTCATTCTCAATTACATCATCTTTATTATCATTAACATAAGAGGTCTGAGGCCCATTAGCATTCCAATCATTAAAACCATCAAAACTATAACTATTTATTTTAAGGTCTCAGAATAATTCTAAACATAATCTTCTCTTGATAATTTTGTATCCTATTAATTACCTTAACATAAATATACCTCTCTTCTATGAAGTGAAATATGAGTTCTTATAGTTATAAAGGAGGCATAGGGTCTCTGGTCCACATCTTGTTCACTCACTTCATCAACTAAAATAATTATTTTTTCTTTAACATTACCTATATTTTCTAATTCATCATCAGAATAAAAAAAAACTTTATATGGATTTATTATAGGGTCGACAATATTTTTATGTCTTATAGGGTTCTAAATATTATTAACATACCCATATAATTTCCAATTTCCTCCACCCATTCTTTCAAGAATAGAATACAATTTTTATCATTCTCTAATAGGTAAATTGGATGAAATAAAACCACCACATTTTACCACTTCTTCTTCATTATAGTATACTAAGACAACCCATTTCCATATGGCTAGGATCATATTAGGATGGATCAATTAATTTGATCATGATTAATTATTTCTAATCATTATGATATGTACTATTTGATATATTCACATATTTATTTTGTCCCCACTTTTCATATGTAATAAAAGAAAAACATCAGGCTGCCAAATTGTGACAATTTCCCATTTTCATTGATATAACATGTGATGGATGAACATAAACAAGAATATATACTCAGAATTGAGTTATTTAGCATTGTGTCTTACCACTGCACCATTTCCAGTCAACTCAATAAAAGAATTATTATAAATGAAATGATCACATTCACTTTGAATAAAAACCTGATAGTCATCTACTATACCTCAGTGAGGTACATTGATGCATCTGGCCCATTTCATTGAATAATATTCTTTCTTATTACCATCAACTTGAATTTTACTAACATATTTATTCTCCCTAAATATATACTATAAAACATGTAAAATTAATGAACTAACCTATTAAGTAATGGTATATCATTAAATTAAATACATTACATTCATCCATGGTCAAAAATATTTTTTATCAATAATGATAGACTCAAAATCATCTTATCTACATTAATGTATTTCTCTCAATAAATACTCTAGTCACAAGCTATGGGATCATTGATTTGATGGAAGCAACATGCCTAGATTAACTTCTAGATATCATTTCATGACATGATCCTTCATGAGATTATTTTTTGTGTCACATTAATCAAACAATTTTGTTGAATAAAAATATTAGGGATGGTTATGGAAAGTTTATGGTTTGGAGAGAAGAGAATCGAAAAGCATCTAATGGAATGTGTAGAAGAGACTATTCCAAAATTTGAATTAAAAATAGATTTTCTCATTTATAGAACATATATTTTGATAAATAATATATATATATATATATAATAAATGTTTTAAACACATAAAATAGGACCACCAGAAAAATAAAATATCTAATCAAAGAGTAGATCACCCATGGTGGATCACACAATAGTGAATCACAAATGGTGGATCACTAATAGTGAATCTCCAATAGTGGATTTCCAATAGTGGATCGCCCAATTTTGGATCACCCATCAGTGGATATTATAATGGTGGATATTCCAATAGTGGATAATCTGATGGGGTTATTCCAATGGTGGATCTTCTAATAGTGAATCTTCTAAGGATTGGAATTTGAATATAATGTGTCAAGAAAAAATAATAATTATATGTTCATGTTTTATATAGATTTATCTCTTATAATTCAAAGGATTGGTAAATAAATCTGTAGCATGATATTTTATTCCTACGAAATCAAGTGTAATGTGACCCTTTATGAAATGATCCCTTAAAAGGGGATGTCTTATATCAATTTGTTTTTTTCTATATTGAGATGCTGGTTTCTTGGAAATATTACTCACACCTATATTATTACAATTTATATAGACATGTCTACATTCATACCAATAATCTAGTTAAGTATGCCTCATCCATATAATTTATGCACATAAAATTACCCCTGCTATATATTTATTCTTAGCAGTATACAATGCAAAAAATATTACTTTTTTACTATACCATGAAACAAGTGATTTTCCCAAATTTGACATGTTCCAAAGGTACCTTTTCTATCCAACATGAAACCAAAAAAATATTTCAATCAGTAACTTAGTAAATCAATTTATGTAATCTATGATAGATCATTACTAAATTAGTTTTAAAAGTTAGGTATTTAAAAATTATTTTAACCGACAGTAAATGTAATTCTTTATAATTTTTTTGAAAACGATAACACATACACACGCTTCACCTCATATATAATCATCTAGTAGTTAATTATAGGACACTTCCATTCGTACCTATGTATATGGTTTAATATACTATAATTGAAATTTCATCATGATCCATCATAACAATTATAATCCGTGGAGTATAACTAAATTCAATATATCAAAACCAAATAGTTTTTAAAGATATTTAGTGAGCTTAAACTCATTTAAAATAAGTCCATATTTAGTTTTTAATATTTCAAAGATAAGAAATAATTTATGTTATCCCATTAAAAATAATTCCATGTTCAAATTGTATCATTTTTAAAAAATCATTACCTAATGAATTTGTAGAAGATCCCAAAATTATTTCATCAATAATAATTTGAACCACTAAAAAAAATTTTTATTTTTTTAATTTAAGTTAGGATCATCTAGGCATTTTTAAAACCCATTAGAAATTATAAATGAGATGATATTACAATGCCAACCACTATGAAATAATTTTAAACCATTTAAAACATTCAATATATTAAAAACATATTTTTAAAAAAATTATTATATTGAATTCATGGGGGTTATTCAATAAAAAAATTGACTATATACTCATATTATAATTCAGTCTTCACATCAATTTTATATAGTTTGATATTAAAATTATAATCATTGTAAGGGAAAATTCTGATGGATATAATTCTGGCCATTGGTGTAAGGATTTCCACAATGTCAATACCTTCATCTTGGATATATCCTTGTACAAAAAATGTTCCTTTATATTCAAGTACTGTTCCTAACTCATCAACAGTTTTTAAGCACCCACAATGTTTATATTTGGTTATATATACTAGTTCCTATACTATATTTATCACAAATTGATAAAGTTAATATTTTATTTCCATCACATATAATTCATTATTAATTTCTTCATTGTTGTTCTTATGTTCATGTTGTGATAAGAACTCTGGATATGGAACATTATTTCTAATAGAATCTCTAGTTTTTGTTCCACTATCTATGTTTATAACTACACCAAATAAAAGTTGATATATATGAGTCGTATTTGTTCTAGGTTAATAATTTCTAGATATTTCATTATTATGTAATATTTCATTTTTAGGTTGTTCTATAGAACTAGGATATTCTTATTCTTGGTTTATAGAACGTTCATAAGGTTCAACTATTTTATTCATATTTTATAGGCCACCTTAATGTTTTTCTAAAGGGGTATTTTACCAATGTGGATTTGTTTTTTTTCTGATTTATCATGTATAGATTCCACCAAAATCATTGTTATTTTATTAAATATCATATATGATTTATTATATTTCTAAAATATAAGGATATATTTTTCATCACTCTTGGAAGAATTTTTTTTAATATTATCCATTATATTATGAATAATAGAAGTGTAAAAAAAATTTTGTAACCATCCTTTTTAATTTTACAATTCAATAATTGGTGAAGATATTTCTTTAACAAGGCTCTAATTAATACTCTATCAATCATGTAATATGTTGTATTTAAAAATTCATCCAAAAAATAAATGGGTAAGTCAAACTCATTGACCATGATTGGAGAAATTTAGTGAAGGATTTTATTTCTACTTTCTAATAAACCACTATTCTATGGTTTCCTCGGAGTAGTAATGTTATGATTACATCAATTTTTTAAGAGAAAGATTGAAAATATTTATTTTAAAACTCATTGACATGGTCACTTAATAACAAATTAATTCAAAGTCCATAATGAATTTCTATATATTTGGAATACATAAAAATAAATAAAAATATTATCTTTTGTGAGATAGTAAGAATTCATAAGTATATCTATAAAATTAATCCACTACAACAAAATCATTGTACTTCCCATTTATGATAGAAAATCTACTTCATTCAAACTATTCCATTTAAACCAACTCTCGGGGTTGAGAAGTTGAAAGATAATTATTTTATTTTAAAGTTATTCTTTATTGATTCACGCTTTTACATGTGTTATAGACATTATCATTTATGAATTCTAGTTTTAGGTTGATCATCAACTAACACTTTCCTAGTCTACTTTCTAATTGAATGAGTTATGAAATACCCTAGTATCTAATAATAAAGAAAATATTATTTTTGATAGGCACTTAAAAATTAATTTTTTATAAAACAATAAATCTAAATTAATGGAATATAAATTATCATCCCTTACAGAATTAAAAACTAAATATTTTTAGAATAAAAAATCTTTGAGGAATAATTTTCAAATATATCTGGAATACTGACACAATATTACTATGATATTCTTAGAATATTTTAAATTAATACATATATAAATGAAGCATTATAAATTATGAAATGATAGAGTTATCAATACAAACAATACCAACAACCACATTATAATTATCAACAAAAGATACATTTTCTCTATCCAGCATGATCAGGATATTAAAACATGAAATTACAATTGTCATGTAACAGGAGGAGGAAAATTCCAGATAAAATGCTTCCAATAAAACAAATTTTAAACCAAAAATGATGTTGGTACCCTAATATAATTTATTCTATAAAAGATATTATTTAATGATTTAGGAAAAAAAAATCTAAATAGGATTATGAACACATGATTTTATACTTTTATAAATAAATAAAAATTTAGGAAAAGAAATATAAACTTGTAACTAATTTAAAATCACAATATCTAAGAAAAAATTTAATTATTAAAATACATCTCTTTCAAGGTTGATAACCAAACTCAGGGGTATATTTAGGTTTTTTTCATTCCAATAATCTTTTTCATGGTATTAATTCAATATTTTAGTCATTCTAAATACTTTTTTAATATATCATTAAATAATTTAGTCTTATCATTTTATTTTATGAAATTAGAATTTATAATAATCTCTATAGAAAGATTAGTTATAAAATAAGATCTTTGAGCATGATGGTTCTTTAAAATATTATATATTTCTCTATTTTAATTAAATGTATCCTCCATCATATTATGGTATTCCATCATTTAAATATTAGATATGTTTTCTTCACTATTTTAATTGTAAAAAGTGTTATAAATATGAATATGAGTTGCAGGAAAAAATTAGAAACCTCATATGTGTTTTTCATATAACACATGTTGGCTCATTCATGGATGTCTTTTTCACTAGGACCTGATTCACTTGAACTGTCATATATATTTATCCATGTTCCTTTAATAGATTTATTATATATCTTACCTATATCCTCATATTTATTCTTAGATGTTAACTTAGGATGATTAGATTTGACATGAGCTTTTGTCTTCTATTCATTGATGTCTCTCATATTCAATATATCACCCTTCATCCAATCCTTTCTCTAATTACATATATTTTCATTTATTCCATTATAACTAGATTTCATAAAGAACAAATACATTTTTTATAAATTCCTGAATTTTCTGACCATGTGGACCATTTCATCATCACTATCAACAACTGACTCTTCATCGCTTCATCAGTCATATTTTGTCATCCTTTTTTTGTTTTGATTTCATTGTTTTGAATGATATAGATTTCCTATTTGATTTATCATCTTCTTATCTATATAACTTTTTTCCTCCAGTTACACCATGATCCTTCATATAAAATATTTAATTGGAAATGTTCTTACATCACATGGAATTATGATTAAAACTAATGTTTCTCTCCATATGTATGGTAATAATTTCAACCAGAACATCACAAGATATTTATCGGAAATAGATTTCCCCAATTACTACATCATGTTTAGATCTATCATTTTTTGGGAGATTGATATTTGTCTTCTATGAAAATCCAAATATTAGAACTCATTCTTTCAATATGAATATTCATTTTAATATCCCACTTATCATAGTTAGTTCCAATAAAACTTGTTGTCATATTGGTAATAGATCTTCCATGCCTATTATTATCCAGACTAAATTAAATTAATAAATAATAGATATTTAGGATCATTAAATAGAAAATAAATCATAGTTAAAAATATCTTTGAAACACAATTGATGCCATGTTTTCATTGGTCTGAGTAATTTAAAAGGGGATAATTGAATTCAGTATAAAACGTTCTTTAGAAAAAATTAAAACTAAACCCCCAAAATTAATTAATTATTCTCTGTTAATCAAAATTGTAGAATTATATATGATTGATAATTCAGAAAAATTATCATAAGAGGTATTAGGGATCAATTAAAATATTTCATAAACACAATGACTTCTAATATTTACATACTTAATAAAATAATAAATATAAACACAGATTAATAATAACTATCGAAGTGAGGTTTTCTTCACTATTAATCCAAAAAATATGTTATCCCTTTTAAATATATAAATAAAAAAATCACACAATGGAATAAAACAAGGGGTTTGGTCACATTAAAAATCAAAAAACCATCCACTATAAAATTAAAAGATTCCATGAATATAAAAATAACAATAATCAGATCCCCAACATTTATCATTATTTACAACCCAAAAGAAATTGGTTTTAAAAACTCAAATCCTTTTCCATTGTTATATGTGGGATGAAAAAAAATAAAAAATTAAGACACATAAAAAATGTATACATCCAAAGTTTTTCTAAGTATAAAAAATGAAGATAATTGGGAGAGTGTAATAAGAAAAATCTTGTTTCATACGTGAAACAATTTTCATAGATTCTTGGATTAAAAAACCAAAATCATAAATGAAGAAAATGAAAATTAATAGAAAATTACTATAGATGAGAAAAAGTTGTGATATTAGATATGGATACACTTTTTATGTTCATAGGTACTTGAATTTGTATTTATTATGAGCTTGAATAGGTTTATCAGAATGTGTAGAAAATATAGCATCACATTGTCAAGAAAAATACTATTTCTTTTAATTTATATATGTCTTAAAAACATCCATATAGGTGAGAGTGAATTTTATCTCTATAAAACATATTATTTTTATTATTTTTCTATATATTCTATACTTCTATACTTTTATCCACAACAACATAATTACAAGGGAGACTTCCATATTATAAATATCATAAAGTCTAATAATTTATTGAAGGATAATAATAAAAAATCATGGATACACATACTGAGAACTAAATTTTGAAACTATGAATTTGTCTTCAATTCATATGTGGATTGGTTTAGAAAAAAATTAATTAAAAAATACACATGTGGTCAGCAACATTTAATTCCTTAAATAAACTATTGGAGTAACTAAATTCAAATGGGAGACAAAAAATTGTAGTATACTATCAAAATATTTAAATAATGTTAGGATGCATCTGATGGTATCATTGTTCAGAAAATGATATTTCAAAGGAAGATCTAGCTAATAGTGGATCTAGTAGAGTGGTAGTTCTGGTATGGTGGTAGATCTGGTTAGGCATGGTAGATTCTAATAGTATATCATTCAACAACAGTGAAAGCACATTGGTAGATGTTGTTAGAACTAACTATGTATCTTATTAAGTTACAATAGATTTCCTTGATGTAAGATCCATTAATGGTAGAGTTTTGTGGAAGATATCCTTCTCTTATAAATATTATTGAACTAATGGCAGATCATCACTACAATAGTTAGATCTCTTTGAACTGATGATAGTTATTCATAACTGAAAATAGACCCTCATAACAAATGGTATATCTATACACAGCTATGTTTCTTAACAAAATGATGTATTATCATATAAAATTAATCTGGTTATAAATATAAAAAACATTATTTGTGATCATTAATATTATTATGATCCAATAGATTTCATAAAAACAAATTAATAAAATGTTCTATATAAAAAAATTCATAGCAATATAAATCAATAGTTATTAATTAATATTTATTTATACGATAATCAACTATAGATTTTATGTTTAAAATTAAATGATTACTATAATAAATATAGGGATACAAAATTCAACAGTTTTACTAATACTTCCTCTTCAAGCATGAAAATTCAAACGATATGGAATAAATGATATTCAATATAACATTTTAATGGGTTTGATTTAACACAAGATCAACGATAAATTATTTCTATTTCTCATGATTCCTTTTCTAAGAAGATATCTTCACAAATACAAGATCACTATCTTATGAGTATATTTTTATTTTTACACACATTTAAACTATCATAAGAGGAAATTGATTAATTATCTTCGGTTTCATTATATTTTAAATTAAATCATAACATAACATAAATCATAATTTATTAAAAATTACTTCCATCCTCCTATTGTATCATAATATAATATCTATTAATAACCCTAAATATCATAATGGTCACTGTTTTTAGAGATAAATCAAAGTTATGATTATCATAAAATATATATTTTCTTAATTTAGGTAAATATGAAACATATTATCTATTTAAAATAATATAAATACCTTTATATCGATATTAAACATGAGTAATAGTAACCCCTATTAGATTCAATCCTCTTCTAACACCTAATTTCATCTTCATTATTCATATTGAATCCCATTAGTAATAATGGGAGAACATTAATTTTTATAGGTAAATAAAGTTCATTAACTTTTGAAAATTTTCAGAAACAATTTTATATTATTGTTCATACCTCCATGTTTTATTCTTTATGATGATATAAAATCATTATCATTTTTAAGAAATGAATAATTAACCTTTTTTCCTACAATTATGACAATAAATAATACAATTATGATATTTTATATTATATGTATATTATTTATACCTCAAAATTTACTATATTATTTGATATATAATATTTTTTTATAGTTAATATATATCATTATTTTTAATAATTATATAATGATTTCATTTTCTATGGCTGTGACAGTTGATTCGACATGAAAATCAGGAATTGGAAAAAAAAATTAGTTGAAAAAAAACATATATTTAATCTATGATATTATCTATCTTTTAGTAAAGAAACCCAAACATTAGTTCACCACTATATATACAAATTATATCTCATTAAAAAAATTGGGGAAAAAACTAATCTAAAATCTACCCTATTAATATCATAAAAATTAACATAAGTATTCTAGAACTAAATAATATGAATTCCCCTCCTCATTTATTTGGTTTTTATTTTGGAAAATCAAAAACATATATATTTTATAAAATAAAAATAATTTATATATTTAATGAAGACTATAGTTATATATAATTTATATTTATTAGTAAAATTCATTTGTTACCTTTTTTCAATGAAGGTATCATATAAATGTAAAAACCCATGAAATATTGGTGAGAAAATTAAATATAATGTTAAAATAAAAACTTTAATGTTGGATGTTTTTTTCCAAATATATTTTTTATATGCGTATAAAGAGTGGATATATATGAAATTATGGAAAAAAATTTATTTGAATCTTATTATCTCACATCAAATGCCTAGTTGAATGAAATTATTGTTACAGTTGTTAGAATGTATATTTAACACCCATTATTGGGGTGTGGTGTTGGTAACATGATCAAAGTGTCCTTCAAAAATTCAATAGATGGTTCTTGATGTTTTTATGGAGGTTTTCCAACAAATATTCAATATTTATTTTCTATAGTTTTTTATAAAATTACATAATTAAAATAATATGTTGTATATTGAAAGACACAAATATAGTGGTATCTCTTCATTTGTTCTTCTACATCCCCCATTTTCTTCATGACGAACTAAACATATTTTTGTGGTATCATGTTTTAGTTCTATTTAGAGAAGAGATACATATGAGTTTGGGTAAATTATATATACCCAATAATATTATTATTTTCATATTCCATTTGTAGTTTATCTCTATAAATATCATTTCATTTCATATTATCTGGTTTCCCAACATTTTATAATCAATGAGAATTTATCTTGTGTGTTTATAGGGTATGAATCTTCATGGTATATGGTAGATGACCAATATTATTTTACATTATTTTCTATATGTTCCATGTGTTAATTCTTATTAAGGATTTGAGAACCAATTATGGGGTTTTAAATAGATTTTATTGGTAAATGAGAAATACATAAATGCAATTTTATGGGCTAAAGAGGATTAGATTCCTACTATACAAAGGATGAATAACATAGTGGTGGGTCGATGGTGTATTTTCTTTATAGGGTTGTATTATATATATATTTTTAAGATAAATTGTAAATTCTTAAATTGGGTAACAAATAATATAAAATTATAGTGATATAATATTTCTCTATATATATAGGTTAGCTAATTAGTGTCATGTGATTTTAGAATAATAATGTTCTATTTTAATTGTGATATCTTCATGTTTTAAAATTACTTGTATATGTTTCTAAAAAATTGAGGTAATCCCAATAGTTAAATTATAGAAGAATGATTTTGGATATTTAGCATAAAACATATAATATGTGTAGAAATTTTGTATTATAATAAATGTAGTTAATAACCATTAAGTTCAAGGAAATTGTTTTTATTAGGACCAATGTTGTGTTTCACTATTTCCTGAAACAATATAGTGATCCAATATGGTTAATGATAATAGGAACTAATTGGTAAATTTTATGAAATAGTAACCCATGGATTGATTTTGAGTGCTCATTACTATTAATATATGGAAAATACTCATAAAAATGTATTAGCCTATGTAAGGGGTATCAGGTAGTTTGGGGGAATAATTGGCTCATAGTAAACTAATATTAGATGTTTATATTGAGAATCAATTAATGATTCACATTTCAGGAATGTATTATATTTTTTGAGTGTTAAACATAAATATTAGTGATTTCATAAATGTACTCGGGTCTCGCCCCCTATTAGTTTACACCAATGGACATGAAATTTTTTTTATTCTTATTGTATGTAATGTTAACATCATAATTAAAAGTGAGTATAAATGTTGATAGTATTAGATGGAGAATGTAAATAGGTTGCATAGAGTACAAACCGATGGGAATTTAGAATATATAAATAAATATATTATGTTACTATAATTTTATACTGGGATTTCATATTTTATATAATTTTGATTAGAATCCATAGTATGTGGTCTAGAAATATTAATGGTTTGTATGATATGTGTTGATTTGTGTATTAATATTGGCAAGTTATTTTTTTGATGGTATAATTTAATTTATTTTATTTTTATGATATCCAAGGAATACTCTCTATATGACATGAATTAGGCCCATGTGACAGGTTAACAAGCATTGTAATATGGGGAGGCATGCTTGAGGGTATGTGGTGATCCTATCTATGGGGACCCTATTAGTGGTTGTTGTAAAATTATATAAAAACCCATTTTTAGGCACCTTATACAATAGATATATGACATTTCGAATATATGATGGAATCTATTGTCATTTCTAGGTTGTAGTATTTATATTATATGTAACCATTACTAGGGTACTATGGGTGTGAATTTATTATTTATGGGCCAAGATAAGGTTGTGTTTGTTTTTTCTCTCAGTCAAGGTGTAAAGAGATATGGGTTCATGTATAATAATTAGCACATATAATCACAATATATATATATATATATATATATTGTTTAATGTGATTTTATAATAATTTTTAAACAAGAATTCACTAAATTAAATTTAAATGTATATAATAAATAATGTATTGTTTTTTTAATATATGTTATTAGTTGTTATCTGATAATCCTTTTTCATTTTTCGTTGTGTTTCTCCATTTAATTTATTCCTAATTTTTCAAAAAACATATATGGTAATTGGTTTATAGAGATGAGAAATATATTAGATGTGGTGTATACATCAATAGTTATAATAATGAAAATTATATTAGTTCTAATTTTCATGAATTATTTAATATAAGGATTAGAATGATATACTTGTATAATTAGTGTTTTTTTCATAAATAAATAATTTATCAATCATAATTCTCATATTTCAATATAGATATGTTCTAAATAACTATGATTCGTCATGGATTAAAGGTTGTGGACAAGATCTTATGACATGATCCCTAAATGGAATCTAAAATAGACGATCATGTAATGAAAACTATATTATAAGTGATTCAATATATTGAGAGGATATTTCATAGGGTAAATAAAATGATGGAAAATTTATTACATTAGATTTAAATGAAGTACCCACTAATTTATAGTTGTTAAAAAATACTTACAAACATATAAGAGTGGATGCAGTAGACGAATCACATATTCTTGTTGATTAATAGATCTGATAATAAAACGGTTATTCAAGTGGTATTAATTCATGTTTTCCTTCAATATTTCTTGTTAGATAAATTGGTTTAAATAAAGACATATTTGAGTATTTGATATGATAGTAATAGGATAATGTTTAATGATTAGCCTCATATAGAAATTATAAATATTAAAAAATACATGGGGTTCATGTGAAGGTATCATGAAAGATACATATTATGCTTAAATAGTTATATTCCTACAGTGTATTGTCCTAAACCATTAAGGAGATAATATCATAGAGGATTTTAACGACCCCAACCCCAGTATCCATTATCCTTTGGTTGCATTATGACATTGGTACTAAATGTAATAAATCAGAACCGAATGGTTTCAATAGTTTAGTAGTCTTAGTAAAATAGATACATACATGAATACTACATTATATTTGAAAAAAAAACATATCCTACTATTTGTTTTATGGGATTATTTTTATTCCCTCTTGTAGATCCTTTATATTAATCATAAAACATTTCATGGATTCATTGGTAAGGGAAACATAAAAAAAGAGTGATCTCATATGCGTAGTAGGGGAATTCATAAAGTGGGATAGAAATTAATCATGGATAATATATAAGGAATAAATTATGACTATATAATTCCATTAAAACAATCAAATTAATTTAAAAATTATTTATATTTATACGAAAACTATTTAAAAATGGTATGGACAACAATAAATTATTTCATAGAGAAGGATTTTACAATTCATCACATCTAAAATGAACCATTGAGGACATTGGAAAATATATCTAAAAATATTATCAAGTACCCACACTATGAAATCTACATAAATTTGAAAGGAATAGGCCAAATACCCAATATAGTTTATCACATGTGACATACCAACACTTCCAGGTGATATGTTATTCCATGTCCCCACCAATTCCTTTAATATGTGCAATGTTTTTATAATATGATTAAACAAAATGACTTAATCAACATGACTTAAAAATAAATAACTATCCATACTATATGAACTAGAATAATGGATACCAATACATTATCTATTGAAAAATATCACAAAACATACAAATAAATATGATGGATTTTATCATATGAATATAAACATTGTAAAGAATATGATTCAATAAACAATGTCATCCTACATTCAAATACATTGAAAAGATGATAGTAATATTTCTTAAGTAAAATTATTATTATCGCTTTGGAAATAGAAGTTTAAAAATATAAAAATTTCCCAACTATTATTGAAAAAACATTAGTTGAGAATAAACATGAAATTGTGTATTGAAAGATTCAAAAACAATAAGTATTCGGGACTTTCAGAAATTCAATTCAAGGTGAACATGTAATCAACCAAACTAGGATAAGTAGACAAGCCACCCAAACTATACTGTCATGTAATATAAGTAAAACAATATAACTAAAAAAAATTCAATTTAAGAAAACTAATAAATACAAATAGACTACAGAGAAATTTCACAAAAGATATCACAAAGACATAAAATCCAATCAAAGAATTGATAAACTATAATATATGGACAAACCCCATGTGACCACCAATCACCTACATATCAAGATGAATTGAAAACATAAACAATAATAGAAGCCATAATACTACAATTTTCTTATCCCATTACCTAAATACTTCAATACAAGACATATAGACAACCAATTTCACAAGTACGGTTTTATCCAAAGACTAGTAGGATATCGTTAATATATCTATAAAAGGTTGAATAAAAGTAATGGAACAATCTTGTATATTAAATTGAAATACATTTACAAATAATTTTCATAAAATTAAACTAGTTATAAATCAATTTTCTCTTTGGATTTGATAAAATATATTTGTATTACAAAACAATAAATATGACAAGTAAAAGTTATAATTTATGAATTCATATCCATATACCTTGAGGTAAAAGTGTAAACATGTGTTCATGAAATAACATATAATGAAAAGATTTGTGATACAACATCATAAATAAGCATGTTAAAAATAGACCATAATAATATCAACCATATTTTTAATAACCAAATATGAAAATGCTCCTAGCTTTTGGGCTCTATCATATGGGAAAATATGACCTAGACTCTAAAAATAAAAAAAATACATAATGTTTCATCCCAGCTATATCTAGTTATGATAGTCAATATCACAAAAGGATACTTACCTATAAGGTCCCAACCATAAAATATTAAATAATCTTGAATTAAATAAATAATTCACATTGAGGATCTTTTTAGGTTTAGAGTTTTAGAGAATTAGGACATAATTATTACATCACAAAAGATTACAAAGTAGACACTTCTACTCAGTTTCCATTTTTTACATTAAATAAAAACTCTTAATAAGAAACATGTATAGTTCCATATTTTAGATAGAATGTATTTCCTTGATCCCATCCTTGACCCTATTCATAATTAATTCATGAGGAAAACATTTCAAAAAATAGGGATGGGCATAAAAAAGCTCAGTAAGGGACATAAAAATATAGAAATAAAACACTAGTCCATGTATACATAAGAATCAATGAAATCATAATTTACATATAAAACATAACAACTATAACATACCTTATGAAATCATAATATTTTTTAATAAATCATATAAATCATAAGACATAAAGGTAACTTGAGGCATTCATAACATTTTTACATAGGGAGTAACCCTCGTGGTTTTGTTTGGAATACCCATCATAGTATATTCCATAAATCTCTTCAAAGAAACCATATAATTTAACTTATTCACATTACCCAATTCATTGGAGTGCTATCTTGGGCTCACCTACCCTTATTTTATCATGGAACCACCTGACTTCATAATCATTTCCCAAGAACCATAACATAATCGTATCACATAAAACATGCATAAAGGAAACATGATATTTCTACATTTCAATCACACGATACCAATTCAACGCATTGATATAATCAAAACATTCTCAAAACCATTTTCAATACCAACATAAAATAAAAGTAAAACCTGGTATTTATTTTCCATTTAAAAAAGGTTATGTCTTATAGAGGAAGCCGAAACTCAAATAATTGTCACAGCGTTGGAGAAGTCATTGTCGCAGCATATGTAAGGAAAAAACATTCCATTTTTCATTTAGTAAAATGCTTCATTTAAAAAGTTTCCTTTTGAATGAAATAAAAATTCAAAATGGTTTTATAAACCACATAAAATAAAGTCATGTAGAAATCAAAAGATTCCTTAATGAAAGGAGATTGAGACGAAGTCCTATAAAGACTGTATCCTGAGATTAAGGATAAATCAATTACATAATTATGTGTGAAAAATATAAATACACCCAATATAATTGTATATTAAGTGTAAAACAATCAGAGGTCATCTAAACATATTCATTGTATGAAATAATCTTTAATTAGAGGTTTAACTATAATAATTGAAATTGGGTTAAGGAGTTCCCTTACAGAAATTCTACAGCCTAACAGCGTCACTTTAGAATTCTGAAAATGAGTTGATTAGAGTTAAAAAAGGGTAAATAGTCACTTGGACATAAAATTTAAAGAATTAAGGATATATAAGAACAAATCCCAACATTAATAAGAGGTAAATTAAAAGACCTAACAAAAACAAGTCTTTTAAAAAGAGGAGTGTGAAATGTTCCCTTACCGATTTTGGTAACTTTTGAAATGTACACCCCATGAAAGAAGGACTATACAGTGTTAATGTAAATATCCATAAACAAAATTATATTACACAAAGAGTAAAATAATGGTCAGTACATACACCACTCAAAACCGATAGTGACAAGTGTTGCATAAATCTCACGGGAATAAAAAGTGAGATAAAAACCCCTTACCTTGTTGTGATCAATCGAGTCATATAACCAAAAGATAATAAACAACAAATGAATCACATAATTCCAGGAATATAAATAGAACCATGATAATATATATTAAATTTAATTACACAATAAACCACATGTAATAAATAAGTTTTGAACAAAGGAAATCTCACGGAATTCAAAGTGAGATAAGAAATCCCTTACGAAAATTCGGTTGTCTAAAAGAACAACCTAAAACATCCAAAAACGGATTGATGAGATCAAATAGGGTATCTCATCATATGAAAATAAAAATTATATTAAGATGAATATAAATGAACATCCCCAACATCAGAAAGAGGAGCTCAAAATAAGTCACATAAAAGGGAGTACTTAAAAAGAAAGAGAGAGTTAGGATCCCTTACCTCAAGTCTGACGTGTCTTGTTCGTTTCTTTATATTTCTGAATAATAAACTTGGGTAAATTTATAATTGATTAAGGACATAATTTAGTTTTTAATATTCAATTCATATCACATATTATCATGTTATTATAATTTTTTAATTATGTGAGTTAATATCATACGTTTTGTCGATGTTCGGTACATGAGTCAAAAATTAATTTGTTGAAAAGAATGGTCCATGTAGTTATAAGTACATCATATCCAGAATAGAATTAATGATTTAAATATCAAATATTAAGTATATATTCATTTAATACTATTCCATAACATTTGGAGATAAAAAAAATGAAATGCACCGTTCATGGAGATGGTAAGCGGTACGTACGCATGAACGCTACTTTTATTTCTTTGTCATATTAATGGAATTAAAACTAAATGAGAGATATATATATTATAATTCCAGTATAATATATTTGTTATATAGGTCGCATATGTTAATTAATTTAATTATTTATACATTCTATGTATTTCATTAACGAGTCACATCACTTGAGGGGGCAGTAGTCCACAATTCCTCAAATGAAATTATCGCATTTGCACAACATGAAAAGCCTAAAGGTATGTTTTAAATATAAAATAAAGAAGCATAGAGAAGACACAGATATACTATATATAATATATAAATATATTTCCATCCTAATTTCCCCCATGAGAGGTAGTAGGAGAATATTAAACAATCATTGTTTCGTGGGGCAGTAATTCTCCATCCACAGAAACAGTATGTTCTTTAACCATTAGTTGGAGGTCTGTGTAAGTGTTGCTCGAAAATATCTCATAACAACATCCTAGTATATTTAAGATACTGTTTTTTTCAAAGAGAAAATAATTAAAAGAGTTTAGGGGGTTGTATAAGAAAAATAAAACCAAAGAACATAAGATAAGACATTACATTTAAATCGGGCAACTCTTTTTGATTAGAGACCAAGGGTTTCTTGGAAATACTTATGCCCTATGTTTGGCTTATAAGAGTAAATAGGGATGTGGAGAGATAATATTAGTAGAGTTATGACAAGCCAATGGCTTGAGAGGTGTGGGTAAGGGGTAGAGGTGGGGGGCTTTTATAAGAGGGAGGAGCGTCACTTTTGGAAGGTCTTGAAATGTTAATTTATTATAAAATATTTTTCATATTTTAATGGTCCCAAAATGTTATATTTCAAGGATAAGGTGAGAAGGGTTCTAAATCCACCCATACAATAGGTTTTTAACAACTGTAAGACTTATATTTTACATTTTCTTTTAATTTTTTAAAATCGTTCATTAATGAGGTAATCACTACATCATCATTGTGTCATAAATAATTTTATTTATTTGATGTCTAAAAATTATAAAAAAAATTTCCACGATATAGGAAATTCTTTTAAATTTCTAAATAATATTTATAGTCAAAATGATAAATTATATAACCCCATGTAAAAATTGTTTTAGGAAAATATTACATGTTTGTGACTTTTTTTTAACTTTAAATAAAAGTTATTAATATCATTATCTTACCCAAGTGGCTCCATGGTGTCCCAAAAATTGACCCATGGATTATTTTAGTCGTCCATGACTCATACTATAAAGGTAGGACAAGTTTAAAGGTAATTTCATATTATTATAACATTATTTTTACCTTTAATTGCACTAATTACCTTTAATCGCGGTTCATAAAACTCAAAAGTTACTAATCACAAAAAATTATTTTAATCCCATTGAACCACATTTTAATTACTAAGGGCAACCATGTATGTAAAATTTTTAAAATTCAATTCACATAAGCGGTAAAATTCATTTAAACGATAAATCAGTTTTTTTAACTACCACTTAGTGGTTTCACTATTCATCAAAATTGACATTTTTCAAAAGAATACCAAAAATTCACCCTAAGATATATTTGATATTCCAAATTAAAAAATGATTTCTATTTTAAAAAATTCAAAACATATATGATGCATTAATTAATTTTATAATTAATTAATGTTGTCAAAAAATAATAGTGTGTTTTTAAGAAACAATATCAATCAAAAGTTTGACACTTGTTTATGTCCAATTTCAAAGTGAAATTACTTCCAATGAGAAAAATTGGACTAAATGGTTAAAATATATTTTAACTACACTTTAAAATCAATTAATAAGATAATATAACCATATAAATAAATTATATTAAAAGGTGTTGTTGAATTAAAATGCAGCATTTTCACTATTTATTAAAAAATGATTTTTATCAAAAAAATTAAAAAAATTGAGACAATGTAAATATTTATGTCTTGATTCTAAAAAATGATTTTATTTTGTAAAATATAACATATATGATTGTTAAAAAATATATTTAAAAAGGGTTCTCCATCAAAAGGCAATTAATTTACCTTTTAAAGAATATTAGTATATTTATGCTTAAAATTGGATTCATTCGCATTTTAAGCCTCTGTGATTTATTGGGTAATTGTTAAAATATTTAACAAACATATATAATCATTTTGTAGTTAGTTATTTTCATTCCCTCCATAATAACGACTAGCTGTTAACTACAATTTAAAAAAATATTATTTTATTATTAGTGTGCAACGTAAGATTTCAATGAAACGTGTTGTTGCGTATTGGGTACGCCATCGGACATAGCATTCTCTTTAAAGTAATATTAAAATTTTATAAAAAAATATTGATAAATATTAAAATGTCATATTCTTTATTTACCTGTATTGTTACATCCTTCTCCCCTTTTGGGAATTGCGTCCTCGCAATTTTAAAATTGGGCTTGGGAACTTCATTGAAATCCCCCAATCGGAAAAAGATACAATTAAATTGTCACATTAAAAAAAGAAAGAGAACTACAAATGTCACCCGAGTTAACCCATACTAGGATTCCATGTAAGAAAACATGGATTTGGAAGAGAAAACAAAGGGTCAAGTTCTGATGGAGAGTGACAGAAAACATGTTTATGAGAATGTTAACCACCAGAAAATCACAAACTTGTGATGGGTTAAACGGTATTTGATTCCCCATTAGAAAACTTTAATAGACAACATTTTTTTATGTTACATTTCATTGAGGAATTTATTTATGAGCTTAACTAAATCATAACGGAACATACTTACTTATCGTGTATACTTTCATCTATTACTATATTTCTTATAGAAACTCATTTTTCTCCAAAAGGTGAGTATTTAGGATGACATATTCACATTAAGAGTGCTATAATCAACTTCTATAGAATCACCTAATCCAAAAAAGAGAACTATATATGTCCCATGTCTTTAGAACAAAACCAAAATGGTTAGTACAAGATCAGATAATCCACAAAAAGGAAAATCTTTTACAAAAAGAAAAACTACTCTTAATTTCCAAAATTTGTCCAACAAAACCCAAATTTCATCAATGAACATTCAATAAACTGCTATCCATAAAATTTAGTAAAGTAATATAAACAATTATTGAAACCCAAATCAATGAAGGATTTAATCACATAGTCTTCAAAATTAAATCTTAACATTTATCTCCAAATAACATCAGTTACTCTTGAAGTCTCATATTGAAAATTAGTTAACCTTATCGCATATCCTCCATGATAGGTTAATAATTTAAATAGATAACCCAAAATCAACTTATTCCTAATTCATAACATCATATGACTAAAAATAATTAGTCATACTAACAAGGAACTTCGTGTAGACTAGTGGTAGGCGATAAATCCTTGTCACACTTTGGTTGTGGGTTCGATTTCCGTAGCTTCATCCGACGCAGACGGTTGTCACACAGTCTGCATGTTTTCCTTTTTCCAAAATTATATAATTCTTAAAACATTCCACAAAAAGAGATAAAATATTCAAAAATAACCATAACATAATTTAACCTCATTTTTATCTCAAGACTTTCATTTTCCATCATAATATATAGTAACCCATAATTACCTCAAAAGTATGGATCATATAAAATATAATGGTTACCTTTATAATTATTACATGAATATACACATCGAGTTGGTAATCACATACATGATGCATTAGAGAACTCACTAAGGTTCAAGTGGTTAATAATGACTCCTGATAGTTGGTTGAGAATAACCACTAGAGTTCTCATTCTTCTCCCATATCATTGAGTTATTCTTTCAGAAAACAGTCACAGTTTTCTTCACATCAACTATTAATTTGGTGCCTATTACATTCATCCATTTACTAAAACTAAAAGGTTAGTGTGAGAATATATTTAGAATCATTATATAATATCTTATGAGGAGGGTAAATACTAAGATATAATTATTCATGTTATCTTAAACTCATTCACTTTATCTAAAACTATGACTCTTTCTGAAATCATAACCATTATGGTAATGTCACTTATTCTTAAAGAATACCCTAACCTCTAAAGTTAGCTAAACTGACATTTGATACCAAATATTACAACCCAACCTTAAAAAATTAAAAAATATTGAATTAAATTAATAATTTACATTAACAATATTTCTAGGTTTATAGTTTTAGAGAATTAGGATATAACTATTACATCTCAAAAGATTACAAAGTAGATACTCCTACTCAGTTTCCATTTTATTAATAAAATAAAATATCTTAAAAAGAAAAATGTCTAGTTCCATGTTTTAGATAGTATGTCATTCCATGATCCCATCCTAGACCCTATTCATCTTTATATCCTATGGAAAATGTAACGACCCAAAATTTTAAATAAATATTGTTTCCTAATTTTATGTGTTATTTTATTTTATTTTTATACTCAAAAAAATGTTTCATTTGATAACATGAGTATAATTAAAATGAGACTGTTGGGTTTTTACTGTTATTTGACCATTGGTTAATATGACCGCTGGAAACTAAACGTTTTGACTATTGTCTCTAAATACAAGCAATCTTGGTTAATTAATATAGAAAGAAGATTCGATGGCCTCACCCAGTAGTCTTGGACCGATCGAATCCCATCTAACAGAACTTGGGAAGGAGGTAGCACCACTAGGCTTTGCTCTGGACCAAACCCAAGCTGAACTTCATCGTATAAAGCTAGAACAGGATCGCCTTTGCGAGAAGTTCAAACTGATAGAAATTACTACTCGTGCGATGTTGGCCGAGCCTCCCTCGGATTCTCTCACCTTAGCACACCTTACACTTAGGTCCTATTCTGGTGTGATAAGGGGATATGTAAGGAGACCGTAACTGTCTTGTGTAATCCTTTGTTTTAAATAAAAATTTCGATTCCTTTTATGAATTTTCAAATGACCGGATAAATATAGTATGAATATTTTTTATGGATTTTAGAAAAAGGTTATTTTAAAAATGTTTATGTAAACCTTAAATAATTAAAAATTTGTAATGATTTTCAAAAAATGATCTTCTACAATTATGTTCAGTACGAAATTTAGTGTCTAATAGGATCAACTTGTTTTTTTTGATGAATAGTAAACTATGAATAGTGATTTTATGATTAGGATTAATAATGTGTCCAAATAGATTAGTAATCTCACTTAAAGAAAGTATTAAAATAAGCTAGGCACTTTGATTAAGTAATGTGATTTAATAAAATGGTTAAATAAGGGTTTCATAAATTATTATTCAAGTATTAGTTTTTTCAGATGAATAATTTTTTTAATTAAAAATGTAATTAAAAATATATAGAAAATTATTTTTATAAAATGGACTTCATTTTTGAACTCAGAGCATCGATATTATGTTAAGGTAATTTTTGGGGATTTTTCTGAAAAAAATAAATTTTCGATGAATAGTGTTTTTAATTAAAAATTTAATTAAAAATATTTAGAAAATTATTTTTATAAAATGGATTTCAGTTTTGAAATCAGATCATTGATATTTGGTTATGGTGAAATTTTGGGATTATTCTGAGAAAGTTGAATTTTCGATGAATAGTGAAAATACAGTTTTTAAGTTACGGGTGTTTAATGACATCATTAAATGATGTATTAAGTATGTAATCAATATGTTCGACTTATGAATAGTAAGATAAGGTATGAGGTGTCACAAGTGGCCAATACCATGGGAAAATACCATGGGCAAGCCCATGGTTTTGCCAAAACCACCAATGAGGTGTCCCTTGGCCATTAATGCCTTGTCCCCCTCACATTCCCTATAAATATCAAGACATCCTCTAATCCATTCGACTCCCCACTCTCCCCCAACGAAATTCTGGTCTCCTTACCTCCCAATGAGTCCTCCAAAGGTTCCCCAATCCCTCAAGGTCCAAACCTTTGAGTTTTAAGAGTTACGTTTTAAGTTAAGGGATCTGATCTCTCTCTTTCTTTTCAAGAATTCTCTTTTATGTTATTTCTTTTATGCTCCATCTTCTTATGTTATATAATGTTCTTTTATACTCCTCTTACTTCCCTTTTCATGTTCATATAATGAGAGATCCCCTCTTACTCTCATTATTTCGTTTTATGAAGTTTTAAGTGGCACCGTTAGGCTGCCGAAATGTTTGTAACAGATTCTTTCTCCCTTCTCATTTTTCAAGATCTATTTTCATGTAAAGTATTTCAAGTCCCTTTTTATTATGATGGGGTATGATCTCTAAATTTATCATACTGATCTTTTATGATCATATGATGAGAGACCCCATTTGATCTCTTCAATTCAGTATTTTGAAGTTTTAAGTGTCGCCGTTAGGCTGCCAAATTTTTAAGTGGTTCTTCACCCTTTTCGTTTTAAAGTTCTACATTCATGTCAATTCTTTCAAGTTCCTTTTTGTTATGTTGGGGTATTATCTCTATATCTATCATACTGAACTCTTATGTTCATATGATGAGAGACCACATTTGATCTCTTAAATTCAGTATTTTGAAGTTTTAAGTGGCGCCGTTAGGCTGCAGAATTTTTAAGTGGTTCTTCATCCTTTTAGTTTTGAAGTTCTACTTTCATGTCAATTATTTCAAGTTCCTTTTTTTATGTTGGGGTATGATATCTATATCTATCATACTGGACTCTTATGTTCATATTATGAGAGACCCCATTGGATCTCTTCAAATCAGTATTTTGAAGTTTTAAGTGGCGTCGTTAGGCTGCCGAATTTTTTAGGGGGTTCTTTCACCCTTCTCATTCTTTTCAAAGTTCTACTTACATGTCAAGTCTTTCAAGTTACTTTTTAATTATGTTTGGGAATTATCTCTATATCTATCATAGTGAACTCTTATGTTCACATGATGAGAGACCCTATTTGATCTTTTCAAATAATTTTGTTTGAAGTTTAAGTAACGACGTTAGGCTGCCGAACTTTCATAAGAGAAATCTAATTATTGTCTTCCTTCCATGTTTTTCATTTCAAATGGTATGTCCTTGAAATTTTATTACCATGATCATTTATCCTTTTTATTTTGTCCATCTACTGTTTTATGGGTCATTTATGAATGTTTGACCCATTTTCCCTCTCTTTTTAATGTCTTCTAAAACCTTGTAACATAGCCATTATGCTGCAGAATTTCCGTCTCAAAATGTCTCTCTCTTTTTCTAAAGTTATATTATATTATTAAGTGAATACTCAAAGCTCTTTCTTCTAAAGGGGTATTCACATATATACCAAAATTTTCTATTTTAAATTATGGGATTTACGTACATGAGACCCACCTTCCTTTTCTGTGGGTTTTAAGGTGACGTAAAGATCATGTCCTTAAAGAAGTTTTTAAAACGTTATGATTACGAAATGAAACCCATTTATTTTGTGCTATATGGGTTCTTTATGAAATGTTTTATGATGATATATGTTTCTCACATGATAATAAAGGAAAATTTAAGGGTGCACCCTGATAGTGCTCCAATGCATTGGGTAATGATGTAACCACTAGAGATTACAATTTTCACGATACCTTGGTGAATAACCTTGGTAATTTTCAAATGACACCATGGGGATGGACCTTGGTGATATGTTTATGATTGTCAATATTAAATGTTGTAGCCACATCTTCAAGTTATGAAAAAGTTTTATTTTTATTATGATATGCCTCATGATTTTATTTTCATGCCTTAAAGTTCTTTTCATGACTTTATTGATGTATCTCAAGTTCATATGTAAAATGTTTCACATGTTTCCCTTGCTGGGCCATCTGCTCACCCTTTCTTTTGATTTATATCCCCAGGTTATCAGATGCAGTAATGAGACTAGGGTGAACATGAGGAGAAGCCTTTCAAGTGTTTAAGAAGAATGTTTTTTTTGTTTCATGTTTTATGTTCCTTTTTCCAAGACACTAAACCTTAAAGATCCTCAGTTCCGTGTAATGGAATGAAAGTTATGTTATAAGAAGACGGGATGCTATAGTTGGTATCAAAGGATGGTTTAGTTATTTTTGGAAATTAGGATATGAAAACTCTAGGAAGAACCCTATAGAAAATTTTAAATATAGGAAATATTCCTGGTATTTTGGTGGGTATTGAGTAAGGGGTTGCCAAGCAAATACATCCCTGTCTGGATATGAGCAGGTAGAGGTGGCTCTGGCACAGATGTACATAGGGGTAAAACCCGAAAACACCGCTTTGAGCTAGACTCGAACGGGAACTGGTACAAGACAACGGGCCTTGCTGCACTCTTGGTTACGACACTCCCGGGGGATATGCTTTGGTAAATTCATAAGCTTGGTATGAACCATTGTTAAAGGAACAAAGATAAAATAAAATAAAGATTCACATAAGAATATATGATCATGAATAACCTAGATGGTAACCTAGGGGATCACAATTTAGGGTATACTTTTCTTCTACAAGTTATCCTTATATGATTTAAGTTCCTTTTCATGATTATTGGTTAAGTATTTAATCCCATAATTATACTTTCTCTTCTTAGTTAATGGTGGGAAATGGAATAACGTGTCCCAAAAACCAATGTGATAGGAAATGCGACGATTTCCGTATTAATATGATAGAGATGATTAGGGGATTAAAAGATGATTATTATTTTGGAAGACGTTCACTATTTTGGGGACACTATATGATCGAGGTAAATAGATTACTATAGTATTTTCATTGAGGTGTAAGGTTGACTTATATTTTGAACAATTGATGAATTTAAGGTGGACTTACAGTAATTTAGGTTACTTATGTGAATGATTAACCTATATTGGGTAAAATGTGTTTAGGTTAGGTACTTTTGTTATAAGATGTTAGGAGTGGTTGATGTTTTCTGGAGATGAACAATGAAGTTGTTTTGGAAGACTATGTTATCAAATCCTTCTTGTATTTGGGTTTCAATATTTGTTGATTTTTTTTGAGGAATTTTAAGGACCGTTATTTATGGAATGGTCTACGATGAACTTTGGGTAGTACCATGGAACTTTGAAAATTTAAAAGTAGTTTCCATTCCTATGGGATTCTTTCTTTTTGAAGAGTTGTTTTACCATAACCTTTCTGTTTTTGGGATAATGTTTAAAGATAGAAGAAATAAATACTTAATCTTTTGTAGATTATGTGATTCTCTAGAAGATGATTCTTGTGATTTTATGAGACCAAGTGTTTTTGAATTCTCATCATTTGGAGAAATGATTAGTGTTGGTAGGGACTTATTAAAGGATGAAACTCTACTTGAAGGTAGGTATATTTTTATGTTTTGTTCTATGTAGTAAATGAATTCCTCAAAATTATGAAAAGAATCGTAAAACAAAAATGTTTTTGGTTTACGTTTCCTACTAGGTAATCAAAGACCATTTACACACATCATAAGTTTGGGATTTTCTTATGGTTAACTTTATCCTAATCATGTTCTCTATCACACTCCCTCAGAACTTGACCCTTTGTTTTCTCCTCCATGTCCATATTTTCCTACATGGAATCGTAGAGTGGGTGAACTCGGGTGACGTTTGTACTTCCCTTTCTTTCTTTTAATGTAATTGTTTTACTGACTCCTTTTCCGATGTGGGACTTTCAATGAAATTTCAAAACCCAATTTTAAAAATTGCGAGGATGCAATTTCTTAATGGGGGAAGATTGTAACGACCTGAAATTTTAAATAAATATTGTTTCCTAATTTTATGTGTTATATTATTTTATTTTTATACTCAACAAAAATGTTTCATTTGATAACATGAGTATAACTAAAATGAGACTATTGGGTTTTGACTGTTATTTGACCATTGGTCAATATAACCGCTGGAAACTAAACGTTTTGACTATTGTCTCTAAATACAAGCAACCTTGGTTAATTAATATAGAAAGAAGATTTGATGGCCTCACCCAGTAGTCTTGGACCGATCGAAGCCCATCTAATAGAACTTGGGAAGGAGGTAGCACCACTAAGCTTTGCTCTGGACCAAACCCAAGCTGAACATCATCGTATAAAGCTAGAACAGGATCGCCTTTGCGAGAAGTTCAAACTGATTGAAATTACTACTCGTGCGATGTTGGCCGAGCCTCCCTCAGATTCTCTCAACTTAGCACACCTTACACTTCGGTCCTATGATGGTGTGATAAATGGCTATGTAAGGAGACCGTAACTGTCTTGTGTAATCCTTTGTTTTAAATAAAAATTTCGATTCCTTTTATGAATTTTCAAATGACCGGATAAATATAGTATGCATATTTTTGATGAATTTTAGAAAAAGGATATTTTAAAAATGTTTATGTAAACCTTAAATAATTAAAAATGTGTAATGATTTTCAAAAAATGGTCTTCTACAATTATGTTCAGTATGAAATTTAGAGTCTAATAAGATCAACTTGTTTTTTTGATGAATAGTAAATTATGAATAGTGATTTTATGATTAGGATTAATAATGTGTCCAAATAGATTAGTAATCTCACTTAAAGAAAGTATTAAAATAAGCCAGGCACTTTGATTAAGTAATGTGATTCAAAAAAATGGTTAAATAAGGGTTTCATAAATTATTATTCAAGTATTAGTTTTTTCAGATGAATAGTGTTTTTTAATAAAAAATTTAATTTAAAATATTTAGAAAATTATTTTTATAAAATGGACTTCATTTTTAAACTCAGAGTATCGATATTATGTTAAGGTAATTTTTGGGGATTTTTCTGAAAAAAATAAATTTTCACTGAATAGTGTTTTTAATTAAAAATTTAATTGAAAATATTTATAAAATTATTTTTACAAAATGGATTTCATTTTTGAAATCAGAGCATTGATATTTGGTTAAAGTGAAATTTTGGGATTATTCTGAGAAAGTTGAATTTTTGATGAATAGTGAAAATACAGTTTTTAAGTTACGGGTGTTTAATGACATCATTAAATGATGTATTAAGTATGTAATCAATATGTTAGACTTATGAATATTAAGATAAGGTATGAGGTGTCCCAAGTGGCCAATACCATGGGCAAATACCATGGGCAAGCCCATGGTTTTTCCAAAACCACTAATGAGGTGTCCCTTGGCCATTAATGCCTTGTCCCCTCACTTTCCCTATAAATATCAAGACATCCTCTCATCCATTTGACTCCCCACTCTCCCCCAACGAAATTCTGGTCTCCTTACCTCCCAAGGAGTCCTCCCAAGGTGCCCCAAGCCCTCAAGATCCAAACCTTTGAGTTTTAAGAGTTACGTTTTAAGGTAAGGGATCTGATCTCTCTCTTTCTTTTCAAGAATTCTCTTTTATGTCATTTCTTTTATGCTCCATGTTCATATGTTAGAGGATGTTCTTTTATACTCATCTTACTTCCCTTTTCATGTTCATATAATGAGAGATCCCCTCTTACTCTCATTATTTCGTTTTATGATGTTTTAAGTGGCGCCGTTAGGCTGCCGAAATATTTGTAACGGATTCTTTCTCCCTTCTCATTTTTCAAGATCTATTTTCATGTAAAGTATTTCAAGTCCCTTTTTATTATGATTGGTTATGATATCTAAATTTATCATACTGATCTTTTATTATCATATGATGAGAGACCCCATTTGATCTCTTCAATTCAGTATTTTGATGTTTTAAGTGGCGCCGTTAGGCTGCCGAATTTTTAAGTGGTTCTTCACCCTTTTCGTTTTGAAGTTCTACTTTCATGTCAATTCTTTCAAGTTTATTTTTGTTATGTTGGGGTATGATCTCTATATCTATCATACTGGACTCTTATGTTCATATGACGAGAGAACCCATTTGATCTCTTCAATTTAGTATTTTGATGTTTAAAGTGGCGCCGTTAGGCTGCCGAATTTTTAAGTGGTTCTTCACCCTTTTCATTTTGAAGTTCTACTTTCATGTCAATTATTTCAAGTTCCTTTTTGTTATGTTGGGGTATGATCTCTATATCTATCATACTGGACTCTTATGTTCATATGATGAGATACCCCATTTGATCTCTTCAATTCAATATTTTGATGTTTTAAGTGGCGTCGTTAGGATGCCGAATTTTTTAGGGGGTTCTTTCACCTTTCTCATTCTTTTCAAAGTTCTACTTTCATGTCAAGTCTTTCAAGTTACTTATTAATTATTTTTGGGCATTATCTCTATATATATAATACTGAACTCTTATGTTCACATGATGAGAGACCCTATTTGATCTTTTCAAATCATTTTGTTTGAAGTTTAAGTAACGCTGTTAGGCTGCCGAACTTTCATAAGAGAAATCTAATTTTTGTCTTCCTTCCATGTTTTTCATTTCAAATGGTATGTCCTTGAAATTTCATTACCATGATCATTTATCCTTATTATTCTGTCCATCTACTGTATTATGGGTCATTTATGAATGTTTGACCCATTTTCCCTCTCTTTTTAATGTCTTCTAAAACCTTGTAACATAGCCATTATACTGCAGAATTTCCGTCTCAAAATGTCTCTCTCTTTTTCTAAAGTTATTTTATATTATTAAGTGAATACTCAAAGCTCTTTCTTCTAAAGGGGTATTCACATATATACCAAAATTTTCTATTTTAAATTATCGGATTTACATACCTGAGACCCACCTTCCTTTTCTGTGGGTTTTAAGGTGACGTAAAGATCATGTCCTTAAAGCAGTTTTTAAAACGTTATGATTACGAAATGAAACCCATTTATTTTATGCTATATGGGTTCTTTATGAAATGTTTGATGATGATATATGTGGCTCACATGATAATAAAGGCAAATTTAAGGGTGCACCCTGATAGCGCTCCAATGCATTGGGTAATGATGTAACCACTAGAGATTAAAATTTTCACGATACCTTGGTGAATAACCTTGGTAATTTTCAAATGACACCTTGGGGATGGACCTTGGTGATATGTTCATGATTTTCAACATTAAATGTTGCAGCCACATCTTCAAGTTATGAAAAAGTTTTATTTTTATTATGATATGCCTCATGATTTCATTTTCATGCCTTAAAGTTCTTTTCATGACTTTATTGATGTATCTCATGTTCATATGTAAAATGTTTCATTTGTTTCCCTTGCTGGGCCTTATGCTCACCCTTTCTTTTGATTTATATCCCTAGGTTATGAGATGCAGTAATGAGCCTAGAGTGAACATGAGGAGAATCCTTTCAAGTGTTTAAGAAGAATTTTTTTTTGTTTCATGTTTTATGTTCCTTGTTTCCAAGACACTAAACCTTAAAGATCCTCAGTTCTGTGTAATGGAATGAAAGTTATGTTATAAGAAGATGGGATGCTATAGAAAACATTTCAAAAACGTGGAATTAGCATAAAAAGTTTCAGTAAGGGACATAAACATATTGAAAGAAAACATTAGTCCATGTATACATAATAATCGATGAAAACATACATTAATCATAAAACATAAGAACTTTAACATACCTCATGAAATCATAAGATTTATGAATACCTCATAGAAATCATAAGAAATAAAGGTAACTTGTGGCATTCATAACATTCTTACGTAGGTAGTAACCCTCATGGTTATGTTTGAAATACCCATCATAGTATATTCTCTAAATCTATTAATATAATCCTTAGGGTTTAACTCCTTGGCATTATGCAATGCATTTGAGAGCTATCTCGGGATCACCCACCCCTAGTTTATCATGGAACCGCCCAACATTATAAACAATTCCTATGAACCATAACATAATCGTATCACATAAAACATGCATAAAGGAATCATAACATATCCACATTTCAATCACAATATATCAATACTACACATTGATATAATCAAAAAATTATCAAAACCATTTTCAATACCAAAATAAAAGAAAGGTAAAACATGGTATTTATATTCCATTTAAAAAAAGATTTGGCTTTTAGTGGAATCAAAAACTCAAATAATGGTCACGAAGGTGGAGATGTTGTTGTCGTAGCATACGTAAGACAAAAAACATTCCTTTTTTCATTCAGTAATAAACTTCATGTAAAAATATTCCTTTTGAATGAAATGAAAAGTCTAAAGGGTTTTATACTCCATATAATATAATGTTGTTTATAAATCAAAAATATGCCTTAATGAAAGGATATTGAGATGAAGTCTTGTACAAAGATGCTATCCTGAGATTAAAGATAAATCAATTACATAATTATGTGTGAAAAAAATAAATACACTTAATATAAGTGTATATTATGTGTAAAACAATCAGAGGTTATCGACACATATTCATAGTATGATATAATCAAGAAGTATAGGTTTAATCCAATGAATTGAAATTGGGTTAAGGAGTTCCCTTACAAAAATTCAAAAGCATAACGACGTCACATTAAAATTCAGAAAATGAGTTGATGAGAGATATAAAGGGTATCTCATCACATGGAAATAAAATTTATAGAAATAAGGATATATAAGAACATATCCCAATATTAAGAAGATGCAAATTAAAACTCCTAACAAAAAGAATTATTTTAAAAATAGGAGGGTGAAAGGTTTCCTTACCAATTTGTGTAGCATTCGAAATGTACACCCCATGAAAGAAGGACTATAAAATGTTGATTTAAATACCCATAAAAGAATTTATATTACACGAAGTTTAGAATAATTGGCAGTACATACTCCAATCAAAGGTGATAGTGAGAAATGTAGCATGAATCTCACGGGAATAGAAAGTGAGATAAAGACCCCTGACCTCATTGTGATCAATCGAGTCATATGACCAAAAGATAATAAACACCAAATGAATCACATAATACCCGGAATATATATAGAATCAGGATAATATATATGAAATTTCATTACAAAATACACCACATGCAATAAATAAGTGGTGAACAATGGAAATCTCACGGAATTAAAAGTGAGATAAGAAATCCCTTACGAAACTTTGGCAGCCTAATTGCGCCACTTAAAACATCAAAAAATGGATTGATGAGATAAAATAGGGTCTCTCATAATATTAACATAAAAATTAAAGTAAGAGGAATATAAAATTACATCCCCAAACATAACGAATAGGAACTTAAAAAAAGTTACATAAAATAGAGTACATAAAAATAAAGAGAGAGGTAGGATCCCTTACCTCAATTCCGTCTTGTATTGTTCGTTTCTTTATATTCCTGGATAATAAATATAGGTAAATTTATAATTTCATAATGAATTACTTTAATGTTTATTATTAAATTTATATAACATATTATCATGTTATAAAAATTTGTTAATTATGTGATTTCATATCATAAGTTTTGTCGATGTTTGGTACATGAGTCAAAAATGAACATGTTGAAGAGAATTGTCCATGTAGTTATAAGTACATCATATCCAAAATAGTATTAATTATTTAAATATAATATATCCAGTATATATTCGTTTTATACTATTCCATAACATTTGGAGATAAAAAATGAAATGCACTGTTCAGGGAGACGGTAGGCCTTACGTATGCATGAACGCTACTTTGATTTCATTGTCATATTAATTGAATTAAAACAAAAGTAGATATATTTATATTATAATTCCAGTATTATATATGTGTTATATAGGTCACATAAGTTCATTAATTTCATTCTTTATACATTCCATGTATTTCATGAACAAGTCACATCACTTGAGGGGCGGTAGTCGACACTTCCTCAAATTAAATTATCGCATTTTCACAACATGCAAAGCATAATGGTATGTTTTAAATATAAAATACAGAATCATAGAGAGGAAATAAATACAATATATATCATATATAAATATATTTCAATCGTAATGGCCACCATTAGAGGATTTAATAGAATATTGAACAATCATCGTTTCGTGGGGCAGTAATTCGCTATCCATGGAAACAATCTGTTCATTAAACATTAGACGGAGGTCTGTGTAAGTGTAGCTCGAATATTTCTCATAAAAAAAATCTAGTATATTGGATATACTGTTTTTTTACCATATAAAGGAATAAAAAGTGTTTAGGGGGTTGGAGAATAAAAATAAAACAAAAGAAGATAAGATAAATCATTACCTTTAAATTGGATAACTCTTTTTGATTTGAGGCAAAGGTTTCCTTGGAATGACTTATGCCCAAAGTTAGGTTTCTAAAATTAAGAGAGGTATGTGGAGAGAAAATATGAGTAGATGTTGGATGAGCCAATGGATTGAGATGTGTGTGTAAGGGGGTAGAGGTGGGGTCCTTTTATAAGAGGGAGGAGGGTTACTTTTGGAAGGTCTTGAAATGTTACTTTATTATAAAATAGTTTTCAGATTATAAATGTCCCAAAATGATACATATCAAGTATACGGTGATAAGGGTTCGAAATCAACCCATACAATAAGTTTTCTACATGTTTATGATTTATATTTTACCTTATCTTTTCATTTTTATTTAAATCGTCCATTAATGAGGTAATCACCGCATCATCATAGTGTCATAAATAATTTTATTTATATGATGTCAAAATTTAAAAAACAATTACCATGATTTAGGAAATATTTTTATATTTCTAATTAATATTTATAGTCAAGAAGATATCTTATATAACCCCATGTAAAAATTGTTTTAGTAAAAAAATACATGTTTGTTACATTTATATTTTAACGTTAAATAAAAGGTATTAATAACATTTTCTTACCCTAGTGGCCCCATGGGGTCCCAAAAATTGACCCATGGATTGTTTTGGTCGGACATCACTCATCCAATAAGGATATGACAAGTTTAATGGTTATTTCATAATATTATAACATTATTTTTACCTTCAATTTCACTAATTACCTTTAATCACGGTTAATAAAACTCAAAAGTTACTATTCACCAAAAATTATTTTCTTCCCATTGAACAAAATTTTACTTACTAATGACAACCATGTATGTCATATTTTTGAAATTCAGTTCACATAAGTGGTAAAATTCATTTAAATGAAAAATCCATTATTTTAACTACCACTTAGTGGTTTCCCTATTCATCAAAAATTGATGTTTTTTAGAAGAATACCAAAAATTCACCCTAAGATATATTAGATATTCCTAATTAAAAAATTATGTATACTTTTCAAGTTTTAAATAATATAATTTTCATTAATTAATATTATAATTAATTCCCATTGTCAAAATAAATAACTTGTTTTTAAGAAAAAGTATCTATTAAAAGATTGACACTTTTTTATGTCCAATTTCATATTGAAATTACTTCCAATGACCAACATTGGATTAAATGGTAAAAATATATTTTGAGTACACTTTAAACTCGATTAAAAAGATAATATAACCATAAAAATAAATTATTTTAAAATGAGGTTTTGAATTAAAATACAGTATTTTTACTATTTATTAAATAATGAACTTTTTCGGAAAAGTATCAAAAATTTACACAAAGTAATTTATGGTGTCTTGATTCAAAAGAGAGATTTTATTTTGTCAAATATAACAAATAAAATTTTCGAAAACTATATTTAAAAAGGGTTCACCATCATAAGGCGGTTAATCAACCTTCTTAAGAATATTAGAATATTTAAGCTTAAAATTGGAATCATTTGCATTTTAAACCTCTATCATTTATTGGGTAATTGTTAAAATATTTTACAGACATATATAATAATTTTTTAGTTAGTTCTGTTCATTCCCACCAATACAACAACAAGGCGTTAACTACAATTTAAAATAATAATATTTTATTATTAGTGTACAACGTAAGATTTCAAAGAAACTTATTGTTGTGTATTGGGTATGCCATCAGACATAGAATTCTCTTTAATATTATATTAACATTTTATTAAAAAATATTGATAAATATAAGAATTTCATATTCCTTATTTACCTGGGATGTTACATTCCCATTGGTGTCTCACACACCATGGATACAGATGTCTCTTTCGTATCACACCCAATGATCCCAATGATAAACATTCCAATTTCATTTCTTGACCATTCTCACAATTTAAGGGAAAAAAATATCATTCCATGATGACCTTCTTCATAGTTTGAAAACCCATTTCCAAATCATGAAAATTAATTTTCAATTAAAACCCACTTTTAAATAATAATTTTCATCCCATTAAATCCTTGAAAACCCCATACCACATCTAATAAATGATCAACCCAAATGAATTTATAATGTTAATGGAGAAATTTATCAAAATAACCGAGTTTGTAGAAATAAAATCTTCAACATGGTCGAAACCCATCATCCTTCAACAATGGTGACTGGAAACCAAGAGAATAGCCTTTAAAAGACAATGGATTCCACAAAACTAGAACGGGTTGATAGAAAACACCATTTAATCACAAATCCATACAAATACATATATGAAACCACAGTCTTAACCAATTACTAAAGAAACCATAAGGAGTATATCCCTGTATATAAGAAACCTGACCCCAACAATGATCAATCACTGAATAAAGTCACCCATAAGGGAGAGAATCACCCAAAATCAGCTAGTAAGATCCTCTAGGACATGATTAAGGAATTTTTCATTTAATTTAATAATAATTCACTCATTCTAAACTGTAAAATTCCAATTCAAAACTATTAAATTGTGTGAAGTCATATTACGCTCTGTATTATCCACAGATCTCATATACAATGAAAAAATCCGTCACCTTTTAAAAAAACAAGAAATTTACCCTTACATGTAGTCTTCCTATTACATATCATAAAGAGCCTTAACACCCTATATAGGTTCATGAAATCTTTTAGGATATGGATACATATCATGTATCCCCGTAACATGGTGTGTAAATATTCATTAGACTCTAATTAATGTAGGTTTTTGCAGGAAAACTCTAAGACCCTACTGCGAGCATTCTTCAAAATTTGGAATAAATGTTCAACGTAATCGACATGTTTATAAATAGGCATAATTGTTTCAAATAAACATACATCTATAAATATTATATCATTTTCACCTGAAAAGGCTCTATATTATTGGAAAATCCTACAAACGCACCCACACAAGGATGAAAAACAATGCATAGGCAAGGGAGCATCTATAAATCATAACAGGGTGTCATAGTATCTACACTATAAATGATTTCATCACCCATAATTCCCTAAAGATCTTATATGTCAAATAAGAGAAGGAAACTACTCCCTCATTGACGATTCCCCCTCTCATGTCTCAAGGTTATCCTATCAAAACTCTAGTAGCACATAGACTATTAGAATTATGTTACCATGAAATAAATTATTTATGTGATCCATAATCATCAACAGATATTTAAAAATTGTTGTATCATGCAAAATATTAGTATCATCTAATATTATCACCATGGAAGTATATTTTATATTCCTCCGCATCATGGAAATAGGAAACACATCCTGGATAGAGATCAAAAAAATGGAATGTTCAGTTGGAAGGGCACCCTCCATTGTCTTACTATGATCTCAAAAGGGTCCCAAATACCTTGGTTCAAACATACCCATCATACTCAATTGATGATGTCCTTAGGGAGGATAAACTCTGATAAATACTAAATCACAAACCTCAAACTACAGTGAACAATTTTAATGGCCCACATAATATTTCTAATGACTTTGTTCCATGATCAATATCCATTAGATCAACTATACCATCCCTATGATCCACTAGAAAACATTCATCACAACCAAGGATCACTCTCATAACACTTTACAATACATTATATATCTACAATACCTCTTATACAAACATTCAATGCGATCTATATTTATCGATTCGTGATAGATATTGTTGTATGTAATTATACAGTAGCCATATGAATTTTTCAAGATCAAGAAAAATCATGCACACAAGGAAATATTATATCCTTGAAAACTGGGATAGTCCGTTATGTATTTCCATCATTCCATAGATGAAAATGATGTCTGGTCAAATCTAGGAACCATCACATCATGGAAAGATTTCTAGAACCTAAATGTGATCAATGGGTCCCTATCATATATAACCTCCATGGGAACCCCGTGAAGTGTTACAATATCCCAGACATAAAAGTCCCCTTCATGTTCCAATTTCAATGTCTTCTGAATATTGTTATAAAATTATTTGATTTCATGAGTCAATCAATGATCACACAAATCATATCCTTCCCACTAGGATTCCATGGAAACCCAACAATGAAATACATGTAAATTTCATCACACATTCAAACCAAAATGGGAATGGGATGTAACAACATATCGGGTCTATAGTGTTCCTCTATAATTGTATGAAAAATATGGTTCTCTGATACAAAATACAAAATCTACTATATCATCCCCTTCTACTAATACGATAGTCAAAATTAATTATTCATCTTTGTATTACGTAGGGACACGAACTAGCAATAATGGTTTCCACTATCAAACTACTACTAATTCAAGTAAAAAACAACTGACATATATACAAAAGCACAAATATCAACTGGGAGATCGAGGACCCTCTCTCATGGTCTCCCCATAACAATTTATTTTAGTCAAGAATTAGCACTCACAGTCTATCACCATCTCAAGCGGAACTCACTCATTAAAATATGGGTTGTATTTCTTAGATTCCAAATACCATGTTATAGAAAACATTTCAACTTATAATATCATATCAAAATTGATAATTGTTAAAGATGACCCATTAACTGATTCCCCCACCACTTATGCTATAAAGTTTTGGCACAATGCATTAAAAATTGTATTCACATTCCATGGGTACAAGAAATATCAATATCTGATGTCTGATGATTCTCTACCTAGTTTTTATGCCACTAATTCATATATATCTTAGAAAAAATATAGTTCAGAATCTTATGATCATAATATACCATGAACATCTCCATAAAGGGATAGATACACCATGTTTGGTGTGAATTTATAAGGCCTACAAACTCAAAATCATGGTTAGGGTAGTTCTTTTCAAGTGGGTGTAACTGGAATGGACCATATGCCATAACTTGTTTCCCCTACATCAATAAAAATTCCAAACCCACACTAGATCAGTCATATACAATATTATAACCCAATCATTGTTCCATAGGAATGAAAACTAGTGCTCAATTCAATCAAAACTTCAGCTCCTTAAAATATATCTGATACTTATCATTCCATTCAAACATTACAACTTTACACATTAATGCTTCCATTGAAAATTTAATCTTGTATAAGTCCTAAAAATCATATATACTAACCATTCAAACCCAGAAATATCAAACTCTAAAATCATATCTACGATGCTCCCTAAGAATAACTACCAGTACCTTTTTAAGATATACTAAGATTCCCCTCTCAGAAATCACATTCTCTAGGATCACTACTTCTCAAATAAAAAAATAACCTTTTGAAATCATAACATATATTTTTTTTTCTAACAAATTTTTATGAATCAAATACAAATGGTTCTTAAGAACATCATCAGACTTGAAGAAACCAAAAATATCATCCATGATCCCAAATATAACAGATTCCAATAACCTATAAAATAATTGGTTCATCAGAACCATAAAAACTAAAAGTGTAATAGTGATATCTAATTGCATAACCAAAAACCAAAAATTCCAATATTGACTCTTAAACAATGTATTTGGTATATCCTCTTCTCAGACATTTAACTACTAATACCCTAACCACAGTTCAATCATTCAAAATAAACAGGCTCCCCAATTTGAATCGAAGAGATCATCAATCCTTGGGAAAGGATATTTGTTCATAACTATCACACGTTTTAATTTTTGATAATCAATAAAATTTTTGAGGCTCCTAAATTCCTGATAATAAAATAGAACAAGATAATTAAACAATTATGTTCTATGAAGAATAAATACTTTAGTCTCTAGGTCCTCGATTTTGTCCTTATATTCCACAAACTCAGCATGTTCCATATTATATGATGCCATAGAAGTGGTAATCATACTAGGATGATGGTATATAGTAAGAGTGATACTATATAGGGTGGTAAAAAATAAAAATAATCTTGATATACCTCTAGGTATTCCCACACCCCTACACTAAGTAGACCACACAAACATTCTTCAATTATATTAACAACAATCTTAGAAAACTAGCAAGAGATTACACCAGCATAAGGGACAAAACTCCCAACCCTTATTGATCTAAAGTCATATTCACCCTAGAAAAGATGAGTGACCCTATACCTATTTGAGAACTATACCCAATGATGATAATTTTTCATCATGTCCAAAAAATTGATCTTCCAATCCATTCTGATAACCAAGTCAGTGATGTCATAAATAGGCACAAAAAATTCAAACCCATCACAAATCATCTATTATCAGCCGACATGCAAGAAAACTAAGAAATCATGTTGTCCTCCTTCCCAATGGAGTGAAAAGATCTATAAGTAATGGAATATGTTATAAAGATGTACTAAACATGTCAACTAAATTTGATGATATAAAATTATTTATTTTACTTGTATCAAACAAAGCTAGCACCGTAAAAGATGATATAAACACTATACCAAAAACAGTATCTATCGCTACTTATAATTCTTCTAGTTCATACAACGTTGCAGAAATTCACCTTCTATTAGCCACATGAACATCCCTCTTGGTTAAAGAATTATAACAACTACCCATGGATGAATCTAAATGAATAGTCATACCCTTTTTTAGAGTGAATAAATGTATACATACCTAAGAAATATTTTATAATAAAGATATAGAAGGATATATCATCCATAATTATCATATCTCTTGGGAGCATGAAAAATGTTAGACTTGGTGTGACCTCTCCTCCCACACTAGATGTATACAACATACTGAAACATTGTTGTAGACCCTAAAACATTTCCTAGAGAAAACAATCCAATCTTATTCGTCCTTTACTAACCAGAATATACATAATGGAAAACCACTAAAGCAAATATAGTTCCACCCAAACCAATCTTCCTAATTATTTATCCCTAAAATAATTTTGACTTTTAAAATAACATCAAAATTTGTGGATGTAATATGAGTATCAACATTAGAATTATGTCATGACTTAGTTCTAACTGAAACCATTGAGCCTTTAGATAGTCATTAGTATCATTGTATATTTCTAGTACACTAACCTAGAAAAATGGGTAGAATACTCCATAATTGTATTCTCCCCTACCCTAAGGTAAGAAACTCTAAGGTCTTCATAGAATTGAATTCTTCATGTTAAAACTACTAGTCAAATATTTTACTGAGGGAAGCCTATGCAATATCCTCGTGCACCATGTCTTGCACAATAGAGTACCACATTATATACCTCATCCCCTCAAACATATGCATGGAAGAACTCATATTTTATTCTTCAAGTGTCTTCATCAATTCTATGATCCACTATATCCTCCCAATCCTCTCATTGAATTCCAAGGGTCCTTTTTCACAATGAAATATGTGTGGATATTGCTTAGTAAATTCATATTCATGGTCCACTATGTGTCATGAGTTCCTGACAGCCACATGACTTAGATACTTAATTGTGTAGACAATAGATTCTACCAATTTAGGGTCCACTAAAGGGTTCTCATGAGGATCCATTCTCACACCATCCTCTCTCATATTTGTAAGATCTCTTTATAGAGGAATCTTCTAAAAAAAGCCAAAAACCAGTCAGTCATGATTCATTTCAAAAATCATAGGACCATATTTATGTAGTTATGACTAATATTTAAATTAATAACAATTTAAATCAACCATGAAATAACATACTAAAAAATTAAACATTTCTATTTAAATAAATATCTAACAGAATTAATTAAAATTACCTCCAAATCCATGTCTAACACCTTCTAAAAGTATTTTAACACCCATGATAACATGGTTTCTGTAACACTCCAAGCTTCCAAGGTATGCTTTTCTTTCAATAATTCAATAGCTTATATTGTATGCAAGTTCGAGATTCTAACCCACCGCGACCAATCTAAGTAGCCGTTATGAATAGTAATACCCACTTTTTGAAATTATATAAATTTTATATTTCAAAATGGACTTCATTTTTGGATTTAGAATATCAAAATTAGCCTATGTTGAATTTTTGGTATTTTTCTGAGAACTTCCAATTTTCAATGAATAGTAAAAAATACTTAAAAAAACATTTTTAATAAAAATAATTTATAGTAATAAATTATAATATTGAGTGGTTTTAAAGTATAATTAGAATATATTTTTACCATTCATTACAATTGTGGTCATTAGAGTTAATTTTATTTTGAAATTGGACATAAACATTCGTAAATCTTTTGATAGATATAGTTTCTTAAAAAAAGGCTATTTGTTTTGACAGCGGGAATAATTTTTAAATTAATTTCTACATTTTATGTTTTTATAATTTGTTTAAATGGATTATATATTTTAAATCATAAGGTCCAAATTATTTAATTAAGACTCTTACTTTTGGACATTATGAATAGTAACGACGACAATTATCTTTAATTATTTTGATTAATTAGTAATCGGGTAGTTCAGGGTAATGAAATAATATCATAATAATATAAAGAGACCCCAACATGTGTAATAATTCTATTTTTAGTGTAATGGATGACCATGGTATTCCTTATGCCAACTTAGGGACCCCATGGAATCACTTTTTTGTGATAGTGACATTTTATCATTTTATTTTTTAAAGAAAGGAAAATATAACAAAAGTATGTAACAGCTAAGTAAAACAATTTTAATTTTGTCAACATAAATGATCTATTAGACTATAAATATGTATTGGAAATCTAAATAGATTTCCTATATCATGGTATTTTTTTATGTTTTTTATACATTAAATAAAAAAATTTATTTTGGACACCATGATAATGCATTGATTACCTCATTAATGAACGATTTAAATAAAATGAAAATATATGGTAATATCTAAGACTTAAACTTGTATAAAGAATATTTGATTGGTGTATTTCGAACCCTATAACCTTATCCTAGAAATATATCATTGTGGGACCTTTAAAATCTGAAAATAATTTCATAATAAAGTGACATTTCATGACTTTCCAAGAGTACCCCTCTACTCCTCTAATAAAAGACCCCCACCTCTACCACCTTATTCAAACCATAAAAGACATTTGGCTCAGCCAAACTCTACCAAATTACTCTTTAAACTTCCCTATCTTACTTCTAGAAGCCTCAATTAGGGTAGAATTCTTCCCAAGGAAGCCATTGGCTCAAATCAAAAAGGGTTACCCGATTTTAAGGTAATGTATTCTCTTATGTTCTTTTGTTTTATTTTGCTTCTCCAACCCACTAAACTCTTTTTATTACTTTATTTTGTAACAAAACCCATATCTTCAATATACTACAATGTTTTTATTGAGAAGTAATTGATTTACACTTACACACACCTCCTTCTAATGGTTGAAGAACATACTGTTTTTGTGGGTGGCGAATTATTGCCTCACGAAATGATGATTGTTCAATTTTATTTTTATCACTTTTCATAGTGGCCACTAAGATGTCACTATAATTACATATGATATATATTATGTATATTTTTTCCTTATTCTTCTGTATTTTTCATTTATGGCATTCTTTTATGGTTTCCATTATGGGTAAACACGATAATTTCATTTTAGGAAATGCGGACTACTGCCCCCTCAATGTGATTTGAATCGTTAGTGCCATATGTGGTATGTATAAAGGAAGGAGTTAAATTATATTATATATCATATTGGAATTATAATATACCTTCATATCATTATTATTTCTTTCCATTAAATATGAAATAGAAATGAAAGTAGCATTCATGCGTACGTACGGCTTACCATCTCCATGAACGGTGCATTTCATTTCTTACCTCTAAATGATATGTAATATTATATATTCATGTATATAGTGGATATATATGATATATATGATATGTAGATCATGAATATAATTCTAGAGATAATGTATATGTTACCACATGAACAACATGTAATTATAAGATGTTTATTGTTGACTCAAGTACCCCAGATTGAAAAAACGACCGTTATTAACATAAATGACTATATAATGTTCATAACATGGTAATAAGTGATATAAAAGTAATAATGAACTTGAAAAATGTTCTTAAGAAGTTATATTTTAAATCTAGTTTATTATTCAGGAGATTAAAGAACGATCGAGTCAAGTCTGACACGAGGTAAGGGTTAATTCTATAACCTCTTCATTATTCAAGGTTGTTTATATGTAATTATCTACTGGGACCTCCTTATCATCCACATAATTTTTTCTTAAAAATTCCTTTCAAAACATTTTAACTATTTATTAAGAAATGGGTTAATGTTATTTATTTCCTTGTTTGACCTTAAACATTTTTGAAAAGAATCATTACGTCATTTTCCAAACAAGGTACTTTTTGACAAAATTAAGGTAAGAATGTCTTTTTTATGTTCTACGGAAGGTGTGGCTATTTTCCATTGTTATAAAATTGATTAATCTTCCCATAAAATTTAATAGGAATATTTTCAAAGTAAATGTTTTCTTTTACAATTATGTATCTTTTAAATGAATTTAGAAAAGAGATATTTCACTCAAATAGATTTGATTTCATCTATGTCAAAATCCTTTGATGGATTTTATGATTATCTGAATTTGATTTATTATTATACAAAACGTCCATATTGTGTTGAAGGTTATGTGATATGTTTTACTGTGGATGTGTTATTTTTATACCATTAAAGGTTTATGGAGAATTTATTTACATTTCTTATGCTATTTTTAAAACGAATGATTATGTTATGTTTAAACATGTTTATATGAGGAATGCATTGGACTTAATAAGTGATGGGTAGAGCCCGCTATAGCTCATCGATGCATCGGTAGGTATCATGATTCAAACTAGTGCCATGGAACAAGGCCTTTACAAAATCTTATTTTTAGTCTTAGAACAAGGCCTTGACTATGTGGTTATGATAGTCTGGCATTATGCATTCCATCATTATGAATGTGGTTATTGATATTACATGTCAATATTCGACTAGTAGAATATCCATGTGAATAAGTAAATGGAATGATTTCATTTTATTTTTTCCATGTTATTCTGAAGTTAATGTTTAAAAGGATTTTATTTTAGTTATAAAATTTCCTTAAATGTTGATGCATATTTATAAAAGTTCCCGCTATATTGTTATCCTTACTGAGCATCTGAGCTCATCCCTTTCAATGTTTTATTTTTCCCAGGATGTGAAGAAGTATTTTATGAATGACCTCTAGGTATAGTATGTGGGGATACATGTTTGGTCTATGAAGACAATATGTGTTGTAGTTTTTTTCACTTTATGATGAAATGTAAGACTTATGAATATATCTAATGCTTCCAAGGCTACTAATATAATCAGTCTTTCGAGCATGATCTTTTGTGATCATGCCAATGTTATGTAATAATGCACCAACTCTGGGTAAATGGGGTCAGGGAATTATAGTTGGTATCAAAGGAAGTTTAGTATTACCCTTGGAAGCTATATTTTGATAATATCTGATTAGAGCACATAGCCCTAAGATAGACTTTGAGGATTATTATAGAATATCTTCCTAGAATTTTGGTATTGTTGAGATTTTGTGAGTTTTCCGAGCAATACATCCCTATCGTGATATGAAAAGGTAGATGCGGCTCTGGCACAGATGTACCTAGGGGTAAAACCTGAAAACAACGCTTTGAGCTAGACTCGAACGAGAATAGGTTCATGACAACGGGCCTTGATGCACTCTTGGTTACGGCACTCCTAGGGGATATGATTAGGATATTTCATGATTTATTTACAATCGATTATGAAGGGTTTATGAGTATATACTTCCTCAAAGAAAACGTTTTTATGATTATGGATTATATCCATAAATTGTTCAATTTATGTTAGGGTTTTTGCAAGATTGTTATTATGTACATAGATTAATAAACTAATATAGTTAATGAAATTGTTTAGAAATGGATCCTAGTAGAAGGAATGGGAACTGTATCAATGCACGCTCTCTATTTTGGGATTTCCCTCCTACTCAAGATAATTATAGTGGGGATGGTGATACAACTAGTGTTGATCTACTTATCACCATACTTGGACAACTCACTCAGGTTATGAATAATAACATTACTCGTATAGAGCACCCTGATCCGTAACATGGAAGATCAATGTTAGATTTCTTAATGAGGCAACAACCACCAACATTCAATGGGATTACAAATCCCTTAGTATCTGAGAAATGGATAAATTCCTTAGAGAAAATATTCCATGCCATGGGGAGTAGTGAAAGGGAAAAAGTTGTAATGGAAGTTTACCACCTCCCTGGAGATACTGACCAATGCTGGTCATTGATTCAAAACATGAATGAAGATGATGAAGTATCAAATATGGAATGGAGAGATTTTAAAGAGATTTTCTTAGAAAAATATTTTCCTCGTGACCATCAAGTGGATATGGAAAGGAAATTTCTGAGGCTGAGGCAAAAGTAGGACGAGAATGTTGCAAAGTATGAGGATAACATTACAATGTTAGCGAGGTATGCTGCAGATTATATACATAACCAAATAAGTAAGATTTATTGTTTCATTTATGGGTTAAAACCATCTCTCCATCGAGCTTTAGTATCACCATACTTCTCATCGTATGAAGATATTGTCTTGTATGCTGTCAAGACAGAAAAGTACTTCTCAATGTCTTATGACAACAAGGTAAAGCAAGAGAAGAAGATAACTGTGGAGAAAGAGACATATAAAGGGAAAAAGGGAAAGAATGAATTTCCATAATGTTATAATTTTGGTATGAAACACTCCCGTACTTGCCTAAAAGGAATGGGATTTTGTTACAAATGTGGAGAAAAAGGTCACCCAACTCAGGATTACGAGGTAAATAAAGAGGTTGTCAATGTTGAATGCTAAAATTGTAGAAAAATGGGGCATTAGGCAAATGAAATCCCTCAGCGCTAAGGAAACATACATTATAAAAGGCCAAGGGATCAAGGAAAACTTATGATATTACTACAGATGAAGTTGAATAATTATTGTATTTGGGTTTTTGGACTCAAGAACTATATTATGGTTAGAAGAATAATGTGATATATATAATGATTGTACTTTAGTACTTGTTTTTTTCATTAAGGGATTGATATGATGAAGGTAATCAAATTTTTAGTATGTTACAATAATAGAAACTTTAATTTGTTTAGGGAATTTGATGTTACAATTGATTTTGGAATTTAGAGATATTTTAGAGAAAGTCTAGACAGAGGTATTTTGGATAACTCTAAAGTTTGGAATGGATTAATTTGAACTTTGTATAGTATTGTTTAAGTTTAAAACATTTCTGAAGATTATTTTTGCAATATTATAATACTATAGTTTTAGGAAAAGGACAACCCACAGGTCGGGGGATAACCTATCGCGAGGGACAAAGCTGCATGAATTGAACCCACAACCACAGTGCGACATGCCTTTGTCACATACCACTATCCTACATGAAGACCCTAGTTAATAAAAAATAGTTTTCCTAATCTAAATCGTATGTGTTAATATTTGGAACCTGGTACGATTAGGATAAATAGAATATTTTTGAGTTCTATTACATTTTGTAGTGAAAGATGGGTTTGGGGTAAAAATTTATTAAAGAATGAAATTATACATGAAAAGTAAGAATATTTCCTTACATTCTTAGTAAATCTCCTAAATAAATTCCTCAACTTTATGAAAGGTAACTTAAAACAAAAACATTGTCGGTTAACTTTTATTATAGGGGAATCAATTATCGTTTAATGAATCACAAGCTTGTGATTTTCTTGCAGTCAACTTTATCCTAATTCTTTTTTCTACAACTCTCCACCAGAACGTTATGGTTTCTTTCTCCTCCATATCCATGTTTTCATATAATCCTAGTATGGGCTATCTCGGGTGACCATTGTACTTCTCTTTCTTTCTATTAATATTATATTTTTATTAACCCTATTTCCGATATGGGTTTTCCACAAAGTTATTTTCTATTTTCAATCGTTTATTTTCGAAAACAATTTCAAATTATGAGGATTAAATTTATTGAAGGAGGGGATAATGTAACACAACAATCTTCCACAGTACACTTTTCTTTCACTAATGCAATAGCTTGCATTGTACGCAAGTTCGAGATTCTTACACACCGAGACCTATCAAAGTAGCTGTTATGAATAGTAATACCCACTTTTTGAAATTATATAAATTTTATATTTCAAAATTGACTTCATTTTTGGATTCGGAATATTCAAATTAGCCTATGTTGAATTTTTTTTCTGAGAACTTCCAATTCTTGATGAATAGTTAAAAAAATACTTAAAAACAACATTTTTAATCCAATTAATTTATAGTGATAAATTATACTATTGAGTATTTTTAAAGTATAATTAGAATTTATTTTTACAATTTATTCCAATGGTGGTCATTAGAAATAATTTCATTATGAAATTGCACATAAACAATTGTCAATCTCTTGAAAGATATAGTTTCTTAAAAACACGCTTTTTGTTTTCACAGCGGGAATAATTTTTAAATTAATTACTACAATTTCTGTGTTTTGAATTTGGTAAAGTGGATTCCAAATTTGGAATCAGAAGGTCCAAATTATGTAATTTAGTCTCTTTTTTTTGACATTATGAATAGTAATGACTACAATTATCATTAATTATCATGATTAATTAGTAATCGGGTAGTTAAGGGTAATGAAATAATATCATAATAATATAAAAAGACACCAAAATGTGTCCTAATGCTATTGTTTGTGTCATGGTCGACCATGGGATGCCTTGTTCCATCTTAGGGACCCCATGGAAGCACTTTTATGTGATAGTGAAATTTTTTCATTTTGTTTTTTAAAGAAAGGAAAATATAACAAAAGTATGAAACACCTAAGTAAAACAATTTTAATTTTGTCTACATAAATTATATCTTAGAATATAAATATTAATTGGAAATATAAAATTTTTCCTATATCATGGTATTTTTATTGTAATTTTTAGACTTTAAATATCAAAATTTATTAACGACGCCATGATAATGTAGTGATTACCTCATTAATGTATGATTTAAATAAAATTAAATGATAATGTAAAATCTAAGACTTAAACTTGTCTAATGACTATTCTATGGGTGTATTTATAACCCTTAATACCTTATCCTAGAAATATTTCATTGTGGGACCCTTAAAATCAGGAATGCATTTCATAATAATGTAACATTTCATGACTTTCCAAGAGTTCCCCTCCTCTCCTCTTATAAAAGGCCCCCACCTCTACCACCTTATTCACAACGTAAAATCCATTTGGCTTAGCCAAAATCTACCCAAATACTCTCTCAACTTTCCTATATTACTCCTAGAAGCCTCACATTGGGAAGAAGTCTTCCAAATGAATCCTTTGGCTCAAATCAAAAAGAGTTACACGAATTTAATGTAATGTCTTATCTTATGTTCTTTTGTTTTATTTTTCTTCTCCAACCCCCTAAACTATTTTTAATATTTTATTTTGTAAAAACACCAGTATATTCAATATAAAAGGATTTTTTTATGAGAATTATTTGATTTACACTTACACACACTTCCGTCTAATGGTTAAAAAACATACTGTTTCTGTGGGTGGCGAATTACTAACTCACGAAACAATGATTGTTGAATATTATTTTAACACCTTTCATGGTGTCCATTAAGATGTCACTATAATTATATATGATATATATAATTTTTATTTTTTCCTTATGATTCTTTATTTTTCATTAATTTCATACCTTTATGGTTTCCATTATGGGTAAACACGATAATTTCATTTTAGGAACTACAGACTACCACCCCCTCAAAGTGATTTGAATCGTTAATGCCATATATGGGACATATAAAGGAAGGAGTTATATGATATTATATATCATATTGGAATTATAATATACCTTTATATCATTATGGTTTCATTCCATTAAATATGAAATAGAAATGAAAGTAGCGTTCATGCGTACGTACAGATTACCGTCTCTATGAACGGTGCATTTCATTTATTACCTCTAAATTATATGTAAAATTATAAATGCATTTATATACTGGATATATATGATATATATGATATATAGATCATGAATATAATTTTGGAGATAATTAATATGTTACCACATGAACAACATGTAATTATAAGAAGTTTATTGTTGACTCAAGTACCAAACATCGACAAAACGGCCATTATTAACTTAAATGACTACATAATGTTCATAAAATGGTAATAAGTGATATAAAATGAATAAATAACGTGAAAAAGGTTCGTAAGAAATTATAGATTAACTCTTGTTTATTATTCAAGAGATTAAAGAAGGATCGAGTCAAGTCGGACACGAGGTAATGGTTAATACTGCAACCTCTTCATTATTCAAGGTTGTTTATATGTAATTATCTACTAGGTCCTCCTTATCATCCACATCCATGTTTCTTAATATTGCATTTCAAAACATTTTTACTATTTATTAGACAATGTTTTAAATTCATTTATACCCTTATTTGAACTTATAAATTTTTAAAGGAATCTTTCCGTCATTTTCCAAACAAGGTACTTTTTGACAAAATTAAGGTAAGAATGTCTTTTTTAGATTATACGGTTGGTGCGGCTATTTTCCACCGTTATAAAATCATTGAATCTTCCCTTAAAAGATTATAAGAATATTTTCAAAGTAAATGTTTTCTTTTACAATTATGAAACTTTTAAATTATTTCATAAAAGAGATATTTATCTCAAATACTTTTGATTTCATCTATGTCAACATCCTTTGATAAATTTTAAGCTAATTTGATGTTGATTTATTTTGATACAAAACTTCCATATTGTACTGAAGGTTTTTGATATGATTGACTGTGCATGTGTTATTTTTATACCATTAATGATTTAGGGAGAAAGTATTGACATTTCGTATGCTAGTTTTAATACTAATGATTATGATATCTTTAAACCTGTTCATATGAGGAATGATAAATAAGTTACGGGAGGACCCCTCTATAGTTCCTCGATGCATCGGTAGGTCTCTTGAGACAAACTACTGTCTTGGCATTAGTCCTTGAAAAATCTTATTTTAAGTCATGGCACAAGGCCTTGACTATGTGGTTATGATAGTCTGGAATTATGTATTCCATTATTATGAAAGTGGTTATTGATATTGCATGTGAATATTCGACTAGTATAACATCAATGTGAATAAGTAAATGGAATTATTTCATTTCATTTTTTCCATGTTATTCTAATGTTCAAGTTTAAAGGTATTTTGTTTTAGTTATACAATTTCCTTAAATGTTGATGCACATTTATAAAAGTATCTGCTATATTGTTATCCTTACTGAGAATCTGAGCACACCCCTTTCAATGTTTTATTTTTCCCAGGACGTGAAGAAGTATTTTATTAATGACCTGCAGGGATTGTATGAGTGGATATGAGTGTGGTCTATGAAGACAAGATGTGTTGTAGTTTTTTTTCAAATTATGATTTAATGTAAGACTTACTAATATATCTAGTGTTTATAAGGCTACTAAACAAATTTGTCTGTCGAGAATTGATCTTTTGTGATCATGCCAATGTTATGTAATAATGCACCGACTCTGGGTAACTGAGGTTGGGGCTCAGTTATGAAAGTGAGTTGACCAGGCCAGTTTTCTATAGTTACTATCTGAATTCTGAGGGCCCTAACTCATTTTGTCATGACTCATCCCTAGTGGGGCTCGTGACACGACTCCCCGAGCCCACCTTCAATAGGCCTAGGGCAGCTGACTAGCACCGAGTAGGCATATCACTAACATGGGAGGCATTTTATAATTACCTATACACACGCACACGTCTCCAAGACCACAAATGCTATAAGGTAAAAACCACTATGGAACAAAATGCCTGCATACAACTAAACCCAACCAACAGAGTAAAATATATGTAATTTACAGAAAGTAATACTGGTCCAGAATACAAGCACACAAAAATCATAATCTGCAACTACAAAGTCCAACTTGTTAGAAAAAAGCGGTATTAGGACTACTGCTTATAGTAGTAGGAAGAGATAGGACAACAGAGAACTCAGAAAGCTTGGTCCGGCCCTGGTCATCCCTCGACTCCGTCAAATGGTCGCTCATCTGCACAATACACAACATGTGTGGGCAAAGCCATTGGAGGGGTGAGTATAACAATACCTAGCAGAGGACCCCAAAAACTAGAAAGCAGTACAAAAACTAATGGCACAACCATTTCTACACAATATATATCTACTTAACGTATAATAGGTAAAATATAATCTAGATATACTCAAAACCTAGACATGTAGTCTAGAGGAAAGTCCCACAATAGAATTACCCTAGTTGGGATTCTGTTCAAAGATTCATTGATGGACTCTTCCGGGAGAAGTAACTCCACAAGACTGATAACTCTAATGTCGTCTTTCTAAGAATTATTGTCCATTGGGAAAATACTTGAGAGATAAATACACTCATTTAGGGAGAACCCACTCTCGGGTGGGGGAAATATCATGATGCATAGATGAGGATCACTACCAGGGCCTTTCCAGATACTGAAACTCATCCAAATTCACTAGATAAGTATAGGATCAGTGCCCTTTGGGAAAATAGTCGTGTTGATACCTGAATCTACCTGTGGCAAAGATTTGATAGAGTATCTTGCTCTTGGACTCTCAGAGGGATACCTAACTCTATCTCAGAATGTCTTTCTAAATGGATCACACTCTTGTGAATGGAAATGATACCTGACCATCTGAGGAACAAGAAAAATGGGGTACTGACCCGAATAATAGATGTCCAACGAATAATGGACAAGAGGATCAAGAATTGTTTTGAATCGTAAATAGTGTGTAGAAGGGTCACATGCCATGTCCTGTAACTGTGGATACGAACTCTTTACAATGGCATGTATTGCAAGGCTTGTCGCCCAGAAAATGGTATACAAGATGTTTATGAGAGTGACATGCTATGTTCCTCTACCCGAGGAGGACTCTATGTGCGTTGTCCATGTGCCCATACTCAGCTTCAACCTGTGTGTGATAACTCGTGTAACCAGTACATGGGGTGACCCACATACCCAGCCTTGTTTGGCCATCTGGTGGAGTACATGGTGTGTACTCCACCCCATGTTTGTGTATCATCCGAGATATACTCTGAGTCTGTTTAGGGACCTACACACCGTGTGGTGATTAATGTCACCTGGAACTCTAGTCGCCACTGAGTGGGGCCCACACACCATGTCATTCTGGGGGCACTCCATGTTATTTTCTATGCATAGTGCGAAAGACCTAGCCACCGCCAGGCCAACACTACACAGTGTATTCTTCAGGATACATGCCGGGTTGATAGAAAATTTCCAAAAACCATAATTATTTTTCACTGCACCTCAGGCATCCTTTGATCCTTGATTCGGTCATTTGATCATTGCGATACTCAGGATATGAGGACTCTCTACCATTCCATCAATGTTTCAGGAGGTTTTGGGGGTTTTATCAGACCTGAAAACATGTGTTGAGAATCCTTACGAAGAATGGTCAAAGAAAGATTTCCCTCGAACAATGTTGATTCATCTATCGCCATCATCATTGCACCTCCGCTGAGTCATCATAATGTTAGATCTCCAATTTGGGATTTTTGCGCTATAAAATGGATGTGAAATGATACATTTTTCATTACCCCATGAAAAACACAAAGAATGAAGGGGAAAAAAGGTGGAAGAAATCAATAAAAAAAGGAGCAATGTATCTTCACCATCATTAGTCCTGGCATCTATCCACTCCCATTAATATGTTTAATAGGAGAATCATATTGAAAAACCCAAAATCATCATAAAATCAATTCCTGCATCCAAACCCCAAAAGAAAATGAAATTGACAATCTCCCGCAAGAACGCTCAATTCACGAAACATCCTATTTTTGTGTTGATCCATGTTTATTGTTTAATCCATGAACGGGGAAGATAATAATCGAAATAAAAACCCCTACCTTGTTTCGGTTAGATAAAAATTACCACATGATGTTTGTTGGTGAGTTTCTTCAAATCCAAAATGTGTCCATCGATTGTGTTATTATCGTCCGCCAATGGGTACTCCACCAAAGCTCTAATGTAAATCCTCAATTCACAGAGTTATGTGGCTAACCCTCCAAACATTCCATTTGTAGGTATTTAAAAAATATTAATTAGGTCATTTTCTATGAAGCTAACATTTAAAATAAAATAAATTATTAATTTTTTTTATTTCCATTAAAACATCCAAAAACTAACTTTTGGAATTTACCCATGCCTATTGATATTAGGCCCCACCTAAGAAAAAGTTACTGGTCTGTACACAATAGTGTCCTTAGATTTCTGGTTCGGGAACCCGTTTAGATGTCATTCCACCTTTTTAGGAAACCCTCTCACATGTGCTGTTTAAAAGTTTAATTTATTTCAAACATTTATTCCTGAAACACCCAGCCTCAGAATTTCTCACCGTCAATGATATTAGTCTCTTAATAATACCATTAAATATATAAAAATAATAAAGGAGAAATATGAGAAATTACGTTCTCCACACCTTGTGTATTTTTCTTCCCCAAAAATCTAAAACAACTATACTTAAAAAGATGTGGGTACTGGGCATGGATTTGGTCCTCTAGCTCCCACAAACTCTCCTGAAGGTTCCTGTGCTACCACCGGACATGCACCAATGGAATCTATTTCCCACGAAGGATCCTCTACTACCGATACACAATCTACATCAGGTACTCATCAAAGGTTTCTCTGTCCTTGATGTCGAGCTCACCCCAATCGATGACGTGTAATGGGTCATGTACGTTCCTCCTTAGTTGCGGCATGTGAAAGAAATCATGAACATGGTGTAACTGTGGAGGTAGAACTAAGTAGTACACCACCTCACCAACTCTATGTAGTATCAGGAAAGGTTTGATGAACCTAAGAGATAGCTTGTCACCCTGACCAAATCTCTATAACCCTCATCGAGGTGAGACCCAAAGGAAGTTGTATCTCCCTCATCGAACTCCAGTGGTCTCTGTCGCCTATAATCATTTGAATTCTACCAGATCTATGTAGTCTTAATCTACTCCCAAATTATCTAAACCTTCATGGTGGTAGGTCACACTAGCTTATGACACATAACTGCATACTCTCCGGGGTCGGTCCTGAAAAGCGGTGACCGGATGGGTCACCCGTATAAGACCTCGAACGGTGTCATGCCAATGGAAGTGTGGTAGTTTTTATTTTATGCAATCTATTCCAAAGGAATGTGGTCCTCCCAACTGCGAACAAAGTCCAAGATACAGGCCCAAAACATATCGTCAAAATCCTAAATGGTCCTCTCCATCTGGCCATCGGTATGGGGATGGAAAGTAGTGCTTATGCATTGATGAGTCCTGAAAGCCTCCTGCAATCACTTGCACAACCGGAATGTGAAGGGGGCCTCTCAATAGAAGACTATTTTTGAGGTTAATCCATGAATCCAAACTCTATCATACAAATAACATGTCCCAAGATCTATACTGAACTCTACTACTTGATAACTATGAATTATGCTGACATGGTGAGTCAGTCTATGATCACCGAGACAGAATCATGCCCCTTGGACATCCATGGTAATCCCATCAATAATTCTATCAATTTTCCATCAATCTTCCTCTCTATTACGTCCATGGGTGAGCTAACACTGCTGGAACATAGTGCTCAACCTTCACCTACTAGCACGTAAGTAATTGGGAACTGAACTCTGATACTTCCATCTTCATTCCTAACCACCAAACTGATGCTAGAGGTCCTAAAATATTTTCTCCTCTCTAGAATATACCTCCAAGGGGGTGTATGAAAATCCCTCAGGACCTCCTCTCACAATTACATTGGTACAATAGAACGTCCTCTGTAAAGAAAAATGTGCTCCCCACCTTGAAAATATCCATCATGAGCATGTCTTGAGGATAACTGAGCACGTAATGCCTCACATTCAACATCCCCAAGCTGTGCCTCCCAGACTCAATATAAGAGTGGAGGGGTGACAACAATTGAGTGAATTTATGATTCATCCTCTATGACCATGAAGGATAATTATAATGAGTCCATAAAAATTGCCACGTCGTTTAGCAGCTGCGAACAAGATCTACGGCTGAGAACATCTACCACAAAGTTCCATTTTCCAGGAATATAGATGATCTCAATGTAATAATCCTGGTGGAACTCTATCCATTTCCTCTTCCTCAGATTCAGACCCTTCATGGAAAAAATGAATTTGAGGCTCTTGTGGTAATAGAAGATGATAAACCACTCAATCATAAGGTAGTGTCACCACATCTTCAATGCGAAGACTGACACTGCCAACGCGATATCATGGGTCACATAGTTCTACTCATGTGGTCTATGCTGGAGAAAACCATAAGAAATCACTACCTATCTATACATCCAAAAACAGCCAAGCCCATCCCTTGATACGTCGCAAAAAACAACATACACAACACCCTCCTTCGGCAATCTCAAAACCGGGGTGCTCGTCAAACACTGCCTCAACTGCTCAGAATCATGATGGAACTTCTCCATCAACAGGAAGGGTTTCCCCTTCCTAGTCAAGGCCATCATTGGTGAGGATATCAGGGAGAAATCAGGAATGAATCTTTAGTTATATCCTACTATCCCAATGAATTACCACACCTCTGTCAGGATCCGAGGTGGCTCCTAGGATATCACAGCCTCCACCTAGGCTGGGGCCATAGCTACTACATCTGTTGAGATGATAAGTCCCAGAATGTGGACTTCTTGAATCCAAAACTAGAACTTATAGAGTGTCCCATAACACTGGTTCTCTCATAGTACGTCTAGAACCATCTTCATGTGTCTCACATGCTCCTCCTCTTATACCGAGTACACAAGGATGTCATTGATAAAGAAAACTATGAATCAGTCTAAATACAGCAGGAAAATATGATTCATATGTCCCATGAACACTGCACGGGCATTCATTATGAAAAAATGCATCACAAAGTAGTCATAGTGACATTAACAATATCTAAATTTTGTTTACAATATATCATTGTACCGTACTCGTAACTAGTGGAAACCTGATAGAAGGTCAACCTTCGAGAACCACAATGCCCCACTTAGCTAATTGAAGAGGTCGTCGATCCTCGAAAGTGGATACTTGTTCTTCACTATCACCATGTTCAGGCATCTGTAATCTATGCATATCCTCAAACATAAGTCAGCATTCTTGACAAACAAAACTAGGGCCGACCATGGTAAAAAACTGGGTCGTACGAAAATATTACTATGAAAATCCTCCAACTGCACCCTCAGCCAACAAAGCTCTATAGAAGAAATATGATATGGTTGTGAGAATATCAGTTCCATCCTGGGGTGTAAGTCCATGCATAAGTTGATCTCTCGATGGGGACGTATTCCTATAACATCTTGGGGAAAGACTTCCTCGTACTCCGCCACTATTACTGGGAACAAGAAGCTCAAAAATTATACTACTCCAATGGTAAATCTATACAACTCATGAGTGGTCAGTTGTACCCTCCTATGAATGATCCCATTCAATGTTTTCTGGGTGTCCGTTTCACCAAAAAATGTAAACCTCTTCCCATCGCTGCAGGCACACCACACACTTCACCTAAAGATGTCAATCTGGGCATGGATTGAAGATAACCAATCCATCTGATGAATGAGGTTGTAATGCCTCGATGCTACGACAACGAGGTTCCAACCAAAACTCTCACCTCTAAGGGTATGATCATAATGTCTACAAAGGTGCGTGATCATCTTGTCTCCTCTGGTAGGTGTCTCCAAGTGTAAGGTTCGAGTGAACAGCTGTACCGGAATCTCATGGTTTCGCAAAAGACATGTTGTGAGGAATGAATGGTTGGATCTTGGGTCTATAAGTATAATAACCATGGCATAGAAGACACATATCATACCTTAGATCATCCTATGAGTTCCTGGTTCGTATGCCTCAACCGTATGCAACTTTCCCCACCCTTGTCCCCCATCTCCTTGAGCCTGATGGGGACCTCCTAGGGGTGGTGGTGGAAGTAGATCGAAGAGTATTTCACAACATGCTTCTCTCCCTTATCCTCATCCTTGTCTTCCTCCTAGAGGGTCTATATACTCCACTCTCAACCTTTTCCATATTGTTTTGTCTACCACTTCCCTATCAGCGTCTTGACATGTTGGATAGTCTCTACTGAGATGTCCCCTAAAATCGCACGAGTAGCATCGCCTCTACCTAGGCTGACTGGATCCATTATGAGCACCCTGGACTGCCAAACCCTTGTCTTTGTTTCTCCTGTGATGTCTCACATATTCTGATCCCAATTCTTGATGTCGTGTCCCTACTCTCATGGTCTATATACATGTATTCTAGCTACTGAGTTTCGTTGTCTATATCTGCTCCTCCAAGAAGCTCTCGATCACCAATGCACGCTCGACCACACCAGTATAAGTCGAAATGCATAGGGAAATGAAACTATATCTGTTGTATTATCTAACAACTCACTCTAAGGTCCGATCTTTGATGTACTAGTCCCTAACCATATCCATCAAGTACCTGGAGAGGTTGGTGAACCTCAATGAATAGTAACCTACTATCAAACTGCCCTGTTGAAGCTCAAGAAGCTCCTGGATATGCACTGCTCTTAGAAGAATTGGGGAGAACTCCTCCCTAAGAAGTTTTTCAAACTCTATCCATGAAAAAATCTCCACTTCATGAGTTTAGGTGACCAGACTCCACCATCATCCTCTAAACCCTGAAGAAAGCTCACTCCTAGGATCTCCATATGGTCCACTGGAGTCTTCAATGGATGGAAAATTATAGTCACTACCTCATGCTAGTCCTTAGATGACTGAGGTTTGGGCTCGCATTGGAACCTGAGGGGTATCTATCTCTAGAACTCAGGGACCACGGTCATCCTATGCCCCTCTTCTGTCGGTACTGCAGGTACCATAGGCAGCTACACTAGTGGTGGTATAACAGAGGCACCACCTGAAGGTAACACCCGGGGAACTGGTCCCCATATAAAATCCTCTTCACTGAGGGGGTCATACTTGTGATCGATCTACTAAATCCTAGTGGGAATGCATCGTGGAGGAATACTGTAAGGAAAGAAGATGTATCATGGTCAACGAGTATATCTGGATAGTTGACACAAAGGACATGGACAACACAACCCATTCCTATATGATGCATGTTCTACTATTTTACTTCCCTACGACTGTTTTTTTCATTTACTGAGTCAAAAAGTATATTAACAGAGTCTTGGTGTTTGGATACGGTGGCTACCCATACCAACCCTAGAGTCTCTGGCCTAAATTCCAACCTCAAAAAACATAACATTGTTTCCCCAGACCAATCTAATAGACTCTTTGACCCAAGGTAGAACCAACCACCCTCTAATTACACTATGTCATGACCCTTCCCAATGGGGACCCTACCGAGACTCCCCAAGCCCACCTCCAATAGTATTGGGGCTGGTGACTAGAACTGAGTAGGAATATCACTAACATGGGTGGAATTTCCAAAGCACATTCACACACACATGCAACTCGAAGCCCACAAATACTGAAATGTAAAAAAAACTAAGTAAAAAAATGAATGAATACAATTAAAACCAACCAATAGGGTACAATGGATGTAATGTGAAGAATGTAAAACTATCGAGAAAACAAGCCAACAAAAACTGGATTTTTCAACTATAATGACCAACTAGTAAGCACAAAGAGTTACTAGGACTACTTCTCGTAGACGTAAGAACAAATCGACCTATAGGGAGATCAGAAATCTTGGTCTAGTCCTGGCCCTCCCTGGTCTCTGTCAAAAGTCCACTCATCTGCACAAGACAAGACATGGGTGGGAAAAACTCATGTGGTGGTCAGTATAACAATACTCAGTAAGGGACCCCCAAAACCCCAATGAATTATAATAAGGAAAGGTACAATCCTCTCTACACAATATATTTCCACTAAACATATAATAGGAGAAACAAAAAATATATATATATATATACTCAAAAACTAAACCCATAATCTAGAGAAAAGTCACACAACCACATACCCCCTCTAGAGATTGAGTATGAAGATTCCATGGATCACTCATTTGGGAGAACTCACTCCACGAGTCTGATAGCTCTAATGTCATCCATCGAAAAAGAACTATCTATCAAGAATAGCCATGAGAGATAGATACAATCATTCTGGGATAACATACATCTATTTGGGGGAAATATCATGATACACAGATGAGGATCACTACCAGGTCCTTAGGTGATAGCACGACTCATCCGAACTCACCAGTTATGTAGAGGATCGGCGCCCTGTGGGAAAATTGTCACATCGATACCTGACTCTACCTATGGTCAATAATGGATGAAGTATCTTGCTCTGTGCCACTCAGAGGGATACCTAACTCTATCTTAGAAAGTCCTACAGATGGGATCATGATCTTGTGAATGGAAATGATACTGACCTTTAGGGGAATGATAAAAAATGGGAACTAAAATTAACAAAACATGTCCAAGGAACTATTGAAAAGAGGATCAAGCCATGTACTGAAAAGTACACGGTCTGTAGAAGGGTCACACGCCATGTCCTCTGACCCTGGGTACTAGCCGTGTACAATGGACCATGTCGCATGGCATATATTCTAGGAAATGATATACACGATGTGTTATCGAGTGACACATCGTGTTCCTCTATCCGGGTAGGGCTCCGTGTAGTTGGCTGTGTTCCCAGACATGGATTCAACCCTTGTGTGACAACCTCTGTAACTAGTACACGGGGTGACCCACATTACTAGACTCGTCTTGTCATGTGGTGGAGTAAATGGCATGTACTCCACCCAGTGTTAGGGTATCTTTTGAGATACGTGCTGAGTTTTCAAAGATACCCACATGCCATATGAAGATGGTGATATGTTGTGTGGTGCTTCCTATCACCTGGAACTGCATCCGGTGTTGGGTTGGACCCCCGCATCATGTCTTCCTATGGGAACACTATGTTATTCGCTGTGCACAACATGAAATCCCTATGCACCACCAGGCCAACCCTACAAGGAGTGTTCTTCGTGATACACGCTGTGTTGATCCAAAATTTCTTAAAATCATCATACTTCATCGTCGCACCTTGGGGCTCCTCTGATTGTCTATCCGTCTGTCTAATCAATGTGATACTCAAGATATGAGGTCTCCCTACCAAGACATCAACATTTTGGAAGTTTTCATGGGTTTGATCGTCCCCAAAAACATTTTTCGACCATCCACATGAAGAACGATTGAAGAAAGATTTCTCCTAAATTTTGTTGATTCGTCTGCCACCATCATCGTCACACCTCCATTGAGTTTTCACGATGTCGGATCCCAAATTTGGGATCATTGAGTTTCAAAAGTGATTCTCAATGATATGTTTTCCACAACCCCACGAAGAATGTGAAGAACTTTGGGTTGAAAAGGAGGCAGAAATCAATAAACAAATGATGAACGCACCTTCGCCATCATTCATATTGACATCAATCTATTATTGTTAATATTTTTAAGAGATGAATCAAAATTAAAAACCAAATATCATCATAAAATCAATTGTCAAATAAAATCCCTAAAAGAAAAGTAAATTGACACCATCCCACAAGAACACCCGATTCTTGGATCATCTTGTTTGTGGGTTGATCCATGTACTCCATTTAATCCAAGAATGTGGAAGAGTAGGATTGAAAAAACAACCCCTACCTAGATTAAGTTAAGTAATGATTGAGGCATAGCATTCATTAGCAGAGTTCATCGAATCCAAAATGTGTCGATGGATTGCGTTGTCATCGTCCTCCAACAGGTTCTCTTCCAAAGCTACAATGGTCATCCTCAATTCACAGGGTTATGTGACTAAAATTAGAAACATTCCATATATAGGAATTTAAAATGGAATAATTATGTCATTGCATATAAATAAAACATTTATTATAAAATAAATTATTAATTTATATTAATTCAATTAAAATTTCCAAAAAACAAACTTTTTTAGCTAACCCACGTTGGTAAATGTTAGGCCACCCCTAGGGTATGGACGATGCTCTGAATGCAATAGTGTCTTAAGATTTCTGATCTGGGCACCAAACTAAATGTTATTCCACATTTTTAGGAAAACTATTTTCAGACACTATTTAAATGTTTAATTTATTTCAAACATTTATTCTGGGAACTCCGGGTCTTAGAATTGCACGCCGTCGAAAAGAATATTCTTGAAATAATCCAATATTATATTTAAAAATATTACATGTAAAATCCAAAGAATTACACATTTATATCATTGTCATTAAACAAAACTCATGAAAGGTTAACACACCCTAGTTTGAGCATCCATTTGATAACAAATTGTAAAGAACCATACTAGTTCAATTAGAAAATAAATCCAATCTAACATGTCATGTAATATAGGTAAAAAAATTACAATAGGAACCAATATTAAATATAATAAAAACACTAAATAAAACAAGATAAACAATTGAAAAAAAAAGTAGATAACAAAAAGACATATAATCTTAACCCAAATAGGCTTAACCAAAAAGTATGTCAAACCCCCATTTGATCAACAACCACTTATAGATCAACCCGAATAGAAAGAAAATAAAAAAAGGTAAGACAAAATTATACCAAATAGTTCTCTTTATAAATTAATCCAATAATACAATATATACATATTCACAAAGGTGCATGTTGGGTGTTTTCCAAATCCCACTAGGATACCACCACAGTTCCTATATAAGTTCATATATCATGAACGAAACAATTTTTTTAAGAATCAGTTTTACAAGAATATTTACTAAAATAAATATGTTTTTGATGAATTAAGTCTTCATATTTATATGAAATACTTTTATTTTATCAAACTATAAATTTTACATGTAAATGTGATAAAATAGGAATGAATATCTATAACTCAAGAGGAAAATGATTAAACACTTATTCATGACATAGCCTACCATGGGAAGCAATGTGATACAAACTCATATTAAAAAATTATGAGAAAAAATCCATGATAAAATCAATTATGTGATAAATAATCATAACTATGAATGCACCTAAAATTTGGGATCTAACATATGGGACATTGTGTAATAGACACCTAAAAGAAAAATCGAGAATTTTTTTGGATCCAGCTGATATAGAGTCCTTCTAGTCAATATCACAAATGTTTATATCATATTGATCTATATACACTCTAAGGATACCTGTGTCCCTTTCATGACTCACCCAAGGTTCCCAATGTACTATTTTCCAAATTCATTTCAGCAGAATTCCCTTAGTTTCATAAAAAAATTAAAATCTAATTGTATAAACTTCAACGTTTGAAACCCCATTTACAATATAATGAAATTTCATTTCCAAAAAATAAACCTTCTAAATATTATTTTACTTCCCAAAAAATAATTAAAAACCACAAATAAATTTTATTCAATGAAACCCATGTTAATTTATCATGACCATCATTAAATACGTAAAAGATACCCATTGTATAGAATCACCTACATAAACTCTAATGAATCCATGCACCCTTCGACAATGGTGATTTGAAACCAAGAGAATAGCCTTCGAAAAACAGTGAAAACTATGAAAATGAAATTAACTGATAGAAAATGAAATTTGATAACAATATTAACAAAGTCATGTCCCAAACCATAGTCACTACTAAAAAAAAGAAAACCCCAAAGAATTATGTACCTCAAGAGAAGAAGCCTGGCCTCAAAGGTGATCAATCGATAAATGAAGTAAATCAGAAGTGATAGAATCATCCAAAAATTCTTAATAAGAACCTCTATGTTGAGAGTATTAAATCCTTCAACGAAAAAAATAATAAACCACTCATGAAGCCCCCTAAAATACCAATTGGAATCAATGAAAAATCATATAATCCTCTTATATGTCATTTAATCCCTGAATATCATCTATAGTAATAACCAGATCGTATTTTTATTAAAAACCAAATATTATCCATTTCATGGTGTATATATATTACCATAAGTGTAAGTCCATTACACCATGTATCAGTTCATAGATTTTTTTAGGCGATGGATACATTTCATGTAGCCTCTTTACATGGAATGTAAATATATATCATACTAAAAATACTACAGTTGAAAACATTATTAACCTACTCTAAGAATTATTTCAACATGGGAATAATTCCACTATGTCATTGAAACATTTACACCTGAGCTCCAATAATTCAAATAAACACAATTCATTAAACAGTAGGTAATTTTCCACATCAAAGTCTCTTCATCTCCAATAATTTTCCTAACAAACCCAAATGAAGATGAAAATAAATGTATGAAAAATGCATTAACATCAAATCATAACACTATGTTATTGTATTAATTAAAACAAATTCCTTTCACCATATTGTAGACAAGTAAAAAAGTTCATTGTTCGAAAAACAAAAATAATCTAACATTTAATTTTTTTTTAAAAAAGTAAATCATGGGAAAAAATTTATTTAAAAATTAATTATATATAGTCAAAAAAATACTTTTTCACATTTTAAATAAAATATATACATGGAAGAGAAATATTCTTTACCATGTATAAAAACTATGATAATTTTTCATTAAAATAATTATTTCAATATCGTTACCACATAAAGTGAAAAAATTAATGAAATCATATAATTTATAAAAATAACTAGATAATAATAAAATATATTTGGTTTAATATATAATGATTAAAAAATTATCCTAATTATTACTTATAAATAATAAATCTTGAAAACTATTGAGATTGAGAAATATACTCTTATATCATGATAAACATCATTCGCAATAGTCAAAAACACAAGTATAATAAATAAAAAATTCTTATAAATGTATTTAAAAGAATAAATAAAATATTTCATACCTTATAATATTTAATTATAGTTATTATCACCATTTTTTTAATAATTCTTTGTTAAAATCACTATTTCAGGTAATAACAATTTCATTCATGTATGTTTTGGTTTGTTAGTTTTGATCCTTTTTATTTGATCAAGGTTCTATCATCCCCAAAATGTTATAAATGATATAAATATCATATATTTTCATTATATTTTCATTTAAACTAATCTATAATAAAAAAATATATATATAGAAAATTGAATTAATCTATTCACGGAGAAGGTGGGTCATACATATGCATGAACATTGTTTTATCTTTTTGGTTGAAGGAAATAATGGATTTTAATTAATAACTCACCAAGAGAAAATAATTATTTTATAATATATATATTTTACATTAGTTAAATATATCATTATTACAATCCATGTAAAATTTAAAGGAAAAAGAAATCACATTACATTGTAGAGGTTGTAGTTAATATAAACACATGAGCGACAATATTATTTTCCAATGGAATTGAAGGTAAGAAGGAATATGTTATATTCAAATTACTGAAGTATAAATATATCATAAGAAACATATATATCATATAAATAATTCATTATATTCATCCATAAAATATATTGATTAAAAATGAATTGTATTTTTCTATGGATACGATAAGTCGTATATACGCTTGAGCGATACTTTCACATTCCATTTTATTGTAATAAGGGTGGATAATTGTGGTTTCATAATCATAATAGTTGTATATTATGTAGAGGAAAATTATTATTAATTTTATGAGAAATAAACAAAATATAAAGAAGGTAATATAAAATCTAATTGAAATAAGCTGGGTAAGATGATAACCATAGATTCATGAGACCACCTTTAGATAAATTCATATGTATCCCATTGTTATAATTTTGTAACGTCCTAAACTATTATATATCAAATTTCAATTTCCATTTCAATTAAATTTATTAATTTTTAATATATTTTTATAACTAACATTCACTTATTTGGTTTTATTATATCCTATCATATTTAAAATATTTCTAAGCATCATAAAAACAGATAATATCATCGTCAAATAGTGATGGGCTAATTTGTATAATTATTTGGTATTAACACATCCAATTTACATAGTCAAAGTGGTGGCCTCATACAAATGGATCATACCCTACGAAACCCATTTAGCAGTGCCTTCGAGGGACATATCATCACTATAAATTTCCCTTGACTAATCCCATGATCAGATCTAATACATAAACATGAACAAAACCTTTTATGGGATAAGTTCAAGCTCATCAAGATCAAAGACCATACCATGTACACTGAACCACCCCATGAACTTATCAATGTCTCACACCTTACTCTGAGGTAATTTTAACATTTATTAAATGGATAGGAATCGGGACCCTATAAATATGATTATGTACATTATTTTTTATAGAATAGTAAATATATATTCACCCTATTATTGTTACTTTATAAATTATTTTTATTTTGATATTATAAAACAAATGTAGTATTTTAGGGTAATAATAAATTTCAATAAAGAAATTTATTTTGACTAATTAATTGTTTTTTAAAATAAATAATATTTTATTAAAATATTATTATTTAATAATTATTATTAATTATAAATGATCATTTGTGTTTTAGGCAATCAAATTCAATTTTTACAATGTTTTAAAAACTATTTTTGTAAAAAAACCCATCATTTACAATTAATTAAAATTATAATTTTAAAATTTAAAATAAAAATATTTAAAATATTATTTATATACTAGAATATGAAGATCAAAATTATCTGATGGTGGATTTTTTAAAATTATCTAAAAAAGTTAGATTTTCTTGTATTAATTTAACAAAATATAAATATACATAGTTTATTATGACATCATAACGAACCAAAAGAGATATACTAAAATATGTAAAAGGAATAGATAAAAAATCTAGGTTTTCTATCTAATATAATTTTATTTTATGTTTATTTGATTAGTTTTATAAATCCATTATGAATCCTTTAAAAATATTAAAATATTTTTTTAGTATTCAAATCACTTTATTAAGAGTATGTCTCAATTCTACATAAGAAATGGTGGTATTTTATTATTTTAATCCCTTTGAATTATAATATAATCTAATACACTCCCATTTGGTTGAAATAATTGTAAGGTTTCTATGATTCTTTTATTTTTTATTGCCTCCATAACTTATGTTTGATAAATAATAAAAAATACCCACTCATTACCTATATAAACCCATAAAATCTACCACCATATCCTAAATAAAGTTCTTCGTGCATTTAATACACTCCATCCAATATCTAAGGTCTTCTAAAGGTTCCCCTATGTTCTCATGAAGCACTTACCATGCATTTGGAGTCACATAGTCAAGTAAGAGATCCCCATTTTCTCAGCATTATTCACGTTTATTTATTATTCTATGTCTTCTATTTCCAATTCATAATCATGTAATATGTCTGTCTTTATCCCTATTACTGGACATTTCATTTCAAAATTGTGAGAGACCACTTTTTTTCTAATAATCCCAGTTTATCAATTTTATGTTATGTAGTTAGGCTACCAAAAGTTCACAATTATTTCTCATTCCAAAAATATCATGTACTGAGTATTGTACCCATTTCTAGTCAATAGTTTTCACAATTTAACACTTATAATTATTTATATTGGGATTTATATGTATATATTATATACCCCAAGATCTTGGAATAGAATATTATGATGAATTAATGAGTGTCATATGAACTATTTTACACACTTAAATATTAGAATGTAATGAATTTTATGGTTGTGCCCAAATTTATATATCTATCTAATGAATTGGGTAATGTTTATTTTAAAGAGATGTCATGTTGGGAAAGGGATTTTTCTAGATTTATTTATTGGAATTTTACAATCATGATGTAGTAGTAGTTTGACATTACCAATATTTATGATTTAATGTTTTTTGTTCATTCCACAGTTACCACGTATCATTATTCATTTTTATGATTACTACAATTTTTATGACACATTAATATGAATATTGTCTATCACATATTATTCTCTTCATGTTATTCCACTTTTAATCACTTAATGGGCTTTATAACTCTACTGTTTCTTATGTATGTCCCTAAGTTATCTAGGGTTATATTAATTGAGAGCATGTTAAGGGTGTTTTAAATAAATATATTTTTTTCCTATTTAAATTTTTACTTGATATAACTAATTTCAAAATACACTAGACTTATTGGTCACACATGTTCTATTATGTGTAATATTACATAATTTATTATGAATTAATGTGTAAGAAAGTTTAGGGTAGTCATACATTGTGAAGACATAATAATCACTAGACCATTTATAAGGATAGTTCGAAGACAAATTATATGGATTGTTTGATCTACGGTTCTCATGGTAGTGTTAAATAGTTAAGGAAGGGGATTCCTTTTATAATGTTGGGAAAGCACACACTAACAATTATTAAATGATCGAAATATAACGGTGTCATTATCGAGCCAAATTATTCCAAATGGTATTAAATTATACTATATTGTAAAATATGGTTTAAAATTTATGAACCAAAATATTTTTTTTGTATTTTATGTTTTATTTTATACCATATCTAGTAGTTTATCCACTTAACTACCCTATTTTAACCATAACCGTGGTGATGTACTTATTAACACCTAAGGGTTTAAAATTCAATTTATAATATTAAAATTTGGTTGGAAATGGAAAATAGATTAAAACTATACAAATATTTTATACCAATAATTATATTGAATGATTTTTATTATTTATTAATAAAATAATAAATTATGATTTTCATAAAATATTATTACAATCATTTTTAAACTATTTATATATTATGAAATTGAATAAATAAATGAAAATTTTAATTATAATATAAACCTTTATAATATTCATTATATGTTTTATATATCTAAGAAAATAATTTATCATAATAAATCACAAAAAATTTATTAACTTTTAATATTTCTTAAATCATTTATTTTATTTTTCCTTTAATCGATCAAATACTATGTCAACTTTTCATAAAACATCAATGTAATTTTATAATACCAAAAAATGAGATACAAAATACCATCATGAAAATTATTTTATTATGATAGAATTAAAATTTATATTCCTTCAAAACATTCATTTTTCTCCATGTGAATACATATGATTTATTTAAAAGTAGGAAAGTGGAAATTTCAGTTTTTCTTTGCATTCATTATTATATAAGTCATTTTCATCAAAATGTGTTCATTAATCAGTTAATATATTTTTTAATTTGACAAGGGTATAATTCATATCATCGAATAGAAATTTTGATGGGAAATTACAATCCCAAAAATAGTTGTACCCAAGATTAAATCAATTTAGCCTTTATCGAGCTAATAAAATTTATAATGATATTTATTCATATTATTAAATAATAAAAGGAACCTATTTAAAAAATATAAACCCCATGATCCCAAATATGCAATCAGTTTAATAAAATTCAATGCATATACATGGTGATAATCTATTTCAAAATTGGGGTGGAAAAATTGATGAAAATTACTTTTAGAATAAATAGAGTTTTTAAATATAAAACAAGATATATTCATATCACTTGTGTAGTAAAAATAATATATTAATGTTAAAAAATATCAATGAATATATAATGTATATATTTTATTAAAATAATTCCCCAATAGTTATTAATTTAATTTTATTGAGAAAAAAATACATTGTGTGCATGAAAACTATTTTTTAGAAAATAAAATGTTTTATTTTCATATTTTTTAATTTTTTATAAAAATTTAATAATAAAATAAAAAAATTATAACTTTTTAAAACCATTTATTTTCATAAATTAGTTAATTATATTCATACCCACCATTTTAATGGGAATTCTATTAGATTATAATATAATATAGTTCATTTAGAGATGAGATAGTGTGTATTGGATTATATTAAAAAAATTCTTGTAGTGAAATATTATATAAAATATCATGGTTTTACATTTTACCCCCATTATAATGAATTTCAACCTAAAAACCCATCATTCTATTATAAAAAAGTGCGAATATATTTGTTCCATCACATCCTATGTTTTCTATTTATCTTTTTCAATTTTTTGATAACTCCATAGATCATTATTTAGGCTAGACATCTTATTCCATAGAAATATATCAATATTATCAAACCATTCTGTTAGATGTTATTAACTAGAAATATCATTCTATATTGGTATGACCTTGTAGATTATTACATGAGATATATTAGATCTCTACATACATAAGAGATATTCCTCGAATATATTGTGAACATAAGATATGTTTAGTGGAATTTCTAAGTGATAAGATACAATACCTACTTAATCAGGAAGCTATAAAGGACCAATATTCCTAGGGATAATGTAATGTTCCTACCAATGGGAAACATATTTGTTCCCCAATATTGTTTGTTACATGATGTCAATCATATCCCACCCATATTCTTGAGGTTTTCAAATATTCCTGGGGTTCAAATATAAAAGATATAGAGATTATACCCTTTTTTAAGTGTAATAACATAGCAGAAATAAAACAAGGATAATGAAATGACATAACAAATAACCAGAAAAAGTAGTGTCACATAATGAAAAAAATATGAAACAAATATCTAAACCAAAACAATATATATGTCAAGATATGAAAGTCATAAGTGTTAAAATGTAAATCCAAAATAAAGAAAATAATAACTCTCTCATGATGGTCCCATCACCAATTAAGGCTCCCTCTTTTATGCTCCATACTAACACAACAATCTAAAAAAGGGATATATCCCATATCCAATCTAGAAAATATGATGTATATTTGGGTGCTGATTAGGCACCCAATGTAGGGTGTGTGTAAAACTTAATAGGCCATCACCGAAGGTTTCAAAAATAATATTCAGTAAATAAACCTGTATGATATTATATAAATAATAAAGTATAATAAACATGAAAAATGATATCAAATTTCATTATAATTTAATTAACCACATAAATCCCTAGGTTCATGATGATACCCATACTATAAATACATTGATTTCCCTATGGTAGATTCTGAACAATACCCAAGGGATACCGTATATCATAATAACATGGTTATCATTTATCATTTTATTTCAATTTATGTGACGTACATTTTGAACAATAGTACAATGTGTATCCCTTCGGTATAATTTTTTTTAAACATCGCATGGGTAATTGGAGCCTCTTTCACTACCACACAACTCAATATTACATGGGTATTGTGATCCTCAGACCATGTCACATACTTGTTAACACAAATGTGTATTTTGTACCTCAGGCCTAGTCACATCCGATAATAATCACATAAGTGTATTTGGAGCCAAAGTCCCTTTACCACATCGTGATGTCACATTTTTCACAAATATTACATTTAATATCATTAATTAGCATTAACCCTATCTCTAAAAATTTCACATCATGGAAGACCATTTCAATTAATAACACCATCATAATTACTAATTTTAATAAAAAGGAATAATAAGAACAAATCACTAATTAAAAAATTATCAAAACATATTCAAATAATTCATTATACCTTCAGAGTTAATTAACATCACTACATTCCCATTAATCAACAAATTCATCATCCAATAAATTAATTAATCCCATAATCCCATAAATTAACAATTTACACAATCCCTTTAAAGGACCAGTTACACATTCCCCATAATTGTTCAATTTCGATAACTTCATTAATCAATCAATTCAATGTCCCATTGTTCACTAGTTTCAGAATCACATTTACCGATTTCTATTATCCCAAGTTCAACTCAATTGTTAATCACAAGTAAAATCAATTAATCAATTATAGGTTTCCATAAATTGAATAATGAATTAGTTTATTAAAATCACAATTTAGCTAATGAACATTCCTATTGAAATTCCACAGTACATACAACAATTGGAAATCAAGACTATGAGAATTGAATATAAAAAACATACCAAAAGATAGTTGATGGACGCTTCCCAATAGAAATCATCAAATTAGAGTGAAATGTTATATTTCACAATGAGGAAGGAGATCTAGATTCCATATAAAAATAATTAGTTTTTTCAGAATTTATATCTATATCCATTATAAATACTGGAAAAAATCCTTTCAAAGGATGAATGATTGATGCGAAATAAAGATAAAAACAAGTAAAACAGTAATATATAACTAATAATAGTACATATACATCAATATAATCTTTGAAACATGAAAAAAAGAGTTTAGAATGAAATTGAATCTATCTGGGATCCTAAAAAATGATATAAAATGTTTAGAGTTGATTTGGGATGAATTAGAGTTATGTTTTGGGGGTTCAAGAATTTTAAAACTAATTTTTGGGTGTTTGATTTTCGGTGTCCATGGTTTCTTATAAAGTTATTAATTCCCAACTGTGTGCCTAATAGTGAACCTCCTTCTAGGGGTAAAATAGTTTCTAAACGGATGTTGAATCGTTTTCCAATATTTTCACCAACGGTGTGAATCCCCACTATTTTGTTCACATGGTTAGTTGGCTTATGTGCACGATTTGGGAAAACTCTATGCCGACAGTGCAATACTTCTCTTCCTTCAAATATTTTCTAATTTGCATCAAAATCTTCCAAAATTAAATCCCATATATGATACCCAAATAGAGTAATTGAGAGCCTGAAAATGATCCCAAGTCATCAATAGATGCCTTTGGGATCTTACATTCTCACCACTTTATAACATATCATCCTCGAGTTATACTCCCATGATTCTCTATGATTCTGAGTAAAATAGGTTAGGTCACTGATCATGCATATCCACGTTTATCATGAATGTTTCCTTCTAAACAATTCAATTTTCTCACAATATATTAACTATCGACATAGTTTTTCCCTATAACAATTTCTCACCATAAACCATGACATGTATCATATGATCCTTAAAGGCCACTTCGGTCTCAAGATCAATGTTATCTACATCGATCACATGGGAAGGGTTGGGTTGATACCTATGAAGTTGTGACACATGAAAAATGACATGAAAATAACTATACCTATGTTGAAGGGATAATCAATATGATTATGGACTAATTCTCTATAAAACATAAAATCATCCAACAGACATGGGTGTGAACATTCTCTTACTCTAAATCTTATGTTGACATAATATTGGAGACACCTGAAGGACAACATGATCTCCCACAATAATATCAAGGTGTTGATGATATCTATTAGAATATTATGTTTCCCTATTAAGAGAAACATCCATACATTTTAGAATCAGTTGAACCTGCTCTATAATATCTTACATGGGACTATGTCCCAAAAACTCTAACTCACCAACCTCAAACCTACATATAGATAATCAATATGCCCTACCATAAAGATCCTCATATGGTTCTATATGAAAAGTTGTTTGATTACTCTTATTATAGGGGAAATAAATGAGTTATTTATGATTCTCCCAAGACCAATCAAATTATAGAACACATTAACATATCATATTCTCAAGAACCAGTATAGTACATTACAATTTTCAAATTGTTTGTGTCACGACCCGTCCTCGGGGCCTGTGTCGTGACTACACCAAGCCTGCCTCTCATAGGCTCGGAGCTGGCGACTAGAACCAAAGGCGTAAATCCTGACAAATGGGAAGGAATTGCCTTTATAAGTAAACAAACACCATAGAGTAATCCAGCAGAAGTAACACTATGTAAAACTGGGTACAAAATTAAATGCGGAAAGTAAATGGGCCAAAATACAAAAACAAAACTAAAAGTAAATTACAACTTGAAAGAAAGTACAACAACTAAAAGTAAAGCAGCAAAGTCGAGCCATCCACTGGAAGTCCCACCTGAAGGGTGGGTACAGATAGCCTCCTCATCTCCTCGGGTCCAGCCGTTCGCTCCGTGTACATCCCGCCCAGTGGTCCACCTCCAGGTACCGACCTGCTCCACAAGCCTCAACCATGATCAGCGTTGTCTTTCATCTGCATCCAACACAGCGTAGTGCGGGCATAGCACATGAAGGGGGTGAGTATACGCTACTCAGTAGGGACCTCGAGACCCCTCAAAGGTCTCCCAGAATCCACAAAGGATAATACAGAAAGGAAAAATACAATCAAGAAGTAACAACCAACACTACTTAGGTATATTCCCATACATATACCTAAGTCATAAATTTCCGTTCGGCTACAAAATTCGATCCCAAGTTCGATCATGTTCACATGGGAGTACAACCCAATCCACACAGGATAACACAACTCAATCCACATAGGAAGGAAAGTAAATCATATCAAAGATATTGATTGAAAGTGAAGACTCAGCTCACACAGGTATACTTCTTCGTAAGGTAAAAGAGATGATCAGATGTAGCCACTGATTCATCTAAGTTGGGACCCACGTAGGATACTAAACCAGCTAAGCTATCGGGCCCACATAGGATACATACCAGCTACTCTTCCAGACCAACATAGGATAGCAAGAACAGAGCCAAACACCGCCAGACCCATGTAGGATACAAGAATAGTAGTCATCGTCGTTGAACCCACAAAGGATTTCAGTAAGGTCTTCATCGCTACCGAACCCACGGAGGATTTCAGTGCAGTCTTCATCGTCGTCGAACCCACAGAGTATTTTAGTATGTTCTTCATCGCTACCGAACCCATGGAGGATTTCAGTGGAGTCTTCATCACCATCGAACCCACAGAGGATTTCAGTACGGTCTTCATCGCTGTGAAACCCACGAAGTATTTTAGTGCAGTCATCATCATCATCGAACCCACAGAGGATTTTAGTATGGTCTTCATCGATGCCAAACCCATGGAAGATTTCAGTGCAGTCGTCATCGCAGTCGCAGCCAGTTCTAGGGTTCCCACACACAACATGCTCGTTTTCAGGAGGGTTCACTCCACATGCCAAGGGGTTGATACATCAACTATCACATAGTTCAGAGTTGATGTATCCCAAAGTTCCGTCTCGACAAATAGGACCCAACGTGATAGACGACACATCAATCGGACGCCCGATCTGAGAGGTATTGGCTTTTTCGTTTCAGGGGCCCGTTTTGTTTTTAAGTCAAAACAAACCCGAACGCACTCCAACTAAATCCAAACCATTAGCAGAGTAAGCCAAAATGTCCGCCTCATTAAGAGGAATCCAACAATGTTGATGGCACGTCAATCGGACGTCCGGAGCTTAAGTTATAAGTGTTTCCGTTCCGAGGGCCCGGTTGGTTTAGTGTTCGAACCAACCTGGCCATACACAAAGATCTCTGAAACCTTGAGTGTAATATTCCTAAATGACTTCCTCGAACCAATGATCGCATCAAAACTGAAGGTGCGTCGATCGAAGGTCCTTAGCCCATGATATGAGAAAAAGAACAAAACTGCCTGATTTTAGGGGGTTTTGGGCCCGAGACCCACTGGGTCGGACCGAACCAGGTTGACCCGATGCCCCCTGATTGAGAACCGCATACCCCCTAATTGGGGACCACTCCATGCCATTCAGGGGTTACAACCACTAGTCTCCCTTTCGAAACATCCGGCCCTATCCGGCCGGCCGGTGCTACCGCCGTGGGACACCGCGGTTCCGGCCCTCCGAGGTGATGGCAGCCGGCGGTTCCTACCGCCCCACCTTGCACCACCGTGGTTTTAACCGGCGGCCCTGTCCGACTGGCATGGTGCGATGGTGCCGCACCTCTCCGCTGCGGCCACGCTCTGGCCGTGGCCCCCTTCGTGGTTCTCCGGCGCAGCGCAACGGCGCCGAGGCTTTGTTCAGCCTCAACGGCGCCGCACTTCTTCACCCGCTCTTCTTTGTTTCCGCACGGTGCTGTTGCACCGCGCAACCTTTAATCGTGCCGCGACAAACACAACATCAAAGGGGGAGGATGGTCAGCCATGTTCGTGCGGTCCGACCTCCTCTCGTTAGTCCGATAACAGGCGACCATAAAATAAAGAAGAATAACTAAAAAGAAAATTCCACGAACATCAAGTTAACCCCTACCTCGATGAAGTCATTGAACAAGGTTTTCCGTGGGGAAGGGACGTCATGGAAGACGGCGTCATAGAAGGAGTATCGTCGGCATCGCGGAACACAACATCGCAGAGAAGAGGACCATTGGCGTCGCGGTACACAACATCGCGTCGTCGATCTCTGAGGAATCAGCATTATTCATCATCCTTTGTTTGAGGCTTTCGTTCATCGTCGGTGACAGTGCGTTCTTTGCGTTCTTCTAAGGGGAAGAAGAAAATCCTCGAGAGCGCAAGAGTCGTCTCTTTCCTTTCTCACAACGAATTTAACCCCCAATAAAATAAGTCATGTATCATTTTATTATCACTCATGCATGCCATTAATTTCAAATTAAAAAAAAAATCTCATTCAATTAATTGACTTAATTGAAGTGAATTTAATATCCAAATTAATTTTGAGGGTTGATATGGAATTTAAAAAGGGGTGCGGGTGAGTTACATATTAAATGCATGAGAGGGTGGTTAAAAAGGGATTTTATGGGGTGGGGATCATGTGATCCCCACTTCATAAATATCATACCTAGTGGAGTTAGGATATTAGTGGGTCCCACTCCAACCACCAAGCATAGGTATAATCTACCTAGAATAGAAATAAAAATTGTAGCACAATATTTTATTTCATTCTTTAGTTAACCCATTTATTTAATAACCTCACCCGAGAAAACGCAACTCTAGAAAAGGTGTTCTTAAGCAATTACCAGTGCTGCGGTTTCATTGGTGCCCTCAGATTTCGATTCTGAGCACAGGTTAAAATGTTAGGAAAACCCGCTTGTTCGTTCACTGAACTTACCCAATCTAAACTTCAGAAAATTGATTCCGGGCACACTGGGCCTCAGAATTAGGTGCCGTCAGAAACTCAGTTCTTGTAAAATCCCCAAGAAAATTAAGAAAAAACATCCCTTCAATTTTATTGGTCTTTACATTACTCCCACCTCAGGGATTTATGTCCCCGTAAAGATACATCATTAACTAGGGGAACAAATGTGGGTACTGTGCATGTATATGAGCCTCCCGCTCCCAAGTGCTCTCTTGGAGGTTCCCGTCCTGCCACCTGATGCGCACTAAAAGAATCAACCACCCACATAGGAGCCTCTCTTGTCGATCCTCAATCTCCACCGGGACTTCCGCAAAAGTCACCCAATCGTCAATGACCATCTCCCCATGGTCGATGATAAGCATCAGGTCATTCACGTATCTCCTCAGCTGAGATACGTGGAAGACGTCGTGCACCCGGTGCAACTGAGGTGGTAGAGCCATGCGACAAGCCACCTCGCCTATCCTGATGAGGACCTGGAATGTTTCGATGAAGCACAGAGATATCTTTCCGCCCCTACCAAATCTCTGTAATCCATGTCAAGGTGAGACCCACAAGAAAACATGGTTGCCATCCTTGAACTCTAGTGGCCTCCGCCCCCTGTCAGCATAAGACTTCTTCAGGCTCTGAGCTGTCCTCATCTGCTCCTGGATGACTTGGACCTTCTTTGTTGTGTCCTGGACCATCTCTGGTCCCACAAGTGCTAACTCCCCAGGGTCTGTCCATCACAAAGGTGATCTTCACGGCCAGTCGTATGATGCCTCGTATGGTGCCATCCAGATGGTGGAGTGGTAGCTATTGTTGTACGCGAACTCCACCAAGGGTAGGTGGTACTCCTAGATGCGACTATAGTCTAGGACACATGCACGGAGCATGTCCTTGAGATTCTGAATGGTCCTCTCTATCTGACCATCCATTTGGGGGTGAAAGGCGGTGCTCAGACGTAGCTGCGTCCCGAATGCCTCCTGCAACCCCTACCATGGCTAGGAAGTAAAGCGAGCTTATCAATTGGATACGATAGATGATGGAACACCATGAAGTCGTACAATCTCAGGAACGTAGAGATGTCCCAAGCTCTCTACTGAGTCCTAATCTCTAATGGGTAAGAAGTGGGCTGACTTGGTGAGTCGGTCGACAATCACCCAAATAGAGTCGTGACCTCTGGATTTATGTGGAAGTCCAGTCATGAAATCCATTGATATCCTATCCCACTTCCACTCCGGGACCTCCTAGGGTTGTACCAAGCCTGTTGGTACCTGGTCTTCCGCCTTTACCTGCTGCCAGTTGGGGAATCGAGAAACGAACTCAGCTACAACCTTCTTCATACCCGGCCACCAGTGCTATTGTCTGAGATCCTGGAACATCTTTGCCACTCCTAGATGTACCGCTAACGGTGAAGTGTGAAACTCACTCAGCACCTCCTCCTGCAAAGCAGCTGGTACCATGGTGCATCATATGAAAAGGGCATCGTGCTCTCCTCCTATAGTGAATCTATCAGGTACCTGTCTTGAGGATATCTGTGCACGCCGTGTCTCACATTCAATGTCCCCACGCTGTGCCTCTCTGACCCACTGTAGTAGTGGAGAAGTGACTGTGAGTGACTGAAGAAAGGATGCTCCATCTCTACCCACGAAGGAAATCTGTAAAGAGGATAGCTACTCTGTCGCCTCCCCGAGTAGCTGAATGACCGTCCTCATGCTGAGAGCATCATCTACTATGTTCCCCTTTCCAGGAGTGTAGACTATCTCAAAGTCATAGTCCTGGATGAATTTGAGACATCACCGCTGTCTCAGGTTTAGGTCTTTCTGTGAGAAAATGTACATGAGAATATGGTTTTCAGAATAGACGGTAAAGTGCTCGCCCATCAGATAGTGTCGCCACATCTACAGAGAGAAGACCACTACTGCTAACTCCATGTCATTGGTACCTTAGTTCTTCTCATGCTACCTAAACTATCGTGATCCATAGGCAATCACTACTCGGTCCTTAATCCGGACACAACCGAGTCTGGTCCCTGATGCATCGCAGTATACTACGTACCCTACTCCCTCCTCTCGTAGCCTCAAGATAGGTGTGCTGGTCAATCTCTGTCTCAGCTCTTGGAAGCTCTTCTGACATCTTTCTGACCACACGAAGGGTTTCCCCTTCACCGTCAAAGATGATAGTTGTGCCGCAACTCTGTAGAAGTCTGGAACAAACCTATGGTAGTAGCCAGCTAGCCCCAAGAAACTCTACACCTCCGTCACGCTCCTGGGTGGCTCCTAAGATAGAACTGCCTCAATAATTGCAGGATCGACCACAACTCTCTCCTCAGAGATGACATGTCCCAAGAAGTGGACCTCACATAACCAGAACTGACACTTTGAGAGCTTACCATAAAGCTGGTTCTCTCAAAGTGTGTCTAGTACAACCCCAAAGTGGTAGGCTTTCTCCTCCTCAGTGGTTGAGCATATCAATATGTCATCGATGAAGACAATGACAAATCGATCTATGTATGGCTGAAAGATCTTGTTCATGAGACTCATGAACACCGCTAGATCATTGGTTAAGCCGAATGGAATAACCAAGAACTCATAGTGGCCATACCGACATCTAAAGGCCGCCTTCTGCAAGACTTCGTCTCAAACTCTGAGCTGATGATAGCCTGATCTAAGGTCTATCTTTGAGAACAACCATTCTACCTTGAGCTGATCGAAGAGGTCATCAATCCTCGGTAGCAGATACTTGTTCCTCAAGTTCACCTGGTTCGGGCGACGATAGTCGACACACAGTCGCAAGCTCCCGTCTTCCTTCTTGGCGAACAAAATCTGGGAAGCCCAGGATGAAACACGGGGTCGGATGAATCCCTTTCCCTGTAAGTCCTCCAGCTGTACCCGTATCTCTCGAAGCTCAGCGGGAGCCATCTGATATGCTGGAGTGGATATCAGGGCTGTCCTAGGGTACATGTCAATATAAAAGTCTACCTCTCTATGAGGAGGTAGTACTGAAACATCGTAAAAAAAACGTCTGCATAGTGATCCACCACTACAGGAAAACTCGGACACCACGCGTCAACTAATCTAGGATGAGGTTAGAAAACTGATGAGTTATGGGTTTTCCTCTCCTCTATGTGAGTCTATCCTGCGCTGAAAAGGCTCCCTTCTCACTGGTGATGATGAACCTGCTCCTGTCGGTGCGTATACACCGCACCTTGCACATAATACAGTCGATCTGAGCATGGACTGTAGATAACCAATCCATTCCCAAGATGAAGTCGTAAGGTCATGACGCCGCTACAGAAGATCCCAGCCGAAGCTCTCGCCTCCTAGAGTAAGCTCACACTGCAGGCACCCATGCTTAATCATCAAGTCAGCTCCCGTAGGAGTCTCTAGTCGTACGGATCGAGCCAACGACTCTTTCAGAATCTCCGATCTCCAAACAAGGGCAACAGCAATAAAAGAATGACTCGCTCCTGTGTCTAAAATAACTGCACCAAGGGTGGAGTAGACACAGATAGTACCTCGAATCATATCTGGCACGCCATGGTCATAGGCCTCCGCTGCCTGAAGCTGAGCCTGTCTCTGCCCGCCAGCTCCCTGTGGTCGGGGTGGACCTCCTGGTGGTGGTGGTGGTAAATCCTCAAAGCGTCGCCCACCTCTTGCTACTCGGCCAACTCCCCTAGCTTGCCTGCCTACTCTCAGCGGACCACCACGGTTGACCCTCTGCCTCTACCTAGGTGGCCCCTCAACCGTCTGCTGCTCCTATGCATGGTGGGTCGGGTAGTCACGATCCATGTGGCCCGGCCCGCCACATGTGTAGCACTACCTGCATCTCGGAAGGCAGGCTCTACGCCTTGTTCCCCGCACCACTGAGCTAGTGTCTTGAGGTCGTCTGCTTGATGGTTCAGTCTGCCTGGACCCCTGTGACATCCTTCGACTGTATGTTGTAGACAACTCTACTATGTTCCACCCTGCGGTAGGTCTCGTTGCTGGCGTAGGCTCAGCAAGAAATCCCCCTATGGGAAGAGCTCGCTCCAGTACTCCTACCTGTGTAGGAATACTAAGAGAGATCATCGATGCCCTGATCTCATTCCTTAGTCCCTGCTCGAAGGTCCGGGCCCAGAAGAATGGGTCTCGTACCATGTCCGTCGAATAGCTCGAGAGATCGGTAAATCTCGCCTAGTACTGGGCGATGGTCATGTTGGCCTGCCGCAGCTGTAGAAGCTCTTGGATGCGCACCGCATGGAGGGTGGCACGGAAAAACTCCAAGAGGAAGAGGCTCTCAATGTCTATCCAGAGGAGAGATTCCTCTTCATACACCTGGATCATCAAGCTCCACCATCTACCTGTTGTCGTGTGCAGGAGGCTCGATGCAAGGATCAACATGAGGTCAGCTGGTGTCCCCACTAACCTAAAAACTCACACAACCACCTCCATCCAAACCTCGACTTCCTGAGGGTCCGTCTCCCCACAGAACCTAGGCGGTATCTGACGCTGAAACTCGTGAATTACACTAAGGCGACATGCACTCTCAGTGGCTGAGGCTAGTAGCACCGGTGGCTTGGTGGGTAAAGGTACCACCGGTGCCTCTGCTGAAAAAGGGCCATGCACCGAGGCCTTGTCGCTCGGTGGGCTGTCATCTCACACAAAGCTCGGAACCCTAGCTGGTTTCCATTGTGGGGCCATCCTGAAATGAAACAGGTGCACCACGGTCAAAATAGTATACCTGGTGAGATGACACAAATTAGTCAGAAAGAAAACTTTTGAAACACACATGTAATCAATGTTTTAGTGCATTGAGTCTGAAATCAGAAGTCAGGGTCCTAGTGTACGGATACGTCGGCCGCCGCACCAACACTGGACTCCCTGAACTGATAACCACACTCAAAACCCTTAACATTATTGCTTCATATAGAAGAAAGATCAGAGTCTTGAGTTCTGTAGTAGAACTGAACTCCTTTGATACCAATTTGTCAGGACCCATCCTGGGGCCCGTGCCATGACTACCTCATGCCCGCCTCCCATAGGCCAAGGGCTGGCAACTAGCACCAAAGGAATAAATCCCGAAAAATGGGAAGGCATTGCCTTTATAAGTAAAAAAAACCACAGATTAAGCCAGAAAAAGTAACACTAAGTAAAACTGGGTACAAAAGAAAGCGCAGAAAGTTAATGGGCCAGAATACAAACCCAAACTGAAATTAGAGTACAACTGGAAAGAAAGTACAACAACTGAAAGTAAAGTAGCAACATTGAGCAATACACTTGAAGTCCCACCTGAAGGGTGGGTACAGATAGCCTCCTCATCTCCTTGGGTCCACCCGTCCGTTATGTTTACGTCCCGCCCAGTGGTCCACCTCCAGGTACCGACCTGCTCCACAATCATCAACCACAATCAGCGTTTTCAGTCGTCTGCATCCAAGAAAATGTAGTACATGCATAGCCCATGCAGGGGTGAGTATACGCTACTCATTTGGGACCCCGAGACCCCCCAAAGGTCTCCCAAAATCCACAACGGATAATCCCCAAATAAAATATACAATCACGAAATAAAAACCAACACTACATAGGTATATGCCCATACATATACCTAAGTCATCAATTTCCATTCGGCTCCAAAAACCAAGCCCATGTTCGATCACGTCCACATAGGAGTACAACCCAATTCACACAGTATAACACAACTCAATCCAAATAGGAAGGCATGTCAATCATATCGAAGATATTGATTGAAAGGAAAGACTCAGCTCACATAGGTATACTTCTTCGTAAGGTAAAAGAGATGATCAGATATAGCCACTGATTCATCTAAGATGGGACCCATGTAGGATACTAACTGAGCTAAGTTGTCGGAACCACATAGGATACAGACCAGCTTCTCTGCCAGACCCACGTAGGATAGCAAGAACAAAGTCAAACAGTGCAAGACCCACGTAGGATACAAGAATAGTAGTCATCTCTGTCGAACACACAGAGGATTTTAGTATGGTCTTCATCACTGCCGAACCCACGGAGGATTTCAGTGCAGTCTTCATCGCCGTCGAACCCATGGAGTATTTTAGTACAGTCTTCATCGTTACCGAACCCACAGAGGGTTTCATTGTAGTCTTCATCGTTGTCGAACCCATGGAGGATTTCAGTACGGTCTTCATCACTACTGAACCCACAGAGGATTTCAGTGCAGTCATCATCGCCATAGAACCCACGAAGGATTTTAGTATGGTCTTCATCGCTTCCGAACCCACGGAGGATTTCAGTGCAGTCGTCATCGTAGTCGCATCCATCTCTTGGGTTCTCGCACACAACATGCTCGTTTTCGGGAGGGTCTGCTCCACGAGCCAAGGGGATGATACATCAACTGACACGTAGTCTGGATTTGATGTATCCCAAAGTTTCTTCTCATCAATTGGAACCCAACGTGACAGACGACATGTCAATCAGATTCCTTGTCTGAGAGTTATTGACTTTTTCATTCGAGGGGCCCCATTGGGTTTTAAATCAAAACCAACCTGAAAGCACTCCAATTGCATCCAATCCTAAATAAGAGTAATCCAAAAGGTCTATATCACTAAGAGGAATCCAACAAAGACGACGACACGTCAATCGGATGTCCGAAGCTTAAGTTATAAGCGTTTCCGCTCTGAGGGCACAGTTGGTTTTGTGTTCGAACCAACTAGTCCATACACAAATTTTCCCAAAACCATGAGTGTAATATACTAAAACGACTGTCTCGATCCAAGGATCTCATCAAAACTGATGGTGAATTGATCGGAGGTACGTAGCCCATGATATGACCAAAAGAACGAACATGTCTGGTTTTAGGGGGTTTAGGGCCAGGGCCGACCCAGCCCGAGACCCCCTGGGTCGGCCCGAACAGGGTCAAACCAAACCGGGTCCGGCCCATTAGGGCACGGGCTGGCCTGGTGGGCATGGCCTGGCCTGGGCGGCTTGTTGGCCTGGCGCGGGCGAGGCCCACGTGGCAGGACAGATCGGCTTGGCCGAGCTGTCACGGAAGGGGGGGGGGGTCGCTGCCCCCCCTGATTGAGAACTGTGCCCCCCCCCCCACGTGGGGCAATCTCCTTTCCAGCTAGGGGTTATGACCCCCGGTCTCCCTTTGGAAATGTCCGGCCCAGTCTGGCCGGCCGGTGCTGCCGCCGCGGGACCCCGCAGTCCCGCACCTCTGAGGGGCCGGCGGCTGGCGGTTCCGACCACGCCGCCTCGCCCTGCCGCGACATTGAGCAGTGGCCTTGTTGGACCAGCGCTGCATGATGGCGATGCGCCCCTCCTCCGCGGCCCCATTTGTGTGTCTTTGAAGGGGTGCAACGGTGTCGCGGCTTTGTTCGGCCTCAACGGCGCGTTGCGACGGCGCCGCTCTTCTTTGCCCGCTCTTATTTGTTTACGCACGGTGTCGTTGCACTGTGCTACCTTTAATCGTTCCATGACAAACACAACATCAAAGGGGGAGGAGGGTTGGCCGTGTTCGTGTGGTCTGACCTCCTCCCGTTAATCTGATAACAGACAACCATAAAATAAATATGATGAATGACAAAGAAAAATCCACGAACATCAAGTTAACCCCTACCTCGATGAAGTCGTCGAACACGGTTTGTCGAGGGAAAGGGACATCATGGAAGACGGCGTCGCGGAAGGAGGATCTTCGGCATCGCGGTACATGGTGTCGCGGAGAAGAGGACCGTTGGCGTCGGGGTACACGGTGTCGTGTTGTCGATCTCCGAGGAATCAACGTTATTTGTTGTCCATCGTCGGAGGCCGACGTTCTTTATCAATGATTATGCGTTCTTCACGTTCTTATAGGAGGAAGAATAAAATCCTCAAGAGCGCAAGAGTCCTCTCTTTCCTTTCACACAATGAATTTAACCCCCAATAAAATAAGTCATTTCTTAATTTTTTATCAATCATGAATGCCATTAATTTGAAATTCAAAAACAAATCTCATTCAATTAATTGACTTAATTCTAGTGCGTTTAATATCCATATTAATTTTGAGGGTTGACATGGCATTTAAAAAGGGGTGCGGGTCAGTTACATATTAAATGCACGAGAGGGATGTTAAAAAGCGATTTGAAGGGGTGGGGCTCGTGTGTGCCCACTTCACTAATATCCTACATAGTGGAGTTATGATATTATTGGGTCCCACTCCAACCACCAAGCATAGGTTTAATCTTCCTAGAATAGAAATACAAATTGTAGCACAATATTTTATTTCATTCTTTAGTTAACCCATTTATTTAATAACCTCACCCGAGCAAACGCAACTCCGGAGAAGGTGTTCTTAAGAAATTACTGGTGCTGCGGTTTCATTGATGCCCTCAGATTTCGATTCCGAGCACCGGTTCAAATGTTAAGAAAACCCGCTTGTTCGTTCACAGAACGTACCCAAGATAAACTTCGGAATATTTATTCTAGGCACACTGGGCCTCTGAATCTGGTTCCGTCAGAAATTACATTATTGTAAAATCCCCAATAAAATTAAGAAAAAATTTCCCTTGAATTTTACGGTACTTTACAGTTTGTTAGTTAAATGAAATATTCCTTAAAACTTGTTTACCAAGAGTACACAATAAGGCCTTGTAGAACATAAAAGTAAAACTGATGTCAGTGTCTTAAACTATACATTATGTCACTATGTGAAAATATAATTTATTTCAAATGTACATGTCTTCTAATTGATCCATTTGTAATTTTTCTTGTACTATAAAGAAATGTACTCCCTATTTCAAATGTTCCTCAATAACCCAAATAATGTCATTCTTTTGCGGAATTTATAAGAGACCCACCAAAAAATCCATCGAAACATTCACCCACTTCCATTCCGTAATATTAAATGCTATATTAATCCACTAGGTCATTGATTCACATCCTTCAGATTTTGGTAGGTATAAAATCATTTCCTGAACCCTTATATCATCTTTTTTATGACTGATCACCAATTTGTTAGTCATTGGTCATGATACAATTTGTTCAACCCCGGTTGTGCCACCCACTTTGAGGAATAAAATGAACGCATCTTCTTCTCCCATGTACTTCTCGGTACAACAACCCAATTGTTGATATATATGATCTCATCCTCATATATGGTCCACTTTGAAGGTGAATCCCCACTTTTAGGTCATTATCCCATGTTCAATCATTCTATATAATCATAGTTACTTTCACTAATCCAAATCAAAAGTGTATGCTCCATAGAAACTAATACATGAGTCAAATTATTTTGACCCTCTTGAACCACAACACGAATATCATATAGAAAATACATAATCATCTACTTTGAGCTAGGCTCCTGAAGTTGTTGAGTCTATGTTTTCTTACTTAAATATCCAACATCATTGTTTTCTTTTCTGGGTATATTTGATATCTCAAAATCAAATTACTGCATATAGTGAACATGCATTGACTTCAAAAGACTCAAATAAAATAATAAATAACTATATATTAAGATATTATGATAATTATACATTAGAAACATTTCTCCCAATAGATAGTGTATCTAAAAAATCAAGTTAAAATCCACTACAGCCAACTAGAGGTACTGCTTATGGTAGTTCCATTCATGCAGCCTCGACTATCGTGACCTGTACATCACAACTCAATATTTTTGCATCAACACTACTCCAAGCATGATCCCAAAAGAATTAAAAAAACCATTTACACCTCCCCTGGATCAGATATGATCATGATTTGGGTCATTTTCAATCACGTATTCATCTCTTCGAATGCATTATCACATTCCTCTGACCATTAAAACATAAATCTCTTCTTTTTTATTCACATAAAATGTGATAGAAATAAAAAAAATTATTTGATGAACCTCCAATAATAGATATCTATCCCCATAATACTAGATATGTCAATGTAATTCTTTTGATATTCTTATGATACAACTATATGAACATTCTATAGGTCAACTGGCCCACCTTCCTCAATGATTTTGTGACCCACAAAATGTACTTGATCAATCCAAAACTCAAACATAGATAGCATGAAATATATTTCATTTTCTCTAAGAGTACTCAATGTGAAATCAATATTCTATGAATGATGTTCAATAATATTTGAGTAAAAAAAACATTTCATCCACTAAAACAACAACAAACTAATCTAGGTATAAGTGGATGATTCAGTTTATCAAGGCCATAAAACCTATTGGAGCATTTATTAAACCAAATATCATGAAGGTAAACTCATATAGGCCTTTTCTACTTTTGAAAGAACTCCATGATATGTATGAATGTTGTAATCCTAAGGGAAAATACCCTAATCTCAAGTATATATTAGAGAAAACACAAGCTAGCCAAAATTAGTAAAATGGATATTTTATATGTGGAAGAGGATACCAGTTCTTCACATTTGTCCAGTTCAGCTTTCAGTAATCATTAAACAAGAAAAAGGTCTAGTAAGAATTCATTGCAAAAAAATATTGGAGAATCCCAAGGATACCTATTCATACAGATAAACCCCTTATACATCGTCTCTCCCAATTAGGAATTAATATCTTCAAGCAATATATATGTAATTTCATATAGCATAATTGAAACTAGTTTAACCACAAACATGAAATCTATTATAAATTCCACAAATCTCTGAAGTGGAATCCCTAATAATTCATCTGAAAGGAATATACTAAACATCTCAACTAAAGGTGGAAATATGTCACTTCTCACACACTAATCGACCTGCCGAAAACTAGAAACATGGAGACTGAGCTCCGCCAGTTTCTACTGAACTGGCCCAACATGACCTGCCTTGTATATCCCATTCTCCATAGTGTACATAATGGTAACCCTCATGATACATAAAGGTCACTCTATGGGAATAAAATTCAATTTAGGAATAATACACTACTAACCAATCCATACCCAAAATTTGGTCAAAGCCTTACTCATTTATTATATAAATATCTCATAAAAAATGAAACTCTCCATCCTCAGGAGAACAAATCATTAAAAAATAGATTTCTCTCTATTATACCCCATAGGGTGTATCAATCATCATAGCACCACTGACAAACCATAAAGGTAGGATCAAACAATTTTAAAGTCATGTGATATAAAATAAGGGGAGGCTCCCTTACCAATGAAGGAACTAGAAATCAATGAAGCTATAGTAATTTCCCCTCTAACAGTCGATTTTCTAACCTCGTGTTTCCTCTATATAGAATAAACTACATGCAACAATGCATACCCTCTCACTGTGATGTAGTATGAGTCCCTTGAGTTCCTCCATTAATGTAAGAAAGGGAACTAATCACTAGAATTGTCACATCTATTTCTTCTATTATAACGACTAGTAGACCTCCAACTTCTAGTCTGATATGGTGTAGAAGATCCTCTTCCCACACTCTGGTTCTGACTAGCCTCTCCATAACTACTCATATGTTGTTGGTTTTTATAGAACTGATGTATATGTCCCATCAACTATAGGTTCCGCATTGAACCATTGGTCATGGACAATATATACAAAATTTACCGGCCTATGAAACTGTTTGAAAATCATTCATCTAGGATCCTGAATAACAAATACTTCCCCATGGACACACTTCGTTCCACTTATTTGGTCGACGTTATAATAACAATGCTTCCTACTCTTGAAATGTGTACCCCCATGTCATTCATTTCAAATGACCTATCCTCTACTAGAAGACTCTTTCAGCATCCCATTAGATATAAGAGTCTGATCCACAATCTTAGAAAGAAAATATTTATCATATCAATGTTGACATGAGAATTAATCTCACATTTATATACATCATGAAAAATTCCTTTTCATAGTTGTCTCATCCCCTACTAGACCTTGGGAAAAGAACTACAAGTATGTAAAGAAACCAACATAGTCCATCATAGAAATACTCCCCTTGGTCAAACACATGATGTCTCCTACCCTCTCTGGTCTCAGTGTGTCTGGATAAAAGTGCTCTGAGAAATTATCTTAAATGTACTTAAATTCCATTCGATCTTCTTGCCTAGATCAAGACATAACTTCTTAACAGTACATTGTTGATCCTTATAACATATTTTCATCCAACTTGATAATTTTCTCATTAAGAGTCTCAAAATGGTCATGTATATATTGGATGGACTCAGTTCATACCTCTTATGCCTCAGATCCAGCCTCCTCATTGAAATTCAGGGGTTATTGTAGTAGAAAATTCCATGTTAGGTCTAAAATTCTCTTCAAATACTGATCTTGGTATCTTTCCATATTGTTTAGTAAGTGATAAAAGTTCTCAAAGGATTTATCTTTGTCTCATTCACTTGATACTATCAGTGCCTTAGGTTTCACATCAGCTTGATAATATTTATCTATATCCTCTTGTCATTCTACCAAAAATCATCCTAGAGCATGAAAATATCTTCTATGAAAATAACACATATTAATACTCATAACTAAACATTTAGACATTTAATTAGATGGATTCAAACATATCTATAAAAATCTATACCTTTTTTCTACCACATGGTCCAAACAAAGGATCTATCACTACCCTTATCCAATATACATCTAAATCATTGTAAAAGAAGGTAAAATCACATTATAATATTCAAGTTTCTCACTGCACTACCAACAATTAAATACAATTTCATAATTTTACAACATTAAATTCCACATTAGGGAACATTTTTAGTTCAAATACATAAATTAGAAAAAAACAATTTCATAAAACATAACAAAAACATTCTTTTTAGTGTCTTTATAAATGATGCATGTAATAATAAATCTTATGTTCCTAGAATAATGCATCGATATAATACTATCATTCCATACTGGGATATGGGTAAAATCATATAAAAACATATAATGAAATAAAATAACATAACATGTGAATCATCCAATTTGAAATGACATCCAATTGTACCGAAAAGCATCAATAACAATAATCCACCCTGGGTACATCATATTTCCTTTATACACATGTTACTTAATCCAATGAAGAAGTTCATGTACAATAACCGACTCTCCATTTTCTCCTTTTTACCCATAAAAAGTATGACAAAAGAAATAAAAATTGGGCTATGATACAACTTTTTAGCATCAATAACAACTTTTTGAAAATTATACGGAATTATTTCAAGACCAGGCGCTATGAAGGCCCATGATTATCAGGCCCGGTGAGACGGAAATAAATGTTTTTACTTGTTTATGTTATTTAAAATAGCACGAGTGTGAGGTTGTGGATGCTCTTGAAAAGGTTCCCTAGTATAAAATTTGATGGCACTATTGTTTCTGGAATGATGACATTACCTATGAAACTACATATCCACGACAAACACAGGTTTTGGGTAATAGTTAATTTTTGAGTGTTTTAAAGAAAAAAATAAACTTAAAAAAGTTTGTTTTATTGAAATTTGTTTCACGATGATGAAATGTTGATCCAGCTATTTCATTTTATAAATAAAATTTCATAATGGCACAAAAACTGATCCATACCATAACTTCTATTTCGTTGCATATATGAAGCAATGAAATAACGCGGAGGCTTAGTATAATAGAAATGCTGAAACATGTTTCATCAATTAATTACACAATAGGGATACAAGATTTCTGGATGGTTCAGAATTTTCTATGATCCTCCAGAGGACATATGTTGGCGAGTGGCGTATGATGACAAACAATGAATCACAAATGACAACATGCTCTCCCCCCACTCTTCATTGAGATATCTCACCCATGACAAAAGATAGAGGACGTTCACGGACATATCACCACAAAAGAATAATTATTTCATCTGATCTATCGTGTTTTCTAGTTTAGGGGTTTAATTATATGCGAATTCTTTCCTCCATTTCATGTTCATTGATTAGAGTGATGGACGCAAAAAAACCCATGAATAGGTTGACTTGTAGAATGATCATGTGATTTGAGGGATGAGATTTGACATGCAATAACTTAAGGGAGTAGAATTTACATAATTTCTAATATTATTCATTCAACTTATTAACAAGGACAAACCATTACAACATGAAAAATGGTCATGGACTCCATTTCAAGTGTTCTATGTGCATTCTTGTATACTACCTTCTTCACTTTCTTGGGGGAGATGACAATCTATGGTCTAGGCGGGACTGCGGCAGTGAGATAACATCCAGCAGGAGGCCATAGAAGATGGTAGCACCGATGGCTACTAGCTCGACAGTCGGTGGCAGGGTAGTCCACATCCAGTGCGGGCCACAATGGTGGTGAAGGGTGTCCACATAAAGGTGGGTTGTGGCGGTGACAGAGGACCATGGGAAAGAGCGACACAGTGGAGGCAAGGACTACCACATCGAAGGTCGGTGATGTATGAACCTACAGAATCTATCGTGGGTGTTTGATTTGGGATACTAGTAGGTGTATGGTGGAAGCTATGCCAGATGCCACTGGGAGACACATCCCATGACGGAAGACTGTGGTCTAGCGGGAACGCGACAGTGACCCCGCAGCAAAGTCGTTGTGCGGTTAAGCGGTGGTCTGAATGAGTTTGAATGGATGCGGTGAGTGATGCATCCCAGGTTGGGTAGAGATGCCTCAAAAACTCAGGTCGTTTCTAAGGGAATGAGGACACTTAGTGGCCAAGCTGATCAAAAACTAGCTCGCCAGTGCGGGTCGGGCTGGAGGAATGGGACCGGGCTGTATGGAAGTCTGGAAGGCTGGACCCACAGCCCAATGGGATGGTCCAGCAGTGCAATTGGTCTAGCATGTGGGCTTGGATATACATGGTTTGAAAAGACCCAACCTGGTCACTTTGGGTCGGCCAGACCGGGTCAGGATAGGCCAGGTCGGGCCATTCCGAGTTGGGTCGGACGAGATCTAACCGACCCCTTTTCACTAAAATTTCAATAACATCCGATCTTTATGCCCGATTAATGAATATTTGGTTGCATTTGGACCCTCACAATGAGGATTCACTTTTTTATACACTAAGTTATCTTCTGTGGTATTTTTTATATGAATGTTTTCATAAGGTTATGATTTTTCCAAAATCAAGGTTGCTACGAGCGGGAATTCCATACATTCTTATAACAAGAATACTAATACGAGTGAGTCTAGGTGACCCAAGAGGCCAAAGAGATGAGAGGGTCTAGGTGACCCAGGTTGCAAAGGAGAATAGTTGGTCTAGGTGACCATTCATTCCAATGAAGACGAGCAGGTCTAGGTGACCCAACTAGCCTATGTTATGAGCACGTGTAGGTGACTTCACAGGACTAAAAACTCATTAGAGATTAGTGCTTTAGTGGTAAAAGGTGTTAATTGTAATGAATGTTAGTATTTATTTCCTTTATTTAAATTAATACCTATGGGATCTGAATATAGTAACTCTCTCTTTACTGTACTTCTTAGGGGATACACTTCATGTACCACTTGGCTTGTATACTTTTTTCATACATTCCTTTGTGGTATTAACATTGTGTTTTGGTGTCCATATTTAGTTTTGTGTTACTCACCCTAAAAAAGACTGTACTAACACACGTTGTTTATTATGAAGATTACATATGCTTTAATAGAGACTTTGGTAGTTTGGGACCCTGCAGTTCAGAGTGAGATCATACAGATGAGGTATACTTGTACGGCTTCAAGCAGCACCCCCTTCACCTACATTTCAGGTTTGGTTTTTCGAAGATAGAATTCATGATCATGTAATTATCTTTTGTTGGGATCTTATTCTAGTACCTTTACATTCCGTTTTTTACTGTTACTTTCAGTGGTTGTCTTAGTGGAATGCATGTTTACTTTTCAGCATTGTGGGATTGCGATATGTGCGTGTGTGTGTGTGTTCGTAAAGGTACTTAGGAAAATTCCTCAAACATGTGGGATTATTCCTTTGGTTCTAGTCACTACCCCATTCCCATTTGGATGTGCGATTAGGGTAGTAACAACATGATCCATGGGGTACGGGTCATGATAGAGATGGTCAGATACATTACAACAAGCATGCATCCCCATATGCTAGAGGAAGCTGACTACCTGCGACGGTCTAATATAAAACATGGGGAGACTATAACCTAGTTATTTAAGTAATAAAATAGATGAAAAAATAAAATTAATAATAAAAACTATATAAAAATAAACCTAAAACCCCATAATCACCTGATGACTGAAATCATAATACAATATTCAATCCAAAATTGTAGTTATGTCATGCAAAATAAGTTACATTCTTCAAAACACAGACACAAAATAAAGACCAAAAAAATCCCCAATTAGGGACTTCACAAATTTTTCTTATCCCTCGTCCTTGATCCATCCAAACAAAACCATCTAGAATATTATTCCATCCCATATCCTAAACTAAAATGGTAAGTGTATGATGTTACTAATCATGTATTCCAAGTAAGTTATGATTAAAACTCAGTATGCCACCAAAAATGATGTGTAAAATAATATCCAATTAGTAATAGTGTATTCAGATTTATAAAAAATAAATTTTAATGCATAATAAAAATGTATCACATTCCATTATTATTTAATGGTCCACATAAACCCTTGGGTTCATAATTACACTTATTCAATCAATACCTACTTCGACCCATGCCAGAGTATATACAATCCCCAAGGGATACAACATATCAACATATTATGGTTATCATTTATCATATCATTTCAATTCATATCACAACCAATTGAAACCATAGTCCAATGAAAATATCATGGGTGTAGAATTTTGTTTCTAACTCCTCATGGGTATTTGGAGCCTTTGTTCCTATACCACAACTATCTATCACAATGGTATTTAGAGCCTCTATCCATATCCATAATTACTCTAATAAATTAATATTTGGATCCTCAGTCCCTTTCCCATACAATAATAATAACATGTGGGTATTTGGAGCCTCAATCCATATACAGTAAAATAATAACCTGATGTGGGTATTTGGAACCTCGGTCCATGTCCCACACCTCATTTCCACATTAATCACATATACCACACAAAATAAGGTTATTTACAATTAACCCACTAATCTACATTTCACATCTTTTCAATCAATTTCAATTATCAAGAACTCATAATTCTTTATTTCAAACCTATGGAATAATATGAATAGTTCACTACTAAAACAATTATCAACACTTAATAAAATAAATCAATAATCCTTCTATTCTATGACAACATCCCATTAATTTTTTAACCATCCAATTCAAAATTTTATTAGTACATCTAATAAATATGCTAATTAATTGAAATATCAAAAAATAACTTCAATTGACCAATTATGTAATCCAATTACTTGAAAAAATTGCAATATCTCATTAATTAAACAATTTAATGGCCAATTATTCACAAATTGCAACATAAAATTTACCAAATTCAATTTTCAAAATTTAAACTCATTTCATAAACATATTGAAAATTAATTACTTTATTACATGATTCTATAAATTGATTAATCAATTTATCAACTCAATTTAATATTCAATGTCCAAACGTGCCCAGTTAAATTTGAAAATACATGCATTAAATTTGAAATCAAGACAATGGAAATTTAAATTAGACAGCCTACCTTGAGAACATTGATGGATGATCACATATGAAAATCCCAAAATTTATGTGGAATGTTCAATTCCAAAATGAGGAAAACATTTATGGTTGATTTGGGTTGAATTAGGGTGAACGAACAGAAGTTACTAAATATTAAAACTAATTTTCAATGGTTGAATTTTCTGTATGCATATATTCAAGTATGGGTTACATGGTTAACCTATTCATATGCCTAATCATTAGAAATATTATAAAGGGATTCATGGTTACTACTAGGTAGGGTAAAAATTTTAAAACTTGTGCAGAAACAGTATGAATTGCCTCTATTTTGTTTCAAACATTTTTCAATCCAGGGTACAATGACTTTTCAAATCGTGTTCCAATTGTGCACTTCCCCTCTTACTTATCTAATTCTCCAATTTCTCCCCAAAACATCATAATATAAAACCTAACCAAGATACAAAAAATAATGTTTAAAAGTTTACTTTTAAATGATCCTGATGAATCTCAATAAAAGGATAAGATTTTACATATCAAACATCCCATATTATAGAATATCATTACATTCATCTATATTGAAATTCAAAAAAAGCCATCTCACCAACATAAATTACTATATCAAGATAATTATTATAAACATACATTTCTATAAAATCTAACCTACCATGATTTGAAATTGAATGCCTCTGACCTCCTCTATCATTTCCTCTGCTAGCTGAGGTACCCATGGATCAATTTCTCTAAAATTATCATAGCTGGTTATATGTGTAGTCTTCAATAAATAGAGGACTTCATAATTATACATCTGAATTCTGGACTGAAATTCGTTGTTGTAGGGAAACTATACTAGAGGTAGTTTTTGATCTGAAACACAATTGAAATCAAAATAACAATATTTGAAAATATCATCTTGGTTTTGAATAGTTATCTAAGATTCTTTATATCTCTGATGATGATGATTCATACTAAAACCCATCTTTATCTGGATCCTATTGAAAAAATTTCCATCACATCATGTTAAGCCAAAGATCACAATTGGATTCATTAGATAGATGACTCCATGAAACCATATACCATAATTATTATATATTTGATCTTGTTGATCAAGATTGAAATGTTCTCTAATAATAATGATGTGTGCGGTTATATTAAGAACATCCACTACATCCCAAATAGCCTTACGTTCTTTTCATGTTTTTGGGGGATTGGTTAAAAAAATATGGTGATGTATTGCATTTTTTATTCTAGAATAAGTAATGATAATAAAAACATGTTATAATTTATCCTATCATCCTTATCATGATGGAATACCAAGAATTGAGATACATAATTTATAGTATCTCTCTTCATGTAGTCATATTTAAAATATTCTCTAATATCTATATACATCTCTATACATCTAGGATGAATAGAGAATGATGAAGTATCATTCTCATCGAAACTATCCTTCTTCATAGATGGTGTTGATTGGAAATATAATCTATTATTGAACTTTATCACTCTATCATGGTAATTGTTGTAATCCACAACATTCCCCACATTCTTCTACAACTCCACATATTACTTCTATTCCTTTATAATCCACACATGGATTGATGGTTTAATAATCCTTTTATAAAGATATTATTTCTTCCAATCTATAGGACATTAAGAACTGTCTTTTTAAAATCTATAAATGTTCACTAGTATTTTATCCTCATCATATATAAGCTAGCATGGAATTTCCAACATAGAGAATCTACCACATTCGTCACCATCCTTGGGTGGTAATGTATCGAGGAATCATAATTTATTATCAAATCCAATCATATTTTATGGTTCATATTTAACTCCATACAAGTAAATAAATATTTTATTTGATTATTATAAATATATATACCACATCTTTTACTATATAGATAATTCCTCTATATCATCAATGAAATAAAGTACAATTACTAAGTGAAAACCATGATTTGGGAAATTATTTCACTTGAAATATTAATTTTTTAGAGGAATATGCTATAACCATTTAATTATACATAAGGAAAAATCCCATTCCATTAATTAATGAATCAAAAAATATCACACACCAGTATCCACTATAGGGTAATATTATAATATCAGATATTTCAAAACATTTCACTAGTTATTCGAAATAGTCTTATTAAGAACATATCAAGATGAAAATAAACCCACTTCTAAGTAAAAATTGTGAGAATATTATATAGTCATGATAAATAATTCATGATGTTTCGATAGTATCCATCCAACACAAGAAATATAGGATTTTTAGTTGTAGTCTTCCGTCCAAGAACTTTTCTTAATAACTTCCATCATTGTAGGATCCTTCGATATACCCTCACACAAGATTATATATTCATGAATGAAATACTAGGATGAATAAATTCATATTTGTTAAATTCATTACATAAATTATCCTTCCCCAAGGACATCAACAACATTCTAAAATGTCTTCCATTATCTTCCTCAAGCACTAAATATATAATAATATCATCAATATTTACTACCAAAAACATATCAATGTAGTCAATAAAGTCATAATTCATTAAATCTATAATGATATAAGGATAATCAGTACATCCAAATGGATTTATTAAAAATTCTCTATTACCATACCATATTAAGAATGTTTAATTGGTTATATCCATCTTAATTATCATTTGATGATGATACCCAGATCAAATATCAATCTTATAAATGTTTAAAGATCCTTGTTTTTGATCTAATAGATCATCAATAAGGAATAGTGGATATATGTTCATAATATTGAAATTCTATCCCAATAACCAATGAAAAGTTTCACATTCCAATAATTATTGTTAATAAAATATTATTCTCACTCTATGGTGAAGTATTATGATGAAAAAATAATTTATCTCAATTCAGTTCAAGTTGTTTTTACAATTCTTGTACATAAAATAGGGCTATTCAAAATGGTGTCTTTATGTAGTCAAAACAATAGGTATTGGTTATATTGAAAGCTAAACATTATTATTCATGGAAATATATTACATGTAAATTAGAAATAACAAATGAAATTAATAAAAAAAAACTAAAATCATTTTCAACGTTGATTTTATCCCTCACTATTTGATATAAATAGCCCTCAGGAACATGTAGAAAACCCATATAATGGAACTAATTTTCATTGGAAGTTCAGGTTCGTAAATAAACACATAGATGATTGACGGATAATTCGAAATATAAAATTTGAATTCCCTTCCTCAAAAATTGATATGGGATATATACTATGAGATCCAATCCATTCAAAAATTTCATAAAATTCAACTAAAGGATGAATAACAAAATTTAAAGGAAGAACAATCCCAGAAACCTTTATGGGAAACGAGTAATAGACTTTAGATGTAGACATCCCACCGTTAAGATTTTTCACAACAACCAAATATACAATCATCAAAGAAAGGAGTTAACGTTCCAAAAAAAATTTCTTCATTTATGGGATGTTATATAAATAAGGTCAAATAAGAAACATCGACATCTGATCATGTTAATCACCCCATCAAATTCATCATTTAATATTCATTTTTTCTACTAGGTAACATTTCTAATTAATGAAATAGACTATATTAGATAAAATCATTATGAAACACAATGATTAATTTTCATACTATTAAAAATAATAAAATAAATTGGAAAATTATTTATAACTAATCTCAAAATCATAAACAATTTTTCTTTGAGAAAATTATAAAGGTTCTCCATCAGGTTAAGATCACAAATATATTTCCCCTAAATATAGATCCCATGATTTATAATAAAATTTGAACAAATACCAACTATAAACACATTGAACCTAATAGTCCAGATCTAGTGGTTATGTTGTTATATTGGTAATAAATAAAATAAATCGCATCCTAAATACTTAATAGTTTTCTAGTCTTAGTAAACAACATGCATACTTGAATCTCACATTAAAATTCAAAACAAAATATAAAACATCATATTTTCTTATTATAATCCTTATTACCTCTACAATATCCCTTTATATCAATAATAAAACATTTATAAGAAACATTGGGCAAGGAATAATATGAATGTGTTGTTCTCATATGCTCAAAAATGTAATTCATAAAATAGAAGCTAAATAATTAATGAATAATATAGTATGAATAAATGATGATCTACGAATTCTATATAAATAATCAAATGAGTATGAAGCCTATACATAGATATAAACAATATCAATATAAAATCATATACATGAATAAATTAGTTCATGTTTAATGAATTTATAATCATAGACATCAAAAACATACCATCAAGTCCTTATGCCAAGATATCAAAAAACTATATGAAGGACTTGTGCAATGATAACTATATTAATGGGTAAGTCCTCTTCCAAATAACCAATATTTATTATCTCATAAAACCAATAAATGAATCAAGGGGCTATGTTTTTATGGTCCCCCATATTTCACTTAAAATTTATAATTCAATGATCATATAAATAAACAACATAACATAATCAACTTGATATAAAAAGTAGATAATATTTTGTTTTTGACGAAATAACATATGGTATATAAATACTTTCCAGATTCAACATAATCACAATTTATATAAATAAATATGGAGGATGGTATCATGATTTTATTACCAAAGAGAAGAATAATATTCAAGAAAGGGTGTCGATATAGAAGAAGATACCTTCTAAATCTCACTGGATAATTTCTTGGGGAAAATACAATTTTTCTACTTGAAATCACGTAATTAAAAATAAAATAATTTCATAATTTTACCGGGAAAATTTTTCATTAAAAAAATCCATATAAAAATATAAACTAGTCTTATAATCAATGACACTTTATGTTTGGGGTATTCGAGTCCATGATTTATAACTTCAAAACATTCGTTTAACAATTATGAAAGAATGTCAAAAAGTACCTCATTCGGAAATTGAAATGATGACTCCATTTCAATGATTTTGTAAAAAAATTAAACATTTCTAAAAATTCCTGTAATGAATCATTTTATAATTTTAAAAACATCATTTTATTCAATTTTATGAAAATATGGACATGTAAGAGAAATATTCCCGACCGAGTAGAACTACCATATCGGTTTCCCATAAAAATATTATATTTAAATCATGAGTAAATTATATAGAAAAATCAAAGTAAAACCTATATGTTATAGAAATAAATAAATAGGATGAAATTGTATTTTTCTTAATCTAGAAAGATAAAATAATTCTTTATAGGAAACATAAACATAAACTATATGAAATAGTAATTAGATTGTAAAATAAGGCATTACCACAGGTTAAACTTCTTTCATAGTAGTATTATCCACCTATAAAATTAATTCAAGGTTATAATAAATATATAAGTTTCGATAAAAAAATATATAGTACCATATATTTTTTTTCTTAAAATAAATTATCACCATTTTATTAGAATTTTTTTTAAAAATCATTATTCTTGGTAATAACTAATTTTTTCAAATATATTTTAGTTTCATATATTTAGATAATTTAATTTTCTCATGTTTACAAAATCTCCAAAATTTTATTTGTCATATAAATAAAATATGTATAAATTATATATTTTTTTAGTGTAATCAATATAATATACTTATATAAAAACGAATTAAACCATTTATGGTGACAGTAGGCCATATGTAAGCATGGATAATGTTTTCACATTTCAAAATATGAATAAAATGAAAGTGAGATAATAATTAAAAAATATAAAATCATTATTACATCATAAAAATAATTAATATTAACTATGTATATCCTTATTACAATCCATGTAAAATATAAATGGGAAAAATCACATTTCTTTATAGAGGTGGTAGTCCACATGTACACATGATATAAGTTATTGTTTTCCAAAAGATTGAAAGGAAAAATGAAGATGTTATAGTATATATACATGAGTATAATTATGTCATAATTATAATATAGAAACATTAAATACATCATAATATCGACTGATAAAATATAGTGATGAAATATGAATTGAATTCCAATGTGGTGAATATATGTCATACATACGAAGAAGCAATGATTTAAGCCTCCTTTTGATTGTAAAAAGGGTAGCTAATTTTGTCTTTATGATCCAAAAAACTATTCAAAATATTTAGGATACAAAATATATTATTTTATTATGGATATAATGGATTTAGATGAAATAAAAGAAGAAATAAATTGAAAGGGTTTGGGCAAGATGATTAAATATTTCATGGGAGGTGTACTTTAGATCCTTCCTTATGGAACCTAGATTTGTATTTTGAGGATACCATCACCCCTATAAAGTGGAAAATAAAATTGGGAAAATAAATGGGATGTAATTGGCCTATATAGTTATCTTAATTAGTTTTAAAGTTGTAAAGGAATTGGTTTCCTTTTTTATGGGAGGGAAATGACACACTTGGAATTGTAAAATAGATTAACTATGTCTATATCAAGGATAATGAATAGAAATATCCATATAATAAAGGATAAGTTTATATAAGGTGTCTATATCATCAAAAAATAAAATATTGTCAGGTTTACATGTTATTTTATAGCATATCTTCTAGATTACCATCTTTGTTAATATATTTTAACTGTAGTCGTAGTAATGAATTTTTTCACTCTTAGGGGGTATAAATTTTAAATATATTATAAAAATCAGAATATTAATTGATATGGAATGAAATTTTAAATGATAAATTATCCCTATATTTCATCATTTAATATTTTGATGACTTTTAATCAATTAAATATTTTTTTTATTTTCATAAAATATTTTTATTTTTATTTTTGAAACTATTCATTTAATTTGACATTAAATTAATATTGTAAAAGTTATAAATTGAATATAAACCATTCAAATATCAAGAATATATTTTATATAATTCAAAAAACCATGGATTGAAATAACTCACCCATATTGTTTTACTTTTAGTATTTTTTACAAATTTACATTTATTTTCCAATTAATAAATAAAAAATGTGTCAATGATGCTTAAGAATTAAATGTTATTTCAAAATAATAAATTTTAAATAAATTTCCATAATGAAAATATTTTTTTATCATAAAAATAAAATTATACATTTGGACACAGCTTGACTTTTCTTTATTTGGACACATAAGTGTTATATAAAAGTAAGTAGGTGACATTTGGTATTCTAATTTTCATTAATATTATATAGGTTATTTTCAAAAACACAAGATCCATAAAGGATTTAATATATAGAATAACGATGTATGGGATGAATACCAATCATCTAGTAGTAATTTTTATGGAATATGGTGACCTTAACACTTACTTTTATCCTTGATCAACTCGATTTACACTTTACCTATGTGTTAAATATTTTCATGACTACTATTCATAGTGATGAAAAAGGGGAGATGTTTCCCAAATGATAAATTATTGATTCCAAATATGGAATCCATTTTATAAAATTAAATAATTAAAATTTTAGAAATTTTATTTTAAAATTTCTTCCCAACCTGTCATAAAAATTGCTCTTAGAAAAAATTTACTCCTATGTAACAAATTTATTTATTCAAATCCCATTCATAGAAAAATAGTTAAATAAATTTTAAAAAAATTTATTGATTATATAATATATAAAACTCTTTAAACTTATTCACCAATAGTGATTAATATAATTTATTAATATAAAAATACATTTCTTGCATAAAAATATTTCTTGGAAAACATCTCTTGTACTTTAAAAGGATTTAATTTTAATCGAATAAATTTTTAACAAAATAATTTATATTAAAAATATATAAATTTTATATTCTTTTAAAAATTAATCAATTATAGTATTATCGAACAATTTATCATCTACTATATAATGATATACTATATTATGACTCAATTACATTCGAGGTTATGCGTATCCCAAACTATTGAAAAAGAATTATTGGAGGAGAAATACTTCATAAAATATCACAGTGTTACAAGGATCATTAGTTTAAGAATATTTGAATAAAAACAATATTTTCTAAAGTACAATTAAAATTCATTCCTTATAATATAGTGTTTTTTGAACGATATTTATGGTCATGAGTTCCCATGATGGGGTTCAGTGTGATAATGGGACTACTTATCATTAAATTACATTCTACCTTATAGTCTTAATGAATGAATAATATGACACCATTAAATTTTTTATAAATTATTATATCAATGTAATCAAAATAAAAATGTTTCAACAAATATTTAATCATTGATAAATTGGTTATAATGTTGTAATGTAAAATAAAAAAGATAAGTTATTAACCATTATAATAAACAAAGATTCTGAATTAAAATAACCATGTAGTTTTCTATAGACTCATACTACTAATATCATAGGTTAAAATGGTAATGGATACCCAAAAAAATAAATACTTTGTTATATAAATCCATGAAATGAACATTACTGAGAAATTAACCCCAATCGAGACAGAAAATATATATTATATTTTATTAATCTTCCTTAATAGAATCAACTCAAGACCATAATTATGGAAAGCTTACACCTATAGTATCATACGATAACATGTCTATCATTTTCAAACATTTTAAAATTTAATAATTGAATAATGAGGATTTAATTACATTAATATCTATTAAAATTTTAAATAACCATTAAACATGTACATTTCAAATATTTTAGTATAACTAATCCAATGATATGTTACCATTAATAATGGGTTTTAACCAAACATATAAATAAATTATTTACAATAGAATATCATTTCTTATATTATCAATAATTATTTCAATAATATTGTAGGGTTCTTAATCATTAAATTTTCAAAAAAGTAGACTTTTTTTAAATTTTACAATCTTCTAGTATGAAAACATAAATTATTTCAATTTTATTCATACATGTGCACAAGACCATTGATTTTTTAAGGGTCAATCATATTTTACAATGGATGATTAAGGATATAGTTTTTTTCTATAATATATGTATGGTAACATATGATCTATATAGTGGTATGCTGGATTTTGTTTAAATTATGTAAGGTAGTGTTTGTTGATTTGTAACGTTACCTTGGTTCTACATAAGGGTAAAAATGGGCAGTGTATGTGTATATTTATTTTTGAGTAAGGGTATAGAGTAATTATAATATGATTTATAAGGTTAATATATAGGTATAGAGGTAAAACCCATTAACATTACATCATTGTTATGAGCTATGAATGGGTAAAACCATGTTACACTTATGTAATTAACTTTTTAGGAAATATATTTTAAAAACCCATGGGTCTCATTTTCTTATTCTAGAATTCTTTTGAAAACATTAAAGGAATAAAATTTCTAGATATTTATTAAATTGACTCATTGTATTTTAAAAACTATTTATATATTAAATTAAACATAATATATTCAAAAATAATTTCTATGGCTAAATTAAAAGATGAATTTAATTTAGGAATGTAAATTTCATGAGCCACCCTAGAACACATCTAAAAAATATCTTACCTTGTCCTAACATTTTTTTTTTCAAGTTACATAATCTTAAAGAATTGTATAAATTTATTTATACCAGTTTTTTGATATAATATTTTACCCATCAAAATCCTCATTAAATTTATAGTTATAGGAGAACCAATAGTTCTTCTCTTCTTTTCATTATGGTTTCTTAAAGAGATATAAATTGAAAAGAAATTTTTTTTATTCCTTTTCCTTATTTATGAGTTACTATGAAACAATTTCTTCATTTTCTCCATGAAAAAATGCGTAAATATATCATAAATGAAAAATATATGGATTTTTTCAAGAATTATTATTAATTATTATCCGATTTTTATCTTGGATTATTCTAGAGATAGAATATTATTATCATATGTAAATTATATTTTCTTTTATGAAATGATAATGTATTTCTATATATTAAAATGACAATTTATAATTAACTTGAAGAGAGAAACATATTACAACTTGAATTTTTTTATTTCTTTTGGAATTTAAATTACTATATAATTTTATAATATACCTTAGTGAATTTCATTAACTAACTAACATGTGAATATGATTCCATTTATGGTTACATTAAAGATATTGATTTTTACATTGATAAATTGTTTTAGGAAGTTCTGTACCATTTTAGAATCACATATACACTTTTTTTATTTATTTTTTGTGTCAGCATGGTTTATGTTCCCCGTTGATGGTGATTTTTTATTGGAGTTTGCATCGTCAAGATATACATATATGATCTAGGATCCATTATTTTTATTGAAGTATCTTATTTTCATGTTTTATGTTTATTCAAATATTGATTTTGATGCTACTATATTTTTCTTGTTGTATTGTTATGTATTATTATCAGGACGTAACATGTTTTTTATTAGTTTTCATTTAGGGGTTTGGTTCATGGTACAAATGAAAAGTAATAATAATGTTATGTTTACCTCTTTGGGTAGGGGGGATCATATGATGTATGATGATGATTATGGTGAAGAATAATACCCTTTAATGTTGTTGGAACCCAATTCCATTAAAACTTTTAAGAATTTTTTAACACTCAATGACATGTGGATTCTGAGTAGATTTTTTACTATATGCCTTATAGATTCAAAGTATAATTTATTATAGACTCCATGTCGATAATGATTTTAATTCTGGTATCCTTGGAAAAAGTTAAAATCATTTTTTATGTATTTTTCTTTATTCTAGAATAGATAAATATAATGTATGGCTAGGGTTTTTGGAGGATTAATAGGCACACAACCTCTTGGTTTGTGATTTTATGATATTATGGTTTCTTTCATAGTGATTGTTTTCATATCATACACCTATTATCAGTGTAACAATTTATTAAGTACACAATAGGGGTTTTCAATTTTGATTTATTACACACACCCTACATAGATATATTATTGTGCAAGAAAAGTTCATGTTTAGGGTACAATGTAAGGGAGTGGGGACCATGGATGATGGATGAATAGAGGAGTTTAGTGGTTGTGGTGGACTTGATAGACACTAAATGAATTCACACTTTTTCTCTATTTATTTATCTATTAAATATATTATAGATTGGATTAACACATTTGGACACCATTTTTTTTATTTTTTTTTATGATATGTATGAAATATTACTATTTATACATGTTACACTAATTATTTATTAAAATTTTCATTATTAAATAATTTTTGAGATGATACTGACTGTATAATTTCTCTAGTGATGGGATTATACCCTCACAACTAGTTGGAAGCCTCTTCCATATGGGGAGGTGCACATGATGTTTTGTGGCACTCTAGTTATGACTTGATGGTTTGGGATTCAGAGTTACACAATGGCATTAGAGGAAAGCATTGTACATTCCCGTATGAAAAGAGGTTGACAATGGTAGAATGGAGATATCTATGTTGACATAGGTTAGGGTATTTTTCATATTTCCATTCCATGCTGAATAGACCTCTGAGTTTCTATGTGTAAGATCAACATCACTAATTTTATGGTTTGTTAGGTATGTTCTTACATATTGAATAAGAATGTAGGTTCAGATGTTAGATATATATACCTATTTTTATTCTAGAATTTTTATTAAATTCAATGTATTGATGTGTGATAACTTTCCAGGATAGACTTATATTTTTGATTAGGGGAAATATATATTTATTATTTTATTATGATATATCATTGTTTTAAATAATTTTTTCCACTAATAATGATTATATATATATATGATTTTTTCTCATGTGTTGTGACATGGAACCCTAGTTATAGATAAGATGATTATTCTTATGTATATGGGTAGACTCTTAAATAATCCTTTGTGTGGGTACTTACATTGGTTTGGATAGATCATCATATTATGTAATTCTTTCATTCTTGTTATAGATTATTTTTTCATGTAGATAATTGGTGGGATTTACTACTCGATAGAAGGTTTTGGTAGCCCACGGTCCCCCACCCATTGGAGTATTTCATGAAACCTGACCACTTCAATAAGGAGTATTCCTCCAAGTTCATGTCCACGGTGGGGAAGTCTCCTAGAATATATTATTTTACGATCAATATTTTCAACTACAATATCCTTTATCATATTGGGGAACTTGGTGTCCTCATGGTTATGACGACTGGATTTTGATTTTCTAGCGAATATTCTCCCTAGTATAAAACTTAAAGGATCAGAAGTTGATTCTTGTGACCTCTATATTACAGGGTACATATATATTCTAGTGGGATATTATGTATTACGATTTATGGAAATAACATCTCATGTGGGTGGCATTAAAAAAAAATTCCTCAAATATTGCTTTTTAGAAATGATGAACATGTACAGATTATATGAGTTCATTGACATTTGTTGGGGATGGATAATTTTGACTGATTACATGGAAGGCTTCAGATATTTTTTACTATTATATCTTATCTTCTATGGGAATGAGAAATATATTTACTTGATGATTGATATTGGTCTTTAATCATACATTATAAGTGACGTAAAGAACATGGAAGTAAGGAATTATAGTCATATGCTTTGTAAGGTAGTGATGATAGAGAAGGGATTGGATGAGGATTCAGTAGATGGTTTTTATTTTCCCTTTATTATGTAAACAGTTGGACCTCCAAGTTATTGGATGAGTTCAACTTATGGTACTAAGAATTTTAATGCTGATGATTTATAGTATGATAGAGTCATGTGGGATGATAAAATTATGTCTTTATCACCCACCATAAAGGGAAACCCCAATATTTCTACAACTAAAAGGTTATTCAATATTTTAAGTTTGGTGCAGTACCTCCATGAATTCAATGTAGTAAAAAAATATGGAGAATCATCAATTATTTTTCTATAGGGATTAAAATAAGAGGTTCCACAGAGGTATTGTATAGACTAGATTTGGGACTAAGGGATCCATCTTAGGCCCAAAGTAGTATACTATAACGATAAATTAGACATGTTATATGTATTACTTATTGGGTAAAATAATTTAGGTAGCTTTTGTATATGCAATATGAAATATTACAACACATTTAGTGAGGGTCCATCCACTATTCAAGGTAGAGTTTGATCACCTATTCATTATCTACTACCTTGTTCGATATAGGTTCTTCTCATTCATTCATAATGATGGACCTAACATACTGGTCATGTAATCCTCTAAGTTATATTCCCTCATCACTCCATTGTACATGAGTGAATACTACCATAAGATATTCCAAGAGTGACCTGTAGGGATAATAAAGATGTATATTTTTCTATTTTTTCATACTGTAGGTGTTGAGTTTCAATGGGATTTTCAATTATGAGTTCCTGATAAGATTTGAAGCTCAAATTGATTTTTATTGGAGATGGGTGTCATTTTTTTATCAAAGGGATATTGGTATGTGATTACTACAATATCATAACTAGGAATAAGATGATTTGTTCTAGACATGATTCAACTATGTATGATCATGGAAAAAGTGATGGTCTTTCCCTTTCAGGAGAATCAATGGTATCACCCTTGACTATTCATATATTCATGCATCTTTATCAAGATGACTATTTAGATGACTACAATATACATTATCAAAATATATGAGTTCACATATAGATAGATCTAATGTTATTTTCACATCCCATATTGATAACACTGTATCATATTTCACCAAACGAGTTTATGTAGACCATAGTCCATCTTGATGACATATAATAGAAGGCCATTATCAGACAAAATAGTTCATAATGGTGTGTACTAGTTTGGTTCACCGAGAAGGTAGATGGTAGAATTTTACACTGTGTTGATTACTAAAAATTGAACTGGGTGTTAGTAATGAATAAATATCCATTTCCCAAGATTTATGAAATTTTCAATCAGTTAAAAAGAACATTTTGGTTATCTATGATTTAATTGTGATTGATCTATCACCAATTATGGGTTAAATTGGTGGACATCACAAATAACGATTTTCAAAGAAGGTATAGGAAATATGATTACATAGTGGTGTAGTTTGGATTGAAAATTATAATATATGTGTCCATGGTTCACATGGAAAATATCAAAAAACCATAGCAAGACACATTCATCATGTTATTAATTTATGAAATTCACATATTCCAATTGATTCCGAAGCAACATGTTAGACTCCTCATGTTAGTCCTGAGTACGCATCGAGCACATCAACATTATTTTATGCTGCCAAATTTTATCATCTAGATTCATGAGGTTATGTTATTACCACATGTGTTGTATAGTATAGGTTTATCCATGGACTAATATAATTTGGTGGTAGTGATATCGTATATTGATCCCCATATGGTATATTTGATCGAGAATGTCATGGGTTTAGCTCAATATAACTTATGTTTCATCCAGGACATGTCTTGTCAATTAAAACATATAGAAGACATTGATATATATGGTAGTAAATTTTTAGTGGTCAGACCTATGTAAAGAATTATTTCATTAGATAGTGATGATATAAACTATAGACCTAGTAATGATTCTTTTGGAACACGATATTAGATATTTAATATTTATTGATTTAGTAGGAACTGGTTTAAGTGTGGTATATATATATATAATAGGTGGAAGATTTGGGTTATGAAAGATATTCCACAATGAGCACAGAAACCCCTCTAATTACTTAGATATTTTAGTTGTGGTCCATAATCTGATGTGTTGGAGACACGACCTCATTGATGAGAGCATTATTGTATACACAGACCACAATATGCTCTCTTACATTTTTAAATAGTGGGACATTAACAATATACATAAGAACTAGATGGATAATATTCTGATTGTTTACTTCAAATTATATTATACACTGAAAAAATTGAATTTCATAATATATTCTCTTTGTTGTAATACAAAGGTTGAGCAGGAACATGGTAAACAGAATTCTAAGGAGAAGTCGTTCTTAATAAGCTTATTTTCTAGGTGGACAATGGATATTTATCATTATATGGGAATTATTATATATAATTATTTTGTTGTTAAATATTATCTATTTGGTATTGTAGATGATAAATAGGAGACTGCCTAATGTCAGTTGTGATGTAGGAAAAACAAGTTGTAGGTGACCCGATACACAGGTGAACATTTTGCGATGATGATGAGATCCTTTTGAATAAGAGGGTACTAGTCCTAGGTTCCACCATAAATGAGATGATGAGGTATATAAATACCCCTATACAGTTGGTATATATGGATATGAAGATGATTTTCCATGAAATTAGGTAATAGTTCAGAAGGCCATGGATAATTAGAAATATATCTGGTTTCTCATTCCCAATTACTTACCTACTAGAGGGGAATGGATGAGCCACAGTGTCTTAGTGTATTAATTCAGAAACATCATGTGCTTGTGTCAAAATAGAATTCTTTCATTATTCTATTTATTATGGGGTTAACCAAACCTATAGGGTTCATGATGCCATTTGGTTGAATTTCAATCAGTTGGAGAAGGTTTATGACTTCTTAGAGATTCGAAAACTCACATAGAGGATGAGTTTGGAGGGATGTATATCAATGAGGTAGAATTATTTCACGGATTAACCTTGAGCATTTTTTCTAATTGGGATGAAAATTTCATGTTTTTATTTTTGAAGGGCTTGGAGAAATTCCAAATGACTCCACTGAAATTGATTAAAAAATTCAAAGCGCTTGTAGATAGAGAGTACGAGTCATTGATTCACATACAAGATGATACTAATTATTATTTTTTCCTTGACATAAGTTGAACATTGGATAAGAATATTTCATCAATATATTTCTTTTACAATAGTATCTTCCACGATTCTAAAAATATGGAAATTTTTTAGGCTCTATATAGATGACCATCACAATCACTATTTTGTAACCATGAGGTGGGTGGGGTAGTGGTAATTACATCTATCCCTGTGTATGAGACCATAGTGTGGTTGTTGTTTAATAGGGTGTGGTTTATTATTACATAGAGTAGTCATATATCAAATATATACCAAATGATATTACCTATGGAGTTCAACATTATTATCATGGGTTTCTTAGGAGTTCCATCTCAGTTGGGGCATCGTCATTTGTGGAATCAAGGGAAACTAGTATAACAGTTTATTGGTCACATTGAGATTACCGAATGGTTTGGGATAGTGATGTACCATCTAGACCTTACTCTATATTATTGAAAAATGAATTAATGAATCCAATATTCATAGATTCAATGGTATATGTAAATTTCTACTCAAGTTATATACATTGAGGATATTGAGTAAGATATAGATGCTTCTTATATGGAGCATATAGTGAAGATTTTATAAGATACTGAGAACGTATTGTGAGGGAATACAGTTCAATTTTTAGACATCTAAAATCAAAATTAACATATCCTAGTAGAGATGTGGGAGTATGATTTTGGGTTTTATGCTCAATGGTCATATTATTTCAAGAGTGACTTCTAGTGAAACATCAATATGATGAGAAGTCCATAAAGGTGGATAATTTCAATAATATCAGTATTAAAATTTTCTTACAACCATATTTTCTCTTTATTTTACATTATTTTTTTGTGAAAAATTAAAATATATCAATTTTATTCTTACCTTTATGGAACACCTATAAATTATTTTTTGAGTAAATAATGTTTTATAAATTCTACATAAGGGTAGAGTGGGTTTTCCATAGCTTATGTAATTTTACCTTGGAAATGGGTTACATTATTATATAATTCATATACATTCCATTAATGGTAAAAATGGAGTATCTTAAGGATACCTAGGACCTACGTATGAGTAAACATGAGTCACATAAATGTAGCCTTCTTCTCACAAAATTGTGAGCAAAGCATTCCAATGTACTATGTAAGATAAAAAAACCTACACGATGTTGAAATACCTTACAATTTTTTGATAGTTATGAGTTTCATAATAGTAAAACCATGTTACCCTTATACAACACCCTTTTAAGAAAATGTAATTTTAAAATCATTTTTTATATTTTCTATTATCTAGAATGAATCTAAACCATTTTTTTGAAGAATTTAAATGACAAATTTCATCATATTTTTTTTTCATTTTGTTTATTATTTTTAAACCCCATATATAAATAAAGTTAAACAATTATTATTCATGAATAATTTCAGAGACCAAATTTAATGATGAATTTAATATGATAATACCCATTTTTTGATCCATACATGGCCTTTTCTTGTAAATACAGAGATCATATTCTACATTAAATCATGATATTACATTGAGTATGAAAATCCTAGAAATTTATTTACATGAAATATATAAATACTTCATCATCCAAACCATGTTCTCATCTAGTTTTATGGAATTTTCAATCAAATTATTCGTCTCTTCTATCAGGTGAAGTGCCTTTGAGAGGGAAAATTATCTATGTTGGAATTTTTATTATTCATCCTTATTTTCCAGAGATATTTATAATATATTAATTCCATGATTAATAAAAAATTAATAATGATATCTTAAATGAAATTTATTTTTATTTATTGAATAGTGAGAAATAAATATTTTCAAATATTTATCTATGATTATTCTATAGAGATAAAATTTCTAGAGAAATTAAATTTTCTTTTTCTCTAACAATGAAATGATGAAATCATTCTATAAAATAAAATAGTAACTTGGAATCTTCTAGACTATAGAATGATATTGTAAAATATAATTCAATCAATTTTTTTGGAAATAAAATACTTTGAATTGGTTATTGGGTATATTTCATGAATTTTTAATAAAAAATATGTAGATGTAGTTCAGGTATGATTCCTTGAAAATCATTTAATTTTTCATTCATAATATTATGTTATGAATTTCAAAAACATTTTTGGTTCTTTTATAAACATTCCCCAATGATTTTATTCTTCTATTATAATGGTTTTTGTTCTATATAGAAAGTGATTTCTTATGGGAGTGTGTGTTGTCATTTTACCCATATATGACCCTTGATCCATGATATTTATTAGAGATTATTATTCCCGTGTACAATGTTGATTAAATTTATTTTTGTAATTATACTATATTTATAATGATGCCATATTATGTATGTTTATCATGATTTACCATGTTGTGTATTGTATTGCCTTTGTATTTTTTGTGCTTATTACATGTGAAAAGTTATATGCATGGTATGATTACCAATTAGAGGGAATGTGTGAATGATGTGGGGCATAGAAAATAGTCATGTATGAAATACTTGTCCCTGAACATTTAAATATTGGTCAAGGAATCTAAAGGATATCCAAAACATGATGCCTTATGGTTTCTGAGTAGCTTGTTGGCTCGTTTCCATGTACATTACAAGTAGCAAGTCTACTCAATTCCTTGTGGATGATGAGTGACATATTGATATCCATTCAGATAGTTATGATAATTTCTTATGTCTTGACCATCATTCAGGCATTGAGAAAAATAATGGATGCTCTAGGGTTTTGGTGGATTGTTATGTTAACAATTACTTTGTACATGATTTTTTATTGTTAAACATTATTTTAAATTGCTTTCAGAAGGAATAAACTTATTATACATGTGAAAAAAAATTATGGACTCCTTGGTCGAGTCCTATAGGGTTTTTTACCTACGCCCTGCATGGGAATCTTCATGATCATGAATACATCATGATTAAGGAATCGAGAAATGGAATGTGTCTCATGGTTTAGGGCTACATAGAGCATAGTGGTGCAATTGGAAGAATGGGACACACTCGGTATGAAACCATAGTTTTTATTTATTTATTTATAAGCTACATATACTGTATGTTTTCTGTCAACCTTAGATGTTTCTTCATATTTCATTTTTGTTTGACATGTTTACTACCATTTTTTTCAACATGTTAATGGACTGATATATTAGATTATATTTTTATTTACATAGGACTCTCGATTGAGGCTAATGTCTCCCAACTAAATGACTAAGACACTCTCTACAATTTAGTATCCTATTACATGAAAAAAGAATCACGTGGGTTGTTGTGGGAGTCTAGTTGAGGATTATTTGTTTTGGATGTGGTGTTAAACATCTGAACATGAATATTTTCGATTACGCATTCAAATTTTATATTTATAAATAAACTATTATTACAAAACAAGCCATGTTAGCAATGGATATCATCATCCAAATTTATCCAAAAACATATTATCATATCAAGGAGTATTCCAAATCCCTCAATCCCTGACTCATGATAATTAATATAATTACCACATTAAATTTTTTGATATATTAAAAAAGTATCATAATTAAAAAAACTCATGAAATCTAGGTATCATTAAAACAGGATGAAACTCAATTAAAAAACTTTACTCCATTTAGAGGAAATTTCATATATCTAATGATCCCAACTGATCTTATTATAATATCGTCTAACAAATCCATGAAACATTTAATCATGAAATAAATAACATCCTTAATTACCCCTCAATGGTACACATATATCACCCAAAATAAAACATACAAACAATATCGACAATAAAAATTTCATAGAAAATCATGATAAAAATGATAATGATAACAATAAATAATGAAGTAAGTCCTTGATATGATGTAATTTTGGTTACCAACATAATTAAATAAATTATGAAAAAAATGAAGAATTAAACACAATTCAATGATATATCAAAAATTAAATTAAACTATATATAATAGATAATCGAATAATTATCGAATATCATTGCAGAAAACATAATATCACATTTTAAGACTCAACTCCAACATCACATGAATAACCAACCCTTGACAGCACAGTGAGTTTAATATTTATTAGAGTAGCACATAAAACCCCCTCATAATTAAATATTTGGATGAATTCCTTAGTTTCCAAGTGATAAAAAATGGGTGTATCTTTGATTGGTCCTAAAATTATCAATCATAGAATATCTAATTTCTAGGATACACAAATAACCCTATGTATTATGATTTTGAAGGACTAAATAAGAGTGAGAGGATATAATAAATCATTTTATTTTTAGGTTACACTATTGAACAACCTTCACCAACTATTATTCTTATTAACATGAATGTCACTACTAATTTCATTTCCCATCACTAAATATAAAAACCATGGTCTTTGTGGGCATACAAGGATCACATATGTCACTAGTTTATCTAAAAAAGTAATATATGTCAAATATAATTTTTGGGCACATTGTAGAGATTGAAATAAATATTAAATAGTCTATATTTATTTTTATTTGTTTTTGTATAGAATCCCCCAAAAATACTATGTCTCTATATTATCAGGTTTAGTTTCAAGGATATTTATTTTAAAAATCATATAATGATTTGAGTAGGGTACTCATGAAAAATAATTTTTATTTGAGAAATGTCTAGTTTTTTTGGGGAGTAGTTAAGAGAACCTGAAAAAATAGATCCTAAAACTCCATTATTCAAAACCATACATTCATAATTATGGATACATTAGTAATTGGATTATTATCACTTATATGTTTCATTGTTTTTACTTTTATATGATTCTTAATTTTGAGTATTCTAATGCATAATTTTCATTTAATCCTGTAAATTTAATGGGGAAAGATAAAACCATATTGGTAAAAAATTTGGATAATTAAACATTTTCCCAACTATGATTACCAATATGATGGGACAGAGAGTTCAGCACCACATAATTTTTTGATGTTCCACTAGGACGTGTTACTTATACGGTTCTAGTTATAATTGTGAATTATTGTATTTATTCAATTTTATCCTTACTTTTGTGAATTTTAAATAGAAGATATCCTTGTTCATCCCCAAATGGGGATAAAATATGATCATTTGGACTACATTGATAAAATTATTTACATGATAATGATTTTTAGATAAAAAATCACATATAGAAAATGATTTCAATTTAAAAAACTAATCAATGTATGAGATTGAGGTCAATTTTGGAGGATTATTTCATAAGGATTATTCATTTCTCAGGTATCAACCAGTCAGTCAATTTCGATGAATATTAATCTTTGATTACCAAATTCTTATGATAATTTTTCTTTGTTTCATTATAATCCATTGGAGAAAACATTTTTATGAATATCTATTATTCCTATATTCAATATGGGTGACACATAGAAAAAAATAAGAATAAATACTATTTTATATAGTCTAATTAACACAATTAATTTGGATTTCCTCCCTCTAAAATATTGTCTATCAAATTCAATTGAAAGGATCAGATAAAATAATTTTTTATTTCAATAATTTTAAGTATCATAAAAAAGTTCCCAAAAAAGATATTAATGAAAATTTGATAGTAGTAGAAAATCATAACAAATTATAGGTCCCTTCCAAAACATGAAAATCCTAACAATTATTAACTAGTTTTTGTGACAACCTATTTTTTTTTATTTAATTAATACTCTAGATATCTCTCTTATAATAAAACATCATCTTTAAGGGAAATGTGTTATACTCTAAAAATAATTTTATTAAGATGTTAGCCTTATAAACTAACCATTACATTGGAGGAATTAATTATAATAACTATATGATGAAGAATATATATAAATTTTTTATATAATTCAAATTTATTTATTAATTCATAATAAATTTGAAAATAATATTTAATAAAATTTTTTTATACTTCAAATATATATTTTAAACAAAAACAAATTATATTAAATTATTTGAATGGAATTTTTAATAAAATTTGGTCAATTTTATTAAATTTATTTGAGAAAATGGGTATCACTTTTGAATAATAATGTCAAAATTTTCTTATTGTTAATTTTCTATATTTTAAAAAAATGATATATTATTAGTTGGATAGTGAAAATGAAAATTTTAAAAAAATTGTCTTTTATTTTCATTAATTAAAATAATATAATATAATTTCAATTAACTTTAAAATATTTTTATTATAGTAGCATACATATAAATTAATTATAAATTATTAAATTGATTACATAAAAATCATCATTATAATTGAATTTGGTATATGTGTATTTTTAGTATTCAAAACACATTTTTCCAAAATAGTTTTTATTATCATTTTTGTCATTTACAATAAAATCTACATCATACAACTCTGTAAATTTAATCTTGACAAATTGATCCCATATTTTGAACCAAGAAACACAATTTTTTCTTACAGTTTTCGATAATATTTTTTTATGATAAATATTAACCATGTAAAATATTTTTCAACTTGGTAAGGGTAACAAAGGAAAAAAAATTTACTATGGGGAATAGAATTAAAATAAATATAATGCTTAAATTAAATATATTTTATTAGTGGTTTTAATAATAGATATATTCAACAAGTTAAATTTGGTTTTTAAAAATAATTTTATGAATTTCAGATACCATGATTGACTTTTATGAACAAAAAAATATTTTTTATAGTAATTATAAAATACTTTTTGGGAAATTAAATTTAATTGTATACTAGGAAGCTACCATTTTATTTTTGGATTGATTAAATACTTAACTAACATCCCTTTATTAATTATTATCCAAGAAAAATTTTTCAACTCAACTTCATACTTGATTTCATGTTGAAATTATTTTTATGATTAAATCATTTATTTTAATAAAAAATCATACTTTTTTCATAAATTTATTAAATATAATTTCTATGACCAATAGACATTTAATATTTAAAAATGGAATCTAAATTTTTAATAATAATTTAATACTACTTTTATAGTCCCAATTTAAATATTTTATATATTTATTTTTTCATAGTTAAAAGATATTTCATCATCGTGATGGTAATATTATGTCTAAGAGGTGTTTAAATAGGTGTTGAAGCATAAAATTTCTACTAATATTGTCTAATTTCATGATGTTAATATGACCCTAAATCCTCTTACATAAGATAATTGGGTTTCTCAAGCCCAATTTACCATGAATAAGGCCTAATATTAATTAAAAAGTTGAATAATTATATGATTTAAACTCCTATCGCATATAAAAAAGTATCATATATTCATAACACCTAATAATAAATATTGTAAAAACTAAATTTAATTTATAATTTTTTACATTATTATTTTTCATAGTGTATGTTATACATAACATCAAGCTCAAATGAACTCTAATATACAATTATCTAAATATGATGGTTATGACCTAGTCGTTGGTTTTGTGAGTATGAATAATACTAATAGTATTATGAAATATATTTAGAACATTTTTACATAACAAAAAACTAATCCATCATACATTTAATATAAATTTTTCAAAATTTATGTACAAATATTATAATGGTAAAAAAGAATTTTTTTTATAAAACTATTTTCAAGTGTCAAACATAGATTGATCTGAATAGATTAAATTAATAAATATTGATAAATAGTTATAATGAATTAATTATATACCATATCCAATTTAATTTATTACCCATCATTTAGTTATTTTTTTTGGTAATGAATAATTATAACAAACTTTTATATATCAAAAATACATTTCCTTTAGAAATTATTTCATTTAATTTTTTGCAAAGAAATTATAATTATATTCAGTTATATTTATAAATTTAATATCAAAAAATTGATATCACTTTTATATCCTCAAATAATAATAATTATTTTTTAAATTTATGGGTTTTTCTAAAATGATTAATTTTTTAGTAAACAGTGAAAAATACTATTTTTTACCAAACTATAATTTTTTATTCCATAAAATTATTCAAAATAACTATTATTTTTTGTATGTAGTTTTCATAAATCAGGAGATCCATTTTATTAATCATAATATAAATAATTATATATGATGAAACATAATATTTTATATTCGTGTTTTTCATTTTTATGCTTTAAATTTCAATATTCAAAAAACTATTTTCTATAACATTGTGGGCAATTTTTATAAAAGTAAATACTTAATATTATATAAATTGAATATTTAAAATTTGAGTAAATATTTTATATCTGGTGGTTCAATTTTAGTAATGTGATAAATTTAATTTTTTGTTCAATAGGGATATAAATCATGGAAAAATGTGTTACTATGTTAACTGGTAAATTTGGATAATTAAGGTAAAAAAGAATTCAGGCTATAAAATCGTAAAATAACTATAATTATATAATGTTATTTTTAACCATATCCCCACATATTTTAATTAAATACTTTTTAACTGTTAAATCATGACTATGTCTTTAAAATATTTTAATTTTTTGAAAAAGTACACATGTACGACACCCCATACATACAAATTGGAACCTACACTCTTCTACTAATCATGCGTATTCAGAAATCTATTTCATCTTATCTCTACCCAATCCTCTCCCCAATCTCCCTTCACTCATCCTAGATTCCCTTTTTTCTAAAAATTATAATCCAAGAATACATAATGTGTATTCTAAATGGAGATATTTGAGGTGCCGTTATAAGTCCAAATCTACCTATTTCATGTTTATTTATTCATAAAACTCGTTAAAATATTATTAATGAAATATAAAATAATAACATAATTATCATACATGTAGAAATTTTTTTTATATTTATTTAAAATACCTTTTTTATCTTCTTTTACATCTTATTACAATGGAAAACATGATTCATATGTGTGTGTGTGTGTGTGTATGTGTAGTACCACCTCTATGAAGCGACGTGTTGTGTATTTCATCACCGAATGATATGTCATGTTAATGAAAAGTAAAAATTAACATATATGTTATTTATGATATAGTTATGATTCAATAAAATTAATTTAATTAATTCTTTAATAACTTTTCCATGTATTGGAATATGATGATATCACACATGTGTATGTTTGGAAGACAACCTTCATGAAGTGATGTGATTAATTTATCATATTAAACTTATAAGTATGGTTATGAGTATGGAAATAATTAAACATATGAAAACAATAACATATTTATGATTATGGAAAGTAAAAATATTATTATCTTTATTTTATTCCACCAATTAGAACAATGAAGATATTACCAATTCATACATACAAGCCACTATCAATATGAAATTACATGGTGATTTTTTATATCCTATATTAATGGGTCTGTTTTAGAAGCATAGATAATTTATAAATATGATAAATTTTAAATTTATAATATTAAAAATAATGGAACAATAATATCTTCGACTGCAGTCAATGCACTAATGTGGTTCTTTCGTATTTAAACGAACAACACCAAGAATTCAACGAGAACATAACCATTTTAGTTGATTTATAAAACATGGTAATAATTGACATAATGGGAATAATGATAATGGAATGAACATTAAAACAGTTTTTAACCATGTAAATAAAAAATATAATTTTATAACTCATGATCTAATGTATGTATGTTCCTTGATCATATTTAAGGTTTCAGATTTATCATCTCAATTTTCATTCATTGAGACTCAATACATATTCCCATCCTATTTTTTATGATGTTCCAGTGATGGTTTATAAAAATGAAAAAACGGAAGGAAGTATATAATTTATGATGAATTTATTTCATAATTAATTTACTAAAACTCATGTGGGATATAATATTTTTCATTTTCATTCATAATTTTGTTTATTCATATTTTACAAATGAGTTAAGTTGTTTTTCTTTTAAACATTGTTAAAATCCTATAATACATTTCTCCTATATGTAAATATTCTTTTATATGTTCCAAGAATTATCATTTTTTTAGATAAAAGTATATTAAATTTAATTTTCGAAAAAATTTATCATTATTTATAAATATTATAATGGGAATGATTTTAACATTTTTTACAGATCACATTCTAATATTTTTGATAAAAGTGACAAAAATGATTCTTATCATCAACAATGTGAGCCTAATTTCACATACTCATATACATTAATTAATATGAACGCTAATAATAATGTTTTTATGGTTATAAAATGTACATTATGTTCTCACTTTATTGGGATATTTTTCATTTCAATGTTTTTTTGAAAGATAAGGGATATTTTAAAACACCCCAAGTTTGTAAAAGTAAATTCCAATGTATGTAACTTTATTTTAAGTACATATTTATAACAATACATTAAACATAATTTTTTCACTTCTACATTTTGAAATTCAAAAAAATGTCATCTTCTATTATGATAAATATGTTATTTTGAGTATAATGGAACCAACTTGATTTTTATTGAATAGTAACATTCCATTATAAAAACTAATGTAACAAGTAATATGCCCCTTGTGAATAGTAAATTTTGTTATTATTTTATTTTCATAAGGTTATTATATAATGGTATGTTGGTAAATTTTTCTTAGTGTTGAAAAATGATTTTTAGATTTAAAATTGTTTTTTGAATTAATTATGATTTTATAAAAAAATTAATTATCAATATTTAAAAATTATTTTAAAAAAATGTAATGCATTTTTAAATTATACATGTTAAAAATGGTTGGGGTAAATTTTTGGGATTCTTATAAAATTATTGATTTTTTTTAATAGTGAAATACGGTGAAATACCGTATATTCAAATTATCAATTAAATATACTATTTTCTTACATCATATGTTATGTAAGTTTAATTGGATCTAACTAAAACTCCATTAGAACTATTTGGGGTCACATTAAGCAAGGATATTAAGAGACTTAAACAAAAATAATAAAATATTGATAGTAATGATGTAAAATCCCTCCTCTCCACTACTATAAATACCCACATCATTCCCCTCTTCCTCCAAAACCATTACAACATTGACCCATACCTATAATAATCTCAAATTCTCTTTCCAAGTCTCTTAAACACTTTCTAGAGTAGATGGTCTCACCAAAAGCTAAAAACCAAAGACTTTAATAAGGATCTCAAGGAGAAGAGATCTAGAGGTAAACATCCTCTTTTGTTTTCTTTCTTTCCTTTTCATTTAGTTTTATATTCATCTTATTTCCTCACCTCCACTTATCCAAGAGGAATGAATGATACAGTATCTTTTATATTATGGATTTAATCTTTTTTATGTAAGGCTCATAATTATATTTCTTCCCCTATCCCTTTTATTCATGAATTTAAAACATCGTTTGTGATGTGTCGATTTACGGACATCATTTATGATGTGATTTCAATTTCATTTAGATCCATCAAGATGGGTCATTATACCATTTATGTTGTTGAACCAGATTATAATTTATTTATTATATCTTATATATGGTCCTTTAATAAATTTTTATAGATGTTATTAATTTCTGAAACAAAATGAATTTATTATGATCGAAGAATGGCCAAAATGACCTAATCAAATATCAATAATGTTTTAATTTATGAATATTCCGTATTTCAGAATTCAAAATTTTAAATGCTATAATTTATGATTATGTAATTATTTAAATACCTTTCTATTCCAATTCTATTGTTTCACTTCCAATATAATAGAATACCCACGATGAATTGATCATGGAAATCATGTAAAGAATGCACCCAAAACAATAGACAGAACAAAATACTAACAATGAAAGGGAGAAATTAAGTAATGAAATGATCATATAAGGTATTATAAAAATAAATTTGTTTCCTTAAGATATTAATAACACTCTTTTAACAATTATATAATAGTTTTAAACATGTTTTATGTATGAAAAATTTATGGTAAGGGAATTCTTATCCCAATTTCCATTCTTTGGGTTAACAATATATTTCATTGTTCACATGGTATTAAAATTGTTTGATTGAAGAAAATTATTTATATTAGGATGAATTACGGGTATTTACATTTTATATATATTAATTCTACTCTATTAAGTATTTATTCAATTATATGATACTTATATTGGACTTTTCTTTTAAAACCCTCTTTTAAATTCTATTTTACAAAGTTCAAAAGAAATATTTTTATACAATTATTAATATTCCATGATTTTCTTATGGTTCTTTGGAATTGTTTATAATGAAGGTTAGGACCTATATCTCCCTCTAATGTATTGGGTATGTATATGTTGGTGGTCATCCGTATGGTTACTCGTAGTGTAACAGCAATGGTTACATAAATTATAAAGTTATCGTGCAGGTTACAAATTATACGGTAGACGAGAGGCTTACAAGATAATGGAATTAATGCCCGAAGATACCTTTAGGGTTATATTTATGTTCTATATGTTTTTTGAAAATCTCATGTAAATCTCATGTTTCACAAAGTAAGTTTATATGGTTGACAAGTATGGATTTTTGAAAATGATTTCATACATTACAAGTATTCATGGACTAATGTGTTATTTATTTCCTTTGGTATCCCATAGTGATATTTTTGTGCTCATCACAAATTTTTAAATGATTTTAACACTAGACAAGGATGTTTAAGATAAATAATTAAGCCACATTATTTTTTTTTATTTTTCAACGAAGTGATATTTTGAAAATTTTGTATTTCGATAGAAATGAATATATTTTTTATGGTATCCACTATGTATTAATATGGAATGTATGAATGTATTAGGTCAATATTCTCTAAATATATGAACATTAAAAGATACTAAATGTTAATGGAAGTTATTTCTTTTCTAAATTCAGTATTATGTAATGTAATAAGGCAGCATCCTTTAATATTTCCCAAAAAAATTATGAGAAGATAGAAATTTATATTCTTGTGGGTTAAAATGAGTTATTTCAATTAATGTTTGATAAAATAGTGATTTATTAAAAATATTTTATGAATTTTTTGTACATAAAAATTTCAAATGATAATGAGTGAACCTAATATATCTCATATCAATAAGTGATCTAGATATAGCTCTCCGATGCATTTGAAAATGATTTTGTCTTCAACAGAGAAAACAGTGAAGATAAGAAGGAAGGTTACACCTATAGAGTTATAATGATTCATTAATTCCTACATTTTTTAATCATTATGGGATAAAAGTTATGAATATTATTCTCAAATACAACAATTTTTTAGTAAATGTTATTAGTAAAATATATTAATAACTAGAGGGAACAATATTTTAGTAACTTTTAATGGGTAATGGTGTGTTTTTAGGAGGTTGTATATTACTCATGTTTTATTTACAAAGCCTATATAATAAAATTGAGTGTCAAAGGGTTTCTTTGTTAGAATATTTATTTTATCACGTTTATATGTTTTTTATGTCTCAATGTTGTATTTTTAAAAATTTAAAAGTTTTGGTATTTTTTATTGGATTCTTAAAATTTCTACATTTTTATATCCTTTAACTAGTCTTTTTCTCTCTACAAATATGTTAAAATATTTTTCATTGGTCCTATAAATGATTAGGAACTATTTTAAAGTCAATATAAAAAAAAATTCAATTTTCCAGGACTAAATAAATTGTGCCAAGAATGAAACATTACTATACACATATGAATTATATTTATTTAGAAGAAATGGGTATAGTGTATCAGTTTTCACCATATATTGAAAATATATTATGATTTAATAAAATGTGTGAAACTAATAGATCTTGGGAATGTAAGTGTTTTAAACAATTATCATAAATCCTATTATTATTGTTTGATTAGGATATATTGAATTGTAATTGATATCAAAGAAAGTTTTTACAATTTTTTTATAATTTAGAGGAGGATATATTAAGAGTTTTAGATACTACCATGGGATAATAAGTCTAATATTTATTTATGGTTAATTATATTAAAACCACTTTTGAGGTTTTATGTTCTGGGAGTACATTATCAGGAATTTCTTGATTTGTAATAAATGTTTTAGGTATTTTTAACCCTTATTTTTAACTTTTTTATTAATTAAAGAGTTATCTATGGAGGAATACTTTAATATTTTTGGAATGTAGGTTGTAATATATAGATTATATTTGGGATATTAATATATTATTGGTTAATTAAATTATGGTTAATTAGGGAAAAATAGTTATTATATTTTGGGATAATTATTTTTACCAAATAGACAGCCATAGGATTGAAAATTGTTTTGATGATAAACTGATTAATTTTATTTTTAATGATATGAACTATAATAGGAAAATTATTTGATTAAGTTGAATGGAAATATTTTCGGCAGTGATGGGTTTCTATTGATGAATATATTTTGAGTGATCTTTTAGAATAATATATATAGATATATATATTATGTATTTACAGTGATTCATATTTGGAATGAACAATGCTATCAAATTTTGAAAATTTTATGATTATGAAATTTAAATAATGGGTAAATAAAATTATGAGTGACTATTGTTGTTTACAGTTAAATTTTAAATCAATTTTAGAAGAATATAGAAAAAATAATAAATATTTTTTATTTTTTAACATTATTGAGAAAATATTGATGTTTTTAAGGATAACTTTTTATGGAATGATTCATGTTATACATTTTGATTTATTATTTAGGATTTGGATACTAATTTATTATTTATTCATATGGAGTTATATTTATATTGGACATTATTTTAACATGGGTAAACATTTTTTGGACATTATTAATGAATAGAAACATGAGGACTATATTTTTATCCTTTTTTGGGATATTTAAATTCATTTAATGTTAATTTAATGCTTCTTGAATTGATAATTAATCAGAAATATTTATTAATCATATTAAGGGATGAGTTAGAATTGGAAAATCCTCTATAATAACAACCATATTTTGAAATTTTCTTCTGAAATGGAATGTAATTAGAGAAGTATATTTTATTATGTTCCATACATTGACGGTGAAAATTCCATCATGAATATGAAATAATCGAAATATATATATATACTACTATAATAATTTTTTTTTATTTTCTTGTCTCTTATCTTCTCTAAAAAGTATTAAATTATATATTTAATTGAACTCTTCAATGTGTATATATTTTCAAATCCCACCATTGTTCTATTTATTAATGAAACTGATTATGTGGGACACCATGTTACCATAATATTGATGTTATACTAAATTAAAAGGAATTTCTTATTGTCTCATTGTATTCTATTTTTATTTATGTTTTAAAAATATTATTCCTTTCATGGTTATGTTTTTTAATTACAACTCTATGAATTAAAAAAATATTTTTTTTAACCATTTTATATAAGAAATGAAAAATGATCATTAGAATGAAATTTAATTTGGGTGGGTATAGATTAACACCAAAATTAGTTTCAATTTATTTAAAATTTGAAATATATTCAATAGTGAGTGGTATAATATAACTATCCTTAATTTAAAACCAAAAAACATACCATAGTTTTTTCCCATGATTTTTCCAAACTAGAGTGGAAATAATCATTTTATAAGTAAATGGGATGACTATATTGAAATAATTTTCTTTCTTTTGTGGAGGTGAGTCAGACTTTCGAAGAAATGATTTTAAAATCTTAAAATATTGTATATGTCTTGGAGGATTCACTAAGGATTTATAAACATATAAAATAAAACCTAATATCAAATTATTTTAATGGTGAATAATATATTGGGCCTATAATACACATTATAGAATTTATTATATAATTTTGGGGTCATTATGATATAATAAAAGACATATTTTATTTATACTGTATTTAATTTTAACCCAAACATTTGATTGTATCAGAAAATTATGAAAAATTAATCATTAGATAATTTTGACATCCTGATTCCAAAAAACAATTTCTATGTTATCTAAATAGTTTTCTAAATAAGTAAATTTTTACTTTTAAAATGAAAACTGACATTTATTTCAAATTCATTGGTTTAGACCAAAATAGTTTTCAAAAAATAATAAAAATTACATATGACATCATAAAAATTATATACTAATTTATTATTAATAAAATTTATTTGGTAATAATATTTTACTAAAATAATAATAAATTAAAAAATTATTTAATCCCTAAAATTAAATTCTTTAAAAAATTTCACTTTATGTTTAATCTTATAAAATATAACTCTTATCAAACTAATTTCTTAATCATTTAAATATATTAAATTGATATAATAATAATGTATAAGAATTTTATTTATATTATTATTAATAAAACACCTAGTTTAATATAATAATAATATATATATATCAAAATTACCCTTTTTACCTGACGAATGAATTTATCAAATTCATCAAATTTTTAAGAAAAACTATTCTCCTAAAGGAATTGATGGAATAAGACATTTATTTATAAAAAAGGAAGTCACAATATGTAACTAATAACTTATTACATAACCACTTATAATACCCACATAGGACCTAAGGGTAAGGTGTATGATGGTGACAGAATCTTGGGGTGACTCGGATAACATCGCCAAGGTGGTAATCTGAAAGATCCCATATTTCTCTCTATGGTATGTTTTGCTTAAATTTCAGTTTAACCCTATTATTTTTGTTTAATTAAGTTCTTTTCAAAGTCTTTAAGGAGGATCAGGGGTGTTCCAAGGGTTTAGTATCGAAAAATGGGGGGAAACAATTTTTTTGGGCTAGTCACACAGTCTGTGCATAGTTAGTGCTAACCATACAGACAGCCTAGGTAAACCATACATGAGGTGGATTTTCGGATAGTGGCATCTGCATATTTTGTACACGGTTGGGAAAACGGTTCGGGTAAACCATGCAGCCTAGAAACCATTAAAAATTACAAAATTTCCATTGTGTAATTTTATATCTCATTTGGTATTTTCCCCATCCTCATACATTGCCACCCTATGAACAAATCAAAGTGACCAAGAGGTCTCAAGGATGAATCTCCCTCGATTCATCATCATTTGGAATTCCGTTGGATGTGAATCAAAGATCCGGGTAAGAATAATCTCCCTCTTGCTTTTCTTTTTCGTTAAGGGTTTATATTTCATTTCACTCTCCATTCAAAGCTCTCAAAACATTATTTTTCAGTGAGTTTTAGGGTCAATCACCAAGGTTTGGTAGGATCAAGATATAAGGCTTATATTGTGAGTGATTTCACTAACATAATCAAGTTTGGTTGTCTTCGAGTTATATCCCTTACTTTTTGAGTAGATTTATTCTTGTAGGGTTTATTTAATGGCCTATTTGGATGAGTTCTTAGTATATTTAATATGATGAATTTAATTTGGAGTCTAAAAAACCTTTTGAAACCCCTTTATCCATGTGAGATGCATGGAGGATGACTCGACCAAATTAGGGCCCCTTGAAGGTTGTGCTGATATTCCCCAGACATAGATCTAGCTAAGTAAGTGTAGGCCATTTTCCAAGAACATTGAGCCTATGGATAATACGTTAATATGATTATGTGATGTACATTTTTTTAGTAAAACACTTAGGTTGGGTAATTAAAAAATAGGTGGTTTGGTTGGCATGAAAAAGTGTTGAAATGATAAATTGAAAATGGTATGGATTAGATTTATGCTGAAATTTGCTGAGAGAGACATGCATGAAAAATGGGAATGAGGATAAATTTGTTAAGAAACATGAATAATTAACATGTTAATCGATTGAGGAAAAATGTAATTTCCCATTTACTAACATTATTTTGATGTTATAAATGATGTTGGCTATGTTGTTGTGATATGGTGTTTTTTGGTGAATGCTAAATAAGCATGTGCACATGGATTTGTAGAGTAGGGTATTGACATGAGGTTCTACACCAATGGGTATATTTGAACAGAGGTTCTAGCTCCTCCCCTAAATGAATTTTTAGTGAAGGGGATGGAGTTATATTCATCTAACGGTTTAATTCTACAAGGACTGAGGATTTGATGTGGGTATATTGGAAATTATTGTCAAATGATTCATAGTGAGATAAGACTTTTTAAATTACCACATGTTGAGAATGTTAATAATGCCTAAACCATTGATCATATGAAAAGGGTGAAATGATAAATAAATTGTCTTATTAATAAACATGTGTTATTTGGTAGGTTAACTTAAAGGAACATAAATAAAGATAACTCATTGATCTGTTTACCTTAACTTTTTTTTTTATGATTTGCATGAATTATCTACCTTTCTAGATATTTTGTAGAAACTATTGGTGGTGGCCTACTGATTTATATTGACACCCTACTCGGGAAACCGTTGGGTACCCGAGCAGATTTCTTGCTTGCAGGTCAGGAAAAGGGCAAGGGCCCTAGCTAGAGGGATGAGTTGGACATGGGACATGTTTGGGTGAGGTTTCATACATGGAGTCTGGACCATTCTGTGGATTCTAATATTTTCATTCATTTTAGTTTTTTCATAAGAAACTATTGCATGGAATGTAATATTAATTATTGTTTATGATTGTACCTAGTTTTGGGATTTAGTCATTTATGAATGATGTGAATTTTTCACTTTTGTTTCCATAAGTTGAAATATATTCTATTGCGTCTTAGACTATTATTGATGGTATAGTCTCCCCCCATTGCCCATTGAACCCTCACTACTAGTTGTTAAACTCTAGTGTGTGGGGAGGTGAACATTATGTCATGTAACTACCTAGCTCAAAGCACCGGTTTAGTGGCTCTAGGGTCATCGATGTTACAAAGTTGTGTCAGAGGAGTTATTTTCTCTTCCTTACTATTTATGGATAGTTGACAGGAGATTTGGATTTGTTGGGCCTTTGTAATGAGCCCATTATTTGGAGTAGCTAAACCATGTAGGGGAGGAAACCAATTTCCCCATGGGATGGGATTTGTGTTCTTGTTGTGTTGGGTTACATTTGAGGATATCTCAGCATTGGGTGATGCACTTTTTGTGGGATTTTATATTTTTTTGATATTTTCCTCATGGACAGAAAGGTAGAAGGTTTTACATCTATTCTTAATTCTATGCACCTTTATAAGAAAGTGACATGCATCATGATAAACACACAAACGAGATGAGTGTGAAGGATTTAAAGGATAAGATGCATACGTTCTCTTAAAAGTAATGAATTATGCCTAATAACATGGTATTAATGAGTAAAAAGGGGAGTGAAAATGAAAAGTAGTAATTTGAAAATGGTGTTTAATAAAGAAGTAAAAGTGGAATAATTTTTTTAAGGGTAAATTTGAATATAATAATTGTTTGAATTGGAGTAAATGATAAGGCTCGTAATAGTTTGAACTAGATACTGTGTTTTTCATGGACTTAGGGAGATGGTCGAGGGAAGTGAACCAGTTGCACGTGGGTTCTCTTGGGTAGTGTGCGTGAACTGGTTTGGTTATTTAATGTTATGATATTATCTATGTTCCTTTCATCTCATATAGATTTATTATTACATTCTAATGTTCGTGTTTGACATTATTGAGAAATGACTCCTCGAAGACATGCAACGTTTGGGAGACATGAGGTTGTTGCTGAGAATGCTCCTCAAATAATAGAGAATGAGAGCGTGGATATCCAAAGAAATTGGAAAGAGAAGTTCCCTGAGAAATTTTATTATTTTACGTAGATGCTGGAATGAGACACAGGGCATGTTTTTCCAAACATGATTGAACAAACCAGGGAGTTTCAGCTGCAACACCCTCCAACCATTACCAAAGAGGGTGGGACATAGGTAGAAGAGTTATGTATAGACTTCATATAAACTATTATGGATCATTTAGAGACACCTCTAGAAAATAGAGTCATGTTAGAAGCTTATATGTTGAGGGGGAAAGAAAATCATTGGTGGGACATTATAGTCCAATAGAGCAGGCTGGGGGATGATGTGGAAGGAATTTCAAGGGAAATTTACTTGAGAACATCAATCCAAAAACCATGATGTAAGATAAGGCTACATATTTTATGAGGATGACTCAAGGGAAAATTTTGGTGAAGGGTTATGTCTGTTGTTTCACCGATCTGAGATGCCTCTTTTTTGAAGTTGATGGGAGATGAGGTAGCAGTGGCAAAACTCTTCCAAGATGGGATGAGACATGAGATCAGATCTTATGTTAATATATGTCATCTAAAGAGGTTTTCTTAATTGTTTGATCAATATTGTATCTTAGAAAGAAACCTGAAGGGAGCTTCAGGTAGAAAACATGTTGTTCCAGTTGGGCGAGAAAGTGGTGCATCTTCTAATAGTTGGGAGCACTACTTTGGAACCTTCTAGAGAGGGGGAATCACACAGAGCAGTCAAAAGAGGGGGTCAACTATTCAGGGTGGTGACTAGGTATTCTATTTCCAATGTGGAATGTCTGGTCACAAGCGTGACCAGTCTCCTAGCCCACCATTTGAGTGACAAGCCTGTGGTAATCTAGGCCATGTTCAATGATTCTGCTGGAACCCAAAACAGTCGAGGAATTATGGAGGTCAGAAGCAGATTTCGAGTGTAGGACGCGGGTTTGATACCCCATATCAGGTTGTCATTTGGTGCTACATGGGCCGTAATGGTAGGCGTATTGGACGTGGTACTCTAGGACGATATCATCCTTATCAACTGAGTAGTGCAGTACAGGGTACTCAAGATAGAGCCCCGGGTAAAGGGGTTAGTCATCTCCATGCAGTTCAGGCTACAACTGAGGGTGGTGAGGTAGGGTCGCCTACTATTTGGGGTATGATTCTTGTATCTTCCATGTTTACATGTGCTTTATTTGATATATTTTTTGCACATTCCTTTGTTTCTACTTAGTAGGTAGTTATTTTGGGTTTAACCGTAGAGACTCAATGTGGGGTAATGTCTCTTGATACTCGGCTAGGGGTGTGAGTTAAGGAAATTATGCAGTGTAAGGGTTGTTCTCTTGAGGTTGGTGGGTATTTTTTTTGTGGGATTAGTTTTTCCTTGATATGTTAAGTTGTTAACCTAATCATGGTAATATATTTGTTGGTTTTATATCAAACCTATATCGATTGTTACCAACATTGGGTAACATTCACATCTCTTGATGGGAGCACCCATGTTCATTGTGGTGAGTTGGATACTCGAGTGGGCCACATAGGGTTGCTATTCCATTATATGGGTGAGATCACATCCCAAGTGGCAAACCATATGATAGATGATGGGGAGAGAGGACTGACAATCTTACCTTTTCATGTGGACTAGTTTCAAGACGTGTTTCTTGGGGACCTCACTAGGTTACCACCTGATAGAGATGTTTAGTTTATGATCGAATTATTGCCTAGAGTTAAGCCAGTTTCAAATCCACCTTACCAAATGGTGCCAGCAGATCTACAAGAACTAATGTTTCAATTAGTGGAATTGGAGCGTAAGGGGTTTGTTCTTCCTAGTACCTCACCTTGGGGATCTCTGGTGCTGTTTTCAAATAAGGCTGATGGATCACTGAGGCTATGTGTCGATTATTGGAAGCTGAATGAGATGACAGTTAAGAACTGATACAATATTCCTAGAATTGATGACCTATTTCATCAACACTGACATTCCATAGTGTTTTAAAATATTTATTTTAGATCAGGGTACCATAAGTTAAGGGTGAGGCCTTATGATATACACCAGACAACTTTCTGAAGTAGGTATAGGTTGTATGAATTACTAGTATTTGCGTTTGGTTTGACCAATTCATCATCTATGTTCACAACATTGATAATCCATATATTCCAACCATATCTTGATCATTACATAGAGGTTTTAATTGATGACATCTTGGTATACTCTAGAACTCATGACGATCATTCCAAATATCTTGACGTTATCTTGAGTACACTAAGAGAGAACATGCATTACTTCAATCTATCAAAATGTCATTTTTGGACTGATGAGGTTCTCTTTATGGGACATATCATATCTACATCAGTCTTATCAGTGGATCCAGAAAAGTTGCAGGTTGTGATGTTCTTGGAGCAAACCAAGAACATCTTTGATATTTAGAGTTTTTTGGGTCTGGTCGGTTTTTACAGAAGGTCTATTAGTGGTTTCAATCATTTTGCAGTGCCACTCACAAGACTTTCTAAGAAGGGGTATGTTTGATTGGTCAGAGGATTGTGAGAATGCTTTCTAGGAGCTAAATAAGTTTTTGACCACCACACCAATATTTATCTTACCTGAACCAGGTAAGATGTATAACGTATTTTGTGATGCATCTGGTGTTGGACTTGGGGTTGTTTTGATGTAGGATGATAAGGTTATTGATTATGGGATGAATCAATTGAGGCCACATGAATGAAATTATCCTACTCCTAAACTAGATCTAACTAATTTGGTTCATGCCAAAATGATTTGTGGCATTATTTTTTGGGAGAACCCTTTACGGAGTTTACTGACCATAAAATTCTCAAATACATCTTCTCTCAATGGGATTAGAATCTTCAACACCGATGGTGGGTCGATTACCTACTGCTTTTTTATTTTGAATTGGTTTACAAACTGAGAAAAGGGAATTGTGTAATATACATGAATTTAGGTATAATTATATATATATATATATATGGATTTGTTTTGAGACAGTTAAATCTGACGACACGGGATTCTGAGGCCCGAAGTTCCCGAAATGATCCGTTGAAATATTTTACGTTTTAGAAAACGCACATGAGTGGTTTTCCTAAAAAAGATAAATAACTCTTAAATGATTTCGTGGATAAGAAATATGTGGGAACCATTGCATTTAGAACTGTTGGTTTACCCTAGGCGTGACTTACGTTTAGTCGGCGTAGGCCTCTAGTGAGAAAACTCGAAAATTGTATAACTATAAATAAAATAATTAAATAAAAATTGATTTTTCATTCTATTTTAACTCATGAACGGTGACTCAGATTACAAATCTGAGACCACCATTGAACTCATGAGGGTATACTCTCCTAAGGTAGATACTATCATTGCCTGGCGCAGTCCATGAGTGGATGATATATTTTGGCCGTAAATAAAATAATTAAGTGACAATTATTTTATTGTATAATCCTTAACTTCTAAATGGTCACTCGGATTGAAACTTTAAGAGTCATGTTGAGCTCATGAGGCTGTTTTCTGTATATGCGGAGCCTAACGTCGACTGAAGCGGGTCAAGGGTGACTGTTAATAAATTTTTGAACTTTATTATGGTACATTTAGTAAACGTGCGAGCAGCATTTTAAAAAATTTGAACTACTACATAGAATTGAAATCTGAGGGCACCGTGGAATTCTTATAATTGGGATTCTCTTGAGGGAATCTTTACATTGTTAGTAAAATGTTGGACAAAAAATATAATTTTTCGTACTTTTGAAAAAGTATAAAAAATTTAAAAAAATGTGTTAATTTATTCTTTTTTCAAACGGTTGTGCGGTTAATAGTGGGACTATGGTACACCATAGAGCAATAAACATCAGTAATTTATTGAGTTAAACCTCTTGTTGTGTACCAGCAATGCTTGTGGTTAATCGGTCTTATTAGGTATGATTCATTAAGGAATCATAATGATGAACCAACAAGGGAGGTTTTCCTCTAATTTAATTAATTCATTGTCGTGGGTTTGGGAACCCTGGAGAAAACTCCTAATGAAGTGCTAACAACATCTACCTCTAATGAAGAATGATGTTTTGATGACTCCCGTTGAGGAATCGATCCAAAGTTCAATGGGAGACGAATGAAAATGCACATGGAAATTCTTCTTCTTTCGCAAGAAAACCCAACATGATCAAGGTAGGATTTTTTAAATATATAAGTGAATTAGTTTCTTCTCTTCATTCTAGAAAGTCTTGACGAACAAGGATCTACCATAATTATTTGACATGCAGTTCATTTGAAACTGCAGGTGGTTATTTTTTGAAATGAATGAATGGGGTTTTGAATTTATATTTTGACTATTAATTATCACACCCTTGTTATTATGCTAACTCAGAGGGAACATGAAAAATAAACAGGGCCCCAAAACTCCTCTACATTGATCTATGTTTATTTCTTTGTGAGAAACCGAAAATAATAGCGGCAAGATGAACCTGGGAGCCACACAACATTGGCAGCATCTCGGGAGGCCTGTAAGCACTTTCTGAAGGGAAAATAGACCACCAGATGTTACTCAGTGGCCCGTGGATGTTCTGACATCATGGTACCAGTGCGAAGGCACCAAAGACCGATAATAGTTGGCAAAGGTGGAAGCCGACGCTCACCTTCTGTGGAAGGGGGTGGCCCTGTGGCAGACGAAAGAGGCGGTTGGCTCTCCACTGACCATGTTGGCGGAAGGGAGGCATGTCGTCACGTGCTTTAGGTGGTGGTCACGGCTTTGAAGTTGTGATAGAGGGGGAATCGTGCCCTGCGGGTCCCCTGGATAGTGAGGTGACACCTCGTGGCACCACCAGTTGAAGATCAAAATGACTATTTGAGTTGTTCGGGAAGAAGGGGTGGCTGGACCCCTTGTGCAGGTCACACCAGTGGGCGGGCCAGGCTGGTCTGCTACCCAGTGGGCCAATCCCGTCATTGCCCAGCCCAACAGTTTTTGGATAGGTTCGGCCGGGACGGGTCAGACATAGTTAGGGTTGGGTAGGTCTGACCGGGTCAGGCCAAACCTGGACTCAGACCCATTTCGTTTGAGATATGCATGAAAGGTCATATCTCGCAATCCATACGTTCATTTGATAATCCATCTGTGGCACTAGAATCCTTGGAATGAGATGGTCATTTTAAGATACTGCAACTGCGTTTTGGATAATTATGGTGTAAAGATGGGTTGGATCATACCTGAATCAAATAGGACGCTCAGCACTAAAATGCCTATAAATATGAGTCCGAGCATCTGATTGGTGTTTCATCTATTACATTGGGACCATTAATAAATGAAATATAATTGGGTTAATTTATCATGGGAATTTGTTCTAGTTGAAGTACGACTGATGGCTTGAGGATAAGATCCTCCCAGAATCAAGTGTACTACATAATGGAATCTAGTTGTTGGCTGAGATGTAAATAATGAATAGTGACCCAGTGTGGATCAACACCTTGCAATCCTTTGTGGATTGGCACATTGGAATCTTCTATGGATCAACATCTAGTGATCCTATGCGGATCGACACCTAAAAATCTTGTGTGGAGAGGCACCTAGCAATTAGGTTTGGAACCGCACCTAGCGATCATGTGTGGTCCAAAACCTAGAAATCCTGTGTGGATCAGCACCTAACAGTCCTTTGTGGATTGGCACCAAGTGATCCTATGTGGATCAGATCCTAGACATCCTTTGTGGATCATCACTGAGTGATCCTATATGAATCAGTAGTAGAACCCTTGACAGAATAATATGATCTAGATTTATGAAAAATCATCTATTTTTCTCTAATTATGTTATACACAGATTGAGTTGAGTATTTTTGGACTGAGTTGAGTATTTTTCTTTGTTCTTTGTGATTGAGATCATTTATTGTGTTTTTCCTTTATGGAATCCTTAGAGACCTTCAGGGGGTCTCGGGGCCCATGCCGAGTATTTTTATTCTCACCTCTGCAAGGGATTCGCCCGCACCTTGTTGTGTCTTGTAAAGACAATGGATAACTTGGCTGATCCTTTAGGAATCAAGGACAGACGGATCTCAGAGGTTGTTGACAGATGGTGTGCGGGGGCGCCAGTTGACATGGAGAGCTACATAGATGCATAATACATACCCTTAAGGTTGGGTCCTTGGCAGACGACCTCAGGTGCAGTTTTCTGTTTTTGCTGAATTTCCATTTTAGTTGGTCTTTTATTCTGGCCACTTCACATATATTATTTACAATTAATCTTAGTGGTGGTTTTAGTTTTGGTTTAACCTTAATTATTCCATTGTGATTTTTTTGTGCATACTTTTCCCTATCTGTGTGTGTACAGGTTTAGAGGCAATGCCTTCCTAGTAAAGGGAAATGAATTTCCTATGCTAGTCTCAAACCCCTGGCTTATGGAAGGTGGGATTGCGTTTGTGACGACATGGTCCTTGTGGGAAGGGTTGTGAAAAATTGGTATCATAGGGTTTCGGTTCTACCAAAAGAACTAAGAGTCAATTTTTTCAATAGAGAAATAGTGTTAAGTGTCTTTAGTTCATATTTCAGTCTGGGAAGACCAATGTTGGCATGGCAGATGATGTATCCATAAACTAGGACCTTGAATTATGTTTTCCAACTCTATACAAGAATGAAATAACTGTGTCTATTTTTGAAATGTTTTTCTTTTGATCCCTTTAGAGTTTGTTCACCAGGTAAAACTTATTGACAGTGGTTCATATTGATTATTATTCAATATTCCTCCTTGAAAATTGTAACACCCCGACCCCAGCTACCCAGAGTCGGTGCATTATTACATAACATTGGCATGATCACAAGAAAGATCAAATCTCGAAAGACCGATTGGTTTAATAGTCTTGGAAATACTAGATATATTCATAAGTCTTGCATTACATCATAAAATGAAAAAACTACTACAACAACATATTGTCTCCATAATCCACACTCATATCCCCACATAATATCCCTGAAGGTCATTCATAATTTACTTCTTCACTTCCTGGGAAAAATAAAACATAGAAAAGGGGTGAGCTCAAATGCCCAGTAAGGATAACAATATAGCGGAAACTTTCATAAATAAGAATAAACATTTAAGGCAATGTATAACTAAAACAAAATCCTTTCAAACATGAACATTAAACATAGTATGGCATAAATAAAATGAAATAATGCCATTTACTTATTCACATGGATATTCTACTAATCGAATAATCACATGAAAAATCAATAACCACTTTCATAATGTTGGAATGCATAATGCCAGACTGTCATAACCACATAGCCAAGGCCTCGTGCCGAGACTACAAATAAGATTTTTCCAAGGCCTTGTGCCAAGACACTAGTTTGTCTCATGAGACCTACCGATGCATCGAGGAGCTATAGCGGGCTCCACCCGTCACATATTAAGTCCAATGCATTCCCATATGAAAAGGTTTAAACATAACATAAACATTCGTATTAAAACTAGCATACGAAATGTCAATACATTCACCATAAACAATGAATGGTATAAAAATAGAACATCCACAGTCAAACAAATCACAAAACCTTCAATATAATATAGAAGTTTTGTATCATAACAAATCAACTTTAAATAAGCGTAAAATCCATCAAAGGATGTTGACATAGATGAAATCAAAATTATTTTTAAAGAAATATCTCTTTTTATTTTGAAATCATTTAAGATCCATATAAAATAAAACATTTTCTTTGAAAATATTTTTATAAGCTTGTAAGGGAAGCTTTGATGATTTTATAATGGCGGAAAATAGCCGCACCCGCCGTATAAGTTAAAAAAAACATTCTTACCTTAATTCTGTCGAAAAGGTTAAAAAGGACCTTGTTTTGAAAACGACGGAAAGATTCCTTTATAAACCTTTATAAAATGTCAAACAAGGGTATAAATGACTTTAACCCATATTCTTGTAAATAATAAAAATGTTTTGAAATACATTTCGAAAAAACATGGATGTGGATGATAAAGAAATCCCAGTAGATTATTACATATAAACAACCTCAGATAATGAAGAGATTGTGAAATAAACCCTTACCTTGTACTTTTCCTTGGTTGGGGTAGGTTAAAATCCTGTATAATGGTGAAATAATTGTTATTAAATTATACAAGAATCATATACATTAATATGATATCATATACGATCTTTTAATATTGATTTGATAATAATATCTTAGTATTATCATTGTTTCGGGTGTTAACTTACTTTTCTTTTATATGTTTTGTTACGTAAGACATGTTTGTAAAGGATAATTTGTACATTATTCATATTCAGAATGATATAAATTCCTTAAACATCATTTTTAAATCATCAAATGATAATTATACTTTAATGGTTATGATGGAGAATGAATCTCATCGCGTTCATGGAGACGGTAGTCCGTACGTACGCACGAGTGACAATATCATTCTTTTTTATATTAAAATAATATATAAATTGATGGTATATCATATATACAGAATCATTAACATGTTATATTTATTATTTACATGAGTTACACATCATTATTATACCCATCCAAATAATAATATATTGAATAACAATTACATCACGACGTGGAGACGGTAAGCCGTACGTACGCACGTATGGTGACATGTTATTCAAAGGGTGGATAGAATACTGAATATGGTTGTACCATATTTATAATAACATCACATTATATATATGATACTGGAGTTATTATTTTATAATGGTAACAACAAAGGAAGAAGAAGTGGAAGAAGAAATGAACTTGGAAAAGGGTGGTGAAATCATTACCTCTTCTTCGGGTTATTCCTTTTTATTTGATCAAAAGGGCTCCTTAGGTTGGCTTTATGGTCAAACTAAGGCCTCTAGATTGTAGTGAGGGATGTTGGGAGAGTATTTGGGCAGAGTTTGGCCGAACCAAAAGGCTTTGAAGGTGTGAAGAAATGAGATGGAGGAGTGCCCTTTTATAAGAGGGGTGAGGGGCACCTTTGGAAAAGCTATAAATATTAATTTATAATATATTTATATTTGGTTTCTAATGGATCCAAAGTTTATTATTAAACGGTTAAGGTGTGGATAGGTCTAAAACCACTCTACCAATAGAATTTAGATAGGTTTGGTTACTTATATTAACCTTATCTTTAAGTATTAACTCTAAGTTAATTAATTTCACTTTTACAATGTCTCTTTGTATTTTTATATAATATGGTGAATAAACATTCTATATACATCCACGAGACCCCCAAGTGGTCCAATAATGATGAAACTATCATGATATAAGTCTCTTGGCCGAACCTTAGATTTTTAGGAATTTAATATCAATTAATAATATAATATTTGTTTTAAGAACTCTTTTATGTCAATTTTGACACTATTCAATAGTTGATTTTTTTGAAACTCATAACAGATTGATTAATTCGAGAAAAGTAAATTAAATCAATCCGAATATATCATAATATCCTAGAAAATTAGTTTAATTCATTAAAAGTTTCATATTATATTTATTTGGGTATTTATAATATCAATTAATTTAATTGTTCACTATTTTAGTAATTACTGCATCATCATTGTGTCATAAATAAAATAAATTATTTAATGTATAAAAATTATAAATAAAATATCATTATGTAGTAAATCATTTTATCTTTCTAATGAATATTTATAATCTAAAAGCCAACATATATAACACTATTCAATAATTGTTTTTCTAAAAGATATATGCTTGTGTCATTTTTGTATTCATTTTAACTTAATTAAAATAAAGTGTCCCTATCACCTACAAGTGGCACCATGGGGTCCCAAAATCGACCCAAAGATGCCTATGGTCGAACATGTATCAACCAATAAGGCTAGGACACGTTTTAGGGTAATTTAGTATTATTATAATATTATTTTTTAACCCTTATTTACCAGATTTACCCTTAACCATGTTAAATAAAATATTTACCACAGTAATTATTCAAAATGTATAAAAATAAAAGTTACCTATTTACACAATTTGGAAATCCTGATTCCAAATATGGAATCCATTTTTCTAAATTCAAAACACAGAAGTGGTAGAAATTAATTTAAAATTAATTCCCGCTGTCAAAACAGAAAGCGTGTTGTTAAGAGATAATAACTATCAAAAGATTGACACTTGTTTATGTTCAGTTTAATTGTAAAATTATGTCCAATGACCAAAATTATATTAAATGGTAAAAATATATTCTAAATATACTTTGAAACCACTCAAATTCATAATTTATCACTATTAATTATTTTGATTAAAAAAGTTGTTTTTAATTAAAATTTAGTAATTTTCACTATTCAACAAAATATGAAAGTTATCCGAAAAGTACCGAAATTTCACCTAAGGCTAAATTCGATATTCCGAATCCAAAAATTAATTCCATTTTAAAATATAAAATATATATAATTTCAAAAAGTAGGTATTACTATTCATAATGGCTTGTTTGATTGGTTATGGTGTGTTAGAACTCGGTGTTGCGTACAACACACGCTATCACATTATTCAAAGAGAAGCATACCGTAGAAGCTTGGGGTGTTACATTCTCCCCTCCTTCAAATAATTTCGTCCTCAAAATTTCTAGAATACTAATCACATTAAAAGACTCGGGTGATTCTTCATCATAAGTTCCTCGGGTTCCCACGTTGCCTCTTCCATCTTATGGTTTCTCCACAAAACTTTTACCAGACGCGTTGTCCGGTTTCTCAGTACTTGTTCTCTCGTATCAAGAATCCTGACGGGCTCTTCGCAATAAGACAGATCGGGTTCCAGTTCTAATTCCTCATAGGTGAGTACATGCGTTGGGTCAGGCATGTATTTCCTCAACAGAGATACGTGGAACACATCATGAACTTTAGAGAGACTTGGCAGCATTGCCAATCGGTAAGCTACAACCCCAATTCGTTCTAGAATTTCGAAGGGTCCGATGTACCTGGGACTCAATTTACCTTTCTTACCAAAACGTATGACTCCCTTCCATGGAGATACCTTTAGGAAAACATGATCACCGACTTGAAATTCCAAATCCTTCCTTCGATTATCGGCATAGCTCTTCTGCATACTTTGAGCTGCTTTGATGTGATTTTGGATTACCTTCACCTTTTCCATCGTTTCCTCCACCAGTTCTGGACCTACAAGTTTTCTTTCACCGACGTCATCCCAACAGGTTGGTGTACGACATCTCTTTCCATATAACGCTTCATATGGTGCCATCTGAATACTCGAATGGAAGCTATTGTTATTGGAAAATTCTACTAGAGGTAAATATTGATCCCACATACCCTGAAAGTCAAGTGAGAAAGATCTCAACATGTCTTATAAGGTATGAATAGTTCGTTCTGATTGTCCGTCTGTCTGAGGATGGTAAGCAGTTCTCAAATGAAGTTTAGTATCCAAGGATTTCAGAAGACTTTTCCAAAATCTTGAAGTAAAACGGGGATCACGATCACAAACAATCGATAGGGGTACTCCATGAAGTCTCACAACTTCATTAATATATAGTCTTGATAGACGTTCCAGGGGTAGATCTTCTTTTATAGCAAGAAAATATGCTGACTTGGTAAGACGATCAATAATAACCCATATTGCATCGTTCCTTCTAGGAGTCTTTGGTAGCCCCATGACAAAGTCCATCGTAATATTGTCCCATTTCCACTCCGGTATGGGAAGAGGTTGCATGACTCCTCCAGGCTGTTGCCTTCCAGCATTCACTTGTTGACAAACCATACATCCTGACACAAAATCAGCAATCCCACTCTTCATGTTGTCCCACCAAAAATGTTCTTTCAAATCTCTATACATTTTGGTGCTCCCAGGGTGTTTAGAGAAATTGGAACTATGAGCATCATCCAGCAATTCCCTTTTTAGATCAGGTATATCGGGAACACAAAGTCTCTTCCCAAATTTCGAAATTCCATCTTCATATACAAAGTCTCTCAATCTCCCATCATTCACATATTTAATCTTCTTTTGAAATTCTTCATCATCGGTCTGAGAACTCTTAATCCTTTCTAGTAAATATGGTTTGGCAACCAATTGAAAAAGCATTGATGTTTCACCTTCCCTGGTTATTCCCATGTCAATCTTCACTAGATCCAAGAAAATTGGATCCCTTTCAATTCTCATATTGTTCTAAACTCCATGGTCTTTTCTACTCAAAGCATATGCCACCTTGTTTGCTTTCCCTGGGTGGTAGTGTATCGTGCAATCATAATCCTTGAGTAATTCAAGCCATCTCCTTTGTCTCATGTTGAGTTCTTTTTGTGAGAAAATATACTTAAAACTCCTGTGATCAGTATAAATCTCACATTTTTCACCATAGAGGTCGTGCCTCCATATATTCAAAGCAAAGATCACAGCTGCTAACTCGAGATCATGAGTAGGATAGTTTTGTTCATGAATTTTCAACTATCGTGATGCATAGACAATTACTCTATCATTCTGCATAAGGACACAACCAAGTCCTTTCTTTGATGCATCACTATAAATAACGAACCCATCATTCCCTGATGGTAGAGTCAATATAGGAGCACTGACTAATCTTTTCTTCAGTTCTTCGAAACATTATTCAAACTCTTTTGTCCAAACAAATTTAACCCCTTTACGTGTGAGCTTCGTTAATGGGTTAGCTAATCGGGAAAAATTCTGGACGAAACGTCGATAATAACCTGCCAAACCAATAAAACTGCGTACCTCAGTTATACTCGTAGGTGTTGGACATTCTTGGATTGCCATGGTCTTAGAAGGATAAATAGAGATTCCATCTTTAGAGACAATATGGCCTAGAAAAGAAATCTCCTGAAGCCAGAATTCACACTTGCTAAACTTCCCATATAATTCATGCCTCCTCAGAGTCTTCAAGATAATGCGCAAGTGATTTTCATGATCTTCGTAGGTTTTGGGGTATACCAAGATATCATCAATAATAAAACCACAAATTCATCGAGATACTCCTTGAAAACTCTATTCATCAGATCCATGAATACAGAGGGTGAATTAGTCAATCCAAAAGGCATTACAGTAAACTCGTAATGCCCATACCTGGTTCGAAATGCTATCTTCGGAATGTCTTCCTTCTTTACACACAACTGATGGTATCCAGATCGAAGGTCAATCTTTGAAAAGTATTGAGCTCTATGTAGTTGGTCAAATAAATCATCAATACGAGGTAGGGGATACTTGTTCTTTATCGTTATAGCATTGATCTCTCTGTAGTCGATACATAACCTCATAGATCTATCTTTCTTTTTAACAAAATGAACAGGGGCTCCCCATGGAGAAGCACTAGGGCGAATACATCCTTTATTACTCAATTCCTCTAGTTGTTTCTTTAGTTCGACTAACTCTACAGTAGCCATTCTGTAAGGGGTCTTCGATATACGCCTTGATCCAGGAATTAAATCAATGGAAAACTTAACTTCTCGTTCTGGAGGATGTCCAGGTAAATCTTCTGGAAATACATCTACAAATTCATTCACAACAGGTACATACTCTATTTGAACATTCCTTTCCTCACCCGTAGTTATTTCATTCTCTTCCTCCCCAATAATTGAATTTAGTTGAGGTATTGAGGGTGGATCTAAATAAGAATTAGGTGGTGACGATTCTGCTCTAAAGATAAGGTGTTCCTTATCAATATCATCAAGAATCGTAACCTATTTCATCTTACAATAAATCTTCGCATCATAGTCCGAAAGCCAGTCCATACCGAGGATTATATCAAACTCAAATCATAGGTATGACGATGAGATCAGAAGATAAAGAACATTTATGTGCTCTAAAGGGGACTGATTCACAAAACATTGTTGCAATGATACTTCCCTTAGAAGTTTTAACTGACAACTCCCTTATTAAATCAAATTGGAAATATCTAATTTTCTTAGCAAACTGGGAAGATATGAAACAATGTGATGATCCAGAATCAAATAATGCATTTCCTAAACTTGAGGAAACCATTAAATTACCTGCCACCACGTCTTTCGGAGCTTCTACCTCAGCAGTAGTGATAACATAAGCCTGGCCTTGATCCCTTGGCCTTTTCTGAGATAAGTTCTCCTGACGCTTAGGACATGCATTTGCATAATGCCCCATCTCCCTGCAATTATAGAACTGAACGTTGGTAGCTTCCTTCTTCCCCTTGCAATCACGAGCTTGGTGGCCTTTTTCACCACACTTGTAACAGACTCCCATTCCCTTCAAGCAAGTACCAGGGTGTTTCTTCCCGCATTTACCAGAGGATGGATATTCAACCTTTCCCTTCTCCCCATTATTTCCATTCCCAGATTGATCAGTAGGTCTCTTCTTCTCTTTCTTTTCTTTAATGTCATAAGACATAGAGAATTCCTTTTCGGTCTTGATAGCACATGAGACAATGTCTTCGTACAACGAAAAGGATTGTGAGACTAATGCTCGATGGAGAAATGGTTTTAACCAATCAAAGAAACGATCAATCTTACTTCTTTGGTTACGTATATAATCACCAGCGTACCTTGATAATCTTGTAAAGTTAGCCTCATACTTTGTGACATTCTCATCCTCCTTCTGTCTCAAACTTAGAAATTGCCTTTCCATATCTGCTCGATGGTCGCGAGGAAAGTATTTTTCTAAAAACAGATCCTTGAACTCCCTCCATTCCATATTTGATACTTCATCATCTTCCTTCGTATTTTGAATCAATGACCACCATTGATCTGCATCTCCAGTGAGGTGGTAAACTGCCATGATAACTTTTTCCCTTTCACTGCTCCCCAAAGCCTGAAATATTTTCTCTAGGGAAAATATCCATTACTCAGCTACTAAGGGATTTTTACTCCCATTGAACGTTGGTGGTTGTTTCCTCATGAATCGATCTAACATTGATCCTCCATGCTGCGGATCAGGGTGCTCCATATGGGTAAGGTTATTATTCATAACCTGAGTAATTTGTCCTAGTATGGTGATTAGCTGATCGGCACCAGTTGCATCACCAGCTCCACTATAATTATCTTGAGCAGGAGGGAAATACCTACATGGAGTGCATGCATTGATACAGTTTCCATTTCTTCCACTAGGCACCATTTCTAAACAATGGCATAAACTAGATCAGTTTATGAATCAAAATACATAATCCCATACTTATAAAACAATTCACATAAATTGAACTATTTATGGATATATTCCATAATCATAAGAATGTTTTCTTTGAGGAATTATATAATCATAATCCCTTAAAAATGATTTGTAAAGAAAATGATATTTATCCTAAGCATATCCCCCAGGAGTGTTGTAACCAAGAGTGCAGCAAGGCCCGTTGTCGTGCACCAGTTCCCGTTCGAGTCTAGCTCAAAGAGGTGTTTTCGGGTTTTACCCCTAGGTACATCTGTGCCAGAGCCGCCTCTATCTGCTCGTATCTAGATAGGGATGTATTTCTCGGAAAACTCACAAATTCTCTACAATACCAAAATTCTAGGAAGTTCTTCTATACTAATCCTCAAAGTTCATCTTAGGTCTACGTGCTCTAATCAGAGTTTATCTAAATCTAGCTTCCAAGGTTTTTACTAAACTTCCTCTGATACCAACTGTAACGCCTCGACCCCAGTTACCCAGAGTCGATGTATTATTACATAACATTGGCATGATCACATGAAAGATCAAATCTCGAAAGACCGAATGGTTTAGTAGTTTTGGAAACACTAGATATATTCATAAGTCTTACATTACATCATAAAATGAAAAACTACAACAACAACATATTGTCTCCATAATCCACACTCATATCCCCACATAATATCCCTGCAGGTCATTCATAATTTACTTCTTCACTTCCTGGGAAAAATAAAACATAGAAAAGGGGTGAGCTCAAATTCCCAGTAAGGATAACAATATAGCAGAAACATTCATAAATAAGAATAAACATTTAAGGCAATGTATAACTAAAACAAAATCCTTTCAAACTTGAACTTTCAGCATAGTATGGCATAAATAAAATGAAATTATGCCATTTACTTATTCACATGGATATTCTACTAATCGAATAATCACATGAAAAATCAATAACCACTTTCATAATGATGGAATGCATAATTCCAGACTATCATAACCACATATCCAAGGCCTTGTGCCGAGACTACAAATACGATTTTTCCAAGGCCTTGTGCCAAGACACTAGTTTGTCTCATGAGACCTACCGATGCATCTAGGAGCTATAGCGGGCTCCACCCGTCACATATTAAGTCCAATTCATTCCCATATGAAAAGGTTTAAACATAACATAAACATTCGTATTAAAACTAGCATACGAAATGTCAATACTTTCACCATAAACCATGAATGGTATAAAAATAGAACATCCAAAGTCAAAAAAATCACAAAACCTTTAGTATAATATAGAAGTTTTGTATCATAACAAATCAAATTTAAATAAGCGTAAAATCCATCAAAGGATGTTGACATAGATGAAATCAAAATTCTTTTTAAAGAAATATCTCTTTTTATTTTGAAATCATTTAAGATCCATTTAAAATAATACATTTTCTTTGAAAATATTTTTATAAGCTTGTAAGGGATGATTTGAAGATTTTATAACGGCGTAAAATAGCCGCACCTGCCGTATAAGTTAAAAAAAACATTCTTACCTTAATTCTGTTGAAAAGGTTAAAAAGGACTTTGTTTTGAAAATGACGGAAAGATTCCTTTATAATCCTCTTATAAAAAGTCAAACAAGGGTATAAATGATTTTAACCCATATTCTTGTAAATAATAAAAATGTTTTAAAATACATTTCTATGAAACATGGATGTGGATGATAAAGAAATCCCAGTAGATTATTACATATAAACAACCTCGTATAATGAAGAGATTGTGAAATAAACCCTTACCTTGTACTTTTCCTTGGTTGGGGTAGGTTAACCTCCTGTATAATGGTGAAATAATTGTTTTTAAATTATACAAGAATCATATACATTAATATGATATCATATATTATCTTTTAATATTTATTTGATAATAATATCTTAGTATTATCGTTGTTTCGGGTGTTAACTTACTTGTCTTTTATATGTTTTGTTACGTAAGACATGTTTGTAAAGGATAGGTTGTATATTATTCATATCCAGAATGATATAAATTCCTTAAACATCATTTTTAAATCATCAAATGATAATTATACTTTAATGGTTACGATGGAGAATGAATCTCATCGCGTTCATGGAGACGGTAGTCCGTACATACGCACGAGTGACAATATCATTCTTTTTGATATTAAAATAATATATAAATGGATGGTATATCATATATACAGAATCATTAACATGTTATATTTATTATTTACTTGAGTTACACATCATTATTATACCCATCCAAATAATAATATATTGAATAACAATTACACCACGACGTGGAGACGGTAAGCCGTACGTACGCACGTATCGTGACATGTTATTCAAAGGGTGGATAGAATACTGAATATGGTTGTACCATATTTATAATAACATCACAGTATATATATGATACTGGAGTTATTATTTTAGAATGGTAACAACAAAGGAAGAAGAAGTGGAAGAAGAAATGAACTTGGAAAAGGGTGGTGAAATCATTACCTCTTCTTCGGGTTCTTCCTTTTGATTTGATCAAAAGGGCTCCTTAGGTTGGCTTTCTGATAACAATAATGCCTCTAGATTGTAGTGAGGGAAGTTGGGAGAGTATTTTGGGCAGAGTTTGGCCGAACCAAAAGGCTTTTAAGGTGTGAATAAATGAGAAGGAGGAGTGCCCTTTTATAAGAGGGGTGAGGGGCACCTTTGGAAAAGCTAGAAATATTAATTTATAATAAATTCATATTCGGTTTCTAATGGCTCAAAAGTTTATTATTCAAAGGTTAAGGTGGGTATAGGTCTAAAACCACTCAACCAATAGAATTTAGATAGGTTTGGGTACTTATATTAACCTTATCTTTAAGTATTAACTCTAAGTTGATTAGTTTCACATTTACAATGTCTCTTTGTATTTTTATATAATATGGTTAATAAACTTACTATATACATCCAAGAGACCCCCAAGTGGTCCATTAATGATGGACCTATCATTATATAAGTCTCATGGACGATCCTTAGATTTTTAGGAATTTAATATCAATTAATCATATAATATTTGTTTTAAGAACTCTTTTATGTTAATTTTGACACTATTCAATAGTTGATTTTTTTGAAACTCATAAAAGATTTATTACTTAAAACAAAGTAAATTAAATCAATCCTAATATATCATATTATCCTAGAAAATAAGTTTAATTCATTAAAAGTTTTATATTATATTTATTTGGGTATTTATAATATCAATTAATTTAATTTTTCACTATTTTAGTAATTACTGCATCATCATTGTGTCATAAATAAAATAATTTATTTAATGTCTAAAAATTATAAATAAAATATCATTATGTAGGAAATCCTTTTATATTTCTAATGAATATTTATAATCTAAAATCCAACATATATAACCCTATGTAATAATTGTTTTTCTAAAAGATATATGCTTCTGTCATTTTTGTATACATTTTAACTTAATTAAAATAAAGTGTCCCTATCACCTACAAGTGGCACCATGGGGTCCCAAAATCGACCCAAAGATTCCTATGGTCGAACATGTATCATCCAATAAGGCTAGGACACGTTTTAGGGTAATTTAGTATTATTATAATATTATTTTTTAACCCTTATTTACCAGATTTACCCTTAACCATGGTAAATAAAATATTTACCACAGTAATTATTCAAAATGTTTAAAAATAAAAGATACCTATTTACAAAATTTGGACATCCTGATTCCAAATATGGAATCCATTTTTCTAAATTCAAAACACAGAAGTGGCAGAAATTAATTTAAAATTAATTCCCGCTGTCAAAACAAAAAGTGTGTTTTTAAGAGATAATAACTATCAAAAGATTGACACTTGTTTATGTTCGGTTTAATTGTAAAATTATGTCCAATGACCAAAATTATATTAAATGGTAAAAATATATTCTAAATATACTTTAAAACCACTCAAATTCATAATTTATCACTATTAATTATTTTTATTAAAAAAGTTGTTTTTAATTAAAATTTAGTAATTTTCACTATTCATCAAAATATGAAAGTTATCCGAAAAGTACCGAAATTTCACCTTAGGCTTAACTCGATATTCCGAATCCAAAAATGAAGTCCATTTTAAAATATAAAATATATATAATTTCAAAAAGTAGGTATTACTATTCATAACGGCTTGTTTGATTGGTTATGGTGTGTTAGAACTCGGTGTTGCGTACAACACACGCTATCACATTATTCAAAGAGAAGTGTACCGTAGAAGCATGGGGTGTTACAAAAATAGTCAGTCGGGATTCTAATGCGTGACACTGAGGATGGTTCATAGAGTGGTGAGGCTTCAGTAAATGGACTTTTACCTAACATGGTACCTTCGATTGGTGTCATAGTGACACAATTTCCCATTGGTCAGTAGTTACTACATGTGCTACAATTAGAGGACACATGTAGGCTCAGTGCCGAACTTGAGTTTCAGTGATTGAGACCCCTCAGGTTCTGAGATGATCCTGACTGACATGTGTATAAGTACTAGCCTAAGGTGGTGACAATGTTGTAATCTAGATAGGGAACCATTATATCAGATGTCATTTCAGTCAGTGATCATTCTATGTTTCTCCGTAGAGCGACGGGAGGGTTTATATTACCCCTATCTTACAATGAGATGACTTTTTCCCTTGAAAAGATCTTGAGAAACTTCGAAATATAAGGGGGTCTCTTTCCCTGAAATTCTAAAGAGTTTTTGTTCCAACGATCGTCTATAGTATTGAAAAGACTACATGTCATTAATTGAGTATTCGTTGAGGTGTACCGACCATTCCAAGTACTCGATTAATATGATACGACCTGTGCTTCTAGGATTAGATCTCCGAGTGAGATGTGGTTATGGAAATCTGATCCAGCATTATTCTTTTTTACATTTCTACTTATTTTAGGTTTCTAGATAGAACATTTGTGGTGGAAGGTTCTTTGGCTGAGTATATATACCTAGTGTATGTTTGTAGTGGGAAATCAAGAAAATGATGCATGTCTCAGTGACTTGGGAGTGTAAAATGCTTCGAGAATAAAAAGTGATAGGGACATATAATTTTCAGGGTATCCGACAGGGAAGAGGAGCTTGAAGTGTGACATGAGGTGGTATATATTTCGATATGATACAACCAGCACCCCAATGTGGCCCCCACCAGGCTCAGGGATCTAGAGGACAAGGTAAGGGAGTTTCTACATGCGGTCATGTAATGTGACCAAAGGGCTCCCAGAATGATTCTAGGTACAAAATGTGTCTACTACTAGCTGTCATATTAATATACATAGGTACTAATCACTCCATTTTATCACAAATATTTTTCAATACCTAGTGTTTCTGGTAAAACTGTTTACTTCACCCATATGTCTAGAGATACCATTAGGGGGTGACTCGATAATCAAACATTTTCTGATAGTTTGATCAGTCCATTAAGGTGAGAGTTCCAGTCGGAACCTCTTGGTGGCAGCATTGAGGCCTGATGACATTTGTTTGGGTATGGAGTAGTCCTACATAGTTCATGCTCACATAGACTATTTTAGGAAAAATGATGTGGTGAATCCGTAGTGTTGGAATGGGTTTTTCATTGGTTAGTGAAAAAGGAAACCTAGTGAGCATGGGTTAAACTCATGTATAAGAGGGTGAAACCGATCAATAATGGGTTGTCTAGCCTTATCGTCAAGGATGTAGGTGTTTTGAGTTTTTAGTTTCCAAAAGTAGTAGTATAGTCAAGGAACATACTTTCAAAATATATTTCTAGGATTACCTCCTCATAGAGAGAGGGAATTCTACATTGGATTTTACCCATGGACGATACCAATATCTACAAATACATATCAAATGTCTCCCAGGGATCTCTGAGAGCTGAGAGTATAGTTGGAAGAATGATTTATTGTCTACTCTGATCACAAGAGTGTTAGGTATATCTTTTCACAAAAGGACCTAGACATGAGACAACCATGATGGATATAGTTCCTATATGACTATGACTTTTAGATAGTATATACTCATATGATGGGGAACATGGTGGAAGACGGACTAAGTAGGAGGGATGGTCTACAGTTACTGGGTGAGGAGATAGAGCAGCTAGTCGTGTTGTAGTTATCCTTTGTGGATAGTGATGGATCAGCTTACCTCCAGTCTATGATAGTTACTCCCCCACTCCAATAGTGTGTCAGGGTGGCACAACATTTGGAGATTGACTATGAGGCCGGACGTGCTCATATATCCTATGGATGGACTCTAGATGGATTTACTAAAGGTGGAGAGAACGTCGTCCTCTTTAGAGGACACACCATGGTATTGGTGATGCTACGAGAAGAGGTGTTGTGGGAGTTATACACATTCCCTTTGTCATAAAATTTGGGTGTGGAGAAGATGTAACATGACCTAAGTGTCAGTAATGGTATCCATGGATGAAGAAAACAGTGGCGAAGATCATATCATGATGCCTCGCTTGTCAGAAAGTGAAATATGAGCATCAGGTTTTGGAATGTTTGAGCACAAATTTTACCCACAGATAGATGTCCAGCCGAAGAAGACCATATAGACCATGGAGGACATGCTTCGTTCTTGTGTCATGGATTTGGTCCAATGTTGGGAGGATCACCTACCACTAGTGGAGTTCACATACAACAATATATATGACTCCACTGTTGGCATGGAACCATTTTAGGGCTCGTACGGGTGACTGTACAGATCACCTCTTTGATGGAAAAACCTAGGGGATTCAGCACATTTGGGTCCACAGTTGTTATCGGATACCATTGTGAAGATGTAGATTATCCAGGGGAGGATGAAGACTACACAGATATGATAGAATTCTTATGATTATGGGAGATAGAGAACATTAGAGTTTGATGAGGGATACCATATCTTCTTATGAGTCTCACTCACACAAGGAATGCTGAGATTTGGTTGGGGGGACAAGATATCTTTGAGGTTCATCTGACCATTCCAGATTCTCAGCAGAGAAGGGGAGGTGGCGTATCACATAGATATTCTCCTAGAGATGCACCGAGTGAATAATTTTATCCACGTGTCACAGGTGAGGAGATGTGTTCATGATCCATCACACGTTATCGACCAGAGAGAGTTAGACTTTGATCATGGGGTGACTATTACAAGGTTCCCAGTGGAGATAAATGATCGATAGGAGAGATTCATTTGTGGATGGTCGATCGCTATAATGCGATTTCCATTGAAACATGGGAACCTCTAAAAGAGAACATGGGTGTGGGAGGATGAGAATCATGCTCAGTACTCTCATTTGGTAGTTTTTCCTTTGTTTAGGGTTTTGGTGATGTAAAGACCTAAGGTGGGGAGAATGTAATGTCCCGGAATTTCTATATAATTTTTTTATATGGAATTATTTTTAGACTGTGAAATTTTATTGTACGTGATTCTGAGTCCCGGAGTATTCAAAATGATCTATCAAAAAATGAAAAGTTTTAAATAGCGCATGTCCATGGTTTTCCTGAAAAATTGAAATATCTCTTAAACGGGTGCCCCGATAAGAATCTGAGGGCACCGTTGCATTCAGTATGGTGGTTTCACCCATGGTGAGACTTAAGTTTAGTGGGAGCTATCCTCTAGTGAGAAACCCTGAAAATGACATAAGAGTAAATAAAGTAATTAAATATTTATTTTATTTTTTCAAATTCTTATAACACACGAATGGTGTCTTAGATATAAAATCTTAGACCACTACTGAACTCGTGAGGGTTTTCTTTCCTTATGAAGATACTATCATTGGTCAGCACGGACCAGTAGTGGATGTTAGTTTTTTCCATAAATAAAATAATTACGTGAAAATTATTTTACTCTAAAATTCTTAACTTATAAATAGTAACTTGGATTAAAAATATGAGAGTATCGTTGAGCTCATGAGGTTGTGTTCCAATTAGACGAAGCCTAACCACGACCGGTTCGGGTCAAGGGTGACTATTAATAAAAAATTGAATTTTTTTTATTGTACGTTCAGTAAACATGTGGGCATCATTTTCTATCTTTTGAACCAGTGATCAGAATTGAAATATGAGAGCACCATTGAATTTCCAGTACTTGGATTCCTTTAAGGGAACCTTAACATTGTTTGGAAAAAGACCAATGGAAAAGTTAATTTTTTGGACTTTTAAAAAACGTGTTATTTTATTCTTTTTTGAAAATGGGAGAGTGGAAAATGGTGGGACCAGAGTGCAACATCAAGCAATAAACATGGGTTATTCATTGTCTTAAACCTCTCATTGTGTAACTTCAATGATTGTGGTTTATTTGTCTCATTGATTATGATTCATTAATGAATGAAAATAATGATCCAACGTGGGAGGTTTCTCTCATATTTAATTAAATTGTTGGCATGAGTTTTGGGAACCCACTGAAGAAATCCTGAAAAAGTTTTGGAAATATCTACCTCCAACAATGAATGATGTTTTGATGATTCCCATTGAGGAATTGATCCAGAGGTAGAAGGGCGAAAAAAGACTCAACACACGAACCATCTTCTTCTTCTCCAAGTGAACTCAACTTGATCAAGGTAGGGGTGTTTGTCTAAATTCTTGTGAATTAGTTTCATTTACACATTCCTGAAATTCATGATGAGTGAAGATCAACCAAAAAGAGTTGAATCGTGATTTGTAGGAAACTATGTGTGTTTGTAGTGGGAAAAATTGAAAGGGGTTATGGATTTATCTTTGGATTATTTATTATCACACCCTTTTAATGATGCTAACATAGAGGACGCGAGCCAAACAAAAAAAGCCTATAACCTCCGCCACATTGATCATTATTGAGTTATTTGTGGGAAATCAGAAAACACAGTGGTAATGTGAACCCATGTGACACTCAGTGTTGGCATCATCTCTTAAGGCCCGTCGGCACCTTCGTAAGAAAAAACATACCACTAGAGCTCACCCGGTGGCCCACAGAAGTTCTTCCTGCAGTTTTCGTACACAGAAGAGGGTGGTGCTGCTGTTGACCGATGAGAAATCTAGCTCTCGGCCAACTGCATTGGGGGAAGGGTAGCGGTCTGTCACGTGCTGTAGGTGGAGGCCGCGACTTTGATTCCGCGAAGGAGGTGGAAGGACACCCTATGGGTCCCGCGAATAGTGTGGTGGTGCCTCGTGGCAATACTAATTGATGAGATGAGTGGATATTTGAGAAATTACCGAAGGTGCGGCCGCACGACCAATCGCGTGGGTCATACCAATTGGTGGGGTGGGTCGGTCCGCTGCCCAGTGGGCCGAACATGCAACGGCCCAGCCCAGCCAGTTCGGGTCGAGATGGTCTGCAGCCAAACAGGCCAAGCCTACCACATCCCATCAAGTTTGGGCTGGGCCAGGATGGTACAAGACTAGTTCAAGTCCGGTCAGCCCTAACTGGGTCGGGTCATCCCATGTCGGACCGGTCGTTGTCCCACTTCTTCCCAGGATTCACTTAAAAGGTCATATCTTGTTAACCATACATTTGTTTGACAAATCATCTATACTACTGGAATCCTTGTAATTAGATGCTCCCTTTGAGACACTCCACCTATTTTTTTGGAGAACGTTGGATTATGTCCATGTTGGAACATACCCGAATCCAACTGGGCCCTCCGTACTAAAAGGCCTATAACTATCAGACCAGGTGCTTGATTGTTGTGTCGTTTGTTGGGTTGGCACACTTATGACAAGAAAAATTATTGTGTTACTTCTTAATGGGACTTTTTGTCAGTTGAAATTTGACCAATGTCTTGAGGAGTGGATCCCTCCAGAATCAAGGGTACAATGTATGGGAATATAATGGCTAGATGAGACATAAATAATGAATAGCTATCATGTGTGAATCAACACATATAGATATTTTGTGGATTAGTTCCTAGAAATCCTCTGGGGATGAGCACCTGGTGATCCTCTGTGGATCAGCACCTAGAGATCCAGTGTGGATCAGCACCAAATGATCATGCATGGATCAGCACCTAGCGATCATGTGTGGTTCAGCACCAAGTGAACCTTTGTGGATCAATAGGAGAAACCAAGATAGAATAATATGATCTAGCTTTAGGAATATTAATATGTACTTCTTTACTTAATTTATACCTGGTTTGAGGTGATCCTTTTTCATTATGCTTTATGATTGAGATCATTCTTTATCGTTTTTACTTTGTGGGATCCTAGGAGACTTTGGGGCGGTCTCGGGGTCCCTAATGAGTATTGTTATACTCACCCCTACACGGGCTTCACCCGCACCTTATTGTGTCTTGTGAAGATGATGGACAGCTTGACTGATTCTTGAAGATTCAGGACTAGAAGGAGCTCAAGGGTGGTTTATAGACGGTGTATGAAGTTGACCAGTTAATGTGGAGAGCCGCAATGACAATTTATAACTACCCTTCAGGTAGGATCCTTGGATGATGACCTCTGGAGTTTTTTTCATTTTTTTTCTGTATTTTCATTTCAGTGGGGATTTTATTCTGGCCCCTTTACATTCAGTATTAACTATTAAACTCAGTTGTGGTTTTTAGTTGTGGTTGTAGCTTACATATTCTCTTTTTCTTCTCTTGTGCATAGTGTTTCATATTAGTGTGTGTACATGTGTAAATGAAATGTCTTCCCATAATAGGGAAATAATTTTTTTGGTGCTAGTCACCAACCCCAGACCTATAGAAGGTGGGCATGGGGTAGTCATGGAACATGCCCTGGGGGATGGGTTGAGATAAATAGTGTCACTGATTCTCTGAGAAAGAAGACTCAGAATCAAGTACTTTAGGAATCCAGTTCAGAGTGGTTGATGATGAACTTGTTTATAGATATGCATTTGGAGGTATAGAAGGGGCACAGGCAGATGACCGTTTTCTATATAGTAGCCGATTCTGTTTTCTTAGCTGGGTGAATGAGAATCAGTTTGTAGATTCAGTGTGTATGGATATGAATGAATGTATTAAAGGCGGGGAGTCACCATCTGGTTAGACCTTCGAAAATTATGGAGTTTCATAAGTTAATGTTTGTGTTGTGGTGCCGAAAAATGTATTGGAAGAGTTGATTCACTAGTTCCATTGAACAAAGTGGGTAGTGCATCCGGAATTTTCTAACATCTATAGTGACCTATGTAGGTAGTTTTGGTTGCTAGGAATGAAGATGGAAGGGGAGAGTTTTGTGGCATGATGCCTTACCTCTTAGTAGGTGAAGGTTGAATGTCAGCACCCATGTGGGTTGTTGTAGTCATTGCCTATTCCAGAGTGTTAGTGCAATGTGGTCCTGATAGAATTCATAGTGGGTCTTCGAGGAATCCTCGGAATAATGATTCCATTTTTGTGTGGTAGATCGGATGAACAAAGTGGACTATTTCTTACCAATTCATGAAACCTATACAGTTGACCAGTTAGGGGGTTGTCTGTTTGGGAAATAGTATGGTCGCATGGAGTGCTGAGAACTATAGTTTCATATAGTGATCATTATTTCACCACACACTATTGGAAGTTACTAAAGAAGTTACTTTTTACCCATGGGTTTTAGATTACAACTTACCACCCACCGACTGATGTGTATTTTGGAGAATACAATTTAGGTATTGGAAGACATGTTGAGAGAATTTGTTCTGGATTTCGATGGTTCATGCAAAAAAGAACTTTTCACTTATTGATTTTTCTTATAACAATAGTTTTCAAGATACAATTTAGATTTTACCTTTTTCGGGTCTTTATTGAAGACCATGTAGATCACCATTTTGTTGGTTAGAGGCTAGAAAATCTGAGCTATTAGGGCTGAGTCAGGTGACGAAGACATTAGAGAAGGTTTATTTGGTTCAAAAGCATATGGAAACAGCTTTGAGTAGGCATACGTCAAATTAATATCATCATCATATAACTCTTGGGTTAGAGGTGGGTGATAGTGTGTTTTTTTGTATCGCCAAGGTTGGGTCACCGTCAAATTAAGAAATAGGGCAAATTGGCACATATATATGTGGGGCCATTTCATATTGTGGAGAGGATCAGACCGGTGTCTTACCGATTGGATATTCCACCGTAGTATATTGGGATGAATTATTTTTTACATGTTTCATAACTCCAACAGTATCTATTTGATCCATCTCATGTGATAAATTCCGAGGATGTCGAGCATGAGGTTGATGCATCTTTTGAGGAGCACTGAATTCATATTGTAGATCATAGAGAGAATTTTTTTTGGGTATAGTTGTGCCGATGATTCATGTTCTATGGAAACATTCATAATGAATATTGGGAGTGGGAATTAGATATGTGGGTTTAATATCCAAATCAATTTTATTTAGAAACTCAATGATTCTCAGGAAGAGAGACTAGGGGACGAGCCGTTATAAGGTGTGGATGTTGTAAGATCGCAGATTTCTCCATAAGGTATGCTTTCTTACATATCATATTATCCCCATTATTTTAGTTAATTATTTTATTTCCAAAGTATATAAGTAGGATCAATAGTTTTTTATGGGGTTGGGACATGAAAAAGGGGGGAAATAGTTTTCTGGGCTAGATTAACAGTTTGTGCATGGTTAGTGTGAACCGTATGTCTAGCCCTGGTAATCCATACTGGAGGTGGATTTTTGGACAGTGGCATCGGCATGGTTTGCACACAGTCTAGAAAACCATTTGGGTAAACCGTGTGGCCTAGAATCCATTAATAAATTAAAAAATTTCCTCTTTGGGATTTTATATCACATTCGGGATTTTCCTCCTCCTCCATTGCAAACCTAAGACCGAACCAAACGGACCAAGAGCTCCCAAGGATCAATCTCCCTAAATTAATGGCCATTTGGAGTTCCATTGGATGTGAATTGAAGATGCAGGTAAGGATAATCTCTCTCTTCACTTTCATTTCGGTTTAGGGTTTCTATTTAATTTCCCTCACCATTCGATTCTCTCAAAATTTTCTTTTTCAATGAGTTTTAGGTGAAAGCATCAAGGGTTTGTTGAATCAAGATATAAGGCTTCGATTGGGAGTGTGGTCACTTACATATTCAAGGTGGGTGGTATACAATATATATCCCTTTATTTTTTAGTATATTTTTACATGAATGGTATTATTACTTTCCCTCTTTTGAAGAGTTTTTAGTACAATTGAGACGACATGTTGCATTGGGTGTCTAAAAACCTAATGAATCATCTTGATCCCCATGTTATTAATGGAGGATGACTACACAAAATTATGGTCACTTGAGGGGCATGCCAATATTTCCCAGACATACATCTAGCTAAGTATGTTTTGGTCATTGTGCGAGAACAATGTTCATAAGGATAATATATTAATATGCAAATGTGATGTGCAATTGGTCTTTAGTAAAACACATAGGTTAGGAAATTCCCAAAGAGGTTGTTTCGTTGACATGGAAATGGATTAAAATGATTAATAGAAAATTCTAGAGATTATCTATATACTAGAATATATTTAGTGATATAGGGATGGAAAATTGGAATGGGGCTAAATGGGTTATGTAAAATGAATAATGAACGTGTTAATAGTTTGAAGAAAATTGTAATTTCCCATTTAATGAGATTATTGTGATGTTGTAAATTATGTTTTTCAATTTTGTTGTGATTTGGTGGTTTGTGGTGAATTATATACAAAAATGTTGTCAAAGCTTCATAGAGTGGGGTATTTACTTGAGATTCTATGCCCATAGGTTATGTTGGACCATGGTTTTAGCTCCTCCCCTAAAAGCATGGGTTAGGGAAGGGGACCAAGTAATATTTTCTTAATAGTTTGATTCCACCCAGACTGAGGCTTCGAGGTGAGGATATTTGGAATTTTAGTCAAATGATGCCTAGTGAGATATGAATTGTTAAATTCCTCCATGTTGAGAACATTGATCATTCCTAATCCACGGAATACATGAAACTGGTGACATTATAAAAAAATGTCTTAGTAATAAGAAAGGGTTAATTGGTAGGTTAACATAAAGAAACATAAATAAAGATATCCCATTGAACTTATTACCATAACATTCCTTTATTTATCAATTTCATGCACTATATTTCATGCTGGATATTTTGTAGACACCGTGTGTGGTGGCCTACTAAGTTATACTCACACCTTGCTCGGGCTCCCAATGGTTACCCGTGCAGATTTCATGTTTGCAAGTCAAGTCAAGGGCAAGGGCCCTATGCTAGGGAGATGAGTTGGAAATTGTAAATTTTTGGGTGAGATTCTAGACTTGGAGTCCAAAAACATTCTTCGGATTCTACTATTTTCATTCTTTTGGGTTTTTTACACTTGACACAATTTCATGGAAAAGAATATTTATTATTGTTTATGATTGTACCTAGTTTTAGGATTTGGTCATTTATAAATGTTATGGATTGTTCAATTTTGTTTCCACTATTTAAATTATTATATGTTTTGTATTACTATTGTATTGACGGTATAGTCCCCCAAGACCTATTGGACCATCACTGCTAGTTGAAAACCTATAGTGTACGGGGATGCATGCTTGAGATCATGTAACTACATGGCACGATGGGCCAGATTTGTGGCTCCTAGGTCAGGGATGTTACATAATGACTATTAACATGAACTTCTCCCATTGTAGATTATGTTTAAGATTAACACATTAATTAATGGCTTGGGATTGGTCAAGTGAGTAGCCTAGTGACTCTACCTATTTTTCGAGCTCCATAAAATGAGCTTCATATGGCCCGAGTCTACTAGATGAGACCATCCCCTCCATTTTCTATGTCTAAATCACTTATTTAAAAACCATATATTGATATCACTTGTGTGATAACTATTCATAATCTATATCATCAACAGTAATGATAAATAATTTTCTTTTAAAACCAATTCAAAAAGAGTGAATATATTTTCTACATCTATAAGTCATTAAAATAAAGGGAATTTTATTCTTAAAAGAACCAGTTGTCACTATATTCCCCCTATAAGAAATTTATCCTTATTAATTTCATTTTCTGACACTAAATTAACTGAGGGTAACAATGGCTCATCAATTCCTCTGGTTCCCATGTTGTTTCTTCAATCATGTGGTTTCTCCAAAACACCATGATGAGGGACATTATCTTATATCGTAGAAGATTTTCATTACGATCTACAATCGTGACCATCTTCTCTTCATAGGAGAAGTAATTATCCAAGGGTATCAACTCTAGATTGAGTACTTGCGATGGGTTATGTACATAATTCCTTAGGAGTGATACATGTAAACACCATATAGATGAGATATGTTTGGAGGGATTTCTTGTCAATGGGCCACTACTCCGATGTGATCAAGGATCTCAAAAAGGCTAATGTAATATGGTATATGCTTCCCATTCATCACATATATGAACACTCTCTTCCAAAGAGATATACAGGGGAAAACCATATCTCCAATATCATAATCTTGGTCTCATCTATGGTTGTCAGCATAAATATTGTTTCAACCCTGATCAACGTTGAGATTCTATTGGATAGTCTTAACCTTCTCCACCACATAATCGACCATTTATAGTCCTATAAATCTTCAGTCCCCAACATTATCCCAACATGGCAGTGTTCTACACCTCTTCTCATAATGGTCTCCAAAAGGATCCATTTGGATGCTTGAGTGGAAAATGTTGTTGTAAGATAATTACACCAAAGGAATATATTAATCAAAAATGATTTTGAATTCTATTGAGAAAGATATCAACTTTTCCTCAAGTGTTTAGATTTTCCATTCAGATTGGACATTAGTTTGAGGATGATAAGTGGTACTAAATTTCAGCTCAGTATTTAGAGCGTGTTGGATATGCTTCCAGAATATAGAGGTGAGTCTTGGATCCTAATTTGATACAATATATAGTGGTACTCCATGTTTCCTTACAACTCCTCTAATTTATATCTGTTCCAGTTGATCCAATGAGTAATCATCTAGAATGAAAATAAATTATACAGTCTATGTAAGACAATCCAAAACAACATATATGGCATTGGTTCTTTTTAATGTCTTCAGAAGTCTAGTGACAAAGTCAATAGTGATGTTCTCCCTTTTCTATATTGGTAGGGGTAATGGTTGCATCATACCCTTAGTCTTATACGTCTCAGTCTTCATTAGTGGAAAATCCAGAAACATTGATATATACTCATCAATCTCCTTCTTCATGTTACCCAGCTAATAATTCACTCAGATATAATAATAAATCCTTTTGTTTCCTAGCTAAAATGAAAAATTCAAACAATTTGCATCATCCAAAAGAAATTTCTTTAACTCTGGATTTGTTGGATCACATATAATTGAACCAAATCACATAATTAATTCTTTATTAACATTGAACTCTAAATATTTCCCTTTTCCAGAATTTTCCACTTTTTTCGGAATTCCAACATCACCCTTTTGAGCACGTTTGTCCATTATAAAAGATATGGTTGAGAAATCATTTGTGAATGGATTTATGATTTACCATTTATTATGACAACTGTTTCTATTTCAATTAAATATATGAATATTAGATCCATTTCAATTCCCATAAATGATTGAATTACTGGGTCCTTTCTACATAGAGAATCTCCCGCCTTATTCACTTTCTCAGGGTGGTAATAGATTGATAAGTCATAGTCTTTGATCAGATATAACCATCTTCATTGAATCATATTCATGTATTTCTATGTGAATACATACTTGAGTCTCTTTGTGATCTGTATATATTTTACACTTTCCCCCAAAGAGTTAATTTTACCAAATTTTTATTGAAATGATTATAGCTTCCAACTCTAGATCATGCAAGGGATTGTTTTTTGAATTAAGATTCAACTTCCTTGAGATTTAGGAAATGGGTTTTTTATTTTTCCTTCAATACTATCAAATTAAGATCATATTATCTTCCAAATTAAAATTCCCCCAAACAAGAACATGTGATTCAACAGTTATAGAAGTTTTACTTAACGATTTAATATCATTTCTTGAGGGGACTCAATGTTCATTGAAAACACAAATGATATACTAACAATATATACATTTTGACATACACTACATTTTAGTAGTGGTTACATGTAATTAATTCATTAGTATCCACATTATCATTGGAAATTCCATTATCCCATTATCATGGAGATTGTTGATGCTCATTATGATTCTCAATACTTTCAACAGTGCATCCTTTTGGATAATGCCCGACATCAACAAATTTATGACATAGAACTCTCGATGATGCCTTAAATGGAATTTTTTTCTATTCATCACATTATCCATTTTGGATTAGAATTCGACTACATTGTTACATTCCATTCAACACATAAAACATCTTCTAGTCCCTTTGTGACATTTTCTTTGGTGCCTCTTTCCACACTTATTTCACAAATGTAATTTGGGTCTTAATTCCCTTATCACCATTATCAGATGGACATTCATGATATGTCATATCATTATTCCTTGATTTCCATGGGAATTAAAAAAAGTATCAATTATTAATCATTATTTTGGATATATATTTAGGAATAGTAATGATATGTCTTATATGATCTCCCATTTGATTAAGAATCTTATTGGGACATTCATCCCATTTCCCTTCACATCAATTGGTAACTTGATTCCTCCTATTACAATATATTAATTAGAATAAATGGAAAATTATGGATGATAATTTCAACACATATAGGGGAATCCAAATAGAATAATAGATAACTTCTAAATTACCTTTATTTCCAAAAAAAAATGAATTTATAGGCTTCAATCTATGTTATGCATGATCTATTTCCCAAGGTATATTCTTATGGGAATTTTTTTTCTCCCGTAATAATGGTTCATACTAAACTTATGAATTATCCAAATATTATCTTATGGGAGTGTTGATCCAAGACTGAAGCAAGGCATATTTCCGTGCACCCATTCCCATTCAAGACTAGATCAAAGCAATGTTTTTGGGTTTTGACCTGAGATATAATTTAGATAGAGCCACCTCTACGTTTTTGTGTCTGGACAGTGATATATTTTTTTTATAAACAACTTACTTTATAATCACCAAAATTTAGTGATTTTTTTTATATACTCAGTCTTATCCTTAAGGCTTTAACTATATTTTTATAACCCAAATCCCAAAAAAAAAACTAAACTAATCCATCATTACCAACTATAAAAATAATACTCTTTATTAAACAATTAAACATGATTTACTACATAAAATATATTTTAATACAACACAAAATATTGAGAGTTATATTTTCATTAGGGCCTAGGAACATGAAATGAAAAATTACGACATGAAATATAACATCTTTATCTTAAACTTCTTTGAAATGACCAACTCATTCCTTTATACATAACGTTGTATGAGATAACTAATGGAGATACATAATAAATGGGTGATATATAAAGCATAGTAAGGGTGTAAAATAGAATGAATTAAAGAATATAATACATGTTAGGAAATATGCGTATCAATGGTGAACAAGATAAATGTGTACATAATGTCATGATATATCATGGTTATCATAGCATGGAATTGTTGAAACAACATTCAACTGGATATTAGCATGATTTAAGGATCATTGTACATGGATTAGCATGAGTTAACACTCTTTTAACATTAAATATCATGATTAAACCCGAATTTTCAATCGCGTATCTTGATACTAATTATTACCCAATGAAATGGAATGCCATCACTGTGTATGAACCTGATTCTTATTCAAGAGGTATGGGTTTCTTCATTTTCTTTTTCCTTTATGGTTTTTTTATTTAATAAGTAAAATGGGAAAAATCACAAATTTTGTTGGTACAAACCGTGTACTCTTCCACATGCTGTGTACTTTGGCCATGTGGGATTGGTACATAGGTTGTATTGGCATGTCGGCAATGAAGGGTGTAAAAAATAATCACACACCATGTAATCAATCAGTAGGTGAATCGTAAGGTGGTGAAAGATGATATTAGTGGAGCAATAGTACATGCTTTGTACTCAGGAATACACGATGTGTACTCTTGTCGACAGATGAACAGTTCGGCGGTGAAAAGCAGCATCCATAGGAACAGCTAAAAAATGAAAAGTACATGTCGTGTAGTTTGTTTTTTCACTTAAAATGGTATGTAGACTCCTATTTCGACAGAGGAAGCCTAGGATGTTGGAAGAGTATAGGAGATAAGGCCAGAGCTTATAGGAGCTCCCGATCATCCATCAGGACTTGTATTCCATCACTGACGATCTCGATTGAACTGTGCGGGTGAGTTGTTCACTCTTCTTGAACCCTTCTAATTATTTCTTTAGGTGATGTTATTTGGGTTTGAACGTATTTTCATTTATCCCAGATCTACACTGCTCTTGAGTGTTTCAGGAGGAATCATTCACATATATTTATCAAGGGAGATCAAGGTAGGTGTTATGATGTTTAATTCCAACTATCATGTGGTTTTTGTGTACCATTATGCTATGCGCCCATGTTTGGGGTGTCGTATGGCTGAGGCCTTGATTAATTAAGATATATATAATTGCATAGATAATATGATGATAATTATAAATTGTTTTTTGGTATCATTTCTTGGATATAGGGCCACCTCGTGTTTAAATTTCCCTTCTTTAGTTGTTTGGATAGGATACCCGAGCATATGTCGTGATTTATCATTCTTGAGTTTTCTTCATAGAAAATGTTTATAATTTCTTGCTAATGTGTTGGGATTGGCCTGGTATCTAATTTACCCTGAAGATAGTGCTTCTCATTCCTGAGGGAAAGTGGTTTGTTTAGCCTGAGGGAAACTTTTTTTATGCTTGTGGGCAGTTGCTTCCGTGACTGAGGGAATTACCTCGTAAGCCTGAGGGAAATATTCTTTATACCTGTGGGAAATCACCTGAGGGTTTAGATTCTAATTATCTAAGGGTAAGGTTTTTCATGTCTGGGGACTCTGTTTTACTCGTATATTGACTATGGTTATTTCACATGTTATACTTTCCAAGCTAAAGCACATGCTTGGTATTGTTTTACCTTGTACTTGTTAAATAGCCTGTTGCAAATTTCTCGGTGGCACTGTATAGGAGATTGTCGGCTGAGGATGAGTCCCAGAAACATATAATTCAGTTATATTTATTTGTTAAATAATAATAAAATCGAAACGGAACTGGTGGGAATTTTTACTTTTTTGTACTTCCTAGTTTACTATATTTCATTAATACACATTGCTGTTTCACAAACTCACTGAAAGTTGGGCACATGCCTTTGTGGTTGGCTATTGGTATTTATTTCTCACACCCTATTTGGGTCATGTCTTGGGCCAAAAAAAATTATATTCTTGTAGGTGTAGATAAGGGAAAGAGTCCCTATGTAGGTACATTATTGTTGTAGAGGAGTAAGAGAGCATGTGACCGAGCTTAGTCTTGTGATGCTGCTGAGTTCGTACTGCGTTGTTTTATTCTGCTTTGCCCTATTTGTCCCTTGTATTGTATTGTTCCAGATTGCAGTGTATCGTTCTTTGGCTGCTTTCATATACAAAGGGACATATTGCATCATTATATATGACTATTGGTATTTTCATTATTTTAGTTCTTTGTTCACTTCAACTTTGGCATTGTTTTCTGTTTCTGCCTCTGTATGATTGTTCTTTGTTCCGCTGCATTACACTTTGAAAAATGATGGCATAGTTTCCCTACTATCAGTGTAAGAACCCAGTGTTTTTCAATGAAAATTCCCTTCTTATATTTATGTCATTAAATAACCTGAAAACACAACATAATGAACTACTAAGTGATTAGTGACCTTTAAACATATTTTTTTTATTTCTGTGTTTGGAATTTTTAAAATCTGACATACAAGGTTGAGTTCAAGTTGATTTTTGGAGACTAATGAAACAAAAATAATATTTGGTGAATAGTACCATACCCTTATGAATAGTAAAATACCATTATGAATAGTACTATGACACTTATTAATAGTAAATCATTCAACATAAGAGTATCCTTACCTGTGAATAATTAAATAAAATTTAGACATCCTAGAAAGTGACAATTTGACCTTAGTGAATGTTTTTGTATTTTGTAGCTCATAAATAATTAATCATAATCAATTAATTAATTTAAACGAAGATATATATCTCTAAAAAAGTTTTCAGAAATAATCAAAAATTGTCTTATAGTTTTAATATAATTTTATAAGACCCTACGTAATTTGTGAAAGCCCTATAAAATCACTTTTAACTTTTAAAAACTATTTTTTGGGGTAAATTATGATTTCAATTAAATATAAAGTTAATCATATTCATAAAATTATTTTTGAAAATTGGAAATCATTTTTGGAATCTATACATCGAAAAATGGTTGGGGTAAATTTATGGGATTTTTCTGAAATACTTGAATTTTGGATGAATAGTGAAATACCGTATTTTACAAAAATAAGCTAAATAAGATAATTATAGAGTCATTTGTGATTTTAATCTCATATAAGCCCATATGGTTCGGGAACACATGATAAATATACTATTATTTTTCATTCAAGACTCACTATTCTTTGTCTTAGGGGAAATTAATAAACTAATGAATTTTATATTAAGGAAACCCCTCTCCCCTCCACTATAAAAACCACCCATCACACCCTCATTTCCTCACACCACTCAAGATCCAAGAATTCTATAAAATCTGCCCAAACATCCGCCCTATCCCCTATCCCACGTTCATGAGCTTCTCGTCTCATCAGAAGACCAGACCTAGCTTCCTTAAGGAGGATCTCAAGAGGAGGATTTAAGAGGTAATTTGTCTCCCACTTCTCCTTTAATTCCCTTTCATGTTCAAGTTCATTTCTTGATCTCTCTCCACCTATCTTCATCCAAATGGAAATGTAAATCCATTATTATAAACCTACTGGAATTTTATGATGCAAATGGGATATTATACCATCCAACCCCTTTTCCCCCTTCCATTTATTTTATTAAAGAAAATGTTGTTGTTGGGGTGTTAATTTATCACCTTCAAGAACGTCATGTGTTTTTCATCCATTTCTACCTTCCGATATAGTCATGATACCATTTTTATGGTTTAAAAAGAATATTTTATATTTATTATTTCCTATTTAATGTTATAGAACTGGCTTATGAACATATTACTAAGTGATAAATTAAACCAAGTTCATTATGATTCAAAAACTACCCAAATTAACCCAAACAATCTTCATATAATTTTTATCTAATGATTCATCCAAATGGTATATAATATAACTCATTATATGATCATTTTAAATTATATAATTTCATTAATAACATGTTATATTAGTTTTGTATTTGTACCCATGTTCTACCTGAACATCAATTTATGAATACAAGTAACCAATCCAAGAAAAACCATAAAAATGAACATCCCCAAACAATTTTTTTTGAACTCTATATGTCATAAAAAGGAACATAAAATTACATAATGAAACCAGAATCAACCATATTAATCTATAAAAGGTTCTGGAATTTCTAATTAATGAATATAATTTCATTATACAGGACATTAAAGAAAATGAAGCATTGAGATACAAGGGAATGGGAAATTCTCAAACCACTCTTTCATCCTTCATGTTCTCCCTATTTCACAAGAATTTTTATATGGTTACTCCTTAAATATAATTGGTTCATAACTATCTTTCCTTTTCTAGGATATACTTCTTTGTCACTGGGTTTTTATGTCAATCAAAATATTTTCCAAAATAAATCATCTTTTAAGAACCCACCTTTTACTTCTCTTTCAATGTGGATAGTTCTTCTAACATGTATGGTATTCCTTCTATTTTTTGGGAACCCAAAGTCTATGAATGTGTTCTTATGAGATGTAACCCATTCCTTTCCATGGTTTATTTATGTTCACTTTTAAAATATTTTCCATGTGGCAAGCATGATAATGATAATATTTTGATATGACGGGTGTGCCCGGAATCATATAGCGCAATATGAATGTTTGAATGTGACGGGTGTGCCTGGAATTATACAGTGCTCCAATGCATTGGTTAAAGTGATGAATCTCATGTGTAAATGTGAAATTATGTGTGAACAAGATACTAGCTTCGTTCACAGGTATGTGTGGTAGTTAACAACTAAGACATGATGTTTCATTTTTATGAATTTCCACTTTTCAAGTTTTTTATTTATGCTCCTCTTATGTTCATGATCTTTTTCCTATGCCATGATATGCTCACCCCATGCTATATTTTACTTATATATCCTATTACTATGCTTTTAGATCACCCCTTTTGATGTATGTCTTCTTGTGGCTACATGTACTAAGGAGAGGAAAAGTGAAAATAAGAAGATAGAAAAGAAGAAATTAAATAAATGTTTATGCATGATGTTGTAATTGTTATGTATGTTCCTAGTTTCCTCAATAAAATAAACCTTTGGATCTTCAATGTGTTATAATATTATTATTTTTATCTTTAAAATGATGTAATAGTAATTTATGAAAATGGTGGGTCGCTATAGTTGGTATTAGAGGAAAGGTTTTGTTAATTTAGGAATTAGGATTAGTGAACCCTTGGGAAATCCTATAGCATGATACTAAGTAAAAATATGCATAAAAGAATATTTACATCGAGATGACATATGTAATTTTTTTGGTATAAATTGTTTAAATGAATAATTTATTACTGACCATATTACATATGTTTTGTTCTAACCATTTCTATTTTAGAAAATGGTGTGAACCATGATAAATCAGGCTAAAAAATTGTGTGAGGGCCAATGCAACGATTGACTGAAGGACATCCCCAATGATTCGGGAGGTGGAGTTAAAAAAAATAATGGAGATGATTACCCAATTATCTCATGTTATGATCAATAATAACAATAATTGGGAATGTCCTCTTTCACTAAAGAGGGAGCGACTAACTATCGAATGTTTTATGCAGCAACGACCACCGTCGTTTAGTTGATCTTCCAATCCACTAGTTTCATAATAGTGGGTCATCTCCATGGAGAATATCTTTTCTATTCATCACTATTCTGAGATGGAGAAGGTGACCCTAGCCATTTATCGTCTAGATGAAGAAGGTGATCAGTGGTGGGATTTGATTAAGAACACCATGCCAAGATAGGAAATTGAAGAATTGGAATGCAAAGACATTAAGATAATGTTTCTTAATAAGTATTTCCCACACAATCTTCACACAAAGATTGACAGAGAATTTATAGATCTTAAGAAAAAAGAAGGAAAATCGGTCACAACCTATGAAGTGAATTTCAAAAGGCTTTCAAGGTACGCTTCGGGTTTTTTATCAACAGTGATAGAAAAATTGATAGATTATTTAGTGGAATAATAACACACCTTTGAAAAGCTCTCACAATTCGAGACTTTGGGTGTTATGAATACATTTTTTGGTTTTCTCTCAAAGTAAAGATGGATTTTTGAGAATGGTCCCATGGATATGGTGATAAGAAAAGAAAGTTGGAGTTTCAAGCTGGTGGATCTAATGACAAAGGCAGGAAGAAAAATCAATTACCCACATACCAAAAATGTTGGAAGATGCACCATGGAAACTGCCTCAAAGGGATGGGTAAATGCTTCAAGTGTGGGAAAGAAGTACAACATGATCAAGAGTGTTGAAAAGAAACAAAAAGGAAGTAGAATGTAGTCGATGAAAATAAAGAACCACTCATGGTTCAATGCTACAACTGTAGGGAGCTAGGGCACTATGAAAACCAGAGCACTAAACCTCGAGTTATTGAGGGTAATTAGCATCTGAAGCCACTAATGCCAAAGGAACAAGGTAAGGCTTGTGACATCACTACTGCAGAGGTGGATCATGATAATGAAGTTGTACATGGTACACTTCCTATTAACTCAAGAATGGAAAAAGTCTTATTTGATTCTAGTTCTACATATTCCATTATATCTTGAATGTTTTATTGAACTATTGAATCGATTCCCCAAAACCATGAAGTATAGATATTGGTAAAAACTCTAAGTGGTGCAATCATTGAAACCCAAGTGTTTGACTCTTCTCCTATTGGCAGATGTGGGAAGATTCTTCTAAAAAATCTCGTAATGCTTCCCTTAGTGGAATTTGAGACTATAATGGGAATATATTGGCTATCATTATATAGAGCACATATCAACTTTCAGGAAAATGAAATATCATTTCATATTCCAAACCATCCTATACTCCTCTAGAAATTCAAGGAATATCATGAACCTCCTTTGAATAATCCATGAATGGTTTGGGTGTTGATTCCCTATGAAGAAGCATACCTCACCCAAATGGTTGAGTTGATGGAAAGTTCCAACCTTGAGGAAATTCCCATCGTGAGGGAATACATAGATGTATTTCCTAAAGAGTTACCCAGAATTCCCTCGAATCATGAGGTACAGTTCCCAATTGAACTCATACCTAGTGCTACACCTATCTCGTTGTCTCCCTATAGGATGGCTTCTATATAATTGGAGGAGTTAATGAAGCCGATGCAAGAGAATATGGACAAAGGATTCATATTCCCTAGTGCATCACCTTGGAGTGAACTAGTGCTCTTTGTAAAGAAAAAGGATGGAACAATGAAGCCACGTATCTATTATTGAGAACTCAACAAGATCACCATAAAGAATAAGTATACTATTACAAGGATTTATGACCTGTTCGAACAGTTAAGATGTTCTCAATAATTATCAAAGGTGGATCATTGTTCTGGATATCGTCAGGTAAAGGTGAAGAAAGGAGATATTCAAAAGACTGCCTTCTGTACAAGGTATGGGCTCCATGAGTTTTTGGTGATTCCCTTTAGACTTACTAATGCCCCTGAAATCATTATGGATTTGATGAATAGTGTCTTTAGACATTACCTCAACAAATTTGTGGTAGTGTTTATCGATGATATTCTCATCTACACCAAGATAAAGGAGGATGATGAAAAACATATAAGTCTTTTGTTGGCGACATTGAGAAAGTAGAATTTGTATGCAATGTTAAAAAGTGTATCTTTTGGATGAAGAAAGTCACTTTCTTGGGACTTGTGACCACAAGTGAGGGAATTTCTGTTGATCCTTCATAGACAGAGGAGATTGAGGAATGGCCCAGGACCTCTAGTGTCACATAAATCTGTAGTTTTCTTGGATTAGCTAGGTACTACATATGTATTGTGAGAAACTTCTCACGATTTTCAATCCTAGTAAAAAAGTTAACAACGAAAGTGGTAAATTATTTCTGGAAGGAAGAATGTGAGGGAAACTTCAAGGTGCTAATGAGAAGGATGATCACAACTTCAGTACTCACATTACTGAATAGTTGATAATGTTTTTTGATATACAGTGATGCTTCAAATAAATTTTTGGGTTGTGTACTCATGAAATATTTTTATGTGATAGCCAATTCCTCACAATAGTTGAAGATCCATGAGAAAAACTACCCGACGCATGATCTAGAGCTGGAATCCGTGATTTTTTTCCTTGAAATTCAGGCGGCACTACCGTTATGGTGAGAAGTGTGACATATAAACTGACCACAAGAGCCTACAGTATATATTTACGGAAAAGGATCTCGACATGCATTAAAGGAGATGGTTAGAGCTAATCAAGGATTATGATTTCTCTATTAGCTACCATCCTTGAAAGGTGAACTAGGTAGCGGATGCTCTAAGCAAAAAAAAACACACTACTCTATCCATGTTACGAATTGAGAATGACTTTATCCTCTTAGATAGGCAAAGGATGGATTTGGAAATCATAAGGGTAGGGGATACCTCCTACCTTTCCCAAATGATTGTGCATCCATCTATCTAGGAGAAGATTTAGGAAGCATAAAGGGATTATGTAGAGATATAAAATAAGGTGAACTCAGTAAAGGAAGGGAAGCTATAGGAGTTCCATATCGGTGATTATGGTGTGATTCAGTTTGGAATGCGGCTTTGTGTTCCTTAATCACCCGGGATAAAGAAGAAGCTATTGGACAATGCACATAGCTCAACATTCTCTATCCATCCTGGGAGTACCAAGATGTACTGTGATATCTGAGAACACTTCTAGTGGGATAACATGAAGAAGGAGATTGATGAATGTATATCAAGGTTCTTGGTATGTCAGAAAATTGAAGGTGAGCGACAAAAGTCCAAAGGTATGATGCATCCATTGCCTATACCCATGTGGAAAAGGGAAAATGTTACTATGGGAATTGTCATGGGTCTCTCAAAGACGTCAAAGGGAAATATTGTTATATGGGTTGTGGTTGACCGACTCACCATGAATGCCCATTTAATCTCTATTCGGGATGATATCTCACTTGCCCAACTTGAAAGTATATATGTGAAGGAAGTGGTGAGACTGCACGGTGTTCCACTCTCAATTCTCTCTGACCGTGATCCAAGGTTCACATCTAAATTCTGGAAGAGATTTCAGCATGATTTGAGTACTGAATTAAATTTCAGGATGGCCTATCACCCCCAAATTGATGGCCAATCTGAAAGGACTATTCAGACACATGAAGATATGCTTAGAGCCCGCCCTATTGAATTAAAAGGTGGTTTGGATAATCATCTCACATTGGTTGAGTTCTTATAAAACAATTTCTTTCACTCGAGTATTAGGATGGATTCGTATGAATCTCTTTATGGAAAGCGATGTAGAACCCCAACCTGTTGGGATGAAGTTGGAGTAAGAAAGCTACATGGACCTAATCTTGTTCAAGAGATGACAAAAAAGGTTAAAGTCATCCAGAAACACGTCAAAGCTGCTCAAAGTCGGCAAAAGAGCTATGCTGACAACCATTGAAGGGACTTGGAGATCAACGTTGGAGATAAAGTCTTCCTTTGAATATCTCTATGGAAGAGATTCATGTGATTCGATAAGAAAGGAAAGCTAAGCCTAAGGTTTATTGGCCCCTTTTAGATCCTTGACCGCATAAGATCTGTGGCCTATCATCTTTCACTTCCACCGAATACGGCTCAATTTCATGATGTAATTCATGTATCACTTCTATGGTAGTACATCCCAGACCCCTCACATGTACTAAACTCAGAGGTGGTGCAGCTGGAAGATGATCTCTTCTATGAGGAGTATCGAGTAAAGATTATATATCAGAGGGATAAGGATCTACTCAACAAGATAACCCATCTTGTTAAAGTTTTGTGGATGGAACATAAGTTTGTTGAAGTAACATGAGAACCAGAAGAGGAAATGGAGGAGAAACATCCTCACCTGTTTGAGTAAATTGAAATTTCGGGGGCCAAATTTCTTAAGTGGGAAATAATGTAACAACCAATTTTTTTCAATGGAAATTACATTAATATATTTATGTCATTAAATAACATGAAAACACAACATAATGAACTAATAGGTGATAAATGACCTTTAAACATAATTTTGTGGCATCTGTGTTTGTAATTTTGAAAATATTACATACACGGTTGTGTTCAAGATAATTTTTGGAGTCTAATAAAACAAAAAAAAATATGTGAGTAGTAACGTATCCCTAGGAATAGTAACATACCCTTATGAGTATTAATATAACCCTTATGAATAGTAAATCATCCAACATAAGAGTAACCTTACCCATGGATAATTAAATAAATTTTAGAAATCCTAAAAAGTGATAATTTGACATTAGTTAACGTTTCAGTATTTTGTAAGTCATAAATAATTATTTATAATTAATTAGTTAATTTAAAAGAAGATTTATTTTCCTAAATTTTTTTCATAAATTATCGAAACACTGTATTATAGTTTTTAGATAATTCTATAAGACCCTACATAATTTTTGAATGCCCTATAAAATCATTTTTTCATTTTAAAAACAGTTTTTTGGGTAAATTATGATTTTAATTAAAAATTGATTTAATCATATTTATAAAATTATTTTTGGAAAATTGAATTCATTTTTGGCTTCTACATGTCTAAAAATGTTTGGGGTAAAATTTTGGGATTTTTCTGAATTACTTGAATTTTTGATGAATAGTGAAATACTGTAATTTATCAAAATAAGCTAAATAAGCTAATTATAGAGTAACGTGTGATGTTATGATGATGTAATACCACTTGGTTTGGGATCACATGACAAAATTACTATTCCTGGTCATTCAAGACTCACTATTCCATGTCTTATGTGAAATTAATAAACTAATGAATTTTATATTATGGAAACCCCTCTCCCCTCCACTATAAAAACCACCCTTCACACCCTCATTTCCTCACAACTCTCAAGCTCCAAGACATCTCTAAACTCTGCCCAAAAATCCTAACTATCCCCTTTCCGACTTCCAAGAGATATTTTTCTCATCAAAAGTCCAGACCTAGATTCCTTAAGGAGGATCTAAAGAGGAGGATTTAAGAGGTAATTTCTCTCCCTCTTCTCCTTTAATTTCCTTTCATGTTCAAGTTCATATATTGATCTATCCCCACCTATATTCATCCAAATGGTATTTTAACTCTAGTATTATACATTTAATGGAATGTTATGATGCTAATGGGATATTATATCATCCAAACCTTTTTCCCTCTTCCTTTTATTTTATTAAAGAAAACGTTGTTTCTGGGGTGTTAATTTATCACCTTCAAGAACAACATGCTATATTCTTCCATTTCTACCTTCATATCTAGTCATAAAACCATTTTTATGGTTGAACCAGAATATTTTATATGTATTATGTCCTATTTTAAGTTATGTAACTAAATTATGGACATATTACTTTGTGATAAATTAAAACAAGTTCATTGTGATCGAAAAACCGCCCAAATTAACCAAAACAATCGTCATTTAATTATTATCTAATGATTCATCCATATGGTATACAATACAACTCATTATAAGATAATTTTATATTATGGAATTTCGTTAATAAAATTTAATATTAGTTCTGGATGTGTACCCATGTTCTACCAGAACTTCAATTTATGAATACAAGTGAACCACCTAAGAAAAACAATACAAACGAACATCCCAAAACAATGTTTTAAACTCAAAAATCATCCAAAGAAACATAAAATGTCATAATGAAAACATAATTAACCCTATAAATGTATTAAAAGGTTCTGTAATTTCTAATTAAGGTATATAATTTAATTATACAGGACATTAAAAGGTAGGAAACATTCGAATACAAGGTAAGGGAAAATTCCTAATCCCAACATTCATCCTTCGGGTTCTCCCTCTTTCAATCCAATTTTTATATCATTACTCCTTAAAGATCATTTTCATCATTTTAATTCCTTTTCTAGGATATAAATCTTTGTCACTGTTTTTTATTTCAAACAAATTTTTTTCCAAAAGAAATCTTCTTTTAAGAACCCACCTTTTACTTCTCTCTCAAAGTGGACAGTTCTTGTAACATGTATGTTATTCCCTCCGTATTTTGGGAACCCAATGTTTATGAATGTTTTCTTATGATATTTAAACCATTTATTTCCATCTGTGAGTTATGTTCAATTTTGATATATGTTCCATGTGGAAAGCATGGTAATGATAATGTCATGATATGATGGGTTCGCCTTGAGTTATATAGCGCAATATCAATGTTTGAATGTGACAGGTGTGCTCAGAATTATACAACACTCTAAGGCATTTAGTAAAGTGATGAATGTCATCATTAAATGTGAAATTATGTGTGAACAAGATGCTATCTTGGTTCACAAGTGTGTGTGGTAGTTAACCACAAAGACATGATGTTTCATTTTTATGCATTGCCAAATTTCAAGTTTTTTATTTATGCTCCTCTAATGTTCATGATCATTTTCCTATGTCATGATTATGCTACCCCATGCTATATTATAATTATCTATCCTCTTATTGGGATTTTAGGTCACCCCTTTTTATGTATATCCTCAGGTTTCTACATGTACTAAGGAGAGGAAAAGAGCCAATAAGAATCTAGAGATGAAGAAATTAAATAAATTTTTATGCTTGATGCTGTAATTGATTTGTATGATCCTATTTTTCCCAAGAAACTAAACCTTTGGATCCTCTATATGTAATTATATTATGTTTTTATCTTAAAAATTATGTAATATTAATGTATGAAAAGGGTGGGTTGCTATAATCAGAAATCGTCCCTCGCTGCTAGTCGGTAGCCTCTGGCATTTGGGAAAATGCGCTTCAGGTCTTGTGACAGACCTGGTTCGGTCACCCATTGAGTCGCACCCATATCTGGGACATTTCAAAGTGGTATCATTGGATTTTGTTTTATATGAGTTATTTTATTATTTGGTGACAATAGAAAAAGATATATTTTTAAGGGATACAGTAATTACTGTGCCCAGGAGTAGCTACCTCGTGTACAGGTAATGGCAGGATTGTCGCAAAGTAAATTGTGATTTTCTGTTTATGATTATTAAAATTGATTTGATTTTCATCATTGGGTGACACACTTGTTGTTTGATGTTTATATTTTTATACATGGTTTCTATTTAGTTTCAACCCTATGAGATGATGGGATGCCATCTCATGCATCATTTAGGCACATGTTAGAATCACATGCCATGCATAGTTTTCCATGCCATGTAGGTGCATTAGAAGTTTCATGTTGTTGTGGTAGATGATGTGATAGAAAATGAATGATATTTTTATGGGTACCTTATTAGATATGCCTACTATTTATAGGGTATTGGTACAAGTTATGGTTGGGTTATTGGATGCTTAACATTGGTTCATGAGATGTATGGGCTCTCTTGGCCCGTAATTTAGCAGATCATGATCCAACCTGTTGTTGGGAAGATTGGGTGCTAAACATTGGTTCGTGGGGAGTATTGCCCCCCACGGATCGGAATTTGGTATACCGATTCTTGGAAATTAACAAAAAGGGGCTCTGGAGTATTTTTTGAGGTCTTCTATTGGGGAACCTAGACCACACGGCATGTGGTTCAACAAATACATACTATGTTCCCATCTGTTCGGGAAGAAATGAAATTTCTTTAGTACACGTCATGTACTGTATGTAGATGCCATGTAGTTTCTACCCATGTCGTAGGTTGTGTGGGAAAAAACATGGGATAGTGAAACTTTGAAGGCACATGTCGTGTTGTTATTGTACAAGCTGTCTTATGTTGAACATTTGTCCGCCATGTAACTAACAACACAGGCAGAGAAATTTGAGCTTATACACGCTGTGTCAATGAAGAACACACCATGTAGCTAGACCTGAGGATCCAGCTATGTAACTAACAAACACGGGTTGCTGTTACCTCTTCTTAAACACATCGTCCACCTGAGGGACATGACATGTAGTAGAGAATGGTGAGAGTCAATGTGGAATTGGTCATGGAGATGGGAAACCGGGGTGGTGTACACATCGTCTGCAGGTGTAACATTCCATGTATTGGCAGCTAAGTAGTCGTCTGTGTCACTAACAACATGGGCATTTTGAAATTATGTCGTACACCCCAAGTATATTTGGAACATTCCATGTAGTCTGAGCTGTGTACCCGGCTGTGTAATTGACCACATGGGTCGGTGAAGCTCATCCAGTACATGTTGTGTTGATCTTATACACGCCATGCAGTCTTGTATAATGGAGAGTTGCGTAGCTAATCCATGTAAAAGGACTCGGGTAGGGGAAGACAATTCACATACACACCGTGTGTGTAGAAAACACACCGTGTGTTTGGGGCGTTACACGACCAGTTTTGGAAAACATACATGCCCATGTGAAATACATAAAGAAACACAATGTGTAGTTTTTATACATACTGTGTAGTCTTGTTCTGTGAAACATGGATGTTTTCATTCTCCTGTTCCCTTCTCACACTACTTTTTTCAGCCCTTGATGATCTTAATTTAAGGTGTGTGTTTGACCTTGTAGATTCATGCCATCAAGACAAACATGATATGTTCTCCAAGAGAGCAGTAATGATTATACATCAGATATGGCAGGCCATAGGCTACAAATGGATCCTATAGTAGAGCCTGATGTAGAGCCATATGTTATACTAGACACGGGCATAGATACACAGTTCCATGAAGGCTTCATGTGGTTCATGAAGACCTTCCAGGGATCACTGTCAGCTTCCGCATCTATGGAAAAGATGACACGAATATTCCAGTAGCAGCATTCGCCTATGTTTGTAGGGGGTGGTGGACCACAGGCTGCAGAGTCTAGGCTGGGTTCTATATAGATTATTTTTGGGCATCTGGAGACGCCACCTGAATGTAGGGTCAAGCTCGGGACTTACATGCTGTGTGATTCTGCCATTAGATGGTGGGATGTTACCACCCATATTGAGCATCACTAAGAAATGTCAAGGGATGATTTTCAGGCGGTCTTCTATGACTTTTTATTTTCGAAGATGTTGAGGGAAGATCAGGCTCTAGTGTTCATGAATCAACAGTAGGATACCATGAAAATGATGGATTATTCTTCCTTCTTCACTAAGCTACAGTTCTTCGCACAAGTTGTGGTGGGAGATAAGGTGTTGAGGACTCCATGCTTTGAGGATGGTCTTCAATATGACATCTAAGCACTGGTGAATGTTTTCAGGTTTCCTACAGTGCATGCTATTGTGAACCAGGCATTGATTAATGATCAGAACCTACGGGAAGCTAGTGGTGTAGGCCAGGCCGGTTCAGCACCAGTTTCTGTTACTATTTCTATCGGTACGAGGAAGAGGCAGATAGATTTATTGCATGGTTGCAGTTATAGCCAGAGGAATTCATCAGGTGGACAGGTGATGTGCTACCAGTGCATTAAAGAGGGTCACAAGAGACCTCAGTGTCCACGTGACCTAGTGAAGCGCCGAGATTTCATAATGATGGGTCATCTACAGTGATTTTGTAGGGCATTTCCACCAGTGGCTAGTGAGAGGGGTTCTGTGCAAACTCCATGTGCAGATGCATGGCCAACCGCTTCTTACCAATTAGGAAATTGGGATACATCGAGGTGTTTAGGCCGAGGTGGTGGTCGTCGCCCTGGTAGCCAGACACCAGGATCTCAGAGAAAGCAAGGCGGGTCATCTTAGGGTAGCCAGGCTGTGTCATAGGGCCGCGACACTTGGCACGCATATGCAGTGCACCAGACCCTACATGTGCATGATCTGATACCTTCAACTATTAGAGGTACTATTATTGTTCCTTCTGTTTTACCTTTAATACATTTTGATACTGGTGCTGCACATATCATTATATATGTTCCCATTGTGGAGAGCCTTGGGCTATGTGTTTCTTATTCTTCTGATGTTATGACTCTAGACACTCCGTTGTGGATTTTAACGGATGGTGTGCATCAGTGAAATGATTTCCCCCTAGAATATAGTGGGTGTGACTTTATATGGGACCCTATGTCTTAGAGATGATGAGATATGACTTCATTCTCAGGATGGAATGGTAGATACCCTTTTGATCCTTTGTATATTTCTATCATCGTAGGGAGAGTTTCACGTCACTTGAGGGAAGAGAGTTTCTATACAAGGGTGAATGGGATGTCTTGGTGAGCCGAGCTCAACCCGAGCATCGTGGGTGTGGTGGAGTGACAACCCAGATTGCGAGTTTGTATATGGATGAAAGAGTAAAATGTCAGAAGGATTTCCCTCTAGTGGTTGATCATTTTAGGGAAGTCTTCTCGGATGACTTTTCATATCTTCCTCCAGAGAGAGAGGTGGATATCTCTATTGATCTAGTGCTAGGAGAATTACCAATTTCTATTCCTCCTTATAGGATGGCTACACTAGAGTTGCATGAGCTCAAGAGGTTGTTGGAGGAGTTTCAGGAAAAGGGTTTCATCAGACCCAGTACTTCTCTTTGGGGTTCTCCTGTCCTGATTTCTAAGGAGGATAGTACCCTTAAACATTGTGTGGATTATCGGAAGCTAAACCAGTTAACAGTCATGAACTGATATCCCTTTCCAAGGATTGATGATTTTTTTGATCAACTTCATTGAGCACGAGTCTTATTGAATATTGACTTGAGATACAGATATCATTAATTACACGTTAGACCATCCGAAATACCTCTTATAGCTTTTCAGAGAAGATATGGTCTATATGAGTACTTGGTCATGCCATTCGGACACACGAACATGCTAGCAGTTTACATAGATCTGATGAATCACATGTTCCACCCTTATCTGGATTATTTTGTGGTAGTCTTCATGGATGATATCTTGGTGTACTCTTACACTCGACACGACCATAATACCCTTCATGATATCATTCTTAGTACACTGAATGGACAACAGTTATATGCTAATATGTCAAAGTGACACTTTTGGATGGGCTGTATACACTTCCTGGGTCATATTTTCTCATAGGATGGAGTTGTGGTAGACCTAGAGAAAGTGAGAGCAGTAGTTTCCTAGGATCAGTCTAATAATGTGTTTGAGATAAAAAGTTTCTTGGGGCTGGCTGGTTAAAACAGGTGCTTTATACAGTACTTCTTCTGCTTAGAAGCGCCGTTGACAGGTTTGATAAGAAGGGTGTGAAGTTTGTTTGGTCAGAAGCTTGCAAGATAGCCTTTCAGGAGTTGAATGGACGATTGAAATCAGCACCAGTCCTGATACATCTAGAACAAGGGTAAAGCTATACAGTTTACTATAATGCATCTGGTATTGTGTTTGGAGCAATTTTGATGCAGGGCGATTGAGTAGTGGCATACGGGTCTCGGTATTTGAGGCCACATTATAGGAATTACTCGACACATGATCTCGAGTTGGCCGAAGTTGTTCATTTGTTATGTTGTTGGAGACATTATCTCTTTGGAGATAATTTTGTGGTTTTCACGAACCATAAAAGTCTCATATACATTTTTACCCAGTATGAACTGAATTTGAGACAACAAAGGCGGGTTGAATACCTTCAGTCCTTTGACTATGAGCTTGCCTATACACCTAGTGAAGGTAACACAGTTGCTGATGCACTGTGTAGGAGGACTCAATTACAAGCATTACAGGGAACCAATGGTGAGCAGAAGCTCATGGATTTGTTCTATGACATTCATTTTGAGGTGAACTATAGTCAGGGGAGAGCATATCTTTGTTACATAGTTGTGACTTCGACCCTCCAGGATAGAGTGAGGATGAGACAAATACCCGATTCAGAAGGCCTAGTTCTACTCGTGTTAGTGTCAAGTGAGGATCCTCCTACTGATTGAAAGATAGGTGATAATGAGGTACTGCATTGTCATGGACCAGTGAGTGTTCCAGGGGCTATACGAGGGGAATTTATGTGGGAGTTTCATGCTTCACCTTGGGCTGTGCATCCCGGAGTTACCAAATTGTATTATGACTTGAGAAGTCAGTATTGGTGTCTGGGTATGAAATGGGACGTAGCTGGTTTTATTCCGAGATGTTCCCCTTGTCTGCAGGTGAAGGTAGAGAATCAGTGGCTAGATAGACTGTTACTATAGTTACCCATTTTGAATTGAAAAATGGATGATTTCATGATGTACTTCCTGACCGGGTTGCTGACGTCACCTCGAGGTAGTGATGTCGTGTGGGTTGTTGTGGAAAGGCTTATGAAAGTTTATCCCATTTTTCCGATCAATGTGACTTTTGGTGTTGACGAGCTCATAATGTTGTATATCTGAGAGGTTTTATGTCTTCATGGGGTGCCTAATTCTATCGTTTCATTTATGGATGCCCACTATACGTCTCATTTCTCACAGAGTTTCCGGAGGTAACTAGGTACACAGGTCCTTCTAAGAAAAGATTACCAGCCTCAGACCGGTGGACAGTCAGAGAGTACGATACAAGTACTTGAGGACATGCTGCGTGCATGCATCCTGGACTGTGGGGGCTCTTGGGGAAAACAAATAACCTTGGTCGTGCTTTCCTACAATAACAGTTTTCGGGAAACTATTGAGATGGAACCTTACGAGGCTTATTATGGTAGGCCATACCGATCACCCCTATGATGGTTGGAGGTAGCTAAGGTAGATTTACTGGGTTCACGTCCCGTGTAGGAGACTTTTGAGCAGGTCTAGTTTATTTAGTAGCGGATGGATACTGCACAGTATCATGAAAAATTTTATGTTGATCACCGCAGATGACTATTGGAGATCATGGTCTCAGATTTAGATTTCTTGCGTGTTTCACCGAGGTTGTAAAATAGGTGGATCAGGAGACTGGGTAAACATTCACCAAGGTACATTGGATTGTTTCATATTTTGGAGTGAGTTATGCCGGTTTCCTATCGGTTTCAGTTACCACAGAGGTACCGAGCCATGCACAATGTCTTCTATGTATCTCAGTTGCGCAGTTATCATTCAGACGTGTCTCATGTTTTTCATCCTGAAGAGGTTGAATATATGGCTGATTTATCCTTTTAGGTGCGTCAAGTTTGTATTTTTCATAGGAGAACGAAGGTTTTCGGGGCAAGTCAGTTCCTCTCGTACGGGTGCTATGGCAGCATGGCCAAGTGCGGGAAGAAATTGGGAGCAGGAGACTGACGTATGTGCTCAGTGGCCAGAGTTATTTTGAGCTTTATCTTCACCACCCTTGAAAGGGGCAATTCAGGGATGAATTTTTTTAAGGGGGGATTTTTGTAAGAACCTGGTTCATATTCTTGATGTATAGGATTCATTTTTCCTTCTTCCCTTTAAGGTTTTTGAGAAAATAAGGAAAATGAGGGAAAATCCCAAATTTTGTGGGTACTCGTTGTGTACTTTTCCACAAGTAATTTGGCTATGTGGGATGGGTAAACAGGGCATGTAGGCCTGTCGGTGATGAAGGGTGTAAAAATTGACTACACCTCATGTATATAGTATTTACATGCCCTGTAATCAGTCGGAAGGTGAATAGTAAGGCGGTGGAAGTAGCCACATACAAAGAAATAGTACACACTGTGTACTCAGAAATACATGCCATGTACTCATGTCGACAGATGAACAGTTCAGCGATGAAAAGTATCCGCCAGAGGAATAGTTAAAAAAAATGAAAAGTACACTCTGTTTACTTGAGAGTAAACGCCGTGTAAGGTGTTTTTTTCTCTTAAAATGGGTAGTAGACTCCTCTTTTGACATAGAAATCCTATGACGTCGGAAGAGGACGTGAGAGAGGGCTAGAGCTTGGAGGATCTCCTGATCATCCACCAGGACTCAGATTCCTTCACTAATAATCTCGATTGAACCACTCGGGTGAGTTCTTCACTCTTCTTGAACCCTGTCTTCCAATTCATTCTGGAGGGGATGTTATTTTGGTATGAACACATTTTATTTTATCCCAGATCTATTCTACACTCAGGTTTTTTCGGAGGTGTCATTCACGTAAATTTATCAGAGGAGATCATGGTTGGTGGTATGATGTTTAATTAAAATCGTTTTTTATTTTTTGTGTACTGTTTTTCTACACACCCTTGTTTGGGGTGTCATATTGCTGAGGCCTTATTTAATTAAGATATCTAGAATTTCATATATAATTGGATGATAATTATAAATTGTTGTTTGGGATCATTGCTTGGATCTAGGGCCACCTTGTTGGTGTGTTTCCCTTGTTTAGCCATTTCCCCAGGATACTCGAGGGTATGCCGAGATTTATCATGGTAGAGTTTTCTTGATAGAAAATGTATATAATTGCTTTCTTATGTGTTGGGACTGTCCCGATTTCTTTTTCATCCTGAGGTATGTGTTTCTCCTGCCTGAGGGCAAGTGTTGTGTTTAGCATGTGGGAAACTTTTCTTATTCCTGTGGGTAGTTGCTTCCGTGCCTGAGGGTATTATCTCATATGCCTGAGGGAAATATTCATTATTCCTAAGGGAAATCACCTGAGGGTTTCGATTCTGATTACCTGAGGGAAGGTTTTGCATGACTTTGGACTCTGTTTTACTCATATATTCACTGTGGTAATTTCATAGGTTTTACATGAAAAGCTAAAGCAAAGTCTTGGAATTGATTTACCTTGAACTTGTTAGATAACTTATTGTGGTTTTTCTGCAGCATTGTATAGGATATTGGCAGCTGAGGCTGAGTATTATGAACCTATAATTTAGTTATATTGAATTTTTAAATAATAATTAAATTTAAATGGAACTGGTGGGAATATTTATTTTTTAGAAATTCATGGTTTATTGTATTTCCTTACTATACACTGTTGTTGCACAAACTCACTGACAGTTGGGCACATGCCTTTGGTGGTTGTCTAATGGGAATTATTTATCACACACTATTTGTGTCATTTCTTATGCCCAAACAAATCATATTGCTAAAGGCATAGATATGGGCATGATTCCTTATGCCGGTACTTGATTGTTGCAGAGGAGTTGGAGAGCATGGGATCGAGCATAGTCTTACAATGCTGCTGAGTTCCTACTGTATTATTTTATTCTGCTTTTCCATATTTTTACATTGTATTGTATTGTTTCAGATTGTAGTGTATCCTATTTTGGCTAATTTCATAGAATTAGGGAAATATTTCATCATTATAGATGACTATTGGTCTTTTCATTATTTCAGTACTATGTTCATTTTAGTACAAGCATTGTTCACTGTTTCTACCTTTGTATGATTGTATTTTGTTCCCCTATGTTACACTTTGACTAATGAGGTCATAGTTGACGCTACTATCAGACCTAGGCCCTCGCTGCAAGTCATAAACCTCTTGCATTTGGGGAAATGCACTTGGGGACATGTGACCAACCGGGTTCGGGCACCCGTTGAGTGGCACCCAGATTCGCGACGTTACACAGGGAACACACTTCATAATCATTTCAACGTCATGCATATGTGTACTACATAGATTATATAACAATGATTCATTCAACATCATCATTTATTCCATGATAAATGAATGAGTAATAAATACATGAAATTCTATAATTAAATATGTATATGCTTATAAATTTGAATACCCTCGATAGAGAAATGAGAATGTTATTCACTACATGATGATTTTGGCATTGAAAATCGTGGTGCAATTTTGGTAGCCTAATGGAGTGACATAGAAATTCATAAATTTTTTTATGAGATATATTGGGGTATTTAATCAAATATAAATGATATGTAGAGTAAGGGGGTTATATAAATATATTTCCCAACATAAGGAGTTTGGCAATATAAGGTCTATCATAATAGAGAAACTAGAAGATAAAGTATAAATGGAATAACTCTTACAAACGTTCGTCTTGGTAACAAGTGTAAATGGGAGGGATTAACGAGGGTGAAAGAGGTCTCTAATAATAAAAAAATTAATAAGGCCCATTTGGCGGAGCTGTAAAAACATACCCCATAATGATTAATTGAAAATAAATGTGTGTAACATTATATTGTAACTCGAATAAAAATGTGAATGTAAGGAAAGTGAGGTTCACTTACTTGAGTGTGTGACTTCAAAAGAACGAAGAGGGGATTCTTGTGAGATAGGTGTGCCTTGGGAGGATTATAGAGACAGTAGGGAAGATTAGGGATGTGATACAAGGATTTTAAATGAATATAAGTGGGATATTGGTTGGGCTTATATATGAAATCAAAGTTAAATTCTTTAATATTTCACAAACATAGGTATTGGAATCTATATAATTATATATTCAAATAAAAAAACATCCCATGGTTTTGGCCTAAGTTTCATTCCAAACAGGAATGGAAAAAATTATTTTATAAGTAAAAGGTATGAATATATTAAAATATTTCCATTTTCTTATGTGGAGGTGAGTCACACCTTCAAGGAAATTATTTTAAAATCATAAAATATTGTATATGTCTTGGCGGATTCACTAAGGATTTATAAAATAAATAAATAAAAATCTAAAATAAAATTATTTAAATTTGAAAACATATAATGGGAATATAATTCCAATTATAGTATTTATTATATCATTTTGGGGTCATTATTATGTCACAAAAACATATTTTATTAATACAGTATTTAATTTTTACCCACAAATTCGACTGTCTCAGAAAATTATGAAATAAATTTTTTTGCATAATTTTGACATCCTGATTCTAAAAATAAAATTCATTTTATCTAAATAATTTTATTAATATTTTAACTTTCTCTTTTAAAATGAAAACTTACATTTATAGAAAATTTGAGGGGTTTGAAAAAAAATTGTTTTCAAACCATAATAAAAATTACATTTAACTACATAAAATTTATATAATAATTTACTATTAATAAAAGTAATTTAATTATAATATGTTTTTTAAAATAGAAATTATTTCAAAAATTCGTTATTTCTTTAAAATAAATTCTTTAAAAAATACACTTTCTGTTTTATCGAATAAGAATATAAATATAATCAAATTGATTTCTCAATAATAAATAGATAAGGAATTTTTATAATCATCATTTATAAGATTTGGTTTTATAGTATTATTAATAAAAAATTAGTTTAGTATAATAAAATTTATATTTCTCATAATTCTCATTTTTACATGAAGAACAAATTTATCACATTTATCATTTTTTAAAGGATGACTATTTTCAAAAAGGAATTGATGGAATTTTTCATTTATTTATAAAAAGGGCTTTCAAATTATTAACTAATACCATATTACATACCACATTATAACATCTTCATAAGACCTAAGGGTATACTGTGTGATGATGGAGGACTCTTGGGGTGGCTCAGATAACATCGTTCTGGTGGTAATATCTATTAAATTGAACATCTCTTGTATACGATTTCATTCAATCATAACATGTTGAAGTTACACTTGGTCTTGGAAAATAGAAAATCCCAATGATTCTTACTTCTTTAAAAACTCTATCAAATGAGGTTCATACAGCCTGAGTATACTGGATGAGGACATCCACTCTTTTGAATGTGTCGAAAGGATTTATTTAAAAACAATTATTTTTATCAGTCATGTGATCACAATTCAATATCTATATTATCAATGGTAATGATACATAATGTTCATTTAAACCAAATAATAAAATAGAGTTCCAATGTTTTCAACATCCATAAGTCATTAAAAGAAAGGGAATTATATTCATAAAAGATCAGGTTGTTACATTGGTGGTTACCTAATGGATCTATTTATGTGCGGCTATATAGTGTGAAATGTACCACCAACTATTAATATTTTACATACTTGTCTTGTATGAGATATCAATGAATGAAATTTTTTCTAGTCTCAGATGATAGGAATGGGTGATATTTAATGCTTTGTTGGGTTTCTCAGGGGAGGGAGAGATAACATGTCCAATTCTCCGGTTAACAGTGGTTGGGAAACAGACCATGGTGGTTGGTGTCACATCAATGGGGAAATTGTAATGATACTTATATTGTGGGAAATAATTTATTGGTTATGTATTATTGACCCTCTTGTGGATGGGTCACATGATTGTATATCTAGTCATGGATTTTTCATGGTAGCATCGTGATACATGGGATGAATCCTTGATGTGCCTTGATGTGTGAAGTAGGTAAAAACTATATTTTTTACTCAGTAGAGGATATATTTATGTAATCTCAATGGGAGTTGGGTATATACATGGTTTAGTGTGTTTGGGAGGCTGTGGAATTACAATTAAAGAGCGGGAATCATGATCAAGAGATGGATATAGATTGAAATAATAAGACATGTGTATTTGAAAGTTTTTGGCTAAAGGTAGTATGAATGGGGTTAAAAATAATTTTGCTGATAATGGATGAAATTTAGGTCTCATTTCTTGTTTAATAACTAAACTATGTGTTATAGGTTTCATATAGACTTTAAAATAAAATCTAATATGTTATCATTTTGGTTATGGATGGTGTTTAAATGACAACTTCAGTTGTTTTTCGATAACGAGGATGTAAGAAAATAATGATTTTCATTCTCAAGGGATTTTTGGGTGCATTATGTTATGAGTAATGGCCTGATCATTTTATAAGTGAGAGTTTGTGAATATTTAATATTTTCTGATTGAAGAGTTTTAAGTAATAGAATATAGTGGTTATAAGGTCAATATTATGGTGGATAAAACCATATCTCTATCACTAATTGGATGATGTTATAATGAACGTTTGATATGGATTGTATTGTGAAAATCACATAGGGGTGTTTTAGTTTTTTAAGGGCTATAGCTTGAGGTTTTTATTGATTGATTGAGGTTCTCAAGTTAGATGTTTTTCTTCAGTTGTGTTTCGAGCTATTGGAAACTGATTAATGTTATTGGATAAATGTATAGTCACTAGTGCTACACATGGATGACCACAATGACTTCTATAGTATAATACATATTATGATTTGGAGGTAGTATGATCTCATGTCTAAATGGATTGATTTTTTTCTGAATTAATTAAATTTTCATTATTGAATGCATTGGATGTTCAACTATCACTTTAAATGTAATTTAGAGTGTTGGAATTCCTAAAAATAGTGTTCTGAGATGGGGAATGATTTTTGGGAGGTATCCTAGATGTTCTAATGAAATTGGAGGATATAATATTGTTGGATTATTTTGAAATGGATCCTGGTTTGGAGTGAATGTTTTTGGATAAATAATGAGACACCATGATGCTTAGAAATTTTCTAGTTCTTATTGATTTAATCACCTCCAGGTTGCATGATTAACACATGGTTAAGAAAAAACAATGTATGGTCAAAGGGGAATTTGTGTGTTAATGAAGAGGACCTATTAAAAAACACATGGTCTATAGATGGTGTTAGAAAAAATGTGCACTTTCTTGATTAAGGGAGGTAGTGTTAGGATCATTGTTTGAACACAATTTATCAAAAATTACAACCTTACTGTTTGGGGAATGAGTTTGGTATTGTATGGGTGTTCATAGTTGGAACACGTTTTCCCAAAAAAAATTCAAATCCATGTGAGTGGGTGGCCTTTGATATAGCAAACCACAGGGTTGGGATAAAATTTGAAAAATTTTGTAGAAAAAACATTTGGCTACAAAAAATTCAATTAAAATAGTATTTTATGTTTAAGTATTTTCTATTCCGAGATCATATTGAATCCATATCATTTCTGATAAATTGTCAACATGAACAATATAAGGAATCTCTTACCTCCCTCCCTACAATAAGCCTTAATATAGAGGTTTACATGGGGTAATTATTTGGTATTTTTATGTAGGATCTATCCTTGAGTAGCTTCTCTCCTTGACCCCCTTAATTTATTTTAATTATAGATATCCATGGTTTTTTATGTTCATGATTCCATTGAATCATGGTAGAATTATTTGTTTCTCATAGGGATTGTGTTCTTCTTTGATAAAGGAGATCCTATGGTGTATGTTTCCCGACATTGTGTGCCATTTCATTATGGTATGTGTCTATGTTGAATTTTCATTGGTTTTTTAAAAATATTATTTAATTAGATTTTGAATTATTATAGTAACTTAAGGTTTTGGACTATGATGTGGTTGGGGTAATGCCATGGGACTTTCATTAGTGGTTTTTTTAGTTTAGGTGAATCATGATCACCCTATGTGTCTTACATCATTATGAAAACTATTATAAATTAATTAGTGATATTTTTTATAATTAATTGATTGATTTTTCAAGATGTGAGAATAATGCATTATTATTTGAGAAGATTTTGGTTTGGTGTTGATGGGTTTTGGAAAGACTTGGATGAGCATGGGCAAGTCTACCGTTCTTTTGAAAATATTAGGAAGGCATCATTCATGAGGTAGGTTTTCTAAGAGCATTACCGATTGTCTTAATAAAATTATATTGGAGTTGTGATATATGCCTTAGTTATCATTTGTGTTATTCTTTCTTCCTTGATTTATGAATTTTTTTTGTCCTTATAGTAATACTATGGACACTCCCTAGATTTGATTGCATACATAGTGATGTGACATTGGACCTCTGTACACCCATACAGTGTGCCAACCATTGTAACAAGAATGATTTATGTTTTCTATTTCTGTAATAATTATTTTGAGGTTTTTCAAGTAGTTATAAATATGTGTATTGGATTTTGAATTGGTTTTAGGTTTAAAAGAGATAAATCTATGTTTTGGAGTTAATTTTGATTGGAATGTGCTGTTGAGCCCCGTGTTGTTTATAAAAATAGGTTTTAAATGGATTTCAAATGTTTAATTGAAAATTTAATGTCATGACCCTCTAAATGGTACCCTTGAAATATGATGGTCTTGGTAGTTGTTTTTATTTTTTAAGAGTAAGACCCATCTTTAATGATTTGTTTCAAAAAAAATTAAAGAAAATGTTTGATTTTGGTTTTATTTACATTTTAAATTTTTTATATTTTTATTGAGACCTCTGTTGATTTTAATTTACATACATAGAATGATCAATACTATTATTTACAAGGAAAATGGAAACGGTTTAATAGTTTTTTTATATTATCAAATGTTATTAAGAACATTCAATTAATGTGTATTTGAGTAAATGATAAAATCGTTTTACTGGGAAATTGGTTTTATATATGGAATGTAATGAATAATTGGAATTTGGAAAAATGGTATTAATGGATAAATGAATTATTGGTGATGGTAAAAAATGATGTGCTAAATACCAGTTCGATTCATGGAATAATTCCTTATGTTTTTTGACCCGTGACTAATGGATTTGAGATGTTAGAAAAATTTTCTACTCCCAGATTTTGAGAAGACTAGATTGATGATCAAGATTCCCTATTCACCTCATATTTTAGTTAAAGGACCGACTCTTCCAAACATAAGAGTTTGTATGTGGAATTACATATAAAGGTTGTGATAGTCAGACATGACATTCCATGTCCTTGATAGATTCATGGATTGATTATCCATGCTTTCTGAATTGTCACCCCTGGTGGGGATATCTATACATAGTTTACTAGATCTCGTGGGTGGATTCATGGACTAATGATCTGTGTTTTTAGACATATGACCTCATGTTTTGGATGATTGGACATGGAGTACCAGTTCTCATTTGGATTCTTGGATAGAGGATCCATGATTTCCATCATATTACCCCTATGATATATTTATCTGATTTCCATATTTGACCAAGTTAGTATTAATAGAAATGGGTAAATTTTGGTGATAAATAACAAATGAAAATAATTTATATATTCTTAAATTTTAAAAATAATTTTACCTACATACTTTTTGTGGTTATTACATTTCCTGCATATATTGGTGTGCAAATTAGTATTTTAATAAGTCATATTTGGTGGCACCCTATGGAGTTTCAATCACAACCTTATTAGGACCAATCATCACTTCAGTTCCTCAGAAACTCTCATGTTTTTTTTGTACACACATGTTGGGGATAAGGATTGTATTGTGTAATGTTGTTTGTGTAGGATTACTTAAGTTGAATCATATGGGTGGATAGGTTTGGATCGAGATTCTATGGATCACTCTTGTTTTTTTTAATTTCAATAATATTGTAAACACATCAATGGTAATTTTTTATATGTATGACCTAGATGTTTGGGCTCTTATTTCATTTCTTTTTATCACTGCATGTTTCAGTTTTAGTAAAAGAATTTTTTCTCTATACTTTTATATCTATGATTTTTGGTTGTATACTTCTATTTTTCCACTTTGATTCACGGGTATAGTCTCATAAAATTCCTATTCTAGACCCCCACTGATAATCTGAAGCCTTTAGTGTATAAGGTGGTGCACTTGACTTCATGTGGTTGACTGGATCGAAAAAACTATTTAGTGGAATCCCACTTTGGACATTATATTATCTATCATATGTGAAGTTAAAACATCACTTGTTCATTGGTCTCAACTTGCACCTCCCAATAAAGATGTGTTTATTTTTCTTCACCGGATAATTTTCCATGTTAATGATGAATGAAATAAATTTATATCTTATTTAAGAAATTATATTGACTCCCTAAAATTAATATATTATCAAATTTTATAAAATTTACATCCATTGCAAATTGATTACATTTCATGTTTCTATGTTTCGAATACCACCTCCACGAAGCACTGTAATTAATTTTTTATTTTCAGCATATACGAAATTTCAAGAAGGTGGAAAAGGGGATAAATATGAAATTTATAAAATATTTTTTAAAAATGTAAGATATTAATTAATTTATTTTTTCCCACCCATTAGAAAAACCAAAATGTTTCTCATGTATTCGTATATTTGACATTCCCAATGAATGGACACAATACATTTTTCAATAATTTCTTACAGTAGTGGGTTTGAATATTTATCCAATGTATAAAACAATAATTGAAACATTATTAATATGATATAGATAATGTATTCATAACTCCATTGACCATGGTCAATGAACTGATGTGGTTTTGAGATTATAAGAAGAACAACCCCAATTGGTCACATGTGAACCTAAAAATTTAGTATTAAATGAACCCTGATAAAAAAAATTGTAAATGGAAAGATGATAATAGAATATAGATGAAAATTCCCTTAAAAATTAAATAACTTATATATTTTTATTAACTAGGCAATATAAATTTTACAATGCTATAAGGTATTTAATGTGAGATATATTTTATCTTTATTTACTTCCTTTCACACTCATTCCATGTTCAACCTATATATAATTTTACAAGGGGTATATAATGAAAAATGTATTCATTTTATCATACATGTAATGAAATTTATTTTTAAAAAAAATTAATCAATCCTTTAATAATTTTTTGATTCAAATATTACTAAATTAGTATGGTATTTTTCTTTAAAACCATGTTAAAAAAAATTCCATTAAACTAATTTTAATACATTCCCATAATCATTGAAACTTTTTATGAATGATTTAATTTAAAAATAAAAAACATTAAAATTTATTATTCATATATTATATAGTTTCTTTTCAAATATCTAATAATAATTTTTTTAACATTTTAATTTTTTGTCACTTTTGAATTATTTTACAAATGTTTTTTTTATAATTTTATACATTAGTGTTATATCGCAATCTCATTTATAGTAATTAATAAAAAGTGTAATATTCATGTTTTTACTTTTTTATGAAGTAAATTCAACTCAAATTTTTTTGTTGAATTATTTTGTTTTAAGAGTATTCAAAAGGGAATAGATACATCTATACATTTTAATGTTGAAATGGAAATTTATATTCTTATGGGATCAATTGAGATCATGAAATTATTTTATGATAATTATGTCTAATATGACAAATATTTTTTGGATGATATGATACAAAACAATTATGGATGATGAGGGGTGATCTTGATATAACTCATGGTAATGGGTGAGACTGATATATCTCTATAATAAATTGTGTAATGGTTCTGACTTTGAAAGTGAAAATTATGGTCATAACGTGGTATGATACTCGCATGGAATTAAATATGATTTTATTATTCTGATTTTTCTAAAAAGTGGTCATTATTTATGAATATGATTCATCAAGCTACCAATTCTATTTTTTCTAAAAAATTCTTGGATACTTTTTATTCACGTGGAAAATTAGTTTATGATCATTTGATGGTGATAGGTTTTTTATGAAGTTCATACCCCTCATATTACCATAATTATTCTTATATATTAATAATGGGGTTCAAATGCTTTTTTTGGGAAAATATACAGTTTCTCATATTGATTTGTTTTATTTATGTTATGAATGATTTATTCTTAAAAGGATAATGGTTTTATATTTTTATAAAAAATAAAAAGATGCCATTATTTTTATATCATTTAATAATATTTCAAATCTTATGACGTGTTATGAAATGTGTCCAAGGGACTAATGATGAGGAGGAATCGTTATGAAGTCTTTTTGTGAATAAAGAAAATTTTCCCTGATTAAATATAGTATGTCATTAGTGGAAAAAATATAAAAATATAAAATAGAATTTTTTGTGAAAAATGGGAATTGGGTTCCATTATTCTTTATATAATGTTGTGGTAATCCTAATTAACAAATATTCCAAACATGAAATATTATTTTAATTTATAAAAGTTTAGACCGTTTCATAAATCATTTTAATCTGAGTTAATTAAGATATAATGGATTATATATACCTCTAAAATGAAATACCAAAATACTTTCCTCTCTTTCATACCTACATACTAGATTTCATTGTGTTATACTATGACAATAGTATGAATTCTTAATGTGTAAGAAAAATTAGGACTATAATCGTACATGCCTTCTTGGAATATTATGTTGATTGTTTTAGAGTCAATAGTCTTTATAGGATACTAATTGAGGGATTAGTTGATGTTTGAAGTTTAGTTCTACTATAGTATGTGGTTCATTCTGTGAAAGATGAATTCATAGTGTGAATTAATATCGGTTGATATTCCATGTAATTTTGGTTGATGTCCACTATGATGTGTTTTGCGGGTTTTATAAAATAAGTCACATTCATGGATTGAATTACCACACCACATGAGATTTCACATCATGAACATTTAATTAATTATATGAAAAATGTGAGTTACATACTGTTTATAAATAAGTTTTTTTTGAAAAATACCTCATTCAGCTCTCATTTTTTGGTTTTTATGAATTTCCTTGGTATTTTGACATATTATGTCTTTAATATTTAATCTCTTGTATCTTGAGGTTGATATTTGGTGATTTTATCTATGTTGTACTTTTTTCCCAGTCATTCTCTATCATTCAGAACATATAAATTCAATGGTGTGACATTGTTTTGGTTCGGGTTGTGTTTTGGATTTGTTTTGATGTTCCCTTAGTCTGAACCAACCTAACTCAGAGCTTTCCTCATACTATTATGGTATCAAGGCTATTTACCCTTCTCCATATTCTATGTAGTAAATCAGAAATCTTAAATGCAGAAGAATATCCTTTTTATTTTAATATATTGATGTGGTAGTATTTCATACTTTTACATTCTACTAGTCGATATTAAGGGTTTTCATAATTAAAATAATGAACTTTCTTAACCAGAACAGGATTAGAATGGAAAGAAATAATATGTCTTACATATTTGATATTATATCTAATTGTTGTATACATATTGTTTTCTGTTATGAAAATAAAGGCTATTATGATACATTCTTATTCTATATGTTATATTATTATGAAACATATATTTTTCTTTTTTGATTTTTCTCACTCCAAAATAAATAATAATAATATATATGTGGATAATAAGTTATTTTTCCATTAAAATCTAGTTGATCTAAAAATTCTCTTGATAAATAAAAATGTAATGTTATTTATACCATTGAACCTAAATGGTGGAATCCAAGATGTGATGATTTATCTGGTTATTCATGTTTTGTAACATTTTGTGGTGTTGGTAGTTTTTCCATGATGGTGGTGACCGAATGAGTTTTGAAATCAGTGGGGAGGTTGGGTGAGGGTCTATTAGAAAGTGATCTTATATGGGTGGTTATGGAGTTGTAATATTTTCTGTTTTTCATTATTGTTTTATTAAGTCTTAATTGTCACTTGTGGTGAATGAGTTGTGTAGTTATTTCGGTTTTGTGGGGATGGTTGCATTATAATCGGTGGGTTGTTGTGAACTATGGGGTTTTTAGTTCCCCCCTTATCTAGGGAATAAATCATATTGATGAAATGATGTTGTACTTGTTTGTAAATGAATAAGAGGTGATTAAAATAATGTGTTCTAATGTACATAAATAAATTCAATAAAAAATTAATGGGTTGGTTAACTATGAAAATTATTATTAATTGGGAATTAGTGAAAACATTATAAAAATGGAAAATGGGGGAACCTATAGTTGAAAGTGGGATTTTTTTGAATTTGTGTAGCGGTTGAATGATGCATTGAATATTGTGGTGGCATTGATCATGATGGATGTTTTATGGTAAATTGGGGTTGTTGTGGTGAATTATAGTTGACTTGGTGTAAACCCATAGGTTGGTTATTGAGTGTTATTTGACTATCCTTTTTTTCATCTTCACCCAACCTGAGTTGGATGACCGTACCAATACCAAATGGTTTTTTTGTTATGGGTGGTTTCCCTAATATATAGGATGGAGATGATAAATATGAATGTATACCTTTATTCAATGATGTTCATTTAGAATTAATGATACAGGTTTGTGTTGGTGATTACCCAATGGGGATTAAGATATAATATGTGGTGGAAGTCTTGTGTTTTTGGAGGAGAGAATGATGTTGATGTCCTTCAAATTTATGATACCATGCATTCTAGGTTTTGTGATCATTTTGTGATTTGAAAGGATGATTACTAATTCTAGAATATGAAGTAAGACTTCATAATGGTGTGGTATGTAGGGTTGCATCCAAACCCCCATCAATGTTTTCTACATTTGTGATTTCATATTTAAGGAAATAAGGGTATCACAAAATGCTTGTTGTTGGGGTGTGATAGTGTCAAATCTGGGAGAAACAACTAGTGGGAACCATTTTTTATCATGATACTATTTTACTATATTAGATGAGTGATTTGTTGAGAAACCCATGGTGAGACTAGGAATTATTAGTTTTACTATTTAGGTTCTTTTTTGTTATATTGAATGTTTATTGGTTTATTAGTATGATATTTCCACATGTGCACATGTGACCTTTTGTATGATCCTATAGAGTATAAATGTTATGAGGACCCTATGTATATCCAATTATTCTCATGATTCTAAGAAGTCACAAGGTACCAATTTTTATATGACTAAATTGGGTTTTGGGACTTTTTTGAGTTTTTATTGTAGGTCTTGTCTTCTGAAAACCATTTAGAGATTTTTTGGTATTTTATGACATTGTTCATGAATAATGTGATGGTTTTGAGTTTTTTGTTATTTTATGTGTTGGAGTTTTTTTTAATCCTGTATCATGTATCCATTTTAATTTCATAGGGTAACACATTCAAAATGTTTAATTTTTATATCTGTGGTGCTTGTCACTAACCTAGGGCCTATTGGAGGTGAGACTCAGGGGTCATTATCTCTCTTCCATCATTTCTGGACCAAGATGGGTACATTGAGAGGGAGGGGGAGATGACAAAGTGGTATCAATGGATGAGGTTTTGAATGAGATATAAGATGATGTTTAGAGTTAGGCACTATGAGGATTTCATAGATTATTAGTCCAATGATGAACTTTATTTTATTTTGTGACATACGCTATAGATGATTGCTATGATATTTGATATTAGAGTCCTTCTCCTTCATGATCTGAAGTAATAACTATCAATTTTTTGGAATACCATGTGAGCTGGACCTTTTTCACATTATAGACCTAGGAGAGGCTTATGTAACATCATTGAATGCGCTCATGTCTGAAATTGGTTATTTTCAAAAATTACAATGAATGAATTAATTAAGAATTGATAAAACACGATTGTAATATGATTAGGGTTTCTCATTACTTTTATGGAATGGATAATTTTTTCCATTAGTATATTAGGTAGTGGTGGTTTAGTAAGATGATCTGGTTTATAATTACAATTTTGACCCAACATAGGATGATGAGGCATAGAAGAGGGCATTTCATGCCATTCAATTGTATAATTTGGGGTAGTGTGATGGCAGGATCTCAAATGTGGAGATACTATGATCGCAGAATGAACTAGAGATAACCATAGGTATGATTTGAGATTAGTGTTACTTTTGGGTATCATTGGCATTTAGTTATATTTGATAAGTAGAATATCATTGGTGGATTATGTACCATAGTGGCCACAAGGAGGCAGATTTGTTGTGGAAAATCATCAAGAAGGAGTTCCAGATGGATTTTCTGTCATCAATAATGTAGGACGCAAAGTAGATGGAGTTTATATATTAAGTGTGTTCATATAATGGTGTTAGTTAAAGGACATCCTACACTTTTTCATTGTTGTTTTTATATATGTGGATTCCATATCATGACATCTAGAGGAAGCTCTGTGCCAAGATATTTCCAAGGAGGCCACCCTATTTATACTTTTGACATAAATAAATTAGAAAAATATTGTATAGATTATTCAATATATGATTTCTATTCTATTTTAGCCTCATGAGAAAGGACATTATAGTACTTCATAGAGAATAGATTCATGAATTGGGTCAGGGATAATCAGGAATATCTGGGTTTTGACGTGTAGGGAATGGATTGAAGCCTATCCTTTCTTACTGATCTAGAACAACAGGTTTCTAAACACATACTAGGGGAAATAAATTTTCATTCTATGTGTTGGTGGGAAATAAATGCCATTATTATTAGTATCTATGACTTATGGATGCAGTATAGAAATATGAAGCCATATACCCTTTTAGAAGTCCCAGTAGATGTCTCTGAAGTAGTTTTAGTATAAGGGATTTACAGTGATTATTCAACACCCAAGAGTAGATGAGGTTTGAAAGAGGATTTATAATGACGTACTCTTATATAGGAACATATATGATATCATCAACATAGAGTCCAATAGTAGAGTGAAAGATCTGGATTTGGTCAAATGTGTGATATATATGTGGTAGTGCCTACCGGGCCATATGTCGTCTAAGGTATGATTTATTTATCAACCACCATTATTTGTGCCCTATTTGATTCAGAATTCTCCCTCACCATCATTTATTTTATATTTTATTGTACCTTAGGAGTTTATGTGGATAGATATTAATTTCTTGTGGTGTTATATACACTAGTTGGGGGTAAGGATACTTTGTTTAATGCATTATAGTGATGCATGTTGGTTCTAGGGAATCACTAGTCAGTGGGAGATTTATTATTAATACAAATATAGTCATATGATGCTATCCTTGTCCTAGATTAGATATATTATATTCATGGATTCATCATTATATTCAATATCATATTTTTTATGTGGATGGCTAGTGACTGTCATCATTTAGAGAGCGGATTGTTTGATAAGTGGAAGGAAAGTTTTCTATCATTATTCTTATTTGGCAGAGATGTTAGTGGAAGATTAGACAGGGGACATACCCATGGTTGTGGATGAGCTCTTAGATATTTTATGTATGACACTATGACTCAACCACGTCAACATGATTGAGAATTTGGGATATAGTTGAAATTGGGAATGTCACTATTTATGATGTCTTCCTATCAAAGAGAGCCTACACAGTTTCATGAGTTGAAGTTGTAGATTACTTATCTAATGTATTCAACATCAATCTAATCTAGTATATCTCCTTAGGGTGATCTGCTACATTCTCAAATTATTCATATAGTAGTCTTAGGATGTGTATTGACTTCCTAATGATTAATCATGTGAATACCAGGAATCATTACCCCCAAACAAGAATCAATGATATATTTGACCATATAAAAGGTTCAAATTGGTTTTTGAATATTTATTTATATTCATGATAAATATTGATGATTCAAATAGATGATCATATTCCAAATTAATACCTTATATATAGGTAGGGGAAATTCATGTTATGTTTCATTCCATTCGACATCACAAACATAATAGTTTTTCTCACATGGCTTAAGAAATCCATATTTCAAGAGTTCAAGGACCAGTTCATTATTGTTTTCACTGATGATACCATCATCTACTCCAAATCATATTAGGTGCACAATGAACATATTAGAGTTTTCCAATGGTTTCTTTGATTCCACCAACTCCATAAGAATAATTCTATGCAAAAATATTGGATGTCAGAGTTTTATTTACTTTTATACGCCATGTTTGATCTAGGAGTGGTCATGGACTAGACAATAGTCTATAAATTTGATTCTTAAGCAACACCCAAAAATGTGGTTGAGGTTTATGGTTTCCTTTATCTTGAAATATATTATCAAAGATTTATTCTAACCGGTCTTAGGTTATATCCCAACCAACAATTTTTACTAGGAACGAAAAATCCAATGTGTAGACTAACCTGTTCTTGGAAAAAAAATTATTACATTAAAGAGAAATTGATTAGTTCTCCATTTCTTCTGTGTTTGAATATGACATGATATTGTAGGTATTTTGATATGTGTCCCAACTAGGGTCCGAATTCACCTTTATGTAGTTGGTGGTGATGAAATCTTATGGTTTATGTTAGTTATATATCTATGAGCGTATATATTCTACATGATATCTTGTTTATTTGGATTTTATGTTTCCACTAAAATTGTAGTGGCATTATATCATTAGCATGGGTAATTACATTTCCAAGTAAAAAATCCTGAATTTTTTTTTCTATCATCAGGATATGATTATACATCATGGGAGGTGGATGAAGTTTCCCTATAATTAATATTTTTTTATCTCTTACAACTTGATAAAGTGGGTTTTCTTACTGATACTCTGTGTTAACAGTTCAAACGAGATGTGTTTCAAGAGTTCATAATTTCATGTATGGTGGTGAAGGAAATTACACTGATACATCTTCATGTCGTGGAAACATGAGTTTGAGGATGTAATTACTAGATGACCTTGGAGGTTCCTTTGATATTGTGGGTGGTGAATTATCAATGGAGTGAATTTGATTCATGAGATTTGTGTGATCATATTGTCCATGGTGATTCCCTGTAGAGAAAGTATGAGGGTAGTTTGAATAATGTGTTGTTTAATATGAGAATATTTATACCATCAGAAATGTGTGAGGGAGTTATCAATCGAAATTACATCTCACCATTAGTGGTTCATATAACAGTCACAATAATTTATCAATACTTTTTGTGAGAACATTGGTATCCCGGGATGAAACAGTCAGTAATAGAGATTTTTGTTATTTTTTTAGTTTTTTAGATACTAAAATCAGAGAATCAGGTTCTTAGAGTTTTTCCACTACCCTACAATGTCCCTATAGGAAATGGGAGGAAATATCAATAGAACTTTTCATGAGTATACCCTAGGATTAGGGAATGTTTTATGTTGTTTTGATATTATTATACTAACTGAAGAGTTAGGTAATTTTATAGTTATTTTAACCAAGTATCAGGGATGTGCTAGTAAGGTGATATGTCTATAATTTTCTTGTGATTTATATAGTAAGAAGGTCCATTATCTCTAATAAATATCATTATTTTAACATATACCTAGATAGAGCATTTTTGAAATGATTTAGCGCCTAATTTCAACATAGCACTTCTTTCCACCATCATAAGAAATTAAAAATGGAGTAGACCATACTGATAGTAGGGGATATGTTATGTGATTGTATATTAGACCATGAAACATAATTGGAAAGAATATTATCTTATTTTTTGTTCACCTGCAACAAATTTAGGTTCCAGGAAAATTGGATGCGTGGCTGGGCGAACACCCAACTTTAATGTTTACAAGGATCAATTTTTATTCTACGATGAATACGATGATGAACTCCAGTCTCCATGGAATAGAATCAATGATTTAGATAAAGAAGGAAGAGGCATGAAACCATTATAGATGATCTTGCACATAATTTTTATAATTATTTTTATTACTTTCATAAAGAAAATGATATATGGATATTCTTTATTTTCATCATTGAAAATGTTGATCATCCAAAATGACCCTTCCAGATTATCATATTGCACAGGCAAGGATCCAAACTAGAATCCCACTAGCGGTGATCCACACAGGCTCTGATGGACTCTAATTGACACCGTTCATTCTATGGGTGCTGGTGTGGGAAAGAGAATGTCTTATGTTGGTCATTATTGATCAATTATTCTTTGGCCTTGAAGAATGCCTCTTGTTCTTGAGAGGTACGGGAAGAAGATTTGAGAGAGAAATTGATTTTCTCAACAATTCTCAATTCACTGGGTGTGTGGTTATGTACTTGGAACAATAGACATATGTGTCTGTTAATTGACATGGGGAATTGGTTACAAAATTTAATTGTGTAAAAACAATTAAATACATTCATAACCTTATAGAATACATGTGCTACTAATAATATTGTTGTGTTATTATTTATAGTGCTCCAAATTGCGCAAAATGAAATTGAAAATAAAATTCTATGGCACACAATAATAACAATGTTATTTTAATTTGTGACAACTAGTTAAATATTTATTTATTATCTTGAAAATAATTATTTTAATACCATACCGGCATTATTCCACTCGAAACCCACTTCCATTAATTGAATACCTGAATAAATAAATAAATAATTTATTCCCATAAAAAATATTTTATTTAAAATCATCACAAAAATATTTATTAAATGTTTAATAAAATAAATAAATAAATTTTACCCACAATCTGGTGAATAAATATTTATTTAATTTATTAAATCATTTTAACTTGAAAAAAATTATTCCACTGTATTGAGAATAATATTTATTAATTAAATTAAAATTAAATTTAACTGTGACCACTAGAAACACTTAGCGTGTGACCCTTTAGGTTTGTTTCTCATTGGCACTATGGGGACCTTCCTAAAGTCATAGTGTACTTTCTAACAATGGGTCAAGGCACCAGTGATAAAGAACATAAAATCGCAACAACGACATCCATGTACGAACTCTCCCTATATAATATAGTCCCTTTGTCTCAATATCTCATCAAAAGGTTTCATGATATTTTCATTAACTTTTATGATTGATGTGATGTTCTTTTACTAAATGAAATAAAATCATCGTTACAACTTGGAAATGTAATTTTACGTGAGTGTTCTATTTCAATAAAATGGATGAGATATCAAATTCCATAAATTTACGGGACAAATCCTTCCTCGACTTATCCATTAATAACATGCTACTAATGAGGAACCCAACGTACCCTACTTCCCGCCAACTGTCTGGGTGATGGTTTTAATTAGTAAATAAAATTACATGAGTAATGAACCATGTTATTTATAATATTAAAGGGTAAGGATCATTATAGATGTGTGCAGATAGAAATATCAGATGGCACCAAAACATGTTGAATTCTTACTGGAAGGTGTGTTCTCATAATATACAGTCATGGAGATTACCAGTTGCAAACTTCCTAAGAGGAAGTCTCATATTCTTAAGAGTACTCACACATCATGTCCTTCATGATACTTGTCCCATCATAGAATTTCATCCAACCATATAACTATATTTAAGAATGTTGTTATAGAATTTCAATGTTCTCATCATATAAGGGAACTGCCATGACCTTATCAATACAACAAAAACTCTATGATCGTAATACATCATAGTCATGAAGAACAAAAAACAATATGTAATAAGATGTTTATTATTTAAATACTTTAGGTTTCCATGTAATCAATGTAAAAAAAGTTGGTTCTAGTACACCAAATGTTAAAAAATCCCACTTGGAATAGAGCCATACGACATTGAGTCTGCTAAACCTCGTGTGGTGATCATGTTTCTGCTGAGTCAATGCTTTAGTCCAGGGGTATGCCACACTATCTTATGTGGAATTAATAGTCACTACAACTTCACATATATAAGGAAAATCCCTTTATAGATGATACATCCAATGTATGTGATTTTCATGTTGATGTAACCTTGTCTCTTTCGTGAGAGCCACCATTGTAGTATTATCACAGTTTAATGTGATGGTATATTTACAACTAGGTATCACATCCATCCCATTGATGAAGATTCACATACAAAATGCTTCTTTAGATTCCTCAGATGATGCGATATACTCGTACTCTACTATAGAATCTATTTCCACACTTTTCTTTGAGCTCATCCAACTCACTGAACATCTATTCAAAGTGAAGATATATCCCATTTGACACTTCATTTCATATTGATCTGTATGAAAACTAGAATATTCATATCCTTTTATTACTTGTTCCTCATATCCTCAATAAACTCAAAACATATCCTTAGTATTCCAAAGATACATTAGGATATTTTTGACTACCATATAATGGCGGTCACCTGGGCCATCTTGATATCTTCCTACCATACTGAATGTGTAGGCGACATCCAGCCTAGTACATAGCATGGAATACAAGACTGAACCATTCACTAATATGTATGGAGTCCTTTCCACTATTTATCATTCCTCTTCTGTCTGAGGACACATTCCCTTTGAAATACTAAATCCATGAGATGTTGGAAACAATCCCCTCTTGGAATGTTCCATACTGAATCTCTTCAATATCTTAACAATGTATTTACATTGACATAGTCTTAGTAATATCATGGATCTATCACGATGGATATTTATCCAAAAAATATATACTACCATGCCCATTTCTTTTATAGAAAAGAATTGATTCTACCAATACTTAACTGGTTGTAAGACATGTATGTTGTTTTTAATAAGTAATATATCATAAACATATAATATTAAGAAAATGACTACACTCTCATTAAATGGTTTGTACACACAAGGCTCACATTGATTCTTGAGAAAACCAAATTTCATTATCGCTTCACCAAAAGGAATATTCCATGACCTGGATGCTTTATTTAATCCATAAATGGATTTTTGAAACTTCAATACCTTATTGGAATCCTTTAGAGTCATAAAAACTTCATGTTGTGTCATGTAGATGTCGTCATGAAGGTTTTTGTTAAGGAATCCTATTTTGACATCCATTTTTCAAATCTCATAGTTGTTGTAATTGACAATGGATAATAGAATTATGATAGATTTCAACATTTCAACTGGTGAAATTTTTTTTTCATAGTCAATGCCTTGATGCTATTTGAACCCTTTTATAACCAATCATGCCTTATAAGAACGAAATTCTCCTTCTATGTCCAATTTCTTCTTGAATACCCATTTGTAACTAATTGTATTTACATAAACAGGAGGATCTTCCAAAATCCAGACTTGGTTGAGGTACATGGAATCCATTTTATAATTCATGTTTTCATTCCACTTGGAATAATCTATGCATTTTTCTACTTCTTTGTAGGTTAGATAATCATTGTTATCAACTAATAATGAGTCAACATCCATAGAACATGGAAAACTGTACCTTTCCAATTCTCTAACCTCTTCTATACTCCTACACAGTTCTTGTGTCTCTGGAACACTTCTTTCATCGATGGGGATTCGTGTAATCTAATCTTGTACCAAATATTTTTTACCCTGAGCCTCAACTTCATTGAAGTCGATCTCACTCCCACTATCTCATTTTGATATGTTCTCCCTCTCAAGGAATATGGAATGTATTCCCACTATAACATTTTTTTCCGAGGGGTTGTATATATAATATCCCCTGGTTTCCATGGGATATCCAATAAAGGTAGACTTTGTCCCTCAAAGTGATATTTTTTTACCTAAAGAGGCATTAACAAATGCATCAATTCCCCACACATGTAAATTTTATAACATGGATTTATTTCTACTCCAGAATTATATGGAAAACAATTTATTGATTTAGATTGTACATGGTTAATTATGTACTCTATTGATTGTAATAAATATCCCTCAAATTATAAAATATGACCCGCAAGACTCATCATTGATCTCACCATGTTCAATAGGGTGTGGTTCTTCTTTTTGATTACCCCATTCCTCTAGGGAGTGTAAGGATGAGTGAGTTGGAATATGATCCCAAGACCCCATAAGTAGTCAATGAAGTCGTTATTAAGATATTCTCTACCTTGGTCTGAGCAGCATTTCGTAATCTTCTAACCAAGATGATTCTCAACATCATTCTTCTATTCATTGAACTTATCAAAAGAATCAGACTTATACCTCATTAAGTAGATATATCCATAACTACTAAAATCATTTGTTAAAGTTATTTCATATGAGTACCCTACCCTTGCTTCTATTGTAAATGATCCATGCACATCGGTATGAACCAATTCAAGATTTTTTTATCCCTTTCACCTTTCCCACTAAATGGGGATTTGGTCATTTTGCCTTATAATCATGAAGGACATACACCAAGTGGTTTTAGTTCAAAAGATTATAAATATCCATCTTGATGTAAATTTAAGACGTGTTTCTTGTTTACATGACCTAGCCTATGATTCCAAAGATGGGTGTGGTATTAGTCATGTGAAGTATCATTGTTATTGATTTCCATTACATGCTTTGTGTAATCTAACACGTAAATACCATTGTATAAATCTACCCTACACACACTAATTCTATCATTATAAAATAATCAACATTCATTTCCAAACATGATAACAAATCCATCTATATCTAATTTGAATAAAAAAAATAATGTTTTTAGTAATAGATGAATAATAATAACAACATTTTAACACACAGATCATCCTAGCTGGTAATGTGATGTGGTAGTCCTAGAAAGCTACAACAGCAAGTCTGGATCCATCGGTTGCTCACAGATCTACCTTCCCTTGGTTAATCTTATTGAATCAACATGGTTCCTATGTTTGGATACATATGTGTGTACACCAATCTATATCTAATACCCAATTTTTAGAAATTTATAGATATAATTCGATAAAAAATGCACCTGAAGCTTCCCCTTGTTTCTTAGGATGGGTGAAATTCTTCTTCAAGTGGCATTTCTTAACCCATGTGAATCATGAAACCTCTTGTTCCCTTGCCTTAGCTTTGATCTTCATTTCCATGGATGCCTGTGAAGGTTCTTTGGGCTTAATGCTATTCGCCTACCATTTCATATTATTCACCATAAGGAAAGAATGATTTATCCACTTAATATCATTATGCACTTGAAAAATGAGGACAAGATGATCAGATAGAGGCTTATAAAATTTTTTCATATTGAAATTGACATCAATGTTGGAGAGGCATTGAGGGAGTGATGTGATACTGAGATCGGTTCCCAGTTATTCTGGGAGTTTAAACCCTTGAACCTCCAGGTGCTCAATGTAAAATATGATCTTGACTACATGAGGTCCTGATGGGGTACCCTCTCCATGCTTACTCTGAAAGATTTTGTTTGATATCACAAATATTTCCTGTCATTCTCTATCCTAGTAATGACCACAGAGGTTATCGAGGATGATATTAGAATCCTAGTTTTCATGAGTCTACATGAGCTCACTAGAGACTGATGATTGCATCATACATTAAACATTGACCACATCCTTCATATGTTTCTCATAGACCAAGAAATCCTCATCACCCACCTCTCTAGAAGGATGATTCAGTAATGTTGGATCCAACAAATAAGACTTCCATTAATGGATTATGATAACCTAGAGTTGTCCAAAACATTACATTAAGTTATTACTGGTGAGGATGTTGTATTTAACAAAAATTTATCATAGGTACGGTGTGGTTGACGAGATTTTAATTTTTATTCGACAATTGAAAAATAAGATCATAGTAAATTTTTTAATTTTTATGATAAATAATAAATTAATTTTATTAAGTATCCCACTATTTTATCAAGTCCCAATGGACCTCACCATTGAATATGGAATGTCTAGTTGTCATGACATACTAATGGAAAGAATTTTTATTCCCCTTTAAATAAACCCAACAAGGGTTGATCAAGCTATTTGAAGGTATTTAGGTAGGTAGGTTTGTTCTAACTTCGGCCTAGTACCTCCTTGATATATTGAGTGGAATCCCCAATCCTAAAATCCTGACATAGGATTTCCTACTCTTGCCTCCAATATTGCAACAAGTATAGCAAGGGATACTCCACATGATTTAATATGGTTATGTAAACCTAAAACATTTCATAAGGGTTTCTTGTAAAAATGTTAGTGTCCCATTAAGGGTTGGTAAAACAAATAGTTATATAGAGTTTTTTCCTTAATTATGTAATGGAATGCTTGGTCTGACATAATATTTTAAATGAGGGTTTTTATCTCTTATGTGTAAATTTATTATTATCATTGTCAAATTCTTGTTAATATTAAGTGGAACATACTTAAGTGATTAAGAATGAATTGATAATATATACACATAAGCCTGGTTTATTTTAGTTTCATCTTGAATGTTTATTTAATACATTAATTATGTGATTGCGACAACACATCCATAATGATAAACCATAAAACTAACAGAAATAAAATAAAATAAAGGGAAAGATCATGAGCCTTTCTAAAATTTAGTTTATCTAGAGTTTTCTAAATTAACCCTGACCTAGGGTAGAAACACCATGAGCATTTTGGGTTCATGTTTACATCATTCCACCTATCCTCCTCTGAATCTCCATGGATTGATTTCATCTCGGCTCCAGATTAAACCACGTCCTTTAGAATGAGATTTCCTTCCTTTACATATGCTTTTAAACTAACACATGGGAGAGGGGTAAAAGGGGGGTTTACATAAAATAAATAATGGTCACACATGACCTATATATCAATGAGGATAGATGGCTCACATTCCAAAAATTATTTTTGAAAATAAATTAAAATGAAACCAATCACATACAATGGTCTTGGTCTAGATCATGATCACCTAGATACTTGTAATAAGTTATGAATTAAATAAAAAAAGTTTTCAGTTATTTAATCATTAATATTATGATACATTTTGATCGAATCAATTAATTATTATCTATAAATAATCAATCCTTTTATTTTAATCCTTTTTCTTTAAATTTCTTTTAGATTCTCATACATCATAATTTTAAACAAATAAATTCATTTAAATTTATCCTTGTATATAATTTGTACCATAGAAGAAACCCGATGAATTCCCATTCATAACTAACCAATGAGTAGAAATGACCATTATGAAGATATTAAATTAAACACATATACATAAAACACCTATCATGTGTTGTGTCTCTGCTTTATTCCTAATCCATTTCACTTTTTCAAGGGTTTGTATAAAATAATAATATTTTTTAATAAATCTATGTTATTTTTATGAATACATGGAATGTAGTTCCAAATACACAACATGTACTATCATTCAACATCCATACAAAGTACGCACCCATGGATACAACGTGTTAATGTACTTCAGAAATCATTAGATTACACGACATGTCTAGGGGGAAACATGCCATGTAGAATCCGCGTTACACGGTCCCTTGTCGGGAAATCCATGTATGGATTAAACGATCATACCCCAACCCGAATGGACAACATGGCATGTCTAGTCGGACACATAGCATGTAATTCAGAAACCATGTTCCAGCTATTCCTAGTCAACACAGAGTCTTTATGAATTAGACAAACTCCAATGACATAGTATGGTTTGGCGGACTAATCCGGATGCATTGAACCTTGATACATGGTGTGTCAATCAAACTACACATCGTGTATTCTGGTATTGTATGGCCAGGAACCTTTGGAACCTCTGGAGGAGATCCTATATTTTATTTTAATCAAAATTAAAAGAAAGGATCATTTTCGTAAGGTGAATAAGAAACAAAAAGTGGGAGAACAGATTTCAACATCCAGATTACAAGAATGATAAACCGTGAAATGAAAAACTAAATTATTAAACCATAAATCATCAACGAATTATTTAAAAAATTATAAACATTGATGCAACCCCTCAGATTCCACTTGTTGGTTCTCAGAGAAACAGAAGCAGTGTTGGTCTGGCACTGAACTTTAATTTTTACAATGATTAATGATTATTCTATGATCAATACAATGATTAACAACATTCTACATGGAAAATAATGAATGATTTAGATAAAAAAGGAATGTGACCAAAACCATTAGGGAGGATCTTTCAAATCATACTTATAATTAATTTACACAATTTCATAATGAAAATAATACCTAGATATTCATTATTTTCATCATTGATGATGTTGATCATCTAGAATGACCCTTCCATATTATCTCATTTCACTTGTAAGGATCCAAACTAATATCCCACTTGAAGTGATCCACACTTGCTCCAATGGACTTCAGTCGACTCCACTCTTTCTCCGAGTGATAGCGTGGCGAAGTGAGGGAATTATGTCAATCTTTCTTCATTGATTGTTCTTTATCCTTGAAGAACATATCTCATTCCTAAGAGGGGTGGGAAGGGGATTCGAGAGAGAATTTGTTTAGCTCAACAATTCTAAATTCACAGAGTGTGTTGTTCGGTACATGGCATAATAGACATATATGTCTATTTATTGACATATGGCTTGAATTATAACATTTAATCGCGTAAAATAAATTTAATACATTCATAACCTTAGAGAAAACCCATGATGTTTATAATAATAAAACATCATCATTTATGGTGCCCCAACATGGGAAAAAAATTATAAATAAAATTCTACATCACAAAATATTAGGAGCTTTATTTTAATTTGTGCCAACAAGTTAAAGAATTATTTATCATCTTGCCAATTGTTATTTTAATACTGGACCGGCCTTGGTCCAATTGAACACCACTTCTATTTATTTGACACCAAAATAAATAAATAAATAATGAATTCTATTAAATAAATATTTAATTTACAAATGAGTAAATACATATTTATTAAATGTTCAATAAAATAGATAAATATATTTTACCAAAAATCCAGTAAATAAATAGTTATTTAATTTTTGAAATCATTTGATCCTGAATAAAATTATTCCAAAATCTTGAGAATAATACATATTAATTAAATTCTAATTAAATTTGACTGAGACCACCAAAAACACTTAGTGTGTGACTGTTTATGATTCTTTCTCATTGGCATTAGGCGGAATTGCCTAAAGTCCAAGATTACTATTGAGAAATGGGTCAAGGATCCGAAGAAAAAGAACAGAAAATAAAAACAATGACTTCCACATATGAATGGCCACTGTGTAATATAATCACTTTGTTGCAATATTTCATCAAGCTGGTTTCATGATAGTTTCAACCACTTTTTTTCTTGATATGGAATTCATTGACTACCTAAAATAAACTCATCGTTACACCATGGATATGGAATTTCATGTAATGGTTCTATTTAAATTAAAGGGCCTATATATCAACATACATAAATAAAAGGGACAAATACTTTCTCAATATATACAATAATAACATTCCACTCTTGACTCTACAAACGTACCCTACATCTCGCCAACTGTCTGCATAATGTTTTTCATCAGTAAATCAAAGCTCACATGTCTTGACACATATTAATGATAATCCTAAAGACAAATTATCATTAAAAATGTTCACAGATAGAAATAATTGAAGATACCAAAACATGCATAAATCCTACTGGTGGTTTTGTTCTCATAATCTCCTGTCTTGGAGATTACCAAGTGCCAACTTTATGACAGGATGTTTCATATTACACACACCTGACAGTCTACATTATATGCGTCCCATCATAGTATTTCATCCAACCATAGAACTATATTTAAGAATATTGTTAAATATTTTCAAGGTTATCATCATAGTAGAAAACTACCATGACCTTATCAATGCAACAAATACTCAAGGACATTATAACATCATTGTCAATCAGAACAATTTACAACATTTAATGTGAGGTTTAATATTTAAATAAGTTAAATATCCATGTAATAAAAGTAAAAAATGTTGGTTTTTGGACACCAAATATTACTATAATATTCATCACTCTTCCATTATTTTGTATACACCTGAGGATTTTTATTAGTTGTAATATTGTTCTCTCTTATATTTAATGGGGTGGGGGATTCAGTAGTTCTTGGACCTGTTGTGTTATAGAACACAATAGAGAATATCCTTCAAGTCTAAGTGAAAAATATATTAGTGAGAAACGTCTATAAGTCCTATTAGGATCATATTAAGAGTACCCTTGAGTTAACAGTTTTATTTCATATGTCCTAGAGACTATCTCAAGGACAGGGGAATTGAAGGTCTGGTAGAGGAGAAAACCATCTTCCTATTTAATCATGCCTTGTGAGATTTTTTCTCTAGTTGTAGTGGTGGTGCATCAATTGGATTTTCCACTATAGTCATATGAGATCTATATTATCTTCCATTTGTCCTAGAATAATATTTAACATCATGATGAATCCCATTTCATTGACTGGGGATAGTTAGATAATCAGGATTAGATGACATTCATAGAAAACCCATTATAGATCCACTATCATTAAGAGAAGGTGTTGTGTGGATGACCCATCCACTTGGTTCATATGAGGTTGAAGAATTATGGCCTATAAGAGAGTACACGGAGGATGGTACATAAATGTGTTCCAATTAGATAGTGTTTATTTTGTCTTTCCTTTTCAATTTTGATTTGATAATGGGTTGTTTGATCGTTGATGTTTTATGACATGTTCATTTTTTTTGTGATGTCGACATGTTATATGGACTCAGCTAGATGATGATTGTGGAAAAACTGTCCAAATGAAGTCTTGTTATATTACGAACCATTTTTGAACTATTTTTGTGAGTGAATTCAATCAAAATTACAAAAAAAAACAAGATATGGATGATGGATTACATTACATAATGTTCTTGGAGTAGTATTGTGTTCCAGTAGGGGGTGTATTCTTATTTGGATTTCTAATGGTTGAAATGGTATTGTACATAGTTAAATGAAAATGAGAGTAATTATGGACTGATCTCAATGATGTTTTGTTGTGTCTGGTGGGGGATGATGATATAGTTTGTCAAAATGTTTTTTGGACTTTTTGGGATTGGTGTGTCTGGTTGGTGGTATTATTTTGGGAGAAATGGTAAAAACAATTAGTTTTAACATGGATTGGTAGTTTAGTCTATCCCTTTATTTTTTTTGTGAATATCATGGATGATAATATTTTTACAGGTGCCTATTGAAATGTTCATCGCTTTCTCACCTCATTACATATATGGTTTTTGTGATGGGTGTTTTAAGTAGAGGCATGAGGAGGGCTTAGTGGAGGGTTGAGAAGCATTTCTACTATATAAAGTGGTTCATGACATGATATTCAGATTGAAGTTGTGAAATAAACTAGATTTAGATGCCAAGAATTTTTACAGATGTTCTTTGACTTTTTGTATGTTTTTTTGTTTGAATTTTTCGTATATATGAGAATAAAATTTTTGAATACGTAATTCAAGATGTGTATGTGATGAGTTAAATATTATTTATACGTAAAATATTCTGCCAAATTATTTTATTCTACTTTAATTCATCATAGTTTTTGGGATAAACATTAGAATCCTTAAGAGATACTCTCACCCTTCTTTTCTATCTTTTATCCAAGGAATATGGAGGTTCATAATTGGCGAAACAAGGTATGTTTTTTTCATTATCCACTTTTACAATTTTATTCCCCTCAAAGTAATTTTAAAATATAATTTTTTGGATTGGGGTATGTTTTTGAGGTGTTCTAATGATCTATTTGTGTGATTCAAGTTTACTAAGGTGTTTCAATGTATAGTTTTTCATTATGAGTTATATCCCCATCACCTTAATGTGGAAAATGAATCAAAACGATTACTTCCAGTGTGGGGTCTTCATTCTCTACCTACACATATGGGGATTTCCTGCATTGGAATTCCATTGGGAGGATAATTGGAGTTTTAGTAATGAATATTATAAATTATATTAATCATAACTTGATGGGAATGGGGATAAATGACATGTTTTCGCCCTTTAGGGTATTGTAGATGAGTTTATACAGGTTACTTCCTTTTCTAGAATTTATGGCTGTTGGGATCTATATATGACATATATATGAAGTGATTTTAAATCCCAACAGTTTATTGGTCACACTATAGATAAATGGAAGATAAAGGACATAGGGATCATAAGTTGGTCACCCATGGAAATATGGTTTTTATGTGAATGAACATGAAAAATACTAAATCACTATAATGAAATAAAATTATTATATATGGTGTAATCTAAGATGTTTTACTTCACATTGATATTCTTATTGTGTTTACTTGTGTGATGTTGTCTATCAAGTTATTATGGTGGAAACCAATAGAGTTTTTAAATAAGTGGAGTGGTGGTGATATGCTTGGGTGGATAAGATGTGACGAGGGAAGTTCTATAGTGGGGGATATGAGAAGTTGTTTTTTAAGAAGGTTATATTCTTTGGGGGTCCTAATATGTGTGGTTGTAGTGCATTATTTTTTTAATATAATGGGGATGTTTGATGTGTGATGGGTGATATTTTGTGAGGTATGGGTCTATTAGTTTCCCAATTATTCTTTTGAAAGAATTTAAGGATCAACTCAAATTTCATGGGTTGGTAAATGAATAATAGTACGACTAAAATGATTGGTGGTGATTGAATAAAATGAGATGAATTATAAATAAATGGGATAATTAAATGTATTATGGAATTGTCAATGTGGTTTTTTTTAATCTTAATAAATATATAATGTGGTGGAATATATAATTGAATGTGTTATTTTGTTGATCTTTGTGATGTGATTCCATTAATGGTTAATGTGATCATTGTAGATATTATATTGTGATGCGGTAGTGTTCTAGTGTTTTCTTGTATAGTTGTTGTGAACATATAGTTTGTTTATTTAGTGATATCTATCATCATTAACTATATTTTATTTCAATATTTACCCAATGTGAGTTTTAAAACCTTACAAAATCATAATGGTTTTGGGTTCATGGTGTTTTCCCTATCATTACAGATTATTGTTATATGGATTGATATATACCACCACTTCTACAAAAATACTTCATATATGATGATATGGGTTGGTCTTAGAGATTACCAAGTTGTGATGTGGATGATATATGTTGTTGGAGACATCTATGATAGTAGGAGGGCACAAGGATGCTTATATTAACATTCATGATATAATTTTTCCCAATTTATTTAATAAGGGTATGATATTATTTGATGAGGACTGATTCAGTCACCTGATGCTAGACATTAAGAGTGTGGGGTGGGTTTGGATATTTTTTGACCCATATAATTGATGACTAGATATGTGATGTTATATTTATGATAGTGATGAGAGAATAATGAGAGGTAATTTTTCACAAGAGTGTCAATGATCAATAGAGAAGCATAATAAGGGATCATTTTTTTATGATTTTGTTACTATGATAATATATTGGTTGTGTGGTTTTTTATCAAGGCATTATGAGTGTATAATTTGTTAGTTGACATATTTTTTTTTGTTTTTTGGTTAAGATAATCTATTAACTTAATCATTACTATTATCTTTAAACATGTTAAAATAAGACAGTGTGTGTAAAAATAATGAGTATAGATGTTTTTCATATCAAATTAATTTTATAAATTTTTAAAAATTACTTTTAAAATAAATGTGTCGTAAAAAGGAGACACAATTAATTTTTATAAAAAGAGTGTTTTTATGTGTAAAATTGTATTTATCATCCATAATGTATAGAAGGTATATAATGTGATTGTTAGAAGTTTTATACAATATATATTTTATAAATTTCATTAAAAACATTCATTAAAAGTTATTTGGTAAATTTACTGACATAAAACACACTTTTTCACATAAAAATATTTTTCTAGATAGCTACTTCCTATTATTTTAAAAGGGGTTTGGTTTTCATTTAAAATTAAAATTTCAACAAATAATTAATTTTATATAAATATTTGAACTATATTATCATAATTTAGTAATTATTATTCATATTATCCATTTCAATGTCTTGGTGTAAACTATAATATTAAATAATATTATTTTAATAACATGTTTGGAATCATTTTAATAGTAGTGTTGGGTTTACGGAATCATATGATAGGTGGTGTGTGTATTGAAATCCAAACTCATCTCCATATGAAACTCAATCTGAACATTGTGTTATTTGTAAAAAAATATCAAAAATATTAAGTTAATTTTGATACCAATAATTTCTAAAAATCTCATGGTATTACATTCTACCCCTATTATAATGAATTTATCTTGAAAAAATAATCTCATTTAACAATTGATTAACTTTTGAAAAGCAATTCATGGAAATTAACATCTTAAAAATGTTTAATAAAAAATACTCTTGAAAAATAGAGAGGGTTGTGGAAATGTCATATTTAGTAACTCATGCTAGGATGGAAAATAAATGAACATGGGATGAAGGTGAAAACATAGACATACAAGATAAATCTAACATCAAAATAAAGATCATGAGTGATAGAAAATAGGGTCAAGGGGTAATAAATGATCACAAATCCATAACACTATTATTTTTTTAAATTATCATTGATGTCATAAAAAATGTTGAAAAAAATGAAAAATTTTATTCAAAGGATTTTTTATATAGTTTTAAAATTTTCATGAACAGATATACTTACATGATTTAATTGAATTTTATAAACACGGAATCACCCTATGGTTATTCCTTGATCAATTTTCACTTCATATCTTACTCTAGGATATGATAGTTAATTTGTTATGCCTAAATCCTTAATGGATCATAATATCCATAGATATATTGATATTTCATTACATCTATATTTATTCATAAAAAACGAAATGGATGGAAAATTATTAAATGTGTATAAATGTTAATATGGTGAAGTAATTTATTAATCCCTAAATCCCAATTCAATGATCAGCTAAAACCTTTTCATAAACAATTATATTTTCAACCGGAAAAATTTAGAATTTATAAATAATTTCACATAATTTCCCAATATCAACATAACATTAATCCTCCAAATATCATTTGGCATGTCATAATAATTAAATTCAAAATATGTTAATACCCTGGCCATATATTATTCTAAATCATAGTAATAATCATAATTTAAAAAGATGTCAAAAAAATCAAGCATTCATCCTCCTTTCTGAATAAATACAATTATTATTTAACACATTCCATCGATCAAACAGTTTTTTAATCTCTATCAATGATAACTTAATATAATTTATCAAAAAATCATTTATCTATTATATACTCCTCAAAACAGTTAAACAATTTTTTTAAAATAATTAATGAAAGTATATACTTCTTTATTCATATGACATAGTTCATAAATCTAAATATATAAACACATCATTAATCCCACTACCCTCTTAATACATTAACTAGATATATTAATCAAATTATATAATAAAATAATCATAAAATATGAAATATGAATCATGTCTTAGCATTTATCAAAGTCATCATAATCATGGTTATAAAAAACATATTTAATTATTTTTTCATTCATGGCCTTTTCATCACTATAGGAAAACATATACCTTATTGAAAATTATTTATTTATATCATGAGATTTCCCCCTAAAACATTGATTTTAACAATGCTATAAAATACCACTATTAACAAATTAATCTAAAGATAATACATTATGGAGACCTATATATGAATCAATTGCATTAACAAAACTCTTCATTATTCATTGGAAGTTACTTACACTATGGCCATCATTACCATAAATAATACATCATAGAGTTCCATTGATATATTTCCTTGAGTTCATATTCCCATATTATTGTCCTATAGAAAACTTATTCTTTATTCCTAAATTATTTCTACTATATTATCTTTCTGTGACCTATATCATTCTCTTTGTTTTTTGAGACTGAATGTAAAATAAGGTATATGTTGTTAATATTTTTATTGAAATAATTGATTTGGAATAACAAAAATACCCTTTAATTTTTGATCACCCCCTTTAGCTTCTCATAATAGAATCTCCTATCACATTTAATGTCAACCCTATTACTTCTGCTTCCTGTAATTCACAAAACCAAAGAGAAAATAGTGAGAAACACTAACCATAATGTGAAAATAAATAATAATTTAAATATATTTTTGAATTTATAAATAATTAAACCTTCTTCTTTAATCCATGAAACCTCGTATTTATCCTAGGTCATTCATAGTCATCATATATTTGAGAACATTATGTTGGTTTATAAAGAGTATGTGAATTCCCTAAGCATATCCCACAAAAGTTTCAAACTAACTGTGAAACAAGGCCCATTATTTTTCTCCAGTTCCCAATCAATGCTAACTCAATATGGTATTTTGGGGTTTATAAACCATGGTACATCATTAACAAATCCACATCCACTTGTAGATTATAGATAGGGATATGTTGTGGGGAAATGACAAACACTATCCAGTAACAAAATTACATAACAATTTCCTATAAATTAACTAATCCTTATAGACATCCTTAGAGACAAAATATAACATTTTGTATAGCTTATGTTTCAAGAAAAACTGAGTTTAAAACCATGATATACTATTAAATTTTAACATAGTTGTTGGAGTAGTAATGTGATTGTTTGGAATAATAATCTAGAAATTATAATAATAACACCACCTATGAATGTATAAATAAAATTTATATATCTCTTGAATGAAAATTTGTTATATTTATATCATGTAATATGTAGATACATGTTTTAAAAATGAAATATTAATTGTTGGAACCTTTTTGAATTGTTAATTTTCAATTAAAATTATATAATTAATATAATGATTTAAAAGAAAATATATTTTCATAAAATAGATTCATATATTAATTTAATTATTTATTATGATAATAATATAATTCTATAATACCTAAATTAATTTTTCAAAATGTTATAAAATGGGATATAATTTTAAAATAATTATTTAACTAATGATGATTTTAATTAAAAAACCTTTACCGAATTTAGAAATTTATTTTTAGAAAATAGATTATATTTTTTAAATTTATACATTGAAAAATGGTTAGGGTGATTTTTTTGTATTTTTTATAGTATTATATTTTTATGTATATTTAAATATATTAATATACTGTATTTAATATTTTAAACCAAATACAGGAATTTATGAGTCCATAATGATGTTAGAAACCATTTATTAGAACACACATGCACAACATACTTTACATATTAACAAGAACCGACACTATTGAGAGTCTTGATCCAATATAATAAATTAAGGAATAAAGTAATAAAACCTCATTCCTCTCATATAGTAATACTCTACTAACTATGTATATCCAAACATAAATGATAACTCTATTATCTTATATATTTTGTAATTTTATTATGTAAATTTAATATTAATCACCAAACACATTCTCCTCTCCCTTTTATTCTGAATTTTAAAACAGTATCTGGGATGTGTCAATTTACCACCATTGTGGATGATGCATTTTCATTTTCCATTTTCACCTTAAAGTCTAATAATAATACCTTTGTTATGGTCGGATAAAATTGTATTCTACATATTATAATTTATATAATTTTTTATATCCAATATTGAATCGTTATATTAAATAATATCATATATTCCCTTGATTGTTATAAAAACATCAAAATTAAATTTAATCATCTTCATTAACATTTAATCGAATGAATTATTCTCATAAAATATAAATATGATATATAAGTTTATTTAAAAATATTATGTTCATTATTAAAATATATTTTCAATTATGGAGAACTATTGTCATTTTATATGAACTTTGTTACATGTATACAAGTGAATCGGTCACGAAAAACAAAGAAAAAAAATATTATGAAACTATAATATTAAACCTTATAGCTCATTGGAATGACCAAAATTAAACTAAATATAATTATAATAAATATAATATATGATGAATAGGTTATAAATTAGGTAATTAATTAATCTAAATTTTTTATCCATGACAGTATGTACATGTGTAGAATGCTTTCACACATAAGTTATGGGGTTTTTCATCTCACTTTTCATTCAATGAGATATACATTATTTACCACTAGTTTCTTTTATGTGTTGTTTGTATAAATCCCATTGATGTACCACATTATAAATAAATTTATCTTAAATTTTTTAAATGATTCACTTGATGATCATTTATTTTATTGGGCCTAAGGTTCAACTATTTAAATTGTGGTATGTTTACTCTCGAACCTAACTCAATTTCATTGGGTTATACATCTTTTTGGAAATATTTTATTGTAGATATTCCTTTAAAATTATTAAAACATAATTTTATTTTTATTCTATTTTAATTTCAGGGATATACATGTTTCAAATCCAATTTTATTTTGAAAAAAAAATTCCAATAGAACTTTTCATTCCAATATAATATAGAAAATTTCTCTAAAACAATGTATATTGAATTTTTTTATTATTTTCATCTACCAAAACCTAATGTTGAATATTATGCATAATTGAGATGGAACTCTTATGATACCATCTACCATATTTTGTTAAATGTTTTGTTATAATTTTTAATGGGGATGTACTATCATCCTACTATTTTTTATATTACTCAGCTTATGATTATGTTTACTGAATTTGAAACTTATTATCATTTCATATTCCAGTTTAAATATGATTTTATATGTCGACTATGTTTCACCACATTTATATTTTGAATTAATGGGAATTATTAAGTGTTGGGAGGGGCTTGATATAGCCCCTCAATGCATTGGTAGGTCTAATAAAACTAAAAATACCATGTTTTGGGAATTTCCTTACCAATTTATATAGATTTATTCCTAGATTCCTTGATGATATGTCTATTATTTACCAAATTATGAATTCCCTCATTATAATATTAGTAATTTCGAATATTTTTTATTATTTGACTAGTTAATATCCATTTTTATGGTTAATTTTCTTATGATTATTTATATGACGAAATTGTATCAGCTTTAATTCATTCCATATTATGTTCAAGTTTATGTTTTAATGGAATGTGTAGATAGTTATTAACCATTCCATAATATTTAAATTTATTTATTATATATTCCACTAAAACTCCAACCGTTACTAACCAAAGGATCCGACCCCTTATATTTTTTCCTGAGAATTCAAAGATGTATATTATGACTGACATGCATGTATAATATAGGAGAATAAGTATGTTTACAAAGATTATTATATGTTTTTTTAATTTACATTTTTAATGTTAATCTTATGTTTTTTATCAACTTTCATAGATATCCTATTATATTTAAACTTTTAGGATGTGATCACTTGTTCTTAGTACTAATGAAATAAAGTAAGGCACCAGATCCGAGGTACCGAGGTCAAGGTATTTATAGTTGGTATGAAAAGACGTTTACTAGAAACATGGAAATATTTATTTAGGATAACATATATTTGAGAACATAACCCTATGATATAATTTTAGTATAATTATTGAAAAACCTTCCAAAGAATAGTCTTTTATGATTATGAGACTAGGTATGCATAAAATTTTTGAATTTGTGTTATGTATTACAATAGTTCTGATATTATAAATATTGAAATGACACAATCTAGTGTATTAAATTATTTAGAAATAGTGGCTAGAGGATATAATGGAAACTTTATCAGAACATGTATTCTACATAGGTATTGTCTTCCAATGAATGTTACTAATGGTTGAAGTAGAGCTATAACTGGAGCCGAAATGATCATAACTATAATGGAAAAATCAACTCAGGTTATGAGCAATAACCTTGCATGTATGAAGTATCCCAATCCACAATGTGATGTAAAAGTGTAAGGCTTGTTCAAGTTAAAACAACCTCCATCATTCATTTAGAATACTAACCCATTTTTAGTTGAGAAATAGATATGTTTCTTAGAGAATATATTTATAGATTTGGGATGTAATGAAAGTAAAATAGTTATCATTGTAGTTTATTATCCCTCAGGACATGCGGATCAATGTTTTTCAATATTAAAAAAGATAAAGGATGAAAATTAAATTTATAATATGGGATATATATACTTTAATGAAATTAACATGGATTAATATTTCTATTATAAAGAGTGAGAATATATGGAATGGAAATTGTTGGGTCCAAGAAAAAAAGAGGACGAAAAATTTTCTAAATATCAATCCAATGTTACAAGGATTAGAAGTCCTGTAAAATAGTACATATGTAATCTATGGATAATTATTTATCATTTTTTTTATTATTCATGTTTTATGAAGGGAACTAGTCTCCCACAAATTATCATCATATCAGGATATAGTATCATGTGATATCCAAATATAGAAATAATTATCTAAGCCATATTGATTCAATGGGAAGAAATAAATGAAGATGGGTGTTGAGTACTCTAGGAAATAAATAAGGAAAAATATAACATGGGAAGAGTAAAATGTACTAAATGTTAAAGGGAACATTATTTAAATTGTCGATTGAGAATCGAATTTTGTTATAAGTATAGAGAAAAAGGAAACCATGCCTTCAAATGCAAGGGAAATAAATTAGTCATAAATATTTAATTATTTTGTTGTAATAATTTTGGAAACTATGCACATGAATGTCCTATATTTCGGGGAAACATTCACCCAAAAATCTCATGGGAACAAGTCCATTATTATACAGTCAGAATAGTAGAGGATGGTGTTCCTAATGATGTGGTGGCATGTATATTAATCATATCCTTAAATTTAGATAATGCTTTATTGGATTTGAAATCATCACATTACATAAAATCATCTAATGATTCTATAAAAATTAAATATTTAAAATTCACCTTAATAAGGTATTTTTTGTTCTATACTCTAAGTGGAAACCATATCATAACAAAGATGTGTTGATTATTCCCTATTATGAAACATAAATGTGATCTAATTTATAATTATATTATCATTTGTATGGTTGATTTTTATATAACCCAAGGAATAATATAGATTTACAAATATAATGGAAAATCTAATTGAAAATACAATTAAATTATGAATCAAGAGAAAGATATGGAATTTCTCATCATTTAATTTGGGAATTCATCATCGGAGTTATATCTAGATCCACCTCTAGTAGTGCTTCAAAATGATATTCTAAGAGAAGATGGGATGATAAAACCTATAGGTGAAAAAGGTTCCTCTCAAAATAAGGATATACCTGTTGTATAGAAATACATATATCTATTTCAAAAGGATTTACAAGGACATCCTGAAGAGTGGGAAGATGAGTTTTTATTCATTTAATCTTTGGTGCTAGAACAATATCAAATAATCTATAATTAATGGAAATGTTTTTGTTAATAGAATTAAAAAAATAGAATAATTGCATGATACGTTATTTGCATATGTTATTGTTTCACCATGGGGATATCTTATTATTTTCTATAAGTATAAAGATGGATCTATGAGGTTTTTCATTGACTCTAGAGAGACCATTGCTATTATGATAAAGAATATGTATATGGTTCATCTAATTGAAGACATATTCAGCCAACTTCACAGAGCCCAAAATTTTTCAAGGATTGATCTTTTTTTGGATATCATCAATTATGTGTAAATAAGAAATATATTACAATTATAGAATTTCGAACAATGTATGGACAATATGATTTAGAGAAGATCTAGTTGTACTGCTAAACGCACCATCTGCTTTTATGGATCAAAAATAAATTAAATTCAGGTAATATCTTGATTATTTTTTTCAGTATGTATCGATAATATCCTGGTCTTCCCTAATATCTATGCCGACCATGATAACCACATTTAGAGTGTTCTCTATACTCTTAGAAATATATATATATATATATATATATATGATACGCTTAGAAAGTGTGAATCATGGCATAAAATAGTTTCATTTCATAGCAATATTGTCTCTATGGATTGAATCTCAATTGATACTACGATGATAATGGAAATAAAAGAAATTGAAACACCATAACCCATAACTAAGGTACATAGTTTCTTTTGATTAATAGGTTATTATTGCTATTTTTTTCAAAAACTTTCATGAATAGTTAACATGTTAAACATGACAACTTATAAAGGTGTTAAATTTATTTAGAGAAAGGAAAATCAAGTATTCATTAAGGAATTGAATAAGAAATTAGTGAATGATATGATATTGAATATTCTATCAGAAAATAGTATATTTGTGATTTATAGTGATTCATCAAAGAAATGGCATGATTGCTCCCTTCTATAGAATGACAGAGTTAATGCCTATGAATCTGGGTAGTTAAAAACTCATAGAGAGAAAATTTCAACTCATGATATTGAGTTAGAATCAATATTAGTCTCTATGATGATTTGGAGACACTATCACAATGCTGAAAGATGAATTTTATATATAGATCCCAAGTGTTTGAAATATTTATTCTCACAGAAATAATTAAATATGAAAAAAATAAAATTGCTCGATCTCTTAATGATTATGATTGATTAATACACTACCACATAGCGAAGGAAAATAAGGTAACTGATAAATTAAAGAGGAATGATCATGGAGTTATTAAATATATGAGGATTGATAGAAATCCTATGTACATGGATTTTTTAAAGACGAATATTGGAATTATCAACGATGCTGAAATAAAACAATATTTTAAAATTTGTTTCCAAAACATTTTTACCATAAAAGATAAAAAGTTATCAATATGGTGATGAGAATTTTCAATTTATAATTAACTATATCTATGATGAGAAATTAGTAAGTATCATATATGAAGATGGAATTTTGGAATATGTGATGAGGCTTTGTGTTTTCTCTATACATGAACTAAAAAAGGGATTTATAGGATTATTCACATAGGTCGATTTCCTCTTTATACCCTAGTAGCACTAAGATATATAGAGACTTGAGGGAACCTATTTGGTGGTATAATATGATATTGAAAATGATAATTATTGGTCAATCCACATTGTGGTAAAACAGGTGAAGGATAAAAGGCAACATTCCAGGGGAGTCATGAAACCTTTACCTATTACTACATGGAAATGGGATGACATTAAAATAGATTTTTTCCATGTATTACCAAAAAACACTAAGAAATAATAATGCAATTTGGGTAACTATTGATAAAATTTTCTAATATCCACATTTACTCAATATAAGGGAGGATTTTCCTTCGGACCTCTCTATACTATTATATATTAATGGATTTGTAATAGTTTTTTGTGAACCTCTATTGATTGTGTATGATGGAGTTTTCGATTGTACATTAAATTCAGGAAAAATATTCAGAAGTGTTTGGATACAAATATGAGTTCAAGAACATCTTATCTCTCTTAATCTAATTGGAAGTCAGAAAGGATGATCTAAAAATTAGAAGAAATGTTGCGGTTTGTTTCATATAACAATGAATTTATGTGGGATCGTTATTTACCATTGGTAGAATTTTCTTAAAACAATTGTTTATAGTCATTAATTTAAAAGGCATTATGTGAAGAATCAAATGGAATTAAAAGTTGTACAATAGCTTTTTGGTACGATGTTGGAGAAAGGAAGCATGTATTCCACAAACATGGGGAGGAAACAACAGAATAGTTAAATTCTATTCAAACCCATATTAATGAATCTCAAATTACAAAAAATAGTAATGATGATAATAAAGGTAATTACATTGCATTATAATTGGGTGATCATGAATTCTTATGGTATATCTATATAAGGGTGTTATAATATTTGTTAATAAAGGAAAACTAATACCCTAGTAAATTGGTTCATAAAAAAATATGGATATAATTTGAGATATAACATACCAATTATCAATTCCCCCAGGTCATTTCAAATTTTATGATGCTTTCCACAACACTTTGGTAAGGAATGACATGCCAAACCCAACATATGTTCTCACTTATATAGAAAAATAATTGGAACCTAATTTTTTTACTATGAAGAGCCTATTAAAAAGTTGAACACTAAATACTAGGTGTTCATTAATTTATCATCTTTTCTTATAGCGGTACTTTTCAAAACTCATGAAATTGATGATGTGATGTGGGTACCAAAGTAAATTATGATGATGAAATACCCAAATCAATTTATGAGGTGATAGTCTAGAAATATTGATGGTGAATGTTTTTAAAGGAGGTTGGAATGTATTTCCACGATATCTTATGGGATGTGTATTTAAAATTTAATCTCTTTGGGGGATTATGTTGCATGAAACACAGTTTTTAAAACCATGATATACTTCTAAATATGTATATAATCATTGGAAAAGTAATGTCACCATTAGGAATAATTAAATATCCATTAGAATAATAACATCACCTATGAATGTATAAATAAAATTTTTTTATATCATAATCGAAAATATGATATATTTATATCATCAAATATGTAAATAAATGTTATAAAAATGATAAATTTAGTGGTGGTGTCTATGAAATTTTTATCCTTAATTATATGTTTATAATTATCATATTTATTCAAATAAATATTTATATTGAAAAAAAATATTCCTAAATTAATATTTATCTTTCCTAAGATTATAAAAAAAATTTACAAGACCACAATTATTTTGAAACTGTCATAAAATTAGTTATAATTTTTATATCTGTATTTTTTGAAAAAGTAATTTTATGAATTAAAAAATAAAATTCAATTACTTAGAAAATTATTCCGAAAATTGAATATTTTTTTGAATTTACATTCTAAGTAACTGTTAGATTGAATTTTTTTAGTTTTCATAAACAATTAGATTTTTTGTGAATAGTGAAATACTATAATATATGGCATTTAATATTTCAAGCCAAATAAAAGAATTTTTTTATTTACGAATGACGGAAGAACCCATTAGTTAAAAAAATTTCTATTTAGTGTACTTTGTCACATGAATGAACACTATTGATTTTCTTTATCTAAAATAATAAACTAATGAATAAAATAATCAAAAATCACCCATCCCATCCACTATAAATACCACCCCTCTCTACCTCTTCTCCTAAAACCTTATAAACATTAGAGATTGATAATGTTTTTCCTAATTAATCTCTAAATCCACATCCCCTTGTCCTATTTCTAATTGTATCAAATGACAGTAATCCCTTGTGCCTTCAGGTGGTTATCTAGGAGACTCTATACAATAGTTAAAATCCTCCATGATTCTCCTTTAATTTCATTTAATTTATTTTCTATTCTTATCCTATCTTTAAATCATATAACAAAACATTCATGACAAGAATATTATATTATATCTAGATTAATTTTATTATGTTAAGGGTGTATACATAATAAATCACCTCTTCATCTCCCTTTTATTATATATCTGAATACATTGTCCGGGATGTGTTGATTTATCCCCACCATGGACGATTAATTTTTATTTTCCAATACCACCTTCGAAACTCGTTATAAAAAATTTACCATGAAGAAAATAGATTTTATTATACATTATATAATTTATATAATGTTATGGAACTAATATATAAACATTTTATTGAAGAAAATAATATAAGTTCATGATTGTCATAAAAACTAAAAAAATAAATTAAATCAGCATAATTAATGTTTTATCTAAGGAATAATTCTCATGAAATATAACAAACTGATATATAAGATCATTTAAACTGCTATAAGTTCATCAATATCATATATTTTTAATAATTGAAAACAATTCCCATTTTACAGTAAATTCAATACATGTATACAAGCTAACTGATCATGAAAAATGGAGAAAACAAATTCTTTTGAAATAATGTAATTAAACATTATAACTCTTCAGAAAATCCATAAATGAAGTAAATAACATTATAATAAAAAAATTTATGAATTATATGTTCATAAATAACTAATTAATGAATCTAATATTATTATCGTATACATTAATTACAAGTGAATAATGATTTTAGACAAAAGTTAAGGGTTTTCCCGTCTCATTTTATTTCTGATAGATATGACTTATTCAACCCTTATTTCATTTGTGTGGTGTTTTTATACTCCCCTATGATTTAAAAAATCATGAATATATTTACCTTCATACTATTAAATGTTTCATTTTATGATCAATAATTTTATAGTGCATACAATTAGACTATTTCAAAAGTGGTAAGGGGATTCTCGATATCCAATCCATTTCATTGGGTTATACCTCCTTCAAGTAAAATGGTAATGTTTATGTACATTTATTATTAATCAAACTTAATTAATTTTTATTACCATTAATTTTCATATATATACTTGTTTACAATCATATTTAACAATAAATTCAATGACTTTTCTAATAATGAAATCTTATTTCAAAATTAAAAATTTCTTTCTCTAAAAAATCAATATTTTTGTCATAATATTTTGATCTACGTAAAAATTTTATATTAAATATTATTATTAATTGATTTTGATATCTTATGACACCATCAATACTATTTTATGGAATATTTTATGATCATTTTGATTGGGGATGTAAAATCCTTATATCATTAACCATATTACTCTAGAGAGTTTAGGATTATATTTATTAATTGGGGAGGTATTTAAAATTTCATTTAATAGTTTTAATATGAATTTATATTTTTATTATATTTCACCCCATTTAATATGGGGAATAATTTTGACTTATTAAGAGTCATTTATGGCTTTCTATAGACTGTCAATGCATTGGCAGGTCTCATAAGATAAACTAGACCATGTTTTGGCTAAGGTCTTTCTAATTTATGTAGAATTCTTGGCTGAGGACTAGATTGTATGTTTATGAAGTGAATCCTTATAAATTCCCTTGTAATTATATCAATTATTGAGTGTAAATTATATTATTGTACTAGTACAATATCTATGGTTATGTTTTATTTTTATTTGATTATTTATATAACATTATTTGATTAGATTTTATTTGATCCATTTTGTGCTCATGTATATGTTTTAGTTTCATGTTTTGTTGTTCATTCACACTTATTTATTTTTTTAATTTATTTATGATAGAATCCACTAGAATTTTTACCCTTATAGAGAATTTGACCTCACTTATTTCTTATGTTTTATTTTTACCAGGATGCCAAGATGTATATTGTGATTAACATGTATGTATAATCATCGAGATTAAATATTTTTTATAAATGATTTTATATGTTGTAATTGATTTCAAGATGAAATGTAAAATATATTTTTATATTTTCTTTTCCAATTTTTCTAAGTGATTCCATCCTTTTGGATGAAATCACTTATTCTTAGTGTGAAAGTAATAACAAAATGTACTGGCTCCGGGTTTTTGGGATTGAGATCTTTACACATCCCAAATAATATACCTTCAATTATCCTTAGGGATCTCTCACTGAATATTAATCATCATAGTTTCCAAATATTGATTAATCCTTTTCTTTTATACCAACTATAGTGACCCAATCTTCTCATAACCTGATATTACATATTTTTTAGATGAATAATAAGAACATCACAAATGTACATGCCCGAGGACCATAATACATACTACCTTTGGAAACATGGAACAAAATATTATAACATGGTGAATGATCTTCATAATATCCCATAAATATCTACCCTTTTTGTATTATTCACAAACATTCCCTACATAAAACTTTTTTACATACCTATTAAATGAATAATAATAAATGGTTTCCCCTTTTTTAAGTAATGTTATGAAAGGGATAAATGTAAGCATAACATGATAATAAGATTGTGGGAATACGATAATAACCTTTGAAAATAATACACTACATATAAAAAACCCAAATATTTAAACATGAAATAAATATTGTCATTTCATTAGTCCTAGATCATAAGAAAATCAAATAATTTGATCAATGAGAGAATTACATTAAGATAAGACATGGATTCTATTGTATAAACATTAGCTTATATCGTTATCAACATGTTTAAACTGATACAGGTTCAATAAATATGTTAAGGTAACTAAATCAAGACCTAAAATAATCTTATTGACATGAAACTATGTCCATTCATAACATTATTGACATGAAAGTCCAGTCCATCCATAATAATCTGAGCATGTAATCATAATCATTCATAATATTGTGATTATGTAATCAAGATCAAACATAACATCATAGTAGTTAAGGATCACTCCCAATACCATAATAATGGACAATTTCCTTTACTATACTGTGTTCATGATTCATTCTAGCCCTAACTTATGGTATTGGGTTCACTCTCAATTCCAGAAATGTCTTACGATACATGGTTCACTCTCCATTACTTAAATTTCTTATTACACTATGTTCACTACCTATTCTAGTAATTTCTATGTCACAAGATATATAAATATTTATCAAATTCATTGGTGGGAGATATATGTCCCACTAGTATTATATGGAAAATTATTTTTATGTGTTTTAAAATATCATTAACATTAATCATATAGTTTCCATGAAATGAAATGGGTATAACTAAAAATTCAATATACAAAAACCTATAAAAAGAGTAAGGTTTCAAAGTCATTTAGTTATTGAATAACTAATGAAAGGTTGTGGGTTTAATAAAAATTTCATCATGGTATATCCTAAGGTAATGAAATTGGTTTCATATAAAACAATTCTTCACAAACATAAATCATTCATAGAATGAATAAGAATTGTACCATTGGATCATATAAACAATATTTCATAGATAAAACCAATGGATGACATCATTGATGGAAAATAATTTTTAATAGTAATTATAAATCATTTATGGAGTAAAATACCCTTTCAAAATTTATTTTGTTTGAAATAAAAATTAGTTTTAAAATTATTTTCTTTGAAAATAACCTTGAAAATTTATAAAATAATATTTAAAAATAATTTAATATTCATTTAAAACATAATAATTTTCAAAATATTTTTTTGAAAATAAGAATTTAATTTTAAAATGAATTTGTTGAAATTATTAAAAAGGGTTTAAAAAATTAAACATTTTTCAAATAATATTACATTAAAATGGCCTTAAAATGTCATTTAAAAACATTTTTGAAAATATTTTTAGAAATCATGTTTTTAGAAGGAAATAGATTTATGACTGAAAATAAAAATAAATTAGAATTTTTTAACAGATTTTTTCAATTTATTTAATTACCAATGATTATAAAAAAGGACTCATTAGATAAAGTTATCATGATAAAAAACAAGTTATGTAACCCCACAAGATTCCATGGTGTACATATCTTTGAATAATACAGTAGCGTGTGTTGTATGCAACCTCGAGTTCTGACATACTACGACCAATCAATGTAGTCGTTATGAATAGTAAGACTCACTTTTTGAAATTATATAAATTTTATATTTCAAATTTGACTTCATGTTTTGGTTTTGGAATATCAAAATTATCTTATGGTGAAATTGTGGTACTTTTCGGATAACTTTTAATTTTTGATGAATATTGAAAATTACTTAATTTTAATTAAAAACAACTTATTAAATCAAAATAATTAATAATGATAAATTATGAATTTGAGTGGTTTTAAAGTATATTTAGAATATATTTTTACCATTTAATACAATGTTGGTCATTAGACATAATTTCACATATAAACTGGAAATAAACAAGTGTCAATCTTTTGATAGTTATTATTTCTTAACAACACTCTATTTGTTTTGACAGCGAGAATAATTTTTAAATTAATTACTAGAATTTATGTGTTTAGAATTTGGTAAAATGGATTCCATATTTTTAATCAGAAGGTCCAAATTATTTAATTATGACACTTCTGTATTTGGACATTATGAATAGTAACACCGACAATTATCTTTAATTATCATGATTTATTAGTAATCGAGTAGTTAAGGGTAATGAAATAATATCATAATAATATAAAATGGCCCCAAACTGTGTCCTAATGTTATTTTTAGTGTGATGGCCAACCATGGGATTCTTGTGCCAACTTAGGGACCCCATGGGATCGCTTTTGTGTGATAGTGACATTTTATCATTTAATATTTTTTAAAATAAGGAAAATATTACAAAAGTATGTGACACCTAGGTAAAACAATTTTAATTTTGTATACATAAATGATATCATAAACTATAAATATTAATTCTAATGCTATAAATATTTCCTACATCAGGGTATTTTATTATAATTTTTATACATTAAATAAATAAATTTATTTATGACACCATGATGATGCAGTGATTACCTCATTAATGAACGATTTAAATAAAAAGAAATGATAAGGTAAAATCTAAGACATAAACTTGTCCAAAGCCTATTATATGGGTTTATATCAAACCCTTATCACCTTATCATTGAAATATATCATTGTGGGACCTTTAAAATCCGAAAATCATTTCATAATAAAGTAACATTTCAATCTTTCCAAAAGAGCCCCTTCTCTCCTCTTATAAAAGGCCCCCACCTCTACCACCATATTCACACCTTCAAATCCATTTGTCTTGGACAAACTATTCCCAAATATGCTCTAAACTTCCCACTCTTACTATTAGATGCCTTACTTTGTGCATAAGTATTCCAAAGGAAGCCTTTGGCTCAAATCAAAAAGAGATACCTGATTTTTAGGTAATGTCTTCTCTTATGTTCTTTTGTATTATTTTTCTTGTCCAACCCCTTAAACCATTTTTATTCCATTATTTTGTAACAAATCCAGTATATTCAATATACTAGGATGTTGTTATGAGATTTATTTGATATACACTTACACATATCTCCGTCTAATTGTTAAAGAAAATACTATTTCTGTGGGTGGAGAATTACTGCCTCACCAAACGATGATTTTTCAATCTTCATTTAACTCCTCTCATGGTGGCCTTTAAGATGTCACTATATTTATATATGATATATATTATGTTTATGTTTTCCTTATGCTTCTGTAATTTTCATTTATGGCATACCTTTTTGGTTTGCATTATGGGTAAACACGATAATTTCATTTCAGGAAGTGCAGACTACTGCCCCCTCAAAGTGATTTGAATTGTTAATTCCATATGTGGGACGTATAAAGGAAGGAGTTAAATAAAATTATATATCATATTGGAATTATAATAAACCTTTATAACATTATTATTTCATTCCATTAAATATGAAATTGAAATGAATGTAGCGTTCATGCGTACGTATGACTTACCATCTCCATGAACGGTGCATTTCATTTCTTACCCCTAAATGTTATGTAATATTATAAATGAAAGTATATACTGGATATATATGATATATATGATGTGTAGGTCATGAATATTATTCTGGAGATAATGGATATTTTACCACATGAATAACTTGTAATTATAAGAAGTTTATTGTTGATTCAAAAACAAAAGATCGACAAAACGACCGTTATTAACATAAATGACTACATAATCTTCATAAAATGGAAATAAGTGATATAAAAGGAATAATGAACATGATATAGGTTCTTAAGAAAGTAGATATTAACTCTAGTTTATTATTTAGGAGATTAAACAATGATCGAGTGAAGTCGGACACAAGGTAAGGGTTAATTCTACAACCTCTTCATTATCCAAGTTTGTTTATATGTAATTATCTATTGGGACCTCATTATAAACCACATCCATTTATCTTAAAAATTCCTCTAAAAACATTTTTAATATTTATTAGATAATGGGTTAAATTCATTTACACCATTATTTTACCTTATACATTTTTGAAAGGAATCTTTCCGTCATTTTCCAAACAAGGTACTTTTTGACCATTTCGACAAAATTAAATATAAGAATGACTTTTTTAACTTATACAGTGGGTGAGGCTATTTCCCACCATTATCAAATCATTGAAGTTTACCTTACAGACTTATAAGAATATTTTCAAAGTAAATTTTACCTTTTTCAATTATGTGAATTTTAAATGATTTCAAAAAAAGATATTTCTCTAAAACTGTTTTGATTTCATCATTGTCTACATCCTTTGATAGATTTTAACCATATTTGAAGTTGATTTATTATGATTCAAAACTTCAATATTTTATTGAAGGTTATGTGATATGTTTGACTATGGATATGTTTTTTTATTCAATTCTATGTTTATGGAGAAAGTACTGACATTTCGTATGCTAGTTTTAATACGAATGATTATGTTATAATTAAAACACTTTATATGAGGAATACATTGGAATTAATTATTGATGGGTAGAGCCCTCTATAGATCCTCGGTGCATCGGTGGGTCTCATGAGACAAACTAGTGTCTTGGTACAAAACCTTGACAAAATTTTATTTGTAGTCTTGGCACAAAGCCTTGACTATGTGGTTATGATAGTCTGGAATTATGCATTCCATCATTATGAAAGTGGTTGTTGATATTGGATGTGATTATTAGAATCATTTAATATCCATGTGAGTAATTAAATAGAATTATTTCGTTTTATCTTTTCCATATTATGCTGGAGTTCTAATTTAAAAGGCTTTTGTTTTAGTTATACAATACATTAAATTTTTATGTTTATTTATGAAAGTTTCTGCTATATTTTTATCTTTACTGAGAATCTGACCTCACCCCTTTCAATGTTTTAATTTTTTCCAGGATATGAAGAAGTATTTTATGAATGACCTGCAGGGATAGTATGAGGGGATATGAAAAAAAGATGTTTTTGTAGTTTTTTTTTCACTTTATGATATAATGTAAGACTTATGAATATATCCAGTTTTTCCAAGGCTACTAAACTAATCGGTCTTTCAAGACTTGATCTTTTCTGATCATTCCAATATTATGAAATAATGCATCGACTCTGGGTAACTGGGGTCGGGGCATTACAGTAGGTATCAGATGGAGGTTAGTACGAACCTTGGAATCTGGATTTATATAAACTTTGATTAGAGAACATAGCCCTAAGATAGACATTGAGGATTAGTATATAATAACATCCTATAATTTTGGTAAATTATAGATGTTGTCTATTTTCTGAGCAATACACCCCTGTCTAGATATTAGCATGTAGAGGCGGCTCTGGCACATATGTACCTAGGTGTAAAACCCCAAAACACCGCTTAGAGCTACACTCGAACGGGAACTGGTGCACAACAACGAGCCTTGCTGCACTATTGGTTACAACACTCCCAAGGGAATTGCTTAGGATAATTCAAAATTTCATTAAAAACCATTATTAAGGGTTTATGAGTATATAGTTCCTAAAAGTAAACATTTTTATGATTATGGATTATATCCATAAACTATTCAATATGTGGTAGGTGTTTTGCAAGTTTGTTATTATGTATTTCGATTCATAAACTAATCCGGTTTATGTAATTGTTTAGAAATGGATCCTAGTGGAAGGAATGGAAACCATATCGAAACACAAACTCTATGTAGGGATTTCCGTCCGGCTCAAGATAATTATAGATGAGCTGGTGATACATCTAGTACTGATAAGCTCATCACCATATTGGGACAACTCACTCAGGTTATGAATAATAACCTTACTCGTATGGGGAACCCTGATCTGGAACGTGGAGGATCAATGTTAGACTACTTCATGAGGAAACAACCACCAACATTCATTGGGAGTACAAATCCCTTAGTAGCTGAACAATGGATAAATTCATTAGAGAAAATATTCCACGCCTTGGGGAGTAGTGGAAGGGGGAAGGTTATCATGGCAGTTTACCTCCTCAATGGAGATGTTGATCAATGGTGGTCATTGATTAAAAACACAAAGGAAGATAATGAAGTATCAAATATGGAATGGAAGGAGTTCAAATATATTTTCATAGAAAAATACTTTCCTTTTAACCATCGAGCATATATTTAAAGGAAATTTTTGAATCTGAGACAAAAGGAGGATGAGAATGTCGCAAAGTATGAGGCTAACTTTACAAAGTTGGTGATGTATGATGAAGATTATATATGTAACCCATGAAAAAAGATTGATCATTTATTTTATGGGTTAAAACCATTTCTCTGTCAAGCATTGGTCTCACAATCCTTCTCATCATACGAAGACATTGTCTCATGTGCTATTAAGATGAAAAATTAATTCTCGATGTCTTAAAAATTTAAAGAAAAGAAAGAGAAGAATAGATCTATTAATCACTTTGGAAATGGAAATATGGGGAAGAAGGGAAAATTTGATTATCCATCCTGTAGTAAATGTGGAAAGAAACACCCCGGTACATGCTTGAAAGGAATGGGAGTCCGTTACAAGTTTGGTGAAAAAGGCCACCAAGCTCGTGATGGAAATGGGAAGAAAGTAGCTATCAATGTTCAATGATACAATTGCAGGGAGATGGGACATTGTACAAATTAATTTCCTAACCATCAGGGAAATATCCTCAGAAAAGGACAAGGGATCAATGACAAGCTTATGTTATCACTACTGCTGAGGTAGAAGATCCAAAAGACATGGTGGCGGGTAATTTAATGGTTTCCTCATGTTTAGAAAAATGCATTATTTGATTTTGGATAATTACATTGTTTCATATATTCCCATTTTTCTAAGAAAATTAGATAATTCAAATTTGATTTAACAAGCAAGTCATCAATCAAAACTCTTAAGGGAAGTATCATTGCATCAATGTTTTGTGAATCGGTGCCAATTAGAGCACATAAATGTTCTTTATCTGCTGATCTCATCATCATACCCATGATTGAATTTGATATAATCCTCGGTATGTATTGGATTTCATATCATGATGTGAATATGTATTGTAAGAAGAAAGAGGTTACAATTTTTTATGATGATGATAAGGAACACCTTATATTTAGAGCAGAATCGTCACCAACTAATTCTTATATAGATCCACCCCTAGTTGGTCAACTAAATTCACATATTTGGGAGGAATTGAATTAAATAACTATGGATGAGGAAGGGAATGCTCAAATAGAGGATGTACGTATTGTGATAGAATATGTTGATGTGATTCCAGAAGATTTTCCTAGGCATCCACCAGAGCAAGAAGTTGAGTTCTCTATTGACCTAATGCATGCTTCAAGGCCCATATCAAAGACCCCTTATAGAATGGACACTATGGAATTAGTGGAACTAAAGAAACGACTAGAGGAATTGATTTATAAGGGATTTATTCACCCTAGTGTTTCTCCATGGGGAGCTCCTGTTCTTTTTGTTAAGTAGAATGATAGATCTATGAGGTTGTGCATTGACTACAGGAAGATCAATGCAATAACAATAAAGAACAAGAAACCCCTACCTCGCATTATTGATTTATTCAACTGACTCCATGGAGCTCAATAATTTTCAAATATTGACCTTCGATATAGATATCATCAGTTTTGTGTGAAGAAGGAATACATTCCAAAGATGGAATTTGGAACCTGGTAAAAGCATTACAAGTTTACAATAATGCCTTTTGGATTGACCAATGCACCATCATTCTTCATGGATCTAATGAATATAGTTTTCAAGGAATATCTTGATGACTTCGTAGTTGTATTTATTGCTAATATCTTGGTATACTCTAAAAGATATAAATATAATGAAAATCACTTGTGTATTATTCTAAAGACTTTTAGAGACACAAATTATATGGGAAGTTTAGCAAGTGTGAATTTTGTCTTCATGAGATTTCATTTCAGGGCCATATTTTCTCTAAGGATGGAATCTCTATTTATCCTTCTAAGACAAGAGTGATCCATGATTCACCAGAGCCGACGACTATAACAGAGGTACACAGTTTTATTGGTTTAGTAGGTTTTTATCGACATTTTGTCCAGAATTTTGCCCGATTGGGTAACCCATTAACGAAGCTGACACGTAAAGGGGTTAAATTTGTTTGGACAAATGAGTGTGAAGAGTGTTTTTAATGACTTAAGAGAATGTTAGTAAATTCTCCTATATTGAATCTACCATCAGGGAATTATGGGTTTGTTATTTATAGTGATGTAGCAAAGAAAGTACTATGTTGTGTCCTTACGCAGAATAATAGGGTTATTGCCTATGTATCCCGATTGTTGAAAATTAATGAGAAAAACAATACTACTCATGATCTCGAGTTAGCAACAGTGATCTTTTCTTTGAAGATATGGAGACACTACCTATATGGTGAAAAATGTGAGATTAATACTGATCACAAGAGTTTGAAGTATATTTTCTCACAAAAAGAACTCAACATGAGGCAAAGGATATGGCTTCAATTACTCAAGGATTATGATTGCATAATAAACTACCCCCGGGTAAGCCAAATAAGGTGGTAGATGATTTGAGCAGAAACAATCATGGAGTTTTGAACAATATGATAATTTAAAGGGATCATATTTTCATGGATCTAGTAGAAATGGACATGTGAATAACTAAAGAAGGTGAAACATCAATGCTTTTTCAAATGGTTGCCAAACCATCTTTACTAGAAAGGATTAAGAGTTCTCAGACCGATGATGAAGAGTTTCAGAAGAAGATTAAAGCTGTGAATGATGGGAGATTGAGTGACATTGTGTATGAAGATGGGATTGTGAAATTTGGGAATAGACTTTGTGTTACCGATATAGCTGGTCTAAAAAGGGAATTATTGGATGATGCTCATAGTTTCAATTTCTCTATACACCCTAGTAGCACTAAGAAGTACAGAGATTTCAAGGATCATTTTTGGTGGGACAACATGAAGAGCAGGATTTCTGATTTTGTGTCAGGATGCATGGTTTGTCAACAAGTGAATGCTGGGAGGCAACTTCCTGGAGGAGTTATGCAACCTCTTCCCATACCTGAGTGGAAATGGGATAATATTAAGATGTAATTTTCCATGGTACAACCAATGAATCATAGAAGGATTGTTGTAATATGGGTCATTGTTGATCACCTTACCAAGTAAGCACATTTTATTTCTATAAGAGAAGATTTACCACTTGAACATTTTTCAAGACTGTATATTAACGAAGTTGAAAGACTTCATGGAGTACCCCTATCAATTATTTTGTATCATGATCTCCATTTTACATCAAGATTATGGAAAAGTCTTCAGAAAGCCCTAGATACTGAACTTTGTTTGAGCACTGCTTACCATCCTAAAACAGATGGACAATCAGAATGGACTATTCAAAACATATAAGACATGTTGAGATCATGATCACTTGACTTTCAGGGTATGTGGGATCAATATTTACCTCTGGTAGAATTTTCCTATTATAATAGATTCCATTCAAGTATTTAGATGACACTATATGAAGCGTTATTTGGAAAAGATGTTGCACACAAACCTGTTGGGATGATGTTGGTGAAAGAAAACTCGTAGGACTAGAACTTGTTGAGGAAACAATAGAAAAGGTGAAGGTAATCCAGAACCACATCAAACTGGCTCAAAGTAGGGAGAAGAGCTATGTCGATAACCAAATGAAGGATTTAGAATTTCAGGTAGGAGATCATGTTTACTTGAAGGTATCTCTTTGTAAGGGAGTTATACGATTCGTTAAGAAGGTAAAATTAATTCCCAGGTAAATCGGACCATTCAAAATTATAAAACAAATTGGGGCAGAAGATTACCATTTGGAAATGTATCCAAGTCTCTCTAAAGTTCATGATGTGTTCCACGTATCACTGTTGAGAAAATACTTGCCTGAACCAACACATGTAATCACCTTTGTGGAATTAGAACTGGGACCCGATCTTTCTTATTGTAAATAGCTTGTCCGGAATCTAGATATGAAAGAAAAAGTGCTGATAAACCAGATGACTCATCTAGAAAATGTTCTATAGAGGAACTATAAGATGGAAGAGGCGACGTGGGAACCCAAGTAACTTATGATGAATAACCACCCGAGTATTTTTATGAAGTAATATTATAGAAATTTTGAAGACAAACTTATTTGAAGGAGGAGAGAATGTAACACCCCAAACTTCCTTGGTATTCTTCTCTATGCATAATACAGTAGCGTGTGTTGTAAACCTCAAGTTCTAACACACCACGACCAATCAAAGTAGTCATTATGAATAGTAATAACCACCTTTTGAAATTATATAAATTTTATATTTCAAAATTGTGTTTATTTTTGGTTTTGGAATTTCAAATTAGCTTAAGGTGAAATTTTGGTACTTTTCAGATAACTTTTATATTTTGATGAATAGTGAACATTACTATATTTTAATTAAAAACCACTTTTAAAAAAAAAATAATTAATAGTGATAAATTATGAATTTGAGTGGTTTTAAATTATATTTAGAATATATTTTAACATTTAATACAATTTTGTCATTGGAAATAATTTCACATTTAAACCAGATATAAATAAGTGTCAATCTTTTGATAGTTATTATTTCTTAAAAACACGCTATTTTTTTGACAGTGGGAATTATTTTTAAATTATTTAATGCAATTTCTGTTTTTAGAATTTGGTAAATTGGATTCCATATTTGTATTCAGAATGTCCAAATTATGTAATTAAGACTATTTTGTATTGGACATTATGAATAGTAACGATGACAATTATCTTTAATTATCGTGATTAATTAGTAATCGGGTAGTTAGGGGTAATAAAATAATATCATAATAATATAAAATGACCCCAACATGTCTCATTGTTCTATTGGTTGTGTCATGGAGAACCATGGGATGCCTTTTGACAACTTAGGGACCCCATGGAATCAATTTTGTGTGATAGTCACATTTTATTTTATTATTTTTTTTAAAAGGAAAATATAACAAAAATATGTAACACAAAATTAATTTTGTCTACATAAATGATATATTAGACTATAAATTATCATTGTAAATCTAAAAATATTTCCTACATCATGGTATTTTTTTATAATTTTAAGGCATTAAATAAAAAAATTTAATTTTGACACCATGATAATGCAGTGATTACCTCAATATTGACCGATTTAAATAAAATGAAAATATACGGTACAATATAACACTTAAAATTGTATAAAGACTATTTTATGGGTGTATTTAGAAACCTTATCACCTTATAATCGATATATATCATTATAGTACATTTAAAATCCAATATTCATTTCATAATAAAGTAACATTTCAATCTTTCCAAAAGAGCCCCTCCTCTCCTCTTATAAAAGGCCCCCACCTCTACCACATTATTCACACATTCAAAGCCATTTCGCTCAAAAAAAATCTGCCCAAATAGTATATAAAATTCCTTATATTACTCCATGAAGCCTTAATTTGGGCATAAGTCTTCCCAAATAAGCCTTTGGCTCAAATCAAAAAAAGTGTTACCCGATTTTAAGGTAATGTATTCTCTTATGTTATTTTGTTTTATTTTTCTTCTCCAACCCCATAAAACATTTTTATTCCATTATTTTATAAAAACACCAATATATTCAATATACTAGAATGTTTTTATGAGAATTATTTGATTTAAACTTACACACACCTCCATCTAATGGTCAATGAACATACTATTTCTGTGGGTGGTGAATTACTGCCTCACGAAATTATGATTGTTCAATCTTCTTTTAACACCTATCATGGTCACCATTAAGATGTCACTATATTTATATATGATATATATTATCTTAATGTTTTCTTTATGCTTCTGTATTTTTCATTTATGGCATACCTTTATTTTTTCCATTATGGGTAAACACGATAATTTCATTTTAGGAAGTGCGGACTACCGCCCCCTCAAAGTGATTTGAATCGTTAATTCCATATGTAGGACATATAAAGTAAGGATTTAAATGATATTATATATCATATTGTAATTATAATATTCCTTTATATCATTATTATTTCATTCCATTAGATATGAAATAGAAATAAAAGTATCGTTCATGCGTATGTACGGCTTACCATCTCCATGAACAGTGCATTTCATTTCTTACCACTAAATGTTGTGTAATTTTAAAAATGAATGTATATACTGAATATATATGATATATATGATATATAGATCATGAATATAATTATGGAGATAAGGGATATTTTACCAAATGAACAAATTGTAATTATAATAAGTTTATTGTTGACTCGAGTACCAAAGATCGACAAAACGACCGTTAATAACATAAATGACTACATAATGTTCATAACATGGTACTAAGTGATATAAAAGGAATAATGAACTTGAAAAGGTTATTAGGAAAGTATAGATTAACTCTAGTTTATTATTCAAGAGATTAAAGAACGATCGAGTTATGTCGGACACGAGGTAAGGGTTAATTCTACAACCTCTTCATTATTCAAGGTTGTTTATATATAATTATCTACTGGGACATCTTTATCATCAACATCCATGTTTCTTAAAAATAAATTTCAAAACATTTTTACTATTTATTAGACAATGAGTTAAATTCATCTATACACTTATTTGACCTTATACATTTTTGAAAATAATCATTCCGTCATTTTCCAAACAAGGTATGTTTTGACCTTTTCAACAAAATTAAGGTAAAAATGTCTTTTTTAACTTATATGGCGGGTGTGGAACTTTTCCGTCGTTATAGAATCATTGAAGATTCCCTTACAAGATTATAATTTTATATTCAATGTAAATGTTTTCTTTTAAAATTATGCTACTTTTAAATGATTTAAATAAAAAAGATATTTCCCTCAAATAGTTTTGATTTCATCTATGTCAACATCCTTTGATAGATTTTAAGATTATTTAAAGTTGATTATTTATTATTCAAAACATCCATATTATATTGAAGGTTGTGTGATATGTTTGAATATGGATGTGTTATTTTTATACCATTCATGGTTTATGGAGAAAGTGTTGACATTTCGTATCATAGTTTTAATACGAATGATTATGTTATGTTTTAATCTGTTCATATGAGGAATGAATTGGACTTAATAAGTGTGGGTAGAGCCTGCTATAGCTCTTTGATTCATAGGTAGGTCTCATGAGACAAACTAGTGTCTTGGCATAAGGCATTGAAAAAATATTATTTGTAGTCTTGGAACAAGGCCTTGACTATGTGGTTATGATAGTCTGGCATTATGAATTTCATCATTATGAAGGTTGTTATTGATATTGAATGTGTTTATTCGACTAGTAGAATATCCATGTGAATAAGTAAGTTGAATGATTTCATTTTATCTTTTCCATGTTATTATGGAGTTCAAGTTTAAAAGGATTTTGTTTTAGTTATACATTGCCTTAAATGTTTATGTTTATTTATGAAAGTTTCCGCTATATTGTTATCCTTACTGAGCATCTAAGCTCACCCCTTTCAATGTTTTAATATTTCCCAGGATTGGAAGAAGTATTTTATAAATGAACTACATGTATAGTATGAGGGGATATGAAGAAAAGATGTTTTGCTGTTTTTTTTCACTTTATGATTTAATGTTAGACTTATGAATATATCTAGTGTTTCCAAGGCTGCTAAAATAATCATTCATTAGAGAATTGATCTTTTGTGATCATGCCAATATTATGTAATAATGAACCAAATATGAGTAACTGGGGTCGGGGCGTTACATGTTAAATTCAAATTCATTATAATTCCTATGATGTACAACATGATATTTCAAAAATAGAGATTTATTAATAAACAATCTCGATAAATGATGAGATTGTAAGATAAAATCATTATGACTTTGGTACCATTGTATCATAATCCCCATGAAGGAATAAAAAAAGAAGAATACAATATATTTAAGATTAATAATTTTATTATATTACATTTCAATGGGGTTGTATATACACCTTGTGAAGTAATATATGTTCATAACATAACACGGGTCCCAATGAATGAAACATGATAAATAAAATACCTTACCTCTTTGATAAATTTGAAACAGTAATGGCTGTGAAATAGAGATCAAAAATAAAAATTAAGTCACTAATAATTTTATTTATAATAATTTTAAAATTAATTCCTTGGTATTATATAAACCAAATAAAAAAACAAGCGGTGAATATGGCATTTATCTCAGAGAAAATAAAAGTGAGAAAGAAAGCTGTTACCTTAAGTCTTGAATACAATTATACTCATTTATATAGCATGAATGATAAATTTATGTTTATTATAAATATATTATAGAACTATTATTCATTTATATCATAACACATATGATTTTCTTATGACATTTCATTACCTCTTTATTAATAATTCCATGTTAAAATTATGTTTGATATTATAAAATCATTGTTTTTATTATATGATTTGATATGTTATTTATTTTGATCCTTTTAATTAGTTAAAGGTTCCATAATATCTATAATTATTACCATTATATAAATATTTTATATATTTTTTCAATATTTATTTTTAGAAACTCATGAAATTTAGTTGTAGAAAATGAAATAAACTATTCTTGAAGATAGTAGGCTGTACATATGCATGGACATTGACTCAAAATTTCTTTTCATATTTAAATAAATAAAATTAAAATACATATATATATATATATATATTACCAATATAGTACTACATGTAATCTATATATATCAAAAAAAATTAATATAATTAAAAATACATTCCATGTAAAGCATGAATGAATCACATCCCATCATGAGGCAGTGGTCAACCATTCAAATAAACGATGTTATCGTTTTCCCAAATAATATAAAGACTGAAGGTATATGTGATATATTATGAGAATAATTATAATAACATCATAAATATCATAAATATCATATATAAATAGTAAATCCTTATTTATTCTAAACCTTTAATGGTGGTAATAAAAAGACAAATGACACTGCTTTGTGAGGCGATAGTTCGCCACACACACAAATGATGATTTCATAACCCATTTTATGGATCTGTGTTTTAAGGTAAGTCATACCCTTAAACTGAAAACATACATGTATAAATAAAATTTTAATATTTTTATATCAAAATGAAGTAACAATGATTTTAGGATGTTCTGAAGGAAATAAAATTAAAATGCTGATAGAAAAACATTACTTCATATTCAGGTACACTCATTAGGTTTCAATTAAATTATTCATATTATGGATTTATACCAAAAAAAAGTCATACATATTAAGGGAAAAACTATAGATGTTATTTTGGTTGTTTTTGTAGAACTATATATCTTGATAGGTGTGAGATGGGGTGGATAGTGAGTACACTTTTACAACTGAGGTGGAGTGACATTTTTATAAATACACAAAAGTATTAACTATTGAAAGGTCTGACATACCACATTCCACATAAAAATTTAAATATAATGTACTTTAGTGTGTAGTTTGTCAATAAAAACCACCACTAATAGAAAAATAAAAACATTTGGTGTCATGTAATTTTTTATTTTATAGGTTTACTAAATTTTGTCCTTATAGTTTATACAAAAAAAATTTCATTTTTATTTTCCAAAGTAATTTATTCTTAAATACTATAGTTTAAATTATATTTAAAATATAATACATATCTAATTATTCTAAATAATAAAACATAAATCCTTAAATAAATATATTGTGTATGTTTAAAATTAATAATATTATAAATACATGTAATATGGAAAACAAAATTTTAATCGTAATTAAGTTAATTAATTTTGAATGTTTTTACTAATAGTAATAGTCAATAATTATGTTAATATTAGTTTATAATATAAATTATTATAAATCTGAATATATAAGCTATTTTTACATCTTCTATTCACATAAGTGGCTTAATTTCATTATAATCTAATCCCAAATAAGCAACAAGAACACATGTTTTTTATGGATAAAATGATTAAAATAGTACTACATTTTTATATCCAATTTCCTTATGAAAATTTATCCAATGAAATAAATTTTATTAGAATAACTATAATTGAAATATTAAAACATTAATATAAAATTATAATGTAATATAAATTTATAAATACTTTACAAGAACATACCATATTCAAATTGAATTCAGTATTTTTCATAATTCATTAAAACATGAATCTTTTTTTTCGAAAAACCCCAAAAATTCCCCATAAATAATTTGGGAGATATAAAATTTATTTTAATTTTATAAAATTAAAAGTCTATAGGTGGATAAATTTTGTATTAAAATATTTTCTCCATAAAAAGGAAAAAAATTATTTTTAGAGAAATTTATTTTTAAGCATAAAATAGGATTCAATATTATATTTTCTGAAGAAGAAATATTAGATTAATGTTATAAAATTTATGTAATATATAATCTATTAATTTCATTAAAATAATTCTCTAAATTTAATTAGGTGAATTTATTGACATAAAACAATTTTTTCATGTAAAAATTCTTTTTAAGATAATGGAATACTTTTATTTAAGAAGGGTTTTATTTTAATTTTTATTTAATTTGTCAATGATGAATTAATTTTATATAAAATAGTAAATAATATTTTCATAATTTAGTACATATTATTATTATTATTTATTCCAATTTCTAGGTGTCAAATATAATATTAAACAATAATATTTTAAGAATATGCCATGTTTCGTTTAAACTCAGTGTTGCATGTAGTGAAAGCTAATATCGGTGTTTCATGTAATGAAATCCAACATCATTTTTTTGTGTAACTAATATAAAATATTATTCATATAAAAAATTATACAAATGATTAAATTAAAATTAAAAATTTTAATTTCACAAAATCTTGGGGTTTTAACGGTTACAACAGTTGCATATTCCAATTTGGATGTTAAACAACATTTCAAATAGTTTTTTTATTGGTTTTATAAAGACCCTTAGAGTGATTTATGGGATTTGGGTTATCATTTTTTGAATAATGAAATCATATCCCATCCTCTATATAAAGGATATGATGAATATAGAAAAAAATGGGATATTTTAGTTCCTATAGGTTGTAAAAAATCATGGGACACCCTTTGTGATTGTTTTTATAGGGACCCAATGTTCACATAGAGATTTTTGGGAGCTATTATAGAGGTTATGGGTTCCCAGTTGAATTTGATCAGGGACTATCATAAACTGAATAAAGGGTTAGAGGATTGTGCTATTAATGTTCTTGTGAATTTTTCTCTAGATTGCATTCATGATTTTGGTTGTTCTTATGAAAATCAACTTCCAGTTGTCGAATTTAACTATAAAAATATTTATGAGAATCTAATTCATATGGATCTATATTAATCATTTTATGGGTATCCAAGTAGATATCAATTGTATTATGTTGAGTTGGGAGAGTATACCTTGGTTGGATCGAGCCCTGTTTAGGAGACAATGAAAAAGAATCAGTTGATGTAGAACATGTTGTCTTTGGACTATATAATTTTCAATTATTATAATGAATGTAATCATCAACCACAATGATTTAATGTTGGTGATCAGGTATTTATTTTATTTTAACAATAAGGAGGACATTTTTAGTTGGGTATGCAATGTATTTTGTCCCTTATGTTCCAAGGCCCCTTGGTGATTGGGGAGAATCATGTAGATTTTACTTATTTATTATACATGGAATATCACATGAAGTCAATTAATGACGTGTTACAAGATTCCCTACTTATTAGTTATCATAAGGACCCTTCCCATGATATTTAATGGGGGGATGTTGATCTAGATATCAAAATCAATATAGTAGATAAAATAATTTTGATTATGGATTTCCAGGGTATAGTACTCTCACATAAAACAACTCCATTTTCTGCTACAATATTGTCGTATGAAAAAGGACAACAAGGAGATGTGAGAGAAAGAATAATTGATGAGGAAATCTTTCACTTCTATTTTTGGGAACCCATGATCCTATCCACTTTCTGGGGAAATAAATATTTTATAATGGGGATATTATTACATCTCTTCACCGACTTTTGGGTTCTTCTATCCCCATTTATTAACCATACTACTATTTAGTATTGTTCTCATTAGTTTCTATGTTTTATGAAAATTTTGGATTAAATTTGGAGTTTTTTTAAGGGTTAGCATCATGGATGGGAGATATAATGTAATGTAGATCATGAATATAACATATATTTGGTTTGTATTTTATGTAGAGTCATAGAGGTGGTTTGTTGTTTACACTATAATTTTTGGGATGTTTTTCCATGGTTCATGGGATTAATTATAAGCAATCTGTTTCAGTGAAACATGTAGAATTATCAATTTAAGATACAGAATGGTGTTTTGTGGGGTGTATTATAAAGTTCTACTAAAATTTTAAGCACTATAGTTTGGTGTATCTTGATGTTCCATGGCATGTTCCTTGAAAAATGGATGTACAACTATGGAAATCGAATGTGGTTTTGACCAGAATATTGTAGTGTGTCCCCTCCCATAATGTTGGTGTCTTCTATTTTACAATCTAGGTATAAATTCCCAAAAACTGATATGAACCATCTCATCTTCTAACATAATTCCTTGAAAAATAGTATCCCTAAGGATCTCATTCAAGGACATTGAATTCCTTCTTTTTGGAGTATACCTCATGATTTTGGGTGATTGTTTCATTTTGATTCCTATCTGATATTGTGGTCTGTTCTTCTATAAAAAGGCTCTAATTCATGAATTTATGATTTTCTTATATAAAGTCCGTTATTTATTGTTTTTCATTTATTTGATCTAACAGAAAATTTCACATTATTTTTCAAATATATGTTTCTCATGGTATTTTATATAAATATTTATTTGTAAACTTTATGTTTTATTAAAATTATTTTAAGTAAGTTTTTCTTTTTGAAATGGGTTATCAGAAATTAAATGGTACATGAGTCACAAACGAAATGGTTTATTGAATTATAGAAGGAATTTTTTTTATAAAAAGGGCATTTGATCATGAATGCGTTAATTACTCAAGGTGAATTTTTTTTTTACAATTTTTTATCATGGGTTTGAAATGTTTTTGAAAATAATATCACATTTAAAAACATGGGTTTATCTAGAAATAGACCTGTGAATTTACTATGTGTAACTTTAGTAGAGATATTGATGTTGAAAGAATAAGGTGGGACTCAATATATATTTGTTTCCAATTTTTCCAAGATAAATGATTTATTTTTATATCTAGTATGTATTCTTATTGGTTAGACCCTAGATCATATTCCTTCCATTTATGATTGGTTTCACAAATGGTGGGTTATTTCATAATACAATTTTAACCTTGATTATCTTATGTTGTATCCATAGATGATTTTTCTTATACAAACATGATTTATTGTAACATCCTAGGTAAATAAAGAATAATACATATTTAATATTTTTTTATATTTGTTAATTAAATATTAATTTTACTTTAAAGTTGTTGCTATGTGTCATAGCGCACCCGATACGCAACAACGATTTTCTTTGAAATCTTACGTTGCACACTAATAATGTAATATGTTTTTAAATGGTACATAACTCCTAGACCTTGTATTGGTGGGAATTAACAAAAAAACTAAAATATGATTATACATGTTTGTTAAATATATTTACATTGATCCAATAAAAGTTAGAGGTTTAAAATGTGAATGAATCAAATTTTAAGAATAAATTATATTAAAATGTTGAATTACCACCTTCTAATGGTGAACCCTCATTAAATATAGTTTTGTTCACATTAATACATTTTAATTGACCAATTAAAATCCATCTTTATAATGGCAACATCAAAATTTACTTTGAGTACATTTTTAAAATTTTCCGATAAAGTTCATTTTTAATGAATACTGAAAATATTTTATTTTTATTCAGAACTACATTTTAATCTATTTTATTTATATAGTTAGATTATTTTTTTAATTGATTTTAAAGTGTAACTAAAATATATTTTTTTCATTTAATATCAATTTTGGTCATTGGTATTATTTTCACATTGAAATTGGATATAAACAAGTATCAATCTTTTGATAATTATTATTTCTTAAAAACACACTATTTGTTTTGATAATGAGAATTTCTTTTAAAATTAATTAATGAGACTTCAATGTTTTTAATTTTTAAAAATAGACATCATTATTTAATTTGGAATATCAATATATCTTAGGCTGATTTTTTGGTATTTTTCTAAAAAACATCATTTTTTGTTGAATAATAAAACCACTTAGTTGTAGTTAAAAAAGATAACTTTTTCATTTAAATGAAATTTTACCACTTTTGTGAATTGAATTTAAAAAATACAACATACATGCTTGTTATCAGTTAGTAAATTGTGGTTCAATAATGTGAAAATAATTTTTGATGAATAGTAACTATTGATTTTAATTTACCACGGTTAAAGGTAAATATGATAAATCAAGGTAAAAGAAATATTATAATAATTAAAAATAACATTATAAATTGTCAAAAACTTATTTTATGAGTCACTTACGACAATGGGAATTTTTGGGTTGATTTTGGGAACCCATTGAGCCACATGGGAGTGATAATGACACTTTACATTAATTAATATAATGTAATGGAAAAAATTACATAAAAAAGCTTTTAGTATATTAATTTTTATATGGTGTTATATAAGTAATTGTTTTTTAAATAAATATTATTTTTAAATATAAATAGTTTTCCTACATCATGGAAATTTTTTTATAATTTGTAGACATCAAATAAATTAAATTATTTATGACAAAATAATGATGCAGTGTGTACCTCATTAATAATTCATTTAAATAAACAATATTATAATGATTATAATATTATCCAAAACCTATCCTATTACTATTGGATGATTTTATTTCGACCATGAGTCATCATATCTTTGAATTTAAATATTTTTGGACAATTAGAAACCGAATATCATTATATAATAAAATAATATTTTCACACTTTCCTAAAGAGCCCCTCCTCCCCCTTATAAAAGGAAACCACTTCTAACCAATTCCTCACACCTCTAAAGACTTTAGGCTCATCCAAACTATACCAAATTAGTCTCCCTACATCCCTCAACTCTTTTTATAAGCCTTACCTTAGGCAGAAGGCACTTCAAGAATTCCATTGGTTCAAACCAAAGGGAGTTACCCAAATTAAATGTAATAGTTTCTCTTAAATTGTTTTCTTTTATTTTACTTCTCCAACCCCTAAAAAATTTTTATTACTTTAATTTTTAACAAAAATAGTATCCTAAATATACTAATATGTTGTTATGATAAGGATTATAACAACACATACACACTCCTTTATCTAATGGATGATGAACATAGTGTTTCCGTGGATGGAAAACTAACACCTCACGAAACGATGATTGTTCAAATAAATCCAACCACCACTCAGGGTGGCCATTATGATGGAACTATATTTATATATGATATATATTATGTTTATTTTTTCTTTATGATTATGTATTTTCTATTTATATCATGCCATTATGGTTTCGGTAGTGTGTAAATACGATAATCTCATTTGAGGAAGTGCGGACTACTGCCCCCTAAAAGTAATATGACTCGTTAATGCGTTATGTGGGATGTATAAAAGATATAGTTAATAATATTATATATGATATTATACTGGAATTATAATATACCTATGTATCATTATTTTTTAATTTCATTAAAATATGAAATAGAAATGAAATTAGCGTTCATGCGTACGTACAACTTACCGTCTCCATGAACGGTGCATTTCATTTCGTACCTCCAAATGATATGTACTGTTATAAATACATGTATATAATGAATATATAGGATATATATGATATCTAAAACATGAATATCATTCTCTATATAATATACTATTGACCGCATGGAGAACTTGTAAATATATGTTGTTCATTTTTGGCTCAATTAAAAAATGTTGACAAAATAAACCTTATTAACATAAATGATTACATAAAGTTTATAACTTGGTAATAAGTGATATAAGAGGGATAATAAACTTGAAAAAGGTTCTTAAGAAATTATAAATTAACTTCAGTTTATTATTCAGGATATTAAAGAACGAACGAGTCAAGTCAGACATGAGGTAAGAGACTTTGTCTCAATCACCTTTCATTGAGGGTTATTTTGTTTTAATACAAGATTTTCTTTTATACGATGTATAAACACAATTGACTTTTCATTTCATTCAATGAAAAAATATTTATACCAAGCATTTTGCTAAATGACAAAAATGAATGTTTTTTTAACGTATACAGTGACAACGAACATTCTACCTTCGCGAGTATTATTTGATCTTTGGATTCCTCAACAAGCTGAAATGATTTAAAAAGAAAATAAATATCATATACTATTTTATGTATTTTTCTATTGAAATTGGTTTTGATAATGGAATTGTCATGTCAATATATTTAAGTAATATGATGTGATTCAAATGTGGAAATGTTTTCTTGCCATTATATGTGTTTTATGTCTTACGATTTTATAATGGTACAAGGACATTTGACCAGTGGTTACAAGATAAACCAAATGACGGGTGGTTCCGTGAATACCAGGATAGTTGGTTACGTTATAACCTGCAATGCATTGGGTATGGATTTTCTCTGTATGTCTATTCCTTTAAGTGATATGTGTGGAAGTCGACCGTATGGTTATTCTATTTAAACATGTTTATGTACCATGTTACCTTTATATGTTATGTGTTCGTTATATGGGTTTTGTTGTAATATTTTGGTTACAAAATGGTAAGTATTGATCTTTTATTTATTAAAGAGTATTTACTACTTCATAAAGGTGAATAGTATTACTTATGATAATGTATTCATGGTTTACCTATTTTTTTGAAAAAACTAATAGTTTTCCTTCTTAGAATTTTATGCTCATACCATGTTTTTTGAAATGTTCTTCATATGAAATAATGTGTAATAGGGTCAATGATGGGATCATGGAAAAGTCATGTTGTCTTAAACATGGAACTAGACACGAAGCTTTTTTTTCAAAGGTTTATGTTTTGTAAAAAAATGGAAACTGTGTAGAAGTGTCAACTTTGTAATCTTTTGAGATGTAATAGTTCTGTCATAATTCTCTAATACTCTAAAACTGAAAATATCCTTAATTTGAATTATTCATTTAATTCAATATTATGTAATTTTTATGTTCAGGTTCTTATATTTGGTATCTGAGGTCGTTTTAGACAACATTAGGAGTTAGTGTATTGTTAAATAAATGTCCATAAATCAATTTATGGTAATATTGAAATGGTATAGAATTTATAGATTACCATTTTTCTTCATCTAAGATATGTCTGTGTTAAGAATTATTTTTCATAAAGGAAACAGAGCCATTTTTATGGGAAGGCATAATGAGGAGAATGACCTTCTGAATCAGCAACCAGAGATGGTTGGAATCAGAATTGAGCAGTTTTCTATAGTGATGGATTAGTTGAATTAGGTGATAAATGGTGGTTGTGTTTATTGATGATATTTTGGTTTATTATTAGTGTAAATAGGATTAGGAATGTCATTTATGGGTTTTCTTGCAAACCTCAAAAGGAATTTTTTTTTTGAAATTCAGCAAGTGTGAGTTTTGGTTACAAAATATTTCTTTCCATTGTCACATTGTTTAAAAAAATGGCATAACTGTCGATCTTACAAAAAAAGTTGTTGAAGAATGGCCAAGACCCAAAAATAAAACTTAGATTCCGTGTTTTCTTGATTTGGAATGTTATTACCCGAGGTTTGTTGAGAATTTTTCACGGTTAACTAGTAAAATGACTATGTTTACCCGAAAAGGTGTTAAGTTCATTTGGATAAAAGAATGTGATGATTTTTTTTCAGGAATTGAAAAGAATATTGGTGAATACTCTAGTTTTTGCACTACCATCTAGAAATGGTTATTTTTTTTATCTACAATGATGCTTCATTTAAAGGACTTGGTTTTTTCCTTATGTAGAATGGTCAGATAATTGCTTATAATTAATGTCAATTGAAACCTCATTAGTTAAATTACCCTACACATGATTTGGAATTAGATGGTATTGTTTTTGATTTAAAAATTTATAGGGACCATTTGTATGGAGTAAAATGTGAAATATATATAACCACAAAACATTGAAGTATATATTCACTCAAAAATAATTGAACATGAGATACAGGAGATAGTTTGAATTAATCAATGATTATGATTTCACGATCCATTACCATCCGGGAAAATAAAATTAAGTTGTTGATTCTTTGAGTCGAAAAAGTAAGGTATCATTAGCCATGATATGTTTGGAATAAGATCATTTGGTTTTTGATTTGATGATCTTTTGCATAGAAGTTGTTGGTGACAGTAATTCTTTTGTTTTGACTCAGGTGTTGGTAAAATCATCTCTATCAGACAGAATAAAGCAAGCGCATAAAGAATACAGTGAGTTGCAGAAAAAGGTAGAATTGGTTCAGAAGGGTAAGTTGCCTGATTTTATCATTGATAATGATTTTGTTTTGAGATTTTGAAAGATGTTATTTGTGCCTTTTGATTTACAGTTGAAGAATGAGTTATTATGTGAAGCTCCCATTTTCAGTTCATCCTGGTAGTACTATGATGTACAGAGATCTTCGGGTGTATTACTGGTGGGATGGAATGAAAAGAGATATTGTTGATTTTACTCTGAAGTGTTTGACTTGTCATCAGGTTAAAGAAGAGCAACAATTACCTAAAGGGATGCATCAACCTCTACCAGTGCTAGAGTGGAAATGAGAAAATATATCAATGGACTTTGTTGTGGGATTACCGAAGACATCTCGAGATAATAATGCAATCTGGGTTATGGTTGATCGATTGACTAAATATTCTCATTTCCTTCATATTTGAGATACATTGTCTCTAGATATACTTTCTCGGTTGTATGTAAAATAGATATCCATATTTTAGGGTGTTCTACTCTCTACTATATCGGATCATGATCCCAGGTTTACTTCTAACTTTTTGAAAGGCCTTCAAAAGTCATTGGGTACTGAATTAAATTTTAGTACAGCTTTTCACCCTCAATCAGATGGGAAATAAGAATGAACAATTCAAACATTAGAGGATATGTTATGTGCATTCTCAATTGATTATCAGGGATGTTGGCACCAACATATTTCTTTGGTTGAATATTCATATAATAATATTTTCCATTCTATTATATAGATGGATCCATTTGATGCATTATATGGAAAGAATTGTCGAACTCATGCTTTTGGGATGAGTAGGTGAACGAATGCTAATGGGACTAGAAGTGGTAGAAGAGATGGTAGAGAAAGTTCAGTTGATTTCGAAGCACATGAAAACAGCTCAGAGCAGACAGAATATTTATGCAGATAACTGGAGGAAGGTTATTTCTTTTGAGGTAGGTGATCATGTCTTTCTCAAATTTTCTCCATGGAAAAGTGTGATGTGTTTTGGTAAGAAGGGAAAGTTGAGTCTGGGGATCATGGGACCTTGTAGAAATTCTGGAGAAAGTTGGATCAATTGCATATAGATTGGATTTATCTACATGTTTTTTCCATGTACACAATTTTTTTCATGTTTCGATGTTGAGAAAGTATATAACAGATCCATATCATGTTTTGAGCCTACAGGTAGTTCAGTTAGAAGTGAATCTATCTTATAAAGACCAACCAGTCCAGAATCTTGACCATAGAGGGAATGCTTTACAGAATAAGGTAATTCACTAGGTAATGGTTTTGCGGAAAAACCTTATGACTGAAGAGGCAATGTGGGAATCTGAAAATTCTATGAGGGACAAATTCCCCCACATATTTTGATAAGTGAATAAAAATTACGAGGAGGAAATTCCCAAAAGGGGGTAGGATGTAACATCTTAGGTAAATAAAGAATAATACATATTTAATATTTATTAATATTTTTGAAATAAATATTAATTTTCCAGTAAAGGGGTTGCTATGTTTGATAGCGTACCCGATACGCAACAACATGTGTCTTTGAAATCTTACGTTGTACACAAATAATATAATATTATTTTAAATGATTGTTAACTCATAACCATTGTATTGCTGGGAATGAAAAAAAACAAACAAAAATATGATTATACATGTTTGTTAAATATATTTACATTTATCCATTCAAAGTTAGAGGCTTAAAAATTAATGAATCTAATTTTAAGCATTATTTACATTAAAAGGTCAATTTTCCACCTTTTAATGGAGAACCTTATTAAATATAGTTTTTTTCACTTTAATACATTCTAATTGACCAAATAAAATCTTTATTTAGAATTGTAAAATCAAAATTTACTTTGTGTAATTTTTTGGAATTTTTCCAATAAAGTTCATTTTTAATGAATAATGAAAATATTGTATTTTAATTCAAAACATCATTTTAATCTAATATATTTATATAGTTAGATTAAAATTTTAATTGTTTTTATGTTGTAATTAAAACATATTTTTACCACTTCATCCAATTTTTGTCATTGGAATTAATTTCACTTTGAAATTGGATATAAACAATTATCAAATTTTTGATAGTTATTGTTTCTTAAAAAAACGCTATTTGTTTTGATAACGGGAATTAATTTTAAAATTAATTAATAAAATAGTATTTTCACACATTCCTAAAGAGCCCCTCCTCACCCTTATAAAAGGACACCGATTCTAACAAATTCCTCACACCTCTCAAGCATTTTGGATCGTCCAAAATATACAAAATTAATCTCCCTATATCCCGCTACTCCTCATAGAAGCCTTACCTTAGGTAGACGGCACTTCAAGAAGTCCTTTGGTTCAAAGAAAAGAGAGTTACCCAAATTAAAGGTAACCATTTCTTTAAAATTATTTTCTTTTATTTTACGTCCCCAACCCCTAAAATGTTTTTATTACATTATTTTGTCACAACACCAGTATCCTCAATTAACTAGGATGTTTTTATGAGAAGGATTAAAACTACACTTACACACACTTCCATCTAATGGATGATGAACATAATGTTTATGTGGATGGAAAACTAACACCTCACGAAACGATGATTGTTAAAATATCTCCAACCACCTCTCATGGTGTCCATTATGATGAAACTGTATTTATATGTGATATATATCATGTTTATTTTTTCTTTATTCTTCTGTATTTTCCATTTATAGCATGCCTTTATGGTTTCCATAGTGGGTAAATATGATAATCTTATTTGAGGAAGTACGGACTACCGCCCCTCGATGTGATATGACTCATTAATGCCTTATGTGGGATGTATAAAGGATAGAGTTAATAATATTATATAAGATATTATAATGTAATTATAATTTACCTATGTATAATTATGTTTTAATTCCATGATAATAAGATATATAAATAAAAGTAGTGTTCATGCATACATAAGGCTTACCGTCTCCATGAATGGTGCATTTAATTTCATACCTCCAAATGATATGTACTATTATAAATACTTGTATATACTGGATATATATGTTATATATGATATCTAAATCATGAATATCATTCTAGATATAATGGGCTATTGACCACATGGACAACGTATAAATATAAGGTGTTCATTTTTTACTCAAGTACCAAATATCGACAAAATGAACGTTATTAACATAAATAATTAAATAATGTTTATAACATGGTAATAAGTGATATAAAAGGGATATAAAACTTGAAAAAGGTTTTTAAGAAAGTATAAATTAACTTCAGTTTATTATTCAGGATATTAAAGAATGAACGGTTCAAGTCGGACATGAGGTAATGGACTTCGTCTCAATCTCCAATCATTGAGGCATATTTTGTTTTAATACACGATTTTATTTTATACGATGTATAAACACCTTTGAATTTTCATTTCATTCAAAGGGAATCTTTTTCTACGAAGCGTTTTACTAAATGAAAAAAATGAATGTTTCTTTTAACATAAGCGGTGACAATTACCTTTCCACCGCCGCGAGTATTATTTGATCTTTGACATCCACAATAAGAAAATAAATACCATATACTCTTTTATGTATTTTGGTATTGAAAATGGTTTTGATAATGGATTTTTTATGTCAATATATTTAAGTAATATACAGTGATTAAAATTTGGAAATATTATCTTTCCATTATATTAGTTTTATGTCTTATGATTTTATAATGGTACTTGAACATTTGACAGGTGGTTACGTGATAAACCAAATGATGGGTGGTGCTGTGAATACCAATATGGGTGGTTATGTTATAACCTCCAATTCATTGGGTATGGAATTCGTCTATATGGCTATTCCATTTAGTGAAATGTGTGGAAGTCAAACATATGGTTATTCTATTTAAGTATGTTTATGTCCCATGTTACCTTTATATGTTATGTGATCTTTATATTGGTTTTATGGGAATATTTTGGTTACAAAAGGGTAAGTAATGATCTATTATTTCGTGAAGAGTATTTACTACTTCATAAAAGTGAAAAGTATTACTTATGATAAATTATTCATGGTTTACCTATTGTTTTTTAAAAAACTAACAGTTTTCCTTCTTTGTGTATCCATTACTGAGCTTTTTATGGTCATCACATGTTTTTTGAAAAGTTTTTCATAGGAAAAAATGTGGAATACGGTCAAGTATGGGATCAAGGAAAAGTCATGATGTCTTAAACATGGAACTATACATGACTCTTTTTTTCAATAGTTCATGTTTTGTAAAAAAATGGAAACTTTGTAGAAGTGTCTACATTGTAATATTTTGAGATGTAATAGTTATATCCTAATTCCCTAAAACTCTTAACCTGAAAAGATCCTCAATGTGAATTATTCATTTTATTAAATATTATATAAGTCTTAAGGTCGGTTCCTTATATTACTTATATACATTTATCATTTTACCTATTAGGAAATATAAAATAAATTAATGAAATTCCATTGGATTCTTTATTATAAAATTTTTACAATCACGAAACACATAATAAAGTAGTTTTTTTACTGTTAGATATAATTTTTTTATTAATAATATATTTTTTGTAGATTATTTGGTAAAATCATAATGGGATTTGTTCTAAAACCCTAATTTCTACCTTGTAAATTACTATATATGGATTTTCCTGACTGAAGTAAGGGGAAGACAATCTTGTACTTCTCATGAATCTCTCTGTTTTTGATGCCCTTAATGTGGGTATGTTTGGTGGTGATGGATATTGACATTAACCATTGGTCTTTTGAATTTTATATTTCACATTTAATTTCATACCATTAGGATTGACATTGAATGTATCATCAATATTTAATCATTCCTATGCTATTTATTTAGTTGGGTTTCCTTATTTTGGATATACATGATATATGTCTGGTTGTTTTCATGATTTTCACATTTTATTGTACCTTATGGAGAGACATGTTTAGTTTTCCCACATAGGTTAATTATAATGAGAATTTAAATTAATCCTATAATACGCCTGTTATACTTGTGATCTCATGTTAATGATGCATTGTTTGTGTTGTATTAGGATTTATTACTCACACCATGCATGGTAATATTTATCCACATATAGACTTTTTGATTTAAAATCTAGGTTAGTGAAAGGATTACACGATAAATAGTTGAGCTAAGGGGAATTCATGTTGTAAATGTATTATGTTAGACTCTAAAGGATTACATAGATTTTCTCATTTTCGGCATAAATATTATATACCCTTATTATCTTGACATGTTATGAGACTACATTATTAATATGTGAGACATGGGTGAAATTTTAATTTACAATATGAAATCATATATTCCTCATTATTCAATAAGTTATGTATTTTATTTATGTTTATGGACTATTGATATAAGTATTGATGTTATAGTCACCTCACATCTTCCATGGATCTTAAAAACTACAATACATCATTCTACGTATAGAGAGTTAGACTTGATGTATATTAGTTCCTTCACTTGTGTTTTATTCTAGAAAATTTAGTTTGATGAATTACACAGTATTCTTATGAGGAGTTCTATAATAGAAGAAAATTTTAACTGTTATTGAAATACTTTATGAAATAATATTTTTATTTATCAAGTCTAAAAAAACTAAATCTATAGTATTCTTCTCCATTTATAACATTTTTGGGTATTGAATACTCATATTAAATTATGTAATTTTATATTATTTATGTTTTGATAACATATGTTTTTATTGATGTTTCTTTATTATAATTTGGATATTAGGATTATAAAAAATTACATATAACCCTTAGGATAACCCTTTGTATAAGAGAATATCATATTTTAGGGTTAAGAATGGAGTGTGATTTTACTATAAATTACATCACTGTTATGATGCTACCAGGTGGATGTGGTTGTGGCTCAAACTATCATAGGGGAAACGATAATGAAATTTACTAATTAGGTATTAACAAAATCATCACTAGTGCATGATTTTTTGGCATCATATTCCACACCAATATAGACACTCGTAAGCTCCATTTTCTGGTTAATTAATATTTTAATTACAAATAATTATGAATTCATCGAATATATTAGGACAATTAATGAACTATATTATTCAAAATGATTATTTTATTGAAAATAATATGTTGTTATTAAAAAAATCTCAAGAATTGTTTTATTCTTATATGATTTCATACACTGATTAAACCACATTATAATGACACTATTTTTCTTGTTTTATTACTTGAATGAATGTAACAAGAAAGAAACAAATAGCTATTTTTTTTATAGATAATTCAATTGTAGTCTAAATGAGAATCCAAAATTGATAGGATATATAATGATAAATTTTATAGTAATTTATAATAATATATCTCATATTATTAATAACAACTTGAATATGTGTTAATTTCATAACATCCCAAATAATAAAAAATCGAGTTTTAGAAATGTTATGGAATAAAATACCATTTATTGAAGAAGTATAAACTGTAAAAATATTTATAATGTTGGAATACTCACATTGGTAAAATTCCCAATGAAATAAGGAGATTTTTTCTCTTTGGAAAATAAAGGCACAATGAAACTGACTTTTGATGAGATATTTAGAGCTAAATTGAGAGAAATAAAATATATTATAAGGTATCATTTATATTTAAAATTATTATATTTGGGGATCTTGGAAAAATTAGATTCAATTAAAAAAACCTAAAGCCCACACCTAGATAGGGGTTGGGAAAATTTTAATTCAATACCTATTGTAATCCATGATAGTTAAGGTAGGAATATCATCCAATATATAGTTAGGGATTTCATGATGATTTTTTTCTGAATATTCCCTCTGAAAATATTGTTGACCATACATTACTAGAATTTTATTTCATGATTGAGAATTTATTACATTTCTCTATATAGATTCTATATAAATTTATTGAATAATGAAATCACATTTGATATTTTAAATCAACAAATTTTCATCTATTGATACAAGGATGAATTGAACATACAATATAAATATATTCATATAATCATGGATTTTATTTGAAAAAAAATATGATTTTGAATTTGGATGAATATATGAATTTTTTTCATTATAGTGATTCATAATAGTTTTGAAAATGATTTTATTATAACGGGGAGTATATTTTTAGGCATATGAAATATTGGTATATGACTATAAAATCAATTGAAATTATTTATAGATAGTTGTTAAGATGATCATGGAATAACATGTGATAAAATAAATATAGTCATTAAGATTATGTTTTTGTTCAGGAAAATGATTCATATTTTTATGGACACTTAATTAACATTTTATTTATGAATAAATCTTATTTTTAGTATATATATATATATATATATATTTAATTTTATAATATGATGGGTTTTTTATATTGATTTATAATTTAACTTATGATGATAATATTGGTTTTTTTAGTGTATATAGATTTGATAAATATATTTTTAACCTTTTCTATATATTAGGATTTATTATATGTTATATAAAACATCATGAAATAATAATTCATAATTTTTATTTGGAATAGGAATAAAAGATGAAAATTGTTAGAAAATAATTAAAACATGAAAAAAATGATGAAATAACATTTTAGAGTTTGATGAAATCGAGGAAGTTTAATTTATTATATTACCATTTAAAATAAATCTGTATCTCAAAGAAAAAATTGATCTTTATATTTTTTTACATCTTTTTCTGGTGGATTGATGATAGTTTTTACCCCTCACTAACTTATCGTTTTGTGAAAATTATCATTCTTAGTATCATATTATTATCATTTCCTATTACTGTTAATACATTTTATATTAACTACATGTCCACATTTTCAATTTCTTATAATTTTATCTCTATAATTGAACCACATTATGTGTTATTTCGGGAAACTATTATGTTTACTACTTCCTTATTTCCAAGGATGTTTTATTATTCAATTTTAAGATGTGGGTTTTTACTGAATATATTTTAAAATAATTAACCCGTTATTAATGTGTAAAAATAATTTCAATGATATAATTTTGTTTAAGGGATAAAATATAAAATATTTAAAATTTATTTTAAAAGAACAACAATCTTCATTTTGTTCATAATACGCAAATCTTGTCTTTATATTATTTTTGATTTATAATAAAAATAATATTTTTTGTAAATTCCACCATTAAAAATTAGACCATAAATTTTCATTACGAATAAGAATAACAAAAAAGTAAAAAATAAGTACAATGGATTTATATAATAAATATTTATTGATATTTTTATAATAAATATGTGGTACAATTTAGTAAAATCATTTTATACTTCATATTGGATTTTATTATATTTTTTCATGAGAATTATCATTAATTTATAATATTTTTGTAAAAATTACTTATGTCAATTAATATTATTTTTGAACTTTTCTTGTCAACTATTTCCTAGGATGAATATTTGGGATTTTTTCTAAAAAAATTATTTTTATGTCAATAGTGAAAAATACCAATTTTTTTAAAACTACCATTTCATTTCATTGAATAACGAATTTTATAAGTTCAAATTTAATTTTAATTAGACCATAATGGGATATAAGTATCCATTAATTATACATAATACAATTAACTAAATATGAATTACAGTTATAATTGACTTTCTTATAAGGATATCTTTATGCATAACAATTTTAAAAAAACTATGTCTCTTTAGGATTTATAAATTAATAAAAAATATTATTTCATATAAAACTATAAATTTATTATTAAAAAATAGATTCAATTTTTTGAATCAATTTTTTATATTTTTAGGTTATTATTTTTTTTGGTCATTATAAATAGTACCCATGGTAATGATTTGTCTCCTTAGTATGGGAAAAATAGGTAAAAGTGGGATGAAACAAGGGGGTAGTTCATTTAAAAAACTATATATCATGATTTTATCCTATTTGGTGAGTTGTTATTTTAAAAAATATTTAATTAAGATGCTAAATAATATATTTTATACAAAACAACTCAATCAAGCTCATTGAGGGATGACAATAACGTTTCTAATTCTTCTAAAAATGGTAATATCCCAAAACCAATATACAAGAGTTATGGTCAAATAAAATTTTGATTAAAACATTCCAGAGGTCATTAGATTCAATGGTGATTACTACCGAATGAAGGTCAAGGTAACGTATGAAAAAAACTTCATTTTTTTTGATTTATATACATTTATAGGTTACTAAATTTCAAATTACAGAGTGAATAAAAACTAGGTTCTTCTACCCAATGAATGGAATGATGTAAAAATTAATAGAAAAAGAAAGGGTACTATATTGGAGATACTTGATCCCTATAAAAAGATAACAAGATGATAGGTGAAAAATTTTGGAGTTATGAATTTCCCAAGGGATTATTTTGGAAATATCTGTGCTGATTTGGTTGAAGATAAAAAAAATTAAAATAATGATCAAGAAATTGAGAATAAATTTTTTCAATTTTGATAAATTTATGATGAAAAAAAATTAGCAGGATCATATATATGGAGAATTAATTTAAATGGAATTAATAGTTGAGGAACCATGTGCAATTAAAATTGGTATTTTCAGAAGTAATACCTATCCCAACCCAATGATAAATACCTTTTCACATGTGGGTGAAACTAGTGATAATATGATACGTATTGAAAAATATAGTGATTTGGATATGAAATATCATACTCAAAATTGAAATTTTGAAGGGAAATTCCCTTTTGATGGCATATTAGAGAACTCATATGTCACAATAGAGAAGGTGTTCACAATTGCTGTGTATAACACGTTAGATGGAATGATGTTAACCAGTATGCAAGGACAATAAGAATAACCATGTATCGTTTTCACTTCTAATGAAATTTTTTATACAACATTCTGGGGAGTCATTAACAATCAATAAAGAATTGATAAAGATCTGTAGACTCTCATAGATGAAAAGACAGGTAAACCATATTTCATTATTTCTCCTAACTCTTCTATAATATAGAAAAATAAGGACTCCACCATTTCTCATGAGAAAACTCAAACAATTTAAGTAAATTATCATGTGGGAGGCCACTTGCGTTATAAAATGGGGGTTCCAACCCCAAGAATTGGTTAAAAAGAATTTTTTTGAAATTACCAGGGTATTGGAAATCCTAGCGCCATAACCACATTAATAATATTTATTTACAACCATAAACCAAAAATCATTTTTATCACTAAGCCTAAAATAAAATATTCTTATTCCTTTTCTATTTTTAATTATTTATTTCTATGTTTTTTGGGATACCACTAACTACTCTACAGTGGAATCTATGTGAATTGTTTCTCATGATTACTTAAGAAATGTTGGTTATTATAACACTTATGAAAAATATTTTATGTAAGAACTCAGCTTTCAAAACTCGTAAATTTTCCACACTTTTAATTATTTTAAAATGTTGTATCACGATTAGATAACTCACTTTAAGAACATTTATTTATTGAACAATAGATTCTAGGATCCTTGGAACATCACTAGAGACTTTAATTCAATCATTGTACCTAGTAAAAATATGGGTCCATGTCAATCAAAAATCAATTATTGGCAATTTATATATGGAATTGAAGAAAAAAATTGTAATTGAGAATAGCCTTTTAATGCCAATATATACTTGGTATAGAAGGAACTATTATTGGGTAGAGACAAGTAGATTAAATAGATATTTCACTAATGATCAAGGCTTGGATATGTGGGATAATATTTCTACAACTACATTTACTTGATCAAATTCCAACCAGTATCTTATTTTATTATGTCTCAATACTATATGATTCAAACCTATCTTACCCTTTATATTTAATAATACCAAAACATAAATTACTGATTTTGAAACATTATCAATGATAAATGGAACTATATGAAATCTAAGAATGATTCCATCACTGATGTCATGAAACTAAAATTCTTAATAAAAAATATAAGGGGAGGTGTAATGAAAAACCCCACCAAATTGTTATTGACAATACTTCTATCAAAGGAAAACCTAATCAAGTTCATGCTTCCTCCACTAATACCAAATTTTCCAATTTTATTTAATAAGAAAGAGATCTCTATTCAAAATTAAACTCTTTTATCACTATAAATGAAAATATTTTAAAACATATATTAAAAAAATAGCTTAGCAATGGTTACAAAACTAGATTTTATAATGATTAGAAAAAAACTATAAAAGCATATCGACCCATCACATTTATAAAAAGAATGGATAACATACTTTATAATGAGTAGGTTTTAACCAGTCATACTATCTTCTATTTTAATGGTATTGATGCAAATAAAGAATTTTTTCCTAATTTAATTCTGGACATAGTTTACAATAGTGATGAAAAGGTATTGAATAGTGTCCCTATAATAATTAAGTAAAAGTGGTTGTATTTATCCCAAAACTAGATAGTTCTCCTAGACTTGATGGAATCATTAACACATTTTTCAACCACTATTAGTACACTATTCAATCATATTTCTATAATATAGTAAATCCCATTTTTCTAATAGAACACTTTTCCATGGTCTAAAATTTAAAATTCCTTTATCTAATTCACAATGTATAAAATAATTTTGAAATTGGAATATCTATATCCTTTTATATTATAAACACACTCTATATAATCATCTCCATCATAACAAATTAGATTTCTCCTATTTCAAATAAAATTGTCTCAAATAACCAATTTGGATTCCTTAAAGGAAGAAACATTCCTGATCTCATTTTTCTAAGAACTAAATATTATAATCTCCTAAAGAAACTGAATAGAGGAGGAATCATTGATATTAATCTCAAAACTATTAAGTCATTCAACACTATGTATTGGAGTTGAATTTATTAGATACTCAGCAATATTAGATTCAAAAACACTATTTTCATAAAATCAAAATCCTTCTTGGTCTCCTACATTTGAATTCTAATTAACTATTATAAAAAGGTTACTTCAATTGTTATAATGTTTTCATAAAACAGAAATGATATCTACAATTTTATTTTGGTATTTTAGAGGATTACATAACTAGACCTCACACTAGTCTTGTAAATCATGAGAAAATAAATTGCATCAGTGCCACTAAAAACATTTCTCTTCCCTCACAAATTATTTATACGGTTGAAATCATTTTATTCTTGTAAGGGTGAAAAATAAATATTAAATTTTTTTACTATTCCCTCAATCTCTATGATGACGTGTCAGTCCAATCAATAAACAATAAAATATATTTCATTTTCACTGGAAATATATTTCTAATACCTTGAAAAAATAGAATTATAAATGTCCTTTTTTTAATGAGGTATGCTTCCCCATCACTTATCTTGGGGTCCCAATATTTTGGTGAAATACTAAAAGTACTTACTTTTTAAATATAGTTGACCATATAAAAAATAAACTCTGTTCTAAGAAAGGAAAATATATATCTATGTCTAGATGAAATTTTCATATCCAATACATTACTGTTTTAGAAATGGATTATTTTATGATGAATTATAAATAAAACATTGTATTTATTAATAAATTAGCATTTGTATTGATTTTTTTAGAGTGGAGAACTATTTATAGAATATTTTCATTTTAACTTGGACCAATTTTTGAAAGACCCTCCATAATGGTTGTCTTAGAATAAAGAACCATAATCATTTTAATTACCCCCTTCCAAATATACTCAATTGAAAATTTATTAACAATAGAAACATGGATTTGAATTTCCATATATGGATGTTTCATAACAGAGTGAAACCAGAAAATACTTCCTAAATGGATTACAAAATATGATCTTCCACCAAGAAATCTTTTTCCAAAATTATGTCACATTATATATGTATTGTTAATAATTGATTTTCGTTGATGTTTTGGTTAGATAATATGAATGTTATACACTACCAATATATGGATGATCCTATCCACATACCTATTGAGACTAATATTTCTATAAGTGACTATTTTCATTCTCCATAACTGGATAAATCAAAGGATATTAATGTTATTATTAACAATTATCCATCTGTTAATGAAGATGATTTATTAGTTTAGGAACCTGAAAAAAAGGAATTTTGGATACCAAACTCCAATATAATCATAATTTAATTAATGAAAATCAAGTTTATTCATTGTTAAAAAATTGTGATATGCCATGGGTTAAAACCTCAATGTTCACCCTTGTTTATATAATATCCCACAATCATGTTCCCACTGATTTATTTCTTCAATTATGTATTTTTGAACATTCCTCCAAACGTATATTGTGAATCCAAAAAATGGAGGATACTGAAAATATATAATTATAATGTGATACTTATTCTACATTATGTAAATATATATTTAAATTATTTTATCTTAGATTGATAATATTAGACTCCATTCAGATGCATCTAAAATTATTTACTATTGTTGACGCTTCTAAACAAGTCAAACAGATATTTATAACATATGTAGCTGAACTAATGCAGGACATCAAACATGAAAAATATTTTATTATCTATGATAATAATACATTAAATTTTCCTGCATCTCATCTTATTATTTTTACTATGATAAAATAATATGGTATGGTTCCAACTAGTACCTTCCAAAACTCTATCAAAGTTCTTTTTAATCTTTTCGGCATGGAATTCAATGAAGGTCGAGAAAAATGAGGGTATTTTTTGTAGTCTTCTATAAATACCTATTTCCTTGATGGATTAGGATCACTGTGGATGGTGCCTCAAAAGTAATCCCCCTCCCCTCGAGTATGAGAGTCGTATATAGAGATTACAATGGACGAATAATTGGATTCCTTTACGATACTTGTGGGTTTTCCTCCTCTTTAGAAGATGAGATTTATATCATCATTATTATGGTCTAGTTAATCATTCAATGAGGTAGGAATAACATATGGATTGAAAGATAATCCAAAAACATAGCATCTATGTGTAAACTCATATTTACTCAATGGATCCTTGAGAATTTTAGTGATAAAAAATTTCTTCTATACATATTCACTAGTGTAAGTGGACATGTACAAATATCCTTTTGATCATGTAGGTTTTGTATGAGATATTTTCTTATGGTAGACACCATTCATGCACACATAAAAATTCCTCTTATAAATTCTATATCCCAATATAACAACCTTATTTTGGGAAAAATATATACATTATAAAGTCACCATATACCTTATTATGTATTCCAACAACCTTATGACCACATCCTTAAACCTGATGATGTTATACAAACATAGACAATTATTAATTTCTTTTTTAAGGAAAGAGGTCATATATCATTGATTGTAGAATTAGTATATATTTAATATTCATATTTTAATTCTTGGGGATCACTCTAATGATTTTCTACGGATATAGTAATTTATCATCAAGTTCTATGGGAACAACATAAAAAAATTTCAATGTTAAAATGAATTTATTTCTTTTCATTCAATTATTTGTGGTCTTATATCCTCACATAATAGGTTTCTTAAAATAGAATATGATTATTTTTCCAAGTCATTCCACTAAAAACATTCCACCTTGAGAAAAAATTTAATTCATCCCGAATCTCTCTAAGGAATAAAATCTTTTCTGTTGAAATATAATTCAATTGTTTATCAATTTTTCACTGCATTGTGAAGTTTTAATCAAAAAAATCAAAGATAATGTTATTATGAAAATATATTATTTAATTATATGTATAAAATTCCAACACAAATGGTTAATTTCATCCCATAAAGTTAAAAAAATTACTATAGATATTTCAATGGAGAAAACACATTAATCAGAATAAAATCATAAACAAAAAAATTAACAGAATAACTTATTAATAAAAACATGTTATTTTTCAAAAACTCATTCACGTTGGTATATTAATTCTTATAAGTCCATGTGATTCTAGAATATATTTTATTCTCAAAATTAATTCTAGGATTGATGGAATACACCATACACAACCTCAAACTAAATCATTTTTTATATATTTGGATGAATAATATTAAATAATTATTTCATTATTTAAACATTCTTAGAATATAAATATATTAATAAACTAATTGTTTTATATATTTTCTAGATATATAATTAATATAAATAAATATTATAAAATATATTTGTTTTGCAAAAAAATTTATTAAGTGAGTTTTTAACCAGAATAATTAATTTTGAATTAATTATAAAATTATAAAAATGTATAAAATAATATAATAAAAATGACTTAATTATAAAGTGATATGAAATAATATTAATAACTCTTAATGTTTAAAAACATCATTTTTCTATCAAATAATGTTTAAAATTTTATTTCTTATTTTAATTGAAAAGATAAATTAATAAATTTCAACACATGAACATTATACAATGAATATCATTTATCCATTCAATATGTCTAATTTAAATTATTGTTAATATTTATTTTTTTCATAAATTATTTATTTCTAAGTGAATAGTGATTAATCAATTTATAGTACAATCTTAAATTTTGGGAATTTATTATGATATAAGTAGGGCTAATAAGTGTATAAAACCTATTAATTTTTCATATATGTATATAAAAATTAAAATTTTACATTTTGAAAAATACTATATTTATTCTAAAAACCATATGATTTTCATTTTAATGAAATACGAATTATATTCTAATAAAATATATAATTTTTTTAAATAAATGTTATTACCTTAACATTTCATTCCTGATTTCTTTGGAAGACACATAACTTATATTTTTTTATAGTAATATGATTTATATAATGTAGATTATAAACAATGAGATTATTTTACAATATATAAATTTAATCATAAAAATTCACTTTATATAAAAATCAGTTCACAAACTTCATGTGCACTAATTTTCAAATTTTTTCACCCATAAGAAATCATATTTTCTAGAATGGTTCATTTTTTTGATATATGGTTTTTAAAATAATTTAAGATGGAAAAAATTAATTTTGGACAATAAAATCATATACTAAGGTTAAAATGGTGGTAAAATGATAATCACTGATTTGAGGAAAACATTTCATGTAAAAAGAAATGTCTATAATCACTCAAAATATGTCATCCAAATGAAAATTTTAGAGGATTCTAGACAGTAATGTAATTTAAATTCTAGTATCTCTAATTTTTTGATCCTCTTTACAAAAATAGTTACATGATATTATTTTGATGTAATTAGTATTTATTGAAATTAAAATTTCACAACCCATAAAAGGAACAATCACTAATATACCCCACTACAGACTCTATGCCTTATAGAACAGAATAAACTGTACTAATATAATTCCCCAACACTCCTATATAATTCCATGAGTTTTTAGTTTTCTCAAAATACAAATACTAAAATCCTTAAAAATGTTTTCAAAGGATATTTTATATAGTTTAATGTGGTATGAGAAAATATATGTAAACAAGACAAGAGGTGAGTAAAATGATTATAACATTTAAGGATTCTATATGATTATATAGAGTGGTTAGATTACAGAGAAATTTTCACAAGATTCATAAAATTATCTTCTTATGTAACTAATACTGAAAGACTGTAGAGCATATTTTCATTAGAATGTTTAACTATTTATGGGATGTAATGATTTACATATGTAAATGATGATAAATATATATATATTTGGACCAATTTTTTCACACCAATGTTTAAAATAAACTATTCATAACAACTAATCCCAGAGTGAAAGTCCAGGGAATCTCTATTGTTATTAGTGTATGGTTTAGTGAAATATTATTATTATTTTATTTATTTTAGGGGATTACGTTGAGATAATGTTAGTTAACACTAAAGGTAAGAATATATGATTTGTATATCATGATAATGTTTTGGTAATGTATAGATTGTGTGGATTCCTAGAAATTACTTTATTATCATGATAATATCAATTGGATATGATATTATGAAAAATTATTCTTTCGGTATTCAAACAAAAAATGGATTGATGAGTGTTAACTCAATTGTAATTGTGTGAATGTTGAGTTATTCTAATACTACAAACATTTATTGAGACTCGCGGAAGATACAAATTGAAAATTCACATACTCTATATAAAACATTACAGGATTTGTATATATTTAGGTTAGAGTACCTAATATGAAATTGATTATAGATAAACTATAATGAAATGTATAGATTCTTATGATTGGTTATATATTCCATTTATCAGATATTAATTAAATCCATACTATTTTCTTTCCATATTTGTCAATCGATGTATGATCATACATTAAAATTATGTTCTTTAGTGTAATTGTTTTAGGATATAAGAACCGTGTTAACAAAAAGAGCAATGGAAAATGTGCTCATTATTCCAATGATAAAAGAAATAGAATAGAATATGATATAAAAATACGTTGTTATCCTTACCCTTCTATTAATATTCATGGTTTACAATTGAAACTATTTGAGTCTCCTACGTCCAAAAAATAAAAAAAAATGATGTTTCATTCATATTCTGTGGATGGTGACTAATGATTAATGGGTATTAATCTTCTTATATATAAATAATATGGTGAAAATAACCCAATTGAATATTTTGAAGAAACAATTGAATGTTTCATGTGTAGAATTATTGACCATTTAGATCATGTGTATCAGTCTTGGATGAATAAGTTTATCAATGAAATTAAATAGATGAATGTATAATGATTAAAATGAATATAGTTTGGGAATTATGAAAATTGATTCCATAATCAGTATTTTAATATGAACTATAATCCTTTGTAACCACCTAATATAAATGAATAAATTAAACCTAAAAAAAGAATATTATTTATATGGATAGTTTTAATTAAGTAGTTTATGGTAAACTAATTTGATTCCCCATATTTCTGTTTTTCACATATGATTCCAGTCTAGCCACTAATGTATATATTGGTTATTCTATATGAAGGTAGAATCATAACCTCCTATGATATGATATTGGATTATCAGAGAAAATAATTAGCTATAGGGTTATTTTTTTCTATACTAATGATTATATTAATGGGAATTTTTAAATTCCCTTTTTATATCCTTTATATTAATTAATTAGGGTTTTAAGAAATAGAATAGTTCACTTTATATTTGTAGAAAGCATATTTATTTGAATTATAAAATGACATTTCATATGAACATTTGATAGTCTATCAATTTATGGATGATTATGGACACCCTTCACATGAAAAATTTATAATGTGGGTCTTGATACTAAATAATATTGGAATTATGGCTCAAATGGTTAGAGTGAAAAATTCAATATTATGGAAAAGTATTTGGTGATGATAAAGATTTATTTTCAATGTGAAAAAATATTTCTTGAGTAATTTCTATATTTTTCATACCATTATATAATTTTTCATGTATATTATACCTAAAAGTGAAATGTTTCAATTTATTTAATGGGGATAATACAGTGCTTTGAAATTTTAGAATATATGTTTTCCTTAAATTAATAGTATGTTTTATACTTCTTCCACATTAAATCATTGTCTAAAACAACCCATTAATTATTAGTTGAATATTAATTTTTAAAAATATTTATAAAACCCCATGTAAATATAAAAATATTACTCAAAAAAAAAGAATACATTTGGAGGATAAATAATTATAATGGTTTAATATTAAAAAATATTATTCTTTTTCAAATAAAAATATATAAGGTGTTTTCATGTTTATACTAATAAATTAATGTGATATGATTAATAACATAATTATAATAACTGAACAAGTACATTTCAATTAATTTAATTCGAAATTGACATCAAAAGTCATTATAAACACTTAATTATTAAAACCACATATTTCAATGAGGTTATTTCTATTTATAACATGTTTTTTCATTTAAAAGATAAATTTTAATATATTAGTACTTAAATATTATTATATGAACATAATTTATGTATTCATCAATTAATAATTATCTTAGGGAAAATGTTTTAGTATTTTTCTAAAATAAATTAATTTTTGGTGAGTAGTGAGGATACTTTTTTTTTTCAGAAACTGTAAATATGATGAATTTATTAACATATAATAATAGTATCAAAGATCATAAAACCATTTAATTTGTAAATAATGTATTTATTTATTGAAATAATAAATTTTAAAAATACTATCTTGAATTTAGGTAAGGTATGATTAAAATTTATTGTACTTATATTGAATTATCCAATATAAATATTTTCTTTTTGTATTTTATTTTAATTATATATTTTATTTGTAAAATTATATTGAATATTTATTTTGATTCCACATAAGTATTATTTTAATTATAATCCTATTATTTATGGGAAACAAAAAATTCATAATTTTATCATATATATAAATTTTAATAATAAATATACACATTTCATAGAAACAACAATATTGCATGAAAAAAATATTAAAATTAATTTTTATGATGATTTAATTTTTATTTTTTGTAAAATGATTCAATCAATCTAAATAATTATTTCTAAATTTTGTAATATGGTCAATTTTAATGTTTATAAATAAATTTAATTACTATGGTTAAAAATGATTTTTTATAAAAAAAGTTAATTTTGGGTAAATGTTAGAAGGTAAATGAGTAATCAGAAAATCCTTAAAATGTGGTATCTAAAATGAATTTATGATTGTGTTATCAATTTTAACAGGTCATACAACCTGTTAATTTATATTTTCTAAACCTTTTACAATTAATATTGTCAATACATAATTTTAAATTCAATTTTATTTATAAAAATTATCACGTTTATTATTTTTAAAAGGATCCAGCATAATACCACTTCTATGCACACTCTATTACTACTTTATTTTGTAAAAATATTCTGAAATTGTGAAGATTATTATATCTTATAAATATTTCATAAATTTTTTCTATGTGGTTTGAGAAATGAAATATTCTAACTTGTATCAAAAAATAATTTCCTTAAGTATCTTGTCCTCAAGGACACCTAACCAATCATTGATGGGAATGTGTGAATGTTTATAAGATGTGATGTATAAATTATTGAAATGAAATAAAATAAAAATATTATTAGGTTGGTATGCTTCAAATATATCATTTAAAAAAAATTAGTATCATATCGATGATTGTAGTTATGGGGTGACACAAAGCTTCATCATCAAATGTATAACATTTTACATTTTTTCATTCTATCAACCACTCATATTTTTCGTAAAAATCCATATAAATATTATAATGTGTATTTTGGAATTCATTAACTCACCACAAAAGACATGTATAAACTGAATTTATACAATAACTATTTGTTGAAGTGAGTAACTCAAGAGAAGGGATGAATTAGTTCCCTGAAAAAATTCATATTAAAAACACATTAAAACCAAATCCCCTATTTTAATGGAAAAAATTCCAATTAATCATAATAGTAGAATTATATATGTTTTATCTTGCAAAATATTTGTCAAATTGGGATTGCTGGTCAATTAAAATAATATATTCAATTACTTTTATAATTGAAATCAATTTACATAATGAAATACTTTATGGTAACACATTTAATGATTAACAAACAAAGTATAAATTCCATTTAAATATCTAAAAACCATGTGAAATTTTAGATTTTAAAAAAATAAAACAAAACTGAATGATCACAGATTAATGTATAAAATTGATTCAGACCGAATATTATTCTTAATAGACTCTACATGTCCATCACATACCTCCAGAAAGATTAATATGAAAAATAATCAGACCCACTACATGGATCTTGTATTAAAGAAACATTACACATGTTGTCTGAGAGAGAATCATTATCCAAAATTATACATGGGAAGGAATAATACATAGTATATTCAAGATATCTTCTATAGTTTCTATATGTAAAAAGATAAACAATGGTTTTAGAGAATATCCTTTATTCTCATGTTTGAGTTAAAGAGTCAGTGTGAGAATATAAAAAGATAAATACATTACACTACACAAATGTAAATAATAAACATAGAGGGAAAATATATATAGATAGAGAGATGTAGAAGTGCTCAGCCTATAATGATTAATATTCCCAATGATCCTTATTTTATGATTTTATAGGACCTCGAACCAATTTCACTTAATGGGATTGAATATAGAGTCATAGATGTCTGTTTTCTATTCATATGTATAATGAAAAAATCTACATTGATATTTCATAACAGTGTATGAAAGGATCATGTTCTTTTGTTTATGCCACCCTTTCAAAGACAAATATAATTACATGTAAGAATCTGATCACGTCTCGTTGTTAGTATAGAAGGGAGATATTTGAAAATATATATCTTTCTAAGTATAATTATCCTTTTAATAATAATAATAAATATGCCATGGATCCCAATACTATGTAGAAAATTAAGGAACCTTTTAATGGGTATTCAGACTATATGGAATTTTTGGATGGTTTGAGGTCAGACGGACGTTCGGCTTATGGTGTTGATGTCGCAGTGTGGTCGGTCCTGGTTCTACTGGTATCCCTATGAAGGGTGGATCGAGGGTCCTGTGCGGTGCAGTTTCTAGCTTGGACTCAACGTCTTAGATTTCCTGATGCTTTTTGGTTTTGGTTCGTTGTTGTTTTGGTTTCATAGTTGAGTGTCCGGCAGCAAGGTGACGCTAACGACGGTGATGTGTTTGGCAAAGTTGATTCACAAGATGTTTATTCAGTGATAATTTCATTGCTTTTTATTTTCAAAATTGAATTTCAGGATTGATGTGGTATGTTTTTTAATTTTGAATTTCATGACTTCTGATGATTTGGACAATGTTCGGGTTCCCACTTCCCCCTGAAAGTGGTTTTATGAAATAATAAAAAAATGATTTGGCCTTTTAATGGGTATTCATAGCATCTGTGGAGTGGTTTGAGAATAATCATTAAATAAACCACTTGGGGTTGTGTATATTAACTCCCAAAAACTAGTAATTGGAAGAATTAAACTCAAATTATGAATAACCATAATGGTAGTAAGGTTGATCATGTATCATCTATTATAATATAATATAAAGAAGTAGAATGGGCCAAAGGTTTCACACATGGTGGTTGAATAGTTGAAATAACTATACAAGATTATGTGGTAGCATGTCTGGTTGAAGAATGAGTTTTGTATTAACCCAAATCTATTGGTATCATGAATGGAAGTTGATAAATATTGTGGTGGCATGGATCCAGCATTGGAATGGCTCTGTAGGTAGCACAACTCTGATTATATAATTGATCTACAAAATAACATTTCTAAAAAAATGAGGATTTTGGAGTTGGAATACCTACATATAATAGATGTTAAATGGTATCATATTTAGTGGTGGGAAAATTGAACTAACAAAATGAACAATCCTAACTGTGATACTTTTCTACACTTATCTAATTACCCTCAAGAATATTTAAAAATAAATATACTATCATTAAATGAAAACCTCATTAGAAAAATAAGAATAATGATTTTTGATCACTATAATAAGTTGGTTCCAATAATCTCCCAAATTTTTATGGTCATAAATCATGATATTGTATTGAACATGTATAAATCAATAATATTTCTAAATAGTTGAATTTTAAGATTAATATTTTGGTTCACTTTTCTAACAAAAAATTTGAGATATTAAATTTAAAATTTGAAAAATAATTCAAAACATAAAAAATAATTACAATTAATAAATCATTATCTTTCAACCATTATATTTAAATTAAATAAATATGTTCCCTTACATTATTGGATTATTAAAATGACTAGACAATAAATATTAATGATAAAAAAAGTAATCATTATGAAAAAGATAAAATATTAATTATGAATAAAAGTAATTTGTTTACATCTAAAAATAAATAAAAGGTAATATAGAAGAGACTATATCAAAATCTAATTATAATATAATTAAATCTCATATCTATGATTGGGAGGATAATCATTCCCTTTTCTTTATCCAGAGGTAGGAGGCATTTATGTTGATGCTGAGTGAGATGTGGTTGTCTAAGAGATCTCTTGAGTCACCGTTGGTCTGAGATATATGACTTTTTCAATTGGATATATATTGAAAGAAGAATATTGAATAGATAGAAGATTATTGAAAGGTATATTATTGAATGAATACATAGTAATTTATTCAGGTTCTATAATGACTATCCCATATACAATCAAACCCTACTTCATGAGGATCACAATGTCCATAATTATATTTCCACCTCTCTCCATAGTTGTGAAAAATTCGTTATTTTCATCCCTGAATAACATAATTATATGGTGAAATACTCTTATATGGTCTACTTTACCCTTGAGGGACCTTTTAATATGTGTAATTATTATGTTCATAGCATGAAACACAAATTTGGAATTAAAATCTTTCTTGTATATATATTGGAAAGATAGTGGTTGATAGGTGTAGTGATGGTTTTCATATAACATTGATATTAATTAAAACACTCTATTATAAGTTAATATATATTCTCACTATAGTGTCCAATTTTACATAGGTACTCTTGATTAGATGTATAAACATCACCCATAGTTTCCCAAAACTCATCTCAAAAAATAGATATGATAACATTGGTATCATGAGATGATGAATGAATTTGTGTTGAATATGTCGATGCAATAATAGGTGGTAAAATCTCTAAACTCTCCAAAAGGGCAGCCTAACTAGAAGAAATGTTATTCCTTATATCCTCTATAAAAGATGTCATAATATTCATTTATCTATCCAACCTTCTATTTTAAAATTATGCCTCTTGAATATTTAAAATCAGTTTTGGAAGAATATGAAAAATAAACAACTCAAAGTGTTTCCAATCATCTACATTAATAAACTGGGATATAGGAGGGGGATGCGATCTCATAATACCCCCAAAATCATAATTTTATATAAATATTAAGAAATCCAAATAATCCCAAGTCACAAACTCTAAAGTCAAAAAGGTTATAATATACATATTTTAAGAAAATCTCTCTAGAATGAAACAATATACATACACATGCTCTAATCCAATAGTTTGGGAATCTAAAAAAATTCACTAAACTCACCATCATCATCAGTATTCTTAACCAAAGAAGTGTTTGGATATACCCCTAAACCAATAGAGATAGTTGGTCGACCATGCCATAATGGGATGTTGTGATGATCATCACCACCATCCTATACATCTTTGTATGGTTTTAACATAATAGGTAATGTAGAACCCAATGAAGGCTCCACCTTAGATGAAGTTCCAACCTCTCTCATAGAAGAACATTGGGACTCATCCTACTCAAAATATTCCTTAATCTCTCCTATTATATAGGTAGCTTCACCAATATACTAAGAAAAACCTCGTCTCTCATCACAGATAAAAAAATTGTACCAATATGATATAAATGAGGTGGTAGATCCATCTCAATATCACCATCATCAAAATAATAATAACTATATGTTTTTGAGCCATGAGGTCCAACACTATTTCCATCATTACTACTAACTCCATTCTCTAAACAATCTAAGACATCAAAAACATCTTCAGTGGTTTCAGAGGACCTCTATATTTGTTCCTCTCTATATCAATTCATCACATAATCATATCTTTTACTCAAGAGGCTCTCTCTAGAAGGGTGTGAATCATGTGGACTTCCAAATACATAATACAAATCTATGCTCTTATGGATAATCGTGTTACTTGTCTCTTAACAAAGATAGCCACTTCCTTTTCAACGTCTACATCATAATTTACAACTATCTCATCTATCATAAAACCATTGTATTCTACATAATAGGGTATAATATGATTTTATATAGGATTCAAATACTCAAAGTGATTATCATTATCCACATATCCCTTATTCATATAGGTATTCTATTTAAAATTTATTCTATTACAGATAACATTAATATATAAAAAATACCACTCTTGGCTCTACTTCTTTGTCTTCATCAACCAATAAATTAGCTTCAAATATTACTGAAATTATCATAATTTAAATCAATGTATTTTATTTAGAATATTACTTTCACATCTTCATCATGTTCACCATATGATTTGTATAGAAATTTATTTTTTCCAAAATTCTGTTAAGGTATAAAATAAAAACATCGTGATATATCATTGTGGTTATGTACTATTTTCCATGGAAATTTAATATGTTGAATAAACATAAAGGGAAGTATATATTCACCATCTAATTTAGTAACAGCCTGACATCTTATATAAAATTCACTAGTCAGCTCCAATAGTGCATTCTCACACACAAACACCACACTATAAGTTGGTATTGTAACTTGATAGTCATCAGAAACACCGCATAGTGGTACATTTATACAGATATCATATTCTCATGAATAAAAATAATGATATTTTATATATATTAAACACAAAATTAAATATTTCATTTCATATAAATTGAACTCTATGTATTAGTAAAATTTGTGAAAAATATCATATAATATGGTCAATCATTTCTTGAGAACCGATCTATCCATGAGTTGTCATAGATCACCATGGGTCTAATGACTTACTCAATAACATCAACTCATAATCTATGTCTTTTTTATGAAAAAAATCCTAGTTATCAATCTAGGGGTTTCTTGTTTGGATAATTGTATAAATTAATTCTCCACAATATTTATTACGGGGATGTGTTCCATCATGAGATAATATTAAAGGATAGTTAACTATCATCACTATAATAAAACTAAAGGAGATGAAAGGTAATGATAAGGCCTAAGCAAAGGATACAAGGGTAGGTAAAATATATCAAAGGAGTAGGAAAATGTGAGATAGTGACTCAAAATTATATTTAATTCTAAACTATATCATTTGAGGATTTAAAATACAAAATATAATAAAATTTAAACAGTTAAATCACCTATGAAAATAAAATATTATATTTATAAATGGTGATAAATTATAAATAGAGACTGGTAGATTAATAGTGGGGACTATAACAAATAGTTGATCATTTCAATGGAGGATCACTCCAACAGTGGCCTTTCTTATGGTGGGTTTTTGAATGGTGTCTCATTGAATGGTGGCTTGCATAATAGTGGATCACCAATGGTTTCTTATCATGTTATGGTTTAACCAAAAAATTTCATTCCAAATTCATGTTTGATATATCATTGTCTTGGATAATTTAATGTATTTGTAAAAATGTCCTTAAGATGACGTTCAGTTCCAATGAATTCAATTGTTATATATCCATTTTAGAAATGATCTCCCAAAAAGTTAGTCCTTACATAAATATGATTTTTTTCTAGAATTGTACATGTGATTCTTAGAAATATTTATCACACATGTGTCGAAACAATTTATAGTGACATGTTTGAATTGATATTAGATGTCTTGAAATGTGTGTTTCATCAAAAATATATATGAACAACAACATCCTACAACTATCTACTCACCATAAATAGTAGAAAATAAAGTATATGTTCCCTTCTTACTACAATTTTATACTGGATACATTCTCAAAATTTGAAACTCGCCATCGTTGATTTTTTTATCTAACTTACAACCAGAAAATATATGCTTCTAAATAAATTTCAAATTTATATGAATTTCATCTATGGTAGAACTATCTTAAATTGGAAATCTTTTTGATGTATGTAAATGAGATTCATCTTGATTTTCTTGAAAACATAAACACATACACACACTTCACATAAAATATGGTCAAATATGATTTTTGTATAGTAAGAATACATTCATACATCTATAATTGATTTGATCTACATACTTTCCTATTTCATCAAGATACAATATATAACTAGTACTCCTATGAATTCCAAAAATCATACTATTGTCCATATCAAAATGTTTTATATTGTCATTAAATTACTTTATGTATCTAAAAATAATTCCATATTTATTTTGAAAAATTGGAAAAACTAATAAAGAATTTATGTTCACCCATTTGACCAAATTAATATTTATTTTACATCATCATTGAGAAATCAGTACACAGTTAATATTTTGATAATCCTAATATAATATCATTAACATAAATTTTAACTACTAAAACATATTCTGATTTTTTTTACAAAAAATAGTTGGATAAAAAATGTCTTTAGAAAAACATTTAGATATATACAAGATATAATCTTATCATATTGATCACTATGAACTTTTTATTTCATATGAAAAATTTACTATTCATAAAACATGATTCAGAAAATTGGTTCTTTTTAATCCATAGAATTTCAATGAAAACAAAATCAATTATATAACAATTTAAGAATTATTTTTTGACATCCATTTGATATTGTTTGAAATCCAAATGTCATGAACATGAAAAATAATTATAATGTCTTTATTTATAAACATTGATGAAATGGTTTTTAATATACAATACATTCTTCATGACTATGTAAATTTCTTAACCAATATAGATTTATTTATATCTATAGCTCTTAAATCTTCAAAAACATTTCTAAACACCAACATAGTTCCAATATTAATAGTTTCATTAGGTCTAACTATATGTTCTCAAAATCTTATTAGTTAATTTTTTTTATGTTCTTCATTTATTTTGATCAGATATAATTCATCGTTAATTGCATCATTGATGTTATTAAGTTCGATTTGTTGAAATAATGATCGATGTTCAACATAAATTATAAGGAAAAATAATGTTTTTGAACCTATATATATATATTTCCAACTACATTATCTAGAGGATAATACCTACGACTTCTGATGGCACTAAAAAATTGAATGGATGGGAATCACATTTTCATCAATAGGTTTTGGTTGTTTCTCATAATAGGATTATTTCTAATCATTATTTATAGAATTATAAATTGTTTTGGCACTGAGATTAAAATTTGATAGATCATCCTCATGGATTTTTAAAGTGGTCTTAGCCTTAGGTGGATTTGATTCATCATATCTTACATGGAATTTTTTTTCAGAATACTTTGTTCTTTTATTAAACACCCTAACTGACTTACTAGATATTGAATAATGAATGAAAATTCCTTTATCACTCTTATAATAATTTTCTTATGATTATCCTTAGCATTAAGAATAATATTTTTACAACCAATGTTTATAACTAATTTATCTTTATAATTTTTCCATTCCATAATTCATAATCGTTTTTTTAACAGAGATTTAATTAAAAATATATTAATTATATAATATATATATATATATAGAGTATTAACCCATGAATCCTTGGTATTTTCCATTGATAAAATTCAATGGTGAGGTGTTTTAGGAGATGTCGGTGACCCATTCCAAGAGTTTTCAAAATTTCTGATTTTCTATCAAAAAATTATCATGTCAGCATCAATAAGTTAGAGTGTCATCATATCTGTGCATCAGTGAGACATATGCATCGACATTGATGAGTCAAGAGGATTTGTATTAGTGAGTCAATAGAGTCGATATTGGTGAGTCCGGAGAGTCGGTGTCAATAGGTCCAGATATTGGTAGGATAAGGCATTTGTAGATCAGGGAATCGGTAGGTTACGGAATTAGTAGGTTGAGGCATCAATGTCGTAACATATATAGGTCACATAGGTATTTCACCCATTGGTGGAACCGTGTCGGTGACCTGCCTATCGGCGACTCACCCATTGGTGACTTAATTGCAGTTTTCCTAGTTTTCCCCAGTTTTCTAGTTTTCCCCTCTTATGTCTTATTAGACATAAATTGAGTTTAATGAATTTTTTAGGATTTTTTAAGGTTTTTTTGAAGGATATTATGTATATCATTAATATCAATGCATTCTAACGGATTTGAGATACTCATACCGCATAATCTTGACCACGATCCCATGATTAATGGATTTTGAAACCGTTCTTCGTTTAATAAATGATCTGACTCTTCAAATACAGGATTTTCACTTCCCAATTGTTTTTATTCCCAATTTGTTCCCCTAGAGTCTTCCTCCCTAAACGTGTCATGCATCTAGGGAAGAGCCCCTCCTACTAATATTTTTTTGAGTTCATTCTTGCTACTAGTGTGATCCACTATTCATAGTGCAAGGATGTACATGGAGCCCTTGATCATCCAAGTAGAGAATTATTTTGGCTCTATTTAATTGTACATCATGTTTGGTGGGTGTACTAATGATTTTATCTGAATAACCATTGAATAAATTTCTTATGAAAATTTAAAAATATATAAGAAATATGATAATATGATAATGGGGTAATGAAATAATAGTTTGGGAGTAGATTGATATTTGATCATTTCTTGTATTTTTTTTATCATTGTTTCCTTATGAAATGTTGTTGATGTATAACGTAAGAAAATCATGGTCATTGGTTGTATTTTCTTTTTCACTAGTGTTTTTATGAGTGTTTTCGTTAGGCTATTTGATAATTGGATGTTACATGAAATCTAGTTAAACACATACACTTGGTAAATTGAAACAGATTCCCCTGGATGAAAACCATTGGATGATCTCTTGTGTTAATCAGGATGATTAGAGAATAGTTTTTACCAAATGAATATATATATATATTTATATTGTTGTAAGTGATGATGAGTTATATGTTCTTTTTGGTTTTTATGTGAGTTTTATTGTGTTTTTGTTTGGAGCAAGGTTATGGGTACAGGGGTGGATGAAGGATTTGGTTCAATGAGAAGGGTGTGGGATGTCTGTGAAATTGGGATGTGGTATAATTGATTTTTCTATGGGCTTTGTGTGTGAGGTTTTATTTACGGTGTGTTTGTTTCCCAGATTGAGAGACTTATTGATTGGGTATTGGATGGACATGTGGGAAGTGAAACTATCTTTTTTTATTATTGTGTCCATCAAACAACATTGGGCAGTGGGACTGTGGGGTGGTTATGAACTTGTTTGTAGTGTGATGCATCTGGGAATTTTTTGGGATGTGGGTATGCGTGATCCGGTTGTGAGAGATAGATTGTTTAGTATAATTTTTATAAATGATAGTTGGAAGTGGTTGAATGTGGATGTGCAGTGGGACTACACATCTAGTTTTTTTACATGGTTATGCATATAGGGGTAGTAGAAATGTGGTTCTTCATGAGTTGTTTGTCTGTTTCGGAATTCATAGGTCATGAATGGGTATTTTTTACATGTATTTATCTATAAATTGTAGTTACATGTAATTTTTATATGCAGCCCAACATTATTGAGAACTATGCTCTGATCAACTCTATTTAATGGGGTATGGTGTCTTTCCCAGCATCCTTATGGGAGGATGGATGGTTGTTTACTCATTTTATTCCTCACACCCACTTCTGGTTTATATCGCTCGATCATATCTGAGATGGCTATAATGTCATGAGTCTTACCATAGTCCTAGATCATTTAGGATAGTGTGTTATGGATGAGATTCCTAGGTGTTTGATTTGCATGACTTCTTTCCCATGTTTATTCCGGATGAGGCCCAGGTGACTTCGGGAAATAGGCGTGTTTGTTGTTGACTAGGTATCTATAGGCGGGAATGTGTGTGGTCTGAGGCCTAGGTGTGTGAGGGTTGGTTGTGGCAGTGGGATTTCATATGGGAGGATTTGTAGCATCAATAATTTATCTTTTAGGAACGATAAGTTAACCAGTTAGAAAGTGGTGCAGGGTAACCAAATGTTGATGGGTTTATACTACTACTTTACTTGACTTTCATTATTTGGTGAGAGTGCCTTGGTGAGCTGGGGCTGGTTTGTACTACATTGTTGGGGTTTAAAGGTTCTACTATTTTCTCACATTGGCATTAGTATGCACCCCCACTTGTACACAGGCCTCTTTAGTTTCTCTACTAAGTATAATAATATGCTCACCGTATGTATATAAATTGCATTTAGGATTTTAGGAGTACATTGAGTTCCATGCTAGAATTTACTAGCTCGAGCATTGGGATTTGTTGTTGCTACTTTTTAGTCTCTTTTCTTTTCGTACTTGTTTTGGTACTTGTGTTGTACTCTGTATCATTTTTCCATTTGAACAGACGCGTGGGAATGGATTTTGGATTTTCTTTTACTAATAATATTTGTAGTTGTTTGTGGTTTACCATGATTTCTCCAAATATTGTTCTATAAAGGTGAAATCCCTTCCATATTATTTCAGATTTTATACCCTTTGAGCTTGTCTCCGCTCTATAGCCTATTGAAAATGAGACTTCGGAGGTCATTATCTCTTCCCCATCTTAAATATGGAAGGGCATGACACTTTTATACCCCTTCCATCCTCATGTGGAAGGAGGGATGTGACAAAATCGTATCAAAGGATCAGGTTTTGGGGGTTGAGGGATAAGATATATTTCATAGTTAGGAACATTAATAAATAAATGGTATGGTAGGGAAATAGTGTTATCTGACCTTGGTGCATGAAATAGGCCAGGGAAGACTGGATAGGACACGAGATTTTAGGGCCCCCTTGATCTGATGCAATGACACTAGAATTAATGAAGGACCAATACAAAAAACACCAATTATAGGGTTGAGACCCTAAGAAAGGTACATGCATCATAATGTCTAGTGTTCTTGTGATTCTTGGATGATTGGGGAATTTAAAATAAATTAGGTGTTAAAACAAATTTAAAAAAAAATTACACACTAATCGGGCTTAGGAGTTCTTTATTTACATTTTCAGCAACGGAACCCAGATGTTTTCCATCTGTGGTACGAGTAGTTGAAACCCAGTAGGTTGACCTAGTTGATCAATGGAGGGCTGATCGAGAAGGCGAGGATGACCAACGGAAGAAGATGCTTTATGCCTCCTACCGGTAGACTACAGGAAAGTACTAGGGAAGTGTCCTAGACATGAAGATGGACAGTTAGCTCGAGGATCTGGTGATTGCTTTCAACCAGATCTAGGATCCAATGGATTATCGGGTTCCTTAAGCTATATGCCAGGTTAGGGGAGAAATTCTTCAGTGGTAGATGCTTTACCTTGGGGAGAGGAATGAGACAGATGTTACATTCGATGACATTGACAAGGAGTTCTGGGATGAATTCCATTATTCCATGATGAATGCCAAGAAGAGGAAAGAGATACTCTCCCTTAAGCAAGAGAGTATATCTGTAAGGGAATTATGGATCATGTTCAAGGATCTCCAACACTTCACACTGCATCTCAATCTTTATGAGGAGTCTTGAGGGAGACGCTTAAAAGAGGACTACAACCTCCTCTTTAGTACGCCATCAAACCCTTTACTCTACTGAAATACATAGAGGATCATAATAAGGATGAGGTAGTGGAAATGAAGCACTCACTAGGAGGTGTGTCACAAGAGGGGATCCAATTGAGTTTGTCAAAGGTGGTGTCAGGAAGAAGGAGGTCTCCCTTCTAAGGGGATTCTAGGTTTCAGTTATCTAGAATTGGGAATCAGCAGTTCCATTTCTGATCCCCTGGTCCTCAACCTTTTCTCCATGGTCTCGAGAAATAGGTTCTTTGTATGTGGAGGATATGAACATCTTCATAAATAGTTCCATGTTCATGTGTCATATAGTGCGATTGGGTAGGTTCAACACTAACCCCAACAGCAACAATTTTCAGCTAGGCCTTTCTAGAAATAGGGACAACAAGATACCACTCCACCGAGTATATACGGTGCTAGGGGAGGCCAAACGTAGGGTGCTGCTCAAGTAGCTAGACCAGGGAATGGTCTGATATGGGTATGACATCAGAGGGGTATAGGAGCTCAGTGTGGTGAGTTACACGTTGCTGAGGAAATTTTTCCAGTGGGGTCGGAGTTTGTTTAAGGTAAAATCATTTTGTTTAGTACCCTTGGGTGTTTTTTTATCCAAGAGTTTCACACTCCTTTGTTGCACCTGGACTTTCCCATTCTCTAGGACTATATGTAGGGAAACTTCCCATGTCCCTTGTGTTGACTGTGCTATTGTAAGGTCATACTAGTTTGTATGTTGTTTTCCCTTGATGTAGACTGATGTTGGGGCTGCATCAGTCCCTTGGGGACCTTCTTCTACTACAGATGCAATCATATGATGTAATCCTAGGCATATATGGTTTTTTTCTATAGTGACCATTTTCAACTACATCAAGATGAGAGTTTTGATCTTAGATATGGAAAATGAGGGTGTAGTATTTTGTGGTGAGTGGGGTTGTCATGTCGGAAGTCAGTATGGGGAGCCTCAACTATCCTTGTCTACCGAGCTGTGGGTAGGATCAGTGGAAAACGAGAATGTGGAGGTCATGGGTGGTGTCAGAGTGTTCCTAAAAGTCTTCCTAGTGTAGTTTGTGAATATACCCCCTCGACATGATGTTTAGTTTGTGACATACTGGAAATACGATTCTTGTATGATTTCAGTTCCTCCCTTTTGGATGTCTCTTTTTAAGTTGCAGGAGTTACGAATCCAGGTTAAAAACATAATGAAGAAGGTTTTTAATCTACATATTGTGTCATCATGGGGTGCTATTGTCTGTGTGCAATAAAGGAAAACTATAGTATAAGGATATATATAGACTACCAAAGGATAAATCAAGTGATGGTCAATAACTGTTATCATCCCCCATATATCGATGATCTTTTTGACCAGTTAAAGGGAGCATATATGTTCTCTAAGATCAACCATAATTATGGATATCAATAGTTTTGGGTGATGGAGGGTGAAATATCGAAGACTACATTCAGATGCAGGTCTAGCCACATCGATTTCATTGGCATGCCCTTCGGTGTCAGGAATGCACCCGTCATGTTCATGGGGCTCATGAACTCTGTTTTTTCATGTGTTCCTTGACCGGTTCATTGTCAAGTTCATACATGACATCCCAGACTACTCATGGTTGGAGGATCACACCGATCATATAAGGACTACCATATAGGTCCTCTAACACCACTAGTTCTATGGGATGTTGTCCAAGTACATGTTCTATACGTGAGAGGTGCACTACCATGGACACATGGTGTCTGATCAAGGGATGGAAATGGACCCATCAACGGTATAATCAGTTGTTTCTATAGAAGCACACAATATATTTTGTTTGGAGGTTCATAGTTTCATAGGCCTCGTAGGCTATTACAAGAGGTTCATACAAAAATTCTCATGATTTAATGCTCTATTGATATGATTAACCAAAAGATAGGTCTTTATGTGGAGTGTGTTGTGTCATGAAGATTTCAATAACCTGAATAGGAAGCTTTCCAATTCCCCAGTGCTCTGGTTTCCAAAGTAATGGGTGGTGATTGATGTGTTTTTTTGAATATTATGGCCTAGGATTGGGATGTGTGATAATGCTATGGCGGGGAGTAATCTCTTATGGGTCTAGGAAGTTACATCCTCATGAACATAACTATTCCACCCATTATCTGGATCTTTTTTAGGACATGTTCATACTGATGTTGTGGAAGCATTACCTCATTGGGGAGCACTTTATGGTCTTCATGTATCAAAATAGCTTGAGGTATATATTTTCCCAATGGGACCTGAACTTGTGGTTTTGAAGATGTATAGAGTTTCTCTAGGACTATGAATTTAAGATCACTTTTACCCTAGGAATGGAGAATGTAGTTTCCAAATCTTTAATAAGTATGTCATAAAAAGAATTAGTTTCGAAAACTACATATGCTTAGAAGGCAATGGGGTAGTTGGTCGTTTTGGTTCTAGATGCGAGAGTGGATGACGGAAGAGGAATTCTATATTAGATGACAATGCAGTCTCCCATAGTAGAGTAGGTGGTGGGGCCCCACTGAGGAGTCTCAAATACTGATGTGATGCATGATCGTGCTGCCCATGGTGATGATCTGGAAGGATTGTTGGAGGACAGTCAGAATCAAATGTTGTTCCTTGGGAAGCTATTTGTCCAAATAACAATGTGTGAGGGATTTCTTTAAGAGTTTCACAGCTCACCCATGGTGGTGCATCTAGGAGTCTCTATTATTTTTGTAGGTTTCAGGGAATAGTTTTGTTGGCCCAGGTTGATGTGGGATGTAGAGGAGTTTGTGTCAATATGCTTAGTGTGGCAGCAGGTGAAGGTCGAGCACCATGTTTCTAGAGGTCTATTGCAGCCCTTACATGTTCTCGAAAAGAAGTGGGATGAAATATAAATTGAATTCATCATAGTATTTCCCATTAATCAAGGAATATGTGATTCAATTTGGATTGAAGAGGGTCAATTGATGAAATATGATCACTTCTTAGAGATCAAGTAGTCGAGCACAGTGGGGCCTTAACGCCGAGGTATGCAGATGGGGTGGTGCATCTGCATGGAGTTAGAAGATCCATTCCCTCAGATCGGGATACACATTTTACATCGCAAGATTAGATGTGAATGATGATTTCCATTGGAACCCATTTACGCCTTAACAATTTTTTCCACACTCATATGGATGATCAGAAAGAGGGGACCATCCTGACATTGTAGAATATGATGCGAGTGTCTGTTCTGGACTTTGAAGGATTGTGGGTACAACACTTTCCCCTAGTATAGTTTTTCTACAATAATAATTATCACTCTACCATTTCATGGCACCATTTTGGGCATTATACATATGGAAATGTATTTTTTCAATATGAAGGATGATGTTTAGTGAAGTATCCCTTCATAGACCAAGGGCGTAGCATCACTTCATTGACTAGAGGTAGTGTAAAGCACAATAGAAAAGGTTCAACTCATGCATGGAATAAAAGGAATCACATGACTAAAATAAGTCATATGGTGATCATAGGAGGAGTCCTATAGAGTTATATGTTGGGGAAAATGTTTTATAGAAGGTTTCCCCTTGACATGGGAAACGATGCTTGGTTAAGGGATAAAATCTTTCTTTTAATTCCATCAGACCTTCTGAAGTGTTGGGATGAGTTGGTGAGGTTGCATACCAGCTTGCATTTCCACTACAATTAGAGAAGATCCATGATATCTTCCAGGCCTCTATGCTCTTTTGTATCTACCCAATGAATCACACGTTTTTAACTAGGGAGAGTTGAATATCATTCACAACGGGGCGACTGTGGAGCGGTTAGGAAAAATCACGTATCCTGAAGATATAGAGATTAATGGATGGACCATTTATTTGGTTTGTGTTCTATGAAGGCATGGTGGCCTTTAGGTTAGTACATAATAATGGGAGGAAAATATGTGTTCCCAGTAACTGGATATTTTTTGTGTTTTGGTACTATATTTTACTTTTGTGCTTTGTTTTATGATGTAATTCTTGAACTTGTTCATTATCAGATGAGTGGTCTCTTAATTCCCAAAATGCATGTTAAATTTACTCACTGTGGGGTAGGAGATGACCTGATCCTTAATCAAGACCCATTAATGTGGATGTGATTAAAACTATGAGGATGCGTGAATGCCGCCAAAAGAGATTAGTATCTTGACATTAACGAAGGAGATACCTAATCCATGTGTTTGGACACCATGACCTTGAGTGCTTATGTGGTGGTTTGGGGTTGTGCAGCCTTAATTTATGAATAGTTATTCAAAAGATATTTTCCAAGGAGGTGTCTTTATATGTCTCGGTTTTCACTCTAGGTTTAAAAACAACACAAGGTGGTTTGCTCAGGGGATATATCTTATAGGGTGGTTTCTTAGACCCACAATCTTTTGGGTTTGTTTTGAATTACCGAGGATGAGAATATTATGAGAGGTATTTGATGTAATAACCTGGATTTTCTTTGGGGGTTTTCATTTTTGAAAATATAGTGTTTCAGGTGTTCTCGGAGATGTTGGTTACTCATTTCAAGAGTTTTCTAAATTGCAAGTTTTCTATTAGTAACTCATGGTGTCAGCATCAGCATATTAGTGTGTTAACATGGCATTGAATCTGAATGATTGTTCATAGGTGAATAAATGTAATCAACATAGGAGAGTCAAGAGATTTGGTATCAGTTGGTCATGTCCATTAGTATCAGTGAGTCTGGACCATCCATTTCAGTAGGTCTGGGTGCCGGTAGGTCCAGGAATTGGAACGTCAGGGTTTCAGTAGGTCTAGGTCTTTGTAGATCATTGCGTCGGTGGCTCAATGTTAGTGACTCATCAACGATATATTGATTTGGTAGCTCACATACCGGTGGCTCCACGTTAGTGACTCACCAATCAATGACTCGATTGCAGTTTTCCCATTTTTTCTTAATTCTCCTGTTTTTCCCCTCTTATATCTTATTTGACCTAAATCAAGTACAAAAACATATTTGGTAAATTCTTTGAGAATTTTGAAGGGTATTATGTATATCTTTAATATCATAACATTCTTGGGGATTTGAAAAACTTAAAATGTGTAATCATGACCATGATACCATGATTATTGGCTTCTGAAACCATTCTTACATTAATATTGGATATTGATCATCAAAGATGGGATCTTCACTTCCTAGTATGTTTTTTATTAACTAACGGTACGTAGAGAGTCTTCTTCCCTAGGCGAGTCATTCTCCTTTGATAGAGCCCCTCATGCTCTATTTTCCTGGAGTTATTTCCTACTTCACGTCCAATCCCCTATTATGTGAATAAGGAGGAACATTGATCCCCTGATTATCCATGTTTGGGTTTTATATGTCACCCTATAATTTTTCATCATGTAGGGTGGGTGCACTAATGATTCATTGTGAAGAATAGATGAATACTTTTCATAAAATAATAATTAAATAATGGAATATGATTAACAGATAAAGGGGTTATAAAATAATAGGTTGGGAGTATATTGATGTTTGATCGTCAGTTTTATTTTTTATCCTTGAACCCTTTTGAATTGTTGTTGCTGTATTTTTTCTAAAAATCAGGTACGTTGGTGGTGTTTTTTTACACAATAGTGGTGTATTAAATTTTTATCATGTTTTTTGATAATTGGTTGTAAAATGAAATATGTTTAAACACATACACTTGATTAATTGAAATGGAAGCCCCAATATTAAAACCATTATATCATCACCCATAATTATGAAGTGTATTAATTTTTTTACGAAATGTGAATATATATATATATATATACTATTGATCAGTGTGGCTAAGTGTAGTTTTATATTTTGTTTTTTTGTGTGAGTTGTGTGGTGCTGCTGTTGGGAACATGGTTATTGGTACAATGATGGATGGAGGAGTTGGTTCTTTGTGAATGGTGTGGGATGTGTGTGTAGTGGGGTTGTGGCCTAATGGTATTATTTGTGGGCTTAGTGTGTGTGAGGGTGTGTGTAATGTGTATTGGTATCCATTTTTGAGATACTGATTGATTGTAGAATGGATGGACCTATTGGTAATGAAACTACCTTTGTTTGTGTTGTGGCCATCAAACACATTGTGTAGTGGGACTGTGGGGAGGTTATAAACTTATATGTAGTGGTATGCATCCAGGAATTGTTTGGTTAGCATGGATATTAGATCAGGGTGTGAGATAAGGATTGTTCGTTATAACATCAAAGATTGATAGTTTTCATTTGTTGAATAGGGGTGTGCAATTAGTCTATAAATATGGTTTTGTTTGTTGTTTTGACATGGTTGTGGTTTTTAGTTGCTCAATAGTGCTGTAAATAAATTATATTGAACCCTTTAACTATTAAATGTCATGAGGTTAAATGAAAATTGGGTTGGGTTATGAATTTTTTGTTGTTGATGTGTGGTTGTTCAAATAGGGGTAACAAAAATGTTGTTCTGCATGAGTTAGTTGTTTTTTTGCAATCCATAGGTTGGGACTGTGTGTTTTATTACATATGTATATAAATTTTAGTTTCTTGTGATTTATATACAAACCCACCCTTATTGACCACAAAGTTCCGAACACCTCCATTTCATGAGGGGGTGTCATTCCCTATATCACGGTGGGAGGATGGAAGGATGGTTACTGACTTTCTTCCTCGAACCCTATTCTGGTTCTTAATGCTCGAGTATATCGATGTAGGTTTTATTGGCTTATGGATTACCAATTTCCTAGATTATTAGGGAAGGATTATTGTGGATGATACACCTAGGTGTTTCTGGGCTAGGACTTCTTCACAAGTGTCTTTTGGTTGAGGCACAAGTGTCTTCGGGTGAGAGGTGTGGTTGTTGTGGCCCAGGTCCCTGTGGGTGAGATGGTGTTTGGTTTGAGGACCAGGTCTGTCCGGGCTAGTTTTCATAGTGGGACTGTGTATGGGATGTGTGGTGGATTCAATATGTGAGCCGATATGAACAAGAAGTTGGTCAATGGGTAAGTGGTGTGGGGTAACCATATGTTGATGTTATTATACAACTACATTACTTGAATTGCGATATTTGGTGAGCATTCAATGGTGAGGTAGGGATAGTTATTACTACTCGGTAGGTTCGTTGGGGTTCTAATGTTTTCTCATAGGGGAATTAGTATGTTCCCCCACCTGTGCATGGGTAGCTTTTGTTTCCCTACTGAGTATACTCATTTTCTCACCCAACATATATATACTATTTTCATGTTTTGAGGAGGAATTCGAGGACCCTAATAATATTACAAGCTCAGGAGTTGGGATTAGTTTTTGTTTCTACTAATAATTTTTTTTCGTATATTTTTTGTACTTTTTTTGTACTTTGTATCTGCTTTACATTTGAACACGCATGTGGGAATGGATTTGGAATGTACTTTTAGTTTTTGTATTTGGATTTTCTTGGGATTTACCATCTTACCTATTGATCTTATTTTATAAAGGTGTAACTCCATACATGTTATGTGATATTTTATACCATTTTTCCTAGTCACTGCTATAAATCTAAAATAAGGTGGGACTTGGGGGACATTATCTAATCTTCAACTTAATGAAAGAAGCTCAGTATAATTTGTTTCCACATCCATCAACTTGTTGAAGGTAGGTTGGGACATATATTTTCCACAGAAAAATAAAATGGTACAACATATTCATTGATAATATTCTAGGAAATAACGTGAATGGTCCTACATTATTTTATATCACCATTATAATGTAGGTTCCTAGAAGAAAAAATGTTGTGATAGTAGCTAATTTGTTAGAAAAATGATTCAAACCCTCTATTTTCAAACTCACAAGGATGATTATATCATAAATTAGTAATTATATTTCCAATAATATTTATATATTTTTTATATAATTCTTAAAATATGAACATAATTTACATTTTTGAGCTAAAAATAATACCCATGTATACTAAGAAAAGTAATCTACATGAAGGTAAAAAAATGCATCCATTAACGCTTGAAACACTATATGGATCGAATATATTTATGTGAACCAACTATATATTTTGTGAGGTTAAAAAACCTTTCTAGAAGTTCAGAGAGATTCTATGTAGTTTTCTTTTTATTACATGGGTTACATTATTTATCATTTGGTAATTACTTTTTCATTAAATCCTTTAAGAATACCTTCCTTTTTAGATTTCTATGTGAATGAATATTGAAATGGTCCTTTTAATATTCTAAAGAAAATAATAATTATTAATGGAACAATTATTGGAAATATTTTCAGAAAATATTCACTCTAAAATAATGACATAAAAATATTATTTTTTAATGTTGTAAAAACCAGTTCATTTTTAGAATAAAAAATAATGTCATAAATATTTTTAACTTTGACTAAAAAACCCATAATCACATATCTATGATAATCTAAAAAATTTATATTTTAACACATATAAAATTAAAGAATTATAAATTAAAATTATATTATATTTTACTGACTTGACCAAGGAAAATGATTTTCCCTTTTGAATATCCATGAAAAGTGACATGTCCCCCATCAACCCTTATCACATTCCTGAAACACGAGTAATATATAGTCATACATATAGAAAAACCACATTCATGGTATTATACCTTCTTACTGTATCATCTCAAGTAGGTTTCCTATAAAACAATTTTTAGACATAAATTTTTATGGTACCAAAATACTATTAGGTCTAGTAATATTAGTAATCAATGAATTATGAACCCATAATTTTCGAAAACGTGTCCTATAATAATTTATTTAAATTTTCAAAATAAATAACTTTATGGGTCCAGATGAAAAAAGCACAATATTTTCCAGAACCTGAACTAAGAATGAAACTATTTATAATTATCCATCTATTACTAGGTTGATAACCAATACGACTAGTGTTCTTGGGAGAAGTCTACATATAATCATATAGGTATTTGTAATTCTACCATTAGTGAAAAATTCGAAATAACTCTTTAGTTCCTCATTGAAAAATTATAATTCATTGTTCTATTTTAATTGTTTAGCATCATTCTCTTTATCAATAGTAAGGTCATAAATTATACTAATAGTTGAATCATGATGAATAATTAAATTATTATATTTTCCATTATATTTGATAACTGTTTCATCCAAAATATTAAAATATTCAAACACATATTCATCATTTATTTTTTATTCATTCTTTTCATCAAATTTTAATCCATATTGTGCTTATAAATATTAATAAGAGAAGTAAGAAAAACATTACATACCTCATCTAGGCATGTCATTAAACACATGTTGGATCTTTCATGCTTATCCTCTTATGTTGAGTTTGAATCACTTGGGTATTATTTATACAAACTAAAAAATACATTCATTTCATTATATAAAAATTATGTTTACCATCATATTTAATCTTCAATTTTAGAATAGGATAGTTATCTTTGACCTGAATTTTCCTTTTACATTCATAATATATTATTTCATATGAATCACTATCCTTCTTCCAATCCTCTCTCTGGTTTTCTTTATTATCATATCTATATTTATAACATTGTTTCATATTGAAAATTTTCATATTTATAAAAAAATATTATCATATGAACAATTAGGACATTTCTTCAACATTTTCAATAGGTGACAGTTGAACACATCAACAGTCATGTTGTATTTTCTTGTTTTTCATTGATGAAGTGGTTTCAAGGATTTAAATTTTATTGATGGTTCATAATCCTCTTATTTTTTTACCTTGACTTCTTCGTTATACATCATTAGATCTCTAATATACTTCTTAAAATGTAAATTTATTAGATCACATAAATTTTTTATTAACCAATAATTTCATCTATATCATTATGGAAAAAATCTCATCAAGTTAATCACATTTCCTTTTGTTGGAATAGTTTTCCCCTATAACTGCATTGTATTAATAATCTCATTGACATTCTGATACATGATTGAAATAATCTCATCAATATTCATTTAAAATTTACTATATTTAATATTTTATATATTTAGTTTCATATATTTAACAATAAATGTTCCCTAATAAGAAACAACTAATGTTTTACAATTTTAAAAATTAGTTGTATATAATAAAATTATATTAAATTCTACAAAACCTAATGAAATGTATCTATAATTCAAATATATATAATTAGTATTAAAAGAATCAATAATAGGATCTTCCTAGGTATCTTTAACAGTTTTAGGTAATTCAAATTTGTCTACAATGGTAGTCTTGATTTCAAAACCCATTCTCTGAATATTAATTTTTATATTAAATTTCCACTACACATATTAAGTTTCTTTAAAAATAGTTGGTCTCTAGGTAGAAGAACCAGGTTTGAAATTATTCATATATAACTAGATTTATAAATAACATAATTTTATGATTATTGAAGAACAACTAAATAAAATTTGAAATAATATTTCAAGTAGCAATAATACTAATGTTTTTTGAAATTGAGTAAATCGTTAGGGGGTTTAACTGTATTCCTGAGAAAAATATATGTAAAAAATTAGTTAAAAATAAATCCCCACAAGTTAAATAAAGACATCCCATTGGATTAAAATAGTATTATAATATAATTTGAAGTTTCAATAATTATTCATCGTCGAATTATGGATTATTTATTATATTATATGAAAATACATTAACATTTGAAATCAATTTACATAATCAAACCCTTTATATAAACATATGTCAAGATTAACTAAAAAAATATAATTTTTGATTGAAAATTTAAAAACTAATTTTTTTTTCATATTTGGAATAAATAAAATAAAACATGAAGATTGCACAATAGGGTAATACAATTATTAACTCTCAAGATGTGACTTAGTATACTCTATATGTCCATCACCCCCAAGCAAAAAATAATTATGAAAAATAAAATAATCCACAACCTGATGTATGTATACAAACAATATCACATAGTATTTCTTTTTCCATTTCCTATTACACATTTATAAGTGGGAATAAATAAATCACATTTCATGGAGGACCACCTACATTGATTTCATGGGTCAACAAATAAAAAAGGGTTTGAGAGAATATCAATAATTTTCTATTTCAAGTCTATGAGTTAGAGTCTTAAAATAAATAGGGAAATAAAAAACACATATGAAAAGTAAATAAATAAATAAAAAGAAAATATATAATGATATAGATGTGTAGAAATGATACTAAAATAATAATTTAAATGCTCAAGGGCCCTCATATTTTCCATTGCATGGAGCTTGATTAGATTTCATTGATGGTGTAGGAAAATAGAATGTCATTGTTTTCAATGCATCTATGGAGTGGTTTCAGAATAATAACTATAGAAAAATATATTTAGGTATTAATATTAAATCCTATAATTAAGACATTAGAATCATTATATTCGATTGAAGATGATAAAAAAATTGATGATATTATATTGGTGGATCGTTTCAGATAGTAGCACAGATAGGTGTATCATAATCCAATAGTTTCACATTTGGTGGTACCAAGGTTGAATTAGCGGTTCCAGGTTTGGAGGAAGCATGTTCAAAAGTAGAATAGGTATAGTGTTAGCACATAGATGGTTATTTAATTCCTAGTGGTATCATGGATCTATTGGTAGAATAAATTTAGAATTATCATGGTTATATAGATATCATGGATCTAGATATAGAATGCTTCTAATGATAGTTTTAAAATGATGGTCGTATTCCTAATGGTAAAAGAATTTTAGTGGTAGCGTGTCTGGTAGTAGCACACCTATTGGTAGAAAGAATCCAGTGGTAATATATCTGTTGGTGTAATATTTTAAATGATAGTGGAACAATACTAATTGTATCACTTTTGTATACTATCCAATTTTCATCAAAATTTCTTTACAAAATAATACACAATTATAAAACAATAATCACAATACAACATAATATTCAAACATTGGATGAATTAAGATAACTAGGTTCTAACAATAACACAGCACACCCTAAGTAAAATATAATTTCCGAATTTGATACAATGGTTTCACTTTTTTACATTTACCTAATCTTTTTGGAATAGAGTTATATAGATTTATGTAAAGTATTACATAAAGAAGATGGCATTTCTATATAGTATCTATTTTTTCCCACAAGAAACTTCCATTAGATATACATCTATGTTTCAGTCAAGGTAACTCCCATATAAATAACTACATATTTATATAAAAAATCCGATAATTAATCCTTATATAATATAACATAATTATTTGATAAGAAAAAATTATCATTATGAAATTTAAAACAAAAAAAATATTGTATTCATATTATAAACATTAAAAAACTATTTGAATGCCTTCCTTTTTCAGAATTAGCATATTCTATCAAATATTTATTTAAACATCCATGAAAAAATTAACTTTTCTAATAGATTTCTTATGATAATTTATATGCTTTCAAAAAAAAATCATTATAAAACAATTTTATCAAAAAATATGAAAACTTTGGAATACCATTCCTTCAAATCAATCCTTTCAACATTATAAAAAAATAATTAATATTCCTTATGAAATTTTCTCATTGTCTTAGCTTCTTAAATTAAAATATATCCTTTTTAAACCATTGATATAAAAGAATATGGGAACCTTGTGACATTAACCATATATTAACCCATAATGGAACCCATAAAATTTATTCAAAACAAAACATAATTCACATATTACTAAGGGAAACCTATAAATAGTAAATTATATCTCTTTACTCAATTCATTGGAGTCCTATATCATCCTAAAATATTATTTGGGCTATATCATGGGTACCAATCATTCAAATAATATTTCAAAAGGGAAAATATTGAATGAAACACATATAAAATTAAATTTAATCTTAAAACTAATTTGAATTTTCATTCTATCCCATAAGAAATAACTCTTCTAGTTCTATCATAAGCATGAGAATGGTTTTCTGTTTCCTTAAAAAATATTTTCAAAATGAAAAATTATAAAAATATTCAGTTATTCCATTTATGTAAAAATAACAATGGAAACATGTAAAGGAATATTGTTTTTAAATAACCACATAATTTCATGTAAATGTTGAAAATTTGTATATAATTAAATTTTTATTTTATCACTTTGGTAAAAATCATCAAAATGATTCATTTAAAAAATGTTTTAAATATCTTATATGGATTTATAAATAAAATTAAAAATAATTTTAAAATTAAATTTAACATAATGTCAACAATAAAAAATAACATTATTTAAACATTTTAATGTTTGTGGAAGAAAAATATTTTAAATAAGTATATTAAAATACGGTTTTAAAGAAATTTCTATTACACTATGGCACTCCTAGAATCATATGTTCTCAAACATCTTAATAGTAAAACTATATTTAACAATATACATAATTATTTAATTTTTTTATATCAATTTATTTATCATTATTAATATTATATTATTATTTACGATGTTTTATTTAGATAATAATTTTTTTAATCTGGCATTCGATGCGATGGGATTGTTACTTTTATAACATAAAAACCTCATCAGTGCATTGACTAGGGTAAAAGTTTTCATGGTTGAATTATCTCAAAAATCTAAAAAATATTATATATATCAAATTTATACATTTGATAAACTCTTAAACCCAACCATATATGTTGGTTATGTATCATGAACAATGTCATTTCATGGGGGATGTAGTACGTATATACAGACAAATCTGTTTTTCAATTATTTCTATTTGGTGGAAAATAATTTCTTAAGATAATATTTCAAATTTCTATAATCATAATTATTTAATATGTTTTATATTTATTCATTGGTCTCATCTTTATGACTATAATTATACGGTGAAAATGAAAATCTTATCACATCACATCATTAAGGTTTTAATCCATGTGTACAAGAGGGATGTTATCAGTTTCTGATAGAATAATAATTAAAGAGACAAGTAATATATTATATATCAATGAAAAAAATATGATACAAAAAACATATAATTTAAAATTTTAATCATTTTAACAATCCATACGTTTTTGGGATGAAAAGAGAAATACATTTCTTCATACCGGAGGTAGTCCACATGTTTACATGTGTTAAATTTCTATTTCTCATATAATGGGAAATAGTATAGAGAATATTTTTATGATATTATTATTAAAATTTCATTAAATTCAATATACTGATGTTATTATTTCAGAATCATTGAAGATGATATGATGGGATTCAAATAAGGAATACGAATTAAATTATTCTTTTAATATTTATATATTCTTCCCTAATATCTCTGTTTGGTTTAAATCATAAGCTCTCAAGAAATCATATTTTTAAATGAAAATGACCTCTAATATAGTATTGTGTGTCCTTGTTAAATGTGTTTCATCAATTAACCAAATTTACGATTTACCATGGTGAAACATTTTTATAGTGCTTACTTTTCATAATGAAAAAAATTAAATTGAAAAAATTATTAAATTTGATTCGATTTATTAAAAATATAAACTCTATTTTTAATGATTCGATTTTAAAAATTAGAAAAAATTAATTTTAATATAACTACATATAATTTAATGAAGAATAATTTATTGAAAATTTCATTTTAAGAATAAAAAATGATCTTAAACCATAATATAATATAATATTATTTTTATTTAATTATTTTTATTAATTTTTTAAAAATAGATATTATGTTTTTGTAAAACTAAGTACAATATAGAATTAGAGTTTTTATTTTCATTATTTTACAAAATTAAATTATAGTATCCCAAATATCATCATTTTTAACTATTCAATCAAAAATTAATCTTTATAAAAATAGAAAAAATAATCCCAAGATATATTTTATTTGTTGATACAAAAAATGAATTTTTTTATCAACTAAAATTTATCAATATAGTATATTTAAACATAATATATAACTATATAATTCATGAAAAAATATTTATTAAAGTATTTTTTCCATTTTTCAACTTTTGTTTTATAATTTTTTTTTATAAATAACTGATTAATATAAATCAATAAAATAAATAAGTGTTGTTTATATTTATTTGTTAGGATTACATGGTTTGTCAAAATCTTTTCCATATGTATGTTTCATCCAAGAATATTAATTCATTACGTAATGTTGTGAAATTATTTTCTATCATAATTTTTCAGATTCCAATGTTTCTTCCATAATATAGGAATTCATCCAAAATAATATACTTAGTTAATCACATTATCTCATTGTACATTCTCTATATAATCCAAAATTTGAAAATAATTTTTTTTATAAGAGAGATTATCCTCTAACATTACATCTATAGAGAATAATCAATAAGAGGAATTAGGTATGTACTACCTTAGAAAAAAACATGAAACACATCATATACCTGGAAAAAACATGGTGGTAAGGATACTTTTTAATAAAATTGTAATATATTTTCTATAATTATATAGAGTTTAATAAAACATACACATAAAAATATAATATTTCGAAAACATACAATATATTTCATTGAGATGCATTATGAAAATTTTGATTACTATTAATAAATGATAGGTCTTTCATCAAGTGATCTATATAACTCTTTTTCATGATTTATACGATCATCATATATTGTAGAGGTAACTTTTATTTCCCTATATTTTCTTTTACCAATTCTTGTACAATGTATTTAATCTCACTAGATTTATCCCATCATGATGTAGTTTGAAATCTTTTATCATATAATTCCAAAAGGTACCTTTTTTATACTTGAATGAAAAATTTTAATATAAGAAAATCCAACTATAAAACTCTGATGATCCCAACATACCTGATAATTTAATGAGATCGATTGACTACTATACTAAATTTTTTTTATACTTCAAATTTCAATCATATTATGGATGAAAATCAATTCTGAAAATCAATTTGGTAACCATTAAAATATAAATTAGTTTCTATAATATTTCATGTTAACAAGAAGTCATGATTAAAAATATTATATATTGGAACTACATCTTACATGAATATTTCATTATGATAAATTATTTTAAGAATATATACTGATAATTTAAATCAAACATGTATAAAATAAACATATTTAGTCAAATGATCGACAGTAACACAAATATCATTATTACATCTAGATGTATTTTGAAATCTGACCATAAAATACATGGAAATATTATTTTATTTCTATTCATGAACTTGATGATGATGAAATATCCACATGATTAGTTACTAAAAATTGACAACCTAGTGAAATTTCAATCAATTGATGGTAAAATTGGTTGTATATTTCAACATAAGTCCAAGAAAACGTATTCTAGAAGGACTTTTTAGTTTTATGTTCTATGAGGATAAAAATCTAAAGATCCATGATCTTCACATCAAAATTCCATCTCTAATTGTGGATCAATTTTCACAATAAACCTTTTAAAATAAAATAAATCATTATCTATTAACATTAACTTTTTAAAATATACAATTATTTACAATTTATACTATTTCATTCAAAAAAATAATCTTTCTTCTTGTCTATTTTAATTCTTATATCAATGACGACTCCATAGGTACCTATGCCAAAGAAGAATAAGTATATGTATACATAATTGCAATGTAAATGTCTATTTAATCATTAAATAATGGTTAATTTTCTAGTCAAAGAAGTTTTACTTATTTATCACCTTTTTGAATGAATCCATCAGATGCATTTTCTACATTACCTATATGATAGTGAACTAAGCTATCATAATCATTAAAAAGTTTTATCCATATTATTTCTCCTATTTTAAACTCTTTTTGAGTGAATATATACATATCATTTTTATGGTGAATATATATTTCACCTCAATCCCCACATAAAAGATGTCCCATATTTATTAATGGAAAAAAATCCCATCTATATCAAGGTAATTGTTTGGATATCTCTTCTGATGTGGTTCCAATTGATGAGATGAATACATGATAACTTATTCATTATTTATTGTGAAATAATGAAGTTTCTTGTGACTAAAAAATTGATATTTTTAAATTGATAAGGCCAACACCGGAGCATTAACCAATCCCCTTTTCATTTCCTCAAATAAATTATAGAATTTTTTTTCTAATGAATTTTACTCATTTTAGAGTTCACTTATTTAGTATTCAAGATAACAATAAAATGTTCCTTAAAAACCATTTGAAGTAACTTTATAATATGAGAAAATTTTTAATCTCTATGATATTTTAATCAAGGTTTCATTCATCTAAAAATTTGGTTTTATCCAGACCAATAATAATTCAATATTTATAAATAATAAGCTTGGGAAAAAAATCTATTACATTCAAAATTTACATTTCTAAAAAATTTACAAATATAAATTAATTTTAATGTCCCAAATATAGAAATTTATTGATTCTCATGACATTCATGAAATTTAAATTATATATTAATATAATAGAGAAACATTACCACAAATTTATCCAAGTACACTAGGAATAGTCTATTCATTGGATCCAATAATACAGTATGTGGTTTTTTACAAGAAAAGAATTCTCACACACTAAAAATGACCCTACCTAGTATAGAACACAATCCTCAGAATTTATTCCTCCTTCAACATCAATTAGTGAAATATGGACCTATGATAAATAATTGAAAATTATTTTTCAACCTGGGGATGCTAAAATAATTCATCGATATGATGAAACATATTGTGTTTTTTAATTGTAATGTTATTGGGTGACTACAATCAATAAAATGTATCATGGAACCATGCTTATTTATAATGAATTGAACATGAGAACCCATGGTGAAGTTAGAGGATATATGATACCATTATAAATAAATTCTGAAAATTACATTCTCAACTCCAAAAAAAATTTGTTTCCAAATATTATCATGACTCATGAGAGGAGGGTAAATCAGTGGATCCATTTCATTTATAATTATATTAATAAACATAATTAGTAAGATTTGTTAACCTCTTAAACATTTCAATGATACGATTCACTTAAATTAAACTTCTCAAAGATACCTTTCACATTGAAAAAATATAATTAGTATTTGTCCCAATATATTTACAAGGTTCTATAAAATGACCTACTCCTTTTTCATTGTGGATAGTCCCATCAACATAGATTCCTTCACTTTGTTAGTTTTTAATGAAAAGGTACAAGATGTGAACAATTATACAATAACAATATAAAAAAACCTTCTATATTTAATTATACTCTCCAACAAAACCATTTCATATCAACTTCCCCTTAATTGGTTATAATATAAAAAAATTAATTTTCAATAACTTGTAAGTATCCACAGTTACATGCTTCACAATCATTCATCTACTCTAATCCACTTTAGATAGATTTTCACTTACCCCACTTGTAAGTTGAATAAAAAATTATTTGTATAAAATATTCATGAAAATAAATAATTCTATGAAGAACCTCTTGATATAGAAAATTATGCATGATTATCGATATAGAAAATATAAATATAAAATGTGAATTTGATCAGGTTATGTCTAGTAAAATCAATCTGTGGTCTCTTTCTTATTGTCATTCATACTATTATACCTTTTCCCCTTCATATATAGTTCTATAGAAACTCAATCACACAGTTACATGTTCTACCCCCCATGGAATTCCATTTGAAGGATGTTTCTCTAATGGAAGTTTCATTCATGGGATCACTCCAATAGAATCACTCTGATGAAATGTCGTCGGATAGAACATCATTTGATGATCAGATTGATCATCATTATAATGGATCATATGTAGCTTCATCCTAAATCTAAAGTATGCTTGGGAACTCAATTACTAGAAAATGTATCAGGGTATCCTCTCTCACCGCTTGTTAGTAGATCATGTTTTCTTAAATTATGTTTGTACTCTTCTCTCCTTTTATAGGAATCCCATAATGGAAAAATTTGGAAAACTAATTATTCTTCTCATTCAATGAAATCCACAATTACAAAATTTCACATTCATTAACGGATTCATATTTTACTTACTAAAAAGTTATAAATACTTCTAGGATCACTTAAATATTCATGAATACCCATAAAACATCAAACTACATCATGTTTACAAAAATTTCATTATTCCCATTCTTCAGACTTATTAAATGTTCTGATTCATCATTATAATGAGAACTAATAAAAATTGAATGTCTTCTCAAACATATTCTCTATACCAATATAAAAATACTTATTAAAAAATTTAAAACATTCAACCAAAACATTGTGTTTTTTTTTCTCAAAAACATAGTTTCTACTTATAAAAAGACCATTATCCATATTGATAGAAAGTATTAACAAAAATATCATTTCTTTCATTACTTTTGACTGATGATCCATTGTATATTGATTTTTTGCATTCTATGAATTTATTGGTGTCAGAATGTGTTTGATAGATTGGTCTTTTCTTCAGTTTAAAGGATTATTTTCATGTCTTGTTCGATTAATATTGAACCACTTGTAAAATAAACCATACTTTTCCATGAACCAATTGTAATACAATTCATTTTGATGAAAATATTTTACTACCTTGTTGATCATAATCTTGTTTATCAACTCTAAATCATTGCAATGGATTATCATTTCAAATAATTAAACCATTCTTAATCATTCTTTCTCCAATAATAATATGCCTCTGATACACAAAGGATTACAACAATATTAAATGATATAGTGTTACAATATCATCTTATGGATCGATGGCATACTTTATCTGATGAATGATATGTCTAGTAGCTTCCATATATCAGATAAGTGGTACTTGTGATTTGTTATAAGATCTCCTGAATATTCATTCACGTAGCATATATGTATTTTTATACTAAAAATGATATATTCTTTTTTGTGTCTTCTAAACGTCAGATCTTTTTTTCCTTTGTTTCACACAACTTGGATCAGTAGTATATCAGATTACTTATGATGTTCATAACTAATTGAATTGAAAAGAACCAAAATATTTATATATGAATTATATATGGATTCACATACATAAGAAACATTTATTATTTACATCAAAGACTCAGCCTGATGGTCTTGATTGGTTTTCTAATGTTGAAGGACTAATTCCCATTCCTCATACCAATGGTATGGGTCTGATGTTCTATGTTTTCTTTTTTGGTCTGCATTTGATTTGCAGCGTCTAATGCATCTTTATGGATAGTCTAATGGGGTGAATCTAGAAACCAAAACTATAAATTCTTTATATTCATCCATATATCATATATTCACAAACAATACAACCAAAACACAAATTGGTCCTATAAATGACCCTCTTTGTCTTTTTTGTCAATACCCACTTCAAAATAAATCCACTTTTTTAAATTTCTTGCATTTTATTTCCTAACTACATACATGACTTCTTATTGTAAAATTATAATGTTCTTTTATCTCTTTTACCCATTATATTAGTTAACCCTCCATCCCTTACCTATCCACTAGTCTTTTTCTACTCCCCTTGTTGACAGTCAAATTCAAAAGGGCCTTCACGACATGTTTCCCCCCTCTATTGAAAAATTATTTCATTTATTATGGTTGGAATGCTTCATCTCCAAATATTTAAAGTATTCATTATGAGAACATAATAATATCATGATATTGTTAAAATTGAGCCTGTATTGAATCAACTCTAATTTTACAGGGTAGAACCTGGTGTAAAAATAATGAGTTTATAGTCAAGGTTATCAATATTTTTTATAACAAAACATTTATATAATACTTTGATATTATTCTATCAACATTCTTTAATATTAATAAATTCTTGAAGTGTTTTTTTAATATTAAAAGAAACTCACACTCTTCTCAATAAACATATTCAAATGTTTACGGTTATAAATATAACATTGAAATATCATAATTTGTAACCTCATTACACTATTTTTTAAGAAAATTATTAAACTCACATATCATATTTCTAATTTAAACTCCTTAAATTACATACATGTTAGTATAAATAAAAATATGTTTATTATAAAAGGAACATTCTAGTTTCAATGAAGCATCAATCGAACTGAGTTACCTCTCTAAGTTAGTGTTTTTTTCTTCTTGTTTTTTTTTTGTTTCTTGTGTTTAATTTATTTCTATCAACATTCCCATATTTTGAAACAATATTATTTTAATCTATAGACTCTTCTGATTAGAATTTTAATTTCATTTCCCTTTTTGTGGCTGATTTTTACCAAGATTTTTAATAACACTTTCATTCATTCCTCTTGTCCATGTTTGATAGTAAAACATATTTTAGTCTCATTCCCTTATTTCTGAAATATATTTCATATTTTTTAGATTTTTAAATCATGATCTGTTGATATTTTTTTATCAACTTTCATCACGTCTTCAAATTTTTTTCCCCTTTAATTCATCTATTTTCTGTTATTATTATAAAATTATTTCGATGTCAATTTTTTGGACCATATAACTAAGATACCATTCTTTTCAGACTTGACATTTTTTCCTTTTTCAATATTCTTAACATAATCAGCTTTAATTGTCTTCTGATTATACTTTTTATTTCCACATAATATTTACATACCTTTGATCTTATTTTCTTATCATAGATCCCACTTTATTCATAAATTTTTCTTGGTTAAGACATGATATACCAGCCTGAATAACCACTTTATCCAAAAACCCCACAACACCAATAGTGTCCTTTGAATCATGTATTTTCGAACTGATAGTGAAATTTATCAAAAAAAATTATGTTTTTTCTTTATAAATTCCATAACACTTTTTTTGGAAGATACTTTCCAAAATTATTTCTATATTAATTGGTGAAATATATTTTCTCACAAAAAATATTTAGTAAACCATTAATTTCACATATATTAGAAGTTTCTCATTTACCAACTACTACCTTCGTGATATTTTCTCTTATCTTTATCATATCAAATTTTATTGAAAGATTAATTTTTTTTGTTTCAAAAAACTAATATTATTTCTCATCCAAGATAACTATATAAATATCTATCATTTTTTAAGGAATTTTTTCCACTAACTCGTTCTAAATATTATCTAATCAAATGAGGATTATTTTATATATATGTTCTAACTTCAATCTGATGTTTCTTCATATTTTTTTTATTTTTAATTCAATATCACTAATATTTATATTATGATATCAAATTAAATTTATTTTTGTATCCAATTTCTTTATCCGAACATCTTTTTTGAAGTACATATCTTTAAAATATTTCTACCACATACTTATTTATATCATGATTTGATTATTCTATATAATTTTAATTTTAAAATTTGTTTTAAGACTCCATCCATTTCTGTAGTCTCATCTACATCCTCACTTTCTCAGGAATTAAAAATATATCTTAAATAAGTTAAAAAGTTGTTTTTATGATCAGAATCATCATTGGATGATAAATAATCCTTCTTTCTTCTCATTGGGTTACATTTAATATTTATTTATTAGGGAAATCATTCCTTATGTTTCATACACTATTGTTTCCAAGAATTCTAATCATCTTCTTATAACTCATGCTCTTCAAATTTCTTCCAAGGAAAATATTTGTGAAAAATATCATTTCCCTTTAGATATCCAATGTTTGGGAGTTGTTCTTTTACATTTTTCATTAATTTATTTTTTTGGAATAAGGGAGACACTTGTGTTTAAATCATCTTCTTCTAACTCAGCCTCTGAATCATATGAATTTTCTTCAAATTATTTATATTTTTTCCCTTTTAAAAAATATTTTATTTAAATTTCTTTATTATTATTTTTTATGAATCTAAGATGTTTTATCATTTTATATTCTACAAAAAAAATTTATATTAAAACAAATATAAATATTTATTATCTCATAATGCATAAACCAAGACAACACATGTGTCTAGAAATATTATCCTAGGTTTCTTAAAATGGTTGAGTCTTCTAGATTCCAAGGAAAACTTCGGATGTTACTTGAAATATTTGTTATCTTTATAATTTGAGTCTCAATACATTCATCATCATATATTTTCAAATCATAAAATATATATCTCTAAATTATTAACCTGGAATCATTAAGTTTCTCACTCCTTTCATAGATACATCTCAACCTATATCACATTTTCTTAGTTGTTGAAAAACCCATAATATATACATTAAATTCGTATAATGAACAATTAATAAATAATTATGATCTTTTCCGTCTTCTTATGTACTAATCTTATTAGAATCAACCATAACATCTTAATTGATGATAGGAATACCCAAAATTGTTTCTTATAAAATTTTAAGACCAATGGAATGAAGATAAGACACCATTTAAGACTTCCAACTATGATTGATATTTCCTTCAAAAACAGAAAAACCCCTATTGTTCAATGAATTGAAATTATCTCTTCTAAGAGATGGATATTTTAGAGTAAATTTTGACACTCATACAAATTATAGATCACAAATTGGATCAAGAATACTAAAGGGCGATGGGTGGGGGTTAATCATTGGTACAATTTTTATTTATAACAATGTTTCTTACGTTATTTAGTATAATTAAATAACCTATGAAGTTGGATAATGTAATGATATGATAAAATATATCTTATGAACCATATCTTTCATACAAACCAAATATACATATAAGGTACCATGAGATATTTACATGGTTTGTTATAAAAAAATACTACTGGACATGCTTGATATTTTCCCAAACTTATAATACTTCACTATCTTATTTTGGGAATACAATGACACACACACGGTTCAATAATTTAATCTGAATATAAACATTAATTATTTGGTTGGTTATACCCACAAATAATATTTTTTTCATATAAAATTCCACTCAACTAGTTATAAACCCCAACAAAACAAATAGGCCATTTTATAAAATAGTATGTATCCACTGTTATAAGAGTCACATACCTTCTTCTTCTCGGACCCACTTAAGAAAGTTATTCACTTCATCATATTTAAGATAAATCAATTTTATTCTATTTAAAATCCTTATAAATGTCAACAATTTTGTGATGACTCTTTGGTCTCAAAACTTATTCTAGAATCTTTATTTGGAAAAAATCCATATAAAAATTCAGTCTGATCAGCCTCATTCTGGTAACCACTTTTTGATGGTTTCTATTTGACTATCTATTATCTGATTCGACTTTTTCTCATTTTTATTCAATTAATTAAATGCGCAGTAAATAACTCACCTCTTATTCTCTAGAAAGGACTCTATCAAATGGATGTTTCTCTGATGGATGTCCCTCTGATGGGCTCACTTGGATGGAATCTATTAAATGAAATATCATCCGATCGAACTTTCTTCAATGATTAGATTGAACCTCAGTATGATGGATATTACTAGGCTTCATCGTGTAAACTATTATTGGGGACTCAATAACTAAAAAAATTATCAACGTGTCATCACAATGTGCCTGCGAATAGTTTATGTTTTTTTAAACTTTGTATGTATTTTGATTTCCATTCATAGGAAATATTGTATGTAAAAGGCGAGAAAACAAGTTCCTCTTACATATCAGATAAATTCAATATTTTTGGATTTCACATTCATTTATGTCTTTATATTTGAATTATGTGACACTTTTTAATTGTTAGGGGTGATTATTGAATCATTATTAATCATCTCTAAACATCATTCTCTTTTATTTTTTTAAACATTTCATTAGTCCTATTCTTCAGTCTGTTTCTTCATCTCAATCCTTCATTACGATGTACACTTATAAAAAACTGAAATTCTTATCTTATAGATTTTCTATAAGAACTAAAAATTACTTGATAAAAAAATTGAAAAAATTATTCCACAATATTGTGGATTTTATATTTTTATAATACTTTTTCCACATATCAGTATACAATTATACAGAATACCAAAATCATTTCAAAAAAAATTCCTTTTTATTATTTTCTTTAAACTGATGATCCTACGTCAGATGTTGTTAATCTTCTAATGACTTTATCAGTATTAGTATGTGTCTGATAGATTATTCTCTACTTCACTTTGATTTATTAGTGTCATGTATTGTTCGATGAGTCTTTAACCACTTGAAAAAAAGAAACACTTTTTATAGACCCCATTTTAATAAAAATAATTTTGATTAAAATGGTTGAATCTATTTTTGATTTTCTTCCAGTCGTTGGGTCTCTTTATATTTATAATGGATTATCGCATCCAAAATTTTAACCTTTCTCAAATATTCCGCCTCTAATAAATCATTATAATTTATTCAAAAATGATTCCAACAATATAACATGAATTGATGTCAGAATCTCCTCTTAGGGATTAGTGTCATACTATTTATGATGAATAATATCTCTACTAGCTTCATTCTTTTAGATCTGTTGTACTAGTGAGTTGTTATCAAAACATCTCATCCTTTATTATTATAGAATATAAATCATTCCAAATTTAATATGATATATCAACATAATATTCTCATTCCAATAATATCTTATTCTTATTTATTCCAAATGAATTTGATAAAAATTATATTAGATTACTTATTATGATGATAACCAATCAAGAAACAAAGAATTGTATAATTAAAATCAGAATGTTCTATAACTTCTTGTGATTTTATATCCTTCAATAATTAAAACCAATCCTCATTTTGATGGTCTATATCCATTTACTAATGTCATTGTTATAATTCCTATTAATCATACAAATGGTTGGGGTCTGAAGTTATGTTTTTTCTTTTTTAGAGCATTCGATTTAACGTGATCAATGCATGTTCATTATCAGTTCGAAGTGGTGTGTCTGAAAAACTAAAATCCACACATACTATATATAATATATATATCTTCTATTGAAAAATATACTATCAAAACTCAAATTTCGCGTAACAAACTCATCTAAGGTCATTTTATAAGTGTTATTGGAATTCACCAAATTTTCATAAATTAATTTAATAATAAAATCAACCTCTAAATGAAGAATAATTCATGCCAAATAATTATATATATATCTCCATTTACTTCTTTCCTATCACTAATTTGAAAAATTACAATCTCCTAAAAATATGATTAAGATAATATTGACTTTCAAATTTTATTATGTTCATTTTATCTTGATATGTTATCAAATATATGAATTCATTAATATATAAATTCCGAAACCCATTCTAAATTTTAAAATTATTTATATATAGTTCATATTATCAGGAGAAACTAAATTCCCATCTGTACCCAAAATAACAACAAACTCAAAAATAGAGAAGAAAAACAGGTTTTAGGAAAAATAAATCCACATATGATAATGACAATATATTCATAATTTCTAATTATCTTTATCCTATAATAGTATTTTTTTTACCATGGTCCTATAATTATTTTCTTGATATGGTGTTCATATATTACATTAATGCTACCTAGATATACTATAATTTATTGATCTAATTTAAAAAAAACATTTTGATAATATAATGAAATACATAATATACCTATCCCCATATAATTTTTGGGTATTTCAACTCTCATAGTAGAAGAAAATTATTCTGTAGTAGTTGTATCCTTCTAAAAATGATGATTCCCACGTTGACTAAATGAATTTGTACATGAATTAATATAATGACCGAAATAATTGCAATTAGAACATTTTACTATAGCATTTTTATTATTGGTCTGACTATTTCCAATGCTCTTCTCCTAATAAATTTGAGTCAGGTATCTTGTGTTTTTTCCATCGGTAAAACATCCCAAATCTCATAAAAATTGGTATATAATGCTTAATTAAATATTTATCATAATATAAAAATTAATTTCTAAAACTTTCGCCGATATTTATGAATTATTCTCCATTTCCTACCTCCTAAATCCCTTTTTATCCATATTATTCTAGAAGTTGATGAACTATACCTCTTTTTACTCTAAACACCACACAATTTACTCATAACATATAAACACATTAATAACCTAACATATTCATATACATCACTTTGAATCCAATATTTTCAATTAAAATTCACGTAGAATCTCAATAGAAAAATACTTTTCAAGGAAGTAACCTTTCAATAGAATTCATAATATGAAATTAATTTTTTCCCTTTTCCTACTGTTCATAATAAAAGGACACCATTTATTTAATTGAAATTCAACATGGTTAATAAAATGTGACACCCTTCTATGTTTTGATCATTAAATAATATCAAATATCATTTCTAGAAAATTGATTCATCCTTCTGATTTCACCTATTCTAAAAATTCATTGAATTCTGGTGGGTTCTGTTTCCTAAATTGCTATATTATATACTCGATTTATTATATAGGATTCAAACGTCATATTTCATGGGTTACATCACTATTATACTGAATAATATTAGTTAAAACTACTAGAAACTTCATTGTCCCATCTATTCCATGTTTTAGATTTAGAGGGTCATAATCCCCTTGACATATTTCAACATCATCTTTCTTGATTCATTAGTGGAAAAATATTTTTATTAAGAAAGTTTTAGATGATGAAAAATTGAAATATTTTAAAAAATCACATGTTAATATAATCATAAATTAGATCAACCTAAAAATATATGTTCACATCTACTAACCACAAATGTTATCTATTTTTTTCTAATTTCATCTATATATCCTATAACACAAAAGCACATAATGACATTAACTATAATAATAGTTTCACTATCATATGTGTTAAGTATATTTTCAGTTTGAAAATTTAGAGAATTAAGTGAAATATTTCATAAAACATTTGGAATTTCAACATTAAATCCTACTTTTTTATAAAGCATGTTTATTATAAATACATATTTTTTACATTCATGGTAACTCCAATATCCATATCCCTCACTTTATTAACCTTTTTACCTATCCATAAACCTAATTATAAATAATTTTAAAATATGGGATGATACAAAATAATCTTAGTGAGGGAAATTGATGAATATAAACCAATTATTCTATTGGTAATCTAGTAAAAATTCAATTATAAATATTCCCATTTTCCCAATAAACATTTTAACTAAAAAATAATTTTTAATTTTTATGAAAAAATAAGATTTATTAATATAATTAATGATACACTTAAAATATAATCATAATGGTAAAATCTTAATCATATGTTTTTCTTGGAAAACATGAAAACTCATGAATACCATTACATTAATTATTCCTTCCAGCAATATATTAAAATGGTCAGTATCATTCCTTACAAAACTATGCTCTTTTTCATTCATTTTGAATCAATTGATTTAATTTACCAACGATTAGAAACATATCATGTTGGTACCATGGAAAATTATCCTTATATCCACTCTTACATGATCCAAATATAATAGAACCACTAGAAAGTATAATTCTCATATCTCTTAGAAGTATTCTATAATTGTTAAACTTATCACTTTCCCAATGCATTTGAGGACTATATTTGGATCACCCATTAATAGTTATAAATCAAGAACAATCATTATTAATATTATATGTCCAATAATTAAACAATAAATAAAATACACATATCATGATATTTAAAATTAAAACCCATTTGAATTTGAATTTAATACCAAAACCAATAACACATTAAGGGATCTCATAAAAATGAGAGAGAGTTTTCATTTCCATGGAAAAAAATTAATCTAAAAATTCATAAAACACTATTTGAGTTTTTTTTCATGCAAATAACCCTATTATAAATTAACTTATTCATAACAATGATTAATTTTTTTAATGATGACAAAAAAAAGTATGGTTATTTTCCATAAAAATGTTTTTCGCTATAAATCAATAAAATATATCATTTCGAAAATGAATAAAGGATTCATTTTTTATCCACAAAAAATGATAGTAAAAAATAGTTGAAAATTAAGTTTAAGATCACTTTATGTGAAGATTATAATGTTATCAAAAAAAATTAATGTACATGGAAGGGAAAATTTTATAAGGAATACTTTATAACAATATTTTAATGAAAATTGTCTTAATATATGTCTTATCTAGCTTCATTAATTTTATGAATCTCTAAAAAGAAAAAATTATTAGCCTTTTAGATAACTATGAAAATTTTCATATTAATATCATTAACATTATTACTCTTATTTCATTCCACAGAACGTTTTACTTATCTTTTAATATGGTTTAGTTTATGTTAGACATTATGTGGTCTTTCAGTTTATACTCAAAACCATATCGGTGCACTAACCATTGTCACAGGTTTTGTGGTTCCATTATCTCTATTATTAAAAAAAGATTATACCTATCATATTTATATATTAGAAATACTTTTAATAATAACAATTTAAGGTGGTTCTTGAATGTGAACTACACTATTTCATGGAGATTGTAGTTTGTATTTATGAATGAATCATGTTTTAAATTTTTTCTAATGGGTAGAAAATATATAATATAGATAGTATTCTAAATATATTATAGCATAAATATGTTTAAAATATAATATTTTTAATTATCTACCTAATTGTGGCCATCCTTAATTTATTAATGTTGAATATTAATCACATAGCTTCATAGAGGTGGCATTTCAAATATACTTTTAGGTGACATTATCATTTTATTTTGGATGGAATGGGTGATAAGTTGTGTAATATATTGTCTTTATATAATAATTTTTATGTCATAAAAACAAACTACTCATCTGTTTTATAATTTTAACCATCTGTATGTCCACGAGATGAAAAATGAAGCACATACCTTTTTTGTAGGTAGAAGCCCACACATATGTTAGAGAAAAGTTATCTTTCTTCCTAACAATGAAATGGAAATGTAAATATGAGTTAACAAATTTAAAATTATATTTTAATATATTTATTATATTGATGATATTATTTTAGTATTTTTTGATGATATTTTATGGAGGTTGAGGAATAAATATAATTTAAATAGTTCAATTAGGACATAAAATTTTTCCTCAGAGAACACCCTTAGGATTACACCTTATTCCATCAAGGTTAGTTAATTTGAAGAAGATAAATATATATAAAAAATATAATTGGTATGTTTTGGGGATGTTTTTTTAGTTTTTCCATACTATAGTGGTCAATGTGTGTTAGGATTGATAAAGAGAAGGTTCCCTTTTATAAGTGAGGGTTGTGGCACACTTGAATTTTCTATTGAAATATAAATATTATAAATCCTTAATCATGAAAAAGTGGCACCAAAAATATTAAATGTTTTATATAAGGATATAATGTTATAAATATCATCATTTCATTAGAATAATAATAAGTTTTGTGGCTTTATTAACTAATTTTTTACCATAATTAACCTAATATACAAATTATCATCATGACACATTTTTTGTATAGTTAATTCTAATAATGAAAAAAATTAAATATACCTAATTAATAAATTATATCCTAATAATTCCATATAATGAATAAATTTTCTAAAATTTATTTTTTATGTTGTTGAAATTAATTTTACTATAACATCGCAAAACACAATGAAACTAGTGTTTAATTGTTTTTGTTTATAATCAAAAAAATGAACTTATAACAAAACCAATTATAATTTATATTAATATGGAATTATTTTAATTATATCAAATAAAATTAATCATAAGTAAAATAAAAAAAATCGTAAATAGAATATATATTTCAAATTACTCTATTTATAAAAATGAAATGACATTTTTTCTAATTCAATCATTTTCCACTATTCAATAAAAAATAAATAATTTCATAAAAACCACAAAATTAAATCTAAGACTATAATAAAATATATATTTAAAATTTTATTTCAAAATTTAAAATTAATATTTCAAAAAGTGTATGAAATTAATTAATATATTTGAATAAAAAAATTTATGAAAACCATTTTTAATGAATTTTTTTCACCAAATGAAATTATCTTAATTCCCTACCTAATAAAAAATAGAAAATATTTTTTATGGTTAAATGTGTAGAATTATAATATATTAATTTTAATTTATGTTCATAAAAAGACATTGAAATTTTGTTTTTGAAAATTATTTTTTAATCATAAAAAATGGTTTTATAGGAGATTCAAATTAAATATTTATTACTATTGAGTTACTTCAATTATGTATAATTAAATGGATCACATGTTTCATTGGATCAAAATATAAAATATAATGGGACTTTTAAATTTACTTTTCCAATTAAAAAATGATAGTGATACAAAAAATGTCATCCTTCACCATTCACAACAAATAAATCCTTTCATAAAAATCATAATATTCATCCAGGGTTATATTTTATATGTTCATTAATATATGAGGTCCATTTTACAAATATAAATTTGGAAAATATTAAAAAATTTCAATTAAATAAAACCATGTAATTCGTAGAATGACAATTTATTTAATAATAATATTTTTTTAAAAAAATACATTTAATTGAATTATTTATATTATTATTAGGAATATAAATCCATAAAATTATAACATATAAATAATTTGTTTTATTTAGTTTTTGGATTACTTAGATAATCACATATAGTCAATATCAAGTGAAAACACCCTCTTATTAGGTATTTAATACCTTTATATCTCCAATTATAAGTTATGCCCGACAAACCCAATTGAAGTTTCATTTTTGAGATAAGGAATTTGAGTCGAATAATATTTGGGTCATGACGTTAAAATTATATTTAGACCCATATAGATAAAGGCTCAATTTTTTTAATAATAGAGCTTGATATTCAATATAGACTATAATAAAATGTATCCCATCATTAACATACCTCCATTGGAATCATAACCAATCCCTTATTCTCTTATAGGTTTTTCAAATAAGTATTCACAATAGAGAAAATAAGAGTATCAATTTGTGAAAAAATAATTTCCCTTTTAATTTTTAGTGAGATGTGTGTCAGTAAGGCCCCACACACTTGAATTTCAAACATGTATTTCACCTCAATCCCTTCAATAATAATTCAAATGAAACTATTTTCTAATTTTTCATAAGAAATGGGAAGGGGAATCCTTTATTCAGTTAATAAATATATATATATATATATATATTACTAACATATCTATTTCATTTTCCTTTTCATAATTTTATTATTTTTTCATGAAAATATCAAGGAATTCATGAAGTGTAATTATAGTTGAATTTATCCTTCTTCTGACATGATAAAAAAAGGGCTACACTAAACATATTACTAGAATTATAAAAAATGTAATCATTAAACACTCAATCATCTGTTATAATCATCAATAAATAATAATAATATAATAATACATTATAATATATTTAATGGATACATTAGCATGTTATGTGGTTTTATATAATGTAGTCTATTATTTCTTAGGGATTTTTAATGGATCAAATATCACATTCTTTTATTTATAAAATGATTATAAAACAACCAATAAGTAGATATATTCATTTAAATGCAATTTAGAAATATTGGGTTTTGATAATATAGATAATAAACCTATAGTGGTGACATGATTCCCTATACCTTTTAAAAATATTCTTTGTGATATAATATGAAATAATATATTATAAGACCTATCAGAAATGTAATTTTTATATTTTGGGATCAAATAATGACATAAATGATATATAATCATAAAATAAATAAAATTTCATATATTTAAAACCAAAGATAATATTCAATATAGTATATTTACTATATTTTATCATAATAATGAATATTATAATAATTTTAAATTAATCCCACCAATTTAATTTACATGAATTGAAATAGCTTTTGTGAAATCTGTTGTTAATTGAAATAATCACCTGATGAAATTTATAATATAAAAATGATTTGAAAATAAAATTCATGTTGATTCATGGTAATGTCATAGATTTATCCACATAGTAAGAATAAATTTCCCAACTGTTTGAGAATATGTTTGGAGGGTTTTTGTGAATTGGAACACAATTAAAATCATAGAAGATTGTGAGGGTGAGAAACATCCCTCAGTAAATTTAGTTCTCATTGAAAAATTTATTCCTGATTATTTGTGAACCTCTATTCAATGCCATAAAATTTAAATAATTACTCAAACAAAAACATGGAAATGTAAACTTGTTAGAGTATAACTAAATAGAAAATGATTTTAATAAAAAAGTGTAGAAAAAATTTTATTTCTATTTTTCCCTTGAGTAAAATAAAAATAATATTTAGATTCCTAAATGAATAATAATATGTGGATATAAAAAACCTACATATTAAAACTAATAAATGAAAAAAAAGTGTGTCGGGGAAAACCAAATACTTACATGTGACATTCTATGTATCCAACATATTCTATTCATGATCTGAGAATAGCTAAATTAGGTAGAAAACAACAATAACATCAATAATTTAATTATTTATGTACATTTTTCTATAATATCAACTAAATATTTCATAGTTATGAGACGATCACTGATAAATTTGGGTTCTTTTGTCTAGATGTTTGATTAGTAAATGGTTCATCCTTTTCAAGAGTTCTTTATTATAGTTTTTTCTTTATAACAGTTCACATTAGGTTAAGCCATCTCGGACTTTAGTTATCTTATTTCATTGAATATATCCACTTATTATTTGAATAATTGCTCAATAATAATTTCTTGGAAACAATAGGATTATCTAGCTACTATGAGGCTATTGGAAAAATAGAATTGGTGAGGGATTCCATACGTCTGTAGAGGGATACAATTGTGTTTCATAAAATAATCATCAAATCTTTTTAACTGATACCTTATTGTTCTTAATAAAAAACCCAAATAATTCCCCAAAAAACCAAACCTTAAATTTATATTGTCATGGTGTGGGGATGATATGTCTGGTGTATTTTAATCTTTATTTAGAGGCTCTGTTAGGCTTTTCCCTAAACTCTTAGGTGGTGGTAGACTAATCCTTTATTGCATTAATAGACTCCCAAACATATTTATTATCATTAATACATGAATAATTGTTTTTAAATACACTAAACATACCTAAAACAAATCAACAATAGTTGATCTAAAAGTTATAGTTTATATAATAATGATAGGGGAAGAGAGTTATCAATTCTCTAAAAATTTTAGAAATATCAGTAATGACATTTCCACACATAAACATCACTATTAACGTGAACATATTTTCATCATAATACATGGAAACTATAATGAACTTTTTAGTTTGGTCCATTAATCAATAAAAAATAGATAAATTAATTCAATCTATATAAAAATATCTTGATAAACCCCTACAAAACTAATCATGGTTGAGGGATCAGTGTGTACTTTCATGTAGATATCCAAAAATATGTGTGTTAATTGTTGTCATCGAATCCTACCAACATTATTATTGGCTATTAGTAAGCAATAGTTTTCTATCTCATTCATATATTTGTCTTGAGAATCATGGGTATATATTTTTCAATGGAAAAAATCATCATCATGGATTTCAAACGTCATTTCAATCTTCAATACAAAGAGGTCCATCTCTTTATGACCAATCATGAAAGTGTCTCTCAATACGGTTATCAGAAAAATATTAAGAAACCATGGATGAATCTCCTTGAATATATCCTCTCAACATGTATTATGTATCCTATTTGAATGAATAACTATATATCAAAAAAATATTCCACCTTTTCAATGTTCCAAACAGCATAAAGGTTAACCATTTTTATAGTGTTAAGGGTATGACCATAAAGCATTGATATTATATCTATTTTACTCATGTTAGGAGAATTTTAGAGGTGTAAATGATTTTATATTTTGGATCCTCTCCCACATAAGATTATTAATTATAATATGATGTGTAATGGGATTAGTATGTGTTTGAGGAGGTGGGAGAATATTTAATAAAATGAAATGGTGGTGTGGTGTTTTAGGATGATGATATGGGTTTAGTAAGGAATTTTTTTAGTTACTGGTATGTTTAGGGGATTTTGGAGGGTGATTTGACCTGATCCATAGAATATGTAGTTACTAAATTAATAGGGGTAGGTTTGGTTTTAAAAATATGGAAATGTATGAGGAGTTAAAATAGATTATCTTTTGGAACATGAAGACTGATGACATTTCAGTGGGAGGGAGTAGTTAGGGAATTACCATTTTTGGGGAATAAATTATTGGTGGAGAAAGATATAGTAAAATGGAGGATAAAAAAAATATAAGTCATTTCCTTTATAAGTACTCAAGATTAAGAGTCTTGTGGAGATGTCTTGGATGTGACGGCTCACACATAATGGGAGCTTTAGTTATTAGTGAAATGAATGGCCATGGAAATATGTTAGGGTTAGAACAAAAAATTTAAAATCTCATAAATCTACAATGATCCAATGATTACTAATATACAAAGTAAAAATCAATCAATTCTCTTGATTTAATAGTTCATGATGCATGATGTGTCATTCTATGGTTCATGTCCATTACGATATGACACCTTGTGATCAATTTGAAAAAGGAAAACTAGTTTTTTCTGATGAAATATCCCAAAATAACTCTTTATGTCACATCATAACCAACTATTTCATGTTAACACACCATTATAATTAATATGGGTCATTGAATATGGATACTTTATAGAAATAAAATACTACAAGAGTTACTTTTGTACTTACTTATTGGAATATATACGATCTCAAAGCTTAAAACTAAAACTATTAGAAACATATCACATTGTGATGTAATTGTATGGGATATGACTTAATTGTACTAATATAACATCTTCTTATATATATTTCCAACCATTAATAGTTTAAAAATAGTATGTTGTGGTTAAAATTGTGTATACATTAAATAAATATTCACCATATTCATGGAAAATTCAATATTTTAATAGGAAAAAGTAAATGGGATTCCAAAAATTCGATAATTACATTGAAATTTTGAGTTAGGAATAGTTATTATGTTTTTCTATATAGCCTTAGTAAATGGAAAATATTTAATTATTTGGTTTTAATTATTTCAATTTTTTGGTAATATCCATATAGATCATGGAATTATCAGATTCACATCAACACTTCTAGCTCCTCGAATAGATACAATTTTCTTTCTTCAACATGATGAACATTTATATATATCTTTTTAATGTTGATAAAATTATGGTTCTCATTCTAAAATATAGGATAAAAAGACATTTCATACACTATCCTTGTTGGTTACATACATAGAAATTTAATATATCATATTTTATATAATCATAATACATCATTTAAATTTTTACTCCAATCATTATTTTTTGTGTTCACTATTACATACAAAATCAACTTTAGCTCTCATTTTGAAAGATCCACATACTCACTTGTTTGGTGGGTGATATGGGTGTTTCTGTTTATAAAAAATAATAAATATTATTAAATACCTACATAAAGTGGTTATTTAACTGAGTATCATAATATATATAGTTTAATTAAGGAATTATAATTAGAAACATGTTTGATATTATAAATTGATGGATTACATTAGATGAGATGAAAAAAGTCGAATTTTCCACCACTCATATTGAATATTAGTAAAAAAATACTTGGATGAATGTGTTACCAATATAATATATGAATTGGTTCATGGATGTTATGCATGAAACATCAAATACATTAACAACAATAATTGTTATTAGTAGTATCACACTCCAATAACCAATATTTCTTTTTTCACACGAATTGCAGATCTTCACAATTTTTATAGTTTCTGGAAAATAAAATGTGATAATATAATCCATACGTATGTATCTTGGCCACTATTAAATCAGTCTCATGATATCCTCCCATATGTTTTTAATGGAATAATTCGAGGACACTTTAAATATCTAATATTCTATGCACATTTGAATTTGTAAATATAACAAATTCTAAATGAATAGTTTATCCTTCCATTAATTGACAACTGTGTTGTCCAGAAACCAATTCATATACATGAAGAAAAAGTGAGGTTAAATTATATTTCCATCCATGACATTAACAATTTTATCAGACCATGGGTTTAAAAGAATATGAATAACAAATAATGCACCATATGGGAACTCATAAAAAAATTTACTCATTGTTATCTTTTATATATGAAAACTACTATCTCAATAATGTTTATAATACCATATTATTTTAAACATTTTTCCAAGATTACGATCAATAATTTTTGTTAAAACATTATCCACTGAATATTTATATTTTTATAAACCTGCCTGTTTAACAAATACTACATTTTTTATGGTATATATATTCAATTTCTTTATAAAATAATATAAGTGGATAGAATATCATAAATAATAAAACCATTGAAAAACAATCATTATTTCTATGTGGATTATCAGTTTGTCCTAGAGTGTGTGGAAGAATTTATAAATAGTTCTTAGGTTATGATCAATATATTTCACCATGAAACCTCCCTCAAAAAATTCTCATGTATCCTAGTAATGTTAAAAATCATCCTCTAAGTCTAGAGACACAATTATTAGGGCATACACAATTTTTGAAATCAATAAATAAATATCTATTTCCAACATGAATCTTTTTAATACCATTGTATTTCTTTATGTTTTGTATGACTGATTGAGAGATCATGAAAATACATTTTCAATGTAATGGCAATATCAAACATTAATATGAAAACATATAATTTTAATATGAATATTTAGATTAAGTGTTATAAAGCCTCATGATTTTTTAATATATTTATTCTCAATTATTAATATCTTCAAAATAATTCTCTGTGCGCTACAATAATTAAAAATAATCCATGAAATATTAAATAAATTTAAAATTTAGTGTACTAAAACCAATAATAAAAAAATTGAAATTATTTATAAAATGAAAAGCTTTATTTAGAACATAGGATGTGTTAAAATAGTTTTCTCGATACAATGGTATTTTATTTAGTTACATAGAATTTTTATTTAAAAATATATTTTATAAATTTTATAATTTTAATTATATAAAAATAATTTTTTTTCTTTTTATATAAAAACTAACTTATTTCAATTATTTTATATTTCTTTAAAATAATTTATCATCCTTACAATAGTAAACAACTGCTAGTATTTCTAATTCTATATATTTTAAGAAATTATTATAATACAACATTAACTTAGTTTTTAAAAAAATATAAATATATATTTATAAATTATGATAAAAAAACTAATATAGTAAATTGAATTTATTGAAAACATGTGTAATACTTTGAAAAATCTATTTAATCTTTTACTCTAAAACATGTTTTACTAAATCATATACAAATTATGTTTTAATCCATTATATTAATAAAATCTATAATAATAGATTTTATATTTTTTGTCAAAATAGAAATATTAATTTATAAGGTCAATTTAATTTTTGTTAATTAATGTATGACTAATAATACAAAATTTAATAACCATGATAATCTAAAACAATAATTTTCCACGAATTATTATATTAATATTTTTCAATTTTTATATAATCAAAATAATTAATGTCATCCAAAAAGTTAATATATTATTATTATTAAACATGTATATAAATTTAAAATAAATCATTAAATTGGAAACCAATACTAAATATGATTAACAACACATAGTGGAATATTTTTCTATAAAATAGTTTTTATAGATATTAAATGTTTTAATTAATAATATGAGTTAATAATATATAAAAATTATATTGGATTAAATGGAGGTAAACTTTTAGTTTATAAAAACAAAATTATAAACAAGAAATATTTAAATAATTCTCAGTAAAACAAAGATTAATATTTAATATATATTTACCTAGTTAAAAATAAAAATGGTAAAATGTAAAAACCATAAGGTTAATGACTTGAAACATCATTGGATATTGTAAAAAAATAATTTTTAGTGGATTTCATGACATTAACCCAACCTAAGATCTATTATTTATCAATTTTTGACCATTTTTCATATAAATAATATTATAATATTGTTGAAAAAAATTTGTATAAAATTTTTTGACATTTTATTGATTTAATAAATTGGAACACTTCTACAACATGAAGACACACGTATTCCATAAAAATTATTTTCAAAAGTATTAAATGTATTTCTAGATAAAAAATTATTTCATGTTATTATTCTTATAATATATATTAGTTTTTCTATGACCCTCATTTCTAAGGAAACATTCAAAATAATGTTCAATTTCACAAAGAAATTCAAGAGATTACTATATTTCTAGAATTAAGGTAATGATTTAAATGACTCATTTTCCAATCCATGGGATATGGTTGATTTTTCACACATTCATTTCATTTTAATGGTCTATTTAGTATCCCATTTTCATAAATTATTCTATATCTATTCTTCTTCATGATATTTAAATATTTATTTCATGGTATTCCTCTAAGGATATTTAATTTGTTTTCAATTCCATTTGATGTGGTATTTTTTGAACTGAACTCCCTTCCTAGATTTATAATAAATATTTTTCATCTTCTTTTATACATGATTAGTTTTTTCCACCCTACTAATTTATCTAATGTTACATTCTCATTCTCTATTTAGAAAATGACTATTTCAATTCAAATCTTTCACCTCGATGATTTTCCTTTCTATATGAAGTATATCATGGCTAAGAATAATTCTCATCCTACATAATGATTAAACACCCACTTTTAATTATTCCAATGTATATTAATTTTCTTATGTATAATTTTAAACCTTATATTTTTTATTCTCATGTTACTATAATAATTTCCATAATCTATTTAATAAAATTTCACATTTTATGATGTGAATTTTCAATATAGGTATTTCAAATGATTCATAATGTTTTCAATCATTTTAAAATATATTAATTTATCTAAAACATCCTTTTTAATTTTTAGAGAAATTATTTGTTTGAAATGATATAATATTGAAGATGATTAATGAAGGTAAAATGATTCAAAATATTTTCACTTTAATTTTTTTAAATCGTTGTGTCATTTTAAAGGCTCTATTATTGAAATTTATTTTCAAAATAAAATATTTCATTCTATTTTCACATTACTTTTTTAAACCCATTATATACTCATCATAGATACAATACTAATTTTTTTAATTAAATATTTTTAAGGTATTTAACACCCCCATTTCAAAAATTCCCTAATAATGTGGCAGTAATAGAAAATTTTAAACCAAATAGAAAATAATTTTAAATAAACCGAATTTTATTGTATCACATCAATTTCATCCATATCAAAAAATGATTTATTTCATTGTAAATTAAATTAGTTGAATCGAGCACAAAATTTTCATATTAAATAATTTCTTAGGGAGATGAAATTTTCTGTATCAACCATATACATCCTTGAAGTAAATTTATGTGATACCATTTGGAAATAAAATAGAACCCATTTTCAGTCTAAGAGATATTTATTTTATATTGTTGGATTGATTTAGTGAATTACACACAGGTATTTAGATTCTTATTTTAACATATTTTGGGAATAAATAAACCCTAGTATAGTTTGGTTATTTTTATTAAATATTTTTTTTCTATGATTTCTAGTCTTGGTGGATTTCCATGTCTTATTAACATAATAATACTCTATGTATCATATTAATCATAACATGATTACACACTAATTTTCTATATTATATTCATATTCATATGAAAATACATGTTCTTATTTCAGGACTAATGTATAAATATTATGGATTTATGTTATTTTTAAGAAGAAAAATACCCCAACCCTTATTTTCATATATAGTTTAGACCTATCATTTTATGACATCTTGATAAGTTTTCACATACCAAGAATCTTATCTCACTCTTTTATTGTGTTACAATTTACTATGTTATTAAAATATATATAACATGTAAGAATTCCATAAGAGAGTCTAGGGGAGTTAGATTATAGATAAATGATCACATGGGTGAAAAAATAAATATCTTATGTAACTAGTCCATAATAACACTAAATCACAAGGTTATGTGAATAGTGTGACATTATTTTGAAATGTAATAAAATTATAATTTTTTTTAAATTATTGGTTGATTCATCTTACATATCATCAATGAAAATTTATAAAAACAATGTTCTACCTTTGAAGCATGGAGTGGATGTTTGGGGTGATTAAATTGTATCCATTATCATATTTATCAATTCATGATCTATATGAATCGATTTCGTCAAAAAAACATGAACATTATAAATGCTTTGTTATACCAAGAAATAGAACTTAATGTAATTCAAGACCAAGGAAGTTCATCATATCTCATCAACACTATGTTATGAATGTTTATCCAAATATTAAAATATCTTCTGTACATAGAAAATTCATTAATTAAAATCTATCATAATTCAAACATAATATTATAAAATATATATACTAATAACCTCTGAGAAGTTTCATGGGAATTATGCATATTGAAATATATCTTCTGAAAAGAAAATGATCAACATGTTTGGGGAAATTTTGTCTATGATTTATCAGATGTGGTGATAAATATCTTTTTATAATATGAATATATATTAGGATAATATTATAATAAATACATTCCTAATCTTGTAGTCATTTGATACTTGAAGGACATTTAGAATTATTTTTCCCCCTATTTGTGATTAAATTTTATTAATATACATTTACTATACATCTAATGAATTTTTTCAATAGGAAAAAACCTCATTACCCTAATACAACCCCATACTCAAGGCAATATTTTTTTCACCACATCAAAAAAGATATCATATTCAATGTCTGAAATTAATAAAACAATATTATTATATCAAATAATTTCATAATCTTGTTTCTAATAACTTATTTCATTATTTAATTTAGAGTCCTCTAGGGGTAAATATTTAGATTCATCCATTATTAATTTAATTCTTTATTGGGGAACACCATGGGGTGGATTATTTTTATATCAATTTTACTATGAAATATATAAGGGTTTATTCTTATCAAATTAATAACATTATTTTTTCTTGTACTTTTCAAATATAATATTATATGATCAACCTTATATTCTCCTAACATCCAAAATATACAGTATCCCAACTTATGATGATGTTTTGTTAAATCCAACACAACTGGTGTGAGATTTTATGGGATTAACTCATTTACTAAATATCATAGCAATGGTTTAATCCACTATATTTATTCAAGACTATAATTTTCATCATCTAGGGGATTCATCATTTTCTCAACTACTATTTTATCATTGAGTATCGTCATATTTTTTACCTATTCCATATGATAACATAATACTTAGGGTTCACATACATCATCCTCCACATTTAAAATGAATTGTGATGATTCACATATGTCTTATTCTTCTATGATAATTGGTTTGAAAACTACAATTTAAATCTATTACATCAGTAATTTTAATACATTTAAAACATTAATTTATTCTGTAAAATGGGAATTTATGTCTTTTCAGATTAAATCAATAAGGGAATCACTAGTTTTCCAAAATTATCATTCAATATTCACAGGTACATCACCTTCATTTTACATTCGAAGGATCATTAAATCAATTGGGAAGATGAATTTTCCAACAATTACTAAAGAATATTAAAGAATATACCATGGATTTCACACTTATTATTTATAGATTTCAAATTCGACTCTTAATTTAATTTTGATAATCTAATATGAGAATTGAAATCGTGCTCAAAAACATAATTTTTAAACTCATTACTAAACCACATAGTGCTTTTCTAATGATATATGAACTGATTGTAAAAAACAAAGAAACATTTAATGTCAATATTTTTATTTGATTTGCCTCTGAATCATAGGGAATCATTTTTAACATGGGTAAATAATATAATGATAATCAATTATTTTTCTTTTATATAATCTATTTGAAAACATTACGTACATCGATATTTTCGTAATGGATTTAACACATAGATCATTTTTGTGGATATTTTTTAAAATTTCTAGGAGTTTTTGTATAGTGCATTGAAATTACTGTGTATCATCCTCCTCTAATGGAATATTTTTCATGTTACCGTGTAGTGTAGTCAACTTCTAGTTAAAAATTGTTTGATTATTCTTCCCCAAATGAGTTTCATGATATTTTGGGTAGTTTTTTATTCAATATAATGATTATATATATTTTCAATAATTGATCTTAAATTTGAATAAATTCGTAATGCATATTCTCATGTTTTTACGTTTAGGATAATGTGTATACCACTATCAAGGAATGGTTTATTATTTTAAATGATTGTTTATTTGGTTACAATAATCACATGGGGTAAAAATGGTTGGAATGACCTTTTTATATGCATTTATGGTCAATATATAATTGGTCCTTGGTTTTATCAATAGTTATGGATATCTAATTTCTAGTTTGAATAATGGGTTTTCTTTTTTTCGATGTAGAAATCATGGTTTCGTATAATAATTTTGAATCAACTAATAAACATGATGTTAATTATATAATTCTGATCACTGTGTTGGTTATCATAAAATCCAATAAAAAAGTATTTATAATCCAATTGTCCAGCACAAATATCACTTAATTGCACATAATTATTCATTCTCTACTGTAATTTCAAATGTCATTGAAAATATAAAGCATTATGATTCTTAATGAGGGCCTTATAATAAACAGATCAATCATTAGTTTCTTACACTTAGTAAATTACTATCCTCATGTGACATTTATAATTCTTTAAATGGTTTTAATAATGAAAAATTTCATCATAATGACCAGAACTAAACTCATAAATCAATAGTGTATTCCAAAAATGCACTTCAAATACATCCATGGATCAAAAAGGATTCTATAATCAATATTATTTGGCTTGATTTTGGATCTACTCATTAATCATCTGTTTTTAGAACCTCTAAAATATCTAGGAATCTCTCCCATGCAATCCAAGTGGATTCAACATTAAAATTATAAAAAATTGATATATCTAATATTGTTCTAGATATATGAGGGTGGAAATTAATAATCTTTAAACATAATCACTAGAGTATACCATGTGGTAATTTATTAAGACAGTTGGACATTCAGAGAACCCAAAATTTTATTTCCTCAGATAAGAACCCATTTAGTAGATGGTGTAGTTGATCTCCAATATGTTTAAAATATAACAATATACACTTTAACTAATATCATGTCGAACTACCCTTTGTTTTAGATAATGTTGACAGTAATAGTTTTTATCAAAATGTTTTTTTCTTTGATACGATGCCAAAAAACCTTTTGGTTTCCACATTGATTAATGGAATGTTGTTATCAATGGTATTGAACATTAGATGCGCTATTTATTCTATATTTAATTAAATCACATGTAAAAATATAGAGTTATAATCACCAAGTTAAAATTTAATGTTTATTTTATTTATTAATAAACATTAGAGTTCTAACAAGTCCTACTAAAAATATTCCCTATACTAAAGAGACAATGGGGAATCATGGATCCATGATTATGTTTTTGATATTCTAATAATAAACTAGTGATACTAAATAGATAGAAACATAATATATGTGCATAAATAATTATAAAAATGATAACAAAAATGAGAAGTGAATACAATGACTAAGTAAACCAAATCTCAGAATCCTATTCACACCGTACATCCCTAGTAAAAGGGATAAAATTTTTGCAACCCCACGATTGACACTAATTCATGAAAATTAAATACAACTTATAATTAAAATATTTTACAAATTATTTCCCTAAATTTCCAATTGAATAGGAGTGGAATTTTAGTATACTCCGATGAATATGTTTAATTGTGGTACATTTAAATTGGTTAACACAATATTATTCTTTATAATGCAGCTTGGATTAAGAAAAAATTAAATTAAACTTTATTGTAATTATGGGTACTTGTTTAAAGTATAAGATCATATTAGTTTTTATGTATAATTTCATATAGATTCTACTATTCCCATTCATGGGTCTATTTATCTAATTCACATAAATAAATAATGTGACTACCAAATTATTTCTTCTAGTTTAGTTGATATTATCCAAATTAATGTTACTATGTTGGTTGATGAGATTTACTAATCCAATATAGATTATTATATACCCATAACACAAATAAAATATATATACAATTATCCATAGACCAATTAAATCAATTAAATTTTGTTTCCCACATCCAAAAATATATTAATTAGATTCATGTTAATGGATAATATAAAATTATGCCCAAACCCATTCCAAATGAACATGGAATTTTTCAAGTGATATCAATAATACATTAATGTATGAAACCATTTACACTTGATCCTTATATCATTATGTGACTGAATACGATAATAGTAGAAGTATCTATCACTTCTGATGATTTCGTCATCAATATCAATAAATGAAAAATAATTATTGTATAACTTGTGTACATTTAAATAATTAGGAACTTTTAGGAAAATTTATTGATGATAAAATATTATAAGTACTCTATGAAATAAATTTTTTTAAAAATATATCAAATTTAAAAGTAAAATGAGTTATAATTATGCGTTTCATAGTGTGATCCTCCAGCCTCACATAAATGTAATTAGCTTCATCCATCTCTTTGAATCTATTGTGGAATAGTGAATTTCCACATAGGATAGTAGGGACATTCAACTTTTTAATTTTGAATATCCTCTATAAAACATAGTCTGACTTCTATGGTGGATTAAAAATTACATTTTCCCCTTTTAATATTAAATAATTAAATCATGGTGTCATAGTATAAGTACTTATCAAAATAGTTCTTATAATCCACAAACTAATTGTAGACACACATTTACTCAAGAATCATCTACAACATTATAAGTTTACTCAATTGGTTGAACACCCAACTCCCTATATTAACTAACAATGTGCCAAAAATTATTTATATTGTAGGATTGGTGTGCCCATATTTTTTGGGATCCACTCCATTCATTCTCACATTGAAATGAATCGTATAATTTTCATAATTTTTAGAGATGTCAAGATTCAAGGTATGATCCGCCCATATAATCGAATCCTGATGATTCATAAAAAGTCCTCTTGGATCCTTATGAACACCATTATGAACTTTAAAATGTTATAAAGCCATATCCAATTTATTATTTATTAGTAATGGAACAACATCAACACTCTTTGATTGAAGTAATAATTAAATGTTTAAATGACTGTTAAGATGATTGGGAATCACTATATCAATATTTCTGATCACATTAATTTTTTTAAGGATATAATATTTTTTATAAATTTTCCATGGATGCACTATGAGCCATAAGTCAAAGAAAAAATTAAAATCTTTTTAAATATAGTTTCCTTATTTTTTTCTTTTATGGTGCAAAGATCAGAGGTTTATTTTGTTACTCTTGTCAATATATAATATTTTCTACAATTATATAATGATCACACCTATCATGTCATGAATAATTACAATGAATGTATGATCATTTCATGTATTAGAATGTCTTCTAGAAAACAATAATTCAAATTTACATTATTTTTTCCCAAATTAGCATGTATTAAACTCAATAATCTCTACCAGGGACACTAAAAACATATGAATGAGTTACATATATCATGTTATATCCAAAATTCACTCATGTTATTAATAATGACTTAAACCATGTCGAATGACTACATTATTCCACGATAGAATATGTTGTCGTTGAGTTGATTATAAACAAAGGAATCCCACTATTAATGGATCTTTAGAGATCATATTTTTTAAATAATGGATAATTATGAAATTATATTATATATACTCCAATATAATGATCAAAATATAGTTATATTTTCCATATATCACATAGAGGGAGAATCTAATCACTGGTGGTCACAGATCAAGAATACAAAACACGGGGAATATATAAAAAAATGAGTCATATTAATTAAATAAAATATTAAAAATAATTTCTCAACACTCACAACCTCAAAATAAGGAGGGGTTGTATTGAATCAATAAATGGGGGGATGAATCATTCTGGTATTGTAATTAAAATACTAAACAGAATGAATAGTTTGACTCTAGTATTTTCATTAATAATATTAGTATCGTTGACAAAAATCATTATTTTAAAAATAGATTATGACACCCATATATTTTATAGACAATAATCCATGATTTATTACATAAATAAACCCACAGTAAAATAAAAAAAATAGTCATTGTATGTTTTGGTAATTCGATACATAAAACAATAACATGAAATAGTGATACAATAAAATTATATAAAAGACATGTAACATGTCTTTAAATTCCTTTGATTTTATAAATCTACAATAGATAACATGGGGACATAGATAAGAATGGGTAGATTTGTAATTAAAATTTATAGAATAACTAAATAGAATAATTTAGTAAATTATATCATGACATTAAATTGAGATAACACAGTAGAATAGAAATGTGAGAACCAAAATCATTATAATCGAAGTATTTTATAATATGATAACATAATGACAACATACGAATATGAAAATAACATAAAAAATTACTTCATAAGATTATGTAAATGCTATAGAGATATCATAGTATATTTTTTCATATGATAACTTCCCATGAACCATGAATGGAATCTCGAGAGATGATAATTTTCATAATTCATTAGATAGCTATATAATTATGGGACCACCCATCATCTTCACATTCTTATCACGCTTTTATGTGACACAAATATCATACAAATTAATAATGTATTTCACCTAATTTAAAACAATGATTATGGAGAGTGGATTACATACATGGAATTCATCAATAAATTCATGATAGGTATATGTATGTGAATTTCAATGTGTGTTTTAAGGGATGCGTATTTACAATATAAATGTTCCTGGTGGACAATAATTGGATATGTTTTGTAGCATAATCGGTGGACAAAAAGGTTTAAATGGGCGATTGATGAGTTTTAAAGGAAGTATATAATTAAAAGGGAATAATAAGGGTGGTCAAGTTGTATTTAAAAAACATTAAAACATGAAAAATTTGTAATCAAAATTCTTAGTACAGAGAATGTTCTTCAAAGAAGAAGGAAGTGTAGAGGACCCCTTACTTTGAGAATTATCTTCTAAAAGCATGGGATGAGCTTCATAAGATTTAGGAACGACTAAAGAGGGATTTAAAGAGGTAAAAGAAAATGAAATTCATTATTTTTTAGAATATGTGTGGGAGAATAAGTGAGTATTTAAGAAAAATATAGGGGAATTATTTATTAATCTCTATATTAAGTTATTGGGCTCTATATAATAAAATATTAAAAAACATATATTTTCATGGTTAATTTCTATGGTTTCATCCAATGATGAGTGGATTCCAATATTTTATGTGGATTTTAATTTTTAATATAATTCCATTAGTTATGATTAAGTGAATCATGTTTTAAAAGAAATTATTTTATAACCATGAAATATAATATTGGAATTTTAGGACTCATTAAGGGTTTATAAATTTAAAAACAAATTATAAAAAACAAATTATTTTAAAGATGAAATATATATTTAGTGATGGAAAAATTTTATACCACATATTAAAAACATTACTTCTATTATGAAATCAAATTATAGAATATATATTATATCGTGTTTAATATAAACCAAAAAAAATTAACTAACTCAAAATATTATGAAAAAATGGATATTTTTTACATAGTGAATTATAAAATAACAATTATTATATAAAAATAATTCTACAAATTTAATAATTTCGGTGTTTTAATATAAATAATTATTTACTAAAAATTAATAATTTTGTGGAAAAAACAATATTATAAAAAATATTAAAATTAAAGTGGTTATCTTGACTGAATTTCCCAATGGCCTAATATATTTATTTTCATTTTTGGATAATCCCCTCATTATGTCGGATGAGAGGGAACCCATACATGACTCATAGGCCTAGTTTCATAAGGCTTACTTCATTCTCTAAAGACCCATAGTCACAAATTCTACTACATTACCCAAATTACAAACCCAACAACACTAGAAGATCCCATATTTATAATCTACATCACTGATGGCATACCACCCAACCTAGAATTATTAACCAACATGAAATAACTAATATAGATCTACACGATGCCTAAAATTGATAGAAACTATAATACCCTCTTATTCATCTAATCTAGCAGGTTTGGATTCCTAGGTTTCTACTTCAGTTGAATCCTATTTGGTGGCATTATCTTGGGTGGTCATCCTAGGTTTCTTCTTGCTCTTTTTGGACCAAAATTCTATATATCCTAGGCCTGAGGTGGCCTGATGGTCCTATGTCTTAAAGGCCTATGGTGGATTAAAATCCTTATATTTTGATGACCAAAATTAATTTTGTATAGGATAAATCATTTTTTAGATCAACTTATATAGTAACTTCTACATATCACACAACTATATCATCTAAAGAACTTATATTGTAATTTGAAATTCCAACCCCAACCCTAATATGACTCTAGAAGTTTCAGAATCCTAGATAGATATTTTACAACTCATGTACATGATTATTGGTAATTTACAAAAGAATGAATTAAATTTTCTTATAATTTATTTAAAATATAAAATTATTTAAAATGAACATTTTATTAAAATGAAATTTATTAAAAAACTATTGAATTTATTAAAAAGGGTCATCAAATTGAAACAAAATTTTTATCAAAGATACAATTTTTGATTCTTCATTTGAAAATCTAATTTCCATCAACTCAGACATGATTTTATATATATTTCAATAATGAAGAGTGATAAATATAATAATTATTTTATTATAAAGAAAATATACACAAACATATTACTAGGGTCAAGATATATAACCCTTTATTATAGTAGATAATTTCATAAGGGTAATGTGTGTGATGGAGTTACTTTTGTGGGGTGGATTGGAGAATATGTTTTTGGTTATCATATTTATAATCTTAAACTTACCAAACAAATGGTGTCTATCAATATTTAGTTGTTGAATCACATATTGGAATTTGTCAAGGGAAATTCCCAGGGAGACCATCTACCATGAAAGATCTAATAAATATGATACATACAATATGATTCTACTCTGAAAAGAAATCACTTCATCCGTCAATGTAAATGGGAATTTATCAAAACTCTTAATATACTAATCTTAATCACCACTATATAATAGAAATATTATCTATAGTTAATAGCCATGATTCCTTTTTAATCAAATATCCTAATTTTTATAATATTCCAATAAAACCAATGTAGTGAATTATATTTTTATATATATATTATGTAATAAGGAATTTATTCGATCAAAATGTAAATTTATTTATTAAATTTTAGGTTATTACATTATTCCACCATTCAAAAATTTGTCTCTAAAAATATTATTTTAAACACTATAACATATGGGGGTATTTTTGTATCATCACCAAATCAATTTTACATGATTCCTCCTCAAAATATTCGGTTTCCTCTTCACATTACCTTGGTCAATTTTTTTTCATATAATATTTGTTCTATGATCGACATTATCCAATAGATCCTCATCATCTGAAATATTATTCTCAGAGTGTACAACCTATGTATTCATTATATGTGAGGGGAATTTTATGAACTTTATCAATATTGTTACATTGAACACATAATGTATATCATATAATTTATGCGGGTGTTCTATGAGATATTTCATAACTCTAGTGAAACCAAGTATATCGAAGGGGATGATTTATCTAAGACTATGATTTCTATAATTTCCCAACGTAATGACATAACTCGATAGGTATTCATGAATAAACACATTATATATGACCTAAAAATCATGGTAATATTTAACATTGTCTACATTGATTTTATTTTTTTATATTTGTTGGATTTAGTAAAATTTTGAATAGATTGATACTTCTCTGCAATATCTTTGATAACACAAGGTTGCATTTGTTTTCTCGGTCAAAAATTATTCCTGCATGATGGATCCTGACACCTTTTGTTCCTAAGGTTCATTAAAATGATATAATGTTACAATTTTTTATATGATAACTCCAATAATATAAGGTTAAAATACCAAAATACTTTTAAATCCATTGATAATTGTCTCATTATATTTTCTATAGATTGAGTTCTTCTGTAAGACTAAAAATCCATCATATAGTAGTACGATGTACTAAAACACCACATTGTATCCAATGGATTTTTAAGGATTCACCAGAACCATGATGTAATAATTATTTCCAAATCATATATAATGTAGTGTTGAACACCAAGAAATCATAGATGTTTCTTTATTTATATCATAGTGACTTTTTCAAAAAACAAAATTCCATGATTGAAATGAAATGCACTATTTTTTAGGAGATCAACTACAACCAATGTGGTGTTATTAACATTAACTATAATGGGATCTACTATGATTAAATCCATGGTTATAATCATTAAATATCTTACTCATATGGGAAATTATTTTCATCAAACCTTAATAATTCTATCATTCATCCTTTACTTGTTTGAATACATTGAATCATGTTGAAAATTAAATTATATCACTCTTTATGTTTTCCCAGCAAATGTATTTCTTTAGGTATCAATAAATCTTAGTGATTTATAGACAAATATAGAATGGTTAGGTATGAACATAATTCATATATACCATATTTAATAATGGTTTTAATGAGAAAAATATCCATGTTCCAAAAATAATAAATCCATTATTTGAAAACACTATCTCATCAACATTATCTTCCAGTATTGTATCTCTTTAACACTTTTTTCGAGCCACATTGATCCTCTAAAAATGGATGGATGATATATATTTGAGATTTCTTTTATTAAGACCATTTATTTATTCCCATATACATACTTTTTGTGTTAATAAATATTGGATCCATTTTATTCCCCATCATAGATAGGGTTATGCAATCCTTTCTTCTTAGAGCATATACCACCTTGTCTATCTTCCCATGATAAAAATAGATTGAATAGTAATAATTTTGTATCATATCTAACCGAAATCATCAGCACATATTGATCTACTTTTTTAAAAATTTATCCATGACAATTTTTTGTCATATAATATTTCATAATAATCACAATAAAGATAATTTCCAAAAATATTTAAAGTATAGATCCCTACATCCATTTCCAAATCATCTATTGTTTGATTTGTCTCATCGGTCATTAATTAGAGGGATACATGTGATATATTTTTCTCATCATTTTTATGTATACAACTCGATCCCATTTTGGAAACATAATTATATATCACAATCCATTCACCACTGGTGGGTAATGAGAGAATAATTGTAGTGATAGAATTATTCTTTAATGATTTAAATATATCCATACATTCATTAATCCATATAATATTCACTATCATTCGAGTTATCTTGTCTATTGGTCTCAAATATCATGATATTTTTGTAAAATATATTTTGTAGTTCCTATCTAATATATGGAATCTACAAATATATATCACACAAGATAGCCTAGGATGTCCTTCAATTTTTTCCATTTTTAAATAATCTACATATATCCCATTACTGGTGACAATATTCCCTAGAAATATTTCATGATCCATAGAAAACATGCATCTATTTTACTTCTTATATAAGGATTTATTTTTCATGATATTTAGTATTGAATCCAAAAACCACATCATGTTCCTTCAATTTTTAGTGATCATAGGAATATTATCCCTAAAAAGTGCCAAAACATTCTCTGGTAATCCATAAATACTATATTCCATACGATATTTAATTTTTTATAATGAATTTTAATGTCTATATGTAATCCCAATGAACTCATATAGCCAATAAATTATATGAAATGCTATATTTTGGATATCAACCAACATCAGAAATACATGTTAATATCCTTACTGAATATTTAAATTTATGATGTTATATACACCATGGGTATGATAAAACAATTAAAATATCTTTGGAATAAGAACATTGTTCTTCATCATGACCTCATTTAGCTCATGATAGTCAATGTAGAGGATAATTGACCCATATTTCTTCTTCTTAGAATTGAATGGTGTTCCCCACCAGGAATCACTTGGGTGTATAAGAACCTTTTCTAGATTCTCATATACATTATTTTTCATTTCATCATGTTCTATATTTACTATTCAATATAGAATCATGAATATTATAAATTTTTCAGGTATAATTTTAATTAAGAACCTAAAATATTTTCTTGGATGAAGACTAGGTATTTATTCATGGAATAGGTCTGAATGGTACCTTATAATGGTAATGTCATTAAGATGATTATTTTGATGTTGTCAATCATTTTAAAATGATATGCTATATTAGAAATAATTAATATCCTTTATTGAGATTATTATTCCATCAGAGATCATCCTCTTTTTTTCAATTCAATAGAATCAAAAGTCAATTCCCCATATACAAAAGGATTTTATTCTCAAACCAATTTGTTGTGTCTCTATATAGGTAAATCCAATCCATTTTTTGAATATCATAGAATTAAAATAAAGTGATAGTAAAAAAGTTTTATAAGAAATGAATCCCATAGATATTGATAGGGGATAATTTTTATGCATGAGATTTCATTAATTACCACTTTATTGTTTTTACTGAAAAATGAATTTCAATGTTTTTTTGGATGTTTTGGAATGTGCTAATAAACTAGATTGACATAAATGAATTCATATAACCACAATCATATAACACATTTAAAGTTCATGAATGGATGATAATATTTCCTTTCACTATTTTTTCTAGTTCTAATCATTTACTCAAACCAATATAAATGTAGGGATAAAATTTTTCAAACTATTAATAATATAAAAGGGAAATAATGAACTATATAGGATTAGCCCAAATATGAATTGTATTTCTTAACATAAAAATTTTAGGGTTTCAATATAAAATATCCATGTCCTATTTTCAAACAGTATATATCATAGAAAATGTTTTTCGTTTCATAAGGGGTTTTCAAAATAACTATTACAACCCATAAATTTTTTAATCATTATTTTTTGATTAATTGAATAAAGAAAAAGATTATACATAATAAAATGATCAAAATTATTATTATATTTTTGCAATTACATACATACAACTCTAATATAAAATATTATTTTCAAACATAACTGGATAATTTCAACAACATAACGAGTTTCTATAGAGTTTTATAGAAAGGATTAATGAGATTGAAAGGTGATATATAATAACATGGTCGTTCTAATGGATTTGTAATGGTTTTTTAAAAACACAATTCCACTTGAGAAATTGGAAATAAAAAATATTTTTATAATATAATTACTTGGAATAAAAATGAGGTTGAGAGGATTCTTTACCTTCACATGGTGCATCAAAAATAATTGATAGATCCTTCTAAGAGCATAAAAAATATTTCTTAAAATTTATATAGATATTGGTAAATTATTTTAATTATTAATGGGTTTAATGTAAATTTAAGAGGGGGTTGTAATGGAATATATAGAAAATGGGTGAAAAATTATTTATTATTTTGTAGACATATGTTTTGGAGTCTATATTGCAAAATCATAAAAACTAAAAAATTATTTGATGGGTTTTTCCTTCATTTATAAAAATGACGAGTTGTATTCAGTATTTTATTATTCCATTAAACAAAAACATTAAAATAATACTGATGGTTTTGTGGAAGTTTGTGATCTTAAAAAAGACTTGATTTTTAAACCTTGAAATATATTATTGGTTTTGTAGAAGTCCTTAATTATTTATAAAATATACATAAAAACATAAAAACACATTATATTGTAGGTAAAATATATATTTGGTCATGTATTCAATTTAATGATTTGTTAAATCACTTTTTTCCTATTATTTGGTCAATATATAGATCGTATATTTATAACTTATTTGATTTTTTTTCAAAAAACTACAATGTCTCTGAAAAAATGAAAAATTCACCATTTTATAATTGGAAAGATATTATTTCAATAATAATATTAATTTTTAAAAAATAATTTTATAAATACAAGAATTTATAATTTTAAAAATAAGTCCTGATTTACCAAAAATAGCAATTTTTTATGATAACTTATTTCAAACATTTATAAAAAAATAATTGATCTTCATTTTATCATATTATTATTTATATATAAATAATATTTTTAATAGGAATATTTATTGACAAAAAAAGTATTTTAGAATTATTTAGTTTAACAAAATGAGTGTTTTAATTGTAACCATCATTTTTTTTAAAATCAATTTTTGGTTTTTTGATATGAAAAAAATTATTTTCCACATTCCATATACAATTATAAATATATATTAATATATAAAATGGAAAAAGGTATTCATTATTTTATAAAATATATAATATAAACCTTCATACTACAAGAATATATTTATAAAACCCCTTATTACACTCATGTATTCAATTATGGTAAGGCGTGTGATGGTGGTAATTTCTTATGGTTGTTTAGAAAACATGGATTGGGTCATAATTTGGATAATCTTAAACTTCTCCTATAAATGTTGTCTCTCATGATTTAGTTATCAAATATCATCTTGGGATTGTTTAAGGTAAATTCCAAATGATTGTATCTCCCTCAAAAGACTTAATTAATGGGATTCATAGGGTATGATCATATTGGTCAAGGTCATTGATTCTTTCAAAAATTTAATTATACATTATAATAACCGATAATATACTAATAATATTGATCACTATAAAATAAATATATTATCAATGGTAAATATTCATAACTATGTCCCAAATCTGATAAAATGTATTTTATAACAATCCAAAATAACAAAAGTAGTTCATTTTTTTTATGATTACACTACTTAATAAATTATTTTTTTAATCAATGTTTATTATCATTAATAAAAAAATTTATTTGTTATAATATGATTAATTAAAAGGATTTAATGATTCTTTAAAATGATATCTATGATGAAATATTTTCATTCTTAATTAAATTCAATGTGGGTTTTAATGAAAAACATTGGTTTAATGTGGATATAGAAAATATTAGATGAATGTTGTATAATACTTTCAGACCAATGGATAAATATCATGGATGAAACAAAATGAAACTATCCACTTGTCATATGTGTGGAATGATATATCCATGGAACCACCATAATAGAATAAGGAGATGTTCCATGTGTAGAATAAAGTTGTATCATGGTAATAAATATTGAATACAAAAAAAGAAAAAACTAATATGGAAGATGAATGGGGTTTTTAATCAATCCTCCTATAATAGTTTAATGATTTACTACATGAAATATAGATATTATCAAAATTAGTGTACTTTAAAAAGGGTTGATTATGATAACTATTGAAAAAAACATATATCACTAAGAGTAAAAGAATTAGAATTTTTTATAACTACTATAGAAGTGGATCATGAAAAATAAATATATATAAATATATATTGTTTATTTATTAATGGAAAATTAGCTACATGATTATCAATCATCCCATTTTTTATATTATGATAGTTTAGTTAAACTGTGCAAAAAATCCTCAGGACATGGATGAAAAATTATAAGTGAAAACACTATATCGTGAAATTATGGCCTCTCAAATACATAACTCATCCCTACTAAAATTATTGTTAGTATAATCTCCCAAAAATATTTGGTTTTCTGTCTTTAGAGGAATTTTAATCTCTATTAGACAGGAATTGGATTTTTATTGTATAGAATTAATTTATATTGATATTGAAATCACATTCATTATCATAAATCATTTCATTACTCCATACATGTCCAAGGGGGATGATGGATGTTATTATAAAAATACATCTTATGAATTTATGTCAAAACAACAAAATAAATCATATATAGTTAAATGAATGAGAGAATTAAGAGGATCATCATCAGAATCATGTATATTTTGACCAAATATACTAATTTATTCCCTAAAAATTTCATATTATTTATTATGATCGAGACATTGAAATTATAATTTTACATTTTCCAAGGACCCTTGATATATCCAAAATTCCCTATATATTGGTCCCCATTGAATATAATGAACTAATTTAATAATTGGAATAAAAGTTGTAAAAGTGATTCATGCACCCATTTTCATCACCACAGGGTTAAAAAAGTAAAATTTTATGAGAAAATGGTTTTTTTATACAACATTTAATTCATTTTCATGAACTCAATATTTTTATGATAAATATATAGTAAAACATCAATGGAATGAAGACTTGTTCAATCAATTATGTCGGTATTACTACTTCTTTAAATTAGATCTTTTGTTAAAATATTATTATATGATTGCGATAATGGTATATATTTCCCAAACTGATATCAATACATGATATGGACATAATTATATCATAGTAATTTAATTAAGACTCATGAATGATCTATAAATATTAATAGACATGATGATTAGAATCTTTAATGATTTCATGAAAAACAATTTTTTTCATTTATATATTATATTTTTATATACTCAATAATAATTAAGGGCCATGAGAATTGTTTTATTTACTTTTTAACATCGTTAATAAAGGATAATATTTATTCAAAGTACATTACATGTGTATATTTTATGTATATTGATGCATTATTTGGGATTGTTTCAACATGAATGGTGATATATATGGATCAATCAAAAATGAATATTGAGGAATGGCTTGGTAAAAAATATAAAATAAAGAACACATTCTTATTTGATTAGTTGTTTTCTATTAATTATTTGTGGGTAATTTCTTACTGCTAAAAAACCCAGTGACCAAGTTAACATAAAACCGAGTACTGTTTTTTGAGACTGATGAATTTAAATATATCTTCATGGTTTTGAATATGAGCCTTATTGATAAACATATAATATCACTAACCATTAACTAAGAATTACTTTTATCTAAATTGGTTCTTATATAAATGTATTAGGTTGTGTACTTATTAAAAATAAGTAATGGATTTCATGTGAATCATGATTAAATAAGGATCATGAGAAAAATTATTCGAAACAAGATCTAGAGATTTATAAAATAATCATATCATTGAACATTGGGACTTATTTTATATTTGGGGACAACTATGAAATATATATTGAACAAAGAATCCAAAAATGTAAATTTAAATCTAATAAAATCAACACGTTACAATGTAAATTGTTGTATTTGATTAAGAAGGTTGACTAATCTATCTGTTTTTATAATTGGAATGAGAATCTCTTGGAATTTTCATTGGGTATGAAATATTTTATATCCTCTTCAATGATTAATACTAATAAGGATATAATATTATTAAATATATGAATGTTATACATGGGAATCCTAAATGAGAGAACAACATCCTACCATTCTCAAATGATTTCTTAACCATGAATTCTATAGATTATAATGAAAATATAATGGATGATATAGAGATATAGAAGAATATGGATGACATTAGAAAGAGAAAAAATTAATAGATCAACAATTAAAATAGATTTTTGATATTTGGTGCATGATTATGGATAACATAATTGATTCATATAAAGAATGATATATTGATCGATGGTCATAACTAAGAATTATTTTTCCACCAATTTAGAAAAAAAATTATATATTTCTATGAGATAACTAATGAATTGGAAATATAAAATTTCATTTCATAAAGAAAAATTAATTTTACTTGTATGGGAAAATATAATAGAAGAATAGAAAAATTTCTAGAAGAACATGCAACCATTACCCATAAAAACTATAGGATGTGAAAATATCACTAGAAATTTTGTTAGGAATATTCTGAATTTATATAGAAACATAATTCCACATGGGTCATATTTTCTCATCTAATAAATAATTCACAATTCATGTCCATTTTAGAATACATATCACTCAATACAATTTTAAATATATTCAAAAAAGAAGTTGTGTGTCAATATGGAAGAAAAATATCAGTTATACATGATTTTGATCCCATGATCATCTTGATGTTATATGATATTCATCAACCTAACTTGAACACATAGTTGATCATTAGTATAGAGAATCATTCCATGTAAAATTAAAAATATGAGAATAAAATAAAAATTATCAATACATTAATATAAATTTTTCTATATAACTCAAAGCGGGATATGATCATTTTCATGCTATATTAAATTTCAGATAATAATGTATGTTCATCTCTTGAATTCTACATTATTAATTTGTGTCCCTATATGGTATGAAGTGGAGGACTATGAAATTTTTGAGACAATAATTATAATTTAAGTGAATTAGAAGTGAAGTATTTAATGAAATTGATGGAAGTTTAATTCCATTCAACAACACATCATAGAAGAACCGATTCGAAATATTATATATACAGAAAATCATCAATTAAATAATAAATTTTATGTTTGCGATAATTTTTTCCTTTATATATCCCCATGGAATAGAGTCTTGTGGTGTTGATGGAATTGTAAACCATAACCATGATACATCGGAAAATTTGGTATTATTAATATCAATAGAGTTATATACTAATTATAAGAACTCTTACCAAATGTGTCTCATGTTCATGACCATTTACATTTATTCCTCATGATGAATTATCTACCTAATAACTCACATGTACTATATATAGTGGCCATATAGTGGGATCATGGTATCACTTATATGATGGGGCCAATAATGATATTGAACTGTAGAATAAAAGTAAAACCTTTTATGAAAAATAACCTTTTTAGAGTACTTAGGTATAACTATGCATCCAAAGAGACAATAATGGAACCTTAAAAAACAATGAAATAAAAGTACCCAACTATTTTTCATCATACATTGTGAAAAAAAATTTATGGATCAAATTTTTCAGAGGGGAGAAAATTTCTTGACCTATAGTTATGTATATAGAATTTTCTATTTAAATAAACAAGTTATTTTATTATGTAGTTTGTTAAAGTATAAAACCAATGGACCATATAATAAAAAAATAGTAACATATTATGATATTAAATTAAATTTATATAATAAATATACCTACTATATTTTAGTTTACAACAACCGGATAATAAACTCATAATAATTATACTAAAATAATGAATTTTTTATCTTCTAACTCTCCAAAAATAATTATTCTCCTGAAAAATTTACTAAAGTTAAAAACTTTATAAATATAATGACTATTTTTAAAATGACTAATAGAGAACCTTCTGAGGAATCAATGTGAGTGATAAAAAAATTTATTAAGATGTATTTATATGATGTAGAAAATATATAATACCATTTAAAAAATGGTTATCAGACTAGTAACTGAGATATTATAATTGTGATGAAATTAATAGAAATGTAGAAAAATTATCTTATGAAATAAAAATATAAATAATTCATCTCAAAAAAAATTTAATATGTGTTCTAAATATATGAAAAATAATATTTAATAGAAATGAAACGTAATTAATTTTTATCCAAAAAATAAATGTTTTTAATACATTTTTTTTATAAATATTAAAATTTTAAGAAATTTTTTTTTTATTATATTTTAAAAAAATATTATTGTGTATATAAATAATATATTAATTTTCTAAATAATATTTTGTGTTTATATATGATATAAATTTTATTATGTTATAAAACAATTCATATTATGCAATAAATGAAGGTTTTATTTAAAATTAAATTTTATATAATTAAAAAATTATTTGGATTAACTATATTTTATTTTTTTAATAAAAAAACAAAATTACCTTAAGTTTTATTTTTATTTTTTTGAAATACATGAATTGTTAGAAAATAATGTAATACCTCAAAAATAAATAATTTTACCTTATATTTTAAATACCTGATTAATTTATTATTTTATGAAGTGTAGAACAATTATCTCATTCAAAAAACTAAACAATATTATTTATAATTACAATAATCATATATTTTAGTTAACTTTTGAAAAAAATAAACCTGCCAATATTATATCTGAAAGAAACCCTCTTCAGAATAAAAAGATCACCCTCCACCACCCCTCATCTCCTAATAACATAAGATTTTGACAATGAAAATTATATATCTACATAACTTCATAAAATTAATATCATAATTTGTAATGTCTTGGTATTCCTATGAGACAATTACCTAAGACGTAGTATTAATTTAAGGGAATGAATTTAATAGGGGAGAACATTGTCTCTATAAAGACAATTTAATTAATTTTTTTATTCTACATCCTAAAACTATTTTATATACATATTAACATGATGAAATAAGTATCAAAAAATTACTTAAATGATATAATTTTAAAAGAACAACAATTATTTATTTTTTTAAATTTATTTTAAAATGAGAATGTCGCCCATAATATGGTCGGTCCCCCCCACCCCATGGATGATGTAATACATTTTTCAACCCCCTATTAATGAATTGTTGTAATAATAAATTTATACTAAGTCATGGGATGATAATTTTTTTAATTTTATTTTATATTCTATAATTAATAAATAATCATAAAAATTAAATTTAAATTGGTATGTTCATCTTGGTTGGAAAAGGATAAAAATGAACTAATTATTAAACAACTACATTAAGACTCTATACACTATGATTATTTTTATAATGATGATTTCTAACATCATTAAATACAATATCTTCATTTAATTTTACTTATAGAGTTATGGTCTCTTTTAACAATAAAATAAATTATTACAAATAAACTGATGTAATCTGAGATCTATGAAACTAAAACCTTGGGATGATGAAAATACACATAATGTCCAAATAAAATTATCGTAAATATATATAGAAAATAATATATATATATATATACATGGGAATGTTTTTAATTAATTTATTTAATAACTACAGTTTCATTGTTCTTGAGGTTTGATTATTATACCATATGAATCAATGCTCAAAATAACAAAACATCCAAACTACCGTTTTTCTTTTGAGTTATGAAATCTATCTTTTTACCTCTCTCTGAACTCTCTCATACGAAAATTTACATCTATTATTATATTTATATATCTCTATGTTTGTGTGAGTTTTTTAAATATATTTTTAGTTTAGTTCACCTCTCAATTATATTTTGAGTTTATTATTTATGGAATCTTGATTAAACCAACATTCTATTATTATTATTATATCATTTATTATACAACATTATTAAACATTTTAGTATTATATTATTTCTAAAAACACCCATTTCCTTGTGGAAACAATTCTGGTTAATTTATTGTTTTATCAAAAACATTATGTTCTTACCTTTATAATTTTATTACTAGATTCATAAAACATCACATATGGGGTTCCTTTAAAGAACATCTTATCTAACATTTTGTATTGACATTTTATTCTAAGGATATTCATATAATATACCAATTTTAATTTATTAAAATATTAAACTCTTTATAATATCTAATTTTTCCCATTATAATCATAATTATATATAATTTTCTTGGGCTTTGAGAATACGTTTTATAACCCATTTTCTTTTCAGGAAATTTTCATCGACTTATTCATTTTTTATGTTTTCCTTTTATATAATATATACAAATTTAGATAGTGTTATATTATTAGTTTTAATAGAATTATAAAACACTTTAGTTAATTGAAAACAGATTTCATCTCATCAGACAGAATGTATGGTGCAAGGCCATCAAGCTTACGACAAAATATTATACATTCATTGTAGTGATAATTAAAGTATGCATTTTTTTCATGATTTATGTTGTATCTAAATTATTATTGTCCCATGATAATACATGTAAATATTAATTTTTCCATTATTCCATGGGATTTTATAATATCCTCATACATTATGACCTCATGTTTTAACTTTTCACTAGTTTACTATACTTAAATATCATTCCTATTCCCTTACTTGGATTTATAGAATTCCATATCTCTATTATTATGTACATAAGGAATCCAATTCAGAATTGAACATTAAATAATATTTATAATAACATTATGGATATTAAAATAAATATGATGATCATGATTTTCATATAGATGGTTAATGTATGTAATTTTCTAAACACACTGTGTCTCAAAATATATTGAATGTGTTTTCTTGATCCATATATTAAAAATAAATATATAATATTATTATGAGACTCGAGATTTAATATTGATTCATGTTAAATTTCCACTTTTATTTAACCTCATAATTTGATAATATAGATTTGTTCTAAAAATTCACATCCACCTACATTGTTGCAGGAAATGGAGTTTTTACTCATCAATTAATTACGTCATGTTGTAAATATATTTTTACAATAACTATTTATTTTTTTTATTTTGTAAACCAATATAAATTTGAGAATCACACACTATCATTATCAATGGAATTGGGAAAAATTTTAATTCTCTCATGTAATAATATTATCTAAAAAACTAAAAATAATGAATATTAAATTTAATAGCCAAATAATTATGGTGTGATATTCATATGATGAAAAACATGATAAAAAATAACTAAATCTAGGAATCATATCATGGTGTATTCACTATTATTATATTTTGATCATGATTATATCCAAAAAATATATTTTCATATATATGAACATCAGGACATATTAGCCTCCACTAAAACATCAATTCATGATCAACAACAAAGCCCTACAAAACTCTTCACTATTCAAATACAAATTTGGTAAAAGATTAACTAAACATAGATTTTCTCATCACCCTATATAAAATTAGAAAATTATTATTATTTTTAATATGTATCATGTATTGATAAATTATTTTATGATAAAATTAACATCACTTGTTGCATCTAATTTAATTCATTCACTTTAAACAATATCCAACTTCTTTTTAAAAATTTATATGGTCTCTATCATCATACAACCATTTTTGTTTAATAATAATCACACCCTTCAAATTTCTTATTGACCATCAGGAATAAAACATATTTAAAACATGGAAATGAATCACTTTTCATTTATTCAAATCCTACTTGAGATAATTTGTTATAGAAAACACGAACAATGAATTTAAGTATCAATTTTATCATTTCTGTAAATAAAATCAACCTCTAACATTCAACATACACTATATAGAGACTCGCATCTAATTAAAATATCCATCTTCCATAACTATTCTCATCTATCATCTTCCAAAAATTATTCCTATATATGCGTCCAAATATTTATCAATAGATTTATGTGATATAACTGTTTTATAATTTTTTTTCAATATATTTAATTGACTACAGTTGTTTGAAATCAACTTTTAAATAGAAAATTTTTAAATTTCCATCAATAGTTTTGATGAAATATTATTATTATGAAATGAATCAATAAATGTTTCTTTGAAAATTAAGGTATCATTCATTAAAATTGGATAGAATATGAGAATATTGTGTTATTAGGTGGGTGATCTTGGAAAAGTACCTTTTTTATATTAATTAAACTCCTTTTAACCATGGATTACATCACATGTTATAATACTCGATGAATCTAGATTTTATTTCCTCTACATGGGATGAAAGATAATCTATTTTTTAAGACTATGTGATTTTGGATATGACATGTTTTTTATATAACAATATACATAGATCATGGTGTGTCTTATCATTTTTCACCCTATGTAATATCCCATATTTTTTTTAGAAATCACGATTACATATATTTCACCTTAATAATTATATAGTTATAAATCATTCACGTTGCTCTTTGTGTCATTGAAATGTTAATTGAGTTTTCTTATATGATTAATATCATGTTAGAATGATTGGATTATCTATAAGGGTTTTCTTATACAATAATTTATTGGATCCAACTAATAATTTGATCTCACACTATACATATAGCTAATAGGTGTTTGTAGATATTATATAAATTGATAATGATAAAGAAAATGTACCAATTCAAGGTGTAATTGTTTATTTATGAGATATAATAGTTAATTAGAGGTTACATGGTGGAAGAAACAAATAGTGTCACAACAGTATGGGTTACATTTATTTATAGTTCATATGGTTTTTTATGGACTCATTTATTGTATGTTTTTATTTTCATTCCATCAAGTTCCTCATATTTTTTATATTTTTTATAGATGTTATTATTAAATTGAGATAATGATAAAATTAATTTTTTATTGATATTAATTTATATATGGTTTTTATTTCATTTTTTCGATTTAATGGATATTAAAAATATCTTTAGTTTTGGTCAAATTCATTGTAATGAAATATTTTTTTGATTTATTCGAAAAAACCATTCCAATTTTCATGTTCTTGGGGTCAAGGTACTAGTAACCATCTAGTGAGGATTTCTAACATCCTTAAATCCTAGTTGGAAATTAGTGGGTGTGAATATATAAATCATAGCCTACTGTGTCCTATAAAAATATAGTATAAAAGCCCAATTTTTTAATTTATTATTTTTGGGAGGTTTATGTATACACTATATATGAACATTGTAACATGAATTGTAGATCATAAGTGATTTTACTCCTAGAACTCTATATAATTATTCTTATGTAACAACACCTTGTAGAAAAATAAGTTTCCTCAATTTTTATGACATTATTTTGGATTTTCTATAATATTTTTCTGACAAATGGATGGTTTGAGGTCATTTTAAAAGTGAATTTTTTGGGAACATGGGATAATGAATATGGGATAAAGAAATGAAACCCATACTGAAGGAATCCTAAGTATCATTTATTCTTGGTGTGTGGTTACTATAAACATATATCCAAAATAACTATCTAATTCCATCTGTCCTATGTGACCAACACAGTTCCCATATGGTTTGGTAAACCATCCTGTCATACCATGGGCAGTCAAAACTATATTGATTTATATATTTGTCTTAAATTATTTCAAATAGTTTAATTTTTAAAAAATACACTATATTTTTGTTCATCAAATAGTTTATTTTACTTTTTTTCCTTTTATAATCTTTTGTATATTATTAGGTCCCAATGAATACCTCCGACTAATGTTCAAAAGGGAGATATACATATTTTTCCATGAGAAAATCCTCTGGTACCACTAAAAATATTTTTGTTGTGGGAGTGAACTATTATATATGTGTATAAATTGTATGGAATTTGATTATATTGGTGTATAAGGGTAATTATATTTCTAATAATGGGTGTTGATCGAGATTATAATTTTTTTCTATCATCAACCTCTATCATTTCATAAAATTAATTAACCCTATGAGGAAGAGTATTAGAACAATGTTTTTGAGTTAATTATATAATTCCATAATATATATATTTTTATTTTTGTTATGTGTTTGTTTTTTATATTCCATGGTCTGAGAACAAATTGGAGTTATTTGATAAATCCATATTCTATGAGAACCTATATTATAAAAACATCATGATCATATTCACAATAAATTATATCCTGTTATGATGGAACTGGATAAATATTGAGACTTTATTTCATCCAAAAAAATAAATGGATAGTTTTAAATTATTATAACTACATTGATAAAATTGTATATTATTCTATTTATAATCATTCATATGATAAATTTAAATATCATCAATCATATAGTGGCATTCGATCCAACATCTAATTCAAATTATTTTTAATGAATCATTACACCTATGTATAGGTGGTTTATTATAATGTGATGGTAGAGATATATAGGGAAAGTATTTCTTATAGGATTGGAGTTCCCCATTTTTTTTATTAAATATAATGGTGGATTAGCATAATAAAATGGGTAGTGTGATAAACGTAAAAGAGTGAATGATATTGTATCTTGAAAATCTTCCCAATATATTATTAGTAGCCAAGGGGATTGAACCCATAATCTTCTAACAATGTAGAATGATTGTTCAAAAAATAGTTCATGAATCCTCCAATCCATTCCATGTATTCTGATTCTAAGTTTGCCCATATTATTTCTGTATTGTGTGACACTCTTCATGAAGAAATGTGAGCTCATCGGTTTAATAGTGATTCATAGATTTTTAAGATTCCTCTTCTCAATAGGGTCATCGATGACATAATCATATAATTTTATTTAGTTTATCCCTTATTCTAATCCAACTTAGGGTCCATAATTTGGTCATTAGTAGGTCTTATCCCATTATGAAGAATGATATTTAAATGAATCAGATAATGTGCCGATAGAATTTGATTCGAGATTAGATATCTTGTGTGGTACCATTTCTGTTGAATAAATAATTTTTATTGATTTATTTAATACATTGTATTTAAATTTATTATTACAAATAGTTATTACATAATTAATATTTATTATAATATATATTATGTTGAATTTTAAAGAGATATATACATCTCTTTGTATGAAAATAGAGGTTATCCTACAATGTCCTACTTTTTATGTTTCTATATTCAAGATGGTATTTCTCATGTGACCTCATTATTAATGACATTGATCCTATAAAATTATTATCTCAATTGAATAAGGGGTATCATTTGACATATAATTTAATTTTCATCATCATTTGGTGATCTATACTACATCTTATTCTATTTATAATCTATCTCTAGTACAATAGTACCCCGGATTATGCATGTTGCGTACATCACTTCCCATAGTGAATGAGAAGGAAGATGTAATCAATTATAATAATGGTCAATTATATGAAATTTATCATTGATATATCTTCTATTGATAGGGAATTTCTTAACATGTTTCATAATGACTCCTCTCAATAACCACTTAAGTGGGAAGTCGGGTTCTCTATTTACACTGTACATGGGACACATCCAATTTCATTGGTATTAAATCACGAACCATATGAATTTAAATTGTTGAGTATTTAGTTGTTTTATTTTAAAAATAGGTGATTTATTTTTCCTAGTAACTCATTATGTGATTCTCATATACTTGTTTCAAGGAAATATGGTTGAACTCTTTTTCCATTAATTCACCATTCATAGATTAACTAGGTGAATGTTATGAAAAAAAACACATTCACCATATTATGTATCTATCTATTCATTTTAATTTAGTTACATGGATAGTGAATATTTAACTTCTATTATGGTGTGATTAGATTATTGTGAATGAGTATGATGTTCTAATGATTTTGTAGAGTAATGTATTTGGATTATGAACACTTGGTAATTCCATTTGGTTTAATGATTTCTATTGATTATTTATTGGCTCATTATGACAAGATATTTCAAATATACCTCAACTTGTTTTCTTGGTTTTCAAGGATGGAATTATATTATATTTAATGATAAAATAATAGTAATAACACAATTTTGCAATTGTTTTAGATACTCTCTATGAGAATATCCTATTTGAAATGATTTTAGTGTTTAATATATGGATAAATTTTATCATGTAATTATGACATGTGTCCTCAAAACACAATATTTTAGTTTTTTATAAGATGGTTTATTATTTAACATCTTCCAATGTACCGGTGAATTTATTCAAGTTACATAAATTAATGGATTTAGTGTGTTATTATATGTATTTTTCTAATGATTTATATAAGTATGAAATAACCATAATCGCCCTAACATAAAATGGTGTAATGTTATAATGGATATCCAATTTCAATATAACATTCAATGAATAGATAAGGAATCTCATAATATATTTTAATTTTTTACCCATGTTTGGACATGGAAATTTAATTACTTCTAATGGATAAACAATGGTATTGGGATGTGTTCTTAAAAAGTGCAATAATTTGGTGCAAAATGGATCAAACATACATTAATCTCTTAAAAATAATTATCCCACCCCAAAAAAATATATATTAGTTGTTATTGAATATATCAACTATTTGGGACACTATTTTTTTCTTATAAGTATATGTTGTTTTTGAATAATGAATCCTTGAAGTATAATTTCTCCCAAAATAAATTGAATCTATATAAATGGAAATTGTTGAAATAACGTTGTTTATATTATTTATTCATCATTTATAGATTGGATGAATGAAATTTTTTCATTAATGATCTTAGAAGAATGTTTCCATATATATCTTTAAATGAATACATTGATGAATGAATCCTACTAATCATATTATTTTGAATTGACATTATAGATAAATGAAGAGATAGAGAGTATGTTTCAGGCTAATTTTCAGCAAACATCTATTCATGTTGGGATTATTAATTAGAAGCAATGTGATTATAATGAATTCGAATTTATCCATGTAACATTAGAGTATTGGGATACTACAAGTCAGTGTCAATTATCCTATGAGATAATTATCTAATATTATGGATTCGTAGTGGTTTATTTATCCCTCAGGAATGTTGTGAAGAATTATTCTCATGAAAATCCATGGGCATGTTCCCTAGGATCAACCAAGTTGATTTATTACATAGATTCCATGTATTCTCTTTCATGGATGAAAAAATGTTATAAATAATTTTACATAATGTTATAAAATATTAATAATGATAATCAGAAGACATATAAATTACATTAACCTATACCATTTCCCATATTTATAAGAGGTGATATATTCAATCTTATAATTAATGGATTACCTTTTCCCCTATGGGGTAAGAATGATATAATATTTACAATTTTTTGAGTAAATAAATAATTCCATTTTATTCGAATCATGGATACCAATAAGGTGGAATATTTAGAAACATTATATGTGAAGGAGATCAGGGTATTCCATTTGGTTAAATTTTACTATAATATCATATACAGATAATTGATTCACCTCGTTATTATGGAATGTCCTTCAAAGGGAAATTCAGACAGATATGAAAACAGGTATGGTGTATCATCAATTGTTGAATGGTTGATAGAGTTGGAAATTTGAATTCTATATTATATACCCTATGATTTTTTATTAGAGATAAAATACCTATTGGATGCCAATCTATTTTTTTTATTTCTGCTATAATTGTATGTATCAGTCCTCTATCTATGTGGATGGTTATATATCCTTGTAATTTCATCCATATCGATCTCTCATTTATTAGAACATGTTTGGTGGGACTTCTCTGATTGTATCGAATGGTATCTAAGAGATGATTGAAATGATCAAGAATATATTATTCTCACTAGTGACTGCTTAGAGTATTTATAAATATTATTCATATAATTTTCTCCATCATTTAAGGTTTTATGTTGGTAAATATATATTTCATAATTTTTAATATTTTTTAGTACAAAAATGGCTCAGAGTGTATGGGAGTATTACACTAAGGTGTGGGGGATGTATTTTGATCAACTAAAAATATATAAATGATTTATATTATTTGAATTATACTCATCATTTTACAGAAAGGCAGAAACACTTCCACATCATCAAGTTAAATATGATTGATAATAATACCTCTAATTTATTGAATTATAATGATATAGAGTTAGATCTGGGTGTCTTTTTGATATACAAACATATCAATATAGTGTAATGATTGGATAAAGATATGTTTAGGATATTAATTCCCTTATTTGGTGTATTATGGATGAAAAAGACAAACCTTAAGGATATGTAAGTGATAATCTATTATAAAAAAAGAAATAAACCTATGTATTTTTCGATATATATGTGTTTTTTGGGATAATAAAATATTTCATTATATTGGAACCAAACCCATACACAACATGATCTATATTCAAGGAAACTACATGCGAAAAAAGAATATAAAAATACATCATCCCTAGTATGTGTTAGTAGTTACCCACAACTTATAGTTCCTTGATGATAAAGTATTTTTTATGATAATAACCAAGAAAAGGCTTCCTATATATAATGTATAAGATTATTCTTATTTTTTCAAAACAATTCTAACATATTCCCTATATTCTAAAGGGGATCTACATATTTCACATCACCACAAAATTAAATTTTTATTCATTTTTATGAAGGCATTTTATGGGTTGAATGTCAAAACATATGTATATTTTGAAAAATCAAATTAACTATACCGATATAAATTATTAAAATATTATATTTATTAATAATTTATTTAAAACTAGTAAAGAAATGAGGTTGTGGATATAGATATTCATTGACATTATACATGAAAATTGTTACATATTTGATCAACCAATACATCCTGATGCAACACCCCGATGTGGTGATAATTTTTTACTTCACATCCAAAACTCTCCCACATTCACTAACATCTCATTATGACTTTATAAAAAAATTAAATCTTTTTGTATGCATCCAAAAACTTTTTGAATATGGTTTTGTCAAACTCTCATCTTTATAGAATAAATAGTTTCTCCAAAATAGAATCTTTTATAAATTTCATATGTTTTTACCCTATAGGCTTGGAATGAGTTGAAAAAAAGTGAAATTGAATTTTCCTATATTTATGAACTGAGTTGCCTCTATAAAATCATCAATGATATTAATTATAAGATGGGATTTGGTGTGACCATTATCAAATATAATCTTATCTATATATGAAAATTTCGATACTAATATATATCATATAAATCTTATTTACACTTATATAATCTATTTTTCAATAACATTGAGTTGATAATGTATAATGAACACATAAATTTATTAATTCTCAAATAATATTTTCATAATCCATTGATATTTATTGGGTAGGATTATAAATATATTTCATTTAATTTATCCAATATATGAGTACATCATTTTCCATTACTCTATATAGTTGGATACATATTTAGTGGAACAATTACGAAATTCCAAGAATTTATTTAGTTTGATTCAATAAATTTCTAGACACCAAAACTCATCATATAAGTAGAAAAATCCCATGATTGTTTTACTCTAACCAATTACATGATCACCAATATAGATGGAAAACCCATTTTTAAGTATCCTAGTTTTACATATATCAGGAATGAATTAATGTATTAAATATATAATGCTTGGTAAATAACCAACTATAGGTAATGGGTATTGAGAAAAAGAATACAATTATAACTGTTTCACTGACTATATGAAATTCCATGAGGTAATATTTTTTCAATCCAACTAATTAGTATTTATTTAATTACTCATGAATTTATTCATCATTTCATACCTAGTTCCCTTTTTTTATGTATTGAATTTTATTCATGATAATCATAGCATATCATTACAATCAATAATTTTATATGATCATTATCGATTAGGTAGAACTCAAAGTGATATATTAATGAAATTTCATTATATGACCATTCATGTGATATAAAATTAAGCTTAAATGAATGAATAATAAATGAATATTAAAATTATTATAATTTAAGGATATATTTATATTCATTACAACAATACCTCAAGTAATTAATAACAAGAGACCAAACATGACTCTAGGGTTATTTTTGTAGGACTGGATTCGTCAATGGATCTACTAGATTTTCTTATATTTCTACACAGAAAATTATTACATTACCCCTCTCAATGATCTCTCACCTGATATTTTTTAAAGGTTGTGTATGGTCCATTCTTGAGACCATTGTTCATTAGGAGAAGAAATTTTTCTATAGTTTCCATAATAAAGGTTCATTACTCCCTCTATGTTAAGAGTAATCTATGATCAATGATGGGATTCTTTATAACACTCATATATATTAGAATATATTTTTATAAATTAATACTATCTTTAATAGATTTCTCTATACACATCACATCATTAAAATGAGAGGTAAGAAATTAAATAAATATTATTATCAAATTTTAATGTAATTTTAACATACAGTGAATAATAATGTTTTCATTTATAAAAAACAAGAAATTATTATAAAGAAAAATTAATATTTAAAATATCATTTTTTAATTAAACCAGTTTAATTTAATATGTTGTATTTTCATTATAAGTAAAATTAATGAATTATAAAATTTTAATTTTGTATATTGAATTTCATTTTTGAGTTTATTATGCCTTTTTTATCTTCATATGAATTTTAATTTTATTTCTTGAAAAAATCTTATTCATTAAATAGTAACAATTGTTTTTTACAAAAATCACAGTGTTTATTAATATATATAAAAGAAAATATAACATAAGGTATTATAAAAAAATCCAAAAAAATATTTATTTGTATAATAAAACCAAGAATTTATAAATAAAATTATGAACATTGAAATCATATTTTTAACTATGCATTATTATAATAAACATTTTCAAATAAAAGAAACTATTTCAAGTATTTTATTTTAATTTAATGTTATTTTTGATAAAATTAGTTATTATATTTTTTAAAATCAACATAATTTTTTTGATAATTAAATTTATTTCATGAAAACAAAATAGATATATAATTGTATCCAAAAAATGAATTTTATACTTAAAATTACACATTTTTCATAAAATGGGTTTCTACACTAATCATGCACATATGTGGATATTTTTCAATACTCATAGAAATATTATTTGATAATGGAATTTAATATTTTTAATAATTAGTTCAAAATTATATAATAATGGATATATTAATTTTATGTATTAAAATCATTATACTTGTGTAAAAAGATGTTACAACCCTGACCCCAGAAGCCTAGAGTCGATGGTTATTTAATTATAATGGAAAAGACACAAGAGATCACACTACCAAATAGAAAGTTATTTATAAGTCTTGAAGAACTATATATATACATGGATCTCTTATTAAATTGGCAATTTAGCATTGAACGTAACAAAGGAAAATAATGTGCATCAATGACACTTGTTCAAATATTTCTACTTCATAACTTGGGGAAGGAAAACATATAAAAGGGTGATATGAAATGATTAGTAAGGGTTTTATATAGAATAAACATGATTCAATAATAACTTATTTAAAATAAATAATTTATAATTAATTAGGAGAGGTAATTATCCGAAAAATCAAGTGACTTTTTCAGTAAACATTAAATGAAAATGCATTAATAGATTTTGTTATCGTAAAAATAATATAGATTGTAATAAATGGATAATTAATGAAGGAAATGATTAATTTTTGGATATAATTAATCTAGAATATAAAACTCTATTTTCAATGCCTTTCACTAGATGTTTTAACCCTTTGGGTATAATCTTGATTGATTCTTCTTAAAAACAAATGGGATATGTTTCTTCCCAATAGTTTTGTATAATAAGACACGTCAAAGCATCGAGGGGATATATAATGTGAGAAAATACCCTTGATTAAAACCTAAAGCATTATTTATACATATGATTAATTCATGATCAATATTAATTATCAAAATATCTTTATTGAGTAGAGGAAACATATTTGTTAATATTTCTCCTTTTAAGATAAAAATAAATGTAAAAATTGTATATCACTTAGATAATAATCATATCCAGGGAAACAAAATGTAGATACATAACAATATATTCAATTATTTTTCATTATAAATAATATGGGTAGTATAAAATGGTCATAAGTGACGAATATTTCATATGCTACATAGAAATTAAAGTGAGAATAAAACCCCTTAAAACAAGTAATCAATTGAGATATATGATTCATAAAATTAATTATAATAAAATGAAACAATGAAATAAATTAAGATAATATATTCATAATATTACATATCAATGGGATGTATATATACACTGTGCATAAAAAATCAGTGTACAATAAGTCGTATCATGAAAAAATAATAGCGAGATGAGAAACCCCTAACTAATGTTCGAAATAATTACACAACTAGACATAATTTCATTTATAATAAAATTAGATTCAATAATTACATAATTAAGAACCTATTAAAAATATATTATATTTATTTCAATTTTATTATATATATTTTTGGATATTTTGATGAGTTATAATATTTAATTTCATTGTTTCGGGAGCATTTATTTCATGGTTTTATGGTCAGTTTGCTTATGTATAATTATGAGAGTTAATGTAAAATGGTTAAAAATTATTGGAGTAGAGTGAAATGATAATAATATATATCTATTACATTAAATGATCCATATGAATTTATTTTATGATATGATGATTATTCTTTATATAACTCATTAGTAATAAATGATTGGTTTGTTTGTGGTGGGTTTTTCAACCAATATGAAATAATTTTGTATTCATATTTAATTTTATGTATATATATTAGCTCTATAACATAAAAAATTTATAATTTAAATATTACACTGTGATTTAAAAATAATTATGATATTTTTACCATCCATGAAGGTGATAATGGAACACGAAATGTCTTTATACACGAAGCCGGTTAATCGACACATAACGAAGGATGATTTAATTTTCAAAAATATTAAAAGAAGATAAAATATATAACGATTGATATTAAATTAAAATGATAAAATTAGATTATTTATATTATACTACAGTACCCTGCCACACTGGATTTGTTAGGTTACTATAGGACAAAGAATCAAAATAAATTAAAAGAGAATGAATGAGGATTTCGCCTATTGAATAACATCTCCATGGGAACTTTCTTAAGATAGTTGGATTTGGTTTTTTGGTATGACCGGTAGGCATTGAAAGTGGGGGAGAGGCTTGGTAAAGGAATTGTAAATGTATTTTGAAATCATCATGCCTTATGATGTGTCAGTAGAATGGTTGGTGAGGTGTTGTATTTTTAGTGGTGGAGATGGATGTCTTTTGACTATTTTATTCACTTGATTATGATTTTGGCTCAAGACTATTAATAATATTGATTTTCGTGAATTAATATAGTACCTAGATATTTCAATTTAGAACTAATGAGATATAAATTCATATTTACAACATCGATGACACTATAATTCATTTATTTACTTATAATGCTAAATGTCATAAATTATCGTATTTAACTATTCACCAAAATTTCAAATATTTTAGAAAAAACCAAAAAAATTACTGCTAACTATTTATATATGTGTAAATTTTTAATATAGATTCCATTTAATTAAAACATTTTTCAAAATATGGGAAAAATAATATATATTTAAGATCATCATTTATTCAAAAAATTAATGATTTTTATATTATAAATGATTTTATGAATAATTTAAAAATTAATTATAGTCTCATAAAATCAAATTATAATTATAATTAAATAATATATTAATTTATGAATCTATTTTATTAAAATAAATTTACTTTTAAATCATTATATTAATTATTATATTACAAATAAACAGTATTTGTCTCACATAAATACTAACACAAAATTTATTATTTCAAAACATTTATTTACTTGTTCAAAGGTTTAAATATATCTTCTATTCATTTAAGGGATACATAATTTTTTATATTATTTAATTGGTGATGTAGTTATTAAAATGGACACGTTTATATATCTAATGGTGACATTACTTTTCAAATTTTTATGTTAATATTTAATAGGATATCAATGTTCTTTTAAAATATTGGTTTTGTGAATCATAAGCTATTAAATAAATTTAATTAATTTTAGAAGATAAATACTGTAATCCCTTATTGGGTTATATTCATATCTCCAAAAAAAATTACTCAAAAATTTCCATGAATATTTCCATCTAAATAAGTGAGGGTGGTTATAATTCATAACATCATTAGGTTCCCACACAACTTCTTCCATTTTATAGTTTCGCCAGAGAACACTAACTATAACTATCACTTGATTTCAAAATACTCTGTCTATTGTGTCATGAATATAGAAATTCTATTTACAGTAAAAAAAACTAGGTTCTAATTCTATTTCAACATAAGTGGGTTCATGTCTTAGGTCTGACACGAATTTTTGTAACAATGATATGTGGAACACATCATGAAACATTGAGAATCATGGTGGGATTTATAATTAGTAACATATATCTACATGTAATTACATATTTCCAAATAGACTGATGTGCATTGGGATTATTTTTCCATTCATAACGAACCATATTAAACCCTTCCAGGGGGATACTTTCATAATGGCATGATCTTCAACCAAAAATTCTAAATCCATTGGCTGGTTTCATCATAAAAATATTTCCTTCTTTAATAATTGTTAATAAGATCCTGGATATCCATTAACCATGATGTTGTCACTTAAATATGTTCCGGGCCAAAAAAATTATTCTCACAAACTTATTCCCAATAATTTAGAGTTCAACATATCTTTCTCTATAATTCTTTTTATGGTTCCATTTGATTACTAGAATGGAAAATACTATTGTAGGGAAACAATAACAAACATAAATATTGATCCCACATATCTTTAATGTCATTATAGAATGATTGTAACATATATTCCAATGTTAGAATTTTCTATTTAGATTATCCTTTGGTTTGAGGGTGAAAAATATTACTCAAATCAAGCTCATTATTCAATGCCTTCTCAAGAGTCTTCCAAACAGTTAAAGTAAAATTGTTATCTCAATAAAACCAATCGATAAAGTTGTGACATGAATTTTGAAAACATAATTAACATAGATTCTCTTTAGGCTCTAAAGAGGTAACTCTTCTCTTACTAGAATAAAATTGGCCCATTTTAAAACATGTAAAAACAACTAATATCATATAATCCTTAATATATATAAGGTTGTTTTGAAGATTATAATCATCAGATTGAGAGATTATTATCTTTTCCCACATATATAGAAGCACAATCATAAAAAAATGAGCAATGTTTCTCCTTCAGTAACAATTCACATTTTAATATTTACTAATTCTCTGAATATAGGATCATTCTAAATCCTTATTTGGGTCCTTATTCAATGATATATTCTTCATATTTGTATTCATCCATCATTACTTTTCCAGGAATTAATTGCATTGTGAAATCATAATCATTGAGTAGGCATATCTATATTATTTTACCCATGATGAGTTAATTTTGTTTTGTGATTTATTTAAAAGTACTATGATCCATATATATCTCACATCCTTCACCATAGTGATAACTTATCTATATCATTAGAGAAAATATTATTGATATTATCTCAATATTATGAATTAGATAATATTTTTCAGGAATCATCAACTATAATTATGAATATGATAAAAACATTTCATTTTTCTTAAGGTCACAACCCAGTCCATTCATTGATAAATCACTGTAACTCTCAAAAACATCATTTCTTCACGGTAGTGTTAAAATCAGATCATTGACTATTCTTATCTTAAATTCTTCATAACATTATACACATTCTTTTTTCCATATGAACATAACACCTTTTATGTGTGATATTGTTTAATAGGATATTCAATCTGGAAAAAATACGAATAAAATAATGATAGTTACCTTATAAACCATAACCAAGGAAATAAATTTCATGATTCCATAATTCACACTTCATAAAGATACCATATAACTCATTACTTATGAGAGTATCAATTATGATACTTTAGGGATTCTCATAGTCTTCATAGATTTTTGAATTCACCAAAATATATTCAAGGAATACTATAAAAAAACTCACCAATATATTCCTTGAATATTCTATTCATTAGATCCAGGAGAATCTAGGGTTTATTAGTCAATCAAAATGAAATTACAATAAAATCAGAATATTTATAACATATTCCAAAATTTTTATTTGTAGTATATTTACTCTTATTATTTATAATCCAAAAACACCATTGATATTCATCATCCATAAAGTGATATTCAATTTTCACTACATTTTCACTTTCATCACATCACAATGCCAACAATATCTTTTAAAGGGACGTGATCTATTGCTCATATTCTAAATTATTAATATTATAAATAAATATATGGGATTATTACACCTAAAATGATCCAATATATGTGTATTATGTTAATTTTTAATAAATTGAGTAATATGTTATAAAATTCGCATGATCTACCCAACTCTACCACCAACTATGTTTACATGGTCATTGGGAGAATCTATACATTATTCATGGGTATTGATTTCAATTATTCCATTAGGTTACATCATAGATTAATGTAACACACTATTCTTGATAATAATCATCATGATTATTGAGAAAAAAAATTCACTATAAGGAATTATTATAATTCTAATGTTCAATTAACATCTAGTTACCAATGTTTCTACTAAACCTGCTTTGAAATCACCTCTAACAACCCCAAACTAAGTAGCACAAATCCTTTCATTAATTTTGTACAATTTCATAAATACAAGAGATTTAGTCACCGTGATCAATCATCATAGTAGTCTTGAAGAACAAGATATATAATTGGTTTTCTTATTAAACTGTTAATTAAAAAAATAACATGAAAAGGAAAAAAACTGCTTGCTTGACACATATACAATGAGTTCATCTTCCTAACCTTGAAAAAGAAAATAAATAAAAGGGTGGGATAAAATTATTAGTAAGGGATACATATTTCAAAAAAAGGAATCAGTATTAAGTAAATAATAATCAATATGTCATAATCAATTCATAAAGGTAGACATATAGAAAACACAAGCCAATTACTCAATAAATTGAGAGTGAATATTAATCCATAGTTTTTCATATTGAAAAAAGCATGGATTGTAATAAATGGTTTTTTAAAGAAAGTTTTTTTAATTCATTGGTCATCATGTATTTGGAATCTGATCCAGTACCATCACGAACCTTCATAATACAGTTTATGCCTATGGTAAAAACCATGTCGGTTCTTCATAGAAACAAATGTGAACAATTTTTTCAAAAATTATTTTGTTTCATTAAACATGTTTATGCATCGAGGTTTATATAATGTCACCCCACCCATCACAATAAGAATCTATAATTATTTATAAAAATACATTATTCATAAATAATATGAATTATCAAAATATATTAATTGATTAGAGGTTATATATTTATCAATATTTTCAAAGTTAAAATACCATTCAATGTAAAAACCAAAAGTATAAATGGTATACAACCACAAAAATAATCATAACCATTAAATAATAAATATGGTAATTTAATAAAATCATCAAAGATTTGTTATCATAAATAAAATGGGTAGCACCTGGTGTTTATAAGTGATGAATAAGTCATATATCCCCTAGAAATTAATGTGAGATGAAAAACCCTTAAAAATTGCTATAAAATCAAATTGTGTGCCCCATAATATTAATAATATTTAAATGAGACTTGAAATACCATCAAGATAAATATATACATAATTTTATATAACAATATGATGTATATATAAACCATAATGATGAAATAATTGGTTAATAAGGCATATCTCATAGAAATAAAAGTTAGAGGAGAAACCCTTTAACTTATGTCAGAAAGTGTTTCATAGTTGTACTAAATGTCCTTGATAATAAATTTAGAATCATTAATTAATTAATTAATAAACTCTTAAGAATTTATTTTATTTATAAAAATTTTATTATACTATTTTATTTCCATTTTATATGGTATTGTTTAATTTCTTTTTTTAGGCATTCATTTCATGGTTTTATGGTCGGTTCCGTTGTGTAAAATTATTAGAGTTCTTGTCAAATTGAAAAAAAATTACTAAAGTGAAATGAATTGGTATTAATATTCTTACAATAATTTCAATAGTACTTAATATAATTTTTATCTGTATGATGATGATTCGTTAAAGAAAACATAAATAAAATCTGATTCATATATTTTATGTGGGGTTTCCAACCATTATTACCTTGTTTTGTTTTCTTATTTAATATTATATATATATAAGTTAATAAAATTTAATCAAGTTAAAATTTAAATATTATAATATAATTTACCCTTAATAATTTTTTTGACTCTCCTCGAAGGTGGTGAAGTAAAATGAAAACACTTTGTTCATGAAAGTGGTGAATCCATACATCATGACTGATGTTTTCAATTTAAAAATATAATTATAAGAGGAATTATTTGATGATGGGTATTAAATTATAATTATAATTGTCGTATATATATATATGTGTGTGTGTGATATTGGAGTAACATTTACACATTCTAGAAGGTAGGTTAGTAGAATAAATGAAAAGAAATTAAATTATGTGAGAGAGAATGGGGATTATTCAACTTTAATAGCATCTCCATTGGAACCTCATTAAGACACTAGGATTTGGTCTCTTGGTATGACTAGTAGGTTTTAGATAGGGGGAATAGTTTTTGGATGGTAATTCGGATGAATTTATAGATGAATAAATTCTTATATAGTGTTAGGAGAATGTGTAGATAAGAGTGCAATTTATAGGGGCGGAGAGGAGTGTTTTTTATTATTTAATTCATTTCTTTATTTTTCTTGCTCAATACAATCAATATTGTTGATCTCTATGAATACATCAACTATGTAGACAAAATTAGTTTGATATATTCAGTGATCACCTCATGAATATATCATACATGACACAAAAATTCATTTATTTACTTATAATGTTAAATACAATAAATTATCATATTTCACTATTCATTAAAAATTAAACTATTTTAGAAAAATCCAAAAAATCACCCTAATAATTTTGAAACATTTAGACTTAAAAAAGGACTCCATTTTAAAGACATAATTTTATAAATATGGGAAATTTAATTTCTAATTAAAATCATCATTTATTCAGAGGAACTGCAATTTTAATATTATGATTTCTTTTAAAACACTTTGAATAATTAATTATTCTCTCATATAATTATATTTTAATTATAATACATAGATATATTAATTTATAACTATATTTTAGGAAAATAAATTTTCTTGTAAATAATTATATTAATGATAAAATTGTAAATAATGTTTTTTGTTTCACAAAATAGAAACAGTTAATGTATAATTATAAAATCATTAATTTACTTATTCAATTATATAAATATATCATATTTTAATTTATGAGATACATATGTTTTATTTAAAATTTTATAGGCGAGGTTATTAATCTAATTGATATAGTACATTTCATAATATCCACATTACAATTCTAATGGCATGTTAATATATAATAGTATACCACAGTTTGTTTAAACATAGTGTTTTATATAACATATTATATTGAATAAATTGTATTTATTTAAGAAGAAAAGTATCATAAAATGTTGGTGTTTTATATGTGTTCTTGTCTCAAGATATACCTTTGTTAATTATAAATCTTATATTTATCCATTGGTTTCCCAATGTGTTTTTTGGGAAAATGAATGTTTGGCACATGAAATCATGTGGTACACATTTGGTGAAAATTTAGGGGAAACCGTGTGCCCTACTCCACATATGTGTGTGGCCAAATTTTATTTTGGAATGTGGTGACTGCATGATTGGTTTGTATTTTATTAAACCATGTGGGCTAACCATTCATCATTTCCCTCTTGGATAGTGATGGAATCATGGAAGCCACATTGATTGCAAAATAATGCATACTAACTGTGTGACTCATCCAAGTCATTAAAACGAGAAAAATTGCCTTTTTCCCTTTTAGATTTTAACCCTAAATCATCACCCATATACCCCATATAGGATTATCATCTATGGTAGCTTCCTCCAAGATTCCTTAGACCGTTTCCTCCTTAATACATGGGTTGTTTTGAACATGATTCTTCCAGAAAACATCATGTAATACTCATTTATCATGATTTCTCCCAGTTTCTTGGGTTTCTTCCCCCATATTAAATTCTTATTTTCTAGTAGTTTTTATGACCTGAAGAGGGTTTGATATTATGTATTTATGTGAAATATTGATGGTTTTTGTTCAATCATTCATTTATACGTTCTTCTGGTGTTGTGGTTATAATTTTCCCAAATTTTGAAAATATTTTTAAGTGTGTGGTAGGTTGTTCTATACTTTTAAATTTTTAAATATGGCTTTTATGCATTATAGTTTTTCATAAATGTGTTTCATGGATTATTTTTTGGTGAAAAATATTTTTTTGAAATGGTTTTACCTTAATATGTGAAAAAATTTTGTTTTCAAGAAATTAATTAGAAATATTTTATGTGTTCTTTATAGTGGTGTTTCATGAATGTGTTTTATATTTTGTTCGAAATGTGAGAGATGTGTTTTCAAATAGATTTAAATTTGAGAATGTGTTGAAAGACTATTTTCCAAGATAAATGGGTATTTTTTAACAGGTTGGTATCTTTATCTTTCAACTTTAATATGACATTGGATTACAAAATTAATGTGAATCTTGTAATAAAATGGTTCTGAAGTGAGTATGGATTTGAGAGAATATTTATCCATAGAAATTGATTGATTCCATATATGTGAATCTTGTGTTGTTTTCAAATGGTATTCATAAATTGATAAATTTGGGTAAAATATATTCCCAAATGGTTTTAGAGTGAATTTGGAATGGAATGTATCATTGTTTATTGAAAATTGTGTCCTCAATTCGAATTTTGGATTGTTGGATCAATGTGAAATTGTCAATGTGATGATTTGTCTATGTTATTTTGATTCTTGGCATGTTTATGAGAAAATGACGATTTTTGTGAAATGTGAAATGGAATTTGAGCACCAAGGGAATCCTTGGTACCTATGTGGGAGAACTATAACTAGTGAGCTAGTATATTTGGATGTGGTTGAGGCCAAGATGATGGAAACACTTAGTAAACATGTGATAGGATCGAATACCACTAGACCATGGGATCTATTTCCCATATATGAATCATTCATGGGAACACCACTGATATTTTCTAATGATATGGAGAATATTGGAACATGGGATGGTATCCCCTCTTTTATATTGGGCATCATTACTTTATTGGTAGTTTTGTGGATGATTTTGATCACTGAGTATGAAGTTCATAGTGTCCCACTTGTGCGGGTAAACAATATTTATTTTCCCATGGGGTTCTCTTATGACATAATGATTATGTAAAATTATGTTATCCATCAATATATGGTAGAACTAGTGCAATTTTTTAATGACATGAATTATTATTCAAGAAAAGGATTTTCATTGAAATGTGATTCTTTATAAATATTCCCTAAAATGTTTCCCCAATAATAATTCGATAGATATTATGAATACATGTATTATAATTTGTATTCTAAATATATAGAATGGAATATTTTCTTTTGGTGGAATCCTATGGATATTTTTTTCACACCTTGAATAAACCATTGGGTGTATGTAAATTTTATTCTGTATGACCTAGGTAGAGGAAAATGTATGATAGTGATGGTGGATTTGGTTGTCAGTTATTTACATCATTCAGATATTGATAGAGGTAGCTTTAGAGAGATCTCCCTCATTTATCATGGAGTTTTTTTGGATATTTTTTCCCCATTAATTGGTAGAATGTTTGGTTATACTTACTATTGTAAAACATTTAATCTCAAAATTGATGCACCTCATTTGGTTATGGATATCATTGTAGTGATGTTCATTCTTTTTGGATTTTTATGATTATATAAATGCGTGAAGCCACTCCCAATGAATATAATTGAATCCCAAAACTAGTTAATTTCACATGTGGATATAGAATACCAATTGTTCCATGAAACAGATGGGGTCATGTGTCAGGTTGGATGTATTTTCTTCTTGGTTTGGGAAAGAATGGTATCCATGTAGGTCATGCTCTATTGGATCATGTTATTTGGGGAATGTGTCTATATATATTGAATATATTATTTTTAAGGCTTGATGATCTAGTTGTGTGTGAGGTTCCTAGACATCAAACCTCTTGATAAGACTCATCTAACCATGGGATGTTGGGATTTTGTTTTGATTTATCCTCTAGGGAAAACGTACTGGATATAAACTGTATATAGACACTAGGTGGGGATGAAGTGGTTCGAGCATGTTGGATGAGATTTTATTGTTATATTTTCATTTATGGAAGTTTTTAATATATTTTTTTTAAAAAAAAATATCTATACTTGTTGTATTGATGGGTTTTCTTCAAATATTTTTCTTTTTCATCAAGATGCCTCCCTATAGAATTCATGTTCAACCATGGGAAGAGGCCGAATATAATTTTCCCTCACCAATAGATCATAGGTTAGTGGAAGTAGTATATAAATCTATCCATGATTTGGTACATAAATAAAGACATAATCCTACATAGGTCAGATATGACAATCTAGGTCTTGTAAAGGACAAGGCTTATGAGGTATCCAAGAACAAGCCTCCATATTTCTGAGGTAACCTAAAACCTCAATAATCAAGTGAGCTTTATGGGAATACAAATATTATTTTATATTATTCCTGACACTGCTGATGTTATCATAGTGATATATGTTTATTTTTTATGGAAGGTCTCATTCGTATGTGGTGGGAGTCATGGATGAAAGATGGGAAGATTGAGAAGATGGGTGGGAAAGATTTCAATTATTTCTTCAATGAGTGATATTTTCTTGAGATTTTGGCCTTTTCTAGGTCCTAATAGTTTTTTGAGCATTCCAAAAGAGATCAGTCCATGATTTAATCTGATGACTTCATTGTAGAAATTGTTCAATAATCACCCAAGGTTATTTTTAATGAGAAGATGATGGAATAGAGGTTCAGGATGGTGTTGTGACAATAAATTTGTTCTCATGTTTTGTTATGTAATTAGAAGAATTATGATGAGGTGGTCGGTCACGCCAAGATAGTGGAAATTGATTATGGAAGTTAGTGTACTATCTCAAGAGTTGTTACGGAAGTGGGTAATGGATGTTTTTATAAGATGAAGTTGAAGAAGGATGAGCATGGTAAGAATGAAGGAGGTATTTTAGGCCATCCATCCCAACTGACGTCATCTGTGGATTACGATATTGGGTCATTTGTGTGCCATAAGTATGGTAATGTAGGGTTCCACCAACTTACATGTTCATATCCACCAAGAGTGTTTCTTCAATGCAAAATTATTGGTAAATTGCATCAATTTTGAAATATGGCATGCCTATAATACCATAATGAAGTGTCTATATCTTTGAATGGAAGGTCAGCCTTGTCACAACTCTCTAGGAAAATTGGTTCTCTTTTTTGAGGTCTTGCTTATGTGGGTTGAGATTCTTATGGTATGAGTATGTTCAAAATAGATCCTTAGGTTACTTTTCATTCGTGGGGTCAGGATGGGATGGGGAAACTCCATGCTGTGAATCGAGTACTAGAAACATTAGATCCAAGGATCAAGATAGTTCAAGATCATAGTATTATATCATCATTATTCGATGTTGTTTTGTTTGATACCTGTGAATTTTTTCTCTAAAATATATGTCTTTTGTATTTATTAATGTATCTAATCAAGGTTATTTCATATGAAATGGAGTAGGTAATTGCGATTGGAATAATGAATGAGTTGGGTTTCTTGTGTTTTTCTTGTGCACTCACCATATTAGAGGCCAAGCAGAAATATGATTTTATGGTTCTAGAGGTGGACCTATTTGATATGATCTATGGTATAGATATAATGGATCACTTTTAGGCCCATATAGATTATAAATAAAGGAGAGTCAGTTTTGTGGAACATGATGGAAGTATACATGTTTATCACGGTGAATGGGATTCTCAGTTTAGACATAATGGACATACACTTCTGAAGATTGGAAACAATGATTACTAGATATGATAACTCACATTAGAGGATGATGATAGTGCTCTTGTAGGAATATTTCTTCAAGTAGTGGATGTGTTCCTAGAGGTTTTCCAGAGGATTTTGTGTGTTTTCCTCTGGAGTGGGATGTAGAGTTCTACATAGACTTTATTCTAGGGACATAACTAATATATCTTCCCACATACCATACGAACCCCATCTATTTGAGAAAATAAAAGGTAAAACTATAATATTTGGAATCGAATGTATTCATTCACCTGAGCATCTAACCATGGGCTGCCCCAATTCTAGATGCGAATAAGGTCAATGGATCTCAATGTTTTTGTATCAAATACTATAATCTGAACAAGGTATTTATTAAGGACAAATTTCTATTTCCCCAGATTGATGAAATTTTCAATTATATTAAGGGTAAAGGTTGTTCTATAAGATTGATTTGTGTTTTAGATTTCACCAAGATATAATTTGAGAGTGGCTGTTCTGAAAATATCCTTACAAAGTAGGCACAACCATTTTGAGTATTTCGTCAATCCATTCAGATTATCAAATGCTCCAATGGTGTTTATGGGGCTCATTAATATGATGTTCCACAAATGACTTAATTATTATGTTGTGGTATTCATGGATGAAATTGTGGTCAAATCTAGGACCAAAGAAGAGAACGAGAAATTTTTTCAGATTATTCTAGGAACCCTTAAGGATTGCAACCTCTATGTCATGATTTTTATGTGAACTTTCTCAATAAAGGATGTAATTTTTATGGGTCATGTGATATCTAAGCATGGGGTTTTGGTGGACCATGAGATGATTAGTGAAGTGGTGTCATGGGAGCAGCTGAAGAATTTTTGTAATATCAAAATATTGTTAGTCCTGGTAGCATATTACATGTTGTTTATTTTATTTTTTTTCTCACCTTACTATATCTAAGATGTCCCTCACTCGGAAGGAGGTGAATTTTGAGTAGAGAAAATATTTTCAAGTGTGATTTAATGAGCTTTTGTGACAGTTGACCACTACTCCTATTTTGATCATTTCAGAATCCTTAAATGGATCGGTGTTATATTTTCAATCCTTGTGTATGGGTCTTGGGTGTGTGTTGATTAAAGATAACCCTGTGGTAAAATATGGTTATCTTGAACTCATACCACAAGATAATAATTAAAAACTCCATGATAATGAATTTGAAGTGGTGATGAATGCCTTGAAAATTTGGTTTCATTATGTTTTTGGGGAGAATATTTTGGTTTATTCAAACCAGAAGAGCTTAGCCAATAATTTCTTCCAAAATGATCTAAATTTATAGAAGTTTCCTTCGGTTGAGTATCATTTGGGATATAATATTGATATCATGCATACCTTAGGAAATAAAATTCTTATATAAGATACATTGAACCAAAATGTGCCAGTGAAACATGGAGAATATCCAAGGATGTGTGTATATTGATGGGTACTTTTTCTCAAATCCATCTTATGACCAAATAAAATATTAGAGGTACGTGGTTGGCCATTTTTCAACTAACACCTTATATTTTGAAGTTTATTATAAAAGAGAATTTGAGCGATGATATGTTCTAGGGGTCTATTTAGTTTCTAAATGTTGGGGAGATACAATGTGAATGGAAATTGTCTCCCAATGGAGTTTTGTGATTCAAATGTCATTTTTATGTGTCGTTGTCATTAAAGAAAGTGGTTATGTTGGATGTCTAATAGTATGAGTGGGTTATTCATCATGTTTCTACCATGATGTACTATGATGTGCATCACCTGTTCTGGTGGACATCTATGAGGTTATACATAGTAGACTATGTATCCCAGTGTTACACATGTCAGCATGTTAATGTAGAGAACTAAGGACCCTCCAGTTTTCTTTATCCGTTACATATTCCCACAAGTAAGTGGGATAAGATCTCTTGGGATTTATTTTGGTTTTACATTATAATCGCTGAGATAAGAAAAAACAATTTGGTAGTGAACGATCATCTGACCGAATAATATCATTTCATTCCAATCATAGATTTAGGCAAAGTGGATGAACTTGGCCTGTTGTATGTTCAAGAGATTTTTAGTATTTATGGTGTGATTTTTGAAATAGTTTCATTTATTAACCCCCATTTTACCGTTGAAATATAGAATGGAATCTATAAGGACTCGGGGTTATAAGTTATATTGAGTGTGGTATACCATCCTCTAACGGATAGTCAGATGGAGGGGGGAGAATCATATTTTGGATGATATGATTCGAGTATTTGTGTTGGATTTTGGATATTCATCAAATATCCTTTTGGAATTGGTTGAGGATCTAATAGTTTCATATATATGATTAGAATTTATCCTTTTGGTATTATTTATGTTTAGAAGTTTTGGTCTTATTTATGTTGGGATGAGGTGGGTGAGACCTCTATGTTGGGACAGAGCATTGTGTAGTAATCTTTCGATAATGTTAAGTTGATCAGAAATCATTTTTTGTAATTTTATATCTTTCAAAAGCCTTATTCTGGTCTAAGGCACTTAGATTTAGAGTTTTTTGGATGATAGGGAGTTTCTAAAATTGGTACATTGTTTGGGTCACCATCATTTGGGTAAGAAAGAAAATCTGACATCGAGGTTTTTCAAACCTTTTGAGACTACCTAGAGAGTCAATAAAGTGTCATACATGTTAGAACTTCAATCAATATTTACATCAATCCACAAGGTGTTTCATGTATATAAATAGATAATTTATTATACATATATGTCTCATGTGTTGGAAAAGGTGGATTTAGATTTAGATTATAATTTATCTATTTTTGAGTGTCTAGTTCGGATTATAGATCATAGGAGAAATTTTATCCAGTGATTACTATTCCATTGGTCTAATTTATTTGGAATCATGTTATTTATGAACATGAAACATTGGAGTGGAATTCTTGGTTTAAGGAGTAGTATCCATTTTTTTTAGATCAAGCTACATTTTGACTTTCCAGGGGTGGAATGTTTTTATAGTGGGGAGAATCATCACATATTTGTTTCTATCATTAGGTATTCCATTGATTGTTTTCATTATTATATATATCTATAGTGTTCCCCATTTGTTTTTATGAACGATTGTTGTTTAGGTATTGACATCAAGAAACACATTGTTATCACTTCATTAGGGGACACCTTGCACCCTAATCTACGTAAGCATGTGGAGAAATGACATTTTAGATAGTGGAGTCCACACAGTTGGTGCACTATTGGTAATACCATGCAGTCTAACCATGCATCTTGTTCCTATTAGATAGTTAGGGATTCAGAGTTATCTTACATTATATAAAATAATGCAAGATAATCATGCGACTCGTCCATGCCATTAAAAAGTAGAAAATTACCTTTGTACCCTTTTCAATTTTTCCATTAAAAGTCCTATCATCCACCTTATTCAAGATTTTCATCCATGGGAGAATCCTCCATGATTTTATGGTCCTCTTAAGACTCAATACTTTGGTGGTTTTGACACCAATTCTTCAGGGAAACATCAATTAATCCTCGTTTCTCATGATTTCTCCTTCATTTTAGGGTTTCTCCCCCTCCTTCTCAAGTTCAAATTTTACAATGGGTTATTCGGCCTTTGGACGGTTTAATACAATTTCTTTGAATGAGATATTTCTCTTTGTTGTTAAATCAAGCCATTATAGGTTTTATTAGTAGAGTGGTTGAGTTTTTTCACCAATTTCTAGATGTTTCCATGATTTAGGTTGGTGGTTCCATGATTTTACATTATTATATGAGTTTAGTAAGATTTATTTGTTTAATAAATGTGTTCCACGAATTATTTTTCTAATGGAAAATATTTTTTTCAAAAGGTTTCACACGCATATGTGATGGAAGTAATTTTTTTCAATATTAAATTAGATATACTTCTTCTAGTTTTTGGTTTGGTTCTTTTTGGAAGTGATTTATTCCTTGTTTGAAAGGTGAATAATGAATTTTAAAATGGTTTTAATGGTGTGAATGTGTTGATAGTATATTTTACAAGGGAAATGGGTTTTCTTGTATGTTGGATTATTTATTCTATACCAATAATGTGTCTTTTAATTGTGAAAATAATGTGAAACTTGTTATAAAATGGGATTGATTTGAGTATGTATTTGAAATGGTATTTTAGAATGGAAATTATTTTATTTAATATGTATTCTAATTATGGTGTTTTCAAATATATTTCATGAATTGAGAATGTGGTGTAAAATGTATTGAAAAAAGGTTTTTTTGTGCATATGAAATGGAAAGTGTCTTTGTTTAGAGAAAATGATGGATTCATTTTGAATTTTGTGTCATTGGATTAATTTGAAAATGTGAAAGTGGTTATTTCCTTGTGTTATTAAAATTATTGGAATTTGTATATTAATATGATTATTAATTTGATATGTGAAATGGAATTTGAGCACAAACGGAATCCTCGATATCTCGGTCGGTGAACTAGAACTAGTTTCCTAGTGGAATAGGAAGTGGATGAGCCCCAAATTCATCTAGTGAGTTTGAAAATTAAAACACTAACTAAAAATGTGATAAGATTGGAGACTAATAGACCATGATATTTCCTTATCCTCTAGTGGATCATTCATGGGAACAGTATTGGTATTGGGTTATGATATACAAACAATTAAACCTTAGTATGGTATCCCCTATAGGGGCAGATGCATGAGATTGTTTTTGGTAGTTTAGTGGTGTATTTTTTATCACCATGTCATGGGGTTCATAGCGTCCCACTAGTATTAGAGACCAATATGGATTTTCCTAAATAGTGATTTCTTGTAATAGATTTCATATGTGATATGGGGAAAGTCATTGGTATATGATATTCCTTTGGTATGATTTTAATTATAAGAAATATTATTTGTGAAAAATGGTTTTCATTTAAATTTTTTTTAGGAATAATTTTTTTGATAGAGATTCCTAAAAAATGTGTTGAATGTTATTATTAAAAAACCCATGTTGATTTGTATTTTAATTTGAATGAAAGAAATATTTTCTTTTGATGGAATCCTATTTCGCAATGTCCCACAACCTGCATATAACATTTGGTGTTTGTAGACTTTATTATGTATTACAAAGGTAAATAAAATATTTATCATTGTGATGGTGGGTATAGTTTCTTAATTCAACTTCATGTAGGTAAATATGGTGGTAGCATGAGGCTGATGTCCCTCTTGTTGAATGGAGGTTTTGGGAGTGTTTTTTCAACATTTTTCTATAGTATGATTTGTGTTGGTTAAAGTTAAAAAACATCAAATATAAAAATTTGTGTACTTAATTTGGTTATAGTTATTAGTTATTGTGTTGTTTATTCTTGTTGGTTGTTTATGAGTATATATATTGGATAAATCATTCTCAATATATTGTTTCGATAACCAGGCACTAGTTTACTACATGTTGGGATGGGGAACTCCCTATAGGCCATGCCACATACCCGGTCCAATGTTGAGTTGGTTGGAATTCTAGATTTCTTAGTAACACTTGTCGTGTTATTTAACTACTTTCCACTATAAAACAAAAAATGTTAAAATTGATAACTCTAGGAATAAAGGACACAAAACAATCAATAAAACATTTGTTAAAATTATTTCTTGATTAATAGTATACCATTCCTTGTCCCCCACTCCATTATTGTCTATTTTTAGTGAAATTATTAGTTTATTTTTTTCTCCCTTTATATTATGTGGTTACAATTACAAAAAATTTCATTATATCCAATTACAAAAGGGGATTCCTAGAATCCCTTCATGACCATACAAATAGTTCTTTCTTAAAAAATCAAATCCACCCACTACACATATTTTATAATATTCTATATTTTCCATGATCCTATTTTCCTAAGAGGGGTTTTCAAGATCTTCATTACAAATAAATCCTTTTAGAGAAAACCCAAATCCCCAATGTGGGTAATTTTTTTCATAACACCATTTCATTTTTTTCTTACATTACCAAAAAATATTTTAGTTTTAAAATATAATTAATTATGAATTTTTAATATAATATTTTTTATTATGATAAGTTTATTTCTTTTAACCACCATTCCACTTCACTATTCGAAAAAATTGAAGCCACATTCATGATTTTGAGAGATTGGGGCCTCCTTGAAGCAATGATTTCATTTTTTTAATAATCAATACTCATATATAAAAATGATATGATTGATGAATAAATGATTAATTAATAATAATATTATTATTATTAATTTTTAAATTATATACCTACTTATTTCCCTCTCGTTCATTGAGAAATAACATCTTAAACCATGTTTTCTGCAGAATACCACTTCTGTTTCTTAAAGTATCTCATTTTCATATAGAATAATTTTTGTAGATATATTAAATTATAATTCACCAAATTAAAATTATCTAAATAATATCATTATGACAATATGATAATAATATTATTCAAAAATAAAAAACATTCATAATCGTTATTATATGTTCGTTATGTTATGTACATGTTTGGGTTGGTCTAACCACCTAAATAAAAATGATATTAAATAATATCATATATGACACTGATAATATAATCACTACTAATATTTGTTAAAAATTTAAAAAAAATATGTAAATTGTTGTTTATAGAGTGGTTAGTATAATATTTAACTCATTAATTTTGATACTAACATCTATTTTTAAAAAATCTTTGAATCATGTACATAATCAAGTTTATCTATAAGGATCGATAAAAAAACTCCCTTGGAATGAAATTTAAAAAATAGAAATTATTTAAATGCATAAATTCCAAGCCTTTTATAAATTTTAAATGATTAACCTTTGCAAAATAAGCATGAGTATAACAGTTATTAAAGAATGTAGTTGAAAATGAGTAAGATTACTCACACCATATATCCAAAATAGATACTAACTATGTAATATAAATATTGAGACTAATTATAAATTATGTTTATAAAATTTATTTTAATTTAATTAGGATTTAGAAATAATATTAATATACCATTGTTTGTTTTGAACGATCTTATAGTTCATTTGATTAAGATGTGAATCAAGGTAACAGTTTCTTATCTAATACTTTCACCCCATGAGAAATATTTCATATTTTAATAAATGTTTTATATTAATTGGACCATATATTTCTCATTTAATAATTTATAACATAAACCTTTCATTATTCATGGTATTTAATGTTTCATTTGAAATATTATCTTTAGAGTGGGTTTGAATCAAATATTTCAATGTTTTTAATGGTATTTTGACTGAATTTGAATTCATTGAGATACATTTTTATTATTAATGAATTATTTAATATGTTATATATGCTAAATATTTGATATATTAAACCAATAAATGCCTTTCATGGAGGGTGTTATAAGTTCAATTTCATTATCTCTCTCATTCATGGTGTTCTGATTTTAATGTTACAAGAGAAGTATCTTCTTTTTGACTAAATTTATTTCTCATTTAGTTATAAGTTTTCCACTTGATTATGATTATACAATATTGTTTTATCCTTAAAATACAATTAATATATTTTATTTCATCTTATTCTCAATCGATGTAACAACACAAAATTTAAAAGTATGATCCTTTTATTTTATATCATGTATGACATAAATCACCAAGCGTGTAAGGGAAGATAATTTCTGGAGAATTTATAATATATTTATAAATTAAATATAATTTATAGCATGAAATACATGTGATTCTGATTTTTTATGCATCACACACAACATAAACCTTCTTCGATAGATTGCATAATATGCAATACCGAGTTTTAACCAAACAATAATGTACTATTGTAATATTATTATATAAATACACCACCTAGTCATTAAATTAGTAATTATGAATAGTATTAAATATCCTATGAAAATATATGGCCAAATAAAATATAAAATTAATTAATTGGTTACAAAAAAATTATAAATTTAAATATAACCTAGTTTAATATAAAATAAATATTAATATTTTTATGCTCACAAAGGTGTGGTATTAATAAATTAAACTAAATAAAATTAATGAATTATATTAATGAAATATATATGTCATATATTTAATAAAATATTTTTTATAATCTTATAATATATTTGATAGACATTATATAAAAATAAACTCAATATTACACATAATTACCTATATTTTAATTAAGTTACTTTTAATGCCTTTTAATGGAGAATCTATTTTAAATATGAATTTTGATATGTCATTTTATTTAATATGTAAAAGTAGGATTAATATTTTAAATATAAACATAAAATTTTGGTTAGGGTGTCATTTTGGGATTTTTTGTGAAGCTTCATTTTTTATCAAAAAAGTGAACATTAGTGAATCTTCGTTACAAACTGCTTTTTCATCTAATTTATTTATAGGGATAAAATATAACATAATTTTATTTAAAAATTAACTAGATTATGTTTTTATAAATTAATCCAATTTAGTTCATTAGAATCAATTTCACTTTTAAAATGACTATAAAAGCAGACCAGACTATTGGAAGCTTCTACATTAAAAACCTACATTGTCATCCTACCAATAGGATTTATTTTTAATTAATTTCATCCACTTATATGATTGAAATTTTGAAAAATGGATTCCATATTATTAATAAAAATAATTTATAATTTTTAAAAAGTTCAAAATTGTTTTTGACCACAGATATCAGTGAATGTATTTAAAATTAATTACAAGGATTAAGCTTAAATTAAGACTAATAAAAGACTAAACCAGAACCTGATGGCCAAAATCGACCTATAGAATTGTCAAAGAATTATTTTATGCCAATATTTAAAACCTATACTCAAATGGATCTACATTGGACAATAAATGATAGACAATTAAGAAACAATACATTTGTTGGGGTCCTTTATTTTAAAATATTACAAGATATTCTACCCCTCCTCCCTTATAAAAGGCCTCCTTCAATACCACTTCCTCTCACCACTCAAGCCACATTGTCTCAACACAAATCTGCAGAAATTTCTACCAAAATTCCCTCCCTTACACTTTGAATAAATACATTGGTCAGAAATAAATTCAAGGATGTCTTTTGTGAAAACAAAACAAGTTTCCAAATTTAAATGTAATATCATCCCTGAAACTCATCTCTTTTATTTATTTCCACCACTTCTACAACTCGTATTCTTCCATATTTATATACAAAATAAAATATTATAAATATACTAGGATGTATTTATGATAATAATTTGACCAAAATATACACACACCTCCATTTAATGGGAAATGAACATAATGTTTACTTGTAGACAGACCACCGTCTCATTAAATGATGGCTGTTTATTTTTCCATCACAGCCTCTCATGGTGGCCATTATGATAGAAAATATTATTATATATTATATTTATTATTTTTATAATATCTTTATTCTTATTTAATTTATATTTATCATATATCTCTAGACATTTCATTTTTTATAAAAATGATAACGTAGTTTTCTGAAGTGTGGAGGACCTCCTTCACAAAGCGATGTGCTTTGATGACACTATACATGGAATATGAAAATGATTGTTTTAATTACAAATTTGTGACCTATAAAAAATATATATGATATTCGTGAAATATTTTTCATTCATGAAATATAATATATGTGTGTGTGTGTGGCTGTAAATGATTTTCTTTTTTACCATCTCAAATATATAAAATTGATAACGTCATTCATAGACATGTGGACTACGACCCCCTAAACATGATGTGATTCCATTTAAATAAAAGAATAAAATATATATATGTATATATGATTAAAAATATGTTATTTATGATATAATTATCAATCTATAATGATATAATTATACTAATAATCATTCCAAAATGATCATTGAAAAATGGGAACATTACTCGTGTGTTTGTACGATCTACCGTCTCCATGATCATAAAATTGTTTCATTTTTCCTAATGATATTAAATTATTTATTTTAAAATTTTAATTTCTAAATAAATATGTTAATTATGTCATGTTTATTATTCTATAGTTGTTATATAATTACCCATTTTACTATAGTTTACCAACAATAGTTGTTTTGACACATAAAAATAATTTGGTCAAAACACATGATGTAAAATTTATTGTTTACATAGTTGTTCACAACATGGAAATAACTAAAATGAAATTAATAATAAAAATGATAAAATTTATTAAAAAATTAAAAAATTATAATAAGTTTATTATTCAAGAATTTAATGGACGTTCTTCCAAATGGAAACTCAAGGTAACAGATTCATATCTCACTTTCATTCCCTAAGGCATACTTAATTGTTTTGCACCTAACATCTTTTATATGGTTTAAATGATTAAATATTTACATATAATATCATTAATTATTTTATATTCATGGTATTTAAATGTTTTATTTATGATTTTTTACCTTTGTGTTTTCCAATTCAGTTGGTATTCCATTGGTCAGGACTTCCATCTAACTTTATACATCCGTGAGATAGATTTCATATTCACCACTTACTTATTTTGTGTTGTGTTACTACTACCCATTTTTCTATATTATATAAGTAATTAATTTATATTCAAGTTCATTAGTTCTTTTATTTTATAATTATATCTTTGGGATATTATGATTCCAATGTAAGAGATTTCATCTCAATTTCATTTCATTGTGGCATATTGTACAATTATGAATATGGTTTCTTTTATATGGTGTATATATTTCCATTGAAATTTTATATCAATTATCTCTTTAATATACTAATATTATAACACCCATTCAATTTTACCCTTTCATGAGTTTATTATTGACAAAAAAATTAATGTGGTATGGGACAATTTGGAATTTTAAATATTTTTTCTATAAAACGATTCCTAATGATTTTTCAAGGGAATTTACTTTCCTAGAAATTATATAACCATTATTCAATAAAACATTTAATTATAAACTAGTTATTAATTACCATTTCATCTATTAGTACCATTTATCAAGTATTTGGTAATTAACTTGTTTTACAAAATGTTTTTATGAAAACCTGAAACTTTCTCTCTCTTCATTCAGAGAAGCTATTTTATTCTAAAAACCATTTTTTATTAAAAAAAATCAGAATAAAATATTTTGGTAAAGATACTTCTACCCTTTATTCATTTTACTATGTTTTCAATTTATTCTTCGTATCACTTTCCTAACAATGCACCTTTCATAAATTTTACCATATCAAATGAATATTCCTTTTTACCTCGTACAACATATATAGATTTATCCATTGTAATTTCATTGATGCATCCTTTTCATGTTTAAAAGGTTTATTTTTAATGAAAATATTTTGAAAAGGTATTTTCATTGAAAAATATTTCCAAAAGGTTTTTCAAAATAAAAGGGTTTTCCACAAGAATTTTTTAATTGATTTATTCTTTTAATTCATTAATGAAAAAACCCTCTATTTTACCCCATTTTGGATGTTTGGTATAGATACCATCCTTAATTTTCCCCAAGATGGTTTATTATTAATTTTCCTAAGGATAATATTTACATTCAATACTATGATTTATTTTATTGTCATATAAGAATATGTAATATTGTATGATCATCTAACATTGAATTTCCCCTAATTATCAATTTCATTTTTCATGGATATTAATATTTCCTAAAACATATACCATTTTACATACGTTGCTGACTTTGACAATTATTTGAATAATTGGAGAATTAATGATGAATCTGTATATCTCATTAAATATATTTATTTGATAAGGAATTCTATGGATTTTGATAATGAGGAATGCGTTGGACTAGAAGTGATGGGTAAAGCCCGAACAATATATTGATTCTTGATGGATTGAAATGTTTTCATGTGATGAATAATTGTGAAAATTTGATTATACCAAATGTTTGAATCCTTCTGGTGAAATACCATGATGGTAATATGTTTTCATATTACTATTACATAATGTACATTAAAAAGTCACTTCCCCTATTTAGATTTATTTATTATTCATCCATATTATTTTACATTGACATACTTATGGGTACATTTCATTTTAAAACATATATTAAATGGCATTATTATCAGTTTCTTACCTTTCTATATTGATTTTGTCTTATCTAGTTATTTGAATGGCACATATATTTATTTATTACCTTGAAATTATGTTTTTCAACTCCTTCTCACTTTTTTTGATTCCATGTTATATGTTTTCAATTATTTACCAAGAAATAATTATAACTCTCATTAACTCCTTGTTTTGTCCATTTTATGTTCTCCTTACAGAGAATTTGATATCACAATTATTAATTTTATTTCTCCAGAAATACAAGAAGTCTACTATAAAATATATGCACAAATAATTTTATAAGTAAAATAGTTATCCTCAATGTTTTTGTTTTTTAGAAAGAAGAAAAAATGATATAATTAGTGTATTCTTTTGTAATTAAATACGCGTTAATCTATCTAGTTTCCTAATACAACTCACTAATCAGTTCATTAGTGCCTGAATCATTGTAATTAATCCAATGTAATTGATTTTAGACACTAGCTCTGAGATATATGATGTTAGGTCACTATAGTTTGTATAAGAGGATGTAAAGAAGCAATGTTGAGAATTAGATTTAGGAAAACATAAATTAGAGAACATGATCCTAATGTATGAATTGAGGATAAATATATATGAAAAGATTAAAACACTAGAATTTTGGTAATTTTTGGATAATATGGGTCATCCTAGAAATGAATCCATGTATAGATACTACAAGTGGACGTAGTTCTTACAGAGATCTACCTAGGAATAGTAACTCTAACATGGTGTTCTGCACCTGAATCATGGTATCCTGGTACATGAAAATAGGATTTACTACGCACCTGGCCTGACACTCTAGAAGGATATGTTTAGGTTAACTCAAATTTTCTTTACAAACCATTATGAATAATTTGAATATATAATGGAAATTAATGGTCGAGGTTAAACATAAAGAGTTTTCGATTGAAGAAAAAAATTAATTATTCCGGAATCCTATAAATGATATTGTGTTCAACCCATAGACTTATTAAGGATCTATTATGATGACTTATTTTTGGGATTCAAGATTTAAATTTTATAAGTATTTTACAGATGGAATTTTTTCTATATGAATCATGGAACGTCTAAGTATAATGCTTTATTTTAGAATCATATATTATAGCGGAATAACAGTATTTGAGGAATAATGAATTTATAATTTATTTTCATAATTTAAGGATATGGATAAACATAAGTGATTATATGATCAGAATGGACATCATACTAATAGTCAATTATGATTATAAGACATTGTAAATAATTAGTTTTATTGAAAATCATAGATTAAAAACTATTTAGTGATTAACCGAATTCAAAGGATGTCCACCATAGTTATTTTGGAATTATATTAATTTTTATTTATAAAATTAAAACCTATAATTTTGGTGACAACCAATCATGTTTGGTAATCCTATGAAGCTAGAACCCATGACTGGATTACAATTAGGGTTTTACTACAAGAAACGACCTATACGATGTCCTAGTTTATGTGCAGTTCTTTAAAAAATTGATGAATAAATACAAATGATGAACCAATAGTTTTTCTTTTTTTATTTATATATTAATACATTAACAATATTAATTTTTGTGAATAGTTAGATAAGAATATTTAGACTTGTAACTCTTTTATAGGACTTATGATCCTTTAAATGTTTTTTCCATAGCTTTTAGAATAAAAAAGTCATTATATATTTTTCTGAGTTACCGGATGAAATAGAATTATATAAAAGCACAAAAAAAGATAGAATTGTTCATATAAAATTCAAAACTACCAAGTACTAATATTTAATTACATTCTTGGTCATCAAATTAATTACAAAATATTTGAAAAATGATAACAAAAATGTGTTTTCCTAATACCTTATTTTCTATTTAATTGATGGTCTACTAAATCATCTCATGTTTATTGAAATGGTTCCCATCAACAATACACTGATAAATCACTTATTTGTGATAGTTGACTTCAATCTCTCCCTTTGGATGTTTATGCATTTCATCCATGTATGTATATATACTTACCACAAATGTTCTCATACATAGAGACCAAATTACATGGTAGTCTATATAACCTTTTTAATTTACATTGTCTCTTTTATATAGGATGTTTTATTAACTCTTCTACTAATGTGGGGTTTAAATGTAAGAATTATTATACAATTTATTACCAATATTTTGTTTAAAATTCAATGACGTAATTTAATTACGGTTGGGTGAACATAACACCCCACAATTCTAATGTAAGAACACCATATACAAAAGTTTGTATGATAGGAATCACCTAGCGTGTAAAAGAAGAAAATTTTGCTGGAATTTATAATATATTTACAAATTTAATTTAATTTATACATTTCAAATTAATAGGTACTGAGTTATTATGAATCATTGGAAACAATGAACTTCCTTGATAGATTCTGTTATACGCAAGGCCACATTTTAACCGAAAAATAAATTATTATTATAATATAATAATAATAAATCAAGACCTAGTATTCAAATAAGTATTTATGAATAATATCATCTAATGTATGAAAGTATTTGGTTTAAAATTAATATAAAATTAATTTTTATATAACCAAATATTCTGAAATAAAAATATAAACCAATTGCATTGAAAGGAAATATTATTTTATTATACTCACAAAAGAATTTTCTATTAATAAATAAAATTAATTAAAATTAGTGAACAATTAAAATATATATGTTCTATATTAAATTAAATATATTTGTTAATTATCCAATAGATTTTATATAAATATGATAAGAATAAACTCAATATTATTTATAAAACCTTATGTTTTTATTAAGGCACTTTTACTAACTTTTAATGGATAAACCATTTAAAATCTGAATTTTGACACATTATTTAATTTAATATATCAAAATAGAAAATATATTTGAAATATAAGCATAAAAAGTTGGATAGTGTGATGTTTTGGTATTTTTTTTGAAGATAATGTTTTTTTCAAAAAAGTGAAACATTCTGAATTTTAATTCAAAAATTCCTTTTCATCAAAATTATTTTTATATTTAAATAATAATATTAATTGGTTTTAATGATTAATTATATTATATATTTATCAATTAATAATATTTTTTTATTTTAATAAATTTCACTTTTAAATTGCCTATAATAACATAGCAAACTTTAGGACATTTTTACTTTAAAAACCTACATTGTCATCCTGCTTGGAGGATTAATTAAAAATTTATTTCTAACCCTTATGTGATTTAGAATTTGGATAAATGGAATACATATTTTGAATCAAAATAATGTATAATTTATATTAATATCAACATAGTTTTTACCAAAAATATCAGTGATTCTAATTAAAATTAATTATAAGGATTACGATCAAATTAAGGCTTATAAGAGACTAAACAATAAACTCAAGTCCTAATTCGACCAATAAACGTTTCCAATACCTATTTTATGGAAATATTTCTACCCTATTCTCCCACCTATTGAAATCAGTCCATAATTTATCCACTTTTCTTAAACAATTTATGGGTGGGGTTTCATTCTATTAAAATATTAGAAGAGATTATACCCCCACCTACAATATAAAAGGACTCCATCACTTCCACTACCTCACACCTCTCAAGACTCATTGGCTCAACAAAAATATGCCAAAATGACTCATAAAAATCCCTAATTTCCTAATTTAATCCTTAATTTGGGAATAAATAAATTAAAAGCTGTATTTTGGTGCAAACCAAATGTAGTACCTGATTTATAGGTAACACCCACCCTCAAACTCTTCTCTTTTATCAATATTGTACTCTCCCTAAAATCTCTTTATTAGATATTTATATAAACAATAGATTTTCCCCAATATAATAAAAAACTTTTTATAATAATATTTAGACCTACACTTACACATACCTTCATATAATGGGTAAAAAAAAATGTTTACGTGTAAGCAGACTATCACCTCGCTAAATAACGATTGTTAAATTTTACATTACTGCCTCCCATTGAGGCCATTATGATATAAAATTTTATTATATATTATACACATAATATTTATAATATATTTTTAATTATTTAATTTCTTTATAACACATACCTATATACTTTTAATTTTGTTTAATAATGCTAACATCATTTGTTTAAGTGCGGACTACCTCCACCTCAAAGCGATGCAATGCATTCACACTATACATTGATCATATAAAGTATGGTTTTAATTAAAAATATGCAACATACACACCATATATATGATATTTATTAAATAATTAACCTTTTTTAAAATTATATATATATATATATAATTGTATATAATATCCTTCATTACCCTCTTAAACACTTAAAATATGATAATGTCGTTCGTGGATGTGTGGACTACCGCCTCTTCAATAAGATGTGGTTATTTTCACAACACATAATTCTATATATAATTATATAAGATTAAATAATATGTTATTTAAAAAATTATTTTCATATTGGAAAGATAAAATGATACTTATATTATTTCCATAATGATCTTTGAAAAATGGGATCGTTACTCATGTGTGCGTACAGTCTACCATATCAATGATTGTAATGTATGTTAATTTTTCATAACAATATTCAATGATTGATTTTAAAATTTTAATTTATTTTTAAATATGATAATTATTACATGGTCATTATTTTGGAGTTGTTATATAATTACCCCTTTGAAAATAGTTGACCAAAAATAGTTGTTTTGACCTATAAAATGAATTTGGTCAAAACACCCAACATAAAACTAATTATTTAAGTAGTTGTGCATAAAATGGTAATATGTGAAATAAATGTAATGATAAAAATGAAAATCATATGATGAAAGTATAAAATTAATATTATTTTATTATATAGGATGTTAATCGACGTTCACTTAAATGGAAAGTCAATGTAATGTATTCTAGTCTCATTTTTATTCAGTGAAGCATACTTAATTGTTGTGAACCTAAATTCATACATATGGTGAACATACTTCAACATTGAAATATAATATTATGAATTATATTATCTTTATGTTATTTAAATTTTTATTGAAGGATTATTACTTTTGGGTTTTCCAATTCATTTAGTACTACATTGGTAAGGATTTCCATCTGACTTGTTACATATAAGAGATAGATGTCATAATCAAAAATTCATTATTTTTTTTGGTGTATGTATGGACTATTATGATATATTATATAATTAAATAATTTATATTCATGCTATATAGATGTTTCATTTAATTATTATTAATTATTTATCTTTTGATTAATATTTTTGTGATTTCATATCAATTTCATTTCTTTGAGGCATATTTTATAGTTATAAACCTATTTTATTTTATATGAAGTATATATTTACATTGAAATATTACATAATCAATATCCTTAATTTCATGATATTCTGACTCTAATTAAATTTTACTCCTTTACGATGTTATGATTTATAATGTTTCGAAGTGCTATGGGACACTTTGGGATATTTCAAGATTATTTTCCTCAAGACTAATCCTTATGATTTTCAATAGAATTTCCTTTTAAGGAAATTATATAATCATTGTTAAATAAACCCTCTCATTCTCATATGGTTATTCATAGACATTTTAATGTATTAGAACCATTTTTACACTCTTTAGTAATCAATATGTTTTAGAAAATGTTCTTAATAAAACCCAATTTTATCTCTCTCTTTAGATAGAGAACCTACATTATTCTAAACACCAAGTGTTTTTAAATTGTTTTTCAGAAAAAAAAAAATACATTGTAATGATATTTATACCTCTTTTTTATTTCACATTTGGTTTTAAAATAATATTTTTATATAATTCTAAAAAAGGTGTTTTTAAACCTTTTTACCATAAAAAATAATATTCTTTTTTCCTCATATGACATGTATGGATTTATCCGCCATCATTTCATTGAACCCCCTCTTTATGTTTAAAATGTTTATTTTTAAATAAAACGTATTTAAGAGCGATTTTCAATGAAAATATATTTAAAAAAATTCAAATTCAACGGATATTTTCATCATGATTATTTTAAAAGATATATTCTTTTATTTCATCAAGAAAAACAACCCTCAATTTTATCCCACAAGGTATTTCTTGTATTGATACCAACCATTTTCGTCATCTTGATGGTTTATCCTCAATTTGGTCAAGGATAGTATTTAAAATAACTTCCATAATTTATCTATTAGTGATCTTAAAAAATTTAATATCTTATTATCATCGAACATTGAATTTTCCCTAGTTATCCATTCAATTTTCCTAGATATTTCTATTACCTAAACCATATACTATTGTACATATAATGCCTATGATGACTAGAATTTATTAATTAAGTAATTATTAATGAACCAATACTTATCATTAAATTTTGATATTCGATAAGTCATATTATTTATTTTGATTATGAGGAATGCTTTGGACTAGAAATGAAGGGTTGGTCCAAAATAGTATATAGCACCTTGATGCATCAAAAGGTTCTCATGAGATGAATAATTTTGAAAATGGGTTTCTACCCTAAGTTTCAAACTTTCTTGTGAATGGTCTTTATGGAAATACGTTTTCATCTTCCTAATACATGAAATCATCTAATAAATCATTTCCCACATCTAGATTCAGTTATTCTTCATCTATGAGATTTTGCATCGACATATATATCGATACATTTCGATTCGATTCATTTATTAAATTGAATGTTTTTTAGTTTCTTACATTACCATAGTGATTTTTCCTTATTTAGTTATTTTAATGGAATGCATTTTTAGATATTACCTTCAAATATTGTTTATTTAGTTCCTTATATGATTATTGATTACATGGTACTTTTTAAGTTATTTAGAATGAAATAATTTGTACTCTAATTGATTTATTGTTGCATCAATTTTCTTTAATCTTTAGAGAGCATTTGAGTTCACCCATATTATTTTTCCTTCCAAAAGAATCCAATAAGTCCACTCTAAATTATATTCATGGATAATTTGTTGTTTTATTAGAGTTACCCTTTGTGTTTTTGTTTTTTACAACGAATAAAAAAATAACTTGTAATTAGTGTATTATTTGTAATGAAATACTAATTTATGTTTCTAGTTTTCTAAGATGTTTGAACTAATTAGTACTTTTGGGATTGATTCCTTGTAATTATGCCAATGTAATTGATAGATGAAACCAGCTACAGTCTATCAAGGGCCAAGTTGCTACAATCATGGTTAGTTAATTTCATCTATATCATCATCTATGACGAAATAAATTATCAGATATTATTTTTATGTAATAATAAAAAATATTGTCCCTTCCAATGGAATTTTTTCTCTATATAAATATTTTCTATCCCAAAATATTTCTCATCTATTTTTATAAACACTAATATTTATTATTATCTATGATGATAATATTTATATATAGAACTATTCTATGGAAATATATAATACTATTTTAGTGTTGTGGGGTTAAAAATAACGATATTAAATAATTTCAATAACATTTAAAATTTTTTTAAAATCAAGAGATTAATCATCCAACAAACATTTTATTTGATGAAAATAATTATTAAGGATTTATTATTGAACATCATTTTTCAAATGATAATATTTTCCCATATATTCAATAAATTGTATCCCAAAATATCATTTAAATTTGACCCATCACATCGTATTTTGAAAAATATATTAAATATGTCTTCTCATGTCTCTTTTTACAACATTTAATAAGAACATGAATTTTGACTATAATTTTAATTTTATATAAAAGTTTCTAACTATATTTTGATCTTTTCTAAAATAAATTATTACTTCCTATATTTATAAAATAGTTATTTTTAATTTTCTTTTTAATATCTAGAACATTTCATTTTTAAATGTTATTAGTTTAAAAAAAACTAAATGGAATTTTTTATCAATATTATTTTATATTGATATATCTTATGCATTATAAATGATTTTCATCCTATGATACCCCCACCATCATTATTTGGATAGATTATGTAATTCTCATTTCAATCAAGGAAATGGTCCACCATTGCCATTTTCATAAATATTCATTGATGGTTTGTAAACCTAACATTTATTGTTATTCCTTATATTTAGAAAACACTTATATATATATATATTATTAATGGATTTTCACAAATATTCCATATATTGATTAACTGGGGAAATCATTGAATTAAATGTAAACCATTTATCATTATAGTAAAAAAATCTATATTCTATATTTACATTATTAGTGTGGATTTTATAAGAATCTTACTGAATATCTCTGGATAATAGTTTGTTTTCCATGGGTATAACATTTTATATTTTGTGATGTAATTTGTAATTTTTTCAATATTTAAATTCATTTAAAAGTCATATAAAACTCATTTTTTACATGGGTTTGACATGATGATGTTTGATTTCTTATGGAACACACATATAAGGATAATGATTGGTGGGGACCAATATCTTCCTCTAATACATTTCTTAATTTTTTGACTCATGGGACAGTCAAAAATTGGCATAATGTGTTAGTTCAGATATTTTTTGGAATCATGAGTTTTACCACATAGTCATGTGTGTACATAATTAGATTTTTCCTATAGGATTAAAATTAATGTCTTTTCTAATAAGTTTTTACAATGATTTGGCTATTCCATATCTAATATTTTATTCTAATATTATTCCAACATCCATGGTTTATTTAATTTCATGCTACGTAACATTCCATATTTACGCCAGTTTTATAAATCATTATGAACTGTTATGTTATAACATGCCTTATTCCAAGATCCAACATCAGTTAATTATTGTGGAAAACATCCAATGTATCCTAATTAAATCATTATTCTAATCTATCCTTTTAAATATCCAATGTCTTCAAGTGAGTTTGAATATTCAAGTGGAAGGTGACTTTATATTTATGTTGGTAATTTTTTTGGGGGAACCCAAATTTGGATCTATGATCTATTAATTCTGTCGTATCATGATGTTGTTTTTTTAATAGTTTTCTTAGTGTTTTTGGTTAGTTTTTAGGATAATTAGGTTTACTTACATAGGTTTATATGAATACTGATAATGGTGAAAGGTTATGGTTACATGGTTTAGAGAATCTTGTAAAATTTCTAATTAGAATTACCTATTTCGATCTAATATCTATAGTGAATGGTTGTATGGAATTTTAAATAGAATATTTTAAGGGAAATGTGTAGATTATATGATAAAAATTGGTTATTTGGATGGAATTAGGGCATTATGTGTTGTTTTTTCATTTTAATATATAATCCATCTGACATTTTTCATTTTGGTATATATTCAATGCACACAATCGATGCATAATTTGGTAAATCGTATGGTCCAACCATCTAAGTAGGGTGTACCTGGAGATATCCTACGACAAGATTTGTGCAGGATTAGAAAACAATATTTCTTATTAAAAAGGTATATCTACACGTTTCCTTTATAAAAATTTAAATGGTTATCCGTCTTTTAACTCTTCATACACGAGAAAAGACCTACCATCACGTTCGATTGTTTCTACTTTCTCCTCCTTGGTTTATTTTGAATTTTTGGTGATTAATTTTCATTTTGATGTGATTAATAACTTATGTTGGTCCACATTCTTCCATAATTCTATTTTCATTATATTTTTTCTCCCCTAGTTTAGGGTTTCAACTGTGATTCCACCAAAGCATGTGGGAATCAGATGTTATAGGTATGGTGTAACATCCCACCCATATTTATTATCATGAGATGATGTGGAGGTGCTACGTGGCATTTGGTGACATCCCCATGAAATCATAGGATTTAAATAAATTTAAATGGCCTCAAGCACATTTGAGAGAGGAATTTCCCTTTTAAATTAAAGAACCAAAATATATTAAAAATAACGACACAAACTTCTATATGATCCATAAGAAAAAAATACTATTCAAAACCTACCCAAACTATATTATATTATAAGAAAAAATAAAAACAATCTATTAGAAACAAATGAATTTTATTCTAAAAATCACATGAGAAATTAACCATCAACAACGAAACACACCCTTTGAGGTCCAACTCCATATTCCATTCCCATAGAATCATTATTCATCACTAATGAACTAAGATACATTTCTTTTACTAATGTATTCCTAGATGAAATTTGAAAATGTATAACAACACCTATGATTGTGGTCTGCATAACTCAATTGTATTTCCCCAATGTCTTCCTAACACACCGAACTAAGAAAAAACCATTTAGCACAATATTTATAAAACATATTTAAAGAGTAAACAAAGTAAAAAAACAATTCTATAAACAATTTTACATTAAACATAAAAAAATAATAAATAATTTTCACAATCATTTGTAATACCATTATCTATTTCTACACACACACCAATGCATTCCTAGGTGACAATTCTATACTCATGAGACGTGTCTGACTGATCCACTAAAGCATCTAATGGTGAAAAATTCATGGTTCCTAAATGGAATACACCTATAAGCATGGTAATGTATATGAATTTACTCACACCAAACATGTATTCTAAAAAAAATGTAAAACCATTCTACATTCCATTATTTAATTATATGTTTTAACAAACAACTTCAATGCATAAAAAATATAATTTTTAAATAAACATTTTAAAATTATAAACCAATGTTGATTTCGGAATTCCGAATAATTTTACATAAAAAAAAATTCAATGAAAATATTAATTTTTATTTCGATAAATAATCAAAAAATAATTTCACCAAAATTTCAATAAAATAAATAAAATAAAAATAATACATAATGTTCTAAACAAGTGGAGATAAGAGAAGATAGAAATACCACTACATGGTAGGAAAAAAGTAAGAATGAAAATATGAAACATTTAGTTTTGATCACAAATCATGTGTTCTTAAGTACATCTTGTGAAATTATATCGTGAAAAAAATTCATAAAAACATATATATTTAACTATCTATAGAAGTGTAGATGTATTGTTTCCTAAGAGAGAAAAACCTTGGGAATAAGATGACTAAAGAAGATTGTGTACTTACTAGGGAATTCATATATCCATTACAATTTTATTTTCCTAAGAAATGCTTCTCCATCAATGCAAATCATTTATCCAGTCTGGGGATAAAATGGAATTCCCGTTATTGAAGGATTATGAAATTAAAGGAGGTGTTGAAACTAAATTATTATTAACTCATCAATTTTGGGGCTATAATTGTATAATACATGGTTATCCCACATGGTTTAGATATTTGTGTGGAAACCATGTAGTGCTACTATTATGAACAAATCCCTTTCATAGTTGGGTTTCATGAATAAAAAACCATACACCAAATTGGTTTTTCCCACCAAATAATGATTTAGTTTTTTTATAGGTGGTCTCATGGTTTGGCCAAACCGTGTGACAATCATTCAAATTCCGAATAATTATTGTCTTCTCCAACATGGTTTCATGAAAGTGATTAATGGTTTCCACTGACCATTCACATGATTTTTATATTAATAAATTCAATTAAAACATATTGAAACGCATCATAATATTTTGAATCATAACCCAAAAATTCCATAAAATGAAATTAGAATAATAATGGATCATGTACCAAAAACTGGAGGTGAAATATTTTCTCCACAATTATCATTTTCATCAATAAAATGTAAAAACCAACTATTTTATTTCAAAAGTTCAAATTAATTATCTAACATTTTCTTCTCACACTCTCATGTTTATTCATCAATATAAACATGTTTATATAAAACCCATACTAAACTGATTCTTTTCCAATGCAAGATCTTATCTTGTATATCCATAATTCAAAACAGCACATGAATAATTGTAGCAGCTGTTAGAAGTTCAAAATAATCCTATCAAATAACATGGATATGATTAGTTTGGTACTTATTCAATTTAGATACATAAAAACCCATTTTCAATAGAACTAAACCCAGGTGGAAATTCCAATCTATATTTTACCACACCAACTCATTCAATTATATCTGTAGGGCCTATGTAATGAGGATATAACTTTTCATAATTAACAAAAATGATTATTAAAATTCCATTAGAAGATTATAAAAAACAAATGTTCACTATCCTCAAAGGATAATTCACTTTGATGATGATCCGTATATGATTTCTAAAAAATATGATATGTATCTATTATCTTTTTGAAGAATTAAATTTTTTATACTGTCTCTTGCACAAGTATAGGTCCAATTATTAATGTTTCACCTACTTAAACCAATAAAAGTGATGAATGACAAGGATTGGAATACAATATTTCCAATAAACCCATATATATTGATTCTTTGTAGTTATTATTGTATGAGAACACTATGAATGTTGTATGCACCTCCCATGAGCTAACAAAATACATCACACAATCCCTAATCATATCCTCTATCATTTCATTTTTTTCATTCAGAATATCTATCCATTTTTGGAAAAAAGGTCATATATATATTAAATAATTTTCCGAGGTATTACTGAATTGATTTCCAAAAATGAGTCATAGACCTAGTTTCTATGTTATATATATTAGAGACTAGAATGACATGAATAATTAATGCTTCTCAAATTTTGTGTTTAAAAAAAATCTACCATATTATTTTCATGAAGATAGATGAATTGAGATGAATTTGTTATCTTGTCCAAAATATCCCATAGAGAATCATGTTTTATAAACAACCTTTTAGACCTACTATAAACTCCATGTATTGCTCTTCCAATTTCATCATAGAAATCTATAGTGTGTAACATTCCAGGTGGTTATTGATGCTCTGCCTTGGCCTAATCATAGGTGAGGAATCTCTTTAAAACAATGAAACCTATCTATTTATGGAAACCAACCAAAATTGTGACCTCAAATATTTATACATCCTCAATATTATTGTCTAAAAAACACCTCTCAAAGAGTGGTATAAACTAATAATATGTTTCTAATCATACAAAAGTGTGACCACTCGATCTCTAAACTCAAACACTGAACACCCATATATCTTCCAACCATTAATGGCCTATACAAAATCAATTTTTAACATATAGTAACACAATTAATACCATATTTATGAGAGAAAAATATATTTCAAGAAAATAGGAACAAGTGAAACTAGAATGATAACTACATCAGTACCTTGGTCCATGTAATAGGGATGCATATCTTATATGACATCTACTAATTTCCACTCATCTTAATCACATTTATCTGACTATGAATATGAATTCATTCCCATTCATTGGTGTATACATATTGTTGATGTCAAACATCAACAGATACTCCATCCATCTTTATGACATTAAATTCAAATCAAATTATGAGAAAATGTGTTAAAAAATTTTATAATCAATAAAAATGTGAATTTCTACGATAAGTGATAATGATATTGTCTCTTCAAATCATAGACTCTAGAATGTAACTCGAAATCATTAATTTGGGAATCTTTCTAAAACACCCTTACCAAGCATGATCTGTAAGATACATCATGATCTCTCTTTATAATAGTATAACCTAACCCAAATCTTGATGCATCAAAATAGACTACATAACCCTGTCTACACTCTCGTAATTTTAGGACTGGTGATGATGTAACTATGACATTATATTCATGAGAATATTTTTAAAAAATAGTCATTTCATTGGAATGAAATACAGTTATTTTTTAAATATGTTATCAAAGATTCCTAATTCTGTAAATCACCTTATTGTTTTTTGTAGTGTCCAGAAAAGTCTATTAAAATCAATCTCCCAAATGCATTCACGGATGGTTTCCAAAAGATAAGAACATTAAAATTTTTAGGATCTATAAAAGAATATAATATAGGAATGAAATATAAATTGAAATTTAAGTATTATATCCTTAAATCACACATTAATATTTGATAATACAAATTATTTTCATGAAATATATCTAACACTAGAGCCATTATTTTCAAATAATCCACATATGTTGAATAATACACATGTATATTTTCAATAAGGACAACAATAATAGAATACAAATACTAATGATATATTCAATTGATAAATTCCACAAATATAGTTGGTATATTTTTCATATTAAATTACACGACCACATTATAATAATGGCCATATATGCTTCAATTAGATTTTTTATAATATCATCATTCTAAACATAAAACTAGTTATAAATAGAAAACAATTCTATTTTAAAAAACCAATTGGTCACTTCAATTGATCAAAAAAAATCATCAATTTTGGGAATAAGGTGGTTATTTTTTTCATAATATTTCTAAGCTAATGATAATCCCCAAAATGTCTTAGAGTTCTATCATCCTTCTTCAAAAATAGAACCAGAGCTAATAGTGGAGGCATTCTCAATTGAATATACTTGTTGTATTCCAATGATTCCAACTAAAAATAAAATTAGATAAATTATATTAACTTAATCATATAATATTGAATTAATATAATTTATTTTCAAATTAGGATATCATTCATAAATTCCTATTATCCTTTGAACGGATACCTTAAAAAAAATTAATTGAAAATGTCATGAAACTCATAAACAGTAGTTGTGAAATACCTAGTCCATATCTCATCCACGTATGACAAGGTATTAACTAACATATAATAAGATATAGTTCCATCCACGAGTTTAAAAAGTATTTCTATACATTCCATTACATACAAAACTCCTCAAAATCGATGCTTGGTACTATCAAGTGATCTAAAACATACCATGTTGGAATAATAGTCAATGTTGCCCTTGAACATGGTCAAATAATCCTTACCAAAAATCAATTAATAAAAATCAATCTCATGCAGTGGGATATGAAAATGAAACTAATTCCCATCCATAGTAATATTGTAATATTTAAAAATAAAGGATCAACATTTAATTTTTCCAATAGGAGTTAGAAGTTTCAAAACTAAAGGTATTGTCTCCATAGGAAAACACATTTGATCAAGTGTAAAATTATGTAATAAGTGAGTGGGATTTTATTTTATCAAAAAAATAATTCATATTTGTTGAATTAAAATTAATCATACCTCGCACCATTGAATGACTAGATTGATAATCCATGATAACATTATTATCTCCATACAATTGCTCACTCACTGAATTTTTCTCTTTGTTACCATGTTTATAATACAATGGTTGAGACGTTATGATGTTTTTATAATCATGATTGATTACTCAGTTCTAAGGATTGGAATTAATATGTAAAACTTTTATAGTTAAAGAATATGATTCCTGAGAATCACGAGATGTGTCTATATAACCAAACCATGGTTCACTATTATGATAGCATTTAATATGTCCCATTTGGTAGAAATTGTTCAATGTTCTATGTGGTATCTTAAATTTTGTTCCATATTATCTCAAAACACTCATTAAAAACAACCAGTATTACTTTTTACCCAAAGGATAATATTTTTTGTTTTATTGGTTTTATATTTTTGTTTAGAATGACTATCAAAGTAGGTGTCCCTCTTATGATTGTCCCCACTATTAGAGGTACCACTTCTTCCCATCACAATAGACATGCTCTATCAGACCATAGATCCTAATATAACCATTTCTGCATCTATCAATCTATTTAAAATCCTAGTGTAATATATTATAAAAATAATGGAAATCATTGAGTGAATATCTATTCATAGTCTCAATTCAAAAATGTGAGCCTTACTAGATGAACTTATAGCATATTCTTTGAAAATTCAATCTAAAATCTCAAATTTAACCTCATATTATATCACCATGATGATTCATTTCTAAAAAAATTAAAAATTTATATTGTTATAGGAATAAAAAAGGCTTATGAATATAATTTATTGTTATAAATTTTTTAAATAATCCTCTAATGCCATGACTTATCCAAATTTCACTCAAAATGTTAATTCGTATCAATGGTGTGACAAATCCTCCAGCATATACTTTTCCACCATTGTGGTCATATCTATTGGTGTTCAAATGAAATAAAATACATTATTCATCTAATTTAACCATACTTACTCTTTTTATGGATAGAAATTACACAAAAATATTTGTGGATTCCACTTTTGTAACTAAATAGAATTTTATGTCTAAAAATTCAATTCATTCATATTATACCTATCATTGAGTTGAAAATCAAGGAAATTTATTTTTAGGAATATTTGGTTCACCTATGGTTCAGGTGAAACCAGATTTTCATAAGAGGCCTTTAGTTGATTTCTATGGCTCCTACCTAGTTCCATTCTCTGTATCAAGAAAAAGTATTTATTTAGAATCTCTCATTAGAAACTAAAGGATTAGAAATTTTAATTTACAACATCAAAATCTATCAAAATATATCCTTCCATAATTCAACCATCATCTACATTTCAATCAATTTTTGAAAAAAATATAATCTTGCTTTTCAAGACAAAAATTTTCAATAATTAAAAAAACATGACATTTTTCATTATATAGACCATGGATCTCTAAATTATAATTCAAGACCAATATGATGTACTATTATCAATGAATGATATAAAAATATCATTGTAAGGAACATTAAGGATGATGTGGAACTACCTAGAAGTGTATTCAATCACTTAGAATCCCAAACACCCTAATGAAATTATGTTCATCCTAAAAAGGACATCCAAGACTTTTATGTTATAAAAGTACTATTTCATTGATTTTATCTTCACATCAAAATTCTATCAATAAATGTGGATCAATTACACTCAACCTCATAAAATCAAATAAATCATTCATTATTAACATTAAATTTATCAAATATACAATTATTTTAAATTTAATTTATTTCTTTCATAAAAAGATCATCCTTCTCATCCTTTTTAATTCTTATATAAATGATGACTCCATAGATACATGTTCCAAAGAAGAATATGTAAATCTATACAAAATTTCAATGTTAACGTTGATATAATCATTAAATAATTGATAATTTTATAGTCATAAAAAAGTTACTTATTTATCACATTTTCTAATGAATTCATTAGATGTCATTTATACATTACCTAAATGATAGTGATCTAAGCTATCATAAAAAAGTTCTATCCATATTATTTCCCACATTTTCACCTCTTTTTGAATGAATATATACATATAATGTTTTTGATGAATATATATTTCACCTTTATCCCCACCTAAATTATATCTAATAGTTATTAATGGTAAAAATCCCATCTATATCAAGGTATTTTTAGAGGAACTCTTCTCAAGTGGATCCAATTAATTTGATGAATACATGATAACCTATTCACTATTTATTGAGAAACAATAAAGTCCCTCGAGACTAAAAAATTGATCTTCCTAAATTGATAAGGACAACACCAGATCATTAACCAATCCCCTTTTTATTTCCAAAAATTAATTATCACATTGTTTTTTTCTAATGATTTTTACTCATTTAGGGTTTACTTATTTAGCATTCCAGATAAGAATGAAATGTTCCCAAAAACCCATTGGTAGTAGTTGTATAATATAATGGAATTATAAATCCCTATGATAATTTAATCAAGGTTTCATTCATCCACATATTTTGTTTTATCATGACCAATAATAATTTCATATTTATAAATAATATTCTTGAGAAAGAAAATCTATTACATAAAAAATTCACATTTATAAAGAAAAATTACATATAATTTAATTTTAATGTGCAAAATACAATAATTCTATGATTCACAAGATATTTTTAGAGACTCAAAAATTGAAATATATGGACATTACATTACTTTTTTGGAATACTTAATACATGTCAAAAATAGACCCCCAAAAACCGTATTAATTTAGTGTCATTGGAAACTATGAAAATTATCTTCTAATCATGGTGAAAGATCTTCAACATCTCCTATAAAGATCTTCCCCTTTGGTTTTCTTAACTAAATATTTCTTTATATCCTAGGGAAAAAAACATAAAAAGGGTGAGCTCAATATCTCAGTAAGGGTAAACATGGAGAATGTAAAAACAATCCGTAAACATTTGAATGTTAAAACATGAATATAAAACCTCAAACTCTTGAGCAATGACATAAATCATTGTAGTACAGAATTCATTGATCATAAAGGAACATTAATCAAGATAAAATAAAAATGTAATTGTGGCAAACCATTAAGCACATGATATGAAACTGTAAAAATCCATTCATTCAATATAAGTTAAAAAAAACATTCTCCTTGTACTTTTAACAGAAAAGTATAAAAGTTCATCATATGGTAAAAAAATTAAGATTCCTTTAATAACACAATGTAGAAGTCAAATAGGTGTAACCATTACTTTAAACATAAATGGAATAATATTAAACAATTTATAAAAAAATTTACGGACATGGATGAAATATATAACTCCAGTAAATACTTACATATAAGAAATCTTGGATAAAAATGAGATTGAAAAATTATCCCTTACCTTATGTCCAATTTCATCTATATGAGTCTGAGACTCATGTATAGATGGTTTAGACATATTATTAACTTGTAACCAAACCATAATAGTATTTATGATATTATATATGATTCACTTACGACTTTATATTACCTGTTCAATTGACAATTCCATGTTAATGCATCGTTTTGGGTATAATCATTTGATTTTTCGTATGTGTTTTCACTTGTAATTAGTCATATGGTTACATAGATAAATATTACATACTTCCAGAATGAAAAAAATTATTTATATATAATATATATTCATAATATAAATATATATAATAGATCAATAAATGGAACGAAATACACCATTCATGGAGATGGTAGACCGTACGTACGAATGAAGGTTGTTTTTATATTCTTATTAAATTGAATGGAATTAAATTAAATATATATATAAATAAATAAATTATCATTATTATTTCATATGTTTCTTTATTCATTATTATATATACTTTATAATCAATATTGGATGGCTAACATGGAGAATGAATCTCATCGCATTGTGGAAACGGTAGTCCGTACGTACGCACGAGCGACAATATCATTCTTTTGATATTCAAATCGTATATAATTGGATGGAATATAATATATAAACAATAATAATAATTTTATATTTATTATTTATATCATTTACACTTATTATTATACCCATACAAATGATGAAATGTTTGAATAACAAACTACACCACGACGTGGAGACGGTGAGCCGTACGTACGCAAGTGTGGTGACTTTTTCATTCATAGGATGTATAAAATAACTAATATTATTTTACCTTTTATATAAAAACATTAAATTATATATAATATACTATATTTATTATTTTAGAATGGAAACAACAAAGAAGGAGGAAGTGGAAGATGAAATGAACTTGAAATAGGTGGTGAGATATTTATCTCTTCTTCGGGTTCTTCCTTTTAATTTGTCAAAAGGGATCATTAAGATGGCTTTCTAACTAAATGAAGGCCTCTAAAATGAAGGGAGGATATTTGAGAGGGTATTTTGGAAGGGTTTAGCCGAGCCAATGTGCTTGGGAGGAGTGAATGTGAGAGAAGGTAGAGTGCCCTTTTATAAGAGGGGTGAGGGTCACCATAGAAAAAACATTAAATATTATATTATAATAAATTCATATTCGGTTTATAATGTCTAAAAAGTGACTTATTTTGAGGATAGTTTGGTTATGGGTCTAAATCCTCTCAACCAATAAGTTTTATACAAGTTTAGTTTACCATTTTAACCATATCATTTCGATTTAACTCTAAGTTAAACAATTTAACTTTTACCGTGTCTCTTGTATTCTTACACTATATGGTTAATAAAAATACTATAAACAGCCATTCAAACAAAAATTGGTTCATTAATGTCATATATATTATTATATAAGTATTTTTTCCGAACCTTAGATGTTTAAGACCATTATATCAATTAATAATATAATAATTGTTTTAAAAACATTTTTATGTAAATTTTGACACTATTTGGCATTTTTTTTTCTTTAAATTCATAACAACATTATTAATTTGAAAAAAATTAATCTCACAAACCCTAATATATTATATTAACCTATGAAATTAGTGTAATTCCTAAAAAGTTCCAAATTACTTTTATTTGGGTATTTATAATATCAATTATGTTAATAATTCATTAAAAAGGAAATTAAAGCATCATCATTGTGTCATAAATAAATTAAATTATTTAACGTCTGAAAAAAAAGTATCATTATGTAAGAAATATTTTTAGATTTCTAATTCATATTTATAGCCGAATTTACCTTATGTATAACCCTATATTAAAATTTTTTAGTTATTAAAATTTGAATTTAACTATTTTAACTCTTCTTTAAATAAAATAATAATAAATGTCCTAATCTAATCCAAGTGGACCTAAATGGTGATATTTTATTCCTAATGTTATTTTGGTCTAATTACACTGATACAATAGAATTAGGTCATTTTTTAGCGTAATAATAATATCATTTTTATCCTTAATTGCCCTATTTACTTTTAACCATGGGAAAAAGTAAAAAGATACTATTCACAAAAAATTATTTTTATCTTATTGATCCACATATTAATCCTTGGTATTAATTGTGTCACTGGGATTTTCAAAATTTCATTCACAAAAGCCGTAAAATTATGTTTTATGTGAATTTTCAAATTCTCCTAGGAGGTGGGTAAAAGACGGTAAAAAGTTCATTAAAATTATTATATATCTAAAATTATTATAAAATGAACCAAATTAATTTCCGTGAACATATATAGGTATTATTTATCTATTTTGACCTAAAATAAATTTAAATAAAATAAATTATTATTTAAATAATATTTCTGTTTTAACGAATAACTCAGTGTTTTCACTATTCATAAAAAATTCAATGTTTTCAAAAAAATACCAAAAAATCACCCTAGGCTAATTTAGATATTCCAAATCAAAAAATGAAGTCCATTTTGAATGGTATAATTAATAAAATTTAAAAAAGTGGGTATTACCATCCATAACGGCTAGTTTATATAATATTTTAATAACATATTGTAGTTTAGTGAACCCCGATATTTCATACCACACATGCTATTGAGGAAGGTCGCGATTGCGTGTAATGCAAGCCATGATAGGGATGTGTGTAGTGAAATTTACCTTTGGTGTTGCATATAACATAATCAAAACTAATTTCATTTATATATTAAAAGAAATCTATACTAAATGTTGCGTAGAATAACTTCCACAAAATGAACTTGAAATTGTGTGTAACACGAGGCAAGAATAGTTTTCATATGCAGTAAGATAATATGGTTTTTCGTATAGTAAAATATAATCTTGGTGTAGTGTACAATAGAGGTTATCAAAGAAATAAAAAATAATATATCTCACAAAATCTCAGGGTGTTACATTCTACCCCCTTTAAAATAAATTTCACACTCAAAATTTTCCAGGGTTATAAATTGTTTACTACTTGAAAGATTCAGTCATAGAAACCCACATCATATAAAGGAATACTAAAATATAATTCTAAAAATGAAAGTTAGAAACATAAATGATTCCCAAAGTAACTCATCACTGGGTTTCCTCATAAGAGAATATAGGTGCAAATATGGATATGGAAGAGAAATCTAACCATCAAGTTATGATTGAGAGTGGTAGAGAACATGGCTATGAAAAAGCCCACAATCACAAAGCCATAAATATTTTTTGTTCTAAGGTACCATTTGATTTATTGGATATGAGGGTCTTAGGACAACGTTTTTGGTTATCATGATCATTTCCCTAATGTTGATAAATTTTTTCACAAGGAGAAATACTTACTTTATTTTAGTGTAATATCATCATTGGCCATTCCATGAACAATTTCAACTTCATCTCTTATTTAAAGAAATGATGTTGAATTTGTCCTTGAAATACTTATAGATCATGCGATACAATGATAGGACATCCCATCTCTCTAAAAAAGTTAGAAAAAGTTATTAAATATAAATAAGTCCATCTATGGTGAGGTTAATTTTATATGATTCCAAAAATGGACTAAGACTCCAACTATCATACCGCATAATAAAATAAGACTAATTTATACAAACCAGGGACTTCTTATAGGCCAGTGGTAGGTGATAAAGGCAGGTCACATTTTGGTTGTGGGTTCAATTCCCACATCCTTGTCCGACACGATGGGTTGTCACCCATTCATCAGGTTCTCCCTTTTCCTAAACTACACTATTATAACATTCCATAAATAAAAACGAAAAAAATTCTAGCCTTAATATATACTATCTGATGTTCAACATAATCCATTCCAACCTTTAGGCATATCAGAAATACTTCTTTCCAATCACCTAGTATACAGAAAATGGCTACTATAAAGGACATCTATCAAGAATGTGAATACCATCATTTATCGCCCATATATCATAAGATATATCTTTTGGGTCACATACCAATCATTTGAATTCCTAAATCAGGTATTCTCTTGAAACAAGAGTTGACATCGAACCTTAGTGAAATCAAGAATGCTGTCAAATGTTAACTGTTTCTACATACCAAAGTCCCAAATATACTATATACTCAAACCATGATATCACTTTTTCCTTATATCAATCATGAGATCATTAATAATATCCAACATATTATTTTCTCTTTATCCCTTCATTATGTACATATCATCTTCTTTCCAAAAATATATGAATATCCATTCATGGTTACCAATACCATTCAATGTATACTTTCAAATAATCAAGGAATGAAAATAGTATAACAATTATTAGATGTTTATTTATTCAATAGTACCATTAAATTACCTATACAGCATTACTCTTTATAGACATAAAATCATCACACTACCTTCTTAAATCATTGACCAAGCATCAACAAGTCTTTCATCTCACATATCATTTGTAGTCTCTTCATCATCATCGACATAAATACTTCCCATATGACCAAGATGATTTTCTTCATGAGACTTTCCCTTAGGTAATTTGTTTTCATAATTCCCGTACACTCCGCATTTAAAACATTTAACCATTGTCGATGTCTTAGTAATACAATTATCCTTTTCCATGGTGTTAACTAAACCTTTTCCTTTGCAATTACTAGCTTTGTGTCTTTCATTTCCACACCCAAATCATCTTATAGTTCATTTGAAATATTCTCCTTGATGTCTCTACCCACATGATTTACATGAGGAAAATTGAACAATCTTTCCTCGATGATCATCATGAAACTCCTTCTTTCTCTTATTAATTGATTTCATGAAACTTACCAAAGTTATGATTATTGATCATATTATGAGATTTCTGATTAGGAATAATAAAGATGCTTCACCTTCCAAATCCCATTTCATTTTCTTGATCACGAAGAATATCATTTCATTTTCCATCATATTCTCCATTAACATGAATCTTCCGATTCCCAACCAATTTCTAAAACCCTAAAATAATTGTGTGAGAGGCCAAAATCATGCTAGGAAAAAAAATAATAAAGGGGAGTACATTCAATCTCTAACATCATAGGTTTAATCCTAGGTTATTCATGATTGTTATCATAATTATAGTATTGTAACCTATACTTATACATAACCTTAGGGACATCCCTAGATATACCTTAGAAATATCTCTATGGACATCACTAATGTTTTTCGGATCCTAGTTTTGAAAGTTTAACTCAGCCTTCACTCTGATACCAACTGTAGAGAACCTAAACTTGATGTACATTAACATTACATTACTTTTGCAGAATACTTAATACATGTAAATAACATATGCCCAAAGACCATATTAATTTAATGTCTTTGGAAACTCACAACATAATCTTCTAATCATGTTGAAAGATCTTCAACATATCCCATAAAGATCTTCCACTTTGGATTTCTTACCTAAAATCATTATTTATATCATGGGGAAAATAAAATATAAAAAGGGTGAGCTCAAATGCTCAGTAAGGGTAAGCATGATGAACTTAAAAACAATCCATAAACATTTGAACATAAAAACATGAACATAAAACATCAAAATCTTGTGCAATGACAGAAATCATGGTAGTACATAATTCAAAGATCATAAAGTAACATAACTCATGGTAAAATAAAACATATAGTTGTGGCAAACCATTTAGCACAATATATGATTTCCATAGTAACCAAGGAATTGCTGCCAAGACCATCATAGTGGACAAAGTCCATTACTGAATCAGGTTCACTCTCCATTCCATTTATGTATCACTGAACCTGATTAAATTGTTATTCCAGCCACGTCTATCTCATGAGATATAAATCATTACCCAATTAATTGGAGGGAGATATATGTCTCACCCATCTCATAATGAAATCATTCTTACATGTGCCACAACATAAACATAAATCATTCATCATAACCCAAAAAAATGGGTTTCATAAACATCATACCATCATAACATAATCCATATAAAACAAATGGATATCATTTCATAATAAGAAAAGTGGAACCATGTAAATCATATAAATATTATACTTGAAACATACACATATGAAATAATTTTATCTTAGATTTAAAATGGTTTTGAAAAAACACTTGAAATGAATACTTGAGGAAAATATAATTTCTTCTTCAAAATAATTTTCTTTTCACAAAATTCCATGAAATTTTAAAAGATAAATATTTTGATGAAAATACTCGTGAAATATTATAGAGTAATCTTTAATAAAATATAGTGTTATGAAACCGTAAAATTCCATTCAAGACATATAAGTTAAAAAAATTATCCTTGTACTTTTAATGGAAAAGTCTAAATGTTCCTCGTATGGTAAAAAAAGAAAGATTTCATTCATAACACAATGTAAAAGTCAATGAGAGGTAAAAATGACATTAAAAATACATGGAAGAATATTAAACACTTTATAAAAAAAATTTATGGACATGGAGGAAAAATATAACCCTAGTAAATACTTACGAATAAGCAATCTTAGATAAAATTCAGATTACAAAATTATCCGTTACCTTATGTCCAATTTCATCCGTATGTGTCTGAAACTTCTGTATAGTGGGATTATAAATATTATAAACTTGTAATAGAACAATAATAATATTTATTATATCATATATGATTCACTATCAACTTTATATTACCTGTTCAACTGTCAATTCCATGTTAATGCATTGTTTTGGGTAAAATCATTTCATTTTTCGTACATGTTTTGACATGTAATTATTCATATTATTAGTTAGATTATGATTACTTACTTCCATAATGTAAAACATGATTTATATATAATATATATTCATAATATAAATATATATAATAGACCGATAAATGGAATGAAATACACCGTTCATGGAGATGGTAGACCATATGTATGCATGAATGCTGTTTTTGTTCCCTTATTAAATTGAATGGAAGTAAATGGAATATATATAAACATAAATCCAGTAGAATTATTAATAAATATGTTTCATGATTACTAATTATATATACTTTATAATCATTCTTGGATGGCTAACATGGAGAATGAATCTCATCACATCATGGAGACGGTAGTCCGTACATATGCACGAGCGACAATATCATTCTTTTGATATTAAAATAGTATATAATTGGATCGTTTAACATATATTCAGAATCATAATAATGTTATATTTATTATTTATATAATTTAAAATCATTATTATACCCATCCAAATGATGAAATGTTTGAATAAAAAACTACACCCCGACGTGGAGATGGTGAGCCGTACGTACGCACATGTAGTGAATTTTTCATTCATAGGATGGATAAAATACATAATATGGTTGCACCAATTCTATAATAACATCATATTATATAGAAGATACTGGATTTATTATTTTACAATGGAAACAACAAAGACGGAGGAAGTGGAAGAAGAAATGAACTTGAAATAGGTGGTGTGATATTAACTCTTCTTCGGGATCTTCTTTTTGATTTGATAAAAAGGGCTACTTAGGTTGGATTTCTGAATAAAGGAAGGCCTCTACAATTAAGGGAGGATATTTTAGAGGTTATTTGGTCTGGGGTTGGTGAAGACAAATGGATTTGGAGGAGTGAGTGTGAGGTAAGGGGGAGTTCCCTTTTATAAGAGGGGTGAGGGGTACCTTAATAAAAACATAAAATATTATATTAAAATAAATTCATATTCAGTTTATAATGGCAAAAATGTTACTTATTTCTAGGATAGGGTAAGGATGGTTTGAAATAATCTCAAAAAAAGGTTTTATACAAGTTTAGGTTACCATTTTAACTTTGTCATTTAGAATTAACTCTAGGTTAAACAATATTACTTTTACCATGTCTTCTTTTAATATTACACTATATGGTAAATAAACATACTATAATCTGCCAATAAAACCCCAATTGGTTCATTAATGTCATATATATTATTATATATGTCTTTTGGACGAAACGTAGATTTTTAATACCATTATATCAATTAATAATACAATATTTGTTTTAAAAACTCTTTTATGTCAATTTTAAAACATCGGAATTTTGTTTTCTCGAAATTCATAACAGTATTATTACATCTAAAATAATTAATCTAACCAACCCTAATATGTTATATTAAGCTAAAAAATAAGTGTAATTCATAAAAAGTCTCAATTACATTTATTTGGGTATTTATAATTTCAATTATGTCAATATTTCATTAATAATGCAATTATATCATCATCATTGTGTCATAAATAAATTAAAATATATAATCTCGAAAAAATATAAATAAAATACCATTATGTATGAAATATTTATAGATTTATAATTAATATTTATAGTCGAATTTATCTTATGTATAACCCTATATTAATTTTTTTTATTTTTTAAACATTGATTTTAACTATTTTAACTCTTCATTTAATAAAATAATAATAAATGTCATAATCTAATCCAAGTGGACCTAAAAGTTAATATTTTATTCCTAAGGTTGTTTTTGGATTAATTAAACTTATAAAATAGAATTATGACATGTGTAAGGGTAATAATAATATCATTTTTACCCTTAATTACTATATTTACTTTTAACCGTGGTAAAAAAAGTAAAAAGTTACTATTCCCCAAATGTAATTTTTATCTTCTTGAACAAAATATCACTCATAGATATTAACTGTGACTCTCGGATTTTAAAAATTCAACTCACCGAAGTGGTAAAATTATGTTTTATGTGAATTTAAAAATTCTCCTAGGAGGTGGGTAAAAGATGGTAAATAGTTCAATAAAATTTTTATATGTCTAAAATTATTATAAAACGACCCCAATGAATTTAATTAAACTTATATAGCTATTATGTATCTATTTTGACCAAATATAAATTTAAATAAAATAAATTATTATTTAAACAAAAATTCATTTTTAACTAATAACTTAGTGTTTTCATTATTCATCAAAAATTTAAAGTTTTCAGAAAAATACCAAAAAATCACCCATGGATAATTTCAATATTCTAAATCCAAAATTAAGTCCATTTTGAATGATATAATTTATAAAATTTCAAAAAGTGGGTATTACTATTCATAACGGCTAATATATAAAATATTTTCATAACAAATCCTTGATTAGTGAAACCCAATATTGTGTACTACACACGCTATCGAGGAAGGTCGTGATTGTGTATAATGCAAGAAAAGTAAGGGATGCGTGTAGTGAAAGATCCCTTTGGTGTTTCATATAACATAATCAAAACTTATTTTTATTTATAAATTAAATAAAATCTATACATAATATTGCGTAGAATAATTTCAACAAAACGAACTTGAAATTATGTGTAACATGAGCCAAGGATAGTGTCTGTATACTACAAGCTAATATGGTGTTGCGTATAGTACAAGTTAATCTTGGTGTAGTGTACAATTGAATACATAAAAGAAATTAAAAATAATATATCTCATAAAATTTCGGGTTGTTACAATATTCAAAAAATTTTAATTATATATTAATGTCATAGAGAAGCACAACAAAAAAATTACCAGGTTTCTAGAAATAGTCTAGTCATTGGATCTAATAATACAGTGTGTGTTTTTTACTAGAAATGAATTACCACACACTAATAATGACATTACATATTATAGAACACCATCCTTATAATTTATTCATCCTTCACCATTAATTAGTGAAACATGGACCTCTGATAAATCATTGAAAATTAATTTTCACCCTAGGGATGATAAAAAAAGTCATCGATATGATGAAACATATAGATTTTTTTAATTGTAATGTTATTAGCTGACTATAATCAATGAATTATATCATGGAACTACCCTTATTTATAATTAATTGAACATGAGAAACCATGGAGAAGATACATGATATATGAAATCATTATTAAGAAACTCACAAAATAACATTCTCAACTCCAAAAATATTTTGTTTCCAAATATGATCATTACACCTGAGAGGAGGGTAAATCAGTGGTTCCATTTCTTTTATAATTATATTACATAACTTAATTAGTAATATTTCTTTAACTTTTAATGTTTTCAAAGTTATAATTCACTCAAATGAAACTTCTGAAAGATTCATTTCATATTAAAAAAATATAATTAGTATTTATCCAAATATATTTACAATGTTTGATAAAATGACCTACTACTTTTTCATTGTGGATAGTCCCAACCACATATTTTTCATCACTATGTTTGTTTTGTTATAAAAAGATTCGAGAAGTGAATAATTATACAATACGAGTTGAAACAATCTTTCTATAGTTTATTATACTCTCTAACAATCACATTTCATATCAACAAACCCACGAATGGTTACAATCTAAAAAAATTATTTTTCAATAACTTATAAGTATCTGGAGTTACATGATTCACATTCATTCATCTACTCTAATCAACTTTATAATTATTTTCACTTCCCCCTATAAGTAAGTTTAATAAAAAATTATCTACATAAAATATTCATGAATATAAATAAATATCTAAGAAAGCTGTTGATTTTGAAAATTATTCATGATTATCTGTCTAGAAAACATAGATATAAAATGTGAATTTTATCAGGCTCTGTCTTGTAAAATCTATCTGATGGTCTCCGTCTTAATGGCCTACATACTATTCTACTTCTTTCCCTTTTTCTATATTTTTTAGAAATAGAGTTACACAATTACCTTTTCTTCCTCCCATGTAATTCCATTTGACTGAACTTTCTCTAATGGAAGTTGATTTTATGGGCTCACTCAAAAAGACTAACTTTAATGAAATGTCATCAAACGGAACATTATTCGATAATCAAATTGAGAATAAATGTAATGGATCTTTCATAGATTCTCCCAAAATCTAATGTATAGTTGGGAACTCAATAACTATAAAATGTATCAGATTATTAGCTCTCAACAAACATGAATAGATCATGTTTTCTTAAAGTACGATTTTAATCTTCTCCCTTTTTATACGAATCCCAGAATGGAAAAGGCGGTAAAACTAATTCCTCTTCTGAGTAAATTAAATCCTCAATTCCAAAATATCACATTCATTAAATTATTTATATTTTACTTCTTTAATAGTCATATATATTTCTGGGATAACGTGAATATTCATGAATACCCTCAAAACATCATATTACTTCAAGATTACAAATATTTCAATATTCTTATTCTTCATTCTGATTTAATATATGTATTCATCATTATGATCAGAACTAATAAAAACTGAAAGTATTCACAATCATATTCTCTATACCGACAGAAAAATTATGATTAAAAAAATTGAAATTTTTTTACTAAAACATTGTGTTTTTTATTTTTTTCAAAAACATAGTTTTCACTTATAAAAATACCATTTTCCATAATTATATAATCTATTAACATAAATATAATTTCTTTCATTACTTTTGACTGATGATCCTTTGTACATTAATTTTTAGCAATCGATCAATTTAATGGTGTCAACATGTGTCTGATAGATTGGTCTTTTCTTCACTCAAAATGATTATTTTCATGTCTTGTTCGATCAATATTAAACCACATGTAAAATAAACAACATTTGTTTCATGACCCAATTGTAATACAATTAATTTTTATGAAAATATTTGATCACTTTATTGATCATAATCATGTTGATCCACTCCGAATCCATCCAGTGGATTATCATTTCCAATAATTAAAACATTCTTAATCATTAATCATCCGATAAAAATATGCAAATGATACACAAAAGGATTACAACAATATTGAATCACGTAGTGTTAGAATATCCTCTCATGGATCGATGGCATACATTATCTGATGAATGATATGTCTAGTAGCTTCTTTATATCATATGCATAGTACTTGTGAGTTGTTATCAGATATTATAAATATTCATTCACATAACATATATGTATTTTTAAACTAAAAATTATATATTATTTTTTTTGTCTCCTACAAGTCATATCTTCTTGTCCTTATTTTCAAACAACATGGATCACTCGAATTTCAGATTACTTATGATATTTGAATCAAATTAAACAGAAAAGAAAGATAATATTTATTTATGAATTTTATATGGCTTCTCATACATACCAAACATTTCGTATTTACAACCAAGACTCAATATGAAGGTCTAGATTGGTTTTCTCATGATGATGGGATGATTCCAATTCCTCATACCAATGGTATGGGCTTTGATGTTCTATTTTTTTCTTTTGTGTTCTTCATCTGATTATCAGTGTTTAATGCATATTCATGGACAGTCAGATGGGGTGAATCTAGAAACCAAAACTATAACTTCTCTATATTCATCTATATGTCATATATTCACAAAAAATACAACCAAAACTCAAATTGGTCCAAAAAATGTCCCCATTGTGTTTTTTTCAATTTCCACTTTGAAACAATACCACGTGTGTTTATTTATTGTATTTTAATTTCCAAGTACATACATGGATTATTACCTTAATATTATACTCATACTTTATCACTTTTCACCATTATTTTAGGTAACCCTATATCTATTACCTATCCACTAGTCTTTCTCTATTCCCCTTATTGACAGTCAAATTCAAAAGGGCCTTCACGACATGTTTTCCCCCTTTAGTGAAATCTTATTTCATTTATGATGGTGAAACCCTTCATCTCAGAATATTGAAAGTATACATTATGTGAAAATAAGAATAACATTATATTCTTAAAAATGACCTCGTAATGAATCAACTCCAACTCTACAGGGTAGAACCTGGTGTAAAAAGAAAAAGTGCATAATCAAGATTATTAGTATTTTTATAACAAAACATTTATATATTAAATTGATACTATTCCATTAGCATTCTTAAATATAGGGAAATTATTGAGGTATTTTTTTAAGATTAAAATAAACTCACACTAATCTCAACAAACATATTCGACTGTTTAGGGGTATAAATAGAACATTAAAAATCATAAATTATATCCTCATTACATTATTTTTTATGAAAAGTAAGAAACTCATAATTCAAATGTCTAATTTAAGATCATTAAATTACATACATTTTTGTATAAATAAAAATATTTTAATTACAAAATGAACCTTATAGTTTCATTGAAGCATCGATCAAACTGAGTGACCTCTCTCTGTTGGTGTCTATATGATTATCCTTAATCTAATTCGACTTTTTCTCTTTTTTCCTCAATTAATTATATTATTAACAAATAACTCACCTCTTCATTGCCTGATGGAACTATATAAAATGGTAGTTACTTTGATGGATATATATCTAATGGGATCACTCTGATGGAATATATTAGTTGAAATATAATCTGATGTATCTTTCTCTAATGATCGGATTGAAACTCATTATGATGATCTTACTAGGCTTCAACATAAAAAATCTAGATGGGAACTCAATAACTAAAAAAGTATCAATGTGTCAGCACTATGTGCATGTGAATAGTTTATGATGTTGAATGTTTCAATGTATTTTTATTTCCATTAATAGGAATTATAACATATCAATGGTTGGAAAAATAGTTCCTCTTCTCAAATTAATTCAATTTTTTTGGATTTCAAATTCATTTATGTCTTTATATTTTACATCTATGACTCTTTTTAATAGTTTAGGGAGATTATTGAATCTTTTTGAATATTATAGAAACATCATAATCTTTTATTTTTACAAACATTTATTTAGTTTAATTCTTCAGTCCGTTTCTTCCTCACAATTATTCATTATGATGAACACTTATAAGAACTAAAATTATTATCATATAGAAGTTATATACAAACAAAAAAACTATTGTTAGAAAAATTGAGGAAATTCTGCAACAACATTGTGGATTTTATTTTTTCATAAATAATTTTTCCACCGATAATTATACCATTGTATAGAATAACAAAATCATTTCAAAACAAATTCATTTTTAATATTCTCATTAAACTGATGATCCTGTGTTAGATGAAGTTTAGTATCAGACGACTTTATCAGTATTAGTATGTGTCTTATTAATTGGTCTCTACATCACTCTGAATGATCAGTGTCCTGTATTGTTCAATGATTCTTGAACCACTTGAAAATAAGCAACAATTTATTTATAGAAACCATTTTAATAAAATTCATTTTTATTAAAATGGTTGATTTTATTGTTGATCTTCATCCATTCGATTGGTCTCGGAATATTTTTAATGGATTATCGATTCAAAAAAATTATCCTTTCTCAAATATTCTTAAACTAATAAAACATTATAATTGATTCACAAATTATTACTATAATATAAATGAATTAGTGTTAGAATACCCTCTTTTGGATCAGTTTAATACTATTTCTGATGAACAATATCTCTAGTGGATTCTTTATTTTAGATTCGTTGTACTAGTGAGTTATTATCGAAATTTATCATCCTTTATTATTATAGAATATAAATCATTCCATATTTAATATGATATATCAATTTAGTATTCTCGTTCAAATCATATCTCATCACCCTTTATTTCATACATCACTAATAAAAAAGTATATTATATTACTTATTATGACAATAACCAATCAAGAAACAAAACATTTTCTGATTTAAATCAGAATGTTATAGGACTTTATATCCTTTTTTCTCATTCAATATTTCTCATAAAGCCTAATTTTTATGGTCTCATCATATTTACTCATGTCATTGGGATGATTCTTATTAATCATACCATGGGGCGGGGTCTGAAGTTATGTGTTTCCATTTTTTGTGCATTCGATTTAAAGAGTTCAGTGGATGTTCCTTGTTAGTTCGATGTTGTGTTTCTATAAAACTAAAATAAACATTTACTATATATAAACTATATACCATCTATTGAAGAATAACTATAGAAACTCAAATTTGGCCTAACATACTCAACTAAGGACATTTTATAAGATTTATTAGAATTCATCATAGATTCATGAATTTATTCAATGGTAAAATAAAACTCCTATTAAAGAATAATACATTCCTAATAATTATTAAATACATATATATATATCCATTTACTTCTTTCCCATCACTATTTTGAACACATCCCATCTTTTAAACAATATGATTGAGATAATATCGACATCCGAATTTTTTTATTTTATTTGCATCTTGATATGTTATAAAATATATGATTACATTCAAATATAAATTCAGAAACCCATTATGAAATATAACATTATTTCAATATAGTTCATCTTATCAGGAGAAACTAAAATCCAATCTATACCCAAAATAACCCCAAACTCAAAAATAGAGAAGAAAACCACGTGATAGGAAAAATAAATTCACATATGATAATGACAATATATTCATAATTTCTTATTATCCTTATCCAATTCTCATATTTTTACCATGGTTCTATAATTAATTTATTGATATAGAGTTATTATAATACATTAATGTTTCTTAGATATAATATAATTTATAGTTCAAATTTTAAAAACATTTTCATAATCTGAAGAACAAATAATATACATATCCCCACTAATTTTTATGGTATTTCAACTCTCATAGTAGATGAAAATGATTCTTTAGTAGCAATATCGTTCTAATAATGATGATTCCAACATTAACTAAATTAACTTGTACATGAATTATGACGATGACCCAAATAATTGCAATTAGAACATTTCACTATAGGATTTTCATTATTGGTATGACCATTTTCAAGGCTCTTCTCTTTATAGTTTTGAGTAATGTATCTAGTATTTTTTATGTCCATAAAACAACCAAAATCTCATCAAAATTTTAATATAATGGTTAATTCCATATTTCTTATAAAATAAAAAATTAATTTTTAAAACATTTTGTGTTATTTATGAATTATTCTATATTTCCTACTGCCTAAATCACTTCTTATCCATATTTTTCTGGAAGTTGACAAACTCCACCACTTGTTATTATAAACACCACAATATTCACTCATAAAATCCACACACATGAATAACCCAGTATATTCATATACATATCTATGAATCCAATATTTTCTATTCAATTTCATGTTGAATAAAAAATGGAAAATACTTTTCAAAGAAGTGACCTTTCAATACAATTCATTCTATGGAATTGATTTCTTCTCTTTTACTACTCTTCTTAATAAAATGCCACCATTTATTGAATTTAACTTCAAAATAGTTAATAAAAAGGGACACCTTTCGTTGCATTTATCATTAAATAATATAAAATATCATTTCAAAAAATTTGATTCATCCTTATGATTTCACCCATTTTGAAAATTCAATGAATTCTGGTTGGTTCTGTTTCGTAAAATGATTTACTATCTACATTATCATCTATCATGGAATAAAAAATTATATTTCAAGGGTTCCATTAATATTAGACTGAATCGTATTAGTCAACACTACTAAAAACTACTTTGTTCCATCTATTCCAAGTTTCGTATATAGAGGGACATAATCCCATTGACGTATTTCTATATCATGTTTCGTGGTTTATTTCTAGAAATATATATATAATAAGAAAGTATTAGATGAAGAAACATTAAATTATTTTAAATAAATCACATGATAACATAATCATAAATTAGATCATCCTAAAATAATTCTTTCACTTCTACTAACCACAAATGTTATCACATTTTGATTCCATCTATATCTCATGTACTATAAAAACACATACTGCCATTAGTTATAATAATAGTTTCACTATCATATGTGTTAAGGATATTTTTATATTGAAAATTGAGAGAATTAGGGGAAATATTGCATATAATAGTATTAATTTCAACATGTTATCCAACTTTTTCAAAAAACATGTTTATTATAAATACACATTTTTTATATTCATGGTAACTCCAATATCCAGATACCTTGATTTATTAATCTTTTTGCCAATCCATAAACCCAATTATAAATAATTTTAAAATATTGGATGACATAAAATAATCTTAATGAGGAAAATAGATGAATATAAACCCATTATTCTATTGGTAATTAGGAATAATCCATTATAATTATTACCATTTACCCAATAAACTTTTAATCAAAAAATCCATTTAATTTTTCATGCAAAAATATGATTTATTAATATTATTAATGATACATTTAAGATATAATCATAATGGTAAAATATTAATCATATGTTTTTTTTGAAAACATGAAATATCATGAATACCATTCCATTAATTATTCCTTCCACCTATACATTAAAATGGCCATAAATATTTCGTACAAAACTATGCTCATTTTTATACGATTAGAATCAATTGATTTTATTTTCAATACATTGGAATCGTATCATGTTGGTACCATGGTAAATTATCTTTATAGCCACTTTTACATGATCCACATATAATGGAACCTCTTAAAAGTATAATTCTCACATCTCTCGTTAGTATCTATAATTGATAAAATATATCACTTTCCCAATGCATTGGAGGTCTATATATGGATCACCCAATTAACAGTTATAAATTAGGAACAACCATTATTAATATAATATTCCCAATAATTAAACCATAAATAAAATAAACATAACAGGATATTTAAACATAAAACCCATTTGAATTGGAATTTAATACCAAAACCAATAACACATACAGTCATCTCATAACATTTAGAGAGAGTTTTCTTTTCCATGGAAAAAATTAAACTACAAATTCATAAAATAATTTGAGAATTATTTTTCATGGAAATAACACTATAAATAATATTTATTAATTTTTTTATTTTGGTATAAATAAATAAAATAAATCATTTAGAAAATGAATAAATGATTCATATTTTATCCAAAAAGATGATAGTAAAAAATAGTTGAAAATGAAATTTAAGATCACTTTATTTGTAGATTATAATGTTATCAGAACATTTTAATGTACATGGAAGAAAAAAAATTTATAAGGAATTCTTTATAAAAATATTTTAATGAAAATCAACTTACCATATGTCTAATTTTGCTTCATGAATTTTATAAATCTCTAATAAGAAAATAATATTATTCCTTTACATAACTAACATGATTTTTCATATTAATATAATAATTATTATTACTCATATTTCATTCCATACAATGTTTTTTTTGGCTTATAATATGGTTTAGTTAATGCTAGACATTCTGCGGTCTTTCATTTTATACTTAAAACCATATCGATGCATTAACCGTTGTCATAGGGTTTGAGGTTCTAATATCTCTATAATTATAAAAATATAACAGCTATCAAATTTATAAATTATAAATACCTTTAATACTATCCATGTAAGTTGGTTATCTAATGTGAACTGCACTATTTCAGGGATATTATAGTCTGTATGTGTGCATGAAACTGGTTTTTTTTCAAAATGGTGGAAATATATAATAGAGATAGTATTTTAAATATATGATATTATGAATGTTTTATAAATATAATATTTTTAATTATATACCTGATTGTGACTATCTTTATTTTGTTAATATTGATGTTTTATCTCATAGCATCATGAAGTTGGCATTCAAAATATACGCGTAAGGGACGTTATCATTTTACAATGGATGGAATGATTAATAAGGTGTATAATTTATTGTCTTTATATAATCATTTTTTGTAATAAATAAACAAACTAGTTATTTATTTTATAATATTAACCACCTATATGGACATGAGATGAAAAATGAAACACATCCCTTGGTGTACGTAGAAGTCTAAACATATTATGGAGAAAAGATTGAATTATTCGTAAGATTGAAATGGAAATGTAAAATTGGGTTAAAATTTTAAAATTATTATTTAAATATATTTACTATATTGATGATACTATTTCAGTATTTTTTAATGATATTTTATAGAGGTAGGGGAATAAATATACTTGAAATAGTTATGTTAGGATTAAAAAGTTTTCCTCAGAGAACTCCCTTAGGATTACACTTTATTCCAACAAGGTTTGATAATTTCAGAAGATAAATATATTAATATATAAATATATATATATATATATTATCGGTATGTTTTGGGAGTTATTTTTTTGTTTTATCCATACTAGAGTGTTCAATGTGTGTTAGGATAGCTAGAGAGGAGGTTCCCTTTTATAATTGAGGGGAGTGGCGCACTTGATATTTTTCTATAAATTTATATATTATAAAGTCTTAATCATTTGAAAGTGGCTACGAAACAATTAAATGTTTAATATATAGAGATAATGTTCTAAATATCATCATTTAATAAAAATAATAATATATTTTGTGTCTTTAAAAACTACTTTTTTACTCTAATTAACCTAACATACCATTTATCATGGTGACACATATTTAGTATGGTTACTTATCATAATGAAAAAATTAAATGATCCTAATTAATAAATTATATCCTAAAAATTAAAAATAATGAAAAAAAGTTCTATGATTAATTTTTAATGTTGTTGAAATTAAATTTACTATAACTTCACAAAACAAAATGAATATTGTGTTTATAAAATTTTGTCTTTAAGAATAAAAATGAACTTTTACCAAAATAAATTATAATGTAGATTAATATGCAATTATTTTTATTATACACAATAAAATTAATCTTAAGTATCATTAAAAATATTCCTAAACATAATTGATCAATCAAATTAATCTATTTATAGAAATTAAATCACATTTTTTCTAATTCCAACATTTTCCACCATCCAATCAAAAATAAAACATTTCTTAAAAATCTACAAAAGTAAATATATGAAAATTATAAATTATATATTTAAAATTTTAGTTCAAAATTTACAAATAATATTTCAAAAAATGTATGAAAATAATTATAGTATATTCATAAAAAACATAATAAAAACCATTTTTAATGAAAATTTATTTTTTATTCACCAAATAAAATTATCCTAATTCCTTACCTAATAAAAAATACAATATATTTTTTATTGTTAAATTTTTTGAATAATAATAAGTTAATTTCAATTCATTTTCTTAAAAAACTAAGAATTTTTTTTATAATTATTTTTTAATCATAAAAATGGTTTTATATTTTATTCGAAATATAATATTTATTACTATTGAGATATTTCAATTATGTATGATTAAATGCATCACATGTTTCATTGGATCAGAATATAAAATATAATGGGACTTTTAAATTTACTTGTTCAATTAAAAAATGATAGTGATACAAAAAATTTCATTTGTCACTGTTCACAAAAAATAAATCCTTTCATAAAAATCATAATACTAATCAAGTGTTATATTTTATATTTTCATTAAAATATGTGGTACATTTTACCAATATAATTTCTAAAATATTGAAATTTATCAATTAAAAAAACCACATAATTCATTGAAAACACATTATTTAATAAAAATATTTCTTTTTTACAAATAATTTTAATAAATTATTTATAATACCATTAGGAATATAAATCTATAAAATTATTACATATAAATAATATTTTTTATTTAGTTTTGGGATTACCTGGATAATCACATATAGTCAATCTCATGTAAAAATACCCTCTTTTTAGGTATATAATACCTTTATATCTCCAATTATAAGTTAATCCACACACACCCATTGGAAGTTTCATTAATGAGATAAGGAATGTGACTCCAATAGTAGATGGGTCATGATATAAAAATTATATTTAGACCCATAAGGATAAAGTCATACATTATTAATAATAAAGAATGATATTCAATATAGACTATAATAAAATTTATCCCTTCATTAACATAACTCCCTTGGAATTATAACCATTCCATTATCCTCTTATAGAATTGTCCAAGAAGTATTCAAATTAGAGAAAGGAATACTATCCGTTTGTGAAAAAATTGTTTCTCTTTGAATTTTTAGTGAGATGTGTGTTAGGAAGTCCCCACACCCTTAGAATTCATACAAGTATATAACCTCGATCCCCACCATAATATTTCAAATGACACTATTTTATATTTTTTCATATGAAAAGGGGATGGTGACTCTTTTCATCAATATATATATATATATATGTGAGTGTGTGTTTCTTACTTCTCTATTTCATTTTCCTTTTCATTATTTAATTATTTTTTCATAAAAATATCACGAAATTCGTGATTTGTAATTATAGTTGTATTTAACCTTTTTCTCAGATGATAAAGAATGGTGTCCCCTAAATATATTCATAAAATTATAAATAAATGTAATCATGAAACACTCGATCATAACATATATTTATAAATAAATAATAATAATAAGAAAATAACACATAATAAAATATTCAATGGATACATTGGCATGTTATATGGTTTCATATAATGTACTCTATAATTTCTCAGAGATTTTTAATGGAACAAATATCTGGTTCTTTTATTTATAAAATGGAATGAAAACAACAAATAGTTGTAGATATTCATTTAAATTCAGTTTAGAAATATTGGGTTCTGATAAGGTAGATAATAAACCTATAGTGGTGAAATGTGTCCCAATATCTTTAAAAAAATATCTATTGTGATATATTATGAAATAACATTTTAGAGGCCCAATTAGGAATGCAATTTTTATATTTTGGGAAAGAATCATGAAATAAATTATATATAATCATAAAATTAATTAAATTTAGTAGATTTAAAACCAATAATAATATCCAATATAGAATATGTAATATATTTCATCCAAATAATTAATATTAGATTAATTTTAAATAAATCCCACCACTGTAAATTACTTAAATTAATATTTCTTTTGTGAAATCTCTTGTTAATCAAAATAATCATCTTATGACATTTCTAATATAAAAATGATTTGAAATAAAATTCAAGTGGATTCATGTAATGACATGGATTTATTCAGACAGTTAGACACACATTCCCCACTATTTGAGAATATTTTTTGAGGGTTGATGTGAATTAAAACTCAAAAAATTCATAGAATAGTGTGAGGGTAAGAAAAATCCCTTAGTAAATTTACTTCTCATCGAAAAATTTATTAATTATTATTTTTGAACCTTTATTCAGTGTCATAAAATTTAAATAATTACTCGAATAAAAAACATGCTAATGTAAACATGTGAGAGTATAACTAAATATAAAATGAATCTAAAAAATGTATAGGGAAAATTTTATTCTATTTTTTTCATGATTATGGGAGTTAAAAATAAGAATTAGATTCAAAAATAAATAATAATCTGAGGATGTGAAACACATATATATTGAAACTAATAAATTAAAAAAAGTGTGTGGGGTGAAACTAAATACTTATATCTGACATCCAATGTTTCCAAAATATTTAATTCATACTCTGTGAATATCTATATTAGGTAGAAAAATACAATAACATCAATAAGTTAAAATTTTTTGTACATTTTTCTATAATATCAAAAATATATTTCTTAGTTTTGGGAAGATCGCGGATATATTTGTGTTCTTATGTCTAGATGTTGGATCATTAAATGGTTCATCCTTTTCAAGAGTTCAGTCTTATACATTTTCCTTAAAATAGTTCACATTAGGTAAAGCCATTTAGGACTTCAGATCTTATATTTCATTGCATATATCCACTTATGATTCTAATAATGTCTAAAAAAATATTTTCTTGTAAGCAATAGGATTTTCCAGTTACTGTGAAGCTATTGGGAAAAATAAATGGTGAGGGATGACATAAGGTGGTAGAGGGATACAATTGTGGTTCATGGAATAATCATCTAATATTATGAAGTGATACCTTTTGTACTTAATAAAAACCCCAATTAATTCCCCAAAAAACCAAACCACAAATATAGATTGTCGTGTTTTTTGGGATGATAGGTCTGGTGTTGTTTAATCCTTATATATAGGCTCTATTAGGCTATACCCTAAACTCTGAGGTAGTGATAGACTAATCCTTTACTACATTAATGGACTCCTAAACATATTTATTATCATTATCGCATGAATAATTATTTTACACTCTACGAAACATACCTATAACAATTCAATAGTCGTTGATAAACAAGTTATAGTTCCTATAATAATAAGATGGAAAGAGAGGAACCAAATAACTCGTATTTTTATAAATAGTACTAATGGTGTATCTATACTTAATCCTCACTATTATCATGAAATTTTTTTCATCAAAAAACATGGAAACAATCATGAAATTTCTAGTGTAGTCCCTTAATATAAAAATATATAAATTACCTCATATTATATAAAAATATCTTGGTATCCCCCCTTGACATCTAAGCATGCCTGAGGGATTAGTGTGTAATTTCCTGAAGATATCCAAAAATATATGTTTTCATTGATGTCATTGAATCATACCAACATTATTATTGTCTATTAGCATGACCTATTTTTATATCTTATTCATATATTGTTCATGATAATTGTGGATATATATTTTCAAATGGAAACAAAATCATCATCGTGGATATCTAACCTCATTTCAATCATCCATATAGAGAGGTTAACCTCCCTATGAACAATCAAGAAAGTGTCTCTCAATACGGTTATCAGATAAATAACAATAATCCATGGAATCATCCCCTTGAATGTAGCATCCCAACATGTATTATGTTTCCTAGTTGATTGAATAACTATAAATCCAAAAATTATTCCCCATTTTTATTGTTCCAAAAGCATAATGGTTAACAATTTTTATAGTGTTATGGGTCTTCCTTTAAATCATATATATTCTATCTATTGGCTTCATGTCAGGGGACTTTTGGTGGTTTAAATGGTTTTATATTTTGGATCCTCCCCTACTTAAGGTTTTTAATTATAATAGTAAGTGTAATGGGATGAGTATGTGGTTGAGGGGGTGGGGGAATATTCAAAAAAAGGAAATGGTGGTATAGTCTTATAGGATAATGATATGGGTTTAGTAGAGAATTTCTCAAGTTAGTATTCTGTTTGGGTATTTTTGGATAGTTATTTGACATGATCCATAAAATAGGAACATTCTAAAAGAATTGCAGAAGGCTTGGTTTTGACTATATGGAAATGTATGAGGAGGTAAAATAGTTTATCTTGTGGAATATTACGGTTGGTGACATTCAGTGGGAGGGAGTGGTTATGAAATTACCATTATTGGTAAATAAATTATTATTGGATAAGGTTATTGGAAAATTTATAATAGAAAAAAAATATGAAAGTAATTCCCTTGATATTTACATGACATTAAAAGTCTTGTGGAGATGTGTTGGATGTGAGGTGTCACACATAATAGGAGCCTTAGGGATTAGAAAACTGAATGGCCATGGAAATATTTTAGGGTTAGAACAACATATTTAAAATCTCATAAATCTACAATGATACAATGATTACTTATCTAACAATTAAAAAACTATCAATTCTCATGAGTTGTTAGTTCATAATGCATGAAGTGTCATTCCATGGTTCATGTCCATCACTATATAACACCTTGTGATCAATTTGAAAAAGGAAAACTAGTTTTTTCTAATGAAATGTCTAAAAATAACTACTTATTTCACATCATAACAAACTATTTAGTGTTGATAGACCATTATCATGAATATGGGTCATGGAATAGGGTTACATAAAAAATTCAAATTCTGCAAGAGTTACTTCCGTACTTAATTTTCTTGGAATTTATATAATCTCAATGCATTAAACTAATACTACGAAAAAATTATCACATTGTGATGTCCTTGTATGGTATATTCTATAATTAGACTAATAGAACATCATCTTACCTAGATTTAAAACCATTAACAGTTTAAAAAATAGTATGGTATAGTTCTCTTGGTATCTACCTTAAATAAAAATACACCGTATTCATTGAAAATTCCAAATTTTAATAGTAAAAAATAAATGGGTTTTCTACAGAGTTGATAATGACATTGACATATAGAATTAGGAATAATTATTAAGTTTTTCTATCAAAAACTAGTGAATGGATAATATTTAATTATTTGGTTCTAATTTTATAATTTTTTGGTAATATCAATGTAAATCATGGAATTATCAGAATCAAATCAACTCTTAATGCTCCTCCAATAGATTCAATATTCATTATTTAACTGAATGAACATTTATAAATATCTTTTAAATATTGATAAAATGGTGGTTCTCATGATAAAATAGAGGATAAAAAATACATTCTATACACTAACCATGATAGGGAAATACATATCAATTTCATATACCATAATTCATATAATAATAATACATCATTTGAATTATTACTCCAATTATTCTTTCTTGTGTTCACTATTACATCAAAAATCTACATTAACTCTCAGTTTGAAAGAACCACTTATACACTAGTTTTGTGGGAGATAAGGGGTGTTTTTGTTTATCAAACATAATATATCTCCAGAAATACCTACATAAAGTTGTTATTTATGTGAGTATCATAATCAATATAATTTAACTAGGGAATTATAAATTTAGGAACATGTTTGTATTTAGAAATTTCATGATTACTTTAGATGTGATGATAAAAGTGGATTTTTCCACCACTCATATTGAATCATAGTAAAAACATACTTGGATGAATGTGTTACCAATAGATTATATGAATTGGTTCCTGAATTGTATGCATGAAACATCCAATACATCAACAAAAATAATTGTTATTAGTAGTATTCCTCTCAATTAAATAATATTTTTTTTCAAGAGAATTGTAACTCTTCATAATTTTTTTAGATTTCTGAAAAAATAATGTGATAATATAATCCATACTAATATATGATGTCCACTAACAAATCAGTCCAATGATATCCTCCCACCAGTTTTTAATAGATGAATTCAATGACACATTAAATATCCAATTTTGTATGCTCATTTGAATTAATAAATATATCAACTTCTCAATGAATAGTTAATCCTTCTATGAATTGATGGTTGTGTTATCTAGAAACCCACTCATCTATACGTAGAAATGTTGAGGTTAAATTATATTTGCATCCATGACATTAACAATTTATTCAGACCACGGTTTGGAAAGTGTATTTATAATATATAATGCACTATTTGGGAACTCATAAATAATATCTTACTTATCTTTATCTTTTATATATGAAAATTTCAATCTAAATAAATTTTCTACTACCATATTATTTTACACTTTTTCCATGATTAAGATCAATAATTTTTATGAAAAACATGATTTAGTGTATATATATAATATATTTACAAACCTTCTTGTTCAAAAAATACTACAATTTTTCATTATATATATATTAAATTGCATTGTAAAATAATATAAGAGAGTAGAATTTCTCAAATAAAAAGACCATAGAAATAAAATTAATTATACTATTGAGGATTATCAGTATGTCCTAGAGTGGGTGGATAAATTAATAAATAGTTATTAAGTTATCCTCAATATATATACCCATGAAAACACCCACAACAAAATCTCATGTATCCAAATAATTTTAAAAATCATCCTCCTAGTATAGAGACACAATTATTAGGGCATCGACAATATTTGACATCAATAAATAAAAATTTATTTCCAACAAGAATCATATTAATCCAATAGAATTTCACAATGTTATGTATGAATCATTGTGAAATATTGAAAATACATTATCAATGTAATGATAATATCCAACATCAATATGAAAACATATAATTATATTAATAATATTTCATTTAAGCATTAATAAGACTCATGATTTTTTAATATATTAACTTATCATTTAAGCATTAATAAGACTCATGATTTTTTAATATATTAACTTTCAATTATTAATATGTTCAATAGAATTCTCCTCGCACAACACCAAACAAAAATAATCCATGAAATATTTAATAATATTATTATTAAGAGTACCAAAACCTATAGTAAATATAAAATTAAAATTATATGTAAAATGAAAAAAAAATGATTTGGAAGATAGGATGTGATAAAATTGATTTTTTTCCAAACAAGGATATTTTATTTAAGTATATTTATTTTTAATTTAAAAATAAATTTTATAAGTTGTGTTTTAAATTATATAAAATTAAATTCATTTTTAAAATCCATATAAAAACTAACTTATTGTAATTAATTTATATTTCTCAAAAAAAAATTATTTTTAATACGATAGTAAACAACTGCTAATTTTTCTAATTCTATCTATTTTGAGAAATTATCATAATACAAGATTAACATATTTTTTTTAAAATATAAAAATATATTTATTACTCATGATAAAAAAATTAATATGGTGTGTTGAATTTATTGAAAACATCTGTAATGTTCTAAAAAAAGTATTTAATCTTTTACTCAAAGATGTGTTGTACTCCCCTATATTAAAATTATTTTTTAATCCTTTATTGTAATAAAATATATAAAAATAGATTATAATTTTTTTTTCAAAATAGAAATATTATTTTATATAGTCAATATAATTTTAGTTAATTAATGTTTGACTAATAATACAAAAGTTAATATCCATGATAATGTAAAACAAATATTTTCCACGAATTATTATATTAATATTTTATATTTATTATAGAATCAATAAATTAATCTCATCAAAATTGATAATATAATATTATTTTTAAACATGGATATAAATTTAGATGCAATCATTAAATTGGTAACCAAAACTAAATATAATTAGTAACACTAAGTGGAAAACAATATCTTCAAAATAGTATATATATATATATATTAAATGTTTTAATCAATAATATGAGTTTATAATATATAAATATAGAATTGGATTAATAGAGGAAAACTTTTGGTTTATAAAAACAAAACTATATACATTTAATTTTTAAATATTTATTAGTAAAAAAATATTACTTATTTAATATCTAGTTACCTTGTTAACAATGAAAATGATAAAATGTAAAAACCTTATGGTTAATGACTTGAAATATGTTTGTAGAATGTAATAAAATAAATAGTAAAGGATTTCATGACCTCAACCCAACATAATATCTATTATTTCTCAATTTTTGACCTTTTTACCCATCAATAATAAAATTCTATAATTTAATAAATATTGTGTATAAAAAATTTTGACAGTTTATTCATTTAAAAAATTAGAACCCTTCCACTACATGAAGACACGTGTATTCCATAAAAATTAAATTTAATAGTATTAAATGTATCTCTAGATAAAGAATTATCTCATGTTTTTATTCCTATAATATATTTTATTTTTCCTATGACCCTCATTTATAAGGGCACATTCAAAATAAAGTTCAATGTCACAAGGAAATTCAAGAGATTACTAGATTTATGGAATTAAGGGAAGGTTTTACTTGACTCATTATCCAATCCATGGGACATGGTTGATATTAAACACATTCATTTCATTTTTATGTTCTACTTAGTAGCCCAGTTTCATCAAATATAGCAAATATCTTCGATTTCATGATATTTAAATACCAATTTCATGGTATTCCTCTAATGATATTTAATTTTTTTCATTTCTATTTTATGTGGAATTTTTTAACTGAACTCCCTTACTTTATTTATAATGAATATTATTCATCTTCATGTATCCTTGATTAGTTTCTTCCACCCTAATAATTTATTTAATGTTATATTTTATTTCCATATATGAAAAATGACAATTTTAATTCAAATGTATCACCACATTGAATATCCTCTCCATTGGAAGTATATCACAGCTAAGAATAATTGACATCCAACATAAGGATTAATTACCCAATTTTAATTATTTCCATTCACATTAATTTTATCATTTATAATTTGAATCCATATATTATTTATTCTCATGTGACCATAATATTTCCCATAAACTCTTTAAAAAAATATCAAATTTTATGATGTGAATTTTCAACATAGTTATTTCAAATGGTTCAGAATGTTTTCAATCCTTTAAAAATATAATATTTTATCTTACACATCATGTTTTTTTAGAGAAATTAATTGTTTGAAATGATATTTTATTAAATAATATTTATGATGGAACAATGTTTCAAAATATTTTCACTTTACCTTTTCTTAAACCACTGTCTCATTTTAAGGTCTCTATTATTGAAATTTATTTTCAAAATAAAATATTCCATTTTGTTTTCTCAATAAAGTATTAATCCATTTATAAAATAAACATGGATCCAATACCATTTTTGAAATTAAATAGTTTTCAGCGTTTTTAAGATCAACATTTCAAAAATTCCACAATAATGTGGTGGTAACATAAAATTTTAAACCATAGGGAAAATAATTTTATAAAAACAAATTTTTATTATATCACTACAATTTCATCAACATCTATAAAGAATTTATTTACTCAGAATATAAGTTAGTTGAATCAAAGACTAAATTTTCATATTAAATAGTTTTTAGGGTGATGAAATTTTTTTATCAACTATATTCATCTTTGTGGTAAATTTAAGTGATACCATTGGCAAATGAGATGGAACCCATTTTTTGTCTAGGGGTTCATTATGTAATATTGTGGGATTGATTTAGTGAATTACACACATGTATTTAGATTCCCATTTTGACATTTTTGGGTATAAATAAATCTTAGTATTGTTTGGTTATTTTTGTTAAATATTTTTTTATTCTATGTTTTCTGGTCTTGGTGGATTTTCATGTCTTATTTACATAAAAATACTATATGTCTCCTTTTTTATCATAACATGATTCCACACTAATTTTCTATATTATATTCTTATTCATATGATAATACATGTTCTTTTTTTGGAGTAATGTTTAAATATTATGGATCTTTGTTATTTTAAATAAGAAAAATACCCCTAACCTAATTTTCATATATCGCTAAGACCTATAATTTTTTATCATGATGATAAGTTTTCACTTACTAAGAATCATATCTCACTCTTTTCATGTGTTTCCATTCAGTAGGTTATTAAAATCAACATAACATGTGGTAATTCCATAAGGGTTTACAGGGGAGTTTTATTATAGATAAATTATCACATGGGTGAAAAAATAAATATCTTACATAACTTGTCCACAATAACACTAAATCACAAGGTTTTGGGAACCGTGTGACGTTATTTTGAGATGTAATAAAATCATAATTTTTTTACATTATAGGTTGATTCGACTTATGTAACATCAATGAAAATTTATAAAAATTTTGTTTTTACTTTTGAACCAAGGAGTTCATTTTTGGGGTGATTCAAGTGTCTTTTTTATTAGATTTTTCAATTCAAGATCTATATCCTTCAATTTCATAAAAAAACATGAACATGATAAATTCTTCCTTACACAATGAAATAGAACATAATGTAATTCTGGACCAAGTATGTTTCATCCCATCTCATCAACACTATGTTATGAATTTTTATCTGAATATAAAAATATATTCTTTAAATTAAAAATTCATTAATGATAATATATCATAATTTAAACAACATATTATGAAATATATGTACTAATAACCTTAGATAAGTTTCAATGGAATTATGCATATTTAAATATATCTACAGAAAAGAAAATGTTCCATATGTTTGGGAAAATTTTGTCTACGATTTATTAGATGTGTCAACATGTTTTTTTATAATATTAATGTCCATTAGGATAATATTATAATTAATTCATTCCAAATCATGTAGTCATTTGATACTTGAATGACTTTTTTAATTGTTCCTTCCCCAAATTTGTGATTAATGTTTAGTAATATACATATACTATACATCTCATTATTTTTTCAATGGGAATAAACCAATTTACCCATATATATCCCCATACTTAATACAATATTCTTTTTCACAACAAGAAAAATGATATCATATTCCATGTTAGAAATTTATAAAAACTATTCCAATATCAAATAATATCATAAATTTGTTTCTGATATCTTCATTAATTGATGATGTGAGAGTCCTATATGGATAACTATTTGATTTCATCCATTATAAATTTAATTCTTTCTAGGGGAACACCATTTGTTTGATTATTTTTATATTGGTTTTACTAAGGATTATATGAGGGTTTATTCTTAACAAATTAATAACAAAAATTTTCTTGTACTTTTCATAGATAAAATTTTATGATGAACAATATATTTGGCTTACATAACAAAAATATAGTATCCCAACTTATGATGATGTTTTATTAACTCCAACCCTGCTGCTGTGAGAGTTGAGGGGATTAACTCATTGAATGAATCTTTTGAAAATGGTTTAATCCAAAAGATTTATTCAAGAATATAATTTTCATCATCTAGGGGATTCATCATTTTCTCAACTACTATTTTAGAATTGAGGATCATCATATTGATAACTTATTCTATATGATTAAATAATACTAAGGGGTCTCATCCAACTTCCACCACATTCAAAATGAATTTTGATGGATAACATATGACTTCTTCCTCTATGGTAATTGGTTTGAAATATACTATTTAATTATCTCACATAAAAACTTTTAATGAATTTAAAACATATTATTATACATTAAATGGGAATTTATGTATTTTTATATTAAATCAATAAGGGAATCACTAGTTTCATAGAATGATCATCTAATATTCACTGGTACATATCCTTCATTTTCAATTCCATGGAACAATAAATCAATTACGAATATGAATATACCAACGAGTACTAAATAATATTAAAGAATATACCAAGGTTTTATCCCTAATTTCATATAGATTTCCAAACAAACTTTTCATTTAATTTCTATAATCTAATCTGATAATTGAAATGGTGCTCATCTATATAATTTTTACACTCACTAACAAGTCACACATTTCTCTTCTAATGCTATATGAACTGATTGTAAAAAATCCAGAAACTATTAATGTCTATATTATTTATTTGATTTGCCTCTGAATCATAAGAAAAAACTTTTAACATGGGAAAATAATATAATAATCATCAAGTGTTTTTCTCTAATATAAACTATTTAACAATAATACATACATCCATCTTTCCCAAATGGATTTAACACATAGATTGTTTTTGTGGATGTTTTTTTAAAATTTCTATGATTTTTTGTATATAGCATTGAAATTCACATGTATCATCTTCCTCTAAATGATGTGTTTTGATGTTACCAGGTAGTGTACCCAACTTCTCATTATAAATTGATTGATTATTCTTCCCCAAATAAGTTTCATGATCATTTGGGGTAGTTTTTTATTCTATATAATTATTTTCTATATTTTCACTAATTTCTCATAAATTTGAATAATATCTTAAAGTATGTGGTCTTGATTACTACTTTTGGGATAATGTGTATACCACTATCAATGTATTTATTATTATTATTATATATTGTTTATTTGGTTAAAATAATTTCATGGGGATAAAAATGCTTGAAATTTCCATTTAATATGTGTTTATGCTTTATATATAACTGGTCCTTGGTTTCATCAATTGTTATGGATATATAATTGGTAGTTTTAATAATGAGTTTTAGTTCATTGGATGTATAAATAATGGTTTGGTATGATAATTTTGAAACTAATACTAAACATGATGTTAATTATATAATATTTGTAATTGTGTTGGTTATCTTAAACTCCCATATAAAAATATTGAAAATCAAACTTTCCAACACAAATATCACTTAAGTGGACATAATTTTTCAATCTCTAATATAATTTCCAATGTCATTAAAAATATAAGGTATCAAGATTGTTAATGAGGGCCTCAGAATAGACATCTCAATCAGTATTTTCTTACACTAACTGAATTACTATCCTTGTGTGACATTGATAATTATTTCAATGGTTGTAATTATGGGAAAATTTACTCATAAAGACCAGAACTAAACTCAGAAATCAATATTGTATTCCAAAAATTCTCTTAAACTAAAACCATGGATCGAAAAAAATTCTATAATCCATAATATTTTGTTTGATTTTTGATCTACACATTAATCATGTGTTTTGGGAGCCTCTAAAAATATCCAATAATATCTCCCAAGTAATCCAACTATGTTCGTAATTAAAATTAGAAAAAAATTTATATCTCTAATCATCTTCAAGATCTATGAGGGTGTAAATTATGTATCCAGAAACATCCTCACTAGCATATACCATGTGGTAATTTATCAAGATGGTTGGGCATTTAGATAACCCAAAATTAGATTTCACCTGATAAGACCCCATTTTGTAGAAGGTGTAACTGATCTCCAATATGTTTAACATAAAACTATATTCACATCAATATATATCTTGTTTAACTACCATATGTTTAAGATAATTTGTATAGTAATATTTTTGATCAAGATTTTTTTTATAGGTTGCCAAAAAACCTTGTGGTTTCCACATTGATGGATGGAATGTTGTTATCAATGGTATTGAACACTAGATGCACTATTAATTAATTTTTTTATTAAATCACATGTAAAAACATAGAGTTATAATCAAAAAGTGAAATATTATTGTTTATTTTCCATATTAATAATCATTAGAGATCAAATAAGACCCACTAAAACTATTCCCTATACTCAAGAGACAATGGGGCATCTTGGATCCATGATTGAGTTTTTGATATTATAATCATAAACTAGTGATGCTAAACTGATAGAAACATAATATATCTATATAAAAAATAATAAATATTAGAATCAAAATGTTAAGTGAATATTGTGAGTAAATAAAGCAAATCTCAGGATCCTATTCGCACCTTACATCCCTAGTAATAGGGATAAAAAATTCACAGTCCCATTGGTGACACAAATTCATGAAAATGATATACAACTTATAATTAAAATATTTTCTAATTATTTCACTAAATTACTGAGTTAATAGGTGTGGAATTCCAGTATAAAGCCATGAATATTTTGAATTGTGGTACATCAAAAATAGTTTAAACAATATTATTCTTGATAATGTTGTTTAGATCAAGAAAAAAAGAAAACTAATTTATTGTAATTATGGGTAGTTGATTAAAGTAGGAGATCAAATTAGTTTTACTATAATATTTATTATAGATTAAATCATTCCCATTAAGGGATCTTATTATCTAATTCACATAAATTAATTATATGATTGCCGAATAATTTATTCCAGTTTTGTTGATATTATCCATATTAATGTTAGTACATTAGTTGATGAGATTTACTATTCCTATATGAATTTTTATATACTCATAACACAGATGAAATATATATACTATTATCCATAGTATAATTAAATCAATTTTATATTATTTCCCCAATCCAAAAATATCTCGAATATATTCATGTTAAGGGATAAGTTAAAAATTTTCCTAAACCAATTACAAATTACCATGGAATTTTCCAAGAGAGATAATTAAGACATTAATGTATGAAAACTTTTACACTCGATCCTTAAATCATTATGTAACTGTCCATTATGATAGTGGAAATCATAATCACTTGTATAAAATTCATCATCAATATCATTATATGAATAATAATTATCATAGAACTAGTGTGTTTTTTAATAATTATGAACTTATAGGAAAATTTATTGATGAATAAATATTATAAGTAATCTATGAAATAAATTTTTTTTAATAATATATCAAATTAAATAGTCAAATGAGTTATAAATACGTCTTTCATAGTGTGATCCTCTAGCCTCACATAAAAGTAACTAGCTTCATCCCACTATTTGAATCTATTGTCGAATAGTTCATTTACACATGGGATAGTAGGGACCTTCCACTTTTTAATTTTGATTATACCCTATAGAACATAGTCTGACTTCTATGGTGGATTGAAAATGATATTTTCCTCTTTTACTATTAAATGATTAAATCATGGTGTGATAGTATAAGTCCTTATCAAAATAGTTCTTATTGTCCACAAACTAAGTGTAGACACATATTTACTCAAGAATATTCTTCAACATTATATGTTTCCTCAATGGATTTAACACACAACTCCGTATAGATATAAATTTTGTGAAAAACATTATCTATCATGTAGGATCGGTGGGTCCATATTAGTAGGGATCGACTCCATTTATTCTCACATTGAAATGAATCATCTAATTTCCATAATTTTTAGTGATTTTATGATTCAAGGTATGATCCAGCTATATAATCCAATCATAGTGATTAATTTGTAGTCCTCTTGGATCCTTATGAACTCCTCTATAAACCTTAGAATGTTCTATATCCCGAGCCAATTCATTATTTATTAGTAATGGAACAACATTAACACTCATGGATTGAAGTATCCATTAATGGTTTAAATGACGGTTAAGATGATTGTGAATCACAGTAACAATGTTTCTGATCACTATTAAAAAAATTTATGTTATAATAATTAATATACACGTTCCATGGATTCACTGCTTTCCATAAGTCAAAGAAAAAATTCATGTCTTTTTGAATATTGTTTCCTTATTTATTTTCTTTCATGGTGTAAAGATCATGGGTTTGTTTTGTTCCTTATCTAAATATATAATGTTTTCCACAATTCTATATTAATCACACCTATCATGGCATGAATTATTATAATTCATTTAGAATCATTTCATGTATTAGAATGACTTCTAGAAAAAAAAGTTCAATTTTACATTATCATTTCCCCAAATTTGCGTCTATTAGACTCAATAATCACTAATAGTGACATTAATAAATTATTAATGAGTTAAATGTATCATGTTACATTGAAAATTGACTCATGTTATAAATAACGACTTAAACCATGTTGAATGACTACATTATTAAAAGATAGAATATATTGAGGTTGAGTTGATTATACAACAATGGAATCCCATTGTTAATAGATATTTTGATCCCAAATTTTTTTAATAATGGATAATTATGAAAATATTTTATATATAATATAATAGAATGATCAAAATATAGTTATATTTTCCATTTATCACATAGAGGGTGAATATAATTAGTGGTGGTCACTGATTAGGAATACAAAACAAAGGGAATACATAAAAAATGAGTCATAAGAATTAAAAAAATATTAAAAATAATTTCTCAACACTCACAACATCAAACTAGAGTGGGAGTTGTATTGAATCAATAAATGTGAGGATGAATCATTCTGGTATTATGGAAAAAATATTAAAGAGAATGAATAGTTCGAATCTAGTATTTTCATTAATAATATTAGTATGGTTTAAAACATCTTTATTAAAAATAAATTATGACATCCCATATATTTTATACATAATAATTCATGATTTATTACATAAAGAAACACACAATAAAATACCAATAAAAAATCCTTGTAAGTTTTAGAAATTGGTTACATAATACCATAACATGAAATAGTGATATAATAAAATTATATAAAAGTCATGGAACATTTCCATAAATTCCGTTGATATTATATATCTACAATAGATAAACTAAGTATGTAGATAAGAATGGGATTATTTTTAATGGAAATTAACAGAATAATTAAATATAATAATTAGGTAAAATATATCAAATGAGTAAATAGAGATAACACGATATAATAGAAATGTGATAACTATAATCATTATCATCGAATAATTGTATAATATGATAACATCATGATAACATAAGTATATAAAAACAACATAAACCATTACTTCATTAGTTTATGTAAATGATAGAGGGACATGATATTATATTTTTCATTTGATAACATCCCATAAACCATGCATGGAATCTCAAAAGATGATAAATTTCCAAATTCTTTAGATACCTGTATAATTATGGGACCACACATCATCTTCAAATTCTGATCATGCATTTGTGTGACACAAATATCATAAAAATTAAGAATTTATTTCACCAAATTTAGAAAAATATTAATGAGAGTGGATTACATACATGGAATTGGTTAATCAATTCATGACAGGTATATATATGTGAATTCAAATGTGTGATATGGGTGATGGTTATTCGCAACATAAATGTTCCCTATGGATAATCATTGGATATGTTTCGTATCATAATCGGTTCAAAAAAAGTTTTATAGAAGCGATTAATGAGTGTGAAACATAGTATATCATTAAACGGGAATAATAATGGTTCTCAAGTTGTGTTTTAAAAAACATTACACCATGAAAAATATGTAATCCAAATTCTACGTAAAAATAATCTTCTTCAGAGAATAAGGATAAATAGAGGACCCCTTACATTGAGAGGGAACTCATAAATGCTTGGGATGAGCTTCATAAGAGTTAGGTACAACTAGGGAGGGATTTTAAGAGGTAATAGAAAATGAAATTAATTTTTTTTAGAATTTGAATTGGAGGATAAGTGAGTATTTAAGAAAAATAGAGGGGAATTATTTATTAATCTCTATATTTAGTTTTTGGACTCTATATGATAAAATATTTTAAAAAATACATTTTCGTTGTTAATTTCCATGGATTCATCCACTGATGAGTGGTTACCAATATTTTATGTGGATTTTATTTTGTAATATAATACCATTAGTTATGAGGAAGTGAATCATGTTCAAAAAGAATTTATTTTATAACCATGAAATATAATACAGGATTTTTAAGACTCGTTAATTGGTTATAAATTCAATAAAACATTTTAAAAAACAAATTATTTTAAAGATAAAATGTATATTTAGTAATGGATAAATTCTATACCACTTATGAAAAAATATTATTCATATTATGAAATCAAATTATAGACTATAAATTTATATCGTGTTTAATCTGTACCAAAAAAATTAACTATCTCAAAAAATTATGAAAAATGGATAATTTTTATATACTGATTTATAAAATAACCATTATTATAAAAAAATAATTCTTTAACTTTTATAATTATTAATTTTTAATATAAATAATTATTTACATAAAAATACTAATTTTATGACTAAAACAACATTATGAAATATATTAAAATAAAAGTGGTCATCTTGCCTGATTTTCCCAAAGGCCCAATATATTTATTTTCATTTTTGGATAATCACATCATTATCTAGGTTGAGAGGGAACCCATACATGACTCATAGGCCCAGTTTCATAAGCCTGAGTGCATTCTAGGAAGACCCATAGGCACAAGTGCTAATACATAACCCAAATGCCAAACCAAACAATAATAAAAGACCCCATATTAAGAATCTACCTTACTGAAGTCATACCACCCAACCTAGAATTATTGATCAACTAAAAATACCTCATACTGAGCTGAACAGTTCCTGAAATCAATAAAAACTGGCATACCCTCTCATTCATCAAAACCGACTAGTTTGTATACAATGGTTTCTACATCCATTGAATCCTCTTTTGTGGCATTCTCTTTAGTGGTCATCCTAGTCTTCATCTTGTTCTTCTTGGACTGAAATTCTATGTCTCGAAGGCCTGAGGTGGCCTCATGGTCCTGTGTCTTAATGGCCTATGGTGGATTGAATACCTTGTAGCCTGACACCCAAAATTAATGTCTTATAGGATAAATCATAATAATATATCCACTACTAGAGTAACTTCTACTTCTCATGTTACTGTATCTTCTAATGTAATTCTATAGTAACTCGAAATTCCAACCCCAAACCTATTTCGATTCTATATGACTAGTATTCCTAGATGGATATTTTACAACTCATGTACATGATTATTGGAAATTTACATAGAACATCATTAAATTATATTAGATTTTTTGAAAAAAATAATATTAATTTAAATGAACATTTTATTAAAAATAAATTCATTTCAAAATTGTTGAATTTATCAAAAAGGGTGATATAATTGAAACAAAATTTTTATCAAACATACAATTTTTTATTTTCCAGATAATAATTTAATTTCCATCAACTCATAGATAATTTAATATATAATTTAATAATGTAAAGGGATAAATATAATAATTATTTTATTACAATGTAAATATACACCAACATATTACCAGGGTCTAGATACATAACCCCTTATTACAACAGATAATTTCATAAGTGTATTGTTTGTGATAGAGTTACTTCGTGGGGTGTTTTGGAGAATATGTTTTTGGTCATCATCTTGATAAGCATAAAGTTATCAAACCAATGGTTTCTATCAATATTTAGTTGTTGAATATTAGATTGAAATTAGTCAAAGGAAAATCCTAGGGAGACCTTTTCCCATTGATGCTGTAATAAATGGGAATCATACGATATGATTCTTCTTTGAAATTCCATCACTTCTTCCATCTATGTAAATGGGAATTTATCGAAACCCTAAATATACTAATCATAATGACCACTATATAATGTAAATATTATCAATAGTTAATATCCTTGAATAATTTTTAATACAACACCTATTTTTTATAATATTTCAATAAAACCAAGGTAGTGAATAATTTTTCTATATCAATATTACATAATAATAAAATTTATTCAATCAAAATGTAATTTTATTTTTTAAATTCTAGTTTATTACATTATTCCCCCTTTCTTCAGTTTTTCTCTAAAAATTTTATTTTAAACACTAAAACAAATAGGGGTACATCTATATCATAACAAAATCAAACACACATGTTTCCACCACAAAATATTGGGTTTCTACTTCACTTTACCTAGGTCATATTTTTTCTCATTTAATATTGGTTTTAGGATCTACGTTATTCCACAAAACCTCATCATATGAAATATTATTCTCTGAGTGTACAACCTATGTATTCAGTATATGTGAGGGGTATTTTTTGTACTTTATCAATATGGTTACATGTAACACATCATGTAATTTATATAATTTATGTGGGAGTCTATTAGATATGATACAACTACAGTGAAACCATGGATCTCAAAGGGGGTGATTTATTTAGGACTATGTTTTCTATAATTTCCAAATTTAATGACATCATTTCATAACGATATGTGATATAACAAATTATATATGACCTAAAAATCATAGTAATATCAATCATTATATAAATATATTTTCTTTATTTATATTTTTTGGATTTCATAAAACATTGAATGGATTGATACTTCTCTACAATATCTTAGATAAGACCAGGTCACATATGTTTTCTCTATCAAAAATAACACCAGCATGATGGATCTTCAGACCCTTTTTTCATAATGTTATATTATAATGTTATAATGTTACCAGTTTTTATATGATAACTCCAATGGTATAAGGTTGAAATAACAAAATCCTTTTAAATACATTGATAACTATATAATCATATTTTCTATAGATTTAGTGCTTCTATAAGACTGTCAATCCTTCATATGGTTATAAGATATACCAAAACACCACATTGTATCCAATGGTTATATAAGGATCCACTAGATCCATGATGTAAACATTGTTTCCCAATTAGATATAATGTATATTGGAACTCCAGGAAATCATAGAAATTTATTTATTTATATCGTAGTAACTTTTTCAAAAAAAAAATATTATTCGATTGAAATGATGTGCCCTATCTTTTTTGGTGATCAACTACAACCAATTTGGTGTTCTTAACATTAAAAATAATGGTTTCTCTTGGGATAGAATAAATTGTAATAATTATTCCAATATCATACCCATATGGGAAATTCTTTTTCTTCTTGCACTTATACTTCTATCAATCATCCTTTACATGTTGGAATACCAAGAATCATGTTGAAAATTATATAATCTCAAACTTTATGTTTTCCCACCAATTGTATTTATTTAGGAGTCTATTCATCATATTTATTTCTAGACAAATAGAGAATGTTTGGGTATTAATATAATCCATATATACCATATTTAACTATGGTTTTTATGTGAAAAATATTCGTGTTCCAAAAATTATAAACCCATCATTATAAAAAATTATCTCATCAAAAATATCTTCTTTTATTATATCTTTTGATAACTTTTTTGGGCCACATTGATCCTCTAAAAAATAGATGGATGATATATATTTGAGAATGTTTTTATGATTCCCATTTTATAATTCCCATAAACATCCTTTTCCAATCAATTAATATTGGATCCATTTTAAACCCCATCATAGATAGGGTTGTGCAATCCATTCTACTTAATGTATATACAACCTTTTCTATCTTTACATGATATCAATTTGTCGAATAGTTATAATTCATTATCATATCAATCCAAAGTCATCATCACATATTGATCTACCTTTTTTCGAATTTATCCTTGAGAATGTTTTTTCATAAAATATGTCACATTTATCCCAATAGAGATAATGTCAAAAAATATTTAAAGCATAGATCCCTACATCCATTTCCAAATATTTTTTCTGGATTCATCTCATTGATCATTAATTGGAGGGATACATGTGATATATTTTTCTTATCATTTTTATATATACAACTCGATCCCATTTTTTAAACATAATTATAGATTACAATCCCTTCACCACTAGTGGGTCATGGGAGAATACTTGTAGTGTTTTAATTCATAATTAATGATTTAAATATCTCCATGCATTCGTTAATACATATAATCTTCACTATCATTCAAGTTATCTTGTTTATTGGTCTCAAAAATCATGATATTTTTGTCAAAAATTTGTCGTAGTTCCCATCTTTGATATTGAATCTACAAATATATATCACACATGATAGCCTAGAATGTCGTTCAATTTTTTTCTATTTTGGAAAGAATTAAAAATTTCCCATTACTGGTGAAAACATTCCCTATGAATAATTCATGATCTATAGAAAACATTCTTTTATTTTACTTCATTTATAAGGATTTATTTTTCATGATCTGTAGCATTAAATCAAAAACTACATCATGTTCCTTCAATGTTTAGTGTTTATAATAATATTATCTCTAAATAGTGCCAAAGAAATTTCTTTTAATCCATCCATATTATATTCAATATGATATTTAATGTTTATAAATAATTATAATGACAAAATGTAATAAAAATTAACTCATAGTTCCAATTCATTGTTCGAAATCCTATATTGGTGATATCAACCATATTCAGTAGTACATGTTAATATCCTTACTGAAGATTTAAATTTAAGATGTTATATACACAACATGTATTATAAAACAATTAAAATATCTATGGAATATGATTACTGTTCTTTATCATGACCTCATGGAGCTCATTATAGTCAATGTAGATGATCATTGACCCATATTTCTTCATCCTAAAATTGAACAGTATTCCCCACCAAGAATCACTTGGTTGCATAAGACCCTTTTCTAGATTCTCTTATACATTGTTTTTCATTTCTTCATTTTCAATAGTTACTATTAAATATAGAATCATGAATTTTATAAAAGTTCCTGGTATAATTTAAATTAATTACCTAAAATATTATATAGGATGAAGACTAGGTTATTATTTACGAAACAAAGGAGAATGCCACCTTATAATGGGAATGTCATCAAGATGATAATTTTGATGATGTCAATCATTTGAAAATGATATTATATATTAGAAATAATTAATATCTTTTATTGAGATTATTATTCCATCAGTGACCATCCTCCTCTTTAAAATTTCATAGAATCAACAGTCAATTCACCATATAAAAAGGATTTTCTTCTCAAAAAATTTTACTATATCTATATTTCGGGAAATCAAATCCATTTTTAAAATATCATAGAATTAAAAAAAAGTTATAGTAAAAAGATTTTACAGGAATTGAAACCCATATATATTGATAGGGGATAATATATATGTGTGGGATTTTATTATTGACCACTTTATTGTTTTTATTGAAAAATGATCTTCCATGTTATGTGGATGTTTTGGAATGTTCTAATAAACTTTTTTTCATGATGGAATTCATAGAAACAGAATAATATAATACTTTTATAGTTCACGAATAGATGATAATATTTACTTTCTCTATTTTTTCTGGTTCTAATCATTTACTCAAACCAATATAAACATAGAGATGACATTTTTCGAACTATTAATCATATTAAAGGGAAATGATTAACATTTAAGGTATACCCCAAATATGAAATGTATTCCTTAACATAAAAAATTTAGGGTTTAAATCTAAGATATCCATGTCATGATTTCTAACATTATATATCATCAGAACGTTTTTTTGAATCATAAGTGATTTTCAAAATAACATTACTTACCATTGATTATTTCACATGATTTTCTGGTTAGGTTTGATGTCTAAGGAATATTTAACATACACGAAGTGATGATCTAATTGATACTTGATCTTCAATTTTGAGGTTTACAGTTCCTATATACAAAAGTTTTAAAGATGAATCCTCTTTTTATAATCCACATTGGGATGTATTAACTCAAAAAATCAATAACTTTATACTTTAATGAAATTTGGGAAGTTTAAATATATTTAGGACTATCATTATGGAATTCAATAAGGTTTTATAATCATAGTATCTAAAAATAAATCGACATTCCTCAAATAAATACTATTACAACCCATACATTTTTAATCATTAATTTAAAGTTTATTGCATAATGAAACAGATTATACATGCCAAAATGATCAAAATTCCTATTATATTTGTGCAATTACAAACATACAACTATAATATAAAATATGGTGTTTGAAAAAAACTGGATGATTTCAACAGCAAAATGGGTTTCTATAGTGTTTTATAGAATGTATTAATGAGATTTAAAGGTGTCATATCATCACATAGTCATTATAATATATTTAAAATGGATTGTAAAAACACATTTCCACAAGGGAAATTGGAAATAAAAAGGATTTTTAGAATGAAATTACTTGCAATAAAAAAGATGTTGAAAGGATTCCTTACAATCATATAGTGCTTCCAAAATACTTGGTGGAGCCATACAAGAGAATTAAAAACATTTATATTAATTTTTATAGATATTGGTATATTATATTATTGATAAATGTGTTTATAGGAAATTGATGTGGGGGTTGGATGGGAAAATATATAAAATGAGCGAGGATTTAATTATTATTTTCTAAACATATGTTTTCGAGTCTATATTAAAAAATTATAAAAACTAATTTTTTTTGATGTGTTTTACCTTATTTTATAGCTATGATGATTTGTTTTTGTTAAATTTTTATTCCATAAAATTAAAACATTAAAATAATACCAATGGTTATGTGGAATTTTTTCATCTTAAAAAAGAATTGATTTTAAAACCATGAAATATATTATAGGATTCAGAAAAGTCATTAATTGTTTATAAAATTAATATAATAACATAAAAACACATTATATTGTAGGTGAAATATATATTCGGTCATGCATTCCATTTATAGATTTCTTAAATCATCTTTTTTCCATTATTATTTCATTATATGAACCGTATATTTATACCTTATTTGACTTTTTTTTCAAAAAACAAGAATTTCTTAGAAAAAATGAAAATTTTATCATTGTATTATTTGGAAAAGTTTATTTCAAAAAATTATATTTATTTTAAAAAATTATTTTTATAAATACAATATTTTACAATTTTAAAAATAATTCCTGATTTACCTAAAATAACAAAAAAATTGATATCTTTTTTATAACACTTATAAAAAATGAATTGATCTTCAATTAACATTATTATTATTTATATATAAATATATATTTTTTATTAAGAATATTTATTGATAATAAATATTATTTTAGAATTATTGAATTTTATAAAATGAGTGTTCTAATTTTAACAATCATATTTTGGAAATGCAATTTTTGTTTTTTCATATCAAAAACATTATTTTCATCATGCAATATACTATTATGAATATATATAAATAAGTAAAATGAAAAAAAATAATTCATTATTTTATTAAATATAAAATATAAATATTCATTCTACAAGGGTCTATATATAAAACACCTTATCACACTCATGTATTCAATTAGGGTAAGGTGTGTGATGGTAGTAATTTCTTATGGTGGTTTGGAAAACATAGATTGGGTCATAATATGGATAAACTTAAACTTATCCTATAAATGAATTATCTCATGATTTAGTTATCAAATATCATCTTGGGATTGATCAAGGGAAATTCCCAATGATTCTATCTCCCTCAAAAGCCTTAATAAATGGGATTCATAGGGTATGATCCTATTGTTCAAGGTCATCGATTCTTACATAAATGTAAATTGTACTTTATCATAACCAATAATATAATACTTATATTGATCAATATAATATGAATATATTATCAATGTTAAATATTCATAACTGTTTCCTAGATCTGATAATATATATTTTATAACTCTAAAAAATAACCAATGTAGTGCATTTTTTATTATCACTACACTACTTAAGAAATTATTTTTTTAATCAATGTTTATTATCATTAATAAACTTATTATTTTTCATAATATGATTATTTAAAAGGATTTAATGATTTTATAAAATGATATCTATGAAAAATATATATATATTTACTTAAATTTAATGGGGATATTAATGAATAAAATATGTTTATGGTGTATAAAAAAATTAGAAGAATGGCGTTTAATTTTTTCAGAGCAGTTCATAAATATCATAGTGGGAACAAAATGAAACTATCCATATGTAATAATAGTGGGATTATGTATCTAGGGAACTTCCATAAAGGAATAAGAAGATATTTGTGGAGAGAGAAGTGGTATCATGGTAACCGATATTGAATACAGAAAAATAAAATACTCTTATAATGGGGGAATTGAATTTTCTAATCAATCCTCCTAAATTGGTTTAGTGATTTAACTACATGAAACATAGATATTATCAAAATTATTGTACTTTGAAAAGGATGGATTATGATTACTGATGAAAAAATATATTTCTCTAAGAGTGAAAGGATTTGCATTTGATATACCTACTATAGAGGTCGATCATGAAATATATATATATATATATATTATGTTTATTTATGAATGGAAAATTAGCTACTTGATCATCAATCATCACATTTTTTATATCATGATAGTTTAGTGAAAATGTTCAAAAATACCTCAGGACATGGAGGAAAAATAATAACTGAAAACCCTATGTGGTGGAATTATTGCCTATAAAGTATATAACTCTTCCCTAAGAAATTTTTTTTTGTTATAATCTCCTAAAAATATTAGGTTTTCTATCATTAGATTAATTTTATTCTCTATTAGACAAGAATTAAATTTATTTTTTGATATAATGTTAAATTAGAATGATATTGAAATCGCATTCCATATCGTAAATCATTTCATAACTCCACACTTGTCTAAGGTGGATAATGGATGTTATTTGAAAAATACTTCTCATGAATGTATTTAATAACCACTTAATAAGTCATATATAGTTATATTAAATAGATAAATAAGAGGATCATCATCAGATACGTGTATATTTTGAGTGAATATACTGATTTATTCCATAATAATTTAATATTCTTCATTATGATCAATAGTTTGAAATTATAATTTTATATTCACCAAGGACCCTTGATATATCCAGGATTCCCTATATATTAGTCCCCATTAAATAGAATGATCAAATTTAGCAACTGGATTAAAATTTGGAAAACTGTTTCATGCACCCATGTTTATCACCATGGGGTTAAAAAAGTAATCTTTTATGGGAAAATGGATTGTTATAAACATCATTTAATTTATTTTCCTGAAGTAAATATTATAATGATAAATAAAAATTAAAACGTCCATGGAATGATGAATTAATCAATCAATTATGTGGGTACTACTACTTCTATAAATTAGATCTATTGTCAAAATATCATTATATGATTGTGATGAAGGTATAAATTTCTCAAACTGATATCTATACATGATATGGACATAATGATATCATAGTAATTCCATTATGACTCATGAATTATATATAAATTTAAATAGACATGATGATTATAACATTTATATATTTTTTAAAAAACAATTTTTTCATTTATATATTATATTTTTATGTGCTAAAAAATAATAAATAGATATGAGAATCATTTGATTAATTTTTTAACATCATTGATAATGGATAATTTTAATTCAATGTTCCTTACATGTGTATTTTTTATTTCTAATGATTTATTATTTGGGATTTTTTCATCATGAATAGTGATATCTATGGATCCATCAAAAAAAGGGAATGAGGAATGGCATGGTAAAAAATATATAATAGAGAAAACATTGTTATTTGATTTGTTGTGTTCTATTAGTGATTTTTTGGTAATATCTTACATCTAAAAACCCACTGACCAAGTTAACATAGAATCGGGTAATGGTTTTCGAGACTAATGATTATAAATTTGTCTTCAAGGTTTTGAATATAAGCCATATCGATACACATATGCTCGCACAAACCATTAATTTGGAATTATTTTTATCTAAATTGGTTCTTAATATAATTTTATTAGGTTTTGTATTAATTATAAATAATAAAATTGATCGAATGTGAATAATGATTAAATAAGGATCATGAGAAAATTTATTCAACACAAGATCTATAGATTTATAAAATAGTCCTATCATTGAACATTTGGACTAATTTTATATTAGGAGAAAACTATGAAATATCTATAGAACAAAGAATCCTAAAATATAAATTCACATCTAACAAAATCAACATATTCCAATGTAAATTATTGATGAATAGTAAGAACATTAACTGATTTATACATTACCATACTTGGAATGAGAATCTTATGGAAGGTTCACCGGGAATGTAATATTTTATAACCTCATCCGCGATGAATACTAATATGGATATAATCTTTTTATACATATGAATGAAATACATGTGAATCATAAATGAGGGAACCATGTCACACCTTTCTCATATGATTACTTAACCATGAATTATATAGATTGTAATGAAAATATAAGGGAGGATATAGAGATATAGAAGAATATGAATGACATAAGAAAGGAAAAAATTAATAGATCAATAATGAAAATTTATTTTTGAGATTTGGTCCCTGATTATGGATAACATCATTGATTCGTATAATTAAGGATATATTGATTGATGGTCACAAATAAGAATTATTTTTTCTCAAATGTAGAAAAAATTTATATATATTTCTCTAAGATAACTAAATAAATTGAAATATAAAAATATTTTTTTCAACATATAAATTAAGGTTACTTGTATGGGAAAATATTATGGAAGAAAAGATAAATTCCTTGGACAAGAAACAACCATTACCCATATAAACAATATAATGTGAAAATATCACTAGGAATGTTTTTAGGAATATAGTGAATTCATATAGAAAAATAATTCCACAAGGTTCATATTCACTAGTCTAATAAATAATACTCACTACAACTATATTTTAGAATACATATCACTCAATAAAATTTTAAAAATATTCCAAAGAGAAGTAGTGAGGCTATATAGAACAACAATATCTATTATACATGATCATGATCCCAATATCATCTCAATTTTATAGAATATTCATTAAACTGATTTGATCACATAATTGAACATTATTCTAGAGAATCATCCCATGTCTAATAAAAGATATTAAAAGAAAAAAAAAATATTAAGACTTTAATATAAATTTTTAAATATAATTCAAAGGGGGATATGTTCATATTCATGCTATAGTAAATTTCACATAATGAAGTATCTTTAACTCCAGACATCTACCATATTACATTGGTCCCTTTATTGTATGAAGTGGTGAACTATGAAATTTTTGAAACAGTAATGAGAATGTAAGAGAATTAGAACATAAGTAGTTAATGAAATTGAAGGATGTTTAATTCTATTCAACAACACATCATAGAAGCACATATTCGATATAAGATATATACTGAAAACAATCAATGAGATAATAAATTTTATGTTTGTGATAATTGTTTCCTTTATATATACCTATGGAATATAGTCTTGTGGTGTTGATGGATTGTAAACTATAACCATGATAAATCAAAAAAATTTGTATTATTAATATTAATATAGTTATATCCTAATGACTAGAACTCCGACCAAATGTGTCTCGTGTTTATGACCAATTACATTTATTCTTCTTGATAAATTATCTACCAAATAACTCACTTGTTCTATATATAGTGTCCATATAGTGGGATCATGGTATATCATATATGATGGGGCAAATAATGATATTGAACTGTAGAGGAAAAGTACTACCTAATATGAAAACTCACATTTTTAGAGGATATATGTATAACTATGCATCCCAATAGGCAGTAATGGAAAATTAAAAAGCAATGAAATAGAAGTACCCATATATTTTTCAGCATACTTTGTGAAATAAATTTTTATGGATTGAATGTTTCAAAGGGAAGAGATTGTGTTGACCTATATTTATGTATATATAATTTAATTTATAAATAAACAAGTTATTTTATTAATAAATTTTTAAATGTATAAAACCAATGAAACATGTAATAAAAAACTAGTTACATATTATGATATAAAATTACATTTATATAATACATATAACTTTTATAATTTAATTTACAACTATGTAATAATAAACTCATAAAAAATATACTAAAATAGGGAATGTTTTATCTTCTAACTCTCCCAAATAATTTTTCTTCTGAAAATGTATAAATGTAAAATTACATTATAAATATAATGAATATTTTTAATATTATTAATAGAGAACCTTCAATGGAATCAACGTGACTGCTAAATAAATTTATTAGGATGTATTTATATGATGGGGAAAATATATAATAAAATTTGAAAAGGGGTTTAAGGCTAGTAACCTAGATATTATAATTGTGATGAAATTATTATATTTGTAAAAAAATTATCTTATGAAGTAAAAATATAATGAATTTATCAAGACAAAAATTAAATAAGTGTTCTAAATATATTAAAAATATTATTTAATAGAAAATAATAATAATTATTTTTCAGGTTACGAATATATGTTTTTGTAAATACATTTTTTTGATAAATATTAAAAATTTAATTAAATTTTTATTTTTGTTACATTTTAAAACAAAATTATTTATGTGTATATAAAAAATATATTAATTTTTCAAATAATAAGTTCTGTTTCTATAGGTTAGAAATATTATTATGTTATAAAACAATTCCTATTATTCAATAAATGAAGGTTTTATTTAATATTAAATTTTATATAATTAGGAAATTATTTGGATAAACTATATTTTTTTAATAAAACAACAATATTACCTTAATGTATTTTTTCTTTTGAAAACATGAATTGTTAGAAAATAATGTAATACTTCCAAAGAAAAAATTTTACATTATATTTTAAATACATGATTAATTTATTATTTTATGATGTGTGGAACCATTATCTTATCCTAAAAACTAAAGAATACTATTTATAGTCACAGGAATCATATATTATTGTTGTCTTATGAAAAAAAATAATCATGCCAATATTATATTTAAAAGAATACCTCTTCACAATCATAAAATATAAACCTCCTCCACCCCTCATCTTATCATATAATATGATTTTGATAAGGAATATTCTATATCTACATAACAACATAAAATAAATATCATAATTTTGGATTTCATGGTCTACCTAAGAGACCACTCCCTAAGATGTAGTATTATTTTAATTTAATACATTTAATGATGGAGAACGTTGTCTCTACAAAGCACATTTAATTAATTTTAGTATTCTACATCCTAAAACAATTTTATATACATATTGACATGATGAAAAAAGTATCAAAAAATTACTTAAATGATATTATTTTAAAAGAATAACAATTATTTACATTTATTTAATTTAATCTAAAATGAGAATGTCGCCCATAATATGGTCAGTTCACCCCCTCCATGGATGATTTAATTCATTTTTCATCACCGTATTAATGAATGGTTGTAATAATAAATTTATAGTAAATCATGGGATGATATTATATTTTTAATTTTATTTTATATTCTATAATTAATAAATAATCCTAAATATTAAATTGAAATAGGTATGTTCATATTTGTTGAAAAATGATAAAAATGAACTAATTATTAAACAATAACATTAAGACTCCAAAAACTATGATTATTTTTTAATGAATATTTCTAACATCATTGAATAAAATATCTTCATTCCATTTTACTTATTGAGTTATGGTATCTTTGGAAAATAAAATCCATTATTACCGATAAACTGATGAAATTTCAGATCCATGAAACCAAAACCTTGGGATGATGAAAATAAATATTATATCATTATAAAATTATCGTAAATGTATATAATAAAATAATAAAAAATAGATATACATTGGAATGTTTTTAATTAAATTATTTAATGACTATAATTTCATTGTTCTTTAGGTTAGATTAGTAGACCATATGCATCAATGCTCAAAATAATAGAACATCCAAACCTAACAGAATGGTGGTTCGAGAATATATTTTATAAACCATTTTTTATGGAATTTTCATCATCATATTTATTTTTTATGTTTTCCTTATATATCATTGATACAAAATTTTGATAATATTCTATTATGAGGTGTAATAGAATTATAAAACAAATTAGTTCATTGAAAATTGATTCTATCTCATTAGACAAAATGTATGGTGCAAGGCCATCAAGATTAGTACAAAATATTATACTTTCATGGTAGCGATAAATAAATTATGCCTTTTTATGCTTTATGATGTATCCAAATTATTATGGTTCCATGATAATACACTAGCATATTCATTATTCCATTATTCCATGGGATTATATATTATCCTCCTATATTATGACCACATATTTTACCTCTTCACCCATTTACTTAACATAAATATCATGTGTGTTCCCTAACTATGATTTATAGAATTCCATTTGTCTATAATTATGTACATAAGGTATCCAATCCAAAATTGAACATTAAATAATATTTATAATAACATTATTGAAATTAAAATTAATATGATAATATTTTATTCATATTGATGATTAAAGTATGTAATTTTCTAATAACACTATGTCTAAATATATATTGAATGTTTTTTATTAATCCTTATATTAAAAATAAATATATAAAATTATTATGAGACTCAGGATACAATATTGATTCATGATCAATTTTCACTATTTTTTTACCTCGTAATTTGTTAATATAGATTTTTTCTAAAAATTCACATCCACTTATATTATTGCAGGACAAGGATTTCTTACTCAGCAGTTAATTACTTCATGTCGTAACCAACTTTTTAATATAACTATTTTATTTTTATACTACAAAATGACTATAAAATTGAAAATCACACATTGTCATTATCAATGACTTTGTGAAAAAATTTAATTATCTCATGTTATAATATTATTTACTAAATTAAAAAGAATAAATATGAAATTTAATATCAAAATCATTATAGTGTGATCCTTAAATAATGAACAACAAGATCAATAAAAATTAAATATAAGAATCATATCATGGTGTATTCATTATTATTATATGAGATTATCATTATCTCTGAAAATTTTATTCATATATATGAACATCATGACATATTAGCCTCCATTAAAACAACAATTCGTGATCAACAACAAATCCCTCTAAAAATCTTCATTATTCAAAAACAAATTCCATAAAAGTAGTATCAGACTTACATTTTCTCATCACCCTATATAAAATTGGAAAATTATTATGAGTTTTAATATGAATCATGTTTTGATAAAAAAATTTAAGATAAAATTAACATATCTTATTACATCCAATTTAATACACTACCTTTAAACAATATCTAACATCATTATAAATAATTACATGATGTCTATCATAATCTAACCATTTATGTTTAATAATAATCGCACCCATAAAATTTCATATTGATGATCATGATTAAAAAATATTTCAAACATGTAAATGAATCACTATTCATTTATTCAAACACTACATGAGAAATGTTTTTATATAAAACCAAAACTATGAATATAAGTGTCAATTTTAACATTTTTTAAATAAAATCCACCTCTAACATTCGTCATCTAATATATAGAGACTCAAATCCAATTAAAATATCAATCACCCATAACTATTCTCATCTATCATCTTCCAGAAAGTTAATCCTATATATGCTTTCAGATATTTATAAATAGATTTATGTGATATAACTATTTTAGAATTTTTTTCAATATACATAATCGAATAAAGTTATTTGAAATCCACATTTACATAGAAAATTATAAAATTTCCATTAGTAGGTTTGATCAAATTATTCTTATTATGAAATGAATCAAAAAAAGTTCATTTAAAATTAAGGTATAATTCCTTGAAAATTGGATATAATATGAGAATATTTTATTATTAGGTGGGTGATCTTGGAAAATTACCTTTTTCTAGATTAATAAAACCCATATTAACCATGTATTTTATCACTTATTATATTTCTCGATGAATCTAGATTTTTTATCCACTACATGGCATGAAAGATACTCCCTTTAGTAAGATTGTGTGAGTTTGGATATGAAATGTTTTATATATAATAATATTAATATATCATGGTGTGTATTAACATTTTTTCCTTATGTTATATCCCATAATTTTTTTTAGATATCACATTTACATATATTTTACATTAATGATTATATTGTTATAAATAATTCACATTCCACTTTGTTTCATTAAAATGTTAATTTATTATTTTTATATGTTTAATATCATGTTAGAATGATTGGATTATCTATGAGGGTTTTCCCAAAATAAAATTTATTAGATTCTACTAATAATATTTTCTCACACTATACATATAGCTAATATTTTTTTTAGATCTTTTATGAATCGATAATGATAAAGGAAATATACCATTTTGAGGTGGAATTTTTTATTTTTGTGATATAAGAGTTCATTTGAGGTTACATGGTGGAAGAAACAAATAGTTTCACACCAGTATGGGTAACATTTATTTTTTAGTTCATATGGCTTTTTTTATGGACTCATTTATTATATGATGGTATTTTCCTACCATCAAGTTTCCTGTATTTTTTATATTTTCTATAGTTGTTCATATTTAATTGAAATAATGATAAAATTAATTTTTTATTGATGTTAAATTATACATGATTTTTATTTAATTCATTTGAATTAATGAATATGAAAAATATCTTTAGTTTTGGTCAAATTCTTGGTAAAGACATATTTTGTTGATTTATTAGAAAAAATCATTCCAAAACACATGTTCTTGGGGTAATGGTACTAGTTAACATCTAGTGATTATTTATAAAAACCTTCAATCCTAGTTGGAAATTAGTGGGTGTGAAAAAATAAATCGTGTTCTGGTGTGGACTATAAAAATATAATATAATAGCCCAATTTTTTATTTATTATTTTTTGGAGGACTATGTATACATAAGATATGAACATTGAGACACGAAGTTTAGTTTGCAAGTTATTTTACCCCTCGAACTCTGTAAAATGAATCCTATGTAACAACACTATGTTGAAAATGGGTTTTATCAATTTTTGATGGCATTATTTTTGAATTTCTATAATATTTTTCTAACTAATGGTGGGTTTGAGGGCTTTTTCATAGTGAATGGTTTGGGAACATGTGATACTGACTATGAGATAAAGATATGAAATCCATATTGAAGGAATATTATGTATCATGTATTCTAGGTGTGTGGTTTCCTGAAACATATTGCCAAAATATCTATCTAATTCCATCTTTCCTAGATGACCAACACAGTTCCCACATGGTTTGCTAAACCATTGTGTCAAACCATTGGCAGTCGAAATTCTACTCATTTATTTATTTGTATTAATTTTTTTCTTATAGTTTTATTATTTTTAAATCCACTTTATTTTTTTCTTTAAATAGTTTACTTTACTTTCATTCCATTTATATTATTTCGTATATTATTAGGTCTCAATTAAGACCTCCTTCTAATGTTTAAAAAGAATATATAAATATTTTTCTAGGAGAAAATCCTCCGGTACCACAAACTATATTTTGGTTGGGGGTGTGAACTATTTGAGATTTGTAAAAATGGTATAGAATTATATTATATTGGTGTATTAGGGTATGTCTATTTCTAATAAAGGGTATGGATCGAGATCATAAATTTTTTTTGGTTAACCTCTATCATTTCATAAAATTAATGAACCCTATGAGTAGGAGTATTGGAAAAATTGTTTTCAGATTATTTTGTAATTATTTAATATATATGTTTCTATTTTTGTAATTTTTAATCTTTTTATACTCTGTGGTCTGAGAAAAAATTGGATTTATTTGATAAAGTTGTGTTCTATGTGAAACTAGAGTACAAAAACATCATGATCATGTTCACAATAAAATATATCCAATTGTGATGGAACTAGATACCTATTGAGACTTTATTTTATCCAAACAAATATATGGATAGTTTTAAAATATTGTAACCACTTTGATAAAATAATACATTTTTATTTTTATAATCATTCAAATGAAAATTTAAAATTATCATTAATCTTAGTGGGGCCTTAAATAAAACATCTGATTCAAATTATTCCTAATGAATCATTAAACTTATGTATAGGTGGTTTATTATGATGTGATGTTAGAGATGTATAGGGAATGAATTTCTGGTAGGATTGGTGTTCGCCGGGTTTTTATGAAATATAATGGTGGATTAGCATAATAAAATGGGTATTGTGATAAACGTATAAGAGTAAGTGATATTGTATCTTGAAAATCGTCCCTATATATCATTAGTAGCCAGGGGGAGTGGACCCCACATCTACTAACAATGTAGAATGATTGTTCAAAAAACATGTCATGAATCCTTCAATCCATTCTATGTATGTGGATTCTTAGGCCTCCCATATTGTTTTTGTATTATGTGACACTCTACTTGAAGAAATGTGAGCTCATCTGTTTAATGGATATTTATAGATTTTTACGATTCCTCTTCTAAATATGGTCCTCGATGATATAATAATAGAATTTTATTTAGGTCATCCCTTATTCAAATCCAATAGTGGGTCCATAATTTTTTCATTATCATGTCTTATCCCTTTTTTAGGAATGATATTTACATGTAACGGATCATGTACCTATAGAATTTCAATCGAGATTATGTATCTTATGTGGTACCATTTCTATTGCAGAAAAAAATTATATTGCTTTATTTAATACATGGTATTCATATTCATTATTAAAAATCGTTATTACATAATTACTATATATTCTAATAGAGATTATGTTTAATTTCATAGATATATCTACTCCTGTTAGGATGAAAATAGAGTTTATCCTCCAATGTCCTACTTTTTTAGTTTCTAAATTCATGATGGTATTGTCATGTGACGTCATTATTAATAATATTAACCCTCTAATATTATTATCTCAATTGACTAAGGGGTATCGTTTAATCTATTTATTAATTTTCATCATCATTGGGTGATATATACAACATATTATTCTATTTGTCCTCTATTTCTAGAACAGTGGTACCCATGGTTTTTGAATTTGGGTCCATCACTTCCCATAGTCAAAAGAATTAGATAGAAAATATTACCAGTTATAATAATGGTAAATTATAATAAATTTATCACTGATATATCTTCAATTGATAGGTAATTTCTTGAAGTTTTTCATAATGACTTCTCTCGATAAAAACAGAAGTGGGAAGTCAGGTTCTCTATTTACTTAGTACATGGGACACATCCAATTTCATTGATATTGTATCATAGGGAACCATATGAACATCAATTGTTGAATATTTAGTTGTACGAATTTGATAATAGGTGCTTTATTTTTCCTAGTGATTCATTATTTGATGCTCTTATACTTGATTCTAAGAAATATTATTTAACTCTTTGTCGATTAATTCACCATTTAGAGATTAACTAGGTGGGACTATGAATAAAACTCATTCACCATATTATGTATCTATCTATTCATCTAAATTATGTTTCGTGGTTATGGAATATTTAACTTCTATTATGGTGTGATTTGATTATGGTGAATGAGTTTGAGGTTCTAATGATTTTTTTTATTAAAGTATGGTAATTATGAATACTTGGTATTTCCATTTGGTTTCATGAATTTTCTTGAAAATTTTATTGCTCATTAAGACAAGATACGTCATTAATATCTCAAATAGTGTTTCATGGTTTTGATGGATGGAATTATAATATATTTAATGATAAAATAAGATTAATATCACTATTTTGCAATTTTTTATAGACTCTATGAAAATATCCTATTTGACATGTTGTCAGTGTTTAACATATGGATAAAGTTATTCATGTAGTAATGACATGCGGCTTCGAAACACAATATTTTATTTTATCATAAGAAGGTTGATTATTTCACATCTTCCAAAGTACCAATGAATTTATTCATTTTACATAAATTCATGGATTTAGTGTGTTATTATTGGTCATTTTCTAATGATTTATCTATGTATGAATAAACCTTAATCACCCTCACATAAAATGGTGTAATGTTATATTGGAGATCCAATATTAATGTAACATTCAATGAATTGAGGAGGAATCTAATATTAACTTTTACTTTTTTTACACAGGTTTGGACATGGAAATGTTATTAATTCCAATGCATCAATAATGGTATTGGGATGTGTTCTTAGACAGTGTGATAAATTGGTGGAAAATGGATCTCACCAACTTCAATCTCTAAAAAATAATTATCCAACCCCTAAAAAAGATATATTAGTTGTTATTGAATTTATCAAATATTTGTGACACTATTTTTTTCTTATAAATATTTTTTTTTTTCAATAATAAATCCTTGATGTATATTTTGTCTCAAAATAAATTGAATCTATAGAAATGGAAATTTTTGAAATAACATTGTTTTAATTTTTTACTTGTCATTTATACATCAGAGGAATGAAATTTTTTCATCAATGGTCTTAGAAGTATGTTTTCTGAGCTATAATTTAATGAATGTGTTGATGAATGAAAATTGTTAATCATGTTTTTCAATTGAGATTATAGATAAATGAAGCGAAAGATAGTATGTTTCTGGATAAATTTAATCTAACATCTTTTCTTGTTGGGATTATTAATTAGAAGAAATATAATGATGGGGAGTTTTAATTTATCCATGGAATATTAAAGTATTTAGATACTAACTATGAGTTTCAATTATCCTTTGAGATAATTGTCAACTATTGTTGACTCTTAGTGGTTCCTTTATCTATGATGAATGTTGTAAAGAATTGTTTTCATGAAAATCCATGGATATGTTATCTAGAAAAAAACAAGTTTATTTATTACATAGTGTCCAAGTATTCCTATTCAGGGATGAAAAATTTTATAAATGATTTTATTTCATCTTTCTATAGAATATTGATAATTATCATCCCTAGACATCTAATTTTCATTAACCTACACCTTTACCCATATTTACAAGGGATGGAATATTCAAGGATATAATTAATGTATTACCTTGTACCCCATGTGGGAGGAATGATATATTGTTTATAGATGTTTGAGTAACTAATTAATTCCATTTTATTCCAATCATTGATACCAATGAGGTGGAATATTCAGAAATAATATATGTAAAGGAGATCAGGGCATTCCATTGGGTTATTTTTTAATATAATCGCATATATAGATCAATGATTCACCACCTAATTATGGAATGTCATTCAAGATGAAATGTGCTGAGAGTGAAAAATGGGTATGGTGTATCATCAATTGGTGAATGGTTATTAGAGTTGGAAATCTAAATTTTAAATTATATTCTCCCTGATTATGTATTAGTGTTCAAATACCTATTAGATTCCAATCTAAAAAACTGTGATTTCTCTTATAATTTTATATATCATTCCTCTATATAAATGGATTGTATGATATACTTATAATATAAACCATATCGATCCCTCATTTATTAGAACGTGTTTGATGGGACATCTCTGATTGTATCGAATGGTATCTAAGAGATGATTAAAATGATTCTGAATATGTGGTTGTCACTGTTGACTGCTCAATGTATTTATATATATTATTCATATCCTTTTCACCATCCTTTAGGGTTTTATGCTGGAAAATATATATTTCAAAATTTAAAACCTTTCATAGGACACAAAGGGCTCTGAGGGTAAGGAAATATTACACTGAGGTGTGTGAGATCTATTTAGATCAACTAAAAAACATAAAGCTTGTATATTAATTGAAGTATAATCTTCATTTGATATAAAAATCATAAACACTTCCACATCATCAAGTTAAATAATTTTAATAATAATACCACTAATGTATTGAATTATAACGATATAGAGTTAGATCTTGGTGTATTTTTGATAGAGAAACCTTTCAAGATAGTTGACGGATTAGATAAAGAGATGTTTAGGATATTAATTCCCTCATTTGGTGTATTATGGAAAAATAAGAGAAATGTTATATATAATTATGTGATAATCTATTATATAAAAAAAGAAACGACCCTATGTATTTATCGATCTGTATGCGTTTTAAGGGATAATAAAATATTTTCATTATATTTGAACCAAACCCATATATAAAATGATTTATATTCAAGGAAACGATATGAGAAAAAGAATATAAAAATAGATCATACCTAGTATGTGTTATTGTTACCCATATCTTATGGTTCCTTGATGATACAATATTCGTAAGGAACATCACAAAGAAAATGATTCATATCTATAATGTATTACATTAACCATGGTATTCTAGAACAATTTAGGAGGATTTCCTATATTCTAAAGGGGTTATAGTTATAACACATCACCAATAAATTATATTTCAATTCATTTTTTTTTTGAATCCATTTTTATGGGTTCAATGTCATACTTTATATATAATTTTTAAAATTCAGTTTAACAATGTATATATAAATTATGAACATATTATATTAATTCATAATGGATTTATAACTAATAAAGCAATGAGATAGCAGATATAGATATTCAATGATATTATACATGAAAGTTGTTACATAATATATCAACCAATACATCATGATGCAACACCCCAATGTGGGTATAATTTTTTTACTACACATCCAAAACTCTCCCACATGTACTAAAATCCCATAATTACGATATAAAAAACATTAAATCATTTTTTATGCATCCAAAAACATTTTGAATATGATTTTTTTTAAAATCATAACTTTATATAATAAAACCATTCTCCAAAACAATACCCTTTAAAAAATTCCTAACTTTTTTATCCTATAAGCCTGGTAAGTGTTGAAAAAACGAAATTGAATTTTCCTATATTTATGAAATTAGTTTCCTCTACAAAATCATCAATGCATCTAACTATAAGAAGGGATTTGGTTTGATCATTATAAAATATACTCATATCTCTATATTAAAATTTACACCGTAATATATATCATATAAATCTTATTTGCACTTCTATAATATATTTTTCAATAACATTTTGTGGATAATATATAAGGAACACATAAATTTATTAATTCTCAAATAATATTTTTTGTGATCTATTGATATTTATTGGGCAGGATTATAAATATATTTCATTTCATTCATCCAATATAAATGAGTAAATCATTTTCCATTCATCTATATAGTTGGATACATATTTATTGACATAATTATGAAATTCCATGAATTTTCATTATTTGATTCAATAAATTTCTAGATACCATAACTCACCATATTAGTAGACAAATCCCATGATTGTTTCTCTCTAACCCAATACATGATCACAAAAAATAGATGGACAACCCCTTTTTAACTATTCATGTTTTACTTATATAAGGAACGAATCAATATATTAAATATTTAATGCTTGGTAAATAAACAACCTTATGTAATGGGTATTGATAAAATGCATACTACCATAAGTGTTGCACTGACTATATGAAATTCCATGAGATTATTTTTTTCAATCTAAATAATTAGTATTTATTTAAATACTCTTGAATTTATTCGTAATTTCATACATAGTTCCCTTTTTATTAATTATAGAAATTTTTCATGATAATCATTACATATCAGTACAATCAATAATATTATATGATCATTATCTATTAGGTAGAGATCAAAGAGATATATTAATGGAATGTCATTATATGACCAATCATGTGATGTAAAATGTAGCAAAAATGATGGAATAATAAATAAATATTTAAATATTTATAATTTAAGGATATATTTATAGTCATTACATCAATACCTAAAGTAATTAATTACAAGTGACCAAAAATGACCCTAGGGTTGTTTTTGTAGGATTGGATTTTTTAATGGATCTGTTACATTGTCCTCTATATCTACCCAGAAAATTATTACATTACCCCTCTCAATGATCTCTCATTAGAGATTTTATTTTTAAAATTTGTGTATAGTCTATTCTTGAGACCATTGGTCATTAGCTGAAGAAATTTATCCATAGTTTCCATAATAATGGTTCATTACTCCCTCCATGTTAAGTGTAATCCCTGATCAATGATGTACTTCTTTATAACACTCATATGTATTAGAATATATATTTTGAAATTAGTACCATCGTAAATAGATTTCTCTGCACACATCACAACATTAAAATGAGAGGTAAGATATTAAATAAATATTAAAATAAAATTTTAATGTAATTTTAACATATAGTGAATATTATGGTTTTAATCTATAAGAAAAACAAGAAAATAAGATTTAGAACAATTAATATTTTAAAATATAATTTTTCAATAAAAACCAGTTTATTTTGATATGTTTTATTTTCATCTTAAGTAAAATTGATGAATTTTATAATTTTAATTTTTGTATATTGAATTTCATTTTTGAGTTTATTATATATTTTTTAATCTTCATTTGATTTTTAATTTTCTTTCTTAAAAAAATGATTATTCATTAAATAGTTAACAATTGATTTCTGCTAAAATCATAGTGTTTATCAATATATATATATATTGAAATATAATATAAGGTATTATAAAAATCATAAAAAATTTATGTGTATAATAAAACCATAAATTTATAAATACAATTATGAATATAGAAATCATTTTCTTAACTATTCATTAACATTATTTTTGTTTTCAAATAAAAGAATCTATTTCAGCGATATTATTTTAATTAAATTTAATTTTTAATAATATTATTTTTTTCATTCATTTAAATCCACATACCATTTTTTATAATTAAATTTATTTCAGAAAAAATGACATAGATGATTATATCCAATAATTGAATTTTTTACTTAAAATTAAACATTTTTCATAAAATGTGTTTCTACACTTAAAATACACAAATGTTTAATTATTTTCAATTCACATAGAATTATTATTTGATAATGTAATATCATATATATAATAAATAGTTAAAAATTATATAGTAATGGATATATTATTTTTATGTATTAAAATCATTATACTTCTGTAAAAACATATTACAACCTTGACCCCATTAGCCTAGGGTTGGTCATTATTTTATTATAATGGAAAATACAAAAGAGATCACACTACCAAAGAGTAATTTATTTATTATTCTTGAAGAAATATATCAATACATGGATCTCTTAATACATTGGTAATTTAGCATTGAACATTACAAAGGAAAATAATGTGCTTCCTTGACATTTATTAAAATATTTCTACATCATAACCTGAAGAAGTAAAACATATAAATGGGTGAGATCATATGATTAGTAAGGTTTTCATATAGAATAAACATGAATCAATAATAACATATGAAAAATAAATAATAAATAATTAATAATTAAAGGTAAACATCTAAAAAACAAGTTATATTTTCTATAAACTGAAAATGAAAATGCATCAATAGATTTTGTTATAGTAAAAATCATATGGATTGTAATAAATTGATAACGAATGAAGAAAATGATTAATAACTGTATATAATTAATCTGGAACATGTACCACAAATTTCAATACCATTCACAATAGGGTTTAAACCTTTGTGTAGAAACTTGTTTGATTCTTCATAAAAATAAATGGGATGGGTTTTTTCCAAACTGTTTTGTCTCATGAGACTTTCCAATGCATTGAGAGGATATATACTGTTAGGAGATACCCTTCATTAAAAAATAAATAATTCTTCATACATATGTTTAATTCTTGAATAATATTAATTATCAAAATATATTTATTGAGTAGAGGAAATATATTTGTTAATATTTCTCCAATTAAAATAACCCTTAATGTAAACATTGTATGTAAAAATGGTATATCACTTAGATAATAATCATATCTAGGAAAAAATGGTTATCTAACAATATATTCAATTATTTTTCAAAATAAATAATAGGGGTTGTATGAAATCTTCATAAGTGACGAATTTTTCATATGCCATATAGAAATTAAATTAAGAAGAAAAACCCTTAAATCAAGTAATCAATTGAGTTATATTCCCCATAAAATTAATTATAATAAAATGATACAATGAATTATATTAAGATAATTATATTCATAGTATTATATATCAAAGGGTTTTATATATACACTTGGAATAAGAAATTAGAGTATAATAAGTCGTATCATGAAAAAATAAAATTGAGATGATACCCCCCATATCTTGTGTTCGAAATAATTTGACACCTATACTTATTTTCATTTATAACAATATATAATTCATTAAATACAAAATTAATAACCTATTACAATTATATTTGATTTATTTTAATTTTATTGAGTTCCTTTAAGGCTATTTTGATGAGTTATAATATTTACATTCATTGTTTCGGGAGAGTTTATTGAATGGTTTTATGGTCAGTTTGCTTATGAATAATAATGGGAGTTCATGTAAAATTGGTAAAAACAATTGGGGTGGAGAGAAATAATATTAATATACTTTTATTATTTTAAATTATCCATATATATTTATTTTATGATACGATGATTTCTCATTACATAAATCATTAATGATAAATGATTGGATTATTTGTGGCAGGGTTTTCAACCATTATGAAATACTTTTTTATTCTTTTGTAATATTATGTATATATATCAGTTCTGTAACATAAAAAATTTATAATTTAAATAATATAATCTTATTTAACAATAATATTTTAATTTTTACATTTCATGAATGTTATAATGGAAAATGAAAAGTCTCGATACATGAAGGCGGTTAATCGACAATAACGAAGGATGTTTTCATTTTAAATAATAATAAAAGAAGAGAAAATATTTAATGAAAGATATTAAATAAAAATTATACAATTATATTATATATATATTATACTAGTGTACCATGACACTTTGGATATTTATGGTCACTATAGGATAGGTAATAAAAATAAATTAAAAGTGAAAAAATGAGGATTTCACCTCTTGAATTACATATCCTTGTGAACCCCCTAATGATAGTTTGATTTGGTATTTGTGTAAGACCAGTAGGTTTTGGAAGTGGGAAAGATTCTTGGTAAGTGAATTTTAAATGAATTTTAAAATCTTCAAGCCTTATCATGTGTGAGTAGAATGGGTGGTAAGGTGATGTATTTGTAGTGTCTGATATGTGTGTCTTTCAATTATTTTTTTCACTTGATTATGTTTGTGGATCAATAATATCAATAATGTTGATTCTCAGGAATTAATATTATACCTAGAGAATCCAATTTAGAAATAACGAGTTATAAATTCATAATTACATCATCCTTGACTCAATAATTCATTTATTTACTTATAATGATAAATATCCTAAATTATTGTATTTAACTATTCACCAAAAATTCACGTATTATAGAAAAAACAATTAAAATCGTCAATAATCTATTTTTCTATGCATACATTTTGAAAATGGATGCAATTTAATTAAAAAAAATAAAAATATGGGAAAAATAATATCTATTTAAGATCATCATTTATTCAAAAAAATATTGATTTTAATATTATAAATACTTTTAAAAAACATTTAAAAATTAATCATTGTCCCATAAAATTTTATTATGATTATAATTAAACAATATATTAATTTATGAATCTATTTTATTGAAATAAATTTTCTTTTATTTCATTATATTAATTATAAAATTATGAACAAAACATTTTTTGTCTCACAAAAATACCAACACAAAATTTATTATTTTAAAGAATTTATTTACTTTTTCAAAGGTATAAATATATCTTCTTTTCATTTAAGTGTAACATTATTATTTTTCTTTAATAGGAGAGTTAATTACTATAATGAAAAAATTTCTATTTATAATGGTCACATTACTTTTCCAATTTTCATGTTAATATTTAATAGGATATCATTATTCATTTAAACTATTAGTAGTGTGAAACATTAGATATTAAATTAAATTAATTTATTTTAGATGATACATACCATAAAATCATGTTGTTTTATATTCATACCTCCAAAAAAATCCTCAAAATATTTCTTGAATATTTTCATATAAATAAGTGAGGGTGCTTATTCTTCATAAAATCATCAGGTACCCGCACTACTTATTCCGTTTTATAGTTTCCCCAAAGAATATTGACTATTACAATCATCTAATTTCTCAATACTCTTTATATAGTTTCATGAATCTAGAAATTTACTTTATAGTAAGAAAAACTAGGTTCTAGTTCTATTTCAACATAGGTGAATACTTGCATAGGTCTGGAATAAAATTATTTAACAATGATATGTGGAACAGATCATGGTAATTGGAAATTCATGGTGGAATTTATAATTAATAACATACATCTATAAGTAAATACATATTTTTAAATAGTTTTATGTGTTTGGGGATCATTTTTCCATTCCTACCAAACCATATGACACCATTTCAGGGGTATACTTTCATAAAGGCAAGACCATCCAGAAGAAATTCTAAATCCATTGTTTGGTTTCATAATAACACTATTACTAAATTAATATTGGTTAATATGATCCTGGATTACCATAAACCTTAATTTTGTCACTTTAATATGTTCCTGGCCTAAAATTTTATTCTCACCAACTTCATCCCTTCAATTTAGATTAGGACTTCTCTTGCTATATAATTCTTTTATGGTTCCATTTTATTACTAGAATGGAAACTATTGTTGTTAGGAAACAATAAAAATTATAAATATTGATCCCATATATCTTTAATATCAATAGAGAATGACCATAACATGTATTAAAATTTTTGTATATTCATTTTAGATTATCCTATGGTCTGAGGGTGATTAATAGTACTCGAATCAAGCTCATTATCCAATGCCTTCTCAAGAGTCTTCCAAACATTCTATGTAAAATGGGGATCTCAATCAAAAACAATTGAGATAGTGTACCCTAAATTTTGACAACATAATTAATAAGATATTATTTATAGGCTCTAAAGAGGTAACTCATCTTTAACTAGAATAAAATGGGCCCATTTTAAAACATTTAATACACAACCAATATAAATTCTCCTTAATATCTATAAGGTTGTTTTGAAAATTATAATCATCTGATTGAGAGATTATTCCCTTTTCCAATAAATATAGCGTCACAATCATAAAAAAGAGTGATTTTTCCCATTTAGTAACAATTTACATGTCTATATTTACTAAATATCTTAATATAGGATCATTTTTAGTCTTTATTTGTGTTATAATTCAATAATATATTCTTTATAATTTAAATTCTTCCATCATTAATTTCCCTGTCTTGAATTTCATTGTGAAATCATAATCATTGAGTACCGATATCTATCTTATTTTACCTATGATGAGTTAATTATGTTCAGTGATTTTTTTAATTGTAATATTATTTTTATATATCTCACATCATTCACCATAGTGTTATATTATTTGTATCATTAGAGAAATTGTTATTGATTCTATCTCAAAATCATGATTTGGATAATTTTTTTCATGAATCATCATCTATAATTATAAATATGCAGTAAATTTATAATTTTTCTTAAGGTCACAATCTAGTCCTTTCATTGATGAATCGTCGTATATCTCAAACCCATCACTAACTCATGTTAAATTAAAAATCAGAGCATTGACTATTCTTCTATTAAATTCTTCAAAACATTATACACATTATTATTTTCATATGAACATAACCCCTTTATGTCTGATCTTGGTTAACAATTTAGACAATCCGGAAAAATTGTGAATGGAACAATGATAGTATCCTTATAAACTCATGTAACTACATACCAAGGTTATACTCATATCTCTAGGCCTTCCTTGTATTTCCTTTTTCATTACAAGATAAATTATGATTCCATCATTAAATTCAATATAACCAAGGAAATAAATTTCATCATTCCATAATTCACACTTCATAAAGTCACCGTATAAATCATTCCTTAAGAGAGTCTCAAGAATGATACATAAGTGATTCTCATGGTATTCATAGATTTTAGAATTCATCAAAATATCATCAATGAATAATAAAACAAACTCACTAATATATTCCCTGATTATTCTATTAGTTAGATCTAGGAGAATAAAGGGTTCATTAGTCAATCCAACTTGAATTATAATAAAATCATAATGTTTATAACTCATACAAAAACTTTTTATTTTGATTAAATTTAATCTTATTATTTTTAATCCACAAACACCATTGATATTCATCATCCATAAAGTGATATACAACATTCAATACCTTTTAACTTTCATCACATCACAATGCCAGCAATATATTTTCAAGGGACGTGATCTATTTCTCATATTCTACATTATTAGTATTAAAAATAAAATATTGTGGATTATTACACATTAAATGAACCAACATATGTGTATTATGGTTATTTTTCATAACTTTAGTAAGATGTTCTAAAATTCTCATGATCTACTCACCACTAACAACAACTGTGTTTAATTCCCCATCAGAAGAATCTTTACATTGTTCATGGGTATTGATACCCATTCTTCCATTAGGTTCCATAATTTATTAATGTAAAACACTATATTAAATAATAATCATCCGGATTATTGAGGAAATAATTCACTATAAGGAATTATTAAAATTCTAAAGTTCAATTAATATCTAGTTCCCAATGTTTCTAGTAATCCTACATTGAAATAAACTATAACAACCCTGGCCTAAGTAGCACAATGTTCGTGGTTATTTTGGTAAAATGTCCAAGATACAAGAGATTAAATCACCCAGGATCAATCAGCATTATAGTCATGAATAACTAGATACACAAATGGTTCTTTTATTATATTGTTGATTAAACAAAGAACATGAAAAAGAAAAAACCCACTTCTTTGACAGATATTCAATGATTTCATATTCCTAACCTTGAAAAGGAAAATAAATAAATGTGTGAGATAAAACGATCAGTAATGGATACATATAGAATAAAAATGAATCAATAAAAATGTAAATAATTGTGAATATTTCATAATCAATTCATAAAGGCAGACATCTAAAATACATAAGGAAATTACTTAAAAAACTGAGAGTGAAAATTAATCTATATATTTTTTTTTCAAATTGAAAATAGTATGGATTGTAATAATTTTTTTTAAAGAATGATTCTTTAAATTCTTGGTCATCATGTATATGGAATATTATCCACTACTATCAAGAACCTTCACAATACAGTTTATGTCTATGGGTAAAAACCCTTTCAGTTCTTCATAGAAACAAATAAGTGTGATTTTTTCACGAATTATTTAATTTCATAGTACATGTCGATGCATTGAGGGTTTATATAATGTCACCCCAACCATAAAAATTAGTATGAATAATTATTCATATAAATATAATATTCATAAAAAATATGACTTATCAAAATATCTTAATTTTGTAGAGTGTATATATTTATCAATATTTTCTAAGTTAAAATATCATTCAACGTAAACTCAATAGGAAAATATAGTATACAACCAGTAAAATAATCATAACCATCATACAATAAATATGGTTATTTAATAAAATCATCAACAATTCATTATCATAAATAAAATGGGTAGTATGTGATGTTAAGAAGTGATGAATACATCATATGTCCGATAGAAATTAATGTGAGATAAAAAACCCTAACCACTTACTATTAAATTAAATTTTATACCCCATAATATTAATAATATTAAAATGAAACATGAAATACAATTAATATAAAGATAAAAATGATTTTATATAACAATATTAAGTATATATGAACCACAATGAAGAAATAAATTGGTGAATAAGGCATATGTCATAGAAATAAAACTGAGATGAGAAACCCTTTTACTTATGTCAGAAAGTGTTTTGTAGTAGAACTCAATGTACTTGATAATAAAATTAGAATCATTAATTAATTAATTAATTAACTTTTATAAATTTATGTTCTTAATAAAAAATTTATTATGCTATTTTATTTCCATTTTATAAGGTAATTTTTTATTTTGATTTTTTGGAGGCACTCATTTCATGGTTTTATGGTCGGTTACCTTGTGTAAAATTATTAGAGTTCTTATAAAATTTACGAATAATTATTAAAGTGAAATGAATTGTTATTAATATTCTTACAATACATTCAATGGTCCCGTATATAATTTTTTTCGATATAATGATGATTCTTTATAAAAAACATTAATAATAAATGGTCCGTTTATTTTTTTGGTATTCCAACCATCATTAAATTGTTTTGTATTATTTTTTATTAATATATATATATATATATGAGTTTAATATATTTAAAAAAGTAAAAATTTAATTATTATAATCTAATTTACCCTGAATAATGTTTTTTTGACCATCCTCGAAGTTGGTGAAGGAAAATGAAAACTCTTTGTTCATGAAGGTGGTGAATCGACACATCATGACTAATGTTTTCAATTTAAAATTATATTTTATAAGAGGAAATATTTTATGGTGGGTATTACATTATAATTATAATTCTTATATATATATATTTGTGTGATATATGAGTAACATTTACACTTTCTTTAAGGTAGGTGAGTAGAATATAAGAAAAGAAAATAAATTAAGTAAGAGAGAAGGAGGATTTTTTACTCCTCAATAGTGTCTCCATTGGAACCTCATTAAGATACTTGGATTTTGTCTCTTGGTAAGACTAGTAGGTGTTAGATAGGGGGAACAGTTTTGGGAAGGTAATTTGGATGAATTTATATATGAATAAATTCTTATATATTGTGAGGAAAATTTGTGGATAATGGTGTAATTTATAGGGGTGGAGAGGATTATTTTCTATTATTCAATTAATTCGTTTATTTTTCTCTCCCAATACCGTAAATATTGTTGACTTCCATGAGTAAATAATCTATGTAGACAAAATGAGTTTGATATAGTAATTTATCACCTCATTAATATATCATACATGACCCTATAATTCGTTTATATACATAAAATGTTAAATATTGTAAATTATCATATTTCTTTGTTCATTAAAAATTCAACAATTTTAGAAAAATCCAAAAAAATCTCCCTAATCATTTTGAAACATTTAGATTTAAAAAAAGCCTCCATTTTCTAAATGTAATTTTATAAATATATGAAATTTAGTATCTCATTAAAATCATCATTTATTCAAAGAAACGGAAATTATAATATTATGATTGATTATACAACACTTTTAAAAATTAATTATCTCTCATAAAATTATATTATAATTATAATACATAAAGATATTAATTTATGATTATATTTTATGAAAAATAAATTTCTTGTAAAAATTATATTAATGATAAAATTTAAAAATATCTTTTATGTTTCACAAAATAGCCACACATAAGGTATAATTTTAAAAGAAGTTACTTACTTATTCAATTAGATAAATATATCATATTTTATTTTATGAGATACAAAATTTTTATTTATAATTTTATTGGTGATGTTATTATTCTAATTGATATATTACAATTCATAACAGCCACATTAAAATTCCAATGGAATGTTAAAATTTAATAGTATATCACTGTTTGTTTATACATAGTGTTTCATATAACACAGTCTTATGAATAAATTGAATTTATTTAAGAAAAAAATATCATAAAATGTTTGTGTCTAAATGTGTTCTTATCTCAGGATATTCTTTTGTTAATTTTAAATCATATATTTATCTATTGGTTTCCCCATGTTTTTTTGGGGAAAATGAATTTTTTGCACATGACATCATGTGGTACATGGTTGGCATACATTTTTGGGAAACTCTATTCCCTACTCTACATATGTGTATGACCAAATTTCATTTTGGAAATTGGTGACATCACGATTCATTCATATTTTATCTAACCTTGTGGGCTAACCATGCATATTTTTCCTCTTAGACGTTGATTGAATCATGGTTTCCACATTGATTGTAAAACCATGTGTATTAACCATGTGACTCATCCAATTCATTAAAAATAGGAAAATTACCTTTTCTCTCTTCGATTTTAACCCTAAATCACCTCCCATATACCCCATTTAGGATTTTCATCTATGGTGGCTTCCTCCAAAATTCCTTAGACCACTTCCTCCTTAATACATGGTTTTTTACAATGATTATTTAATAAAATATCAACTAATAATCCTTCCTCATGATTAGTCCCACTTTCTTGGTTTTATCCCCCTCCTAATTGAGTTCTCATTTTCCAACAATTTTTACGACCTGAAGAGGTTTTGATTGTATGTATTTAAGTGTGATATTGATGGGTTTTTTAATCTTTCCTTTATATAGTCTTCTGGAGATGTAGTTATAGTATTCCCCTATTTCTAGAAAATTTGAAGTGTGTGGTAGGTGGTTCCTTGTTTTTACATTATTAAATGAGTTTTATATGCTTTCTAAGTTTGCATAAATATGTTTCATAGATTAGTTTTTTTATGAAAATATTTTTTTGAAAAGGATTTACATGAATATGCGATAAAAGTTTGTTTTCAATAAATCAATCATCAATATTTTATGTACTCTTTATAGTGGTGTTTCGTTAACGTGTTATATATTGTGTATGAAATGTGAGAGATGTGTTTCCAAATAGGTTTAAATTTGATAATATGTTGAAAGATTATTTTCTGTGATAAATGGGGATTTTCTACAGGTTGGCTTTTTTATCATTCACCATTAATATTAAATTTAATTACCAAATTAATGTGAAGCATCTAATAAAATGGTTCTTAAGTTATTATGTGTATGAAAGAATATTTTCCCATGGAAATGGATTGATTCCATATATGTGCATCTTGTGGTGTTTCAAATGGTTTTCATAAATTGATAGTGTAGGGTGAAATTTATTACCAAATGGTTTTAGTGTGCATTTGAAATGGAATGTGTCATTGTTTAATGAAAACGGTGGCCTCATTGTGAATTTTGGTTTTTTGGATCAATGTGAAAATGTCAAAGTGGTGATTTTCTTATGTGATAGTGATTCCTGGCATGTGTATGTTAAAATGAAGATTTTTTAGATATGTGAAATAGAATTTGAGTAGAAACTGAATATTGGGTACCTAGTTGGGAAAACTAGAACTTATGATCTATTTGATTTGAATGTGGTTGAGGCCAAGATGATTGAAACACTAAGTAAATATGTGAAAGGATCAGAAACCACTAGACCGTTGTATGTGTTTCCCCTATATGGATCATGCATGGGAACACTACTGTAATTTTCTAATTATATAGAGAACATTATCACATAGGATGGGATCTACCCTTTTAGCTTGGGCATCATAACATTATTGGTAGTTTAGTTTATGATTTTGATCACTGAGTATAAGTTCATAGTGTCCCACTTGTGCTCCTTTCCAATATAGATTTTTTCCAAGGGTCTCTCTTATGAAATAATTCTTATGTAATATAGTTTTATCCATCCATATATGGTAGAAATTATGCATATTTTTATTTACATGAAATATTATTTATGAAAAGGATTTTCATTGATTGTGATTCTTTAGAAAGATTCCATAAAATGTTTCCCCATTAATGTTTCAATTGATATTACGATAACATCTATTCTAATTTGACTTTTAAATATATATAATGGAATATTTTCTTTTGGTGGAATCCTAATGGATATTTTTCACACCCTAAATACACCTATGTGTGTATGTATACTTATTTATTTATGACCTAGTTAAGGGAAAAATGTATCATAGTGATGGTGGATTTGGTTGTTAGTGTTCCATTTCATGCAGTTATTGATGGTGGTAGCTTTAGAAAGATCGCCCTATTTTTTCATGGAGGTTTTTTGGATAATTTTCCCCCTTTCTTTTTTAGTATTTTTGGTTCTAGTTATAGTTGTAAAATTTTGAATATAAAAATTGTTGCACCTCATTTGGTTATGGTTATCATTTATAGTGATGTTCATTATTGTTGGTTGTTTATGATTATATAAATGTGTGAAATCATTCACAATGAAAATAATTAACACCCAAAACTTGTTTATAGCCCATGGGGATATATAATTCCTATTGTTCCAGGAAACAGACTGGGTCATATGTCTATTTGGATGGAATTTCTTCTTGGTTTGGGAAAAAATGGTATCCAAGTAGGTCACACCCTATTGCATCATGTTATTTGGGAAAAGTGTCTATATATATTGAATATATTATTTTTAAGGCTTGACGTTCTAGTTGTGTGTGAGGTTCCTGGACATCACACCTCTTTATAAGACTCAATACAAAAAGGGATTTTAGGATTTTGTTCATTTCTTCTCTAGGAAAGTCGTACTGGCTATAGACTGTATATGGACACTAGGTGGGGGTGAATTGGTTTGGGCTTGGTGGATGAGAATTTTTTGGTTATTTTTTTTATTTATAGAAGTGTTTAATATATTTTTTTGAAAACTAACTATACTTGTTTTGTTGATGGTTATTCTTTATAGAATTTCCTTTTATATCAGGATACCTCCCCAAAAAAACATGTGCAACCATGGGAAGAGTTCAAAGATAACTTTTCCTCACCAATCGATCAGAGGATAGTGGAAGTAGTAATTCATGATATCCCTGATTTGTTACACGAATTAGGACATAATCCTACATAGGTTAGAGAATCCAAACTAGGTATCGCAAAAGAAAAAGCTTACCAGGTCCTCAAGAATAAGTCTTCATCTTTCTGAGGTAACCCAAAACCTTAGGAATCAAGTTAGTGCGCAGAGAATACAAATAATATTTTTGATTTTCATGATACTCATGAGGTTCTCAAAGTGAGGTGTGTTTCTTTTTTATTGAATGGTCCCATTTAGATTTCTTGGGACTCATTGGTGAAAGATGGGAAGAACGATCATATGGGTGGGAAATATTTCAAGTATGTCTTCAATGAGTGGTATTTTCCAGATATTTTGTCCTTCATAAGGTCCTGATTGTTTTTGGAGAATTCCAAGAATGATTGGTCCATGATGGAATATGATGGCTTCTTTTTAGAATTTTTTCAATACTTTCCCAAGGTTATTTTCAATGGAAATATGAAAGCATCGAGTTTAAGGTTGGTGTTACGACTCGAAATTTTATCTCATTTGTTCTTATGTAATAAGAAGAATTATTATACGGTTGTAGGTCATGCCATGATAGAGGAAATTGAGTAAGGTTGTTAGTTTGTTATCTCAAGATTTTTTTTATAGTGGGAAATGGATATTTTTATAAGATGAAGTGGAAGAAGGATGAGTATGGTAGGAATAGAGGTGATATTTTAGGCCATCCATCCCAATTGACATCGTTTGTGGATTCTAATGTTGGGTCAGTTGTGTTCCATAAGTATGGTAAAGTAGGGTACCAACAACCTACATGCTCATATCCACCATGAACATTCCATCGATGAATAATTATTGGTGAATTACATCAGTTTTGAAATATGGCATGGCTATAATATCATGGTGCAGTGTCTATATCTTTCAATCGAAGGTCAACCTTTTCAGAACCATCTAGGACAATTTTTTATCTTTTTTCCAGTCTTGGTTATATGGATTGATCCTCAACTTGTAAGAGTTGGTTCAAAATAGATCCTCAAGTTAGTGTCCATTCTTGGGGTCAGGATGAGATGGGAAACTCCATGTGGTGGATCAAGTAATATAATAATTGGATCCATGGCTTGTCATAGTTCGAGATATTGTTATTATTTCATCATCTTTTGATGATGTTTTGTTTGATACCAGTGAATATTTTTCTCTAATTTTTTATGTCTTTTGTATGTATTAATGTATCTAATTAAGGTTATTTCAAATGAAATGGAGTAGTTAATGAGGACTGGAATAATGTATGAGTGGGGTTTCTAGTTTTTGCCTTGTGCACTCACCATGTTAGTAGCCAAGCTGGAATGTGATTTTATTGTTTTAGATTTGGGCCTATTTGATGTGATCCTTTTTATGTATATGATGGATCATTTTTAGGCACACATAGATTTTAAATAGAGGAGGGTGAGTTTTTTGGAACCTGATGGAAGAATCCTTGTTTTTTAGGGTGAATTGGATCCTTAGTTTGGAAATGATGGACCTCCACTTTTGAAGATGTGAAAACATGTTTATTAGATATGATCACTCATATTAGAGGGTGATTATAGTGGTCTTGTAAGAATATTTCTTCCAGTAGTGGATGTGTTCTAAGAGGTATTCCAAAGTTTTTCATGGGATTTCCTCGGGAGTAGGAAGTAGAGTTTTACATTGACTTTCTTCTATGAACATAACTAATATATCTTCCAACATACCATAATACCCCCACCTAGTTGAGAAAATAAAAGATAAAACTGTAATATTTGGAGTTAAAAGTATTCATTCACCTGATCATCTCGCCATGGGATACCTTAATTCTAGTTGGGAAGAGAGTCAATGGATCTCTATGATTGTGTTTCAATACTATAATCTGAACAAGGTAATTGTTAAGAACAAATTTCTACTTCCCCTGAATGATGACATTTTTGATTATCTTAAGGGGAATGGTGGTTCTCTAAGATTTATTTGTATTTAAGGTTTCACCAAGATAGATTTTGAGAGGTGGATGTTTTGAAAATATCCTTATGAAGTAGGCACAACCATTTTGAGTATTTGGTCATGCCATTTAGATTAACAAATTCTTCAATACTATTTATGGGGATGATGAATATAATGTTCCACCAAATAATTAATTCTTTTGATGTGGTATTCACGGATTAAATCATGGTCTAATTTAGGACATAGGAGGAGCACGAGTGACATTTTTGGATTGTTCTTGGAATCCTTCGTGATCAGAACCACTACGTAATGATTTTATGTGATTTTCTCAATCAAAGATGTGAAATTTGTGGGTCATTTGATCTTAGAATAAGGGTTTTTTTGGGACCCTGAGACGATTTGTGCAGTGGTGTTATGGGAGAAGCTAAATAATGTTTTTGATATCAGAATATTGTTGGTCCTGGTAGCATTACATGTTTTTCATTTGAGGTTTTTCTCAGATTTCTTCATCCAAGATATCCCTCACCTTACAGGAGGTGATGTTTGAGTAGAGCCCAAAGAGTCAAGTGCCGTTTAAGGAGGTTATGTGATAGGTCACCTCTACCCCTATTTTGATATTTTGTGAATCTTTAAATGGATTTGTGGTATATTTTCAATCCTCATGTATGGGCCTTGGGTGTGTGTTGATTGAAGATAACCATGTGGTGTAACACATGTAACATCCCCAAATGATAAAGGGTCAAATGACTAAATGATATGAGTCATTTCAACAAGGTGTACCTTCTTTTTCAGGAGCCTACCTGCTTAGAACTCCATAATTACTCGTGCTTGGCCTGGAGTAGTGATCATGATGGGTGACCATCTGGAAAGCTTCCCAAGGTGTGTGTGAGTGAGGAAAAAGCATACTGGAAAGGACATGTGTTGTCATGTGGGGACTATCATTAGTCAGATGACCCATTCAGGCATGTGGGTGGACCCTGGGGTGGGCCCGACGTGTCTGGGGGCAATTGGAGGTACCTGGTAGGCCAAGACCCGACGGCCATGTTAAGGCGGGGTGTCTGTGCTGTCACCGGGACTCAGTTGTCACATCACGGTTCTCTCAAACTCTGGCCACATGAGAAGAATTACAAAACCCATGATAGTGAATTGGATGTGGTGATGAATGCCTTGAAAATTCCTGTTCATTATCTTATTGGGGAGATGATTTTTCTTTATTCAAATCAGAAGAGCTTAGCCAATAATTTGTCAAAAAATGATCTAAATTTATAGAATTTGCATCACATTGAGTATCATAGGGGTTTGATATTGATATTATGAATTATTATGGAAATGAAAATCATGTAGAAGATCAATTAAACAAAACTTTTCCAGTGAATCTTGGAGAATTTCTAGTTATGTGTGTACCTGGTAGGCCAGGACATGACGACCATGTTAAGGCGGGGTGTCTGTGCTGTCACCCGGACCCAGTTATCACAACAAAGTTCTCTCAAAATCTTGCCACATGAGAAGAATTATGAAACCCATGATAGTTAATTGGAATTGGTGATGAATGCCTTGAAAATTTGGCTACATTATCTTATTAGGGAGATGATATTGGTTTATTAAAATCAGAAGAGTTTAGCAAAATATTTGTTCGAAAATGATATAAATTTACAGAATTTGCATTGTGGGGAGTATCTTAGGGGTTTGATATTGATATCATATATTCCTCTAGAAATGAAAATCTTGTAGAAGATAAATTGAACAAAAATGTTCCAGTGAAGCTTGGAGAATTTCTAGTTATGTGTGTACCTGGTAGGCCAGGACCTGCCGACCATGTTAAGGTGGTGTGTATGTGCTGTCACCAAGACCTAGTTTTCACAACATGGTTCTCTCAAACTCTAGACACATGAGAAGAATTAAAAAACCCATGATAGTGAATTGGATTTGGTGATGAATGCCTTGAAAATTTGGTTTCATTATCTTATTGGGGAGATAATTTTGGTTTATTCAAATCAGAAGAGCTTAGCCAATAATTTGTCCGAAAATTATCTAAGTTTATAGAATTTTCATTGCGTTGAGTTTCTTAGGGGTTTGATATTGATATCATGTATTCCTCCAGAAATGAAAATCTTGTAGAAGATCAATTGAACAGAAATGTTCCAGTGAAACTTAGAGAATTTCTAGTTTTGTGTATACATTAATGGGTATTTCTGCTCAGATTCATCTTATGATAAAAGAACACATTATAGGTGTGTAATTTGCTAGTTTTCAACAAACGCCTTATATTTTGGAGTTTATTGGGAATGAGATTCTGAGTAATGATATGTTCTAGAGTTTCATATAGTTTCCAAATGGCGGGAGATACAATGTGAATGTAAATTGTTTCCCAATGTAATTTTGTGAGTCAAATGACATTTCTATGTGTCGTTGTCTTTAAAGAATGTGGTTATGTCAGATGTCCATTAGTCATAGTGGGTAATTCATCATGATTCTACCATGATGTACTATGATGTGCATTGGCAGTTCTGGTTTCCATCTATGAGGTTATATATAGTAGACTATGTATCACAGTGTTACACGTGTCAGTAAGTTAAATTACAGAACTATAGACCCTCTAGTTTTCTTCATCCATTACATATTCCAACCAAAAAGAGGAAAATATCTCTATGGATTTTATTGTTGTTTTTTGTAATAATCCCAAAGGGGCGAATAAAATTTGGGTATTGAATTATAATATGACTGAATCATATCATTTCATTCTAATCATAGATTCATCCAAAGTGGATGAACTGGTTCAGTTGTATGTTCGAGAGGTTTTCAGGATTTATGGTGTGCTTTTTGAAATAAATTCATTTAGTGACCCCCATTTTACCTTTTCAATCAATAAAGTCCTTTATAAGTAAGTGGGGTTATAATTAATGTTTAGTTTTCTATAACATCCTCAAAGGAATAGTCATATGGAGTGGGAAAAATCATATTTTGGATGATATGATTCAGGTATGTGTGTTGGATTTTGCATGTTATTAAAATAACCATTTGGAATTGGTTGAGATAATACCTTCAAATATATGATTAGAATGGATTCTTTCCATGTTATTTAAGGTTAACAATGTCTGTTCTCATTATGTTGGGATGAGTGAGACATCTATGTTGGGATAAAGCCTTGTGTAGTATACTTTTGATAATGTTATGTTGGCCAGACATCATTTGTTGGAATTTTATATCATTAAGAAGTTTTATTCTGATATATGGCACTAATATTCAATGTTTTTTTATTATATGGAGTTTCTGAAATTGGCACCTTGTTTGGGTCACCATCATTTGGGTAAGAAAGGGAATCTAACATTGAGGTTTTTAAAACCTTTTGAGATCACCTAGAGAATCAATAATGTGTCCTACAGGTTAGAATTTCACTTATTGTTTACATCAGTCCACCATGTGTTTCATGAATACCAACACAAAAAGTATTATATGTATATGTTTCATGCGTTGAAATAGAAGTAAGATTTAGATTATAATCTCTATATTTTTCAGTGTTTAGTGCGGATTATGGATTCATATGAGAAATTTTATCCTGGGAATACTATTTCATTGGTCTAATTTAATTGGTATCATGTTATTGATGAGCATGAAACCTTGGAGTGAATGTCTGGGATTGAGGAGGAGTATCCATTTTTTCCATAATCAAGCATCAAGATGACTTTTTGGGGTTGGAATGTTTTCATTATGGGGAGAATCAACACATATGTGTTTCTGTCCTTAGGTATTCCATTGATTATTTTTTTTTATTATATATATACATATGGTTCCCTATGTGTTTTCATGAAAATGGATGTTTTGGGATTGAGATAAAGCGGCATATGGTTTGCACACAATTAGGGTAAACCATACACTCTAATCTAGGCATGCATGTGGATAAATGACATTTTAGATAGTGGAGACCACATGGTTGGTGCACTATTTTTCAACTCATGCCGTCTAACCATGGATCATGTTCCTCTGGGATAGTGAGGGATTCTTGTTTATCTTACATTATAGAAAATCTTGCAAGATACTCGTGCGACACATTCATGCCATTAAAAAGTTGAAAATTACATTTGTACCCATTTCAATTTTTACATTAAAATACCCACCATACAACATATTCAGGATTTTTATCCATGGTGGCATCATCCATGATTTAATGGACCTCTTATGCCTTAATCCATGGGTAATTTTGACACCGATTCGTCGGGGAGACATCAATTAATCCTTATTTCTCATGATTTCTCCCTCATTTTAGGGTTTCACCCCTCCTTCTTGAGTCCAAATATTCCAAGGTTTTGTTTGACCTTTTGTGGGTTTAATCATGTTTCATTGAATTATTTCTTTCTTTTTGTTGTCCAATCATTCCTTTATAGGGTTTAGTAGTGTTTTGGTTGTGTTTTTTCACCGATTTCAAGATGTTTCCATGTTTGAGGTAGGTGTTTCCATGCTTTTACATTATTAGATGTGTTTTGTATGATTTATTGGTTTGATAAATGTGTTCCATGATTTATTTTTCTAGTGGGAAATATTTTTTTCAAAATGTTTTACATGCATATTTGATGGAGGTCATTTTATTCAAAATGAAATATTCTATATTTCTCCAACTTTTTCTTTTGCTGCTTCTTAAAAGTGTTGTATTCCTTGTTTTAAATAGTGGACAATGTGTTTTCAAATGGTTTTAAAAGATTGAATGTGTTGATAGTATATTTTCCCAGTGAAATGGGTTTTATTGTATGTTGGATTCTTCTTTCTATACCATTAAAGTGGATTTCAGTTGTTAATGTAATGTAAATATTGTTATAAAATGGGGTTCATGTGAGTATGTATTTTAAAGGGTATTTTAAAATGGAAATTATTTTATTCAATATGTATTCTAAATATTGTGTTTTCAAATAGAGTTCATGAATTGAAAATGTTGTGTAAAATTTATTGAAAAAATGTTTTTGTGTTCATGTGAAATGGAAAGTGTCTTTGTTTAGAGAAAATAGTGGTTTCCTTATGAATTTTGTATAATTGGATCAATTTGAAAATGTAAATGGGTTAATTTCTGTCTGTTATTATAATTATAGGAAAGTGTTTTTATATGATGATTCGTGTGATATGTGAAATGGAATTTGAGCACAAAGGGGATCCTTAATATCTATGTTGATGAACTAGAACTAGTTTTCTAGTTTATTAGGAAGTGGATGAGCACCAAATTCATCTAGCGGGTTTGATTATTGCAACACTAACTAAAAATGTGATATGAATGGAGATTACTAGACCATGATATTTCCTTCACCTCCCGTGGATCATACATGGGAACACAATTAGTTTTGGATTATTATATGCATACTATTGGACCTTAGGATTGTATCCCATCTAGGGGCACATGCATGAGAACATTGTTGGTATTTAGTGTTGTATTTTTATCCCCAATCTATGAGGTTCATAGTGTCCCACATCTTTTAGTTACCAATATGGATTTTCCGAATAGTGATTTCTTGTAATAGAATTCTTATGTTATATAGGGAAATTCATTTTAATATGATAGAACTTCTCTATGTTTTTAATTATAATAAATATTATTTTTGAAAAATGATTTTCATTGAATTGTCTTTCATGAAAAATTTTCATTAAAAAAAATCCTAAAAATGTGTTGAACTTTATTTTTAAAAAACAATTTTTATTTTTATTCTAATGTTAATATACAAAATCTTTTCATTGGGTGGAATCATATGGGGCTATGGCTCACAAATTGCATATAACATTGAGTGTGTGTAGACATTATTATGTATTACCAAGGTAAATAAATTATTTATCATGGTGATTGTGGATATGGTTTCTATTTTTCCACATTATATAGGTGTTGATGGTGGTAGCCTGAGGGTGATGTCCCCCTTGTTGAATAGAGGTTTTGGGAGAGTTTTTTCCACATTACTCTATAGTATGATTTCTGTTAGTTAACATTATAAAACATCATATCTAATAATCGGTGTACCTAATTTGGTTGTAGTTATCAATTATTGTGTTTTTTATTCTTGTTGGTTGTTTATGATTTTATAAATTGGTTAAATCATTCTCAATAGATATTTTTGATACCTAGGAAATAGTTTACAAGATGGGGAACTCCCTTTTGGCCATTCCACGTACAGAGTTCGATGTTGAGTTGGTTAGAATTCTAGCTTTTTTAGTAACAGATGTGGTGTTATATAATTACTTTCCATAGTAAAACCAAAATTGTTTAAAGTGATAACTCTAGGAGGAAATAATAGAAAATAATCAATAAAACATTTGTAAAAATTATTTTTTTATGAATAGTACACCATTCCTTGTCCCCCACCCTATTGTTGTCTGTTTTTTGTGAAATTATGAGTTTATTTTTTTTCTCCATTTATAATGTGTGGTTACAATTACAAAAAAATTCATTTTCTCCAATTAAAAAAGGGGCTTCCTCTTGTCCATTCAGGACCATACAAATATTTCTTTCCCCCAAAAAAATCCACCCACTATTCATATCTTATAATATTTTTTATTTTCCTTGAACCTATTTTCATAAGAGGGTGTTTTAAGATCTTCATTACAAATGAATCCTTTCCGAGAAATCTGATGTCCTCAATGCGAGTAAGTTTTTCATAACATCACATCATTTTTTTTCATACATTACCAAAAAAAAATTATTTTTAAATATTAATTACTTATGAATTTTTTGTATAATAATTTTTATTATGATATGTTTATTTCCTTTAACGACCATTCTACTTCACTATTCAGAAAAATTGAACCCACATTCATGTTTTCAACAGACTACGGCCTCCATGAAGCAATGATTTCATTTTTTATAATAAGTAATTCTCATTGATAATAAGGATATGATTGATGAATAAATGATAAATTTATAATTATTATATGATTATTAATTTTAAAATTATATTCCATCTTAATTCCATCTCATTCATTGAGAAATAACAATTTAAACCATGTTTTTCGCAGTGTACCGCTTCTTTTTATTGAAGTATCTCATTTTCATCTAGATTCATTCTTTTTTTAAATATATTAAATTATAATTCACCAAATTAATGTTATCTAAATAATATCATTATGACTATATGATAATAATATTAATCCAAAATAAATAACATTCCTAATTGTTATTATATGTTAATTATGTAATTTTAATGTTTGGGATGGTCAAACCACCTACATGAAAAATGATATTAAATATTACCCTATATGACTCTGAGAATATAATAAATAATAATATTTGTTAAATAATAAAGTAAATATTTTAATTTTCATTTCTAGAGTGTTTATTATAATATTTAACTCATTAATTAAGATACTGATATCTATTTTTTTAAAAAATCTTCATAACATGTAAAACAACAAGAATATATCTAATGATCGATATAAAGAATCCTATGGAATGAAATTTAATAAATTGAAGTAATTTAAATTCATCAATCCTAATCCTTTTATAATTTTTAAATTATTAACATTGGGATACGAAGGATGAGCATAATAGTTATTAAGAATGTAGTTGACAATGAGTATGATTACACACACCATATATCAAAAATCGATATTAACTAAGTAATATTGATATTTAGAATAATTATAAATGATGTTTAGAAAATTTAATTGAAATTAATTAGGATATATATATATATAATATTAATATATAATTGTTTGTTATGTAGGATCTTATAGTTCATTTGATTAAAAAGGGAATCAAGGTAATTGTTTCTAATCTAATACATTCAGCCCATAAGAAATATTTCTTATTCTAATCCATGTTTTATTTTAATTGGACCATATATTTCCCATTTAATAATTTATATCATTAACCTTTCATTATTCATGGTATTGAATGTTTCATTTGAAATCGTATCTTTTGAGTAGGTTCGAATCAAAAGATTCAATGTTTTTAAGGGTATTTTTACTCAAATTACATTCATTGAGATATATTTTTATTATGAAAGTATTAATTAATATGTTATATATGCTAAGTATTTCATATATTAAACCAATAAATACCTTTCAGGAATGGTGTTATAAGTTCAATTTCATTATCTCTCTCATTCACATTGTTATGATTTTAAAGTTACACGTGTAGTATCAGTTTTTTGACTAATTTTTTTTCTCATTGAGTCATAATTTTTCCTCATGATTATGATCATACAATATTATTTTACCCTTATATTTAAATTTAACTATTTTATTTCATCTTACTCTCTATCTATGTAAGACCCCAAAATTCTAAAGTATGAACCTTGTATTTGATATCGTGTATGCCATAAATCATCTTGCGTGTAAGGGAAGATATTGTCTAGAGAATTTATAAAATATTTATAAATTAAATATAATTTCTAGCATGAAATATATGTGATGCTGATTTTTTATGCATCACACTCTACATTTACCTTCTTCGATATATTGCATTATAGGCAAGACCGAGTCTTAACCAAACAATAATGTACTATTATAATATAATTAAATAAATACATTACATAGTCATTAAATTATTAATTATGAATAGTATTAAATATATTATGAAAATATACGGTCTAAAGAAGTTTAAAATGAATTAATAGGTCACCAAATAATTAGAAATGAAAATATAACTTAATTGAATGTAAAAGAAATAATAATATTTTAACGCTCGCAAATGTGTTTTGTATTAACAAATTAAATTAATTACCATTAATTAATTATATTAATGAAATATATATGTCATATATTGAATAATATATTTTTTAATAATCATATAATATATTTTATTGACATGATATAAAAATAAACTCAGTATCACAAATAAGTGCCTATATTTTTTTAAGTGTGTTTTAATGCCTTTGAATGGAGAATCAATTTTAAATATGATTGTTGACATGTTAATTAATTTAATATGTAAAAATAAGCTTAATATTTTAAATATAAGCATAAAAATTATGTTAGGGTGATGTTTTGGGATTTTGTTAAAAGTTTCATTTTTATCAAAAATGTAAAAATTATTGAATTTTAGTTCAAAACTAGTTTTTCATCTAATTTATTTATTGGGGTAAATTATAATTTAATTTTATTTAAAAATTAATTATATTATATTATTATAAATTAATCCAATTTTGTTCATTGGAATCAATTTCACTTTAAAACTAACAATAAAAACATAGCAGAGAGTTGGAAGTTTCTACAATAAAAACCTGCATTATCGTCCTACCTACATGATAATTTTAAATTAATTTCTTCCACTTATGTGATTGGAATTTGAAATAATGGATTCCATATTTAAAAAAATTATTTATAATTTTTAAAAAGATCAACATGGTTTTTGACCAAAAATATTAGTGAATGTAATTATAATTATTTGTAAGGATTAAGGTTAAAATAAGACTAATAAGAGACTAAACCATAACCTTAATGCCTAAATCAACCTATAAAATTTTCCAAGACCTATTTAATGACAATATTTAAAACATATACACCAATGGAATTAAATTGGTCAATAATTGATTCATATTAAATAAAAAAGACATGGGTGCGGTCTTCTTATTTAAAAAATTACAAGATATTCCACCCCTCCTCATTTATAAAAGGCCTCTTTCACTACCACTTCCTCAAACCACTCAAGCCACATCGTCTCTACCCAAATCTACAATAGTTTCTCCAAAAAATCTCTCCATTAATATTTGAATAATTCCATTGGATATAAATAAATTCATGGAATTATTTTGGTGAAAAACAATAGAAGTTTTCAGATTTAGAGGCAATACACTCCCTCAAACTCATCTCTTTTATTTATTTCCTCCACTTCCACAACTCTTCTTATTCCATATTTATATAAATACTAAAATATCATAACTATACTAGGAAGTTTTTATGATAATAATTTTTACCTAAACATACACACACCTCAATCTAAAGGACAAAGAACATAATGTTTATGTGTAGGAAAACTACCACCTCGTTAAATAATGATTGTTCATTTTCCCATTACCGCCACTCATAGTGGCCATTATGATTGAAAATATTATTATATATCATATTTATGATTTTTTTAATATCATTATGATTATTTAATTTATATTGAACATATATCTCTATGAATTTCATTTTGTGTAAAAATGATAACGTTGTTTTCTGAAGTGCGGAGGACCGCCTCCCCAAGGCGATGTGCTTCATTAACACTATACATGAAACATGTAAGTGATGGTTTTAATTTAAAATTTGTTACATATAGACAATTATATTATATTAATGAAATAATTATCGTTCTTCAAATATTATATAAGTTTGTGTGGGTGTGTAAATATTTTTCTTTTTTACCCTCTCATACACATAAAAAGTTATAATGTTAGTTGTGGACGTGTGGGCTATAGCCCCCTAAACATGAAATTATTAAATTTACATAAAATAATTAAATATATAAGTATATATGATTAATTGATATGGTACACAGGATATAATTCTCAATCTATAATTATATAATTATACTCACCTTCTTTCTATAATGATCATTGAAAAATGGGAACGTTACTCATGCGTTCTTACAATCTACCATATCCATGATCATAACATTGATTCATTTTCCCTAATGAATTTCAATGATAGATTTTAAAATTATAATTTAAATATAAATATTATAATTAATTCATGGTTATTGTTCTGAACTTTTTATATAATGACCCCTTGGACCATAGTTTACTGACAATAGTTGTTTTGACACATAAAAAGAATTTGGTCAATACACCTGATTGAAACATTATTGTTTACTTTGATGTACAGAAAATGGTAATAAGTGAAATAAAATTAATGAAAAAAATGAGAAAATTTATTAATAAATGAAAACATTAAAATATGTTTATTATATAAGAATTTAATAGACATTCTCCAAGAAAGAAACTCAATGTAAGGGATTCATATCTCACTTTCATTCCATGAGGCATACATAATTGTTTTTCACCTAACTTCATTTATATGGTTTGCATGCTTCCATATTGACATATAATATCATTAGTTATATTATATTAATGGAATTTAATTTTTTAATTAATTATTATTAACTTTTTGTTTTCATATTCAGTTCGTATTCTATTGGTCAAGACTTTCATCTCAATTTTTACATCCATGAGATAGATATCATATTCACCACTTATTTCTATTGTGTGGTGTTACTACTACGTATTTAAATATATTATATCATTAATTAATTTATATTAATGGTATTTAGTATTTTAATATTATTGTTATAACTTTTGGATATTTTGATTTAAATGTATGAGATTTAATCTAAATTTTCTTTCATTATTGTGTATTGTATAGTAATGAACATTGTTTCTTCTATATGGTGTATATATTCCCATTTACATTTAATATTATGTATCTCCTTAATATCATGGTATTAGAAATCCCATTCAATTCTACTCCTTCATGAGGTTATTATTTGTAATTTTTAAAAGTGGTCTGGGACACTTTTGAATTTTAAATATTTTTTCTATAAAACTATTTCTAATGAGTTTTAAGGGAATTATCATTCCTATAAATAATATAACCATTGTTCAATAAAAAATGTAATTGTACTATACTTTTTAATTACCATTTTCATCTATTAGTTCTATTTATAACATATTTAGTAATAATCTAATTTTAGAAAATGTATTTAATAAAACCTTAATCATTCTCTCTCTTTATTTAGAGAACATATTTTGTTCTAAAAACCATGTTTTATTAAAAAAATCAAAAAAAACTATAGTAACGATATTTCTACACTATGTTAATTTAACGATGTTTTCAAAGGAGTCTTCATACCACCTTTTTGATATTTCACCTTTCATAAATTTTACCATACATAATGAATATTCTTTTTTACCTCATACGACATATACAGATTTATTAGTTGTAATTTTATTAATTCCTCCTTTTCAAGTTTAAATGGTTTATTTTTAAGGAAAATGCTTTAAGAAGGGTATTTAATTGGAAAATATTTCTAAAAGGGTTTTCAAAATAAAACGTTGTTTTGTTCAAGAATATGATAAATGAGTTATTATTTTATTTCATCAATGACAAAAAAACATCTATTTTACACCATTTTTTATGTTTGTTATAGATACCATCCTTATTTTACTCTAGATGGTTTATTATTAATTTTCCTAAGGATAGTATTCACATTTAATACCATGATTTAATTTTTAGTCTTATTGGAATATTTAATAATGTATGATCATCAAACATTGAATATCCCCAAAGTATCAATTTCAATTTTAATTGATATTAATATTTCTCAAAACATATACAATTTTACATATGGTGTCGACATTGAAAATTATTCAAATATTTGGGAAGTATTTATGAATCTCTATATCTCATTCAATATGGTTATTTGGTAAGGAATACTATGGATTTGGATAATGAGGAACGCTTTAGACTAGAAATGATGGGTAAAGCATGAACAAGATATTGATACTTGATGTATTGAAAGGTTATCATGAGATGAATAATTGTGAAAATGGGTTTCTACCAAGAGTTTGAGTCATTGTTGTTAAATCTCATAATTGTAATATTCTTTCATGTGACTATTACATAACATCAATTAAGAAATCACTTCCCTCATTTAGATTTAGTTATTATTCATCCATGTTATTTTCCATTGACAAATCTATGGGTATATTTAATTTCAATACATTTATTAAATGGATTTCTTTTCAGTTTATTACCCTTCCTTATTGATTTCTTCATTTCTAGGTATTTTAAAGGCATATATTTTTTGTCATTACCTTGCCATACTATTTTTTAGTTCCTTTTCACTTTGTTGATTACATGTTATATGTTTTCTATTATTTACCAAATCATAATTATAACTCTCATTAACTCATTATTGCATCCATTTTATATTATCCTTACTGAGAATTTTAGATAACCATTATTAATTTTATTTCCCTAGAAATAAAATTAGTCTACTATGAAATATATTAATGGAAATATTATATGTATTAGAGTTATCCTCAAAGATTTTGTTTTTTATAATGAAGAAAAAATGTTGTAATTTGTGTATTATTTTGTAATAAAATACTCATTAATTTATCTAGTTTTCTAATACTACTAAACTGATCGATTATTCAAGGCCTGAATCATTGTAATAATATCAATTTAATTGATAGAAGACACTAGCTCTGAGATACCTAGCATCAGGTCACTATAGTTAGTATTAGAGGATGTAAACTAGCAACCCTGAGAACTAGATTGAGAAAAACATAAATTATAGAACATAACACTAAGGTGGAATTTGGGGATAACTTTATATATTAAAACCATAGATTTTTGGTAATGTGTGGATAATATGGGTCTTCCTAGAAATAAATCATTGTCTAGATACTACAAGCAGACGTGGTTCTTACACAGATCTACCTAGGAGTAACAACTCTGACAAGGTGTTCTGGGCCTGACTCATGGTATCCTGGAACATGAAAATATGATTTACTACAAAACGTGTCTGGCACTGAAGGGGGATATGTTTAGGTTAACTCAAATTTCTTTATAAACCATTATGAATAATTATAATAGATAATGGAAATTAATGGCCTATGTTAAACATATGGAGTTTTAGATTAAAGATAAAATGTCATGATTATAGAATCCAATAAATGATATTGTGTTTAACCCATATAATAAGTAAGGACCTATTTTGACGTTTTATTTTGGGGATTTATGATTTAAATTTATTATGTATTTTATCGATGGTATTTTGGCTATAAGAATCATGAAACATCTAAGAATAATGATTTATTTTAGAAGAATATATTATAGAAGAAAAATAGTATATTAAGAATAATGAATTTATAATTTGTTGTCATAATTTATGGATATGGATAAACATCAGTGTTTATATGATCAATAATGACATCATACTAATATTCAACTATGATTATAAGACTTTGTAAAAAATTGGTTTTATTGAAAACCATAGATTAGAAACTATTTAGTGATAAACCTAATTCCAAGGATATCCACCATCGTTATTTTGGAATTATATTAATTTTGATTTTTAAAATTTCAATCTATATTCTCGGTGACAACCAATCATATTTGGAAAGCCCATGAGGCTCAAACACATAAATAGAAGACAATAAGGGTTTTGCTCCATCAATTGACCTATATGTTGTCTTAGTTTATGTGTTGTTATTTAAAAAAATTGACTAAAAATATTAAGGATGGAACAACAGTGTTTCTTTTTGTATTTATATATTAATACATTAACTATATTAATTTTTGAAAATAGTTAGATAATAATATTTAGACATGAAACTCTTGTATAGGCCTTATGATCCATTAAATGTTTCTTATAGATTTCAGAATAAAAAATCATTTTAAATTTTTCTTAGTTATCGGATAAAATAGAATTTTAATGAAGCACAAAAAAAGTTAAGATTGATCATATGAAATTGAAAACTACCAAGTATTAATATTTAATTTTATTCTTGGTTAGTAAAATAATTATACAATATTAGGAAAATTATTACAATTTTTTTTCCAAATACCATTTTATCTATTGAATTGATGGTCTACAAAATCATCGCATATTTATGGATCTAAGGACCTCAACTTTACAAGGATAGATAACTTATTTGAAATTGATGAACTGAATCCCTCCCTATGAATCTTTATTAATTTACTCCAAGAATGTAGTTCTACTTACCATTAATTTTCTCCTACGTAGAGACAGGATACATGGTAGTCAATATAACCTTCTTAATTTTCATTACCTCTTCTATATAAGATGTTTTATGAACTCTTGTACTGATGTGAGATTTAAATGTATGAATTATTAAACAATTTATTACCAAGATTGTGTTTAAATTTCAAGGATGCAATTTAATTAAGGTGGGTGGAAGTTAACACCCCGCAATTCTAAATTAAAAACACTGTATTCGATAGTTTGTATGATAGGCATCACCTGGAGTTTAAGGGAAGATAATTTCTTAGTAATTTATAATATATTTATAAATTAAATATAATTTATACCTATAAATTCAATTGATAATGAGTTATTATGGATCATAGGTAATAACTACCTTCATTGATAGATTGTGTTATATGTGAGGTCGTATTTTAACCGAACAATAAAATGTTGTTATAATATTATTATAACTATACAAAACCTCATATTCAAATTAGCAGTTATGAATATTCTTGAAAAACTTATGAAAATATTTTCTTTAAAAAATATATAATTAATCTATATGTTACCAAATATTAAGAAATAAAAATATTACACACATTTATTGAAAAGAAATATTATTTTTTATGCTCACAAAAATATTTTATATTAATAAATTAAATGAAATAAAATCAGTGAATAATAATAATGAAATATATATATTATATATTAAATAAAATATTTTTGTTAATCATCCAATAGATCTGATATACATAAGATAAGAGTAAACTCAATATTAAACATAAAACCCTATATTTCTATTAAGGAACCTTTACAGCCTTTTAATGGTGAACCCATTTTAAATTTGATTTTTGACACTTTATTTGATATCATATGTCATAATAATAAATAAATTTCATAGGTAAACTGTAACACCCCAATCTTCCACGATACGCTTCTCTTTCAATAATGCAATAGCTTGCATTGTATACAAGTTCGAGATTCTAACACACTACGACCAATCAAACTAGCCGTTATGAATAGTAATACCTACATTATGAAATTTTATAGTTTTATTTATCAAAATGGACTTCATTTTTGGATTCTTAATATCGAATTTATCCTAGGGTAAAATTTTGGAACTTTTCAGATGACTTTTATATTTTGATAAATAGTGAAAATTACTAAATTTTATTTAAAAAAACTTTTTTAATCAAAATAATTAATAGTGATAAATTATACTATTGAGTGGTTTTAAGGTATAATTAGAATATAATTTTAGCATTTTATCCGGTGGTGGTCATTATAATTAATTTCACTTTGAAATTGGACATAAATAATTATCAATCTTTGGATTGATATTATTTCTTAAAAACACGCTATTTGTTTTGACAACAGGAATTAATTATAAAATTAATTAATACAACTTATATTTTTATGATTTTTTAAAATAGACATCATTTTTGAATTCCAAATATCAATTATAGCTTAGGGTGAATTTTTGGTATTGTTATGAAAACGTCGATTTTTTGATGAATAGTGAAACCACTAAGTGGTAGTAAAAAACTGATTTTTCGTTTAAATTAAAATTTACCACCTCTGTGATTTGAATTTCCAAAATCTGAGATACATCATTATCATTATAAGTTAAAATGTGATTCAATGGTATTAAAATAATTTTTGGTGAATAGTAAATTTTAAGCTCTATTAATCGCGATTAAAGGTAATTAGTGTAATTTAAGGTAAATATAATGTTATAATAAAATTAAATTACCTTTACACTTTTCCTACCCTTATTGGATGAGTCATGGACGACCATGTAAATCCATGGGTCAACTTGGGGACCCCATGGAGACACTTGGATAAGAAAATGACATTAATAACTTTTTATTTAATGTAAAAATAAAATTGCCACAAACATATGTTGTTTTACTAAAACAATTATTAAATGTGGTTATATAAGTTAACAATTAGACTATAAATATTCACTGGAAAGATAAAAATATTTCCTACATCATTGAATTTTTTAATAATTTTATACATTAAATAAATTAAATTTTCTATAATACAATGATGATGCAACGATTACCTCATTAATTAACGATTTAAATAAAATGAAAAGATAACATAAAATATAAGACTAAAACTTATCAAAAACCTATTGTATGAGTAGATTTAGAACCCTTATCACTTTATCCTAGAAATATATAACTTTGGGACCTTTGAAATCCTAAAATCACTTCATAATAATGTAACATTTTTTGACTTTCAAAAACTGCCCCTCCTCTCCTCTTATAAAAGGCCCCCACCTCTACCACCTTATTCACACATTCAAAGACATTTGGCTCGGCCAAACTCTTCCCAAATACTCTTTAAACATCCTTCTCTTACTCCTAGTATCCTCACACTGGTCATAAGTCTTCCCAAGGAAGTTTTTGGCTCAAATCAAAACCAGTTACCAGATTTTAAGGTAATGTCGTCTCTTATGTTCTTTTATATTATTTTGCTTCTCCAACACCATAAACTCGTTTTATTCCTCTCCTTTGTAACAAAACCAGTAAATTAAATATACTAGGATTTTTTTATGAGAATTATTTTATTTACACTTACACACACCTTCGTCTAATGGCTAAAGAACATACTGTTTCCGTGTGTGGCGAATTACTACCTCACGAATCGATGATTGTTCAATCATCATTTAACACCACTCATAGTAGCCATTAAGATGTCACTATATTTATATATTATATATATTATTTTTTTGTTTTCCTTATTCTTCTGTTTTTTTATTTATGGCATACCTTTATGATTTATATTATGGGTAAACACGATAATTTTATTTTAGGAACTGCACACTATCGCCCCCTCAAAGTGATTTGAATCGTTAATGTCATATGTGGGATGTATAAAGGATGGAGTAAATAATATTATATATGATTTTATACTGGAATTATATTATACCATTATATAATTATGATTTCATTTCATTAAATACAAAATATAAATGAATGTAGCATTCATGCGTATGTACGACTTACCGTCTCCATGAACGGTGCATTTCATTTCTTACCTATAAATGTTATATAATATTATAAATTGTTGTATCTAATGGATATATATGATATATATGATATCTTCATCATTAATATAATTCTGGATATAATGTATATTTCACCACATGAAAAACATTTAATTATAAGAAGTTTATTTTTGACTCAAGTACCAAAGATCGACAAAACGACCGTTATTAACTTAAATAATTACATAATGTTCATAACATGGTAATAAGTTATATAAAAGGAATAATGACCTTGAAAAATGTTAATGAGAAATTAGAAATTATCTCTTGTTTATTATTCCGGAGATTAAAGAACGATCGAGTCATGTCGGACACGAGGTAAGGGACATCGTCTCAATCTACTTTTATTGAGGCATATTTGGTTTTAATACATGAAATTCTTTTATACGGTGTGTAAACCCCTTTGAAGTTTATGTTTATTCAAATTGAATCTTTTTTATCTGAATCATTTTAATAAACAACAAAAGGTAATTTCTTTTGTTTTACGTATGTGGCGACAATGACTTCTTCACCACCGTGACCATTGTTTGAGTTTCGACTTCCTCTACAAGCCATAACTTTTTTTTAAAATGAAAAATAAATACCAAGTTTTAATTTTCTTTTATTTTGGTATTGAAAATGGTTTTAATAATGTTTTTATTATATCAATGTTTTGTATTGATATCTTGTGATTGAAATGTGAAAATATTATGTTTCCTTTATGCATGTTTAATTTGATAGGATTATGTTATGGTTTATGATATGTTTAAACCTTTTCATATAAGGAATCCATTGGACTTAATAAGTGACGGGTGGAGCGTGCTATATCTCCTCGACGAATTGGTAGGTCCCATGACACAAACTAGTGTCTTGGAATGAGGTCTTGACAAAATATTATTTGTAGTCTTAGCACTAGGCCTTGAATAAGTGGTTATGATAGTCTGGCATTATGCATTCAATCATTATAAAAGTGGCTTTTCATATTGAATGTGATTATTCGACTAGTAGAATATCCATGTGAATAAGTAAATGGAATTATTTCATTTTACTTTTTCCATATTATGCTGAAGTTCATGTTTATAAGCCTTTTGTTTTAGTTATACATTGCATTAAATGTTTATGTTTATTTATGAATGTTTCTGTGATATTGTTATCTATACTGAGCATCTGAACTCACCCCATCAATGATTTAATTTTTCAGTATGTGAAGAAGTATTTTATGAATAACCTGTAGGGATAGTATGAGGGGATATAAAGACAAGTTGTTGTTGTAGTTGTGTTTTACTGTATGATGTAATGTAAGACATATAAATATATCTAGTGTTTCCAAAGCTACTAATCTAATCGGTCTTTCGAAACTTTTTCTTTTGTGATAATGCCAATGATACGTAATAATGCACCGACTCTGGGTAACTGGGGTCGGGGCGTTATAGTTGTAATCAGAGATGGTTTTGTACTATCCATGGAAGCTAGATATAGATAAACTCTAATTAGAGAACATATCCCTAAGATAGACGTTGAGGATTATTATAGAATAACTTCTTAGAATTTTGATATTATAGAGATTTTATGAGTTTTCCGAGCAATACATCACTGTCTGGATACGAGTTGGAAGAGGCGGCTCTAGCACAGATGTACCTAGGGGTAAATCCCAAAAATACCACTTTGAGCTAGACTCGAATGGGAACTGGTGCACGACAATGGGCCTTGATGCTCTGTTGGTTACGACACTCCCGGGGGATATGCTTAGGATAATTCATGATTTCATTATAAACCATTATGAAGTGTTTATTAGTATATAATTCCTCAAAGAAAAAATTTCTTTTTATGATTATGGATTATACCCATAAACTGTTCAATTTATCTTAAGAGTTTTACAAGTATGGAATTATGTATTATGATTCATAAACTGATCTAGTTTATTTCATTGTTTAGAAATGGGGCATAGGGGAAGGAATAGAAACCGTATCAATGCACGCACTCCATGTATGGATTTCCCTCATACTAAAGATAATTATAGTGGAGCTAGTGATACAATTTGTGCTGATCAACTTATCACCATACTGGGACAACTCCCTAAGGTTATGAATAATAACCTTACTCGTATGGTGAACCCTGATCCGCAATGTGGAGGATAAATGTTATATCGTTTCATGAGGAAACAACCACTAACATTTAATGGGGGTACAAATCCATTAGTATCTGAGCAATGGATAAACTCCTTAGAGAAAATATTTCACGCCTTGGGGAGCAGCGAAAGGGAGAAAGTTGTCATGGAAGTATACTGCCTCACTAGAGACGCTGATCAATGGTGGTCATTGATTCAAAACAAAAAGGTAGATGATGAAGTATCAAATATGGAATGGAGGGATTTGAAAGATATTTTCTTAGAAAAATACTTTCATTGTGACCATCTAGAAGATATGAAAAGGCAATTTCTGAGTCTGAGACAAAAGGAGGATGAGAATGTCACAAAGTATGAGGCCAACATTACAATGTTAGTAAGGTATGTTGTAGATTATATACGTAACCCAAGAAGTAATATTGATCGTTTCTTTGACGGGTTAAAACCATTTCTCTGTCGAGCGTTGTTCTCACAATCCTTCTCGTCATACGGAGACATTGTTTCATGTGCTATTAAGACAGAAAAGGAATTCCATAAATCGTGTGACAATAAATTAAAGAAAGAAAAGAAGAGAACGATGGAACAAGAGAAAGATAAAGGGAAAAGGGGGGAAATGATTTTCCATTATGAGATAATTGTGGGAATAATCAACCTGGTACATGCTAAAAGGAATGGGAGTTTGTTATAAATGTGGAGAAAAAGGTCACCAGGCACGTGATTGCAAGGGAAAGAAAGAGGCTATCAATGTTGAATTATTTAATTGTAGAGAAATGGGGAATTATGAAAATTAATATCCTAAGCGTCCGGAAAACATACCCTAGAAAAGGCCAAGGGATCAAGGCCAATCTTATGTTGTTACTACAGATGATGTTGAATAATTATTGTATTTGTGTTTTTGGACTCAAGAACATTATTATGGTTATAAGAATAATTTGAAATGTATATAAGGATTGTACTGCAGTATTTGTTGTTTTCATTATGGTTTTAATATGATGATGGTAATCATATTTTTAGTATGCGAAAACAAGAGAAACATTACTTTTTTTTGGGAATCTAATGAATTGACTTAGGTATTTAGAGACCTTTTAGAGAGAGTCTGGATAGGGGTATTTTGGATAACTATAAAGGTTGGAATAGATTAAGTTTAACTTTGGATAGTATTGTTTATATTTAAAACATTTCTGAAGATTATTTTTGGAATATTATAATATTATAGTTTTATGAAAAGGACAACCTGCAGGTCGGGGGATAACCCGTCGTGTCGGACAAAGCTGTAGAAATCGAACCCACAACCATAGTGTGACATTCCTTTATTACCTACGACTAGCCTATAGGAAGTCCCTGATTATTAAAAAATATTTTTCCTAATCTAAATGGTATGTGTTAATATTTGTAACCTTGTACGATTAGGATAAATATAATATTATTGAGTTCTATTATCTTTTTTAGGGAAAGATGAGTTTGTGGTAGAAATTAGTTGAAGGTTGAAACACTACTTGTTAAGTATATATATAAATATATATATATATATATACCTCTCTCTTATTCTATGAATAAATTAATTCTTACACTTTAAGAAATAAATATTAAAAAAATGTGTTAACCCAATACCTTATGTTTTGTTGAACTGATGATATTTTAAATCAACAGAGATTGAAGGCTTTGAGGCCCTCGATTTTATAGTTGGTTGTGATTGATGACCTCAATCAATCCCTACATATATTTCTGTTTTTCCTCCAATTATATGTCTCTAATCTCCACCAATGTTCTCTTAATCGATATCATAATTTGGTGGTGACTTTTTCATTTCCCTTTCCCTCTTATTAGGGCAAAATTTTATTAACCTTATTTCCGATGTGGGTTTTCCACAATGGTGTTTTCTAATTTGAATATTTTATTTTAGAAGAAAAATTTCAAATTGAGATGATGAAATTTATTGAAGGATAGGGGAATATAACACCCCAAGCTTTCGTGATATGCTTCTCTTTCAATAATGCAATAGCTTGCATTGTACGCATGTTCGAGATTCTAACACACTACGACAAATCAAACTAGCCATTATGAATAGTAATACCTACTTTTTGAAATTTTATAAATTTTATCATTCAAAATGGACATCATTTTTGGATTTGGAATATCGAATTTATCCTAGGTTGAAATTTTAGAACTTTTCGGATGAATTTTATATTTTGATGAATAGTGAAAATTAATAAATTTTAATTAAAAACCAATTTTTTAATCAAAATAATTAATATTGATAAATTATACTATTGAGTGGTTTTAAGGTATAATTAGAATATAATTTTACCATTTTATCCAGTGGTGGTCATTAGAATTATTTTCACCTTGAAATTGGACATAAACAATTGACAATCTTTTGATTGATATTGTTTTTTTAAAACATGATATTTGTTTTGCCAACGGGAATTAATTATAAAATTAATTAATGCAACAATTTTTTTTTGGAATTTTGTAAAATATACATCATTTTTAAATTCAAAATATCAATTATAGGTTATGGTTAATTTTTGGAATTGTTCTAAAAAACATCGATTTTTGATGAATAGTGAAACCACTAAGTGGTAGTTAAAAAAACCGATTTTTCGTTTAAATGAAATTTACCACCTCTGTGATTTGAATTTCCAAAATCTGACATACATTATTATCATTTGTAAGTAAAATGTGGTTCAATGGGATTAAAATAATTTTTGGTGAATAGTAACTTTTAAGTTCTATTAATCGCGATTAAAGGTAATTAGTGTAATTTAAGGTAAATATAATGTTATAATAATATGAAATTACCTTTACACTTGTCCTACCCTTATTGGATGAGACATGGAAGACCTAGAAAATCCATGGGTCATCTTGGGGACCCGATGGAGCCACTTGGGTAAGAAAATGACTTTAGTAACTTTTTATTTAAAGTAAAAATAAAATTTCCAAAACGTGTGTTTATTTACTAAAAAAATTATTAAATGGGGTAATATAAGTTAACGTTTCAACTATAAATATTATATGGAATGCTAAAAATATTTCTTACATTATGGTATTTTTTTATAATATTTAGACATTAAATAATTACATTTTTTATTACACCATGATGATGTAACGATTACCTCTTTAATTAACGATTAAATTAAAATGAAAAGATAATGTAAAATCTAAAACTTATATTTGTAAAAAACCTATTGGATGAGGATATTAAGAACCCTTATCACTTTATCCTAAAAATATATAATTGTGGGACCTTTGAAATCCGAAAAGCACTTCATAATAATGTAACATTTCATGACTTTCCAAAACTTCCCCTCCTCTCCTCTTATAAAAGGCCCCCAACTCTACCACATTATTATCACCATCAAATCCATTTGGCTTGGCCAAACTCTGCCCAAATACTCTAGAAACATACCTCTCTTACTCATAGAAGCCTCAAATTGGGAAGAAGTCTTCCCAAGGAAGCCTTTGGCTCAAATCAAAAAGAGTTACCCGATTTTAAGGTAATGTCTTCTCTTATGTTATTTTGAATTATTTTGCTTCTCCAACACCATAAACACTTTTTATTACTTTATTTTGTAACAAAAACAGTATATTAAATATACTATGATGTTTTTATGAGTATTATTTGATTTAAACTTACACACACCTTCGTCTAATGGCTAAAGAACATACTGTTTCTGTGGGTGGTGAATTACTACCTCACGAAACGATGATTTTCAATCTTCTTTTAACTAATCTCATGGTGGCCATTAAGATGTCACTATATTTATATATGATATATATTATGTTTATATTTTCCTTATGCTTCTGTATTTTTCATTTATGGAATACCTTTAAGATTTCCATTATGGGTAAATGCAATAATGTCATTTTATGAAGTGCGAACTACCGCCCCCTCAAAGTGATTTGAATCGTTAATGAAATTCGTCGGATGTATAAAAGATAGAGTAAATGATATTATATATAATAATATACTATAATTATATTATACCATTATATTATTATGATTCCATTCAATTAAATACGAAATATAAATGATAGTAGCGTCCATGTGTACGTACGGCTTACCGTCTCAATGAACGGTGCATTTCATTTATTACCTCTAAATGTTATGTAATATTATAAATGAATGTATCCACTGGATATATATTATATATATGATATCTACATCATGAATATAATTCTCGATATAATGGATATTTCACCACATGAACAATTTGTAATTATAAGATGTTTATTTTTGACTCAAGTACCAAAGATCGACAAAACGACCGTTATTAGCTTAAATAATTACATAATGTTCATAACATGGTAATAAGTGATATAAAAGGAATAATTAACTTGAAAATGGGTGTCAAGAAAGTTGAAATTAACTCTAGTTTATTATTCAGTAGATTAAAGAATGATTTAGTCAGGTCGGACATGAGGTAAGGGACTTCGTCTCAATATTCTTTCATTATGGAATATTTGGTTTTAATACAAGACATTCTTTTACAAGGAGTATAAAACCCTTTTACTTTTACTTTTATTCAATAGGAATCTTATTTATACGAAGAGTTTTACTAAACTACAAAGGGGAATGTTTTTTTTTGTCGTATGTATGCGGAGACAATGACTTTTCCGCCGCCGTTACTATTATTTGAGTTTCGGCTTCCTCTACAATCCATAACATTTTTTTAAATGAAAAAAAATACAATGTTTTAATTTTCATTTATTTTGTTATTGAAAATTGTTTTTATAATGTTTTTATTATATCAATGTGTATTATTGATATCTTGTGATTGAAATGTAGAAATATTATGTTTTTTTTATGCATGTTTTATGTGATACGATTATGTTATAGTTTACGATATGTTTAAACCTTTTCATATAAGAAATGCATTGGAATTAATAAGTGACAGTTAGAGGCCTCTATAGCTCCTTGATGCATCGGTAGGTCTAATGAGACAAACCAGTGTCTTGGCACGAGGCCTTGACAAAATCATATGTGTAGTCTTGGCACGAGGCCTTGGTTACGTGGTTATGATAGTCTGACATTATGCATTTGATCATTATGAAAGTGGTTATTGATATTGAATGTGATTATTCAACTAGTAGAATATCCATGTGAATAATTAAATGGAATTATTTCATTTTACTTTTTCCATATTATACTGAAGTTCATGTTTAAAATTCTTTTTTTAGTTATACATTGCCTTAAATGGTTATGTTTATTTATGAAAGTTTCCACTATATTGTTATCCGTACTGAGCATCTGAGCTCACCACTTTCAATGTTTAAATTTTTCCAGGATGTGAATATGTATTTCATGAATGAAATGTAGGGATAATATGACGGGATATGAATAAAAGATTTTGTTGTAGTTTTGTTTTTCTTTATGATGTAATGAAAGACTTATGAATATATCAAGTGTTTCCAAGGCTACTAAACTAATCGGCCTTTTAAGACTTGATCTTTTGTGATCATTCCAATGTTATGTAATAATGAACCAACTCTGGGTAACTGGGGTCAGGGAATTACATAAACATAAAGATTCGGCTAGGTTGATTTTTTGGTATGTTTAAATAAAGAACCATTTTTAAACAAAAAGTGAAACATTCTCAATCTTAGTTCAAACTTCGTTTTTCATCTAAATTAGTTTTATATTTAAATTATAATATTAATTTGTTTAAATGTTTAATTTTATTATATTTTTATCATTTAATAAAATTTAATTATTTTAATAAATTTCACATTGAAATTGACTATAAAAACAAAGCAATATCTTGGTTGTTTTTACTTTAAAAACCTGCATTGTCGTCCTGTTTTTGATATTAATTATAAATTTATTTCTACCAATTATGTGATTAGGAATTTAGATAAATAGAATCCATATTTTGAGTCAAAATCATGTATAATTTATAATAATATCAACTTCGTTTTTGACCAAAAATATCAGTGATAGTAATTAAAATTAATTATAAGGATTATGGTCAAATGAAGCCTTATAAAATACTAAACCATAACCTTAAGCCCTAATTCAACCTATAAAATTTTCCAATAAATATTTTATGGAAATATTTCTACCCTATGATCCCTTTTATTGAAATTAGTTTGTAATTTATCCACATTAATTAAACAATGCACATGTGGGGTACCTTTATTTTGAAATTTTACTAGAGATTACACCCCTCCTCCATTATAAATGGGATTCTTTACATACACTTCCTCACACCACTCAAGCCTCATTGGCATGAATATAATATGACAGAATTACTCCAAAAAATCCATGCATTCCACATTTAAAGAATAATTTGGGAAAAAATAAATTAAAATAAGTATTTTTGTGCAAACCAAATGATGTATGTGATTTAGAGGTAACACCAACCCTCAAACTTCTCTTTTTATTACTTTTATACTCTCCCTAAAATAACTTTATTTCATATTTATATAACCAATACATTGTCCCTAATATAATATGAACCTTTTAAGATATAATTTAGACATAAACATACACATACCTCCATCTAATTGGTAATGTACATAATGTTTACGTGTAAGCAGACTACCACCTTGCTAAATGATGATTGTTCAATTTTCCTATACTTCCTCCCACGGTGGCCATTATGATAGAATATTTTATTATATATGATATATATGATATTTATAATATATTTTTAATTATTTAATTTCTTTATAACACTTACATCTATACATTTAATTTTTTTTTAAATGATAACATCATTTGTGGAAGTGCGGACTACCTCCCCCTCAATGTGATGCAATGCATTCACTCCATATATAGAACATATAAAGGATGGTTTTAATTAAATATATGTCACATACGAAAATTATATATGATATTAATGAAATAATTATCTTTTTTTAGATAATATATATATATATATATAATTTTATATAATTTCCTTCACAACCCTCTCAAAGACATAAAAATTGATAATGTCGTCCATGGATGTGTGGACTACCGCCTCCTCAATAAGATTTGGTTCATATTACAACACATAATTCTATGTATAATTATATATGATAAAATAATTTTTTATTTTAAAATTACTTTCATCATATAAATATATAATGGTACTCACCTTTTTTCCATAATGATCTTTGAAAAATGGGATCGTTACTCATGCGTATGTACAGTCTACCTTATTTATGATTATAATGTATGTTCATTTTTCATTACCATATTCAGTGATTGATTTTAAAATTTTATGTTTTGTTTAAATATGAAAATTATAACATGGTAATTATTTGGTAGATGTTATATAATTACCCCTTTGATCATAGTTGACCAACAATAGTTGTTTTGATATATAAATCGAATTTGGTCAAAACACTGAATATAAAATTAATTGTTTAAGTAGTGGTACTCAAACATGGTAATGTGTGAAATAAAAGTAATGATAAAAATGTGAAAATATATGATGAAAGTATAATATTAATATTAGTTTATTATATAGCATTTTAATGGACGTTCACTAGAATGGAAACTCAATGTAATGGATTCTTGTCTCATTTTCAATCAGTGAGGCATACTTAATTATTGTGAACCTAACATCATACATATGGTTAAAATACCACCACATTGAAATATAATATCATGAATTATATTATCTTCATGTCATTTAAACCTTTATTTAATTATTATTACCTTTTGTTTTTCCAATTCATTTGGTACTACATTGGTAAGGATTTCCATCTCACTAGTTAAATATGTGAGATAGAAGCCTTAATCCAAAATTAATTATTTTCTATGGTTTATGTACTAGAAATTTTTATATATTTTGTAATGAAATCCTTTATATTAAAGGTATTGAGATGTTTCATTTTATGGTTATTACTTTTTTATCTTTTGATTAATATTTATGGGATTTCATCACAATTTAATTTCATTGAGGTATATTTTATAGTTATGAGCCCAGTTTATTTTATGTGGTGTATATATTCACATTGAAATTTTATGTCATGAATATCATTAAACTCATGATATTATTACTCTCATTCAATTTTACAACTTCAAGATGTTTTTATTTAAAATGTTTCAAAGTGTTATGGGACACTTTGGGATATTTCATGATTATTTTCCTTAAGACTAATCCTCATGATTTTCAATATATATTTCCATTTAAAGAAATTAGAAAATCATTGTTAAATAAACCCTTCCATTCTTATATGGTTATTAATGACCATTTTCAAGTATTAGAACCATTTCTCCACTATTTGGTAATCAAATTGTTATAGATTTGTTTTTTAATAAAACCCAATTTTATCTCTCTCTTTAAATAGAGAAACTATTGTCTATTAAAATCATGTGTTGGATTTTTTTTGGAAAAAAATACATGGTAATGAAATTTGTACCCCTTTTTTTCTTTCAATTTTTTTTTTCAAAATAACATTCTTATATCTTTCCTGAAAAGGTATTTTTCAAAACATTTTACCATAAAAAAATATTCTTTTTTCCTCATATGGAATGTATGGATTTATCTACCATAATTTCATTGAAGCCTGATTGTCAAGTTTAAAGGGATTACTTTTAAATAAAACGAATTTAAAAGGGATTTTCAATGAAAAATATTTTCCAAATTGATTACAAATGCAAAGGATATTTTTTACTAGAATATTTTAAAATAGATATTCTTTTATTTTATCAACAACAAAAACCCTCAATTTTACCCCACATGGGATTTGTTGTATAGATATCAACCTTATTCATCCTCTTGATGGTTTGTTATCAATTTGGTCAAGGATAATATTCAAATTAACTTCCATAATTTATTTTTTAGTGATCTTGACATATTTAATATCTTATGATCATCGAACATTGAATTTCTCCTAATTATCCTTTTTATTTTCATGGATATTTCTATTACCTAAACCGTATACCATTTTACATATAATTTCTACATTGAATGTATTTCATTAACTAAGGAATTATTGATGAATCAATATTTATCATTCAATTTTCTTATTCGAAAAGTTTTGTTATTTATTTTTATTATGAGGAATTATTTGGAATTGAAATGAAGGATGGATCTCAAACATTATATATCTCCTCGATGCACCGAAAGGTTCTCATGAGATGAAAACTTTTGCAAATGGTTTTCTAACCTAAGTTTCAAACTATCTTGTGAATGGTCTTGATGGTATTATGTTTTCTTCTTCCTGATACAAGATATCCTCTAATAAATAATTTCCCACATTTAGATTTTGTTATTATTTATCCATGAGATTTTTCATCGAGATATCTATTGATACATTTCATTTTAATTCATTTATTAAATGAATTTTTTGTTTAGTTTTGTACCATAGCATTGTGATTTTTACATATTTAGTTATTTTAATGGAATGTATTTTTAGGTATTACATTGAAATATTGTTTATTTATTTCCTTTTATGTTTAATTATTACATTGTACATGTGTTCACTTATTTATCATGCCATAATTATTACTCTCATTGATTCATTATTGCATCAATTTTCTTTTGTCCTTATAGAGAATTTGAGCTCACCCATATTATGTTTCCTTCCCCAAGAATCCAATAAGTCTACTCTAAATGATATTCATGGATAATTCATGATATATTACAGTTATGTTTGATATTGTTTTATTAAAAAGAATAACAAAATATCCTGAAATTAGTGTATTATTTTGTAATGAAATACTCCTTTATGTATCTAGTTTTATAAGACATTTGAACTATTCTGTCCTTTTGGGATTGATTCCTTGTAATCAAGACAATTTCATTGATAGAAGAAACCAGTTATGGTCTTTAAAGGGTACAGTTGCTATAATCTAAGTTAGTTCATTTCATCTATATCATCTTCTATGATGAAATAAATTATCATATAATATTTTTATGTTGGAAATAATAAATATTTTCCCTTCTAATGGATTATTTTCTTCTACATCCATATTTTCTATCCAAAAAAAATTTATCCTCTCATTTTAGGAACACTATTATTTATTATTATCTATGATGATAATAATTATATTGAGCACTTATCTACTGGAAATATAGTACTATTTTAGTGTTGTGGGGTTACAAATACTAATTTTAATATGGTTTCCATCTTTTTGAAATCAAGAGATTAATCATCTAACAAACATTTTATTTGATGAAAATATTTTTTAAGGATATATTATTGAAAATTATTTTTCAAATGATATTATTTTTCCATGTATTCAATATATTGTATTATAAAATATCATTTAAATGTGGCGCATAACATCTTATTTTGAAAAATATAATAAAAATGTATTCTCATATTAATTTTTACCACATTCAATACGAACACTTATTTTGAATTTAATATTAATTTTATTTGAAATTTTCTAACTATATTTTTGTCATTTATAAAATAAATTATTACTCTCCTATATTTATAAAATAGTTGTTTTTTTTATTTTTTTTAAGATCAAGAATATTTATTTTTTGAATGTTATTTGTTCCAAAAACATAAAAAGAATTTTATATATATATTATTTTCCATTGATATAACTTATGAATTATAAAGGATTTTCATCAAATGATACCACCCACCTTCATTCTTTGGATAAATGATATAATTCACATTTCAATCAAAGAAATGATCCACCATTGCATTTTTTGTCCATAGTCATTGATGGTTTGTAAACCTAACATTTCTTCTTATTACTTCCATTTTAAAAACACTGTTATATATATATATATATATTTATTTATTTATTTAACATATTTTCACAAATATTCCATATATTGATTAATAGGGTAAATCATTGAATTAAATTTATATAATTAATTATTATAGTGTAAAAAACTATATTCTTTATTGTAAATAATATAATGGATTTTACAAGAATGTTACTGAATATCATTGAATAATAGTTTGTTTTCCACAGGTATATCATTTTTTGATTATTGATTGAATTTTTATTTTGTTCCATACATAAATTCATTTGAAAGTCATATAAAACTCATTTTTTCCATGGGTTTGACAAGTTGATGTTTGATTTCTTATGGAACACACATATAAGGATAATTATTGGTGGGGTTAATAACATCCTCCAATACATTGACTAATTTTTTAACTCATGGGATAGTCATAACTAGACATAATGTGTTTTTTCAGATATTTTTGGGAATAATGAGTCTTATCACATATGGACGTTTGTATATAATGAGATTTTTCCTGTAGTAATAGGAATAATGCCTTTTCTTACAATGTTTTATAATGATTTTTGATATTCCATATATAACATATGATTCTAATATTATTCCAACATCCACAGTTTTTTATTTACATGCTATGAAACATTCCATATTTACGCCAGTTTTTTAAATCATTATGAACTGTTATGTCATAACATTCCTTATTTCAATATCTAATATCAGTTAATTATTGTGGAAAACATATAATGTATCCTAATTAAATATGTATTCTAATCTCATCTTTTAAATATCCCATGTGTTCATGTGAGTTTGAATATTATAGAAGAAGGTGACTTTATATTTATTTTGGGGAACCCAAATTATAACTTATGTTCTATGATTTTTGTCATATCATGGTAATGTTTTTTCAATATGTTTCAGGATTAATAGGATTTTTAGGGTGTTTGGATTTTTTTCATGATAATTATGTTTACTTCCAATAGTTTATAAGAATACTAAATATGGTGAAAGGTTTTGGTTACATGATTTAGATAATGTTGAGAAATTTCCCATAAAAATTATATGTTTCTATCTAATATCTATAGTGTATAGTTGTATGGAATTTTAAATAGATGATTTTAAGGGAAAACTGTAGATAATATGCTGAAAAATAGTTATTTGGATGGAAATAGGGCTTCATGTGTTGTTTTTTCATTATAATATATAATTCATCTGATATTTTTTTATCCAAGATTTATTTTTTATTAAAACCATTTTTAGGAAATATGGGAAACCGGAGTTCACAAAGAGTTACCACTACGTGCGGAAAGAGCTCACAAACTGGTTAAACACAAGACTAATGTTACTTGACCCAGCTAATCTATAAAGATCCTAGTGGAACAAACTAACCTGGATGCCTGGATCTTCTCTGATGATCTCCTCAAGATGGGAGATCATCCTTTCCATTTTCTGTATAAATTCCTCTGAATTGATTTTCCTATGGTTAAAGCCTCAGTCCATAATTTTATCTTACTTATCTATCCATACTTCTTGCTCATTTGCAGCATCAACTTGTAACCTTCGTTCATAAATCCTCTTGAGTTCTTCTTCTGATACATTGGGTCATAAGTCTTGCCCATGCATGTCTTCCTTGGAGTGAATAATTAGTTGCAAGCACTCCCCATCTTCTCCCATCTTTCCTTTATTCTTTCCTTTCATGGACAATCTAGTTTCCATAGGTTTTGGGAGGTGGTAGTAATCCTTGTGTGCCTTTCCAGTTTTCCCCGGAACCACTATACATTTTTCTAAATCTTTAATACTTTTCTTCCCCTTCTTCCAACGAGGGCTATGCAGACCATTCCCATGAAATTGGTCCACACTATCCACTGAAGGTAGAATATTACTTTCATCCCATGACGAGTCATCCTCCTCATTCCATGGAGGTTCTTGTTCTTCTAATCCATCAAAGCTGTTCCCGAGTTTTAACTGCAGGTCAACTATAAGGGGGCTCTACTTAATTTAATATTTCCCTTTTCCTGCATTATACTCCCAACCAGTTCTCCTCTCCCCAGATCCTGCCTTCGGATGGATGAGAGTGTTCAGGTCTGATTCCCTCAATATATTCGCATCAACAGACTTCCTTTGATTCTCATGAGACACTACCACCAACAAAAAAGGATTCTCCTACACTGATTCTGATTCATTGGATTTCACATACCCTCGGACCATATAATGATACAGGTAATTATTTTCCTCCCATCCTATAACCGAGGCCACTACTAAGGGAAGCTCCTACTCAACTCTACAACTTCCCAATTCCTACTTCAATCGGGCAAAGTTTGCCTCAACCCGTGGTCCAGCCTCCTCTGGCCTCCCCTACCTCACATCCCCTCTGAGAATCAAGGGGTTTTCTGGATTCTGAGCCTCCCCGATGTTGGATCCCTCTACTAGGGAATTCTGATTTTCAGCTGGATTAGTCTGTATTGGAACTTCCTTGCGCACTTCTTCTTGCACGCCCATTCCTCCGATATCATGTAGTTGAATGTCAAAAACGGCATCTGCTTGTACCGCTGAAAGCCGGTCCCGGTTCGAGCGACGATACTCAGAGGTAAAATTTACGAAATGCATGCATCCCAAGCCGAAATCAGGCCATGCTTCAAACACCACTCTCTACTTCCATCTGAACTCCTCTCCAACCTAAATCCACAGCCACTCTAGTCTTGGTTTTGTGAATTCTACCACCACACAAGCGCAAGGAATAATCAGGTGTCAAATCACAGAGGTTCGCTGATTCGAACATAAAAATATTCCAAACAAGTTCCCGAGCATGCAAATAATGGAAGGATTTTGGAAAGGTAGAGGCAGATCAAGAAATCTTACCCACACTGTAGCTGAAGGCGGGTCCCGATTCATGTTGAGATCGAAAGAACAATGCATGAGAATGAAACCAAATCCATTGAAGATGTGAGGAGCGCTGGACCAAGAAACTGCCAAATCATCCCCCGATTAGAATAGAATCATCAGCTGGGGACGATCGAGAAGACCTACCTCCGTCTGGTTTTGAAGACCCCATGCTTTGAAAACAAAATGGTCAACGTCAACCGAAGGGCGACGACCCCTGAAGCGAGTGACAAGAGTCGATCTGTGAAGGTCTGATGCTTCATTGAACTCTTGAGAGGAAATCGCAAGGTGAGGGTAACCTTCATGAAGGTCGGGGACCTTATGTCAAATACAGGATGAAGTGAACGGAGGGAGATTCTTCGGGTTGGTGAATGGGGTGAATGGGTGAGTCGTCGAGGAATGGGGATGCACCCCCTGGCGAGGAGTAGGGGCGGGAGCCGCAAGCATCTGTGGGCTAGGGAATCGCCGTCGTCGAGGAAGGAAGACGCTCACGGGACTATAAACTAGCCTAAGTGATATTTTTCATTATGGGATATATTCAATGCACACAATTGATGCATAGTTTGGTAAATCATGCGGTCTAACCATCTAAGTAGGGTGTATATAAAGATATCCTACCACATGATTTGTGTTGGAATAGAAAACCATATTTCTAATTAAAAAGGTATATGAACACATTTACTTTATTAAAATTTAAATGGTGATCCCCCAATCTACTTCCCATACATGAGAAAAGGTCTGGCATCACCTTTGATGGTTTCTACTTACTCCTCATTTGTTTTAATTTGAATTAATGGTGATTAATTTTCATTTTGATGTGTTTAATAAATTATGGTGGTCCACACTCTTCCATATATCAATTTTCATTAACATTTTCCTTCCCAAGATTTGGGTTTCAACATCGATTCCCCCAGAGCATGTAGGAATCATATGTTATAGGTAGGGTGTAACATCCCACCCATCCTCATTGTGATGAGATGAGGTGGATGTGCTACATGCCCTTTGGTGACATCCCCATGAAAAAATAAGATTAAAATAAATTCCAATGTCCTCAACAACATTTTATAGAGGAATTTCCCTTTTAAAATAAAAAAAAATACATTAAAAATAACCACAGAAACATCAATATTACACATATGTAAAACATACTACTCAAAATCAACCCAAACTATCTTAGATTACATAAAAAAACACTCTATGAGAAACAAATGACTTTAATAGTAAAACTCCCATGAGAAATCAACCATTATGAAAAAAACACACAATGAGGTCCAACACTATATTCTATTCCCAAAGAATCATTATACATCACTAATGAAATAAGATACATTTCCTTTATATATTTCTTCCTAGATGAAATCTCAAAATATACAATAACACCCAAGAATGTGGTTAATAAAACATAGTTGTATTTTTCTAATGTCTTCCCAACACAAAAAACTAAGAAAAACCTTTTAGAAAAATATTTATAAAACATCTTTAAGGTGTAAACACAGTAAAAAATCCAAAAAAAAATTACATTAAACATAAGAAAAGAATAATAAAAGCTTTTAACTATAATTTGGAATACCATTAACCATGTATCCACACAAGCCAATTCATTCTTAGAAGATAGTTATATACTCATGAGACATGTCATTATGATCCACTCAAGCATCTCAAGGTGAAAAATACATGGAACCCAATGGAATACACCCATACACATGGTCATGTATATGAATTTACTCAAACCAAACATGTATTCTAAAATTAATGTAAAACCATTCAACATTCCTTTCTTTTATTATGTGTTTCAATATATAGCTACTATTCATAAAAAACATAATTTTAAAATAAAAATTTTGAAATTATAAACCAAGGTTGATTTCTGAAATCTAAACAATTTTCCAAAAATATCAAATAAAATACTAATTTGTATTTCCATTAATAATCAAAAAATAATTTCACCAAAATTGTCACGACCCGACCTCGGGGCCCATGCCGTGACTACCCTTATCCCGTCTTCCATAGGCCAGGGGCTGGCGACTAGCACCAAAGGCGTAAATCCCGATAACTGGGAAGGAATTGCCTTTATAAAAGTAAATAATCACCACAGAGTCCAAGCGGAAGTAAAACACTAAGTACAAGAAAGAGCTGAAAAGTAAATGGGCCAGAATGCAAACCCAAAAAAAGTACAACAACAACTGAAACAACACAATAGGAAAAGTCAATAGCTGGAAGAATGGAATCGGCTCCTGGGTCATCCACCACAGATCCTACCTGAAGGGTAGGTACAGATAGCCTCCACAACTCTCTCGCCCGTCAACCTCCTCCGAGTTTCGTCTCACCGTGAAGTCTACCTCCAGATAATGACTCGTCGTGTAGTCCACCACCGGGTACTGACTCATCATGTCGTCCACCTCCGGGTACCGTCCAGTCCTCGAACACTCGTCCTTCGTCAGCACTGCTCGTCTTCTGCAACCAACACAAGGATATGCGGGCATAGCCCGTGCAGGGGTGAGTATAACGATACTTAGTAGGGACCCCGAGACCCTAAAGGTATCACTAAAACCAACAAGGATAACCCCAAAGAAGATCTCAACAGATAACCTCTACTTAGGTATATGCCCATACATATACCTAAGTTATCAAGTAACCCATCTCAATCATGAGAAAACACAGGGATTATGAAATCAACGGATAACCACCACCCAAGTATATGCCCATACATATACCCAAGTTATCAAGTAACCCATCTCAATCATGAGGAAACACAAAGGTCCTAGACTCAGCTCAAACCGGGATTTTCATTATCAAAACTGTAACTGCCGAAGAACCTCGTCTCTAGAGTGTACAGTGGTCATGTCACGACTCCGAGGTACTGCTCACTAACCTAAGACTGCTGAGGTACTCCTCCTGTCGAGTACCGCGGGCCTGCCACCTCACATAGTAGTGCTTCCCGCCATGGGTCTGCCACCACACACAATAGTGCTCCCCCTCATAGCCTACATAGGTACTCCTCCTGTCGAGTACCACAGGTCTGCCACCTCACACAATAGTGCTCCTCCGCCGTGGGTCTACGACCTCACAAAGTAGTGCTCCCCACTGGGCTATGCAAGTCACTCCGAGTCGAATCGGACAAGCAGTCATCTAGTCTCAGCCGGCTACACGGTCTCCGTACTCCGCACGCTTGTCTCTAGGATGGTCTGCTCCACGAGCTACTGGTCAATACACCAAAACATCACAAGTCCCAAGAATAAGTATTTCAAAGGACCTCCTCGTCACAGGGGTCTCAACACAACAGACGGCGCGTCAATCGGATGCCCGGTCTGTGAGTTATTAGCCTTTTCGTCCTAGGGGCCCGGTTGGTTTCGTAAGCGAACCAACCCGGCAGTATCTCAACTGTACCCCGAACTCTCATAGGGTATATTCATAGGTACCGTTTCTCGATGAGATCACCAACACCGCTGACGGTTCGTCAAACGGACGCCCGGTCTGAAAGTTATCATCTTTTTCTGTTCCAAGGGCCCAGTAGGATTTCGGGTACAATCCAACCCGGCTATAACCCAACTACATCCAAAACTCGGGCGGAGGATGCCAAAAGTTCCGTATTGTCAATAGGAACGCAATGCAACAGACGGCGCGTCAATCGGACGCCCGGTCTGAGAGTTATTGGCTTTTTCGTCCCGGGGCCCGGTTGGTTTTTAAGTTATAACGAACCCGACCGTACTCCAACTACATCCAAACATCGAGCGGAGTAAGCCAAAAGATCTATATCCCTTAGAGGAATCCATAAAAGTCGACGGCACGTCAATCAGACATCCAAAGCTCAAGATATGAGTGTTTCCGCTCCGAGGGCCCGTTTGGTTTCGTGGATGAACCAACCCGGTCACACCCAAAGTATTCCGAAACCTTGAGTGCGATATACCGAAACGACCGTCTCGATCCAAGGATCTCATTTCCGCTGAAGGCGTGTCGTTCAGAGGCACGTAGCTCATGTTACGGGCAAAAGACCAAAAACGGTCCAAAGACGGGGGGTATGGGCCCGGGCCGACCCGGCTGGACCCGGTCCGGTCCGGCCAGGGCGCGGCCTGGCCCGGCCGGCCGGCCCGGCTCGGCTCGGCCAAGCGCCCGAGCAACGCGGGGGGAACGCTGCCCCCACGTGACAGCTCTGCGGCCCTCGTGGGGGGCCGCCCTGGTCAACGGACGCGGCTTCGCCACATCCTGTGTGTGCCGGACCCGCGCGGTCGCGGGTCCGCTGGTGTTGCTGCCACCGCCGGTGGCATCTGCGGGCCACCGGAGTCGCTCCGGTGGTCTGATTCCGTTCCCGTCTACGCCTCTGTTCATCCTGGGATCCGTTATTCACTACGGAATCATCAAAACGCCTCTGCGGCACGCTTTGTCATCGCCCGCCAAATCCGCACAACAACGAAGAACGGTGGAGGGTTGTCGGGCCATGTTTGTTGGGCCCACACCCTCCGTGTTAGATGATAACAGTCGGGAGAAATAAAATATCATATGAAAACGTAACAGGATACAATTTTAATAAATTAAAATTTTACTTTTGATCCAGGTTCATTGTTTTAAAAGGAAACAACCACGGAATAAAAATATTTCACAAAAAAACCCCTACCGATTTCCCGCAATCAAGAATACTCATCCCATAACCAAACTTCCCGCGAATCAAATTAATATTGAGTTGATCCACGTTATTTATTTTCAAAAGGAAACATCTGAGGAAAAAGGGGTATTATTATCCTCAATTAAAAACCCTACCTCGTCAGACGTGCGTTCTTCGCGGAATTGACCGTCGCAGAACAAGTGGAGCGTCGTGTCGCGTCGTCGCGGAAGGGCGTCGCGTCGACAATCTTGTCGTTTTTTTTTCAATCGAAGGTTGTCGCGGGGTTGGATCGTTGCGGAAGAAGCGTCTCAGAGGGAGAATCGTCGATGTCGCAGTACACGGCGTCATGTCGCTGGTCTCCACGGGTTCGGCGTTCTTCGTCGGAGGCCGGCGTTCTTCGCGTTCTTTGCGTTCTTCGCGAAGAAGGAGGAAGATACTTAGAGATTCTTCAAAGGTTTAACACAACCTTTCAAAAGGAAGATGTGTTGGCCTTATTTTATTAACATGCCAAAAAAATGAAAACGTGTTAAGAAACGAACGAAATTAATTCATAGAATTAATTTCAACGAATAAACCGCCCATTTAATAAGAGTGTTTAATTGTTTAAGAAAACGCCCCAGTTTAGTTTTATTTAATAGAGGTTTTCACGGGTGTGTTACATAGCAGAATGAAACGGTGGGGCTCGTTTGGGCCCACCCCACAAATATCCTATCAAGTGGATAGGATATTTTGGGTTTCACCCTATCTTTTTCAATTGAGCTTAAGCAGCTTAATGTGGTCTTCAAGCAGCTTTAAGTGAAATAAAAATAAAATTGTCGTACAACTTTATTTTATTTCATAACTTAAAATGCAAAAATTAAAAACTACAACCGAGCAAACGCAACTCCGGAAGAGGCGTTCTAAGAAAGTAGCGATGCTGCGATTCCATCGGTGCCCTCAGAATTCGATTCCAGGCACCGGTTCAAAATTTAGAAAAACCCGCTCGTCCGTTCACTGAACGTACCCAAGACAAACTTCGGAAAATGATTACAGGCACACCGGGCCTCGGAATCAGGTTCCATCAGAAACTGCGTTCTTGTAAAATTCCAAATAAAATTTAGAAAAAAAAATTTCCCTTGAAATTTCTGGGTCTTTACATTACTCCCACCAAAGGGCTTTACGTCCCCTTAAAGCTTCAACATAAACTAGGGTCACAAAAGCTGTACAGATCACGCATCTAAGCCTTTCGCTCCCATGTGCTCACTTGGAGGTTCCCGTACTGTCAAAGAAAGTGCACCCGAGGAATCGATCATTCTCAAAGGATCTACTCTTGTCGATCCTCGATCCCTACTGGAACCTCCGTGAAAGATACCCCATTGCCATTGTCCTGCTCCTCATGGTCGATGATATGCAACGGGTCTTGCACCCAGTGCAGCTGAGGTGGTAGAGCCAGGCGTTAAGCCACCTCGCCAAATCTCTGTAATCTACATCTAGGTGAGACACGCAAGAAGACGTGGTCGCCATCCTTGAACTCTAGTGGCCTCCGCCTCCTATCAGCATAAGACTTCTGCCGGCTCTGAGCTGTCCTCATCCTCTCCTGGATGAACTGGACCTTCTCTATCGTGGCCTGGACCATCCATGGTCCCACAAGAGCTGCTATGATTTCTTCTTTGCCGATGAGAGAAATCCGGTCTCATCCCCTGGATGAAACACGTTCATCACCTAATACAGTCAATCCCGACATGGATGATACTAATCCATACTAAGGACGACGTCGTAAGGCCTCGATGCTACTACCAAGATATCTAACCATTACTCTCGCCTCCAAGGGTTGACTCACACTTTCGGCATCAGTGTGTGGTAACTGGGTCTCCTCCAGTAGAAAACTCAAAAGTGAGGGTCAAGTCAACAGTTTTAACCAGGACCTCTCAGTATCAACCCAACAAAAGGACATGGAAGCAAATGTCATAAAGATAAGAGTCTTTTTATTATTGCAGCTTATAATACAAAGACACGAGGCATCTACAACAAACATCAACAAAGCTAGAAGCAGCATAAACAAAAGTCTCCAGGTCTGGAGCTAGTCCCACTCCCATTCATCCGCTTCCGAAGCTCCATGATCGTAGGCCTCAGCTGCCTGAAGCTGAGCTCTCCCATGTCCACCAGTTCCCTGTGGTCGGGGTGGACCTCCTGGTGGTGGTGGTGGAAACACCCCGAAGCGTCGTCCACCTCCAGCTGCACGACTAGCTCCTCTGCCATGGTCGCCTACTCCTAGTGTTCTGCCTTGATCAAACCTCTACCTCTTCCTGGGAGGTTCTTCATTTAACTGCTGGTCATCTATATGGAGGGTCGGACAGTCACGTGCCATGTGACCAATCCCGCCACAGGAGTAACACTTCATGGAAGGTCTGGCTCTATCACTTCCCTTGGTGCCTCGCACTACCGACCCTGAGTCATGCGGTCGACCACCTGTAGGTCTGGTCCTCTTGGACCTCTGCGTCATCTATCTACTGCCTGCTGTAGAAGACTCTGGCACATGCCAGCTAGTGGTGGGTCCTGCTGCTGGAGACTACTCAGCAAGGAAACTCTTCACTAAGAGGTCTCTCTCCAACACCCCTATCTGCGTCGGAATGTTGTGCGATACAACCTAAGCTCTGATCTCCCGCCTGAGCCCCTGATCGAAGGTTCGGGCCCTGAAGAATGGGTCTTGTGCCATATCTGTAGAGTAGCGCGAGAGGTCTGTGAATCTCGCTGAGTACTGCGCCACTGACATGCCACCCTGCCACAGCTGAATTAGCTCCTGTATACGCACCGCTCGAAGGGTGGCTGGTACAAACTCTGCCCAGAACAGGTTCTCAAAGTCATCCCATAGAAGTGTCACCTCGTCATGCATCTGAAGCATTAGACTCCACCATCTACCTGCTGCTTCCTGAAGAAGTCTGGCTGCAAGGATCACCATGAAATCTGTCGGCGTCCCCACTAGCCTGAAGACTCTCACCACAGCCTCCATCCAATCCTCATCCGCCTGCGGGTCCGTCCCACCCTGGAACCTGGGTGGCCTCTAGTGCTGGAACTCATGCAGTGCGCTCAAGCGACGTGCATCCTCTGCTGCTGGGGCTGGTGGTATCGGTGGCCCAACGGGTAGTAGTACCACTAGTGCCTCTGCTGGTGCCTTAACTGGGATAGGGACCTGTACTGAGGCCTCGTCACTCGGCGGGCTGTCAGTACATACCACTCTCGGGGCTCTAGCTAGTCGTCCACAGGGAGGCATCCTGAAAGAAACAACGTGACATGGTCAAAAGATTATTCCTGGTGAGCTGACCTGGTTTGATCTGACATTTAAAAACTTCTGGAAACACACACGCAATCAGTGTTTTCGTGCACAAAGTCAGAAACCAGTTGTCCGGGTCCTGGTGTATGGATACGTCGGCTGCCCGCACCAACACTGGACTCCCTGAACTGAAAACCACACTCGGTACTCTTAACACTATTGCTTCATAGAAAGAAAAAAAATCAGAGTTATAATTTCTGCGGTAGAACCGAACTCCTCTTATACCAATTTGTCACGACCCGACCTCAGGGCCCGTTCCGTGACTACCCCAAGCCCGCCTTCCATAGGCCAGGGGCTGGCGACTAGCTCCAAAGGCGTAAATCCCGATAACTGGAAAGGCATTTCCTTTATAAAAGTAAACAATCACTACAGAGTGCAAGTTGAAGTAAAACACTAAGTACAAGAAAGAGCTGAAAAGTAAATGGGTCAGAATACAATTACAAAAGAAAGTAAAACAACAACTAAACCAGAACAACAGGAAAAGTCAACAGCTGGAAGAACGGAAGCGGCTCCTGGGTCATCCACCACGGATCCTACCTGAAGGGTAGGTACAGATAGCCTCGACAACGCTCTCGCACGTCAACCTCCTCCGAGTGTCATCTCACCGTGAAGTCCACCTCCAGATATTGACTCGTCCTGTAGTCCACCGCTGGGTACTGACTCGTCGTGTTGTCCACCTCCGGGTACCATCTAGTCCTCGAACACTTGGCCTTCGTCAGCACTGCTCGTTGTCTGCAACCAACACAACGAGGTGCGGGCATAGCCCGTGCACGAGTGAGTATAACGAAACTCAGTAGGGACCACGAGACCCTAAAAGTCTCACTAAAAATAACAAGGATAACCACAAAGAAGATCTCAACAGATAACCTCTACTTAGGTATATGCCCATACATATACCTATGTTATCAAGTAACCCATCTCAATCATGAGAAAACACAGGGATTATGAAATCAACGGATAACCACCAACCAATTATATGTCCATACATATACCCAAGTTATCAAGTAACCCATATCAATCATGAGGAAACACAAAGGTCATAGACTCAGCTCAAACGAGGATTTTCATTATCGAAACTGTAACTGCCGAAGAACCTCGTCTCTATAGTGTACAGTGGTCCTGTCATGACTCCGAGGTACTGCTCGCTAACCTAAGACTGCTGAGGTACTCCTCCTGTCGAGTACCGCGGGCCTTCCACCTCACACAGTAGTGCTTCCCGCCATGGGTCTGCCACCTCACATAGTAGTGCTCCCCCTCATAGCCTACAGAGGTACTCCTCCTATCGACCACCGCGGGTCTGCCACCTCACACTATAGTTCTCCTCCGTTGTGGGTCTTCCACCTCACAAAGTAGTGCTCCCCACTGGGCTATGCAAGTCACTCCGAGTCGAATCGGACAAGTATTCATCAGGTCTCAGCCGGCTACACGGTCTCCGTACTCCCCACGCTCGTCTCCGGGAGGGTCCGCTCCACGAGCTACTGGTAGATACACCAAAACATCAAAAGTCCCACGAAGAAGTATCTCAAAGGACCTCCTCCTCACAGGGGTCTCAACACAATAGACGTCGCGTCAATCGGACGCCCGGTCTGTGAGTTATGAGCCTTTTCGTCCCAGGGGCCTGGTTGGTTTCGTAAGCGAACCAACCCGGCCGTATCTCAACCGACCCCGAACTCTAATAGGGTATACTCATAGGGACCGTTTCTCAACGAGATCACCAACGCCGTTGACGGTTCGTCAAACGGACGTCCGGTCTGAAAGATATCATCTTTTTCCGTTCCTGGGGCCCGGTTGGATTTTAGGTACAATCCAACCCGGCTGTAACCCAACTGCATCCAAAACTCGGGCGGAGAACTTTAAAAGTTCCGTATCGTCAACAGGAACACAACGCAACAGACGGCGCGTCAATCGGACGCCCGGTCTGGATGTTATTGGCTTTTTCGTCCCGGGGGCCCGGTTGGTTTTTAAGTTAAAACCAACCCGACCATACTTCAACTGCATCCAATCCTCGAACAGAGTAAGACAAAAGATCCGTCTCCCTTAGAGGAATCCATCAAAGTCGACGACACGTCAATCGGACGTCCGGAGCTCAAGATATGAGTGTTTCCGGTCCGAGGGCCCGATTGGTTTCGTGGATGAACCAACCTGGCCGAACCCAAAGTATTCTGAAACCTTGAGTGCGATATACCAAAATGACCGCCTCGATCCAAGGATCGCATTGTCGTTGAAGGCACGTCGTTTGGAGTCCCGTAGCTCAAGATACGGGTAAAAGACCGAAAACGGTCCGAAGACGGGGGGTCTGGGCCCGGGCCGACCCGGCTGGACCTGGTCCGGTCCGGCCAGGGCGCGGCCTGGCCCGGCCGGCCGAGCGGCCGAGCAACGCGGGGGGCACGCTGCCCCCGCGTGACAGCTCCACAGCCCCCGCGGGGGCCTCCCTGGTCAACGGACAAGGCTTCGCTGCGTCCTGTGTGCGCCGGACCCGCGCGGTCGTGGGTCCGCTAGTGCTGATGCCGCCGTCGCGGCTTCAGCCGCGGCGACTTCCTCCGGCGGCGCGCCGGGGCGCCGCCGGTGGCTTCTGCGGGCCACCGGAGTCACTCCTGTGGTCCGATTCCATTCCCGTCTGCGCCGTTGTTCATCCCAGGATCCGTTCTTCACTGCGGAATCATCAAAACGCCCCTGCGGCACGCTTTGTCGTCGCCCGCCAAATCAGCACAACAACGAAGAACGGCGGAGGGTTGTCGGCCCGTGTTTGTTGGGCCTGCACCCTCCGTGTTAGATGATAACAGTCGTGAGAGATAAAATACCATATGAAAACGTAACAGGATACAATTTTAACAAATTAAAATTGTAATTTTGATCTGGGTTCATTGTTTTAAAAGGAAACAACCACATAATAAAAATATTTCACAAACAAACCCCTACCGATTTCCCGCAATCAAGAATACTCATCCCATAACCAAACGTCCCGCGAATCAACATAATATTGAGTTGATCCGCGTTCTTTATTTTCAAAAGGAAACATCCGAGGAAAAAGGGGTATTATTATCCTAGATTAAAACCCATACCTCATCGGACGTGCGTTCTCTGCGGAATTGACCATCGCGGAACAAGTGGAGCGTCGCGTCACGAAAGGGCGTTGCGTCGTCACGGAAGGGCGTCACGTCGACGATCTGGTCGTTGTCAATCGAAGGTTGTCGCGGGGTTGGATAATTGTGGAAGAAGCGTCACAGAGGGAGAATTGTCGGCGTCGCGGTATACAGCGTCGCGTCGCTGATCTCCACGGGTTCAGCTTTCTTCATCGGAGGTCGGTGTTCTTCACGTTCTTCGCATTTTTTGCGAAGAAGGAGGAAGATACTTAGAGATTCTACAAAGGTTTAACACATCCTTTCAAAAGGAAGGTGTGTTGGCCTTATTTTATTAACATGCCAACAAAATGAAAACGTGTTAAGAAATGAACGAAATTAATTCATAGAATTAATTTCAACGAATATACCGCCCATTTAATAGGAGCGTTTAGTTGTTTAAGAAAACACCCCAGTTGACTTTTATTTAATAGGGGTTTTCGCGGGTGCATTACATAGCGGAAAGAAACGGTGGGGCTCGTGTGGTCCCCACCCCACAAATAACCTATCAAGTGGATAGGATATTTTGGGTTTCACCCTATCCATTTCAACTGAGCTTAAGCAGCTTAAAGTGGTCTTCAAGCAGCATTAAGTGAAATAAAAATAAAATTTTCATACAACTTTATTTTATTTCATAACTTAAAATCCAAAAATTAAAAACCACAACCGAGCAAACGCAACTCTGGAAGAGGCGTTTCTAAGAAAGTAGTAGTGATGTGATTCCATCGGTGCCCTCAATATTCGATTCCGGGCACCGGTTCAAAAGTTAGAAAAACCCGCTCGTCCGTTCACTGAACGTACCCGAGCCAAACATCGGAAAATGATTCCGGGCACACCGGGCCTCGGAATCAGGTGCTGTGAGAAACCGTGTTCTTGAAAAATTCCAATCAAAATTTAGAAAAAAAAATTCCCTTGAAATTTCCAGGTCTTTACAAAAATTTCAATAAAAAAATTAAAAATAGTCTTTTATGATCTAAATCACGTAAAGATAAGAGAAGAGAAAACTACCTCTCCATGGTTGGAAAAACGTATGAATGAAAATATGAAACATTTAGTTCTGATCACAAACCATGTTTTCTTAAGAAAATCCTGAAATATATCATCGTGAAAAAACTCATAAAATCATATATATATATATATATATACGGGTAGATGTATTGTTTACTAAGATAGAAGAACCTTGGGTCTAAGATGAATGAGAAAGATTGTGTACTTTCTAGTGAATTCAGATCTCCAACGCTATTTTATTTTCATAAAAAAAGATTCCAAATCAATGGATATCATCTAACCAGCCTAGGGAGAAAATGGAATTTTTGTTATTGAGGGATTAAGATATTAATGGAGGCGTTGAAACTAAATTATGATTAGGTCATCAATTTTATGGGATATAATTGTATACAACATGGTTAGGAAACATGTTTTAGAAAACTATTTGTAAACCATGGGGTTCTATTATCATGACCTAATCCCTTTCATAGCTGGGTTTCATGAATAAAAAAATCATACACAAAATATATTTTTCCCACCATATCAAGTTTTAATTTTTTTTATAGGTGGTCTCGTAGTTTGGCCGAACTGTGAAACAATCATTCAACTCCCTAATAATCACATTCCCCTCCCACATGGTTTCATGAAGGTGTTTAATGGTTTCAATTGATCATGCACATACCTTTTACCATCATAAATTCTATTAAAACATTCCAAAACCCATCATATCATGAGAAACGTATCCCAAAAACTCCAAAAAATCAAATTAGATTAATAATAGATCATTTACAAAAAACCGGAGATGAAAAATTCTATCCAAAATTAGCATTTTGTTCTTTAAAATGTAGAAAACTACTATTTTCCTTGAATTGTTCAGATTAATTATCTAACATTTCCTTCTCACACTCTCAAGTTTCGTCCTGAATATAAACATGTTTATTTAAAACCCATACTAGATTGATTCTTTTCCAATGCAATATCATAACTTATATATCCATAATTCATAATAGTACATGAATCAATGTAGCATATGTTAGATGTTCAAAATAATCCCATCAAATAACATGGTTTGGATTAGTTTGGTACTTATTCAATAGAGATGCATGAAACACATTTTCAACTGAACTAAACCCAGGTGGAAAATCCAATCGATATTTCACCACACAAACTCATTCAATTATCTCAATAAGGACTATGTAATGAAGATAAAACTTTTCTTAATTAGAAAAAATTATTATTTCTATTCCATGAAGAGCATAAAAAACACATATTCACTCTCATAAAAGGATAGTGGTCTCTGATGATTATCCATATATGATTTCTATGAAATATTATATGTCTCTATCATCTTTTTTATGAATTAATTTTTTTCTATAATCTCTTACACAAGGATAGGTCCCATTATTAATGTTACAACTATTTAAACCCCTAAAAGTTAAGAACAATAAGGATTGGAATACAATAATTCAATCAAACCCATATATATTGATTCCTTATAGTTATTTTTATATGATAACACCATTAATGTTGTATTATCCTTCCATGAGGTACCAAAATATATCACACAATACCTAATCAAATCCTCCATCATTTAAATTTTTCATTCATAATTTCTATCCATTTTTTGATGATAAGTCAAACTTATATTAAATTGTGTTCCAAGGGATTGCATCATTGATTTCCAAAAATGGGTCATAGAACTAGGGTCTAAGTTACATATATTCAAGACTAGAATGCCATGAATAATTAATGTTTCTTTAATTTGGTGTTTGAAAAAATAATCTGCCATATTATTATCATGAAAATGGAATAATTGAGATGTACTTTTTATCTTATTCACAATATCCCAGAGGAAGTCACGTTTTATAAACAACCATGTAAGACCTATTATAAACTCCATGTATTTCTTATACAATTTCAATAGTGAAATCTATAGTTTGAAACATTCCAGTAGGTTATTGATGCTCTACCATGGCCTGCAGATAGATAAAGCATATCTATAGAACAATGAAAATTTATTATTCAAGGAATCCCACCAAAATTATTCCCTCAAATATTTATACATCGTATATATTATTATCTAAATAACACATCTCAATGGGTTGTATAGACTAAGAACATGTTCCTAATCATCCAAAGGTATGACCACCGAATCTCTAAACAGAAACATTGAACACCCATAAATCATCCAACCATTAATTTCATATCCCCAATCAATTTTTTAACACATAGTAACAAAATTAAGACCATATTTGTTAGAAAAAATATCTTCCAAAAAATAGGAAAAATTGAAATTGGAATTAAAACAGCATCTCCATGTTGGTCCATCTAATTGAGATGCATATCCTTTATGAAATCTATTGGTTTCCACTCATCATAATCTTATTTATCCAACTAAGAATATGAATTCCATCTCTATACATCCTCCATAATTTTTTTTAATTAGTGAATACATAATGTTGATGTCAAGCATCAGTAGATACTCTATCTAACATTATGACATTAAATTAAAATCACTTTAATAGAAAATGTGTTCAAAATTATTACAATCCAAAAAAAATGTGAATTTCTTTGATAAGGGTTAATGAAATCATGTATTTAAATGATAGACTCTAGAATGTAAATCCAAATCATTAGTTTGGTAATTTTTCTCAAACACCTTACCTAGCATGATCTGTAAGAGGCAACATGATCTCTGTTCAAGATTTTATAACCTATCCCATATCTTGATGCATCACAATAGACTACATAGCCATGTCTAGACTCTGGTAATTTTAGGAGTGGTGATGATGTAACTATGAAATTATATTCTTAAAATGATTTGAAAAATTACTCATTCTATTGGAATTAAACAAATTTATTTTTCAAGTATGTCATCAGATATAACTAATGCTTAAAATCACTTAAAAACATTATATACTGTCCAAAAAATTCTATTAAACTCAATATCCCAAAGGCATTCACTGATGGGTTCCAAAATATAAAAACATCAATTTTTAGGATCTATCGAAACATCTTATATAGGAATGAAATATACATTGAAAAGTAAATAATATATCCTTAAATCACACATTAATATTTGATTTTATAAATGATTTTCTTTAAATATATCTAACACTATAGCCAATTTTTTCTAATAATCCACTTTTGCTGATGAATACACATGTATACAGTAAAAAAGACCACCATAAAGGAATCCAAATACTAATGATATATTCAATTTATCAATTACATCAATATGGTTGGTATATTTTTCATACCAAAAGAAAAAACCACATAATAATAATGTTCATATATTCTACCATTGGATTTTTTTAGAATATCATCATTCCAAACATAAAACTTGTTATAAATAGAACATATATATTTTTTATAGAACTAATGGGTCCCCTAAATTGATAAAAAGTTCATCAATTTAGGGAATATAATAGTGATTATTTTTTAATAAAATTTCTAAACTTAGGAAATCCTCTAAATGCCTTTGAGTACCATCAACCTTCTTCACAAATAGAACCAGAGCTACTAGTGGAGACATTCTCGGTCGAATAAACTCATTGTATTCCAATTATTCAAACTAAAAATTAAATTAGCTCAATTATGTTAACATAATCCTATAACATTGAATTAATATAATTTATTTTCCCATTAGGATATCTGTCATAAATTCTAATACTCCTTTGAAGGGAAAACTTAAGAAGATTTAATGAAATAATTAATGAAACTCTTAAATAGTTTTTGGGAAATATATTTTCCATATCTCATCCCATATGACAAGCTATAAAAAACCATATTATAAGAGACAATTCCATCGATGAGTTGAAAAATTTCTTCTATTCATACGATTAAATCCAAAACTCCTCAAAATAGATGCTTGGGGCCATCAAGTGATATGAAACATACCATTTTGGAATAATAGTCAATGTGTTACATGAACATGGTCAAACAATCGTTACCAAAAATAATGTCATAAAAATTCATCTCATGTAGTGGGATATCAAAATGAAACTAAGTCTCATCCATAGTAATATTATAATATTTAATAATAAAGGCTATATATTAATTTTTTTAAGAGGATTTTGATGTTTCAACACTTAAGGGATTATCTCCATAAGAAAACTCATTTGATAAAGAGGAGAAAATTTAACAAGTGAGTGGGATTTTATTTTTTAAAGAAAATCATTCTAGTTGTTGAATTAAAAATAACCATACCTAAAACTATTGAATATCTAGATTGATCATCCATGATAACTTTCTTATCTCCATACAATTTCTCACTCACTGCATTTTTCTCTTTGTAACCATGCTTATATTTCACTAGATGAGAAGTTATGATGTTTTTATAATCATATTTGATTTCTCAGTTCTAATGATTTGAATTATTTTATTATACTTTTATAGTTAAAAAATATGATTCTTGAGTATCATGAGATGTATCTATATAACTAAACCCTATTTCACTATGACAACAACATTGAATATTTCCCATTTGGTTGAAATTGCTCAATGTTTTGGGTGGTATATTATGTTATTTCTCAATATTCCTTCAAGAACCACATTCAAAACAACCATGATTAATTTTTAGCCAAAGAATAATATTTTCTATTAAATTAGTATTATATTTAGGTTTACCATGGCATTAAAGTAGGTGTCCCTCTTCTAATTATCCCTACTATTTGATGTACCACCTATTCCCATCCGAATAAACATGCTCTATTTGGCTATAGTTCCTAATACACCAATTTCTACAACTATAGATCAATTGAAAATCCTTGTATAATATATTATAAAAAGCATGGAAATCATTGAGTTAATATCTATTCATAGTCTAGAATAAAATTGTTTTGACATCATGGATGATCTTCTAGCATATTCCATGAAAAACCAGTCTAAATTCATAAATTTAACTTCACACTATATCACCAAGAGGATTACTTTCTAAAAATTGAAAATGTCTATTGTTATAAGAATGTAAAAGGTTTATGTTTAAAATTTACTGTTATAAATTTTTTAAATAATCCTATAATGTTACAAATTATACAAATTTCACGCATAATGCAAATTCGCATTAATAGTTTGACAAATTCTCTAGCATATACTCTCCACCTTTGTGGTCATATCTGTTTGTGTTATAATGAAATAAAATTAATGATTCATCTAATTTAACCAAACTTCCACTTTTAATGGATAAAAATTACCCCAAAATATGTCTGGATTCATCTTTTTTAACTAAATAGAATAGTATTTTTAAAAATTCTATTCATTCATATTACGCCTATCTTGGAGTTGAAAATCATGGACATTGATTTTGAAGAAATGTTGGTTCACATATGGTTTAGGTGAAATGAAATTTTCATAAGAGTCCTTTATTTAATTTTTATAGATCCTACCTAGTTCCATTCTCTAAATATTGAAAAAAAAATTATTTAGAATCTGTCATTAGAAACTTAAGGTTTATAAAATTTAATTTACAAAATCAACAGATATCACAATATATCCATCCATAATTCAACCATCATAAAAATTTCACACATTTTTTAAAATAATTTAACCATTCTTTTCAAAACAACAATTTTCACTAATTCCAAAAACCATGTTTTTTTCATTATATAGACTCTGGATCTCGAAATAATAATGGCAGACCAATAAAACTTCCTTTTATCAATGTATGATATGAAAATATCATTGGATGGACCTAAAAGGATGAGGTGGAAGTACCTATAAGTGTATTCAATCACTTGTGAACCCTAACACCTTAATGAAATTATGTTCAATCTAAAAAATTATATCCAAGAATTTATGATATAAAATTACAATTTTGATGATTTTATCTCCTTGATACCAATCCAACCCACAGACTGAATAAGAATGATACTACTTTTCCTAAAAATCTAGAATAACAAATCAATACAGATAACATTACTAACATAAGGTATGAATAAGATGAAAAAATTGTAATATAGCATGCCATCTCACTAGTTTGAGAGGAGTTGGGGGTGATTCAAGTCCTCAAGATATATCCCTAAGACATGGAAATATGGAAATAAATGACAAGGGCCTCGAGAAAATTTAAGGGAATATTTTCACTTTTTGAAGATAAAAAATCCAAACATAAACAACAAACAACTAAAACAATGTATGTTGTATCAGAAAAAACACAACTCAAAACACTACCAAACCATTAAACAATATAAAAATTAAAATGGAAACCAATATATGTTCTTTTGGAGAACCAAAATAATACAAATATAAATAATCCAAGTGAAATAAACAAAAAAACCCCACACACTCCAATCATTAACTTAAAATGTCATGAAAATGGTGTCAAGAAGCCTCAATATAGAACTAAAATAATGTTCATTTATTTGTTTCTCTATATATGATTCCTTCAAATGAAAAAAATTTACCATGAAGGTGGTAACATAAAACTCATTAGTATTTCCCCAAAAAACACCCCAAATCACACCACTGTGAACAAATTTCTTATAAAAAATTAGAGAAACAAAAATTTAGTAGTTAAAATACTATATAACATATCCATAAATAACATTCAATTAAAAGTGATAAATGAAAAATAATACCTTTTTACAAACATTTTGGATACCCATTTCCATGTCTCCATATACACCCATTAATAACTTGGTGATAGTTTTACGCTCATGATCATTCTCTTATCAATATAAAAAGTCATCATACAAGACCAATATAATTTTCCCTAATGGAAAATACCCCTTTTAATTTTCTCATATCTATGAATGTACTCATACCAATAATTTATTCAAAAATACATGAAAACAATTCCAAAAACATTTCATTATTTATACAATTTAAACACCAAATTTCCATGCCTAAAATAATATAATTTTAAAATAAAATTTTAAAAGTATAAACTAATGTTTTTTCCAAAATCCAAATAATTTTCAAACAACATTTTAATGGAAATAACTATTCATGTTTCACCAATAATCACACAATCATTTAGCAAAAATTTCATTGAAAACAAATAAAAATAGTTTACCATAATTTTTTAAATCATGTGTAGATAATAGAGAAGACACCTACCTCTCAACGGATGGTGAAAATGATGAAGAAAATAATAGAACTTAAATATCTAATCACAAACCATATTTCCTTCACCAGAAACAACAATATTTATTCATAAGAAATAATAAAACATATATCTACCTATAGTGAACAGATCTATAGTTTAAAGAGATAGAGATTGGGAGAACTGAAAATTATATCTGATACGAATAATTTGGAGTGGTTACATACTAATATATATGAATGTTATACTCATTTTTATTCACCTAAGAATCACTTCTATAGTAATGTGGTTCGTCTCTCAATCCTAAAAAGAAAAAATAATTCAGGTTATGGGGATATTTGGTGATTACAATTGGTACAAAGAATTGATTACTATTATTTAAACAATTTTAGGGGTTCCAACCAAATAAAAAATGGTTTGAAATACCATTCAAAACCTATGTTGTTTTACTATATCAATCCATCACCTCACATAGATTTCTTCCACAGTTAGGACCACCTTTCACCAATTGTGTTTTCTGATTATTTTTTGTTACATGGTTTTCCATAGGTCATCTCTTTTTTTGTAAAAATATTGAACTGAACATGTTTCTACCCATTTCTAGGTTCCTTCCTTGGAATAGTTTCCAAAATATGGTTTGCAGTTTCTCCTAATGATACACAAAATCTAAAACTCCCAAAATTCTTCCAAAACAATTAAAAACAGCTGAAAATTACCAAAAACATTACAAAAACATTATATATGGTCTAAATACATGAATAAATAGTCATTTAATTAAATAATAAGGTGATGTGTAAGTATTTTCTCTAATCCATATAGATGATATCATGATATGTTGTTTGGACATAGTTGTACGCCGTTTTGATAATATATATCACAATTTAATTTTTTTTAGTAGATTAAATTTTATTATGTGTTGTTTTAGTGGTCCATGTTTGTTGTTCTACATATTATAGGTTTGGTAGGATGTTATAAAACATTTTTTTGTTTTTTGGGAATGATACACTACAACAAGGCTACCTAATGTGATTCTAAATGCATTTTAAAATTTCAATAAAATTTAGAAATAAATTTTAATTTTTTTATTTGTTTTTTATTTTATTATAATTAATTAAATTAATTATAGTATATTAGTTAGATCCATTGGTTGATTAAGAAATGGTCGTTGGGAACATATGATATTGGATGTGTCTCAACAAGAGCTTTTATAAAACGAATTAAAAAGTGGGAATCCTCCAAAGAGGTATGTTGACCATGATACTCGACATATGGTTTAATTATAGTAATTATGTTCTATGTGATGTAGATACACTTCACTATTGTTGTTGTTTTTATATAATTAATTTAATGTTTTAATATATACTAAATACATATATTAATTATCATACATTTTGTGAACATTAAAATTGTTGAGACTATGTTGGCCTATGTGTTCTTGATTGTTAGAGCCTTCCATAAATTGATGGTTTGATGGGTAAACTAGATTCCCATCATTCATGCACCTCATTTAGTGGTGTTCGTGAGTTAAAAATGAATATTTATGACTTGGTGGTCTCTTCATAAGATTACTAGGAAACATATGGGGGTGTCAGAGTTTTCATGTGTTTGATATCCCTAGTTGAATTAGGGAAAACATTATGTTTTTTTAGCATTAGTGTGAAGACAATAGACATGATAGGACTGTGATGGGTGGGTCAAGAAACATATAATTACATTTTTATTTTATAGGGGATGTGGGTATTTACATTTAACCAATTCTGATATTTCATAACATATGATGCATGTAATGTAATTCCCTATATAAGTCTTTACCATGGGGCATGATGCCCTCCAAGAGATGGTTGATTACTTAAAAAATAACTAATAATTGGGACCCCAATTGGAGTGACACTATTTTTTGGGCCTAAAGGTCCTTTATGTGTTCTATAGTTATGTATTCATCCTAGTGGGGATTTTATGGGAATATATGGTGATAGAGAGTTTAATTGTTCCAAAAACCCATCATTCATTTTTTTTTATAAATGACATGGAAAAAATTATTTTTTTAACTTTTGATATTATTCAAATTATTATTTTTCCCAAATTTGATTCTTAATTTATTATAGGTAAAATTTCTAATGGTTTGGTCTTTTTTATTCATGGAAAATTCTATTGCGGGGTGGAATAATGGATGAGAAAACACCAAAAATGGTGGTCCATATTACTTATGGGCATATTACCTTGGATGATAAAACTCTATTAAGGAGTAATGTGGTATATTCTGAAGAAAAATACAGTAGAGGATGTCTATATAAATATATTATGTTCTAATATGGATTTAAATCCATTTTTTATAGGGTATAATAGATGATAAAACTCCATAGGCCTATGTGACTATTAGCTAATCAAACTCCCATTTTGTCGTTTATTAATACTTGTGGATTTATGATATTTCTCAAATAATAGGATTCCAGCGGTTTATGATACTTTTTGGATTATTCTATGGCTATGAGAACACCATTTGGGAATGTTTTTCATACAAAATATATATACTAAGGAGACTAGTGATTATTATATTTGGTGGAATGGCCATCACGATGTACTCAAAAATAAGCAAACACTATTTATAGAATTTTTGTTTGATTGGGGTCACAAACCAAAGGATATAAAATTGAATATTACTTTGTCTGTGTATTGGTATTTAATACCCTAAGTTTTTATGAAAATTTTTTTCATGTAAATTTAATTTTTTTATAGTTTGTGTTACACATAAAACTGATTCTTAACAAAACACAACATACTTTTAAAATATTATTATTTAATATTATATGTATCCCCTAGCCATTGGAATGTATTTTTTGAATAGGGATAAGATTATTATGAATATATATATTTTTAAATTTTATATAAAATGAATTATTTAGTGACCAAAAAATTAGAAATTAAGATAAAACCCATCTGAAAATGAAGGAAATATTTTTCCAAAAAATTATCTTTTTGTGCACAAACCTTTTCTAAATTAATAAATTAAATAAATCACTTTTTTTGGTTATTTTAATTTAATTTATATATTTTATATTCAAATAAAATTTTAATATTAAACGTATTCTTTTTTAGTCGTGAGATAATAATAAATCCAATTTTACAGTGGAAAAAGTTTTTTATAGAAAATTAACTTCATTTACATTTTGTGCAATGATTTTGAAATTAAATTATTACACTATTGTAAAATTTAATTAAATAATTTTACTTAATTACTAAATTCATTATGTAAAATTTTTCTTGGGGTGAATTTTTTAAAATGTTCATAAAAGATAAATGTTTTGTTTATATTGAAAATACTAGTTTTTATTAAAAATGTATTTTAATTAAAACAATTTAAAAGAAAATTATATATTAAAATGGTTTTGAAAGTAAAATTGGTTATAATATAAATATTTTATTAAAATATTTTTTGTTTTAATTAAATTACAATTTAACATTGATATAAAAATTTCTTAAACGTTTAAAAATTTACAGTTTTGAAAAAAATCATTTTCCACATATGGATGTTTAATTTTAAGTTGAAAATTAAACCTAATATTAATAGAATTTTAAAAAATGGATCAACTATTTATAATTTTAATAATTAATATTATTTCATATATTCATCATAATTTTTTTACAAAATAAATACTAAAATTAGTAAAATTTATTTATTGATGTTATGGTTAAAATGAGTTTACATGGGGTCAGACTAATAAGATAAAGGGGAAAATGACTTGAAAATTTATACAAATAAAATTTTATGGACATATTTATTCCATAAAATCTATTATTTTAGATAATTACCCATTCCAATCATTTTTTGATGTGAAAAATGTGGGAACACTTTATTCTTTCCAAGATTTCTAGGGGTGCCCTCTTCCCCACTTATAAAAGGATACTCACTCTCTCCTCTGAACTTCAATCATAAAAACACTTTATTATAAGAAATAATTAACCCATTATATTCCCTAACTACCTAAATAAATATTATTTTCTTTCATTTTTTTTAGGAATCCATTATATTAATTCATTATGAATAAAACGGAAGACGCTCATCAGAGAATAGGTAAACATCATAACTATGCCTTATTTTATTTCACCCTCCACCTATATCAAATATTATTCATTGCCAATATTATAATAATAAAAATATATTAAATATGTTAATATTTTACTATTTTAATTTAATGAATTGAATCAATATCCTCTTCCATTATGTGGGATGCAAAACTGTCGATCGTGTGTATGATAGACAGCCTCCTCACAAACCGATGTGGTTCATTTTACCTAACCATCTATTATAGATGGATATAATTAGGATTTAAACTATTTATATGATATTTAAAATATAATTAAAATTATAATATTATTTAATAAAATATGCATTCTTACATTTCAAATTGGGGGGTATACAATAACGTCATTCGTGTGTTTGGTGGACTACCTCTTCATTTAACGATTTGATTCTTTTTTCACCAACACATTTCATGGATGGTATTTAGGGTGTATTTATTGAATTAAATTTATATATATGAAATAAAAATTATTATGGAGTTATAAAATATTATTTAGCTTTCATTAATTTTATGTATTGAAAATATAACGAAAATATCCACGTGTATGTAAGGCCTATCAACACCATGAATAGTGTATTTCATTTTCTATCATTAATATAATGGATGAATATAAATACACTGATACTGAATATATATGAACATTATATCATTGTTAAAATTTTAGATATACTGTAACCATGAAAAATCAAGAGGACTAAAATTACCAAATCAAAATATACATGAAAATGTAGTTATATCTCGAAACCTGGTTTAAAAAAATAATTGATAATAAAAAGTGAAAAATGGTATTTTGAAAATAATATATTGTTTAACATATATAATTATAGTTAAATAATATGTTAAAAATAAAATTATATTTATCTTACAGGGGGTTAGAATGTGTGTTAATGTAGTCGATATTAATGGTAAGTGATATTTTTTTCTAAAATTACACTCTTTGAACATTAGTTATTTTTATTCCTCTACTTTTTTATGAGGCGTATATACATCCCGTATGAATTTTTATAAAAACAATAATCCTAGATTCATTATTTTTAATGTTTCTTTTTATTTTATTCGTTATTGGGATGTGTGATAAAAATATACCAAATTGGTAGAGGTTTTATGATACAATATTATTATTTATCTGGATTGTTTTTTATTTTTAATAAAATGATTAAATATTAATATATTACTCTAAAATAATTCATGATTTTTATTCTCCCTTGGTAATTTATAGATATTACATGGTTTCCCTTAATTTTCCTCTAATTATGTAATCATTATTCTGACAGAATAATTTTTTATGAAAGCATTTTTATTTCTCTGTTTAGTCAATTCCCCTTTTCGTTTTCTTAAATATGATTCATTGTCCCAAAAAGAAGGCACATTTGGATTTTAATGGAAATTTAAAAGAAATAATTTCATTAATGTGTGAGGAATGACTAGAATTTACCCCCATAATGAAAAATATATTCATTCAATATTTTTTTTGTAATAATTTAAGGTTAGTCTAATGTAAAATTATTTCTACAATATATATAAATATCAAATATTAAAATATATAATTTTAAATAATTAGTATTTTCCCTAAGAAATGTTCCAAGTGGGTTTTCATTCAAAATCATATTCAATCTAGGATGAAATCCTCGGATGTTACATATTAATTAATATATAAATTATCCAATGATACCAAAATTATCATTTCTCTAGATTTCATGTCATTATGATGATAATTTTGTTATGAATCCCATTTATTTTTCCTTAGTTATTCTATGATGAAATGTCTTATGAAACCCATTTTGTTTCATTTGTTTTAATATTATGAATGTTGAATGATACTATGTCACAAATATGTATGATTTTAATTATCTGATTTATATTACCTATATCACCCTAAAATTAATTATGTAAATATTTAAATCTCAAGAGAAAATAATGACAAAAAAGTCAACTGTCTAGATCCACACTGGGAAACAAGCATATGAGATTGATTAATAATGGGAAACAAGTAGTTATGCTTGTTATATAATGGTAAAAAGTTGTTGAGGGCTGATATGAAATGTATTGTTGACTTGGAAGTCACATATTACATATTTAAGGGTTTATATTCATTTGTTGGTGAAATTATTTTATGTCAAGGGCTTATATCTCATGAATTATATTGATTACATAATCTTATGAGTCATATATTTTTTAATTATTATGATTTATTCCATTAATCATGTTTATGATGTATGAAAGGTTCTATGTGAAGGTTATTTTTTCAGGATCTCATAAAATTATGGTTTTGTTTTGCTTTCATACAACCATAGAATGAAATCTCCCATGTTTACCCGTCCTGGTCACATCAGCTTACCTTTTCTTATGTTTACTTTCCGTAGGTAATGAAGAATGGTTTTATATAGGTTATGTCTCTAAGGAGTAATTAATGGAAATATGTTTTTGTGATACATTTAGGATATTTTATGAAATATGAAAATAATATATCTTGTCCTTAAAGTGAATAATATTATATAGTCCAATGACATGTTTTTTTGAATTTTTTTGTATATTCATCTTAAAAGAATTGATATTTATATTTGGAAATCGTTGGCCGCTATAGATTGTATCAGATTAGGGTTTAGTTGATATTTGAGAACCAGGATAAAATTTTTTGAATGAATTCCCTAGGTCTATCTCTATATTTATGTATGGGGAACATTTATTGTATAAGAAAATACCTCAAAATATTAATGAATGATGGAGGAAGTTGTTTAAAAGAAATTACATCCCGAGATGGATACTACATGATGATTTTTTAGGAACCAATGTACCTAGGGGAAATAAATCTAAAAAAGGGGTCTCAAAATAGAAATGAGCTATACCTAGTATATTAAAATGGGACTTACTACCCATATGGATTGGAAATCCCTATGTAGTTTATTCAAAAATTAAAAAACTATTTACAAACCATCAGGGAGGATTTTAATATTCACCATAAATTACCTAGGAAACCCTAAGGAGATATTAAGAAATATTTTTCAGAATATAGACATCCGATAAGTGATTTTCAAGATTTTTATTTTCCCACTACGATTATTTCTTCTCACACTATGACTTTTTGTTTTTTCTACTGGAAGTAACAAGAAATAACTAGGATGAAATTGAATTTGATATAAAACTATACAATAAGAAAAACAAATTAGATTATTATGGGTGTGGAGGATATTTTTATTATTCCTGACCAGTTATCATGATATATGATTAATAACATTCACCTTAACCACCTCTCATAAAAATAAATGTTGATAATAATAGACTTTTCTAAGAGTTCAGCTAGTGGAGACTAGATAGTAATGGTGATTGAGTTTCAGGTATTTTGAGAATTCTGAAAGGTTCACCAAACTAAACACCTTATATAAATTAAAATATTTTTTTTGCTTGTAAAATGATATAATTAAATTAATTAATGGGAAAAAATAAAACAAATTGGCTAATAAAACTGATGATAATAATGGTCTCCATAATTTATCATTGACTATTGATTGTTATGAATGTGTAAATTATATGAATTATGTGTATTGATTTCCTAGGTTGAAAATCATTAATAAAACAATCAGGAATGTAAGAGTGATGGTTGTACTACTTGTTATAAAAATTCTATAATGAAATATTAATGTTATGGGCTATTATAATAGTATTTTTTTTGTTAAAATTAAAATCAGAATTATATTTAGGATTATGACAACTAATACATGATTCATATTTAATATTATAGTAATATTCTTTTAAACAATATGATGATAAAACACTGTTAATGTTCAAAGAATGAAGTTGAAAAATTAAAAATTTTATACATTAGAACTCGTGGAATAAATTATACGAATCAATAAATATTTATATATTGTTCTAGAGAAGATTTTAATATTGGATTTTTAAAAATGTGTTGAATCATACTAATGATCTAGAAAAGGTATTTAACGAACATACGATATTTTATGGAAAATAGATTATTAAGGGATAGATTACCTCTAACATCCTAAGAGAATAAAAAATATGACATTTTTAAATGTGTTAATATATTTGTGTTAAATATTAATATTATTTTAAAGGGGATTCTATATTCAATGGCATACCTGACACACAACAATGGGTTCCTCTGAAGTCTTTTGTTGCACACAATACTGAGTCATACTGAAAAATTATAATATATTATTATTTGAAATGGTAGTTAATACCTCGCCATTATAATGGCGGGAATGAAAAAAAACTAACTGTAGTATGATTATACATGTTTGTTAAATTTTTTTTATATTTATCCAAAAAAGTTATAGACATAAAATGTGAATGAATCTAATTTTATGCATAAATACTCAAATATTCTTTAAATGGTCGATTTACCACCATTAGATGGAGAACCCTCCTTAAATCTAGTTTTAGTCACTTTTATAAGTTTTATTTGAGAAAATAAAATCCTTATTTTGAATCAGGACATCATAATTTACATTGGGAAAAATTTTGGTATTTTTCTGATAAAATTCATTTTTTAATGAATAGTGAAAAATAATGTAATTTTTTTTTCAAATCTGCCTTTTAATCTAATTTATTTATAAGCTTATATTATATTTTTAATTTGTTTTAAAGTGTAATTTGATTATATTTTTAACATTTATTCTAATGTTGGTCATTGGAAGTAATTTCACTTTGACATTTGACATAAATAAGTGTCAATATTTTGATAGTTATTATTTCTTTGAAACTCGCTTTTTATTTTGACACAAGAATTAAATTTAAATTAATTATTTAGAATAATATTTATGAATTTGGTTCAATAATCATCATTTTTGAATTCAGAATATCAAATATAGCTTAGGATGATTTTTTTAATTTTTCTGAAAAACATCAAATTTTTTATGAATAGTGAAAACACTAAGTAGTAGTTCAAAAATTGAATTTTCCTTTAAATGAAAATTTTTCATTTCTATAAATATAATTTTGAAAATCTGACCTACATGGTTGTTATCAGTAAATAAATTTTTTTTCAATGAGATAAAAATAATTTTTGGTGAATAGTAACTTTTGACATTTATTTATCGCGGTAAAAGGTAAATATGGTACTTCAATGTAAAAAAATTATTATAATAATATTAAATTACCCAAACATGCATTTTAATCATATTAGTCGATACTTTTCCAAACATGGGAAAACTTGGATAAATTTTGGGACCCCATGGATCCACATAAGAGTGATAATGACACTTTATATTAATTAATTTAATGTAAAGAAAAAAATGACATAAACATATATCTTTTAATAAATCAATATTTACATGGGGTTATATAAGTTCTATCTTAGACTATAAATATTCATTTGAAATATTGTAATTTTTTTACATCATGGTATTTGTTTTATATTTTTTATACATCAAATAAATAAAATTATTTATGACATAATAATGATGTTGTGTTTGCTTCATTAATAAATGATTTAAATAAATGAGATTATAAAAATTAAAAAAAATCCAAAACCTAACCAATTATTATTGGATGATGTTATTACAAAAAAGGGTCACCATATCTTAACCTTTAATTTTTTTTACCATTTGAAACCTAAAATCATTATATAATAGAATAATATTTTCAAACTTTCCTGAAGATCCCCTCCTCCCCCTTATAAAAATCTCAATCCTCTAACCCATTACTCAAACATCTCAATCCCCTTGGCTCATCCATAATCTTCCAAAATAGGATCTCAATATCCCTATCTTCCACCTAGAATCCTTAACATAGGCATAAGTCTCTTCAAAAATTCATTCTGGTTCAAACCAAAGGGAGTTACCCAATTTAATGGTAACATTTTCTCTTAAGTTATTTTAATTTATTTTACTTCTGCAGCCCCTAAAATCTTTTATTCTATTATTTTAAACAAAAAAAGTGTCATAAATATTATAGGTTGTTGTTATGAGAAGGATTCGATCTACACTTACAATCACCTCCATCTAATGGATAACGAACATACTGTTTCTGGGGATTATGAGCTACTACATCACTAAACGATGATTGTTCAATCTTCTCCTACCACCTCTTATGGTGGCCATTAAGATGGAACTATATTTATATATGATATATCTTATATTATTATTGTTTCAATTCTTTTTTATTTCTCATTTATATAATACATTTATGGTTTCTATAATGGGTAAATACGATAATTTCATTTGAAGAAGTGCTGACTACCGCCCCCTCAAGGTGATATGACTCGTTCATTCCACACATGGAATGTATAAAGGATGGATTTTCTGAAATTATATATAATATTATAGTGGAATTATAATATACCTATGTATCATTATGTTTTCATCCCATTAAAATACAAACTAGAAATGAAAGTAGCATTCATGTGTACGTACGATTTACCATCTCCATGAACTGTTTATTCCATTTCTTATCTCCAAATGTTATGTAATATTTTAAATATATATATACTAGATATATATGATATATAAGATATCAAAATCATGAATATAATTTTGGATATAATTTAATTTTGACCACATGAAAAACATGTAATTATAATATGTTCGTTTTTTACTCAAGTACCAAATATCAACAAAATGACCATTAATAACTTAAATGATTGCATAATGTTTATAACATGGTAATAAGTGATATAAAATGAATAATAAATATGAAAAAGGTTCTTATGAGAGTACAAATTTACTTTAGTTTATTATTTAGGAGATTAAATAATGAACAGGTCAAGTCAGACAAGAGGAAAGGGGTTTCTTATCTCACTTTTAATTCTGTGAGACTTCCATTGTTTGTCACTTATTTATTTCATATGGTGTATTGTTTACTTCCATTTGATATATATTTTCATTATTTTTTTTATATTCATGTTATTATGTTATTTATTTTGTGGTTATTAACATTTTTTTCATACGACTTGATTGATTACAGCATCGTAAGGGGTTTTATCTCACTTTTTAATCTCGTGAGATTCATGCTATATTTTACCCTATTTCATTTTGTATCGGTTTTGAACTACCAATGATTTAATTCTTTGTGTAATATAAATTAATTTATGTGCATTTACATATTCATTGTATGATCCTTCTTTCATGTGGTGTATGTTTTGTAAGTTTCCAAATCATTAAGGGAACCTTTCCCCCTATTTTTTAAAAGACTTTTTTAGTTATATATTTTAATTTACATCATATTATGTTTGGATATGTTCTCATATATCATTATTTCCTTTAATATTTTGTCCAACTGATAAGATTTTTTTTCTTTCTCATCAACTCATTTTATGAATTTTTAAGTGATGCTATTAGGCTATCAAATTTATATAAGGGAACTTCTTAACCCAATTTCAATTTTGGGTTAAACTTCTAATTGTTGATTATTTAGTGCTAGGATTATGAGTGAATGAACTCTGATTTTTTTACACTGAATATACAATAATTATGAGGGTATTTATATTTTCACACATAATTATTTAATTTATTTATCCTTAATCTAAGGATACCATCTTTATAATGGATTTCATCTCAATTTACATACCATTGAGACTTCATTGTGGTTATGTGAAAATTCATTTTAATATGGTGTATATAATGTACATTGGCATATTATATCATGAATACCTTTATTCTCATGATATTATAAATCTTTTATTAAATTTTATTCTTCAATTATCTGTATTCAAGAACCTCTCATATGGTTAAGAACTCCTTAACTAAAATATTGTTTTAATAATTTATTCTTCTAAATATTTCTCATTTATGTCCATGTTTTAAAAATGGTTTTAAGGATTTATTTTTATGGAAATTAATTATTGAGATTTAAATTCCTTTCAAAAGATTAAATGATTTATTGGACACATTTATTAAAAAATATATTTTTTAAATGGTTTTGAAAATGGTTTGATAAATAATTTATTATATCAATATCTTGAAATGATATATTGTGACTATAATGTGTAAATTTTATCTTTCCTTTAAGATTTTATTTATGTGTTATGACTATGTAATGGTTCATGGTCATTTTTTACATATATGGTTGCATATATGATAATCCTAGGGCAGGTGAGCCTGAGATATCTCTCCAAAGCATTAGGTTACGTAAAGGAGGTAAACATTAATGTTTCTCCAAAAATATTTTTTTAATATATTATTATGGGCATTCCAAATGTAACTTACTATATAGATTTGAAAGATAAAATGTATGTATGTTATGGATTCTACAAGTGAACTTTATGATTTTTTATTTCTATGTGTTATTCAATAATGTTATTATTTCATGAGGTATATTATGATTGAAAAGTATGATTTCAATGATTTTTATTTATTGATGGGATAATGTTTTCTATCCTTATTTTATAACCCTTACTGAGCTTTTTATACTCATCCCAAATTTTGAAATGTTTTTCACAGGACATGAAGATATATAGTGTCAATGATGGGATCAAGGAAAATTCAGGCTGTCTAAAACATGGAAATAGACATTTTACTTGTTTTGTAGAGTTTTTATTTTATAAAAAATTGGATACTAAGTAGAAGTGTCTACATTGTAATTTTTTGAATGTAATGTAATAGCTATGGCCTAATTCTCTAAAACTCAAAAACTAAATAGATCATCAATGAGAATTTTTGAATTATCTCAATATTATGTGATGTTTATGGCTTGGTCTTTAAAATTTGCATCAAAGGTCGGTTTAGACACCTTTGGGGATTATGAGTTTTAGTTAAACACATGGTTAGTCCCTATGTCGATTATTTCAGTTAAATCCTGATTTTTTATCTTTTTCAGATGAATAAAATTTGGTTAGAAATTTAAGGATGAGGATGTCCAATGACATTCTTATCTCTTCCTGATGACATGCTTGCAATAATTTTTACAAAGTCATGTTTAGATGATTGTGAAACATTTTCTTGCATACAACTCACTTGAAAGCTGTTGTTTGAGATATAAAACACCTCCACTATACCTCGATATCATCATGGATCATGTGATATATTTCATCAGATCCTATTTTCACAATATTCTCATATTTTAAAGAAAGTTGAATATTATCAATGCATTTTCAAGTATATTACCTTATCACAGGATTTTGTAGCATATAACGATTTAGAAAAATGTGTTGGAGAAGGAGACCCTTGAACAACATATTTATATTTTCTTTTGCAGTATATTCTCTCAAAACATACATGTGGTATATAAAAGGACCATTTATTTAATTATTCAACTCAAACTCAGTCCAAATGTTTTATAAAAATCATGTTTTTCTAGATGTTTTGAAATTATATGTAATAGATGATTATTTTATGAAACTATTTTTCTATGAACACCCATAAGACTCATGTTATACCATGTGTATTTGGATGAATGAAGAAAATGGTTTTGAAGGAAATTAAATCATTATTGAAATTCATGGACCTTATAACTACGTGAACAATATGATGATTAATCCATATGGACACTATGATCATGGTATAATGTTCTATATTTTGGGAATACTTATATTTTATTATATAGTGGTGAAAAAAATGACAATATATAATATTTTGAGGTCTTAATGTATTGGGATAAAAATGAATGGTATAAGAAAACCTTTTAGGTTAAATCATGTTAGGGGCATATTAGAGATTTATAAAAATGACAACACACAGTCTGGGTGATAACCTGTCGCATCAGACAAAGCTTTGGCAATCAAACCCACAACAAAAGTGCGAATATGATTTATCGTCTACAACTGGACAATGTGAAGTCCATAGTTAGTATGAATTATTCATTTTTGTTAAATGATTTTGTGGATCAAGAATAAGTTGATTTGGGATTATATGTTTTATCAAATGGAAATCCTTATTATATGAAAAAATATTGGGTGATTGAGTGATAAAGGTTATTTTAGATGACATTATATCTTTTGGGAATACTATATGATTAATGAAAATATAATACCATGGGATTTAATTTATAGAGTAATGGTTGAAATATTATTTTGGATTAATAGATTTTTTTTGTTGTGGACTTAAGGTGATTTGGGTTATTTATAGAACTGATTAAACTATCATAGAGAATATGTGATCAGGTTTATTACACTTTAGTATGAGACTTTAAGAGTAGTCGATGGTTTTGGAGATAAATGTTAAGATTTACTATGGAAGACTATGTGATTAAATATTTCTGTGTTTTGTGTTTCAATCTTAGTTTGGGTTATTTTAAATAATTTTATGAAAAATTTTATATTGAATGGCCTTTCATGAATTGTGGGTACTTTTTGTTGAATTTTGGAGATTAAAAGTAGTATTTCTTTTTATAAAGAATTATCCTTTTGGGAATTATCTAATCTTTTGCTAATGATTTTTGGTTTTAGTTGATGTCTAAAGATAGGGGAAATGTATAGTTCTTCTTTTTTTGATTATGTGATACTCTAGATGTTGATTCTAGAACTTTAGGCGTGACCAAGTCATCTTGCATACTTACAATTTGGAGAAAAGATGAGTTTGCAGTTAAATTTTATTAAAGGATGACACTCTACATGACAAGTAATTATATTTCATTATGATCTTAGTCAAGTAATTAATAAAATTCTTCAACTTTATGAAAAGGATCTAGATGCCAAATTGTTATAATCTCTTTTTTATCAATATACTTTTACCCAACTACAAAATTTATTGAATTTTGGTGGTTAACTTTCTCTGATCAAGTTCTATATCACTCTCTATTAATCTATGAGTGTTAATTTATCTTCCATATCCATGTTTTCCCATAGGTAATCCTAGTATGGGTTCTCTTAGGTGTCCTTTGTGCAAGTGTTTCTTTCTTTTAATGTGATAGTTTTATTGACTCTTTTTATGATTTGGGGATTTTAATGACTTTTCAAAGCCCTATTTTAAAATGGAGAGGACGCAATTTCTAAAATGGGGGAAGGATATAACATCTTAAGAAAATAATGAATATGAAATTTTCGTATATATTAATATTTTTTAATTAAATAGTAATTTTATTCTAAATGGGATTCTATATTCAATAGTGTACATGACATACAACGATGGGTTTCTCTGAAGTCTTATGTTTTGTACAATGCTAAGTCATAATGAAAAATAATAATATATTATTATTGTAAATGGTAGTTAATGAAAATCCTTTGTAATGGAAGGAATGTGTGGAACTAACTAAAATGTGATTATACATGTTTGTTTAATGTTTTTATATTTATCCAGTAAAATTTATAGGCTTAAAATGTGAATTAATATAATTTTAAGCATAAATACTCTAATATTATTTATAAGGTACATTTACATCCTTTTGATAGAAAACATTCTATACGTCTAGTTTTGGGAACTTTTATTTGTTCTATTTGATAAAATACATTTTTTCTTTAAAATTAGGACATCAAAATTTACATTGGGTAAATGTTAGGTATTTTTCTGATAAAATTCATTTTTAATGAGTAGTGAAAATATTGTATTTTAACTCAAAACATCATTTTAATCTAATATTTTTATATGGTTAGATTATATTTTTAATTGGTTCTAAAATTTAATTAGATTATATTTTTACCATTTAATTCAATATTGGTCATTGTATGTAATTTCACTCCAAAATTAGACAAAAACAAGTGTCAATCATTTGATAGTTATTATTTCATAAAAACACGCTTTTTTGTTTTGATAGTGAGAATTAATTTCAAATTAATTTATGAAACATATATTTGTTTAATTTGGAAAAATAGTTATCATTTTTGAATTCAGAATATCAAATACATCTTAGGCTGAATTTTCGGTATTTTTCGAAAAAACATAAATTTTTAAATGCATAGTGAAAACAAAAAGTAGTAGTTAAAAAATCAAATTATTCATTTAAAAAATCTACACTACTATGATTTTAATTATGAAAATCTAACATACATGGTTGTTATCAGTATGTAAAATATCGTTCAATAAGAATAAAATAATTTTTGGTGCATTGTAACATTTGACTTTTATATACTACGGTTAAAGGTAAATAGGGTTATTCAAGGTAAAAATAATATTATAATAATATTAATTATGTAAAGTCCCAGAAATTTCAAGGAAATGTTTTTCATAATTACATTCAAATTTTATGAGTTTGTGGTTTCAGATGGCAATTGATTCTGAGGCCCGGTGTTCCTGGAATCAATTTCCGATGTTTTGTTCAGGTAAGTTAAGTAAACGTAAGTAAGGGTTATTCTATCTTTTGAATCGATGGTTGGAATTGAAAACTGAGGACACAGATGAACTCGCAGCACCAGTATTCTCTTAAGGGGTCCTTTACAACGATTGCATTTTATGCGGGTTGGAAGTTATATTTTTAGAAATTCATACTAAATTAATAAAATTGTTGGTACACTATTTTATTATTTAGTGGTGGTTATTTCCTCCCAAGAGGAGTTATAGGTTGGTCCCACACCCACATAACTTCCCATGAGATGATTTAGTGTGGTGGGGCCCACACGAGCTCTAATACTTTCATCTCCCCTTAACTTCCTTAAACCCCCTTAATTAATTAACTCCTCCCCTCATTATGGTGGAGCCTCTCCGCCTCCCAAACATTGATGATGCCAACCAATTTAATTAATAAACTTATTAATTAATCGGCACCTCTCATTTTAATTTTAATTTTATTTTCATGGAAATTATTTAAAATTTGATAAATCTATTATAATATTTGTCTTAGAAAATATTTTGGTGGGGAACCATTGGTGAATTAGAGGAGCTTCATTATTTAACAAAAAAGGTCATCCTCTCTCGGTGAAGAACGCTCCATGACTTCTCCTACCTTCTTCTTCATTCACATCAAGGAAGAAGACACTGCTTGCGAGAAGCGTCGCCTATGTCAACCACTCTTCCTCCAACATTGACGGGACGACAACGTTCTCCGCAACGCCCTCTTCCACGATGCCTGACTAATGCAATGCTCGTCTTCCGCAGCTTGTTGAAGTGCGATGTCAATTACGAGGTAGGGGATATTATTCAATTTTAATTGAATAAAATTGTTCTCTGTACTTCATTGAAACCATGTTTTATCTTTGGACATATGAAACCACCTAACGCGGAGGGCGCGGGCTGAACAAACATAGCCCGATGAAACTCTGTTGATCTTCGTTTTATTTCGATAGAGGTGGTGACAGAAGAAGGGGCAGCGACCCGAGGAAGTGGCAGCTGTATGCCGACCGCGTGGGGAGTAACTGCGGCCCGCATCCGCTGGCTGTTCGACCTAAGAAGAACCAGTCGGCTTAAGCTGGCCATGATGGATGACCACAGTGCCTCTAAGGCACTGCGGTGTGGAGGACCGTGGCCCGCTCTTCGTAGGACGCTTTAGCAGACGAACCGTCCGCTTGGTGGTCGGTCGGGCTGGGAAGAGCCCACGGTGCCCTCCTGGAATCGCACTGGGGGAAAAGCTGCCCGCCCACGTAGGCCGCTTGTTCTGGGATGACCGGCTGACTGGACAGGAGGGCGGCTCCGCTCGGCACCTCCAGTTCTGGAAGTCCCCCCCAGCATCGCTCTGCCACTCGGGCCGAGCCGCTCGAACTGTCGGGGCATACTGCGGCCGGTCGGCCCTGGCCGAGCTACACTAGGCTAGGCCATCCTCTACTGGGCAAGGCCATGTGCTTCACCAGGCCGGTCAGACACCATCCTGATTGGACCCGCCAAAACCGGGTCGACCCAACCCACTAGCGCACTCGGCTTAACGGGCTGGACCCATTATGCTTAAGTGCGAATAACTTCACAACAGTGCATCAGATCGACGCGTCGTCTATGTCACTGGGGTCCTTGTGATGAGCCAGTCCTTTTGAAATACTCTAAGTTAGTTTTGGGCGACTTTGAAGAACTTCCGGGTTTGGAACGAGTGTATTCCAACCAGGCCCCTCGAACAGAAAATCCAATTTCTCTTAGACCAAGCGTCTGATTGATGTGTTGTCTATCTTGTTGGGTTCTTTTTGAAGAGACAGAACATCAGGGAACATCAACTCTAGACTTCATGATAGTTTATTTAACTACCCCTTTTCTTGAGGAGAATACCCTCCTAGAATTGAGCGTACTGTTTACGGGAACCGTAGAGCTGTCTGTGACTACAATGACTATCGTACTGGAATCCTTCGTGGGTTCGATGACGACAACAACTATAATGGAATTCTCTATGGGTTCGATAGCGATGACTACTGTACTTGTATCCTATGTGGGTTCGATAGTTTGACTTCTGTTCTAGTATCTGACATGGTTCCGACAGAGTAGCTGGTCTAGTATCCTACATGGGTCTGACATCATAGCTAGTCTAGTATATTTCGTGGGTCTGACTGCTTAGATTAATCAGTGACTACATCTGATCATCTATGTTTCCATACAAAATATGTATACCTATGTGAGTTTTAATCATTATCATTGATGTGATTGACTTCATTCATGTGTGGAATTGGTTGTTCTTGGGCTCGAGAGTTGGAGCTGAACTGGACTAAAGACTTAGGTATATGTATGAGCATATACCTATGTAGGGTTGGTTGATGCACCGTGTTTTGTATCATTCTTATTGTTTATCCTTAGTGGATATTGTAAAACCTTGCGGGTATTTGGGTCCCTACTGGGTATCATTATACTCACCCATGTGCGGGATATGCCGGCACTACGTTGTGTTGGATTCAGACAACAGACAACACTGATCGAGGTAAAGAATTGTAGATCTGGACGGTACCCGGAGGTGGACCACTTAATGAGACGTACACGGTGCCGACGGACAGAACCGACGTGCTGAGGAGACCATCTGTACCCACCCATCATGTGGGATTTCAGGATGATGACTCAATGGTAGCTGTTTTACTTTACTGTAGTTGTAATAGCTTTTCAGTTGTATTGTATTTACTATTGGGCTTGTATTTCTGGCCCCTTTCTTTTCAACACTTACTTTTATATACAGTTCTGCTTAGTGCTTACTTCAGTTTCATACTCTGTTATGTTTTTTTTACTTTTATAAAGGAAATTCCTTCCCAGTATAGGGATTTACGCCTTTGGTGGTAGTCCCCAGCCCCTGGCCTATGGAAGGCAGTATTGGGGTAGTCACGGCACGGGCCCCGAGGACGGTTCATCACAAATTGGTATCAGATGAGTCGGTTCTACTGCCGAACTCAAGACATTGATCTTTATTTTCTGTGAATCAATAGTGTTAAGATTATTGAATGTGGATTTCAATCCAGGGAGTCTAGTGTTAGTGCGGAGACCGACATATCCATACACTAGGACCCTGACCTCTGATTTCTGACTCAGTGCACGAAAATACTGATTGCATGTGTGTTTCAAAAGTTTTCTATGTGATTACTTTGTGTCAGCTAACCAGGTATACTTTTTTGACTATTTCTCACCTTTTTCTTTTTAGGATGGACTCACGAAGGTAGCCAGCGAGGGTACTGAGTTACATATGAGAATGTATCCCACCGAGTGATGAGGCCTCGGTGCAGGTCCCCATCACAGCGGAGGCACCAGCGGTACCACTACCCGTGAGTCCACCAATACCACCTGCCCCAGTAGTAGAGAGTTCACTCTACCTAAGTGCATTGCATGAGTTCCAGCAATATAGTCCTCCCAGGTTCTGGGGAGAGATGGACCCACATGCAGCTGAGGATTGGATGTAGGATATCGTCATAGTTTTCATATTAGTAAGGACACCATCTGACCTTATGGTGATCCTTGCCATGATTCTTTTGCAGGCAGCAGTAGGTAGATGGTGGTGCCTAATGCTCCAGGTGCATGAAGATGCATCATTACTCTAGATGGACTTAGAGAGTCTCTTCCTCCCAGATATTGTTCTAGCCACCCTTCGTGTGGTGCAGATTCAGGAGTTACTTCATCTGCAGTAGGGAAGCATGACAGTAGCTCAGTACTCAGGGAGGTTCACCGACCTCTCATGCTACTCTACGAACAAGGTATGTGATCCATTCTTCAGAGCCCATACCCTTGAACAGGGACTCAGACACGAGATCAGGGCTTTGATGATCTCCCTTAGTTTTCTGATGCAGGTGGGAGTACTGGAGCGAGCCCTTCTTGTGGAGAGAATTCATGCTGAGTTGACCTCAACTGCGAGACCCACCGCAGGACAACACATAGCAGAGTATTTTGCATCCAGCAGTAGACAGATGACACAGTGGTCCAAGAAGACCAAACCATCAGGATGGTGACCTCATGATACAGGTTCGGTTGTGTGGGGCACCCGAAACCAAGCCAGCTATACAAGGAGCAGGCAGTGCTATGCATACAACGGGCAGGGTCAAATGTCTCGGGACTGCCCGACCCACCATGCGGAGAAGCAGCAGATGGTAGAGAGACCACTTTGGAAGAGGCAGAGGTTCAACCGTGGAAGTCCTCTAGGAGAAGGTGGACATGGAAAATGAGCTGTTCGAGTAGCGAGTGGTGGACGATATTTCGAGGCTCTACCACCACCAACACCAAGAGGTCCACCCCGACCACAAGGAGTTGGCGGACAGAGGTGGGATCAACTCTAGGCAGTCGAGGCCTATGACCACAGCGCACCTGAGATGATTCGAGGTACTATATATGTCTACACCACCCTTTCTACAGTACTTATAGACACAGGTGCAAGTTATTCTTTTATTTCTATTCCCTTTGCCAGAGATCGAAGATTCCGACGGAGCCATTGGATCGATCCTTACAGCTAGAGACTCCTACGGTGGAAGACTCGATGATTACACATTGGTGCCGGCAGTGTGAGCACACTCTAGGAGGCATGACCTCCAGATGGTATCTTCTTAAAGTGGTGTCGAGGGCTTACGTTGTCATCCTGAGTATGGACTCGTTATCTACCTTCCATGCTCATATCATCTGTATTTGGCGCAAGGTGTAGTGTATCCACACAGATGGGAGCAGGTTCACCTTCTCCGGTGAGAAGGGATCCGTTGCATCACATAATGGACTTATGCAGGGGAGGGGGCAGCTGATCACACATCAGTTGGCTAGTCACATACATGGAGTAGTTGATGTGCGGTGTTCGAGTTTTTCTATTGTTGTGGATTAGTATGTGAATTTTTTTCTTGATGACGTTTCATGACAACCTCCTCATAGAGAGGTATACTTCTACATAGACTCGTACCCCGGGACAACACCAATATATACTCCAGCATATCAGATGGTTCTCACCCAGCTTCGTGGGCTGTGGGTATAGTAAGAGGACTTACAAGAAAAGGGATTCATCCGACCTAGTGTTTGACCTTGGGCTTCCCCGATTTCGGTCTCCACGAAGTAGGATGCAAGATTGCGACTTTGTGTTGACTACAATCACCTAAATCAGGTGACCGTGAAGAAAAAGTACCCACTTCCGAGGATTGTTGAACTCTTTGATTAGCTCAAGGGAGCACATTGGTTCTTGATGATAGACCTCATGTCAGGCTATCACCTACTCAGAGTTAGAGATGAGGATGTGTAGAAGACGACCTCCAGGTGTCGGTATGGCCGCTACGAGTTCTTGGTTATTCCTTTCAGTGTAACCAACTCACCAGTAGTGTTCACGAGTCTCATGAACATGATCGTCCATCCTTACCTCGATCACTTTGTCAAAGTCTTCATCAAGGACATACTGATTTACTCGACTACTGAGGAGGAGCACGCCTACCATTGGCAGTTTGTACTGGATACACTCTGAGAGCCTTAAATTTATATTAAGCTCTCGATGTTCCAGTTTGGTAATCGAGTGGTTCACTTATTGGGACACGTTATCTTAGATGTTGGAGTTGCAGTGGATCCAGCTAAGATCGACGAAATACTTTCATGGGAGCCACCTAGGCGTGTGATGGAGGTGCGGAGTTTCCTGGATCTGGATGGGTACTATCGGAGATTTGTGCCAGATTTCTCTAGGGTTGCAGCACCATTTTCTTACTTGAGGAAGAAAAGGAAACCATTCGTGTGATCAGATAGATGTCAACAGAGCATTCAGGAGCTGAGGTAGAGATTGACCAGTGTGTCCATCGTGAGGCTACCAGAGGAGGGCGATTGGTACATAGTGTACTGCAATGCATCGGGGATCAGACTCGGGTGTGTTCTGATGTATGAGCGAGCAGTGATCACTTATGGTTCTCGTCATCTGAGACATCATGAGAAAAACTACTCTACCCATGACCTGGAGTTAGTTGCAGGGGTCTTCTCCTTGAATATGTGGCAACACTAACTGATGGTGAGCACTTTACAGTCTACTCTGACCACAAGAGTCTCAGGTAAATCTTCTCAAAGAAGGACCTGAACCTGAGACATCAACGATAGCTCATGTTCCTCTAGGACTATGAATTTGATATAATCTATAATCCTGGTAATTGGAACGTTTTAGATGATACACTCAGCAGAAGATCGGGCATTCAACTGTTATGAGAGGTGACAAAGCAACTAGCCGCATTGCAGATATCCTTTATGGAAATAGATGGAGTAGCATTTCTTCAGTCTTTCACAGTCACTCGTGCACTCCATCAGCGAGTTAGAGAGGAACAGTGTGGGGACATTGACTGTGAGACGTGACGTGCTCAGATATCCTCAGGGCAGGCACCTGATGGATTTTATGAAAGAGGGGAGCACATCATCCACATTAGGGGACGTACTGTGTTACCTGTTTTACTACATGATGAGGTGCTGAGGGAGTTCCACACATACCCTCTAGAGGTACATCCAAAAATGGAAATGATGTATCAGGTCCTCAGACGATAGCACTGGTGGCTGGGTATGAAGAAGGCTGTAGTAGAGTTCGTTTCACGATGCCTCACTTGTTAGCAAGTGAAGGTGGAGCACCAGGTACCAACAGTCTTGGTACATAACTTAGAGGTCCCATAGTGGAAGTGATATGGGATATCCCTGGATTTCATGACGTGTATTGCACATACATCTAGAGGACACGACTATATCTAGGTGATCGTAGACCGACTCAACAAGTCAGAAAACATCATATCGCTCAGAAAGTAGGGATCAGTAGATAGAATGGGACACCTCTACATTCAAGAGATCATACAGATTCATGGTGTTCCATCATATATCGTTTTCGATCGAGATGCTTGTTTCACTTCCCAGCTATAGAATGGGTTACATGGGGCTTTTGGGACGTAACTATGTCTGAGAAACTCCTTCCATCCTCATACGGATGGTCGGACTTAGAGGACCATTCAGACTCTCGAGGAAATGATTCGTGCAAGTGTCCTTGACTTTGTTTATAGATTGGGGAATCATTTACCTTTGGTGGAGTTTGCATACAATAACAGCTACCACTCCACCATCTTGATGGCACTATAAGAGGCACTGTATGGCGGACCTTTAAGATCACCTATGTGATGGACTGACACTGGGGAGTTAGTTCTTGTAGGAGCAGAGATGAGTCAAGCTACGACAGAAAAGGTGCAGATCATCCAGGAGCAGATGAAAACTACACAAAGTAGACAAAAGTCCTATGCTTTTAGGAGACAGAGACCACTGGAGTTTGAGGATGGTGACCACATTTTCCTACGAGTCTCACCTCGATGAGTTCTATGGAGATTTGGTTGGGGAGGAATGTTATCTCCACAATTCATCGGTCCTTTCTAGGTCCTCAGCTCAGTAGGAAAGGTGGATTACCACCTGGCCCTTCCACTTCAGTTGCACCGGGTGCATGACGTCCTCTACGTATCTTAGTTGAGGAGATACGTGAATGACCCATCCCACATCATCGACCACATGGAGCTGGAAATTGATGACAATGAGACATTTACGGAGGTCCTGGTGGAGATCGATGATCGACAGGAGCTTGTCCTACGTGGACAGTCGATTCCTAGGGTGCACATTCGCGGGTCGCACGACAACCTCTTGGAGAGAACCTAGGAGTGGGAGGCACAGATTCGAGCTTAGTACCCCCATTTATTTCCCTAGTGTGTGTTGTAGCTTTATGGGGACATAAATCCCTATGGAGGGAGTAATGTAACGACCCGAAAATTTCCAGAATTTTTTCCCAAATACATTTAAATTTTACGAGTATGTGGTTTCTGAGGGCATTTTATTCCGAGTCCTGGTGTGCCCGGAATCAATTTCTGAAATTTTGTTCAGGTACGTTCAGTAAACGTATGTGTGGGTTTTTCTATCTTACGAACTGGTGCTCAAAATTGAAAACTGAGGCCACCAATGAACTCGCAGTGCCGGTATTCTATTTAGGGGACCTTTACCGCAGTTTTATTTTATACGGGTTGAAAGTTATATTTTGAGGAATTCATACTAAATTAATAAAGTTATTGGTACAAAAATTTATTGTTTAGTGGCGTTTATTTCCTCCCAATAGGAGTTAGAGGTGGGTCCCACACCGACATAACCTCCCATGAGAGGATTTAGTGTGGTGGAGCGCACATGAGCCCAAATCTTTTCATCTCCCCTTAACATCCTTAAACCCCCATTAATTAATTAACTTCTCCCCTCATTATAGTTGAGCCTCTCCACCTCCTAGTCATTGATGATGCAAACCCATTAAAATAATATCCTTATTAATTAATTAGAACCACTCATTTGAATTTTAATTTTATTATCAAGGAAATTCATTAAAATTTGAGAAGTCTATTATAATATTTTCCTTAGAAAATATTTTGGGGGTAACCTTTGGAGATTTTGATGAGCTTCATTCTTCCATGAAGAACGTCATTCTCTCTCAGCGAAGAACGCTCCCCGACTTCTCCTGCCTTCTTCTTCCTCCGCATCGAGGGGGAAGACACCACTCGTGAGAAGTGTCACCTACGTCAATAAATATTCCTCCAAAGTTAACGGGTTGACACCATCTTCCCCGACCCATGTCTACCATGATTCTCATCTACCTCGGCTTGTCGATGTGCGGCGTCAATTACGAGGTAGGGGATTTGCTTCAATTATAATTGAATAAAATTGTTCTTCATTATTCATTGAAAACATGTTTTATCGTTAGACATATGAAACCACCTAACATGGAGGGTGCGGGCCGAATGCACATAGCCCGACGACCCTCCGTTGATCCTCATTGTATTTAGATGGAGGTGGTGATAGAAGAGGCTATGTCAACCAGAGGAAGCAACGGACGTATGCTGGCCCCATGGAGAGGATCTGCATCCCACATCTGCAGGCCGCTCGGCTGAAGAAGAACCAGCCGGCCGAAGCCGGCCTAGATGGGGGACCGTGGCGCCTCTAAGGCAACGCACTACAGAGTACCGTGGACCGTGCTCCGCGGGCTGCTTCGGCAGACGAACTGACCGGCTGGCGGCAGGCTGGGTTGGGAAGACCCCGCAGCGCCCTCCTGGCATCGCACTGGGGGAAACAGTGGCCCACTCACTTAGGATGCTCTTGCCAAGAAGGTCGTCCAGCTTTGGCCAGCCAGAGAGCAGGGCGGTGCCGCTCGGCGCCTCCTGTTCAGGAAGCTGAGGGGTCGCCCACACCCCCCCCCCCCCCCCAGCATCGCTCGGCCACCCAGGACGAGCCGCAGTTGGCCATGCCAGGCCGTGCTGCGCTGGGCCAGGCCGCGCACTTCACCAGGACAGTCCGACACCAGCTGGGTTGGACCCGCCAAAACCAGGTCGACCCGACCCACCATCCCACTGGGCTTTACGGGTCGAGCCCGTTACGGTTATGTGTGAATAACTTCATGATCGTGTGTCTGATCGACGCACTGTCTATGACACTGGGATCATCGTGATAAGTCAGTACTTTTTCGATACTCTAAGTGTGTGTTGGAAGACTTTGGAAAATGGCCGGGTTTTGAACAAGGGTATTCCAATTAGGCCCCTCTAACAGAAAAATCCAATATCTCTATGACCGTTCGTCTGATTGACATGTCGTCTATCACGTTGGGTTCCGTTTGACAAGACAGTTCTTCGGGGAACATAATCTCTGGACTTCGTGATAGTTGATGTAATGAACCCTTTTCTCGATAAGCAGACCCTCCCAAAATAGAGAGTACTGTGTGCGGGAACCATAGAGTTGGATGTGACTTCAAAGACAACCGTACTGGAATCCTATGTGGGTTCGACAATGACAAAAACTGTACCAGAATCCTCCATGGGTTTGACAGGGATAACTAATGTACTTGTATCCTACATGTGTCTGACAGTTTGAATTCTGTTCTAGTATCCTACGTTGGTCCGACAAAGTAGCTGGTCTTGTATCCTACGTGGGTCTGACAGCTTAGTTGGTCTAGTATCCTACATTGGTCTGACAGCTTAGATGAATCAGTTACTACATCTAAACATCTCCATCGTCATACAAATGATGTATACCTATGTGATTTTAGTCTTTACTTTCAATCATTATCAATGATGTGATTTACTTCTTTCATGTGTGGACTGGGCTGTTCTTGGGCTCGAGAGTTGGAGCCGAACTGGATTGAATACTTAGGTATTTTTATGGGCATATATCTAAGTATGGTTGGTTGATGTACCATATTTTGTATATTACATCTTGTTTATCCTTAGTGGATATTACGAGACCATGCAGGTCTCGAGGTCCATACTGAGTATCATTATACTCATCCCTGAACAAGCTATACCCACACTATGTTGTGTTGGATGCAGATGACGGGCATCACTGGCCGATGTAGAGACTTGTATAGCTGGATGATACCTGGAGGTGGACCACATAACGATACATACGCAGAGTATACAGAAAGACTTGAGGTGTTGAGGAGACCATTTGTACCCACCCATTAGGTGGTACTCCCAAAGGATGACTCGGTGGTTGATGTTTTACTTTACTACAGTTGTACTAGATTTTCAGTTGTACGGTATTTACTATTGGACTTGTATTTCTGGCCCCTTTCTTTTCAGCACTTACTTTTGTATACAGTTTTACATAGTGCTTACCTAAGTTGCGTACTCTATTTTTTTTGTTTAATTTTATAAAGGAAACACCTTCCCAGTATATGGATTTACGCCTTTTTCACTAGTCACCATAACTGGCCTATGGAAGGCGGGCTAGCGGTAGTCACGGCACGGGCCCCAAGGATGGGTCGTGACAAAATTACCCTAACATGATTCTTAATCCTATTGGTTGATAAATTTCTGACCCATGGTCATCCTTAGGATGGTTTTTCGACCCCATTGAGCCACTAAAGAATGATAATGAAACATTATATTAATTAATTTAAAATAAATACAAAAATGACATAACCATATATTTTTAGTATATAAATTTTTACATGGGGATATATAGGTTATTTCTTTGACTATAAACATTCATTTGAATCTAATGAAATTTCCTACATTAGGGTATTTTTTTATAATTTTAAGACATCAAATAAATAAAATTCTTTATTCCACAATAATGATGTAGTGTTTACCTCATTAATGAATAATTTAAAGAAATATGATTATAAAAATTAAAACAATGTACAAAACATATCCAATTCTTATTGGATTATTTTATTTCGAACAAAGGTCATCTTATCATTTACATTATTATATTATGGAGTTTTAGAAACCAAAAATCATTATATAATAAAATAATATTTTCAAACATTCATAATGAGCCCCTCCCCCCCCCCCCTTTATAAAAATCCCCCAACTCTAACTCATTACTCACACCTCTCAAGAACCTCAGATCATGCATACCTTTCCCAAATAAGCTCTCAATATCCATCTCTTCCTCCTATAAGCCCTACCTTAGGTATAATTCACCTCATGAAATCATTTTGGTTCAAACCATAGGGAGTTACCCAATTTAAATGTAATGTCTACTTTTAAGTTCTTTTCTTTTATTTTACTTCTCAATACCTCTAAACTATTTTATTCATTTATTTTATAACAAAATTTATATAATAAATATAATAGGTTTTTGTTATGAGAAGTATTTGAACAACACATACACACACCTCTATCTAATTTGTAAAGAACATACTGTTCTATAGACGGCGAACTACTGCCTCAAGAAAGAATGATTGTTGAATCTCCTCATACCACCTCTTCTGGTGGCCATTAAGATTAAAAGTTATATATATGTGATATATATTATATTTATATTGTTTCTATGCTTCTTTATGTTTTATTTATTTAATATATTTATGGTTTCATAGTGGGAAAACACTATAATTTCATTTGAGGAAGTGCGGACTACCACCCCCTCAAAGTGATATGACTCATTCATGTTATACATGGAACATATAAAGGATGGAGTTACTAAAATTATATATGATACTATAATGTAATTATAATAAACTATGTATAATTATGTTTTCATCCCATGAAAATATAAAATATAAATGAAAGTAGTGTTCATGTGTACGTACTGCTTACCATCTCCCTGAATGGTGCATTTCATTTCTTATTTCCAAATGTTATGTACTGTTATAAATCAATAAATTTATATGTATACAGGATATATACAATATATACGATATATAAATCCTTAATATAATTTTTTATATAATGTAATTTTTACCACATGATAGACATGTAATTATAAGAAGTTCATTTTTTACTCAAGTACCAAATATCATAAAAACGACCATTATTAACTTAAATGATTTCATATTGATTATAACATGGTAATAGGAGTTATAAAAGGAATAATTAACTCAAAAAAGGTTCTTAATATTGTTGAAATTAAATTTAGTTTATTCTTAAAGAGATTAAAGACTGAACAGGTCAAGTCGGACATGAGGTAAGGGGTTTCTTATCCCACTTTTAATTCCGCGATATTTACATTGTTCGCAACATATTTATTGCATCTGTTGTATTTTCTACAGAAATTTGATATATTTTTTCATGTTTCTCATTATATACAAGGTATTCATGGATTAATTTGCTCGTTATTAACTATTTTCCATACGACTCAATTGATTACAATGTGGTAAGGGGTTTTATCTCACTTTTTATTCCATTTAGATTTATGCTATATTTACAACTATTTACTTTCGTGTGGTCTATGTAATTGAAATTATTGTATTATTTGTGTAATATAAATTAATATATGGGTATTTAAATCCTCATTGTATGATCCTTCTTTCGTGTGGTGTATATTTCATATGTTTCCAAATCGGTAAGGGATCCTTTCACCCTCCTTTTTTTAAATTACTTCTTTTTTGGTATGTCTATTAATTTACATATTCTTATGTTGGGAAATGTTCTTCTATATCATTAATTCTATCAATTTTATTTCTGAGTTATGAGTTACCATTTTCTCTCTCATCAAATCATTTTCTGAATTATAATTTTATGTCGTTAGGCTGTCAAAAGTTTTTAAGGGAACTTCTTAACCAAATCTCAATTCTTTGGGTTTAACTTATACTTGTTGATTATGTCATGATATGAATATGTGTGAGTGAACTAAGATTTTTTTACACTTAATATCCAATCATATTGAGTGTATTAATATTTTTTACACATAATTATTTAATTTATTTATCTTTAAACTAAGGATACTCTCTTTATAAGGGACTTCGTCTCAATTTACATTTTATTGAGACTTCATTGTTGTTATGTGCCAATTCTCTTATATATGGTGTATTTAATGTAATTTTGAATGTTATATAATTAATACCTTTATTATCATGTTATTATAAATCTTTGATCAAATTTTATTTCTCATTTATCTACACTCAATCATCTTTCAGTTGGTTAATAACACCTTTACTGAAATATTGTTTTAATGATTATTCTTCTAAATTTTTTGATTTAATGTTCATGTCGTAAAAAATGGTATTAAAGATTTATTAATAAGAGAATAAATTTTTGAAATTAAAAATTGTTTCATAAGTTTCAAAGTCTTATGGGACACATTAAGTCAAAAATCTATTTATTAAATGGTTTTGAAAATGGTTTGATAATGAATTGATTTTGAAAATATCTTCAAATGATATATTATGACTACAATGGGGAAATTTTATATTTACATTATGCTTGTTTTTATGTGTTATGATTATGGTATGGTTCTTGGGAATTGATTACATATACAGGTGGTTTCATGATAATCCAAGGAAGGGTGAGCACGAGATAGATATCTAATGCATTGGGTAATGTGATGGAGTTAAAAGTTAATGTTTCTCCTAAGAGATTTAGGGAATATATTATGATGGGTATTCCAAAATTAACTCCCTAGGTATCTGTGAAAACTATAATGTAATTATGTTATGGATTCCACAATTTACCATTTTGATTTATGATTTCTATGTGTTATTCATAAATCTTATGATTTCATGAGGTATGTTATGATTGAAATGCATCGCTTCATTGATTTTGTATTTATTGATGGGATAATGTTTTCTTTCCTTATTTTATAACCCTTACTAATCTTTTTATGGTCATCCCAAGTGTTGAAATGTTTGTTTATAGACATAAAGATAAATAGGGTCAATGATGGGATCATGGAAAAGTCAGGTTGTCTAAAACATATAACATGACATGTAAGTATTTTTAAAGTGTTTTTATTTTATGAAAAAATTGATACTGAGTAGAATTGTCTACTTTGTAATTTCTGAAATGTAATGTAATATTTATGGTCTATTTCTCTAAAACTCTAATCCTTAAAACATTTTAAATTTGAATTCTTGTCTTAATTGATGATTAAGTAATGTTTAAGGCTGGGTCGTATATAACCCTTAATAAATTACACATGATAAGACAATGATGTTAGGATAAAGAGATTATAGATATTAATAAATTAAATTTTCCAATAATGTTTAAAAAAACTGATTATTTATTTGATGATAAAGTAACTTTTTTTCATTGATGGAGTTTTCATATTTTTGGGATTTATAGTATCATTAAATAATCAATGATTTTATGAGTAAATAGTTTATTTCTGAAATAATGTACATTTTCTATAAATTTTTATGGTGGTTCATGATATCACCATGTTTTATGATATTATATAATTAGTGTATTCACATATTTGGTATGTTACATTAAGATCTACTTTCTTTTTTTGTTGGATTAATATTAAGATGATATTGTATAATTTATTGAAAATTTTTATTATTTTTTTGGTTCAAAAGGTTAACCATTATGGAATTGGTTTATGTTGAACTATGCATATGTCTTATGAGATTGATGATTAATTTCACCATATAGAGATTTATACATATTAGGTAACCTATGCTAAAAATGTTATTTTCTATGATAAATAGTGATATGAGGAATGGCTCATAATTATTTTATGGATATTGTGATTAATTCTCACTTCATGAATGAAAAATTATTCATTATCTACACAAATTATGAGATGAATATGGAAGTGATATAAAAAAACATAACGATGTGATTGTTCTTATAAAACATAATGAAATAAATTAGGTATTTTTTCTAGTTTTATTTTTTATGATTGTAAAAAATCAGTCAACATTATGATAATGTATCCCAAGGTATTTTGTTTCTTATTTCCTTTATTAATATTGAATAAATTGTATTTTAACCAATTATAGAATTATCAATTTCTGGTCAATAACTTTTTCCAGACCATTTTTTATTTCACCATATATTAGTATTTGGTTTTAATTTTTCTCTTACATGTGTATATATTCACTAAAAAAATTCTCCTATTTGGAAACATATTTATTTGATGACATCGATAATTTATTTTTTCACTTCTCAAGAATATGTTTTTGGAACCATTATATGATTTCTCTTTTCTGTGAAGGAATTCTCAAATTTTGAACCCCTTAATATCATGATAAATTCAGATTTTTTTAATTAATTTTTTCTTGAGGTGTAGTATATCACACCTTGAGATTTTATAAAATCCTTTATTTCAAATATATTTAATTTCATCATTAGCTTATGTTACTTGTTACAACGACTTATAACCAAACAAAACATATTATTAAACATTTTTTATTTAATATGAAAGTGCTTGTATAGTGGTTGGAATGGAAGTTATGAATAAGATATGAAAAATTAAAAAAATATGTAGTTTCAAAATTTATATAAAATGAATTAATTGGTTTTCAGATAATTTTAAATGAAAATAAAATCAATATGAATATACTGGTAATATTTATCTGAAAAACTATCTTTATGAGGAAAAATATTTTATGTGAGAAAATTAAATAAATAACTTTTAGAGAATGAAATTAATGAAATTTATATGTTATATATTGAATAAAATATTTAACATTTATCTTATGTGTTTTTAGGAATTTGATAACAATAAATCCATTTTTATGCTTAAAATTGTTATTTATTTTAAAAAATATTTTTGCCTTATTTTTATCACTAACTGTAAAATTAATTTCAAGAATTTTTTTAATAAAAATATTTAAAATATTATTTTATTAAAAATCGTAATGTAAAAATTATCTTCATGTAAATTTATGTTAATTTTCATGAAATCATAATTTTTTTAGTGAATAGTGAAAATACTGATTTTAATTAACAATTTTCTTTTCATTCAAACCGTTTACAATATATGGTTTATTTTAAAATGTTTTTATATTAAAATATGATCAGTTATATATTTCTTAATTTTGTTTACTTTATTAGAAGGAATTTTGTATTTAATTTTGATATAAAATATTTTTGATCTTTTGAAAAGATTCTCTTTGGAAAAGTGCTTTATCAACCGATCTATGAGTTTAAATTTAAATTAACATATTATAATTATAAAAATGAAATTTGGAAAGATTGACTAAATTTTTTAAATAATTATAATTAATATTATATAATGTATTTAACATAATGTATTTTCAAAATTTATAGTAAAACCAATAAAAATTTGATGTTGTCATTAAGGTTAAAAAGTGTTTACTAGGGGTAAAATAAAAGGATAATAGGTAACATGACATAAAAACTTATCAAAATACCAAAAATATTGAATCATTTATACTATATCACATTTAAGGTTCATAAATGTCCCATTTTGTAGACTTTTTCCTTGAATAAAATGTGTGTAAACATTATTAATTTCAACCACTTCTAGTGTATTGTCACCCTTAATTATAAAAAGCTACCCCTCTCGTCTATTATTTACACATCCAAAACCCTTTTTTCCACTAGGAAAAATATAATAATATAAATTATTAACAACTCCACATGCTAAATTTCTTTTTTTTTATGAATTTCTACTATGAGGGCATTAGTACTTACCATAAAGAGGCTCTCTAAAGAAAGGGTAAAATTATTAATCATTCAATTTTTTTTATTTCTTCTTCAACCTCCATAAAATATTATTTAATTATGATAATATAACAATTGTATTTTTTAATATATTTGGATCTATATTTTGAAATTTTATTTATTATATCCATCCATTGTTCCATCAAGTGGGATATGAACCCCTCGATCTTGTATACGGTAGACTACTGCTTCATAAACAACTATAGTTTATTCTCCGTCGCCACCTCTAATAGTTTGATATAATGATTGTTTAAAAATATTTATATGATATTTTTGAAATATGTATACTTTTATAATTATTATATCAAATATTCATTCTTTTATTCAATTATATTAGGAATATGATAATGTCGATAATGTGTACGTTCGACTACTTCCTCACCAAATGACATGATTATTTTTTTTCTAACTCATTTCATGGAAGGGAATATGTGTAAAATTAATTAATATATGTGATAATATTACATAAAAATATTTCGATAATTATAATTTTTTAATTTTATTTTCTTTTTTCTTCTCTCAATAAGAAGGAATCAATTCTTGTGTGTGTGTGTATACAACACACCAAATCTAAGAATAGTGTATTTCATTTTCAATCTCTACTTTGTATGGTGGAATAAAAATAACTATATTCTAAAAATATAAGATACTAATATCATGGATAAAATTATGGATATGTTGGAACCATTATCAATTTAATTGGAATGAAAATATCAAATCAAAACATAAATGAAAAATAAAGCAGTTATAACCCAAAATACAATTTTAACGATGAATTGTTAATAAAAATTCATTAAAAGGATATCACTAAATTATATAATTTATTATATATGTATTATTAAATAATATATGTAAAATAAAATTATATAAACTATAAAAAATTTTTTGAACATGTGTGATGATTGTCGGTACATATGGTAAGGGATTTTGGTCTTAAATTATGTTCTTTAAAATATATATTATATTATTAACCTATCATATTTTATGACGTGTATATACATACCATTTGAAATATATTACCAATAATATCCTTATTTTTAACATATTTAATGATTCATTTTATTTTATTATATAATGGGTCTTATGAATGAAAATATAACATATGATAATTGTGTTATGATGTAATCTCATTATTTATTGGGATTGTTTATGTTTATGCTTTCACTGATGTGATATTATGATATAATACTCAACAATCTCAAAAAATTTACACAATTTTTTTTATTTAGAATATATTATACCATTCATTTCCCTCTCTTTATATAATCAATATTCATAAATAAATATTTTATGAAAAGTCATCATTATTTCTCCCTTCGGTTAAAAACACATTTCCTTCCATATGATTTTTTTTATAAATATGATTTCAATTTTTTTAAATTATCAAAATTATTTACTAAATACATTATTTAAAATTACATACATTTTAAAAATATTTTTAAAAGTAATATTTACATCTTTTCAAAACATGTCATATTTTTTATTTAACTAAAAATGTGAAAGGAATATTTGTTTTAATGTTTATAAAATGAATGGAGTTTTATTCCATCATGAAAATTAATATTTTTAGGATTCCTTTATAATATTTAATTTTTATCTTTATGAAAAAAGTATTTTGGAAATATTTTTTGAATTTATAATTTTAAAATTTGATTTTTTGGGGAAGGATATTTTCCTCATTAAATGTTCCAATTGATTTATCATTCAAAATCATTTTCCATAATAAATTAATTACTTTGATTTTACTTTTGTTTACATAGGATGTGATCCAATGACATAATCTCAATTCTTTATCTATATGGTTAGTTTTTAAGATGAAAAAATGATTATGAATCTTGTTTCTTTTCTACTGGGTAGGAAATAATAAAATGTTTTATAAAACCCATTCTTTTCATGGGTCTAGAAATGATGACTATTTTATTATATTTTGGAATATATTTTTATTATTTTCTTCATGTGAATGGTGATTCATATTTCTCCCTCTAATATATTGGGAAATCATTATATCTTATGAGATAATAATGGTAAAAAATGTGATGATCATTATCCACAATTGGAAATGAGACAATAAGATTGATCTATAATGGGAAACTGGTTATAAGGCATGATCTACTATGTTTGATTGTCTTGGTAGTCATCCTTGAAAAACTATTTGGTTTTTATACCTTTTATTGTGACATAACTTTGTGAAATTGGATTACAGTTCATGAATTACGATGATTTCACACTATTATGAAATCAATTATGATCCATTCATGGACATGTTATTATTTTATAATCAATATATTGAATTCTAAACAGTAAAAATTATGTTAGTGTGGTAATGTTTAAAGTAGTGTTTTCCAAGTTACAAGTACTTGTCTTAAAATTAATTTTACACACATAAATTTATTTTTATTGTAAATTATGTTACATATTTAGAACTACTGTGTCCAAATTTTCAAAAAAGGATCATTTTAGTATAATCATTAAAGATAATTTACCATGATTAAAAATATTAGTTTCTACACTAAAGAAAAAAAAATGGTAAATTTAAGTAATCTTATAATATGGGGAACAACATGTTCAAAACTTCTGTTTTATTTTTTATTAGAGGTGTGGATTGTAAAGAACCAAACTGTTATAAATATAATTCACCTTTTTAATTTATTTTAATTTTTATGTATGTATTATGGTTGGAGAAAAAAATTAAAATAATTGGTCTTATTATATCCTATGACCATTAAGAAACAACACTATGGTAAATTTATTTATTTAATATTGATCACATGATTAGTCTAAATATTGGGTATTCACAAATCCAATTGACATAGATAAAGGGAGAGATGGCGTAAATGAGTTGGAATGGACCCTATATATCCCATTTATCAAAACTTCTAAGAGAAATAGAATTCCAAGGATTTTCCCTTGACTAATCCCAAAATGAGATCCAACTACTTAAGTACTGGTCAAACTATTTATGGGAGAATTTCAAGCTTGTCGACCTCATTGTAAAAACTAGGTCAACCGAAACGTGCCATGAAAATCTCACTATCGCACACCTTACTCTGGGAGTTTTTTTATTAATTGAATATGTATTAAGAACATATATATATTATTATGTAAATTATTTTTATATAATATAATAAAAATTCTTCCTATTATTTTTACTTTATAAATGATATATATTTTGATACTATAAAACTCAAAAAAACAATTTGTGTAATATTAAAATTAAATTAAGGAATTTAGATTTATGAATTATTATATTATTGAAAGAAATAATATTTTAATAAATTATTTTTATTATATAATTTTTATTAAATATAAATGGTCATATGATTTTTTTGAACTCAAATGTAATTTTTTTGCGATTGAAAACTGTTATTCAAAAAAAAATATATTTTCTTATTAAATATTGATTTTTATTTAAAAGTGAAATTTTAAGTATTTATAAAATCATGTAGAAAAAATTAATATTAATTTTAGGAATCATAATTTTGAAATTATCTAATGGATACTTTTTCATTATAATCTCAGACTATCAAATTTTAAGGTAAAATTTAAATACTAAATATATACAAATTATGTATTATGACATCATAATGATCCAAAAGTGGTGAAACAAATAAAATAACCGGTATAAAACAATAAATATATTTTTTTTAAAATTAAAATACTTCGATTTTATGTTTATTAAATTTATTTTATAACACCATTACGAATACTCCAAAACCATTAATATATTTTTAGGTTTTAAAATTATTTCTTAAAGAGTATGAAAACCATCCACATAATAAATGGTATTATATTATTATACTAATAATTTTTTTATAAAATAATGAAAACCAATCAATTTGGAGGAAACCATTGTTAAAAAACATTGTTATTTTTGTGGTTTTCATTATTTTATTATATAGAGTCCAACAAAAATGTTTGAGAATTTATAAAGAAATACCCACTCATTTCCTTTATAAACCCACCTAAGATCCCATTTCTCTTCACATAAACTCTATGTATCATTTCATTACTCATACCTCTCCCCTCTAGTGTCCTCCCATGGTTCCCCCATGATCTCATGAATCACCACCCAAGCATTTTGAGTGACACACTAAACTAGGGGATCTCCACCTTCCCTTATTTATTGAAATTTTCTTATTATCTTATGTATTATATTTTCAATTAAATATGTGGTGATATATATTTATATTTCCGTATTACAGGATATTTTTTTTTTATACCTCTCTCTCTCATCAACTCAATTTTTTTATTTTTATCTGACACTGTTATGATGCCAAAATTTCACTGTGATTTTTCCATTCAAAAAAATTCTATAGTGATCACCATACTAATTTTTTATCAATGGTTGTCAACATTGTAAAATTAACCGTCATTATATTGGGACATTAATTTATTTATTACACACTCATTTATTTTTGTCTAAAATATGATGATGAGTGAACCCATGTTTTCTGATACATGTAGAACAGAAAAGCATGAGAATGAAATAAATGTGAAGTTTGCACCCAAAATTATATAGTGATCCAAATAATTTGGTAATTCTAAATATAATTATATATCACGCTAGTATAGGTATTGAACCTTATTTATTTATTATAGTTTTTCCATTATTATTTCATTGAAGTTATCCTTGACATATGTCTATGATGCAGTGTTTTACGTTGTTGCCACATTTCCCATGTTTCATTTATGTTATCATGCAATACCATATCATATAATTCATGTATGTGATTAACATTATTTTTATGCCAAATTTAAATTACTATTCTTTAAAATATATTAATTTCTTCATTTTTTTCCATTTTTTTCTTTACTGGGATTTATAGATCAACCATTTCTTATGTGTGTCCCTTGGTTATCCAATGTAGTTTTAAGTTCCATCATATTAATGAAGTTCTCAATAAGGATACTGTTTTTATTTCCCATATTAAATTTATATATAATGTAACTAATTCATATATACACTAGTACCGTGAATCATTCAATTATTATTAAGTGTAATCTTATGTAATAAATCAAGAATTTATTTTTTTCTAAATAATAACGTTGTTATAGTTTGTATCAGAGGAAAAGTTTAGTTATTTTGGGATTGTGATAAGATAATTCTAGTGAAATCCATATGTGTAAGACTATGTATAAGAAAAAATCCATGAATTTTTTATTTATAGATTAATTTTTTTCCATGAATATACATCCTTTTCAGGATAATACAAGTTGATGTGGCTCTTGCACTTATTTTCCCATGGGTAACATATCTGTTATGGTGTGTCGGGTCTTAATCTATGTAACTTGGTACACAAAAAATGGCCATCTTATGCACCTGGAAAGACAATACCAAAGGATATAATTTTTAAAATTTTTAATCTCATTTTCAACCTTTATTATGGGATTCAAACATACACATAATAACATATGTTAGGAAATAGATCCCTGATAAAATAGATTGAAGCCTAAAAATTCATCAGTTAGGGAAATAAATGTTTGTTATAATTCAAACCTCAAATGTTATAAAATTATTGTTTATGTGTTTAATGGATTAAAAATATTCATCCCTAATTTATTCTTTATTCTAAAGAATAACTTGAAATATGAGGAATCTAGTAAATAATCAATGTGATGGGAAATGTGATGATTCCCTCAATGATATGACAACGAGAAGGGAGAAATAATTAAAATATTTTTGATGATACTATTTAATCTAATTGAGGTTCTAAATATAATCCTTGAATAATAGGAGCTCCCAAATCCTACTAATAAATAAAAACCCAAAATTTAATGATTTATGCAATAACGGCCTCAAAATTTCATTGTATCATATGAACCCTCAATCACATAACAATGGTTCAAATATGATGAGATAATATTCTGTATCCTTAAATCTTATGAAAAGGAAATGGTTCTACATGTTATTTTCATATTGATATAGAATATGATCAATGGTGGAAATTTATCATGAATACAAATCCTGAAGAAGAGATCAAAGTGATGGGATTGGAGGAATTATAAATACATTCCTCACTCTCTATATAATACCATATAAATGTATCTCCATTACCTTAAGAAAAAGGAAAATTAATCTATCAAGGCATATATGGAAATAATCTCAAGACATTTGTGGTATGCCTCCGTAATTGTTATTTCCACTAAATACAAGGTTGATGGCTTATTTGGGTGGCTAAAATATAGTTTATGAATATCGCTTATGATCCATGACTTTGATAGATTTGAGTAAATTGTCTAATGTTCTCTGAAATTCGAAATAGATATTAGAAAAGCTCATGGGTAACATAGAGATAAGAAGTCGAAAGTTGATTTTAATTTTGGTTGTATGTTGGATAAATCTTATTGTTCCAGGAAATTTCAACATCCCACATGTCAATGGTTCAGAACGAATCACCCTATAAACTTCCTAAGTGGGTTTATTAAATTCATTTGTTGTATTAAGTAAGGACACCAAGGTAAATATTGCAGATAACAGAAACCCAATAATGTGTTGACCATGAGAAATTATTCTGTAAACCCTCAGTGCTTTTTTCATTTCTTCAACTTCAAGGAACTAGGGAACTATACATACTAATTACATAATCCAAGGGTTATTGGAGAGAACCAGTAACCTCCAATGAAGCAAGGGAGAGATTTTTCCATCACAACTATGGAGGTGGATCATGAAATGAAGTGGTAAATGGTATTTCAGCAATTAATTCAAAAATATATATTGAAATTTTTTTCCAGTACTATATAATCCACCATATCATGAATGTTTATTAGAACTATTCAAACACCACCACAAATAATGGATGTAGAATTTTTAGTGAAAATAAAAAATAGGAGAATTATTTTCTCTTAATTATATAACTCAAACCCTAACAAATTGATTGTCTAAACATCCTCGTGATCCTTTTCATACTCAATTTGGATGAATTTGATGCAATTTTTGCTATGGATTGGCTTTGCCTATATATATCCAACATAAAATGACACAAGAATAAAATCACTCTCAGTATTTCGAATCTACCCCCGATTTTGTATGTGTGCAAGAAGTATAACAGATCTTATATAAAACCAACATATCAAGCATTGATATTATTTCCATATGATCATGTGTATGTAGGTCAAAAATTTGAGTTTGTGTAATGTACAATCAACGATGACATGAATATTGTTTGTGTATATGTTTATTTTTTTCCTATGGAAATGTATGGCCTTCCACATAGATTGTAGGTTGAATTTTTAATAATGAATATACATAGGGAATTATGATTATCCAAGACTCCATATAGAATTTCCATAGTGGAACATCAAGGGTTAAAGATATAACTACAAGAAAATCATGATAAATCATCCATACAACAAAGTTCTTCACCATGGGGTGTATTATTATGAATTTTCAAGAATAAGGATGGGTCAATGCACCTTTACATTGGTTATCATGAGCACAAAAGGAACATGAAAAGATCATATATCATCTGCAATGGATTGAGGCATTTTTTTAATAGCTACATGGATAATAATACTTCTCTATTGTGGATCTATGGCAGATCTATTACTATGTTTTTGTGAAAAAGGAGGATATCAAAAAGAATGATTTTTGAACGATGTAAGATCACGACTTGTTCATAGTGATTCTTATACGGCTCATTAATCCTACCAAAATCATCGTGGACATAATGAATAGAGTCATTACAGATTTCCTTGGGAAATATGTTGTATTCTTTGTATATAAAATTCAAATATAATCTAAAACCATGGAGGTGCATGAGGAGAATATATGCATTATATAAAATACCATAAAATAATATAATCAATATTACATGTTCAAAAAATGTGAGTTCTAATTTATGGAAGTGTCATTCATGGAAAATATCATCACATGAAATTGGGAATCTATGGACCCTTAAATAATAGAAGTAATATGAAGGATGGGTGAGGAAAATATCTATGATAGATATCTGAAGATTCCTTAAATTAGGTGGTTGTTATTATCGATGTTTGAAAAATTTCCCTAAATTGCAAAACCCTCTAACAAAGCTAACTCAGAGGGTAGTTAATTTTTCTTAGAATGATGAATTAGAAGGGATATTATATGATATGAAAATGGGGCTCATCACTACACCTATTCTCACACTACCCAACATTGGATAAATTTTTCCTGTGTTCATAAATAGTTTGAAGAATGTATTGGGATATTTGTTATTATAGAATGGAAAATTTATATCCAAAGCTTAATGTAATTTTATTGTTCAATAACACAACTAAAGAATTCATAATTTAGAGTTGGCTAAATTTTTCTTCCCATTAAAAAACTCATAATATTATCTCTTTTAAGAGAAGTGTAATATATATACGGAACAAAAAATCCTTCAGTATATATTCACCTAAAAAAGCTGAGACTTCCCCAATTATATTGGTTATAACTGATCATGGACAATATCTACTCAGTCCACTACCATCATGGTAATGAAAATAATGTGGTATATGCTCTAAGTAGACATGATCTGGAAATTATATAATCAAGGAGACGTTAGTGTGATCCCATATTCTTAGACTTAGAATCGGTGTACATGAGAATCATAAATGAAGGAACAACAACAATCCTTTAACAAATTATTTATCAAACCATCCCATATGGATAGGATAAAAGATTCTTAAAGGAATGATGTTGTAATTTCGATGATAGTGGAATCTCAAAGGAAAAGGAAATCCTCAAATTCTATGTTAATGATATTGGAGTTGTGATATTTTGGTCAAGATGATGTGTACCATCAAACCTTGAGTTAACGAAGTTGATGTTAGATGATGTACATAGCTCAACCTCTCCATCCACCCAAGAAGAACAAGGATGTACTGAGATCTCCTAAATCACTATTGGTTTGAAAATACGATGAATTAGATTGTTGAATATACAAAGATATGTATTATATGTTTGTAAGTGAATGTGGAGTCGAAAAAGTCAAGGGGGATGATGAAAACATTACCCATGCCAATTTAGAAATAGGAAAACTTCATTGTGGGATTTTCCACTAGTATTTTGAAGAAACCAATTGGAACAATTCTATATACGTTATAGAGTATCATCTTAAAAATATTGTGCGCATCATTATGATTTTAGGGGATTTCTCACTGGACCAAATTTCATAAATATACATCATAGAACTGGTGTGGATGTATGGTGTACCACTATCTATGATATCCTATAGACATCTGAGATTCACCTTCGTGATCTGGGAAAGTATCAAAAATACTCATAACCCTGAGTTGAAATTTATCACACATTGTCACCCTCAAACAACTGTCCAATCTAGGATGAATATCCGGAAACATGAGAAAATGTTGAGAGCATGCTCAACTGACTTAAAGGGTGTGTGGGACAAACATCTTCTTTAGGTCGAGTTCTCTTGAAATAACATTTTCCACCCGATAATCCAAATGGATCCCTATAAATCCCTTTGAGTTAATAGGTGAGGAACACCATAATTATAGGATGTATTGGGTAATGCAATCTACTAGGTCCTAAAATAGGTGAGGAAATGGTGGAAAAGGATAAGACCAATCAACATCACATCGAGGATGATCAGAGTCCAAAAAATGGCTATTATGACAATCATCGATGAGTCCTATAGTTTTATGATGGAGACATGGTATTCCTCATCATATCTACATGTTAGAAGGTGATGATATTTTTGAGGAATAGAAAAGATTCGTCTAAGATACATCGACCCATTTAAGATCCCTGATCACATCGGAACAGTGTCATACTAAAAAGAACATCCACATAATATATCTCAAGTACATGATATATTCCATGTATCTCTTGTGAGAAAGAACATACCATACCCCTCACATGTACTCTACATATAGGTGGTACCATTAGAGAATAATCTCCAATATAATGAAAATTTGTTGAAGATCATAGATCATAAAGACATATTTCTACAAAATAAAACAACGAACACGGTCAAAGTGATATGGAGAAACAAAAAACTTGAATATGTGATGGGGGAACTGTAGGAAGTGATGAAATATAGTTACAATCATCATTTTTAGTGTTGGAAATGAAAATTTTGAGGATGACATTTTTAAACGGGGAGGACTATAATGACCCGAAATGTAATAAAAAAATTACCCTTTTTAGTTTATTTTAATTCTATATTATTTATTTTTGTTATAGAAAACACATGATCTAATTTTTTGTTATTATATCCTATGTCCTTTAAGAATCATTGAAATTGGAAATATCGTTGTTGAATAGAGATCACAAGTTTACTGTAAATATATAGTTTTGATAAATCCAATTGACAAAGTCAAAGGAAGTGACGGGACCAATAAGTAGAATTGTACCCTATGATGTCCATTTAATGGAGATTATGAGTGAGATAGAATCTACAAAATTTTTCCTTGACCAATCCTATGTTGAGATCCCACAACATAATCATGAGAGAAACCATTCATAAGATATGTTAATCATCCTCGAGATCAGGTCCCAAACCATGTTTGCCTGGCCACCCCATGAAAATATTGAAATCTCACACATTACACAAAGGGAATTGGATGGTGTATTAAGAGATATGTATCAATACCCTAGAAATATTATAATTTACATTATATTGTAAATAATAATTAATATATTTTATTTCTATTATTCTTACATTAAAAATGATTTTTTATCTTGATACTATGAATCAAAAATACTATATTGTGTGATATTCAAATTTAATTAAAGAATTTATTTTCATTAATTATTTGTATTTTGAAATAATTAATATTTTAATGTGATATTATTAATAAATAGTTTTAAATAAATATAAATAATCATACAATTTTTATGAAGACAAATCTAATTGTTTTAAGAGTTCAAAAACAATAACTGTAAAAAATGGAACATTTCATAATAAATGAGGATTTTATTTTAAAAGTGAAAATTCTCATAGTTATAATATTATTGAGATAAATTAATATTAGTTTTGAAACATGAATGCTAAAAATATCCAATGTTGAATTCGTGATAATTTTATGAAACAGTCAAATTATCAGCTAAAAATTAAATAATCTATAAAGATAATTTATGTATTATGTAATTGTAATGTCCCAAACGTGTAGTAAAAAATTCAATAAAGGGAATCAATGAACAATTATATGGTTTAAAATTAAAATTATATTATTTTATGTTTGTTTTTAGTAAATTAAAAATCCATTATGAATCCACAAAACCGATTTATATATTTTATGTTTTTAAAATCCTTTACTTGGAAGTATGAATCACCTCCACATAAGAAATGGTATTATTTTATTATGTTCATCCCATGAAATTTAAAAATAATGAAAACTACTCCTATTCATGATAAACCATGGTAAAAAACCATAACTTGTTTTTTTGTTCATCTTATTTAGTTATATAGAGAAGAAAACCAATATTTGAGAAATAATAAAGAAATCCCAACTCATTTCCTATATAAAACCCTCCCAAGATCCCATTTACACTCACTAAAGCTCTATGTATCACATCCATAAACATTATTCTCCTATATAGAGTCCTACCAAAGTTACCCCAATCTCTCAAGATTCTCCTCCCATGGATTTGTAATCACTGACTCAATTATGGGATCCTCACATTATCTACATTATTTAAGATTCATTAACATATTATGTCTTATATTTCCACAAACATATGTGGGGATATGTCTTAACATGTATCTATTACTACCTAATTTATTTACAAATCATGAGAGGCCGCTTTCACTCCCATCAACACATTTTATGAATTTTTATGTGACTTCGTTATACTGTGGAAATTTCACTGTGAATTTTCATTGCCAAAACAATTGTGTAGTGAATACCATACCCATTTCTTATCAAGGGTGTTGACCTTTAGACCCTTATTCTTCTTTTACAAGGGATATACATATATGTATTCACACTAAATGATCGTGGAATAAAATATGATGATAAGTGAATCCATGTTTCCTGATCCATGTAGCACACGTAATCATGATAATGAAATGAATGTGATAGGTGCGCCCAGACATTTATTGTGCTTTGATGAATTGGGAAATTTTTTGTCTCATTAGAAGTCATGTTGGGATAGGGAGTGAACCAGAATCCATTATGGTACTTTTTTCCATCAAAATATCGTGGGAGTTATCATTAAATTATTTTTATGTTGCAATGTTTTATGTTGTCCCCACATTTCTCGTGTTTCATTTTTTGTAACCATGATATATCAAGTCTTATCATTTAGGTTTATTATTCTCATTCCTTATATTACCCATTGATTTGACTATTTTCTATCATGTATTTCTTTATTTAGGTTTTTCCATGATTATTTAAGTACGAGAATTTATCTCTCACCACATTCTTATGTTTATCCCCATGTTATATCACATATTTCTATGTACAAGGTTGTTAAGAAATTTTTCAATACGTATTCTATTTTTATTTATTGTTTTATGTTTTTATGTATTATACCTATAACACCCTAGGTAAATGAAGAATATGAAATTTTCATATTTATCCATATTTGTGAATAAAATATTAATATTACTGTAAAGGGAACGCTATGCTCGATGGCATACCCAATACGCAACAACAAGTTTCTTTGAAATCGTACGTTGCACTCTAATAATAAAATAATATTATTTTAAATGGTAGTTAATGCCTAGTCGTTGTAAATGCAGGAATGAACGGAACTAACTAAAAAATGATTATATAGGTTTTTCATGTATTTTTACTTTTATCCAATAAATGTTAGAGGCTTAAAATGCAAATGAATCCAATTTTAAGCATAAATCTTCTAATATTCTTTAAAAGGTCGATTAACCGCCTTTTGATGGAGAACCCTTTTTAAATATACTTTTGACAATTTTATATTTAGTATTTGTCAAAATAAAATCCTTCTTTAGAATATTCACATCAAAACGTAATTTGTGTAAATTTTTGTTATTTTTCCGATAAAGATCATTTTTATTTAAAATGTTGCATTTTAATTCAAAGCCTCCTTTTAATATGATTTATTTAAATGGATAGATTATATTTTTAATTGAGATTAAAGTGTATTTATAAAATATTTTTACCATTTAATCCAATGGTGGTCATTGAAATTAATTTCACTTTGAAATTGGACTTAAACTAGTGTCAATCTTTTAATAGATATTGTTTCTTAAAAACATGCAATTTGTTTCGACAGTGGGAAATAATTATTAAATTATTTAATGAAACTTATATGTTTTTAATTTTTTAAAATAGACAACATTTTTGAACTTGGAATATCAAATATATCTTAGGGTGAATTTTTGGTATTTTTCTGAAAAACATCAATTTTTGATGAATAGTGAAACCACTATGTGGTAGTTAATGAAACTGATTTTTCGTTTAAATGAAACTTTGCCACTTCTGTGATTTGATTTTCAAAAATCCGACATATATGGTATTCATTAATAAGTAAAATGTTGTTCAATGAAATTAAAATAATTTTTTGGTGAATAGTCGCTTTTAAGTTTTATTAATCACGATTAAAGGTGATTAGTGTAATTTAAGATAAAAATAATGTTTTAATAAAATGAAATGACCTAGACACATGTCATAACCTCATTATATGTGTCATGGCCGACCAGGCCAATACATGGGTCAACTTGGGGACCCCATGGAGACACTTTGGATGGAAAATTACATAAATAAATTTTTATTTAAAGTTAAAATAAAAATGTCACAAACATGAGTTGTTTTACTAATACAATTTCTAAAAGGGGTTATACAAGCCATATTTTTTACTATAAAAAGTCATTAGAAAGATAAAATTATTTCCTAAATCGTGATATTTTTTTATAATTTTTTGACATTAAAAAAAGTAAATTATTTATGAGACCATGATGATGCAGCGATTACCTCATTATTTAACGATTTAAATAAAATGAAAAGATAATGTAAAACCTAACATGTAAACTTGTAAAAAACCTATTGGATAGGTGTATTTATAACTAATATAACCTTATCCTAGAAACATATAATTTTGGGACCTTTAAAATCTGAAAATCATTTTATAATAAAGTAACCTTTTATAACATTCCAAGGGTGCCCCTCCTCTCCTCTTATAAAAGACCCCCACCACTACCACATTACCCACACCTCTCAAGCCTTTGCCTCGGCCAACCCCTGCCCATTTTGTCTCTCAAAATCCCTCTATTACTCCTAGAAGCCTCACTATGGGCATACTTATTCCCAACGAAGCCTTTGAGCTCAAATCAAAAATATTTACCCGTTTTAAAGGTAATGTCTTCCCTACTGTTCTTTTGTATTATTTTGCTTCTCCAACCCCCTAAACTCTTTTTATTTATTTCTTTTGTAACAACACAAGTATATTAAATATACGAGGATGGTTTTATGAGGAGTATTAGAGCTACATTAACACACACCTTCATCTAATGGTTAAAGAACATACTATTTCTGTGGATGGCGAATTACTGCCTCACGAAATGATGATTGTTCTGTCTTCTCATACCACCTCTCATGGTGCCCATTATGATGGAAATATATTTATTTATGATATATATTATATTTATTTTCTCTCTATGCTTATGTATTTTATATTTAATACATACCATTAATCTTTTCAGGTTTTTCAAATGCGATAATTTCATTTGAGGAAGTGTGGACTACCACCCCCTCAAGTGATGTGACTCGTTCATGCTATACATGGAAGGTATAAATAATGAAATTGATTAATTATGTGATATATATAACATATATAATATATTGGAATTATAATATATATATCTATCTCATCTAGTTTTAATTACATTAATTTTCCAAAGAAATGAAAGTAGCGTTCATGCGTACATACGGCTTACCGTCTCCATGAATGGTACATTTCATTTATTATCTCAAAATGTTATGTATTATTATAAGTACATATATATAATTGATATATATGTCACATATTACATCTAAATGATGGATATAATTATGGAATTATAATATATATATCTCTATTTTAACTTTAATTCCATTAATATGACAAAAAATGAATGTAGCGTTCATGCATACGTACGGCCTACCGTCTCCATGAACAATGCATTTAATTTTTTGTCTCCAAATGTTATGTAATAGTAAAAAATGAATATACACTGGATATATATGATATTTAAAACATTATTACTATTATAGAGATGATGTACTTATAACTACGTGGAAAATTCTTTTCCAACAAGTTCAATTTTTACTCATTTACCGAACATCAGCAATAACGTCTAATATGAACTCACTTTATTAACCAATTATTATAACATTATAATATTTGATATGAACTGAATATTAATATTTAAATTAGGTCATTAAGTAATTATAAATTGACCAAATTTTATTATTCAGGAGATTAAAGAACGATCGAGTCATGTCGGACACGAGGCAAGGGATTCAACCTCTCTTTTTTAAGTACTCTCTTTTATGTCATTTCTTTTAAGCTCATCTTTATTATGTTTGGGGATGTTATTTTATATTCCTAATACTGTAATTTTTATGTTCATATTATGAGAGACCCTATTTTATCTCATAAATCTATTTTTGGATGTTTTAAGTGGCGTCGTTAGGCTTTCGAGTTTTTGTAAGGGATTTTTCATCTCACTTTTACTCCTGTGACATTTATGCTACGTTTTCCACTATTTCCTTTGAGTGGTGTCTGTAATGACAATTATTATACACTTTGTGTCATAAAATTTCATTTATGGGTATTTACATCTTCAATGTATGACCCTACTTCCATGGGGTGTACGTTTCGAAAGGTACCCACGTTGGTAAGGGAACATTTCACCCTCCTCATTTAAAAGACTTATTTTTTTATGTCTTTTTAATTCACATACTATCATGTTGGGATATGTTATTATATATCCTTATTGATGTAAATATTATGTCCAAGTGATGAGATACCATTTTCTCTCTCATCAACTCATTTTCATAATTTTAAAGTGACGTCGTTAGGCTGTCAGATTTTTGTAAAGGAACTTCTTAACCCACTTTCAATTCATTGGGTTAAACCTTTACTTCTTGATTTTATTATGCCAAGATTATGTGCGGATTTATATGTTGTATTTCAAAAATTATTTTGTGTGGATATACTATTTCTACACATAATCATCTCATTGATAAATTCTTATGTCATTTAGATGAACTTGTATGGGAAATCATAACTCAATCTCATTTCATTGAGTTAAATATCTATGTCATTGGTTTGGTTTTTCCAAGAGTATGTGTGAATGAACTATGATTGTTTTACACTAAATATCCACTTATATATGGTGTGTTAATATTTTTCACACATAATCATGTAATTAATTTATCCTTAATCTATGAATACCGTCTTTGTAAGGGACATTGTCTCAATATCCTTTCATTGAGGCATATTTTGTTTTATAACCAACATTCTTTTACACGGTTTATAAACCCCTTTGACTTATACATTTATTCTAAAGGAATATTTTCTATACAAAGCGTTTTACTAAACGACAAAAAGTATGTTTCTTTTTAACGTAAGCTGTGACAATGACCTTTCCGTCACTGTGAGTATTATTTGATCTTTGGCTTCCTCAACAAGCCGTTATATTTTATTTAAAAGTAAATAAATACCATATACTCTTTTATGTATTTTGGTATTGAAAATGGTTTCGATAATGGATTTGTTATGTCAATATATTAAAGTGATATATTGTGATTGAAATGTTGAAATGTTTTCTTTCCTTTATAATTGTTATGATTTTATAATGGTACTTGGACATTTGACGGGTGGTTACGTGATAAACCATATGACGGCTGGTGCCGTGAATACCAGGACTGGTGGTTACGTTATAACCTCCAATTCATTGGGTATGGAAGTTGGTCGTATGGCTATTCCATTAATTGATATGTGTGGAAGTCGACCGTATGGTTATTCCATTTAAGTATGTTTATGTCCCAAGTTACATTTATATGTTATGTGTTCTTTATATCAGTTTTTATGGTATACTTTTGGTTAAAAAAGGGGTAATTAATGATCTTTTATTCAGTGAAGTGTTTGTTTTACTAATTAATAAAGGTGAAAAGTAGTACTTTGATAAAGTATTCTTGGTTTACTCTTTTTTTTTTTGAAAAACTAAAATTTTTCCTTCTTTTTATATCCTTTACTGGGCTTCTTAGGCTCATCCCATGTTTTTGAAATGTTTTCCACAGGACATAAAGATGAATAGGGTCAAGGATGGGATCAAGGAAAGACATGCTATCTAAAACATGGTACTAGACATGTTTATCATTAAGAGTTTTTATTTTATGGAAACTTAGTAGAAGTGTATACTTTGTAATCTTTGAGATGTAATAGTTATGTCCTAATTCACTAAAATTATAAACCTGAAAAGATCCTAAATTTGAATTATTCATTTATTTCAATAATATGTAATGTTTAAGTCCTAGGACTTATATTTGGTATCAAAGGTCGGTTTAGATAACTTTAGAGGTTAGGGTATTCTATAAGCATAAGTGACATTACCATAATGTCTAGGATTTCAAAAAGAGTCATAGTTTTTCGATAAAGTGAATGAGTAAGTATATATTAGTGTTTATCTTCCTCATTAGTACATGATGATTTTGTTGACATACACACACTGACATTTCTGTTTTTAGTAAATGGATGGATCTAACAGGAACCAAAGTGACAGTGGGTTTGATAGAAACTGTGGTAACCATGGCGAGTTCTCTAATGCATCATGTACGAGATGACCAACTCGATGTGGATGTTTAGGTAATAATTATAAAGGCAACCATTAGGGTTTATATGATCCTTACTTTTTAGGTAATTATGGGTTACTCTATGATATGATGGAAAATGAAAGACATGAGATAAAATTGAGGTTAAAATATGTTAGGATAATTTTTGAAGATTTTATCACGTTTTGGGGAATGTTTTAAGAATTACGTAGTTTTGGAAAAAGGACAAAACACAGACCGTGTGACAACCTGTCGCGTCGGAAAAAGCTGTGGGAATTGAACCCACAACCAAAGTGCGCCTGGTATTTATCACCTACCACTGGACTACGTGAAGTACCCGGTTAGTTTGACAAATTCTTTTTAGTTAGATGATTTTAGGAATCAAGAGTAAGTTTATTTTGGGTTATCTATGGAAATGATTAACCTATCATGGAGGATATGTGATTAGGTTAATTACTTGTCAATATGAGACTTTAAGAGAAACTAATGTTATTTGGAGATAAATGCTAATTTTTACCTTGGAAGAATATGTGAATAAATCCTTCAAGTATTTGGGTTTTAATCTTAGTTTGGTTTACTTTGAATAATTTTATGGACAAATTGTTTATTGAATGGTCTTTGTTGAACTTTGGGTATTGTTTAACATATTTTTGAGATTAAGAATATATTTTTTTTAAAGGATTATACTTTTTGGGTATTATCTGATCTCATACTAACCTTTTTGGTTTTGGTTTTGGTTATGGTCTAAAGACATGGGAAGTATATAGTTCTCTTTTGTGGATTAGGTGATTCTCTATAAGTTTATTATAGCTCTCTTAATGTAAACAAGTTATCCTAAAAACTCATCTTTTGGATAAAATATGAGTTCGTTGAAAGGCAACATGACAAGTAAGTATGTTTCATTATGTTTAATTTACGCTCATAAAAAAATTCCTCAATGAAAATTAACTTAAAAACAAAAAATTTGTCTGTTAATTTTTCCTACTGGGGAATCAAATGTTGTTTAACCCATCACAAGATTGTAATTTTCTGGTGGTTAACTTTCTCATAAACATGTTTTCTATCACTCTCCCTCGGAACATGACCCTTTTTTTCTCCTCCATGTCTATGTTTTCTTACATGGAATCTTAGTATAGGTTATCTCGAGTGACCTTTGTACTTCTCTTTCTTTATTTTAAAGTGATAGTTTTACTGACTCTTGTTCCGATTTGGGATTTTCAATGTAGTTTCCAAGCCCAATTTTTTTAAAATTGCGAGGGCGCAATTCCCAAATGGTGGGAAGGATGTAACAGCCCAGGTAAATAAAGAATATGAAATTTTCAAATTTATCATTATTTGTGAATAAAATATTAATATTACTTTAAAGGGAATGTTATGCTCGATGGCGTACCCAATACGCAACAACGAGTTTATTTGAAATCTTACATTGCACTCTAATAATAAAATAATATTATGTTAAATGGTAGTTAACGCCTAGCCGTTGTAAGGGCAGGAATGAATGGAACTATCTAAAAAATGATTATAGATGTTTTTCAAATATTTTTACTTTTATTGAATAAATGTTATAGGCTTAAAATGCAAATGAATACAATTTTGAGCATAAATCTTCAAATATTCTTTAAATGGTTGATTAACAGCCTTTTTATGGATAACCCTTTTTAAATATTCTTTTGAAAATTTTATATGTTTTATTTGACAAAATAAAATCCTTCTTTAGAATCTGTATATCAAAATTTACTTTGTGTAAATTTTAGTTATTTTTCCGATAAAATCATTTTTATTGAAAATGTTGCATTTTAATTCAAAAACTACTTTTAATATGATTTATTTATATGGATTTATTATATTTTTAATTGATATTAAAGTTAATTTAGAATATATTTTTACCATTTAATCCAATGGTGGTCATTGGAATTAATTTCACTTTGAAATTAGACTTAAACTGGTGTCAATCTTTTAATAGATATTGTTTCTTAAAAACATGCTATTTGTTTTGACAGCGGGAATTAATTATTAAATTAATTAATTCAACTTATATGTTTTTAATTTTGTAAATTAGACACCATTTTTGAATTCGTAATATCAAATATAGCTTAGGGTGAATTTTTGGTATTTTTCTGAAAAACTTCAATTTTTGATGAATAGTGAAACCACTAAGTGGTAGTTAAAGAAACTGATTTTTCATTTAAATGAAACCTTGCCACTTATGTGATTTGATTTTCAAAAATCCTACAGACATGGTTGTCATTAATAAGTAAAATTCGGTTCAATGAGATTAAAATAATTTTTGGTGAATAATAACTTTTAAGTTTTATTAATCGCGATTAAAGGTAATTAGTGTAATTTAAGGTAAAAATAATGTTTTAATAATATGAAATGACATAGACACATGTACTACCCTCATTTGATGTGTCTTGTCCGACCAATACAATCCATGGGTCAACTGGGGGACCCCATGGAGCCAATTTGGTAGGAAAATGACATAAATAACTTTTTATTTAAAGTTAAAATAAAAATGTCACAAACATGAGTTGTTTTACTAAAACAATTTTTAAATGGGGTTATACAAGTCATAGTTTTGACTATAAATATTCATTATAAGGATAAGAAGATTTCCTAAGTCATGATAGTTTTTTTAGAATTTTTAGACATTAAATAAGTTAAATTATTTATGACACAATGATGATGCAGCAGTTACCTCATTAGTTAACGATTTAAATAAAATGAAAAAATAATGTAAATTATACTACCTACACATGTCAAAAACCTATTGTATGGGTGGATTTCGAAATCTTATCACCTTATCCTCGAAATATATAATTTTGGGTCCTCTAAAATCCGAAAATCATTTTATTATAATGTAACCTTTTATAACTTTCCAAGAGTGACCCTCCTCTCCTCTTATAAAAGGCCCCCAACTCTACCACTTTACCCACACCTCTCAAGCCTTTGGATCGTCCAACCCTGGCCCATTTTGTCTCTCCACATCCCTATATTCCTCTTAGGAGCCTCACTTTGGGAATAAGTCTTCCCAAGGAAGATTTTGAGCTCAAATCATAAAGAGTTACCCGTTTTAAAGGTAATGTCTTCCCTAGTGTTCTTTTGTTTTATTTTACTTCTCCAACCCCCAAAACTCTTTTTATTTATTTCATTTGTAACAAAACCAGTATATTCCATATACTAGAATGTTTTTATGAGGAGTATTAGAGCTAAAATAACACACAACTCTGTCAAATGGATAAAAAACATACTGTTTCTATGGATGGTGAATTACTGCCTCACGAAACGATGATTGTTCTATCTTCTCATACCACCTCTCATGGTGGCCATTATTATGGAAATATATTTATTTATGATATATATTATATTTATTTCCTCTCTATTCTTCTGTATTTTATATTTAATAAATACCTTTATTTTTTTCATGTTGTGCAAAAGTGATAATTTCATTTGAAGAAGTGTTGACTACTGCCCCCTCAAGTGATGTGACTCGTTAATGCAATACATGGAATGTATAAAGAATGAAATTGATGAAATTATGTGATATATATAACATATATATTATAATTTAATTATAATATATATATATATATATATCTCATCTAGTTTTAATTTCATTAATGTGCCAAAGAAATGAAAGTAGTGTTCACGCGTAGGTACGGCTTACCAACTCAATGAATGGTACATTTCATTTCTTATCTCCAAATTTTATGTACTATTATAAGTACATATATATAATAGATATATATTTCATATATTACATATAAATTATGGACATAATTCTTGAATTATAATATATATATATCTCTCTTTTAACATTAATTCCATTAATATGGAAAAAAATTGAAAGTAGTGTTCTTGCGTACGTACGACCTACCATCTCCATGAATAGTTCTTTTTATTTTTTTATCTCAAAATGTTATGTAATAGTACAAAATGAATATATACTGGATATATATGATATTTAAAACATTAATACTACTCTGGAGATGATGTACCTATAACTACATGTAAAATTCTTTTCAATAAGTTCAATTTTTACTCATGTACCGAACATCGACAAAAACATCTGATATGAACTCACTTTATTAACCATTTATTATAACATTATAATATGTGATATGAGCTTAATAATAATATTTATAGGAGTTATTTAATGAATTATAAATTGACCAAATTTTATTATTCAGGAGATTAAAGAACGATCAAATCATGTTAGACACGAGGTAAGGGATCCAACCTCTCTCTTTCTTTTTAAGTACTCTCTTTTATGTCATTTAAATTAAACTTTTATTTCTTATGTTTGGGGATGTTATTTTATATTCCTCATAAATTACATTTTATGTTCGTATTATGAGAGACCCTATTTGATCTCATAAATCCATTTTTGAATGTTTTAAGTGGTGTTGTTAGGCTGCCGAGTTTTCGTAAGGGAATTTTCATCTCACTTTTATTCATGTGACATTTATGCTATATTTTCCACTATTTCCATTGAGTGGTGTATGTACTTCCCATTATTATAAATTTTGTGTAGTATAATTTCATTTATGGTTATTTACATTTTCATTGTATGACCCTTCTTCCTTGGGGTGTACGTTTCGAAAGGTACCCATGTTGGTAAGGGAACCTTTCACCCTCCTCTTTTAAATGACTTATTTTGTTATGTCTTTTAATTCACATACTATCATGTTGGGATATGTTCTTATATATCTTTATTGATGTAAATTTTATTTCCACGTGATGAGATACCATTTTCTATCTCATCAACTCATTTTCAGAATTTTAAGTGATGTCGTTAGGCTGTCGGATTTCTATAAAGGAACTTATTAACCAACTTTCAATTCATTGGGTTAAACCTTTACATCTTGATTTTATTATGCCAATATTATGTGTGGATACCTATGTTGTAATTTCCACAATCCTTTTTGTGGATATACTATTTCTACACATAATCATCCCACTGATAAATTCTAACGTCATTTAGACGAACTTGTATGTGAAATCATAACTCAATCTCATTTAATTGAGTTAAATATCTATGTCATTGGTTTGGTTTTTCCAAGAGTATGTGTGAATGACCTATGATTTTTTTTACACTAAATATCCACTTATATTTGGTGTATTCATATTTTTCACACATAATCATGTAATTGATTTATCCTTAATCTACGGATACCGACATTGTAAGGGAATTTTTCTCAATCTCCTTTCGTAGAGGAATATTTTGTTTTATACACAACTTTCTTTTATATGGTGTATAAACCCCTTTGACTTATTTTTTTATTCAAAAGGAATATTTTCTATACAAAGTGTTTTACTAAAAGAAAAAATGTATGTTTCTTTTTTACATATGTGGTGACAACGACTTTTCCGCCACCGCGAGTATTATTTGATCTTTGGCTTCCTCAACAAGTCGTTATATATTTTTTAAAGTAAATAAATACCATATACTCTTTTATGTATTTTGTTATTGAAAATGGTTTCAATAATTGATTTTTTATGTCAATATATCTAATTGATATATTGTGATTGAAATGTGGAAATGTTTTCTTTCCTTTATAATTGTATGATTTTATAATGGTACTTGGACATTTGACCGGTGGTTATATGATAAACCATATTATGGGTGCTACCGTGAATACCAAGACAGGTGGTTATGTTATAACCTCCAATCCATTGGGTATGGAAGTCGGCCGTATGGCTATTCCATTAATTGATATGTGTGGAAGTCGACCATATGGTTATTCCATTTAAGTATATTTATGTCCCAAGTTACCTTTATATGTTATGTGTTCTTTATATGGGTTTTTATAGTAATATTTTGGTTACAAAAGGGGTAAGTAATGATATTTTATTCAGTGAAGAGTTTTTTTAATACTTCATAAAGGTTAAAAGTATTACTTTGATAAAGTATTCTTGGTTTACTTGTTGTTTTGAAAAACTAATAGTTTTCCTTCTTTGTGTATCCTTTACTGAGCTTTTTATGCTCGTCCCATGTTTTTGAAATATTTTCCACAGGACTTAAAGATGAATAGGGTCAAGGATGGGATCAAGGAAAGACATGTTATCTAAAACATGGAACTGAACATGTTTATTTTTAAGAGTTTTTATTTTATGGAAACTTAGTAGAAGTTTATACATTGTAATCATTGAGATGTAATAGTTATGTCATATTTATCTAAAACTGTAAACCTGAAAAGATACTCAATGTGAATTATTCATTTAATTCAATAATATGTAATGTTCAAATCATGGTCCTTATAGTACCAAATTCCGGATTACATGGCACTGATCAAAATTCTTAGTTTTTATGTGAAATATTATGCAATAAATCATGTATTAATTTTTAATAAAGAATAGGGTTGTCATATGGATCACCATATGATCCCTACACCCCTTTAATTTACTCTTTTTGTGTCATGTGAGGGAAGACTTACCTCTCAATGGTGAATAGTTTAGAGTATTTACAAAAATTTAATCCCTCTTCAATTATAAAATGGAACCCACACACCTAACATAATCACACCTCCCAAGTCATATTTAATAACAAAATCAAGACCAAATAACTTACAAAATTTCATCCTACTATTCTATATTCATTATTTTTCCTAGAAATCTAAACTACTGAGGCTTAAGTAAACACCATAAGAGGATACCTGAAAAAAATTAACGTTCTTCAGTGAGCATTTTTTTATTTCTACATTAACTAACATCAATTATTATTAAATATTTATTATACAAAAACCTTATATTATCTCATATAATTTCATGTTTTATTTTAATGGTCATGATATAAAACAATATTCACTTCCAACAAATGTGTTACAAAATCATCATTCGTGTGTACGACTAACTACTGCCTCACGTACTGATGTCATTCATTTCCCAATTACAGATTGTCATGGATGGGTTTGAAGACTGATATGTATTATATAAATAATATTAACTATATAATTATATATTTGGATTCATTATATCATATAAATAGTTTTTACATTTCATTCTATATGGGATATGATAACATCGATCATGTGTACAACGGACGATCTCCTGGTGAAGTGTTGTTATTCATATTTCACTAACGCATTACATGGAAGGTGATAAGAATAATTATAATGATTATATGTGATATAAATGAATAATTATTATATTAATGACAAATTTATCATTCTTAAAATATAATATATTATTTTCATTTTTATACTTAAATTTGATGACATTATTCATGTACGTGTGAACTATAATTTTCATGATGCGATGTGTCTTTATTTTCATCACCACATCACTTGGATGGTCAACATATGTATATTTATATAATTATATCGTATTTATTACATAATTTTCATTCTGAGAAAATTAAATATTACTTACCACCTTTCGGTCACGATCTTTGAAAAATTGAAATGTTTTTCATGTGTATGTACAACCATCCACCTCCATGATCGTAACATATTTCATTTCTCAAAATCATAAATATTGATTGGCCTAAAAATAATTATTGATTTATAAATGTGATAATTATTTCATGATTATCAATCTATAGGTGATATAACTATATAATATATGCAAGAACTAGATCTTTCATGATAAGACATATAATAGAAAACAAGGCAACTGACACCCAAAATAATGAAAACAATAAAATATTATTAATGAATGGGTGATAATATCTAAAAAATGGTTCAAATAGGTTATTATAAGCATTTCTATGGTTCTGGATTAATTCAATGATATTTTGTAAACCACTCTAGTGGATGTTAAAAAAATATCAATCTAAATGAAGCATGAAGTAATGTATTTTGCCTCCTTTTACCATCCATTAGTACTTATTTGTTATTATGCCCCAATTCACTTTTATGTTTTGTATATAATTCCCCTTTGACCTATAATATCATGATTATATAATAACTCATGGTATTTTTTGTTTTACCTTTCATCATTTAATCTAAGAGAATTTGACATGGAAAATTTAAAGTGTTAAATGTTATTGTGAAATCACACTTTCTTTTTTGAATCACATCTTTCCCCTTAAATAATCACATTCCTGTCTTAATTTCTCATTGGACATTAAATATCTATTTTTTATAAATATTTCTGATTTATGGGTATGATTTTTTCATTAATTTTATACAATTTTTTCATATTTTGTTTACTTTGAATATTATTTGATTAAATAAGGAAGTGTTGATAAATATATATCCTTTACTCAATATGGATATTTGATGATAAGGTTTACTGATACAAAACATAGGTTGATTACTAAATATATGAAGAATTATTTGTACCTACATTTTTTTGGTGGGAACCAGTCTCCATATATCCCCTTGATGCATTTGTGGGTCTCATGTGACAAAATTAGTTGGCTAACCCCTATGATTTTGTTCCCAAAGTTTTTATATTGTTATTTGAAAGGTCTTGAATGTAGTTATATTGTTGGACAAACCAATTTTGATTTTACGCACTAGTTCCAAACTATATTTTCAACGGTCATTGTTTTAGATGTATCATTTCCCTGATACATTATCTCCGAAAATTAATAATTTTTATCATTACAAATTAAATTATAACTATCCATGGTATTTTCATAGTGATATTTTACCAAACTGAATTTCATTTTCAGTTTATTGAATAAATGGAATATATTATTAGTTATTTACATTTTCATATTGATTATTTATTATCCAGTTATTTAAATGGAATGTGTTCTTAGTTATTTTCATTTTTTATGCTTATAGATTAATGATAGCTTCTATGGAACATTACCAATAATGATAATTTTAGCTCACCCTCATTTTAGTTCCATTCTCTTGAATTCATGAAGTGAACAATGTTAGATATGAATGGATATTCTAAAGGTATTAATCTATTCTCAAAATAAATTATGATGTAATATTTTTTTACAATTTTAATGTTTGAGTCATCTATGTATATAGTTTAATAATATAATAAAACTATTCAGTACATTATCATATGATTATGTGTATCTTATGCCAATGTAATAATGAAATCTTGGCATCTAGGTTACTATAGTCAGTGTTTATATAGTTGGTATGATAGGTAGTTCAGTACAAACCCTAGGAATTATATTTTGGAAAACACATATTCGGGATAATAACACTTGGATTAAATGTTTTGATAATTATAGTAGAATATCATAATGTTTTAGTGAGGTGGAAATTATATTTTTTTTCTTATAAAATACATCACTGAATATATACTACAATTAGATGTGGTTTTTTAAAATAGGTACCTAGGGGTAATAACATCATATGGGTTCATTGGTTTACACCCATTCATCACCTGGTGCACAAAATTGGTCTTTATTGTGCACCTGGTTTGACAATCCCAGGGGATATGCCTATTATAATTCACATCTTCATTGCCTAACATTGTGATGGATATTAAAATCAATATATATTTGATAAACCAATATTTATTAGTATAATATTAACAATGAATAAATTATAATTTATGCTATGTGTTACACCATATATGAAATTTTACATAATTCCCTAAAATTCATAATTTTGTGAGAAAATAAATTCTTATAAAAAGTTTAGAAATTCCACCTTGATGGAAGAAGGGTATCAAAAGACATGGAAATTTAGAGATTTCCCTACTAAGGAATCTTATATAGATAGTATTGGAATGGAGAAAATTATGGCTACATTTCAGGTTCATAATAATTTAATGACAAATAACTTTTCCCATAAGGATAACCCTATTACATATATAGATACACCTACATTGGATCACTTTATATGACATCAGACCCCATTTTTTAATGGGATTACTAATCCAGTGGTATCTAGGTAGTGGATTAAGTCTTTTTAAATGATATTTACGAAATTATTATGAGGTGAAAAGGAAATGTATAAAAATAATGTGTATTTACTCAATGTAAAATTCATTCAATGATATTGTTTAATCCAATTTACTATGGAGGAAGAGTACATATAGCTCATGGAATCGAAATATTTTAAGGATATATTCAACAAATAATACTTCCATCTTGAGAATCAAATAGAAATGATGATAAAGATCATTAGATTAAATGAAAAGGAAGAACAAAATGTTTATGAGTATGATGTTACCTTTACATGGTTATCCTGGTATACTATAGATTATATATGTAACATAGAGATAATGATTTTTCAATTATTTGAAGGGATTAATCCAAGAATCCATAGGGTGATAGTCTCTCAATCATTTTCATCATATGATGAAACGATTTTATGTGCTATCAAGGATGATAAATACTTCTCACTGTAATATGGATTGAAATAGATAGAATAGATTAATATGAAGGCCAAGGAATTAATGGAATAGGTGAAGAAGATAAAGAATGATTTAATATAATTTTATATGTTTTTAAATAAACACACTGATATTTTCCTAAAGGGAGTTTAATTTTCCTACAACTACTAAGAGAATGGCCATCGTGATCTTGATTCCATGTAAAGGGATGAAGTTTCCAATATTTAGTTATTCAACTATATGAATATAGAGAATAAATCAAACAAATTCCCCTAGTTTCAAGGTAATATAATTCATAAATATCTAATGGGTCAAGTTCAAACATATAATATTGATAGAACCGTAGTGGAATGATTAATATGCTTTTGTATTTTGATTAAAAAATATAATTTAAATGTATTTTATAGATGATATTATAATAATAAGAATTATGAAATATATAAGGATTTGTATTACAATACTATTTCATAGAAGATTTGAATGATTACGTTGAATTATTCTATGAAAAGTTATTTATTGGCTTGTCGAAGTTCTTATAAATCATGTGATTGAGGGTATAAAAACAATTAAAATGGTTCTAATTTTAGGATAATAGAATTGGGATATATAAATGATTGATATCAATAATGTTAATCAGAAATTACTAACTAACATGGAACTGAATTGTGATTTTCTGACATAGTGGTTTATGTTTAATGGAGGTTACATCATTTTTGGATTTAATGAATATATCCAATAAATTGTGTTTTACTTAAGGAATAAGGTAAAATGCAAATTGTCAATATGGTTTTTTGGTAATCTAGGTAATTACTATATTTCAAGATTTTAAATTATAAAGGTATTCACATGTTTGGTATATTATGATTATGATAAACAATATTTTTTCTGCACAATATAATACTAATTTAGTGAGCCCCCTTCTAAATTTAATCCGACATAGTTTGGATGAGCCCTAAGGTAAAGTAGTTATGGATGTGATAAAGTTGAACATTATTTTTTGTTATACAAATGTTTAATAACCATTTAAATTTTTGTAAATGAGATAATAATATATGGTTACAATTTTATGGACCATGAGATCCATTAAAATATAATTTTAGTGATTCATGATAAAAAATCAATTTGTAATGTTTATTTATTAGAATAAGTGATTACGTTTAAATTGATCAAATCACAACATTGGAATTAAATTGTTCTCGTGATGTATAAAAAAATTATGTAAGTATTTTTCCTTATATTAGTTGATAGAAAAATAATTAATCATCTTTAGGAAAAATGATCTAAATATAAAATCTTATCATATCACCATTATTTCTAATGACATCCATGACCTTTTTTCATACCTATTTGGTTTGTGTGTTTTTTTTCATAACCTTCTCTGTATGACCCACATTATTGTGATCAAATATATCTATCACTCTCCATTAATTCTTGGGTTTTAGTTTTTTTTGGAATTCCTTGTTTTCAAATTGTAACTATTTTGTCCTACTTGTAAAACATGTAATGTGATCATCTCAAATAACCTTTATACATTCAATTCACCCGTTTTAGGAGAATTTTTTGTTAACCTTTATATGATGTGATCTTCTCACCAATGGAATTTCCCAATGTGAAACCATTGATTACTAAGATCATGTTTAAATTAAGATGATGAAATTTATTTTAGGTGGGGAGAATGTAACAACCAATTTCTTACATTATATTATAATTACTATAAATTTACTTTTTTTGATAGATTGTGATTCATGCAACACCATGTTTGAACGAAATGAGATACATTATTATTATTTAAACATTATTAGTATATACCAAAAAATAAATAGGTGGGTTTAAATAGTAATAAATTATTTAATAAAAATATATGTTTTACACAGGTATACAATATATAAAATTGACATATATTGATGAGAGAAAATATTATAACTATTTTAATAAAAAATAAAAATTTTCAAAAAAAAAATGGAATTTTATAATAAGGCATTATAGTCCAAAATTGCGCATAGAATTTATATATAATTTTTCCAAATTATATAATATTATATAAAAAAATAAAAATATTTTTTTATCTTAAGGTACATTATTGGGTTTTCAAAGAAGCTTTATTTTTAATAAATAGTGAAAATTAATAAAATTTAAATATAAATGTACATTTTCATTTAAAATATTTAAAATTTTTTATTATATTTTTTATTGTTTCTAAAGAAAAAATAGAAAATTTATGTATAAATTAATCATACTCATCTCATTGGAATCATTTTTATATAGAATTTTGGTATAAAACTCTATAAACATTTAATAAAATTCTCTATAAGAAACCTTCATTTTCGTCACATCCGTGAGGTTAGTTATAAAATAAAATATACCACCTTAGTGAATTTAATTTCAAAAAAATGGATTCCATATTTGGAATAATAATTAATTTTACTAACTACAAATTTAAACATTATGTTTTACTATAATGATTATCGAAAATAGTTAAAACTAATTACAACAATTAATTTAAAAATGAGTTTACCAGGATTTAATATTAATGTCTAATGGATAAACTGACCTAAAAATATGTAAAAATCTAATTTGATGCTATTTTTTTATACCTTGTCACCTTATTCTCAATTTTTTTGAGCTTTTGGGATTATTTTACATGAATTTATCTTATATAACTAGTTATTTAAAGAAAATGACAAAAACGAAACCTTCCTTAACTTTAATATCTATAAAGATTTGAGATCAAGAAAAACATCATATGTTTAGCTAAAATAATTATTTTGAAATATAAATGAGTTTTTTGCAACGATAATATATTTTTAATTTTTTATAGATTATATAATTTATTTATATTCTTAAGAAACTCCATCATAAGAAGTATGTAGTTAATAATTATATAAAATAAATGATACTAAAATTATTAATGTGCATGTAAATTGAATGGATTATTTTCATAAATTGTATAGATGATTGTATTATGATTCAAAGGTTTTAACATATTATATTTGAATTCTATCATTTAATTTATATTTTTATATTCAAATTTAATGGATAATGAAAAAGTTGACATTAATATTATTTTATAATAAATGTTATTTTAAAAAATTATTTAAAATTTATAACAATACTATCTTATTAATAGTGATGTTTAAATGTTAATAAAAAATAAATATTATTCATTCCTAAACCAATTTTTCTTTTATAATTTATATATTTACCACTAAATAGTAAAAATTATGTTATATTGGTTATGGTTAAATATGTGTTTTTACTGGGTAATGATCTTATCTAAAAATTTATTTTCAACATAAATAGGATTTTTTATAAATTATATTTAATATTTAAAACTATAGGTTTCAAATTATCTAATAAGGACAATTTTATTTTAGGAAAAATGTATAAATTACATTGGACAAAAAGTCTAATAATCATAGTGAAAAACTGGAATGGATAAATGATGGAATCATATAAGGAAAAAAATATGTTTTATACATATATTATATTGTGTTATGGAGCTTTTTATAGAACATATAATCCATAAAACCATTAAATTATATAATTTTGAGGCACTTGAGTTAAAAGTGATCTCTAAATAGTGAAAATGTTTGAATATTTACAAAAATGCCACACCTCCTCAAATATTAAATAAAACTAACTCCACCCACTTATTCACACTTCCCATGTCATTGGATTAGTAAATCCTTGACCAGATAACATGCCAAATTAAATTCTATCATAAAATAAGCCCTATTATTTCCATAAATCCGACATAGGATGACTTTAGTGTTAACCTAAAGAGGATACCTAAAGAATTTGTAATGTTTTTCAAAGATTAGTTTTTATTTTATTTATTTCTATTACAAATTAAAATGTTATTAAAACATTATTATATAAAATATAATTATATATATATATATTTTAAGGTAATTACCTAAAAAAATCTCCACTTATATCCTATTGGTTATGAAATCATCATGTTTTGTACAATGGACTACCGTCTCACGAACTGATGTAATTCCTTTATTTAATACCACCTATCTATATTGGGTATGAGGTTGGATATAGTATATATTTATATTTTTTTCTAACATAATTATTTATTTGGGTTCATTAAATCATTCATACCATTTTGACATTATATTCCCTATAGGATATGATAATATCGTCTGTGTGTGCGGTGGACAACCGACTCATGATGTGATGTCATTCGCCTTTCAATAATGCTTGCATGAAAGGTGATAAAGAAAGTGTAAATGATTATATATGATATAAGAGACATATTTATTATATTAATGGAATATGTATCATTTTAAAAACATAATATATCGTTTAATTTTTTATGAATACAAAGGATAACATCTTCACGTATGTGTGGACCACATTCACACAACAATGGGACTCTCTTTTTATCACCGCACTACATGGATGATATATATACACATATATATAAAGGTTATATTATTTATTATATCATGATAATTCATGAATTATTTTAAATTACTATCCACCTTTTAATAATGATCATAGAATAATGGAAATGTTACTCATGCATACGTATGGTCTACCATCTCCATTAATTTAACATATTTAATTTATCAAAACTTCATTTAATGATTGGTAATAGAATTATTATTTATATAACAATATGATAATAAATTCATGATTATTATTTAATATATTATATAACTATATAATATTTAAGTTAATAGAATTCTTCACGAAGAAACATCCCAAAGAAAATAATTCAATTAATACAAAAAACAATGAATATAATATAAGATTACTAATGAATTAATTATAAGATGTTATAAAAGGATCATATATGATTTTATTAATATTAATATCATTATTTTGTTTTTAATAAAACGTTAAAAACCACTATACATGAGGTTAAATAATTTTCAATAAAAATAAATCATGAGGTAATGTATTTCCTCTAACATTACATTCCATTTCGACATATATGTTATTATACACCAATTCACTTTTATGTGGTTTATATACATCTTATTTGACATGAAATATCATTATTAATTCATGATTTAGGGCATGTTAAGTCTCACTTATAATCATTTCATCCAATTGGATTTGTATTGAATATTTCAACTTCGTAAAAGTTATTTTTAAAAGTTATACTTTTTTGTGATTGTTAAATTTCTCTTGAAACAGTAACCTTTTTAGTAATCATTTTAATTAGAAATTATTTTTGTATTAAATATTAATACTATTTTTAATGTATGTGGTTATGTCCAAAACCATATACCATTTTCATATAAGGAATTTTCAATCATTTATATAAGGTTAACTATAGAAATATTGATATAGTTATATCCATTACTCAATATGGATATATGATGATATGTAATATAAATTCTTGAATTAAATCAATTATATGATATTCGAGGAATTGTTGGGACCAACAGTGATGGTTGGGGCCTACATATTATATATACCCTTGATTACTCGATAAGTATCATGGGAAAAAATCAGTAGGAAAATCCATATGATTTTATACTGAGTAGTTTAAAAATGTTTTGTGAATCGTAATGATAGTAGTGGTATAGCTGGACATCCAAAATGAGTTTACATCCAGTACTTTTAATTCATATTATTGATGTTCATTAAGGTATTATTACCATATTACTAAGACCTAATGCCCAATAATTTATAATTTCATTCATTAATAATTCAAATATTATTATCCATGAGAATTTCACATTGATATTTTCTCTCGATGCATTTATATTTTTAGTCTATTGATTAAGTGGAATGTTGTATAAGTTATCTTCCTTCCCATATGCACTATGCTATACTTAATTTTCTATTTGGAAGGAATCCTCAGTTATTTACCATTTCATGTTGATTACTATTATTTATTTATGATATCATCGATTAAACTTAACCCTTACAGATCATTTGAGGTAACATTTATTTTGATTCATGTCCACTGAATCCATGATGTGAAAAAATTTAGATATTCAACAATATGATATAGGAAATCATGTTACTATCAAAAAATTATCATGTGGTATTTTTTTCAAATGTAATTAATATCTCATGAATATATCTAGATTTACATTACTACGAAAATATCAGTTCCTTCAGGATGAGATTAATTGAATCTTATTCCAATGTAATAAAGTAGGGACCCATTATGGTCTATTGGGGTTAGGTTCACTAGAATTATTATTAATGGAATATTAATAGAAACATTGGTTTGTAGACTTTGGAAATTGTATATTCGGAAAAATAACATAATGTTATAATTTAAGAAAACATATAAAAGAACATCCAAATATATTGGTATAGAATATATTATATGGGGTTTCCTAGAATATAAATCCATTTCTGGATACTACTGGTGGACTTTGTTCAAGAAAATAGATACCTAGTAGTAATAACTACCAAAGTGTGCATTATTATAGACATGATCACACCAGGTGCTTGAAAACAGGCATTATAGTGCACTTGGTTTTACATTCATGTGGATTATGATTACGATAATTTAAATTTTGTTTAAAACCATTATGAAGGATTTTAAATTAAATATCACTTTAAATAAACCATTTTTATTATTCTAAAACACTGATTGCGTAATTTTTTGTTTTTTTAATTTACACCAAAATTTATTACTATACAATATGATTTAATATTATTAATATTATGATATAATGTAGTATGTTCCATTGTTTTGATATTTCTCCTGGAATAAACTATGGTATCAACAATCATGGATAATATAGATATTTCCTAATTGAGAACTCTAATATATATGGTAATAGAACTAATAAATTTTTTTTTTGAATCATGATCATGTTATGAAAAATTACCTTTTCACTATGGAAAATCTTTTTCCATAGTGATATTTTTCTATATCAGATCACATTGTATGACCAAAGCCCAATAATCTAGTGGAATGACAAATACAGTGGTTGTTAAGTAAAATATTGACTATTTGGGGAATATATTTATGTAATTGGGATGTAGTGATAGGTGAAATTATTATTCTTTACCTGTATTGACTCAAATTTGATGCCAATAAATGTTGTTTTTTATCTGAAATACTAGTGAGTAAGTGGAAATATAACTCATATAATGGGATTAATTTAAGGAGGCGTTTATTAAAAAGAATCTCCCCCATGAGAAACAAACTGAAATGAATGGACTGATCCATGGATTAATTAAAATGGAATAATAAATTGTTTTTGAGTATGAAGATACCATTACATGTTTACATATTCCTACAACATATTTCATTTTCAACATGAAGTACAAGGCTGAAAACTTCTGTGAAGGGTTATGAAAAGTCACTAAAGGGTGCTTGTTTCTCAAACATTTCATCACATTATTAATTCGTATTATGTGCTATCAATATTATTGAATAATTAACATTGTATTATGGTTTAAATGGAATAAAAATAATGAGATGAAGAAAAAAAATAGATAAGTGGGAGAAGATAAATAAGGATTTTCACAAATGACATAAATACAGATTGAAATACCCCAATACATTCGTAATGGGAATGGATGTCTTCTAAATGAGTAGAGATAAACGAAAAATTTATCATAATTTAATGTAATATAAAGATGTTTAAAATTATCAATATATCAATTTTAAATAGGTGGGGAATTATAAAAGTTTATGACCAAACCATTATTGGAATATACCTTAAAAGAAGTTATGTGATCAAGTTTAAACATATGATATTGAAATATCGGATGTGAAATGATTTATATTTTAGGGTACTTGGATTCAATAAATATATTTTAACAATATTTCATTGATGATATTCTCATCATAATAATTTAAAATATAAAAGGATTTTACTTCAGTAGCATTTTTTAAACAATTTTAAAGCATGTTAAAAATAGTAGAAAGAGAATATATTCAATTGAAATTTTTTCTTCCTAGAAAATACATAATTGAGTAAAATATAACCCATAAAATGTTCATGATGTTTGGATAATGACGTTGGGATTAATATATGATTGATATGGATATTGTAAATTTGATAGCACTTGAAACCGTGGAACAAATTAATGGATTTTTTTGAAAAAAATGACTATTCTTAATGGAGTTTACGTCATTTAACAATTTAAGGTATATATATCCAATAATTAAATTTTCACTTAAGGATTACGGAAAAATTTAGTTTCAATAAGGTTATATAGAAATCTAGGCTACTAGTGTGTTTCAAGATAACACATGATAAAGGTATTCACAAGTTTGGTATGTATTTATTAAGACATGCTTTATTTTGTCTAGGGAAAATAATTTTGATTTTGTGACCTATCATTTAAATTTGGTTATAAATATATTGAACAAGACTTAAATTCAAAAAAAATTATAATGGATTAAGTTGAACTTTTGGGGTTATTGTATATATTTTTTATAACCACTTTGGTTTTAGTAATGATGGGTAGAATATCTTATTACTAAATTATGGACCTTAAAATCAATTAAATATGAATTATAGTGATTTGGAATAAAATAATTCATTTAGGATATTCATTTTTTGGAAAAATATATGAATTGGAAATTTAACGACGTACAACAATGATATAAAATTATTTATAGGAAATAAAAATGTATGTAGTAAGTATTTTTACCTATAATATTATATTTAAAATGAATATCTTACCTTTTCAAAAAAAATCTTGAAATAAAATAGTATCATATAACCATCATTTCTTATGATATAGATTACTTTTTACACATATTTGTTTTTTGTTTTTGTGGGAGTTAACATTATGTGGAACACCCATTTTTTTGTGATCAATGAACTCTATCACTCTCTAGTAATCCTTAACTATTATTATTTTCTTCTATATAAATGATTTCATGTCCCACATCTATTCCCCAAATAGAAACATAGTAATTTTATCACTCCATATGAACATCTTATTTTTGATTCTCTCTTTTTAAGAAAACTATTTATTAATATTTTTATCATGTTGTTTTTTTAATAATATAATTTCAAAATATGAAACCCTTGATTACCAATATCATGTTCAAATTGAGACGTAACAATTTATTTATTGTGAGGATGATTTGAAAAAAAAATACATTAAAATTATTTATTTTAGGGTAAATTGAATTTTTCAATATCATGTTTTGCACAAAATATTTGTGTTTGAATGAAACGCAATACATTATTTTTATTTAAACATTACCAATATAACACAGCTATGAAATTGGAAGGCATGAATTGTACTAAATAAATTTTGAAAAATATATGGTTTGAAATTTTATAAAATATATAAAAGAGATGTCTATTTATTATAGATATAAATATAAAATTTTGAAATAAAAATTAATCTTTTCAAAAAAAACATTTTTTTCAAGAGGGCGTTCTATTCGCACTTTTTCCACATAATTTATAATGAATTTTTACATCGTAAAGAATTGTTTCCTAGATATAATTTATTTCTAAAATTTACATGTCAATATAATATTTGGGTATAGTTTTTGTATTTTCCAAAGAAGTTCAATATTTTTATGAATTTTAGAAAATAGTGAATTTTAATTTATGAATTACTTTATTTTTAAATTATTAATACTGTTAAATTTTATATTGAATTTTTTTATTGTTATAAAAGTTCAATTTTATATTAATTAATCCAATTTAATTCATTCTAATAATTTTTTTATTAAATATTAATATAAAAATTTTGTAAAATTTTGAGCATTTCCCTTAAAAACTGTACTTTATCATCTGTTTTACAAGAGTAATTTTGAATTAAATTAATCCACATACATGAATTGAATTTGGAAAAAATGGATTCCATATTTGGAATAAAAATTATATTTACTATCTAATAATGTAAACTTAATTTTTATCCGTAATGATTAGTGAAAAAATTTATAATTAATTACCATGATTAAGGTAAAATGATTTTACCATGGGTAAAACATAATTGATAAACAATAAAAATTCCTACTAACATTTCTGAAACCCCTTTCCTAGACATATTTTGACCCTTATTACATTAGGATCAATTTTTATAGGATTTTGGGACATTGTTTCATGAAATTAAATAATGTGAATAGTTGAGTAATGAAAAGAACAAAAAAAGATCCTACCTTACCATTTATATCTATAAATATTTTAGATAGGTATAAAACATTGTATGGTTGATAATAAAAATTACCTTTAAATATAAATTTTTTTTACTATTATTATTTATTATAATTTATTTATAAATGAAATAACTACTTAAAATTCTTTAGAAATAAAAACAATAGAATTATTCAGTTAAAAATTAATTAAAAAATGATACAAAAAATATTAAAAGTTGTATAAATTGAATGGTTTACTATGTTTCATTATTATTTTAGATGAATATGTAATTTAAAATAGGTATAATCATAACATATTTTAATTACATCATTCTCTTGATTTTTTTTAAAATTAAAATTAAATGAATAATGTCAAAATTTACTTTAAAGATATTTTATGATAAATTATATATTCTAAAATTATTAAAATTTAGTTATTATCCTAAAATATTATAATTAATTATAAATTGTTATTAAATGTTAACTATGGTCTAGTGAAATCCTAAAATATCATTTAAATTATACATATTTACCCCAAAAATAGTAAATACTCTTTTATTAATGTTAAGTTAATGAGGTAATTTTTTCACATTATCTGTGCTTGTTTTGAAAATTATATTATATCACACATAGTATTTTTATTTTATTAGTCAGTTATAATATATATAACTAGATTTAAAAAATTATATAATAAGTATCATTTTATATTTTTCTTAGTGGTTTAATTAACTAGATAAAAAATACTAGTTAGAATAGTGAAATACCAAAATTGTAAGAATAAAAAAACATAGAAGTTAATGAATTTTTTTTATAAATTGTGATTTATTGAATGGTGGATGGGTATATTGACCATATAATCCTTCTAATCTTCTAATCCTTTAATTATTTATTTTATAGAAACATGAGGTAACATTTATCTCCCTATATTGAATACATTTTAATATTTATAAAAATCAAACCCCTACTAACTTTTAAAAGTGAACCCACTCCCCTCACTTATTCACACCTCCCCGTACATTTTTCATAGAAAACCCAAATCAAAATTAATACCAATATTCTATAATCTCGTACTAGGGGGATTATTTTAGGAATAAATCTAACCTATGACATCTTTAGTTAAAACCTATTATGGATACCCGAAGAAGATATAATGTTCTTTAATGAGTGTTTTTATTTTATTTGTTTTTAAACCTCATATAATTTTTAAAAAAGTATAATTATATATTAAATTCATTATATTACATTAAATGAACTATTTTTATGTTAATTTCATGATCTTGAACTATATACACTTTCATCAAATGGGATACAAAATCCTCATTTTTGTTTACTGGGCCCTACCACCTCATGAATAGATGTTATTCATTTCTCCATTTTCATCTATCATAGTTTGGTAAGATGATGGCTAATATATATATATATATATATATATATATATATATTAAAATATAGTTATATCTCAAAATTAATTATATCATGCATACAATTCTTTCATTCCTTTTTATAGGGGATACGATAATGTCACTATTGTGTGTGACAGACTATTGCCTAGTTAAGCAGTAACATCCCAGGTAAATAAAGAATAATACATTTTCATATTTATTAATATTTTCAAATTAAATATTAATTTTACTTTAAAGTGGTTTCTATGTTCTATAGCATACCTGATACGCAACAATGAGTTTTTTGAAATCTTATGTTGCACACTAATAATATAATAATATTATTTTAAATGGTAGTTAACACGTAGTCATTGTATTGGCGGGAATGAATAGAAATAAATAAAATATGATTATATATGTTTGTTAAATGTTTTTACATTTTCCTAATAAAAGATAAAGACTTTAAATAAGAAAAGAAGTCAATTTTAAGCATTAACTCTCTAATATTCACTAAAAGGTCTATTTCTCATCTTTGGATGGTGAACCCTCTTTAAAAATAGTTTTGGTCACTCTTATACATTCTATTGGCCCAAATAAAATCCTTCTTCATAATCGGGACATCAAAATTTACTTCTTGTGAATTTTTGGTATTTTTCCGATAATGTTCATTTTTTTAATGAATAGTGAAAAATGTTGAATTTTAATTCAAAACCTTTTTTTAATATAATTCATTAATATTATTATATTATCTTTGGAATTGTTTTTAAAGTTCAATTAGAATATATTTATACAATTCAATACAATAGTGGTCATTGGAATTATTTTAACTTTGAAATTGGACTTAAACTAGTGTCAATCTATTGATATATATTGTTTCATAAAAACAAGCATTTTTGTTTTGACAAGAGGAATTAATTATTAAATTAATTAATGAAACTTATATGATTTTAATTTTGTAAAATAGTCATAATTTTTAAATTTATTATATCAAATATATCTTAGGGTGATGTTTTTGTATTTTTCTGAAAAACATCAATTTTTGATGAATAGTGAAACCACTAAGTGGTAGTTAAAAAACTAATTTTTCATTTAAATGAAACTTTACCACATTTGTGAATTGAATATAAAAAATCCTACATACATGGTTGTCATTAGGATGTAAAATGTTGTTCAATGGGATTAAAATAATTTTTTGGTGAATAGTAACTTTTAAGTTTTATTAATCACAATTAAAGGTAATTAGTGTAATTTAAGGTAAAAATAATGTTATAAAAATATGAAATTACCTTGGAAAATGTCCTACCCTTATTATATGTGTCATTTCTGACCAAGAAAATATATGGTTCAACTTTGGGACCCCATGGAGCCACTTGGGTAAGAAAATGACATTAATAGCTTTTTATTTTAAGTTAAAATAAAAATGTCACAAACATGTATTGTTTTACTAAAACAATTATTACATGGGGTTATACAAGTAATATTTTTTACTATAAATATTAATTAGAAATATAATAATATTTTCTACATCATGATATATTTTTTATATTTTTTATACATTAAATAAATTAATTATTTTATGACACCATGATGATGCAGCGATTACCTCATTATTTAACGATTTAAATAAAATGAAAAGATAATGTAAAATATAAGACCTAAACTTGTCAAAAACCTATTGTATTGGTGGATATAGAACTCTTACCACCTTATCCTAGAAATATATAATTGTGGGACCTTTAAAATCCGAAACACATTATATAATATAGTAACATTTTATAACATTCCAGGAGTGCCCCTCCTCCCTCTTATAAAAGGCCCCCACCTCTACCACCTTAACCACACCTCTCAAGCCATTGGCTCAGACATGCTCTACACATTTTATCTCTCTAGATCCCTTTCTTCATCATAAAAGACTTACCTTAGGCATAAAGCTCTTCAAGAAACCCTTTTGGTTCAAACAAAAGGGAGTTACCCGATTTAAAGGTAATGTCTTCTCTTATGTTCTTTTGTTTTATTTTGATTCTCCAACCCCATAAACTATTTTTATTCATTTATTTTGTAACAAAACCAGTATTTTCAATATACTATTATGTTGTAATGATATGTATTCGAGCTACACTTACACACACCTCCGTCTAATGGTTAAAGAACATATTGTTTCTGTGGATGGCGAATTACTTCCTCACGAAATGATTATTGTTCAATGTCCTTTTAACACCTTTCATGGTGGACATTAAGAAGTCACTCTTTTTATATATTATATATATTATTATTATGTTTTCCTTATGCTTCTGTACTTTTTATTTATGGAATACCATTATGGTTTCCATTATGGGAAAACGTGTTAATTATATTTTAGGAAGTGCAGACTACCGCCCCCTCAATGTGATTTCATTCGTTAATGCCATATGTGGGATGTATAAAGGATGGAGTTAATGATATTATATATGATTTTATATTGTAATTATAATATAACTTTATATCATTATGATTTCACTACATTAAAAACGGAATAGAAATAAAGTAGTGTTCATCCGTACGTACGGCTTACCGTCTCCATGAACGGTGCATATCATTTCTTACCTCTAAATGTTATATGCTATTATAAATACATGTATATTCTAGATATATATGATATATATGATATACTAATCATTAATATAATTCTGGATATAATGAACCTTTTACCACATGAACAACATGTAATTGTAAGAAATACATTTTTTTAATTAAGTACAAAATATCCACAAAACGAACATTATTAACTTAAATGATAAGATAATGTCTATAACATGGAAATAAGTGATATAAAAGGAATATTAAGCTTGAAAAAGGTTCTTATGCAAGTATAAATTAACACTAATTTATTATTCAGGAGATTAAAGAGCGATTGAGTCAAGTCGGACATGAGGTAAGGGACTTTGTCTCAATATCCTTTCATTGAGGCATATTTTGTTCTAATACAAGACTTTATTTTATACGATGTATAAAACAATTTTGAATTTTCATTTCATTCAAAGGGAAAATTTTTCTATGAAGTGTTTTACTAAATGACAAAAGGAATGTTTATTTAAACGTACGCGGTGACAACGACCTTTTTCCACCATCGTGTGTATTATTTGGTCTTTGGCTTCCTCAACAAGCCGTAATGTTTTTAAAATGAAATAAATACCATATACTCTTTATTTATTTTTGTATTGAAAATTGTTTTTATAATGGATTTGTTATGTCTATATATTTAATTGATATATTGTGATCAAAATGTGGAAATGTTTTCTTTCCATTATATTTGTTTTATGTCTTATGATTTTATAATAGTACATGGACATTTGACAGGTGGTTACATGATAAACCTTATGACGGGTGGTGTTGTGAATACCAGGATGGGTGGTTACATTATAACCTCCAATGCATTGGGTATGGAAGTCAGCTGTATGGCTATTCCATTTAGTGATATGTGTGGAAGTTGACCGTATGGTTATTCCATTTTAGTATGTTTATGTCCCAAGTATCCTTTATATGTTATGTGTTATTTATATGGGTTTTATGGTAATATTTTGGTTACAAAAGGGAATGTAATGATCTTTTATTCAGTGAATAGTATTTACTAGTTCTTAAATGTGAAAAGTTTTACTTTGATAAAGTATTCATGATTTACATGATGTTTTAAAAAACTAATAGTTTTCCTTCATTGTGTATCCTTTACTGATCTTTTTATTCTCACCCCATGTTTTTTTATGAAATTTTTTTCACAGGACATAATGTAGAATAGTGTCAGGGATGGGATCAAGGAAATGTCATGTTGTCTTAAACATGGAACTAGACATGAATCTTTTTTTAAGAGTTCATGTTTTGTAAAAAAAAGGAAACTTTGTAGAAGTTTCTACTGTGAAATCTTTTGAGATGTAATAGTTATGATCTAATTCTCTAAATCTCTAAACCTAAAAAATATCCTCAATGTGAATTATTCATTTAATTCAATATTAATTATTGTTTAAGGTCGGGGCCTTATAGTAGGTATCATAGGTCGGTTTAGACAACATTAGGCGTTATAAAATTGTTAAATTATAAATTAATTTATGGAATGATTGATATGATATAGCATTTAAAGATTACCATGTTTCTTCTCCAAAGATATTTCTTTGTTCAGAATGGCTTTCCACAGAGGAAACAAGGCAGCTATATTTGAACGACATCAAGAGGAAGACAACCTTCCAAATTAGCAACCTAAGATGGTCGGAATCGGAACTGAACAGTTTGTTGCAGTGATGGCATAGTTGACTCAGGCTATAAATGGTGGGGGTATCCATACACGAGATTAGCCAAATAAATCGCAAAGGAACATATTAGTGGTGAAAATTTCATGAGGCAACATCCCCCATCATTCAGAGGATCATCTGACCATATGCTAGCAGAAGGGTGTAATAAAGTACTGGAGAAGATTTTTGATGTCATGGGGTGTTCCGAACAACAAAAGGATAGTCTTGTTGTTTACCATTTTAAAGTTGAAGTTGATCAGTCGTGGTCGATTGTGGAAAATATCAGGTGTAGTGATGAGATTGATGATCTTCACTGGGATGAATTCAATGGTATATTTATTGAGAAATATTTTACTAAGGTGGTTCGTCTTAGGATAGAAAAACAATTCCTAGATTTGAGGTAGGAGGATGATTTAGTGGCTTCTTATGAAGCAAATTTCACTCGACTGGCAAGGTATTCTCCAAATTTCATATGATATCTTGATAGTAAAATCAACCATTTTTACTCATTGTTAAATCCAAAGTATCGAAGGTCTCTAAATTCTCTTGAGTTCAAAAGTTAGGAAAAACATATTTGATGTGCGGAGAAGGTGGAAATAGAGATTGGTGATGATCATGTGTTATTTGAAAAACAATAGCATAAGAGGTCCAGTTGGCAGGAAAAGGGGAAGAATTCATCAAATAAGAAAGGAGGTAAAAAACCAAATATCCATCCTATGATAAGTGTGGTAAAATGCATCCTAGAGAATGTTTATCCAAGTCTGGAAAGTGCTTTCTGTGTGTTAAGTCTAGTCATATTGCTCGTAACTGTAAAGAAGATGATCAAGCAGACAATGAAAAGAAAGTGGTAAGATGTTTTAAGTGTAATAAAATGGGTCATTATGAAAATGAGTGTCTAATGAAGAACTCTACTGGGGGAAAGCAGCCAGAATACAAGTATAAAGGGGTTGTAAAATCTTTTGCAAATACTTCAGCAGATGTTGGGCCATCGAATGAAGTAGTATTAGGTACACTGTTTGTTTGTTCAGATTATGCCAATGTGTTGATTGATTAATGGTGTACACATTCTATCATTTCTGAGAAGTTTTCTAGTAAATTGGGAATTCCAACTCAAGATACGAATTCTGATCTTTTGGTAAAAACACCCGGAGGAAATGTTGAGACAAAAAGAAATTATAAGAACCTTCATATCCTTGTGTGTGGAAATAATCTACCTGCAATCCTTAATTTTTCCCTCTAGTAGAGTTTTATGTTATTCTGGGCATGGATTGGCTTTCTGTTTATCATGCTAAGATTGATTGTAGAGCTAAAGAGGTTTCTTTTCAGAAATATTTTCAGTTTGTGTACATGAATGATCCCTTGCTTTTGATAACATATCACGAAGTTGAGAAACTAGTAAAAGATGGAAATGAATGTTACCTTGCACATATTGTTGAAAATAAAGGAACAGTTCATATTAATGATGTGCCAGCGGTAAATGAGTATCTTGATGTATTTTCTGATGAGTTTCCTGGTATTATTCATAATCGAGATGTTGAATTTACTGTTGACTTACTTCCTGATTCTAAGCCAATTTCAAAACCCCCTTATCAAATAGCTCAAGTTGAACTTTTTGAGTTAAATAAGCATTTGCAAGAGTTAGTAGATAAAGGATTAATTCGACCTAGCACATCACCATGGGGTGCTCCTATCTTATTTGTTAAAAATAAAGATTGTTAAATGAGACATTAAATTGATTATAGAGCCTGGAATAACATCACTGTTACGAACAAGTATCCTTTGCCTCATATCGATGATTTGTTTGATCAGCTCCAGGGAGCATAGTATTTTTTGAAGATTGACTTGAGGACGGGGTATCATTAGTTGAAATTAAAAGAAGAAGATGTTCTTAAGACTGTGTTTCGTACTAGATATAGCCATTATGAATTTGTAGTTATGCCTTTTGGGTTAACCAATGCATCTGCTGTATTCAGGGACCTTATTAATATAATTTTCCATGAGTTCTTGGTTAAGTTTGCGGTTGTTTTCATTGATGATATTTTGGTGTTTTATAAAAGTAAAGAGGAGCATGAAAGTCATTTTAGGGTTATCTTGAAAACCTTAAAGGAAAAGAAACTGTATGGAAAATTCAGCAAGTGTGAGTTTTTGTTACAACAAATTTCTTTCCTTGGTCACATTGTTTCAAAAAATGGCATAACGGTTGATCCTGCTAAAACAAAAGTTGTAGATGAATGGACAAGACCCACAAATTTAACAGAGATTCATAGTTTTCTTGGTTTGGCAGGTTATTAACAGAGGTTTGTTGAATCATTTTCATTGTTATCTAGTCCAATGACTAAGCTAACTCGGAAGGGTGTTAAGATTATCTGGACAAAATAATGTGATGATTGTTTTCTGTAGTTGAAAAGAAGATTAGTGAATGCTCCAGTTTTGGAACATCCTTCCAGGAATGGTGAGTTTGTTATTTACAGTGATGATTCATTGAAGGGACTTGGTTGTTTCCTTATTCAGAATGATCAGGTAATTTCTTATGCTTCACGTCAGTTGAAAACTCATGAGTTAAATTACCCTACACATGATTTGGAATTAGCTGTTGTGGATTTCGCTTTAAAAATTTTGAGGCATCATTTGTATGGTGTAAATTGTGGAATATACACTGATCACAAAATTTTAATGTATATATTCAATCAGAATTAATTGAACATGAGACAGGGGATATGGCTATAATTAATCAAGAATTATGATTGTACAATTCATTACCATCTTGGGATATAAAATAAACAGGTTGATTCTTTGAGTCAAAAAAATAATTCTTCATTAACAATGCTACATTTGGAACGAGATACTCTTGTTTTTGATTTGATGAACTTTGGCATAGAAGTTGTTAGTGCTTGATGTTATTCTGTTTTTTTTCAGGTGTTATTAAGATCATCTCTATTATACATAATAAAGCAAGCGCAGAAGCAAGACACTGAGTTGCAGAAAAAGGTAGAGCTGGGTCATAAGGGTATGTTAACCAAATTTAACATTGATAATGATTGTGTTATGAGGTTTGGGAAGAGATTATGCGTGACTTGTGATTCACAGTTGAAGAATGAGTTGTTATGTGAGGGTCATAGTTCCCTGTTTTCAGTTCATCCTAGAAGTACTATGATGTACAGAGATCTGGGAGAGTATTACTGGTGGGATGGAATGAAAAGAGATATTGCTGATTTTACTGTGAAGTGTTTGACTTGTCAGCAGGTTAATGAAGAGTGGAAGTTACCGAAAGTGATGATGCAGTCATTACAGGTGCCATAGTGGAAATGGGAAAATATATCCATGGACTTTGTTGTGGGATTACCGAAGACATCTCAAGGTAATAATGCAATCTGGGTTATTGTTGATCTATTGACTAAATCTGCTCATTTGCTTCATATTTGAGACACTTTGTCTCTAGATCAACTTGCTCGGTTGTATGCTAAAGAGATAGTCAGGTTGCATGGAGTTCCCCTCTCCATTGTATCTGATCATGATCCCAGGTTTAATTCTATATTTTGGAAAGGCCTTCAAAAGTCATTGGGTTCTGAATTAAATTTTAGCACAACTTTTCATCCTCAATCAGATGGGCAGTCGAATGAACAATTCAGAACATGGAGGATATGCTACGTGCTTGCTCGATGGATTTTCTGAGATTTTGGGACCATCATATTTATTTGGTTGACTTTTCTTATAATAACCGTGTTCATTCCAATGTACAGATGGCACCATTTGAGGCATTAAATGGGAAGCGGTGTCGAACTCCAGCTTTTTCGGATGAAGTGGGTGAAAGGAAGTTGATGGGGCCAGAATTGGTAGAAGAGATGGCGGAAAAAGTTCAGTTGATTCAGAAACACATGAGAACAGCTCAGAGCAGGCAGAAAAGTTATGCAGATAACCGGTGGGAGGATCTATCTTTCAAGGTTGGTGATCATTTTTCCTCAAAGTTTCACCATGGAAAAGTGTGATGCGATTTGGTAAGAAAGGAAATCTAAGTCCAAGGTTCATTAGACCATATGAAATTCTGGAGAGAGTTGGATCAGTTTCTTACTGAGTGGCTTTACCTCCAAGTTTATCTTAGGTAAACAATGTTTTTAATGTTTAGATGTTGAGAAAGTATATGCTGGATCCATATCATGTTTTGAGCCCAGAAGTAGTTCAGTTGGAAGAGAATCTCTCTTATGAAGAACAACTAGTCCAGATTCTTGAACATAGAGAGAAAGTGTTGCGGAATAAGGTAATTCACCAGGTAAAGGTTTTGTGAAAAAATCAAATCGTTGAAGAGGCAATGTCGGAATCTGAAAATGCTATGAGGGATAAATACCCCCACTTATTTTGGTAAGTGAATAAAATTGCGAGGACGCAATTATCAAAAGAGGGGAAAGATGTAACATCCTAGGTAAATAAAGAATTATAAATTTTCATATTTATTAATATTTTTCAATTAAATATTAATTTTACATTAAAGGGGTTTCTATGTTCGATAGCGTACCTGATACTCAACAACGACTTTCTTTGAAATTTTACGTCGAACACTAATAATATAATAATATTATTTTAAATAGTAGTTAACACGTAGCTATTGTATTGTTGGGAATGAATATAAATAACTAAAATATGATTATATATGTTTGTTAAATGTTTTTACATTTATCCCACAAAATATAAAGGATTAAAATAAGAAAAGAATTCAATTTTGAGCATAAATACTCTAATATTCACTAAAAAGTAGATTTATCACCTTTTGACAGAGAACCCTATTTAAATATAGTTTTGGTCACCCTTATACACTCTACTGGCCCAAATAAAATCTTTCTTTAGAATCGGGATATCAAAATTTACTTTGTGTAAATTTTTGGTATTTTTTTGATACAGTTCATTTTTTTAAGGAATAGTGAAAAATGTTGTATTTTAATTCAAAACATCTTTTTAATATATTTAATTTATATTATTAAATTATATTTTGAATTGGTTTTAAAGTTTAATTAGAATATATTTTTACCATTTAATCTAATAGTGGTCATTGGAATTATTTTCACTTTGAAATTGGACTTAAACTAGTGTCATTCTTTTGATATATATTGTTTCATAAAAACACGCTATTTGTTTTGACAATAGGAGTTAATTATTAAATTAATTTATACAACTTATATGTTTTTAATTTTTTAAAATATTCATCATTTTCTAATTTGGAATATCAAATATAGCTTAGGGTGAATTTTTGGTATTTTTCTGAAAAACATCAATTTTTGATGAATAGTGAAACCACTAAGTGGTAGTTAAAAAAACTGATTTTCATTTAAATGAAACATTACCACTTTTGTGAATTGAATTTCAAAAATCCAACATACATGGTTGTCATTATGATGTAAAATTTTATTCAATGGGACTAAAATAATTTTTTTGTGAATAGTAACTTTAAAGTTTTATTAATCGCGATTAAAGGTAATAAGTGTAATTTAAGGTAAAAATAATGTTATAAATATATGAAATTACCTTGACACATTTCCTACCCTTATTGGATGTTTCATGTCCGACAAAGACAATCCATTGGTCAACTTGGGGACACCATGGAGCCACTTGGGTAAGAAAATGACATTAATAACTTTTTATTTAAAGTTAAAATAAAAATACCACAAACATGTATTGTTTTATTAAAACAATTATTACATGGGGTTATAAAAGTCTTATTTTTGACTATAAATATTAATTATAAAGTAAAAAAGGTTTCCTACATCATGATATTTTTTTATAATTTTTATACATTAAATAAATTAAATTATTTATGACACCATGATGATGCAGCGATTAGCTCATTATTTAACGATTTAAATAAAATGAAAAGATAACGTAACATCTAAGAACTAAACTTTTCAAAAACCTATTGGATGGGTGGATTTCTAAAACTTTTCACCTTATCCTCGAAATAAATAATTTTGGGACCTTTAAAATCCGAAACACATTATATAATAATGTAACATTTTATAACATTCCAAGAGTGCCCCTCCTCCCTCTTATAAAAGGCACCCACCTCTACCACCTTACCCACACCTCTTAAGACATTGTCTCAGCAAAAATATTCTCATTTTATCTCTCCACATCCCTCTATTCATAATATAACCCTTATCTTAGGCATAAATCTTTTCATTAAACCCTTTTGGTTCAAACCAAATGGAGTTACCCGATTTAAAGGCAATGTCTTCTCTTATGTCCTTTTGATTTTTTTTTTTGCATCTCCAACACACTAAACTATTTTAATTCATTTCTTTTGTAACAAAACCATTTTCTTAAATGTAATAGGATGTTATTATGATAATAATTCTAGATACACTTACATATACATCCGTCTAATGGTTAAACAACACACTGTTTACGTGGATGGCGAATTACTGCCCCACGAAATGATGATTGTTCAATCTTATTTTAACACCTTTCATGGTGGCCATTAAGATGTCACTCTATTTATATATTATATATATTATGTTTATTTTCTCATTATGCTTTTGTATTTTTCATTTATTTTATACCTTTATGGTTTCAATTATGGGTATGTGCAATAATTTAATTTTTGGAAGTGCGGACTACCACCCCCTCAAAGTGATTTGATTCATTAATTCCATATGTGGGACACATTAAGGATGTAGTTAATGATATTATATATTATATTATACTGTAATTATAATACACCTTTATATAATTATGATTTTACTCCATTAAATACAAAATAGAAATGAAAGTAGCGTTCATGTGTACATACGGCTTACCATCTCCATTAATGGTGCATTAAATTTCTTACCTCTAAATGTTATATATTATTATAAATACATGTATATTCTGGATATATATGATATATATGATATCCAAATCATGAATATCATTATGGATATAATGAACCTTTGACCACATGAACAACTTGTAATTGTATGAAGTCCATTTTTGACTTAAGTAACAAATATCGACAAAACGAACAATATTAACTCAAATGATTACATAATTTTTATAACATGGAAATAAGTGATATAAAAGGAATAATAATCTTGAAAAGTCTTCTTAATCAATAAGAAATTAACACTAGAATATTATTCAGGAGATTAAAGAGTGATCGAGTCATGTCAGACACGAGGTAAGGGACTTTGTCTCAATCTCTTTTCATTTAGGAATATTTTGTTCTAATACAAGACCTTCCCTTATACGCTATATAAAACACCTTTTACTTTTCTTTTCCTTCAAAGAGAATCTTTTTCTACAAATTATTTTACTAAATGACAAAAAGGAATGTTTATTTTAACGTACGCGGTGACAACGACCTTTTTCAACCGCCATGAGTATTATTTGGTCTTTGGCTTCCTCAAAAAGCCGTAATGTTTTTAAAATGAAATAAATGCCATATACACTTTTATGTATTTTGTTATTGAAAATGGTATTTATAATTTATTTTTTATGTCAATATATTTAAGGGATATATTGTGATCAAAATGTGGAAATGCTTTCTTTCAATTATTTTTGTTTTTATGTCTTATGATTTTATAATCGTACTTGGACATTTGACGGGTGGTTACGTGATAAACCATATGACGGGTGGTTCCGTGAATAATAGGACTGGTGGTTACATTATATCCTCCAATTCCTTGGGTATGGAAGTCGGCCGTATGATTATTCCATTTAGAGATATGTGTGGAAGTCGACCGTATGGTTATACCATTTAAGTATGTTTGTGTCCCAAGTTACCTTTATATGTAATGTGTTCTTTATATGGGTTTTATGGTAATATTTTGGTTCCAAAGGTATGTAAGGATCTTTTATTCAGTGAATAGTATTTACTACTTCTTAAATGTGAAAAGTGTTACATTGATAAAGTATTCATGGTTTACTTGATGTTTTGAAAAACTAACAGTTTTCCTTCTTTGTGTATCCCTTACTGAGCTTTTTATCCTCACCCCGAGTTTTTTTAAATGTTTTTCACAGGACATAATGTGGAATATGGTCAATTTGGTATCAAGTAAAATTCATGATGTCTTTAACAAGGAACTAGACATGACTCTTTTTTTAAGAGTTCATGTTTTGTAAAAAAAGGAGACTTTGTAGAAGTGTCTAGTGTGTAATCTTTTGAGATGTAATAGTTATGATCTAATTCTATAAAACTCTAAACCTGAAAAGATCCTCAATGTGAATTATTCATTAAATTCAATATTAAGTAATGTTTAATGTCGGGGACTTATATAAGCGATGTGATTTTTTTCACTAAGTATTTACTTGGATGGAGTGAAATATAATTTTAATGATTATATGTGATATGCATGAAATAAGAATTATATTCATTAAATATTTACTAATTTGAGAATATGATATTTCATTTTCATTATTTTCACCTAAAGATGATAATATCATTCGTGTACATCTGGTATACCACATTTACAAAGCAATGAGACTCACTATTCATCACAAAACCACAAGGATGATATATATATATATATATATTAAGATAATTGAAATAAAATTTATTAAATCATGATCACTCTATAAAAAATTACATATTATATACTTCTTATCCATCATGATATTTGAAAAATGGAAGTGTTAATCACGCCACATGTAGAATTTTTTTTGCAGTAGCCACAACCCAAAATCATGGCTATAGGGGTTATAACTATGGTTATAGGCTATATCCATGGTTAAAATTGGTTATGGAATGTATTTGAGTGTCTATAAATAAATTTTATAGCCATGATTCACTGAAGATATTGCCACTATTTTTCAAAACTATGGTAATAGCTCCAATAACTGTTCATTGTGGAATTTGGGAAATAATCTAAAAATAATATGCACCTACGAATATTTGAACCTTATACCTCTATTATGTGCCCCAGATGATAAACCACTATAACATGAATAAAATTGTGTGTGCATATATGTAGTTTTTATATATATATGATTAAAAACCATGTCTATAGCATGTAAATTGCAGCTATAGCCATTTCCCCTTTTTTTATGGGTTAATTTTTTTCTCATGAAAGGACAGGAGGCCTATATCCATTGTTTTGAAAAAATGTTTCTATAGAAAATGTAAATATACAATATAGACATGGATTAATAAAATTGGGCCTACAGTCCTAGAAAAACAATATATAACCACGGTTTTACCGAAATTGTTTCTATAGACCTTGAAAAAAAATCTATAGCCACGGTTTAATAGAAACCAAAGATATATACCTTGTAAAAACCTCTATATCCATGTTTTTACAAATCATGTCCCTATAGGCCTAGAAAAACACACTATAGCCATAGTTTTAAAGAAGGGTGGCTATAGGTATCAAAAAAAATATCCACAATTTCACTGAACCATGCCCATAACCTTCAAAAATATTCCATATTACCACTGTTTTACATAAAATGGTGGACATAACAATGGTATAAATACCTATATAAATAGTTCATTAAAATTGTCCCTATAGTTCTGTGGCTATAGTCAGGTTTCTAGTAGTGTGTACATACAACCTACCGTTTCCATGTTCTTAACATATTTCATTTCACAAAACTGTCATTCATGATTTATCTTTAAAGTAATATTTTAAGTTTTAATATGATAATTATGTCATGATTATTATTTTGGAGAGGATATGACTATATAATATACACTTGAACAAGTCCAGTATTGAAGAAACATGAATGAGAGGACAAGGAAACTAACACCCAAAACAAGGAAAATAATGATAGGTTAATGATGAATGGGTGATAAATTTTTATAATAATCATATATAATATTATAAATATTAATTTCTTTATTTTGTAATTTAATAACATGTTTTAAAAAACTATATATGAGTTCATAGAATGTTTAATCAAAATAAAGCATATGGTTAATGATTTCGTCTAAATTTATATTCCATTAGGAGTTATTTGTTATTATTTAGAGGATCACTTTTTGTTTTGTATATACATTTTGATTTACATGTAATGTCTTCATTCATTAATACTACATTGTATTTTCAGTTTAACTTTGATTAATTTTTTTCAATGGGGTTTGATTGGAATTTTCTATTTGTCAAAATTTATTATGCAATATCACATTCTTTTTTGATTGTTAACATTCACTTAACAACATCTCATTATTGTAATAATTTTTCATCAGAAATTAAATTTATATTAGAAATCCATATTCATTCATGATGGATATTAATTTTTCCAAAATTAGATAAAATTTTTAGATATGTAATTTACTTTGAAATTTATTTTCTTAACTAGGTAAATATTGATAAATCTATATCCTTTACTCAATACAGATATATGAGGCAAAGATAAATTGATTCATGAATTAAATTTATTAATAGATAAATTAGGAATTCATTAGACCTATAATGATTGGTGGGTCCTAGAATTTATATATCTTCTTAAATCATCAATGAGTCTTGTGTTAAAATATTAGTTGGAAATATACTATAAGTTTGTACCTAGTAGTTTTTAATGAGTATTGTGAATGCTATGAATAATAGTGATATAGTTTTCCAAACCAAATCAGTATTTATACAATAGTTTTAGACTATCATAATATATAACATCCAATAATTAAACACTTTTATAATTAATTATTCAATTATTTTTATCCATGATATTTTTAAAATTATATTATTGATGAATGGATTTAATTTTATAATTATTGATTAAATGGCATGCGTTTATATTGATGTATGTTTATATTTATCTTATTACTTATCTAGTTATTTTAATAGATTGTGTACTCGGGTATTTAACTTTCCATGATGCAGAGTCTTATAAATTCTTGATTGTTTCCACTATACTTAAACTTTACTAGGTATTTTAGTTCCCCATTTATTATGTTTCCTTTATCAAGAATCCATGAAGTGTACTATATTTTATATTACATAATATACTAGTTGGAATAATTATATTCACAAAAAATCATGTTTTATTATTTGGATTAAAATGTAATGAGAAACACATGTATGTATATAGTTTTCTAAGACTGCAAAATTATATGGTCCTTTCGGATGTAATTCCTTATCTCTGAAGCCAATGTAATAAACCACGAATAAACTTTAGGATATATAGATCGAGGACACTATATAAAATATCCCTTTTCATGTTATCCCAAAATAAATACTCATTCATATAACTCTAAATTTTCACACTTTCGGATTAATAGACAACATTAAAATATTTAATTCCTATAATAGCTCTATATGTATGTTTGGTGTTTCTAAGAAACATACTCTATTATATAATCTAATAATTCTATCATAATGAATGTTTAACTGAAGAATATTAATCACCTTTTCCCATAATTCTACAGCTTAATATTAGACTCTTTAATCTAAATATGGATGAAGGGTTGAACATTAATTTGAAAAATATATGATATTTAACATTTCCAAGTGATTTCAAGTTCTATATTATATAAATATTTATATATTTTATCCCCTTCAATAATCATAATTTATATAAAAAATATGGTAATTATGAATAAGAGCATCATCCACCTTTTTCCTTCCCAATATAGTGGTGTTAGGAGAAATAATAATTCTTAGTAAATCCAAACTATAAGGCCCCAACCATAAACATTACTTAATCATGAATTAAATGAATAATTCACATTGAGGATCTTTTCAGGTTTATAGTTTTAGATAATTAGGTTATAACTATTACATCTCAAAATATTACATAGTAGACACTTACACTATGTTTCTATAAAATAAAAAACACTTACAAAGAAACATGTCTAGTTCTATGTTTTAGATAGAATGTCTTTCCTTGATCCCATCCTTGACCCTATTCATCTTTAAGTCCTGTGGAAAACATTTCAAAAATATGGGATGAGCATAAAAAGCCCATTAAAGGATACAAAAAGAGGGAAAACTATTAGTTTTTCAAAACAACAAGTAAACCAAGAATACTTTATCAAAGTAATACTTTTCACCTTTATGAAGTAGTAAAAAAATCTTCACTGAATAAAAATCATTACTTACATCTTTTGTAACCAAAAGATTACCATTAAAACCCATATAAAGAAGACATAACATATAAAGGTAACTTGGGACATAAACATACGTAAATGGAATAACCATATGGTCGACTTCCACACATATCAATTAATGGAATAGCCATACGGCCGACATCCATACCTAATGCATTGGAGGTTATAACGTAACCACCCATCCTGGTATTCACGGCACCACCCGTCATATGGTTTATCATGTAACCACCTGTAAAATTTCTATGTAACATCATTACAAATAAAATATTGAAAATATAAACATTTCAATAACAACATTTCATTTTCGATCACAATAAGTAATTCCAAGATATTGAATTAATCAATCCATTTTCAAAAATCATTTAAAAGAGATTTTTTAATCAATGTGTCGCATACCACTTTGAAGCTTTTAATGGAATTACAATTTTAAAACATTAATTTCCATATAAATAAATACTGAAAACAATTTTGAAAACATTGACATTTGAGATTAATATTTAGAATAATGAATCTTTAAAACATTTTAAATGATATTTTTGTTAAAGAGTATTTAACAAAATGAGAGACTCTTGAATACAAATAATTGTGGAATAAAATTTTATCCGAAATTTATAATATCATGAGAATAAATGGATTAATGATAAAATATGCCAAAGTACAGTATACACACCATATAAGAGTGAATTGGTGCATAACAACAATGAAGTCTCAATGGAAATATAAACTGAGATGAAATCCATTATAAAGATGGTATCCTTAAATTAAGGATAAATATATCACATAATTATGTGTGTGATATATAAATACCCCCAATATAAGTGTATATAATGTGTGAAACAATCATAGGTCATTCACACATATTCTTGGAAAAACAAAACCAATTACATAGATATTTAACTCAATGAAATAATATTGAGTTATGATTTCCCATACATGTTTGTATGAATTTATCAATGAGATGATTATGTGTAGAAATACTATATCCACACAGAGGTTTGTGGAAATTACAACATAGATATTCCACACATAATCTTGGCATAATAAAATCAAGAAGTAGAGGTTTAACCCAAATAATTGAATGTGGGTTAAGAAGTTCCCTTACAGAAATCCGACAGCCTAACGGCGTCACATTAAAATTCAGAAAATGAGTTGATGAGAGGGAAAATGGTATCTCATCACATGGACATAATATTTACATAAATAATTATATATAAGAACATATCCCAACATAATAGTATGTGAATTCAAATACATAACAAAATAAGTCTTTTAAAAAGAAGAGGGTGAAATGTCCCCTTATCGAGTTGGGTATCTTTCGAAACGTACACCCCATGGAAAAAGGGTCATAAAATGAAGATGTAAATATACATAAATGAAATTATACTACACAAAGTTTATAATAATGGGCAGTAAATACACCACTCAAAGAAAATAGTGGCAACCATAGCATAAATGTCACGGGAATAAAAGTGAGATGAAAAATCCCTTACGAAAACTCAACAGCCTAACGGCGCCACTTAAAACTTCCAAAAATGGATTTATGAGATAAAATATGGTCTCTAATAATATTAACATAAAAATTATAGTATGAGGAATATAAAATAACATCCCCAAACATAATAAAGATGAGCATAAAAGAAATTACATAAAAGAGAGTACTTAAAAAGAAAGAGAGAGGTTGGATCCCTTACCTCGTGGCCGACATGACTCGATCACTCTTTAATCTCCTGAATAATAAAATTTGGTAAATTTATAATTGCGTAAGGAAATCCTTTAAATATTATTATTCAGTTCATATCACATATTATAATTTTATAATAATTGGTTAATAATGTGAGTTCATATCAGACGTTTTTGTCGATATTCGGTAAATGAGTAAAAATTGAACTTGTAGAAAAAGAATTTTCCATGTAGTTATAGGTACATCATCTCCAGAATAGTATAAATGTTTTAAATATCATATATATCCAGTTTATATTCATTTTTTACTATTCCATAACATTTGAAGATAAAAAGTTAAAATCACCGTTCATGGAGACGCTAGGTCGTACATACGCATGAACGCCACTTTAATTTTTTTGTCATATTAATGGAATTAATGTTAAAAGAGAGATATATATATTATAATTCCAGAATGATATACATCATTTATATGTAATATATGACATATATATCCATTATATATATTTACTTATAATAGTACATAACATTTGGAGAGAAGAAATGAAATGTACCATTCATGGAGACGGTAAGCCGTACGTACGCATTAACACTACTTTCATTTCTTTGGCACATTAATGGAATTAAAACTAAATGAGAGAGATATATATATATTATAATTCCAGTATAATATATATGTTATATATATCACATAAGTTCATCAATTTCATTCTTTATACATTCCATGTATTGCATGAACGAGTCACATCACTTGAGTGGGCGGTAGTCCACACTTCCTCAAATGAAATTATCACATTTGCACAACATGAAAAGCATAAAAGTATGTATTAAATATAAAATAAATAAGAATAGAGAGGAAATAAATATAATATATATCATAAATAAATATAGTTCCATAATAATGGCCACCATGAGAGGTGGTATAAGAAGATAGAACAATCATCATTTCGTGAGGCAGTAATTCACCATCCACAGAAACAGTATGTTCATTAACCATTAGATGGAGGTGTGTGTTAGCGTAGCTCGAATAATCCTCATAACAACATCCTATTATATTTAAGATAATGTTGTTGGTACAAAAAAATTAAATAAAAAGAGTTTAAGGGGTTGGAGAAGCTAAATAAAACAAAAGAACACTAGGGAAGACATTACCTTTAAAACGGGTAACTCTTTTTGATTTGAGCTAAATGTCTTTCTTGGAAAGACTTCTGCCAAAAGTGAGGCTACTAGGATTATTAGAGGGATTCATATAGGAAAAATGGGCAGGGTTTGTCCGATACAAAGGTTTGAGAGGTGGGGGTAAGGATGAAGAGGTGGGGGCCTTTTATAAGAGGAGAGGAGGGGTACTTTTGGAAAGTTATAAAAGGTTACTTTATTATAAAATGATTTTCGGATTTTAAAGGGCCAAAATTATATATTTCGAGGATAAGGTGATAAGAGTTAGAAATCCACCCATACAATAGGTTTTTGACAATTCTAGGTCTTATATTGTACATTATCTATTCTTTTTATTTAAATCATTAAATAATGAGGTTATCGCTGCATAATCATGGTGTCATTAATAATTTAATTTATATAATGTCTAAAAATTATAAAAAAAATATCATGATGTAGGAAATCTTTTTATATTTCTATTTATTATTTATAGTCAAAAATATTACTTGTATATCCCCATGTAAAAATTGATTTAGTAAAACAATAAATGTTTGTGACATTTTAATATTAACATTAAATAAAAAGTTATTAATGTATTTTTCCAACCAATGTGGCTCCATGGGGTCCCCAAGTTGGCCCATGGATTATATTGGTCGTCCATGACTCATACAATAAGGGTAGTACATGTTTCAAGGTTATTTCATATTAGTAAAACATTATTTTTACCTTAAATTACACTAATTACCTTTAATCGTGATTAATAAAACATAAAAGTTACTATTCACCAAACTTTATTTTAATCTCATTGAACCACATTTTACTTCCTAATGACAACCATGTATGTCGGAATTTTTAAAATCAAATCACTGAAGTGGTAAAGTTTCATTTAATCGAAAAATCAGTTTCTTTCACTTCCACATAGTGGTTTCACTATTCATCAAAAATTGATGTTTTTCAGAAAAATACCAAAAATTCACCCTAAGTTATATTTGATATTCCGAATTCAAAAATGATATCTATTTTACAAATTTAAAAAAATATAAGTTGCATTAATTAATTTAATAATTAATTCCCGATGTCAAAACAAATATCGTGTTTTTAAGAAACAATGTCTATTAAAAGATTAACGTCGGTTTAAGTCCAATTTCAAAGTGAAATTAATTCCAATGACCACCATTTGATTAAATGGTAAAAATATATTATAAATACACTTTAATATCAATTAAAAATATTATCTATCCATATAAATAAATCAGATTAAAATGAGGTTTTGAATTAAAATGCAATATTGTCACTAAAAAATTATCTTTATCGGAAAAATAACAAAAATTTACACAAAGTAAATCTTGATGTCGAGATTATAAAGAAGGATTTTATTTTTTCAAATAAAACATATAAAATTTTCTTAAGTATATTTAAAAAGATTTCTCCATGAAAAGGCGGTTAATCGACATTTTAAAGAATATTAGAAGATTTATGCTTAAAATTGGATTCATTTTCATTTTATGCCTCTAACAGTTATTGGATAAAAGTAAAAATATTTGAAAAACATATATAATCATTTTGTAGTTAGTTATGTTCTATCCCGCCATTACAATGGCTCGGAGTTAACTACCATTTTAAATAATATTATTCTATTATTAGAGTGCAACATAAGATTTCAAAGGAACTCGTTGTCGCATATTGGGTACACCATCGAGCATAGCGATACTTTTAAAGTAATATTAATATTTTATTCACAAATATGGATAAATATAAAAATGTCATATTTTTTATTTACCTGGGGTGTTACATCCTTCCCCCCTTTTGTAATTGCATCCTCGCAATTTTAAAATTGGGCTTGGAAACTTCATTGAAATCCCTACATCCGAAAAGGTGTAAATGAAACTATCACTTCAAAAGAAAGAAAGGGAATTACAAAGGTCCCCCGAGTTAACCCATACAAGGATTCCATGTATGTAAAAATGGATATGGAAGAAAAAACAATGGGTCATGTTCCAAGGGAGTGTGATAAAAAACATGTTTAGGAGAAAGTTAACCACTAGAAAATCACAAACTTGTGATGGGTTAAACGATATTGGATTCCCCAGTAGAAAAAGATAATGGACAACATTTTTTTATATTACTTTTAATTGAGGAATTTATTTTTGAGCTTAACTAAAACATAAGGAAACATACTTACTTGTCATGTTGACTTTCAACTTTTACTGGATTTCTTACACGAACTCATATTTTCTCCAAAAGATGAGTATTTAGGATGAATTGTTTACATTAAGAGAGCTATAATAAACTTCTATAGAATCACCTAATCCACAAAAGAGAACTGTATACTTCCCATGTTTTTAGACCATAACCAAAACTAAAACCAAAAAGGTTTGTATGAGATCAGATAATATCCAAAAAGGATAATCCTTTATAAAAAATCTATTCTTAATCTCCAAAATATGGAAAACAATACCCAAAGATCAATAAAGACCATTCAATAAAAAATTTGTCCATAACATTATTCAAAGTAAGCCAAACTAAGATTGAAACATAAATATTTGAAAGATTTATTCACATAGTCTTCCAAGGTAAAAATTAACATTTATCTCCAAATAACATTAGATTCTCTTAAAGTCTCATATTGAAAAGTAATTAGCCTAATCACATATCCTCCATGATAGGTTAATCATTTCCATAGATAACCCAAAATAAGATTACTCTTGATTCCTAAAATCATTTAACTAAAAATAATTGGTCAAACTAACCACGACCTTCACGTAGTCCAGTGGTAGGTGATAAATACCAGTCACACTTTGGTTGTGAGTTCGTTTCCCACAGCTTTGTCCAACGCGACGGGTTGTCACACGGTCTACATGTTGACCTTTTTCCAAAACTACATGATTCTTAATACATTTCCCAAAACGAGATAAAATCTTAAAAAATGATAATAACATATTTTAATCTCATGTTTATCTCATGCCTTTCATTTTCCATCATTTCATAGAGTAACCCTTAATTATCTAAAAAGTAAGGATCATATAAAACCTAATGGTTACCTTTATAATTATTAACTGAACATCCACATCGAGTTGGTCATCTCGTACATGATGTATTAAAGAACTGACCAAGGTTCAACTAGTTTATCATGACTCTTTGATAGTCGGTTTAGCACAACCACGAGATTCTTCATTGAATCCCCCATTTCATCTAGTCTCTTAATCGGTGAACCACCATAGTTTCCATCAAACCCATTATCACATTGGTTCCCGCTAGATCCATCCATTTACTAAAAACCGAAATGTCAGTGTGCGTACATCAACAAAATCATCATGTACTAATGAGGAAGATAAACACTAAGATATACTTACTCATTCACTTTATCTAAAACTAGGACTCTTTCTGAAATCCTAACCATTATGGTAATGTCACTTATGCTTAGAGAATACCCTAACCTCTAAAGTTATCTATACCGAACTCTAATACAAACTATAAGGCCCTGGCCATAAACATTACATAATCATGAATTAAATTAATAATTCACATAGAGGATCTTTTCAGGTTTAGAGTTTTAAAGAATTAGGTCATAATTATTACATCTCAAAAGATTACATAGTAGACACTTCTACTAAGTTTCCATAAAATAAAAAAACACATAAAAATAAACATTTCTAGTTCCATGTTTTAGATAAAATGTCATTCCTTGATCCCATCTTTGACCCTATTCATATTTAAGTCATGTGGAAAACATTTAAAAAACATGGGATGAGCATAAAAATCCCAGTAAAGGATACACAAAGAAGGAAAACTATTAGTTTTTCAAAACAACAAGTAAACCATGAATAATTTATCAAAGTAATCCTTTTAACCTTTATGAAGTAGTAAAAAAACTCTTCACTAAATAAAATATCATTATTTACACCTTTTGTAACACAAAGATTACCATAAAACACATATAAAGAACACACAGAATATAAAGGTAACTTGGGACATAAAAATAATTAAATGGAATAACCATACGGTCGACTTCCATACATATCACTTAATGGAATAACCATACGGCTGACTTCCATACCCAATGCATTGGAGGTTATAACGTAACCACCCGTCCTGGTATTCACGGCACCACCCGTCATATGGTTTATCACGTAACCACCCATAAAATTTCCAAGTACCATCATTACACATAAAATATTGAAAATATAAACATTTCAATAACAACATTTCATTTTCAATCACAATAAGTAATTACAAGATATTGAATTAATCAATCCATTTTAAAAAATCCTTTAAAAGAGATTTTTTAATCAAAATCTCTCATACCACTTTGAATCTTTTAATGGAATTATAATTTTAATAAATTATTTTCTATATAAATAAATACTGAAAAACATTTTGAAAACATGTACATTAAATATAAAGATTTAGAATAATGGATCTTTAAAACATTTAAAACGATATTTTTGTTAAAGAGTTTTTAACAAAATGAGAGACCCTTGAATACAAATAATTGTGGAATAACATTTTATCTGAACTATATAATATCCTGAGAATAAATGGATTCATAATATAATATTCCAAAGGACATTATACACACATTATAAGAGTGAATTGGTGCATAACACCAATTAAGTCTCAATGGAAATGGAAAATGAGATGACATCCGTTATAAAGATGGTATCCTTAAATTAAGGATAAATATATCACATAATTATGTGTGAGAAATATAAATACACCCAATATAAGTGGATATTAAGTGTGAAACAATAAGAGGTCATTCACACATATTCTTGGGAAAACAAAACCAATTAAATAGATATTTAACTCAATGAAATGAGATTGAGTTATGATTTCTATAAAAGTTCGTAAGAATTTATCAATGAGATGATTATGTGTAGAAATAGTATATCCACAAAAAGGTTTGTTGGAAATTACCACATAGATATTCCACACATAATCTTGGCACAATAAAATCATGAAGTAGAGGTTTAACCCAAATAATTGAAATTGGGTTAAGAAGTTCCCTTACAGAAATCCGACAGCCTAACGGTGTCACTTTAAAATTCCGAAAATGAGTTGATGAGAGAGAAAATGGTATCTCATCACTTGGATATAAAATATAAATAAATATGAATATATAAGAATATATCCCAACATAATAGTATGTGAATTAAAAGACATAAAAAAAGAAGTCTTTTAAAAAGTGGAGGGTGAAAGGTCCCCTTATCGAGTTGGGTAACATTCGAAAAGTAAACCCCATGGAAGAAGGGTCATACAATGAAGATTTAAATAAACATAAAGGAAATTATAATATACAAAGTGTATAATAATGTTTAGTACATACACCACTCAAAGGAAATCGTGGCAAATGTAGCATAAATGTAACGGGAATAAAAGTGAGATGAAAAATCCCTTACGAAAACTCGGCAGCCTAACGGCGCCACTTAAAACATCCAAAAATGGATTTATGAGATCAAATAGGGTCTCTCATAATATGAACATAAAAATTACAGTATGAGGAATATAAAATAACATCCCCATACATAATAAATATGAGCTTAAAAGAAATGAAATAAAAGAGAGTACTTAAAAAGAAAGAGAGAGGTTGGATCCCTTACCTCGTGTCCGACATGACTCGATCGTTCTTTAATTTCCTGAATAATAAAATATGGTCAATTTATAATTTCTTAAAGAACTCCTTTAAATATTATTATTCAGTTAATATCACATATTATAATGTTATAATAATTGGTTAATAAATTGAGTTTATATCAGATGTTTTTGTTGATGTTCAGTACATGAGTAAAAATTGAACTTGTTGGAAAAGAATTTTCCATGTAGTTATAGGTACATCATCTCCAGAATAGTATTAATGATTTAAATATCATATATATCCAGTATATATACATTTTTTACTATTACATAACATTTGGAGATAAAAAATTAAAAGCACTGTTCATGGAGACGGTAGGCCGTACGTACGCATGAACGCTACTTTCATTTTTTTGTCATATTAATGGAATTAAAGTTTAAAGAGACATATATATATATTATAATTCCAGAATGATATCCATAATTTCGATTTAATGTATGACATATATATCCATTATATATATGTACTTATAATAGTACATAACATTTGGAGATATGAAATGAAATGTACCGTTCATGGAGACGGTAAGCCGTACGTACGCATGAACACTACTCTCATTTCTTTGGCACATTAATGGAATGAAAACTAGAAGAGAGAGATATATATAAATATTATAATTCCAGTATTATATATATGTTATATATATCACATAATTTAATCAATTTCATTCTTTATATATTCCATGTATTGCACGAACGAGTCACATCACTTGAGGGGGCGGTAGTCCACACTTCCTCAAATTAAATTAATGTATTTTCACAACATGCAAATCATAAAGGTATGTATTAAATATAAAATAAAAAAGAATAGAGAGGAAATAAATATAATATATATCATAAGTAAATATAGTTCCATCATAATGGCCACCATGAGAGGTGGTATGAGAAGATAGAATAATCATCGTTTCGTGAGGTGGTAATTCGCCATCCACAGAAACAGTATGTTCTTTAACCATTAGATAGAGGTGTGTGTTAGTGTAGCTCGAATAATCCTCATCAAAAAATCCTAGTTTATTTAATATACTTGTGTTATTACAAAATAAATAAATAAAACGATTTTAGGGGGTTGGAGAAGAAAAATAAAACAAAAGAACACTAGGGAAGGTATTACCTTTAAAAAGGGTAACTCTTTTTTATTTGATCTCAAAGGCTTCATTGAGAAGCCTTATACCCAAATTGAGGTTTCTAGGAGTAAGATATGGATTTGGAGAGACAAAATGGGCAGGGGTTGGCCGAGCCAAAGGCTTGAGTGGTGTGGGTAAGGTGGTAGATGTGGGGACCTTTTATAAGAGGAGAGGAGGGGCACTCTTGGAATGTTATAAAAGGATACTTTATTATAAAATGATTTTCAGATTTTAAAGGTCCCAAAATTATATATTTTAAGGATAAGATGATAAAAGTTCTAAATACACCCATACAATAGGTTTTTGACAAGTGTAGATCTTTTATTTTACATTATCTTTTCATTTTATTTAAATCATTAAATAATGAGGTAATTGCTGCATCATCATAGTGTCATAAATAATTTAATTTATATAATGTCTAAAAATTATAAAAAAAATATCATGATGTAGGAAATCGTTTTAGATTTATAATGAATATTTATAGTAAAAAATATGACTTTTATAACCCCACTTAATTTTTTTTAGTAAAACAATACATGTTTGTGACATTTTAATTTTAACATTAAATAAAAAGTTATTAATGTCATTTTCCAACCAATGTGGCTCCATGGGGTCCCCAAGTTGACCCATGGATTGTCTTGGTCGGCCATGAAACATCCAATAAGGATAGGACATGTGTAAAGGTATTTTAATATTATTAAAACATTTTTTACCTCCAATTATACTAATTACCTTTAATCGTGATTAATAAAACATAAAAGTTATTATTCACCAAAAATTATTTTATTCTCATTGAACCACATTTTACTTCATAATGACAACCATACATGTTGTATTATTGAAAATAAAATCATAGAAGTGGTAAAGTTTCATTTAAATGAAAAATTAGTATCTTTAACTACCACTTAGTGGTTTCACTATTCATCAAAAATTGATGTTTTTCATAAAAACAACAAAAATTTACCCGAAGATATATTTGATATTCCAAATTCAAAAATGATGTCTATTTTAAAAAATTCAAAACATATATGTTTCAATAATTAATTTAATAATTAATTCCCACTGTCAAAACAAATATCGTGTTTTTATGAAACAATATCTATTAAAATATTAACACAAATTTAAGTCCAATTTCAAAGTGAAATTAATTAAAATGACAACCATTGGATTAAATGGTAAAAATATATTCTAAATACACTTTAATATCAATTAAAAATATAATATATCCATATAAATTAATCATATTAAAGGGTGGTTTTGAATTAAAATGCAACATTTTCGCTAAAAAATGATCTTTATTAGGAAAAGAACAAAAATTTACACAAAGTAAATTTTGACCTCCATATTCTAAAGAATGATATTATTTTGTCAAATAGAACATATAAAATTGTCAAAAATATATTTAAAAAGGGTTCTCTATCAAAAGGAAGTTAATCGACCCTTTAAAGAATATTATAATATTTATGCTTAAAATTGGATTCATTTGCATTTTACGCCTCAAAAATTTATTGGATAAAAGTAAAAATATTTGACAAACATATATAATCATTTTGTAGTTAGTTCTGTTCTTTTCGGCCAATACTATGGCTAGGCATTAACAACCATTGATAATAATATTATTTTATTATTATATTGCAATGTAAGATTTTAAAAGAACTCGTTGTCACGTATTGGGTATGCCATCGAGCATACCGTTCTCTTTAAAAAAGTATTAATATTTTATTCACAAATATGGATAAATATAAAAATGTTATATTCCTTATTTACCTGGGGTGTTACAAAAACTATCTCCTTTTCTATATATTAATCTTCTTTTATTGGAATATATAATTCATGATTCTATAATCCATATATATATATAACCATTTACAATAAATATAATTCAACAATTTTTTCAATGATAAAATTACTAACTCATATTCCAAAACATCGTTCTGTTAGATTTTCTCTTATGTCTTCTATTTTCATGAGGTATAATCTATCACCATGAAATTATTCAAGTGGATTTACTCCAATACCAACATTGATAAATCACTACAAATAAAAAAAATTATTCTACACTATTGTATATTGATAGTATAGGTTCACTAACAAAACATCTATTCAAATCATTCAATTTTTCCTCACATTATTTGTCTATAAGAACATATCACTGTTATATTAAAAAATTTCTTGTGGATTATATAAATGTTGAAATTGTTTATAAATTGATTATAATTATAACCAAACATAGAAAAAATAGATCTTATATACCATGGTTGGCCTTTTCAAATGCTCATTAACATCTAAATTTGAAGTGTTTATCAATATACCCTAAAACTAGATTATATGGTGTGTGAATGAAAAATTATATCAAAAATTCATAGTTGATATATTGGACATACAACTTATCTTTCCTCTAGGTCTACAACAAAATCATCAAATTATCTTAATTTTATTCCTTTTTATTTGAATATATTATAATAAAATTTATAAATATTATCAAAAAATAATCAAGGTTATATATAGACTATATTTATGTGACACACCATGATAAGAGGGGACATGGTGTGTCTAAATGGAATTGAAATTAATTGTTAATTACCATACCTCATATTGAATGCTATCTTTAGTATATAATTTTTTCACCCATGATTGATGATAGCCATATTGAAGGTATATCAGTGGAAGGTTTTGATATCCACAAAATTGATCAACTAATTCATCAATATGGAGTGTAGGATAATTTTTCTTGGTAGTTTTTTAATTACTTTATTGATAGTCAATTCATAGATAAATTGACCAATTATTATTCATAATAAGTAAAATAGGTTCCATGCATGGTGATACAATCAAAAATATGAATCCCTCTTATATATATTTTTCGAGTTTTTTATTTAATTCGAACTCCTCAATAGGAGTTATTCTTATGGATTATTTTATAATAATGTATCTCCATGTTTGAATTATATTGAAAACTCAACATCATAATTTGGGGGATAACAATCTGTGTCATCAAGAAATACATATTTATATTACTAAACATGTGGATTATCATCAATGTTGATTTTATGCACAAAAATTTGATAAAAAAGCCTCACATGAATATGTAGTAAGATCCATAAAGTGGAATTGATTACCATTGGATTTTCACATTATCCATTCGATAATATATAAACATATGATTATTTTAAATATCAATCATGACTTCCCTTCTTTGGAAATAGATATGGGATTTATATACACAATATAATTCAGGCAAAAAATAATATCCAATACAACTTGAGGGTGAATTAAATGATATTTAGGAATAAATTTCCCATAAACATCTAAAAGAGAAGGCTTATATACTTGATATACGATCATTGATAAATATAGTGTTTTTTCTTACAATTCATCATCAAATACTTGCAGTTTTAATGTGATAATATTAAAAAAATAGTTTGTAGATCCATAATAAGATATTATATTTATAGTTTCATAGTGAATACTATTTGTTTCTTTTATTTTGTAATTCTATTGGACCATTTAAATTTTAATAGTGAAGGACTTCCTATTACCTTTTTTCCTAGGATGTTATTGGGGCCTATCATTCTCATTAGCTCTTGGTTTGGGGAATTGAATTGTATAAAGACCTTCCCCCCTACATCGAAAACATTCAACTTTATTTATTAAATCCTTCTTATACTATTTTATATTTAACAAAAATTTTCTTCCCCATTTCAGAGTCACTATCACTATGTCCATCCTTTCTATACTTGAAGCATTTTCTAGTTCTTTTGAGATAATTTTTCATGTTCTTTTCCCATCATTTTAATAATGTATGTATTTTTTATTTCATAACACAATATTATTTACTATCTCGGTCTATATGAAGTTATATTTATACATTATTGTTAATAAAAATGGATTAATAATTGTAGTTAACACTCCAATTTCCACCTTTCAATCACATTGAACAATTTGATTAATGTTTTCTGATGTATCTATGTCCAATTCCATTTGAATCCCAAGATTCAGGTATCTATATAAATGGTCAATTTGTCTCATATATTTAATTATAAATCTATATGTGTACCTTATGATCTATATAAGTTTTAATTATTAGTTACCAATGGATTCATCATCATTCAATTTCAACACCCAAAAGTCCCTTTCAACCATAGTAAAGAGATTTAAAGGAATGTATTTATTGTGAAATACACACTTAAACAAATCCAATTCTATGGCGTTTATTGAGTCTACTTTTTATATGTCATTGATTTTTTTCCACAACTGGTCAGTATCACCTTCCATGGGGTGTCCTGTTGAGAAAAATTTATACTAGTTAATGTAAAAAGTATTGGAAGATTTATTTTTTATCGCATTGATCCATAGAGTGAGGGTATATCTTGTTACATAAAATAAAAAATTGATTTTTTCTTCCTCTATAGTGGATTATTATTCTCAACATGGTATGAATTAGCACTCATAGCTTGAAATAGTTGATTCATCATTGATATAAGATATTACATCCCAACACCAAAGGCATTTGGTTTCTCATGAGGTATTTAATTTAATTTTCCATCATATTTATTATTTACATGATTCCATATAGTTCCATAAATTTAAAAAAATGAAAAATTTAACAAATAAGTGTTGAGTAATTATAAATTGTGTAAGAAATCATAAAAAACCATTCATGCGATGTCCTAAATTATTACACATTCTTTTTAGTTTATGGGACATTGGGTTTAACCTAGACCATCCATTGTAATTATATATTCAAATCCAATACAATGATTTATAAATAAAATTTTGATTATCTGAAGAATCTCCTTCAGCGGTATCTATAATGTTTTATAGTGTCAAGACCACATATATTTTACTAGTTATGATGGATTTAGATCCAAATATTTCCATTTTAGAGTGGATATCCATAGGTTTATTTAATTCATATCCAAATAGACATTCCAATATCCATACTATGATATATTTTCGAGGAAACAAACATTTGACTCATTACCACAATGTATTATAGGATAATCATAATTTTATCAGTAAATTTTTATCATCACGGTTTTCTAAAATAACTAAACCCTGCTAAGATACCAATTTTGGAAACTCATTCATAAAAAGATAAATATTATGCCATTTAAGAAGAATATTCAATACATATTACACATATACTCCCTTAAGGATGATTTAGGTTTACTATTTTTTAAGGAATGAAACATAATAAACCAGTTTATTCAAATATTATCGATTTTTTTCATTAAAAATCATATTTTCCCCATGTAGCAGTATCACACTTAATTTGTTCCATCAAAAACTAGGGAACCAAAACATATGAATGGGTAATATCAGATGCTCAACAAGGGTAATCATAAAAGATGCCAATAATAATATAGTATAAGATGATCATATAAGTATGATATTATAATCCAGTGTATGTTCTCAATATAAAAGTATTATACATAGAAAATAATAGATTATAAACTCTATAATCATGGAATATCTTTAATAATGATCAATAAGGGTGTTAATGATGTAATCTTCATTCTATATTCATAACATAGAAATGTGGTGTCATAATCTTTTGATAATAAATAGATATATCTATACCCATGCATCAACATATAAACATTGTTATTATTAATAATTTATGAAAATAATCTTGTAAATGTAACTATATGGAATCATACTCATGCATAAATATATTAACAAAGATATTAATAATAATATCCTTTTTTATCATCATCATTATCTCATGAGATATCAATATCACATTTTCCAATACATTAGAGGGATATGATCAACACAACCATCACATTATCATATACCATTCAGATGTATTTAATAATATCTTAAAATCATTTATTATTATTTTCATTTCTTAATGTGTGAAATGATAAATGTTTTCAATATAAATTTTATCATTATAATTGGAAACAATCCTAAAATATACTAAGGTTGGTATCATTTGATCGTGTCCCCATTAAATCATAAGCAACATCAAAATACATTTTGAGAGATGATAATACCATAAAACATAACTGGAACATTACTTGAGGAAATTATGGTTTACAAGAAAACATTTTAATGAGGTTTTCTACATTCATAAAAAATATTCTGGACTAAAGATGAAATAAAAAAATTTCTTGAAAACATTTTATCAATCAATTTATGTACTAAAGAGAAAAAACTAGTACTATAACATGAAAAATACATTAATAAAAAATGGAAAATAAAATATATGTGGTTTTAAAGATAATATATATATAATTTCCTTCAACAAAAATTTTCATTGATAATCCTAATATGAAATAAGATTATAACATATACTCCTTACCTCAAATCATGTATTTCTTCATACATATTAAAACCTCATGTATGAAAAGTATATACTAAAGATTTACCTATGAAAAAGTCATAATAATATAAAAATCATAACATATATCATTTTTATATAACATATATCACCCATTATTTAAATTTGTTTTATTAAAATCACTCTTCAATGTGATGACTACTTTATTTTTTATTATTTTTTCGGTTCAGCAGTCTTGATACTTGTATTTTGATCATTATTCTATCATATATACGTTATTAATATTTTTAGGTTTATAATATTTAATTATTATATAAAATATTAAAACTATTCTTATAAATCAATGATAAATTTGGAATTACATCACATTGTAAAGACGATAATCTCTATGTACACTATTGTGATGTTCATAATTTTCTATGGATAAACCAAAAGAAATGAAAGTAATTATTAAAAATTAAAAATATACTATATTATCATAAATAACAAATATATATATAGTATACAAGTAATTATAAAAATCATTTTTAATCTCTAATGAAAAATGAAATGCATATCTTTATGACGGAGGTAGTCCATATATATGCACAAGTAATGTTTTCTTCTTTCATGTGGGATAAAAAAGTGGTGGCTAATTGTGTGGAATTATAATAATAAAATTAAAATATATTTAAATAACATGGTAAATTATTTTAAAATGGATACAATTTTCTAGATTTGGTAGAAAAATAATTAAATTGTAAGTGATTTGTTGAGAGTTATACATATTCCTTGAGAAACCACCTTCATCATACACATATTGACATAAAATGATGGTATTTTTGAAATAACCGCATATCTAGTCTGTAAGGATGTAATATATATAGGAATTAGGGTATTCCCTAGGAAATATATATAGACAAAACATTATTAATAAACTATGATAGAAGGTGTCCAATTATTAGTGAGGCAAAAGACATATATTTAATTACATAATAGATTAAATAATATATGAATAATAATAATTTCATTTGGATGCACAAAACACAAAATTAAAGGATAGTTTATTATAGGGTAAAAATAAACTCATCCAGTCAAATTTAATCCAATTTATGATAAATCTTATTCCATCCCTCCTAGTAAAAAAACTAAAGCCATTTTAACCTTAAAGGTCCAAAATTAAAAATGCACCATGATGACATAATTATATGAATAAAATTGGTGGAATTATATATTTTTTAATTATGATTCCAAATTTAGAATAAATTTTATTATAATAATTTTATATAGGATTAATTAATTATTATTAGTATAACAACATAAAATGTATGACAAAAAAGATCATCTCTAGAAATACATGATTAAAATTAATAATGATGTCACATTGAAATCAAACAATTAGATGGTTTCCACAAATATTTTTTCAAATAATATAAAAATTATTTTTTTTATAAATTTTAATTAAGAAGAAATTGAATGGAAAATTCCAACCATTCCATTAAATGAAAATAATCAAAATAGTATTAAATTTGAATAAAATATCAAATATGTTCCCAAAAGGTAATCTTGGGTTCCCAACATCAAAATAAAATTTTCAAATATTTTATTTAATTCAGTTTAATTATATTAGGTCTAAAAATTTATAAAAACTCATTATCTCGGGATTAAATCAAAATAATGTCATAAAAGAGATATTACTTGAAAAATTGATTTTTTCACAATTCACAAGGAAATAAACTATTTTAGAAAAATCTAAAATATAAACCATATGGGAATTTTTGTATTATTATTCAAAAGCATATATAATTATTTGAAATAAAAATTTTAAACATGAAATATAATAATAATAATGTTGATATACCAAATGAAATAAACCCCATTTTTCAATCAAATTGTATTTTGAGATCATAAAATGTCTTTAATATAAGTTGAGAAATTATTTATTATTAATTAATAAATTATTTTTCACCAAGTAAATTCATTTTTAATAATTTTTTCATATGTTTTAAATTTATATTCATATTGTCAAATTTAATATTTAGGTTATAAGAGTCACCATTGAAAAATAATATTTATATATTATATTGAAATTATCGTATAGCACAATTTTGTGGGTTGAGAATGCTATTGAGATTATGAAATTTATGTAAATATAAATATATCATTATATATTGGGGTGTTCTTGGATTTTTGGTGAACGGTAGCATTTTGGTAGTGTATATTGGGATCTATGATCTAGTTATGAGATGATAAGTAAGATCCTAAGTGGGGGAGTATTATATCAATCACAAGGGTAATTAAACTAATGTTGGGTAGGTCATGGGGATATGAGATCAGTCATTGTATGAACATTTTGGAATCTAATTTCTAGTGTGTTGATAGATCTATAAACACAAATATTCATAGGTCACTGTTGTGTATAAATACAGATACAATATTGGAGGGAGTCCTAGTGTGTACCTCAGTCTTAGGATAAAATAATATAATATAAGATTTATAATAATTGAGGTGCATCAATACTCATGGTATGGTAGATCATGATATATTTTTACTACTAGTTGAGTATTCATAAGGTTGATTTCACCAGTTTTGTGTATGGAATGTTGTGCGGGACATTAAAATGATCCTAGGATACCTTAGGGAAATGGAACTATGATCAGCTAATTTGGAAGCACATTGGTGGATGAAGATGATATTCTTTGAGACATGTTCGATGGAGGTGCAATGACTATTGGTTTTTTATATTTTTAGATAGGGTGTATAAGAAAGCACATTAGGTACATCATTTGGGATATACTGGGTGTGTTTCGAGGACTATCATTTACCTTTAGATTAAGAACCATCATTTAGGCCCTATACGTATGTAAGAGGATAAATTCAAAAAAATTAAAGAATGAAGTGTATTACAAGTTTTTAAGTTATATTTCCATAATAAATTGATGAAGTTTTCTTGGACCCATTTTGGGAACATCATTATAATGTGATAGATACATTGTAGAAGGAAATTATGAAATAGGGGATGAAAAATAGAATGTCTTGGTCTTTATAAATTATGTTCTATATATGGTAGCACTATAGGCTAGATTATCAATTAGATGAACACACCAAGCCATTCTCAAAACAACTGGGGATTTTCATGAACAATCTATATATTTTGGTATTTAATTTTAGCAGTGTCCAGTGTTTTAGTGGATTAAGAACATTAAATTCAAATTTTCACACGAGAAGCATGTTTAGCATTCAAGGAAGGGACACATACAAATGATGTAGGTTTCATGAATAATTTAATTTGGGTAGTACAGTTGGAAAATTGAAAATCGTAATTGGGTTGGATAAGTGTTATGGTAGATAATATTTAAAATCCCATTAGTATGGAGGGGTTTGAATATTTAAAAGGAACTTGAATTTTCATCTAGGTTGATGGTTGGTTTTGGGGTCTAGGATTCAGTTCAATTTTTCATGATTTCATTAATCCAAAGGTACTAATTTGTATAATTATTGAATATAAATAGGATTCATGGATGTTCAATAAAGTATCAGTGTCATTCAGCTGATTTTTGTGCTTGTTGACAACTCTAAAAATAATACACAGTTTGGGTTGTATAGAATAGAGAAAACAACATTGTTACCCAAATATTGGAGGAGTTTCAGTTGAAAATCTATCAAAAATGATTACTTTACATTAATATGGAATATATTTCTTGAAACAATCATCATTATCGGGTGAACCATGATTCATGGGATGGACATGGGGCATGATGTAGGGTTTTCACAAGGTTTTAGAATAACTATGTAAAATTTTAAAGAATGATATAGTACATATATGTATATATGGAACATGGTTAGGTAATCTATGTACCCAACCATGCGAGATGTGTTTTCTTAGAAAAACCTTTCCACTAGGTCTATGCAATGTTTTGAATACTATGTGACCAAACACTTATTCGTATTAAAAATGATATTTTTATCATTTTTTCTTGTTAGAAATTAATATGGGGAGTCAATATTCCTATCATATCATACATTCATGTGAAAATAATTCCATCACCATTTTTTCCTTTTTTATCATCATTTCTAGATTAATTCTATTGAATTTCTTTAATAGACTGAGGTTACTTCGTAGCTCTGGTGATCTCTAAAATTTATTCCCTTTATTTTTCTGTAATTTCCTCGTCCTTGGTTTAGTGTTTCAACACTAATTCCAATGGATCATGGTGGAATTAGATGAAATGGATGGTTATTTCCATCAATCATCTTAGATGATGTGCTATGACTTTTTTTGGATGACATCACATACCATTTCAATGAGGTACATCTCCATGATGAATTTATTAAGGTGTCCACTTATATTAAATAAATTTACATGCTATTCAGAAGTGTATTTTTGGGTATCATTCCTAGTTCAATTCAGGGAGAATGATATTGACATTTTGTGTTGAGTTAGGTGCGGCACCAATGTGGTGAGGTTACCGAGTGAACATCTCAGTGGGTTTTCCATTTGGAATAATTATTTTTATTAAATTGTAAATACTTTAATTAAATATAATTTATTTAAAAGGGTCTATATATAATTTTGGGATACTTGTGGTTTGGGTGATAGTTTTTGGTTTTTTTTTGCGTTTAAATGACCCTTTTCATGAGTTTTCTGAGTAAGAATTAAAAAAATGGATAGCTTCCAAAGAGGTAGGTGTTCATGGGTAATCTATATAATGTTTAATTAAATTTATTAAATTATATAATATGCTAATAAACACTACTAAAGATTTTATCCCATTAAAAATATTTAAATGTATTGTAAAATATTGATTGAATTTTTAATTATATATTACACCTTATATAAACTATACAATTGTTGAGACACTGTTGGACTATGTGTTATGGATTGTTAGACAAAGTTATAGATGGAAAGAATAATAATTAAAAATTATTACCATTATAGTTAGAATCTCTTGATGGATGTTCTTGAGTTAATTTGGAATGGCTATGACTTGGTGTCTCATTCCTAGTATTATTAAGAGACCAATGATTTGGGGTGTGATGTGGCTTGAGATGGATAGACCTTGAAGACCATGGGAGGTCCCTTGAGGTCTGTTTATAGTGGGTGGAAATATCATTGGTTTGAATGGATTATGCAAGGTAATCAGACTAACAAAAAATGGATTTTGGATTTTAGATGGTTCATAAGACTTACCTCATGGCCTTTTCTAATAATGCCTAAACCATGTTCCCTATAGGTTCATTCCCTATTTAATACCTTCTTAAGGGGAATGATGTCATTTGTGAGAAACATTATGACCTAATACAAGACTAGTATTGGGGATCCCATGTGGGATAACACTATTATTGGTGACCAAGTGGACCATAGTGGTAGCCCAAGTAATTTTTACACTAATGAGGGGGTGTTCTTGGGTTTGGATGGTGATAATGGGATTAAGAGTTCATAAAAATTATTTTTAAATTATTTTTATATATTATATAGAAATTGTTTTGGGGAAGTGATGATGTTATTTGATAAATTATTCACCCTTGTGATGGTCATTTTATATGCATGAAAAAACATACACTGGTGAAGTATTTTTTGATTAATAGAATATTCTCCTCGGGGTTTATTTATACCATCTGAAGAAGCACTAATATGGGTGATATCTGATACATTTTCTTTTATTCAATGGCTGATAAAACCTCAATATAGGATTTTTATTAAACATAGCATGGAAAAATATATCATGGAAGGGTATGTGATACTATTTTAGGATGCTCCATGTGTTTGGATCCAAAGATGATTGAATTACTAATCGATATTTCTAGGAGTATTACCAGGTTCAATGTTACTTATTGATGATAAAGTTATATGGATGAGTTACATGATTATTTTTGAAATTTTTTTAAGAGAAAAATCTTGTATAAGAGGTATATGATTCTAGTGATCTTATGTTCAATATGATAAATATTTCACTGGGTAGTTGTATGATACATATGGTTTTTTTGTTTTTGAGAAAAATCTCATTAGGGATGCACTAGATACATGATATTAACATTTTGAATATAAATAAAAATTATATTGGGGCCATGATCATTATGGACTACTAATGGAAACTATATAATTAGCCAATGAATGTATGGTTGCTGGGGGTAACCATTCATAGTATTCAAAATGATATGGTACATGGTACAAGGGTTTTTACAATATAGATGATGTTTATAAAAACATTTTCTTGTTGATCAATGGATGTATTTTGGTCTATTTTTTATTATTATTCAAAAGATTATTTATTTATTCTGATCAAATAACATGTACATATCAGAATTATTTTTACATTATGAGACTATTCTGGTTGTGCAATATTGAGCTAATTACTAACATAATTATCCTATTTCCATCAAACTAGATTACCTGAGCATCCACCAAAATTTTCAGGTTTAGTATTGGGTGTGTCCTTAAACTGCATGGTCCTGTTGGAGCATCACAGATAGCATTAGGAGATCATGCTCATAGAATGCTTGTTGACTATAGAAGATCCTTATATGTATTTATTTTGGAAATTTTACTTTTTATATTGGTTTTTTCTATATTATCACGCCATTAATTAATATATACTCAATTCTTGTATATTTTTACTTCATTTGAGATCCCAGATTTCAATTACCATACTATTTCCGATGTACTGTGATGGTTATGGATTTTGTATTATATTTGGTTATTTATTTTATGATCATGGAAATTTATAGATGAGATAAAATTCTACCTTGGTACCTTCATTTGCCCTAATAGTTAGATTTTAGCCTTGGGAATAAGGAGCGGTGTGCTTGAGGTGAATAATGATTTCTAGTATTGGAACTAATTAGTGGTTTGGGTTAGTTAGAAGTTAGAATTATCAAACATGATCATTGATTTTTACGACTTATGTTTATTGTTTCTGGGAATATAAACTCACATTTTTTGTACTATTTCTATTCAACATGATATAAAGATGAGTGAAGTAATTTAGATATCTAAAAGGGTGCTTTGTATGGTTTGATTATGTAAAAATGTTTTCAAGTATTGTAAAATATGTTTCCTGTGTTACTAGTCCTCAATGACCATAAACCAAAATTTTCACTAGGTTTAGTTTGATTATTGTGATATATAATATTAACGTGCAATTTTTTTAAATAAAAACATAAAAATACTAACATTTTATCAATGTAATTTTTTTTAAAGTATTTTTTTTATCACCAAACCATACAGTTCATGCCTAGTGAACCTCAGTTAATATCAAAGGAGTGTTTACTTATTTTTTAGGATTAGTTTAGTTATTTTTTATGATTATTTAATATAATTTTTGGGATTTGATAAGTTATTATTTATTTTGATAAGAAATTTTTTGTGAAAGCCCTTGAGGTAAATATATATTATTCAATATATAGGTTAACCTCCTAATATTTTTGTCATGTGGGTATTTTTTTGTCTCCATGATATAACGTACCTATATGAATACTCTAATTAGATGTCAGGTTTTAAAGATATTTAAATAAGCATAATAACCCTAAAAATAGTGTGATGGGTGTTAACTAAATTTTGACATATTCCAGGACAATGATGCCTAGATTTATGTATTTTCTAAATCTCCTAATAGATATGTTTTCAATAGAAAATTATATTTACAATCAATTATGAGTGGTTAATTATTTTTGGAGATTAGGTTAAGGTGTATAAGTTAAGCCACACACATAAATCATAAACGAAACATAAAGGTAAATAGGTTAAACTATAATTCAATGGTACGGTTTTAAGAGTTATCCATTTAAGATGAGGTTTTTCTAAAAAAATTGATATAATTCTAATATAGTAATTATTATTATAAAATTACATAAAATACATATTATTTTTATAATGGATAAAATTAAAGGAACCATTATTTTAATGACTTCCACTGATAATGTCGAAATTATCCCAATGATAAATTTAATAGGATGTGAGATAGAGTGTGAAATGTTTCAATTATTCAATAAAAAATATTTGAAATAATTATTAACAATGTGAAAATAATTTTTTTCCCTAATATACTAAATAAGAGAAGGATCTACCCTTATAGAAGTTCAAGATTAAATGTTGGGAAAGGAAAGAGGAATTAATTAAATACAAGTTAATTATATGGGATGAAACAACTATGGGAGTTTCAATAAGAAACATGAAGATGTTTATTCTATCATAAATAGGGAAAAATAAAAATATGAGGATTTTATTAAACATAATTTATTGAAATAATTTTCTACCAATGATATAATTGATTTTTCAAAAGTAATAATACAAATCATATAGAAATTTATTGTGGTCAATGGAAAAAACCAAATAGATGGAATGATTTTTCATTCTTTCTTAAATCGATGGAAATAGGTTGTCTAAGAAGGGTGAAAACAAGGAATAAAAATTCTCAAAGAATTGGGAAAGTGAAGCACAACCTGAGAAAATATGAATAGTGGAAGGGGAATAATGGGGATTTTTGAAGCACATAATCCATTATAAGGATGAATATATTATTGAAGGATGAAAGTTAATGCAAATAAAGAGCAAGAGGAATATTAAGATAAATAATAATGAATCTTCGATCGAGGATTCATCCAATGAAAATCAACTTGGAGGAATTCATACTTAAAATATATAGAATGGAACCCCACAATAAAGAGATTATCAGTAAGGATCTAAACTCCCAGGATAGTAATTTTCACTATGAATTACATAAAATGTCTGATTCAAATTACATTGGTATTTTTTTGATCAACTTGTGATCTCATTCAGCATGTACTCTTATATATGCTTTGTGAACCATGGTTTCCCACTTTTCTGTAAAGTGGATTAATAAAAATTAATAAATGGTGGTGGTCCTAATACAATAGTTAATAAGGATGATATAGATCAATAATTTATAAGAAAAAAAACAATTCAAATCCTATTAAACTAAAATAAGTGATGTGAGTTCTAAAAATTATATATTTTGAGGATGATGGGTCATCCACTAGTGAACAGTGAGTGTTTTATTTTTATTTTTTTTCAAACCACACCTCTATAACAAAAATGTGTCATACATAAATTTAATGTATGCCTTAAGGAATTGAGTTTTACTTATAAATAATAAACATCAATTGAAAGGAATAATGATATATGAGATTATTTTGATTCGACTGTGCTATGTATAAATCATATTATACATTAAATAAATTTATTTTATTGGTACTATCTTTTTTGATAAAAATTAATTGGAATAATGAAAACACAATTCATATCAACAAGTGATTCTATATAGTTTAATGGACTATTATTAACACCCATTATACGGAAATTGTATAATTTTGGTCTTGAAATAGAATAACGATAGGATTTTATGTCAAATAGTTGATGAATATTGAATATCAAGGATAATACAATTTTGAGATCATATATAAGTTTCCATATTTTTAAGGTGATTACATCTATATATAAAAAATAAAATATAAAAAAATAAATAATAAAAAAATATCTACTGAAATTATACCCTACATTTTGTATATATTTTATTTACGAATATTCTTTTCCATAGGTAAGGGATAATAAAAATCATAACGATTCCCTTTATTTAAGGGTTGATAATTTGATAACCCAAGATTTTGAAATATATTTTCTAAATTAATACTATTATTGATTGAATTCACTACACAAAGCATTGACCTAAATTTAATTATGAAATATTAAATGATTAGTATTAATAATAATTAATAATAAAATAAAACATATTATAAAAATAAATAATAATCAATTATAAATTAGTAAATAAATATTTACAAAACTAAATGTTTTGAAAAAGAATTTTTTAATAATTTTTTAATATTGTGCTTTTTTATAAATGAATAAATTATAAATTTTAGAATCATAATTTATTAAAAATATAAATTATTTTTATTAATAATTCATTTTATTAATTTACTATTTTTAAATTTTTATATTTTCATAAATTATTTGAACTTCTAGAAAAATAGTTAAAATTAAATTTTCATGAACATCATAGTATTTTTTCCTATATCAAGAGTTAAATGTAACTTAATATAATAATATAGATTATAATTAAATAATATTTTAATGGTTGAAATAAGAAATTTGGAAATTCTATCAAGAATTTATAAAACCTTTTTTTACCTTTTTATTAACACGAGTAATATTTTCAAGTAATATAAACTATGTTATTTTATTAATTTTAATTAAATAACATATTTGGAAAAAATTTATTTTTTATTTCGTTTAAAGGAACATAAATTTTTATCTTATATAATTTAAAAATTCATAAAATTAAAATAGTATATTTTAATAATTTTACCCTATACAATACATTTAAGTTAAATATACACCTTTCTATAAAAACTGGTTTTTATGTATTACATGAGCTAATTTTAAAATTATTTTTTCATTCTTATATAAAATTTATCATGTAAATTTTTTTACATATTTGGAGTTATTGTTTATAAATGATTTAATAAGGTCCATTTTTTTATTCATTATAAATAATTAATTTAAGAAAAAACTATTTTACATGGTAAAATGAAAAATGGTTCAAGTGCTAAGAATAATGGACTAAAAACATGTCTAAAAATATAATTTATAATAAATAATTTAGGGATTCATCACTTTATCAAATCATTCAATCTATTAATATCAATTTATGGGAACCTTTATAAGGGAATATATTGTTTACTTGGTTCCTCTAGTTTTCACTAATAACTAAAATCAAATGTTGTTAATCATAATGTATTAATATTTAATGAAATGATAGAATTATGACAACTGTTCTCCTAAAAACACTACCTTCAAATGTATTGATCACAAGAACCATAAAATTATCTTCTAGTTAAATATAAATCACTCCTAATTTAATCTATTTTTTATTAGGTTTGGTATTCTAATATTTTGTATACTATTTCCATAAACTAATAAATCATTGACATAAAAATGTAAAAATAATTTGATAAACCAAACCATATTACACTTGAGTTTCAAACATGGTATGTAGTTTGGCATATTTTTCATGCATCAGGAAATGAATAATTAAATTCCCAACAATCCATTTTTAGCTTTATTACCCCAATGTACATATATGCTAGATCCATCATCCATTTATAGTATCTAGATAGAGATGTTATATCTAGTAAACTAACATACATTCAATATTACCAAATATTTAAGATGTTATTCGATACTAAGAATTATCCCAAAGACTATAAATTTCCTATATCATAATATATTTAAATTTCATTATTACATCAACTCACATTAAGTGTTATATATAACTCTAGAATTATAATCTATCGTACCTTATGAAACCTTAAAATATTCACAATGAAATCCTAATCTCAAAAGCTAACTAAACCTAATATGATTAAAATATTCATATTGTATACATCACATTAAAATTAAATGACATATAGAAAAAATTTCATTGTAAATCATTTCCTTTATCTTTCTATTTTAGATTATTATATAATTACTAAAAATAATAAACTACCAAAACCCATTTATTTTTCAAACAATGGAAATTTATTCAATTATATACGTAAATAATTTATACATAACTTGTATTAAAGGTATCTCAAAAATTTCCCACACTAGATACTCTTCCCGACACATCAAATCAATTAAATTTCTATATAGAATGGGTAAAAGGGAACCTATGAAAGGGTTTAGATAATATGTTCATTATGGGTAAACATAAGTGCTAATAATCAATGATCATAAGTGAGAATAAGAGGATAATATAGGTATAATTTGGATATATTACATGGTTATACCAAAAAACTAATTGATCATATGTCATTGAATAAGGTATGGAATCACATAATATATGAATCAAAGGAGTGTGGGTACATTATTATTTAAATTTGAGCAATGAGAACATAAAATAACTTTTAGAATACGTAACTATGGAAAATCATGGAATACAAAATGGAAAAAGTTCACAACCATAATCATATAAAAAATAATTTTCATAAAACTCATTATTCTAATGCATGAGACAACAAAAACTTTGTGTCCCTGTCAGGATATGTTAGAACACTCATTATACCAATTCCTGGTATAAAAACTCATTTTTATCATTCTTTAATATCTCATGAGATATAAAATTAAACAAAATCATTATAGGTAAATATACGAAAACATCCCTCACCATCAATACATATGGGTTCCACTTATAATCAATCATCATCGTAACTTATTTAACCTATGGAAAAACATGGGTTTCATAAACATTAAAAAAACACATCACATGAATTGAATAAATTTTTTGAATTCAGAAGACTCATTTATAAAAAGGAATAATATCATAATAACACAGAGAGGGTGACATAAGCTTCACTTTATTAGAGTAAAATAATAGATAAAAAATAGAAGTGAAATATTAAATGTTTCCAAAAAAACCCCTTAAACTCTTTATAATATAATAATTAAAAATCAACATCAAATATATTTTTTATAATGGAAAGAGAAAAAATTTGATAACTACATTATAATTATATTCAAAATTAATATATATAAAATGTTGAAATATTAATTTAATAAATCTAGAGTGGTCAATAATGAATTTAAATGGATTCATTAATCATTTTAGTGAATTTTTATAAAACACATCATAAAATAATTTAAGGAATTTCATTTCATTATATGTGTAATGGAAAATATAAAGAATATAAAATGTAAAAAATCCTTGGATTTCCTTAACGAAACGATAAGAAATCAAGGACATGGAAGGAAATATCCCATGGTAATAATGTGAGTTATTCATGACAATGTTATACTTGTATATTGAATAAAATTTCACCAAATATGTTTTTATTGATTATGTGAAGTCACTTACATGGAGAATAATAAAATAAATTATCAAATAGGGGAATGATATGTTAAATTAAAACATAGATATTATATTAAATTAAGAAATACAATAACCTAATTAATGTGAAATGAGTTGAGGAAATCCATAAAGAATTGGTAATATAGGAATCAAAATATTTTTAGGGGAAGATCATAAAATAAACTTTATGATATCAAGAAATGGTGTATATTTTCATCTGTGAGAAAATTTGGGTGGTGAATACATTATTTAAAGACAAGGAAACCATTAACTCATTTCCCTTCATAGTTTAATTCAATGCAAGTTCATTTACAGAAAAACATCTTAATAATCTATTTCAAAACCTTTATTCTAAAGACCATAACTCTAATATCCTAGAGATGGTGGTTGCTTTGTTAAATTGGAATAATATAACAATTATTTTATACAAAATTAATAAATCATTTAGTATTCTTTGTAAACATATACATACATGAATCTCAAATTAAAATTTAAAACAACAAATAAATTAATAGGAGAGTAAGTATTCTTTATCATTAAACTCATTCAAAGTTTCCTTCGTCATAACATGGTGAAAGGAATAAAATGAGAACGATCTTATATTCTTATTATGGGTAATGTACATTGTAAGAGATCATGAAATAATACATAATGAAAAATATGGAAATGTATCTTACTAAAAACAAATTTCTTCTAATTAATTACATAAGCTATCATATAAATATCATCGAAATAAATGATTATCAAATGATTTCATATAAATATTCACATTATCATAGAGATAATACATTGATAATATTAATAATGCTATCCCATGGATAATAATAACTCAATTCAAAATAAATGAAATGAATAATATTGTACATCATAATTACATTTATCATGTTATATTTACCAACATGACCTTTCTTCAAGATGTTTTAAAACTAAGTGTAATACCCCCATTGAATTTTTCAAAGTAATTTTTCTCATAATAGTTGTCATTGCATGAAGGGGATACATAATTCCATTCCCCATCCACAATTTTATTTCTTTTTCATTTCTCATATATCGAATGAGTGATTTAATTCATCGACAATAACCTTTTTCAACAAATGTCTATATTCAATAAACAATACAAAATATGTATATTTCCCTAGATAATGAAATAACATTAAAATTTAAATATATTATATATATATATGTATGATATATAGATTAATATATAAGAATGCACATGATAAATAATATGAATATTTATGAAAAATATACTTTGAAATTTAAATTGATCACATGAAAGTGATTGTCTCAAAGTAAAGGTTTACAACCATATATTATTCAGTAGAAGATAGATGACTAACGATTTACAAAGAATATATGTTTTGAAATAAAATCATTTGCTTTGGAAGATTAAATTTAATGAACGTGGAATATTAAAATATTATTTCTAAAAAAAGTTGTCTGTAAAATAATTTAAAATATGTGGATGAATCTAAATTTCTTAAAATGGTTATGGCTACTAGGAAGTCTTTTGTCAACATATACATTAAAATAACATAATTATAAAACATACCTTTTGGATAACCGAATAAATATTTCAATTAAATACTTTCTAAATGTCATATAAAATATAAAATGTACTAAATTGATAATTTCATTTAAAAGAAATTTTGAAAAACAATTTTCAAAAACATAAACATGGAAGAAAAATATATCTGATTTGTAGATAATTAAATTTTTCTTCTTTTAATCATTTCTAACAATGATCTCAGTCTCAAAGTAAAAGAAAAATTTTAAGAAAAGTTATAAAATCCATAAATATCTTGTGGAAAATAAATTTATTTGAGCTTATATAGGATAGAAGGTATGATTCCTTTAATGAAATTAAAAATAATTCAAAAAGAATGTGATATTGTAAAATATATTTTTAATTCTTAGGTAACATTTAAACTTTAACCCATTATAAAAATATAAATTAATTAAAACACTAATCATTACAAATAAGTATATTTCCATATCTAATACAAAAATATGGTATTATATACACAACCGAAATGTAAATAGGTTTATAATAACAAATATGTCTAAGTAGGGTGTACATTGAGAAGAAGTCTCATACCCCACACATCGCTTTAGTTGAACATGATTTAAACTTATGTGTAATTATTTTTATGAATTTTATTGATTTTTACCAAAACAATATGAATTTCCAAAATATCATATTTTTTTACGATTATAACATATTATCATCCATTTATTAATAATATTTTATTATTATCACTATTTCATGTGGTGAATTATTTGTTTCCTCAATCATGTTTTATCATAAAAGATCAGTTTCTTATTTATTGTATATATGTCCATCATTTAAATAATTATAATAATGTTATAAATATAATATTTTTTGATTGGAAATATTTTTAGGGTCATTATTTAATGTTGGATAGGGAAGATTAATCACATCCCTATATGGAGATAATTGGACATAAAAAGACACAAGTGATGATATCATTCCCTTAATGGGTTAATTTATAAATAATTATATGATGAACTAATTTTAAATAATTAATATTATTTCATATTTATTGCAAATAATCATTAAATATATCAATATTAAAATCTATATGATTTGGTGATGGAATTAAAATTACATTAGTTTAGAGGGCGGTAGTCCGATATATTCAGGGGTGATATATTTTTCCTCCATTGATAGAGAAGTAGATGGAAAAATATTATTAAATAAACATAATAAAATCTCATTTTATAAGTGATATTTATTTTTATTATATTTTTTATATAAATAAATAAATAATGTTGTAAAATAATACAGAAACAAAAGATATTTGTGAAGACAATTACCTTATCATATTAGTACCTCATCTAGATCTCTTATTAAGGGAACTACTATTTATCTTTGGAATATAAAATAGGCTCTATAATGTGTCTGTGGACATTGGGGATACTTTTTAGGGTTTTTAAGCTAACTTTACTCAAATTCATGAATAATTGATTAGAGTTGGTTCTGTTTTATAATTGATAAGGAGTGGTGTTTTATTAATTACCCAAACTATTCAAAATGTGGAACACAATACCACAAAAATTTCATAAAAAATTTATAAATAATTCATTGGATGGAAATTTTAGTCAAATAACACCACCACCAAAAAAGATAAAAAAATTTTAAATATTTTTTTTTATTCCACCAAAGGATACATACTTTTACCATTATAGTTTCCATCATGGTAAATTATTTTTTAAACTATGTTATTTATCCATTAAGTGTAAAATAAAATTATCCTTATCAATTAATTGGTAATAAATGATTATAAATATGAAATACAATTTCTAAAAAAATTATGTGATTATAAAAATAATTTTAACATAAGCACATGTAATGCGGAAAATCTCATTTAAACCTTAACACTGTTAATTGATTTTAACTATTTTTATTAACTATTATGATCATAATTAATGATAGAGATATTACTTAATGTTTATTATTATAATTCCAAACATGGAACCCATTTTATCACATTCAATTCACATTTTTGGAAAACATTAATTTAAAAATGAAATAGAAAAATATGTCAAAATGGGTTTTTCAGGAAATGGTTTTTTAAGAGTGAGATGATCTTATATTAACTATATGAATATTGATTATCCTTATATGTATTGAAATTCATATATATATATATAATCTATAATTTTTTTAACTAAATAACCAGGGGTGCCTTGAAACCTGTCACCAAACCCATTCCATTTTATACATGAAGGGTGTTCCCAATCCTCACGGGTAGGAGATAAGAAACCAAATAAAACAATGAAACAGAGGGAAAAATTTCACATAACCATAACAAACACATGGAATATATTCATATATACCAAACAAGAATAAAAATAAGAAGAAAAATAAGACATATATTCTATAATTGTAAGCAAAAAGTGGAAGCATACTACTACAAAAGAAGCTAAAACTCATAGACAAGTCCAACTAAAAAGGACTAAAATCAAATCAGCTACATCATGTGATGGTAAGGATGAACTTCCACTATCTTACCACCATCAACACAACTATCTGACATGAACCTCACCACCTCACTATGGGTTCTTGCCTTTCCCTACACAAGAAGACAAACAAAGGGTTATTGACCACTAAAGAGGTGCATAGGGTGTGAGATAAAAAGATCAATAGGATCCAACCTAGGCATTCCATACCCAGAATCTATATAAAAATCCATGTATTCTAATTTTAGAAAAAAATGTCAGGATATCTAGTGAAGAAGTTTTATAGAAAATATGGTAAACATTTCCATTTTCTACAAATCTAAATAAAATCAGGTATATCAAGTTTGAAGAACATTTTTTACACCATTATCCATAAGCATGATGATGAATATAATTTATAACATAGAAATCCATGAAATAAAAAAGATAATCATAGATATCAGAAGACCAGGGAAAACAATAAGCTGAGACTGTAGATTTCTTGTACCACAATCAATCAGGTGCACACATTCTGAGCCTAGAACAATGGGCCAAAGAATCATGGGAATACCCCAAGAGTAAACCCCCCAAATATACATATTGGTCACTTAGAACAATAGGCCTAGCAAATAGAGGAAATCCCCAAGACAAAATTCCTTGATAATCATGAAACAATGGATGATGGACCAATGCTAAACCTTCCACCTAATTACTCAAGATACCCCATGTGCTATTTTTCCAGAATTCCATTCCAACACATTGAAAATACCTATTTTCTCCAATTATCAGTAACTACGAAAAACTCAATTTTCATTGAAAAATATATTCAACACACACAAAAAAATCATATCAATTTCAATATACCCAACTTTTTATAATGTAAAAAATCATGGTTTATCAACATCGGCAAGAGATAGAACCAAATAACTCAATAATTGAATCGCACATGCACAAAATGAAATCAAATATAAAACAATCAAAAAACAGAAAAAAAAGTCCCTTGAATCAAATCCATATCCTGATTCATTCAATTTGGAAGATAAAGGGTTTATGGAAGAGAGGAAACTCACATGCCTCAATGATGAACAACCACTGCTCCATGACTAACAGAATAAAAGGCCTCCAAAACGAGATCACACAATAGATCAAGGAACAAACCATGAAGAATCACAAATTGTAGACCAACAGATCAAAAGAGGTAACCAACCAATGATACCTTCATCAAAGGAAATGATGGAACAGGAAGGATACTCACCTGTAGAGATTCACCACAGCTGCAAAGGAGATAGAGTATCAAATGGATCAATCGAGAAGTGGTTGAATCTCTCAAAAACACCTCGGAACTATCTTAGATCATGATCCATGACTAAAAGGTGAAGGAATAGAAAAAAAACTCTTTCATAATGTCTTCAAAGATGATATACGATTGTTACATGATATAAAATCTTCATTTACACCATGAGATCCACACCGGATGAGTATGTCGAAAAATAGGTCACCTCGTATTAAAAATAAGACATTTAATATAGTCCTTATTTTAAAACCACCATTAATGATGTGTAATATTTCATAGAATGGTCCCATTCATTACTTGTCTTCGAGCAAAAATTACACATTGTGTAACCCAGTTACACAAAAAGAATTCATTCAGAGGCTAAAAAATATGATCGGTTCATAGTTAAATTCAAAAAAAAATCTCTAACATCCCCATTATATGTATCCATAAAATCTATATTTAGGGGAAACCCATGAGGAGTTTAATGGTGTACCTAATAAAATGGTAATGAGAAGTTACAAAATCTACCCCATAATGACCTTATATCCCTAGGAAGTTTTGTGGAAGATATAATCTCTAAAAAGAGATGAGGCCAATACATCCTCATCAACGATTCGTGTTCCAAAGTCTCAATACAATCTCATCCTTTAAACAATAGAAGTATTTCCAATATAATTTCCTTCCCATGCATGAAGTTCAGCGGAGTTTCAATGATCTCAACCTATTTTTCCAGAATAGAGGCATCTGGCTTTAACTCAATTTCCTCCCAAATCTGAACGTCAGTGGAATCATGGTGATATTTTCTAAGATGAGATATATGGAAAATATCATGAATACCTATAAAATAAATTTGAAATGATAACTGAAAGGATCCCTTTATGAGCTTCTCGTGGACGTCAAATATTCCAACATATCTTGGAGATAATATTCTATAATTTCCATCTCACCGGAGACCAAACTCAGTAGAAACTTTCATGAAAACCTAGTTCTCTAGGGAAAAATACAATGGTCGATGACATCAAAGAACATACAATTTCGATCAACTATGGGTTTTAATCGTAGATCGATGTACATCCTGAATCTTCTAGGACATTTACAAAACAAGACAATATCCAAATAAAGATACCTCTCCCAACTCATCCCAAAAAAGATGAGATCTACATGGGTGACCATAAAACACCACAATGGGTGCCATTTTGATTAATTACTGGTATCTATTATTCTAAACAAACTCAACTAGTCCCTGATGGATATCCCCTAATCCTTCAAAATCAATGGCACATGTGAAAATAATGTCCTCTGGAATATAAATTACTCACTCCATTTGACCATCTATATGTTGATGGTAAGTCGTGCTCAACATAATAGGAGTTCCCTTATCGACTTGGAGGATCCTCTATAACCTTGAGGTAATCCTAGGATCCCTATATGAAACAATGGAAGAAGGAATCCCACATAACCTCAGAGTCTCCCGCACAAATAGTTTACCCATGTCTACCACCTTAATTGTATCCTTGACCCAAATAAAATGAGTATAATTCATTAACCAGTCAACAAAAACCCAAACGACATTCTTCCCTTGGGAAGTCCATGCTAATCCAAAAAAATCAATGGATACCTTATCCCATTTCAAACCCTTCACTTGTAGAATCTATATAAAACATGATGTTTTCAAGTGCACTTCACATATCCATTTAATGGTGTAATAGTGAGACACAAACTATAGGATGTCACTCTTTATACCCATCCACCAAAATCATCACCTCATGTCATAATACATCTTTGTAGTGCCAAGATGAATGGACCATGAAAATTTTGACAATAAAACCAAACTAAACTCCATGTAGATGTTCGGACACCAATCCTTTTCCCAAAGTGAAGTATTCCATATGAAGTGAGAGACCAACTAGAAATAGTCTCCTCACCATAAAGGCTTCCTCGAGTCTTTAAAAAATCATTATCCTACTTGTGAATCTAAAAAATAGAATCCAACAGAGATGGGGATAAATGAACACTGGTCATAATGATGTCTAAAACATCCTCCTAAGCATCTAAATGTAGCTATGAAAAATGTCCTATAAGGTTCCACTCCTCCTTTGATTCTAGGACATGCGGTGATGGTACATTCATGATAAGAGTGTCGGTAACAACATTCCCCTTTCATGGGGTGTAGGTGATATCGAAGTAAAACATATTATGGTGTTCTACCCCTTTTCTCTATCTGAAATTCTTCTCCTTCTGAGAAAATATATAACTTAGAATCTTATAATCAGAGAAGACCATGAAAATTTCCCCAAAAATATTGTGCCACCAACACATAAGGGGATGCATGACTACAATATGATCTAAATAATTGGTGGGGTAAAAATTTTCTTGTGGTTGAAGTTGAGGAGAGCTGTAAGCTACCACATAGTCATATTGTATAAACATGAATTCCAAACCAGCAGTTGAAGCATAGATAAAAAACCATGTACCCCTTACCAGGCTCATGTAGGATAAAAATAAGAGCCAGTGTTAGAATAGTTTTCAGTTCAATGAAATATTTTAGACACTTCACATCTCATGCGAAATTCAACACATTCTTGGTAAGAGCAGTCAAAGGTTATGTCATATTAGAGAATTCCTTAACTAATTATTAGTAGTATCCAACATGACCAATGAATCGTCGAATATAAAATATATTTCATGGTTACTTCCAGGAAAAAATAGACATTACCTTCTATGGATTACCTGATAAGCCATGCTAATAAATTCTATCCACCAATAAATTCACATTGTGAATCTAGATATGACACTTCGAAAGACTACTATACAAAGGGTGACTCTCTAAAATTTCTAAAACCAACCATAGATGTTGCTCGTTCTCACTCTCAAATTTTGAGTAAACCAGAATATCTTCCATGAACACTACCACAAAAGTGTCATTATTTTGATTGAATATCTAATTTATAAAATCCATAAAAACTAGATGAGCATTAGTCATACCAAAATGAATCAGAACATAATCATAATGACCATACCTACACATGAAAGATATCTTCTACATATCATACTCCTGAACTCTAATCTGTTGACAAAATGACCAAAAATCAATATTTGAAACCCACATCCCCCCTTGACTGATAATATAGATCATCCACATGAGGCAATGGATATTTTTTACTGACCATCACATGGTTAAACATTCTATAGTCCCCATGTAAATGAAGTAAACCATCTTATCTCATAGAAAAGTGAACTGGGTTTTCCCAAGGTGAATGACTAGGGTGAGAAAATTGGTTTTCTAATAGTTTTTTCAACTGAATCTTTAGCTTCTTCAGCTCCATTGTTGCATTTTGTATCAACTGCACCCTTGTAAAGAGGTCAATCATAAAATCTACCTTTATCTCAAGTGGAGGGATATATAATTCATCTAGGAAAATGTCAAGAATTTATTGAACCAAAATGATAAAATCATATATATAATAAATTTCATTGATCTCAAACTCAATAGAAACCAAAAAACTCTTGATCTTTAAGTGGGAAGGTACTACACGACCTGATCTAGGGTCCCACTCTCCTTGAAATACACTATATATCCCATCAGCTACAATAAAAGATATACACTAATTCTAACAATCAACCTCATCTTGATAAGTGACAATCCCGTCCATACTAGTGATGACTTCAAACTGATCCAGAAAAAAAATGAGAAAATACCAGACCAACTATGTTTCACCAATAGTTAACAATTAAGAAGGACACTTAAACCCGTTCTCTTTCTTTGTAATATGAGATATTTCTAACTCCACTTTACAGGAAAAAATTTTCATTGTATGTTTAAGAACATCATAAAAACGTGAATATATAAATGTGTGGGATAAACCATTATCGAATAAGGAAATTGTTACTGATGATGCAATATGGATTGTACCCATCACTATTGCCGAACCTACATCAACTTCCATTGGACAATCATCTACTATGTGAAAATTAATCACTCCTAAAGCATGTGGATGGAATCCTATAGTCTTTGAAGCTTCAAAATATACCATAGTAGATTTGAAGCTGACAACCCCTAACTATAATGAGTCCTAGTCATATCCTGATAGAATCTCTATAAATGACCAAAACATCCAAAAATGCAGTATATCATCACATGAATAAGTTAAGAATGCATGGTGTGTCCTCCCTTTCCACATTAATAGAACTTTAGTAGAGCATTATCCACTGTAATAGATGGTGAAGAGGAGGCCGACTTTTAAAACCCATCTCCACTACTCCTGCATTGATCATGCCACATCCTCTTCTTCCCATGTCTACCACTAAATATGCCACTTGATAGAAGAGAATAGGGGGAAAATCCAACCATTAATTTTATATCCATTGCCTCCATCATATATATATCTAATATATCCACATAGGTAGAATGATTCAACATGAACATCTACGACATAATGTCTGACCACAAACCCCACATGTACTTTTATGCCATTAGCTGGTCATTCATAAACTTGTCCGAGGAAAAAAGTACATGGTCAGTAAAACAATTACTGTATGATGATACCAAAATTTCACCCTAATTTAAATATAGGAGCTCTAGATAATTTTCCAGCATCATAAACTCTAGAAAAATAGATTAAATAATTGGGTTTTGAAACCCTTCTAATCCAATCCCATGTGTTAGTCTTCATGGACCCCAGAATCCCAACATCTATTGTTATAACCCTCAAGTATGAACGCTACACACATCACCATGATGTACTTAGGTGTCTCTAGAAAGTTGAATATTTGATCGATCATATCCATCATGTCCTCTGCTTCTTGAGGTTTTTTCGTTACTTTAATGGACGGTGGCTTCTCAATGAAGATCTATCACGATCGATCCCTCTCTCCTCCAGCTCCTTGTTGAACCTCAAAAATTGAATTTAAAACTCATAGTATACCTTCATCAATACCACAAACATCTTTTATGATAGTATTTATGTTATTTTTATCTATAGGTGGGTTACCTTGAATATAATTAGCTGTACATTTCCGAGGAACTCTTGGAAGACATCTTGGTTGTATACTACTACACACCGAAATAAAATAATGATTAGACAACAGAAAAACTATCAATTCAAAATAGAAACCCCATAAGAAAAAACTGATATTTTTAAACAAATACAAATACAAGAGACACAGATCCCAACATCCCAAGGAAACTTGAGTCTCTTTATGTTAAGAGATGTCCAGGTATTTATTGCCACAAACCTCTCATGTATGGAAAATCCAATATCTAGCCTAACAGATGTCCCAAGACAGGTAATATTGAGGATAAACCTCCTCTGATACCAAACTGTAACAAATCGTCCCGAGTTTACCATATACCTAACACCCAACCCAATCTATTATATACCTTCTGGGTATACCTGATCCACATGGGTTGGTGAAAAGCACATTAGTCTTGAAAAACAAAACATAGGGATTGATTTCACCCATCCTGAAAAACCACATGGTATATATTTATATATGAAAAAAAGAAGTAAAAACAAAAGAGGAAGAAGGCCTATATGCCATAACTCTAAGAAAAAAGTGGAAACATTAAACTAGATATATAACTAAAAACTCCAAGACAAGAACAACTACAAAGGATAAAATACCAAAAGGATACTCCAAATGATGGTATGGATGGACTCCCACTATCTCACTACAAGATACCAAACCAGTAGACATGAACCTCACCAACACACAGTGAAACCTTTCCATTCCCTAAACTATAAGAAGATCAACGGACTAAGAACTACCAAATAGGTGCACATGGTGTGAGATAATAGGCTCAGTAGGATCCCAATGAGGTGTTCCATACCCAGTCTCTGAATAAAAATCATTGTATTATCATTTTAAATAAATGATGGCATGATATTCAGTAATGTTGTTTTATAGAGAACATGGTAAACGTTTCCCTTTTCCCAAGTTCTAAGAAGTAGAATGTATATCAATTTTAATGCAAATTTTCCATAAAATTTTCCATTAATAAAAACAGGCATATGAAGGATAACTCAGAAATCCAATTAATAAAAAACATAAGTACAGGTATCATAAAAAAATGAATACTTTAGGTATAAGGCCCCAGCCTTAAACCTTACTTAATGTTGAGATAATACAAGATTACACATTGAGGTTCTTTTTAGGTTTAGAGTTTTAGAGAATTAGATCAAAAAAATTTCATTACATTCCACATTTAATCAAAGTGGTTACATAAATATAGTATTCATTTATCCCATCAACAGAAACATATTTAAAATAAATCATGGATTATTTCTTGACACTTCCTTGACACTATCATCATATCATGTACCTTTCCCTTGACCTGTGAAAATCATTTCAAAAAAACTTGGGATGAGTATAAAAAGATCTGTAAGGGATATAAAAATATGGAAAGGAAACATGAGTTCATATATACATAAGAATGAAATCATAATTTACCCATAAAACATAGGCACTTTAACATACGTCATCAAATCATGAATAAATCATAGAATTCATAAGACATAAAAGGTAACTTGAGTCATTAATAACATTCTTACGTAGGGAGTAACCCTTTTGGTTATGTTTGGAATACCCACCACAGTATATTCCCTAAATCTCTTCAGAAAAACCATGACATTTCACTCCTTCACGTTACCCAATGCATTGGAGAGCTATATCAGGTTTACCCGCCCTTAGTTTATCATGGAACCACTCATCTTCATAATAATTCCCAAGAACCTCAACATAATCGTATCACATAATGCATGCATAAAGGAAACCTAACATTTCCACATTTCAATCACAAGATATAATTAAAACACATTGATATAAAAAAACCTTATGAAAACCATTTTCAATAAAAAAATAAAAGAAAATTAAAACATGGTATTTATTTTTCTTTTAAAAAAGAAGGTATGGCTTATAGAGGAAGCCGAAACTCAAATAATGGTCACGGAGGCGGAGAAGTCGTTGTCGCCGCATACGTACGACAAAAACATTCCCCTTTTATCGTTTAGTAAAATGTTTCATATAAAAAAGATTCCTTTTTGGATAAACGTAAAAGTCAAAGGTGTTTATACACCATATAAAAGAAGGTTGTGTATAAAATAAAATATTCCTCAATGAAAGGAGATTGAAACGAAGTCCCATACAAATACGATATCCTTGGATTAAGGATAAATCAGTAACATAATTATGTGTGAAAAATGAATACCTAAAATATAAGTGTGTATTAAGTGTAAAACAATCAGAGGACATTTACACATAATCATAGAATGAAATATTCAAGGTGTACAAGTCTATCCCAAAGAATCAAAATTGGGTAAAGAAGTTCCCTTTCAAAATTTCGACAGCCTAACGGCGTCACTTCAAAATTAAGAAAAAGAGTTGATGAGAGATAAAAAGGGTATCTCATCACATGGACATAAAATTTAAATCAATAAAGATATAGAAGAACATATCCCAACATAATAGTATGTGAGTTAAAAGACATAACAAAAGAAGTCTTTTAAAAAGAGGAGGGTGAAAGGTTCCCTTACCGACATGGGTATCTTTCGAGACATGCACCCTGTGAAAGAAGAACAATAAAAAATTGATGTAAATACTCATAAATGAAAGTATATTACACAATGAGTAAAATAATGGTCAGTACATACACCACTCAAAGGAAATTGTGGCAAATGTATCATAAGTCTCATGGGAATAAAAGTGAGATGAAAAATCCCTTACAAAAACTCGGCAGCCTAACGGCGCCACTTAAAACTTCCAAAATGGGTTGACGAGAGAAAATAGGGTATCTTGTCATATTATCATAATGTTTAAAGAAAGATTAATATAAAAGAACATTCCAATAATAAGAAAGATGAGCTTTAAAAGGAATGACATAAAAGAGTGTACATAAAAAGAAAGAGAGCAGTATGATCCCTTACCTCGGGTCCGACTTGACTCGATCGTTCTTTAATCTCCTGAATAATAAACTTGAGTTAATTTCTACTTCCTTATGAACCTTTTTCAAGTTCATTATTCCTTTTATATCACTTATTACCATGTCATGAACACTATGTAATTATTTTAGTTAATAACGGTTGATTAAACGATCATTGGTACTTGAGTCAAAATATGATCTTTATAATTGCAAGTTGTTCATGTATCCATTATATCCAGAGTTATAATCATGATGTATATATAATATATATCATATATATCCAGTATATACATGCATTTATAATATTACATAATCATTTAGAGGTAAGAAATGAAATGCACCGTTCATAGAGACGGTAAGTCGTACGTACGCATGAACGCTACTTTCATTTCAATTTCGTATTTTATAGAATGTAATCATAATGATATAAAGGTATATTATAATTCCAATATAATATCATATATAATACCATTAATTACATCCTTTATACGTCCCACATATGGCATTAACGAATCAAATCACTTTGAGTGGGCGGTAGTCCGCACTTCCTAAAACGAGGATACCACCTTTACTCATAATGGTAACCATAAAGGATATTCCATAAATGAAAAATACATAACCTTAAGTAAAACATAAATATATAATATATAGTATATAAATATAGTGACCTCTTAATTTCCACCTTTAAAGGTGTTAAAAGAATATTGAAAAATCATCGTTTCGTGAGGCAGAAAATCGCCAACCACAGAAACAGTATGTTCTTTAACAATTAGACGAAGGTGTGTGTAAGTGTAGCTCGAATCCTTATTATAAAAACATCCTAGTATATTTAAGATACTGTAGTTGTTACAAAATAAATGAATAAAAAGAGATTAGGGGGTTGGAGAAGCAAAATAAAACAAAAGGACTCAAGTGAAGACATGACCGTAAAATCGGGTAACTCCTTTTGGTTTGAGCTCAAAGGCTTCCTTGGGAAGACTTCTGCCAAAAGTTAGGCTTAAAAGAGTTATAGAGGGATGTGGAGAGACAAAATTGTCTGGTTTTGGCCGAGCCAAATGATTTGGAAGTGTGGGTAAGGAGGTAGAGGTGGGGGCCTTTTATAAGAGGAGAGGAGGGGCACTCTTGGAAAGTAAAGAAATGTTCCTTTATTTTAAAATGATTTTCGGATTTAAAAGGGCCCACATTGATAAAATTCGAGGATAAGGTGATAAGGTTTCTAAATCCACCCATACAATAGGTTTTGGACATGTTTAGGTCTTATATTTTACATTGTATTTCTATTTCATTTAAATCGTTAAATAATGAGGTCATCACTGCATCATCATGATGTCATAAATAATATAATTTATTTAATGTCTAAAAATTATAATAAAAATACTATGATGTAGGAAATAATTTTATATTTCCAATAAATATTTATAGTCAAAAATATGACTTTTATAACCCCATGTAAAAATTGTTTTAGTAAAACATCTCATGTTTGTGTCATTTTTACTTTAACATTAAATAAAAAGTTATTTATCTCATTTTCCTACCGAAGTGGCTCCATGGGGTCGCCAAGTTGACCCATGGATTTTCTGGGTCGGCCATTACACATCCAATTAGGTTAGGACATGTGTCATGATCATCTCATATTATTAAAACATTATTTTTAAATTAAACTACTCTAATTACCTATAATCGCGATTAAAAACTTAATAAGTTACTATTCATCAAAAAATTATTTTAATCCCATTTAACCACATTTTACTTATTAATTAAAATCATGTATGTCTGATTTTTGAAATTCAAATCACAAAGATGGCAAAATTTCATTTAAACGGAAAATCAGTTTTTATAAGTACCACTTAGTGGTTTCACTATTCATCAAAAATTGAAGTTTTTCAGAAAATTACCAAAAAATCACCCTAATCTATATTTGATATTTAGAATTCAAAAATAATGTCTATTTTAAAAAATTCAATAAATATTAGTTTCATTAATTAATTTAATATCAAATTCCCGCTATCATATCAAATAGCGTGTTTTTATGAAACAAAAAATATCAAAAGATTGACACTAGTTTAAGTCCGATTTCAAAGTGAAATTAATTACAACGACCACTATTGGATTAAATGGTAAAAATATATTCTAATTTCACTTTAAAACCAATTCAAAAGATATTCTAATCATATAAATAAATTAGATTAAATAGTGGTTTTTAATTAAAATACAACATTTTTCATTATTCATTAAAAATTGAACTTTTTCGGAAAAATATCAAAAATTAACACAAAGTAAATTTTGATGTCCTGATTCTAAAGAAGAATTATATTTTGTAAAATATAACACATAAAATTTTCAAAAAGTGGATTTAAAAGAGTTTCTTCATCAAAAGGCGGTTAATCAACCTTTTAAAGAATATTCGAATGTCTACGCTTAATATTGGATTCATTCGCATTTTTAATCCTCTAAAATTTATTGTAAAGAGTAAAAATATTTGAAAAACATATATAATCATTTTGTAGTTAGTTCTGTTCATTCTCTCCATTACAACGGCAAGGAGTTAACTACCATTTAAAATAATATTATTTTATTATTAGAGTGCAACGTAAGATTCCTAAGAAACTCGTTGTTTCCTATTGGGTACGACATCAAGCATATAATCCCATTTAAAGTAATAGTAATATTTTATTCACAAAAATGGATAAATATAAAGATTTAATATTATTTATTTACCTGGGGTGTTACATCCTTCCCCCCTTTTGGGAATTGCGTCCTCACAATTTTAAAATTGGTCTTGGAAACATCCTTGAAATTCCCCCATCGGAACAAGAGTCGGTAAAACAATCACTTTAATATAAAGAAAGATAAGTACAGAGGTCACCCAAGTTAACCCATACTAGGATTCCATGTAGGAAAACATGGACATGGAGGAGAAAACATAGGGTCATGTTCTGATAGAGAGTGATTGAAAACATGTTTAGGAGAAAGTTAACCACAAGAAAATCAAAAACTTGTAATGGGTTAAACGATATTCGATTCCACAGTAGGAAAAGTTAATAGACAACATTTTTTTTTAATTTACTTTTTATTGAGGAATTTAATAAAAAAGAAACATAATCACTTATCATGTTGAATTTCAACATTTATTAGATTCCTTACACAAACTCATATTTTCTCCAAAAGACAAGTATTTAGGAAGACTTGTTCACATTAAGAGAACTATAATCAACTTCTAGATAATCACCTAATCCACAAAAGTGAACTATATAATTCCCATGTCTTTATACTTTACCCAAAAACAAAACCAAAAAGGTTAGTACAAGATCAGATATTCCAGAAAAGGATAACCCTTTATAAAAAGAAAATCTACTCTTAATCTCCAAAATTTGTCCAACAAAATCCAAAGTTCAACGAGGACCATTCGATAAACAATTTTTCCATAAAATTATTCAAAGTAAACCAAACTAAGATTGAAACCCAAATATTTTAAGGATTTAGTCACATAGTCTTCAAGTTAAATCGTAACATTTATCTCCAAACATCTTCAGTTGCTCTTAATGTCTCGTATTGAAAAGTAATTAACCTAATCACATATCCTCCATGATAGGTTAATAAATTTCCATAGATAACCCAAAATCAACTTACTCTTAATTCATAAAATCATCTAACTAATAGCAATCATTCAATCTAACCAGGGACTTCACGTAGTCCAATGGTAGGCGATAAATACCAGTTGCACTTTGGTTGTGGGTTCGATTCCCATAGCTTTGTCCGACGCGACGGGTTGTCACAGAGTCTGCGTGTTTTCCTTTTTTCCAAAACTATATAATTCTAAAATCATTCCCAAAAAGAGATAAAATCATCAAAAATAACCATAAAATAATTTAACATCATTTTAATCTCATACCTTTCACTTCCATCACAACATATAGTAACCCATAATTACCTCAAAAGTAAAGATCATATAAACCCAAATGGTTCTTTATATCTACGTCCACAAAAGAACAGATAACTATTCCTTGAATAAAATATTTATATATTAAACATCAGGGTTACACATAATATAAAAATTCTTCTAATGTAACCCCATCATCAAAAGAGAGTTAATACTCTTAAGAATTTCACCATAACTCTTGAAGCCCTTATATGTTGACTTCTTACTCATTCAAAATTCTTCATGATCCATTAACCATTCCTTTCAAACTTATTCTGAAATACTTCTTTCCTACAAACAAAATAATGAATTGTATCATAAGATTCCAAAATAGGAAAAAAAATGTTATTAAATAATCAATACCTTTGATTGGTCATTGTCAGTTTCTTCATCCACAATCAGAATGGCATTAGGTATTTGGTAAAAGAATATTTGTACGATCTTGGTGATCCCATTCACGAAAATTCTTCATAGGACATGTGTTTTCATAATGACCATGCACACCACATTTAAAACATTCAACTGATCCCTCAAAAAGAACTTCTTTCCCTTTCCTCGAGTCAACTGGGTGCTTCCTATTTCCATGGAAGGTTCTTGCTTTATGACCTTCATTTCCACATCTATAGCATATTTTTGTCCCTTTGAAACATTTTCCTAGGTGTTTCTTTCCACATCTTTGACACATAGGTTTTTTAACATACTTACCTTTATGATTATTACCCATAGTTCCGTAGGGATTTGTTTCTCTCATATATGATTCCTTATTGAAATCACCACGGTTTAGTTGGTAAATAATGACTCCATATAGTTGGTTGAGGATAAACACAAGAGTTCTCATTGTAGCTCCCATATCATTTAGTTGCTTGCTCAAAAAACTATCACAGTTTCCTTTATATCCACTATTACTTTGGTTCATGCTAGATCCAGCCATTTACTAAAACCAAAAAGGTAAATGTGAGTATATAAACAAAACCATCATGTACTAATGAGGAAGATAAACACTAAGATATACTTACTCATTCACTTTATCTAAAACTAGGAATCTTTCTGAATTCCTAACCATTATGGTAAAGTCACTTATGCTTAAAGAATACCCTAACCTCTAAAGTTATCTAAACTGACCTCTGATACCAACTATAAGGCCCCATCCTTAAACCTTACTTAATCATGAGTTAATACAAGATTACACATTGAGGATCTTTTCAGGTTTAGAGTTTTAGAGAATTATATCATAAAACTTGCATTACATTCCACATTTAATCAAAGTGGTTACATAAAGATAATATTCATTTTTTCCCATCAACGGAAACATATTTAAAATAAAACTTGGATTCTTTCTTGACACTTCCATGACACTATCGTCATATCAAAAAAACATGGTATGAGTATAAAAATCTCAGTAATGGATATAAAAATATGGAAAGGAAACATGAGTTCATATATACATAAGAATGAAATCATACTTTACCATAAAACATAGGCACTTTAACATACCTCATCAAATCATGAATAAATCATAGAATTCATAAGACATAAAAGGTAACTTGAGGAATTCATAACATTCTTACATAGGGAGTAACCCTCTTGGTTACATTTGGAAGACCCACCATAGTATATTCCATAAATCTCTTCAGAGAAACCTTAAAGTTTCACTCCTTCACGTTACCCAACGCATTGGAGAGCAATATCGGGCTCACCCGCCCTTAGTATATCACTGAACCACCCGTCTTCGTAATAATTCCCAAGAACCTCAACATAATCATATCACATAATACATGTATAAAGGAAACATAACATTTCCACATTTCAATCACAAGATATCAATAAAACACATTGATATAAAAAAAACCTTATGAAAAAAATTTTCAATACCAAAATAAAAGAAAATTAAAACATGGTATTTATTTTTCTTTAAAAAAAGGTATGGCTTGTAGAGGAATCCGAAACTCAAATAATGGTCACAGAGGCGGAGAAGTCATTATCGCCACATATGTACGACAAAAACATTCCCCTTTTGTCGTTTAGTAAAACGCTTCATATAATAAAGATTCCTTTCTAGATAAACTTAAAAGTCAAAGGGGTTTATAATCTGTATAAAAGAAGGTAGTTTATAAAATAAAATATGCCTCAATGAAAGGAGATTGAGACGAAGTCCCATACAAAGACGGTATCCTTGGATTAAGGATAAATCAGTTACATATTTATGTGTGAAAAACGAATACCCGAAATATAAGTGGGTATTAAGTGTAAAACAATAAGAGTACATTCACACATTATCATAGAATGAAATATTCATGGTGTACAAGTTTATCCCAAAGAATCAAAATTGGGTTAAGAAGATCCCTTTCAAAAATTCGATAGCCTAACGGCGTCACTTCAAAATTCAGAAAAAGAGTTGATGATAGATAAAAAGGGTATCTCATCACATGGAAATAAAATGTAAATCAATAAGTATATAGAGGAACATATCCTAACATAATAGTATGTGAATTAAAATACATAACAAAATAAGTCTTTTAAAAAGAGGAGGGTGAAAGGTTCCCTTACCGACATGGGTATCTTTCGAGACATGCACCCCGTGAAAGAAGGACAATAAAAAATTGATGTAAATACTCATAAATGAAATTATATTACACAATGAATAAAATAATGGGCATTACATACACCACTCAGTGGAAATTGTGGCAAATGTAGCATAAGTCTCACGGGAATAAAAGTGAGATGAAAAATCCCTTACGAAAACTCAGTAGCCTAACGGTGCCACTTAAATCATCCAAAATGGGTTGATGAGAGAAAATAGGGTATCTCATCATATTATCATAAAGTTTAAATAAATATTAATATAGAAGAACATCCCAATAACAATAAAGATGAGCTTTAAAAGGAATGACATAAAAGAGTGTACTTAAAAAGAAAGAGATCAGTATGATCCCTTACCTCGGGTCCGACATGACTCGATCATTCTTTAATCTCCTGAATAATAAACATGAGTTAATTTATACTTCCTTAAGAACCTTTTTTAAGTTCATTATTACTTTTATATCACTTATTACCATGTCATAAACACTATGTAATTATTTTAGTTAGTAATGGTCGTTTAAATGATCATTGGTACTTTAGTCAAAATATGCACTTTATAATTAAAATTTTTTCATGTATCCATATATCCAGAGTTATATTCATGATGTATATATCATATATATCATATATATCTAGTACATACATGCATTTATAATATTACATAATCATTTAGAGGTAAGAAATGAAATGCACCGTTCATGGAGACGGTAAGCCGTACGTACGCATGAACGCTACTTTCATTTCTATTTCGTATTTTATAGAATGGAATAATAATGATATAAAGGTATATTATAATTCCAGTATAATATCATATATAATAACATTAATTACATCCTTTATAAGTCCCACATATGGAATTAACGAATTAAATCACTTTGAGGGGGCGATAGTCCGCACTTTCTAAAATTAAGATATCGTGTTTACTCATAATGGTAACCATAAAGGATATGCTATAAATGGAAAATACAGAACATTAAGTAAAAAATAAACATATTATATATAATATATAAATATAGTGACATCTTAATGTCCACCTTTAAATTTGTTAAAAGAATATTGAACATTCATCGTTTTGTGAGGCAGAAAATCACCAACCACAGAAACAATATGTTCTTTAACCATTAGACGAAGGTGTGTGTAAGTGTAGCTAGAATAATTCTTATAACAACATCCTAGTATACTGAATATACTGGAGTTTTTACAAAAGAAATGAATAAAAAGTGTTTAGGCGGTTGGAGAAGCAAAATGAATAAAAAGGACTCAAGTGATGACATTACCTTAAAATCGGGTAACTCCCTTTGGTTTGACCTCAAAGGCTTCCTTGGGAAGACTTCTGCACAAACTGAGGCTTCAAGTAGTTATAGAGGGATGTGGAGAGACAAAATGGGCTGGGGTTGGCCAAGCCAAAGTCTTTGTAAGTGTGGGTAAGAAAGTAGAGGTGGGGGCCTTTTATAAGAGGAGAGAAGGGGCATTATTTGAAAGTAAAGAAATGTTCCTTTATTTTAAAATGATTTTCGGATTTAAAAGGTCCCAAATTGATAAAATTCAAGGATAATGTGATAAGGGTTCTAGATCCACCCATACAATAGGTTTTTTACATGTGAAGGTCTTAGATCTTATATTGTCTTTCCATTTTATTTAAATCGTTAAATAATGAGGTCATCGCTGCATCATCATGATGTCATAAATAATATATTTTATTTAATGTATAAAAATTATAATAAAAATACTATGATGTAGGAAATAATTTTATCTTTACAATGAATATTTATAGTCAAAAATATGTCTTGTATAACCCCATGTACAAATTGTTTTAGTAAAACATCTCATGTTTGTGTCATTTTTACTTTAACATTAAATAAAAAGTTATTTATGTCATTTCCCAACCAAAGTGGCTCCATGGGGTCCCCAAGTTTAACCATGGATTTTGTTGGTCGGCCATGACACATCCAATAAGTGTAGGACATGTTTCATGCTCATCTCATATTATTAAAACATTATTTTTACCTGAAACTACTCTAATTACCTCTAATCGCGATTAAAAACTTAATAAGTTACTATTCACCAAAAAATTATTTTAATACCATTGAACCACATTTTACTTATTAATGACAACCATTTATTTCGGATTTTTGAAATTCAAAACACAATGATGGAAAAATTTCATTTAAAAGGAAAATCAGTTTTTATAAGTACCACTTAGTGGTTTCACTATTCATCAAAAATTGAAGTTTTTCAGAAAATTTCCAAAAAATCATCCTAAGTTATATTTGATATTTAGAATTCAAAAATGATTTCTATTTTACAAAATTCAAAACATATTAGTTTCATTAATTAATTTAATTATTAATTCCCGCTGTCAGAGTAAATAGCGTGTTTTTATGAAACAAAAAGTATCAAAAGATTGACACTAGTTTAAGTCCGATTTCATAGTGAAATTAATTCCAAGAACCACTATTGGATTAAATGGTAAAAATATATTCTAATTTCACTTTAAAATAAATTCAAAATATAATCTAATCATATAAATTAATTAGATTAAAAAGAGGTTTTGAATTAAAATACAACAGTTTTCACAATTCATTAAAAATTTAATTTTTTCATAAAAATCCCAAAAAATTACACAAAGTAAATTTTGATGTCCCAATTCTAAAGAACAATTTTAATTTGTCAAATATAACACATAAAATTTTCAAAAAGTGGATTTAAAAGAGGTTTTCCATCAAAAGGCGGTTAATCGACATTTTAAAGAATATTAGAATGTCTACGTTTAAAATTGGATTCATTCGCATTTTTAATCCTCTATCATTTATTGTAAAGAGTAAAAATATTTGACAAACATGTATAATCATTTTTTAGTTATTTCTATTCATTCCCACCATTACAATGTCTAGGCGTTAACTACCATTTAAAATAATATTATTTTATGATTAGAATGCAACGTAAGATTCCCAATAAACTCGTTGTTGCGTATTGGGTACGCCATCGAGCATAGCATACCCTTTAAAGTAATATTAATATTTTATTCACGAATATGGATAAATATAAAGATGTTATATTCTTTATTTACCTAGGGTGTTACAATAGGTCCATGTTGTAGACTACTAGTACCGCAATCAATCAATTCCACAAATTCTGATCCAAGAACAACGGGCCTAGTACGAAGTGGAATACCCCATAAGTAAACCTCCCATTTTTTCAATATCAGTCCCCCAGAACAACAAGCCAAATAAATAGAGGAAATCCTAAAGTAAAACCTCCTTAATGATCACAAAACATTGGATGATGGCCCTAAGCTAAACCTTGCACCTTGGTACCAATGGTATCACATTTTTTTCACAATTCCATTCGAATTATTTAAAGTACAAATTTTCCCTACATTAACCAATAACCAAGGAAACCCCATTTTCATTGAACACTCTATTAGACAAACATAAAAAATTCCAATTTCTGTAATCAAAATAGTTTATAGTGAAAAACAACTAGGTTCATTGACGTAGGCTAGAGAAAGAACCACATAAATCAAAAGATAGGTCACAGATGCCCAAAATAGAATCCAAAATAAATGAATCCCAAAAAATTCAATGAAGACCCCGGAATAAAATCTACAACAATATTGATTCTATTTAGAAGAAAATTGTTCAACAGAAGAGTGTAACCTAACACACCACAAACAAAAATTCTCTCTGCACCATGACCAATAGAAGAAAGGCCTCTAGAACAAGATCACACAACAGATCTAGGAAGAAACTCAAAAGAATCACTAACAATAGACTATAAGATCAAAATACATTACCCAACAATGATGATGTGATAAAATAAAATGATGGAATGGGAAGGTAACAAACATAGAGAGACACACCGCAACCCAAATAGAGATCAAAAGGAAAATGGATTGATCTAGAAGGGGTTATGTATCTCAAAAATGCCCTGGACTAGCCTTAGATCGAGAACCATGTAGAAACGGAGATTGAATTCAAATAAAACAGACACACCCTATAATTAAGAATTTTACATGGACTATTACCTGGTGTGAAACCTTCTTTCAAATCATGATGTCCACACTAGATCAATAGGCCAAGAAATTCATCACCTTATAAAAAATATTTGTCATTTAATGAAGTCAGGATGTCAACCCACCATTCATGACCTGTAATATTTCACATTGTGATCCCCAACCTGACTTCTACCCCTGCAACATTTAATCAACTTGTAAACAAATTACATGGGGTGAAATAATTCTATATCTTCGATAATCTACTAGTTCTTAGTGGAAGTCCAACAAATCTATGACATCCCCAATATAGGTATCTTTCCAATCTCAAAGGAAGGGGAAACTAGGATGATGTTAAGGGCATTCTTAATAATACCATAATGCGATGTTACAGATTTCATTTAAATATTTCATTACTATTTGGTATTTTGGTTAATTTATGTAGAGGTACATTATGCACATAAGATATGTTTTTAGGAAAATGTACTTTGATGTTTAAAAATAAACTTATACCACACTGTTGTATAAAGGTGAAAAAATGTAATTTATTAGACGAAATATATCTGAAGAATAATGAAGTTTCATGGAAACCATATTTAAACCATAATGGTGATATTAAATTACTCAATTCATTGAAAACAAATAAATATTTTAGAAAAAGTGGTATGTTTCACTATTCACAAAAAATCATCATTTTTCATAAAAAAACCCAACATTTTACAATAATTATTTTTTAAATTATTATTACAAACATTATATTCTTTTTAAAATATAATTTTACTAAAATTAATATACAAAAATAATAATTCTCAATAAAAAAAATTAATTCTATTTTTAATGAAAATGTATTTTGGAATAATAATATGATTATATTAAGAATTTAGTACTTCTATATATACATTATATTAAATCATTATTCATATTTTCATAATGTGAATAACAAAAAAACCCCAACAATATTACTAATTGGTTATAATATGTACATTAAATATTAATATTTTAATAGTATATAAATTTTCTATTAAAATTAGGTTTTTTGTATATTATATCAAACATACTTTTATTTTTTAAAAATAAAAGAGGGATAAATTACCCTCAAATTCAATAAATTACATCATTGAAATTTTATCTTTCTCTGAGAAATCAATGGTTTGACAATTAAATATTACTTTATGGAAAACCCACATTATAAAATGAGGTAAAAAATTTATTATTGATATCATATAAAGGGAAGTATGAAGGTCAATTGTAATAACACTTAACTCTATTTCCTTGTTATAGAAAATTACTGTGATGTGAAAATATTTTCATTTAAAAAAATGTAAATAATTATGGATAGTTATACAGACTACTGACCAGAAGAATATTAATGGTGAATATAATGTTAATAACCAAAAAACTACAAGTTTGTGATGGGTAAAAGACCCCTTATTAATTTCATATGAGGGTAATATGATAACATTCATGTTTAAATTTCTTTTTCCTAGAGTTTATAGATTAATTTACAGTCAAGATAGAAAACACTAGAAAATCTAATTTAAATGTTTTTATTTCACAGGATAAATTTCATCCTTATATTCTTCTTATATAAATTCCAACATCACATTTTACTCAACTAAATTAATATAAAAGAATAATTTTTTATTTATGAAGAATTATAATTCACTTTTAATAGATAATATGATTTATAAGATAGTCATAATTATTTTGGTCTACCCCTAAACATTTTCCAAAATAAAAATGGTTAGAAAAAGTTATCCAATATAATAAATTAATCATGAAAACATCAATAGTGACACCCTAATATTTACATAATCCATTCTATAAGTAGTTTTTAATAAAACATTCTATCTAAAAGAATTATATTAACCCTAACATCACATGGTCTAATAGTAAAAAATTCACCACTGTCTCCCATTATTTAAGGTTTCAAGACTGTTGACCTTAGTAAATGTGATGGGGTTTTAACAAAAATGTTGTTTATTTTATTTATTAAGGAATATTAATATAATTACAATTAAATTCAATTAAATATATTGAATACCATCATGTATAAAATTAATCATCAAATAACATTTTATCCACTATGGTTTTTTATAAGAATTTATTTTATTACTATGTCTAAAAATATTAAATTAATATTATTCCCTTAATATCAGTGATCATATTAACTGTATTGTTTATCAACACCATTAAACTCATGTACAAAGAAACAAAAAATAATTACTTATTAAATAATCACCTCACTAAATATAATAGTTTCTTAAGGTTCACATAATCCTTAATCATCAATATAAACTAAATAAATGCCTCTAAGATACTTCCATCACATAAAAACATTAAAGGGGTATCTAGGAAATTAAAATTCCAATCAAATTTAGACTTAGTAACCCAAGATATTGAATAATAATAACATATTATCCTAGTGTTAATCATAAACCTTGTTTCTTTTCAAATATATTTATTTTCATATCTTATATAACATTATGTAATGAAAATTTAAACTGTCTATAGATTATCCCATGATGGTGTCAAATGAAGTGTAAAAATGGTATGTGATCATGCACATGGTGATGGTGGATTAAAATACCAATGTTACTTTTTCATAGTTATTAACCATAGTTCAAACTACAACAAAGGCAATTCCCTTTTAGTATCTAGATAGTGATTTATTGTTAGTAAAACCACAAATTAAACCACCATATGACAATTTTAAGATGTTATCCTAACCAAAGACTTCTTCTCTAACGTACTAAGAGGTCCAAATACCATAATCAGTTCTTTCATCAATATATTTTACATGGATTCTACTAAACATGTTATAATACCAACTATAAAGACCACAAATCTAGTATCCTGAAGCCACTGATTACATCATTGCTTTGGATTAAGATACAATATATCATATCCCAAAGGAGTTAATTTTATAGTTTTCTTGGTAAAATAGAAATATAATTTTACCTAACATTATAATTGAAATAATTAAATATAATATCATGATATGGAATATTCTATATCTTTAAATTCATTATAGGATTACTTCTTTGTATCATGGGGAAAGGAAAAAAAAGATGTGTGAGATTATATGATTAGTAAGGGTTATGTACATCAGAACGTATCATGAAGAAATGAGTAATAAATAATATTTTAAGGTAAATAATAGAAAACATATGTCATTATATTAATAAATTGAGCATGAAGAGCAGTATTTAAAGAATAAATGGTGAACAAATAATTCATATAATTAATCACCTGAAATTTGAGATACTCCATTAATAATATCAATACCCTAATATTAAGATAATTATAACTAAATTATCAATGCAGAAAATGAATAATATTATAGGTAACGATCTCAAACATTGTTATATATATATATATCATTATGTCTATGAACCATGCCAATTTAAATCTATTCATAATATTCCATGTATTTTGGCGAACTGATTTGTCTCATGATACCTATCGATGGATCGTATTGCTTTATAATTTTAGGCCCCAATGATTAATAAATTTCAATTTAATAATTAAAAAATAAAATTGCTTTTGTATTTCATGAATAATATTCATTTTCAATAATGGTCCTTATTGAATAGAGAATATGGAATTTCTATATTTCCCTAGATAATCAAATAACTTCCATAGAAAATGACTATAACTAGAAATAATATATGGTTTATCTAATAAGAATATTCACGATAAATAATATTGAGAATTAAAGGAAATGTAATTTCCATAGAATAATTATTATATAATGGTTCTTGACTTGAGGGAATTTTAATAATAACAAGATTATTCAATAGATGAGATGTGGCCATTGGTTTATTGATAAAATAGGTTTTGAAATAAAATGATTCCCTTTATAAGAATAATGGGGGTGGAAGATAACTATTAAAATAGTATTTCATGAATTATTATTCTTTTTAATACTATTTTAAACAATTATAGGAATCTAAATTTCATAAAATGATTAATATGACAGGCATGTATATGATAACTATATATGTTAAAAAACATTCTTTTAGACATTTTGTAAGTAATGTTGAAAACCCCTTTTAAAAAAATAAATGAAATATTTATTCCAATACATTTATAAAAGGTAATTATGACATAAAATTTCCCTAAAAGTTTATTTTATTAAATAATAGGAATTTTTAGAAAATTAAAAAACTTGGAAATAGATGGAAATTACATTCGATTTAAAGATAAATAAAATTTATTTTTCAATTGAACATTTAATTTTTTGATCCATGTTACAAAGAGAAGAAATGTTGGAAGATGTTATTGAATCTTCTTAAATTTTTTTATGGAATAAAATTATTTCGTCTTATGATGTATAAATGATAATAATCCTTCAAAAAATAAATAGAAATCACAAATAAAAGCGGGATTATAAATTATATTCATACCACTTTGGTAACATTAAAACTCTAACACCTCAAAATAATAGACATGAAGTAAATCCATAATCATCTTGAATAAATATTTACACATGTTATGGACATAAAAGTTGTAGTATATACAATACATAAAATTGAATGGGGTTATAATAACAAATAATTATACATGGACTGAAAATTGAGATGAAATCCCTCACCTTTAACAAACCATTAGTTTAATTGGATTTAACCACATATATAATGGTTTTAATAATATTATTAATTTTCCTAAAACCATATTGTTATTTTTAATTATATATATGATCATATTATAACATTATACCATTCATTTGTTAATATTTCAATATTAACACTATTTTAGATTTTAATTTCTTTATTGTCACATCTATGTTTTCTCATGGATGTTATGGTTATCATTCATATGATATATATATCATATATATATTCCTATTAATTCCATGATTATTATATTATATTCATTTTGTTAATTTGTCTAACCATTATTTAATGGTGGACATGGAAAATGAATTACAATGCTTTGTGGAGATAATATGTTGTACTTATGCCTAAGTGATGATATCATTCCATTAATGGGGGAAATGGGTATTTCGGTGAATTATATATTAAATTTAAACATTTAATATATATAATAATAATTATATATATTAATTATTTCCACCTTTATCAATATAAATGTGATTCTATGATAGAAAACTAATTACATATATTCGAAAGGTGGTAGACATTCATACACATGAATGATAAAAAAATTTACCATTTTATGGAGAATGAGATGAAAAAATGATATTATAAAAATAACATAAAATCATAGAAATTTTTAGATATTTGTTTTATTATATTTTAATATTTATAAAAAAATTGACAGTGGAAAATAAAGTAGTAAAAAAAATAAAGATCTTAATGAAAACAATAAGCATTTCTTAGATGAACAGCCATTAGATATCATATTATGGACCATATAGATGGTTTTTTAGAAAGAATAGAATCTCTAGAATGTTTATATTAAAATTGGGGAGATATTTCGGTTGGCATTGGTTGATATAAACGGCCTGAGAGATGGAATAATTTATGGGAGGGGTGGCCTTTTATAATTGAAGTCGAATTTCATTTTTGAAAACACCAAAAAATATTATATAATGGGAAGTAAATATCACCCCATGTGCATCAAACAATGGTAAATAATAGATTTTTTTGACGTTTCAGTCAATAAAAATCTCTTCTAAAAATTTAGAAACAATTTTTGCACATTTTATATCCTTCTCCACCAAGGTTACTTACTTTTACCATCATTGTTTTTTCCAATGTAACATGTTTTTTAACTAATGTAATATATCATGTATGAATAAAAAAATAACCCATATTGGAAAATTTTTATTCACATATTATCTTTATTAATTAAAATTTATAAAATAAAAAATTATTTGTGTGAGAAATTAATTTTAACACAAACACATGTAATGCGCAAAACCCCATTTTAACCATAATTGTGGTAATTAATATTCATAGTTTTTAGTATTAATTTTTACAAAAAAATTAATTTGAAAATATTACCTAACACTAATTTTGGTTATTATAAATATGGAATCAATTTTTTAAATATCAATACATTTAAGCGAAAAAATTAAAAAAAATGCTCTTGTAAAATGTGTCAAAATTGGGGTTTTCAAGAAATGGGTTTTTATGCATTAAAAATATGACTACTGATCATCAATATATATATATATATTGAATTCATATAGTTAAATACATAATATATATAATAAAATTAATAATTTCCTTATTAATAGTTATTTTAATCAATTAAAATTGAGGAAAATTATTCACTTAAAAAATATTTTTAATAATATGTGTTTTAAGGAAAAAGAACATATAACATAATCTGGTATAAACATGTTTAAAATAAAAATAATTATATGACATATAACCATAAATAATTATATTAATATAAAATCAGAATTTTTGTTAAAAATGGACTTTTTATATTATATGATTTATTGAAATGAAATGGAAATTTTTCAAAAAGTTGTATACTTCAATATTCACAAAAAAAATATCAGTTCTCATAAATTTCTCAAAATTTTACACAAATAAAATTTTTATAATTTAATTTATGAACATAATATTAATTTTATTGCATTTTTTTAAATTTGGATAAATTAATTACAATTAAAAAAGGTAAATTAAAAATTAAACTATTTTTTAAGGAAATTTATTTTGGAGACGTAAAATGATTTAGTTGGGAATGAAGTACTTATTTATAAATACATTATGAAAAATATATAAATACATTTTTATGTTGTGTTTAAAAAATTACATTCCCATCCAATTAATGTCCAGATTATAATGGTTACATTTTAAAAAATAAATTAATAGTATATCACAATTTTCAAAAAACCCATTGTGGTGTGTTTTATACACCATGAAACTTGAAGTGCACTGTGTTGCATTTGTTGTCAATGAGGCATGAAGTTGTCTTGGAATGAATGGAAGTCAAGGACTGTCACGATGTGAATGACAAAGGTTGTGATGGTGTTGGTGATGAATGGAGAATGGCCATGGTACTAAGATGCCTGTCACTTAGGAGATTCACTAAGTGGCATAGGAGATGTGGTTGAAACATTCTCTAGTAACATCTGACGATTGTTGAGCTGATCATTAAGTTCATAGAACTTGTATCCTGATGATACAAAGTCACAACAATGATAGAAGACCATGCATTGTATTGACAATGCATGAGGAGATGAAAGGAGATCCATCCACAATCATTGAGTGGATGAAGTGGATTAATGAAGTCCATGCACTATCACTAAGTGCATGTGAACATGAAGATGATCCACCTTGATCTCTGATTAGATCAATGAAGTTCATTGAAGAATTTATGTGATTAAGAGCTCGGTTGATGAAGAAAGAACCTTCAAAAATTTCCCTCATAAGTAATGAATATTTGTTGAGAAGGAGTGAGGAATTCAAATGAAGAAGAAGATGAGAAAAAATGAGGAAGAAGGCTTCAAGTGGCATTTGGCATATGGGGATACTTTGTTTTTATACAAAGTCTTTATTCCTATACCTAGCAAAAAATAAGGCCACCAAGGAGGCCAGCCGAGGGTCATCACCCAAGGCACTTGTGGGACTCAAGGTCACCACGCCCATGGGGAACCCTCAAAGGCCAGGGCAGCATCCTTGATGCAGGGGCGCACCCGTAGGACACCGCATGGGCTCCTGGGGCACGCTCGGAGGAGCGCGGCAGGGGCCGTGTATAAGCCCTCGAGGGCACGCGGTGGTGAAGCCCGCGCACCCGAGGAAGCATAGTGGGCGCCAGTAGCGCGCCCGCAGGGAGCAGAGAGTGGGCGCAGAGCGCGCCCGCAGAGAGAACACGGTGCGGGGCGGCACCGTGGAGGGGGAAGTTCAACAGGGGAGTAGCAGAGAGCGTATGGTTGATAAACCGCGGCGAAACCGCTCGCCTTTTCGATGTGGGACGCGGAAAAATCCCCGGGAGCAAATCTCAGCCGTCCGAGCGATCTCGCGCCCGATCTCCGCCGCTCATCGCATCGCGCCGCTACGGTTCAGATCCAGGCCGTCTGATGTCTTTCATTCGCCCGATCCAACGGCTCCCGGTGTGTCTCCTACCTCGAGCTCGATCGAGGCACCCGCGACGTCCCCGTTGAACCAGAGGCCATCCGACCACCGCATTTTGAGATCCCGGCCACCATAAATCGAGCCGAAGTGTCCTTTGTGATCGTCTGAGCCTACTGATCACATTCATGCTTAAAAATATACATGCATGCAACGTATGGAAAATTTCGATGAAGGCCGAAGCAAACCGAAGGTGCGAGGCCTTGTGTGGTTTATGGTTTGCATGGATTGGTTTTAAAAAATGCCATGCGTACGTTTCCATGCACATGCATGAAGAGGAAAATAATGAAGGAGAAGAACCCGTGTGAAACAGAGGAGAAACAAGATTTTGGAAATCTTGAAAACCCGAGATATTCGGGAGTTTGAATTTATATCCCACGCGGATGAACCGAGGCCCTCCGCCTATATAAAGAGAGGCTAAGCCCTCAAGGATGCTTGCTGAAAAACTTGGAAGACCCGCGAGAGCTCCTGTGCCTCGTGAAGTAGAAGCCCCGCACAAATTACTTGCGCGGCTGTTGTCCCGAAGCCACCCGAGGCTTTGAAGGTGTTCCTTGCGTGCAACTCCTTTGCGCGACAAGAAGAAGGAGGTGAGGAGTCCCCTGCGCGCTACCCCTTTGCACGACAGGAAGGAGAGGTTGGGCAGCGCGACCTTGCACGCTCCCTCTGTGCACCGCGGCCCCCTGCGCGGTAAGCACTTGCGCGGCAGTGGCCACCCAAGGCCTTGCGTGCCTTGCACAGGTTGCACCTGAGACTTGCACGGCTTCCTTTCACCCAAGGAGTTCGGGCTGTGTGTGCAAAAACAGAAGGAGGCAGTGTGTGTGTGCCAAATGGAAAAGAGAACCTGAGGCCATACCTTGTGGTTGTGCCAAATTGAAGAACACACCTTGTGTGTGCATTTGAAGAAGAGGAAGTAGCCTTCGGTGTGTGCAAGAAGAGAAGTAAGGCCGAGCCTTTGTGCTTGTGTGCCAAGAAGACAAGAACACCTACGGGCAGTGGCTTGTGCAAAGAGGGAGAACCCAAGGCCTTTAGTGCCTTGTGTGTGCACACTTTGAAGAACAAATTGTGTGTGAAAATTAAAGAAGTGGCTGAAGGCTATGTGTGTGCACAAGAAGTGTGTGCTCACTTAGAAGAAGAGGAGAAGACCCACACAAAGTACAACATACTTTTAAGTGTGTAAACAAATAGAATTAAGTGTGTGAAGATTGTGAAGGAGGTGTGTGCTATAGTTAACTACACCCTCTGAGGGTTTATTGCAGCAAGAGAAAAGAAAGGGAAGTGCATGCTTGCATGCATGCACATGCACACGTGAACAAAGCCAAACCAGCTTGTGTGCATTTGAGTTGACCAAGACGAGAGGTTCTTGAAGAATTTGAGAAGGCCATGCAGTCAGTGCATGAGGATGAAGAGATTCCATGAACTCAGTGCATGAAGTTGATGTGAACTGAGACTGGACCAGACTGAAGATAAAGACATCATTTGTATGAGTATTCAGTAGTTGGAGAGAAGCAAGGTCATCCTTAGAAGAAGGAGATAAATCCTAAGCAATACGAGAAGACTTGTTCATCACAAGTGAGCAGAGGTACAGAGCAAGGCCAGCAGCCTTTATCCCAGGCTGCTGATGTTACTTTCTGAAGTTAAAGAGGAGAAGAGCTACTCGTGCGACTCGAGCAGCCAAGAGAAGACCATGTGGGACTCAGGGAGAAGAAGTCTTCAGTGGGATTCTGGAGCAGGCCAGTGGGACTCTGGTAACACTGTGGGACGCAGTATAAAGACCCTCCTGTGGGACTCAGGAGAGATACAGTGGGATGCTGTATCGACCATTGTAATACTAACAGATTATAATGGGAGAAACCATGTTGGGGCGTATAACCAACATGGCAAGGACGTAGGCCTTTGGAGCCGAACCTTGTAAATCCTTGTGTCCTGTGCCTTTATATTTACTGCATCATTCGAGGAAAGGTGAGAGATACAAGAAGAGTGGATCGAGGCTTTAACCAGCCATAGAGGTTTAATTGATTAAGAATCAATTAGTAAAGAGTTTTAAGGGATCACTGATTCACCCCCTCCCCCTCTCAGTGATTCACACTGATCTGGGCACTTCAATTGGTATCAGAGCGAGGTTACCTCTAAAAGATCCAAGAGAGTCTTTATGAAGTGCAGATTTGAAGAAATGAGCGACCAGCCTCAAATGGAGATATCTGCCAAGACTCAGAAAAACAGGATGAAGAAACAGGCCAAGAAGATGAAGAAGAATATTGTTGTTGATAGAGAAACACATGAAAATTCCTTTTATCACTCTTTTGGTGAGGCCTGTCCTAGCTGTGATGAAGATGGAAGAAACAATGATCTTCTAAATGCTATCAAATATCTTCGGAAGAGAGTCCCCAGGGAAGTAGCAATGTGTATAGCTACAGGCATCCTTGATCTTCAAGAAGAAAAATCACAGTTAGAAGAAGAAGCCAATGCAATGGAAGATCAATTGGCTAAAAGTGTTTCCATAACCAACACTCTCAGAAAGCTGGTGAAGGATAAAGATGAAACAGTATCGCTTTGCAATGAAAGATATGAAGACACTATTGAAGAATTGCAAAGAAGCCTTTCTGAGAAATAATTCTTTAAGACTGTGGTCAAAGAAGTTTTCCATGCACTGGAAAAATTGCACAGAGTGTCAATGAATGTCAGAGATGCTCAACTCAAAGACAAAGTCAAAATGGTGAAGGAGCTGGACAATTCATTGCTTGAAATAAAAAGGGTGAATGAAGACCAGATAAAGCAGCTGGAAGAGAAATGGGAAGGAAGGCTAAGAACTATTGAGGATGAGAAGAACTCCCTCAATATGAAATTCATAGAACTGGAGGTGATATTGAAAAATCAGCAATCACCCAAAGCCAAAGCCTCCCAGTCAGCTGAAAGAAGAAATGTTTCTACTCAAGTGAGCTTTGAGAAGGATGATTCTAAAAGAAATACATCCTTTAATAACAGGGCAACAACTTCTAAAAAGAAGGTACCATCAATCCCATCTTGTACTGATGCTTCTAATTGTGTTTCCACAAAAAGTGCAGGATGGAAAAATAATTCCAAACAAGTATGGATGATGAAAATGAAGAAGCAGAGCTCTCCTGAAGCAGCACAACAATTCAAGACATGTACCCAACAATCAGAAGGACTGAAGAGGTCAAGATTTGTGGGTCAGTGTTGGTGTTGTAACAAGTATGGGCATTGTGCAAATGATTGTTGGTACAATCCTCTCAATGTGAAAGCACAAAGGAAGCCCATGCCAAGGGGGAGCAAGCCATAAGGAAATAAGCAACATCCATAGGTCTAGAGACATCTGTTTACTGCTAACAGATTTGGATTGCTTGAAAACATCTGGGATGGATGCAAAAGTGGTCAAAATAATGATACATGTCAATCTCCAACTGTATCCAAAGCTGGAATGAAGAGAAAATCACTGAACCTGGCTAAAATAGATTCATTGGGAAGCAAGCAGAAGAAAGTGGAAGATGCTCCCAAGAAGAGTTTGAAGAATGAAGAGAAGTCCTTGGAATTCAAATCCAAGAAGGGTGATGCATCCAGAAGGACCACGAAGAAATGCTTCTACTGTGGGAAGAAAGGACATATCATGGATCTTTGTAAAGAAGCCATGAAATTAAATAGAAGCAGACTGGACTCAAAAAGACAATCAATCCAGAAGAAGAAGAAGGGATTGATTGAAAACAAGTTTCCTAAGAAAGGTAGCTTGACAGCATCTAAGGAACCATGTGGAACTTCCAGAATGGGGGCCACTCTTCCAAATGATTTCCTTGTCATATGGCCACATCAGTTGCAACTTGCCAGAGAACTACAAAGAGTTGAAGATGAAGCTCTGGCAATTGCTAAAGCAAAAGGGAAGAAGAAGGTTTCACATGAAGATGTTTTGAGAACCACACCAGCACAATCATCAATGAAGATCAAATGTGCAAGTGTGAAGACTGGTGAAAATGGGACATCTCGGTTGAGAGAATCTTCTCAACCTTGTTGTTCACATTGATGAACCAAGGAGGTTCCATCTTATTCCCTTATACTCTTGGTATATACATGTGCTAACATTGTAGGGAAATTGAAGATGATGATCATTCTCATCTGGAGGATGGTTTGGACAGAACGGAGTGCACCCCTTGAGGGGGAGCAAATCTGAAGAAGATGATATTCTGAGATTAATATCATCTTAAGAAAATGGATGAATGGGGGAGCTTTATCTTTGCACTGAACTTTCTAATGAGTTTTGTGGAGTATGTGCAGGATTTAGCAATTCATTGAATATCTGAACCCCTTAGCATGATATCACATGTTTACAGTGAATGTGGACAGCATTGAGTTCCTTGGTTACATCACTCTTGTTTTCTACACCGGGTTAGCCCAAGTAGACTTAGAGTTGATTTACTAAAGGTTCTTTGCTAAAGAGAACATGTGACATCATCCCTCTCTTAGTGATTTTCAAGAAAATGCTATTCGAAGGGAGGAAGTGATTTTTGAAAGAGAACCACACCACACCTTTCCATTTTATTGCCAATAAGGGGGAGAAAAGATTGGCACACATATTGACCCATTCATATGTGCTGAAGAAGTGTATTGACAACAAATACAAAGGGGGAGATTGAAGTGCACTGTGTTGCATTTGTTGTCAATGAGGCATGAAGTTGTCTTGGAATGAATGGAAGTCAAGGAATGTCACGATGTGAATGACAAAGGTTGTGATGGTGTTGGTGATGAATGGAGAATGGCCATGGTACTAAGATGCGTGTCACTTAGGAGATTCACTAAGTGGCATAAGAGATGTGGTTGAAACATTCTCAAGTAACATCTAACGATTGTTGAGCTGATCTTTAAGTTCATAGAACTTGTATCCTGATGATACAAAGTCACAACAATGATAGAAGACCATGAATTGTATTGACAATGCATGAGGAGATGAAAGGAGATCCATCCACAATCACTGAGTGGATGAAGTGGATTAATGAAGTCCATGCACTATCACTAAGTGTATGTGAACATGAAGATGATCCAACTTGATCTCTGATTAGATCAATGAAGTTCATTGAAGAATTTATGTGATTAAGAGCTCGGTTGATGAAGAAAGAACCTTCAAGAATTTCCCTCATAAGTAATGAATATTTGTTGAGAAGGAGTGAGGAATTCAAATGAAGAAGAAGATGAGAAAAAATGAGGAAGAAGGCTTCAAGTGGAATTTGGCATATGGGGATACTTTGTTTTTATACAAAGTCTTTATTCCTATACTTAGCAAAAAATAAGGCCACCAAGGAGGCCAGCCGAGGGTCATCACCCAAGGCACTTGTGGGACTCAAGGTCACCACGCCCATGGGGAACCCTCAAAGGCCAGGGCAGCATCCTTGAGGCAGGGGCGCACCCGTAGGACACCGCATGGGCGCCTGGGGCACGCCCGGAGGAGCGTGGCAGGGGCCGTGTATAATCCCCTGGGGGCACGCGGTGGTGAAGCCCGTGCACCCGAGGAAGCATAGTGGGCACCAGTAGCGCGCCCGCAGGGAGCAGAGAGGGGGCGCAGAGCGCGCCCGCAGAGAGAACACGGTGCGGGGCGGCACCGTTGAGGGGGAAGTTCAACTGGGGAGTAGCGGAGAGCGGATGGTTGATAAACCGCGGCGAAACCGCTCGCTGTTTCGATGTGGGACGCGAAAAAATTCCCAGGAGAAAATCTCATCCGTCTGAGCGATCTCGCGCCCAATCTCCGCCGCTCATCGCATCGCGCCGCTACGGTTCAGATTCAGGCCGTCCGATGTCTTTCATTCGCCCGATCCAACGGCTCCCGGTGTGTCTCCTACCTCGAGCTCGACCGAGGCACCCGCGACATCCCCGCTGAACCAGAGGCCATCCGACCACCGGATTTTGAGATCCCGGCCACCATAAATCGAGCCGAAGTGTCCTTTGTGATCGTCTGAGCCTACTGATCACATTCATGCTTAAAAATATACATGCATGCAACGTATGGAAAATTTCGAAGAAGGCTGACGAAAACCGAAGGTGCGAGGCCTTGTGTGGTTTATGGTTTGCATGGATTGGGTTTAAAAAAGGCCATGCGTACGTTTCCATGCACATGCATGAAGAGGAAAATAATGAAGGAAAAGAACCCGCGTGAAACAGAGGAGAAACAAGATTTTGGAAATCTTGAAAACCCGAGATATTCGGGAGTTTGAATTTATATCCCACGCGGATGAACCGAGGCCCTCTGCCTATATAAAGAGATGTCGAGCCCTCGAGGATGCTTTCTGAAAAACTTCGAAGACCCGCGAGAGCTCCTGTGCCTCGTGAAGTAGAAGCCCCGCGCAAATTACTTGCGCGGCTGTTGTCCCGAAGCCACCCGAGGCTTTGAAGGTGTTCCTTGCGTGCAACTCCTTTGCGCGACAAGAAGAAGGAGGTGAGGAGTCCCCTGCGCGCTACCCCTTTGCGCGACAGGAAGGAGAGGTTGGGCAGCGCGACCTTGCGCGCTCCCTCTATGCACCGCGGCCCCCTGCGCGGTAAGCACTTGCGCGGCAGTGGCCACCCGAGGCCTTGCGTGCCTTGCACAGGTTGCACCTGAGAATTGCACGGCTTCCTTGCACCCCAGGAGTTCGGGCTGTGTGTGCAAAAACAGAAGGAGGCAGTGTGTGTGTGCCAAGTGGAAAAGAGAACCCGAGGCCATACCTTGTGGTTGTGCCAAATTGAAGAACACACCTTGTGTGTGCATTTGAAGAAGAGGCAGTAGCCTTGGGTGTGTGCAAGAAGAGAAGGAAGGCCGAGCCTCTGTGCTTGTGTGCCAAGAAGACAAGAACACCTACGGGAAGTGGCTTGTGCAAAGAGGGAGAACCCGAGGCCTTTAGTGCCTTGTGTGTGCACACTTTGAAGAACAAATTAAAAGAACAAATTGTGTGTGCAAATTAAAGAAGTGGCCGAAGGCTATGTGTGTGCACAAGAAGTGTGTGCTCACTTAAAAGAAGAGGAGAAGACCCACACAAAGTACAACATACTTTTAAGTGTGTAAACAAATAGAATTAAGTGTGTGAAGATTGTGAAGGAGGTGTGTGCTATAGTTGACTACACCCTCTGAGGGTTTATTGCACCAAGAGAAAAGAAAGGGAAGTGCATGCTTGCATGCATGCACATGCACACGTGAACAAAGCCAAACCAGCTTTTGTGCATTTGAGTTGACCAAGACCAGAGGTTCTTGAAGAATTTGAGAAGGCCATGCAGTCAGTGTATGAGGATGCAGAGATGCCATGCACTCAGTGCATGAAGTTGATGTGAACTGAGACTGGACCAGACTGAAGTTAAAGACATCATTTGTCTGAGTATTCAGTAGTTGGAGAGAAGCCAGGTCATCCTTAGAAGAAGGAGATAAATCCTGAGAAATACGAGAAGACCTGTTCATCACAAGTGAGCAGAGGTACAGAGCAAGGCCAGCAGCCTTTATCCCAGGCTGCTGAAGTTACTTGAAGAAGTTAAAGAGGCGAAGAGCTACTCGTGCGACTCGAGCAGCCAAGAGAAGACCCTGTGGGACTCAGGGAGAAGAAGTCTTCAGTGGGATTCTGGAGCAGGCCAGTGGGACTCTGGTAACACTGTGGGACGCAGTATAAAGACCCTCCTGTGGGACTCAGGAGAGATATAATGGGATGCTGTATCGACCATTGTAATACTAACAGATTATAATGGGAGAAACCATGTTGGGGCGTATAACCAACATGGCAAGGACGTAAGCCTTTGGTGCCGAACCTTGTAAATCCTTGTGTCCTGTGCCTTTATATTTACTGCATCATTCGAGGAAAGGTGAGAGATACAAGAAGAGTGGATCGAGGCTTTAACCAGCCATAGAGGTTTAATTGATTAAGAATCAATTAGTAAAAAGTTTTAAGGGATCACTGATTCACCCCCTCCCCCTCTCAGTGATTCACACTGATCTGGGCACTTCAAAACTAAATGTACTTATTTCAAAAATATAATGGTGTTATATTTTTAATATACATAAAATATTACAAACACCCCTAATAATTATTCTCTTAGTTATTTCCTCTGGGTTTTATTACTCTCCCCATTTAATGATTAAGTGATGAGACTTTGAGTTATAGATTTTTTTGAGTTAAGATGATGTTTTATAATAGATTTCACAGGTTAGGGGTGATGTTGTGGTGTATGGTGACTATTTGAAGTTTTGAAGATCATGATGTGGCATGGATTCTAGAAGGAATAATTTTTTGTTCCATTGCCTTTTTTGTATGTATGCACCATGGTTAAAAGGATCAATTTAATATTTAATCCTGAATAGCCTGAATGCCTTCTTTAATATTTTACTATTGATAATAAACCATTTAAGGGTTGAAGGGGAACCCGAACATGACCCATAGTCCCAAGGCACAAGGCCTGACCGACCCGCATTACATGACCTGAAAGCCCAAAGACATACCATGCCCAATACATAACCCATAGGAATAACCCACTTGAATAGACCCTCCCCAACTTCTGTATCATTGTTCTACTAGATCCCCACCATGTATTTCTGATCAGCTAGCATTGCCCCGTTCAAAGCTGCATGGTGCCTGATCTTGATGTCGGCTCCCATACCCTCTCATTTTTCCAATCTGGTTGGCTATACTTCTGGTGGCTGCTACTCTTTGTTGCTCTGATCATCTTCAGGGGCCTATTCTTTGTGAACTGGGCTACTCCAGGGTCTACGTGGCTCAAAATACCCATGGGGTGAATTCCTTTGATGACTTTATGGCCATTGAGACCCATAGGCCCAAACCGGTGGCCCAAAGGCCCAAATTAGGTGAATAGTTCTGGGTGCTACATTGTCAAATAGTAACTGCTACAATTATAGGAATAAAAACCAAAGTAAAAAGGCATATTTAAAACCAACTATTATATATTATCCAAACATGGAATAAAAACAAAAATCCATTTGTATCTAACCTTTATTCTGACTATTTTGTGATTATTGGGAAATCAATGGACAACTTTAAGAGATCATTCAGCCTCATTTGATTGGAATCCAACCATGGACTTGAGATACAAATTCATGGTGGTTTCCTCTCCATTATTGATGTTGGTTTCTCTATATAAGGGTTCTAATTCATGATATTACATGATTTTATTCTATAATTCCTTCAGTTAGTCTTATTAAAATGATAGATTTGGGATCAAATATGATTTTCTCTGTGAAATGTATGTTTTTAAGGGGATTTGATATAAAAATGGAATTTTATGAAGTATTTGATCATGAAATTCATTTATGATTATCTTAAATACAAAATGAAATATCAAGCACAAAGATATTAATTATTTTCTATAAAAATTATTTATAAATAGTGATAATTGTTTGAAAATGGATTTTAAAAAACATAACCTATTGGGATCGTTGGGTTTATCGAGAAATAGACATTTCACATTAGTGAGTCACATCACTGGATCATTGAAATCAATATACTACAAGTGTATGCTCAACATCGGTTGGATTCACATTCTATCAGTCTCAGTGTTTTCTTTTTAATTTATAAGTATGTAATCCCAGAAGATATACCTCAATCCTGGGCTTTTCCATTTTTCCTTAGTCCTAAACAAGATGGTATATGATTTGGTTTACTGATAAATTATTTTCCAAATGGTGTATCCATTGTTTTTTCTTATTCTCTCATTCTTTCTTAAATGCACATATCATATTCCATCACTATGTAAATACAAAAGGATTTTATGAAAACTAACTGGTATTAAAAAAATGATTCTTTCATGTAAATACTTTTCAATTTGTATTTTATTTAGAACTAGAGATATTTTTTCATGATAATAAAAATCATATATATTCTTTGGTGAAATCATACTTGTCATAGAGCTCACAAACTAATTTTACCTTTGGGTATTTTTTGATGTGTTTTTTCAAGAATCAAGTAATGAGAAGGGAATTCTATAGTTCATTGGATTTTTTTGGATCAAATCACCTTCATATGGGGATTGATCAGTTTTTATAGATGGTAAAATGGAATCTTAGCATGAAGATTATCTTTTTCTTTTTTTCTAGATTATCTTTATAGAATGATGCTATATGTATCATGTAATTTTTATTTTCATCCACTTATTACATTATTAGTATTCCCCAATATTTTTATTTATTTGACTTATTCATATAAATTATCTATTCTCTACATTATGGTGAGAAAACAATGATGATGTTTTATATTGAACATGGAAGGTTCATATCAAAATTATATCATTAGATTTACCAATATATAGGTTATATATCACTTCCTAGGTTTGGATCAGGATCACTGGTTGGTATGAGATAGTACTACCATAATTCTTCTAGTATGTGTAGGATATTTCCTAGTCAGATCCCCTCCATGTCTAAATGGTAGTTACCATGGGTGGTTGGATAAAATTTTCATGATTGAGACTTGGTTTTTGTGAACATTTCAATGAATTATAATTGAAACTTATTTAGGGGTAATTTTTCCTTTAATGTTTTTATTTCATTCAAGGGTTCTACAGTTTTATAAAATTTAATTCATTTAGTAGAATTTATTTTTATTCTTGAATTTATTCATTGATTTAATTTTAAATATTTTTTTGAATAGTTATTGTTTTTAATTAGTAAATTCCTCCTAGGGATCTCTTTCTATTCTAAGGGAGGAAATTGTATGAAATGTTTCATAGGATAATCCTCAGGTGGAACCTCAATCGGTGGAAGATATTATATGAAACCATTTAAATCATGGTATAGAGGGCATTAGAATCCAGTTATGAGTTATGGATCATGCATTGGAATTTACTAAATGGTATCCACCCATCACTCATGTTCCAAAATTGTCCCTAGGAATCTAAATACCGACCTATGAATATAATACAGGTCATAAATTTCCAAAAAAAATCTGGGGGGTATCTAATGACAGTTTTTTAAATTACTTTCTTGTGGACCAAGATTAATATGGGGATTAAATTGTGAAAGATAATCTATATGAGGATATTAACTACACATCATTAAAGAAGTTCTCCAACAAACAAATGTATCCTAACATGTTTTGTGTATAAATATTTTTCAAATTCCTCAACATGGTGAAGGGAGAGTTTATGGATAATTAGTATTCCGTCAATTTTTTTGAGATAGTTCTACTAGGTCCTAATCTCATTACCAATTATTACATTAAATCACAGAGTTTTGAGATGTTTTTAATGTATAATATTTAGTTGATGAAAATTAACTTATGCTTACCAATTTTTTTGAGGTGCATCTCAAGGACTCTTTGGATAAGGCTTACATAGATGATATCTTCTTTTGGGTGGAACATATTTTATTGAAATAGGTGGAAATGATGTTTTATCATGCCTGAAAAGAAATAATAAAAGTTCTCAGTTTTCTTTAGGACCAGTTTCAAGTTATTTTTCAAGAAAGAATCAAGTGGTTTACTATAATTTTGGACCACCTATTTAGAATGTGGCTAATTGGACATACATATCCAAAAAATGATAATGTTTCAAAAATTATAGTCATATCAAAAATAATTCTACAATAACATCCCATGTTTGTAAGATAGAATCCACTTTCACTAAGGGATCACATGTTTATTCATATTCTTCCAAGGGTGGTGGGTCATATCATTATTCCAAGGTGGATTTCCATATTGGAAAATGGGGTAATGGAGGTGATGATACCATATATCTATATACATCATAGTATGAACTGATAGAGTCTAATCCATGTTCAACTATTTTAAGAGAAATGATTTTTATTCCATCCCCTTTGGTACTGACATTATTTGATAGATTTGTTACTCATTATTTATATTAACAAACAAAATCTACATGTTGGGATTTATTTCTGAATATGGGTGATTGTTTTTATATCCTTCCATGAAATTTTTAAATAATATTGAACAAGGATTCAAATGTCATGTGTGTTGGGTAGTGATAACTAACATCAATGTGGTGAGGGATTTCTTATTGATTTATATTGATACATTCCACTAAATTATTAGCACATATTTGATGATAAGAGTTAAGTATAAGATCATCCTTTATCATCATATTGTTTAGTTTTTATATCAGTATGTGTTCTCTCATGAAATTAATAGTGAGTGGGATCCTTGATGTATGTTGAAGTGAAATGTTATTCTTTATACTGGAAAAATATCATGCAACTTTTTAGAGATATTATTTAATGTTGATGCATATTTCATAGACATCCCACTTTTTAAAGTGGTGAGTGCATACCTAGTGGTCTTTATTGATTGTTTTTATAGGTTACCATCACATATATATGTCAATTTCATTAATTACCTTCTTACCATTATGATTCCAATTTATTTTCCATTTTATTTCTCGGTACATACTGAGTTAAACATGTTTAATGTTCATATATCAAACCATGAGGCTATAGTTTTTCTTCAACCTAATACATCACACTGGAAATCACCTTTAATACTTTACAAGAATGAATATGGGAGCCACAAATTTTGTACACATTACAAATAGATAAATCAATTGACTGTTATAAATAATTTTCTCCGTACTAGAATTGATGATCTATTATATCAACTCAAATGGGAACATTGGTTTTTAAACATTGACATCAAGTTGGGGTACCACCTATTTATATTTTTCTAAGAGGATATACATACAAAAATATTTACTATAAAATATGGGAAATTAGTGTAATACCCCGACCCCAGTAACCCAGAGTCGGTGCCTTATTACATAACATTTACATGATCACAAAAGATCATGTCTCAAAAGACCTATTAGTTTAGTTTCCTTGGAATCACTAGATACATTCATAAGTCTTACATTACATGATAAAGTGAAAAAATACAACAACATAGTATCCATAGTCCACACTCATATCAACTCCGACTATCCCTGCTTGTCAGTCATAAAATACTTCTTCACAGCCTGGGAAAAATAAAACATAGAAAGGTGTGAGCTCTGATGCTCAGTAAGGATAACAATATAGAAGACACTTTCATAAACAAGAATAAACATTTAAGGAAATGTATAACTAAAACAAAATCTTTTTAAACTTTAAAATTAAAATAATATGCCAAAAATGAAATGAAATAATGCTATTAACATATTCACATGGATATTCTTCTAGTCAAAAAATCACATGCAATATCAATAACCACTTTCATAATGATGGAATGCATAATGCCAGACTATCATAACCACATATTCAAAGCCTTGTGGCAAGACTAAAAATATGATTTTGTCAAGGCCTTGTACCAATACACAAGTTTGTCTCATGAGACCTACCGATACATCGAGGAGCTATAGCAGGCTCCACCCATCACTTACTAAGTCCAATTCATTCCACAAATGAATAGGTTTAAATATAACATAAACATTCATATTAAAACTAGCATACGAAATGTCAATACTTTCTCCATAAACTATAAATGTTATAAAAATAATACATACAAAGAAAAACAGATCACAAATCCTTCAATACAATATGAATGTTTGGTATCATAATAAATTATCTTCAAATAAGATTATGATTCATCAAATTATGTTGACATAGATAAAATCAAAACTATTTCAGAGAAATATCTCTTTTTTTAATCATTTTAAAGTCACATAATAATAAAATAAAACATTTACATTGAAAATATTCTTATAATATTATGTGGGATGCTTCGACGATTTTATAACGGCAGAAAATAGTCACACCCGCTATATAAGTTAAAAAAGTCATTCTTTCCCTAATTTTGTCAATAATGTTAAAAAGGACCTTGTTTGGAAAATAAAAAGAATAATCCTTTATAAAAATCTTATAAAAAGTCAAAAAAATGGTATAAATTACTTTAACCCGTAGTCTATAATACTTTAAGAATGTTTTGAAATACATATTTAAGAAACATGGATGTGGATGATAAATAGGTCCCAGTAGATACTTACGTAAAAACAACCTAGGATAATAAAGAGACTGTGAAATTATCCCTTACCTTGTACTTTTCCTTGGTCGAGGGTAGGTTAACCTCCTGTATGATAGAGAAATAATTTATATTAAATTATACAATAATCATATACATTAATATTATTTCATATATGATCTTTTAACATTTCTTTGTTAATAATATCTTTATATTATCGTTGTTTCGGGTGTTAACGAATTCGTTTTCCTTTATATTCATTGTTATGTGAGTCATATTTGTTATGGATGGGATGTATCATATTCATATCCAGAATGATATCATGTCCTTGAAAATTATTTTAAATCCTCTAATGAAAATTAGTCTTTAATGAATATGATGGGTAATGAATCTCATCGTGTTCGTGGAGATGGTAATCCGTACGTACGCCCGACTGAAAATATCATTATTTTGATATTAAAATAATATATAATTGGATGTTATATCATATATACAGAATCATTATCATTTTATATTTATTATATTCATTAAATAAACATCATTATTATAGCCATCAAAATAATTATTTATTGAATAACAATTACACCACAACGTGGAGACAGTAATCCGTATGTATACATGTATGGTGACATGTCATTTGAAGGATGCATAGAATAATTAATATGGATGTACCATATTTATAATAACATCACAGAATATAAGTGGTACTGGAGTTATTATTTTATAATGGAAATAACAAAGAATGAATATGTGGATGAAAAAAAGAACCTGAAAGAGGGTGGGGAAATTATTACCTCTTCTTCAAGATCTTCCTTTTGATATGATCAACATGGATCTTTATGTTGGTTTTATGACTAAAGGAATCTTGGATAAAGTGAGAGAATTTGAGAGGATATTTAGGTAGGGGATGGTTATCCAAAAGGCTTTGAAGGTGTGAATTAGTGAGAAGGTGGATTGCCCTTTTATAAGAGGGGTGAGGGGCACCTTAGGAAAAGCTAGAAATATTATTTTATAATAAAATAATTTTCAGTTTCTAATGGCTCCAAAATGAATTATTTAAAGTCTAAGGTGGGGATGGGTCGAAAACCACTCAACCAATAGTTTTTAGATATTTTTGGGTCACTGTATTAACTTTATCTTCTATATTTAACTCTTTGTTAAATAGTTTGACATTTACCATGTCTCTTTGTATTTTTATATTATATGGTTAATAAACTTACTATACACTTCCAAGAGAACCCCAACTAGTTCATTAATGAGATACCTATCATTATATAATTATTTTGGACAATAGTTATATTTTAAATAATATAATATCAATTAATAATATTATATTTGTTTTAAAAAATATTTTATGTCAATTTTGATACTATTTGGTATTTTGTTTTTGCTAAATTCATAACTGAATTATTACTTCGAAAAAAAGTACATGTAACCAACCCTACTATGTCATTTTAAAATATAAAATTAGATGAATTAATAAAAAGTCCCAAATTACTTTTATTTGGATATTTATAAAATCAATTATTTTAATATTTCATTAATTAGGTAATTACTACATCACCATTGTGTAATAAATAAATTAAATTATTAAATGCTTAAAAATTATAAATAAAATACCATTATGTAGGAAATATTTTTATCTTTATAATGAATATTTCTAATTGAATTTATCTTTTTTATATCCCTATATAAAAAATGTTTTAGTTAATAATCATTGTTTTTATCTCTTTTTATGCTTCTTTGAATTAAGTAAAAATAAATGTACTAATCTAATCCATGTGGACCAAAGAGGTTCATATTTTTTTCCTAAGTTTTATTTGTTGAATTATACTTAGCAATTATAATTAGGACTTGTGTTAGGGTAATAATAATATCATTTTTACCCTTAATTGCCCTATTTACTTTTAACTGTGGTAAATAAATGTAAGAAGTTACTATTCACAAAAAAATTATTTTTCTATTATTAAAAAACATTTTACTCTTTGATATTAATCGTGTCTCTTGGATTTTTGAAAATCCACTCATAGGAGCGATAAAATTATGTTTTATGTGAATTTCCAAATTCTCTTAGGAGATGGGTAAAAGACAGTGAAAAGTTCAATAAAAAATTGTATATATCAAAAATTATTATAAATTGAATCCAATGAATTACATTGATCTTATATAGGTATTATGTATCTATTTTCACCTAAAATAAATTTAAATAAAATAAATAATTATTTAAATAAAGATTCAGTTTTAAACTATAACTCGGGGATTTTCACTATTCATTATAAATTGAAAGTTCTCAGAAAAATAGAAAAAATTCACCCAAAGCTTATTTTGATATTATGAATCAAAAAATGAAGTCCATTTTGGAAGATAAAATATATAAAATTTCAAAAATGGGTATTACTATTCACAACGGCTAGTTTTATTGGTTGTGGTGTGTGTTAGAACTCGAAGTTTTGTACCACACGAACTACTATATTATTCAAAGAGAAGTGTACCATGGAAGCTTGGGGTGATACATTATCCCTCCTTCAAATAATTTCTTCATCAAAATTTCTAGAATATTACTGAATAAAAAGACTCGGGTGGTTCTTCATCATAACTTCCTTAGTTTCCTATGTTGTATCTTCCATCTTATGGTTTCTCCATAGAACTTTTACCAGACGAGTCGTCCGGTTTCTCAACACTTGTTCTCTTATATCAAGAACATTGAAAGGCTCTTCGCAATAAGGCAGATCGGGTTCCAGTTCTAATTCTTCATAGCTGAGTACATGCGTTGGGTCAGGCATGTATTTTCTCAACAGTGACACGTGGAACACATCATGAACTTTGGAGATATTTGGTGTCATTGAAAAATGGTAAGATACAAACCCAATTCGATCTATAATTATGAATGTTACGATGTACCTGGGACTCAATTTTCCCTTCTTACTAAAACTTATAACACCCTTCCCTGGGGATACCTTCAAAAAACATGATCTCCTACATGAAATTCCAAATCCTTCCTTCGGTTATCATCATAGCTCTTCAACCAACATTGAGCTGATTTGTTGTGGTTTTGGATGACCTTCACCTTTTCCATTGTCTCCTCCACAAGTTCTGGGCCTACGAGTTTTCATTCACCGACATCATCCCAATAGGTTGGTTTGCGACATCTCTTTCCATATAATGCTTTTTATATTGCCATCTGAATACTATAATGGAAGCTATTGTTTTAGGGAAATTCTACCAGAGGTAAATATTGATCCCACATGACTTGAATGTCATGTGAGCATGATCTCAACATGTATTCTATGGTTTGAATATTCTGTTCTGATTGTCCATCTATTTAAGGGTGGTAAGTAGTACTCCAACAAAGCTCAGTATCTAGGGGTTTCTGAAGACTTTTCAAGAATCATGAAGTAAAACTGGGATCTCGATTAGAAACAATCAATAGGGGTACTCCATGAATTATCACAACTTCATTAATATATAGTCTTTCTAGATGTTCAAGTTGTAAATCCTCCCTTATATCATGAAAATGTGCTGACTTGATAAGACGATCAACAATTACCCATATTGCATCATTCCTTCTAAAAGTATTTGGTAGTCCCTTGACAATGTCCATCGTAATATTATCCCATTTCCTCTTCGATATGGGAAGAGGTTACATGTCTCCTCCAATATGTTTTATTCCAACTTTCACTTGTTGACAAACCATACATCTTGAAACAAAATCAGCAATCTCCCTCTTTATGCTGTCCCACCAAAAATATTCCTTCAAATCTATATAGATTTTGGTGCTCCAAGGGAGTATAATGAAATTGGAACTATGAGCATCATCCAAATTTTTTTATATCAGGTATATTGGGAACACAAAGTATCTTCCCAAATTTCAATATTCAATCTTCATCCATAACGTCACTCAATATCACATCATTAATAGATTAAATCTTCATTTGAAACTTCCCATCATTATCCTGATAACTTTTTATCCTTTCTAGTAAAGTTGGTTTGGCAACCATTTAAAAAAACATTTATGTTTCACCTTCAATGTTTTTTCCCATATCCATCTTTACTAGATCCATGAAAATATGATCCCTTTCAACTCTCATCTTGTTCAAAACTCCATGATCCTTTCTAATCAATGCATCTGCCACCTTATTTTCCAACCTGGATGGTAGTGTATCATGAAATCATAATCCTTGAGTAGTGCAAGCCATCACCTTTTCTTCATGTTGAGTTCTTTCTGTGAGAAAATATGATTCAAACTCTTGTGATCGGTATATATCTCACTTTTTTCACCATAGATAAATTGTCTCCATATCTTCATAGAAAATATTACAGCTGCTAACTCATGATCATGAGATAGATAGTTTTGCTCATGGATTTTTAGCTGTCGTGATGCATAGTCATTAACCCTATCATTCTTCATAAGGACACAACCATGTCCTTTCTTTGAAGCATCACTATAAATAACATACCCATCATTCCCTGATGGTAGAGTCAATATTGGAGCATTGACCAATATTTTCTTCATTTCTTTGAAATATTATTCACAATATTTAGTCCAAAAAAATTTAACCCCTTTACGTGTGATCATCGTTAATGGGTTATCCAATTAGGAAAAATTCAGGACGAAACATCGATAATAACCTGCTAATCCAAAAATACTACATACCTTGGTTATACTCATTGGTGCTGGCCATTATTGTATTACTCTTATCATAGAAGGATCAAAAAAGATTCAATCCTTAGAGACAATATGGCCATGAAAAAAAATCTCCTGAATCCTGAATTCACACTTGCTAAACCTCTCATATAATTCATGTCTTCTCAGAGTCTTCAAGATAATGCGCAAGTGATTTTCATGATCTTCATAGATTTTGGATTATACCAAGTTATCACCAATAAATACCACTACAAAGTCATAAATATATTCCTTAAAAACTCTTTTCATTAGATCCATGAAAATAGAGGGTGCATTAGTCATCCCAAAAGGAATTACTGTAAACTCATAATAACCGTACTTGGTTCGAAATGTTGTTTTTGTAATGTCTTCCTTCTTCACACCCAACTGATGATATCCAAATCGAATTTAAATATTTGAAAAGAATTTTTCTCCATGATTTTGGTCAAATAAATCATCAATGTGAGGTAGGGGATACTTGTTCTTTATTTTTATAGCATTGATCTCCATGTAGTCGATACATAACCTCCTAGATCCCTCTTTCTTCTTAACAAAAAGAACAGTGGCTCCATATGAAGAAACATGAGTTCGAATAAATAAATTTTTAATCAATTCCACTAGATGTTTCTTTAGTTCCACTAATTCCACAGTGTTTATTCTATAAGGGGTCTTTGATATGGGCCTTGAACCAGGAATTAAATCAATGGAAAACTCAATTTCTCATTCTGGAGGATGTCCTAGTAAATATTCTGTAAATAAATAAAAATATTCTCTAACAATAGGTACATCCTATATTTGAAAATTCCTTTATTCACCCACAGTCATTTCATTCTCTTCCACCCAAATAATTGAATTTAGTAGACTACTATGGGTGGATCTAAATAAGAATTATGTGGTGATGATTCTACTCTAATGATAAAGTGTTCTTTATCATCATCATAAAAAATAGTAACCTCATTCTTCTTACAATATATTTTTGCATCATGGTCTGAAAGAAAATTCATATCGAGGATTATATCAAATTCAATCATGGGTATGTTGATGGTATCTGTCGATAAAAAACATTTATTTTCCGTAAGGGGAACTGATTCACATAACTTTGTAGCAATTATACTTCCCTTAGGAGTTTTGACTAACAACTCCCTTGTGAAATAAAATTGGAAATATCTAATTTTCTTAGAATAGTGGGAAGATATGAAACAAAGTGATGATCTAGAATCAAATAAATCATTTGCTAAACCTGAGGAAACCATTAAATTACATTCCCCCATGTCTTTCAGAGCTTCTACCTCAGCAGTAGTGATAGCATAAGCTTGGCCTTGATCCCTTAGCCTTTTCTGAGGTATGTTTCTCGGACGCTTAGGACATTCATTTTCATAATGTCCCATCTCCATGTAGTTGTAGAATTGAACATCAGTAGCTTCTTTATTCCCCTTGCAATCACGAGCTTGGTGGCCTTCTTCACCACACTTGTAACTGACTAACATTTCCTTTAAGAAAGTACCGGGGTGTTTCTTCCCACATTTACTACAGGATGGATATTCAACTTTTCCATTCTTCCTCTTATTTCCATTTCAAGAGTAATCAGCATATCTCTTCTTCTCTAAATTTTCTTTAAAGACGTAATACTTAAATAATTCTTTTTCTGTTTTGATAGCACATGAAAAAATATCTTCATACGACAAGAAAGATTGTGAGACTAATTATTGATGGGGAAATAGGTTTAACCCATCAAATAAATGATCAACCTTACTTATTGGGTTACATATATAATCCGCAGCATGCCTCGCTATCCTTGTAAATTTAGCCGTATACTTTACGACATTCTCATCCTCCTTTTGCCTTAGACTCAGAAATTGCCTTTCCATATCTACTCGATAGTCACGAAGAAAGTATTTTTCTATGAAAATATATTTGAATTCCATCTATTCTATATTTTATACTTCATCATCTTCGTTTGTGTTTTGAATCAATCACCAACATTGATCAGTATCTCTAGTGATGCAGTAAACTTCCATGATAACTTTTTCCCTTTCACTACTACCCAAGGCATGGAAAATATTCTATAAGGAATTTATCCATTGCTCTGTCACTAATGGATTTTTACTCCCAATGAATGTTGGTAGTTTTTGCCTCATGAAGTGATCTAACATTGATCCTCCACGCTGTGGATCAGGGTGCTCCATACGGGTAAGGTTATTATTCATAACCTAAGTGAGTTGTCCCAGTATAGTGACAAGATTATCAGCACAAGTTGTATCACCAACTCCACTATAATTATCTTTAGAAGGAGGGAAATCCTTACATGGAGTGCGTGCATTGATTTAGTTTCCATTCCTTCAACTAGGTGTCATTTCTAAATAATGGCATACATTAGATTAGTTTATGAATCGAAATACATAATTCCAAACATCTAAAACACTAACATAAATTGAATAGTTTATGGATATTATCCATAATAATAAAAAAAATTCCTTTGAGGAAGTATATACTCATTAACCCTTCATAATTGTTTGAAAATAAATTGAGAATTATCCTATGAAAATCCCCCAGGACATTCGTAACCAAGAGTACAGCAAGGCTCGTTGTCGTGCACCAGTTCCCGTTCGAGTCTAGCTAAAAGCGGTGTTTTCAGGTTTCACCCCTAGGTACATTGTTTCCGGATCATCCTCTACCTTCTCATATCTAAACATGGATGTATTACATGTAAAACTGACAAAATCTCTATAATACCAAAATTCTAGGAAGTTATCCTATAGTAATCCTCAAATTCCATCTTAGGTCTATGTGCTCTAATCAAAGTTTATATATATCTAGCTTCCAAGGTTTGTAATAAAATTCATCTGATACCAACTGTATTTCCCGAACCCCAATTACCCAGATTCGGGGCATTATTACATAACATTGGCATGATCAAAAGTGATCAAGACTCAAAACACTGATTAGGTTAGTAGCCTTGTAAACACTAGATACATTCATAAGTCTTACATTATATGATAAAGTGAAAAAATACAACAACATAGTCTCCATAGTCCACACTCATATCCACTCTCCCTACAGGTCAGTCATAAAATACTTCTTCACATCCTGGGAAAAATAAAACATATAAAGTCATGACCTCAGATGCTCATTAAGGATAACAATATAGAGGAAACTTTCATAAACATACTTAAACATTTAAGGAAATGTATAAATAAAACAAAAGCCTTTTAAACATGAACATCAGCATAATTTGGAAAAAATGAAATGATATAATTCCATTAACATATTCACATGGATATTATACTAGTCTAATAATCACAAGCAATATCAATAACCACTTTCATAATGATGGAATGCATCATTCCAGACTATCATAACCACATAGTCAAGGCCTTATGCCAAGACTAAAAATAAGATTCTGTCAAGGCCTTGTGCCAAGACACAAGTTTGTCTCGGGATACCTCCCGATGCATCTACGAGCTATATCGGGCTCCCCCATCACTTACTAAGTCCAATTCATTTCACATATGAACTGGTTTAAACATAACATAAACATTCTAATTAAAACTAGCATACGAAATGTCAATACTTTCTCTATAAACCATTAATGGTGTAAAAATAACACATCGAAAATAAAACATATCACAAAACCTTCAATAGAATATGGAAGTTTTGTATCCTAATAAATGATCTTCAAATAAGCTCAAAATCCATCAAAGGATGTTGACATAGATAAAATCAAAACTATTTGAGAGAAATATCTCTATTTTTGAAATCATTTGAATGTCACATTATTATAAAAGAAAGAATTTACTCTCAAAATAATCTTATAAGCATGTATGGGAATATTAGACGATTTTATAATGCCAGAAAATAGTCACACCCGCCGTATAAGTTAAAAAAGGCATTCTTACCTTAATTTGGTCAAAAACATTAAAAAGGACCTTTTTTGGAAAACGATAGAAATATTTATTTATAAAAATCTTATAAAAAGTCAATCACGGGTATAAATTACTTTAACCCATATTCTATAAAATATTAAGAAAATTTTGACATACATTTTTAAGAAACATGGATGTGGATGATAAAGAGGTCCCAATGGTTACTTACATAAAAACAATCTTGGTTAATAAAGAGATTGTGAAATTAACCCTTACCTTGTAATTTTCATTGGTTGAGGGTAGATTAACATTCAATATAATGGTGAAATAATTGTTATTAAATTATACAATAATCATATACATTAATATGATATCATATATGATCTTTTAGCATTGTTGTGTTAATAATATCTATGTATTATCGTTGTTTTGGGTGTTAATGGATTCATTTTCCATTATATTATTTGTAATGTGATTCATATTTTTTATGGATGGGATGTATATTATTTATATCCATAATTATATCAAGTATTTAAACATTATATTTAATCATCTAATGAAAATTAGTCTTGAATGAATACGATGGGGAATGAATCTCAACGTGTTCGTGGAGATGGTAATCCGTACATACGCACGAGTGACAATATCATTATTTTGATATTAAAATAATATATAATTGGATGGTATATCATATATAAAGAATAATTATCACGTTATATTCATTATTTATATGAATTGCACACCATTATTATACCCATCCAAATAAAAATGTATTGAATAAGAATTACACCACGACATGGAGACGGTAATCCATACGTACGCATGTATAGTGGCATGTCATTAAAAGGATGGATAGAATAATGAATATGGCTGTAGAATATTTAAAATAAAATCAAATTAAATAGGAGATACTGGATTTATTATTTTAGAATGGAAATAACAAAGAAATAATAAGTGGAAGAGGAAAAGAACTTGAAAGAGGGTGGTGAAATTATTACCTCTTCTTTGGGTTCTTCCTTTTGATTTGATCAAAAGGTCTCCTTAAGTTGGATTTATGACTAAAGGAAGGCATCTAGGATGAAGTTAGGGAAGTTGATAGGTTATTTGTGTAGTGTTTGGTAGATCCAAAAGGCTTTGAATTTGTGAATTGGAGAGAAGGGGGTGCCCTTTTATAAGAAGGGTGAGGGGAACCTTAGGAAAAGCTAGAAATATTATTTTATAATAAAATAATTTTTGGTTTATAATGGCTCAAAAATGGATTATTTAAAGGATATGTTGGGTAGGGGTCGAAAAACACTCAAAAAAAAGGTTTTAGACTGTTCTGGGTTACTATATTATCTTTATCTTTTATATTTAAATCTTAGGTAAATAGTTTGACATTTACCATGTCTCTTGGAATTTTTATATTATATAGTTAATAAACATTCTATATAATTCCAAGAGAACCCCAAGTGGTTCATTAATGATACTCCTATCATTATATAAGTCCTTTGGCCAATACACAGTTTTTTTGGACTAAAATATCAATTAATAATATTATATTTATTTTAAAAACTCTTTTATGTCAATTTTTACACTATTTGGTGTTTTGTTTTGGATAAATTTAGAACTGAATTATTAGTTCAAACAAAATTCATATAACCAACCCTAATATGTCATATTAACCTAGAAAATTAGTTTAATTCATAAAAATTCTAAAATTACATTTATTTGGATATTTATAATATCATTTATTTTAATATTTCATTAATCAGGTAATTACTGCATCACCATTGTGTCATGAATAAAATATAATATTTAAAGTCTAAAAATAATAAATAAAATACCATTATGTAGTAAATAATTATTTATTTATAATGAATATTTATAATATAATTTATCTAATGTATAACCCTATATTAAAAATGATTAAGTTAATAAACATTTTTTTAACTCTTTTAACTCTTCTTTGAATTAAATAATAATAAATGTACTAATCTAATCCATGTGGACCAAATAGGTTCATATTTTATTACTAATGTTGTTTTTGGTTGAATTATACTTATCAAATAGAATAGGACATGTGTTAGGGTAATAATAATACCATTTTTACCCTTAATTATCCTATTAATTTTTAACCATGGTAAATAAAAGTAAAAAGTTACAATTCAACAAAAATTATTTTTATTTTATTGAACAACATTTTACTCCTTTATATTTACCGTGTCTCTCGTATTTTCAAAATTCCACTCACAAAAGTGATAAAATTATGTTTTATGTGAATTTGAAAATTCTCCTAGAGATGGGTAAAAGACGGTGAAAAGTTCAAAAAAAATTTATATATCTAAACTTATTATAAACTGACACCAATGAACTAAATTGAACTTATATAGGTATTATGTATCTATTTTTACCTAAAATAAATTTAAATAAAATAATTAATTATTTAAATAAAAATTAGATTTTAAACAATAACTTATTGTTTTTCACTATTCATAAAAAATTGAATGATTTATGAAAAATACGAAAAATTCACCCAAAGTTAATTTCGATATTCTGAATCCAAAAATGAAGTCCATTTGGAAATATAAAATTTATAAATTTTCAAAAATTGGGTATTACTATTCATAGCACCTAGTTTGATTGGTTGTGTTGTGTGTAAGAACTTGAAGTTTCATACAACACACACTACTGTATTATTCAAAGAGAAGTGTGTCGTGGAAGCTTGGGGTGTTAAAATTGGAGTTTTTTTCAAGAAATTTAGTCACTATGAAAATACTATGATATTTATGGCATCGATGAACAAAATTATTCATCATTTCATGGATCATTTTTTCATGTTTGTGCTGGATATTTTTGTATACATAAAGTCAATGGAGGAACACATGGATCCTATGGATATCATATTTGGAACAATGATACAACATCAAATTTATGGAAATCTTTCTGAATGTAAATTTTCGATCCATGAATTTCTGTTTTGGAAGCATGGCATATCCGAGTGGAAATTCTTGGTAGAACATGAAATGATACAAGGGGTAATGACATGTGATAATTGAAAAAAATTGAGATCGAGAGCTTCTTTGTGTAAATTATTTATTACTGGTGGTCTATTTATGACTTCTCCAAGCTCACATATCAAATTATATAATTGACTCATGATAGTGAATTTTTTTAATGGAATGAAAAATTTCAAATATATTTTGAGGAATTCAATGTTTTGTTTAATTAATATCTAGTTATAATTATTCTAGAATTTGGTGTTGTTTATTAGGTTTTCTATGATGCTTCAATTATAGGATTGTGGGTTTTCTTGAGGTATCAAAAACAGGTAGTGAACTATGAATCTCTCTTATTACACCCTCATGATAAGAAAATCACTTCCCATGATCATGAGTTAGCAATAGAAATGTTATCACCCAAAACAAGGTGTCACTACCTCTTTGGGGAGTAGTATATTGTAAATTCTAATTTTAGCTCCCTGAAATATATTTCTACAATGAGGGGTATTAATGTGTGATATATATATTTGGTTGTATATTTTTTTTTGTTCGGTTACAAACATTCTTATACTCATGGTAAAGAGAATGTTTTTTCTTATTCTTTGATCAGTTATTTAATAAGTCAAGTATTAAATGATTCAGTTTAGGAATGGACACTAAAGATTTTTTTTCATTGAGATGTGCATGGGAGTAAAAGTGGTTTCTGGGAAGGTGTTATAAAATTCTCTAAAGGAAGACACTTCATTTGATGATAGGGTTCAGAATGAACCTGTAATAGAAATTGATTTATAGTGAAGTAGTGAAATCCAAAATGGTGGGGAGACCATGGGAGTTTTGATTAATTATCCTACTAGAACATTATGTTTTGGATGATGGTGGGTAATTAAGATTTCATGGAAGTTTGATTTAATGGATAGAGTAAAATGATTTTCTAGGTATATACACCCTATAATTAAGAATATAATTCCTAATCTAAGACATCATTATTGGTTGGTGTGCATGATTTGGTATATTGAAGGTTGTGTGTCACAGTTTCATACATGTTAAAGATATATGGTAGACCACTAGAGAAATGTTAGCTGGTTTTTGGATTTTCCCATTTGGATATGGAAGTGGGATGAAAATTTTATGGATGTCTTCATTAGTTTACCATGTACACCTAGTGGTATGAATTTTATTTGCATGATCATTTTTCATATTTTGAAATAGGATCATTTCATTCTTATTAAGGATGTGATGGAGGTAATGTGACATAGGAATTTTTATATCTGATAGGTTCTCAGACATCATGGGGTTCCATATGTAGTTATTTGTAATCAGTAACAACTATTAATGTACCTATTTGAGAAGGTTTTTAAAGTGGTTATCTACTTATAGTTGAAGATAAGAATGATTTGTCACTTATTGGTAGATGGATAGATATTGAAAGAAACCCATATTCATACATATATTCTCTAGGTATGTGTTATTGATTTTGGTGGGTTTTGGAAAAATAATATTCCTCTGGCCAATATTTTCTATAAAAATATTTATCAGGATTTGACTGATATGGAACCCTTTGAAAAAATGTATGGTTATCCATACAGATATATCTTTATCATATAAGAGTTCAAAGAATGATCTTTTGTTTTTTTGAGCAATATTTAGGAGTAAGCATAAAATCTATAGTTGATCCAGAAGATATTGTTAATGGTACATAGTGATTATAAATCCCATGATGGCAATCAAAATTAGAGGATAGAGTTTGAGGTTGGATGTCATGTATTTCTCATATTTTTACCACTCTTGGGGAACTCTTGATTAGGTAAATAATTTAAGTTAGGAAAAATTCTTGATGGCCCCGTTGAGATCCTGGAGTGACCTAGAATGGTGGGATATCCGTTGGAATTTCCATGAAATTATATATTTATTAATGACATTTTTTCCGATTTTCCCGTTGAGGGGGTATTATATGGATGCCTACAATATGAATTCATTGAAAGATATTGATCTACATCCCATCATCAATATGGTTGAAAACCCACTTAGGATTATTGACCATTGGAAAAAAGTATAACATTGAAAAACAATTTCCATTGTTTATGTATTGTGGTTGTGCACTTGGGATATACTTGAGACATGGGAGTGGGGATTTTCTGTGTGGTAGTAGTGCCATTAATTATTTATGAATCTAGAATTTGGATTAGTCTATAGGGAAAAAAATATTTCACAGTGGAGTGAATTGTGAGACCATTGGTATTAGTTACACTCTCCAATTAATGTCTAAATATGGTAGTTTAAATTTATAGTTTTTGGAGGTAATCTAGGGTTGTGCATGGAACTATTCCATATATATGATTTACTATGACATGTAGATGTTGGTTCTGATGTGACTGATATGGATGAAACATGAAGTCACTTAGGTTGGATTTTTTATGCCACCTTCCATCTTTATCATGACTACACCATAGTGTAGGGGCTATGGCATAAGCCTTATATTCTATTGAGATATATAGTGAGAAGGAATATGTTTTGGCACAGAATTATACAATGGTGTGTTTGGAGGTTTTTCCTTCTATTGGGTAGTTTATGTATAGTGTATGGGCTATGTCGTAGCCTTATACTTGGAGAATAGGATCTCGAAGAAGTTTACATCATTAATTATTGATACCAATTGAGTTGTGGTGATTATGGAATAGTGCAATGTGATTTTTCATAGTCAAACCACATTACTATGGAATTTAAGGGGGCTCTAAATAATGGGTTTTTTGTTCTTATATATGGTCGTAGGGATATTTTACAGTCTTACATTTTCCCAACTAGGTACAAAAACCAAAATCCTTTTAATCCAACAATTATTCCACGTATTCTCTATGTTTTGGGGTGACCTAGTTCATCCTAAATATATATATCCATCCTATTTGATTATGATTCAATCACATCCTTATTAGATCAATTATTGGTGTTATTAACTCTGTTCATGAGGTAGTTGAATCTTATCAATGGTTTGAATTCACGAAATTTCTAGATGTTATTGTATAATTATGTTGGTTTGTCTTCTGAAAATGGATGATTTTATATCAATGTGGATTAACATTATGAACCATTTTTAATGGATAGTTTCTTCAAAACATTTTTTTCATGCTATGTGTTCATGAAATTCATTAATGGTGGTTTTGACTAAAATATGGCCTTTCATGAACCAATTTTATAATTCGTTCCAAAGAAAATGTTTTACAAATAGTGTGAATATTTTTCAAATGAATTTTTGGAATCGTAGTACATTGGGAACCATTTGTTCCATGGAAACTGGATGTGTCACATTATTTGGTAATAGATCTATAGGTTTGAAAAATATAAACCATTTGAGATGAGATGATATTATTTAGATTCTTGTAATTCCTAATTTTTTGTTTTTTTCTAAATATGTATTCTTTTAGGCTATATCCCAATATTATGTTGTTTCACTGATTCATTAGTTTACACATGATGGTGTATTTTAAGGTTTAATTCTCAATTATTTACCTTATTTAGTATTAATGGATGGTTTTTTATGCACAAATGTTTTCTAACATAAAATTTTCATATTCTTTGATTGTGTTCATATTAAATGATTTTATTAAAACCAAAAGTTATTTTAATAAATGATATTTTTTAGATGAAATATAAAATTGATTTTTTTATTCCACAACCAACATTTTATTAGTATTGTACCATTTGAAGATTATTTGGTTAAACCCTACTTTTGATAGATCTCTCACCATACTTTCCCTTTTGGGAATTTTTAGATGTGGTTTCCTAGGACTCTAGTAAAGGAAAGGGAATCATATAGATTGTAGACTTATTTTTATTTTCTTTCCATTTTCACTTGGATGGATTGGTTATCATGGATAGTCCCATGGGGACACATCATATGGATTTTCTAAATCTTTCTTTTAGAATTACCCATATGTTCTGTTTTTGTATAACTCATAATTTTTTTTATTTTCTTACTCCATATTCCATTTTTGTTATCCTAATTTAGGTTATTCATGAGAAATGTTTGTATGAATGTATTAAAATATCGTTGGACAACATAGGTGATGTGTTAGGTTAAAATGGGATGTTTTATAACACTTTTCATGTACATTAGACACTTATTAACAATTTTCAATATTAGTTGTGGGTAACCTTGACTGTTATGAACTATTTTTGTAATCATAGTGTTTTTATTCATTGTTCCCACAAAATTAATCATTCATATATGATAAAAGTAAATATAATAGATTAAATAATATTATTTATAAGGTTATAAATTTATTTAAAAAATATTTTTAATATTATTTAAGATGTCGTAGTCGGTGACTGACTTACATTGGTAATTTATAATTAACAAGCCATGTTGTCTTAATTAATGAGTTCTGTTTATATAAAAACATTCTAGAACATGAATCATTATTTACTAATAAATAACAAATATTATGTTTCTAATTCCATATGGGATTTAAATTTATATAATTTTTCATATTTTTTCTAAAACTAAACTAATATAAATATGAAACAATATATGTGTGTGTATGGATATAGAAGATATTAAACTGGTATAATATCACGTTCCTAAATGTATGATGAAATTATTTTTATTTTACTATAGTGATGAATTAAAATTGTTGATATTTTTTATAAATAATTAAATTAAAAAAGAATATGTCACTTATAAATAAACTATATTTTCCCTAGTTGTTCTCGTCTTAGTATGATAAATTAACAATGATTTCATAATTATATTATTAATTATATAATAGAAAATTTATAATTATAGTTTAAAAATTATAAAATAAATATCATATATATTTACTAAATCTATGTTTTGAACAATATCTTAAGGGTGCTTATGATAAACAAAAAATTTCATTTGTGGAGGTGGTAGTCTGCACACACAAATGAGAAACTTTTTTTTATTTATTCTATTTAATTGTATGGGATTTTAAAATAGTTATACAATACATATAATAATATTTAATAATATTATTTATACATATGTAACTATTTACATAGGTTTATATAGGTTTGGATATGGGAAGATTATAAGGATAAATAATGGAAGTAGAATTATAATTAATTCATACATTAGAAATTTAGATCTTCTCTTGAAGTATCCTTGGGAAAATAATTACACGAGGCACATTGATAAAGATAGCGGATACCAAAAATGTAGATTGGATATAAAAGAAATAAATTGAGTAGAGTTTTTTGTAAATTTTTTTACTAAGAGGTGTCTTTAAAAGGGTGTAAGTGAGCTCTGTTTATAAGTGAATATGAGGGATGGATCATTAGAAAAGATTGTATGGTAAAGAGTAAGAATAAAATTGAATGTGGGTTATGGTAGTGAGATGTTAAAATTATAGTGATATATATAAGTTTGAATTACCAATAAAAAAGATGGTAATTTATAGAATGAAACTATCAAATTGATTTATTATGATTCGTGCCACATTAGATTACCCATTTTAACACTTATTAATATTGATTGCAATTTACCAATGGTAATTATTTCATCACTAAAAATATACGATGAGAATTTATAATAAATTTCAACATTTTGAATCTGTTTTTTTAATCATTTTATTCCTAGTCAACATCTAATAGAAGGAAACTAACTTTTAATTGAACATATATAACATGTTTAGAAAATAATTTATAAAGATAAATGATGTTTTAATCATTAAGTTTGTCTGATATTATTTAAAATTGATTTTTAATTTTTTTATGTTTTATAATTTTTTATATATAACTAAACGAAATATTTGAGTCTTAATTTAATATATATCAATTTAATTTAAAAAATAATTATTATTTATAAAAGTTCCATTCCTTCAAAAAGATATTTTTTCCATCATAACTAGTATTTATCTTCAAAAGATAATTTTATGCCAATATATGACTTCATTACATTATTTTAATAGTATGGTCTATAATATTAAAATAATTTTATCATTTTATATTTATAAATTTTATAATGGTTATTTTTCATATTGGCACATAGATCCCAATTTAGGAAAAATTTTGATTCTATGAATATATTTTTTCTATAGTGGAAATTTATCAATGTCATTGAATTTTATGATAAAAAATAGACTATTATAAATAAAATAATATTTATATGGATTTAAAAGAAATATTAAAATTTAATATTAACATTATTATTTTTAATTAAATTATAGGACTAAAAATATTTTTTAAATTATAATAAAATGATACTTTTGTATTAAAATATCATAAAAACAATTTTATGATCAAAATGATATTTTACAATAAAATTTTTTATTTCAAAAATTAATATTTAATAAATTAAAAGGTTTGATAAAAGTATAGGTATTTATGATATATCGATAATGTTATAAAATTTAAAATTTTCATACTAATTATAAATTTCACAATTCACTTTAAAAATAATAAGCTTAGAAACATTTATCTTGGGACTAATTTCAAATTTAAGTGTAAAAAATAAAAATAATTTTAAAAAATTTATATTCTAAAATTTATAAAAAAATTTAGAAGATAATATAATATATAAAATGATAACGATTTATTGATAAATGAGTTTTTCAATCATTATATGTTCTAAATATTATTTTGTATCAAATTAAAAATGATTAAAACATTTTTATTTACAAATGTTTTTATTATTCCATATTTTCCTAATAATAATCATTGAATATGTTGCACATGATTTTTTTACGATTTTCTTGTCAATAAAGCTGATATGAACAAAAGGGTAATAGATACCTTTTTAGTGGGTGTGGATCTTGATATAGATTTTCTTTTCAAACTTCATCCTTCCCAACTCGATCATGTCCAATTTATTATTAAGGTCATCTATTTTTATCTTTTCTATTCATATTTATCTTATACATTCCAAATTTATATAATGATGGTGAATAAAATCAATGAAATATGGTATCCACAAAGACACAAATTTTTGTACTTGGTGCCCCCTCACTGAGATATATCCAGGTAGTATATAAAGCCAATGTCCCAAAATAGAAAATCCACTAAAGTGAATTGTTATTGGTTTAGGATAGGTCACCTCTATATGGGATCACTACCCATAAAATGTTTGGGGTATCTGAACTATCTCCCTTTGATAAAATCTTTCAAACTACCATCTTATTATCACTTCTTTAAAATTGAATAAATTGCAATGTAGTTCAGATAATAATATCTTATATTACTGATAATTGCACCAAATGTATGATTGGTGACTTTGAAAATCATTTTTTTCATTCATAGACTTGATTTGAAAATCACCTTGACCATATCCTTTCCATGAGAGATCATGGAACTACTCCTCAATTTGGAAATATCTTTAAGATATTCCACTTATTCTATTCACGACCATAGATATATCAATGAATAAAATTCATCTATATGTATTATTGATTGATAAAAATATATAATCTTCTTCTTCTTCGAAATTTGGATATGAAAATGATATTGATTATAGTGTAATGTTGTCATGAATAACCTCACAAATTACCCTTGCATGTTATGCCCACACGATACCCTATCACGTAACCCATTTCACAATACCCAATGGTGTATCATTTATGTCAGATCAATGCATGAGACCCCAATAAATGATTCTATTATACTATTGAAAACGTCAAGACACTTTTATATCCATGAGGACTGAAAAACAATCTTATCTTCATGTGGATTATGAGACACTATTAGATTCTCTTATATCATGATATATTTTTTAATTCTAATGGATCAAAAAATATTATTTTTCTCACATGAATCATGAGACAATGTATTATTCATGCATATTGTGTGACTATATTTTTCTCACATAGATAATTAGCCATTGTTATACTCTTAGAAATTGCAATACATTTTTATGATCATGTGGATCACATTATCCTGGTGAAATAATTTATTCTTCTCAAGTGAAACACGTAGGAGATGTCAATCGTGTGTACTCCAACGATTCATGTAAACCCCCTTCTATGAATATTCATTCAAATAGTTCTTTTAAGAATAACATCACCACCACTTAGGGATCATAAATTATGTATTTGTTGAATAATTCAATGACATGAACTCTAGAAATTTTGGAAAACTGTCCACTCAACCACCTTATAAATTGATATTGCACACTTCACATAATTGCTTCACATGATCACCTACTGTGTGTTATAAGTCCTTGGGGTGATCATCATCATTGTCTTTCAGCACATCACATTACCTCATCAAAAGATACAAAGATAATCATGTGGAAATAAACATTATCTTACAACACTTCATGTGATCCCATCAAAAGATAAAATGAAAATCATGAGGTGTCATTGACATGGTTTTCAATATCACTATGATATACTATCTCGAGATCCAAATTCAATCATGTGGATGTGTGATTCTCATTGACTACATGATATCTCTTTAATTTCCATCTACATTATATTTATTAACATTTCATGCTCTCCCCATGAAATCCTATGTTAATCATGAGATTTCATTAAGTGATTCACGTTATTTTTCCAATAAATACTCGAAAAATCATGATATTTCTTCAGGTTTTTTCTTGATCTTATTATTAGATCTTTTGAAAATAATTTGGTGCTTGATGAGACTTCTCATCAATATAAATTCTAAAATATGTGCTCTATATGGTCATTTCAAACATTCATACTCTTTAAGATCAGTTAAAACATTCACATTATTTTTGATATGTTCACACATTCTAGATTCATGAGATCCCTTCATACATTCATGCTTTATGATACTAGTTCAAACAATATCACTTCATTTGATTGTAAACATCACAATATGTGGGTTCATAAATTCATAACCTATGAGATCAGAAATTTTTACTCACTCCCTTTCTAACTCCCCGACCCAGTTACCCAGAGTCAGAGCATTATTACATAGCATTGACATGATCAAAATAGAGAAAGTCTTGAAAGAACTATTAGTTTAGTTTCCTTGGAAACAATAGATACATTAATAAGTCTTACATTTACATGATAAAGTGAAAAACTAAAAAAACATAGTCTCCATAGTCCACATGCATATCCACTCAAAATATCCCTGCAGGTCAGTCATAAAATACTTCTTCACATCCTAGGAATAATAAAACATAGAAAGGGGTGAGCTCAGATGCTGAGTAATGATAAAAATATAGAGTAAAATTTCATAAAAAAGAATAAACATTAAAGGAAATGTATAACTAAAAAAGCCTTTTAAACCTGAACTTTAGCATCATATGTAAAATATGTAATGAAATAATACCATTAACTTATTCACATGGATATTCTAGCAGTAGAATTATCACATGAAATATCAATAACCAGATTCATAATGTTGGAATGCATAATGCCAGACTATCATAACCACATATTCAAGGCCTTGTGCCAAGACTACAAATAAGATTTTTTCAAAGCCTTAGGCCAAGACACTAGTTTGTTTCATGAGACCTACCGATGCATTGAGGAGCTATAATGGGCTCCACCTGTCACTTACTAAGTCCAATGCATTCCTCATATGAACTGTTTTAAACATAACATATGCATTCATATTAAAACTAGCATAAAAAATTTCAATACTTTCTCCATAAACCATGAATGATAGAAAAATAACACATCCATATTCAAACATATCACAAAACATTCAATAAAATATGGAAGTTTTTTATCTTAATAAATCATCTTCAAATAATCTTAAAATCTATCAAAGCATGTTGACATAGATAAAATCAAAAGTATTTGAGAGAAATATCTCTATTTTTAAAATCATTTGAAAGTCACATAATTATAAAAGAAAACATTTTCTTTGAAAATATTATTATAAAATTTTAAGGGAATCTTCGACGATTTTATAATTGCAGAAAATAGTCACACCCACCGTATATGTTTGAAAACACATTCTTACCTTAATTTTGTCAAAAAGGTTAAAAAGGACCTTGTTTGGAAAAAGATAGAATGATTCCTTTATAAACATCTTATAAAAAGTAAAAATAGGGTATAAATTACTTTAACCCATATTATATAAAATATTAATAATTTATTGAAATATATTTTTAAGAAACAAGGATGTGGATGATAAAGAGGTCCCAGTAGATACTTATGTAAAAACAACCTCGGATAATAAATAGATTGTAAAATTATCCCTTACATTGTACATTTACTTGTTCGAGGGTAGGTTAACCTACTGTATAATCGTAAAATTAATGTTATTAAATTATTCAAAAATCATATACATTAATATGATATCATATATGATTTTTTAACATTGGTTTGTTAATAAAATCTTTGTATTATCGTTGTTTCAGGTGTTAACAAATTCGTTTTACTTTATATTCTTTGCTATGTGAGTCATATTTATTATGTATGGGATGTATCTTATTCATATATAGAATGATAAAAGTCTTTAAACATTATTTTTAATATTCTATTGAAAATTAGTATTTAATGAATACGATGGGGAATGAATATCATCGTGTTCGTGGAGATGGTAATCCGTATGTACGCACGAGCGACAATATCATTATTTTTATATTAAAATAAAATATAATTGGTTGGAATATCATATATACAAAATAATTATCATTTTATATTTATTATTTACATGAATTTGACATCATTATTATACACATCCAAATAATAATGTATTGAATAACTATTACAGCACAACGTGGAGACGGTAATCCTTACATACACATGTATGGTGACATGTCATTCAAAGGATGGATAAAATAATGAATATGGATATAAAATATTTATAATAACTTCACAGTATATAGAAGATACTGGATTTATTATTTTAGAATGTAAATAACAAAGAATGAAGAAGTGGAAGAAGAAAATAACTTGAAAGAGGGTGGTGAAATTATTACCCCTTCTTCGGGTTCATCCTTTTGATTTGATCAAAAGGGATCCTTAAGTTGGATTTATGACTAAATTAAGGCCTCTAGGATAAATTGAGGGAAATTTAAAGGATATTTGGGTAGAGTTTCGCCGAGCCAAAAGGCTTTGAAGGTGTGAATTAGATAGAAGGGGGAGTGCCCTTTTATAAGAGGGGTGAGGGGCACCTTAGTGAAAGCTAGAAAATTTATTTTATAATAAAATCATTTTTCCTTAATAATGGATCCAAAATGGACTATTTAAAGGCTAAGGTGGGTATGGGTCGAAAACCACTCAACTAATAGGTTTTAGACAGGTTTGGGCACGATATTAAATTTATCATTTATATTTAATTCATAGTTAAATTTTATGATTTTTACCATGTCTCTATATTTTTATATTATATGGTTAATAAACATACTATATACTTCCAAGAGAACACTATGTGATTAATTAATGATAAAACGATAATTATATATGTCCTTTGTCTATATTTGTTTTAAAAACACTTTAATGTCAATTTTGACATTATTTGGTTTTTTTTTTCTAAATTCATAACAACATTATTACTTCGAACAAAATTCAAATAACCAAACCTAATATATCATATTAACCTATAAAATTAGTGGAATTAATAAAAAGTCTCAAATTACATTTATTTGGATATTTATAATATCAATTATTTTAATATTTCATTAACTATGTAATTACAGCATGACCATTGTGTCATGAATAAATTAAATTATTTAATGTCTAAAAATTATAAATAAAATAACTTTATGTAGGAAATCATTTATATTTTTAATGAAAATTTACAATTTAATTTATATTATGTATAACCCTATATTTTAAATGTTTTAGTTAGTAATATTTGATTTTAACTCTTTTAACTCTTCTTTGAATTAAATAATAATAAATGTACTAATCTAATCAAAGTGGACCAAAGAGGTTCATATTTTATTACTAAGGATTTTTTAGGTCGAATTATACTTATCCATTAGAATTAGGACATGTGTTTGGGTAATAATAAAATCATTTTTACCCTTAATTAGCCTATTTACATTTAACCATTGTAAATAAAAGTAAAAAAGTTACTATTCACCAAAAATTATTTTTATCTTATTGAACCACATTTTACTCCATCATATTAACCATGTATCTTGGATTTTTTAAATTCCACTCACAGAAGCGGTAAAATTATGTTTTATGTGACTGCAAATTCTTCTAGTTGATGGGTAACAGAAAGTGAAAAGTTCAATAAATTTTTTATATGTATAAAATAATTATAATCTGACTCCAATAAATTACATTGAACTTATATAGTTATTATGTATCTAATTTCACCTAAAATAAATTTAAATCAAAAAATAGTTATTTAAATAAAAAATCGGTTTAAAACTATAACTCAGTGTTTTTCAATATTCATCAAAAAATTGAATATTTTTAGAAAAATACCAAAAATTCACCCTAAGCTAATTTCCATATTCCGAATGCAAAAATGAAGTTCATTTTGAAAGGTAAAATTTATAAAATTTCAAAAAGTGGGTATTAGCATACATAACGGCTACTTTGATTGGTTGTGGTGTTTGTGAGAACTCGAAGTTGCGTACAACACATGCTACTGTATTATTCAAAGAGAAGCGTACCATATATGCTTGGGGTGTCAGATTCTCCCATACTTAAAATAATTTCATCCACAAAATTTCTAGAATAGTACTGCATAAAATGACTCGAGTGGTTCTTCATCATAAGTTCCTCATGTTCCCATGTTGCCTCTTCCATCTTATGGTTTCTCCATAGAACATTTACCAGAGAAGTCGTCTGGTTTCTTAGCACTTGTTATCTTGTATCAAGAACCTTGATAGGATCTTCGTAATATGACAGATCATGTTCCAGTTCTAATTATTCATAGTTGAGTAAATGGGTTGGGTCAGGCATGTATTTTCTCAACAGTGATACATGGAACACATCGTGAACTTTGGAGATATTTGGTGGCTTTTCCAAATGGTAAGATAGAGCCCCAATTCATTCTAGATTTTCGAATGTTCTGATGTACCTGGGATCAATTTTCCCTTCTTACCGAAACGTATAACACCCTTCCATAGATATACTTTCAATAAAATATGTTCTCTTACCTGAAATTCCAAATCCTTCCTTTGGTTATCGCCATATCTCTTCTACCTACTTTGATCTTCTTTGAAGTGGTTTTGGATTACCGTCACCTTTTCCATCATCTCCTCCACAAGTTTTGGGCCTAAGAGATTTCTTTCACAAGCATCATCCCAACATGTTAGTGTGTGACATCTCTTTCCTTATAACACTTCATATGGTGTCATCTGAATACTTAAATGGATGCTATTGTTATAGGAAAATTCTACCAGATGTAAATATTGATCCCACATTCCATGAAAGTCAAGTGAGCATGATCTCAACAAGTATTCTAAGATTTGAATAGTCTGTTCTGATTTTCCATCAGTTTGGGGGTGGTAAGTTGTGCCCAAACGAAGCTTAGTATCCAGGTCTTTCAAAAGACTTTTCTTGAATCATGAAGTAAAATAGGGATCACAATCAGAAACAATTGATAGGGGTACTCCATGAAGTCTCGCAAATTCATTAATATATTGTCTTGAAATACATTTAAGTGGTAAATCCTCCCTTATAGCAAGATAATGTGCTGACATGGAAAGATGATCAAATATGAACCATATTGCATCGTTCCATCTAGGAGTCATTAGTAGTATAATGACAAAGTCCATCGTAATATTATCCCATTTCTACTCTGGTATGGGATGAGGTTTCATGACTCCTCCATGTTGTTGTCTTCCATCTTTTACTTCTTGACAAACCATACATCTTGACACAAAATCAGCAATCTCCCTCTTCATGGTGTCCCACCACAATTGTTCCTTCAAATCACAATACATTTTGGTGCTTCTAGGGTGTATAGTGAAATTAGAACTATGAGCATCATCCTACAATTCACTTTTTAGATCAGTTATATTAAGAACACAAAGACTCTTCCCAAATTTCAAAACTCCATCTTCATACACAATGTCACTCAATCTCCCATCATTCACATCATTAATATTATTTTGAAACACCACATCATCAGCCTGAGAACGTTTTTCCCTTTCTAGTAAAGATGGCTTGGAATCCATTTAAAAAAGCATTGATGTTTCACCTTCCAAGATTATTCCCATATCCATATTTACTAGATCCATGAAAATAGGAGCCCTTTCAACTCTCATCTTGTTCAAAACTCCATTATCCTTTCTGCTAAAAGAATCTTCCACCTTATTTTCCTTCCTCCGGTGGTAGTGTACCGTGCAATCATAACCCTTGAGTAGTTCAATCCATTGCCTATGCCTCATGTTGAGTTCATTTTATGAGAAAATATACTTAAAATTCTTGTGATCGGTATATATCTCACATTTTTCACCATAGAGAAAATGTCTCCATATCTTCAAAGAAAAGATTATAATAGCTAACTCAAGATCATGAGTAGGATAGTTTTTCTCATGAATTTTTAGTTGTCATGATGCATAGGCAATAACCCTATCATTATGCATAAGGACACAACCGTGTACTTTCTTTGAAGCATCACTATAAATAACAAACACATCATTCCCCAATGGTGGATTCAATATAAGAAAATTGACTAATATTACCATTAGTTCTTCGAAACATTCTTCTCAATATTTTTCCCAAACAAATTTAACCCCTTTAGGTGTGAGATGTGTTAATGGGTTAGCCAATCGGGAAAAATTCTGGACAAGGCATCGATAATAACACACTAAACCAATAAAACTATGTACCTCGACTATACTCGTTGGGGTTGTCCATTCTTGGATTGCTCTTATATTAGAAGGATCAACAGATATTCAATCCTTAGAGAAAATATGTCCATGAAAAGATATATTATGACGCCAGAATTCGCACTTTCTAAACATCCTATATAATTCTTGTCTTCTCAAAGTATTCAGGATATTACGCAAGTGATTTTCACAATCTTCATAGATTTTGGAGTATACTAAGATATTATCAATAAATACCACTACAAAGTCATCAAGACATTCCTTGAAAACAATGTTCATTAGATCCATGAAAATAGAGGGTGCATTAGTCAGCCCAAAAGGATTTACTGTAATCTTGTAATGCCCGTACATGGTTCGAAATGCTGTTCTCGGAATGTCTTCCTTCTTCACACACACCTGATGATATCCAGATAAAATGTCAATTTTTGAAAAGTATTGAGCTCCATGAAGTTCATCAAATAAATCATCAATTAGTGGTAGGGGATACATTTTCTTTATTATTATAGCATTGATCTCCCTATAGTCGATAAATAACCTCATAGATCCATATTTCTTCTTAACAAATAGTAAAGGAGCTCCCCATGTAGAAACACTAGGGAGAATAAATCCCTTATTAATCAATTCCTCTAGTTGTTTCATTAATTCCACTAATTCCACAGTGGCCATACTATAAGTGGTCTTTGATATGGGCCTTGAACCAGGAATTAAATCAAAGGAAAACTCAATTTCTCATTCTGGAGGATGTCCAAGTAAATCATCTGGAAACACGTCAACATATTCTCTCACAATAGGTACATCTTCTATTTGAACATTCATTTCCTCACCCACAGTCATTTCATTCTCTTCCTCCCCATAATTGAATTTAGTTGAGCTACTGGGGTGGATCTAGATAAGAATTATGTGGTGATGATTCTGCTCTAAAGATAAGGTGTTATTTATCATCATCATCAAAAATAGTAACCTCATTATTACAATAAGGATTCTCATCATGGTTTGAAAACCAATCCATACAAAGGATTATATCAAATTCAATCATGGGTATGATGATGAGATCAGCAGACAAAGAACATATATATGCCCTAAAAGGAACTGATTCACAGAACATTATAGAAATGATACTTCCCTTAAGAGTTTTGACTGACAACTCCCTTGATAAATCAAATTTGAAATATCTAATTTTCTTAGAAAACAAGAATGATATGAAACAATGCGATGATCCAGAATCAAATAAATCATTTTCTAAACTTGAGGAAACCATTAAATTACCTTCCACCACATCTTTGAGGGCATCTACCTCAGTAGTAGTGATATAATAAGATTTTCCTTGATCCCTTGGAATTTTCTGAGGTAAGTATCTTTGACTCTTAGTACATTCATTTTCATAATGTCCCATATCCCTGCTATTTTAACATTGAACGTTGGTAGCTTCTTTATTCTCCTTGCAATCATGAGCGTGGTAGCCCTTTTCACCACACTTGTAACAGACTCTCATTCCCTTCAAGAAAGTACCTGGGTGTTTCTTCCTACATTTAGTTTAGGATGGATATTCAACATTTCCTTTCTTCCCATTATTTCCAATTCTAGAGTGATCAACAGATCTCTTCTTCTCTTTTTTTCATTAATGTTGTAAGACTTAGAGAATTATGTTTCTGTCTTGATAGCACATGACACAGTATCTTCGTATGAAGAGAAGGATTGTGAGATTACTGCTCGACAGAGAAACGGTGTTAACCCATCAATGAAATAATAAACCTTACTTCTTAGGATATGTATATAATCTACAACATTCCTCACTAACCTTGTAAATTTAGCATCATATTTTGAGACATTTTCATCCTCCTTTTTCCACAGACTCAGAAATAGCATTTCTATATCTGCTCAATGGTCACGAGGAAAGTATTTTTCTATGAAAAGAACTTTAAACTGCCTTCATTCCCTATTTTATACTTCATCAACTTCCTTTGTGTTTTGAATCAATGACCACCATTGATCAGTATCTCCAGTGAGGCGGTAAACTTCCATGATAACTTTTTCCCTTTCACTACTCCCTATGGCATGGAATATTTTCTCAACGAAATTTATCCATTGCTCAGCTACTAATGGATTTGTACTCCCATTGAATTTTGGTGGTTTTTGTCCTCATGAAAGGATCTAACATTGATCCTATATGTTGTGGATCAGGGTGTTCTATACGGATAAAGTTATTATTCATAACATGAGTGATTTGTCACAGTATAGTGATAAGCCGATCAGCACCAGTTGTATCCCCAGCTCCACTATAATTATCTTGAGCAAGAGGGAAATCCCTAAATGTAGTGTGTGCATTGAGACCATTTCCAATCCTTCTACTATGTGCCATTTCTATATAATGGCATGCACTAGATTAGTTTATCAGTCGAAATACATAATTCCAAATAACTAAAACACTTAACATAAATTGAAAAATTTATGGATATAATCCATAATCTTAAAAATGTTTTCCTTGAGGAAGTATATACTCATAAACCCTTCATAATGGTTTTTACAGAAAATGAGAATTATCCTAATCATATCCCCCAAGAGTGTCGTAACCAAGAGTGTAGCAAGGTTTGTTATCGTGCACCAGTTCCTATTCAAGTATAGCTCAAGGCAGTGTTTTTGGGTTTTACACTAGGTTCATTTGTGCCAAATCCACCTCTACCTACTCATATCCATACAGGGATTTATTTTCCAATAAACTCACAAAATCTCTCTAGAATACCAAAATTCTTGGAATTTCTTCTATACTAATCCTCAAAGTTCATCTTAGGTCTATGTTCCCTAATTAGAGTTTATCTATATCTAGCTTCCAAGGATTGTAATAAACTTCCCCTGATACCAAATGTAACACCCCAACCCCTGTTACATAGAATTGGGGCATTATTACATAACATTGGCATGATAACAAAAGATCATGTCTTGAATGACCGATTAGTTTAGTATCCTTAGAAACACTTGATATATTCATAAGTCTTACATTACATGATAATGTGAAAAACAAAAACTACATAGTCTCTATAGTTCACACTCATATCCACATAGACTATCCTTGTAGGTCAGTCATAAAATACATCTTCACATCCTTGGAAAAATAAACCATAGAAAGGGGTGATCTCAGATGCTCAGTAATGATAAAAAGATAGAGGAAACTTTTATAAACAGGCTTAAACATTTATGTAAATGTATAACTAAAACAGAAGCCTTTTAAACATGAACTTCTGCATAATTTGGAAAAAATGACATGAAATAATTCCATTAACTTATTCACATGGATATTATACTAGTCTAATAATCACATGAAATTACATTAACCACTTTCATAATGATGGAATGCATAATGCCAGACTATCATAACCACATAGTAAAAGCCTTGTGCCAAGACTACAAATAAGATATTGTCATTGCCTTGTGCCAAGACACTAGTTTTTCTCACGAGACCTACCGATGAATCAAGGAGCTATAGCGGGTTCCACCCGTCACTTACTAAGTCCAATGCATTCCTCATATGAACAGGTTTAAACATAACATAAACATTCGTATTAAAACTAGTATAAGAAATGTCAATACATTCTCCATAAACCATGAATGGTATAAAAATGACACATCAATAGTCAAACATTTCACAAAACCTTCAATATAATATGGATTTATTTTATTATAATAAATTATAATCAAATAAGCTTAAAATCTATCAAAGGATGTTGAGATAGATAAAATCAAAACTATTTGAGAAAAATATCTCTATTTTTGAAATCATTTAAAAGTCACGTAATTATAAAAGAAAAAATTTACATTCAGAATATTCTTATAAACTTCTAAGGAAGGCTTCGACGTTTTTATAACGGTATAAAATAGTCGTACCCACCATATAAGTTAAAAAATACATTCTTACCTTAATTTTGTCGAAGAGGTTAAAAAATAACTTGTTTGGAAAATGACAGAAAGATTCATCTATAAAAATATTATAAAAATTCAAACTATGGTATAAATGAATTTAACCCATATTCTATAAAATAGTAATAATGTTTTGAAACACATTTTTAAGAAATATGGATGTGGATGATGAAGAGGTCCCAGTAGATACTTACGTAAAAAATGCTCAGATAATAAAGAGATTGTGAAATTAACCCTTACCATGTAATTTTCCTTGGTATAGTGTAGTTTAACCTCTTGTATAATGGTGAAATAATTTTTATTAAATTATACAATAATAGTATACATTAAAATTATATCATATATGATCTTTTAACATTGCTTTGTTAATAATATCGTTGTATTATCATTGTTTCGGGTGTTAATGGATTCATTTTCCTTTATATTATTTGTTATGTGAGTCATATTTATTATGGATGGGATGTATCTTATTCATATCCAGAATTATATCAAGTCTTTAAACATTATTTTTAATCATCTAATGTAAATTAGTCTTGGATTAATAAGATGAGGAATGAATCTCAGCATGTTCGTGGAGACGGTAATCTGTACGTACGCACGAGCGACAATATCATTGTTTTGATATTAAAATAATATATAATTGGATGGTATATCAGATATACAGAATCATTATCTTGGTATATTTATTATTTACATGAATCACACATCATTATTATAACCATCCAAATAATAATGTATTGAATAACAATTACACCACGGCATGGAGATGGAAATCCGTTCGTACGCACGTATAGTGACATGTCATTCAAAGGATGGATAGAATAATCAATATGGTTGTACCATATTTATAATAAATCACAGTATATAGGATATACTGTATTTATTATTTTATAATGGAAATAACAATGAAAGATGAAGTGGAAGAAAAAATGAACTTCAAATAGGGTGGTGAAATTATTACCCCTTCTTATGGTTCTTCATTTTGATTTGATCAAAAGGGATCTATAAGTTGGATCTATGACTAAAGTAAGGCCTCTAGGATGAATTTAGGGAATTTGAGAGGATATTTAGGTAGGGGTTGTCCAATCCAAAAGGCTTTGATGGTGTGAATTAGAGAGAAGGGGCAGTGGCCTTTTATAAGAGGGGTTAGGGGCACCTTAGGAAAAGCTAGAAATATTATTTTATAATAAAACCATTTTTGGTTTATAATGGCTCCAAAATGAATTATTTAAAGAATAAGTTTGGGATGGGTCGAAAACCACTCAAAGAATAGGTTTTAGGTAGGTTTGTGTCATTATATTAACTTTATCTTTTAGATTTAACTATTAGTTTAATAGTTTGACATTTTCCATGTCTCTTTGTATTTTTATATGATATGGTTAATAAACATACTATATACTTCCAAGAGAACCCCAAGTGGTTCATTACTGATACATATATCAATATATATGTCCTCTGGCCAAACTTTATATTTTAATGAATAGAATATCAATTAATAATATTATATTTGTTTTAAAAACATCTTTAAGTAAATTTTGACAATATTTGGTATTTTGTTTTTTCTAGATTTATAACAGCATTATTACTTCAAAAATAAATTTTCTAACCAACCCTAATATGTCATATTATCCTAGAAAATTACTTTTATTCTTAAAAAGACTCATATTTCATTTATTTGTATGTTTATAATATCAATTATTTTAATATTTCCTTAATTAGGTAATTACTGAATCATCATTGTTTCATAAATAAATTAAATTATTTAATGCAGAAAAATTATAAATAAAATATCATTGTGTAGGAAATATTTTTAAATTTTAAAGAATATTTATAATCTAATTTACCTTTTGTATAACCCTATATTAAAAATGTTTTAGTTATTAAACATTGATATTAACACTTCTTTGAATTAAATAATAACAAATGTACAAATCTAATCCAAGTAGACCAATGAGGATCATATTTTGTTCCTAAGGTTTTTTTGGTCGAATTATACTTAGCCAATAGAAGTAAGACATGTGTTAGGGTAATAATAATCACATTTTTACCCTTAATAACCCTAATTACTTTTAACTGTGGTAAATAAAAGTAAAAAAGTTAGTATTCACTGAAAAAAATTATCCTATAGAACCACATTTTACTCCTTCAAATTAACCGTGTCTCTCAAATTTTTTAAATTCCACTAACATAAGCAGTAAAGTTAAGTTTAATGTGAATTTTCAAATTCTCTTAGGAGATGGTTAAAAGACGGTGAAAAGTTCAATAAAATTTTTATATATCTAAATTTATTATAAACCGACTCCAATGAATTACATTGAACATATATAAGAATTATGTATCTATTTTGACCTAAAATAAATTTAAATAAAATAAATAATTATTTAAATAAAAATTCGGTTTTAAACTGTAACTCATTGTTATTCATTATTCCTCAAAAATGGAATGTTTTCAGAAAAATACCAAATATTCACCCTATGTTAATTTTCATATTCCGAATCCAAAAATGAGGTCCATTTTGAATGATAAAATTTATAATATTTCAAAAAGTGGGTGTTACTATTCATAACGGCTAGTTTGATTGGTTGTGGTGTGTATTAGAACGCGAAGATGCATACAACACACACTATTGTATTATTCAAAGAGAAGTGTACTGTGGAAGTTTTTTGTGTTACACTCATTACCTCCTTTGTCAACCATCCTTCTTCAACAACCTCAACCATCTTCAATAAACACTATCAGCACAAAATAACCACCAGGTGGTATTGTTTCCAACGTATCCCTGTTTATGTTTATTTAAAACACTTATATTCATCAAGAACAAACTTTTAAGCAAGTCGTGTTCCTGAGAATCCATTTTCTTTCTATAAACAAATATAGTGGTCAATGACTACCTTAACATTCCATCTAAGCCCACATGATTAATGATCGGTGTGAGATACAAATTTATCCTGAAATGTTCACCAATGAATCACTTCAATATTAAAAATACCATTGGAAATATTCATTATTCCAAAATATTGAACAATGACATCCATACATATAACTTTTTTACCTAAAATGTCTTTTTAACACATCATGAACCCAAAGGACACTCCATTTCATGATTATTTTTTGTTAAAAGACTATTTTTATCATCATCATATTTAAAACCCCTTGTTTCACTCCTTTCTCTATAAACTTCTCCTTTATATTTAATAAATAATTTCCCTATTTTCAATGAAGCCATGGGAAAATATTTTTTTGAAAACCACATGGTAATGAACACATATCATTATATAGGGGAAAACACACCATACCACAAGAAGAAGGAGTTAAAACATCTACACTACTCAAATGTGGGGAGTCGAATGAACTCAAAGAGCTACTTGATTCAACTCAAACAATTCTATTTGAAAGGACTTTGTAAAAATTTATGTAACATATATGTTATTCAACACATAATCCAACTTCGCAATCCCATTCTCTACATCATTCTTCACGAAGTGGTATTTTATTTCTATGTGCTTTTCCGTTGAAATATAAAATTTCTTTTTTCTGTGATATATAGTAAATAAATTATCACAATGTATATTTATCATAGAAGTAACATCAATTTTACAATTTCTCATAATGTATAATGGGGTATTACTAAATTATTGATTTTACTCCACCTTAGTCAATAATATCAATGAATCATATTTTTGATAATCACAAAAATCATGAGGGGACACAAATTATTATATTATCTACTAAAATATAGATAAATAGAAATTACTTTATTTAAATAAACATTCACATATTATTAGTCCATGAGACACCATATTTTGACATCCAAAAAGCACCATTCTATGTCAACTATTTCAAATACCACTTTTTAATCCATTTATCAACTTATAATTTAAACAACGATTATTTTTATCAAATTTCTAGATCAAAGTAATGTTTTTATTTATAGTTGCATAGTACTTCATGATTTTTAGCAAGTGAAATTTCCTCTTATAATTGTTTCATTGAAATATCCTCTAAGAAAACGGAGTTAGAGCCCTTTTTAGGAAATAATAGTTTAAGCCTGTAAAAGCAAATTTTTTCAATATCACTGATTTCCATGGATTCTATCCGCATAACATTCCTCGATAGTTCATAGGAATATCTTATCAAATGCGGCTATATTACCTAGATTCATTACCACCATATCTCCCAAAAAACCTCAATATTTGGACTAATATAGATCATTAATACTAATTACTGAGATAAATCCAAATGTTTAGTTAATCTTTAGAATGGATAGACCACATGTTCTAAACACTATTGATTTTCCCTCATAACTTCTTGGAATATTGAAAAAATAACGCTGATACCCTATTATTTGAAAAAAAAATAGATAAACATCAAATTCTTGTGTTCTTGAAATTCCCGTCCAATCTATCTTCTCTTGGTGCAAAAATACCAATTTAACTAAGAACAAATATCTGGTTGAATATTAAATGTTATATAGATCCAAAGAGTCATTCATGAATAGCTTTTATTTCACTTTAATTTATCATCATTCCTTTCATCACATGATCTTTATTTTAAATAGAATGCATCATCCTGATATATATTTGAAAATTCACGTTTTTTATAACACTAGTTGATGAATCTGATTGCATATGAGAATTAAAAGTTTTTGGATTGTTATTTATGAATTTATCTATATTAACCATATTGACTCATTTCCTATCAGTACACACATCCCATGGATTATATCTCCTCTTGGTCCAACATAACCTTCAGTAGATATGAGAATAATTTAACATATATGGATAGGGTAAATTCTAAAATATTAAATAACATTATTTTGATCAATCATATTGGATAAACACTTTAATATTTTAAGGAAAAAAACTAGAATAGTTTTCTTCTTGTTCCAACTTCCTAGAAAACTTTATCAGATCTAGTCATATGATAAGACATTAATTAACCGCATGTTCCTAATTATACTGACTTGTTGGTTCTTTAGTCATGGATATATTCACAATTATGAGATTAAACCTACATGTAAACATTTATTTCATTGATGCTCCACCAATATTTGACATATCATGATTCATTCACAATGCAGATATAATTCAACCAGTTGCATACTAATTATTTTTCCTCCATTGAAGGGATATTTATCTTTTATTAGTTATCTGTATTTCATGTCCCTTCATTCTATGGGTTATTTCACTGTATATACATTTTCATTAAAACTACTAGATCCACTCATATCTTTTCTATCAATGTATATTCACATTAATTTTTAGAGAGAAATTATTAGTGTAATGTAGGAGGTTTTTAGTTATATTTTTGTCAACATCCTTGCGTTTCCTCTGAGACTATAATCCTATTTTTCATGTTTACAAGTTATCTACCTATATAATATTTCGCATTATAATACACTATAGTTGGGGATCTATATTTATGTTTTTTTTCATTCTCTTATTTCTTCTAGATACAATATCGGCCAAACATTCTATGATTTTCACATATAAAACCTCACTCAAGAAAAAATGCATCTTCTCTTCATTTAATGGTTAATATGTTGATGTTGGTAGATTTATTCATCAAAATTAGATCCCTCCGGACTCATTACTCACACTAATGGTGTGTCCCAGTGAACCAAATTATTATAATTTGATGGATACCTTCTTCTAATAGATAGTTCTCCCAAAATTTTCATTAATAATCTAGTTATTTTAATATTTACAAATATATTTGTCATCCCAATATGAAATATATTTCAATTCTCTAAAAAATAAAATAGGACCATTCATCCCATATTAATAGATTATGTTACAATCACTTCCTGTATATGCATTTTTTGTCTTATTTTCACACCTATAAGTATTTTATTATTTTTGGAAATATTCAGGGATCTTGTTCTCTCGTGGATGGGTGAAGGTTCCTCATATTCAATAACAAATTTTCCCAAAATTTATAGAAATTATGATGAGATAATCATTTTTTTATTTTATGGTATAATATTTCCTTTTTATTGAATTATTTCAATAAAATGGATTATTGAATAATAAATGAAAAGAATCCTTCAACCTAGGATTTACATTAACATTAGATTCCTCCAAATCATTTGTGACTAATTCTATCTCCTCTCCCAATTATTGAATCATATTATCTATTCATTCAAGTTGATAGTTAATTTCTCTCCTGATATTCTTCCCACTAATAATCTCATCTAAAAATGCATGTGATAACATCTCCCCCGTGTATCATTTCTCTATTAATTTAAAAATCATCTCGACAACATAATATTTCCAAAACCCATTCCCTTAACATGTCCTTTGATTACTGTGTACCAATTCATATTGGTATATAGAAAGATAATCATTTATGGATTACATATTAAGAATTTATTCTCCATTCATTTTCATTTCCTTATCATTGGCATTTAGTTGATACAGTTTCACATCATGGAAATCATTTTTCTCCCTTAGATATATTTCCAATTCAATATTCCTTCTACATAATCCATTTCATGTTTTTATATCAATTTCCTACACTTCAAACCAAATATCATTAGAGCTATTTTCATGTTTCAATTTATGATCCAATTACATTATTACATGGAAATCAAACACTTGTTTTCTTCTTTGTTTTTCATCTTCATATGTATTCATAATATCACATGGAATATTGGGTTCTTAACTCATTACTATAGCATAGTTTAATCAGTAAATAATTCAAAGATCGTATTCGTTCAAATCATTATTCAATACATTTTTGGTTTCTATCAACTGAATACATATATTTTCATATAAAATTCCATAATGATTAATACCATAATAATTATAATTATTTTTATTCTCATCCATATGCATTGGAAAACTGATATAAGAGAAAAATGAAACATTAATTACAATAGAATAATAAATAAGTCATAGAAAAAAATCAAAAAAAATTACCCTACCCTATGATACTAATATTCAATAAAAAATGTGATTAGATACCTAGAGAAGGAGAAATATGGTGTAGATATTATTTTCAATCTTCCTCCCTCCCTAATGGATCATAAATTGTTAATTATGAGGGTCATTTTTTTCTTTTATGTGTTTATATAAATCTTATAATATCTAAAATTGTCTATTGAATATTCATTTAATGTAAAACAATATTGAATGAACATAGACAAACATAATAATACGAGGTTTACCCACACTTGGCTACACAAGGATCATATAAAAGAAATCTTCCAATCTAAAAAATTCACTAATTCATATGGATTTTGGTTTAGGTTAGGTGACTTAAACTAACACTCACTTAAATTTCAATTTTTGGGGTTGATACACTATCACCCTTGGATCAATTCCCGTACACATCCCACATATTATCACTTATTGATAATAAAAACACAATTTCGATATATTCCAAAAAAATATTTTATTTTTTGAGAGTTCACCAAATTCTTCATAAGTGACATTGAACTTCATTTTCGCTTACATAGTCATGATATGAAGATCACCTCAAGAATATCATTTCAATAAGAGATTATTGACCACTTCCTGATATGGGAAATAACATCAAGCAATTCCAAGCCATTCCTTCACTACCTTGGAAGTAGTAGTCAATAAAATCCTTCTACAAGTATTGTTTAATGGTGAAAATCCATTGATTCTTCTTCTACTAATTTCATATATGAAAATGATTTTGAAAATATAATAATGTCTGTGTGTATCTCCTTTCATAAGACCCCATCATGTTACCCATTCACAAAACTTTTGCATGTTACCTATTCTTTGGGATACTGGTGCATATCAATTTTCTGAGATCCATGTGTGGGTCCCCTCTGTGTGATCCAATTATAAACTAGTGAATAAAAAGGATCTATTATATTACTGAGGATTGAATGACTCTGTTCTATTCATGTGAATATAGAGACTCTATTTTGTTCTCTCAAATCACGAGACATTATTTTATTCTCATGAATCTCAAGACTCTGTTATATTCACATGTATTGTGAGACTATATTATCTTCACATGAATTAAGAGACACTATTTTGTTATCAATGATCATGAAAAATTCTTCTATTATAATGGATTGTGTAAATTTATTCTATAAATGTAGATCATATTATTCTTATTCAAGAATTCATTATGCTAATGTGAATCACTTTCCCGACATCAATCTTGTATACTATTTTGCATCACATGAATCCCTTCCCCATAATTTTACTTAGATAAATATTTGGAGAAAAGAACTGTCAAATCTTAATAGAAACTTATTACATTCTTATAAGAAAATTCAAACCAAATTAAATCAGAAAATCACAAACAACCATCTTTTCTACTTCCTTATTAATCGACATTAAACACATTACATGATCGCTTTCATGATTTTCTATTATATGTCAAAATTTCATTATGTGATCATTGTAATGGTCTCTAGGATGATAATTGGATCACATCTTGATATCCAAATATAATAATGTGTCCTTCTCTATTATCTTCCAACATTTCATTTGACCGCTTCGTGAAATCTAATGACAATCATGAGCTGTTAGTTAAATTTTTTTACTCACATTATGAGATCCCATCAGGAGATCCAAAGATAGTCATAAAATCACATGATTATGAATCACTACATGATATATATATCATTTCCATATTCATTATATTCATGTAAATTGTATTATATCTTTGTGATTTCCACTAACAATCATATGGTACATTGCATGACTACTTCATCAGACCTATTTTGAAATTCATTCTCCATGTAGTTGGTTCATAAATTCATGCTCTACTTGAATAATTAAAGAATTAATGATATGTGTTATAATTTTAGATCTTCATAGTTCAATATATCATTTCAAAAATTCATGTTCTATGAGATAAGTTCATCAATTCACACTTCACAAGATCATACATTTCCTTCACAATGAGATCATATATTCAAGCTTTGTAAGGTCATTCATTCATTCTCACTCTTCATTCCTCCATTGACAATCATCCTTCATCAATAAACTCATGTTAGGTCTATAAACACAATAATCAAAAAATCACGACCTTGATGGATACTCTAAGACAAGCTATCAGATACACTATTTTTTATATAAAAGGAATAGGAAAATATCAAGTCATCATATGAACAGTGAATGTATATATTTTTACATCTATAATACATTCCTCTAAAGGTGAACCATGCTATTCACTATAAGGAGGACATATCACATTGTAATATGTGGTTCTTAGAAATATTATAGTGATAAAAAACTATTCCCTTAACAATGGTTTGTAGATTGTGATTTGATCTATTTAATAGTCACCATGATAAAAAAGGGGATACAATTCCATATTGATGATATATTTTCATTAAAAACTATTGAATAAAAAATTTAATTTCATGAATAATGATACTATGATAGCACAAATGTGTTTTAAGGGAATATTATGTGTTATTTAGTAGTAGAGTACACATGAAATTTATAATATTTGGTCACAATATTATTTTTATTTAGTTGTGGAGATTTTTTTTGAAGGTCACCAAAACTATAAAAAAAATACATCCTGCCTCTAGGGGATTAGACAGCTATTTGATATAATTTTTTTTCTTATGGATCAATAAACATAAAATTTTTTCTATAACAATATTAATTATATATAAATTCATCAGTAGGTAATATGAGTGCATCGGCAAGAAAAAAAGTCACTATGGTTGTATTCAATAATCAACCAACAGGACAGATTATATCCCTCGTATAAGAATATAGGGTTTGTATATTCTTATTGAAACATGTCAAAAATATTCAATGTATAAGAATACAATACTTTGATTTGAAAAAATATTTCAATTGTGTTTAATGAACAAGAAACTATATTAAATCCTATTATAATTTATTTCTAAATGAAAAAACTATTCCATAGTGGATTCACAGGTTCCAAAATCAAATGCATGAAAAATAATTGTGTCAACCTTCACTAATGACATCTTAATATACAACCACATAATTTTTTATTAATTTTTTAGTTAATATAAAATATATCATACAACTTTGATCAATCCTTTTAGAGTGAAAGTCATAAAATGGGAATAAATATCCTCTATAGAGATCATTTTTTAGGAATTAATTCATTAGATATTCATTTCTAATATATCCCCTTAATTCCTGGTATTTTTACTTTAGAATTATTGAAAATAAGTTACACATGTAACATAGTTTTATTTATGACTTTTTAAAACCATGAAACTAATCTATACTAAACCGACATTGCATTACATTAGTGGTCATTTATTTTTATTATGGTTTTCCAAACTATGTAGCCAAATCAATAAACATCTCATGGCATGTTATGTTTTATCTACACAGTTCTCCCATTATATAGTGAACCATATAGAAAATCACTATATCCTTCTAAATATCATTAAATATAAAAATATACTTCATTCCATTACACATTTTAACTATTTATATCCAATTTATCCTCCTATTCATGTTGTACAATCCTATTCCATTGGGTCATTCATTTTTCATCCATTTCCTCTCACAATATGTGGGTTTATAAACAATAATTATCAAGTGGTCATAAGTTATGAAACATCATCCTACATTCTATTTCCTCACTCTCTTATTGAATCTTTCCTTCCATACATCCTTGAAATCCTATTACCTAATTTAATGGACTTTCATATAAGGGGATTTAATGTATATGGAATTCGCATTCCTTATTATGTTCATTATTCCTCATCATTAGTGGATTCACTCTCTCCCATTATTATTTAATTTTATTTTGGTATTTAGTTTCATGAGTTACTTCTATTATAGTAATTTTATGTTCATGATTACTTTTATAAGAGTATTTAAAAAGTTTTTAATCCTTTTATAAAAACATTATGCACTGATATATGTGATAGTATTCAATAAAATTGTTATATTTTGATTTTGGTAATTAACATATTTTCAAATGAATATCTACATAGAACCATGGAAAACATCCCTCCATGTTTTTTATGATATCCATATTTAAATGAAATTACTATGTGAATCTTGTAATGGAAATGAAATTTTAATTTATTAAAAAGGGTATGTCATGTCATAATCTTTGGTTTTTATGTGTGGAACCTAGGATGAGTACATGGTATATAATGATGAATCCCTCCATACACTTCTATAATATCTCTAGTTATGATGATCTATGAATCTAGTTGTAAAAACATGAATTTTATATTGATTATAATCTCCTTAGAATGATCATACATAGTTTTTTGACTTGTTTTGGAAAAATGACTGTATAAAGATCTTAGTGTGAATTTACCTTAGATTACCATTGGTATATACCATTATTATTATTTTAAAATAAATTTGTTCATAGATTTTACATTAATTTTCATATCCTTATTAATAATTGACAAGTTATTTTTTTCGTTGAAATTATATAGGAGAATTTAAATATGTATATCTTCAAACTAGAATGATAGATTTATCAAACAAAGGCTCTAGTTGAAAGATGTGTGTAATTCTAAAGTTATTTTTATACTCACAGCCTATATACAACTGTTAGGTGTATGTAGACATTATTTTGATTGATAGAGGTTTTCGAAAAAAAAATAGATAGTGATAAAGCCATTCTATTTTAGTGATTATTGAGTTCATTAGATGTCACATGGTGGGAGTGAGCCCTATTTTCCCATAGAGATGGGTAGCTATTATTTTTGATTAATATGGTTTTTTATTATGGACTCATTTACTAGATTCCCTTATTATAACCCTAGATTTTCCCCCAATTATTATAGTTTTTTTATTTTATATATTGGAATGATATTTTCGTATAATTATATTCAATTAGGATATTTATTTTATTCTGGGTTATTATTTCATTCATTTCAGTCTTTCAAACAACCTGAAATGGTTTGGTTTTTTCAGGTTCATGGAAATGATTTACATGAAAATAATTTTAGTAAAACATTCAAAATGGTATGTTCATGATTCACTGGTATTGGTTGAGGCATATTTTGGGTTGGTAAGTCCCTTAATTCCATATCATAAGTTGGTAAAGCTTTGTAGATTAGGGTTGGCATGGGTAGGTTCATGACTCTTAAGTATACCATAGTGGACATCCCATCATTGTCTTTGGCTTCTAAAATGAATTTTATGAAAATAGTTACGTAAAAACATATTCCACTTTCTCATTAATAGGAAAAAACTTATCTTTAACAACTCATTCTCATGATTCTTCATTAAAATATGGTACATTATATGAATGATCCATGATTGTGAATTTGGAAATAAATTCCACTAGTAACTGATAAAAATTTAATAATAAATTCTCACTAAAAATGGAAACTACACATCCACATTGAGATAATAAAATAAATATTTTAACCATATAAGTTAGTTTATTTCAATTTTGTGGTAATATATTCTACATATATTATACTCAATGCAATATAACATTTCAAAATTATGTTTCAAGGAGCATGAATTTCTCTTATTATAATTACTATTTCATTTATTGACTACTTATTGACAATACATTCATCTAAAACCATGTAATAAAACACATGTAGTAATAAATTTCCATTACATTATCAAATAAAAAAATCAATAGTACTTCTGATAGAATATGAAATAGTATACAGATTATTGATGATAAATGTTATGGGTTCACATTGAATTGTTAAAAAATCATTATGGTGTATAAGATATTTACCCATGAATATGTCAAGATGTGTGAGATCTTAATTATTTTTATGAATTATATTTTATTTACATTATTACATTAAAATTTATTGAAATTGTGTTACCCTACTATAGTTAACCATGAATATAATTTTTTCATCCGTACCTAAAATCTTTAAAAGTTCTAATGAATACTACCCCTGGTAAAACAAAATGTGGTACTTATTAAAAAAAGTATTCATTCCCATAATGTAAATGATTTCTCTAAATAGTTAAATCCACATCATCGTGATCATTTTACTTGAATAATATTTTCTTTAATATTCATTATTTAAATCAAATATCATATGATCAAACTATACAATAAACCTGTGACATGATTTTTTTTTAAATTATAGTCTGTTGTAAACTCTTATTTCTATACATATTAGAATATTGAATCATGATTCATTATTTCAATTAAAACATCAAGTATCCTATTTTGAATCATAAAATAAATTCCACAATATATAAGAACATTCTTCATATAATTGGATAAATAATCATTAATTTTTTCCTTTATACACTTTTTATTCGATGTATCCATTGAGTATGTTTGAAAAAAAAATACTTCGGTTGATATTGTATAACCTTTATATAGAAATAGATATCAATAAACTTACTATCTCTAATAATTTTACCAAAACTAAATTATTCTTATATTTCATTCTTTTCAACATAATAAAATCCTCCTTAAATGATTCACAATTTATTTAACACCACATTAAAATTTTCATTAAACATTTTATGGAACACCAACTATGTTATACTTATATAATTATTCATCTTATACTAAAAATTGATAATTGGGTTTATTCTTATTATGATCAAATTAATCATTAATAGCATAAAAACAATCTTGTGATGATAATTATTCACCAATTCTTCTTTTAACGACTTGGAAAAAACAATGATATTTCAATTTTTATTCCAAAAATGTCTCTTTAATCCGATCAAGACACTCCTCTACATATAATAGTTTAAATATATACTTACTTTCTCAACCAATAATAAATTAAATTTGAACATTATTCCTCACATGATATGTTTATGTAATCATTATAATCTTTAATATCACCATAACCATCACTATTATTTTGATTCATAGAGTGTCATATAATTTTTTTAAAAACTTGAATCACTAGAAATATTATTATTTACTATCAAAACACATTAAATGAGTGTTGTAGCACCATCACATCCTAACTAGCATTAATCATTCGTGTTTTGTTGTTAATTTAGTGATCTCTTCTTCCATTTTATGTGTATCCAAGGATACTTTCACCAATAAATCTTATCTAAAACATTTAATTTATTATTCCATTATAATTTTAACTAGCCAGGTTTTCGTGATACTATTGGGAGGGGTAAATGAGTGGTAAAAATTTTCCATACTTTTTCTTTTGAATTAACAATAATTTTTTACAAGAGTTTATAATCAATCTTCTTCATCACTCAACCTTACATAAATTTTGTCAAAAAAATATCAAAGTAACAAAACATATTTATATCATTTAGCTTTTATGTGAAATTTGGCTTATTACTATGAATAGAGAAACTCCTAATAATAGACTCTCCTCTATAGACCCAAGTGGTGACACTTTGAATCTTCCCAGTCCCACCAAAACTATGTCCTGCTAGGCTTATATTCAACATTCCTATGAAAAACATTACAGGTAGTCATATCACATTAACAAATATGTGAACCAAAAAAATAGATATCTATTTTCCCTACATATTTCTTTTGTACAATTTTAAATATATATTCAACCTCAATACTTGTGGTTCAACTATTCTATGTGTTTATTACTTCTTCATGAATTCTAAAATTTTATCTATTATGTATATTTTCAACAACATGATTCTTCCTAAATTCACTAAATCTTTTAGCCCTATAAAACTTCTCCTTCATCACTGAAGTCTCTTGGATTAAGAATCTTTCTTGTTCTTTTTTCAATTTAGTAGAGTTTGAAATTCATGGTTATACTCTTCTCAAGTTTTTCATTTCTTCTCGGTTACATAAATCTTGAAGGTTATCTCATAGTTTATTATTTATTCTCTTGTAATTTTAAATTTATATAATGTTATATGAATATTATTTTTATTTTTATTTTTTGAAATTGTTTTCAATATTCAACACTCTAGTCAATAAGTAAAAATATTTATCTATTTTTTATTAATATTAACATGATCTTATAATTTTTTAAATATTCATGAATTTCTTATCATCTTATCTTATTATTTTAAATCCATTATAGACATCGATAAATCAATGGATTATATTCCATTAAAATAACCTTAAAAATCCAATGTTATAAGCTTCAGGGAATTTATAATCCTGTTTTTACATGCCTCTATGTTTTTGTGTTGTGGAATTGTGGCTTATGTTCTAAAACACCACACATTAATAAATCTTGGATCACAAAACTATTCCTAAGATTTTATTACATTTAATAACAACATCAATAAATATTCAGAATTTATTATAAGAAATAATTCATTCTAAAAAAATTAGAACTTCAAAATTTATTGAACATTATAAAGTTGTAAAATCTATAAGGATAATGATATCGATGTTAAAATCTATGATTTTTGACATTATGAAGTCCATAAATATTTTCTATTAAATCTTAATAATCTCATTCATCTATACAATCTCTATCTACATTAAAAATTCAATGGTACCCTATAAGACACTATAGTTAAACTCTATAACATATTTCATCACTTTGGTTAATTATAGATTTAATAAAGAAATATGGAGCTTCATGTACCTAATGAAGACAATACACAAACTCCATATTATTATGTATGAATTTTATATTGTTCAATATTTCGTTTTTTTTTGCGTAGGTAAAAAAATTCATGATTTAATCCATCTCAATTTATATCATCTTATGCAATTCCTTTAAAAATAAAATCGACTAAAATGACCATTGAAAAAATCAATAATGAACAAAAATATATTCTTATAATTGAGGGACTCTCATATCTTCCAACAAGCTTATATAGGCTTTTTCATCCTTGATATTAATTCTTAAATTGCTTTATTATCTATCTTCCATAAATTAACATATAAAATTCTGTGATCAGTTTATTATTTTCATTTGTTAACACATTTATTTGGATTCCATGAGGATCATCTCCTCAATCCCAATATTGTTTTAGTTTTTATCCTTGAATCTCAGTATAAAAATTCTAGAATAATATTTTTTATCATCCATTTTCATTTAAAATGTATGTACCTAGAACATTTTTCATTAACATCACAGAATATAATTAAAAAATAAATGTATATTTATCATCAAAAATACAATAAAGAATGCTATTATCCTCCATTTTCGTTTTTTTTCAATACCAAGTCTTCATTTAACGTTCATGTTATATTTTCCCACAAATTTAAAATAAATATAGTGGAATACAAGTGTGGGGATTCTAAAATCCTATTTATGATTCATTAATTATTTAGTTGAATAATAGTATATTCTACTTTAACTTCATCAAAATATCATGATATATATTATTAATAAATTAATTAACTACATTGAAAAATGAAATTAGTCTTTATTTAACTCTATGTATACCAGGGTAATACCCTTTAGAAAATATAATAGATTAAACTAGAGAACATGGTTTTCTAACAATATATTTAATATGTAATACACCAACATTTTTCAAACAGTTGGAGTTGTATAATATAATTTATCAGTATTTATTTTCCTTCCATAATATTCATCAAATACATTAGAAACATTCAGGTATATAATGTATAAATTCCCCTTTAATATTTCTTGAACATAAATTATGTGTCCCCCTTAAGATAATAATTTATATACAAAAAGATGGGATAATAATTTGTTAATATAAAACCTCAACATTCAAATTTAAAGGTATTTAAGTAAATTGTATATTTTTAAAAAAATTATCGTTTAACCAAATGATGTTAGAATTTCTCTTTATCAAAGAATGTGCAAGTCCCTTCCACATGAAAGTTAATTTTCCATTTTTTATACTTCATATTGGACACCTATATCATGTAGTTCAGTCATGTATAGCTACATTTAGTTACCCCTTAATTTATATACATCATTTTTGTTTATGTTAGTATATATTAAAAAATTGGAGTTAGAAGTAATATCTTACCTATATATAAAAAATGTTTACAACATCATCTTAACCATTATTATTTATCCGTTAGGATATCTTTATGTGGATTATTTTTCATGAATCAATTTATATCATGAGTAATCAAAGGTTAAATTGGTATTTTCTTCTATTTAATTATCTACTTATGTGGATTATTCCTCAAAATATCATCCATCATGGAAAATATATCACCCTTTTCATAAAATAATTTTTTTTCTAATCACTATATAGTTAAAAGTATAGTCCTATTATTTTCATACATTTTTTAGTATGGTCACCCCATCCTCAATGTTTATACTGATTCTATATATAATTTAATTTCGATAATCTCTATTAAAACATGATCACTCCTTATAAAAACTACTTTATTTCCTTTAGAATTTTTTTTTTCTCAGTATTTTTAATCATTTCTAAACTGTATGGCCAAAAAATTGAGAACATGTTCTTTGGATGATTATCATATTTAGTTTTTTCACACTATTTATTAGATACCATAAAAATAGAATACTTTTATTATTTTACCTTATTGATTCACTTAGAATTCCCAATAATGGGATATCTATTGGTAATATAGTAATGAATCAAATAGCTCTATTACATGTATACTCTAACCTATCAAAAAATTACATTAATGAAAATAATGAATCCCAATTTTATTATTTGATAAATTAATGGTCATTGATATCCACCTTTGATAATTTTCATTCATTTTTTTATTTTTTAATCCCATTTCACCAGGAATGTTCATTTTAAAAGATGTATTAAAAAATAAATAATAGGATTTATGTTTTAAATCATATAAGAATAAAAGTAAACAATTAATCATTGGTCTTCCATGCTAATAGAAAATGTAACACCTTGGGTGAGGATCCACAAAACTGGTTCCATGAGCCAGTTCACCACAAATCACCAACCAGACCTCATTATATGATAGATTATATAACTTGATGATATGGTATAATGAAACATAGGGAACATATAACCTCTTTACCATAGTAAATCCATAAATAATGTCATAAAAATATGGGAATGTAATAATAACAGGTAATTAAGAAACTCAAAACAAATTCCTAAATCTAGGTAAGTACAACCCTACCAAAGAAATTAGCATTTTATTTCATGATAGTATAATGCTACAAAATGGAAACAATGATAAGGCAAGAAGTAAAATCCCAAAATGAATCAAAAATGAGTGTTTGGTCCCCTCATTCATGCTCCACCAAAAGTCTACTATCAAACATAGTTACCATCTCTTATCCAAAACCGCTAGAATGAATTATTCTCAAGTAATATTGGAAACCCTAGAATGGTGTCAGTAAAAATCGGTAGTCCACCAACTAGGGTCAATAGAGTAATGTCTAGTCCAAAAAAAAATATATTCAAGGTGTGATGAAATAATAATAACAATAACAAGGCATGATAGAAATATTTTTTTGATTCATTTATTACCATTTAGTCCTATAATACTCAAGCTCCAAAATATATTCTTTGAGTCTATGGGTTCAAATTTTACCTAAGATAGGAAGGCGAAGTTCATTTTTAATTAAATAGTATTTCTTCATAAAATGGAGGTTCTCATTTCTATGCCCAAATAAAATCAAAACATTTGTGCCCAGATCGTCATGTCAACACTCAAACAATAATATTGGATGACATGGAAATTATGGGATTATTTGGAGACCAGGCACTGAGATGACACAAGATTATGAGGCCCGAGATGCCCAGGAAAGATGTTCAAACTATATTTATGTTTATTAAAAATAGAATATGTATGTGGTTTTAGTAACTTCTAAACATGTTCCCAGATTGAAAATATAAGGGCACCTTTGGGTTTAGGATGGCGGGTTTACCATAGGCCTGATGTAACATTATTCGCCCGTGTCTCTAGTGAGAAAACTCCAAAAATACGTAACTGTAAATGAAATTATTTTATTTTTAAAATCCTAATAAATCATGAATGATAACTCATCTTGGAAATACGAGACCACCACTGAGTTAGTAATAGAATATTTTCCACAGGTGATGCCTAACATTGACCATCGCCGGTTGAGGTTGAAAGTAATTATTTGGACATGATTTTTTTTAAAATATTAAAAAAAATATTTTAATTGGAATAATGTTGTAAAACATCATTGGTTTTGTTTTTAATTGACCCTTGTCAGAAAATCCATTGTAATCATTATACGCCTAGAGTTGTACTGAGGCAAGGAGGATGAACTCTCTTATTAGTGAATGGTGGCAAATTATGTACTAAGATCTCTAATGTATGGATCACCATCAATACCAAATCCTCTTCATCGACTAATCCACAGTCCTTTTAGGGAGTTTATTCTTCTTCTTGATTTCTTTCCATATAATTGTTTCAAATAACGAATGTTGATCAACCCACAAATTGTTTGATATGTGGATTGATTGTTCTTGGGGGATGGTTAAAAATGTGGGACTGAAGGGGATGAATCTTATTAAATATTATATTCTTCCTCTTTCATTTTCCTACCAGAATGAATGGACCAAGGCCAACTAGAACAAGGACAGGGACCATTATAATGGTGTTCGTGTGATATTTCTCTCCTTCAATCTTGCATTCTTCACTATTGGACACCATTTTTCAAGTTAGGATTTTATGAGAGCATTCAAATGGGACCAGACCCCTAGATTTATGTTACGAACATTTCGATCATATGGAAATGAAGAAAATGAACTGAGGGTCACGTGCATGATTCTATTTCAAAAAATGGAGCACCAGAGAGTGACCAGTGACCCAGTGAAAGTGGGACGCTGGTGGGGGTGCATGATGGTGCCGCCAACTGGTAGTAGGATGCTATCAGATCTGTGGTCGGCGGTGAAGGACATCACAGTATAGCATCCATGTGCGGCGATCTCAATAGTACATGGAAAAAAGACACATCACGTATAAAGGAGTCGCGGTCCTGTTGGACTGTGGTGACACTCAATAGGAACACCTAAGGGGTAGTTTACATGGTGTTCCACTGCGTTGACCAGTTGGGGACATGAAACCCACCACGTCTCGGTGGAACGAACTGGCTCGCTCAAGAGAGCCAGGCCCAGCCAGAACGGGACGAATGTTGTGAGTTGGGTCGGGTCAGACCTGATTGTTCAGGATGGCCTAGGTGGGTTGGGTTTTCCCCGGTTGGTTGGGTCGGGTTGGCCTTGGCGGGTCAGGTTTGGTGGGAATCGAGTCGGGTTGGGTCGGACATGACTAGATCCTACTTTCCCATTTTTACTTAAATGTTCATAACTCTCAAACTGTGTCTCTATTTGACAAGACATTTTTGGAATTAGGTACCTCATGACTGGGTTTTCCTTTTTATATACTATAAGTGAACTTCTATGGTAGTTTGTGTATGGTCTTCGGGCTTGAGGTGTAGGTTCTCCCAGAACAAGCATGCCAATGAAAAAATCATGCGACTAGTTGCGACATAGAAGCTATGTGATTAACTAGATTTAATGCCTTACATAGACTATGTGTCTTATCTAGACATTGTGTTTTACCAATACTGATTCGGTACTCCCATTTCCCACCATGGTGTAGGTACACTAGTCTTTGATAAAACTATATGTGTTACCTACACTCTGTATGTTACAAAACATTTGTGTGTTATCTACACACTGTGTGTTACTGACAATATGTGTTTTTCGTAAAATCCATGTGTTACCAACACTCCTCATGTTACTAGTCATGGGTAATGTGTATTTTTTTGAAAATTATGTTTACGTTACATAGACCTATACTTGGTGTGAGTTAATTCTAGTGTCTCTCTTGGTTTTACTTATTAGAGGATACACTTCGTGTACCTCTTTGGTAGTCTACTTGCAGCATTTCTTAGTGATATTATTTACCATATAATTCATGTGAATACTTGTGGATTACTTTATGTAATTACTTTGTGGTTTTGGAAACCTATTATGTATTGTTTTACTCACCAATACAAAGACATTGGTCGCACATGTCTTATCTTGTGTAAATGATTGATAGCTCTGACGGAGTCCACGGTGGGTCAGGGATAGGGGTTCTCCAGGATGACCTAACAGACATGGTACACTTCAGTGACATTCAGATAAATTACTATACATATCCTTCAGGTAGGGTTTTCTATAGATGAGATCTAGGAGCTTGTACTTTTCCATTTCAGTTTGTCTTGTATTTTGGTCCCTTTTTATTTAAGTTTTGTGCCTTACTCTAAGTGGGTTTTCTTTGTGGTTTGTATCCATGTTTACTTATTTTTTTACTTTTCTATTTTTCTTGGAGATGGGTGTGTTTTTACAGTTACTATGGAAAATTCCTCCCACTTGTGGGACATGCCAAATTTTCACTAGTCACTATCCCCTAACCTGTGGGAGGTGGGGTTGGGGTAGTCGAGGCATGATACCGAATGGATGAGTTATGATAGGTATGAAAGAATTATTTTTCTTAACATACACCAGAAGAATGGATTTTCAGACCATCAAGAAAACTTTTAAATTTGATTTTTCTATTACATGTTTTTGGGCTTTCCATTAAATGAAATGATTCCCTTAATTTTCTATAAATTTTTTAATTTTATATAAGTGATTTAAAAATTAAGTGGATATTTTATTATTTAAATAATTCAATGATATTTTAAAATAATTTTCATATATGATTATTTATTTTAGTGTTACATGTGCTTCATAGAGGTTATTATCCATTGATACTATTCTATTTATTTTTCTAAATGGTTTATGAATATGATGATTATATATTCTTGAATCCCAATTGATTTTCCATGTGTTAATATATAATGAAAAGACAAAAAATTTCCATGTTATTATGCCCTGAATATGAAAAGATTATGATTATGTGATGGGAGGGTATGTTATATCACTATAATTTATAGGGTAAATATTAATATTTATAAATTCAAAGGGTACATTTGAGGTTCTACAATTCCTAAAAGTTGGAAAAGGAGAGGGTATCCTTATCCCAGTACATAAATAATGGTGGTTATCCTAAGTCTAACATGTGATTAATGTCTTAGTATATACCCTTATGACAATATCTATTGGATCATGATTGTCCCACACACTCTGATACTCTTATGAAATGATCTTATTATAATTTTATGCACTCTTGAATCATGTTCTATCATTCCTTTATGATTCATGTCTTGTAAACTACCATACATTATTCCATGATTTACGATTATGATATATGAAATAGTGGGTGTTATTCTGAAATTCTATACTCATTTTCTTGATACCCTATATGTATGTTATGATTATAAATGATCCTCAATATATATATCCCTTAGGTTTTCTTACTATTTATTTATGCTCACCCTTTATTATGTTTCCCATTCCGTAGAATATGAAGAAATTTTTTATGTATGATTTTAATAAAAAGGGTTTCAGTTGTGATGAACTTGGTGGGAGATCTAGATGATCATTTTTTATCTAGTTTTTTAATAATCAGATTTTCCACGGACACTAATACATTATAGTTATAGAATGGATCATAATAATATACAATGAATATTAATCTAATAATATGTAATAATAATTTATGTATTGTTTGGGTCCCATCATTTAATATTACTTGAAACTGAAATCCATTTGTTCTTGTCTCCGTATATTTTTTCCATTGAAATTTGCCTTATGAAAACAAACTCCTCTCATTAATATATCTTTGAACACAAATGTCATATTGTGTAAAATATTTATTGAATTAAAACATCAATACATCTACTAAATATGTTCACGAAAAACACCTCATAAAAATCATTCTCATAATCTCACAATAGTTGAACCTTGTAAAGAAATCATCTATATGAGGATAAAAATTACATAATAGATCTCTATTAGGATTAATATTATGAATTACACATCCAAATTATATGGGTTCTAAAAAAAATTAATATATGAACTTTTCTAACTCGATAAAGTCAATTAAACCCTGTGAAGTACTGAATTAGTTTATAATAAATCCTTTTAACAATATTGTTCTTTATAGGGTTGAATCCTACATATGAAAATGAATATACAATATAATTATTGTAAATGATCTCTAAAATATTCCATAGTATGTGAATTGGGTTCTCTACATTATAGATTTTCTTAGAACTATATATAAATTCATTTTTATTAAATCTTATTTCAAATAATCTATCAGACCTAAATAGTGCCCCAAATGAACTCTTAATAATCATTCCAAACTTCCAAATCATCATTGTCAAGGTTACTTATGTAATATGGGTTCTCAAAACATCCCACAACATCAGCTATAATTTTTCATAATTGGTATTAATTCTTCAATATACCTATTATCCAATAATTAAAACCTCTCATGAATATATTTGTATTCAATGTATTAATTTCATTTAAAAAAACATTTCCATGGTTTCATTAAGTATATTCTCAAAAATGAACACATATTTTATTTAGTGGTCACTGAATATACATATCCATTTTTTCCACTGGATAATTAATTTTCCTATACTTTTGAAAATGGTAATAAATCCACCATTATAAATTTACATCACAAAAATAAAATGAAATATATATATATATAACTATAACATCAAAAATAAATTTTGGATACACAAATTAGATAAACCAAGGGATTTAAAATGATAATAAGTACATAATGATATGATTCATCTTATAGTTCATACCAAATATAGATTAGTATGAATTTAGTGAATATAATAATAGGTTTTGGATATATTCAATTTTTATAATAAATTATCTCAAAATTAATGTGGAAATATTATTCCCCCCACAATTGTTCATGAAATATATAAAAACCTTTAATTTTTAAATAAAACGACACATTACTATTATAAAGAGTATTTTTTACTATGAGAATTTAAAATGCAATGATTTTACATGTAATCATTTAATTGGTCACTTGTTTACACATGTATATTGTAATTCCATATTCTATTCATAGAGAAAACTTATTCCTTACATTAAATCCTTTAGAACCTTCCAGTAATCATCATGGATTATGAGTTGTACTTAAAAATTAATATTAATATGAGAAAAATCATTAATTAATGAGATAAGGTAATTATCTCAATTTGAGGATATTTTTCTCACTAGACCAAAAATTATACCAATGATTATATTTTTATAGATGATATGTACGAATATGAAATTTCATATTTAAGAGTTCAAAATATTATATTTCAATAATATGGAATTAATCCAATATTTTTCCAAATTCAATATTGTAATATCAAAATTAATTTATAAATTAATAATATTGAATATATTATTTTGATGATGGTTCGCATGTATTTTATCCAAAAACTCAATCTCCTCATTTTCACTCACGTGGAATGACTTTTCAATAACAAGATATTGAAACACCTTTCCTATTTTTATTTTTTCTATAGTCATAATAGTACCATATATAAACAATTTTAATAGGGTAACATCACTTAAAAAAATCAATTAATACCCTTCATCAGAGTGTTGAAAAACACTATAATGACAGTTTATTAACCTATCAACATAAAATATGTTATTAAATTTAAAAAGTTTCCATGTAATACCTAATCAGAAAACTATTCTAATTGTGAGCATCCTATTAATTTTGAATGAAATTAAACCATATTTTCATCATCTATAATCATTAATATTTATAATATTACCATTAATGTCTTGTTAACATCCTATATATTTTTTACACATTTTCCTTTTTTGGAATCATTTAATTAGACTTCTAAAATAATATATCTAATATATTCTTTCAACTTATTTTACTTAAATTTTGATAATTAAAATTTATACTAAATTGTTCATGAAAGATGATAATATAGTTTAAATCTTCATAACATTCCTGTTCAAAACATATAATAATTCTTTCCTAGTAGGATACTATTTTTCCTTCATCACATCAAAAACAACCACATTAAATTTACTCTTTTCTAACTTGAGAGGTATAATTATCCCTCATATTATCATAAAATGACTTCAAAATATGTAGAAAATATCTTCTATGAAATTATATCTCTAAAAAAATTCTAAATAACTCATATCACAAATAGCACCAATAAAATTAATCTATTATTCTTTGAAATTATTTTTATTAGAACTATATCAGTTTTTGTTGATTAGCCTTTTGGATTAATTGTTCACTAAAATTTAGAAAAACAGAATTTTAAAAAACTCATGACATATTCCTCTACTCATTATACATATTCCATTAAAAATTTAAAGAACAATTTATTTTATATATTATGTTTGTAATTCTAAAAATATAATGAATTCTAAAATTATATTTTTTTCCTTCTAATATCCTCTTTCACTGACAGGATCCTCGCATAATCCATTTCATTAAAACATCCCTGATATTGTATTCATTTTTAGTGAGAGATTTTATAATTAAAACAACCATCAAATTTCTATGAGGCTTCATCACCCTTTGTGATTCCCATTAATAATTCTCAAATATCATGATTATACTTCTAAAACATAAACATGATAATATAATATTTTTTATCTTCTAATACCATTTTCAAAACACATTAATGTTCCCTTTTTTAACTTTCTCCAATCACTATATATAATGCCTTAACCTAAATTTTTCAACAAGAAATATATTTAAATGAAAATTTAAAAATTATAACATATATTACATTTCAACATCAAAAAAATAAATACTGCAACATATTTGAGAGACGTTATTCAAATTTTTTATTTTCTATATATAATACAGAGGAAGTTAAAAAACCAACCTTCGATTCATGCTTCAATATAAAATCCTTCCCTACATCACCATTTTTTTCATCATCGTCATTGGTGGACTCATTATCATTCACTTCATTGATCAATAACATATAAATTTGTTATACTAAACTATTAACATTAGTTTCGTATTTTCTTCATTCATTACCATCCATATTTTATATGTAACACATCTTTTGAAATTTGAATAAAAAATAATTCATTTTTCATTTGAAAAAAACATCAATTTTATAAAATTTAATGATTTTAACTTCAAATACATTATGGAATAATTTTATTCATTAATTTATTCATAAATTAATATTGGATAATTGGATACAATGAATACAATAGATCCACAATTGAAACACATTGTGGTAGATTACCTATAGAAACTCATTTTCTTTTTACTTTTCGAATATATCTTTGAAAAAATGAAATCAATTTTCCAAACTACATCAAAAATAAACCTCATCATACTTATAATTTCATTATTCTTCCTTTAATTAATCCTAAGTCACATCATGAAAAAGTGTTTTAAAAAAATCAATTTTATCCTTAATGAACTTCTTAATATACCTTTTTTACCATTTTAATAAGTAATGAATATGTTATGATAATAATCCCATTTTTGTTGATAGAATAATTTAATTTCTTTGTTGATACCTTTTAATTATATTGGACTAAAAATATTTATATTATATTATCAATTACCAAAATATATATATGAGCCAACTAGAAATGTATAATAGTGAACACACCACACTTGAATCTTATTAAAAAGACTTTAATATATTAATCTTCATTAATTAGTGTGTAATAATACATCAAAAAGTAAATATATAATTTTTTTTCTTTTACCATCATATATTATTAATATATAATATCCAATTATTATTAAATTAATTTGTTAAATAAATCCCTAAGACATTACTAAATTAATTTCATAATAGTGACGAATGTAATTTATTCTATGATCAACCTGTGATATAATTTTTCATTAAATGGACTATTTTCATCACAACACCTTCAAACTTAGAAACATACTCATTTAAAAACAAATAATTCACATAAAAATTTGGTCATAATTTATTCAAAAATATTATATCATTTTGTATATGGTAGTTCATATCCTCTAATGTTTGAAAACATTTCTAATTAAAAAATTAAAATTATATATTATGATCATGAAATAAAATGAGAAACTTTTAAAATAAAATTTCGCCCATAACCTATAAATATAAAAAATATTATATTCATGATTGAAAATATATAATAGTTAACAAAAAATATTAGTATAAATTTATACCAATATGTGTTAGGATAATCTTAAATTCATCGGGAGGGGCTGAATCATTGAGTCAGTTTTCCATTCATGTTCTTCTATCGAAAAATATCGGTCTCCAATTAATTTGATTGACATGATTTTTGTGATCAATTTAATAACACATAAATAATTTAAAACAATGTGGGTCCATGTAATTTATAAGCATTACCACTAAACATAAATTTCCAAATTGATTCAATGATCTATAAACCCCATATTCACATTATCAAGTCATAATCTAGGATAAAATTGAAAATAAGTTATTCATCAAAACATTATATATATAAAATGTGTCCTAACTGATGTAATATAATCCCATATAAGAATAAAATGATATTCCAGGAATTATCATTAATTTCCATTAAGAGACTCCTCTTTTTCATAGATGAGTATAAAATCCTCATCTATTTCTCACATATTTATCATGTTATCACACATTTATGGATCAAGATCATTCAACCATTAGAAACAATTACCTCCAATTCACTAATAAACCATGCTTAATGAGAAATATTTAAAATTCTATCATCGTGAATCACTTCACCAATTCACTATAAATACAATAACAATATAACATTAAGAGAATTGTTTATCTCTATATTGAAGTATTATAAATCCAATATTTGGATTTTATTAACATGATATATAATTATATTATTTCTTAGGGGTCCTAAAATTTCTATTCCACTATTTTATTATCTCAAAAAACAGAGACCGCAATCCCTCTTCTCTCTTATCTCTTGTAGATAATACTAGTTTCACAGTTATTGTAATTTTAATTTTCAATTTGGAATCCTAATCAATAATTAATTATTCAACTCAAAAATATTATTTTTTATTTTTGGATCATTCTATACTTTTTATTCAACATTGATATTGTTTTCAGACATTGAATATTATTTCACTGTAGCCCATAGAAATCCAACAAAGTCACATCAACTATTCATTATAAAATTATACATTATCAATAATCGTAAAATTCCCATGAAAATTAATGCATGGACATGGTATTTATTTTATAGTCCTAGTTAATATCAAATATACAATTGTGTTTTTAGGTTGCTAGATCAATTTGAGAGGGGATAAAAATCTGTTTTGTAGAATAATTATTTAATTGAAATAGGCTTCATTGCATGATAAATTTCTCACTACATGGTATAGTTTTGGGGATGGGACTTATATGAATTTTTTTATATATAATGGATTGTTTGGATGATGGATTCATGTGTATATATTAATCATAGGTGGGTTGTGGTGTGAGTATGTTTTTCACTATGGATCCTAATAGATTGGGTTTCCTGGTGTATTCCATATAGCGGACCAGTGCAATATTGGTTATTGTTTACATGACAGATTAATCATGGGCATGCACGATATTAGGAGGATATGTGAGTATTGTTTCCTGAATTATGAAGTGTGGGTTTATATTAAACCCCTTGTGATGTGTTCTTTCTTATAAGACATTAATTTTTCTGAAAACCAAACATATTTGTGTATATATATGGTTATTACACACTATTGATGTTAAATTCTAACCTTGTAATAAATTATAAAGTTACAATAAAAAATCAATATAATATCCCCACCCCTTAGAACCATAGATGACCTCAGGTCCTCTTTTTTATACATTAAGACTCCACTTTCTAGGCTTCCCCTCCTAGTTCTAAAGATCACATGTTGGTGAACAAATGTGGGTTTCTTCTTCTTCAATTTGTTATGCCCTGTTATGTTCTATCATTAAATTAAATTTAAGTGGATTTCCTTGGGTGATCATGGGGTTTGTATTAGTGTTTGATAGGATATTTATGACTATAATTCTATATGGATTGAGAGGTCTTAATTGAATATGTGATCAAAGATTTGTGCATGTTATTTCTTGATTTCTTATAGAAGATTGAATATCTCATTGTAGAAGATTTTTCACTTCTCATTTTCAATGAAATTTTGAATGTATCATGTTTTCAATTTATTGATAAATTAGTGGAGTTAATCTAACTAAAACTTTTTCCAAAATTTTTTATTTAATTAGAATGGATGTTGTGACTGTCCCTGTTGATGTTTTGTTAACAATTCATCTTATGGTTTAATATATGGAGTTCTCTCTGCCTACTGTGATTATTTATTTTTTGTTCAGCATCATTGATATTCTAGTAATTGGATATAAATGTAATGATAGTAATAAATAATTGGGTAATGAATGAAACATGAGAATTTGATTATTGTTCATCCTTCAATGATGCTTGAATTAAAATAATAACTCGATTAGAGTTTTTGGAACATATTTAGCATTGATATAGTTTGATATTTGGTATCATGTTGTTATAACATGTGTATATTGAATTGATTATTTCCATAAGGTAATTAAAATATATTTAAGTAGATATAATTTCTTGGATTAGAGTCATCATGTTCTTAAATATTAATGGAATGAGTTCCATGGATTTATATCCAGGTTTTACCAATGCATTGTTTGAACTAGATAACACTTTTGTTTCCTTATTTGTATTCCCCATGATTATATTGCCTTTTTAAGATCTATTTAATGGATTTTTATTGATAAATATTTGTATATTTTACAATTTGGGAGGCGAAATTTCATGATTCATTATATTTAGATAAATTTTTTGGGAAGAGATGTATTAGTTAGAGGGTCAGGAATCCATACATTATAGGATATTATAAAATTTATTTTGATAGTTAAATTATGTACGGTTTATGTTTGAATATTTATCATATTACATAATGGGTTTTACCCACATTTATGGATGTATTTAAAATATTTTTTTATTGATATCTAACATCAAATTGTTGCTAGTGTATGCATGATAAGTGTATATACTCATCAAATCCTATGATGAGTCCTAGAATACCATGATTTGGTAATATTAAATATAATAATGATAAAAGCATGGGGAAAGTGTTAACAAGGGTAATATATAACCAAAAAACCATGATATTGTTTGAAGAAATCATTTAAGGATAATGGGATGTAATTATTCAAATTAAATTGAAAATCTATACTAAATGTAGTCTTGCAATGAAATAAATTGATTAAATTTGAATTTTTAATTATTAGAAAATATTAATGGATATTAATTTATTATTTATGTATAAAATATAGTTAATGAATTTTAATCTTGACGTTTTTCAGTATATATGAGATCTACACTCCTATGGCATAATGAATGAAGTTGGCTGAATAATGGGAGGGAAATGTTAGTTAAATATTAGGATATTTTTTTCTATATTGTGTTCATGTATGATATTTACCGTTATATTTAATGAAATCATATTTTTTACCACCTAATTATGTTGGTAATTCAACTCCCAAGTGATTTTGGTCTGGGGTTTTCAACAACATCGAATGCGATAATGAATCGATGAGTGATTTCTCCGACCCCCACTCTCCCTATATCATATAAATATGTCTATATGTATCTAGGGTGAATCATATTGAGGTATAGAATAATTTAATACATGGGAAGTGATGGATCCTAGTTTTATAATATTTTAATGTGTGATTTATAGTATGTTATGGTTATAACACATACATGTATCCTATTTTGGTTATTTTGGTTTTCCAGAGGAATACATGAATGAGTTGTAGTGTCTTGAGGGTTAATGTGTGATAAAATTGGTATAATGGCATTAAGAGTAACTATATTTTATATGGATGATATTTTGTTGAGCTAAATAGGATAGAAGATGATATTTTATTTGAATTAATGATGTAGGGGATGATTTTTTGAATTGATGGATGTAATTAATGTTTGGAATTATGGATTCAAAGTGAAAAAAACATGGTTTTAAAAGTTTTATACCCTTATTAAATATATGTTTTACGATGGATTCTCTAATTTTTATGCATTATGAGGTGATATATACTCATGACGATGGAATTTTTTATTACCTTATTAGGTAACACCATTTCATAATTTGTCTATTCCTTATGATTTAGTATGATTTGTTAACATTTTCAAAAGTGGTTTTAGGGATGATTATACTGAGTATACCTATATAATAAAATATAGTTTTTATAAAATATTTTTGAAGTACATGGTAGGAGGTTACTTATTGAGAAGGTGATTATTTATTGGAGTGTTTGATTGGGACTGGTTATATCTTGTGGTCACTTCCATGGATTTTATTTGGTAAATTAATTTTTTTATGTTCTCTATACTATTAAATTCATCTATTATGATTCATTTGTTTTATCTTATTGTATTGTTGGTGGTTTCATCATATTTTCTATTCATAAATTTATATAAATAAACCAATTCTGCACATTGTTTTTTTATATACGATTAGTGTTAGTTCCCATACAACTACCTATTTTAGCTAGATATTAGGGGTATTCTCACTTAATTCACTTATTACTGATGAGGGGTACTGGATGAAGGGATTTGTGATAAGGTGTTATCATAAATCATGGTAGATAGATAATAAGGATGATGGAGGTAATAATGGGGGGGGTTGTATTTGATAGGTTGGTTGGGAAATAATAGCTTATAGACATAGTTCATTATGTAAACAAGGGATAATGGGTAGGAAATAGGTATTTGTGTCTCCCTTGGATCTAATGCAATGACGATTATGATTAATTGACACATTATATAATATAACTTTGCTAATGATTAGGAAATGGACATTATTTGTTATTGTTTGGTCCTATTTTGAATTTTTTATATGATTTGAGTAATATTTGTATATAGTTATTTAATAAAAACAACATGAACTTTTATTAATGAAATCACATTTGTGAATAAATTAATTCATTATTGAGTAATGTTGTTATGGAAAACACACACACTAGTTTTGATATTTATGACCATTATAAAATATAATCAACCAAATTTGAAATACCATTAAGAATCTCAACCACTGAGAATATTATATTTTTATAGTGATGATTAATATTAGTATATATTAATGGTTATGGTAAAGTGTAGTAAACAAAAAAAACAATGACATCGAGCAGTATGATTATACCTTATGAAAACTAATTACTAGAGATTGTGAGGTGGATGGATTCACTCATCATTTCCCTCAACCGTTAAAAAACTAAAATATAACAATTGATTCATTAATGAAACCATTTTAGGTTGATGTTTAAGTGTATTAATATCATAGGACAATCCATGTTTACCAAACCAACATATGAAAGAGTTACAATCACACACGTTACCCTTAGTGAATACAATGATTTAAAAATAGGTCATGTATATAGACCCCATTAGTAAGAATTTATATGCTTTTAATTATAATTAAATAATGTTCATGTCTTTCACTTCTCACTATTATATTATATACACAATTATATATTAACTGATTGAAATTATATTTTTATACAGAGAAACATAAATTTATTTGTTTTTTAAAATATTTTTTAACACTCTCTTTGATAAATATAAAAATAAATATAAAATAAATATAAAATTTTTATTTAATAATATATATTTATATATAAATGACTGTATAATTTAATTAAGTCCAATTTAATCATTATAAATGTCAGAAAACTGTTATTGTCCTAAAAACAATTATTCTCCAGTAAATACGAAATTTTTATTTAAAAATGTAAATTATCATTTTTAGACAATTATTTTGATTAAATAAATATTATTTTTAAAATCATTATATCACAATTATCCAATGGTAAATTTTTCATAGTTTTTTTAGGCATTTTATTTTCTGTGAAAAACATAAATACCTTTTAAACTTATGGTCTATATTATGACATCATAATGGTCCAAATGGGATATAGAAAATGTTATAAAAGAATTAAATTTACAAATATGTATTTATCCTTTAAAATAATTTATTTTTGATTTCATTTTACAAATTTTATAAATCTTTAATGATTTTTCCAAAACCAGTATTATATTTTAATGTTATAAAATCAACTCTTGTATACCATGATTCACTTCCACATCAGAAATTTTATTTTTTTTAATATATTTAGATCTGATTATTAAAAAATATTTAAAACCACTCCTCTTTTTAGAAACCATTTAAAAACCATTGTAATTTTTTTATTTTATCATATAGAGTCCATAACATGTATTTAGTGTAATTCCCCGTATAACATCCCTGTTCTGGAAGCCACCCAGAGGTGCCCCATGCCCGGTTTGCCACATTACCTCAAGCAAAATTCTCCAAACACGAGAGGTCGCCGACTTGCATTGAGGGCCTTGGTATGTTATTGAGGAAACTATTCCCTCATTTCATAAGGTATACAAGAAAAGAAATTAACTGTAAATAGCGGAAGCAGTAAACAATACGCAACAACGGAAACCAAACAGCGGAAGAAATGAATATATAGTAATGATGATAATGATACAGCAGGTAAAAGTTTCTAAGGAAAGCAATAAACACAGCAACGTGATGAAATAAAAGTAAGAAAAAACAACTGAAATAACAGAAACTCCTACAGCATCACAAGTCTAAGCTTGGTCCCTTTCTCTCCTGCTCCAAGCAATAAAGTACCGGAAGTCGAAGGGAGATTTCTCTTATCAATACCTTAAAAAACAATGTCTTCTTGGGCCCAAAAGGATGCCCCAAACAGGGTGTGAGATACAATCCCAGTAGGCAATCACCCAAAGTTTTGTGCCTAAAAGTCAATGAATAAAGGGCATGTAAAAGTGCAGGAAGCAGTAAACAGAAAAGAACACAACAACCACACTCCACAGTTCTAGCATATATGTACACAAGTAAACAACCAAAAAACAAGTAGAAAACAGGTAACCCTCTAGGTAGCTCTCACAGCCTAACCCCTATGGTTCAACCTACAAGTACTAGCAACCCTATAGGAGGCACACATAGTCTCACACATCTGGTTCATCTAAGAGTAGAATTTCGAAGGAAGCACTCACCGTCAATTCCCCCTATAGTCTCATATCGTGTTAAAGGCTCTCTGGAAAAGCACTCAACGTCTCATTCCCCCAGTGGCCCGCATCGAGGAACTACAGACTCTCTGAGGAAGAACTCATCGTCAATTCCCCCTGTGGTTTTGCATCGTATTAAAAGACACTCTGGAGAAGCCCTTACGTCCAATCTCTCTATGGTCTAAAACACTAGGTTCTCACAGTCCTATGTGAAAATAAACATACTCAGTGCACACGTATCGGCCCAAGTAAACCTCAAGAACTACTTGGCTATCATTCTAAGGCACAATTTCATAATAGTACAAAAGTTCCACTATCCTATAACTAGGCATGGAAGCAGGAAAAACTCTTAATAAGCAAACATGGAAGGCAATTCACATGAAAACATTATATATTATCCAAATTTACCAGAATTTACCTCTACTCAAGAAATCAAGCAAAGAAGCCAATAACATGGGGAAAACACGAAACACGCAATACCCCGTTCAATGGTATTGGAGGTATTTGCACAAAATACTCAAAGACGTTCTAAAGAAAGGAACAAACCACTTACCTCGATCCTAGAAGATCGATATTCGTGAATAACGAAGACAGATTCTTCTTAAGACATCGTAGATTTGAGAAAACGTCCGAAAAACATAAACCATGATAACTTCAAAAGGAAGAGGTATTGGCAAACAAGACTCAAGAAGAAGGGAGAACTCACCACTGTGATTCCAACGCAATCAACGGTGCTCGAATCGGAGAACGGATGGAGAGGCAGGGGCTCATCGAATATTCGTAGACCCTCGGCACTCTCGGATGAACAGAACCTAGAAGAAGACCTTTTTGTGAATCAGGCGCGACCCCGGTCCGTTTAAGGAAAAAAAAGAAAGTAAACGACATTTACTTTTAGAGTACACGGCCAGAACATGGCTTTGAGCGGGAAAAGAGTACATGGTGTGTACACAGAAAGTACACGGTGTGTACTTTAAAAATTTCCAGAAACCATTTTTTTCAAAAACTCCAGAAAAAAGAAAGTCATACCTGAAACTAAGATCCGGGTTCTTACAAACATCCCCCCTTAAAGAAATTCATGCCTGAATTTACCTAGAGAGGCATAGAAGAAGAAACCCTGAACAGCTCAGACCATTGCGATCGAACCTTGGCCTCCCTCTCCCAAGTCTCGTCATGTACTTGCCTGTGCCGCTATAGCACCTGTACCAGAAGAACTGGCCGGCCTTGGAGAACCTTCGTACTGTGATCGACAATCTGGATAGGATGCTCCTCAATCGGCGCATCCGCTTCGAGTTCAACCTCCTCGGGCTAAAAGTCATGAGACAGGTCTGAAAAGTAAAGTTGGAGCTGAGAGACATGGAAGACGTCGTGAATGGCCCGGTACCTCTGAGGAAAATACAACCGATAGGAAAGCAGACCAACCCTCTCCAATACCTCAAATGACCTGACGTACCACGATGAAATCTTACCCTGTCTCTGAATCCTCTTGTGTCCCAACCTCAGTACGACATGCCGGAAACCCTGATCCCCGACATCGAACTCTAGAGGTTGTCTCCACTGATCAGCATAAGACTTCTTCCAAGACTGTTCTATATCCATCCTCTTCCGAATCAACTCTATCTTCTCTGAGGTCTCCTGAACAAGATGAGGTCTCAGAAAACTATCTCTCCTACCTCCATCCAGCTTAAGGGTGATCGGCATGGCCTATCGTACCAAGCCTCGTAAGGTGCCATTTGAATAGTCACCTGAAAGCTGTTGTTGTAGGTGAACTCAACAAGAGGAATATGCTTCTCTGAGGAACCGCTGATGTCCAGAATGCAAGGTCTGAGTATATCCTCTAGCACCAGGATCGTACACTCGGACAGGCCATCTGTCTGGGGATGGTATGTTGTACTAAAAAGTACATGTGTACCCAACGCCTTTTGAAGCCCCTGCCAGAACTGAGACGTAAATCCTGCATCCCTATCTGAAGTAATAGAGTGTGGAACTCCATAAAGACGTAGAATCTCTCAGATGTAAAATTTTCCCAGATCATCAACACTGAAGGTCTCCTTGATCGTTATGATGTGAGAAACCTTAGCAAGTCTGTTGACAACAACCCAAACAACATCGTTACCCTGAGGCGACCGTGGAAACCCCATCACGAAGTCCATCACGACATCATTCCACTTCCACTTCATAATGGGTAACTACTGTAAAAGGCCTACTGGTTTTTGAAGCTTCGTCTTCACCTACTGACAAGTAGAACATCTCATGATGCAACCAGAAACATCTCTCTTCATACCTAGCAACCAATAATGGTGGTGAAGATTCTGATACATCTTGGTGACACCAGGATGAACTATCCAAAATGAGGAATAAAAATCTCGCATCAGCTCCTCGCGTATCTCTGCTGGCACCCATACGCGTCCTTGGAAACACAAAATCTCATCCTCTCCCATTGTCCATCTAAGAAGATGGTCCTCTCCTGACATGCTTCTCGCAGGACTAAGACTTCTGAATCTGATAGCTGCCCCATCCGGACCCGATCAAGAAGTGTAGAGGTAACAGCTACAGAATATAGGTAAGTTTGTCCCTGTCTATCATGCACCTCCAGATGCATCTCAGAGAATAGATCCATCAGCTGGCACTCACTACTGGCCTCCGGAACTAGCAGAATCTGAGTTATCCTACTAAACTCATTTGCCACTGTGTTTCCCGTTCCCGGCGTATAGGAAATCTCGAAATCAAAATATTGAAGATACTTGACCCACCTATGCTTTCTTAGATTCAGATCACGCTGAGTGAAGATGTACTTGAGACTCTTGTGGTCGGTGAAAACCACAAAGTGCTCTCCCAGAAGGTAATTTCTCCAAAAACTTAAGGCATGAACAACAGCTCCCAACTCCAGATTGTGCGTCGGGTAGTTCCTCTCATGTGGCCTCAACTGCTGAGACCCTTACGCAACGACTCCATATCCCTGCATAAGCACAGTGCCCAGCCCGATACCTGAAGCATCACAATAAACAGTGTAGCTCTTTCCTGGCTCTGGAATGAATAGTATAGGTGCTGACGTCAGCCTTCCTTTCAGCTCCTGAAAGGTTGATTCACAAAAATCTGACCATAAGAACTTCGCCCCCTTCCTTGTCAAACCTGTCAAAGGTGCTTCTAGGCGGGAAAAGCCCTGAATGAATCATCTGTAGTATCCAGCCAGTCCTAGGAAACTCCGTAACTCAAAAATGTTCTTCATCTGCTCCCAGGAAACTACAGCTCTCACTTTTTCTAGGCCCACAGATACTCCTGCCTCTGAGATGACGTGACCCAAGAAGTGAATCTGATCCATCCAAAAGTGGCACTTCGAGAGTTTAGCATAAAGTCAATGCTCTCTTAGTGTACTCAGAATGATCTCAAGATGGTTAGCATGGTCGTGTCGAGTGTGAGAGTACTCCAAGATATCGTCCACAAAGGCCATGATGACGCAATCAATGTAAGGATGGAACACTCGGTTCATCAGTGCCATGAAAACTACTGGCGCATTCATGAGACCGAACGACATAACCATATAATCATAGAGACCACACATGCTCATGAAGGTTGTTATAGGTATATCTAATGGTCTAACACGCAACTGATGATAACCAGACCACAAATAGATCTTCAAGAACACTCGGGCTCCTCGAATCTGATCGAGGATATCATCAATCCTCAGCAAGGGATATCGGTTCTTGACTGTCAACTAGTTCAACTTCTGTTAATCCACACAAAGCCTAAGGGTACCGTCTTCCTTCTTCGAAAACATGATAGGCAAACCCCAAGGAGAAGTACTAGGTGGGATGAAACTCTTTGCCTGAAACTCCTCCAACAGCTTCTTGAGCTCCTATAACTCAGGTGTTGCCATCCTATAGGGAGGAATGAACATTGGTGCTGCTCCTGGTAAGAGCTAAATATGGAATTCCACCTCATGCTCTAGAGGAAAATCTGAAAAGTCCTCTAGAAATACATCCCTGAAACTATGTAGTACAGGGGGAAAGTCCAACTGTGAAGTCCCCTGGTCATTCAGATAAATAATAGCACTCTCGGCCATCACCCTTCCTAGCCCATGCTGCTCGAGTCCTGCTCGACTCGCCTGAACATCCCATATGCCTCTATGAAGAAAAGATTCACCGTCTCTTGAAATGAAAATCACCCTACGGCGATAGCAGTCAACGACTACCTAGAAGGGAACCAACCAGTCCATCCCAAGAATGAAATCATAGACTGTCATCTCTAGGATGTAGAGATCCCATATGAAATGATACCATGCAACCTCGAAAGGGAACTCTCTACAATAACGTATTCTAGATGTCTTGTCCCCAAAGGTATGTCTAGTGTCAACGAGTCGGTGGAAGAAAAGATGCAGAGCCCAAGGCTCCCCACGACAGAAATAGAGATAAAGTTATTGCTAACACCAGTATCGAAAAGAGTTGAAGATAAAACTGAGGCTACCAAAATTTTACCTTGAACTGTAGAAGGGTCAGGATCTTTCTCCTGATAGGTCTGCTCCACGGAGAAAGACTAGCATACACCGCGACCATGTGCCACCTACTGACCACTCCGAGTTGATCCACCTTGATGGTGCTGAGGGAATGGTGACTGATCGCCCCATCCACAACCTCCACTTCGGCCCGAATGGCCTGAAGAACTCCAGTTCCCCTACTGGTGAGAAACTGGTGGTGCTTCTCCTGAACGAGGAATCATGGAAGAACCTCGGTCACCAGCTGTGGGTGAGAAAACCTAGTAGAAACATTGAAGGTGACCCATATTGCTTCAATATCAGCACTCCACGGGGTCACTCTGGCACTACGGCCTCGTGTGCCCTGACAGGCCACACTAGTAGCATATCACCTGGCTGCATGACGATGCATCTCGCTTCCTCGGATCTCCACACGTAGACTCCCTACGGTGCTTCTTGTTTTCATTTGGAGGGAAACTAACTCTGGAAGCAGAAACGCCCTAGCTCGCAGCTCCGGAGTCTCTTAGATTACACTCCAAAATCAGTGCCTGGTTGACAATTGATGTGATGGAAGTCAACTTGAAGATATTCACCTGCGAGCAGATCTCCCGCGAGAGACCATCCTCAAACTTAATTGCTAAGAACACACCAATCCCATCCCGAAGGGGTGTGAAATGCTGCAGCTCGTTGAAATGAGAGGAATACTCCCTGATAGAAAGAGTACCTTGCTTTAAGCTCATGAACTCCCGGGCTCAGTTGGCCCTCAGGGTCTCCGGGTAGAAGTAGTCATAAAAGACGTTCTGAAACTCCTCCCAAGCCATAACCTGCTGATGACCCACCTCTGAGATCAAGTCCCACCACCTCTTGGTGGGCCTCATAGCATATAGTTAGAGAGCATGACCCGCCTCTCTAGAGGCGTCTCCAGATGCTCAGAGATGGTCAACATGGCTTCCATCCATGACTCTGCAGCCTGTGGTCCTACTTCCCCCGAGAAAGTGGGAGGATGCTGCTGCTGGAAAACCCGCGTCAAGAATCATCGTCAAAAAACCTTCCCTGAATTGTGTATCAGCACCTACGACTGGTATGACAGGCGGTGTCGTGGCTGGCCTGACCGGAGGATCTGTAGAAAGTCCCTGATCAGCCATATCTGGCATCTGATCACTGCCTAACAACTGACATACAACCAGAGAACCTCTCAGAGGCATATCCCTGAATGGTCAGAAGCATACCTTAGATTAGAATAAAGAGGACATAAAACCAAGGTGTACAAAATGAAAACATGAGAAGGGAACACACAAGATTTACAAAACAAGACTTAACGGCATGTATAATATCCACACGGCATGTACTTAACTCTATTTCTCAGCCCGTGTCTCCATTCACGACTAACCCACATGGTCTTCTTAAACTGAGACTACATGGCGTGTGCCTGGGGGACACGACATGTAGGAGACACGATTTCTATGAACCGTTTTTCTAGCTACATGGCTGGTTACATGGCTAAGACAACACTGTGTGTTCTGAACAAACAGAGCGTGTACTTGAAGATTTTTTCTGACCCGTGTTGTTGGCGACATGGCCATGTACACGTCTGACCCTTACACGGCGTGGTCCGAACAAAAATGGTGTGTATGGAGGAAGATAACACCGACCCGTGTTGTTGGCGACACGGCCAAGTACACGGCATGATTCGAACAAACATAGAGTGTATGGAGGAAGATAACAGCGACCCATGTTGCTCGTGACACGGCCATGTACCTAGAACAAGAAAAGATGGCATGTTGCTATCCAACACGGCATGTTCTACTCGAGCTTCCCCGGCCCATGTTGTTAGTTACACGACCGAGTACACACTCAATACTATACGACGTGTACCTACCATACACGGTCTGCTCCTGGAGATTTTTACAACCTGTGTTTCTACTCACACAGTCAAAGACACGGTTTAAAACTACACGGCGTGTACATATAAACTACTCACTGTGTATTCTGGGGTTTTTTGACCAGTAGCTCTGAAACAGCACTAATGCCCAGAAAACACTAAAAATTTGTCATGATGGTGCCAAATTTCGATCCGTGGGGGCCCATACTCCTCGCGAATCAAATTTTGGCATCCAATACAGTTATATACAAGGAAACACATGTCAATGATCCACCAATTTCTAATTCAAGAGTGACCATAACACCTCAAGAACCAAAATTTGGTGTTCATTCATGCAAGGTACAATACAAACGGTCCTATATCAAGAAACAAAGTTTCTATCAAGGCATCTAGAACAATAACATGCAAAATCTACACAAGTCTATCACAACAACATGAAATCGATAATGCACCCTAGATGACATGGAAAGAATGCATGGCATGAGATTTCTAACAAGTGTCTATATGATGAATAAGATGACATATCCTCATCTCATCAGGTCACGACTAAAATAGTACTATGATAGTAAAACAGAAACAACACAGGACATCTGAATCACTATAGGTGAAATCATATCAACCGTAAATCTCAAAACCAGAAAACTGCAATTAACGATGTAGTATGGCTTTTCCCTATACACGGGTTTGCTACTCCCGGGAACATCTTAACACCAAGTACTGAATCTGTCCTATCCTGGGATAAACGCTCAAAACAGTAAGTCAAGAGAAAAGAACTCATCTAATACCACTTTGTAACGCCCCGGTTCCGGAATCCACCCAGAGGTGCCCCATGCCTAGTTCACCACATGACCTCAAGTGCATTTCCCCAAACACCAGAGTCTACCGACTAGCAGCGAGGGCCTTGGTAATTTATTTGGGAAACTATTCCCTCATTTGGTAAGGTATACAAGAAATGAAATTAACAGTAAATAGCATAAGCAGTAAAAAATACGCAACAACTGAAACCAAATAGCGGAAGAAATGAATATATAGTATGGATGATAATGATGCAGCAGTTATAAGTTTCTAAGGAAAGCAGCAAACACAACAACATGCTGAAATAAAAGTAAAAACAAATTACAAAAATAATAGAGACTCATGTTGCATCACAAGCCTATGCCTGGTCCCTTGCTCTCAAACTCCAAGAAATCATGTACCAGAAGTCGAAGGGAACTTTCCCTTATCTATACCTGCAACAACAAAGTCTGCTTGGGTCCAAAATCATGGCCCAAACAAGGTGTGAGATACAATCCCAGTAGGAAATCACCCAAATATTTGTGCCTAACAGTCAATGAATACAAGGCAAGTAAAAGTTCAAGAAGTAGTAAACATAAAAGCACACAACTACCACAATCCATAGTTCTATCATATAAGTACACAAGTAAACAACCAACAACAAGTATAAAATAGGTAACCCTCTGGGTAGCTCTCACAGCCTAACCCCTATGGTTCAACTTACAAGTACTAGCAACCCTCTAGGAAGCACACACAGTCTCACCCCTCTAGTTCAGCTAAGAGAAGACTTTCTGAGGAAGCACTCCCCGTCATTTCCCCCTATAGTCTTGTATTGTGCTAAAGGCACTCTGGGGAATCACTCAAAGACTCATTCCCCTGGTGGCTTGCGTCGAGGAACTACAGACTCGCTATGGAAGCACTCATCATCAATTCCCCATTTGGTCTCGCATCGTATTAAAAGACACTCCAGAGAAGCGCTTACATCCATTCTCCCTATGGTCTACTACACTAGGTTCTCATAGTCCAGTGTGAAAATAAACATTCTCAGTGCACACGTATCGGCCATAGTAAACTTCAAGAACTACTTGGAAATCATTCTAAGGCACAACAACATAACAGTACAACAACTACACTATCCTACAACTAGGCATGGAAACTGGAAAAACACCTAATAAGAAAAACATGGAAGGAAATTAAAATGAACACAGTATAAATTATCCAAATTTACAAGCATTTACCACTACTCAAGCAATCAAGCAAATCAGGTAATAACAGGGGAAAAACAGAAAACACGCAATACCCCGTTAAAGGGTATTGGTGGAATTTACACAAAATACTCAAAGACGTTCTACAGAATGGAACAATCCACCTACATCAATCCTAAGAGATCTATATACATGGAAAATGATGACTGAATCTCCTTATAACATCGTAGATCAGAGAAAATGTATGAAACACATAAACCATGATAACTTGAAAATAGGAGGAATTAGAAAACATTTCTAAAGTAGATTGGAGAACTCACTACTATGATTCCAACACAATAAACAGTGCTCGAATCCGAGAACAGATGGAGAGGAAGGGGCTCGTCGAAGATTCTCGGATCCTCAGAACTCTCAGATGAACAGAACCTAGAAGAAGACCTTTCTGTGCGTTAGGCACCACCCCATTCCGTTTAATGAATAAAAAGTACATGGTGTGTAATTTTAGAGTACATAGCATGTACTAAGTGATGCCATACTCCTCCAAAATCGGCCTCCACATCACCCCTACACACCGTGTGTGTGGCCCGAACACGGCCAGTACATGGCTTCGAGCGGGAAAAGAGTACACGGCGTGTACATTAAAAATTTCCAGAAACTTTATTTTTCTCAAAATTTCCCTAAAAAGGAAGGACATACCTAAAACGAAGATCCGGTTTCTTACACCTCGACCCCAGTTACCCAGAATCGGTGCGTTATTTTAATACATTGGCATGATTACAAGGAATCAAGTCATGAAGGACCGATTAGTTTAGCAGTCTTGGAAAATAGATTACATACATGAATGTTACATTACACTTTATAACATACAAGACAACATAAATAATCTTTTATGAATTCCATTATTCACTTTTCTTAACCCTGTATATCAATCACAATACACTTCTTGGAATCCTGGGAAAAATAAAACATAGAAAGGGGTGAGCTCAGATGCTCAGTAAGGATAAAAATATAGTAGAAACTTTAATAAATAGCCATAAACATTAAATGCAATGTATAACTAAAACGAATGCCTTTTAAACTTGAACTTCAACATTATATTGAAAAAATAAAATAATGCCATTTACTTATTCACATGGATATTCTACTAGTTGAATAATCACATGCAATATCAATAAACACTTTCATCATGATAGAATGCATAATGCCAGACTATCATAACAACATAGCCAATGCCTTGTGCCAAGACTACCAATATGATTTTATCAAGGCCTCATTCCAAGACACTAGTTTGTCTCATGAGATATACCAATGCATCGAGGTGCTCTAGTAGGATCCACCTGTCACTTACTAAGTCCAATACATTCCTCATATGAAAAGGTTTAAAAATAACATAAACATTCGTATTGAAACTAGCATACGAAATGTCAACAATTTATCCATAAACAATGGATGGTATAAAAATAATACATCCACAGTCAAACATATCATAACTCATTCAATACAATATCTAAGATTGTATTATAATAAATCAACCTCAATCAAAAATAATATCTAGTAAAGGATTCTAACATAGTTGAAAACGATGAGTAATACTTTTTAAGAGAAATATCCTTTTTGTAAAATAATTGAAAAATCACACATTTATAAAGAATGTAATTTAAAATATATTTTTGAATCAAAGTGTCCCATACCACTTTAAAATTTTTTTAAAATAATTATCATTTCAAAACATTCATGTCCATATAAATAAATCCTTAAAATCATTTTGAAAACATGGACATTAATTAGAAATATTTAGACGAATAAATATTTAAAACATTTGTAATGATGTTTTAGTTTAAAATTCCCTTAAAATAATCACTTTGAAAACTCTTTCATAAAACATGGACATGGATAATAAACATGTCCCAGTAGATACATATGTAAAAACAACCTCGGATAATAAAGAGATTGTAAAATTAACCCTTACCAATTGGGTAACTTACGAAACATACACCCCATGAAAGAGGTATCATACAATGAATATGTAAATACACATAGATTAAAGTGTATTACACAAAGAATAAAATTATAGGTAGTAGATACACCACACAAAAGGTAATAGTGGAAATATGGAATGAATCTCACAGGAAAAATGAGTGAGATGAAAACCCCTTACCTTGCACATTTCCTTGGTTGAGGGTAGTTTAACCTCCTGTATAATGGTGAAATAATTTTTATTAAATTAAAAAAAATCATTTACATTAATACGATATCATATATGATCTTTTAACATTGCATTGTTAATAATATCTTTGTATTATCGTCGTTTTGGGTGTTAACTTACACGTTTTATTTTATATGTTTTGTTACATAAGCAGTGTTTGTTATGGATAGTTTGTATGTTCTTCATATAAAGAATTTTATAAAGTCCTTAAAAATTATTTTTAATCATAAAATGAGAATTAGACTTGAATGGATAAGATGGGGAATGAATCTCATCGCGTTCTTGGAGACAGTAGTATCTACGTACGCACAAACTCTACTTCCATTTCATTTTCCATTTTAAATGAAATCAAAACCAAATGATAAATAGGTATATTATAACCACAGTATAATATAATATTCTATATTTTTTACTTATGTTCATTAACACCACCCTTTATGCATTCCATGTATGGTATGAACGAGTCATATCACTTTGAGGGGGCGGTAGTCAGCACTTCCTCAAATGAAATTATCGTATGTATATAGAACATGAAAAGAATAATGGTATGATATAAAATGGAATATCATAAGCTTATATATAAAATAAATATCATTTATATCATATTTAATTTTATTTCCATCAAAATGGCCACCATGAGAGGCAGTAGAAGACAATTGAACAATCATCATTTCATGATGCGTTTTGTTGCCATCCCACTACGGCAAAAAAGGAATTTAGTGGCGGTTTTTTTTCGTTTCGCGGCGGTTTAAACCGCCGCTAAATCGATTGGCGGCGGTTTTCAAAAACCGCAGCTAAATCATGCGTCGGGAAACTATTTGCGGCAGTCTTCAAAATCGTCGCAGAACGTTTCGCGGCGGTTTTTTAGCGGCGGTTTTTTTTTAAATTTTATATATTTATTTATATATTTATTTATATATTTATATATATATATATATATATTTATTTATTTATATATTTATTTATATATTTATTTATTTATTTCGTATTTATTTTAGGTATTTATTTTAGGTATTTATTTATTTATTTATTTATTTATTTATTTTTCGTAATTATTTATTTTATTTCATATTTATTTTATTTCGTATTTATTTTATTTATTTAATTTATTTATTTAATTTCGTATTTATTATATATTTTTTTATTTCGTATTTATTTTATTTATTTATTTTATTTCGTATTTATTTATTTTATTTATTTCATATTATTTTTATTTACTTTATTTATCCATGCATGCACATCCCATGCATATGCACATGCATGCCCATGCAATATAAAGAAATTCTGCGTTTGGTAAGATTTGAACACCTAACCTCTTGCATATTTTCCAAAGACTTTACCACTCCAGCAAGCTCGCCATGTGGTTAATAAACAGAATTTAATATACTTATATATATTAATTGAAAAAAACAAATAATACATAAATAATAGATATAAACTCGATAATAATAAATAATAAATAATAAATAAATATAAATAATAAATAATAAATAATAAATATAAATAATAAATAATAAATAATAAATACATATAAATAATAAATTCATATAAATAATAAATAATAAATAATAAATAATAAATAATAAATAAAGATAAATAATAAATAATAAATAATAAATCATAAATAATAAATAAATATAAATAATAAATAAATATAAATAATAAATAATAAATAATAAATAATGAAAAAATATAAATAATAAATAATAAATAATAAATAAATATAAATAATAAATAATAAATAAAGATAAATAATAAATAAAAATAATAATAAATAAAGATAAAAGATAAATAATAAATAATAAATAATAAATAATAAAAAAAATATAAATAATAAATAATAAATAATAAATAATAAATAATAAATAATAAATAATAAATATTAAATAGTAAATAATAAATAATAAATAATAAATAATAACTAATAAATAATAAATAATAAATAATAAATAATAAATAAATAAATAATAAATAATAAATAAATAAATAAATAATAAATAAATAATAAATAATAAATAATAAATAATAAATAAATAAATAAATAATAAATAATAAATAATAAATAATAAATAAATAATAAATAAATAATAAATAATAAATAATAAATAATAAATAATAAATAATAAATAATAAATAATAAATAAATATAAATAATAAATAATAAATAAAAAATAATAAAAAAAGATAAAAAAGATAAATAATAAATAATAAATAATAAATAATAAATAAATAATAAATAATAAATAATAAATAATAAATAATAAATAATAAATAAAGATAAATAATAAATAATAAATAATAAATAATAAATAATAAATAATAAATAATAAGTAATACATAATAAATAATAAATAATAAATAATAAATAATAAATAATAAATAATAAATAATAAATAATAAATAATAAATTATAAATTATAAATTATAAATTATAAATAATAAATAATAAATAATAAATAATAAATAAATAAATAATAAATAATAAATAAATAAATAATAAATAAATAAATAATAAATAATAAATAATAAATAATAAATAATAAATAATAAATAATAAATAATAAATAAAAAAATAATAAATAAAGATAAATAAAGATAAATAATAAATAATAAATAATAAATAATAAATAATAAATAAATAATAAATAATAAATAATAAATAATAAATAATAAATAATAAATAATAAATAATATATAATAAATAATAAATAATAAATAATAAATAATAAATAATAAATAATAAATAATAAATAATAAATAATAAATAAATAAATAATAAATAATAAATAACAAATAATAAATAATAAATAATAAATAATAAATAATAAATAATAAATAATAAATAAATATAAATAATAAATAATAAATAAATATAAATAATAAATAATAAATAATAAATAATAAATAATAAATAAAGATAAATAATAAATAATAAATAATAAATAATAAATAATAAATAATAAATACTAAATAATAAATAATAAATAATAAATAATAAATAATAAATAATAAATAATAAATAAGAAATAATAAATAAGAAATATGAAATAAGAAATAAATATAAAAAACAAATAATAAATAAATATAAATAATAAATAATAAATATATATAAATAATAAATAATAAATAATAAATAATAAATAATAAATAATCAATAATCAATAATCAATAATCAATAATCAATAATCAATAATCAATAAAGATAAATAATCAATAACAAATAATAAATAATAAATAAAGATAAATAATAAATAATAAATAATAAATAATAATTAATAATTAATAATTAATAATTAATAATTAATAATTAATAATTAATAAATAATCAATAATGAATAATGAATAATGAATAATGAATAATAAATAAATAAATAATAAATAATAAATAATAATTAATAAATATAAATAAATAATAATAAATAATAAATAATATATAATATATAATATATAATATATATTGTATAATAAATAATAAATAAATATAAATAATAAATAACAAATAAATATAAATAATAAATAATAAATAATAAATAAAGATAAATAATAAATAATAAATAATAAATAATAAATAATAAATAATAAATAATACATAATACATAATAAATAATAAATAATAAATAATAAATAATAAATAATAAATAATAAATAATAAATAATAAATAATAAAAAATAAAAAATAAATAAATATAAATATAAAATAATAAATAAATATAAATAATAAATAATAAATAATAAATAATAAATAATAAATAAAGATAAATAATAAATAATAAATAATAAATAATAAATAATAAATAATAAATAATAAATAATAAATAATAAATAATAAATAATAAATAATAAATAATAAATAATAAATAAAGATAAATAATCAATAATAAATAATAAATAATAAATAAAGATAAATAATAAATAATAAATAATAAATAATAAATAATAATTAATAATTACTAAATAATAATTAATAAATAATCAATAATCAATAATCAATAATGAATTATGAATAATGAATAATGAATAATAAATAATAAATAATAAATAATAAATAATAAATAATAAATAATAAATAATGAATAATAAATAATAAATAATAAATAATAAATAATAAATAAATATAAATATAAATAATAAATAATAAATAAATATAAATAATAATTAATAAATAATAAATAAATATAAATAATAAATAATAAATAATAAATAATAAATTATAAATAATAAATAATAAATAATAAATAATAAATAATAAATAAATATAAATAATAAATACAAAAATAATAAATAATAAATAAAGAGAAATAATAAATAATCAATAATCAATAATCAATAATCAATAATCAATAATCAATAATCAATAATCAACAATGAATAATAAATAATAAATAATAAAGAATAAAGAATAAATAATAAATAACAAATAAAGATAAATAATAAATAATAAATAATAAATAATAAATAATAAATAATAAATAATAAATAATAAATAATAAATAATAAATAATAAATAATAAATAAATATAAATATAAATATAAATATAAATAATAAATAATAAATAATAAATAATAAATAATAAATAATAAATAATAAATAATAAATAATAAATAATAAATAATAAATAAATATAAATAAAAAATAAAAAATAAATATAAATAATAAATAATAAATAAATATAAATAATAAATAATAAATAAATATAAATAATAAATAAATATAAATGATAAATAAATATAAATAATAAAGAAATAAATAATAAATAATAAATAATAACTAATAACTAATAAATAAATATAAATAATAAATAATAAATAATTAATAATTAATAAACATAAATAATTAATAAATATAAATAATAAAGAATATAGAATAGATAATAAATAATAAATAATAAATAACCAGTTACAAATAATAGATAATAAATAAATTAAAGTATATTATAAATAATAAATAATAAATAATAAAGGAAACACATGAAGAAGTATGAAAAGATGTGATAAGGGATGAAAAATAATGAAAACGCATGAAAAAGGATGGAGAAGCATATGAAGAATGAGGCATTAGAAAGAATGAGAACGCATGAAAACTCGTGAAAACTCTACAAAACTCCTTAATAATTCAACATAATCATCATAATAACCCACAAAAAAACCATTGATAAAGATAACAAGTCATGGAAACCCAAATAAACAGTAATAAATGGAGCTATTGTTAAAACCCGTCAAAGCGGTCATAAAGAGACAAAAACTTTGGACTCACATTAACAGAGATAACTTATGATTCGAGAGTCCGTTTTAGATCCGCGACCTGTCAAATCAAAGATCCAAAAACGATCTTCAACCTGAAAAGCGAAATATTCCGAAAGGACAGGTGGATTGGAAGTTACAACCATTTAAAAAAAAGTTGACGGGGAACAAGTGCTAGAAACGAGGCATTGAAAAACATAACAAACCTGATACCCAATAAAAATGCCATAACATATGATCTAGGAGTGCATGTGGGTGCCGCGACCAGTCAAAATGAAGCTCATGGAACGAGATATGATCTGGCAGGTGGATGAGGACGAACTGACACGCGGATCGAAAGTTAGGTCCGTTTGAAGACAAGTTCGACGGGACACCGGTGACGGAAACGGGGTTTTGGAGGCCTTCAGAGTGGTTTTTGGGGTCGAAAAATAGGGCAGAAGCTACCTTGTCTTGATTAAGTGCGTAGATCTGTTCGCTGGCTTCGATTTGATATGTGGTAGAGCCCAAACGGACACCCGGAGCAAAAGTTATAGCCGTTTGAAGTTAGAGAACTTTTTTCAACTTTCTTATAACTCTAATATCTTCCGCACCTTAGACCGTCTCACGGTTTTGATTATATGTTCCTCTAGATCTCTTCATGAGCTTCGATTTGACTGGTCGTGGTGCTTCAACGGATGCCCGGATCAAAAGTTATGGTCGTTTTAGTGATTTCGGGGTATCTCATGTTTTTTTATTTTTTCGTTTCATTTCGCGGCGGTTTTTAAAAAAAACGCCGCTAATCATCGAATAAAATAAAATAAAATAATTTTTTTTTGCCGTTTAGCGGCGGTTTTCTCGTAGTGTCCACAGAAACATTATGTTCTTCACCCAATTAGATGGAAGTGTCTATAAGTGTAGTTCGAATACATCTCATAAAAATATCCTAGTCTATTTAGGATTATGTTTTTTAATATAAAGTAATAAGAAGAGTTTTGGGGTTGGAGAAGTAAAATAAAAGAAAAGAAGCTAAGAGAAATTGTTACCTTTATTTTGGGTAACTCCCTTTGGTTTAAACCAAAAAGGACTCTTGAAGTGCCTTCTGCCTAAGGTATGGATTCTAGGAGGAAGATAGAGATGTAGGGAATTTAATTGGGTAGAGGTTGGATGAGGAAAAAGGCTTGAGTAGTGTGAGAAATTGGTTAGAAGTGGTTTCCTTTTACAAGGGGAGGAGGGGCTCTTTATGAAAAACTTAAATTATTACATTATGATAAATTTATATTCAGTTAATAATGGCTCCAAACTAGATTATTTAAAGTCTAAGGTGGGGATGGGTCGAAACCTACTCAACCAATAGCTTTTAGGTAAGTTTGGGTCACTATTTTACCCTTATCTTTCAGATTTAACTCTTAATTAAATAGTTTGACATTTACCATGTCTATTAGTATTTTTATATTATATGGTTAATAAACATACAATGAACTACCCAGAGAACTCCATGTGGTTCAGCAATGACATACCTATCATCATATAAGTCCTTTAGCAGAACCCTCGATTTTTAGGAATATTATATCAATTTATAATATAATATTTGTTTTACAAACTACTTTATGTCAATTTTGACAATATATAATTATTTTTTTTTGTTAAATTCTTAATAACATAATTAATTCAAACCGAATTTATTTAATCAATCCTAACATGTCATATGAATCAATAAAATTCGTCTAATTCATTAAAAGTCTCAAATTATATTTATTTGGGTATTAATAATATCAATTATTTTAATATTTCATTAATAAGTTAATTACTACATCATCATTATGTCATAAGTAACAGAATTTATTTGATATATAAAAATTATAAAAAATACAATTATGTATTAAATATTTTTAGCTTTCCAATGAATATATATAGTCGAAAATATAACTTATATAACCCCATGTAAAAATTAATTTACTAAAAAATATTTGTTTGTGTCATTTTTGTCTTTAGTTTAAATTAATTAATCAAAAGAGTCATTATCACTCTCAAGTGCCTCCATGGGGTCCCAAAATCGTCCCATGGATTCCCATTTTCGGTCATGATTCATCCAATAAGGTTAGGACATGTGTTAATGTAATTTTGTATTATTATAATATACTTTTTATCTTGAATTTCCCTATTTACCTTTAACCGTGGTAAATAAAAGTCAAATGTTAATATTCACCAAAAATTATTTTAATTTTATTGAACCACATTTTACTTCTTGATATTAACCGCGTCTCTCAGATTTTCGAAATTCCACTCACATAAGTGGTAAAATTATGTTTTATGGGAATTTGCAAATTCTCCTAGGAGGTGGGTAAAAGATGGTGAGAAGTTCAATGAATTTTATATATATATATAAAATTATTATAAACAGACTCCAATAAAATACATTGAACTTTTATAGGTATTATGTATCTATTTTGACATAAAATAAATTTAAATAAAATAAATAATTATTTAAATAAAAATTTGGTTTTATACTATAGCTCCTTGTTTTTCACCATTAATCAAAAATTAAAAGTTATCAGAAAAATACAAAACATTTACCCTAAGTTAATTTTGATATTTAGAATTCAATAATAAAGTCTATTTTACGAAATTAAAAACATAGAAGATGCATTTATTAATTTAAAATTAATTCCCGCTGTCAAAACTAAAAGGCGTATTTTTAAGAAATAATAACAACCAGAAGTTTGACACTTGTTTATGTCCAATTTCAAAGTGAAATTACTTAAAATTACCATCATTGGATTAAATGGTAAAAATATAATCTATTTATACTTCCAAACTATTAAAATTTATAATTTTACAATATAAATTATTTTGATTTAAAAAGTTTTTTCAGTTAAAATATAGTATTTTTCACTATTCACCCAAATATGAATGTTATCAGAAAAACACCAAAAAATTATTGAAACAAAATTATTATGTACCGATTCTAAAGAAAACGTTTATTTTATCAAATTGAATATATAAAATTTTCAAATATTGGATTTAAAAAGGCTTCGCCATTAAAAGGCGGTAAAATTTCAGTTTGTGAAAAATACTTCTTTTATTTGAAAAAATTTATTTTTTCTTACATTATGTCTAATAAACTAATAATATGGATTCTAAAATTATAAGTATTACATAATGTTCAAAATTCCGTTAATACTATTCATAACCACTTTAGAATGGATTGTTTAGTAAGTAATGGTGCGCTAGAAATCGGTGTTGCGTGTAGTGAAAGTTAATGAATTACTTTGGAAAAATAATGTACATTGAAATCTTGGGGTGTAACATTCTTCCCTCTTTCAATAAATTGTGTCCTCAAAATTTGAAATTATTTTTTGAAAATGAATGGTTGAAGATATAAAATACCTTTGGTAAAACCCACATTGGAAATTAGGTTAATAAAATTAAGTCTTAATAAGAGGAAAAGGGAAATGAAAGGGTCACCACCAAATTATGATATCTATTATGAGAACATTGGTGGAAATTAGAGACATATTATTGGAGGAAAAACATAAATATTTATTTGGGGTGATTGAATTCATTAATCACAAACAAGTGTAAAATTGAGGGCCTTAAATTCACCAGTCTATAATGATTTAAAATACCCTCGGTTCAACAAAACATATGGTATTGGGATAACACATTTTTTGTTTTTAGATCCCTTAACTAAATAATAAGAATTAATTTATTCATAGAAGAAGAGAAGAAGAAAAATATATAATTGACATGTGGAGTCAAATCCTTTAACTAATTTCTACCATAAACTCATCTTTCACTCTAAAAGATAATAGAAAATAAAATTAATATTCTATTTATCCTATCCGCATAGGGTTCAAAAAAAAATTTATAATTCATCTACAAGAATATTTTAAAAAAACTACATTATTCAATCCAGGATATCACGTAGGCCAGTGGTAGGTGATACACCATTGTCGCGCTTTGGTTGCAGGTTCAAGTCTCGCGGCCTTGTCAGACACGACAGGTTGTCACCTGACCTCCGAGTCATCCTTTTATGGAAATTCAAAAATAATCTCAAACAAGATTTATCCAAAATACTTCTTTCCAAACTCACACTCCAAAATTTATGATGAAGGTAAACACAATAAAGATCCTTTTTTCGGCAAAATAACAAGTGTACACTTTCATCATGTATTATTTTAAAAATCTGGAACATCAGGAATTACCATAAAACCTTATTTATTATAATCACAATCCCTTATTCCTTATAGAATACTATATATACACCTTCTATCCAAAAATGTTTTAAATTACAACAATGATGGAATATACGAATCATTAATCAGTTTCGAGGTAATCAAGAATATACAATATAATTTATCCAAATAAATCATGTATTATTTCAAAATCACTACCTCAGTATCAGAACAATATTATGGTTTATCATTCTATCAAACATATATTTTCAAAAAAATTAACCTGCTATTGAGTCACTTTTCATGGTTCCCCACAATCTCAAGTCCTTAATGAAATAGGATTGTAGTACAATCCTTATAAATTAAATAATTATTATAACCAGTTCATTTTTGATACAACAATCAAATAGCATAATTCCTTAATAAAAACATAAGAAATATAATCATTCCTCCTCATCTGTGGTAGTATCATAACTTGATTGTTATCCAATTGCATCATTTGGGGAATACTCTGATGATTTGGACATCGGTTGGCATAGTGTCTCAACTCCTTGTAGATGAAGCATTGTTCATTTGAAACCTTTTTCTTACCCTTAGAGTCACGTACTTGGTGTCCTTTATCTCCACACTTATAACAAACTCACATTCCCTTCTGGAAAATTCCAAGGTGTTTCTTTCCACAGTTATCACATATGGGAAAATTTTTATTTTCCTTCTTCCCTTTATCCATCTTTCTCTCTTCCTTCCTTTTCTTCTCTTGATTCCCTTCAAAGCCATAGGACTCAAAGAATTCTTTTCTTAACTTATTAACACATGATACTATTTCATCATATGTTGAGAATACATGGGAAACTATTTCCCATCTAAATGTTGGATTAATACTGTGAAAGATATGATCCTTATTACTCTTTAGATCATACGTATTATTGGATTCCACATTCATTATATTGGGCGCCATTTCTATAAAATAGCATAAACTAGGTCAGTTTATGAATTGCAATGAATAATTGAAAACTTGTAAAATACATAACGTAAATTTAATGGTTTATGGATATAATCAATAATCATAAAGACGTTTCCATTGAGGAATTATATTCTCATAATCCCTTCAAAATGATTTTTAAATTAAATGAGAATTATCCTAAGCATATCTCTTGGGAGTGTCATAACCAAGAGTGCAGTAAGGCCCATTGTCGTGCACCCGTTCCCGTTCGAGTCTAGCTCAAAGCGGTGTTTTCAGTTTTTACACTAGGTACATATGTTCCAGAGCCGCCTCTTCCTGCTCATATTCAAATAGGGTTGTATTGCTCAGAAAAGTCAAAAAATTTCTACAATATGAAAATTCTAGTAAGATCTTATATTCTAATCCTCAAAGTCTATCTTAGGGCTATGTTCTCTAATAAGAGTTTATCTAAATCTAGTTTCCATGGTTATTGCTAAAATTCCTTTGATACCAACTATAACCCCCCGACACTAGTTACCCAGAGTCAGTGAATTATTTTAATACATTAACATGATTACATGGAATCAAGTCTCAAAGTACTGATTGGTTTAGCAGTCATGGAAAATAGATTACATACATGACTGTTACATTACACATTATAACATATAAAACAACATAAATAATCCTTTATGGATGCCATTATTCCTTTGGCGTAAACCTGCATATCAATCACAATACACTTCTTGGAATCCTGGGAAAAATAAAATGTAGAAAGGGGTGAGATCAGATGCACAGTAAGCATAACAATATATCAGAAACTTTAATAAATAATCATAAACATTTAATGCAATGTATAACTAAAACAAAAGCCTTTTAAAATTGAACTTCTACATAATATGGATAAAATAAAATAATTCCATTTACTTATTCACATGGATATTCCACTAGTAGAATAATCACATTCAATATCAATAACCACTTTCATAATGATGGAATGCATAATGCCAGACTATCATAACCAAGTATTCAAGGCCTCGTGCCAAGACTACAAATAAAATTTTATCATGGCCTCATGCCAAGACACTAGTTTGTCTCATGAGACCTACCGATGCATTGACAAGCTATAGAGGGCTCCACCCATCGCTTACTAAGTCCAATGCATTCCTCATATGAAAAGGTTTAAACCTAACATAAACATTCGTATTAAAACTACCATACGAAATGTAAAAAATTTATCCATAAACCATGGATGGTATAAAAAAAAGACATACACAGTCAAACATATCATAACTCATTCAATACAATATAGAAAATTGTATTATAATAAATCAAACTCAATAAAAAATAATATCCAGTAAATGATGCTGACATTGTTGAAAATGATGAGTAAAACATTTTAAGAGAAATATCCTTTTTTAAAATCATTTAAGTATCACACATTTATAAAATAAGTAATTTAAAATATATTTTTGAATAAATGAGTCCCATACCACTTTGAAACTTTTAAAATGAATTATCATTTCCAAACATTATTGCCCATATAAATAAATCCTTAAAATCATTTTGAAAACATGGTCATTAATTAGAAAATTTTAGAAGAATAAATATTTGATACATTTGAAATGATGTTTCAGTAAAAAATTACCTTAAAATAATCCATTTGAAAACTCTTTCATAAAACATGGACATTGATAATAAATATGTCCCATTAGATACTTACGTAAAAACAACCTTGGATAATAAAGAGATTGTCAAATTAACCCTTACCAATTTGGTAACAAACGAAACATACACCCCATGAAAGATGTATCATACAATGAATATGTAAATACACATAAATTAATGTTTATTAAACTAAGAATACAATTAAGTGTAGTACATACACCACAAAAAAGTAAATAGTGGCAATATAGCATGAATCTCACGGGAATAAGGAGTGAGATAAAACCCCTTACCTTGCACTTTTCCTTAGTTGAGGGTAGTTTAACATTTTTTATAATGGTGAAATAATTGTTATTAAATTATACAAGAATCATATATTTTAATATTATATCATATATGATATTATAATATTCCATTGTTAATAATATCTTAGTATTATCGTCGTTTCATGTGTTAGCATACTCGTTTTATTTTACATGTTTTGTTACATAAGCCGTGTTTTTTATGGATAGGTTGTAACATATTCATATCCAGAATGATATAATGTCCTTAAACATTATTTTTAATCATAAAATGAGAATTATACTTGAATGGATACGATGTGGAGTGAATCTCATCGCGTTCGTGGAGACGGTAGTCCGTACGTACATACAAACGCTACTTCCATTTCATTTTTCATTTTAATAGGAATCAAAACCAAATTATAAATAAGTATATTATTATTATAGTATAATATAATATCTTATATGTTTTACTTACATTCATTCACACCATCATTTATATGTTCCTTGTATGGTATGAACGAGTCATATCACTTTGAGGGGACGGTAGTCCACACTTCCTAAAATGAAATTATCGTATATATATAAAACATGAAACGAATAATGGTATGCTATAAAATAAAATTACAGAAGATTATATATAAAATAAATATCATAAATATAATATTTAATTATATTTCCATCATAATGGCCACCATGAGAGGCGGTAGGAGATAATTGAACAATCATCGTTTCGTGAGACATTTGGTTTCCATCCATAGAAACATTATATTCTTCACCCATTAGATAGAGGTGTGTGTAAGTGTAGTCTGCATACTTATAATAAAAATATACTAGTAAATTTTGGAAACTGGTTTTTTAAAATAAAATAATAAGAAGATTTTAGGGGTTGTAGACATAAAATAAAAGAAAAGAAGCTATGAAAAATTGTTACCTTTAATATGGGTAACTCCATTTGGTTTGAACCAAAAAAGACTCTTGAAGTGCCATCTAACTATAGTAAAACTTCTAGAAGGAGTAGAGGGATGTAGGGAGCTTACGTGAGCATAGGTTGGATGAGAAAAATGTCTTAAGAGGTGTGAGTAATTGGTTAGAAGTGGTGTCCTTTTATAAGTGGGAGGAGGGGCTCTTTAGAAAAAACTTAAAGTATTGTTTTATGATAAATTCATATTCGGTTTATAATGGCTTAAAACTAAATTATTGAAATTATAAGGTGGGTATGGGTATAAAACCACTCAACCAATAGGTTTTAGACAATTTTGGGTCACTATTTTACCCTTATATTTTAGATTTAACTCTTAGTTAAATAGTTTGACATTTACCATGTCTCTTTGTATTTTTATATTATAGGGTTAGTAAACTTACAATAAACTGCCAAGAGAAATCCATGTGGTTCATTAATGACATACCTATCATCATATATGTACTTTGGCAGAACCTTATATTTTTAGGGATATTATATCAATTAAAAATAAAATATTTGTTTTAAAAACTCCTTTATGACAATTTGTCACTATTTATTAATTGACTTCTGTTAAAGTCTTAATAACTTAATTAATTAGAATAAAATTTATTTAATCAATTATAACATGTAATATTAACCAATTAAATTCGTTAAATTCATTAAAAGTCCAAAATTATATTTATTTGGGTATTTATAATATCAATTATTTTAATATTTCATTAATAAGGTAATTACCGCATCATCATTATATCATAAGTAAATTAATTTATTTGATGTCTAAAAATTATAGAAAAAATACCATGATGTAGTAAATATTTTTATATTTCCAATGAATATTTATTTCCAATAATATAACTTAGAAAACCCTAGGTAAAAATTAATTTACTAAAAAATATTTGTTTGTGTCATTTTTTTCTTTACATTAAATTTATTAATCTAAAGAGTCATTATCACTCTAAAGTGGCTCCATGGGGTCCCAAAATCAACCCAAGGATTCCAATGGTCGGCCATGACTCATCAAATATGGTTAGGAAAAGTGTTAAGGTAAGTTTTTATTATTATAATATATTTTTTATCCTGAATTACCCTATTTACCTTTAACCGCAGTAAATAAAAGTCAAAAGTTATTATTCACCAAAAAAATATTTTTATCATATTGAACAACATTTTACTCATTTATATTAACCGTGTCCCTTGTTTTTTTGAAATTCCTGTGAGAGAAGCAGTAAAATTATGTTTTATGGGAATTTGCAAATTCTCTTATGAGGTGGGTAAAAGACGGTAAAAAGTTAAATAAAATTTTTATATATCTAAAATTATTATAAACTGACTCCAATGAATTACATTGTACTTTTATAGGTAGTATGTATCTATTTTGACATAAAATAAATTTAAATAAAATAAATAATTATTTAAATAAAAATTCGATTTTAAACTATAACTCATTGTTTTTCACTATTCATAAAAATTTAAAGTTTTCAGAAAAATACAAAAAAATTACTATAAGTTAATTTTGATATTCCGAATTAAATAATGAAATATATTTTACCAAACCCAACATATATAAGTTTCATTTATTAATTAAAAATTAATTCTAGCTGTCAAAACCAAAAGGCGTATTTTTAAGAAATAATAAAAACCAAAAGTTTGATACTTTTTTATATCCAATTACAATGTGAAATTACATACAATGAACATCATTGGATTAAATGGTAAAAATATAATCTATTTTTACTTCCAAACAATTTAAATGTATAATTTAACAATATAAATTATTTTGATTTAAAAATATGTTTTCAGTTAAAATATATTATTTTTCACTACTCACCAAATTATGAATGTTATCAGAAAAAACTAAAATTGTATTGAACAAAATTCTTATGTAAAAATTCCAAGGAAGAAGTTTATTTTGTCAAATTAAATATATAAATGTTTAAAATATTTGATTTAAAAAGGCTTCGCCATTAAAAGGCGGTAAAATTTCATTTTTGGAAAAATACTACTTTTATCTGAAAAAATGTATTTATTCTTACATTATGTCTAATAAACTCATAATATGGATTCTAAAATTATAAGGATTATATAATGTTTAAAATTCAGTTAATAATTTTCACAACTGCTTTTGAATGGATTTTTTGGGTATATAATGGTGCGCTAGAACTCGGTGTTGTGAGTAGTGCAAGTTATTGAATTAATTTGATGAAATAACGTACTATGAAATCTTAGTGTGTTACATTTAGAAATTAGTAAAGAATCCCACACTATTTTTCAAAAAATACCTATACAATACCCTTTTCTTCATCGCTCAAAAGAATTTTATCATGAAGTTACTGCACCTATCCTTCTCTAAATCCCTTAAAAATTTCTCCCATGAAAGTAAAAATATCCTCAAAAACGTATAGAAACAACCCCTAGACAAGGGATTACGTCCTCCACATCATTGCTCAAGCAGTTTATATGTATTGTGACTTTTTATTTCTAACTGTTTATTATATGTTTTTTACCCATATCTCTTTATATCATTATAATTTATATGTAATTATATACCATGATAAAATATCATTATAACTTTCCATGAATATTTATATACAACTGTTATTCATCACAAATTATCCTATGATTTTTCTATATCAACATTTGTGTGGAGAAAACCTATCCCTATTTCCACTCAAGGGTATTCATCTTTCTGTACCTACCCCTTATTGATTGAGTACTTCCAGGTATGTAACCCAAACTTCATAATCATGAGATTGAAAGTGATGATTGCAATTGTAATGATGTATGTACTATGTGGAAAAATAAATTTTGTACATGATATGAGTGTCATGGGTGAGCCTAGGAATATATGTGTCTCTAATACATTGGGTAATGTTTTTATATCATGTGATACCATGTATGGTTCATGAGATTCTATCCTAAAAACAATATGTTATGATGTTTCCATGATTATCCCGGACTTATGCTTTTGATTCCATGTTTTATATTATTGAAACCTTCCTATATATCCATGTTATTATTATCTTATATAATGCTTCGATATTCATGTTTATGATTCTCACCCTCTATATTTCACCTTGTCAAGCATCTTTTCTAATCTGTGTAACTCTATCATGTTACAATTGATTATTCCCTTTCTAGGATATGTTTTCCCCAATTTATTATGAAAATCTCCATGTTATTACATGTAGTTTTTGAAGATTGATGGAAATTAAGATAGTGTTTTGATGTTTTTGAATAATTTTTATGCGCCTATATTTCACATTATTTTTCTATGTTTGTAGTTACATAAAGACAGTTGGACTCATTGACATTGGTTATTTGGTTATGTGTGTCTATAGGTAGTAAATGATTAATTATGGTGTATTAAAGATATGGGTTCTCATACTTAGTATCAGAGAAAGGTTGGGTTATTTTTGGGGATCAGGATTAGAAAAAATCAATGAAATCCTTTTGGAAAATACTAACCATTTGAAAACATACCTAATTTTTTCTATTGTATACTAAGTGGTTTCTACAATAAACATCTCGATATTACAAGTCAATATCCCTCTAGAGTTGTTGTACCTTCGGGTATTATCCTGGAAAAGGGACAATTTAGTATTAAATAAACCATCACCTATATCATTTAAAACATTCTGTCCTACAAATCTAATTTGACACATCCTAAGGGTATTTTTTTGGTAAAATCACAAACTCCTTATAAGCCAGTATGATTGGAAAAAAAATCCAACAACATTTTCTGTTAGGAAATAGGAATTGGAAAATATAGATCAAATTATTTAAATTCATATAATAAGGAATAAATATCACTTATGAGTTATTCCATACATGTCCATAGATTCCATTTTATATGTTTTATAGTTTGAACATTATCATCCCAATGTTAAATTTGGATGAAATAAATTATTAGAAACAAATTAAAATAGTGAATGGAAGTCTTATCATCCATTCATGAACAAAAAAAATATATTGTGAATGTGTTTCTATGCATTCATTCATATCATGCAATTTTAGTAGAACTATACAAAAATCACCTCAAAATATAGAAGTGCAGCTATCTGTGGAAACATCAAAAATGGAAATTATTGTATCCAAAGTACATAACTCCGCAGTCAATATTTTTTGGAATAAAATACCATAATAAATTTTGACACTCACTTTAATAGAATTAAATTTAATTATTTGAATTAATTTTATATTCATATATTATGAAAACATATATTTTTGAGTGAAGGAAACCACACCCTATAACAAAAAATGTGATCACAATCTTTTAAAATGAAGATAAGTATATTAATAAACATTGGAATCATTATATCATTCATGGATATTATTTCTTAAAAATGAATCATATCTAGATAAAATGGTTGAAACTAAGGAAATTATCATCCTTGATGGAAAGACCAATGTAAGAGAATATGATGATGTCTTTCTCAATGAATTTCCTAATCTACCTCCAAGCCTTGTGGTTGAGTTATCAATCAGGATCATAATCTTAGCACTACCAATATCCAATGATCCATATATAATGGCAACTATTAAACATGAATTGTTTAAGAAAAAACTACATTGTAATTTTGATAAGGGTTTATACATCCAAAGACTTCATTATGGGGTGCACCCATCCATTTCATTAAGAAGTATGGATAAATGAACCTCTGTAATGATTATAAAGAGCTCAAAATGCCCTTGATAAAGAAAAAATATCTTCTATGATGGATTTTTGACTTATTTGGTCATTTATATATTTTTATTTACCAATCATTGATTTATGTTTGGTTAGGTTATTATCCCGTAATGGTGATGAAATATGATACCCCAAGACTTCTTTTTTTATAAGGTGTGGGAACTAGGAGTCCATAGTGATTCCATTTTAACTCATTAATTCCCAAAAAAAAATTATGGACTTAATGAATTGAATCCTTAGGGATTTCCTTGAAATTGGTTTGGTATTATTTATGGAATATATTCATATCTACTCCAAAAGCATGGTGTAGAATGAAGAGCATTTTAATATTGTATATAACACATATTTAAAAGGTAATTTATATGTCATGTAAATAAAATTTCAATTTTAGTTTGTGGATGTTACATTTTTGGAAAATGTTTTCAGTAGCTAAGGGATATCTGTGGATACATTGAAAATATAGTTACCTAAAGGATGGACTGAACTATCATCTATGAAATAGATATTCAGTTTCATTAGACTAATTGGGTACTATAATAGATTTTTGATAAACACCACATGGTTGTAAAACCCACAAGAAAATCAAACTCAGAAGGGAGTGAAGTTTGTTTTTTCTAATGAATGTGAGGATAAGTTTAATGATTTAAAGAAGTGTTTAATAACTACACCTATACTCACATTACACACTAGTGATAAAGGATTTGTGATCCACAATGATTCATACAAAAAGGTTTTAGGTTGTGTACTCATGTGTGATAACAATGTGATAACCTATACGACTCGTTAATTAAACATTCTATAGTAGAATTACCCATTGAATAATCTAGAATTCGATTTAGTGAACTTTACACATATGATATTGTGACATTATCTCTATGTTGATAAGTGTGGAATATATATGGATCATAAAAGCCTCTTTTATAACTTCACAAAAAAGGATATCAATATGCACCATTAGTGGTGGTTAGAGATAATCATGGATTATTATTGATCAATCCATTATCTTCATGAAAGGTGAGAAAAATAGAAGATGATATAAGTATAAATTATCCTATAACCTTATCAAAAATTATTATTAAAAGGGATAAAATCTCCTTAGACATGAAATTTAAAGACATGTGAATTATTGAAGGATATTTATCCTACATTTCTAAAACAAATACTCGAACATCCATTTGTGAGAGGATCAGGTATGCCCAAAAATATGATGAATATCTATAAGGAAAGGTATAGAATATTCCATATTTTAGATTTATGAAAGAGAGATTTAGAAGATATAGAAACCAGATATGTGCCTCATCTATACAATAACAGAAAATAGAAATTTGGAATGATGTTGAAATATCAACCCTCTCTATTCATCTCGGAAGCACTATGATGTATAGAGAACTGATTTAAGTAATATTTTTGGACAACATTTTGAAATAAATTTTAGAATTATTATCTCAATTCATGGTATGAAAACAAGTCAAAAAAGAATGAATAAATGTCCAAGGTTATGACGAAACCATTGATTACAATAGAATATAAATTGGAAAACATTACTATGGATTCTGTTGTAGGATTACCCTGAAAATATATAGGAAATAAGTTTATTTCTATAGTATTAGATCACTTTACAAAGTCACCATGTTTCATTTATATAAACAAAGATCTCTATCTTGACCAAATCACTACAATTAATGTATGGATAATGATAATAATTATTTAGAGTTTTACTCCCCATTTTATCCAATCGAGATTTTAGGTTTACTTTATGGTTCTATAGAAACCTTTAGAAAACATTAGATTAATATATGTCTTTAGATACTAAATAGTAACCATAGATGAATGGACATATAATGGGATCCATTCAAATTCTAGAGGATATATTGAGATCATGTTCAATTGATTTTTAAGGATTTTAGGATCAACACGATCCCCTATTTGAGTTAACAATTAATAATAGTTTATATTCTATCATTCAAATGGAACCTTATAATGATCTATATGGGAAGACGTCCCATAATTCAACATGATGGGGTAAATTTGGATAGATTACGATTATCAGACCTAGAATTATCTATGATATGACAATTAATGTTCAAACCATTCAAAATCATATGAAATATTCACAAAGTCAATACAAAATATATAAATATAATTATAGATGACACCATGATTATGAGGTTATTAATTACATGTTATAATATATATAACCATGGAATAATGTCATGATGTTTTGGAAGATGTGAAACACTATTCAAAGTTACATATTCCCCTTTTAGATCCATGATTCATTAAAGCTATGTTTTATCAGCTAAAACTCCCATCTAACCTATACAAAATGCATAATGTGTTCCATGTTCACCTATTGTGGAAATACATACAAGACACCTCACATGTCCTAAATCTAGAGGTGGTAATCTTAGATATTGATCAATCATATGATGAGCAGTCTGTGAAGATCATTGAATTTATAAATAACATTATAAAAAACTATATAACTCACCTTGTGAATGTTTTGTGGGAGGGGTCTAATTTTTTATGAACCATATGAGAACTAAATTGGGTGATGAAACTATAGTACCCTAATCAATCTTATTGAATGATATGAGATTTATAGGGTAAAATTTTTATATATGGGGGTAGAATGTGACCACCATGACTTTTATAAATTAAATTTCTTTTCTTGAATGATGAAATTCAATATCAAATAATGGATTTATAAAAAAGACATACACTATATTGGTGATTTTAGACCATTATATAAAATATATACAGTCAAATTTAAAATATAATTTATATTTTTAACCATTGATAATATATTTATTTCATAGTTACCATTATGATTATTATACAATAAGAGTCTTGGTGAATTACAATTGAACCAAACAAAATAATTGATGGCCACGATCAGTGGGATTATTCCAATGATGCCCAATTATTGATTCTTTGAATGGAGATGTAATGATAGGGATTAAACATTGACCATACCGTATATGAAATTCAAAAAATATTCTTATTTGAAACAATTTAGGGGAGAAGTTCATGATTATCAAGATCATGTCACAAAATATGTTTGTTAAACAACCCCAATAAAGTGCCACCATCACACACTAAAACCACATGGAATATGCTGGTGTAATAAGGGTTATATATCCAGACCATAATATTTTAAATTTTTATGTTATCCATATAATAAAATAGTTTGTATGATAATCCCAATTCATTATTAATTAATATACACAATTTTATATGAGTTGATGAAAATTGGATATTGATATGACGAAAAAAAATTGTGTTTTGGGAAAAATATTTTTGTAGCACTTTGTTTTATAATTTAGAAATAAATATTAATTTTATAGAAAAATAATATTATTAAATAAAATTTATGTAAATATAAATTATTATATAATGTAAATAAGTCTAATGTAATCTTTGCAATGTTATGAAATTTTTTAATTTTGTAAATGAAAGTACTTTCGAGTAAATAATAATTATTTTTTAAAAACTTTATATTATATTATTCTGTCATAAATATTTTTGAAATTAAAATTATTTTATAAATATGAAAATTAAAATTATATAGTGTTCAAATTTTCATAATTTTCTATGATAGTCGAGTTTTGGGTAAAAACTACGTATGGTATTTTATATTTTTTGTATTATGACATCATAATGGCCCAAAAGTGTTGCAATAAATGCTATAAAAGTCTTAAATAGTAAAATAAATATTATCCCTCTAAAATAATTTTTTAAATATATTTTATTATGTTTATAAACATTTAATGAATACAAAAAAAACCTCTATTATATTTTATGGTATTAAAAACAGTTGATAATAAACATGACTCACTTAATTATAACCAATTCTATTATTTTAATATGTTCAGTTCATAGAATTTTAAAATATTTATTTCCACTTTTATATTGTATAAATCACGGGAAAACCCATTGTTTTGTTTGTAATTTGAATTATGTTATTATAATGTGTCCAAAACATATATTTATAAATAAAAAGTAATTATACTATCCTTTTTACATAAATACCCAAGAAATTGTTGAGTTATCTTCCTGAAAACCCATTTGATAATGATGTTACTCCCATATATTGTAATATCCCAGATTTTTTTCCATATATTATTTTAATATTATATGGGAATTCTTTCGAGACCAGACTCTGAGACGACGTACAGTTCCGAGGCCCAGTGACCCCGCAACAAATGATTTAATTTAATTAAATAATTAAATAATGAGCGCATATGGTTTTCCTGAAATTGTGGAATAACTCTTGAATGGGTTCTCGGGTCAGAAATCTAAGGGCACCTTTGTGTTCAGAGAAGTGAGTTTCCATTAGGCGCGACCTAACATCAGCTGGCGCAGGTCGATGGTGAAATCTAGTTTTTGGACGTGACCATAATAAAATATTTAATACAAATATTTTATTAAATCTTTCTGCAGCAAAGTCTCTTAATTATTTTAAATTAAATATTTTTCAGGGGATCAGAGTTACAGATCTCATTACCCATAATTTTCCCTAGAGGATCTGGGAAGCTCTGGAGGAAACCCCCAACATGGCGATGACGTTCTTAACGAGTTTCGCCGGTGACAACAACACGACGACCAGATCTTCGCCAATGAATGTCGCAAATCCAGGTAGGGGGTTTGATCTCTTTGTGATTTCTTTCCCATTCATGATTTCTACGATGGGCGTAGACCAATCAATGAACATATTGGCATGCAGATTGATTGTTATGCGGGATGAGTTATCTGGAGGATCTTATTTGGGGATTCATTCTTGAAGGTAAATTTGTTTTTGCTTATCCTCCTAACAGTGATGATCTAAGATCGACACGAACATCAATCAAGGTTTGTCTCTCTAATTTTTTGTGCCTTTCTTCCCTGATTTCTCGCGTTCTTCATGTGCGTTTTACACGTTCTTCAAGGATATATGAACATTGGATCGTTGTGCATTCATTGAGAAACAAAACGATCCCAAATTGAAGATCTGGAATTGGGACAACCCCACAGTGGTGTGAATGTGGTGGCGATGGATAGATCGAAGTGGATCAGAAGATATTGTTCTTCAAACTATTTCCTTACGGTTGACCGGAATCAGATTTTGGAGCGGATCGAAGGCCTGAAAACCACATATTCAGCATCACGATGATGAGGCGACCAAACATATCACGTTTTGCGGAAAATATATTATAGATATCAAATCCAGAGGTTCGAACGAGGCATGAGGAAGAAGGAGATGATTCTGGAGAAATCCTGACTACATGGAATGTAGTATGTGCTACACAGCGTGTATTCATTAGGGGACCACCTGGCATATACTCCGGGAGTACAAGGACACATGTTTGGTGCATGGCCAAGGACATATTGTGTATACCCTTCCCCAGCCAGACCTGGCCAGATACATAGATTACACCATGTACTGATACACATGCAAGGTTACACGGGATGAGGCCAGGTACGAGAACATGGCCAGTGTACACGGAGCGAACCCTGGACACTCGGACACGGTGTGTAATCCTTCTACACACCGTTTAGTAACCTTTTTATATGTCATGCCTTAAGACACATGCCATTTTACATGAGCAGTACCCAGAGTAAAGGAACAAGGCATGTGACCCCACTACACGCCATGTTACCTATTTATACATGGATTGAGCCAGTTGTCTTCTTTGACAAGGACTATTTTCCTTTGGGTTCTTCCCATTGGTCTTTCCCTTGATGGTTTCCAGTATCATTTCTTACTTACAGGATTATGGTCCCTTCAGTAGGACTTCTTTAATAGAGTTATTGGAATCCCCTCTATGAGTCATTGAGACAGATCCACTATTCCTTCATGGTACCCAAGGTAGAGTTTCTCGGTATCAGCGTGACCTACTTTACCTAGGCACTGATCCTCTACATAGCTAGATAGGTCAGACTGATTTGGTGGAATCACCCTATAGCTAATGGTTTTGACCCTCATCAGACGCATCAAGTATCTTTCTACAGTACTCGTGGAGTGAGTTCTCTTGGAATGAGTGCATCATATCTCTCTCTTCAGACATAGGAGTATGTTTTCTTGGTTACGTGCTTAGTGGAATCTTCACGCTTGATCTTATTGGTGGTTTCGTGATATTCTATCATGTATGATTATATCTAGATATTATTGTTTTATATTCTGTAAACATATACTGTGTAGTGCTGACTGTATCATTCCTTTGAAGTATTTTCCCTTGTTGTATTCCATTGTGGTTTTGAGGTGTGCTAAGGGGTACTGTTATACTCACCCCTACATGGGATTTTCCCGCACGTGTCGTGTCTTTTGCAGACAAGCAATCCTTTTACATGATTCTAGGTGGACTAGGACTGGACGGTGCTCGGTGGGATTAGGCCGGCCGAGGTGTGTTCTTATGGCTATGGATTGGAGTCCCAATACCTTTCTATACAGGTTGGACTTTGTTACATACTTTCCTTCGGTGAGCTTGTAATTTTGGCCTAGGGTTTTACATTACTGTACTTTAAATTACTATCTTACTCTATTGGTTGGGATTTTTTTGTGTATGCAAGCATTTCCCTTTTTAGTAGTCTTTACTTTTTAGCTTTGTGGTCTTGGATATGTGTGTGTGTGTACATGTTTATAAGAAATGCATCCCATTTTAGTGACATGCCTCCTTGGTACTAGTCACTAGCCCCTAGCCTATTGGAGGCGGGCTAGGGGAGTTGCGGCATGGGCCCCATTGGGATGGGTCATGACAGAGTGGTATCAGAGGTGGTCGTTTCTACCTTAGGACAAAGAGTCTCTGAGTTAGTTTGGGGCAACAATGTTTAGTGTTTTGAGTTTGACTTTTAGGTTAGGGACCCCAGTGTTGGTACGAGTGGCCGAAGAATCCATACACCAGGACTCTGATAAATTTCTTTTCGACTTGGAACATGAGAACACTAGTTGTAGGGGGAAAATAAGGGTACATGAATCATATATGAATGGCTTTTGGTTTCAATGTCCTTGAGTCAGCTCTCCAGATATACTCACTGACTGTGATACATCTTTTTTCTTTACAGGATACCTCTGTGACACACACCCACTAGGATCCAGTAGCATGATTACAAAGATGACCCCCTTAGTGATGAAGCTTTGATATAGGGACCAGATCCCCCAGTTTTACCTTCGGGTGGTGTGCCATCTATTCCAACACCTATGGAGGGGTGTTTAGTGTTTGTTGTACTAGTAGAGGATGAGGACAGGCTAAGCGCACTCCACAAGTTTTAGAGAAATATACCCCTTAGGTTTTGAGGCGAGCCTGACCCTCAGGTAGTAGAGGACTAGCTTGAGGCAGTGGACAGAGTCTTCCATTTGGTTTGGACATCAGCAGACCAGATGGTGATCCAAGAAGCGATCCTTCTACAGGTCTCGGTAGGGCAGTGTTGGAGTTTGGTTGTCAACACTCACAACGAGGCAACTCTTTCATGGTCAGAGTTTGAGCATCTCTTCAGATTGAAGTTTTCACAAGTTACCCTGAAAGAAGTGCGTATACAAGAGCTTCTTCAGCTCTAACAGGGAACCATGATGGTGGATGACTATTCATCGAGGTTTACCGACATCTTATGGTACTCGATAGATATGGTCAGGGATCAGTACTTTAGAGCTCAGAATTTCGAGCAGGGCTTGCGTAGGGAAATCCAAACTACCATCATCACTATGAGAATTATTACTTATGATGGGGTTCTTGAGTGGGATTTGGTGGTCGATATCTTCTTGGCAGAGCAGAGGCAGCCATCAGTTGTCAGTAGTGAGCGAGCTAGAGTAGAGACCTCAGCAACTGGGAGCCAATGTCAGGGACCTAGGCATGGGAAACATGTCCAGAGGAGATTCTAGGACATGGGATCTGCCATACAGGGTTCACAGGGTGCATCCATTGAGCCTCGAGAGAAGCAATGTTATTCATGTGATGGAAGGGGACATCTCACTTGAGGTTGTCCGACCCACCGTACTACTAACATGGGAGCATTAGATGGACCACCAAGGTAGAGGCAACGTGTGGAGCAGACCGATCCGCAGGGCGGCAGGCATGGTAGAGGAGATGGGAGAGAAGTTGGAGGTGGTCGAAATTTTGACCCTTTACCACCACCACCCCTTGTGTTCCACACCAGGATCAGGGAGCTGGTGGATATAGGTAAGGACAACTACATGCAGTAGAGTCTTATGACCCAGGTACTCCCCGAATGAATAGATGTATAATCTGTGTCTTTTCTACTTTGGTTTCCGTATTGATAGACACAAGTTATAGTCATTCATTTCTTTCTTCTTATCTTATTCGATACCTTGAGATTCTAGTTGAGTCATTGACTCGACCCTTACACTTCAAAAAACGGACTGGAGAAGATTTAGAGATCACTCACCTTTGCAGATAATGTGACCTAAACCCTTGGAGGCAGGAGTTTCGATTGGAACCTCTTGGTTGTAGCATCGAGGACTTATGTTGTCATTCATGGTATGGATTGGATATCCACAATTCATGCCCATATTGACTATTTTAGGTGAAGGGTGCGGTGTGTCCGTAGTGATGGAACAAGGTTCTCCTTTATCAGTGAAAAGGAGATCCAGAAAACATATGATGGACTCGTACATAGGAAGGTACAACTGATTTCACAACATTTGGATAGAATAGCCCTTGGCACAATAGATGTTACGAGTTTCCAGTCTCTAGCAGTACTCGCTAAGTACGAGGATGTATTTCCGGAGGATCTACCCGGACTACCTCTCCGTTGGGTGATAGATTTCTGTATTGAGTTGCAACCTAGGATGACGCTGATATCAACATCAACATATCGTATGGCTCCTATAGAGATTCTTGAAATGATAGTGCAGTTGGAATAATTAAAGAGGAAGGGCTTTGTGAGACCCAGTGATTCACCCTGGATGGCCCTTGTGTTGTTTTCCAAGAAGAAAGATAGGATCTTGAGGCTGTGTGTGGATTACCGACGCTTGAATCATGTGACCCTTAAGAACCGGTATCCACTACCGAGGATCGATGACCTATTCAACTAGTTAAGAGGAGAACGATGTTTATTGAAGGTTTATCTATGATTAGGCTATCACCAGTTGCGATTACAGAATGAGGATATACCGATGACAGCTTTCAGATATCGATACGGTCACTATGAGTACTTGGTGATGCCTTTCCGTGTGACGAATGACCCAACAGTGTTTATGGGACTCAAGAAACTGATCATTCAGCCCTATCTAGATCGATTCATGGTGGTCTTCATTAATGATATCCTTGTGTACTCTGCGTATGAGGAGGAGCATGTGAGGCACCTAAGGATGGTTCTGGACATACTCCGAGAGCACCAGTTGTACGGTAAACTCTCAAAGTGTCAATTCTGGATACAGGAGGTCCACTTTCTAGGACACGTTATCCCAGAAGATAGTGTAGTAGTGGACCCAGTCATGGTAAAGGCAGTGTTAGCATGAGAGCCACCCTGGAGAGTTACGGAGGTGCAGAGTTTTCTTGGGTTGGCAGGTTATTATTGGAGATTCATTCCTGATTTCTCTAGGATTTCAGCACCCATGACATATTTGACCCGAAAGTGGCAGCCTTTCCTGTGGACCATGATATGCCAGTAGAATTTTCAACAGTTGAGATAGAGTCTGACGAGAGCCACGATCTTGAGACTACCAGAAGAGGGTGTCGAGTACATAGTGTCCTGTGACGAATCAGGAACTGGGATTGGCTGTGTCTTGATGCAGATGAAAGTGATGATAGCCTATGGCTCACGTCAGTTGAGGCCACATGAGCAGAACTATGCGACCCATGATCTTTAGTTGGCAGTGGTAGTCTTTGAATTGAAGATGTGGCTGCACTACTTAATAGGCGAGCAGTTTATCGTCTACTCTGATCACAAGAGTCTCAGATATATCTTTTCTTAGAAGGATCTGAATTTGAGACAGAGGTGGTGGCTTGAGTTCCTCCAGTATTACAACTTTGAGATAGTTTATATTCCTGGGAAGGGGAACATTGTGGTAGACACTCTCAGCAGGAAATCCTGTTAGCAGTTTCTGGATTAGGTGATGAGGTAGTTGGCCTCTTTGCAGATATCCTTCATGGATAGAGATGATGGAGCTTACCTTCAGTCGATGGTTTTTACCACTCCACTCTTACAGTGAGTCAGGGAAGCACAACTCAGGGATGCTAGTTGTGAGGTTCTACGTGCTCAAATATCTGTAGGTGATGATGCTGATGGGTATTCAAAAGGTAGGGACCATATTGTTCTTTTTAAAGGGCGCACAACAGTTCCAGTGACATTGCGGGAGGAGGTTCTGAGGGATTTCCATACATCTCCTTTGGTGGTGCATCCAGGCGTGGTAAAGATGTATCAGGACCTCTGACGTCAGTTCTGGAGGCTAGGAATGAATAAGAGTGTGGAAGTATTTGTTTCTCAGTGCCTTACTTGTCAGCAAGTAAAGAATGAGCACTAGGTTCCAGCATGTTTGACTCAACCCCTTAAGGTAGAAGAGTGGAAGTGGGATGGGATATCCATGGACTTCATTATGGGTTTACCACCTAACTCCAGGGGACATGATGCCATCTAGGTGATCTTTGACCGACTCACTAAGTCGGCCCACTTCCTTGCCATACGGGAGTAGAGTTCGGTAGAGATCTTGGGACGCCTATATGTGCAAGAGATAGTTTAACTTCATGGAGTGCCATCAAAAATCATCTCATATCGTGATACTTGTTTCACATCCCATTTATGGAAGGGATTGCTGGAAGATTTTAGGACACAGTTTCACTTGAGCACAACATTTCATCATCAGACTGATGGTCAGACAGAGTGAACCATCCACGTTCTGGAGGATATGCTACGAGATTGTATAGTTGACTTCGGTCGTGTCTGGGAGAATAACCTACCACTGGTTGAATTTTCTTATAAAAACAATTATAATTCCACTATTGGTATGGAACCATTCGAGGCTTTGTATGGGTGAACTTACAGGTCACCACATTCCTGGACTGACCCTAGAGAGTCAGCACACATGGGCCTAGAAATGGTGCAAGCTACTGCGGAGAAGGTGCAGGTAATCCATTAGTGGATGAAGACTACACATAGCTGGCAGAAGTCTTATGACAATAGGAGACAGGGGGCCTTGGGGTTCTAGGAGGGAGACCATGTGTTCTTTTGGGTCTCACCTCGACGGGGATTGCAGAGATTTGGCCAATGCGACAAGCTATCTCCAAGTTTTGTCGGCCCTTTTCAGATTCTATGTAGAGTCGTCGTGGTGGTGTACCGCTTGGCTCTACCACCTCAGATGGACCTGGTACACAACGTCTTCCATGTGTCGCAGCTACGGAGGTGCGTGCATGATCCATCGCACATTATCGACTGGGGTGAGCAGGACATCGATGATGGAGCAACATTTTATAAGTACCCAGTGGAAATCAAGGATCAGTAGGATAAGATCCTTATCAGGCGAGCTATTCCCTTGGTGTGTGTTTGGTGGCAGTATGAGAATTTCCAAGAGAGCATGTGGGAGATGGACGCTCAGATTCATGTGCAGTACCCACATCTTTTTTTGTAGCCATTGTTTTGGATTTTTGGGGATGTAAATCCCTATGGTGGGGAGGATGTAATGTCCTGAATTTTTTTCCATATATTATTTTAATATCATATGGGAATTATTTGGAGACTAGGCTCTGAGGCGACATATAGTTCCGAGGCCCGATGAGCCCGGAAAAAATGTTTGAATTTAATTAAATAATTAATTAATGAGAATGTATGGTTTTCTTGAAAAAGTGTAATAAGTCTTGAATTGGTTCTCGGATCATAAATCCCAGGGAACCGTTGCTTTCAGAGCAGTGAGTTTCCATTAGGTGACACCTAACATCGTCTAGTGCAGGTCGGTGGTGAAATCCAGTTTTTTGATGTAACCGTAATAAAATATTTAATAATTTTTTTATTAAATCCTTTTGCAGCAAAGTATCTTAATTATATTAAATTAAAGATTTCACAGGGGATCAGGGTTACAGATCTCATAACCCTGAATTTCCCCTGGAGGCTCTGGAAAGCTCTGGAGGAAACCCCCAATGCGGTGACGATGTTCTTGACGAGTTTCGCTAACGATGACGATGCGATGACCGGATCTTCTCCAATGAATGCTGCAGATTCAGGTAAGGAGTTTGATCTCTTTGTGATTTCATTCCCGTTCTTGATTTCCACGACAGACGTAGACCAATCAACAAACAAATTGGCATATGGATTGATTGTTATGCGGGATGGGTTATCTGCGTGATCTTATTTGGGGATTGATTTTGGATGGTTATTTTGGTTTCTTTTAGCCTTCTAACGGTGAAAAACCAAGATCGACACAAACATCAATCGAGGTTCGTTCCTCTCGATTTTTTGTGCCATTCTTCCCCGATTTCTCACGTTCTAGATCTACGTTCTACGCGTTCTTCACTGAGATATGAACGATGGATCGTTGTACATCCGTTTCGTTATACAACGATCCCAAATTGAAGATTTGGCATTTGGACAACCTGACAGAGGTGTGACTGCGGTGGTGATGGACGAATTGAAGTGGATCGGAAGATATTGTTCTTCGAATAATTTTCACACGGTTGACCTGAATCAGATTTCGGAGTAGATAAGAGGTCTGAAACCCGCGGATTCGACATTACAACGATGATGCAACCTGAGATATCAAGTTTCGTGGAAAATGGATGACAGATCACAAATTCGGAGGTTCGACCGAGGTGTGAGGAAGAAGGCGACAATTCTAGAGAAATCCCAACTACACGAAATGTAGTCTGAGCTACATGGTGTGTTTTCATCAGCAGACCACTTGGCTTGTACTCCGGGAGTACACGGACATGGGTTGGGTACACGGCCATGGACACAATGTGTATACCCTTCCCAGGCCAGAACCAGCCAGATACTCAGGATACCCCGTGTACTGGTACACGAGCAAGGCGACATGGGTTGAGGTCGTGTACGGGACCATGGCCAGTGTACACTGAGTGAACCCCAGACACTCAGACATGGCGTGTAATCCTTCTACTCACCGTCGAGTTTTCTTTTTGTATGAAAAGCCTTAAGACATGGGTCGTTTTACACTAGTAGTACCCATAGAAAAGGAACACAGAGTGTGACCCCACGACACGCCGTGTAACCTATTTATACATGGATTGAGCCAGTTGTCTTCAGTGACGTGGACTAGTTTCCTTAGGGTTCGTCCCCTTGGAATTTTTCCTAAATGTTTCTTGGTATCATTTACTAGGTACAGGAGTATGATCCCTTCAGTAGGACTTCCTGAATAGATTTTTTAGAATCCCTTCTGTCAGAAATAGAGACGGATCCTCTATTCCTTCATGGTACCCTATGTGGAGTTTCTCAGTATTTACGTGACTTACATTACCCAGACGCCGATCCTCTACATAGCAGGTCAGATCAGACTGAGTTGTTAGAATCACCCCATAGCTACTGGTTTTGATCCTCATCTGACGCATCATGTATCTTTCTTCAGTACTCGTTGAGTGAGTTCTCCCAGAATGAGTGCATCGTATCTCTCTCTTCATACTTGGAGTATGTTCTCCTAGTTACATGTATAGTGGAATCATTGATCTAGATCATAGTGGTGGTTTCGTGATAGTCGACCGTGTGCGAGTACATCTGTATATTGTTGTTTTATGTTCTGTAAACATATTTTTTGTAGAGATGATTTTATCATTCCTTTGTGGTATTTTCCCTTGTTGTATTCCTTTGTGGTTTCTAGGTGTCCGACTGGGTATTTTTATACTCACCCATGCATGAACTTTTCCCACACGTGTCGTGTCTTGTGCAGAAGAGCGAGCCTTTGACAGAATTCTACGTGGACCAGGACCGGACGGTGCTCAGTGAGATCAGGCAGGCCGAGGTGTGTTCCTACGGGTACAGATTGCAGTCCCAGTACCCTTCATTATTGGTTTGACTTTGTTGCGGACTTTCTTTTGGTGGGCTTGTACTTTTGGCCCAAGGTTTTACATTATTGTACTTTACGTTCCTATTAGACTCTATTGGTTGAGATTTTTTTTTGTATGCAAGCATTTCTCTTTTTACTAGTTTTTACTTTTCAGCATTGTGGGCTAGGAGGTGTGTGTGTGTGTGTGTAGGTTTTTAGGGAATGCCTCCCAAGTTAGTGACATTCCTCCTCGTTTCTAGTCACTGGCCACTGGCTTATTAGAGGTGGGATTGGGGAGTTGCGGCATGGGGCCCACAGGGATGGTTCGTGACATATATGTCCCAAACACCCACCCATGTTATTTCTAATATCTTAAGGGGATCCTCTGAATTTTTTAGAAACACCCACTCAAGCTAATAAATTAACTCATCCTCTTTTATATTATATATAATTATATTATTATGTTCGTTTATTTATGATTGTTAATGTTATAATGTTATTTGAACAACACTATTAATATCTTTATTATTTAAAATTATTGAAAAAATGACCTTAATTCTCTTAAAAAATATCTATTTACCTTTCTGCACAACTATTATCCTGCATAAATTAACTATTGATTATTTCATACAAAACATTTATATAGTTAACACCCCTCCAAATTTTATCTTAAAGGTGTTAATCTTTATTTTATCAATCATTGAATGATTGGGTACTTACTTAAATGTAAACCACACTCCATAATAATGGGATTAAATGTGAAAAAATTTATTTTTATGTTGTATAATCTATGTTTCACACAAATGAATGTATGTAATTTGAATGTGACGTGTTAGAAAAAAATTATATGGCCCTATAATACATTGGGAAATGTTTTTTCACATAAGAAAACATATATTGTTCATAAGATATTATCCTATGCACACTTGGTTTCTATATCAAGGAAATTATCCAAGATATATGCTTATAGTGTCATGTTTTATGGTGATCCCAAATTCTTATGTTTCTTGAAGGATAAAATATTATATCTTGTTTCAATACTCTTGGTTATGATTTTCACCCCAATTATGTCACCAAGATATGCCTCTTGACTAACATTTTTTACATTCATCAGGTCATTCTATTATTATTCCCTTACTGAAGGGTATATCTCACCCCTTTCTTATGTTAATCTCTAGGTTATCTAGTGTATTATTATATGGTCAATGGAATATTGGTCTATTGGTTGATATTTTTAGATATTTATGGTGTTCCCTTGTTTTATGTTGTCATTCTATGATTCAATTTCCCAAATAAATAAGGATTCATGATTTTTAGGATATTATTTACTATATCATTATTTAATAAATCATCAATTATGTAATATTAAATATTTGGGTTAAAATATTAATTATCCTTAAATATTAATTAATTTTTACACTAGATACCCTAAAGTTTTTTCTTTTAGTTAAAAGGGTGTTGTTTGATGTCCTCATTATGTATTTAGAGAATATGTTTAGTAATATGTGCCTGAAAATTTCAAGGATGTTTACAACATTAATGATGAAGCTAGGGGAAATTTGAGAGTTTTATCTCCATGATACCTATAATTACTAGGGATCCATTTAATATATCATTTTTAATAATTTTTTAAAGGAAATAAATATGTCCTTCAGTTGGATCCAGTATCTGATACATCACTCAATTTCAATGGTTGTGGTGATGTTGTGTGGGGAAACATGATAGTGGTGCTTTTTTACCATAGGAATTGAGAGCCAATTATTTTGTGGGATAATATTTTTTTTATTTTTAGAAAATTTTTCATTATTAAACTATGAAAATATAATGTTGGTATGAGATTTTTACTCTCCTACTATGGACTACAATAGTGTGGGGGTCTAGTATCCGATATAAAAACCAATTTTATTATTCATTAGACTATCTTATTTTGAGAATTCTAGGGAGGTGAAATTTATGAAAACTTTTCATCCCAAGATCCAACACTAGGTAAATGATTTTTTTACAACTTATCTAGTGGTGGTATTTAGAATGGATGTTATTGGGAAGGTTCTATATATGAATGGATCATCGTGGGTTGCAGTTCAATAGGACTATCCATGAATTATTGGTGTTTTTTTGCATTCTAATTTATTAGATAGAAGAGTATGTAGATAATATAGAGTTAGTTCAACACCTCTTCATCCAGTTTCACTAAAGGAAGTATTTTTTGAACCCATTTCAGTTGACTATCCATGGTTTGTTATTCATGTATAGGTCATACCCAATATTATCATGAGTCTAATTCCTTCCCTAGTAGTCATTATGGAGAATCCATTTATAGAGGATCCATTGTAGTTATAAGAAAACCCTTGATATCCCATACCATCTATGAAAGGGAGTAGAGTATTAAATTGATGGTTGTTTAAAACGGGGCCTGAAAGTTGATGGAGTTCACCAAAGATATATTCATTCATTATATATTCCAACATTGTGAAATAAAATATTCATGTGAGTTATTATCAACCTATATTCTATTTTTGGTTATGCATCATTTCATTCTAGATCAATGCTCATCTTCATTTCTCCATTCCTAAGTCAATGCTTTAGGACATTACATGGAGAGTCTTCAACCTCCTATGGCATATAATATAATATTTATATGATGATCTAGAATGAATTATATGTTTGGGGTTATAATCTAATGATATATTAGAATATATCATGATGATATTTAGTATGTTAAAGAATATAGAAATATAATTACCATTTAATTATGGATTGGCATTATTCAGTTAAATATATTGTATATTTATTTTATAGGGTTATCATATTCCATAATGTTAATAGATAATATATTTTTAGTTAATTTCCTCTATGTGAAAAATACTAATTGAGTCCTATTATCCCTTAATAAATAATAAAATATCATATTTAGTAGATGATAAATCAATGGTGTTCCATAGGTTAGTGGAGGAGTACCCTAATGTCTTCCTTGATGAGGTTGAGATCATAACTCCTCAACATGCGATTGAGATTATGATGCAGCTATATTCGATTTCCACTTCTATTTCTATATATCCAGATAGGATAGTTCATTATGAGTTGTGAGGTCTATGTATACAAATTATTGTCCTCCTATAGTGAGGATTTATATGACCTATTTATTCAATGGGGTGTTCACCATTTTTAATTAAGAATAAATAAGATATAGGTCTATATTTTTTTAATTTATAAATTAACATAGATCATATAAAAATGATAAACCATTATTCTTTATTGGGAATTAATGATTTATTCATTATCAAATGGGGGGTATCTAGTCCCCAAATATCGATTTGTGGTTATTGTCCGATGAAAGTGAATAATTACTATATTCTAAAGATTGATTTTAACTTTTGTTTATGGGTATTATGAGTTAATTTTATATTTTTTCAATGAAAAAATTGGCCAATTCGTGTTCTTTGGACTATTAAATGCAGTGTTCATTGAGTTTTTGGATGAATTCATAGTGGTACTTATTGATGAATTACTTTTATATTTGGTTTTTTGGATGACACATATCATTTATGAGCTATTTTTTTATTCTCTAGTGTCCTCATAAATTAGGGAATCTATTAAAGTGTGACTTCTAGGATCCTGTGTTCTATTTCCACGGACTTGTAATGTTATATTTCAAAATTTTGACGGATCATTCAATGTTTGATGCAATTATATCATAGGTAGTGCACACAAACATTGTAGAGGTGTAAAGATTCCTTTTTCTATCTTTTTATTTCAATAGATCTAATTATAACGTATATCAAATTATGAATCCTATAATAGATTTGATTGCAATTATCATATATTATTGTAATAACTTGGGTTATACTACTTCAATGTATTTGTTAAATAATTTAGTCATTTTTCATGTTCTTAATTTTCTAGTGGAAGGTGTGGTGTTTAAAGATTATCATGATGACCAAATTATTTTTTGGGGTTGTATTTTGATAGAACCTCAGGTGGATAACACTTATAGATATCAATAATTAATAGAAAATTAATTTAACTATATGACCCATGATATTTATCATGTTATTTCTATGTTTGTCTTGTTTTTTTTGAAAATATTATCTCATTGCTGAACTATTTTGTGTCTTTAAAAAACTTTTTAGATTGAGGAATATTTTCTCCCAACATTTTCAAAATTTGCGATAGTGACAATGGATTTATTTATAACTATATTATAACTTCATGATTTCATAAAATGGTAAAATGTAATTTTGAGGCTAATACCATTAGTAAAAACTTTCTTGGAGAGGTTATTTGTGGATATGGCGATGTTTGGAGACTGATAACAGATTTTTTCCTAATGTACACTAATATATGAGTAATTGATAGTGGATGGTTTCATTGCCCATCATATTTTATGTAGCAGGTATATGTGTCTGAGATTGGGGATTTAAAGGTGGATGTATTGCGAGATTTGGTTCCTTATGGTGGTACTCATTGGGATGATATTCGTATATTCAACATCAAGTGTTGTTTTTGGGGAGTCTCTATGTTCCTTTAGTGATGAAAGATATAGCTCTCTATGACTTCCATGGTTTTCTTATGGATATATATCATGGTGTGGATAATTTGAATCATTCTTTATGAGTTCAATTTTGTGGGTTTTCCTGACCTTATTTATCATGAAGTTTATATTTGGTCTTCCAAAGAATAAAGGTTTAGCACCATGTTCATTGTTGGAAACATCAATTTATTGATATTAACTGGTTGATGTGGGAGGACATTTTCATTGAATTTATTACTAGTTTTTAACAATAACAAGGTGGTTTTGATTATCTTTTTGTGATCATTGAAATATTGATGGAGGCATCTCACATCATTGTGATTAAAGAGTATATATCATTAGAGGTTTGTTCAATGATGAATCTATATACAGTGGCATAGATTCAAGGAATTTTAAGGGAAATTATCCCTAATCCTAATCCCCATTACACCATCATGGTTTGGAGAGGTCCCCACTATGTTTTGGAATTCGCCTTTGACTTATAAAAATTTCTTATCTGAAAAAATATTATTTTGTATAGAAAAATATTCACATATTAGGGGACATATTCCATGAATTCATTCTGAATTTTAGAGGTTCATGGGTGAGACACCCACCCATTACAGGGTTTTCATACACTAACATTTATCACTCCACTAATACTATAAGAAATTTTCCATAATGTTTTCTTACTATGTTGTTGTATATTGTAATGCAAGATGATTTGTGAGTGAGTTATTTTTTAAATGAAATTGGTTCATCTTTACTTAATAAAGGTAAAAATAATCTATGTGTTAATAAGGGTAGAACTAGATCATCATATTTCATTTACAGATCATTATCAAAAGCCTCTAGGGTTTACTATTACAAATCATGGGTTTCAGAAGATATCTCCTCATCATAGGTACATAATGTTTGATAATGGGAGTTGGATTTTTAAAAAGAAATTTAAAATTTAGTTGTTTCGGTTTATGTCAGATCTATTATATACCAATTATAAAAACCCTAGAACATGATTTAGATTCTTGATTTCACTTTTGAAAAGATTCTTTATCATTACAGTCATGATGATTCACCTATCACTAATTAGGGTGAGGTGGATATTGAAGATGATGTGGTGTTTGATGATCACCTTTATGAGAGAAAATAACATTTGTAAAAAGTGATACAAGGGTGTGTTATTATTTTAGTTCATGTCTTAGAGATATATGGTGGCTTTGAGGAGAGAATTTAGTAGTGGGAGTCATATATGTATACACAATATCCTATGTTTTTTGGTACCTACTCCATTTTTAGATGAAATGATTGAACTTTTCTTATTTTATATGATAATTCTTCCATTGTTTTTATATATTTTCATTCCACATGTTCGATGGGTGGTATTTTTTTTATACTGAATAACATCAGAGTAGTCTCATTAGTGAGTAAATATGGTCCGCTTTTATTCATTCTTTGGTTTTGGTTTAAATTCTCAAGGATTAGAAATTTTTGATAGATATCTAATGTAATGTTTCAGTTGTTCTTGGTCTTATAATCATTTTTTGGATGGTTAGTGTTGTTTGGAAGGTTGATGGAATAGTTGAAGAGGTTTTCAGTTGAATTTTCAACTTAAAGGGATGCATTTAGAATGTTGTTATATTTATTTTGTGATTTATTTTTCGAAATTTTTCCTATAGTGTGATGTGTGTTTTTCATTTGGGAGGATTGGGATTTGGTGTTTTGGTGTCTTTTTCGGTTTTTTGGTAACTATGGAGTGTGAATAAGTTATTCCAAAGAGAATATGGATGGAATTTTCTTTCTCTACCTTATGGGAGACTGTTGTAGTATGTTGTATAAGTTACGTTGCTTCTTTAATAATTTATTTTAGGATCTGGGGTTGATATCATTACATTTAACATTGGAATATGGAGTGTGGTCTTAGATTTTATCCCTTTAAACATTGTCTTCCTTGTGGCATTATAATTTTGGTGAAGACCCTATATATTTTGGGTTGGTCAAGGTTTTGTAGTTATAATTATGTTATAATTCAATCGGCTTATAAATTTTTTATAATTATAAAAATATTCATATATACTCCCTACTAGTTTGAACATTAGTAATCCTAAAAACCTATTTCAGATACATTATGACCATATTTCTTGGATTTAGTCACTACATCGAATCAAGATAAACATGCACAAATACTACATCATTATAAGGAATATTCAATGTATATCACAAATAAACATGATCAGGAACTTCAATAGATGAGTATATTTTGAGACTAGATACATAAACATGATATATTTCAATAATATTCATCATCTTAAACATCATTCTTTACAAAAGTTGTCATTCTATATACATCGTACTTAGAACCATTCATTGTAACTTTATGAAAAAATAAAACATAGGAAGGGGTAATCTCAGATTCCCAATAATGGTAACAAGGGGAGATATTAATATATTATCAAATACCAGTATATCATAACAATAATGTCATGTGAGCATAGGATTATCAATAGTAAATCATAACAAAAAATCTATATATCATAATCATGAGTCTTGGAACAAAACTCAATAATGTTAAATGATTGAGGAATCACAAAAAATGATTCATGATCAATTATTTTAAATCTAATTTATATCATACTTTCAAAATTTTGTGGAACTACCACAGAGATAGAAACCAAATAATATTTCATTTATACCAATCCATTTAATCTCATAATAGAGGTTAAGAATCACCACCAGTTTCTCATGTAATAGTGTATCAGTTATCCCCACATATTTTCCATAGTGTTTTAAGAACATAAACGCATTTACCATAATTATCTCATGCTAGATAATCCTTTATAAATTTCTTTTGAGGGCGATATAATCCCAATTCCACCCATAATTTAGTAAAACACACACATATATATATAATGCACCACATGATCAGAAACGATTCCTCATATCATCATGGCATAATTTGTGGAAAATAAATAACATTTGTAAGAATCTAATTATCCTAATAATAAAAGATCAATATAAAGACTAAATATGGTATAATTGGATCATATCCCGAGTAAATCATAACAATTCGTAAAGAATTATTTCATAATAAAAAACACCTATAAAATATTATTTGAACACTTATTTAAAGGTATTATAAAATAGTATCTTCCATTGAAAATATTTATACTGAAAATTCATAAAATTTTGATAAATATTATTTATTGTAAAATAACCAAGTGAACTTATAAGGGAATATTAAAATAAAAGAACATTCATGATAGTGGGAAAATCTATTCATGTTTTATACATTAATAGATAACACTCTTTTCAAAAATTTATAGAAAATGAAAAATAAAAATACATTGAAAACTCTAAGAAATATTCCTTATAAACCACTATTAATAAATGTAAAAATTAATGAAACATTTTCACATAAAAATAGTTCATTAATAGGTTAAATCGTTCGCAATATATTTTTTAAGAGACAGGATATGAATGAAATGTTTGTAGATCAAAAAGGATATAAGGTCAAATTGTCAATAGAAATATATTTTCAATCAATTGAATAACCAAATACATGACAATAAATCTAATAAATAAAATTTAGTAGAAAAAATTGGAGGCTAAAAAATATGGTATTTAATTGATATGTGTCATATAATTCCCCCAAATATAAATTTATTATAGATAGTCTCAAAATGAATTCATATAAATAGAAAAACCATTACCTCACATCTTACCTTCTTTGTAAGTGATTTAACAACTTGTAAGATAAATTTTTTTTTACACATTTATAACATAACCATCATGTTATTAGAATATCCTATATTGTCTACTTTAAACATTTTGATAACAATTTATTAATAATAATTTATTAAAATCACCATTCCCTTGTGTTAAATGTTTCATTTATAATTTATGTTTAGGTTCATTAATGCAAGCTATCGTATATTTTTCATTGTTACATTATTTCCAAAATTTTAATAATTATATTAATATCATATATATTAATTATAAAAAAATTTATAAATATCCACAAATTGAAGAGATATAAAATTGAATTATACCATCCATGGAGAAGGTAATTCAAATATATGGATGAATGTTGTTTCCATGTTCTAATGAAAAGATATAAATATTGGTTAAATATTTATTACCATTAAATATTTATATTTATATAATTTATATCATATATATTCATTAAATCATTCATTATTACCCCCATGTAAAGTGGAAATTATAAATAACTCACACCAGTTCATGAAGGTTATAGTCCAAATGTAAACATTCAAGACATTATCATCTCCAAATGGATGGGTATATAAGAATGTAGATAAGATATTATAATTAAATAGGAATAATTATTCGATGAATATAATTTAAAAACATTAATTAAATCATAATAACCATCCTTTATAGATGGTGATGAAAAGAGATTCATATTGTAATGTGGAACTGGTAGTCCACATATATACATGAGTGATAGATTCATTTCCAATTTTGTATAAGGAGGTGAAAAATGGTTATTTCATAATCATAATTATATATTACTGTATTTATGATACCTGATTAATCATGTTATAATAGATGTGATAGTTTTCTAGATGGTGGAATAAAAAATAAAGTTCCCAGTTAAGAGTGATATGTCTTTATTGAGAATCATCATTTGGTTTACACTATAAACCCTGAAATGATGTTATTATGAACTAACAAAAAACTATAAGACATTATGAGGGATTTTAGGAAACAATTCTTGAAGGTCTTGGCTGTTAAAAGTGGGTCTTCATGTGTATAATATGAACGACATGGGTTTCTTTCAATGTGTGAGGGATAAGATACACATTGAATTTTTCTAATTATTTCAATATATTAATGCCATAAACAATCCAAATTAATCAAAAAAATAACAGAATATTATATGATATTTAGTCTACATATGAAAATATAAAAGTATTTAGGAAATGTTTTAGTTAATTCTAACACTTATCATTTTACTTTTCACCATGTTTACCTATTTTAACTCTTATTATAGTAATTGTCATTTTGTACCAATGTACCTACACAAAATAGAAAAAAATAAATTTCAACATAAAAATTAATGTTAATTAAGAAGATTAAAAATATTATATCCATTTTAAAACAATAAATTTATATATTTGGAATAATTTAGTTCAAAAAGAGTTCGAAAAATGAAACAACGCCATCTTAAGAAAAGTATATTTTAAGCAGAAAAAGTGAGTTTAGTTTCATTCCATTACTAATTAGAAAAATAAAATGTATGATAAAATTATTGATTAAATATAATATTTAAACAACCCATTTAAATAATTCAACAATATTTTTAAATTTAATTTGTTAAAAAAATATTTAATAAAAAATATTATTTCGAAAAGACAACTTTGTTCACATAGAAATGATTTGTTTTAATTTCTATACAATTGATAACAATGGAATAAAATTTATAATTTTTTTTCACAATAAATTTTCATAATATAGTTATATCATTTGATACCCATCAATTTAGATTATTAAAAATGTATATCGCTTAAAATGTTATTAGTACAATATTACATTGTGGATTTTTTAAACTCTATGTTGCATATAAGGATACCTATAAAATAATTTAAATTTATTAAAAGCCAATTAAATGAAGAATATTTCGTGTTGTTAAATTATACACCCTTATAAGAATTTAAGCATTTAAATTCCAATGGTTTTATATAAAAAAATATTAGGGTACTTCTACCTTACTACATCTTTGGGTTCCAGTTTATCTCCCATAAATTTTGGGTTCCCATACAAAAAAATTACTAATAGGGTTTTCATGTTTCATAGAACTTTATCTCTTCAATAAGTAATCTCTACTAATAGTTCCTAAAAATGGAGATATTTCACAAGTGGTATATACTTTGAGTATATATGAAATATCATGTATGTACCTCCTTTGAGGTAAACATGGAACACATTGTGAACATGAGAGAGATTTTATAGAAGGACCACACAATATGATACCATTCTAATATAGACATAAATTTAAAATCGATGAATATATCTAGGGATTAGCATTCCCTAATTTTTTTCATCTCATAACCTTCATCCTAGGATATATTTTTTTAATACTTATTCGCAAACCCTTAAATCTATATATCAATGATGATTCTCATCATAATTTTTTTTCAACTCTATGTTTCACTAGTGAGTAAATGAATGTATCAAACATTATCTTTAATTTAATAAGGAATATCATTTCCATATAGTTTTCTTTATCCATATTGATCTTATAATGTATAAATGATTTACTTCCCAATATAGATGAATTCATAATGATCCATTTGAATACTCATGTGAAATCTGTTGTCATATGAAAATTACACCAAATTAATTTGTTGATCCTATACACATTTGAAATCCATATATCAATTACTCCACCTGGATTTTATAATGTGATTATCCCTCTCTAAATAGACATCTAATTATGGATAATAAACATTACTAAAACACACCTCTATAAAGAAATATTCTAGAATAATTATCTATAAAATTGAATTCAACCTCAAATCCTGAATACATACAATTGAATATCGTGATTCATGGAATATGAAAATGTATATTATATATAACTATATAGGAAATTTCAAATATTAATAGTCTCTGATATAAATGATATATTTTGAATTTATAAGATGGATGATTATAACTAAAATAGCATTATTTCCTTTAAATGTTTTAGGGAGTCTAAAAATAATGTACATTGTGATGCTTTACAATTTTCATTTGGTTAGGGGTAATGGTTTTAATGTACCCAAAGACTTATATCTCTTATCATTATCTTTTGTAAATACCAACAACAAATACATTTATTATGTTCTATATCTCTTCTTGTTGTGCCCCCAAAAATACTCTTTCAGATATCTATACATCTTTATACATCTATGTTGAGTAGTGAATGATGTACTCTGTATTGTATACAAAATAATCCTTTAAAAAGAATATTATTGAAGGGTGACATACTTGGTCCCTAAAACATATAATTCCCTTATAATCATGTATTAACTCAAGAACATTTCTCACCAACATCTATAGTTCCACATCCTTTTATAATTCCTCTATAATCCCCAAATGATTGTATCTTTAGAACTTTATATAATAAATATTTGATCTAAACCAATTCCTCATGATTTTAATATCCAGATTCTAAAAGACCATAAATATTGGATCTCTTTGAATTATTAAATTGGTTAAATAAGAATAGTTTTCTAACTAAAAGAATCATCCACCATGTTCGAATTCCAATTGTTGTGATTTATTGTTAATTCAATGTATTTAGTATTCCCCAACCATATCCTCCAATTCATATTCAACAATTTCTATATGAATATATATTTTTTGTATTTTTTATTCCAATATATGTCTCAAATATCAAAATAATGATAATTCTTTCTTATCTACAGTTCAATAATTACCATTGTGTGATCTATATCATGATTTGGGTAATTATGATCAAGTATTATAAATTATAGTCATACATAATCTAACAACCTATAATTATTAATGAGTATTTATTCAAGATCATACATAATGAATCATAATAGATCACAACATGTCTCCAATATAGGGAAGTGTGTGCATATCGGTACTGAAAAACCCTATCTTTTTCACCATAAATTTTTTCATATATTTTACAATCCAATTAAACATGGATTCCTTTAGTTTAAACTTGGTTATTAGTTTATATAGACAATATAAATCTTTTAAAATGAACTAATTGTTTTCAAACAACATAATAAAACTAAGGATCTTAGTTACCATTCTCTATCTATTTTATTTTATAATAGCATATATCTTTTAAGGAATCATTGATATACAGTCGCTCAAGATTTTATGACCCAAAGTGAGAATTTATGAAGCCAAAATTTTAACTATGTAATTTTTCCTCCCAATATATAATTATTTTGGTTATTTAGTAAAATTATTATATGATATTAATGATCATAATTTCAAGGAATATATAATAATATCATCTATAAATTCTTTTGTAAAATGATCCTGGTAAATGCTACATACTCTATTCCTTAATTACATGAAGAGAAAGATATCATTAATAACTCCAAATTGAATCTCAATAAGTTCAAAATGAACATACGTTCTACAAAAGGATGTCTGTGATATTTACTCATTTTTCCCTTAATTGTTGATTTCCAAAATGAAGTTAAAAAATTTAAATTATTTTTATCTTCATTGATGGTTAATCAAATCATAGATACAGGGTATTGGAAATTGATTCTATAAAATTATCAAGTAATGTTCTTGATAATAAATAAAAAATTCATTGACCCATCTTTATTACTAGTAAAAAGAATTGGTGTATCCAATGGTGATACACTAGGGTTTATTAACACCTTATCACGATTCTCCTAGAGTCACTTCTTCAATTTCTGAAACTCAATTAGATCCATTAAATATGGATTCATTGAAATATTGGTAGCACTAGGTATGAGTTCTATTGAAAATTCATCTTCGTGATTTTGGAGGAGTCTTCGATAGTCCTCATAAAATACATTAGAATAATCCCAAACAATAAGAATATCATAGATTTTGATTTTATCCCTGTATATTGAAGATAAATACCACATGAATAAGTAATAATACATATATACTTGAAGTGATATCCATTAGATGTTCATATTCATCTTGTCACTGAATGATGATCATAGGTTGATTTTTCAAACCAAATGTTATTTACTTATTCTTGTAATTTACAAGGAGTCTATTTAGAGAGAGGTAATCAACAGTCAAAATAAAATCAAATTTAACTAAAATAATAATAATAATATTTTTATTGGGAATATTATTACAAACATTAACATAACATACCCAACTCTGAAGTGGAGGATATGTGTTCCTTATCCATCATCACATACATAAATGGTTGACATAAAATATTCGGTTATAATTGTTATAAGTTGGTCCATGTATTATAGAATCAACCCAAAAGAAGCTTATATTCACCGCATATAACAAACTGATATATAAATGGTACATTATGATGTAATTTTTTCACTCAATAAAACAATTCATTTATCTAGGGAAATTACATTATATTTTAGTTTTTCACACAAAAAATATATTCTCATTCCTTTGTGTAATTTAATTATCTAATTATTTCCTATAGAGACCCTTACCTTTCATATATAGACATTAAATCTTATAAAATAAATCATCATTACATAAGAAAATTATCCACGAAAAAAATTCAATTGGCCTAGTATCTTTAGAAGAATGGATTCTAAAAAATTGTATCATAATTGAACAAAAAAAGAGTCCACTAATATCTTCATAACTATATCCCTTCATAGATTTTTCATAATTAATAACCTTCTCAATAAATTTAGAAAAGAAAAAATGTGAACCGGTGTGCTCCAATGCGCAGTAATGGTTGAAGGGTGAGATTTCAATGATCACATAAACAAATCATGAGGATAAGGGTAGGATAATATAATTATAACATTTCATAATTATACCCACCATATAGTAGAACATAATATTCAGTCAGGGTATAATTCATATATACTAACATGAAATGAATAATAAAATAATTAAAAAAATATGATCCATAAGATCATAAAATATATATAAGACATGTGTTTGTGGTATACAAATAATCATAGAAAATAATTTCTTTATTAGTCAATTATTTGTTCAAATACCATCATAGTAATTTTGGTTAACTCCCCAAACCATCTTAGTAGCCAAATTTCACTCAAAATAATATCATAGTCGATAGAGCTTGTCGCTGAACTAGGTTCAATCCACATTACATTCTTGTTTATCTCAGTGCATATCTATCTTTATACAACGCACAAGAGGTTTATATAATTTATATCCCATCAAAAACAAAATAAAAAACATATAGATTCATTCCACATGATCATAATATATTCATAATATCATAACGCTTATAATATAAATGGGTTTCATAAAAATTTTATTATTTAATAAATTATATTAAAGAAATGGGTTTTTTAATCATTTCATTCGTACATCATATCATGAAATGTTTTAGAAGAAAAAATTTTACTTAATATATATTACTCCTAAACATAATCCATTCATAAAGATAATGATGCTGGTATCCTTGAATCATTTCTTTGTAAATAACTCTATAAAATAAAAGGATGTTATCTAAGATGAAAAGTAGTTTTCAAAGATCTCATGGAACATTTCATGAAGGAAATACCATTTTCAATTTAAAATGAATTATTTTAAATCTAAAAATTTAAAAATGTTATGAAAAAAAATTCATTTAAAATATCCTTGGAGAATTTAAAAAAAATATTTAGAGCATATAATGGTCATGATGATGGATAATTTTATTCAGGTCATGTATGATAAAATAAATTTTACTTCAACATTTTCAGTAACGAGTCATTAAGTACCAAATTTCTAAAATGACTAGAATATTTTGATTAATCTATTTTCAATAAATTATAACATGTATAAAAAACATTAAAAAATCAATATAGAAGTTTGAAAAAATTAATGGAAACATCATTTGAAAACATGCACATAGAAGAGACTATTTTTCAACCTAATAAGGAATATTGTTGTGTTTTCATAAAAATAATATTCTTTCAGTATAATGGGTTATTAAAGAGAGAAAAATGAAAGGAAAGTATTTATTTTCAAAGAATAACTATAAGATAATAAAATTAATGTGTTTCTTAAGAGGTATATCATATGATATCATCATCAAAAACATAATCATAAAAATATCAACAAATTATGAGGTTAAAACATAAAATAGTTACCATTGGTTTTACTTTCTTCGAAAGAACATTTTCCTCTTGTATAATAAATTCTAATTTATTATAATTCAATACCCTTGATATTTAATTACTTATAATAACATATATTCTACACTTATTTAATTTCAACACTAATTTTATATATTTCCTCATTAATATCATTATTTTCATATGATAAAAATTTTGTTATACATAAGAATTTTGGTTTAGTGGTTTTGGTCATTATGAACTGATAATGGTTCGATCATTTCAAAAATATTAATAATTAAATCAATATAATATTATGTATATATATATATGATTTATTAATTAATAAAATATAGTGATAGAAAAAGGTTTTACACCATTCATAGAGATGGTAGACCATACATACACAAGATCATTATTTTCACTTTTTGACTGATGGAACGAAATATAAAAAAATAGTATTTCTTCATTAAAGAATAATTATTATATAATATATATTTCATTTATATTCAAAAAATAAATCGTTATTATCATCAATTTAATGAAATAATTATAAATTAATCACATCGCTTCATAGAGGTGGTAGTCCACACATATGCATGAGTGAAATTATCATTTCCCAAAGGATTGGAATGTAAGAATGTAGATTTTATATGATCCTTTATAGAGAATAATTATTTATGTAATTTCATATATAGACATTAATCCCATCATAATACCCATTATTAAAATTTTATTATGAAAAATTAATTGTATCATTGCGTGGATACAACAAGTTGTACAAACACACCAACACTACTTTCACTTATCATTTGATGGGAAAGAGGGTGGATAATTGTGGTATCATAATCATAAAAAAATTTATGTATATTTAAGATATTAATATAACTATTTTATAATAAATACCACATACATAGTGGAGGTAAATGATGTTGTAAAAATGATTGTGTTTGGTTAAAAAAATTACCTCTTCTTCAAATAAAATCCATTTGATTTCCATAGAAGGACCCTAAGGTTGATATTTTAGGGAGACTAGAAGCTATAGAACATATATAATGGTTTTTTAAGATAATTATCAAGGGTTTGGGTGAGTTCCAAGGCCCACTATGGTTTAAGGATGAGAAGGGTGTGGTGTCTGTTTATAAGTGCGGAGAGGATAGATTTGGATTTTATTAAAATATTAAAATATTAAAATATAAAACTGTTATTATTATGTAAAATGATTCAAAATGGCCATGAATTAGGAAAAAAATATTTTAGGGTTAAAAAAAACTAGAAAAATAAACTTTCATTGGTGTTGGTATCATTTTAGGTGTTATATTTTTTATAAACCCATTCATTAATAACTTTTTTCTTTAACTAAAGTAACAATTATTCCAACTATAAAGGGTAAATAAGTTTTACAAAAAAAAATAATCCTTAAATGGAATATTGATGAAGTGATAAACCATATTACATTCACCTAGATGGGGATAATATTTTAATGAATTTTAAAACAATTTATAAAATATTATTTTTTATCAAATATAATTATGTTAAATATCAAGACTGTTTATTTAATTTGAATTTAGTAACATTAATAAAAATATGGAATTTGAATCTAATATTTTCATACAACCACGATATGTCATATTTATATTAAAAATTCATGAAACTCTAAAACTCATATAAATAATTTTCCTTCTAATGTATTTAAAATCATATTATTCAATTTTTATTTTAATTGATGAAATATTATGTCAGTGTTAGGAAATAATTTAATGTAATTATATATTAAATATTGATTATAAATAATTTTTGATTATTTAAATAATTTCATTATTCTAACAAATTATTAATTTTCATTCATGAATTTCTTTTTTCCCAATGTGAGCACAAATAAACATTTTATTGTAAAAGAGTCACAATTTGTATAATTCATTTATTAAATTTATATTAAGGTCATACTCAATGAAATAAAGAATCATGTGGCAATATATTTTAGAATTTGATGTACATGTCCAGACACTGCTCATCCAATATGTCAAATTCTAGTCATATATAAATTTTAGCATATTATTCAAAATTTTAACCCTACATTAGTTTGGTTACTATTTATATTGACCAGAAATAAAAGAAAACTATTGCCAATTTTTTCCTCTCGATTAAATATATTAAGAAAAATATTAAAATTAAATTTATATAATTAGTATAAATTCATCTTAAAATAAGTTTGTAGAAAGAATTGAAGATTTATTTTTATAAAAATAATAATTTAATCATGAATCTTGATTTATTGAATTATTTGTAATAAAATACATAAATGAATATTAAAAAAAATATCATTGAATATATGCACACACACACACAGATATATATATATATATATATTATATTTCAACAAAATAAAGTAACAATAGTGTTGAATTTAGTTTATTAAAACCTAAACACATTTCAATAGTAATTAATTTAATTTATTTAAACACAAACGCATTAGAACAATAATTTTTTAGGAAAACTACTCTAATATTTTTAAAAAATATTAATTTTTATGTATAAATAATTGATAACCAATGAATAAATTTTATAAATATATAAAAAATAAAATTTTCATAATAGGTTTAATCATATTCATATCATCCAATTTAATAGCTATTTTATAATGGTATACTATATTTTAATTTATTTGGACTTGGGGATACAGATAATGCATGATATTGGAGATTTTAATTTTATTTGAAAAGAAATATTTCCTAAAATATCAAATTGTTACATTCTACCCCTAATAAAATTATTTTACCCATAGAAATAATATCAAAACTTTATAAAAAAGTGATTATATCTCTATTTCATTGAATCCTACCGTTCCAAGTAGATTCATTAAATATATAATACCTCAACAAAACATTAACTATTTGAGTATCCTTATTCAGTACACATTATCACTATGATACAATATTTCTACTTGTTTTTTTCATTAAGAAATATCATTCTGAAGTAGTATGACCTTAGAGTTTAATAAAATTAAAGGAGCAAGTATGTACATCTTTAGGAAAAATACAAGGATCGCACAGTTTACCTGATAGAGGTTTGGTGGTAGTGATAAATTATAAGGTGTTATCCCAATACAATCAAAAAAATTAATTGGATAGTTATTTCTAGGGGATAGCTTTACCTTCATCCATTATAATATATCCTTATTCCAGGTATATATTCATTTGAATTTTTATTCTCTAACATTGAACTCTACATCTCAATGGACATTGTCAGGATACTTAATCCATCAACTCTAACCTGCACTTATGTGATGATGGATGGATCTAACATTATTGATCATTTACATAGCTAGCTTAGATAAAATAATAAATCATTATCCAAATTTATCCTAGAATGTATTATTTTTGAATTAATATTGAAGGATCTATAATAATCCTTCTAATGCTTGAAAAAATTATATTATTGTACAAAAAAAACTAGAGGAAGATTTTTATCCATAAAACCTTTTAATTCTAGATAAAAACATCTCAACATATCGTCATGGGATTGAATTGTATTCTCGGAATGAATATGTGCCTGAGGATGATATTAATTAGGGAATCTAAACATTGTTTCCATATCCTATTGAATACTAATCCAGAACACCGAGGTAAAGCTTATATAATGGCCATATATAAAAGAATATTGTACTACATGAAACCTTACCACCTCTTTAATGTATACTATTGTATGATAAAAAAATGAAATATTCAATAAAATAAATAATGAGTGTTTAATTTATAGGTATATCGATAATCACCCACATATCATTATAGATTTTAAACCATTCAGTGAGTATGGTGAAAAAATATATGGTGGTTTTTTCTAATTTAAATTATGGTTTTGGTAATGGATGTAACATCCTCTAAGACATTTTTCTCATAGAATTAACTTTTTGACAAACCATGTACTAAGATATATACTCTAAAAATATATCTCCTCATTTTTTACCACCATAAAAACAATTGTTTATCTGTAAATATTCATTATTTATGTATGAATAGATAGAGGTGGACTATGATTCTCATCCAACATCTCCTTCATTAAATATTGTATGAATTAAATACATACACGGTTAGTGAACCATATCATTATATCAAAGTGAATATTTATCTTGAGAACATTTATACCTTTCTATGATTGTTTAACATCTTCATTTCGTGCCTCTTAAATCATCACATAGATAGAAGGATGGACATTCATTTCATAAAGATAATATGTAACCCCTTACATCTTTTTGTATAGATCCATCCTTTGAAAATATAGCAATTTTGTACCTTTTGACATCCTCGACAGTGATAAGCTACCATGATCCTTTTAAATCATAGAATCATTGATGTTTTTCACATTCCAAGTATATTAATGTATTGAAACGTCATAATATTTATTCATCTCTAACATACCATTCAACAGAATATTCAATTCTTTCTGAGTGAATATATTATTAAAAAATGTATATTCGTATATATATCACATCAGTTTCAATAAATATAATTCCTCTATATCATTAATTTAAAAGTTATAATAGCTAACTGAAAATATTGTGTTGGTTAATTTTATTCATGATCCATCAATTTTCTTGAGGTATAATATATAACCATATATTTTTTCCTAATAATTCATTATATAACAATCATTAATGCATAAAAATTGATTAAAACCCCTTCTCCCTTGTAGGTTAAATTAAGAATAGGTGAAATAAATAACCATCTATTTATTTGCCTAAAATATTCATTACATTCATCTTCCTAATGAAAACTGGACCCCTTCCATGTTAAAATGGGGAGTGAATGAGACAGTCAGGAAAAATTGACTACAAAGACGATATAATATATAAAAAAACAAGAAAACCATTGATATCAGTTATTGTTTTGGGTCTGGGATAATGTTTAATAAATTATATCTTTTTTAGATCCATAGATAAACCCTCTCTTGATATAATATGAACCAAAAATGTATATTTTTGTTGACAATAATTGCAATTTTTTTTATTTTTTTATTAACCTTATAATTTATTAGGGTATTTCATATAGCCATATTCTTTTCCTTTGAATATATTATAATATCCACAATAATGACTACTATTAATTAATCAAGGTAATATATAAAGAATCAATTCATTAAATACAAAAAGGTAAAGAGGGAATTAGTTAGTAAAAATTGAATCAATATATATTCCTAACATTCATACCTTAAATAGACTATTCTATTAGGTATATACATCTTCTTAACGCTCAATTGATGGAACCGAACTTGAAGATACATATTTAAAAAATATATAAATCTATTAAGTTAATCACAAAAATTATTTATATAATGAAAATGATACATATTTATGACATTTACCATGTTAATTTCTCAGTTATCAATTTAGAGTCATATTTATCTATATTAATTTAAAAAAAATAGCTACACCTCATAGTGACACACATAACCTAATTAATCCCTTTTCATGATTCTTGTGGATTTTCGTCATCGATTCATAGAACTCTACCACAAGAAATTTTATATGGGTTCTTTGAAATAAGTGTGGCTATAAGTAAGATTTATATTGAGAAATCTACTTTGTAAATCACTATAATACTAGGGAACTATTTTATAATGACATAAATATTTTCCATCACAATAGGAATACCATTGATGTTAGTTTTTACACAACAATATAACATAAACATGCCTTTGGAGTTGGAATAAAGACAGGAACAATGTATTTTATTTCATTTAGATGTTCATTTACTATCACACTAATATGTGATCATAGGTCGGGTAGAAATATAATCACTACTTCCCTTACATGACTACTGATGTGGTCTTTCTATAAGTAAATATAGTCTTTTCCTATGATAACATAAAATTAATCTTGGGGAGAATTAAAATATTTTCTGAAATCACATTCCCATATACTTTATCCATAGAAGAATCATGGAGCTAATATGAGATCATCATATCAGTAGGGGGTTTTCTTTCTAATTAAATATCTAATTATTATGGAGGTACATTGATACCCTTAGTAAATTTATTTTATATAAAATAGTGTATAGATCTAGAATAAAATAATACATTATTAGATATAGATTATATTGTTATTGTACCTTTCAACACATCATTGACATACCTATTAGAAGAAATATGGGTCTCAAGACTTTTTTGTTTATCTCTTTTCTTAATAGGTTTCTCATGTCAGTCTTCATCATTGAAATTTATATTTACCCACTAGTTAGAATAATTCCAATAATTTTTTCATTTAAATCACTAATGTTTGGGTAGTTCATAATGTGAAATATTTTATCTATTTGTATCATAAACTAGAATATTATATTTATTCCATCATTTTATTTCTTGATTACCATCTTTTCAACATATTTTATTCCATCAACCTTATGGAAATTTTATTCATGTTTTCTTCCTCATATCAGGAAGATTGGAAGTCTCACCATATTCTCCATGTTTTTTAGAGTTTCCTTTTAATTTTATAATTCTTTTATTACTAAAACGATACGATAGTTGGGTAACTCCAATAACAATTTCGAAAATTATATCTCATTGAACAATTTCTACACAGCTACTAAACTCCCTTGTATATAACAACCTTTTATAACATGGTTTCATGCCACTGAAGAATCAATAAAAATTATATAAATGTTGGATGATAATATATGAAAAATACCTCTCATGTTTTTTTAAATTTTTCTCATAGATACGACTGAATTAATCATCTTTCTACTTTAAATCAAATAATTACTTCTCCATTTTCATATGAATAATACATGGAATTTTTTTATTAAAAATTATCCACATAAATTCTTCCCACTCTATAATGTCAATTTCATATCATTGTATAATATTCTTGATAATATTCCATTATTGATATGATTATCTACCCCAATTATATACATCTAAAATTAATTTTGTTTTCACTAAAAAATATATAATGGAAAATTTCTTTTCAATGGTACTGAACCATTGTTTAATAACTAGTGGACTAGTGGAAAACTAAGAAAATATAAAGGATTCCTTATGGAGGAATAGAAATAATATTTTTTCATCCTTTACAATTTTTTAATTTCAATATAATTCATATCTTGATAATGTTGCATAGAAAAGAAAAAATATTTTCATTCCAACTCTCATAACTTTTAGTTTCTCATATGGACAATCATTTCTTTCCTATTTCATTTAGCATTGAAATGATTCCAATGGGTAACAAAAATTTGATAAAACCAAATAATATATAGTGTGAAAAAAAATCAAATTCTTAAACCACATAATAATGAAACATCAATTATAGGATGCCTAAATTAATAACAATTTTTCAATCTACAACACATTAGGTTTTACCACAATTATTGATGATCATCCAGTATTAAAAAACCTCACGATAGGTGATAGATAGGATGAGAATTATCCTAATCATATCTTTAAGTAGTTTCAATTTAGGCTCATAGTAAGGGTACAATCCTTATGCATAGAAATGAAGGATATGATACACTTGACAAAAACATTTAGTGTTGTTACCCCAAGATGAAATTTTCCAATAACCATGTCAACTTTTAGTACCCATAAAATAATTTGTTTTCTAGGAAAACGACACTCCATTACCTACCATAACATAAGACATTCTATTATACTTAGTATTATCATATGGTTTCTCACAAAACTATTCTCATCCTAACATCAAAAGGATAACTAAACCATTCATTGATACCAAAGATAGTGACTCATGCCTATCCTACATTAATATTACTTTTTATTAGATGAATATTAATTAAATAACATAAAAATACATGTAAAATTCATATTAGTTAGTATTGTTGTTATCAAGGATACATAAAAAATTGGTTCATAAGTGAAATACGTCATCTTACACTATGTTCTTCATAACAAGAACCCTTTGTAGACATATCATACTAAATATATTTCTTCATAAACTAGGGAATGGAATCATAAGAAATTGTGATATCATATATTCAGTAAGGTTCAACAAGGGAGATATGAATGTTCACATAAATAGAACACGAGTATGTGCTTTTGAGAATGTGATCATAAAATTTGAAAAATATATACATTATATCATAGATCTTGACCGTGAGTCATGGAAGAAGTATTGGTAGTTCATAATTCTTGAATCATAGAGTAATAAAATAACATTATCCATTAGTGTATAACATTATCATATGATATAACCCAATGGTATACAAAAAATCATATAAAATGATTTATTTAGTAGTTAAGAATTATTTCCAACTCTATTAGACTGTATTTGTTTCAATCCCCAATCTATCATGTTAAAAAAGGTTCACATAGAGAAGTAACATTTTGGATAAAGACTCTTACTAAACTTTCTTAAATCCCATTTTAATACAATATTTATCTCATGATTTATCCTTGTTTACGTAACATATTTTAGGGGTATATAATTATAGTCAAACTCATAAAATAATAAAATCATAAATATAAGTTACTTGAGATAAAAAAATCATCATAGAATAACACATGAAAAAATGGGTTTCATAAACTCTTTCTCATGCAATAATTCTTGGAAAATAAACAGATTAAATAAAAATGGCATCATTTCATCAAAACAAAACCCAACAAAATGGAATGGATTTCATAAAAATATCATCATCATCATAATAAACCATCATGAGAAAGAATAAGGATGGTATTATTGGGTCATGTCCCCATTAAATAATAAGAAACAACAATGGATGTTATATTATATGAAAAATGGCATTAAAATAATTCTTAGAACATTTCTTATAAAAAATTATCTTTTCACTTTGAATAAACATCCTCAAAATATATGATTTATGGAATATTAATGAAAAACAATTTCGATGGAAAGAACCCTGATAACATGCAAATGAATCTTAAAATAATTGAATGGTTGTGAATTTGGTAAATTCTATTCATGTGGTGTATGATAAGACCATTATGCTTTTCAAATCCTCAGTAAATAGTCAAAAAATCACCTCCTTCAAAAAATGTCATGAAGATTGAAATTAATTTTTTTTTGTAAAATGTAAAACATTAGTAAATAATGACTTTTAAAAATAATTATAAATTATAAATTATTTATTTAAAAACATTTTTGAAAATATGTACATGGAAGTGAAAATATTTTCAACTGATGATAGAAATAATGTTAGTTATCCATAAAAAAATTCTTTCAATCTCGCATGTCCATAGAAATATGAAGATTATATGAGAAAATTATCCTATAGAAATACCTATAGGTGAATTTTTTTTTTGAGTTTCTTGAGAGTTATATCATCATATTTGATGATCAAAAACATAATAATAAAAACAATGGTAAACCATGGGATTGTAACATAAGTTACTTAACTCGAGTACAAATATCATTAATACTAATTTAAACTCAAATATAATGAATTTTAATATTATATAATTATATAAGGTAGTAATTTACATAATTATAATATCAAATATTATCTATTTAATAATTTTTTAAATGCACTTATTAATAATTCTTTGTTAAAATCATCATTTCTTAGTGTTAAATATTTCATTTTTCAAAATAATTTATTTTCAGTAGATCCAGTACTTGTAGTTATACCATGGTATCAAAAAATATATAATGTTAATCGTGAAATAAATATCATATATAATGATTATATATATATATATATATTACCTTTCATAAAAGATAAAGATATAAAAATGAATTACATTGTTCATTGAGACGATATATCGTATGTATGCATGAACATTTGTTTCAATTTTTGATGGATCAAATTAAATAAATGTAAATAATAATAAAAAATTATATAATCATTATTATAACATATATATTCATCCAATCCATCCATATTACCATCCATGTAATGTTGAACTGAAAAATGAATCACATATCTTTATGGATTTGGTACTCTACACTTATTTCATGTGATGATATCGTTTTTTAATGGACTAGATGGTAAGAATATATATATTATATTAATATTGATAAAGAATAATTATTTATGAAATATAACTTATAAAAAATATAACTATCATCATACCCATCCGTAAAATATGGTGATGAAAAATGAATTGTATTACTATATTGAGATAGTATGTTGTATGTATGCATGAGTTATACTTCCACTTCCCATTTGAAGGGAATAATTGTTATAATACCATTAATTTTTCATAACCATATTTTACAGATGGGAATGATGATGGTTATGTTTTTAATAAGTTATATTTCGTAAATAATAATTCTTTATTAATATTAATATAATATATATATTCTTACCATCTAGTCCATTGAAAAATGATATCATTGCATGTGCATAAGTGTAGAGTACCACATCCAGAAAGATATCTGATTCATTTTTCATTTCAACATTACATGGATGGTAATATGGATCGATTGGATGAAGATATATGATATAATAATGATTATATAATATTTGAGTATTATTTACATTTATTTAATTTGATCCATCGAAAATTGAAACAAATGTTCATGCATACATATGATATACCGTCTCAATGAATAATGTAATTCATTTTTATATCACTATATTTTAAGAAAAGATAATATATATATATAATTCATATATATTATATTTATTTCATGATTAATATAATTATTTTTTTCATACCATGGTAGATGTACAAGTACTGGATCTTTTGAAAATAAATTATCTTGATAAATGAAATATTTAACACTAAAAAATGATGATTTCAACAAAGAATTATTAATAAGTGTGTTTTGAAATATATTTAGTAGATAATATATGATATTATAAATATGTAAATTACTCTATTATATAATTATGGTGATAAAAAATGAATTGTATTACTACACTGAGATAGTATATTGTATGTACGCAAGAGTTATACTTCAACTTCCCATTTGATGGGAACTGGTTTGATTAATAGTGGTCTCATAATCATAATAATATTTAAATATATTGGGGTTTCTGAATATATTTTTTACAGTTAATACAGTATATTTTTTGGAGGTAAAATAAGAAGTTAAAACAAAGTGATTTTTCAATGCCTTTACCTCTTCTTTGAAATAACTCCTTCGGATCTCCACTTAATGACATTAGGTTTGGTCTTTTTGGGAGATAATTAAATATAGAACATATATAGTGAACTATAATAAAGAACTTAAAATTTCTACGTTAGGATAGAAGGCTCAGTGTGGTGTAAATTTGAGAAGGGAGGGGTTTCATTTTATTAGAGGGGGACATGACATATTTATAATTTCATAAATATTAAAAAAAAATTATTTTTCCCATATAAAGTGATTAAAAATGGATATTAATTCAATAAAAAATAATATAAGGTCTAAATAATAAAATGAAATGATATTTATTCATGCTTGGTTTCCATTTCAAACCATATCATTTTGATTAACCTATTTGTAAATATTTTTTCTCCTTAACCAAAGTAAAAAAACATTTCAATCCTAAAATGTAAAGAACGTTTCCATAAATGAAAAATCAACACTTTAATGGGCCATCGTTTATATTTTAATCAATATTCCCTTAACATGGTATTCTTTAATATTTTTTTGAATTTTGTAATATTTAATAAAATTTTATTTATTTTAAAATATCATTAATATCAATTTTGGAACTATTTAATTAATTTGACATTAAATACACCAACACATAATCAAATTTTAATTAAATTAATTAAAAAAATCCATAATATGTCTTAGGAATATAAAAAAATAATTGATCAATATAACACAATCAAATTATATTTCTTTTAATATCTCTAAAATTTTGTACTTTATTTTTCAATTAATTGAGAAAATATTTATTCCAAGTTGCATATGAATTTAATGTAATTCTATAATTAATTAAGAATAGAAATAAATTACCATCATGAAAAAAATCATTATACTAAAATTTGAAATTGTTTTTCATTTATAAGTTTCTTTTTTTCTAAAGTGATCACATTAGGTATATTAAAAAGTAAGATAGTAACATTTTTTATTTTTCTACTATTTTATTAATATAAACGACATATTCAATGAAATAATGAATCATGTTGCCATATAGTTGATAAATGGATTGAAATTTCCAAACACCAGAAATAATATTGGTTAAATGAAAGTATTAGATACATTTTAAGGCCTTATCCTAATGTTTTAACCCTATTATATCCTTTTCCCCATATAGTCGTGAAAAAAACCTTTATGGTTAAAATTCAAGTTAATAAAAAATAAAAGTTACCTATTTACATAATTTTATAATTCTTATTTTAAAACATGAATCCATTTTTTCAGAATTTAATTTCTTTTTTTGTCTCATTTTCATTTTAAAATATATGAAAAAAATTCGATGAAGACTACTGTTTAGAAAAAATACATATATTATAATTAAATATTATTTATTATTATCAAGTGAAAATAATATATTATTTTTTTAAGAAATATGATTGAATATAATATATATATATATATAATTGAATTTATTGAAAAATATTTAATAATTTGTTTTATAAAAAGAATTTACATGTATAAAAACATTTTTTAGGAAAAGTGCTCATTTATTTTAAAGTGATTTATATTTTCATTTATAATTAAATAATAACAAATGAATTAATTGTATAGATTTCTAAACCATTATTTTTTCATTATTTTTTTAATTATTACCCACCAATTAAACAATATTTTTTATTATAGAATAGTATATTAAGCTTCATCTACACTAGACAGTGTGTGTTTCATAATCAACTGAAGACTTCAATTTTTTTTGAAAAAAAATATATCATTAAATCTCAATGTGTTAAATTCCCACATTATCAACATGCATGAAGATGATTCATCTATATTGCATGATCTTTAATAATTTAATCTTATGAAACTCCTTTTTTCTCATGTTAACTATGTCTTGACATTCACACATTTTTAGGTTTTTAATTTTTTATCAATATTGGAGGTTATATATAATAACATGTTTTCACATTCTTTCTTGCATTTCTTTTGGTTTCTCATAAATTCAATCACTGAATTTCATTTTACAATAAAACATTACATGATTCCTCTATGTTTCAACCATTTACAAGAACAATAAATGTTAGAGTAAGAATTAAAAATCATAGAAACAATCATGAACTAATGGAAAACATTTATTGAATATCTAAATCATGAAAACAAAATTCCATATATGATACCTTGGATTTTACATAGGTTATTCGTATTCATAATCTCTTTGAATTTATCCTAGTGGTTCATAATGAAAATCTTAATTATAACATGTGTATCCCCTTTGAGTATTTATCTAGGTGTTCATGGGCCCACTAATCATACACCATTTACGATAGAGTTAATACCAAATATTCCCATATAATTGTATTAAGCCCTAGTCGAATCATTGAAAAACTGAATCATCATTATAGTATCCTTACATTATTTTATATTCTAGGAAAACCAAAAAATGTATACATTAACAAATAATCAGGATGTAATCATATACTTATACTTATCACTATGGTTATCAACAATTTTCTCCAATCAAAATTACAAAACATAACTAAACCATGTTTAGGTTAAAACTATAGTGGCACAAGCTTAACATACATAGAAATTTTATTATTTCCTTGAAAATTCAATATATATCTAAAATAAACATTCCTATAAACTATAAAGTTTCATTGTAATTTGCAACTAGATACATAAACAAATTATTTCAGATTAATCATCATCATATCCATCATTTTTCTTTGAAATCTATACACCTCTATAATAATCAAACTTAGAACCCTTACTCCTAACCAATGGAAAAATTAAAACATATTAAGGGGTGATATCAGATGCTGAGTAAGGGTTTTCTTAGGAGATATCAATCTATTATCATATGTACGTATGTCATGAGAAAAATGTAATTAAATAATTTTATTAAAAATATAAAATCTTACACAATATTTCATATATCATAATATTGAGTCATGAAATAAAACATTATTATGTCATAATATTAGGGAATAATAATAAAAATCAATCATGTTCCAAGAGTTCAATAAATAATTATATCAACATTTTATATATATGTTGAACTATAATAGGAATATAAACATGATCATATGTTAATTAAAATTATAAAGACTAGAATATCATAATTGACCAGGAATCACCACATGTTTCCTATATCATAATAGATAGATAATCCCTATCTATTTTTTATAGTTTGTTGAGAGAATTAACTAATTTACAATAATTTAATTATGATATATTGGGATTTACCATATTAATTGATGGGATATATTATTCGGGTCCCACCTTTCATATAATGAACAACAGACATATGTGAGTCAAAAGATCTTAAAACATTCATCATATCATTATAGAGAAACCCATGAAAAATAAATAAGATTCATAAATATCCCATCATCATAATAATAATCCATACATATAAAAAATAAATATTTTATCATTGGATCATACCCCTAGTAAAACATGAAAATAATTAAATGATGATGACATAGATAATAAATCTCTCTATAATATTATTCAATCATTTCCTGAAAAAATTATAAAATAACAATTTTCCTTTATAAAATTTTAAATGAAAATTACCAAAATATTGAGAAAATAATTTTATAGGGAAATAATAATTTAAACATGTAATTAAATATTAAATAAAAAGAATATTTCCTAATTTTTTAAAACAAAATTCATGTCATATATGTATAAAGAAATAATTCCATTCATATTTTTTTAAAATGAAAAAATGGTTTCTCCAAAAAACTCTTAAAAAAATTCCATTTAATATATTATAAATAATTTAAAATGTAAATAAAATTATTTTTTTAAAACATTTATTGTATTTTTGAAAACATATATATAATAATTTCATATAGTATAAACCCGAAATAAAAGGTTCGTCGACTCAAAATAAAATAAGGACAATTTTTCATTTCCAACATTTTCTCAATCATTATTAGTAATTAAGAGAAGAAATTTGAAAAAATATATAAAATTTCCAATACTAAATATTGGGAAAAAAATATATGGATTTTATATGATAAAATTCATATAATTCCACTTAATAAAAATATAGCATGGGAAATCATGAATAAAATTATAGTGAAACGTAAACCCTTACCCCAAATGAATATTTCGTCAGAAGCACTCTAACATCATGTATAATAAATTTAAATTTATTATAATTATTTTTAGAAAACCATATATATAATTATAACATAATATATGATCCATTTATATCATTTCAACACCCATGTATTAATAATTATTTAATAAAACCATATTTTCTATATGTAAACTATTTTACTTTTTAGGCACGTTTAGGTTCACAAATTAGGTTCATCACATATTAATCATTTTTAATCAAATAATAAATTATAATATTGTCTTAAATTTCATATATATTCATTTTATACATTTTGACCATCTATAATTGGTATATATGTAAAAATGATTTACAACATTCTAGGAGACAATAGTCTATATGTGTGAAATAACCTACATTTCATCTTATAATGGAAATAAAGAAATATAGATAAATAATATTTTATCTTTAAAATATTAATTATATAAAATATATTATATATGTTCATTAAATATATCCTTACTAATATCCATTAAACATGAAAATGAATAGGTGAATCAGATTTCTTTTTTGGAGGTGGTAGTCAACACATACACATGATAGACAATATCATTTTCCAACAAATGGGATGGAAAGAAGTGAAATAAGTTATATTACTTTTAGAAGAATAATAATATTATAAACATAATATTTAAAAATTATATCCATGATAAAAACTAACAATGATTTAATTTTATGGAAATAGAATCATGTCACTAGTTTGAGGTAGCAGTCTATACATATGCATGACAGATGAATTCATTTCACATTTGATAGAAATTAGGCAGAAAATAGTTGATAAATTATCATAATAACATATACTTATTTAGGATTCTATATTAATTAATTTATAATTCAAAGAATAGGTTTATATTAGGTGTAAAAAAATAAAATTGAAATTAATTAGTAAAGAGTTATACCTCTTCATTAAAAACCCACCTTTGGATTAAACCTTACTTTGTGAAAGGATTATAATCTAACAAATATAGGCCTAATAAAATGTTGGGATTGATTTTAGGGATGGATTTTTATTGGTATTCTATAATTTATGATGGTCTTGGAATGTTTAAAAGATATTATAGGGTGATTCTTTTTATAAGTGATGGAGAGGAAACACATGAAATGATTCAAATAATAAAAATATACTATTTTATTAATCATTACAAATTAATCCTAATTTACACATATTTCATGATTATTTAAGATAGGGTAAAAATATCAATATTAAATAGTATTTATATAATTTTTAAGAACATTTTAACCCTTATCATTATAGTTTTAACCATTTTAGACACATATTTATTCTTACTGTTCTAATTGACTTTTTTCAACAATGTTACAATTCATAATGACTAAAAAATAAGTTGAACATATTACATAATATTATTTTTGAAAATTGGAAATATTAGATCCATTTTCCAATATTCAATTTCTATAAGTGGTAGAAAATAATTTTTAAATATGTTTGTAAAATATTTCAAATATTCTTTTATGAAAATAAACTTTTAAGCACAAAACATAGATTGGATTAATTCTAATCATATTAAAAACAAAAAAAATAATATTAAATCAGTTTATTGAATATATTATATATATAGTTCATTAAAATAATTCATTAATTTTGATTAATTTTATTTTTTAAAATAAACAAACATTTCCTACATAAAAATTAGTTTCCATAAAAATATTGTTGGAACCATGGTTGTCTTTGAATGATTTGGAGTATGTTTTTTGTTTGTTGTCAATCCTATGTGGATGTTCAGAATATATGCCAACAAAGTGGTCTTTCATTTCAAGAAAATAACAGTATTGAAGGTGGCACTATTTTCCTGTGTTTGTAAATTTCTTGGCCACAAAATTGTCAAATGGAGAAAAGTGTTTTTGGTAAAGGGACTTGCGTGCCGATTACATGGAGGCTTAGAAACTTGTGCGCATTTTGTTTTTCAAGATCAGAACATGAAAATATGTAAAAGGGAGAAGGGCGCCCATGTTTGGAAGTTGGTCGCATATGTGTTTTTTGGGGGGAGAGACATGCAGGCCGAAACTTGCGCACCGAGGGAAGAATTGTGCTCCGTCACGTAGGGTGTTCAAATGCCTATAAATACAGGTCGAACCCTCCTCATTTGATACTATGTTTAGACATAGAGAAAATCAAATATCCCGTCACGCATGTCTTTTAGTCTCACAAGTGGTGGTGGGTTGCGCAAGTTGATGTTTCATGACAGTTGATAGCTGCCATCCAAGGTGGTTTGGGCGAGAAAGGAGTTGAGTCACTCATGTTTGAAGTTGAAGAAGTGAGTGTCACGCAAGTGGGTCAGGTGAACATATACGTCGGTTCTAACATGCGCACCGAGACTTCTGTTCCATCTTCAAACTTGCACGATGGTCTTGGAGAAGCGCACCAGGTGTTGTTGAAGCACGCCGATCTTTTTGGAGCTGCCAAAAGCTGGAAGATTTCTTGATACCTTCGCTAAAAAGTGAGATTAGTCTATGGGTAAGATTTGGACTTTAACAGAGAATCTAGAAACAATAGAGGATGATTTCATTTGCAAAGATGAAGATAAATTCACTTCTATAAACTGAGTGGGACTTCATCAAAGGCAGTGATCCAGGGGGAGTCAATGGGAGTGACCCAAGGGACGCAGTCAGGTATCCCTAAACATTTGTATAGGTAGTGAGCTTAGGACAGAGTGACTGTGCCCAAACTTTTGTATTCCACAGCTAGTGAAGTTTAGTAGAATTTGATATGATAAAAAACTAGTCAGCATATGCTCCTTGTACGTATCCATTAGTGGTGAACCAAGTAAAACATGTTATGTCATCTCTCTACATGTGAATGTTTTCTTTTTTATCATATTTATCATAGAGTTTTAACACATTCCTACCTATGTGGGAACAAGATCCATCACATTAAAAGAAAAATTGGTCACCCAGATTCACCCCTCCCCTCTGAGGGTGTCTTGGGGTCCTACAAGTGGTATCAGAGGGAGGTTACTGGTTTTTGATCTGTTTTTATACCGCCATGGAAAATTCAGCTACTGTTAGGGGAGTTCCCCTCTTTGATGGAAGTAATATTCATATTTAGAATAATTGAATGATATCTCATCTAGATCCCTTAGAATGGATGTTCTGTTTTCCACTATGCATGTTATACATGTTACTGATCCAATAGGACTGGCTATGACTGATGGAGATTGGAAAATTCTTGATGCAGATGCTAAAGCACAGAATGATTTCACTGCAGCACATTCTGGTCAGATCTATATAAAATTGATGAGTTTCACCTCAGAAAAGTCCATGTGGGATAAAATTGAAAATATTTATGATGGATATAGAAAAGTAAAGGATGCGAATCTAAAAGTCCTGCACAATAGGTTACATAATATATAGATGCATCCTGATGAGAATGCAGATTTATTCTTCAATCTAATTACTGAAGTTGTTGGTGCTATTCTAGGTATAGGTGAAGTAATCAATGACGTAGACATTGTGAAGAAAATATTTAGAATACTTCCACCTATTTACAATGCAATGGTTTCATCCCATGAAGAAAGAGATCTTTCCAAACTTTCTCTGGATGATCTACTGAGCAGCCTGGTGGCATATGAAATGAGGGTCAAACTAGAAGATTCTATGACTCGAGTAAGCAAGGAAATGGCATTCAAATACATGGAGATAATGAAAATATCAAAAGATATTAGTGGTGAAGACGATTTGGAAAAAGAAATTCTTTCCCTCACTGCCAAGAAGTTTCAAAAGGGAAAAGGGAAATTTAAAGGGAAGTTACCTCTAGCTTGCTTTCGTTGTAGAAAAGTCTGGAACATTGCTTCTCAGTGCTTAAGAAAGATCGGTGATGATGATAGCGATGATGAAAACATTGAGAAGACTCAGAAAAGGTTTTTCAAGAAATGAGACATCAAATCTAGAAATAAAATTCCGTAGTATAGTTTTTTCTATGAAGACGAAGAAGATGATAATGAATTATGTGATGAAGAAGAACCAGAATTTAAAACTAGGAACCATGATTCCATGATGGACATTGTTGAAAAATCAAAAGATGCTGGTGGAGAAAATCAGTTGAAAACTAGTGAAGAACCCAAGTTGCAACTTCAGGATGCTGTTAGTAAGCTCAAGATTAAATGCAAGAGTTGCAATAAGTGGAAATCAATTGTAGAAGAATCAGCAGAATATGTTGATCAAATTGAAGCTGAAATTGAATGACTGGAAGAATTGGTGAAATTTCAGTCCAAAATAGTTGAATGAAATGATGATGTATTGGATCTGAAGCTGAGAAATGAAGATAAGGAAAAGGTCATCAATGACCTCACCTCTATACGAGATGAAAAGTCCAACACTGCTGAGCTTCACGAGGAGAATGTTATTACTATTAATAGTAAACATGAAAAAAGATTCAGTTTCAAAAGAATCAAGGAATAAAATACAGTTTGGAAGGTTCTCAGATGCTGAGCTGTTGGAGAGAGAAAAATGTGGCTCTAATAGAGTTGAAAATATTTTAAATGATCAAAGAACTGCCTGCATGGGAAATAGTGGAATTGGTTGTAAGGCATAATTGTCAAATGCTGCAAATAAAGGTGACCAAAATAAAGGCAAGATGAAAGTGGGTGATGTGGGAAAGTATTCTGATGTGATGAAATAGAAACCCCCAATTCAATTTTAAATAAGAAAATAAGATTATCCTATAACCTCGTTGAAAAAGGATCCCGCATACTTTTATCCCACAAAAGAAGGAACGAGGATAAAAAACGTGAGAAAACATTTCCTCTCATAAAGTGTCAGTTCTATGGATATTTGGGCCATACTATGTTTTATTGCAAAGAGGTAAGAAAATATCTTAATGGTGATGATATAGGAGTTCAAAAGAGGAAAAAAAATTCATATTCAAATTATTTTATAAGAAACAATTTCTATGGATATTGTTTTTGTTGTTCTAAATTTGGCCATAAGGCTATTAATTTGAAGGTAGAGAAGGGACATGGAAACCTCACACCGAAGTTCGAGGCAAGTCCAGTCTCATCAGCTAGATAGTGTTTCTCTTTCAAAAAGGTTTTATCATCTCAAAGAAAATTTGTACTATGAATAACCTTGGTATGCAGAAGAGATAATTGGAAGGCCATCAGTGTTTTATACTCAATCCAATTTCTCATGGAAAGAAAGGAAGAAAATTGAGAATTCCAACCATTTAGAGGTGTCCCTCAAAGCTAGAAAGAACAACAGTACCTAGATTATGGATAGTGGTTGTTCACATCATATGACAGGTAATGATGGCCTATTAACATATATCAAAAGGAATATTGATGGTACAGTACGATTTGGTAATGACGGAGCTCTAAAAATGAAAGGCATTGGAAGTTATGAATTAGCTAATGGAGAGCTAAAGAAGATTGGAGTCCTTTATGTAGATGGACTACGTCATAATCTACTCAGCATGATTCAACTCTATGACTCAGGACTTATAGTTACTTTTAATCATAAAGGCTTTAATATCAAGGGAAAGATAAACAACTCACTTATGAAGGGATGTGGAATAGAAGGAAACTTGTATCAGGTCTATAGTATAGAAAATTTCTATTACATGACTGTTGAAGAACAAAAAAATTTGTGGCATCAGAGACTGGGACACATCAATCAACAAGACATGGAGAAAATATCAACATTGAGGATTGTCATGGACATTCCTAGCCAAAAGCGTGAGTGTGAAAAGTCTTGTGATGCTTGCATTCATAGGAATCTGGTCTGTAGTTCATATCGGCCAAATAAGAATAGGGAATCGCATCTTCTTGATCTAATTCATACAGATGTATGCAGGCTGATAAATTTTGTCAGAACTCCTGGAGAGAGGTAGATCTTCCTTTTCATTGATGATTATAGTAAATTGTCTTGCGTAATGGTGATTCACAGGAAGAGACAATTACATCCTTGCATGAAAACTTATCATAGGAATTACATTGGACGGACAATAAAAGTCATGTGATCTGAAAATGGAATGGAATACATATCCATTGAGTTTGAGAATTACTAAGAAAAACATGGAATGCATCATGAGGTAGATGCTGTGAGAACTCCACAATAAAATGGAGTTGATGAGCATCAGAATCGACAAGTGAACAATATGGCCAGTAGTATGTTGATTGAGAGTGGTATATCTCACCACTACTGGAAGGAAGCTGTTGAAGCTGCAATGCACATTCAAAATTGAACAGGGCTTCATATGGGAGAAACTAAGACAACATATGAATTGTGTCATGGAAGGGAGCCTTTGTTTAAATACTTTCGTGGTTTCAGAAGAAAATGCTTCATTCAGAATAAAGAAGTTAATCAAGGGATGTTTGGTGAAAATGCTGATGAAGTAATTTTTCATGGGTATCCAATGAATAGAAAATCCTACAAGTGTTTCAATAAACGCTTAGGAAGGATCATGGGAAGCAGTGACGTGAAGATCATTGAAGAGAAAACCACAAATGCTTCACGGATTACTTATGCTGATGTGATAGAAAGTGAGGAAGAAAATTAACAGGGGGTAAATACAAATAAAAAAAATAGAGTAAGGTGTACAAAACACTCAGGGATCACATCATGATGTTGACTCAGAATAAGAATCTGAAGAGGAAATATTTGGTGGAGAGAATGCGACTAAACCTCATAAGAGAAATAGAAGAGATGAAATTGATCCATCTAACATAATCAGGGTAGGAGTGCCCAAAAAAACAAGAAGAATGAATAATATAAAACAATATGCATTTCAATCAGTTGTGGAGCCATCCTCATTTGAATAAGCTGTAAAGGATGAATTTTGGGTGAAAGACAAGAATGGAGAGTTAGATCAGATTGACAAGAGTCATACATGGGATCTTGTCCAGAGACCCAAAGGTCAAAATATGATTGTTACAAAATATATCTTCAAGAACAAGTTTCATGGGCATGGAAGTGTTATTAGAAATAAGGCTCGACAGATATGTAAATGATATTCCCAGATTGAAGGTGTTGATGTTGAAGAATCCTTTGCTCCAGTGGTTAGACTGGAGTTAATCAGGCTGTTCCATGCCATGTCTCTCCAAAGGGGATATAAATTATATCAAATGGATGTCAAGAAAGAATTCTAAAATGGTGTACTCGAAGAATATGTCTACATTGAACAAAAAGTGATTTTTCTTCTTGGTACGAATGATGCAAATCTCTGCAAACTAAATAATGCACTTTATGTCTTGAAACAGGCACCATAGGTGTAGTACTCTCGGCTGGATTCTTATCTCTATAATCAAGAATAAAAAAGAGTAGAATTAGATCACAATCTATATGTGAGAAATTCTCCAAAAGATCAATTCATGGTTCTAGTGTACATTGATGATATCATATTTGGTGGAAGCAAGCAGAAATCAGTGGATGAATTTTCCAATAACATGAAATCAGAATTTGAAATGTCAATGATTGAGGAGCTCATATATTTCTTGGGGCTTAAGGTGATTCAAAAGAAGGATTACACATTCATTTTCTCAGGAAAAGTATGCAAGAGAGCTGCTGAAGAAGATTAATATGCATGACTCCAAACCAATGTCAACTCTTATTTCAGTTGGAACTAAACATGGAAATCATGAAGATGGATCCTCTACAGATCCCACCATGTACATGAGGATCATTGGGAGCCTACTGTACCTAATAGTGACACGGTCAGATATTGTCTTTGCCACATGTCTTGCATCCCACATTTAGAGTAATCCAATGTAGGAATATATGGAAGTAGTAAAATGAATCATGAGGTACATTCAAGGTACTCATAACGTTGGGTTATACATTTATATAGGCAGAAATAGTGAATTATCATCATTTTCTGATGCTGACTGGGCTAGAGATGAAGTTGATAGAAAGTCCACCAGTGGTGTAGCATTCTATATTAGGAATAAATGGGTTGGCTGGTTGAGAAACAAATAAGAAAGTACTTCTCTTAGTACTGTTGAAGATGAGTATATCTCTTCTACAAAGGCATGCACTCAACTGCTTTGGATGAAGCAACAACTAACAGATATTGGTGATTAGGTGAAGCATCCAATGGTAATTTACTGTGATAAGAAGAGTGAAATTGATCTTTCGAAGAATCATGTTCAGTATTCTTGTACAAAAAAATATTGAAATTAGGTATCACTTTATCAAAGAGAAAGTTGAACAAGGCATGATTAGAATGGATCATGTGGGAACTAATGAGAAAGTGGCAAGTATTCTGACCAAGCCACTATCAGTGGTTGTGTTTGAGAAGCATTGGTTTAACCTCATTGTTCAACCACCTCCTAGTGCATAAGAAGGTAACGAAAAACCCCTCTCCCCAGTTATGATAATTGTTTTTAATCTGTTTATAGATGCGGTGCAGGTTTTTGGGGAAGATACTATTCAAGGGTAGTGTTTTTTGATATGTTCAATGAGCAAATACCGATCTTTGGGTTTATTTCCAATGGAGGAGAAGGAAAAAATTCAGGTCATGTTTGGTATCACGATGAGAATTCAGTTTTTGTGATATGATGGGAAGGAATACATATGACGGGAACCCCATTCAAGCTTTCTCTCTTGTTTTCTACACCCAGAATTTCTCATGTAGACTTAGAGTGTTGGTTGTGTTGATTCTTGTGTTTCTGGTTTGCATGTGGCTGGTACATTATTGAGTTTATTTATTGATTTCCAACAAACGCAACGGGAGATATTGTTGGAACCATGGTTTTCATTGAATGATTTGGATTGTGTTTTCTGTTTGTTTTCAATCCTTAGTGGATGTTCAGAATATGTGCCAGCAATGTGATCTTACATTTCAAGCAGATAACAATATTAAAGGTGGCATCATTTTCCAGTGTTTGCCAAATTTATGGACCACAAAATTGTCAAATGGAGAAAAGTGTATTTGGCAAAGGGACATGCGCGCCGATTACTTGGAGGCTTGTAAACTTGAGTGCCTTTTGTTTTTAATGATTAGAACATGAAAATATGGAAAAGGGAGAAGGGCACCATAGTTGGTAAGTTGGTCGTGCAAGTGTTTTTCAGGGGAATATACTTTCACGCCGAAACATGTGCGTTTTCACGCATGGTGTTCAAATGCCTAAAAATACAGGTCGACCCCACTTCATTGGGTACAATTTTCAGACTTAGAAAAAATCAGAGCTCCCATTGTGCATGTGTTGTAGTCACTCAAGTTGTAGTGGGTCACAGATGTTGAAGTTGTGCGACAGTTGATAGCTGCGGGTCCAAGGTTGTTTGGGCAAGAAAGGAGTTGAGTCGCGCAAGTTTGAAGTTGAAGAAGTGAGTATTGCGAAAGTGGTTCTGGTGAAATTGCACGTTGGTTTGGACTTGAGCGCCGAGATTTGTGCGCCATCATGAAACATGTTCACTGGCCTTGGAGAAGCACTCCAGCCGTTGTTGAAGCATGCCGGTCTTTTTGGAGCTGCAAGAAAGTTAGAAGATTTCCCGATACCTTCAGTGAAAAGTGAGATTAGTCTACTGGTAAGAGTCTGACTTCAACAGAGAATCTATATACAATAGAGGATGCTTTATTTTTTGAATATGAAGAGACATTCAAATCTATAAACGGAGTGGGACTTCACCAAAGTCAGTGAGCCAAGGGGAGTCAATGAGAGTGACCCGAGGGACGCAGTGAGCTATCCCTAAACTTTTGTGATCCTCGGAAAGAGTGATTGTGCCCAAAAAATTTTAATCCACTACTAGTTAATATTAGTGGAATTTGGTATGACTAACAGCCAGTCGGCATATGCTCCTTGGACATATCCCTTAGTGGTGAACCAAGTAAAACGTGTTGTGTCATCTCTCTACATGTGAATGTTTTCTTTCTGATCATATTTATCATACAAGTTTAACATGTTCCGACAAACGTGGGAACAAGATCCATCACATTAAAAGAAAAAGTGGTTACCCTGATTCACCCCTCCTCTCTCAGGGTGTCCCGGGGTCCTACAAATATCACTTTTTTACTTTTAAATAATTTTATATTATTTTCAAAGAGAATAATTTCCAATTTATTTATTTTATACTTGTATAAATATAATTTTTTCATAATTTAGTCATATTCATTCCATATTATCATGTGGGTAGGGAATAACTATAACATTAAATAATAATATATTTGATAATATATTTTGTCTTTTTTTAATTCAATGGTGGGTGTCATGTAAGATATCGGAGAAATTAAATTTATTTTGAAGGAAGGATATTATAAAATCTTGGTGTTTTAAAGTTATAGCTACCTGAGATCTTCTTTTTTCATCTAAGGGGAGATTATACTCTTATATATGGTTCAACTCTCTCCTATTCTCTCTTTCGAAGTTATGGTTGTTGGATTCCTAAGGTTTTCAAGGGTGTTATATTGGTGTTTGATAGAAATTTAGTGGGGGTATTTCAAAATGGTTTTTAGGTTTGTTATCATAGTGGTGATTAGATATATTAACGTATTATTATACTCATTCTAAGGGAACATTTAATTTCTTAATCTAGTAATTTGATATGTCTCTTTTTTTAGGTATTAATGTTAAAGTATCGTGTTTTATCTTCATTGAAAAATGGTATAATTAATTGAATAATGAAAATAAATGGTAGAAATAATTAATTGGATGGGTTTTATTATAACATGCGTTAATTCATTGTTGATAAATTTTATTTTTATTTTATTGAAAAAATTAAATATAATTATTGGTATTATTTTTATTGTTCATGAAGATGATATAATTGAAATTCGATAAATAATTTTATACTGGTAATAATGAGTTAAATAATATAGGTCGCATGATAATTTGACTACCTTAATTATTTAAAAACTATTTGACATGAAAGAATTTAATGAATCAATATTTATAGTTGGTTCATAGTTATTATTGTTGTTGGTTATATTTTTCCTATTAATGAAACCAATTATTAAAAAATCCTTTAATTCATGATGGTATATTAAAGGATATTCATTTCAGATAATGGATTATGAATAAGGAATCCCATTCATGTTTGTTAAATACTTGCAAGCCTTAAAATTATGGTTGTAGTTTTCCCCAAGATATGCGTATTGAAAATATATTTTTTCAAGGCTGTGTTCTCTAGGTTGATGGATCCTTATTATGATTTTTTTGTGGTGTGGTTGGAAAAAAGGGGTTTGAAATCACATGTTCAGAATGGGTGGATTATTTATTATTATTATGTTAATATCGGTGGGAATAGTAGTATGGGGATAATATTAGGGCATTCCGATTTTTCATGTTCTTGGTGTTTTCTTCATGGTGTAATGACCCATACTACTATGAATAAAATTCCACATTTTGATATAATTAAATGTCTAATGGTTATAGAAGACATGTGCAATTATTTTTATTATTATATCCAATAGTATTTAAATGACCCTTAAGTAACTTTACAATTGCTAATATTTTCATTGAACAGTGATCGCATGACTAGTATAAATAGAGGCTTTTGAAAAATCCATTTTACCTAGAAAAAGTATGTGATGACATCCAATAGTAGGATTTTGGCCTATGAAGCCCATTTCTTAGAGATTCCAAGGGAGGTAGAATTTCTTAGATTTTCCTTAGACCAATACCATGATAAGATTCAATATCAGAAGCTAGAGTGAAACCGTTTATGGGAGAAGTTAAATATCATTAAGATCACAACCCAAATAAATTTTTTCGAATGACGTCATGAAATTCCCACCATTTTCCACCTTACTCATAGGGTGTATACTGTTGTATTAAAGGTATATCTATCAATACTCAAGAATTAATAATATTTAGGTTATTTTTTATAAAATAATAAATATATTTTTATATTGTTATTATTACATTGTAGTTAATTTTTAAATCACAAATAGTGCTTTTGGTTAATATTCAAATTAATTAAAAATATATTTTGGTGTATTAATGGTTTTTTGAAATAAAAATATTCTCTTAAAATATTATTATCAAATATAAATGATCATATAATTTTTATAAATCCAAATCTAATTTTTAAAAGGGTTCATAAAATGTTATTGTAAAAAATCCATCATTTTTAATAAATATCTTCTATTATTTTAAAAGTTAAAATTTAAATATTAATAAAATTATTTATATAATATCAATATTATTTTTGGAATATGAACATCTAAATTATCAAAGGGTTAATTTTTCATAATTTTCTAAGATAGTAGAATTTTATATTAATAATTAAATACTATATAAGTATACTTTGTGTTTTATGACATCATAATGATCCAAATGTGATATAATAATTAATATAAATGGGATATACTACCATATCTATTTTTCCCTTAAATTATGCGATTTTGTGTTTATTTTATTCATGAAATTATGACTTCTCCAAGATTAATAATATATTTTATGATTTTAAAATCATTTCTTTAAGAGTGTGACTCACTTCCACATCACCAAGAGTAATATTTTAATAATTCATTCCCTTGTAATTATAAAATAATTTATTCCACTAATACTTTGAAGAAATCATTGGAAGAAATGTGGTTTGGATTTTGGATTTGAATATATTTTTATATAGAGTTCGAAACATAGATAATAATGAAATCCCCCACATTTCCTATATAAACCATCAAAATACCACATTCCTCCCAACTCAAACTCTTTGTATTCTGACCAAACTCTTTCATATACTCACTAAAGTCCTCCCAAGGAACCCCCAAGCTCTCATGAAGCCCCTCCCAAGCCTTTGGATTCACATGTTCAAGTAAGGGATCCTCACCTTCTTCTCTATATTTCAATTCAATAATACTCTTTTAAATTAGTCTTTATAAGGTCAATTGGTAAAATTTATTTAAATAAATATAATTACATTACTATGCAACTGATGTTATTTGAATGTGATATTATCTATCCTCTCTCATGTTGACATTTATCTAAGATATTACTATGCTTGAATTTCATAAGGGATCCTCAACTCTTCTCTTCAGTCACACACACCTTTTATGTTATGTCTTATAATTTCCATTTTCTTAATATGTGATATGTTCTTCCATATCCCCTTGAAATTACATTAGATATATAAATTATGAGATCCCCTTTCACTCTCAATTATCTATCCTATTATCTTTTACGAACTCTCATTACAATACTAAAAATCCATAAGGGTTCTTCAACGTCTCTTCTATATTCAACTATCATTATGAACGTATGAATTAAATTTACACATCCTAATGTAGGTACTTGTCTTTCCATATTCCTCTTACATGCCATTATATTTAAAAATAATGAGATCCCCATTTCTCTCTCATCATCCATTTTTATGAATTTTTGTGTCATGTGGTTATGTTCCTAAAATTCCACAGTAATTTCCCTGACAAAACAATTTTTTAGGGAATATCATACCCATTTTTATATCAAGGGTATCCACCATTATGTACACATATGTATTTATTGGGCACATGTAAGTATTTATTCTACATTCTTTAATAGTGGAATAAATAATTATAATGAATGAATCCATGTTGTATGATCTATGTGTGCAATTAATTATTAGAATGAAATGATTATGATGGGTGTGCCATGATATTGCTCTAATGAATTGTGTTATGGTTAGTATAATGATACGTCATGTTGGGATAGGGGTTTTAATATATTCCATTATTGGACTTTTTCCACGATGATGTCTTAGAGGGTTTAGGCTTGACCCAAGTTTATGATGCAATGTTTTATATTGTTTTCACATTTCCAATGTTATGATCTTCATGCTATATCATGTGTCACGACCCGTCCTCGGGGCCCATGCCATGACTACCCCAAGCCCGCCTTCCATAGGCCAGGGGCTGGCGACTAGCACCAAGGCGTAATTTCCCGATAAAAAGGGAAGGCATTGCCTTTGTAAAGTAAACAAACACCACAGAGCAAGCAAGCAGTAGAAGTAAACACTATGTAAAAGCTGGTACAACAGAAAGTGTGGAAAAGTAAGTGGGCCAGTATACAAACCCAAACTGAAAGTAAAATACAACTCGAAGGGAAAACAGCAACTGAAAATTAAATATGCAACATCGAGCTGTGCACTAGAAATCCCACCTGAAGGGTGAGTATAGATAGCCTCCACAGCTCCTCTGGTCCAGCCGTCTGCTCCGAGTCTGTCCCGCCCAGTGGTCCACCTACAGGTACTGACCGACTCCACCATCCTCAACCACGATCAGCGCTGTCCGTCTTCTGTAACCAACACAACGTAGTGCGGGAAGAGCCTGTGCAGGGGTGAGTATAAGCTACTCAGTAGGGACCCCGAGACCCCCGAAGGTCTCCCAAAATCCACAAAGAATAAACCACAAAGGAAAGATTCAATCACGAAGTAACATATGACACTGCTTAGGTATATGCCCATACATATACCTAAGTCATCAATTCTCGTTCGGCTCCAACATCCGAACCCAAGTACAACCCAGTCCACACAGGAAAGAAAATCTTAAATCCACATAGGATAGCACAACACAATCCACATAGGAAAGTAAAACAAGATTCATCTCACACAGGTATACTTCTTCGTATGACGATAGAGATGATCAGATATATCCATTGATTCATCTAAGTCGTCGGACCCACAAAGTATCGATTGTTAACAAACCCCCGCAATGACCCACACAGGATCGGACCCACACATGATCGATAGATAACTAACCCCCTCAATGACCCACACAGGATCGGACCCACATAGGATCTGTAGGTGCTGGCTCACACAGAACTGCTGAGTGCTGAACCACACAAGATCTGACCCACACAAGATCGGTAGCACTGATCCACATAGGATCGCTGAGTGATGTAGTCGTCGTCGTCGAATCCACAGAGGATCTCTGTACAGTCGTCGTCGTCACAGTAGCAAACGCAGTCAGCACTAGGGTTCCCGCACATAGCAAGCTCATTCGGGAGGGTCTGCTCCACGAGCCGAGAGGCTGATACATCAACTGACACATAGTCCAAAGTTGATGTATCCAAAAGTTCTGTATCGTCAACAGGAACTCAACGTCTCTGACGGCGCGTCAATCGGACGCCCGGTCTGAGAGTTATTGGTTTTTTCGTCCTAGGGGCCCGGTTAGTTTTTAAGTCAAAACCAACCCTAACATACTCCACCTACTTCTAAACCTTGGGCGGAGTAAGCCAAAAGATCCGTCTCACATAGAGGAATCCATCAAAGTCGACGGCATGTCAATCGGATGTCCGGAGCTCAAGTTACGAGCGTTTCTGCTCCGAGGGCCCGGTTGGTTTCGTGTACGAACCAACTCGGCCGAACCCAAAGTATTTGGAAACCTTGAGTACAATATAACGAAACCACTGTCTCAATCCAAGGATCACATCACCGCTGATGGGGCATCGATCGGAGGTCCGTAGCCCGAGATATGGGCAAATCAACCAAAAGGGTCTGAAAACGGGGGTTTCGGGCCCGGACTGACCTGGCCCGTGACCCCCTGGGTGGGCTCAAACCGGGTCGGCCCGGCGGCCCGACGTGCTGGCGTGCGGCTCCAGCTGGCTCGGTCGAATGGCCGGGCCGTTCGGTTATGCGGGGGGGGGGGGGGGGGGGGGGGGCGCTGCCCTCCGCCGTTCGACAACCGCGACCCCAATTAAGGGGCTGCTCAGCTGGCCATCCGAGGATTTTGACACCCGGTTCTTCCCCTGTCTGGACGGCCTGCCCTGGCCGGCCGGTTCCTACTCCACGGGACCGGCGACGGCCGGTCCCATCCCTGCTCTGATGCCGGTGGCCCATCTCCGGCCGTCGGTCACCCTGCTTCGCCGCGGCCTGGAATAGGCCGCGACCTTGGTCATCTGGTACGGCGCGACGACGTCGTGCTCTTTCACCGCAGCCCCACTCTGGCCACGGTGTCTTCGGGTTTCTCCGACGCGGCGTGATGGCGTCATGTCCTTGTTCTTTTCCATGACACCACGCAATGGCGCCGCGCATTCCTTGTCACACGATCACATGCGGTGTGATGGCACCGCCCCATTCTCGTTTCAAACCATAAAAAACAAACACAAGGATAAGGGAGGAGGGTCAGCCGTTTTTGTGCGGTCCGTACCCCTCTCGTTAATCGATAGCATTTGGTCTTATTTTCACGAAGAACGACAAGGTGGTAAACACGAACAAAATAATTAAATAACCCCTACCTTGAGCGTAGCTAGAACGGGGTTTTGCCGCGGAAAACGACGTCACGAGGTGAAGCTCCGTATGTTGACAAAGAACGTCCAAGGAGGAAGTGGCATCTCCTTTTCTTTGAAACGGGAAGAAGATTGAAAGAAGGTGCATTGTCGATCTTCGGAAAAAGGGGTCACACACCGTCTGCGGAGAGGAGAAGAGACGGCACTCGATCTCTTCTTACGGTGACAGCGTTCTTCGTCGAAGTCTTGGTGTTCTTCGTGATGAGGATGAAACACCCAATAGATCTCTCCTCAATCGTCCACACACAAAAACCAACCAAAATAAAATAAGGCTCGTCCTTATTTTATTAACTAATGCCACAATTCAAAAATAAAAACTTAATTTAATTAATTGAATTGGTGTGTTGGCATACTTAATGAGAGGAGAGGAAAAGTCACCCAAATGAAGGGAAGTTTAAAAGTTAAAAGTGTTACACAACTTAAGTGGGGGGTTAAGAGAAGTTAGGGAGTTAAGGGAATTGAAAATGTGGGGGTTCGTGTGGGACCCACCTCACCTTTAATCCACTCATGAGAAACTAACAATCAGTGGGTCCCACCCTAACTCCTTTACTTAGGTTCTAACACATGGAAAAGAGAAATAAAATTGTTAACGAAATTTTATTTCACTCACACTTAATCCCCAAATTTAAACAACTCACATCAAGAAAACGCAACTCCAGAAAAAGACGTTCCTAAGAAAATAACGGCGCTGCGGTTCCATTGGTTCCCTCGGAATTCGATTCCGAGCACCGGTTCAAAACATAGGAATTCCCGCTCGTTCGTTCACTGAACGTACCTGAGCTAAACTTCGGATAGAAATTCCGGGCACACCAGGCCTCGGAATCAAGTGTCGTCCGAAACTGCGTTCTTGTGAAATCCCTATGAAAATTAAGAAAAGTTTTCCCTTGAATTTTACGGGTCTTTACATTACTCCCACCTCAGGGCTTTGCGTCTATGTAAAGATACATTGAAAACCAGGGAAACAAATGTGGGTACTGAGCACGCATCTGAGCCTCCTGCTCCCAAGTGCTCTCCTGGAGATTCCCGTGCTGCCATCTGATGTGCACTAGAGGAATCGACCGTCCACGTAGGACCCGATCCTGTCGATCCTCGATCTCCACTGGGACCTCCATAAAAGTCACCCCATCATCAACGTCTAGCTCCCCATGGTCAATGATATGCGTCGGGTCGTGCATGTATCTCCTCATCTGAGATACGTGGAAGACGTCGTGCACCCGGTGCAACTGAGGTGGTAGAGCCAGGCGATAATCCACCTCACCAATCCTGCTGATGACCTGGAACGGTCCGATAAAGCATGGAGACAACATGCCACCTCAGCCAAATCTCCATAATCCACGTCATGGTGAGACACGCAAAAAGACGTGGTTGCCATCCTCGAACTCTAGTGGCCTTCGCCACCTGTCAGCATAAGACTTATGCCAGCTCTGAGCTATCCACATCTGCTCCTGGATGACCTGGACCTTCTCTGTCATGGCCTGAACCATCTCTAGTCCCACAAGTGCTGACTCCCCAGGGTCTGTCCAGCACAAAGGAGATCTGCAAGGTCGGCCGTACAATTCCTCGTATGGTTCCATCCCGATGGTGGAGTGGTAGCTGTTGTTGTACGCGAACTCAACCAAGGGTAGGTGGTCCTCCCAGCTGCGACCAAAGTCGAGGAAACATGCACGGAGCATGTCCTCGAGAGTCTAAATGGTCCTCTCCGTCTGACCATCCGTCTGATGGTGAAAGGCTGTGCTCAGACGTAGATGTGTCCCGAACGCCTCCTACAACCCCTTCCTATGCCGGGAAGTAAAGCGAGCATCTCGATCGGAGATGATAGATGATGGAACACCATGAAGCCGCACAATCTCCTGAATGTAAAGACATCCCAAGCTCTCCACTGAGCACGTCTCTCTGATGGGTAAAAAGTGTGCCGACTTGGTGAGTCGGTCAACAATCACCCAAATGGAGTCGTGACCTCTGGAAGTGCGTGTAAGTCCATCCATAAAGTCCATAGATATCCCGTCCCACTTCCACTCCGAGACCTCTAAGGATTGTACCAAGCCTGCTAGTACCTGGTGCTCTGCCTTCACCTGCTGGCAGGTGAGGCATCGAGAAATGAACTCCGCCACAGCCTTCTTCATGCCCGGCCACCAGTGCTGTCGTCTGAGATCCTGGTACATCTTCGCCACTCCAAGATGCACCGCCAAAGGAGAAGTGTGAAACTCTCTCAGCACCTCCTCCTGTAAAGAAACTGGTACCATGGTACGTCCTCTGAAAACGACGTCATGCTCTTCTCCAAAGGAGAAACCATCAGGTGCCTGTCTTGAGGATATCTGTGAACTCCGCGTCTCATAGTCAGCATTCCCACGCTGTGCCTCTCTGAACCGCTGCAGTAGTGGAGGGGTGACTGTGAGAGACTAAAGGAAGGCTACTCCATCTCTATCCATGCCTCTAGGGGAACTAGTCAATCTCTGTCTTATCTCCTGGATGCTCTGCTGACATCTGTCTGACCACACAAAGGGTTGACCCTTCCTCCTTAACGTTCTGCAAAGCCTCAAATATTTCTCCTTTGCCGAAAAGGGAAATCCGGTCTCATCCCCTGGATGAACTACGTTCCGTGCCTAATACAGTCAATCCCATCATTATTAGTTAATTCATGGAATGTATGACGTCGTATGGCATGGACGCTGCTACCAAGAGATCCAACCGTTACTCTCGCCTCCAAGGGTCGAGTCACACTATCGGCATCAGTGTATGGTCACTGGGTCTCCTCCAGTAAGAATCTCGCAAGTGAGGGTCAAGTCAACAGTTTTTAACTGACACCTCTTATTATTAACAAATAAAAGACAAGAAAGCCAACGTCACTATTTCAAGCGTCTTTTATTACTTCAACTCAAAGTACAGGGACACAAGGCAACACAAACAAAGAAGCTAGAGGCATTATGGTCAAGGGCCTCTATGCCTGGAGCTAGATCCGCACTTGTCCACCCGCTTCCAGAGCTCCATGATCGTAAGATTCAGCTTCCTAAAGCTATGTTCTCCCTTGAGGTCAGGGTGGACCTCCTGGTGGTGGTGGTGGTAGAGCCTCAACGCGTCGCCCACCACCTGCTGCTCGGCCAGATCCACTACCTCATCTGCCTGCTCCCTGCGGACCGTCACGGTCGAACCTCTGCCTCTGCATAGGTGCTTCCTCAACCGTCTGCTGCTCCTCTGCATAGAGGGTCAGGTAGTCACGAGCCATGTGTCCCTGCCCGCCGCATGCATAGCACTGTCTTCCAGTCGTAAGACTGGTTCTGTTGCCTGTGCCCTGCACCTCCGAGCCTGTATCCTGTGGTCATCGGCCCGATGTTCTGGCCCGCTTGGACCTCTGTGACATCTTTCTACTGCCCGCTGCAGAAGACTCCGCCAGGTGTCACCCCGCAGTAGGTCTCGCCGCAGGTGTAGACTTAGAAAGAAAGCTCTTGATGAGAATGTCTCTCTCCAGTACTCCTGCATGAGTCGGAATGCTGATGGAGATCAGTGATTCCCGGATCTCATGCCTCAATCCCTTCTCAATGGTCCGGGCCTAGAAGAATGGGTCCCGTACTATGTCAGTCGAGTAGCTCGAGAGATCGGTAAATCTCGCCGAGTACTGGGCGACTGTCAAGCTGCCCTGCCGTAGCTGAAGAAGCTCCTAGATGCACACCGCACGGAGGGTGGCTGGGATGAACTCCGAGCGGAATAGGCTATCAAAGTCCGTCTAGAGAAGAGATTCCTCAACGTGCACCTGGATCATCAAGCTCCACCATCAGCTCGCTGCCGCGTGCAGTAGGCTCGCTGCGAGGATCACCATGAGGTCTGCTGGTGTCCTCACTAACCAAAAAACTCATATCACTGCCTCTAGCCAGTCCTCGGATGTCTGGGGGTCCGTCTCCCCACGGAACCTGGGCGGTCGATGGCGCTGGAACTCATGCAGCCCACTAAGGCTACGTGCATCGTCAGCGGTTAGGGCTGGAAGCATCTGTGGCTCGGTGGGTTAAGGTACCGCCGGTGCCTCAGCTGACAAAGGGCCCTACACCGAGGCCTCGTCGCTCGGTGGGCTGTCGTCTAGCTCAACTCTCAGAACCCTAGATGGCTGCCATCGTGGGGCCATCCTGAAAAGGAAATAGGTGCACCACGGTCAGAACAGTATAACTTGTGAGCTAATACAAAGTAATCACAAAGAAAACTTGAAACACACATGCAATCAATGTTTTCGTGCATTAAGTCGGAAATCAGAAGTCAGGGTCCTAGTGTACGGATACGTCGGCCGTTGCACCAACACTAGACTCCCTGGACTGATAACCACACCCAATACCCTTAACAATATTTCTTCACATAGAAAATATCAGAGTCCCATGTTCTGTGGTAGAACCGAACTCCTCTGATACCAATTTTTCACGACCCGTCCTTAGGGCCTGTGCCATGACTACCCCAAGCCCTCCTTCCATAGGCCAGGGGCTGGCGACTAGCACCAAGGCGTAATTTCCCGATAAAAAGGGAAGGCACTGCCTTTGTAAAGTAAACAAATACCACAGAGAAAGCAAGCAGCAGAAGTAAACACTAAGTAGAAGCTGGTACAACAGTAAGTGTGGAAATGTAAGTGGGCCAGTATACAAACCCAAACTGAAAGTAAAATACAACTAGAAGGGAAAACAAAAACTGAAAAGTAAATCTACAACATCGAGCTGTCCACTGGAAATCCCACCTAAAGGGTGAGTACAGATAGCCTCCACAGCTCCTCGGGTCCAGCCGTCCGCTCCGAGTTTGTCCTGCCCAGTGGTCCACCTCCAGGTACTGACCTGCACCGCTAGCCTCAACCACGATCAGCATTGTCTGTTGTCTGCAACCAACACAACTTAGTGCGGGCATAGCCCATGAAGGGGTGAGTAGAAGCTACTCAATATGGACACCGAGACCCCCGAAGGTCTCCCAAAATCCACAAAGAATAAACCACAAAGGAAAGATGAAATCATGAAGTAACATCCGACACTGCTTAGGTATATGCCCATACATAAACCTAAGTCATCAATTCTCATTCGACTCCAACATCCGAACCCAAGTACAACCCAGTCCACACAGGAAAGCAAAACGTAAATCCACACAGGATAGCACAACACAATCCATATAGGAAAGTAAAACATGATTCAGCTCACACAGGTATACTTCTTCGTATGATGATAGAGATGACCGGATATATCCATTGATTCATCTAAGTCATCGGACCCACAAAGGATCAATAGGTAACTAACCTTCGCAATGACCCACACAGGATCGGACCCACACAGGATCAATAGGTAACTAACCCCCGCAATGACTCAGACAGGATCGGACCCACACAGGATCTGTAGGCGCTGGCTCACACAGAACCGCTGAGCGCTGACCCACACAGGATAAGACCCACATAGGATCGGTAGCACTGGTCCACATAGGATTTCTGAGTGCTTTAGTCGTCATCGTCGAATCCACTGAGGATCTCTGTACAGTCGTCGTCTTCACAGTAGCAAACGCAGCCAGCACTAGGGTTCCCGCACACAGAAAGATCATTCGGAAGGGTCCGCTCCACGAGATGAGAGGCTAATACATCAACTGACACATAGTCCAGATTTTATGTATCCAAAAGTTCTGTATCGTCAACAGGAACTCAACGTCGCAGACGGCGCGTCAATCGGACGCCCGGTCTGAGAGTTATTGGCTTTTCGTCCCTGAGGCCCGGCTAGTTTTTAAGTCAAACCCAACCCGACCGTACTCCACCTGTGTCCAAACCTCAGGCGGAGTAAGCCAAAAGATCTTTCTCACTAATAGGAATCCATCAAAGTCGACGGCACGTCAATCGGACGTCCGGAGCTCAAGTTACGAGCGTTTCCGCTCCGAGGGCCCTGTTGGTTTCGTGTACGAACCAACTCGGCCGAACCCAAAGTATTCCAAAACATTGAGTGCGATATACCAAAACGACCACCTCGATCCAAGGATCGCATCGCCGTTGACAGCGCATCGATCGGAGGTCCGAAGCCCGAGATATGGGCAAAAGAAGAAAAAGGGTCCGAAAACTCGGGTTTCGGGCCCGGACTGACCCGGCCCGAGACCCCCTGGGTCGGCCCGGCTGGTGCGCGGCCCCAGCTAGCTCGGTCGAACAGCCGAGCCATTCGGTTATGCGGGGGGGGGGGGGGGGGGGCTTCCTCCCGCTGTTCAGAAACCGCGACCCCAATTAAGGGGCCGCTCAGCTGGCCAGCCGGGGGTTTTGACCCTTAGCTCTTCCCATGTCCGGTCGGCCTGCCCTGGCCGGCCGGTTCCTGCTCCACAGGACCGGCGACGTCCAGTCCCCTCCCTGCTCCGACGCCGACGTCCCGTCTCTGGCTGCCGGTCACCCTGCTTCACCGCGGCCCGGAATCGGTCGCGACCTTGGTCGTCCGGTACGGCGCGACGGTGTCGTGCTCTTCCACCGCGGCCCCGCTCCGGCCGCAGTGTCTTTGGGTTTCTCTAACGCGGCGCGATGGTGTCATGTCCTTGTTCGTTTCCACGGTGCGGAACGACGGCACTGCACATTCCTTGTCGCACGATCACACGCGGTGCGATGGAACCACGCCATTCTCGTTTCAAACCACAAAGAAACAAACACACGGATAAGGGAGGAGGGTTGGTCGTGTTTGTGCGGTCCGGCCCCCTCTCGTTAATCGATAGCATTTGGTCGTATTTTCACAAAGAACAACAAGGTGGTAAACACGAATAAAATAATTAAATAACCCCTACCTTGAGTGTAGCTAGAACGGGGGTTCGCCGCGGAAAACGACGTCGCGAGGTGAAGCTCTGTATGTTGACGAAGAACGTCTGAGGAGGAAGTGGCGTCTCCTTTTCTTTGACACGAGAAGAAGATAAAAATAGGGTGTGTCGTCGATCTTTAGAAAAAGGGTTCACACACTGGCTACAGAGAGGAGATGAGACGACACTCGATCTCTTCTTACGGTGATGGCGTTCTTCGTCGAAGTCTTGGTGTTCTTCTTGATGAAGATGAAACACCCAAGAGCTCTCTCCTCAATTGTCCACACACAACAAACAACCAAAATAAAATAAGGCTCATCTTTATTTTATTAACTCATGCCACAATTCAAAAATCAAAACATAATTTAATTAATTGAATTGGTGTGTTGGCATACTTAATGAGATGAGAGGAAAAGTCACCCAAATAAAGGGAATTTTAAAAGTTAAAAGTGTTACACAACATAATTGGGGGGTTAAGAGGAGTTAGGGAGTTAAGGGAATTGAAAAGTTGGGGGCTCATGTGGGCCCTACCTCACCTTTAATCCACTCAAGAGAAACTAACAATCAGTGGGTCCCACCCTAACTCCTACACCTAGGTTCTAACACATGGAAAAGAGAAATAAAATTCTTAATGAAATTTTATTTCACTCACACTTAATCCACAAATTTAAACAACTCATATCGAGCAAACACAACTCCAGAAAAGGCGTTAATAAGAAAATATCGGCACTGCGGTTCCATCGGTGCCCTCAGAATTCGATTCTGAGCAATGGTTTAAAAGATAGGAATTCCCTCTCGTTCGTTCACTGAACGTACCCAAGGTAAACTTCGGATAGAAATTCCGGGCACACCGGGCCTCGGAATCAAGTTCCGTCAGAAACTGCGTTCTTGTAAAAACCCAAAGAAAATTAAGAAAAAATTTCCCTTGAATTTTACGGGTCTTTACATCATGACATATTATATAGGATTATTTGATGATCCATTTTTATTCCTATTGTCTAATAGGTATTGTCTTCATCATGTTATGAATTTTTTATCCCTTACTAGGATTTATAGATTACCCATTTTTATATATGCCATCAGGTTACCCCATGTAGTGTTATATATGAATGGAAATTTTAGTTTTATTATTGATGATTTCAATAAATATGTTTCTATTCATGTTTTATGTTGTTTTTTAATGTACCTTTTTTCCCAAGTAAACTATACATATTGCCCTTTAATGTTGTATTAATTGTATTTTTAAGTAATAAAAAATGTCTAAATGTGAAATAAAGAGAATGGTTGTTATAGTTGGTATCAAATGATATGTTTAGTTATTTTAGTAATTTTGGATTGGAAAACCCAAGAGATATCGTTATGATTTGAGAACTCTTGATAATGACATAGGGATGTGAATAATTATAAGAAAACTAACCAATTAAGTACAACATATGTGTTTTTTCACAAAAATGTATCCCTGTATGGATAATACATGTCACGAACCACCTTCAGAAGAAGGAGGGAAGGGACAGTAGATTGCTAGACCCTAACTTCTTTATGTTGATGGAGAGATAATGACCCCCAAGACCCGCCTTCAATAGGTCCCGGAGTTGGGACTATCACCAAGGGTATAGAATCACACATAATATGGAAGGCATTACCCTTTTATTTTAATAGAATCGAGAGATAAGATAGAAACCCCAACAACACCCAAGCTGAAAGTAAAGGTAAGGGCAAATGTAAACCACTCCCATATGCATGTACAAAAGTAAGGGAATACCAGCCACAAAATTCATAAGGTAAAGTACCAAGAAAAAGGAAAATGACAACAACAACTACCCTAAGGTCCGAGCTAGTACGTTCCCACATGATCCCTAATGTCCTCCTGGATACCTAAAAACAGTTTTATATACGTAGGGTGAGCATAAAAGTACACCCAGTAGGGAAACCAAAGACTCTTGTTCACAAGTTGAGAGGCATCCTAATGCCCTGTGAGAAAAGAATACCAAAGCACCTAGAAAGGAAAAACTATCCACCCAAGTCTCACCAAGGATCACTCCCCAAATAACCCAAATAAAGTAATGTATAGTAATAGCACATCGATATTTGGGTACCCCTCTCTACTTTCCCACTTGTTATTGAAGACATCCTACACATCGTACCAATCCTACCATTCTCAATGCAGTCCCACTGCCATTACCTGCCCGCACACACCGTGGTCATAACCTCACCTCAGTCCCACTACCAAACCCCTCCCACACACACTTGGGACAGAACAACTACTTCCATGCCCGAAAACACCTAGGCCTCATTCCGAAGACACTTGGGAAACAACCTACCCACAGAAACTTCGGCCAACCACCACAACTACACCGCACGAGGATTCTTGGGATAATAATGTACCTCGGGCCATCACAGCCTACCCTAAGAGTCTTGGGTTATTTGGGAAAGGGAGCAGAAAAGGATCTAATAACTAGCCACTCATCGGAGTGTTGGAAAAAACACCCTCCCCATTAAATGGTGTGTTTGGCACTAAGTGCTCAACATGGGTAGGCGCGAATGGGAAACATAAAAGCTACAGATATATGTATAGGTAACAAACACTCATCCCAACCTTGGGGTTAAACCTAAGCGCAAACAACCTTGATACTATTCACTCAAAAAAGAAGTCACGACACTCGCAGCCAAGTCACAGCTCATTCCCAAACAAATTCCCCACTCTACCATTCTTGTTTCACATTCAATTGATCCCATTAGGGTTAATTATTCACTACCGGGAAATTAACAGGAATAACCACAAACCAAAAAGGAAAGAGACATCCAAACAACAATTTAAGCATTCACACTCGGTTCTCTTGCATGTTCACAACAACAAAGGGATAAGTGAGATCCCTTGATGTAATGGAACCAAAGAAAACCCCGAGACATAGCCCCGTGTCCCCAAAACCAATAACTGATGATTTCTCAACAATAGAGGATTCCACCCCTATTCGTGATATAAGCTGAGTAACCACACACCCTCAAATTCACAACCAGAGAAAGTATAACCACATGGGATCCCATCCCCACCCATATTACCCTAGAAATTGGTGTTTGAAAGAAACAACCAAACTGCAACCACCAACACAAGGCAGGCCCATGCTGTTATTTTTATATTTAAAATATTTAACACACTCCATATTTTCAATTGCATTGTGCTTTAACGAGGGTTATGACAGAAAAGGGTTGATCCTGGTGCCTTCAATTTATTTAACCGAATCTACGTAATTAACTAATTCCATTCTACCTTTGTTTAAAAATCCTAGAGCATTTAGGTTCATTAGTTCACAGAGAAATACCACCAATGGCCATGATTTTAATTGAGCATAGGCTCGTAAAATTCACATAAAAATAAAATAGAAGAGTACAACAGAACATCGATCACACCCCCCTTCATTCTTTAATAGTCCGTTCATTATATTCATTATGTTTTGTTTAGTCGATTCCTACATAGGAAAATGTGTACCCACCCCGCATGATACACAGAAAGGAGAGGAAAAGGAAATCCCTACTTGATCATGCGCTAGGAACAGGGGATGCACGACTTGTAGGTAAGGGGCATTGGGGACTCCAAGGGTGAGCGAAAAGCTCCAGCAGAGGCGCACCACAAGCATGGGAAGAAGGTTCTCTAGGTGCACCTGGGGAAGAATGAATCTTCTCAAATTAATAAGAGGAAAAGGGAATTCATGTGTGATATATATAGATAAGATCCCGTTGTTACTGGATATGAGAATTTTGAATGCCTGGAATGTCGGATCATGGTTTCCCATGAAGATGGGTGGTTACACATGACTGAATTAATTATTATTTAGTAGGGAGGTTTCTCCGGATCTTTAGATATTAATTATGGGTTAAAAATGGCCTTGAAACGGCTTAAAAGGTCAAAAGGCCTAAAAGAGGCGTTATGGGAAAAACAGAAGAAGGAAAACTCGACAAGGCTGGATAACACTGATGGGTCGGTCATGCCGATTGGTTGCACCAAAAGATGTGAAACCCCTTAGGATCCTAGAATTTGGCAAAGGGATGGATCAGGAAGGTCTGGGCCATTACATCAGATACTTCTCAAACTATTCTTGCCCTCAAGAATCCAGAACCAGACCCAAAAGAATGAGGGGGGGGTCCGAATAACCACCCCGGAAGATACCACTTAGGAGTGAACCTCTCTAGAAAAGGAAAACCTTATCTCAGGAACAATCATGGACTTTCTACCGCTCCTTTCCCCGTGAAACCATGAAAAAAAAAAAACCGTCTGGCCATGTGGGAGAGGGGTTTCCCATCCTCCGTGTTAAGATACTATCCTCTTTGGGCAGCACTGACTTGACCGCACGGGTTCAAGCACATCCACTTAAATGCATTCTAACTTTGAATCAGGTCCTCCCCTCCCCATCCTTTATGATACTTCACACACAGTCATACCATAATCAACAAGGTAATGCATTACAAACCAAACTAGTACTGACAATATAGGATAAGACTCAAAATAACTCTACGTACTGAGTACTCATCTATGCTTGCCTCTCCCAGGTGCTCTCTTCAAGCCCACCATGTCCACATAAAAAACGAACCAAGGGTATAATTCACCCATGAAGTACCTTCTCCTCACGACCCTCAGTCATCACTCGTATCCCCAAGAATGTTGCATCGTCTTCGATATCTAGCTCTCACCAATCATGGAAACATGAAATGTCATGAAGATATCTTCGGAGTGGGGATATATGGAATGCATCGTGTATCCTCAGAAGTGGTGGTGGTAGCGCTAGCTGATAAGCCACTTCGCCAATCCTCCACAACACTTCGAAGGGTCTGATGATCCTAGGAGAAAGTTTACTTCCCTTGTCGAACCTCTGATGTCCACTCCGAGGGGAGACCTTCAAGAACACGTGGTCCCTGACATCAAATTCCAAGGGTCTCCTCCTATAATCGGCATATGATCTCTGCCTGTCCTGATCCGCCGTCATCCTTTCTTGTATAAGCTGAACCTTCTCTGTCGTGCCCTGCACCACCTATGGTCCAAGAACACCTGCTTCCCCAACCTCAGTCTGACACATGGTTGAGCGACACGGTCTTCCATATAGGGATTCAAATAGAGCCATGCCAATGGTAAAGTGATGGATATTATTGTAGAAATACTCTACCAGAGGCAAGTGTCGCACCCATGATCCCCCAAAGTCCAGAACGCATGCTCGGAGCATATCTTCCAGGGTCTGGATGGTACGCTCTATCTACCCATCTGTCTGGGGGTGGAAGGTAGTGCTAAGGTGAAGCTGGGGTGCCGAAAGCATGCTGTAAACCCCTCCAAACTCTTGAGGTAAATCATGAATCCCTATCTGAGACTATGGACCTTGGAACCCCATGAAACTGCACCACCTCGTCCATATACCTCTGTGCTAGAGCGTCCACTGCACTCGACTCCTTGATTGCCAAAAAGTGAGCTAATTTCGTCAACCGGTCCACTACTACCCAGATGGCGTCACACCCTCCTTGAACCTTGGGTAGCCCCATGACGAAATCCATAGAGATGTCATCCCACTTCCACTTAGGGACACCTAAAGGTTAGAACAAACCACCTGGAACACACTGTTCAGCCTTCACCTGCTGACACACTAGGCACATGGCCATAAACTCTACCACTGCTCGCTTTACTCCGGGCCAACAAAACTGTCTCCTCAGACCCTGGTACATCTTGGAAATTCTTGGGTGTACCGCTAGGGGTGAGTTGTGGAACTCAGTAAGAACATTTCCACGCATCGCCTCTGAAACAAACATCTTCCCCCGGAAGAGCATCCGATTCTGACCATCATCCATCCACCCTTCCGGAGCATCGCCATGGTCAACTCGGTCATGCATCACTTCTCACTTCGAGTCTCCCCACTGATACTCTTCCACTTGCCGCAACAGAGGAGACTGTACTATTATCTGATACAGGTAACCTCTACCGCTATTCATCCTCGCATCCAGGTGCAAGGCAGTCAACTCCTCCATCGCCTTCCAAAAGTCTACCGACTCTCAGACCTTGTCCTTTTGCGACCTCCTGCTCAAAGCATCGGCCGATACATTCCCTTTTCCGGAAGTGTGGCAAATATCAATATCATAATCCTGGAGGAACTCTATCCACATTTTTTTCCACAAATTTAGGTCCTGCAGGGAGAAGATTTACCTCATGCTTTTGTGATCCGTGAAGATCAAAAAGCATTCTCCAATGAGAAAATGTCGCCACATCTTTAGTGAGAAAATGAACATTTCAAGCTCCAGATTGTGGGTGGCCTAATTACGCTCATAAGGTCATAGCTGTCTAGACCCATAAGAGATCACTCCTTGTCGTTGCATCAGCACACACCTGAGGCCTTGCCCTGAAGCATTAGAGTACACCTCATACGCCATCCCTTCTTATAGAAATCTCAGCACTAGGGCACTAACCAACTTCTTTTTCATGTAACTGATGGCTACCTTGCACTTCTCACACCATACGAAAGCCCAGTACTTCTTGGTCAAGGTCCTCAAAGGTACTGTAACTCGATAGAAGTTGTGTATAAACCACTGGTAGTAACCTACCAGCCTAAGGAAACTACGAACCTCTGCCAAGTTCTTGGGTGTGGACCATGAAACAACCACCTCGACCTTCAATTGGTCCACCGATACTCCCTTCTCGAACACCACATGCCCAAGGAAGTGCACATCTCGCATCCAGAACCTGCACTTCAACAACTTCCCATAGATTTGGTGCCATCAGAGGACCTCCAAAACCGTCCTCAGGATCTCAGCGTGGTCCTCCTCTGATCTTGAGTAGATCGGGATGCCGTCAGTGAACACGACTATGAACCGATCTAGGTATTCTTGGAAAACAGAGTTCATGAGTCCCATGAACACAGTAGGAGCGTTCGTAATGCCAAACTTCATGACCACGGACTTGAAGTGCCCATATCTACATCTGAAGGTTTTATTCAAGATGCCTCCCTCCTTCAGCCTCAACCGGTGATATCCAGACTGCGGGTTGATCTTCGAGAACCATACTGCCCCCTTGAGTTGGTCAAAGTGATCATCTATCCTCAGAAGACGGTAGAAATTCTTGATTTTCACCTAATTCAACCACCTATAGTCTATGCACAACCAAAGACCACTGTCTTCCTTCTTCAAAAACAAGACTAGAGCACCCCATGGTGACGCACTTGGTTGGACATAACCCCTCTTTATCAGATCTTCAATCCGAATCCAAAACTCTTGTAGCTCCGAAGGTGCCATCTGATTGGGAGCCATCGAAATTGAATGAGCACCAGGCTGAAAGTTTATCCCAAACTCGCTATCTTTTCAAGGGGGTAGTGTCATCACCTCCTCAGTGAAGACGTCCATAAACTCACTAATGATACCCGGATCTTCCACCATCTTAGAATCCACTGATTCCACTGATAGCTCAACTAACAAGGCGAGGAAGGATTCCTCCCACTAGCTGCTTTTCTAGCAACCTTGTTCGCCAATGAAAGTCACCTGTTGGCCGCCCAAGTCTAAAAACACAACCCTTCCTCAGAAACCGTCAATGAAGTCACATATAGAGAAAAAATAGTCAATGACTAGGATGACATCGTATGGTTGTATCTGCAACAGAAGAAGATCCATGGCTGGCTGATGTGGCCCTATCATCAGTCTGTGTCCTCGACAAACATACAACAAGTTGGTCTGACCTCCGACAAGTGTGCTCAGTGGAAGGGGCACTGGAAGTCTCTTAGCATCTAAACTCAGAGCATGATCTAGACTGGGTGTAACAAAGGAGTGAAAACCTCCTGTATCGATCAAGGCATACGCAAGGGTACTAAACAAGCTAATTGTACCTCGAATGACCACTAGCCCAACTGGAACTAATTCCTCTGTGGTGTAAAACTACCCATGCCCAGCTCCTCTGCACCTCGGCTGTTGGATGCCTCCCCGGCCATGCCCTGGTTGAGGTCCCTGAGGAGCGCCCTGGGGGTGGCCTCCTCCTGCAATGTCTTCTCTCGGGGGAGCGGGAGCACGCTGCCCCTGCTACTGCGGCTGAATGGGCCTAGCTAGAAGGTGTTGCTAAGGTGGGTGATGGGCCTGCCCATAGCCTTTGTACTACAACCTATCCGGGACCTTGTTTCATAGGTTCCCATGGCTGCCACAGACGAAGGACCTCAGTCCCGAGCCCCAAAGGATAGTGCAAGGACAGGGAGACCAGAACTGGAACTACTGCGGCCTACTCCCTGCTTGTCGGAATCTAGAGGGCCTTGATGCTAGAGGCCTACTGCTGAAGGCCTTTCCCTTTAATGATCCCAACTGAATTCCCTCACGTGACACACCTCCTAGTGTGTGCATCCTCTCCACCACTTCAGCCTTCTTTTCCACCTCCATGTATGTCGATAGGGTAAAGGGGGGTAACAACGTACTGAAGAGAAGGTTAGAGTGCCTCCTCTAAACTTCATGCCCAAGACTCCTCATCCAGAAAGATGTCCAGAGAAAATCGAAGGAGATCCGTGAACTTGATTCCCAATTCTCTTACTGACATACTCTCCTAATAGAGCGAGAGTAGCTATTTTCCTCTTCTCGGCCTTCATCGTGGAAAAGAGGAATTCCGTCCGGAACTCCTTCTCAAAATCAACCCATGTAATATTAGCCTCCTTCCTTTCTCTAAGATAAAGCATCCACCACTGACATGTTTTTCCTCGCATCTGGATGACTGCCAGAGGAACCCAGTACTTTGTCAGAGCTCGAATCAATCTGAAAGCTATCACTAGCTCCTCGATCCAGCTTTACATCTCCATCTCCAAGGTGTTTCCCTCATACTTCCCGAGGTTCTATCGCTGGAAAGCACGAAGCGTCTTCTGCCACTTAACATCCTCCTCCTCTCGGTCAGCCCTCCGTCGGCCAGCCAAGTCAACCTCCTAGGCCTCGATCACCCGTACAACTCGTGTTCATCTCCCATGTCCCATAGCTGCAAGGTAAACAATGATTTCCTAAGCCCAATTAGTGTAGAATATTGTTCTTAAATTCTACATAAACTTATTATTCATTTTAATTCCACAAAAATTCCTAGAAACACGAGAACAAAAGTCATTATGATGCATGTACCTTTCCTAGGGTCTCTACCCCATAGTCAGTGTAGCCTCACTTTGTCATTCGATAGGTCCAGAGTCCTTGCTTCAGATCACGGGGGACCCCTAAACTCCCGTGTCCTAGCTGGTCTTCCCTGGCCTAATTCACATTCGAGGTCACCCAACACTGTTGCCCTACCATCCCAAACAATCCTCACTATGTCTAACTCCAAACACCATCCTATCTCTCAACCTCACCTCTTAAACCATTCTGTCACAACCCACCTTCATGAAAAAAGGGAAGGGACAACATATTGCCAGACCCTTCCTTTTATAAGTTGAAGGAGAGATAATGACCTCTGAGACCCGCCTTCAACTGGTCCTGGAGTAGAGACTAGAAACAAGGGTATATAATCACACACAAGATGGAAGTAATTACCATTTTATTTTAGTAGAATCGAACAATAAGATAGAAACCTCAATAACACCCATGCTGAAAGTAAAGGTAAGGCCAAAATTAAACCACTCCCATATGCATGATCAAAAGTAAGGGAATACAAGACACAAAACTGCAAAGGTAAAGTACATAGAAAAATGAAAATGACAACATAATCTACCCCAAGGTCCAAGCTAGTATGGTCCAGAACGATCCCTGATGTCCTCCTGGAAACCTGAAAACAGTTTTATATATGTAGGGTGAGCATACATGTACACTCAGTAGGGAAACCAAAGACTCTCATGCACAAGTGGAGAGGTATCCTAATGCCCTGTGAGAAAAGAAAACCAAAGCACCTAGCAAGGAAAATCAATCCGCCCATGTCTCACCAAGGCACACTCCCCCAATAATGAAAGAAAGTAATGTATAGTAATACCACATCGATATTTGGGTACCCCGCGCCACTTTCCCACTGGTTATTGAAGAAATCTTACACATCAAACCAATCCCGCCATTCTCACTGCAGTCCGACAGCCATACCCTACCCGCACACACCTGGGCCAAAACCTCACCGTAGTCCCACTTCCAAACCCCGCCCACACAAACCTGGTCCAGAACAACTACGGCCACGCCCGAAAACACCTGGGCCTCATCGCGAAGACACTTGGGAAACAACCTACACGCAGACACATGGAACAACCACCACAACTGCCCCTCCCAAAGATTATTGGGATAATAATGGACCTCATTCCATCACATCCATCCCGAAGAGTCTTGGTCTATTCGAAAAACAGAGTAGAAAAGGAGATAATAACCAGCCACTCATAGGAGTGTTGGGAAAAACACCCTCCATGTGAATTGGGGTGTTCGACACTATGTGCTCAACATGGGTGGGGCGCGAATAAGAAACATAAAAGCTATAGAGATATGTATAGGTAAAAACACTCATCCCAACCTAGGGGTTCCAAAACCTAATCGCAAACACCCTTATTACTATTCAATCACAAAAAAGTCACGGAACTCGTGGCCAAGTCACAACTCATTCCCAAATTAATTCCCTACTCAACCATTCTTGTTTCATGTTCATGTGATCCCATTAGGGTGAATTATTCACTACCGAGAAATTAACAAACATAACCACAAGCCAAAAAGGAAGGAGACAACCAAACATCAATTTAATCATTCACAACCAGTTCTCTTGCAAGGTCACAACAATAAAGTGATAATTGAGATCCCTCGAAGTACAGGAACCAAAATAAACTCTGAGACACAGCCCTATGTCCCCAAAACCAAGAAACAATGATTTCTCAACAATAGAGGATTCCAACCCAATTCATGGTATAAGCAGAGTAACCACACACCCTCAAATTCACAACCAGTGAAAGTATAACAACAAGGGATCCCATCCCCAACCATACTACCCCAGCAATCGTCCCGTGAAAGAAATAACCAAACTGCTACCATGAACAGAAGGTAGTCTCATGCAGGTATTTTTAGATTTAAAAGATTTAACACACTCCATGGTTTCAATTCCACTGTGCTTTAACCAGGGTTATCACAGAAAAGGGTTGATCCTGGTTCTTTCAATCTATTTAACCGAGTATACATAATTAACCAATTCTATGTTACCATTTTTTAAACATCCAGGAGCACTGAGGTTCATTAGTGCATAGAGAAAGACCACCAACGGCCATGATTTTCAGTGAGAATAGGCCCGTAAAATTCACATAAAAATAAAATAGAATATTACATCAGAACATCGATCACACCCCCCTTCATTCTTTAAATGTCCGTTCATTATCTTCATTATATCTGGTTTAGTCAATTCCCACATAGGAAAAAGTGTACCCACCCCGCATGATACACAGAAAGGAGAGGTGAAGGAAAACCCTACTTGATCACGCTCTAGGAATAGGGGATGCATGACTTGCAGGGAAGGGACGTCGGGGACTCCAAGGGTGAGCGGAAAGCTCCGGCAGAGGTGCAACACAAGCACGGGAGGAAGGGGCTTCAGGTGCACCAGGGGAAGAACAAAGCTCGTCAAAGGAAGAAGAGGAAAAAGGACTTCCCGTGCGATATATATAGATAAGACCCCGTTGTTACTGGATATGATAATTTTGAACGCCTAGAATGTTGGATCTTGGTTTCCCACGCAGTTGGGTGGTTACACATGACTAAATTAATTATTATTTAGTATAGAGGTTTCTCAGGATTTTTAGACATTAATTATGGGTTTAAATCAGCCTTGAAACACCTTAAAAGGTCAAAAGGCCTAAAAGAGGCGTTAATGGAAATCCTGTGGAAGGAAAACCTCACATGTCTGGATAACACCGATCAGTCGGTCGCACTAATCCGTCCCACCGATTGGTCGTGCCTGTCTGTCACGCCGATCGGTACCACTGATTCGTCGCGATGATCAGTCATGCCGATCAGTCGTGTCGATCAGTTACACTGAATGAGGTTTGACCACTTAGTATCCTAGAATTTTCTAAAGGTATGGATCATGAGGGTCTGGGCCATTACAATACAATTAGACTTGGTTCGATAATAGATGTACCTAGTTTTAACAACTATGAAAAGTTGTTCTGGGCCTGACTCAAGGGGATATGGTACATTAAATTGGACCTTACTACACACCTGGTTTGACACTCCCTAATGATATGCTCTGGTAAATATATAAGATCATTTGGAACCATTATTAAGGGAAAAATTTCTCCAAAGAATATATGTTAGGAAATAAATCATGGACCACATCGAATAAATCCAAGAAATTCAGAAGTTGTGAAATAAATGTAATTTACAATTGATCTATTAATTATAATTGGATTTCACATTATGTGTTTAATATTTCAATATTTTAATATACTCATTCCCAATTTTCCCTTTATTATATCCAACGGCTGGTAATATGTTGAATCGGGTTAACAACTGATGTAAGGGGCAATGGGATGACTGTCAAAAGAGATGCCCGATCCAATGGCAGAGGGAATCAAAAAAATTGTCACAATAATCTCTTAGCTAAATCATGTTCTGAATAGAATCCTAGTTCAAGAGGAGTTACAAAAATCCTCTATGGATAAATAATTTACAATCAAGAGCTTCATGGGACAAAGGCCTCCATCTTTAAATAGATCAATTGACCCTTAATCAAAGAACAATGGATTAACTCCATTTAGAAGATATTCTCCAACCATCAATGTTCTAAACAAGAGAAGGTTCTTTGGGATATTTATGTAAATGGGGGTGAATTTTATAAGTAATTTACATTAATCAAAAATATGAATCCTGATGAAGAGATCGAAGTAATTGAGTGGAAGGAATTATAAAAAATGTTATTGGCTAAATATTTTACTCGGACACTTCATCTTAAAATGGAAAGGTCTTTCCTCTCCCTCAAGAAAAAATATGACGAATCTATTGGGAAATATTTTGAAAACATCACAAGACAATCATGATACAAATATTTTTTTCATTACACCAAAATATAAGGTAGACCTCTTCTTTATTAAAAAAATCCTAGTCTATGAAAAGCCTTGGTAATCAATGAATTTGATAGAAATGAGGAATTTGACTGATGTTCCTTCCAATTCAAAATGAAAATTTGCGGATCCTATGGATGTTGTGGGGATATGAAGATGAAAGTAGAGTTTAATTCTTGAATTATGATGGATAAATCCAACAATGATATTAAATTTCAATATCCCACTTGTTAAAGGTGCAAAAGAAGCGCCCCATAAATTAACTAAGGGAAATAATAAATTGCAATAGATTTATAAGGTAAGGGAACCTAGACAATGATTTCGTATTTGAGAAACTGACCAATGTGAAAGATGATTGGAATTCTCTAGTCAACCCTTGATATGTTGTTCCCTGATTCAACTACAAGGAACCCGAGAACATTGTGAACTAATGCCCTAAGCCATGTATTCTTAGAGGAAATCAACAGCCTCCAAGGCAGCAAGGGATGACCTTTTCTATCACTACTACCGAAGTGAATCCAAACAATGAAGTGGTAATAGGTATGCTAGTTATTAAACAATAATATACAACATTCTTTTTTATTATGGTTCTATGCATTAGTTTATATGATAAAGGTTTAGTTTAACTATCAGAACTCAACTATAAATCATGAATGTAGTGATGTGGGTGAAAAAATTGGGAAATTATTACATCCCAAGTATATAACTCTTCCCTTGTCATCATTTGTGGGTTGAACTTCCCATTGAATATTTTCATACACTAGTGGAATATTATGAAATTTTGGGCATGGCGCAGCATACATTATATAGACCCAACATAAAATGCGGCAAGAAGGAAATCAGTTTCCATCTGTCGAATCAACCACCAATTCTATAAAAGTGTAATAAGGAAGATGAATCTTTTATAGAACCATATTCATAAGAATGGATATTATTTCCCTAAAAAAAGTGTATCTAGATGAAATTATTAAGTCTAATGAAATGATCATAATCAAATACATTCCTATTGTTAGGGAATACACTGATATGTTTCCTAAGGAATTTTTCATTCTTCCTCCTAGCTTAGATTTCAAATTTTTAGTCGAACTTATACTCAGGGCATTTCCAAAATCAAAGATTTCGTATATGATGGTTGTTATGAAGTTTCAGAAACTAAAGAAGAAAATACAGGATAATATTGATAAAGGATTCATACTCCCAACTATGTCACCATAGTGTCTGTCAGTCCTCTTCTTCAAGAAGATGGATGGTCCAATCTACTTTTCACTAATTATCATGAGCTCAACAACATCATGATAAAGAACATGAATCCATTTCCATGAATTGATGATTTGTTTGATAAGCTAAGTTGACCAGAATACTTCTCTAAGGTGTCTCTATAGTTGGGATATTACCATGCTAGGGGAAGGATGATATCCCCAAGACTACGTTTCATACATGGTTTGGGTACAATGAGTTCATTGTGATGCCATTCGACTCAATAATGCTCCAGTAATCTTCATGGATTTATTGGACAGAGCCTTCTGATATTACCCAAACATGTTTTTGGTGTCCTTTAGAGATGATATTATAATATATTAAAAAATAAAGGAGGATCTTGAGAAACACCAAGAATTGTTCTAAAGACCTAATGAAAGGATAATCTCTATAGAAGGTATAGGTAGTGTGATTTATATTTGAAAGAAGTCTCATTCTGGGGGAACATCATCGTAATCAATGGGATGTCTATCGATCCTTTAAATAATAAAGTAATTGATCCATGGCCGAGGAGAGAATCTATAAAATATATCCCTAGATTCCATGCATTAATTGGATATTATCTCCTATTTGTGAGAAATTTCTCATTATTTTAAAACCCTCTTACTATGATAACTCATAGGAGATTAAAATTTTCATTGAATGATGAATGTGAATAAATATTCATGAAGTTGAAAATGTGTATTATCAATTCCCATCTCCTCACACTACCCACAAGTGGGAAATCAAAAATACATTTATGAATGGATTGGGCTCTGTGTTGATCAAAAATGAAAAATTTATAACCTATAGTTTAAGCCAGGTGAAATTTCATGAGAAACACTATCCAACACATTATTTAGAATTATAAGAGGTGACCTTCACCTAGAAGTTTTTGATGCATTATCTCTTTAGGGAGAATCATGAAGTATATACATATCAAAAAAAATTAAAGTATATTTTCACAAAAAATGATATGAATATACACCAATGATGATTGTTATAGCTTATCAAAGATTATGACAACATAGTAGACTAGCATATTAGGAAATAGAAATAATGGAATTTTATTCTATGTAAAAAGGATCAAAAAATTCAATCATCAATGCAGATTGAGAAGGAATTGATCTTATTAGATTTGAAGGGGATGGACATAGGAATAATAAATAAAGGAACATCATCAATCCTTTCAAAATTTATTACTCAAAATTCTCTTGTTAAAAGGATAAATGATTCTAAAAAATATGATGTGGGAAGTGAGAAGAATATAGAATCTGTAAGAATAAGGAAATCCTCTATGTTTGACGTTAATGAAGAAGGGATTTTAATATATGGGAGAATACAATGTCTTCCATGAATTCTTGAGTTAAATAATGAACAGTTGGATGATAAACATCGAATGAATTTCCCCATTCACCTTAGAAACAAAAAGCTGTATCAAGATCACCAAGATAACTCTTGGTGGGATAAAATAAATAAAAAGATCATTGATTTTACATCAATGTTCTTGGTATGTTATCAAGTGAAGGCTAAAAGGTATAATTATAAGGGGATGATGCATCCATTACCCATACCAACATGTAAATGGGAAAACCACCATGGACTTTGTCACTAGATGTATAAAGACATCTAAAGGATAAAATGCTATCTGTGTTATTGTGGATCATATTTGAAATAATGTACTCTTCATTTTTACTGGAAAGGATATCTCAATGGATCAAATAGAGTGAATATACATTAGATAAGTGGTAAGTCAGCATGGTGTACCACTTTTGTTTATTTCCTATCGAGATCCATGATTCACAAATATGTTGTGGAAAAGACTCCAACATGATATAAACACTGACTTGACCTTCCCATTACATATTATCTCCCTCAAAATTATGGACAATATGATTAGAATATTTATATATGAGGATATTTTGATATCATTTTCAATTGACATTAAAGGAGGAAGGGACCAATATCTTTCTCTTGTTGATTTCCCCTACAAAAACAATTTCTACTCATGTATCCAAATGGTTCTCAATGAAGACCTTAATGAGAAGAGGTGAAGAACATTAGAATTTTGGGATAATGTTGGGAAATGATAACTTATTGGTCCTAAAATGTTCTATGAAATGGATGAGAAGGGTAAGACCATTCAATAGCACATCAAAGATTCTTAGAGTCAATAAAAGGGAAATAATGAAAATCATCGATGTGACCTATATATTGATATTAGAGACATGGTATTCCTCCAAATTTATCTATGAATAAGTGTGATGGTATTTGAGAAGAAGGGAATGCTTAGTCTAAGATACATCAGCCACTTTGAGATCCGTGATCACATCAGAGTACTCGCCTATCGACTAGCACTCCCACTGAACATGTCTCAAGTATTTGATTTATTCCATGTATCTCTATTGAGAATGTACATACCAGACCCCTCACTTGTACTAAATATAGAGGTGTTACCATTGTAGAATGATCCTTCATATGAAGATATGTTAGAGATGATATTAGATCAGAGAAAAAATAATCCACGAAACAATACAATTACCCTCATCAAAGTGTTTTCAAGAAACCCCAAGTTTGATGTAGAAATGTGGGCACTAGAGGAAGTTATGAAGAAGAGTTAACCTCATCTATTTTAGTTTGGTAAAATAAAATTTTGAGGCTGAAATTTATAAAGGATGGAATATTTTAATGACCTGAACTATTATGAATAAAATTTTACTTTTTATTTGATTAAATGTTGATTGGTTATAGAAAACAATAGAACATATTTTGTTTTATTATATACAATTGAATTTAAATTACCATTAAGTATATTTACCAATGATAATATATTCATTGAAAATTGATCACATGACATGTATAAATATAGGGTATTAACAAATCCGTTTGGCACAAATAAAGGAAGGGATGGACTCAACTAATAGGATTGTACCCTTTAAAGACCATTTTTTTGGATATTTTGAGGGAGGTAGGATTTATGGGATTTTCCGTAGACTAGTTCATGATGATATCCAACTACTTATGTATTAGAAAAATCGTTTATCAGAGAAGTTAAAGCTCACTGAGATCATCACCCAAACCATGTTCGTTAAATGCCCCATGAAAGTTCCACCATCAGGAAACTTACTCTTAGGGTGTATCATTTTGTATTGAAGGGATATGTATCAAGATCCTATAATTAGTAATATTTACATTGTTTTTTATAAAATAATGAATATATTGTCATCCTATTATTATTACTTTATATTTTCATTGAAGCACAAATAACCCTTCTGGTAAATATTCAAATTCAATTGAGAAATAGATTATGATTAATTAATGGATTTTTAAAATTAATAAAATTTTAATAATATATTACTAATAAATAAATTTTATTAAATATAAATTAAAATATAATTTTTATGATTAAAAATGTTATGTTCTATAAGGTTTAATAAATTGTTTTTATCAAAAACACGTAATTTTCAATAAATTGTTGTTTTTTAAACGGGAAAATTCAGATATTTATAAAATTATTTTGAAAAAATTATATTGTTTGGAATCAGGGGGTTGAATTTATCCAATGGTGAATATTTCATAATTTCTTTTGATAATTGAATTTTCAGTTAAAAATTATGCACCGTATAAATATACTTTGTGTTTTATAACATCATAATGATCCAAATGTGATGTAATACATAATATAAATGGGATCCACCACCCAATATATGTTTTATATTTATAATAATTTGGTTTTAGTTTATTTCACATTCTTTGTAAATCCATTATGAATTCATTAATACTTTTAGTAAATTTTATAATTTTAAAATAATTTCTTTAAGATCATGACTCATCTCTACATCAAAAAGGGTTATATTTTAACAAGTTTTCCATTAGACATAAAAATTATTTTCTAAAAAATACAATTTGGTAGTATCCATGGGAAAACCAATAGCATGCTTTGTGGTTTTTGATTATTATTTTTATGTTGATTCCAAAACCAAATAATAATGAAATCCACATCCTTTCCTATATAAACCAACCCAACACCCCATTTCTCCTCAATAAATCTTATTTAATCATGATCAAACTCAACCCACTACACCTTAGATTCCTCCCATGGATCCCCAAAGATCTCAAGAAGCCCCTACCAAGCCTTTGGACTCACACATTCAAGTAAGGGATCCTCACCTTCCTCTCATTCTTTCAATTCATGAATCTTTTTCAAAATTAACCTTTATACTCTCAATTTTTTATATTGTAATTAATTAATTATGATTCCATTATTATCCAATTAATTTTATTTTAATAAAATATTATTTAACCTCTCTCATTTTTACTTTCATCTATGCTTTTACTATGCTAAAATTATGTAAGAGATTTTCCACTATCCAATTTATTCAAGAACTCATTTTATGTTATCACTATTAATTTCCATTTTTGTGTTGGGATATATTCTTATATATACCCTTTCTATAAATTAGATATATAAACTATGATATCCTATTTCACGCTCATTTATCCATCCTAGGAACTTTTTTGTACACCCAATACTATGCCAAAATTCCATAATAGTTCTTCAACTTCACTTAATTATTCAAGATTCATTATAAACAGGTGAATTATATTTCCATTTCATATTGTAAAGACTTGTCATTATTTTTCTTGAAAACAACCAATTTTATGTACAAATTTTGAGAGTCAACTTTCTCTCTCATCAATCATTTTTATCAATTTTTATGCAACATAATTATTATACTTAAATTTCACCCTAATTTTCCATGAAAAAAAAATTTTGTAGTGAATACCATACCCATTTTTCCATCAAGGTTTTTCCCCTATATGCATATATAATTTTTGAGTTGGAATTTTTATGTATTGTTTCCACATTCCATGATCATGAAATAACATATTATGATAAATTAATCCATTTTTTATAATATATTTGGTACACTTAAGAATGAGAGTGAAATGATTATAATTATTTCACCTAGATAGCTTTCTAATGCATTAGGTAATTGTTAGTATCATGATACATCATGTTGGGATAGGGGGTTTACCTAATACCATTATCAAACTTTTTCTACTAAGATGTATCGGCGGGATTATCCTTGACTTATGTTTATGATGTGGTGTTTCTAGATGTTTACACATTTCCCATGTTATGATTATTTTGCTACATCATTCCATATTATCCATGTTCCTTTTATGATAAATTGTTATAAAAATTATTTGACATGTATTGCCTTCTTCATGTTATGCCTAGTTTATACCTTACTAGGATTTATATCTCACTCCTTTTTATATATGTTATCAGGTTATCCCAAGCAGTGTTAAGTATGAAAGAATGATTTGGTCATGTTAAATAAGTTTTCAATAAAGATATTTCTTTTTCTTGTTTTTTGTTGTTATGTAATGTAAATAATTTCCCAAAGACACTAGACCTCTCGATATTCTTAGATTGATTCACTATAATTTTATGTAATTAATAATGTTTAAATGTGAAATAAAAAGGAGGGTAATTATATATGTGTTCTTTTTATATGTTTTGAGAAATAAGATTCCATGTATTTATTTTTTGTGGTTATTTTCTTCGATTTTTTGGTTGATAGATGGTTATTTTTCTTCATTACCAACTTCTTACTAGTGTAATATTATGAAATTTTATTTTCTCTTCATGTGTTATTTTATGATAATTACTAGAATAAAATAGTTGTGAAATATTTAATAAATTAATGATGATCTCATGGGATGGGTGTTGATGTTCAAAATATGGAATAACAAAAACTGTGGGATGGATGAATGAAATTTCTTGACAATCAAGGGATGGAAATCCTGGAATTATAATTGAAAATTATATAGTATATTGACATTTAATGATTTAAATTTATTTAATTGATAATTACAATGTGTTTAAAAAATAAATGAACCATAACTTTTAATTATTATGTTAAACTAGTTGATAATGGTGAATATTTTTATGTTTATGTATTCAATGTACTTTACTATGCCTTGTTACTGGAACTCATATGTCATGTAGGACAATACATGTACTTGATACTAATATTGTGCGTGATATCTATAATTATCCTTTTTGATTCCATATTCTTTTCCACATGATTTGGGTGGAAAGATGATGCCCACAGGATTTGCTTAAGGGGTATTTCATGACATATTGGTTTGTGATGAATGAAATTACAACTTCTCCATATTCTTTCTCTCACTTCAGTGTATCTTGATGTGTAGGCATATCTAGCCTATAATGGGTTATATAATGGGGTACTTGTCTATTCAGGCTGAGAGGGATATTAGTTTTAGATACATGTGTCTTTGGTTTGTGATAAATTAGGTTTATATAACATTTTTCTATCTCTTTGTGGTGATGATGGTTTCCCCAAGATATAAATGCATGGGCTATAGTAACATGAGTTATAATGAGTGATACATGGGTTGTAATGGAATCCAGATATATAATTGGCAAATGGGGTGAGGTTTTAATGAGCCACAATGGATTAATGATTCGAATTGATATTTGTACATGATGTACAATAAGACTTATATAGGGGATGGGTGTATATGATGTTTTTCATCAGGTTTGAGAGAAACTGACCACATGATACGTGGAATCTAGGTACCTTTATTATATATATGTATTGAAATAGATATTTTTTCGTGTATGTGTTACTTGATAATAGATCCTTATTAAGATATTATTTAATTTTACCTATATAGGTCACTAGTTATTTTACTTTTCTTATTCAATATTCATTAGTGTAATTCAATAATATTTTCATGAGAGGTTTTAGAGAGGATCGTGTTGAGTAAACCAATATACTCACACAACAAAATATATAATTTTTTTAGGTATTTTCTAATTTTTTGGTGATATATTTGAGAGATGATAGCTCTAAGTGGTTATTCAAGAGCCTTGGGATGTCATGGGAACTACCTAGGATTTTTTATACATTAGAGTTGTCTCTATTTTGTACGAAAATACATTAATCTATTTAAATTTAATTAATTTATTGTATTGTATGGGTTGGTAGTTTTAGCTTCTCTATTATCCTTAAATTTATATAAAATGAACAATTATTTCCATTTTAATCATTTCATGGCCTTTTTGTTAAATAATAACCCATGTCATATCAGAGGTTTGATTTGAGTGTCATCTCAAACTGATCACAGTCGGCATGTGAATGGTAGTAATTGAATGTTGGTTATGTAATTAAGGTTGAACAAAACCTATAGTTAATTATAAAAACATATTTTTTGAACTTTATTATGTTTAAACAACTCAAATACAATGGGAATTATGGGATGATCAATTTTATCCTAACATTACTCTAGAAAATTTTGTCAAGAGGAGAACTAAAATTTCACATTGACTTGTATTATGTCTTGTTCAAGAGTCTTTACAATTCAGTCATCAAATTTATTATTTAATAAATAATTTTTTTAATTATATTCATCATCCATGAACAACTTTATTATGGAATAACACATTATGGGATAATCGAGGACTTCAAAACCCAATTTCATTCCCTCATAGCAATAAACTTCTCTCCCATAATTAATAGTATGGACACAAAGTTTTATTCTAAAAAAATTATATTATATTCTTCAGGTTATAAAAATAATAAGGTAAGAATCATCAATGTTATGATTCAAATTCAGGTTTGATCCAACCCATTTGAAAATGACTTTATTTTCCCCACCCATATCCTTAATATTATGAATGTGCATCTTGATGTGATAGTTTCACATTCATTGTGATTCCCTCTTCAAAATCAAAAAACATATAAAAACTATCACTTTATAAACAATAATATTCATCTAACATATTCTAAGCTTACTTTTATATTTATATCATCTAAATTTATTATATTAAACTATGGTTCAATGTGATTCAGGTGTTGAGATTTTTAATAATATACTCACAAAAAATCCACACAAATTTCTCTTATCATAAGTAGTTCCCCAATAAAACTTTTTAAAATAATTTTGTACATTGATTGAGTAAAATTAAAATTCTAAAAATTACTGGGAAAAAATATTGGTTTCATGGTTATGGTTCATGGTTATCCTAACAATAAATAGATTCCATAGAGATTTATTATTTTTCTTCCTATACTAAAATTATAGTGGTATAATAATTTAAAGAACCATGCATGTTGAATTTTTTTATATCTAGTGGATTCTAGAATATTGGAACATCATTTTATGATTCATAAAATAAACCCTATATAAAAATTGATTTATTTATTTTAAAATATCATTTTTGTGGAGTGCTTTTTTATTCTCCTAAAATCATATGGGGTGATTCTATAAGCCGTTTGGGAAAATACCACATACAGCTCTTCCCTCCCTCCACCATAAAATCATGTTATTTTATTTCAATCATTGTTTGGTTTATCGTGGTTATTTTAATATATTCCATCCCCTTTACTTCTATATATGTCATTTCCAATGTTATTGATTTTTCAATAATAAAATTCATATTAATATTTGGATAACCATTATCTAGGTTTATTATAAAAATTTTATTCGTTGTGTCTTGATGTTGTTTTATTGTTTTTATTGACTATGTCGTCAGTTTTTCATTAAAGCATCATTAGTTTCTCGTGGTTGGGGTAGGTGTTTTCATATCAATAATATAATTTTAGTATACCATGTATTATTATAATTTGAAACATCATTACCAGTACTTAAAAAATATATAAACCTTATATAAGTTATTTATAACAATTTTATCGTAAATTTAAATATTCTTATATGGCATTGTGGGGGGAATTACCCAACTCAAGTATATTTAACTTAAAGATTTCTATAATTACATATATTTCATAAAATATCATTGAATGTTTATATTATGATATAATATTATTATATGTTTTTTTATTAAGATTTCATTCTAAAACATGGTTTCTCATAATTTTGGATTTGATTCACATTTATAAATGGGTTTTTAAATCCTGAATTAAACTAGTGATTGTTTTCAAGTTTAATGTTGATAATTAATGAATAAATATTGATTTATTTTTTATTCATCCCATGTTAAATTTAAATGGTGTTTTGATTCATGTTTTTTATGTTTTTATGTTTTGTTATTTTAAAATCTAATATAAAATTTAATAAATGATTAAAATGATTTCATTTTGTAATGATACCCATGATATATTCTATCTTTTGGTTAGGGTTTCTCTAAAAGTGGAATTTATTTCATGTTAATTAATTATAATTAATATTATTATATAATGAGGATACTACTTCAAAAAATATATGATATATGTGGGTTTTGTATTTAATTTGTTTTTAAATATGGTATGGGTAATTATTGAACAAATATTTAAAGAAATATCTTTGAAAACCTTTTGTAACTATATGGGAAATCATGTGTTGGGCACCATTATAGTTACAATTGAACTATTCCTAGTATCTCATAGATTGGATTTTAATCCATCTTGGGGAAATATACCAAGCTAGGATAGATGATATTAAGAAAAAAGATTTTTTGGTTAGAAATGAAACAATCACCAGTAATTTTATCCACGTGAGAACATATTATATTTTCACATTAGTTCCTATAGTCGTATCACACTAATTTATATAATGTGAAATTTTTCATATACTAATACATTTGACATGTTAGTAACTTATTTTTCAACATATTTGTGTTTCTTAAAATGTTGAGGCATATTTTTGTGTTTCAATGTTACTTATTTTGATATGAATTACTTTTAACTTTTTCATTAATGTTTTAAATTTTGTTTTAATTTTATAATGATATTTACCTTTATATCATTTAGTTCTATTTGGAGTAGAATTTAATTATTCTCCATACTTATATGTTATAAGTATAAGTTAATTATCATTTCCTAGATTGACTAAGTCAAATCATTAAATCTATAAATAATAAAGAAGTATTTTTTTTTCAAATTTTAAATCGTCATTGTTATAAATGTTTGGTTCAAAATTGTAGAATAAGTAGATGTTTGGTTTATCATTAATGAAAGGAATATTTTGGGAAGATGGTTTCATAAAATTATTAATTGGTTTTTTAAGTCTTGAAAAAGTTTGAACAACTAATATCTATAAATAATTTGAAATTATATTTTTAGGTTTCTCTAATAATTGTAATTTTTATAGAATTTTAGTGGAATATAAATATAGATTTTAATACACTCTATATACACACATTGGTCTATATATAGTCGTCATGTTTGGAATCATGTAAAAATGTAATGGATATATTATTGAGTATTATTAATTATTTCTCCAGTAGTTGTATGAAATTTTATATAGAGCTTGCATTGGGTTAAATAAATATTTCATGATATGTGTTCCTGGATTTATGGATAATAGGGAAATATATTTTGTCAGTTATATTATACTTAACTCATATTTTGGTCACATTATTCTTTGGTATAATATTTATATTTTGGTAAAATTTTGTAATTAATTACAATTTGAAGTGTTTATAAATGTTTTTTTTATTATGAAATTTATGGTTGGGATTATATCTAACTTATTATATTTACAGATCATAGGTGTTAAATATATAAATACCCCATGTTTTCTTCTTAGTAACTATATATTGTTTAGATATTTTATTTGATTGTTGATATCATTATCAAGGTGTATTTTCGATAACCAATATTTTACATTCCTACCCATGGTGATCAGGAATGTGATTTGGGGATTATGATATCACAAGTAGAATAATATGGTAGGTTGACCTAGTTCAGTTTATTATATTACATCCAATTCACTTAATTAAATTTCAACCCCCCTAACAGAGAAAAATTCAAGGAAACCTTAAATTTCAAATACTTTAATAGTGACAAAAAAAATAACATAATATATTCAACATTGCATCATACCATATTCAAAATAATATGTGAATAACAATAGCTTCGTAAGACAAATAATTGAGAAATATGACATATATCATAAAAAGAGAATGTTTATTCAACCTTAAATATTTTCCCTCGAAAAATAGATCACATTTATAGATCATGTGTAAACCATTATATTGTGTATACACCTGCATAACATAATCCAAAAAAAAAATTAGTTAGGAAAGTCTGTTAGAAAATAAATAATTAGTCTCCTTACATGGTAATGTATCTACCACCATACCCTACGGTGGTTTTCTATCACCACAGGATGAAAATCATTAACTCAAATATTGGTTCATTAGTTTCGCAATGACATCCAAATCTTCACATGCGATTTAATCTGAACTCTATCATGGATCTAAAATAATGTATTTACAACCACAATATCATTAACTATCCCCACAAAATTTATTCCTTAAATTTTTTTTAGAATGAAGTTTCCATAATATAACATGGTTTCAAATGACCAAGGGTTGAAAAAATATCATTATAGTTATTCAATAATATAATGGGTGTAATTTCTATATATAGAACATAGTTGAATACTGTAAAAGAAAAAACTCTAAAATAATGACAAACAAATAATCCTAAGGAAAATTAATTTAATATATAATTTATAAAATATACATTTTAAAAAAATAATGTATTAAATAAAAACATATATGATACAAAAATCATTAACCCTTAATATATAGAAAAATCTTAACTACTCCATATTTATTATTGAGATATTACTCAATCCATAAACAAAAAAAACAATCAGAAACCACATTCACTGAGCAAACATTTTCTAAAACATAAAACATCATAATCTAAAATAACTATATGGAAATATTCGGGTAAATATTTCTTCAGTCACTTGTTTCCACCCATAATGATAAAATACAATCATTAATTAATTCTTAATAATTAATGTGGTGAAATGATAACACATAGTCACTACCTTACTGATTAATACCACTAATGGTAATCATTTTCTAACATCACATATGAAACTCTATACTCCTAAAATCATAATAATAAAAATAATAATTTTTTAGCTCATTATAGAAATCTATTTTATATCAATTATATTTTTATACAAGTAGAGTATAATATACATAAAATCCTCTCCAATGACTTTTATGGATTTCATATAAATAAATTTTTACATGAAAAAGTAGTTACCAATTCCTAACATCTTAAAACACCCAAAACACAATGACTTCAAAAAACAAAATAGTAAATAATAAAAAATGATTTCAAAATGGGAAGGAGAGAATGTGGTTTGATTTCTCCCAACTAATTCCTTACTTCCCAATGTGCACAAGCCAATTTGTTTTTCTCTTCCCATTATTATTATTAATCATTAATATTAACACCCTCTTTCATGATCATTTCAAATTATACCAGTGATTCATCATCATTTTTAAGAAAAAAATTTCAAAATCCAGAAAATAAATGGTCTATCAACTTTTAGAAATAAGAAAATAATATACTTCAATAAAATAACAACAAAAATAAAATATACGACCACTACAAAATCACCATGGGTCTAATCGAATAAAAATATGATAAATATCATAATAAAGGATCAAAACATCATAGGACAGTGTTCATACATTTCCATCAGAATTGTTTAGTTAGAAACACCAAAAATACATAAACAACAAATCAAATAATAATAGACAAACAATTGGTGATACACACCACCACTATAGCTAATGTCAAGACAACAATCACAATATATAAATTTCACATCCCATATTTACTTACTATTCTTCATGTCATTAAATTAAATCACCTCACTAAATGTTTTCATCAGGTTATCCATGTTCCAACTATAAGGCCCCAGCCTTAAACCTTACTTAATCTTGAGTTATTACAAGATTACACATTGAGGATCTTTTTAGGTTTAGAGTTTTAGAGAATTAGATCATGAAACTTGCATTACATTCCACATTTAAACAAAGTGGTTACATAAAAGACAATATTCATTCTTCCCATCAACGGAAACATATTTAAAATAAAACATGGATTCTTTCTTGACACATCCTTGACTCTATCATCACATCATGTACCTTTCCCTTGACCTGTGAAAAACATTTCAAAAACTTGGGATGAGCATAAAAAGCTCAGTAAGGGTTATAAAAATATGGAAAGGAAACATGAGTTCATATATACATAAGAATGAAATCATACTTTACCCATAAACCATAGGCACATTAACATACCTAATCAAACCATGAATAAATCATAGAAATCATAAGACATAAAGGTAACTTGAGGCATTCATAACATTCTTACGTAGGGAGTAACCCTCTCGGTTACGTTTGGAATACCCATCACAGTATATTACTTAAATCTCTTCGGAGAAACCTTAACATTTCACTCTTTCACGTTACCCAATGCATTAGAGAGCTATATCGGGCTCACCCGCCCTTAGTTTATCACGGAACCACCCATCTTCATTATAATGCCCAAGAACCTCAACATAATCGTATCACATAAAACTTGCATAAAGGAAACATAACATTTCAACCTTTCAATCAGAAGATATCAATACAACACATTGATATAAATACATTATGAAAACCCTTTTCAATACCAAAATAAAAGAAAAGTAAAACATGGTATTTATTTTTCTTTTAAAAAAAGTAATGGCTTGTAGAGGAAGCCGAAACTGTAACAGCCCGAGATTTTATGAAAAATATTCTTTTTAATTTTATTAATGTCTTTTGTTATATGCTACACCAAAAGAAGCTTTCACAATACACATCTCTGACCTGGCTTGAATTATACGCAATCACGACCTTCAACGATAGCGTGTGTTGTACGCAACACCGAGTTTCGCTAAACAACGATATGCTATTAAGATATTATTAAAACTAGCCGTTATGAATAGTAATAACCACTTTTTAAAATTTTGTAAATTTTATTTTTCAAAATGGAATTCATTTTTGGATTCGTAATATCAAAATTATCTTAGGGTGAAATTTTGGTACTTTTCGGATAACTTTCATATTCTGATGAATAGTGAAAATTACTAAATTATAATTAAAAACAACTTTTTAATCAAAATAATTAATAGTGATAAATTATTAATTTGAGTTGTTTTAAAGTATATGTAGAATATATTTTTACAATTTAATACAATGTTGGCCATTGGATGTAATTTCACATTTAAACCAGACATAAACAAGTGTCAATCTTTTGATAGATATTGTTTCTTAAAAACACGCTATTTGTTTTAACAGCGGGATTTAATTATAAAATTAATTAATTCAACTTATATGTTATTAATTTGGTAAAAAAGACTTCATTTTTTGAATTCGGAATATGAAATATAGCTTAGGATGAAATTTTGGTATTTTTCTGAAAACTTTCAATTTTTGATGAATAGTGAAACCACTAAGTGGTAGGTTAAAAACTGAATTTTTGCATAAAACATAATTTTACCGCTTCTGTGAATAGAATTTCGAAAATCCGACAGACACGGTTAATATCAAGGACTAAAATGTGGTTCAATGAGATGAAAATAATTTTTGGTGAATAGTAACTTTTTACTTTTTTTTACCACGGTTAATAGTAAATAGGGTAACTAAGGGTAAATATGATATTACTATTACCCTAACACATGTCCTAATTCTATTGGATAACTGTAATTCGGCCAAAAACAACCTTATGAATATAATATGACCATTTAGGTCCACTTGGATTAGATTATGACATTTAATATTATTTTATTTAATGAATAGTTAAAATAGTTAAAATCAAAGTTTAATAACTAAAACTTTTTTAATATGGGGTTATACATAAGATAAATTCGACTATAAATATTCATTATAAAGATAAAACTATTTCCTACATAATGATATTTTATTTATAATTTTTAGACTTTAAATAAATTAATTTATTTATGACACAACGATGATGCAGTAATTACCCTTTTAAGGAAATATTAACATAATTGATGTTATAAATGCTCAAATGAATTTAATTTGAAACTTTTTATGAATTCCACTAATTTTCTAGGTTACTATGATATATTAGTGTTGATTTAATCAACTTGGTTCGAACATATAATTCTGTTATGACTTTCACAAAAATCATATATCAAATAGTGTCAAAATTGACAGAAAATGGTTTTTAAATCTAATATTATATTATTAATTGTTATTTTATTCCTAAACATCTAAGGTTCGGCCAAATGACTTAGATAAAGATATATATATTAATAATAAATAATTTGGGGTTCGTTTGGCATGTTATAGTAAGTGTATTAACCATATAGTGAAAGAAAACAAAAAGACACGGTAAAAGTTAAATTATTTAACTTAGAGTTAAATCTAATTGATAAGGTTAAAATAATACCCTAAACTTGTCTACATCCTATTGGTTGATAGGATTTCGACCCATACCCACTTTACCTTCGAAATAAGACCCTTTGGAATCATTATAAACCGATTTTGACTTTAATATAAAATAATATTTTGAAGTATTCCTAAGGTACCCCTCTCCTCCCTTATAAAAGGACACCTCCTCCCCCTCCTCCTCACACTAATTTGAGCACTCATTCTCGGCAAAACCCTACCAGAATCTCTTCTCCACTTCCCTAGAAACATCCTAGAGGTTATGGTCTTCCTCAAAGACCAAATTTAGTGTCCTAAGAGGAGGTCTCAAAGAGGCGCTTCAAAGAAGAGGTAATTACCGTTAGCAATTCTTTCATCTTTATTTCTTCTTCCACTTCTTCTTCTTAGGTTGTTTCAATATGAAGTAATAACATCAGTATCACTAACATACTGATATGTAATTATAAGTATGAAACAACCCTATTTAACCATCTATCCATCCTACGGAAAAAGAAATCACCGCGCGTGCGTACGTACGGAATACCGTCTCCACGCCGTGGTGTAATCTATTTTCCACCACCACCTTACATGGATGGGTATAATGGTGTAAAGAATAACTATACATAGTTATTACAACATCATATTGATTCTGATATATTTTATAATCCACTCCAATTCAATTCAATATTTATGTAAATGATATCATCGCTCGTGCGTACGTACGGACTACCGTCTCCACGACGCGATGAGATTCATTCTCCATGTTAACCATTTAAGAATGATTATAAAGTATATATAAGAAATAATAATGAAATATATGACATTATAAAGCTACTGGATTTATGTATATATATATATATATGTCTGTCATCTACTTACTTCTATTCAAGACAATAAGGAAAGGAAAACAGCGTTCATGCGTACGTACGGACTACCGTCTCCATGAACGATGTTTTTCATTTCATTAATCTATCTATTATATATATATATATATACTTAATATATATTATATATAAATCATATTTTATATTCTGGAAGTAAGTAAATCATGATATAAGTAATAATAATGTCAAGAACAACAAGTCAAAACACCTACGATAAATGAAACGATTTTACCCAAAACGCTTCTTTAACATGGAATTTACAAATGAACGGGTAATATAATGTCATAAGTGAACCATATATGATATCATAACAATGAATATGATTCTGTAATAAGTCAATGACATTATTTAAATCATTATACAGGAGGTTCGGACACATACGAAGCAAATCAGACCTAAGGTAAGGGAAAATATCACAATCTCATTTTTATCTGAGATTGTTTATTCGTAAGTATTTACTGGGGTGTATTTTATCATCCACATCCTTGTTTCCTCAATATGTAATATTATTTCCATCCAAATACAATTGTTTACATCCAATTTTACCCTTCGGTGAGTTTTTAGTAAAAAAATATGAAAGGAATCTTTTGACGTTTTTCATACGGGGTGCTTTTTTGACTTTTCCGACAAAAGTACGATGAATGTTTTTTTAACTTATACGGCATGAATGGATTTTTAAAACATTATTTCCAAGAATATTCCTTTACAAGTTTTCAAGTTTATTTTTAATCAACTTATTTTAGTTTAAAATTGTATGACATGTTAAGAAAAGAAAAGTGTTTTTGAAGTAGAAAGGATATTTTCCTCAAGAATGGAGTTCAAGTATTTTATCAAAATTATTTTTCCATCTAAGATAATAAAAGGGATCTGTTTTTATCACTATTATTACATGGATTTGATTATGTTGTGATGGAAATATTTTTATTAATTCCTTTATCTTATATGAATTGTTTTATGATGTCATGTTGTTTAAGAATCCAATTTTTATTACATGGGTTACGCTATGATGTATGGTTTATGATTTTGTGGCACACATAAGAAAGGATTCATTATGAGATGGGTGGGACATATATATCCCTCCAATGCATTGGGTAAAGATTTTATATCTCATGAGATAGACATGGCTGGAATGGTAGGTTATACCGGTTCAGTGAAACAGGACTGAAACGAGGGTTACTCGATTCAGAAAGGGACTTTGTCCACTAAGATAGTCTTGGCAATGAGTCTTGACTAACAAGAAATGATTCTCTATGATTATGTGTGAGTGCCACAAAGTTTCATGTTTTAAGTTATGATTATTGTGATTACATTTCACTGCTATGATTTATCCCATGTTATGAAATTATGCTCTCTTTTGCAGGTTAAGATTTCCAAAATGTTATGTTCTTATGAATACGGTGTGATTGATATTTCTTTTGTTTACCCTTACTGAGCATTTGAGATCACCCTTTTATGTTTTCTTTTCCCCAGGATATAAAGAAAGGTTTTAGGTAAAAAAAAGGAAGATCTTTATAGTAGATGTTGAAGATCATTCACCACGATTAGAAGATTACGTTCCGAGTTTCCAAAGACACTAAACTATTACGATTCTTGTGTGTGTGTTTTTTTGTTATGTACTAAGTATTCCGCAAATTTAATGTAATGTCCATGTACGATAAGCTTCGGGTCTCTACAGTTGGTATCAGAGGAAAGGTTTAGTCAACCTTTGGAAACTAGGATGCGAAAACGTTAGTGAGATCCCTAGAGATATTTCTAAGGTATGTCTATGGATGTCCCTAAGGATAAGTATACGTATAGGATATAGTCCTAGAACTATGGTAAAGATATTAGATTAAACCAAAGATGTTAGATATTGATGTTACTCCCCCTTTGTTATGATTTTTGCCTCTAACACTATTCTTTTTGGGTTTTAGACGATGGTTGGAACCCGAAGGAATCATGTTGATCAATGCAATGGACAATGCAATGATTGGCCTCCTGAACAAACAAATGTTATGGGAGATGGAGTGAAAAATCTTATTGTTATACTTACACAAGCTATGAATCATTCTACACTTCCAAATGAGCAGAGAAGGGAACAATATTCTATTGAGTCCTTTATGAGGCAACGTCCACCTTATTTCAGTGGGTTTACTGATCCATTAGTTGCCGAACAATGGATTAGTACTACTAAAAAGATATTTTCAGTTCTTCAATGTTCTGAACAAGATAAAGTCATCCTAGCAGTGTATCGTTTGGAAGGAGATGCTGATCAATGGTGGAATCTTATTAAGAATATGAGGCAAAGGGATGAAATTGAGTCTATGGAATGGGACGAGTTCAAGAACTTATTTTTCAATAAGTACTTCCCTCGTATTCTCCGAACAAAGATGGAGAAAGAGTTTCTTGAACTGAAGCAAAGGGATGATGAATCTGTTGGTACCTATGAAGCAAATTTTACAAGACATGCAAGGTACGCTTATGGTATTATCATCCAACCTGAAAGTAATGTTGATCGATTTTTCAGTGGCTTAAAACCAAGTCTTAGAAGGGCATTAGCTATAAGAGACTTCTGTAGCTATGAAGAAATTGTGCGTTGTGCTATCAAGGTAGAGATGGAAGTTGGTGTTACATATCCATCTCATGGTTTTGACAAGAAACGAAACATGGAGTTCAAGGAGAAATCTCAGAATAATGGTGAAAATAAGATGAATGTTTCTGTATTCTCAAAGTGTGGAAAGAAGGATGGTGGAGATTGTCTTAAAGGGACTAGAAAATTTTTTAAGTGTGGAAAAGAAGGTCATCGAGCAGTTGAGTGTCGAGGCAATGGAAAAAGGGTTTCTAATGATGTGAATAAAGAAAACACTGCCGAGAACGCACCACCAACACTTCAATGCTTCAAGTGCAAGGAAATGGGGCATTATGCTAATAAATGCCCTAATCCAAGGGTTAGTGATGATCAACATGAGAAACCACTGAAGGCAAAGGACAAAGGGAAGTCACATGCGATCACTATTGGCGATGTTGAATATGACAACGATGAGGTGGAATGATTAAGTGTTTATGTAATGGGATTCCAAAATAATATTGTATCATGGAGTATTGGAATATTTATGTATTGGTCTAATATGGTATTCAAAGTAATTGAGATATTTTTGGAAATAAGATGATATGCGCATAATGAAGGGAAAACGAGAAAACAAAATGTTTAACAGTATTCATGAGCTCATGATTGATATAAGGACTAAGTGATATCATGGTTTGAGTATATAGAATGTTGAGTATTTTGGTATGTGGAAAGTGTTAACTTTTAACAGCATTCATGTTTTCACTAAGGTATTCAAGAGAATACATGATTAAGGACTTTGAATGTTTAGAATGTGACCAACAAGACATATCTTATGGGGATCAACGATGGTATTAAATCTCTGGTAATTGTTTTCACTATATTATGAGAGTGGACTGCAGTATTATGGGTAATCCTAAAGATTGGAATGGATTATGTTGGAATAATTTAGTATTGTTTAAGGATAAAAGTTTTTTTTCGATATTATTGATGGGATGTTATAGTAATATAGTTTTAGAAAAAAGGACAACCTGCAGGACGGGCGACAGCCCATGGCGTCGGACAAGGCTGTGGGAATCGAACCCACAACCGAAGTGCGACTGGCCTTTATCGCCTACCGCTGGCCTACAGGAAGTCCCTGTTTAGTAGAAACTAGTTTTATTATATTAAGCAGTATGATATATGAAGTATAAGTCCATTTTAGGAACCATATGTGATTAATCTCACTATAGATCGACTTATGTATATAATTTTTACTAACCTTTTGTTTGAGACAGATGGAATGACCCATCATTCTATCACATGATCTGCTAACACTTCACGAATAACAAATTCAACTTCATTTATTTAAGAGATGAAGTGGAAATTGTTCAAGGCATGAACAACAGTGAGATTGTACCAAAATAAAGAAAGTATTTATTCTAATTCAAATTTTCAACTTTAGGGAAATGATCTTGAAAACCAAAAATGTTGTCCTAGTGATCCTATACCTGATGAATCAGATGGTACCTTAGATCGTCACAAATTTATGGATTTGTGATTACTGGATTTTCCATAGCCATGTTCTCTACCACTCTCCATCAGAACATGATGGTTAGATTTCTCCTCCATATCCATATTTTCACCTATGTGGAAACCCAGTGATTAGTTTATTTGGGTAATCGTTACATTTCATACTTTAGTTTTTAAAGCCAAGTTTTGGTATTCCTTTTTACGATGTGGGTTTCTATTAAAGAAACTTTCGAATAGTAAACCATTTATAACCCCGACGAATTTCGAGGGCGAAATTCATTTTAAGGGGGGTAGAATGTAACAGCCCGAGATTTTATGAAAAATATTCTTTTTAATTTTATTAATGTCTTGTGTTATACGCTACACCAAAAGGAGCTTTCAGAATACACATCTCTGACCTGGCTTGAATTATACGCAATCGCGACCTTCCACGATAGCGTGTGTTGTACGCAACACCGAGTTTCGCTAAACAACGATATACTATTAAGATATTATTAAAACTAGCCATTATGAATAGTAATAACCACTTTTTGAAATTTTGTAAATTTTATTTTTCAAAATGGAATTCATTTTTGGATTCGTAATATCGAAATTAGCTTAGGGAGAAATTTTGGTACTTTTCGGATAACTTTCATATTCTGATGAATAGTGAAAATTACTAAATTATAATTAAAAACAACTTTTTAATCAAAATAATTAATAGTGATAAATTATTAATTTGAGTTGTTTTAAATTATATGTAGAATATATTTTTACAATTTAATACAATGTTGGTCATTGGATGTAATTTCACATTTAAACCAGACATAAACAAGTGTCAATCTTTTGATAGATATTGTTTCTTAAAAACACGCTATTTGTTTTAACAGCGGGATTTAATTATAAAATTAATTAATGCAACTTCTATGTTATGAATTTGGTAAAATAGACTTCATTTTTTGAATTCGGAATATGAAATATAGCTTAGGATGAAATTTTGGTATTTTTCTGAAAACTTTCAATTTTTGATGAATAGTGAAACCACTAAGTGGTAGGTTAAAAACTGAATTTTTGCATAAAACTTAATTTTACCGCTTCTGTGAATGGAATTTCGAAAATCCGACAGACACGGTTAATATCAAGGACTAAAATGTGGTTCAATGACATGAAAATAATTTTCGGTGAATAGTAACTTTTTACTTTTTTTTACCACGGTTAATAGTAAATAGGGTATCTAAGGGTAAATATGATATTACTATTACCCTAACACATGTCCTAATTCTATTGGATAAGTGTAATTCGACCAAAAACAACCTTATGAATATAATATGACCATTTAGGTCCACTTGGATTAGATTATGACATTTATTATTATTTTATTTAATGAATAGTTAAAATAGTTAAAATCAAAGTTTAATAACTAAAACATTTTTAATATGCGGTTATACATAAGATAATTCGACAATAAATATTCATTAGAAATCTAAAACGATTTCCTACATAATGATATTTTATTTATAATTTTTAGACTTTAAATAAATTAATTTATTTATGACACAACGATGATGCAGTAATTACCCTTTTAAGGAAATATTAACATAATTGATGTTATAAATGCTCAAATGAATTTAATTTGAAACTTTTTATGAATTACACTAATTTTCTAGGTTACTATGATATATTAGTGTTGATTTAATCAACTTGGTTCGAACATATAATTCTGTTATGACTTTCACAAAAATCATATATCAAATAGTGTCAAAATTGACAGAAAATAGTTTTTAAATCTAATATTATATTATTAATTTTTATTTTATTCCTAAAAATCTAAGGTTCGGCCAAATGACTTAGATAAGGATATATATATTAATAATAAATAATTTGGGGTTAGTTTGGCATGTTATAGTAAGTGTATTAACCATATAGTGAAAGAAAACAAAAAGACACGGTAAAAGTTAAATTATTTAACTTAGAGTTAAATCTAATTGACAAGGTTAAAATAATACCCTAAACTTGTCTAAATCCTATTGGTTGATAGTATTTCGACCCATACCCACTTTACCTTCGAAATAAGACCCTTTGGAATCATTATAAACCGATTTTGACTTTAATATAATATAATATTTTGAAGTATTCCTAAGGTGCCCCTCTCCTCCCTTATAAAAGGACACCTCCTCCCCCTCCTCCTCACACCAATTTGAGCACTCAAGCTCGGCCAACCCCTGCCAAAATCTCTTCTCCACTTCCCTATCAACATCCTAGAGGTTCTGGTATTCCTCAAAGACCAATTTTAGTGCCCTAAGAGGAGGTCTCAAAGAGGCGCTTCAAAGAAGAGGTAATTACCGTTACCAATTCTTTCATCTTTATTTCTTCTTCCACTTCTTCTTCTTAGGTTGTTTCATTATGAAGTAATAACATCAGTATCACTAATATACTGATATGTTATTATAAGTATGAAACAACCCTATTTCACCATCTATCCATCCTACGGAAAAAGAAATCACCGCGTGTGCGTACGTACGGAATACCATCTCCACGCCGTGGTGTAATCTATTTTCCACCACCACCTTACATGGATTGGTATAATGGTGTAAAGAATAACTATACATAGTTATTAAAACATCATATTGATTCTGATATATTGTATAATCCACTCCAATTCAATTCAAAATTTATGTAAATGATATCATCGCTCGTGCGTACGTACGGACTACCGTCTCCACGACGCGATGAGATTCATTCTCCATGTTAACCATTTAAGAATGATTATAAAGTATATATAAGAAATAATAATGAAATATATGAAATTATAAAGCTACTGGATTTATGAATATATATATATATATATATGTATTTCATCTACTTACTTCCATTCAAGACAATAAGGAAAGGAAAACAACGTTCATGCGTACGTACGGACTACCGTCTCCATGAACGATGTTTTTCATTTCATTTATTTATCTATTATATATATATATATACTTAATATATATGATATATAAATCATATTTTATATTCTGGAAGTAATTAAATCATGATATAAGTAATAATAATGTCAAGAACAACAAGTCAAAACACCTACGATAAATGAAACGATTTTACCCAAAACGCTTCTTTAACATGGAATTTACAAATGAACGGGTAATATAATGTCATAAGTGAACCATATATGATATCATAACAATGAATATGATTCTGTAATAAGTCAATGACATTATTTAAATCATTATACAGGAGGTTCGGACACATACGAAGCAAATCGGACCTAAGGTAAGGGAAAATATCACAATCTCATTTTTATCCGAGATTGTTTATTCGTAAGTATTTACTGGGGTGTATTTTATCATCCACATCCATGTTTCCTCAATATGTAATATTATTTCCATCCAACTACAATTGTTTAAATCCAATTTTACCCTTCGGTGAGTTTTTAGTAAAAAAATATGAAAGGAATCTTTTGACGTTTTTCATACGAGGTGCTTTTTTGACTTTTCTGACAAAAGTACGAAGAATGTTTTTTTAACTTATACGGCATGAATGGATTTTTAAAACATTATTTCCAAGAAGCTTCCTTTACAAGTTTTTAAGTTTATTTTTAATCAACTTCTTTTAGTTTAAAATTGTATGACATGTTAAGAAAGGAAAAGTGTTTTTGAAGTAGAAAGAATATTTTCCTCAAGAATGGAGTTGAAGTATTTTATCAAAATTATTTTTCCATCTAAGATAATAAAAGGGTTCTGTTTTTATCCCTATTATTACATGGATTTGATTATGTTGTGATGGAAATATTTTTATGAATTCCTTTATCTTATATGATTTTTTTTATGATGTCATGTTGTTTAAGAATCCAATTTTTATTACATGGGTTACGCTATGATGTATGGTTTCTGATTATGTGGCACACATAAGAAAGGATTCATTATGAGATGGGTGGGACCTATATCTCCCTCCAATGCATTGGGTAAAGATTTTATATCTCTTGAGATAGACATGGCTGGAATGGTAGGTTATACCGGTTCAGTGAAACAGGACTGAAACGAGGGTTACTCGATTCAGAAAGGGACTTTGTCCACTAAGATAGTCTTGGAAATGAGTCATGACTAACAAGAAATGATTCTCTATGATTATGTGTGAGTGCCACAAAGTTTCATGTTTTAAGTTATGATTATTGTGATTACATTTCACTGCTATGATTTATCCCATGTTATGAAATTATTCTCTCTTTTGCAGGTTAAGATTTCCAAAATGTTATGTTCTTATGAATACGGTGTGATTGATATTTCTTTTGTTTACCCTTACTGAGCATTTGATCTCACCCTTTTATGTTTTCTTTTCCCCAGGATATAAAGAAAGGTTTTAGGTAAAAAAAAGGAAGATATTTATAGTATATGTTGAAGATCTTTCACCACGATTAGAAGATTACGTTTCGAGTTTCCAAAGACACTAAACTATTACGATCCTTGTGTGTGTGTTTTTTTGTTATGTACTAAGTATTCCGCAAATTTAATGTAATGTCCATGTACGATAAGCTTCGGGTCTCTACAGAAACACCAATAATGGTCACGGTGGCGGAGAAGTCGTTGTCGCCGCATACGTACGACGAAAACATTCCCTTTTGTAGTTTAGTAAACGCTTAGTATAAAAAATATTCCTTTTGAATAAATGTAAAAGTAAAAGGGGTTTATACACCGTATAAAAGAAGGTTGTGTATAAAACAAAATATGCCTCAATGAAAGGAGATTGAGACGAATTCCCTTACAAAGACGATATCCTTGGTTTAAGGATAAATCAATTACATAATTATGTGTGACAAACGAATACACCAAATATAAGTGGATATTAAGTGTAAAATAATCAAAGGTCATTCACACATATTCAAAGGATGACATATTCAATAACTACATGTTGAACCCAAAGAAATCGAAATTGGGTTAAGAAGTTCCCTTGACAGCCTAACAGCGTCACATCAAAATGAGTTGATGAGAGATAGAAAAAATGGTATCTCATCACTTGGACATAAAATTTACATCAATAAGGATATATGAGGACATATCCCAACATAACAATTTGTAAATTAAAGGAACCAACAAAAGAAGTCTTTTAAAAAGAGGAGGGTGAAAGGTTCCCTTACCGACTTGGGTAACTTTCGAAAAGTACACCCCATTGAAGAAGTGTCATACAATGAATATGTAAATACCCATAAATGGAATTATATTAAAAAAGGAGTGTAATAATGTGCAGTACATAAACCACTCAAATGAAATTGTGGAAAATGTAGCATAAATCTCACAGGAATAAAAGTGAGATGAAAAATCCCTTACGAAAACTCGGCAGCCTAACGAACCCACTTATAACTTCCAAAAATTGATTGATGAGATCAAATAGGTTATCTCATCTCATTAAAATAAAATGTACAGAAAGAGGAATATAAAATAATATCCCCCATCATAAAAAAAGTTGATCTTAAAAGAAGTGACATAACGGAGAGTACTTAAAGAGAAAGAGAGAGGTTAGATCTCTTACGAAAATTCAGCAGCCTAACGGCGCCACTCAAAACATCCAAAATGGATTGATGAGAGAGAATAGGGTCTCTCATCATATGAACATAAAAATTACAGTAAGGGTAAAATAAAAGAACTTCCCAATCACAAGAAAGATGAGCATAGAAGGAATGACATAAAAGAGTGTACTTAAAAAGAAAGAGAGGAGTAGGATCCCTTACCTCGGGTCCGACTTGACTCGGTCGTTCTTTAACGTCCTGAATAATAAACTTGAGTTAATTTCCACTTTATTAAGAACCTTTTTCTAGTTCATTATTCCTTTTAGATCACTTATTTCAGTGTTATAAACATTATTTAATCATTTAAGTTAATAATGTTTGTTTTGTCGATATTTGGTTCTTAAGTCGAAAGTGGACTTCTTACAATTACATGTTGTTCATGTGGTCAAATGTTCAATATATCCAGAATTATATTCATGATTTGGATATCATATATATCATATATATCTAGAATATATATGTATTTATAATATTACATAATCATTAAGAGGTAAGAAATGAAATGCACCGTTCATGGAGACGGTAAGCCGTACGTACGCATAAACGCTACTTTCATTTCTATGTCATATTAATGGAATTAAAACTAAATGAGAGATATGTATATATTAATTCCAGGATTATATTAATCATTTAGATGTATCATTCATCATATATATCCATTATATACATGTAATTATAATATTACATTACATTTGGGGATAATAAATGAAATGCACCGTTCATGGAGACGGTAAGCCGTACGTACGCATGAACACTACTTTCATTTCTATTTAATATTTTCATGGAATGGAATAATAATGATATAGAGTTATGTTATAATTATAGTACTACATCATATATAATAACATTAAATCCATCCTTTATACGTCCCACATATGGCATTAACGAATCACATCACTTTGAGGGGGCGGTAGTCCGCACTTCCTTAAATGAAGATATCGCGTTTACCCATAATGGAAACCATAAAGGTATGCCCAAAAAAAAAAATACAGAAGCTTAAGTAAAACATAAACATATTATATATCATATATTAATATAGTTACATCTTAATGGCCACCTTTGAAGGTGTTAAAAGAATGTTGAACAATCATCGTTTCGGGAGGTATAAATTCGCCATCCACGGAAACAGTATGTTCTTTAACCATTAGATGTAGGTGTGTGTAAGTGTAGCTCTAATCCTGCTTATAAAAACATCCTATTATATTGAAGATACTGGAGTTGTTACAAAAGAAATGAATAAAAAGAGTTTAGGGGGTTGGAGATCCAAAATAATACAAAAGGACTCAAGTGAAGATATTACCTTAAAATCGGGTAACTCCCTTTGGTTTGAGCTCAAAGGCTTCCTTGGGAAGACTTCTGCCCAAATTTAGGCTTCAAGGAGTAAGCGATGGAAGTGGAGAGACAACATGGGCAGAGTTTGGCCGAGCCAAAGGCTTTGGGAGTGTGGGTAAGGAGGTAGAGGTGGGGGCCTTTTATAAGAGGAGATGAGGGGCACTCTTGGAAGGTAATGAAAAGTCACTTTATTTTGAAATGCTATTAGGATTTAAGAGGTCCCACATTGATGTGTTTCGAGGATATGGTGATAAGGGTTCTAAATCCACTCATCCAATAGGTTTTGGACATGTGTAGGTCTTAGATATTATATTAACTTTCCATTTTATTTAAATCGTTAAATAATGAGGTCATCGCTGCATCATCATGATGTCATAAATAATTTAATTTATTTAATGCCTAAAAATTATAAAAAAACTACTATGATGTAGGAAATCTTTTTATATTTCCAATGAATATTTATAGTCAAAAATATGATTTGTATAACCCCGTGTAAAAATTGTTTTAGAAAAACATTTCATGTTTGTCTCGTTTTTACTTTAACTTTAAATAAAAAGATATTAATGACATTTTCCAACCAAAGTGGCTTCATGGGGTCCCCAAGTTGACCCATGGGTTGTCTTGGTCGTCCATGACACATCTAATGAGGTTAGGACATGTGTCAAGTTCATTTCATATTATTAAAACATTATTTTTACCTTAAACTACACTAATTACCTCTAATCGCGATTAAAAACTTAATAAGTTACTATTCACGAAAAAATTATTTTCATCCCATTGAACCACATTTTACTTCATAATGACAACCATGTATGTTGGATTTTTTAAATTCAAAACACAAAGGTTGAAAAATTTCATTTAAACAGAAAATCAGTTTTTATAAGTACCACTTAGTGGTTTCACTATTCATCAAAAATTGAAGTTTTTCGGAAAATTACCAAAAATTCACCTTAAGCTATATTTGGTATTCCGAATACAATAATGAAGTATATTTTAAAAAATTCAAAACATATAAGTCACATTAATTAATTTAATAATTAATTCCCACTGTCATGACAAATAGCGTGTTTTTATGAAACAATAAGTATCAAAAGATTGACACTAGTTTAAGTCCAATTTCAATGTGAAATTAATTCCAACTACCACTATTGGATTTAATGGTAAAAATATATTATAATTTCTCTTTAAAACCAATTAAAAAGATAATCTAATAATATAAATAAATTAGATTAAAAAGAGGTTTTGAATTAAAATACAACATTTTACATTATTCATAAAAAAATGAACTTTATCGGAAAGATACCAAAAATTTACTCAAAGTAAATTTTGATGTCCCGATTCTAAAGAAGAGTTTTATTTGGTCCAATATAATGTATAAGAGTTAACAAAACTATATTTAATGATGGTTCTCCATCAAAAGGTGATAAGTGAACCTTTAGTGAAAACTAGGGCATAAACGCCTAAAATTGAATTCTTTCCGTATTTTAAGCCTTTATCTTTTATTGGATAAATGTAAAAACATTTAAAAACATATATAATTATATTTTAGTTATTTCTTTCCATTCCCGCCAATACAACGGCTACATGTTAACTGCCATTTAAAATAATATTATTTTATTATTAGAGTGCAACGTAAGATTCCCAAGAAACTCATTGTTGCGTGTTGGGTACGCCATCGAGCATAGCGTCCCCTTTAAAGTCATATTAATATTTTATTCACAAATATGGATAGATATGAAAATGTCATATTCTTTATTTACCTGGGGTGTTACATCCTTCCCCCCTTTTGGGAATTGCGTCCTCGCAATTTTAAAATTGGGCTTGGAAACATCATTGAAAGTCCCACATCAGAACAAGAGTCGGTAAAACAATCACTTTAAAATAAAGAAAGATAAGTACAAAGGTCACCCGAGTTAACCCATACTAGGATTCCAAGTACGAAAACATGGACATGGAGGAGAAAACATAGGGTCATGTTCTGATGGAGAGTGATGGAAAACATGTTTAGGTGAAAGTTAACCATAAGAAAATCACAAACTTGTGATGGGTAAAACGGTATTCGATTCCCCAGTAGGAAAAGTTAATAGAAAAAATTTTTGTTTTAAGTTACTTTTTATTGAGGAATTTATTCATAAGGAAACATAATCACTTATCATGTTTACTTTCAACTTTTATTAGATTCCTTACACAAACTCATATTTTCTCCAAAAGGCGAGTATTAAGGAAGACTTGTTCCCATTAAGAGTACTATAATCAACTTCTAGAGAATCACCTAACCCAAAAAAAAGAGAAATCTATACTTCCCATGTATTTAAACTTTAACCAAAACCAAAACCAAAAAGGTTAGTACAAGGTCAGATAATCCAGAAAAGGATAACCCCTTAAAAAGATAATCTATGCTTAATCTCGAAAATTTGTCCAACGAAACCCAAAGTTCAACGAGGACCATCCGATAAATAATTTGTCCATAAAATTTTCCAAAGTAAACAAATCTAAGATTGAAACCCAAATATTTGAAGGATTTAGTCACATAGTCTTCCAAGTTAAATCGTAACATGTATCTCCAAACAACATCAGTTGCTCCTAAAGTGTCGTATTGAAAAGTAATTAACCTAATTACATATCCTCGATGATATTTTAATCATTTTCATAAATAACCCAAAATCAACTTACTCTTAATTCAAAAAATCTTATAACTAAAAAGAATCAGTCAAACTAACCAGGGACTTCGCGTAGTCCAGTGGTAGGAGATAAATACTAGTTGCACTTCGGTTGTGGGTTCGATTCCCGCATCTATGTCCGACACGACGGGTTGTCACACGGTCTACGTGTTGTCCTTCTTCCAAAACTATATAATTCTTAAATCATTCCCCAAAAAGAGATAAAATCATCAAAAATGATCATAACATATTTTAACCTCAAGTTTATCTCATGCCTTTCATTTGCCAGCATATCATATAATAACCCATAATTACCTCAAAAGTAAGGATCAAATAAACTCTAATGGTTACCTTTATAATTATTAACTGAACTTCCAAATTGATTGGTCACCTCATACATGATGCATTATAGAACATACCAAGGTTCAAGTTGTTGATCATGACTCCTTGATATTTGGTTTAGAACAACCACGAGTTTCCTCATTGAATCCTCCATTTTATCTAGTATCTTAATTAGAGAACCACCATAGTTTCCTTCAAACCTGTTGTCTCTTTGGTGCCTGCTAGATCCATCCATTCACTCAAAACAGAAATGTTAGTGTGAGTATATCAACAAAACCATCATGTACTAATGAGGAAGGTAAACACTAAGATATACTTACTCATTCAGTTTATTTAAAACTAGGATTCTTCTGAAATCCTAACCATTATGGTAATGTCACTTATGCTTAAATAATACCCTAACCTCTAAAGTTATCTAAACCGACCTTTGATACCAACTATAAGGCCCCAGCCTTAAACCTTACTTAATCTTGAGTTATTACAAGATTAAACATTGAAGATCTTTTTTGGTTTAGAGTTTTAGAGAATTAGATCATGAAACATGCATTACATTCCACATTTAAACAAAGTGGTTACATAAAAGACAATATTCATTCTTCCCATCAACGGAAACATATTTAAAATAAAACACGGATTCTTTCTTGACACATCCTTGACTCTATCATCACATCATGTACCTTTCCCTTGACTTGTGAAAAACATTTCAAAAACATGGGATGAGCATAAAAAGCTCAGTAAGGGTTATAAAAATATGGAAAGGAAACATGAGTTCATATATACATAAGAATGAAATCATACTTTACCCATAAAACATAGGAACTTTAACATACCTAATCAAACCATGAATAAATCATATAAATCATAAGACATAAATGTAACTTGAGGCATTCATAACATTCTTACGTAGGGAGTAACCCTCTCGGTTACGTTTGGAATACCCATCACAGTATATTCCCTAAATCTCTTCGGAGAAACCTTAACCTTTCACTCCTTCGCGTTACCCAATGCATAGGAGAGCTATATCGGGCTCACCCGCCCTTAGTTTATCACGGAACCCCTCGTCTTCATAATAATGCCAAAGAACCTCAACATAATCATATCACATAAAACTTTCATAAAGGAAAAATAACATTTCCGACTTTCAATCACAAGATATCAATACAACACATTGATATAAAAACATTATGAAAACCATTTTCAATACCAAAATAAATGAAAATTAAAACATGGTATTTATTTTTCTTTTAAAAAAAGGTATGGCTTGTAGATGAAGCCGAAACTCAAATAATGGTCATGGTGGCAGAGAAGTTGTTGTCGCCGCATACGTACGACGAAAACATTCCCTTTTTTCGTTTAGTAAACACTTAGTATAAAAAAGATTCCTTTTGAATAAATGTAAAAGTCAAAGGGGTTTATACACCTTATAAAAGAAGGTTGTGTATAAAAATTAAAATATGCCTCAATGAAATGAGATTGAGACGAAGTCCCTTACAAAGACGATATCCTTGGTTTAAGGATAAATAAATTACAAAATTATGTGTGACAAATGAATACACCAAATATAAGTGGATATTAATTGTAAAATAATAAAAGGTAATTCACACATATTAAAAGGAAGACATATTCAATAACTACATGTTGAACCCAAAGAAATCGAAATTTGGTTAAGAAGTTCCCTTGACAGCCTAACAGCATCACATCAAAATGAGTTGATGAGAGATAAAAAAAGGGTATCTCATCACTTGGACATAAAATTTACATCAATAAGGATATATGAGGACATATCCCAACATAAAAATATGTAAATTAAGGGACCCAACAAAAGAAGTCTTTTAAAAAGAGGAGGGTGAAAGGTTCCCTTACCGACTTGTGTAACTTTCGAAAAGTACACCCCATTGAAGAGGTGTCATACAATGAATATGTAAATACCCATAAATGGAATTATATTACAAAAGGAGTTTAATAATGGGAAGTACATAAACCACTCAAATGAAATTGTGGCAAATGTAGCATAAATCTCACAGGAATAAAAGTGAGATGAAAAATCCCTTATGAAAACTCGGCAGCCTAACGACGCCACTTATAACTTCCAAAAATGGATTGATGAGATAAAATAGGGTATCTAATCTAATTACAATAAAATGTACAGAAAGAGGAATATAAAATAACATCCCCCATCATAAAAGGTGGATCTTAAAAGAAGTGACATAAAGGAGAGTACATAAAGAGAAAGAGAGAGGTTAGATCTCTTACGAAAATTCAGCAGCCTAACGGCGCCACTCAAAACATCCAAAATGGATTGATGAGAGAGAATAGGGTCTCTCATCATATGAACATAAACATTACAGTAAGAGTAATATAAAATAACATCCCAATCACAAGAAATATGAGCTTGGAAGTAATGACATAAAAGAGTGTACTTAAAAAGAAAGAGAGGAGTATGATCCCTTACCTCGGGTCCGACTTGACTCGATCATTCTTTAATGTCCTGAATAATAAACTTGAGTTAATTTCCACTTTATTAAGAACAATTTTCTAGTTTATTATTCCTTTTAGATCACTTATTTCAATGTTATAATCATTATTTAATCATTTAAGTTAATAATGTTTGTTTTGTCGATATTTGGTTCTTATGTCGAAAGTGGACTTCTTACAATTACATGTTCTTCGTGTGGTCAAATGTTCATTATATCCAGAATTATATTCATGATTTGGATATATTATATATCATATATATCCAGAATATACATGTATTTATAATATTACATAATCATTTAGAGGTAAGAAATGAAATGCACCGTTCATGGAGACGGTAAGCCGTACGTATGCATGAACACTACTTTTATTTCTATGTCATATTAATGGAATTAAAACTAAATGAGAGATATGTATATTTTAATTCCAGAATTATATTCATCATTTAGATGTATCATTAATCATATATATCCATTATATACATGTACTTATAATATTACATTACATTTGGGGATAAGAAATGAAATTCACCGTTCATGGAGACGGTAAATCGTACGTACGCATAAACACTACTTTCATTTCTATTTAATATTTTTATGGAATGGAATAATAATGATATAGAGGTATGTTATAATTATAGTATAAAATCATATATAATAACTTTAAATCCATCCTTTATACGTCCCACATATGGCATTAACGAATCACATCACTTTGAGGGGGCGGTAGTCCGCACTTCCTTAAATGAAGATATCGCGTTTACCCATAATGGAAACCATAAAGGTATACCCAAAAAGAAAAATACAGAAGCTTAAGTAAAACATAAACATATTATATATCATATATTAATATAGTTACATCTTAATGGCCTCCTTTGAAGGTGTTAAATGAATGTTGAACAATCATCGTTTCGGGAGGCATAAATTCGCCATCCACGGAAACAGTATGTTCTTTAACCATTAGATGTAGGTGTGTGTAATTATAGCTCTAATCCTGCTTATAACAACATCCTAGTATATTGAAGATACTGGATTTGTTACAAAAGAAATGAATAAAAAGATTTTAGGGGGTTGGAGAGGCAAAATAAAATAAAAGGACTCAAGTGAAGATATTACCTTAAAATCGGGTAACTCCCTTTGGTTTGAGCTCAAAGGCTTCCTTGGGAAGCCTTATGCCCAAATTTAGGCTTCAAGGATTAAGAGAGGTAAGTGGAGAGACAAAATGGGCAGAGGTTGGCCGATCCAAAGGCTTTGGGAGTGTGGGTAAGGAGGTAGAGGTGGGGGCCTTTTATAAGAGGAGAGGAGGGGCACTCTTGGAAGGTAAAGAAAAGTCACTTTATTTTAAAATGTTATTCGGATTTAAGAGGTCCCACATTGATGTGTTTCGAGGATAAGGCGATAAGGGTTCTAAATCCACTCATCCAATAGGTTTTGGACATGTGTAGGTCTTAGATATTATATTAACTTTCCATTTTATTTAAATCGTTAAATAATGAGGTCATCGCTGCATCATCATGATGTCATAAATAATTTAATTTATTTAATGCCTAAAAATTATAAAAAAACTACTATGATGTAGGAAATATTTTTATATTTCCAATGAATATTTATAGTCAAAAATATGATTTGTATAACCCCGTGTAAAAATTGTTTTAGTAAAACATTTCATGTTTGTCTCATTTTTACTTTAACTTTAAATAAAAAGATATTAATGACATTTTCCAACCAAAGTGGCTTCATGGGGTCCCCAAGTTGACCCATGGGTTGTCTTGGTCTGCCATGACACATCCAATGGGGTTAGTACATGTTTCACGTTCATTTCATATTATTAAAACATTATTTTTACCTTAAACTACACTAATTACCTCTAATCACGATTAAAAACTTAATAAGTTACTATTCACCAAAAAATTATTTTTATCCCACTGAACCACATTTTACTTCTTAATGACAACCATGTATGTTGGATTTTTGAAATTCAAATCAAAAAGGTTGCAAAATTTCATTTAAACAGAAAATCAGTTTTTATAAGTACCACTTAGTGGTTTCACTATTCATCAAAAATTGATGTTTTTCAGAAAATTACCAAAAATTCACCTTAAGCTATATTTGGTATTCCGAATTCAATAATGAAGTATATTTTAAAAAATTCAAAACATATAAGTCACATTAATTAATTTAATAATTAATTCCCTTTGTCATGACAAATAGCGTGTTTTTATGAAACAATAAGTATCAAAAGATTGACACTAGTTTAAGTCCAATTTCAAAGTGAAATTAATTCCAACGACCACTATTGGATTTAATGGTAAAAATATATTCTAATTTCACTTTAAAACCAATTAAAAAGATAATATAATCATATAAATAAATTAGATTAAAAAGAGGTTTTGAATTAAAATACAACATTTTACACTATTCATTAAAAAAATGTACTTTATCGGAAAGATACCAAAAATTTACACAAAGTAAATTTTGATGTCCCGATTCTAAAGAAGAGTTTTATTTGGTCCAATAGAATGTATAAGAGTGAACAAAACTATATTTAATGATGGTTCGCCATCAAAAGGTGATAAGTGAACCTTTAGTGAAAACTAGGGCATATACGCCTAAAATTGAATTCTTTCTGTATTTTAAGCCTTTATCATTTATTGGATAAATGTAAAAACATTTAAAAACATATATAATCATATTTTAGTTATTTCTTTCCATTCCCGCCAATACAACGGCTACATGTTAACTGCCATTTAAAATAATATTATTTTATTATTAGAGTGCAATGTAAGATTCCCAAGAAAATCGTTGTTGCGTGTTGGGTACGCAATCAAGCATAGTGTCCCCTTTAAAGTCATATTAATATTTTATTCACAAATATGGATAGATATGAAAATGTCATATTCTTTATTTACCTGGGGTGTTACACCAACACTGTGAAAATATCTTTAAAAACCCTACCTTTTTGATGTCCTAAAAAGGTTCAAAATATATAGAAATAAAAAATATTATGGGGAAAATTGAAAATTAGAAGCCTAAGACCAAAAATGATAAATGTCTGGATTGGATTGGATGATACCAAAATAAATCTAAACACTAAAAAAGAAACCAAACTACAATATAGGACATATTTAATTAACTATTTTCCCAAAGAGAATATAAAAATGAAACAAGAACCATCACATGAGTCTTATTATGGGGTTTATCATGAAGGGTTTTATAGATATGAAGTATTATAATATTAATGAGGTTCCACCATGGGTCTATCACAACACCAACGAGAAATTTCCATTAATAAAATTTTTAAAACATAGAAGAAAATTAATAACTTAAACCCAAGAGACTATGAAAATATTGCAGTAATATTTCAAACCATAATAAAGGTTGTACATCTTCTGACTATATATATATTGTCTCACTAAAAATATAGATAAATAATCATTTGAAAATAAGAAAATTCCAATCCTTAATACAAAAATATAATATATTAAATTGAATGAAGACACCTAAAAAAGATAGGGGAAGATAACATGATGTGATAAATAGGAAGATAGAAATGGGTGGTTCTTAGATGCGTCACCATTAGTATCTACTATGGTATATAAATTAACCCATATAGGAGCCAATACAATAGAGATAGAGGAAAAAACTAGGGAATCATTGGACACTCATATTCTCATATATACCATAAGAATTATTCACTAAATAAATATTTTTATTATATATAACAGACAATAGAATTTAGTAAGGTCTACTGAAAACCAACTCTCTGAATTTAGAACTAATATCCCTCATTCCTAAAATCCTCTTAAAAACACATTTTTATAAACTCCATTACATCAAACAATCTTATTAATGTCATTATATTAATACTAGCTACAAAAAATATATGAATTTAGGAATTTAATATCATTTTCCAAAATGTTGGTCTAATTGGAGGTCTTGAGAGTGGGTGAATTGAGCAACCAATAAATTTTTATTCAAAAAAATATTTATAAAATAAAATCCAACAATTAAAAAAAATCTATTTTACTAATATTGTGGGAATATATAATTTAAATTTTCTAAATATCATTTCAATAGCTTGATTAAAAATTAATTAGAATAACTTGAGTTTATCCTATTATTTTGTGATTACTCAACACATTTTTTGAAAAATATATATCACTAATATAATTTATCTAACAATTTATGTTTTTGTAAAATTTATTTGAAAATTACTTTTAAAATTCGGTAATAAGAACATGAAATAAAAAATGCAAATATAAAAAAAATTGGTTCAGTCTCAAGGTGATACCTAATCCTATCAACCTAAAAGTACCCCACTGTCAAAAATGATTAGTATAGTAAAATTGATAATATACAACTTTTATAGGGTTTAATAATTATAATTTCACACACAACAGTCCATATGAACACATAAAATTTTATATAGTTGTTTTGAGATAGTATATATAAAGGAAATAAAATAAAGTGTTTCAGATTAATCTTATAAGATTCACATGATAGTGTTATTAATGGATATATGAATAAATATAATAAAAAAATAATGGAAATATAAAGCATTTGGAGAGGTAGATAGAGATATTTTCAGTTTTGATGCTTCATTAGATCTATATTCAGTTGTATATAGTTCTCTATTCTCTTCATGATGTCTTCCTTGAATTCTATGAACAGTTTCAATAATTATAAAATGTTCTTATAACGTGAAAAGTATAACATAAAAAAACATAGTGTTGTATGTTGTAATGAAACATGGAAATCTATTTTTTTTAACCCACTATTATTCTCTATCATTGATAATCATTTAAAATATATCTTCCTATAAAAATAACCATTGAATAATGGTCATTAAAAATTCTCATGCATGGAAAGAGATATAAGAGAATTAAATTTATGAAACATTAAATTTAGTTCTAAATAAATGGGTATTATAATATATACCATAAAAATATAATTACACATAGATAATATCACTTGATTTTCTCCACATAAGAATATTCTGGTACATAGAACACTTATAAAAAACATTGATAGAATCCTATAATTGGTCATATTGTCGATCTATAGATCAATATAGTCACATCATCTATTAGAAAAAATTCTTAATATTTTATAAGCTCACTTCACATTATCATGTGGTTTATTAGAAACAATATGTGGTAACATTGATAATTTTCAATTTGGATGAATGAAAATATATAAATATTACTATTAGTACCTCAAAACATATTTTCTATTAGGACCTCAAAAACATATTTTCTATCTTCATGCACTCTTTAACGATTTGGATTATAATAACTACTTAAGTGAAAATTTAATTTTTTTTATATAAAACAAATAATTTATTAATTATAATTAAATTATTATTCGATATTAAAAATTTAAAAAATTGTTAGATAAATACATTAATATCCCTCTTTTTGTGATTAAAAATCATGGAATAAATAAATAAATAATGTACAAGATAAATCATTTAAATAAAAAAACCATAAAACAATCCATTTTGTGACTATTAAAAAATTGGCATATGAGAGTTAGATAATTTAAATTTAGTCATTAAAAGACATTATATTATTTTATTAAGATATATAAAAATAAATAAGAATAATGGAATAAATTAAACCGTTTTTATTATTAAAAAGTTATGAATGATTATGATATACATATTTTGGGTCCTTAATCAGAATCAGAATCTATAGGATCACAAATTATGTTAGGGTTAATAGGTGATTTCACTTATTCATTGGATAATGTAATATAATGTATAGGTATAGGATGAGTATGAGTTGAGGACTGGGAATCAGAATTACACTCGGAATAAGTCTGGTTTAATGGATGTTTTATGAAATACATACACCAAAGGGAGTAAATGGATGCATAGAAGTTTGATTTGTTACAGTTGATATAGAAATCATAGTAAGATCTAGAGGATATTATATGTTAGTGTATGATATTTATGGATATTTCTCTAAAATCTATTTGATATCATATACTTATATTGATCCACACTCAATGATCGGAATAAACTCATACCTATCAGTCATTTACTTTTCTAGAGAAGGGTTCATTACAAGAATCATTTCCACAATTGAATTAAATTATATGGTTAAATTATTAATCATAAAATATATATCCATTGACTAAAAACGGGTCTTTAAATATAGGTTTCTAGAAATTTAAAATTGTTAAAACTTGATTACATCATTTATCAATTATTTATCATTCTTATTTGTAAGAGTATATTCTTTAACTATATTGGATAAATTATCCTTTTTAGTATCAAGTTAAAAATCTATTAGTTTATTTACATCATCAAATATATCAAAAATATTATTAATTTTTTCTTGAACAATTCATTGAATGAAATATTCATCTAGAGATGTTGGTGCAGGAGAAGAAAAAATTGTAGAAGAAGTTTTGGGATATTTAAGATACTAAGGTAAATCATAGTAAAATATATTTAAAATCAACCTAGATGTCACCCACTTGTTCTATAAAATTATCATGATCCTGATTCATAATATCAACAATAAAAAATTCTAGGGATCATCATCCAAACACACATTAAATTGTATATGATATATCTACATTCAAATTTTATTCAGTGCAACTACCCAAAATGAGAATTTTCTTTTTCAAAACAACCCATAAGTCATTCTAAAATTGAATAATGCCAGTTAAAGTAATGATAAATATAGGTACCCAATCATTTACAATCTGTAATGTAATTCACATGGAAATGATTCTTTTTTATCCATTCCAAAAGTACTTTTGGATTTTTATTAAATAATTACTTCTTCACGCTTACATAATAAAAGGTTACATCACAAAGTAGATAGATCCATTAAGTATCCATTTGTTACACAATACAAAACATTTATAAAACAAAAAATAATTTTCATGATATATCTTCATAATTTTCTTCTTCACCTCATCTATGTCACAAATAATCCTTAAAACCAAATAAATTTTTTCAAACATGATATTAACATAAAATAATAATTAATGGATATATCAAATGAATGGAAGAAACATTTTAGTTAATGAATAATAAAAAAATTTACAATTTTCAAAATAAAACATTGAGAAGAAAATAAATAATTTCTTACCCATGAAATTATTTTCATTACAAAAATATTATCATAAAACATTTAATAAGAAATATGAAAGATAAAACAATACACATTACGGTTTCTTTTCAATTATATACATATCAGGAAATGTTTTTAAAAAAGTTATACATTTCACCCATAAGACGTAAAAAAACATTACCTTAATCATAAAAAATTTTCTTACCTTAGAAAATAATATGATTCTAGTAATAACCATATAAATAATATATAAATATTGTATTTACCATTGTTTATAATTTTCAAATCACTCTTATAAATAGAAGATCATACCTGGTGAATTCCAATAATATATTACATGAAACCAATAAGTGATCGCATCTTTCCCTTTACCCAATGCATTGGAGACCTATATTGGGATTACCAATCCACATGAGATATTTCAAGATTACCCATAATACTAAAAAATCTCATGAACCATAAAAAAATCATAAAAAATTAATTCTTAAATTATCATCATTATACTCTTAAAAATATTGTTTTCAACCATTTGAAAAACATTTATGAATATATAAATATTCATTTTCAATTAATAAATTTTTAAAAAATAGATTTATCAAACAGATAAAGTGATTTAATTTGGGAAAGGTGATATATTTTAATGGAATCCGAAAATCAAATAACATTTATGGTGGTTCAAATAACCATTTATGTCAGATATGTTAAAATAGAACATTCATTACACCTTTTTTCGAAACATTCAATATTAAATATGTAAAATGATTCATTTTGAAAATGTTGACAATAAATTCAATAGTGATATAGGATTTCCTTAATAAATAATTTATTTCTGTAAAAATACATCAATATAATTTTTTAAGAATTTATATAAGTAAAAAAACTATTTTTAGAAACAAATATTTTAAATATTTAAACTAGGGTTATCATATTATAGTGTTATTTATCCAGAGTCATACTCCTCACGTTAATTCAGTATCATCATGAAAAATATTAATATAAAAATAATATAATTTCATAAAAAATATTTATTATTACTTTTATTTAACTTATAACCATTTTATATAAAATCAATTAATCACTGAAATTCACACTGCACATTTGAGTGATATTGAACTCATAAGTCAAAAATTAATCAGGTACGTTAAATAGGGCCAAAGAGTACAATGTTCCAAAATAACTAAAATATTAATATTGAAATAATTTTAATTTTTATTAATTAATAATTATTCTAAATTCATCCCTGAATGTTGCTTATGAAAAATGAATTTCCTTACAATCATGGAGATTGTATGTCATACGTACTCCTGAGTAATGGTTAAATTTTTCAAAAAACATGAGGGACTGAAGGTAGATATTATTTTAGAACTAAAAATTATAATTATTTAATAAATATAACATTATATCTTAAATACACTTATATTAACTATCCAATTGTTATAAGGATGGAAACCGAATGACAGTTCATTGTAGTGATGGTAATCCACACATATACATGAACGATATTTCCATTTTTCAGTGGATGGAGAGGAAAAATATATATATAATATCATATCATAAAAAATGATTACATTTTCATGAATATAATATAAATAAATTAAATACATTATTATAAAAATCCATGATAGGTCATGATGGAAAATGATGTACATCAATTAAAAAGGAAGTAGTCCGCTATACACACAAATGATTGTTGAATTTCACATTTGATGCATAAGGAGATAGTTATAGGTTATAAACTTAATATAATAATATCTCATTATATTTAAGATTATAATTACATTAATTGAACATGTTTGATGGATATTTATAGGTGGTATAAAATTAAATAAAACAAAAACTCTTGGTTGAGAACTATACCTCTTTTTTGGGTAACATCATTAAGTATATAAAAAATCGTTCCAAGGATAGTTTTATGATCCTAAAATTGAATCAAAAAAATTTATTAGGTATTTTAGGAATTTATTTTTACTTGTATTGTCATAAAAATTTGATGTTTATATTTATGTAGGATAATATAGGTTTCTTCATTAATAAGTGAAGGGTGGACATAATTGGATGTTTCCAAAAGAATAAAATATAATAATGTACTACTTAGAACAATTCCCAAAAAATGGACCATTTAAAATTATGAGTTAAATTAGTGTCAAAATAGGTTCATATACTATGATTTATTAATTTTTTTACATCATTTAGACCCTTGTCACAGTAGTTTAACCATCTGATAATCAATTTTTAACATTAAGAGAATTAACATATTTAATTATTTATACTAGTTACCATAAAAGAAAAATTATTTTATATTATAAACTAATATTAGTTATTCATATTATAAATATGGAATCAATTAATTAAAATTCATTTAAAAATGCAGTGGAAATTTTTTAATATTAAATCTAAGTAATGCCAAGAAATTATGTTTTCGAGAAAAATCCTCTTCTAATGGATAAAAAAAATTTATACCGATTTATGTAATAATAATTTTTAAAAATAAATGTATTAGATGATTTATAATATAAATAAATTAAACTTCATTATAAACAATTTTAAAAGAAAATGGAAATTTTTTGATGATTTATAAAAATATGGTATAAATTCAAAAATAAGTATTTTTCTTGATTCATTTGAAAAATAATATTATTTTAACTTTTTCAAAACATTACCTCTTACTATTTTGATATTTTGAATTCAAAAATTATATAATTTTTTCCAAATTAATATTTTCTTATTTTTAAATTAATCTATTTCTTCCGAAAAAATAATTTATATAAAAGAGTTTAATAAGAACAATACTTTTTCTTTTTGTATTGGAAAATTTCATAATATTAATATACTAAATTTGAACAAATAAAATATGACTGATAAATATTAATAAATCATGGATATTTTTTAATTTAACATTAAATATGATGTTAATTCCTTCCCAAATTTTTTAAATTATTTCTTTGAAATGTTGCTTACTATTTTAATAAGTGGGTATATCGTTTCACAATAGAATTTTTTTATTCCCATTTTTATTAATACAACACAAACATTTTATGGTATAATTCTATTACATACGTTCAATTAATTAGATAGCCTATATTTCATGAAGAACTGAGTATATGTGAAATATAACTTGGTTATTTATACAATATAGTCATAACCTAGACATTATACTTAAATTTTCAACTTTTGTGTTTTGAATTTTGAAAGATGGACATACACGGTTGCGATCAGGGTGATATTTGGAGTGTGATAGAATATAGTTAATTTTTTTGAGAATTTCAACTTCCCTTATGAATAATAGCATACCCTTAGGAATGGTAACCTACCCTTATGAATAGTAATAAGACCCTTATGAATGTTAACCTTACCCATGAAAGTGTGAAAATAATTAGACACCTTAAAAATGAAGATGAATATTTTAAGTGTGGGTACTATTCCATTACATGATAATTTTAATTATAAATTAAATTTCTCATATATTCAAAATTATTTTTGAAAAATGGACTTCATTTTTGTAATATGTGCATCTAAATGTGTTGAGGGTGTATTTTTGTGATTTTTCAGAAATTCTTGAATTTTTTGAATAGTAAAATACGATAAAATAAGATTAGTTCTAAATACATGATTTATTGATTCATGGAAGATGTCCTGCTGAGAGAAGAACTCTTGGTTCAAACTCACAAGCACTTATTACAATTTCTGGCCATATAATCATCACTATTTCTTATCTTATGGAAAAACTATAAACTAATGATTAAAATATTTAGGAAACCCTTTCCCCCTCCACTATATTAACCACCCCTCACACCCTTTTCCTATTAGACAACTCAAGCTTTGATCTATGCCCATGTTCTTCAAAATACACATCCAAATCCCTCCAACATCGTCCAAGACCCACTGGCCTCACTAAAATGCCAAAAACGGTCTTAAGGAGTTTCTCAAGGGGGAGGGCTAAAGAGGTGAACCTCTCTTCATTTTTCCTTCAACTTCTATTACATGTTCCATTATTTTGTTGCTCTACCCTCACCAACCATAATCCAAATGATATATTAATTCTATTAACTTACATGAACTATAATTTTATTATTCTAATGTAATATTTCATCATATTCTATCTTTTCCCCACATTTTATAATAAAAATGTGAACACGGCCCCAAATGTGTTTATTTATCAGATTCAATGATGATGGGTTTTCAATTTCCCTTACCATCTTCAATTCGGGTCATTAAACCATTTTAATGGTTTTCCCAACTTAATATATATGTAATATATCCTATTTACTGTTTTGGAATCATTTTTTTACATGTGGTATTTAATTATAGAACAAAATTAATTCATGGTGATCAAATAACCATCAAAATAATCAAAGTGTTTATCATTAAAATCTTCTGCAATGTTTCATTCTCCCCAGAAATAACCAAAGGATTTATATGATCATTAATCCTTCAAGATGATCATTAATAACTCATAAATTCAATTCTGTATTACAATTTGTATTGTACAAGAAATTCCTTACTCATATACAAGTAAACAGACTATGAAAACCAAGGAAGAAAATGCTTCCAAAACAATAAAACAAACCTCTTTAAACAACTAAAATATCCATGAAGGAACATAATAATGTTATAATAAATTTATTACTTATATATGATGTTTTTAAATTATTAATTTATGAATATATATTTTATTATTCAGGTCATTAATTTCATCTTTAGAACAAATTCACGCATAAGGTAATGGGTTTCTCATCTCACTTTAAATTTTGTGAGATTCCCATTGTTCTCCGATTAATTTTTTTATATATTGTGTGTACATTGAAATTTGATATAAAATATCATTATTCCCTTTATTTTCATGGTATTCAATGATTCATTTGGTGAATATTAATTTTTTTGTCATATGATTCGATTGATTACAATGTGGTAAGGTACTTTGTCACAATTTCCATTTCATTGAACCTTAATGGGTATTGTGCACCTAATATTTCTTATGTGGTGTCTCTACTTCCCCTTTGTGATAATTTTTCATTTGAATTTATTATTATACTAAATTACCATTTTCTTATTTTATGGGTTTGATTATTTCCTTAATTCATATACCATTCCACACACAGTGCTTATTTTGAATGCTATTTTAACTTGGGAAATACTAATTAATCTAGATACTCAATTCAATATATATATAAAAATTCACATTTTTATTGTATTAAATTTTTGTATAATGAATGCATTGGACTTTTATTGGTTGGAGGAGCTCGCTATGTCCCTTTGATTTATCAATTTCTCTCATGAGACAAATTAGTTGGTGACAAACCCTTTGAGTTTGTTTCCAAAAATCATACAGGTTTCTACCCACAAACTTAAACCATCTCAATGTTATAATTGTTCTTGTTCAAACAACATTACATAGAAATAATATTCATTTTCCTTATTCATTATTCATTTATTACAATCCATTAGTGTTTCATTTTGAAAAAAATCTATGGATTCAATTTTTTATTCTTAGCTTATTGATTGAATGTGTTTTCATTTATTCATAATTCCATATTAGTCATGTTTAATTTATTGTGATTAAATTATCATTGATTCATTATTATACTATATTTAAGACTTATTGAGAATTTTATTTCACCCTTATTATGTTTCCTTTCCCTATTTTAAGGAGAATAGAACCTTGAATAAGATTTCTAGGAGGTAGTTTATTTCATTTTATTATGTATCATGTTGTTTTTTCTATCATTGTGAATATAAATTAGATATAAGTTTAGTCATATGGTCTTCGAAAAACAAATAAAAGAATCATTCCTTTATGATTAATTTCTTATATTCAGGCCAATATAATGAAATAATGCACCTGCTCCGGTCTTCGGGGTTTAAGGAACTACAGTTGGTATGAATGAAAGTTTAATAGAATCCATGTATACTATATTTAGGAAACATTATTTAGTGGACATAACCCTATTATAGACTTCAATTATAAGTATAGAGTGTCATCCTGTAATTTTTGTATGGTGAAGACTATGTTCATTTTCCTATAAAATATATCCATGTGTAGATACTACAAGTGGATGTGGTTCTAGAACAAATGTACCAAGGAGTATCAACACTAACATGGAGTTTCAAGATTCACTAAGGGTATTATAGTACACAAAAATATGCCATAATGCACACCTCGTCTAACACTCATGGGGGATATACTTAGGATAACTCACATTTTTTTACAAACCATTCTGAAGGATTTAATAGTAAATAGAATCAATTTTTATGATTATGAGATTAGTTTTTCATAAATTTTCATATTATGTTTAGTGTTTACAAGTATAAAATTATGAATTATGACCTAATTAAGTGTATTTTATATTATATTGATGGAGCTTAATGGACGAAGGGGAATAAATACCAATAATAAAAGTATATATATCCCAACTGGGAAAGTAGACATAGTCCGTGTTGGAATGGATCAGATCATGACCATATTAGGACAACATACTCAGTATATGATTAATAACCATGCTACACCTATGTTAGATCATTTAATGTTATATAATCCCCCATATCTTAGTGAGACTACTAACCCAATGGTAGCTAACTAGTGGACAATTCCCCTGAAAACATATTCCTAGAATTAAGATGCAATGTAAATGAAAACCTAGTGTTTGCAATATGTTTTTTCAAGGGTGATTCTAATCAATGGTGGTCCATGAACCATATTACCATTGGGGAAGAATAGATAGAAGATATGTAATGGAGTACATTTAAAGAAATGTTCTTCGACAAATATTTCCCTCGTTAGTAAGGAACAGAAATGAAGTGGAAATTATTTACCCCAATTCAAAGGGAAGAAGATAATGTTGTGTAATATGAGGATTACTTCAAAATATTATCCAAGTATGCTATAGATTATGTATTTGATTTATAAAACATGATTGATCATTTATTTTAAGGCCTTAATCCAAGTCTTTGAAGGTCACTGGCTTCTCAAATATTTTCATCATATAATGATATTTTATTAAGTTCCCTTAAAACAAAGAAATAATTTTTATGATAAAATTTCTTCAAGGGAAACCAAGATAATAAGAGGTACTCAGATAACCATGGAAAAGGTGTGGCACCAAATTAGAAGAAGGTAATAATTCAATTTCCATTATGTGAGAACTGTGGAAAAAATTCATCTTGGGAAATACTTAAAATGAATGGGAGTATGCTATAAATCTGTCGAAAAGATTCATCGATCTAATGAATTCAAAGGGAATAATTAGGTAAATGAAAATAAATGCTATATTTGTAGATAGATGGGACAGTATTCAAATGAGATACCTAGGTGTCATGGAAACTTTCCTCAGAAAAGGCCATGAGAGAAGGGGTAATCTTAAGCGATAACAACCATGAAGGATGAAGTTCCTAATGTTGTGGTGGAATGTACTCTACTTTTTTTCCTCAAACATATTTAATTCTATAATTTATTTTGAATCATTACATTAATTTATATCATCCATGTTTTCCAAGAAAAATATACATGTCCAATTTGATTAAATAAAGGAGTTTTCGGGTAAAAATCCTTGGGGATGTATCATTGAAACAAAGATGTGTCAATTAGTCCCCCTCATGACACATAAACACGTTTCAGTTGTTAACATTGTCATAATACCCATGATTAACTTGGATATAATTTTTGGTATTAAATGGCTATTAAATTATGATGAAAATATCTATTATAAGAAGATTTATGATACAATTTTCGAGAATGGTATAGAATACCTTATCTTTAGAAAAGAAACCTAACCATATATTTCTTATCTAAATCCACCCACAATAGCTTTATGGAATGAAATTATTTAGGAGGAAGAGAACACAATATCATTGGGTGAGGAAATAAATCTTCAAATTAAATACGTACCTATTGTGCAAGAATAAAACTGCAAGACCTATATAAAATAATCCCTATAGAATGGCCAATATGAAATTAGTGGATATAAAGAAACAACTAGATGAATTGATTGGATGGCGATTTATTCAACCTAGATTTTCTCTATGAGGATCCCTTATCCTATTTGTTAATAAGAAATATAGATCCATGAGGCTATGAATTGATTATAGGGAAAGCAATGCTATTAAAATAAAGAACAAGTATCATCTGCCATGTAGTTTTGATTTATTTGATCAACATCATAGAGAACAATATTATTTGACGAGTGAAATTCTATCTAGATATCATCAGTTGCGTGTGAGGAAATAAGATATTCCTAAGATAGTATTTCGAACCAAGTATGGGAATTATGAGTATACAATAATGCCTTTTTGACTGACTAATGAACCCTTAGTTTTCATGGATCTAATGAATAGGGGTTTCAAAGAATGTCATGTTGTCTTTTGTGTGGTATTTATTGATGATATAATGGTGTACTCAAAAATCTATGAAGACCATGAGAATCACTTCCGTGCCATTATAAAAACTCACAGAATAAATGAATTATATGGGATGTTTAAAAAGTGTGAATTTTGGATTCACTTAGTTTCTTTTCTTGGAAATATTTTTTCTAAGGATGGATTCTTAGTTCGTCCTGTAAAGAAAAAGGCAATCCAAAAAGGAGCCAAGCCAATTAACACAACTGATGTACATAGTTTTATTAGCTTATCATGTTATTATAGACATTTTGATCAAAATTTCACTCGACTAGATAACCCATTAACCAAGACCACTTATAAATGGGTTAGGGTTTTATAGATGAAAGAATGTATAGAATGCTTTGATGAATTGAAAAAAAGTTTTGCCAATTCTTAACTTTTTACTCTTCCCTCCAGAAATGGTGGATTTGTGATATATAGTGATGCATTAAATAATGGACTAGGTTGAATCCTTATATAAAATGATAAAGTTATTTCTTATGAATCAAGGATGTTGAAGACTCATGGGAAGAAATATATAACTTTTGATCTTGAGATATAAGGAAAAATCATTTCTATAAAAATATGGAGACACTATCTATATGGTGAAAGATGAGAGATATATACAGATCACAATAGTTTGAAATACATTTTTACACAGAAATAACTCATCAAGTGGAAAACGAGATGACTCTAGTTACTCAAAGACTATTATTGTTCAATACACCACCACCCAGTAAAAAAAATATGGTTTTATATTCATTAATTAGAAATGATCATGGAATTCTGACCTAAATGTGGATTGAGAGAGATCTTATATTCCTGGATCTACTAAATATGGAAATGGTAATTATTAAGGAAGGGGAGACATGCTTCCTTTTTAAAATGATTTCTAAACCATCTTTACTATAAGAGATAAATATATCTCAATATGATGATGAGAATCGACAAAAAAATTAATGTTGTTAAGGATGGAATATTGGTAGACTTCGTGTATGAATAAGGAGTTCTAAAATTTGGGAAGCGGTTATGCATTCTTTTAGTATGCGAGCTAAAAATTGAACTATTAAATGATTCTCATATCTAAAATTTATCTATACACCCTGGTTGAACCGACCTATTTATTTAGCAAAAGCAAAAATTTTGGCAGGATAGCATAAAGCGAGAAATTTTTTGATATGTGTCAAGGTGTCTAGTTTGTCCAGATGTGAAGGCTAAAATACATAATTCTAGTGGGGTCATACAACCTATACCTATTTCAATGTGGATATGGGATGAAATTATGATGGAATTTATTATATATTTACCAAGGGCACATTTAAGGAATGATTCAATATGGCTAATTATTGATCATCTCACAAAATCGTCACATTTCCTTACTACAAGAGAGGATTTACCGCTTGAGCGCTTTGGAAGACTTTATATTAATGTAGTTGTAAGACATAATAGTGCACCTCTATCAATTATGTCCAATCAAGATCGCTAATTCATATCAATATTATAGAAATGTATCCATAAGGATTTGGATATGGAGCCTTATATGAGTAGTACATATCACCCCCAAATAGAACTACAACCAGAAAGGACTATTCAAAAAAGGGAATACATGCTAAGATCATACTCTCTAGACTTTCAATATATATGGGATCAAAAATTTATTTTTGTATAATTTCACTACAATAATAGTTTCCTTTAATGCATTCAAATGGCACCATATAATGAATTATGTGGCAATAGGTGTTTAATTCCCACTTGTTGGGATGAAGTTGGCATGGAGAAACTTATAGGCCCATAACTTATCAAAGATACAACTGAAAAGGTAGTGATCATTCATGACCTTATTAAATCGGAAAAAATTAGGAAAAAGAGTTATGCTGACAACTGATGAAAGGATTTGTAATTTTAGGTTGGATATTATGTTATTCTAAATGTAAATCTGTGTAAGTGTGTCTTAAGGTTTGGTAAGAAAGGGAAACTGAGCCCCAGGTACATTGGACCATTCAAAATTCTATACCGTATTGGAGCTATATCTTACCACTTAATAATTCCACCAAGTGTCTACAAAGATTATAAAGTGTTCCACATTTCATTGTTAAATAAATACATGGCATACCCAATTCATGTACTCACCTATGAAGAAATAGAGTTGGAACCTAATATGTCATACTTTGAAGATCCTATCAAGATTCTTTACACAAGGGAGAAGGAATTGAGAAATCAGACAACTCGATTAGTAAAATTATTTTGAGAAACCATTAAATAGAGGAAGAAACATGGGAACCTGAGGATGTTATGATGAAGAAACCCCCACATATATTTAAATGTATTTATACATGAAAATTTTTGACGATGAAATTTCTGATGGTGGAAGAATATAATACCCTATAAATTTTATGATATGTTTCTCTTAAATATATTCAATTCATTTGATAGCCTATATTCTCTGAAGCACTAAGTCTCTATGAAACATCACAGGGTTATTTATATAATATTTTCCTGACCTAACTATTGAGAATAAATTTTCTACTTTTGTTTTTTTAATTTTAAAAACAAACATTCACGGTTGCGATCCAGGTGATATATTGAATTTTATAGAATTAATTTAAAATTGTAACATGCCCTTATACATAGTAAAATATTCTTATGGATATTTAATTACCCTTATTATTAGTAATATTTCCCTTATGAATGGTAACCTTACCCATTAAAGTGTAAATAAATTTAGACACCTTAAAAATGAAGATGAATATATTAAGTGTTTCTATTTTTTGATTAAATGATTGTTTTAATTAGAAATTATATTTCTCAAATATAAAAAATAATTTTTGAAAAATTGAGTTTTTTTGGGATTATAAACATCAAAAAATGGTTAGGGTGAATTTTTTGGATTTTTATGAAATACATGAATTTTTTGTGAATTGAAAAATATGATAAATTATGATAAATACTAAATAAACTATTTATTGAGTCATGGATGTTAGCTTGATGAGGTTAGAACCCTTGGTTCTAACTCAAAATCACTTATAACTATTTTTTCATGATATCATCATTATTATTTGTCTAAGGAGAATATAATAAACTACTGATTAAAATATTTAGAAAACCCTCATCCTCTCCACTATATAAACCACCCCCATCCCCTCTTCCTATCACGCAACTCAAGATTGGATCCTTTCCCATGTACTCCCAAATACACTTCTCAAGACCTCCCCCACATAAAATACCTAATTGACTCACTAAATTTCCAAAAACTATGGCCTTAAAGAGATTCTCTAGGAGGAGTACTCAAGAGGTGTACCTCTATTCCTTTTTCCCCTTCAACTTCTTTTATAGGTTCTATTCTTTTGATGCTCTCTACTCACCTCCCCTCCTCCAAATGTTAAGATAATTATATTAAATTACCTGAAATATGATTTTATTATTCTAATTGAACATTTCATCATCATATCTCTTTTATCCTCCTCTTATACTTATTAATACACTGTCTGAGTTGTGTTAATTTATCACATTCAAGGACGATAGGTTTTTAATTTCTATTATTTTCATTAAATATGGACATGAAACAAATATTATAGTTTATTTATATCATTATATTTGTAATATATCCTATTTAATGTTCTGGTATCATTTTTTACCCATGGTATAAAACAAAATGAGTCTATAGTGATAAAATGCATCAAAATAATCCAAGCATTTATCATTAAAATTTTGTATAGTGATTCATACACCCCCAAAATAACCAAAGGATTTATATGATAATTTCACCTTATTTATGATCCATAATAACTCATTAATTCAATTCTAGTTTTCAATTTCCATTTTACACGACCTTCCATACTCATATATAAGCTACATGATCAGGAAAACCAAGGAAGAAAATGCCTCAAAAAAATTGATTTTCTTAAACCCAAAAAGGACACTAATGAACCTACTAAGATTATAATAAATCATTTACATGTATAGTAGGTTCATTAAATATTAACCAATGAATTTAAATTTCATTATTCTTGTAATTAATATCAACCAATGAACACGTTCTAGCATAAGGTTAGTGGTTTCTCATCTCACTTTTAATTCTATGAGATCTCCATTGTTTGTCGCTTATTTCTGGAATGTGGTGTATGTGTAATGAATATTGATATATTATATAGTGATTATATTTATATTCATGTTTTTATATGTTTCATTTGGTGACTATTAATTTTTTTGTTATACGATTCAATTGATTACAATGTGGTAAGGGACTTTGTCTCAATTTCCTTTTCATTGTGATTTAATTGGTATTGTGCACCTAATATTTTTTATGTGGTGTATCTACCACCCCATTAGAGATAATTTTTCATTTGAAATTATTATTATATTAAATATAAATTTTGTGTATCAAAAATATTATTATTTCCTTATGTCGTATACCATTTCACATAAGGTGCTCATTATTTAATGATATTTTAACTATGGAAATATTGATGAATACATACCCTCTATTCAATATTGATATAAAAAAGGCGCATTGTTCTTGTATTAAATCTATTCATAAAGAAATTATTTTGACTGTCAGAGATGGGAGGGGCCCGCTATAACCAAACTATGCATTGACAGGTCTCATGAGACAAATTAATTGGCAGTAAACCCTTCGAGATTATTTCCAAAAAATTAAATGGGTTTATACAAACAAAATAAAACCTTATCAATGATATAATGGTTCCTGTGAAATATAAACGACTTAAAAATAATAATCATTCACTTTATTAATTATTCAATTATTACTATAGATATAGTTTTCACTATGAAAAATTTGTCGATGGATTTTTTTATTCCCAATTTACTGAAGTCACGTGTTTTCATTTATTCAGCATGCCTTATTAGTCATGTCTAATTGATTATGATTAAATTATTATGGATTCATTATTCCACTCTATGTAACCCTTGCTAATCACATTATCTCACCCTTATTATGATTCCTTTCCCCATGTTTTGAAGAATAGAACCATGAATAATATTTTAAAGAGGCATTTTGTTTCAGTTTATTATGTATCATGTTATATTTTCTATCATTCCAAATATATTATAGATATCATTTATGTCATATGGTCTTCCAAAATTGTTAAACTAATCATTCCTCCATAATTTATTACTTATATTCATGTCAAGACAATTAAATAATGCACTATCTCTAGGAATAGGTGTTTGGGGTGTTAGATTATTTATCAATTATGTGGTTTTCCTAAAATTTTTAATCACGTAAATTAATTTATTATAGAATACCTTATATCTATGGTCATGAAAATTGTATTATTTTCATCATAAGTGTGGTTTTATTATGACTTAACTACTTATAATATAAATACATGAGAATCTTATTGAATAAATTATTCTAACAATGACACATTTAGTACATCATTCCCCTAAGAAAATCTCAGATCTGAGGACACCCGATTATAAAATGATCCATCATTCTCTATAAATTCATTTTTTTAATGAACGTTCTAATTATCTTTCCATTTTTACTAATGCGCATAACAATTTTCAATATAGAAATATTATGAACAATATGACCACCAAATTTTAATGAAATATCATTCCTTGAGTTATCTTAATAATAATTATACCTAATATAATATATTCTCATGTTCTATTAAATCATATATTCCATTTCATAAATTTCATCTTCCAATTATACTCATAAAAACATTTTTTCCTGAATTAATCCCAAAAAGAAATATTCTGAAACAACATTCAATATAATCCTTCAAAAGGATTCATTTGTATACTTGAATTAAAATTATTCTTATGAGAGCAATCAACTAAAATACAGTGTTCATTAAAAATTCATTTATAATATAGAGAATATGATTGAATCATACCTTCTATTTCCTGAATCATTCAAACTAAATATTTATCAGGTTGAGATTGATGGATTGTACTACAATTTAATTCAGTTCCTAATGAAATTTTATGTCCTTTCCGTAAATAAGATGAGAATCTTGGATCTTGAACAAATTTATTGGATATATGGCCTCCATGTAATATTCATAACATCTTAATTGGAGTTCAATAAATTTAATCCAAAGGGAAATTATCTTGAATGGGGGGAAATTGTGTAGATTTAGTTAATTGATCAATACCTTCCCAAATTTTAATGTTACCTTCATATATATTTGATTGTCCTACCATGAAATCCATGTAAGTATTGACCCAATTTAATTTAGGCACCACACTATCTGAAGAAACCCATATGGTATTTATTGTTTCTTTTTACCCTATTTAAATGTCAATCATTTCATTAAAAAATCATCAATATATTTATTCGTTACTTAACATAATTTTATTATAAAAGCTTTTCACATTTATGTGCTACTAGTATGAATCAAATATTGAGATTTTTGAGCCTCACTCATGAGTTATTTATTAAACTGGGTCACATTATACACAAAAACATTTTCTATATCTCACACTACTTTGTTATAAATATAAAATCTAATAAAATTATCTTTCATAACAATTAAACATTATTTGTAACTAAAATTATTTCTTATGAGATGGATTAATTATATATCACAAGGAAGAATCTATTTTCACCTTCTGAAAATAATGTGAGTTCCTACGTACATAATTTCTTAGAGACATTCATCAAATCATTAACTATAGGGCTGCGTATAAGATTCTATATGTTTAATTTGTTATTATATTTCTTACTCATGACATAAACTACATTGATTACTTTACCTAGATGGTAATAAATTATATGATTTTAGTCTATCTCCAATTCCATCCATCTCTTCTATCTCACTTTTTACTCTTTATGTGTGAATATATACATAAAAATATATATTAAATCATTACCTAATCCATTCAATATAGCATCTCATTCACTGAAAATTTTACCACATCTAGGTTATATGGACAAACTAGAGTATTCTCTAATACTATGATCAACTCTTGGAATCATTCATCAAATTCTGTTATCCTGATGAACATAACTCTTTTTTGTGTTAACTATATTAACAGGCTATGTTATTGTGTAAGGTTTTCAACAAAGCAGTGGAAATAGCCTACTAAGCTAAGAAAACTAAAAATCTAAATAAAATTTTTAGCTCTTTTCCATTCATCAACCACTGTATATATTGTTGGATAAATAGTTATTCTATATTTATATATGATATTTCCAAGGAATAAATAATAGGTAACCAAAAAACACATTTACTAAATTTTCAACATAAATCCTTTAAATTAAAGGTATATAAGACAATACTTAGTTGTTTTAATTGTTATCATAACATTCTTGATAAACTAAAATATACTTAATAAATATAAACACAGAATTATCAAAATTTTCATGGAATACCCTACCCGTATGACCCTATAATATTCTTGAATAATTTTTAAACCCAAAGGAAATAAATAAAACTCATAATGTCAATACCTAATATGAAACCTTGTATTATGGATTTCATCATCCATAAACATCATATGATGATACCCGGACATAAGATCAACTATAAAAAAAACGAGCTCCCCCAATTAGACAAAAGAAGTTATATACATAATAAAATAACTACTTTTTCTTAACAAAATAATTATTAAATGTTCTATAATAAATGAGAAGACTTATAGAACAATATTACTTTAAAAGAAAATAGTGCACCCTATATGGAATTTCTATGCTAGTGGAAACATTTATCAAAACATTATGGTAACTGGTTTTTTATTTTCAGAATTTATACTTATTCTATTCAATATAGGGTCTTAGAAACTCAATTAGAATAAAAAAAATACATCTATAATAAAAAAAACATCTCGATCCTAAATAACACCATGAAAATAATCCATAAAAAATCCCTGATATTCTTTTACTAATGATGCTTCAATAAATTTAAGAGATTCATTATTTTTAATATTTTTATAAATTTAAATTTAATTTCAATATTTTTATAGTTTACTAAAATCATTAAATGAAAAAAAAATTTAATTCTTCATTTTATAAAACTAAAACCCATTTCATAAAATGAAATCCTTGCATTTATGACACATCTTTCTAAGATAAATATAAATAAAATCTATACCATGAATAGTATTAAATTTTACATTAATAAAGACAACAATGTTTTAAGGGAAAACCCATCCATAGATAAAAAAGATGACCTTTTTAATTATATATTAATTAATACACCCCGATCATATTTACAGAAACTCTTAATTTCATTTTAATAGGGGAAATTTTGATTTTAATATTAAATTTTTCATAAATGAAAGATTTTATAGGCCCCAAATCAAACAAGAAAATAGAATAGTATAAAAAAAATTTAATGGACTTATTACCATGGTTGTTAATATCCCATAATTATCCAATGTAATTTCTAATTATTTCACCACACCCTTCTACTTATAATATTTTTTATTATAATTATTAGTTATCTTTTTCAGACACAAATATATTGAGTTGAAAGAATAGTTTTTACAGATTAAAAACATTATTTTAAAAATCATCACCCATTGCCTTAAATGGTAAGAAATTTATAACATTTATTATTCCCAAATTAATAATATATGTTTTAGAAAATTCTAATGTTTTATTGAATAAACAATATTCCCACTATCAAATAAAACATTTTTATGTTTACCTGATGGAGGATATCATTTCAATTGGATAGAAAATTCTTAATGTACTCTAGATGGATATTAACTTTGTAAATCAAATAGATGGATACCATGTTCTCTAAATTGAGTTATATAAATTCTAGCTGATATAGTTTCACAATGTCCTATGACGAAATTCTACCAAATCCACTAGGTAGACATTATCAAATAGAGGAAGACACATCAATATGATGAACAGTTATTTAAACTACTAGGTAAATAAATTTATATATACAACCATATGAAAGATATTAATTTCACCAAACAAAATCATCATGCCCTACCATGGAATACATATATTGTGCTCAACCTCCAAAACACATAAATCATGTGTTTGAACTCATAGTTACCACAATTGAGAAATATAAAATATGACTATTTGAGTGTCCCTATAAATAGTGCTACATTCGAGTAGAAGGAATATATTATAGATAGATGTTTCTTAATAATTTAAATACATGACTATATAAATTTGATTTGATCAAATTTGAGACATGTTATTACATGAATCAGGATACTTTGTAATGTTTAGAGAATTTTTTCTTAAGGAATACATTGTGAGGAAATAATTATAAATTATATAATATATTTTTCTTCTATTATTGCTGCGTCTAATAATGTTTACTATGGGAAATCTGTGTGTATATAAATAAAATATTCTGATTAGCATGATCAAGAGTTCCCAAGGTTAAGGAAAACAACTTTTGTTTGATCTTTCTGATTAAGGAATTTTGTGGCCCTATGTTAAGACTGATTGATAGGGTTAATATCATGAATAACATAAGTCTAGATAAAGAATTTATTGAAACTAAATTCATATTTTTTCATTATTTTTTAAGAATTTTTTTTCTTAGAAACATTATAATACTTTTTATTTATTATCGAAAGTCAATATTTTCATTTTGAAAGTTACAGAAAAAAAATTATACTAATTTTTTGAAAACATTTTCTATATCTATTTAAAATGTGTATTGTTAAGAAACATCATTAGATAATTTTTTTTAAAATATATTGACAAAAATTGGTATATTTTATCTTTTATAAAATAAAATTCACCCCCAGCCCCAGATATTGAACATTATATGATCTTTCAATCCAAAACATTGTATCATATATAGTATCATCTTTCAATAAACATTTATAATAACATTTGTTGTATTAATGATTATCATTTTCTTTAAGAAGGAAGGATTCTTTATTAGGACTCTTATAAATGTAAATGTATGCAGCCCACTAATCATTTATGGTGTTGATTATGTCTTTTAGAGAGATCATATAAAGACTTTAATTATTGTTACTAGTGTTGATGATTTTTTTATGCTGGTAGAAAGCCATAAAATTATTGATAATGGAGATTTTTAATTTCACTAGAGGAGATAAATATGAATATCAAGTTAGCTACCATGCAAAAAAATTTCTTCAACAACTAGAAATACATACAACCATATTTCTCCTAATGAAACTACTAAAAATAGTTTTAAGAAACTGTAATTAAATCAATTTTAACTATTAATGGTGTGAATGTGATGAGATAAATGTTACTAGTAGATTAACAAAAAATTTATTTTCTATAAGGTGAATCAGTGGTTAAGATTCGTCAATTATTTATGAAAATAGTTTATAGTCTACAATTACGTAGAAATAATGATTTGATAGATGAGTAGTTGATTAAAAAGTTAATCGATATTATACCAAATGAGTGGGATTATAATAGAAGAGGTGTGGATGATATAAATTATCATGCCATATAAATTATTAATGTATTAATTATAAATCTCATGAATTATGATGATATATTGAAAATATACTAAAAAAGAAAAAATTAATGTTTTGGAATATGATTTTATATATAATGAAACAAATAATGTTATATTTTATAAAAAGGATCCGAAATTATTTATAAATATGATTGTTTAGGTTGGTAAAAAAAGTAGTTAATTTGAAGAGGATGAGAAAAAACATTCCCAACTTACCAAAACATCAAATATAATTGTTGGAAAGAAATATTTTCTATATAAGTAAACCAAGAACAAATTTATAAAATTGAAAAAAAATACATATTTGAGATGTTATTTAATGAATGTGTGTAACTAATATATATATATAATACCAAATTATCTAAAAAATAAAAATATGGATTAAAAATATGGTAATTAAATAAGTTTCTAAAATAAAAAATGAAATAATAATTTTAAAGCTTCAAACACTTGGAGTGAAATTATTGGAGATAAATCTTTATAAATTTCAATAGATTATAGAGATAAATATTAGAATGATTTATATCTTTATATTGTTCTTCTGAATACAAAAAAAATCATGGAAAAGTTGTAAAAACAATCCTTAAAAAATTAAACATAAATGTTAATAGTTTTAATTTAGATGATGAATATAATTTTATATGTTTGGATGAAAAAGACATATTAATATAATGACGATAAAAATATACCAAGTCCATGACATAACAAGATATGCTATTTTTTGTGGGAAACACAAAAATAATAATAAATACTATGAGATATCTATGGGTGATCTTTCCAAATTTAATTATAGAATTTCATAACATACACTAGATATTTCAAATATTACTATAGTGTTAGATAAAATGGTTAATTATTTCTTAAGACAAATAAAAAAATTAGTTCTAAAACTAAACTCTAAAATGGTTAGCCTAAAAAAATATATCATACTTTTAATCTTGGAAGAATATATTTCATAATTTTTATGTATAACTCAAACCATATTTAAGTGCTTCGTAGATTTTTTATAGTAATGCAAAATTTAATTTCCAATATAATTACATTATTTTGGAATGTTCACCCCCGGGTACTAAATATCATAGCAGTAAACATCAGATGAATAAATTTTCATTAAATAGGATATAATATTTTGGATTTCACATAACATATATTCGAAACATATTTATAGTTGGATGAAATAATAATAATGGGATGAATTTTATTTCCACACTCTTTTTATATAATAATTGGGGACCCATGAATTTCTAGGTTCTGAACTTACTATTTTCCTATTATTGGGAAATAAGGTGAGTACTAATAGTTGGGACATTTTTAAACTAATATTGGTTATTCATGGTAAATTATTATAAATAAAAAATAAATAATATTTAAAATTAATGTTGTAAAATTTTCTTTTATAGATTATTTTGAGAGATATATAATTACTAAATTTATATGATTACAAGAAAAACATGCGAATATTTTTACAAAACCTCTCAATATAGTCAGATTTAAATATATTAATTTTTTTTTCAATGCTAAACATAAAATTATCATCTATATAATTCATGTTTACATATCTCTATATGGTAAAAAACGCATCAAAAAGGGTCTGAAAATTGTTCCTATGTTCATGGGATGTTTTCAAATTTTCATAGTTCTCTTTATAAATTTCCTAAAATTTTTTTATTTACTACATTCATTATAGAAAAAATGTTCTAATAAAAATATTATGTGTTAATATATTGAGAATTAATTAATTTTTTATTAGAGGAATTAATTAAATTACATTATTATGTATCCAAGAAGTTGTTATTATCCAAAATAAATTTATTAAATATTTCATAAAAAATTGTTCTACTTGATGTAAACTTTCTCAACATTTTGTAATAATTTTTTCTCTCTGATGTTTTTTTCATGTTAATTTTTTATAAACTTTTAAATTATCATCAGAAGATAATTAGTTCTAATAAAATTAAAACATTAAATAACTACTATTACAGACTCTTGAATATTCAATAAAATAAAAAAATTTATAAAATATTTATGTAATAATTATGAATGTTGGATATGGTTTGAAGTTGGTTTTCCAAATTTTGTTCTCAGCTAATGAATATATTTTCAAGTTGAATATATTTCATCTTTATGTATACATAAATTATTACGGGATCACCAAATTCATCCCATCACCTGTAATTTTGTATAGATATCTCATATTTACCATTTCCTTTTGTCTGATCTGGATTTCTAATAAGAATAAATGGTTGCTATTTATTTCTTTCTTAACTCTAATGAAGTAAAAAAAAATTGATTAAATGGAAGTGGTTTGATGAATTTAATTATATTTTGAAATTACTAATTATTTTACCATTATAAGAATACTCTTTTGTTTCCAAATATAAATATTAGTTTCATTATCCTTCTATAGTTACTAAATTTCATATCAATACTCATTCGATGAATTTTATTGACTTGAAAATATATCTTTCACTTTTTTATTGAAATTTTTATAATCTATATATCAAAGAAATTTTTATTCTATTTGAAATTCCATTAAAAATTGAAGATGGAATTTTCAGCAACATGTTTTTATAAAAGATGGGATATTTTGAAAAAGAATGATAATAAATTTATTTCATTAATTTATGTTTGAAAGTATGATGTTTATCCCACATCTCTCCTAACAAAAGATTTTCCCCTATATATACAAACCTTTCAAATCTATATGACATGATATATAGATACTCTGAGGGTTTATGACATCACAGAAGTAAAATTAATCTATAATATTATATTGTTTAACACAATAATGTTTATGTTCATATGTATTAATGAATTCATAAATGAGATGGAGATGTTGTGAATTTCTCTATATTGATGTTTTAACAATGATGGTTTTGTAAATTTTATAAATTAAAAAAATAACAATGTTGTAGTTTAGAAAAAAACCAATTTTTTTAAATAAACAGATTATAGAATAATTATCATGTTTTTTATATCACTAAAATTAATTTTGTACAATATATGAAATATTATTTCATTTCTAATGTTAAACCATTGAAAAATAAAGACTATGTAAAAAGAAAGGTTACTGAAAATTCACCTCCATTTCCTTTATTTAAAAGAAAAATTATTCAAAGAGTCTTATCTACGTGAACCATAGAAATAATAATATCATGATATTTAAGAAAATATTACTCAAAAAATTATTATATAAATATATATCCAATGAATGAGATGATGTAATTAATATTTTTTAATATATATTTGTTGAAAGGGATAATTCCCAGCCCTAAAGAGCATCAGTTTCAAAATTACTAGAAGCCACTAGTGATTCATAAAACTCTTATCTAATTATAAGTTCTATAAAAGTGGAAATGAAGATAAATTTATTCAATGAAATAATTAAATGAATTTAGTAAGTGTTTCATTTCTTCCATGATACTCAGGCCAGATACAAAAATGGAATAAAAATTTATCAATCGAAGTATCACGTTCTCCTAAACAACATGGATAGAAAATAATACAAAATATTGAAAAATATAAAAACATAAATAGAATTCCTAATAAGTAAATCATTAATTTTAAAACTATTATTAAATGGATTAATCACAAGTAATGTTATATAAATTTTATAATGAACATGTTGTTTTGATAAAAGCTAGAAAAATCATTTTCCAAGATAACAAATAGCATCAACCCTGAATTTAATAAACTAAAAAGAGATAAATCTGATTAGATATATATTTTTTAATGAAAAAAATATGAATTTCTCTTTTCTAGTTAAAAAATACTGATGTTCATTAATAATATGTTTCAATTGTCATGAAAGTGGTTTCTATATCACAAACAACACAATGTTATATGAGAAATAAGATGTTTGTTATTATAAATACATTCAATGAAATAATAATTTTTATTTTGAACTCTTTGATCTTATTTTAATATTAAAAATAAATCTCATTGGATGAATGTTTTTTTAATATCTTTGGTTTTATGTTTCAATAATATATTTGGATGCATGTTGGTTCCTTCTAATATTTTTTTGATGAATGATATAATTTCATACAACAATATAATTTTTTTCTCATATATTTTTTCTCTAACATTTTAAAAAACATTAAAACTCTTAAATTCCATTTCAAAAACTATAAGTGAAGAGAGATAATTTATAAAAATTCAATAAAAGTTGAAGAAATAATGATAATTAAAAATTTTATTTAAACAGAAATGGTTAAAATTCTTGGATGTTATGATATTTATATCAAGTGTGTTTTTTGATTTTATAAACATTAATTTTCTATTGAAAATATTATATATTGTGATTTTAAAAATGTAGATATTGATTAGTCAAATGAACATTTTACACACTTTATAACACAACTTTTGAAAATCAGAATCAACATCCATAAATTTTTTAATAATTATTACTTTTTTTATATCACATGTACTTATGTGGTCTTATATGAAATTATAATGTTTTAAAAGATGAATAACATTAATTCATGTAGATGAAACATTGTTGTTATTTCTAGATAGAGGTGGAACCTTTTAAAGGGATAAAGAAGTGTGTTATACACAAATTAAAACAAATTCCTTTGGTCAAATAATTTTTTAACTTATTTATGTACACAAATTTTAGTTTTGTTATATTTTATTTCATTTTTATTATATTATTATTCTTGTAAAAGTTGGTGTTGCAAAGGATAAAATAAAACCTCATAAATATTATTATGAACCATAAACAAAGTACAATTAATTCCATAAATACTTGACCCCGAAGAAATTATTGAAATCAAATGGGTGGTCATGTCATTTAACAATCTCAGATGATTCATATACATTTGAAAATTTTAAATTCCAACATAACCAGAGAAGAAATATTGATCATCAAACCTATATAGGATAACCAAATACTAATGACTACCAAAATGAATCTGGGGAAGAGTAGTACAACCACAAGAACACATACTCCAAGAAACCTTAGGAGTTGAACTCAAAAGACCGACTAACCAGGGACCTGATAATGTAAACTGATATGATGGGAAAAAGAAATATTTTCATGGTTCCCAACACAGTATGGAAGTAGAATTTAATTCTCACCTTTATCAAATAATTTATATTTTTATTCTATTGTTAGTGTAATACTAATAGTTTCATATTCATATACATGTTGGTTTGAAGATGAATAATGGAATGAAGTGGAGCAATTAAAATATGATTACATAAAAGAACAGTAAGAGAAGTTTATTCAAGGAGAAAATTCCTTCCAAAATCATATTGAGTAGAATTCAGATGATTATCACCCACATTTATCATAAATAACATGTTAGTATTGGTTAATAGGGTTGATGAGAATGAGGTCCAACTTAGAGAACTGGGATAATTTATTACCCACCTTTCCCAAATTATATAAAATTTATATTTAATTATAAATAATCTAACTTTATATTCTAATGTATTGATTTAGTGTTTTGATGATTATGATATGATATAATTTGAAGCTAAGGCACCCCTTCAACATGTACAAGAAGACAAATAAGAACAATGATAATACCTTCTGAATCTTCAAGTACAAAATGAAATAAATATGATGGAAATTTTTTATTGGTTGGATGAAGAGGAAGAAGAAAATGTAATAGAATATGAAAAAAATAATTATTATTTTAGGAAAGTCATATAATCTAAGTAATAAGAAAAAGTTATTTAAGGGGATTTTGATTAGTTATGAATCAAAAACACTGGTATTCTTAATAAATAATAAGAATGGGTCTTCCTCTTACACTTTAATGAAAAAGTATAGAACATAGAATTTATAATTAAAGAATTAATTTTGAGAAGATTATAATAAAGAAAATAAATAAGAGGCTATGGTGGTGGAGGTGACTATATAATATGGTCTGATTTTTATTTCCATGTTCTTACACTAAATTTATTCCCAAATTAAATACCACAACCAGTTAAGATGAACCAATGGTGGATGAAGAAAAAGGATACCCCAGATAGACAATAAAGTCATATGTGGGTAAATTCGTGATGTTTATCCATAAAACATGTTCTAATTATCTAGAAAAGGTGATAGTTGAGCTAAACGACCATATAAGAGAGTCGATTCATGGAGGAATCCAATATATTTAAATTTATTGGATCCCATAGATTTATTTTATTTTAGTTTAATCACTCTCCACATGGTTTCCCTTTTTGTCTATCTTTTCTAAATATTTTAAATGATAAAAGGGAATGTATTTAAACTATATATTATTTTTATAGGCCATTAAATAAATAAATAATGTGAAACTAATGTTTTTACATAGTACCAATTCATAGGGAATTTCAAATACATGTCATGAGATCACATTTCATATCATGAGCCTCAGTTAGATAGAACCAAATAAACTCCTTAAAAAAATCAATTGAAGGGGATTAATTTTTAGTTATTTATATTTATACATACAATTTTTTTTACAGTTACATGATTTTTCTTCTACGCTCTGATATAGGACACATCAGCCCTTTGGAGAAGTATGTAGACATGTTGGAAAATTTGAAATATAATTCCCATGAATGAAACAAATATGAAAAGAAATTTTATAATTCACAACATAAAATCAATTTTGAAATAATTTATAATGATTATTTTATAATCACTTTTATTGATATTGAATCCTCAAATAATTTATTTAATAAACTAGTTTTTTATTTTTTATTCCATGCCCATATTGACTTATATTCTATTAGCAAGCCTAATAGGATTCTGGAAAAAATATTTTCTATTATTTTCTATGAAAATTTCTTATTTGAAACATAGGTCATGTAAATATAGAAAAGCTTTCATGGATATCTTTTTAAATATATGACGGAACAAATACACTTCTAATACGATTTAGGGATTGTATTGATGAGACATTATATCAGTAGACCTACCACAACATTGATCCTTATTTATCTTTTATTTGTTAAGGATGATATTATTAGGATTGATCCATGGTATAAGAAATTATTTATTTTCCTACCAAACACTTTATTTTTCAATGTATTCAATTGAATAAGTCTGGGGGTGTTGATCATGGGTAGGGGATATTGTTCTTTTTAAGATACTTTATAGTGTTTCTATGAGATATTTTTGGATTGTTTTTCAATTTTTTTCTTTATGTAGAATTATATGTCCCTAATGTTGTTAAATATATATATATATATATTTTTGTTTCTTAGTTTCTTAGGAGGTTCAAATATCACCATTTTCAGACCAATTATCTCACAATCATATCTCATTATGTGGTGGATGTGAGACTTTTCATAAGTGGAGCCTCTAGAAAATAGTTTATAAAATTGGATAATAAAAAATATCCATTAATTTATTGATGAATTTTTTCATATGTGGTTTCATGGTGGGTTTGAGGTTCATTCCAAATCATGAGTTTTTAAAAAATGAATAATGAAAAAAAATAACAAGATAGAATTATATTATTTTTTTATTACGTTTCTTTTGATTATTTTAATTTTAATTTGAATGTTTTGTGAGATTTCATTTTATTTTTATTAGGACAATTTCAATGAGCTATTCATCAGAATATCTTGTATTATACTTTCAAGTTTAGCCTCCTCCTTGAGCAATAATTTTTTTCACCATTAATAAATACCTACCCTCGGGATCAAATTAATTTAAAACCTAATTGAAAATCCCACATGATTAATTGTGATATTATTCTTATGATGTATAGAATATAGATTCCATGAATGCCTATAGTTATATTCATGTTCTTGAGGTATGATAATAACTATAAATTTTTTTTACCTTGAGTGATTTGTGGAAAATTGTATTTTTGAGGTAAATCCTTAATGTAATGGGTTTTGAGGAAATGTTAAATTGTTTTTGTGAAAAGGGATAAATGTATTCAATTTCACTAGATAAATGAGGCGTGTTTTCTTGGAATCTTTATTGGTTATGTGTTGTGCTTGTACAATCTTCTATTATAACATGTATTTTAAAATTTTAGGACAACATAAGGTATTGTTAAGTCCACTAGGAATGATGAAATTATAAAAAAAATTTATCCCAAAAGACACTAACTATAATGGTGTAGAAAATTCGAAGTACAATATCAAACCCATATATGAAAGGGAACATGAAAACTAATTATTGGCCAAAGTTCAGGTCACCCCATTTCAAGTTCATTTATTCAAACAATTAAATGAAAAAAATTAAAATTATATAAATATCACATGATGATATTGAGGTAAATTCATGGTCATTAGGTAAAAGATAATAATAAATATATGTTCGTATATACCTATAGAAAAGGTTGTGAAATGGTGCATGGGCCACCAATTGGTTATGATCAAACCAACTAGATCTACATAAGCTCTAACTATTCCTTGGTCTTTGTATAACTATCAAAATAAATGAATTATGTATAGATTCAAAAAAATAAAGCATCATAGGCTAGTGGTCATATCCTATTAAACCTCTATTAGGTTATATTCATTCAATTTCACTTCTCAGGGTTTGGTTTTTTGCATGAGAATGTTTTTTATAATCTCATTTAACATAATTACTTTCTCTTGGGTTCATAAGGATCATTGTATAGATATATTAGGCTCAAGGACACCATTACACTCAACCCCCAACCCTAAGAGGACTATTCAAAAATGGATGAATTGATTAAAGATATACAAAATATATTTAATTCTTGATATAATGATTAAACAATTAGAAAAAAGAACTCCACATTTGAACTTGTATAAAAGTAATTGAAAACTATATTGAATGGGGAATTAATGAAGAATGAAAAAAGGGAAAAATAAATAATAATGGGAATGAATAAAATTATTATATTTGAATTAAAATAATTATCTTGAAATTATTATAATAGAGAAGAAGAAAATAAAGCATAAATAAATACAAATCATTGAATAATAATGAGTCAAACCCCAATAGAAGCATCTCGATAGTAATGCATTGGGCTCTGAGTGGAATGGACAAACTCTTGGCCATGACCCATATATATATATAGACCCATATATAATTCATGGAATCCCCGGGTAATAAATAGTGTTTAATGGATGTTCTTAGGTCAAAAGATAGGGTCCTCATCCAATAATATGTAAAAATCTCTATTTTTTGGTGTGTCCTACACTTTTCTATCATGTAAAGTATACCCAATATGTAATTTTCAATCCAAACATGTTTTATGAAATTTTTCATGAGGTGAAATTTTACCTGGTCCACCATGCAATGTTTCATAAAATGAAATTATGTGCAATGGAGTGACATAGGAAGTCTTAATTCCATACAACTTATATTCTTCTCATGACTAGTAAATAGTAAACAAATTGTATATTTACATGTTTTGGATTAATTACATTAAGTGTATCTTTAATTTTTAGAATAAAAACATCTTATTATCACCCAATATCATCAGGAAACATTATTCAAAGGATGAAATGGTCTTTATTTATTCAACACTATTTCTCAACTTTTTCATACGTCTGTAGTTATGTCAAGTTTCATTGTAGCTCTGTGTGAAGTTCCATTATGATCCATTGTTTCCCAATTTTACATCATATTATCCAAATGAATGAAGTAAAAAATAATTCACAAAACATCAATATTAGTTATGTATGTCATACTATATCAACTTATGTCCAATGGAAACCCATATAAAACCCCATCAATATATGAAAAAAAGTATTTTCAAATATTATATCAATAACATTGGACATAAAATTCATAAGTTACACTAGAAGATCACATACATTGTATATTCAATGTATAGATACTATATTCACTAGTTGAAGGTTTATAATTTCTAGTAGATTTTCTTAACAAATCTCACAAAATTAAGATCTATCAAATCTATCAGATGAAGGAAAACATGTATACCAAACAAAATTTTATTAATACTACTATATGAAATATATATATATATACAACCAGAAAAAATTACCTAATTATACTGAATGGGTCCTATATGAACCATAGTAGTGAAAACCATGAAGACCATCATATGAAGATGTTGTTGTAATCTTCTTAGGAAAATGAGTGTGTTCGATGATGTTGAAACCGCCTCTGAGAAATATAGAATATGACCATTAGAGAGAACCTATAAATAGAATAGCATTCTAGGGGAATGAATATTTTTGGATATATTATTTTTTAAATATTTAAAAAATGTAACTATTTAATGTTTTTGTGTAGTATTTTTTTACATCATGTTACTTTAGTGTGCTTACTTTATATCTTTTAAAGAGTTTTCCCTTATAGAATTTGTTGCCAAGATATCATTTTAAATGACCTAAGATCTTTCTATTTTATAATTCTAGGTCTAAATATGTTAATCGAGTTATCTCAATGTAGATAGACATAATATATTCTTATCATCCTGATATAGTATTCCCATGGATAATGAAAATAGATAAATTTGTGATCATTTTGATCGGGGACTTTCATAAATGGAAAGGAAGGGACAAAAATATGGTTAATATTTTTGATAACTAAAGTAATGTTAAAGAATAATATACAACTTATGATTAATGTGTGGATACATTGTTAAAATTGTTTTAATGATTTATTATATACATCATAATGTTTGATTTACTTGATTTTATAAGCCTATATTTCTATTATTGAAATAAAAGGAGAAGATTATTTTTTTTGAAATAAAATAATTTATTACTCTATGTATAAAGTGTAAGAGTATGAAACTTCATCTTATAAAAACTATTAAAGAGGATTATATGAAATTGTATTCTTTATTTTCGTATAAACAATAAATAACCCCTCCCCCTTGAAGAATATTATATAATATTTTGATCCCATAGAATCTATATAATGACCAATATAATTACATTTGTAACACCATACTTTCTGCTTATCAAACATGGTCTTACCACTAAAAATATTTTTATCACGATAATAATGATTCATATTCCAAGATGTACCCCAAAAAAATTACATACCATATTCCATAATATTTACCCGAAGGTGATCATTACCATAGCAATCACAGACATGAAATTTTATTCTCTTAAATTCATATTTATTTGATGGAATACTCAAATTTCTCATACAATAAGAACTATTTTTCAATTAGTTTTAATAGGAATCATTATCAGTAGTAAACACCATTTCTACCAACTTATAAATGTGAATAATATTTTCATAACATTTAAATTCTATAGAGTCCAATAGCTTTCAATATCATGTATTTGATCTTGAGTGAAATAGATTATTTTTAATATTGAGATCTTAGATAAAATTTCAAGTATACCTTTTCAATCTGGTGATGTTTTCGTCATGCAGAGAAATTGAATATTATTCCTCATTCCTTAATTCTATAAATATATTTTAAATTATATATCGAATAACCATTGGAAAATATTTCAAAAGGAAATCATTCTTAAATTTTTCTCATTCCACTGTTTCAATCTATTCTATTTTCCTGTATTCTTAAATATTTATCACCATTGGTCAGCATCACCATCATAATATTAAATAGAAAGTGTTTACTTACTATAATATAAAAATATATGTCTTTTATTATCTCTTCCAAATCCATAATCCATCCCTTAGTGACCAATTAATTATAATTTCCACTAAATGATTTATGAAATTATCTCATATAATGATACACTATTGAAAAATTCCTATATAGTAGATCTATTTCTTCTTTAGCATGGATGCCAATTCCATTTATCGCTAATCTCACACAATCCATCAGAATAATAAATTAATGAGTTATAATTCCATCCATTCTATATTGTTGATTTGGAAGGATATTTTCCTCTTGGTGCCTATCTATATCAGTTTGCAGGTTTTTTATGAGGGTACACTTTCATAATAAACAATCCTTATGTGAAGAAATGTGGTATTTATAAAATGTTATATCATGATAACCCAAAATTTTAATCTCTTAATGTAATTAAACTATATTATCCTAACCTAGAAAATTATTTAGTCCTCTGTTATAGTACAATCTATGAGGACCCAACCTTAAACAATCGAAAATTGATTCTTTAGTAATGAATTAATTTTTATAAATTTCCAAATTATTTTTGTTTATAATTTTAGAAAAAAAATTCAACTTCCATAAATAAAAAAATATTACATTATAAAGAGCACAATTCCATTCAATATCCATTTTTTCTACAATAAAAATCATTTAATGTAAAAAATTCCTTTTATGAAATATCATCATAATTTCAATGTTTACCACATAATTTTTCCAACTCATCATTAAATTCCAATTAATTTTTATTAAAATATACTTTGAGTACTAAAATATTTGAAAGTGATATATATAAAGGGAAGATGGAAAATCTTTAATCCATGAATACTCTTAATTTTTTTAATTTTTTAATGTAAAAAATTACCATAAAATAACGTTTTTTTAACAAAAAAATAAAATTTGTTTCCCAAACAAAACAATAACAAATTCATGTGAAATAATCATGGAAATATAAAAATCATAAAGTTTTCTTTGTTATCCTAAAAAATCATGAATTTTTTTTCAAGAAATTATAAATTTCATCATTTTGAAGTAGTATAAAACATTATTTTATCCTTATGAAGAGTAACTTACCTGTTTAAATTATAATATTTCTATAAAAAACATATTAGGAATATATATATATATATATATAATTTACGTAAATTGGGACATAATTTTCAAATAACAATTATATTCACACTTAAAAATGAATAACCTACTCAATAAATTTGAAGAATCTCATAAGAGATTCCTATAATTGGTTAACTCTATTCCTTTACCCAATGAATTGGAGAGTTATAACAAGTTAAATCATAATTATGAGCTATATCAGGCTCAACCGTCATTATATATAGTTTCCAAGAACCATAAAATAATTTTAATACATGAAATCCTTCATTTTTGTCATTATACTAAAAAACCATTTCATCCATAAGAAAACATTTATGTATAAAAAATAATCCATTCCATTTAAATAAAATTTTCAAAATACATATAAAAATAGGCTAAATAGATTTTATTTGAAGAAAACATGAAATATTATAAGGCATTACCAAAATAAAACAACAGTTATGATATATGGAATAAAATTTAATGTTGTAAATGATAAAGTAGATTATTTATTTTTCTTTTTTTCAAGATTATCAATATAAAATACATATAAAATATTAATTTTGAAATAAATTAAAATAAAGAAAACAGTGAAATAAATTTCTATATTAATATTTTTATGAAAATTTATTAAATTCATAAATTAATTTTAAATATGTGAACACAAAATAAAAGTATTTATAAAATAAATTCTAGAAATATTTAAACAATCATTTTTAAGGTATAATATCTCTTACCCTGAGTCAGAATCATCAGGTATGTTATTTATCATCCAAAATAATAAAAAAAATATTAATTATTAAATTTATTAAGAACCATTTTCATGGTTTCTATTCCTTTTTTTGTTATAATGGTTTATTCAATTACATAATGATTGAAATTTATTCCATATTGTTTTAATGATATTCAACTCATATATATAGTGACTTTGGTAGATTGACAATGCTTTAAACAGTGATTATTCAAAAATATTTTACAAAATAATCATGAAATAATTATAATTCTTATAAATTAATTATACTTTTAAAACCATAAATCCCATATGGATATAAAAATTTAATTAGGTTAAAACCATAAAGACGGTTTATCGTATGTCTTCATGAATAACGATTCATTCTCTGAATGAAATTAAGTGAAAGAATATAATTCATATTTTTTATTTCTTGAATTATGGTTATATAATAAATATAATATTATCTCTTATATCCTATAATATATTCTATGATTTTATAGAGTGATGAAAAATCAAATAAAATCACTTCATAGTGGTGGTAATATGCATATTTTCAGGAACAATGTACTACTTTGTCAATAAATGGAAAGGTAATAATATGGAAAATATATTATCTTAAAATAATTATTATTATATTTTAAATATCATATTTATAATTTAAATCCATAATTATAATCATCCATTAGATATAGTGATGAAAAATGATTTACTTTGGTTCACGAGGCAGTTTTCCTCCATATAAACAAACGATGGTTTCATTAAAAATATGATGAGATATGAGATATATATAAGCTATTATACTGACAAAATACAATATTGGTGTTTTGAATATACTAATTTTATTATTTATTCATATTAAAAATATAATTTCAGGTGGTAAAAGAATAAATGAAATGAAACACTCAGTTAAGAACTATACCACTTCTCTATATAAACTCTTTTGATTTACAACTAAGTCCTTTCAAGTGTGGTTTTTTGAACCAACTATGGAAACAATTACATAGTTATTGAAGTTAGGAATGGATTTAGATAGGTATATTAGGAACAAAATTACCCTTGAATTAAAAACTAACTAGTATTCTTCCAAAATCAAGCCAGAGTGGGATTAGCTCATAAGAAAATAAGAAGAAGTGAGGGGCAAGGGAAGAAAGGAGTAGCAGATATTTGTATCCACAATGACTATAAAACCATGAGTTTTTAGGATTTTGTTGATATTTAAAATTTCTTTAATATATTACATTACAAAAAACACAATGTCTAGATTTCACTATATGCAATTATAGCTGTTCGTGTGTTACACACAACACTGAACCATGACATACTATTAATATTATTTTTCAAATGTGAACATTATATCCTAGACATTAAACATAGCCATATGAATTGTAATAACTACTTTTTAAAAATTAATTATAATCTCTATATATAAATGAATTATATTGATAAAAAATTATATAATTTCTTGAAATAATTTTTTTGGTATCCTCTAAAAAATTAATTTGATAAAAAATTCCATATTATAAATAATAATGTCAAAATCAGATTTGGGGGAATTTATTGGATCTTTCTGAAAAGTTATATTTTTTTATGAATAGTGAAAAATACAGAATACTAATTGAATGATGTTTTTTATTTTAACTTAAATATAATGTTTCTTAATTTTTTATATTGTTTTTAAATTAAAATTATTAAAATTATGCATAAATTAATAAAATTTAGGTTATTGGAATCAATTTCATATTAATATTATTTATATAACATTGTAATATTTTGAAAAATTTCCCTTTAACAACATTCCTTCTAATCATGTCTTTGTGATTAATTTAAATTAATATTTTCAAATTCCATGAATGGATTTTTTGTAATTTCATTAAATATTTTAAATCTTTATAATTTACTAGAATTAGGTTAAAAATTTGTTTACAATGGTGTAAACTAAAAAATTATTTGTTAAAGTAACACAAATGTTAACCAAAACCATTTTATGGACAAATTTTGACTATATCTCTAATATTCTAGAAAATGGTTCATTATTAGTGCCTTTTGACATGAAAATAATGGGAGGGAAATTCGTTATTTAAAAAAAATACTACTATGCCACTAACCTCACTTATAAAAGGTTACCCCTTCTCTTCTCCCCTTCACAGCATAAAACCATTTTATCAAGAAATAACTTGAAATATAACCACCCAAAATCCCTTATCTTATCCGAGAACACTTATTTTTTACTAAAACCTAATCAATAAATATTTTTGGAATAAACCTAAGGAAGATAATTGAAAACGGGAAACATTCATCAATAAGTGTTTTTGTTTTGTTTCCTCATCCACATAATTCACTTATTATTGAGCCATAATGATGTTAAAATATATTTATATTCAATATAGTTAAATGTTATTATTCAAAGGGTATTACCTACAACTATCTCCAATACCATCAAATGGGTTACGAAATCATCGTTCCTTTGTATAGCCGACTACCACCTCCTGAACTAATGACATTTTATTTTCCATTACCACCTCTCAAGGATTGAAATAGTGATGTATTTTTTGTTTATATATTATATTGATGATATTATTATATTTCCTTGAATTATTATATCACATATACCATCATTATTTATAATTTTCAGGATTTTTAAAATGTCACTCATGTGCATGACATACTATCATCTTTTGAACGATATGATTCATTAACTCTTTATATGGAAGGAAATAAGGATGGTTTTAAAAGAAAATATTCGATATATATGAAATAAAAATGTTTCTATAATTATAATATATCATTTACCATTCTTAATGTGTTTTAATATGATGATAAAATGGAAATACTGCCCATGCGTGCATAAGATATTCCATCTCTAAAAATTTTGTATTTCATTTTCTATCTCTATATTTTATATTTTAATATAAATACATATATAAAAAATATTTAATATATTTAATTAATTGATAAAATTATGAATATTATTCAAAGATAATAAAATTAATAGGGCCAAAAATAATAAATCAAACCTTATATGAAATACAAAGTGGTTATTACCCAAAAAATAACATTAACTTGGAATTGTTAATAAATTGATAATAAATGGTCATAATAAAATTATATATCGTAGGACATATATATTTATATATATACTATAATAGAATTATAATAATCATATATTTATTATAAATGAGGTTTTAATGTTTAAAATGGAAGTCAAGACATAGGGTAAAGGATTTTTCTAATAATTTAACATAATTGATATTTATATTTTATTATGCACATACATTATTTAAAGAGGTTTATATAAAGACATATTTACACATCATATCATGTATTTATTTTTCCTCATGATATTTCATGTTCTATTTTCTTTATTCCTTCATGGGACTTATGATTCAATGTTACGGAAGTGGTAATGATATTTTGTCACAATATCATTATTTCTCTGGATTGTTTATGATTATGTTTGTGATGATAAAATTTTATGATCTATAACTCAATAAAAATAATTATTTTAATTGATATTTTTTAATTAATTGTATTTTCATGTTATATTATTATTATTACAATCATTGGTACTTAATATAATTGACAAAATGTTTTTAGGAAAATCATTATTTATTTATCTCATCATATGAAAAAAAATTTCTTACAAAACAATGATTACTAAAATAGTTTTAAAAATATTTATTTATTACATAATTAATTTTGCAAGGAATTTTTTACCATTTTATCATTTTATAAATAAAATTAAAATTATTCTTCTTGTCATTTTCTAAACAATACATGTTTGAATCTTGTTGAAAATCTAAAAGGAATATTAATCTCAATATGTATGACATGAACAAGACATCGCATCATCATGACCATTTTTTATACTTCCTTTATAAGTTATCAAGGTTATTTTCATGGATTTTTTTTTCAAAAGGTGTTATATTTGAAAATATTATTTTCAAATCAGAATGGATATTTTTCTCAAGTAATGATATATATGATCAATCATAATCATTTTTTATCTAAGATTACATTTTTTATGTTACAAATACCTTGCTGGGGAAATGATCCATTGATAAAATTATTATTAATTATTTTAATGGATTATTTTTTACAATGGATTGATTTTTATAAAACTCATTTTTCTTCCACGGGTTATACCAGGATAAAATTTCTATGAAACCCGCTTGTTTCTTCTACGAGTGATACTAGGAAAAAAAGATAAAATGAATATAAAACCTATCTCTTTTACACAATTTATGATATGATAATTTTTTTAAAACTTAATTTGTTTTATATGTTATTATATGATTATTTTTTTATTATTTTAAAGAGTGCATAAATATGAAATTCATTATAATACACGTGGGACCTATATCTCCATCTAATGCATTGTCTAATGATTTATATCTCATGAGATAGAGTATAGTGAAATGGGGAGAGAACCAAGTTCATTAATGGAATTTTTCCACCATAATGGGATTTAGAGTGAACCTTGACTACTATGATGGTTTGGGTTGTGAACCCTTTCCACTATGATAGCCTTAAGAATGAGCCTTTTCTAATACCGAAATGATTTTTTATGCTTATGTGTATTCCAAAAATCTAGATCTTATGTCAATGTTAGGATATAATGGCCCATGTTCATTGATTCCCTTATAATTCATGTATTTTTAACATCTAAATTCTATTCTATGTTTCAATATTATGATCTTTTATTGGTAGGTAATTGTGTTTAAATTAAATACTCATGTTCTCATTCGCTTATATTTTATGTTATACTTACGTATCTCTATTTTTTACCCTTATTGATGATCTAAGCTCACCCTTTATTTTTTTTTGTTCCCCATGTTATGAAGAGTTATAAAATTTATGATATTTATAATAAGGTTTCTAATTATGATGATCATAGTGTGATATCACATAGTTTACTAATGGGTCGTTTCTTTTTTTTCATGTTTCAAATGATACTAAAAATTTACGGTCATCATGAGTGGGTTTGTATTATTTAATTAATATTCATAAAAAATGTTTTGATATCAATGTATGATAATCCGGATTCATTATATTTGGTATTAGATTATAATTTTATTTAACTCTTGGAAACTATGATGACCAAACCTTAGTGGCCTCTCTAAGGACATGTCCAAGGTTATGACTATGGATGAGTCTATGTATAGGAAAATAACATGGAGTTTTTTTAAATGAAAGAGTTAGTGGTTTCCAAGATATTAAATATTTATCTGTATACTACAAGTATATTTGGATATGGAATAGAGACACGCAGTTAAGACAACACCCAAGAGGACACATTGAGATAAACTCAATCATCACCCAGTTCATGACAATAAACTTTTCTACATACCTACTTTGACACTTAAAAGGGATACTCTTTAAAAATTCACAAACTCTTTTTGAATCATCAGGAATGATTTAAATAGAAGATAAATATGAATCAACAAGGTTAAATATTATGTATACAATATTAATGAAGGGACCTTGATTTATACATCTTATAAGTGGGGTTTAATGATTATGTGTTTTCTTATCATGATTATTGTTTCTTACTAATTTCATTTTGTTTTGAGTCAATGGATAGAACCTAGAATAATCTGTGTTAATGCTACGTTTGAGGGAAAATTAATTTATTTCCTCATGATCATCCAATTGTTATGGTAATTTGAATAAGACATATTTTTTTATTCTTAAGCTTCATTTTTATGTTGTGAATCATGTTGGACATTTAAATGACGAATGGATGAAAAAACATTCTGTTTAGTCCCTCATGAGGAAACGACCACCTCATTTCAATGTTTCTTCTCATCCACCAGTTTTTGAATGATGGATGAACACCTTTGATAATATATTTTCAATATTCTAGTGTTTTGAATGTGTAAAATTCATTTTTTCAATCTATAGTAATGAATTTGAAGAGGATCACTAGTGAACTCTAATCATGAATATGAAGCAAAAGAATGAAATTAACTCCAGGGATTGGGAGAAGTTTGGGAACATAATTTTCAATAAGTAAATTTATTTATATATATATATATATAGGAATTCGGATAATTTTTTCCTTATGATAATGAAAAAGGATTATGAATCCTTTATAACCAATAAAAAACTATCAAAGACATGTGACGAACACTTTTGTTATTATATTCTTTCCCAAAAGTAAGGTTGGTTGATTCATTAGTGGCTTAAAATGATTTCTCTTTAGGGAAATGTCCATAAGAGACCTTAGTAGCTATGATGATATTGTTCAATGTATTATCATGGTGTAAATTGAGGTTAGAGTTATTTATTAATCTTATGGATCATAAAATAATGGGAAACTGGAATTAAACAGAAAATATAAGAACAATGGTGTGAAGAATATGAGATTTCCATTATGATCAATGTGTGGGAAGAAGGATGAAGAAAATTCTTTGGATGGGGATATTAAATGTTTTCAGTGCTAAAGGGATTGTGAACGGGAAATTTATTATTGAAGTGATGAGAAGAAGTTAGCTAACCATTCAAATAAAATGAATCTTTACATAATGATGTACTGACAATCCAGTGAATCAATTTGAAGGAGTATAGGGATTATGGTAACTGATGATCCTACACACATCATGGGATTAAAAAATTCTGGATTAGATTGTAAATCTGTAGTCCCATATTAAACTTACTATTTTGTACTAATAAAGATGAAGATTAAGGGTAAACCCATAGGGATCATTGGTCAGAAAGAAACCAATCTATCAAATCCATTTGATAGGATTACTCATATTCACTCTCAAATATTGATTTCTTCTATAACTAGGTAGTTTGGATTTAATTCACATAAGTAAGAATGGATCAAGGACATTTTTAGGGATTTAAGACAAATATTATCCTAAATAAGACATGGAATTGTCCTATATCTTTATATGAAAAGTAGTGTATGGGTCAATATTTAGTTTTTTTCAAGCCATTGAGATCTAATTTGATGAAAATATTCCATATAATTTGTATAGATAGCAACATAGAATTATTATTATTAGAATTTTTGTAGAAAACATCACAGACTAATGGTCATAAACCTCTCAACAACAATTAGGTTTGGTTTTTTCAATTATATCTCACATGGTCAATGTTATTAAAGAAATGTCTGAACTACGTCTTTTGACCTTATTTCTTATTATAGGGTTTCTAATATTAAATTTATAGAATTATTATGATCATAAAAACCCCTTCTCTCAACCAATAAACCCTAAGAAAATTTTACATGAATATATATATGGTTAAAAATAAAAAGGATCGTAAATCATACATAGAATAATAATAATATAGTTCATAAATTAGTAATCCAAAATTTAGAAAATGAAAAAACGAAGATAAAATTATTAAAAATCATTGTAAATAAAATAAAAAATACACTCATAATGTAGAAACAATGATGTAACATCATGTGTAAAAGAATAATGATGAACGATATTAAAAATGAGCACTGAAATGGAAATAAAATATAATGGGTAAAGAATAGTTAACAATTAAAATGGATTTGAAAAAACAATGAAAGGAATGAATTAAAAATTAGTTTGGATGAGAGAAAAAAGAAACTGATGGAAGAAAAATTATAAAAAATACAGTTAATTTAAGATTTTATGCATGGATTAGTTTTAAAAAATATATAGTCTTAAAAATTAAAAGTTGTGCAAAGCATTCATGTCGTGTAATTTCTTCAAGTTTATTTTTACTTACATTTTCACATTATTTAATTTGGCTGTAAAATATGTATTTGAGATACCAAATGTCATATAAAAAAGTTTTCCCATGCCTTTGATTGGGTGAAACCTTGCACGTTTCATGTCATGTAAACTCGTCATGGGATGTATTGGATTCACTTTCAGCAACATTCGGTTGTTAAATATGAAAAACATTTAATGTTTGTACACATCATATATGAGTTTTACATTGTTTAAATTTTTAGTAGGTTGTATGTGGCTCATCATGAATGTTGTAAATGGGGAATACCTGTCATTCCTAATTTACATGATGGGTAAAGCCTATTTTTTACACTTTTTATCAATCATTCTTCTGAGTACAAAATTCAAAATTTTTATGGATGAAAACCAAAACAAAATTTTTTAATGAATAACACATGAATAATATTTATATGAATACATCCAAAATTTATATATAAATTAACATCATCAAATTATCTAACACTTGAACAATTTATTATCCTTAAGAGAAAATTATCTCAATAGGGATTCCTAACGAAACAATTTTTAAAATCAGAAACATTCATTATAACCAGTCAAAAAAACTATGTATCAGCAAAAAAGGTAATTCCTCCCGAATCAATTCTAAATATAAAATATTTCATGCCTTATAGTTTAGTTCTTGTTTCAAATTTTTTATTCATTTAATTACAATTTTATAATTATTCCATAAATTATATACCCAATTTAATATTAACCTCACAATAAATTTTCTCTCATCACTCAAGGTAAAATTTGAAATTTCAGTTATGATCGTACGCTAAATAATTGCTCTAATGAAATATCATGAATTAGTTCTAGCATCTCCACTCCAAAAATAAAAAATAAAAAATCAATCATTTTGACATCAGAAATAGGGTTGAAATGTTTCCGTGGATATTGGACAGTGGGTATAAAATAAAAATTAAACTAAAAAGGAGGGTATGATCTAAAGAACAATGAATGGAATTCCTGAATAGTGAAATGAAGTAACTCAAACTAAATGAAGTGTGTCTATTCTCAAATAACTCAAGATGGGTCTAGGATTATATCAGTTATGTATCAAGAATGAACCACTGCTCCTTTTCTATTGTTTTTTTTTTGAAAATCAAGTCAGGTACAAGTATAACATCCATCCACAAACCACACATGATCAATCTAATCATTTATTATTCTAGTAATGGTGATTTCTGATAATCCTAATTCAAAATCAAATATCAATTTTTTATTTGTTTCATTTTTAAATTTATTTTTTTAAGGAATATGGTATGAATGGAAAATTCCCAATGTTTACATTGAACACATCATACAAACATGGTAAAGTTCTACAGTATGTATCTTTAATTATACCATTAAGTTACCATAAATATTGAAATTTACCTCACACTTTTTAAATGGGTAATAAAACATCGTACCAAGATCATGGTAGGAAGGGATACTCATCTTGAAATAGATCCATTGTAATAATTTTATTTATTGATATAATAGTATAATTAAGGAAGGATGTATAGGTGGGTCGCAGGAAAACAATTCTCACAAATATTTCCTTAATCATTTTAATAGTGTATTTTTTAAATCATATACTCAATAAGATACCAATTCATGTATTGATATGTTTATAGGTCCCAAGTATCTCTCAATAAATGTGATCATAAAATAATATCACAGTGCAATCCAAGAATCCACATGGGAATAAGAGAATACAAAATTTACTCGAAATCACTTCAGGAATTATCTCATGAAATGGGTCAAACCAAGTCAATTGAAATAGTCTAAAATTATAATTAAAGTACTCAACTTAGTAGTCATCCTAAAAATCTAAAAATGAATGAAAAGGGTTTTAATTTCCTCTAACCTAATTTTATCTTTAATTAAAATATGTTTAATGATATTCCAATTCTATAGAATGATTTCAATGGAAAATGTCTCCTATATACATTAAAATAAGAAATTTTCAAACTGTCTAAAAAAAATATAATGAAATACCCCCCCCCCCCCACACACATTATTTTATTAAGAGACATCACTATTCCAGAAATTGTAGTGGGCGATATAGGAAGTAAAACATAAAAAAATGAAACAAATTTTGAATTTGAAATTACAGAATTGTGAGCCTCCTTTAATCGATTCCATTCTATGGGGAGACTATGTGGATTTTATTTAAAATTTTGATACCTATAAAATGATAGAAATAAAATAACTACACTTCATAAATCATTATTCTAATTGGTAAACTAATTTGGAAGAAAAAATTAGGTATCTACAAATAGATGAAGGTGTGGAAAATTAGATTAAAATTATGTATTGTAGAAGTACATCTATTTCTGAGATGGCATACAAAAAAAATTGTTGTAAATGTAAAAAACTGATCCGAATAACCTGATTAAAATAGTAGAAACAAAAATATGGGTTTCCTCCCATGAAGCACTAAAAAATATGTCATCTTCCATATAGATGGTCAATGTAATCATCCAGTGTTGTCCATATTATTAGAGGTTTGGCACCACCGACATGAACATGTGGTAGTTTCATAAATCCTGCAGTGATGCATAGTATATTTGACCTCCTAAGAAATAGATTAGGGGTGGATGTTCTCAAAGTGGATACATACGTATCATTAAATTTATGAAGTATGGTCTTATATAGGATGGATATAAAGTTTGAGATCCTCAATATGTCAATGTATGTTAGAGACTCACTAAAACGTCTTAAGGGGAATGAAATATCATGGCCTAACCATCTCATAAATTACCATGGATAATAAATAGGCTCTAGACATGTCTAACATAATTCATCATTAAAATGTAAATAATATTTTATGTTGAGAAGCGAAAAAACTATATCCCATCCATAAATATATGTAATGAAAAATCACTAAAAAATTAATTAGAGTATTAACATAATGGAAACCAAAATTGTGTATAGAAGGGGTGGGGGATGAGACACAATAATATTATAAAATCAAAGTCATCGAGATCTGCATCAAGTTTCCCCTCTCAAACAACGGGTTCAAGCAGCTGGCCCACTCTATTAATGTCATAAATGGATGAAGAGGGTGGGGGATCCATCGTTGAATGGGAGATCATGGTTAATGAATAAATATAAGTTAATTATAGAGAATGAGAGTTGATTATCTCCACTATGGTTGTGTTTCTGGTATATAGATTGATGAATTGAACCTCAAATGGAGATGAAATGGAACGACCCTTTCCCCACCTGGCCTACTCCGAATGATTCTGTTGCTAGAATGTGGGGATGGTTTGTAAGAGAGGAAACTCAGATGAGGTGTTATGTGGTGTGGGAACTTAGGATGATATGGGAGCATCTGGATGGTGTGGGGCGGATTAGGCAGGGGTTATAGTAGAGGGAGTGGTGGGGAAGTGATATGGGTTATTTTATGGAATTCTGAGATGGTGAAAAATCTATCATTGGTTTTCCATGATGTCATGGATAAATTTGAAGAGGTATATTGGAATGGTTGAATGGGATGCATATGAAACAGTTATATTGGGGGTTATGGTAAAATAATGTTCAGGATTAGTGGTGTATTGTGGTATAGTAGATGAAACATGGGTGGATACTGATGTAGAGGTGGTGGTAGCAGTAGTAATGGGGTGTGTTGGAACACAGGAAAGTGAGGATGGGTCTGCTAGATACTATAATGGTACCTCATTATATCATCGACATATTTTGATGACATATCATTATATTCTTCCTATCATCATATATATCCCCATATTGTGTTAAAAGAGTAAACGAATGCTCTTTATTGGCTCATGGGGGGGGGGTGTGAGGCCTAGTAGAATCAACAAAACAAGAATTCTAGGTCATATGGATAATGTAGAATCCTCCACTTAACATACCTCAAGTTCCTCTCACATGATCCCAGTATATCATGTTGAAATTCATATCCATGTTGATGTTTGGGTCTCTCATTGTTGAGTTAAGAATAATGAACTAAATTTGGTGCACACTCCTGTGACTGTCACCACGAACCCACCAGGCATGATCAAGGGGTTGGTAAAAGATCTGAAGAGCCTCACCGTGGAGATGGGTGATCTTAAACATGCGAGGATCATAAGATATTTATATTTATCTAGAATCCCTCCCTAAATCCATGTTTCATCATTCCTATTTGGATCGATATGCAGTTTCAGAAAAACTAGGTAGGTGATAAAATTAGTAGAGTGCATTTCAAGGATAAAATAAATACTCCAAGGGTGGGGTTCCATGTACTACCATAGATTCTGAACATAATTGAGTATATTAACCACTCTATAGTGGAATGTGACTCAAGTAATATAACGCTGAAAGTATCCTCATGCCCCTAGGTGATGGGATAGAGGTTTAGTCAGTCGATGATGTTATGTACCTCCTGATAAATATTGATCCTCTCAAGCATTGTGAAGTCCAAGGTTTTTTGGACCTCTTTGGATTCTCATAGAGATGGGTCAACATGAACGAGTTCTCAGGGGATAAAAAATGTAGACCAGTACGAACGTGGACATGTGAAGTAACCTATGCCCATCTAGATGAAGACTTAGAGTCCTTAGAGGAAGAAGTAGACATAAATGTAGAGGTAGAAGAGGAGGTAGAAGGATATGTATGCGGAGGAGGAGGATTAGTCTACTACTGCATGGGACATGGAGGCATATCATCATTCATGATAATTAGTTTTTATTGATACGTGTGTATGGTATTGGTATGGTCCATTCCAAAATTCTGGGATATTGATATGATATGGAACAAGTTATGGCTTACTAGGAGGAGGTGGGATTAGTGGCTAGTGGAAAGGGATGTATGAAGATTATGTGGCATCAACATCTTAGTAGAGGGAGCTATCATAAAAACTCAATTTTAATGTTCATGAACGTTACAATATTTTTCCATTATACTTAATACATTGCAGAAAATGATGCTCAAAGAATGTATTATTTTAATGCATTTGGAACATGGAAACATAAACACTGGAACTTACGTAAGCTACATTATCTCCCATAATGTTCTTCCTAACTTGCACCCTTCTTAGAGACATTATACATAATACATATAATCATAACATGGGGAAAGGAAACATTAAAATAGATGAGCTTAGAATCTCAATATTTTTAATTAGGAAGATTTGTAATCGTAGTCATGAACATAATGGTATGAGAATATGATCATATCATTAAGATATCATCCCTACATATAGAATTTCATACACGAGTCATGGAATAAATATTGGAATTCCATAACACATGAATCATAAGGGAATCAAGAGAATAATCCATAAAATCATAACTGAAGAATAAGATGTTGAATTTATGTTATACACATAATCATGGTAAATATTATATCAAGGTTACATATAAAGTATTTCATAACATGTTAGTCATGGGATACTACTCATGTACCTACTTCAGGTTTGGGATAACAACTCATGTACCCTCTTATTTCAGGGCTTAGGCTATAACTTGTGTACCCTTTTGTTTTTCTTGTTAGGATACAACCCATGTACCACCTTTTTTTGTATTTGGCCTACATCCAATGTACCCTTTTATATCATATACCACTTATCATTAACCCATTTATTTGTGGTAGGTTTGGTTCCCACCCTTCATACAGAAAAATCATATATACAAGTTCCCAAAGATAATAAAACATACATCATATCAAGAACCATAAAATGATATGGGTTCCATAAATATCATATCATAACCCATGAAAAGAATTTGGTATCGCTTATATTAAATAATAACATAATCATTGAAAAATATATAGTATTTTAATCATTTCATCCTATAATAATCCCTGAAATTAAGTGGGGTTTATATGAAATTTATCATTACATAACTCATTGAAGAGAAACAAGTTTCATAAACATCAATCCATCAAAACATAGACCATTCAAAAGAATAATACAAATAGTATCCTGGTATCATATCCTTAGTAAATCACAAACTATAACCAAGGATTTCATCATAGATGTAGAATCATTTTTAAAGATCACATAGAACATAAATTTTCATGGAAAATCACTTTTTAAATCATATAACATTCTCAAAATAATTTTCATTGAAAAAACATGGAAAACATAAAAATGATTCATGTAAAAATCATTCAAAACATTTCTTGAGGAAATATCCTCTACACTTTGAAAAAAATATTTTAAAATATTAAACATTTTGATGACCATTTTTAATGAAAATAACATAGAAATATTATAAAGATAATAGAACATATTTTTAAACACTTTTTATTTTAAATTAATTTTAAAACTTATACAATAATATTTTAAATAATTTAAATCATTTTCTTTGAAAAAGGCCAGTTTTAAACATAAAAATAAATCATTGAATCTAATTTAATACAATATTTAAACATCAAAAAATTTGGGAAAACCATTTTTCTTTGAAATATGTTTCGAAATAAAGAAAAAAATTCATTAATAAAATAATATTATAGAAATACAAAGGAAGAATCAACGAAATAATGGCCATGATAGTTGGTATGACTTTACATTCCAGACATTAAATTTTAAAATTAAAATTCTATAAAAGTGTCTTGATTTGATAATGATAAGAATATTTATATTAAAACCATTTTTTAAATGTTATAGATGGGTAAAATATTCCTCACAAAATAATTGGATAATATTAAAATATTTCTGAAATCTTTTATACAAAACGTAGTCTTTAAAGAACCACGATTTCTGACCGAAATGAGAAATGAAGGTAGATTTTCAAAAAAAATATTATTAATTATATTAAGCCCATAAGAGTGGAAAATGGAACCATTTTATAAATATAACATTAATTAAAAAATTATATAAAAATTTAGGTTATTTATTTATATATTTAACATAATATCACATTAATGGAAGCATAATCATAATCCATCTTAATAAATGATGAGATTGTAGCTATAAACAGTTACCACATTGGTAATATTAAATCATAATACAATAGATAGAATAAAATTAAATGAATCTTAAAATATTTTTAAAATAATGATATTCATTATATAAAATGTTATTCATTGTATATACACCTCATAAGAAAATTAAGGTACAAAACATGACATGTGTCTCAATGATAGAAAATTAAGACAAAATTACTTTACCAATTTGGTTCCTTTTAAAACCTAATCCCCATGAAATAATTATCGACAAATAGATATGTAAATTTCTATAATATTATATATAGGAATCATATAATACATCTATTTTCCATATACACCCCATTCAATGAAATGAGTGGTGAATAAGGCTTGTATGTCATCAAAATAAAAAAGTGATATAAAAGTCCCTTACCATAAGTCATGGATTTATTCATACACATTCAAAGTTAATGTATATTAAATATATGTTTATTATAAATTTACCAATTAACCATATAATTATATATAATACCATATATTATTTTCTTAATTACATTGTATTACCCATTTATTAAAAACTCTATGTTAATGTAACATTTCATATAATATCTACTTTGTTTTTCAAATATGTTTTTGCTTATTATTCTTGATACCCATATATATATTGTGATTTAATTATAAACATAATGTAACTAACGATATAAAAATCATATATATTCAATATATATTTATTTATAACAATATAAATAGTATATAAATAGGAAATAGAATACAACATTCATGGAGATGGTATGCCTAACGTACGCATGAACATTGTTTCTATTTTATTAACATATTGAAATAAAGTAAGTAAATGATATATATATATATATATAATATCATTAATTGTAATTATTATTTCATATCTATAATATAATTCATTAAATACTTCTTTAATACTTTCTATGTAGAGTGTGAACAAGTCACTTCACTTTGAGGAGGCAATAGTCCACACTTCCCTGAACGAAATTTTCATATTTATAGAAAATGGAAACAATGAAGGTACATGTTATATAATAATTAAAAAGAATAAATATATCATAAATTTCATATATATTATATTAAAATTATTTTCCATTGTAATTCCAAATCAAGAGAGGACGTAAATGAAAAATGGACAACATCATTTTTTGATTCTTTAGATTTCAGTACACAAAAAGGGTATGTTCGTTACCCATTGGAAGGAAGTGTGTGTAAAGGAAGGTGGTAAACATATAACAATTAAATCTCACTATATTTAGGATACTTTTTTTATTATTTAATGTTAAAATAAAAATAATTGTGTTGGTGTAGAATGAAAATAAATCAATGTAGTTTGAGGAAGGATTTTACATCTTTTTTGGTTACTTCTTCTAGCGTGCACCAAAGGGATTCCTTAGATAGAATTTAGAAAATGGGGAGGAAAATATGAGTAATTGAGCTATGTTTGGAACTCATTTGTTTCTGAGATCCAATGTTCTTGACATGTGTGAACAAGTGGGATGGGTGAGTTCCTTTTATGGTAGAGGAGTGGGTTTCTTGTAATTTTTTTTAAAAAGGAATTCCAAAAAATATTTTCCTATGACCATTGTATCTAATAAAGAACCAATTTAGATCCTAGTGATGATAAGGTCTAAATATTTATTTAAAATGGATTTTGGATAACTGTCTATGTTATTTTTCTTCTTATGTGTATTGTTTGGTCCCCTCTTAAACTAATTTCCCTCTTAATCGTTGTAAATAATTTCAATTAATTTCACAAATATTTTTAGTGAAAATATAAGTTTAATTTATTTTGAATTATATATTATATATATTAAAAATATTTAATCCTTCTTTTAAATTTGCTGACATTGAAGTGGAAAGAATTGATTCTAATTTAATACCACTGACGAAAAGACAAAGAGTGTTTTTAAAATAAAAACATTCATAAGATTACTATGTTTTTATATAAAATTTCAAAGTTAAATTTAATAAAATGAACTCAATTGAATTAATTTATTCATAATGTACCTATTTAAATATTAAAACCAATAAAAATAAAAATTTAAACTTATAAGTAAATTATATGAAAAACTTATTTTTATTTAAAATTCAGTGACTTTCAGTATTCATCAAAAAATGAATCTTCTCATAAACAAATACAAAAAAATTAACCAACGTATATTTTTATATAATGATTTCAATAATGAATATTATTATTTCAATGAAAAATTATACAATTGTTAATGTTATATTTAATATGTGTTCCCCATTAAAAGGCCATAAAATTTTCTTTTTACAAAATACACCATTTTATTCGTAAAATTAAATTTAGTCTTATATTATACCTAAAAAATTTATTGAATAAGTATTAAAAATATTTTTTGAATATATAACATATAAAATTTTATTTAAAACCTTAATAATTTTTTTTTTAATTTATTGAGGTAAAATTGTGTTTGTATATAGAAAAATAGTTTTCTTAGAAAAGCTATTTCTTTATTTTAAAATAGTTATATCATTTACTTATAATAATTTATAACCAAAGAGTGTTTTTCATGTACGTTTTTACATATTATTTTTATAATTTATTTAATATTATAAGTATCATCCATTCTAATGGATTGGTGGTATCTATAATAATATTTTAATAATCAAATTAATATCATAGTGTAATTCAATAAAAACTCGACCAGGCATGTAACCAAATCTATAGAAGGGACAAATTATTGTGTGTAATATAATAAAAAATAGTATTTTTATACCAAAAAATAATCTAAGTGTTGAATGTAGTGCATGATTAACTTAGCGTTGTTTATAACACAAGAAAAACTTACTCCTTCAATAAAAAAACAATATTTAGCATTGCGTCAATTGAAAAATATCAAAAATATTGAATTATTTCAAAATATATATTTCACATTTCCTTGGGGAATTTAATTCTACCCCACAAAAAATTTCTTTCACCCCTATATGTCATTTGGTTTCTTAAACATTTTATACTTGAATGTTCCTTCTATATAATCACACATTGTAAAAATGATTACTAAAACATTAAAAAAAAGGTAATGTAAAAAATAGGAAAGATACCCAACATAAACCATAACTGGGTTTCCTCATGGGAGAAAAATTAGTGGCATGTAAAAATATAGACTTAGAGGAAAATAAAAAATATTTTTTGGGAGTTATTATGGTAATCAATCACCGACACAATAATTGTCAATGCAAATTGAGGGTAAAAAGTCATAAATTATTTATGATTTAAAATCCAATTGATTCAAAAAAAATTAAAGTATTTAGAAAATATTTTATTTCTATACCATTTTCCTAACGTTTAATAATTTTCATGAGAATATATACTTGCATGATTTCTGGATAACCTCACCCTTTTTTGTTCATATATCAATTTCCACATCATCCCTTATTTTATGAAATGAAAGTGAATATTTTATTTCCAATGCATTATTGGATCATGATATCCTAAATATAATTATTGGTCATTCCATCTATCACAACTAAAATTTCATCACAAGTTAACTGATATGCTTAAATCCATAAATAGTGAGATAAAACTTTAATCTCTAAGACTTAATCTGAAGATTAATATAAACCAATCCAGAAATAGTTAACCATATAATCCTTATAAAAGATGAAAATACAAAACATTGGAAATAATGTCACTAAATTATATTAACATTGATCCCTCATATCATAAATTATCTCTTGGCTATCACATTCTAAACATGTGAATACAATAATCAAATATTTTCTTAAAACATGTTATCAACTTAAATTACCATAATTAATTTGAATGAAATTCATTATTTCTTACTAAAATTATTACTGGATATAATACTTATATATAAAAAGTTGTAAATTTTATCTATGAAAACATGGACTTGTTTTTCACAAATCATTAATTGTTTATAAAGTCATGAATACTTTCCAATTTACATTATCCATATCACCATCACTTTATCCATATAAGATATCATTTTCTCATCCTTAGAAACATGTCAAGGGTTACCTTCACCTAATAAAAATATCAATATTCCATTAAATCAATTTTATATGACATTATAACTATTTAACGTATCCATTCGAATCCTTAATAATTTTATTACTAAAAATTCTTATAAGTTTCATGAATCATAAAGAAAAATCATTAAATTCCCACAAATGCATACCTCATTCACCCAATTTTATTATTTATCCATTACTCAAGATTAAAAATATTATTACTTGATACCCATCTACTATAATATGAAATATGAATTATTTCATAATATTACGCAACATCAATATAATCAAGATTCTTGTTTTTAATTTAAATAATACTGGAAGAACAAATCATAACTTTCACATTTCATCTGCAATCTATTTATCTTATGTTGTATAAGAAATAATCGTACAACCTTTATGGTTCTCTTCATTTAATATTCAATTAAGAAATCAATATTAACAATTCACATACATATTATATCTTAAGCATTCTATGGTAACAATGTTTCATCTAGTACCAGCCATTGACTAAAACATGAAAGTATAGTGTGGGAAACATTAATCATAATGGAAACTACATAATCATGAAAAATCATTTATATGATGTCTAATTCAGGAAAAATAAATACTTAATATATGAAAAATCATGATTGTCCATGGAAATTAATTTCCAATATATATTTAAATCTTTCATGATTGTTTGTTAAGATTAGGATAATTACAAAGGCATGTCCACTTGGAGTGTCAAACCTGGTGTACAACAAGGCCCATTTTTCAGTACCATGATATGCTCCAGTTAGGACCGATAGACCTTTTCAGAGTTGTTACCCAAAGGTATATCAATGCTAGATCCACATCCACTTATAGTATCTAGACATGTATGTAATTTTAGGAAGCCCCACATTCTATTATATACCAAATTCCATGAATGTTTCCTATAATTTTCCTCATCCTTAAACTTATCATTTGAAACATTCCTTGAGATATCCATATAAATATTCCTTAGGATATCAATTATTTTTTCTCTTCCAATTATCCAAAGGATAACTACTCATCCACTTTTATAAAAACTATAATGACATATGATTAACTTTCATAGATGTTACATTATTATTATTTTGAATACATAATACATTTAACAAATAGATTCCCAAATATAATATTATTTTAGTTCTTTTGTACACATGGAAATATAAACATTGTATCATAAGTGAGCTATATTATCTCCCACATGTTTCAACATGACTATCACCCTTCTTTGACACATCATACATAATACATATCTTCATAACATGGGGAAAGGAAATATAAAATGGCTGATATTAGATGCTCGGTAAGGGTAATAAGGGGTGCATAGGCATAATCATGAAGATAAGGGAATGATAACTTGATCATTTCCTTATAAAATCATTCCATGCATATAAAAGATCATATACTTGAGTCATCCAAAAATATTGACAGTTCATTAAAAATGAATCATAAGTGAATCAAGTGAATAATAAATTAAATCAATACTGATGAATAAGAAGTATAATTTTTGGAATAAACATAAGAATTGAAAATCGTATGTCAAGGATAACTACAAAATACTTTGATAAAATTGTATTCTTCGGATAAAACACATGTTCCTACATAAGATTTCAGTTAAAACCCCATACACCCTATAATACTTTGGTTGGGCCTACAACCCATGTACCCTCTTGTTTTTTATCGTAGGATAAAACTAGTGCACCCTCTTTTTTTTGGGTTTGGGCTACAACCCATGTAACCTTTTTTCTCATATACCACTTATCATTTCCAAATGCATTGAAAGGAGATAAAGTACAACCCATACCAAAATAAAATCATACATAAATGTGGCAAAAGATATTAATACTTGAATCATATCATGACCCACAAAAAGGGATGGGTTATATAAATATCACATCATAACCCATAAAATGAAATGTGTATCATAAAATTTTAATCATATCATAACCTCAAATAAATATGTTGGTTTCATTATCATTTCATCCTAGAGTAACCTGTGAAAGGAAGAGGGTTTCATAAGAATTTATCATGGTATAACCTGTTGAAGAGAAACAAATTTCATAAACATCAATCCATCAAAACATAGACCATTAAATTAAATAATATTAATGGAATCCTTTCATAATATCAATATTAATTCATAAACTATAACCAAGGAATTCATCTTAGATGCAGAAGGATTTTAATAGATCACATGGAACTTAATTTTTCTTGGGAAATAACTTTGTAAAACATATAAAAATTTTAAAATCATATTAATAGAAAGCCCATTGAAAAAATAAAAATGAATCATTTAAAAAAATTTAAACATTTCTTGAGGAAAATATATTTTACTCTTTGAGAAAAAATCCTTTTAAAACATACGTATTTTGGAAGACAATTTTCCATGACAATAACCATCCTAAAATATAAAAAATCATGAAGAAATGATGAAAATCCTTTTAATTGAAAATAATCTTAAAAAATATAGAATAATATTTTAAATTATTTAAATTATTTTCTTTGAAAAGAACCTTTTTAAAACATATAAAAGAAGCTTTGAATATAATTTTAAAAATGTTTTAAATAAAAAAAAAATTAAAAACCCATTTTAATTTAAAAACAGATAAAAATAAAAAAAATATATTTTTATTATTAAAACAATAAAAATTACCTTATAATTATAGATGAATCACCAACGAAATCAAGGTCAGGATTGTGGGAAATTTGTGACATTCTGAACATTCCATATGCACTTTGTTTTTTTTAGAAAAGTGCTTTGATTAGAAAACAAAAAGAAAATTTCTATTAAAACCATTTTGAAAAAGTATTACATGTTTAAAAATACCCTTTATGAATAATATAGTAACATTAAAAAATAATAATATTTTTTAGAATACAATGTTTTGAATGAACACAGATTTTTGAATACAAGAAAAAAAGTAAAGTCTGATTTTCATAAAAATATTTTTAAAATTATCATAAGTTACAAAGAGTACAAAAATTGTAAAATTAAAATGATATAATTTTAATTAACAGAGTTTAATAAAATTCATGATATTTATAGAGATATTGATTATAATATTTCATCAATGGAATCATAATCATAAATAATCTCAGTAAATGACAAGACTGTAGCTTTAAACTATAACCACTTTTGAAAAATTGAATCATAATAGAATGGAAATAATAACATTAAATTAATATTAACATATCATTAAAATAATTATATTGATGAAATTACATTTTCGTGGTTTTATTTACACATCAATGAAAAATAGAGTTTCCTAACATGGAATGTGTCTCATATAAGGAAAATTGAGACAAAATTACTTTACTGATTATTAAAATTTTAAACATAAACCCCATGAAATTAATATACTAAAATTTATATGTAGATAATAATATTATTACTTATAAGAATAATATAATACATCTATGGTAATTATAAATAGCATAAATACAAATTAATGGTGAATAAGGATTGTATCTCACTGAAATAAAAACTAAGATAAAATTCAATTACCTTAAGTTATACATTTTTTTTGTACATGTTAAAACCTATAGTATAATAAATATAAGTACATTAAAAATATAAAATATAACCACATTATTATAAATAATATGGTTTTTTATTTTATTTTATGATTTCATATTACCTGTTTATTAACAACTCAACGTTAATGTTACAATTCATGTAATATCTACTTCGTTTTTCGTATGTGATTTCTATTTTCATTCTTGATCCTCCTAATTAGATCATGATTAAATTAATTTCAAAAAATAAATATATTATATTTTCAGTATATATGTATTTATAATAATCAATATAATATTGAAATGGGAAATGGAATATATCGTTCATAATGATGGTAGGTCGTACTTATGTATGAATGATGTTTCCATTTTTTGAAATTTTAAAAGAAAGTAAGTAACATATATATATATATATTAATAGAACTATTATTTCATATATTTAATATAATTTTACTAAATTCATCTTTAATACATTCAATATTGAGTGTGAAAAAAGCACAATGATTTGTAGATGTGGTAGTTCACACATCAACAAATTAAATTACCATATTTAAAGAAAATTAAATCATGAAGGTATGTGTTATATAATAAATATATAATCACAAATATATAAAAAATATCAAAGAAAAATATATTTTCCATCATACTTCCCAACCATTGGATGTGGTAAAGGAAAAATAAACACATAGTTTTGTCAGACGGTATTTTGTTTTCCACAAAAATAGTAACTTCATTACCATTTAGATATAAATGTGTGTATGGAAAGGTATAGAATTTAGAATAAAAACATATCAGTATATTTAGGATACATATTTTAATATATAATCTAGTAATAATAATAATTTAGGTTGACTATAATGAAGATATAACAAATGAGCTTAATAGAGGATGTTACCTCCACTTTGGATAACTCTTTTTGGTTTTCACCAAACGGCTTCCTTGGATTGAATTATTCACAAATTAAATTTTCTAGGAGGAAGGTATAGATGTTTGGATATTATTTTATCATGTTTTTTAAGATAAAAAAATCTTTATAGGTTTGAATAAGTGGTGGAGTGGGTGTTTTTTATGGTGGATGAGGAGTGACATTCTTTTAAAAAAATTTATAGGGAATTCCACCCATTTTTTCCTATGAAATATGCTTCCAATGATGAACAAATTTCTATAAAATTGTGGATAGGTAGAACTATGTCTATCCACTTACTTTTGATCTTGTTTGTAGGTCATTTTGACCCTTATGTGTAATGTTTAGTCCCTTGTTAATATAATTTTATTCGAAATCATTGTAATTATCTTTCATTACATTCACTCATATTTTTTTTTTGAAAAAAACTATGTAGAATATATATGAAATTATATATTATTATTATTAAAAATTTTGAATACATTTTTCCCAATTTCATTCACTAAAGTGGAAGAAATTAATTCAAATTTAACCCCACTGATGGGATGGCAAAGTTGGGTTTTAGAGTTAAAATGATCAAAAGTTTGCTAGTTTTTTAAATCAAATTTCAAATTCCTATTGACTCTAATGAACAAATATGGATTAATTATAGTTCAATTGATGTAATTAAAAATTAAAACCTATAGAAAAATATTTATCATAAAAAATAAACATTATGAAAATGAATTTTCTAATTTAAATTTAGTGTTCAACACTATTTATCAAAATATGAAACATCTAAAAAAATAAAAAAATTAAAAACATAGTAAATTTTGATATACTTCTTTCAAAAATTAATTCTTATTTCAAATAAAAATATTAAAATTATTGAAATAAAATTTAATATTACTTCCCCATTAAAAGGTAGTCAAATTACCTTTAAACAAATACATCTTTTTTTTATAAAATTTTACTTATTCATATCTTATAACAAGAAAATTTGTTGTATGAGTATAAAAAATTTGGTTGAATATATAAGATATAAATTTTATTGAAAAAATTAATCAAAAGTGGGTTTTTTTTAAATTATTGAGATAAAATTGTGTTTATACATAAAAAAATATTTTTCATAGAAAATTAATTACATTTTTTTCAAATAGTCCTTATATTCACATATACTAATATATAATGAAATAAATTATTTTTAATACATGTGTAAATAATATTTTCACTATTTAGACAATCTTATTCATAACTTCTATTCCAATGACTTTGTGGTAGCTGTAATAACATTTTAATAATCATATTAATAGTATATTATAGTTTGGTTAAATCTCTTATTTGTGTGTAACACAAGCTATCAATGGGACTTGGTATTATTTATATTACAATACAAAAATAAATGTTTGTGTACAAAAAAATAATCTATGTGTTGTGTGTAGTGCGTGATTAAATTGGTGTTTCATGTAACAAAATCCAAAATTAGTTATTTAATAAAAATATATATTCAATGTTATGTGAAATATACAAATATGAGAAACATTAATATAATTCAATAAAATATATTTCAAAAAATCACAGGGTGTTACAGTGCTCATGTGTGGGATGTGAAACTACAGGGATGTGGTCATGAACTTATGGTTCACAATATTTTTAAGTCATCATGTGCAATACCCATCATGTATTTGGTACATGACATGTAATTTTTTAATTTATTTGTTTATCATAACATTGAAATGTACTTTCCATGTAAGGGTCATACCATGTATATTTGGCCTTTTATACCCCTTTCTGTGCATGTTCTCATTAATAGGCTTCTATCAGTACTAAATTACCTAATGAAAAAGCTAAACTATCCATGTATATTAAAAATAGCTTGGATTTCATCCTAGATAGTGCTTTAATTTTTTTATAAATCTAGACATCTTTTGATGCAGAAGAATTAAACTGTAAAGAAACACCCTTTGTAGAATGATTCTTGAAAACACAAAGAACAACAGGTGGGATGGATAATGGTGCAGTGTAATTCATATTCTTGTGAGATCTGGATCTATTGTAAATAGAATTTAGTTCCTTGTTTCCATTATTTTTTGTTACATGATCATCTTTCTAATCAGTAAGACATATGGTTTAATAATTCAAAGAACCATTCCTTTTATTAGATTCATTAACTAAATTGTGAACAACACATTCTTCACTACTACAAATATAAATCTACGTTGGATAACATCAATAATTTCCTTTATAGAAGATATAAATTGACATACTAAAATAAGGGTAATATCTTCATCTTCTTCTATGTCTTGGATGAGGAAATCTACAAGGAAAATGAATTTTCATCTTTCACTAAGACTTCCTTGAGTAAATGTTGATGATGCTTCACAATGTGATTAGAAATATGGAATTATTTTATACTTGGTTATATTTTTTCGATCACAAACATATTGATGTCACTCATAGGTAGGAGTTTTATACTTGTTCCTAGATCACACAATGCTCTGTCAAAATTCCATGTCCCTATGGTCCATGGAATTGATAAACTTTAAAGGTCTCATATATTTTGAGGAATCATCCATTGATAAACTGTAGAGCATTTCTCATTTAGGGATATGACTATTAAGTCCCACATTTTACATTTACTTGAGAATAACACTTTAAAGTATGTTATAGAAGTCATTATGTGATAAATTATTTTACAAAAAAAAATTATATATCATTGTTTAATCATTCAATGATATTTTATATATTTTCCCTCTTTTATAATTTTTTTCATTATTTTGGAAATATGGAGAGTTGGATTTTATGGTGGAGGTTTAGGTATAAATTTTCATTTTTTTGATTCCCCATAAATTTATTTTTCTTATTTAGTTATACTTAATTGGTTTTTTCTTGACCATCTTTATCATATTATTCAAAAATATTTTTTCTCGGATCTGCATGGTTAATGAAAGTCCAACAACTTTCCACATCTAAAAACTATATGTTTAACCTCATATATTGTATGAGCATTGATATTTCCAGAAACATTACCTGGAATTCCATAAAATAATGTCTTAGAGGTATTACCCACTTAATGATCAAGGTTTTATAGGGAAGCCTTGTGGTTCTATATTTTAGTCTCTTGGATTTCCATAATTTGGCCTAATTTTTACACCAAGGAAGTGAGAAGGATTTCAAATATTGGTTGGATAAGTTTGGGTTATTAAAATAGTATAATTGAATCTTGTGGATATTTCTTCTAATAATATGGTGGGAACTGTTGTGGTCTTGGAAAATGTTATTGGAATTGCTTATGCGGTCAAGGATCTAGACCATGAGGTGGGAACCCAGGTGATCCCTGATTCTTTGGTGGCATATTTCCACACATTTATTGATAATAAAAATTATTTTTTTGAATCTACTAAGAAATTATTTGATGTTATTTCCATTTATAATGATGGGGATGTTGGTGCTATGGATTCATTTGATTGAAATTAAAAAAAAAATTAAAATATTTGAATAGGCATTCCTCTTTACCTACCATGTAGTCTTCTTATGGGTACAGGCAACTGGACATCTCACAATATTGAAGTCACATTATAGAAGTAGGAGGGGGTGATTCAAGAAGTATTAATGACTATAGCAACATGGTTAAGACCTCAACTTGGGATTCCATGAGGGTAGTATATTCTACATGATGGATTCCATGATGAGGTAATCCTCTATCACTTTTACAAGGACTATAATTGTGAAAAACATCATATAGAATGACTCTTCTAAATTTCAGTTTCTTTTGTATAATACCACCCTTAGTAGAAGAATCTACCATATCACATATAGTATGATAGAGTTCCTAGTAAATTTTTTTAAATTGTCTCCACACATCTATTCCGTGATTTGAGTACTTTTGGGTTAGCTATTTAATATATCTCAGGCTTCCAAATCTAATTATTTGTCCTAATTATTGATGTTTCAAATTTTATTTCATGTCTTAAATGTTCATATGCATGGTAAATACTTTTCGTGGAATTATTTGACTAGATCATCCAATTTTATGACAAACTCCGGAGTATGGATTTTGAAAAAAATACTTCACTCAGTTACAATAGGAGAAAGGGAAGGCTAGAAATCTAAATTATGTCTTATGAAATGACCTAGAATAGAAAGGTATTGAAAAACTATCTAATGTTAAACATATATTTATTGGGGTCTCCACATTTAATCCCACTAAATTGACACATTTTTTGCATCATGTAGAATAGTCTATGATTTACTTCAAAAGTGTGAACCTGAATAGGATGGAACACAATGCTAGGATTAACTCTACTTATGGATGGAATTGTATAATCCATAATAGTGTGATCCTACAATGCTGAATTATCTCCAATATTGATAGGTGGTGAAAATTTTATATTTTTCTTTTTGTTTTGTGAATGATTCATCTAATTAGACATTCTGATGTGTTGGAATTCATTTAAAGACTGATCGATCTTGGGATCAAATCAAAGAAGGTATTGACCACCAAAGTTCTTTTAATGAGTTAGAATCACATGAAGCATACTGTAGACCAGAAATAATAGACACTTTTTATTTTTTGTGAGTGAAAAAATTATAACAAAAAAGGCTATGTGAAATGAATAAGGGGGTGAGGTAATATTAGGTTTGATCAAATTGCTATTTTCCAAGGATAAAATATTTCTTATAAATGACACAAAAATATGATGCACCAAAATGTTTTTTTAATACATAAAGGCACTAGCCAATTATAAATTTATATTCCCAAAATATACTATCTACTATGGCATAGTAAATAGAAATTTTAGGGTCAAACCCATATAGATTATATGTAAGCAGGAAACGATTCGAATAACACCCATCAAAAGGATTTCTCATATTCACTATTCAAAATTGGGTTTTGATAAAACATTGTGGTTTTTATTTAATCCACATAACTGATATGGTATTAGGGTGTTACGACTAATCATCATGAATTTATTCAATAAATGATTCAGAGTACAACAAGAGATAGCTCAAGGCAGCCAAAAATAGTGCAGGCCAAGGGCATCCCCATTTACAAAGCTCTCCCCCTCTAGTGGTAGGGAATTTAAATGCATAAAACATGTGATATCAATGTCTATAAAAACTGAGGAAGCCATAAAATCTATAACCTTTTTCCCCACCCTCCAAGTATGAAGTGTCGGATCTTGTTATACCAAATACACACAAGAGGGGGGGTGTGAATTGTGCCTTTTTCAATTTCATCAAGAATCGTGAAGATTGCCAAATTTGTCCTTTAACTTTATCAGAATGTTTATGTTGTAGACATAAACAGTTATCAGGATACAATGATTTATAGTTTTTGGGGGAACAAAAGGCCCCTAGTCGACACCACCAATGCTCTACTCCACAAGCTTGGTGTTTTATACAATTTTGTCCACTTATCAACAGACCATCCACAACTGAGTGCGGGTAGTTGACATTGTTACATGTTAATGATTAAACATAGCCTTATGGTTCATATATAAAACCATATACACTTCTTATTATGAGATGTTGGTTACTCAAAATGAGAAGGGTATTTGTTTAAAAATACTTTCAAGATGTTCTTCATAGTTGCAGCAGTACACAACTAAATGTAGATGGATTCTCGTCCTCAGAAAATATGTTCTTCAGGTAAGGGTAGTTTTGAGTGGATCTTTCTACAATAGATGTAGAAATAAATTTAGAAAATCCTACAAAAATGGATTCAGGATTGATCTTCAATGTATAAACTGTGAATATTGAATGCTTTTCTTCTTCTTTAGAAAACTGAGTTTTTTATCATACATTGTAAGAGAAGATCCGTATATCTCGAATATTTCAGTAAAGTGACGTCAGTAAAAATTAGAGTTTGTTATTATTATCTTATTCACAATAAACATTCTCACCAATTTTACTAATTCAAAATAATACATATATATAAATAATAAATAAGATCATTTTCCTTTAATATTTAGATCCACAAAAGTCGCCTTAAGAATCGTGATATTCAAATGTTCAAATAATAGAGCGGTCGTAACTTCCCTTAATAATTAGCATGAAATCCTCTTCTTAAATCGGTCCTTTGAATAAAAAATAAATGTCTTTGAATCAGTTAAAGATGAACTTTAAAAATGGGATTTGAATTTGTCTTGAAATTAGCCTAATAATCCGTATAATGATCACTCCTCGATAAAGTCAAAATTTAAATTTCTGACACCAAACGCAGGATTGAACTTCATTGAATTCTTTCCTCATAACGTAATTTTGAAAACGTAAGATTGTTCATCCATACTTCTCTCTTCAACATTCAATCGTATGGTATATTATCCATACATTCCACTTAAGAAAAAAATAAGATACATGATCCATAATTTTGGATAGAACGTAAGGTTAATTGTAAAAGTAAGTTTCATAAACCATACTTATCAGAAAAAAACGTAAGGTTCCACATATACATAGGGTTCATCTTCCATACTTTTCTAATATTAAAATATTATGGTACCTTCCAAATGTAATTTTCCTCTTCCATTATTTTCCGATAATGTGTGGTTTCTTAACCATATTATTTTTGAACTCCCGTATAGTAAACAATGGATTCTGTCCTTACACTTACACTCATCAACATAGGGTATGAATAGTGTTTCTAGAACACACTCAAATGATTTCAGAATACTTTGTCAAATATTTAATTTAGTTTAAATGTGTTAATATCACTCAAGAATAACCATATAAACAATATTAATATCCTCAAATAAACTAAATGTAAAATCACTAGAATAACAAACAATGGTATTTGTGAGCATCAAAATCATCATAAAAAATAGATTATTTTTATCAATAGTCTCCCCCTTAGAATAATGAAATAGATTGTTGTTGAAAACAACATTTTCTCAACAATCTCCCCCTTTTGATGATCACAAAATCCATGAAATTAACCTACAAACTTAATAGCATATAATTTTCATTTTTTCAAGGATAGAAACCATATTTAATTTTAAAAAAATTATTTCTACAAGAAATAAAATATTGTTTTATCCAAAATTATTACTTATAAAAATATACATTCAATTTTTAAAATTTCACCCCTTGGTGTATATCGGTATTTATTCCCTTTAAGAAAATTTCTTCTCTCCCCCCGAGTGAAAGATAAAAAACATGAAATAAAATGTTTTATTTATCCATATTTCTCCCCCTTTTGTGACATCAAAAAAATGATAGAATAGCGAATATAACACAATTTAATGTTGCACTGAACTGAATAAATGTTATGATAAACTATTTTTCAATTATTCAATCTGGATTATGATCATTTGAATGCAGACAATACTATAAAACAAATTAGAACATATGAAAATGTGATGGAAATAAATTTTATTGATAAAATATATATAAAAGTATATAAATAAAAATAAGAATCAAGGTTGGATTAAATGGTTTGGGAAAAATGTTTTAGCACATCAGAATTACTTCCTTGAGATTTATCATCTTCATTATCAACCTTTTCATTATTCAAACTCCAAATCGAACGATGAGATCCCTTCCATACTGAGTAAGATGGATATATATAATTAGATTGACTCTGAAAAACTCATGTAATATTTCTTCCTTTTCCATGAACTGATTTAGCTTTTTTGTGAACTTTTCAGTGATTATCATACCCCTAGTTCATCTGATGTAAGCTGGTCAACAAGATGCATTTGATTATATAATAGAATAGATAGTGGAGAACTATTACATTGTAAGTCTTTTAAACTGTCATTCATATTTTTCATTACAGTAGTAATGTCATGTAATGACTTGATTAGATTAGGCGAATTACCTAATGTACTTTATTGACTGCCCCTAATAGTTGTCAAATATTTCTCCATGAAAACATTAAAGTATTTAAAATCTGATTTCAGTACAATTTCTGATTTTAATTTCCTAACTTTGGCTAACAGATCTTCAAAATCGTCAATATATCTTTTTGAAACTAATCTTTATATCATGTTCCCAAACTTTTGCCTCTCATTTTCTAATTCTTGTTGAAAAGAATCATTTTCAGCTTGAACTCTAATAAATTTTAAGATTAAATCATCCGCATGATCATTCTCAGAATCAGAGGCACATTGGGATTGATTCTTAGTCTGATCTTCTACTTGATTTATTAGAACTATAGGCAGTGATTGTGCATCTGCTTTCTCCTCTTATTCCTTTTATTCTATTTTTTCTACAAATTTTTCATATGAGTCCTTCCCTAACTCATCCATAGAAAACTTTTCATTTATAACTTCAGTTTGAATATCAGAATGATTCTCCTATTGATTAACATCAGTAGGATGTTTCTCCTCATGAGAATATTCTTCATTAATTCCTTCTAAAATAGGATACTTGTAAACAAATTAATTTTTTTATGCATATTGTTCTTGAATAGATTTAATTTGATCAATTTCAATCTCTTCATGTGATTTCTCTACCTAAGGCATAATTTCATTTTCAACATGAGGAGTCACCTCAATCTAAGAATCAACTTCTCGTATATATCAATTTCATAAAAGATCCCTAGTTGTAACAACATTTGTTTGATCAAGCTCCTCACCAGCTTGACTCACTCTGCACCTTTTCCTCTAAAGTCCCTCTTGACTTCCCTCATCAGTAGGTACATCAAATGCTTCAAATAATAGTCTTTTTGATGTTTTTGAAGCATCACTTACTCTTTATTCAGCCATGCCTTCTTTAGACTTTCCAGGTTGCTCCCCTTGAGCCAATTCCTAGTCATTCTTAGCTCCAACAAGCATAATCATTCCTTTCATAGTACTCATGAATAAACCAATCTTCCTTATAGTTCTAGAATTTAAATCATTGTTGTGGTGGCATCTTACTCTAACATCCAACAATCTAATCACATCCTTATTAAATGAAAATTTTGAAATGAACATTACATAAGGGTAGAAGTTCATTATTTCTCCCAGTGGAAAAAATAATTCAGATATCTTACCATATATCTAGGGAAATTAAGCTTCATGTCACTCTAAAGTAAAAACAAAAAATACATATCTGGAAACAAAATCTTTTACATTTCTGACATTCTTAGTTCAATCCTTGTTTTCACAAACTTCCCAAGTATTTTCAGATCAGGTTCTAAATCCTTCAAAACCATCTTTTTTAAGTTCATATAACCAATAAGAAATGACATAAAGTCCTTGTACTTAGGTACATTATAACCAATTTTCTTTATGTCAAAATGATAAACTCCCTCATGAGGGATGTTTAATATCTTAGTTATTTCAATAGTAGAGATAGAAAATTCTCGATATTTGATTTATGCAATTAATCTATCTATCTTCTTCTCCCAGACTAAATTAAACTATTTTGATGAAATAACATAGTTCTACCTCATATAATTTTTTTTGTTTTCTCCACAAAACATATTTTCTAGATTCTAAAAGGTGAGAGCTTTCCTTAACATCATATCGATTTGGTACAACAATTATAGGTCAATCACTTTACCTCTTGTGGTATAATCCATCCAACAGAGCGATGAAGTTTTGTGTTACAAGCATCTCCTTCCTCGATTCCATTTATCTTGGCCATTTCTGTCACGTATTTATGAAGGCTTGAAGAGTGAGGGTTTTTAAGGTTCGGGCTTTTTAGACAGTTGTGGTATGAATTTTTTTTCTTCTCAGAAGGTTTTGAGAGAAATGAATAGGTTTAGAATTGGAAACGGATCTGACAGCCTTGATTTCTGTGTCATTTACATACATAATAATCATTATATTATTTAAAATAAAATAAAACATGCACAATAAAACTATATTAGTATAGATGAAATTTTATATTAATTTAAAAACAAATAATTAAATTATTTGAAATAGTGAGGATTAAAATAAAATACAATGAGAATTAATATAATCATGTAAATAAATTTAAAATTAATTAAATTTGTCCCCCCCCACTCTTAATAAAATCAAACCTTGCAGTGGGAAGAGGTTTAGAAAAATTATCACCTAATTAAATTTATGTATTAACAAATTCTAAGAATATGTCCTTTTTGAGAACATGATCTCTTAGAAAGTGATGTATTATATCTATATACTTATTCCTAGAATGATTAATATGATTTTTTGATATATTTATAGCACATGAATTCTATCATAAAGTAGTTTTATCATTGAAATTTAGTCAAAAGTCCATAAGAGTGTTTTTTATCCACAATACTTCTGCACAAAAACTTCCTACAGAGACATATGATGCCTTAACTGTTTACAAAGCAAATGGGTGTTGTTTCTTACTATAAAATGAAACAAACTATATTCTAAAATAACGACAGGTTATGTAGGTGACTTTTTTATCCAGTCTACAGCTTCCAAAGTCTACATATAAATATGAAATTAAATTAAAAATCAAAATTTTTTAGATAGAGAAGAGATTGAAAAACTGTTCCTTTTAAATATCTAAAAATTATTTTAACATCACTTAGATGATATTCTTGGATATTTGATTGAAATATACCACAAAAACATACTAAATACATTATATCTAGCCTTCTAGTAGTTAGATATAATAAACATCCAATCATAAATCTATATAACTTGTTTTCAACTGATTTTCTAGTTAAATCCAAATCATGTTTTATATTAGTACATATATGAGTTTTATATGTCTTGATGTTTTCAAGTCCAAATTTCTTAAGTAAATTAGTTATGTATTTTCATTGATTCAAAAAATTTCCAAAATCATTTTGATAAATTAGATGTCCTAGAAAAAAATTTATTTCTTCCATTATACACTTTTAAAATTCTTTTTCCATTAATTTTAAAAACTTGTGACAAGGTTATTTGGTTTTTTGATCAAAAAGTCACATAATCAGCATAAATTTGAACCAATAATATATTAGAGCTTACAATTTTCTAAAAAAATGTTGGATATTCCATTACAGCAGTAATATTAATTTTTAGATTAAATGAACATAATATTGCATACCAAGCTCTAGGTTGTTTTTTAAGGCCATAAAGAGCTTTAGTAAGATTAAAAACAGAATCTGGTTTTTCAGAATTTTCAAAACGAAGAGGTTTCTCAACATAAACCTCTTTTATTAAATAACCATTTAAAAGGATATATTAAACATCTTTCTGAAATAATTTAATGTTCATATGAGATGCATAGACTAGAAGTCTCTTAATGGATTCTAATCTAGGTACAGGTGAAAAGGTATTATCTTAATCTATACCTTCTTTCTGATTATATCCTTATTCTAATAGTCTTTCTTTATTTCTATTTATTATTCCCTGATAATCTGGTTTATTTTTGAAGACCCACTTAGTTCCTATAATTGGATAGTTCTGTGGTATTTCAACTAAATTCCAAACATCATTTCTCTTAAACTGGTTTAGTTCTTCTTGCATTGTTATCATCCAAATTCGTAAACTAAGGATTCTTCTATTGACATAGGTTCTTATTGGGATAGAAAGGTGGAAAACTCAATAATATTTCCAATATTCCTTCATGTTTTTATTTATGTGTTTAGGCCTCCTATTATTGTTTATAAAGGGTTATTCCTTAGGGTTCTAGAATGTCTATATAAAAACATATTAGGTTTATTAGTGTCAAGTTATTCTGAACTAGACTGAATTTTATTAATATCTTTTTCAAAATCATCTTTCCTGATCTCAAGTTCATGTTATTATTAGAGTCAAATTCATCAATTTGATTTTTCCATTTCTCAAAGGGATCAGATTCATCATATATCACATGAACTGATTCTTCAATAATCCATGTTTTTTTATTAAAAACCATATTAGCTTTGGAAGTAGTAGAATATCATATGAAAATGCCTTCATCAGATTTTGGATCAAACATACCAAGATTATCTTTGGTGTTTATGGTGTAAACCATTCTTCCAAAAACATTACATTAATTTACATTAGGCTTTTTGTTCTTCCAAAGCTTATAGGGTGTCTTTTTGTAAATTGGTTTGATTAAAACTCTGTTTATTATATAATAGGTCGTGCTTATAGCTTATCTTTAGAAATAAGTTAGAAGATTGTATTCATTTAGAAAAGTCCTACCCATTTCTTGAATAGTCCTATTTCTTCTATCAACAATTCTATTTTAATGAGATTTTCTTGGTGCAGAGAAGGTCTGTTCAATACCCCTATTTGAGAAAAATGAATTAATGTCTATATTCTAAAATTCACCACCATGATCATTTCTTAATTAAATTATTTTAAAACAATTTTCATTATGAATATCATTACAAAAACATTCAAATATTGTAAAATCTTCATTTTTATATTTTAGAAAGAAAATCCAAGTTAATCTAGAATATTAATCCCCTAATAGTTTTAAATATAATTTACTATCCAAACATTCTATTACTGATGGTCCAAAAATACATATGGATAAGTTCTAAAGGATTAGATGTACCAAATTTTTTAATAGATTTTACGGGTGATTTGTGCTGTTTTCAAAGTTGACATGCATCAAAAAATCTATCACTTTCAAATTTGAGACTAGGAAAATCAGAAATAAGTTTTTTCTTAGATATCTTATGTAATAAATATATATTGTAATATCCATGTCTTCTTGCCAGATCCATGATTCATTTATCATAGAATTTAGGTATTTTACATTTTGTTTACAAAAATAATTTATTTCCAGGGAATACAAATTATCAGTTCTGGGTGATCTAAATTTAAGAAATTTATCATTAAAAACAGAACAGCAGTTGTTAGAAAAATCAACAAAATAACCATCATCATAGAGTTATGGTATACTAATCTGGTTGTGTTTTAATCCTTGTACAAAGAGTAAATTATTGACTGAGAAAGCTTCTAGATCTCCAACAGTTCCAATGCCCATAATTTTTCCTTTGAAATTATCACCAAATGTGACTAATCCACTATAATTTTGAGTTAATTTTATAATGTTTGATGTGTTTCCACTCATATTCCTGAAGCAGCGACTATCTATATACTATATTTTAGTTCGGCTTCTATGACATGTTTCTTGCAAAGGTATTCAAAAAATGGTTTGTTTTGATACTCATACTGTATTGGGTCTAGCAGTGTTAGCTAGCAAAGAAATGGGTATGTAGACATGATTTGTTTTTCTATAATAAATAAAATCATATAAAATGTTTACAACAAAATATTTCTTATATCTAACCTTTTGTTCCACAGTAGTTGAAAATTTTACCTTTTGTACATGGAATAAAGTAGTTCTTATATAGTCTGGATTTCTCACCATTACTGCATATTCCATATCGTTTCTTTTTAATCACATTCTTTCCAATAATTTTATTTACTGAATTTTATCATTTTGAAAAAAATAGCTGCATTTTTGTATGTCTCTACTTCTGTTTGCAGCATTTTTATTTTAGTTCCACTATTTGTACAGTTTTTGTTTGATGAGTTATCTTATTTAGTTAACTCATGATGTTGTTTTAGAAGATAGTCTCTTTATCCTAAAATAGAAGTATGTATATTTTTTAGTGATTTATGTTTCATAAATAAGGAGTATTATTTTACTTCTAGAATTTTTCAGTAGGATGCAAGTTAATCATTTGAATATCTAGAACTAGATTTTGAAGTAGATGAGTTAAAGGAATTTACCTCATTAGCTTCTGCCCTAATGAATATATTTTCTTTTAGATTTGATTCTTCCTTTTATGAGTCATATTTTGTTGAGATGTTGGAGGATTCAAAAACACTCCAAGTATATTTCACTTCTTTTTTTTCTTTATGCTCGTAATCATATTTTTAATTTCCTTTTCTTCCCACATTTTTATTGAGCATAGTCAGGTCTTATGTGTCCCCACTTTTTTCAATCATAGCATTTGACTTCCTTATGTTCTTCTTCATCTTTCTTAAATGATTTTTTGAATCCCTTCTTCTTTATGTAGAAATTTCAAAACTATCTAGCTACCTGAACCAGTTTTACATTTGAATTGGATGAATCCGAACTCTATGATTTCAGTTTCATTTTATTTTTAACTCTTTTAGATATTCTTTTGGGATGTTACCATCAAAGAATTATTTTTTCATTTGATTAAGACTTTATGATAATTTACTTCATCGTGAATCTCAGCTTCATACATCATTAGGGTTCAAATTAATTCTACCATAGATAGATATTTTACTGGTGATGATTTCCTGATGGCCACTGGTATCTCACTCCATTGGGATGGTAGTACTCTCAGTACTTTCCAGGCTTGATCTTCTTGTTTGATTGGCCCGCCCAAGGTAGTGATTTTGTTAAAAAATTCTATAAAACTTCCATTCATCTGGAAAATAATTTCTCCTTCAATCATTCTGAATTTATCAAATTTCAATTTACCTATGGAAAACCTCATTTTTCTAAAATTGTCAAATCCTTCATAAGAAACTGCAATTCTAAGACACATTTCATAAGTTTTCATCCACTGAGATACTCTATTTAATTAAACTGGTCCAAGACCATAGATGATAGCATTCATAGTTTTTGAATTTATTTCATACTCTACCAGTAGCTGCATTATATATTTCATGTTTTTCATAAATTTATTAGGGAGTAGTAATATTTTAGTACACTCTATATCCAAGATTTTTTAGATAGATTACCATCCTCGACTTCCCATATCCATCTTTTTCACCATTGATGTATGCAGCTCGAACCATTGACATTCCCTCTCATGTATCATCCATTAAAATCCTTGAGTATCATTATTTAAAACTATTAGCTTTTTATAGCTTTGAAAAAAGATCTATCCTTGGATACCAATTGTTCGATCGAGTTATAAGAAATACAGACAAGAGGGGGGAGAATTGGGCCTTTTACAATTTCTTCCAGAATCATGATGATTTTCAAATCATTCCTTTAAATTTATTTTAATGTTTATGAAGAGGAAATAAATAGTTATCAGGATGAAAAGATTTACAGTGGTTTGGGGAACAAAAGTCCCTTAGTCCACTCCACCAATTCTCTACACCATGATATTATTGATTTTCACTATATGGTTCTCTTATCAATATACCGTCCATAACAGAGTGTATGAAGTTAACCCCTTTACAAGTTAAAGCTAAAACAAAGCCTTCTAGTTCATAAATAGAACTTAATACACAACATAGAAAAAGAAACTAGTTACTCAAAATGAAAAGAGTGTTTGTTTAAAAATATTTTCCATATTTTCATCACTGTTTCAGTAGTACACAACTGATAGTAGATGGATCTTCATCTTCCTAAAAAATGTTCTTTAGGTAAGAGATGTTTTGATTCAATCCGGTTGCAATAGATATAGTAATAAATTATGAAACTCCAACAAAAATAGATTCATGATAGATATTAGTTGTAGAAATGGTGAATCTTCAATGTGTTTCTTCTTCTTTAGAAAATAGATCTTTTTATCATACTTTATAATAGTAGATCTGTATATCTTGAATATCTCTTTAAACTGATGTTGATAAAATTGAGAGTTTTTCTTCTGATCTCTTTCACAATAAACTATCTCACTTATTTTTTAATTAAATATATATATATATATATATATAATAAAGAAGATCATTTTCCTTCTAAATTTAGATCCACAAATGATGCCTTAATAGTAATGATATTCAAATGTTTGAACAACAGAGCATCTGTAATACCCCTTAATAATCAACATGAAATCCTCCTATTAAATCGATCCTTTTAATCCCAAATATATGTATTTAAATCAGTTAAAGACTCGCTTCAAAAATGGACTATGAATCTTTCCTTAAATCATCCTGATAATTCTTATAAATACCATTTCTCTTTAAAGTCAAAAAATTAAACTTTTTATGCTAAATGTAGGGTTGAACTACGTTGCATTCATTTCTCAGAACATAAGGTTGAAAATATAAGGTTGATCTCAAACGTAAGGTCGATCATCAATACTTTTATTTTCAAATTTTAAATGTATGGTATATTGTCCATACATTCCTCTTAATCAAAATGTAATATACATGATCCATACTCTTTGACAGAACGTAAGGGTCATTATAAAAGTAAGGTTGATGAACCATACTTTTCAGAAACAAAAATAATGTTCCATACCAACTTAGGATTCTTTTTCCATACTTTTTTGATATTACAAAAGTAAGGTTCCTTCCAAACATGAGGTTCATCTCCCATACATTTCGAATAACAAATGGTTACTTAACCATAGTTTTTATGAACTCCCATAAATTAAATTATGGATTCTGTCCAAACACCTACATTCTTTAATGTAGGGTATGAATAGTTTTTCCAGAACACACTCAAATTATTTTTTAATACATTGTAAAATATTCCACATGGTTTAAATGATTTAATATCACTCAAGAACAAGAATATTAAGAATATTAATTTCATGAAATATACTCAATGTAAAATCATTTGAATAACAAACAAGGGTATTTGTGAGAGTCGAAATCATCGTAAAAATATAGAGTATTGTTCTTTTCAATCTCCCCATATAATAATAAAATATAGTTTTGTTGAAAACAACATTTTCTCAGCATGAAGAACCTACATTGTGTAGATAAGATACCTTCTACATCTTCTAATAACATAAGTGATACACCAAGGGATTATACCAACACCCAACAAAACATCAAAAAGGACAAAGGAATAAATCTCAACTATTGTAAGAGAGTATCCCCTTTGGTGAAAATAGTGAAGACCTATTAGTAGAACCATTTCTTTAGAATGGAGAGAATGGTCCTAACCAAACCATGCATTGAACTCAAAAATGACAGAGCTGAAAATATCACACACAACCCCTCCACAACATGAGATACTTGGTCTACAAGAACCATAGGCACTGAGATTGATTCTTGAGGGATAATGGATCCAACGATCCTAATTCCCTTAACTAAAACCAATAGTGCAAGAATATTTACCAACTCATATATGACTAAAAGAGGGTGAGTACTCTCCATTAATAATAAAAAATTTCAAGTCAAGTTGCATAATTTTTTTTGAAAAATATAATAATTACTCCAGGTGGACACCCCTTTAAAATGAGCTAAAATATTGGTCGTTCAATTACTTCAGAAACCCTCTAATAAAAACTAATATCAAAATTTTCTCTATATGATAATATATTGGTACATGAAAAAAACCATGTAGAAAGACAGAAGAGTGAACCTCAAATGAATGGAAGCTAGTGAACTCACCGAGGGAACTCTATAATGAGAAATCCCAATCGCATTCATATAATAGATGATGGTAGTTTTCCTACTTACACAGTCTGCAGTAAGTACATTGGGAGGTTATGAAAATTCATATTGACATTATATTATCATTAGTGGCCAGTGCCCAGGTACTAGCTTGCAAATAAAGTAAGATGAACATGGCTAGAATTTCCCACATCCATAACATTTTTCTTCATTCACCCACCCCCTCACTATTCTGAAGAAACCTACAATAGTCCATAGAAGAAAAATCACTGAAAATGGACTATGTAAAAACACATCAATTTGACTCTAAACTAAGAAAATTTTTATCAAAGATAGGACATCGATCATGGTTCAGAATAACATCGATAAAACTTATTATATTTATGTAATACATGAACATGAACTCTCGAATGGGACATCTAGTAAAACCATGAATAATTCGCACCTATATTTGAAACTAAAATGATATATCTCCCTCTCCAACAAGACAGTGAGAGTGTCTTTATAGAACCTAGATATACTGTAAAACTAGGGGCCAAATAGAGGAAAAATCCCTCCATTGTTAGTCAGTTCCCCACAAAATTTTCCTCTCATGTGTATAACCCAAAGCGTGTTCTCCTCTAGATACTCCCAGGTGAGCCTTTCATGCATGTGTAGTTGTGTGATCAATAAATCATGGACATTAATTCCACCTTCTTTATAGGATAATCCATTCAACCCAACGAAACCCAATGGTGTTTTCTATCTTCAATTTCATCCAATATAAAAGAGGAAAGTATTCTCTCAATGGATGAAATCACCTACTTAGGATCCCTAACAGTGGATAACGCATGGATACAAATGGAGGATATGATAGTATTCGAAAAGGTAAATCTTCCCTAGAAGGATTAAAATAGGTTTATATAGTCGATTAGTCTACCTGAGATTCTCTCGAAAATCTTATAAAAATGATTAATATTCAACTTACTTGGAATGATGTGGGATCCCAAGTATTCTATTTTAAATTACTTCAGATTCATATTCAAACTTATCATTATAGAAGATACATGTTGATCTAAACAACTACCTGAGATCTAAATAAAAATCATTTAGAGGTTTATCACTTCCCCGCTGCACCTTGAGTAGGCTTCCAAGACTTCATTGATACTTCTAATAGATCTCTTTCTTGCATTCAAAAAGATAATCAAGTCTTCCCTGAACATAAGGTGAGACAAAATATTTCGATGTAGCAGACACTTGTAGGTAAAATAGGTACCCCTCAATTAAATCCTTTTAATGAGATAGCTAAGGATGTGTTTATAAAGGATAAATAGGTAGGGGATAGCAGGTATACCTTCTTGATGACATGCACCACCTTAAATATCCCAAAGGATCCCCCATAAAGGAGATATCTAGAAATGTTGATTTTAAAATATTTGAAGAGAATATATTTTAATCTATTAGAGAATCACATTCACAGTAGAACCTTTAGGATGAAAATCCACTCATCTCGTTCATATTCATTATCCATATTTATTTTGATCACCATATTCAATCTATGGTACTTGAAGTTAATATCACTAATCAGATCATGAGCCAGTGCAATAACCCATCGAGTCAATATACAGTTGAAAAACCATGTTTCTCTGTTTATATCCACCTAGAAAGGTGACATGAGAGACTTCTATTAATCACACTAGATAAAAACCTATATGAAAAATTACATTGGCTGATTGACCTTTAGTGTTGGAGAGTTATGGGTTCTCTGATTTTTTTATATACGAAGAATAGAGGTCACACTAAACAGTCGGGGAAGGTTTTATCAATGGAAAAAATCTTTCACAATTCAAGTAAGCTCTTTTCCAACTAATCTCCATGAGAATTTTTAAATGCACTAGGAAAACCAACTACACTAAGGGTGCTCTTCGGGTTTAGGCCTTTCATCGCTTCAAACACCACATCCTTGGATAGCTCAGCCTTGAACCACACAATATCTTTGTTGGAAGCCATATGAGTAACGATATACAGGATGTTCACATTACCCCTGGGATAACCTTCCATCATTCTTGGGATAGGCCCTATAATAATCTCACTATAATGGGAGAGATCCAAGGCCTCTACCACCTTAGGATCCTTAGTATAAGAGCCCTTATCAAGAATGAGGTTAATCCTAGATAATCCCCTTCTCTCATTGATATTGGAATGAATTAATGTAGAATTATGGACACCCTAATGAAGACATTTTATCCTTTACTGCTCCTAGGCCTTCTACTCAGGTTGAAGAATCAGGTCCTCCTAAATTTCCTTCTTACTGGATAGCATATAAAAATCATGGCAATCCCAACTCTATTCAATGTTTATCTCTAGGTGATCAACAATTCCATATCTAGAGTCGGTGGGGACTATAGACTAACAAATTATTCACAATCTTCCTTTTTCCTAAAGATTTTTATGTGAATGCCCATCCATGAGCACTCCATAACTTTCTTACTTTATGAACTATAACTAGTTTGATGGTAGTCTAGTATGTCTGCCCAAAATAGTAGAATGAAAGTCAATCCATCATATCCCACCTATAAGAAAGAGATTCCAAAAGCGGTGTGTGATTGGAAGTACCCCATGTAAATGATTCACATTAGTGTTTGAAAAAGATGGGATAGCATGTTCATTATCCAAGAACCATTCCAAGTGCTTCCTAGAGCAAGAACTCCCTTTCCTATTATTACACCAGGTAAATGGGTCCTTGGAAAACCCCATGTCCATAAGCCTGTTATTTTCTATAAAGTGAGAGAAATATTCAATGTCTCTCCTATAAAAAATATCTCTCACTTTATTATCATTCATGTAAGAAGTGATGTTGATGTCCCCAACCAAGAAACAAGGGTCATACCCCAGAGAAAAAGAACCCAAAATACTACACAAATCCTCCCTTTACTGCGCATCACAGCTTCTATAAATGTATGTCAAGAAATAAAAGTTGGAGTTGAAGGAAAATCTAGAAGTGATATGCTGATCCGAATCAGTAATGAGATAAAATGTGAGATCATTGTTCCAAATAATCAAGATATGAGAGTTTCATGGGACTGCATGTTGAAATTCCACATTTTAATCCTCTGACCAAACTCATAGAGCTTGGAGACATTTTTCACTGGGTTCAATCATTTCCATGATAGAAATTATGATTTTTTGGACTTCCTTAGAAATGAATTCCATCTCCACCTAGGCCCCAATTCCATGAACATTCCAAGAAAGAAGGCATAACTATTGGGATTCATCACATTTATTGATGACAGTGGAAAATTATTAATGGAGGGATTTATATCTCTGTTACTTGATGATTTTATTCCAACATTAATGGATATTTAATTCTCAATATTAATTGATGGAATAATGGATATTGACTGCATTAATTAGTGATTATAAACTTGGTGTCCATATAAGGACGATGTGGTAATACATATTTTTCTGGGGGTCTGCTAGAAAGATGTAATAGTAAGGGAGACCCAAGAATGGGTTGTCATGTTTGTAGTGGTCCTTGTGACATGATGATATTGATGCAATTGTCTTGCAGATGTGCAGAGGTTCTTGAAAGATGTCCAAGAAGTCATCCACAATGAGAAATAAGGGGGATAACACGTTGGCAGTAGCATGTGCGGCACGTCGGTGTTTAACTGGTGCAAAGCAGCAACGATAAAATTGATAATCTGTCGCACGTATCGAAAGTATTCTTGATAGCGGTGATATAGAGGCATGTCTCAATTAAATATCAGAAGTACATTATGATGGAGAGATCATTCGGGTGTCATAGGATGGTGTGAGGCTAACACATGTTCGTGTGAAGATATCTGAGGTACTAAAGTTATATTGAAAGATGGGTGATGTTTTTTCACAAATTGATCTTCTAATACAAGGTGTCAGCAGGATGTTTATCAGAGAGATGGAAGAGGCGTATTGGGGTGTAATTTTGACATGGGTCCTCTATGCTCTCTCATTTTTAATCCATGTTTCGGCCTTACATGGATTCTTTGTATTAACTGATTCATAGTAGATATTTGAAAATTTCCCCTTGGGGTTTTAATCCTCCGCATGGGAAGGTTTTTCGATATTAAAAATCATGCATGTTTATTTCTTTATTCTTCTTAAATTTCTTCTATATTGTGATGGGTTTCTCATGATAATTTTGGGAAATCAATTTCATACCCAGAATCGGAATTCTCCCCAACAATAACATTGAATCGGGCAACACCTGATTTTTGTCATGGATAAAGAAACTATTTATTGATTGGAATTAGAAGGAGAGATGGAATGAATGTTCTTCATTTGAGATAGAGTGCACACTCCATCAAGGAAAGATTTGGGAACATCTGGGGATAAATCTAATATTTCATGATATCTTCGATGGGACCCTTGACCCTTGGTGGATGAGAGCAGTGGATTAGGATCCATCTTTTGAGCAGATAGAGGAGGGTGAGGGGAAAAGAGACCCTCTATAGAGCGCTCATTCCCCCAAAAATTCCTAAATTCTATAATAACAAGTTTATCACTAACAAAGAAATCCCCAAGAGTCCAACAAAGGAGACTTTCATCCTCCCCAAAAGTTAACACTGGAATATCCTACACAGTAGTTGAAAAAGCCTTCGAATAGACAGTGTCCTCCAAGACTAGCTCAGTTAAGAGGGGTGGCAGACCTCTAAGAGGGACACACAAATTTTCCTTAAACAAGCCTTGGGAGGGTGAGGGAAGAGAAGAAGATGAACCTACCCCAGTTCTAGACTAGAGAGAAACACTAGCTGGGGGGAGAATAGGAGCAACGATAGCCGGTGAAAAAACAACTTCAAGGGAGAGAGCAGTCATGGATGCAACATGATGAAAATTTTGAAAATCCAATGGCATTTGTATCACGTTCTCCAAGAATGAATCTACAACATTCATTTTTGAATTATCATTAAATGTAAATTTTAGTTATTTAGATAATATTGAATCCTAAATCTATATTGGAATAGTACTACTGAATAGGCTATAAATCAGTTTAAGGGCCACCAATTGGTCTTCATCGTACCAATTTGATCATTCGTTGCTGAAACTATCACTTATTCCAAATATAATTAAGAAACTAGATAAATTAAACATATATTATATGTAGAAATTGTCACAATATAATAGTTATAACATTCTCAACTCGATTTAGGTTAGGTTTTTTCAATTGAACCTCCAATGGTCAAGACTGTGTAGGATAATGTGACAAACAATTATATTTAACCAAATTAATAGTTTTCATATTACCAAGGATCAATCAATGGATTTGTTTGGCTCATAAGCACCCCTAATCAAGAACCCTCACCCTATGAAGATTAGACACACATTATAGTGTTTATTAAAATTAATTTAATATAAAACACGGTTAGAATAATCATGAAATGGGTGGGAAATAAGAAATATAGAATTTAGAACATTAAATAATCAACATAATCAATTAAAAAGATATGTAAATAAATCTAATAACTACTTATTATGATAAAACAATTAAGCGAAATCCATTGAATATTAAGAATGATGAACAATATTAAAAATTATTGTTCAAAAGGATACACAGTCGTAGATGGAAAAGAATGGATGTAGGAAAATTAACAACACAAAAGGATTAAAATAAAAGTGAATAGAATGAATTAATAACGAATTTGGATTACAAAAAATGAAAATGATATAATTATTATGAGAAAAAATAATTTTCTATGATGCTTTTGTGCAAGATGGAGCTGCCAAAAATATTTGGACTTAAAAAGTACAAAATATGTAAATCATTAACATTGTTTACTAAATTCACATGGAATTTACCTATCATATTAATATCATGTTATCTGGATGAATTTTAGGTATTTTAAATGCGTAATATCCTCCAATAAATAATTCAGTATCTTTGAAATAGTCGAACCTCAAGCTTTTCACATTGTGCAAACTCTATAGGTCATGTATTGGATTCAATTTATGTGGGATTCAATTTTGAAATATAAATGATTTGAAATTTTTATACACCTGACAAATGAGTTTCATTACATGTAAATTCATCATTGGTTTGTGTGTGTCTCTTCAAGAATTATATGAATATGGACTACAAGCCTTATAATTTTTACATGATAGTTAAATTGTATTTTTTCAACTTTCATTATTTCATCCTTTTATTCCAGAATTCCTAATTCCTATGAAAGAAAACCCAAACCCTGTGCATTATCGAATAATACATTAATAAACTTTATGTAAATGCAACCAAAATTTCTATATAAATTCATCTTATCACTATAAATATCTTAAATATGATGTTTAATGATGATGATTGATATCAAAAAACTATTTAGCTGATAAATAAGGAGAAATCACATGTAAAACTATTTATGGTCAGGGTTGAGATAAATATGTGATGGAAGGTTCACATACCATCCACTCTAGAACTACTAATGTATTATTTCAGTCTAAATCATCTGATTATTTCATATTTAATAATTTTATAAGAGAATTATGATGACAACCAAATAGTTAGATGTGGAATTAGTTGTGAAAACCCATAATGGTTCGATGATCACATTTCAAGTATATGACTCCTATCCTACTTATGTTTGTGGGAATGTGCTTCCAATAAATCATTCATATATTACTCTTGTAAAATTTGATGTCATCTTGGGCATGGATTAGAATCTCTATATATATCTAACATCAATGTCCATTGAAGGGAAGTTACTTTTAATATTCCAAAACAACCAATAATCATATTTCAAGGTGACATTAAGTATGAACATACAATTAAAATCACATACATGGTATTGGTTTTAATTCACATTCAGAAGTGATGTTTATCATAGATGTTTGGGGTGAAATCATCATCAATGATATGCCTATTGTGTTGGAATGTGTTTATGTCTTTCTAGAAGAGCATTGTACTCTTCCACAAAAATGAGAACTTATGTTCCTCATAGAACACATAACCAGTTCCATATAATTGTCAAAGAATCCCTAAAGAATGGGCCCGATTTATTTATATGAATTGATGAATATACTCTAGGAGAATTTTGATAAGGGATTCATTCATCCATGTATATAACCATGGGGTGAACCTTTTATTTTTTAAATATAGATAGATCAATGTAATTCTTTATTGATTATTGATATCTGAAAAATATAACAATTAATAGAAAAAATACTCTTCCCCTCATTGATGACATGTTTACTCAATTGTATAGAGATCAATAATTTTCTAATATTGACCATTGTTCTGTATATCATCAATTGAGGTTCAAGAAAGAGAATATTCTCAAAACAATTATTCCATATAAGGTATGGAAACTATGAATGGGTATTGATTTCATTCTTTCTTAAAAATGAACCCTCTATCTTTATGGGTTTAATTAATATGGTCTTTGGAGGATGCCTTGATCAATTTGTGGTAGTATTTATAGATTTTTTTCATATCTAATAAGCAAAATAGGAAGAGAAATAAGATCAATTGATAATGTCACTAAAGACCCTAGGTGAGTTTATACTATATGTAAAAATTACAAATTGGGAATTTTTGTTTGAAATGATGTCATCTTTGGGCCATATAATCTCAGGATAGTGTATATAAGTATACACATCAAATATAATGTCTATTTAATATCATATTAGACCAATGTTGGATATTGATATCCATAGTTTTTATAGTTTTTCTAGATATTTTAAAAGGATTGTATAAAATATCTCATGAATGTATAGTTATTTGACCAAGTTAACTCGAAAGGGTTCCAAGCTCTTCTGGAAAAATGAATGTGATTAAAATTTCAAGAGATTTAAGAGAGAATTAGTGATATCACCTATTATTACAATACCCTATAGTTGATAAGGGATTGTAATCAGTTCTGATGAATCCATGAACGGACTGGGATGTGTTATTATGAATAATAACATAGTATTTTCTTATTGAACACACCAATCAATGATTCATGAGAAAATTTATCCTACTCCGGATTTAGGTTTAGATGCACACATTTTAGAATTAATAATATAGTGCCATTATATGTAGAGTCAAAAGTGGTATGTATATACTTGTAATGAAATTATAAATTATAAGTTCATATAGGAGGATTTGAATATGCTCCAGATAACATGGTTAGAAATTATTAAAGATTATTATTTCCTAATACATTACCACCCTAGGAATGCGTACTAGGTGGAAAATACATTGAGTTGGAAGGATGAAGCTATCTTATCCTTGATGATGATTAAAAAATATCCAATTTTTTCAATAGTATGTATCAATAAATCATAAAGGAAGGGGAAAATTTTTATCTTGCTTAGTTGGATGTCCATATATTTATAAAAGTAATGATTAAAGAGGTGTATAAGAATGATGTTGAGGTGGAAAATACGGTTTGAAATGTTCTAAGTATCACCATAATCCTAATTTAATGATAAGGTCTATGGACCATATACGTGTTTGTATATAAATTTTTTAAAAAAATGAGTTATTAAATGAAGCTTGTAGTTATACATTACCAATTCATCTAGTAATTACAAACATGACTAACTATTTTAAAGAGTCATTCTGGTGGGATTACATAAAGAAGGATATTACAGAGTTTGTATCTTAGTGTTTGGTATGTTTTCAAGTTGAGGTTGAATGGAAAATTTTATATGGGGATGTTATGTCCATTACCCATACCAAAATGTTAATGGTAAAATATCACCATGTATTTAATTATTGTAATCACCTAAACATCTAATGTGAATAATTCTATATGGGTTGTATTTGATCGCTATAATAAATTAATACATTTCATAAAAATTAAAGAATAAATAACTCTAGATCCACTTTCTCAGAAATATTTCAAGGAAGTGGTCATGTTTAATATAGTACCACGTTCCGTTGTGTCTTGTCGGGATCCAAGGATTACCTCAAATTTCTAGCAAAGTCTTCATCAAGTTATTGATATGGAGTTGAGTTTTAGCATTTTGTATCATCCTAAAATATATAGTCAATCCAAGATAACAATTCAACCCTTATATAATATGTTGTGAAATTTTTCTTTGGATTTCAAATGTTTGTGGGATCAACACCTAAATTTTGTTGAGTTTTCTTAAAATAACAACATTCACTCAAGAATTAAAATGTATCCTTATGAATCCCATTATAGAAATATATGTTGAGCTCCAACATTTTGGAATTAATTTAGAGAAATAAAAATATATTGGGACCTGATACTGATGAAGAAGTGTAATATAACATTATAGTCATTCAAAAACACATCAAGGAATCACGAATTTGGTAGAAAAAATATGCAAAAAATCACCAAAATCAACTAGAATTTGAATATAGTGACAAGGTATTTAAAATATTATTTCCATTGAATAAGGTTATGATATTCAGGTATAATGGTAAACTTACACCTTGGTATATTGTCTCATTTAATATTTTTGATCATATCAGAACAATAGATTTTCACTTGGCACTTCCATCGAACCTCTCTCAAGTCCATGATGTGTTCTAGGAATCTATCCAGATGAACTATATGACTAACCCTTCACATGTACTAAACTCAAAGGTCATAACTCTATAGAAAGAGAATTATTATGAGGAGAAACTAGTGGAGACTCTACATCATATAGATAATGTTCTATGACACAACACCACTCAAATAGTTAATGTTTAGTGGAAAACCCACTAGTTTGACGAAGCTACATAAGGATATGAGAAAATGATAAGGCAAAATTTTCCCCATTTTTTTATAAGAGTGAAAATTTTATAAAATAAATACATTTTAAATATTGTAGAATGTATCACCTGATGTTATTATTTTTCTTAATAAATTCAATTTTTTATATCTTCTATTGCACTCAATAAATTGTTAATATTATGCTACATGAAACTCTTGGTTACCTGATGTTACACATGACACTAAACCATCATATACTATTAACATTATTTTTCAAATGTAATTTTTATAATCTAGATGGTAATATTATATAGAATAATAACAATAACTAAATTTATAATATTTATTATAATAGTTTTATATAAAATAAACATTCTGATTACAAAATACATAATTATCAATAAAGCCTTTATATGTTTTGAAAATACAATTTTACAAAAAAAGGCTATATAAATATTTTTTTAAAGATTAATAAATTTGTTTTTCAATTATTAGTAAATTAACGATATAAAAGAAGAATAAATTTTAAAATTAAATTTTCAATATAATCTTCAGGTTATTTTTTGTTATGAAAAATTTCATTTTTTGATTAATAGTGAAAAATACAAAATTTTAATTGAAAACATTCTTTTTGTTTTTTTATTTATACAGTTAAAATATATTTTAAATTTGGTTTAAATTAATATTATATTATTTATACATCCTTCATTACAATTTTTTCATTTCAGTCAATTTCGTATAAAATATGGATATAAAAACTTTGTAAACTTTTAATATTTTCTCATTACAACCTCACTTTCTCATATACACATTGTGATTAATTTAAAATTAAAATCTTAAAATTGTGTTAATAGAATTTATAAATTCTAATTTTTTATTAATAATGCCCCACCCATTTTTTTCTTTTCATGTCTCAGTTTTCATCTGGTTAATTGAAAATCCTGATCCTTTTCATTGGAATTTATGGCGATTAATTTTGAGTTTTGAAATTAAATATATGTCTAATCGTCCTACTTTGGGTGCCACATTGCTTGTTTGGGACTTTTTGAAGAAATGGTGGTTACATCATTATTTGGGCCAATCGTGAGGCAATTTCCAGATTTAAAAACCATATTTGTTTCTATTATAACTTCTTTGTTTTTAAACATTTTTCACCCATTAAACTTCCTACCATTCATACCTAGACATATTTATACCACCATATCCTTATGTACCCCTTAAGAATTCATAATCATGATGAATTTGGGTTAATTAATTATGTATTGGGCCAGCCTGTGGGCCCATTTTCAATTTAATACCTAATTTGTTTATTATATATATATTTTATTTTTTAATATTTTTTTTTTGTTATTACACCTCCCTCTAGAATTAAAAATCTCTAAAATCCCCCCCATTTTCGATTTTATCTTTTTGGAGCTCATCTTAGTCGACGATGAGGGAAAATATTCTCAGTGGTTCTCAAATCATCCCGATTTTCCAAAGGTATTTTGTCTCGTTCATAAACCATTTAATTAGTTCTCTTTTATCCAAAACGATTTATTCCATAGTTTTTTCGGACCACATGATCTTATCCAAGGAGTTTCAAGTAATTATCTTTCCTTTAAGGGTGTAGATATATCAGAAGACGAAGAGTTTTATGGTTTTTATGTTGAGATTCCTTCTCATTTCTCCTCACTCTACTTCAACCTTTCGTTATTTCTTCTATAATATTCTTATCTAGTCATGGTAGACCTGGTTTTATGTTATCCCATGATTATTTATAGGGGTTTTGTTCATTTGGGTTTGGTCATCCTAGGTTTATGGTTTTTAAATCCTCGAATGGTGATATCATGTGTGCATTTCCATTACTCCAAGGATTTGAGGTAGGATATCCCATGAACATGCCTTTATCATTTAGGTTTCATAATTTTATTATTTTGTCACCATATATATAAGTTTATTTTTATTTATCACTGTTTTTATAATTTTATTGGTGTGGAAAACATTTTTTAAGAATTTTTTTGTCAAAGGTTGTGTTGTTTTTTTATAAAAGTGCACACCAACTGTTTGTTTAAATGTTCTATTTTCATTTTCACATGGATGGTGAGGATTAGAACCTGGTTTATGGTATTTTTAACATGTTTCAGTATCTTTTATAAAATATGGCATTAAATTGGTGTTTTATTCATTATCTTGTGTTGAAAATAAATTGTTTTGTTTAATAGTGCATGTCATGTGTTTGTTAAATTGCCCAGTTGGATTTTATGTGTTATGTGTGATTTAAAATTTGTTTTTTTAGAATTTATAAATGAAATTTAAGAATGAATAAATTTATTTTTTTGTCCTTCTATGTCTTACAATGTGGATTTGGTTTTACAAATAAATGGGTTTTGGTTTTACAACATGTTTTGGACAGAGATGCCAGAAAATGGCCCTCTTTACATCCTTATGAAAATAGTTGTCTTTTAAATATGTAACATGGGTGTTTTGAGGGATTTATGAATTTTTTTTGTGATGTAATTGGTGATTAAAAACCTCCTTAATAAATGTGGAATTCATAACTTTTTCAAATTTTAGTTTTGAGAAAGGCATAAAGGGATTTTTGGCATTTGTTTTTCTTGGAAAAATTGTTTCCATGTGAATTTCATGTTCTGTCATTTGGGGCCATTTTATGTTCCATTAAAATATATTTATTAATTTGTTTTGGGGGTTTAAAATCTAGGTTTATATGGGTTGTTTTGGGTTTTTTCACTTAAAATATCATTTATGAATGGATTTTATGTTCAAGGTCTCTTTATAATTCTTGAAATTCTATTATGAAAATTTAGGTGGTTTATTAATCCATTAATGAAATGTGTGACATGTGTGTTAGATGTTTCGTGTGTTTGTAATGTTGAAGTGGTATTTTATTGTAAAATAAATATTTCCTGGCATGTTGAACTTGTTTCATCCTAAGAGGGGAAACCAGGTATCGAGGTGGATGGATGTGTACTAGTATGCTAGTGATCCTATGGGGTTTCCCCCTAGTTTCACATAGTGAGATTGATGATAAAAACACTAAATAAACTATGATGATGATTGTGATGATGATTTTGGAGAATCTATAAGTTATGGGTATACCCCTTACTTGTGGATTGTGTGCACGTGAATAGATATTGTGATGGTTACTTTCACCGAGATACGAGGTACCTGGGACCCACAACGAACTAGTTCCTAGGGGTGTTTCTGAGACTTTTGCTAATTGGATATTTTGTACTCATCTTTGGAATACAGAGTTATTAGTTGGTAAATTCCATGGCATGTGTGTTTTATTTAAAATTTTACCTTCTTTAAATCATCCCATGTGAATACTATTTTCATTTTGATGTTGCGCCTCTTTGAAAAATTATTACTAGAATTATTTTTTATAAAACATGCAAGTTTTTTTTCTAACAATTATTATAGCATGGAACCACATTTAAAAATTATACTTTTATAACTTGTATTTATAAATTTGTGATTATGTTTCATATATTTTCAAGTAAGTGAATTGGTAATAGAATATCAGGATAACATGCTGAGTCTTAATGCTCACACCTATAACCTTCCTATGTTTTTAGCCCCTATTAAGGTTTCGGCATGAGTTTGATTTCCTTAGGTGACATGTGATTATTGTGTTAGAGAGTGACCTGCAGGGTCACATGGAGTTAGTTAGTTATCAGGTTTGGTCGGTTGAGTTGTTGGTTTAGTTGTACTTTTAATTTCTTTTACAAATATTGTTCAGTTCAATTTTTATGTAAATGTATATTGGGCTGTAAATTTCATTCCAGGGTTTGTTTGATTGATTATAATTGGGAAATATTACAACCATGTGAACTCTATTTATTCCCTCGGTGCTGGTCACCATCTCGGGATAATCGGGAACGCCTCTCGGGAGTTATTGCTGGCTGGCCAGGGTGAACAATTCAGGGTTGAATCAGGATATTTTGTTATAAAATGGTATCTGAAGGTGTCTGATCTTAGTGGAACTTTCGTTTTAGAGCTCCCTTGTTGTTTTGTGGATGTGAAGGTAGATGGATTAGGATTTTTGGGACATGAGGGGTAATATTTGGAAGAGCGTAGTGAACTCTTTCTTGTTATGAACCTCAGGTTTCCATGGGAAGTCCAGTTTTATTATTGTCCTTTGTTCATGTTGAATTTTTGGTGTTGGTTTATGATAAGGGGAGTATGACTAATGGCCTATATGAGCTCTCAGGGCCTAGAATGTCAAGTTGGTTCGGAGAATAGTTCTAATAAGTCTCTATTTGTTGGTGTTGTGTTTTACATATGGCTTTCAACAATATGGTCAAGTCATTCATCGACTATAGTTCCCCTTTTTGTGTATCTTGGAATTTTTTTGAATTTTGAAAATATTCCTTTGAGAATCATGAAAATGGGTGTTAAAGGAAGGATTATATTTTTAAAAAAGTAAAATGGGGTTTCAAAAAATAAGTATAATAATTTTTTTGGAAGGTTGAGTTTTTATAGAAAAATTTTTGGGGAGGAAGTAGAAGTAATTTAATGGGATTAGATTTTCCCTAATCTAAACATGTGGTATGTTGGAATAAAATGTTTTGAATGTGTGAATTATATTCAGGTGATTAATATTTTTGTTTTAAATGGGGTGTTTTGTGATGTTTAAAAGTGTTTGAATATGATGAATTGGTTTTTAAAATTTGTTTTTGAGTAGTTGGTGTTTCTCTAGAAAGGGTATTGGTCTCAATGGCCATCAGATTAAGAATAGATACCTTGATGGATTCCAGAAAATGGGAAGGGGTTGTTTGGAGTAGATTGGTGGTTTTAAAATTTGTTAAAAATGAAAAGTGGTTTTTTATGGATATGGTTCTTGATGAGGTGTGGTTTCTTTTCAGAAATCTAAAAAGGGTTTTTAACTTTGGGGTTAGTGTTCCTTTTTAAGGTACATGATTTTTGTAATGATGTTGTTTTGTTTTATCCTTTGGTGTTTTCATGGGTGATTAAATGCATAGTATTATTGATATATAGAATTATATCTCATATGGTATGGTGGTTGGGTTCGTGGGGTGGCATGGAAATGGGATTGTCAGTGAGACATGATGAAACATCGTTGGTGAATGTAGAAACCCACCAAGTTAGATTTTTTTATTCAAAAGTTCATTAAGCTGAAACACTGTTGCATTTGTTTATAAACCGAGGGTTATGTGGCGAGTTTTTTCTATGTCTTAGAAGATTTTTTTATTATGTAAGATTCCTTTTGATCCTGACATCATACTCTGGTGGTGTCTTGAGATGGGATCATGTTGGTTTCTCAGTTTTGGAGTAATGTTCAGTGGGTTTCTAAAGATGTGTTTGACGTTGTGATGTTGCCATGGAAAATTCTACATTAGAAAACCTTCTTATTGATCATCCCAATGAATCAATTAAAATATTAAATCCACCTATTTGGATGATGCCTCGGTCCATTTTTTGTAATACAGAGTGGTTTGGGATTGATTTAATGTTCTTCTAGGTTGAATAATTCTTCTGGACATAGCAGTCATGTTCAGTGATGTTGATGTGTTTCTTCTTATTCCTTGTCCATTCTATTCCTCATTTAGAGTGAGAGATAATGGTTCTATGTATCTATGATTTAATGTTTAGATGAAGCTATTTTTTGATCAAGTGAGTTTTTTTTGTGTTGTTATCCTTAGTACATGACAATGGTGCAACAGATAAATCATGAATTAGGGCTCCATCCATAGGTCTTAGAGTGAATTTTTTCACACAAGCAAGAAGTTTCCATAAGTGTGGGAATACCGACTTGGATCTAGCATCCATAATTGTGGTAATTTATTTTATATTTATCTATTTTGTTTCCCCACCACTATGAATTTCTTCTTGCTGTAACGGGCATGGTGGACTTACCCCTCACACAGTGTCTATTGTTATGCCTTCATTGATGCGTGTTTCTGATTAATATCTTCGTGTGGACTGCATGTGTATATCAGGTGGGGTCTGGGTTTTCCCTCTTTATAGGTGGAGAGTTTGTGTAGTTCCTCTATTTCTTTTGTGGTTTGAGTGGCCTAATGATTGGATTCCCTTATAACAACATCCCGAGTTGTGGAAGTCTATATCTGTATATAAAGTGTTGGCCATGTTCTTGTCCCCTCTGTTTGGGAGTGGGTGGTCTAGATGTTCAGGTTGTAACTATATTAATTTTGGTTTTTAGGTTGTTTTGGGAGATTTTTGGTGTGCATGTGTGGGTAAGCCCCAATTATTTTCCATGTTGAATTTTTTTTTGTTCTTTTCTAGTTGGTATTTAATGTTGGGGAGTCCCGCTACATGTCTTGAAGATTTTTCCTTAAAGGATTAATCATATGGTAGTTGTGATATAATGGTGGGGAGATCGTCAAATCCACCCCCCCAATGATTAATTTGATTTCATGAGTGAAAGATGGTTTTGTTGATTGTTGGATTCATTGTGAGAAGTCCCAACAATATGGTTCTTCGCTTGGTTATGGAGGTGGTGGCTGGATCTTTCCGTTGATTCTAAAGAAGTGGTTGTGAGTTATTGTTTTGATTGGGATAGAATATTAAGTTTCATTGATGTTAAATGGTATTTCCTTGTCTTGAGAGGATGTATAATGTAGATAATAAATCCTTTGGTGTTGTTCTGTCATCTGAAAAGTGTTATGGTTTTCCAGTTGCGGAAAGCTTTAATAGAGGGAAGAATTGTCACACCTGTTTTTTTTTTTCAGGTCATGGTTTTTATCTGGTTCCTTGCTAATCCCAATCCATTTATTTAGTGTTGTATGAGATTAATATTGGGTTTTGATCTACCATATATGTCTAATCATCCTACATTTGGTTCCCCAATTCTTGTTTGGGATTTTTTTTATGAAAGGGTGGCTACATCATGATTTGGGGAAATAGTGAGCCCATTTCCAGATTTAAAAACCATATTTGTTTCTTTTATAATTCCTTTGTATTTAAAAATTTATCACCCATTAAACTTCCAACTTTTCCTCCCATGATATATTTATAGCACCATCTTCTTTTGGACCCCTTTAGAATTCATAGTCATAATGAATTTGGGTTACATAATTAGGTATTGGACTAGCATGTGGGCTCGTTTCCAGTAAAAAAAAAGTTGTTACTTTTATATATTTTTCATTTTTTAATATATTTTGGTTATTCCATCTCCCACTTGAATAAAAAATCTCTAGACGCACTTATCGATTTTATCTTCTTGGAGCTCATATTAGTCGTAGATAAGGGCAAAGATATTTAATGGTTCTAAAATCATCTTGATTTTCCAAAAGTATTTTGTCTCATTCATAAATATTTAAATTAGATCTCTTTCTTCCAAAATGACTCTTCCCCTGGTTCTTCCAAAATTCAGGACCCTCTTCAAGGAGTTTCAAGTCATCCCCTTTTCTTTAAGTCTGCATATCTAAGGGAAGACGAAGACTTTTTTGGTTTCTAAGGTGAGATTCCTTCTCATTTTTCCTCCCTCTTCTTCCTACATTAATTATTTATTTGTATTATATTCTCCTATAGTCATGGTGGAAATAGGATTTTGTTATCCCTTGATTTTTATAGGTTTTTTTCTTTTGGGGATGGTATTCATAGGTTTAGGGTTTAAAACCCTCATATGGTGATATCAGGTGTGCATTTCCATTATGCCAAGGATTTGAGGTAGGATATCCCCTGGACATGTCTTTATCATTTATGTTTCATAATTGTCTTGTTGGTCACACCTTGTATATATGTTTATTATTTTTTCATCCATTTGGATAATTTTCTTGGTGTGGAAAATGGTTGTTTAAGCCATGTTTTGTCAAAAGTAGTGTAGTTTTTTCATAAAAGTGCACACCAAGTGTTTGTTTAAATGTTATGTTATCTTTTTCAACTATTTTTTGAGGTTTGGAACCTGGTTTATGATATTTTCAATATTTTTCAGTACCTTGAATAAAATGTGGCATGAAATTTTTGTTTTATTCCTTGTCATGTTATTAAAATAAATTGTTTTGTTTATAAGTGCATGTCATGTCTTCGGTAAATTTCCATGTTGGCTTTTATGTGTTAAGTGTTATTTAAAAATTATTTGTTTGGATTTTTAAATGAATTTGAATAATTAAAAAATTTATCTTTGGGACCTTCAATGGATTTCACATGTGTATTTGGTTTTATAAAGAAATTTGTTTTGGTTTACAACATGTTTTGGCCCAAGTTTCCGGAAAAAGGAATGTTTCACATCATTATGAAAATGGTTGTGTTTTGAATATGTAACTTGGGTGTTTTAATATATTTATGAAATTTTTTTTCTACTGTAAATGGTGTTTATAAACCTCCTTAATAAATTTTATATGTTAGTTTTAATAAAGGTTTAAAGGCCTCTTTGGCATTTGTTTTTCTAAAAAAAGGTTTCTATGTGTACTTCATGTTCTATCTTTTGGGGCCCTTTTATAGTCCATTTAAATTGATTTATTAATTTTTTTGGGGGATTCAAAATCTGGTTTCATATGTTATTTATGTTTTTTCCCTTAAAATATAATTTATGAATGGATTTAATGTGTAATGTTCTGTTTTACATCTTGAAATTGTTTTATGAAAATTTTGGGGGTTTATTAATACATGAAAGAAATGTGTGACATGTGTGTAGGATGATTGGTATATGTGTAATGTAGAAGTGGTATTTTCATGTGAATATTATATTTCATGGATTTTTGAACTTTTTTGAGCACAAGATGGAAACCTTGTTGTCTAGGTGGATAAACGTCTACTATTATGCTAGTGATCCCGTGGGGTTTGGCCCCAGTTTCACATAGAATGTTTTATGATGAAAACACTAAATAAACTATGATGATGATTATGATGATGATGTTGGGGAACCACTAGGTTATGGGTATGCTCCCTACTAGTCGCTATTGTGCATGAGAATAGAAATTTTGATGGTTACATTCACAGAGATATGAGGTACCTGGGACCCACAACGAACTAGTTCTTAGGGGTGTTCCCGAGACATGGGATCATTGTCTATTTTGTACTCACTATCGGTATACGGTGTGCTTAGTTGTTAAATTCTGCAGCATGCGTGTTTTATTTAAGAGTTTACCTTCTTTAAAGTATCCCTATTAAAAAATATTTTCATTTTGATGTTGCACAACTTTGAAAAATCGTTACTAGAATTCGTGTTTATAAAACATGCAAGTTTATGTCTGGAAATTATTATAGAGGGGAACCTATTTTGAAAAACATACCATTATATCTTGTTTTTAAAACATAAAATTTATGTTTCTTTTATTTTAAAGGATGTTCATTGGGAATAGAATATCAGTCTAACCTACAGAGTTTTACTACTCATGCATATAGTCATGTTATGTTTCTACCCCCAGTACATGTTTCAGTATGAGTTCGATCACCATGGGAGACGAGTGATCTTTTTGTTGTAGAGTGACATGAAAGGTAACATGGAGTTTTATGGTTATCAGGTTTGGTCAGTTGAGTTGTTGGTTTAGTGGTACTTTCAGTTTCTAGTACAAATATTGTTCTATTTAATTTTATGTAAATGTATACTAGGATGTTCTTTTCATTATGATGTTTGATTGATTGATTATATATAGGAGAAATTCTTCCGTTGAGTACTCTATTGATTCCATCAGCGCCATCCCGGGTGGATCAGGAATGCCTCTCAGGACATTTCACGAGCTGGCCTGGGTGACCGGTTCAGGGTCGACTCGGGCTGGTTTGTGACAAAAATATAAGAATAATTTATATTATCAAACATGAAAAAATCTATTTTTTAATAAAATCTATAGTAAAATAAGAAAAAATTATTTTCCATGATTAAGGTAAAAATTGGTTTACTACAGTTAAAACTAAAAATATATGGGTTGAAAATAATTGAAAACATGACCACACAAATATTATTTCCATTTATTCTAAATTATTTCTATATTATGGAGAATGGTCCATTATTTTATACTTTTTAGATGAAAACCCATTGGTGGAACTCTTTCATTCAAAAAAATTCAATTGTTCCACTCACATCACATATAAAATACAACCCCTTCTCCTCTATTATTTACCCCATAAAACCCTTTCGGTTCAGCCAATACCTACCAAAAAAGATTCCGAACTTCTATCACCTAATTATACAATCCTTATTTTAGAGATAAATCCATCTAAGGGTTTTGGTTAAATAATATGGAGGATACCTAAAGAAGTGGAAATGTTCCTCAAAAGACATTTTTTATTATTTATTCATCCACCTCATTAAATACACATTATAACATGAATATATAATAATCATTGTATGTTATAGATACTTATATGTTGTTATGTTATGGAATGACCTACAATCATCTCTACATCCATCAATTGTGTTATAAAATCATCATTTGTTTGTATGTCGTATTATGGCCTCCTGAATCGATGTCATTCATTTCTCCTTTACCACCTCAAACAGTTGGAAAAAAAATGATATATTTATCTTTTATATATGATATTTATGATATTATTTTCCAATTTAATTATTTTATAATACATATCTTCTATATTTCCAATTATTGGGAATATGATAATTTCACAAACGTGTTAGAAAAATTACTATATCACAAAGCAATGTGATTCGTTCGTACTTTTCATGGATGTTTACAATCATTAGTTTAATGGAAATATGATATATATATATGAAATAATAATGTCTATTTAATGATTATATATCATTTTAATTTTTTCATTCAATGTAATGAGAAAATGGAAACAACATTCATGTGTACGCATGACCTGCCTTCTCAATGAACATTGTATTTCATTTTATTTCTCTTTATTTTAAAGTTTAAAATAAATATATATATGATTATTATAGATGATATTTATATCATTTTTAAATTTATTGATACAATATATCCATGATCAAATTAATAGAACCAAACATAAAAAATCAAAGCATATATGAATAATAAAGTAGTTATTACCCAAAAAGTTACATTAACATGGAATATTTAAAAAATTTCGTAAAATATCATAAGAAAATAATATATTTTATGATATATATATACCTATAATATATTAATAAAAACATATATTTTATGTATAGAAATTTTGAAAATTTCATACAGAAGAAAATAATTAAGGTAATGGATTTTTGACTCAATATTCCTTATTTTAGACATATGATATGTTATACACCTAAATTATTTAATTAGGTGTATATGCATCCAGTTTGACATATAATATCCTGAATTTATTTATCCTCGTGATATTTTATGTTACATTTTATGTTATTCCTTCATGGGGCTTACGATTCTAAGTTACCAAAGTTGAAATGATTTTATGTTACAATATTAACAATTTACTATATTGCTTATGATTATGTTTCTGAATATAAAATATTATGATTCAAATCTAATAAAACTGAAGGATTTTATTATCCAATATTCATTCATGTTATTTTAATGTAATAGTACCTTTTTCAATATGATTCTACTTAAAATAATTGATATTTTTTTATAATAATCTAACATTTTTTATCTCTTATTTGAAATCTATTATCTTTCAAAAACATGTTTTCTAAAAAAACAAAAATGGTTTATTATTCACTGATCATTTTTGGAAAAAAATTACCCATGTTTATATTTATTTACTAAAATGTCTTGAATGGAATCGTCTTGTCAATTTCCTAACCATTCAAGTTTGGATTCAATTAAAATATGAAAGGAGTATTTTTTTTAAAGTGTATTGAAAGAACGTAACTTATCATAATTAGGAAAATTATTGTTTTGAAGGTTCATTTTTAATATTTAACAGTTATTTTCTAAGAAAAATATTTTCAAATTGTTTTTTGTTTTAGAAATTCTTTTTTAAAGCAGAAAGGGTATTTTCGTCCACAAATGTATCAAATTACTTATCAAAATCATTTAACATGTTAAATGTAATATGTTAAGGATACCCATAACATACTAGGGATATGATCTAAGGATATCTTTCTTATTATTTCTCTAAATATTTTATGTTTATTATAGAATTATTTTCATAAAACCTTTTTCTCTTACATGAAATGCACCACAATAAAGTTATTATGAAAATCACATACGCTTTCCAAGGGTTATGCTATGATGAAATATTGAAATTTTTATAATACATTTCTATTTTAGAAATATTTTGATATGATAAAATTTTTATGAGATCCATTTAATTTCATTGGTTATGATATGAATAATTTTTTTAGATACTATGATACAAAAAAATATGGTGTTTATTATGAGATAGGTGGATCATATATCTCTCCCCAATTTGATAGGTAAATATTTATATCTCAAGAGATAGACAAGATGGAAATGCGGAGATAAACTGGTTTAGTAAGGGACATTGTCGGCTATAATAGTCATAAGATTAAACCATGACTACTACGATGGTTCATGGAGTAAAAACATTCCACTATGTTATCTTTGGAAATGATCCTTGAATTATAAGTAACATATTTTCTATTCTTATATGTATGCTTGAAATCTATGTTTTATGCCAATATTATTCTCTCTAGCCTCGTGTCCTTTGATTCCCTTATGATTCATGTCTTCTAAAATGATTATATTTATTTCATGAAACAATATTTTGATCATGAATATGTTGGGTATGATTTTCAAATATTATTCTCATGTTCTCATACACTTATGTTCATGTTATGCTTATACACCTCCCTTAGTTACCCATAATGAGAATCTAAACTCACCCTAACATATTTTTCCTTTCTCTCAATTAATAATAAATGTAATATGTGTGATATATCTAGGAAGGGTATTATTTAAGATGATCATAGTGGTAAATGATGTGGTTTACCTACGGATCAGTTGATTTTGTTTCTATATTTCCAAAGACACTAAACTATTATAGTTTAAAAGTGTGTGATTTTATAATGTAATTAATATTCATAATTTCTTTTGTAATATCTGTCTATGATAAGATTGGTTCACTAAACCGACCACCTTTTTAGTACCTTTGGGTAGTTTGATTATTGTGTTCTATCAGTACATAATGTCTTGATGCATGCAATATATATCTCATGTCACATATAGGGAATTTCTCCTATGGAGAATCATTATAGATGACTTAGTGGTATAGTTATATATTATTATAACTAGAACCTACCTAAACCGTAGACACAAATTATCAGTAGACCTCAGGCTTAGATAGATATGAAGCACATTCATTTTATGGATCGGGAATTGGTAGAATATGATATTTGTCCCTTAATAGTAATATTTAGTATTATTGACACATCATCCATTGTAATTTATTTGTCTGATAAAGGTTCATCACTCTATTCTATCTATTATCATCCTATATTAATATTGAAACTCGTGACTGAGCTTATTTAGTATACAATAGATCTAGTTTCGCCAATTGTAAAGTGGAGGGAGTAAGGTTTTTGATGTTCAATCTATGTTATCACCCTGGTATAGGTTGAACTAAAATTTTATTTCCTTATTTTGGATATTTATCCTCTTTAAACGATCCTTAGGATGGACTAGATGAGGCTTCTCAAGGCCCATGTGGATTTTTACCACAAAAGAGTGACCGTCATGGTCCCTGATGGGAGAAATTTGTTATTTCATCATGTATGAGATCCGTGGATAGAATGAGTATGAACTCCACTCTCAGGTTTGGGATAAATTTATTGAAATGTATCCTTATTTTCTTGGAATAATATTAGTAAATTTAAAAGTGTGGGATTTCTTCAATGATTAGTTAATTTCCTAAAATGTTCCCAAAGTATTTATCAGGTTTACTATATGAACAGGACGTGGATTTTATCATTGATCTCGAATAGTGGAAACAAATAAAATCTATAACATTGTATCATATATCCCCATTTTAATTTAGTAGTTTAATGATTTACTTATATTATTTAGAGTCCAATGGTTTCATACATTTCACTGTGTCTCCATGGGTAGCACTAGTACTGTTTTTCAATGAAGTTAATTGATCTCTTCAATTGTGTATTGAATACTAGATGTTAAACAATGTCATGATCAATTATAAATACCCATTTATCTATATTGATGATATATTTTACTACTTTAATGTAAAAAATAGGGTTTTATAAAAATTACCTTTTATTAGGGTATCACTAAGTCAAGGTAATAAAAAATTATTTTCCTAAGGCTACTTTTTAGAGAATGTGAAACCATATCAAATACATTATAATTTCATTTTGATTAACAAATTTACACATAGTTTAATTGTATATTTTAAACCAATATATATATATAGATATGTTGAGTAATTTATCATTATGTTATAAGATAAAATTATATTTATTATAAATTAGAATAAAAACATGAATTATATTTTAGGATCATTCTGGGAATGTTATTTGATTGTTTTCTTAATTCAAAATTGTGAAATGGAGTTTATGGGTTTTTTATGTAATGTATTTGGTTTATGTGATATCGTTATGTGAGGTTTCAGTTTATTAATATAAAGTAATATTAGTGATTTCATGGTAATAGTTAAGGAATGATTTCTAAATCAGAAGATTTTTGGCCCGACAACAAACTACAGACAATTCATTACAAGCTTCTCTCAACTCACCACACCTATGATAGATTTTATCAAGAATGTTGTAGTGTTTTGTTATATCTAAAAATGTAAAGTAACTTTTTGGGAGATCAATAGTTGTCAACCACCACCCAAATCATGATCATACATGTGGGTGGAAATGGTTATGAGATCTAATGTGTTGCATCAAGTATGGTTTGGGGTTTTTAATTATACATAGTGACCATGTGGTGGTGTATATATCTCACCAAATCTAGCCATATGATAATAATTACACTACTCATAACCATGAGCATATGGATATTTTGAATTCCCTCAACTTCTGGTGTGACTATATTTTTGGGGAAGGGTTAATGGTTTACTTAGTCCATAAAAGCATGTGTAGTATCTTTTGCAAAAAATATTTAGACCAGATGAAAGGATGGTGTATAGAGTATCTATAATCTATTAATATTTACATAATATACACTATGTTTAAGGGGAACATATTTTCCAATTCTGTAATTATGAATTTCCCAACTTTGGCTCTCAAAGAGTCTAGAGGTGAGTAGAATCAGATCATGATTTTTGATCAAACGCATACTGAAGTAAATGAATAAAATTGTTGTGTTTTTTATAGTATGTAGTTGAAACCTTCTATTCTATTTTTTATCAAGCAAGAGAATCCAAAAGATTAGTTTTTTTAGTTATTTAGTAAGTTCCTAAAAGTTTTGGAGGTTCCCTATCACTAGGTCTAGTCTTCAATAATAGTTCTCTTCTTTAGATTCCATTTGTTGAACTTTTGTCTCTGAGGAAGATGGTGATTCAAGAATGTAACCATTTAAGTTAGTATATTTAACAAAGTTACACTTATTTTTTTTAATGTAATTTCAATTCTTTTGGCCATATATAAGGAATGACATTGCTTAAATTTTTTTCTTAGTGTTACAATTGTTAGTAAGGTAAACCTAAACACTATAGACCTTCAAGATTGATTCAACCTCTTCCTATTACTACCAAGAAGTGGGATGAGGTAGCCATAAAATTTTTCCTTACGTTTACCCTTAAACCTAGTGGAGTTAATATGATTTAGTTTTTCATTGATCGGTTTATCAAGCTCACGCACTTCATCAGGATCATTGATAATACCAAAGTGGGGGAGCTGGTAATGTTTTATGTCCAGCAAATCCTGAGGATACATTATGATCCATTTTTTATTATTCTTACTGGGGTACCGTTTTCACCTATCATTTTTTGTAATTCTATAAAAATGAAATGGGGTCATTGTTCAATCATATCATAGAGTACTGAACTCAAAAATAAGGCCAAACAGATTGGGTAATCCAAATTTTGGAAGGCATGATACATGAAAAACTGTTAGATTTCAATGTTTTGTGGGATAACTATATAGGGTTTTTCGTTTCTTCTATAATAATAGTAACCATTCCATGATCATTATGGCCCCCATTGAAGCTCTATATGTTTAATCTTTTTTGTTTCACTTTTCATAGATGGAATGGAGAGATTTATCTCTTGTGTGTCCCAGCACTGTATAAGAAATGACAGGAAGGATTATGGTGACCAAAAAAGATTGTATAATATTTCAAAGCTATTATAAGTTGTGTATTGACCATTTATGTTGAACCTCGAAATTATCATTGTGTGAATATTTTTCTCTAATGGTGACACGATGTTTGTCACTACATTTCCTTGGAATCTAACAAAATCTTAATCTAACGTATGATGGACTATTCAAGATCACATGGAAGATTGGTAAAGTTATAAACATATTGGTTTTCCATTCTCAATTGATGAAGGTTCAGGATATTTTCCACATATTCCAAATGAAAAGGTATAATTCAGATCCTTTCCATGTGTTGATTAGGAATAGTGTGAGCTAGAACATGACTTTTCAGTGACCAAGAAGAAAGTTCAGATTCTTCATTCCCAAATTAATGTTATTCAAGGGAAATATATCTTATTATTTTTGGGCATATGGAAATTCATGAATGATGAGCATAAGAAATTGGAATGTATGTTTTGGTTGAATGTTTTTTGACCTTATTTGATTTTAGAACAGAATATGGATGGAATTTCTATAGGTGGAAAATGACATATTCGGAATAATTTTCACTCCCACAGTCTCATATTTAGGTATTTGTCATTTATGTTTTCCTTTATTATTTAATATACTTTTATCAAGTATTGTTTTTTGAAAATTTATTTTTTTGGAAGATAGAGTCCAGTGCATGATTGGTGCAGTATTTGGGGAAACCATGAACTAACCTCTATGAACCGTACGAGTTGGTATAGGGGCACTGATGTTCAGAAACGTTTTGTAACATAGTTTGTGAAACCATGTGATCCAAAATATATGTCCCCATATAGTATATCTTTTCGAACTGTAACCATTTTCATTCATTCTAGAAAAATATGTGTCCAAATTATTTATTCTAAATATTTTTTAAAATTCTGGAAATTTATAAAATTATCACTTTAATTTGACCCCTCTCACCCTTCATTTTTTCTCGTTCATGACTCCACCAGACCCAAGTGAAACAACCCTTATCCTCCCTCTACCCTTGGCTTAATTTTTTTATTATATATTTAGTCTTATAGGAAATGTAAATTAAATGAATCTGCAATTCTCTCCTTGGTTTATCCTCTCTTCATTGAGGAGTCTCCTTTTCCTTGAAATATACGATGACCTATGATTGGTCAAATATGAACTATATGGAATGGGTATTTATGTGTTTTGTTTAATATTTATTTTATAGAATCTTATATCATCTGGTAATGTGGTTTTCAACTAGTTCATGGTGTTTTCAATGAAAAAGGTTTGTAGTTTCAAGTCATTCCATTATTTGGAAATGTAATTATTCATGGATCTAAACCAAAATAAATCAAAATGGTTTCTGTGTCTAAATGGGTGGTTTCAAAGGTTATTTTGTTTCAGTGGAATTATTGTGAAATGGATTTTCCCTATATCAATGGTTATAAATGTGGTGTATTGGAATTTGATGGTTTTTTTATGGAATAAAATTTTTATAGTTCAGAATTATTGGGTAATGTACATGGGAATACTAGATAATTAGGCACGAAGACTATGATAGGAATACTTTGAATACTTTTCCCTACCCATTAGGATTCTATTACAACACTAACTAAACTATTGATGATTATTTGGTTAGGTTACGGATCAAGAACAAAAATAGATCTTCATATCCATGGTATGATAATCAAGAGTACAAGGATCCAATATCATCATTTACCTGTGATATTTAGTGATTTCCCTTGTTACTTATGTTTTAATATTAGGTTATTTTCAATTACACTAATTTTACTTAAATTTCATTCAATTTTTAAAGCATTGTTTAAATTTCAAACAGTTTCCTTCCTTCTAAAACTAGAATCTTAGTTTTTCTTATAATTTATGTGTATTAAAACCATGTGGGATCATTCTGGAAATGTGTGCTAACACAATACATGCACCCAATGGGTTTATCTTGACTTTGATATGTTTGAATAAAGTAAAGTAAAGGCTTCCTTCAAAGGTTATAGATATTTGTGTCAGTGTTATTTTTTTTGAAGTATATTTTTTGTGATGGAATGACTGATGGATGAGCCTTGTTTTATGAGGAGATATTATGCCTCTTTTTTTTACTTCTTTTTTTTCTCACATGCATATGGATATAAAATTAATCTTGTCTATGGTTCCATTTTATAGATCTTTATATAGATTATTTTTTTCATACTTTATATGGATTATTATTATTATTTTTAAGGGGAAAATGTTCCCAATGGAGTTCCTTGATGCCTAGCCACTAGTTCCCAGCCGATGGGAATCAAGAATTCCTATCAGGACTTATCATGGGAGAAATTTGGTGTTTTATTAGATGGAAGACAAAGATAATTTTTGACATTTTATCCATCATAATTATCCTCCAACCAATGTGTATATATCTACTAGAGGGGTTAACTCATCCAGATTGTCCTTTAGATCATTAATCCCATCTAACCCCAATCAGAAACTGAAGTATAGAAATGTCTCATAACTCAATGAGAATGACTGGTTCAATATTATCTAAACATCAACTACTAAAACCACTCTATTAGTATAATGTTCCAAAATCATTTTGGACAAAGATAAACAAACCATGGTTTAATCCATCTCTAGAATCCATTATTAAAAAGAATAAGTAGAAACACCAATCAACTCACAGGTAAATTCTATATTTGATGTAGGTCAATCCAACTCATGAACCCATCATAAAAAAAGATGAACTTGATACTTCAATAAACAATCTGTTTACAAAACACAAGGCTCCCATGGTTCGTAGGGTCATATCATAAAGTGACATCCTACTAGGAACTCCCCTGCTACACCTGATATCTTAATCCAAACCCATCAAATTATCCTCAAATGTATAAAAGGACAAAAAAAGATAATGATTCCCCATATGGGTATCCTTTATCTCATCCAAATACTCATAAGAATTTTAATGTGATAAAATTTCTCAATTCTCCTTTAGGGTCCTTCAACTGATCCCTAATCACAAACACACACACAAAGGGAATCTAAAACCATAATCCCCTCTATAAGGGTGTTTAAAATGGTCTTTTTGTATAACTAAAAAGAAGGATACCCTATAAGGGATCCTAATCACATGTCTAATCTCATGGAAAACCCTATTTTAAGAACACATTAGTCATCATCCCCAAAAATATTTCCATTAAAATTTGTTATCATGACCATAAGGGAATATAAATGGGTCCATCATACATATATCAACATCACAACAATAATAAAACATAATTTACATATGATGGAATCAATCCATATTGAAGATTATAATAACATTTTTCCTCAAACACATAATCTAAGCCTCAACATCTCTATCCACAAAAAACTACATCCATTATCTAGGGAAAATCAATAATACCTTGGAGAAACTACTCGATCTCACCATTGGAGAATATTTTGAAAGAACTGTGAAAAATTTCACCTATAATCCAAAAACCAATCCAATTAATGATCTCATAAACATCACTTAGGAGACACAATACACAACACATCCCACTAGAGGATTAAAAATTGAAATATCAATGAAATCCCCCAACAATTTCTTTACCAATGAACAACACCATGCATACATATTCAAAACCCCAAAATGATACCACCATCACGATCTATATGAAAACAATTTATAAGAGACTACTCACAAATCAAATTTTGACTCTATGGAAAATAATTTGAAAAATTCACCAAGTATGGAAAAGTATAAGGTGTGGTCTTTAGGATCATGGTGTGTACTCCCAAAGGTTTTCTCTATTCATATGACATGCTTCACTCAATGTGTACTTATTTAAAAAATAGGGTGTCTCCACCAAGTGTGTTTCATGTACACCCACTTGGTGTGTGAATCCATATACTTTTCCATGTTTTTCTAGACAATGTATTTTAAATTATAGTATATGGTCAATGTAAATATACCTCACAAGGAATCTGATTATGTCCCCAGCATGACCATGTTTCATGATCGTAGTTTTATGGTGTTGCTCCTGGACACACCCTTAGTTGTGCCTACATGGAATGTCCTGAACACACTCATCAGGTATCCTCTTCTTCACCACCACACTAAAAAGGAAGAACACACAATGTGTGTTCTATGAACTATGAATCATGGTATTGGGATTTATTAAATACAAAAACCCTAAAGCCCCCTGATCCCTTGATTTTCCCAAAAATAACCCCAGATCAACCATCAAGGGATCCTCTAAAACCCATTAAGTCTTAAAAACCTAAAAAAACATAATCGTTGATATTTTTTAAGGGAAAAAAACTTGGACGACCTCTATGAAAAATCCACCATAGGATGGAACATAGACCATGCCATACACCAATCAATGATAGATCTAACATCAGATGTTCTCCTTGGGTAGTGCCTCCTCCTCCCATTACCTCATATCTCCCTCTCCCTATCTTAGACACATGACATTAGAGCCCTTGAGTAGAATAGGAGAGAATCCATATGGATATTTCTGTAAAATAAATAAAAAAAAAAATTGAAGAAAAAATATAAAATTATAAGGAAAGGGGTATGTGGCTGGACTTAGTGTCCCTGATGGGTTTATGCCTTGCCTAATAAATCCCCCCATTACATACTAAAATTAAAATTTGGGATCATATTCTGAAAGTCCATATAAAATGTATCACAGACCAAAAATTCCTAAATGAATTGATATTTTATTTACTAAATATTAAATATTCCATTAAATTTGAACACCATGGATTTCCATAAAGATCTTATACTATGGTAAATATCTTATTTTAGTTGTAGAAAAATTATCCTAGATCGTATCAAATAATAAATTACTAATTTTCCCCTAAAACACTTTCTAGAAGAAAAAGTTCAACATTAGCATGATTTTCTATAAACCATGATGATTTGGTCACCAAAACTACCCACTAAAACACTTGTTTTCAAAAATAATCATCAGTGTACAACAAGCATCAATGATCATAGTCCAATCACTAGAAAATATAATTCAATTTGATCTATAAAAGGATAAGTCTTACAGTGCTTATTACTCTCCTAACATTAAATACATTATGTCCTTAACTATCTAATTTTCCCCACAACCATATTATTTGTATCATCTCACGTAATCCCAAACATCTAACCACAGAGACCATGTGATTTACATCCCTGAATGAAATGGATAGACATGGGAAAACATCTCACACCATACCACCAGCATGATAATCCAAATAACTAATGCTTATTTCCAACTCGCATAGAACAACAACCCATGAACCCAATAAACCACTTCGAATGTGGTTAGTGACCTATATAATATTATGGAATATTCCCCACCATAATTAGTTCCATAAGACACTCTAAAATTCATCAAAGGACTCATGAAAAAATTTCATGTACTAATTAATCTAGGATAATGTTCCTAAAACACATAACATTTTTCCCCATGTAGGTTAATTAAAGTTAGATTTGGAAACATCGACACACCTATTCAAAATTGAGTTATCTCTCTCATTCTATGATCATCCACAAGACTACCCTCCAAACATCCATAGATCCAAAACCACGTGATTCCAACCATTAACTCACCACTGTGAAAAGTTAAAAGGAAACTAACATGATTTATTTTCTATCCAAACTTTCCCTCTCAATCCATCCATGATACATGGAGAAATCTATGTTCTATAATTCTTAAACACCAAGAATCCAAATGAATATACATAAATTGTATATAGAAGACCCCAATGGCACTATAAAGGAATAATAGGAATTTCCACCCAAGACATCAATGATAGGTGGTGCATGGATCCCACCACAAGTCTGGGGAAACAAAACTAGGCATGAATATCTCCTTCTCAAGAAACTAGAACATAGGAAATTTAGGGAACCCCCACCTCATGGAAACATGATACTGAAAAGAACAACTCCCAAGAATCCATTCCCTTATCCAACCACAAACATGTCACTCATATCCCAGAACTAAACCTCCATCATATTTAAATCCTAAACAAATAATCACATTTCTTGTTAATGATTCATTCCTTGAATGAAGCATGAACACTGGCCTCTTTCATATAGGCTATGATCAAAAAACTAAATAATCTATAAATCCACATACCCATGAGCATCTCACAAAGTGAAATCACACAACCATAAAAAGATAAACCTAAAATAAAAATCCCATAACCTAGAAACATGGATTTATTATTACCAATGGTGTTCATGTTATACCAGTCTATCAGAAATAAAAATATTTCATACATTATTATACCACCTATGTAAAAAAACACCGAATCACAAAATCGTCTTAATATTGATACCATTTTCTAATGAACTAGACTTGGACAACCTGACACATCACCCAATCCATCCCACCATAAGACCTCTATTATGACTACTTATATGTTAGAGACTAGAAACTAGTAGTGAAGGCCTAACCTATATAGTGGGGAAACTATATCCTCTTTTAACAATATAATAAAATAAAAATTTACCAAAAAATCAACAAGAACAAAAATCATAGATCACATAATAAATAAATTAAATCTATATCATAATATAATATATAATATATAATGTATATACATACACAATAAAAACATGTGAAAAATGAATACCCTTTTAACCACAGTGATGAAAACACATTCAAAATAAAAAAAACCTAAAATAAATACATTAAGCTCTAATACCAACTCTATGATAAACCACATAACTGGACTCCATGACTCTTGAGTCACATCAACCAAATCCTGAGACTCTTATCGAGCAAACTCACTCGATCAAGAGACACTAGGAATTTATCCAATAAACTATGAAAATTATTATACATATTAAAGTAGACATGAGGTCTGCACACACAATCAGGAGAAAATATTGGGGTGATAAATAAATCCCAATTTCCCACCCCTAATGAGGAACATAGATCCTATTGTTATGTGAAAATTCATACACAAATGATATTTTCATACTAGATGAAAGGTTATCACAACTTCTAAAAATAAAAAATTGCATAAAAATAACATTTAAAAAATATTTAAAAAAATCCCACCATTTGTTCTAGACTTATATCCATGGTGAATCTGACCACACTCTGGACCTTGCTAGAGGATTTATAGCACATGGAACACCCATCAACATTACATCAGGTGTGTCCATAATATCTATATAGGTGCTCCAAGTTATCATAATTAAATGGTATGGATTCCACAACCCAATACATAACCATATACTTCTAGAAGAAGAAAAACTAATAGGATATACGATTATACTATCACAACCCAAACTAAAGACAAGACTCCAAGATTGAACCTACAGAATATTTCATATTTCAAAAGTCTTGCATAACAAATCCGGATCCAAAATGGGACTGATATTGTACACCATCACATGGTTCAATCCATCCATGTCCTTGATAGATACATTTTCACTTCGGTTATATTAAATTATTCATGTTCCCTCATCATCGACAATAGGTAACCACTAGTCAGTGCCTAACTCTTAAACACGAGGGGTCTACTAATCCTGATCGTCCATTAGTTCCCTAAACAATATAACCATAGACATTGAATAAATGGGAGAACTGGATAAAAAATCATGGCTAACACCAAGCCCATGATAACCCAAGGGTGTCCTCCTCAAACCATGTATTGATAAGAGACTTCTATAAACATATTTACAAAAGTATTCCAAAACCAATGTCGATCCAAATCTAAAACCCTTTATAAAAAAATCAAATCTAGTAATTCTAATAAACTCTTGGATGAAGGTCATACATGATTTACATCAATCAAAATAATGAAATTGTCATCCAAAAATCTGAAATAGTAGTGTTTTTTAACATTCATCTCATAAACATAGGGTTCCCATGGTCCCTTGGTCACAACATAAAGTGACATCCTACTCAAGACTCCCCTAATGCACCTGGTCTCTTGTTATATTCCCATAAAAGAAATTGAACATTAAAATAAGAATATTTAAAGTGTAGAATACCCTATAAGTCATTTCCATATCTCAATAAAATTCTAATGTAAATATTAACATGAAAAAAAATTCTCATGTGGCCCTTAATGGCCTCGAAATTGTCCTTGATCAATAATTCTCCCACATGGGAATCAAAAATCATGAGGATTCTTACATGGGAATTCCAAATGGTCCTTGAGACCACTTCAAACATAAGAAACACAATAAGTTCTCCTCAATATCATTGAAACATTGTGGTAAATTTCATTACAATAAAACATTTGTACTTATTATTTGAAAACAACAAATAATCAAGAGCTAAATCTCCCATAAGAGAATCCAAATATGTCCCTTTTTACCTAGATAAAAACCACAACAACAACAATCTATAACCACAATCTGATTTCCCCAATCATTCCCAAAGACTCCAGTAGCTCTTATCCATAAAAATATGATCTAAACCTCAACTACTCAAACCACAAGCAACTGGTCCCAATATCTCAAGATAATCCATTATCTCCCCATAGATACTACTTGATCACACATTTAGGCATTGTTGAAAAGTAATATCTAATAAAATGACTTGGATTATATAATACAATCAAACTAACAATCTCATGACCCCCACTCGGGTCTCACATAACAAAACGAAGCCTACTATGTGGTTCTGAATCCAAACATCAATGATATATTCTTGGAAGAACTTTCCCAAAACAAAACACCATAAGAAATCCCTCTATGCATTGAAAGTATAACACCATCAAAATATACTAAAAACTAATTTCTAATTGGGTACACACAATTTCTATTATAAATCCATAGATAAGAATAAATAAAATACACCAATGAAGTAAAATTATATATAATGATTGTTTTTACCTGGAAAGTACCCCCAAATTTCATCCCTAGCTTTGTTCCATAGCTCACACACAGTAAACATATCTGAAGTACATAGTGTGGAAAGGATTGAGGCTAAAATCCAAGGCTAGACCCCTAAAATAATTTCAAAAGCTGGCAAAGAGACTCTCATCAAATCCGCCATCCATTCTTTCCCCAGCTACTTTATGTCCCTTTTTAAGCTCCCGATGGCCATCGCTGATCAGATCCACACACGTACTGCCAATTTCTGGTGGGGGAAGCATGATGGAAAGAATTGACCCCATTGGATGGCCTGGGAGAAACTCTGTAAATCCAAATCAGAGGGTGGGATGGGGTTATGGAATCTTCTTCTCTTCAACAACGTGCTTTTGGTCAAGCAAGGATGGCGCCTTATTTACCGTCCATCATCTCTATGTGCGCGAGTTATACGAGCTAATTACTTTCCCCACACAGACTTTCATGATTCCTCTCTTGGTCCTCATCCCAGCTTCCTCTGGCGAAGCATCTGTGGTGCTAAAAAGCTCCTGGATAATGGATGTGGTTGGAGGATTGGGACTGGTTCATCTGTCAAAATTTTCTCTGATCCCTGGCTTGATGATAAGGATGGTTTACGGGCTACATCCGCCACCCAACCTGGTCTGGAATACGCCACTTTCAGCTACCTCCTTTCTAACCAAGGAAAAGGGTGGTGTTTGGATAAGATCCTCGAATGGTTTAATGAAAGATATCAAAGAATAAATCTCAGCATCCCTTGGGTACCAGAGGTATGCCCTGACCGTCGCTTCTGGATCAATGACATTACGGGCATTTACACAGTGAGATCCAGCTATAGACTTGCTCTGGGAATCCACCCAGTTGGCAGGGATGAGGGTCATTGGAAATCGATCTGGTCGCTCAACGTCCCCCAAAGATTCATTATTTCTGGTGGTAGGTTTGCACGGGCACTCTCCCAACAATGAGCCTTCTCATTTATCGACATATGGCCAGCACCGCCTTTTACCCTTTCTGCTCGAACACTCTTGAAACCCCTCTGCACTCTATCATTCTCTATCCGGGACCATAGGAAATCTGTAATCAATGGGGCTAAGCTTCTACTACTTCACTGGAATTGGCCTCTGACCTTCTCGATCTTCTAACGCGTTGGTGCTCCTCTCTTTCCCCGGCTGATGTTGGTTCACTCTGCACTCTGGCCTGGATTATTTGGGTCCGGTGCAACGACGCTGTTTTTCATCATGCCCACAGACCCCCCGAAATTATGGATTGATCGAGATTCCTCTTGGATTGAAGTATGGGAAGGCCACAACGGATGTTATCTGCCGGGTGTCTCCCCCTCTCCTCCTGTTCCATGGAACCACCCAATGGAATGGATTCTCAAGATCAATGTTGACGCATCGCTTACAAAATCTGGGCTTGTTTCCCTTGGCCTCCTTTCCCGAAATCATCTGGGGAAAATCCTTGCTGCTAAGTATGAACCACATCAGAAATTCTGGGAACCGGCAGTCACTGAAGCCAAGGCCATCCTTGGTGGTATGATGCTCTCTATTGAATGTGGATGGGATGACATCATCATTGAGTCTGACTGTATTTCCGTTATTGATGCTATCAATCACAACAATGGAGGACTCCAGTTGTTTGGTACCATTTTCAGAAGAATTCTCTCACTCTTCCAATGTTTCTCACTGTGCACCTTCTCATTCACCAAAAGGTTAGGAAACAACGCAGCTCTTCAGCTGGCATCCTCAGGCCCATTCCGCACTAAGCAGCTCTAGCTAGACAATTTCCCTTCATGGCTTTATGTATGTACTTCTGCTGATCTTTGTCATTAATGTTATATGATTTTATCCAAAAAAATGTGCATATCCATATTCCCACACACGGAGTCTAGCCTACTATAGAATATGGCCACTAACCATGTACCACACACAAGCTCTGGTTATATTCTCTAAACTAAAATGTTCCCAAAAATAAGATGTCTAGTAACAACCAAGGCCAGACCCAGAGTAACCCATACTAAAAATATTATCAAAACACACATCTTGTAACCTCTTCATCCCCAAAATTCATGGATGGAAAATCGCATGACTTGTTTTCACTAAACCGTGCTTCATGTGATCTAGTTTTTCCAAATTAAAAAACCCCTTCAAGGCCCATGAACCTTCTATTATTTAGAAAACGACCGGAAATGGACCTAAAATGGATCCATAAATACCCATTAATGGATTAAAAACATAAAAAAATATTACATTTTGATTTTTGGAAAAAACATAAAATGGGATTACCTCTGATTAGAAACTGTCACAACTTATCACAAAATGTGCACTTTGAACCAATAAATGATTGATCTACTGATTGATGAGCTCCAAAATTTGTTCCTCCTCCTCCCTCTCCATAATATGTATATATAACTCTCCTTTAAAAATGATACATGACCCCCAATGATTCATACAAACTAATATAAAGGTTGGATGGAAATGATAATAATGGAAAAACTAAAATAAAAAGATAATAAAGAAAAAGGGAAAAGAGACATAAAAGGGGATTAGGACTGACCCTAGAGTCCATAATAGATTCATGATTGTCCTAGTACCCCCCCCCCCAATTTTGGACTTAAACAAAAAAAAATATTATTATTTTGTTCTGCTTAAATGATATCATAGAATGAGCCCATCAAAATAAATTAATATTTAATTAATTAAATATTAAATATTCCATTAAATTTGAACACATTGTATTTTTTTACAAACTCATGTCTTATAAAAAACACCCTATATCATACCTAATGGAGTGGTAAAAATATATCCAATATCATATCATAGGAGGAATTACTATTTTCCCCTAAAACACATTCTGGGAAAAAGTTTAAATTTCTCATAATTTTCTACAAACCATGACAACATGGGTTGTTGTAGTATCAAAGTGAATACAACGAAATGAAAAAAATTAAATCCCTAATAATTAGAAAAATAGAATAAAAATAAACAACAAAACACAGAATTTTGATTTTTTTGTAACCATGGTAAAACATTATCACTATATTGGTGGATGATATACAGTTCTAAAGCTTAATTATATATCATTTTTTTCAAAATAATCTTTTATATTGTAGAGATTGAAATTGTATCATGAATAGAAATTATTAATAGGTTTACTCTATGAAACCATACAACTTTTTAAATTTACACCTTTCTTAGCTAATAGAGATAATAATATCATCTCATAATAATGAAATGTACTAATTTTTAAGGATATAAACTATAACCCAAAGATACTCTTTTTCTTCATATTTCTTATGGAATACTATGATGAAATAATGGTGATGTTTCTAATTTACACTTTAGTAAGGGTAATAGTACTAAAATCTATATATACTACTATCTATCAGTATTAATTTTCTAGAATAAAATGCACTAAGATATATAGTCTAAGAAATATCTCTTCATGTTGTCCTACCAAAAATATTATTTAACATATATATACATATTCTTACATCCATGCTGATCAGGTAATGATAAAATATGAACTTCATACAAAAAATAATTCATTAATTTTGATATTTAAGTGATAGAAACAATGTTTTTGAATTTGATGGTACAATCATTGCTGATGTTATACTCGTGAAAAATAAATACCTTCATTTTTAGCTAAAAATCCTTCTTATATGCCTCATGAATATTTAAATAAGATTAAGGTTGGACATTGATTTTAAAAAGGTTTGATATTTCTATATTAATTATGAGGTCACGTTCTATCCTTTATAAATCCATAATCATTGGATATCCTTCAATCGTTATCATAGAAAAACTACATGGTTCTTCTAAAAAAGAGCATCATCCACCTGATTCACCTCCCCAATGTTGTAATGTATTAAGTATTCGTAATCATTAATCAATTATAACAATTTTATTTGGAAAATTTTAAACTCTTTAAATTTGATTATATAATTTATAAATACATTATTAGTATATAATTCACATCTCTAACCACAAACATAACACTTTTATATATTAAATGAAAAAAATTACATGTCGATTTAAAAATCAAGAGTCTAGTAATTTTTCTCATGAACCTATAATTAGAGAGGTAAATAATCTACCACTATGTAATTCGTCATGAAAACATATCCTGTTTAATTATTTTTTACATCATTATAGACCATAAAGACTACTATACAATAGGGTAGTGTGAGTACCATTGCACTTACTAACCTTTTATCAGTTACATGAACTTTTTTTCACATTCATTAATCCAAATGGATATAATTACCATAAATTTCACCAAGTTTAATTCGATTGAAAGAATAGAAAAACATCTCACAATGCATCATTACTATTTATCCAACTTGAGAAAACTGTGCATTTTGGTCATAGTGGTTAGTCTGGGCCATTGTTAAATAATGTCCATCAAGGATAGATCTACTAATCTACCCTATCATATAATTATTTTACCCAATAATGATTCATTATGTAGCTATAATTAAGACTTCCTAAATATAGAATGTAGTTTATCCTAAATCATTTTTAAAGGTCCTAAAATGATATAAATTTTCTTACTTTCAATATGAATATATAAGAATATCACACTTAAAGACTATCACAAACTATTCAGTGTAATATCTAAAGTGACTATTCATTAGATCCATGAAGGTAGAAGGAGAATTGGTGTGTCCAGATAGAATCACAAAAAATTCATAATGACCATACATCATACAGTGGGTTTTCGTGGATATGTCCCCAATTTTTACATTCAATTAATAATATCATGATTGGATTTAAATCATTTAAAAGTATTTAACTACTCACATTTTAGAAAACAAATCATTAATATAGCGACAAAGTAACTTTTTAAAAAAAAAATATCTAGTCATGAGATTTTTTTCATTTTTATCTACAGTTGCCTATTTATTTTTTCATGTTAAGGATTTATTTTATCTTTGATGAGTAATAATCCACCATATGTAAATAAATATTTTAATTTAGTTTCTAATGATTCACTTATTAATGATTAATGTTTTCAATATAATTCATATCCCATAGAACTTATCTCTTAATCAACAATAATTCATTTAAAAAAAGATTAGAATTATAAACATATAGTTTATAATTGGAATGACATTCTAAAAAACCTAGGTTGTTACATTATCCACCATTAAATAAATTATATCATTTTTATTTCAATGAATCTTAGCTTGTGAATGTAGATGACAAATTTCTTTACATACTAATTATTCAGGATATAAATTACTATATAACATCTACCTAACCCTTTTAGGATATACCATGTTACTCATACTTCATTGAACAAAAATTTCTCATTAATATAGTAATGTAACCTAGTATATTGATTCCCTAACAACTTGAACATCAAATACTTTAAACCATATTAAAAAAATTCATTCAAAAAATAACTTTTATCTTCAAACCCTACTTCATTAATTCACACATTTGTTTTTATATATAATATAATAAAAAAGGAGATAATATTCAAAAAAATATCATGAATTATATATAAATCCTAATGTTACTGATTCTGAATAACATACTTTTCCAAATTAAAGCAAACATTTGTTACCTCAACATCAAGAATATACTATATCTAAGACTTATCTATACCTCAACCATGTGTTCATCAATCACTATCAAGATAAATAAAAAATTTTCAAAAACTCAATTATCACAATTATTTAAACCATTTAATGTATGTTTTCATACCTTTAAAGAAGAAATACTAATGAAAAATCCATAGATGTGTCACACGACTATAATAATTTTTAGAATATTCCAAAATACCAGAGATAAATTCCACTCAAGAATGAAAATAGATTTGAATAATTTAATTTTGTTATCAACCTCAATAACATAGGTAAGACATGAAAACTCACATTAACTACCATAACACACACACACACCCACACACACACACACACACACATATATATATTATGATTCTAAACCATTAAATTAGGATCCCTTATTCAGTTATAATACATAGTGGTTTCTGAATACAGACCATTTTTAGTTTCACCCCTTTGATATTTTTTCAATGAAATTATAAATCCAAAATGTCTATGATAATATAAAAAATAATTGATATATATAAATATGAAAGATAAATCCTAATATTTCTTCTCAAATGACACCATTAATTAATCCTATGATACTTTCATTTCAAATATGTCATACTTGGTTAAACCTATAACTCTCTTTGATCTACCTAGGTAAAATTATGTTATGTTCTCTTAAAATTCGTAACCCGATCCAATAATGTAAATATAAAATGAATCCTTCATAATTGTTTTAATAGATAATGTGATTTAGGAAATAATATCCCCATTTAGTGTCTAGCGATTTTTTCAGTTAAGAAACTTCATAATGCATCGATTTAAGGTAGAGTTAATACCCAACACGCCCTCTTTTGTGTTTTTACCGAAATATACAATAGTTGTAGATCCATAATCCACTTTCCAATATACAAGTATGGATATAATTAAATTTAAAACAACAAAAAATATAAATCACCAAAATATTTTAATGTTCTCTGAAACTTATACTTATCCCTTTGACATATCCATACGGTTTTAGCTATGGGTTTTCCATCATAATTCCCAAAAAACCATAAACTTGATATGATTCCACCTATACTGACCTGATACTTAAACACACATTAGTTATTGGTTTATAATATACTTTACAAACAATAACATCCAATGATATAATGGTTTATTGTCTTTGTAATATTGGATACATAATTTTATAATCTAAAATGTTAAAACAATATTTTTATAAAGATCAAATGAAAACTTGAGAGTTATGATTCATAAAATGTTAATGTAAATGGGTGATCATGAAACCATAGTAGGGGAATAAAAATGGGAATAAATCATAATATTAGAGTCAATAGAAATAAAATTATCTCATAAAGACAATGATCGTAAGCAAGAAAACATGGCATGAGGAAATGATATAAAAAGATAATGGAATCATAAGAATTTGGAAACATTGTAAATCATGAATTCATAAGAATATATAAACCATAACCACAAAGACAACAAATCATTATCTAACCACCATCATAATAGTCATATTCAAAGGAAAATCACCATCATAACATAATGTGGTCAGGGTAACCACTCATTCATCACACATGGTATCCCATGATACATTACCATTACATAATTAAATGGATATAATTTAGAGGACTTGTCTATAAAATTATAATATTTACCTTTTTATAGGTTCAATAAGAGAAAAGAAACCACAAAATACGGTAATCAAGATCAAACCCATGAGAATGATGTGGGTTCCCTAAATTTTATTGGAGGCATTATAGAAGGATAACTGATGAGGACTCCCAAGAGAAGTTGGAATTAAATTATTTGGAACATTAATAATTACAAAATAAATATAGTTCATGAAAAAGATATCAAATATATAAAATATGGTGAATTATCTAGAAGAACAAAGAATAAAAATGTACCACTTTAGTGGATCTTTTTGAAATTAGTAAAAGATATTTTTTATGTTGGAAAGAGAATATAATATACCAATATACAAAAATTAATATAATATGGTTTTCAATAAAATTACTTTGTTTTTTATTATATACATGGGTTATGATCATTTTATGGTGATGTTTTTTGACATGAGACATGAAATAGGAATGTTTTATTAAATCGCGTTTACTTAAAAGTGAAATTTTTTAAAGGGAAATATAATCACATATAAAATCGTGAAGAAAAATCTTATTCAACATTGTATATATTTAGAGGAAATATATAAAAAATAGATTTAGTAAATGAGAATAAAATTTCAGAAAAGGGAGAAAATTAATGAGAATTTGTACGTGATAACTCATTGAGGAGGTATGGAAAACGCTTTTTATGTTTTAAAAGGATTATCAAGAAATCCCACGTAGTATAATAAAACATTATTTTGAAAATATTATAATGTAAATATGATTTTGACATGGGATAACACACAATTAGGGTTCAAATTAAAAATAATAACATGCATTGGATGTAAATTTGTGGATAATATAGGGAAACTGTCATTTAAATGGATTTAAATTATTCTAAATATAGGTACATTTTTAAAAAGGATTAGAAATAAATAGAAAATAATATTTAAATAGAAAGTTATCTATCAATATAGAATATGTTTATACCATATGATATAGAATTCAAACTCAGGGAGAAACATTATTACTCAATAAATCAGATTGAGTTACAAAACACATATATACCTAAGAGAAGATATCAATAATAACTTGTAGTAGGTAAGACTATAGAAAATAGTATATTTTAAAGGTTAAATAATAATTTATGATATTATTGGTCTGGGGGAAAATATATAAACTATAAAAAGGAATATTGGGTTATAATAACAAATCATGGATTAAGGGTAATTGAGACTGAACCCTTATAGCATAAGAACCATTCTAATAAAACCTCATAAAATGATAGTTAAGTGGATGTTGATATTAAAATACCATTAAAAATTATATTGCAAGATATATAATTTATAATTGGTAGTATACATACAATTTCAAATAAATAAGGTGAATAAAATAAAATGTTTCTCAAAGAAGTAAATTATGGGATAAACACATTACCTCATATCTAAAAGAACTCTAAACATTCAATTAAAATCATTAACAATTAAATTATGTTTATTATATATTTTCCTAAAAAACTCATTAATAAATATTTAATTTTCTAGGTTACATATATTATCATTTGGTAATTATTTTTTATATAGATTTTACTTATGTTGGTTACATAAGGACTTTCAGTTAATTAATTTGTAACAATTTCAGTTTGTTTACCACGTTCAAAGTTGTTTTAAAATAAAATCTTGATCTACAGAATTATGGAGATATAAGTTCATTTCTATCCCATTAAGAAAATACTTATTTAGTTTCAATGTATATCCCAAAAAAATATACATATTATAAAAGGTAATATAATAAGTCTAATTAAGGTATGCAAATTAATACCACCAATTATTATTATTACCTATTTAATTAATTATATTACCATTACAAGATATTAATTTCATCAGAAATTGAATTTTTATATTATAAAAAAAATAATTTCATCCTTGTTAGGTGGTCATGGAAAAAAACATATCATTATTTGAGGTGGTAGTCTACAAACACTCATGAAGACATTTTGATTTATTCTCTAGGATTTTAGAGGAATGTATAAAATATATTTTATATTATTATAATAACAATTAATGATATTAATAATTATAGTGTTATATTATTTTTATTTATATATGGTACATGAGTGGTGTGGAAAAAGAAAATAACTTTTAAAGTTGAGAATATTACCATTCCCTTGGAATTTATACCATTGGTAACTCATTAAGACTCCTTAGGATGATTTTTTGGTTAGAAAAATGGTTAAAAAGAATGGGGAGAATGTTAAAAATATACTAGGACCAAGTATTGGTTAATAAAATTCTTTTTAATGAATTTAGAAATAGGGAGGATGAATCCTCCTTTTATAAGTGAATAAAATGGATCTATTGTAAAGGGTCATTATTTTTCTAGAATATCACTCCTTTATTCAAGGAAAAAGGCTCAAAAAATTAAAATTAATGGTTTGGTGAAAGGGATATTTTATTTGATCCCTCCACCATCCAATATCAAATATTCAATTACATGTTTAATATTTTTTACTAAGTTAAACTATGTTTATAATAATTTTCTATTTTGATGGTAAATCCACAATCCCCAATGGAAACTTTTATTTATTGAGAAAAAATATTTTTAAATTTTTTATTAATAATAATTTTGTTATTTTAAATATTTAAATGATTTTATATACTAAAATTCATAAGATTTATAAAATATATGTTTAGTATTAGAGAACAATACAAGTAATAACATATTTTTAAGCGTATTTTTTAGAATTATGATTATGTATTGAACAGAATAACTCCTTTATAAATTTTCATAAAAATAAAATATTTTTATTATTCAATTTAGTGTCATGTGAAATTAAATTAAATCCAAAAATGGATTTCTTATGTGTAAATTTAATTAATATAATAAAAGAAAAATATTTCTTATAAAATATTACATAATTTTATAAGATGGTATTCATTGGTTTTATAAATTTCTCATTGTAATTTGAAATTCCTATTTTATATTTATAAATAAATATATATATTATTTATATTAAAAAGGATTCAAAAATTTCTTTGACATGTAAAAGTGATGGAGTTTTGAAAATCAGTATTTTCAATATTCAGCTAAAATTGGATTATTTAAAAAAATTTCAAGGATTTATCATATGATAATTTCTATTCATTGATTTCATAAATTAAGTTTATTTTTTAGTATTAAAATTAATATATATATATATATATATATATTAAAATGGAAAATAAAAAATATAATTATAACTTATTTTAATGAAATGGAGTCTTTAAACATTATGTGTTATTAATATTATTTCAAATAAATTTCTATTTAAATTATTTCTTAAATATTAGTTCAGGTAAAATAATATTATAAAAGTGTCAATTTAATTTATTATGAAAACATATAAAGTACTCAATGTGTCCTTTAATTTAATAAAAATACTAACAAAGAAGAATAATACTTGTAGAAATGTAGTTGTAAACTAAATTATAAAAAATATATGAAATTTTTGAAATTTCAAGGGGTATTATAGATGTGATAATGTAGCACACCCCACATGTCAACCTAAATAAATTATTATTAGGGTTGTAGAATCCATAAGGACTATATTGAGTGCATCTCCATGATCACCCTATTTGAAAAGGAATCTGTAACAAATATGAATTCCCTTTATACATGTGAAACCCTCATATTATAGTGTCTACTAGTTTGTATAAAATCAATACATTGAGATAGAATAATCCAAGGAATTTCCCTATTACGTTTCTTGATGGAATTAACATCTAGATAAGAATCACATATGATCCATATAAGATTCCAATTATGATGTGTTGAATGTTTGATATCACATATCATGGCCAACAATTTGGCTTCATAAGTAGTTACACTGGCAATAAAAAGAGAGAAACATACAATGAAAAAACTAAAATCATTTTGGAAGACACCTCCATACCCCAACAGACCTATTTCCCAAAATTCTAAACCATCAATATTCACCTTTATCAACGAACTAAAAGGAGGAATCCTGGAGGTGAATTTAATGACAACCCGTCTTCTTTAATTTCCATGAATACTGAGTATTCAAAGTGCATTGGGATATGAAAAATAGTAATTCAGATAAAATATTTGGATTAAAGAGGCCATAAATTCATCCATTCTAATGGATATAATAGCAACATTAATAGTGGAAGTATTGATATTAAACACCGTTATATTACTAGAATTCTTAGTGTGTGAAGAAATAGAAGCTGATGCTAATAACAGTAGATTATAAACCAATGTTCTTTGAAAAATAGTTGTTATTTAGGTTATAAGATTCTCCTCATGACTCTCCTAGATTATACTCATGCTAGTGATCCCCTGGATGGGATACCAAATCATTAAGATAAAATAAGGTCATCTAACATATAATGTATTATTTCCATATCACCCATTTATAAATGGAAGGATTAGTCCAAATAGAACTTATCCCATACAATTTATCATGCGTGGGTAGTTGATTTTTCAAAATATTCTTGATGAGGAGACCTTATATATACTGGATGAAATATGCTTTAAATTTGAAAAACCATGAAGATTTGTTGAGTCCACCATCACAATTAATTTTATAGATATCTCTAATATTAAATTTCCCATCCGTATTCAAATTGCTTCAACTATGTCCCTATATATGATGTTGTACATGTATATTTTACAAGATACATGATAATTCAATATCACATAATTTCAAAGAACTTAAGAAAATAATTTAGTAAAGGAGAGGTGTTATATGTTGTGATGGACATGCATGTTTTTTCATGGGGGTTGTCTAGACAATGAGTATTCCAACAATTTTGGTTTTTTTGCTTTAATGAAATTCATTTTTATGTTTACATTAGGACTTCTAATTAATTCTTAATAGCCAGACATTGGGATGAATCCATAAAATAATTTCACACATTCAGCAGTTTGGAGTTGAACATTCTATAAAGAAAATCAAGATAGATATATTTATAATTTAGAATATTACAGGTGTACATGGTGAAAAGGGAATCATTATAGATCCTAATATCTTTTATTATAATCCCTACCAATTAACTTGGTTCTATAAAATCCTTCTAGGCCACTGTGATGGGATTTCTTTCATAAATAAACACAATCTAGATAAAGTTCTTGATCATTTCATAGAGTTTATTAATGATAATTATGGGAAATATATAATGATATAATGTTTAAAAAACATGGATTTTATCACTGATTTGACCAATAACACACTTCTTGATTTGGAAATAGATTTCCCCTTACATTTGGCCAGCTGATTGAGAATTCTAAAACTAGTTTCTTTAAGAAAACATCTTCTGACATTTCCCCAAAAATTGTGGAGGCCATGATAAATTGATGGAAGGGCACACCACTTGACTCCAAGTTCCCCAGAAATTCTATTTTTCTTTTCTCAGAGAATCCATTTCCAAAAATATGAACGATTTTCCCCATCATATAGTTAATTCTTTCACCTCCTCATAATGATAAAATATGGCCTTGATGTCGGATAAACCTTCATGGATGACTTCCCCAAAAAAAGAATTTCATCAGTATAGAAAATGTGAGAGATTGTTAACACTCCTCTACCAGCATTGACTTGTTTTAAATTTCTAATACTGTCCATTTAATTAAGATATACTCTAAAATATTGTTCAAACAGTTCACAGAGAAGTCCTGGAAATGGGTCCCCTTACATGTCTCCCTAATATAATTAGAAGAATCCTCTAGGAAATTCATTGATAAGAATGGAGAATCTTTTAGAGCATAATATGGTGAGGATCATGCTAATATATCCGAGGAAAATCCATAATATTAGAAAAATATGTGATGAATCTACACATGAGGGTATCAAGGCTTTGTAGATAACAATTTTTAGTCAAAAATGTTTAGCCTTTATTTTATTCATTAAAATGTTTGATCTTTCATATGTAGTCAAATTTAGTTCTAGAAATTCTTATTATGGATAGACCCAAACTGGATTAGTGTAATTATGTTCTCACCCACGTTTCCATGTCTGCCCATAAGGATTTTTCTAACAATTTTGGGGAGGATATTCCCAATAAGTACTGGTTTGAAATCCCTCATATCAATGTTTTTCCATTTAATTTTTATAATATTAATGAAACTGGATTTCAGACCATATAAAATGTACACCTGATTGAATAGTTTCTTCATTACATTATTTACATCAAAATTAATAATAATCAAATAGAACATAAATAACATGTTAGTGAACTCATCTGGGCCTTCCACACTATCAATGAAAACTAAAAATATGAAATTTTTAACTTCCTATTCATATGGGATCAAGATTCATCCTTGGTACTCTTTCTCTTCAATTGAAAATGGATGTTATCAATCATCTTATGAGTGTTTATAGACCCATCATATGAGTAAATTACATGAAAGTAGTCAATCACTGAATTAGTGATATCATTTTAAAATGTGAGTAGTAAATCATAGATAATTACATCATTGAATCATCCCCTAACCCTTTCACTATATGTATTGAAAATAAACATTACATTGATACTAAATGTGCTTTAATAGACACCATTAATTAATAATTTATGTTTTAGAATTTATTTTTAATACTCCACTGATATTGAAATAATTATTTTAATTTTATATATAAATCATATCAAATATTAATAATAATATAATTATTATTTATACTTAACATGTAAACATATAAACATATATACATAAAATATTTTTAAGTCATATATAAATATCATATTGAGTTTTATTTTAAAAAAACATAAATTTAGTATACCTATTTGATATATGACTAATTATTACATTTGGAATTACTATATTTCTAATGATCATATTTACAATAAAAATATAAATTACAATTAAATTTCATTCCTATAAAAAGAATTACAAGATCATTGATTTATTCTACTCTCAATTCTTAGGGAAACATTCATATTTCATATTGTATATTTTTCATAATGATTTATACTTTTATGTTGATATTCTGCATTTTGTTATTTTTTATTGGAGATTCTCAATGTTAAAAATGATCCTAATTATTTCTTTGTTTTTTACGGTTTAATTTTTTTATTTATTACCCCTTAATTATTTTGTAACTTTTAATCTATGTATATAACCCAAGAAGAGAAATAATTAATATTGTGTAATAAATAGTTTTATTTACATTCCTTATGTTCCACTTATGATTGAATAAAGTGTTATTAGTTTTATCTATATCTTGTATGAATTACTTCATAATAAATTTCAATTCCATTTAAAAAATATTATAATTATTATCATAAGGATTAAAATAGGAATGAGGCTCTTGAAAATCTAGATTATTATGATAATCATATTTGTGTGTGGAGGAATTGATGATAGTGAATCTTGAGATGAAGTTGAGAATTATGGAGATGAATTTAATGAGAATATACTCTTTTCCATGTTGAATGATAACAATTTCACTGGTGATAAAAGTATTCAGTATTGAAGTGAGGTAGAAGAAGCACCTAAAATTTATTTTATGTTCCCAAATATTTTAAATCATTAAAATTGATCTAGGAAGATGAAAAAGTATTATTAATATTCCAACAGGAATGAATCTAAATATAATGAAGAAAAATATAGTTTTAAATATCATATTATTATCATATGAATAATTCATGGCAGTGATAGCATCTCAAATATTACGATGGGAAAGTGGGCGAATGAAATTTGGAAGTTGCATGAGAATATTCAATAGAAATTAAATATTTCTAATAATGAACTTCATAAATTTTTTTTTCAATTATCATAACTCTATTCACAATGTTAGATAATGTTTCATGTAGTTAGAGGCATTGTATTAACATCTTAAATTTATCTCAAATGATGATAAAAACATAAAAAACATTATTATATTTTATAATAATAATAATAAAATATATAAGATAAATTTTTCCACTTAAAAATTTGACACTTAAAAATATTTATATTCTAGAAGCACCAAATTGAACAAAAAAACTGTAATAAATATTGAATTCATTGAGGAAGAAAAGATGTGTAGTGTAAATATAATTGTGTTTGGAGTTTATCTTTATGTATGTTTAAAAAAATTCTATATTTCATTGTCAAAAGATGTTTGAATATTGGTTTAATGTTTTGGAAAGAGGGGAGATTACAAAATAAAAGTTTCTTTTAATAGAAATTATAGAACCACGGTAGATTCTATAATAATGTTAGAATATTTTAATTCAAATATAAACAGTCCTTAAAAATAAAGGTTTTTTTGGATAAAAAAATAATGTATATTTGTTCCATGAAAAAAATATGTTCTTAGGGAAGTAGAAAATTTTGGACAAGATTCAGAGAAAATGATTCATGTATTTGAGGATGTTTCTAGAAGACAATCCATGTCACCATTAAAATTAATATCTCATACATCTACCATCCTAGAAAATTATATTTTTAAATACGCAAAAAATTATATGATAAAGAGTAAAGGTAAATAAATGGAACTTAATGATGAAGTTTCAATCAAGGATTCAAAATGGGATGTCCATGGTTATTGAATAGTGGGTGTTGTTCAGATGTGATTGGAAACATGATGTTATTAATGAATGATTAAAATGGAAAAGATTAATTAGTGTGATTTTTAATTATGGTTCTCTACATATAAATGGATTTTGATCAACTATAATTGATAAAAAAAAATTTAATTATAATAATATTATATTTTTATTGGATGATACACAAACTGTTAAGTGTTGATAATATCTTTGATAAAGGGAATAAAATGGATTTCAAAAATTAGGGTTTTTGGTGAGAAATATCGAAGAAGAAAGAATTTTTACCACTATATTTAAATTAATTTAATTATATTTAATTTAAGAGATATTAAAAATTCATGCATCTTGACTGAAAAAATGAACAATTGCATAAAAGGCTCAACTATATTTTTGAAAAAAAAAATATAAATAAGGTCACACAAATAGATTGGGTCAATGATGTTCATAAATGAATAGGGTAAGGTAATGGATATTATACACATGATATTATGGTAATATTACTAATTCATCCCATAAGAATGTTGATAATAAAACATCTCAACCCTTATAGATTATTTATTTAGTCATTTGTTGACCCATGAAAAGGTAGCCAACAATTATTGATAAGTACATTTTTATGTCAGGGAGTAATTAATTCATTATATGAATCATTATCGTGAAACAAAAATTTGAGGCTCCAAATATGTTTAAAATTATAAGGAGTGTGGAAAAAGAGTGTGTTTACTTCTTGAAGATAATATCAAAACAATATATTTCTGTGTACATAAATAAGATTTTTTAGTATTTCCATGATAATTATGGTATTATTCATGAACTAAATATATAATATATACCAAATAAAATGGATCAATTGAATATATAAATAAAATATTATTACAGACAACTCAAACAATGATTACTATGAATTAGAATTCATGGATTTTTTTTACACATTTTATTAGAGTAATAGTTAATATTCAAAATCATTTATTATATAAAATAAATTTGTAATTGTTAATAAATTAGATGTCTTAAAAAAATAAATTTTATTAAATTACCTAGGGGTATTTAAAAACCATTTAATTATCATACTTGAAGGAAAAAATTCATGGGAACTTTAATAGAAAATGTGTAGAAGATACCTTTCTATGTTATTTTCCAAATAGAAGTGGGTATTGATTATACAATAAGGATATAGGGACAATAATTGATACATATAATGAAAATTTTTGAAATAGATATTATAAAGAAACAATATTTTAAACATAAACTTCAAAAATTGACGAAAATGAATCTATTTTGGTTAAATAGTATGATGATGTTGTTGAAAAAGGTCTATGTTTTGAAAATTATTTGTTTGAATATAATGATTGAACCAACTCAGGTGATTAGGTTAAATCTAATTTTAATCTCATTCATAAAATCCATGTATAATAAGATAGGTGGGGTACTAGAAATTATTAGAGATCATTGAAAAAAAGTCCACACTAAAATAACATTGATGAAAAATTATAAACCTAGCTATTTTACAAGTTGAACAGATAGATGTTAATACACTTTATAGTGTTAATAAAGGATTGGTTCCATGACTAAATAATTATACCATGTAGAGAAGAGTTATATTTTGGAATTTGTAGCCAAAACTGAGGACAAGAACATTATTGGAAGGAAATATGTATTCTTAAAAAAGTTGAATAAAAAATATGAAGTAGTTGTAAATAAATATATACTTTTACTTATGGGAAATTTTTTGGTTGAAGGGTTCAATTTTTATTAGAAAATATCACTACTTTCTAGGATTGAAAAGAGAATAATATTTATTATTATTTTTTCCAAGGTAATTTTCCTAAAATTGATTTCAAGCCTACCCTCCTTAACAGAGAGAAAAAAATTAAACATAATATTGAAAACCATTGTGGTTTACATCTTAATTAAGACGAGAATAAGTTTTATTGGTCATATAAGGATTTATTGGGGATGAAATAAGCCCCAAGATTTTTTATTCTAAACTATAATTTTTTTTAAAAATATAAAATTTTAAAAAGAAATATAGGATAGAAACTATTATATCAATGATGATAGAAATGTGTCTCTTTTTGTTATTTTTTATGTAGAAGATATCAGTTTTGTTCAAAATTGTGAAGATTCATGTTTAGTATTTTCATATGTGTAAAAGAATTTTTTTTTTGAAATGTAAATTCATGGTGAGATGATAAATTTTTAGGTTATATTACTTTCTCTAGAGGGATATCATATCATTTTTTCCAAAGAGATGTTTTTTAAGACTCATCTTTATAATTTCAGAATCGAGGATTCAATATGGATTTGTAATATTATTGAATTAGTTACCAATATGTATAAATTAGATAAATTAAATGAAGTGAAATTAGTATAATTTTAAAAGATTATGGGATGTATTTTATACATGACAACATCAATATTAGATACAGTTTATGTTGACACTGTTTTCTCCGGATTTCAATGTTCAACAATAATATCCCATCTTATGTTTGAAGAAATTAATATTAAAAATATAAAATTAAAACATAGTGTGAGTTTAAATATGATAGAATGTGAGTGTAAAATATACTTTATTAAATATATATTGTTTGGGAGGGATTTTTTTTATAAAAAATAACTTTTATTATAGTTTTATTTAATACATAAATGTGGGTTTTCAGCACACAATGAATTATAACTTGGTGACCCTAAGCACTATTTTTGTAGACTGTGTTGTTGATATAAAATCCAATACCCTATCAATGTGGATGGAATCTTAATTGTAATACCCAAATGTATAATTGTAGTTGTAACTACATTTGAGACTCTGATAATCAAAGTGAAATTAATTTATTGATGAAATAATGACCAACATTTAGTGTCCAATAAAATTGATTACAAATATTACTTCATTAATGATATTTCAAAGTGAAATGAGTTGAATAAATATATTTTTACTAAAATTGAGTAAATTGATTATGTGTTCACCAAAACCTTATCGAAATATGAATTTTAAATATTGATGTAGAAGAAGGGATTTAAACCACCCTTCTAAAAAATATACAGTATAATTTCATTGTATCTTATCACTGAATATTTAATATATATTTTCATCAAAGGAGGATAAAAGAAAAAATAAATTTTTTCATGTTTACTCTGTTAATTTTTTTAAAATGGGTAAAATCTATAGTTTGAGTGTCCATGTGCATGTGTCAATATTATTTAGGCGAGTAATGTATTCAGAGGGGTAATTAAATGTTGTATATTTTGACTAAAAATTAGAATGTGTGATCTATTATAATAGTTTATTGATGTGTATATATTAATGTGTGTCATATAGATTCCATATAATGTGCTATCATATGTATGTATCATTTTATGTGATGATAATGTATTTATTGAATGGTAAGTGATCCAAATTTTTCTTTTTTGAAGTAGATCTATTGTAAAAACAATGTATTGAATGAGGAAGAAGTATAACATTCTAATATTATTATTAAAGTGGTATCGTTACATATTTTCAAATTAAGATGATTGGGTTTGAATAATATTTGAATGTAAATAAATGTTTTATGAGATGCATTGAATAATTTTTCAATGTTTCTTTTTCTTATACTGAGTTTACTAATGTAAGATTAAGAATTTTTTCTATTGATTCAATTATATATAAATTGTGTTTGAATATGATATAAATTATTTTTTTCCATAAAGGTATCATGTGGGTTATTTTTAAGCCCAACAGATATTTGGATGATTTTGAACATTTGGGTATATTTTTTAAGATCACTGTCGAAGTAGGAAGATCTCTCTGGAATATAGAAAACTACTAGAGAATAATTTAGGGATGTGCTAAATTGAATGTGATTAATGTGTTTGTTTTATTTTTCAATGAAAAATCATGTTTGAACTCACATAATATAATGGTTTTTTATGTGAGGTGATTTTCTTTCATATGTTTCTTGTTTTATGAATCATGTCTGAATATTTCCTTTAAATAATTATGAAGGATACGAGTATTCAGAGCTATTCTAAAAACTGGCTAACACTAGAGGTATCTATGAGTACTCTTGGAATAAATTATGAATAATTATTGACTTTTGTAAGAGTCATTTCAATAGAAATGTGATATTTTCAAAAAGGACAGGTCTATGAATATGATTCATTTTAAGATATGTACGTGTTATTATAGCCAGCATAGGAGTTATTCTATAACATTCATATTAATTTTATGGAATTTTTATATGATCCACTTATAAAATATTGATACATACGTATCTATGTAAAATTAATCTATAATATTTATTGATTGATTTTAAAATACATATAATTCATGTTATATTATATATAAATAATTGATATGATTATATGATTCATGGGATTCATAAAATGATCCATTATTTAGATAAATTCAAGAGTTTAATTAATACAATATTTTTTATCAAGATATAGATGTTCTGAATAAATATATAAATTGGATATTACAATGTGATTTGTTCCCCTATCAAAATAAATATCAAAATAAAATAGTATGATTATTTAAAATATTCATGGACACCACTCTACAAGAAGGTTTTTGTGTCACAGAATAATCCAAATGTTTATAGAATATTCATAATAAATAACAAAAATAGTTTTTCAATGGAGTCTTATAAATATAATAAGATAGATATATTATTGGATAAATTAATAGAAAAAGTTCCATGGAACATAAAATGATTTACATAAAAATAAATATTTAAAATAAATATTTATGATAAATCTATAGAAACTTTTTAGAGTAGTTTTCCTGATAAAAAAGAAGGATAGAGTTCAATAGACTTTTCATGTTTTCATAATGGAAATAAAATTTTTCTTTCTGTATTTAATATAAAAGATGAAAAGATATTGAAAAAATATATTAAAAAAGTTATTTGAAACAAAATATTAGTGTTTATAACGAAGAGATAAATATAACGACAAGGAAATATGAAAATTTCATTCTCATAGTTATACTCGAAATCAAAGAGTGAGAATAAGAACATACTTGTGTAGCTGTATATGTGAAAATAGGAATCAGTATAGTAAAAACATTCAAAATGTTAGAAGGAGTGGAAGAATTTCCGATTGTTGAAAAAAATAATTAAATAATTATTAATGTATAGGGTGTGCGTAAACTATCTGAAGCCAATGATATATCAGTAGTTAATGGTTATCTCATACATACTATATTATAAAATATTGTTTCTAGGATATTATCATATCTAGAGTTTTACAAGATCATATTAAGAATAATCTACTTTTGTTGAGTATTAAATGTTATAAATTCATTTTTTCATGTTTGTGTGTGTATGTTAGTGTTTTTTAATATCTATATTAAATTATTCTAACTAGCTACTAATTTTTTTCATGAGAAAACATAACATAATTTTTAATCACACCCCCACCCCCTCTTGGTGATTTTACTGATCCTATTAGTGGTATTTAAAATTTTAATAGAACCATCCATTTATCCAATAGTTTTAGGATGATAGATCATGATAATCATCAACGGAGTACCACTGGACTCTAGAAGACCCTCGAAATATTGTATAGAAAAATGGTATCTTTATTAATAATGATATTTGAAGGTATACCATTAGAAATTAAAATATATAACAAATTTATATTTTTAAAAAATATAACCATAAGACATTCCTTAATAGAGATTAAAAAAGACGAATTATTTTTCCTATACATGATCACTAAAGAATAATTCCATAAAAAATGAGTTTGAAGTAGTCAAATAATAAAATCCATTGACACCAAATCTCGCTCTCATGTTGGAATTGGTAAAGTATGGTTTATTTTTTCAATTCTCATCTTAGATATGAAAGAACATGAGTAAAATAGTAATATATTCAACAATATCTCTTCCAATACATCACCAAAAGTTTTGAAATTTAATATTATAATTTATCATGGTAGTTCCATCCTTCACATCCCATTGGCAATGATTATAGTTTTTAATCACTACATTACATAATGTAAGAGGAACTATAAGATATATTTTGTGTTGTATTACCCCCTCAATAAAATTAAAATGTTCCATATTTTACTCGAAACCAAATAAAATTCAACTTTTATGTTATCATTTAGTATTTTGAAACATCTATAAATAACATTAATTAAAAAATTACTGGGTTTGATTTTATATTAGATAAAAATAATATATATCTTTTACTGTTCTTATTTAAATTCCACTCCATAATAATATTCATCAATCAATATTAATATTATGATGACTTCATTGATTCTAATTTAAAATTACTATTTAGATCACTGAATAAAAAATTAAATTTCTCTACAGAATAATAGAAATTTAAATAAAAATTCTAAATATATTCACCCATCAATTATATTTAAAATTAAAATCCTCTAACAAACATAAATCACATTAACATAGTATTTTTACAAATAGTTAACCTTTAACAAAACAATTATTATTGTAAAAAGTTTAATGTATACATGATCGATACTTATTAAATATAATGGATGTCTTAATTCTGTTCTTGAGGGTGTAATTGGTGAGATTCATGTGCCAGCACAGTATTATTTTTAAGGTCTTATGGAAAAGAATATTAAAATCAGCCTAAGGCCCAATAATTTTTTTGTCATATTATTTAAATAAATCCTCATAAAGGACAATGTAAGCCACGACTATTTCTAGAGAAGATATTTACACATTAAATTTATAACTTATTTAAATAAATAATAATTTCCAACGATTTAAATTCCTTATTCATTGTCAAATTGGTTGAGTAATCTTCTTATACGATCATTTTGATGAAGGATTCAATGATAGAATCCCTCAATCTATAATCCCCACATTCTATATGAACCATTAAAACACCCATAGAATCAAAGGTGCTAATGTGAATGATTCTCACCGACTGAACCATTCAGTATTAATCCCATAAAAAATAACCCCTTCTCTTGAATGATTATCCATTTTCTCTTGAATACATTGGTGGTATAGTGAGGATCAATTCTCTCAATCTTCAATGGATTCTAGAGAATGTCCACACTAGTTTTGTGATAGTTCTCTTGAGAGAAATGTTGTACATAAAAAATTGTATTATTTATAACCTATATATTATTTAAATATCATTAAATTTATTTTTTAGAGAATAAGTTTTATCACAACATCCCTTGAACAGTTTCTAAATTCTAAGAAAAATGTCATATCATATAATAATAACTATATTAGTATTATTATTTTTATTTACATTAGGTTTTTAAAACTCATGGTAAATTTTATAAAAAATTCACAATTAAATAGAATGATATTAATTCAAATGATATTAAATATATCATTCCCACATCAATGATAACTCAGTATATCAATATTCCTTATCATTTATTGAACCATTAATAGTGAATATTTATTTAAATAAAAATATATCACTATATAATTCATTCAATAATTATTTATTTAGAAACTATATACTGGAAAATTATTATTAAATAGAAATTAATAGAAATAATTATTATAGAATTAAATTAATATGTAATTTAAGTGAGGTTATTGATACACATAGTTTGTGAACCATTAAGCCACTAACAGAATAAAATTAGGCTCCAGGCCTAAATTCCATGATCTGCTACAAGAAACATGATAAAGAACCCATAGAGAAAGTTGTTAATTCCATAAGAATAACACAATCAAGTAAATAATCATGATGTAATATAATATCTTTATCATAATATCTCATTAAGTTGGTTTAATTAAAAGGTTTATCAACCTATGTTATTGATATAAATTTCATCAACATTCATGAATTGAACTTTAAAATAAAACCTATATGTCTATGGACATAATAAAATTGGTCAACTCTATTAAAAGGGCCTGATATATTTATATCATTTAATTAGAAAATTATAAATCATTTCTTGATTTATTCAATAATTCCATGTATCATGTTATACTCCCAACATATCATAACTCTCCACGGCAATTTTTTATCACAATCATGGTCAATACATCCAAGTACATGAATTGGGATATGAATTAATATTAATCTAAATTATATGGATAAATAAAGAAATCTATAGAGAGGAATATACATTAACACATATAACATCTGGAATTCCAATCGATAGTTTTGTTCTAATAACCTTCTCCCATAATGATCACCAAGTTATAAAAACATGAGAAGAAGTATCATGGTATTATAAGCCTCCAAAAACCTAATAAATTGTATTAACTATGTCATGTTAAATAGAATTATTATTTATATATAGAATATATTTAATAATATCAATCTTTCACTTCTAGGTTCCCATTATTATGGGAAAATTATATAACCTTTTGTTGTGATGGACACTTTAAAAAAATTATCACATTAATATCAAATATAATAATACCCATCATGTGATAAGATATTTATTAATTTTCAACACTTTTAAAAATTACTTAATCTAATGTAAATGTTATTTGGTTATTGGAATTATATACTAATATACACACATAATCTTTAGATCCAACTAACAACAGAATTGATTCTATCATCTCTCAAAATAAATTTATGTTTTTGGGATATTACAATTTAGATAATGGGTCTTGCATGTTCTGTTACATGAAAATGCTTCATAATGTTACCTTACCTATTTGAGAAAATTCCATCAAGCTATGATACTTTTGAAATATATGTATCAAATGTTGATATGATCTAGGATACTCAGAATGATCCACCAATGTGGTATTATCACAATAGAATGTGGTCATTATATTTATTCTTAGAACAAAATCAACCACCTAAAAAATTTAATTTTTCCACAACATTTATTTCTATGGTCTAGAAGATTCAGTACACATGGACTCTACATTATATTTAGTGACTAATAGATTATTTGATATTTTCCAACTCATAGAAACATGATTGATGGTGAACACAGATCCTACCTACAATTTTAGACCATCTTGATCTATTTTAAATCTAGATTTTGTATTTCCACTATTTAAAAATAATCATCTCCTTTGATAAATGTGGACTTTTCATTATAAAACTAAAGTAATTTGGGATAATCTAGACTACCAATGAATGGGATTATCCAATTATTTACATATATCTACCTAACATGCTTAAGGAGAAGGTAGTCTCAATATTAGAACACAAAAACAACAAAATGATATATCTTTTCACTAAAAATTAAGAAATCCTACTTAACAACTCACACTTATTGTGTCTATGGACATAATTTCATAGATATATGTATACTATGTGACAGTAGTAAAATTCACCTCATTGATTTTTCAATAATTAATCTGGTCAAAATATTTCAATGTGTGTACCCTCATGTGATCCTAGAAACCACATTGATCTATCATGAATGATCATGATCCGTATAATGTTTCTTGTTTCTGCTAAGTCCTTTATGGTGAAACATGAGGTAAACCAAAACATAACTAACCAATATATTAGTATATTGTTTCCAATTAGTGATATATCATCAAAATATTCAAATAGTAGAATGAATACATTTCTATTAAAATGTATATAGACATATGGCCCATATTAATTCAGTAGAAAACATGATTTTATTATGGATTCATCAAAGTGAATGATTTATGATTTGGATTCTTATGTTAATCCATATATGAATATCTATAAATTTTATACCTTATTTGAGTCTTTTGATTTCCCACACGCCTCTAGTTATTCTAGATATACATCTTCTATAGGGTTTCCATAATGAAATTGGTTACGAAATCCATCCAAAAAATCTTGTTATCATGGTTATTTTTATTGGAAATTAAAATTATAAGGAATATAATAATAGAAACAATGAAAATTTATTTTTTAGGGTTTATTCCTTTAAATGTTTTAAACACTTTTTCCATTATTCATACCTAAATTATTATAATTTTATCAACCTTTCTGGTTTCCTTTTGAATATCCATTTAAAAATAGTAGGCTAAAAAACAACAGATTGATCAACTAGAACCCGATTTAGGTTTTGGTATGTGGAATCCATTTTATAATAATGGATTCTAACCATAATTAATCATTGATACTACTTACTACTTCCTTCTCATTGAAATGATCATCATTATTAACTAAAAATGAGTTTTCGTTATCTTTGAATGAAAGAAGCATATCTAGTCCTCTTACCTCTATAGTGATTTTATGTAGTACATGAGTATTTGGAACAACCCCATATATGGGGCATTAAAAAAAATTTATTATGTTATCTCATGGGTATCTTGACCATCAACTTTATATAAATCATTATTTATCACTTTATTTCTTTGGGATATGTAATCCCTCTCATGAAATATGTCCTATCATCCCACTATTACATTTATTATTTATTGTTATTATATGTAATATCAACTTTTTCAATGGGATATCATATAAAAATACAAAGTATGTGTTATTATTATTTTCTCCATAATTTACCATAAGAAATCTTCTTCAACCCCATTCCAGAGAATGTGATTGAAAGGGTTTCTTTTGAAACAATAAAAATGTATTCACTGTTTCTTTTGTTTGAACATGGATCATTTCATTGGTCCTAATCTCTAATTCATAACTATTAATGTATAATAAATTTTATACTTGAATCATCATCAACAATACTATGTTCAAAATGGTTAGTTCCTTTTTTCACTAACCCCATTCCACTATGTCATATAAAGGGGTGTATGTTAATAAATAATCCCAAATTCCCTATGATAGTGGATGAATTTATATTACAATATTTTCTACCCTGATTTAATTGAAGTATCATTATATTGTAACTATGATAATTCTAAAATTCATTTTTCATGTCTTTCAATTTCTAAAAAGGATTGAAATGAGATTAATCATATTCATATATACAGAAGTCATTATTAAATGTTATGAAATAAAAATATACATGTGACACCCCATAGTTCATATGTATATATATGTTTGAGTTTTATTAATCTTATGATTTGTTCATGGGGGTCCTGAGTGTCGACGGTTGAAACCTGGTGTTTTTGGAGGAAAAAATTAGTCACATAATTATTGCACAGTTTTTCTAATCATGCGGCTGACCATTCCAGACATTCATTAGATGGGAAAATGGGATTAACACGATTTATGCACCATTTTCCAAACTCTTTTACTCCTTAAAGGTAACCTCATTTACTTTTTCTAGGTGTATAGTTCCACCCACATTATTGGAGCATGTTTTCTCTAAACATTTGTCAAAACCATGCGGTGCTATCCATCTCACATAGAAAGTTGATTTTTAGTAATTTATTCAAATTGGGTTCTTATGTATTAGAGGTTCATTTTAAATCCCTATAATATATAAAGACTTACCTATGATGGTGGATCTCTCCTGGTTATTTAGTGGTTATTATTAATTGGAATCATGGTATTGGGGATATTTGTAATCCCCATTCTTCATGGTTTCTTCTTCCTTTTCACATAAACTTTCTTATATATATATTTTTGTGGAAGTATTGGACTGTAATGGGGATTTTGTATGATTCCATGGATTAACATTAAATAGTTAATCTCTCTTCAATTTTTCATGCTTAATTTTTAAATAAATGATATATATTTTATGATTATCTAATTATTTTTGTTTTTTGTGACATGTAATGGCAATTGGGTATTAAAATGGTTGGTTATCCAAATGGGTGTTGGTTGTTTTCACAAATTGTTTTTCTAAAATGGATCAAAAAGTTTTTATGGTTTAAAAATGATTTATAAAGTTGATTGACTAATAATTTTACCTCAAGAAATGTGTTATGATAAAATTGGAATGGTTTATTCAGAAATGGATTATGTTTTAGGTTGTTTATATGGGAACATGTTTTTGATCATGTTGGCATGTAGTAGCACATGGGTTAACCAATAAGTGGGCAAGGGATTTGTTTGAGGGACCATGTGATCCTAAGAATGAAAAATCAAGTTGTCTATCATATTTTTTTTTCTAAGAGGCCATTTGATCCAATGGATGGAGGACCCAGCACCATAATTTTGGTTTCCAAGGGTACATGAGAGCCTTTAGGTTGAATGACTGCGAGGGATTCCATGTTGGGCTCAGGGAGAACCGTGAGACCCTCAATTTACATAGCTAGATAGAATAAATTGTTACTCACTAAAAATAGGCTACATATTTAGATCCATAGGTTCACATTACTCATATCATAATGGTTTATATGCTCTATGAATTTTATTAGTTCTATTTTGAAGTGATGATATTTATTATACAAATTTTTTTGTTATGTAGTTACATGATGATTCTGTTATGCATGCCTTCTTTGTGTTGGGTTTACGAAGCCTGTTTTTCGTTTTTATTTATTTTTTCAATGTTAGAAATTGTTTTAATTTAAATTTTAAACCATAAGGCTTTTAAATGCTACATTGTAAAATGGTATGTTTTAAAAGTTGTTTGGTTTTAAAAAAATATTGAACTAGTTTATTAATTTTCATAGTTAAAAGCCTTAAATGGATTTATGGGGGTATCACAATGGGATTCATACCTCAAAACCTATTTGGACCATTGTTTATTTGTATATTTTTTTAGGACATAAGTAATGGTAAGTTCACCATGTTCTAGGGTGTCTCTACATGACTACCATCATTTGTGTTTTGTGGGGGAGACGTGGTCTCATAGGGTTTAACCCATGTGGGGTCATTCATGGTATTTTTTATTCATTGGGATTTATATATAGGAATTATTTATCAATTTTCTCATTCTTTTGAGTTTTGGTCTTTTGACATGTGGTACAATGTATATATGTTTATTTGGGGAAAGCTTGTATTGTTTTATTTATGTCATTATGGTATCTTCTTAGTATTTTTTCACACTATGTATGATTGTGTTTATGTTTAGTTTACTCTAATGCGAGTTGTGTGGCCATCTCATTTTATGGATGGTTTATCCCAGTTTATTAGTGGTGAAACTATTCACAATGAGATTGTTGGTTATGCTCAATGTTGGTTTCCATAATGTGGAGAACAGGGATGCACTTCAGACTATGTTGTGGGATATCTTGTGTGAATGTTTTAGTTTACCCAGGTCTACCAATTAAATAATTTCATAAAAGTTTTTTATTTATGATTCAATCATAGATTAGGGATAAGAACATCGGGGCTATAGAGTAAGGTAAGGGGGAGTTCCTTTCTATATCTTATTTATGTAAAACCTCCATCATCTACGGGCGGTTTGGGATTGTGGTTTTGTTTCTAGCCCAATTATTGGTTTTCCCATAATATTTTGATGTATTTTCCAATCTATTTCATGTTTTGGGGTAAACCCTAGAGCCATTTTTCACATTAGTGGAGAAATAGGGATCTCTAGAGGAATTTCATTGTTAGTGTTCGTGGTTAGTAGTAATTGTGCATAGCCTATTTCAACTTCCTTCCAACTCTAGTGAAACGTGCATTGTTGGTACATGAATTCCTAAAACATGTGTCCAAATCTTTTACAGTGAGAAATACATAGTATTTTTGTTATTTTTATTTAGTTATTATTTTTAGCTTCTTCTAATTATAGTTTTTCTTATTTACACACATGATGGGGGATTTCAGTTGGTTTTTTGTTGTTTGAATTTTGAATTTTTCTTGATGAAGCATGTCTTTTTGTTCGTGTAGGTAATTATAATCATAATGAACTCATCCAATCATAGAAAGTGTTTTTTGGAGATTAACCAATAGTGAAACCCTCCTATTGATCCAGATTTGGTGGTTTTTGTGATTTATATGATCCCAACCATAGGTTGTGTGGGTGGTTGTGGGCATACATGGATGTTGGACCATGATCAAGAGTTCTCAAAGAAAAATACACCAGTGTTCAATGGGTTTATAGAACCCAATCAGACTAAGTTGTGGTTGGATCGTAATGAGTGTATCATTGTGTTCATTAAGACCCATCCGACATGTAATGTGGGTTTTACCATGTTAGTGCTAGAGGGACCAGAAAGAATGTGGTGGGAATTGTTGGTGCTCTTAAAGAGGAATGATGATCCCACATGGACCACATTCAATTACGTGTAAAATTGGTAGTTCTACTAATATACCTTAATGTTGGTGAATTCCCATGAGCTTATATAGTTTAGAAAAGGTGATAGTTCGGTGATGGAGTGTTCCATCATATTTGTCATGTTGGTTTATGTCTCTCTATATCTCCTCATGAACGATTACCTCAAGGCTCAACATTCTGAAATGGGATTAACGGAAAATATCATATATTTGATCATTATCGTATGTATACTAATAAATTCATTAGTGGTTAGATAGGATGTGATGGAAGTGGTATATTTGACTGGGATACATGTCTTAGTTGTTTTCCTTTAGAGGAATGTTTCCAAATTTCATCACTGGGATAAAAGCGTAAGCAAGAAACTCTCATCGGAGAAGTTGAAAGAGTGTCTGACAATCTTAATGTTTAGTTCTCATGGATTATTTTGGGAATAATATCATTTTATGTTATTACTATGTGTATTTAGAACATAGTAGGCGGAATTGATCAGAGACACCAAGACATGCCATCGGTGTGGGCAGTAAGGGCATATCCAGTGCTTCTGTCAGCTGGCATGGTAGGGGAACATTTTAGGGTCATCATTATTGAAGGGTTATCTAATTCAATCAATGTAACCCAATGATAGAGGATCCAGAACTAATGGTTGGATATATTTTCACAATGGTAATAAGTAATAGGGAGGGTCTGAGTAAGGGTGTCTCTTTATGGATGATCCTTTAAAAGAATACTCAGATTCTGAGTCTGGAAAATATAGAGGTATAAGGTTTATTTCATCTTATATAGAATATTTTTTTAAACAAGAACGCATCTATGTTTTGATTAAACTTATGTTTTTTTATGGATTTGGTATACACTCCATGTTGACACCTTATTTTATATATTTTATAACCTCAATGGGTATAAAGAAGTAGAATTGTTTTATGTGCCATGTGTTGTGTGTTACAGTAGCAGGCATGAATGTCACCTGGGACATCCTTGTATTGAACATAGAAAATTTATAACATATTATCAATATGCATTGGTTGATCAGTTTAAAGGTAATTTTTGACTGTTGTCATCATAGAATCTAGTTCTATACTTCTAATAAGATAACTCACATATTTACAAGTGTCTTTGATCTCAAATTAGTAAGGGTATAATGGGTTTCTTTATAGTTGGGAATGATCTTGTTCCAGTTGTCTAGGTTTTTTCTCAAGGATGTTGATCAGTGTTCAATGGGTGAGATTCCAATGGTCGTTGATAGGTATGTAGATTTGTTTCCACTATTTTTTAGGATTTCCTATCTATTAAGAGTTTGATTTTACTATCTAAATTTTCTTGGGGTTGATCTGGATAATCATTTTGTCTTACTATATGCATCTATATGAGATAAAGGGGATGAAATTATAGCCAGAATATCTTAAGGGATAGGGTATTATTTCCCCTAGAATGTAAACATGGTATTTTCTGGATCTATTTTCAAAGAAGGCATATTAGATATTATAAATTTTAATAGACTTTTATATTCTTAATTAGGTGACTATGAGGAATAAATAAATATTTCCCATAATTGATGATCGTTTGATCGAATCAGGTCATCATGATAGTTTTCGATGATTGAATTGAAATCTGGGTACCACCAGCTATTTCTCTAGGAATAGGATGTTCCATATAGAGCATTTCAAATCCTATATTAACTCATTGATAATTTGGTTATTCCATATGGGACTACCAATTTTCCTGTATTATTTATGAAGATAATGAACCTGATCAGGCATTACTTTTTGGACACCTTTATAGTCTTGTTTTTGGAAGACATAATAGTGTATTCCATGACATAGGAGGATCATGTAGACCATATCATGGTTATTTTGTGTGTTTTGAGAGGAAAATTTTCCAAATTTAATGCCTAACAAGTTCCATTTTTTGGATTCATGTTGTGAAATTTTTGTCCCACATGATTTCTGGGGCAGAAGTTTCATTGGACTCAAAAAAAGTTCAAGTAGACATGTCTTAGAATCATCCAAAAATAATAGAGATCTATAGTTTTATAGGCCTATTATGATATTATAAAAAATTTATAGGACATATCCAAGATAACTTATACATTGATGGATTTTACCAAGAAATAGGGGAATTTTGATTTGTATGAGAAGTAGCATAGTTCTTTTGATCAGTTGAAGATTTCTTAACATCCACACCCATTTTGATTTTTTATTATAACGGGAGGTCTTATAATTTTTTTATACTTCTGGTGTGGTATTATGTTGTGTGATGATTAAGGATAAACATGTGGTTTCTTATGGATCACGGTATTTATTTCCACATAATTATAATTATCCCAGCCATGACCTGGAGTTAGATGATCTGATGAACAAAATAATGATGTGGGGACATAACCTCTTTGGAGAACATTTTACGGTGTATTTATATAATTCGAATCTGGATTATATAATAACTATGATGGATATAAAACATATATAGAGAGGCTAGGTGGAATACCTTTGGCATTTTGATTTTGAGACTTTATATACCCCTAGGAAGGGAAATGTGGACACTAACACATTGAGAAGGAATCTTCCAGTATTGGTAGTCATGGAATTGGTAGACGAGTGGGGTTTGAGGTGTTTATTTTTTGATCTAATGTTGGATGTGTTCAAGGATGAAGTGTAGGTATTCTTTTCCACTGTTTTGATCACACGTTGTCTTAGTGATCGGGTGAGGATTGAGCATGTATATGAACCAGAGTTCCAAAAGATTAGTAGTTCCTTAAATGGTGTAGATATCTAAAGTTATTTTTATTAATATCTATAAGGATAGATTCACTTATAAATTTCACTGGTTATTAATTTGAACCAGGGGAAGTAAGTCATATATGAGATGTATCATTCTATTCTTCGATTCACCTTGGTGTAACGAAAATGTTTTATACCCTGAGGGTCCAATTATAGTTTCTCAGGATGAGAACCATATAGACATTCTTTTTTTCTAGATTGTTGACCTATTAGAGGATCAAATTACAGCATTACAGTCTTGTCAAGTTATTTTAGGAACATCCCATGTCAGTGTGGTAGTGGGGTGATTTCACTATGGAATTCAATATTGGACTAACTCATACTATGAATGGTAATGATTCCATATGTTTTATTATTGATTTCCTATTGAAATCATCTGACTTTCAACCCATTTGAGAGTCAACAAGTGTAAGGGACATAAGAATTATGTATTTCTGAGATCTTAGTTCAATTTATGGATTTACTTCCACAATAGTGTAATATAAGGAAGTCCAACTTACTTCTTGGTTCTAAAATGAACCCTATGAGGATTTTGGGACCCTTCAAAAGTTGAGAACTACATATCACTTATAGATAAATGGTTAGTCTAAGCAGACCATCCAAACATCCAAGGATTTTTTTTGGGAATGTGTTCATGATTTTATGGTTTCAATGGAAATGAACATAAAATTGGTTGTCTTTTATTATAATAATAATTTTCATTCATTGATTAGGATAGTCTTCTTAATTAATTGAATATGTAGTCAGGAAAACTCTCATGATGCTGGAATGATGTAGGAGATAAATCCTTGGTAGGACTCAACCTAATCTAGGAGACAAATGTTATAGAGTGTATTATTTATAAATGGTTAGATATATAATTGTTTATACATAATTCAAATTACAAAAGACACAATCAACAACTTCTGTTTCATGTTTGTGATCAAGTGTTTCTATGGGTATCTGTTTTGTCCGGACATTGTTGTTTGGTAAAGTAGAAGAAATTATTTCCATGATAAATCATGGAATTTTTTGTTATAGAGAATATTTGGAAAGAAGACCATTGGTTACAGCTACTATCATGTATGACCTTTATCCATGATATCCTTTATTCCTCCAAACTAAAGTAATACAGTCTAGGCCCATCATAGTTGTTGGAGTGATAGGATTTGGGGTTAGATCCTAATGCAAACATTTTTGAGTATCTTATTCATATAATTGGTGTTTTTAAGAAGATTATCGATCAAAATTTTATCATTTTGATATATTTTCTCTAGTATATAGGATGAGATATCCATGAGGCTTGGGAATGGGATAGTTGGGTGTGGTAGAAGTGTCCTCACCTGTTTTCTTTTGGGGATGCCTTAGGACTTGGGGTGGAGTGTCATTGTATGTAATTTGTGACACCCATAAAGTTACTAGTACATATAATATTGTGTTTTAGTTATCATTGGATGTTTTTGTGGGGTTCCTAGTTTTTTAGAGTTGAAATGTAGTTTTGGGAAGACTAACTAAGCCACATTGTTTGTGAACAGTTTGTCTCAACATGCTGCTAAATGTCCAAAGTTTTTGTAAGTTAGGATAGTGGGTATCTCATAGTTTTTTCATGGCTATCCAAGTAATGTATCTTATTAGGGGTAACTATGTGGATATTTTGGGTGTCAAGTGGTACCATCACAGACGGTGCATGGTTCTCCAATACATGCGCCAAAACCGTGAAGCCCTATCTAGCTCACATAAATAATGGATTTAAAAAAAATACCCATGTTTTGTTTTTAGGCTCAATGTCTCAAATTTGTCCCCCATCATGAACATCCCCTTATTATTGGTGATGTATATCTCCTTCTCCTTTATTTTTATATTCAATAGGAAATCATCATATTTTGGTTTGAGGTCATCCCATTTCATCAAGGTTTCTTCCTAATTTTTCCTTCTCCTTGACTATTCTTCCAATTTTTGGATGTGTGAAACCCTAGAGGGGTTGATGGACAAATATAGGTTATTTAATAATGGTAATGTTTTTTCATCTTTGGATTTTTATTCCATGATTATTATCTTATGGGTGGAAATCATCGAATGAAATGAGATTTCGACTGAATCATATATAGGTGTCCCTATTTAAGGGCATTTTCCACATATCACCAGTAAATTATGAATATAAATCATATTTTTCATGTTTAATTTAAAAAATTAAATGATATATGGTTCATTTTTATTTCATTTATGTTGTTCTTGATTAGTATTTTTACATTTCGTTATTAATATTTTTGTATTTTCAAACAGATGTTGTTTGTTTTCTAACAACGTGTTTGTTAAATATAACGAAGAGATTTTATGCTTTCAAAAGGATTTATAAATTTGATATAACAATAATTTAACTTGAAAAGTGTGTTTTCACATAATTTTAATGGTTTTTTAAATGTATTATGTTATAGCTTGTTTAATATGGTATAGTTTTGTGATCATATTGGCATAGAGTTTCACATGGGTTACCTATGGTGTTAGCATGTGTTTTGTTTTTGGGAACATTTAAGAATTTAGAGGGAAGACCATTTGAGATTCAATTTTTTTCTGAGTGGTCATGTGAACCATTGTATAGACGACTATGTGATCCCTCATTTAGGTTTCCAAGGGACAAGGGGGCCTTTGGGTTTGAGGACCATGAGATATTCCTTATTGGTCCTGGTGAAGACCATGGGATCTTTAATTTTCTTAGCTATATAAATTTTTTAACTCATTCATGACAGTCATTATGGTTAGAGATCTGGGTGTACATTAACCATGTGAATTGGTTTATATGTTTTGTGAATTTTTTTATCTCTATTATAGTATGATGAGATATATTATGTATATTGTTTATTTAAGTGGTTACATGATTATGGTGTTATGCATTACCTTGTTGTGTGGGATCTACATAGATTTTTTTCCTTTTTTATTTATTTATTCCAAGTTGGAAAATGTTTTGGAAAAGTAGTTTCATTTGAATTTGAAAATTCAAGGGGGTTAAAGGTGTATTTGAAAATGGTATGTAATCTAAGTGGTTCAGTTTAGATTTTATTTAAACTTGTATATTAGTCTTCATAGGTAAAATCATTACATGTAGTCATGGTGATATCCTACAAGGATTTATGCCTCATGCTCATATTGTGTCGTTGAACATTTTTTTAATTTTATTATAGGATAAATGTAAAGGAAAGGGAACCATGTTATAGGGTGGATCATCTTTATTACCATTGTATATGTTTTTTGGATGAGACGTGGTCTCCAAGTGTTTGGTACATGTGGAGTCATCCTTAATATTTTGTATCCATCAGAATATATGTATAGGCTTGTATTGGTTATGATACCATTATTTTGTAATAATGGATTTTGAATTGAGGTACCATATATATATGTACAGTTGTTGAATTATTTTATTATCTATTTTATGCTTTTATGGTATCTTCTTTTGATTTTTTATGTACTATGTTTGTATATATTTACATGTGATTGAATTTTATAGGAGTGGTGTAGATCTCTCATCTTATGAATGGTTTATACAAGTTTACCAGTGATGAAACTATTCCAATAGGGATTTTTGGTTATACCCTATGTTTATAGGTAGTTCATGACAATCATGAATGGACTTCAAACCATGTCACGGACCATAATGGGTGATTTTTTTGGGTCAAATGGATCAGTTCATTACAATCCACCTCAATATTCAACTAAAAATGTTATATACACCTCTTTATGAAATAATTAAATATAATATGTAGCCCTTTTAACCCCTCCAAAAAATAGTGTTTTGGAAATTTTTCCATTAAAGAAATAATGTCACATACCCACTTATTTTAGTTATAAAAAATATTTAAATATCTATATTGTTATTTCCCTTTCAAGTGCTTCTTTTTTACATGAAAATTTTGGTCATGTAAAAACTAGGTGTGAAATGAGTCATGTTAACATGATTCGTTACCAATTTATAGCAATTTATTTTCATATTCTTATATATAATCATTGTTATTAAGATGTTCCTTACCCTAAAAATGTTATCCTTATAATATTGGCATATTTTATTAATAAATATGAATTTAAAGACATCCATGTAAAAAATATATTGAGATATTATTTTATTAGTATCACATGTAATGTAATAATATTTCTCAATGTAAATAATCATTAATATCAATAATGTAAGGTGGTGGTATCTTATATCCATGGTAGCCAATTTTACTCTTTTGGAAGCATGCCGATCCACGGAACCTCAAGAAACATTCATGAATCTACATTTTTCATGTATTTAGATAAACAAAATTTACCGTAAGATATATCTAATACTAAATTGGTATATATTGATCGGTTACATTCAAATAAATGCACTAGACTCCTTCCATTTCATCTTTATGGGGGTGTAGTTCTTCTTCATTTCTCCACATGAACATCATTTTGTATATGTTTCTTATCCTACCATTTCATATACTTTCACTTATTATGATGGTGTGAAGAATATTTAAACATAGACATAGTCTTAGGATTATTTTCTTTTACTATCCTCTTCTTTACCATAAATACTAATGGCTTTTCATTCGTTGTGTCCTTATTTTCATGGAGAACCCTGGTAAGAATACTCATGAAAGGATTCGTAATAACTTTTTATATAATAGTTCATAATAAAAAGAAAAATCTATGATTGGGTGACATATTTATTATTTTTCTTCACATCTCAATAGATAGCTTAAAATCGAATATTTATAAATTCTAAATAAATCCCATCATCATTATTCAATATGATTTGGTTGGTTCACCTTCTATAAGGAGGTATGTAAGGAGTTACTTGGATATATCACACCACTAATTTTTATACATCTCCTAAAATTTATCATAAAGGTGAGACACCATGGTTTATACATTCATAAATTAATAAATCTTCCATTGGTCACCATTATTGGATGATAATATCAAACAAAAGATACCAAACATATCAACCAATTGTTTCAGGTAACTTGAGTGATCTTCCTTACTCACCTATTTATAAGGATCATCAATAATAAAGGATTCAAATTTTATCACTTCCAATATTAGTGTAGTGTGAGGTGAATTACCATGTATCACTTCTGGAGGATACTGTCAATTGGGAGATTCTCTTTCACCAATATGGATCAAAGTTATTTTGTTGATTTCATGTTATCTTCCATTTTCAAGAAAAAAAGGAATTGATGTTTTAATACTTAATCATGATCACAAAAACATGATATAATATATTTTTTATTGGTGTCTAATTATTTTATTAGATTCCAGTATCCCATAACAATATATTAATAATATCCTATAAAATTGAAATTCTTGATTAAGGGAACTATAAATACCTTCCCACAATCTCATCTTGTTCTTGAAAAAATATTCCAATGTATTTTTGAATTTTGGTCTTTCTTATTGAATTAAATCAATGATCTATGATCCATTTTGTGTATTCCCAAATACTAAGATCCATAATTTTTATTTCCTCAACCCTTTCCTTTTATTTACCCCAATTCTTACCTGGTAAATTAACCTTTGATTTTAAAAATATTAAGATAACCAAAAACATTAATAAAACACCCTTATAAAAAAAGACAACCTCACTTTGGATAAATTAAAACTTTAAACTATGTTTTTTTTGTAATGTTAATTAATTTAATGCTCTAATTTCTTAATATATTCAAGGGGTATTTTTATCTTATTCATAAATATCCTTTATTCTAACTTCTTATATGGGTGACACTATTTTTTGATTTATTTAATTAACATAGAATATTTTATAATATACTTTTTGAATAATAAATTATTATATTTTCTTTCATGATTTCTAATTTATTTAATTTATGTAGTCTCATTAAAAATAAAATAAACCTAAATAATTGACCATGAACTATGGTGAAATAAAATAAATATATATAAGGAATGATTATTGTAATTTCAAATGGTTGATGTATTGAGTAATTGATAAAATAACCCTTCATATTATGGGAGTAAATCCTTAAACAAATATTGGTTTATGTTATATTTTTCCACTTATTAATTTGTGTATCACCTTTCTAATGAATTTTGTTGTGTTTTATAATACTCTAGAATATTTTTAGAAATATTTTAGGAGCTAGGCACTGAGATTTCATGAGATTCTGAGGCCCAATGAGCCCAGAATTGGTATTTTAAAAATAATAAATATATTAATATCATGACCAGGCAGTATTTCTATAAAAATTATAAACCCCCAAAAGGTTTCTTGGATGGAAAATGTAATACCGTTGTTGAATTCAAAATGTGGATTTTACCCTAGACTTAATATAATATTTATCAGTTTCGAGAGCATTGGTAAAGTGTTATCACTAATGAAGATATTTAAATAAAATATTTTTTTATTTTTTTTCCGTAGAGACCAGGAATCATCAATTTAAATATGGAAATTTCTAATCACTTGGTTTAATCACATAAACTAGAGATTATGAAGATTTTTTTGGAGAGGATCACTTGAAAAATCATTGGCAGGTGACATCCGATCAAGATCCAAATTAGGATATTGTGCCAATCCATCAATGACCACAATTTATGATAATTATTTATTAGGGATTGATCGAAATCAATGTAGTTTGTATTTTATCCATGTTTTGATTTATCCAAAAATAATGGAAATTAATCACCTAACAAATTTATTCATGGACCGATCATTCCATTCAAGTTATTGCATTATCTTCTTATGGCATAATAATTGATATAGTTTTGATTTAACTCTTTCCCTTTATACATATACATATAAAAATTAATTTATTCCAACATGAACATTGGTTGGGGTTCATTACTAATGTTTTTGATTTTTCATTTTATCCCCTCGTTCTACTTGTCTTCATCGTTGGAATTTTCTTTTAGACTATGATTTGATGAATACATAGTGAATGCTCATTGTTCTTTTGGTATTTTGAGAAAATAACCTCTACCTTGGTTTTGGGATAGGTATCTAACATAATAGTTGTGGTACAAGATGTTGGATGTAGATCCATGTATGGATCGTGGGTTCATGAAAAATGTTTAACCTGTGACACTAAAGAGGAGCAGCGTCAGGTATTTCTAGAAAATCGGATATAGCCAGAATCAAGCCAATGACGGTGATAGAGTTTGGTCTATAGAATATCCTTGATGAAAAACATGATTTCTAGTGAAATTGGACACCACAACGGCATGAGAAAAGCATTGTGAAGAGATATGGGATTATGGAAAATCCCTATATATAAGGAATGTACATCAGGAAGACACACTGTGTATTGAAATCAATAATTTAGCTATAATTTTCAGGGAATTTCATAGATCACACAATGTTTGGTCCTAACCACATGTTGTGTGACACCAAGTAAGACATGTCGGTGTGTATAGAAAGTACACAACAAAGATTCCATGTGTAATTACATGCCGGGTGGGCCACTCCACACATTTTTTACAACCATTAAGGCCACTTGGAATGTATAAGGAGTACACACTCAAGAGATCATGTGTCCCAATACACCATATGTGGCACGCTACATGCTATGTATTTGGGATGTACTAGGGTAGACCAAGGTACATGACCAGAGCCTTGTACATAGACATGGAAAAGTAAACAGGCATGACCTGGTGTACACAGTCATGGTATGATGGCTTTCTGAGAACCATATTGACACATACACATTTTGAACCCTCTGAGGACACAATGTGGACTTTTTATAATTCATTAATTTTGAGCGTGAGATCCAGGAAGCCACAGTTCTTGTGAGACATGGAATATACCCCGAGGGGAACACTATGTGCTCCATTGTGGAAAGGTAAGAGTCTTATTTCTTCCCATATCATATTTTCTATGAGCTTGTATGAGATTACATGGAATATTATGTGTTTACTAAGTTCCCTTGTACCATTAATATAAGGGTTTGTTGTAGCATATCATTCTCATCGTAAAGGGTGGTGCCTATTCATTTTCATAATGATCAGTTCAATGTGGTTGAGTTCTCTAATTTTGGAGTGTGTAGTTTCATTCCTCCTCTATAGATCCCTCAGTGACTTGGATCATGTATCCCTCAAGGAGTTATAGAGAGATCTTCATTTCCTTCATGTTTCCATTATTAGGGTTTGGGGAATTGATGTGACCGACACTTACAAGGTTAATGATCCCATTTATAGTTGCATGTTTCTAGCATGGTCTGGTATCCCCATAGTGAGCCCCATGTATTGAACCACTATCTATTTATTGATATATGATCATTATTATATGGTTTAGTCAAATTTATTGGGTTTATTGGATGAACCCCCTCAGTATCCTTTTTTGTTTTTTCTTATCTATAATTTACAAACATGGCCTTTGGAATGCATTTCATTATTGGTTGTATTTCATAGGGAGAGGTTCCTCTCAGATGAGCATGACCTCTGGAATGATTTTCATTAGTGGAATCTATGCTTATGGAGATTTTTCTTCTAGATGAGTATTTTATGGAACTTTTGAGTAGGATTCCTATGATTAAAATATTGTTGTAACCATACCTTGAAATTTTGTGTCAATTATTAGTATATCTAAATGTTTTATTTTATGTATCACTTTATGATTGTTATATCTTGTGATGAGCTAACTACTCAATATTCTTTATTATTAGTTTTGGTGTGTTGAACTATGTATTTTTACACTCACCCTTATTTGGGATTTTTCAACACATGTCATGTATTATGTATAAGATAGAATCTTTTATAGATTCCTTGGAAGTCTAAGAGAATGTAGGGATTAGATTGTGTCAGGAAATCTATGGTGTATATCATTGTTGAATTTGATAACAATCCACTCCTTCTAATACGGTCGCACGTTATTTTACATTTTTGTATGAGAATTTATTTTGACCCATTGATGTCTTCCAATACTTTAGTTCATACATTAATTATGGTATTATATATTTATACATGCACTGTAATTAATTATTTACATTTCATCATTTATGATATTGGGTATGTGTGTGTGTGTGTAGAGATACATTACTATAATGCCTCCCATGTGTGTGATATGCCTACTCGTCATTAATCACCATCCTATAGCCTATTAGAGTCTTGTTTGGGGTGGTTTTTGTATGAGACCTATTAGGTCAGGTTGTGACATAGGGGGATCATATGTGGTTCATCCTCAGATTTTTGTTGGAGTAATACCCATTATAAGGATTTTATTGGGATTTATAGAAACCATGTTAATGGTCTTGAATTGACATATCTAGACCGAGATCTAGTTTTAATGTGAAGGAAGATGTATCCATTCAAAAATACTTTGGTAACCTTCATATTGATTCGGTACTTGTAGGCACTGGTTGTAGGGAAATATTTCTTACATGCATCATATAGGAATGGGTTGTGGTTACCCTATTCATCTCATGTCAAATCGCCTGATATACTAATTAATTGTGGTTTTTCTTTTCTTCTATCAATATATATTCACAATGATATTGAGTGAGGTTTCTATAGTAGAGTGGATATTATTACCTAATGAGTGGTGATGCCCTCGTGAGTGGGATTATTCATGTGGCAGTCATTCTTCAAGATGGTCATCAAGTGCTGCTTTATCCTATTGATCATATCATAGACCCACCACCAATGGGTTAGGTGGATCCATAATGTTATACTTAATGGTGGATGGATAATTTGGTGTTTCACCATGGCATGAAGGGTTCAAGTTTGTATCATGAGCTTCTGGGGTAGGGTTCACCTTGGGTGTAGGGTCAACAAGACCCATTGATAATAAGAGTTTGAAAAAATCAAAAAATTCGATTCTTTGATTATGACCTTGATGTTATATCTATTATCTGAGGATGATGCGTATCTATAGTTGTGATGGAAGAAGAAATGTCTTTTGGGATTGTCTTGCTTATTTTTTAAATCAGAGAGGTGGTTGATAGGCCACCTAGGCAGAGGTAGCGGCTGGAGAAAGAATATCTACAGGGATACAGATATGATGGGGGAGATGGGGGAGAAGATAGAGTAGGTGGGTGATTTGGTATGATTCTACCATTGCAACCCCCAGGTGGACCACTCTAGGCTCAAGATTCTTGTGGTCAAAAACATGGATAGTCGCAGGTGCTATAGGTTTTTACCCAGAGGCTCCAATAGTGTTTTGATACAGACTATGGTAATTGTGTATCCCTATTTTGGTCATGTTTAGATTTGTTTTAGTAATTAGAGGAAGAGGTAAAATACCTACCAGTAATATATTTTTTCAGATGAATCATACAAAACCTTGTGGGTATTCAATGCCACCAAAAGAAGATTTCCTTGATGTGTGGTGGGTGAGTTCCACTAACATTTGTTCTTAAGCTCTTTTCTACATGCTAAGGTGTTAAAGAAATCCCTTGTTATGGTAAACATATCGGAAAGGGAAAGGAGTAGTTACATATAATAGGATATTATAAGGGTTTTTTGGGAATTTTGATGTATGATGTGTGTCTTCACTTCCTCGATTGTATTCTCCACACATAGTTAGGAGCCATTTATCCCTCACCATACCCCTACCCTATTTGATCATTACTGATACTAGTGGATCCTTTTTTATCGACCCTTGTGTTTGAGGTTCCTATATTTTGGATTAGTGATAACATGCTTCTACAAATAGTGTTACCCAACACATTATAACACCCCATGATTTTTCATTATGTTTCTTCATAAATATATTCAATTCATCCAATAGTTTAAATTTTATAAAACTCCAAACATAAAATAATTGTGATGTACTATTAAATATTAACATGACTATTATACTACTAATGTGATAATTAAGAATAGTAATGTGGCCATTAAAATAATAACCTCCCCTATGATTGTGAAAAAAATTAGGTTTCTAATAAATGAAAATATGATATATTTATATCATGAATTAACTAACAATTTTTTTTAAAAATGATAAATTACCTATCGTTACTTTTTTGAAATGTATAGGTTTTTTAATAATTTCAAAATTAATAATATTTTTTAAAATAAAAATAATTATCATAAAATAGATTTATAATTTAATATTTTTTTATAATTCTCAGATAATTTTATGACACCATAATTAATTTTTCAAAGTTTCGTAAAATCATTTATAATATTAAAATAACTATTTTTTCAATAAATGGTTATTTTCATTAAAAATTAATTTTCCCATATTAATAAATTATTATCATAAAATTGATTAATTTTTTAAAATCTAAACATTTAAATATGTTTTGGGTGGATTTTTGGGATTTTTATAAAATAGTTAAAAAAATTTCATAATAAAATACGACAATTTAGGTATTTAACAATATAAGTAAATACGTTAAATAATGATTCATGGATGACGTTTGGATGAGGTAATAACTCATTAGTTAGAATTTACGTGCTCTACATACTATAATAATTCATTGGATTCAAATATATTGATTATCTAGAACCATAATAATAAACTAATGAACCAACAAATCCAAAACACCTCTCTCCTCTCACAATAAATACCACCTCTCACCACCCCTTATCCTCACACCTTATAAGCCTCGAATATTGCCTATGTTCTCCAAAATTCAATTACCAAGCCTCTTAACCATTTACAAGCCCCACTGGTCTTACCAAAATACGAAATATATATAGTGACCCTAACCTTTTAAATATAACAATACATGATTTTAAGCATATTTATACAATAGAGTACAAGCCAAGGATCGTGAGGTCTAGTGTCTTTGAATACTAGGTACATAAAACTAACACTACTGGAAATCCAGCCTTTCCCAATGGTTCCAAACCGTTGGGAAAGGCTGCAGAACCGTTGGTATAAGTTATACCAACGGTTCAGCAAACCGCGGGGAAGTAAGCCGTTGGGAAAGGCTTTTCCCAACGGTTTACACAGAACCGTTGGGATATCTGAGAAAAAATCAGCCTTTCCCAACGGTTTGGCCCGTTGGGAAATCAACCTAAAATTTTCTTTCCCAACGGTTCATAGAACCGTTGGTAAAAACAACAATTATATGGGTATTCCCAACGGTTTTAAACCGTTGGGATAGGCTGTTTTTACCAACGGTTCCTTGAACCGTTGGTAAAAACAGGTCAATAGAGCCTATACCAACGGTTTTCAAACCGTTGGCATAGGCTTTGTTGTGCAAATTGCACAGCAGCCTGCAATTTGCACAGCAGGTCTCGTTTTTGGGCATTCACCCTCCGTTTCAATTCAATTTTCAATCCAATTATTCCATCGTTTTCAATTCATTTTTCAATCCAATTGTTGTACCTGTAACACATATAATGCATACATATAGAAAACAAACCAACACATACAAATAATGAAAACCAACCAACCAACACATATAATGCATCCTGAAAATATACTCATCCATAATTAAATTAGAATTCATAACATAATTATAAACATACATAATTCATTTAGAATTCATTTTAAAGTTTAGATGACAATCATATGTGGAATCCGGAATTCAATTCATAATTTGATTGGTTTTTCATATACCATATATTTTTAATAGAAATGATATCCATTTTAAACAAAATACATACATCTGGAATGATACCGGTCACACCGTGCCTCGGATTGAGGCGAGGTTAACTCGTACACATCACAAATGAATCATTGATCGTTGTCCTAAAGTATCAACATATTCTAAAATCGTTTGTTCGGTTTTGCGTATGTCAGTTGTTGTTTTCACTTAAAATGAAGTGTTTTTTAAATAAATGAGAGGCACTTTGAATGGTGTCGGCCACACCGAGTCTCGTATTGAGGCGGGGTTAACTCGTACACATCACAAGTGACCTATGGATTGTTGTGCTAAAATATAAACACAATCAGAATGCGTTTGGTTGGTTTTCCATATGAATTTAAAATGTAGTCCATTTTAAAGAAAAGAGATACACTTAGAGTGGTCTCGGCCAAACCGCGACTTGGATTGAGATGTGGTTGACTCGTACACGTAACATATGACCCATGAATCGTTGTCCTAAATTTTTAACAGATTCCGAAAGCGTTTGGTCAGTTTTTCATATGTCAGTTGTTTATTTCACTTATAATCTTGTCCTTTTTAAAAAAAAGAGACACAGTCAGAGTGGTACCGGCCACACCACGTCTCGGATTTAGACGGGGTTGACTCTTACACGTCTCAAATGACCCATGGATCATTTTCCTAATGTATCGACAGAATCCGAATACATTTGGTTGGTTTTCCGTATGCCAGTTGATGTTTTTCACTTAAAATGACATCCTTTTGAAACAAAAGACGGACACTATGAGTGGTGCCGACCACACCGCGTCTCCAATTAAGGCGGGGTTGATTCGTACACGTCACATATGACCCATGGATCATTCTCCTAATGTTTAAATGGAAACCGAATGCGTTTGGTCGGTTTTTCGTATGTACTTAAAATGTTGTCCATTTTAAACAAAAGAGTGACACTTAGACTAATCCTGACCACACCGCGACTCAGATTCATCCCGGGTTGGCTCGTACATGTCACATATGACCCATGGATCGTTGTGATAAATTATCAAAAGATTACGAATGCGTTTTGTCGGTTTTGCGTATGTCAGTTGTTCTTTTCATTTATAATCATGTCCATTTTAAATAAAATAGACAGAGTTAGAGCGGTGTCGGCCACACCGCATCTCGGATTAAGACGGGGTTGACTTTTACACGTCACATATGACTCATGGATCGTTGTGATAAAGTATCGATAGAATCAGAATGCGTTTGGTCGTTCTTTCGTATGTTAGTTGATGCCTTTCACTTAAAATGACGTCCTTTTGAAACAAAAGACGGACACTTTGAGTGGTGTCAGCCGCACCGCATGTCGGATTGAAGAGGGGATGATTCGTACACGTCACATATGTCCCATGGATCGTTCTCCTAAAGTTTCAACGGAAACCGAATCTGTTTGGTCATTTTTCCGTATGTACTTAAAATGGTGTCCATTTTAAACAAAAGAGAGTCACTTAGACTTATCCTGGCCACACCGCGACTCAGATTCATCCTGGGTTGGCTCGTACACGTCACATATGACCCATGGATTGTTGGGATAAGTTATCAACAGATTCGGAATGCGTTTGGTCGGTTTTTCGTATGTCAGTTGATGCTTTTCACCTAAAATGACGTCCATTTGAAACAAAAGACGGACACTTTGAGTGGTGCCGGCCACACCACATCTCCGGATTGACCTGAAACCACCGTGAAACATTCTAATTATTATTCGTGATGTGTACGCGTAGACGGCACGCCAATCGGACGTGCGGTTTGCGCGGTACGGCTCAATATTCGTGTTTTAAGTGATGCGCGCGCTTCGTAAACGCGCGTGAGGGGGGTCCAAACGGGCCGAACGAAGTCAGAATGGCCTGAAATCAGACGACAAATACGGGTGAGTGATTTATGAAGTGGTTGAGCAGACGGCACGTCAATCGGACGTGCCGTGTGCCCGCGGTTACCGACAACGGAGTTCTGGTGTCAGAAACGGCCAAAACGGGCGTCCAACGGTCAAATTCATAGAGGACGACCTCATGTTGAGCTGAAACCACCGTGAAACATTCTAATTATTATTCGTGACGTGTATGCGTAGACGGCACGTCAATCGGACGTGCGGTTTGCGCGGTACGGCTCAATATTCGTATTTTAAGTGATGCGCACGCTTCGTAAACGTGCGTGAGGGGGGTCTAAACGGGCCGAACGAAGTCAGAATGGCCTGAAATCAGACGACAAATACGGGTTAGTGATTTCTGAAGTGGTCGAGCAGACGACACATCAATCGGACGTGCCGTGTGCCCGCGGTGACCGACAACACAGTTCTGGTGTCACAAACGGCCAAAACGGGCGTCCAACGGTCAAATTCCTAGCGGACGACCTCGGATTGAGCTTAAACCAACGTGCAACATTCTAATTATTATTCTTGACGTGTACGCGAAGACGGCACGTCAATCGGATTTGCGGTTTGCGCGGTACGGCTCAATATTCGTGTTTTAAGTGATGCGCGTGCTTCGTAAGCGCGCGTGAGGGTGGTCCAAACAGGCCGAACGATTTCGGAATGGCCTGAAATCAGACCTAAAATACGGGTGAGTGATTTATGAAGTGGTTGAGCAGACGGCACGTATATCGGACGTGCCGTGTGCCCGCGGTGACCGACAACGCAGTTCTGGTGTCATAAACGGCCAAAACAGGCGTCAAATGGTCAAATTCATAGTGGACGACCTCAGATTGACCTGAAACCACCGTGCAACATTCTAATTATTATTCTTGACGTGTACGCGCAGACGGCATGCCAATCGGACGTGCGGTTTAAGCGGTACGGCTCAATATTCTTGTTTTAAGTGATGCGCGCGCTTCGTAAACGCGCGTGAGGGGGGTCCAAACGAGCCGAACGAAGTCGGAATGGCCTGAAATCAGACGAAAAATACGGGTGAGTGATTTATGAAGTGGTCGAGTAGACGACACATCAATCGGACGTGCCGTGTGCCCGCGGTGACCGACAACGCAGTTCTGGTGTCATAAACGGCCAAAACGGGCGTCCAACGGTCAAATTCATAGCGGACGACCTCAGATTGAGCTGAAACCAATGTGCAACATTCTAATTATTATTTGTGACGTGTACGCGCAGACGGAACGTCAATCAGACGTGCGGTTTGCGCGGTACGGCTCAATATTCGTGTTTTAAGTGATGCGCACGCTTCGTAAACGCGCGTGAGGGTGGTCCAAATGGGCCGAACGATTTCGGAATGGACTGAAATCAGACGAAAAATACGGGTGAGTGATTTATGAAGTGGTCGAGAAGACGGCACGTCAATCGGACGTGCCGTGTGCCCGCGGTGACCGCCAACGCAGTTCTGGTGTCAGAAACGGCCAAAACGGGCGTCCAACGGTCAAATTCATAGTGGACGACCTCAGATTGAGCTGAAACCACCGTGAAACATTCTAATTATTATTCGTGACGTGTACGCGTAGACGGAACGTCAATCGGACATGCAGTTTGCGCGGTACGGCTCAATATTCGTATTTTAAGTGATGTGCGCGCTTCGTAAACGCGCGTGAGGGGGGTCCAAACGGGACGAACGAAGTCGGAATGGCCTGAAATCAGACGAAAAATACGGGTGAGTGATTTCTGAAGTGGTCGAGAAGACGTCACGTCAATCGGACGTGCCGTGTGCCCGCGGTGACCGACAACGCAGTTCTGGTGTCATAAACGGCCAAAACGGGCGTTCAATGGTCAAATTCGTAGTGGACGACCTCAGATTGAGCTGAAACCAACGTGAAACATTCTAATTATTATTCGTGACATGTACGTGCAGACGGCACGTCAATTGGACGTGCGGTTTGCGCGCTACGGCTCAATATTCGTGTTTTAAGTGATGCGCGCGCTTCATAAACGCGCGTGAGGGTGGTCCAAACGGGCCGAACGATTTCGGAATGGCCTGAAATCAGACGAAAAATACGGGTGAGTGATTTATGAAGTGTTCGAGCAGACGGCACGTCAATCGGACGTGCCGTGTGCCCGCGGTGACCGACAACGCAGTTCTGGTGTCATAAACGGCCAAAACGGGCGTCCAACGCTCAAATTCATAGCGGACGACCTCGGATTGACCTGAAACCACCGTGAAACATTCTAATTATTATTCGTGATGTGTACGCGTAGACGACACGCCAATCGGACGTGCGGTTTGCACGGTACGACTCAATATTCGTGTTTTAAGTGACGTGCGCGCTTCGTAAACGGGCGTGAGGGGGGTCCAAACGGGCCGAACGAAGTCGGAATGTCCTGAAATCAGACGAAAAATACGGGAGAGTGATTTCTGAAGTGGTCGAGCAGACGTCACGTCAATCGGACATGCCGTGTGCCCGCGGTGACCGACAACGGAGTTCTGGTGTCAGAAACGGCCAAAACGGGCGTCCAACAGTCAAATTCATAGCGGACGACCTCAGATTGAGCTGAAACCACCGTGAAACATTCTAATTATTATTCGTGACGTGTACGCGCAGAAGGCACGCCAACCGGACGTGCGGTTTGCACGGTACGGCTCAATATTCGTATTTTAAGTGATGCGCGCGCTTCGTAAACGCGCGTGAGGGGGGTCCAAACGGGCCGAACGAAGTTGGAATGGCCTGAAATCAGACGACAAATACGGGTGAGTGATTTCTGAAGTGGTCGAGCAGACGTCACGTCAATCGGACGTGCCGTGTGCCCGCGGTGACCGACAATGCAGTTCTGGTGTCATAAACGGCCAAAACGGGCGTCCAACGGTCAAATTCATAGCGGACGACCTCGGATTGAGCTGAAACCAACGTGAAACATTATAATTATTATTCTTGACGTGTACGCATAGACGGCACGTCAATCGGACGTGCGTTTTGCGCGGTACGACTCAATATTTGTGTTTTAAGTGATGCGCGCGCTTCGTAAACGCGCGTGAGGGTGGTCCAAATAGGACGAATGATTTCGGAATGGCCTGAAATCAGACGACAAATACGGGTGAGTGATTTATGAAGTGGCCGAGCAGACGGCACGTCAATCGGACGTGCCATGTGCCCGCTGTGACCGACAACGCAGTTCTGGTGTCATAAACGGCCAAAGCGGGCGCCAAACGGTCAAATTCATAGCGGAAGACCTCGGATTGACCTGAAACCACCGTGCAACATTCTAATTATTTTTCGTGACGTGTACGCGCAGACGGAACGCCAATCGGACGTGCGGTTTGCGCGGTAAGGCTCAATATTCGTGTTTTAAGTGATGCGTGCGCTTCGTAAACGCGCGTGAGGGGGGGTCCAAACGGGTCGAACGAAGTCGGAATGGCCTGAAATCAGACGACAAATACGGGTGAGTGATTTATGAAATGTTCGAGCAGACGGCACGTCAATCGGACGTGGTGTGTGCCCGCGGTGACCGACAACGGAGTTCTGGTGTCAGAAACGGCCAAAACGGGCGTCCAACGGTCAAATTCATAGTGTACGACCTCAGATTGAGCTGAAACCACCGTACAACATTCTAATTATTATTCGTGACGAGTACGCGCAGACGGTACGCCAATCGGACGTGTGGTTTGCGCGGTACGGCTCAATATTCGTATTTTAAGTGATGTGCGCGCTTCGTAAACGCGCGTGAGGGGGGTCCAAATGGGCCGAACGAAGTCGGAATGTCCTGAAATCAGATGAAAAATACGGGTGAGTGATTTCTGAAGTGGTCGAGCAGACGGCACGTCAATCGGACGTGCCGTGTGCCCGCGGTGACCGACAACGCAGTTCTGGTGTCATAAACGGCCAAAACGGGCGTCCAACGGTCAAATTCATAGTGGACGATCTCGGATTGAGCTGAAACCAACGTGAAACATTATAATTATTATTCGTGACGTGTACGCGCAGACGGCACGTCAATCGGACGTGCGGTTTGCGCGGTACAGCTCAATATTCGTGTTTTAAGTGATGCACGCGCTTCGTAAACGCGTGTGAGGGTGGTCCAAACGGGCCGAACAATTTTGGAATGGCCTGAAATAATACTACAAATACGGGTGAGTGATTTATGAAGTGGTCGAGCAGACGGCACGTCAATCGGACGTGCCGTGTGCCCGCGGTGACCGACAACGCAGTTCTGGTGTCATAAACGGCCAAAACGGGCGTCAAACGGTCAAATTCATAGCGGACGACCTCGGATTGACCTGAAACCACCGTGAAACATTCTAATTATTATTCGTGATGTGTACACGCAGACGGCACTCCAATCGGACGTGCGGTTTGCGCGGTACGGCTCAATATTCGTGTTTTAAGTGATGTGCGCGCTTCGTAAACGCGCGTGAGGGGGGTCCAAACGGGACGAACGAAGTCGTAAGGGCCTGAAATCAGACGAAAAATACGGCTGAGTGATTTATGAAGTGGTCGAGCAGACGACACGTCAATCGGACGTGCCGTGTGCCCATGGTGACCGACAACGGAGTTCTGGTGTCAGAAACGGCCAAAACGGGCGTCCAACGGTCAAATTCAAAGTGGACGACCTCAGATTGAGCTGAAACCACCGTGCAACATTCTAATTATTATTCGTGACGTGTACGCGTAGACGGAACGCCAATCGGACGTGCGGTTTGCGCGGTATGGCTCAATATTCGTATTTTATGTGATGCGCGCGCTTCGTAAATGCGCGTGAGGGGGGTCCAAACGGGCCGAACGAAGTCGGAATGGCCTGAAATCAGACGACAAATACGGGTGAGTGATTTCTGAAGTGGTCGAGCAGACGGTACGTCAATCGGACGTTCCGTGTGCCCGCGGTGAGCGACAACGCAGTTCTGGTGTCATAAACGGCCAAAACGGGCGTCCAACGGTCAAATTCATAGAGGACTACCTCGGATTGAGCTGAAACCAATGTGCAACATTCTAATTATTATTCGTGACGTGTACGCGCAGACGGAACGTCAATTGGACGTGCGGTTTGTGCGGTACGGCTCAATATTCGTGTTTTAAGTGATGTGTGCGCTTCGTAAACGCGCGTGAGGGTGGTCCAAACGGGCCGAACGATTTCGGAATGGCCTCAAATCAGACGACAAATACGGGTGAGTGATTTATGAAGTGGTCGAGCAGACGGCACGTCAATCGGACGTGCCGTGTGCCCGCGGTGACCGACAACGCAGTTCTGGTGTCATAAACGGCCAAAACGGGTGTCCAACGGTCAAATTCATAGCGGACGACTATCTGAAGCATTGTGAAATGCAAAATCTATAAAGCTCTCCAAATAGTTTTGAAAATCGCTTGAGATACGATCGGTTTCATACATCCAACTTCTGTCCATTCTGTAAAAAAAATCATATAAGTCATTTTGTCATAAACAATTCAATAGGATTGAACTTTAATAGAAAATACATTTAAGTAAACGATAAAGGAAGAAAATAATCATGGTATCAACTAGACATGTGAAAAAAACATACTAATGTGTTATTGAAAAAATGTAAAACCAACAAGAACTTAATGTGTTATCACATCAGAGCATGCCTCATCCCATAACCATATTAGTAGGGTACCCTCGTGGACAGCCCCGCCCACCCCCGTTGACAACCCACCCACGCCCATGGACACCCCCTACCCCCTAGACAGCCCAACCACCCCCGTGGATAGCCCACCCACCCCCCTCGACACCCCTTCTCCCTATGGACAGCCCCCACCCCCTTGGATAGCCCGCCCACCCCCCTGGACACCCCTACCCCCTGTGGCCAGCCCACCCACCCCCCCTGGACAGCCCGCCCACACCTCCTTGACAGCCCGACCACCCCCGTGGATAGCCCGTCCACCCTTGTGGATAGCCCGCCCACCCCCGTACCCCCCCTGGATAGCCCCACCCACCCTCCCAAACAGCCCACACCCCCCTTCCCTGCAACCCCACCACCACCACCTAGACATACCACCCCACCTGGACACCCCACACACCCCTCCCCCACCAGGACACCCCACCCAGACCCCCAGGACAGCCCACACCCCCTGGACAGCCCCACCCACCCCCGTGGACACCCCCTACCCCCTAGACAGCCCAACCACCCCCGTGGATAGCCCACCCACCCCCCTCGACACCCCTTCTCCCTATGGACAGCCCCCACCCCCTTGGATAGCCCGCCCACCCCCTAGACACCCCTACCCCCCGTGGCCAGCCCACCCACCCCCCTGGACAGCCCACCCACCCCTCCTTGACAGCCCGGCCACCCCCGTGGACAGCCCGTCCACCCTTGTGGACAACCCGCCCACCCCCGTACCCCCCCTGGACACCCCGTACCCCCCTGGATAGCCCCGCCCACCCTCCCAAACAGCCCACACCCCCCTCCCCTGCAACCCCACCACCACCACCTAGACATACCACCCCCCCTGGACACCCCACACACCCCTCCCCCACCAGGACACCCCACCCAGACCCCCAGGACAACCCACACCCCCTAGACAGCACCGCCCACCCCGTGGACAACCTTTCCCATCCCCCGTGGACACCCCCGCCCACCCCCGTGGACAACCCACCCACCCCCGTGGACACCCCCAACCCCCACAATCCATTTTCCAAAACATATCAAATTGGTTTGAACACAATCCATAATTCCCACAATCCATTATCCAAAACATGTAAACGTCCCAAATCTGATTTACATGTTTTGAACACTCTCCTTCCAAACATAGAATACAAAAACATTAATGAAGTCTTCACAAACACAAACAATATCCTATTTAGATATTAATTTCAATAATCAATTAAACCACCAACACCTAGAAAAAATCTATTCATTAAAACAACTACAACAATATGGTTCAGATCATATTTTACCTATTCTTATGGGGTGTACCTCTTGGGGTGGGGGGTGCTGGTGTTCGGATTCGCGAGAGAAGTGGAGTCGGATGGGGTTTGCGAGAGAACCTGAGCGAATAGATTAGGGCTCTGTCTGAATGGGGAGAGGAGATCCCGATCTGCAATTTGGGGGAAACCTTTGCCGACGGTTTATAAAAACCGTTGGCAAAGGCACACATTTCCCAACGGTTCACTGGAACCGTTGGGAAATGTGGGAGTTTACCACCCCTTCCCCAACGGTTCTAGTGAACCGTTGGGAAAGGTGTGAGTTTTCCCAACGGCTCCACTGAACCGTTGGGAAATGTCTGATTTTAGGGTACACCAAAATTCTCTTTGCCAACGGTTTAACAAAACCGTTGGCAAAGGCTCACTATTCCAACGGTTTTCTTAAACCGTTGGTATACTGCCGTTGGGAAAAGTCTAAATTCCAGTAGTGTAAAATCACAGAAGTAAATATATCATATCTTTATTTAGTCTTCATAAAGATATCCCAACTTCCTTTTAGCCCTAACATCTATATAGGGAACACTGGGGATCACATTAACAAATGGATGATCTAAAAAACCCATCAAGGGAATAAATATAAGAATAATTCTTTGGTATATGGGTTAGAAGGCATAACATGATGATATAAAAAGGCATGTAACATATGGAATCATAACAATTAAACATGGGATAATTTAACCATGGAATCATAGAATTGTTGTAGAAACATAAAACATGAATTTAGTATGATTCAAGGATAATATACAAGATATTTTATCATTTTAACACAAGCCAATGCTTACCTCCAAGACCATTGCACATAGTAACACAAGCCAAGGTTAACTGCAAAAACCGTCGCACAAAATCATCTCATGAGGGTCAAAATTAATGAATTCAATACATCTTTATTTGGGTGCACAAATCTTACATTTCATGAATATATTTTCTAGATAAAGAATCAAATGTAGTCAATCTTGCATAAACATAAGGGTTACCCATTGAAAGAATTGGGTACCATAATCCTGACATAAATAATAACCAAATGGTGTATCATGAAAGTGTACATGAAGGAAAAGAATTAGAGCATACATGGATTATAATATGTTAAAATAGGAATATATAATTTTATGTGATTTCAAATAGAAGTTCAACAACTAATAAATTAACTGGAGAAATTTTAGCATTAATACATTTTTGTACGGTTTTAAGGAAAATATTATAGATATTTTAAAATAGAAAAGGGAAAATATTTTATATAAAACCAGAAGTGACCCAATAATTTTTTCATAATAAAAATACTGATTTAATAAATACAATTTTTGTTTAAAACATTTGATATAGTGAACTTGAAATTCGGGAGAAATTTGGGAAGATCCCATAAAACATGTTTACTTAATAGGAAGTATAAAGGAGGGGTTCACTTAAAAGCATGTATATCTCAGAAAGAGAATGAGGGATGGATCTTGAAACCAGAGTATGAATCATATAATCATAATTTACATGTTTTACATAAAAATTAATGAAAAATTCATTGGGATAAAAGGAAAGATAGAGCAACTCGAAGGTGTAACGACGGTTTTGGTAGAATTCCATACGGATTATCGGCATGTTATCGACTGAACATAATAGGGCTTCATAATAGAGAATGGGGTTTATCATAGATTATAAATAATGAGGTAATTATGGTGGAGGGGTAAAATCATAACCCATCATTAGGTATTCCACATAAAATGGCATAGCATAGAGGACATTCTTGAATAAAAGTGAAACTCAGAGGACCCCTTACCTAAAGTTTGGTGGTGATCTTCCCTTGATCTTAATGACTAGAATAGTCAAATTATTCTCATTAATTAATAATTCAAGAACCTATTATATTTGTAAAATATTTATTACAACCCTTTTATTTTCATTTATAACCATTTTTATTGGTAAAGTGGTTCAATTTCTTTGTTTGGGTCTGTTTTCTTACTTTGTTTTAATGATCGGTTCATGTTCGGTTAAACATATATGATGAAGGTGGTTGTACAGAATTGAAGTTATATTTTATTATTTAACATCCAAAATTTTACATGGTTGAAAACATAATTTGATTACTTTATGTGATGTTGAATCATTATATAAAACATTAGTGATATCCCATTGGGTTAATTGGCAGTTTTCAACCACAAAGAACACATTTTGTTTTATAAACCAAAACCATGTGTAAAAATGGATTAAAGAATCATGGATGAGTAATAATACAAATATTATGTAATGTTTCATCCATAAAAATGGTTTCATGTCCACATTTTAATATGATAATGGAAAATGATAACCTGTCATCCTTGATTGTGCTAAATTAACACATCTCAAACGGTGTTTTAATTTATTTTAAATAAAAGATGGGGAAAGGAGAGAAGATATTGAATTATCCCATTAGCATAATAAAATCTATTATATGTATGTTACAGTATGTATCATACCATTTGGGTGAAGGGAGGTGAGGAAATAAACTTGAAAAGAAAATAACGTAAAAGAAATAAAAGCATTGGAAGGAGGAATTTACCTCTTGAGTTTATCTCCATTGAGATCCTCTTAAGGGGTGAGGATTTGGTATTATTAAAATACTAGGGGCTATTGGACATGGGAAAAGAGATTAGGAATATATTTGGGAAGAATATTAGCAAGGAACAAGGTTTGATAGTATTGAAAAGAAGAGGTAAGGATGGGTTGTATTTATAATGGAGGGGAGGAGGGTTTTCATAATATTATAATCAAAAATTTATTATTTCTTCACAAGTTAAGAAATAGTGAGTATTCCATGGCCTATAATTGAAATAAATGCATGTTAGTTCCCGATTTGGTTTCTTACATCACTTATGATATTAGTAATAGTGCATTTAAATTCTAAAGTATTAATATAGTAAATTAATGTATTTTACTATTAACCCAAAATTCACGTATTTTAGAAAAATCCAAAATATCCCCCCTAACAATTTTTAAACATGTAAAATATAAAAATGAAAAAAAATTCAAAAAAAATCTAAAGGTGATTAATTGAATATTTAAATAAAATCACAACTTATTCTAAAAGAACGATTTTAAAACAATTATTTACATATTACAAAATATAGGTACATAATAAATTCACTTAGATCTTGTATATATACTATCATAGGTATGGTTAATATTCATTAGGTTATGTCACCATTCATAATAGCAACATTACTATTCATAAGGGCATGTTACTATTCAATAAAAGTAAGTTGGAAATATTGGACTCCAGATAACTTACTAATCGAAGCCGTGTATGTCATATTTTTGAAATTAAAAACATATAAGTGACAATATATGTTTAGAGGTCCCATAGAATGTGGTAGTTAATTATGTTATGATTTCCTGTTATTATATACAATAATTATTTGTAGGAAATTTCCACTGAATGTGGTTAGTCCTTATATTCTTCCCCCCTTAAGAAATTTCACCCTCAAATTTTTGTTTTACATTCTAAGCTATAAACAGGTGTGGGTACTTTTTCTTCATTACCTACTCCAGTTCCCATGTTGCCTCTTTGTACTTGTGGTTCCACCACAGTAATTTAATCAGGTGAGTATTCTTGTTACGTAGAATTTTAACCCTATGATCCAGGATCCTCACTGGCTAATCCTCGTTAGAAAGATCATCCTCCAACTATAACACCTCTTAAGAGAGTACATGTGATGGATATGTTATTTACTTCCTTAAGAATGATACATGGAAGACATCATGTACTTTGGCCATGGTAGGTGGGAGTTCTAGTCAATAGGCTACAACCCTTACGCGATCAAGAATCACAATGGTGAAGATGTACCTAGGACTAACTTACATTTCTTTCCAAACCTCATAACGTTATTCCATGCAGATATGAATAGAAATACCAGGTGTCCAACTTTGAACTCAAGATCTCATCGACGATTATCTACATAACTCTTCTATCGACTTTGTGCTGACTTGATATTCTACTGAATGGTTTTCACCTTCTCTGCCATTTCTTTGACATTTTTAGGTCCTAGAATATTACACTCACCAACTTCATCTGAAAACACATTCTTTCTGCACCTTTTCCTATAATGGTCTTTATATGGTTCCATTAAGATTCTCGAGTGGAAATAGTTTTTGTAGGAGTATTCAACCAGTGGAAGATGTTGGTCCATCCTCCTTTGAATTCCACAGAATATGATCTCAACATGTCTTCTAGTGTCTGAATGGTTCACATATATTGGCTATAATTTTGGGGATGATAGGTTGTACTAAAGTTCAATCCAGTTCATAGAGCATGTTGGAGACTTTTCCACAAATTCAAGGTGAATCTCAGATTTCGATCAAATACAATAGATAGTAGTACTCCATGCATCCTTACCACCTATTTGATATATATCCATGCAAGTGGATATAATGATAAGTCCTCCCAAATTGAGATAAAGTGAGTTTTCTTTGTTAGATTATCCATAATAACTCATATAAAACTTTTTTCTTTGTATGTGCATGGAAGTCCAGTGACAAAGTCCATGGTAATGTTTTCCCACTTTCATATTGGTTTGGGTAGTTGTTGCATCATCCCTATAACAACCCTAATCTTTATTACACACTCAAACATGATTTATTATATAAACATGCACTTAAGAAAACTATGAAGATCAATAGGTCTACTGTCTTGTGAAATTAGGAACATTACATAACAACTTAGAACATAAAACACAACATCTTTATTGAAAACATCTTTTACAAGACCACAACATTCCTTCGTACTTAGATCTTCATGTGATAACCTAAGGACATGAATAAGAAAAGGGTGCACTATAAATCCCAGTAATGGAGTAAAAAAGGAATAACATTAATAATATAGTAAATTTTAGTCAATAGGTATATCAATGGAGAACGAGAGAAACATGAACATAAAGGCATGATATAACATGATTTCCATAACATGGAAATGTGGAAACAACATTTAACATGATATTAGAATTCTTCAAGGCTCATTGCACATGGATCATGAGTAAACCCTAATTTCACATGAATTATTATGATTAAAACCTCATTTCACATTATGTATCATGATACTAATCTTTTCAAAATGCATTGAAGAGCTATTAGGGCACACCCTTCTTAGTCATTTCATTTCTTGCATAAGTGTGTCACATGGATCATACAACATGGAATCATTCAACGTCATCATTTATTCAACAAAAAGGAAGGTGGAATACATAAATGATAATATATAATCAATAAGTAAATGTGTATAATGGTGAATACCCTTTATAGAGAAACGGGCATTGTATTCACTATACAATGACTTTGGCTTGGAAAATCGCGATGCAATTTCGGCAACATCACATCATTACATAAGAATTCATAAAAATGGTTGATGAGAGAGAAATGGGTGTCTCATAATATTTACATGAAATTGAAAGTAATGGGGTCATATAGATACATTTACCAATATATGTAAAGGAATTTAGATTCATAATACAATACAATTCCTTGAATGAAAATGAGAGAGAAATCCCTTATAGAATTTTGGCATGGTAACAGCTGTACATGGGAGGAATTAATGATAGATAAATGGATATCTCATCATTAGAAAATAAGGATAGATGTATTGGTAATGTGATAAATAATACCCCAACATTTTTAATTAAAAATAAAAGGGTATATCAGTATAAAGAAATTTGAACAAAAATGATAAAGGAAGAAACCCCTTATATGGAAGTGTGATCCCAATGTCTTGGGAGAGATTTTAGAAATGTTTATTAGGAACTCAAGGCACCTTGAGAGGATTATAGAGATAGGAGGGCAAGGTTTTGTTGAGCTCCAATGTTTTTTAGTGAAGATATGTAGAAGCTTGGGTGGGTTTATATAGGAAAAGGGAGGGAATTATTTATTATTTAGGTTTTGGACACTACGCTTTAAACTAATTAAAAAAACCATGACATGATTTTTCCCATTGTTTTTTCTAAATTGGATTGGAAAAAATTATTTTATATGTCCAATGGAATAATTTATTAAAATATTAGTCTTTCCTATATGAAGGTGAGTCACACTCTCAATGAAATCATTTGAAATTGTTAAATTGTTTTATAAGTCTTGGAGGGTCCACTAAAGCTTTGTAAGATAAATCAAACAAAACTAAAATCACATTATTTTAAATGTAAAACATATATTGTCCTAACTTCCCATTTATAGTATATTATCTCATCACTATTGGATCAATATGATGTCATAGAACACATTATATATTTAAATGGTATTTAATTTTTACCCAAAACATTGACTATCTTAGAAAATCTTGAAAAATTCACTAGTGGATAATTTCAACATCTGGATTCCAAAAATGATATTAATTTTAACTAAATAATTTTCTAAATTAGGGAATTTATATTTTTAAAATAATATCCTGTATTTATCAAAAATCCATGGGTTCTTAAAAAAACAGCTTTCCAACCATAATAAATATTACAATTGTATTCATAAAAATTATAAGATCATTGATATTTGAATAAAAATTAATTTTGTAATAATATTTTATTAAAATTATAATAAATTTTCAAATGCATTAATTCATCAAAATATATATCTTAATTGAATATTAACTAAAAAACTATGTTTCCTTTAAAAACTATTTACAAAGTAGCATTAATAAAATGAATGTATATTATTTATTCTATAAAATAAATAATCCACATAATCATAGTGATAGGGTTCTTTTAAATAACCCCTTATAACACTCACATAATATGTAAGGGTAAGGTTTGTGAAGATGACAGGCTTTTAGGGAGGCTTAGATAACTTCGCTCGAGTGTTAATCCCTATTGACATCCACTTATCCCGTAAGAGATTCCGTTCAAGATTAACGCATTGAAACATGGCTTAGACTTGATCAAGAATGAAGCCAAATGATTCTACCTTCTTTACGAGCTCTGATAAATGGGATTTGTATGGATAAATTCTACTAAATGAGTTAATCGCTTCCTTTTTCTGAGTAAGTATGATTTGTTAAAGCCTTATATTTATAATAATCATGTGGTCACTATTCAATGACTATATTAACAATGGTAACAATTCTTAATGGTATTTTGAAATACAAAAATAAAAAACTGATGAAGTGCATATTTTATATAACCATTTTACATAATAAGAGATTTAATTAGATCAAGTGGTACTTTCATTAATAAAAGTTTGTGTCGATACATTCCTCTTAGTGTTTTTTCTCTCCACCTTCACTTGTTGATATACCAAGAACATTAATGTATATTCAACAATTTCCCTTTTCATATTGTCCCACCAAATGTTTTCATAGTGATCTCGATACATCTTTGTGCTCCCTGGATAAATAGAGAAGTCTGATCTATTAGTGTTATTAAAAAAATACTTCTTTATCTATAAATCTAATGGTACACATAATTGTGATCCAAATATTACATATACTTCCTCATAAATCTTGAACTATGAGGATTTCCCATTTTTGATAGCTTCCACCCTTTTTAGAATATCCACAAATATTCATTGAGAATCCGTTATTTTATCCATGAGAAATTATTGATCAATCATTTGAGAAAGTATTGATGATGTTCCACCCTTAATTTTTCTCATGTCTATCCTCTGCAAATCAAAGATGATCAAATCCTTTTCAATTCTCATCATTGATAAAGATGCCAGATCCTATTAACTTAAGGTATCTTCTACTATATTTTCCTTACTCAAATAGTAGTGGATTGAGCAGTCATATCCTTGATGAGCTCTATCCATCTTTGATAGAGCATTTTATGATCTTTTGTTGTGAAAATATATTTGGGACTCTTGTGTTCAGTATATATCTCACACTTCTCCACATATAGAAAATGCGGCCTAATTTTTAATCGAAATATCAATACCGCCAACTCCAGATCATGAATAGGATAGTTCTTCTTGTTTATTTTATACAACTAGGAGGCATAAGTTGTCACTTTATCATTTTTCATTAGCACACAAACTAAGCCCATTTTTGAAGCGTCACTCTACACCACAAAGATTTCTCCACTTGTTAAGAGTGTGAGAACTGGCTTAGTGATTGACCTTTTTTCAACACCTTAAAACAATATTTACAATCTTGAGTCCAGAAAAACATTACTCCCTTTCTTTTCAACATGGTAATTAGGTTTGAAAATCATGAAAAGTTCTTCAAAAATCATCGATAATACACTGCTAGACCCAGAAAGCAGCTAATCTCTATTACAAAATTGGGTGTGGGCCACTCTTCAATGGCATTTTTCTAGGAAGGGTCCACAGATATCTTTTTTCTGGTGATATCATTCCCCAATAATGATACTTCCTCCATCCAAAACTCAAATTTACTATAATTTTTATATAGATTCTCGCTTCTCAAAGTCTTTAAAGCATTATTGAAATTCTCCTCATATTCCTCCAAACTCTTGAGTATAACATAATATCATCAATAAATACTAATTTTTTTGAGGTAATCTCTAATGATTCTATTTATTAAATCCATGAAAATTTTTGGATCATTAGTGTGTTTGAAAGAAAACATTATGACCTCAAAGTGTTCATACCGTGTTCAAAAGGCAGTCATGGGAATATATTCCTTCCTCAACATTAGTTGTTGATATCCTGACTGAAGATCCACCTTAGAGAAATAATATTCCCCACAAAGCTGATCGAACAAGTCATCTATCCACATAATGGGATACTTGTTCTATATCTTGATTTTATTGAGCTCACAATAATCAATTCTTAGGCACATTGATCTATCCTTCTTCTTGATGAAGAGGACTAGAACACCCCATGGTGAAGCACTTGGGTGTATAAAAACCTTTTCCTAATTCTCCAATAATTGCTTCTTTATAGATTCGAGATCTATGGTGGTTATTCTATAAGAAGTTTTTGATATAGGCATAGATCTAGAAATAAGTTCAATTGAGAACTCAACCTTTCAGTCTGGAGGTAGATCAGGAACCTCTTCTGGGAATACATCAATGTAATCTCTCATGATGGGAATGTATTCAATCATGATTCCCTCCTTGTCTCAAAAATTTGGGCTAGATATTCTTTCTCAAAAGGGGGAAACATCAACACATGATATGATGATTCTAAAAGAAACTCATCTTCTTCCATACACTAGTAATTAATTGGAGGATGCTTTGGGACGTGAAGAGTGATCTCCCTTTCCCTATAGTTGATGTTGGATTTAAATAAAGATATCCAATCCATTCCCAAGATAGTGTTGAACTTCACTATGGGAAGTATGATGAAATTTTCTAGGAGTTTTAGTCAATAATCGTTAAATATGGAGGAGTAATAACCATGGATGAAACGATTTTATCATTCGTTGTTCTCACATATAACCTTTCCTCCAAATTTTGAGGTGGTGTTTGAATAGTTTTACTAAACATGAAAGATATGAAAGAATGCATAGAACCAGAATCAAATTGTACATTCACTATTCCTAAATGAATAACTGGTGTACTTATCCCCAAATTTTTTTTCAGCTCCACCTCACCAGTAGTGATAGAATAATCCCTTTATTGATTCCATTGAGTTTTTTGTTGATTTCCTCCGACAACCCTTGTCTTAGGGAAATTTTTTTCATGATTCCCATATTCCTTTCATTTGTAACACTAAACCTATAGCTGAGTTTTGATCTGAAAATTCCATTATTCTTTCTCATTAGTGGAATTTTTCAAATCCCTTTATGATTTCGTGGCCAGATGTCTCAACTTTTCAGATTTGAAGCAATTTCTAGTTCTCTTAAGATAGTTTCCAGAATTCTTCTTCCCAAAAAATTTACATGTTGGATATTCGGTCTTCTTTCCATCATGGGATTTTTTTGTTGAACCACCCATTTTGTTCTCCATTTTTATCTTCTTTTCATTGATCCCATGAGACCACTGAGAGTCTCCAATCTCCATTTCATCCTTGAGGTCACAATAGAAAATCTCCTCACAACTGTCAAAGTCTCGAATCTCTAACACCATCCATACACTCAGCTTTATCCATTTAAAGAAACCATCCACTTTTCCTTCAGTTTTCATCACTAAGTCAGAGGTGTAACTTTCAATCCTTGTAATGTTTTCTTTATTTTCCCTGATAGCCTCATCTTCCTTCTTATTGAGTCTAAGAAGCTCCATTTTCATCTTGAGATGAAGGGTTTGAGGAAATTTATTTTGAAAAAAATCCTCTTGAATTTTTCTCCATAGAATCAATTTCTTATTGGGGCTTCATATTCTTGATAATATTCCACCACTGATAAGCTTCCCCATCAAAAGGATAGACCACCATTACAACTTTCTCTTCTTATAAGCACTAAAAGACAAATAATATCTTTTCAATGGAGTTAATCCACTATTCCACGAGGAGGCGATCTGAAGATCCATTAAGCATGGGAGGCCTTTTCCATATCAATGAATCTATGGAAACATGTTCTTTCCTTATTGGAGGATGTTTTTCCACATGAATCAAGTAATTATTCATAACTTGAGCCTGCTGAGCAAGTACTGTCATGATGTTTTGAGAACTCATTCCCATCAGATCAGGCATTTCATTAAGGAAATCTTCATATTTCCGATCACATTGGATGTTGGAACATCTTTTTATATTACCCTCAATTAACTAAGAGAAAGAAATTATAATTATAGGGCTTGAATGATTTGTTATTTAATATAAAAATGGAATGTTTTGAACATATAAGGATAAACTTGTAAAGGAGAATTATATCCTAACTTGTGATTCTTTAGGTTTAAATCTAGGTTATCCACGATATATTTCTTAACATATATTCTTATGGGATCTTTTTTATTCCATTAATAATGGTTTTTACTATGCTCATGAATTTACAAAAGTATATCCCCTGGGAGTGTCAAAAAAAGAGTGCAACAATACCCATTGTTATATACCCAGATACACTAGGTCAAGCCCAAAACTCCTTGTCATAGCTTTCACTTATAGGTAAATATATGCCAAATCCACATCTACCTGTTTGTATATATATAGTGATGTATGTTCTTGATAAACCACTTACTCTATTCTTAAAAGAATTCATGGATGTTTTCTTATACTTCATCTTATCCTTAAGGTTCTTACTAAAGTTTTATAAACCTAATCTCTAAAATTAACTAGAACATCCTTTGATACCAAATATAATTACCCTAACCTTTTATATATAACATTACATGATTTTAATAATATTTATACACCATAGTACAAGACAAGGATCGTGAGGTATAGTGTCTTTGAAGACTTGGTACGTAAAACAGAAACTATGGACCTAAATATATATCATCTATTTATTTAGTCTTCATAAAGATATCCTAGCTTCCTTTGAGCCCTAACAACTACATAGGGTACCCAAGGGATCACATGAAAAAAGTTTTGAGCTAAAAATCAAAGAAAGGTAATAAAAATAGGAATAATTCTTTGGTACATGGGTTATAAGGCATAACATGATGATATAAAAAGGCACGTAACATATGGAATCATAACATATAAACATGTGACCATTTAAACATGGAATCATATAATTGTAGAAGAAACATTAAACATGAATTTAGTATGAGTCAAGGATAACCTCCAAGACTATTCCTCATAGTATCACATGCAAAGACTAACTTCCAAGACTATGGCAAATATTAGCATAGGCCAAGGCTAACCACCTTGAATATCGCACATAATCATCTCATGAGACTCAATATTACCCAATGAATTTGAGCGCTATCTAGTTGCACCCATCTTAGATTTCAAGAATATCTTTTCCACATAAAAATCATATATAATAAATATAACAAAAAACAAAAGGGCTACACACGGAAAGAACTGGGTACCACAATCATGATATAAAGCACAACAAGAGGGTGTATCATGAAAGTGTCCCTGTAATAAATGAATTAGAACAGAAATGGATTCTCATAAGGTAACATTGGTATATATCATGGTAAGTGATGTCTACTAAAAGTTTTCACATATAATAAAGGTACTAGAGAAATTTTATCATTAAAATGTTTTGTGTTGTTTTAAGGAAAATACTATAGATATTTTAAAATTGAAAAGGGAACAATATTTTATATTAAACCAGAAGTGAAAATGGTTATAAATGAACCTAAATGGGTAATTATAACCATTTTAATATCATTTACTTTAAGTTATGTTGAATCGTTATATAAAAATTTAGTGACATCATTTTGGGTTAATTGTCAGTTTTTTACCACAAAGAACACAATTTATTTTATAAACGAAAAAAATGTGTCCAAAAGGATTATATAACCATAGAAGAGGAATAATAAATATATTATGGTCTGGTTCAACAATGAAAATTTTTTCATGGCCATATTTGAATATGGTAATGGAAGTTGATAACCTATCGTCCTTTATTGGGCTAAATAAACACATCTCAAATAGTTTTTTCATTTATTTTAATTTAAATATGGGAAAATGAGTGAAGATAATTAATTATCCCATTATCATAATAAAATTACAGTTCATGTATTTTTCTAGAGTTATCATAACATTTTGGTTAAGGTAGGTGAGTAAAGAAATAAGAAAATAAAAGAACTTAAAAGAAATAAAAGAACTGGAAAGAGGAATTTACCTCTTGAGTTTACCTCCTTTGAGAGCCTCATAAGGGGAAAGGGTTTGGTATTTTGAAGAGAATAGGGGATGTTGGATGTGTGGAAGGAGCTTAATAAGATATTTGGGCATAATATTGGCAAGGAATAAGTCTTGAGAGGAGTGATGAGAAGAGGTAAGGATGGGTAGTAATTATAGTGGAGGGTAGGAGGGTTTTCATAATATTATAATCATTAATTTATTATTTCATCACAAGAAAAGAAATAGTGATTATTACATGACCTATAATAGTAATAAATTCATGTGAGTTTTAGATTTCTGTGCTTACATCACTTATGTTTTTATAAATAGTTTATTTAAATTATAATGCATTAATATGTTAAATAATGTATTTTACTATTCACAAAAAATTCATGTATTTTAGAAAAATCCCAAAAATTCACCCTAACCATTTTTCAAAATCTAGAATCAAAAATTTAAATCAATTTAACAAAAATAATTCAATAAAATATGATTAATTTAATATTTAATTAAAATCACAATTTATTCTAAAAGAAGTGTTTTAAAACATTTATTTACTTATTCCAAAATATAGGTACATAATACATTCACTTAAATCATATTTATTTGTTATCAAAGGTAAGGTTACTATTCAAAAGTTTATGTCACTATTCATAAGGGTAACATTACTATTCATAAGGGTATGTTACTATTCATTAAAAATTGAGTTGGTCATATTAGACTCTAAATAACATACTAATCGTATACATGTATGTCAGGTTTTCATCATTCAAAACACAAAAGTGACAAACTTATGTTTAGAGGTCACATAACACTTATTATTTTATTGCGTTGTGATTTCATGTGATTATAAAACATAATTATAAAAAATAAATTTCCCTTGAGAACTCTATGTCGTTATAATCCATGTTTCTTAAAGTGGTTCCTAAAGAGACGATATTCAAGAGGTTAAATCCCCATTCATTCCCTTTTAATTTAATTTAATTTATTATCCTATATCCACCTCCCCAATAAAAAGTGGAATGGTATCATTAGTAAATTATATATACAATAATATTATTATGCTAATGGAATATTCATCATCAAATTTTTTCCAATATCTATTTATAGGGATGATGAAAACATCATCTGTGATGGGTTGATTTACCACCTTCATCAATGATAAGTTTTCATTTCCCATTACCCCCTTCATGGCAGGTCATAAAAAAGTTATTATGGTAAAATAAAATTTTTATATACTTATTATAAGTTATATAAAATTCTTCAACAAACATATAAACATAATATTAAATAAAATGATACAAGTTTGTGATGGTTGTAAAATCCCCCAAAATAAATTCAAACATTTTCACCTTATTTTTTCTAATAAGTCATCCTTATACCATATAACCAAATGCTATATGATAAAATTTAAACATATAAATTTTCATTAATACTAAATAATTTCACTTCTGATTTTTTTTCTTCCATTTGAAATGAACTCCCATAATTTTATACAAGCTGAATGACTATAAAACCATGAAAAGAACAATCCCAAAATAACAAAATTAAGCATCATAACTCATTAGAAATGCCATAAATGAACGTAAAAAATTATAATTAATAAAATATATGTTGAATAAGTTATCAATTTAGTAATTAATGAATCTAATTTTATTTATTATTATATTAATTACATGTGCAAAATGGTTTCATACAAAAGGTAAGGGGTTTCCAATATCATTTTTATTTCTATAAGATATGCCTTATAAAAAAATTATTTCTTATGTTTAGTGTTTGTATACTACCCTTTTACATATCATATAATGAATCTATTTTTTCTGTTATTAAATGTTTCATTTGATGATTATTAATTTTATGGGGCATATGATTTGACTTATTTTAAGTGGAAAGGGTTATTCAACACAGTTTAATTTCTATCATACATATTACATATACATCACTCAAAACCTTTGTATACAACCCATTATATTTTTGATCATTAATTATTGAATATTTCATTAAAATTGATATTTTTTATATCATTAATATTATAATATTGAAAGCTTTATACCATTTTTACATAATATTTTTACTTCGAATGCTATTTTAACTGGGGAAATATGGATAAATATGTATTCACTACTCAATAATGATATTTGGATAATGCGTATTGTTGAACTCTCTATGGAATGGTTATTTTAATAATCAAAAATTGTAGTTTTATTTATTTATTTTAGTCAATTGTTCAAATTGTTCTAAATATGTTTAAATCATATCTAAAAATGTTTATCTATGATCAATGTATGTTTATGGTTGACCTGGAAGTATTTTGGATTGAACAGACACTTTGTAAGAATTCCCTATCCTGACTCACTGTTAGTCATTTTCCTAAGTCACCAACGATGAACGGTCGCACCAATAATAGGAACTATAGAAACGATGATGACCTGTCGCACCGATGATTAATGGTCGCACCGATGACTACCAAAGGTCCAAAGAGATACGAATGCTAATACACCGACGCTAAGATATCGATGCTAAGACACCAAAGCTAAGCTACCGATGCTGAGACACCCATGCTAAGACACCGACGCTAAGCTACTGATGCTGAGACACCGATGCTAAGACACCAATGATGTTGAGATACCGATGCTAAGATACCGATGCTAAGATACCGATGCTGAGATACCGATGTTAAGACACTGATGATAAGACATTGATACTAAGACACTGATGCTAAGATATCGATTCTAAGACCCCGATGATTTTGAGACACAGATGCTGATGCAACCGAAACTGGTGCAGATTCAAAATGTCTCACCGATCTCATGACTCACCGATAGTCATGAAAACTGTTTAACTTCTATAAATTAATATTTAATTCTAACAGTCATAATTGATGTTTTTAATGAAATTAATGATATTTAATGTTAGTTGTTGGCATGTTAGGAGACCGTACCTTATACCTATGGGAAGGTAATCATTCCTATTACCGGAGCTCTGGAATAAAAATAGAGATCGAGCTGCAGTAAAAGTATGTATGTGTGAAAAGGCATAGAGAGAGAATTATTTCGTGAATATACATGCGAGACTGAAGAACACACGATGAAGTTGAAAAAGGGTCATTTACAAGATCTAAAGAAAACTCTTATGCACGCAATCCAGCACTACTGAAGAACATACAAAGAACACTAGAAATCGGAGAACACACTTGCTTGTGAAGGACATCAAGTTGAATCACGATATTCTATTTTTAACAGAAAAACCGCAGAAGGACTCAGAAGCGTCTCTACTAAATCCAACGAGTCCAGAGCTGCACTACCAATCACTAGAGCTTTCTAAACTCTGATACATTCTCTCTTAGTGATTATTTTACTTCCATTTTCTGAGCAGTGTGTTTACTCTGTTCATCATACCCACACACAGACTTCTGTGCTGAACTGGAGGATATCAAAATCCTCAAACCAAAATTGATTACTCTTTTTTACCCACAAAAACTGTGGAAGAGGTCCTTGTGTGTCCTGGTCATTGTTTTGTTTCCCACAAAGAACTGTGGTAGTGGTCCCTGTGTGGCATGGACAGTCTTTCACTGGTGTTAACCCCCATCCGGGGTGTGGATCAATTTATATAAATTGTTGAGAGGACCAATTCTTCTCTTGAGACTGAACCTCTTGGTTAACTCTACTATGCATTTTAATTTAATTCTATAGGTAAACTATATATTTATTCCGCTGCTATTACTTTGAAATAAAAAACTATTTTAAAGCTACATTGATAGTTAAATTAGCAAGTGTCTATAATTTTTGTAAACCAGTAAGTTAGTTTCAAAATTTAGTTTAATATTCAGATTAAGTTAACTGAGACCTAATCAATCTTTGAGATACTGATTGAACATTTACACTCTGGATAGATTCACTACAGTTTAACTTTGTTTTTAATTTGGGGGATTTTAAAAGAAATATTTTTTAATAAAAATTTTAATTGCAACTCAATTCACCCCCCCCACCCCACTTGAGTATCCACTCTGACCAACATTTGGTATCAGAGGTACTGTTTTTGTTAAAGGATTTTTGAAATAATCAATTTCTCAATAGTGATTTTAGTTTCATCTTTAAAGATCTTAAATTTCTGTTAGTTCAAAATTTTATCTCTGTAAATTTGTTTTCTAAAATCTAGTTATGGATAATAGACTATAGGGTGCTGCTACTAAAAGGCCACCATTCTTTAATTTTACGAACTATGATTAGTGAAAACTGAATATGAAAATACATTTAGAAAGTATGAGTTTTGATATCTGGACTGCTATTGAGTCTCAATATAAAATTCCAGAAACTGAAAGAACAACTTGGGATGAACCTACAAAGACTGCTTACAATAATAATTGTAAATCTATGAATTCCCTGTACTATGCTTTAGGAGATGAGGAATTTAACACAATATCTTCTTTCAGAACTGCTTATGAAATTTGGGATACTTTAGGTGTTTCTCATGAAGGAACAACTAATGTTAATGAAATGATATTGAATACTTATACTATTAAATATGATAATTTTAAAATAAAAACTGATGAACCCATTTCTGATATGTATCTCAGGTTCAATGAGATAGTCAATACAATGAATTCACTTGGTAAAGATGTTCTAGAAAAGGAACAAATCATGAGAATCTTGAGATGTCTACCAGACCAATGGAGAGGCACATCTGCTTCAATCAGAGAACATGTGACATTAGAGCTCTGTCTGTCAAAGAACTTATTGGAAAACTAATGATGTATAAGGAAGAACTATAGGTGAATAAAGAGGAAGATGATGAACCAAGAAGGAAATCAGTGGCTTTCAAAACGACTGTTTTAATGAACAAGGACAGAGAAAAAGCTCAAATACAAACTGAAAGTTCAATAAGTGAAAGTTCAGACTCTGATAGTGATGCTGAAATGGCTCAGATAGCCAAAAGGTTTAAGAAATTTTATAGGAAGAAGAAATTTTTCATAAAATAAAATTACAAAGGAATGTGTGACAATAAGGGACCTTGGAATAAGGACTAGAAAAATCCAGATATAAGTGATGAAGTTGTTTGCTATGAGTGCAAAAGAAAAAGACACATTAAAACAGACTTCCCAAAGGTAAAATTCAAGAAGAAATACGATTACAAAGACAGTAAGTACAAGAAAGCTATGAAGGCTACATGGAGTGATTCTAAAGATAGCACAAGTGAATATGAAATTTATAATTCTGAAAGAAATCGTGCCAACAGGTGTTTCATGACCAACACATCCGAGGTAACCTTAGATACTCCTGTTTTAAATTCTTATTATTCTGGAGATAATGCAGAATATGATTCTGATTCTGAAAACATGACTAGTGAGGAATTATTTGAATACTGTAATATGCTGGAAGAGACATGAAATGAACTTAAGGATAAATACAATTTATTAAAGAAACAACATGCTCTCACTACTACTGTTAAAACCGAACTTACTATTGAAAAGAGAAAAATGCTCAACTGTTAAAGGAAAACACTAAACTGAAAATGTCTAATGAGAAACTTAGAAAAGACTTAGAGAAGTTCACAAATGGAAAGGATACACTAACTCAGATTCTAGGAAAGAAAGTGGAACATAAATACACTACTGTAATAGGCTACAAACTTGGACATAGACATATTACTAAAAATATATTTATTCCTAAATCTAGAAATAATACTGGTAGTTCTAGTTCTGGAAATTCGTATGCTTAAACCAATTATTCATATGGTTATAGATCAAATAGAGTTTATCTTTAAAAATATATTGATTCTGTAAATTATATGAGACCCATAAGACAAATATGGGTACCTGAGGATTTGATTTTTAACCTATCTGGACCCAGGAAAATCTGTGAACCAAAATCATTTCCTTTTTAAACCTGTTTTGTAGGAAACATGTTTGTAGATTTCTCACAATAAGGTATGGTACTTGGACAGTGGATGTTCAAGAAACATGTCTGGAGATTATTCATGCTTCAAAAGCTTAATAAAGGTTGATTGAGTCCATGTCACCTGTGGTGATAATTCTAAAAGAAAAATCATCAGCCTAGGCCAGATTGGTAACACTGATTCAGTTTTAATTTCTAAAGTTTTATTTGTTGATGGATTTAAATATAACCTGTTAAGTATTTATCAATTATGTGATGATGGATTTAATTTGAAATTTGAAAATGATACCTATATTTTTTTAATTATATGAATGTTTTAGTATTTTATGCATTAAGAAATGAAAATGTTTATTCTGTTGATTTAAATACTTTAGCTAAACAAAATGTTACTTGTTTAAATGCTTTTAATAGAGATTCATGGCTTTGGGATAGAAGATTAGGACACTGCAACATCTATTCACATAGAAAACTAACTAGGAAGAAAATGGTTAGAGACCTACCTAAACATGAATTCCCAAATGAAAATGTTTGTAATCCCTATCAAAATGGAAAGAAACATAAAGTTTATTTTAAATCAATGAAAGAAGTTTCTACATCTCAACCTCTCCAGTTGGTTCACATGGACTTGTTTGGACCCTCAAGAGTTTCTAGTTTAAATGGTAAGCACAATGTCTATGTTCTAGTAGATGACTTTTCTAGATATACTTTGGTATACTTCTTAGCTCACAAAAGTGAAGCTTGTTCTTACTTTATTAAATACTCCAAGTCTGTAGAAAACCTTAGTGGACTTAAGATTAAAACATTAAGAAGTGATCATGGCTGTGAGTTTGAAAATAAAGACTTTTAATCTTATTGCTCACACAATGGCTATAGTAACAACTTTTCTGCTCCTAGAACACCTCAGTAGAATGGTGTAGTAGAAAGAAGAAATAGGACCCTTCAAGAAATAGTTTGAACCATGCTTAATGAGTATGACCTGCCTATTTACTATTGGGATGAAGCTATGAATACAACATGTTATATCATTAATAGAGTCTTAATTAGACCAGCTCTTAAGAAGACCCTATATGAGTTGTGGAATAACAGAAAACCCAAAGTTAGTTACATTAGAGTCTATGGCTGTAAAGTTTTTATTCTTAATACAAAGGATAATCTGGACAAGTTTTCATCTAAAAGGGATGAATGAATTTTTCTTGGTTATTCCTTAACTAGCAAAGCTTATAGTGTCTTTAATAAGAGAACAAAATGTGTGGAAGAATCTGTTTACATCAAGTTTGATGAAACTGATCCACATGAGCTTAAAACCTCTCTTGAAAATCTTGAAGAAGATTTATCTGTTCTGGACCTTAATGAAAAATCTAAAGAACATTCTATAAAAACATCCAGTGCTGGACATATTCTAGAATATGCTTCTGTTAAACCCGAACCTATAGATGAACCTCAAATTTCTAGTCCTACCTTTACTGGATCAACAAGTATTATAAAGAATCATCCTTTGGATGCTGTTGTTGGTAATCTTGATAGAGGGACATAGACTAGAGCTTCTCTAAGAAACAAAGTTGAACATCAAGCCTTTCTTTCATATCTAGAACCTAAAAATGTCAATGATGCCATCAATGATGAATTTTGGGTAATGGATATGCAAGAAGAGTTAAATAATTTTGAAAGAAAAAAAGTCTGGGAATTAGTTGACAGACCTTAGGACACATTAACAATAGGCACAAAATGGGTTTTTAGAAACAGAGTTGATGAGTCTGGAAACATAGTTTGAAACAAAGATAGGATAGTTGCACAAGGATATATTCAAGAAAAAGGTATAGATTCTGAGGAAATATTTTCACCTGTAGCCAGATTAGAATCCATTAGGATCATACTTTCATTTGCTGCTCATATGAATTTCATGTTATATCAAATGGACGTCAAAAGTGGTTTTCTAAATGGTTTTATTGTTGAAGATGTTTTTGTTGAACAACCGCCTGGATTTATTAATCCTCATTTTCCAAATCGAGTTTTTCAACTTTCTAAAGCTTTATATGGCTTAAAAAAAGCACCAAGAGCTTGGTATGATAGACTTAGTAATTTTCTTATTTGAAAAAGTTTTACTAAATGGATTTCTTATCCAACTCTTTTTATTAAAATAATTTCCAAAGATATTTTAATAGTACAAATCTATGTTGATGATATTATTTTTGGATCTTCTAAACATTATTTATGTACTAAATTTTCAAAGAGTATGCAAAATGAATTTGAAATGAGTTTAATGGGAGAATATAAATATTTTCTTGGATTTCAAGTTTTTCAAAATGAAAATGGTATTATTTTGAATCAAATTAAATACACAAAGGATCATCTAAAGCATTTTGGTTTGGATATTATTAAGGAAAGTTATACTCCTATGAGTACAGTCTGTAAATTGGATGCAGATGAATCTAGGAAACCAGTGGATCAAACAAATTACAGAGGTATGATTAGAAGCTTACTTTACCTTACTGCTAGTCGACCAGATATTATGTTTAGTGTGTGTATGTGTGAAAGATTTCAAGATAACTAGAAATAATCTAATTTACTTGTTGTTAAAAGAATTTTTAATTATCTTAAACACACTATAAACTTAGGCTTGTTTTATCCAAAAAGTCATTCTTTTGAGCTAATCAGTTATTCAGATGTTGACTTTGCGGGTTGCAAGTTAGACTGGAAGAGGACATCTGGGACATGTCATTTATTGGGAAAATCCTTAGTATCTTCGTGTAGTAAGAAACAAAACTCGGTTGCATTATCTACTGCTGATGTAGAATACATTGCTACTGGTAGTTGTTGTGCACAAATTCTATGGATGAAACACACTCTTTTGGACTATGGATATGATTTTATGCATATTTCAATTAACTATGATAACCATATTGCAATTAACATTTCAAAGAACCCTGTGTCTCATACTAGAACCAAACACATTGATGTCAGACATCACTTTTTGAGTGATCACTACCAAAAAGGTGATATTACTCTTGAGTTTATAGGTACTGAACATCAATTAGTCGATATTTTCACAAAGCCCTTAAATTGTGAGAGGTTGAACTCTATTAATCAAGAGTTAGGTATTATAGATCTGTGAAACCAATATATCAAACCGATCTGTCAAACTGATCTGTCAAACCGATCTGTCAAACTGATCTATCAAACCAATCTGTCAAACCGATCTTTTAGACCGATCTGTCAAACTGATATGTCAAAATGATATGTTCAACCAATACGTCAAGTCGATTAGTTCTACTGATTGGGTCATACTATTTTCAAAATTATTTTTGTCTATTTAAAACATTGTTGTTTTACTTAATCGATATTTTATTATTTATAACCCTAAATGATACAAATAATGACATGTGGCTATTCCTTTCTCTAAATACTGTTGACCTTCCATTTCCCGCCGAACTCTCTCCTATCTTCTCTGTAACCCGAGCCTTTTGAATCTTTCTAATCCTCTTGATTGTCTCAAAACCTCAAAATGGCCAAGAAAAAGGGACGGAGGAAGGAATATGAAGGAACTTCACCTGTCAAGCGTGCTCAAGGTGAGTCAGTAAGTACAACGCAGAGGTCTGTGAACCCGGAGCTAGAAAAATGAGAAGTTATAGCTGAAAAGGAAATTTTTTCAGAATGGGTTTTATCTAGAAAGTTTGTTCTCTTGAAAGTGTTGTAAAATCAAGGCTGGATGGAGTGGTTCTGTAATAATGATAGAGTCTTTTACCTGAAGTTAGTGCGTGGGTTCTATTTGAACTTGGATATAGATTTAGACGGAGTAGAGTCTGTGAGATTTTCTTATGTAGTAAAAGGGAAAAGGATTATGTTTTCACCAAAACAATGGGCTGAATGTCTAGGATTACCTCACAATAGAAGATACGAGGACTATTCTGGAAATATTCCTCCCACAACTGATTACTTTTCTTATGAGCTAGCCCTGGATTTTTTGACTGGGATGTCTTAATCACGAAGGATAATTGCTGTTGAGTTTGATGGTGAGAACTGAATCCTGTTCAAATTTATTCAACATCAAGTATGTCTGAGAAATGGTGATTTTGCTGCAGTAAAGTATCAAGATGTTTTTCTGCTATTTCTTTTGCTGAATGGTGAAAAGATCAATCTATGTAGATATTTTTCCGATCATATTATTGAGATGATAAAACCTTCAAAGAAAGCTACTACTCTGTTTTATTCTAAATAGATTTCTACCATGCTGAAATTCTTAGGCTGTGTGGATGATGGAGATGAGTGTATCTCATTGGTTATCTTTTGTTTCAACAAATTTATTCGTAAAAGTATGAAAATAAATTGGAACCCATGGAAGAAAGCGTGGGTTGCTGATGAAGAAAAGTTATATGAGTCCTTCAATCCTACTGATTATCCAAGGAGACCAAGGGAAGTAAGAGATCCTAGCTTAAAAACTAGTGAATAAGTTATCTATTCGGATGAAGAAGAGGAAGTGGATGTTCCTTAAAAAACTGTTGAATCCAGTATGAAAGGAACAGAATAAAAAGAAGACTTGATGGGAATCTAAATGCTGAAGAAGAGGTTGAATCATCTCCTGATGAAAGGAGTGATCCTGATACTGTTAGCCCAAAGAGAAGAAGGATGGAATTTGGATCATCAAGTCCTCCTCTCAATTTTCCAGAAATTGAACCTCTTTTAGATGATGAAGAAGAAGGTGAGAGTGATGAATCAACTTATGAGGAGTATGAATCCATATGTATAGACAGTTCTAGTGAGAGATCAGTTAATGATGATGATGATGAAGGTGGTGACGGTGGTAGTGGTGACAGTGAATGTAATGGAGATGATGCTGTTGATGATGCTGATGCTCGACCTATTGAAGGTCATAATGTGATTTGAGATTATCCTCACCCGCAACCTATTGAGTAAGAAAATGTCTCTGAGGCTAACAGGACAAGGCAGTTGGAGAGTGAGGAGGATGGAGAAGTCCTTCCTGAAATTCTGGATGTGCTCAGTTTGTGAAACCTATGCACCCTTAATGCAATGAGGCATGGGAAGAGAATCCAGGTCTTGCTGTTCTAGGATTAGACTACCCAGAGGAAGAGGAAGGCGTAGAATTGGATCCTTCAGGAATAATCGATTCTCTTAAGAGTCAACCTATTGCCGAGTTTATGCAGAGAACAGATGTCACACCTGATCCTTTAGTGTCTCAAGGTAGACCTGATCCGGTAGTTGCGTAGTCAGATTTTGATAAATTCAAGGTTGAATTGATTCATGATTTTAGGGAGACTGTGAAAAATAAGTTATCTCATATTCTTTCTCCTACTCCTTTGACTTTATCTAATGCTATTATGGATGATTTTTCTCAAAGAGTGGAAATCCTTATCAAACCAGACCTGTGCAATTACAAGGAATCCATTGACAGGCATATTACCTCTTTGAATCAAAGTCTTACAGAGTTAGGCAGCAATCTTGTTTCTCTGGCATGAGAGTTCAGAAAAACCATCTCTGGTATGATGGATGTTTTATGAAATTTGATAGAACATTTGAAGAATTCATATTTGAGGAAGTTAAAAGCTGAGATTACTCAGGTTATTGCTCAGGCTGGCAATGCCAAAGTGACCAAGATCACTGGTCGTGAATTAGATACCTTAAGAGATGTTGTTAGAGAAGACCTAGCAGCTCTTGGGAAGATTTTAGATTTAGATTATTTGAAGAAAATGAAAGATCATAGTGATCATGTTCATAAAATGGTACAGTTGTTTTCGGCTGATGCTACAAAAGCTCAAAAGGAGATTAAGGAAAAAATATATCATTATTTCTCTAAGATCTACACGAACATGAGTTGAATCATCATTTTAATGTACTAGCTAGTAATTTGATACTCCCTCCAGTGACTCAAGCTTTTAAAGCTCAAGTTATGCAGTTAAAAGATTTTACCCCCACATTAGAAAATTTCCTGCAAAATAAGGATGAATTTGAAAAATTCGTGAAGTATGGTGGAGAAATCATTCAGGACATCATCAATTTTCTAAAACCCTACCTTCATGTGAAAGAAAAAGCCATTGTTTTTCCTACAGCTGAGATTCTACAATCATCAGATGTTTCTCCCGGCCAGATGTCTATTTCTCATGCTCTTTACAGTATTAGACCAGTCTTTCAATAGCAACCTTTAGAATGAGCTTCTACGCAGCAGGTGACCTTGGAAACCACAGTTCGTCCAGCTCGGGTCGTCCTAACTCCTTTCTCCATAAGGTCAGTTCCACCTTCCACCCAACAACCTTCTGGACCTTCAATTCCTCCGACTACTAAAGGGAAATCTCCCTTGCACCCTGAGGAATAGCTATTACTATCAATTTTCTGATAGGGTGTTTGTTTTACTTAACTATTCCCTTTCGTCTGTAATATATGTACTCATGGTTGGTATTGAATCTTCTTGCTTATCTTCTTTATCTCTTATTTTTTATAATCCCAAAGGGGGAGAGAAATCAAGGAGAGAAAATAGGGGAATCATGAGAAATCAAGGAGAGAAAATAGGAGAATCATGCATGCATATATGAACTCAGGGAGATCATGTATCTGGATGGGTGAACTGAATGTGCATATGATCCCATGATGGCTATTTATCACATGCATGTATACACAGGGGGAGAAATGTTGAAAGAGGAGAATACCTCAGTTATATATATGTTCTAGTTTCTACTGTAACCATGTTTTATCTTTTGTCATGTATTCTTTTTTATAGGGGGAGCATAATGAATGGCATACTATATTCTCTCTTCATTTATGCCATTGATTTGTGATTATCAAAAAGGGGATATTGTTGAACTCTATGTGGAATAGTTATTTTAATAATCCCAAATCTTAGTTTTATTTATTACTTTTTAGACTTTTGTTCAAATTGTTCAAAATATGTTTAAATCAAATCTACAAATGTTTATTTATGATCAATTTATGTTTCTGGTTGACCTGGAAGTATTCTGTATTGAACAGAAACTTTGTAAGAATTCCCTGTCTTGACTCACCATTAGTCATTTTCCTGAGTCACCGACGATGAACAGTCGCACCAATAATAGGGACTATAGCACCGATGATGACCTATCGCACTGATGATGAATGGTCGTACCGATGACTACCAAAGGTCCATGGAGATACTGATGCTAAGACACTGATGTTAAGCTACCGATGCTAAGACACTGATGCTAAGCTACCGATGCTGAGACACTGATGCTAAGACACCGACGCTAAGCTACCGATGCTGAGACACTGATGCTAAGACACCGATGATGTTGAAATACTGATGCTAAGATACCGATGATGTGATACTGATGCTAAGAAACCGATGCTAAGACACTGATACTAAGACACTGAGGCTAAGATACCAATGCTAAGACACTAATGATGTTGAGACACCGATGCTGATGCAACTAAAACTGATACAGATTCAAAATTTCTCACTGATTTCATGACTCACCGATAGTCATGAGAACTATTTGAACTTCTATAAATTAGTATTTAATTATAATGTTCATAATTGATGTTTTTAATTCAATTAATGATATTTAATTTTATTTTTTGGCATGTCAGGAGACCCTACCTAATACCTATGCAAAGGTAATCATTCCTATTGGTGGATCTCGTGGAATAAAAAGGGAGATCGAGCTGCAATTAAAGTATGTATGTGTGAAAAGGCATAGAGATAGAATTCATCCATGAATATACATGCGAGACTGAAGAACACGCGACGAAGTTAAAAAAGATGAATTTTCAAGATCTAAAGAAAACTCTTATGAACGCAATCCATCACTACTGAAGAACATACGAAGAACACTGGAAATTGCAGAACACACTTGCTTGTGAAGGACATCAAGCTGAATCACGATACTCTATTTTTTACAGCAAAACCACATAAGGACTCAGAATCATCTCTGCTAAATCCAACGAGTCCAGAGCTTCACTACCAATCACTAGAGGTTTCAAAACTCTGATACATTCTCTCTTAGTGATTATTTTACATATATTTATGAGAAGTGTGTGTACTTTGTTCATCATACACACACACTCACTCATGTGCTGAACTGGAAAAAATCAAAATCCTCAAACCAAAATTGTTTACTCTTGTTTACCCACGACAACTGTGGAAGAGGTCCTTGTGTGTCCTGGTCATTGTTTTGTTTCCCACAAAGAACTATGGTAGAGGTCCATGTGTGGCCTGGACAGTCTTTCACTGTTGTTAACCCCGATCCAGGGTGTGGATCAATTTATATAAATTGTTGAGAGGACAAAGTCTCAGCATGAGACTAAACCTCATGGTTAGCTCTGCTGTGCATTTTAATTTAAGTCTATAAGTAAACTATATATTTATTCCGCTGCTATTACTTTGAAATACAAAACTATTTTAAAGCTACTTTGATAGTTAAATTAGCAAGTGTCTATACTTATTGTAAACCATCAAGTTAGTTTCAAAAGTTAGTTTAATCTTCAGATTAAGTTATCTGACACCTAATCAATCTTTGAGAAAATGATTGAACATTTACACTCTATATAGATTCACAAAAATTTAACATTGATTTTAATTTGGGGGATTTTAAAAGAAATATTTTTAACAGAAATTTTAATTGGAAGTCAATTCACCCCTCCCCCCCTCTTGAGTATCCACTCTGACCAACACATATTATTCATGAATTAAATATATCTATGAAAAAAAATTTGACTTACATAAACCATTGGAGGAAAAACCTCCATGTTTTTGTCATGTATAATCAAATAGTTTCTAACCATAGAATTAAACCATATAATAAATGGTTTGGATGGTAGAAATCATGTGTTAGATACATAGAATCCATGAATTAATCGTTTTCCTCATTCAGTATTTTTTACTTATATCAATTATATTTTCACTATGAAAACAATATATGTATGAATTTTAATTCATAGTTTATTGATTAATTGTATTGTGTTTTTCATATGTTCACTTTTCCATTCATTATTTGTTATGCTTCTCTTATTAATGATTCTCGTTCCTATTGTATGTAACCCTAGTGGATCATTTAAGACCAACTTTTTAATTTTTTCCTTCCATAGGTTATGAAGATAAAATCGTTGAATAATATTCAAGGTAGATACTTATTTTTATTTTTAAGTTATATTTTTAATTACTAATGTAATAAACAAACTATTTATGTATCTAGTTATTAAATACTACAAAATTGATAGACCCTTTTTGATGTGATCTATTATACAAATGTAATTGTAATAGAATAACAATTGAATATGGGATACTGCAGTCAGGGATATTACAGTTGGTATCAGAGAAAGTTTTTTAGAAACCTTTGGATTTATATGTGAAATAACAATTTAATTATAATAATTTCTTATAGAATATTTTTGGCATAATAATCATGATGATTATGAGCTAAATCATTTAATTCAATTATTTATTGATAGTTCTTAATGGATTAAATTATATCAATACATAAATACACTGTGGGGATTATCCCACTATTAAAGTAACCATAGTTGATGTTGTAGCTAAGAAGATATTGACCATGTTAGGATTGTTTACTCGTGTCATGAAGAACAACCATACTACTCCTATTTTGGATTGTTTCATGTGGTAGAAGACCCCATATATTAGTATGACTACTATACTAGTGTTAGTTGTGAAATAGTTCATGTCCCTCGAAATAATTGTTTTGGAATGGGATTTAATAAAAGGGAAAAGTTAGTATTGGTAGTATAATTCTTCCAGGAAGAGTCTGATCAATGGAGGTCATTGACCTATAATACAAGTGAGGTAGAAGAAATAAAACACATGGAATTGAATTCCTTTACTGAAACATTCATTTAAATATACTTCCCCCATGTGCAATGAACAAAAATGAAGATAAAATTCCTTAGCATAAAGAAAAAGGATAAAGAAAATGTTATAGGGTATGAGGATACATTTACGAGACTAGGTATGTATGTTATATATTACAAACATCATTAAAAAAACATGATTGATCATTTCTTTGATGGTCTTATTCCAATTCTCTAAAGGTACCTTCTAAAAAAATTCATCATAGGATGAAATAGTATTATATACTATGAAAATGGAGAAATAATTTTACAAATCATATATATTCATGTGAAATCAAGAGAAGAAGAGGTTTTCTGAAAAACATGAAAAATGTAAAGGATCAAATAAGTTGAGAAGGAGATATAAATTCACATTATAATAAAATTTTCGAAAGAATCATCCTTGTAAATTCATGAAAGGCATGAGAGTTTTTTTAAGTGTTGAGAGAACCTTCATTGAGATAATGAATGAAAGGGGAAGAAACAAATCAAAGATATTAAATTATTAAACTATAATGAAATGGGGAATTATTCATACAAATGTACCAAGAATCAAGGGAATATACCACAGAATAGTCCAATGGGAGATGGCCAAGCTTATGAAATAACTACAACTGAATTATAACTATCCAATGATGTGGTGGTTGTTACAATAATCATATCTTAAAATTTAGAAAATGATTAATTTTATTATGGATCATCAAAGAGTTTTATATCTATAGAGGTTTCTAAAAAAATTATACATTTCTCTTTTTAGTTAATAATAGAATTGTTAATCAATACTCTTTTGGGAAGTCTCATTGAATATTGTTTCAATGAACTAAAGAGATGATTATTCAATTCTAAATTTTTTTCTATACAATCATAAAATTATGGTTTCTAAAAAAAATACTGCATCAAATAAAGGACTTTGTTGTTTCCATAGAAAAAATGATAATGTTATTGAATATGCATTACATTAATTAATTATTCATGAACAAAATTATCCAACTCAGGATCAAGAGTTAACAATCACAATCATTTCTCTGAAGATATGGAGACACTCTATTGATTGTGAAAGATGTGAGATACATATAGATCACATGAGTTGGAAATATATCTTTACATAGAAAAAACACAACATGAGTAAAATAAAATGGCTCGAGTTAATCAATGATTATTACTTCTCAATACACTAGCACCCAAAAAATCAAATAAGATAGCATATGTATTAATAAAAAATATCATGGACTTCTAACCCAAATTTTTATTGAGAAGGATTATATGTTCATAGATTTTATAAATATAGATATGGTTATTTTTAATGATGGTAAAAGATCACTCCATTTTCAAGTGATTGTGAAACCATCTTTTTTGGAAAATTTAAAAATCTATAAATATAATGGTGAAAATTGTCAAAAAAAATTATTGTTGTTAAGGATAGATGATTAAGATAATTTTTGATTTAGGATAGCTTTCTAATATTTGGAAAGAGGTTATGTGTTCCATCAATACCAAAACAAAAAATGGAACTATTAGATGATTCTCATAACTCTAATTTCTATATACAACATTGTTGTAAAAATATATATAAGGATCTGAAGGAACATTTTTTGTGGGATAATATGATGCAATAAATTTTGTAATATTTTTCAAGATGCATTGTTTTTTAAATAAGTGATGGCTACAGAGGATTCATTATACCTCTACCTATTCCTATGTGCATGTGGGATGAAATTCCTATGGACTTCATCATTGGAATAACAAAGACCCCTGTAACGAATGATATGATGTTGATTATTGTTGATGTTATTAAAAATCCGAACATTTTATTCTTATAAGAGAATATTTACCACTTCTGTTCCTAGAATGATTAAGATTAATGTTGTTTTAAGATTTCATGGTGAAACTCTATTGATTGTGTCTAATCAATATCCACATTTTACCTCAATATTTTAGAAGTGTGTTAAAAGGAAATGGATACTGAGGGTCATTTGAGTGATTTGTATCACCATCAACAAAATGGATAGTCTAACAGGAATATTCAAACATTGAATGACATGATGAGATCACACTTACTTGGCTTTAACGGTGTGTGGGATTAGAATTTACCTTTGTTATAGTTTTTATACAATAACAGTTTATATCCTAGAATTCAAAAGGTTATATATAATGATATATAATGTAAGAGATTATATACTATAACTTTTTGGGGGGATGTTTGTGAAACAAAACTTATAATCCTTGAATATAGTGAACATACAACACCAAATGAAAAAAAATTAATCTCATATGAATCTATATAAACCTAGGAAAAATAGATATACATACAATTGGAGAAAGGATTTGGAATTTCTAGTGCTAAATCATGTCTTTTTGAAAATATATCCATTAAAGGGAGTCATAAGGTTCAGTAAGAAAGGTAAACTAAGCCTCATGTACATTAGAAAACATGAAATTCTAGAATGTATTAGAGATGTAGCTTACTGATTAGCAATTAAACCATGTCAACCCAATGGTCATGATGTTTTCCATATATTATTGTAAGAGAATTACATTCCTAGTGAAGTGAATATACTCACCTATGAAGAAATAGAATTGGAACATGATTTATATCTCTATGAATATCCTAAAATGATTCCTGAATCTAGAGATAAATTATTAAAAAATTGGATGACTTTACTAGTAATGTTTATTTATAGAAACCATACAATGGAAGAGTCAAGCTAGGAACTTGAGGTTGTTATGAAGAAGAATAAACATCATCTGTTTCAAAGGAAATATCCATAAAAAAATCAGAGGATTAATTTTTTGAAGGAGTTAATAATATGAAACCCTAAGATTTTTCCATATGTATCTTCTTAAATAAATTCAATTTATTCGATAAGATACTTCATCCGCAATAGTGAACATAAATGAACCATGATAAACAAATAATTATTTACATTTCGAATGGAATAGTAATGTGACAATAAAGAATATTATTGTGTCGATTAAAATAATAACCACAAATAGGAATGTAAAATTAAAATTTATGTACCACATAAATGAACATATGATATATTTATATCATAAAATAAGTAAATGAATGTCACTAAAATAATAAATTAAGTGTTGGTATTTTTGTGGAACCTAAATGTTTATTTATAATTTTATAATTAATATAATAAATTAAAATATAATTTATTTTCATGAAATATATTTATAAATTATTATTCTGTTTTATTATAATTCAAAAATAATTTTATAAGACCATCCTTTATTTTTCAATGTGTCATAAAATCAATTATTATAAAAAAATCAATGTTTTAAAAGAAATTTTGATTTTTATTCGATATTAAATATCTCATATTTATAAAATAATTTTCATAAAATGGATTCTATTTTTTAAATCAAAACTTTGAGAATTAGTTAGGGTGAATTTTGGGTATTTTTCTAAAACTGTATAATTTTTTGGGAAAAGTAAAATACCATAATTTAGGATACTTAAAATTATTAGTAAATAAATTTATTATTGAGCCATGAATAATGCATGGATTATGTAAATACTATTTATAAAGAACTCACATGATTTAGTTACAATATTTAGTCATTTTAATCAATAATATTGATAGTCTTGAATCAAAATAATAAATGAATGAATAAAATAATCAAAAATTCCCCACTCATCTCCCTATAAATAGCACCACTCACAACACCCTCTCCTCAGACCTACTAAGACTTGAATATTTTATAAATTACTCTAAATACTTTTACCATTTCCCAATACACTTTGGTCTTACCAGAAGTCCAAATATGTGTTTCTTATATAGGTTCCTAAGGAGACGATATCCAAGTTCTAAATTCATATTTCTTTCTCTTTTAATATCACTTCATTCATTATTGTGTATTCACCTCCCATATATAAAATTTCATGTTAACTCCAATTTCTTATATATACTATAGTAATATTTTTCTAATGTAATACCCATCATCAAAACTTTTACTTTCTACTTTTATTTTAAATATGAAAATATTGTTACAGATTTGTCGATTCACAAACCTATGTGAATGATGAGTTTTCATTTTCAATTACCACCTACAAGGCTGGTCATAAAACCATTATTATTTTTAATTAATATTTTTATGTACATATTATAAGTTATATCATCTTTTTAACCGATATATAAAAAATATTAAATAAAATGCTTCATGTTCATGATGGTCTTAATAAACACCAAAATAAATTAAAACAATTTCTTAAATGTTTTTCAAATGATTCAAATTCAAACCTAATATGAAATGATATATGAGACCATTTAAACTTATTAAATTTACTTAATAATAAATAATTTCAGTTTTGGGATTTTTCTTCCATTCAATAAAAACTCCCATAATTATACATAATGTAACCGACCATAAAACAATGAAACAAATGCTCTCAAAAAAATGATATTAAAAATTATAACTCATTGGAATGGAAATAAATTAAATTATTAAATTATAATAAATAAAATATATGTTGAATAGGTTCTGATATTTTTAATCTAATGAATGTAATCTGATTATCCTGGAATTTATGAATAAGTGCAGAACCCTTTCCCGCATAAGGTATGTGGTTTCTCATCTCTCATTTATTTTTGTGAGATGTTCTATATTCATAACTTATTTCTTATGTGTAGTGTAATTATACTGTTATTTGATATATCATGTCATGAATATATTTATCATTACGGTATTCAATTTTTCTATTTATGATTATTAATATCATGGGGCATTAGATTTGATTGATTACAAATAGAAATGGGTTTTCATCTAACTATAATTTCTTTGGGATATATTCCATATTCATCACTAATTACCTCTATATACTACTGCTTGTATTTATTATAATAAATCATTTATGATTTCACTAAATATTTATATTTATTGTATCTTTTATAAATTACTATCCAAATCGTATACCATTTTTACCTATGGTTTTTATAATGAATGTTATTTTTACTAGGGTAAAATTGATAGATTTGTATCCACTACTCAATAAAGGTATTCTGATAAGTAATTTTGTTCATGAATTAAATAAATATATGAATAATTCTTTGTAATTATATTTATGGGTGGGTATTTATATGGTCGCAACATTAAATGTTACATAATCTTGAGATAATTAATTAATTTGACTTCAATTCAATTTAAAGATCTTTCCAAGTTTATATTTTTTGAGAATTAGGTCATAAATCATACATAGAATCTTAAATAATACAATTAGACACTTCTACTCACTATCCATTTTTTTCATAAAACATAATCTCTTCAAAAAGAAATGTGGTATCATTTCATGAATTACCATCATAAATATTCCTCAATCACATCCTTGACTCTATTATTTCTTTTTTCCAGTTAAAAACATTTCAAAAAACCTGAATGGAATAAAAAGATCATTAAGGGGTACATAAATAATGAAAACTATTATTCTTTTGAAAACATTATCATAAAGTAATAATTTTATCCTTTAAAAAGTATAAAAAACACTTCACTGAATATAAGATCATTGTTTACCATTTTTGGTACCAAAGGATTACCATAAGCCTATAGAAAGAAAACTTATAACATATAAAGGTAACATAGGACACAAAAATACCTAAATTGAAATATTGTATGGTCAACTTCTACACATATCAATAAATATAATAGCCATATAGCCAACTACCATACCATATGAATTTGATGTTATAACATAACCAACCATCCATAGTTCATCACGAAACTAACCGTCTTTGGTTTATCACATAACCACCCATCAAATTTTCTAGTTTAATTATATAATCAGAACAGATAAAAGATTTAAATTATCAACATTTCTCTCCAAAATTTTTATTTTCAATCACAAGAGATGATTTCAAGATATTGAAATAGTAAATCCACATTCAAAACCATTTTCAATACCAAAACACCCAAAAATGAAATAAGGTATTTCATTTCATTTTAATAATATTAAGGATTATAGATGAATCCAAATATCATATAACAGTTATGAAGACATAGAAGTAATTCTCACCACATACGTTAATAAAATTACTTTTTTCATTTAGTAAAACAATTCATTGGAAAATGGTTACTTTCAGAATCCACTTAATAGAATTAATGTTCAAATGGTTCGATTATACACTGTATAAAAGAAGGTCATGTATACATTGAAATATGCCTCAATATAAAGAGATTGATATGATGTCCCTTACAAAGATAGTATCATTTGATTTACGATAAATCAATGACATTATTATGTGTGAAACATATAAATAAACTCAATATAAGTGGATATTTATTGTAAAAATAACAGGTCATTCACACATATTCTAGGAAAAACAAAACAAATGACATGTATTTTTAACTCAGTGAATTGAGACTGAGTTAATATTTCCCTTACCTTAAGTCCAAATCATCACATATGTTCCATGTTCTTCCTAAATAAGAAATATAAGTTAATTTATACCTGTTTTAGAACATTTTTCATGTTTATTAATCTTTTTATATCACTTATTACCTTCTTATTACAATTAGTTACTAATTTATTTTAATATCAGTCGTTTTGTCGATATTTGGTATCGGAGTCGAAAATGACCTTATTTTGATGTAAATTGTACATGTAGTCAAAATTACATCATCTACAAAATTATATTCATGATTTTAATACCATATATATCCATTATATGTGTATTTATAATAGTCTATAACATTTTAAGATAAGAAATGAAATACTCTGTTCATGGAGACGGTAGGTCGTACATACGCATGAAGGCTACTTTTATTTATTTGTCACATTGAAGGAATGAAAAATGAATGATACAAAGGTATGTTATAATTATAGTATAGTATGTTAGTTGTATATGTTACAAATTCTCATTAACTCCATCCTTTATACATTCCACATATGAGATGAATGATTCATATCACTTTTGATGTGGTGTTAGTCTGCACTTCCTCAAATGAAATTATCATAGTTACACTTTATGGAAAAAATAAAGGATTATTTTAAATTAAACTTAAAAAATAATAGAGACAACATAAATATAATATATAAATATATATAATATAAATATGGTTCCATAATAATGGCAACCATGAGAGGTGGTAGGAGAAAATTCAACAATCATCATTTCGTTATGCAGTAGTTAACCATACACAGAAATAGTTTATTCGTATCCATTTGATAGAGGTGTGAGTAAGTTTAGTTTGAATAATGCTAATAAAAACATTTTATTATATTTATTATATAGGTTTTTTTATGTAATAATATAATATTAATATCATAGGGATTGGATAATGAAAATAATGGAAAAGATCTTGATAGAAGTCGCTACCCCAAAATCTGGTAACTTCTTTTTATTTGAGCCAAATTGATTTCTTGAATTTACTTCTTCCCAACATAATGATTATAGGATTAATTTTGGGATTTTGGGATATTATTTTATCATAATATATACAATACAAGGCTCTTGAGAGGTTTTAGTAAGTTGGTAGATGTTGTTACATTTTATAAGAGGGAGGAGGGACACTTTAAGAAAGTCTTGAAATATTATTTTATTATAAATTGATTTTAGATTTAAAATTCATCTAAAGATATATATTTCAAGTATATGATTATTATGGGTCTAAATACTCTAAACCAATACGTGTTATATAATATTAGGTCACAAAAATAACCTTATCTTTTAGTTTTAAGTCTTAGTCAAAAACATTTACTCTTACCACATCTTCTTGTATTTTCACAATAAATCGTTACTACAGTTACTATGAACAGCCAAGACAACCAAAAGTGGAGAATTAATGAAATATTTAACATTATATAAGTAATTTTTTTGAATAATATATTTTTAGGATTATTTTATCATGTAATTAAATAGTATTTGTTTTAAAAACACATTTATGTTAATTTTGACACTTTAGTAATTGATATTTTTAAAGTATTAACAGTTTCATTACTTAAAAACAATGACACTAACTAAAATAAAATAGTTTAATATAATCCCTAAAATTCTTTTATGGTATCAAAATGTTTAAATTACATTTATTTTAATATTTATAATATCTTTTATTTAAATCGTTCATTAATAATTTAATCAATGTATCATCATTGTGATATAAATAAATATATTAATTTAATGTATAAATATTATAAATAAAATACAATGATGTAGAAAATATATTTATATTTATAATTAATATTTATAGTTCATTATATCATTTATATAAACAAAATTATAATTTTTTAGTAAGGAGATACATGTTTATGTTATACTTCCTTTTTTAAAATTAAAAGTATAAAAGGTCACTATCACACGCAAGTGGATCCATGGGGTCATAAAATAAACCCAATTATTTTTATGGTTAAAAATATTTAATAAAATAGTATTAGGACACATTTTTGGGTATTTTTATATTAGAAAATAATTATATTTTACCCTTATTTACCAGATTTACCCTATAACAATGGAAGATAAAAATAATTACTGAAGTTACTATTCATAATGTCCAAAAATAAATGGTACCAATTTATAAAATTTGGACCTTATGATTCCAAATATGGAATTAATTTTTCAAAATTCTAAACACATAATTTTCAGTAATTATGTTAAAATCAATTCTCATCATCAATACCCAAAAGTGGGTTTTTAAGAAGTAAAAACTATAAAAAGATTGACATGTGTTTATATCTAATTGAAATGTGAAATTACTTATAACGAACCAAACTGAAATAAATTATAAAAACCTAATCCGATTCAACATTAAAACTAATTAAAAAAACAATATAACTATATAAATAAATTAGATGAAATGTTAGTTTTTAATTAAAATGCAGTATTTTTATCTTTTCATAAAAATATTGATTTATCCGAAAAACACAAAAATTTCAACCAAGGAAAATTTTGATTTCCCGCATCTAAATACGAAGATTATTTTTTCAAATAGATCATATAAAAGTGAAAAAAACTAGATTTAAAAAGGGTTCCCCATCAAAAGGTAGTAAATTGACCTTTTAAAAATATTAGACTATTTTATAATTAAAATTAGATTCATTCACATTTTAGGCCTCTAAAAGTTATTGGATAAATTTAAAAAAAACTATCAAATATGTAAAATAATAATATAGTTAATTTTGTTCATTTTTACTAATACATCGGCTTGGTATTAACTTCTATTTAAAAAATAATATTATTATAGTATTATTTTTTGGTATACTTCAATGTTATGTGCAATGTAAGATTTTGGAGAAACCCATTATTTTGTGTCAGGTACACTATATGAAAAATTGTACACTTTAATGTGAAATTAATATCTTATTCATAAATCTTAATAGATATGAATGTTTATTATTCTATAAATATCTGGGATGTTACATCATTCCCCCATATTGAAAATTGCATCTTTCCAATTTTAAATTTTACACTGTAAGTTCATTAAAAATCTCACATCAGAAAAATAGTCATAAAACTACCACTTTAAAGGAAGTACAGTGAAGTTAAAAGGACACCAAATATAACACATACTTGGATTCCATTTTGGAAAACATGGATATGTAAGAGAAAAAAAATCTTATTCTGACAGAGAGTGATAGAATACATGATCAGGAGAAAGTTAACAACCACAAAACCAGACATGTGATGGGTTAAATGGTCTTTGATTTCCCCGAAGGAAAAATTAATAGAAAACATTTCTGTTTTAATATACTTTATATAAGGAAACATATTTACTTTTTACATATAGTTTCATCCTTTAATAAATATCCACCAAAAACTCATATTTTCTATAAATAATAAGCATTCAAGATGACTTGGTCACACCTGATGTGCTAAAATCAACTTCTAGAGTTTCAAATAATCCAAAAAATTTAAACTATATAATTCCCCTATCTTTATACATTAACCAAAACCAAAATGGTGTGTACAATATAATATAATCCCCAAAAAGAATAATACTTTGTTAAAGGAAACAATACACTTATTCTCTAAAATTAAACCAATAATACACAATGTTCAACAAAGACCATTAAGTAAACAATTTTCATTAAAATTTCTCAAAATTATCCAAACTATGATTGAACCCCAAAATTCCAAACAATTTTATCACATAGTTGTCCAAAATAAATCATAGCATTTATCTGCAAATAACACCGACTACTCATGGCGTCTCATAATTAAAATTAATTAACCTAATTACATATTATCCATGATAGGTTAATCATTTCCACTAATAACACAAATCACCATATTTCCACAATAAAAAATAGATTCTTCCAAAAAATCAACTATTACTCCTCAAATGAAATCCCAAAGTATTCTACTTTATTTGGTCATATAGTGATCCCAAAATAGAAAAAATCTTACAAAATAACATTTATCACTTAATCACCAAATCATTTTATATACTAATGATATAAATTCTGTAAAACATAAATTCCCCAAATAAACCTATTCATGATCCATAAAATCATTTAACTAAATATAATAATTTATACTAACAAGGGAATTCATGTAGGATAGTGGTAGGTGGTAAATCATTGTCACAGTTTGGTTGTGGGTTCGATTACCATAACCTTGTCTAAAATGACATGTTTTCACCCTTCCTATGAGTTATCCTCTTTCTAAAACTATATAATTCATAAAACATTCCCAAAATGAGTTAAAATCATCCTAACATAATTTAACCTCAATTTTATCTCATGCCTTTCATTTTGTGTCACAAAATGTAATAATACATAATTAACTCAAAATCAAGGATCATATAGACCCTAATTATTCATAATAATTAAATCCACAAACGAAAAGTAAATTCTTCCTCAAATATAATTTTACACATAACAAATATCAGGGTTTCAAATACTAGATAAAATTCTTCCAATGTAATCCCAACAAAAAAAGGGAATTAATACTTTTAACCATTTCATCACCAATATATCAAGAATAACTCTCTAATCCCTTATATGTTGACTTCTTAATCATTCATTGTTTTTCTTACTCGATTAACTATACATTTCTATCTTATTTCTGAATAAATAATTCCTAAAGATAAACTCACCTCATAATTTATAAATATCAATCCATAGAAGCTTCATTATTTGTTGATAAGAAATTAATTCATTACTTGAATATAGATATCATGATCTTCATGATGTTCCCTTTCCCTTTCGGTATCTTGTCCATCTTTCTAAAAGTAAATGTTCACTCAACTTCTCTAATTTCACTTTTAGATAGAGTTTTAATAGATGGTATTTTGAAATAATATGAAAATGATATAGTGACCCATAAAATATTGTTAGAAATGAGTAGGTGTTGGATAACTCAAACAAATTATTTCAAGTGATTTTAATACTCGATAAGATTTCAATATCATTCCAAATAGCTTTTTCCATAATAGTGATGATCAAATCATTGGGGATGGAAAATAAGGTTGTGGAAGATCTATTTCCTTCCATCTAGAAAAATGGTCTTTAATATTCTGAAAATAATCATTACTTAAACATGAAATGATTTATTAAAAATACAATCCTATATAGGCTAAATATAACATAAAAATATTTATATTACTTTGATCCATCAACCTCCTTATATCTTCATTGATCATTTTTTTATCTAAACAATCTAATTTACCATAACCCTCATAACGTTTCTATATGATAATAACCCCCATGGTTATATGGGATACTTAACATACACCCATATAACATCCTAACCTCTAATGTCATCTAAAATTACCTCTGATACCAACTATAAGGCCCCGACCTTAAACGTTTCAAAATCTTCAGAGAATTCATTAATTTTACTTTAATTAAATTCAAGGATCTATTAAGCATTAGAGTCATAGATAATTAATACATAACTCATTCATGTCATCTCAAATATTATAATTAGATAATTCTACTCAGTATCCATTTTTTATAAAACAAAAACTCTTTAAAAAGAAACATGGTGTTATTTCATATTTTAACAACATAAATTTTCCATGATCCTATCCTTGACTCTATTCTTCTTTAAGTCCTATGAAACACATTTCAAAACTTGGGATGAGAATAAAAATCTCAGTAATGGATACATAAAAAATGAACATTGTTGGTTTTTTGAAAACATGTAAAACATGAATACTTTTCACCTTTAAGAAGTATCAACAACACTTCACTGAATATGAGCTCATTACTTACCCTTTTTTGTTACCAAAAGATTATCATAATCCCATATAAAGAATCATATAACAAATAAAGGTAACCTGGGACATAGACATACTTAAATTGAATAACCATATGATCAACTTCAACAAATATAATTTAATGGAATATCCAAATGGTCAACTTCCATACCCATGGCCTTAGAGGTTATAAAATAACCAACCATCCATGGTTTATCACGAAACCAACCGTCTTGGGTTCATCACATAACCACCCATATTAGTTTAATCATGTAACCACCCATAAAATGTTCATGTAGCCTTATATAATCATAACACATAGAATATTTAAATTATCAACATTTTAGACATAATACTTTATTTTCAATCACAAAAGACCATTTCAAGATATTAAATTAGTAAATACACATTCAAAACCATTTTCAATACCAAAACGCACAAAATTTCAATAAGTTATTTCTTTTCCTCTTAAAAACATAATGGCTTATAGGAGAATCCAAATATCAAATAATGGTTATGGCGGCATAGAAGTCATTATCACCACATGTGTTAAAAATATTCCTTTTTTCATTTAGTAAAACACTTCATTGAAAAAATATTCCATTTGAAACTACTTAACATAACTAAAGGTAAAATGGGTTGATTATACACTGTAAAAATGAATCTTGTGTATACATTAAAATATGCCTCAATGAAAGGAGACTGAGACGAAGTCCCTTACAAATATCGTGTCATTAGATTATGGATAAATAAATAACATAATTATGTATGATAAATAAAAATACACTCAATATAAGTGGATATTCAGGGTAAAATTATCATTGGTCATTCACACATATTCTTGAAAAAACAAAACCAATGACATTGATTTTTAACTCAATGAATGGATATAGGGTTAAGATTTCAAATACCTTGAGTCCAAATCATCTTATATGTTCCTTGTTCTTACATGATAATAAAAATAAGTTAATTTATACTTGCTTTATAACCTTTTTTAAGTTAATTATTCCATTTATATCACTAATTAACATGTTATAACAATTACATAATTATTTAATTTAATATCATACATTTTGTCGATATTCAATAGTTGAGTCCAAAATGAAGTTGTTTTGATGTAAATTGTACATGTAGTCAAAATTATTTCATATAAAAAAATAATATTAATGATTTAAATATCATATATATCCAGTATATATCTCTTTATAATAGTCTATAGCATTACGATATGAGAAATTAAATGCACCATTCATGGAGAAGTTCAGTCGTACGTACGCATAAATGTTACATTCATTTGATTGTCATATTAATGGAATGAAAACTAAATGATACATAAGTATGATATAATTATAGTATAATATATATGTTGTATTTATTACATAGTTTCACTAACTATTTCCATTATACATTCTATGTATGTCATGAATGAGTCATATCACTTTGAGGGGGCTACAGTTTGCACTTCCTCAAACGAAATTATCTTATTTACACATTATGGAAAGTATAAAGGTATGATGTAAATAAAAATTACAGAAAAATAAATAAAATAAATAAAATATATATATCATGCATAAATAAGGGTCCATAACAATTTCCACCATGATAGGTGGTAAGAGAAAATTGAACAATCATCGTTTCATGAGGCAGTAGTTCCCCGTACACAAAAACAGTACGTTCGTATCCATTAGAAGTTTGTGTCTGTAAGTGTAGATAGAATACATTTCATAAAAACATCCTATTATATTGAGGAAATATTTTTTTTAATAATATAATAATAATACAATATTGATTAGAGAAGGAAAATAATGGAAATGAGATTGAGAAAAGACATTGCCTCTAAATCGGGTAAATTCTTTTGATTTGAGCCAAAAGACATTATTTAATTTTGTTATGCCCATGTTAAGGATTCTAGGAAGAAGTTAGAGATGTGGGATGTCATTAGAATAGAATTTAGATGATACAATGGGTTTTTGTGGTGTGAGTAAGTGCATATAGGTGGGGACTTTTATAAGTTTGAGCAGGGATCTTTAGAAAGAGTTTGGAAATATTATTTTATTATAAATTGATTTTCAAATTAAAATGGCTCCAATGTGATATATTTCGATAATAAGATGAATATTGGTCGAAATCATCTCAACCAATACATTTTAAGCCAATTTAGGTTGAAAAATTAACCTTATATTTTATCTTAAACTCTTAGTTAAAAACATTAACTCTTACCACATCTTCTTGATTTTTCTCTATATATGGTTACTATAGTTACTATATAATGACAAGACAACCTAAAGTGGTTCATTAATGATATTTTATCATTATATATTTCATTTTTATGAATATTGGAATTTTAGTATTATTATATCGTTTAATAAAATATTATTTGTTTTAGAAACTCATTTATGTCAATTTTGACACTATTTAGTAATTGCGTTTTTTTAAGTCATAACAACTTTATTACTTAAAAAGGGAATTAACTCGCTTATGATATTTCAATATAATAAATAATTATTTTTTATGTCATTAAAATTTTTAAATTAAATTTATTTTAATATATATAATATCATTTATTTTAATCATTACTCAATATGGTAGTCACTGCATCATCATTGTGACAAAAAATAAATTTATTTATTTAATGTATAAAAATTAAAAATAAACTATCATGGTGTAGTAAATATTTTTATATTTCTAAAAAATATTTATACTCTAGGATATCATTTATATAAATAAATTAAAATTGTTTTAGTTAGCAGATACATGTTTATGTTATACTTCCTTTTTCATTAAATTAAATATTATAAATGGCCACTATCACACCCATGTGGATCCATGGGGTCCTAAAATCAACCTACAGATGCCCATGGTTGTTTATATCTAATAAAATATAATTTGGATACGTTTTATGGTAGTTTAAGTTTAATATAATATTATTTTTTACCATTATTTAATAGATTTACCCTTTGACCATGGTAAATAAAAATAATTACTAAAGATACTATTCATAATTTCCAAAAATAAATGGTACCTATTTATATATTTTGGACCCTATGATTCTAAATATGGAATAAATTTTTTCATATTCAAAACAAATAAGTTACAACAATTAAGTTAAAATTAATTCTTATTGTCAAAACCAGAAAGAGGATTTTTAAGAAGTAAAAACATTCAAAAGGTTGGCATCTGTTTATGTCAAATTTAAATATAAAATTACATCCAATGATCAATATTAGATTAAATTATTAAAATTAATACAATTAAACATTAAAACAAATTTAAAAAAATGCTATCTATCTATATAATGAAATTAGATGAAAAGGTAGTTTTGAATTAAAATCCAGAATGTTTCACTATTCATAAAAATATGGATTTTATTAGAAAAATTTCATAATTTCAACCAAGGCAAATATTTATTTCCCACTTCTAAAGAAGAAGTTTATTTTTTAAAATTTAACATATAAAAATGTGAGAAACACAATTTAAAAACATTTCTCCATAAAAATATTGTAAAATGACATTATAAAAATATTAGTATATTTTATACTTAGAATTGGATTCCTTCTAATTTTTTGCCTCTAAAATTAATTGGATAAATTTAGAAAAATTTAAAAAATAGTTAAATTTATAATATACTTAATTATGTTTATTCTCACCAATACAATGGATAGGCATTATCTACCATTTAAAATATTATTATTATTATATTATTATTATTTTCGGTATAATTCAACTTTGTGAGCAATTTCAGAATTTGGAGAAACCTATTATTGTGTTCCGATTACGCTATTGGAAAAATATTCATCTTTAATGTAAAATTAATATCTTATTCATAAATATTAATAGATATGAAAAATGTATTTTTCTTTTAAAACCTAGTATGTTACATCAATCACCCCTTTTGGAAATTGTGTCCTCACTATTTTAAAATTTGGCATGGTAACATACTTGAACATCCCACATCGGAAAAATGGTCAATAAAAATACCACTTTAAAAAATAAAAGTGAAGTACAATGTTCACCTGAGAAAACACATACTAGGATTCCATGTAAGAAAACATGCATATGGAAGAGAAAGTAACCACCTTGTTCTGAAGGAGAGTGTTAGAAAACATGATCGGGAGAAAGTTAACAACCACAAAACAATAGACTTGTGATCGAATAAATGGTCTTTGATTTCCCATAAGGAAAAGTAAATGGAAAACATTTTTATTTTAATCTCCATTTTATAAATTTTTTGCAGTATATTTTTAAGCATGAATAAAAACATAAAGAAACATACATACTTGTTAAGTATAGTTTCATCCTTTAATAAATATCTACCACAAACTCATCATTTCTCACAAACATTAGTATTACAGATGAATTAGTCACCCCCAAAGCACTAAAATAATCTTCTAGAGAATCACATAATCCACAAAAGTTGAACCACATATTTACCTTGTCTTTTGAACTTAACGAAAACCAAACTGGTTAGTAAAAGATCATATAAACCCCCAAAACAATAATCATTTTTAAAAATAAACACTACTCATAATCTACAAAATTCAACATACAATACCCAATGTTCAACAAAGACCATTAAATAAACAAGTTTCCTTAAAATTCCTCAAAATAATCTTGACAAAACTTCAAACAAATTAATCACATAGTCTTCCACGATAAATCATAACATTTATCTCCAAATAAAATCAACTACTCTTGAAATCTCATACTTAAATGTAATGTACCTAATCATATGTTCTCCCTGATAGGTTAGTCATTTCCAAAAATAACCAAAATCTCCATATGTCCACAATAAGAACATAGATTATTCAAAAATAAGAATATACCATTTTTTCTCAAATAAAATCCCAAAGTATTATATTTTCTTTGTGCATATAGTGCTCGAAAATAGAGATCATCATCCAAAATTAAATTTATCACATAATCACCAAATCATTTTCCAATACTAAGAATATCCATTTGATAAAACATTAGTTCCAAAAATCAACATATTCTAGATCCATATAATCATTTAACTAAAAATAATAAGTCATTCTAACTAGAGACTTAACATAGGCTAGAGTATGTGATAAATACTTGTCACGCTTTATTTGTGGGTTGGATTCTCATTCCCTTGTTTGATGCATCAAGTTTCCACCCTTCCTAAGGGTTATCCTTTTTCTAAAACTATATAATTTTTAAAAAATTCCCAAAATAGGATAAAATATTTGTTGGTCGGAGTGGACACTCAAGAGGGGGGTGAATTGAGTTCCAATTAAAATTTCTGCTAAAAAGAATTTTTGTTAAAATCCCCCAATTTCAAAAACAGATTAAACTGTAGTGAATTTATACAGATTATAAAGGTTCAATTAGTTTCTCAAAGATTGATTAGTTCTCAGTTAACTCAATCTAATGATTAATTTAACTTTTGAAACTAACTTACTGGTTTACAATAAATATAAACACTTGCGATTTTAACTATCAAAGTATCTTTGAAGATAAATTATATTTCAATGTAATAGCAGCGGAATATGAAATAAAAGAATTGTATGGATATAAACTTTAACTAAAAACACAGAGGAGTTAACCAAGAGGTTCAGTCTCAAGCCGAGACTTAGTCCTCTCAAAAGTTTTATATAAGGATGATCCACACCCTGGATCAGGGTTCAACAGTTTACAACTATCCAGGTCCAAGACCTCTACCACTGTTAGTCGTGGGAAACAAAACAACAGCAACCAGCTGTCCAGGTCACACACGACCACTACCACTATCCACAGTGGGAAAAGGAATGAAAAGATAATGAGTGAGGATTTGCAAATCCTCCAGTTATGGTTCAGGAGACAGTGTGTGTGTAAAATACAACAGATAAGACACACTGCTCGTAAAGTAAAAAGTAAATCACAGAGATAAAGATTTAGAGATTATAAATGGCTCTAGTGATCTTTGTGCAGCTCTTGACTTCTTTTGTTGACTATAATTTCTTCTGAGTCTTCTTCTGGTTTTTGTCTGGAAAACAGAGTACCATCTGCTTCCTTGACTTCGAGGTTCAACTTGCTTATCGGCTCAAAAGAATGATGAGTTTTGTGAGGTTCTTCTTTAACATAGATTGCTCGATGTATGCTCTATGTTCTGAAGGCTGGTAGTAGTAGTCTCGTGAGTGCAAGTTCTCCAGTTGATCTTGGCACGTTTTGAGCTTGATCGCCAATGTGTTCTATGTGCTTGATCTCTTTTTTATTTTCTTTTTCACCTCTACCTTGATACATACATAATGTCCTCTTTATACCCTTTTTTTGTTTTTCTGACGAGAAGGAATGATTATGCTTTTTAATTGTACTTGGTACGGTTTCCTGAAATGGCAACATAAATCATTTAATTAACATTAAATGCATCAAAAGTAACAAATATAACCGTTTTTATAATAAAAAAATAGTGTCGAGGATATAGGATTTGACTCCACAGTTCATTATAAGTGGTCGTTTTTTTGTAGACGTGTACAGTTGACTCGGTGTAGGAATCTTCCATCGGTAGCTCTTCAAATTGGTAGCTCCGTGTGCATCGGTAGCTCTGTGTGCATCGGTAGCTCTGTGTGCATCGGTAGCTCTGTGTGCATCGGTAGCTCTGTGTGCATCGGTAGTTCTGTGTGCATCGGTAGCTCTGGCTATCGGTAGCTCTGGCTATCGGTAGCTCTAGCTATCGGTAGCTCTGGCTATCGGTAGCTCTGGCTATCGGTAGCTCTGGAAATCGGTAGCTCTGGCTATCGGTAGCTCTGGCTATCGGTAGCTCTGGCTATCGGTAGCTCTGGCTATCGGTAGCTCTGGCTATCGGTAGCTCTGGCTATCGGTAGCTCTGGCTATCGGTAGCTCTGGCTATCGGTAGCTCTTATGCAAACCAAATCTAATTGACTTAGAATTGTTTCAAAGCTAAACAGGGATAATCGAGATTAACATAAATCAAAGATTATTTAAACATTATTATTAACATGATCAACGATTTGAAAGAATTAAAATGTAGATCATCAGTAATTGAGAGTAGCATAATATATGAACACATAATTGGGATTATCAAAACAGGTGAGGTCAACAATCTCCCCCTTTTTGATAATCACAACTTATGATATGACAGAAAAAAATATAGTATAAGAATAGCAGAAAAGGCTCAACATTTCTCCCCTTGGATATTACCCCCTTTCTCTCTATATTTTCTCCCCTTATAATTTTCTCCCCCTTTGTGATAATCAAAAAGTGGGAAAGCAGACAGAGAAAACTGAGAAACAGAGATAGTGTAAAGAAAAGCATTCGTATTAGACCAGACAAAACTTACATGAACATAATAGAAGAGAAAGAAGAAAAAGAAAAAACAATTACTATCAAACAGCCTAGCCACTTTAGCAATACGGATCTTCAACATGAGATTTTCCCTTTGGATCAGAAGAGGAGGTAGGTGGTGAGGATGTGAGTGAGGGCTTTGGAATTCCAGAAATGATCACAGGAGGCTGAGCCACTGACACAGTGCATGGCCTGTATTGGGAGGTTTGTTGAGTGATCATAGGTGTGAGGCTTCGGATGGCCTGAGCAGGAGTCATCTGGAGGGGAGACTCAGTAGAGTCAGAGGCAGGCAGGGCAGGAGGGACAATAACAGGTCTGGCATCAACATGCAAGAAGGGCAGCAACAGATTTCTAAAATCCATAATAATTCCTCCTCCTCTTTCCATAGCAGATATAAAATCATCTTTGTTCTCCATAAATTTTTCTAAGGCAGGAGTCAGCTCTCTTAGGTTGCTCACTTGTTCTCGGAAGGCTTGAGTTACAGGGGTAACTTCATGTTTTCCAACATCAGCTTGAAATGGTGGGTGAGTTGTTGCTTGGTAAAAATCCTTCGGAAATAATAATCTACCTTGTTCTTGATTTCCTCCTGAGAGGCAGAGGACTCTTTCATAGTGTCTTGGACAATTTTCATTATTTCCCTTACTGAATATCTTGTAGAAAGCACTACCCGGCTTAGATCTGATGAGTCCCCAGAGCCACTGGTTGAAATAGAACCAAGCTCCTCCTTCATCATAGCTCGTATTTGATTCAAATAAAGTGTAGTTTTTGAAGCTAGAGGACCAACCGAAAAGGATACAGTTTCTTTGAAACTTTTGGTCAAGACACTAATTAGAGTTTCCAGTTGAGAATCCTGATTTTTAACATGATCCTTTATAGAAGATTTGAAATCTTCAAATACTGAGACCATTTGGCTTACAGCACTTTTCACATAGGCTAAATCCTTATCAACTTGAGGCTTTGAGCTCATGTAAGAATCTAAAGCAGTAACAGACTTCTTTAAGGCTCCAAGATCTGCTTCTATTCTAGAAGATTGGGTTTGGCACTCTTTAATTGCTTCCATCAGCTCACCCATAAAAGTTGACAGATTGAAACCAAGAGAAAGCTCAAAAGATTGTTCGAACAACTTAATTTATTCACGAAAACAGTGCTTCATCTCAGTAACTGAGGCAGTGAAGGATTCTTTCAGCTCATGCTTCAGAGATTCAAGATCAGACATTGTAACAAAATCAGTAGGTGCAACTGTAGTAGATACTCGTGCAGAAGCTAAGCTGACGACTGAATCATTCATGAATGATTGAATCGAGGAAACTAAAAAGGATTCCATTGTCTTTACTTCTTCTACAAAACTGACTTTGAGATTTTCTTTCAGCACATCTAAATCATGTACTCGGACCACATTATCAGGCAATAACTCAGAATTGATGTCATATCTGATCTTTGGTCTATTCAAGGATACTTCATTATCCGAATCAGGATAATCCAAGCCACATACTATGAAACCTGGGTCTTCTACCCAGTCTTCAATCTCAACAGCCACTGTAACATTTCCAAGATTGGAATGATGCTCCCCCTCAATGGGTGCATTCCTATATACATCAACTACATTTTCTGCTGGTCTTTCTTCATCAGAGTCTTCCACAACAGCTTCTATCTCAGCAGCAGTAAGGAGATTTTCTGAAACAGGTACAACTTCTTCTCTTTCTTTTTCTACTTCATCAGTAGGAACAACTGAGTTTTCAATCAATGGACTAAGACTCAACCTAGCAGAATCAGATGATTCAGATACATTCTCTTTTCCTCCTTCTTGCTGAGGAACTGGCTGGTCTTCCTCATGAGTAGATAACACTTCCTCTACCTTTCCTTTTCTTGAGTATACAAACTCAGTAACAGGACTTGGGGGAAAGTCTGGATCTCCTCCAATATCCATAGGAGTTTCTTCCTCCTCTTCTTCTTCTACTTCTTCTTCTTCTGACTCATAACTGTACTCAGGTTCCTCTTCATAATATCCTAAACCTGGATCTCTTTTATCCTTTGGCCTTGAAGGATAATCCACAGGATTAAACTTATCATACATCCTCTGGTCATCACTGACCCATTCTCCTTTCCATGGGTTCCAATTGATTTTCATGTACTTACAAACTGTAGTAGTGATACAGAAGTTATTCTTAACTACAACTGTCTCTTCTTGATACTCAGTTATCCCTTTCACTTTTATCATCACAGAGATCATTTTGGCATAGAATAAAGCATTAGTCTTTGATTTTGGCCTAATCATATCTTCCATTTGATTCAACAACAGTCTACACAGATTAACTTTCACACCATGTCTTAACAGATATAGAAGATAAATATCTTGATATCTCAGATTAGAAAAGTCTCCTCTCCTCGGTATCAAAACATGTTGAACAAATTTGAAAAGCAGTCTGTTCTCTCCATCCAATTCAGTAGCAACCACTTGCCTTTGACTTCCATTACCCGTTATCTCTTTTAAAGCTGTCTCATAGTCAAAGATGTTACTGGTAGGTGGAATTTCTCTTGAGACATACCCGGATACACCTTCATGTGGGACTTTGAGACATTCTGCCCACTCTACTGAAGAAAACGACATTTCTTTTCCATTTAAAAAAGAACTTACCCGATTCTCATTTTCAGACTTCTCGAAGCTTACGAATTCGTAGAAGTGTTTCACTAACTTCGGGTAGTAGGGACCATTGTTATTTGAAAAACAATCTACCCATCTCTGATCTACCAGAATTTCAAGCACCAGCGACTTGCTTGGTAGCAACCAATCTACGCATAGTTCCTTTTCAATCACAATATCTCTATTCTGCAAATGAGGGTTTACTGGTCGCTTTCCCGACCTAGTTCTGACATTACTTCCACGAGCTTCTTGATGCACTTTCTGCTTCTTCTTTTTAGGCTCTACACTGTCATCTCTGCTGGCAGTAATCTTGGTTTTTTCCATCGTGGATTTAGGGTTCTCAGTCGATTAGGGAGCTAGGATTCAAAGGTGAAAAGTTTTGGGTCCGGTGGAGTGAGAAGTGGTTTAGGCTTAGTTTTATCACATAGGAATCATAAATAAACGAATAAAATAAAATAACACACAAAAAAACGATTCATATTCTTGGCGGCAGACAAAAGTTTTAAAGTAGCATCGGTGAGAAATTCAACATCGGTGAGAATTTCAACATCGGTGAGAATTTCACATCGGTGAGAATTGATCATCGGTGAGAATTTCAACAATGGTGAGAATTTCACATCGGTGAGAATTTCACATCGGTGAGAATTTCAGCATCGGTGAGAATTTCACATCGGTGAGAATTTCACATCGGTGAGAATTTCAGCATCGGTGAGAATTTCAACATCGGTGAGAATTTCAACATCAGTGAGAATTTCAACATCGGTGAGAATTTCAACATCGGTGAGAATTTATCATCCCCAGCTCGTGCCTAATGTAACTTAACCTATCAGAAATTAAAGGTTTAGTGAAAATATTGGCCAATTGATGTTCATTGCCAATAAATTCAAGAGCAATATCACCTTTTTGATAATGATCTCTCAGAAAATGATGTCTTACATCTATGTGTTTGGTTCTAGAGTGAGATACATGGTTCTTAGATATGTTTATTGCACTAGTGTTGTCACAGTTGATTGAAACATGTTTAAACTCAAATCCATAGTCTAATAAAGTGTGTTTCATCCACAGAATTTGTGCATAGCAACTACCAGCAGCTATATACTCTGCCTCGGCAGTAGACAATGCAACTGAGTTCTGTTTCATACTACACAATGACACTATGGATTTACCGAGTAAATGACATGTTCCAGATGTGCTCTTCCATTCTAACATACATCCAGCAAAGTCAGCATCTGAATAGATAGTTAGGTCAAATGATTGTCCTTTTGGATAAAATAAACCTAAGTTTACAGTATGCTTAAGATATTTAAAAATCCTTTTAACAGCCAGTAAGTGTGATTTTTTAGGATTAGCTTGAAATCTAGCACACATACATACACTGAACATAATGTCTGGTCGACTAGCAGTAAGATAAAGTAAACCACCAATCATACCTCTGTAATTTGTTTGATCCACTGGTTTCCCAGTTTCATCTGTATCCAATTTACAGATTGTACTCATAGGAGTTTCAATTTCCTTAATACTGTCCAAACCAAAACGTTTTAAAAGATCTTTGGTATATTTACTTTGATTTAAAAATAATTCCATCTCTAGTTTGAAAAATTTGAAAACCAAGAAAATACTTAAGCTCTCCCATTAAGCTCATTTCAAATTCATTTTGCATACTTTTTGAAAAATCAGTACATAGAGAGTGTTTAGAAGATCCAAATATAATATCATCAACATAGATTTGTACAACTAAAACATCTTTATAAATTCTTTTAATAAAAAGAGTTGGATCAGCGATCCCTTTAGTAAAACCTTTTGAAATAAGAAAATTGCTGAGTCTATCATACCAAGCTCTTGGAGCGTGTTTTAAACCATATAAAGCTTTAGAAAGTTTAAAAACTTGATTTGGAAAATGAGGGTTTGTAAATCCAGGTGGTTGTTCCACAATAACATCTTCAATTATAAAACCATTTAGAAATGCACTTTTGACATCCATTTGATATAACTTGAAATTCAAATGTGATGCATATGAAAGTTAGATCCTAATAGCTTCTAGTCGAGCTACAGGTGCAAAAGTTTCTCCATAGTCTATACCCTCTTCTTGACTATATCCTTGTGCAACTAGTCTAGCTTTGTTTCTAACTATGTTTCCTGATTCATCAACTTTATTTCCAAAAACCCATTTTGTGCCTACTGTCAAGGTGTCCTTGGGTCTGTCAACTAATTCCCAGACTTTGTTTCTTTCAAATTGATTCAACTCTTCTTGCATGGCTATTACCCAGAATTCATCATTGATAGCATCATTGATATATTTGGGTTCTAGCTGTGACAGAAAAGCTTGATGTTCAACATGGTTCCTTAGAGATGCTCTAGTTTGTGTTCCTCTATCAAAATTACCAACAACAGCATCTAAAGGATGATTCTTTAGAATCTTAGTTGATTTGGTAAAGGTTGGACTAGAAACTTCAGGTTCATCTATAGGTTCGGGTTCAACAGAAGAAGATTCTGGAGAAAGTCCAGAACTGGATGTTTTTATAACAGGTTCTTTAGATTTATCATTAAGGTCCAGAATAGACAAATCTTCTTCAAGATTCTCAAGAGAGGTTTTAGGCTCATGTGGATCGGTTTCATCAAATTTTATGTCAACAGATTCTTCCACACATTTGGTTCTCTTATTGAAAACTCTATAAGCTTTACTTGAAATAGAATAGCCCAGAAAAATTCCTTCATCGCTTTTGGGAGCAAACTTATCCAGACTATCTTTAGTATTAAGTACAAAGACTTTGCAACCAAAAACTCTGAAGTACTTAACCTTAGGCTTTCTATTGTTCCATAATTCATATGGGGTTTTCTTAAGAACAGGTCTGATCAAGACTCTATTAATAACATAGCAAGCTGTATTAATAGCTTCAGCCCAAAAGTAAATAGGCAGTTCATATTCATTGAGCATAGTTCTAGCTATTTCTTGAAGGGTTTGGTTTCTCCTTTCTACAACACCATTTTGCTGGGGTGTCCTAGGGGCAGAGAAATTGTGACTATAGCCATTGTGTGAGCAATAAGATTCAAACTCATGATTTTCAAACTCACGACCATGATCACTTCTCAGGGTCTTAATCTTAAGTCCACTAAGGTTCTCTACAGACTTGGAATATTTAATAAAGTAAGAACAAGCTTCACTTTTGTGAGCTAGAAAGTATACCCAAGTATATCTAGAAAAGTCATCTACAAGAACATAGACATAATGCTTCCCATTTAAACTCTAAAATCTTGATGGTCCAAACAAATCCATGTGAACCAACTCAAGTGGTTGAGAAGTTGAGACTTCTTTCTTTTATTTAAAAGAAACTTTGTGTTGTTTTCCCTTTTTACAGGGATTACACACTTTGTCATTTGGGAATTCTAACTTTGGTAAGTCTCTAACTAAGTTCTTCCTAGAAAGTTTTCTAAGTGAGTGAATGTTGCAGTGTCCTAATCTTCTGTTCCATAGCCAAGACTCTTTATGAAAATAATTTAAACAAGAAATATTTTGTTTAGATAAAGAGTTTAAATCAACAGCATAAACATTTTTATTCCTTCGAGCAGAAAATACTAAAGAATTTTTAGAGTTAAAAACATCACACGAGTCATTTTCAAACTTGACATTGAAACCATCGTCACATAATTGAGATATACTAAGCAAGTTATATTTAATTCCATCAACGAATAAAACTTTAGAAATCAATACTGAGTCAGTGTTACCAATCTGGCCTAGGCCGATGATTTTTTCTTTAGAGTTGTCACCAAAGTTGACATGACCTCCATAAACCTTTATTAAGCTCTTGAAGCAAGAATAATCTCTAGTCATGTGTCTTTAGCACCCACTGTCTAAATACCATATCTTCTTGTGATAGCTCTTCAAGCAGGTCTCCTATAAAACAGATTTAAACAGGAAATGACTTTGGTACCCAGATTTTCTTGGGTCCAGATAGGTAAGCAATCAGGGCCTTAGGTACCCAAATTTGTTTTATGGGTCCCATACAATTAACAGAAACAACAGATTTTGAAAGATAAACTTTATTTGGTCTATAACCATGTGAACAACCTGTTGAGGCATATGAATTTCCAAAACTGGAACTAGCAGAATTTTTTCCAGACTTAGGAATAAATCGGGTTCTAGTGAACTGTCTCTGTCCAGGTTGGTATCCCAAACCAGTAGCATATCTAGGTGCAACTTGCTTTCCTAGCATTTGAGTTAATGCATCCTTTCCATTTGTGAATTTTTCTAAGTCCTTTCTAAGTTGTTCATTTGACAGTTTCAGTTCTATATTTTCCTTTAGTAGTTGAGCATTCTTTTCCTTTTCTATATCAAGATCAGATTTATGCTTAACACTTAAAGCATACTGTTTCTTTAAACCTTTGTATTTGTCTTTAAGCTCATTACAGGTTTCTTCCAACATATCACAGTACTCAAATAGTTCAGATTTTGACATGTTTTCTGAATCAGAATCATCTCCAGAATAATATGAATTTAAAACAGGAGTGTTAGATGTTACCTCATAAGTATTTTTCATGAAACACATGTTGGCTCGATTTCTTTCAGAGTCCGAAGATTCTGCTTCACTAGTGCTGTCTTCTGAAGCACTCCAGGTAGCCTTCATGGCTTTCTTGTACTTCTTTTCTTTGTAATCATATTTCTTTTTGAATTTTAACTTTGGACAGTCTGCTTTGATATGTCCTTTTCGCTTGCATTCATAGCAGACAACATCATCAGTCCTGTCAGCCTTCTTCCAATCCTTTTTCCATTTGCCTTGTTGATCATACTTTCCCTTGTAATTTGGTTTCCTAAAGAATTTATTTTTCCTATAAAACTTTTTTAATCTCCTGGCTATTTGAGCCATCTCGGCATCTCTGTCAGATTCTGAATTTTCACTCATTGAACTCTCAGTCTCCATTTTTAGTTTATCCTTGTCTTTACTCTTAAATGCAGTAGTTTTAAACGCTACAGATTTTCTTTTGGGTTCCTCATCTTCTTCTTTATTTACTTTAAGCTCTTCTTCATACATCATTATCTTACCAATTAACTCCTTGACTGGCAGTGTTCCAATGTCACAAGATTCTCTAATTGAAACAGATGTACCTCTCCATCTATCTGGTAAACATCTCAGTATTCTCATAATTTGTTCTTTTGCAGGAATAATCTTTCCGAGTGAGCTCATTGTGTTCACTATCTCATTGAACCTGAGATACATGTCAGAAATAGGTTAATCAGCCTTCATTTTGAAATTATCATATTTAATAGTATATGTGTTTAGTCTCATTTCTTTAACATTGGTTGTTCCTTCATGAGAAAAAGCCAAGGTATCCCAAATTTCAAAAGCAGTTTTACATGCAGAAATTCTATTAAATTCTTATATCCTAGAGCACAGTACAGAGCATTCATAGCTTTACAATTATTATTGTAAGCAGTCTTTGTAGGTTCATCCCAAGTAGATCTATCAGTAGTGGGAACTTTATATTCAGATTTAATAGCAGTCCAAATATCAAAACTCATGATTTCTAGATGAATTTTCATTTTAAGTTTCCACTGAGAATAGTTATTTCCATTAAAGAAAGGTGGCCAGTTAGTAGCATCACCCTCAAGTCTATTATCCATTGTAAACAAAATTTAAAGAGATAAAAATTTAGAAATAACAGAAATTTTAAGAACATTAAAATACAACTAAAATCACAGTTGAAAACAGAGTAATTTAGAAGGTATTAATAAACCCTCTGATACCAAATGTTGGTCGGAGTGGACACTCAAGAGGGGGGTGAATTGAGTTCCAATTAAAATTTCTGCTAAAAAGAATTTTTGTCAAAATCCCCCAATTTCAAAAACAGATTAAACTGTAGTGAATTTATACATATTATAAAGGTTCAATTAGTTTCTCAAAGATTGATTAGTTCTCAGTTAACTTAATCTAATGATTAATTTAACTTTTGAAAATAACTTACTGGTTTACAATAAATATAAACACTTCCGAGTTTAACTATCAAAGTAGCTTTGAAGATAAATTATATTTCAAAGTAATAGCAGCGGAATATGAAATAAAAGAATTGTATGGATATAAACATTAACTAAAAACACAGAGGAGTTAACCAAGAGGTTCAGTCTCAAGCCGAGACTTAGTCCTATCAAAAGTTTTATATAAGGATGATCCACACCCTGGATCAGGGTTCAACAGTTTACAACTGTCCAGGTCCAAGACCTCTACCACTGTTAGTCGTGGTAAACAAAACAACAGCAACCAGCTATCCAGGTCACACACGACCTCTACCACTATTCACAGTGGGAAAAGGAATGAAAAGATAATGAGTGAGGATTTACAAATCCTCCAGTTATGGTTCAGGAGACAGTGTGTGTGTAAAATACAACAGATAACACACACTGCTCGTAATGTAAAAAGTAAATCACAGAGATAAAGATTTAGAGATTAGAAATGGCTCTAGTGATCTTTGTGCAGCTCTTGACTTCTTTTGTTGATTAGAATTTCTTCTGAGTCTTCTTCTAGTTTTTTTCTGGAAAACAGAGTACCATCTGCTTCCTTGACTTCGAGGTTCAGCTTGCTTATCGGCTCAAAAGAATGATGAGTTTTGTGAGGTTCTTATTTAACATATATTGCTCGATGTATGCTCTATGTTCTGAAGGCTGGTAGTAGTAGTCTCGTGAGTGCATGTTCTCCAGTTGATCTTGGCACATTTTGAGCTTGATCGCCAATGTGTTCTATGTGCTTGATCTCTTTTTTGTTTTCTTTTTCACCTCTACCTTGATACATACATAATGTCCTCTTTATACCCTTTTTTTGTTTTTCTGACAAGAAGGAATGATTATGCTTTTTAATCGTACTTGGTACGGTTTCCTGAAATGGAAACATAAATCATTTAATTAACATTAAATGCTTCAAAATTAACAAATGTAACCGTTAGTATAATAAACAAATAGTGTCGAGGATATAGGATTTGACTCCACAGTTCATTATAGGTGGCCGTTTGTTTGTAGACATGTATAGTTGACTCGGTGTAGGAATCTTCCATCGGTAGCTCTTCAAATTGGTAGCTCCGTGTGCATCGGTAGCTCTGTGTGCATCGGTAGCTCTGTGTGCATCGGTAGCTCTGTGTGCATCGGTAGCTCTGTGTGCATCGGTAGCTCTGTGTGCATCGGTAGCTCTGTGTATCGGTAGCTCTGGCTATCGGTAGCTCTGGCTATCGGTAGCTCTGGCTATCGGTAGCTCTGGCTATCGGTAGCTCTTATGCAAACCAAATCTAATTGACTTAGAATTGTTTCAAAGCTAAACAGGGATAATCGAGATTAACATAAATCAGAGATTATTTAAACATTATTATTAACTTGATCAGCGATTTGAAAGAATTAAAATGTAGATCATCAGTAATTGAGAGTAGCATAATATATGAACACATAATTGGGATTATCCAAACAGGTGAGGTCAACAATATTTTTAACAAAATTTGACCTCAATTTTATCTTATGCCTTTCATTATTCATATCAAAATTTAATAAACCATAATTTCCTCATAATCAAGGATCATATAAACCCTAAATATTCTTTATAATTATATCCATATAAAAAAGAAAATTCATCATCAAATAGAATTTTCACATAAAAAACATATGTGGTACACATACTAGAGAAAATTTATCCAAGGTAATCCCATCAATAAAAGTTCATTAAATATTTTAAACATTTCATCACCCATAGATCAAACATAACTATCTAATCCTGTATATGTAGACTACTTAATCATTCTGCATCTTCAAAATCCATTAGCCATTCACTTCCACTTTATTTCTAACATATCATTCCTGAAGGTCAAATATCCTCATAATTTATAAATATTAATACAGATATGCTTCATTCATTATGGATAATAAAATAAATCATACCTTTAATATAGATATCATGTTCTTCATGATGTTCCCTCCCTCTTTCGGCATGTTTTCCTACATTAAAAAATTAAATGTTCACTCCACTTTTGTAATTTCACTTTTCTATAGAGTTGGACAAGTTGAGATCTTTAAATCATATAAAAAATGTACCATTACCCATAATTTTGTTTATAAATAGTAGGTGTTGGATAACTCAAACAATTTCTTGTATGACAACTGAATACTCAAGAAGCATTCAAAATCATTCGAATAGGATTTTTTCATAATTGGGATGATTAAATCACTAGGGAGGGATAACAAGGTTGTGGAATATATGTTTCCTTCCATATTGAAAAATGATCATTAATCTTCTGAAAATAATAATTACTTAAACATGAAACTAATTATTAATAAAAGAGTCTTATATAGGGTAAGGATAACTTAAAAACTTTTATATTGCATTGATCCATCATCCTTTTTATATCTCCATTATTCAAGTTTTTATCCAATCAAACAAATTTAACATAACCCAAAAAAGATTTCCCTATGTTAATAACCCTCTTGGTTATATGGTATCCTCAACCTCCATCCAGATAACATCCTAACATCTAAATATATCTAAACCAACATCTAATACCTAATATAAGGCCCCAACCATAAATGTTACATAATGTTGAGATAATTCAATAATTTTACTTTAATTATCATCAAAGATATTTTCAGGTTTTGAGTTTAATATAATTAGGCCATAACACATTCATATAATCTTTAATCTTACCATTAGACATTTCCACTCACTTTCCAATTATTCATAAAACAAAAACTAATTAAAAATAAACCTCGTATCGTTTCATGTATTAACAACATAACTTTTCTTCGATCCCATCCTTGACTGTATTCATATTTATGTCCAGTGAAAAAAATTTCAAAACTTTTGATGAGTATAAAATGATCAGTAAGGGATACATAAAGATTGAAAACTGTTAGTCTTGTGAAAACATGTAAAACATGAATACATTATCATGGAGTAGTAATTTTTACCTTTAAAAAGTAACAAAAGCACTTCATTGAATATATGATCATTTCTCACCCATTTTTTAACCAAAAGATTACACTAATCCCATTTAAATCCACCAATAAAATATTAATGTAACTTAGGACATAAAAAAGCTTTAATAGAATAATCATACGGTCTACTTCCACACATATCACCAAATGGAATAGCCATATGATCGACTTCTAGACAAAATGCATTAGAGGTTATAACATAACCACTCATCTATGGTTTATCACTAAACCAACCATATTTTGTTTATCATGTAACCACCTATCTTTGGTTTATTGTGTAACCACCCATCAAATATCGATGTACCATTATATAACCATAACACATACAAGATTTAAATTATCTACATTTCACCCATAAAATTTCATTTTCAATAAAAAGAGATAGTTTCAAGAAACTAATATAGTAAATCCACTTTTAAAACCATTTTCAATACAAAATACACAAAAATGGAGTAAGGGGTTTCTTTTCCTTTTAAAAACATTTAGGCTTATAGTGGAAGTCATATATCAAAAAACTCTTATGGTGGTGGAGAAATCATTATCACCACCTTTGTTAAAAACATTCTTTTTTCATTTAGAAAAAAAATAATAGGAAAAATATTCCTTTTTAAAACCACAAAATGACATTAAAGGTAAAATGGTTTTATTATACACCATATAAAATAAGGTTGTGTATACATTAAAATATGCCTCAATGAAAGGAAATTAAGGCGATGTCCCTTACAAAGACAATATCATTAGATTAAGGATAAATCAATGACATAATTATGTGTGAAAAATATAAATACACTCAATATAAGTGGATATTCAATGAAAATTAATAAGAGGTTATTCACACATATTCTTGAAAAAACAAAATCAATGGAATGGATATTTAACTCAATCAATGGATATTGAGTTAAGATTTCCCTTACATAGAGTAAAAGTCATCATGTATGTTTCTTGTTCGTCCTAAATAGAAAAATTAAGTTAATTTATACTTTTTTGAGAAAATTTATTGTGTTTATTATTCCATTTATATCACTTATTACATTTTTATAACAGTTAAATAATTATTTAAGTTAATATCGGTCATTTTGCCCATATTTGATACTTGGGTCGAAAATAAACATCTTTTGATGTTAATTGTCAATGTTGTCAAAATTAAATAATATTTGTAATGATGTTCATTACTTAAGTATCATATATATTTATTATATTTTTTTTATAACATTCTATAACATTTGGAGATAATAAATGAAATTCACCATTCCTGGAGATGGTGGGTCATACGTATGCATGAATGTTAATTTCATTTTTTCACATATTAATGGAATGAAAAATAAATGATACATAGGTATGTTATAATTCCATTATAATATATATGTTATTTGTTTTACATAATTTCATTATCATCATCCTTTGTACATGTTATGTATGGCATGAATGAGTCATATCATTTTGAGGTAGTGGTAATCCGCACATCCTCAAATGAAATTATCATGTTTACACATTATGGAAAGAATGAAGGTATGTTTTATATAAAAATTATTGAATAATAGATACAATATAAATATAATTTATATCATATATAAATATAGTTCTATCATAATGTCCACAATTATAGGAGGTTGGAGAAAATTGAACAATCATAGTTTCTTGAGGCTGTAGTTCTCCGTACATAGAATCTTTATGTTCATATCCATTAGATGGAGGTGTGTGTAAGTGTAGTCTGAATACTTCTCATAAAAATCATTGCATATTTAGGATAAATATTTTGTTATGTAATATTATAATAATATTAGCATTGGTATTGGAGAAGGAAAATAATGGAAAGGATCTTGAGAGAAGACTCTACCTCTAAATTGGGTAACTTCTTTTGATTTGAGGCAAAAGGCTTTTTTCAATTTCCTTATTCCCAAGTTAAGTATTATAGGATGATGTTACGAGTTTTGGGAGATTACTTGAAAAGATTTTTTAGGATCCATGGGGCTTGAGATGTGTGAGTAAGTGGGTAGAGGTGGTGGCCTTTTATTATAGGGAGGAGGTGCACTTTGGTAAAGTATTGAAATATTGTTTTATTATAAATTGATTTTTATTTTCAAATGGTTCCAATGTGATAAATATTGATGATAATTTTCACATTGGTATAAATACTCTCATCCAATATATTTTGGAAAGGTTTATGTCACAAAATTAACCTTATCTTTTAGCTTTAACCTTTAGTTAAAAACATTAACTCAAACCATGTATTCTTGTACTTTCTCAATATATGGTTACCATAGTTACTATAAAATACCAAGAGAACCAAAAGAGGATCATTAATGACATTTTTAACATTATATAAGTCCATTTTCGGAATATTATGTTTTTATGATTATTATATAATTTAATAAAGTAGTATTTTTTTTAAAAAACTCCATTATGTCAATTTTAACACTATTTAGTAATTGATTTTGGTTAAATTCATAAAAACTTGATTCATTGGAATGAAAGGAATTAACTCAAATATATTATGTTAATATAGTCAAAAAAAATTCATGGATGGCATAAAAATGTTAAAATTAAATTTATATTAATATTTATAATATTATTTATTTGAGTTTTTCACTAATAAGGTAATCACTTAATCATCATTGTATCATAAATAAATTTATTTATCTAATGTATAAAATTTATAAATAAAACAAAAAAATGTATAAAATAATTTTATCCTTATAATTACTATTTATATTCTAGGAGATCATTAATATAAAGCAAATTAAAATTGTTTTAGTTAGGAGATACATGTTTATGTTATACTACCATTTTCTTTAAATTAAAAATATAAAAGGTCACTATCATACCCAAGTGGATCCATGGGGTCCTAAAATCGACCCAAGGATGCCCGTGTTTGGAAATATCTAATAAAATAATTTTAGGATGTGTTTTACAGTAATTTCATATTATTATAATATTAATTTTTACACTTATTTACCATATTTTTCCTTTAACCATGTTAAATAAAAATAATTACTGAAGTTACTATTCATAATGTCTAAAAATAAAAGGTACCTATTTACACATTTTGGACATTTTGATTCCAAATATGGAATCCATTTTTCCAAATTCAAAATATATAAGTTTCAGCAATTAATTTAAAATTAATTTTTTTTTCAAAACCAACGAATGAGTTTTTAAAAAGTAAAAACTATCAAAAGATTAACATATGTTTATGTCCAATTTAAATTTGAAATTAATTACTGTTGTGCCCAAGTAATTGCATTTGTTGTTAATAACATGTCACTATGTGTCAACTGATGACATAGAGCTTGAAGACTAATGGTTGGAGATGCATCATTATATCTGACGATTGTTGAGCTGATCTTTAAGTTCCAAGAACTTGTATCAACTGGATACAATGTCACAACAATGATTGAAGACCATGCATTTTATTAACAATGCATGAGGATCTGAAGTGAACCATCCATAAGTTCCAAGTGGATGAAGTGGTTTTAATGAAGTCCATGCACTAACTCTTAGTTCATGTGAATTTGAAGAAGTTCCAATTTGATCTCTGATTAGATCAACAAAGAAAATTGAAGAAGTTATTTGATTCAGGAGTTCGGTTGATGAAGATCCTTGAGAATTCTCTCCTAAGTAGAAAATGAGATAATGAAGAAGAATTATAAATTGAAGAGTTGTTTCTAATCAGGAAGATTAATGTTTGAATTCTCAAGAAGAATGGAGAAGAGGAAGAATGGCTTGAAAGGCTTGGCATTTGGCTTATACTCATTGAAGAACTTTGTATTTGAAAAAGTCTTATTCATGCCTTTGCCAAAAAATATGGCCATCCATGGACACCTTGAGGGTTCAACCCCAAGGCATGGGCGCTAGGCACCACACACATGGGGGAACCCGTGGGGCGAGCCCAGGGCGGCATGACGCACCCAAGACCCCGCATGGGCGTCTGGGGCACGCCCGGAGGAGCGCGGTAGGGGCGCATGAGCGCACCCGCGAGTGTCAGGCAGTGCAGAGTGGGCGCATAGCGCGCCCGCGAGGAGCAGAGGTGGGCGCAAGAGCGCGCCCGCAGGGAGAACACGGTGCGGGGCGGCACCGTGGAGGTTGGAAGTTCAATCGAGGGGCTGAGGCAGCGCCAGGGTGATAAAGCGCGGAAAATCTGCTCGCCGTTTCGATGTGGGACGCGGAAAAATTTCCAGGAGCGAATCTGAGCCGCTCGATCGATCGCGCGCCAGATCTCGACCGCACGATCGATCTCGCGCAAGATCTTCAGATCTCGGCCGTCCAAAGTCTTCTGATCGCCCGATCCAATGGCCGGAGAGTTCGTCCTCTTCCTTGAGCTCGTCCGAAGTCACCTGCGAGCCTCTGACGAACCAGGCGCCATCCGAGGGATGATTTCGAGATTCCGGCCACCTCCGACGAAGATGAAGACACCATTGAGTTCGTATGGCCCAACTGAACCTAACCATGCATAAAAATGGGCATGCATGCAACGTATGGAAGAATTCGAGGCTGGCCGAAGCAACCGGAGGTGCGAGGCCATGATGGGTTATGTTTTGTATAGATTATCCTAAACAGAAGTTCATGCATGCGTTCTAAGTCGCATGCACGTGAAGGAAACCGAAGAAGAAGGAAACCCGCGTTGGACAGTGAATAAAAAACGAGATATGCGGATGATTTTTAACGCGTTTGAAGTTTTCAAAACGCCGATGATTTCGGGCATTCGATTATTGGATCCCGCAGACTCCATTCATACTCCTCGCCTATAAAATGAGAAGTCCAGCGCCCTTGGAAATGCTTGCTGATCCTTTGAGAACTCGAGAGTCCCGCGAAGCCATCCGAGCTACGCGAAGTACCTCTGCGCAGCCTCTTGCACGACTGAGAATCCCGGAGCCACTCGAGGCCCCGAAGAAGTCCCATGTGCGTCTCCCTTGCGCGACAGGAAGGAGCTCTCTCTGCCCGCATACTTGCGCGGCAGGTGTAGCTTGCACGCCTCGCGGTGTTGCACCTTGCACACCCGAGTGCTTGCGCGGCAGTAGCACCTGCGCGCCCGCGGCCAGTGCATCTTGCGCGGCATTTGAAGACAGTAGAGGCCTCACTCTTGCAACCTTTCATGGAGAAGAAGTGGAGAAGAACCCGAGGGCATATCTTTGTGTGAGCCAAGTGAAGAGAAGAACTCTCTACTGGCAGTAGGTGTTCAAAGTGGAAGGCCAAGGATTAGCCCTTGTGTGTGCACAAGTGAAGAAGACCAACCTTGAGAAGAAGAGTACACACTTAAGTGTGTGAATGAAAAAGAACTGATCATTCTAAGTGATTGGGTTTTTGGTGAGCAAGACCAACGAGATCTTTTGAAGACTGTTGAAGCTACTGGAAGTCTTGAACAACACCTTTGAAGAAGTGAAGTGGAGCCATGATGAAGATGATGCTGTGGAGTTGGGGGGTTTAACCAACTTGCAATTGGGGGGTATAACCAATTACTGTGTAAACATCTTTTGGCATAGTGAAGAATCCGTGTTGGGGGGTGTAACCAACATGGCAAGGAGTAGGTATTTGTACCGAACCTTGTAAATCTCTGTGTTCTGTGCTTTTATTATCCTTGTACCCCTAAAAGAGTAGATCTAGGCTTTAACCAGCTTCAGAGGTTGAATTGATGATTCAAAGGGAACAATTCTTAAAAAGAAAAAGTTATCACTGATTCACCCCTCCCCTCTCAGTGATCACAACCAATCCAGGCATTTCAAGTTGTATCAAAGGGAGGTTCCCTCTGTTAGGATCTAATTCTGAGAAAATGGACAATCTAAATTCTGTTAATAGTAGGGGTGTCCCTACATTCGATGGAAAGAATTATCACAGCTGGAAAAATCGAATGTTTCCCTACCTTCTATCTCTCAACCTTGATGTTAGAAATGCAGCCTTATTTGGATTCCCTCCTCTTGCTAATGAAGCTGCTATGACACTCGATGAGAAAAGAAATATGGAAGTTGATGGTAAAGCACAAAATGCCATTCTTATGTCACTCTCAGAAAAGGTATACACAAAAGTCATGGGACTCAAGAATGCTAAAGGAATTTGGGACAAATTGGAAAGTAGTTATGAAGGCAACATGAAAGTCAAAGAAGCCAAATTACAAATTTGGAGAAGCAAGTTTGAAGATGTCAAGATGGGAGAAGAAGAAAATATTGATGATTATTTCACAAGAGTCAATGAAATTGTCAGTAACATTCGGGGATTTGGAGAAAAGTTGGAGGACTCCACTATTGTTAAAAAACTAATGAGAAATTTTCCTGACAGGTTTGACCCCAAAGTCTTAGCATTAGAAGACAGAGATGATCTCTCTCTTGATGAACTACACAACATTCTCATTGCATATGAAATGAGGAAGATCCCAGTATTCAAGAAGAAGATCAAGGATGAGATGGCTTTTGAGGCCATGAGACAACTCAAGATAAAAGATGACGAAATCCTAGAATCAAGTGATTCTGACAATGAAGAAAAGGATGAAGATCTCAACATGATTATTTCTCTTTTTTCTAAAAGGTTTGGAAAAACTAAATTCAGGGGAAAAGGGAAATCACCATCGAGATGTTTCAATTGCAATAACATCGGACACTTTGCTGTTAACTGTCCTAAGAAAAGATCTAGTGCTCCAGATATTGAAGATGATAAGTCACAAAAGAAGAAATGGAGCAGATACCCAAGAGAAGGAAACAGATCTGGTGCAAGAAAGAAAAGGATCGTTCCTGGTGAAAGAAGAAGCTATGTAAGCAAAGAGGAAGAATCAGACTTTAGTTCATCCAGTCAATCAGAAGAAGAAACGAATTTTATGGCTCATGTGGAAAAAGGGTTTGACACCTGCAGTAGTGAAGATGATGAAAGTGAACGAACTGAGCTCGAACACATATTGAAATATGAACTAGTGGCTTTCCTTGAACAGAACACTGAACTCAAGAAAGAGAAGATATTGTTACAAAAGGAAACCAAAAGGATGACTGAGGAGTTGGAAGAATGTATGAAGAAAGAGACAATGTACATTGATGAAATCAAGAGACACAAACTGAAGGTAGCTGAGCTGGACAAGATAGCAAAAGATCTTGAGGAGAAACTTCACCTCAAAGAAGAAGAGCAATCAGTGACACATTCCAAGTGGATTGAAGCACAGAATAGCTTGACAAAGATGAGAGAAGACTTCAACAAGGCTGTTGAGGTCAAGGCAGAATCATCTTATGCTGGTGCTCAGAGGCAGGTCAATTTACCACTAAGTAAATCTCTAAATACATCTGTTATTTCTAACAATGCAGGTTCAAAGATAAAATTGAGACAAACACGGCATGAACAAACCTGTGTAACATCATCTTCAATGGAAGAAAGGAAATCCTCAGGAAGGACTACTCAAATCTTGGACAGAAAATTACAACATGACTCTTATCAACAAAGAAGGTCAAGGTTCAGAGGCTACTGCTGGTGTTGTGGTGTGTTTGGACATAAGGCCTATGCATGCTGGTATAACATGTCTCTTCCAAGCATGAGGCATGAGTCAAGGGGGGGACATCCTGAAACCCAGAGTGTCTTGCAGAAAGCATCAAAACCTCCAATTCAGAACACATTTGACTGCCTGAGTGAAGCCTGTGGAAGATGTGACCAACATGGTCATAGAGCTGATAAATGTATGACAACTCTTCCTAAACAAAAATTCAAAGACATGAAAGGGAAAGGCATTCAAGAAACCAATGATGAAATCACATGCTTTGCTGAAGTGGCTCTAAAAGCCAGCAGTAACACCAAGTCATGGATTCTTGATAGTGGATGCTCATCCCATATGACTGGTGATACAAAAATTCTAAGCAACATTGAAAGTCATGAGGGAGGAACCGTGGTGTTTGGAAATGATCGTTCTATGAAAATAAAGGGAGTTGGAAAGGCTATGATTGCAACAACAAATCTAAAATCCAATGATGTGTTGTTTGTTGAAGGATTAAAGCACAACCTACTGAGTGTAAGCCAATTATGTGATGATGGACATGAGGTGTTGTTCCAGAAGGATTCATGCATCATCAAGAGCTCAAAGGATGGAAAAATCATCACTCATGGAAGAAGAACCACTGGAAACCTATTTCAAATTGGTGAGTCCATCAATTCCTGTTATCTTAGTTCTAAAGATGAAAACAATCTTTGGCACAGAAGACTTGGCCATCTAGGTCAAAGGAGTATGAGTAAAATTCTGAAGTACAATATTGTACGAGATCTACCCAAATTAAAGAGAGAAAGAGATGAAATTTGTGACACATGTCAGAAGGGAAAACTGACCCATAGTTCACACAAAGGAGTAGATATCATGTCTACTGGGCCTCTTGAACTCATTCACACAGACATATGTGGACCGATGAGACAAAAGTCTATAAGAGGAGATCTCTATTTTATAACCTTCATTGATGATTACACTCGGATGACCAACGTCATGTTCATGAAACACAATTAAGAAGCAATCATGATGTTCAAAAACTTCAGGAGGCAGGCTGAGAAAGAACATGGAATCTGTATCAAGAAAGTGAGATCAGATAATGGAAAAGAATACACTTGTGATAATTTTGAAAGCTATTTGGTCAAGCATGGAATCAAGCATCAATACAGTACACCATATACTCCACAACAAAATGGAGTGGCTGAAAGGAAGAATTGAAGCATAGTTGAAATGGGGAGGACTATGTTGGCTGAGCACAATATCTCTACGTTTTTCTGGAGAGAAGAAGTATGCACAGCTATACACATACAAAATAGATGTCTCCTAAGACCAGAAACACAAATGACATCCTATGAAATGTGGTTTAACAGAAAACCAACTGTGAAGTACTTTAGAGTCTTTGGAAGTCCGTGCATTATCAAGATTAAAAACATTAATCTGGGAAAGTTTGAGGAAAAAGCAGAAGAAGGAATCTTCATGGGCTACCTACCTGATGGAAAAGGCTACATATGCTGGAATAAGAGGTTGAACAAAATGATTGACTGCAGTGATGTCAGAATAGTTGAAAATAACACCAAACCATACACTGTGGATAATGATGACTCAATGAATGACTCAACCTTGGAACAAAAGAATGAAGAATTAACTGAGCCAATACCAACTGCTAGCGAGATCAACTCTGAACACACCAGTGATGAAGAGGAAGGTAATGAAGATGGAAGAAGGAGATACAATAAATTGAAGAAACATGTCGACACAGAAAATGTCCTTGGTAACCCACAGTCCTCAGTAAAAACTAGGAGAATATTGAGATTGGAAGATCACACTGCATTGGTTTCTCAAGTGGAACCTCACACAGTGGCTGAAGCAGTTGAACATGAGGAATGGATACAAGCTATGCATGAGGAACTCAATCAAATAGAAAAGAACTCCACTTGGGATCTTGTGCTAAGGCCCAAAAATAAAAATGTAATTGGGACAAAGTGGGTTTTCAGAAACAAATTCAATGAGAAAGGGGAAGTTTCAAGAAATAAGGCCAGACTTGTATGCAAAGGGTATTCACAAATGGAAGGAATCGGCTTTGAAGAAACGTTTGCACTAGTTGCAAGACTGGAGACTATCAGAATGTTCTTAGCAGTTGCAGCACACAAGCAGTACAAGGTTTATCAGATGGATGTGAAATCTGCATTCCTAAATGGAGATCTTGAAGAAGAAGTGTATATAGAACAACCAGAGGGATTTGTGCTAGACAAAGATGGTAGCATGGTATGCAGATTGAAGAAAGCATTGTATGGGTTAAAGCAGGCTCCCAGAGCCTGGTACTCCAAGTTGGATGGTTGTCTTAAGAGCATGAAGTTTGTCAAAGGAACAGTTGACAGTAATCTCTATGTCAGAGAAATGACCACTGGTACTCTCATAGTCATTATCTATGTGGATGATATTATTTTTTCTGGTGACAAGGAAGGACTATGTGAAGAATTCGCTGAGCAGATGAAGAGAACCTTTGAAATGTCCATGCTTGGTCAAATGACATATTTTCTAGGATTTCAGGTGGAACAAAGGAAAAACTCTATATTTCTTTCACAAGAAAAGTATGCAAGGGACTTAGTAAAAAGGTTCGTAATGGAGAATGCAATGGAAGTCTCAACACCCATTTCCGTTGGAACCAAACTATGCAAGGATGAAGAAGGCAACAATGTTGATCAGAAAGACTTCAGGAGAATTATTGGCAGTCTCCTTTATCTCACGGCCTCAAGGCCTAATATAACATATTCAGTGAATTTGTGTTTAAGATTTCAATGTGACCCAAAAGAATCTCACTTATCAGCAGCTAAAAGAATCTTGAGATATGTGAAAGGAACCCTCAACTATGGACTCTTATACAAACACAGTACAAGCATAAAGTTGTTGGGATTCACTGATGCTGATTGGGATGGTGATTGCACTGATAGAAGATCCACATCTGGTGGAGCCTTCTTTCTGGGAGAAGGATGTGTTAGTTGGTATAGCAAGAAACAAAATTCTGTAACATTGAGCACAACCGAAGCAGAGTATGTGGCAGCTACACATGCATGTACACAAATGATTTGAATGCAGGTGCAGCTAGCAGATTTGAGAATTAAAGCTGAAAAACCATTGAGGATATTATGTGATAATCAAAGTGCAATTGGCTTGTCTAAGAATCCTATACAACACTCTAGATCCAAGCATATTGATATAAAATATCATTTCATCCAAGAAAGGGTCGCCGGTGGAGACATCAATCTCGACTACATTTCTACTCAAGATCAGGTGGCAGATATTTTCACCAAAGCTATGCCTACAGAAATATTTGTTGAACTAAGGCTAAAACTTCATGTTCAGACTTCTCCTCTCACATGAGGAAGAGAAAGGTCCCTCCTTATTCCCTAAATTTATATGTTTTTGTACTGACATGCAGGGAATTGAAGGAGATGAGTGCATCCCTTGAGGGGGAGCATTAGTTGCTGAGTCAAAAAGTTATGCATTTTGGGAATGACTTCCTATTCCTCCCTTTGCATTTGTTGGCCAATAAGGGGGAGAAATAATCAGCACATACACATTGTGACATTCTTCAAGATGTGCTTCGGAGTATTGACAACCAAATACAAAGGGGGAGATTGTTGTGCCCAAGTGATTGCATTTGTTGTCAATAACATGTCACTATGTGTCAACTGATGACGTAGAGCTTGAAGACTAATGGTTGGAGATGCATCATTATATCTGACGATTGTTGAGCTGATCTTAAAGTTCCAAGAACTTGTATCAACTGGATACAATGTCACAAAAATGATTGAAGACCATGCATTGTATTAACAATGCATGAGGAGTTGAAGTGAACCATCCATAAGTTCCAAGTGGATGAAGTGGTTTTAATGAAGTCCATGAACTAACTCTTAGTGCATGTGAATTTGAAGAAGTTCCAATTTGATCTCTGATTAGATCAACAAGGATAATTGAAGAAGTTATTTGATTCAGGAGTTCGGTTGATGAAGATCCTTGAGAATTCTCTCCTAAGTAGAAAATGAGATGATGAAGAAGAATTATAAATTGAGGAGTTGTTTCTAATCAGGAAGATTAATGTTTGAATGCTCAAGAAGAATGGAGAAGAGGAAGAATGGCTTGAAAGGCTTGGCATTTGTCTTATACTCATTGAAGAACTTTGTATTTGACAAAGTCTTATTCATGCCTTTGCCACAAAATATGGCCAGCCATGGACACCTTGAGGGTTCAACCCCAAGGCATGGGCGCTAGGCACCACACACATGGGGGAACCCGTGGGGCGAGCCCAGGGCGGCAGAACGCACCCAAGACCCCGCATGGGCGTCTGGGGCACGCCCGGAGGAGCGCGGTAGGGGCACATGAGCGCACCCGCGAGTGTCAGGCAGTGCAGAGTGGGCGCATAGCGCGCCCGCGAGGAGCAGAGGTGGGCGCAAGAGCGCGCCCTCAGGGAGAACACGGTGCGGGGCGGCACCGTGGAGGTTGGAAGTTCAATCGAGGGGCTGAGGTAGCGCCAGGGTGATAAAGCGCGGAAAATCCGCTCTCCGTTTCGATGTGGGACGTGGAAAAATTTCCAGGAGAGAATCTGAGCCGCTCGATCGATCGCGCGCCAGATCTCGACCGCACGATCGATCCCGTGCGAGATCTTCAGATCCTGGCCGTCCAAAGTCTTCTGATCGCCCGATCCAATGGCCGGAGAGTTCGTCCTCTTCCTTGAGCTCGTCCGAAGTCACCCGCGAGCCTCCGACGAACCAGGCGCCATCCGAGGGATGATTTCGAGATTCCGGCCACCTCCAACGAAGATGAAGACACCATTGAGTTCGTATGGCCCAACTGAACCTAACCATGCATAAAAATGGGCATGCATGCAACGTATAAAAGAATTCGAGGCTGGCCAAAGAAACCGGAGGTGCGAGGCCATGATGGGTTATGTTTTGTATAGATTATCCTAAACAGAAGTTCATGCATGAATTCTAAGTCGCATGGACATGAAGGAAACCGAAGAAGAAGGAAACCCGCGTTGGACAGAGAATAACAAACGAGATATGCGGATGATTTTTAACGCGTTTGAAGTTTTCAAAACGCCGATGATTTCGGGCATTCGAGTATTGGATCCCGCGGACTCCATTCATACTCCTCGCCTATAAAATGAGATGTCCAGTGCCCTTGGAAATGCTTGCTGATCCTTTGAGAACTCGAGAGTCCCGCGAAGCCATCCGAGCTATGCGAAGTACCTCTGCGCAGCCTCTTGCGCGACTGAGAATCCCAGAGCCACTCGAGGCCCCGAAGAAGTCCCCTGCGCGTCTCCCTTGCGCGATAGGAAGGAGCTCTCTCTGCCCGCATACTTGCACGGCAGGAGTAGCTTGCACGCCTCGCGGTGTTGCACCTTGCACACCCGAGTGGTTGCGCGGCAGTAGCACCTGCGCGCCCGCGGCCAGTGCATCTTGCGCGGCATTTGAAGACAGTAGAGGTCGCACTCTTGCAACCTTGCATGGAGAAGAAGTGGAGAAGAACCCGAGGGCACACCTTTGTGTGAGCCAAGTGAAGAGAAGAACTCTCTACTGGAAGTAGGTGTTCAAAGTGGAAGGCCAAGGCTTAGCCCTTGTGTGTGAACAAGTGAAGAAGACCAACCTTGAGAAGAAGAGTACACACTTAAGTGTGTGAATGCAAAAGAACTGATCATTCTAAGTGATTGGGTTTTTGGTGAGCAAGACCAACGAGATCTTTTGAAGACTGTTGAAGCTACTTGAAGTCTTGAACAACACCTTTGAAGAAGTGAAGTGGAGCCATGATGAAGATGATGCTGTGGAGTTGGGGGGTTTAACCAACTTGTAATTGGGGGGTATAACCAATTACTGTGTAAACATCTTTTGGCATAGTGAAGAATCCGTGTTGGGGGGTGTAACCAACACGGCAAGGAGTAGGTCTTTGTACCGAACCTTGTAAAACTCTGTGTTCTGTGCTTTCATTATCACTGCACCCCTAAAAGAGTAGATCTAGGCTTTAACCAGCTGCAGAGGTTGAATTGATGATTCAAAGGGAACAATTCTTAAAAAGAAAAAGTTATCACTGATTCACCCCTCCCCTCTCAGTGATCACAACCGATCCAGGCATTTCAATTACAATAACCAAAATTGGATTAAATGATAAAAAACATAATCAAATTAAACTTTAAAACAAATTAAAATTAAAATATAACTATATAAATAAATTAGATGAAAAGGTAGTGTTAAATTAAAATGCCGTATTTTTCACTATTCATAAAAATAATAATTTTAGTAGAAAATATGAAATTTCAACCATTGAAAATATTGATTCCCCTTTTATAAAGAATTATTTTATTTTTTTAAATATAACATATGAATGTGAAAAAACTAAATTTAAAAATTTTTCTCCTTTAAATGGTGTTAAACTGACCATTTAAAAATATTAGAGTATTTTATACTTAAAATTGCATTCATTATCATTTTAAACCTCTAAAATAAATTGGATAAATGTTAAAAAAATTAAAAATATGTAAAATCCTTATATAGTTGATTCTTTTCATTACCACCAATATGATAGTAGGTGTTAACTATCATTTAAAATAACAATAATAATATAGTATTATTTTCGGTATAATTCAACATTGTGTGCAACATAAGAGTTCATAGAACCCCATTGTTGTTTGTCGGGTATGCTATCAGAAAAAGTGTCATATTTAATGTAAAAAAGTAATATTTTTTACATAAATATTAATATATATGAAAATTTATTATTCTATAATCACCTGAGTGTTAAATTATTGGCATTATATAGAACATTTGTTCATAGACAGTTCTCATGAGACCAAATAGTTGGCGTTAAACCCTTTGCATTTGTTTCCAAGAAGAATCAGATGGGTTTCTACCAAAAGAATTTAACTATCTTGTGAAAAGACTTCAAGTTAGTGGTTCATGTTCTATATATATAATTTCTAGGGACTATTCATTTACATAATTAAGTATACAGTTATTCCTATCCATGAGATTTTTACTATGTTAGAATTTATGGATGCATTTCCATTATCATTTAATTTATTAAGTGGAATGTTTTATTCATAAATTCAACTTTACATGCCTTATTGATTATGAGTCACTTATAGATTCATTTTTATATTGTATGTAACTCATACTGATCATTTGATCTCACCCTTTTATTTTTTTTCTTTCCTAGGTTATTAAGAGGAAATATTTGAATAAGTATCAAAAATGTATTTTTTCCCTCTGTAATATTCTATGATAAATTAAAAATGTAATAATGGAACTGTTTTTGTATATAGTTATTCAAGACTACTAATCTAATTGATCCTTGGTTATGTGATCTCTTGTACCATTGTTGTTATAAAAAAATAACCACCAATGCTAGGATATTAGGTTCGGGGTTGTTACATTCTTAGATGAGATTGATAGATCCTAGCATGTAATATCAACATAGTGATGTTGAGACACTAGGATGTATTCCTCAGTATGGAATTATTACCTATTATCCATGGTCAGTTTTTTTCTACTAGTGGGTGTAAAATATTATTTTCTTGTTAGGATGTTGTTTTCCTCCTTTGGTAATGAGTAATCCGAGGAAGAGAAGGATGACCTCATATTCAAGAGGTTACAGTCGAATTATTATCAGTTGGATAGTGATGCCTTTATTGAAATTTATTATATAATCTTTAGTATGAGGATTTATTTTTATGGTAAATTCATAAGAGTTCCTTGATGGCTCTTCACATCTAAATTTGACACTGATAGCATGAATTAAACAACAACAACCATCAGTGGATTATTTTGGAAGGTTTGTTTTTTGATCTTGAGGATTATAGGAAGTAGTTACCATGTATCTTCATGAAAACATGAATATTATAATTTAATTCACATTATAGAATGACTTATTCTAGGCCTATACCAAATCTCAACATATCTACAATGATTCCATTTTCTTCCAATTCTGGTGGAATTTTTATTCCCATATAAAACATAATACCTTGATAATAGTGATTTGGGAAATGTTTCCAAAAATCATACTCCATTTTTAGATTCGTTAGATTAATCATATGTTAGGGATCCTTGTGGGTCTATATTTATCTTCTTTATATCATAAGAAGATAATTTTTCAACCATATTTCCCTGATAATTTGTGTTCAGTTCGATGAATCAAGATCGCCAATATAGTATATTTTGATTACTGTTGTCGAAGAGTTCCTCTATAAGAAACCCATGATCATTGACTTATATAGTGATTTTTTGGTAAATTAATGGGACTGTTGATGATGTTTTGTAGGCATGGGAGTATGATCAACTACAAATAGATGGTTTTGGGGAAGCAGTGTAGTGGATAGAATTTGGATTCTGTACCTGATGTTAATCTGAAAAAATAGGTTAAAATTGTTCCAAGCATTTATTTGGATGATAAGCAAATTAGGCCACTTAAAGATATGGAGTCTTCAAGGGTGGATCTACCTGCTGGCCTCCCAGTGAATCAGTTAGATCTAGAGGTAATAGAAAATTATTCCCAATTATAGAAGGGAAATTGGTCGTTGAGTTTTGATTCTATAATGGATACCTTCGGTGGAAATCGGTGTTGGAAAATTATAGGAAAGAAAAAGAGAAACTTGGTCCCAACCCAAGGGAATGAGAGGCTCGACCTACAACATCCTCCATGATAAAGGGGATGATGAATAATTTATGTAATACTTTATTATTTGGAACAATATATTCCTCTATGGTTAGAGTATTGTCGAAAGGTTCTCTTAATGTTCTACTTCTAAATAATACATCAGGTTATGGGTGTTGGATTTAGTGGCCAAGAACCAACTATGTTGTAATTTATTCATTAAATAATACCTTATCACATCTTGATTGTTCTTCTATGTGACAATGTATATGATAATGTCTTAAGGATAGTTGTTTTACTAAAAGGTTACAACAGATCCCTGTTATGATAAGTACCTGGAAGTGCCATAACATAGATATAGAATATATATTATATGGCTGAATGATGTTATTTGAGAGTTACAAATAATACATCACATTAGGGGTGTGGACTCATAAAACATTGATGAACCTTTTAATAGTGTGCGCCATTGGTAATATCCAGGATGATATTATGAGATTGAGACCCTCCAGTAGGAAATCTAAATTTCATAGTGTCATTGGATGTTCATATTTTCATACGTGTGTATTGGTCATTAGACTGAAATATTATTATTAATACGTATTAAAAATCGTGCAATTAGATTTATTGAATAAAACATTGACGACACAGTATTTGTAGTGAGGTATGGTATATTGGGTGGGTCACGAGTAATACCACATTAATAGATAATGCGAGAAAGGATTTTTCCCTTCTGTTTCATTATGGGATTTGATATCTGGAGCCATTTGATGGAATTTATATAGCCTAAATAAATACAATTCCATGGTGAGGAATGGGCATGTTCAATTATTGAAAGACAATGCATGAATAATCTAGCACATGGGTTGATGGAACTAGCAAGCAACCCTCTTGATTCGATATATCATGATAAAGGGATTACATTATAGGATAAGCATTCGTATGAGGAGACATGTAATTGCAACAATAAATACTTTCCCTATGGGTGCTTTGGTGTGTTTCTAGACGTTATCCTTGGACTTTAGGTAGGATCTTCTTAGTGCCATTGAGAAGGAGACAAAGAGTGTCACACAATAAGTGTGTCCAAGAATCTTAGTTAAATATTAATTTAACATGTTGAATAAAGATTTTTCCTGATTGTGGTTTAATAATTATTCAAGGATGATTGATCACATTTATTTTGATACGGGTTATTTGTGAGAATATATTGTGGGAAAATTAATATATTTATTAGAGTGTAATGTAGTGATATTTATTTGGGAAATAAATTTCCATTATTCAAGGTCTAATAAATGTGGTGGAGGAAATAAATAAAATAGAAAAACAAAAGTACACACTGTGTATATTAATATTCAGGCTGTGTAATTTTTCTATGGATTTTTGAGAAATAATATTATTTATTTAATTAATTAATATTAGATGTAATTTGATGGGTGAATGAAATGTAACATTAATGGTCAACTATTATAATTAGGCATGAGGTCTTACTTATAAATAAATGAAATGAATAAATTATTTCATGTAATTAATTAATTTTATTATTCTATGTAATTAATATCCCAATTATATAATTCTCATTATCCTAGAAATTGTTTTGGTGGTGAACAACTGATCTAGAAAAATCTCTTAAACCAATAAATAATTCTTTTCTTCGAATAATGCTCTTAAGCTATAATAGAGAACCTCCTAAACCAGATCAAGGTGATTTCTTTCCATGCGGCTCTCTAGGCAAAAGAAGGAAAAAATAGAAAGAAAATGCTCTTCTATTCTAGAACCTGGAGATACCTTTGGTGACATCTAGAGATACATGGAGAAAGTGTGCATCATTATTAAAGGAATCCTACACTTGGATTCTATGATACAATGACAGATCACATCGGAACGTGACCAGAAACATCAATAGATAGATAATTCCATCAAGGACATTATTTTATTTTAATTAAATTAATTATAACCAACATGTGATGATCCTATAAATGGTTCTGGGTCTCCATTCCTTTTCTTTCTTTCTTCATTCTATTATGAAGATCTGGCATTTTATTATCATGACAGATCTCAGATTGGTCATTGTTAACAGAATAATTAAAGGTGGGTACACCCTCCCACATGCTTCTGTTGTTCCCAGAACCTATAGGTGGTATCAGAGAGTCATATATTTGATTATAATTATTTAGTTTTTTATTGGTGATTTATGATTTAATTAATTTATTGGTTTCAATTCATGTTAATTTTTATATAAATCTGATTATCAAGATCAATTCATCTTCCTTATTTTCTCATTCACCATACATAAATGATTTTTTCATTTAATTTTGATTAAAATAAAATAAATTTTCAATTTTGTAAGTGCCAAAACTTCCTGTCCCTACAACAATAGGACACACAGCATGTATTAGGTAGTACATGCCATGTAGTATAGGTTCCATGCACTGGGATGTTCCGCCAAACTAGGTTGTGTCACTGTATTCTAACTAAGTCGTTAAGAATCTGTGTGTTGACCAGGAACAGGTGGCACATAGTTTCCAGATTACAAGCTGTGTGGCCCATTGAACACAACATATAGTTCTTTCAGGTTAAGGTTGGACCGTGAACCCCATACACGGCTTGCCTGGCTAGAAACCGTGTAATTTGGATACTAGACGGTGTATTCCCACTAAACACACTATATACTCTGATGATTTCTGATGTACATCTACACTCCATGTCCCCAAGCATGTACTTCGGATGGATGGTGAACAAAAGTACACACTCTGTGGTAAGAACTACACACCATGGACTCATCCAAATTATGCAGATTTATTAAAATTTATTATTATACTATACAAACCATTGAGACTTGTACCATTGGGAGGGCATATCGCTGAGGCACAACACATGATAGGTATTTTATATATATGTGTTTAATTTATCATCTGTGAAAATATAATTTCTAACGATTGGGTAGTTATGAACATGAATTCACTGGGTTTCATCCATGGTACAAGTTACATACCAAGATAATTTTAAATTAATTTATTTGTTTAAAATTATGATTGATGTGAGTCTCAAGTAAATTCAAAATTTTTTTTATGAAAATAGGATTGATTAATTAAAGATAATTAATTGATTCAATCATGATTTATCTTCAACAAGAACTATTAAGGAATTGAATTCTAGATTTATTTATGAGTAAATATCATTACATATATAGATGACCTTGAGCTAGACCAATACCTTTTTATGTGAATGGTTTATTTTAATTTATTTATTGATATTAAATTTCATGGCCTGTGAGCCTTCTCTACATTAATATGTAAGGCTAGGGTGCCCAAGGTTTATTTTATGTAAAAAACCATTTTACCCCTCACCTATGAGTGAGATAAAAGAATATATAATGGATGGAGCTCCAAATATAGTGGATGCAGTTGAAGTTATGATCCCATGTGAAACCAATCCAAGGAGATACAACGATGGATATGTGGAAAGTTGTAATCCGAAACCCAAAATAGTTCAAGGTGTTTCTCCCCTAGGTCTTGAGTTAGTTTATCAACTGATAGATAAACTAAATAATATAATATGATCATGATCATACCATTTATTTTATTTTATTCAGTTGCATAAATTATTTATTGTTGGTGTGTTGTCACGATCACACAACTAATGAATTAAACAAACATTCCAGATGGAACTAAAATAAAATCCGGTTATACATAAATATTATCATAGACATGGTTAATCACTTATATATATCCCACATAATATTAACAATTATGTAATTATAGATAACAAAATGGAAACTTACATGTAAGGATAATATCCCTCAATGAAATATTAAGTCGGTATAGCTGTCCATAATCATGGTTAGAATCGAACCACAGAAAATAGTGATTGACCAACCCAAATTGGGGTGCTTTCAATTATCGAGGAATTATAAGCCAAGGATTTAGGTTCACATGACTTGGTTCAAATGAAGTGATGACTTCCACAACATGACATGCTGTGACCAAGAGGAAAAGGTTGAGGAAATCCAAATTAAAGGATTTTTGGATTGGGGAGCCCACTAAGCGGATCAAGGAACTGTGAGTTAATTACGTTGGAATTTGGAATGCCTACTTAAAAACCTTCAAGTTCCTTGACCAACCTTAGTTAGATAAATTCGAAGGGAAATATGGATCCTTGCAACTAGAATATTCAGGCAACAGAATATTCCAAAGTCAATGGTGAGGGTTATTGTATTTTAATAAAATATTGCGAGACTAATAAGTATTAAATTATTTATTTGTATAAGTTTTATCATGATAAAGTACTAAAAATTTTCTAATCGTAATTGGTAGAAATGGCAAGAAAAATTACATCAATCATATCATTGCGAACCATACTAGAGAACGAAAACCTTCTCACGAGCACCAATTTCCAGGAATGGAAGAGGTGTTTACACATCATTCTTCAACACGAGAGGGAATTATATGTGCTGTAAGAGCATATTCCAGTTGTACCTAGATAAGTGGATAGTGATGATGAACTCTCTATCTATATGAAACATATGGATGAGCCACATATATCCAATTTTTCATGCTATCATCCATTTCTAATGAGATCTTGAAGGAACATGAAAACATGGACACGTATAGCATGATGTCTCACCTTGTGGATATCTATCAAAATATGGAAAGATAAGAGATATATGAGATCTCCAACGCTTTTTTCACAACTAAACATGGAGAGAATGCGCCAGCTGGCCCTCATTTAGTCAAGCTGATTGGCTACATTGATCACGTGAACATCTTAGGGATTTATTTTATGAATCAGTTGCATAGAGATCTCATCCTATCATCACATCACAAGATCTAATCTAGCTTTATTGTCAACTACAACACCAAAAACAATTAGAAGAGTCTATCAGAACATCTAACCTTAATTATCTAGGTAGATAAAGACTTGGGGTGTGACTAAGCTGCAGTCCTTATAGTGAATAAGAAAAATAAGGACAAGGAAAAGGGAAAATGGATTCCTAAATAGTCTGACGCCCCAGAGAAACATCCCTCCAAGAAGGGGATGATCCAAAGGCAGGGCAAGGAACAAGATGCAGTATGTTTTTCATGTGGCTAGTAAGGCCACTAGAAGAGGAACTACACCAAGAACCATAGGGACTCTAATGGCGTGTTCATTTTCAAGCCTTGTATTTCCATTTCTACACATTGGGTATTAGATACAGCTTGTGGGGATCACATCTGTATTCAAATGTAGGAACCAAGTTGATTTAGAAATATTTTAAGAGGAGAGGTGGATCTTCGAGTTGTCAATGGTGTGAGGCTAGTTGTGTTGGCCATTGGTGATTATTATCTCTCATTTCCAACTGGAATGATTTTGGTTTTATGTAACTCTTATTATGTGCCAAGTGTTACCAAGAATGTAATTTCTATATCTTGTTTGGATATGAATGTATTTATTTTCATGTTTAGAAATAAGGGTTTTTTCTTTTATAAGAACAACGTATGTTATGATATGGCGTATTTAAATAACAGTTTACATGTATTAAGTTACCAAAACCATGTGTTGGAAATCGATAAGGAAACAAACATACACGACTCATACATCACCTAGTTGTGGAATCGCCATCACGGTCATGTAAATGAGGAGTGCTTGACAATGCTCTACAAAGATGGTTATTTAGACTATACTGAGCTAAAACCACTTGATAGATGTCATACTTGTTTACAAGGTAAAATGAACAAGATGCCTTTCAGTGGACAGTGTGAAAGGGCCAAAAAACTTCTAGGATTGGTGTGCACAGATGTGTGCAGACCATTTCTAGTATAAGCTAGAGGTGGATATTCTTACATCATTACATTTACTGATGATTTGAGTAGATATGGAAATGTCTACTCAATGTGGTATATGTTAAGTCCGTAGAGAAATTTGTAGAATTCAAGGATGAAGTAGACAACAAACTTGGAAAGAAGATAAAGAAACATCGATCGGATTGAGGTGGAGAATATATAAACCAAGAGTTCATCAATATTTTATAGGAGTCTTGGATTCTATCTCATCTCACTCCTCCTTGTACACCATAGTGGAATGGTGTTAGTGAAAGAATGAAATTCCCTTTGCTGTATGTGGTGAGGTAGATGATGATTCATGCAAGATCTTCCATTATACTTTGGGGGATATGAATTACAAAATGCAGCATACACATTAAACCATGTACCAACAGAGGTAGAAAATTGAATTCCCTTCGAGATATGGAATGTAAAGAAACTCATTTTTTCTCACACATGTATATGGGGATGTGGGGCATTTGTAAAGGCCTTCTCAGACAAAAAACTAGCACCCTAGGGCACGAGTTGTCTCTTTATAGGATATCCCATGGAAACAAAAGGATATTACCTATATTACCATTCAGACAAGAAAGTTAATGTCGTTTTAAAATCTGTCTTTCTTGATTGAGAACACATCCTTGAAAAGGATAGTGGGAGAAAAATTGACTTTGATGAAGTTGATGCTTAATATAAAAAGGAGTTGGTATAAGAACAAGTTCCACATGTCCCCATGGAAGAGGTTCTAGGAACACAATTACTGGGTATGAGCTCAAGAGAGCTAAGGGAATCAGAAAGATTTGGTTTCCTAGACACCGAGGATAGTGAATCATTATTATTGGACAATGATGAACCTCTCTCCTACAAGGAAGCAGTAGAAATCTCATAAGACGAAATAAGGATAGAATCTATGAATTTTGAGATGGATTCAATGTACTAGAACCAAGTCTAGGTTCTGGTTTATGAGCCAATTAATTTAAAGCATGTTGGATGCAAATGGCTATTCAAGAAAAATTTGGACATGGATGGTCAAGTTAGCACCTATAAAGGAAGGATAGTGGCTGAAGGAATCCGACTCCATCAATAAATTGACTATGATAAAACCTTATCTCCAGTTTCCATGTTTAAACCCATAAGAATTATACTTGTCATAGCATTTTACAATAATTGTGAGATATGGCATATAGATGTCAAAACATTGTTCCTTATCGGGAACATTCCGGAAGATGACTATATCACACAACTAGAAAGGTTTGTGACACCGGGTGAAGCCAAACGAGATTGGATGTTTCAAAAATCCATTTATGGATTAAATGAAGCATCAAGGTCATGGAAAATTCTATTTTATAAAGCCATAAAGAAATTTGGTTTCATTAAGAATGAATGTGAGCCATGTGTTTATAATAATTTTAATGGTAATATGGTTTTTATCCGTATAGTATATGTTGATGACATATTGCTTATTCGAAATGATTTACTAGCATTATAGTCATTTAAGGATTGTTTGAACAAGTGTTTCTACATGAAGGACTTGGGTGAAGCAGCATACATTCTAGGGATCAAGATCATTCATGATAGATCCATGAAGCTTCTCGGACTAAGTCAAAGTACATACACTAACTAGATAGTAAAGAAATTTAGTATGGAACAATCCAATAGGGTATTTGATCATGTTTAATATGGCCTACATCTTTCTAAGAAAATGTGTCCTTAGACACAAAAGGTAAAAGATAGAATGATTAAGTTCCTATAATCTTTTGTAATAGGATCCATCAGGTATGTCATGTTATATATCAGCCTTCATGTTACCTATACACTTGGAATGGTAGGAAGATATCAAGAAGATATATGAGAACATCATTAGACTACTGTTAAGACTATCCTTATATATCTGGGAATGACTAAGGATATTTTCCTAGTGTATGGTAAATATGAGGAGCTTGAGGGTATGTTGATGCTGGTTTTTAGAGAAATCAGAATGATCTGAAGTTTCAATCTAGATACATTTTCTATATCAATGGAGGAGATGTGAGCTGGAAGAGTTCTAAGATACTATTTGTCACCGATTCTACAGTAGAGACCGAATATATAGTGACTAGTGATGCAACCAAGGAATCCATATAGATTCAGAAGTTTCTTTAAGAGCTTGATGTGGTTCCTAGCTGTAATGATCATATCACATTGTATTATGATTATACTATAGTGGTGGCACTTGAAAAAGAACCATGGTCACATAAACGAACAAATCACATACTCTGGAAGTATCACCTCTTGAGGTATTTCTAACAAAGGGGTAATGTTTTAGTGAGTAGAGTGTCCATGGAAGAGAACGTCACTGACCCCATGACTAAAGTCCTATCTCTATAGAAGCATGAATATCATGTGAGAGCTAGCGGGTTAAAGGTTGTCAACAGTTGGCTCTAGTCCAAGTAGAAGTCTGTTGGAGTTGGTGGCCTAGAACCAACAACATTGTAATTTCTTTATTAAATAATACCTTATCATATATTGAATGTTCTTCTACATGATAATGCATGTGATAATTTCCTAAGGGTAGTTCTTCAACTAAAAGGTCATAGCGGATCCAAACAATGATGAGAACCCAGATGTGCTATTACACTATTCTTCAATATATGTTCTATGCCTGGATGATGTTGTTTGATGGACACAAATAATACATGCCATTAAGGGTGAGGACTCTAAAACATTGAGGAACCTTCTCATGGTGTGAACCCTTAGAAATATCTAGGAGGATATTTTGAGAACAAGACTCGCCTGTAGGAAATCCACATTTCCTAGTGTCATTGGATGTTCGTATTTGTGGACGTGTGTATTGGTCAATAGAATTTAACTTTATTATTAATGGGTATTACAACTTGCGCACTTAGATGTATTAAAGAAAACTATGATGACACACTATTTTCTGCAAGGTAGGATATGTTGGGTGCATCATGAGTAATACTATGTTAATAGATAATGTGAGAAAGTATATGTTCCTTATATTTCATAACGAGAGCTGATATCTTAATCCCCTTTATAGAATTGATATAGCCTAAATAAACCCATGGTTATTTTGAGGAATGGGAAAGTTCAATTCCAGAATGTTAAATAAAGAATAATCGATCCCATGGGTTGATGAAACTAACATGCTACCCACATGATTTGAGATATCGATTCAGAGAGATTACATTACACGGTATGTGTTCATTGGAGGTGACATGTCATTGCGGCCTTAACTTCATTCTCTATGGGTACGTTGGTATGTTTCTAGAAGCTAACCTTGGACATTAGTGAGGCTCCCCCAAATTCCAATGAGAAGGAGGCCTAGAAGATTACACACTATGTGTGTCTAAGTATCTCAGTTGAATAATAATTTAACATATTGAATAAATATTATTCTGATTGTGGTTTAATATTAATTCAAGGATTCTTTATTTCATTTATTTTGACACTAGTTATTTAAGAGAAAATATTGCGGGGAAATAATATATTTATTATTGAGTGATGATGTGATATTAATTAGAGAAATAAATAGCCATTATTCATGTTCTAATAAATGTAGTGGAGGAAATAAAGAAAATGGATAAACAAAAGTACACACCGTGTAATTTTTCCAGGGATTTGTGAGAAATAATATTATTTATTTAATTAAATAATATTAGGTATAGTTCATTGGGTGCATGTAAAGTAATTATAGTGGACAACTATTATTATAAGGAATGGGGTCTTACTAAGAATTAAATGAAAGGAATAAATTATTTCATGTAATTAATTGATTTTATTATACTATGGAATTAAAATCCCAATTATGTAATTCGCATTATCCAAGAAATTTTTGGTGGTGGTGCACAATGGATCTAGAAAAATATCTCAAGACAAGAGAGAATTTTTTTCTTCCAAGAACTATCCCAAAATACAAGAGAGATCCTCCTCCACCGGATCATGGAGAGCACATTGCAAGTGGCTCTCAAGGGGATCAAAAGCGGACATCTCGAGTGAATTATTTTCCTTGATAGCACCTAGAGATCCCTTAAGCAATTTCTATACATATGTAGAGAACATGTTGATCACCGATAGAGGAATACTACACATGGATTCTACAATGCAATGAAAAATCACATCATATCGTGACCGAAAACATCAACGGAGAGAGAATTCCATCAAGGAAATTCTTTCCTTTTAATTAAATTAATTATATCCCACATATAATGATCCTATCTATGGTTCTGGGACTCCCTTCTTCTCATTCATTCTTAATTAATTTCTAAAGATCCAATATTTTATTATCATGATAGATCCCAGATTGATTGTTTTTAATGGAAAAAATAAAGTTGGGTACACCCACCCATGCGCTTTCGTTGTTCTCAGAACATATAATGGGAATGAATGGGATTTGTGAATTGGTGATGATGTGTTATTGGAATATAGGTAATAATAGAATGTTGTTGGTGCCAAGTAGAGGGTGTGGTCAGGTGTTGATGTTTATAACATATTATAGATGTTAGGTGATCAATAAAGGAAAGAGGTTGATTTGGAAGGATGGGAATCAATTAAGTCTAAAAGGAATAAGAAGGTATATTCATTAGAGGTAGACCAAGTAGTTCACGATGTCATGACTCATCCCCTGGTGCCCATGATATTACTACCCCAGGCCTACCTCCAAAAGGTTAGGGGAAGGCGACTAGCTACAATGGCATTATCCCACAAGTGGGAGGCAATTGCCTAAGTACCTGTACACATGCACACAAATATCCCCAGTCCACAATACCTAAAAGTAAACATGCATACCAATAATAGAACCACTAAGAGTAACAATAAAAAACATAATTTAAAGTTGGTATACTACATTCCTAACAAAATAAAAGTACATGCTCCTGAAGAACATATATGGTAAACCCTACATGAAGGGTAGGTTAAGTGGGTGTTTCTTGAAGCCAAATAAGTATGCCGCATTTGTTAGATATCACTGGTTATTTCCTGGTCCTAGACCACCAAGGTCTCTATTGAATCTTCTTTCGTCTGCAAAAAATAAGACACGTGCAGGAGGAGCCCGTGTAGGGGTGAGTAACACAATACTCAGTAAGGACTCTGAAAAAATGTAATACCACAAAGGAAATTAAGCACTAAGTGTTGTTGGATCATGCAAGTAGACTCTCAAGAAAGGAAAACAAGGCTATCAATCATAACGTTGTACACCTTGTACTGCTAGAGCACTCATCCTCAATGACTCACTTGGGTCAGTTGGGTCGCCTAGACCTGCTCATCAATTAGGGCCAGTGGGTCTCCTAGACCCTCTTGTCTCTAGGTCACCAAGACCTACTTCTCACTAGTTCACTTAGACATGATCATCACTTAGGCCTACTGGCTCACCTAGACTCGCTCGTCATGACTCTCTCATCACAACTAGCTATAGGATTATCACTTGTAGCACATATGATTCTGGGGGAATCTACTCCTAAATACATTAATAATATATCATCTCCCATGAAAACACACTTAGAGTATATCAAAATGACCTCCTCATCATGAGGTTCCAATTCCACAAACAACTCATCAAATGGACATGCAGTTTGGATGTTATGAGGATTTTAGTTGAAAGTTCGTTATTGGGTCTGGGACTGGACCGTCCCAGTTCAGCCAACCTGACCCAACCCGGTCAGGTCCGGTCTTACCCATTGGGCCTACTAGAACCAACCTACCGAGCCACCCAATGGCACGGTATTCATTTTTCCCATCCCACACTGGCTGGCAGGTTTTCGTCCAACTGGACCTCTCAGCCCCCCAGCCTGGCCTGTGCTGGCGGGACTGTTTTGTCTAGCATGGTAATTGAGAGTATCAGGTCCATCCGAACCATGTGGGTCACTTCATAGACTCCCCTAGATTTGTTGCGGGGTCCTACCATGGCTAGTTGGACCGTGGTCCTTCACCACATGACGCAGCTCGGAGCCGCATCTGCCCACACTACAGCCAGCCTCTAATCACTACATGCAGTAGCTATTGTGGGCCTCCTTATCCACTGTGGCGCATCAAATGGTCTTTCTATGAGCCACCAGACTTGCTCTGGTGGTCCATTTTCAAATCTGGATATCTTTTTGTGGTCCTCGGGTTTCCACCTCCACTATTGTGTGCTCTAAGACAACATGACATCGATTTAGGGGTCTAACCGTGTTTAGAACATCTCAAAAATAATCTTATATAACCGTAGTGGTCCATCAGAAAAGAATGTGTGGAGGAAATGATATCACAATGAACACCCAAGGCAACAAACTTCAGCCTTGTTCATTTTCACTTTTTTTATTGTGTCAAAAAATAAATGAAAGACTTTCAAATAATTTCCACAATATAATCCCATCATTAATCCCTTCTTGTAAAAATATCATTCCTATAAGGGTGATCAATTTTTGGGTCAATTTTTTAGTGAATTGACCAGCATTCATCATTTAAAAATGAAGAATTGGGAAATAGAAGTCATAAAGAAGACAAAAACCCCTAACATGGAAACAGATCATTTTTGGGGAAGAATGGAGTTGTTTAATCAGAATTCACCGATTCCCGACACTCATTGATGGTGAGATCCTTTAAAAAGATAGGAAGGTGTTCATCCTCACGGGTGGTCTATTGTTTTACAACACAAGTTCTCCAGAGGATCAAAGAAATCTCCTCAATCATACTCTGATTCTCGTATCCATGTTAATCTATTAATTGATGAAATGGGTTTTAGGGTTTCTATTAAATTACATCACCACATCGTAAGGATTTTTTATTTATGAAATGAAACAGTTTCATCATCACTATGTCACATCGAAACATTTTGGAATAAAAAACTCATTTAGGATTATTTTATTTATCCATAAAATGCCAGAAAATTAAGTTTTTCCCTTAACCTACACCGATCAAGGTTATGTCTTTCCACGGGTAAAGTCTCTATTCTCGATGCAACAATTCCCTCATATTTTTATTCCTATGACCCATTTTTATGTTTCAAAAACCACACGTGTGAAATATTTTTAAACAAAAAAAAAGTTCAAAATCATTTATTATGGGCTCCCCAAGCCTCAAAATAATGTGTTTTCTGAGCACCTAGTCTCTATATAATCCCATAAAATATTCAAAATAATTACCTGGAATTTTTGGGACATTACATCCAAGGACTTGGTACATCATGGTCACACATTTTTTGTGTCAAATAATTAGACTCCAAATATTCATCAGAGTGGGAATAAGATCATCATAAATAGATGAATATTTTGGTGTGGCTTGAGGTACTAAAATAATGGACATTTAGTCCCTGTAAACTTTAAAGTAAATAAAAAAGAAAAAAAAATGTTGTGAAAAGACTACTCCAACCATCCAAATCATATGGTTACCAGATCATTTGAAAAATTGATGATAACTAAGGTAGAGGCTATGATAAACCTAGTGGAGGATAAAAAAATGGTACTATAGTGTTCTAGTAACACGTCATGGTGATAAAGATGTTGGCCCAGTGATTCTTCTTCATTCCAAGGAAGATATGTTAGATTATGATTTTGATATTAATTTTACAAAGTTAGATGCTTATATAATTTATGATATATTGATTTGAGTTGTTCTTAATGATGAACATTATGATTTGATCAAAAAACAATATTAGATATTGTAAAATCGATTCAATGAGGGTAAAATTAATATTTTGAAATATATCCTGACTTGGGAAAATATTTCCAATCACTTTGATGATCTTATCAAGGAAAATAAAGATATAATGGTAACTAGGATGCAATGAGTCTTATATAGGGTGATTAATTCCAATAATCTTAGTTTCTTTGTAAAGTTTATTTGAGTGACATCCATTTTTATTGCAGTTTTGTTTTAACATGACTGGTTTCCTTCTTTTTTCTTAAAATTTCTCTGGAAATAAAAAACATTAATTTTCAGGTTATATGAATTCACCAAGGCAGCCCAAGGTTTTTTCCTTAGATGAGAATGATTTTTTAAGTGGGGCATGAATTACTCTCACTTTAACCTGGTGATCTATGTAAAAGTATCAGATGTTATCATTGAGTTATTAGACTAGTGGTTTTGGAATAAGTGATTCTTAGAGCTTGTGCTCAAGATTGGTTATTACTAGCTCTATTTTTAGAGAAAGATATACTATAAGTGGATTTCCAAATCCCGTGGGGTTATTATGAACTCATGGTGATACCCATAGATATGTTGTATGCCCTAGTGGAGTTGTACAACTTCTATAGTTTATCTTTAACCCTTAATGGATTAGTTTATGATAGTCTTATTTGATGAAATCCATGTGTGATCCTTATTCTTGTTAGAAAAAAATTGATAAATATGGACAGTGTGGTTTGCATCCAGTTTATTGTTGTTAACCCTACACTTATTCGATAATATAGGCTGGTAAAACATGGGGATATAGATTGTGAGATTCTTTGTGACAACATATCCATTGGATATGATTCAGATATATTTTCCAAAGTTTGGAAGCTCTTCCTATTTATGAGAAAATGGATTGTGACACCAGTCAGTCTAGGATATGGGGCATTGAGGTGGTCATTTTCTCTTATCAGTATATCTGATGGAGGATAGGATGTACTAAGATCTCCTGTAATCGGTTGGAATGCCATTGGAGTTGTAACAATTTTTCAATATAAACTCTTGTTTCTTTTCCTATATGTGGGTGATTACCAATTGATCTTTTTTAGAGTTTGGTACACTTGTGACTACTAGAGGTTGTCTTGATTTTATTAATTCCATTGAATATAATTTAAGACTAGGATTCTAACTTCCTTACATAATTATGGAGAGTATTGGTGAATCCTTTGAGGAACTAGTTGTAGTTGAGCATTGTGTTTTACCCTATTTGGATGTCTAGGTAAAGTGTAATTTTAATGTTCTAGTGAACAAGATTCATGTTTTCATTTCTATTTCCATCCATAACTAAGAGGATAATCTACTACTGATGGAGTTTTTGTATCATAGTGACTAGAATCCCACCACTAGTGTAGCACATTTTTTATTCCATGTACGAGGAACCATGTATTTAACTGTTATATATGTCTGTGCTAGTGGGTAATAGTGCTTGGGCTCTATTTTTGTTGATAGTGATGGTTGTAAGGGTGTATTTTATGTAGTGGTGGATAAGGACTATCCCAGAAACATCATGAGTTTATTATGGTCCCATGGTGTATGAATTTTTAGTCTGAGATGTGTGGATTTCTGTTATATTCCTTCATCTATCTTTGGGGATGTTAGGCCCTTTATTTTTCCTACTATTGTTTAATGTTAATGAGGTGTTGTACTGCTTAACCTCATAACCACAATAGTATTTTCTAATTGGTTTCCTCTATATGCCACATTTTATGACGTAAATGAATTATTTTTTACATTATATCAACCCATGTAAGTTGTGATATGAGAGTGGATTATGCTTTTTCCATGTTTTGGAAGCATTGATAACTAGTAGAGGAAGACAATTCATGGTCATGTGTTTCCTTGGGTGTGTGTTTTTTGGGAGCACAAGAAATCGTATGGGAATATTTTTGGATTAGGAGACCCATTTGAGAGCTCAGTATCCCCACATTTTTGTATACTTATTTTTTTTTCAGGGATGAAAATCCATAAATACAAGAATAATTTAGTTTCTTGATTATTTCTGTATAAAAATTCGTAATATTTTTAGGCATATTTCTAGATCAAGGCATTGATACGGGCTGAGATTCTAAGGATCAATGATCCCAGAATTGATATTTTTAAAATATTTAATATATTATTATCACACAAAATATTTCTTTTTAAAAATGATGAATAACTCCAAAATGAATCCATAGATTATGAATTTGAATCCACCATTGATTTTAGAAAATCCTATTCACCCTAGGAATTACATAATATTTTTCGTTTTTGGGTGTTCTGTAAAGTTCTATCATTGGTGAAAATAATAAAATATATTTATTTATTTTATTTATACATTTACTTCGATGTACTGACCTATAATTATCTATTTAAAAAAACTATGCCTAATATATCGATTTATTGTCATATCCTGGAGATTTAAAGGATCCATTATTGAGAGGACGTTGGAGAATCATTGGTAGAAAACATCGAATTGAGATCAGAACAAGGATTACATGGAAACATATCTTGTAGAACATGTAAATAACATTAAAATGTGATCTTTCTTCATCATAGATTGATCAAAATAGAGTTAGGAAATTATTTGTGTGGATTGTTTCCAATTTTGGTTTACCCTTGTTGAATTTGAATTAGTCACCTAAAAAATTAATTTGTGGATCAATCGTTCAATTAAGGTAATTGATTTAAATTCCAATTGTATAGGAATTGACATTTTTTGGATTTAATAATTTATATTTGATTATTTTCCCTTGAAAACGAATCTAGGAAAACATAAAAATTAGGTGAGGACCATTTCTAATGTTTGTGTTTGTGAATTTTCTTTCCCCTTTCTACATGTGTTCATTATTGGAATTTTCTTTTCTCCTACAATTTGACGAATAACAAATAAAAGATAATTGTGTATTAAATATTTATAGAATCGCAATAGTGATTTAATAATGTATATCTGACATCGTGGTTATGCTACATGATGACGGTATTGTATCCACGGATGGATTGGTTATTCGCGATTACTGTTTTGAATGTGGAACAGAAAAGTCACAATGGTGGGTGTTTCCTGTGAGGGGACCAATTTGGGATATTCCTATCACTGAGAGGTGGTGAATCGGTGTTGGGGACTTTTTAAACAAATTTATTCTTTTTATCCATGTACCTCTAGACCTATTAGGATCTTGAATCTCTTGTTTTCCCTATTTCCTGCAGTAATACAAAACCACTAAAAATATTCCCATGATATTTTTACAAGGTTTAACACTAAAAAAGAGAAGCTACATCCATGATGTGTATGGTAATGACCAGTGCATGAATTCTCCACTATAATGTAGTAACTATTATAGTGGGTGACTAGGAAAACAATCCTCTAGTCATTGTGGATCCCTACACTTAGAGGGGGGAAGGAAACAATTGTTTCCCTGTGTTTCTCTCTACACTCAGAGGGGGAAGTGGAATACTCATCTTCCAACTTTAAACAGGTATGCTATACCATTATACTCACTGGTTCATTCTACTTCTAGTGTGGACAACCTCTTGCAGCCTCTAGATGGTTTTTTATACTACCTCTGAAGATAGTCTGTTATGTACTAAAATAATTTGCATCACTAATTAAATCTTCCACCAGTAGAGACATGTTGGATGTCACAGTACTACATTGTTCTTCTGATCTTCACATGTTAATTTTCTACCAGCATGAATGTAACCAACTTATTTTTTCTCTTCAGTAAACCTGTTATCTTCACACTCTTCTTCTCTTACTTCATCAGTACAAACCCAGCTGCACTGAATCCTGATATTCTTCACACTTTCCCCTTTAGTAAAAAATCAAGAGTACTGATCCCTTCTACATCTTCTTGATGTAATCTCATGATCCCTTTCTTATTATCAGATCTATGAATTCCATCTTAGATAATAATCATCACAATTGAACTGCCCTGTATAATGGTCAGCCTTCAGTGGGGCACACTCTGTTCGACTTCTCCTATTCATTCTTCTCTTCTCAATACCATCTCCTGAGTGTATCAGGATACTAACTTAATCCTTTTTATAGATATGAATTTAGTAGCACATCTAGTTATTATTCACTTCTCAAATCACATTGAGGGTGTTAAAAACCAGTCGTGTGAGTGCGGTTTTACTTCTCTTCATGAAACTGAATGCTTCATGGTAATTCCTTCTTCGGAAAGCTGCTTCCAGAGTACTATGAACCAGTCAAAGGACTGTGGGGAAACCAATTTTTTTCTAACCCATATAGGTGTATTATGCATAAAATTAAACACTTGTGTGTAAAACACATTCTGGTTCAAAAATCCCTTTTAACAGAACACTTCTTTTTCGTGTTCCCTTTTTGCATAGCACTTTTGTTTTTTGCACAGTACTTCCCCTTTTCACGCAGCACTCTATATGTCATTATCTCAACACATCAGAGCTCAAGATTTGTCTATGTTTCGAGCCTTAATAAATGGGAGGAGGTCACCTTATATTTATAGGTGTTTTTGACCATGCACGTAAAACCCCATTTGTGCACGTAAAATTGTTTCTCACTTCTTCAAATTACACCCAACATCCTTTAATTTCGCACACCACCAGGATTTTTATTGCATGTCACGACTTAGCCATTTTTCATCTTTTCTAACCTGAATCATCTCTTAGGCATAAAACTACTAACTAGTATTTCACACATGACTCGGGTATTTCGTGCACCCCTTGTATTTTTCCATACACTTCATGACTTTGCCAATTTTTGGATTTCTGAACCCGAGGCCCCCCTTGAGCATGAAACCACAGACATTCATTTTGTTCATGTCTAATTTTTATCAAACAATTCTAATTTTTGGTGCACATTATGAAAACATATCTGAATTTTTGTGCACCTCTTTCCTTTTCCATGTTTTGATGTGACGATCTTGAAACTCTACTTGCACTCAAAATATCACGCTATATTCAAACATGATTGAAATATCCTTTCCCAAACTCACATGTATTCTTTTTTTTTTCAGGAAATTAATTTGGCCAAATTTTTGAGATCAACATCACCTTGAAATCTACTTCGTAGAGAACATCAATCCCTCTTCACAATATTCTAGATTTCATCACAAGCTCCTATATTGTTGTATATATCCCTTGATCGATTAGCTTCAACATCGTCAGATTGTTCATAGAAAGTATGGTGACTTCCCTTTCTTCCACCAACATCACACATTCCAATAAACTCTGAATATGACTAGAATCATCCTTTTCTCTTACATTCCTTTATAGAGATTGAATCACAAGTTCTCAAAACTTATGATATTTTTGAAATACAATCCAACAAGGCATCATATGATATGCCACCATTTTTCATTGTTGTAGATAATGTATCACCTTTGATACTTGGGCATTGAACATAGGATCAACTCAAAATGGTCTAAATTATCTTCATAGATAATTACCAAAGAATGAAATCCAATGATATGATTTCATAAAAATTCTCCCAGCATCCTCACTTCAGCTGATCTCCATTAACTTTGGAGTCATTCTTCATCCATTTCTTCTTTTTTACTAGTACTGAAAACTATTGACAAAAAATAAAACCATCATATACAAAGTGGTCCCAAAAAATCTTCCCCTTTTTATTTTGTTATCAACACCTTAAAGTCTCCACAAATGAATGTGTCAATGTCAAAATGAGATTATTCTATCTCCCCTATACTTATTTCTCTCCCCCTTACTTTTAAAATATTCATTTCACTTTCTCTTCCCCTTATTAACAAGAAATAATAATTTCTTATTATAGAGAGTACCAATCCTTACTTAAGTAATGTTCCATCAATCTTTTTACTCTATGTCTACATGAGAAATGATCAGTGTAGAAAACAAGAGCATTTTGTTTAGACAACAAAGCTATCCATTATCCACTGATCATGATACCTCATGAGATGAGAATAGATATAAATTTCTTCAAGGGATTTCCACTTTCATTCCAGGAATTAGATGATAAATGACAAATAAAATAATCCACCTGAATCTATTGCACTCAGTTCAACAAATAGACCAAAAACATTCTAATGCAATGGGAAGGATAAGTGACCTTTGGGAACATCCATTCTTCTTATGTAAATTTTTAATTTAGTTACTCCCCCTTTTTAAAATAATAATTATTTTGAGTAATCAAGGATGTGAGATTAAGAAACTACATATCGTTTCCAATTGACATGCTCTTCATGATATTTATGGAGTAATTGAATTTGATACCAACTGAAGTTGATACTGATTGAAATAATGACCATAGAAGATTCATCATATGACTCCCCATTAAGGGAACACTCCTCATAATATTCATTAACGGTGATACCTCATAATATAAATATTTGAATATCAACTGATGAATCTTTCATGGATGGAAACTTTATTATCTTTTCTATCAAGTGTTGATAGAAATCACGACTTCCCATGTTCTCCCCATAACAGCTTGCTTCACCTTCAATTCCCTATATTATCAGAACAAATACAATACACCAAGACTTATGGGAATAATATGGACCTTCCTTGCTTCTCTAATGCAAGCAGGAAGGCTGGGATTAATTTCTCAACCAAGTTGATCCATTTTCTACACTCCTCACAATTTCACATTTAATCTTCAATTTTTACGGTGGTTGCATAGATCTCAATATATCTTCCATCTGTTTGTGTCTGAATCTTTGTTCTTCAAGAGCATTCCAAGCATTAGAATCTCCTGGTGCAATTTTCATCCATTCGATAAATTCTTCTTGGGATGGAATATGTTCAATGAAATTCTTTATAGTGTGACCATCCTTGTTTCACCTCATACACACAACATCCTAAACATGAGAATTTCCTTTTGTTTATAACCTCTTATTCACCATTTATACATCCTGTGGAATAATCCTATTTCATTTTTTACTAGCCTTAGCCTATGTGTGTTCCATCATTCTCATTCTTTCTAAATATTTAGGCTAGATAACCAATATTTATTTAGGAACTGTGGATTTATGTTTGTAATTTCCACATGGATTCTTCAGAGTGTCATCCTTATTGATTTTTCTTTTAGATGCACTACCTATAAAATTCTTGTATTTATAATCCAAGGAAATCTTAGTTATCCTCCTTGTAATCTTATTGGGAGCATTTTTTTTGAGACATACTTCTGATTACATCCCAAGATAGAATCTTCATTTTCTCCAACTTTTGAGGTCTTCTGTTCTTATTAGCTTTGAATACATTCTAAGATAAGCATGAACCAGTCTTTTGACCACTCCCATTGAATACATTAAAAATGTTATCCAACATTCCAAATATGATTTCAGTATACATATGCTTCTAGATATATGGATTTTGCTTCTTATTTTTTATCTTTCTACCCCTTGAGATGGTCTTTATCTATGATGTTACATTTAAGGGATTGTACCAGCAATCTAGTTCACAATGACCAAATTTTTTACAGCATCAGCATTGACCCACAAATCATAACTTCTTGATATCTTATGTATTAGATTGTTGAGCCTTCTTCTTGGTGTTTTGTGTTATATCAAGGGAACCATCTTCCATTATCTTCTTCATATCCACCCTATCCAGGGTGTTAGGCATCTCATTGCCTTTCCTGATCCATACATTTTTAGAGATTTTCTTCCAACTTGTATTTTTTATAGAAACAATTTTAGAAAGAATAGTACAAGTATGAATAGATTGTACCTTCACTTTCTCAGCATCATGTGATACATAAATGAGTGAATCCGTGATCTTCTTATCACATGTTAGTGTAATTTTAATAGTAATATCCTACAATATGCATTGAGTACTAGCAGAAACTATTTACTTCTTTTGTGGAGACTCAATATTTGTCTTCTCAAGATTGGACAACTAAGCTTCCAACTCTAGACATCTCATATTGAGGATGACTTCTTGGTCTTCAATCATAGTCATCTTATCTACACAAGCCTTCTTTAATCTTTCATCTTGCTCTTTATGCATATTTACATTGTTTTCTATCAAAGAGTCTTGTTCCATGATCTTATTGAAATTTTCATCCAGATATAACTTTTTAACTTCAGTTCTCCTTTTCATATCATCTTCAATTGCATGGATCTCCTCTTCTGGAGTCTAAGTGAAAAAATCTTCCCCCTAAACTTCATTGATTAATTCTGATGAACATATTTTAAATTCCCTATTTTTTATCAAATTCTCCAAATAGTCTGGATAGATTTAGACATTAAACAATTTTTTCTTGCAATCCTTTCTCCAATACATCATTTTCTTCTACAGCTGAGTGGAATGTTCCTGCATACATTGAAGTAATCCACAAACATGGGATTCACTTTCTTCAGGGATATCATACAGAATAGCTCTTAATCTATTAATGGATAATTCTTGAGAGGTTGTAGATTGATCATCACTGCTTGTCCTAGCATTTACATCATTATTATTGTTTCAAAATTTAATAATACATATCTTCTTATCACTTGAGGTAGGAATTTTTTCCATATTCATGGTGAAAACATGATCCACCATCTCATTAATTTCAATGTCTCATATGTCCTCATTGTTATCAAAGCATGGAGATACATATACTTCCTATTATTTAGATAATAGGGACTTCTTCTTCAGCTTTCTCTTCTCCTTATTTTTCATGTTCATCATGGTTTTGATAGATTTAGAATTCTACATAGAGATAAATGACTCTTCATCAAAACTATACTTCATTGTTGACCCAAGAACTAAACCCAAGTCTTCATAAGAGAATATCTTTAATATAGAGAATCCAATAGAGGTGATCCTATCGCTCTGATACATATTGAGGGGACTTGTTTGGAATATGAATAACACTGAGAGGGGTGAATCAATTTTTTGGACTTTTTAAAATAATTTCTTCTTTTTATCCTTATACCACTTGACCTATTAGGATCTTGATTATCTTATTCTATTTTCCATGTTTCATGAAATTATATAATAGTAGTAAAAATACGGACATTATAATTTTTTAGGGTTCACAACTCAATAAGAGAAAATACAACCTTGTAATGTATAGTAATGACCAGTGCATAGATTCTCTAGTATAATATAGTAACTGTTATAGTGGTAGAATAAGAAAAAAATCTGAAAGTCAGTGTGTCTCCCTACACTTATAGGAGGGAAGGAAATAATTGATACCCATTGTTTCTCCATACACTCAAATATGGGAGAGAAAAATCCTCTTCCAACTTGAAATGTGTAGGATATACCCTTAGACTCACTAGTTCATTATAGAGCCAGTGTAGACAGTCTCTTGTAGCCTCTAGCTAGTTCTTTATGCTGCCTCTAAAGATATTCTTCTCTCTATTAAAATAATTTGCAACACCAATATAATATTACACCTATAGAGACCTGTTGGATGTCACAATGATACTTTTTTCTTCCACTATTCACTTGTTACTTCCATCTCATCATGAAAATAACCATCTTCTTCCTTCTCTACAGTAAACGTGTAAATTGCATACTCTTCTTCTCCTACTTCTTCATTACAAACCCAACTGCACCGAAACCTGCTCTTCTTCACCCTTTATCCATCAGTGAAAAACCGACTGAACTAAGCCATTCTACTTCTTCTTCTTAGAATCTAAAGATACCTTTTTTATTATCATAGCAATGAAGTCCATCTAATCAAACCATCATCACAATTTAACTTCCATGTATAATTGTCAGTCTTCAGTTGGGAACACTCTGTTCTTATTCTTCTATTATTTCTTCTCTTCTCAATACCAAAACTTGAGTGTATCAGTATACTAAATTCTTTCTTTATGTAGATATGAATTCATTTTCATGTCTAGTTCTTCTTCATTTCACAAATCACAATGAGGGTGTTAAACACCAGTCATGTGAGTTTGGTTCTATTTATCTTCATAAATCGAATGGTTCATGGTATTTATTTTTTCACAAAGCTGCTTCGAGAGTGTTATGAACATGTCGAAGGACTACGGGACACCCATCTTTTTCGCAAACCCATCTAAGAGTCTTGCATGTAATATTTATGCCTTGCACAAAAAACAACTTTTTGCTTGAAAAGAATTTTTCACGCAACTCTTCTTTTATATGCATAACATCCCTTTTTCGTGCAACACTTTCATTTTTCATGCATCACATACCATTTTTTCACACCACTCTATACATCTATTTTTATACACATTAATGATCGGGATTTTTCTATGTGTCTATCCTTAACAAATGAGACGGGGACACCTTCTATTTGTAGGTGTTTTTTACCATGCATTTAAATCCCATTTTGTGCATGTAAAGGTAATTCTCACTTCTTTATATTACGCACACCTTCCTTTAATTTCGTGATCCATATAGATTTTTCAAACATGTCATTAATTAGGAATTTTTTATCATTCTGAACGTGAACCCCTTTTGTGAAGAAAACTTCTAACAGGTTTTTCGTGCAGCACTTGGATTTTTCCATGTGCTACATGCCTTTTTCAATTTTCATCTATTTGAACCCAAGGCACCCCTTGTGTGTGAATCCACAAACCAACATTTTTCACACACCCAATTTTTCGCACACAAGTCTGATTTTTCAAACACATTGTGCAAACATCTATGATTTTTCATGCGCCTATTTCCATTTCCAAATTTTAATGTGCGGATCTTGAAACTCCACATGCACTAAAAATATTAGGCCATATTCAATCTTCCATGAAATATCCTTTTCCTAACTCACCTGTCTTCTTTTTATTTCATGCCAAGAATTTGGGCAAACATTAGAGAGCAACATCTTCTTGAAATCTGATTTGGAAAGAGCACCAATACCTCTTCACTATCTTCTGGATTTCATCACAAACTTCTCTAGTGTTATATATATCCATTGATCGATCAACCTCATCATCGTCAGATTGTTCACAGAATGTACAACAACTTCCCTTTCTTCAACCAGCATCACTCTTTCCAATCAACTCTGAATATAACCAGAATCATCCATTCTCTTTCTTTCCTATATAGATCTTGCGTCACAATTTATAAAAACTTATGATCTTTGTGAAATGAAATCTAGAAAGGCATTGTTTGATACTTCACCAATCCTCATTGTTGTATAAAATGTGTCACTTTTGAGACATGTTCATTAAAGATAGAATTAGCTCAACAATCATCTAAATTATCTTCATGGAGAACTAGTACTCACCCGTGCATACGCACAACATATTAGATTAATGGTTTTTATTTAATAAGATAACTGTATTTGTAAATTTTACTAAGAAATAGTAATATTGAATGTTCTTTAATCAAAATTTATTGATGCATAAAAATGGAATAGAAGTAGAAAAAATATTGACACACCAACTTAATACATAGAATAATGCTAATGCTGATAGTGATGGAACATGATCGAATGAGAGGGGTGAAGATAAGACATAGAGGAAAAGAAAAGATGGTGATAGAGGCAGAGATGGAGGCAAGAGATGATATTGAGATAAACAATGGAATGAAAGAAAAAAATTGAGGATTTCAGAACTCATGAACGTAGTTATATATGATATATAATGTTTACATCTAAAAAATTATGTCATGAAATTAAAAATGGAAATAGGAGTTGCATCAATGAAGGAGTGGAACTTCTTTAAAAATCTACAGCATCCTAAGCCTGCTCCATAAAATCAAACAGTAGTGACATTTCCATATCATCTGAATGTGTTCCTTCTTTAGTGAATGTCAAGAGAGTTAGGTTGTCGGTTTTATGGCTCTCATGAACAAAGACCAATCAAGGGTAAGCAGAGCCTTCAACCACTTTACAAAACGTGACAACAAGAAATCCAATTATAAAGATAGTTGAATAAATATTGAATATTGATATATCATGAGGAAAAATATCACCATATTATATTGCTTTAGAATCAATATCACAATTCTATATAAAATCAATGTAGTATAAAAAATAAGTTCATATAGAATATGTAAACACATAGGTGCATGAAGAATTAAAAAACCAAAATTTTCCTTCCAATATTGGTGCTACTAACATTTCTATAATCAATGATTTTTTCTAATGAGAGATCTGTAGTGATGATACCAAGAATGTGAAGAACCGATTGACAAGGATAGTCGATCATGGTTATGCAATTAGAGGAAACCTTCATTTGTCCTTCAACAAAAAAGCATGAATGAATCGAAGAGGAATATAATAATGTTTATAAATTATTATATAAATACCATACCAGATTTCCAGTGTCAATGAAGCCAGCAGACTCGTAGAGACAAACACAAATATCAATAAAATGAATATTGTAAAATAAGGGATTATAATGTTAATTTTTTTCCTAATTATCATATGCTTAGAGTATAACACCACATTAGACTCCATCTCTAAGACATGTGAATCTAAATCCATTCTAATTAAAATTTTGTAGAAAATTAAATTGATATTCATTATAATGATATTATCATGTTATTTCTAAATAGGTGCTAGAATTTATGATGGAATAGCTATAAAATTATTATATGATAGAATATTTATAATCTCTATATATGAAATGGAATATAAATTATGTAGAAAAAATTTGTTAAAGATTATGGTGTTTTAAAAATGGAACCTCCATTTTGAACACTCTTATTGAACATCTACGATAACATATATCTAATTGCAAAATAAATTATGATAATTGTAAAGGAATGTGATGTTTTTGAGTCTGCAATGTATGATGAAATAATAGTAAAAAGAATTGTTTCAGTTTATCGTTAAAATATAATACATTAAGAAAAAAACCTTGGTAATGGATAGGGTTCTGATGTTTCTTCATTTATGTAAGTATAAGGCATTCTTATCCCATATTTGTAGTGGAATCACTACTAAACTGTTAAAATAGACCGTATTTTATTAAATATCATATTTCTCTTCTCATGAATCGTGTTTATATGAATCTACAAACAATTAAAATGCATCAATTTGTACAATTATAACAGAATACACAATTCCTTATGAATGATTATATTTAGAGGCCATGAGTACAGTTTCCCAGTTCATGAGACTTTCTTGACATAGACACTATTTTAGTACCTCATAAAAATTCCGCAGTAAGAAACTAATATAGAACATTTGATTATCTAGTTAAGGGGGAACACTCACAATGTATAAAACCCCACCACTTCTAAGCTATAACATCCATGTAGAATCCAAACCATACACAATAATTCCCAAGGATTTCCCTTGGGCTACATAAGATACCTGAAAAATATTAGAGTTGGATATATGAACAAATAACATAGTGAATGTTATCATGAAATGCATTATTTTAATACCTCATTTAATATAAATTTATATTCTTACACTTAAGTAACTTTAATCCATATTTCCAAATCCTAACACAGTTGGTGCCTTCAACTGATGTAAGGCTAGTAAAATGACTAACCCGGAATTATGTAGCTATATGTAATCACAAAAGAAAAACATCTAAGAATCTAATCAATCATTTTATGCAAAAAAATCAATTTTTAGGGACAATACCTAGTGGTGGGAAGTTCATTCAAAATGTACAACATAAACATCACCTAAAATTCCTCATGGGTCACCACTAAAGGGGAAATGAAAGCAGTAATGCCCTGATGTTGGGATAGTAGGAGATCTGATGAGATTATCATGTCAAATATTCAAAGGATACGCATAGTAGAACTCTCAATCCACGGGATCAATCATTGTGTTGATACATGTTTTGTACCTATAACTAGTTTGATCTAGCAAAAGAAACTGAATGAAATATGATAAAAAATCATTATAATGTCTTATGTTTCTTCTTTCCTATGTTTTTTTAAAATGAAAAGAAAAATAGTTTTAAAAACCTAACACTGAAAAATATATGTGAAAAAAATCTTTATAACATCCTATAACAAAATAATGTATCATCCAATAAGTCAAGGCGGATAATCAATTCTTACCTGGATTAAAAAAGTCAGAAAGTCCAAAATCTTTAATCTTCATATCAGCTTATTCATTTATTGATGTGGAAAGGAAGTTCTGATAAACATAAAATACAGAAATTACAATAATAAAAATATAAAACTAAATAAAAATTAAGAGTTTTTTTTCAAGAATAAAAACCTACAGATTTAGGTCAGAACACACAACACTTAAAATATTCAAAACAATGCCTTTTGCATCATTCTTTTTATATTTTCTACATCTACAACAGAAATGTGATGCATTTTGAAAAAAAATATTGTTTCCAATTTCAAATACATGTTTTGTTCATATAACTAGTTTTTTACAGCAATATAAACTTAATAAAATACGATAAAAAATCATTATAACATTTTATGTTTCTGCTTTCCTATGTTTTATAAAAATAAAAAGTGAAACATTTTCCAAAACCAAACATTTCCCAATATATAATAAAAATATATATATATCATCCTATAACATAGTGATGCCTCATCCCAGAAGTCAAGGTGGATAATCAATTCTTACCTGGCTTAATAAATTCAGAAAGCCCAAAATCAACGAGATTTATATCAGATTCTTCATTTATTGATGATAAAAGGATGTTTTGTTAAACAAGAAAGATAAAAATTACAATAATAAAAATATAAAAATAAATAAAGAAGAATTATTTCGGTTTCAATAATAAAAACCTCTGGCTTTAGGTCATCTTGGTGCACAACACATAAAATCTTCAAAAAATGGATTTTAAATATTTCTCTGTATATTTTCCACATATACAATAGAAATGAGATGGATTTTAAAAAAAAAAATTGTTTCCAATTAATGATACATGTTTTGTACCTATAACATGTTTGATCCAATAATACAAACTGATTAAAATACGATAAGAATTATTATAACATGTTATGTTTCTTATTTCCAATGATTTTTGAAAATGAAAAGTGAAAAATTTCCCAAAACAAAACATAGACCAATATATGAGAAACAAAACTTTGTAACATCCTATAACATAATGATGCCTCATCCAATAAGTCAAGTCAGATCATCAATTGTTATATGGCTTAGTAATGTTAGAAATTCCCAAATCTATGAGCTTCATATCAGCTTCTTCATATCGATATGTGAAAAAGAAATTTCTATGAAACAACAAATATAATAGTTACAAGAAGAAAATTATAAAACTAAATAAAAAAGATGCATTTTGGTTTCAAGAATAAAAACCTCTGGCTTTAGTTCACGGTGAACAATAGTTAAAATATTCCCAACAACATCTTTCTTGGAATTCTCTGTATATTTTCCATATCTGCAACAGAAATGTGATGGACTTTGAAAACACAAATATTGTTTTTGATTTATAATACATGTTTTGTACCTATAACTGGTTTGATCCAACATTATAAAAGAAAATAAAAAATGAAAAAAAAAATCTTTATAACATCTTGTGTTAGAATGAATAGGTGAATAAATACTGGATAACTGAATGAAATATATTACCTAATTTGTAAATCTATAAAACCAATGTAATGTTATAACATATATGTAAAAGTTTTCAATGAAGAAAAATAGTAAATATTGAATGTATTATTTTCATTATATTGGGAGAATATGAGTTTTTCATAGATCTGGATCTATAGAATGATAAGTGAATAAATATTGTCTGAAAATTTGAAATAGATGTTGTAATTTGTGAATTGGTAAAATAGATGTATTCTAATGACAAAATAAAATTTATTAAACAAATTGAAATACTAAAAAATGAATAGTATATAGAAACTAAATATAGTTTTTTCAGTAGATTATATCGAATGTAGATTAATTAATGGGTTTCAGAGGTAAAATCAAGGACCACGATTACAGAATGCATCCATAGACTAAACTATATTAGCAGTGAATTTGTCTCACACGGATCTGGGGGTTGAGATACCTTTGAAAGTGTATTAATGACAGTTATTACCTGAAGATTAATAGGGTTTGAGACGCGATGAGTCCCGATGAAAATTAAGGGATAGAGGTTTAGATGAGAATCCACCTCCATGAATAGATGGAATCATGAATAGAGGGATTCTGGGAGGGAGTTAGGAATGGAGGGAGCTTGAGGGAGAGGAGGCGGTGGGGAGCGGAGTCGCGGCGATGGAGAGAGATCTATTGGGAATGATATGTCATAGATAATGGAGGTGTGAGTGCGAGGAACGGTGAATATATGATAGCATACTAAGAGAATATACTAACATAATAGTAACATATATGAAAGTATAATTATAGAAACAATAATCACTTAGAGTGAATAAAACAGACTAATAGTGAAGAAAATATACAAATAGTCAAGTGAAATAGATATTAGTTAAATAATCTGACTGACAGTGATTATATTATGAAAATATTATGTGATACGGCTTATTAACTAAATTATAATGAATGGGTATTAATGATTTTCTATGAAAATATCATGAAATTCATTTAATTGTGATATATTATATGTTTTGAACTCTCGTTGATTGCGCTGATATCCTAGTATCCATGTTAGTGACCAATCTGAATTAATAGATGTTACATATTCTATGTAGTTTATTTGTAATGGTTGAAGGTATAGATATCATTACTAGAATTTCATCCACATTTTCATCCAAAAATTTTGAATTTATTTGTTTCAGTGATGCGTGGGAAAGTAAAAATGTAATAAATAGTTAAAATTTTATTACATAGAATATGTAACATCCATTAATTTAGAGAATATTAAAAGAAATAAATACTGAATAGAGAATTATATTTTGGCATAATATAAAAATTAAAACAATGTTTTTGAAGCCTACCAAACCACGAGTAGTAATCAGGCCGAAATAGTAGACCCCATTCATCTCTTGTATCCTGAAAGAAAAAGCCACCAAATAAAATGATGGTTCTTCTTCACCTAAAAACAAAAAAAAATAACAATAATCATTGAACTATAATCAAAGGATGATAGAAGGTATTAATCATTTTATTGGAAACAATAGTGGAAGCTAAAAACTGTCGAGTATACAAAATATAATATAAGTTGTAATGGAGGACTGAAATTATATTATTCATGTAATGAAACACTTTTATACAAATCATTAATAAAGTGTACGTACTATATACAAGAGATATTGTGCATTTTAAAAGGTTTAAAACCCAACACATGCACTTTTTTCATCATCATAATGTATCTAGAGAAATCAACGGGGCTAAAATAGTCTACAGTAATTCACCTTTCTATCCCTTTTTAGAGAAACCATTGTCAAATTCATGCCCCACTACATCTAGGATTAATTATTTCAGTCAATTTAGGTCAATAAAACCAAACCATAACAAGTTTCAATAATTAAACATAATGGGAAAATGATGTTTAAAATCTTATATACTGTTTACAATAGTGTAAAATCACTGTTACCTTTGATACATGTGACAAAAATCATGGGCTAAAGCTATATACATGGAATGGAATTGCATTAAATTGGTTGAAATGGATGAATACTGCAGGAAAAAATATGTAGCTACATATTAAATTTGAATCCATTATTAAAAAAGTACCCTAAAATTTTTAAAAATTAGTATATTGTAAGAACAAAAAAATATGAGCCTATATGAAAAAAATAAACCCTGTTGAAAAAATATGAACATATGAGAATAATATATAAACCTATTAAAAAATTTGAATATATAAAAACACCAAAATCACCATTCCAGTTGAACATAATCACCTCCACCATCGGATACGCCACATGTGTTTTGAACCCCCAAGAGAACAGAACCATTCTTAGAAATACTTTCATACTTTTATAAAAATAAAATAGATAGGATTATAAATATAACATACGCTATAAATGAAATCAATGTTACCATTAATTTATAATCATTTATAGAACATTATACTCCAATGAAAATTCATGCATTCATAGTATAATTTAATGTGTTTTATAGTTGTAACTAAGATAAGTAAAGGTTCATTTTAAGAGTAATCCAATTTCTAAAAAGATAAAATCTCTAGATATAGTGTTCATCTAGATGTTATGAATTTTGAAATCTTCAAAACTCAATACCTGAACTTCTGTTTAGCATCGTAATGTATCTAGAGAAACCAGCAGGCTAAAATGTAGTCTACATCAAGTCACTCATCTATCCATTTTTGGAGTAATATTTTAAAAAATCATACCCCACTACATCTAAGAATAATCCATTCAGGAGATGTAGAACAATATAATTGAACAATCTCATGAGTCAATAATGAATAATTAGGGTAAATGATTATTAAACGCTACATATGTAGGTTACTGCAGTGTAAAAGCACATTTAACTTAGATACAGGCGACACAAATCCAGATTTGAAGTTGTGTCAAATGAATGGCTTGAAATCATTTGGAATGGATGGATTCTAAATGGGAATCATTCAGAATAGACAATCAAAACTCGACACCGGCCTTCATATGTCAAACCCTCACAATGAGAAGGATCTCGGGGTGGAGTTTCCAGAGGTGAAGGATTCTGATGTGGAGGACCAGAATGTGGAGGAGTTAGACACGAAGGAGCAAGATGAGGTAGATTTAGATGTGTAGCATCCGGACATCAAGCAGGTATTGGGTTTTCGCTTCAGATGCCATTGTATGGGTAAGGGTTCCGAACAATGAAAAATGTATGAAGTCGAAGGTGGAGTTGAGTTGGGATTTGAAAACCAAAGATTTAAATAGTTGACGATGTAGACTGAATTGGATTCATTGCACTTAGGAGAGCTTTGAGGAGATGAAATCGACCTAGAAGTGTAGTAATTGATTTAAATCATGAGCAAAAGCAGGGCAGGATGGAGGGGATAATCGCGAAGGGGGTGGGAGAGGGGAATTAGGGAGGGGAGTGGGAACCCTAGGGAAGCTCATAAATAGAATACCAACTATGGAGGAATGTGGATTCAATGTCATATATTAGCAAAGAATGAAGGAAACCCTAAGATGGAGGGAGGGAATGAGGTAGCTCAAGGGATGTGACAAATCCTTCATGGGACGACGGAGTGCTAGAGGAGGAATATTGAATTGTTGGAGATGTGGAGGATTTGGAAGGTGACACGTGTGCTTGGAGAATCCATGCTTGGTATATATAATAGATTTACTAAGAATTACATCCCATGCTATGATTTCATAACAATTCTCCAGGAATCCTCACTTCAGTCGATCTCCATTAACTTTAGAGTCTTTCTTCATATCCTTCTTCATTTTGACCAGTATTGACAACTATTGACAACAAATACAACATTCATACACAAAGTGGTCCCAACATCACGAGCACCTGATACGGCTAGAATCTGGCCAAAGATGGTGAGAGGGTTTTTTCGACATTAGATTTTTGATGAACGATGAAATTTCGTACAAATTTGATGGCAACATCGGTGTGATTGAATATTCAAGAATAAATATAAGATTCTATAAAAAATTTATATTTTTGGCATGTGATAAAAGAACACACATCATTTATTATAATTAGAGAAGAATCTAGGGTTACCATAGAGAGATATGGATGACACACCATGTGGTCCTTAATACATGCCATATGTCCCCTAGATGGAAATCTCAGTGTGTACAGAGAGTAAACACCCATAAATCCAAGTGGTGTTACACATTGTGTGGGCCATTCCATATATCGTATACACCCTAGATAGTGAATCAGTGTGTGTAGGTGGTACACTATTTATTCATTCAGATATAGAGAAAGTGCTATTTGATTCTCATTTTATACATCCTTTAATATAACATTTATATAGTATAAATATTCATAAACCTCCTTAAAACAATGAATTCTAGTTTTTATGAATATAATAAATGGTTCAATTATTACATCCCATGTATATAACTCATCCTCAGTCCAAATTTAAGAGATAAACATCCAAAAAAACCTTGTGATACTCCTTTTATAGGAATTCCATGTTATTCAATGAATGGATAATATTTCCTTATATAATTCCTATATAAATTTCCAAGTGATTTAAATTATGATCGATGCCAATAATAACCCCTTGATTCTATATAAGTACCAAGATGAGGATGAATATTATTTGGTTAAAGCATCTCAATAATAGATATTATTTCCTTATGAGAAAGTGTATCTAGAATAAATGATTAATAATATAGAAAATATAATCCTTGATGATATTACCATTATAAGGGAATTCATTTGTGTGTTTCCCAAAAAAATCGGTCTTCCTCCAAGCAGTGAGGTCGGGTTCTCAATCGATCTCACAGTAGGATATTTTATAATATTTAAGAATATATATAGATTGGTCATTATTGAAATTGGGGATCTAAAAAAAAAATTTCAAGAGAATCTTGATAAAGATTTTATATGTCGAATTTCTACACCGTGTGGTGAACTGGCCCTTTTTTATAAGAATAAGGTTAGTTCAATGCACCTGTTAATTTGTTATCATGAACTCAACATGATCATGATAAAGAAAAATTGTCTTATTCCATGGATAAATTAATTGTTCGATCAAATACATGGATCCCAATACTTCTCTATGGTGGACATCTATTTGGTATAGTATCAAGAAAAGTCGAAGAAAGAATATATCCCCATTATTGATTTTTGTACAAGGTGCAGGAACTATGTATTCATAGTGATTCTATATGGACTAAATAATTATCTTGAAATCTTCATGAACTTCATGAGTATGATCTTTAGGGATTACCTTGACATATTTTTTTGTAGAAATTGTAGATGATATTATTACCTACTCAAAAAGAATAGAGGAACATGAGGATCATCTAAATATTGTACTTAAGACCTTGCAAATGGAACTGTTATATGAGATGTAATGTAAATGTGTGTTTTGGTTAGAGAATGTAATTTTCTTGGGGAATGTAATCACTGAGAAATATATATATGTGGATCCCTTAAAAATAGAGGTAATCAATGGATGGAAAAGGACAACATCTTATATTAAAATATGATGTTTCCTTCAATTACCTTGGTAATATAATTGATTTTTGTGAGACATCTCACAGTTTCCAATCCCACTATCTAGGATTACTTATAAGGGAGTATGATTTTTTAGAGAGGGGTATGTGAAAAATTATATAATGAGATAAAGAAGAAATAATTATTTCATCTATGCTCACATTTCCAGTTAGTGTGAAAGGATTTAAGATCTTCATCAATTTGTCCAAAAATGGCATGGGTATTGTACTCATGATAGATAACAAAGTGATAGACTATAATTCCAACCAATTAATGATACTTGAATAGAACTACCCAACCCATGATCTATAATTAGCTGTAGTGATATTCACATTAAATATTTGGTGATAGTATTTTTTATGGAGAAGGGTGGCATATATACAAATCATGAAATCAACGAGTATAATTCATGAAAATGACAATAATATATGACAATGGAGGATTTTTTATCTAATCAAGTATAAATATTGTTCAATAAAATACCATCCTAGAAAAGAAAAAAATTCCATATTCTCTGAGTGGAAAGGATCTTGCAACCATATCTGTGATGAGGAATAAATTAGATCTAGTCTTCTTGAACATGAAAATGATGAATATGGGGATATTAAAAGGATGTCCATCCTACCATGGACAAATAACTTATAAAATATCTATTTTTGAGAGGATCAAAGACTCCTATAAAGATGATGAGTTTATATAGAATATGTTATTAAATATTTTGGAGTTTAACATTGTTGAATATGTAGTTATAAGGTTTAGGAAAAAAATATGTACCCCATAAAAATTAAAACTAAATAGGGAACTTCTAGGTGGTGAGAAAATATCATCATTATCTATTCAAAAAGGAAGCACTAAGATATATATATTTGGGAATTAAAACATCTAGTTCGATAACATGAAAGGGGGGATTTTAGAGTTTGTACCTCAATTCTTTTTGTACCAAAAATTCAAGGTGCGATTGTATAATTCTAAGGGTGTGATGCAACCATTTCTCAAAGCAGTATTGAAATAGGAAAACATTACCTGGGATTTTTTTGTAGGAATCCATAGGGAACCTAAATGGGATAAATAAATGTATTTGTTACTCAATCTCCTTACCAATTTAACTCATTTCAGTATAATCAATGAAAACCTCTCCCTTATCCAATTCATCAACATATATATAATGGATGTGTTAAAATTGAATATAGATCCATCCTCTTATTTATCTGATCAGTATATGAGGATTACCTTAAGTTTTTGAGAATCCATAAGTAGGTATTGGATATATAAAAAGGAATAAAATGTATATTATCACCCTCGGACACAAGGTATATTTGACTGGACCATTCAAAACTCAATATTATATATTGAGACATTCTTCAATAGATTTCCAAGGATTTTGGGATCATAGCCTTATCAAAGTGGAATTCTTAAATAAAAATTATTTCCATTCTATCATTCAAATGGAATCTTATGAGGCTATATATGGTAATAGGTGTTATACATTGACATGATAGGATGAAGTTGGAGAGAGGAAATAGATGGAACATTATCATATCCATGAAATTAAATAAAATGTTAAAACAATTCTGTGTCATATTAAATATAAAAAAAATAAATAGAAAATATATGAATATTATAATAAAAAGAACCCAATGATAATAGTTGGAGATAACTTTATACTTTTTATATTAGCATTGAATAAATTGACAAGTTTTTTGAAGAAGGGGAAGATTATTCCAAGATACATCAACCACTTTGAGAACCTAGGTTGTTTCAGAACATTTTCCAATCGACTAGTACTCAACCCTAGCCTAATTCAAGTATATGATGTGTTCCATTAATCCATATTTAAAATGTATATACCAAATAAATCACATTCTATAAATACATAGGTGATACAATTGTAAAATGATATTTCATACAAGGAGTGGCTGATAAATATATTTGGTCAAAGAGGAAAATTTTAACAAAACAAGAAAACTCACATTGTTAAAGTGTTGTGGAATAACCATAAGTTTGAAGAAGTTACTTGGGAACTATAATAAAGAATTAAATAAATAATGTATTGAAGTGTGTTAAAATATTTTTTTCATAGTGTATGACAACCATACACACGTTGTAGTTCAAAAATCATGTAGATAATAATTAATTGAAGAATTTAATTATGAAATACCTATAACATTGTTATGTATATCTAATTCATGATATGTAGTTTAGTATTATTTTTATTATTAATATTACTCTAATTTAACTAATTCATATAGGACATCATAGTTAGGTTGTTAGTATGCAAGGAAAAGGTCGATTTAGAAAGCATGTATAACATACTACACATCATGCACTATGTTCTCTATCCGTCCACAAAAAAACCCTAGGTACTTTAAGTGTAATTATTGTAGGAATTCACATGTTACATGATATGTATGTAAACTACATGTAGTATAGGGTTAACATTATCATGTTAATTAATATTTAATCAATACATGATGTGTAATTAATACATGTCATGAAATTTTACCAAAAGTATTTTGAGATACAGATGGGGGGAAATTTGATGGGTTACATGTTTTATACACTAACAACACACCTTGTAACTCATTAAGTCACATTCCATCTAGAATATATATACAAACTTTTTAATTATGGATCATACTTTTTTCCCTCTTATCGTGTCACAATTTTTTCAAATCATCTGGGTCTGGTGAATCTAGGAACAATTCCTAAACTTTTTAGTAACATACTAGGTATCTTTTTTCCAGTAAGAGTCTCCAGAACCGATACATGAGATATTTGAGATTCATTAATTACTTATTATCATGTTCTTGAACATATAAATGTATAAAATAATAACATATTGACTTTCAAACTATAGTTGAAAAATTAAAAAAGAAAAAAATGAATAAATCAATCAATTATTAATAAGTAATTATTAATTATTATATGAAAACCTTAATAACACTATAAGGTTTGAGCCATCTATGAATGTACATCTACTGAAATAGGATGGGCACTAACCCATTTTTAATAAAAGAAAATGGGAATCATAAAACACTTTTGAATTGGGTTATATGAAAACCCATTACCAGCCTAAAGGCCCATAGACACCCAACCATAACTTTGAATAACTGGAGAGTCCAACAATAATGATATCATTACAAGGGAACTCGTTAAAAATGTTCACAATGGACTGGTAAAGGCCCAACAGACCACCACAATTACTGCAATAAAAACCCCTAATCTATAAATGATGTCACTTCTCATGCCACAGTTATATCCAATGATCTGTAGGGGAGTTTTTTTTATAATCATTCTGAAACAAAAAATATTAACGACCTAGGTAATTTTTTAAAAAAAATACCCCTTAAAGGCAGCATCTGGGATGTGGCATTTTCCCTAAATCATAAAAAAAATTGATTTTAATTATGTTTTTTATATATTTAAAATTTTAATGTTTTATTATTATGTTCTTATGGTTAAATATAAATATATATATATATATTAATAAAACTTAATGTTTTAACATAATTTATCTATTATTAAAGTATGTGACTTTTCTAATCTAGAAAATATAAACTATAAGACTGATATGAATGAAATTTTAAACATTGACTAAACATATATCCAGTAGTCCTAAATAAAATTAATTTTTAAAAAATATTGGTGAAAAATTATTTATAAGCTTTCTAATCCACCTACATGAAACTTAAAAATGTCTCAATTACGTTATTTTGATAGCCTATATAATACAAACTATAAGACAAATATGAATGAAATTTTAAACATTGAGTAAACATATAACAAGTAGTCCAAAATAAAAATTATTTCTTAAAAATTGTTTGTGAAAAAATATTTAAAAGCATTCTAATCCACCTACTTGAAACAAAAAAATGTTTGAAGTACATGACTTTTCTGGACTATATAAAATAAACTATAATATAGATATGAATGAAATTTTAAACATTTCTTAAAAATATAACTAGTATTCCAAAATAAAACAAATTCCTAAATAAAATGTGAAATGTTATTTATAAGCATTCTAATTCACCTAATTTAATCTTAAAAATGTTTCAAGTACGTGACTTTTCTAGCCTTTATAATATAAACTATAAGACCGAGAAGATTGAAATATCATAAATTGCTTAAACATGTAACTAGTATTCCAAAATAAAAATAATTTCTTAAAAAATATTGGTGAAAATTATTTATAAGCTTTTTAATCCACCTACAAGAAACAAAAAAATGATTCAATTACGTGACTTGGATGGCCTATATAATATAAACTACATGACTGATAAGAATGAAATTTTATAAATTGATTATACATATAACTTTTAGTTTAATTTTTAATTTTTTTTGTGTGGGTCATATATTTTATATTTTAAAGGCTTTTATATTCAAGTAGGTGGATTAGGATCCTCCTCGACATTCATTCGCTTCGCTCTCACTTCTGAGTTACATTTCTTACATAACATTCATTATAATATTTTTATTTTATTTATGAAACCCTTTATTTTCATAAAATTTATAGATGATTAGGATATATATTAAATTTTATTTAAATTGTTTTTATAATTTAGATTTTTTAATGTTTTAATGTTATTGACTTAAAATTTACTAATAATTTCTATGTTTCAAGTTGTCAATTTTGAAAGCTGTCAGATATAAATTGTGCCTAAAATATAAATGAAATCTGAATTACATGATAATAATATAATATTATCTAATATTATTAATATTATTTGGATTTCAGTATACATAAAACATGTAATCAAACATATATAGTCATTTTCTATGTTTGTGGCGAGGAGATTCTGTCCCACTTGGTGGTCTGCGAAAAGGACGTCTACATCGAGTGCACAGTGGAGTTTGATGACCGGAATTAGGTTGATCCTTGGGAACTTGAATGTTGACTGGAACATCCTCCATCTGTGTGTTAGTGGGAGGAGCTTTCAACTGCATCTCATAATGCACTTCAGATCCTTCTCCTACTAAGGTGGTAGAAGGACCTGCCTCCATCACACTAGGGAACCAAGCCTACGATGGAGTTAGACACAAAGACGATGATGGATCTAGAACCCAATGCTATGATAGATCCCAAGGTTGTGATGGATTTAGATCCCAAGTCGGAGAGAACTGTGGATATCATATTAGGAAAGATGGATCCCATGCCACATGAGGAAAATCATGAACTGGATAATCCCAGAATACTAGAGGTCCGACCTCTGCCTGTGGAATAGGTGAGGCCTCATGTCCAGTAAAACACTATCTATATCACCATAGTCATGGCTTTTTATCACCATAAATAGCAGCAGGATGTTCCTTTGGGGCAGAAACCTCCTCTCTCAGGGCCGGACGCGGGAAGATGCTCCTGGAAAGCACACAAAAATATGCCCTCACCTCCAGCATTGTAGCAAGGATGGTTGTCGGGCTAAATACCCCCTCCTCCTCTCCATCACTCATGATAACAACCTTCTCTATGTGAATTTATGTTAGAAAGGTTCATATTGAATTTGAGAATAATTCAATAAACAAAATAATGGAAATTTATTGACTTACCATACTCTATATCTCAATGTCTGGATCGGTAAGATACATTATAGACTTTATTCTATACCATGGTGCATACTCAACCTACTCCAAAAGAGAGAATAAATTTGTAGGAACACCCCAAATATGAAACATTGCACATATGTTCCAGTCATTGATAATGAAGGCATGTACTCTGGACCAGTCAGCGTCCTTTCTCCCTATCAGCTTCTTCCCCTGAAGTCGGTCCATCTGTCTCGGTAGCAATGGAATCCACTGTGTACAGTAAAAATGGTGCATGACTCGGTCAGGCTGTTCCCACTCAATAATATTGTAGTGAATGAGGGGCTATATATCCATTGCATCCTCAATCCCATCAGTACAGTATGCTAGATAATGGTCCGTAATACTCTAGTATTATGACAACCATGCTTTTTATTACACAATTAAACATAATATATTACTTAAACTTCACTTGATACAACATAGAATATCGAGTGGTCTAGTGTCTGTGTGGTTTAGGATCATTACATAACATCTTAAAAAATTAAATACCACATATTTATTGAAAAATTCCTTTACATGACCACTACATTACCTCATACATAGCATTGCATGGGATAACCTGAGGACATGCATATGAAAAAGGTGAGCTATAAAGCCCAGTAAGGGAATAATCATGGAATAACATGGGGAATACAATACATGTTATAATATAGTAATATAAATAGATAACAAGAGAATAATAAACCTAAAGACAAGATAAAACATGATAATCATAACATCGAAATGTGGAAACAACACTAAACATTAAATTAGCATGAGCCAAGGTTCATTGCACATGGAGAAATAGTAAACCCTCATTGCACATTAAGCACGATTAAACCCTCATCGAACTTGAATTATAATGATTAAAAGCCCCATTTTACATGATGTATCATGATACTATACTTTAACCAATGCATTGGAGCGCTATCAGGGCTCACAATTCTAAAACATTTCATTTAATGCGTAAGTGTTCCACATGAAATATACAACATTGAATCATTCAACATAATCATTTATTCCATGATAAAATAATTTTGAATACACACATGAAAATATTTAAACAATAATTAAATTTGAAAAAAGTTAAATACCCTTGATAGAGAAATCGGCATGGTATTCACTACACAATGACATTGGCTTGGGAAAGTGTGGGGCAATTTCGGAAGCATCACGGTGTGACATTAGAACTCATAAAAATGGTTGATGAGATAGAAATGGGTGTCTCATCATATTTAAATTACATGGATAGTAAGTGGTCATATAGATACATTTCCAAACAAATATAATGGAATTTATATTCATGATACAAAATAATTTCTTGAATGTAAATGAGGAGAGAGAAATTTCTTTCAGAATTTCGGCATATTAACAGTTGTACATGGGAGTAATTTAATAAGAGATAAAAGAGTCTACAATCATTACAAAATAAATAGGTAAGTATGGGGGAGGTTCAAAACCATACCCCAACATTTATAATTGAAATTAAAAGGGAATAACAATTTAAAGAAAATTGGACAAAAATGAGAACGTTAGAAAAATCCTTACATGAATGTGTGATTCCAAAGGCTTGAGAGAGGCTTGAGAGACATTTATTTGGTGATTTGGGAACCTTTTGAGGATTCCTGAGAGTGTAGCGAAAAGTTTTGACCAACCCCAAAGGTGTTTATTGGGGAGGAAGTGGGATCTTGGGTGGGTTTATATAGGAAAGGTGATGGAATTCATTACTATTTAGGTTTTTGGAACCTCACATTAAACTTATCCAAGCCACTAACTAGTCCATGGTTTTTGCCCATGGTTTTTGGAAAAAGGAAGTGAATAAGAATATTTTATAAGGACAAAGTCCGAGATTCTTAAAATAAATGGGTTGCTTATGTAGAGGTGAGTCACACTCCCAAGGAAAACAATTTAAAAAGACAAAATGTTTAATAAGTCTTGAAGGGTCCACTAAAGCTTTAAAAATTAAATCAAACAATACCAAAATCACATTATTTTAATGGAAAAACATCTATTGTTCTAACATAAAGTTTATTTTATTTCATTACATCACTATTGGGTTATTATGAAGTCATAAAACACATTATATTTTTAAACGGTATTTAATTTTTACCCGAAAATTTGATTTTCTCAGAAAATTATGAAAAATTAACCATTGGATATTTTCGACATCTTGAATCCATAAGTAATTTTCATTTTATCTAAATAATTTTCTAAATATTTTAATTTTCACTTTTAAAATAAAAACCGATATTTATCGAAAATTCATGGGTTTTTAAAAAAAATACCTTTCAAACCATAATAAAAATCACAATTGTAATCATAAAATTATACGATCAATAATATTTGATAAAAAATAATTTAATAATAATAATAATATTTAATTAAAATATTATTTAATAAAAAAATAAATTATTTCATCAAAATATATTTTATAGTTGAACATTAACTAAAAATACTATTTGTGCTTCAAAAACTATTTACAAGGTAACTATTATAAAATTAAAGTATTTTAATTATTATATAAAAAAATAATGTGCATAACCATAGTACTAGGGTCTTGTTATATAACCCCTTAATAAACCTGCATAAGACCAAAGGGTGAGGTGTGCGACGGTGACAAACTCTTGGGGTGGCATGGATTACACCGCTTGGGTGGTAATCTCTATCAACTTCGACTTATCCCTTAGGTGGTTCCACTCATGTTTAGCGTGTTCGAGTTCCGATTTGGCTGAGTCATGTGAGAATCCCAAAGACGTAAGCTTATTTTTTAGCTCTGACAAATGGGCTTGTATGGGGCATGTCTACTGGATGAGGCCATCGATTCCTTTGTCTAGGTCAATTGGATTTGTTAAAGCCCTATATTTATACTAATCATTTGATCACTGTTCAATGACTATATTAGCAGTGTTCACAATTCTTAAAAGAATTTTAAAATCTGAAGACATAAAACCAAATAAGTTGACATTTTATATAAACATTTTACTTAAAGAGACATTTAATTAGATCATGAGGGATTTCCATTAATGAATGTTTGTGTCATTACAATCTTCCCCCATTAAGAAATTTTTCCCTCAAAATTTCCTTTTCCATCACTAAAACAGATATGTGTAACTATGCTTCATCATTTTCTTCGATTCCCACGTTGCTTCTTCAAACATGGGGTTTCGCCACAACACCTTGATGAGGGGAATTGTCTTATTTTGTATAACTTTTTACCTACAATCTATGATCTTCACTGGTTGCTCCTTATAAAATAGATCATCTTACTACTGTACCACCTCTGAAGAGAGTACATGTGAAGGGTCCAGTATGTACTTCCTTAAGTGGGATATATGAAAGACACCATGTACATTGGTCCTGGTAAGTGGAAGTGCTAGTCGATAGGCCACGACCTCGACACGATCAAGAATTTTGAAGGGGGCGATGTACCTTGAAATTAACTTCCCATTCTTTCCAAACCTCATGACCTTCTACCATGGTGATATGCATAGAAATACCATTTCTCCAACTTTAAGCTCCAGGTCTCATCAATGGTTATCTTCCTAACTCTTCTGTCGACTCTAGACTGCCTTGATATACTGCTAAATGGTTTTCACCTTCTCCACCATTTCATCGACCATTTCTGGTTCAAGAAGCTTACGTCACCTACCTCATCCCAACACGCTGATGTTATGCACCTTTTCTCATAAAAGGCTTCATATGGTGACATTTGGATGCTCGAGTGGAAACTGTTATTATAAGAGAACTAAAATAGAGAAAGACGTTGATACCATCCACCTTTAAAGTCCATTGAGCATTCTCTCAACATGTCCTCAAGGTTTTGGATAGTCCGCTCAGATTGGCCATTAGTTTGAGGATGATAGGTCGTACTGAAGTTCAGTTCAGTATTCAGATCATGTTGAAGACTCTTCCAAAACATAGAGGTGAATCATGGATCTCGATCGGACATAATAGATATTGGTACTCCATGTAGCCTTACCACTTCCCTAATATATATCAATTCTAGTTGATCCAATGATAAATCCTCCTAAATAGCAATGAAGTGTGCAGCCTTTGTAAGACGATCCACAACAACCTAGATTGTATTGTTTCCTTTTGATGTCTTCGGAAGTCTGATGACAAATTACATGGTTATATTCTCCCATTTTCATTCTGGTATGGGAAATGGTTGCATAATCCCCTTAGACGTCTTCCTCTCTGCCTTCACTTGATAACACACCAGACAATTTGATGTATATTCAGAGATCCCTTTCTTAATATTATACTACCAATAATTCTCTCAGAGATATCGATATATCTTTTTGTTTCCAAGGATAATAGAAAAATATGAACTATGTGCATCATCCAAAAGTTCCTTCTTCATCTCTGGACTTGATGGAACACATAGTCTTTTCTCAAATCTCACAATTCCTTCTTCATTAATATTAAACTTCAATGATTTCCCCTTTTCGATAGCTTACACTTTTTCTTGAATTCCCACATCATCCTTTTGAGCATCCTTTAACCATTCCAAAAGTAACAGATTAGAAATCATTTGTGAAAGGATTCACGATGTTCCATTATTTAAGATTACCATTTTTATCTTCATCAAATATAAGAATATTGGATCCTTTTCAGTTCTCATTAATGATAGAATCATTGGGTCCTTTCTACTTAGGGCATCTGAAACCTTGTTCGCTTTCCCAGGGTGGTAATGGATTGAGCTATAATTGTCTTTGATCAAATCCAACCATCTTCATTGGTGCATGTTCATCTCTTTCTAAGAGAATATATACATGAGTCTTTTTTGGTCCATATATATTTCACACTTCCCCCCAAATAGATAATTCCACCAAATTTTCAAAGTGAAGATCACTACAGCTAACTCGAGGTCATGTGTTGGATAGTTCTATTCATGACCATTCAATTTCCTTGAAGTATAGGAAATTACTTTGTCATTTTGCATCAACACACATCCCATGACCTTCTTCTAAGCATCAATGAATACAACTAAAAGTTCTCCACTTATGGGTAAAGTCATCATGGGCACAATGATAAGCCTCATTTTCAAATCCTTGAATCTTTCTTCACATTCATCACTCTATAAAAACATTACTCCCTTTTGAGATAGCCTTGTAAGAGGGTTGGACAACCTTGAGAAATTTATCACAAATCGTCGATAATATCCAGCTAATCCCAAGAAGCTACGGATATCCATTACTGATATTGGCCTCAACCATCCCACAATTACATCTATTTTGGAGGGATTCACAGATATCCCATTGCTTGTGATGATATGGTCTACGAATGAGACCTCCTTCAAACCGAACTCACACTTCCTATACTTTTCATTGAGCTTCTCCTTTCACAAGGTATCTAGTACAATTCTTAGACGCTCCACATGATCCTCCGTGGTTTTGGAGTATATCAGAATATCATCTATAAAGACTACCAAAAATATTTCGACGTAATCTCTAAAAACTCTATTCATCAATTCCATGAAGATTGTTGGAGAATTAGTGAGTCAGAAATTTATTACTATGAATTCATATTGCATGTATCTTGTATCAAAAGTAGTCTTATGGATATGTTCCTTCTTCACCCTTACTTGATAATATCCTGACTGCAAATCCAACTTGGAGAAGTATTGTGCTCCATGAAGCTGATCAAAAAATTTATCAATTCTTGGGATACTATACTTGTTCTTTATCATGATTTTTTTGAGCTCACAATAATCATTGCAAAGACGCATTGACCCATCCTTCTTCTTGACGAATAGGACTGGTGCACCCCATAGTGAAGCACTTGGGAGTATAAACCCTTTATCCAGATTCCCCAATAGTTTTTTCTTAAACATTACAATCTCTAAAACAGAAATTCTATATGGAATCTTGGATATTGGTAATGCCTCAAGTATAAGATCAATTGAGAATTCAACATCTCTTCTGGGAGGAAGACTAGGCAATTCATCAGGAAAAACTTCAGCGAATTCCCTCACAATAGGCATGTCTATTAGGATGGTTGCCTCCTTAGACTCAATCATATGATCCCAATACGCATGCTCAAGATTCATCTTCCTCCTATCACGTGAAAAGAATCGGGGGTCGATTCTCCAAAAGGAGAGTGATTTCCCTCTCATGAAAATTTTTGTTGGATCTATATAAGGAAAGCCATTACATGCCATGAATTGCATCAAATTCAACCTTTGGGAGTATGAAGAGGTTCGTTTAGAAGTTCAATCCATATATTATGATAGGGGCGGAGATATAATCATGGGATTCAATGATTTCACCATTTTTTGTACTCATCGACATCTTCACTTCCATGATTTGTAGTGGAGCTGGGATTGTTCTACTAAAATTTCGAGATATATAATAATGAGTCGAAACCTAATCAAATAGTAAGTTCACTATTCTTGAATGAATAACTAGCATATCTATCCCCACTTCGTTTTCGGGGTACATTTCTGCAGTAGTGATGGAAAATCTCACCCTTACTGCCTTGGAGGTTAGTGGTTGCCTCTAAAAACCCTTGGCATAGGGAACTGATTTTCAAGATGCCCTGGTTCATTGAAGTTGTAGCAATTAACCATTTGTTATGGTATAAATGAACCAATCCTCTCATGATATTCTAGAATTATGAATTTCATCACTATGAATGTGGTTATTGATATTGGATATGATTATTCGACAAGTAGAATATTCATGTGAATAACTAAACAGAATTATTTCATTTTATCTTTGGCATATTGTGCTAGATTTCAAGTTTAAAAGGATTTTGTTTTTTTGATAAATTTCCTTAAATGTTTATGTTTATGTTTATTTATTAAATTTTCTGCTAAATGTTTATGTTTATGATAGAATTCATAATTCTAGACTATCATAACCACATAGTCAAGGCATTGTGCCAAGACACTAGTTTGTCTCATGAGACCTACCGATGCATTGAGGAGCTATAGCGGGCTCCACCCATCAATTAATAAGTCTAATTCATTCCTTATATGAAAAGTTATAAACATATCATAAACAATTCCCAAGAACCATTACATAATCGTATCACATAAATCATGCATAAATGAAACATAATAATTCCACATTTCAATCACATGATATCAATACAACACATTGATATAATCAAAACATTATCAAAACAATTTTCAATAACAAAATAAAAGAAAATTAAAACATGGTATTTATTTTTCATTTAAAAAAATTATGGCTTGTAGAGGAAGTCGAGACTCAAATAATGATTAGGGCGGCGGAGAAGTCATTGTCACCAAATACAGAAGAAAAAACATTATTTTTGTCCTTTAGTAAAAATGCTTCATATAAAATGATTCCTTTTGAATAAAAGTAAAATTTAAAGGGTTTTATACACCGTATAAATCAATGTTGTGTATAAAACAAAATATGCCTCAATTAAAGGAGATTGAGATGAAGTCTCTTACCTCGTGTCTGACTTCACTCGATCATTCTTTAATCTTTTGAATAATAAACTAGATTTAATATCTACTTTTTTAATGAACCTTTTTCAAGTTCATTATTCTTTTTATATCACTTATTACCATGTTATGAACCTTATGTAGTCATTTAAGTTAACAACAGTCGTTTTTTCGATCTTTGGTACTTGAGTCAACAATAAACTTCTTATAATTACAAGTTGTTAATGTGGTAAAATATCCATTATCACTAGAATTATATTTATTATCTAGATATCATATATATCATATATATCCAGTATATACATGCATTTATAATATTACATTACATTTATGTGTAATAAATGAAATGCACCATTCATAGTGATGGTAAGTCGTATGTATGCATTAACGCTACCTTCATTCCTATTTCATATTTAATAGAATGAAATAATAATTATAGAAAGGTATATTATAAATCCAATATGATATATAATATCATTTAACTCCTTCTTTTATACGTCCCACATATGGCATTAACGATTCAAATCACTTTGATGGGGCGGTAGTCCGCACTTCCTAAAACGAAATTATCATGTTTACCCATATTGGAAACCATAAAGTTATTCCATTAATGAAAAATATAGAATAATAAGGAAAAAAACATAATATATATCATATATAAATATATTTACATCTTAATGGCCACCATGAAAAGTGTTAAATGAAGATTAAACAATCATCATTTCATGAGGCATAAATTCACCACCCACAGAAATAGTATGTTCATTAACCATTAGATGGAGGTGTCTATAAGTGTAAATAAAATACACCTCATAACAACATACTAGTATATTAAATATACTTTTTTTGTTAAAAAATAATTGAAATAAAATTTTTTAAGTGTTTGGAGAAGTAAAATAAAACAAAAGATCATAAGAGAAGACATTACCTTAAAATCGGGTAACTCTTTTTGATTTGAGCCAAAGCCTTCCCTGGGAAGACTTCTGCCAAAAGTGAGGCTTATAGGAGTAATAGAGGGAATTTTAGAGAGTATTTGGGCAGAGGTTGCCAGAGACAAATGGCTTTTATGGTATTAATAAGGTGGTAGAGGTGGGAGCCTTTTATAAGAGAAGACGAGGGGCTCTTTTGAAAAGATTGAAATCTTACTTTATTATGAAATGCTTTTCGGATTTTAAAGGTCCCAAAATGATATATTTAGAGGATACAGTGATAAGGGTTATAAATACACCCATCCAATAGGCTTTAGACAAGTTTAAGTCTAAGATTTTACCTTATATTTTCATTTTATTTAAATCGTTCATTAATGAGGTAATCACTCCATCATCATGGTGTCATAAATAAATTTATTTATTTAATGTATAAAAATTATAAAAAAATACCAAGATGTAGGAAATATTTTTATCTTTACAATGAATATTTATAGTCTAAGAGATTGTTTATGTAGACAAAAGTAAAATTGTTTTACTTAGGTGTAACATACGTTTGTTATATTATCCTTTTACAAAAATAAAATGATAAAATGTCACTGTCACTCAAAAGTGATTCCATGAGGTACCTAATTAGGAACAAGGCATCCCATGATCGTCCAAGACACAACCAATAGCATTAGGACACATTTTGGGGTCATTTTATATTATTATGATATTATTTCATTACCATTAACTACCTGATTACTAATTAATCATGATAATTAAAGATAATTGTTGTCATTACTATTCATAATGTCCAAAAACAAAAGTGTATTAATTTCATAATTTAGAAATTATGATTCCAAATATGGAATCCATTTTACCAAATTCTAAACACAGAAATTGCAATAATTAATTTAAAAATTATTCCCGCTGTCAAAACAAATAGTGTGTTTTTAAGAAATTATAACTATCAAAAGATGGACACTTTTTTATGTCCGGTTTAAATGTGAAATTCTTTCAAATGAACAACGTTGTATTAAATAGTAAAAATATATTCTAAATATACTTTAAAACCTCCCAAATTTATAATTTATCAATACTAATTATTTCAATTAAAAAAGATGTTTTTAATTAAAATTTAGTAATTTTTAATATTCTTCAAAATATAAAAGTTATCCGAAAAGTACCAAAATTTCCCCCTAAGATAATTTAGATATTCCAAAACAAAAAATGAAATCAATTTTTATATATAAAATTTAAATAATTTCAAATATTTGTTATTACTATTCATAATGACTACTTTGATTGGTCGCGGTGTGTTAAAACTTGAGGTTGTGTACAAAACACGCTACTGCATTATTCAAAGAGGATCATACCATGGAAGCTTGGGGTGTTACATTCTCCCCACATTCAAATAATATTATCTTCGAAATTTCTAGAGTATTACAACATAAAAAGACTCGGGTGGTTCTTCATTATAAGTTCATCAGGTTCCCACATTGCCTCTTCTATCTTATGGTTCCACCATAGAACTTTTACCAGATGAGTCGTCCAGTTTCTCAGCACTTGTTCTCTCATATCCAGAATCCTGACCGGCTCTTCGCAATAAGACAAATCATGTTCCAGTTCTAATTCCTCATAGGTGAGTACATTCTTTGGGTAAGGTATGTATTTTCTCAACAGTGATACGTGGAACACATTGTGAACTTTAGAGAGACTTGGTGGCATTGCCAAACGGTAAGCTACAGCCCCAATTCATTCTAGAATTTCGAATTATCCGATGTACCTGGGACTTAATTTTCCCTTCTTATCGAATCGTATAACTCCCTTCCGTAGAGATACCTTCAAGAAAACATGATCTCATGCCTGAAATTCCAAATCCTTCCTTTGGTTATCGGCATAGCTTTTCTGCCTACATTGAGCTGCTTTTGTAGCGACTTGGGTTTTTGGCCCTGTCAGACTTTGGAATATTTCTATGAATAATTCCAGAGCTAGGCGTGAAGACGACGTGCGATTCTGAGGCCCGGTGTGCCCAGAATTAATTTTATAAAAATATTAAGTATTTTTATACTATGTACATGGAGGGGGTGTGATATCTCCTAAACGGTAGCTCGAAACGGGAATCTGATGGCACAGTTGCGTCCGAAACGTGTCGTTTACCCAATGCGAGGTGTAAACTTCGCGGTCACGGGCCTGCTGTGGAAAACGCCACCAGGGGAGTTTTCGTAAATAAGTGGAAAAGTTTGTTTAAGAGCGTTGGCTCGAATAACTTCTGAACGGAGTCTTGGATCACAAATCCGAGTCCGCCGTTGCATTCAGTACAGTGTGTTTACCCTAGGGGTGACCTTACCTTTGTCTGCATCGGGCGCGATGTCGGGAGCATGGTTTTAAATGAAGGTATTTAAATAAAAAAAACTCATTATCTCCCTCTCCCACCCACGTGTAGGAAGCGGCAACCACCCCTCCCGACCTCCGTTTCTTCACCAAATCAAGATCTGGGAGTCCGAATTCAGCGTCGTTCGTCTGCGGATCCAGCTTCTGGGCGTCGCGAGCGCCGTTCTGCATCGAAAGCGTCGGCGATCCGCCAACAGGTAGGCGTTTTACATTTTGAAAATCCTGGATCCCGTTTATGCGTTGTTTTTCTTCAAATCGTCATAAGGGTTGTGTAGTTCGGGTCCCAAGCTTTCCAAAACTTTTTCCGGATCTAAATTTGCAGCACCGGGGTGCTCCCGGTGGCTTCCGGAAGTTTTCCGGCGAAAACCCGGTTTTTCGGCGAGACCTGCGGCGGCCATGGAGAAATCCCGCAAGGTGCAGCGGCGGTGCGGTGGAGGTACGGCGGAATCTGGCGGCGGCGGCGGCGGCACGGCGGAATCCGGCGGCGGTGCGGTGGTTTCCGGCGAGGCCAGCGGTGGTCCAGCCAGGATATTCCGGGGGTTCTTTAAACCCCCGTAACTCGAAAACCGTAACTCCGATTTGAGAGCCGTTTGCGGCGACGCATTCCTTGCGTTGAGACGGACCTTTTGCACTCCTTTCGTGAATTTTATGGTTTGGGATCATGGCCCGGGAGTTAGAAACATCTTATAAAATAATAATATTTTATTATTTTACGACTTCGGGCCGTTGTAACTTCTACCCGGAGTGTCCGAATGACGTGCCGTCAGTGGCGTTGTGCCCCTAATGGTACGACGGACTTTTTTGAGTTGGTTTCCGGGTGTGGGGACTGAGAACGGGGTGTGGGCCCCATGAGGCTGGGTTTTGGTGTTTGCAGAGAAACGCAGCTTTTGCACCAGGAGTCCGATTTTGGCGGATGAATAGTCGATTCTTTGTGTTTTTCCGAGAGGATCGCAATGGTGCGATCCATTCAATGAGTTTCAGGATCATGGTCTGGGTCCCACCTGAGCTGGCCTTTGGTGAATAGTGCATTTTTCACCGGGTTTCCATTTGGGACGAGCGAGTAGTCGATTCCGAATGTTTTTACAAGGGGATTGTGGTGGTATGGTCCGCTCGATGGGTTTCAGGATCGTTGTGTGGGCCCCGCATGAGCTTGCTATGGTGAATAGTTTCTTTTTCACCAGTGCTCTGTTTTGGGCGAGTAAACAACCTATCTTGCGTGTTTTTTCACGTAGATCACGATGGTGGCCTCGGTATTGTCCTTGAAGGTGCGCAGTGTGGCGTTGTTGTGGGCCGCTCGGGTTAACGACGTTTTGGACCAGCAGTGGTTGAGGGTACTCCATTGGTTCGTTCCCACGAGGGTTCCTATGGCATCACAACCTTCGTATAGGTTTGTGATCCTCTCGATGGGATGTTTAAACTGTTAGAGTTGTGGCATCCCTCCGGTGGGCCCGGAGCAAGATCCTCTAGCATCTTTTCCCTAGAATGGGTTCTTGGTATCGCTGTGACTGATTATTCACGGGAGGTGATCCCCTATCTAGCAGGTTAAGCCCGTAGGGTTTGTGGCATCATCAAGAATATGATCCCCTACACAGTGGGCCATGCTCAGTAGGGTTGTGGTATCGTTGGGTATATGATCCCCTACTCAGCATGAGGTGTATAATAGGGTTGCGGTATCGTTAGTTATGCGATCCCCTACTCAGCACGTGTTTTCGATAGGGTTGCAGCATCGTCGGTTCGATCCCCTACATCGCGAGTTATACCAGATAGGGTTTCGGTATTGTCGTGACCACCTTTATATGGGCAATGATCCTCTATCTTAGTGATGTGCTTCTGTCGAGTGCCAGATCGGGTTGTGGTATCCCCCAGCAGATCCTGGGTGTGATCCCCTGTCTGTGAGAACTACGTATGCCAGATCGGGTCGTGGTATCCCCCAGCGGACCCTGGGAGTGATCCCCTATCTGTGAGCTACATATACAAGAGTGGGTCTTGGTATCCCCTAGTGGACCTTAGCGGTGATCCCCTATCCGAGGAGTTTGGTGGTTATATTGTTTCAACGATGTTTCCTCAGTGATGTTATCCGACCAGTGTGGTCTCTCGGGTGAGCGTCTGAGATGTTTGTTTTGAACCCGATGGAGGGTATCTCTCAGATGACTGTCATCTGGTATGACATTGTTCGTGTGGTGTACTCTCCTGGTTGGGGACAATTGCTATTGATGAGGTCGGTACCTCTTGTGGCTTTGTGGCGTGAGCTGAGTATATCCAGTTTGTTCAAGGTGTATGTACGGGCATACACCTGAGCTGAGCTGACTAGTTGTGTTTAGCCGAGGATGGTCATGAGATGGAGTTTCTCTCTCATCTGGGTTCCCTCTAGTTGGGATGAGCGGACTGATGCCTTTCAGTTGTTCTCTTTGGTTTTGGTTTTTTTGGGGTGCCTACTGAGTATGTTTATACTCACCCCTGCACGGGCTTTGCCCGCACATGTTTGTGTCTTGTGCAGACCACATGCCTTTCAACGGTGTCCCAGGAGGACCCGGAGTTGGTGGAGCTTAGTGAGCGTGTTTAACTGGGGTGCTTACCGGAGCTGTGCCAAGGAGCTTTCCAGCGGTGTTTGTGGCAGCGTTCCCCTTCTTCAGAGCAGGTTGGACACGGTTTTGTAGTTTACTTTTGGTGGGCCTTGTTTTTTCCTTTGTACTTCTGTTGTACTCTAGTTGCGGGATAGTGTATGCATGCATTTTATTTTTAGTTGTACATATCTCTGCACTATTTCATGGAGGTGTGTGTGGGTGCGTGTGTACAGGTACCTTAGGCTAATGCCTCCCATGTGTGTGATAGCCTACTTGGCACTGGTCGCCAGCCCCTGGCCTATTGGAGGCGGGCTTGGGGAGTCGCGGCTTGAGCCCCGTTGGGTCGGGTCGTGACAGCTTTGATGTGGTTTTGGATTACCTTTACATTTTCCATTGTTTCCTCAACAAGTTGAAGGTCTATGAGTTTTCTTTCACCCACATCATCCTAACAGGTTGGTGTGCGACATCTCTTTTTGTATAACGCTTCATATGGTGCCATCTGAATACTTGAATGGATGTTATTGTTATAGGAAAATTCTACCCGAGGTAAATATTGATCCCACATACCCTGAAATTCACATGATCATGATCTCAACTTGTCTTCTAAGGTTTTAATAGTCCATTCTGATTGTCCATCTGTTTGAGGGTGGTAAGCAGTGCTCAAACGAAGTTCAGTACCAAGGGATTTCTCCATTCTTTTCCAGAATCATGGGGAAAAATGGGGATCACGATCGGAAACAATTGATAGGGGTACTTCATGAAGTCTTAAAACTTCGTTAATATATAGTCTTTCTAAATGGTCAAGTGGTAAATCTTCTCTTATAGCAAGAAAATGTGCTGACTTGGTAAAACGATCATCAATGACCCATATTGAATCATTCCTTCTAGGAGTCTTTGGTAGTCCCATGACAAATTCCATCATAATATTATCCCATTTCCACTCAGGTATTGGAAGAGGTGGCATAACTCATCCAGAAAGTTTCCTCCCAGCTTTCACTTGCTGACAAACCATGCATCTTGACACAAAATTAGCAATCTCCCTCTTCATGTTGTCCCACAAAAAATGTTCCTTCAAATCCTTATACATCTTAGTGCTACCAGGGTGTATATAGAAATTGGAACTATGAACATCATCCAATAATTACCTTTTTAGACTAGCTATATCGGGAACACAAAGTCTCTTCCCAAATTTCCAAATTCCATCTTCATACGCAAAGTCACTCAATCTCCCATCATTCATAGCTTTAATATTCTTTTGAAACTCTTCATCATAGGTCTGAGAACTCTTAATCCTTTCTAGTAAAGATAGTTTGGCAACCATTTGAAAAATCATTGATGTTTCACCTTCCATATTTATTCCCATGTCCATCTTAACTAGACCCATGAAAATAGGATCCCTTTCAATTATCATATTGTTCAATACTCCATGATATTTTCTGGTCAAAGCATCTGCAACCTTATTTTCCTTCCTCGAGAGGTAGTGTATCATGCCATCATAATCCTTGAGTAATTCAAGCTATCTTGTTTTCCTCGTGTTGAGTTCTTTTTGTGAGAAAATATACTTCAAACTCTTGTGATGAGTAGAAATATCACATTTTTCACCATAGAGGTAGTGTCTCTATATCTTCAAAGCAAAGATCATAGCTTCTAACTCGAGATCATAAGTAGGATATTTTTGCTCATGAATTTTCAACTGTCGTGATGCATAGGCAATAACTCTATCATTCTGCATAAGGACACAACCAAGTCCTTTATTTGATGCGTCACTATAAATAATGAACCCATAATTCCCTGATGGTAGATTCAATATAGGATCATTGAATAATCATCTCTTTAGTTCTTAGAAACATTCTTCAGGATCTTTTTTCCAAAAAAAAAATTAACCCCTTTATGTCTCAGCTTCGTTACTGGGTTAGCCAATTTGGAAAAATTCTGGAAAAAAATGTCGATAAAAACCTGATAAACCAATAAAACTATGTACCTCAGTTATACTCATCGGTTCTAGCCATTCTTGGATAACTCTTGTCTTAGAAGGATCAACAGAGATTCCATCCTTAGAGACAATATGTCCAATAAATGAAATCTCATGATTCCAGAATTCACACTTGCTAAATTTCCCATATAATTTGTGTCTTCTAAGATTCTTTATAATAATGTGCAAGTGATTTTCATGATCTTCATAGATTTTGGAGTATACCAAGATATCACTAATAAATTCCACTAAACATTTATCAAGACATTCCTTGAAAACTTTATTCATTAGATCCATGAAGAGAGTGGGTGCATTGGTCAATCCAAAAGGCATTACTGTAAACTTCTAATGTCGGTACCTGGTTCGAAATGTTGTCTTTGGAATGTCTTCCTTCTTCACACACAACTGATGATATCCAGATCGAAGGTAAATATTTGAAAAGTATTGATCTCTATGTAGTTGTTCGAATAAATCATCAATACGAGGTAGGGGATACTTGCTCTTTATTGTTAAAGCATTGATCTCCCTATAGGGAATGCACAACCTCATAGATCCATCTTTCTTCTTAACAAAAAGAACAGGATCTCCCCATGAAGAAACACTAGGGTGAATAAATCCCTTGTAACTCAATTCCTCTAGTCGTTTCCTTGGTTCCACAAATTCCACAGTGAACATTCTATATGGGGTCTTTGATATGGGCCTTGAACTAGGCATTAGGTCAATAGAAAACTCTACTTCTCGCTCTGGAGGATTCCCAGGTAAATCTTTTGGAAACACATCAACATATTCTCTAACAATAGGTACATACTCTATTTTAACATTCCCTTCCTCGCCCATAGTTATTTTCTTCTCTTCATCCCAAATAAGTGAATTTAATTGAGCTACTGGGGTGGATCTAGATAAGAATTAGGTGGTGATAATTCTGTTCTAAAGATAAGGTGTTCCTTATCATCATCATCAAAAATCGTAACCTATTTCTTCTTACAATAAATCTTTGCATCATGGTATGAAAGCCAATCCATACTGAGGATTATATCAAATTCAATCATGGGTATGTTGATGAGATTAGTAGATAATGAACATTTATGTGCTCTAATGGGCACTGATTCAAAAAACATTGTTGCAATGATACTTCCCTTATGAGTATTTAATGACAACAACCTTGTTAAATCAAATTGGAAATATCTAATTTTCTTACGAAACTGGGAAGATATGAAACAATGTGATGATCCAAAATAAAATAATGCATTTTCTAAACTTGAGGTAACGATTAAATTACCTGCCACTACATCTTTCGAAGCTTCTAGCTCAGTAGTAGTGATAGCATAATCTTGTCCTTGATCCCTTGGCCTTTTCTGAGGTAAGTTTCCCTGACACTTAGGACATTCATTTTCATAATGTCCCATCTCCCTGTAATTGTAGCATTGAACATCGGTATCTTCTTTCATCCCCTTGCAATCACAAGCTTGGTGGCCTTTTCACCACACTTGTAACAGACTCCCATTCCTTTCAAGAAAGTACCTGGGTGTTTCTTCCCACATTTACTATAGGATGGATAATCAACTTTTCCTTTATTCCCCTTATTTCCATTTCCAGAGTGATCAATACATCTCTTCTTCTCTTGCTTTTCTTTAAAGTCATAAGACTTAGAGAATTCCTTTTCTGTCTTAATAGCACATGAGACAATGTCTTCGTATGATGAGAAGCATTGTGAGACCAATGCTCGACAGAGAAATTGTTTCAACCCATCAAATAAATGATCAATATTTATTCTTGGGTTACTTATATAATCTACATCATACCTGGCTAACCTTGTAAAGTTAGCCTCATACTTTCTGACATTCTCATCCTCCTTTTGCCTCAGACTCAGAAATTGCATTTCTATATCTGCTCGATGGTCATGAGGAAATTATTTTTCTATGAAAAGCTCTTTGGAATCCCTCCATTACATATTCGATACTTTATCATCTTTCTTTGTGTTTTGAATCAATGAACACCACTGATCAGTATCTCCAGTGAGGTGGTAAACAGGCATGATATCCTTCTCACTTTCACTACTCCCCAAGGCATGTAATATTTTATCTAAGGAATTTATCCATTTCTCAGATACTAAGAGATTTTTACTCCCATTGATTGTTGGTGGTTGTTGCCTCATGATGTGGCTAACTTTGAACCTCCACGTTGTGGATCAGGGTGCTCCATAAAAATGAGGTTATTATTCATAAACAGAGTGAGTTGTCCTAGTATAGTGATGAGTTGATCAGCACCACCTGTATCACCAGCTCCAATATAATTATATTGAGAAGGAGGGAAATCCCTACATGGAGTGTGTTCATTGATACAGTTTCCATTCCTTCCACTAGGCACCATTTCTAAACAATGTCATAAACTAGATTACTTTATGAATCGAAATACATAATAACAAACTTGCAAAACACCTAACATAAATTGAACCGTTTATGGATATAATCTATAATCATAAAAATGTTTTCGTTGAGGAATTATATACTCATAAACCATTAATATTGGTTTGTAAATAAATTGTTAAATATTCTATGCATATACCCCGGGAGTGTCAAAACCATGAGTGCATCAAGGCCTGTTGTCGTGCACTAGTTCTCGTTCGAGTCTATCTCAAAATAGTGTTTTTGGGTTTTACCCATAGGTACATCTGTCCCAGTTCCACCTCTACCTATTTGTATCCAGGCAGGGATTTATTTCTTAGAAAATACAAAAAATCTATACATTACAAAAATTCTATGATGTTATTCTATACTAATCCTCAAAGTCTATCTTAGGGTTATGTGCTCTAATTAGAGTTTACCTAAATCTAGCTTCCAAGGTTAGTACTAAATTGCCTCTGATACCAACTTTAACGCCCTGACCCCAGTTACCCATAGTCGGTGCATTGTTACAAAATATTGGCATGATCACAAAAGATCATGTATCGAAAGGCCGATTAGGTTAGTAGACTTGGAAACAATAGATATATTAATAAGTCTTACATTACATGATAAAGTGAAAAAAAACTACAATAACAAATTTTCTTCATATCCCCTCATATTATCCCTACAGGTCATTCATAAAATACTTCTTCACATTAGGGGACAAATTAAAACATTTAAAAGGGGTGATTCAGATGCTCAGTAAGGATAACAATATATCGGAAACATTCATAAATAAACATAAACATTTAAGGCAATGTATAACTAAAACAAAAGCCTTTTAAACTTGAACTCCAACATAATATGGAAAAGATAAAATGAAATAATGCTATTTACTTATTCACATGGATATTCTACTAGTCTAATAATCACATGAAATATCAATAACCACTTTTATAATGATGGAATTCATAATGTCATACTATCATAACCACATAGTCAAGGCCTTGTGCCAAGACTACAAATAACATTTTGTCAAGGCCTTGTTCCAAGACCCTATTTTATCTCATTTTACCTACCGATGCATCGAGGATCTATTGTGGTCTCCACTCGTCACTTACTAAGCCCAAGGAATTCCTTATATAAAACGGTTTAAACATATCACAAACAATTCCCAAGAACCATAACATAATCGTATCATATAAAACATGCATAATGGAAACGTAACATTTCCACATTTCAATCACAAGATATAAATACAACACATTGATATAATAAAAACATTATCAAAACCATTTTAAATAAAAAAATAAAAGAAAAGTAAAACATGGTATTTATTTTTCATTTAAAAAAAATTATGGCTAGTAGAGGAAGCCAAGACCCAAATAATGGTCACGGCAGTGGAGAAGTCGTTGTCGCCGTATACATAAAACAAAATATTCCATTTTTCATTTAGTAAAAATTCTTCGTATAAAAAGATTTCTTTTGAATAAAATTAAAAGTCAAAGGGGTTTATACACCATATGAAAGAAAGTTGTGTATAAAACGAAATATTCCTCAATGAAAGGATATTGAGACGAAGTCCCTTACCTCGTGCCCGACTTGACTTGATCATTATTTAATCTCCTAAATAATAAACTAGATTTGATCTCTACTTTCTTAAGAACCTTTTTCAAGTTCATTATTCTTTTTATATCACTTATTACCATGTTATGAACATTATGTAGTCATTTAAGTTAATAACGGTCGTTTTTTTCGATCTTTGGTACTTGAGTCAAAAATAAACTTCTTATAATTACAAGTTGTTCATGTGGTAAAATATCCATTATATACAGAATTATATTCATTATCTAGATATCATATATATCATATATATCTAGTATATACATGAACTTATAATATTACATAATATTTTGGGGTAAGAAATGAAATGCACCGTTCATGGAGACGGTTAGCCGTACGTAGGCTTGAGCGCTACATTCATTTTTATTTTATATTTAATGGAATGAAATCATAATGATATAAAGGTATATTATAATTAAAATATGATATATAATATCATTTAACTCCTTCTTTTATACATAAAACATATGGAATTAACAATTCAAGTCACTTTGAGGGGGTTGTAGTCCGCACTTCCTAAAATGAAATTATCGTGTTCAGCGATAATGGAAACCATAAAGGTATTCCTTAAATGAAAAATACAAAAGCATAAGGAAAACATAAAGATAATATATATCATATATAAATATAGTGACATCTTAATGGCCACCATGAAAGGTGTTAAAAGAAGATTGAACAATCATCATTTCGTGAGGCAGTAATTCGCCACCCATAGAAACAGTATGTTATTTAACCATTAGACGGAGGTGTGTGTAAGTGTAAACCAAATTATTCTCATAAAAACATCCTTTTATATTTAATATACTGTTTTTTTAAAAAATAATGGAATAATAAGGGATTAAGGGGTTGGAGAATCAAAATAAAACAAAAGAACATAAGACAATACATTACCTTAAAATCGGGTAACTCTTTTTGATTTGAGCCAAAGGCTTCCTTGGGAAGACTTCTGCCCAAATGAGGCTTCTAAGAGTAATAGAGGGAAGTTGAGAGAGTATTTTTTTAGAGGTTGGCCACGAAAAATAGCTTTGATGCTGTGAATAAGGTGGTAGAGGTGGGGGCCTTTTATAAGTTGAAAGGAGGGGCTCTTTTGGAAAGATTCAAATGTTACTTTATTATGAAATTATTTTCAGATTTTAAATGTCCCAAAATGATATATTTGGAGGATAAGGTGATAAGGGTTTGAAATAAACCCATCCAGTAGGCTTTAGACAAGTGTAAGTCTTAGATTTTACCTCATCATTTGATTTTTTTTAAATCGTTCATTAATGAGGTAATCATTGCATCATCATGGTGTCATAAATAAATGTATTTATATAGTGTCTAAAAATTATAAAACAAATACCATGATATAGGAAATATTATTAGATTTCCAATGAATATTTATAGTCTTAGTGATCATTTATGTAGACAAAATTAAAATTGTTTTACGTAGGTGTTACATACTTTTGTTATATTTTCCTTCTAAAAAAATTAAAATGATAAAATGTCACTATCACACAAAAGTGATTTCATGGGGTCTATAAGTTGGAAAAAGGAATCCCATGGTCATCCATGACACAACCAATAGAATTAGGACACATTTTGGGGTCACTTTATATTATTATGACATTATTTCATTATCCTTAACTACATGATTGCTAATTAGTCATGATAATTAAAGATAATTGTCATCTTTACTATTCATAATATCCAAAAACAAAAGATTCTTAATTAAAAAATTTATACCTTATAATTCCAAATATGGAATCCATTTTACAAAATTATAAACACAAAAATTGTAGTAATTAATTTAAAAATTATCCCAATGTTAAAACAAATAGCGTGTTTTTAAGAAATATTAACTATCAAAAGATTGACACTTTTTTATGTCTGGTTTAAATGTGAAATTATGTCCAATGAACAAAATTGTATTAAATGGTAAAAATATATTCTAAATATACTTTAAAACCACTAAAATTCATAGTTTACCACTATTAATTATTTCAATTAAAAATGTTGTTTTTAATATTAATTTCGTAATTTTAACTATTCATCAAAATATAAAAGTTATCTGAAAAGTTTTAAAATTTCACCCTAATCTAATTTCATTATTCTGAAACCAAAAATAAAGTCAATTTTGAAATATAAAATTTATATAATTTCAAAATGTTGGTATTACTATTCATAATGGCTACTTTTATTGGTCGCGGTGTGTTAGAACTCGAGGTTGCATAGAACACACGCTGTTGTATTATTCAAAGAGGAGCAGACCAAGGAATCTTGGGGTGTTACATTCTACCCTCCTTAAAATAATTTTGTCCTCTAAATTTCTAGAATATTACTGCATAAGAAGACTTTGGTGGTTCTTCATCATAAGTTCCTCGGGTTCCCACATTGCATCTTCCATCTTATGGTTCCTCCATAGAACTTTTACCAGACGAGTCATCCGGTTTCTCAGCACTTGTTCTCTCATATCCAGAATCATGACAGGCTCTTCTCAATAAGACAGATCGGGTTCCAGTTCTAATTCCTCATAGGTGAGTACATGCGTTGGGTCAGGCATGTATTTTCTCAGAAATGATACGTGGAACACATCCTGAACTTTAGAGAGACTTGGAGGCATTTCCAAATGGTAAGCTACATCCCCAATTCATTCTAGATTTTTAATGGTCCATTGTACCTAGGACTTAATTTTATCTTCTTACCAAATCGTATATATCCCTTCCATGGAGATACCTTCAAGAAAACATGATCTTGTACCTGAAATTCCAAATCCTTCCTTAGGTTATTGGTAGAGATCTTCTGCCTACATTGAGCTGCTCTTATGTGGTTTTGGATTACCTTCACCTTTTCCATTGTTTCCTCAACATGTTCTGGGCCTACGAGTTTTCTTTCACCAACATCAACCCAACAGGTTGGTGTGAGACATCTCTTTCTGTATAACGCTTCATATGGTGCCATCCGAATACTTGAATAGAAGCTATTTTTATAGGAAAATTCTACCAGAGGTAAATATTGATCCAACATACCCTAAATGTCAAGTGAGCATGATCTCAACATGTCTTCTATGGTTTGAATACTCAGTTCTGATTGTCCATTTATTTGAGAGTGGTATGTAGTGCTCAAATGAAGTTCAGTATCCAGGGCTTTCTGAAGACTTTTACATAATCATGATGTAAAACGGGGATCAAGATCTGAAACAATTGATAGGGGTACTCGATGAATTCTTACAACTTCTTCAATATAAAGTCTTGCTAAACGTTCAGGTGGTAAATCTTATCTTATTGCAAGAAAATGTGCTGACTTGGTAAGACGATCAACAATGACCCATATTGCATCATTCCTTCTAGGAGTCATTGGTAGTCCCATGACAATGTCCATCCTAATATTATCCCATTTTCAATCAGGTATGGGAAGAGGTTACATAACTCCTCCAGGAAGTTGCCTCCCAGCATTCACTTGTTGACAAACCATGCATCTTGGCACAAAATTAGAAATCTCCCTCTACATGTTGTCAGACCAAAAATGTTCCATCAAATCTATATACATCTATGTGCGACTAGGGTGTATAAAGAAATAGGAACTATGAGCATCATCCAATAATTACCTTTCTAGACCAGCTATATCGGGAACACAAAGTCTCTTCCGGAATTTCAAATTTCCATCTTCATACAAGTCACTCAATCTCCCATCATTCACATCTTTAATCGTCTTTTGAAACTCATCATTATCAGTATGATAACTCTTAATCCTTTCTAGAAAATATGGTTTTGAAACCATTTGAAAAATCATTAATGTTTCACCTTCTATAGTTATTCCCATTTCTATCTTCACTAGATTCATGAAAATAAGATCCCTTTCAATTCTCATATTTTTCAAAACGCCATGATCTTTTCTGCTCAAAGCATATGCCACCTTAATTGCCTTCCATGAGTGGTAGTGTATCGTGCAATCATAATCCTTGAGTAATTCAATCCATCTCCTTTTCCTCATGTTGATTTCATTTTGTGAGAAAATATACATCAAACTCTTGTGATCAGAATAAATATCACATTTTTACCATAGAGGTAGTGTCTACATATCTTCAAAGCAAATATCATAGCTGCTAACTCAAGATAATGAGTAGGATAGTTTTACTCATGAATTTTCAATTGTCATGATGCATAGGCAATAACCTTATCATTCGTCATAAGGATACAACCAAGTCCTTTCTTCGATGCATCACTATAAATAATGAACCATTATTCCCCGATGGTAGAGTCAATATAGGATAATGGACAAATATTCTCTTTAGTTCTTCAAAACATTCTTCACAATCTTTTTTCCAAACAAATTTAACCCCTTTACATGTCATCTTCATTAATGGGTTAGCCAATCGGGCAAAATTCTAGACAAAATGTTGATAATTACATAATAAACCAATAAAACTACGTACCTCTGTTATAATCGTCGTTGTTGGCCATTCATGGATCGATCTTGTCCTATATGGATAAAAAGATATTCCATCCATAGAGACAATATAGCCAATAAAGGAAATTTCATGAATCCAGAATTCACACTTGCTAAACATCCCATATAATTCGTGTCTTCTAAGAGTCTTTAGAATAATGCGCAAGTGATTTTCATGATCTTCATAGATTTTGGAGTATACAAAGATATTATCAATAAATACCAATATGAAGTCATCAATATATTCCTGAAATATCTATTCATTAGATGCATGAAGATAGAGGGTTCATTGGTCAATCCAAAAGGCATTACTGTAAACTCGTAATGCCCGTTCTTGGTTTGAAATGTCGTCTTCAGAATGTCTTCCTTATTCACAGACAACTGATGATATCCAAATCGAATGTCAGTATTTGAAAAGTATTGAGCTCCATGAAGTTAGTCGAATAAATCATCAATACGCGGTATGAGATACTTGTTCTTTATTGTTATAGCATTGATCTCCCTATAGTCAATGCACAACCTCATAGATCCATCTTTCTTCTTACCAAAAAGAACCAGAGCTCCCCATGGAGAAACACTATGGAAAATAAATCCCTTATAACTCAATTACTCTAGTTGTTCCTTTAGTTCCACTAATTCTACAGTAGCCATTCTATATGGGGTCTTCTATATGGGCCTTGAACTAGGCACTAGGTCAATATACAACTCAACATCTCACTCTGGAGGATGCCCAGATAAATATTCTGGAAACACATCAAAATATTCTCTCACAATAGTTACATCCACTATTTGAACATTCCCTTCCTCACCCACAGTTATTTAATTCTCTTCCTCCCCAATAAGTGAATTTAGTTGAGCTACTGGGGGTGGATCTAGATAAGAATTAGGTGGTGATGATTCTGCTCTAAAGATAATGTGTTCCTTTCATCAGCATCAAAAATTGTAACCTCTTTCTTCTTACAATAAATCTTTGCATCATGGTCCTAAATCCAATCCATACCAACGATTATATCAAATTTAATCATGGGTATGATGATGATATCAGCTAATAAAGAATATTTATGTTCTATAATAGGCACTAATTCACAAAACATTGTTGCAATGATACTTCCCTTAGGAGTTTGGACTGACAACTCCCTTGTTAAATCAAATTGGAAATATCTAATTTTATTATCAAATTGGGAAGATATGAAGGAATGCAATGATCTATAATCAAATAATCTATTCAATAAACTTGAGAAACCCATTAAATTACCTTCCACCATGTCTTTCGGTGCTTCTACCTCAGCAGTAGTGATAACATAATCTTGTCCTTGATCTCTTGGCCTTTTCTGAGGTACGTTTCCCTGATGCTTAGGATATTCATTTTCATAATGTCCCATCTCCCTGAAATTGTAACATTGAACATTAGTAGCTTCTTTCTTCCCCTTGCAATCACTAGCTTGGTAGATTTTTTCACCACACATATAACAGACTCCCATTCCTTTAAATCAAGTATTGGGGTGTTTCTTCCCACATTTTATACCAGATGGATAATCAAATTTTCCCTTATTCCCCATATTTCCATTTCTATAGTGATCAATATATCTCTTCTTCTCATGCATTTCTTTAAATTAATGAGACTTAGAGAATTCCTCTTCCATCTTAATAACACATGAGACAATGTCTACGTATGACGAGAAGGATTGTGGGACCAATGCTCGATAGAGAAATGGTTTTAACCCATAAAAGAAATGATCAATCTTTCATCTTGGGTTATGTATTTAATCTGCAGCATACCTCGATAACCTTGTTAATTTAGCCTCATACATTGAGAAATTGTCCTCCTCATTTTTTCTCAGACTCATAAATTGCTTTTCCATATCTGCACGATTATCATGAGAAATTATTTTCCTAAGAAAATCTCTTTAAACTCCCTCCATTCCATATTTGATACTTTATCATCTTCCTTTGTGTTTTGAACTAATGACCACCATTGATCAGCTTCTCCAGTGAGGCGGTAAAATACCCTGATAACCTTCTCCCTTTCACTACTCCCCATGGCATGGAATATTTTCTCTAAGGAATTTATCCATTTCTCAGCTACTAAGGGATTTGTACTCCCATTGAATGTTGGTGGTTGTTTACTCATGAAGCGGTCTAACATTGATCCTCCATGTTTTGGACCAGGGTGCTCCATATGAGTAAGGTTATTATTCATAACCTATGTGAGTTGTCCCAGTATGGTGATAAGCAGAACAACACCATTTTTATCACCATCTCCACTATAATTATCTTGAGAAGGAGGGAAATCCCTGTATGGAGTGTGTGCATTGATACAGTTTCCATTCCTTCTACTAGGCACCATTTCTAAACAATTTCATAAACTAGATTAGTTTATGAATCGAAATACATAATAACAAACTTGAAAAATACCTTACATAAATTAAACAGTTTATGGATATAATCCATAATCATAAAAATTTTTTCTTTTAGGAAGTATATACTCATAAACTTTTCATAATTGTTTGTAAAGAAACCATAAATTATCCTAGGCATATCCCCTGGGAGTTTCGCAACCATGAGTGCAGAAAGGCCCGTTGTCGTGCACCAGTTCCCGTTCGAGTCTAGCTCAAAGTAGTGTTTTTGGGTTTTACCCCTAGGTACGTCTGTGCCAGAGCCACCTCTACCTACTCGTATCTAGACAGGGATGTATTGCTTGTAAAATACAGAAAATCTATAATTTATAAAAATTATAGGAGGTTCTTCTATACTAATCCTCAAATTCTATCTTAGGGCCATGTGCTCTAATCATAGTTTACCAAAATCTAGATTCCAAGGTCAGTACTAAACTTCCTCTGATACCAACTATAACGCCCTGACCCCAGTTACCCAATGGCGGTGCATTATTACATAATATTTTCATGATCACAAAAGATCAAGTCTTGAAAGACCAATTAGTTTAGTAGCCTTGGAAACATGAGATATATTCATACATCTTACATTACATCATAAAGTGAAAAAAACTACTAAAACATCTTTTCTTCATATCCCCTCATACTATCCCTACAGATCATTCATAAAATACTTCTTCACATACTGGGAAAAGTTAAAACAATGAAAGTTGTGAGCTCAAATTCTCAGTAAGGATAAAAATATAGCAGAAACATTCATAAATAAACATAAATATTTAAGGCAATGTATAACTAAAAAAATCCATTTAAACATGATCTCCAGTATAATATGGAAAAGATAAAATGAAATAATGCTATTTACTTATTCACTTGGATATTCTACTAGTCTAATAATCACATGAAATATCAATAACCACATTCATAATGATGGAATGCATAATGATAGACTATTATAACCACATAGTCAAGGTCTTCTGCCAAGACTACAAATAATATTTTGTCATGGCCTTGTTTCAAAACACTAGTTTGTCTCGTGAGACCTACCGATGCATCGAGGAGCTGTAGAGGGCTCCACCCGTCACTTACTAAGTCCATTGAATTCCTTATATGAAAATTTTTAAACGTATCATAAACAATTAACAATAACCATAACATAATCGTATCATATAAAACATGCATAAAGGTAACATAACATTTCCAAATTTCAATCACAAGATATCAATACAACACATTGATATAATCAAAAATTTATCAAAACAATTTTCAATACCAAAATAAAAGAAAAGTAAAACATGGTATTTATTTTTCATTTATAAATATTTTGTCTTGTAGAGGAAGCCGAGACTCAAATAATGGTCACGGTAGTGGATAAGTCGTTGCTGCCGCATACGTAAGACAAAACATTACTTTTGCCATTTACTAGAAATGATTTGTATAAAAATATTCCTTTTGAATAAAAGTAAAATTCAAAGGTTTTTATACAATGTATAAAAGAAAGTTGTGTATAAAACAAAATATGCCTTAGTGAAAGGAGATTTAGACGAATTCCCTTACCTCGTGTCCGACTTTCCTCGATCGTTATTTAATCTCCTAAATAACAAATTAGAGTTAATATCTACTTTCTGAAGAACCTTTTTCAAGTTCATTATTCCTTTTATATCACTTATTACCATGTTATGAACATTATGTAGTCATTTACGTTAATAACGGTCATTTTGTCGATCTTTAGTACTTGAGTCAACAATAAACTTCTTATAATCCCAAGTTGTTCATGTGGTAAAATATAAATTATCTCCAGAATTATATTCATGATATAGATATCATATATATCATTTATATCCAGTATATACATGCATTTATAATATTACATAACATTTAGGGGTAATAAATGAAATGCACCGTTCATGGAGACAGTAAGCCGTACATACGCATGAACACTACTTTCGTTTCTATTAAATATTTAATGGAATGAAATCATAATGATATAAGGTATATTAAAATTCCAATATTATATATAATATCATTTAACTCCTTCCTTTATATGTCCCACACATGTCATTAACGATTCAAATTACTTTGAGGGGGCGGTAGTCCGCACTTCCTAAAATGAAATTATCTTGTTTACCCATAATGGAAACTAGAAAGGTATGCCATAAATTAAAAATAATAAGCTTAAAGAAAACATAATCATAATATATATCATATATAAATATAGTGACATCTTAATGACCACCATGAAATGTGTTAAAAGAAAATTGAACAATCATCGTTTCGTGAGGCAGTAATTCGCCACCCATAGATTCATTATATTCTTTAACCATTAGACGGAGGTGTGTGTAAGTGTAAATCAAATAATTTTCATAAAAAAATCCTAGTATATTGAATATACTTGTTTTGTTACAAAATAATGGAATAAAAATGGTTTAAGGTGTTGTAGAAGAAAAATAAAACAAAATAACAAAAGAGAAGACATTACCTTAAAATCGGGTAACTCTTTTGATTTGAGCCAAAGGATTCCTTGGGAAGACTTCTACCCAAAGTGAGGCTTCAATGAGTAATATAGGAAAGTTGAGATAGTATTTTGGCAGAGGTTGGCCGAGCCAAATGGCTTTGAAGACGTGAATAAGGTGGTAGAGGTGGGGGCCTTTTATAAGAGGAGAGGAGGGGATCTTTTGGAAAGATTGAAATGTTACTTTATTATGAAAATCTTTTTGGATTTTAAAGGTCCCACAATGATATATTTAGAGTATAAGGTGATAAGGGTTTAAAATACACCCATTAAATAGGCTTTATATAAGTGTAGGTCTTATAATTTAGCTTATTTTTCATTTTATTTAAATCGTTCATTAATGAGGTAATCACTGCATCATCATGGTGTTAGAAATAAATTTATTTATTTAATGTCTAAAAATTATAAAATAAATACCATGATGTAGGAAAATTTTTTAGCTTTCCAATTACTATTTATAGTCTTAGAGATCATTTGTGTAGAAATAACTAAAAAAATTACTTAGGTGTTACATACTTCTGTTATATTTTCCTTTTTTAAAAAAAATGATAAAATGTCACTATCACACAAAAGTGATTCCATGGGGTCCCTAAGTTGGAACAAGGGATCCCATGGTCATAAATGACACAACCAATAGAATTAAGTCACATGTTGGGGTCATTTTATATTATTATCATATTATTTTATTACCCTTAACTACCCGATTACTAATTAATCATGATAATTAAATATAATTGTCGTCGTTACTATTCATAATTTCCAAAAACAAAAGAGTCTTAGTTACATAATTTGGACCTTTTGATTCAAAATATGGAATCCATTTTTCCAAATTCTAAACATAGAAATTGCAATAATTAATTTAAAAATTATTCTTACTATCAAAACAAATATCGTGTTTTTAAGAAATAATAACTATCAAAAGATTGCCACTTGTTTATGTTCGGTTTAAATGTAAAATTATGTCGAATGACCTAAATTGTATTAAATAGTAAAAATATATTCTAAATATACTTTAAACCCACTAAAATTCATAATTTATCACTATTAATTATTTTGATTAAAAAATTTGTTTTTAATTAAAATTTAGAAATTTTTATTATTCATCAAAATATAAAAGTTATCCGAAAAGTACCAAAAGTTCACCCTAAGCTAATTTCAATATTCTGAAACCAAAAATGAAGTAAATTTTGAAATATAAAATTTATATAATTTCAAAAAGTGGGTATTACTATTCATAACGGCTACTTTGATTGGTCGTGGTGTGTTAGGACTCGAGGTTGTGTACAACACACACTACTGTATTATTAAAAGAGGAGCATACCATGGAATTTGGGGTGTTACAATATTGGAAAAAAATGGGAAAGGTAAAAAACCCTTAACTGGAAGTGTTCTTCCAAAGGCTTGAGAAAGGCTTGAGAGAGGCTTCGTTGGAGATTAGGGCACCTTGGGTTGATTATAGAGAGTGGAGGTTAGAGGTTCGATGAACTCCAAAGGCTTTGAGTGAGGAAGAAGTGGGAGCTTGGGTGGGTTTATATAAGAAAGGTTAGAGAATTCGTTATTATTTAGGTTTGGGACACCTCACTTTAAACTAATCCAAACCACTAACCAGATCATTGTTTTTTACCATGGTTTTTAGAAAATGGAAGTAGAAAAAAATATTTTATAAGTTAAAATCCCAAAATTCTTAAAATAATGGGGTTTCTTAGGTGGAGGTGAGTCACACTTCCAAGGAAAGCAATTTTAAAAGACAAAAAGTTTAATAAGTCTTGATGGGTCCACTAAAGCCTTGTAAAATAAATAAAACAAACCCAAAATCAAATTATTTTAATGGTAAAAAATATTTTTCTGAACATAATGTTTATAGTATTTTATTACATCACTATTGAGTCATCATGATTTCATAAAACACATTATATATTTAAACAGTATTTAATTTTTACCCAAAACATTGACTGTCTCAGAAAATTATGAAAAATTCACCATTGGATGATTTCAACATCCTGATTCCATAAATAATATTAATTTTATCTAAATACTTTTCTAAAAATGTTAATTTTCACTTTCAAAATAATAACTAACATTTATCGAAAATTAATGGTTTTTGAAAAAAATGGATTTCAAACCATAATAAAAATTAAAATTGCATTCATAAAATTATACGATCATTCATATTAAATAAAAATTAATTTAATAATAATAATTATTATTTATTAAAATATTATTTAATTAAAAAATCCATTAATTAATCAAAATAGATTTCTTAGTTAAACATTAACTAAAAATATTATTTGTGATTTAAAAACTATTTACAAGGTAACAATAATAAAATGAAAGTATATTCATTATTATATACAAAAAAATTTACAAAACCATAGTACTAGGGTCTTGTTAAATAACCCCTTAAAACACCTGCATAAGACTGAAGGGTTAGGTGTGCAACAGTGATAGACTCTCAGGGTGGCTCGAAAAAACATCGCTTGGGTGATAATCTCTATCAACTTCCACTTCTCTCGTAGGCAGTTCAACTCAAGATTAACATGTTCAAGATCAGCTTGGGATTGGTCAAGAGTGAATCCCAAAGACACAACCTTCTTTCCGAGCTCTGAAGAATGGGCTTCGTATGGGGCACGTCTACTGGATGAGGCAATCTCTTACTTTGTCTGAGTAAATTGGATTTGTTAAAGCCCTATGTTTTTAGTAGTCATGTAATCAGAGTTCAACGACTATTTTAGAAGCTTTCACAATTCATAACAATATTATAAAATCCAAAAACATTAAACCAAATAAGTTGACATTTTATATATACATTTTACATAAAGAGACATATAATTAGATGAAGAGGGATTTCCATTAATGAAATTTTGGGTTGTTACAAGTATGGAAGCCATAATATCTAAAATGAAAAGTGATTTTGTCAAAAAAGTAGCTATCTAAAACCAAAATTGATAATATTATTAAATATTTTAGACCGTGATATATAGTATATACATACCTGATCAGGTAAGAGATCATCCAACTATCGCCGATATACGTGCAAATATTGTCTTGGAACCACGTCAAAATTGTGTCGCTGACACCACCTATAAAATACATCATCAATTGTGACAAATAATGAAAAATTATAGTCAAAAACTCATAGTAGAATATGAAACCAATAGAAATTATTGATTATACCAGCATCCACGTGGAGTGTCATGAAGCACCTCTATCTCAACCGGTGGACCAGCAAACTTTGGGTAGAATGCTAGGATGTGCTCCCACACCCACATATGAATAAGGATGACGCATCACCTGAGATCTATGTGCTTCCAATGGGATAGCCTATATAATGCTATGTACGTGTATTCCAAGCATGATGATCCCTAAATATACATCCCAGCCCCATCAAAGTCCTCTAATTGGTGTAGATACATCATGTCCACCCGCATCCCCAAGTGGTCAGTACACATGGTCCCACCAATGTGTTGTAATATATATGCATGGGCGTAACACATGATATTCTTCTCATCATAATAATCCTGTAAATTTGGAATATATGACTCCAACTAAGGAATAGATATAGATTCTCTATATTTATCCCTACAGTTAGAGAAAATATCAACGCCTAACAAGAATTAAACAGGGTCTGTCCAAGCTACACGAGTGTTTCCAATAACGGTTCTCCCTAGATAGTAAGACAGAGAAGCACTACCACATCCTCGAGGGTGATGGTAATATCTCCCTTAGGTAGGTGGAGTGTGTGTGTCTCTGGTCTCCACCTCTCAATGAGGGTAGCAAGTAGGTAATGGTCTACCGAGGTGAGATCTAATACGGCAAGGCCATAGATGCCTGCACGGTGCAAATATGGTCTAATGGAATGTGGAGGCTCCCTATAATGAAAATCGTTCACTCAATTCACCCTTATCAATCGATCTGTATAACCCTCTAACATGGCCAACAAAATAGGGTAGGCTTCTGAGTGAGCAGTATGGTATCATCCATCTTCATATAAAAAAAATTAAATGAGTCATATGTGTAAAATGTAAATATAACGTCATGGTTAGAATAATTTTTTTGACTTTTAGAATGTAATACATGACATTCTTATTCATATTTTTTTATGAAGTTATTTTTACAAAAATAAATATAATTCTCCATTTCATTTGGTTTTGAATGAAATAAATATAACAAGAAGAATGAAGAGAAAAAAATAGATAGAAAAAATTATGTTGTGAAATAATTTTATAAATGAAAATATCTTTGTAATAGTTTTATTAATTGATAAATTCTTTAGAGTAATATATCTCAATTGTTTGATTTTTTGTATGGTTTTAGGGTTTTGGTTTATGATTATTGGATTGTGGTTTTGGTTTGAGGGTTCAGGGTTCCGAATTTTGATATTAAGGTTTAGGAATGTTGTTTCCGGGTTATTTGTTATGCTTTTGAGTTTTGGGGTTTAGAAAACTGAGAAAAAAAAGAAGGGATCATAAAAATTAATTTACAATATAGGTTAAGTGTTTTGCTTTTCGATTGATGAAATAAAATATTTTATCTAAGATTTTATTTAAGGAATAAAGAGATTTTTATTTCTTGAATGCATGCATGTTTTCATGAAATAAATTCTATTATATAAATTATTGGGTCTTGAATTTGGTTAAACATATTTTAGAGGATCTTTGTGATTAACTAATTATGGAATGGATTAAGATAAACCATGTCTATTACTAAATAGGTTTTAGTAATTTATCTATTTATCTATTTGGAATAACTTATGATAATCATTATGATACAATTATTTCAATATATAAACGTTTTTTAAAATATCACACATATTGTTTCCAAAAACCATGGTAATGAGATGATTTTTATGGTTTGGGTTTTAGGTTTGAGGGTTTATGGTTAATAATTTAGATATTAAGGTGTAAGAGACATGTTTCTGGGTTAAGTGTTCTACTTTGGGTTTTGGGGTTTAGAAAACCGAGAAAGAAAAAGAAGAGGTAATAACATTTAATTTACAATATGAGAATGTCATAATGAAGACAATACATCTTTCAGGATGAGACTGTGAACTCAACCCAAAACTATTTGGGCATCGTTTCTGATTATGGCCTTATTTTAGACATATCATGCATCTCAAACTCATCCCTTGTTCTTGAGGCCAGTCCAACTCATTACGCATCCTACTAGCCTTCGGTCTCCCACGAGGACACAAATGGTTTTTGTCAGGTATCACAATTAGATGGCCTTTGGGAATTGGGAAATAATGATAATCTCTAATAGGTGTCCATGGTGTTGCATAACAGTTTGCAATGGTATCCATATGATACAATGGATCAATATATTCTTCCCAAGATATGTTCACATAGGCACATGCTACGATGGCGTGTGTTCATGGATATTGTAAGGACTGAAATATTTTGCATTGACATTGCCTAATATCCATTAATACCACCATTTTATCAATGATGTTATTTCTGATGTGGTATGAATGCTCTTTATCTTCAAACTAGGAGTATTCTCATCGAAAAGGTAGATGTGATAACCAGAAACTTATTCAATATTATTTTCAATCTCTCGTTGAAAGTGTCTTCCATACATTATTCCATGTTGTATTTTTTCTGATGCAAGTTTTTATTTATCAATAAAGTACTTCACATATCGATATAATGTCTCATAAACTAGGGAAGTTATAGGTATCTTGTGAAGCCCTTTGAAGACACCATCGTTGCAATCCACAATGTTTGTTTTCATGTGTCCAAACCTCTTCCCCCATCATATGCCAATGTCTATTTTTTTGGAATCTGCATCATATAATCATAAACATCTTGATTATCCTAGTGGATTTCTTCAAAATTTTCTTTAAACCTCCATTGGTTCGACTCATATTCTACATATAATAAATTATATTTAACATAATTCGATTTTATCTTTTGGTTGAAGTAGTAAAAAAATAACAAATACAATGCGTACGAAGCCTCATGATTTCCTTCTTCATCAGTTTGTTGTAGATCTTTTTAGGCATATTACTAGCAATGTGTCTAATGCAGAACTAATGATATGAATTTTGGTATCTCCATGTATTAGGATCTACATTGATTGCCTCTTTAATTTCCCGATGGCGATCAGATATCAAAAAAAACACCCCGACAGTTGGTGAAATGGTAGCTGATACATGCCAGAAAACAACTCCCTGATTTATAGTTTTCTTTCTCTATAATGGAAATGACAAGAAGAATAGGTGAACGGTTTATATATTGGGTTTCCGCAATAAAAAATACTCCCTTTTATTTCTTATACATAAATGTTCCATAAATCTATATAAACTCTTCTATGAAACGAAATGCAAAGATACAGGGAAGGAATGCCCAGAACAACTTATGAAATTGAAAACAAGATGGATCAAGTCGGTTATTGTGAGACACATGTTCGCTTGTATTCATATGGAATACAACATGGTTATGATGCCTTAGGGAGGAAAGAAATTGTGGGAACACCTGATATTAGTAATCCCTATCACCATAGACCATCATAATTACCTTTTGTTTCACCATCCATGACTTTTTATATGAAATATTATAATCAAATATCTGTTGAATCCTATCCAGAACAAGGGTTATTAGAACATCTTGACATGTCCTAATCATCTCAATAATAATAGATGACACAAATTCTGTATCCAATGAGGTATGATCTTGTGTGAGACTTGGATGAATGCTTGTATGAGCTACCTCAATCCTCAAGATTCTCCTACCATCAAATGTAATGTCTTTAATCTCCCTCAAATGAAATATAAAATCATCCCCATACTTCTCACAATGTATGACATATTTAATATGGCATGATTCATGAACTATATAACTGCAGTGCCTCTCAATGTGAAATCTCTTTAGCATTATTTCTAATTCATCTTTACATGGAAAATTCCTTCGAATATATAAGGTTTACTCCAGCTCACTAAACCTATCTGGTACAACTCCAGGGAACTCAATTTTCTATGTGAGAATAGTATTGTCTAATTTAGGCACATGTGTCATTTCTTCTGACCAAGATTAAAGGAGTGGTAGATGATTTTTTATAGGTTTTGGTTGACGTACAACTAATGAATTTCTCAAAACCACCATCCTAACTTCAACTGATCCCTCCTCATCGGCACGGTTTTCACCATCTGATCCGTCATTACGAAACTCCTCATCAGAAGTCGTATTGAAAAGTATATCAACGAGATCATCTAGGTTGTCATCTTTTACTACATCATATATAATAGAATCAATTTTATTGGGGGGGATGTCTTCAACCACTCTTGTAATTCATTGTCTTCATACAACTGGACGTTGTTGTTGTACAGTATCAACATCAATGGATATCTCCATCACTGTAACATATGAACGTTGAGAAAATAAATAAATTTCTTGGACCCACTGGAAATCAATAACCAATGGACAAGCTAGTTTCTACAATGATGCTGGGAATTGCAAATGTCTATAGCTCATAGACTTGATCTCTTGATCAGGTATCAGAATTATGGAACCACAAATTCCCTCTTGAAGTTTACTTATGGTTACACAATCAACTATACTAACCACTATTATTGGTTGTGTACTGTAAGAAGATCTTTGTTCTTTTTGAATAACATTCCCATAACAGTACACACAGTAAAACAGAACTCTCTACGTCAAAATTTTTTCTTTCATCAAAATTATGATAGTGTAACAAATATTAACAATGATGGTTGACCATATAATATTTATTATAATGTAATTTTAGGATGCCTTTCTATATCCTAAAATATCCTAGTAACGTTTCATTATATAAATTTTTATTACAATGTAAGTCACATAACATTTTGGATATCGAGGTAAAAAGAATGGGAAATATTAAATTAGTCTATTTAACATTTAGAAAATGAAAATTCAGATCATATTATGTGAAATGAAGAATAAAAAACACATTAAATAACTCATGAATTATTTATAACATTCAATAAATTCGTTGACATTTTTCAATGGAATGTGGTTTGGATTAGATGAGTCTCACTTCAGATGAGGTAAAATCCAACATATTTTTTATTAGCATCTTAATAACATTATAAAAGGATGTGTACTTAACTTTGGAACTTTCAAAAGATTTATACCTTATAATAACATATCATAGATGTCATTAGAAGGCCTAAAACTTTTCAAAGTTTAAATGTTAAGTACATATCCTTCGAAGATGTTATTAAGCAACCAATTACCAATAAGATGAATTTTACCTCATGTATGAAGTGAGACTCATCTCATCCAAACTGCATTCTATTGAAAAATGACAATGAATTTATTGTCTATTATAAAGCATTCGTGTCTTTTTTAATGTCTTGGTTCATATTTATTTCACATTATATGATCATAAGTATCATTATCTAATCATTATTTGGATTCATGTTTTAATCATATGTTTTTTATTAATTATTCTATAATTAATCATTTCTAATAATAGATATTATTTTTTAAACTATATAATCATTACAATACTAAAATTTAAAAAAATTTCTTCTCCATTTCATTTTATATAATCATAATTTTCATTTTATCAACTAATTTTCTTAGTACTGTTTTAAAATAATCAATCATTATTTAATAACTATTTAATAATTTTTCAGATATTCTTTAATTATTTATTCTTTAATCATTAATAATAATATATTCATCAGTTAATTGTAATTAACTAATCATATGTATTCATTTTTAATACTAAGTTATCATTAATTAATATATAATTAATCATTACTAATAATAAGTAATATTTCTAAACTATATATTACTAACTAAAATACTTAATACATAACATATTTAATTACTAAAAATAAAATTCATTCCTTAATTATTTGGCCTTATTTCATTCTATAACATCATAATTATCATTTTATCTTTGATAAATATACTGATTTGATTTTTTTTGATATTTTAGTAGTTTATAATGAAAATATGAATCACCTTAAGCATATCTCCCAGGAGTGTCAAACCAGGAGTGCAGCAAGGCCCGTTTTCATGCACCAGTTCCCATTCTAGTCTAGCTCAAAGAGGTGTTTTAGGGTTTGACCCCTAGGTATATCTGTGCTAGATCCACATCCACTTGATTGTATCTAGATAGGGATTTGATTGCTTATATAACCACATAATATTTAATCTACCAAAATTTTACAATACTTAATCATATGTTAATCATAAATTAATTTATACTTAATCTATACTTAATCTACACTACTGAGAATAATTATTTTAAACTATATATAACTAATTACACAACATAATAAACAAAATAATAAGAACAACTTATATTACATAAAAAATGAAATATTTAAAAATTAAAATAAATCAATTAAACAAATAAAAAAACATTAAATTAACGAAATAAAAATACCTCTAAATGATGCTTCACAAAAACCCACACAGAAAATGATTTTTTTAGAGAGATATAGAGACTATTTAGGAGTGATGAAGGAAAAAATTCATTGAGGAGAAGAGGGGCTTCCCTTTTATAGTGAGATTAGGCAACAGTGGCATTGTCGATGCTTCCTTGGCCATGTTATCGATCTGGGCTGAAGGCGGCATGGGGGAGAAAAGGTGGAATCAGTGATACTGCCTTTGTAGCATATATTTTTTTAAAAAAAATTACCCTTCACAATTTTTTTTTAAAAAATCAAAAAATGTATAAAAAACTCTCTATACTGATCTATGTCGATCGTACCCAGGTCTCTACTATAGCATTCAACTATAGACAGATACGAAAAAATCACTGACCACCGTAGGTAAATCTCCACTGTGTTGTCCTCACATCTGATCAGTCATAAAAGACATTACATCCATAGAAATATCTACTGAGGACCACCATTGTAGATCCCACATTCAATTATGGATGGCCACATCACCGCCATCGTTGTCATGATGCCATGGGATCTCCCTCCAACACCAAAACCCACTATTGTCACCATTATCATGGATGCCATCATGATCCATAGGAGAATGAATCAAACAATCATCACCCTTATCCTCAAGTTGGAATCACAAGATCTGAAAATATCTATGCACAGAGTAAAGATTCATAACCCACCTGTCGACTGTTGATGTCGAGGGCCAATTGCACACAACTAAAATGCCGCCAAGGTCCCCGGAGCCAACCCTCCAACACCATTAGAGAACTAGTCCAATGAGGACTCATTAGATAAAATGTAGATGTTGGAAGCCACTTCTCTAAAGGAAGACACCGCCAAAGAATCCACTCGGGGGGAAGTTGCCTACAAAGAAACCTCTGGAGGATGAAACCCTATGGGACACCAAGATCTATCGGCCCAAGCCAAGAACCCTTATATCCCCAAATGTGTATTTGGGTAATATAGATGGACACCACACCACATTTATTCTGGGCCTTACCCACCACCACCTGTTCTCCACACACCCATAACTAAATTTGAGTGTGGATGAGTCAAAGCTATGTTAGTTTTTTTTCAGGTAATTTCCACTATACATGGTACCACATATGCGAATGTACATCTAGGCAAGGCACAACAATGGTTTTTTATTTAATTCATTTTAACAAGATAATAGCCACCCCTAAATATTCATAGAGAATTTCTTTTCATATATAATTTATTATAAATTTATACAAATAAGAATTAACTTTTCTTGAAATCTTTTCAACTATTAAATCAATTTTCCAATAATTTCATACAATAATTGAAATTAATGGTATAATCCATCTTGAGGGATTTTACACTTACCCTATGAAACTTGAAACATTATATTAGAATCATTTGGTTCTAGCAAGAATGATTATCAAGTAATGCCGAAATTTTCACTGATTAAAAAATTCACATCCATTCTTGAGGGATTATTATAGTAAAGTATAATAATATAGAGAGTTGGGGAGGACTATGTATATTCATTCCAAATATTATTCTCGAGAAATTTCTCACATGGGATGGGAGGGTTATTTAGATAGAAATTGTGTGCATGAAAAATCATTCTTAATATTGCATTAAAATGACTGAATTGATTTTCAATTAATGGGTTCAAGAATAGTAATTTCACATAGACATTTCATGAGTCTCTTAAGTCAAATAAAACCCTCATATATTATTATTATTATTATTATTATTATTATATTATCATTACCTGAAATAAAATCATGTATAATTTGAATATAATTTCTACAATAAATAAATTAAGGCATATTAAAATTATATGGCATATATCATTCCCATATGATCGTTTGTGCTACCCATAAATCCTCATTTTTATTTAAAAAAACAAATAATCGCTATTTATTTTAATAATTAAATAAAACTATATTATTATTTTTTCAAAAAAAAATTATAGAATAAAATAATCTGAATATGTATTATTCCTTAATATGTGATAATTATATTCATTCTAAAATTTAATTCAGATAAATGTAAATAGATTTTCCAGATAAACATTGAGTGTAACAATTTAGGCATCTTCCGTAGTGACATTAGGTTGTCTAAAGTAGTTTCTAAGATCGGTTTCTAGAAATATGTCTTGGGAGCCATATAGAAAAATGTGAAGGTTGGAATGAAAATGGCATTTATGAATGCTCACTATGAAATATAATCCATTTGTCTTGATATCTTATCATGAAAGATTTATTACTTGTTTTGTCAACCAATATACCTGAGATATTGTTCATTGATACCCCTAAAATAATCATATATATAAAACATACCTGAATATTGACTTAATATGATAGTTTCATTCTAATCAAATGACCTAGGATATTTACTTATATCATAATGGAAGGGAAAATATTTTCTTGCAAATTTATTTAACTCCTAACACTTGTGAGAAACCAAACATATCCCCTCTCACTATAAGAATATTTGTTTCACATGTTTGTGAATAAATCTAAGTATGCATCTTTCGATATGAATTAATATTATTCTCAAATATATATAAAAATACCCACATTAAAATACCATAATATCCAATGAAAAATATAACATGTTGGATTCCAATTATCATTTCTATTCTCATAACCCAATATCTTGTAAACTACCATGTGTAAACACCTTGAGAAGAACTCGTAATGCCTTATGAGACTCCATCAAATGATATACTGAATAATTTATGTCATGTGAGATTGATGTCATCTATATCTATAATATATATTAATTAATAACCTTATAATACTTTTAGGTTCTCGTCATAGTGGGGAATAATTATGAAATTTATATGTGATGGATACATTATGAAACTTTCTTTATTAGTGATATACATAAGAACCCTAATCACATGTGAAGTTATTTATTACAATTGAGTACCATGAATATAAAAGTAATTGAAAGTACAAAGTACTCTTTCCTAGAGTATAGACTTAAAGAAATTATTTGTAATAAAATATCTGAAACCCAAACCTTAAGAATATAAATAAATGATGTTTCCATCCATTAGATAAAGTAATAATAAAATATGAGATGATGAAAGTATTTTTTAGGTTTAACAATATGTTTTGGAAATTTCATAATCCATATAGTCATTACCATCATATGGGTAAGGGTGGTAAAATAAAATTTCAAACTAGAATTTTTTTTCAAAAACCACTTAAATATGATACCAAACCAATGATTATTTATATATCAAGGAATGAATTTTTTTTATTTTATAATTCATAAAATATTCAACATTTTTGTTATTAAATTTTTAAAAATCACATTCCCTAATAACATAACATCTTGTATCCAAAAACTACTCTTCGATATTTCTTCAAAAAAGAGAATATCAATAAACATTCTACGTAAAATATTTAGATGATGTTAATGACCTTATTTCAATTTATATTCTATTTTAATATAATCAATCAATATCATAATAAGTTATTAATACTACCTACCAAAAGATAAAGAACTTATTTCTAAGAATATCATTTGATAATTTTTAGAAAAAAATAATTCTTATGGTTTTTTAAGATTATGACACCTATATTAAAAATAAGTCAATGTAATCTCCTTTACATCGAACATCAATTGATAATGGAAACACTATAAATCATTATTTATAAAAAATATCTCCCTTTTTATTTTATTTAATATTTCATTGATGCAAGGAAAGGGATACTTATTTTTCATCGTAATATTTTTCAATTTTTTTAATAAAATATAATTTGCAAAAACATTTTTTATTTCCAAGAAGATACAACATAATTTACCCATAGTGAAAAACATTATTTACTGAAACCCCTTGATAAAATATATTCATACTCCTCCACATGTTCTTTTATTATTTTTATTCATATAATATGAAGGTATGGTTAGAAGTTCTTCAATAGGGAATGATTGATTAAGAATTATAATTTTGTATTCTTCAAATGTATAGTTAAATAAAAAAAGTGAACATTATGGATAAGTAAATCAAAATATATTTCAATATTTTATATCATTATCACTAATGGGGTACACCTAAATTCTGACTTGTTTTTATTTCCAAAAGGAGTATAGATATACAAGATATAAGACCTTATCCTCAGAAAAAAATTAATTAATCAACATATTTTGTGGAAAAAATATATTTTGAATCATTTTTATCAAAAAAACAATAATATATAATTAAATATGTATGGTACATAGGTTTATTAGTTAAAAAAATATAACATGACTTATTTCTAAAAATTTCCTAGATTTGGAATGAGTTTGAGACCTCCCCTAAAGAATATTTCATCTTTCTTCTTATTCCTTCAATAAAAAGTATTATTCCTCCACGTTGGACCCTAATGTTTTTAAAATAGTAAATTATATAAAATAAATAAATAAAACATATCTAAAACTTATAGGTTAAATTTCCAGGGCCTTTGGGTAAGGGGGTTTATTGTATACTATATTTCCATAATAATAAAACATAATGGCTTTGTTCACCATATGAACTAAATAAATTAAAATGATAAAGTCACATAGAACTACCAATACATATATAAATTATCTCTTCTTACATTAATTTCCTTTATGAGAGAACACATCCACCACCATATTTGAGAAAAGAAATACTCATTTTAGTTAATTCTACAAGGGTAAATTATAATATCATGACTTGTATAATAACTTTATCTTAATGAGTTAATCGCAGTAACTAATCCTTTGATCAAATTATTGGGTGAATACCCATTTCAAGGAATTTAACATTCATTGTTTCATTAATGACCACATTTCTATAATATTTCACTGTCATAATGAACTAGGAATCATATTTATTCCCCATTTAATTAACTTGATAATGAAATAATAAACTTTCATATCTTAACTAAAAAATTCATGGTAGTATTATAATGTAAACAAGTTCCTAATATTCTCCCTAAAATTATCCTTATATAACACAAGAAAAACTATTCACCCTCACAATTTTCTACTTCAACCATGTATCATGAATGTGAAAAATTTAACATTAGTGTTCAAGGGTTTTTTAGAAAATGAAATATAGTTTTGATCATTTCCAACCAATACTCTATATCTTGGGGATTTTTTGAACCACTAAAGGTATATGTATAATGAATTTCAATTTTATTGTCATAATATCTTACTCATGTTTAGAAAAGAACATATCTTTATAAGAATTCATGGATAATATTGAAATCTATATCTAAATTGATCTTATCAACATCTAGTAGGCCATATAAAATTATATTCATTTCCCTCTAGATATTCCATTTAGTCAATTTAGGGAGACATGTTTCTATAAATTAATCAAAATACCAAATTCCATAAAAATAAAAATAAATTATAAACCAAATAATTTTTATCAAAACATTGATAAACAAATAATTATATCATAAAAATTGCATGAAATATCTCAAAAATATAAATAACTAGTACTCGCCCGTGCTATTGCACGGCTTATTCAATTAATGGTTTTTCTTCTAATAATGGTTTAATTTTTAGAATCATTACAAAGAAAACATATGTTGAATAAATTATAATTAGGAATTACTATTGTCTGGTAATGGAAAAAGGGGGAATAGAACTTGAATACATCATTCAATTAGTTGAAAAATATATTAGAGACAAATATTGAATAGAGGACACTATTGAACAAATTAAATAAATGAAAATAGATATTCAACATCTACTACATAATACTTAACATGTTATTGAATGAAAAATAGATGAAGAATAATTGATTCTGGTTGTTACAAAACTAAATGTCAAGAGACTTGGTATTTGATTGAATAACAGGTCATCTTGCATACTACATATTGGTGATTGTTGTTTGCCACCACCCAATCCTGACCATATAGACACCACGCCCCATCTCCCATCTTCATGTGAACCTTATTCAGAATAAACTCATTTAAATAATTGGTAAAAACACACATCTTCAAGTAGAAATTATGAGATATTTACTTGAATAGTCTCACAAATGTCCAGTACAAAGAGCAGTAAATCACATCTTCGATAACAATTACCTGAAATTTTCACATTAAATGTCTTTTAGAGAAATCAACACATTAAAAGAGAAATTTCTCTCATACAATTTAATGAGGACGGTAGAAAACATCAAAAACATTGAAAACAATTTACAAACACAATCCTGGAGATTTGGCTATGGTTACAACAACAATATGACTTGATCTTCAAGAGGTGGGTGGAGTGTTGTCTTGTTTTTTCCTACCATGAAAACAGAAAGGAACTGTTATTAAATACTAAAATGACTAAAGGAAATAAAATAAATTAAAAGGGAAATATCCAACGAACCATGCATGATGTAATTGTGTCAATGTAAATATACAGGATTCAAGTCCATGATTGCACCTTCTAATGTGGGGTCACTCATCTGTGCAATTGGATGGTCACTCAGTACCCTACATGAATCCCTTCTTCCTCCAAGGAGAGTTATTGGAGATAATTTATATGAGATTATCAACAGTATTGCAAACTGATTCATGTTCCAAATCCGGGTCATTATTCCACTCTAGTGGCCACTGTAACACATTCTAGAATCTATCAAAAGCACCAAAGTAAACACATTAAAAGAAGCCTGTATATGATGATTTTCACTTATAGAAAGTCTTCCAAGTATCATGTGATATATCACATAAAAAATAAATCATGCCAAAGGTCATGGAAAAATTAAGACCAACCTCATAACCATGTTCTATTATAGGAAGTAGTTCTGAATGCCATTAAAAAACTATCACAGGCGATCACTGATCATATAAATCGATTACAAAATTATTAATGAGTTACTATTATTTTTGAAGTCCCTACCAAAATCATTATTAAAAGCATCTCAAAAGTTCCACCCTATATTATCTACCATGAGTGCCTCATTCATGGGAAAAAATTGATAAATAATGATAGAATACCTTTTGTGAAGTAACACGGTAGCCCTCCTCAAGGCCATAATTCAAATAGAATGAAAGTCCTCCCCTTGATATTTTCTTCCATAATGTTCCTACATAGGGTGGGGTAGAGGATATTGAAATCCTCCCTGTAGTCAACCATCGAGCAATGATGGAAATACTCTCTATGATAGTATTAGCTTTGAAATTCTTCTCAGCAGCTGCATTCTGTTTTATCAAGAGGTGGGTAGAGTGCAGTGTGGAGTGCTGTCCTATTTTTTTCCTACCCAGAAAAGAGAAAGGTAATGTTTTTAAATAGTTAAAGGAAAGAAAATAAATTAAAAGGAACAAACAGATGCTCATTACAATCACTGAAAATGCAATATCAAAAACAACATTGATCAGAACCAAAAAACATCCCAACAAATACAAAATAATTACAAAGATATATTCAATTTATAATTTGGATTCTCAAAAGCTAAATATAGAAAGTTCCATTAGCATTACTCATTTGGGAAATATTTCTCATGTTCAACCTTCAAAAAAAATGATTTCTTACCCCAATAAATTTTAATGTGAATGAAGGGAAGACTTATTCAATATAGCCGGAGGTCTTTAATATGAATTCATAGGAGAAAACTGGGAGAAAGTATAGCATCAGTTCATATGTAGCTTCAAGTCCAGTGCTCAAGAGAGAATGGGACCTTAGGAAATAATCGTTAAAAAATTCAGAAGATTGAAGTATTTAGAAAATAAATTAAATGAAAACCTAACATATTCAAGATATGGTCTTTTTTCCCAATCAAACTCATGAGTATGCACCTAACTTGTTAAATAGGGATCCCATGTTACACCATATGGGGTTGCAAAGGCATAGAGATCCATATATGTCCCACTATGGGCCTTTCTATCCTTATCAAGAGATAAAATAGAGTTTTAAGTCAATAACTGTGAAAACATATATACAGTTAAAACACATACACATTGTCTTCCGACATAATGCAAACCCAGTCAACATGTATTATAACATGTTCAGTCATACTAACAGTTGTATATTGTAACTATTTTGAGTATTTTATAGATTAAGAAATAGGAAACAGAAGATAACATACTACAGGGGTGAATATAAATATTAGACCTAGTATAGAATTTCATCACCAAAATGTCATTCGAGGTGTCCATGGGTTTTTCATTGATCCATATGATGTTCTGCTAGAGGGAATATTTTAGTTTCCCTACCAGGTGAGACGTAATGCAAACCCAGTCCAGAGGTATTATAACATGTTATGTTGTACTAACAGTGGTATATTGTATATATTTTGAGTATTTCATAGATTTGTAAAGTGGAAACAAAAGATAACATAATGCAAGGGTGAAGATAGATATCATTCCATGGGGTGAATTTCATGACCAGAATTTCAGTCAAGGTGTCCATGGTTTTTCCATTAAACCATATGATGTTTTTCTAGAGGTCATATTTATGTTTTGCAAGTAGATGAGAAATGAACAGAATATTAGAAAAGTTATAACTGCCTCAAACGAATTTAATGAAACATAAATCCCAGTGTATTGAATTTGCATACTGAATTAAGAAACCTTTATGAATAAATTACTTGCTAGAAGATGAGTGTCGGAATAGAGGTTCACTTCCCTGTTTTACTACACAATACAAGCAGATGAGTCTATGTGTAACATCCATACAAGAAACGTACAATATCGTTGGAAAACCAAATACATAACATATAACCAAGTTTTTAATAGCGTCTAATGTGAGTAATAGAAACCCAAAATAAGGAATTAAAATATCTATAATTAAACACCACCACCATTATCCTACTCCAAAATGAGTAGCATCCAGAATAATGAAAATTTTCCGATGAATGATAACTGATACAAAATCAAAATTAATGAAGTATGTCCAGCATGTCATGAAAACTATCCAGCATTATATGTGTCCTGCATGAAAATCATCTTGCATGTTAATATTATAATAAACCTGTAGATAATCCCAACTGAAATAGACTCCATGAGAAATTACAAATACATCATACTGCAGATCATTGTGTATTTGAGTTAAGGCTGGAAATCAAATGAAGAAAATCCTATTAAACAACCACTTAGTATTATTACCGTGACAGTAAACAAAAAATGTCAATCTAATTTCTCATTTTTCTTGTTCAAGTCAGCCTTCATTCCCCTTTCTTGTTGAGTATAATGAGTAATTATACCTAAACTATCTCGACTACACTGAAGACCATGTTGGATGTCATCCTCTGTATCAAATTCTTGTGAAAGGTTTTTCTACATAGATAATATAGTTAGCAGAATTTGAAGCTACTTGATGAAGTTCAAATCAATGCAGAACATATGTGGTTTTTAACAGCGGACAGTAAAAGCTTCAATGAAATAAACGTCGTTTATATTTAATTCATTGAAACTCAACACTAATCATGCATGTATTGTTAATGAAAATGAAGTAAGTTATTATTCAGATATGATGATTGTTACATACCTGAGTAGATAACCGATTAGACGTACAAGAATCAAACCTACAGGTAGTGTTTGAAGTTGATGGAGAAGACATACCGGTTTGATGCTCCTATTATGCAAGGTTGGAAGGAGAATTATAGTAACATTACTTATGTCTGTTATTTAAGAAGAATGAAAATAGAATGAAGCACATTGTACCTTGCCATCAGGATCCATCTGAAAAATGCACAAAAACTAGTGTTTATTAGTATGGTGTTTTCCAAGTCATTCAGGCTCTGTTTGAAAACCCTGCTGAAAACTGTGTATAAAACCAATCAGTAAGTGATAAGCACTATAAGAAGTTTTAGTAAGTGTTTTCAAATGAAACCTCAAAGAATATTATCATGCACATAATAAATAGAACCACATTACTCTCATGACCACATTAAAATAGATAGTATAGTAAAGACACTAAATAATTTTTAAATTGAAACAAATACAGGCCTATAAATCCAAGATAAACAAAACAAAAAACTACTAATACAAAGCAATGTTAATTTTAAAAATATGATACATCTATTTTAACAGCTAAAAATAGGTTTCATGGATTTTGAGTTGACATGACCAGCAAGTTAAATATACCCCAAACAAAGCATTGATACATTAACTTTATTTTGAACATGAAAACGTATCACATACAATTCACTGCAATGTTAGTTTAGCAACAATCATTATCCTCACTTCACAGTAATCATATTTATGCAATGTATCAAATAGCCCCTGAACTGAATCTACACCAAAACAAACTAAAAACAAAACTACCACCCATATAGAGAAAGACTGATTTTAAGAACTTGACACATCATCCGTAGAATGTGTTTGCCTTAGCAGCCGAAAAGAGGTCAATAATAGGGTTTCGATGAATAGAAAGAGAAGATAATATATTTTTTATTAACATATCATTTTTTTATAGAATGGTTACAACATTAATCCTTTCATGCTGAGAAAATATTTTAGAAATTGAATATTTGTGAACTGGAAGAAACAACCAAAATTACTCATACAAAGAAGGAATGTATTTTTGTTGAGTAACATCAGTACATTACAGTACTCAAGCACCTACAAAACAAAAAAGCATCAAAGGTGGATAAGAATGAAACAAATGATTTTAAGTATTCAGACGACTACTCACCCAAGCTATCAAGAATGGGCGTCATACCAACAGATGAATCTTGTAATTTCATTTATAAAAAAGGTTAAAAATCAATAGAAGAAACATCTCCATTGAAGGGGTGAAGTTGAATAAAAGGAGGCAGAATTTGGATAATTCAAATTAAAAGAAATCAACTTACCCTGAGTATTATAATTGCAACTGGGCTTCCACAGTGTGTAACAGAAGTTGAAAAATCCTTGATATCCATCACAAATATATCAACCAACGATGATGAGTGATGCTGAATGAATAAAAACTAAAATAAATTCTTAAAATAACATGGAAACATCACGAATAATTCATATAGAATTAAAAAGTAATAGTTTAGAAAGAAAAACATAGCACTAAGACCTCAAAAGGTTGTGCCAATGGAATAACATCATCTTTTATGCCTGAGAATAAGCCAACAATCAAAACTACACGCCTATTATCATTGCAATCATTCACTTCCAGAAGTACCTACATTATTTTTTAATGGGATATTAAACTCATCTACTTCATGTTCTTTTCAAAATCTTAAAGAGAACGGGTGATATTGGATAAGGGAGAACCTCTTTAAATTCGCAAGTCAGGGCGTCCCGTCCAATGATTCCAGTAGCCGAATTGGTATTGATAGCGATTTTGGAGCCCAACTTTTGTGTTATCTAAAATCAAAATAAAACCCATCCACAATCGAACGAATATGAGCATGCACACATACAACAACCAGAATCGTTAATAAGAAAAATTGACTTCAAAATTCATACGAGTGGATGAAAAGGTCCGAATTCCAAGTTAGGGCATACAACGCATGCTATGGAAAAATGAGGTCGAATTGGCACATAGAAAACCTTACCTAAAGCCTCTTTTACAGCATCCTAAGACAACAAAATTCAGCAAGGAACACAGAATACAACATATATGAGTGAAATAAACATTCTAGGGTTTGAATTAGAAAATGGGGGAGGTCGGTGGTGCAGAGAGGTGGGGGTCGAGGATAGAATATATTGAAGAAAGTTTTAATGGAATAAAAATTTATTTTGAGCATGAAGAATTTAAACACAATAAGAAATTTCTATGATTCGAAGTTAATAATGAACATTACTATTGAATATATTTAAATTACTATTTGATGGTACATAACATTAAAATACATGTGGTGAAAATAGGGATACCTCATGAATATAGTCAAAAACATTAACGATAAATTTATAGGAATGGAATTATTCTAAGGATAGTGATTTCAATAACATTAATAAACTAAATATAAAATAAAATTGAAAAAAACATTTGATTGTAAAATGAAAAAAAAAACTGATAGGAAATTAAAGTAGAATACACAATTAAGTTGACATCATAAATATTTTATACATTTACATTAAGTTATAAAGAATAAAATTTTAATTTCACCATGAAGAATTCAAACACATTAATGAAAACATTCAAATGGTTAATTAAAATTATTATCATTATGATAATTAATGTTGATTTGAGGTCATACGATCCTCAAATGGAATACTAAAAGAATAACCTATAAAATAAATGATTCCAACACAAAACGTAATATATTATAGTAAACACATAATACATCACTCAAAGAACATATTGAGAATAGAAAAAAGGGAAATACTAACCTCAAAAAAAGAAATATATGTCATACTGCAGTTTAATGAAATAAAAAATAAATAAAATATAAAATAAAAATAAAATATCTACTTCTCCAGAATACGCCAAATGATCCCTCTTCCATTTTGTTCTATTCCCCCAAATTGTAATGTGACTCCACCCAGTCACCATGTAAGATCTAGACCTTTCATCCAAACACTGGAAATGTTCACTGATTTCCTTCCATTGGAATCAACTATATTATAATTATGTGCAACAGTTGGATGTAAAATGCATGATAACCAATCTATATTTACTATACATGTTATGTCATCAAATCAAAAAGAGGCAACTTAAAAGAAATAGTAGCAGAAGTGGGAGAGAACTGTTGATTACCATTTTTTAGACATGAAGTGGTCATTGAAAATAATTTACATACAGAAATCATTATTTGAGTTATAGTGATGTAATAAGAGGAAATAAGGTAGAAGCTCATCAGCTATAATTGAAAGTTAGGATTGAACATGCACCTGATTCCCTCTATGTTGTACAACTATCTTGAAAATGAGAAATTCCAGCCTGCACAGACAAAACAATAGTGAATCCAGAATTTAATGGTTATGTGGGATTCATTTATGATGACCCCATAAAAAACATACATATCATAATGAGTACATGCATATGTAGGCTACCCAGTCTCAATTTTTCTTTCAAAAATGGGGTGACAGTTCACATGCTTGTTCAATCAGAAAAAATGTATAATCAGAAATACATTCTAAAACCAGATAAATATACCAATAGAATGTGTTTTCCTTCACTGAAAACCTTTATAGCTTCAGTGGTAGCATCATCAATTAGTGATAACCAATTCTATCAATGCAGCAACAAACAGTAAGAACCACAACAACACCAGAAACAGCACGCCAAATTTAAAAGTATCAATGAGCTAACGAAAAATGTAACGAAGATCAATTTTTATAATAAAGAGATTTTTAGAAAAGAAATTGCCTTGCAGATGTCTATAAAACGTTCTTGAATGGCACAATAATCAGTTTTGGTGTTCAAAATTCCTCCATCTTGAAATCAGTAGTATTTATTCAAAGGAGGCTGCAATGACAACGTAAGCCTAATGAAACCATATAAATCAGAAAAACCTAATAGACATGAAAAAGGAATCATGAAGGAAACACTTACCCATATTATAGAAAAATGTAGTTAGGCCAGGACATCATCTCCTTGTAAACTAAATAAATAAATAACTTTTACAATGGGGAAATTAAGAACCCATTAAGAAAACTCTGAACACAAATTGACTGAGAACCACACAACGGACACACATCAAATGAAGACAATGTGTGAATGAAACAACATGAAGGAAAAAGCCTAACCTAGAAAGATATAGACAGTGTCCTGAGTGGAAAATAAATTTAGGCCTATACCATTGGAAATTGATGAATCTTAGAGGCTATGCATTGTTATAGATGGTGGAAAAACTGCATGCAGCAATGATCCAAAAGTACCTGAAAATACAACAAATTGTATGTTATAAAATTTAAAATGTAAAATAATGACATGAATAAAAAACATGAAATTTAAAAAGTAAACAATTTTAATTAAAAATTTAATATACATACCAAATTGATAATCCACATAATACATCAAAGAGAGTGGTCATAATAAAAAGAGAAATGAAATTTTCATCACCAGGGTTGTCTATATCACACTTGCAAGCTTCTAGACAATGTTTCTCGGCCACTGGGAATATCCTGAAATTAGTTTAGCAAATTAGAAACCAGCATCCAAGGAAAAGGGATTTTTAACGTTAAATAGATCGAAAAGTTAATATTCATTAGACCATGAAGCAAAAACATATATGTATGACAACAGACAGATAAAAAATGAAAGATAACAAACCAAAGAAATGAATCTTTAGCAAAAGGTTAATATTAGTAAAAATTTCACAAGAATCAGATTAGTCAGCCACATAAAAACCCAAGGTAAAGATCAACTTTGGAAAATCTAACTCAATTATTTGATGTAGAGAAAATACCTAAAAAAGATGACAAAGTAGATAGTTGAGGATCCAGACAGCTCGGATGCTGCATCCAGGCATGGATTCCCCGATCGAACTCCCAAGAGTTCCAGAGATGTACAATAAGTAGTCCAGAAAATATCTATGAATGACTAATAGGGAAACACTTTAATAAGCAGTCCAGAAATATCTGTGAACAACTAATTAGGAAACACTTACATATAAATAATCTTGAAACATTAATGTTTCAACTACCTATATGTAATTATGTAATTTTAAGTTCCATCTTAATGTTGGGGCACCAAGATACTATCTCCAAGCACTACAAATTCATGGTATGTCGAACCATACAGAGAACTCAACAGGGAGGGAGCGTAACAATGTAAGTTAAACACAAACAGAAAAGAGAAAAAATGGTCAGATTATTTGAAGGGAAAACATGATATTGAAAATTAGATGAACTCTAAATCAATATAAGAAACACCCAAAACACCCTACGGAAATATATACGAATGACTAATATGGAAAACCTTATATATAAATGATGTTGAAACATTAATGTTTCAACTATCTGTATGTAATTATGTAAATTTTAGTTCCATATTAATGCAGGGGAACCAAGATTCTATTTCCAAGTAGTACAATTTCATGGTATGTCGAACCATATAGAGAAGTGAGTGGGAACTTAGCCGTAACCTAGTCAGTTAAACACAAACAGAAAAGGGAATATAGGTTGGATAATAGGTAGGATTATTTGAAGTCCAAATAGGATCTTGAAAATAATATAAATGCTATATACACTTAAGATCCATCCAAAACACCATATAGAACATGTATTTGAATGTGGGAAAACAACTATAGAGTTAGTGAATCATACATTCTAAAAAGCATAGATCCATGTAACTCAATACTTGCAACCCACTAAATGAAGCTTTTCATAAATGCACAGTTACCTAGAATTTAGGCGACGAAATTACCGACCTGAATCAATCTCAAAGGAATCGGTTGATGTTGTATGAAATCGGTGGATGCTGAGGCGATTCGGTCAGGGCTTGGGGCCTGGTTGATCACGCGGAGTCGGTGTCATGAGTTCAGAGGGTATTCATTGAGGGGAGTGGGAGAGGGGATTCAGAGATTGTGCTTAGGGATGGAAAATAGAGGGCAGCAAGTAGTCCGTTGATAAGTGCTGCAACCACCCTCGGTCAACAGGACGAGCGGGAGGAGAAATCCAGGGAGGGGTATCACGACCACGAACCCTAGAAACCAAATTGGAGGAGCCATAGCCATAGAAGGTTAAGGGAGAGAGCAGATGAAGCTGCGGAGGGAAGTCGTCTGGAACCCTAATCGTATTGGAGGAAAATCCCGAGAGTGGGATGGTGTGGATGGTAGGAACAAAGAAATGGCCGGGGATGGTAAGCGCATTGATTCCAGGGACGACATGCGGGAGTAGATGAGAAGATTCCACCGGCGGTGTGTTGATTGGAGCTCTATCGAAACCCTAATCGCGGCTGGAGTTCCAGGTTAGGCAAATGGAAGGAGTCGCGCGGGGAGAAATGGATTAGGAGGTAGCGCGCGACGGTATAGGGGTAGAATCGGGAATGGAAGTGTTATTTGGGTGATGTGGTTGAGCATGGAGGCGACATGTAAGCTGGGAGGTACCCAGATTTAGTAGATATAGTGGATTATATTATATATTATATAAAATAACATGAAAAAAAATTAAAAAAACCTTAAAAAAACATCAATATTATATAATTTAATGCACGATACAAAGATTTTCCATCAATGCATGCATCACAGACAAAATTCCTTATATTTATTTTCAGGATAAAAATGTAAAACAATTAATGATATTCCCCCAAGAATATTAAATCTATAGTTTCCTCCATTCATCACTCAAAATCATAAAACATCTCAAATAAGGTATGTGTTTCAAGTTTATTTTTTTATTTTGAAATGGGATATAATATATTCATTCAAACATAAATAATGTAAATTTAAATGAAAATATAAAAGAATTAAGTTTAAAAAAATAACTCAAAGATACACTTTCAGAGGATACCAATAAAATCCAAGGACCATTACAAATTTTTATATCTAGATACTTCTTCATAATATCCCTACTGTGTTCTAAAAATACATTATTCTTTCTACTATGATAACTCAAAAAAATATAAAATTGATATTGATACAACTTTTCAATGAACTATCATTAACATCTTTTCTCCTTCCCCAAATAATATATGAACATTTTCTTCTGGTGTAATATTAAATGAGTCTTAAATAATAACACATTTTTGACCCAATATTGTATTCTTAAAAGCCTAATGTGTGACTATAATTTCCATTTATTGGTATAATCTTAAATTGATTTAGATAGATATATTTTGAATATTTTTTCCTAGTATAAAAAAATATTTAAATTAGAAGTGTTGTAGTTGAAAATCCTACAAAAGTAATCAATATAGTGGACTAATAACACTAAATGATAATATATTTTTAATAATATATAAAATAAAAATGATAGACATCCAAAATAAATATATTTCATTCCCATAGAAAATTATCATACATTATATATATATATATATATATTAAATAGTAATATATATACAATAACAACAAAGTATATAAATTATTTAATTAATGATCTGGAATGATTAGTAATTAAAAATATATTAATATAAATAGAAACGAAAAAAATATTATATATAACCCCATATCCATGTGAAACATGATCAACCCTAGTAGTCACCTATATTAAATCATTAACACCACTCTAAAATAACACTTTAAAAAAGATATTTTTACCCTTACCCAGACCATTGAATATATCAACATACATATAAAAGTGTGTGTGCATGTCATTAGAATAAACCTTATAGGATTCCATATAGGACTAAGCGAACAGAAACTTAGATTCCAAAACTAACTTGATATTTTCAAAATATGAAGAATAGAGTCTCATTTTATATAGTTTCAAATTGCTTAATTATAAAATATATGGTTACATAAAATCCATGGTTTTAAAATATTAAAATACAAATCCTTCTTTATAAACCATGAAAAAATTTGTAAAAACATATACAATTCAAAATCAATGTAAAAAACCAAATTATTCATGATGAAGGGTATATATTAGTGAAAATCTATAGTTTCATAATGTGTAACCACCCTATTAAGAGTGATGTGATCCAATTCACTCACCTTGATCACATGATCTAGGAATGATTTATGTAACCCATTATCCTTCAAAATAATTTATTTTTAAATCCCCCTTCTAAATAATATGATGATAGAAACCTATATAATCAAAAAGGGACATTAATTTCATGAATGTTTCCATATAAGGGGGTGGAAAATAGAAGTCCAAACTCAATTTTTATTTTTCCGACATTTATCCCATGTCCCATGCCCCATTTTTATTTTTGAGAAAAGGAAAATATCCTAGATTTATGATGTCATAAGTTATTTCAATAATTAATTATTTAAATAAAACATCTCACAAGCAATAAATGATACTATATAAATAGACCTCTTTTATTAAGTAATTACTATATTAAATATAATTTAATAAATAAACTTATAAATATTAAAAATATTCACAATATTTGATCACATAATATATAATATCTTATATTAATAATTTTTAAAAATCCATTCAAGGCATAAAAACTAAAAACATGAATTCTAAACATATAATAACCACATTAAATTCATTTATAAAATTACTTATATAAAAAACATGCCATAAGCCCCTAAAAACTATATCACACTACTATATTACAAATGAAAACACTATAAAATAGTTTTTATACAATGAAAATATATGTTATTAAGAAAATATATGTATTTTGAAATTCATGCATGAGAAATATTTTAAAATAAATAGAAATATTTTATTGATATTTTAAATAATTGAATAAAGTTTTAAGAATTTTTAAGCACAAGTTTATATGAAATAAAAGTGTAATAAGAATAAAATCACCTAACAAATATGTTGTAATTAAACTTAAATCTCAATGAAAAAGTATTTCATGACATAAAAACATGATTTTAGAAATAAATATAAATACATTATCTTAATGATAATTTAAAAACCATACCCCAATAGTCGTACAAAGGAAAAGGATTGTAATAATAAGTTAATTAAGATAAAGGAGGAGGATTAAAGTTCTAACATATTGAAATTACCATGATTTAATGGAGAAACCTGAAGGGATAATGGATGATGTAATAGTCTTGTATAGGGGTCCTTTAGGTAAAAGTATAAAAAAATCTATGTAAATGGGAACTATAATGGAGTTAAAATGCATTTTGGAATTGAAATAAATTTTTTAAAACAATATAGTTCCTAATAATACAGTTTGACATACCTTTCCTATGATTATAGAGAACTCGCTATGTCATTTTCCAACTTGGACGATCCCACCCCCCATGTGTCTAGACTATAATTTTTTATATTTCCATATAATTATTAATTATTATCTTAGATCGTGTAAAATAATAAGATCTGTTTTTTAATAAACAAATACATTACAGAAAAATTTTAGTTGTCCCATATTTAATCATTATAATACAATTCTAATAGAAATTGAAAATCTCTAGACTTTATGTGATATTTAGGAACTTCCCTTAGATTCAATGTTGAGCACACAATACTAAAAAACATTATATATTTTTATATATCCAATCTTATATAATCAAGAATATTATAATTAATTTAAAATATTCAAAGATTAATTAGATAACTAGATTCTAATTTAGTATACAAAACATGAGTGTGTTTTAAAAAAATATTGTAATAATACCCCATTTGAGTTTTATAAAATAAATAAGTATTTTAATACATGTTTTAAAAATTAATTTAAATTAACAAATATAAAAAATTTTAATACAAAAATATTCTAAATGGTTAAATCTTGAAACTCTTAAAAGAGTGTAAAAACCTATATCTTGAGAAAATGATAATTTAAACATGTTATATAATCATGAGAGGTTATAGTTACATACTTTCATCATATATAAAAATTTATTCTGAAGACAATCTAAAGAAACAAATTAAAATCAAAATATATATAAGAATACTAAGATGACTAAAAATATAAAAAATTAAAACTATTGATCAAAAATACCATGAACCCCCGAAAATACTACCAAATTCTATATGCAATTCATGATAATTCCATCAGAAATAAATTTTCTTAATGTGGGTTATACATTGATGTAAAAACATTAATTCATCAATCATAGTGGCTAACATCGACTCAAAATTAATTATTTCAGTTTTCTTATTTTCTAAAAAAAAGTAAGGTAAATAGTGATTTCAAAAATTATTTGTGTTCACTAAAGTAATAATGAAATGAAATAAGTATTGATTTATTAATATATTGAAAGTGTTACACCACTAACAATACCATTAGTTTGAACTAGAGTGATAGTGGCATCAAGTGTATGAAACCGTTTTCAAGATTCTTGTGAATACTGATAAGCACCTAAATCAAACATTGGGTAGAGTATTCCCATGATTAAAATTCATAAAATAATTTAAATATTTTAAAATTATAATTCAAATGAATTTTAGTATTGATAATCAATAAATAAAAATGGTATAATAGATATAACATGTGGAAACATAAATAAATACCACTCAACTGATCACCAACTAAACTGATCACATTCACAAAATAAAAAAAATAAACAATAATACTTCAAGGATCTACTACCCACACTGACTCTTGACTAAATCTTTGTCTCCAATACCCACTAAGATGGTTTAACCCAATCTATAGTATATCCATTTTCAACATGGATGTCTACATATTGTATAATTATGCAACATAGTGCTTGTGTGGGGTGTAATAAATTCATCTTGGTAGGTTCTCACCAATTTTATCTAATAAACTCCATTATATACATGTATCCATGAATAAAATAAAAAAATGATATAAACCTATATTTACTAGAACCTTGAAAGTCATGTGCTAACCATGACACCATTTCTCGAGGCCTGCCATTTCATCCTATGTTATCTTGGCCACAATGACACCCAAAAATACATGATCCAACCTAATCCAGATTTCAATTAGCTCATTACACATACCTCAATACTTGTCCAAAGTCGAAGGGTAGGGTTTCACCATGACCCTATCATGGCTTGAATATGGAAGTTAGGGTCCAATGACCATGTCATGGTCGATCCATTACCACTCATAGGTTGATGCCTAATGAGTCTTGACATCTACCTTATAACTCAATGTAGGGCCCTATACCCATTATAAACTATTTCATTATCACTAAATGTTGGTCCCATTATCAAACTCTTTTCCAATATTCTTCATGAATAAGGCTCATGCCAATATCATCTCACTCAATATGAGGTTATTTCCTTGAAAAGTATATTATCTGTCATGAATCGTTCTCAGGTCCCATGTCGTGACTAACCCAAGCCCACCTTCCATAGGCCAGGGGCTGGTGACTAGCACCAAAGGCATAAATCCCGATAAAAGGGAAGACATTGCCTTAATTTAAGTAAAGAAACACAATAGAGTACGCAAGATGAAGTAAACACTAAGTAAACTGAGTACAAAATTAAGTGCTGAAAAGTAAATGCGCCAGAATAAAAACCCAACTGAAAGTATAGTATAACTGAAATGAATGTACATCATCAGTAAAGTAAATCAGCAACTTCGTGTCGTCCTCCGGAAATCCCACCTGAAGGGTGGGTACAGATAGTCTCCTCAGCTCCTCGGGTCCAGCTGTCCGCTTTGTGTACATCTCGTCCAGTGATCCACCTCCTGGTATCGTCTAGCTCTACGAGCCTCCACCTCGATCTGCATTTTCCGTTGTTTGCATCCAACACAACGTAGTGCGGGCATATCCCAAGCAGGGGTGAGTATACGATACACAGTAGGGACCCTGAGACCCATGAAGGTCTCCTAGAATCCACAAAAGATAAACCACAAAAGAATGATACAAATAAGAAGTATCATCCCACTCTACTTAGGTATAAGCCCATACATATACCTAAGTCATCAATTCTAGTTCGGCTCCATCTCACGAGCCCAAGTACAACCCAGTCCACACAAGAAAGCACAACCCAATCCACACAGGAAATCACAACTCATTCCACACAGGAAAGAAAGACAATCATATCAATTATAATGACTGAAAATCAAGACATAGCTCACACTGGTATACTACTCACGTAGAGGGGTGGAGATGATAGCTATAGCCTCTGATACATCTCTCCTGCCGAACCCACGTAGGATCCAAATACAGAAGTCGTCATTGCCGAACCCACGTAGGATCCTAGTATAGTAACCATCGCTGCCAAACCCACATAGGATCCAAGTACAGTCGTCATCGATGCCGAACCCATGGGGGATCCAAGTACAGTCGTCCTAACTTCTGAACCCACGTAGGATCCAAGTACAGTCATCCCCGCTACCGAACCATCATAGGATCCAAGTATAGTCTTCCTCACTGTCGAACCCATGTAGGATCCAAATATAGTCGCCATTGTCGGCACAGTCGTAGCCACCTCTAGGGTTACTACACACATCATACTCAATTCCGGGAGGGTCTGCTCCTTAAGTCAAAGGGGTGGATACATCAACCATCACAAAGACCAGAGATATTGTATCCCAACATTTCGTCCAACATCATAGGGGAAAACCATGAAAAATGTGCCCAAGTCACGGAGAACAAGACGACCAAGCCATTTTCCAAAAGTACACAGTGTTTAGGTAATCAATACACTCCGTGTCATCAGACAACGTGGACTTCCCGTATGAAACGGCCCGTGTCATGGGGCTAGTCGTGTAAAAAAAGTATGTACATGGCGTGTGGTATGGTTACACGCCGTGTCTTCAGTCCACGGGTATTGTCCATGTACCACAACCCGTGTCAAAGGGATGTTCGTGTAAAAATTAACTACACGGTGTGTGGTATAGTTACACGCCATGTCCAAACTTCTGGGGTGGGTTCTGTGTACATTGACAATGCCTGGCCATGTGGTGGATTACCTGCCAGTGTACTCCAACTTGTGTCCGTGTATTCCCGGAATACACATCGAGTCATCATGAAGACGCTTCTGCCAAAGTGAAGGTAGTACACGTTGTGCCTCTTGGTTGTGTGGTTCTGCCCGTGTCCGTGTATCTCCCAAATTACACGCCAAGCCTTGCGAAGGAGCTTCTGCCTTTCAATGAACATAATACACGCTGTGTCCATCAAAGTGTCCTCTGTCAAACTGTGTGGACAGTATGTGCCATGTGATCGGTGTCACACACTGTGTGTCACTTATTATGATTTCTGTTACTTATGTCACCAAATTCTTGTACTAAAAGGTGTGTGCTTAGGAAGGACACACCGTTTATTCTGGAATTTTCCCGAAACAATGCATCTGGCCAGCCTGTCTCCTGAGGCATCTTCCCTTTGTTTCGATGATCCATTTGATACAAAACTCTTGTTCCAAGGTTGTCCTGATGTTCTGAGGTTGTTTCTGATGTTTTAGGGCCTTCGATCGGCTCCAAAAACTTTCCTTGATTCACCCCTCAAGAACAGATGGAGAACACCATACAACAGGAATGGCGGAGGAATCAGACCGTGTTAGTTTGGTCCGGTTCCTTCCGCATTAGTTTGATAGAAAAAGGTTTAGAGAGAAACATCAACATGGAAGTAAAACCAATATTTATAAATTCAAAACACACCCCTACCTCAAATCAAGAAGTTTAATCTCTTGATGAAGGATGGAGATGCTTTCGTTGATGTTTCCATGGAAAGGTGGTGTCGCTTCGTCAACATCGAGAAGAAAGAAGCCAAGGTTGGCACCGACGTTCTTCACGTTCTTCAACGAATAAAATGAATTTATTTAAGATTTTAGAGCTCTCTCTCCCAACATCTCTACCCAACAACTGACCCCCAAAATAAAATAAGACTTATCTTATTTTATTTCTTCATGCCATGCATTTCAATTTTAAAATTCAAACACATAACTCACTTCATTGATTAAACTTGATTTCTATAATTAAATGGGGTGTTAAGTTGGAAAGCATAATGAGGGTAAGAGGGAGGAATTACTCACATAAAGGGGGAGTTAGTGAGTTAAAGGAATGTGAAGGGGTGGGGCATGTGTGGGCCCCACCACATAAATATCCTAACATGGGTAGTTAGGGGCTTTTGGGTCCCACCCCAACTACCCCAAGTAGGATATAACCATTAGTTAAAGTATATAAAATTGTACCACAATTTTATTTACTTCACATTTTAATCCTCAATTTTTAACAACTCCTCCCGAGAAAACGCACCTTCGGAAAAGGTCCTCTTAAGAAAATACCTCCGCTGCGGTTTCATCGGTGCCCTCGAATTTTGATTCCGTGCACCGGTTCAAAATATAGAAAAACCTGCTCATTCGTTCACTGAAGGTAGCCGAGCTAAACTTTGGAAAATGATTCTGGGCACACCGGGCCTCGGAATCAGGTACCGTTAAAAACTACGTACTCATAAAATCTAAATGAAATAAAGAAAAAAAATTCCTTGAAATATATGGGTATTAAATTACTCCCACCTCAGGGCATTATGTCCCCGTAAAGATATATCATAAAACTAGGGAAATAAATGAGGGTATCGAGCACGCATCTGAGCCTCCCGCTCCCATGTGCTCTCCTAGAGGTTCCCATGCTTCCACCTGATGCGAATTAGAGGAATCGACCGTCCACGTAGGACTCGCTCCTGTCGATCCCCGATCTCTACCGGGGCATCCATAAAAGTCACCCCATCATCGACATCTAGCTCCTCGTGATCAATAATATGCATCGGTTCGTGCACATATCTCCTCAGCTGAGATATGTGGAAGACGCCGCGCACCTGATGCAACGGAGGTGGAAGAGCTAGGCGATAAGCCACCTCACCTATCCTACTGAGAACCTGGAATGGTCCGATGAATTATCAAGATAACTTGTTGTTCTAGAAAAATATATGTAATCCACATCGAGGTGATACCCGTAAGAAAACTTGGTCGCCATCCTTGAACTCTAGTGGTCTCCACATCCTGCCAGCATAGGACTTCTGTCGGCTCTGGGCAGTCCTCATTCTCTCCTTGATGATATGCACCTTCTCCGTCATGGCCTGGACCATCTCTGGTCCTACAAGTGCTGACTCCCCATGGTCTGTCCAGCACAGAGGAGATCTACATGGTCCTTCATACAATGCCTCGTTTGGTTCCATCCCGATGGTGGAGTGGTAGCTGTTGTTGTACGCAAACTCCGCCAAGGGTAGGTGATCCACCCAGCTGTGACCAATGTCAAGGAAACATGCACAGAGCATGTCCTCGAGAGTCTGAATGGTCCTCTCTGTCTGACCATCTGTATGTTGGTGAAAGGTGGTGCTCAGGCATAGCTACGTCCTGAATGCCTCCTACAACCACTTCCAAATCCAGGAAGTAAAGCAAGAATCTCGATTGGAGACGATGAATGATGGAACACCAAGAATCCGTACGATCTTCTGAATATAGAGTCATCCCAAGATCTCTACTGAACCCTACTCTATGATGGGTAATATGTGAGCTAACTTAGTGAGTCGGTCGATAATCACCTAGATAGAGTCGTGTCCTCTGGAAGTACGTGGAAGCCCTGTCACGAAATCCATAGATATCCCATCCCACTTCCACTCTGGGACCTCTAAGGGCTCTACCAAGCCTGCTGGTACCTGGTGCTCCACCTTCACCTACTCGTAGGTGAGGCATCATGAAACGAACTCTGCAATAGCCTTCTTCATACCCAGCCACCAATGCTGTCACCTGAGATCTTGGTACATCTTCGCTACTCCTAGATGTACCGTCAAAGGGGAAGTGTGAAATTCCCCCAGCACCTCCTCCTATAATGCAACTGGTACAATGGTACATCCCCTAAAGAGGATGACGTGCACTCCTCCCACAGAAAATCCATGAGGTGCCTGTCCTATGGTTATCTGTGCACGTCACGTCTCACAGTCAACATCCCCATGTTGTGCCTCCCTGAACCACAGAAGTAGTGGAGGAGTGATTGTGAGTGACTGTAGAAAGGCAGCTCTATCTCTTTCTATGAAAGATATCTATAACGCGGCTAGTTTCTTTGTAGCCTCTCCAAGTAGTTGAATGCCCGATATCCTACTAAGTGTATCAGCTACTACATTCCCCTTTCCAGGAGTATAGACTATCTCAAAGTCATAGTACTAGAGGAACTCGATCCATCACCACTGTCATAGGTTCAGGTCCTTTTGTGAGAAGATATACCTGAGACTCTGGTGTTCAGAGTATACTATAAAGCACTCACCCATCAGATAGTGACCCCACATCATCAGGTCGAAGACCACTGCTGCTAACTCTAGGTCATGGGTAGCATAGTTCCGCTCGTTTTGCCCCAACTTTCGTGATAAAAAGGCGATCACTTCCCACTCCTGCATCAGGACACGCCCGAGTCTGGTCCCTGATACATCTTAGAAAACTATGTACCCTACTCACTCCTTCCGTAGCCTTATGATGGGTTCACTGGTCAATCTCTGTCTCAACTTCTGGAAGATCTGTTGACATATATCTGACCACACGAAGGGTTTCCCCTTCTTCATCAAAGATAAAAGTGGTGCTGCAACTCTAGAAAAGTCTGGAAAAAATATCCAATTGTACCCAGCCAGACCTAGGAAACTCCACACCTCTGTCACCCTCCTGGGTGGATCCCAAGCTAGCACTGCCTCAATCTTCGCAGGATCCACAGCAACTCCTGCCTCAGAGATGGAGTTCCCCAAGAAGTGGACCTCTCAAATCCAGAACTGACACATTGAGAGATTACCAAAAAGATGGTTCTCTCAGAGTGTATCCAGTATAACCCGCAAGTGGTAGGCGTGCTCCTCCTCAGTAGTCGAGTAAATCAATATGTCTTCGATGAATACTACGAAAAATCGATCGTGGTAAGGCTAGAAGATCATGTTCATGAGACTCATGAACCCTGATGGAGCATTGGTTACACTGAAAGGCATTACCACGAACACATAGTGGCCATACATACACCTAAAGGTCGTCTTTTGCACATCCTCATCTTGAACTCTGAGCTGATGATAGCCTGAACTGAGGTCTAACTTCGTGCACCATCATGCTCCCTTGAGCTGATTGAAGAGGACATATATCCTCAGAAGTGGATAATTTTTCTTCACGGTCACCTGGTTCAGGCGATGGTAGTCAATACACAGTCGTAAGCTCCCTTCTGCCTTCTTGGAGAACAATATTGGGGAAGCCCTGGGTGAAACACTCGGTCGAATCAATCCCTTTCCCTAAAAGTCCTCCAACTGTACCCCTAGCTCACGAAGCTCAGCGGGAGCCATCCGATATGTTGGTGTAGATATCGGTGTTGTCCTGGGGTATAGGTCAATATAAAAGTCTACCTCTCTGCGAGGAGATAGTCCTGGAACGTCGTCAGGAAAAACGTCTGCATAATGATCCACCACTACAGGAAAACTCGGACTCCGCACATCAACTGATCCTAGGATGAGACTAGCCAATTGATGAGTAATCGGTTGTCCTCTCCTCCGTGTGAGTCCATCCTGCACTACTAAGGCTCCCTTATCACTGGTGAAGGTGAATCTACTCCCATCGGTATGAAGACATCGCACCTTGCTCCTAATACAGTCGATATGAGCACGGACCGTAGATAACCAATCAATGCCCAAGATGACGTCATAAGGCCTCGACGCCGTTACAAGAAGATCCCAGCCGAAGCTCTCGCCTCCTAGAGTAAGCTCACACTGTCAGCACTAGTGTGTAATCATCGAGTCTGGTCCCATAGGAGTCTCTAGCCATAAGGATCGTGCCAACAGCTCCGTCAGAATGTCTAAGCTCCGAACAAGGGCAGTGGAAACGAAATAATGACTCACTCTTGTGTCTATAAGAACTGGAGCAAGGTTGGAGTAGACATAGATAGTACCTCAAATCATCTCATGTGTTCCGTGTTCATAGGCCTCCATTGCCTGAATCTGAGCCGGTCTCTGTTCGCTAGATCCCTGTGGTCGGGGTGGACCTCCTAGTGGTGGTGGTGGTAGAGCCTCAATGCGTCGCCCACCACCTGCTTCTCAGCCATCTCATCTGCCTTGTCTGCCTTCTCCCTACAGACCTCCATGGTCGAACCTCTGCCTCTTCCGGGGTGGTCACTCAACCGTCTACTGCTCCTCTACATGGCGAGTCAGACAGTCCCGAGACATGTGGCCCTATCCACCACATGTATAGAATTTTCTGCCTCTCGTATGACTGGCTCTACTGCGTGTGCCCCACAAATCTAAACCAGTGTCCTGAGGTCATCCACCAGATGGCCTGGTCTGCTTGGACCTCTGTGACGTATTTCTACTGCCAGCTGCAGAAGACTCCACTACGTGCCGCCATGCGGTAGGGCTCACTACTGGTGATGGCCTTAGTCCCTGCTAGAAGGTCTAAGCCCGGAAGACTGGTTCCCATAACATTTTCGTGGAGTAGCGCGATAGATTAGTAAATCTCGCCGAGTACTGGGCTACTGTCATGTTGCCCTGCTGCAGCTGTAGTAGCTCCTGAATACGCACCTCACGGAGGGTGGATGGAATGAACTCCGAGCGTTAGAGGCTCTCAAAGTACGACCGAATAATAGATTCCTCATCGTGAACCTTGAGCATTAGGCTCCACCATCTACATTCTGATGCGTGTAGGAGACTCGCTGCAAGGATCACCATGAGGCCAGCTGGCCTCCTCACTAATCTGAAAACTCGAAAAACTACCTCCAGCCAGTCCTCGGCTGCCTAAGGGTCCGTCTCTCTGCGGAACCTGGGCGGCCTCTGACGCTGAAACTCATGAAGTGCACTCAGGTGATGTGAACCCTAAACTGCTGGGGTTGGTGGCATCGGTGGCTTGACGGGTAAAGGTACAGTCGGTGCCTCTGCTGTAATGGGGCCCTGAACCGAGGCCTCATCACTCGATGGGCTTCCATCTCTCACTAAGGTCGGAACCCTAGATGGCTTCCATCATGGGGCCATCCTGAAAAATAAACAGGTGTGCCATGGTCAAGATAGTATACCTAGTGATATGACACAAAGTAATCACTATGAAAACTTTTGAAACACTCATGCAATCAATGTTCTCTTGCATTGAGTCTGAAATCAAAAGTCAAGGTCCTCGTGTATGGATACGTCGGCCGCCGCACCTACACTGGACTCCCTGGACTGATAACCACACTCAATACCCTAAACACTATTGCTTCACATAGAACAAATTATCAGAGTCCTGAGTTCTGCGGTAGAACCGACTCCTCTAATACCAATTTTTCACGACCTTTCCTTGGGGCTTGTGTCGTGACTACCCCAAACACGCCTTCCATTGGACAGGGGCTAACGACTAGCACCAAAGGCGTAAATCTTGATAAAAGGGAAGGCATTGCCTTTATATAAGTAAAGAAACACAACAGAGTACGCAAGATGAAGTAAACACTAAGTAAACTGAGAACAAAAGTATGTGATAAAAAGTAAATGGGCCAGAATACAAACCCAATTGAAAGTACAGTACAACTGAAAAGAAAGTAGAGTAGCGGTAATGTAAATCAGAAACTCCGAGACATCCTCTGGAAATCCCACCAGAAGGGTGGGTACAGATAGTCTCCTCAGCTCCTCGGGTCCAGCCATCCGCTCCGTGTACGTACCGTACAGTGATCCACCTCCTGGCACCGTCCAGCTCTACGAGCCTCCACCTCGATCAGTGCTCTCCGTCGTCTGCATCCAACACAACGTAGTGTGGGCATAACCCGTGCAGGGGTGAGTATACGATACTCAGTATGGACCCCGAGATCCCCGATGGTCTCCCAGAATCCACAAAGGATAAACCACAAAGGAATGATACAAACATGAAGTATCAACCCACTATACTTAGGTATATGCCCATACATATGCATAAGTCATCAATTCCAGTTCGGCTCCAAATCACAAGACCAAGTACAACCCAGTCCACACAAGAAAGCACAACCCAATCCACACATGAAATCACAACTCATTCCACACGGGAAAGAAAGACAATCATATCGATGATAATGACTGAAAATAAAGACTCAGCTCACACAGGTATACTTCTCACGAAGAGGGGTGGAGATTGTAGATGTATCTCCTGATTCATCACCCATGCCGAACCCACGTAGGATCCAAATATAGAAGTCATCCCTGCTAAACCCATGTAGGATCCTAGTACAGTAACCATCACTGCTGAACCCATGTAGGATCCAAGTACAGTTTTCATCATTGCCGAACCCACGAAGGATCCAAGTACAGTCGTCCTCGCAGTCGAATCCACATAGGATCCAAGTACAGTCGTCCTCACTGCCGAATCCATGTAGGATCCAAGTATAGTCATCCTCGCTTCTGAACCCACATAGGATCCAAGTAAAATCACCATCGTCGTTACAGTTGCAACCAACTCTTGGGTTCTCGCACACAGCATACATGATTCCGGGAGGGTGAACTCCTCGAGTCAAATGGGTGGATACATCAATCGTCACAAAGACCAGAGATGTTGTATCCCAACGTTCTATCCCACGACATAAGGGAAAACTAATAAAAACATGCCCGAGTCATGGAGAAAAAGACGACCATACCATTTTCCAAAAGTACACGGTGTGTAGGTAATCAATACATGTTGTGTCATCAGACACCGGGTACTGCCCATGTGAAACGGCCCGTGTCATGGGGCTAGTCGTGTAAAAAAAAGAAATTACACGACATGTGTTATGGTTACACGCCGTGTCTTCATTCCACATGTGTTGTCTGTGTACCACATCACGTGTCATAGGGATATTCGTGTAAAAAACTAATTATACGGCGTGTGGTATGGTTACACACCGTTTCCAAACTTCTGGGGTCAGCTCCGTGTATGCTGACCATGCCTGGTTGTGTGGTGGAGTACTTGCCAGTGTACTCCACCCCATGTTCATGTATTCCCAGAATACACGCCGAGTCCTCATGAAGCCACTTCTACCAGAGTGAAGGTAGTACATGCCATGCCTCTTGGTCGTGTGGTTCTGCCCGTGTCCATGTATCTTCCAAATTACTTGTCGAGCCTCGCGAAGCCGCTTATGCCTTTCAATGAAGATAATACATGTTGTGTTCATCTAAGTCTCCTCTGTCAAACTGTGTGGACAGTACACGACATGTGACCTATGTCACACGCCGTGTGTCACTTCTTTTGATGTCTGTTACTTATGTCGCTGAACACTATTACTATACGGTGTGTGCTTTGGAAGTACACACCACGTATTCTGGAATTTTCCAGAAACGACGCCTCTAGCCAGCACGTCTCCCGAGTAGTCTGTCCTTTGTTCCGATGATCTGTTTGCAACAAAACTACCGTTCCTAGGTCTTCCTGAGGTTTTAAGGCCGTTTCCGATGTTTTCGGGCCTCCGATCGGCTCTGAAAACTTGCCTTGATTCACCGCTCACGAATGGTTGGAGAGCACCATACAACAAGAACAGCGGAGGAATCAGATTGTGTTAGTTTGGTCTGGTTCCTTCCACATTAGTTTGACAGTAAAAGGTTTTGAGAGATACAACAACATGGAAAGAAAACCAATATTTCTCAATTCAAAACACACCTCTACCTCAAATCAAGAAGGTTGATCGCTTGATGAAGGATGGAGATGCTTTTGTTGATGTTCTCGCGGAAAGGCTGCGTCACTTCATCAACATCGAGAAGAAAGAAGTTGAGTTTGGCGCCGGCGTTCTTCGCGTTCTTCAATGAAGAATATGAAGTTCTTCAAGAGTTTAGATCTCTCTCTCCCAATATATTCACACAACAACTAACCCCGAAATAAAATAAGAATTATCTTATTTTATTACTTCAAGACATGCATTTCAATTTTAAAATTCAAACACATAACTCACTTCCTTGATTAAACTTGAGTTGTCTAATTAAATGGGGTGTTAAGTTAGAAAGCTTAATGAGGGTGAGAGGGAGGAGTTACTCACATAAAGGGGGAGTTAGGGAGTCAAAGGAATATGAAGGGGTGGGGCTCATGTGGGCCCCACCTCACAAATATCATAACATGGGTTGTTAGGGGCTTGTGGGTCCCACCCCAACTACCCCATGTAGGATATAACCATTAGTTAAAGTAAATAAAATTTTACCACAATTTTAATTACTTCACATTTTAATCATTAATGTTTAACAACTCCTACTGAGCAAACGCACCTTAGGAAAAGGACCTCTAAAAAAAATTATGTCGTTGCGGTTTCATCGGTGCTGTCAGTTTTCAATTCTGAGCAACGGTTCAAAAGATATAAAAACCCACTCGTTCGTTCACTGAACGTACCCGATATAAACTTAAACAAATGATTTCGGGCACACTGGGCCTCAAAATCAGGTTCCGTCAAAAATTGTGTACTCATAAAATCCAAATGAAATTAAGAAAAAAAATTCCTTGAAATTTAAGGGTCTTTACATTATCTCTCAAGGTATTGTATCTTGTCAAATTAAAACCAAGATCATTATTTTCACACCAAATTGACATTATAATACCTTCTCAATCAAGGTAAGGTTATTATCTATAATAGTTCCTAATCTATTATGGAAGGGTAGGCATCAAATCTCAACCACTACCTTACAACACATGGCCGGGTTCTACCGATACATTATATCTAAATTGGAGGTCGTGAATCAGTATATATCCTCATCTATTTTGAGATTTTAATCCTATCACAATATCTCTATTAGTATATGAATGAAATAGTAAATGGGGAACAAGAATAGTCGCATAATTTTACCAAATCAGCACTAGGGATCTATTCACTCGATACCTAGCCCTACACTTCTGCATACCTCATTGTCCATCATTCCTCATAGGATAATGTCCTCAGGAATATCTTGGTTATATGATCACTTATATTATGGTCTATTTTAAATTCTCATATCTCTTATTAGGGAATTCACTTTTTTATTAAATCCAAAACATGGATCTGACTATTAATACAAGGATTTACTCATTAAACCATTGTGAATCCTTAGTGAGTAAGCTCTATATAACCCTACCCTAAAGAGTTTTCTCAAAAAGCTCATCATAATCTCATGTCAAATCATCTAATTTTTATGTTTTATCTTTACTTTGACATACCTGATATATCTATCTAACACAATTGTCTCATTATACCCCTAGAGATAGAGATTCATGGGATCCCCAAATACTATGAGTGCTCGAGATAACTTTTCCAAACTCTAGAAATATCAGCACTCCCCTATCTATTTAACCTGAGTACTCATGTTTGGTCCAATTGAATCATGTAGGCACACACACTCATGAATAAAAATCCTAATAAATGTATATTAATGGTACCACCTAACTCAAAAACAATGTTTCATTTAATTTGATTCTTTTCTCATCCTTATCCAATACTTTACATGCCTCATCCATTATCATACCAAAAGCAGAGCCCCTATCTCACCCCAATATTAACAAATAATTCATTATATCACATTATAACATATTATTAAATTTAAACTAAATCATAATGTTTGATGAAAAACTCCCTATAGATGTTTTTATCACTGAAATTTGATCAATACAATAAATTTACTCTTTCCAAGTAATTATCTGTCAATTCAAGGATAAATTACCATTAGAAATAGATTATGATTCTATTATTTGTAGTAATCATAAAACAAATCCGTACCTAACTCTTCTAAAAATTATAATTGATATATGAAACAAAATGGGATTAAATATATTGACAAACTCAATTTGAATTTGTCTTGGAACACTAAAAAATAACACTACACCAATGTGTATGTTAATGTAGAAACATGGTGGAGTAGATGATCTCAATTTCCCTCTAAGACTTCCTTTTCACTCTAAAAATTAAATGGGGGTGACCCTAAAATTTCATGTCTGATCCAATTTTAAAATCTAGATCAGGGTATAGCCATGGGTTGACTTATTTGGGTTGCATTAGGACGTCTACTAGCAAATCCTTTTCCTCACTTATACCCATTTTATATTTTTTATTGATCCTCCATCAATCAGAACATAATGACCATGTGACCTACCCCAAATGTTGTAACCCCCTGGTTATGGAATTGTAGATCCACATAACACAGAACAATCATCATGTATCTCTAAACTATATAGAAGATCCCCTCCCTCAATTTCCTTACATTCACTATTAGCACAAAGAAACACCCCACAAACTTTATCACGACATAACCCAATGGGTCATAGAATGACCATCCCAAAAATAAATAATTAATTTCATAGGTTTTTTAAAATATAATTGATAGTATATGGTGTTGATACATTATTCCTAGTGTGATAACAATATATAATATATATTTTAGAAAAACCATGGAAAAATAACATCAAGGTAGTGACACCCACTAATCAGAACATATTCTTCCACCTCCATAACCAGAAAACCATCAATCAACCCTCTTCACTACATGACCTTACCCTTTCATAGTGCGCCGAACCTCATGAAATATGTACTATAAAGTATGTCCTACTAACACACTCTAATAGTCACATGATGAATCAGAACACATATCAAGCCTTAGTTCATGTCCAAAGGCATCTCCATGATATATACCTATTCTCAAAAAATTTAACTGAGTTATAATTCAAAAATAATTCCCTATTATGGGACCAATATTTAAATTTCAACAAAAAAAATATCCTAAATATATACCAATCATTAAAATCTCAACCCCAAAATTCTTAACTTCCCTAAGATTCATTGGTGGTCATCAAACTATGACTCCTAACATATATTGTTCATCAATTCACTACCAACCCATTATGTTATATCCCTAAACAGAAAACAAGATTCTATTGTGTAACATAAAAAATTAGATCACACTATTCATCTAATGTTTATTATCTTAATCATCACTATTGAAAACTCTGAGGTTGTGTTATACCACACTCATATATCATGATAACCAAGTTGTCTTCAACTGATTATTCCTTGAGCTTATAATACTGACACCCATTTGAATCCTCGGAAAAGATCCAATTTTAAACCATGGTGATTCCTATGATAAGAAGAAGTTATTGTAAATTAACTCTACGTGGTCCATCGTCAAATTAAATAAAATTTACTCTTAACCAAACCCAATTGCATTAAAAAATAATGATCGGTCCTTCTATATACAAAATCACACAAAAATTATCTTTCTCTTCTACCCATGTGATTTCACATCACTCAATAATGATGTTTTAACAGAAGAGGAATAATAAAAACATCCAAAAATAATAATTATATCTAAAATAAAGACTATGAAAAATTATATGGTTCTACCCTCAACCAAAAATCCTGACTCTCATTATTTCTCTATGAGAAATTATAAACCTCTAATCCAACTATCTTCTCAAATCACACCAACTCCAACTTGTTCTCATTGCTAAAATTCATACTCTATTTTGTACCACATCAAAAACACAAATTTGGTATTCATAGAGAACCCATACAAAATCAAATCTACTAATGTATAGGTATCTCATTATCACATCATGGTATACAAACCTGTCACACCTCATCCATGACCATACCAAAACGATGGTTATACTCCCTCAACCAATTTGATAATCCCCATAATTAGAGTATAATTACTGTCACCCCACTATATTATAAAATTTAATCACCTTCAAAAACATTTTTTCAATTATTTTTTTAATGGTTGGATAAAACCACTTTCATCGAACCCCATCACCATAATTAAATACGAAAAACTACCTATTACAATATCAGCAGGAACTTTATCCTCAACCCCACATAAACTTTACCTAAAATGATATTTACACCCTCTAATAACCAATATTTCTCCACCCCACAATATTTATTCACTTACTCCATTTGTCGTTCATAATGTCAAATAGATTCTAAAATAATATGCATGTCTCTTGTCCTCATCCACACTCACCCAACCTGTAAACCCATGAATCATTTTATTCTTACTAAGACCTATGAATATCAAACTTACCAAAATATAATAAACTATTTTACTCCTTAGAACATACATGTCTTCTCACTGATCCAAACTCTAAAAGGAACCATGTGTAAACAACTCACAAATTCTTTAAATCCAAGGAAATATGCTCAAAAGCCGATTATAACACTCACTCACCTCTTCCCATTGTAACATGGTCCTCTAATAAACACCCTCTAAGTTTCTATCCAACTAACTAACATGGAATAAACTGATCCCAATTGGTACAGGATCTCATACAACCTAATTTAGTGTTACATGTGTCACACTGAATAAAACATAGTATCATGTTCCTAAAACCCTGACCATGATTTTCTTGCATGTTAATCACACAAGACCAAAATCACCAAATGTTATTCTCTTCTAGCATTTTTAGGCATCTCACTCAAACTAACAGAAACATAATGATTTCTATCCACTCATTTATCATTCACAAAACCATGAAGAATTAATCCATGCTCCCATAGAACCACCTAATTGTGCATCTGAAATCAATAGATAAAGGCATCTAAATAATACAACCATCATAAATGTTAATCCAGTCATGGTATCATGTTTTGGGTATCTATAACCTAAATGAAACCCATGCTTATGTTTGATCACATATCCTAGGCATATCTCACCATAATTAAGACATCTCCAGGAATCAAAGGCCTATAATAACCCACTAAGGGTTTCTATATATCAATTTCACATGGTAACAATATATTTTCACAACATAAAAAACTATCATAAGATCTAAATGACATTCCATTGGAAAATGAATAAATAGATAAATTCATGGTCTAAATGAGAAAAATGACACAATTGTTTTATAATAAATATCCATATATGTTACCATTAGGATGCTAAATAGTTAATCCAATGACATCTGCAAAAACCAAATATAGATAAAAAATTTCATGATAGAAAGACTTTCTAAATTTGATGAATATTTATAGGACTCTTTCCAATGGTTCAATATCTGAAACCATAAATTAAAATCTCCATCTTTTTGAAAGGTGATTCCTTGAACAAGAAAGGAAAAGCACAAAATTTATTAATAGAAAGTTTACAAAAGTCTAAAGTACAAGATCATATGACAATCTATTTCACGAAAGGGAATAAGAGTAGTGAGGGGGTCTTCTCACCAGGTTATGTCTTCAATAACTCCCAAGTTGTCCAAGCTATCAACAACCATGTTTTCTTCCTGATAAAAATTTGTGATGATGTAGTTCTGATCAGTGATCTAATGGTTGAATTTCATCCAATGGGTTGTAATCACACAAGCTAGATGAGTTATGCCATTCCAAATTTCTTGGTCGATGGTCATTGATCCACATTCAATCCATAGGTTGTTCCAACAAAAATCCATGAAAAAATTAATTGAATGAATCAAACCCATCATCTAAGCTTCAAGGGAGGTGGCAATGCCACAATGACCCATCATCTTCATAAATACATCATATTTGAATAAACATCCTAATAATAAAGGTCAAATATATAAATAGAAATGTTTTAGTTCTAGCAACATGGAATTACAAAAATAAAATGTATTCATGATTCACCAATCCAATGAATATCGCATTTTCTAACTTTTCATAATACATTATCCACAATACCCAAAATTTCAATACTGGGATAAAGATACTCTAATACCACTTGAAACACTACATGTAATATCTCCTGTTTAATTTGGAGTCCTACGTGGACTCCTTAAGGTTTTATTACACACTAATGGCTACTAAATTTTGGTGAGGGCCTAAGTTATATATTGGGGAGAGTAATATCTCTAAGCAGGGTCATAAAATAGTATAAATAACAAGAAATTATCCATTCGTGGAATCATATTATTTTTGAAAAATAAAACATAATTCTTCAATAAATTTTTCCCATGGAAGGGTAAATTCCTTCATCTATTCTGATCTCACACTAGGTTACTTGAATACATAATCCATGAAACAAAAATATACATATTATCTACCAGAATACCTTATCCTCACTTTCATCCGAATATCCAACACCAGTCAAACTACTCCTCCTCATTCACTACAATTCCCATTCTCTACTTTAAATTCAATAAAAGGTTTATATTTACACAATATATTCCATAAAGGGTGTAAGAAGTGAATCACTGTAAGGTCTTATAGATTTCACCAAATATAAACCATCATATACATGTATTCATGAGTAAAATAAATAACTAAAATAAATATAAACTAATAAGAACCTCATAACATTATGTTTTAACTAGCCCCCCAGGAGTCCATATGTATTAGGCCATCAAGAGAAAACTTGAACCCCATATCACCCCACCATACCTACTTTGTGCTAATATAGAGTATATTAAACTCATTCCATTTACCCTGAGACATACCTGAACACTCGAGCTAGTGTGTCACCAAGTTCATACCACTACACAAATATGAAAGGTAGGTCCTTACATCCAATTACCACATTATTCATTATCTTTAAAGTGAGGTATTATACCTATATGTATACTCTACTTTATCACTAAAGGTGAGGACTTATATGATTTCCAGACTTGTTTATTATCAGTCGCAGAAAGGCTCTCCATTAAACAATTGACCTTCCTTATAACTCAAGGATGTTAATCCCTATATATTCTCACCAAATATAAGATATTTTCCTTGAACACTACCTTATTACTCAAGGTAAGGTAATATGTCACCTAAAAACCTAGTCTAGTATTCTCACTTAAGACAGACCATTCCCATACCTTATCACTGATGGTAAGTCCTTTATCCAGGCCACTTCCATATATCCCATGGTACGTATGACATCATATTACAACATCTACCTTATCCCTCAATGTATATTTCTTCCAAAAACTTATCACTCAAATGGAGTACGTGCCTTAGGATTTTCCATCGACGATGCCAAGATCCATCGCATACGACATGTAAATTCTTAAATCACATGATAACAACAACAAATTAGGGATACAAAACATATCAAAAGCTCAACAACTTTTCACTAGGGAACTAGTTACATGAGGAGAATCAATGAACTACATGATTACTCTTTCTTAAATATGCCTCTGAGGATAATAATCTACATACCACACCATTTTCATAACCACATATATTTCAACAAATAAATATTCTCATGTGATCTATAGCGGTATCAATTGGGTTATATAAATACAACTAAAGCTCTATATGTTTTTACTAGGTTGTACTCATCAACCCGTGGAATCATATTATCCCATAGTCTCTACCCGATAATAACCTCAAGTGGATAATCAAAAACAAAATCATAGTATGACTTCACACAAGTCCATTATTTGAAGACTATACCACCCACAGAACACTCCAAATATTAATCAACCCTTAGGAGGGTCCTCTTTTCTAAGTTTGATACATACAACCATTTCACTCATCACTACTAGAGAAGATATTCTCAAGAATACCTTTCTATACCAACAAAATTCAATATATGATACACATGTCTCATCTCACATTTTTTACCTACTTGATCTCACTCACTAACTTAACCAGCACCTTCTTCCCTTGGGAACATTTTCTTTGATTGATCTCCAAGTAACCAAAGTGATATAAATCATGTATCACAACTCTAGTTGGCTCTATTGAAATCCTAGTAATTTACATCGGGTTCACTTGATCCAAATACCATTTACATGATAAAATGAAAACCTCCATTCATGAACACTCAAGGAAAATAAAAATACGACTTTATATTAAAAGGGTTTCCTATCTCTTCCACAAAGTTACTATCATTTTGATGATCCATTCATACTAGCTCAAGAATATCTATGACACATCTAATCATAAACTACCACTCTATCTTCTATTTCAAACCCTAATTCTCAAATAATTAATTCTAAAAATATATGAAAAAAATTTCAATTTTAAAAAAATATTTACTAATAAATTCAACATGTGTAGTTACATAAACAAAAACACATAGTATATAGTTCATTCCTTCACTAGATACATTTTAAGACTAGGATGAGAAAACTGAAATGAACATGGTTTCATTTGAAAATTATATAGAAAATCATCGACAAAAACCTAACTAAGATTACCAAAAAATCAAAGGTGGGGAATGGAAAAAAATAGGAATCGTAAGGAGAGAGTCACCATAATTTTTTTTCGTATCATGAAGAAATCACCAAACATTAATGGATAATTTAACAAGGAATAAAGGAGTTGTATCAGAACAAAATTTCACTCTTAGATTCCCAAATCAACTAAAAAATTAAATGGGGATGACTCAACAATTATTGGTTTTAAAAAAAACTAGATGGGGAGTCATTATGACATGACATATATGGTTTAAAGTGTGATTTAATCTTTCATACACCTATTATAGTGTTGAGAATCGGTTCATGGAATGATTTTCAATTGTATATAAGAAACTAAAAATCATATTACATGACCCTTATGAAATGACAGGTTTGGTCATATTGTGGTACTTCCATATTAGACAGAATATAAATTCAATGTCATTAGCCTCCAAAATATTCCAATCACCCTCTATTGACTTTCCTTCACCCTTATACCTACACAATATTCCATGAACCTCATCATGGAATGACTATATTGGCCATATAATGGCCAACATTCTCTATCAAAATCCCCATGTAAATTTCTAGGTTTTTTAATATATTACTAAATGGTACTTGATTGGGTGTGGTACCCTCTACCACAATATTATTCATATATGTAATATATTTTTCTATTCCAAAAACTATTCAAAAAATATTTCATACATAGGGAAGCATTATTCATGATGTGAAATTTTATTTCAATGGCCTTCACACCTTTGATCTAACACCCTAGCATGGTGCGGCCATCCTCTTTCATATTGTGACTAGATTTCTATAGTAAAGACCAAAATGAATTTCACCCCAAAACCAAAAAAAATGTTCATAAATGCACTAGAAACACCTACCAATCCTTGATCCACATAAAAAAACTATTTGTGGTTTCTTAAATCTTAGAATCTTGATCTGATTCCCATCATTCATAAATTTACCTTCTCAATCAACAAAGTTTTGTCTTCCTATAATTGTTTTCTGAAAATATGTGGTTCTTACTGATACAATAGGTCATCCTTATATTATTCCCCAAAAAAGTACCCTTTTATCTTAACTCAAGATTATATGTAACTTTGTTTTAAATGAATGAATGAAGTACATAAATATTGATTAAACACCACACTCTAAATCAAGTTTTTATTATCAAAACACTATGATTATTAGACATTAAATTTATTGTGTGAAATTTTAGAACCCCTCAAAAATCTTAAAATTCTTCAATGAAATAGTATTTTTTAACAAAATTAGAAAAATATAAATGTATGAATTTATATTTTAATATGAAAATTCCATTTAATGTATCCCAATCCATGTGATAATAATCATAAATCTCTCACTCATTTGTATTGTAAACTCCATTATACCAATATAAAAATAAGAAGATGAATTCAAATAGTGATCAAATAATACTAGAGAAATAAAACACTGAATATTTCTTAATATAACAAATATTTATATCCATTCATCTATTTAAAAACTATAAATATCTTTATAAAAAATTTTATATATAGGTGAAGAGTAAATACATTGGAATGTTTTTGAATATTTCCCTTTAGGATCGACCACATGAACTTTATTTTTGTATATAAATAGAGTTAGAAAAAATCAAAATTATTATTATTATTATCCCTTCCCTCAGTAATAAAAATGATATATCTCAGTATATCACAACTTTATCTTATACATAGAATCTAAATAATTCTCCTAGAATTGTCCAAAGAGTTCATGAGTGCCTATTCATCATAAATATTTATACTAGGTGATTCTCATAAAAAATAATCCAACTAATATAATAGTTATAAATAAAGTCATTTGATCACATAATAACTTTTATTTATAGTACCAATAGATTTTCTTTGTATATATTCACTCATTCCCCCTTTTGAATTGTTCAAAATATGCAACACATGAATATTTATTCTTACAAAAACAATTTTCATTGATAATTTAACTATTACACATCTTAAAATAAGTTGAAATTATTCTTAAAAATCCCCTTAAATACCATTTTGAATAATTTAAAAATCCTTATACTACATACATGTGGTTCATACAATAATTTTATAGTGAAACATCAACTATTATATATCATCTAATTTTCTTGTATTAATTATATAAAACTATTTAATATATTATTTATATATTTAATATTAATATTATTAATTATTGTTTCAAGATTCCAACTCATACACAATTTTATATTCATGAATTGTCTCGTATTTATTGGAATACAAACACTTATATTTCTCTTAAAAAATATAATATTGTGGATCAACACTTATATATCATTTAAATTTAAAATTTTGTGAAAATCCAATGATGCTAATGATATTCAACCTTTGAAAATTTCCCATCACTACTATATAGTGGTGGTCATAAATTACTAATTAAATCCTCTATAAGTTAAATAGTATACATTGCCTGAAATATATTATCCAATGCACTATATCCCATGTCTCCTCATATTTAATATTATATAACCTTTATAAAATATACTCCACTAATTCTTATATTCTAATATCTCCTAAATAGCCATTTTATAGAAATTGTCAATTCCTCTTGTGTTTTTATTTAATTTTAAAAAATTATATAAAATTTCTATAATTTATATAAATCTAAATATAACTAATATTGTTAAAAAATAATAATTTAATATCTCCATTTTTTAAATGATAAGGTAATATTGTAACATAAAATAAAATCAAAAAAACTAAAAATCAACTATATCATTGATTGTCTTCATCAAGGATAAAAATGAGCCATCTGTATACAAATGATTTAGTTGATTTATAGAAATTGTTGTTTTTATTAGTTATAAGAATCATGTATTCCTCTGTGAATAACCCAGTTTCAAATCCATATGTTGGAAATATTTTCATATGTAATGTAGCAGTATTATAGAATTATTATATAAGATAATGTAGTAGAAATACCATTTAACCAATTTTTAATTTCAATCCATAGGAACTCCAAGCCATATAATGCTTTTAGGCTTTAAGACCTTCAAGACATCATGACTTTGAATCAAGTGATATATTGGGAAAAGATAAATGGATCATTGTAATTGGTAGTTGGTGAAATTTTGTGAGGCACTGGTGTCATCGAGTGGGTGGAATCAAAATATGGATATGGGATCCAGATCCTATTAGTCTTCCTTCCAACTTCATGTTTTGATGATGTGGGCTGAAGGGGTTTATTTACAAGTTATTATCTACCTATCCAATAATTTTTTATGATGTGGAGTGAAATGTTGGTGATGTGGTGGGGTGAAATGCTAGAATCTCTTGTTTGGAACCGGAGAAGAAATATGGATGTGACAGATTATACCATTTTCAATATTTATAAAAATATTTTTAATGTGTCACAGAGGTTTTTCTAGACATATTGTGTCAAGGGGAAATATGATGAAATTATTCATAGTAGGGGAAATACATATTTTAAACAACAAATTTGGTGAGATGACTACATATAGGGGTGGTTTGACCAATGAATGGTGATGCAACATGATGTAGGTTATTTATTCTGGACTTTGGTTCATCTCTTTTAAGGGAATTTTGTGATGTCCCAAGATATTTACACTTATATGTTACCTATACCAATGGCCACACAACCTCAATCATGCATCCCCATTCCCTATGTGATTCCTACTAATAAAGTAGGTCTAAGGATATACAATGGAGAGAATATACCACCATTAACAAAGTGGTAGATAGTGTAAATAATTAATAAGTAGTAAAACCATAATAAGGAAACATGATAATTCATAATCATATAGATATAAATATATAATAAACACATATAAATGTCATATACAAAAATGATGATGTCATATCTATATAAAAAGGTAAATTGGGTATAAATACAGTACATATAAAAAAAGAAACAAATATCAAAATGTCTAACCCAAGAGAATACTGAGCATTAGATCATTCATATTCAACCAAGATCTTATCCATACAGATATTAAGTTTCCATAGTTAGATTATTTCCTTTTTCCCTATATGCATTTAAGATGCCAGCCTGGGAACTAATTAGTGGCATGAATAAGGTATGAGTAAAACTCAATAGGCTGCTACCAACATTATCTATAAATAGTATATTTTATGAATATAAAAAGCAATATTTTGAATGAATATAAAAATTAAAAAAACAATATTAATGAAACATATTTCATGATCAGGATCATGATGGGATTCATGTCCAACCATACATGCTTTATCTTAAGTTGAGTGTATTTGACTGTGTGATCATTAATTATATGAGGGTCGAAGGAAACATACTAAATGTTTTTAGGTAATACAAATAAAGTAAATAAGTTCAAAATAAGGTATTAATTACCTTATAAGATCAGTCCATTCAACAATATTCAATGATGCTTTCTAGCCATAGGGGTCTAAGTGTAATCCAAGGTATACATGTAACACCCCAAGATTTTAAAATATGAACATCAAGTTCAATTATGTAAATCACACACAACAAAAATATTATAATATAATTTAACACCAAATGGCTTTCTAAAAAGTTTATTTCTAAATAAACCCAATATCTTTGATAGCATATGATTCAAGCAACACCAAGATTAAACATAATGTGAAACTCTAATAAAATGTTATTATTTAAACATTACCAATAAAAACTAGTTGTTAAGTTGGTGGGAATGAATAATACTAATTGAAGTATAAAAATTTTATGTTTCACACATGTTTTGAACAAATTATATTCATATATTTTTTTATTAATAAAAATTATATCATTTAATGAAAATGAAATTTTTTCTGAAAGATGGCTTTTTTAAAAAGGCGGTTTAGTCGTACATTTCACACATAATTTAAAATTGATTATTACCCAATTGAAAAATATTATTAGAAAAAGTAAAAATTATTTTTGATATATATATATATATATTTTAAATATTTTATTTCATTAATTCTTTGAGAAATATCTTATAATATTATCATAAAAAAATGGTGAAGAAAAATGATTTTTATTGAAAAGTGAATTTTTTTAAAAATATTTTAAAAGTTAAATAATATTTAAAATTGGTTTTAAAGTTAAATTAGTTGATTAATATTATTTTAAATTCAATTTATTCCATTTTAATCAATTTCATAATTTTTTTTACATTAAAACCATCTATAGTTATTAGAATTTTCTCTTTCAAAACTAGTTTTTTTGTCACTTCTACAGGTACAAATTTTTTTTTAATTTTTTTAGTTTTTTGAATTGAATTTTTATAAATGGATTAAATATTTTTCATGATAATAATAAACATTATATAAAATTTTTATATTGGTTTTTTTACCATAATGAATAGTGAAAACCTCAAAAGAAAATTACCCTACTTAATGAAAAATGGGTTTACCGAGGGTTGAACTAAAAATATAGTGGATAAATTGATTTAAATCATTATAAAACCACATTTTATTGCCATATTTATACCCTATAATCTATAATTATTTTATAATGGCCAATTATTTGGGATTTGTTTGTGGGAAATATGTGGGTATCACATTATATTTTCAAAACATTCAGGTGTATCCTCTCCCCCACATATTAAATGAAACAACCTCCACTCCCTTATTCACACTTACATATTCTCATTATATCCTAAAATACCAACCCAAATACATTATTTAAGTCCTTAATCACATCCTAGAGGCCTTATTTTTATTATAAATCCCTCCACTGAAGGACTTATGTATAAAATTAAAGAGCCTCTCTAAAGAAGAGGTAATATACATATATGTGTATATTTTTTTTATTTCATCTTCCACAATCTTCAATCCTCTTAAACTATAATAATATAATAAAAAATATATCATATATACTAATATTTAAATATTTTAATGAAATATCCCAAATCTATTTTCACTCCCATAAAATGGGAAATGAAACTGTGGATTGTGTGTTCGGTGAACTGCCACCTCACGAATCGATATAATTCATTTTCTATCCCTATTTTTAAAAGATATATATAATGATGGATTTAAAATATTATATTATATTTATGAAATTATTATAATAGTAAAATTATGGTATCAAATATACCTTCTTACTTTATATTCTATGGTTACTACAATAACCTCGCTCATGTGTACGGCAGACTACTGGCTCATGAAGCGATGTGATTCTTTTTTCAGTTAAAAATAATATGAATGTTAGTTATATTGATGTAAATTAATATATATAAAATTTATGATCTAAATTTTTTTCTTTAAATACAACATCACGTCTATATTCTTACATCTCAATCTGTTTGAAAACAATAATGTCACTCATGCAGATGTGGGAACTATTGTGCCCACCTAAGGATGTGAAATGTTTTTCATTTTATTTTTTCATGGATTGTAATAAGGGTTTATTTTATTAATATAAATTCTATATATTAAATAATAATTTTCTTTTAAATATTTATTTTCATTTAATTCCATCCATTGAAAAAATTTAATCATCATTCACACATGTGTACGTCATACCTTCTCCATAAATGGTGTATCCCATTTTCTTTCTCTAACATTAATATATTACTATAAATACTTATATAATTAATAGATATGATATTTATATAATGGTTAAAATTATTTATATAATTTAATTGGGTAGAGTATTAAAATTTTCATGTCACTTTTACAATATAAATATTTATGTTGATTATGTTTTACCCCTTTCATATTAGGAATGAATTTGACTTAGTAAGTGATGGGTTGGGACCGATTATTGATAGCCCCTCAATGCAATGTGTATAATGAGACAAATAAGTTGTCCAAATTAGATGGGTTTTCTAACCACATATTATAACTATCTTGTGAATGATCATGAACGTATGTTTAATACGTTTGGCATAATGCATTACACTATTATGAGATCAGTTACTGATCTTCTTATAATTCTTGTAATAGTTAGAATAATCATGGATAAGTTTCAAGATCATGTGATTATTTATAAGTACTTATTTGGCCAACATTTATTTCTACTATATTATTCTTATTTTATTGATTAAATGTCTTGTTTTTCATTTATTGACCATCACATATGTATTATTCTTAATTATTCATGATAGCTTCTATTGTACGCTTACCCTTACTATGCATCTCATGTCACTCCTTTATTATGTTTTTTTTCTAGGATACCAAGAAGTGTTCTATGACTGATATACAATGATATGGAATTGGGAATCATGTAATTATCAAAGAAAATATTTTTTTTTTGTTTTTTATATTTTAAAATATATGTTAAATTCATGTAATTGTATAGTTTAACAAAACTGTAAAAATATTTAGTGTTTTGGGTCACAATACATTGTATATAGTACTAATATAATAATGTAACCACTAGATTTGGGCTACTGGAATGGATGTCTTAATAATAAACCATTTTAATCACACTAAAATGCCTTTAATTGATTTTGTATAACATGTTCAAAGTAATACCAAGCTAAGAATGACTGGACCCTAAGGAGATAATTCATGGAGTTTCATGTCTACGGATTTCATGCTAAATCCAAGGATATAATAAAAGTAATTATATTTTATAGAGATAGAGGGTGGATATGTGGAACCATGTCAATGACGCTATCAAATAGACATCAACAGAATTCCATAGTGGGTATCTCCCATGGCAATCATCTTGATCAATCAGAGTGGCATCCTCTATATTCTCAAGGAATTCCCTCAGATATCCAATGATGGATCATGTTTGGACACACATTAAAAATGAAAAAGTTCCTGAAATAGTAGGCACCATACGTTTACTCTATAAACATATTCCATGTGGTTTCATTCCAATTATTAATGATTAAAATTCATGTACATTATCCCATTCACTCAAAAGTGATAAAAGGGACAATTGAAGGATACTTTCCTGTATACATTTCATTAGTTCCATTTCTAAATTCACCTACCAATATAAAAAATGTGTTAAGGGATATTCCCAATTCACATAGAAATTAGTAAATCAATTTAAACATTATCTTTATCAGTATCCAATCCAAACACACCAAAGTGGGGTTTTGGCTAATTATATAGAATAGCCATCAATGGTGTATAAAAAGACAAACCTAAAAGGTTTTTCATTTTGATATTTCAAATACTAGAATGTAAATGGGTATCATAAATTTTTTAGGTAATGGTCAATGTGATTAATATAAATAGTTTCATGTTTAAAGAGAATTGATCAAAAAATTTGGAGTGAGGCACAATAGAAACAATTTATAAATGATGAGTTTGTAATGGAATAGTTATAAACAACCTACCTAGTACCATTAATTGACTCCTCATCTAGTATCAACATTTTATTTGAGATATAATGGGAGAAATTATATAAATATAAAAAATGGAAATATGGAATAATATCATTTATGACTTTGGCATCAATGATTTCAGGAGAAAATGAGATAAGATGGTATCAAAGACCTAGGCTTTCCTAGAGAAATCATACGTGATGAAAAGAGGTTTAAAAGAATCTCATATGATGGAGAAAGCTCAAATACTATAAGATGGAAATGGAAGAGATCTCCATTTTGTGGTATATATTGCAAAAATAGAAAATTGAGAAGGGAGTCTTATATTTTCATTAGGAGGAGAAAATTAGAATTGAGCACATTTTAAAGGGGGTTCATAGTTTTGCCGCATCATTTTCTAAACCACTTTCCTACTTTTTGGTTGGTAGTGTTATAGATGTCACACCATTCACATCCAATGCACATGGTTTCAAAAACCATGTTCCAGTCATGCAAGCTAACTATCCAAAGGAACCCCACACATGAGTTAGTCGTGTGGTTAGACAAACCATGTGCAAGACATTCTTTTTACATTTTCATACTTTTATAGGATTTACATGGCCATGTGGACCCTATTTAATAGTCTCCTGAATAGTGTTCCTCCATTTTATAGTCCATAATGTTTATTCACATTGTTATTAAAAACTATGTCTCATCCATTCCCCTCACCTTGTTTCTTTAAAACTAGTGCTTTAGGCTTTGATCCCAGAATTAATGCTCTCAAGACCTCAATTCCATCCTTGTACACATGTATATATAAATAAATGATTTATAATGAAATTAATAGGATTCATGCATCATTTAAAATAAAGAATCTTACAGACCTCCCCTACTTAAAACAACTCCTCTCCAAGTTTCCCATATAAGGTTTCTTGATAACCATCTGAGGAAAATTTCATCCCCTTAGTATATATATTGGTCACTAACTCCCATGTATCATCATGTACAATGTTTTACTACCATATAATCCAAAATATAGTGATAGATCTTCCATATAGATCAATCATTCTTTGATTATTGATACACACTTGATACTTCTCAAACGAAACTTTGGTCTCTACATGGACTTCCTCCGAATCAAAAACATCAGATTGGTCAAAATGATAATGGTGTAGATGAGAAACATGGAATACATCATGCAGGTCTCATACATTTGAGGTAACTTTATCTGATGGTATAATAGTTCAACCCTCTTTATTATCTCAAAAGGTCTAATGAATCATGGTTCATGCTTACATTGTATCTGAATCCATCGAGGACTCAATCTAGGTGACATATGATAGAAGACCTGATCTCTCACCTCAAAACCTATAGGTCACCAATGATGATCAATGTAAGTCTTCTTCCAAGATAGGGAAATAATCATAAGTTTCCTGATCAACTAAAACATCTTGGTTGTCTCCTAAATAAGATGATATCCCAATAATGGTGTATCTTTTACCCCTAAAATTCATTGGGTTAAATGGAAAATCCTATCATACATCACCATGTATGGATCCATTTGAACAGTGTCTTGGAAAATATTATTATAATAAAATATAATTTTAGGTAAAATTTTATCCTAATAACTTTAAAAATCAAGTAACCATGCTTATAAAATTTCCTTAAATGCATGTATAGTATGCCCAAACTAATCGTTAGTCTGAGGTTGTTATGTTGTACTCAGAAGCACTTATGAACCCAATTCATTCTTCAATGCTTCATGGAATCGAGAAACAAATTTTGTGTCCCATTAATGGGACCCTATGAAGGTGTATAATCTATCATACATAAATCCTTCCAATTTCATTAACTAATATGGTCTCCCTTATAGATATGAAATTGAAAACCTTCACCAATCTATCCAAGATCACCCATAAGGCATCAGTACCCTGAAGATCACACATAAGGCATCACTACCCTGTAGTTATTTTGGTTAATCTATCAAAAAAACCATAGTGATGTTATACCATTTCCATTACAAAATCCAAAATTGGTATTTTTTGTAATATCCCAATAGGTCACTGATTTTCTACCTTCCCCTTCTGATAGTTGGAACACCACATATTAAAAAAATATATCACATTCTTCATCCTATCCACCAATACCAGTGGAGTAAGTGAAAGTAAATATTGTTAAGTCCAATATGCACTTCCCATTTCAACGAATGATATTCCATTATCTACTCCTCTAGCATGTATACAATAACCCATAAAAGTCTATGAATATTCATGATTTCATCCTAATTGACGACCCAACCAAGAGGCGGTTATTCACCTTAAACACTTTCCCTAAAGAATAGGCCTTCAGATTATAAAATCTATCACATCATAAATTTATTCAAAATTGATTAAATAAATATTAAATCCATAAAAAAGGATTCTTGTGACACTATTAAAGATCCAAACATATCTTATAAAACAAATCCATCAAGTTTTACTCACTATCCACATTCATAACTACTTTCATCTAATTATTCCATCTCTAATAATAAGTTACTATATCTCCCTTATGAGGCCTTTTTTTAAGATCAAAATCAAAATAATGATGTTATTAAACCAATATTTGATGTTTAAGGATAAAATATCACTTATTGTATTTGTAAATGAGGATATTATGGTCTTTATACACAAAAAACTACTCTCCTAGATAATAATGTCTCTAACAATATATTGTATGAACCACTAATTCTAGCTCAAGATCATGTTTAGGGTAATCTAACTTGTGCATCCCCAATTGGTGAGACATGTGCCCCCTGAATCTCTCGTCTTACATTAAAAAATATCCCAAACCAATAAACAATTCATAAAAATAAACTATATATCTGTTTCCCTAATTAGGTAAAATCAAGATCATCATTGAGATCATCATTTTCTCAACTATGGAAATGATTTTTCATAGCCTTCGTACCATAAAAATTTGAATCCCTTATTGGTCAATCCTATAAGTGGTGATTTTAGGAATGATAATATTTTGGTGAAATAATGATTGTAAACAACTATGGTAATGAATATATAATGATCAAATATATTCATGGGTTGGTCCCATAATACCCCAGATCTCACCTTCTCTATATCTATAGATAACTATGATTCTGATATACTGTGTCCCAGGAAGTGAAAATCATGAATCCGAAAGTGGAATTTTGTTATCATAGAATAATTTTGATTCAATATTAGTTTATTCAATTTTAATTCAATGTGTTTGGCATGGTCATGTCGAGTTTGGTGGTATACTAAGACACCATACATGAAAACAACCCCAAATGAATCCAGGATTGGGTGGCAAAAAGGACTCATCAAGATTATTAAGATGGTTAGCATGTTCTTGAGACCGAAAGGCATTACCAAAAACTCATAAAGGCCATATATAATTTAAAAAGATTTATGGGGTATATATAAGGGCCTAGCATATACCAAATGATAGACCAATGAAAAATAAATCATTGAGAATACACTATCTATATATATCTTGTCAGAGATATTGTCTATAGAAGTGAGTGAGAACTATTGTCACGGCCCATCCTCAGGGCCCATGTCGTGACTACCCCAAGCCCACCGTCCATATAGGACAATGGCAGGCGACTCACACCAAAAGAGAATCCCCAATAAAAAGGAAAGGCATTTCCTTTAAACCTATAACACACGCAGTCTGAAAACAGGAAATTAATGCAACAAGTACTGATATAGAAATGGAATGTGTGCTGAAAGTAAGTGGGCCAGTATACAAACCCAACTGAACAATAGGTACAAGTACAAGTAAAAAGGGAAAAAAAGCTCTTGGATCGTCCATCGGGGAATCCAACTTGAAGGGTAGGTACAGAACTCGAACAAATCGTCCCTAAGGTATTTCCCGTCTAGTCTAGCTCCGAGAAGCCTCTTGTCCGTCCTCCTTAGCCTCGATCACTACTGACCATCGTCTGCACAGAACACAACAAGGTGTGGGTGAAGCCTGTGCAGGGGTGAGTATGACAATACTCAGTAGGGGAGCATGAGACCCCCGAAGGTCTCCCAGAATCCACCAATGATAAACCACCGAATAAAGATACAATCATTGTAATGACACGTAAATTTCAAGGAATTGTTTTTTCATAAATTCGTTGGAATTTTACCAGTGCACATTTTCTGACGGCACCCGATTCCGAGGCCTGGTGTGCCCAGACTAATTTTCTGATGTTTTTTTAAGCTTAAATTAACGCACGTAAGAAGTTTTCTTGAAAAAGTTGAATAAAACTTAAATGGATACTCAGATCAGAAATATGAGGGTATCGTAGTGATCAGGATGTCGGGTTTACCTTGGCATGACTTAAGTTTAGTCAGCATAGGCCTCCTGTGAGAAAACCTGAAAATGGAATAACCGTAAATAAAATAATTTAATAAAGTTATTTTATTTTTCAAATTCTTATAACTAACAAACGGTAACTCGGATTAAAAATCCGAGACTACTGCTGAACTTGTGAGGGTATGCTTCCTTTAAGAAAACACTAAATTTGGTCGGCGCGAACCACCTAATAAAGTTAGTTTTTGGTTGTTAATAAAATAATTAAGTGAAAATTATTTTATTGTAAAATTCAAAACTTCTAAACGGTAACTCGAATTGAAAATATGAGAGTACCATTGAGTTCATTGGGGCGTGTTTCTCATAAGAAGAGTCTAACCTTGACCGCACTGGGTCGAGAGAGACTGATAATAATTTTTCAAACTTTTTTTCAGATACGTTCAGTAAACGTACGAGCGTCATTTTATAACTTTTGAACCAATGCTCGGAATCGAATTCTAAGGGCATCGTTGAACTCGCAGTGCTAATATTTTCTTATGAAGACTTTCACCTCAACGACGGATGATCGGGTATGAATGTTAGTTTTTGGGGTTTTACGTGGGTTAATAAAATAAAATAATTGAATAATTTATTTTATTTTGTTGAATCCATGCAGTGCGGATAAAGTGGTTAGAAGCTACACTTGGGAGTTGGTGGTGGAACCAACACACCCTAACCTCCTATTTAATGGGGAGGGAGAGGAAACCTCTCAACCCCCCCCCATCAATTAATTTTATATGTCGACGTAAAATTAATTACACTCAATTAATTTTATGGGTCGACATAAAATTAATTGTTGTCAGTTAATTTTATGTGTCGATATAAAATTAAGTGCACTCAATTAATTTTATGGGTCGACGTAAGATTAATTGTTATTAGTTAATTTTATTTGTCTACGTAAAATTAATTGCTCTCAATTAATTTTATGAGTTGACATAAAATTAATTGTTGTCAGTTAATTTTCTGGGTCGACGTAAAAAATTAATTGTTGTGAGGTAACTTTATGTGTTAACATGAAATTAATTTCTGTCAATTAATTTTATGTGTCAACATAAAATTAATTCGTGTCATATGTTTTGATGCAGGATATGTGGGGGAAACTTCTTGGCATCCTCCACTCTTACGTTGTGCCAACGCACCTCTTAAATTGCGCCAACACAATTTAATTCACCCGACCCCATTTTTAAATTAAGTAACTTCATCATTGGAATTTAGGATGGTTCCAAATAAATGAACCGTCATAAATTCCATGATGGTTACATACCTCTCCCCCTCTCTTATATATAGGGAGCTTGGGAGATGTTTTTGGGATGGATTCACCAAGAGACAAAGCGCTGGTAATGTATTGCGACGCCCAAAACATGGGGAAATCTTATCCTCTCCAACAAAGTACGTGAAGAACGCCAATGAAGATATTCCACACGATTCTTCTTCGACCTTCCTTCCCTAGAAACCTATCCTCTAAAACATCGTCAGTGAACTTACACAGCTCGAAATTGGGGACGTGTGGCGGACGCGACGAACAACGGTCTTCATCGTCTCCCTTATGCGACTCTGCCAACGAGCGATGAGCAAGAGGTAGGAGTTTTATTTTTATTTAAAGTATGAACTTTTACAATGTTCTTCCTTTCTCTCAAAATGAAGAAAGGTGGTTGTTTTGCTTTATACTTGTGAGAACCTATTGCTACTAACCTAAACACAGAGGGTCCGGGCCAATCCAACATGGCATGACCCCTCCGTTGTTCTTTTTGTGATTACTCCACAATGGCATGGTAATGAGGCGATGGCGACGAAGGCAGCGAACAAAGGTCGCGCTTCACGTGGCCTCCATGAACTATGCTGCCCCCATGGCTCCCCGGCATGCACCCGGTGCCCCGTGCCCCTACCGGCGCACTGCTGGTGCACCCCGGCGCCCCCTGGTGTGCTGCCCAGCCAGCCTTGTGCCCCACACCCTTGCCGGCGGCCTACCTGGCGCCCCGGTGCCCCTGTCGACGGCCTGCCCGGTGCACCCCAGTGCACTCGCAAAACCCTTTCACAATACTCGGCACGCCCCCGCGTGCTGCCCAACGTTCGTCACCCTACCTGGCGCACCCGTGCCCTACCCAGTGCGCTCGCGGCCAGCCGGAGCCCAATCGGTCCGACCGCGCCCCGTACGGTCTGCTCGCTGGCCACCCGGTCACCGGCCTGCTTAACCGTCCCGTGACGGCCCCATGGTATCCCTGGTCGAACCAGCCATGTCTCCTGGATCGAGTTACCGAGCCTCCTACGTGGCGACTATGGGGCCGAACCTCCCTCACAATCTGCTGGGTCGGGCCCAGGGGATCGGGTCAAAACATAGCGTGATGACTCGCCCAATGGGCCAGGTCAGACCCAATGTGTCTGACCGGTTCGACCCAGACGAGGTTGGCCCAGTTTGGGTTAGGCTGAGTTGGTCTGACCGGGTCGGACCGGACCCGGGCTCATTACTGGCCCATTACCTTCTTGGGCCATATCTTTGGCACCAGACGTCAGTTTGACGAACCGTCAGCGGCGCCGATACTCTTGGACCATAGCCGTCCCATTGAGTATACCCCATGGGAGTTTGGAGTATAGTTGAGATTTGACCAGGTTGGTTCCTATATGAAACCAACCGGGCCCTCGGAACAAAGAGGCAAATAACTCACGAACCAGGCGTTCGATTGACGCGCCGTCTGTTGCGTTAAGACCCCTGTGATGAGGCGGTCCTTTGTGAAACATCTTCGTGTTACTTTTTATACTTGTAGTATCGACCAGTTGCTCATGGAGAAAATCCTCTCGGAGGCGAGCATACGGAGTACGGTGACCTTGTAGCTGGCTGAGACATGATGACTGCTTGTTCAATATGATTCGGAGTGACTTCCATAGCCTAGTGGGGAGCACTACTTTTTGAGGTGGTAGAACCCTGGCAGAGGAGCACTACTTTGTGAGGTGGCAGACACGCGGTACTCGATAGGAGGAGTACCTCTGTAGGCTATGAGGGGGAGCACTACTGTGTGACGTGGCAGACCCATGGCGGAGGAACACTACATTGTGATGTGGAAGCCCCGCGGTACTCGACAGGAGGAGTACCTCAGCAGTCTAAAGTTAGTGAGTGACACCTCGAAGTCGTGACAAGACTATTACACTTGACAGAGGAGGAGTTCTCCAGTAGCCATGTTTTTTTTCATCGTGAATAAAAATCCTGGTTTGTGGTGAGTCAATGACCTTTGTGTTTTCCTCATGATTGAGATGGGTTGCTTGATAACTTAGGTATATGTATGGGAATATAACTACATAAAGGTTATCTATTTATATCATTCTTTGTGGTTTATCCTTGTTGGATTTAGAGAGACCTTGAGGGTCTCGGGGTCCCTACTGAGTATAGTTATACTCACCCCTGCACGGGCTATGCCCGCACCTTGTTGTGTTGGATGCAGACGATGGACAACACTGATCGTGGTTGAGGCTTATAGAACTGGATGGTACCAGGAGGTGGACTTCACAACGAGACAGTACCCAGATGTGGAATTCACAATGAGACGGTACTCGGAGTTGGACTTCAAGACGAGACGGTACACGGAGGTGACAGACAGACATGGAGAGATGAGGTGGCCATTTGTACCTACCCTTCAGGTAGGAACACCAAAGGATGATCTCGGAGCAGCTTGACACCTTCCTGCTATTTTTTCTTTTTCTTGTACTTTATTGTTGGGCTTCTATTTCCATCCCCCTTTGTACTTTCAGCACACTTGTCTTATTTCTTTACTTAGTGTTTTCTTCCACTTGTACTCTGGTTGTGTGTTTGTTTGCATTTCATAAAGGTAATGCCTTCCCTTTTTATCGGGATTTACACCTTTGGTGCTTGTCACCAGCCCCTGGCCTATGGAAGGTGGGCTTGGGGTAGTCATGACACGGTCCCCGAGGACGGGTCATGACAAATTGGTATCAGAGGACGTCAGTTCTACCGCAGAACTTATGAATATGATATTTTCTTTCTGTGAAGCAATAATGTTAAGCATTCCGAGTGTGGTTTTCAGTTCAGGGAGTCCAATGTTGGTGTGGAGGACGACATATCCATACACCAGGACCCAGACATCTGATTTCTGACTGAGTGAATGAAAACACTGTTTACATGTGTGTTTTCAAAATATTTCCTTTAAATCAGCTCAAATCAGGTCAGCTCACCAGGTATAGTCTTTTGAACATGTCACATCTATTTCTTTCAGGATGCCTCCCCGAGGACGACCTGTTGGGGCCCCGATAGTTGTACGTACTATCAGCCCGCCGAGCGGTGAGGCCTCAGTACTGGGCCCTCTTCTAGTTGAGGCACCAGAGGGGGCACCAGTGGTACTGCCAACCGTTGGACCACCAATGCCACTAGTCCCAGTAGCAGGCGATGCACGCCGCTTTAGCGCGCTGCACGAGTTCCACCACCAGAGGCCACCCAAGTTTCGGGGATAGACGGACCCACAGGCGGCTGAGGATTGGCTGGAGGCTATGGTGAGAGTCTTCAGGCTAGTAGGGACACCAGCAAACTTTATGGTGATCCTTGATGCCAACCTCCTTCAGGCAGCAGCAGGCAGATGGTGGAGCCTGATGCTCCAGATGCATGATGAGGTGTCACTTCTGTGGGAAGACTTTGAGAGCTTGTTCCGTGAAGAGTTTGTACCAACCACCCTTTGAGCAGTGCATATATAGGAGGTACTGCATCTTTAATAGGGTAGCATGACAGTGGTGCAGTATTCAGCGAGGTTCACTGACCTCTCGCACTACTCCACTGGTATGGAATGGGACCCATTTTTTAGGGCCCGGACCTTCGAGCAGGGGCTTAGGCGAGAGATTAGAGTTTCAGTTGTTTATCACAGCATCTTGATGCAAACTGGGGTGTTGGAGCGAGACCTCTTAGTGGAGAGTTTCATTGCTGAGCAGGATCCACTACTAGCTGGTATGTAGTGGAGTCTTCTGCAGCTGGAAGTAGAAAGATGACGTAGAGGTCCAAGAGGGCCAGACCTACAGGTGGTCGGCCGCACGACTCAGGGTCGGTAGTGCGAGGCACCAAGGGAAGTGACAGAGCCAGACCTTCCATGCTGTGTTACACATGCGGTGGACAGGGTCACATGGCTCGTGACTGTCTGACCCACCGCTCGGATGATCAGAAGATAGATGAAGGGCCTCCCAGGAAGAGACAGAGGTTCGATCGAGGCGGACTGTAAGGAGCCGGAGACAGAGGTAGGGGAGCTGGTCATGCAGCTAGAGGTGGATGACGCTTCGAGGTGTTGCCACCACCACCACCAGGAGGTCCACCCTGACCACAGGGAACATGTTGACATGGAAGAGAACAACTTCAGGGAGATGAAGCAAACGACTATGGAGCTCCGGAAGCAGAGGGACATGAGCATGAATAGTTCCATGAATAGAGGCCTTTGTTCTTAGTGTTTCTAGTTTCCATGATGTTGTTGTTTGTGGTTTTTATGTGTCTTTGTACTTGAGCTGCAGAAATAAAAGACACTTGTCCTTGTGACGTTTTCTTTTCTTCCCTTTTGTGTGGTTGATACTGAGAGGTTCTGATTAAAACTGTTGACTTGACCCTCACTTTCTAGATTTTTACTGGAGGAGACCCAATGACCACACACTGATGCCGACAGTGTGACTCAACCCTTGGAAGAGAGAGTGACGGTTGGATCTCTTGGTAGTAGCGTCTAGGCCTTACGACGTCATCCATGACATGAAATGTACCGTTCATGTCAGGATTGACTGTATTAGGCAAAGAACAAGGTTTATCTAGAGGATGAGACAAGATTTCCCTTTTTTGGAAAAGGAGAAATCTAAGTAGCTCTTGTAAGACCAGAGATGGTGCGGGCTACGATGGAGAAGGTGCAGATCATCCATGAGTGGATGAAGACTGCACAGTGCAGACATAAGTCCTATGCTGATAGGAGACGGAGACCACTGGAGTTCGAGGATGGCGACCACGTTTTATTACGGTTCTCACCTCGACATGGACTATAGAGATTTGTCCGGGGCGGCAAGTTATCTCCGTGCTTCATCTATCCATTCCACCTTAGTTTCACCGGGTGTGTGATGTCTTTCCACGTATATCAGCTGAGGAGGTACGTGCACGAACCGAACCACATCATCAATCACGGGGAGCTGGACATCGACGACGAGACGACATTCTTGGAGGTTCTGGTGGAGATCAAGGATCGACAGGATCGGGTCCTTCATGGAAGGTCAGTTCCTCTAGTGCGCGTTCGTTTGTAGCACAAGAACCTCCAGGAGAGCACTTAGGAGCAGGAGGCTCAGATGTGTGCTCGGTACCTCCTTTAGTTTCCCTAGTTTTTGTTGTAGCTTTACGCGGACGTAAAGCCCTGAGGTGGGAGTAATGTAAAGACTCGTAAATTTCAAGGATTTGTTTTTTCATAAATTCATTGGCATTTTATGAGTACGCAGTTTTTGAAGACACCTGATTCTGAGGCCTGGTGTGCCCGGAATAATTTTTGATGTTTTGTTAAGCTTAAATTAACACACTTAAGCAGTTTTCCTGAAAAAGTAGAATAACTATTAAACAGTTACTCAGATCAGAAATCTGAGGGGACCATTATGCTTAGGATGGTGGGTTTACCCTAGGTGTGACTTATGTTTAGTCAGCACATGCCTCTTGTGAGAAAACCCAAAAATGGCATAACCGTAAATAAAATAATTAAATAAAGTTATTTTATTTTTCAAATGCTTATAACTCAGAAATGGTAACTCGGATTAAAAATCTAAGACCACCGCTAAACTTGTGAGGGTATGCTTCCTTTAATAAGATACTAACTTTGGCTGGCACGATCCAACTGAGAAAGTTAGTTTTTGGCCGTAAATAAAATAATTAAGTGGAAATTATTTTATTGTAAAATTCATAACATCTAAACGCTAACTCGAATTGAAAATCTGAGAGTAATGTTGAGTTCATTAGGGTGTGTTTCTCCTAGGCAGATCCTAACCATGACCACAGTGGGTTGAGGGTGACTGATAATAATTTTCTAAACTTTTTTTTCGGGTATGTTCAGTAAACATACAAGCGGCGTTTTATAACTTTTGAACCGGTTCTCGGAATCGAATTCCAAAGGCACCATTGAACTCGCAATGCCGATATTCGTTTAAGAAGGCTTTCACCTCAACGACGGATGATCGGGTATGAAAGTTATTTTTTGGGGTTTTACGTGGGTTTAAAAAATAAAATAATTGAATAATTTATTTTATTTTGTTGAATCCATGCAGTGCAGATAAAGTGGTTAGAAGCTCCACTTGGGAGTTGGTGGTGGAACTGCCACACCCTAACCTACCATTTAATGGGGAGGGAGAGGAAACCTCTCAAAACCCCCATCAATTAATTTTATATGTCGACGTAAAATTAATTACACTCAATTAATTTTATGGGTGGATGTAAAATTAATTATTGTTAGTTAATTTTATGTGTCGACGTAAAATTAATTGCACTCAATTAATTTTATGGGTCGAGGTAAAATTAATTGTTGTCAGTTAATTTTATGTGTCGATGTAAAATTAATTTCTCTCAATTAATTTTATGAGTTGACGTAAAATTAATTGCTGTCAGTTAATTTTCTAGGTCAACGTAAAAAGTAATTGTTGTGAGTAAGTTTTATGTGTCGACGTGAAATTAATTTCTGTTAATTCATTTTATGTGTCAACATAAAATTAAATTATGTCATATGTTTTGACACAAGATATGTGGGGGAAACTTCTTGGCATCATCCACTCTTACGTTGTGCCAACGCACATCTTAAATTGCGCCAACGCAATTTAATTCGCCCGACCCCCCTTTTAAATTAAGTAACTGCATCGTTGGAATTTAAGAAGGTTCCAAATAAATGAACCGTCATAAATTCCACGATGGTTACATACCTCTCCCCCTATATTATATATAGGGAGCTTGTGAGAAATTTTTGGGACCGCTTCACCAAGCGATGAAGTGCTGGTAAAGTATTGCAACTCCCACCACTTGGGGAAATCTTATCCTCTACAACGAAGAATGTGAAGAACGCCAACGACGATATTCCACGCGATTCTTCTTCAACCATCCTTCCCCAGAAACCTATCCTCTACAACATCATCAATGAACCGACGTAGCTCAGAATTGGGGACGCGTGGTGGACGCGACGAATAACGGTCTTCATCATCTCCCTTCCGTGACTCCACCAACTAGCGTCGAGCAAGAGGTAGAGGTTTTATTTTTATTTAAAGTATGAACTTTTCCCATGTTCATCATTTCTCTCAAAACAAAGAACAGTGGTTGTTGTGCTTCATACATGTGAGAACCTATTGCTACCACCCTAAACGCGGAGGGTCCGGGCCAAACCAACATGGCCCAACCCCTCCGTTGTTCTTTCTGTGATGACACCACGTCGGCACGGCAATGAGGCCACGACGACGAAGGCGGCGAAAAAAGGTCATGCTACCCGCGGCCTCCGTGAACTGCACCGCCCCCGCGGCTCCCCGGCATGCACCCGGTGCCTCGTGCCAATGCCGGCGTACCCCGGCGACCCCCGGTGTGCTGCCCAGCCAGCCTCGCGCCCCGCGCCCTTACCGGCGGCCTACCCGGCGCCCCCAGCGCCCATGCCGGCGGCCTGCCTGGTGCACCCCAGCGCCCCCGCGGTGCCCTGTCGCGCTACCCGACGTGCCCCTGTGCGCTGCCCGGCGTTCGTCACCCTGCCTGGTGCACCCGCGCCCTGCCCGGTGCACCCGCGGCCAGCCAGAGCCCAGCCGGCCTGCCCGCGCACCGCGCAGTCTGCCTGCTGGCCTCCCGGTCACAGGCCTGCTGAATCGGCCCGCGACGCCCCCGTGGTTTTGCTGGTCGAACCATCCCGGTCTCCCGGGCCGAGTTACCGAGCCGCATACGTGGCGAATATGGGGCCAAACCGCCCTCGCGATCCGCTGGGCCGGGCCCAGAGGACCGGGTCAAAACCTAGCTGGCTGACTCGCCCAATGGGTCGGGTCAGACCTAGTGAGTCTAACCGGTTCGACCCAGACCAGGTCAGCCTAGTTTGGGTTAGGCTGAGTTGGTTTGACCAGGTCGGACCGGACCCAGGCTCATTATAGGCCCATTACCTTCTTGGGACATATCTTTGGCACTGGACGTCCATTTGACGAACCGTCAGTAGCGTCAATACTTTTGGAGCATAGCTGTCCCTTTGAGTATACCCAATGTGATTTTGGGGTATATTTGAGATTCGGCCGGGTTGGTTCGTATATGAAACCAACCGGGCCCCCGGAACAAAGAGGCTAATAACTCACGAACCTGGAATCCAATTGACACGCTGTCTATTGCGTTAAGACCCCTGTGATGAGGCGGTCCTTTTTGATACTTCTTCGTGGGACTTTGTGATACTTGGAGTATCCACCAGTGGCTCGTGGACCGTATCCTCCCAGAGGCAAGCATACGGAGTACGGTGACCTTGTAGCTAGTTGAGACCTAATGACTGCTTGTCGGATTTGATTCGGAGTGACTTGCATAGCCTAGTGGGGAGCACTACATTGTGAGGTGGCAGACCCATGGAGGAGGAGCACTACTTTGTGAGGTGGCAGACCTGCGGTACTCGATAGGAGAAGTACCTCCATAGGCTATGAGGCGGAGCACTAATGTGTGAGGTGGCAGACCCATGGTAGAGGAGCACTAATTTGTGAGGTGGCATACCCACGGTAATTGACAGGAGGAGTACCTCAGCAGTCTATGGTTAGTGAGTGACACCTCAGAATCGTGACAGGACTACTGCACTCGATAGAGGAGGAGTTCTCCAGCAGCTGTGTTTTTCGTCATCATGAATAACAATCCTGGTTTGATTTGAGTCAATGACCTTTTTGTTTTCCTCATGATTGAGATGGGTTAATTGATAACTTAGGTATATGTATGGGCATATACCTAAGTAAAGGTTATCTGTTGAGATCTTTCTTTGTGGTTTATCCTTGTTGGAATTAGAGAGACCTTGAGGGTCTCGGGGTCCCTACTGAGTATCGTTATACTCACCCCTGCACGGGCTATGCCCGCATCTTGTTGTGTTGGATACAGATGACGGAAAACACTGATCGTGGTTGAGACTTGTAGGAATGGACGGTACCCAGAGGTGGACTTCACGACGAGATGATACTCGGAGGTGGACATCATGATGAGACGGTACCCTGAGGGGGACTTCATGATGAGATGGTACCCGGAGGTGACAGACGGGCGTGGAGAGTTGAGGTGGCCATCTGTACTTACCCTTCAGGTAGGAACTCTGAAGGACGATCCAAGAGCAGCTTTACACCTTCCTACTATTTTGTCTTTTCCTTGTACTTTACTGTTGGGCTTGTATTTCCATCCCCCTTAGCACTTTCAGCACACTTGTCTTATTTCTTTACTTAGTGTTTTCTTCCTCTTGCACTCTGGTTGTGTGTTTGTTTGTGTTTCTTAAAGGTAATGCCTTCCCTTTTTATCTCGATTTACACCTTTGGTGCTAGTCGCTAGCCCATGGCCTATGGAAGGCGGGCATGGGGTAGTCATGGCACGGGCCCCAAGGACGGGTCATGATAATCATGATATATCAACCAACCATACTTAGGTATATTCCAATACTTATACCTATGTTACCAATCACAATCCGGCTCTAACTCTCAAGCCCAAGCACAAACCATTCAACAAAGGAAATAAATTCAATAACCACGATGAAAATTATTGAAATACAAGACTCACCTCACACAGGTATACAACTTATGTATAGGGGTGGAGATGATTACGTGTAGCCACTGAATCATCTCCTCTGTCGAACCCAAGTAGGATCCTCGAACAGCATCGGTGCTATCAAAGCCATGGAGGATCCTTGTACAGAAGTCATTGCTGTCAAACCCAAGGAGGATCCTGGTATAGTATCGTCGTTGTGGAACCCATGAAGGATCCTGGTACATAAGTCCTCATTTTTGTACCCATGGAGGATCCTGGTACAGTATCATCACTGTCGAACCCACAGAGGATCCCATCATCTCAGACAGAGCCAGCCATAGGGTTCCCGCACATAGCACACTCGATTCTGGGATGGTCCGCTCCTCCATCCAATTGTCGATACATCAACTACCTTGAAGTCTCAAGTTGATGTATCATGTTGTTTCGTCTCATCATAAGAAACCCAACGCGATAGACGGTGCATCAATCAGACGCCCTGTCTGTGAGTTATTGTCATTTCTGTTCCAGGGGCACGGTTGGATTTTATGTTCAAACCAACCTGTCATACCAGAACTGTGTCCAAACCTAAAGTGGGTTAATCAAAAAGAATCGTATCGCTCCAATATTTCCATCACCATAGATGTTTCATCGATTGGACACCAGTAGCCTGAGTTATGGGTGATTAGGTGTAATCGGGTATGACGGGTTCGAGTCTGGTCCCACCCTGTTGGATCGACCCGACTCGACCCAACCTGGGTTCGGACTGGGGTCTGACCTCGTTCGTGGGTCTAACCCAACCCAAAGGGGTCGCCCAGTCCAAAGGTAGCCCGTCCAGGCCCGGCTGGCCGTGTGGCCCGGCCCGGATGGCCGCCGGGCCTAGCCTGGATGGCCTTGGGGCCCGGCCCGGCTGGCTGTGAAGCATGGCCCGGCTGGCCATGTGGTCTAGATGGCTGGCCATGATTGGCTAGCCAGGCGGCCTGGGTAGCAAATCCATGTGGCCCGGTGAGCCACACCGTGGCAGGGGCTACGCTCGCCCTTTGTTCGTAATGGCCAGCGCATGGTGCTAGACCCTGTAATCGCAGGACCCGAAGTGTCCCACCTATGTAGCGCACACCGGCAACCAGCTCAACCGGCCGCCCTCCCCTGTCCATTGTGTCCCACCTTGGTCGTATCCTCCTACTTCCCTTCGTATAGTGCAATGGCGTCGCACACCTCTGCCGCAACCAGTCATTGTTGTGTATCTCCTTCGTGTAGCGAGACAGTGTCACGCCCTCTTGGAGACCAAGTGGCCTTGGCACCGCCGGTTTCTTTTGAGGCTGGCCCGTTGCCGGCCGTCTTTGATCACCACGGTCTGTTCCTCCATCAGCAAAAAACAAGTTCAACCAAAGGGGGAAGGGTCGGCTGTGTTGGTGTATCCTGAACCCCCCCATGTTATGATTATAATATTCGGCATAATAAATACCAAAATATTAATGACGTAGAACGGAAACAAAAAAACTCAAAACCCTCTACCTTATTTGTTGATTGTTCTTTGAAGAAGGCGCGGGAAAAGGCGGAGTACTTTTTTTGACATCAGAAATCATCCAAGGAAGAAGTGTCGTCAGTGTTCTTCATGGGCAGCTCCTTCTCTTTTGGCTTGGTCGATGATCGAAGACGGTGTTCATCGTTCTCCGGTGGAAGGAGCGTTCTTAACATTCTTCATTGAGAGGATGAAGTTCTCTCTCAAGTCACACCCAAAATAATTGCCAACCAAATGAAATATTAGCTTTGTCTTTTATTTAATCTTTGTCTTGAATACCAAAGAATTCAAAAGTTAAATTAATTAAATGAGGGGGATTAATTAATTCTAAGTGGGTTGGAACAATTAATGAGGGATGTCCAAAAGCCTTCCCCCACTTAAAGAGAGTTACATGGGGGTTTAATATCATGTAGGCCCCACCTAACAATATCCAACCAAGGGAGGTTATGTGATGGTGGGCCCCACCTCCATCCTTCACGTGGAGGATTAAACCCCCATAAATAAAAATAAAAGTGACACTTTTATTTTTATTTAACTTAATAAAAAATACCCTAATCTAACTTCCAATCATGATAAAATGAAACTGCGGTGATGGTCTCCTTAATAAAATATCTGCACTGGGAGTTCAACGGTGCCCCTAGAATTCGATTCTGAGCACCGTTTCATGTGTTATAAAATCCTTCTCATACGTTTACTGAACGTACCCGAACCAAAGTACATAAATTGATTCCAGGAACATTGGGCCTTGGAATTAGGCACCGTTAGAAACTGCGATGCTGAAAGCGGTGCTGAAACTCTAGATAATTATGTCACAAATATCCTATAGTACCCTTCTAGTCCCAAGAAACTCTGTTCCTCCATTACACTCCTGGGTGGATCCCAAGAAAGTATTTCCTCGATCTTCACTAGATCCACTACAACTACAGCCTCTGAGATGACATGTCCCAGAGAGTATACCTCTCGGATCCAAAACTAGCACTTCAAGAGCTTACCAGAAAGTTGGTGATCTTATAGTGTGTCTAGTACTAGCCGAAAATGGTAGGCGTGTTCCTCCTCGGTAGCTGAGTAGATCAGAGTGTCATCGATGAAGACTACCACAAATAGATCAAGGTATTTCTAAAAGATCCTTTTCACAAGTCCCATGAACACTGCTGGTGTGTTGGTTATGCCAAATGTCATAACCAAGAAATTGTAGTGGCCATACCGGAATATGATGGTCATCATCTTCACATACTCATCCCGTACTCTGAGTTGGTGATAACCCGATCAAAGATCTATCTTCGATAACCAACACGCTCCCTTTAGTCGATCAAAGAGGTCGTCAATCCTCAGGTGTGGATACTTGTTATTCAAGGTCCCCAGGATCAGGTGATGATAATCAACACATAGTCACAAACTCACATCCACCTTCTTGGAGAATAAAATCGGGGATCCCTAGGGTGAAACACTGGGTCAGATAAATCCCTTCCCCTTCATGTCCTCCAGCTGTACCCACAGCTCATGAAGCTCTGTGGGAGACATCCAATATGCTGGAGTAGATATCATTGTCGTCCTAGGGTACTGGTCAATGTAGAATTAAACATCTCTACGAGGAGGTAGTCCTGGAACATCTTCATGGAAAACATCCACGTACTGATCCACCATAATAGGAAATCTCGGACTCCGCACATCAACCACTTTGAGAATGAGTCTATCCACCTAATGAGTGATCGGATGCCCCCTCCTCTGGGTAATTCCATCCAACGTTGAAAAGGCTCCCTTCTCTATGGTAAAGGTAAACCTCATCCCATCCTCATGGACAAACCGTACTTTCCTCTTAATACAGTCGATCTGAGAATAGACTTTAGTTGACCGGTGCATGCCCAAGATGACGTCGTAAGGATTTGACGCTGCTACGAGGAGATTCCAGCCGAAGATCTCTCATCCTAGAGTAAGATCACACTTATAGCACCAGTGTGTAATAATCTAGTCTTCTCCTGTAAGAGTCTTTAGTCATAATGATCGATCCAACGGCTCTGTTGGAATCTCTGAGCTGTAAATGAGGGCAGCGACAATAAAATAATTACTCTCACTCATGTCTATAAAAACTACAGCGAGGGTGGAGTAGACACAGATAGTACCTCGAATCATATCAGGTGAGCCATGGTCATTGGCCTCGACTACCTGGAGCTGAGCCCACCCCTGTCTTCCAGCTCCCTATGTTTGGGGTGGACCTCCTAGTGGTGGTAGGTAGGTAAGGCTTCGAAACATCGTCCACTACCTTCTACTCGGCCAACTCCTCTGCCAAGTCCTCCTTCTCCTAGAGAACCACCATGGTCGAACCTCTACCTTTTCCTGGGATGTCCCTATACTGTCTGCTGCTCATCTACATGGAGGGTCAAGCAGGCACGAGCCATGTGACCCTGCCCGCAGCATGCATAACATTGCATGATCCTCATATGGATAGCTCTGTCTCGTGTGCCCCACACAACCATACCAGTATCCTAGGGTCACCCACCTCATGTCCTGGTCTTCTTGGACCTTTGCGACATATGTCTACTACTAGTTGTAGAAGATTCCACTACTTGTTTCCCTATGGTGGGTCTCGCTACTGTTGATTGGTCAGCAAAAAAACTCTCCACAAGAAAGGCTCACTCCTGCACCCCTGCCTGCATCGGGATGCTGAGGGATATCATCGAAGACCTGATCTCATGTCTAAGTCCATTCTCGATGGTATGTGCCCTGATGAATGGGTCTCGTACCATATCAGTGGGGTAGCGTGAGAGGGCGGTGAACCTCACTGAGTACTGAGATACCATCATGCTACCCTGATGTAGATGCAGTAACTCCTATATCTGCACCGCACAAAGGGTGGGTGAAACCAACTCTGACCAGAAGAGACTCTTGAAGTCTTCCCAGAGTAGTGATGCCTCATCATGCACCTAGAGCATCAGGATCTACCATCTTCTTGCTGTTGCATGCAAGAGATTCATGGAAAAGATCACCATGAGGTCGGCTGGTGTCCCTACAAATCTAAAAATCTTGCAACATCCTCCAGCCAATCCTCAGCTTCTTGTGGGTCCGTCTCTCCCCGAAACTTGGGAAGCCTCTAGATTTGGAACTCGTTAAACACAATCAGATGGCATGAACTCTCTGCTACTATATCAGGTGGTATCAGTGGCCTAGCGAGTAGTGGTACCGCTGGTACCTCTGATGTGATGGGGCCTTGCACTGAGGCCTCATCTCTCGGTGGGATACTATCTCCTACGAAACTCAAAACCCTAGCTAGATACCTATGTGGGGAAATCCTAAAAAGAAACATGTGTGACACTATCAAACAATATACCTGGTGAGATGACACAAACTAATCACGATGAAAACTTTTCAAAGGAAACACACATGCAATCAATGTTTTTGTGCACCGAGTCAAAAATCATAAGATTCCTAGTGTATGGATACGTCGACCGCCGTACCAACACTAGTTTCCCTAAACTGATAACCACACCCAAAACACTTAACACTACAACTGTTATGATAATCATAGTCCATGTTCTGCAATAGAACTGACTCCTCTGATACCAATTTGTCACGACCCTTCCTTGGGGCCCAGGCCGTGACTACCCCAAGCATGCCTTCCATAGTCCAGGGGATGGTGACTAGCACCAAAGGAGAATCCCCGATAAAAAGGGATGTATTTTCCATTAAACCGGTAACACACATAGTCTGAACACAAGCAGTAAAAGAAAAAAGAACTAATATAGAAAAGGAATGTGTGCTGAATGTAAGTGGGACAGTATAAAAACCCAACTGAACAAAAGGTACAAGTACAAGTAAAAAGGGAAAAACAACTCCGAGATTATCCACTGAGGAATCCAACAAGAAGGGTAGGTAAAGAACTCGAAAAACTCATCCCTGAGGTACGTCCCATCTAGTCCAGCTCAAAGTAGCCTCACGTCCACCACTCTCAGCCTCGAACACTGCTGACCTTCATCTGCACAGAACACAATAAGGTGAGGGTGAAGCCCGTGCAGGGGTGAGTATAACAATACTAAGTAGGGGACTCCAATAACCCTGTAGGATTCCTAGAATCCACCAAGGATAAACCACATAAGAAAGATTCAATTACGAATTATCAACCAACCATACTTAGGTATATTCCCATACATATACCTAAGTTACCAATCACAGTCTGACTCCAACTCTCAAGCCCAAGAACAATCCATTCCACAAAGAAAATAAAGTCAATCATCACATTGATAATGATTGAAAGACAAGACTCAGCACACATTGGTATTCAACATATGTAGAGGGGTGGAGATAATTAGGTGTAGCCACTGAATCATCTCCTTTGTCAAAACCACATAGGATCCTTGAACAGTATCAGCATTGTTGAACCCACGGAGGATCTTGGTACAGAAGTCATTGTTGTCGAACCAATGGAGGATTTTGGTACAGTATCATCACTGTCGAACCCATGAAAGATCCTAGTATAGAATTCACCGCTGTCAAACCCACGAAGAATCCTGGTACAGTATCGTCACTGTCAAACCCATGGAGGATCCCATCATCTAAGTCGTAGCCACCAATAGGGTTCACGCACACAGCATGCTCGATTCTAGGAGGGTCCACTCATTGAACCTAGTTTCAATACGTCAACTACCAGGATGTCTCGAGTTGATGTATCTCAAAGTTTTGTCTCATCATTATAAACCCAACGTGAAAGACAACGCATCAATCAGATGCCTGGTCTGTGAGTTATGGCATTTCTGTTCCAGGGGCCCGGTCGATTTTTATGTTCAAACCAACCCAAAAATACGCCAACTATGTACAAACCTCAAGTGGGATATTCCAAAAGAATCTTCTTGCTCCATGATTTTTGTCGCTGCAAAAAATTTGTCGATCGGACACATGTAGCCCGATTTATGGGCGATTAGGTGTAATCGGGTCTGACGGGTTCGCGTATTGTCCAACCCTGTTGGACTGACCTGACCGGACCTGACACGGGTCTGGACTAGGGTCTGACCCGGTCCGTGGGTCGGACACGACACGAAGTGGAGGGCCAGGCTGAAGGCGGTCCGGCTGGCCGTGTGGCCCCGCCCGGCTGGCCATGTGGCCCGACCCGCAAGGCCGGGTGGCTCGACCAGGCTGGTTGTGTGGCCAGGCTCGGCTAGCTATGGGGCCTGGCCCAGCTGGCTGGCCGCGGGGCTCGGCTGGCCATGCCGCATGGCCTGGAGAGCCATGCTGTGGGGGGGGGGGGGGGTTTGTGCCCCCCTTTGTTTGTATCGGTCGGCGCATGGTGCCAGCCCCTATAATAGAGAGACCCTAAGGGTCCCACCTGTGTAGCATGCACTGGAATCTGGCTCAGCCGGCCGCCCTTCCCTGTCCACTGCGGCTTTAGGCCATGGGTCTTCTCTGGTGCAGCGCAATGGCGCCACACCCATGCTCTCCCACCGCAGCCCGCCCCGGCTGCGATCCTGCACCACAGGAGAAGCGCATCAGCGCCACGCCTCTCCGCCGCAGCCCGCCTAGGTCACAGCCTCCTTCTACCCTCCGTGCGGAGAAACAACACTGCGCACCTCCGCCACGGCCCATCATGTCCGCAACCCTCCTTTGCGTAGCAAGGCAGTGTCACGCCCTCTTGGCGACCCGACGACCATTGCATCGCCAGTTTCTTTCACGGCCAGCCCGTCGCTTGCCATCGTTGTTCATCATGGTCCGTTCCTCTGTCATCAACAAACAAGATCAACCAAGGGGGGAAGGGTCGGCCATATGGGTGCGGTCTAAACCCCCCAGGTTATGTTGATAACATTCGCCATAATGAATACCAAAATATTAATGATGTAGAATGGAAACAAAACAACTCAAATCACCCTACCTTGCATGATGATTATTCGTTGATGAAGTCGCGGTAAAAGGTGATGTCATTTCATTGACATCAGATAGCATATGTGGAAGAAACATTGTTGGAGTTCATCGTGGGTGGCTCCTTCTCTTGTGACTTGGTCAAAGATCGAAGACGGTGATCATCGTTCTTTGGTGGAAGGAGTGTTCTCCGCGTTCTTCATTAAGAGGATGGAGTTCTCTCTCTAGTACCACCCAAAAGAATTTCCAACCAAATGAAATAATGGATTTGTGTATTATTTAATCGTTGGCTTGAAATCAAAATAATTCAAAAGATAAATTAATTAAATGAGGGGGTTCAATTAATTCTAAATGGGTTGGCACAATTAATGAGGGAAGTCCAGAAGCATTCCCCTACTTAAAGACAGTTACATGGGGGTTTAATATCATGTGGGACCCATCTAATAATATCCTCCCAAGGGAGGTTATGTGCAGGTGGCCCCCACCTCCATCCTCTACTTGGAGGATTAAACCACCCCATATAAAATTAAAAGTAACACTTTTATTTTTATTTAACTTAATTAAAAATACCATAAACTAACTTCCAATCTTGATAAAACGCAACTGCAGTGAGGGTCTCCTTAAGTGAATACAAGCGCTGTGAGTTCAACGATGCTCTCAGAATTCAATTCCAAGCACTGGATCAAGATTTATAAAATCCAGCTCGTACGTTTACTGAACGTAACTGAAAAAAACATCAAAAATTAATTCTAGGCACACCGGACATCGGAATCATGCACTGTCAGAAACTACTGACTTGTAAAATTCCCATGCATTTAAAAAAATCCCATGAAATTTCTAGGTCTTTACGACTATTTCTTAATAGTAAGTTGATTCAACAATCAATAATACACCCACTTACTGAGGGTCTCATCCTCCTTCTTGTAGAACTGCTTGAGTGAACCCTATGGATATGTATATCTTTGGAAAAATATTTTTCCATTCTGGCCCTCTAACTACATTATAGAGTAATTTAAGATCAATAGGGTCTATCCCTTATAAATGAATGGATATAGGTTCTACTCTAGGAATAATATCTTTGGTGATTTGAACCTATCTCTCAAAAGGTATCCCAGAAAAGTCTTCTCGAAAGTCATATCAGAATAAATCCATCACTAGAGGAAAGATAGTATTTCATAACATAATGTAATAAACATAAAGGCTTGATATCTAGGTTTACACTCCTCTCAACCCATGATGCTTAGGTCATTATTGACTTTTCTAAATGCCTTGTTCAACCATGTAAATATAAATACCACCTTTTAGTGATAACATTGAAACCCTCTAGTGATAATTGTTGATATAGGATTTTTAGGGAACCAAATATCCTATATAGTGAATGATATATAATTCTATCATCTCATGGATGAAATGGTTCCATAAGAAATAGTAACTACCATTCTTGAGTGGCCACCCATTGCATTGTTGTACACTCTTTGATCATACTCCTACTAGACTATCATGATTCAACACTTCAAAAAAGTACTGAATAATAAGCCCAAGAAATTCCATAATATACTTTAATATGAAATATAATGAAGTTCCTATTTTAAAAATAGAATATCTTAAATTATAGCTCCTAAGATCATACGTTGTATTGTAGATGGACCAATACTTAGATCATCAGGAATAAGTAGTAAAAAATGTCACTATCCATATCCCCAAAAATATTATACTACCTAACTACCTTCATAAGGAACACTATACTGGAACATCATATCATAATTCTTTTTTACTCAAGCACATCCTCCTCATTATATTTTATGCATGGTAGTACTACATCTCCCATTCTGGTGGGGATCTACAAATCCTTCTCCAGAAATTATATCTATTATGAATTCTCTATCATCGGGAATAGATTGGATGCTCCAAGAAAATCCATGGACATGTCCCATTCAGTCACCTACTCAGTACTCAATTGATTCCTCTCCACATATTTTCTTCACATGGATTTACCTCAACAATGATGGAATATAAAAAAAATACTAGTAGGAATACTCTGGTCACCACTTTTATATTAAGAAACTTCTAAGAGACACTTTATTTCCCTTGATAAACATCATCCCTTCATAGGGTTAGACTAACCTACTTTATACCATCCTCTTCTCCCAAGTTATGCTCAAAGATAATTTTATAGTTTACAAATTCTAAAATGGTTTCGAGTCAGATGATATTCACCTGATATTGGATGGAATACTTAATCCCATCCTCAAATTGTAATTCACATGATAGATCATCCCTAGAAAAATTGGGTGAAAATGATGAATCCTAATGAAGTGAGATGAATATTCTATAATGGGTATAGTACCCTACTATAGGAAAAAAAATCTAATGTTCGATCATCTCTCAATATCTTGGGAAATAAGTAGTCATAGAGGCTAGTTTGGAAATCACACTATACATGGTCCCGATGTTGAATTTATTAATTTAGAACATCCCTCAAATGCTTGATATTTGGAACATATAAACTAAAATCCTTACCCTTTATTTTAGGGGTGTCTCTACATTCTCAAAGATCAATCAAATGGCCTCCAGAAATTAGTATGCTTCTTGGGGCCACCATTCACTAAAAAAGTAGGTAGATGCTTCTTTTGAAACTCTCACTTCAACATGGTCATAGTCGGTGTATGTTGAGAAGAACCCTCCATATAATACACTAATTATAGTAATATATCTTTGAGTTAATATTAGATACCCAAACAACGAAAAATATAAGGTTCCACAAGTTTCAAAACATAAGGTAACACTAATGATTCAAGTCCCATCACTTCCAGAGCAAGGTAACCTCCAGCCTCCATACTTTTGACCTGATGTCATTGTGGAGGAATTAATATATAATTCCAATAACATTACTTAAACACGATATCAAGTATAATGATTTAAATTAGGAAAACAAAAATAGACTCATGGACTATTTTTAATAAATTTACCTATTATAGCATTATAGATATACAATCTCACTAACCAAGAAATATTAACACAACTACCTAAGAATAATGTTAGGGTATTGGTATGGTTTCATAATTTTAATCACATAGATTCCAATATTTGGAGTTTCAATTGAAATTTGTTGAGAAAAATTCCATTTTTTAACTATTGGATTCCTCATTTATTGGAAAACAATTTATTTATGATTTATAATATAATAAAATTAATGTTTTTACTCTGATATAGTTTGATGAAGTACCATTCCCAAGTTAAAAATTCTTAATTTTGTTAAGTTAACATTTTAAACTCATGTAACTGCTACTAGACCATTATATATGGTATCAAGATGTAAAAATCTATATATGAAATGTGATCCAACACAACACACCAACCCATATTCTAGAGGCTACTAACTAGAGACTTGGGTGTATGGCAGTATAGTGGGGAGACTATACCATCATTATCAGAGTGGATCACATCGGTAAATATTAAAAAAGAAGAAAAAATATAGTAATCAAATAGAAAAATTCATAATACTCTAGATATAAATATATAATAAACTCAGAGATGAATCATATACAAAAAATATGATGAAGTGTATTTAAAAAAATATAAATTTAACATACATGGAAGAAAGTGTACAATAAAATACATGTACAAAAAAAGAAAAAAAGAGATCAAGAACAATCCCCAAGATCCTCATAATCACTCTCTATGTAATCTTCCAAAAGTATCTCATGCTAATATATATTAATCATCCATTGTCTGATGATTTAATTTTTCCCTACCTACACCCAATAAGTATGTAGGAGTAGTAATCGGTGTCCTAAACAGGCTGTGAGTAATATCCAGTAGGCCACCACCAATAGTTTTTATAACTAATCATGTATGTGAATATAAAATATAAGATGTGAATGATTACCAAATGTATATAAACAAGATATATTCAATCCATATCATGCTCGGGCTTCTAATGGGACCTCTAGATGATCAAACCTATATCAAAATAAATCAGGAGTCTCTGATTTTGTGATAGTCAATTTGGTTATGGTTCAAGGAAACATAATCAAGGTTTCCATATAATAATAATATAGGACCCAAGGTGAAATTTATGAATCAATGAACCTATATGGTCAATCCAAGTTACAATATTCGACTACACAGACTGCCTATCAGATTCTAGCATAATGCAAGGGATGAACCCATAACATTTCACTAAAAAAGTCCTTAACTGAGTTTTTTTGGAGAAAATTAAAACAAATCCAGATATAAACATGACTAATTCCCAATAGGATAATCTATGGTATCACATGTAAGAGGATATCAATATGAATCCAAGATGATAATCCATTGAAATTTTATTCTACATATTGATAATGGATCTATGGTCCCCTATTGGGGAAGCACTAAAATATAAAATAATCAAATTCCAAGGTACGTATGTCACATTCAAACTGGATGGATGAACCATGGTGGCATCTTCTAAGTCCTCAAGGAATTACCTCAAGAGTTCAATGTTGGATCATGTGTGAATAATCATTTAAAATGAAAGGGGTCTATAAATATTCGGTACATAACATTTAATTAGTAAACATAGTTCATTTAGTTTCAAGAAAGTTACAATTCATTAAGATTCATGTATATTAGTTCATTTTATCAGAATTGGTAAAAGGACCAACCGAAGGATACTTGAAATTTTAAATTTCATTAGTTTAATTCCTAAATTAATTTACCATTCCCAAATATGGGTAAGGGGATATTTCCAAACCACACGTAGTTAATTAAGTCAATTTTCCATTTTTCTTTACCAAGATCCAAGACAAACACACACAAGTGGTGTTCTGGATAATTACATGAAATTTTCATTAAGGATGTATAACATGACACACCCAAATAGGTTTTTTTATATTTAGGTATTATCTACCTAAAATTTCAATGGTTCACATAAAGGGTTGAGATTGAGGTATACACAACTAATTTAAAATGTTTTAGTTTTAAAGAGAAATTCATGGAAAGTCAAGTGTACGACCCAATTGAAATACTTTATTAATGAAGAAACATTAAGAGAAAAATATATAAACCAACTGAATTATACTGATAGAAGGCATATAGTCTAGTATCAGCATCTGAATTTTTAGGAATGAGGGAAATTGTGGAAAGAATAAAAACACCATAGAAATAGGTTATATGATCTCATATGAAGGAAAAATAAACAACGATAATAGAAAATTAGATAATAAGATAGTTGAGTCTTATTCTAGAATTGATTGGTCAAACCCGAAGAACATCAGTTAAATTAAAGCTAAGATTGAGGGGAAATATCAAATCCTACAGTACGAAAATTTGATATCACTCTAACATGCAGTATATTGTGAAAACAGAGAATTGGTAGAGGTATTTAGATTTTAAGAGGAATGATGGTATGAAATGAAATTTCAAACATTTTAAATGGGGTAAAACATTTGGTTGCATTATTTTCTAAACATTTCACCAACGATGTGGTTGGAAATGTCTGGGAGGCCACAAATTTAAGAATCAAGGTTCATAGTTAGACAAAACATGTTTCAGACATGAAATCATACTATCCAAAGGCAACCCCTTCCACAAGCTAGGTGAACTATTAGGGAACCCATGCTCAAGACATGAATTTTATCTCTACATTTTTCTATTAGTTTGGCATAACTATTCGATCCTTATTTCATATTTTCCTTAACTATGATTCTCAATTTTTTCTGTTTCATGGTTGATCCATGTAGTTACAACTAACTATTCATCAATTATGTGCCTCAGTTTGTTTCCTAAAAAATAATAGAGTTATCCTATAAACCTAGCATGAGTTCTCTTAAGACCTCCATTAAATCCTTATGTACATTTCTATAGGTATAATAATTGATTTAAACTGAAATTAATATGAATTTTACCGCATTGAATAGATGGTAACTTTCAATTTTTGACCATATCTAGCTATAGCTTCAGGACATAATGATCCCTGGTATTGAGGTCATAAATATGTTATAAAATTAGTATAATGGCTTTATACCACTATTTGTGTGGGTGGATGATGATTTACATAATATGGTGGCTAAGTGTGAATGTCATTTTCTGTTTTTACATCTTTCTACATAATATATATATGTTTATATATTAATGGGTTTCTAATTATCTTTCTAGTGGAGTATATTAATGATATATTACTGAGTGAAAATTAAATTTTAAATCATTAGTTTTTAAAGTATTACCTTGGAAAAGTTTTCAAAAATATTGAATTTTTAAATGCATTATAAATATTATATATGATGGTATATTGGGATAAATCAATGATTCTTCTTTAATTTTGACGTATCCCATGTATTGGTAAAATATTTTTTTGACTTATTACATAAACGTATTATAATTAATATATATAACATTTTTTATAGAAATTTCCATACACATGATTTATTTATTAATAGGAAATGTAAATAAATAGATGGGGTACAACATGTATCATTCATAGGATTCATCATATATCTATAATGATATAATAACATAGATGTTTTATTTACTAAAATGATACCAAATCTATTATATGTATTTACCCATATTTAATAACTTCCTCAGTGATTGTACCATACTGTGTCAAGGGCTTAAGTTCAATCCCTGATTTTTAGAGATGGAAAATAGTCTTCATTGAAAAAACATTAAATTTTTTGGGAGAAATTTACTCGAAAGGAAAAACAAAATATAAATTAAATAGATAATTTATCAATTCCAATATAAGTTATAAATTTTTGGAAAATAACATAATATTGTTCCAAAAAATAAACCCCAAGTTTATATTTTAAAGGAGTAAACAAATGAAAAATTAAATAATAGATAACCCCAATGGATATTTTAATCTCCTATATTATTTTGGGTCAAAACTAATACACCACCATTTCAAAATAGATTTTAGGATTCATCAATAACGAAAAATTTAGAAATTTCATTTCATATTTAAGGCTATAAAATATCTACAGTTACATAAAATAATTCATATATAGAGACAAAAAATTAATGTAGAATTTTACTAAGGACTCACATAAGTTCCTATGTGTAAAAATTAAAAAAATGTGTTAGTAAATTCCATTTGGTAAAATTTAAAAGAATTATAAAATCATTACCTCATACAAAACTATTCCACTCTAGGAGAACACTTAATTCATTCCCATAAGATAAGAAACACACATATCCTATGAGATTTAGATAATATAGAGTAATCCAACCATGTCAACCCATATCAAATCCAAAATAATATCAATATCATCATTTACCTACATTATATTCATATTATACAATATCATCAGTTTAAAGGAACAATAAAGTTGCTTTAACATAGTCACATTCAAATATGACAATATCTAATCTGAAATGGTTTATCACACAATATACCTATCCATAATAAAAATCCTCCATTTATGGTCATTGTAAATTAACATGGTAAAGGATAATTCTCAACAAGTATTTCTCATAAATTCTCCAATATTTTCCAAAAAACATTTCTTATTTTTCTATCAATTTATTTTAATTTTTAAAATTATTTAAAAAAACAAATTTCAACGTAAAAAGTCCTTTTGTTTTTTTTATTTTTTATAATTATATTAAATTTTGAATTATTCAAAAAATTTAAAAATTACTTATTTAAAATCATCTCAAAAAATCAATATATTTAATATATTAATGATTTTAAAACAAATTTATATTTTAATTATTAAAAAATAAACAATTTTTAATTCTGATAAAATAAATCATCAAATCAATGATTTGTAAATCATTTCCCTGATCTAAACATTTAATGAATGAGAATTTTTTATAGATCTTCTCTTTGACTCATGTGAAAATTGTGAATGGATTTAATAGAAAGTGTGTTAAACTCTTAACATATGGACTATCTATTAGCTTCAATAGGTCAAAATAAAATCAATTTTAAATCAATTCCTTCATCTTGATCATGGTTATAAATAATAGATAGGATGACTCATGGGAGGATTAGAGATTCATGGTGTATATGTATAAGTCATAGGTAAAAAATAATAATTCCCTCTATAGATGTATATGGGAAAATGTAAAACTGGCTAATGGTAATAGTGGAATCATTAAAGATAAATTGAAATTTAACATAACTATTAAATCCATGGAAATGAGCGTGAAATCATTCATGTATACTTGAAATATATGTATCTTTCTTTGAATCCATTTTATGTGAGGGGTGACCACTCTGGAGGCTTTCATTTCAATTTTTATTGGATTTTATCCCCTATATTTGGTGTCAAATCAAACATTTTCTTATTTTTAAATAGTATTTTAATTAAATACACTCATAATTATAATTATTTTGAAAGGAAAAAATAACATTAAAATATTTGAAATTAATTTTAATAACAATATAGTGCATGATTTATTAAACTACTAAAAAATTAATGATTACTAACTCTGTTTCATAATCAAATAATCTTTCATTAAAAGGAACATTAAATAAACATGAATAGTTCAAAAATCATCATAGAAAAATATTGAATCCCTTTCTTTAGAAAATATTTTAAAAAATTCACAAATTTATATTCATAGATCATTATTTAAATAATATCATTTAATCCCTTTCATCAATGTTCTTAATTTATATTCCAGATTCATTATCATCCTAATATATATCCCTATATACGAATTTATGTATCAGAGGGAGTGATAAGAGTGAGATAAAAGAGATATCTTATGAATTTATGTAGACTGGGAATTACTTAGCTTATATCTTGAGTTAATCTGTCCATATAATCCAACAAAATAGTCCAAAATTTGTAGAATCCCCCTAAAATCACCCGAAATAGGCCCCTAGGTTTAGTTAAATTGTTTTTGGGGTTTAAAATGGAAAAATTGAAAACCAATTATTTTAAAATTAATATGTATTACTTTAATCAAAATTAAATATTACTCAATGCAGTTTGTTAATTTTAGAATTAACTATCCAATGATTTTAAAAATATTCCATACCTTCTTTGTGTAACTTCCCAATGATATTTTTGTCTCAATTACATAAATTAAATAAATTATTTTATTATAATAAATTCTATAAAACTTTTCAATTCAGTGTTTTATATAATTAGTAAATAAATTAACTAACCAAACCCTTGTCTTTTCAACTAATGGTTGTTATTCCAGTAATATGAGAAACTACATAATCTATAAAATGTATTCAACATCTCCGACAAATTGTACACATAAGATACACTTCATGAAATTTATTATCATTATTATATTTATGACTTTGCTAAATTGTAACATATTAAATTGTTGATCTTAGATTCTTAGTGAGGGAAAAAATAAGTGATAATAATCAAAGATCAAAAGTGGGCATAAATTGTGCATATGGATATAATAAAAATAGATAATAAAGATATAACCAAAAAATAACTTATTATAAATGATGTAATAACATAAGAACAGAATCATTAAAATGATTCATATCAAATAAATAATTCATACTTTACAGCTATGGAACATCTATAAGAATATATATCATTATATTGTGGATCAGATATAATAACATCCTTCCATAGTGGATCATGATTCATTCAACTATTTTTATTAGTCAATGAGGATTTAATTACTAGTTTAACGAGGTGGATAAGTCTTCAATCAGGTTTCTCCCTTGTTTAATGAGACATCACTCACATATTTCCCTAATTGGATCAATCTTCACACACCATTTTCCCTTGGTGTCTCAAACTTCACTAATCTATATACATTGATGAGTCCAGGCATAATAACTCATTTCCCATTGTCTCATGTGATATATAGCCATAAAACAAGAATTTTATGGTGTTATAGGACCCAAACCATCACATATCCATTTTCAGTATACACACCACTCAAATTGAATTGATAGTGAATACATCATGTATATCAGAAAAGTGAAAAGTGAGATGAAATCCTCTTACCTAGTGTCTTGAATCTCTTTTCACTCATACAAGATTAAAGTATAATAAAAGTTTGTTTTTAAATTGTTGACATAATAATATTATTATATATAACATAATATATTTGTTTATTATTTCCATATATTATCCTTTTGTTAATAATGCTATGTTAATGTTTTAATTCGAGTAATATTCAGTTTGTTCTTCTCATGTGTCTTAATTTGTTATATCTTTAGTCCTTTTACTTATATCATTATTCTATAATGTAAAAAATGAAATAAATATCATTTATATTAATTATATTTCTATTATAATTATCTATATAATATATGAGTACTAATTGTAATACAATGTTCATGGAGATGGAAATCCATGTGTACACGTGAACGTTGTTTCTGTTTTAATTATCATGTTAAAATAAAGAAATAAAATTAAATAAATGTATATATAAATATAATTTAATTTAATTAAAATTATAATAATATATATCATATAATTACAATAAGCCCAAACTTAATACATTCCATTTAGTGTGTGAAAGAATCGCATTGCATTGAGGGGGTGGTAGTCAACACTTCCTCAAACAAAATTATCATATTTAAAAAAATGGAATATTGAAAGAAATGTGTTTTAAAAGAATTAAAAATCTTAAATACATAACAAATATAATATATGAAATAAATATAAAACATCTATCATAATTTCTACCATGAGAGGCGGTAGAGGAAAAATGAACAATCATATTTTTGTGAGTTGGTAGTTCGTTGTACATATAAAAAGTATGTTTGTTACCCATTAGATTATGGTTTGTGTAATTTTAGGTATATTAAATATAAAAAAACATCATGGTATATTTATTATACTTTTTTGATATAAAATAATGATATAAAGAGAGTTTAGGTTGTGGAGAATGAAAATAAAATAAAGCAGCTTAAGAGAAGACGTTTCCTCTTAATCAGGTAACTCCTTTTGGTTTGTTCCAAATGGATTCCTTGGGTAGATTTCCGTCCAAGGAGATGTATTTATGAGGATGGAATAGATTTTGTGATATTATAAGAGAATATTTCTTGTGATAAAACGTTCTTAAGAGGTGTGAGATAGTTGGAGGATATGAGGTCTTTTTATAGTGGAGGAGGCCTGACACTCTTGTAAATACTTGGAGAGAGAATTCCACTTAGGTTTTTTATGTATCTTGTGGTTCAAATAATGGAAATATTTAGATCCATGTATGTATAGGGTCTATATATGGTCATAAAAATTCTCTTGGACATGTCTATAGGTCATCTTTAGTCTTAAATTTAATGTTTAGTCCTCAGTTAAGCTTAATATTTCCTTAATCGATATATTTAATTTTAAATACATTCACTAATATTTATGGTAAACAACTAATTTGACCTTATTATAAATAATAAATTATTATTATTACTATTATGGAATACATTTTTTAAAATTACATTCATATAAGTGGTAGAAATCAATTTTAAAATAATCCTGTTGGCAGGACGACTATATGTTTCTTAAATAAAATTCATCAATAGTTTGGTAAGTTTATATATCCAATTTCAATTTTTAATTTTATTAAATAATTATATTGGATTAATTTCCATATATTAAATAAATAAACTTTTAAAATAATTTAAAATATAATTTTTTCTTGTAAATAAGATAGATGAAAAAGTAGTTTTAAACTAAAATTCAGTATTTCTCACAATTCCTTAAAAAATGAAACCTTACCAAAAATAAAAAAAAAATATTAAAATGAAATATTTTTTATGTTTCTATTTCAAATATTATGTTTATATTGACATATAAAATCTATAAAAGTTCCAAAATTTGGATTTAAAATGGGTTTTCCATTAAAAGGTGCTGAAAATACTCTTATAAAAATATAGGTTTTTAAGCATAAAATTGGGTTTGTTCTTATCTTATGTCCATCAAACATTTTGGATAAATATCAAAAATATTTTATTGAATATATAGAATATATATTACATTAAAAACAATCACTAATTATAATTAAATTAATTTATTAGGGTAAAACATCCTTTTAACCATAATAATGTTTTCTTTTATATTCAATCAGTTTTCATATTCATTTCTAATTAATTGGTAAATTGTGAATTCGTCATATATCTAAGTAAGTAATATATTTTCATAAATTAGTTAATAATTTTCATAACCACTAATTTAACATCTTGTTTATATCTTATTATATTAAATAATGACATTATTATTCGGTAAACACAGTCTTGTGTGTTATGCAAGCCATCGCGGAAGGTCATTAATACACATAACGCAAGTAAACCTCAATGTTCTATGTCGTGCAAGATAAAATTTATTTTGCATAGAGTGAATGATTAACATGTTTTTTTATATAATTCATTCCAAACATGGTTCCTTAATATAACATATATTATTTTTAGAGTTGCGTGAAATGAAAAATATGAATGTGGTTAAATTAAATCCAAAAAATAATAATTTACAAAATCTATGGGTGTTGCATTTTACCCCGTTAAAATGAATTTTTTCCTCTAAAGTCATCTGTGTTATCAAAGGATAAAAATTTGAAAGTTTCATTCATATAAAACCATAACATAAATATGAATACTAAAACCTTCCATAAACGGGAATGTTGGAACCGTAACAATTACCCAACGTAACATATAACTATGTTTTCTCATAGGAGAACCTAGGTTGGGAGTAAATATTGGATAAGGTGAAAAAGTGGAAATAATTATAGGAATTTATTTATGTCATCAATCCCAATTAATATAATAGTCATAAAAATTTTAATGGCCTCAAATTTATAAATATTTGATGATTTAAAAGGCTATCAGTTCAACTAGAATTAAGGTATCAAGAAAAAAATGATTATCATCATATAATTGAGTAATTATTTTTATTGACAAAAAATATATGTAAATATACAAAATTGATTTTATTCCCTTTATTATTCACAATTCCAACCTTTGGTTATGTCTTGATAGATTTTCACTACATCTCTTACCCTAACAAAATAATTGAGAATTTTTTTTAGTCCTAAAATACTAACAGATCATAAGATCCTTGATAAGTCAACCCATATATATTATGTTACCATCAAAAAAAATACGTTATATAGAATTCAAAACTCCTCATGTGGTGATATAATACATTAATCTCAAAAAAATTATTTAAAGATTCAATTAAACTTCAAATAAATAGTTAACCTTATAACCCTTCCAAAATATAAATCAGCTATTCTTCCTTACATATGCTCTTATGTTATACTAAAAAAAATTATTGAATGCATGGGTTCATCCCTATAGTGATATAACATTAAATGTGATTTTATTATTCTAAAATCTATGTAGAGGGATATAATCACATGAAACTTCCCTAAATGATGAAAAAAGTATTATCATAAGGATTATTCATATAAAATAAAACCTGAGCATCCCAACTAAGGGAGAGAAATGATATGTTTTTCCAAAGTTTTTATTATTCACTTCATACATTTTGATTACGTTATATTTCTATTTTTTCATGTTCCTAAGAGTTTGTTGTGTTTTATCATCCATATTTTCCCCTATATTGGGGATTTTTCCCCCATAATTCCCAAAATCCATTCACTTAAAATCCTATAGTATGGGTGGTTCATTCAGTTTATCTTTATCTTCACTAATTTCATTTAGTTTCTTATTATCATAACGTCTACATTCTTTTCATCCATGGAAAGGCTTCCCACACTTTAAACACCTTCTTTTTCATTTTAGGAACTCTCTTATGCGCTCTTTACAATTATTTTGGAAAGTAGGTGTTTGAAATGTATTATTATCTGGATGGTTATTAGATAACCCTTTGAACTCAATCCTCTTCTTCTTTTGAAAACCATGAGATTGACAAGTTACTCCAAACTCTTATTCAACATTTATTTCACAATTCACAATCTCTTCATAACTACTAAAGTCTCTTATAGACAATTCCCTTATATGACTTGGATTTAAACCACTCAAGAACCTATCAACTTTATTTTTGGGTTGTATGCTGATACTAGGATCACACCTCAAAATTATTGTGAAATTATCCTCATATGTACCAATAGATTTAACATCCTTTTGCTTCAATTCAAGGGACTCCTTTTTTATTTTCATATGAAGAACTTGAGAAATGTACTTATTCGGGTTTATGTTCTTGAACCCATCCCAATCCAAGGATTCAATTTTATCTTACTTCCTTGTATTATTGAGTAGAGTCCACCATAGGTCTGCTTAGCCTTCTAACAGACCAACAGCTAGAATGAAATTCATATGATCCGAACACTTGACAATAGAGAATATATTTTCCATGGTTCTAATCTAGTGTTTATCAACATGTTGATCTGACAACCCATTGAAAAAGGTGGACAATGCCTCATGAATGACTTGATAGAAAATTCTTCCCTCAATTTTTCATTTGGAAACTCTGCATGATTCATATCTTTAGAAAGATATGAGAGTATATAAATTGGTTTTTGTATTCAAACCCTCACAATATTCAGATAATTAGGAAAACATTAATTGAATTTTATATCGAAATCACCATTAACAAGGTTCCTTCCGGTTCCAACCATTATTTAAAACCAATATCATAGAGTAAGAAATAGTTATCCTAATGAAGAACCACATGATCCGAAAAATCTACTTATTGGATGTCTAAAGTATGAAACATTATTTCACCTATAAAACCATATGTCTATCCTAGATTATTTATAGCTAAAATATATTTAAATCCTTCATTATGGTTCATGAAGATTTTGTTAATTACCAAGTCATATCCCCAAAGAGTGTCAAACCAAGTGGGAAACAAGGACGGTTGTCATGTACCTTATTACCCCAAGTCAGACATGGGACATCTTGTGAGAGTTGTTACCACTAGGTGAATCTGTTCTAGAGCCACATCCCCTTGTTGTATCTAGTTATGGATTTATTTTCAGTAAAACACCCACTCAATCCTTTACTAAAATTCCATGAGAGTTTCCTAAATGTTGACACATACTTATACAAACTATCGGGTCCTGAAGAATTCACAAAGGAGAATGGGAATCCCCCTTAATTTGAGAAAGGATTCTACCAAATTTCTCTCAAATAATTGGACAAAAATATGCAAAATAATCAAGATTGGAAAAGGCTCGACCGGTGTACGCACCGGTCCAAAATTGATGGTACACGGCCGGTTCAGTGAGCAGCCCCCTCCACGGACTAGCGTCGTTCGTGAAACGGTGGTGAGAACCCCTTCGTGGGTGTGAAACAGGACGAGCACCAGGCCGGTCCACTGTCAAAAACTTCCCCAGCCGTGAAATTCGCCAACCGACCCAGACTGCATGTGATGTCGTTCGTGGAACAGAGGTGGATCCTTGTGTGGTCGCAAGGAACCACCTAAACTGATCTGGTTTGAGGGTGAGGTGCATTCAATGACCCCCCACATGTTGCGGATTGACCAAGTCATCCGTAAACCGGGTTTTTGGTCATGGGCCTCCGCAAAATGTGCCACATGACCATAGATACATCACTTCCCCCCCCCCTCTATAAAAGGACATCAAGGGTAGAATAATGGGATTGATTAGTTTCAGGTAGAAGGATTCAGAGATCTGTGGATCAATTGATCAGACTCAATTGGCGAGAAGGTTTTGGAGATTGACTTTTGAAGGAAGGATTCCAGAGGAAGGAGCATAGGATTTTGGGAATAGTGAAGTTCCATTTCGTGAACCAGAACTTGTATAAAACTAGAAACGAATTGATAAGAAACTAAAAAACGAGTAAAAAATTGGTGAACCGTGAACTTAAAATAAAAAAACGTGAGCTATGGAACCTCTGCGGATGTACTCCCCATGAACCCGGGAGTCTATGCCTGTTTTTTCGATCCAATGCACCACGTGGCACCCTCCTATGTGGGAGAATCCCGGACTGATGAACCCCCGACTGGATAGGCCCAAGACCGCCACTGCTCGCGTGGACTCCACCGCGTACCAACACAGTACGCAGGCCAAAACCGAAGCTGCATACCACCCTGGTACATGGGATGCCTATCAATCTGTGTACCACCCTTGTACACGGATGGCCTATCCAGCTGAGTAGAACCCCCCTACGCGAAGGGTGCCACTCCTCATGCACCCATGCAGCCTTCCAACTCCTTCAGTGTTCCCATTCCCCGAGCCAGATAAAACCCTTCCAATCTGTCCCTAATCTTTCGTTATCCCTTCATTGGACTATTCATCGGCCCCGGGCCAAGGCCTCTACCGAAGCCACCATACCCGTATGATGAAACCTTAAGGCACATCAACACACCACTTTGAGTTCACATACCCATAGTAGGCGCGGACAAAGGGGTTGCCCCAGATCTTGAGTAGATTCTCGAAGCATTCATGGGTTCACATTCCCACGGTAGTGCAGGGTCTGAGCCTAGGAGTCCCCTTTGTGCCTCTCCACTTTCTAGGATTGAGGGACCCCGCTCGCATTTCCTTTTGATGAGTGCTTGCAGTGAGCACTTCTACCTTATCTTGGGAGTGGCTGGGTATCTCTTCAAGAATAATCCCCACACCATCCTCACAGGAAGCCAATGTCCCTTCCCCTCCCATCATGGAAGGGTTATCTCTCCACTGCACGACTCCTACCTTACTCCAACATCTGGGAGAAGGAGAGTCCAGTGGTCTTGACCTTCTCCTCTGCTCATCGTCTTCCTCCCCTACCCTTAGTAGGGAGAATGTGTGAGGCTTTCTTGGTCTATTGCATTATCCTATTTCTCACACCAAGCATGACTCACATGGTCTTAGAGATTTGTGATGGTCATGGCGTCTGCACAATGACGGCACTCAAAATGAACTGTGTGGGTTTTAATCCCTCTCTCCTAAGTAGGGTACGTAGGAAGCCTCCATGAGGTTCAATCACAATTCAGGCCAATAACCATGTGTAAGTCCCAATCATGCCCCTCAAAATGAACTACATGGGTTTTGATCCATGTTTCCTAAACAGGGTACATTGGATGCCTCCCCAAGGTTCAATCCCAACAACCGACAACTCTAACGTGTAATCCCTAATCTCCCAGAAGTATGTGGACTTTGATCCCCAACCAACCGGGATATGTAAGAAACCTCCCCAAGGTGAAATCCCGATATCTAATTCTAATACAGATTTATAACTTTCAGACCATGTCCTCATGACCCCAATAGGACTGTATCTAGGAGAAGAAATTGCTTCCCTTGGGTCTTCTGGGATGCTTCGGTGTATGTCTCACACCAGCATTGTCAGGGAATCTCTCAACCGAGTGTCCTTGCCACAAGACATTAAACTGTACGGTTGGGTCCTTTTCGCACGACCTAAAAAGTTGGTGTGTCCTGTCAAGTGGCACTGAACTACGTGTATTCTAATCCCTCTCACGAGGATACGTATGAAGCCTGTATCACAGGTTCGATCCAAACGCTCAAGTCATTATCTATCCCCCTTGGATGACAATAAACTCCAGAGCGCCCAGTTATGAGGCTTCAAACCCATGTTGTCTCAATGAATCCAAACTCTTCAGAGTCATTAATCCCAACGAGGGATGGTAAAACTCGGGCCTAAATTACTTTGCATCCCCACGTTCGGTTGATCATTTCCAACTAATGTGTAATCCATGGATACTATACTTTGGGATAAACCAAATATTCGAGAACATATGAATACGTCTTAAATCAATTATAGAGTCCCGGAGTAGGAAATAATTCCCCCCAAAATGGTGCGATGATCCCGACTTAACATCCTCTCGACCAATGTGAGTTCTTAAGCATCGCTGGCCGAATCACCCAGCGAACACCTGCCTTTGGAAAGTAGGTCCACAAATTGTTGGATATGAAACTGTTGGGAGTTTCAAAATAAAGACCAATATACCTGACCTGAGCGATTGAGCAGAACTCAACCCTCCATAAGATTGACTATTGGGCATGTCGGCCTTCCCACCCTTGGTCGAAACAAAAATGGTGAACCCGATGTGGGTATTTAACAAAGCGTTATGGATTTAAACTAATCCCACTCTGTTCCCCATTATACTCACAAGGAGGGCCAAGTAAGGATATTAATTACACATGGGATCATGAGATGCTGGTTTGATGGGTTTGTTGTTTGTATTTCTTAAAATATTATACAAGTACCAATAAGAACTCCCTTAGATCAAATGGAATCATGGAGGAACTCAAAGACATGTACTTAAAGTGATGCAATGACCGAACATCCTCACCAATGAAGGACCATGTCACCTACTCAGCGTCTTTAACGCTGGGAATCAGATGCGTTGATCTGAGAGTAACACTTGAACGATACTCTCCCGACGGTGGAGGCGGCCATTCATGCCCTCCAATCCACCAAGACCCGCCGGTCACCTACCCAACAATGACCATGAAAGTAGATCCAGACGGATCATATTGCTATCTCAAACCATTTCAGGAGTATATCACCAAAACGAGACAATATGTTCCTCCCTTATCTTAGGGAGGTGGATGAGGTCGACACTGAGGAATTCATCCCTGCTGAACAGGGGTTCTGCTCTAAGGCCCCCACTGGAAGATGTCATCACAGTTACGCCACGACTCAATATCCTCATGCTAAGGAGGATCTCACCTTGAGGATCCAGGCACACGCTTCCTGAGCTCCGGCCCCTCAGACCACCCGATGAGGGTGGAAAACGTACACACAGGGACCGGTCATCACCCTTCTCCCTGAGGAGGAGCTCTATTGCCCAATCACGGAGACATATTGTGAGCAAACACATACACCTGTCTGATCCTCCAAAGTATGCCATCCAGACATGGCGGCATCATATGAGCAGGCGCACATCCCCACTGAGATCCAACAAGACCTTCACTCACACAGGACATCACCTACCTGGCAGGCACCTCTCCCTGCCCAGGGTCATGAAGCCCACGAACCAGACGTGGTTGCAACCTAGCACCTGTAGGACCAACTCCTAGCAGATTCTCCTGACTCATACCATACCGATGTGGTTGTGATCAACAAATCCCTCCATCTAGATGTGGTGTAAATTAATAGGCAGGTACGTCTCCCTGCCAAAAAAGGACACCGACTCGATACGGTGGAGAGCCAACATATGCAGGGCTAGCTCCCTACAGATGAAAGTAATGTCCACCATCTCGATGTGGTGGAAAATAGAGAGATAAACTGGCACATCTCGACACAAGGGTAGACTCCTTCACCTACCCAAACATATGATAATTGTTAGTACCCACTGACCACCAGAGGACCGGAGCAGGATATTCCTACTCCGATACTAGAATGGGCCTTCATACCCATTCCATCCAAATATGTCTCTCTACATATCCTGGAAATGATGGAGGAGCATGTATCGATCCCGGATCATATCTTGAAGACTCGCTAGAATGTAGTTGCATCAGCAGAAACAGCAAGGACTCAGGCCTGTGAGCCCATCTCCCTAATTGAGGCGACTCATCTAAGAGATGAGATAGCTTCCTCAGAGTCGATATACATCCCTTATTCCACCCAGGAGGTTCATCGACCATATTCTGCTATAAAAGGGTAACCGGATCGAGCAGCTTCACTTGTTTCAACTGGGGGACAACCATTGATCATGGTGGATGCTCTAGAGCAAGCATATATCCATACTAAAAGTCAAGATTTTCATCGGCATATCCCGACAGCATCACGTGACCCAATTAGAAAGGTATCCAAAGGTGAAGGCCATTATCAACAGTAGATGGTTCCCACTACCCACAAGAAAGAACCCCGAACACACCGAAGGAAGCCGGAAAATAAAGAGTGGATTGATAACTATTCTCTACAGGAAGGTGGGGTTACCAATGCCACTAAGCACATATTGATGTCTCAGAACCCTGCACACCCATTACCATATTATGGGACTAGCAGTAGCAGTTGTGAAGTTCCTCCCTGCAATGTCGCTACCAGCAGCTCTGAAGGTCCTCCCCAGAGCACTCGTGGGGGCCTTCCCCATGGGCGTATAACGATCAATCATGAGATCTTCTCTTTTGATGTGTTTTACTGAATCCCCCCTCGTGACCAGAAGATCGAGTAGCAAGAAGGCCCTCTACTTGATGTTGTCCAACCTGAAGGTCCTTTCCAGGGTATACACTGCAAACACTCTCCGTGTAGCGGGACCACATATTATGATAGTAGTCCTCGATATCGTACTCACAACTACAGAGGTCATCCTCATAGTGACGTCTCATCATGAAAAGAAGTCCCTCCCCTTTTTGTGGCCTTCCCTGAAGGTCCTCCCCAGGGGTTACGTTGCAACGACACTCCGGGAAGCCAGGCATCAGATCACGATGGTATTCCTCGCCACTCTGAAAACGGAGGTCCTCCCTGTAGAGAGGTTAAGAAACAAAAAGGCCCTCCCTTTGTTTTGGTACATTCTGAAGGCCCTCCCCAAGGTGTACCCTAAAAACATTCTTCCTACGGCAGCTGTGATGGTAGTCCTCATTATTGCGACAGCTGTGATGGTAGTCCTCGCCATTTCAGCCACCACTGCGAAGGTCCTCTCTATAGTGACATATCATATCGATAAGAAGGTCATACCCATGCCGAATCAAGCACAGAAAATCCCTCATATGTAGAGGTACTCAGAATGATGAGACCAAGAATGTCATATTCCCAGCTAGTTGCCAACGACACCCATCTTCATTCAGGAGACGGTCTGAGGCCACGTTCATCTTCTGAACCACCTCGGAATCGCCCAGATGATAATTAAATACCTACCGGCCCCACTGCCTATTACTAGACTATCGGTGAGCGTCTCAGTTGGGCTGACTAGGTAGAGGAATCACTAAAGGAGGAGCATTCTTACATGTTTCTCCTGAGGAAACGACTGGCCAGAGATGATGTACCAGTTATGTTTTGGCCCACAACCACCTATCAATTCGACATATCCAGAAAGATTCCAGAAGAATGTGTGCACGACATCCGGTCCAATATATGGACAAACCTCTGATAGCTTAAATCAAGCTTCCTACCCTACGATGGGTATCTAGACAATTTCATGACAATAGGAGACCTCCTCCATCACATTGACCGGGAAGATCTTCCTTGGGCGAGACAACCGCAGCCTGAGAGGCGTAAAGGAAACCTTGAGTTATACTGCCTCTGTGCACGACACCAGTTGCACCACCTCATTGGTGACGCTCTGATAGGAGTCCATATAATAGGATGGGGAGAACATGGACCTCTACATTTCACTCTGCTCCCCGCCTAGAAGAAACCGTTCAGTATAATGTCTTGCAACATCATCACGTCAATACAGCAATGGAGTGGTGTCCCTATTCAAGAAAGGTGACACACCCAATAGAGAGAGGCCTTGAGTAAGTCCTAGAAGCGTCGGGACCAATGGGAACAATCTATTCACGAACTCTTGAATTATGCCGTTGAAAGAATACAACATGCCCCTCACCTAAGAGAGGCCAATCAGCAGTCATTGCTTTCCTCCTCAGAGGGGATTGATTCATAGGTGAACTCTGCATCAGATCCAGTTAAACCCTGAATGGGGGCACACAAGATCAGGTAGGTAGCGATAGCAGTAGCCACTACTGCAATCCAGGGTCATCCCCAGCATACAGATCTGGGGGCATTTTTAACAACAAATGCCCCCCGTGAGACTAATAAAACATGGAGGAGATGCAACATCCAAGGAACGGAGCCAACCCCATCCCTTAGGGCTTGGGGAATTTTCACCACCTTAATAACAACCTCCACTACGAGAATCTATATTCTCTAATCTAGGGAGGATAGTCAGAAGAGGAGGTTCATGCCTTATCCTATCCTTTGAATCATCATCCCCTTCAAGAGGAAGGCGTATCGTAAGGTTGCATCAAAGAACTCTCTGCGTCACCCTTCGTCAAGGACTTCAAAAGCAATCCCAGGATAGGAAGTGGAAGACTAGTCAAAGGCGCAAGAGATCCTCTTCCAATTTGGAAGATGAAATATCTTCCACCCCACGATATGAATCAATCTACGCCATAGAGGTTCATCCCACAGGTGACACCGAAGATGATGCAAATCCAGATGGATCGGGAGAAGATGGTTCTGTTCAGGTTTTGATTCACAACGAACCATTAGGTGTGCACACCTAGAACTAGTGGGCCGCACTAAATATAGCCTCCCCTACAGCTTAACCTCCTCCACTTACCCTGAGAGCTTCCAACAAGGATAAGAAAAAAGTACCGGTTACCCTTAACCCGCCTCCTTCTCTCAATAAAAACGAGCCACATACACTCAAAGATAGATTCGCTCGACAGGAAGAGGAAATGAAATAATTGAGGCGGCTTAATGCGGAGCTAATCCAGAGGAACTGTCCTATTGAAAATTATTCCCAAGAAGAGACACACCTTGCACTCCCAGCAAGTGCACTGCAAATACCATGGTTTTCCCTGGAAAACAAAGCGCGGTCAGGGCCCCCGCCCAATGCAGCACCCGACCCTTCCAACTACCTGAACATGGATTCTGATGAATACCGTGACATCCCTCCACTCATGAAGAAACCAGAGCGAGTACATATAAACCCTCCTAAGGAGTCACAAATGAAATTTTCACACTTTGTGTTAGCCGAGGTAGATCCTCATGCAATGCCTCGAGCTACACCTACCCAAGACGGGGTGCAGCCAGATGTAAACCAGGGTCTTGCCAACACCATTGAGGAATAGAAAGCTCGATCGGTAGCAATGGAAGGCTGACACACTCCGGTACAGCCAAATCGAAAGCCCTACTCAGATTGGGTGAGCAACATGCATCCCCCATCCAATTTTGGGAGCCCTGTATTCCCTATTTTCAATGGATCAGGTGATCTAGAACAACACTTGTGCACTACGTGTCTTATTGCGACCCTATGATGGGAACTCCATAACAAAAAGAATAAGTAAAACTCAGATGCTTTGTGCGGACCTTGAAAGGATATGCCTTCGTCTGGTATACGAGTCTTCCAGCTCAGTCAATAAAAATCTGGGAAGACCTTCGGTAGTAGTTCATGTTCCACGTTAGATCAACGCAAACTAAAACAACGGTCAACAACCTCATGAAATAAAAATAGATGGAGAACGAGAGGGTCTCAGATTTCATCGCTAGATGGAAGGGTCGGACCTACTCTATGAACATGAAAATTCCCCAAGATTACATGCTTTACATATGAATTGATAACCTTTGAGATAAGCTGTGAACACTACTCATACCAGTTGACTGCACCATTGGCTTCCACAATCTCTCGGCTATTGCCCAGACAATTGGAGACTCCCTGCAGCGGACTATTCTGATGTCCCGAATATCCTCACAGGCTCCTCCAAAAAGAGCTGTTAGAGCTGAAGCGTCCTTTGTCATGCTCAATCCAGCCCCTACACCTCCTCCACTGCCTAGGCCTCCACAAAATCATCAAGGGCCCCCTGTATATCAGCGGCAACCTCCGCCCAAGTAGATATATCAGAGAGGATCGAAGAAGAACTAGTTCGAGGAAGGAACACACAAAGTATACTCATTCTGAGAGGACCAAGTCTGCAGCTACTTCATCACTCCCATGAATTTCAATTTGTTCCACCTCCCGGAGCCAAGGAATCCCATAGAAGTTGGCCTCGATGACAGGCCAAATTACTGTCCCTACCATCGAATGTTGGGGCACAATATCCAGGAATTATTTACCTTAAAAGACCTCATGAAAAATATGGTATACATTGGTAAGGTTGAGCTAGGACCATCCCCAACACATGTGGCATATATTTCTACCATCGACTCCGACAAAGCGGAGGGGTAGCTGGATGTCACCAGCAAGAAGGGGAAGAAATTTGATGACTGGATGACTCGGAAGACTGTCAATCAAGCTCAGGGCATACTCTGAGCTCAGCTACAGCAGCCAGTGTTTCCACCAACCGCCCATAATGCCGCACAATTGACAATATCGGCCTCAAAACCCTCGATGAGCTGGTCATCCATGCATAATCAAAAATGGGGGATACAAGCTCAAGAGGATCAATCTGCAATGAGGCTGATGTTAGCTCCGACACTGTCGGATTTTATGCCCCCAAACATGGCACCATGGGCACCGACCCACCAAAAGGCACCATCTGGGACAACCGACCAGGTTAACCTGTCACAGGATGAGGAACTAATCATTGGTTCCATCAATGTCATCCATCTAATAGAATTATTCCCCGAAGAAGTGTATGGTTACGAACCCAAGTTCCCAACATAAGGGGTCGGGAGGAGGAATCACAGAAGCAGGGGATAAAAGGGGAGGTGTAGTCGCGGCCAAAACCAACCCTATGGTTTTACCCCGGCCTAAATCATTAATATCGCGGAAACCCATGGGAGATCCCTTCAACAGACTCAGTAGGAGAAAGTATATCCCTCCACCTCCACAAGCTGTCACTTTGACCCCATCATTATGTTATACCCATTAGATGATAAACAATTGTCTAGCCACCTAGTGCGCACAAACATACCGGCCGAGCAGAGTCCCCAGAACATGGGAACACCGTTGACATATAACCTTATAGTTGGTCCCTCCTTGTCACATACTCCATCTCCCAAAGTGCCTGCTAAAAGTCTCCCACCAAAGGGGAAGCTTCAACCACTGGAGAAGAAATACGATATCCTTAAGAAGCTGGTGTTAGTAGCAGCCAAACCGTCAATCCTGGATGCCCTTAGTTTGTCTGCAGATCTCAGGGAGGTGCTTATAGAATCCTTGCTCAGCCCCAGGAGTTTCAAGTCGATGTAGTCATCTCCGAGATTTACTGGATGGAGACTGGCCCTACTAAATGCAATGCGGTGATTTCCTTCATCGATAAGGATGAATATGCCATCATTCAAGGACACATCAGACCACTATATGTGTCTGGGACACTAAATGATGTTGATATCCGGAAAGAATTTATTGACAATGGCTCTGGAGTTAACCTCCTTCCCCTATAGACACTTCGTAAGTTGGGATACAATGAGGATGATCTAAAACCCTCATCCACAAAAAGGTAGGGTTATGACAAGAGTGAATAGAAACCAATGGTACAAATCAAGATAAATACCCATTTTGGCGATCTTTTGGTCTACTCGGAATTCCTGGTGGTCCGGCAAAACACAACATTCAATTCCCTGCTGGGAAGGTTGTGGCTCTATAAGCACATGGTCATTACTTCATCCTACCACCAGTGTATTATGTATTGTGTCAATGTATAAGGTGGAACATTTCACACTAACACCGCCCCTTTCGAGCTCTCTGATTTACACTACATTGATGCCATGTTTTATGACCAAAAGAAGAAGAAGCCTTTGATTGATGGTATTGACTATATCCCCACTCTAAACAGCCTGGAAATGGTTCCTAATGACCCCCTCAAGTAGCTTGGCAAAGACTACGTACTGCCCATCATCCATGTTGAGGGCAGGAGTTCATGTCTGTACATGTAATCATCTATCCCCATGACTTCAACCATGATGCCCGAGCATAGCAGTGTAGAAATGACCACTAACCCCCAATTTAGGGGAGAATACTTGAGCGAGGACGCATGCCTCGCCTTTGGACTCCCAAGAACCCGTGAAGAGAACTCTCCCGCTGTCGGATCAAGAAGATGAGAATGTGGGGGAAGAAGAGGAGGATGATCCCTGGGATGCACCTCCCACATTTGAGGAAGGTATCTTGACCACTGTGGACGAGCTCAGGGAAATAAATCTGGGTACCGAGGAAGACATGAGGCCCACTCTCATTAGTACTGCCATGTCTCCCGAGGAGCACGAGGCATATAACTCTTTCCTGAGGAAACATCGAGATTTTATTGCCTGGAATTATGATGAAATGTCAGGACTTGATCCCGAAGTGGCGATGCACCACTTAGGTATGCCAGAAGACCACCGGGGCTATAAATAAGCCTCCAGAATGACATACCCCACACATGGTGTCAGAATAGAGGCTGAAGTTGATAAGATTATTAAAGTAGGCTTCATTCGGAAGGTCCAATACCCCATCTGGCTAGACAACATTGTCCCCATCAAGAAAAAGAATAGACAAATCCACGTCTACATCGATTTCATAGATCTCAATCGGCATTGCCCGAAAGATGATTTCCTAGTCTCTATCACCGAGTCATTAATCGACGCAACAGTCGGGTATGAGGATCTCTCCTTCATGAACGATTATTATGGGTATAATCCAATTAGTATTTCCCAAGGAGAAAAATAATCCATTGCCTTTAGGGCCCCTCAATGAGTATTCTATTATAGGGTCATGCCCTTTGGTCTCAAGAATGTTGGAGCCACATATCAATGTGCCATGCATCGTATCATTAAACCATTCCTAGGGAGATTCGCCAAATGCTATGTGGATGACTTGGTGGTAAAATCAAGATAGAGATCAGATCACCAGTCATACATTGAAACCATCTTCAACAAACTTCGAAAACATAGCCTGAATATAAACCCCTTGAAATGTTCCTTCGGGGTTACCTCAGGGAAACTCCTTGGCATCATCGTACACAATCGTGGCATCAAAGTCGACCCTGAAAAGTCAAATTCTATCCTTGGTTTACCACCTCCCCGCAATCTCACTAAGTTGAGAGGATTCCAAGGACACCTAGACTACATTAGGTGGTTCATAGCCAACCTAGCGGGTAAATGATTTCCCTTCACCAGGTTAATGAAAAAGGGGGTTACGTACCAATGGGAAGATGATTTACAAGAGGCATTCGACACCCTAAAGAAGTACCTCGTAACTCCACCGGTGCTCATGCCCCTGGATGAAGGAAGACCAATTATCCTATATGTGATGACCCTAGAGCAGTCACTGGGAGCCTTCCTCTCACAGAAAAATGACACTGGCAGTGAAAAAAGTCTCTATTACCACACTTGAACCATGATCGACACTGAAACTCGATACTCAAACATCGAGAAGAGTTGTTTGGACTTGGTGTTTGCATTTCAAAAATTTTGACATTATTTACAGCATCATGAAGTCCATTTTCTCTCATGTAGAAACTCGGTCAAGTACATACTCAGCTGCCCGATACTGACCAGGCACCTATCCCGATGGGAAGTCATCCTATAATAGTTTGACATCTGGTTTGTGCCTTAGAAAACCATCAAAGGATAGCCATTAGTAGATTTTCTGGCAAAGCAACCCTCGATAGGGACCACCGTACCGGGCATCGAGATACCTGATAAAGACATCTTCTTGGTTCAAGAGGAGTTCCCAACATGAGAAATGTACTTCGACGGTGCATCCCGGTGCCCGACAGGGAAGAGGATAGAGGATCCCAAATTTAAAAGGGTGGGTTTGGGGATCATACTCATGTCCCCAGAAAAGGTAGTCTTTCCATATTCCTTCCTCCTGTCAGAAGGACGTACGAACAATGAGACAGAGTATCAAGCCCTTATTGCAGGCCTGGAGCTCGCACTCCATGCCCAAGTACAACACCATAAGGTAAATGGTCACTCGGACCTAGTCATCAAGAAAGTCAATGGTGACTATTCTATTAAAAAAGGCAGAGCAGATTCCCATGTTTGATCATGTCCAAGTGTTAATGGTGGAATTCTCCACAGAACCAACATTGACCTATATTCCTCGGGCTCAGAATGAATAGGCCATTGTATTAGCTAATGCGGCCACATCTCTAGTTGTCTCATACCAGGATGAAACAATTATCAGTATTACTCATCATTGAATGGTCTTGCCATTTGTTCATACAACGATGGACGAAATCAACGAAGTCAGTTCTGTCCCTGAGCAATATTCTCCCACCACCAGCTGGATGACCTCCATTTCAAACTACCATCAAAGGGGAGAACTTCCATCAGAAAGGGTTGTTTGAGAGAAAATAAGGATAAGGGAAATCAACTTTGTCCTATATGGTGGCACAGGTCAGTAGGAGGTCCTCTACAAATGAGGCCTCGACAGAGTCCTCCTCAGATTCATTGATGGAGAAGAAACCATTGTTCTCATAAACGAAGTACATGCCTAAGTATGTGGAGCACATTATTCGGGGTCTAAGAATTCCTATCAGGTTTGAAGGCTTGGGTACTATTGGCCCACTATGGAATGAGATTGCGAGCACTTTATCGCAAAATGCCACTCCTGTAAAATTCATGCCAACATCATTCACCAACCCCCAGAGTTACTTCATCATGCCATGTACACCTAGCCATTTTCCATCTGGGTAATGGACATCGTGGGACCATATACTCCTTCCATGGCCAAACAACTAATGTATATCCTCACAGAAACTGACTTCTTTTCCAAATGGGCAGAAGTTGTACCCCTCTAGGAATTCAGGGAAAGAAACATTGTCAGCTTTGGGAAATCTAATATCATCACCAGATTTGGCGTCCCTCATACCACACTAACAGATAATGAAACCAACTTCTACTCTACTGAATTGGAGAAACTATACCAAGAATATGGTATCAAGGTTAACCACTCATCCCACTACCATGCAGCGGCCAACGGACAGATAAAGGCTTTCAACAATACCCTTTCCAAAATTCTCTAGAAAATGGTCAAAAAGACAAGAAATAATGTCCATATATACTCATTCATTCTTTGTTGGATTATCGAACCACAATCTGCACCACTACTCGGGCTACCCCATCCTCATTAGTATACGGAACAGAAGTATTATTTCCCATTGAGCTCCAATTGACCTCGCTTCGTGTTGCCATTTGTGATCAGTTATCCAACGGTGAACAATTAGAAAAATGGCTAGGGGAATTGGAACAGTTGGATGAGAAGTGGTTGCACACTTTGCACCATCTGGAAGTATATCAGAACTAGATCCCATGAGCCTTCAATAAAAAGGTTCGTCTTTGGTCTTTCTTGGAAGGAGAATTGGTGTTGGTCCTCTGGACCCCAATGATACCCTGAAAGAAACCTCTAAAGCTAGATCCCAAGTGGGGGGGGGGAATATGTTATACAAAAGGTCTACTCCAATGAAGAATATGCCCTGATATCCATGGACGGTTAGTTCACTACCGCTCATACGAATGAAAGATTTTTTAAGAAGTATTTTGGATATCCAAAAGAAGTTATCGTCCGAGCTAGAAGATGTTAAACTGCCAAGTACCTATCATCTGAGATGTCGGATGTTAAACTGCAAAGCCCCAATGGTCCAAACTCTATAACCCTAATCTAAATTATTTCATCCTCACTGCACGATGTTAAACTACATGGATTTCAGATAACAATGTACGACTTGATTCCTTTCCTTTTAGGATACGTAGCGATGCCAGGATTCTATATCCTAGCCCAGCCATCCCCAAATAAAGTTAAAAGTTCCATTTTTCCCCTGTGTATGGGCCAACCCTGCACGGGGTGTATCCCTTTCAGAGAACTATATAAAGCTTTATTCCTGCATTTTCATGATTCGTAGCGATGTTAAGATCCCACATCCTGGCCTAGCCACCCCCAAATGAAATAAAAAAATTCCCACTTCCCCTGTGTATGGACCAACCCAACACGGGATGTACATCATTCAATGAACTATGTGTGGATTGATTCCTGCTCTCATAGGATACATAGTGACACCCCAGACCCCATGACTGGGTCCAGCCACAACCTTAATCATCACCCTCTTAGCATGCCTATTCACACGTTACACAACTAGGACTTCTGCCATTACTTGTTTCACACAACGAGTATTACTAACATGGGATTTGAAATTATGGCTGGGTCCCTTTTCATGAACACAGACTACAAGGATTTCAGAGAACTAAGTTTGGCTTGATTCCTGCCTTTGCAGGATATGTAGCGACTCCAAGGTCCCCCAGCCTAGCCCAGCCACCCCCGAATGAAGAAAAAAAATGTCCCCTTCCCCCGTATGGACCAGACCTGCATGAGGTGTATTCCCCAAAAGAACTACATGTGGCTTGATTCCTTCCCTCACAGGATACATAGAGACAATGAGATCTTATCTCCTAGCCCAGCCGCCAAAAAAAAGGTATATATACCCCTCATCATTACCGCATGATGTTAAACTGCACGGAATCCCCTTTTCACGTCAGTTCATCTTCTTCCTCACCGTACGACGTTAAAACTGCACGTAATTCATCATCACCACATGATGTAAAAACTGCACAGACTTCAGCCTCATTGTACGATGTTAAACTACACAGAATTCGTCGCGACCCACCCAAGATATACGGTGAAACGGGATGGGAATACTTCTTGTGCGTTTCGATTCATCCTCTCCATACATAAGACCCTATGAGCCGGATAATTTCAGATCTTCATAACCACCCATAGACATCGGAAGTGAAAAGTTATCGACCCATAGACACCTTTGTATGACTATGCATATCATTCCCTCTGTGGATCTTCATATAGATATCCCATGGCCCATCTACCAAAGGAAAGATTTCCTTAGGTGATACTCTTCCTATCTCCGTACGCATACCATCCTCAGAGCCCCCATATCATATATCCCGATCTGATGATTTATGGAGCAGTGGTTTACAAGTTTGTTCCCCTCTCACATCTAAATGTTGCCAGGTTATCCCTACCTGGTTAGCCTATGTATCAGCCCGAGTTTCAAATGATGATATGCATCTACAAACATCATGACAGGTCTAGGCTACTTTGACTCAATGGGCAATTGCGGCGAAGATGTTTCTTGTATGCTAGGACACCATTATCCCCATATTCCGAACTCTTTGCTATGAGTAATCCCAGATTTTCATAATCATCCATAGCCATCATAAGTGGAATGTCATCGACCCGTGGACACCTTTGAATGACTATGCATACCATGCCCTTAGTGGCTCTTCATATTGATCGCCTGTGGACCTTCTACCAAAGGCAATATTTCCTCATGTGATACCCTTCCCATCTCCGTACACTTACCAGCCTCAGAGCCCCACACAATATCTTCTGATCTGGGAAACCTCATAGTTATAGTTTACACCCTCATTCCCTTAAACTTGTTCAGAGTATACTAGAGCATCCTAAATCAATTTCCATCTGGGTGATTGTAGCAATAGACACCCAATGGTCCGAACACTATGACTGTTAAACTAAGAGTAATTGGACCTTAGCACACGATATTAAACTGCATGGAGTAAAGGTATGCGCAAGATAAATCAGCGAAGGTAACTCCTCGAGCTTTAAAAGAAACCAGGGACAAACATCCCTGAAATGTCCAGGTATTTCCTTACCAAATGACAAACTTTGTGGCCCGGATAATCGCGCATCCTCATAATCATTCATGGACATCAGAAGTGGAAATTCATCAACTCGTGGACACCTTTTCATGACTATTCATACTATTCCCTCAGTGGCTCTGCATATTGATAGCCCATGGCCCATCTACCAAAGGCAAGATTTCCTCAGGCGATACTTTTCCTAGCTTTATATGCAAACCGGCCTCAGAGCCCCCATATCATTTCTCATGATGCAAGAAGCCCAAGGACAACGATTTACACCATCATTCCCTCTGCACATCTAGGACATTCCGAGATATTCAAGCCTAGTTACATTCTAATCAAGAGTGTCCTTTGCAACAACATTCTTACCGCATGATACTAAAACTGCACGGAGTATGTCTTTTCCACTTGGAATGAAGCTATAGGGATTGAGCCCTAAACAACAAGGGAAACGACTCCAACTACAATCATTTTCATGGATTATCTAAATGCCCCCTATCCTCGCTGTACGACGTTAGACTTCACAGTATCTTTAAAAATGCTCCCCAACCTCACTGCATGACGCTAAACTAATGGAGTTTAAAATACTCATATGTCCTTACTACATTACAATAAACTGCAATGTATCAAATAATAATAATGCCCTCCGTCCTCACTACATGATGTTAAACTGCACGAAAGATGTCCTCACCGCATGATGTTAAACTACACAGTCAAACCTATCATGGGTTCAGTCATGAATGGAGGCTTTACTCTATCCCTCAGTGCATGGGCCAGACCTGCACAAACCACCGTCTCACACCAGTGTGAGAAGGGATGACTTCGCCCATTCCTGGGATGTTTAGCCTAGATGTTTCTCCCGTATCCAGGCACCCTCTTTTCATAAACCATACTCTGTACTCAGAAAGAGCCAATCTCTCGTAAGACACCCCTGGTGGTCCTGAATCTCAACATCCCTAATGTTTCCCAGCTATTGGGAGAATACAATCATTGACCTAAGGACACCTTTGCATGACTATTCATACCATGCCCTCAGCGACTCTGACTATTGATCACCCCTAGCCCATCTACCAAAGGCAATATTTCTTTAGTCAATGCTTCTCTCTGTATGCCTCTTGGCCTCAAAGCCCCCATATCCATCCTGGGATTCAGAAACCCTCGGAGCTACAGTTTACCAACCTCTTTCACAACCCTGCCTGAATATGGTGGAATTTCTCTGATGAGATTATTGAGAACCAGGAGAAACCATTCCATTTTAAGGAATGTCCCAGTTGCATGACTTTAAACTACGTCAAGCTCCAACCATCCTTCATACTAGCTAAATATGTTGGACAGGGACACTTCATCCACACTCCTAATTAATATAGATGTTCCCAAACCCTTTCAGATGTCACATACCGTTTCTGAGCCACCCCTGGTGGTTTTCATATTTCTCCAAGCCACCCATGGTGGTTTTCATAATCCAGACATCCATAAAGTCCTCATGCCATAAGAAATGGACAATCATTGACTGAAGGATACATTTGAAAGACTATGCATACCATTCCCTTAGTGGCACTGTATATTTATCTCCCTCGTCCCATCTTTCAAAGGAAAGTCTTCCTTAGGCGATGCTATAACTACCTCTACACACTGATACGGCTCCCATGCCTTGTGACATGCCATGCATCTTGTTCAAATATAAACAAGTTCCCCTAGGTGCATCTGAAATGTATTGAGACATATTTTAATCAACCAAACCTCGTCTAGGACCTCACCCCACCATATCTTTTCAAATATGATTGACCTAAAACATTAGTAATGATAGTCTTGTTGACGGTACTTTAAACTGCTCACAAAAAGAGGCGCAAAGCCTGTTAGGCCGAAAAACCAAAAAGGGAGACCTAAAAAAATGTTGAGTCATACCCACTGGGTCCACACCAAATGGACATAGGCAAAATTAGGGCATTTCTATAAAATCGTAGCAATAGTCAAACTACGCCCGCTGGATCCCTTGGTCCAGGGAAAAAATTAGAGCTCGATTCTATTTTATCAATTGTCATGAACACTGATTATTCTAAGTTCAGTGAATTATCATATACAACAACAATGTCAAATAATTTCTATCATAGGAGAAGGCAGCAAAGAGTGCTAAGGAGAAACATATTTTTGTTCTATAATAGAGTTAATGAGAAGGGCTTCCACAATCTGGAGCTTCCTCTAGCAGTGAAAGGTTATTACATGAGACTTTCAATGGATTCACAATGTTTTATCAGGAACTGATGAGAATCCTCAATATCATGATGGAGATTCTATAGCAAATACATCTCAACTTCCGTATCAACCCGCATTACTTTTGCCTCTTGTGCCGCCTTTAAGATCACCCTCATCTCCTCCTCCATTTGCTACTCCCCTTCTTCAATTATGGTTGTGGCCTTAGCCTCCTCCTTCTACTACCGTTGTATGTCACTCCTCAGCACATCCAGTCGATAACACTACTTAATGGCTTCTCCCTAATGTCTTGTGACTACCCAGGCATGATCATGAACTTATGTTAGGAAAAACTGTAGGGTCGCGGAAAGGTAGGCTTTAGACTGAGCTGCAGAAAGGTGAGATTCAAAACCGCCAAGCCTCTCTCAATCAGAGAATACTTGCTTGACTATAACATAAATACCATGGTATTCAAAGCCATTGAATCCATGCAGCACAAATAGATCGCACATCTTCGGCAATTTAGTCAGCATCTCGTCCAAGGGCGTCCGAGAAATCAGCGTCTAGATTTTCTCTCATGCCCTTTGGTGAGCAGGTCAAAGATTGGAAGGGACATGTTGATCATGAGTAGAGTCACTCTCGAATAAAGATACATACTCTAGGAAAAAAGTCACCAATGATGGACCCGATAAAGCTTCATCTGCAAGCTCAGACGCCATGACTACTTCTCTTCTGACAGTTATGGTCACGGGCACGATTGGATCTGATGCCACAATCGCCAGCACCGAAGGTTGTGGTCCTAAATCTTGAAATTCGATAAGAAAGATAATTATCCCTAATCAGAAAAGGGAAGAAAAGGGATTAAATGGAAATAGAGTGAGAAGATTACCCCCGATCATCAAGGCATCGGTGCCCTCAAGATCTATGTCGTCGTTGCCGCTCGACGAAGAAGCTACATGTTCAATGGGAAATGGATTCATGGAAACTCCCAGAGGTCCCAGGACCTAAGGACACACCCTGGGTTAGAAAATCCCAAATACGTCTCCACATGGTCATCTACAGAGATCAAGCTCGAGGAAATTACTCCCCCAATAAACCGAACAATGTCCCGCTCTGGGTTCTCAACAACTGGCATGATAACAGGCTCTTCCTCCTTCACCATGGGATCCATCGGGTCCGAGGTAGCTGACCCCATCGGATCTGGGCCTCCTCAGTAATCACGGGCGCCCCATCCACCCCCGCAACTATAGAGTTTGGGTGATCAATGGGAGTCTCATGTTCCAGTTGCTCCTCCTCTGACATATCCCTAGTCGTTGAATACAGAAGGAAAGCATCTGTACCACTAGACCCTTCCTCAGGGCCCACCATCTCATTGCGCTCAGGTATGGCCGTAAGTGGTCCCCCAGATAATAATGGGGCGGAAGGTACGACCAATTGGGCAGCCACATCCAGGTCACTGATTGGCCCTCCACTATAGGACCATAACAGTTAATAACTCGCAGAGTTATAACATATGAGTTGGTAATTGAGGTAATGAGAATCATGATTACTCATCATTCCCTATCTGAGTCGTTCCGATAATCGGGATGTATGTCTACGTCTCTGGATCATTCCAAGGGACACTTCTCCGTTCTAAATGCTGGGAGGTGCTGGAGGAGGAGAGACCCTAGTCGGATCTGCGATGGTTGCTTCCATGTGCTCAACTGCACAAGGAGACCCCTTCTCAATGACCACCGTAGTCAAAGGTGTGTGTTCGCCTACTTCGGTAACCCATGGAGTATACTCCAGAGAAGGAATTTCCCCTGGGATTCCTCAGCACCCTGCATAAAGGGAAGAAACATTATAACCTTCACAGTAAATAAGGAAGAAGGCCGGGATGGACGAGCAGGGAAACCTCTTCCTCAGGATCTGGTGATTCTAGATGCTTTATCATCATGGACACCTGATTAGACCCTTATAGCCGGTTTTGGAGTGAATGCACATATGCATCCATTTCCTTCAAAGAGGAAACTATTTCATCTAGATCCTCTTACAACACCATGTGAGGTGGAGCAAAGATAGTCCCAATACCCGAAAGATTGAAAGAGCTCGTTTGGAGTAACTCCCAAACCTCTTCATCTGAGCCACTGACCCTTAGGTCGTCCCAAATCCTCTACACATCTAGAAATATAGTCGTAACAGGAACAACTTACCGGGGGAGATCGACGTGAGAGGGTCGGGCGGTGACAGGGGATGGTGGAGGTGTCAATAGTCGTGGTAGTTTTCTAGGTCTCGACGCCGCCCTAGAACTCTCAGAAGCTACCTATGGGTGGGACCTCGCGGGTAGGGGGGATTCCCTTGCCTCAGCCGCAGTAGGGGAACCAGGGAAATCATCTCCCCCTGAAGAGTGATCACTCTCTTCCTCCTCCTCATCATTCACTAATCACAGTAGGTCCTGAACTCGAAGAGTTAACATCGCATAACTCTGGTGGGCATGAACGTAGGCATCGAGGTCCCAAGGATACCGATTGACCCTCTCTGGGTGCACATCATAAAGGTTGTCAACAGGAGCATATATGTAACTCAGCGCGTCGAATGCCTCTTCTAATTCTTGGAGATGCTGCCACAAAGAATGGGGGTACTGGCTGTGAAAGGATGACTGGCCTTTGAATTCATCCCATCGGCCCCAGGTCATTGGGAATGCAGTATCAATAGGAATGGGAAACTCTCTCCGGGCAGCTTCGAGGGCATGTGAGGAGACACCTCTGTCCATTAAAACCTTTCCCGGAAGCACGAGACTAGAAGGGTTACGGAGAACCATTCTCGGTCTGGTTGGAGAACTATCCCCCTTCTTCTTCCTCTTTCTCTACGATGGCTTAGGACTCGAGATAGTGGGAATCCACAGCCCCAACTGACCATTCGGGTACGATTTCACCCAGGAGTCGACATAGATTTTGGATAAGAAAGGCATGGAGTCTTCAAGAGTGGGGGTCATAACCTCGTAGTCAGTGTCCTCCTGGGTGAAAATTAGCCACAATTATTTGGCCACCATCAGATGGTAGTTCCTGCAGGTGCCATTGAGAGCAAGAGGACAGAACGCCTGGACAGAGCCAAATTGATGTCTGAATCAACAGGGCACATACCCCTCACAGATCAGTTCCCCGCCGATACGAGCCACTAGAATAACCTCTCAGAGGGAAAAGAGGTAGCCCTTCTTTCTAAATTCCTTTAATATGGCATTCATGACTGCGCAGGTTTGGGAGGGATATGGTCGGAAATTGAAATGATCATAGCTCGAGATCTGACTCGACAGCAGACGCATATTCTGATCTGTCTGTTTTCCATCCTTCTCTTGGGCCACCCACTTCTCAGGAATAACCCCGCTGGTCAATTGAAAATACGGCCGGTCTACGGTACCTGGAATCTGAAAAGGATTGATGAAAGTACATAAATTATTAATATGCACTCCCAACCATCCCCAATGGATTTGAAAAGGGCTGGCTACCCCGTTTGGCCGACTCCCCTCGATAATATTTCTAAGAAACTGATAAATCCTAGCCAGTACTGGGACGAGAAAGTTGATGACATTGTCGGTGGACAGGTGTTCCACCATAAAAAATTAGAGACCCTCATGCTGCCAGTCTCACATACAGAAAACAGCTTGCCACTCAAGAACATGGCCTGAAATTCTGCCAGACAGAGCAACTGATCAACACCCGACACAAGTTCCCAGGCCCATCTGTTGAACTGGCCTTCCTCCAGAATCAGCCAACAGCTACCCCTCTACCTTCGGGACTCCATCGAAGGACAGTTCGTCGGCCTGTGCGGAAGAGTAATGGAATTTCTCTCTCTGAAAAAATCATTGAACCAATCACGATATGAGACAAGTGGTTTTGGAGATATATCCTTTGAATACTCTCGGGACCGATCAATGAGCTGCTTCAAACAAGGAATGAGTCCTCTCTTCATTATCCCACACAGAAGGGGGAGGCATGAATTTATCATACATGCCTCCAACAATTGGGATCCCTGAAATCTAGGAGACATCCCAAAGACTGATACCCACCTCCCCATGGACTAGATGGAATGTGTTGGAATCTGGACCCCAACGGTTCATAAGCTGCTTGGAAAGGGCTTGGGGATGATCGATATAGGTCTGGGACACCCAGGCAGCTTCGTATAGACCCACGGCTCGCAATTCCGCTTCAAACTCTGCACAGCTCTGGCGAACCCTAAAGGGCCACCCCAAATCCAACAACTTAAACACCCCTCCAGGATGGAGGTCCCGGTCCACTGACCATCCACGTTTGTTATTTACCATAGAAATGCAGGCAATGCTCTGGTAACAGTGAATTGCCCCATCATACTGACATTGTTCTCCTATCGAGGACACATGAAGGGACTCGGAAGTTGTATCCCTTGGGGTATGCCACCCTCTGGCGGTTATCAAAACTTAAAGGATAATACTGGTAAATATCCATGCTACGGGATTGTTGTTGTGAGATGGCACTAAAATCGGTGTATCAGACAATAAACTGAACCCGAATGCATGAAGTCTATTGGAAAAGGGATACTCCTACAATGAATTGGAGAGAAAGTTTTCAAGTAGGGGTATATTGGAGTGTGGTGGACTCCATCCTAAAAAGGTCTGGCCACATCCTTTAAGTTTTGATCACCAATCGGAAGAGGCTCGGTAGCAGGCCTAATCGCAGGTCGAGGAGGAACCATATTTTATCCCTACATCATGGAAACCATATAGATGGTTAGTCCAAAATTATAGAATTTGGAAAAAACACCAAGTATTTGACAAAGGAATCTCTCAATAATCCTTCATGACAAAATCTGTAGGCTGGCCTCAAAAGGTGGTTCACGACAGTTGCATCCCGCGAACCATACCTACGCGGAAGAAGTCCGCAATACTGTGGCCCATGGATCATTGGCCAGAAAGTCACGAACCAGGCTACCCTGTGGAATCTCAATTACCAATTTAAATTTTTATTTTTAGAAAACATAAAATATTTTCAATGTCAGTAAGATTTTCGATCCGCGGACCATCTAAAACCATGTAGTGATTTCCGACGCGGTCTGTCGTGAATTACTTTTTAATTAACTAAAAGTTTTAGTTCATGGCATGGAGATTGGTCCATGGGTAAGGGAAAGCATGAATGAGTAATAGTTCGTGGAAATGGAAGATGGTTCGCAGGTGAGGAGTTTCGCGAAGGAGTAGGCGGACAGAGACAAAAAAGTGAGAGCTCCATTTTCGTAAGGAATCTGATAAAAGGAAAGGGTAAGCCCCCCTTATTTATAGGTGTGGTCCCCTACTGGGTCCACTCTTATACCACAAACTATCAAAGTTTCAGGACCACTCTACATTAGAATAGCCTCTTCTTCGTTCCGATCGGATCCCATTCTGATGGGGGGCATTTGTAGTGTCCTGAAAAATCTACAAAGGAGAATGGGAATCCCCCTTAATTGGAGAAAAGGATTCTACCCAATTTTTTCAATGAATTCGTTAAAAATATGGAGAATACACAATATTGGAAAATTAATGACCGGTCGATGCATTGGTCCAACATTGATGGCATGCGGCTCGTTCCGTGAGCCACCCCCTCCACGGACTAGCGTCGTTCGCGAAACAGAGGCGAGAACCCCTCTGTGGGCATGAAGCAGGACGGGTGCCAGGCTGGTCCATCGTCAAGAGCCGCCCTAGCCACGAAATGTGCCAACCGGCTAAGATTGAACACACTGTCATTCTCAGAACAGAGGCGGAGCCCTTCGCAGCCGCAAAACACCCCCCGAACCGATTTGGTTTGTGGGTCAGTTGCATTTAATGACCCCCCCCATGAGTTGTGGATTGACCAAGTCATTCGTAAACCAGGTTTTCACTCATGGGCCTCTAAAAAAGGTGTTGCATGAGGATAGATACATCTCCTACCCCCTCTATAAAAGGATATCTAGGGGTAGAAGAAAGGGATCGATCGAATTTGGGTAGAAGAATTCGGAGATCGGGGGATCGATTGACCAGACTCCATAGGCGAGAAGGTTTGGAGATTGACTACTGAAGGAAGGATTCTGGAGGAAGGAGCTTAGGATTTCGTTAATAGAAATGTTCCAATTCACGAACTAGAATAGTTATAGAACTGGAAAAAAATTGATAAGGAACATAATAATGCATAACAAATTGGTGACCCGCAAACTTAAAATAAAAAAACACGATCCATGGCCCCTCCATGGATGTACTCCCCACATACCTGGTAGTATATGACCATTTTTCGATCCAACGCACCATGTATCACCCTCTTACATGGGTGAAGCCCTGACCAGAAAACCCCCGACAGACGATGCCCCTAACCACCACTACTCGCATAGACTCCACCGCGTACCAACCAGGTACGCAGGCCGAACCCGAAGCCGCGTACTGCACTGGTACGTGGACGTCCTCTCGAGCCACGTAGCACCCCCAACGTGAAGGGTGCCACTCCTCATGGACCCTTTCGGCTTGACAACTCCTTTGGTGTTCCCATTCCCCGAGCCAGATAAAACCCTTCCAATCTAGTTCGATCCTTCGCAATCCCTTCATTGGCCTATTCCTTGTCCCCGGGCCAAGTCCTCTTCTGAAGCCACCAGACCCATATGATGAAACATTCAGGTGTATCAGTGCACCACTTTGAGTTCACATACCCATGGTAGGCGAGGAAAAAGGGGTTTCCCTAACACTTGAGCAGATTCCTGAAGATTTCCTGGGTTCACATCCCCACAGTAGTGTAGGGTCTGAGCCCAGGAGTCCCCTTTGTACCTATCCACTTTCCCGGATTGAGGGACCCCGCTCACATTTCCTTTTGACGAGCACTAGCAGTGAGCACTTCTCTCCTCTCCTAGGTGTGGCTGGGAATCCCTCCTAGATTAATCCCCACACCATCCTCATTGGAAGAAAATGACCATTCCACTATCATAATGGAAGGTCCATTGCTCCGATGTACGACTCCTACCTTCCTCCAACATCTGGGAGAAGAGAGTCCAATGGTCCTAGCCTTCTCCTCTACTCATCGTCTTCCTACCCTTCCCTCGGTAGGGAGAATGTGTGAGGCTTTCCAAGTCTGTTGCATTCTCTTGTTTCTCACACTGAGCATGACTCACGTGGTCTTAGAGATTTATGATGGTCACGACGTCTTCACAATGACGACACTCAAAATGAACTACATGGGTTTTGATACCTGTCTCCTAAGAAGGGTACGTAGGAAGCCTCACCAAGGTTCAATCCCAATTTGGGACACTAACCATGTGTAAGTCCCAATAATTCCCCTCAAAATGAACTATGTGCATTTTTATCCCTATTTCTTAAATAGGGTATGTAGGATGCCTCCAAGAGGTTCAATCCCAACAACATGAAACTCTCATGTGTAAGCCCTAATCTCCCAGAACTAAGTGGACTTTGATCCTTGACCAACCGGGATACGTAGGAAACCTCCCCGAGGTGCAAGCCCGATATCTAAGTCTGATACATATCCTTCACTTTCAGACCATGTCCTCATGACTCCAGCAGGACCATATCTAGGCCTAGGAAATTGCTTCCCTTGTTACTCCTGGTCCGCTTCGGCGTAAGTCCCTCACCAACTTTGACCGGGCATCTCTCACCTAGGTGTCCTTGACACAAGACGTTAAACTGAACGGTTGGGTCCTTGTCGCATGACCTTAAAAGGTGATGTGTCCCGTCAAGTAGCACCGAACTACGTGGATTCTGATCCCTCTCATGAGGATATGAAGGAAGTTCGTATCACGGGTTCGATCCAAACACACATGTCGTTATCTATCCCCTAGATGAAAATAAACTCCAGAGTGCCCAGTTATGAGGCTTCAAACCCATGCCGGATTAATGAGTCCAAACTCCTTGGAGTCATTAATCCCAATTAGGGATGGTAAACCTCAGGCCTAAATAACTTTTCATCCCTATGTTCAGTTAACCATTTCCAACTAAGGGGTAATCTGTGGATACTATGCTTGGGGATAAACCAAAGATTCGTGAACTTATAAATATGTCTTAAATCTATAAGAGAGTCTCAGAACATGAAATAATTACCCCCAAAAGGGTGCGATGATCCCTACATCCCATCCTCTTGACCAATGTGAGTTCTTAAGCATCGCTGGCCAAATCGCCCAGCGAATGCCTACCTTTGGAAAGCAGGTCCACGAAACATTGTATACGGAACCATTGGGAATTTTGAAACAAAGACCGATATACCAAACCTAAGCAATTGAGTGGAACTCATCCCTCCATAAGATCGACTTTCAGGCATGTCAGTCTTGCCACCCTCGGTTGAAACACCAACTATAGAGATCCAGGCTTAACATACATGGATATTATATCATTTTAGATAAATATTCTGTACATTAAGAAAAATACATTCCTAGGTACAATAATTGTTTAGTGTCTTTGGAATCATGGAAAAAAATTATATCCTGGGGAAATATCTTTAACATCTCCCATAAATATCCCCACTTTTATTACTTCTACATAAAACCTTTCCTCATAACCTAGGGAAAGGAAATATAACGGGTGAGCTGGATTCTCAGTAAGGGTAAATAAGGTAAATGAGTAATCATATCATGAAAAAAGGGTATAGAACTTGAGAATAACATTTGAAGATTGTACCCTAAATATTTGATATTATAATAATCATTGTCAGTTCGTAAGACATAGATCATAAGAGAATTACAAGAATATATCATGAAATCATAACACATGAATAAGAAATGTAATTTGTGGAATGAACATCCGTTTAAAACATTGTTAACATGTATAAGTATAAAGAGGTTAACCCATTAATTTAATGACATGAAATCAGCCCCCCACATCAACTTATGAACATTCAACTAGGTCCATGCATAATATTTTGAACATGTGATCAGGTTCACACACAACCTTATGGACATGAAAGCAGGTCTATTCCTATCAGTGTGAATGTGTAATTAGGTTCACGCATATCCTTATGAACATGAAACCAAGTCCATGCACAACATTGAGAACATGTAATCAGTTTGCGGCACAATGTTGTGAACATGTAATAAGGTTCCCTCATAAATATATATACATGAAACCAGGTCCACGCATAAAATTTTGAACACGTAATAAGGTACAATAATATAATTGTGAACATGTAATTAGGTTCACAAATAAATTTACGGACATGCATCCAAATCCATACAAAACAATATGAACATGTAATCAGGTTCACACATTACATTGTGAACATGAAAGCAGGTTCACACATAACATATATACTCATTATTCATCCATAATTACCCAATGTGATAGAGGGAGATATAGTCCCACCCATCTCATAATAAAATCATTCATACATGTTTCAAAAGATAATAAAACTTCATTATATAATGACCTCTAAAAAGAGATGGGTTTTATAAACATCAAATCATAACCCATGAAATGAAATGTATATCATTCACAATTCCTCACAACCAAACCTATTGAAAATAGATAGGTTTAATAATCATTCATCCAATAATAACTTGTAAAATAAATCATGTTTCAAAATCATATAAACTATGGAATTGAAATTGGTGTTATAAGATAAATTCCATGAAAACATAAACCAATGATGAAAGGATATGAATTGGGAATTTGGATAAATACCTATAAGTTTGTGAGTAACATCATCGGATTTCATCTTAGATAGAAAATAGCATAGAAATATATTTTAATAACATTTATTTAGGAAATTATCCTTTAGTAGTTGATAAAAATATATTTAAAACATAAAAATATTTTGAAAACCAATTTCATAAAAATAAACATGAATGATTATAATGAAATTTTATAATACCTTTTGGAAAAAAATTCATTAAAAACACATAAAGGGATCTTGAAAACTTTTTGAAAACCGATTATTTGATAATAATTTTCAAACCATTAAATAAGGATTTAAAATCATTTGACAACAATTTTACATGAAATATACATTGATAACATATAAATCATTGATTTTTTTTTAAAAAAAGCATTGAATTTGTTTTAAAACGAATCTTTATAACAATTAACCTTTTAAACATGAAAAATAATATTCACATAAATTATGGTGGGTAAATATGTACATGGTGTATGAGGATAAAATAAAAATCCTTTTGGGATAGTAAAAAACATAGAAAATTCCTACTTCAGAAAGAGACAAGAATATTCCTTCGAAGAAATTTGTAAAAGAAAAAATGGTAAAAATTTCTTTTAAATCGTATAGTATAATAGTAGAATATTCATTGAAACCCTTTTTTAGAAAATATGGAATTTAAGGAACATAGATTTCTGACTAAAGAGAGGGCAAAGTCAATATTTTTTAAGAACAATTTCTTAAATATCTTATGAACCAATGAGTAGAAAATTTTTACAAATACATGTATATATCCTTAATAACCATATTATTAGAATATTTTTTTAATTTTTTTGAATGACTAATCATATGGTTTCATCAATGGAACCATAAACATAAAAAAATATTATTAATCAATGAGATTATTTCAATAAACTCTTTCCACTTGGTAAATTTGAACCATACTCCCCATTCTAGAAAATGAAATTAAATGAAACTTAAAATATCATGAAAATAATTAGATTCATTATATAACATTTCCAAGGTATTATATACACCTACTATAAAAATATAGGTGCATAACATGGCACGTGTCTCAAAGAATCTAAATTGAGGAAAAATTATTTTATAGATTTCATAACTTTTGAATTATATTTACCATGAAATAATATTCATAAATTGGATATCTAAGTACCCATAAATTTAAATGTACAAATAATATAAAACATACATAGGAATAATATACACAACTCATGTGGAATTTTTGGTGAATAAAGCATGTATCTTAGAGAAATAAAAAGTGAGATGAAATCCCCTTACCTTGTGTTTTGACTCTCTTAGTACTCATAAAAGAGTCCTGTAAATTCAATTTAATTTTTTTAGACATCTTTTAAATAATCGTGTTCATATATTTAATACCATATATGGTTTTATTAGGACCATATATTACCCACTTGTTAATAATCCTATGTTAAGGTTTCACTTAGGGTAATATTCACTTTATTCTTCACATAAATCTTAATTTTCTATATCTCTTGTCCTTATATTTATATCATGATTCCAGATTTTAAAACATAATATAAATATAATTTTTATTCTATATATGTTTATAATAATAATCTATATAATATATATTTACTAAATGGAATACACCGTTCAAGGAGACGGTCAATCGTACGTATGCATGAATGTTGTTTCTATTTTTTGTCATATTGAAAGAATAAAGGAAAATGAGATACATGTATAAATGTATATAATATCATTAAATTATAATTTTAATGTTATATATTTCATAAAAGTTCACTAAATCCATCCTTAATACATTCCTTGTAGTGTGTGAATGAATCACATCACTTTGAGGGGGAAGTAGTCCACACTTCCTCAAACGAAATTATCCTATTTAAACCAAATAGAAAGTAAAAAAAAAATTGTTCAAAAAATAATAAATAATATTTTAGAAATAATAAATATTATATATTACATATATAAACATATATTCCATAATAAATTCAACCATGAGAACTGGTAGGGGAAAAAGGAACAGTCATCGTTTAATGAGGTATTAGTTCATCGTACAAGTAAAAGGTATGTTTGTTACCCATTAAGTGGTGGTGTGAAAAATAATAGTTTGAATAATTAGAATATAATTATATAATTATATTTACCATTATGTTTTTATTAAATTCATTAAATAAATAGATTGGAGGGGAGGAAAAATAAAATAAATGAATGGATCTTAAGAGAAGACGTTACCTCTTAATCGGGTAACTATTATTGGTTTATGGCAAAAGGCATCCTAGGGTTTATTTATGACTAAGGGAAATATTATAAGAGGAAGTTATGGATTTTTGGAGCTTATGTGAGCTTATGTTGGGTGATACAAGGGGCTTGAGAGGTGTCAGGATGTGGGAGGATAGGAGGCCTTTTTATAGTGAGGGAGGAGTGGCACACTTGTAAATTTTTGAAAAGAAAGTTACACCAACATTTTTCATGTTGAATGTGGATCCAATAATTCACCCAATTAGATAAAATGGTGTTATATGGTCTAAATATTTCCATATAATGGCTATTTTAAATTATTATAGGTCATTTTTATACTTAAATTTAAGCTTTATTCCTTAGTTATGTTTAATTTTACCTAAATCGATGTAATTAATTTTAATTACATTCACTAATATTTTTTTCAAAATTAATATTGAACCAATTATACATTATAACATATATTTATTACAAATATTGAATCCATTTTTTCAAATTAATTTTTTAAAAGTGGTAGAAATTAATTTAAAATTAATCCCACTGGTAGGACGACAGAACTTGTTTTTAAAGTATAAACGATCAAATGTTTTCTATGTTTTTATCCAATATCAATGTTAAATAGGATTGAGTGAAATAAATTGGATTAATTGATAAAAATATTATATATTTTAGCTTTTAAAAAAATTTAAAACAATGTTATCCTTATAAAAATGATTTATGAAAAGATAAGTATTGCACTAAAATCTAGTATTCTACTATTCGTTAAAAAATGAAACATTATTGAAAAATAAAAAAAATTCCTGAGCTAATTTTTATTTTTATATTTAAAAGATAAATTATCTTTTAACATATTAAATCTCTAAAATTTCTAAATTATGGATTTAAAATGATCTCTCCATTACAAGGAGGTAAAAAAATTATTATATAAATAGTGGGTTTTAAGAATATACAATGGGTTGGTCTTATCTTATGTCTGTCAAACCTATGGGATGAAAATAAAAAATATTATACTGAATATATAACATATATATTACATTAATATAAATCAATAATTATATTTAATTTAATTTATTATGGAAATAAAACCTTATTACCATAATAATATTTTCATTTAAATTCAATCAGTTTTCAAATTCATTTCGAATTAATTGGTAACTAATGAATTCATCTTTTATTTTTGTAAACTATATATTTTCATAAATTAATTAATAATATTCACAACCTATAATTTAATAACTAGTTTATATCTTATTATATTAAATAATAACAATATTGTTGGGAAAACTCAGTCTTTCATGTTACGTAATTCATCGAGTATGGTCATTGTTGCATGGAACACAAGCTAACCTCCGTGTAGAGAAAGATAAATTTTTTTTGTACAGTGAAGAATTAACATGGTTTCTCTTAAAATTCAAGCCTAATATATTTATTTATTTTTAAATAAACTATTCTTAGTGTTGTGAGAAATGAAAAATATTAAAAAGGTTAAATCAATTCTAAAAAAAATCTCAAAATCTCAGGGTGTTAAATTTTTTATAGCTACTTATGTAAATTTTAGAACATTTATTTTTAAAAAATAATTTAATTTTAACGTTCATTATTTCAAAATAATTTTAAAATTAATTCTTTACATGTTTATAAAAATATTGATTTCTCACAGAATGGTGAAAAAAACAAATAATTATAAAAAATGTATTTAATTTTAAAGTATTTATATGGTTATTTTTTTAAATTATAATTATGTTAATTTTATTTATAAAAATACAATTGTGGGTTTTTAAATGGGTTTTATGCATGAATTTATTTTAATCAGATTTTATATTTAGAAGGGTTGTTTTTTTAAAAACTGTTTTCTATGAATTTTTCAGATTTAATTTAAAATTAAATTATTTAAATTATGTATTTTAAATTTCCAAAAAATAATACCATATTTATAATTAGTGGTTCCATATTTATAAGATAGTTACATTTAATTTTTTTCAATGTTAATAGTAATCTCTGTAATTTTTATTACCATTGTAATGGGTAAATTGAGTATTTTTTGTTAAAAATAAATTTTTAAGAACTATTAAAATTTCAAAATACTAAACTACATATTATTTTATGGATATGGATCGACCATAAACATTTAAATTTCTCATTTATAGCGTTTTGGTCCAAATGGATAATATTTTTACCTTTATATTATATTATTTATAGAATATACAGATATAGAACACTGTTGTTATTAATAAGTGTAGTATTTTTTATATGGTGATATGAAAAATATATGTCAATATATAAATAGTATTTGCAAATTTAAAAGATTTATCTTCATCATGGTAATTTATTTTTAATATTTTGGGAATAAATACTTAAATTAAATGCTTTAACAATGTTGATATAATAATTATTCAATTATTGAAAAAATCAAATAAATCATATTAAAAATAGTAAAATAAATATAATTTGAGATAAATAATGTTATAAATTAATTTTATAGATTACCTTGTCATGTTAAGAATATAATAAAATATTTATTTTTCTAATTATATGTTTTATAATGTTATTAAAAAATTAAAACAAATGATTGTTCTTAAAATTGACATTATGGATATTTTATGGTAAACAATATTAAATGATATAAAATTCAAAAAAAACACAAATTCTGTAAAATTATTCATATAATGTTTAAAATATAAATAATGGTCTATTATTTTGTCTTTTTTTATTTTATAGTTACTCGATTAACCATCAATTAAGAGAAGGTCATGTCAGGATGGTATGAGTTATAATGGTTAAATAAGTGTTAAAACCAAAATATAAGGGTTGAAATATAGTCAATACATATATAACATTTATTGTATGAGTTTTTTCAACCCATAATAATATTATATACAAAATAAATCACTTTTTTAGTCTTTTTTAAAAGAAAATTAATTTATATTAACTTATTATTTGGTGAAATGCCAAGAGTTCTTCTCTCCTCCCTTAAAAAAGAGAAGCTCTTCTTCTCATTTCTTCATACATAAAATATGGTTTGGTTTTCCAAATATCTAACCAAATACCTTACTATAAAACCTATACTCATTATATAGGTCTTTTTTAGTTAAAATACTAAACTTATAGGGATTAGGGTATTAATAAAATGAGGTTTCTCAAATAAAAGGAATAGTTTTCAAATTGACATTTTAGTTTTGTTTCTTATTCAACTTCATTAAAATATTATTCAACCAATTTAAAATATTAAATATATTTATCCTAAATATAATTAATTTTTATTATGTTTTTTGAATGACCCGTATCCATATCATTTTCAATAAAATGGGAAAATAAATCATCATCTCTCTGTATGTTGAACCACATCCTCGTGAACCGATGTAATTTGTTTTCCATCATCATCTCCCAATAAATGTTATAAAAATGGAATTATTGTTTATATTTTATTTTCATGATATTTTTATCATTATTAAAATATAATTTATCACTTGAATTATTACCTTTCCCTGCATAGAAAAATGATAACATCTTTCATGCGTATGTGTGAACTACCACCTCTATGAAGAGATGTGATTTTTTTCCATCACTACAACACATGGATGATTTATATATTCATTTTTAAAAAAACTAAAAATATTTATATATGATATTATGAGAAATTTGAATTATAAAATGATACTTATTTTCTTTTTTTAATGATTGATGAAAAATAGAAAGGTTACTCACGCGTACATGCAACTTACCATCTCCATGATTGTAACATATTTCATTTTTCATGACCATATCTAAATGATGGATTTAACAGTATAATTTATAAATAAAATAAATATTTATTTCCTGAATATTTTTCTTGATATGATTTAATAATGATCTCTTTAACCACATTCAACACACCAAATTCATTCTGGATTTATGAACTGAATATTGTCAATATCTCTGACGTGAACATAAATAGTCACATAATTGTTATAACAATGAACTATGAGAATTAACACGTATAATAATATTTAAATTGGTTATAATGAAATTTAAAAATTAACCAAATATTATTATTAAGGATGATAAATAATGTACTTGATAAATCAGGCTTAATGTTGGGGAATTCATTACTAAATTTCATTTCTTTGGGTTATACTTATACTTCACTGATTATGTAATTATTGGATTATGTTTGAAATGAATTTCAATTATCTTATTTTTTCTATCAAATTATTTATGTGGATTTATATCTGATACACATTATCAATTATTTTCATTAACACATGTATCAATGATATTATATTTTACAAAAACATTCTTTTTTTAAATCCTAATTTAAATGTTCCCTTTCATTTTTTACAAGAGTCAAATATAGATATATTTTTAACTTATAAATTTTTTTTTATTATCTCGCCTTCTTGAATCCTTAATGTTTTGAACCATCCTTTAATATATTACATGGTTATTTTCAAATATATATTTTTTATTTTTATGTGTGCATTATTCTATTAAAATAACTAATTTTCCACATGGAATTTTTTTATGATGAAAGAATTCATGTTTTATGGTTATGTTATGGTTCTTGTTAATTGTTTATAATGATTATTTGTTATATTATAAACTAATTACTAGGGGTTACATGATATACATCCAATTCCATTGGTATTTTTGATGTTATCGTGATGGTTATTGATGTGTGACTACCATGGCTACTCTATGTGTAATTGCGAGGGATTGGTCAAGTATAACAATGACGATTCTTTCATGGTAGTCTTAAGAGTTACCTCATTATTAAGTGGGATAATATAATGATTCCACTATTAACCTATATGATTTGTGTAATATTAATATGTTTTTACGTAAATCATATATTTTTCACTAGGTAAGTTATTGAGTTTCTGTCCAAAGGAAAGTATATGCTATTTTTTTAAGATGAAATAAATTACGTTGTGAAAAAATTATCATGGGATGGTGATGTTTTCAAGTAAAAATTTATGTGTTTTAATTTTCCCATTAATATTTCTTATAAAATTTTTATGGAATGACTTTGACATAAAATATGATTTCTTAGATAATAAATATTTTCTTTAGTACCCAAATTCTATTTTGAAAATGGTTAAATTTTATATGTATTTCTTGACTGATGATTTCATTCTTTGTTCTACATCCCTTACTGAGAATTCTTTTACCATTATATGTTTTAAAAAAAATTCCCATGTTTAAGGATGATTAGGGACCTGTATGAGATAAAGATGAAAATAGTGAAATTTTATCATGAAAGGAAATCATCCTTTATTTTAATGAATTTTGTTTTATGGAATAAAATGGACAATGTGTATAATTTTTTACTTATAATATATAGTTTACATTGTAATAGTTTTTCCTTTTTATCTAAAAAACTAAACCAAACAAATCCATGGAATTTTATGACAATTCTAGTTAAAAAATAGAAGAATATATAATGATTATAGTCAGATCCTTACATATGAACTTTAATTTTAAAAATATTCTTGAAATAAACAAGTAGAAAATGAAAACATAATCATTCACTTATGTAGTATAAATCCACCAGGGGTAAATTTTAATTATGATAATATTTTAAAATAATTAAAATAATAATATGTATTTTAGTTTTATAAAAAACAACACTATTTTTAAAAAAGAAATTTTTTTGGACTAGTTTCAATAACAAATGAAATTTTAGATGGGAAAAATTAGAATTGAAAATTGAGACTTGGGTTTCCCCAATTGGATTCATTCTAAAGAATTCAGAGGATGTACTTTTTCTAGATCATTTCCCTTGGTATGTTGATAAGGGAGTGTAGAGGATTATTTTCATAGAGTATTTATAATAGAAATTTGTTTGGATGTGAGGAAAATGATCTATAAAATGGTTATTTATATAGCCATGGGAGAGGGGTATCATTGGATACTATATTATTATTTAGGATATAATATATTAATAGTGTTTGTTATTATGACTTTTATTTGTTTATTTTTAAGATAGATATATTAATGTGACATCTTAAAACCTGCAGAAATAAAATCAATCATAAAAATATTTCTTTTAAAGTAAATATTCATTAATTGTTATTTATAAAATAAAAAAATAATTATGTTTTGAAAGTACATTTACAAATATTTCAATTTAGTATTTTATTTTTCAAAAAAATCAAATACTCATTAAATTTATTTTATGTGATGAAAAATGAGTTATTGTTTTTTAATAAATATTTATATAGTAATGATTTCATAAAACATTAGATATTCATAAAAATATTAATTTCATTATTCATAAAAAGTAATCATTTTCAGGAAAATAATAAAAAACACTATCAACTTCTGACTTTATTATTCATAAAAATAAGTATTTATATCAAATTAAAATTCAAAATATTAAATAAATGTAAATAAAAGTTTATATTTTATGGAAAAATGTATCTTGAATAATTTATACGTTTTATTATTATGAGTGATCACATATCTATTTATTAACTATTAATTATTATGGGAATGATAATTTATTTTAATATATCTTTAGACACCAATTTTTTTTCAAATTTAGGTTATTCTATTATTTTAATGTTGTGGTTGAAGCCACAGTTTATTTGGGGAAAGAGGATATAGTACAAAGAAAAGCATAAAATAAACTATGGAGGGATGTACTTGGAGAGACTAAAACACAATAACTCACCAAGAACCACTGGGGAAGATACCATTGAGCTCCACCAAATAAAAATATTATTCTAAAATTTAAATTAAAAAAATATATTTTCCAAAATATATTAAAGAAATTTTTATTTAAAAAATTACTTATTTATTATTTAGTTTATATAATTTCAAAAATCATTTTATATAATTCTAATATTTTTTAAATTATTTTAATTATTAAAAATATTATATTTTTTAGGAATTATATTACTCTCATCAATCTTATTTATATATCTATTTTAGTGGTATGCCACTATTCCAATAATCATGTACCATTCCAAATAGTCAGATATGTTTTACACTCACTATAAATACCTTATATTTACTTTATTATTCATTGAAAAAAATATTATTAATGCTAATAATACTTTATATAAAAAATTATAATTAAATTTATATTATTATACATTAGATTTACTATATTATTACCTAAGGTTATTTTTCATGAAGACCATGAACCTATATTTTTTCAATTTATATTGATGTTATTTAATTTTTTTATTAATTCATTAAAATATGGTTAATTTTGTGATGTATATTTTTACTTCATATATAATGTGTCATTGATGAAATAAATTGAGTTTGTTATTATTATGTTCTATCTGTGAATTTTACTATATAATATACATAAATATGAAACATATATATATCGATAAAACAAATTATAATATTTGAAATATCTAGGTTGTTACAAGTTAGAAACCACTGGATACCCATTTATGGTTTACGTTCCATTTAAGGTGTTATGTGCTATTTTTCATTCAAAATATTATAAAACTTCCACATTTAATTATTATAACAGTGTAGATGAAAAATATATATGTGTGTTCTAAATAGAATCCTTCATGACCACACCTGGGATATATTTTTTAACATCCCATATTTTTAATTTGAATTTCATCATTTCAATTATATATGTGTGCCAGGTTTAGGTATAATGTCTAATAAAAAACACATGCACCACATAATAAAAAAAACATTAATTTTTTTCATAAATGTATAAAATTGTAAATGATGCATAAACAAACTTAATAAATATAAAATAGTACAATGGTACAACAAAAATAAATTAATAAGGTCCTTAGAATTTTCAAATCCATTGGGACATAATCTCCTTGAAATATTAAACTGTTGAACATCACTATAAAAAGATATCAAAATAATAAACATATTATTGGGATATTATAAAATAAATAGTTAATAGTGAGATAAAACTATGTTAGTTGTGAATGAAATACAAAATAGGAATTTATAAAAAGACATTAGTCAATATAACTATTTGAATAGTAACATTACTAATATATTAGTAACCGGACTTCTAAAATAGTAACTAGACCATTAGAATGTACACCTTCCCATTAGAATTGATAACTATCTTGCAAATAAAACATGGTGTCGATAAAATAAGGAAAAAATAAATATTAAAAACAAATAAAATAAATTTTGTTTTTTGGATTATAAATGAATAATTAACAATACAATTTTAATAATTTATATTTAAATTTATGTTGTAAATTCCTAAATTTTTTTCCACATTTAAATATTAAATTTAACTATGTCAATATATTATTTTCATCAAATTGATTTAATTATATGAAACAACACTTATAAATTATCCAAGAGTAATTTTTTAATATTTTTTTGAAAAACATGAATTTTTCAATTACAGTATTTTTTATGGAATAATATATTTATCTGAATAGTCAAAATAATTAAAAATGTTTCTTAAAGAATTAAATTATGTATAAAAAGATAAATAATAAATTTATAAATTATAATATCATATTATAACCCAAAAATGTAAATTCTGAATTCAAAGGAGATAATTTATTCGTTAAAAGCTATTTTTGATTCATTTAATTATTTATTTTGTTTAGTTTATTATTAAAAATTACATCTGTAGAGGAATAGAATATAATACATTAATATATTTTTTTTACTTAAATAATATTCAAATTAATAATAAATTCTAATATTTCAAAACATGGTCTTAAAATAATATTTTTACATTATTTCAACCCAAAATACCCATCCCCTCAAAATAAAAATACCCAGTCACAGCACCACGGAAAATCAATTCAATCTTTTATTTCATTACTGAATTTTTATTAACTCTACTTAATAATTATAGTATCCTCACTGAAGTTTCTGTCTCACCCCACTCTCAACTTACATGAAAATAGGGCCTTAGTATTGGAGAAAACATTAAGAACAAGGTCACATTCCTTCCATTTTCCTTTCATTCTCAGATTTTTATTCAACCGCCACATTTATATTTCAAAGAAAACCTCTAAAATATTATTATCTAGTAAATGAACATTATATTAATTTTATTATTCTAATGATAAAATATTATTTATAAAATATGTGTACATATTATCTATACCTCCCTGCTATTACATGTCTTGTTAATGATATGTTTTCCCACATATGATGGTGTATCCAATAATTCATTTATCAAAACCATTATAGACGGTTAGTGTATAATACATAAAATATAAAAATATTTATTTGTTTATATTATTATTATTTTTGATGTAAGTTATGCAATATTAAAATAAATATTAATTAAAATACTGAAATCAAAACATAAACAGAATAATTCATCCAAATATGTCCTCAAATACATTTTATAAATAATTTAATTTTAATAAAACAAAATTCCAATGATTATAATTTTTGATAATGAAATAAATGAATATAATTAGTGATCAAGGATTTCATAATCATATGTTTACTATATAGGACATCTTTACGTGATGAAGCAAAACATGACCTAAGGTATACGGACTCTCAAACTCCTTCTTTTACTTTTGTATTGTACTATCTTTTCCCCTATCATTTCCTAGTGATTCTTATATTTTTTTATTTCAATACATAAAAATTCACGTTATTTTATTTCTAATTTCTTCTTTTATGGATTTTCAAGGTTTTATATCATTATTAATACTATTGGGAGACATTCACAGACTATTAACAAAGATATTTTTCTCATAAACAATCTTTGATTATTCTTATATATTTTCTTATTTTCTTCAAAATCTATGATATTTTACTTGATGCAACCCTCTAATTTTCTAAATATTTAATTTATTATTTTTGGAAATCACCGAATTTTATTCATCATTTTATGATTTATGGTATTATTATAAAAATCATTGTTCCCATGTTTTTATTATATGTATATGCTTGATGTAATTTATTCCATACATGACAAGAATACTTAGGATCTTATAATGAAGTGACAGGTGGTCTTCTAACAATAAATCACCCTAATTCCTTGATTAATGAATTAAATATCATAAGATCATTATGTGACGACATGATGCAGTTAAATTTTTCTGTATTTTTATGTATTAACAAGATGAATTAGTGTTTCTTTTTTATTTATGATGTCTTAGTCATGATTCCCCAATAACAATATATCATTTTTATAAATGTGAAAAAAATTATATCTATGTCATGTTAACTCCATTTAATTGAGGTAATGATCATTAGCTTATAATTTAACTAATATTATTATTCTCACCCTTTTATTCATATTGATTCATGTATCACATTCCTTCTTTTTATTCATCCACTTAATAGGTTTTTGGATTACCATTACATTAATCTATGTCCCTGGGTGATTAAATATATATAGAAAAATTTTAAAAACTATAAGAGGACTGGTTTGATATATTTAAATAATGATCAATCTTTTATGTGCCTTAATAATATATATATAAACCTAATTTTTTATGATAATAATCCATTCAATTTTATGTGGTTTAATTATAAATATACTTCTCTTTAAAATGTTTTAATAATCCTGTATAGATGGTAAAAGTTTCTAAAGTTTTTGTCAAATACTGGTTTAGTGGATTTGGGAATAATTTTTATAAAATGAAATTTATATTAAATTATGGTAATTCATAACTTATTAAAATGGAATTGATTTAATCCTATAAATAATTTTATACCCATGATATATTGTCTTATGTTTGGATATAATATTTCATATTTTATAAAAGGGTTTGAACTATGAGAAAATAGGAAAGCAAACCATGTGATTGATAAATAAATGATTTTATAAAAAAATCTTGATACAATGGAGTATGGAGTGAAAACCCTCAGATAGATACTTAACCACTTATTCTGGTTTATGAGTCAAATAAAAAACCGTGTGGAATATCCACCCTCGCCCAAGAAGGAGCAATTAACTATTGATTCTTGCCTATAATAATTACAACCTTCATATAGAAAATCATCGGATTTTCTTATTATGGAATAATAGATCCACTATATAGGAGGGATATTTTATATGATTACATTTTTTGAGTAATAGAAAATTACTCTAGTCGTTTACCATTTGGAATTTAAAAATGACATATAGTAGTAAAGGATCAAGAATACAAGTCAATGGATAAAGTTGAATTAATGAATTGGGCATACATAAAGAGACTATTTATTCATATGTATTTACCTTATGATCATATAATCAAGATAGAGAAAAATATATAGATCTTTAGGTAATAGGTAATAAATATATTGTGATATTAGAATACAATTTTACAACCCTTGAATGGTGCATTAGTAGTTTAATTTTAAATAATGAGAAAAAAATAAATATATTCCTTAGTGGTTTAAAATAATATATCTAAAATTATATAGCTATATAATATTTTCAGAGTTATAAAGATGTTTTTTGATGTGATATCAATGTAGATATATGTTTTAGATAATGACCTCACAAATATTGGGAAAAGAGATGATGAACTACGTTTCCTACTCAAGGATCAAATGAAAAAAAGGAAACATTGGTAAAAAAAATACAACTAATCACAAGTCAAGGATGTAGAAAAGGGAACTCATGTTTCTATTTGAAAATAATTAATAAATAATTAAAGTGTAAATATATAAGGAATCAAATATATGTATTTTTAAGGGACACTAAAGGGAAAATTATTGAAAAAGAGGAAAGGCTCCACTAAATTAACTAGTGACTGTCTAATGCCTCAACAGAACGAAACATGGTTGATATACTATACAATTCACCAAATATAGAGAATTTAAGGGCAATCGATGTTAGTAATCATGTTATATAAGGTAAAATGTAATAGTTGATTCAATGACCACTTCAGAATTAGAAAAATAAATTGAAATGGTTAATGATATACTTACTATTCACCCATCCAATAGGCTCTATACAAGTGTATGTCTTAGAATTTAGCTTATTTTTCATTTTATTTAAATAGTTCATTAATGAGGTAATCACTGCATCATCATGGTGTCAAAAATAAATTTATTTATTTAATGTCAAAAAATTATAAAATAGATACCATGATGTAGGAAAACTTTTTAGCTTTACAATTACTATTTAGAGTCATAGAGATCATTTGTGTAGAAAAAATTAAATTTTTTTTACTTAGGTGTTACATACTTTTGTTATATTTTCCTTTTTTAAAAAAAATGATAAAATGTCACTATCACATAAAAGTGATTCCATGAGGTCCCTAAGTTAGAACAAGGCATCCCATGGTGGGCAATGACACAACCAATAGCATTAAGACACATTTTGGGGTCATTTTATATTATTATCATATTATTTCATTACCCTTAACTACCCGATTACTAATTAATCATAATAATTAAAGATAATTATCGTCGTTACTATTCATAATTTACAAAAACAAGAGTCTTAATTACATAATTTGGACCTTTTGATTCCAAATATGGAATCCATTTTTCTAAATTCTAAACAAAAAGTTACAGTAATTAATTTAAAAATTATTCTTGCTGTCAAAACAAATATCGTGTTTTTAAGAAATAATAACTATCAAAATATTGACACTTGTTTATGTCCGGTTTAAATGTGAAATTATGTAGAATGACCAAAATTGTATTAAATGGTAAAAATATATTCTAAATATACTTTAAAACCACTTAAATTCATAATTTATCACCATTAATTATTTCGATTAAAAAAGTTGTTTTTAATTAAAATTTAGTAATTTTTACTATTCATCAAAATATAAAATTATCCGAAAAGTACCAAAATTTCACCCTAAGCTAATTTCAATATTCTGAAACCAAAAATGAAGTCAATTTTGAAATATAAAATTTATATAATTTGAAAAAGTGGGTATTACTATTCATAACAGCTACTTTGATTGGTCGCGGTGTGTTAGAACTCGAGGTTGTTTATAACACACACTGCTGTATTATTCAAAGAGGAGCATACCATGGAACTTGGGGTGTTTCAATATTGGAAAAAAATGAGAAAGGTAAAATAAAACCTTAACTAGAGGTGTTCTTCCAAAGGCTTGAGAAAGGATTGAGAGAGGCTTCGTTGGAGCTTAGGGCACCTTGGTAGGATTCTGGAGAGAGGAGGTTAGACGTTCGATGAACTCCAAAGGCTTTGAGTGAGGAAGAAGTGGGATCTTGAGTGGGTTTATATAAGAAAGGTTAGATAATTCTTTATTATTTAGGTTTGGGACACCTCACATTAAACTAATCCAAACCACTAACCATATCATGGTTTTTTCCCATGGTTTTTAGCAAATGGAAGTAGAAAAAAATATTTTATAAGTTAAGATCCCAAAATTCTTAAAATAATGGGGTTTCTTAGGTAGAGGTGAGTCACATTTCCAATGAAAACAATTTTAAAAGACAAAAAGTTTAATAAGTCTTGATGGGTCCACTAAATCTTTGTAAAATAAATAGAACAAACCCAAAATCACATTATTTTAATGGTAGAACATATTTTTCTGAACATAATGTTTATTGTATATTATTACATCACTATTGAGTCATCATGATTTCATAAAACACATTATATATTTAAAAAGTATTTAATTTTTACCCAAAACATTGACTGTCTCAGAAAATTATGAAAAATTCACCGTTGGATAATTTCAACATCCTGATTCCATAAATAATATTAATTTTATCTAAATAATTTTCTAAAAATGTTAATATTCACTTTTAAAATAATAACTGACATTTATCGAAAATTAATGGTTTTGACAAAAAATGGCTTTCAAACCATAATAAAAATTAAAATTGCATTCATAAAATTATACGATCATTTATATTAAAAAAAAATTAATTTAATAATACTAATAATATTTTATTAAAATATTATTTAATAAAAAAATCCAATAATTCATCAAAATAGTTTTCTTAGTTAAACATTAACTAAAAATATTATTTGTGATTTAAAAACTATTTACAAGGTAACAATAATAAAATTAAAGTATATTTACTATTATATACAAAAATAATTTACATAACCATAGTACTAGGGTCTTATTAAATAACCCCTTAAAACACTTGCATAATACTGAAGGGTGAGGTGTGCAACAGTGATAGACTCTTAGGGTGGCTCGAACAAACATCGCTCGGGTGGTAATCTCTGTCAACTTCCAGTTCTCTCGTAGGTGGTTCAACTCAAGCTTAACATGTTCAAGATCATCTTGGGCTTGGTCAAGAGAGAAGCCCAAAGATGAAACCTCCATTCCGAGCTCTGAATAATGTGCTTCGTATGGGGCACATCTACTGGATGAGGCAATATCTTCCTTTGTCTGACTAAATTGGATTGGTTAAAGCCCTATGTTTTTACTAATCATGTAATCACAGTTCAACGACTATTTTAGAATCTGTCACAATTATTAACAATATTATAAAATCTAAAAACATAAAACCAAATAAGTTTACATTTTATATATACATTTTACATAAAGAGACATTTAATTAGATGAAGAGGGATTTCCATTAATGAAAGTTTGGGTTGTTACAAGTATGGAAGCCACGATATCTGAAATGACAAGTGATTTTTTCAAAAAAGTAGCTATCTAAAACCAAAATTGATGATATTATTAAATATGTTAGACAGTGATATATTGTATATACATACCTAATCAGGTAAGAGATCATCCAACTATCGCCGATATACGCGCAAATATTGTCTTGGAACCGCGTCAAAATTATGTCGCTGACACCACCTATAAAATACATCATCAATTGTGACAAATAATGAAAAATTATAGTCAAAAACTCATAGTAGAATCTGAAAGCAATAGAAATGATTGATTATACCAGCATCCACGTGGAGCGTCATGAAGCACCTCTATCTCAACCGGTGGACCAGCAAAATTTGGGCGGAATGCTAGGATGTGCTCCCACACCCACATATGAATAAGGATGACGCATCACCTGAGATCTATGTGGTTCCTGTGGGATAGCTTGTATAATGATCTGTACGTGTATTCCAAGCATTATGATCCCCAACTATACATCCTATCCCCATCAAAGTCCTCTAATTGGTGTAGATACATCATGTCCACCTGCATCCCCAAGTGGTCAGTACACATGGTCCCACCAATGAGTCGTAATATATATGCACGGGCGTAACACATGATAGTCTGATCAACATCATCATCCTATAAATTTATAATATACGACTCCAACTAAGGCATAGATATATATTCTCCACCTTTATCACTACGGTTAGAGAAAATATCAATGCCTAACAAGAATTAAACAAGGTCTGTCCAAGTTGCACGAGTGAGTCCAATAACAGGTCTCCCTAGATAGTAAGACTGAGAAGCACTGCCACATCCTCGAGGGTGATGGTAATCTCTCCCTTAGGTAGGTGGAGTGTGTGTGTCTCTGTTCTCCACCTCTCAATGAGGGTAGCATGTAGGTAATGGTCTACAGAGGTGAAATATAATACGGCAAGGCCATATATGCAAGCACGGTGCAAATATGGTCTAATGGAATGTGGAGGCTCCCTATGATGAAAATCGTGCACTCATTGCACCCTTATCAATCGATCTGTAAGACCCTCTAACATGGCCTATAAAAGGGGTAGGCTTCTGAGTGAGCAGTATGGTATCATCCATCTTCATATAAACAAATTAAATGAGTCGTATGTGTAAAATGTAAATATAACGTTATGGTTAGAATAATTTTTATGAATTTTAGAATGTAATACATGACATTATTATTCATATTGTTTTATGAATTTATTTTTACAAAAAGAAATATAATTCTCCATTTCATTTGGTTCTGAATGAAATAAAGATAACAAGAGTAAATAATAGAAAAAAATAGATAGAAAAAATTATGTTGTGAAATAATTTTATAAATGAAAATATCTTTGTAATAGTTTTATTAATTGATAAATTCATTAGAGTAATATATCTCAATTTTTGGATTTTTTGTATGGTTTTAGGGTTTTGGTTTATGAATTTTGGATTGTGGTTTTAGTTTGAGGGTTCAGGGTTCCGAATTTTGATATTAAGGTTTATGAATGTTGTTTCTGGGTTAATTGTTATGCTTTTGAGTTTTGGGGTTTAGAAAACCGAGAAAAAAAAGAAGGGATAATAAAAATTAATTTACAATATAGGTTAAGTGTTTTGATTTTCTATTGACGAAATAAAATCTTTTATCTAAGATTTTATTTAAGGAATAAAGAGATTTTTATTTCTTGAATGCATACAAGTTTTTATGAAATAAATTCTATTATATAAATTATTGGGTCTTGAATTTGGTTAAACATATTTTAGAGGATCTTTATGATTAACTAATTATGGATTGGATTAAGATAAACCATGTCTATTACTAAATAGGTTTTACTAATTTATCTAATTATTTATTTTTAATAACTTATGATAATCATTACGATACAGTTATTTCAATATATAAAATTTTATTAAAATATCACACATATTATTTCCAAAAACCGTGGTTATGGGATGATTTTTATGGGTTGGGTTTTAGGTTTGAGGGTTTAGGGTTAATAATTTTGAGATTAGGGTTTAGGAGACATGTTTCTGGGTTAAGTGTTATACTTTTGGGTTTTGGGGTTTAGAAAACCGAGAAAAAAAAAGAAGAGGTAATAACATTTAATTTGCAATATGAGAATGTCACAATGAAGACAATACATCTTTTAGGATGAGACTGTGAACTCGACCCAAAAACATTTGGGCATCGCTTCCGGATATGGACTTATTTTAGACATATCATGAATCTCAAACTCATCCCTTGTTATTGAGGCTAGTCCAACTCATTACGCATCCTACTAGCCTTCGGACTCCCACGAGGACACAAATGATTTTTGTCAGGTATCACAATCAGCTGGCCTTTGGGAATTTGGAAATAATGATAATCTATAATAGGTGTCCATGGTGATACATAATAGTTTTCAATGGTATCCAAATGATACAATGGATCAACATATTCTTCCCACGATATGTTCACATAGGCACATGCTACGATGGCATGTGTTCATGGATATTGTAAGGCCTGAAAGATTTTGCATTGACATTGCCTAGTTTCCAATAATACCACAATTTTATCATTGATGTTATTTTGGATGTGGTATGAATGCTCTTTATCTTCAAACTGGGAGTATTCTCATCGAAAAAGGTAGATGTGATAACCAGAAACTTATTCAATATTATTTTCAATCTCTTTTTGAAAGTGTCTTCCATACATTATTCCATGTTGTATTTCATCTGATGCAAGTTTTTATTTATCAATAAAGTACTTCACATATCGATATAATGTCTCATAAACTAGGGAATTTATAGGTATCTTGTGAAGCCCTTTGAAGACACCATCGATGCACTCCAGAATGTTTGTTTTCATGTGTCCATACATCTTCCACCCATCATATGCCAATGTCAATTTCTCTTTTGGAATCTGCATCATATAATCATAAACATCTTGATTAGCCTAGTGGATTTCTTTAAAATGTTCTTTAATCCTCCATTGGTTCGACTCATATTCTACATAGAATAGATGATATTTAACATAATTCGATTTTATCTTTATGTTTAAGTAGTAAAAAAATAACAAATACAATGCATACGAAGCCTCATGATTTCCTTCTTCATCAGTTTGTTGTAGAATTTTTTAGGCATATTGCTAGAAATGTGTCTAATGCAGAACTAATGATATTCATTTTGGTATCTCCTTGTATTAGGATCTACAATGATTGCCTCTTTAATTTCCCGATGGTGATCAGATATCAAGCAAACACCCCGACTGTTGGTTAAATGGTAGCTGATACATGCCATAAAACAACTCCCTAATTTATAGTTTTCTTTCTCTATAATGGAAATGAAAAGAAGAAAAGGTGAACGGTTTCTATCTTGGGTTTCCGCAATAAAAAATACACCCTTTTAATTCATATAAATAAATGTTCCATCAATCTATATAAACACTTCTATGAAACGAAATGCAAAGATACAGGGAAGGAATTCCCAGAACAACTTATGAAATTGAAAATGATATGGATCAAGTCGGTTATTGTGAGACACATGTTCACTTGTATTCATATGGAATACAACATGGTTATGATGCCTTAGGGAGGAAAGCAATTGTGGGAACACCTGATATTAGTAATCCCTATCACCATAGACCTTCATAATTACCTTCTGTTTCACCATCCATGACTTTTTATATGAAATATTATAATCAAATATCTGTTGAATCCTATCCTGAACAAGGGATATTAGAACATCTTGACATGTCCTAATCATCTCAACAACAATAGATGACACAAATTCTGTATCAAATGTGGTATGATCTTGTGTGAGACTTGGCTGAATGCTAGTATGAGCTACCTCAATCCTCGAGATTCTCTGACATTCAAATGTAATGTCTTTAATCTCCCTCAAATAAAATATAAAATCATCCCCATACTTCTCACAATGTATGACATATTTACTATGGCATGATTCATGAACTATATAGCTGCAGTGCCTCTCAATGTGAAATATCTTTAGCACGATTTCTAATTCATCTATACATGGAAAATTCCTTCCAATATATAAGGTTTTGTCCAGCTCACTAAACCTATCTGGTACAACTCCAGGGAAATCAATTTCCGATGTGAGAATAGTATTGTCTAATTTAGGCACACGTGTCATTTCTTCTGACCAAGATGAAAGGAGTGGTGGATGATATTTTATAGGTTGTGGTTGACGTACAACTAATGAATTTCACAAAACCACCTTCCTAACTTTAGCTGATCCCTCCTCATCGGCACTGTTTTCACCATCTGATCCGTCATTATGAAACTCCTCATCGGAAGTCGGATTGACAAGTATATCAGCGAGATCATCTAGGTTGTCATCTTTTACTACATCATGTATAATAGTCTCAATTTTATGGGGGGGGGGGCTGTCTTCAACCACTCTTGTAATTCATTGTCTTCATACAACTGGACGATGTTGTTGTACAGTAGCAACATCAATGTATAACTCCATCACACTACCATCAGAACGTTGAGAAAATAAATTAATTTCTTGGACCCACTGCACATCAGTAACCAATGGACAAGCTAGTTGCCACAATGATGTTGGGAATTGAAAATGTCTATAGCTCATAGACTTGATCTCTTGATCAGGTATCAGATTAATGGAACCACAAATTCTCTCTTGAAGTTTACTTATGGTTACACAATCAACTATACTAACCACTATTATTGGTTGTGTACTATAAGAAGATCCTTTTTCTGTTTGAATAACATTCCCATAACAGTACACACAGTAAAACAGAACTCTCTACGTCAAATTTTTTTCTTTCATCAAAATTATGATAGTGTACCAAATATTAACAATGATGGTTGACCATATAATATTTATTATAATGTAATTTTAGGATGCCTTTCTATATCCTAAAATATGCTAGTAATGGTTCATTATACAATTTTTTATTACAATGTAAGTCACATAACATTTTGGATATCAAGGTAAAAAGAATGGGAAATATTAAATTAGTCTATTTAGCATTGAGAAAATAAAAATTCTGATCATATAATGTGAAATGAAGAAGAAAAAACACATTAAATACCTCATGAATTATTTATAACATTCAATAAATTCATTGACATTTTTCAATAGAATGTGGTTTGGATTAGATGAGTCTCACTTCATATGAGGTAAAATCTAACATATTTTTTATTAACATCTTAATAACATTATAAAAGGATGTGTACATAACTTTGGAACTTTCAAAATATTTCTACCTTATAATAACTTATCATAGATTTCATTAGAAGGCCTAAAACATTTGAAAGTTTAAATGTTAAGTACATATCCTTCGAAGATGTTATTAAGCAACCAATTACCAATAAGATGAATTTTACCTCATGTATGAAGTGAGACTCATCTCATCCAAACTGCATTCTATTGAAAAATGACAACGAATTTATTGTATATTATAAAGCATTCTTGTCTTTTTTAATGTCTTGGTTCATATTTATTTCAATTTATATGATCATAAGTATCATTATCTAATCATTATTTGGATTCATGTTTTAATCATATTTTTTTTATTAATTATTCTATAAGTAATCATTTCTAATAATGGCTATTATTTTTTAAACTATATAATCATTACAATACAAAAATTTAAAAAAAATTCTTCTCCATTTCATTTTATATAATCATAATTTTCATTTTATCAACTAATTTTCTTAGTACAGTTTTAAAATAATCAATCATTATTTAATAACTATTTAATAATTTTTAAGTTATTATTTAATTATTTATTCTTTAATCATTAATAATAATATATTCATTAGTTAATTGTAATTAACTAATCATATGTATTCATTTTTAATCCTAAGTTATGATTAATTAATATATAATTAATCATTACTAATAATAAGTAATATTTCTAAACTATATATAACTAACTAAAATACTTAATACATAACATATTTAATTACTAAAAATAAAATTCATTCCTTAATTATTTTGTCCTTATTTCATTCTATAACATCATAATTATGATTTTATCTTTGATAAATATACTGATTTGATTTTTTTAGATATTTTAGTAGTTTATAATGAAAATATGAATCAACTTAAGAATATCTCCCAGGAGTGTCAAACCAGGAGTGCAGCAAGGCCCGTTGTCATGCACAAGTTCCCATTCTAGTCTAGCTCAAAGAGTTGTTTTGGGGTTTTACCCCTAGGTACATCTATGCTAGATCCACATCCACTTGATTGTATCTAGATAGGGATTTGATTGCTTAGATAACCACATAATATTTAATCTACCAAAATTTTACAATACTTATTCCTATGTTAATCATAAATTAATTTATACTAAATCTATACTTAATCTACACTACTAAGAATAATTATTTTAAACTATATATAACTAATTACACAACATAATAAACAAAATATTAAGAACAACATATATCACTTAAAAAATGAAATATTTAAAAATTAAAATAATTCAATTAAACAAATAAAAAAATATTAAATTAAAGAAATAAAAATACCTCTAAATGATGCTTCACAAAAACCCACACAAAAAATGAATTTTTTAGAGAGATATAGAGACTATTTAGGAGTGATGAAGGAAAAAATTGAGTGAGGAGAAGAGGGGCTTCCCTTTTATAGGGAGATTAGGCAAAGGCGGAATTGTCGATGCTGCATTGGCCATGTTATCGATCTTGGCCGAAGGCGGCATGGGGAGAAAAGGTGGCATCCATGATACTTCCTTTGTAGCATATTTATTTTAAAAAATTACCCTACTCCATTTTTTAAAAAAAATCAAAAAATGTATAAAAAAAACTCTCTGCATGGATTTGTGTCGATCGTACCCAGGTCTCCACTATAGCATTCAACTATAGACAGATACGAAAAAATCACGGACCAGCGCAGGTAAATATTCACCGTGTTATCTTCACATCTGATCAGTCATAAAGGACATTACTTCCATAGAAAAATCTTCTGAGGACCACCATCGTAGATCCCACATTCAATTATGGAAGGCCACATCACCTCCATCATTGGCATGATGCCATGGGATCTCCCTCCAACCCCAAAACCCACTATTGTCGCCATTATCATGGATTCCATCATGATCCAGAGGAAAATGAATCAAAAAATCATCACCCTTATCCTCAGGTTGGAATCACAAGATCTGAAAATATCTATGCACAGAGTGAAGATTCATAACCCACCTTTCGACTGTTGATGTCGAGGGCCAATTGCACACACCCGAAATTCCGCCAAGGTTCCCGGAGCCAACCCAACAACACCATTAGAGAACCAGTCCAATGAGGACTCATTAGATAAAATATAGATGTTGGAAGCCACTTCTCCAAAGGAAGTCAACGCTATAGAATCCACCCGGGGGGAAGTTTCCTACAAAGAAACCTCTGGGGGATGAAACCCTATGGGACACCAATATCTATCGGCCCAAGCCAAGAACCCTTATATCCCAAAATGTGTTTTTTGGGTAATATAGATGGACACCACACCACATTTATTCTGGGCCTTACCCACCACCACCTATTCTCCACACACCCATAACTAAATTTGAGTGTGGATGAGTCAAAGTTATGTTAGTTTTTTTCCAGGGAATTGCCACTATACATGGTACCACTAATGCGAATGTACATATAGGTAAGTTACAAAAATGGTTTTTTATTTAATTAATTTTAACAAGATAATAGCCACCCATAAATATTCATAGAGAATTTTTTTTCATATATAATTTATAATAAATTTATACAAATAAGAATTAACTTTTCTTGAAATCTTTTCAACTATTAAATCAATTGTCCAATAATTTCATACCATAATTGAAATGAATGGTATAATCCATCTTGAGGGATTGTACACTTACCCTATGAAACTTGAAACACCATCTTAGAATCATTTGGTTCTAGCAAGAATGATTATCAAATAATGACGGAATTTTCACTGATTAAAAAAATTACATCAATTCTTGAGGGATTATTATAGGCAAGTAAAATAATATAGAGAGTTGGGGAGGACTATGTATATTCATTCCAAATATTATTCATGAGAAATTTCTCACTTGGTATGGGAGGTTTATTTATATAGAAATTGTGTGCATGAAAAATCATTCTTAATATTGCATTACAATGACTGAATTGATTTTCAATTAGTGGGTTCAGGAATAGTAATTTCACACAGACATTTCATCAGTGTCTTAAGTCAAATAAAACCCTCATTGATTATTATTATTATTATTATTATTATTATTATCATTACCTGAAATAAAATCATGTATAATTTGAATATAATTTCTACAATAAATAAATCAAGGCATATTAAAATTATATGGCATATATCATTCCCATATGACCGTTTGTGCTACCCATAAATCGTCCTTTGTATTTAAAAAACAACAAATAATCTCTATTTATTTTAATAATTAAATAAAATTATATTATTATTTTTTAAAAAAATTATAGAATAAAATAATCTGAATATGTATTATTCCTTAATATGTGATAATTATATTCATTATGAAATTTAATTCAGATAAATGTAAATAGATTTTCCAGATAAACATTGATTGTAACAATTTAGGCATCTTCCGTAGTGACATTAGGTTGTCTAATGTAGTGTCTAAGATCGTTTTCTAGAAATATGTCTTGGGACCCATAAAGAAAAATGTGAAGGTTGGAATGAAAATGGCCTTTATGATTGTTCACTATGAAATATAATGCATTTGTATTGATATCTTATTATGAACGATTTATTACTTGTTTCGTCAACCAATATACCTGAGATATTGTTCATTGATACTCTTAAAATAATCATATAGATAAAACATACCTGAACATTGACTTAATATGATAGTTTCATTCTAATCAAATGACCTAGGATATTTACTTCTATCCTAATGGAAGGGAAAATATTTTTTTGCAAATTTATTTCACTCCAAACACTTGTGAGAAACCAAACATATCCCCTCTCACCATAAGAATATTTGTTTCACATGTTTGTGAATAAATCTAAGTATGCATCTTTCGATATGAGTTAATATTAATCTCAAATATATGTAAAAATACCCACATAAAAATATCATAATATCCAATGAAAAATATAACATATTGGATTCCAATGATCATTTGTATACTCATAACCCAATCTCTTGTAAACTACCATGTGTAAACCCCTTGAGAAGAACTCGTAATGCCTTATGAGACTCCATCAAATGATATACTGAATAATTTATGTTCTGTGAGATAGATGTCATCTATCTCTAGAATATATATTAATTAATAACCTTATAATACTTTTAGGTTCTCATCATAGTGGGGAATAGTTATGAAATTTAGATGTGATGGTTACATTATGTAAATTTCTTTATTAGGGATATTAATAAGAACCCTCATCACATGTGAAGTTATTTATTACAATTGAGTACCATGAATATAAAAGTAATTGAAAGTTCAAAGTACTCTTTTCTAGAGTACAGACTCAAAGACATTATTTGTAATAAAATATCTGAAACCCAAACCATAAGAATATAAGTAAATGATGTTGTCATCTATTAGATCAAGTAAGAATAAAATATGAGATGATGAAAGTATTTTTTAGGTTTAACAATATTTTTTGGACATTTCATAATCCATCTTTTCATTACCCTCATATGGGTAAGGGTGGTAAACTAAAATTTCAAACTAGATTTTTTTTCAAAAACCACTTAAATATGATACCAAACCAATGATTATTTATATATCAAGGAATGAATTTTTTTATTTTATAATTAAAAAAATATTCAATATTTTTGTTATTAAATTTTTAAAAATCACATTCCCTAATAACATAACATCATGTATCCAAAAACTATTCTTCGATATTTCTTCAAAAAAGAGAATATCAATAAACATTTTAAGTAAAATATTTAGATGATGTTAATGAACTTATTTCAATTTATATTATATATTAATATAATCAATCAATATCATAATATGTTATTAATACTATCTACCAAAAGATAAAGAATTTATTTCTAAGAATACAATTTGATAATTTATAGAAAAAAATGTTTCGTATAGTTTTTTAAGATTATGACACTTATATTAAAAATAAGTCAAAGTAATTTCATTTACATCAAACATCAATTGATAATGTAAACACTATAAATCATTCTTTATAAAAAAATATGTCCCTTTTTATTTTAATTAATATTTCATTGATGCAAGGAAAGGGATATTTAGTTTTCATAGTAATATTTTTTAATTGTTTTAATAAAAAATAATTTGCGAAAACTATTTTTATTTCCTAGAAGATACCAAATCATTTAACCATAGTGAAAAACATTATTTACAGAAACCCCTTCATTAAATATATTCATACACCTCCACATGTTCTTTTATTATTTTTATTCATATAATATGAAGGTATGGTTAGAAGTTCTTCAATAGGGAATGAATTATTAAGAATTATAATTTTGTATTATTCAAATGTATAGTTAAATAAAAAAGTGCACTTTATGGATAAGTAAATCAAAATATATTTCAATATTTTATATCATTATCACTAAAGGGGTACACCTAAATTCCTACTTGTTTTTATTTCCAAAAGGAGTATAGATATACACGATATAAGGCCTTATCCTTAGAAAAAAATTAATTAATCAACATATTTTTTGGAAAAAAATATATTTTGATTTATTTTTATCAAAAAAAACAATAATATATAATTCAATATGTATGGTACATTAGTTTATTAGTTAAACAAATATAACATGACTTATTTCTAAAAATTTCCTAGATTTGGAATGAGTTTGAGACCTCCCATAAAGAATATTTCATCTTTCTTCTTATTCCTTCAATAAAAAGGATTATTCCTCCACGTTGTACCGTAATGTTTTTAAAATAGTAAATTATATAAAATAAATAAATACAACATATCTAAAACATGTAGGTTGAATTTTTAGGGCCTTTGTGTAAGGGGGTTAATTATATACTAGATTTCCATAATAATAAAACAAAATGGCTTTGTTCACCATAGGAACTAAAGAAATTAAAATGATAAAGTCATATAGAACTACCAATACATATATAAATTATCTCTTCTTACATTAATTTCCTTTATGAGAGAACACACCCACCACCATATTTGAGAAAAGAAATACTCATTTTAGTTAATTCTACAAGGGTAAATTCTTATATCATGACTTGTGTAAGAACTTTATCTCAATGAGTTAATCAGAGTAACTAAGCCTTTGATCAAATGATTAGGTGAATACCCATTTCAAGGAATTTAACATTCATTGTTTCATTAATGACCACATTTCAATAATATTTCACTATTATAATGAACTAGGAATCATATTTCTTCCCCATTTAATTAACTTGATAATGAAATAATAAACTTTCATATCTTAACAAAAAAAATTCATGGTAGTATTATAATGTAAACAAGTTCCTAATATTCTCCCTCAAATGATCCTTATATAACATAGAAAAAACTATTCACCCTCACAATTTTATACTCCAACCATTTATCATGAATGTGAAAAATTTGACATTAGTGTTCAAGGGTTTTTTTAGAAAATGAAATTTAGTTTTGATCATTTCCAACCAATACTCAATATCATGAAGATTTTTTGAACCACTAAAGGTATATATATTATGAATTTCAACTTTTTTGTCATAATATCTTACTCATGTTTAGAAAAGAACATATCTTTATGATAAGTCATGGATAATATTGAAAACTATATCTAAATTGATCTTATCAACATCTAGTAAGCCATATAAAAATATATTCATTTCCCTCTAGAGATTACATTGAGTCTCTTTAGGGAGACATGTTTCTATAAATTATTCAAAATACCAAATTCTATAAAAATAAAAAAAATTATAAACCAAATAATGATTATCAAAACATGGATAAAAAAATAATTATATCATAAAAATGTCTTGAAATATCTCAAAAATACAAATAATTATATTATATATTATATAAACTAACATGATTTTTTTTTAAAAAACATCAATATTATATAATTTAATGCACGATACAAATATTTTCCATCTATCCATGCATCACAGAAGAAATTCCTTATATTTATTTTCAGGATAAAAATTTAAAACATTTAATGATATTCCCCTAAGAACATTAAATCTATAGTTTCCTCCATTCATCACTCAAAATCATAAAACATCTCAAAAAAGGTATGTGTTTCATGTATATTTTTTTATTTTTCAATTGGATATAATATATTCATTAAAACATAAATAATGTGAATTTAAAGGAAAATATAAAAGAATTAAGTTTAAAAAAATAACTCAAAGATACACTTTCAGAGGATCCCAATAAAATCCAAGGCCCATTACAAATTTTTATATCTAGATACTTCTTCATAATATCCCTATTGTGTTCTAAAAATACATTATTCTTTCTACTATGATAACTCAAAAAAATATAAAATTGATATTGATACAACTTTTCAATGAATTATCATTATCATCTTTTCTCCTTCCCCAAATAATATATGAACATTTTCTTCTTGTGCAATATTAAATGAGTCTTAAATAATAACAAATTTTTAACCCAATATAGTATTCTTAAAAGCCTAATGTGTGACTATAATTTCCATTTTTGGTATAATCTTAAATGGATTTAGATAGATATATTTTGAATATATTTTCCCAGTATAAAAAAATATTTATATTAAAAGTGCTGTAGCTGAAAATCCAACCTAAGGAATCAATATAATGGACTAATAACACTAAATGATAATATATTTTTAATAATATATAAAATAAAAATCATAGACATCCTACATAAATATATTTCATGCCCATAGAAAATTATCATACATTATATATATATATATTAAATAGTAATATATATACAATAACAACAAAGTATATAAAATAGTTAATTAATGATATGGAATGATTAATAATTAAAAATATATTAATATAAATAGAAACAAAAAAACATTATATATAACCCCATATCCATGTGAAACATGATCAACTCTAGTAGTCACCTATGTTAAATCATTAACACCACTCTAAAATAGCACCTGAAAAAAGAGATTTTTACCCTTACCCAGGCCATTGAATATATCAACATACATATAAAAGTGTGTATGCATGTCATTAGAATAAAACTTGTAGGATTCTATATAGGACTAAGCGAACAGAAACTTAGATTCCAAAACTAACTTGATATTTTCAAAATAAGAAGAATAGAGTCTCATTTTATATAGTTTCAAATTGATTAATTATAAAATATATTGTTACATAAAATCCATGGTTTTAAAATATTATAATACAAATCCTTCTTTATAATCCCAGAAAAGAAATGTAAAAACATATAAAATACAAAATCAATATAAAAAACCAAATTATTCATGATGGAGGGTATATATTAGTGAAAATCTATAGTTCCATAATGTGTAACCACCCTATTAAGAGTGATGTGATCCAATTCACTCACCTTGATCACATGATCTAGGAATGATTTATGTAACCCATTATCCGTCGAAATAATTTATTTTTAAATCACCCTTCTAAATAATATGATGATGGAGACCTATATAATCAACAAGGGCCATTAATGTCATGAATTTTTCTATATAACGGGGTGGAAAATAGAAGTCCAAAATCAATTTTTATTTTTCCTGCATGTATCCCATGTCCCATGCCCCATTTACATTTTCGAGAAAGGGAAAATATCCTAGATTTATGCTGTCATAAGTCATTTCAATAATTAATTATTTAAATAAGACATCTCACCACTAATAAATGATACTATATAAATAGACATCTTTTATTAAGTAATAAATATATTAAATATAATTTAATAAATAAACTCATAAATATTAAAAATATACACAATATTTGATCACATAATATATAATATATTATATTAATAATTTTCAAAAATCCATTCAAGGCATAAAGACTAAAAACTGGAATTCTAAACATATAATTACCACATTAAATTCATTTATAAACATTACTTATAAAAAAACATGCCATATGCCCCTAAAAAATATATCACACTACTATATTACAAATGAAAACACTATAAAATAGTTTTTATACAATGAAAATCTATGTTATTAAGAAAATATATGTATTTTGAAATTCATGCATGAGAAATATTTTAAAGTAAATAGAAATATTTTATTAATATTTTAAAAAACTGAATAAAGTTTTAAGAATTTTTAACCACAATTTTCTATGAAATAAAAGTGTAATAAGAATAAAATCACCTAACAAATATGTTGTAATTAAAGTTAAATCTCAATGAAAAAGTATTTCATGACATAAAATCATGATTTTAGAAATAAATATAAATACATTATCTTAATGATAATTTAAAAACCATACCCCAATAGTCATACAAATGAAAAGGATTGTAATAATAGGTTAATTAAGATAAAGGAGGAGGATTAAAGTGATAACATATTGAAATTACCATGATTCAAGGGAGAAACCTGAAGGGAGAATGGATGATGTAATAGTCTTTTATAGGGGTCCTTTAGGTAAAAGTACAAAAAAATCTATGTAAATGGGAACTATAATAGAGTTAAAATGCGTTTTGGAATTGAAATAATTTTTTTAAAACAATATAGTTCCTAATTATACAGTTTGACATACCTTGATTATGATTATAGAGAACTCACTATGTCATTTTCCAACTTGGGCGATCCCACCCCCCATGTGTCTAGACTATAATTTTTTATATTTCCCTATAATTATTAATTATTATCCAAGATCATGTAAAATAATAAGATCTATTTTTTAATAAACAAATACATTACAGAAAAATTTTAGTTGTCCCATATTTAATCATTATAATACAATTATAACAGAAATTGAAAATCTCTAGACTTTATGTGATATTTATGAACACCCCATGGATTCAATGTTGAGCACACAATACTAAAAAACATTATATATTTTTATATATCCAATCTTATATACTCAGGAATATTATAATGAATTTAAAATATTCAATGATTAATTAGAAAACTAGATTCTAATTTAGTATAAAAAACATGAGTGTGTTTAAAAAAATATTGTAATAATACCCCATTTGAGTTTTATAAAATAAATTATTATTTTAATCCATGTTTTAAAAATTCATTTAAATTAACAAATCTAAAAAATTTCAATACAAAAATATTCTAAATGATTAAATCTTGAAACTCTTAAAAGAGTGTAAAAACCTATATCTTGAGAAAAGGATAATTTAATCATGTTATATAATCATGAGAGGTTATAGTTACATACATTCATCATATATAAAAATTTATTCTGAAGATAATCTAAAGAAACAAATGAAAATCAAAATATATATAGGAATACTAAGATGTCTAAAAATATAAAAAATTAAAACTATTGATCAAAAATATCATGCACCCCCAAAAATTATACCAAATTCTATATGTAATTCATGATAATTCAATCAGAAATAATTTTTCTTAATGTGGGTTATACATTTATGTAAAAACATTAATTCATCACTCATAGTGGCTAACATCGACTCAAAATTAATTATTTCAGTTTTCTTATTTTCTAAAAACAAAAGTAAGGGAAATAGTGATTTCAAAAATTCTTTCTGTTCACTAAAGTAATAATGAAATGAAATAATTATTGATTTATTTATATATTGAAAGTGTTGCACCACTAACAATACCATTAGTTTGAACTAGAGTGATAGTGGCATCAAGTGTATGACACCATTTTCTAGATGCTTGTGAATACTGATAAGCGCCTAAATCAAACATTGGGTAGAGTATTCCGATGATTAAAATTCATAAAATAATTTAAATATTTAAAAATTATAATTCAAAGGAATTTGAGTATTCATAATCAATAAATAAAAATGGTACAATAGATATAACATGTGGAAACATAAATAAAGACCACTCAACTGATCACCAACTAAACTGATCACATTCACAAAATAAAAGAAATAAACAATAATACTTCAAGGATATAATACCAACACCGACTCTTTAATAAATCTTTGTCTCTAATACCCACTAAGATAGTTTAACCCAATCTATAGTATATCCATTTTTCAACCTGGATGTCAACATATTGTATAATTATTCAACATAGTTCTTGTGCGTGGTGTAATAAATTCATCTCGGTAGGTTCTCACAAATTTTATCTAATAAACGCCATTCTATACATGTATCCATGAATAAAATAAAAAAATGATATAAACCTATATTTACTAGAACCTCGAAAGTCATTTTCTAACCATGCCACCATTTCTCGAGTCCTGCCATTTCATCCTATGTTATCTTGGCCACAATGACACCCAAAAATACATGATCCAACCTAATCCAGATTTCAATTACCTCATTCCACATGCCTCAATACTTGTCCAAAGTCGAAGGGTAGGGTTTCACCATGACCCTATCATGGCTTGAATATGAAATTTAGAGTCCAATGTCCATGTCATGGTCGATCCATTACCACTCATAGGTTGACGCTTAATGAGTCTTTACATCTACCTTATAACTCAATGTAGGGACCTATACCCATTGTAAACCATTTCATTATCACTAAATGTTGGTCCCATTATCAAACTCTTGTCCAATATTCTTCATGAATAAGGCTCATGCCAATATCATCTCACTCAATATGAGGTTATTTCCTTGAATAGTATATTATCTGTCATGACTCGTCCTCAAGGCTCGTGTCGTGACTAACCCAAGCCCACCTTCCATAGGCTAGGGGCTGGCGACTAGAACCAAAGGCATAAATCCCGATAAAGGGGAAGGGATTGCCTTTATATAAGTAAATAAACACAACAGAGTACACAAGATGAAGTAAACACTAAGTAAACTGAGTACAAAAGTAAGTGATGAGAAGTAAATGGGCCAGAATACAAACCCAACTGAAAGTACAGTATAACTGAAAAGAATGTACAGCAGCAGTAAAGTAAAATAGAAACTTCATGCCGTCCTCCGGAAATCCCACCTGAAGGGTGGGTACAAATTGTCTCCTTAGCTCCATGGGTCCAGCCGTCCGCTTCGTGTACATCTCGTCCAGTGATCCACCTCCTAGTATCGTCTAGCTCTACAAGCCTCCACCTCGACTTGCATTGTCCGTCATTTTCATCCAACACAACGTAGTGCGGACAAAGCCCAAGCAGGGGTGATTATACGATACTCAGTAGGGACCCCGAGACCCATGAAGGTCTCCTATAATCCACAAAGGATAAACCACAAAGGAATGATATAAATAAGAAGTTTCAACCCCCTCTACTTAGGTATATTCCCATACATATACATAAGTCATCAATTCTAGTTCGGCTCCATCTCACGAGCCCAAGTACAACCCAATCCACATAGGAAATCACAACCCAATCCACAGAAGAAAGCACAACTCATTCCACACAGGAAAGCAAGAAAATCATATCGATGATAATGACTGAAAATCAAGACTTAGCTCACACTGGTATACTGCTCACGAAGAGGGGTGGAGATGATATCTATAGCCTATGTTTCATCTCTCCTACCGAACCCACGTAGGATCCAAATATAGAAGTCATCATTTCCGAACCCACGTAGGATCCTAGAATAGTAACTATCGCTGCCAAACCCACGTAGGATCCAAGTACAGTCACCATTGATGTCGAACCCATGGAGGATCCAAGTATAGTTGTCCTTGCTGCTGAACCCACGTAGGATCCAAGTATAGTCGTCCCTGCTGCCGAACCCACATAGGATCCAAGTATAGTCATTCTCGCTATCGAACCCACGTAGGATCCAAATACAGTGGCCATCGTCGTCACAGTCGTAGCCATCTCTAGGGTTACCGCACACAACATACTCGATTCCGGGAGGGTCCGCTCCTCGAGTCAAATGGGTGGATACATCAACCATCACAAAGACCAGAGATGTTATATCCCAACATTCCGTCCAACATCATAGGGGAAAACCAAGAAAAACGTGCCCGAGTCATGGAGAACAAGACGACCAAGCCATTTTCCTAAAGTACACAGCGTGTAGGTAATCAATACACTTCGTTCCATCAGACAACGTGTACTTTCCATATGAAATGGCCCATGTCATGGGGCTAGTCATGTAAAAAAAAGTATGTACACGACGAGTGGTATGGTTACAGGCCGTGTCTTCAGTCCACAGGTATTGTCCGTGTACCACAGCCCGTGTCAAAGGTCTGTTCATGTAAAAATTAAGTACACGGTGTGTGGTATAGTTACACGCCATGTCCAAACTTCTGGGGTGGGTTCCGTGTATGTTGATAATGCCTGGCCATGTGGTGGATTACCTGCCCGTCTACTCCACCTCGTGTCCGTGTATTCCCGGAATACACGCCGAGTCATCACAAAACCGCTTCTGCCAAAGTGAAGGTAGTACACATTGTGCCCCTTGGACGTGTGGTTCTTCCCATGTCCGTGTATCTACCAAACTACACACCAAGCCTTGCAAAGCAGCTTCTGCCTTTCAATGAAGATAATACACGCCGTGTCCATCGAAGTGTCCTCTGTCAAACTGTGTGGACAGTACACGCCATGTGACCGGTGTCACACGTTGTGTGTCACTTCTTATGATGTCTGTTATTTATGTCACAGAACTCTTGTACTACATGGTGTGTTCTTAGGAAGGACACGCTGTGTATTTTGGAATTTTCCCGAAACGATGCCTCTGGCCAGCACGTCTCCCGAGGCGTCTGTCCTTTGTTTCGATGATCCGTTTGATACAAAACTCTTGTTCCTAGGTTGTCCCAATGTTCTGAGGTTGTTTCTGATTTTTTTGGGCCTTCGATCGGCTCCGAAAACTTTCCTTGATTCACCCCTTAAGAAAGGTTGGAGAACACCATACAACAAGAACGATGAAGGAATCAGACCGTGTTAGTTTGGTCCGGTTCCTTCCAAATTAGTTTGAAAGAAAATGGTTTAGAGAGAAACATCAACATGGAAGGAAAACCAATATTTATAAATTCCACACACACCCCTACCTCAAATCAAGAAGGTTAATCTCTTGATGAAGGATGGAGATCCTTTCGTTGATGGTTCCATGGAAAGGTGGTGTCGCTTCGTCAACATCAAGAAGAACGAATCCAAGGTTGGCACCGACGTTCTTCACATTCTTCAATGAAGAAGATGATTTTTTTTAAGATTTTAGATCTCTCTCTCCCAACATCTCCACACAACATCTAACCCCCAAAATAAAATAAGACTTATATTATTTTATTACTTCAAGCCATGCATTTCAATTTCAAAATTCAAACACATAACTCACTTTATTGATTAAACTTGAGTTGTATAATAAAATAGGGTGTTACGTTGGCAAGCATAATGAGGGTGAGAGGGAGGAATTACTCACATAAAGGGGGAGTTAGGGAGTTAAAGGAATGTGAAGGGGTGGGGCTTGTGTGCCCCCCCCCCCACACAAATATCCTAACATGGGTAGTTAGGTGCTTGTGGGTCCCACCCCAACTACCCCAAGTAGGATATAACCATTAGTTAAAGTATATAAAATTGTACCACAATTTTATTTTCTTCACATTTTAATCCTCAATTTTTAACAACTCCTCCCGAGAAAACGCACCTTCGGAAAGGGTCCTCTTAAAAAAATTTCGCCGCTGCGGTTTCATCGATGCCCTCGAATTTCGATTCCGAGCACCGGTTCAAAAGATAGAAAAACTTGCTAATTCGTTCACCGAACGTAGTCGAGCTAAAGTTTGGAAAATTATTCTGGGTACACCGGGCCTCGGAATCAGGTACCGTTAAAAACTACGTACTCGTAAAATCTCAACGAAATTAAGGGAAAAAAATTCCATGAAATATATGTGTGTTTAAATTACTCCCACCTCAGGGCTTTATGTCCCCATAAAGATATATCAAAAAACTATGGAAACAAATGAGGGTACTAAGCACACATCTGAGTCTCCCGCTCCCATGTGCTCTCCTGGAGGTTTCGGTGCTGCCACCTGATGCGCACTAGAGGAATCGACCATCCACATAGGACCCGCTCCTGTCGATCCTCAATCTCCACCAGGAACTCCATAAAAGTCACCCCATCATCGACATCTAGCTCCCTATGATCAATGATATGCGTTGGTTCATGCACATATCTCCTCAGCTGAGATATGTGGAAGACATCGCGCACCCGATGCAACTGAGGTAGAAGAGCTAGGCGATAAGCCACCTCATCTATCATGCTGAGAACATGGAATGGTCTGATGAATCATGGAGATAACTTGTTGTTCTAGCCAAATATATGTATTCCACATCGAGGTGAGACCCGTAAGAAAACGTGGTCACCATCCTCGAACTCTAATGGTCTCCACCTCCTGTCAACATAGGACTTCTGTCGGCTCTGGGCAGTCCTCATCCCCTCTTGGATGATCTGCACCTTCTCCATCATGGCCTGGACCATCTGTGGTCCTACAAGTGCTGACTCCCCATGGTCTTTCCAACACAAAGGAAATCTAAATGGTCGGTCGTACAATGCCTCGTTTGGTGCCATCCCGATGGTGGAGTGGTAGCTGTTATTGTACGCAAACTCCGCCAAGGGTAGGTGATCCCCCAAACTACGACCAATGTCAAGGAAACATGTACAAAGAATGTCCTCGAGATTCTGAAAGGTCCTCTCCGCCTGACCATCCATATGTTGGTGAAAGGTGGTGCTCAGGTGTAGTTGCGTCCCAAATTCCTCCAACAGCCACTTCCAAATCCAGGAAGTAAAGCGAGGGTCTCGATCGGAGACGATGGAAAATGGCACACCATGAATCCGTACGATCTTCTTAATGTAGAGGCGTCACAAGCTCTCTACTGAGCCATACTATATAATGGTTAATAAGTGGGCCGACTTGGTGAGTCGGTCGATAATCACCTAGATGGAGTCGTGTCCTCTGGAAGTACGTGGAAGCCCTATCACGAAATCCATAGATATCCCATCCCACTTCCACTCTGGGACCTCTAAGGGCTCTACCAAGCCTGCTGGTAACTGGTGCTCCACCTTCACCTGCTGGTAGGTGAGTCATCGTGAAACAAACTCTGCCATAGCCTTCTTCATACCCGGCCACCAGTGCTGTCACCTGAGATCCTGGTACATCTTCGCTACTCCTGGATGTACCGCCAAAGGAGATGTGTGAAATTCCCTCAGCACCTCCTCCTATAATTCAACTGGTACCGTGGTACATCCCCAGAATGGGATGACGTGCTCTCCTCCCATAGAAAATCCATCAGGTTCCTGTCCGATGGTTATCTATGCACGTCACATCTCACAGTCAACATCCCCACATTATGCCTCCCTAACCCACAAATATAGTGGAGGAGTGACTGTGAATGACTGTAGAAAGGAAGATCCATCTCTTTCTATGAAAGATATCTGCAAATCAGCTAGTTGCTCTGTAGCCTCTCAAAGTAGTTGAATTCCTGATATCCTGCTGAGTGTATCAGCTACTACATTCCCCTTTCCAGGAGTATAGACTATCTCAAAGTCATAGTACTAGAGGAACTTGATCCATTTCCACTGTCTCAGGTTCAGGTCCTTCTGTGAGAAGATATACATGAGACTCTAGTGTTCAGAGTAGACTATAAAGCACTCGCCCATCAGATAGTGTCGCCACATATTCAGGTCGAAGACCACTGTTTCTAACTCTAGGTCATGGGTAGCATAGTTCCGCTCGTTTTTCCTCAACTGTCGTGATAAAAAGGAGACCACTTCCCACTCTTGCATTAGGACACACCCGAGTCTGGACCCTGATACATCGCAGTAAACTATGTACCCTACTCACTACTTCGGTAGCCTTATGATGGGTTCACTGGTTAATATCTGTCTCAACTCCTGGAAGCTCTGCTGACATATATCTAACCACACGAAGGGTTTCCCCTTCTTCATCAAAGCTGAAGGTGGTGCTGCAACTCTTGAGAAGTCTGGCACAAATCTCCGATAGTACCCAGCCATACCTAAGAAACTCCACACCTCTGTCACACTCCTGGGTGGATCCCAAGCTAGCACTGCCTCAATCTTCGCAGGATCCACCGCAACTCCTGCCTCAGAGATGGAGTGCCCCAAGAAGTGGACCTCTCGAATCCAGAACTAACACATTGAATGATTACCACAAAGATGGTGCTCTCGGAGTGTATCCAGTATAACCCGCAAGTGGTGGGCGTGCTCCTCCTCAGTAGTCGAGTAAATCAATATGTCGTCGATGAAGACTACGACAAATCGATCGAGGTAAGGCTAGAAGATCATGTTCATGAGACTCATGAACACTGATTGAGAATTGGTTACACTGAAAGGCATTACTAAGAACTCATCGTTTCCATACAGACACCTAAAGGTCATCTTCTGCACATCCTCGTCTTGAAGTATGAGTTGATGATAGCCTGAACTGAGGTCTATCTATTTGAACCATCGTGCTCCCATGAGCTGATCAAAGAGGTCATCTATCCTTAGAAGTTGATAATTGTTCTTCACGGTCACCTGGTTCAGGTGACGGTAGTCAATACATAGTCGTAAGCTCGCTTCCGCCTTCTTGGTGAACAAAATTGGGGAAGCCCTGGGTGAAACACTTGGTCGAATGAATCCCTTGCCCTACAAGTACTCCAGTTGTACCCCCAGCTCACGAAGCTCAGTGGGAGCCATCCGATATGCTGGTGTAGATATCGGTGTTGTCCTGGGGTACATGTCAATATAGAAGTCTACCACTCTGTGAGGAGATAATCCTGGAGCGTCGTCAGGAAAAACGTCTGCATATTGATCCACCACTACAGGAAAAATCGGACTCCGCACATCAACCGATCCTAGGATGAGACTAGCCAATTGATGAGTAATCGACTGTCCTCTCCTCTGTGTGAGTCCATACTGCACTACAAAGGCTCCCTTCTCACTGGTGAAGGTGAATCTCCCACCCAACGGTGTGAAGACATCGCACCTTGATCCTAATACAGTCAATTTGAGAATGGACCGTAGATAACCAATCAATGACCAAGATGACATCGTAAGGCCTCGATGCCGCTAGAAGAGGATCCCAGCCGAAGATCTCACCTCCTAGAGTAAGCTCACACTACCGGCACTAGTGAATAATCATCAAGTCTTCTCCCGTAGGTGTCTCTAGCCATAAGGATTGATCCAACGGCTCCGTCGGAATGTCTGAGCTCCGAAAAAGGGCAGTGGAAATGAAATAATGACTCGCTCCTATGTCTATAAGAACTAGAGAAAGGTTGGAGTAGGCATAGATAGTACCTCGAATCATATCATGTGTTCCGTGTTCATAGGCCTCCATTGCCTAAAGCTGATCCAGTCTCTGTTCGCCAGATCCCTGTGGTCGGGGTGGACCTCCTGGTGGTGGTGGTGGTAGAGCCTCAAAACATCGCCCACCACCTGCTGCTCGGCCAGCTCCTCTGCCTCGTCTGCCTTCTCCCTACAGACCACCACGGTCGAACCTCTGCCTCTTCATGGGTGGTCCCTCAACCGTCTACTACTCCTCTGCATGGTGAGTCAGACAGTCCCGAGCCATGTGGCCCTGTCCACCGCATGTATAGTACTGTCTGCCTCTCGTATGACTGGCTCTACTACGTGTGCCCCACAAATCTGAACCAGTGTCCTGAGGTCATCCACCTAATGGCCTGGTCTGCTTGGACCTCTGTGACGTATGTCTACTGCCAGCTACAGAAGAATACACTATGTGCCGCCCTATGGTAGGGCTCACTGTTGGTGAAGGCCTCAGTCCCTGCTCGAAGGTCCAAGCCCGGAAGACTGGTTCCCATACCATGTCCTTGGGGTAGCGCGATAGATCAGTAAATCTCGCTGAGTACTGGGATACTGTCATGCTGCCCTGTTATAGCTGTAGTAGCTCCTAAATGCGCACCGCAAGAAGGGTGTATGTAACGGACTCTGAGCGTTAGAGGCTCTCAAAGTCTGACCAAAGAAGAGATGCCTTGCCGTGCACCTTGAGCATCAGGCTCCACCATCTACCTGCTTCTGTGTGTAGGAGACTCGCTGCAAGGATCACCATGAGGATATATGGTCTCCTCACTAATCTGAAAACTCGAACAACTACCTCTAGCCAGTCCTCGGCTGCCTGAGGGTCCGTCTCTCCGCGGAACCTGGGTGGTCTCTGACGCTGAAACTCGTGCAGTGCACTCAGGTGATTTGAACCCTAAACTACTGGGGTTGGTGGCATCAGTGGCTCAACGGGTAGAGGTACAACTGGTGCCTCTACTATAATGGGGCCCTGCACTGAGGCCACATCGCTCGGTGGGCTTCCATCTCGCACTAATCTCGAAACCCTAGTTGGCCGCCATCATGGGGCCATCCTGAAAAAGAAACAGGTGTGCCATGGTCAAGAGAGTATACCTGGTGAGCTGACACAAAGTAATCACAATGAAAACTTTTGAAACACTCATTCAATCAATGTTTTCTTGCATTGAGTCGGAAATCAAAAGTCAAGGTCCTCATGTATGGATATGTCGGCCACAACACCTACACTGGACTCCCTGGACTGATAACCACACTCAATACCCTAAACACTATTTCTTTACATAGAACAAATTGTCAGAGTCCTGAGTTCTGCGGCAGAACCGACTCCTCTAATACCAATTTTTCACGACCTATCCTTGGGGCTCGTGTCGTGACTACCCCAAACACGCCTTCCATAGGACAAGGGCTAAAAACAAGCACCAAAGGCGTAAATCCCGATAAAAGGGAAGGTATTTCCTTTATATAAGTAAAGAAACACAATAGAGTACGCAAGCTGAAGTAAACACTAAGTAAACTGAGTACAAAAGTAAGTACTGAAAAGTAAATGGGATAGAATACAAACCCAACTGAAAGTATAGTACAACTGAAAAGAAAGTACAGTAGCGGTAAAGTAAATCAGCAACTCTAGGCCATCCTCTTGAAATCCCACCTGAAGGGTGGGTATAGATAGTATCCTCAGCTCCTCGGGTCCAGCCGTCCGCTCCGTGTACGTCCCATCCAGTGATCCACCTCCTCGTACCGTCCAGCTCTATGAGCCTCCACCTCGATCAGCGCTCTTCGTCGTCTACATCTAACACAATATAGTGTGGGCATAGCCCGTGCAGGTGTGAGTATACGATACTCAGTAGGGACCCCGATATCCCTGATGGTCTCCCAGAATCCACAAAGGATAAACCACAAAGGAAGGATACAAACATGAAGTATCAAGCCACTCTACTTAGGTATATGCCCATACATATACCTAAGTAATCAATTCCAGTTCGACTCCAACTCACAAGACCATGTACAACCCAGTCCACACAGGAAAGCACAACCCAATCTACACATAAAAGCACAACTCATTCCACACAGGAAAGAAAGACAATCATATCGATGATAATGACTGAAAATCAAGACTCATATCACACAGGTATACTTCTCATGAAGAGGGGTGGAGATTGTAGATGTAGCTCCCGATTCATCTCCCATGCTGAACCCACGTAGGATCCAAATGCAGAAGTCGTCGCTGCCAAACCCATGTAGGATCCTAGTACAGTAACCATCACTACTGAACCCATGTAGGATCCATGTACAGTCGTCATCGTTGTCGAACCCATGGAGGATCCAAGTACAGTCGTCCTCGCTGTCGAACCCACATAGGATCCAAGTAAAGTTGTCCTAACTGCCAAACCCTTGTAGGATCCATGTACAGTCATCCATGCTTCCCAACCCACATAGGATCCAAGTACAGTCGACATCGTCGTCACAGTTGCAGCCAACTCTTGGGTTCCCGCATACATCATACTTGATTTCGGGAGGGTCCGCTCCTCGAGTCAAAGGGGTGGATACATCAACCGTCACGAAGACCAGAGATGTTGTATCCCAAAATTACATCCCACATCATAGGGTAAAACTAATCAAAACATGATCGGTTCATGGAGAAAATGACGACCATGCCATTTTCCAAAAGTACACGATGTGTAGGTATTCAATACACGTCGTGTCATCAGACACTGAGTACTGCCCGTGTGAAACGGCCCATGTCATGGGGCTAGTCGTGAAAAAAAAAAGAATGTAAACGGCGTGTGGTATGGTTACACGCCATGTCTTCAGTCCACATGTATTGTCCATGTAACACATCACGTGTCAAAGGGTTATTCCTGTAAAAACTAATTACACGGCGTGTGGTATGGTTACACGCTGTGTCCAAACTTCTGGGGTCAGCTCCGTGTACGCTGACCATGCCTGGCCGTGTGGTGGAGTACCTGCCTGTGTACTCCACCCCGTGTTCGTGTATTCCCAGAATACACGCCGAGTCCTCACGAAGCCGCTTCTACCAATGTGAAGGTAGTACAGGCCATGCCTCTTGGTCATGTGGTTCTTCCCGTGTCCGTGTATCTTCCAAATTACATGCCGAGCCTCGCGAAGCTGCTTATGCCTTTCAATGAAGATAATACACGCTGTGTCCATTGAAGTCTCCTCTATCAAACTGTGTGGACAGTACACGACATGTGACCGGTGTCACACGCCGTGTGTCACTTCTTCTGATGTCTGTTACTTATGTCGCTGAACACTTTTACTATACGGTGTGTGCTTTGGAAGTACACACCGTGTATTCTGGAATTTTCCAGAAATGACGCCTCTGGCCAGAACGTCTCCCGAGGAGTCTGTCCTTTCTTCCGATGATCAGTTTGCTACAAAACTTCCATTCCTAGGTCGTCCCGATGTTCTAAGGCCATTTCCAATGTTTTCGGGCCTCTGATCAGCTCCGAAAACTTTCCTTGATTCACCGCTCAAGAACAGTTGGAGAGCACCATACAACAAGAACGGCGGAGGAATCAGACCGTGTTAGTTTGGTCTGGTTCCTTCCACATTAGTTTGATAGAAAGAGGTATAGAGAGATACAACAACATGGAAGTAAAACCAATATTTCTCAATTAAAAACACAACTCTACCTCAAATCAAGAAGGTTGATAGCTTGACAAAGGATGGAGATGATTTCGTTGATGTTGTCGCGAAAAGGCGACGTCACTTCGTCAACATCGAGGAGAAAGAAGCTGAGGTTGGTGCCAGCGTTCATCATGTTCTTCAACGAAGAAGATGAAGTTCTTCAAGAGTTTAGAGCTCTCTCTCCCAATATCTTCACACAACAACTAACCCCCAAAATAAAATAAGACTTATATTATTTTATTACATGAAGCCATGCATTTCAATTTTAAAATTCAAACACATAACTCACATCCTTTATTAAGCGTGAGTTGTCTAATTAAATTGGTTGTTAAGTTGGAAAGGTTAACGAGGGTGAGAGGGAGGAGTTACTCACATAAAGGGGGAGTTATGGAGTCAAAGGAATGTGAAGGGGTGGGGCTCATGTGGGCCCCACCTCACAAATATCATAACATGGGTAGTTAGGGGCTTGTGGGTCCCACCCCAAATACCCCATGTAGGATATAACCATTAGTTAAAGTAAATAAAATTGTACCACAATTTTATTTACATCACATTTTAATCCTCAAATTTTAACAACTCCTCCTGAGCAAACACACCTTAGGAAAAGGTCCTCTTAAAAAAATACTGTCGTTGCAGTTTCATCGGTGCCCTCAGTTTACAATTCTGAGAAACAATTCAAAAGATATAAAAACCAGAACGTTCGTTCACTGAACATACCCGAGCTAAACTTCAAAAAATGAATTCGGGTACACCGGGCCTCTAAATCAGGTTCCGTGAAAAATTGCGTACTCGTAGAATCCCAAAGAAGGTAAGAAAAAAAATTCCTTGAAATTTACGGGTCTTTACATTTTCTCTCATGGTATTGTATCCTGTCAAATTAAAACCAAGATCATTATTTACACACCAGAGTGACATTCTACTACCTTCTTAATCAAGGTAAGGTTATTATCTATAATAGTTCCTAATCTATTATGGAAGGGTAGGCATCAAATCTCAACCACTACCTTACAGCTCATGGTAGGGTTCTACAGATACATTATATCTAAACTGGAGGTCATGAATCAGTATATATCCTCATCTATTTTAAGATTTTAATCCTATCACAATATCTCTATTAGTATATGAATGAAATAGTAAATGGGGAACAAGAATAGTAGCATAATTTCACCAAATCATCACTACAGATCTATTCACTCGATACCTAGCCCTACACTTCTGCATACCTCATTGTCCATCATTCCTCATAGGATAATGTACTCAGGAATATCTTGGTTATATGATAACTTATATTATGGTTTCTTTTACCTTCTCATCTCCCTTATTAGAGAATTCACTTGTTTCTTAAATCCCAAACATGGATCTGACTATTAATACTAGGATGTACTCATTAAACCGTTGTGAATCCTGAGTGAGTAAGATCTATATAACCCTACCCTAAAGAGTTTTCTCTAAAAGTTCATCATAATCTCATGTCACATCATCTAATTTTTATGTTTTCTCCTTCCTTTGACATACCTGATGTATCTATCTTACACAATTGTCTCATTATACCCCTAGAGATAGAGACTCATGGGATCCCCAAATACTATGAGTGCTCGAGATCACTTTTCCAAACTCTAGAAATATCATTACTCCCCTATCTATTTAACCTGAGTACTCATGTTTGGTCTAATTGAATCATGTAGGCACACACAATCATGAATAAAAATCCTAATAAATTTATATTAATGGTACCACCTAACTCAAAAACAAAGTTTCATTTAATGTGATTCTTTTCTCATCCTTATCCAATACGTTACATGCCTCATCCATTATCATACCAAAAGCGGAGCCCCTATCTCACCCCAATATTCCCAAATAATTCATTATATCACATTATAACTTATTATTAAATTAAAACATAAATCATAATATTTGATGAAAAACTCCCTATAAATGTTTTTATCACTGAAATTTGATCTATCCAATAACTTTACTCTTCCCAAGTAATTATATATCAATTAAAGGATAAATTACCATTAGAAATAGATTATTATTCTATTATTTGTAGTAATCATAAAAAAAATCTGTACCTAACTCTTCTAAAAATCATAATTGATATATTAAACAAAATGGGATTAAATATATTGATAGACTCAATTTGAATTTTTATTGGAACACTAAAAAATAACCCTACACTGATGTGGATGTAAATGTAGAAACATGGTGGAGTAGATGATCATAATGGCCCTCTAAGACTTCCTTTTCACTGTAAAAATTAAATGGGGGTGACCCTAAAATTTCATGTCAGATCAAATTTTAAAATCTAGATCATGGTATAGCCATGGGTTGACTTATTTGGGATGCAGTAGGACGTATACTAACAAATAATTTTCCTCACTTGTACACATTTTATATTGTGTATTGATCCTCCATCAATCAGAACATAATGACCATGTGACCTACCCCAAATGTTGTAACCCCCTGGTTATGGAATTGTAGAGCCACATAACACAGAACAATCATCATGTCTCTCTAAACTATATAGAATATCCCCACCCTCATTATACTTACATTAACTATTAACACAAAGAAACACCACAGAAACTTTATCACGACATAACCCAATGGGTCATAGAATGACCATCCCAAAAATAACTAATGAAATTAATAGGTTTTTTAAAATATAATTGACAGTATATGGTGTTGATACATTATTCCAAGTGTGATAACAATATATAATATATATTTTAGAAAAACCATGGAAAAATAACATCAAGGTAGTGACACCCACTAATCAGAACATATTCTTCCACCTCCATAACCAGAAAACCATCAATCCACCCTCTTCACTACATGACCTTACCCTTTCATAGTGCACCAAACCTCATGAAATAAGTACTAGAAAGTGTGTCCTACTAACACACTCTAATAGTCACATGATGACTCAGAACACATATCAGGCCTCCGTTCATGTCCAAAGGCATCTCCATGATATGTACCTATTCTCATTAATTTTAACTGAGTTCTAATTCAAAAAAAATTCCCTGTTATGGGGCCAATATTTAAATTTCAACCAAAAAAATATCCTAAAAATATAACACTCATTACAATATCTACCCCAAAATTCTTAACTTCCCTAATATTCGTTGGTGGTAATCAAACTATGACTCCTAACATACATTGTTCATCAATTCACTACCAACCAATTATGTTATATCCCTAAACAGAAAACAAGATTCTATTGTGTAACCTAAAAAATTAGATCACACTATTCATCTAATGTTTATTATCATAATCATCACTATTGAAAACTATGAGTCAGTGTTATACCGCACTCATATATCATGATAACCAAGTTGTCTTCAACTGATTATTCTTGGAGCTTATAATACTGACACCCATTTGAATCCTCATAAAAGGTCCAGTTTTAAACCATGGTGATTCCTATTATAAGAACCATTTATTTTAAATTAACTCTACGTGGTCCATCATCGAATTAAATAAAATTTACTCTTAACCAAACCCAATTGAATTAAAAAATAATTATCGGTCCTTCTATATTCTAAATCACCCAAAAATTATCTTTCTCTTCTACCCATGGATTTCACATCACTCAATCATGATGTTTTAACAGAAGAGGCATAATAAAAACATCCAATAATAATAATGATATCTAAAATAAATACTATAAATAATTATATGGTTATACCCTCAACCAAAAATCCAAACTATCATAATTTCTCTATGAGAAATTATAAACCTCTAATCCAACTATCTTCTCAAATCACACCAACTCCACCTTGTTCTCATTGATAAAATTTATACTCTATTTTGTACCACATCAAAAACCAAAAATTGTGTATTCATAGAGAACCCTTGCAAAATCAAATCTACTAATATATAGGTATCTTATTATCACATCATGGTATAAAAACCTATCACACCTCATCCATGACCATACCAAAACGATTGTTATACCCCCTCAACCAATTTTATAATCCCCATAATTAGAGTATTATTATTGTCACCCCACTATATTATAAAATTTAATCACCTTAAATAACATTTTTTCAATTATTTTTTTAATGATTGGATAAAACCACTTTCATCAAACCCCATCACCATAATGAAATACCAAAAACAACCTATTCCAATATCAGCAGGATCTTTATCCTCAACCCCACATAAACTTTACCTAAAATGATATTTACACCATCCAATAACCAGTGTTTCTCCACCCCACAATATTTATTCACTTACTCAACTTGTTGTTCATAATGTCAAATAGATTCCAAAATCATATGCATGTCTCTTGTCCTCATACAAACTCACCCAACCTGTAAACCCATGAATAATTTTTTTCTTACTAAGACCTATGAATATCAATCTTACCAAAATATAATAAACTATTTTAGTCATTAGAACATACATGTCTTCTTACTGGTCCACACTCCAATAGGAACCATGTGTAACCAACTCAAAAATTCCTTAATTCCAAGGAAATATGCTCAAAATCCGATTATAACACTCACTCACCTCTTCCCATTGTAACATTATCCTCTAATAAACACCCTATAAGTTTCTATCCAACTAACTAACATTGAATCAACTGATCCAAATTGGTACAAGATCTCATACAACCTAATTTAGTGTCACATGTGTCACACCGAATAAAACATAGTATCATGTTCCTAAAACCCTGACCATGATTTTCTTGCATGTTAATCACACAAGACCAAAATCACCAAATGTTATTCCCTTCTAGAATTTTTAGGAATATCACTCAAACTAAAAAAACATCATGATCTCTATCCACTCATTTATCATTCACAAAACCATGAAGAATTAATCCATGCTCCCACAAAACCACCTAAGTGTGCATCCTAAATCAATAGATAAAGGCATCTAAATAATCCAACCATCATAAATGTAAATCCACTCATGGTATCATGGTTTGGGTATCTATAACCTAAATGAAACCCATGCTTATGTTTGATCACATATCATAGGAATATCTCACCATAATTAAGACATCTCCAGGAATCCAAGGCCTGTAATAACCCACTAAGGGTTTCTATATATCCATTTCACATGGTAATAATATATTTTCACAAGATAAAAAACTATCATAAGATCTAAATGACATTCCATTGGAAAACGAATAAATAGATAAATTCATGGTCCAAATGAGAAAAATGACACAATTGTTATATAATAAATATCATATATGTTACCATTGGGATGCTAAATAGTTAATCAAATGTCATCTGCAAAAACCAAATATAGATAAAAAATTACATTTCATGATAGAAAGTCTTTCTAAATTTGATGAATATTTATAGGACTCTTTCCAATGGTTCAATATCTGAAACCAAAAATTAAAATCTCCATTTTTTTAAAAGGTGATTCCTTGAACCAGACAAAAAAGCACAAAATTTATTAATAAAAAGTTTACAAAAGTCTAAAGTACAAGATCATACTAAAATCTATTTCACGAAAGGGAATAAGAGTAGTGATGAGGTCTTCTCACCAGGTTATGACTTCATTAACTCCCAAGTTGTCCAAGCCATCAGCAACCATGTTTGCTTCCTAATAAAAATGTGTGATGATGTAGTTCTGATCAGTGAGCGAATGGTTTCATTTCATCCAATGGGTAGTAATCATATAATCTATATGAGTTATGCCATTCCAAATTGATTGTACGATGGTCGTTGAGTCACATTTGATCCATAGGTTGTTCCAACCAAAATCCATGGAAAATTTAATTGCATGAATCAAACCCATCATCTTAGCTTCAAGGGAGGTGGCAATGCCACAATGCCCCATCATCTCCATAAATGCATCATATTTGAATAAACATCCCAATAATAAAGGTCAAATATAGAAATAGAAATGTTTTAGTTCTAGAAACTTTGAATTCCAATAGCAAAATGTATTCATGATTCACCAATCCAATGAATATCACATTTTCTAACTTTTCATAATACATTATCCACAATACCTAAAATTTTAATACTGGGATAAAGATACTCTAATACAACTTGAAACTCTCCATATAAGATCTCATGTTTAATTTGGAGTCCTACGTGGACTCCTTAAGGTTTTATTGCACACTAAAGGCTACTAAAGTTTGGTGAGTGCCTAAGTTATATATTGGGGAGAGTAATATCTCTAATCAAGGTCCTAAAATAGTATAAATAACAAGAAATTATCCATTAGTAGAATCATATTATTTGTGAAAAATAAAACATAATTCTTCAATAAATTTATCACATGGAAGGGTAAAGTCTTTCATCTATTCTGATCTCACACTAGGTTACTTGAATACATAAACCATGAAACAAAAATATACATATTATCTACCAGAATACCTTATCCTCGATTTCATCTGAATCTCCAACACCAGTCAAACTACTCCTCCTCATTCACTACAATACCCATTCTCAACATTAAATTCAATAAAAGGTTTATATAGACACCATATATTCCATGAAGGGTGTAAGAAGTGAATCATTGTAAGGTATTATAGGTTTCACAAAATATAAACCATCATATACATGTATTCATGAGTACAATAAATAACTAAAATAAATATAAACTAATAAGAACCTCATAACATTATGTTCTAACTAGGCCACCAGGAGTCCATATGTATTAGGTAATCAAGGGAAAACTTGAACCCCATATCACCCCACCATACCTACTTTGTGCTAATATAGAGTATACTAAACTCATTCCATTTAACCTAAGACATACCTGAACACTCGAGCTAGTGTGTCACCAAGTTCATACCACTACACAAATAAGAAACTTAGGACCTTAAATCAAATTCCCACATTATTCCTTATCTTTAAAGTGAGGTATTCTACCTATATGTATACTCTACATTATCACTAAAGGTTAGGACTTATATGATTTCCAGACTTGTTTATTATTAGTCGCAGAAAAGCTCTCCATTAAACAATTGACCTTCCTTATAACTCAAGGATGTTAATCCCTATATATTCTCACCAAATATAAGATATTTTCCTTGACCACTACCTTATTACTCAAGGTAAGATAACATGTCGCCAAAAAACCTAGACTAGTATTCTCACTTAAGACAGACCATTCCCATACCTTCTCACTGATGGTAAGTCCTTTATCCAGGCCACTTCTATATAACCCATGGTACGTATGACATCATATTACAACATTTACCTTATCCCTCAATGTAGATTTATTCCAAAAACTTATCACTAAAATGGAGTACGTGCCTTAGGATTTTCCATCGATGATGCCAAGATCCATCGCATATGACATGTAAATTTTTAAATCACATGATAACAACAACAAATTGGGAATAAAAAACATATCAAAATCTCAACAAATTGTCACTAGGGAACTAGTTACTTGAGGAGAATCAATGAACCTCATGATTCATCTTTCTCAAATATGCCTCTGAGGGGAATCATCTATATACCACACCATTTTCATAACCACATATATTTCAACCAACAAATATTCTCATCTAATCTATAGCGGTATAAATTGGGTTATATAAATCCAAATAAGGCTCTATAAGTTTTTACTCGGTTGTACTCATCATCCCATGAAATTATAGTATCCCATAGTCTCTACTCGATAATAACCTCAAGTGGATAATCAAAAACCAAATCATAATATGACTTCACAAAAGTCCATTATTTGAAGACTATACAACCTATGGAACAATCCAAATCTTAATCAACCCTCAGGAGGGTCCTTTTTTCTAAGTGTGATACATAAAACCATTTCACCCATCACTGCTAGAGAATATATTCTCAAGAATACCTTTCTATCCCAACAAAATTCAATATATGATACACATGTCTCATCTCACATTTTTTTACCTACTTGATCTCACTCACTAACTTAACTAGCACCTTCTTCCCTTGGGAACATTTTCTTTGATTGATCTCCAAGTAACCAAAGTGATATAAATCATGTATCACAACTCTAGTTGGCTCAATTGAAATCCTAGTAATTTACATCGGGTTCACTTGATCCAAATACCATTTACATGATATAATGAAAACATGCATTCATGAACACTCAAGGAAAATAATAATATGACTTTATATTAAAAGGGTTTCCTATCTCTTCCACAAAGTTACTATAATTTTGATGATCCATTCATACTATCTCAAGAATATCTATGACACATATAATCACAAACTACCACTCTATCTTCTATTTCACACCCTAATTATCAAATAATTAATTCGAAAAATTTATGAAAAAATAATTCAATTTAACTAAAATATTTACTAATAAATTCAACATGTATAGTTACATCCCCAAAAACACATAGAATATAGTTCATTCCTTCACTAGATACATTTTAAGACTAGGCTGAGAAAACTGAAATCAACATGGTTTCATTTGAAAATGATATAGAGAAATAATCAACAAAAACATAACTAAGATTACCAAAAAATCAAAGGTTGGGAATGGAAAAAAATAGTAATCGTAAAGAGAGACTCACCATAATTTTTTTTCATATCATGAAGAAATCACCAAACATTAATGGATAATTTAACAAGGAATAAAGGAGTAGTATCTGAACAAAATTTCACTCTTAGATGCCCAAATCAACTAAAAAATGAAATGGGGATGACTCAACAATTATAGGTTTTTAAAAAAACTAGATGGGGTGTGGTTATGACATGACCTATATGGTTTAAAGTGTGATTTAATCATTCATACACCTATTATAGTGTTGAAACTTGGTTCATGGAATGATTTTCAATTTTATATAAGAAACTAAAAATCATATTACATGACCCTTATGAAATGACACGTCTGGACATGTTATGGTACTTCCATATTAGACAGAATATAAATTCAATGTCATTAGCCTCCAAAATATTCCCATCACCCTCTATTAACTTTCCTTCACCCTTATACCTACACAATATTCCATGAACCTCATCATGGAATGACTATACTGGCCATATAATGGCTAACATTCTCTGTAAAAATCCCCAGGTAAATTTGTAGGTTTTTTAATATATTACTAAATGGTACTTGATTGGGTGTTGTACCCTCTACCACAATATTATTCATATATGTAATATATTTTTCTATTCCAAAAACTATTCAAAAAATATTTCATACATAGGGAAGCACTATTCATGATGTGAAATTTTTTTTCAATGGCCTTCACACCTTTGATCTAACACCCCATCATGGTGCGACCATCCTATTTCATATTTTGACCAGCTTCCTATAGTAAAGACCAAAATGAATTTCACCCCAAAACAAAAAAAAATGTTCATAAATGCACTGAAAACACCTACCAATTCTTGATCCGAATCAAAAGAAAACTATTTGTGGTTTCCCAAATCTTAGAATCTTGATCTGATTCCTATCATTCATAAATTTACCTTCTCAATCAACAAATTTATGTCTTCCTATAATTTTTTTCTGAAAATATGTGGTTCTTACTGAAACAATAGGTCATCCTTATATGATTCCCCAAAAAATACCCTTTTATCTTAACTCAAGATTATATGTTACTTTGTTTTAATTAAATGAATGAAGTACATAAATATTGATTAACCACCACACACTAAATCAAGTTTCTATTATCAAAACACTATGATTATTAGACATTAAATTTATATCATGAAATTTTAGAACCCCTCAAAAATCATAAAATTCTTCAATGAAATAGTATATTTTAACAAAATTAGAAAAATATAAATGTTTGAATTTATATTTTAATATGAAAATTCCATTGAATGATTCCCAATCCATTTGATAATAATCATAAATCTCTCACTCATTTGTATTGTAAACTCCATTATACCAATATAAAATTAAAAAAGATGAATTCAAATGGTGATAAAATAATACTAGAGAAATAAAACACTGAATATTTCTTAATATAACAAATATTTATATCCATTCATCTATTTAAAAACTATAAATATATTTATGAAAAAGTTTATATATAGGTGAAGAGTAAATACATTGGAATGTTTTTGAATATTACCCTTTTAGATCGACCACTTGAACTTTAGTTTTGTATATAAATGGAGTTAGAAAAAATCAATATTATTATTATTATTATCCATTCCCTCAGTAATAAAAATGATATATCTCTGTATATCACAACTTTATCTTATTCATGGAATCTAAATAATTCTCCTAGAATTGTCCAAAGAGTTCAAGAGTTCCTATTCATCAAAAATATTTATACTAGGTGATTCTCATAAAAAATAATCCAACCAATATATTAGTTATAAATAAAGTCATTTTATCACATAATAACTTTTATTTATAGTACCAATAGATTTTATTTGTATATATTCACTCATTCCCCCTTTTTAATTGTTCAAAATATGCAACACATGAATATTATTTCTTACGAAAACAATTTTCATTGATAATTTAACAATTACACATCTTAAAATAAGTTGAAATTATTGTTAAAAACCCCCTTAAATAACATTTTGAATCATTTAAAAATCCTTATACTACATACATGTGGTTCATACAATAATTTTATAGTGAAACATCAACTATTATATATCATATAATTTTCTTGTATTAATTATATAAAACCATTGAAAATGTTATTTATATATTTAATATTAATATTATTCATTAGTGTTTCAAGATTCCAACTCATACACGATTTTATATTCATGAATCGTCTCGTATTTATTAGAAGACAAACACTTATATTTATCTTAAAAAATATAATATTGTGGATAAACACTTATATATCATTTAAATTTAAAATTTTGTGAAAATATAATGATGTTAATGATATTCAACCTTTGAAAATTTCCCATCACTATTATATAGTGGTGGTCAGAAATTACTAATTAAATCCTCTATAAGTTAAATAGTATACATCGCCTGAAATATATTATCCAACACACTATAGCCCATGTATCCTCATATTTAATATTATATAACCTTTATAAAATATACTACACTAATTCTTATATTCTAATTTCTCTTAAATAGCCATTTTATAGAAATTTTCAATTCCTCTTGTGTTTTTATTTAATTTTAAAAAATTATATAAAATTTTTATAATTCATATAAATCTAAATATAAAAAATATTGTAAAGAAATAATAATTTAATTTCTCCATTTTTAAAATGATAAGGTAATATTGTAACATGAAATAAAAACAAAAAAACAAAAAATCAACTATATCATTGATTGTCTTCATCAAGGATGAAAATGAGCCATCTGTATATAAATGATTTAGTTGATTTATAGAAATTTTTTATTAGTTATAAGAATCATGTATTCCTCTGTGAATAACCCAGTTTCAAATCCATATGTTGGAAATATATTCATATGTAATGTAGTAGTATTATAGATTTATTATAAAAGATAACATAGTAGAAATACCATTTAACCAATTTTGGATTTCAATCCATAGTACCTCTAAGCCATATAAGGCCTTTAGGCTTTAGGACCTTCAGGACATCATGACTTTGAATCAAGTGATATGTTGGGATAAGATAAATGGATCATTGTAATTGGTAGTTGGTGAAATTTTGTGAGGCACTGGTATCATCAAGTGGGTGGAATCAAAATATGGATGTGGGATCCAAGTCCTATTAGTCTTCCTTCCAACTTCATGTTTTGAAGATGTGGGATGAAGGGGTTCATTTACAAGTTATTATCTACCTATCCAATAATTTTTTATGATGTGGAGTGAAATGTTGGTGATGTGGTGGGGTGAAACGCTAGAATCTCTTGTTTGGAACCTGAGAAGAAATATGGATGTGACAGATTATACCATTTTCAATCTTTATAAAAATATTTTTAATGTGTCACAGAGGTTTTTCTAGTCATATTGTGTCAAGGGGAAATATGATGAAATTATTCATAGTAGGGGAAATACATATTTTAAACTACAAATTTGGTGAGATGACTACCTATAGGGGTGGTTTGACCAATGAATGGTGATGCAACATGATGTAGGTTATTTATTCTGGACTTTGGTTCATCTCTTTTAAGGGAATTTTGTGATGTCCCAAGCCCATTCCACTTATATGTTACCTATCCCAATGGCCACACAACCTCAATCATGCATCCCCATTCCCTATGTGATGCCTACTAATAGAGTAGGTCTAAGGTTGTATAATAGAGAGAATATACAACCATTAACAAAGTGGTAGATAGTGTAAATAATTAATAAGTAGTAAAACCATAATAAGGAAACATGATAATTCATAATCATATAGATATAAATATATAATAAACACATATAAATGTCATATACAAAAATGATGATGTCATATCTATATAAAAAGGTAAATTTGGTATAAATATAGTACATATATAAAAAATAAACAAATATAAAAATGTCTAACCCAAGAGAATACTGAACATTAGATCATTCATATTCAACCAAGATCTTATCCAAACAGATATTAAGTATCCATAGTTAGATTCTTTCCTTTATCCCTACATGAATTTAAGATGCAAGCCTAGGTACTAATTTGTGGCATGAATAAAGTATGACGAAAACTCAATAGGCTTCTACCAACATTATCTATAAAGAGTATATTTTATGAATATAAAAAGTAATATTTTGAATGTATATAAAAAGTAAACAAACAAGATGAATGAAACATATTTCATGATCAGGCTCATGATGGGATTCATGTCCAACCATACATGCTTTATCCTAAGTTGAGTGTATTTGACTGTGTGATCATTAATTATATGAGGGTCCAAGGAAACATACTAAATGTTTTTATGTAATAATAATATAGTAAATAATTTCAAAATAAGGTATTCATTACCTTATAAGATCAGACCATTTCATAATATTCAATGATGCTTTCTAGCCATAGGGGTCTAAGTGTAATCCAAGGTATACATGTAACACCCCAAGATTTTAAAATAGGAACATCAAGTTCAATAATGTAAATAACACACAACAAAAATATTAGAATATAATTTAACACCCAAGGACTTTATAAATAGTTTATTTCTAAATAAACACAATCTCTTTTATAGCATATGATGCATGAAACACCAAGATTAAACATAATGTGAAACTCTAATAAAATGTTATTATTTAAACATTACCAATAAAAACTAGTTGTTAAGTTGGTGGGAATGAATAGTACTAATTGAAGTTTAAAATTTTTATGTTTCACACATTTTTTGAACAAATTAAATTCATATATTTGTTTTCTTAACAGAAATTATATCATTTTAATTAAAATGATATTTTTTCTGAAAGATGGCTTTTTTTAAAAGGTGGTCTAGTCCTACATTTCGCACATAATTTAAAATTGATTATTACCCAATTGAAAAATATTATTAAAAAAAGTAAGAATTATTTTTGAAATATATATATATATATTTGTAAATATTTTATTTCATAAATTCTTTGAGAAATCTCTTAAAATATTATCATAAAAAATGGTGAAGAAAAATGATTTTTATTGAAAAGAGTGTTTTCTTTAAAAAGATTTTAAAAGTTAAATAATATTTAAAATTGGTTTTAAAGTTAAATTAGTTGTTTAATATTATTTTAAATTCAAATTATTCCATTTTAATCAATTTCATATTTAATTTTTACTTTAAAACCTTCTATAGTTATTAGAATTTTCTCTTTCAAAACATGTTTTTTTGTCACTTCTACAGGTACAAATTTTATTTTAATTTTGTCAGTTTTTTGAATTGAATTTTTATAAATGGATTAAATATTTTTAATGATAATAATAAACATTATATAATATTTTTATATTGGTTTTTTACCAAAATGAATAGTGAAAACCTCAAAAGAAAATTAACCTAGTTAATGAAAAATGGGTTTACCGAGGGTTGAACTAAAAATATAGAGGATAAATTGATTTAAAACATTATAAAACCACATTTTATTGCCATATTTATACCCTATAATCAATAATTATTTTATAATGGCCAGTTATTTGGGATTTTTTGGTGGGAAATTTGTGGGTATCACATTATATTTTCAAAACATTTAGGTGTATCCTCTCCCCCACTTATAAAATGAAACATCCTCAACTCCCTTATTCACACTTACATATTCTCATTGGATCAAAAAATACCAACCCAAATACATTATTTAAGTCCTTAATCACATCTTATAGGCCTTATTTTTATTATAAATCCTTCCAATGTAGGACTTATGTATAAACTTAAAGAGCCTCTCTGAAGAAGAGGTAATATACATATACGTGTGTATTTGTTTTATTTCATATTCCACCATCTTTAATCCTCTTAAACTATCATAATATAATAAAAAATATATAATATATACTGATATTTAAATCTTTTAATGAACTATCCAAAATCTATTTCCACTTCCATAAAATGGGAAATGATACTGTAGATTGTGTGTTCGGCGAACTGCCACCTCACGAATCGATATAATTCATTTTATATCCCTATTTTTAAAAGATATATATAATTATGGATTTAAAATATTATATTATATTTATGAAATTATTATAATAGTAAAATTATGATATCAAATATACCTTCTTACTTTCTATTCTATGGATACTATAATAACCTCACTCATGTGTACGACATACTACTGGCTCATGAAGTGATGTGATTCTTTTTTCAGTTAAAAATAATATGAAAGTTAGTTAGATTGATGTAAATTAATATATATGATATTTATGATCTAAATTTTTTTCTTTGAATACAACATCACATCTAAATTCTTACATCTCAATCTGTTTGAAAATAATAATGTCACTCATGAAAATGTGGGAACTACTGCGCCCACCTAAGTATGTGAAATGTTTTTCATTTTATTTTTTCATGGATTGTAATAAGGGTTTTTTTTATTAATATAAATTCTATATATTAAATTATTATTATTTTTAAATAATTATTTTCATTTAATTCCATCCATTGAAAAAATTTAATCATCATTCACACATGTGTACGTCATACCTTCTCCATAAATGGTGTATCCCATTTTCTATCTCTATCATTAATATATTACTATAAATACTTATATATTTAATAGATATGATATTTATATAATGGTTAAAATTATTTATATAATTTAATTGGGTAGAGTATTAAAATTTCCATGTCACTTTTACAATATAAATATTTATGTTGATTATGTTTTACCCCTTTCATATGAGGAATGAATTTGACTTAGTAAGTGATGGGTAGGGACCGATTATAGATAGCCCCTCGATGTAATGTGTATAATGAGACAAATTAGTTGTCCAAATTAGATGGGTTTCTAACCACATACTATAACTATCTTGTGAATGATCATGAATGTATGTTTAATACATTTGGAATAATGCATTACATTATTATGAGGTCAGTTACTGATCTTCTTATAATTATTGTAATAGTTAGAATAATCATGGATAAGTTTCAAGATCATGTGATTATTTATAAGTATTTATTTGGTCATCATTTATTTCTACTATATTATTCTTATTTTTTTTAATTAAATGTCATGTGTTTCATTTATTGATCATCACATATGTATTATTCTTAATTATTCATGATAGCTTCTATTGTATGCTTACCCTTCTTATGCATCTCATGTCACTCCTTTATTATTATTTTTTACTAGGATACCAAGAAGTGTTTTATGTCTGATATACAGGGATATGGAATGGGGAATCATGTAATTATCAAAGAAAATAATTTTTTTTGTTTTTTATATTTTAAAATATATGTTAAATTCCTGTATTTGTATAGTTTAACAAAACTGTAAAAATATTTAGTGTTTTGTGTCACAATACATTTTATATAGTCCTAATATAATAATGTTACCACTAGATTTGGGCTACTGGAATGGAGGTCTTAATAATAAACCCTTTTAATCACACTAAAATGTCTTTAATTGATTTTTTATAGCAAGTACAAAGTAATACCAAGCTAAGAATGACTGGACCCTAAAGATATAAATCATGGAGTTTCATGTCTGAGGATTTCATGCTAAATCCAAGGATATAATCAAAGTAATTATATTTTCTATAGATAGAGGGTGGATATGTAGTACCATGTTAATGAAGCTATCAAATATACATCAACATAATTCCAAGGTGGGTATCTCCCTAAGAAATCAGCTTGATAAATCAGAGTGGCATCCTCTGTATTCTCAAGGAATTCCCTCAGATATCCAAGGATGGATCATGTTTGGACACTCATTAAAAATGAAAAGTTCCTGAAATAGTAGGCACTATGCATTTACTCTATAAAAATATTCCATGTGGTTTAATTCCAATTATTAATGATTAAAATTCATGTACATTAGCCCATTCACTGAGAAGTGATAAAAGGGCCAATTGAAGGATACTTTCATGTGTACATTTCATTAGTTCCATTTCTAAATTCAACTACTAATATAAAAAAGGTGTTAAGGGATATTACCAATTCACATAGAAATTAGTAAATCAATTAAAACATTATCTTTATCAGTATCCAATCCAAACACACCAAAGTGGGGTTTTGGCTAATTATATAGAATAGCCATCAATGGTGTATAAAAAGACAAACCTACAAGGTTTTTTATTTTGATATTTCAAATACTACAATGTAAATGGGTATCATAAATGTTTTAGGTAATGGTCAATGTGATTACTATAAATAGTTTCATGTTTAAAGAGAAATGATCACAAATTTTGGAGTGAGGCACAATATAAATAATTTATAAATGATGAGATTGTGAGGGAATAGTTATAAACATCCTACCTAATACCATTAATTGACTCTTTATCTAGTATCAACCATTTATTTGAGATATAATGGGAGAAATTATATAAATATAAAAAAATGGAAATAGGGAATAATATCTTTTATGAATTTGGAATCAATGATTTCAGGAGAAAATGAGATAAGATGGTATCAAAGACTTAGGCTTTCCTAGAGAAATCATACGTGATGAAAAGAGGTTTAAAAGAATCTCATATGATGGAGAAAGCTCAAATACTAGAAGATGGAAATGGAATATATATCCATTTTGTGGTATATATAGAAAAAATAGAAGATTGATAAGGGGGTCTTATATTTTCATTAGGAGGATAAAACTAGAATTGAGCACATTTTAAAGGGGTTCACAGTTTTTCCGCATCATTTTCCAAACCACGTTCCAAATTTTTGGTTGGTAGTGTTCTAGATGTCACACCATTCACATCCAATGCACATGGTTTCAAAAACCATGTTCCAGTCATGCAAGCCAACTATCCAAAGGAACCCCTCACATGAGTTAGGCGTGTTGTTAGACAAACCATGTGCAAGACATTCTTTTTACATTTTAATACTTTCATATGATTTCCATGGCCATGTGGACCCTATTTAATAGTCTCCTGAATAGTGTTCCTTCATTTTATAGTCCATAATGTTTATTCACATTGTTATTAAAAACTATGTCTCATCCATTACCCTCACCTTATTTCTTTAAAAACTAGTGCTTTAGGCTCTGATCCCAGAATGAATGCTCTCAAGACCTCAATTCCATCCATGTACACATGTATATATATATAAATGATTTATACTGAAATTAATAGGATTCATACATCATATAATATATAGAATCTTACAGACCTCCCCTACATAAAACAACTCCTCTCCAAGTTTCCCATATAAGGTTTCTTGATAATCATCTGAGGAAAATTTCATCCCCTTAGTATATATATTGGTCACTAACTCCCATGTATCATAATGTACAATGTTTTACTACCATATAATCCAAAATATAGTGATAGATCTTCCATATAGATCAATCATTCTTTGATTATTGATACACACATGATACTTCTCAAACGAAACTTCGATCTCTAAATGGACTTCCTCCGAATCAAAAACATCATATCGATCAAAATTATAATGGTTAATATGATAAACATGGAATAAATCATGCAGGTCTCGTACATTTGAGGTAACTTTATCTGATAATATAATAGTTCAACCCTCTTTATTATCTCAAAGGGTCTAATGAATCATGGTTCATGCTTACATTGTATCTGAATCCATCGAGGACTCAATATAGGTGACACATGATAGAAGACCTGATCTCCCACCTCAAAACCTATAGGTCACCAGTGATGATCAATGTAAGTCTTCTTCCAAGATAGGGAAATAACCATATGTTTCCTGATCAACTAAAACATCTTGGTTGTCTCCTAAATAAGATGATATCCCAATAATGGTGTATCTTTTACTCCTAAAAATCATTGGGTTAAATGGAAAATCATATCATACATCACCATGTATGGATCCATTTGAACAGTATCTTGGTAACTATTATTATAATAAAATATAATTTTAGGTAAAATTTTCTCCTAATAACTTTAAAAATCAAGTACCAATGCTTATAAAATTTCCTTAAATTCATGTATAGTATGCCCAAACTAATCGTTAGTCTGAGGTTGTTATGTTGTACTCAGAAGAACTTATGAACCCAAATCATTATTCAATGCTTCATGGAATCGAGAGACAAATTTTGTGTCCCATTCCTGGGACCCTATGAAGGTGTATAATCTATCATACATAAATCCTTCCAATTTAATTAAATAATATGGTCTCCCATATAGATATGAAATTTGAAACCTTCACCAATCTATCCAAGATCACCCATAAGGCATCAGTAACCTGAAGATCACCCATAAGGCATCACTACCCTACAGTTATTTTGGTTAATATATCAAAAAAACCATAGTCATGTTATACCATTTCCATTACAAAAATCAAAAATTGGTATTGTTTGTAATATCCCAATAGGTCACTGATTTTCTACCTTCCCCTTCTGATAGTTGGAACACCACGTATTAAAAATATATATCACATTCTTCATCCTATCCACTAATACTAGTGGAGTAAGTGAAAGTAAATTTTGTTAAGTCCAATATGCACTTACCATTTCAAAGAACGATATTCCATTATCTACTGCTCTAGCATGTATACAATAACCCATAAAATTATACGAATATTCTTGATTTCATCCTAATTGCCGACCCAACCAAGAGGCGGTTCTTCACCTTAAACACGTTCCCTAAAGAATAGGCCTTCAAAATATAAAATCTATCACATCTTAAATTGATTCAAAATTGATTAAATCAATAATAAATCCATAAAAATAGGATTATTATGACACTATTGAAGATCCAAACACATATTATCAAACAAATCCATCAAGTTCTACTCACTATCCACATTCATAATTGCTTTCATCTAATTATTCCATCTCTAATAATCAGTGACTATATCTCTCTTATGAGGCCTTTTTTTAAGATCAAAATCAAAATAATGATGTTATTAAACCCATATTTGATGTTTAAGGATAAAATATCACTTATTGTATTTGTAAATGAAGATATTATGGTCTTTATACACAAATAACTACTCTCCTAGATAATAATGTCTCTAATAATATATTGTATGAACCACTAATTCTAGCTCAAGATCATGTTTAGGGTAATATAACTTGTGTGTCCCCAATTGGTGAGACATGTGCACCCTAAATCTCTCATCTTACTTTAAAAAATATCCCAAACCAATTAAAAAATCATAAAAAAAATTATATATCTGTTTCCCTAATTAGGTAAAATCAATATCATCATTTTCTCAACTTTGGAAATGATTTTTCATAGCCTTCGTACCATAAAAATTTGAATCCCTTATTGGTCAAGCCTATAAGTGGTGATTTTAGGAATGATAATTTTTGGGTGAAATAATGATTGTAAATAATTAGGGTAATGAATATCTAATGATCAAAGATATAAATGGGATGCTCCCATAATACCCCAGCTCTCACCTTCTCGAAATCTTTAGATAACTATGGTTCTGATATACTGTGTCCCAAGAAGTGAAAATCATGAATCCAAAAGTGGAATTTTGTTATCATAGAATAATTTTGATTTTATATTAGTTTCTTCAATTTTAATTCAATGTGTTTGTCATGGTCATGTCGAGTTTGGGGGTATACTAAGATACCATACATGAAAACAACCCCAAATGAATCCAGGATTGGGTGGAAAAAAGGATTCATTAAGAGTATTAAGATGGTTATCATGTTCTTGAGACCGAAAGGCATTACCAAAAACTCATAAAGTCCATATATAATTTAAAAAGATTTATGGGGTATATATAAGGGCCTAGCATGTACCAAATGATAGCCCAATGAAAAATAAATCATTGAGAATACACTATCTCTATATATCTTGTTAGTGATATTTTATATAGAAGTGAGTGGGAACTATTGTCATGGCCCATCCTCAGAGACCATGCCATGACTACCCCAAGCCCGCTGTCCATATAGGCTAGGGGCAGGAAACTCACACCAAAAGAGACTCCCCAATAAAAAGGAAAGGCATTTCCTTTAAACCTATAACACACGTAGTATGAACACAAGCAATAAATGCAATAAGTACTGATATAGAAAAGGAATGTGTGCTGAAAGTAAGTGGGCCAGTATACAAACCCAACTGAACAATATGTACAAGTACAAGTAAAAATGGAAAAAGCTCTTGGATCGTCCATCAGGGAATCCAACATGAAGGGTAGGTACAGAACTCGAACAACTCGTCCCTAAGGTATGTCCCATCTAGTCTAGCTCCGAGCAGACTCCTGTCTGTCTTCCTTATCCTTGATCACTACTGACCATCATCTGTGCAGAACACAACAAGGTGTGGGTGAAGCCTGTGCAGGGGTGAGTATGACAATACTCAGTAGGGGAGCCCGAGACCCCCGAAGGACCCCCATAATCCACCAAGGATAAACCACAAAATAAAGATACAATCATTTTAATTACTCATAAATTTCAAGGAATTTTTTTTTCTTAAATTCTTTTGAATTTTACGAGTACACAGTTCCTGACGGCACCTGATTCTGAGGCCTGGTGTGACCGGAATAATTTTCTGAGGTTTTGTTAAGCTTAAATTAACGCATGTAAGCAGTTTTCTTGAAAAATTTGAATAACTCTTAAATGGTTACATATATCTGAAATCTGAGGGCACCGTTCTGCTCAGGATGGCAGGTTTACCTTGGCGTGACTTAAGTTTAGTCCGCACATGCCTCATATGAGAAAACCCGAAAATGGCATAACCGTAAATAAAATAATTAAATAAAGTTATTTTATTTTTCAAATGATTATAACTAAAAAACGGAAAATCAGATTAAAAATATGAGACTACCGATGAACTCGTGAGGGTATGATTCCTTTAAGAAAATACTAAATTTTGTCGGCGCGAGCCACCTGAGAATGTTAGTTTTTGGTCGTAAATAAAATAATTAAGTGACAATTATTTTATTATAGAATTCATAACTTCTAAAAGGTAACATGAATTGAAAATCCGAGATTACCATTGAGTTCATTGGGGCGTGTTTCTCATAGGCAGAGTCTAACCTTGACCGCATTGGGTCGAGGGAGACAGATAATAATTTTCCGAACTTTTTTTTCAGGTACGTTCAGTAAATGTATGAGCTGCGTTTTATAACTTTTGAACCGGTGCTCGGAATCAAATTCTGAGGGCATCGTTGAACTCGCAGTGCCGATATTTTCTTAAGAATACTTTCACCTCAATGGCGGATGATCGGGTATGAATGTCAGTTTTTGGGGTTTTACGTGGGTTAATAAAATAAAATAAGTGAATAATTTATTTTACTTTTTTGAACCCATGTAGTGCGGATAAAGTGGTTAGAAGCTCCACTTGGGAGTTGGTGGTGGAACAGACACACCCTAACCTCCCATTTAATGGGGAGGGAGAGGAAACCTCTCAAACCCCCCATCAATTAATTTTATATGTCGACATAAAATTAATTGCACTCAATTAATTTTATGGGTCGACGTAAAATTAATTGTTGTCAGTTAATTTTATGTGTCGACATAAAATTAATTGCACTCAATTAATTTTATGGGTCGACGTAAAATTAATTGTTGTTAGTTAATTTTATGTGTCCACGTAAAATTAATTTCTATCAATTAATTTTATGAGTTGACATAAAATTAATTGTTGTCAGTTAATTTTCTCGGTCGATGTAAAAAATTAATTATTTTAAGTTAATTTTATGTGTCGACATGAAATTAATTTCTGTCAATTAATTTTATGTGTCAACATAAAATAAATTCATGTTATATGTTTTGATGCAGGCTATGTGGGGGAAACTTCTTGGCATCCTCCACTCTTACGTTGTGCCAACGCACCTCTTAAATTGCGCCAACACAATTTAATTCGCCCGACCCCATTTTTAAATTAAGTAACTTCATAATTGGAATTTAGGAAGGTTCCAAATAAATGAACCGTCATAAATTCCTTGATGATTACATACCTCTCCCCCTCTCTTATATATAGGGAGCTTGGGAGAAGTTTTTGGGACGGATTCACCAAGCGACAAAGCGCTGGTAAAGTATTGCGACGCCCAAAACATGGGGAAATCTTATCCTCTCCAACGAAGAACGTGAAGAACGCCAACGACGATATTACACATGATTCTTCTTCAACCTTCCATCCCCAGAAACCTATCCTCTACAACATCATCAATGAACCGATGCAACTCGGAATTGGGGACATGTGGCGGACGCGATGAACAACGGTCTTCATCATCTCCCTTCTACGACTCTACCAACGAGCGACGAGCAAAAGGTAGGAGTTTTATTTTTATTTAAAGTATGAACTTTTCCCATGTTCTTCCATTCTCTAAAAATGAATAACAGTGGTTTTTGTGCTTCATACTTGTGAGAACCTATTGCTACCACCCTAAACGCGGAGGGTCCGGGCCAATCCAACATGGCCTGACCCCTCCGTTGTTCTTTTTGCGATGACTCCACGACGGCATGGAAATAAGGCGATGGTGACGAAGGCGGTGAACAAAGGTCGTGCTACACGTGGCCTCCATGAACTGTGCTGCCCCCGCGGCTCCCTGGAACGCACCCGGTGCCCCGTGCCCCTGCCGGCGCGCTGCCGGCGCACCCCGGAGCCCCCCGGTGTGCTGCCCATCCAGCCCCGTGCCCCGCGCCCTTGCCGGCGGCCTACCCGGCGCCCCTGTCGGCAGCCTTCCCGGTGCACCCCGGTGCACTCGCAGCAACCTGTCACAATTCCCGGCACGCCCCTACGCGCTGTCCGGCGTTCGTCACCCTGCCTTGCGCACCCACGCCCTGCCGGTGCGCTCGCGGCCAGCCGGAGCCCAGCCGGTCCGCCTGCGCCCCGTGCGGTCAGCCAGCTGGCCACCCGGTCACCGGCCTACTGATCCGTCCCATAACTCCCCCATGGTATCGCTGGTCGAACCAGCCCAGTCTCCCGGGCCGAGTTACCGAGCCTCCTACGTGGCGACTATGGGGTCGAACCGCCCTCATGGTCCGCTGGGCCGGGCCCATGGGACTGGGTCAAAACATAGCAAGATGACTCACCCAATGGGCCGGGTCAGACCCAATGAGTCTGACCGGTTCGACCTAGACCAGGTCGGCCTAGTTTTGGTTAGGCTGAGTTGGTCTGACCAGGTCGGACCGGACCCGGGCTCATTACTGGCCCATTACCTTCTTGGGCCATATCTTTGCCACCAGACGTTCGTTTGACGAACCGTCAGCAGCGCCGGTACTCTTGGAGCATAGCCGTCCCTTTGAGTATAACCCATGGGAGTTTGGGGGTATAGTTGAGATTTGGCCGGGTTGGTTCCTATATGAAACCAATCGGGCCTTCAGAACAAAGAGGCTAATAACTCACGAACTTGGAATTCGATTGACACGTCATCTGTGTTGTTAAGACCCCTATGATGAGGCGGTCCTTTGTGAAACTTCTTCGTGTGACTTTGTGATACTTGGATTATAGACCAGTGGCTCGTGGAGCAGATCCTCTAGGAGGCGAGCATACGGAGTACGGTGACCTTGTAGCTGACTGAGACCTGATGACTGCTTGTTCGATTTGATTCGGAGTTACTTGCATAGCCCAGTGGGGAGCACTACTTTGTGAGGTGGTAGATCGATGGCGGAGGAGCACTACTTTGTGACGTGGCAGACCTGTGGTACTCAATAGGAGGAGTACCTCCATAGGCTTTGAGGGGGAGCACTACTGTGTGAGGTGGCAGACCCATGGCGGAGGAGCACTACATTGTGAGGTGGCAGACCCGCGGTACTCGACAGGAGGAGTACCTCAGCAGTCTAAAGTTAGTGAGTGACTCCTCGGAGTCATGACAAGACTACTACACTTGAAAGAGGAGGAGTTCTCTAGCATCCATGTTTTTTTCGTCGTGAATAAAAATCCTAGTTTGAGGTGAGTCATTGACCTTAGTGTTTTCCTCATGATTGAGATGGGTTACTTGATTACATATGTATATGTATGGGCATATAACTACATAAAGGTTATCTGTTTAGATCTTTCTTTGTGGTTTATCCTTGTTGGATTTAGAGAGACCGTAAGGGTCTCGGGGTCCCTACTGAGTATCGTTATTCTCACCCCTGCACGGGCTACGCCCGCACCTTGTTGTGTTGGATGCAGACGAAGGATAGCACTGATCGTGGTTGAGGCTTGTAGGACTGGACAGTACCCTGAGGTGGACTTCACGATGAGACAGTACCCAGATATGGACTTCATGATGAGGCGGTATCCGGAGTTGGACTTCATGACGAGATGGTACCCGGAGGTGACAAACGGACCTGGAGAGCTGAGGTGGTCATCTGTACCTACCCTTCAGGTTGGAACACCAAAGGATGATCCGGGAGAAGCTTGACACCTTCCTACTATTTTGTCTTTTCCTTTTACTTTACTGTTGGGCTTCTATTACCAACCCCCTTTATACTTTCATAACACTTGTCTTATTGCTTTACTTAGTGTTTGATTCCTCTTGTACTCTGGTTGTGTGTTTGTTTTCATTTCATAAAGGTAATTACTTCCCTTTTTATTGGGATTTACACCTTTGGTGCTAGTCTCCAGCACCTGGCCTAAGGAAGATTGGCTTGGGGTAGTCACGACACGGGCCCCGAGGATGGTTCGTGACAAATTGGTATCAGAGGACGTCAGTTCTACCGTAGAACTTATGAATCTGATATTTTCTTTCTGTGAAGCAATAGTGTTAAGCATTCCAAGTGTGGTTTTTAGTTCAGGGAGTCCAGTGTTGGTGCGGCGGCCGACGTATCTTTACACCAGGACCCAGAATTCTGATTTCCGATGGAGTGCATGAAAACACTGTTTACATGTGTGTTTTCTAAATTTTTCCTTTAAAACAGCTCAAATCAGGTCAGCTCACCAGGTATAGCCTTTTGAACATGTCAAATCTGTTTCTTTCAGGATGCCTCCCTGAGGACGACCTATTGGATCCCTGATAGTTGTACATACTAACAGCCCACCGAGCGACGAGGCCTCAGTACCGGGACCTCATCTAGTTGAGGCACCAGCGGAGGCACCAGTGGTACTACCAACCGTTGGAACACCGATTCCACTAGCCCCAGTAGCAGGCGATGCACGCCGCTTGAGCGCACTGCACGAGTTCCACCACCAGAGGCCACCTATGTTTCTGGGAGAGACGGACCCACAGTCGGCTGATGATTGGCTTGAGGCTATGGTGAGAGTCTTCAGGCTAGTAGGGACACCAGCCGACTTTATGGTGATCCTTGCTGCCAGCCTCCTTCAGGCAGTAACAGGAAGATGGTGGAGCCTGATGCTCCAGATGCATGATGAGGCGACACTTCTATGGGAAGAATTCGAGAGCTTGTTCCGTGCAGAGTTTGTACCATCCACCCTTTGAGCGGTGCGTATACATGAGCTACTGCATCTTCAGCAGGGTAGCATGACAGTGGTGCAGTATTCAGTGAGGTTCACCGACCTTTTGCGCTACTCCACTGATATGGTATATGACTTGTTTTTTAGGGCCCGGACCTTCGAGCAGGGGCTCAGGCGAGAGATTAGTGCTTCAGTTGTTTATCACAGCATCTCGATGAAAACAGGGGTGTTGGAGCGAGCCCTCTTAGTGGAGAGTTTCCTTGCTGAGCTGGACCCACTACTAGCTAGTATGTAGTGGAGTCTTCTGTAGCTGGCAGTAGAAAGATGATGCAGAGGTCCAAGAGGGCTAGACCTACAGGTGGTCAGCCGCACGACTCAGGGTCGGTAGTGAAAGGCACCAAGGGGAGTGATAGAGCTAGACCTACCATGCTGTGTTACACGTGCGGCAGACAGGGTCACATGGCTCGTGACTGTCCGACCCACCTCTCGGATGATCAGAAGATAGATGAAGGGCCTCCCAGGCAGAGGTGGAGGTTTGATCGAGGTGGACTGTAAGGAGCTGGAGACCGAGGCAGGGGAGCTGGCCGTACAGCTAGAGGTGGATGACGCTTCGAGGTGTTTCCACAACCACCACTAGGAGGTCCACCCTGACCATAAGGAACATGTGGACATGGAAGAGCACAACTTCAGGGAGATGAAGCATACGACTATGGAGCTTCGGAAGCAGGGGGACATGAGCAGGACTAGTTCCAGGCATGGAGGCCTTTGTTCTTAGTGCTTCTAGTTTCCAGGATGTTGTTGTTTGTGGTTTTTATGTGTCTTTGTAATTGAGCTGATGTAATAAAAGACACTTTTCCTTGTGACATTTTCTTTTCTTCCCTTTTGTGTGGTTGATACTGAGAGGTTCCGATTAAAACTGTTGACTTGACCCTCACATCTGGGATTCCTACTGGAGGAGACCTAGTAACCACACACCGATGCTGACAGTGTGACTCAACCCTTGGAGGCAAGAGTGACGGTTGGATCTCTTGGTAGTAGCGTCGAGGCCTTACGACATCATCCAAGACATGAAATGTACCATTCATGCCATGATTGACTGTATTAGGCAAAGAATGTGGTTCATCTAGAGGATGAGACAAGATTTCCCTTTTTGGCAAAGGAGAAATCTAAACAGCTCTTTTAAGACCAGAGATGGTGCATGCTACGAAGGAGAAGGTGCTGATCATCCTTGAGTGGATGAAGACTGCACAGTGCAGACAGAAGTCCTATACTGATAGGAGACGGAGACCACTGGAGTTCGAGGATGGAGACCATGTTTTCTTACGGTTCTCACCTCGACATGGACTACAGAGATTTTTACGGGGTGGCAAGTTATCTTTGCGCTTCATCTGGCCCTTCCACCTTAGCTGCACCGGGTGTGTGGCGTCTTTCCACGTATCTCAGCTGAGGAGGTACGTACACGACCCGACCCACATCATCGATCACGGGGAGCTGGACATCGATGATGAGACGACCTTCCAGGAGGTTCCGGTGGAGATCAAGGATCGACAGGAGCGGTTCCTTCATGGATGGTCAGTTACTCTATTCCACGTTCGTTGGTAGCACAAGAACCTCCAGGAGAGCACTTAGGAGTAGGAGGCTCAGATGCATGCTCGGTACCTCCTTTTGTTTCCCTAGTTTGTGTTGTAGCTTTACAGGGACGTAAAGCCCTAAGGTGGGAGTAATGTAAAGACCCGTAAAGTTCAAGGTTTTTTTTCTTAAATTCTTTGGAATTGTATGAGTACGCAGTTCTTGAAGACACCTGATTCTGAGGCTCGGTGTTCCCGGAATAATTTTTTGAAGTTTTGTTAAGCTTAAATTAACACACGTAAGCAGTTTTCCTGACAAAGTGGAATAACAATTAAACGGCTACTCGGATCAAAAATCTGAGGGCACCGTTGTGATCAGGATGGTGGGTTTACCCTAGGCGTGACTTATGTTCAGTTGGCACATGCCTCCAGTGAGAAAACCCAAAAATGGCATAACCGTAAATAAAATAATTAAATTAAGTTATTTTATTTTTAAAATGCTTATAACTCACAAATGGTAACTCAGATTATAAATATGAGACATTCAATAAACTCGTGAGGGTATGCTTCCTTAAAGCAGATACTAACTTTGGCCGACGCGAGCCACCTGAGAATGTTATTTTTTGGCCATAAATAAAATAATTAAGTGGAAATTATTTTATTGTAAAATTCATAACATCTAAATGCTAACTCGAATTCAAAATCCGAGAGTACCATTGAGTTCATTTGAGTGTTTTTCTCCTAGGCAGAGCCTAACCTTGACCACAGTGGGATGAGGGTGACTGATAATAATTTTCTAACCTTTTTTTTCGGGTACGTTCAGTAAACGTACGAGCGGCGTTTTATAACTTTTGAACCGGTGCTTGGAATCGAATTCCAAGGGCACCATTGAACTCGCAGGGTCGATATTTTCTTAAGAAGGGTTTCACCTCAACGGCGGATGATCGGGTATGAAAGTTAGTTTTGGGGGTTTTACGTGGGTTTAAAAAATAAAATAAGTGAATAATTTATTTTATTTTGTTGAATCCATGCAGTGCGGATAAAGTTGTTAGAAGATCCACTAGGGAGTTGGTGGTGGAACTGCCACACCCTAACCTACCATTTAATGGGGAGGGAGAGGAAACCTCTCAAACCCCCCATTAATTAATTTTATATGTCGACGTAAAATTAATTACACTCAATTAATTTTATTGGTCGATGTAAAATTAATTGTTGTTAGTTAATTTTATGTGTCGACGTAAAATTAATTGCACTCAATTAATTTTATCGGTCGAGGTAAAATTAATTTTTGTCAGTTAATTTTATGTGTCGATGTAAAATTAATTGCTCTCAATTAATTTTATGAGTTGAAATAAAATTAATTGTTGTCAGTTAATTTTCTAGGTCGATGTAAAAAATTAATTTTTGTGAGTTAATTTTATGTGTCGATGTGAAATTAATTGCTGTTAATTAATTTTATGTGTCAACATAAAATTAATTCGTGTCATATTTTTTGATGCAGGCTATGTGGGGGAAACTTCTTGTCATCCTCCACTCTTACATTGTGCCAACGCACCTCTTAAATTACACCAATGCAATTTAATTCGCCTGACTCCCTTTTTAAATTATGTAACCGCATCGTTGGAATTTAAGAAGGTTCCAAATATATGAACTGTAATAAATACCAAGATGGTTACATACCTCTCCCCCTCTCCTATATATAGGGATCTTGGGAGAAAGTTTTGGGACAGCTTCACCCAGCGACGAAGTGCTGGTAAAGTATTGCAACGCCCACCACTTGGGGAAATCTTATCCTCTCCAAAGAAGAACGTGAAGAACGCCAAAGACGATATTCCACACAATTCTTCTTCGACCTTCCTTCCCCATAAACCTATCCTCTGCAACATCATCAATGAACCGACACAGCTCGGAATTGGGCACGTGTGGTGGACGCGATGAACAACGGTCTTCATCGTCTCCCTTCCGCGACTCCACCAACTAGCGACGAGCAAGAGGTAGAGGTTTTATTTTTATTTAAAGTATGAACTTTTCCCATGTTATTCCTTTCTCTCAAAACTAAGAACGGTGGTTGTTGTGCTTCATACTTGTGAGAACCTATTTCTACCAACCTAAACACGGAGGGTCCGGGCCAAACCAACATGGCCCGACCCCTCCGTTGTTTTTCTGTGATGACACCACGATGGCATGGAAATGAGGCAACGACGACGAAGGCGACGAAAAAAGGTTGTGCTACCTATGGACTCTGTGAACTGCGCCGCCCCTGAGGCTCCCCGGAATGCACTCGGTGCCCCGTGCCCCTGCCTGAGTACCTCGACGCCCCCCCGGTGTGCTGCCCAGCCAGCCCCGCGCCCCACGCCCTTCCCGGCGGCCTGCCTGGCGCCCCCGGCGCCCCTACAGGCGGCCTGCCTGGTGTACCCTAGCACCCCCGTGGCGCCCTGTCGCGCTCCCTAGGGCACCCATGTGCGCTGCCCAGCCTTCGTCACCCTACCTGGTGCACCCACGCCCTACCCGGTGCACCTGCGGCCATCCAGAGCCCAGCCGGCCCACCCGTGCCCCGCGCAGTCTCCCCGCTGGCCTCCCGGTCATAGGTCTGCTGAATCGGCCCGCGACGCCCTCGTGGTGTTGCTCATCGAACAAGCCCGGTCTCCCGGGCCGAGTTACCGAGCCGCCTACGTGGCGACTATGGGACCAAACCACCCCCGCGGTCCACTGGGCCGGGCCCAGTGCACCGGGTCAAAACGTAGCGGGCTGACTCGCCCAATGGGCCGGGTCAGACCCAGCGAGTCTGATCGGTTCGACCCAGACCAGGTCGGCCCAGTTTGGGTTAGGCTGAGTTGGTTTGACTGGGTCGGACCGGACCCGGGCTCATTATAGGCCCATTACCTTCTTGGGACATATCTTTGGCACCAGATGTCCGTTTGACGAACCGTCAGCGGCGTCGATACTTTTGGACCATAACTGTCCCTTTGAGTATACCCCATGGGAGTTTGGGGTATAGTTGAGATTCGGCCGGGTTGGTTCGTATACGAAACCAACTGGGCCCCCGGAACATATAGGCTAATAGCTCACGAACCTGGAGTCCAATTGACGTGATGTCTGTTGCGTTAAGACCCCTGTGATGAGGCGGTCCTTTGTGATACTTCTTCGTGGGACTTTGTGATACTTGGAGTATCGACCAGTGGCTCGTGGAGCAGATCCTTTTGGAGGAGAGCACACGGATTACGGTGACCTTGTAGCTATTTGAGACCTAATGACTGCTTGTCTGATTTGTTTCAGAGTGACTTTCATAGCCTAGTGGGGAGCACTACTTTGTGAGGTGGCAGACACATGGCAGAGGAGCACTACTTTGTGAGGTGGTAGACCTACGGTACTTGATAGGAGCAGTACCTCCATAGGCTATGAGGGGGAGCAATACTGTGTGAGGTGGAAGACCCATGGCGGAGGAGAACTACTTTTTGAGGTGGTATACCCATGGTAATCGACAGGAGGAGTACCTCAGCATTCTAAGGTTAGTGAGTGACAACTCGGAATCGTGAAAGGACTATTGCACTCGACATAGGAGGAGTTCTCCAGAAGCTGTGTTTTTCGTCATCGTGAATAACAATCCTAGTTTGAGTTGAGTCAATGACCTTTGTGTTTTCCTCATGATTGAGATGGGTTAATTGATAAATTAGGTATATGTATGGGCATATACCTAAGTAAAGGTTATCTGTTGAGATATTTCTTTGTGGTTTATCCTTGTTGGATTTAGAGAGACCTTGAGGGTCTCAGGGTCCCTACTGAGTGTCGTTATACTCACCCCTACACGGGCTATGCCCGCACCTTGTTGTGTTGGATGCAGATGACGGACAACACTGATCATGATTGAGGCTTGTAGGACTGGACGGTACCCGGAGGTGGAATTCACGATGAGATGGTACTCGGAGGCGGTCTTTAGGATGAGATGGTACCCTGAGGTGGACTTTATGATGAGACGGTACCTGGAGGTGATAGACGGGCGTGCAGAGCTGAAGTGGACATCTGTACCTACCCTTCAGTTAGGAACTCTGAAGGACAATCCGGGAGCATCTTGACACCTTCCTGCTATTTTGTCTTTCCCTTGTACTTTATTGTTGGTCTTGGATTTCCATCCCCCTTTGCACTTTCAACACACTTGTCTTATTTCTTTAATTAGTGTTTTCTTCTGCTTGTACTCTGGATGTGTGTTTGTTTGTGTTTCATAAAGGTAATGCCTTCCCTTTTTATCAAGATTTACACCTTTGGTGCTAGTCTCCAGCACCTAGCCTATGGAAGGTGGGCTTGGGGTAGTCATGGCACGGGCCCCAAGGATGGGTCATGAAAATCATGATATATCAACCAACCATACATAGGTATATTCCAATACATATACCTAAGTTACCAATCACAATCCGGCTCCAACTCTCAAGCCCAAGCACAAACCATTCCACAAAGAAAATAAAGTCAATCACCATGATGATAATGATTGAAATACAAGACTCACCTCACACAGGTATACAACTTATGTATAGGGGTGGATATGATTAAGTGTAGCCACTGAATCATCTCCTCTATCGAACCCATGTAGGATCCTCGAACAGTATCGGTGCTATCGAACCCACGGAGGATCCTTGTACAGAAGTCATCGCTGTCAAACCCAAGGAGGATCCTGGTACAATATCGTCACTATGGAACCCATGAAGGATCCTAGTACATAAGTCCTCGTTTTTGAACCCATGGAGGATCCTAGTATAGTATCATCACTGTCGAACCCACAGAGGATCCCATCATCTCAGTCACAGCCAACCATAGGGTTCCCGCACACAGCACACTCGATTCTGGGATGGTCCGCTCCTCCATCCAATTGTCGATACATCAACTACCATGAAGTCTCATGTTGATGTATCATGTTGTTTAGTCTCATCATAAGAAACCCAACGCGATAGAAAGTGCATCAATCAGACACCCTGTCTGTGAGTTATTTTCATTTCTGTTCCAGGGGCACGGTTGGATTTTATGTTCAAACCAACCTGTCGTACCAGAACTGTGTCCAAAAATCAAGTGGGTTAATCCAAAAGAATCGTATCGCTCCAATATTTCCATCACCATAGATGTTTCATCGATCAGACACCAGTAGCCCGAGTTATGGGTGATTAGGTGTAATCGGGTATGACGAGTTCAGGTCCGGTCCCACCCTGTTGGATCGAACCGACCCGACCCAACCTGGGTTTGGACTGGGGTCTGACCCCGTTCGTGGGTCTGACCCAACCCGAAGGGGTGGCCCAGTCCAATGGTAGCACGGCCAGGCCTGACTAATCATGTGGCCCAGCCCGGCTGGTCGTCGGGCCCAGCCCGGCTGACCTTGGGACCCGGCCCGGCTGGCTGTGAGACATGGCCCGGCTGGCCGTGTGGTCTAGATGGCTGGCCGCGGTTGGCTGTCCAGGTGGCCTCGGTGGAAATGCCATGTGGCCCAGCTAGCCACACCGTGACAGGGGCTACGCCCGCCCTCTGTTCGTAATGGCCAGCGCATGGCGCCAGACCCTGTAACCACAGGACCCGAAGTGTCCCACCTATGTAGCACACACCGGCGGCCAGCTCAGCCGGCCACCCTCCCCTGTCCACTGTGGCCCACCTTGGTCGCAGCCTCCTACTTCCCTTCATATGGTGCAATGGCGTCACGCGCCTCTGCCGCGACCCATCATGGTTGTGGCTCTCCTTCACATAGTGAGGCAGTATCGCGCCCTCTTGGAGACCCAGTGGCCTTGGCGCCGCCAGTTTCTTTTGCGGCCGGCCCGTCGTTGGACACCTTTTATCACCACAGTCTGTTCCTCTTTCAGCAAAAAACAAGATCAACCAAAGGGGGAAGGGTTGGTCGTGTTGGTTCAGTCTGAACCCCCCCCATGTTATGTTCATAATATTCGGCATAATAAATACCAAAATATTAATGACGTAGAACGGAAACAAAAAAACTCAAAACCCTCTACCTTGTCTGATGATTGTTCTTTGATGAAGTTGCAGGAAAAGGCGGTGTACTTTTTTTGACATCGTAAATCATCCAAGGAAGAAGTGTCGTTGGTGTTATTCACGGGCAACTCCTTCTCTTTTGGCTTGGTCGAAGATCGTAGACGGTGTTCATCGTTCTCTGGTGGAAGGAGCATTCTTCACATTCTTCGTTGAGAGGATGAAGTTCTCTCTCAAGTCACCCCCAAAAGAATTTCCGACCAAATTAAATAATATCTTTTTCCTTTATTTAATCTTTTTCTTGAATTCAAAAGAATTCAAAAGTTAAATTAATTAAATGAGGGGGATTAATTAATTCTAAGTAGGTTGGAATAATTAATGAGGGATGTACAAAATCCTTCCCCCACTTAAAGAGAGTTACATGGGGGTTTAATCTCATGTGGTCCCCACCTAATAATATCCAACCAAGGGAGGTTATGTGCGGGTGGGCCCCACCTACAACCTTCACGTGGAGGATTAAACCGCCATAAATAAAAATAAAAGTGACACTTTTATTTTTACTTAACATAATTAAAAATCCCATGAACTAACTTCCAATCATGATTTAATGCAACTATCATGATGGTCTTTTTAAGAAAATATCAGCACTGGGAGTTCAACAGTGCCCCTGGAATTCGATTCTGAGCACCATTTCAAGTGTTATAAAATCCCACTCATACGTTTACTGAACATACCTGAACCAAAGTTCAGAAATTGATTCCAGGCACATCGGGCCTTGGAATTAGGCACTATTAGAAACTGCGGGCTCATAAAATTCCCATTTTATTAAAAAAAATTCCACAGAATTTCTGTGTCTTTACATTCTCCCCACCTTAGGGCTTTACATCCCGGTAAGACACAACTCACACAAAGGTAACAAATGATGGTACTAAGCATGCATCTGAGCCTCCCACTCCCATGTCCTCTCTAGGAGGTTCCCGAGCTACCAGTGAATGTTCACTAGAGGTGTCGACCGTGCACACATGACCCGCTCCTATTGATCCTAAATCTCTACTAGAACCTCTGTTAATGTCACCCCGTCATCGATGTCCAGATGCTGGTGGTCGATGATATTGGATCGATCGTGCACGTATCTCCTCATCCGAGATACGTGGAAGATGTCTTTCACCTAGTGCAACTGAGGTGGAAGAGGTAGGTGGTAAGCAACCTCAACTACCCTACTGAGGACATGAAATGGTCTGATGAATCACATAGATAACTTTCCACCTCATCCAACTCTCCGTAGACCCCGTCAAGTTGAGACCTGTAGAAAGATGTGGTCACCATCCTTTAACTCTAGTGGTCTTGGTCTCCTATCAGCATAGGACTTCTGCCTGCTCTGTGTAGTCTTCATCCGCTCCTGGATGATCTCCACCTTCTCCATTGTAACCTACACCATTTCTGGTCCCATGACTACCGACTACCCTAGGTCAGTCCAGCACAGAGGAGATTAGTAAGGCTGGCCGTAACGTTCTTCGAAATGTGCCATACCAATGGTAGAGTGGTAGTTGTTATTGTAGGTGAACTCCACCAAAGGCATGTGATCCTCCCAGCTGCAACTGAAGTCAAGAACACATGCACAGAGCATGTCCTCGAGAGTCTGAATGGTCCTCTCAGTCTGATCATCCATCTGAGGATGGAAGGCGGTCCTCAAGTGAAGTTGCGTCCTGAAAGCCTCCTACAACCCCTTCAATAGCAGAGAAGTAAACCATGTGTCACAGTCGGAGACAATAGAAGAAGTTACTCTATGTGAATGCATAATCTCATGCACATAGAGGCATCCCAAGAACTTTAATGAGCCCTACTCTCAGATCGGTAGGAAGTGGGATGGCTTGGTGAGTTGGTCTACGATTACCCAGATAGAGTCATGTCCTCTAGATGTACATGAAAGTCCCATCAGAAAATCCATGGATATCCTATCCCACATCCACTATTGGACCTATAAGGGTTGAACCAAGTCTGCTAAAACCTGGTGCTCTGCTTTCACTTGCTGATAAGTGAGGCATCATGAGACAAACTCTTCTACTACCTTCTTCATACCTAGCCACCAATGCTGTTGTCGGAGGTCCTCGTACATCTTCACCACACCTGGATGTACCACTAAAAAAGATGTGTGTAACTCCCTCAACACTTCCTTCTAAAGTGCAACTGGTACCTTGGTATGTCTTCTGAAGAATATGATGAACTCCCCACCTTCAGAAAAACCGTTAGGTGTCTGCCCTATGGATATCTGAGCACGTCGCGTCTCATAGTCAACATCCCCACGTTGTGCCTCCCTGACTCGCTGAAGAAGTGGAGGAGTGACTGTGAGAGACTATAGAAATGCTTCTTCATCTCTATCCACAAAGGATATCTACAACACAGCCAGCTGCTCCGTCGGATCTCCTAGATGTTAAATTCATGATCTCCTACTAAGAGCATTTGTTAAAAAATTCCCCTTACCAGGAGTATAGACTATCTCTAAGTCATAGTCCTGGAGGAACATAAGCCAATGCCGATGTCTCAGGTTAAGGCCTTCTAAGAGATGATATACCTGAGACTCTGGCGGTTAGAGTAGACGGTAAAATGTTCACCCATAAGACAGTGCCACCACATCTTCATGGTGAATACCACTGCTGCTAAATCCATGTCATGGGTAGCATAGTTCTACTCATGGTGTCTCAACTGTTGAGAACCATACGCGATCACTGCTCACTCGTGCATCAGGACACACCCGAGTCTGGTCCCTGATGTGTTGCAGTAAACCACGTACCCAACGCCCTCCTTAAGTAGCCTCAAGATGGGTGCACTATTCAACCTCTGCCTCAGCTCCTGAAAGCTCTGCGGGAATCTCTCTGACCACACGAAGGGTTGCCCCTTCTTCATCAATGCTGAAAGCGGTGATGAAACTCTAGATAATTATGTCACAAATATCCTATAGTACCCTGCTAGTCCCAAAAAACTTTGTTCCTCCATTACACTCTTGGGTGGATCCCATGAAAGTATTTCCTCAATCTTCACTAGATCCAATGCAACTACAGCCTCTGAGATGACATGTCCCAGAGAGTATAACTCTCGAATCCAAAACTATCACTTCAATATCTTACCATAATGTTGGTGATCTCATAGTGTGTCTAGTACTAGCCTCAAATGGTAGGTGTGCTCCTCCTCGGTAGCTGAGTAGATCAGAATGTGATTGATGAAGACTACCACAAAGCGATCAACATATTGCTGAATGATCCTTTTCATGAGTCCCATGAACACTGCTGGTGTGTTGGTTATGCCAAATGTCATAACCAAGAAATCGTAGTGGCCATACCGGAATCTAATGGTCATCGTCTTCACATACTCATCTCGTACTCTGAGTTGATGATAACCCGATCGAAGATCTATCTTCAATAACCAACACTCTCCCTTCAGCTGATCAAAGAGTTCATCAATCCTCGGGTGTGGGTACTTGTTATTCAAGGTCCCCAAGATCAGGCGATGATAATAAACACATAGTCGCAAACTCCCATCCGCCTTCTTGGAGAATAAAATCGGGGATCCCTAGGGTGAAACACTGGGTCAGATAAATCCCTTCCCCTGCAAGTCCTCTAGCTGTACTCACAGCTCACGATGCTCTGTGGGAGACATCCAATATGCTGGAGTAGATATCATTGTCGTCCTAGGGTACTGGTCAATGTATAATTAAACATCTCTACGAGGAGGTAGTCCTGGAACATCTTCATGGAAAAAATCCGCCTACTGATCCACCACAATAGTAAAACTCGGACTCCGCACATCAACCACTTTGAGAATAAGGCTATCCAACTAATGAGTGATCGGATGCCCCCTCCTCTGGGTAAGTCCATCCAACGCTGAAAAGGAACCCTTCTCTCTGGTAAAGGTAAACCTCATCCCATCCTCACAGAAAAACCGTACTTTCCTCCTAATACAGTCGATCTGAGAATAGGCTGTAGTTGACCGGTGCATACCCAAGATGACGTTGTAAGGCTTTGACGCTGCTACGAGGAGATTCTAGCCGAATCTCTCTCATCCTAGAGTAAGCTCACACTTCTATCACCAGTGTGTAATCGTCTAGTCTGCTCCTGTAAGAGTCTTTAGTCATAATGATCGATCCAACGGCTCTGTTGGAATCTCCGAGCTCTGAATGAGGACAGTGACAATAAAATAATTACTCAAACCTGTGTCTATAAAAACTACAGCAAGGGTGGAGTAGACAAAGATAGTACCACGAATCATCTCAGGTGAGCCATGGTCATAGGCCTCGACTAACGAGAGTTGAGCCCACCCCTGTCTTGCAGCTCCCTATGTTTGGGGTGGACCTCCTGGTGGTGGTAGGTAGGTAGGGCTTCGAAACATCGTCCATCACCTGCCACTCGGCCAACTCCTCTTCCAAGTCCGCCTTCTCCTAGAGAACCACCACGGTCGAACCTATATTTCTTTCTGGGAGGTCCCTATACTGTCTGTAGCTCATCTACATGGCGGGTCAGGCAGTCACGAGCCATGTGACCCTTCCCGCCACATGCATAACACTGCATGCTCCTTGTATGGCTAGCTCTATATCGTGTTCCCCACACAACCAAACTAGTATCCTGGGGTCTCCCACCTCATGTCCTGGTCTTCTTGGACCTTTGCGACATATGTCTACTACCGGTTGTAGGAGATTCCACTAGTTGTTTCCTTATGGTGGGTCTCGCTACTGTTGACTGGTCAGTAAGAAAACTTTCCTCAAGAAAGGCTCACTCCTTCACCCCTGCCTACATCGGGATGCTGAGGGATATCATCGAAGCCCTGATCTCATTTCTAAGTCCCTGCTCAATGGTCTGGGACCTGATGAATGGGTCTCGTACCATATCAGTGGGGTAGCGTGAGAGGTCGGTCAACCTCACTGAGTACTGACCGACCATCATGCTACCCTGATGTAGATGCAGTAACTCATGTATCAGTACCGCACAAAGGGTGGGTGAAAAAAACTCTGACTATAAGAGACTCTCAAAGTCCTCCCAGAGTAGTGATGCCTCATCATGCACCTGGAGCATCAGGCTCCACCATCTTCCTGCTGCTTCATGCAAGATATTCATGGAAAATATCACCATGAGGTCGGCTGGTGTCCCTACCAATCTGAAAATCTCACAACATCCTCCAGCCAATCCTCAGCTTCTTGTGGGTCTGTCTCTCCCCAGAACCTGGGCAGCCTCTGGCTTTGGAACTCGTTCAACACACTCAGATGGAATGCACTCTCTGCTGCTAGATCTGGTGGTATCAGTGGCTCAACGAGTAGTGGTATCGTTGGTACCTCTGATGTGATGGGGCCTTGCACTGAGGCCTCGTCTCTCGGTGGGATACTATCTCCTACGAAACTCAAAACCCTAGCTAGATGCCTATGTTGGGGCATCCTAAAAGGAAACATGTGTGACACTATCAAAAAATATACCTGGTGAGCTGACACAAACTAATCACGAAGAAACCTTTTCAAAGGAAACACACATGCAATCAATGTTTTCGTGCACTCAGTCAAAAATCAGAAGAGTCCTAATGTATGGATTTGTCGACCGCCACACCAACACTGGTTTCCCTAAACTGATAACCACACCCAAAACACTTAACACTACTACTGTTAATATAATCAGAGTCCAAGTTCTGCGATAGAACTAACTACTCTGATACCAATTTGTCACGACCCTTCCTTGGGGCCCAGGCCGTGACTACCCCAAGCCTACCTTCCATAGGCCAGAGGATGGTGACTAGCACCAAAGGAGACTCCCCGATAAAAAGGGAAGTAATTTCCACTAAACCTATAACACACACAGTCTGAACACAAGCAGTAAAAGCAACAATAACTAATATAGAAAAGGAATGTGTGCTGAATGTAAGTGGGACAGTATAAAAACCCAACTGAACAAAAGGTACAAGTACAAGTAAAAAGGGAAAAACAACTCCGGGATTGTCCACTAGGGAATCAAACCTGAATGGTAGGTACAAAACTCAAAAAACTCATCCCTGAGGTACATCCCATCTAGTCCAGCTCTAAGTAGCCTCACGTCCGCCACCCTTAGCCTCGAACACTGCTGACCGTCGTCTGCACAGAACACAATAAGGTGAGGGCAAAGCCCGTGCAGGGGTGAGTATAACAATACTCAATATGGGACCCCAATACCCCTTAAGGTCTCCTAGAATCCACCAAGGATAAACCACAGAAGAAACATTCAATTACAAATTATCAACCAACCATACTTAGGTATATTCCCATACATATACCTAAGTTACCAATCACAATCCGACTCCAACTCTCGAGCCCAAGAACAATCCATTCCATAAAGAAAATAAAGTCAATAATCACGATGATAATGATTGAAATACAAGACTCAGCACACACTAGTATAAAACATATGTAGAGGGGTGGAGATGATTAGGTGTAGCCACTGAATCATATCCTTTGTCGAAACCACATAAGATCCTTGAACAGTATCAGCGTTGTTGAACCCAAGGAGGATCTTGGTACAGAAGTCATCGTTGTCGAACCCATAGAGGATCTTGGTACAGTATCGTCGCTGTCGAACTCATGAAAGATCCTGGTATAGAATTCAACGCTGTCAAACCCACGGAGGATCCTGGTACAGTATCGTCACTATCAAACCCATGGAGGATCCCATCATCTAAGTCATAGCCACCAATAGGGTTCTCGCACATAGCATGCTCGATTCCGGGAGGGTCTGCTCCTTGAGCCAAGTTTCAATACGTCAACTACCAGGAATTATTGAGTTGATGTATCTCAAAGTTTTGTCTCATCATAAGGAACCCAACGTGAAAGACGGCACATCAATCAGACGCCCAGTCTGTGAGTTATGACATTTCTGTTATAGGGCCCCAGTTGGTTTTTAAGTTCCAACCAATCTGAACATACCCCAAATATGTACAAACCTCAAGTGGGATATTCCAAAATAATCCTCTTACTCCATGCTTTTCGTCGCTGCAAACAGTTCGTCGATTGGACACACGTAGCCCGAGTTATGGGCGATTAGGTGTAATCGGGTCTGACGGGTTCGTGTACGGTCCACCTTATTAGACTAACCTGACCCGACCTGACATGGGTCCGGACTGGGGTCTGACCCGGTCCGTGGGTCGGACATGACACGAAGTGGCGGGCCGGGCCGAAGGCGGCCCGACCCATCCCGACTGGCCATATGGCCTTGTCCGGCTAGCCGTGTGGCCCCGCTCGGCTGGCCATGTGGCCCGGCCCGCAAGGCCGTGTGGCTCGACCAGGCTGGCTGTGTGGCCAGGCTCGGCTGGCTATTGGGCCTCGCCCAGCTGGCTGGCCGCAGGGACCGTCTGGCCACACCGCGTGGCCTGGAGAGCCACGCTGGGGGGGGGGGGGGGGTGTTGTGCCCCCCCTTTGTTCGTATCAGTCGGCGCATGGTGCCAGTCCCTATAATAGAGAGACCCTAAGGGTCCCACCTATGTAGAGTGCACTGGATTCTGGCTCATCTGGCCGCCCTTCCCTGTCCACTGCAGCTTTAGGCCATGGGTCTTCTCTGGTGCGGCACAATGGCGCCGCACCCCTGCTCTCCTACCGCAGCCTGCCCCGTCCGCGGTCCTGCACCACAGGAGCAGCGCGTCAGTGTCGCGCCCCTCCGCCGTAGCCTGCCTAGGTCATCGCCTCCTTCTGACCTCCGTGCAGAGCAACAGCACTGCACGCCTCCGCCATGGCCCATCATGGCCGCAACAATCCTTTGCGTAGCAAGGCAGTGTCACGCCCTCTTGGCGACCCGACGACCATGGCATCACCAGTTTCTTTCACGGCCAGCCCGTCGTCGTCCGTCGTTGTTCATTATGGTCCGTTCCTCTGTCATCAACAAAAAAGATCAACCAAGGGGGGAAGGGTCGGCCATGTGGGTGCGGTCCGAACCCCCCCCCCCCATGATATGTTGATAACATTCGGCATAATGAATACCAAAATATTAATTATGTAGAACAAAAACAAAACAACTCAAAACACCCTACCTTTCATGATGATTATTCGTTGACGAAGTCGCGGTAAAAGGTAATGTCATTTCGTTGAAATCGGAAAGCATCCGAGGATGAAGCATTGTTGGAGTTCTTCATGGGTGGCTCCTTCTCTTGTGACTTGGTCAAAGATCAAAGATGGTGATCATCGTTCTTCAGTGGAAGGAGCGTTCTCTACGTTCTTCATTAAGAGGATGAAGTTCTCTCTCAAGTAACACCAAAAATAATTTCCAACCGAATGATATAATGGCTTTGTGTATTATTTAGTCATTGGATTGAAATCAAAAGAATTCAAAAGTTAAATTAATTAAATGAGGGGGTTCAATTAATTCTAAATGGGTTGGCACAATTAATGAGGGAAGTCCAAAAGCATTCCCCTACTTAAAGACAGTTACATGGGGGTTTAATATCATGTGGGACCCACCTAATAATATCCTCCCAAGGGATGTTATGTGCGGGTGGCCCCCACCTCCATCCTCTACATGGAGGATTAAACCACCCCAAATAAAATTAAAAGTAACACTTTTATTTTTATTTAACTTAATTAAAAATCCCATAAACTAACTTCCAATCTTGATAAAACGCAACTGTAGTGAGGGTCTCCTTAAGTGAATACAAGCATTGTGAGTTCAACGGTGCCCTCATAATTCAATTCCAAGCACAGGATCAAGATTTATAAAATCCAGCTCGTATGTTTACTGAACGTACCCGAACAAAACATCAAAAATTGATTCTAGGCACACCGGACATTGGAATCAAGAACCGTCAAAAACTATGGACTTGTAAAATTCCCATCCATTTAAAAAAATCCCATGAAATTTACATGTCTTTACGACTATTTCTTAATGTTAAGATGATTCAACAATAAATAATACACCCACTTACTGAGGGTCTCATCCTCCTTCTTGTAGAACTGCATGAGTGAACCCTAGGGATAAGTATATGTTTGGAAAAATAGTTTTCCTTTCTGACCCTCTAACTACATTATAGAGTAATTTAATCTCAATAGGGTATATCCCTTATAAATTAATAGATATAGTTTCTACTCTAGGAACAATATCTATAGTGATGTGAACCTATCTCTCAAAAGTTATCCCAGAAAAGTCTTCTCGAAAGTCATATCAGAATAAATCCATCACTAGAGAAAAGATAATATTTCATAACATAATGTAATCAAGATAAAGGTTTCAAATATAGGTTTACACTCCTCTCAACCCATGATGCTTAGGTTATTCTTGACTTTTCTAAATGTCTTGTTCAACCATGTAAATATAAATACCACCTTTTAGTGATAACAATGAAACCCTATAGTGATAATTGTTCATATAGGATTTTTAGGGAACCAAATATCCTATATAGTGAATGATATATAATTCTATCATCTCGTGGATGAAATGGTTCCATAGGAAATAATAACTTCCATTCTTGAGTGGTCACCCATTGCATTGGTGTACACTCTTTGATCATACTCCTTATAGACTATCATGATTCAACACTCCAAAAAATTACCGAATAATAAGCCTAAGAAATTCCATAATATACTTTAATATGAAATACAATGAAGTTCATATTTTAAAAATAGAATATAGTAAAGTAGAGCTTTGAAGATCATACGTTGTATTGTAGATGGACCAATACTTAGATCATCAGGAATATGTAGTACAAAATGTCACTATCCATATCCCCAAAAATATTATACTACCTAACTACCTTTAGAAGGAACACTATAATGGAACATCATATCATAAGTCTTTTTTACTCAACCACATCCTCCTCATTAGATTTTATTTCCGGTAGTACTCCATCTCCCATTCTGGTGTGGAGCTACAAATCCTTCTCCAGAAAGTATATCTATTATGAATTCTCTATCATCGGGAATAGATGGGATGCTCCAAGAAAATATATGGACATGTCCCATTTAGTCACCTACTCAGTACTCAATTCATTCCTCTCCACATATTGTCTTCACGTGGATTTACTTCAACAATGATGGAATATAAAAAAAATACTAGTATGAATAGTCTGGTCACCACTTTTATATCAAGAAACTTCTAAGAGACACTTTATTTCCATTGATAAACATCATCCCTTCATAGGGTTAGACTAACCTACTTTATACCATCCTCTTCTCCCAAGTTATGCTCAAAGATAAGTTTATAGTTTACAAATTCTAAAATGGTTTCCAGTCAGATGATATTCACCTGATATTGGATGGAATATTTAATCCCATCCTCAAATTGTAATTCACAAGATAAATCATCCCTATAAAAATTGGGTGAAAATGATGAATCCTAGTGAAGTGAGATGAATATTCTATAATGGGTATAGTGCCCTACTATAGGAAAAAAATCTAATGTTCGATCAACTATCAATATCTTGGGAAATAAGTAGTCATAGAAGCTAGTTTGGAAGTCACACTATACATGGTCCCTATGTTGAATTTATTAATTTAGAACATCCCCCAAATGCTTTATATTTGGAACATATAAACTAAAATCCTTACACTTTATTTTAGGGGTGTCTCTATATTCTCGAAGATCAATCAAATGGCCTCTAGAAATTAATATGCTTCTTGGGGCCACCATCCACAAAAAAAGTAGGTAGATGCTTCTTCTAAAACTCTCACTTCAACATGGTCATAGTCGGTGTATGTTGAGGAGAACCCTTCATATAATACACTAATTATATGAATATCTCTTTGGGTTAATATTAGATACCCAAACAATGAAAAATATAAGGTTCCAAAAGTTTCACAACATAAGGTAACACTGATGATTCAAGTCCCATCACTTCTAGAGAAAGGTAACCTCCAACCTCCATACTTTTGACCTGATGTCATTGTGGAGGAATTAATGTATATTTCCAATAACATTCCTTAAACACGATATCATGTATAATGATTTAAATTAGGAAAACAGAAAAAAACTCATGGACTATTTTTAATAAATTTACCTATGATAGAATTATAGATATACAAGCTCACTAACCAAGAAATATTAACACAACTACCTAATTATAATGTTAGGGTATTGGAATGGTTTCATATTTTTAATCACATAGATTCCAATATTTGGAGTTTCAATTGCAATTTTTTGAGAAAAATTCCATTTTTTAACTATTGGATTCCTCATATAATGGAAAACATTTTATTTATGATTTATAATATAATAACATTAATATTTTTACTATGATATAGTTTGATGTAGTACCATTACCAAGTTAAAAATTCTTAATTTTGGTAAGTTAACATTTTAAACTCATGTAACTGCTACTAGACCATTATATATGGTATCAAGATGTAAAAATCTATATATGAAATGTGATCCAACACAACACACCAACCCATATGCTAGAGGCTACTAAATAGAGACTTGGGTCTATGGAAGTATAGTGGGGAGACTATACCATCATTATTAGAGTGGATAACATCAGTAAATATTAAAAAAGAAGAAAATAAATAGTAATCAAATAGAAAAATTTATAATAATCTAGACATAAATATATAATAAACTCGGAGATGAATCAAATACAATGAAGTCGATGAAATGTATTTACAAAAAATATAAATTAAACATACGTAGAAAAAAGTGTACAATAAAATACATGTAAAAAAAGGAAACAAAGAGATCATGAACAATCCCCAAGATCCTCATAATCACTCTCTAAGTCATCTTCCATAAGTATCTCATCCTAATATATATTAATCATACATTGTCAGATGCTTTCATTTTTCCCTACCTATACCCAATAAGTATGTAGGAGTAGTAATCGGTGGCCTAAACAGGGTGCGAGTAATATCCAATAGGCCACCACAAATAGTGTTTATAACTAATCATGTATGGGAATATAAAATATAAGGTGTGAATTCTTACCAAATGTATATAAACAAGATAAATTCAATCCATATCATGCTCAGGCTTCTAATGGTACCTCTAGATGATCAAACCAATAACAAAATAAATCAGGAGTCTATGATTCTGTGATAGTTAATTTTGTTATGTTCCAAGGAAACATAATCAAGGTTTCCATATAATAATAATATAGGACCCAAGGTGAAATTTATGAATCAATGAACCTATATGGTCAATCCAAGTTACAATATTCGACTACACAGACTGCCTATAGGATTCTAGCATAATGAAAGGTATGAACCCCTAACATTTCACTAAAAAAGTCCTTAACTGAGTGTTTTTGGAAAAATTAAAACAAATCCAAAGATAAACATGACTAATTCCCAATATGATAATCTATGGTATCACGTGCAAGAGGATATAAATATGAATCCAAGATGATAATCCATTGACATTTTATTCTACATATTGATAATGGATCTATGGTCCCCTATTGGGGAAGCACTAACATATAAAATAATCAAATTCCAAGGTATGCATATCACATTCAAACTGGATTGATGAACCATGGTGGCATCTTCTAAGTGCTCAAGGAATTACCTCAAGAGTTAAATGTTGGATCATGTGTGAAAAATCATTTAAAATGAAAGGGGTCAATAAATATTCGGTACATAACATTTAATTAGTAAACATAGTTCATGTAGTTTCAATCAAGTTAAAATTCATAAAGATTCCTGTATATTAGTTCATTTTATCAGAATTGGTAAAAGGACCAACTGAAGGATACTTGAAATTTTAAATTTCATTAGTTTAATTCCTAAATAAATTTACCATTCCCAAAAATGGGTCAGGGGATATTTCCAAACCACACGTAGTTCATTAAGTCAATTTTCCATTTTTCATTACCAAGATCCATGACAAACACACACAAGTGGTGTTCTGGATAAATACATGAAATTTTCATTAAGTATGTATAACATGACACACCCAAATAGGTTTTTTTATATTGAGGTATTATCTGCCTACAATGTCAATGGTTCACATAAAGGGTCGAGATTGAGGTATACACAACTAATTTAAAATGTTTTAGTTTTAAATAGCAATTCATGGAATGTCAAGTGTACGACCCAATTGAAATAATTTATTAATCAAAAAGAATTAAGTGAAAAATATATAAACCAACTGAATTATACTGATATAAGGCATCTAGTCTACTATCTGCATCTGATTTTTTTGGAATGAGGGAAATTGTGTAAAGAATAAAAACGCCATAGAAATAGGTTATATGATCTCATATGAAGTAAAAATAAACAAAGATAAGAGAAAATTAGATAATATGATAGTTGAGTCTTATTCTAGCATTGATTGGTCAAAACCGAAGAACATCAGTTAAATTGAAGCTAATATTGAGGAGAAATATCAAATCCTACAATATGAAATTTTTTTTATCACTCCAACATGCAGTATATTGTGAAAACAGAGAATTGGTAGAGGTATTTATATTTTAAGAGGAATGATGGTAAGAAATGAAATTTCTAACATTTTAAATGGGGTAAAACATTTGGTTGCATTTTTTCTACACATTTCACCAACCATGTGGTTGCAAATGTCTGGGAAGCCACAAATTTAAGAATCAAGGTGCATATTTAGACAAAACATGTGTCAGACATGAAATCCTACTATCCAAAGGCAACCCCTTTCATAAGCTAGGTGAACTATTAGGGAACCCATGCTCAAGCCATGAATTTTATCTCTACATTTTTCTATTATTTTGGCATAACTATTCGATCCTTATTTCATATTTTCCTTAACTATAATTCTCAATTTTTTGTGTTTCATGGTTGATCCATGTAGTTACAACTAACTATTCATCAATTATGTGCCTCAGTTTGTTTCCTAAAAAATAAGATAATTAGGCTATAAACCTAGCATGAGTTCTCTTAAGACCTCCATTAAATCCTTAGGAACATTTCTATAGGTATAATAATTGATTTAAACTAAAATTAATAGGAATTTTACCTCATTGAATAGCTAGTAACTTTCAATTGTTGACCATATCCAGCTATAGCTTCATGACATAATGATCCCTTGTATTGAAGTTATAAATATGTTATAAAATTAGTATAGTGGCTTTATACCATTGTTTGGGTGGGTGGATGATGATTTACATAATATGGTGGCTAAGTGTGAATGTTATTTTCTATTTTTACTTCCTTCTACATAATATATATATGTTTATATATTAATGGGTTTCTAATTATCTTTCTAGTGGAGTATATTAATGTTATATTACAGAGTGAAAATTAAATTTTAAATCATTAGTTTTTAATTATTACTTTGGAAATTTTTTCAAAAATATTGATTTCTTAAATGCATTATAAATATTATATATGATGGTATATTGGGATAAATCAATGATTATTCTTTAATTTTGACATATCCCATGTATTGGTAAAATATTTTTTTGACTTATGACATAAAAGTATTATAATTAATATATATAACATTTTTTATAAAAATTTCCATACACATGATTTATTTATTAATAGGAAATGTAAATAAATAGATGGGGTAAAACATGTATCATTCATAGGATTCATATTATATCTATAATGATATAATAACCTATATTTTTTATTTACTACAATGATACCAAATCTATTATATGTAATTACTCATATTTAATAACTTCCTCAGTGATTGTACCATACTGTGTCAAGGGCTTAAGTTCACTCCATGATTTTTAGGGATGGAAAATAGTCTTCATTGAAAAAACATTAATTTTTTGGGGAGAAATTTACTCGAAAGGAAAAAACATAATATAAATTAAATAGATAATTTATCAATTCCAATATAAATTATAAATTTTTGGAAAATAACATAATATTGTTCCAAAAAATAAACCCTAAGTTTATATTTTAAAGGAGTAAAACAATGAAAAATTAAATAATAGATAACCCCAAGGGATATTTTAATCTCCTCTATCATTTCGGGTCAAAAACTAATACACCACCAGTTCAAAATAGATTTTAGGATTCATCTATAACAAAAAATTTAGCAATTTCATGTCTTATTTAATGCTATAAAATATCTATAGTTACATAAAATAATTCATATATAGAGGAAAAAAATTAATGTAGAATTTTACTAAGGACTCACATAAGTACCTATGTGTAAAAATTCAAAAAATGTGTTAGTAAATTCCATTTGGTAAAATTTAAAAGAATTATAAAATCATTACCTCATACAAAACTATTCCACTCTAGGAGAACACTTAATTCATTCCCATAAGATAAGAAACACAAGTATCCTATGAGATTTGGATAATATAGAGTAATCCAACCATGTCCATCCATATCGAATCCAAATCAATATCAATTTCATCATTTACCTGTATTATATTCATATTATACAATATCATCAGTTTAAAGGAACAATAAAGTAGCTTTAACATAGTCACATTCAACTATGTCCATATCTAATCTGAAATGGTTTATCACACAATATGTCTATCCATAATAAGAATCCTCTATTTAGGGTCATTTTAAATTCACATGGTAAAGGATAATTCTCAACAAGTATTTCTCATAAATTCTCCAATATTTTCCAAAAAACGTTTCTTATTTTTCTATCAATTTATTTTAATTTTTAAAATTATTAAAAAAACAAATTTCAACCTAAAAAGTCCTTGTGTTTTTCTTATTTTTTATAATTATATTAAATTTTTAATTATTCAAAAAATATAACAATTTTATTTTTAAAATCATCTCAAAAAATGAATATATTTAATCTATTAATGATTTTAAAACAAATTTATATATTAATTAATAAAAAATAAACAATTTGAAATTCTTATAAAATAAATCATCAAATCAATGATTTGTAAATCATTTCCCTGATCTAAATATTTAATGCATGAGGATTTTATATAGATCTTCTCTTTGACTCATGTGGAAATTGTGAATGCATTCAATAGAGAGTGTGTTAAACTCTTAACATATGGACTATCTATTAGCTTCAATTGGTCAAAATAAAATAAATTTTAAAAAAATTCCTTCATCTTGATCATGGTTATAAATAATAGATCGGATTACTCATGGGAGGATTAGAGATTCATTGTGTATATGTATAAGACATAGGTGAAAAATAATAATTCCCTCTATAGATGTATATGGGAAAATGTAAAACTGGCTAATGGTAATAGTGGAATCATTAAAGATAAATTGAAATTTAACATAACCATTAAATCTATGGAAATGAGTTTGAAATCATTCATGTATACTTGAAATATATGTATCCTTCTTTGAATCCATTTTATGTGAGGGGTGACCACTCTGGAGGCTTTCATTTCAATTTTTATTGGATTTTAACCCCTATATTTGGTGTAATATCAAACATTTTCTTATTTTTAAATAGTATTTTAATTAAATACTCGCATAATTATAATTATTTTAAAATTAAAAATTAACATTAAAATATTGGAATTTAATTTTAAAAACAATATAGTCCATGATTTATTAAACTACTAAAAAATTAATGATTACTAACTCTATTTCATAATCAAATACTCTTTCATTAAAAGGAACATTAAATAAATATTAATAGTTCAATAATCATCATAGAAAAATATTGAATCCATTTCTTTAGAAAATATTTTAAAAAATTCACAAATTTATATTCACATATCATTATTTAAATAAAATCATTTCATCCCTTTCATCAATGTTCTTAATTTCTATTCCAGATTCATTCCAATCCTAATATATATCCCTATATACGAATTTATGTATCATAGGGAGTGATAAGAGTGAGATAAAAGAGATATCTATGAATTTATGTAGATTGGTAATTACTTAGCTTATATCTTGAGTTAATCTGTCCATATAATCCAACAAAATAGTCCAAAATTAGTAGAATCCCCCTAAAATCACCCGAAATAGGCCCCTAGGTTTAGTTAAATTATTTTTGGGGTTTAAAATGGAAAAATTGAAAACCTATGATTTTAAAATGAATATGTATTACTTTAATCAAAATTCAATATTACTCAATGCGGTTTGTTAATTTTAGGATTAACAATCCAATGATATTAAAACTATTCCATACATGCTTTGTGTAACTTCCCAATGAGATTTTTGTCTCAAAAACATAAATTAAATAAATTATTTTATTATAATAAATTCTATAAAACTTTTCAATTCAGTGTTTTATATAATTAGTAAATAAATTAACTAACCAAACCATTTTCTTTTCAAATAATGGTTGTTATTCCATTAATATGATAAACTACATAATCTATAAAAATTATTCAACATCTTCGAAAAATTGTACACATAAGATACAATTCATGAAATTTCTTATCATTATTATATTTATAACTTCGCTAAACTGTAACATATTAAATTGTTGATCTTAGATTCTTAGTGAGGGAAAAAATAAGTGATAATAATCAAAGATCAAAAGTGGGCATAAATTGTGCATATGGGAATAATCAAAATAGATAATAAAGATATAACCAAAAAATAATTTATTATAAATGATGGAATAACATAAGAACAAAATCATTAAAATGATTCATATCAAATATATAATTCATACATTACAGCTATGGAACATCTATAAGAATATATATCATTATATTGTGGATCAGATATCATAACATCCTTCCACAGTGGATCATGATTCATTCAACAATTTTTATTAGTCAATGAGGATTTAATTACTAGTTTAACGAGGTGGATAAGTCTTCAATCAGGTTTCTCCCTTGTTTAATGAGACATTGATCACATATTTCCCTAAGTGGATCAATCTTCACTCACCATTTTCCCTTGGTGTCTCAAACTTCACTAATCTTTATCCATTGATGAGTCCAGGAATAATAACTTATTTCCCATTGTCTCATGTGATATATATCCATAAAAAGAGAATTTTATGGTGTTATAGGACCCAAACCATCACATATCCATTTTCAGTATACACACCACTCAAATTGAATCGATAGTGAATACTTCATGTATATCAGGAAAGTGAAAAGTGAGATGAAATCCTCTTACCTAGTGTCTTGATTCTCTTTGCACTCATACAAGATTAAAGTATAATAAATTTAAGTTTGTTTTAAATTGTTGACATAAGAATATTCTTCTATATAACAGAATTTTTTTTTATTATTTCCTTATATTATCCTTTTGTTAATAATGCTATGTTAATGTTTTACTTCGAGTAATATTCAGTTTGTTCTTCTCATGTGTCTTAATTTGTATATCTTTAGTCCTTTTACTTATATCATGATTCTATAATGTAAAAAATGAAATAAATATCATTTATAATAATTATATTTATATTATAATTATCTATATAATATATGAGTACTAAATGTAATACAATGTTCATGGAGATGGAAATCCATACGTATACGTGAACGTTGTTTCTGTTTTAATTATCATATAAAAATAAAGAAATAAAATTAAATAAATGTATATATAAATATAATTCAATTTAATTAAAATTATAATAATATATATCATATAATTAAAATAAACCCAAACTTAATACATTCCATTTAGTGTGTGAATGATTCTCATTGCATTGAGGGGGTGGTAGTCAACACTTCCTCAAACAAAATTATCATATTTAAAAAAATGGAATGTTAAAATATATGTGTTTTAAAAGAATTAAAAAATCTTAAATCGTAACAAATATAATATATGATATAAATAAAAAAACATCTATCATAATTTCTACCATGAGAGGTGGTATAGGAAAAATGAACAATCATATTTTTGTGAGTTGGTAGTTCGTTGTATATATAAAAAGTATGTTTGTTACCCATTATATGAAGGTTTGTGTAATTGTATTTATATTAAATAGAAAAAAACATCTTGGTATATTTATTATACTTTTTTTTATAAAATAATGATATAAAGAGAGTTTAGGTTGTGGAGAATGAAAATAAAATAAACCAGCTTGAGAGAAGACGTTACCTCTTAATCAGGTAACGCCTTTTGGATTGTTCCAAATGGCTTCCTTGGGTAGAATTCCGTCCAAGGAGATGTATTTATGAGGATGGGATAGATGTTGTGATATTATAAGAGAATATTTTTTGTGATAAAACATTCTTAAGAGGTGTGAGATAGTTGGAGGATATGAGGTCTTTTTATAGTGGAGGAGGCCTGGCACTCTTGTAAATATTTGGAGAGAGAATTACACTTAGGTTTATTATGTATCTTGTGGATCTAATAATGGAGAACATTTAGATCCATGTATGTATAGGGTCTATATATGGTCATCCAAATTCTCTTGGACATGTTTATAGGTGATGTTTAGTCTTAAATTTAACGTTTAGTCCTCAGTTAAGCTTAACATTTACTTAATCAATATATTTAATTTTAAATACATTCACTAATATTTATGGTAAAAAACTAATTTGACCTTCTTCTAAATAATGAATTTTTATTATTACTATTATGGAATACATTTTTTAAAATTCCAATCATATAATCGGTAGAAATCAATTTTAAAATAATCCTGTTGGCAGGACGACTATATGTTTCTTAAATGAAATTAATCAATAGTTTGGTAAGTTTATATATCCTATTTCAATTTTTAATTTGATAAAATAATAATATTGTATTAATTTCCATAAATTATATAAATAATCTTTTAAATCAATTTAAAATATAATTTGTTCTTGTAAATAAGATAGATGAAAAAGTAGTTTTAAACTAAAATTCAGTATTTCTCACAATTCCTTAAAAAATGAATCCTTACCAAAAATTAAAAAAATATTAACTTGAAATATTTTTTATGTTTCTATTTCAAATATGATGTTTATTTTGATATATAAAATCTATAAAAGTTCCAAAATTTGGATTTAAAATGGGGTTTCCATTAAAAGGTGCTGAAAATACTCTTATAAAAATATAGGTTTTTAAGCATAAAATTGGGTTTGTTCTTATCTTATGTCCATCAAAAATTTTGGATAAATATCAAAAATATTTTATTGAATATATATAATATATATTACATTAAAAACAATCACTAATTATAATTAAATTTATTTATTAGAGTAAAACATCCTTTTAACCATAATAATGTTTTCTTTTATATTCAATCGGTTGTCATATTCATTTCTAATTAATTGGTAAATTGTGAATTCGTCATATATATAAGTAATAAATATATTTTCATAAATTAGTTAATAATTTTCATAACCACTAATTTAACATCTTGTTTATATCTTATTATATTAAATAATGACATTATTATTCGGTAAACTCAGTCTTGTGTGTTACGCAAGCCATCGAGGAAGGTCATTAATACACATAACGCAAGTTAACCTCAATGTTCTATGTCGTGAAAGCTAAAATTTATTTTTCATGGAGTGAATGATTAACATGGTTTTTTATATAATTCATTCCAAACATGGTTCCTTAATATAACATATATTATTTTTAGTGTTTCGTGAAATGAAAAATATGAATGAGGTTAAATTAATTCCAAAAAAATTAATTTACAAAATCTATGGGTGTTGCATTCTACCCCCTTAAAATGAATTTTTTCTTCTAAAGTCATATGTGTTATCAATGTTTAAAATTTTGAAAGTTTCATTCATATAAAACCATATCATAAATATGAATACTAAAACCTTCCATAAAGGGGAATGTTGGAACCGTAACAATTACCCAACGTAACATATAACTATATTTCCTCATAGGAGAACCTAGGTTGGGAGTAAATATTGGATAAGGTGAAAAAGTGGAAATAATTATAGGAATTTATTTATGTCATCAATCCCAATTAATATAATTGTCATAGAAATGTTAATGGCCTCAAATTTATAAATATTTGATGATTTAAAAGGCTATCAGTTCAACTAAAATTAAGGTATCACGAAAAAAATGATTATCATCCTATAATTGAGAAATTATTTTTATTGAAAAAAAATATATGTAAATATAAAAAATTGATTTTATTCCCTTTATTATTCACAATTCCAACCTTTGGTTATGTATTGATATATTTTCACTACATCTCTTACCCTAACAAAATAAATGAGAATTTTTTTAGTCCTAAAATACTAACAGATCATGAGATCCTTGATAAGTCAACCCATCTATTTTATGTTACCATCAACAAAAATAGGTTATATAGAATTCAAAACTCCTCATGTGGTGATATAATACATTAATCTCAAAAACATTATTTAAATATTGAATTAAACTTCAAATAAATGGTTAACCTTATAACCCTTCCAAAATACAAATCACCTATTATTCCTTACATATGCTCTTATGTTATACTAAAAACATTTTTATTGAATACATGGGTTCATCCCTATAGTGATATAACATTAAATGTGATTTTATTATTCTAAAATCTATGTAGAGGGATATAATCACATGAAACTGCCCTAAATGATGAAAGAAAAGATTATCATAAGGATTATTCATATAAAATCAAACCTGATCATCCCAACTAAGGGAGAGAAATGATATGTCTTTCCCGAATTTTTATTATACACTTCATACATTTTGATTACGTTATATTTCTATTTTTTCATTTTCCTAAGAGTTTGTTGTGTTTTATCATCCATATTTTCCCCTGTATTGGGGATTTTTCCCCCATAATTCCCAAAATCCATTCACTTAAAATCCTATAGTATGGGTGGTTCATTCAGTTTATCTTTATAACCACTAATTTCATTCTGTTTCCTATTATCATATCGTCTACATTATTTTCATCCGTGGAAAGGCTTCCCACACTTTAAACACCTTCTTTTTCATTTTAGGAACTCTCTTATGTGCTCTTTCCTATTATTTTGGAAAGTAGGAGTTTGAAATGTTTTATTATCTGGATGGTTATTAGATAAGCCTTTGAACTCAATCCTCTTCTTCTTTTTAAAACCATGAGATTGACAAGTAACTCCAAACTCTTATTAACCATTTATTGCACAATGCACAATCTCTTCATAACTACTAAAGTCTCTTATGGACAATTCCCTTCTATGTCTTGGATTTAAGCCACTCAAGAACCTATCAACTTTATTTTTGGGTTGTATGATGGTACTAGGATCACACCTCAAAATTATTGTGAAATTATCCTCATATGTACCAATAGAATTATCATCCTTTTTCTTCAATTCAAAAAAATCCTTTTTTATTTTCATATGAAGAACATGAGAAATGTAATTATTCAGGTTTAAGTTCTTAAACCCATCCCAATCCATGGATTAAATTTTATCTTACTTCCTTGTATTATTGGGTAGAGTCTACCATAGGTCTGCTTCCCCTTCTAACAGACCAACAACTATAATGAAATTCATATGATCCAAACACTTATGAATAGAAAATATATTTTCCATGGTTCTGATCTAGTGTTCATGAACTTGTCGATCTGACGACCCATTGAAAAAAGGTGGACAATGCCTCATGAATGACTTGATAGAAAATTCTTCCCTCATTTTTTCATTTGGAAACTCTACATGATTCATATCTTTAGAAATATATGAGAGTATATAAATGGGTTTTTTTATTCATACCCTCACAATATTCAGATAATTAGTAAGACATTCATTGAATTTTGTATCGCAATCACCATTAACAAGGTTCCTTCCAGTTCCAACCATTATTTAAAACCAATATCATAGAGTAAGAAATAATTATCCTAATGAAGAACCACATGGTCCGAAAAATCTACTTATTGGATGTATAATGTATAAAACATTATTTAACCTATAAAACCATATGTCTATCCTAGATTATTTATAGCTAAAATATATTTAACGTCTTCATTATGGTTCATGAAGAGTTTGTTAATTACCAAGTCATATCCCCCAAGAGTGTCAAACCAAGTGGGAAACAAGGCCGGTTGTCATGTACCTTATTACCCCAAGTCTGACATGGGTCATCTTGTGAGAGTTGTTACCCCTAGGTGAATCTGGGCTAGAGCCGCATCCCCTTGTTGTATCTAGTTATGGATGTATTTTCAGTAAACCACCCACTCAATCCTTTACTAAAATTCCATGAGAGTTTCCTAAATGTTGACACATACTTATACAAACTATAGGGTCCTGAAGAATTCACAAAGTAGAATTGGAATCCCCCTTAATTTGAGAAAGGATTCTACCAAATTTCTCTCAAATAATTTGACAAAAATATGGAAAATAATCATGATTGGAAGAGGATCGACCAGTGTACGCACCGGTCCAAAATTTAAGGTATGCGGCCGGTTCAGTGAGCCTCCCCCTCCACAGACCAGTGTCATTCGCGAAATGGTGGTGAGAACCCCTCCGTGGGTGTGAAATAGGAAGAGCGCAGGCTAGTCCACTATCACAAACTTCCCCAGCCGTGAAATGCGCCAACCGACCTAGACTGCATGTGATGTCGTTCGTGGAATAGAGGTGGATCCTTATGCGATCGGAAAGCACCACCCGAACTGATCTGGTTTGAGGGTGAGGTGCATTCAATGACCCCCACAAGTTGTGGATTGACCAAGTCATCCGTAAACCGGGTTTTTGGTCATGGGCCTCCGAAAAAGGTTCCACATGACCATAGATACATCACTGCCCCCCCCCCCTCTATAAAAGGACATCAAGGGGTAGAAGAATGGGATTGATTAGATTCAGGTAGAAGGATTTAATGATCTGTGGATCGATTGATCAGACTCCATTGGCGAGAAGGTTTTGGAGATCTACTTTTGAAGGAAGGATTCCAGAGGAAGGAGCATAGGATTTTGCGAACAGTGAAGTTCCAATTTGAGAACCAGAACTTGTATAAAACTGGAAACTAATTGATAAGAAACTAAAAAACGAGTAACAAATTGGTAAACTGTGAACTTAAAATAAAAAAATGCAAGCTATGGAACCTCTGCGGATGTACTCCCCACGAACCAGGGAGTCTATGCCCATTTTTTCGATCCAACGCACCGCGTGGCACCCTCCTATATGGGAGAATTCCTAACCGATGAACCCTCGACTGGATATGCCCCTGACCGTCACTGCTCGCGTGGACTCCACCGCGTACCAACCTAGTTCGTGGGCCAAAACCGAAGCTGCATACCGCCCTAGTACATGGGATGCCTATCAGTCTGCGTACCACCCTAGTACACGGATGGCCTATCAAGCTGCGTAGCACCCCCCTACGCGAAGGGTGCCACTCCTCATGCACCCATGCGGCTTTCCAACTCCTTCGGTGTTCCCATTCCCCAAGCCAGATAAAACCCTTCCAATCTGTCCCTAATATTTCGTAATCCCTTCATTGGACTATTCATCGCCCCCGGGCCAAGGCCTCTACCGAAGCCACCGGACCCGTATGATGAAACCTTAAGGCTCATCAACACACCACTTTGAGTTCACATAACCATAGTAGGCGTGGACAAAGGGGCTGCCCCGGATCTTGAGCAGATTCTTGAAGCATTCTTGGGTTCACATTCCCACGGTAGTGCAGGTTCCGAGCCGGGGAGTCCCCTTTGTGCCTCTCCACTTTCCAGGATTCAGGGACCTTTCTCGCATTTCCTTTTGATGAGTGCTTGTAGTGAGAACTTCTACCTTCTCCTGAGAGTGGATGGGAATATCTCTGGGAGTAAGCCACACACCATCCTTACAGGAATCCAATGTCCCTTCCCCTCTCATCACGGAAGGGTCATTGCTCCACTGCGCGACTTCTACCTTCCTCCAAAATCTGGGAGAAGGAAAGTCCAGTGGTCTTGACCTTCTCCTCTTCTCATCATCTTCCTCCCCTTCCCTCGGTAGGGAGAATGTGCGAGGCTTTCTTGGTCTATTGCATTCTCTTATTTCTCACACCGAGCATGACTCACATGGTCTTAGATATTTGTGATGGTCATGGTGTCTGCACAATGACGGCACTCAAAATGAACTGTGTGGGTTTTGATCCCTCTCTTCTAAGTAGGGTATGTAGGAAGCCTCCATGAGGTTCAATCCCAATTCTGTCCACTAACCATGTGTAAGTCCCAATCATGCCCCTCAAAATGAACTACATGGGTTTTGATCTCTGATTCCTAAACATGGTACGTTGGATGCCTCCCCAAGGTTCAATCCCAACAACCGAAAACTCTCACGTGTAAGCCCGAATCTCTCAGAAGTACGTGGAATTTGATCCCCAACCAACTAGGATATGTAGGAAACCTCCCCAAGGTGAAAGCCTGATATCTAAGTCTAATACAGATCTGTCACTTTCAGACCATGTCCTCATGACCCCAAGAGGACAGTATCTAGGCCAAGAAATTTCATCCCTTGGGTCTTCTGGGATGCTTCGGTGTATGTCCCACACCATCATTGATTGGGCATCTCTCACCCAGGTGTCCTTTCCACAAGACATTAAACTGTACAGTGGGGTCCTTGTCACACAACCTAAAAAGTTGATGTGTCCTGTCAAGTGGCATTGAACTACGTGTATTCTGATCCCTCTCACGAGGATACGTATGAAGCCCGTATCATAGGTTCGATCCAAACGCTCAAGTCGTTATCTATCCCCATTGGATGACAATAAACTCTAGAGCGCCCGGTTATGAGGCTTCAAACCCATGTCATCTCAATGAATCCAAACTCCTCATTGTCATTAATCCTGACGAGGAATGGTAAACCTCGGGCCTAAATGACTTTTCATCCCTGCGTTCGGTTGATCATTTCCAACTAAGGTGTAATCCATGGATACTATGCTTTGGGATAAACTAAAGATTCGAGAACATATGAATATGTCTTAAATAAATTAGAGAGTCCCGGAGCAGGAAATAATTCCCCCCAAAAGGGTGCGATGATCCCGAGTTCACATCCTCTCGACCAATGTGAGTTCTTAAGCATCGTTGGCCGAATCACCCAGCGAACACCTGCCTTTGGAAAGCAGGTCCACAGATTTTTGGATATGAAACCGTTGGGCGTTTCGAAATAATGACCGATATACCCGACCTGAGCAATTGAGCGGAACTCAACCCTCCATAAGATTGACTATCGGGCGCATTGGCCTTCCCACCCTCAGTCGAAACAAAAATGGTGACCCCGACATAGATATTTAACAAATCATGATGGATTTAACCTAATCCCACTCTGTTCCCCATTATACTCACAAGGAGGGCCAAGCAAGGATATTACTTACACATGGAATCATGAGATGCTAGTTTGATGGGTTTGTTGTTTGTATTTGTTAAAATATTATACAAGTACCAATAAGAACTCCCTTCGATCCAATGGAATCACGGAGGAACTCACAGACGTGTACTTCAAGCGATGCAATGACCGAACATCCTCACCAATGAAGGACCTTGTCACCTACTCAACGTCTTTAATGCTCGGACTCAGATGCATTGATCTGAAAGTAACACTTGAACGATACTCTCCCGACGGTGGAGGCGGCCATTCATGCCCTCCAATCCACCAAGACCCACCGGTCGCCTACCCAGAAACAGCCACGAAAGTAGATCCAGATGGCTCATGTTGCTATCTCAAACCATTTCAGGAGTCTATCACCAGAACAAGTCAATTCGTTCCTCCCTTATCTTAGGAAGGTGGATGAGGTCGACATTGAGGAATTCATCCCCGCTGAACAGGGGTTCTACTCTAAGTCCCCCACTGGAAGATTTCATCACAGTTATGCCATGACTCAATATCCTCATGCTAAAAAGGATGTCACCCTGAGGATCCAGGCACATGATTCCCGAGATCCGACCACTCAGACCACCCGATGAGGGCGGCAAACGTACACCCAGGGACTGGTCATCACCCTTGTCCCTGAGGAGGAGCTCTGTTGCCCAGTCACAGAGACATATTGTGAGAAAACACATACACCTGTCTACTCATCCAAAGTCCTCCATCTAGACATGGCAACATCATATGATCAGGCGTGCATCCCCGATGAGCTCCAACAAGCCCATAAATCACACATGACATTACCTACCTGGCAGGCACCTCTCCCTGCCCAGGGTCATGAAGCCCACGAACCAGACATTGCAACCTAGCACCTGTAGGATCAACTCCTTGCAGATTCTCCTGACGCATACCATCCCGATGTGGTTGTTATCAACAAATCCCTCCATCCAGATGTGGTGGAAATTAATAGGCAGGTACATCTCCCTACCAAAAAAGGACACCAACTCGATACGGTGGAGATCCAACATATGCAGGGCTAGCTCCCTACAGATAAAAGTAAATTCCACTATCCCGATGTGGGTGCAAACTGAGAGATAAACTGGCATATCTCGACACAAGGGTAGACTCCTTCACTAACCCAAACATAGGATAATTTTTAGTACCCACTGACCACCGGAGGACCGGAGCAGGATATTCCTACTCCGATACTAGAATGGGCATTCATACCCATTCCAGCCAAATATGTCTCTCTGCATATTCTGGAAATGATGGAGGAGCATGTATCGATCCCAGATCATATCATGCAGACTCGCTAGAATGTAGTTGCATCAGTAGAAACAGCAAGGACTCAGGCCTGTGAGCCCATCTCTCCAATTGAGGCGACTCATATAAGAGATGAGATAGCTTCCCCGGAGTAGATATACATCCCTTATTCCACCCAGGAGGGTCGTTGGCCATATTCTACTATACAAGGGCGATCGGATCGAGCAACTTCACTTTTTCAACTAGGGGACATCCATCGATCATGGTGAATGCTCTAGAGAAAGCATATATCCCTACTAAAAGTCAATATTTCCATCAGCATATCCCGACAGCATCACGGGACCCAATTAGAAAGGTACCCAAAGGTGAAGTCCATTATCAATAGTAGATGGTCCCCGCTACCCACAAGAAAGCACCCCGAACACACCGAAGGCAGCCGTAAAATAAAGAGAGGGTTCATAACTCTACTCTGTAAAAAGCTGGGGTTCCAAATTCCGCTAACCACATATTGATGTCTCAGAACCCTGCACACCCATTACAATATTATGGTACTAGCAGTTGCAGTTGCGAAGTTCCTCCCTGCAATGTCGCTACCAGCAGCTCTGAAGGTCCTCCCCAGAGAACTCGTGGGGGCCTTCCCCATGGGCATATACAGATCGATCATGAGAGATTATCTTTTGATGTGTGTCACTGAAGCCCCCTACATGACCAGAAGATCAAGCAGCAAGAAGGCCCTCTACTTGATGCGGTCCACCCTGAAGGTCATCCCCAGGGCATACACTGCAAACACTCTTCGTGCAGTGGGACCACATATTATGATAGTAGTCCTCGCTATCGTAGTCAAAACTACGGAGGTCGTCCTCAAAGTGACGTCTCATCCTGAAAAGAAGTCCATCCCCTTTTTGTGGCCTTCCCTGAAGGTCCTCCCCAGGGGTTACGTTGCAACAACACCTCGGGAAGCCAGGCATCAGATCACGATGGTATTCCTCGCCACTCTGATAACTGAGTTCCTCCCTGTAGAGACATTAAGAAACAAGAAGGTCCTCCATTTGTTGTGGTACATTCTGAAGTCCCTCCCCAAGTTGTACCCTGAAAACATTCTTCCTACGGCAGCTGTGATGGTAGTCCTCACCATTGCGGCAACTGTGACAGTAGTCCTCGACCTTTCAGCCGCCACTGCGAAGGTCCTCCCTGCAGTGACATATCACATCGATAAGAAGGTCCTACCCCTGCCGAATCAAGCACAGAAAAGCCCTAATATGTCGAGGAACTCAGAATGATGGGACCAAGCATGTCATATTCCCAGCTAGTTTCCAACGACACCCTTCTTCAATCAGGAGACGGTCTGAGGCCACGTTCAGCTTCTGAACCACCTCAGAATCGCCCAAATGATAATTAAATACCTACCGGCCCCACTGCCTATTACCACACTATCGGTGAGCATCTCAGTTGGGTCGACCAAGTAGAGGAATCAATAAAGGAGGAACATTATTACATGTTGCACCTGAGGAAACGACTGGCCAGAGATGATGTACCAGTTATGTTTTGGCCCACGGCCACCTCTCAATTCGACATATCCAGAACGTTTATAGAAGAATTTGTGCACGACATCTGCTCAAATATATGGACAAACCTCTTCCACCTGAAATCAAGCTTCCTACCCTACGATGGGTATGTCGGCCGTATCAAGACAATAGAAGACCTCCTCCGTCACATCGACCGAGAAGATCTTCCTTCGGCGTGACAACTACAGCCTGAGTGGCGTAAAGGAAACCTTGAGTTAGCCTGCCTTCGTGCACGCCACCAGTTGCACCGCCACATTGGTGACGCTCTGACAGAAGTCCATATAAGAGGATGGGAAGAACATGGACCTCTGCATTTCACTCTACTCCCCTCCTAGAAGAAACCGTTTGGTATAATGTCTTGCAACGTCATCACGTCAAGACAACAATGGAGTGGTGTCCCTGTTCAGGAAAGGCGACACACCCAATAGAGAGAGGCCTTGAGTAAGTCCTAGAAGTGTCAGGCCCAATGGGAACAATCCATTCATGAACTCCTGAATCAGGCCTTTGAAAGAATACAACAGGCCCCTTGCCTAAGAGATTATAATCAGCAGTCATTTCTTGCCTCCTCAGAGGGGATTGATTCATAGGTGAACTCGGCATCAGATCCAGTTCAACCCTGAATGGGGGCACACAAGATCAGGCAGGTAGCGATAGCAGTAGCCACTACTGTAATCCAGGGTCATCCCCAGCCTACAGGGCTGGGGGAATTTTTAACAACAAATCCCCCCGTGAGACCAATAAAACTTGGAGGAGACGCAACATCCATGGAACGGAGCCAACCCTAGCCCTTAGGGCTAGGGGCATTTTCACCACCTCAATAAAAACCTCCACCACGAGAATCTACATTCTCTCATCTAGGGAGGATAGTCAGAAGAGGAGGTTCATGCCCTATCCCATCCTTTGAATCATCATCCCCTTCAAGAGGAAGGCGTACCGTAAGGTCGCATCAAAGAACTCTCTGTGTCACCCTTTGTCAAGGACTTCAAAAGAAATCCCGGGATAGGAAGGGGAAGACTAGTCAAAGGCACAAGAGATCCTCTTCCTATTTGGAAGATGAAATATCTTCCACCCCACGATATGCATCCATCTACACCATAGAGGTTCACCCCACAGGTGACACCGATGAAGATGCAAATCCAGATGGATTGAGAGAAGACGGTTCTGTTCAGTTTTTGATTCACAATGATCCATTAGGTGTGCACACCCAGAACTAGTGGGCCGCCCTAAATATAGCCTCCCCTCCAGCTTACCCTCCTCCTCTTACCCTGAGAGCTTCCAAAAAATGTAAGAAAAAAGTACTGGTTACCCTTAACCCGCCTTCTTCTCTCAATAAAAACGAGCCACATACGCTCGAAGATAGATTCGCTCGACAGGAAGAGGAAATGAAATAATTGAGGCAGCTTAACGATGAGCTAATCAAGAGGAACCGTCTTATTGAAAATGATTCCCAAGAAGAGCCACACCTTGCACTCCCAGCAAGTGCACCCCAAATACGATGGTTTTCCCCGGAAAACGAAGCACGGTCAGGGCCCCCGCCCAATGCAGTACTCGGCCCATTCAACTACCTGAACATGGATTCAGATGAATACCATTACTTCCCTCCACTCAAGAAGAAACCATAGCGAGTACATATAAACCCTCCGAAGGTGTCACAAATGGAATTTGCACACTTGGTGTCAGCCAAGGTAGATCCTCAAGCAATGCCTCGAGCTACACCTGCCCAAGACTAGGTGAAACCAGATGTAAACCAGTGTCTTTCCAACACCATTGAGGAATAGAAAGATCGATCGATAGCAATGGAAGGCCGACACACTCTGGTACAGCCAGAGTGAAAGCCCTACTTAGATTGGGTGAGCAACACCCCTCCTCCACCCAATTTTGGGAGCCCTGTATTCCCTATTTTCAATGGATCAGGTGATCTAGAACAACACTTGTGCACTACGTGTCTTATTTCGACCCTATGATGGGAACTCCATAACAACAAGAACTAGTAAAACTCAGATTCTTTGTGAAGACCTTCAAAGGATATGCCTTCGTATGGTATACAAATCTTCCAGCTCAGTCAATAACAATCTGGGAAGACCTTCGGTAGTAGTTCATGTTCCACTTTAGATCAACGCTAACTAAAACAACGGTCAACAACCTCATGAAATAAAAATAGATGGATAACTAGAGGGTCTCATATTTCATCGCTAGATGGAAGGGTCAGACCTACTCTATGAACATGAAAGTTCCCCAAGATTAGATTCTTTCTAAATGAATTGATAACCATTGAGATGAGCTGCAAACACTACTCATACCAGTTGAGTGCACCATTGGCTTCCACAATCTCTCAGCCATTACCCAGACAATTGGAGACTCCCTACAGCGGACTAATCTGAAGTCCCGAATAGCCTCATAGGCTCCTCCAAAAAGAGCTGTTAGAGCTGAAGCATCCTTTGTCATGCTCAATCCAGCCCTTACCCCTACTCCACTGCCTAGGCCTCCACAAAATCATCATGGTCCCCTTGAATATCAGCGGCTGCCTCCGCCCAAGTAGAACTATAAGAGAGGATCGAAGCAGAACTAGTTCGAGGAATGAACACACAAAGTATACTCATTCCGAGAGAACTAAGTCTGCAACTACTTCATCACTCCCATGAATTGAAATCTGTTCCACCTCCCGGAGCCAAGGAATCCCATTGAAGTTGGCCTCGATGACAGGCCAGATTACTTTCCCTACCATCAAATGTTGGGGCACAATATCCAGGAATTATTTACCTTCAAAGACCTCATGCAAATGATGGTATACACTGGGAAGGTTGAGCTAGGACCATCCCCAACACATGTGACATATATTTCTACCATCGACTCCGACAAAGGGGAGGGGTGGCTGGATGTCACCAGTAAGAAGGGGTAGAAATTTGATGAATGGATGACTCGAAAGACTGTCAATCAAGCTCAGGGCATACTCTGAGCTCAACTACAGCAGCTAGTGTTTCCGCCAACAGCCCATAATGCTGCACAACGGACAATATCGGCTTCAAAACCCTCCATGAGCTGGTCATCCATGCACAATCAAAAAGGGGGGATAAAATCTCAAGAGGAGCAGTCAGCAATGAGGCTGATGTTAGCTCCAACACTGTCGGATTTTATGCCCCCAAACGTGGCACCATGGGCACCGACCCACCAAAAGGCACCATCAGGGACAACCGACCAGGTTAACCTGTCATAGGATGAGGAACTAATCATTGGTTCCATCAATGTCATACATCTAATTGAATCATTCCCCGAAGAAGGGTATGGTTACGAACCCAAGTTCCCTACACAAGGGGTTGGGAGGAGGAATCGTAGAAGTAGGGGATAAAAGGGGAGTTGTAGTCACAGCCAAAACCAACCCTATGGTTTTACCCTGGCCTAAATCGTTAATATTGTGGAAACCCATGGGAGAGCCCTTCAACAGACTCAGTAGGAGAAAGAATATCCCTCTACCACCACAAGCAGTCACTCTGACCCCATCATTATGTTGTACCCATTAGATGAGAAACAAGTGTCTAGCCGCCTAGTGCGCCCAAACAGACCGGCTGAGCAGAGTCCCCATAACATGGGAACACCGTTGATATATAACCTTATAGTCGGTCCCTCCTTTTCACATACTCCATCTCCCAAAGTTCCTGCTAAAATTCTCCCACCAACGGGGAAGCGTCAGCCGCTGGAACAGAAATACGATATCCTTAAGCAGCTAGTGTCAGTAGCAGCCAAACCGTCAATCCTGGATTCCCTGAGTTTGTCTGCAGATCTCAGTAAGGTGCTTATAGAATCCTTTCTCAGCCCCAGGAGTTTTAATTCGAGGTAGTCATCGCCGAGATTTACTATATGGAGACTAGCCCTACTGAATGCAATGCGGTGATTTCCTTTATTGATCAGGATGAATATGCCATCATGAAAGGACACATCAGACCACTATATGTGTCTGGGACACTAAATGATGTTGAGATCCGGAAAGACTTTATTGACAATGGCTCTGGAGTTAACCTAATTCCACTACAGACACTTCGTAAGTTGGACTACAGTGAGGATGATCTAATACCCTCATACACAAATAGGTAGGGTTATGACAAGAGTGAACAGAAACCAATGGGACAATTCAAGATAAAAACCCATTTTGGCAACCTTGTGGCCTACTGGTAATTCCTGGTGGTCTGGAAAAACACAACATTCAATGCCCTACTGGGAAGGCTGTGGTTCTATAAGAACATGTCCTTTACTTCATCCTACCACCAGTGTATTATGTATTGCATCAATGTATAAGGTAGAACATTGCACACTAACAAGGCCCCTTTCGAGCTCTATGATTCACACTACATTGATGCTAGGTTTTATGACCAAAAGAAGAAGAAGCCTTCGATTGATGGTATTGACTAGATCCCCACTCCAAACAGCCTAGAAATGGTTCCTGATGACCCCCACAAGCAGCTCGGAAATGACTACGTACTTCTCATCAACCATGTTGAGGGCAGGAGTTCAAGTCTGGACATGTAATCATCTATCCCCATGACATCAGCCATGATGCCCGAGCATAGCAGTGTAGAAATGACCACTAACCCTCAATTTAGGGGAGAATACTTGAGCGAGGACGCCCACAATGCCTTGCCTCTGGACTCCCAAGAACCCGTGCAGAGAACTCTCCCCCCGTCGGATCAAGAAGATGAGAATGTGGGGGAAGAGGAGGAGGATTATCCCAGGGATGCACCTCCCACATTTGTGGAAGGTATCTCCACCACTGTGGAAGGGCTAAGGGAAATAAATCTAGGTACCGAGGAAGACCTGAGGCCCACTCTCATTAGTACTGCCATGTCTCCCGGGAAGCAGGAGGTATATTCCTCTTTCCTGAGACAAAATCGAGATGTTTTTGCCTTGAATTATGCTGAAATGTCGGGACTCGATCCCGAAGTGGCGATGCACCACTTAGGTATGCCAGAAGACCACTGGGGCTATAAACAAGCCTCCAGAAGGACGTACCCCACACATGGTGCCTAAATAGAGGTTGAAGTTGATAAGATTATTAAAGTAGGCTTCATTCAGGAGGTCTAATACCCCATCTGGCTAGCCAACATTGTCCCCGTCAAGAAAAATAATAGACAAATCCACGTCTATATTGATTTTAGAGATCTCAATCGGCATTGGCCGAAAGATGATTTCCCAGTCCCGATCACCGAGTCATTAATCGACGCAACAGCCGGGTATGAAGATCTCTCCTTCATGGGCGGTTATTCTGGATATAATCAAATTAGGATTGCCAAATAAGAAAAATAATCCATTGCCTTTAGGGCCCCTCAATGAGTATTCTATTATAGGTTCATGCCCTTTGGTCTCAAGAATGTTGGAGCCACATATCAATGTTCCAGGTATCGTATCGTTAAACAATTCCTGGGGAGATTTGCTGAATGCTATGTGGATGACTTGGTGGTCACATCAATATAGAGATCAGATCACCAGTCATACCTTGAAACCATCTTCAATAAAATTCGAGAACATATCCTGAAGATAAACCCCTTGAAATGTGCCTTCGGGGTTACCTCAGGGAAACTCCTTTGCATCATCGTACACCATTGTGGCATCGAAGTCGACCCTGAAAAGTCAACTTCTATCCTTGGTTTACCACCTCACCACAATCTCACTAAGTTGAGAGGATTCCATGGACACCTGGCCTACATTAGGTGGTTCATAGCCAACCTGGAGGGTAAATGATCTCCCTTCACCAGGTTAATGAAAAAGGGGGTTACGTACCAATGGGCAAATGATTTCCAAGAGGCATTAGACACCCTAAAGAAGTACCTCGTAACTCCACTGGTTCTCATGCCCTTGGATGAAGGAAGAACACTTATCCTATACGTGACGGCCCTAGAGCAGTCACTGGGAGCCTTACTCTCACAGAAAAATGACACCGACAGTGAAAGAAGTCTCTATTACCTCAGTTGAACCATGATCGACACTAAAAATAAATACTCAAACATCGAGAAGAGTTGTTTGGCCTTGGTGTTTGCAGTTCAAAAATTTTGACATTATTTACAGCATCATGAAGTCCATTTTATCTCACGTAGAAACTCAGTCAAGTACATACTCAGCTGCCCTATACAGACCGGGCGCCTATCCTGATGGGCAGTCATCCTGCAATAGTTTGACATCTGGTTTGTGCCTTAGAAAGTCATCAAAGGCTAGCCATTAGTAGATTTTCTCGAAAATCACCCCTCTATAGGGACCACCACACTGGGCATCGAGCTACCTGATAAAGACATCTTCTTGGTTCAGGAGGAGTTCCCAACATGAGAAATGTACTTCGACGACGCATCCTGGTGCCCGACAGGGAAGAGGATAGAGGATCCCAAATTTAATAAGGTGGGTTTGGGGATCATACTCATGTCCCCAGAAAAGGCAGTCTTTACATATTCCTTCCTCCTATCAGAAGGACGTACGAACAATGGGACAGAGTATCAAGCCCTTATTGTAGGCCTGGAGCTCGCACTCCATGCAAAAGTACAACACCTTAAGGTAAAAGGTCACTCAGACCTAGTCATCAAGAAAGTCAATGGTGACTATGCTATTAAAAAAGGCGGAGCTGATTCCCATGTTTGACCATGTCCAAGTGTTAATGGTGGAATTTTCCATAGAACCAACATTGACCTATATTCCTCGGTCTCAGAATGAATAGGCCATTGCATTAGCTAATGCGACCACATATCTAGTTGTCCCATACCAGGATGAAACAATTATCAGTATTACTCATCATTGAATGGTCTTTCCATTTGTTCAGACTAAGATGGAAGAAATCAACGAAGTCAGTTCTATCCTTGAGCAATATTCTCCCACCACCAGTTGGATGACCTCCATTTAAAACTACCATCAAAGGGGGAAAATTCCATCAAAAAGGGTTGTTTGAGAGAAAATAAGGATAAGGTAAATCAACTTTGTCCTATATGGCGACACAGGTCAGAAAGAGGTCCTCTACAAACGAGGCCTTGACAGAGTCCTCCTCAGATGCATTGATGGAGAAGAAACCATTTTTCTCATAAATGAAGTACATTCCTGAGTATGTGGAGAACATTATTCGGGGTCTAAGCATTCCTATCAGGTTCGAAGGCTTGGGTACTATTGGCCCACTATGGAACGAGATTGCGAGCACTTTATTGCAAAATTACACTCCTGTCAAATTCATGCCAACATCATTCACAAACCCCCAGAGTTACTTCATCTTGCCATGCACACCTAGCCATTTTACATATGGGGAATGGACATCATGGGACCATATCCTCCTGCCATGGCCAAACAACTAAAGTATATCCTCACATAAACTGACTTCTTTTCCATATGGGCAGAAGCTGTACCCCTCAAGGAAGTCGGGGCAAGAAACATTGTCATCTTTGGGAAATCTAATATCATCACTAGTTTTGGAATCCCTCATACCATACTAACAGATAACAAAACCAACTTTTACTCTACTGAGTTGGAGAAACTATACCAATAATATGGTATCAAGGTTAACCACTCATCCCACTACCATGCAGCGGCTAACGGACAGATAGAGGATTTCAACAAGACCCTTTCCAAAATTCTCCAGAAAATGGTCGACAATGACAAGAAATCATGTCCAGATAAACTCCTTCATGCTTTGTGGTATTATCGAACCACAATCTGCACCGCTAATCGGGCTAATCCATCCTCATTAGTATATGGAACAGAAGTATTCTTTCCCATTGAGCTCCAATTGACCTCGCTTTGTGTTGCCATTTGTGATCAGTTATCCAACGATGAACAATTAGAAAAATGGCTAGGTGAATTGGAACAGTTGGATGAGAAGTGGTTGCACACTTTGCACCATCTGGAAGTATATCATAACTGGATCACAGGAGCCTTCAATAAAAAGGTTCGTCTTTGGTCTTTCTTGGAAGGAGAATTGGTGTTGGACCTCTGGACCTCAATGATACCCTGAAAGAAACCTCTAAAGCTGGATCCCAAGTGCGGGGGGCATATGTTCTACACAAGGTCTAATCCAACGAAGCATATGCCCTAATATTCATGGATGGGTAGTTCACTACCACTCATACAAATGAAAGATTTTTTAAGAAGTATTTTGGATAACCAAAAGAAGTTATCGTCCGAGCTACAGGATGTTAAACTGCCAAGTGCCTATCATCAGAGCTGTCGAATGTTAAACTATAAAGCCCCAATGGTCCAAACTCTATAACCCTAATCTAAAGTATTTCATCCTCACTGCACGATGTTAAACTACATGGATTTCAGATAACAATGTATGACTTGATTCCTTCCCTTTTAGGATATGTAGCGACGCCAGGATTCTATATCATGGCCCAGCCATCCCCAAATAAAGTTAAAAGTGCCATTTTTTCCCTATGTACGGGCCAACCCTGCACGGGGTGTATCCCTTTCAGAGAACTATGTACAGATTGATTCCCGTGTTTGCATGATTCGTAGTGATGCTAAGATCCCACATCCTGGCCTAGCCACCCCCAAATGAAATAAAAAGAATGACCTCTTCCCCTGTGTACGGACCAACCCTACACGGGATGTACCTCTTTCAATGAACTATGTGTGGATTGATTCCTTCTCTTATAGGATACATAGTGACACCCCAAACCCCATGACTGGGTCCTGCCACAACCATAATCACCGCCCTCTTATCATGCCTATTCACACATTACACAACCAGGACTTCCGCCATTCCTTGTTTCACACAACGAGTATTACTAACATGGGCTTGGAAATTATGGCTGGGTCCCTTTTCATGAACATAGACTACAAGGATTTCAGAGAACTAAGTTTGGCTTGATTCCTACCTTTGCAGGATACGTAGCGACTCCAAGGTCCCCCATCCTAGCCCAACCACCCCCGAATGAAGAAAAAAAATTTCCCCTTCCCCAGTATGGACCGGACCTGCATGAGATGTATTCCCCAAAAGAACTACATGTGGATTGATTCCTGCCCTCACAGGATACATAGCGACACTGGGATCTTATCTCCTAGCCCAGCCGCCAATAAAAGAAAACAAAGGTATATATACTCCTCGTCCTTACCGCATGATGTTAAACTGCATGGAATCCGCTTTTCACATTCCTTCATCTTCTTCCTCACCGTACGACGTTAAAACTGCACAGACTTCATCCTCACCACACGATGCTAAAACTGCATAGACTTCATCCTCACCATACGAAGTTAAACTCCACAGAATTCATCACGACCCACCCATGATATATGGTGAAACGGGATGGGAATACTTCTTGCATGTTTGCATGCATCCTCTCCATACATAAGACTCCGTGAGCCGGATAATTTCAGATCTTCATAACCACCCATGGACATCAAAAGTGCAATGTTATCGACCCATATACACCTTTGTATGACTATGCATACCATTCCCTCTATGGCTCTACATATAGATATCCCATGTCCCATCTACCAATGGAAAGATTTCCTCAGGCGATACTCTTCCTATCTCCGTACGCATACCAGCCTCAGAGCCCCCATATCATATATCCCGATCTGAAGATTTATGGAGTAGTGGTTTACAAGTTTGTTCCCCTCTCACATCTAAATGTTTCTAGGATATCCATGCCTGGTTAGCCTATGTATCAGCCCAAGTTTCACATGATGATCTAGATCTACAAACATCATTCTAGGGCTAGGCTACTTTGACTCAATAGACAATTGGGGCGAAGATTTTTCTTGTATTCTAGGACACCATTATCCCCATATTCCGAACTATGTGCTATGAGCAATCCCAGATTTTCATAATCATCGATAGCCATCATAAGTGGAAAGTCATCAACCCGTGGACACCTTTGAATGACTATGCATACCATTCCCTTAGTGGCTCTACATATTGATCGCCTGTGGCCCTTCTACCAAATGCAACATTTCCTCAGGTGATACCCTTCCCATCTCCATACGCTTACCAGCCTCAGATCCCCACACAATATCACCTGATCTGGGAAGCCCTAGAGTTATAGTTTACACCCTCATTCCCTGACACTTGTTCAGAGTATACTAGATCATCCTAACTCAATTTCCCTCTGGGTGATTGTAGCAATAGTCACCCAATGGTCCGAACTCTATGAATGTAAAACTAATAGTACTTGGACCTTACCACACGACATTAAACTGCATGGTGTAAAGGTATGCACAAGATAAATCAGTGCAGGGAACTCCTCGAGATTTAAAAAGAAACCAGGGACAAACATCCCCAAAATTTCCAGTTATTTCCTTACCAAATGACAAACTTCGTGGCCCGGATAATCGCGCATCCTCATAATCATTCATGACCATCAGAAGTGGAAAGTCATCAACCCGTGGACACCTTTTCATGTCTATGCATACCATTCCCTCAGCGGCTCTGTATATTGATAGCCCATGGCCCATCTACCAAAGTCCAGATTTCATCAGGCGATACTCTTCCTAGCTCTATATGCAAACCGGCCTCAGAGCCCCCATATCATTTCTCCTAATCCAAGAAGCCCAGGGACCATGATTTACACCATCATTCCCTCTCCACATCTTGGACATGCCATGATATTCAAGCCTAGTTACATTCTAATCAAGAGTGTCCTTTGCAACAACATTCTTACCACATGATACTAAAACTGCACGGAGCATGTCTTTTCCACTTGGCATGAAGCTATAGGGATTGAGACCTAAACAACAAGGGAAATGACTCCAACTACAAGATTTTTCATGGATTATCTAAATGCCCCTAGTCCCCGCTGTATGACGTTAAACTGCACAGTATACTTAAAAATGCTCCCCAACCTCACTGCATGACGCTAAACTACATGGAGTTTAAAATACTCATATGTCCTTACTGCATGACAATAAACTGCAAAGTATCAAATAATAATAATGCCCTCCGTCCTCACTGCATGATGTTAAACTGCACAAAAGCCGTCCTCACCGCATGATGTTAAACTACACGGTCAAACCTACCATGGGTTCAGTCATGAATGGAGGATTTACCCTCTCCCTCAGTGCATGGTCCAGACCTGCACAAACCACCGTCTCACACTAGCGTGAGAAGGGACGACTTCACCCATTCCTGGGAAGTTGAGTCTAGATGTTTCTCCCATATCCAGACACCCTCTTTTCATAAACCATACTCTGTACTCAGAGAGAGCCAATCTCTCGTAAGACACCCCTGGTGGTCCTGAATCTCAACTTCCCTAAAGTTTCCCAGCTATCTGGAGAATAAAATCATTGACCTAAGGACACCTTTACATGACTATTCATACCATGACCTCAGCGGCTCTGACTATTGATCACCCCTGGCCCATCTACCAAAGGCAAGATTTCTTTAGGCAATACTTCTCTCTATACGCCTCTTGGCCTCAAAGCCCCCATATCCAACCTGGGATTCAGAAACCGTCTGAGATACAGTTTACCAACCTCTTTCACAACCCTGCCTAAATATGGTGGAATGTCTCTGATGAGATTATTGAGAACCAGGAGAAGCCATTCCATTTTAAGGAATGTCCCAGCTTCATGAATTTAAACAACGTCAAGCTCCAACCATCCTTCACACTAGCTAATATGTAGGACAGGGACACTTCGTCCACAATCCTAATTAATATAGATGTTCCCAAACCCTTTCAGATGTCACATACCGTTTCCGAGCCACCCATGGTGGTTTTAATATTTCTCCAAGCCACCCACGGTGGTTTTCATATTTCTCCAAGCCACCCATGGTGGTTTCCATAATCCAAACATCCATAAAGTCCTCATGACATAAAAAATGGACAATCATTGACTGAAGGACACATTTGAACGAATATTCATACCATTCCCTCAGTGGCACTGTATATTGATCACCCCCAGCCCGTCATTCAAAGGCAAGTCTTCCTTAGGTGATGCTTTTCCAAACTCTACATGCTGATATGGCTCCATTGCCTTGTGACATGCAATGCATGTTGTTAAAATATAAACAAGTTCCCCCAGGTGCATATGAAATGTATTGAGACATATTTTAATCAACCAAACCTCGTCTAGGCCCTCGCCCCACCATATCTGGTCAAATACAATTGACCTAAAATATTAGTAATGATAGTCTTGTTGACGAGACTTTAAACCGCTCACAAAAAGAGGCGCAAAGCCTGTTAGGCCGAAAAACCGAAAAGGGATACCTAAAAAAATGCTGAGCCATACCCACTGGGTCCACACCAAATGGACATAAGAAAAATTAGGGTATTTCTATAAAATTGTAGCAATAGTCAAACTACGCCCGCTGGATCCCTTGGTCCAGGAAAAAAATTAGAGCTCATTTCTATTTTATCAATTGTCATGAACTCTGATTATTCTATGTTCAGTGAATTATCATATACAATAAAAATGTAAAATAATTTCTGTCATAGGAGAAGGCAGCAAAGAGTGCTAAGGAGAAACATCTTTTTGTTCCATAACAGAGTTGATGTGAAGGGCTTCCACAATCTAGAGCTTCCCCTAGCAGTGAAAGGTTATTGTATGAGACTTTCAATGGATTAACAATGTTTTATCAGGCACTAATGAGAATCCTCGATCTCTTGATGGAGATTCTATAGCAAATCCATATCATCTTCCGCATCAACCCGCATTACTTTTTCCTCTTGTGCCGCCTTTATGCTCACCCTCATCTCCTCCTCCATTTGCTGCTCCCCTTCTTAAATTATGCTTGTGGACTTTGCCTCCTCTTGATGCCGCCAATTTATGTCACTCCTCAGCACCTCTAGTCGAGAACACTGCATAAGGGCTTCTCCCTAAAGTATTGTGACTACCCAGGCATGATCATGAACTTATGTTAGGAAAAATTGTCGGGTCGCAGAAAGGTAGGCTTTAGACTGAGCTACAGAAAGGTGAGATTCAAAGCCGCCAAGCCTCTCTCAATTAGAGAATACTTTCTTGACTATATCATAAATTCCATGGTAGTCAAAGCCATCGAATCCCTGTAGCACAAATAGATCGCACAGCTTCGGCAATTTAGTCAGCATCTCGGCCAAGGGTGTCCGAGAAATCAGCATCTAGATTTTCTCCCATGCCCTTTGGCGAGCATGTCGAATATTGGAAGGGACCCGTTGATCAGGATTAGAGTCACTCCCAGATGAAGATACATACTCTAGGATAAAATTCACCAAGGATGGACCCGATACAGCTTCATCTGCAAGCTCAGACGCCATGACTACTTTTCCCCCGACAGTTATGGTCACGGGCATGATTGGATCTGATGCCACAATCTCCAGTGCCGAAGGTTGTGGTCCTAAATCTTGAACATCGATAAGAAAGATAATTATCCCTAATTAGAAAAGGGAAGAAAAGGGATTCAATGGAAATAGATAGAGAAGACTACCCTCGATCATCAAGGTGTCGGTGCCCTCAAGCACTACGTCGTCGTTGCCGCTCGAGGAAGAAGCTACATGTTCAATGGGAAATGGAGTCTTGGAAACTCCCAGAGGTTCCAGGACCTAAGGACACACCCTAGGCTAGAAACTCCCAAATACGTCTCCACATGGTCATCTATAGAGATCATGCTCGAAGAAATTACTCCCCCAGTAAACTGAACAATGGACCACTCTGGGTTCTCAACAACTGGCCTGATAACAGGCTCTTCCTCCATCACCATGGGATCCATCGGGTCCGAAGTGGCTGACCCCATCGGATCTGAGGCCTCTTCAGTAATCACAGGTGCCCCATCCTCCCCCGCAACTATAGAGTTTGTGTGATCAATGGGAGTCTCATATTCAAGTTTCTCATCCTCTGACATATCCCTAGTCGTTGAATACAGAAGGAAAGCGTCCGTACCACTAGCCCCTTCAGCTGGGCCCACTATCTCATCGCGCTCAGGTATGGCCGTAAGTGGTCCCTCAGATAATAATGGGGCGGAAGGTACGACCACTTGGGCAGCCACATCCAGGTCACTGATTGGCCCTCCACCATAGGACCATAACAGTTAATAACTCACAGAGATAGAACATATGAGTTGGTAATTGAGGAAATGAGAATCATGATTACTCGTTGTTCCCTATCTGAGTCATTCCGATAATTGGGATTTCTGCAGACATCTCTGGATCATCCCAGGGGACAATTATCTGTTCGAAATGCTGGGAGGAGTTGGAGGAGGAGAGACCCTAGTCGGATCCGTGATGGTTGCTTCCATGTGCTCAACTGCACTAGGAGACCCCTCCTCAATGACCACCATAGACGAAGGTGCATGTTCGCCTACTACGGTAACCCGGGGAGTATACTCCGGAGAAGGAATTTCCCCTGGGATTCCTCGGCACCCTGCATAAAGGGAAGAAACTTTATAACCTTCACAGTAAAGAAGGAAGAAGGCCGGGATGGATGAGCAGGGAAACCTCTTCCTTAGGATCTGGTGATTCCAGATGCTTTATCATTATGCACACCTGATTAGACCCTTATAGCCGGTTTTGGAGTGAATACACATATGCATCCATTTCCTTCAAAGAGGCAACTATTTCATCTAGATCCTATTCCAACACCATGTGAGGTGGAGCAAAGATAGTCCCAATACCCGGAAGCTTGAGAGAGCTCGTTTGGAGTAACTCCCAAACCTCTTCATCTGAGCCATTGACCCTCAGGTCATCCCGAATCCTCTACGCGTCTAGAAATGTAGTCGTAACAAGAACAACTATCCGGGTGAGATCGACCTGAGAGGGTCGGGTGGTGAGAGAGGATGGTGGAGGTGCCAATAGTTGTGGTTGTCTTCTAGGTCTCGATGGCACCCTAGAACTCTCAAACGCTACCTATGGGTGGGACCTTGCAGAAAGGGGGGATTCCCTTGCCTCAGCCACAGTAGGGGAAGCAACGAAATCATTTCCCCCTGAAGAGTGATCACTCTCTTCCTCCTCCTCATCATTCCCCAATCACAGCAAGGCCTGAACTTGAAGAGTTAACATCCCATAACCCTGGTGTGCATTAACGTAAGCCTCAAGGTCCCAGAGATATTGATTGACACTCTCTAGGTCCACATCGTAAAGGTTGTCAGAAGGAGCATATATGTAACCCAGTGCGTCGAATGCCAATTCTAATTCTTGGAGATGCTTCCACAAAGAACGGGGGTACTGGCTGCGAAAGGATGACTGGCCTTTGAATTCACCCCATTGGCCCCAGGTCGTTGGGAATGATGCATCAATATGAATGGGCAACTCTCTCCGGGCAGCTTCGAGGGCATGTGAGGAGACACCTCTGTCCATTAAAGCCTTCCCAGGAAGCACGAGACTAGAAGGGTTATGGAGAACCTTTCCCGGCCTCATTGGAGCATTATCCCCCTTATGCTTCCTATTTCTCTTAAATGGCTTAGGACTTGAGATAGTGGGCATCCACAGCCCCAACTAACCATTCAGGTACGATTTTACCAAGGAGTCGACATAGCTTTTGGATAAGAAAGGCATGGAGTCTGCAAGTGTGGGGGTCATAACCTCGTAGTCAGTGTCCTCCTGGGTGAACATTAGCCAAAATTGTCTGGCCACCAACAGATGGCAGTTCTTGTGGGTGCCATTGAGAGTAGGAGGACACAATGCCGGGACAGAGCCAAATTGATGTCTGAATCAGCAAGGCACATACCCCTCACAGATCAGTTCCCCACTGATACGAGCCACTAGAATACCCTCTTAGAGGGGAAAGAGGTAGCCCTGCTTGCTAAATTACTTTAATATGGAATTCATGACTGCGTAGGATGGAGAGGGATATGGTCGGAAATTGAAATGATCATATTTCGAGATCTGACTCGGCCGCAGACGCATATTCTGATCTGTCTATTTTCCATCCTTCTCTTGGGCCACCCACTCCTTAGGCATAACCCCGCTGGTCAATTGCAAATATGGCCGGTATACGGTACCTGGAATCTGAAAATGATTGATGAAAGAATAGAAATTATTAATATGAACTCCCAACCATCCCCAAAGGATTTGAAAAGGGCTGGCTACCCAGTTTGGCTGACTCCCCTCGATAATATTTCTAAGAAACTGATAAATCCTAGCCAGTAATGGGATGACCATGTTGATGACATTGTCTGTGGCCCGCTGTGCTTCCATAAAAAATTACAGACCCTCACGCCGCCTGTCTCACATACAGGAAACATCTAGCCACTAAAGAACATGGCCTGAAATTCCGCCAGACAGACCAACTGATCAACACCCGACACAAGTTCCTAGACCGATTTGTTGAACTGGCCTTCCTCCAGAATCAGCCAAAAGCTGCCCCTCTGCCTTCGGGACTCAATCGAAGGACAGGTCATGGGCCTGCGTGGAAAAGTAATAGACATTATCTCTCTGTAAAAAGCATTGAACCATTCACGATATGGGACAAGTGGTTTCGGAGATATATCCTTCGAATACTCTCGGGACCGATCAATGAGCTGCTTCAACAAGGGAGGAGTCCTCTTTTCGTTATCCCACACAGAAGGGGGAGGCATGAATTCATCATACATGCCTCCAACAATTGGGATCCCTGAAATCTAGGAGACATCCCAATGACTGATACCCACCTCCCCATGGACTAGATGGAATGTGTTGGTATCTGGACCCCAACGGTTCATATGCTTCTTGGCAAGGGAATGGGGATGATCGGTATAGGTCTGGGACACCCAGGCAGCTTCATATAGACCCACGTATCGCAATTCCGCTTCAAACTCTACACAGCTCTGGCGAACCCTGAAGGGCCACCCCCAATCTAATGACTTAAACACCCCTCCAGGACAGAGGTCCCGATCAACTGACCAGACACGTTTGTTATTTACCATAGCAATGCAGGAAATGCTCTAGTAACAGTGAATTGCCCCATCCTACTGATGTTGTTCTCCTATCTAGGACACATTAAGGGACTCAGCAGCTGTATCCCTTGTGGTAGGCCACCCTCTGGTGGTTATCAAAACTTGAAGGATAATACTGGTAATTATCCATGCTGCGGGATTGTTGTTGCGAGATGGCACTAGAATTGGTGTATCGGACAATAAACTGAACCTGTAGGCAGAAAGTCTATTGGAAAAGGGATACTCCTACAGTTACTTGGAGAGAAAGTTTTCAAGTAGGGCTATAGTGGAGTGGGGGTGGACTCCATCCTAAAAAGAGTTGGCCACATCCTTTATGTTTTGATCACCAATCGGAAGAGGCTCGGTAGCAAGCCTAATCGCAGGTCGAGAAGGAACCATATTTTATCCCCGCATCATGGAAACCATACAGATGGTTAGTCCAAAATTATAAAAATTGGAAAAAACAGCATGTATTTGACAATGGAATCTCTCAATAATCCTTCATGACAAAATCTGTAGGCTGGCCTCAAAAGGTGGTTCACGACAGCTGCATCCCGCGAACCAGCCCTACGTGGAAGAAGTCCGCAATACTTTGGCCCATGGATCATTGGACAGAAAGTTGCAAACCAGGCTGTCCGGTGGAATCTCAATTCCTAATTTAAATGTTTATGTTTAGAAAACATAAAATATTTTCAACGTCTGGAAGATTTCCTATCCGTGGACCATCCAAAACCATGTAGTGATTTCCGACGCGGTCTGTCGTGACTTACTTTTTAATTGAGTAAATGTATTAGTTCATGGAAAGGAGATTGGTCTGTGGGTGAGGGAAAGTTTAAATGAGGAATAGTTCATGGAAACTGAAGCTGGTTCACGGATGAGGAGTTTCGCGAAGGAGTAGGCGCACGGAGAAAAAAAGTGAGAGCTCCATTTTCGCGAGGAATCCGATAAAAGGAAAGGGTAGGGCCCCCTTATTTATAGGTGCAGTCCCCTACTGGGTCCACTCCTCTACCACAAACTATCCATGTTTTAGGACCACTCTACATCGAAATAGCCTCTTCTTCGTTCCAATCGGATCCCATTCTGATGGGGGGAATTTGTAGGGTCCTGAAAAAGCTGCAAAAGAGAATGGAAATCCCCCTTAATTTGAGAAAGTATTCTACCCAATTTTTCTCAATAAATTGGATAAAAATATGGAGAATACACAATATTGGAAAAGGAAGGACCGATCCATGCACTGGTCCAACATTGATGGTATGCGGCTCGTTCCGTGATCCACCCCCTCCACGGACCAGCGTCGTTCGCAAAACAGAGGTGGGAACCCCTCTGTGGGCGTGAAGCAGGAAGGGTGCCAGGCCGGTCCACCGTCAAGAACAGCCCCACCCACGAAATGTTCCAACCGGCCAAGATGGAACGCACTGTCATTCTCAGAATAGAGGCGGATCCCTTCGCGGCCACAAAACACCCCCCGAACCGATTTGGTTTGTGGGTGAGTTGCATTTAATGACCCCCCACGAGTTGTGGATTGACCAAGTCATTCGTAAACCTTGTTTTCACTCATGGGCCTCTACAAAAGGAGTTTCATGACGATAGATACATCTCCTTACCCCTCTATAAAAGGACATCTAGGGGGAGAAGAAAGGGATTGATCGAATTCGGGTAGAAGAATTCAGAGATCGGGGGATCGATTGACCAGACTCCATCAGTGAGAAGGTTTGGAGATCGACTACTAATGGAAGGATTCCAGAGGAAGGAGAATAGGATTTCATGAACATAAATGTTCCAATTCACGAACCCTAATAGGTATAAAAATGGAAACAAATTGATAAGGAACAGAAAAATGCAGAACAAATTGGTGAACTGCAAACTTAAAATAAAAAAACACGAGCCATGGCCCCTCCACGGATGTAATCCCCGCATACCAGGGAGTATATGCCCCTTTTTCAATCCAACGCACCATGTAGCACCCTCCTACACGGGCGAAGCCCTGACTAGCGAACCCCCAACCGACGATGCCCCTGACCACCGCTACTCGCGTAGACTCCACCGCGTACCAACCTGGTACGCGGGCTGAACCCGAAGCCGCATACTACACTGGTATGCAGATGACCTCTCTAGCCACGTAGAACCCCCAACGCGAAGGGTTCCACTCCTCATGGACCCGTTCAGCTTGACAACAACTTCAATGTTCCCATTCCCTGAGCTAGATAAAACCCTTCCAATCTGGTTCGATCCTTCGCAATCCCTTCATTGGCCTATTCCTTGGCCCCGGGCCAAGGCCTCTTCTGAAGCCACCAGAACCATATGATGAAACATTCAGGCGCATCAGTGCACCACTTTGAGTTCACATACCCATGGTAGGTGAGGACAAAGGGGTTTCCCTAACACTTGAGTAGATTCCCGAAGATTTTCTGGGTTCACATCCCCACAGTGGTGCAGGGTCTGAGCCCATGAGTCCCCTTTGTACATATCCACTTGCCAGGATTGAGGGACCCCGCTCACATTTCCTTTTGAAGAGCACTAGCGGCGAGCACTTATCTCCTCTCCTAGGTGTGGCTGGGCATCCCTCCTAGAGTAATCCCCACACCATCCTCATTGGAAGAAAATGACCCTTCCCCTCTCATCACAGAAGGTTCATTGCTCCGATGCACGACTCCTACCATCCTCCAACATCAAGGATAAGAGAGCCAATGGTCCCAGCCTTCTCCTCTACTCGTCGTCTTCCTCCCCTTCCCTCGACAGTGAGAATGTGTGAGGCTTTCCAAGTCTGTTGCATTATCTTGTTTCTCACACTGAGCATGACTCACATGGGCTTAGAGATTTGTGATGGTCACGACGTCTGCACAACGACGACACTCAAAATGAACTACATGGGTTTTGATACCCATCTCCTAAGAAGGGTACGAAGGAAGCCTCCCCAAGGTTCAATCCCAATTTGGGCCACTAACCATGTGTAAGTCCCAATAATTCCCCTCAAAATGAACTATGTGCGTTTTGATCCCTATTTCTTAAATAGGGTACATAGGATGTCTCCCCAAGGTTCAATCCCAACAACAGGAAACTATCACATGTAAGCTCTAATCTCCCAGAACAAAGTGGACTTTGATCCTTGACCAACTGGGATACGTAGGAAACCTCCCCGAGGTGCAAGCCCGATATCTAACTCTGATACATATCCTTTACTTTCAGACCATGTCCTCATGACTCTAGTAGGACCATATCTAGGCCCAGGAAATTGCTTCCCTTGGGACTCCTGGGCTGCTTCGGCTTAAGTCCCGCACCAACTTTGACCGGGCGTCTCTCACCCGGGTGTCCTTGACACAAGACGTTAAACTGAACGGTTGGGTCCTTGTCGCATGAACTTAAAAGGTAATGTGTCCCGTCATGTAGCACCGAACTATGTGGATTCTGATCCCTCTCATGAGGATACGTAGGAAGTTCGTATCACGGGTTCGATCCAAACACTCATGTCGTTATCTGTCCCCCTAGATGACAATAAACTCCAGAGTGCCCAGTTATGAGGCTTCAAACCCATGTCTACTCAATGATTCCAAACTCCTCGGAGTCATTAATCCCAATTAGGGATGGTAAACCTCAGGCATAAATGACTCTGCATCCCTACGTTCAGTTAACCATTGCCAACTAAGGGGTAATCCGTGGATACTATGCTTGGGGATAAACCAAAGATTCGTGAACATATAATTATGTCTTAAATCTATAAGAGAGTCTCATAATAGGAAATAATTACCCCCAAAAGGGTGCGATGAGCCCGACATCCCATCCTATTGACCAATGTGAGTTCTTAAGAATCGATGGCTGAATCACCCAGCGAACGTCTGCCTTTGGAAAGCAGGCCCATGGATCATTGGATACGGAACCATTGGGCATTTTGAAACAAAGACCGATAAACCAAACCTAATCGATTGAGCGGAACTCAGCCCTCCATAAGATCGACCTTCAGGCATGTCGTTCTTACCACCCTCAGTCGAAACACCAACTATAGAGATCGAGGATTAACATACATGGATATTATATCATTTTAGATAAATATTCTATACATTAAAAAAAATACATTCCTGGTTACATTAATTGTTTAGTGTTTTTGGAATCATGGAAAAAAAATTATATCCTGGGGAAATATCTTCAACATCTCCCATAAATATCCCCACCTTTATTACTTCTACATAAAACCTTTCCTCATAACCTAGGGAAATGAAATATAATGGGTGAGATAGATTCTCAGTAAGGGTAAATAAAGTAAATGAGTAATCATAACATGGAAAAGGGTATAGAACTTAAGAATAACATTTTAAGATCGTACCCTAAATATTTGATATCATAATAATCAACATCAGTTCGTAAGATATAGATCATAAGAGAATTACAAGAATTTATCATGAAATCATAACACATGAATAAGAAATGTAATTTTTTGCATGAACATTCATTTAAAACATTGTGAACATGTATAAGTATAAAGAGGTTAACCCATTAAGTTAAGGACATGAAATTAGACCCCCACATCAACTTATGAACATTCAACTAGGTCTATGCATAATATTTTGAACATGTGATCAGGTTCACACACAACCTTATGGACATGAAAGAAGGTCTATTCCTATCAGTGTGAATGTGTAATTAGGTTCACGCATATCCTTATGGACATGAAACCAAGTCCATGCACAACATTGAGAACATGTAATCAGGTTGAGGCACAATGTTGTGAACATGTAATCAGGTTCACTCATAAACATATAGACATGAAACCATGTCCACGCATAAAATTATGAACAAGTAATAAGGTACAATCATATAATTGTGAACGTGTAATTAGGTTCACAAATAAATGTATGGACATGCATCCAAATACATACAAAACAATATGAACATGTAATCAGGTTCACACATTACATTGTGAACATGAAATCAGGTTCACACATAACATATATACTCATTATTCATCCATAATTTCCCAATGTGATAAAGGGAGATATAGTCCCACCCATCTAAAAATAAAATCATTCATACATGTTTCAAAAGATAATAAAACTTCATTATATAATGACCTATAAAAAGAGATGGGTTTAATAAACATCAAATGATAACCCATGAAATGAAAGGTGTATCATTAACAATTCCTCACAACCAAACCGATTTAAAATAGATAGGTTTAATAATCATTCATCCAATAATAACTTATAAAATAAAGCATGTTTCAAAATAATATATACTATGGAATTGAAATTGGTGTTATAAGATATATTCCATGAAAACATAAACCAATCATGAAAGGATATGAATGGGGAATTTGGACAAATACCTATAAGGTTGTGAGTAACATCGTCAGATTTCATCTTAGATATAAAATCAAATAGAAATATATTTTAATAACATTTATTTAGGAAATTATCCTTTATAAGTTAATAAAATATATTTAAAACATAAAAATATTTTGAAAACCAATTTCATAAAAATTAACATGAATGATTATAATGATATTTTATAATACCTTTTGGAAAAAATTTCTTTAAAAACACATAAAGAGATTTTGAAATCTTTTTGAAAACCATTTATTTGATAATAACTTTCAAAACATTAAATAAGGCTTTAAAATTATTTGAAAACAATTTTACATGAAATATACATTGATAACATATAAATCATTGATTTTTTTTAAAAAAAAAATCATTGATTTTTTTAAAATAAATCTTTATATTAAACATGAAAAATAATATTCACATAAATGATGGTGGGTAAATATGTACATGGTGTATGAGGTTAAAACAAAATTCCTTTTGGTACAGTAAAAAACATAGAAAAATGCCTTCTTCAGAAAAAGACAAGAAGAATCATTTGAAAAAATTTGTAAAAGAAAACAGGGTAAAATTTTCTTTTAAATCGTATAGTATAATAGTAGAATATTCATTGAAACCCTTTTTTAGATAACATTAAATTTAAGGAACATAGATTTCTGACTAAAGAGATGGCAAAATCAATATATTTTAAGAACAATTTCTTAAGTATCTTATGAACCAAAAAGTAGGAAAATTTTAAAAATACATGTATATATCCTTAATAACCATATTATTAGAATATTTTTTAATTTTTTTGAATGACTTATAATATGGTTTCATCAATGGAACCATAAACATAAAAAAAATATTATTAATCAATGAGATTATTTCAATAAACTCTTTCCACTTAGTAAATTTGAACTATACTCCCCATTTTAGAAAATGAAATTAAATGAAACTTAAAATATAATGAAAATAATTAGATTCATTATATAACACTTACAAGGTATTATATACACATAATGTAAAAATATAGGTTCATAACATGTCATGTGTCTCAAAGAATATAAATTGAGGCAAAATTAATATATAGATTTCATAACTTTTGAATTATATTTACTATGAAATAATATTCATAAATTGGATATCTAAGTACCTATAAATTTAATTTTACGACTAATATAAAACATACGTAGTAATAATATACACAACTCAATTGGAATTTCTGGTGAATAAAGCATGTATCTTAGAGAAACAGAAAGTGAGATGAAATCCCCTTACCTTGTGTTTTGACTCTCTTAGTACTCATACAAGAGTCCTGTAAATTCAATTTAATTTTTTAGACATGTTTTAAATAATCATGTTTATATATTTAATACCATATATGGTTTTATTAGAACCATATATTACCCACTTGTTAATAATCCTATGTTAAGGTTTCACTTAGGGTAATATTCACTTTATTCTTCACATCAATCTTAATTTTCTATATCTCTGGTCCTTATATTTATATCATGATTCTAGATTTTAAAACATAATATAAATATAATTTATATTCTATATATGTTTATAATAATAATCTATATAATATATATTTACTAAATGGAATACACCGTTCAAGGAGACGGTCAATTGTATGTATGCATGAATGTTGTTTCTATTTTTTGTCATATTGAAAGAATAAAGGAAAATGAGATACATTTATATATGTATATAATATCATTAAAGTATAATTTAAATGTTATATATTTCATACAAGTTCACTAAAACCATCCTTAATACATTCCATATAGTGTGTGAATGAATCACATCGCTTTGAGGGGGAAGTAGTCCACACTTCCTCAAACGAAATTATCCAATTTAGACCAAACAGAAAGTAAAAACAATTTGTTCTAAAAATAATAAATAATATTTTAGAAATAATAAAAATAATATATTACATATATAAACATATATTCCATAATAAATTCAACCATGAGAACTGGTAGAGGAAAAAGGAACAGTCATTGTTTAATGAGGTATTAGGTCATCGTACAAGTAAAAGGTATGTTTACTACCCATTAAGTAGTGTTGTGAAAAATAATAGGTTGAATAATTAGAATATAAAAATATAATTATATTTACCATTATGGTTTTTAATACATTCATGAAATAAATAGATTGGAGGGGTGGAAAAAGAAAATAAATGAATGGATCTTAAGAGAAGACGTTACCTCTTAATTGGGTGACTATTATTGGTTTATGAAAAAAGGCATCCTAGGGTTTATTTATGACCAAGGGAAGGATTATAAGAGGATGTTATGTATTTTTGGAGCTTATTTGAGCATATGTTGGGTGATACAAGGGGCTTGAGAGGTTTCAGGTTGTGGGAGGAGAGGAGGCCTTTTTATAGTGAGGGAGGAGTGGCACTCTTGTAAATTTTTGAAAAGAAAGATACACCAACATTTTTCATGTTGAATGTGGATCCAATAATTCACCCAATTTTATACAATGGGGTTATATGGTCTAAATATTTCCATATAATGGATTTTGTAAAAGATTATAGGTCATTTTTATACTTAAATTTAAGCATTATCCCTTAGTTATGTTTAATTTTACCTAAATCGATGTAATTAATTTTAATTGCATTCACTAATATTTTTTTCAAAATTAATGTTGAGCCAATTATACATTATAAAATATATTTATTACAAATATTGAATCAATTTTTTCAAATTAAATTTTTAAAAGTGGTAGAAATTAATTTAAAAATAATCCCACTGGTAGGACGACACAACTTGTTTTTAAAGTAAAAATGATCAAATGTTTTCTATGTTTTTATCCAATTTCAATGTTAAATAGGATTCAGTGAAATAAATTGGATTAATTGATAAAAATATTATATAGTTTAACTTTTAAACAAATTTAAAACAATGTTATCCTTATAAAAATGATTTATGAAAAGATAAGTATTGTACTAAAATATAGTATTCCACTATTCATTAAAAAATGAAACATTATTGAAAAATAAAAAAAATCCTGAGCTAATTTTTATTTTTATATTTAAAAGATAAATTATATTTTGAAATATTAAATATCTAAAATTTCTAAATTATGGATTTAAAATGAGCTGTCCATTACAAGGAGGTAAAAAAATTATTATATAAATAGTGGGTTTTAAGCATAAACATTAGTTTGTTCTTATCTTATGTCTATCAAACCTATCGGATGAAAATAAAAAATATAATACTGAATAAATAAAATATATATAACATTAATATAAATCAATAATTATATTTAATTTAATTTATTATGGAAATAAATCCGTATTACCATAATAATATTTTCATTTAAATGCAACCAGTTTTCAAATTCATTTCGAATTAATTGGTAACTAATGAATTCATCTTATATTTTTGTAAAACATATATTTTCATAAATTAATTAATAATATTCACAACCTATAATTTAATAACTATTTTATATCTTATTATATTAAATAATAACAATATTGTTTGGCAAACTTAGTCTTTCATGTTACGTAAGTCATCGAGTATGGTCATTGTTGCATGGAACACAAGCTAACCTCCGTGTTCTATGTAGAGAAAGATAAATTTATTTTTTTGTGTAGTGAATAATTAACATGTTTTCTCTTATAATTCAAGCCTAACATATTTATTTATTATATAATATACTATCCATAGTTTTGTGTGAAATGAAAAATATTAAAAAGGTTAAATCAATTCTAAAAAAAATCTCAAAATCTCCGGGTGTTAAATTTTTATAACTAACTTATGGAAATTTTAGAACATTTATTTTTTAAAAATAATTTTATTTTAAGTTTATTTATTTCAAAATAATCTTAATATTAATTCTTGAAAAGTTTATAAAAATATTAATTTTTCATAGAATGGTGAAAAATACTAATAATTATAAAAAATGTATTTAATTTTAAAGTATTTATATGGTTATTTTTTTAAATTATAATTATTTTAATTTTATTTCTAACAATACAATTGTGGGTTTTTAAATGGGTTTTATACATGAATTTATTTTTATTAGATTTTATATTTAGAGGGGTTATTTTAAAAAAAAACAGTTTTCCATGATTTTTTCAGATTTATTTTAAAATTAAATTATTTAAATTATGTATTTTAAATTTCCAAAAAATAATACCATATTTATAATTAGTGGTTCCATATTTGGAAAATAGTTACATTTAATTTTTTTCAATGTTAATAGTAACCTTTGTAATTTTTATTACCATTGTAATGGGTCAATTGAGTAATTTTTGTTAAATATAAATTTTGAAGAACTATTAAAATTTTAAAATACTAAACTAAATATTATTTTATGGATATAGATCGACTATAAACAACTAATTGTCTCATTTATAGCGTTTTGGTCTAAATGGATAATATTTTTACCTTTATATTATATTATTTATAGAATATACAAATATGGAACACTATTGTTATTAATAAGTGTAGTATTTTTTATATGGTGATATGAAAAAGATATGTCAATATATAAATAATAATTAAAAATTTAAAAGATTTATCTTCATCATGGTAATTTATTTTTTATATTTTGGGAAAAAATACTTACATTAAATGCTTTCACAATGTTGATGTAATAATTATTCAATTATTGAAAAAATCAAATAAATCATATTAAAAATAGTAAAATAAATATAATTTGAGATAAATAGTGTTATAAATTGATTTTATTGATTACCTTATCATGTTAAGAATATAATAAAATATATTTTTTCTAATTATATGTTTTATAATGATATTAATAAATTTAAAGAAAATGACCGTTCTTAAAATTGACATTATGGATATTTTATGGTAAATAATATTAAGTGATATAAAATTCCAAAAAAACATAAATTCTGTAAAATTTTTCATACAATGTTTAAAATATAAATAATCGTCTATTATTTTGTCTTTTTTTATTTTATATTAACTCTATTAACCGTCAAATAAGAGAAGGTCATGTGAGGATGGTATGAGTTATAATGGTTAAATAAGTGTTAAAACCAAAATATAAGGGTTGAAATATAGTCAATACATATCTAACATTTATTGTATGAGTTTTTTCAACCCATTATAATATTATTTACAAAATAAATCTCTTTTTAAGTCTTTTTTAACAGAAAATTAATTTATATTAATTTATTATTTGGTGAAATGCCAAGAGTTCTTATCTCCTCCCTTATAAAAGAGAAGCTCTTCTTCTCATTTCTTCATACATAAAATATGGTTTGGTTTTCCAAATATCTAACCCAATACCTTACTATAAAACCTATACTCATTATATAGGTCTTTTTTATTTAAAATAATAAACTTATAGGGATTAAGGTATTAAGAAAATGAGGTTTCTCAAATAAAAGGAATAGTTTTGAAATTGACATTTTAGTTTTGTTTCTTCTTCAACATCTTTAAAATATTTTTCAACCAATTTAAAATATTAAATATATTTATCCTAAAAATAATTAATTTTTATTATGTTTTTTGAATGACCCATATCCATATCATTTTCAATAAAATGAGAAAATAAATCATCATCTCTCTATATGTCGAACCACAGCCTCGTGAACCGATGTAATTTGTTTTCCATAATCATCTCCCAATAAATGTTATAAAAATGGAATTATTGTTTATATTTTATTTTCATGATATTTTTATCATTGTTAAAAGATAATTTATCACCTGAAAATTTACCTTTCCATGCATAGAAAAATGATAACATCATTCATGCGTATGTGTGGACTACCACCTCCATGAAGAGATGTGATTTTTTTTCCATCACTACAACACATGGATGATTTATATATTCATTTTTAAAAAAATTAAAAATATTTATATATGATATTATGAGAAATTTTAATTATAAAATGATACTTATTTTCTTTTTTTAATGATTGATGAAAAATAGAAAGGTTACTCATGCGTACATGCGGCATACCATCTCCATGATTGGAACATATTTCATTTTTCATGACCATATCTAAATGATGGATTTAAAATTATAATTTATAAATATAATAAATATTTATTTCCTGAATATTTTTCTTGATATGATTTAATAACGATCTCTTTAACCACAGTCAACACACCAAAGTCATTCTGGATTTATGAACTGAATATTGTCAATACCTCTGACGTGTACATAAATAGTCACATAATTGTTATAACAATGAACTATGTGAATTAACATGTATAATAATATTTAAATTGGTTATAATGAAATTTAAAAATTAACCAAATATTATTATTAAGGATGATAAATAATGTACTTGATAAATCAGGCTTAATGTTGGGGAATTCTTTACTAAATTTCATTTCTTTGGGTTATACTTCTACTTCACTGATTATGTAATTATTGGATTATGTTTGAAATGAATTTAAATTATCTTAAATTTTCTATCAACTTATTTTATGTGGATTTATATCTGATACACATAATCAATTATTTTCATTAACATATGTATCAATGATATTGTATTTTACAAAAACATTCTTTTTTAAAATCCTAATTTAAATATTCCCTTTCATTTTTTACAAGAGTCAAATAGAGATGTCTTTTTAACTTATACAAAAATATTGTATTATCTCACCTTCTTGAATCCTTAATGTTTTGAACCATCCTTTAATATATTACATGGTTACTTTCAAATATATTTTTTTCATTTTTATGTGTGCATTATTCTATTAAAATAACTAATTTTCCATAAGGAATGTTTTTGTGATGCAAGAATTCATGTTTTATGGTTATGTTATGGTTCTTTTTAATTGTTTATAATGATTATTTGTTATATGATAAACTAATTACTATGGGTTACATGATATACCTCCAATTCCATTGGTATTTTTGAAGTTATCGTGATGGTTATTTGATGTGTGACTACCATGGCTACTCTATGTGTAATTGCGAGGGTTTGGTCAAGTATAACAATGACGATTATTTCATGGTAGTCTTAAGGGTTACCTCATAAGTAAGTGTGATAATATAATGATTCCCCTAGTAACCTTTATGATTTTTGTATTATTAAAATGTTTTTACGTAAATCTTATATTTTTCACTAGGTAAGTTACTGGGTTTATGTCAATAAGAATGTATATGATATTTTATAAGACGAAATAAATTACGTTGTGAAATAATTATCATGGGATGGTGATGTTTTCAAGTAATAATTTATCTGTTTTAATTTTCCCATTAATATTTCTTATAAAATTTTTATGGAATGACTTTGACATAAAATATGATTTCTTCGGTAATAAATATTTTCTTTAGTACACAATTTTTATTTTGAAAATGGTTAAATTTTATATGTATTTGTTGAATGATGATTTCATTCTTTGTTCTAAATCCCTTACTGAGGATTTTTTGACCGTTCTATGTTTTAAAAAAATTCCCCATGTTTATGGATTATTAGGGACTTGTATGAGATAAAGATGAAAATAGTGAAATTTTATCATGAAAGGAAATAATCCTTTATTTTAATGAATTTTGTTTTATGGAATAAAATGGAAAATGTGTATAATTTTTCCATTATAATATATAGTTTAATTTGTAAGAGTTTTTCATTTTTATCTAAAACACTAAACCAAACAAATCCATGGAATTTTATGACAATTCTAGTTAAAAAATAGAAGAATATATAATGATTATAGTCAGATCCTTACATATGATGTTTAATTTTAAGAATAGTCTTGAAATAAACAAGTATAAAATTAAAACATAATCATTCACTTATATAGTATAAAACCACTAGGGGTGAATTTTAATTATTATAATATTTTAAAATAATTAAAATAATAATATGTATTTTAGTTTTATAAAAAAACACTATTTTTAAAAAGGAAATTTTTTGGACTAGTTTCAATAACAAATGAAATTTTAGATGGGCAAAATTAGAATTGAAAATTGAGACTTGGGTTTCCCCAATTGGATTCATTCTAAAGAATTCCGAGGATGTACTTTTTTCCAGATCATTTCCCTTGGTATGTTGATAAGGGAGTGTAGAGGATTATTTTCATAGAGTATTTATAATGGAATTTTTTTTGGATGTGAGGAAAATGATCTATAAAATGGTTATTTATATAGCCATGGGAGAGGGGTATCTTTGGATACAATATTATTATTCAGGATATATGATATTAATAGTGTTTGTTATTATGACTTTTATTAGTTTATTTTTAAGATAGACATATTAATGTGACATCTTAAAACCTACATAAATAAAATCAATCATAAAAATATTTCTTTTAAAGTAAAGATTCATTAATTGTTATTTATAAAATAAAAAAATAATTATGTTTTGAATGTACATTTACAAATTTTTCAATTTAGTATTTTATTTTTCAAACAAATAAAATACTCATTAGATTAATTTTAATTGATGAAAAATGATTTATTGTTTTTAATAAATATTTATATAATAATGATATCATAAAACATTAGATATTCATGAAAATATTTATTTCATTATTCATAAAAAGTAATCATTTTTAGAAAAATAATAAAAAACACTATCAACCAATTCTGACTTTATTATTCATAAAAATAAGTATTTTTATCAAATTAAAATTCAAAATATTATATAAAATTAAATAAAATTTTATATTTTATAGAAAAATATATCTTGAATAATTTATACATTTTATTATTATGAGTGATCACATATCTATTTATTAACTATTAATTATTATGGGAATGATAATTTATTTTAATATATATTTGGACACAAATATTTTTCAAATTTAGGTTATTCTAATATTTTAATGTTGTGGTTGAATCCACGGTTTATTTGGGGAAAGGGGATATAGTACAAAGAAAAGCATAAAAGAAACAATAGAGGGATGTACTTGGAGAGACTAAAACACAATACCTCACCAAGAACCACTGGGGAAGATACCATTGAGCTCCACCAAATAGGGATATTATTCTAAAATTTAAATTAAAAAAAGATATTTTCCTAAATATATTAAAGAAAATTTTATTTAAAAAATTACATATTTATTATTTAGTTTATATAATTTCGAAAAACATTTTATATAATTCTAATATTTTTTAAATTATTTTAATTATTGAAAATATTATATTTTTTAGGAATTATATTACTCTCATCCATCATATTTATATATATCTATTTTAGTGGTACGCCACTATTCCAATAATCATGTACCTTTCCAAATATTCAGATAAGTTTTACACTCACAATAAATACCTTATATATACTTTATTATTCATTGAAAAAAATTATTATTAATGTTAATAATACTTTATGTAAAAAATTATAATTAAATTTATATTATTATACATTAGATTTAATATATTATTCCCTAAGCTTATTTTTCATGAAGACCACGAACCTATATATTTACAATTTATATTGATGTTATTTAATTTTTTTATTAATTCATTAAAATATGGTTAATTTTGTGATGTATATTTTTACTTCATATATAATGTGTCATTGATGAAATAAATTGAGTATGTTTTTATTATGTTCTGTATGTGAATTTTACTATATATTTTTCATAAATATGAAACATATATATATCGATAAAACAAATTATAATATTCGAAATATCTAGGTTGTTACAAGTTAGAAACCACTGGCTACCCATTTATGGTTTACTTTCCATTTAAGGTGTTATGTGCCATTTTTCATTCAAAATATTATAAAACTTCCACATTTAATTATTATAACAGTGTAGATGAAAAATATATATGTTTGTTCTAAATAGAATCCTTCATGACCACACATGGGATATATTTTATAACATCCCATATTTTCAATTTGAATTTCATCATTTCAATTATATATGTGTGCAATGTTTAGGTATAATGTCTAATAAAAAACACATGCACCACATAATAAAAAAACATTAATTTATTTCATAAATGTATAAAATTGTATATGATGGATAAAAAAACTTCATAAATATAAAATAGTACAATGTTACAACAAAAATAAATTAATAAGGTCCTCAGAATTTTCAAATCCATTGGGACATAATCTCCTTGAAATATTAAACTGTTGAACATCACTGTAAAACAATATCAAAATAATAAACATATTATTGGGATATTATAAAATAAATATTTAATAGTGAAATAAAACTATGTCAATTGTGAATGAAATAAAAAATAGGAATTTATAAAAAGACATTAGTCAATATAACTATTTGAATAGTAACATGACTAATATATTAGTAACCGGACTTCTAAAATAGTAACTAAACCATTAGAATATACAACTTCCCATTAGAATTGATAACTATCTTGTAAATAAAACATGGAGTTTATAAAATAAGAAAAAAATAAATATTACAAAGAAATAAAATAAATTTTGTTTTTTGGATTATAAATGAATAATTAACAATAAATTTTAATAATGTATGTTTAAATTTATGTTGTAAATTCCTAATTTTTTGTCCACATTTAAATGTTAAATTTAACTATTTCAATATATTATTTTCATCAAATTGATTTAATTTTCTGAAACAACACTTATAAATTATCCAAGTGTGATTTTTTAATATTTTTTTTAGAAACATGAATTTTTCAAATACAGTATTTTTTAGGGAATAATATATTTATCTGAATAGTAAAAATAATTAAAAAAGTTATTTAAAGAATTAAATTATGTATAAAAAGATAAATTATAAATTTATAAATTATAATATCATATTATAACCCAAAAATGTAAATTCTGAATTCAAAGGAGATAATTTATTCGTTAAAAGCTATTTCTGATTCATTTCATTATTTATTTTGTTTAGTTTATTATTAAAAATTACATCTGTAGAGGAATGGAATATAATACATTAATATATATATTTTTACTTAAATAATATTCAAATTAATAATAAATTCTAATATTTCAAGACATGGTCTGAAAATAATATTTTTTACATTATTTCAACCCAAAATACCCATCCCCTCAAAATAAAAATACCCAGTCGTAGCACCACGAAAAATCAATTCAATCTTTTATTTCATTACTGAATTTTTATTAACTCTACTTAATAATTATAGTATCATCATTGACATTTATTTATCACCCCACTATCAACTTACATGGGAATAGGGCCTTAGTATTGGAGAAAACATTAAGAACAAGGTCACATTCCATCCATTTTCCTTTTATTCTCTGATTTTTATTCTACCACCAAATTTATATTTCAAAAAAACCTATTAAATATTATTATTTAGTAAATGAAAATTATATTAATTATATTATTCTAATGATACAATTTTATTTATAAAATATGTGTACATATTATCTATACCTCTCTGATATTACATGTCTTGTTAATGATATGTTTTCCCACCTATGATGGTGTATCCAATTATTCATTTATCAAAACCATTATAGATGGTGAGTGTATAATACATATAATATAAACATATTTATTTATTTATATTATTATTATTTATGATGTAATTTATGCAATATTAAAATAAATATTATTTAAAATACTGAAATCAAAACATAAACAGAATAATTCAACCAAATATGTCATCAAATACATTTTATAAATAATTTAATTTTAATAAAACAAAATTCCAATGATTATAATTTTTTGATAATGAAATAAATGTATATAATTAGTGATCAAGGATTTCGTAATCATATGTTTACTATATAGGACATCTTTACGTTATGAATCAAAACATGACCTAAGGTATAGGGACTCTCAAACTCCTTCTTTTACTTTTGTATTGTACTATCTATTCCCATATCATTTCCTAGTGATTCTTATAATTTTTTATTTCAATACATAAAAATTCACATTATTTTATTTCTAATTTCTTCTTTTATGGATTTTCATGGTTTTATATCATTGTTATTACTATTGGGTGACATTCACTGACTATTAACAATGATTTTTTTCTCATAATCAATCTTCGATTCTTCATATATCTTTTCTTATTTTCTTAAAAATCTATGATATTTTACTTGATGAAACCCTCAAATTTTCTAAATATTTAATTTATTATTTTTGTAAATCACCAAATATTATTCATCGTTTTATGATTTATGATATTATTAAAAAAATCATTGTTCCGATGTTTTTATTATATGTATATTCTTGATGTAAGTTTATTCCATACATGACATGAATACTTAGGATCTTATAATGAAGTGAAAGGTGGTCTTGTAACAATAAATCACTATAATTCCTTGATTAATGAATTAAATATCATAAGATCATTATGTGATGACGCGATGCAGTTAAATTTTTCTGTATTTTTATGTATTAACAAGATGAATTAGTGTTTCTTTTTTATTTACGATGCCTTAGTCATGATTCCCCACTAACAATATATCATTTTTATAAATGTGAAAAAAATTATATATATGTCAAGTTAACTCCATTTAATTGAGGTTATGATCATTAGCTTACAATGTAACTAATATTATTATTCTCACCCTTTTACTCATATTGATTCATGTATCACATTCCTTATTTTTATTCATCCACTTACTAGGCTTTTGGATTACCATTTCATTAATGTATGTCCCTGGGTGATTAAATATATATAGAAAATTTTTAAAAACTATAAGAGGACTGCTTTGATATATTTAAATAATGATCAATATTTTATGTTCCTTAATAATATATATATAAACATACTTTTTTATGATAATAATCTATTCAATTTTATGTGGTTTAATTCTAAATATACTTCTCTATAAAATGTTTTAATAATCCTGTATAGAAGGTAAAAGTTTCTAAAGTTTTTATCAGATAGTGGTTTAGTGGATTTGGGAATAATTTTTATAAAATGAAATTTATATTAAATTATGGTATTTCATAACTTATTAAAATAGAATTGATTTAATCCTATGAATAATTCTATACCCATGATATATTGTCTTATGTTTGGATATAATATTTCATATTTTATAAAAGGGTTTAAACTATGAGAAAATAAGAAAGCAAAACATGTGATTGATAAATAAATGATTTTATAAAAAATCTTGATACAATGGAGTATGGAGTGAAAACCCTCAGATAGATACTTAACCACTTATTCTGGTTTATGAATCAAATAAAAAACTATGTGGAATATCCACCCTCACCCAAGAAGGAGAAATTAACTATTGATTCTTGCCTATAATAATTACAACCTTCATATAGAAAGTCATCGGATTTTCTTATTATGGAATAATAGATCCCCTATATAGGAGGGATATTTTATATGATTCAATTTTTTAAGAAATAGAAAATTAATCTAGACATTTACCATTTGGAATTTAAAAATGATATATAGTAGTAAATGATCAAGAATACAAGTCAATGGATAAAGTTGAATTAATGAATTGGGAATACATAAAGAGACTATTTATTCATATGTACTTACCTTATAACCATATAATCACGATAGAGAAAAAAATATATCTTTAGGAAATAGGTTATAAATATATTGTGATATAAGAATATAATTTTACAACCATTTAATGGTGCATTAGTAGTTTAATTTTAAATAATGAGAACAAAATAAATATATTCATTATTGGTTTAAAATAATATATCTAAAATGATATAGCTATATAATATTTTCGGAGTTATAAAGATGGTTTTTGATGTGATATCAAAGTAGATATATGATTTATATAATGACCTCACAAATATTGGGAAAAGAGATGATGAACTATGTTTCCTACTCAAGGATCAAATGAAAAAGGAAACATTGGTAAAAAATACAACTAATCACAAGTCAAGGATGTGGAAAAAGGAACTCATGTTTCTATTTGAAAATAATTAATAAATAATTATAGTGTATAAATATAAAGTATCAAATATATGTATTTTTAAGGGACACTAAAGGGAAAATTATTGAAAAAGAGGAAAGGCTCCACTAAATTAACTAGTGATTGTCCAACGCCTCAACACAACGAAACATGGTTGATATACTATACAATGCACCAAATATAGAGAATTTAAGGGAAATCGATGTTAGTAATCATGTTATATAAGGGAATATGTAATAGTTGATTCAATGACCACTGCAGAAGTAGAAAAATAAATTGAAATGGTTAATGATATACTTACTATTCACCCATGAATGAAAAAAGAATTATTTGATTTCATATTGAATCATTATATAATGTATTAAAAGATTTAAATAAATATTTAATTACTTCATTGATATCATGAAGTAGATATATCTTTGGAAACATTTAGTAGTGTAGTTATTATAACCGAAGTTTTTATCACATCCCCAATTTGTGTATATGGTAATATTATTCTATTAAATGACATAATACATACTTTGGTAGAATTTTATATTATTATAGAAATAGATAACATCAAATTATGTAAATATAATATCAACCTATTAGAAAATGAAACAAAATTCCATATCTCAAATAGTCCCATACTTTTATAAAAATTCTAGGAAGATTATTAATAACCATTAGAAAATTATTTGGAGATATTGGTATTCATAACCCCTGAAAAATAAATATCTTCCCCAAATGGTTCTAAAAAAGGAATTTTCTAATCTCTAGGATATTCTCATAGTAATGGAATATTTTTATGTATTTATCAATGAATTTTTTATCCTTACCTCATATCACGTGTTATATTTTTATATACTACATAAACCTATTATGAGACATATATCAAAGACCGCTAGTATAATTTTAATGATATAACAGAAGGAATTAAAGAAATAAGAATAATAGAAAATTAAGATAAGTTTTCATATACTTCATCACCTAAATTTGGTATTTAAAAGTTCTCACATATAATAAAATGGATTCATAAACATTTCATTTCATAGATTACTGAGAGCTTAATGATATCACTATAAAGAACAACTATCCTCTATGAGGGATTGAGAAATTCATAAATCAACATTAACTAGATCAATAAATATAAAAAGTATATATAAATTATCAATATTAATAACTAATTGTAAATATATAGTATATTAAAAGGATATCTTTCAACAGAAGATACAAACAATATGAGATCCATGTGATTCTATATTGACATAAAAAATTTCCTAAAAATAATTAGGGATTTAATGAATATATTTTTTGAGGATTATTCAACAAATTTATGGTGTAATTTCATGATGATATCTCATATGAATATATTAAATGTAATAACTTGAGGAATATCTAAGTATTGGGATAAAAACCTAAAAAAATGAGAAGTTATACACAAATTTCAAAAAGAATACATTTTGGATATTGAATGTCACATTAATGGGTAATATACTCAAAAGTGAAGGAATATTTTTAGATAATTCAATTAAAAAGGAAACTATGCAATTTACTAGCCTATTTATTTTCATAGAGATCAATAATTTTATTCGATTAATTGGATACCAATGACATATTGTATGAAAATTTTCAAATTGTTTCAACTATTAATATAGTTAACGTGGAATAGTGAATTGTATTATTGTAAATATGAATGTAAATGAAAATTTATGGATCTAAACAAGTTGATATAAATTTAACCTATACTCACACTTTCCTAAATTGGATTATGTATTGTAATGTATAGATTTTATTCAATGAAGGTATTGGGTTGCATACTCATCCAAAATGATAAATTGATAGATTATTCCTCCGAAAAGTTAAGGAAAAATGAATATAATCACCCATTGTATAGTTTGTATTTTTTTGATCCCATAATATATTATTTTGACTAATTACCTCAATTTTGAGAATCATTCCATATATAATAATAAAATTATTTTAAATAATGTATTTATATAGGACGATCTGGACAAGAATCAATGATGATGGTGGGATTTAACCAAGGACTTTGACTACACAATTCAATGTCATCCTATGAAGGAGGTTTACTCTCTTAGAGTAAATTCACCTAATACCCAATCCATGATATTAATAAAAATATATAAAATCTCCATGGATATTTAAAGGATGGATCTAAAATCAAAATGGTGAGGATGAAATCATACCTTTATAAAGTGATTATCTAATAATCTTTTAAAAAGAAAACAAGTAGGTGTAAAGGGATGATTTATATCTTTGAAAGAAATTGAGAGAAATTAATTTCAGAAACCATTAAAAATTAAATATATATAAATATAGATTCATTATATTTGTAACTAGATCTCATGTGTTTTTTATACTATGTTTAAACATAAACTTACTAGATAATATAGATATATCATATTCCTATATTCCTCCTTAATGTACCAAGATATAGTGGGTTCATTGGGGGTAACATCATGAGAGAATACATAGAGAAGGATAATATATAAAAAAATCAAAATTATGGTTATTTTATAATTTTATTTGTGAGTATCAAAAATAAAAGAGGATGATGCAACCATTTACTATACCAAAATAGCAATGATAAAACATCACTATTTATTGTTTCATGTGTCATCCAAATTCAACTTAGAGAAATAAAACCAAATAGGTTTTATGTATTAACTTACCAAGGCTACTTAATTCATTTAAATTTGTAAATATTTCTCATTCAATAAATATGATATGAAATATTCCAAGAAATTCTTGAAGATTTATTGGAAACCAGTTCTAATCATATAAGATTGATATCTAAGGTATACCATTTTGGTTTGGAGGATTTTTCCTTAAAATTTTAATATAATATTTATCCAAATTATGTAATATCATCCATAGATCTGTAGTTATATTTCAGGGAATATCTTGATATTTTGTGAAATATTGGAAGGTTTTGATTAATTTAAAAGGAGGCTATTATAAAAATATTCCATTGGTTGTGTTATCATCTAACACCATTATCCACTCCACTATTTTTATGTCCCCATATCTATCTCTATAAGAGGAAATATGTAAAACACTAATGTGATGGGATGAAAATTGTTTATGTAAACTCTTAATAAAAATTAATGTGTAGGAAATAAAATATAAGGATCATGCAAGTTGATAAAAGAGTAATCTTGTATAGAATCGACAGACGAACTATACAAAAAATCTTTATAGATGATTGAGGTTTTATGTTAAAGTCATTTTGTTCCTCATAATAACTCCATAGAAGAGTCTTCTGGAGTTTCTATAAAATATAAATATTATACATAACTATATTAGACCATTTGATATCTCTGGTCGTGTGGGAGTTGTTTCCTACCAACTAGTAATTCTACCAAACCCGATATATGTTTATAATATAATCCGCATGTTTCTAATAAGAATATATATAGATAATACCTAAAATAAAATAAATATATAGGTGGTATAACAAGATATTTTTATCTCTTATAAGGATAATTCATCAGTGATTATGAACTATAAAGACAATGTTATACCTAATAAGGAAAAAAACCATGTTAATGTTCGTTGGTGGAACGAGAAGTACAAAGAAGCAATATTCGAACCAAATGATACAACTAATCAAACGTACATCCATTTATTATTGACTGAGTATATAAATATAAATTTTAATATTGAGTTTTTTATAGGTGGGAAGAATTTAATGACTCATACTTTTCAATATGAAAATATTTCATCTTAATAAATTTAGATATAAGGAGTTGTATGAACCACATAAACAACATAATAAGTATTAACACTACATTATTTCATTAATATAAAATAATATATATATATATATATATATGGTAATTACCCTTAGTAAAATTAAAAATACTACTACTAGCAAATAAAAATGAATAAAAAAATAATTTGATATTGAAAATATATATTTTCATGGTAACCTAGAAATAACACACAAGTGACCAACATGGAAAAATATATAAAAACCTTAGAAACATGATCAGAATTTTATAAAATATATATATATAACATTAAGAGAAAATAATGTGAATCATTATTGAAGTAATTAATATTTACTTATAATAGGTATTAATGTAATGTAACAATTTCAATAGTAATATAGCCATCAGAATAGAAAAATAGCCATTAGAGTAATAACCCAACAATTGCAATCCTCGAATAATCATTGGAATTGTAATATATCATATTAATAATATTTTAAATTAATTAGATAAATAAATATAAATATTTTAATTCCATAAAATAAATATTCAATTTAGGTAAATTATGTAATTAATAAGTATTTTTCTTAATACTTTTTTTTAACAATTTTATATAAACTTTTTTTTTATATAAATATTTAAATTTTAAAATTACCAATTATTTAAATATATTTTGATAAAATGAACATCAAATTTTAATTTAAACATTAACATATTAGAATATTAAATTTTTCACCTTTTTTATAAACATTATTTCTTGGGTGAATAGTAAAAGTATAATTTTTCAAAAAATGATTTTAAAAAAATGAGAATTATAATAACCTAATAAATAATCAAAATAGTTCTCCCATCCCAATTTATGTTTAATATGATAATTAATATATTTTAAAATAAAAAATAATAAATTTCAAAACCTAACATGATATTTTCAAAGTATAGAGTTGTGCTTTATTCATTAAAAAATATTTGTAATTATATTTCTATCACATTTATTGTTTATTATAAATAATTATTTTAGATATTAAAATCCACAAAATATATAAAAAACATATAATTTAATTAATATTTTTAATAATTTTAATAAATATGAATACTGAATGTGTTTGGATTCACATAATGTTTTATTCCTTATTTTAACCCAAAATATACATCCCATCCAAGTAAAAATAACCCCTATTTCCTTATGGGTAATCACATAAAAAATCATCATATTCACTATTATTTTATTAGTTAAATCACCCAATCATCCTAGAATTCTTATATATGTATTCAAATCACCCCACTCCAAACCTTTATTGCCTCATGGCTTTAGAAAAGGATCCATCTTTAATGACTAAGTAATATTCTTTTTCCATTTTTTTTCTTTTTATTTTTCTATTCTTCAACCACATTTCTATTTTTAAAAATAATTATTTCAAAATTATTTAATTTTCTTTAACATGATTATAATTTTATAAATTTTTTAGAGAATGTTTTTAAAAAATAAATGTATACAAATTATCTTTCTCATCCTCCTCTAGAACATCGTGTTAATAGTTATTTTACCCACCTACAATGATATTTTCAATTCTTTAGTTACCACCACCATCATGTATGGTTAATGAAATTTTTATATAATATATAAAAATTTATTTTTATATTTTTTTCCTCTTGAAATAATTTCAGTAGTCGATAAATAAATATGAATCAAAACAAATAAATCAAAAATTGAAGAGTAATTATTCAGAAAAACATGTCATCAAGCTATTATATCTCGAATGAAAAAGATAATAAATAAATTATAATGATTATAAATGACCAAGAATAACACAAATGAATATAATAATATATTAAAAGTTTCAAAAACATATGTTGATTATACATGAGTTATAAATGTGATGAAATAATGTAGGTCCTAAAATATTGGGACCCTCAAACTCATTCATTTATGTTTGGATTATATCATTTATCCCCTATAATTTCCCAATGCAACATCAAAATTTTTATTTCATATAAATTTCGTTAATTTTATTTTAAAATTTATTCTTGTATAGACATAAAAATACATATTTGTTGGGATGGATTATTATCCCTAACCAATAATTATTGAAAAATAACAGTTTCTCAAATTCAATATTCATTTCATTTTTTTGGAACAATTAACAATATTCACTAACATGTTCTCAATATCACTGTTATGAAACCCGTTCATTTTTCATAGGTTATTTCATGCCAAATATTGATGTACATTAATTTTGTATATGAAATGAATGATTATGAGAATATTCAGATTTGACAGACATGAAAAAAATAATATATACCACCATTCAATTAGCTAAAGTATTAGGTCTCATGGGATTATTTTGCATAGCTTTGAAAAAATGAGCTTTGAAGAAAATGTTTGGGATGAATATGATGTACTTAGATTTGTTCATTATGATATGATTTCTTCATAGTGATACTCAAACACTAATTTTTCAATTTGTTACATGATCTAAATTCCATATATGTTTTAAATATACACTATATTTATATAATTATATTATTATGCTTATGATTTGATGATTTATATTATGCTTTCCCATTTACAACATCCAACTATCCAATTTTTATTAAAAGGATAAACATGATACATAGGGCCAAAGGAGGTCTAAAATAATACAGACCAAGGGCATGCCCCTGAATTAGGATCACCCCCTCGAGTTTAAAAAGAGAGATATGAGAAAGACAAGTAACATGGGTACCATGGTTAGCTAGAGAAGCCAGGTGATCCACCACTTTTTTACCCTCCCGCCAGGTGTGAGTGAAAATTATATCATCATTGTGGAGATATCTACATTTACAGATGATATAGGATATTGACCAGGGGGCATAGCCTTTTCCAACTAAGGATACATAGATGATGATGGAGTCTGTTTCCATATAAGAGATCTGGATGTTCTGTGGGGCACAAAGATTGAGTCCGGTTAGGACTGCTTCAGCCTCCTCCTGAAGGGAGTTCCCACTCCCATAGTGAGCTGTGAAGGCCATGAGCACACTCTCCATGTAATCTCAAACAACAGCTCTACCCCGAGTGTCGCCCACAATGAATGATCCATCTATATTGAGTTTCAGACCATTTGTTGGATGATTCCAACTGACCCATTTCCCTTGCGGCTAGGGGACAGACACAGCCGGAGGAACCTATGGGGAATGGAGGGAATGAGCCTCCTTCTAGATACTGGAGAGAGTTACCAGATCAAGTAACAAATTTCTGACTCTTACGATGATAGCTCTACTAGAGAAGGGAGATGCCTCAAATCAGTCTTTGTTCCTTTCTTTCCATAAACACCAGTAGCTCGCGTATAAAATAGTCACCCTCACCACTTTTTCCATCGCATAACCCTCCGCACCCTGGAACCATATCTCTAAGAAAGGAGTATTGTTGGTGTTATCATAAGAGTTGTAATCTAGGGAAGTTCCGAAGAAATTCCACACCACTTGGGCCCATTCTCCCTCAATGAATAGATGTTGCGTTCTTTCTTCCATCTGGTTTTGGCAACAGTGGTAGCGAGATGAAAAAATGATACCCAACCTTATAATATTTTCATCTGAGGGTGAGGCCAAGTTCCTGATCCTCTAGGTAAGAAAATTATGTTTCGTTAGAATTTTGTTGTACCAGGTAAGAACATTCCATCTATTGTGCTGATCCATAGGGGTAGAAAGTCTACTAAAGTCCTTTGAAGTGAATATCCCTGAGATCGAAGGGGTGAAGACACACTTTTCTAGATCCGAATTGATAGTAATAAGATCAAAAGTTTCTTGTTGTTTATCGTCATGATCCAACCTGATGAACGATGGGTGTCGGTATTCCACATTGAATGAGATGGTGGGTGCGGGACATCCCGAATAGTTGATCACCTAGCCTGCCCAGTTATGGAACTAGAAGAGAATATTCCCATCCCTAACAATCCACTGTGAGTTTTGAAAAAGCTCTGATATGAGGGAGTGAACCAGGGAACAAAGAGGGTTGTTATTCACTAAATCAGTATCCAGGTTGATTCCAAAGTTACCAGACATCAGCGTTCCCCAACGTGTATTCTCTTCGTTAATTTCCCATGAAAGCCTCACATGCATGAAATGTATAGTATCAGTGAGACTTTTGACACCAATACCTCCTACAACAATGGGTATTGCCATCCTATACCAGGATACCCAGTGTCGCTTTCCCTCCAATGAAGCATCCCAGATAAAAGCAACAAGAATTTTATCAATAGATTTGATTACACTCTTGGTCACACTGGTGGTGGCAAGAGAATAGATCAGGATACCTGAGAGTATGCAGTTAACAAGGGAAATCTAGCCCCTAGAGGATAAAAAATGATTCTTCTAGTTGATAACGTGACCCACAATCTTACTCACCATGGGGTCGAAGTCACAGATTCACAATCTGCCTTAGGATATGGGAGCTCTGAGGTACTCCATTAGAATGAGACCTCACCGCATACCCAGCCATCTTCCCTAGGTCATATCCCCAATAGAAACATATTTTTTGGAAATATAGAAAGGACACTTCTCTATATTGATGGCCTGGCCACTCCAGTGGCAGTATTTTCCAAGGATCCCATTGATCTCTCTTACTAACCTTCACCCAGCATTCTTGAAGATTAAAGTATCATCAGAAAACATCAAATGTGTAACTGAAGATAGATTAAATTTCCTTCTATATGGAAGAAGGCCACCATTAGACATACCTCGGTTGATTGAGCGACTAAGTGTATCTTGTGTAAGAATAAAAATGTTTGGGGATATGAGATCACTTTTCTGAAGACCTCGGACCACTTTGAAAAATCCATGTGTCCTCCCCAAGAAGCCATGTCTCCACCCCAGAGTTCCACATAACTTTAGGTACCACTCCCATTATAATAGAGTTTTCTGATGTGTAATGATGGACTGAACATTTTTAATGGGATTCTATACACTCAGTATACAAATTCTAACATCATACTCACACACAAGTTTAAATAAATATACTAAAAAAGAAGGAAACAAATAACAAAAATTCTATAATAGAAGACATGAAAATTGTATCATGTCATTATAGTAGTAAATAATGTACTCCTAAAGTGGTAGGTCAACTAGAGTATAAGAAATAGTAGGATAACCAATAATGTAACTGTGAAAACCCTCCAAATTCAGTCCTAGAACCACCTCCAAACTACACACTCCATCCCCTCAACTCCATATTGATGGATCCATTATCATTCTGAGATCCCTGATCATGAATTCTATACATGAATCGAGATACCAATAAATGGTGTGAATATAAACCAAATATGAAATCACCAATGCATCATTAACTTAAGTGAATATCTATAAGAATTTTATCCTATGATAAAAAAGAAAAGTAAAATCAAAGAACATGAAATCATATAATGAGCAGTCATGCACTAACCAATCCATCATCAACCCCATCCATACTGGCTTTAGCTCCAGACCATAAAAATGGTCATAATTAAAGTAGTGATAATGGTTTGATGACTAGGTTACATCATATATCTCTAAGATGCTACAAGTCTATCAAGTATTATGTTAGGCCACAAGGTCATCAATCCCCATCTCCATCACATGTCCATAAATAAGACTGTTTCACCCTTTCTTCTACCTTAGGTTAGTCTACATGTCCATTGTCTCCAAACACTACCTCATGTTAGGCCACAATATCATCATATCCCTTCCATATTTCTCATACCATTTTCATCCAAATCATATGTCACACACGATCCCTCACTCAGGGTATCAAAGCTATGATAGTTCACCTTTCAATTACTACCAAAATAAAAACTCCAAAGGTAATTCATTAATGCATAGTAGGGTATCACACATATAGGAACAACTTATGATATCAATCATTAGACTTATTATCCACACACACACACACATACTTGTTATAATAACCGTATATGGGTCTCACAAGCTACACATGCACATATATGTGATTAAACTAAAAAAATTTCATTTCACACAAATACATACTATCATACGATGATAAAAATCATACACAAGTGCTCTATATGTTATGTAGATTCCTTAATCAATTGTGTTTCCATCAACATCACTATTCACTATGACTTGATTCCCAAATCTCAAACATGCACTACCAAATCAATCTGGTGTGTCTAGGATCCCTAGAACCAATTCCATTCCAACTTAACAATTGTTTTAAATGACACTCATGAATGTATCCTTCTAAGGGGTGGAACAACCACATAAAAATACCTGATGAAAAAACAAATATAAATTTAGATCTAATTATGATAAAATTAAGATAACCCATCAAGTATATATCTCTCATCTAGTAAGGTTGAACAATGGTAGGGTTGGGAGGAATGATAATTCCCTAGGAAGTAGAAATGGTTGACAAAATATCACCCTAGGTTCATCCAAAAACCATATGTACTTTAGGAAATGATATGTGGATGATGATCAGTCTATTAATTGAGTGAAAATCGAGTCAAGGGAATTAAAAATCCTTTATTAAATATCCCACACAATTTTTTTAAGGATTATAACGCCTCCAAAGATATCTATGGTCATATCAACCAATTCAAAAACTGATACCACCATCACCATGGAAAGGTGAAACTTACTATGCTAGTGGTGGCCTCTAATAGTTCCATCCCAGGAAAAAAAATATAGCCACCAATAGGGCTTCATTCCAAATACTTGAATGGTTTGGAATCACTGTGACCTCTACTATGGAAGGGTGAAGTTAGTTTTTTCATGGTCCATAGGATGTCCCATAGTACTATAAATCCAGTACCACACCCTACCTAAGGAATTTCAAACATCCCATTTCACAATTTTGGTTCGAAAACAAAAAACTACATACACTAGGGTCTTATCCTCCTTATGGTATACCCTAAAATATTAAAAACTCTTACTTAACCCTCTATAAACCACCATATCAACCATGTTACAAGTCTAATAATCAAAATGTTCAGTATTAAATTACTTTAAAACTAAGTATGTCCTGAATCTCTCTCTCTTTCTCTCTCTCTCTTATGAATTTCCATCTACCAGATGTTCCAAGAGAAATCCTGACCAATTATCCTAGGCCATTAAGATCCAATAGAAGAACCATACTACCACATACCCTCATGGATCTAACTAGAATTCAACAATACATGAAAAAGAAACCATCACCTCAAAACTAAACATATTTTCACTTTAGTATATAAATATAAACATATTATCCATAAAAGATACATTCTATTTCACTATACTTCCTCACATTAAAACACATGCATTGGATTAAACATGTATCTTTGATGATGAAAAATATGTAACAAATTATGCATACCTTGATATCATTGAAGAATTTGTATTCAATAAGACCCTATTATAATATGCTCTATGATTTCATGTAGTCCCATAAACTACACCACCAATTTCCCATACTTCTATAGATGATGATTCCCCAGTCAAGGTAACACACGTAATAAAACATGACCACCCACAGTGAACTCCTATGGTCATATATTCAGCTATGTATATGATAGGTGTCTTATCTATGTGGTAACCAACCACTTCCTAATCATCTTCACCCTCATAGAGGTCTCTTGTTCCATACTGGACCCAACATGTAATGACCCTGGTAATTATAGAATAATACAATTTCATTTATATTAATATTTATGAATAAGATATTAAGTATACATTAAAGAGTACACTTTTTCTAATATCGCACATGTAACGCCCCGACCCCAGCTACCCAGAGTCGGTGAATTACTTCGTAACATTGGCATGATCACAAAAGATCAAGTCTCGAAATACCGATTAGTTTAGTAGCCTTGGAAACACTAGATACATTCATAAATGTTACATTACATCATATGGTGAAAAACTAAAATAACAAAGTCTCCATATTCCACACTCATATCCTTTTCTAACTATCCCTGCAGGTCATTCATAAAATACTTCTTCACATCCTGGAAAATATTAAAACATTGAAAGGGGTGAGCTCAGATGCTCAGTAAGGATAACAATATTGCGGAAGCTTTCATAAATAAACATAAACATTTAAGGCAATGTATAACTAAAAAAAGCCTTTTAAACATGAACATCAACATAATATGGAAAAATTAAAATGAGATAATTCCATTTACTTCTTCACATGGATATTCTACTGGTCGAATAATCACATGCAATATCAATAACCACTTTCATAATGATGGAATGCATAATTCCAGACTGTCATAACCACGTAGCCAAGGCCTTGTGCCAAGACCACAAATAAGATTCTGTCAAGGCCTCGTGCGAAGACACTTGTTTGTCTCATGAGACCTGCCGATGCATCGAGGAGCTATAGCGGGCTCCACCCGTCACTTATTATGTCCAATGCATTCCTCATATGAATAGGTTTAAACATATCATAAACCATAACATAATCGTATCACATAGAACATGCATAAGGGAAACATAACATTTCCACATTTCAATCACAAGATATCAATAAAACACATTGATATAATAAAAATACTTTTAAAACCATTTTTAATACCAAAATAAAATAAAAGTAAAACATGGTATTTATTTTTCTTTTTAAAAAAAGTTATAGCTTGTAGAGGAAGCCGAAACTCAAATAATGGTCACGGCAGCGGAGAAGTCGTTGTCGCCGCATACGTACGACAAAAACATTCCATTTTTTCGTTTAGTAAACGCTTCGTATAAAAAGATTCCTTTTGAATAAACGTAAAAGTCAAAGGGGTTTATAAACCGTATAAAAGAAGGTTGTGTATAAAACAAAATATGCCTCAAAGGAAGGAGATTGAGACGAAGTCCCATACAAAGATCATTTTTTTAAAAAAATAGATCTATTATGTGTATTCACTATAATTACACATAAATAAATTTCAAATACAAGATAGGACATAATAATATCATGACGTAATTTGAAAGTAGGAGATTAACCCAACGAATGGAAATTGGGTTAAGAAATTCCCTTACCTCGTGTCCGACTTGACTCAACCGTTCTTTAACCTCTTGAATAATAAACAAGAGTTAATATCTACCTTATTAAGAACCATTTTAAATTTAATTATCCTTTTTATATCACTTATTACAATGTTATGAACATTATGTAATTATTTAAGTTAATAAAGGTCGTTTTGTCGATCTTTGGTACTTGAGTCAACAATAAACTTCTTATAATTACATGTTGTTCATGTGGTGAAATATCCATTACATCCAGAATTATATTCATGATGTAGATATCATATATATAATATATATCCAGTATATACATTCATTAATAATATTATGTAACATTTAGAGGTAAGAAATGAAATGCATCGTTCATGGAGACGGTAAGTCGTACGTACGCATGAACGCTACTTTCATTTCTATTTCGTATTTAATGGAATGAAATCATAATGATATAAATGTATAATAAAATTCCAGTATAATATATCATATAATACCATTTACTCCATCCTTTATACATCCCACATATGGTATTAACGATTCAAATCACTTTGAGGGGGCGGTAGTCCGCACTTCCTAAAATGAAAATATCGCGTTTACCCATAATGGAAACCATAAAGGTATGACATAAATGAAAAATAAAAAATCATAAGAAAAAAAACATAATATATATCATATATAAAAATAGTGTCATCATAATGGCCACCATTAGAGGTGTTATATGAGTGTTGAACAATCGTCGTTTCGTGAGGCAAAAATTCGCCCTCCACAGAAACAATATGTTCTTTAACCATTAGTTGTAGCTGTGTGTAAGTGTAGCTAGAATCCTTATTATAACAACATACTAGTATATTTAGGATACTGGTGTTGTTACAAAAGAAATGAATTAAAAGTTTTTAGGGGGATGGAGAAGAAAAATAAAACAAAACAACATTAGAGAAGACATTACCTTAAAATTGGGTAACTCTTTTTTATTTGAGCCAAAGGCTTCCTTGGGAAGAGTTCTTCCCAAAGTGAGGCTTCTAGGAGTAATAGGGGGAATTTGGGAGAGTATTTGGGCAGAGGTTTTCCGAGCCAAATGGCTTTAAAATGTGAATGAGGTGGTAGAGGTGGGGGCCAATTATAAGTGGAGAGGAGGGGCACTCTTGGAAAAGTAAAGAAAAGTCACTTTATTATAAAATGAGTATTAGATTTTAGAGGTCCCACACTTATATAATTCTAGGATAAGGTGATAAGGGTTCTAAATATACTCATCCAATAGGTTTTTGACAAGTGTAATCCTTGGAGTTTACATTATCTTTTTATTTTATTTAAATCGTTAAATAATGAGGTCATCGTTGCATCAACATGATGTCATAAATAATTTAATTTATTTAATATCTAAAAATTATAAAAAAATACTATGATGTAGTAAATCTTTTTAGTTTTCCAATGACTATTTATAGTCAAAAAGATGACCTGTATAACCCCATGTAAAAATTGTTTTAGTAAAACATTTCATGTTTGTGTCATTTTTTACTTTAACATTAAATAAAAGGTATTTGTGTCATTTTCCAACTAAAGTGGATCCATGGGGTCCCCAAGTTGACCCATGGATTTTCTTGGTCGGCCATGGCACATCCAATGAGGGTAGGACATGTGTCAAGCTCATCTCATATTATTAAAACATTATTTTTACCTTAAACTACACTAATTACCTCTAATCGCGATTAAGAACTTAAAAGTTACTATTCACCAAAAAATTATCTTAATCCCATTGAACCACATTTTACTTCCTAAAGAAAACCATGTATGTCATATTTTTGAAATTCAAATCACAGAAGTGGTAATGTTTCATTTAAACGAAAAATCATTTTTTTAACTACCACTTAGTGGTTTCACTATTCATCAAAAATTGATGTTTTTCAGAATAATGCCAAAATTTCACCCTAAGCTATATTTGATATTCCGATTTAAAAAATGAAGTATATTTTAAAAAATTCCAAACGTATAAGTTGCATTAATTAATTTTATAAATAATTCCCGCTGTCACAACAAATAGCATGTTTTTCAGAAACAATTTATATCAAAAGATTGACAATTGTTCGTGCTCAATTTCAATGTTAAATTAATTATAATGACCAACATTGGATAAAATGGTAAAAATATATTCTAATTATACTTTAAAACCACTAAATATTATAATTTATCCCAATAAATTATTTTGATTAAAAAAGTTGTTTTTAGTATTTTTCACTATTCATAAAAAATTGGAAGTTCTCAGAAAGTTACAAAAAATTCAACTTAGGATAATTTCGATATTAAGAATACAAAAATTAAGTCCATTTTGAAATATAAAATTTCTATAATTTTAAAAGGTGGTTATTACTATTCATAATGGCTACTTTGATTAGTCGCGGTGTGTTAGAACTCGAACTTGCGTAAAATGCAAGCTATTGCAATATTGAAAGAGAGGCGTATCGTGGAAGCTCGGGGTCTTACATTCTCCCCTCCTTCAATAAATTGCGTCCTCGCAATTTGAAATTTTTCTTTGAAAATAAAAGGTTGAAAATAGAAAATACCTTTGTGGAAAACCCACATCGGAAATAAGGTTAATAAAATTTAGCCTTAATAAGAGGGAAAGGGAAATGAAGAAGTCACCACCAAATTATGATCTCGATAAGGAAAACATTGGTGGCAATTAGAGACATATAATTGGAGGAAAATGTAAATATTTGTAGGGATTGATTGAGGTCATCAATCACAAACATGTGTCAAATTGAGGGCCTCAAAGCCTTCAATCTATGTTGTTTTAAAATATCATCAGTTAAACAAGACATAAGGTATTAGGATAACACATTTTTTTGTTTTAATATCCCTTTAATAAAGTTTAAGAATTAATTTATTCATAGAATAAGATATAGGTATATATATATATTTATGCTTGACAAGTAGAGTTTCAACCTTCAACTAATTTCTACCACAAACTCATCTTTCACTCAAAAAGATAATAGAACTAAAAAATATTATAATTATCGTAATTGTATAAGGTTACAAATATTAACACATATCATTTAGATTATTAAAACTATTTTTTAATAACCAGGGACTTCCTGTAGGCTAGTGGTAGGTAATAAAGGCCTGTCGCACTATGGTTGTGTGTTCGATTCCTGCAGCTTTGTCCGACGCGACGGGTTATGCCCCACCCTGCAGGTTGTCCTTTTCCTAAAACAATAGTATTATAATATTCCAAAAACAATCTTCATAAATGTTTTAACCTTAAACAATACTATCCAAAGATCAACTTAATCCATTCCAACCTTTATAGTTATCCAAAATACCTCTGTCCAGACTCTCTCTAAAGGGTCCTTAAATTTCCAAAATCAATTGTATCATCAGATTCCCCAAATAAAGTAAAGTTTCTCTTATTGTCACATACTAAAAATATGATTACCTTAATCATATTAAAACCTTACTGAAACAAAAAGTACTTCAGTACAATCCTTATATATATATCACATTATTCTAATAACCAGAATATAATCTATGTGTCCAAAATCTCCAATACATTAATTATTCCGCTTCAACTGTAGTAACAACATAAGATTGTCCTTGATCCCTTGGCCTTTTCTGAGGTAAGTTTCCCTGACGCTTAGGACATTCATTTGCATAATTCCCCATTTCTCTACAATTGTAGCATTCAACATTGATAGCCTCTTTCTTTCCCTTGCAATCACGCGCCTGGTGTCCTTTTTCTCCACATTTATAACAAACTCCCATTCCTTTTAGGCAAGTACCAGGGTGATTCTTCCCAAAATTATCACATACTGGAAAATACTTCTTTCCCTTTTCCCTTTATCTATCTCTTGTTCCACCGTTCTCTTCTTCTCTTTCTTTACTTTGTTGTCATAAGACGTAGAGAATCCCTTTTCTGTCTTGATAGCACATGAGACTATATCCTCATATGTTGAGAAAGATTTTGATACTAAAGATCGACGGAGAAATGGTTTCAACCCATCAAAGAAATGATCAATCTTACTTCTTGGGTTACGTATATAATCTGCTGCATGCCTCGCTAACCTTGTAAAGTTAGCCTCATACTTTGCAACATTATCATCCTCCTTTTGTCTCAGACTCAGAAATTGCCTTTCCATGTCTGCTCGATGGTCATGAGGAAAGTATTTTTCTAAGAAAAGATCTTTGAACTCCCTCTATTCCATATTCGATACGTCATCGTCTTCCTTTGTGTTTAGAATCAGTGACCACCACTGATCGGCATCTTCAGTGAGGCGGTAAACTGCCATGACAACCTTCTCCCTTTAGCTACTCCCCAAGGCGTGGAATATTTTCTCTAAGGAGTTTATCCATTGCTTAGCTACTAATGGATTTGTACCCCCATTAAATGTTGGCAGTTGTTGCCTCATGAAGCGGTATAACATTGATCCTCCACGTTGCGGATCAGGGTGCTCCATACGAGTAAGTTTATTATTCATAACCTGAGTGAGTTGTCCCAGTGTGGTAATAAGTTGATCAGCACCAGTTGTATCTCCAACTCCACAATAATTATCATGAGTAGGAGGGAAGTCCCTACATGGAGTGCGTTCATTGATACGGGTTCCATTCCTTCCACTAGGCGCCATTTCTAAACAATGGCATAAACTAGATTAGTTTATGAATTAAAATACGTAATTCCATATTTGTAAAACACTTTACATAAATTGAACTATTTATGGATATAATCCATAATCATAAAAAGAAATGTTTTCTTTGAGGAAGTATAGACTCATAACCCTTCATAGTGGTTTGTAAAGAAAACCAGAATTATCCTAAGCATATCCCCCGGGAGTGTCGTAACCAAGAGTGCAGCAAGGCCCGTTGTCGTGCACCAGTTCCGGTTCGAGTCTAGCTCAAAGCGGTGTTTTCGGGTTTTACCCCTAGGTACATCTGTGCCAGATCCGCCTCTACCTACTCGTATCCAGACAGGGATGTATTGCTTGGAAAACTCACAAAATCTCTATAATACCAAAATTCCAGGAAGTTCTTCTATACTAATCCTCAAAGTCTATCTTTGGGCTATGTACTCTAATCATAGTTTATCTAAATCTAGCTTCCAAGGTTAGTACTAAACTCCCTCTGATACCAACTGTAATGCCCTGACCCCAGCTACCCAGAGTCGGTGCATTACTTCGTAACATTGGGATGATCACAAAAGATCAAGTCTCGAAAGACCGATTAGTTTAGTAGCCTTGGAAACACTAGATACATTCATAAATGTTACATTACATCATAAGGTGAAAAACTACAATAACAAAGTCTCCATAGTCCACACTCATATCCTCTTCTGACTATCCCGATAGGTCATTCATAAAATACTTCTTCACATCCTGGAAAATATTAAAACATTGAAAGGGGTGAGCTCAGATTCTCATTAAGGATAACAATATTGCGGAAGCTTTCATAAATAAACATAAACATTTAAGGCAATGTATAACTAAAACAAACGCCTTTTAAACTTGAACATCAACATAATATGGCAAAAGTAAAATGAGATAATTCCATTTACTTCTTCACATTGATATTCTACTGGTCGAATAATCACATGCAATATCAATAACCACTTTCATAATGATGGAATGCATAATTCCAGACTATCATAACCACATAGCCAAGGCCTCATGCCAAGACCACAAATAATATTTTGTCAAGGCATCATGCCAAGACACTAGTTTGTCTCATGAGACCTGCCGATCCATCGAGGAGCTATAGCGGGCTCCACCTGTCACTTATTAAGTCCAATGCATTCCTCATATGAATAGGTTTAAACATATCATAAACCATAACATAATCGTATCACATAAAACATGCATAAAGGAAACATAACATTTCCACATTTCAATCACAAGATATCAATAGAACACATTGATATAATAAAAAGACTTTCAAAACCATTTTCAATACCAAAAGAAAAGAAAAGTAAAACATGGTATTTATTTTTCTTTTAAAAAAAGGTATGGCTTGTAGAGGAAGCCGAAACTCAAATAATGGTCACGGCGGCGGAGAAGTCGTTGTCGCCGCATACGTACGGCATAAACATTCCCTTTTTTCATTTAGTAAACTCTTCATATAAAAAGATTCCTTTTGAATAAACGTAAAAGTCAAAGGGGTTTATACACCATATAAAAGAAGGTTGTGTATAAAACAAAATATGCCTCAAAGAAAGGAGATTGAGACGAAGTACCATACAAAGATCATTCTTTTTAAATAAAATAGATCTATTATGTTTATTAACTATAATTACACATAAATAAATTACAAATACAAGATATGACATAATAATATCATGACGTAATTTGAAAGTAGGAGATTAACCCAAAGAATGGAAATTGGGTTAAGAAATTCCCTTACCTCGTGTCCGACTTGACTCAACCGTTCTTTAACCTCCTGAATAATAAACAAGAGTTAATATCTACCTTATTAAGAACCATTTTAAATTTCATTATCCTTTTTCTATCACTTATTACAATGTTATGAACATTATGTAATTATTTAAGTTAATAACGGTCGTTTTGTCGATCTTTGGTACTTGAGTCAACAATAAACTTCTTATAATTAAAAGTTGTTCATGTGGTGAAATATCCATTATATACAGAATTTTATTCATGATGTAGATATCATATATATCATATATATCCATTATATACATTCATTCATAATATTACGTAACACTTAGAGGTAAGAAATGAAATGCACCGTTCATGGAGACGGTAAGCCGTACGTACGCATGAACGCTACTTTCATTTCTATTTCGTATTTAATGGAATGAAATCATAATGATATAAATGTATAATATAATTCCAGTATAATATAGCATATAATACCATTTACTCCATCCTTTATACATCCCACATATGGTATTAACGATTCAAATCACTTTGAGGGGGCGGTAGTCCGCACTTCCTAAAATGAAAATATCACGTTTACCCATAATGGAAACCATAATGGTATGCCATAAATAAAAAATACAAAATCATAAGGAAAAAAACATAATATATATCATATATAAAAATAGTGTCATCATAATGGCCACCATTAGAGGTGTTATATGGGTGTTGAACAATCATCGTTTCGTGAGGCAAAAATTCGCCATCCACAGAAACAATATGTTCTTTAACCATTAGATGTAGTTGTGTGTAAGTGTATCAAAAATCCTTATTATAACAACATCCTAGTATATTGAGGATACTGGTGTTGTTACAAAATAAATGAACAAAAAGTGTTTAGGGGGTTGGAGAAGAAAAATAAAACAAAACAACATTAGAGAAGACATTACCTTAAAATCGGGTAACTCTTTTTTATTTGAGCCAAAGGCTTCCTTGGGAAGAGTTCTGCCCAAAGTGAGGCTTCTAGGAGTAAGATCGGGAAGTTGGGAGAGTATTTGGGCAGAGGTTGGCCGAGCGAAATGGCTTGAAAGTGTGAATGAGGTGGTAGAGGTGGGGGCCTTTTGTAAGTGGAGAGGAGGGGCACTCTTGGAAAGTAAAGAAAAGTCACTTTATTATAAAATGAGTTTCGGGTTTTAGAGGTCCCAAACTTAGAAAATTCTAGGGTAAGGTGATAAGGGTTAGAAATATACTCATCCAATAAGTTTTTGACAAGTTTATGACTTGGATTTTACATTATCTTTTAATTTTATTTAAATCGTTAAATAATGAGGTCATCGCTGCATCATCTTGATGTCATAAATAATTTAATTTATTTAATGTATAAAAATTATAAAAAAACTAATATGATGTATGAAATCTTTTTAGATTTCCAATGACTATTTATAGTCAAAAATACGACTTGTATAACCCCATGTAAAAAAATTTTTAGTAAAACATTTCATGTTTGTGTCATTTTTTACTTTAACATTAAATAAAACGTATTTATGTCATTTCCAACTAAAGTGGATCCATGGGGTCCCCAAGTTGACCCATGGATTGTCTTGGTCAGCCATGGCACATCCAATGAGGGTAGGACATGTGTCAAGCTCATCTCATGTTATTAAAACATTATTTTTACCTTAAACTATACTAATTACCTCTAATCGCGATTAAGAACTTAAAAGTTACTATTCACCAAAAAAATTATTTTAATTCCATTGAACCACATTTTACTTCCTAATGACAACCATGTATGTCGGATTTTTGAAATTCAAATCACAGAAGTGGTAATGTTTCATTTAAACAAAAAATTAGTTTTTTAACTACCACATAGTGGTTTAACTATTCATCAAAAATCAAAGTTTTTCAGAATAATGCCAAAATTTCACCCTAAGCTATATTTGATATTCCGATGTCATAAATGATTTCTATTTTAAAAAATTCCAAACGTATAAGTTTCATTAATTAATTTTATAATTAATTCCCATTGTCACAACAAATTGCGTGTTTTTAAGATACAATTTATATCAAAAGATTGACAATTGTTCGTGCCCAATTTCAATGTTAAATTAATTACTATGACCACCATTGGATAAAATGGTAAAAATATATTCTAATTATAATTTAAAACCACTAAATAGTATAATTTATCACAATAAATTATTTTGATTAAAAAAGTTGTTTTAAGTATTTTTCACTATTCATAAAAAATTGGAAGTTCTCAGAAAGTTACAAAAAATTCAACTTAGGATAATTTCGATATTACGAATACAAAAATGAAGTCCATTTTGAAATATAAAATTTCTATAATTTTAAAAGGTGTTTATTACTATTCATAACAGCTACTTTGATTAGTCGCGGTGTGTTAGAACTCGAACTTGCGTAAAATGAAAGCTATTGCAATATTTAAAGAGAGGCGTATCGTGGAAGCTCGGGGTGTTACAACACCTAACACATAACAAAAAGTTTCTTCAAAATCTTACGTTGCACACAAAATTGAGCTATATAAAAAATAATACAATAAAATTATTATTATTTTAAATGGTAGTTAACACCTAGCCATTATAATGGCGGGAATAAAAATATTTAAATATATTATAATTTTAAATATTTTGTTATATTTTTTTACATTATCCAATAATTTTTATAGGCTTAAACAGAGAATGAATCAAATTTCAAGCATAAAATACTCTAATATTTTTTAAAAGTCGTTTTATCACCTTTTGATGGTGAACCATTTTTAAATATAGTTTTTGTCAATTTTATATATTATATTTGAAAAAATGTACTTATTATTTAAAAGTGTTACATAAAAATTTAATTTGGTTTGATTTTTGGTATTTTTATGATAAAATTCATTTGTAATGAATAGTGAAAAATACTTCAATTTAATTCCCAACTAACTTTTCATCTAATTTATTTATATAGATAGGTTGTTATTTTAATTGGTTTTAAAGTGTAATTAGATTTTGTTTTTATCATTTAATCCAATTTTGTAAATTATAATTAGTTTCACTTTTAAATTGGACATAAACACATGTTAATCTTTTGATAGTTTTTACATCTTAAAAACCCGTTTTTTGGTTTTCACAACAAGAATTAAGTTTTAAAAAATTTATAAAAATTATATATTTTTAATTTGGAAAAATATAATACAAATTTGGAATAATAATGTTCATATTTTTTAAATAAGAACCTTTTAATTTTGGACATTTTTAATAGTAACTTCAGTAATTATTTTTTTTACCATGTTTAAAAGGTAAATCTAGTAAATAAGGGTAAAAAATAATATTTTAAAAATATTAAACTACTATAACATATGGACTAATTCTATTAGATAAAATATTTCTGACCATGGGAACCCTAAGGTCGATTTTTGAATCCAATGGAGCCACTTGGGTGTGATAACGATATGTTATAAAAATTAATTTAAAAATAAATATAATATAAACATTTATCTTTTACTAAAAAAATTATAATATATATTTATATAAATAATATCTTTGACAATATGTATTAATTATAAAGATAAAATCATTTCATATATCATGGTATTTTATTTATCATTTTTATACATTAAATGAATAATGTTATTTATGACACAATGATGATGCAACGATTACATTATTAATGAAAGATTTAAATAAATGATATTATAAATTTTAAAATAAATCATAATTGAACTTTTTGATTCCATCCACGATTTTTTTGGATCATTATGACATTTTATCTTGGATTTAGTTCCTTTTTTAGAAGTAATCAAGTTTTTATGACTTTAACAAAAATCAATTACTAAATAATGTCAAAATTGATGTAAATGATATTTTATAACAAATAATAATTTATTAAATGATATAATAGTCCTAAAAATATAATATTCGGTAAAATGAATTAAATAAAGTTAAAAATGTCATTAAAGATGTACTTGTGGTTCTCTTGGCATTTTATAGTAACTATAGTAAACTTATATTCTGAAAATATAAGAAGACAAGGTAAGAGTTAATGTTTTTAACTAAGGGTTAAAGATAAAAGGTAAAGTTAATTTTGTGACATAAACATTTCTAAAACCTATTGTTTGAGTGGATTTAGACTCATTATAATATTATACTCTAAATATTTATCTTTATAACTATTATAATTTGAAAATTGTTTTATAATAAAATAATATTTCGAGACCTTCCTAAAGTGCCCCTCCTCCCTCTTATAAATGGCCACCAAATATATCCACTTAATCACACATCTCAATACCCATGGATTGTCCAAATTATACAAAAATAAGCTCCCAAAATACCTCCCTCTTTCATATAAGCCTTACCTTGGGAAGATGGAAATTTAAGGAAGCCTTTTGGCTAAAATCAAAATAAGTAAACCGATTTGGAGGTAACGTCTTCTCTCAAGTTCCTTTCCTTTTTTAATTATCTAATTACTATTATATTTATTTTCTATTATTAAATATCTAAAAAATTATCCATAATATACTATGTTGTTTTTATGAGAAGTATTATAACTACACTCACACACACCTCAATCTAATGGATATAAACATATTTTTTCAGTGTACGGTGAACTACTGCCTCACGAAATGATAATTGTTCAATATTATCTACCACATCTAATGGTGGACATTATAACGGTACTATATTTTTATATGAAATGTATTATATTTAAATTGTATCTATTCTTCTGAAATATTTATTTTAAACATATCATTATGATTTCCGTAATATGTAAATATGATAATTTCATTTGAGGATGTGTGGACTACCGCCCCCCCTAAAGTGATATGACTCATTTATTCCATACATGGAATGTATTAATGATGGTGTAAATGAAATTATGAAACATATATAACATTTATATTATACTTTAATTATAATATACCCAGGTATCATTTAGTTTTCCTTACATTAATTTGACAAAAATATTAAAGTATTATTCATGCGTATGTACGACCAACCGTCTCCGTGAACGGTGTATTTAATTCCTTACCTCCAAATGTTATGAACTATTCTGAATAAATATATACAGGATATATATTATATTTAAATCATGAATAATATTTTGGATATAATTTACTTATGACCACATTCATAGTTTTCATCAATACAAGTTCATTTTTGACTCATGTACCAAAATCGAAAAAACGTCTAATATGAACTCAAATAATTAACTGATTATTATAACATGATAATAAGTTATATAATATTAATAATAAAATTTAAAAAGTTTCTAAAAAAGTATAAATTAACCTTATTTTATTACTCATGAAATTGAAGAAAGAAAAGGACAAGTTCGATTCAAGGTATGGGAATTTTTAAACTCAACTTCCTCCCATTGGGTTGTACGCATACTTTTGTGATAATATTATTCCCAGATTCATTGTGGAATAACTATCAATTTATTTATGATTGATTTTACACTTATCCATGTGTTGATATAATTTATCTACACATAATAACCCCATTGATAAATTCTTATGTCATTTATATGAACTTTGTAAGGGAAATCTTAACTCGATATCCATTTATTGAGTTAAATATCCATGTCATTTGTTTTTCTTTTCAAAAAATACGTGTGAATGACCACTGATTGTTTTACACTAAATATCTACTTATATTTTGTGTATTCATATTTTCCACACATATTTATGTCATTGATTTATCCTTAATATAATGATATGATCTGTATAAGAAACTATGTCACAATCTCCTTGCATTGAGGAAAATCTTGATATTGTGCACCTATATTATCGTAAAAGGTGTATATACAACCCTTTTGAAATTTTATATCATGAATTTATATATTATCATGATATTTAATGTTTCATTTTATTTTATTCTTGGATTTTTTTATTCAAGTGTTTCTTAAGTATTATACGACTCTTTAACTAAAACATCATTTTAAAAGTTTTAAAGAGTTATTATTGTAAATCATTAAAATTGATGTCCATGTTTTCAAAATATATTTATGAATTTATTTATATGGAAATGAATGTTTTAAAATTTTAATTACTTTCAAAAGATTAAAACTCACATGGGAAACTTCGAATCAAAATTCACTTTATTAATTGTTTTAAATAGTTTTGGAAATGGGTTGAATATTTCTATATCTAGAATTGATTTATTGTGATAGATGCATGAAATGTTGATAATTTCATTCTTTTTTGTGTTATGATTATGTAATAGTACTTTTATATTTTATGGGTGGTTACCAGCTAAACTAAATATGGGTGGTTCCATGATATCCTAGGGAGAGTGAGCCTGTGATTTCTCTCCATTGCATTGGGTAACATGACAGAGGTAAACAATAATGTTTCTCCTAGGATATTTAGGGAATATAATGTGATGGGGATTCTAAACATAACCATGATGGTTACTCCCTATGTAGATTTGAGATCTATAATGTAAGTATGATATGGATTCCACATGTTACCTTTTTGTTTTATGATTTCTATGATTTATTGTATGCAAATTATGTTTACATGATATAATCTTTGTAGTTTATGTTTTATGAAAGAAAAGTGTGATTTTGTGAAAATGTTTTCATGAGTTTTAAAAATTTATATTCTAAGTGTTTTATTCATTATTTTATATTCCTTACTATAATTTTCATACGTATCCCATGTTTATTAAATGTTTTTCATAGGGAATAAGGAAGTATAAGAGAAAAGAAGAATTTTAGAATATTTTTATGACGAAAATAATTATTTTTTTATTTAACTAGTTTTATTATTTTAAAAATTTGGATAGCGTAGAAGTGTAAAATTTGTAATTTGTTTGATATGTAATGTAATTTTTATGGCCTCATTCTCTAAAACTCTAAACCCGAAGAGAACCTCAATGATAAAGAAAGTAAATTCTTGATCAAAACTCAATATCATGTAAGGATTAAGATTAGGTCCTTATAGTTGGTATCAGAGGAAGGGTTTATACAACATTATGTATTAAGAGTTTTGGATAACCATATAGTAATTATCTATGTATATTCATTCAGAAAAATCATTATTTTGTAACCTTTTTATGTCAAGGAAATTATGTTACAAATAGAATAAATAGGATCTAAAACAGCATTTATATCTCTCCCTAATGACTTTCTTTCAATAATTATTTCATATTCATGTTCGGATGATTATGAATCATTTTCTAACATACTACTCATGTACAAGTAGTTTTTAAGATAGCAAACACCTTTAATATACTTTGATATAATCGTGGGACATGGGTTGTATTTAATCTAATCCTATATTCTCAATATTCTCATATTTTCAATAAATAAAAATATTATCAAGGCATTTCCAAATATTTTACCTTATCACACAATTTTATAACATATTATGATTTTGAAAAAGGTGCTAAAGAAGGAGTCACTTGCACAACCTATTTATATTTTCTTTTAAAATATATTCTTTAAGTACATACTTATAGTATTTTAAAAGGATCGTTGATCAAAAGTTTCAACTCAAAATAGGTCTAGCTATTTTATAAAAATCATGTTTTATCAGAGGTTTCGAAATTATATGTTACACATGATTTTTTTCTGAAACTATTTTTCTATGAACACCCATATGACCCAAGTTGTACAAGGTGTATTTGGATAAATAAAGCAAATTATTTTGGATAATATCTAAACCATTATTTTATTGAATGGATCATCTATCCGCATGAGCAAGTTGATAATGAAACCTGGTTGACAACATGATCAAGGTACAATATTATTAATTTAAGAATAGTTTTATTTTATCATATAGAGGTGAAATAAAATTTTTTCAATATATATTACACTTATTCAATTAAGATATAGGGGTCATTATGAGTTTGGATGAAAATGAGAGTTATAAGACAAATATTGAGGTTAAAACATTTTAAGGTTATTTTTGAGTATTTGATCTCATTTCTTTAATTTTATAACAATTATATAGTTTTTGAAAAAGGGAAATACACAGATCGTGTAACAACCCATCACATCAGACAAAGCTACAGGAATCGATCCCACAACCAAAGTGAGACTAAGATTTATCGCCTACCTCTTGCCTATGTCATCTCACAAATTAGTATGACTTATTTTTTTAGTTAAATGATTCTATGGATCAAGAATAATTTTATTTTGGGAACTTCTATTTTATAAAATGGTTGTCCTTAGTACATGAAAATGATTTGGTGATTATGTATTAAATTTTATTTTGGAATAAAATTGATATTTTGGGAACCCTATATGAATAATGAATATAAAATACTATTTTATATTATATGAGGAGTAATGGTTGAATTTTATTTAGGAATAATCTATGTTTTTGTTATGGGTATATAGAGATTTGGGTTATTTACGGAAATGATTAACCTATCATAGAGAATATGTGATTAGTTTAAATAATTTTAAGTATGAGACCTTAAGAGTATTTAATGTTATTTGGAGATAAATATTAATATTTATCATGGAAGACCATGTGATATAATCCTTATAAATTTTGGGATTCAATTTTAGTTTGGATTATTTTGAAGAATTTTAAGAAAAAATTATTTTTTGAATGGTCTCTACTGAATATTGTGTATTGTTTGTTGACTTTTGGATATTAAGAGTAGTATTTATTTTTATAAGGGATTATTATTTTTTGAGGATTACCTAATCATTTACTAATGGTTTTAGTTTTGGGTAAATGTATAAAGATAATGGAAATATATATTTCGCCTTTTGTGGATTATGATATTCTCAGGATGTTGATTCTAGCACATCATGTATGACCAAGTCATCATGAATACTCATCATTGGGAGAAAAGATGAGTTTTTGGTAAATATTTATTAAAGGATGAAACTCTACTTGACAAGTATGTTTTTTTTCTTTTGTTCTTAGCCATTCTAAAAAAAATTCCCCAAATTTATGAAAAAGGACCTTAAAACAAAAATGTTGTCTGTTTACATTTTTTTACTAGGTAATAAAAGACCGTTTAACCCATCAAATGTTTGTGTTTTTCAGATTGTTAACTTTATCTTAGTCATATTTTCTATCCCTCTCCATCATAATAAGATGGTTATATTTTCTTCAATATCTATGTTCTCTTATATAGAATCCTAGTTTGTGTTATCTCAAGTTACCATTTTACTTATCTTTATTTCTTTTCAAGTGATAGTTTTATTGACCATTTTTATAGTTAGAAACTTTCAATAATTAGTCCAAGCCCAATTTTAAAATTCTGGGGATGCAATTTCCAAAAGGGGGAATGATGTAATGACCCAGGTATTTGTAGAATAATTCATTTTCAAATCTATTAATATTTATGAATAAGATATTAATTTTACTTCAAAGTGGAAAATTTGTCTAACAGAGTACCCAACACACAACAACTGGTCTTTTTGAAATCTTACGTTGCACACAACATTAAGTTATACTAAAAAATAATACAATAATAATATTATCATTTTAAATAGTAGTTAAATCCTAGTCGTTGTATTATCGGGAATGAAAAGAATTAATTGTATTATGATTTTACATATTTGTAAAAATAAATTACATTATTAAAATAAATTTTATAGTTTGAAAATGGGAATGAATCCAATTTTAAGGAAAAAAACTCTAATATTTTACAAATTTTATTTTCCCACCTTTTGATAGAGAACCCTTTTTAAATCTAATTTTTTTAACTTTTATATATTTTATTGGAAAAAATATACTTTTTATTTAAAATATGGACATAAAAATTTAATTTGGTTTAATTTTGGTATTTTTATGATGAAATTCATTTTTAATGAATAATGAACAAATTCATTTTAATTTAAAACCTCCTTTTCATATAAATTAATTATATAGATAGATTTTCCTTTTAATTGGTTTTATTATGTAATTGGATTATTTTTTATCATTTAATCCAATTTTTTCATTGGAAGTAATTTCACTTTTAAATTGAATCTAAACACATTTCAATATTTTGATAGTTTTTACTTCTTAAAACTCACTTTTTGGTTTTGACAATGGGAATTAATTTTAAATTAATTTCTAAAAATAATGTGTTTTGAATTTGGAAAAATGTATTCTGTATTTGGATTCATATGGTCCAAATTTTTTAAATAATTATATTTTTTTGGATATTATGAATAGTAACTTTGGTACTTATTTTTATTTTCCATTATTAAATGGTAAATCGAGTAAATAAAGTAAAAAAAATAACATTATAATAACATTAAACTACCCTAACAAATGTACTAATTCAATTAGATAGGATATTTCCGACAATTGGAATCCTTGGATTGATTTTGGGACCCTATGGAGCCACTTGGGTGTGATAATGACCTGTTATAAGAATTAATTTAAATTAAAGAGAAATATAACATAAACACGAATCTTTTATTAAAAAAATTCTAATATTGGATTATATAACTGATATATTTGACTATAAATATTCATTTTAAAGATAAAAATAGTTACTACATCATGGTATTTTATTTATTATTTTTAGACATTAAATAAATAAATTTATTTATGAAACAATGACGATGTAGTGATTACCTTATTAATGAATGATTCAGATAAATGATATTATAAATGTTAAAATAAATCTTAATTGAAATTTTTTATGTCATAAAAAATTTAATTAATTATTATGACATATTATCTCTATTTTAATTCCTTTTTCAATGTAATCAAGCTATTATGACTAAAAAATCAATTACTAAATTGTGTCAAAATTGATATAAATGATTTTTTAAAGAAAATACTATTTAATTAATTGATATAATAGTCCTGAAAATCTAATATTAGGGAAATTAATTATATAATATTAAAAATTTCATAAATGATCTAATTTTGATTCTCTTTCCATTTTTTAGTTACTATAATAACTATATATTATGAAAATACAAGAAGACATTGTAAGAGTTAATGTTTTTAACTAAGGGTCAAAGCATAAAGATAAGGTTACTTTTGTGACATAAAATTGCCCAAAACCTATAGGTTTGGAGTATTTAGACTCATTTTTATCTTATCCTATAAATATATCACTTTGAAACTATTTAAATTCTAAAATCACTATATAATAAAATAATATTTCAAGACCTTCCTAAAGTTCCCATCATCCATCTTATAAAAGGCCACTAACTATACCCACTTAATCACACCTATAAATCCAATTAGATCATAAAACTTATTCTCAAATAATCTCCCAACATCCCTTCCTTACTCCAAAAATCCATACCATTAGAAGAGGACAATTCAAGGAAGCCTTTTGTCTCAAATCAAATGAAGTTACTCGATTTAGAGGCAACGACTTCTCTCAAGTTCCTTTCCTTTATTTTCCTCCTCCACTTCCTATACTATTATTATTATTTTATTAAATAAAAACACTAATATCCTAATTATAATAATATTTTTTTATGATAATAATTCTAACTACACTCACACACACCTTCATCTAATAGATACGAACATATTATTTCTGTGTATGGTGAACTACTTCCTCAAGAGACGATGATTGTTCAATTTTATACTACCACCTCTCATGGTGGCCATTATGATGGAACTATATTCATATATTTAATATATTATATTTATATTTTCTCTATTCTTCAGTAATTTTTATTTACAACATACTTTTATGCTTTCCATAATATGTAAATATTATAATTTTATTTGTGGAAGTGAATACTACCGCCCCTCAAAGTGATATGAATAGTTCAATCCACACATGGAACTTATTAAGGATGGTGTAAGTGAAATTATGTAACATATATGAAATATATATTATACTATAATTATAATATACCTATTTATCATTTAATTTTTATTCCATTAATATGACAATGAAATGAATCTATCATTCGTCCGTACATACAACCTACCGTCTCCATGAACGGTGCATTTCATTTCTTATCTCCAAATTTAATGGAATATTATAAATACATATATACTGGATATATATGATATTTAAATCAGGTATAATATTTTGGATATAATGGAATTATGACCGCATTTATAGTTTGCATCAATACAAGTTCATTATTGACTCAAGTTCCAAATATCAACAAAACGTCCAATATGAACTCAATTGATTAACTAATTGTTATATCATGGTAATAAGTAATATAAAATGAAGAATAAAATTTAAAAATGTTATAAATTAAGTAGAAACTATCCTATGTTTATTATTCATTAAATAAAAGAATGAACTGGAGAAGTCAGATTCAAGGTAAGGGAATTTCTAAACTCAATTTCCACTCATTGGGTTTTACTCATACATAGTTGATTGTATAATGAAAAAATTATATGTGGAATCATTTTATATTTATTTATGTTTTAATTTACACTTTAATTTCTATGGATATAATATTGTTACACACAATCACCCTGTTGATAAATTCTTATGTCATTTATATGAATTTTGTAGGGTAAATCTTAAATCAATCTCCATTAATTGATTTAAATATCAATGTCATTGGATTGGATTTTCCAAGAATATGTATTAATGAAATATTATTTTTTTTCAATGAATATACACTTATATTGGTTGTATTTATATTTTTCACACATATTTATTCCATTTATTTATCCTTAATCTAATGGTACGATCTTTGTAAGGGACTATGTCTCAATCTCCATTCATTGAGGAATATCTTGATATTGTGCACATTTATTTTATTATAAGGTGTATATACAACACTTTTGACATTTTGTATAATGAATTTTTATATTTTCATGATATTTAATGTTTCTTTTGATATTATTCTTTAATAAAATTTATTCAATTGTTTCTCATTTGTTATGATACTCTTTAAGTGAAACATAATTTTGAAATGTTTTAAAGAATTATTATTATAAATATTTCTTATTTATCTAAATGTTTTTAAAAATGGGTTTATGGATTTATTTATATGGAAATAAATGTTTTAAAATTTTAATTCCTTTCAAATGATTAAAATTTTTATTGGACACTTTGATTGAAAAATCACATTATTAAATAGTTTGGGAAATGGAATTAATATTTCAAGATTATGAATTGATTTATTGTTATTGATGAGTGAAATGTTGATAATTTCAATATTTTATGTGTTATGACTATGTAATGGTACATAGACATTTGATCGATGGTTATGTGATAAACCAAATATGGGTGGTTCCATGATAAACCTTGAGTGGGTGAGCCTATGATATCTCTCCAATGCATTAGGCAATGTGACGGAGGTAAACGATAATGTTTCTCTTAAGATATTTAGGGAATGTACTATGATGGGTATTTCAAACAAAACCATGAAGGTTACTACCTATGTAGCTGTGAAAGCTAAAATGTAAGTATGATATGGATTCCGTAAGTTACCTCTATGTTTTATGATTTCGATGATGGGTTGTAGGAATATTATGATTACATGATGTAATCTAAGAAGTTTATGTTTTATGGGTAAAAAGTATGATTTTGTGAAAATGTTTTCATGAGTTTTAAATATTAACGGATTAACGGCTTTATTCCTTATTTTATATTCCTTACTGATCTTTTTATGTTCATCCCATGTTTTTGGAATGTTTATCAAAGGGTATAAGTAAGGATAAGTGAAAATAATAAATCTAGAAGATTTTTATAAAGATATTAATTCTTGTTTTATTTAAGGAGTTTTATTATTGTGAAAATTTGGATAGAGTAGAAGTGTCTATATTGTAATTTTTTTATATGTAATTTGATTGTAATGTCCTAATTCTATAAAACTCTACACCTGAAATGATCCTCAATGTGAAAGAAATAAAATTCTTGATCAAAACTCAATATTATGTAAGATTTGACGTCAAGGACTTGAACAACAATATTTTCCTCACCAGCCTCGTGCCCACATAGAACCGAGAAACAAATATTCCCATAAAGAATAACAAATGGTCTCATATGAAGCAAATCATACAAAATAATATTGAGTATGGAATCCAACATTTCTATTTTTTCGTACCATGCTTCTTTGAAAAACAATACACATTCTTGCAATGTATCCCCTATGATTTAGATCATCCTATCTGACTTTCCATCAATTTGTGGATAAACTGTTGTACTCAACACCAAGTGGGAACCCAAATATTTTAGGGAATCCTACCAAAAATACGACATTAAATTCAAAACTCTACCAAATATAATTCTAAATTGATCTAGAAACATGTGTAAAATATATCATACAAATTATTTCCTTAACTAAACACTAAATGGTTCTCTTAAATTATAATTAAATAAGATAATTCTCATAGTCAATGAAATACCACCCAAATAGTGTCACAAATCATAGGGACCTATGTAACCCCTTAAATAAGTTCATTTTCATGTCATTCCACTTGCACATAGGAAAAGAAATTTATAAATAAAACCACCATATGGTAATATTCAGGGTTTAGCCTTTGAATGTTAAGGCATCGGAAACCAAAACTAGTAGCATTTCTCCTCATACCTGACCACCAAATTTGACATCATATGTTATGGTATATTTTCCTCATCCTTGTATGGAAAGAACATTTTGAATTATGAGAAGATATCATAATATGTACCCTTTATGTAAGTAGGATCAAATATAGTAACATATTTTTAAATCATTTCATCATCATCCAAGGATCACCCTGGAACTAAGTCACTCCCAACTGGCCATTCTGGTATCCTCGAGCACTCATTATCCAACAACTTGATGAAATTTACTTGGTACACTAATTAATAAATGATAACAAAATGTGAAAATTTCATAAATCAATAATCCATAGATGCATCCACTAGTCATTCATCCATCAAAGACATCATATGTTTATCCTTCTGTCAAGACTAGTCTGCATATTACTAATTCTCTAGCATTTTTTTCTAAGAGAATCTACAATGAAATAACCATTCCATAGAGAATAGGCCATATTGATGTAAAATTTATATACATACACCACCTAAATTTTCTCAATTAGATTCATATATTATAAGGAGAATATGTAATTCAATCTCATTTAGTCCATGTAAACAATAAACCCCTCAAATAAGAGATAATTTCACCAACATTTCATATCACAAACTACACCTTCTTACATCAAGTCATGTGTTGGGTATTTTATCTAATTTTATCTTAGCTAAAGTGACCTAAATTAAATTACCTAATACCTTGGCATCATTATATCTCCAAGATTACCCTATGGATAACTATACACTATATATCCAATACTAGGCTCTAGATGGATTAAAATAGGAGCAGTTTTCCACTTCCTTTTCAGATCTAGTAAAACATCATCGCAGTCATAAAAAAACTAAAACTATAACCTCTTTCTAGTAAGCTCTATAATTAGAATGTCCGAACAAGAAATTATTTGGAATAATATTTCATAGTACCTCACATCCCCAAGGAAACATTGGATCTCAAACATGTTCATATGAAATTCCCTTGAAATCAAAACCTTAACATTCTATGAGTACACTAAAATTTCTACCTTGGAAATCACATTCCCAAGGAAACACAACTAATGAATAAATAACTAACACATTTATAGATTGTCATAATTTCAATGTGCTCTAAGTGTAGAAAATATGATCTTAAGTTTCATAACATGAAAATATGTTATCCTCAAATATACCTGGATATCATTCAAGAATATAACAATAAAGGAATCAATATATTGATGTAAGAAAACATTCATAAAATCTATGAAATATAGTAGAGAATTTTTTAAACTAAAAGGAATTAAAATATACTCATATAGTTTATTACTATTTATAAATTATAACTTGGTAATATCTCCATCTCTGGCCCACAGTTGATGGGATCCTAAATGACGGATAATCTTGGAAAACCACTGTGATCCCAATAATTGATCAAATAAATAATAAATCTAAAGTAAATTGAACCTATTATTCACCATTACCAAACATAGATTCTTATGGTCTAGAGAGAGTTATATAATACTATATACATTATTGTAAAATAGTATTAGGGGACTACAATGAGATTTGGGTTATCTGATAAAGTGAATCATCTCTAAGTCCTCTAATTGTAACATCATCTCTCCCAACTCAATTGGTGCCATACAATAAGGTGGATTTGGTATATGTCTCAACCTAGGAATAAGATTAGTCTCAAATGAAATTCATCAATCCGTTGGAGTAGATGATAAATAATCTTGAAAAATATATTGATAACATTTCAACACCAAGGGAAATATTAAGAGGGTCTTTGAGGAATTTTTTTTCAAGATTCAAGCATATATTATTCATTGTGATAACCCTAATTTGGATCATGTATAGTCTTATCCTAACTAAAATGAGATCCCACTCTCTATTCATTACAAACCTATCTACTTAAGGTGTAATTAATCATATATGTATTTTTTAAATGTTCATATGATCTTAGTAACTATTCAATGGGTATATTATAAATATCAAATAAAAACATAGGATCTAAAATATAATGAAATCCAGTAGATTTATATATATCCAAAAACTACTATGGGACATCCTGGACATCTCTCATAGAAATACACATTATTTAACAATATCATATCAATAGATAACATTTCATAAAATGACTTGACTGGTAACTCATGTACAATGACAACTTCAGTAGATATAAACAAATTTTAAGATCTATTATCGAACAAAGAATATAATAGCATAGACGTGAGTAATATCATACCTCAAACTGTCAAAAAATCAATATTCACTACTCTCTAGAACCTAGTATACTCCAAATGATGTACCTTCCTCAGCTCCATGGACTTACGCCTGAGGTGGATAACTCACCTGAGATAATTATGTATGTGGTGTCAGGGTCTATAATCGAGGACCCTATCCAAATCTCTATTTCATAATCTATATTTTTCATACACTCATCTGAGATTATATCTACAATTCCCTAAGATATATCTTTTAATGATTTCCTATATTTCCATATCCATGAAACATGATATGTGTTTTTTCATAAAAATGTGATAATCTTGACTCTATCCATAGTTAGAACACTAGGGACCTATACAACCTACAAGGAGTAGAAGAATATATACTATATACTTCCAATATTCAAAGATAGTTAACCTCATCATCCTTATTCTTCTTGTTATAAAAAATTGAAGTCATTTTATTAATATGAAATTGGTTGACCCTTTCAAAATGCAAGGAGACCTATAACTCTCTCCACTTTTAAAAAATTATCAAAATGTTAGGTCCTTGAAAAGAACCTTAGTATAAATTGTTAGATCAAAGCCTCTATCATATCATATAATCTCTAAATTCAGTATTATATTAGTCTTCCTGACCATATGTGCATTGATCCCATCCCAAAATGTATAAATTAATAGAATCTCAATGAACATATCTGAGTAAGTAGAAACAAACATTTTCCCCTAAAAATTATTTATATATTCTTGTGCTCAGTATATCATCATAATATCATAATGTTAACCCTTGAAAAAAAAAACTCTTTGAAATCCTCCAACATAAGACAATCCCACTTGACTACCTAGCACATAACTTCCCCACAACATCATTGTAGGTCCTTGTAGCATAAAGGTAGAAAACTTCACCCTCATTTCTACTGGAATCTCGATCTGGTCAAAGAATCCCTCAATGGTTTAAACCCATACCTCAAAATATTTTGGACCACTAGAGACCTAGAATTATAGTAGAAGGTAGAGATTAATGTCGCATGCATATTCAACCTTCATTCTCAATGACCATCTTCCTTGCATAGGAACAATCTATAAAACTCCAGGCTGGGATGGGTTTACCATATGAACCACTAAAGCATGTGAGAGAGCACGCTCCGGTGAATCCTTCTTCATATCCTATGATATAACATTAGCATTATAATTCCTCTAGGATAAAATTTTATGAAATTTTAAAAAAAATATCTTAATTCATTTAAAAACACATCAGAATAATAATAAAAGTCATTACAAGGAATGTATAAGGGGTTTCAAGTGGGAGGAATATCCTAGGAGATACTCATACAAAAGGTATAGCCCTCATAGTTCTACCCAAGTCTCAATCCTAGTCCTCCATACATGAATTTTAGTCACAACCACATATATATATAATATAAAAGCATGTCCATGATCAAATAACTATTATCAACATAGGTATATCATATAATAAAGTATAATCAAGGTATTCAATTAAATAACTATTATACTATAGAAAAAATGTGTATATATATATGACATTCTTTCCTTCATGCATACTCATGATGGATGAAATACCTAAATCACACATTACTATAACAACAACCCCATCACTTGTAACTCAAATGATAATTACACATCAGCTATCCAAACACATGGAAAATCCCCTTCCCAAGTACCATATTTCCTATCTTCTTTTTTATATAACCCTATGAGAAAAGAAATGGAAATAATGAAAATAAATTTTAATACAATTTATAGTTCCCCAATAAGAATCACACAGTCTATGATGGATCTCCAAATGACATCATAAACATATCCCATATGAAATAGGTTACCAACTACTAGTTCGGTTCTGAACATTGTTGGTGGAAATAATGTAAACTTAGTTGCCAAATCAATACATTATACTTCTAAAAATTATAAAAAATTCCCAAAAATAATACAGTGGAAATAAAAAACAATAATTCTTTAACATATTACATTGAAAGTTTCTCATTCCATGCACAAAATAAATAAAAAACACCCAATTTTGGTAGGTCAACCATATTATAGGAAACATTATGAAGATAAATAAAGACATTAAGAAAAACACTATTGTTTTTTTCTCAGTACCACCTATAAACATCATTCGTCATCTCCACAAATCCTTGTCCCGAGGGCCTTTTCCTATCCAAGATCCTTTATCATGAATTCTATATACACACTAAGATTCCCATGTATGGTGTGAGTATAAATTTCAATGGATTCCACCATTGTGTTCTTAACATAAGTACACATGCATAATTAGTGTATACCAATATAATAAGATCACATATAACAAAAACAATAATCAATAATATATAGAGTGGACATGGACTAACCAAGAAACCAAGAACCATGGTCTTACCTTTTTTAGTTCTATGACTAGAGAATGATCAAAATAGAAGAAGTGATAATTGGTAGACCCCATGGTCACCTCATATATCTCTATGAATCCAAATGTCTATCAAGTATCAAATCAAGTCACAAGGTCGACATGCCCCTTCTCTATCACTTGTAAGGACACAAGGTCTTGATACATTTCCACAACCTTGGGTCAAGACACATGGTGTTCATATCCTAGAAATACCTTGGGTCTGGTCATAGGGACATTGCATCCCTACCCTAGGGCTGAATCCATCATAATCTTCATTTCATGTCACACATGAAACACTACTAAGGACAACCAATAAATGATGTTCTTCCTTTAATTTAATATTTGAACCAAAAAATCCAATGTCTATTCATTTACTATTATTAGAAAATCACACATTTAGGAAAATAATATCATATCAAGTATGAGTCTCAGTAGCCAAACACACACAATTGATCATACTCAAACATGGGTCTCACAAGATACACATGTACACACATGTGATCAAACTCAATAATGATTCAATGCATAGAAAAAATAATAACATTATATCAAGCTAGAAATCATATGAAGGGTATATATTTGTTATGGAGATTCTTACCTCAAACATATTGATTTAAATTTTCATATTCTCCAAAAGTTGATTCTAAAATCATCCTATCACACAACTAGATCAAACCTTCATATCAAGGGCTTGTATAACCAATTCTATGTAAAAAACAATTCTTCTATAATAATACTCAATAATGAACCAATACAAGTGGGTATAACGACATCAAATTGCATAAAAATAGTTACATCAAAGGTAGAAGGAGATATGGTCAAAATAATAGAATCCATCAAGTATATATCTCTAGAATTAGGATCATCGAATAATGTTTGAAAATTGATAGTGTTAAGAAGAATGCGAATGCACTAGGTAGCAGAATTTCTTGAATAGTATCACCCTAGGTTCATTCATGAATCATCTCCATCTAAGGAAATCAAAAGGGGAGGAGGATCAATAGATTAATAGAGGTAAAATTTATTCAAGGTTAGTAAAAACCCTTTATTAAATCTCACATTAACTTCTATTAAGGATCATAACTACTGCTTAAAGATTAGTGGACTTATATACAGTTTCATAAACTAAAACCACCATCACGAGATCATATTGATGCCCACCATAGTCGGGGTGGCCTTGAATATTCCCAGCCCATGAAACTCAACACATCCACTACACTAATGTGGGTCCAGAACAATCTCCATTATAGACTCACCATGCCCAACACTATGAAATTTGGAGGCAACATTTTCCAAGTTGGACAAGAGAAATCAAAACACTATATGCCTCAGACCAATCCATACCATTGTAATTCCTTCTATCCCATTTCACATATGTAGTTTTCAACCACTAAATAATATATACCATGATATTTTCTTTCCCATTTTGCACCCCGTAATAGAAAAAAAAACCTCTTTTAGACATTTGTAACCTCCAAATAAATCGGATCTAATTTCTATCATCACAATGATTACTATGAAATTATTTTAAAACCTTGTATGTTACAATAATAAATACTTCAGTTTGGAATTTCTATTAATATATAATTTTTCTCAAAACTGATTTAATATTCATATATTTATATGTGTATATATGGTATGTTTTATTATAGATATAAAATGAGATTGATTGATGAAACCCTATTACAATTTCCCATAGTTTGGTAATTATCACTAAGGGTATAAATATCATAAAATTGGAATATTTTTATCCTAAATAACATGATGGATAAACATAAAATAATTAAAAACCACATAACCAGGAACAATATGGGAACTATGACCAGCTAATATCATAAAAATATATGATTCAGAAATATCATACAACATAACCAAAATATAATACAACTAAATGTTATGAATAACATCGATGAAATTATTTAAAAACCCAGAAAAAAATGTTTACCTATATGGTGTATGAGATAATCCTAGATACAATACTTCAACAATAAACCACTACCACTAAGATAACACTAACTAAAAACATTACCAATATAAAATTTTCGAACCTATAAATAAATAATGTGGTGATTATATCATCATATTCTATCAGTTATCCCCAACAGATCAAGAATCTCAAAAAAATATTATCTTTGTATAATAATGAAATAATGGAAATAATAAAGGACTAAATATATCTCAAGTCATTTTATTCCTATCATAGGGGTCAAAAAATCCATCCCATTAGTCAATAACCACCATATAAACTAATAATTCAAAAAAAATTCCCTGACCAAAAAAAAAACAAGGTCTCTTGGAAAACATGAGTAATACATATAATTAGAAATCACAGTAACCGAAAATTAAAAATAATTTTAATAATTGTTAGTATGTATGGAGGAACTACTACCAAATTAATGACACACACTCAAAATACAGAACGATCATGAATGAATGCAACCATGTACATTGATGTTATTCACATTACCATCATGTGTCACACTCCCACATAATGACATAACATATAGATCCCCCATGTCATGGAATCATGTGTGTTACATCCATACTATTAGATATATGACTCATTATATATGTTATCTATTATTTTCACGACCCGTCCTTGGGGCCCGTGTCATGACTACCCCGAGCCCGCCTTCCATAGGACAGGGGCTGGCGACTAGCACCAAATGCGAAAATCCCGATAACTGGGAATGCATTACCTTTATAGAGAAAACAAAACACCACATAATACAAGCAGAAGTAAAAACTAAGTACAAAAGAGAGTGCTGAAAAGTAAATGGGCCAGAATACAAACCCAACTGAAAGTACAACTACAACTAAACAAAAGTACAACAGAAAAAGACAACTGCTGGAAGAACGGAATTGGATCCTGGGTCTTCCTCCTCGGATCCTACCTGAAGGGTAGGTACAGATAGCCTTCACAATGCTCTCGCTCGTCATCATTCTCCGTTTGTTGTCTCGTCATGAAGTCCACCTTCGGATACTGACTCGTCCTGTAGTCCACCTCCGGGTACTGACTCATCGTGTGGTCCACCTCTGGGTACCGTCCAATCCTCGAACACTCGGCCTCCGTCAGCACTGCCCATCGTCTGCAACCAACACAACGATGTGCGGGCATATCCCGTGTAGGGGTGAGTATAACGACACTCAGTAGGGTCCCTGAGACCCTCAAGGTCTCACTAAATCCAACATGGATAACCACAAAGAAGGATCTCAACAGATAACCCTTACTTAGGTATAAGACCATACTTATACCTAATTTATTAAGTAACCCATCTCAATTATGAGAAAACACAAAGGTTATGAAATCAACAGATAACCACTACCCAGGTATATGACCAAACATATACCTATGTTATCAAGTGACCCATCTCAATCAAGAGGTAAACACAAAGGTCATAGACTCAGCTCAAACTAGGATTTTCATTATCGAAACTATAACTGCTGATGACCCCGTCTCTGGAGTGTACAGGGATCCTGTCATAACTTCGAGGTACTGCTCACTAACCTAAGACTGCTGAGGTACTGCTCCTGTTGAGTACCACGGGTCTTCCACCTCACACAATAGTGCTCCTCCGCCATGGGTCGGCCACATCACACAATAGTGCTCCCCCTCATAGCCTACAGAGGCACTCCTCCTATCAAGTACCACGGGTCTGCCACCTCACACAGTAGTGCTCCTCCACTATGGGTCTTCCACTTCACAATGTAGTACTCCCCACTGGGCTATTCTAGTCACTCCGAATCGAATCGGACAAGCAGTCATCAGTCACAGCCAGCTACACGGTCTTCGTACTCTGTATGCTCGTCTCCGGGAGGGTCCGCTCCACGAGCTACAGGTTGTTACTCCAAGTGTCACAAGTCCCACGAAGAAGTATCTCAATGAACCACCTCGTCATAGGGGTCTCAACACAAGAGATGGAACGTCAATCGGATGCCCGGTCTGTGAGTTATTATCCTTTTCGTCCCAGGGGCCCGGTTAGTTTCGTGTGCGAACCAACCTGTCCGTATCTCAATTGTACCCCGAACACTCATAGGGTATACTCATAGGGACCGTTTCTCAACTTGATCACCAACGCCGCTGACGGTTTTTCAAACAGACGTCCGGTCTGAATGATATGAGCTTTTCCGTTCCAGGGGCCCGGTTGGATTTTGGGTACAATCCAACCCAGCCACACTCCAACTACGTCAAAACCACGGGCGAATTATGCCAAAAGTTCCAACTCTTCATGAGGAATCCAAAAAAGCAGATGGAACATCAATCGGACGTCCTGAGCTCAAGATATAAGTGTTTCTGCTCCGAGGGACCCGTTGGTTTCGTGTACGATCCAACCCGGCCGAACCCAGAGTACTCTGAAACCTTGAGTGTAATATACCAAAACCGCCTTGATCCAAATATCGCATCGTAGATGAAGGTGCATCGATCGGAGGTCTGCATCCCACTTTATGGGTAAAAGACCATGAAAGGTCCGAAAGTGGGGGTTTCGGGCTTGGACCGACCCGGCCCGCGACCCCCTGGGTCGGCCCGCTTGGGTGCGTTCCGATGCACTGGCCAGGTGGCTCGGCCGAATGGCTGATCCATTTGGGAGTGCGGGGGGGGGGGGGGGGGGGGGCTGCCCCCCGCCATTTGTAACCACAGCCCCCCATAATGGGAGCTGCTCTTTGCTGGAAAGCTGGGGGTCGTAACCCCCGGCTCTCCCCCTGACCGGCCGGCCCACTCCAGCTTGCCGACTTCTGCCGCCATGGGACTGGCGAGGGCCGGTCCCCCTGCTCCGACGCCGGCGGCCCGAAACCGGCCGCCGGTCCCCCTTCTTTGTTGCGGCCTGAGAAGCGACTTATTCTATCTGGTGCGGCGCGACGACGCCGCGCCCCTCCGCCGTGTCCCCGCTCCAGCCGCAGTGTCTTCGAGTTTCTTTTCCGGCGCGGTGTGATGGCGTCGTGCATCCTTGCCGCTCGTTCCCGCATGGTGCGACGACACCGCGTCACTTTCCTTTGAACCGTAACAACACAAAATAATAAGGGAGGAGGGTCGGCCGTGTTTGTACTGTCCAGCCCCCTCCCATTAAACGATAGCAAGCGGTCCAATTGAACATGGATAGATGACGGAAGTAATTCATGAAAAAAAACGCATAAAACCCCTACCTTGAAAAATGTTGTCGAACAATGGTGTCGCGGAAAACGGCGTCGCGGGGTGATGTTCCGTATATGCCGATGGAGAACGTCCGAGGAGGAAGTAGCATCTCCCTTCCTTTCACGCAGAGAGAAAATTGAAAGGTGGAATGTTGTTGGTGAGTTCCCATGTCGGTGCCTCCTCCTTTGTCAAGGAAGAATAAGACAGAAGAAGAATAAGAAGAATAAGAAGAAGTTCTTTAAAAACTCCCAAGATCTCTTCCCTTACCCTCATCACCACAAAAGCCAACCCTTAACAAAAAATTGGTTCCATATTATAATCAACCCAAGCCAAGCTTTTCCAAAATAAATTCAAAAGTGGAATTCACTTAATTAATGTGTGTGTTGGCTAGAGTTAATGAGGGAGAGAGTGAGGAAATGGAAGGTTACTCAAATAAATATATGTTTACCAAATTTAAGAGGGATTTAGGGAGTTTAAGAGGAATGTGAAGGGGTGGGGTTTGTGTGGGCCCCACCTCACCTTTAATCCTCTCATGGGTGGGTAAATCCAAGTGGGTCCCACCCCTAACTCCCTTACATAGGTTATAACCACTTAAGAGAGGGTCAAAGTGTTGTAACACTACACTTAATCCACTTAACAAGAAAATAATATATAATTGTAACAATTATATTTTTATCCCTCACATTTTTTTTAAAAAACTCCTCCTGAGAAAACGCAACTCTAGAAAGGGTCTTCTTAAGAAATTACTAGCACTGTAGTTCCATCGGTGCCCTCAGATTTTGATTCCGTGCACCTGTTCAAAATATAGAAAAACTCACTCGTTCGTTCACTGAACGTACCCGAGCTAAACTTCGAAAATTGATTTCGGGCACACCGGGCCTCAGAATCAGGCACCGTCAGAAATTGCGTTCTTGTAAAATCCCAAAGAAAATTTAGTAAAAATTTCACTTGAATTTTACAGGTATTTACATTACTCCCTCCTCAGGGCTTTACGTCCTTGTAAAGATTAAACATAGACTAGGGATACAAAAATGGTATTGAGCACGCATCTGAGCCTTCCGCTCCCATGAGCTTACCTGGAGATTCTCGTACTTCCAATGAAAGTGAAACTGAGGAATAATACGTCCTCGTAGGATCCGGTCCTGTCGATCCCCAGTTCCCACAGGAACCTCCGAGAAATTCACCCCATCGCCCAAGTCCAGCTCCCCATGGTCGATGATATACGAAGGGTCGAGCACATTTCTCCTTAGTTGAGATACATGGAAGTCGTCGTGCAGCTGATGCAACTGAGGTGGATGGGTCAAGCGGTAAACCACCTCGCCTACCCTACTTAGGACCTAGAAATGTCTGTTGAACCTCATATATAACTTTTTTCCTTGGCCACACCTCTGTAATTCCACATCGAGCCTAGGTCCGTAAGAAAATGTGGTCGCCATCCTCGAACTCTAGTGGTCTCTAGCTCCTGTCAGCATAAGGCTTCTGTCGGTTCTGAGCTTTCCTCATCCGCTCTTGGATGACCTGGACCTTCTCTGGTCCCACAAGAGCTTCTATGATTTCTTCTTTGCCGATAAGAGAAATCTGGTCTCATCCCCTAGATGAACCACGTTCTTTGCCTAATACCGTCAATCCGGACATGAATGATGTATTCATGCCAGGGACGACGTCGTAAGGCCTCGACGTTACTACCAAGAGATCCAACCATCACTCTCGCCTCTAAGGGTCGAGTCACACTATCGGCATCAGCGTGAGGTCACTGGGTCTCTTCCAGTAGGAATATCAAAAGTGATGGTCAAGTCAACAGTTTAAACCAGAACCTCTTAGTACTCAAAAAGGAAGGAAGAAAATGTCACAAAGGTAACTGTCTTTATATTATTGCATCTCATGGTACAGAGACACAAATTTAATATCAACAACATGGAACTAGATATAAAAAGAATATAAGGAAACCACTAGTTCTGCTCTTGTCCACTTACTTCCAGAGCTCCGTAGTCGTAAGATTCTACTGCCTCAAGCTGAGATCTCCCATTTCCACTTGTTCCCTGTGGTCGGTGGTGGAACTCCTGGTGGTAGTGGTGGAAACACCTCGAAGCGTCGTCCACCTACAGCTGCACAACCTGCTCACCTCCCTCGGCCTTCAGCTCCTAGTGGTCTACCTTGATCGAACCTCTGCCTTTGCCTGGGAGGTTCTTCATTTAACTGCTGGTCATCTGCATGGTGGGTCGGACAGTCATGTGCCATGTGACCAATCCCGCCGTAGGACTAACACTGCAAGGCAGGTCTGGCTCTATCATTCCCCTAGGTGCCTCGAACTACTGACCCTGAGTCATGCGGTCGACCACCTGTAGGTCTGGTCCTCTTGGACCTCTGCGTCATCTGGATGCTGCCTACTACAGAATACTCTGTCGCATGCCGGCTAGTGGTGGGTCCTTCTGCTGGAGACTGCTCAGCAAGGAAACTCTTCACTAAGAGGGCTCGCTCCAACACCCCTGTCTAAGTCGGAATTATGTGAGAAACAACAGAAGCTCTAATCTCTCTCATGAGCCCCTGCTCGAAGGTTCGGGTCCTGATGAACGGGTCCTGTACCATATCTATGGAGTAGCATGAGAGGTCTGTGAACCTCGCTGAATACTGTGCCACATTCATGCTGCCTACCGCAGCTGAAGTAGCTCCTGTATAGGCACCTCTCGAAGGGTGGCTGGGACAAACTCTGCCCGGAACATGCTCTCGAAGTCTGCCCATAGAAGTGTCACCTCGTCATGCATCTGGAGAATCAGGCTCCACCATCTGCCTGTTGCTGCCTGAAGAAGGCGGGCAGTAAGGATCACCATAAAGTCTTCTGGCGTCCCCACTAGCATTAAGACTCTCACCAAATCCTCCAGCCAATCCTCAGCCGCCTGCGGGTCCATCTCTCCCCTGAACATGGGTGGCCTCTAGCGCTGGAACTCGTGAAGTGTGCTCAAGCGACGTGCACCCTCTGCTGCTAGGGCTGGTGGAATCAGTGGCCCAATGGGTAGTAGTACCGCTGGTGCCTCAACTGGGATAGGTCTATGTACTGAGGCCACGTCGCTCGGCGGGCTGTCAGTACGAACAAATATCGGGGCTATAGCTGTTCGTCCACGGGGAGGCATCCTGAAAGAAACAAACATGACACAACAAACGATTTATACTTGGTGAGATGAACTGGTTTGAGATGACTTTTAAAAACTTCTGGAAACACACACGCAATCAGTGTTTTCGTGTACAAAGTCAGAAATCAGTTCTCAGGGTCCTGGTGTATGGATACGTCGGCCGCCCGCACCAACACTGGACTCCCTGAACTAAAAACCACACTCGGTACTCTTAACACTGTCGCTTCACAGAAATAAAATATTAGAGTTATTAGTTCTGTGGTAGAACCAACTACTTTGATACCAATTTGTCACGACTCATCCTCAGGGCACGTTTCGTGACTACCACAAGCCCGCCTTCCGTAGCCCAGGGGCTGGAGACTAGCACCAAAGGCAAAAATCCCGATAACTGGGAAGGCATTGCCTTTATAAAGAAAACAAAACACCACAGAATACAAGCGGAAGTAAACACTAAGTACAAAAGAGAGTGCTGAAAAGTAAATGGGCCAGAATACAAACCCAACTGAAAGTACATCTACAACTGAACAAAAGTACAACAGAAAAAGACAACAGCTGGAAGAATGGAAGCGGCTCCTGGGTCATCCTCCTCGGATCCTACCTGAAGGGTAGGTATAGATAGCCATCACAATGCTCTCACCTGTCATCCTTATCCGTGTTTCTTCTCATCGTGAAGTCCACCTCCGGATACTAACTCGTCGTGTGGTCCACCTCCGGGTACTGACTCGTCTTGTGGTCCACCTCCGGGTACCCTCCAGTCCTCGAACACTCGGCCTCTGTCACCACTGCCCGTCGTCTGCAACCAACAGAATGAGGTGCGGGCATAGCTCATGCAGGTGTGAGTATAACGATACTAAGTAGGGTCCCCGAGACCCTCAAGGTCTCACTAAATCCAACAAGGATAACCACAAAGAAGGATCTCAACAGATAACCCTTACTTAGGTATAAGATCATACTTATACCTAAGTTATTAAGTAACCCATCTCAATCATGAGGAAACACAAAGGTTATGAAACCAACGGATAACCACTACCCAGGTATATGCCCATACATATAACTATGTTATCAAGTGACCCATCTCAATAAAGAGTTAACACAATGGTCATAGACTCAACTCAAACCATGATTTTCATTATCTAAATCGTAACTGCTGATTAGCCCATCTCTGGAGTGTATAATGATCCTGTCACAACTTAGAGGTACTTCTCACCAACCTAAGACTGCTGAGGTACTCCTCCTATCGAATACCGCGGGTCTGCCACCTCACACAGTAGTGCTCCTCCGCTATGGGTCTGCCACCTCACACAGTAGTGCTCTCCCTCATAGCCTAAAGAGATACTCCTCCTGTCGAGTACCGCGGGTCTGCCACCTCACACAGTATTGCTTCTCCGCCATGGGTCTGCCACCTCACAAAGTAGTGCTCCCCACTGGGCTATGCTAGTCACTCCGAATCAAATCGAACAAGCAATCATCGGTCACAGCCAGCTACACGGTCTCCGTACTCTATATGCTTGTCTCTGGGAGGGTCCGCTCCACGAGCTATCGGTTGTTACTCCATGTTTCACAAGTCCCACGAAGAAGTATCTCAAACGACCATCTCATCATAGGGGTCTCAACGCAATCGACGGTGCGTCAATCGGACGCCCGGTCTGTGAGTTATTAGCCTTTTCGTCCCAGGGTTCCGGTTGGTTTCGTGTACGAACCGACCCGGCCGTATCTCAACTGTACCCCGAACTCTCATAGGGTGTACTCATAGGGACATTTTTTCAACGTGATCACCAACGCCACTGATGTTTCGTCAAACGGACGTCCGGTCTGAAAGATATCATCTTTTCCGTTCCAGGGGACCATTTGGATTTCAGGTACAATCCAACCTGTCCATACTCCAACTATGTCAAAACCTCAGGAAAAGTATACCAAAAGTTCTGTCTCCTCAAGAGGAGTCCAACAAAGTTGACGGCGCGTCAATCGGACATTCGAAGATCAAGATATAAGTCTTTCCGCTCCGAGGGCCCGGTTGGTTTCGTGTACGATCCAACCCGGCCGAACCCAAAGTACTCTGAAACCTTGAGTGTATTATACTGAAATGACCGTCTCGATCCAAAGATCGCATCGCAGCTGACGGTGCATCGATTGGAGGTCCTCAACCCACGTTATGGGAAATGTCCATGAAAGTTCCGAATGTGGGGGTTTCGGGCTCGGACCGACCCGGCCCGAGACCCCCAGGGTCGGCCCGAACAGGGTCGACCCGACCCGATTCCGAGTCGGCCCACTTGGTACAGCCCGGCCTGACCTAGGTGCGGCCCGGCTTGGCGGCCCGGCGCGCTGGCCCAGAGGCTCTGCCGAACGGCTGGGCCGTTTGGGAGTGCGGGGGGGGGGGGGCACACCCCGCAGTGTGTAACTGCGACCCCCTCTTTGCTGGACAGCCGGGGGTCGTAATCCCCGGCTCTCCCCCTGACTGGTCGGCCCGCTTCGGCCGGCCGGCTTCTGCCGCCACGGGACCGGCGAGGGCCGGTCCCCCTGCTCCGACGTCGGCGGCCCGGAACCGACCGCTGGTCCCCCTGCTTCGCCGCAGCCTAAGCCGCGGCTTATTCTATCTGCTGCGGTGCGACGGTGCCGCGCCCCTCCGTCACGGCCCCACCCCGGCCGCGGTGTCTTCAAGTTTCTTTTCCGACGCGGCAGGACGGCACCGTGGCTTGGTTTGATTTTCAAATACGCGACACAATGGCGTCGCGCATCCTTGCCGCTCATTCTCGCGTGGTGCGACGGCACCGCGTCACTTTCCTTTGAACCGCAACAACACAAAATAATAAGGGAGGAGGGTCGGCCGTGTTTGCGCGGTCCGGCCCCCTCCCGTTAAACGATAGCAAGTGGTCCAATTGAACGTGGATAGATGACAGACGTAATTCACGAAAAGAAACGCATAAAACCCCTACCTTGAAAAATGTTGTCGAACGACGGTGTTGTGGAAAACGGCATCACGGGGAAGTTCCGTATATGCCGACGGAGAACGTCCGAGGAGGAAGCAGTTTCTCCCTTCCTTTCACGCAGAGAGAAAATTGAAAGGCGGAATGTCGTTGGCGAGTTCCCACATCGGTGCCTCCTCCTTTGTCGAGGAAGAAGAAGACGGAAGAAGAAGAAGAAGAAGTTCTTTAAAAACTCCCAAGCTCTCTTCCCTTACCCTCAACACCACAAAATCCAACCCTTAACAAAAAAATGGTTCCATATTACAATCAACCCAATCCAAGCTTTTCCAAAATCAATTCAAAAGTTGAATTGACTTAATTAATGTGTGTGTTGGCTAGAGTTAATGAGGGAGAGAGTGAGGAAATGGAAGTTTACTCAAATAATGATAAGTTTACAAAATTTAAGAGGGAGTTAGGGAGTTTAAGAGGAATGTGAAGGGGTGGGGTTCGTGTGGGCCCCACCTCACCTTTAATCCTTTCATGGGTGGTTAACTCCAAGTGGGTCCCACCCCTAACTCCCTTACGTAGGTTATAACCACTTAAGAGAGGGTCAAAGTGTTGTAACACAACACTTAATCAACTTAACAACAAAAGAAAATATAATTGTAACAATTATATTTTTATCCCTCACAATTTTTTTAAAACAACTCCTCATGAGAAAATGCAACTCCAGAAAGGGTCTTCTTAAGAAATTACCGGCGTTGCTGTTCCATTGGTGCCCTCGGATTTTGATTCCATGCACCGTTTCAAAAGATAGAAAAACCCGGTCATTCGTTCACTGAACGTACCCGAACTAAACTTTGGAAATTGATTCCGGGCACACCGGGCCTCAGAATCAGGCGTCGTCAGAAACTGCGTTCTTGTAAAATCCCAAATAAAATTTAAAAAAAATTCCTTGATTTTTTTGTGTCTTTACAATTATATAATCCCATTCAATTTATATTTTATTGTTTTTACCTGAGAAAACTACCCTTAATTGATGGTTACATGGATATTGGACCTCACGTAAAATTAAATAACATTAAATAAAATTACCTCTCACATAACCTACATCATTTTTAGTCTTCACCCTACATTGTATTACAAATAACATTTCATTTAGTGTTCCTTAACAATTACAAATAAAAAATAGATTATAATTAATACTCATTATTAAATCACTATTCTTACACCTCATCTCTTCTAATATATATTGTAAATAAAATAAATAATCCTATTCAATATCAATATTAGAACCTTATTTTGTGTCTTAAACACTAATCCGAAAATATTAACATAATAATTTCTATATCTCTTCATCCAATTGGAATATCATCATGAGATATAATAATTAAAATCATTATTGGATCACCGATGCATCCATTCATATCGAAAATTATAGTTTATCATTATTTTATCTTGGGCAAATATAGTTGATTAATGGTGGGTTCCATCATATTATTTTACTAAAAATAGATTTGGTAGTTACTTATAAAATTTATTAGTCCAGGTAACCATCCATCCCAAAACCTGAAATTTGGAAATACCTAAATCCGCTATATATAATCCCAAACTCCTTAAAAAATATCACTTTCCTGGAAAACTAGTTATTACAACTAACTATATTTAGAAATTTGACACTTATAAATTTTCATATATGTGTGTGAAAAGCTATTTGATTAAATCATAATACAAATAATCCAAACATACATAGGTTGGAACCCAAATATGCAAGCCCCATTTTATTAAATAATAATAAGGGAACAATATATGACTTGGGGTCATATATATCTTAAACCACCTTCATAGTAAAGAAAAAAATATATAAAAAATACTTATATAAAATGAATTCATTTCTATAATACTAAATTATTGGTTCATTATCCCATTTAAATTCTAATGATACTTAATTCATCTTCATAATTATTTTCTTCAATGAGAAGAGTAATTATTTTTCCTTAATATTCTCTACGCCTTCACACAAGTGACCTAGAATTTGAACCTAGACCTAATCCATCTAAAATCGTATAAGATGGAACTTCCACAAATCATCACCTCTATTAGTATGACCATACCACTAATGCGTAGAAGAAACACTAGATCCATGCTCTTGATTAAGTGATCCAAACCTTGAGTTTTTATCCCAATTCTGACCACTTGTAGGTAAAAACACCTTCCTTGGTATAGGAGTAACCACATCCCCAGTTCTATGATGATCTATAACTAATTCCTCCTTATTCCCATTTCATGATAAAAATCAAATAATGATCCAAATAAATCCCCCTTAAAATGGTAATCCAAATACATCCAGTTCACTTAACCTATATATTTTTTCTTAGATCCTTTTCAAAAACCCATTATTTAAAATTCAGTAGTTTCTATGATAGTACCATTATAAATATTAGAAATGTTTTATCTATTCACATGCTTTTTTTGGAAATTCTTTTTCTTAGTGAACCATGCTAAGACCAAATCAATAATAACCACATTCTAGATATTCCATTTAATTTTAAAATGATATAAAAATTGTGTTAGTATTTTATACTATTTTTAAAAATGAAAATAACCTTATAATATATATATACTATCAATATCAATAAGAGTAGTACTTAGGTCCACATAAACAATAACTCTGGTGAAATACCAAAATCGAGAAACATTAGTTCCTTTTTCTTATTAAAATTTAATGAAAGTTATGTATGTAATATCAAACTAGATCTAAGGTTTCCAATAAATATAGTTGAGGTATAAAATAATAAACCAAGGTTTTCACACAGATATATTAAATAATAAAGGGATTAAATTAATTATCTCACTCTTTTATACTCAACATATGTGACTTGATCTCTGTGGAATTAATACCCCATTCCATCATATTGAGATCATCTGAACAAAACAACATAGATAAATAATTAAATCCCATCAAGATTCCCTTAAATTCAATGAAACCACTTACACATGATAAATGATGCATAATATCCTCAAACATTAATTATTTACAAAACATCAATAATATAATTTACATGGAAATAAAATTCATGAAAATATTGTTTCAATCCAAGATCACCTACTGATTTATAATATTTTGAGTCATGGAACAGCTCTTGATGATTCTGTATAGTGTCTCATCCATCATAGAAGTGAAGTTCCTTTGAGAATGTTCTATGGGAAAGAACCCTTTTATACAAAGAAAAAGAAAATCATTGGAATTATATGAAAAAATAGCTCACAAATTCAAACCAGATAAAGGACCCCCTAACTTATAGATCATGCTCTAGATCCTGATGAAATTCCCTGTTAATGAATTTGACATAATCCCCATAGTCATCAAAACCAATAATCCCTAACTGCATACCATTTTCACAATTTTTAATCCTATATATATCTCAAATAAATCACATCATCTTTACATCAATAGAAACACACATATTCACTCTATGAATAGCCTTGCGATGCTAACTATTGTCTTTTCATATTAATAACCACCCAGATATGCCTTCCACCCACATATATGTTCCCTTCTAAAATTATTTATACCAGCCAATTTTTTTTAAATCTAATCTTTTCATATGATAAACAATTGAATTTATCATGAATAAATTATTCTCCCAAAATTTATTGATGGGGGACAGAATAATGCCACAACTCATGACTCATTTAACTGAGTAATGATGATTTAATCAATGTTTTGGGTTGTTATGTTAATGGACACACAAATAAACTTCCCAATAATTTAATTTTTTTCTCATGGATGAAATATATTTAATTTTTTTAAAATTTAACCAATAAATTAGGGTGTTAGGAATTTATTTATATTTTATTCATCAAGGGTGTGTTGGTAAAATTTTATGAGATCTTAATCCATCTTACGAGCAACTGTTTTGATAATAAAACTGGCATCAATGAAATTTTAAATAATTAATTATTTAATTATTAAATCAATTTAAATACAAAACTCTTATTAATTAAATAAAAATTAAACCCTAAAGTAACACCAATTTTGTTTAAAATAATAACAATTTTTCGATATCATAAATGACATGCAATGCCGAACATAAACTACACGTTAAATATATTATTTAAATATAACAGTTATAACCAAGTCACTAAATTGGAAATAATAAATAGGATTAAATGAATTATTATATATATATATAAAGGTAATAATGAAATAAAAAATTTATAATTGTTACTCAAATTTTAGTAAAGTTAATTTATTCTTCAAAAAACTTTTTCAGTAAAAATGATTTTATTATTTTTGTGAGAAAATAATATAATTAATTTTTAAATATTTTTAAAAAATCTATTTTAAAAAATCTATTTTACAAAATAATTATATAAAATGTATTGGGGGAGAAATTTTTGGATTTTTCTAAAATGAGGGATTTTTTTAATGAATAGTGAAAAACATCGCTTTTTCGAAAACTACCATTTATTTTCAACAAATTTAGAAATTAGTAAAGTCAAGTTACAATTTGAATATTAATTTAAGTAACATAAGTATTATTTATTTATATGAAATATAATAAAATAAACATTAACCATTTTAAACTGAACTTTGGTATAAGTTAATTTGTATCCTTAAAACCCAATTTTTTTAGAAAACTCTTTTTAGTTGCATAGTGATCCCCCATCTTAATAAAATAAAATAACCACTAAAAGGGAAATATTTGAATTATATTTATATTATATATATATATATTTAAATCAGTCTATTTATTATTAGTAGCCATATAGTTAATATAATATCATCTTATTCTTGAAAAATGAATTTCTTGAAAACCTATTTTTTGAATTAAATTACTGTTTCACTTTTAAATTAAATTCTTAATTGATTTTAATTTGGTAAAATTGAATCCCTATTTGGAATAATAATAGTAAATTTTAAGTGATAATTATAGATAAATGTTTTTTCATAATGATTACTAAACACCATAAAATTTATTTAATCTGATTTTGTCACATCGTGTAAGAGTGAACTCACATTATTGAATATTTTTGTGTATTTAAAAAAATGTCCCTTCTCCTTAATTATAAAAGGGAAATCCCCCATCTAAATTATTCAACCATCTAAAGACCTTGTTATTCAAAACCCCATGAAATAATAACTCTAAAAAACCTTATAAACATTCTATATTTTTTCTTACCAAAATATAAACTCTAGGGTCCTTGAAAAGAGATGCAAATGATATTTTTTTATGTAAACACAACTTCCATGACTAAAATATTTATTTTTTAGTTATTAATTTTACAAATTAAATTATGAATTAAAAATTAAAATATAATTTGACAATTATAAACCATATAAATATATTTATTTGTTTCAATTAAATTGTGTTTATTTATCTCTTCCTCCATCAAATGGGGAAAATCCATCACCCATGGGTACAACGGACTACCACCTCACCAACTAAGGTAATTTTGTTTCCATCACAAAATCACATGAGTACAAATAATGACACAAAAATTAATTTCTATGTTACATATGACATGTTATTTATTATTTGAATTTAATATATCATCCACGTACTTACTATTTCACCCATTAAGGGAATGATATTGTCACTCATGAATACGTATGACCAACTGTCTATGTGAATACATGTAATTTTTTTCCATGTAAAACATTAAATAATGGTTATAAAAATACATCTAATGATAATATATCATATTTAAAATGATAAAATCATTTTTTGGATGATGGATCTATATCCTAGGTATAATAACTAGACTTCTACGACAAAATATGCAGGAGAAACCAAGGAATTAACACCCAAAAAAATAGTAATAATAAAATATATATTAATGAATGGATGATAAGATAATAATAGAGGACCATATATGATGTAATAAATATTAATCTGGTTATGATATATATTAATTTCATATTTAAAACCATTATATGTGAGTTTAATGCACATTCAAAAAATGGGAAGAGTGATATAAGATATTTTTTTTCAATTTCATTTCATTGAATCATGTTGTAATGTTATGAAACTAATTTCAATTATATTTTGTATGTATTTCCCCTTATACATATAACATAATAACTCCTTCATACTATATGGTATTTTATGATTAAATTTGAAATGATTCATCTATGTGGATTTAACCTGAATGTTACCAAGTGATAAAGAATTTCATAACTCAATTTCATTTCAATATGTTATATTAATTCTTCATTAACTTTAATATTATGAAATTATTTATGTAATGAATTTTTATTCCCTTATGATTTATTCTAAATTATTTTATTTGGATTTATATTTGATACATGAAATCGATTCATTGGTTAATTATCACATAAATTGTTTGATTATTTAAAGATATTTCATATCAATTTACACTCCATTGAGACATATTTTCTGTTATGCACCTATATATTTTTATTAGGTGTATCTATTTACACCATAATATGATATATCCATAATATATTAATATTATTATATATAATTATTTATTTTATGTAATTATTTAATGCTGACAAAGATTCAAAAGTAAGAAAATTGGAAATGGTTTATTTCACAATCTCTTTTTAATCAAGGTTGTTTATGCTTAAATTTCCACTAAAGGAAATTATTTGACCATTATCCATTTAAAAAATTAATTTTTATTTTTATATATTAATTCATCAATTTTTCAAGTAATTGTACCATTTTCCCCTCTTGGGTACTTAAATTTATTGAGAAATTTTTTTTGAGAAACTCTGACTTTATTTCGCTACTCGGTCGAAAATATATTTTCTTCAAAAACCAATTTTTCTAGAAACAAATTCAATACTATTTTTTGTGTTATCAAAAAATTATTTAAATTCATTTTTAACAATTATTGGATAATTATAAAATGTTTTGAAATGGATTATTCCTATCATTTTCCAAAATGGGTACTTTTTGTCTTTTCATTAAAAAATGTGAAAGGAATATCTACTTTACAGTACTCATCATGGAAACAATTTCCCTCTCTGATGAAAAATAATTTCTTTGAAGCTTTATTAAAAATTTTACAAGTTTTTTTTAAAATAAAAAAATTCATAGTATTTTGTAAATTTTTAGTTTCTAAAAGATATTTTCATAGTGAAAATGATATTATCCATGGGAAGGTTTTTGATGATATTTTTAAGGTATTTATATTCAATAATGAAAAAAAATTATTTTATATATACTCATCTAGGAAAATATTTTAATGATTCAATCAGTACTCTTTCTCTAGATGTTTTATGATTACTTTGACAAATGAAATTATTAGCATTCATTTTCTCAATTTATCATAGTGTCATTAAATTTACCTTGAAATGTTCACATTCTTATGATCATTATACATAAAATGTATATTAAATATTCGTATTTTTATCATATATATTCTTATTTCCTGAATATTATACCATTAATAAATAAATTTTTTAAATTTGCAAGTCAATTTATTTACTGATAAAATATTAATAAATATATATTGTTTACTCAATATAGATACTTTTTATAAGGGGTATATATTCATGAATGAAATCGATCATTCAAGATATGAGGAATGCTTTAGTCATTCACTGAAATTTGGTTCCTGAAATTATATATCTACTCTATGAATCAATAAGTATCATGAGAAACAAAAATAATATGGAATTAAATGGGATTTGTAAATTATTTTCAACTATATTATGAATTTTCATGATAGTATATATATCTTGATGTCTGAGATCATAACGTCAAATATTAGGAATTTCCTTAAGAATTATGTTATTATTATCCATGAGAATATTTCCTTGATATTTTCTAGGGTCACACTATGTGATCGAGTAAATTATTAAATGGGATGTCTTTTAGTTATTTAATTTTCCATATTGATTATGGATAATCTGTTATATATATTCAAGTTGTTGATCAAATAGAACGTTTATAGTTAATTATATTAACATATCGATTATTCCTTTTATATTCCTAATTGTTTAATTATTGATAAAATTGAATATGTTTACAATTATTTAAATTTACATATTGATTAATCCTTATTTATCTTTATATCCACCGTTCTGTGTAACCCGCATTGATAATTTGATATCACCTTATGTTGTTTCCCTTACGTAGGTAATGAAAAATTAATATTTCAAATAGTTCATGGGTGTATAATTTTTACCGACACTATTTTTATTTCATATTTTTAAATCGAATTAGATATTAAAGTTTGTATCTTGTATTCCAAGACTATTAAACTATTGGGTCCATTGTGATGTGATTGCTTGTATCTTATTCCAATACAGTAATGTATTCATTGGAATTGAGATGCTAGAGCAGGGATATTTATATTTATTATAGAGTATATTTAGTAGAAACCAAGGGAATAATATTTAAGAAAAAATATATTAGATAACATTTTTCTGTGAGAAACTCTGAGGATATGTCTAATTATAGGATAATAACATAAAATATTTGTAAAGTAGAGATTATGTGGTTTTATTTTCCATACAACCCTTTCTAGATACTAAAACTGGATGTGGTTCTAGCATAATTAAACCAATTGTTAACAACTCAAAAAAAAAGCACTGATATTTGAATTGATTATCTCTTGGTGTATAAAAATGGGAACAAATGCACACCTAGTTTGACACCCTTGGGGATATGCTTTGGTTAATCAACATTTTCTTTATGAAACATTTTGATGAATGAGATAATTGAACCTATAGAAACCTATGATATACCATAGTGATATGGGATAAAACTAAAGTGTATTATGTTAATAATTATAAGTTTTATCCTAAAATTGAAGGAATAGATACCCATTTTTAGGATTTATGTGATGAGATTATATGATGATTATGAATATTTTTGGAAACCATATTGGAAAAAAACCCATTTGTAATAATATGTTTTAGTGAAATTATTATTTATGGAATATTTTTTTAAATATGTTTCTGTTTTTGCATAACCATTATGTTTAAAATTATCCTTAATGTTAAGGTCATTAGAGTTCATTACGATTATTTTATCGTGTAAAAAAACAAGTCGTATAGAAAACCATTTTATTTAAAAATTGATTTAATGATTAATTTTATTTTTTTAGTATGTTCTTTATATCTTTGGAAATATTACAGTAATTATATTATTATAGTGTTTGAAAAAGTATAAATTATATTTTTTGTGACAACCCATCTCATCTGGAAAGGCTTTCGGGATTCAACCCACAATCGAAGAGAGATAATGGGTGTAGGGCCAAAAACTAGCCTACATGATATATTGGTTAGTATGAAATTTTTTTTACATAAAAATTTTCATAGTTTAATAATAATATTTTTTGGAAACATATTAGAGGAAAAAACAAATTTGAGTAAAATAATTATTTTTTGGGAGACATTTTATTTTGTCCAGGTATATATAGCCTTTATGTTCAATTTAAAGGATTATTTAGGAAAAATGTTGTTATTTTTTCAGATATTTAAACTAAATGTTATGAAATAAACTTTGAGGTAAAACACTTATTTTATATTTAAGTTAATGAGGTTAATTGATATGTAGTGTTATTTATTTTAGGAATAATATTTGTAAAAATTTTGGTCATATTGTTTAATTTTGGATATTAATATATTATTTCTTCATATGATGTTTATTCAATTATAGTATTATCATACATTTTGAAAACCATTTTTTTGTAAATATTTATATTTATATACATAATGAATTGTCACTTTTTATGGAAATTATTATTAAATGTATATTTTAGAGCATTAGATAAACAATCTCAATTTTAAATTTCATTTCCTGGACTAAGAGAAGAAGTAGGAATTGATTAAAGTAAAATAGAAGCATGAAATTTGGATTTTGAATTAAAAATATATCAGTTCACAATTTTTATTGATGTTTTTATACTATAAAATAATTCATAAATATTTGGAAAGGGATCTTAAAATATAAATATTCTCATATTAACTTCATATCCAATAAATCAATGGTGATTCACTAATTACAGTTTTATGGTTTTGTGATCATTAACTTTCTTAGGATCATTCAATTAATTGTGATATGTGATCTATATCGCTCTCCATTATAAAACATTATTTTCAATAAAGTCCATATTTTCACTTCCTACTAATTTTTTACTTCTTGGAAAACTAAGTATGTGAAATTCTAGATGACCTTCGTACATCCATTTATCTCTTTGCAAGGGTAAATTCTATTAACCCTTTAATGGTGTATGTTCTCAAAAAATAAGTTCTAAAATTCAAAAAACATTATTTAAAAGGGAAGATTGTTATTGAGATGATATATTTTATTAAATGTGGAGATAATGTAACACTCCAAGATTTAGAATGATGAACATTGTGTTCGACAACATATACGACAGGCAACAACAAGCTTATATGACCCACAAAATATATTATTTTAATATGAATATTATAATTAATCTATTGTATTTTATAGTATAAATTATATTAAATGAATTATGAAATATAAATAAATATCTTAATCAATACAAATTTAACGATAATAATCACTCAATTTTTATTATAGTAAATTTATTCTTCAAAAAAACATTATTGACAAAAAAAATTACATTATATTGTGAGAAAATATTATAATTTATTTTTAACACTTTTATATAATTTATTTAATAAAATTATTTTATTTTTTAAAATCCTAATACAAAAATTATATTAGGGTAAAAGTTTTGGATTTTTCTGAAAGAGTAAACTTTCAATAAATAGTAATAAATATTGTTTTTTATAAAAATATCATATATTTTCCAAAAATACAGCTATTAAAAAGTAGTATTATGATTTAAATTTTATTTAAAATAAAACAAATTATTATTTAGTAATATTAAACCTAATTAATTACATTTTAATAAGTTTTATACCATAATTCTGTAAAATTTTATTTTTAGGATTAAAAATTCTTTTTTCTTGAAACTTTTTTAATGCGCATAAGGTTCCTCCATTTTAATTAAATAAAATAAACACTTATAAGAAAATGTGTAAATTTATATTATATACATATAAATGTATGAATTAAAAATTTTCAAACAAGGCTCCTTATATTAATAATGATCAGTTTCAATTTATCAAATAAGGATCCTTATATTTTATTCTTTAAGGTTATTTTTCCTTAGTTTAAATAACTAATTACAATGATGTAAATTAAAAATTCCACTACAAAACATGAAATTATGATATATCGAAACTTCCACTACAAAACATAAAGTAGGAATTGATCGATGTAAAATAAAAGCATGAAATTTGGATTTTGAATTAAAAATATATCAAGTCACACTTTTATTGATGTTATTATACTGTAAAATAATTCATAAATTTTTGGAAAGGAATCTTAAAATAGAAATATTCTCATATTAACAACACATCCAATAAATCAATGGTGATTAACTAATTACAATTGTATGGTTTTGTGAACATTAACTTTCCAAGGATCATTCAATTTATTATGTTATGTGATCTATATCGCTCTCCAATATAAAACATTATTTTCAATAAAGTCCATATTTTAACTTACTAATAATTTTTTACTACTTGGAAAACTATGTATGTGAAATTATAGATGACCTTCATACATCCATTACTCTCTTTTCAAGGGGAAATTCTATTAACACTTTTATGGTGTATGTTCTCAAAAAATAAGTTCTAAAATTCAAAAAAAATAATTTAAAAGGGAAGATTCTTATTGATATGATATATTTTATTAAATGTGGAGAGAATGTACACCCCAAGATTTAGAATGATAAACAGTTTGTTCAACAACGTATACGACAGGCAACACCGAGCTTAAATGTCCCACAAAATATATTATACAAATATGAATATTATAATTCATCCATTGGATTTTCTAGTATAAATTATATTATATGAATTATGAAATATATATGAATATCATAATAAATAAAAATTTAATGATAATAATAAATCAATTTTTATTATAGTAAATTTATTCTTCAAAAAAACATTAATGACAAAAAATTACTTTATATTGTTAGAAAATATTATAATTTATTTTTAACACTTTTATATAATTTATTTAATAAAATTATATTATTTTTTAAAATCATAATACAAAAATTATATTAGGGTAAATGTTTTGGATTTTTATGAAAGAGTAAACTTTCAGTAAATTGTATTAAATATTGTTTATTTATAAAACTATCATCTATTTTCCAAAAATACAGTTATTCAAAAGTAGTATTATGATTTTAATTTTATTTAAAATAATAAAATTATTTTTTAGTCATATTAAACCTAATTAATTACATTTTATTATGTTTTATACCATAATTCTGTAAAATTTTATTTTTAGGATTAAAAATTATTTTTTCTTAAAACTATTTTAATGTGCATAAGTATCGTCCATTTTAATAAAATAAAATAAAAACTTATATGAAAATGTGTAAATTTATATTATATACATATAAATATATGAATTAAAATTTTTCAAATATGGATCCTTATATTAATAATGATTAGTTTCGAATTTATCAAATAAGGCTCCTTATATTTTATTCATAAAGGTAATTTTTCATTAGCTTAAAGAACTAATTACAATGGTGTAAACTAAATCTTCCACTAAAAACATGAAATGATGATATATCAAAATATCCACTACAAAACATGAAGTAGGAATTCATTGAAGTAAAATAGAAGCATGAAATTTATATTTTCAATTGTAAATATATCAAGTCACACTTTTTATTGATGTTACTATACTGTAAAATAATTCATAAATATTTGAAAAGGGATCTTAAAATAGAAATATTCTCATATTAACTTCACATCTAATAAATCAATGGTGATTAACTAATTATAGTTTTATGGTTTCGTGATCATTAACTTTCCTAGGATCATTCAAATTATTGTGATATGTGTTCTATATCACTCTCTATTATGAAACATTATTTTCCATAAAGTCTATATTTTCACTTCCTACTAATTTTTTACTACATGGAAACCTATGAATGTGAAATTCTAGATGACCTTCATATATCCATTTCTCTCTTTTCATGTGGAAACTCTATTAACCCTTTTATGGTGTATGTACTCAAAAAATAAGTTCTAAAATTTAAAAAACATAATTTAAAAGGGAATATTATTATGGAGATGATATATTTTATTAAATGTGGAGATAATGTAACAACCTAAGATTTAAAATGATGAACATTTTGTTCGACAACATATACGACAGGCAACACCGAGCTTAAATGACCCACCAAATATATTATTTAAATATGAATATTATAATTTATCCATTGGATTTTATAGTATAAATTACATTAAATGAATTATGAAATATATATGAATATCATAATCAATACAAATTTAATGATAATAATAACTCAATTTTTATTATGGTAAATTTATTCTTCAAAAAAATATTATTGACAAATAAAATTACTTTATATTGTGGGAAAATTTTATAATTTATTTTTAACACTTTTATATAATTTATTTAATAAAATTATATTATTTTTTTAAATAATAATACAAAAATTATATTAGGGTAAAAGTATTGGATTTTTTTGAAGGAGTAAACTTTCTGTAAATAGTAATAAATATTGTTTGTGTATAAAACTATCATTTATTTTCCAAAAATAGAGTTATTAAAATGTAGTATTATTATTTGAATTTTATTTAAAATAAAAGAATTAATTATTTAGTTATATTAAACCTGATTAATTACATTTTAATAAGTTTTATACCATAGTTATGTAAAATATTTTTTTAGGATTAAAAATTCTTTTTTCTTGAAACTATGTTAATGTGCATAAGGTTCCTCCATTTTAATTAAATAAAATAAAAACTTATAAGAAAATGTGTAAATTTATATTATATACATATAAATGTATGAATTAAAGTTTTTTAAATGATGATTACTACTCATATAATTAATATAAAAACATTTTATTCTTGAAAATGCATCTATCAAAAAACAATTTTTCGACAGATTTTGTGGGTTATATTTTAAAAAAAAATTTGAAAATTAAGTGAGTATAATTTGATAAATAGTATTATATACTTTGAATAATAATAATTCATATTATTTAATAATTTGTCTTGATTTTTTTCATAAATATTAGTAAATACATTACAATTTAATTACTAAGATTATGGTTAAAATATGTGTTTTCACATTTTCTGCACATGTGAAAATATTAATTTTCCACAAAATTGGATTTTTTTTATAAATTGGATTTATTATTAATAATTATCCATTCCAATTTATCAAATAAGACTCCTTATATCTTAATCTTTAAGGTTTTTTTTGTAGTGGATGTTTTAGGTTATTTTTGTAGTGGACGTTCTAGTTCTTGTGGATAATTACATGTTTCAAACATGCATATTTTTTGTTTTTCATGTGTGGATTCAAATTAAATTCCCTAAAATTCATTATTTATCAAATATTGAGTCACATGGGATGAGAGTGACTTCCAATTATTGAATAGTCTTGGATATTTCACAAATTGTCACTCCTCTTCCATTATAAGAGGGCACTCCCTCCCATCACTTATTCACACCACTCAATCCATTTGACATGCCAGAACCCTAAAAACAATACATTAACAACATCAGTATACATATTATAGATACATTTTAATCCATAAATTCCAACCATACGGTCCTTAAAAATATATTAAAAAGAGGTTTTTCTAAGAGAAGGTAATTTTCTTCACAATAATCTTTGTTTTTAGTAATTCTTTTTCCACCTAAAATTATGTATTAACAATTACAATATAATAATAAAATTTCATAATATATACGAAGAATTTATTATTTTTATGTAATAATATTTATCCATATCCTACACTATCAAATGGGGAGAAAATCAATTGCCTATTTGTACGTCGAACTACCGTATCATGAACCATTGTAAATTTTTTCCATCACAAACTGTCATGAATACTCATAATTATGAAAATAATTAATATATAATATAATTAAGAAGTTATAAAGGTTATTTAAAGTTAATATATTATCCAATTAATTTTTTTTTAACCCATTAAGGGAATGATGACGTTATTCGTGCATACATAGGGCCAATCGTCTCTATGAAGCGATGCAATTCTTATTCCACATACACATTAAATGAATGGTTATAACAATATATTTAATGATTTAATATGATATTTAAATAATTAATATAATATTTATTGATTATGGATATAAATATTATTCACAAAAACTAGAACTTCCACTACAAAACATGCATGATAAAATAGGTCACTTAACACAGGAAATAATAGTAATAAAAAAATATTGTTGATGAACAGATGATAATATGTTATAAAATGATGATATATGATATAATAAATATTAATATCATTATTTTATAAAATAATAACCAGTTTAATATCATTATACATGAGGTCACAACACATTCAAAAAAATATAGGAGTGAGAAATGTGATTTCGTCTCCATTTCCTTTCATTGAATCATATTGTAATATTATTGACCTAATTTATATTATATAGTGTATGTAATACCAATTTTATATGGAATATAATGAATCCCTAATTACTTAGGGTATTTTATATTTAAATTTAAATTAGTTATTAATTTAATATTTGACTTAAAAGTTACAAATTTAGAAATAATTTCATAACTCAATTTTATTTCACTGGGTTATATTGCCTTTTATATTTTAAGATTATTTGGGTAATGAATTTTTATTAGTTTATGTTGTTTTTTCCATTTCTTTATGTTGATTTAAAATTGATAAAAATAATATATTCATTGATTAATTTTAACTTCAATTTTATGATCATTGTAAATTATTTCATCGTAATTTCTACTCCTTCGAAATATATTTTGTACTTTGTAACTATTTATTTTTATTACGTCTATCTACAACACCTAAAATATGATATATCATCAATATATTAATATTCATTATGTGTAATTATTCATTTATTTTATTCTTTCATGGTTCATAAGATTCAAACTTTTCCATAGTGGTAATAGTTTATTTCACAATATTATTTTAATTGGGATTGGTTATTCTCTAGTTTCCATTGAGGAAAGTATTTTATCAATATCTAATAAAGCATTTAATTATATTCTATATAGGTTATTAATTATTTTTCTGGTAATAGTATAATTTTCTTCTCCATAGTAAAAAAATTATTTAGAATGTTTTTTTGAGAATATGACATTATTTCCGAATTTGATTGAAATTTTTTTTCTTCCAAAACAATTTTTTTTTATAATATATGAAGAATTTTTTTATATTCATATAAAAATATTCAAATTCCAATATAAAAATTATTTTATTTTTATAAAATTTTATTAAAAGGAATATTCCTATCATTTCTGAAAAAATTACCTTTTTACATTTCTTACAAAAATGTGAAAGGAATGTTTACTTTAATATACTCAAAATGAAGGCAATTTCTCTCCATCATGACCACACATTGATTTGAAGCTTTATTTACATGTTTACATAGGTTATTTTAAAATTAAATTTTTTCATAATATTCAATAACCTTTTAGTTTTAAAAATTTATTTAAAAATTTAAATATATATTTTCTTCAAGAAAGTTTTTAATGGTATTTTATTAATCATTGAAAATAAAATTTATTTTATAATAGTCCATAAGAAATAGTGTTTTATAATACCATTATACTTAGGTCTCTGGATGGATTATGATTAGTTTGAACAAGGAGTGCATTGGAAATCACTTGACTAATTTTTTAGTGATTTTCTTTTCCATGAAACATTTATTTTCCATCATGGAACATTAGATTTCTATTAAATATAAATATTCTTTGCCATGGATATTATTATTTCCTATACTTTATACAATTTGTAAATATAGTGATTTATATTGGAATTAATTTTATATAATGATGAAATATTGATAAACCTGTATTCTTTACTCCATATGGATATTTATTGATAGGGAATATTGATTCATGGATTAAACCAATAATTTGTTATATGATGAATACATTTCTATAAAGTGATGGGTGGGTACCATAATTATATATCAAATCAATGCATCAATAGGTCTTATGAGGCAAATAATTAAGATAACATTAAATGGGTATCTTCCAATAGTTTTAAACTATCTTCAGAAAGGTCTTAAGAGTATCGATATCGTGATGTATGAGATCATGACGTCCAATATTAAAAATTTCTATGAGTATTAATTTATTAATATCCATGAGATTATTGCATTGATATTTTCCATCAACACATTTTATGCTCATGTTTGCTATAAATGGAGTGTTTTTTAGTAATTTACATTTTCATATTGATTATGGCATACCTAATCATTATAGTCAGGTTATTGATTAAATGGAATTTTATTACAATTATTTACCCTTTCATATTGATTATATCTTTTATAATAATTATTTTAAAGTTATTTATTAATTAAAATAATATTATAGTTATTTATCTTTCCTTTTTGATTATTTCATATTGATTCAAGACATATTTTACTATACATAACCCATACTACGTATACGAGCTCACCCTTATTCTTTTCACCTTCCCTAGGTTATAAAGAGAGAATATTTGAATGAGTCCAAGGATGAAATTATTTTACTCTCACTGTGTTATATTTCAGGTTTTATAATATATTGTTAGATTAATTTATTTATATATGTTATCAAGACTATTAAAATATTTAGTACTTTTGGATGTGATTGCCTGTATCTTATGTTAAATTAGAAATATATTCATTATATTTATGATACTGAATTCAGGGCCTTTGTACTCAATGTAAATGCCTCATTTTGAAATACATTGTACTTTGATACTATTTCATAGTTTAATTTACTATTTTAAATAAAAAAAATTTACCAATTTTTCTTGAAATAATAAAAATAAAGCTATGAACCTCACAAAAAAACAATATTTTCATCACACTGTAAGAGTCACAACATCAAAATATTTCATCATTGAATTGACACACTACTGGAAATAAGCCCATTTGCGACGGGTTATTTGCGACGGGATCTCGTCGCAAATGGGCGTTTGCGATGGGGGTCCGTCGCAAATGACCCGTTGCGGTAAATGGCGTCGTAAATAACACTATTTACAATGGGTCCGTCGCTAAAAATATTATTTTTGATGGTAATATGTCTCGTCGCAAATATTAATCGATATATATTAAACACTTTAAATAAGGCTTTTGCGACGGGCCCGTCGAAAATGTTATTTGCGAAGGGGCACGAATACCATCGCGAAAAAGTTAAAAAAAATTGTAAAAAAAGAAATAAGTAATTGCGACGGACAAATATTCCCGTCGAAATAGGCAATTTAAAAATTTTTTAAAAAAAATATTTTATTGCGACGGGATACCGTCACAATTACCTATTGCGACGGGATGATTATCCCATCGCAAATATGTATAAAAAAATTAAAAAAATTAAATTATTAATAAAAAATTTTTTATTAATATTATAATAGTAATAATACAACTATAATTCATTCAAATATTATAACAAAAAATCATTCAAATATTTAAAAAATTATAATTAACTTAAAATATTTAAAAAATTAAATATATATAAAAAAATTAATATTATAAAATATGAATAATATTATTAATCATATTAATATTGTAATATAAATAATATAATATTATATTAAATAATAATAATAATAATAATATATCGAATTCATATTATTATAAATAATTAAAAAAAATTTAATTTTAATTAAAATTTTTGAAACTTTTTATGTATTAAAAATACTGAATATAATATTATTAAAATAATTAGAAAATAAAAATATGAAAATTATCAACATTTCAAAAAGAAATATACACAAATAATAATATACTAAGATTAATATTATTATTAATAAAATAAACAAACATTAAAATAAATACCAATAATAAATAAAAAAGTATTAAAAATAAATAGAAATTAAATAATACAAAATTGACACCAGTATAAGAGAGACAAAAACTCTGAATAGAAAAAATGTCATATTTTAAATTTCCAACCTTTATAACATCTAAACAATAACTAATCTGAAGGAGGAGGGGGCGGGGGCGGGATTTAATGGTGGAGGAAACTACATCCCTAAGGCATGAGTGAGTCGGCGCATGTACTCCATCTGCTCCTACTGCTGCTGCTGCCACCGAATCATCTGCTCCTCGTACACCTGATGCTGTCATCGCCGCTCCTCCTCATGCTACTGCTACTGCCGACACATCTCCTCCTGCTCCTTTTGGAGACTCTCTATCAACTCAGTCTGAGATCGTAACCGATCCTCATACTGTGTAGCGGAAGAAGATGCATGAGATCCTCTCGAGCTAGACTCCGACATCATAGCACTGCCATAATAATCTCCGGGAGTCAGTCGAGAGCCGATACCAACTACTCGGCCCTTCTCTAAGGCATATTGGGTCACCTGCATCCATGCCGCCTCATCAAACTGATGGCCACTTGTCTGATCTGATGCCTCGGACTGACCCTCAGGCTGGGTCTGTGACGCTATGGTCTCATATGACTCATGTAGTTGCAATTTAAAATTAAAATTGTGAGTATATTATATGTAGTTAATTTTTAAACTTGAAAAAAAATAATATTGACCACGATGTGATGCTGGTGATCACCTCTGATCTCCCCAGTAGCTGGATCACTGTACATCCTCCGATATACGTCGTACTCTGTAATATCGGGGTGCTCGACAGCCTATAAGAATATAAAATAAATTGTTAATATCTAAAGTTATATAAAATATTTATAAAAAATGTACGTACCAAATGTTGTCTATGAGTATTGAAAGTATGAATCCTAGCTCGATGAGTCACCTCTTATCTTCCCCGATTCAGCCTCCCCACTGATGATCTCCTCTGAAAACCACCACTCAACCAGTGTGCACATAATCCATCCCATACATGGGATGAAATGTACTCTGGTTGGTGTTCTCTACATGACTCGTCAAAATCTGACACTCCTGCTTTCTTCATGGCAGCTCTTCTTAAATTGTGCAAAAACTGATGAAAGCAATCATGCATGGCCACCTCCCATGCCTCGTGGATGGCGTCACACATGGTATCCTCTATCGGATACCATAAACCTTACAAATAATTCAAAATATCAAGTTATAAATGAAATAAATTTCAAAATGAAAATTATTTATTTTCATACGTACCAACCAATGGTCGAACGTGGACTGCTTCACATCAATAGGAATATACTCCCATGTCATCCATGGCTGAGAAAAATAGTTGTACAAAATAGTGCTCCCCTGTCTGACTGCTATATGCGAAAAACTGTAAAAACAATAATCAAACATTTATTATGTAAATAGATTAATGAAATCTTAGTAAAATGCACAGGTTATCACACCTTTGGGTGCGTGGATCGAACCCAAGACGTGGATGTCGCTCGGGGATGGGGTCAGGAATCATCAGTCGTGCAAGACCGTGCCCCCTCCGCATACCCCTTGAAGCGCCTTCAGGCTGAGGGTCAGGTGCTAGCAACTCGTCTGCATCAAAAGATAGGTCAGCATCCGCCAACTCACGAAATATGTCCTCGTCCATCTGAAATAGAAAATGAATGTTGTTAGCAAATAATTTATAATTATTATTATATATACAAATATATTAGTTATGTTATAATTATCCTTTAATCTATGTTTTTAATATTCTATCTCCACATGTAATATTTGCATTCACTTTCACCTCTCTATAGATGAGTAGGTTGATAATTTTGACAAAAATGCAAATATTACATGTGGATACAGAAGATTTCTTAAAACAAATACAGAGATGAAAAGATAATTAAGAAAGATAATGATCACGCTAGTTTTCTCCAATTAGCTAATTATTACTAATTATTACTAATTATTCCTAATTATTCCTAATTATTGGTAATTATTCCATGTTATTGGTAATTATTCCTAATTATTGGTAATTATTCTTAATTATTGGTAATTATTCCTAATTATTGGAAATTATTCCTAATTATTCCTAATTATTGGAAATTATTGGTAATTATTGGTAATTATAGGTAATTATTGGTAATTATTGGTAATTATTGGTAATTATTGGTAATTATTCCTAGTTATTGTTAATTATTGTTAACTATTGCTAATTATTGCTAATTATTGCTAATTATTTCTAATTATTGATAATTATTGCTAATTATTGCTAATTATTGCTAATTATTGCTAATTATTGCCAATTATTGCTAATTATTGCTAATTATTGCTAATTATTGCTAATTATTGCTAATTATTGCTAATTATTTCTAATTATTGCTAATTATTGGTAAATATTCCAAATTATTGCTAATTATTGCTAATTATTGGTAATTATTCCTAATTATTTCTAATTAGTGATAATTATTGCAAATTAGTGGTAATTATTGCAAATTAGTGGTAATTAGTGGTAATTATTGCTAATTAGTGGTAATTATTAATAATTAGTGGTAATTATTGCTAATTATTTCTAATTATTGCTAATTATTGGTAATTATTGGTAATTATTGGTAATTATTGCTAATTATTGGTAATTATTGGTAATTATTGCTAATTATTGGTAATTATTGGTAATTATTGGTAATTATTGGTAATTATTGGTAATTATTGGTAATTATTGGTAATTATTGGTAATTATTGGTAATTATTGGTAATTAATGCTAATTATTGGTAATTAATGCTAATTATTGGTAATTGTTCTTAATTATTGCTAATTATTGGTAAATATTGGCAATTGTTGGTAATTAATGCTAATTATTGATAATTAATGTTAATTATTGGTAATTATTCCTAATTATTGATAAATATTGGTAAATATTGGAAATTATTGGTAATTATTACTAATTATTACTAATTATTGTTAATTATTGGTAATTATTGGTAATTATTACTAATTAATGGTAATTATTGGTAATTATTAATAATTATTGGTAATTATTGGTAATTATTACTAATTATTGGTAATTATTGATAATTATTGGTAATTATTACTAATTATTACTAATTATTCTTACTTATTACTAATTATTGTTCATTTTTTATAATTATTACTATTTTTTGAATTATTCCAATTTTTTGTTAATTATTGCTAATTATTACTATTTTTTTGAATTATTCCAATTTTTTGTTAATTATTGCTAATTATTACAAATTATTACTGATTATTACTAATTATTGGAAAATTTTACTAATTATTACTAATTATTACAAATTATATTCATTAATTACTAATTGCATTCATTAATTACTAATTACATTCATTAACTACTAATTAAATTCATTAATTACTAATTACTATCATTAATTAAAATTAAAGTTATTAATTTCTAATTACAGTCACTTAATTATTAAATATTTTTAATTACTAATAATTAAATCTAACAAATCAAATTTAATACAACCTTAATACAACATAATTATATCTAATTAGAAATAATAAAAACTAATGTAAAAATATAACACAAAAACATTAAATAAATATTAAATTAAAATTTAGATAAAAACCTTAAACTGGTTTTCGAGCTTTTGATTTGTTGTACTTGTAAGATGATCCCCGTAACCTCCTTGAAATCGGCTTGCAAAACATAATTCACTCAACTCATATAAACTAGTAAGAAGTAGTTCAGATTCAAAAAACTTTTCAAGGCTGGCTGTATTTATAGGATAGATTATTTGCGACGGGGTTTATTGCGACGGGAATACCGTCACAATTGGTATTATTTGTGACGGGCCCATCGCAAATAACCTCGACCTCATTTATTATGGGCTCCAATTAAAGGGATTATTTGCGATGGGGCCCGTCGCAAATAACCCATACCGCCAGGTCATTTGCGAAGGGAAGCCGATCCCGTCGCAAATAACCTGTTACCGCCGCCGGTTATTTGTGACGGGTAGGGGATCCCGTCTCAAATATCTTTCACGCGATTTGGCATGCAAGTCGCGCCAAACCATTTGCGACGGGTGAGAATAATTAATTTTGAAAAAAAAATCAGGGTTATAGAAAGTAACAAAAACATTCCAAATAAAATCCAATATTTGAAAAAAACATTGTAATGACCATATCATCCAAAAAAATCTCTATTATAAGAGGGAAAATAAAAAAATAATCTAACATATCTTACCCCTATTGAGAACTCTTATTATCAAGAGTCCATCTATATAATACGATAATAATTAAAACACAAAAAAAATATCATAAAACCCACAAGTTAAGTATTCAACAAGACCTCTATTTTTTTATATTATATATTTAAACCTATTCCATGATCATTATTATCTATAGAAACCATGACCATAAAATAACATCCTAATAAAATACCCACTTAAACATTAGAGTAAAATAATATTTCATATGAAAAAAATTAATAAATATCTACAAAGCTGATTATTACTACCACAAGAGGTCTCACCAATAAATAAATGAAAATATAATAAAAAAGAATAATTCATCCATTTTTTTGATAAACTGAACACTATTTGAATTTCCTCATAATAGGAATGGTTTATAAGAATCATACTTACTTATTCGTAATGTATCACTTAAAACCATTATCCTCTCTTGAAGAATTTAATGAATTTCAATAGAATGAAACAAATTAATAGATATTGATAGAAAATTAGGTTGTGGAATTCATCTTACTTTGGTTTATATAAGGTAACATTATAAAATTATTCAATTTCTTATGCATATTATATAATAATAATATAAATTTAAAATTATTATTTCATCATTACCACCATAACTCTATGTTTCAAAATACTCTTTTTATATCATTTCAACCACCTATTTTTATAAAATTTAACATCAATAGAGTTATATATCCATCAACCATTTTCCTAATAAAAAACACCATCCCCAAAACACAATTTATAAACTAAACATACCTAAGTGTACCACCAATAGAGGAAACTTAATCTCACTACCATTAAATTATTGAAAATTATTTATCCAAATATGTGATAGATATATAATAAATCACTATAAATTTTAATCATAACACCATTTATCTGAAGTTTAAAAAAGTCTGGTCTAATTAACATCATTACTCTAATATAAGTGGAAATAATGAAAATCTTGAAAAACCAATAAGGTGAAATTACCTTCAAAATAATGTTTCATATAAATGCCTTGGCTCTAAAAAAATACATCCAACTAAGGAAAAATACAACCATAATCAAATTCAAAAGTTTCATGTTCAACCAAGTATCCTTAAGTGGTCTACCTCGAAATATAAGAGTGTTCATAGATAATAAAGTGACCCTAAAAGAGGCCAAAACAATTATTTTAAAAAAAATCCTTCGTGATAGACCAATATATAGGATTTACTCAAGATAAACATTCACACATATACAAAAATAATGATAGGACATTAAATTTTACTCATGTAAAAGACTTAAAATGATATCCTGAGTGTTTAAACCAATAATTACTAAATTATAAATAAATATCCTTCAAAAAAATAAGTTCAAATTTTCAACATAACTAATAATAGGGTATGTTACCGTTCAAAAAATATTATAACAGGTATCAATCTCTATAGATTCATTACCCAAATAATCAATCATCATTACCTTCATATATATGGAATGATAATGAAACCCCATTCCCAAAAAATTGATCACAATTTTGATAATCTATGATACTTTCTTAGAGATTCAAGAACTGATATAATAATTATAATTCATTCAATAAAAAATTCCCAGTTTTACAGTTCCTCAAATTTTCATTACTTAGATTCCTGAAAAAACTCATTACAAAACTCATAAAAAGGTATGACTCATAATTATAATGGAATGCATTTAAAAGTTCATAGCTTAGTAAATCTATCAATATTCATGTCAATATATAAAGACAATTGATAATATTTATAACACATTATTTTAATAGAGTTACTCATCTATTGATGAAAAATAATAACCATCCACTGCTTGTCTACTAATCCTGAAACAAGGTCATCAATGATAAATATACCATGGATATTTATGTCCTCATTATAGAAAAATTATTTCCATTCTCATAAATCTATATTTCATTCCCAAATAATTTTGAACAGCCCAAGAAATTATCATCACGTTATGAGTCTCATTATTTTTATTATCAACCTGAGAAATAAGTGTCCCACAAAGGCCTCCGTAATAGGTTATATCCTTCGTATACCGATAGTAAAATTTCTATTTTAGTCATATATAGAGAAACATTCCCTATATATATCATGATTTACAATATGTGGAACTATAGTTGGTGTAGACATAGATAGTGTCTTCTTATGAATTCATATGGAATTTTTCTATATGATACAATATATTATTTTAAGAAACATACCTCTATATATAGATATAATTCCAACTATTCATATCATGTTTTTTATTTCCATGATCTATAATTATATCTCTGCATAAAATATAGATTACTCATATCTATGGAAGATAAATATAATATTAATCAATATAAACTTAGGAAATTTAGATAGACAGAAACCCAAAATACAACCCCCTCTGTATAACACTTGTGAATAGTTATTCCAAATATGAAATATGAAATCAAAGTATACAAAATGTATATATAAATTATATATTCTAATGTAAAATAAGTATTCTGTGAGAATTATGGCTTTCCCATTGGAAAATTTACTATAAAATAAAAGTTTATTCAACAAAATATCTTTGTCACCTGTATTATTTTTCAATTTCCCTATCCTAATGTTAATTATATGTTAATATATATATCTACCTCACAAGCATTACATAATACTCACATGTTATGAAACAAAAAACTGACTTATAATACAACTATAGAGTGTATTCCTGACGTGGTCGTATTGTGATTCATGTAAATATTAAATTTTCAAACTACCTAAATATAGAAAATCAGATAACTTTAAAATTCCCCTCATCGCTGCATTTTCATATCATAGCAATCTTAAATAATATTTTGGTGTTTTTAATTTTATAAAAATAATAAAACATGATAAAATGGTGTTGGAATGACATAGGAAACAAATACATGAAAGGGACGTACATTTAATGTAAAGAAAAAAAAGTTAAATATAGTATGAAATTAACTTGTTCATCCAATTTTATAAAATCTAACATAGATTTTATTAGGGATTAAATCATAAAAAAAAAGACACGTAATGACAAATTTTACTCTATTCTCTAAAACCAATAAAATATTTAATTATGAAGTGTAATTTAAGGATTTCAAGCAATATATGAATAATTATACCCATAAAGAAAAGTATCTATCAACTAAATCATCTCTTGTAGGGATTTATCTCAAGTAGAAATGGTATTAATGACAATATTAAAATACACAACCTATTCTAAAACATATAATTCATAGAAACAAATAATGAAAAAGAAATATATAACCGTAAGAGAGTAAAAACTAGATTTATTGAGTGAATGTATCATTTCAACTCTACACATAACTAACACTGTTATCTAAGATAGAAGAATAATTTTAAAATTATATTGTTGTCAAAATATCTATATTTCATCATGCTTCACTTAATCGGAATAGTTAATGGATTATCCCTCCATTGTTGGGGGAAAAAACAATCACATGTGTAAGAAACACCATACTACATTTTGAAAGTATAATTACATTCCAAAAAAAGGTTTTGCAAAAAAAATATAATAAAATAAATATTTAATAGAAAATGAATACATTATAAAAACTATCAAATATTTAGTATTATAAAAATGGAAAAACAATTAGATGTTAGTAATATAGTTGAAAGAAACATTCTAGTGATTGTAGCTTAATTATCTAACCAACGACTCTCCTCTCTTGTGATTATATCTTTGGATCTGTGTATTAAACACCTTGATAGTTATCTAGATTCAATTCATTCCCCTAATCATCATATAAATGTTGGTTAAAATCTATGTGTTCATCTAACAATTTATAGGTCAATATCAGTTCTCTTATAACAAGAATAAATCACATTATTTCATTTAATTATTATTCAAATTTTTTATATAATATAAAAACCAGACCCCACATTACTCATTCATATTTAGGTTATTCATAAATAAATTATCCTCTGGCCTGGAAAATAATTTTTTCTTATTTCCAACAGCACCGATGGAACCTTCAATTTAGATCATTGACATGTCTATCTTATAAATATCCCATCATACAATCTTAGTCAATTCCTTCTTTTTCAAGATCTATGACAATTAATGTACATTTTCTTCAAATATTTAACCCAATATAACCACTTCTATTGATATGATGACTATCCATAAATAATCTCATTTAATTAATCCATCTCCAACCATGTAATATAGAATTTGGATCTCTGTGGATTCTTTTTCACTAAATGATCCATAACTCAGGTTAAAATCCTACATTAAATTCTTATTCTCTCTCAAATTTTTTTATGGGAATCCTTGATAAGATAATCAACCTTATACTATGATGGTAAATGAGAACTTGATAATAATAATCATTTTCTATTTCAACCCAAATCTCAACCAATTAGTTTTTGCAATAAATTTGGAACCTTTCATTTCCCTCCATGTAGGTTGATTAATCATTAATGTCTTACCTTACCCTTTTTATCATTATCATCTCAAATATGCCTCAATAAAACCTCGCATGAAAAGTGTTTAACACCTTGTCAATGAACCAATTACTCTTCAATATCTAGTTTCCTCTATTATTTCAAATTTATACCTTCAAACATTTAATAAAAGATCCAAAGATAAAAAATATTTATCCATGAATAAATTCACTCTATGGTTCCATTTTTTTTATCATTACCGATCTTTTAATTTTTTATTCTTCTTCCAGATAACCTTGAATATCTATTCCAACATTTCTTATCAATCTTGAAAGACTCAACCAACCCCCAAATCTCTAAAATGGTAGGGATTTCTCTGTGTTTGACATCAACGAACCCACTATCTCTTTCGTGAAACACTATCACCATAGATTTTATTTCTCCCAGACATCATCGACAACTCCTAGTCTTAAATATTAAACCATCTTGTTTAATAAATCTAATACCAGAAATATTTATTAATTGATCTTCAATCAACAATGTATTAATAATAATATCAATAGAAAATTTCAATCCATATTTCAAAAAAAACATATATACTCCTAAATTACCCTTAGAAAACCTAACATATAATCTTATATAAAAAATAAAATATTAAATATAATTTTAAAACTCTTTTTATAATATATTATCCATACACAAAAATATTATGTATCCTTCAATTACTAAGAGAAAATATTTATTACCAAAATTCCAATCTAAAATTTTGAAAATTATGGGATATTACATATACCCATTCACTCATCACAACTCATACATATTGTCTCTGAAATTCTTATGTATCAATGGGAGTTTAAAACATTACATATAACTTTATAAATCATTAGATATATTTCATTACACCACACCCCCATATAAAATAAATCAACAAAATAAAATTCCCCAATTTCCAAAAATTAATATTTCTTACATAACATCAGTAAATTATTTCTTATCAAAACTAATTTCATATGTATCATCAACTATAGTGAAAATTTCAAACCCTTTAAAAATTAATTTTCAATATAAATAATTTTTTTAATTCAATATTTAATAATATGACTAACCATATTCAGTAATTTATTTTCATGCATCTAAAAATAAATTTCAAAATTATTAAAAAAACATATTTATAATAAAACAAGAAACACTAGTAAAATTAATTATGAATATATATCCATTCAAGATATTTTAAAAACAATATTTTCAATAATTTCTCACTAATAAAACACATATAGTGTTAAAAATATACATAAATACTAATGAATATAACATTCGTTAATTTATCCCCAAAAATTATCATTTTCACACCAATATTAAATGAAAAGTATTTAAAAAATATAATTACTAAGATTAAATAATTTTCAAATAAAAACACATTTTAAACACAATTACATCATATTTGAATAAAAATAATGTGAAAAAATGTATATAATATAAATATATCCAATAAAACAAAACTCAATTAATTTTTTATTCATAATATATCTTTTCAAAATATCAAAATTGGTGGACATTAATCTGAATAATGAAGGATTTTATTACTATCAAATAGGTGCATTTCAAAATAAAACTTTTTTATATTAAATTTTAAAAGAAACAATTAATTATTTCTCTCCCTAAATTGAAAAAATTTACAAAAATGTTATATTTTTAAAATTTATGATTTAATTTAATATATTATAATTCAATAGAACCAACTATATTTTACACTCAAATTATATTCCAAAATTCACTTGTTATCTATAGTGAACACACACAAAGCCCTATATTTAACCCATAACATAAAAATTAGGAAATATTAAACACACATAATAATAAATGAGTGAATGTAAATAAAAAATATAGTCTCAACATAATAAAACCAAACTCATCATTAAAATTTAACACCAATATATAAACTATAAATACAAGTTCCTTTGTTATACCATTTGAATGAACAGATTATCTGTTAAATATTAATAGAAAATATTGACTCAAATTGAAAAAAAATATATAAACCCAAATTTTTATCAAGAAACAACTATCAATATAGAAATATAAAATATTTTATCATAATAAATCCATAGAAAAAAGGATTATTTGCACAATTTGACAAAAAATCACCAAATTTCAGAAAGATTTACACCCTTGGGATTTTCAAACTAATGGTCAAGAAAAGTGAACATTGAAAACCTTTTTTAGAATTGCGAGATCTATAATATTAGATATTTATTAACATAAATAAATTCTATATACCAAAAATTAAAACAAAATATTATCCTCAATTTTGAACACTAAGGTGTTGGGTTACAATTTTTAATTAAAATTTTAAAGTACATTAATATTCAATGAAAATTAATTGATTTTAAAAGGTTATAAAACATTTTAAACAGTATAATTTTTTCCATAATTTCAAAAAATAATTAGGTAGTGCATAGAGTTTAAATTTAGGATTATTATCAGGGTTCACAATTATTTTCAACAATATAGGAAACAGTGTACATAACTTCTGATGAGATTATAAAAAAATATTATTTATTCATAAATTTATACAATAGGTATAGAGAGTAAAAACACATTATCTATGTTAAAGATATCATTAAAATTCAACTATAAAAAATAAATTTTCATTTATTCTGTAGATTCTATATATAATCATATTTAAAAATATTATAATTCTATTTCAACAAGTAATCAATAAAAAATTCAACAATATACCTTCAACCCCACACTTATATTTTAGTATGTAATGTAAATTTAGACTTGTAAAATATTTATGATGGAATGATAAAACATAATTATGGTGGACTATTTATTGACGTTGAATCACATATATTGGAACCCTCTTTTTTATTCTATTATATATAAAAACAATTATTATACTAAAAATTCATAAATAAAAAAAACATGAATTTTTTATAAGGTGGAAAACATCGTATAATGATATTTAGTAGAGTGTATGTTGTTTCCTTACTTCTTTTCCAATATAGAAAATTAAAAATATCTATAAATTAAAACTGACTACATAAAAAAATAAAAACTAAAGAATGGTGGGATAATATTGAGATGACTCGAAAAGTGTAGCTATATTTTCTATCATCCTTAGCTTGATAGAGATTGCACTTCTTCCTGAACATAAAGTGGAATGGGGTTTCATTCTTAGAAACCACTAAAAATTTATAGATCTGGTGAATTTTAGTATACAATACTTTTGGGGTACCCCTTGATCAATTACCTTCTTGGCCACTTTCATTTCATTATAACAATTATTAATTAATTGTGATAGTATTAATAATTTGGGGTACTCTCCCTGTTTATCATGAAAATAATAAGTGTTATCCATTAGTTTTAAATGTTAAAATCTGGAATTATATTTTTCAAATAGTTTATTCTAAAAAATTGTTTTTTATTAAAATAAAAACATGTAACAAAATCATGTTTTCACTATATTAAACCTCCATTAACCCCTGATCCTCTTAAAAATACCCAAACCTAAAAATTCAATAAAAATTGGGAGTTCTATATTTTCCTTAACATGTTCATTTTTAAATTAATCCAAACACTCTAGTGTTATTTAGAGATATTATGTACCATTAAAACCTACATAAAGAGAATAAATATAAATATCAATCTAAAAAAATTCATAATCAAATAATTATATATCAGTTTATAACTAAAAATCATGCTTGATTAATTGTTTAGTTTGTTGTTTTCATTAATATATTGGATCTCTTTGCTGTATTATTGAGCCAATATAATGGTATTAATCCACCTATAGTCCTTCCATATTTTAAAACATCTAATTTGTGGTTCCTTCCATAGAGAAAAAGGGTAACTAAATATATCTCAACCAACTCAAACAAGGAATAATGGATAGGAATATTGTTTTAAATAATACCATCCCAATATTTATTATAGCTAAAGGGCCATTCAAAATATATCCATGTTTTCAAATTCAAAAAAATTACTCTCTTTATGAACACTAAATGTTCCTTCCTCTCCTATGAACCATAGTGATATTTATTTTAAAATTTTAACTCAACTTATATAAGGAACTAATTTTAAAAAATTGTCATTACAAACTATTCATTCAATACTTCTTTATCATCAATCTCTTTCTATAGAATTTTTTCAATATTTCTCATATCCCCATTGATTAAAATGTTATATTATGTAAAAATTTTAATCATTAAATTTAAAAAAAATTATCATATATGAGTTCATTTTTAGGTAATTTTTATAGAAAATATTTAAATTTTAATATAAATTTTCTGAATTAATATACCAATGATTTACATAATTGTGAAATTTCATCCAAATCGATGGGATTCCATTAATTTTCTAAAGTTTAATTACTGTAAAATGAAAATTAACTAAAATGAACTAGCATCATCAATATCTATTCCCATTATAGTGCTACCTTATTATGATACTAGTCATGATTATATTTGTAAACACTTTAGAAATGTCACATTGCCTAACCTCTTGGCCATCTGAAGGATTCATGTTCTCATCACAACGAATCATGAAAAACAATTATCAACTTTTTATTTTAATAATTGTATACATAAATAAATAGTGATATAAAATAACTAGAAATGGACTCAAAAAGTAGAAATATATGAAAAATGATGAAACCAAAGTCAGAAATAAGAAAGTAATAAATTTATTCTTTTACTTTTTTATTATATTTCATAGATCATGTAATTACCTTTATATATATGAACATTTAAAATATCTTGATTATCATTATTTTTTAGTTAGTGAAGTGTTGATATATCAAATTATAATTATTTTTTAAGTTATCAATGTTGTGGATCCCAAAACATTTGTTTTTAAACATAAAATGTAGTATGAAGGGTGGATGGAAAATTAACAAGAGAAAACTACGAGATTAGTAAAATGCGTCAGGGCTGAAAAAAGACCATATGGATTTACTATCTAGTTGGAACAGTTTTACAATTTGACTTTTATCAACAAACAAAACCCATTTTTCTTATTAGTCCACTATCTATCTGATTCCCCAAGGATAGTTAGCCAACACCTTACTGACTAGCTGCTGGATTCCACTACATAGTTGAGGGGAATCATGGAATAAATTTAATAACGGTAAACATGGTAATTTCTACAGAATCACTATCTTTCTATGTTATATAGGTTTTTGGAACCATACAGGCTAGTACCACCACCAATACATTCCTCCCCTATATTTTTCCCATGAAGGGTCTTCCTTGACCCTTGGTCTTTAATAGTATCATCACCTATGATGTAGGTCTATAAGAAAGGATATGAGTCCTATTCCTTCTAATATTTGTTTATTTCTCTATTAAGTAGTGCCTCTCTATATTGGTGTAATATTCATATTTTTCTACTTATTTTTTTTTGATTCATCGATTGATTTCAATTTAGCCCAAAACCCAAAAACGATGTTTTATGTGTGGGATTATCTATTGATAACTTATGTGGTCCCTAAGACTAAGTCATATTCTTGATTAATTGTTTAAGTAAATTTGGTTAAAAAATCATACAAGTTATCATGAATTGATCTATAATTCTATAAAATTCTATTATACTGGATTTCACCTTAATTTAAATACCTAAATAAGTAGATTTAATTTATTTTCTAGTTTGAATAAACAATTTGATCTATGTTACAGTTTTTCCTAAATTGGGGTTATTTTTTTTAATCAATTATCAAGGAATGAAATTTCACATATTTCTCATACTAATGATATTAAATTTAACTATTTAATCAGTCTTAGGAAATAGTAATATAATTTGTAAAATAATAACCTTTGGGTTGGTGTGGAAAAGTTTTAATGGAAATTTTATTTCCCAAATAATGAATTGTCTTGAATATATTTAAATGGTTCCTTTTTTAGGAAAATTAAATGGATACTTTAATAAAAATGGTTTTTCTTGGTAATTATTTATAAAATGAAGCGGTGTATTTGTGATTGGTCATGATTATAAAATTTTTTAATGTTTATTTTATGAAAATTATGGAACCACTTATGATGGTTTAATTAAAATTAAATGTTTGGAATTGGTTTAAAAAAACTTATTTTGGGTCATATCATAGAATGGGAACCATGAATATTATTTTAATGTATTGGTCAATGTGGTTTTTATGGGATTGGTAAATTGAAACGGGGTAAGAAATGTAAATGTGGAATATATTTGAGGGAATTTTTTGGTATTTTCTAAAATCATTCAAAAATTCAATTAATGATAAGAGGATTTTTTTGAAGACATAAATATTAAATAATCCCTTATTACATTAAATTTTTTATTTATGTGTACTGTAAATTATTAGGTTTTTAGTTTATTTTTTATTCAAATGGTAGTATGTGTGCATTTTAATTTTATGGTAAATTAAATTTTCTCTTGGTTTTTCTAGCCAAAAATTGGTTGAACATGACCCTCGGGTAGGTTTTGGTGGTCCTCATTAAACCAAAGTGAAACAAGTCCCTTGGGTATACGAGGTCATCCTCATAAAACTGAGGGTAAACAAGGACCCTCATTGGACTTGGCTAGGTCTTAGGGATGGGTTTATCCCCCCCCCCCCACCCAGATTTTGGGTGTTTGGATTGAGGATGGGTATATTACCCCTGACCAAATATCAGTTGGCAGGTCATCGTGGCATGATTAGGGACACCCCATTATATGCCAAAGTAGGTATATATCATTCTCACGGGTCATCACAAAGCCTAGTTTCAATATTTATTTATGTATTTAAATTAAAATATTTTAATGGTTGTATTTTTAATTGGTGAGCTTGATAACTTATTTAAGAACTTTTATATCAGACTAGTTATTTTGAGGACATCATTGGGGGTAACCGACTAAGTTTTACTCACACCCTATTTAGGCCTCCATGGTATATGGGTACCCTATCATATTTCACTCCTTGGTGGTATGTTATAGGCTTATGATTATCTCATCTTTCATGATGCTATGTTAGAATTCTAGTATCGAGTATGTGTGGAGTTACTTGGATGAAAATGGAACTACGCCATGATTTGGTTATAGTTTAGTTGTTTTATTTTGTTATTTTTACTTCTAGTTTATATGATCAACCCTTGGAAATCCATTATATAATGTACGGTATACACAATTTTTTGTTGCATTGTAATGTTTGGTTTATTTTATAGGCACTATCCTGTTTTATCAAAAATGGTTATCTATAATGGTTTATAATTTTCTATTATATCTATGCTTATTATTGCCCTAAATAGAAATAATTTTATCCCGACATTTCTCATAGATCCTCACTACTAGTTTTTAGAATCTAGTGTATGTGGAGGCACACCATAGATCATGTGATAACTACTACTCTAGGAACCAATTACTAGATAAGGGCACAAGGGTGTTATAATGTTGTATCATAGCATGTTTTATTTTGTCATATAATCTAGTTCTTGTATATAGGTTATTATTATTTGTATGATCGTGGTAATGAGATTGTGTCTTAAAGAGATCAACCAACATATAGGGGAACTCCCATGTATCTAGGGATGGGACATATTTTTCATTATATTTCACTTTTAAAAATTTTATTTTATTATCACTTTGAGTGAGACATATCATTTTTGATTTTATGAGCTCATGGGATTTGTACTCTTAGTATCATATAGAAAGAGGGTGTGGTTGTTTTCATGCATAATTTTAGGTATATATGATCTCATGTGACATGAATCATGCTCGATGCATGAAATTGTTCATTCCAATTAATGTTCTGTGTAAATTATATTTTCCTGTGGTTTTTCTATTTGATTTTTATCATCCCTTTGTTTTGAATTCTTCTTTATAAGTGGGGTTTATCATTAAAAGTTTCATCAAAAGTTTCTATAGTGCTTTCCATGTATGGCATTTGTTACGTCTTATTTGGATAATTCCAGGTAAAATATTTTTTTTAAATGTAGATATAAATGGTTTATAAATTTCTGGGGATGGTTAAATAAAATTATAGTAAGAAAATTATAGCTTACTTTCCCTTATATCTGGTGAATGAAATATTATTTAACCAACCCATATAGAATTCTTCATCATTGTAAGTTATGAATTGTTTTGCAATATGATTTCTATGAAATGTTGAATGATTAATTTAAAATCTTATGGACTTTTTTTAATTTCAAAATGTGGGCCTTATAAAATGTTAATGTTGAAATGAGAGTCATATGGAGTGTTATTTTTTTACATTTTTTAATTGAAACCTTTAAAGTTGTGAGTTTTTGGAAGAAAATAAATAAAAATATAGTTAAAAGTGATTTTTATAGACTTTTATTAATTAGAAATCTCCTTGAAATAGTATATTAATTATTTAATTATCTTTTTGTAACTCTTGTATACATTTCATGACATTGTGAGTCACTCGTGGGAGTTCTTAGATGATGTGAGTTGAGAGGGACCCTTTAGAGCATGGTGTACTTTTGGTATATAGTGAAGAACTAATATTGAGAATGGTTGGGGAATATAGTGATATTTTGGTTTGAGAAAACTTGTATGATGTGTGGGGTTTTTCATAGTGAATGCAATGATAACTGAATTTTCATTTCGAGCTAATGCATTTCATGTTTTTTTTCAGTTGTGAAGGGTAGTGGTGGTATGAAATTATTTGTGAATAATATTTGCCTAAGAGTACTTAGGATCATTTTAACTTTGGAATATGTGTATGGACCTTGTAGTGGTGTCTTGGCTTGTTGGATTCCATTTTGGATGTAAAGGATTGTGTTTTTAGTCCCATTTGTTATGATAGAGTTGGACCATAATTGATTGACAATGTGAAAGGACCATGTGACCATTCAAATTTGACAAGGTATTTTTTTTATTACACACATAAAGACATCTGAGATTAACCTATGATAGGATATTCCATTCATATGAATCCCTATACTGATGTAATACATGAATAGATTCATTCCCCTATATGATCAAATGATTTTTGGTGATTACTAGTTTATATGAGGTTAGGTTTAAACCCCTTTAGTGTTACTACCTTGTGTTTTGTCTAGTTTTGAAGGGTATGTTTGTTTGGATATCTAACCTTATTAGTTGTGGATGTTATTTTGGTATATGATGGTTTCATAGGTATGTGTTATGGGGTTCTATAAATTTCTCTGGGAGGGTGGGAGGCCATTCTCTAGTCCTTGACACATGTAAAGTATTTGGATTTTTCTAAGTGGTAATATTGGATTCCACTGGTTCGTCATAGTATCCTTTCATGGAAATTTACTATTATTTTTTTAGTGTATGGTCCTAGGACTGGTGATGCTCAACTCGTAGGATGAATGATCTTGTTTTTTAAATTAGTGGAAGTAAATTATTTTACCCCGAGCATTATATAATATATAGTGGTGGTAGATTAAACACCCATTGGTGAGAATGAAATAATTCTGATGTATATGTTGGGATTTTCAAGATTAGATAAGTGGAATGGGTTGTATCTATTTCTATAAATAATCATTCATATTTTGGAGATACTCAAGTGATGCAATGGTGGTAATGCCACAATGGGATTCTGGTTCATGAATGGTAGGAAAGTGTTGTAGAATCCAAGAGGGATTTATTATTAAATCCCTCTTAGAGTGCGGTTTTTATAAAATTTATAGAAGTGTGTGGTCTGGATGAACTAGAGTTTTTTGTGGGCTTTGTGAGGTCCTATTAGAAAAGTATAACATTTTTTTATGGATTGAGATGTGGCTACATGGTCAATCCAAGGTTGTCCCATGATACATTTGTCTTTTTTTACAAGATACGATGGATCTAGAAGAGTAACACTTAGATGAAGAAGAAAAAACCTTTTGGGGCCTATTATCAAGGAAATTCATAAGGAAAGTTATATGGTAGAGATACCACCATAATCCGTTAGAGGTAATGGCCATCTTTTAAGAAGATTCATATCATTTCCTTAGGATTGTGTTCTCTGAATTTGGTTCAGATAACATTTGGTGCCTAGATTGGTACATGGGTATAAGTAGGATGGCCATGTGTGACTGTTTTTTTGTGATGTATGGGATGTGGGATACTGAGATAAGGTCTTTGACCCATTTGGATTATTATAAACACACTACATGGTGGGTAGTGTCATGTTATTCATGGTCATGTGACCCCCAAAATAGAAGGGATGTTGTTGTGTGAGACAAGAATTAAGAAGGTTGTAGTGGAAATTTTGTTCCCAGTAAGTGTTAAAAACCAATTCCATTAGTATTTATTAAATTAGGATATAGTATATTTCTTGTGTGGTGTTATATGGAGTTTGAGTAGTAAAATTATACATGGGATTAATTTTTTTTAATAATGTGTGTTTTCATCTGGTGATGTGTTGTTTCTTTGGTGAGGGTATGATAAACATTGTGAGTGTATGGTGGCTCAACATTGGGATCGCACTGGAGACTATGTTTAATCCTTGGTTTGATGGGATGAGCATGGGATGTCTCAAAAGATCAATATATCATGTACTAATAATATAATGGTGCATTGATAGTTAAATCCAAGCATTATTATGGTGGGTTGAGAAAATTAATACAACTTTTTATCTAGAATATAAATTGATGTGTTGGGTTTGGAACCACATTGGACACATCGTTTGGATATGGTACGTATGTTGAGGGTGTCGTACAGGGCCTTTCAAGTAAATCCAACATAATAATTTAATTCTTTCACAGTGGATGCAAGACCATTTTGGTTCATAATTAGGGTGATGATTAGAACCAGTTTTAGTCTGGCGTTGTTGGGTATTGTTAGTTGTAAGGCATTAAAATATTCACCAGGTGCATTGTTAAAACATGGGAATGGTGTTTTTAAAAAAATTATTATGGGAGGTAGCGTGCATTGGAATTTCTTTCTAGAGATAACACATATGTTGGGGTGCACTATAGATTGTACAATCAATTAACTAAGACATGATTATATCACATGATATATGGGATCAATTAAGAGAAATTATTATGTTTAGAAATTATAGGATAGATGTGTTTAATGTTTTATGAAATTTAGTGGTTTTATTTGGAAGCTTCACATTGAGAGCACGTTGTGTGTTTGGAAATGGGGTTCTTTGATTTTGATCAGGAGTTGACAACTATCGTTGGATGGGTGACAAATTTGCATGACAACTAGGATTTCATGGGGATAATAAGTGTTATGGTGGGTTGTTTGTAATGCCCATTTCATATGGGAATTTAAAATTTCATTAGAATTTTTTTATTTAATGATTTTATACTTATAATGGTACTTCAGAGAGATTATAGGGAATGAGGCTTAACATACCTGGATATTACATCATTTTAGCTGAATATTCTATATATTACCAAAATACATTCCCAAGGACTATAATAGTTTAGGATATCGGAAAACACATAAAAAAAAATCTTTTATCCTAGTGAAAGATCTATAATATCTCCCATTAATGTCCCCACCTTTAGTACCTCTACCAAAAACATTTCTTTATAACCTATGGAAAGGAAACATAAGAAAGGAGTGAACTTAGATGCTCATTAAGGGTAAATAAAGGAAATTGGTAGGTATAACCAAAAAAAGTGTATAGAACATGATCATAATGTTAGAATATAAAACCCTACATATTAGATATCATAATAAATATTGGTAGTTCATAAGATATTGATCATAAGATAATTAAGAGAATAAGTCATGAAAGTATAACATAGGAATGATATAAGGATTTTTTTGGAATGAGAATTAGTTTATAATGTTGTAATCATTAATAAGAAGAAACATGTTTACTCATTAAGTTAAGGACATGAAATCAGGCCCCCATATCAACTTATGGACATGCAAACAAGTATATTCATAACATTTTGAATGTCTAATCAAGTTTAAACATAAAATTATGAAAATGAAACTAGATCCATGCATCACATTTTGAACATGTAATCAGGTTCATTCATAACATTATGAACATGTAATTAGGTCCATGCATAAACTTATGGTTGTTCAACTAGGTCTATGAATAATATTCTGAACATGTAATAAGGTTCACTCATAACATTGTGAACATTTAATCAGGTTCACTCATAAACTTATGGATGTGCAACCAGTTCCATACATAACATTGTGAACATGTAATAAGGTTCACTCATAACATTTTGGACATTTAATCAGGTTCATGAATAAACTTATGGATGTGTAACTAGGTCCAAGAATTACATTGTAAACATGAAATAAGGTTCAATCATAACATTGTGAACAAGTAATCGGGTTCACACATAAACTTGTGGATGTGAAACTAGGTCAATGCATAATATTATGATGATTTAATCAGGTTTATGCCTAACATTTATACTCATGATTCATCCATCGTTACCCAAGTCATTGGAGGTATATATAGGTCCCACCAATATCATAATAAAATCATTCATATTGGTTCCAGAAGATAAAAGAACATTCATTATATAATGACCCATAAAAAGTCATAAGTTTTATAAACATCAAATAATAACCAATTTAATGAAATGGGTGTCATTAACATTTCATAACTTAATAACCAAGGGAAAATATATAGATTTTATAACCATTTCATCAAAGCATAACCCATGAAAACAACTAGGTTTCAAAATTGTATAACCTGTGGAAGAGAAAAAGGTTTTATAAGAATTATTCCATAAAAACATAAACCATTAGAAAAAATATGAATGGAACTGTTGGTTCAATTCCTATAAGGTATTTATTAAAATCAATATATGTCATCTTAGATGGAAAATAACATGAAAAGAAATTTTGAAAACATTTCTATAGAAAAATATCCTTTATTTTTTAAGAAGTACTTTAAAAGCATAAAACCTTTTTGAAATCCATTTTCTTTGAAAATAGTTTGAAAAAATGGAAATAAATATTGTAATTTTTTTGAAAACCTTTTTAATTGAAAACATATAAAATAACCTTCAAAACATTTTAAAAACAATTATCTTTGAAAACACTTTAAAATTTTATAATGAAATCATGAAAATGTTTTGAAAACCTTTTTACATTGAAATATATGAAAGAATGTTGAAATTTTTTCAAATAAATTTCTATAAAAATTATTTAAAAGAACATTTTATTAAAAATTAAAAATTTAAAAATGCAAAGTAATCTTCAATGAAATGACAATGGGAAAATTTGTATATGTCGTACAAGGTAAAAGGATATTCATTTTTCATAGTAGATAGGTTAGAAAAATTCCTTGTTAGGAAAGAGAAAAGAATATTCCTTTAAAGATGCTGGAAAAGGAAAAAAATGTGAAAATTTATTTTAATGATTATAGGATAAAGGTATTCATGGAACCCTTTTTAGAAAACATGCATTATTGACTGAAGAGAGGGTAAAGTCTGGATTTCATAAAAAATACTTTCTTAACTATATTCTGTAGAAATGAGTGGAAAATTGTAGAAATGCATTAATATAAAATGAATAAATAGGGTAAAAGTAATGTCATGAACTTTCTTTTTGTATTATAATATTTCGTCAAATGAATCATAATCATAAAGAATATCGAAATGTTGTGAGATTGTTTCAATAAACTCTTAACATGTGGTAACATTTAACCATACTCCCCATATAAGAAAATGGATTTATATGATGCATAAAATATCTTTAAAAGAATGATATTAATGATATAACATTTCAAAGGAATTATTTACACCTCATTGAAAAATATTGGTACATAACATCACATGTGTCTCATAAAAGGAAAATTGAGAAAAAAATTACATTACCTATTTGGTATCTTTTAAATCATAAATATTATGAAAAATAGCATAAAATGGATTTATAAATTCCCTTATTTTTTATAATAATAATATAATACATCCATGGGAATTATGAACTGCACACAGAAAGGAATTAGTGGTGAATAAATCATGTATCTCATGGAAACAAAAAGTGAGATGGAATTCTATTACCTTGTGTATTTCCTCTCATCTTACTCATTCAAAATGAGGCATATTAAATATAAATTTATTATATATCTATCACAGAACCTTATTCTCACATATAATATCATATATTTTTTGATTGTGACTTTATATTACATGTGTGTTAAAAATTACATGTCATGGTTTCACTTCAATTAATATTCGCTTTGTTCATCGCATGTTTCTAAATTTGTTATGTCATAGGTCCTTATACTTATATCATGATTTCCATAATTTAAAACATGATTTAAATATAATTTATATTTATTATATTTATATTATAATAAATATAATAATGTGAAATAATGAAATGGAATATACTGTTCATAGAGATGGTAAGACGTACATACGCATTAACGTTATTTTCTGTCAATTGTCATGTTAAAATAGAGAATATAAAAGACATATATCTATATATTTATATATATGTGAATATATTTATATATATCATTATTAAATAATATTTATTTTATCATATATATGATATAAATTCACTAAACCCCTCCTTAATACATTACATTTAATGTTTTAATGAATCACATTGCTTTACGAGGGCAATAGTACGCACTTCCTCAAACTAAATTATCGTGTTAACACAAAATGAAACTAAAATTATATGTGTTGTAAAATATTTAAATAATATTAAATAAAAAATAAATATAATATATAGAATATATAAATAAAATACATCCTAATGTCTCCCATGAGGGGTGGTAAATAAAAAAAAACAATCCTCGTTTAATGAGGTGGTAGTTTGTTGTACACGTATACAATATGTTTGATACCCCTTAAATGGAAGTGTGTGTAAGTGTAGGTAAAACCCATAGACTAAAAACCTGTTATATTTTATATACTAGTGTTTTTATACAATAATTTAAAAATAAAGTGGATGGGTGGAGAAATAAAATAAAGGAAAATAGATTGAAAAAAGATGTCACCTCTTAATAGGGTAACTCCTTTTGGTTTGTTCCAAAAGGCTTCTTGTATTTATTTCTCCTTAAGAATATTATTATCAGTGTAAGGGATGAATTTTGGGAGCTTATATGATCAGATTGTTTTAGATCCATGTTTTTTGAGAAGTATTTGTAAGTGGGAGGAGAGGAGGCCTTTTTATAGTAGAGGAAGAGTGACACTCATGTAAATATTTGGAGAGAGAATTCCACCCACATTTTTTATATTGAAAGTGGATAGAATAATGGAAAACTTTTGATCCAAGGAATTATAAGGTATATATATGGCTAGAAAATGTTTCTTGGACATTTTTTAAGGTCATTTTGAGTCTTAAATTTAATGTTTAGACCTTACTTAAGCTTAACTTTACCTTAATTGATGTAATTAATTTTAATTCTTTCCCAAATATTTTTTTTCAAAAAATATGTTTACCTTATTATAAATTATAAATTATTAAATTAAAAATATTAAAAATATTTTTTATAATTCAAATCACAGAAGTGGTAGAAACTAATTTGAAATTAATCCCACTAATGGGATGACACAATGGATTTTTAAAGTAAAATTGATCCAATGTTTGATAAGGTTTTATATCAAATTTCAATGTGAAATTGTTTGCAATGACCAAAATTTGGATTAATGGATAAAATTATAATATAATAAGACTTTTAAACATATTTAAAATATAGTTTTGAATTATAAATAAATTATAGGAGAAAAGTAGTTTTGAATTAAAATCCAGTATTTTTAACTTTTCATTAAAAAATGAAACCTTACAGAAAATTTAAAAAAAAATTATCCTGACCTAATTATTATGTTTCAACTCCATATATAAAGTTTTTTTGACATATTAAATCTATTAATGTTCCAAAAATTGGATTTCAATTGGGATCTTCATTAAAAGGTAGAAAGACTACCTTTATAAAAAAAATTAGGTTTTGAATCATAAAATTAAGTTTGTTATTATATTATATATAAATATATATTGTAAAAATATATAAAATATTTCATTAGATATATAAAAATAATATAAATTGCTAATTTTAATTAATTTAATTTTTTTGGGTAAAATAGTAGTGTGATCATAAAAATATTAATAATTTCCTTTCTATTCAATCTTTTATCATATTCATTTCTAATTAATTGGTAACCTATGAATTCATATTATATTTTTTTAAAAATATATTTCCATAAATTAGTTAATACTATTCATAACCACTAATTTTTTAGCAATTTTATATCTTATTATACCATTTTCATTTTATACTATTGTTTGGTAACAATCTTTCATGCTTGTTACGCAATCCAAAAACGAAAGTCATTATTTCAGGTAATGCAAGCTATCATTAGTTTTTCATTTAGAGAAAGCTAAAATTTATGTAGTGTGTAGTTAATGATTAACTTGGTTTTTCAAATAATGAAATCCAAATATAGTTCTTTAGTATAAATAGTCCATTTTTAGTGTTGGGTGAAATAATACATATCAAAAAGGGTTAAACTAATTCGTAAAAATAATTCATTAAATCTTAGTGGGTTACATTCTACTATCCTTAAAAGTATTTTTTCCCTAAAAATTCTTCTTGGTTATTAAACGTTTAATGTATTAATGTTTCATTCATGGAAACCCACACTGTAAAAATAAATACAAATACTTCCCTTAAAAGGGAATTTTTGAAGCATTATGGTCAACCAAAGTAACTCCTAAGAGGATTCCCACATAAGAGAACATAGGTGTGAATTGAAAACATAGAAATGGATGGAAAATCATTCCATCAAGTTATGATGGAGGTAATAGTGATCATATTTAGGAGAAATTCAAAATTAAAAAATCCATAAATTTGGGATGGCCAAAAGAACATTCTGTATCATAAAAAAAGATCATACTAGGACAAAAAAATTTCTTGAATATCCTTTTTCATAATGTTGAAAAAAATTCATCAGAAGATATACTTGCTTGATACAATGAAAATCATTCATTTTTTTCCCTCATCAAAAATCCACATCATCTCTCATTCCAGGAAATGAATGTGGATTTCCATTCCTAAAGAACTAATAGATCATGAGATCAATGTTATGTCATCCCATCTATCATTAATTATCCTTAAAATGTTATCCAATGTGAATAAATCATCATGTGGGTGATAATAATATATTGTCATAGGCATCATCCAATGTTTAACTCAATCACTCCTTAAATGGTTAACCTTATATCCCTTCTGAAATATGAAAATCTAAAATTTTACAATGAATTCACAAAATCAGATTAACATTGATCCTCCATATATCAAAAATTGTCTCTATGTTGTCACATTCTAATCATTTGAATACCCTCATCATATATTCTATTGAAACTTGGTAATAACCTAGATTACCATCATTCCTTCTGGAAAACATGCATGCTTCATTATTAAAAATGTTTTCTGAATATATTCCATAAATCCAATAAGTTATAAACTTCATTCATGATGACATAGATCACTTTTTTAATAATATGTTCTAAGTTAATCCTTACCATACAATTTAATTATTCATATCCAGTATATCTTAATCCAAACATCATTATCTCAATGTGAGACATTAATTTAGGGTTACCTCCCCATAATCAAAATTCCTCATTTCCATTAAATCACATGCCTATTTCTCCATAGCCATTCAACATGTACATTTTAATCATTAATGAAAATTTATACTAAAAACATAAACATATTTCATGATTCATTTATCATTATCTCTGAATTACCAAAAAAAATTTCTTTATTAATCCGACCTTATTCTCAACCTGTTACTCATGCATCATAAACTTATTCCTCAATACCTATTTCCTAGAATATGAAATATGATTCATTCTTAGGGTTCCTCAACTTCAATAAAATCATGTATCTTATATTTAATATAAATAATACTATAATACATCACATACCTTTCACATGTCATTTGGGGTGTCATTATCTCTAGATGTGTTTCCAATACTCTTACAACCTTCCAAATTCTGATTTTAATATTTCTACTTAGGAAAATTTATTCACATAATGCCCATATATTCCACATATGAAACATTAAATGTTAACCATATTCCTTCTAGTACTCTTCATTGACTAAAACTATAAATCATAGTGTGATAATCATGTATCCTATTAGGATACGATATAACTAAGAAAAATTACATATATGGTACCTAAATAGTGGATCCAACTTATTTAATCAATGAAACCTTATGGTTATCCTAGGTTATTCATAGCCAACGTATATTTAAATCCTTCAAGATGGTTTTTGAAGAGTTTGTGAATCCCCAAATCATATATCCTGGGATTTTAAAACTAAGGGTGTTGTATGTCTCACTGTTGTGCACCAGATTACCCCAAGTCAAGCATGTAACATCATGTTATAGTTGTTACACCTAGGTACATATGTTCCGATTCCACATCCACTTTTAATATCAATACAGGGATGTCTTTCTAGGAAACCACTCACTCTATCTGTTACCAAAATTCTAGGACATTTTCTTAAACATTGATTCATCCTTATACTTATCCTTAGACACATCCCTAGATATATCCTTCAAAATATAACTAGGGATATCACTAAAGTTTTCTCATACTAATTTCCCAGGTTTGAAAAATACATTTATTTGATACAAACTATAGTTACCTAGGCTTAACATATATTTATATAACATCATTTTAGATTAATTTTTTATATATCTAAAAAATACATGCCTGAGGACTATAATAGTTTAGTTTCTTTCAAAACATGGAAAAAAATCATTTATCCTAGTGAAATATATTCAACATCTCCAATGAAGACCTCAACCATTAGTAATTCCACCTTAAACCTTTCTTTATAACCTAGGGAAAGGAACCATAAGAAAAGGGTGACCTCAGATGCTCAGTAAGGGTAAATAAAGGAAATGTGTTAGTATCACCAGAACAAAAGGGTATGCAACTTAAGAATAACATTTGAAGATCATAGCCTACATATTAGATATCATAATAATGATTGGATGTTCATAAGACATAGATTATAAGATAATTAAGATAACAAGTCTTGTAATCATAAAATATAAATAAGACATGGTATTTTTTGCATGAACATTGTTTTATACCATTGCAAACATGTGAAAGTACAAACAGATTCACTCATTAAGTTAAATACATGAAATTTGGCCCCCACATCAACTTATGGACAAGAAAATAACTCCATGCATAACATAGTGAATGTGTAATCTAGTTCATACATAACCATATGGACATGAAACCAAGTCTATTCATAACATTTTGAACATGTAATGAAGTTCACACCTAATAATGTGAGCATGTAATTAGGTTCACACTTAAACTTAGGGACATGTAACTAGGTCCATGTACAACATTGTGAACAAGTAATAAGGTTCACTCATAATATTGTGAACATATAATCGGGTTGACCCATAAACATATAGACATGAAACCGGGTCCATCCATAACATTGAGAATATGTAATAAGGTTCACTTATAGCATTTTGAACATGTAGTCAGGTTCACGTATAAACTTATGGATGTGAAAAGAGGTTCATGTATACCATAGTGAACATGTAATAAGGTTAACTCATAACATTGTGAACATGTAATCAGGTTCGTGCATAAACTTATGGATGTACAACCAGGTCCATGCATAACATTGTGAACTTGTAATCAGGTTTATGCATAACATTTATACACATGATTCAACCATCATTATCTAATTCATTGGAGGGATATATATGTACCACCCATCTCATAATAAAATAATCCATACATTTGAGACACAATAATAAAAATTAATCATTTCATGACCCACATAAAGACATATGTTTTATGAATATCAAATCAAAACACCTGAAATCAAATGGGAATCATTAACATTTCACCACATTATAACCTATGTAAAAGAGATAGGTTTCATAACCATTTCATCAAATCATAACCCATTAAAAAAAGTGGGTTTAAAAATCATATAACCTATGGAGAGAAATGGGTGTCATAATAATTATTCCTTCAATTCATAACCTATTCAATAAATAATATAAATGGAAAATTTGGTTCATTTCCTAGAATGGCTTGATTAACATCAATGGATGTCATCTTAGATGTACAATAACTTGGAAAGATATTTTGAAAACATTTCTTTAGGAAAATATAATTTCTTCTTTGAAGAATTATTTTTAAATCATAAAATCTTTTTTAAATACATTTTCATTGAATATAATTTGAAAACTAATAAAGAATCTTGAAATAATTTTGAAAAACTTTTTTCTTGAAAACTTATAAAATAATCCTCAAAATAATTTAAAAACCTTATCCTTTAAAAACCTTTGAAGCCTTTTAAAGAAGTATTGAAAAAGTTTTGAAAACCTTTTTACATGAAAATATATTAATGAATCTTGAAAATGTTTTTGAAAACCATTTTTAAAAAAATAATTTTAAGAAATAATGTTTTTCAAAATTAAAATTTTAAAGATGTAAATGAGGATTCAAAGTATTTTCAATGGGTAAATCCATACATGTCATACATGGTAAAAGGATATTCCTTTTACATAGTACAATGGTTAGAACAATTCCATGGTCAGAAACCGACAAGAATATTCCTTTAAAGTTACTATTAAATGAAAAATGGGTAAAAAAATCCTTTGAAATATTATAAGATAATGGTGCAATTTTATGGTAACTTTTTTTAGAAAACCTATATTTCTAACCAAAAAGAGGGTAAAGTTAGGATTTCAAAAAAAATACTTTATTAACTCTAATAAGTAACAAAAAGTGGTAAAATGGTAGAAATACATGAATATATATTGAATAACTAGAGGATATGTAAATTCATTAATATTTTTAGATATGTATTATAATATTTAATCAAGGTAATCATAAACATAAAAAATCTTGGAAAATGAAGAGATTGTTTCATTAAAATCTTACCACATAGTAACTTTGAACCATACACCCCATGTAACAAAATTGAATTAAATGAATCTTAAAATATCATTTAAATAATTAGATTAATTATATAACATTTCAACATCATAATATACACCATATTGAAAAATATAGGTTCATAACATGGCATGTGTCTCGAAGAAGGAAAATTGAGACCAAATTACTTTACCAATTTGATAAATTTTGAGACATAAATACCATGATAGAAAGATAATTAAATAGATATACAAATAAATATATATTTTAGTATAAAAATAATATAATTAATCCATGGTAAGTATACAAATGACACAAAATGAATGCTTTCTGACTAAATCATGTATCTCATGAAAATAAAAAGTGAGATGAAATTATCATACCTTGTGTCTTGACTCTCATCGTACACATTCAATCATCTTGTATAGTAAATATAAATTTATTATAAATATATAAAATAACCATATTATTACTTATAATATCCTATATGGTTTTATTATGATATTAGTTGACCCTCTTGTTAACAATTCTATGTTAAGGATTCACTTCGGGTAATATTCTCTTGGTTATTCACATGTGTCTTAATTTGTTATATCTTTATTCCTTATACTTATATCATGATTTAAAAAATTTAAAACTTGATTTAATAATAATTTATTTTTATGAAATTTTTATTATAAAAATTCCTTTAATAAAGAAGTATGAAATAGAATACACTGTTAATGAATATGGTAAGTCGCACGTATTCATGAATGTAATATTCATTTAATTATAGTGTTGAAAGAAATAAAGTAAAAGACATATATATATATATATTCTTATATATAATTGTTAAATTATCATTATTATATAATATATATCATATAAATTCACTAGACCCATCCCTAATAAATTCCATGTAGTATATGAACGAATCACATCTCTTTGAGGGGGCGGTAGTCCACATTTCCTCAAATGAAATTATCATATTAACAAAAAATGGAATGTAAAATTTTATGTGTTGTAAGAGAATTATATAATATTAAAAACATAGTAAATATAATATATCACATATATAAATATATTTTCAATCAAAATTTCCATCGTGAGAGGTGATAATGGAAAAATGAATAATCATCATTTAGTGATTTGGTAGTTTGCCATACACATAAATAGTATGTCAGTTAGCCATTATATCGAAGTCTGTATAAGTGTATGTTTTACCCATAGCATAAAAACATACTATTATATTTAAGATAATTTTTTTTCTATACCACCATGGAATAAAGAATGTGGAGGGGTGGAGAAATAAAATAAAAGAAAGGAACTTTACTGTAGATATTACCTCTTAATCGTGTAACTCCTTTTGGTTTGTGTCAAAAGGATTCTTTGGATTTATTTATTCCTAATGAGATATTTCTTAGAGTAAGGAAGGGATTTTTAGAGATTATTTAAGTAGAGTTTTTGTTATCCCATGGGCTTGAGTGTGTGTGGAAGTAAGAGGATATGACGTCTTTTTATAGTGGAGGTGGAGTGGTACTCTTGTAAATATTTGATAAAAGAGTTCCACACATCTTTTCATGTTTCATGTGGATACAATAATGATAAAAATGTCAATAAAATTAAGGATAGGGTATAAATATGTCTATAAAAGTTATCTTGAACAAGTTTCCAGGTCTTTTTGAGTCTTAAATTTAATTTTTAGTCCATAGTTAATTTTTTTTTACCATAATCAATGTAATTAATTTTAATTACTTTCACTAAAATTTTCTATCCAAAAAATTTTTACCATACTAGAAATTATAAATTATTCTAATTAAAATTATTGACTCTATTTTTACAAATTCTAATCACAAAGATTTCATAAATTAATTTGAAATTAATCCCACTAACGAGACAACACTACTGATTTTTAATGTAAAATTGATCAAAGGTTTCCTATGTTTTAATATACAATTTTAATGTGAAATTGGTTTCAATGACCTAAATTTGATTAACATAAAATATTATTACTAAATTAGACTTTTAAATATATTTAAAATATAATTTAACCTAATAAATTAATCAAACGAAAAAAGAGGTTTTGAAATTAAATCCAGTAATCTTAATTATTCATTAAAAAAGAAAACTTTATCAAAAAATACCAAAAATTTATCCAAACATAATTTTTAAGTTTCACTTAAAAATAGAAAGTTTTTATTGAAATATTAAATCTATAAATGTTCAAAGTGGTAAAAATATCTTTATAAAAAAATATAAGTTTTTATGCATAAAATTGTTTTTATTCATATCGTATTCCTACATAATCTATTGGATGAATATCTGAAATACTTTATTGGATATATAATATATATATTACATTAATATCACCCACTAATGATAATTAATTTAATTTTTTAGGGTAAACCAACTTTGTGACCATAAATATAATACTATTTTACTTTATATTCAATCAGTTTTCATATTCAATTATAATTAATTTCAACATTAAAATTAGGATTATATTTATGTAAACCAAATATTTTCATAAATTAGGTAATTCTATTAATAACCCCTAATTTATCGTCTAGTTTATATATTATTATAACATTTTAATGATATACTACATTTCTATAAATATTGGTTTTGCGTGTTACATAAGCCATCAAAGAAATCATTGTTGTGTATAAAGCAAGCTAACCTCAATGTTTCATGTATAGAAAGGTAAAATTTATTTTGTGTGTAGTGAATGATAAACTTAGTGTTTCATATAATGCAATCCAAAAATAGTTCATTAATATAAAATGAACTATTTTCAGTGTTGTAAAAAATGAAATATATCCAAAAGGGTTAAATTAATTCAAAAAAATCACAAAATTTAAGGGTTTTACAGAGAGGTTAAAAGGGTTTGGGATCCCCACACATGATTTTTGTGACCATTTATTATGTTATAATGGGGGATATATGAGTCTGAATAGTGAATTGGGGCTTGGAAAATGGATCCAGGGTTGCAGTACGATGTTACAACACTATTTTCTAGTTGTTACAAGTATACTGACTAAATGGATGATAAAAATGTCTCATCTTTGAAAAGGGATTACTATCCAGTAAGTTGGATGATGCATTTCATCGTGGATTGTGTGGCCTTATATAAAGAAATTCATAATGGAAATCCTTGTAATTTTACATGGTATTTTCCCTTTCTTTATAACATAGGTTTTTTCCACTTTGAGTCTGGTAGCACCCTCCATAAAAACCTCCATCCCTCTCCTCTCCCCATAATGGATATCCCATAATCCATGGTATTTTGAGAGCATCATCACATGAAATGTAGAGCTATAGGTAAGGATAAAAATTCACTTCTATGTAATATTAATTTGATTCATTTTCAAGTGATGTCTCACTATTTTACTCTAATATTTCATATTTTCACATCATTTGTATAATTTATTAATTTATTTTTATTCAATCCAAAATGGTGTCTGATTTCAGATGTGTGGGATTTTCTATATATAATTTAGGAGGCCAAAAGCCTAAACCATGATCTAATTAACATTATTTTGTGAGATTGGTTGTGCAGTCCCTCTATGTATTAGGAAATGACATATAATTTTTTATCTTTAATTGCCTTGGGTTTCTCTATTATTAGGATGTCCAATTAAGTAGTTGGAATTATCATGGTTATTTTAATTAAATTGGTTGATATATGTTAAAATTATTCCTAAATAGGAATTATATTTTTAAATCCATGATTCTGAAATGTAATGTTATAATAATTGGATAATGATGAAATGTAATTTGACTCTTGAATCAAGATTTCGAATTGCTAATATGGTTTTAAAAATTATGATTTTTGGGTTTGCATTAAAAAATTGAAATAGCATGATGTTTTCACAAATAATGTATTGGTTTGAGTCTATTTCAATGTTCCATGTGTTATGTAATTTAAATTGTTTCTTTGGAAAAAGTGAATTTTCTAGGTTAGGTTTTATAAAATGAAGAAAAAGTTTTGGGATAGGCATTGATTATTTGTTTTGGCATATTTTTATTTATGAAGATGATTCAACCACTCGTAATGATTTTTTATCAATTAAATTGTTTGAATTTGTTTAATAAATTTGATTTTGGGTCATGTGTTTGCATTGGAACTATATGTACTATTTTAATGAAAAGGTCAATGTGGTTTTTCATGATATTGGATAATTGGACTTCTCATTGAAATGGAAATTTCAAATGTATTTAATGGTATACGATGTTATTCTGAAACCCAATTTTGAAATGGAATTAATGAAAATTGGGAATTAATTTTATGATGTCAGTGTTAAATAATCCTGAGTGAAAAATAAATTTTTATTTATTAATATTGGGAGTGTTGAGGTCTTGAGTTTCTTTTTATATGGGAAAGGGGTTATGTGTACATTATACTTATAGGGTAGATAAAATTTTCTCTTGGTGGTGGTTGTTATATACATGGTTCAAATGGAACCCAGTCATATTTTGGTTGTTCTCATTAAAACTGGGGTGAATATAGCCCTTGTGTTGACTAGGATATACTCAATAAACCTTGTATGAACATGGACCCCATGCAAAATTCATCAATATGTCCCCATGTGGACATGGATGGCCCCTAGGGATGGGTATATTACCCTCAGGTGCTGATTATTGACCAAGGATGGGAATATTACCCATAGAAAGATATGGGTTGGCATTGTCATCACAAAGTGCTCAAAGATAACCCAGTACTTGATGAAGATGATATGTACCATTATCAGGTTTCATTAAAGAGACATTTTTTTAATTTAATTATAAATATAAATTTAGGTGTTTTAATGATTCAATTTTAAGTGGTGGAGCATTATCCCTTCTCAAATAACTTGAATAGCATATTTTTAGTTTTATAGATTCTATTGACGGTTATACTGAATTTGTTTTAGAATTGTAATGTTGGTTTTATTTTATCACCAATTTATTGTTTTATGTTTGATGGTTATCAAGCATGGTTTATATTTTTCCATTATTCCAGCTTTGACTTATTCACTGACTAAATGGTATTGTATCATCACAATTATCATAGACCTTCACCATTAGTTTGGAGCCTATATCTTATAATTATGCTTGCTTGAGGTGATGTGACGACCCATAGTCTAGGAACCAGTTAGTCGTCTAGGGCTGCAGGATGTTACAAGTCTACTAAAGGATTAAAAAATTAATAAAAACCCTCACTTATTGATTGATCAGTGTACCAAATCATGAACCACACACACATTTAATTGTAGACACAGCTAAGTGGATTCCTCACACTACATAGAGAATACCTGCACTCGTGAAAATAAACTCTCAACTAAATCTTATTTATATATGATGTCTCCCAATAAGATATAATCTTATGGAGACCATAAAAATACACATCCTAAATCACAATAATTTGTTGATAACAATAACTAAAGAAGGGGTAAATAGTAATGGTATGAGAGTAGAGAATAGATTCCATGACTGAATTTTGATTTGAAACACTACACATTACCATCATGGTAAATTAAGATAGAATAATAAAGTGCCAATAATATTAATGTTAAAGTATTTAGACAAAATCAGATAAAAAATACAATTATAAGTTAGTATAATATCCCTCCATTTACAAGGAATAACGAAACAAATTATCTATAAATGAAATGTTTTCTTACATAGAAAATTTATTATTTAAATAAAAAACCACACAAAATCCGAATCGTATACCTATTTAATAAAAAAATATTTCCTTCAAAAACATATTAAACATGAAGTATGATCCACAAGTAAAAAGTTTTAGATATTCATCATCTTTTCATGAGTGAAATTAAAATGATTATAGAATCATACTTTTACAAATATTTCTTATATATGTGATTCAAGATTAGGAAATAATTATTCCCCAGTGAGATTATTCTCTAGAATTGATTCATTCACTCAATCTTCACATAGTAATTGGTGGAAATCCATAGTCAAGAAAACAATTCATTGATTATCATTAATTCTCATGAATTTTTATGGAATCTCACGAAGTATTTTATTTAATATTCTACCTTTTAATTATTTTATTTGTTGATGTCAGGCCTGACATATACCATTTGTTGGAACCATGTTCATCTATGAATGAATTGGAGTATGGTTTTTGTTTTTTGTCAATCCTTATAGAATGTTTAGAATGTGTGCCAGAAAAGTGCTCATACAGGTCACGAAGATTATAGTATTGAAGGTGGCACCATTTTCCAGTGTTTGTCAAATTTTTGGGCCTGAAAATTGACAAATGGAGAAAAGTGATTTTGGAAAAGAGACATGTGCACCGTGTACTTGAAGGAGAGAGAAATTGCATGCCTAGTGTTTTTCAAGATTAGAACATGGAAAATGGAAAAGGGATAAGGGTCACGCAAGTATTGGTGGGGTCGTGCAAGTGACCTACGTGCCAAGAAGGTACTTGCACGCCGGTGCTTAGGATGTTTGGAAACTTGTGTGCCTATTGTTCTTCATGATTAGAACTTCAAAAAATGTCAAAGTAAAGAGGGTAGCGCAAGTATTGGTTTGGTTGTGCAAGTGAGTTACACGAAAGAGGCTAGGGTGGTTGGAGCCGCACGCCGAGACCTGTGCGCCGTGAGGATATTTGCGTGCCACCGTGCAGGGGGTCTAGTTTTCCTATAAATAGAGGACCACCCCTCCTCATTTTTAACGAAGTTCAAGACTTAGAGATTTTTTGAGCTCCCATTGCACAAGTAGTTGAGTCACACAAGTAGTAGTTGGGCCGCACAGGTAGAGTATGTGCACTGGTTGTTGGCCGCGTGCCCAAGGTGGTTTGGGTGAGAACCGAATTGAGTCCTTCAGGTTTGAAGTTGAAGTAGGCGGTGTCATGTAGGTGGTTGGTTGATACCTGCACGCTAGTTTGAACTTGTGCGCCGAATTTGTGCTGCGTAGGAGACCTGCGCGCTAGGCAGTAAAGAAGTGTGTCAGTGTCTTTGAGCTGCTGTAATGTTAGGAGATTTCCTAGTACCCTTGAAGGGAAGAGAGATTTGACTAAATGGGGAGAGTTGGACTTCAACAGACCATCTACACGCAACAGAGGATGTATTGTTTAGCAATGATGAAGAGACCTTCACGTCTATAAACTGAGTGTGACTTCACCAAGGGAAGTGAGCCAGGGGGAGTCAACGAGAGTGACCCGAGGGAAGCAGTAAGATATCCCTGAATATTTGTATAGGCAGTGGGCCTGGGACAGAGTGACTATGCTCGAACCTTTGTAATTCATATCTAGTGATGTTTAGTGGAATTTGGTATGACCGACAACCTATCGGCATATGCTCCTTTGATGTAGCCCTTAGTGGTGAACCAAGTAAAAAGTGTTGTGTCGTCTCTCTGCATGTGAATGTTTTCTTTCTGTTCATATCCATCATACAGGTTTAACAAGTTCCTACCAACATGGGAACAATATCCATCACTTTAAAAGAAAATTTTAACACCCTGATTCACCCCTCCCTTCTCAGGGTGTCCCGAGATCCTACACCATTCTTGTTTAGATTAATCCACATTAAATTATTCTTTAGTAGTCCCATTATTTTTTCTCTCTTTCCACTATATTTTTAGCACCGTTAATGAACTTCTTCAATGTCTCTACATGTTAGAGATCTATCAAAATGACCTTCTCCCATTCCTCAATGTTAAAATTCCTTTAATTTTACTATAGTTTGTTTTTAAGTTTTTAATCTAATATTATGCCATCCATTAATTTAAAAATTTCCCATAAGTCTACTAATATCATCAATTCCATAACAATCATGGAGGTTTGATGATACACCTCTCAACCTTTTTAATTTCCAAAGGTTATGTGTTCTAGTATTATATTCAATTAAAAGTTATATTTCTCTTTAAAATACTAGCCTTTTTCATAATCTGCAGGAGTCTCTACCATCTTCTACATTAGAAAATGCACCCCCAACCACTAGATTAATTTAATCCTTCAACCTATATTGCATCCAATTATATTTTCTCTTGTAAATGAATCACCTTAAACATCCCTTCAAGTTTCTTAACATACCTATTATTTCACAACATGACCTTTATAGTCTTGGTAGATCATATAGCTCAATGGAAAGTGAACTAATAACACTTTAATATCATGTGACCTCTATTATACATAATTTTCATCATCAGGCCTATGAAAAAAATATCAATGAACATAAATCATTATCTATTGCTAACTTCACTCAATGGATCCATTTTCTTTTGGATATCGAGACTTAAGTTTTTTATTCATTTATAATTAAAATAGTGATATATTCTACCTCGTTTTATCAACATTGACTAGCTCGACCTTCCATTGATACTCTAAAATAGAAACTCATATTTCTAGTTTGATATCAAAGAACCCCGGATATTTTTAATGGAACTATATCTTAGTGTATTTCATTTTTCCCAAACATAATTTGTATCTTAAATTCATAAAGTAGTTTCTATATTATTTAAACGATATCATAACAATAATAATTCATTGATTTTTTATAAACTAGTTGTTAATAAACCAAGTTCTAGGAATGTTTATATCTATATTATAGTAATTTAAATCAATATCCTCGATTTCATTTAAATATATATATATAATAAAATCCTTAAAATATTACATATCCATTTAAAATTTATAATGTATCAACCTATGCTAGCCTAAAATGATTACATATCCCACAACTGTTGTGATGAAATTTATCATATCACAATGGAAATCCAAAATTTGGATATCATATGATATTATATATTCCACTTCACTCAATAAAACTCTTATTTAGTTTCTTAAAAATCCTTATGTATTAATAGGAATCAATAAATAACATTATGTATCACTGTGTATATTTATAGCGTTACATTCATGTATCACTCACCTATAGAAAAGAAATCGTTAAAATTAACTTCTCCAATTTCCACAGGTGATATTCATTATTTTATAATATAAATTATTATTCATCAATACCAATTTGTTATGAATCTTTAGTAACTCCTTACATACAATAAATTGTGTTTAAATGATAAAACGTGTAAATAAAATTTTCATGATATTTAGCATTTTTAATATGATATATAATGAAACTTATAGTGAGATTTAATCAAAAAATTCCATGCACTGAAAAAAAATAGTTCCAGAAGAATCATATTGTAATAAAAAATGAAGACTAAAAAGATAATTCAAAATCCACATCCAATTAGACATCTCAAAAAATAATTTTTCAATTAGATTATCACTATAAAATACTATAATAATTATTCAAAAGAAACAAATAAATTAACTTAGATATTATTCACCAATTTACGCTAAACATTCACTTCATATAAAAAATATTTGATGAATTATATTTCTAAAAATTTATTATCAATAATAAATTATATTTTAATAAATGAACATTTTCATAAAAAGAACATAGTATTTTTTATAAAAAGGATATATAAAACATTTATAAAATAATGTCACATCAATACCACAATGTTATGGCTCTATTTTATTGAAACCCCCTTGGATGGTGATGCACTGAGTATAACTTATGAATATTTCCTCTAATATTCTAAAGGATATATATTAGTTTGAAGTCTATAAATCTCATAAAATAGATTGAATAACCACCAAAGGGACATTGTGTAAGACTAGAAAATAAATTAAAATAACCAAAACATGAATAATTAGGGATCCATGATCAAATTATATTACAAGTAATATATAATGAATGAATATATTATATTATAATATATATATATATATAAGAGTTATATCATGATAAAAAAATTACATCAAATAAACAACAAGTAGATATATATAAAACAACATATATTCATGATAACAATATGTCATGGGGTACTTAGTAAATCAATATTTTAAACTATGATATATACTATAAAAACTAGACTTAAACTGTCTAGAGAAAAGACCGTGTTATGTGTCTATTTCAATCTTGTTCTATGGGTTCACCTTTTAAAGGGAATTTCGAGGAATCATGTTGGATTTAGAAATTAATAAATGAATACGTTTTTCAATCTAGGATTACTCCACCATTCACTTGTTGAATAATTATTAAATTTTCATTAATCTCATTCTCATTAATTGAATCCAATTTACTAATTTCTTCAAGAATTTTCGGTTGAGAATAAGAATTATAGTGATATATTTATTTCTTTCCCTTTCCTATCCTTGTATTTGTACATATCCTTTACCCCAGAATTACCATCATTATTTTCCATCACATGCAGTGGACATACTTTATAAGGAATTTGTGTGAAATGATGAGGAAAAGTATAATAAATTAAAATATAATCAGAACAAACCTCTAAGTAAAAAAACCATTAGTTTATATAGAAGATATAAAATTAGAATTGAATTATTAGAATTCATCAATAGTGGAGGTGTCCGGATTCTCCATGGATGGACCACAGTGTATTTATTGTTCCATTACTGGATTATTACAAAATAAAATAAAAATAACATTATAATTATAGCTTGTGGTGATCGAGAGGGTCCTAAATATAGAGAATGGTCTCCCATTTATGTAGTGTTATGATTTCATAGTTATGTTTATGTCTGTGAAACATGTTCATTCATTGAAGAGTGAGAAGGTTATATATTAACTATACGGATGAAACATGTATATAAGGGCCTGGATAAAATCTTAAAGGTGTCGCTACTCTTCCAAGATCCAGTAAAATAATATTTTTTTATGTTATAATTTTCTACTACTTCACATTATTGGGAAAAGGAAAATTGGATTCGACTTTAAATTTTGGGCCTCTTTATTTGAAATGAAACCTAGGCAGAAATAGTCTACTCATGAGACATCATTTCCGCCAGTTTCTACACTCAGACTCTCTTTTCATTAGTTGGATAAGGACAACCATTTCTTTTTGAGTGGAACTATAGCTTATATGCAAAATGGGTTTTCCAAATTACCTCAACTGAAAACTGACACTTTCTAGTGAATCAATTTAAAGGTGAGATGTGCCTTACTAGAACTCAACATGATATTTCCTTCTTAATTTCTTTTTAATGGGATCCTAGTCCTTTAGTATACGACACTAGAGAACACAAGTATCATTCTCCTCTGAAACAAAATGTAATTCCAGAATTCCCTTAGAATATGTATAGTTAAGGAATATTTTCTCACGGCATGCTTGGCTGGATTTGACCCCAATTCAGTGTGGAGATAAAATTAGAGAGGAGTTTTATCAATATTCGAATGCTAATGTGGTATCACATCATTTCCATCTCAAATCCAACGATTGAAGTAAAAGGTGGAATCAAAAATGTATATGGTGTCTTCTATGTACTCATGGTCATGGTAGTTTAATGGTGGAGACAATTTTTTAGACAATCACCCAATCTCAGAATTTTTTTATACAGTAATCCAGAGGTATCTTACTTTATAGGTTAAGTGGAGGCTTGGGGTGTATAGAAGAAACATTATAAGATAGTTTAATGGTTGGGTAGGTGGGAAAAGTATGTGGTGAGCATAATTACACATAAAGGTCATGATCAGAATGATTACCATGAGATAGTGGAAAAAATAAGGGGTCACTATATGTATACCTACCGTGAGAATTGTTGAATGATAAATAAATTTCGTTTTTTTGTTCATATATTTTTTACTTTATAGAATCATCCAACACAAATCCCGCTGATGGAATTATGGTTTGTAAGCCTACCATGAGACCATGGTGTGATTAGGTAGAAAACATATAGTGAGTAGTGCTCCTGGTAGGTTGAAGGCATGGTCACCATACCTACAATGTGATAGAAAGTCAATTTATAAAATTATATCATCAACATTCGTAGTAAGCATGGTGACCATGCATATCATGACCACTCTTGGCCTTTGAATTTTCCCAAACATCAAAATTTCATATTCTTTCTCAGTGTAATATTAAATTACACCATAATAATTCCAATATAAATAATTTCTTTAATAAAAACTCCTAAATTTATTTCAAAAGGATTTAAACATCAACAAACACCATGTTTTAAATCCAATTTCAAATTAAATTCCAATTTAAAAAAGTCAACTAAAACAACTATTGACATGGGAATTAAACTATAATTTGGGGTATTTTCAATGAATAAAAGACCTTAAATGTTGAAAATTATTATTTAAATCACATACCACACATATACTATCACACCCCTGGGAAATGTTATCATGGAATTAAATTTACTCAAATAAGAATAGAATGAAAGATACTCTACCAATATTTATATTTACCTTCCATGTAAAATATTCTACAGAAATTCATCCATTGTTCAATTTATCATTCCTGGTTATTAAATCCAACCACTACCCTACTTCAATTGAATAAATATTTCCATTTATGAGTGGATCCGATTATATTTTTGTGGAATCAAAAATTTTACAAAAAGAAGTTGCATTCATCCCTCTCTCTTAAGTTTGCTAACACAAATTTTACTTTTTCACAATATTGAAACAACATAAATGAATTAATTATAATTAAATTTCACCCTATTTTTATAGGTTATATATTCCCCTCACCAAAATGGAAAAAAAATCATAAGGCCTTACTAAATTTTTTTTCCTTACCATAACTATGTACAGAGAACTATGTAGAAAATGAATTAAGAAAACATTATTTAATTAATGAAACACACTCAGTTACCATGTCTCTAAGATCCATTATGGGTTCCCAATTCCATATTTGTACTCCATGTTCAAAGCACTTATATCATTTTAATTTAATTGGTTCCATATGTTGTTTTATATTAGAGAGTCTTGATTACCTCAGATCAAGTTAAAAATTCTAATGAATTAAATTTTTAAAATTGATTAAACACAAGAATTTCACTCATACTCCATCTCTTAGTTCTAATACAATACATCCATAAATGTAGTGAAAAAATCAATTAGAAATCACTTATACTTCAAAACTTAAAAACCAATGAATTCCCTCAAATCTATCATGGTATTCTAGAACTAGTAATTATAGAAATAATGTTCAAGAAAGGGTGCAAAATAAAGACTAGATATAAAAAAAAGAGTAATGTACAATATTTTATTTTCTGGAGAAAAAAATTTTTATTTATATAAAAATTATGTTTCTCTATCCCCCCCCCCCCCACACGTGGTTCTAGCATTATTTCATTATAATTTAATTATTCATTTTTTAAAAGAGATATTTCAAAATAAAATAAATATATAGGCCAAAATAAATGAAAGAAATAATGTGGATACACTTTTTTCAATATTAGTGAGTGGTGTGGACTCCTCTACTTGTTATCTCAACAATTCCTCTCAACACTTCTTTAGTTATTGGTTGTTCACCTTAAATAGTATCTTTGAAGCTTTTCCATCAATTTAAACTTCTCCAAAAGAAAAAATAATAGTTTTTGTGTATAGTCCAACCCATTTTGAATGAATCATAACATTAAAAAAAATTCATTCTTAAATAATATAGTAGTTCTTTGTCTCCAACATGGAATTATATTTTCTAAGTAAAATATTAAATAGAAGATTTTGTTTTCTCTTTATACAATAGCGAGTTCTTATATTCCTCCCTCCTCAATTACACTAGCTTCATTAATTATAGTTTCTTTTGTTATCTAGACTTTATAAACTCCTTGTTCACTCATTTGAAATACCAATAAACATTTTTATTTTACTTAATAGGTAATTGGAAATGTCTATCATAAATAATTTAGTAAGGTGACATACCTAATGGGGTTTTGTATGTGGCTCTGTATTCCCATACTATATCTTACACCTTCATACTCCATTCCTTGTAGTTGAGTTGTACTATCACAAAAAAAATAATTTGGTCTTCTCTATTGGATACCTCTTCCAGACCATTCATCTTGGGGTGGTAAAAAGTGGAGGTCATATTCTCTCATGAGGGACTCCATGTTTTTGTTGTAGGAATGTCTTCCTTGGTCACTAATTATATCTTGAGTTATTATATACCTAAAAATTATGTCTTATTTTAGAAATGCCGTTATCATTTTTGATATGTAATCCTAGGTGTATTTTTATTCAATCCATTTAGACAAATATTATACTAATAACAAGATAAAAGAATATCCAAATGGTATGGGATGTGGTCCTTTGAAGTCAATTCCCCATACATAAAGTATTTAAAAAAATAAAATGTTATTTGGGATTTTTTTTAATCTTCCACCGGAAAACTATATGTATAGAATTTTTTTAAAAAAAAAACATAATAATTTATATGAATGGAACACCAAAACAAACAATCTTCTAAAATTTTCCCACGAGTTACTAGATGCTAAAAATTTCCTCTACATGAAATTGTATGGCCCAAAAAAGATGTAAATTTATGTATACCTTGAGAATTATTCATATAATTATAATATCATTGTATATTTCCATAATAAAGGGTCTTAAAAAACATAGTGTTTGGGGTAAGATTTTAATTCAACAATTTGGTTCTGAGAGTAGAATGAATGTACCTTTGATGTGATCAGGAAGTTCACTATGTCATTATGCTAGGGTACTTGGGTTATGTTTTTAAGTCTCTCAACAGGGAAGGAAACATCCTCACGGGTCATTGGAACTAGTTATTCCTTGGAAGTGCGAGGTAGCTAACTTTTGTTCTCATCCACTATATTTTCACATCCCTTCCTCTCCTTAATATCAAGTTAAAACTATTGTAATGAAAAAATAAATCATACCATACTAGGATTTGCATCATTTTTCTTGATCAAATATCTTAAATATACATGACCATAATAAACAATAACATTATTTTCTAGGAGATAAGAATATATTTTTGTAAAAAAACCAAAATAGAAAAAAAAAACTACTTCTCCACTATTATGTGGTTAACCTGGGAAGTATCTTGTGTTTTTTGAAATATCATCAATCACTCATGGAGTCTTCTCAATATTTTTAGAGATCACATCTCATATAGATCTATTGGAAGAATCACATCATATCTTAAAGGGGTGACTTTAGTTGTGTGGGAAGATTATACGTGAGTTGGTTAAACTTTTATTCAATTCAAAAAAGGATGTCTTGCATGAATCATCAAATAAAAAGTCAATTTATTGCATGAGTAAGTTAGTTAGGGGAAAATAAATTTTGCTAATGTCCCAAATAAATCTTCTATAAAATCAAACATGGAAAATAAGAGATTTAATTTTTCTAAATGTGGTGGGATATGGTAACGCTGAAATAGCATTCAATTTGGATCTATCCAATTCAATCTCTTGTTTAAATGTCAAATGTCCCAAGTTATTCACATTTTCTACCATAAAATGTTTTTTTTAATTTGAAAACTTTTTTTTCTCAATACATCTTTGTAAAACTGAAATGAAACCCTCCAAAAAAATTGAAAGATATATATATATATATATATTTAACTCTTCATGAAATACCTCAATAAAAATTTCAATAAATTCTGAGAAGATACTTAACAAATTTTATTGAAAGTTACATAGGGAATTTCATAGGCTAAAATTCATCATTTGGTGGAAAAATGTTCCGAAGGGACATTTGAAGGTGGTCTTTTCTTTGTCACAGGGTGATATGGGAAAATGAAAATATCCAAAAAACTATAAAAGAAATAATAATGTCCTTTTCGAACTTATCATTCTTGCATTTGGTCAACAGTGGATATTCAAAAATGGTCTTTTTTGGTTACATGATATAATCTCTTATAGTTGATACAAACTCTCTATCTATTCTAGATTTTGGTAGGTACCAAATCATTTTTTTAACTTTTCAAAATTTTATTACTAGTTTTATTTGGAATAATTTTAATCGGACTCACCCATTTAGAGATTGATATGGGATAAATTATTTCAGCTTCTAAGAGTATCTCAACGTCATTTTTTCTACCTTTTGTATGGTTGGGTTGACTATTCTATAGGGTTGTCTCTCAAACTTGAATCCTTCATCAAAAAAAAATTATTACATACATGTTGTAGATATTATTCTTTTAATATCGACCAATATCAATACTATGGATTTAACATTATTTTTCAGGATCATCAGCATTTTTTTTTCATGGTAAGGGTCTATGTTGTTTGAAATTATGACCAACTATTTATTATTTTATGTTAAGAAATCATATTTTAATTTCGACTTAAGTATCTTTAGTTCTAATTCAAGGGAGGATTATTGAGATTTTTTCATTAAATAATTCTCTAGTTTGGCCACCTATATATTTAAGGAAGATTTATTAGTATCAAATTTTAGTAACTCATGAAAAAGAATTTCATTAATTTCATCAAATTTATTGATAGTTGAAGCATTCTCCAAATTCATTTAAATTTCAAAAATATTTATATCTAACAATTCAGGTGTTTACAAAGATATCCTAGTATAATTATGTTATAAAACAAATAAATTTCTTCCCTATAAAACAGGAAAGTTAAAAATATTTTAAGGTTAAACCTGAATATTTATTGTGTTGATGTTTCATTGAATACGGAATAATAAAATATACTTTCTCCTCACCAAATTTCATAGAATTTATGCCTTTATTGTCATTTATGATATTTTTATTTGACTTTAGGAAGATTATTCCTTGAATAAATGGAGAATTATATTTACCTTAACCATCTTATATGTTGATAATTTAAAAGTTATAAGGGAATGGTTAACCATGTACACTTACATACACATCCTTAAGAACACCTACCGAAAATGTAGTGGCTCTGATGGCAAGTTGTACAACCAAATGGGTGGGATTAAGTTCTTGTACTTATAGAGAAGAATAAATGTAATAAGAAATTAAATTAATTGAATCTCCAAAGTCACATAGTGTATTGTAAAAATTGATCTCACCAATTCTTTAGAGTATAGAAAAAGTAACTATATCTTAAGATTTTTTGGTAATTTAAGGGGTTAAAAGAGTAGAAATATTCTTACCTACTCTTACATCTTTATTTCATTTTAATATCACTATACTAGTTCAAAATACATTAATGAATTCTTCATACCATGTAATTTAGATAATTTCCTCCAGTATGGGGATATTGATTTTCACTTTTTAAAAAACATTCAATATAACTTTCTATAGTGATTACTCTTTGGTTCTTCTTGGATCTTGTATTCTTACTGGAAATTTAGGGAGGGGATTTTTATAGATCTTATATGATTTTTCTCTTTTCCTTTAATGTTTCATTCCCTACCTCCTCTAATGGTTATTTTTCTGAGGAATATTCTATTTATTTTTTACATTTAATTTCAATATCTATTGGTAATCCTTTACTATCTTCTAGTTCATTCCTTCTAATCAATGTGATGTCACATACATTTCATTTAGTATTTAGAATTTTTTGATCATGAATGTTACCTAATCCTTTGATTACCATATTTTTTTGGGTTCTAATGTGATAGATGAATTTTCTTTTTAATTCTTCTAATTATGAACTATGATTAGTTAGTGTGGTGTTTGGATTATTTTGATACTCTATTACTTGTCTCAACATGTCTTTCGTGGATGGTATGAGTTGTTGTCCATGTTTTTTACTTTTATATTTCTATAAATCCTATCTATAGAATATAGTAGTTGAAAAGGTTGTTGATAATCCTATTGAAATGGTGGTAGTTTATTATTATAGATTCCATCAAGAAATTTTTTAGTGGAGAATTCTCTAAATCCACGGTTTCCATATGTTTATTTTGGGATTTCCTTTGAAGCATCAAACTACAAGTTTCAATACCTTGAAATTAATATAATCAATAAATAAAAATATACTAATAATAAAATAGTTGTAAAACCATTGGGGTGTGGTGGGTGTTGATTTCTAGACTATTTTTTATCTAGATGTATTACAAGGGAAGTTAATTCTTGAGTTTTATTTTTATATCAATGGTGAGATAGTGTTTTTTACATTACATACTCTTCTTGTTTCACTTCACATACCAAACAATTAATAATTGTTTTGAGATAATATTAATGAGTTCTCTTAACTTAGTTGGTGTCTTATAAATTAGTGATCCTCCTATCAATCAGGTTGCAATAATTATCTATCAATCAATGGTATAAAAACACTAAGAAATGATGTTATTCAAATGGATGATGGGGGTATAACATGGTGAGTTTCTTGAATCTTTCTTAGAATTCAAATATAGTTTTTTTATTTTCTTATTTTATTCCATAATTTTCTATTCAATGTAGGGAAATACATAAAGAAAGAACTTTCTTTGGAGAAAAATATTTTTTAGCCCCTCCCATGAGTAGTCTTCTCTATGTTGCTGATTATAGAGCCACTCTTAGAATTCACCTTTAGATAAGAATTGGAAAGGCATATATATTATTTCATCCTTAGTGAATGTTCTAGTTCAAAATATATTTAAAACTTATTTAAATTATCTTATGTTCCTATTGGGGTCTTCACCAAATATCCCATTAAATTTAGGAAATATCCTAATCAATCCCTTTTTTAGTTCCCAATATTTTTTTATCATTTAGTTGAAATTGATGATTGTTAATGTTTAAATTAGTTTCATACATTTATCTAAAAATCTTATTAACTTGAGATAAATTACCATCTATATAATCACATTCTATTAAATATTTTGAGGTTGATGAATATGGAGAGGTATATTCAGCCAATTGAAGGGTGACAAACTATCATTCCAGTTGTTCTTTAGTCCATCATGTTTTGAGTAATGAAAACATAGTTCTATAAATATTTGGATTAAAACCATCAGTGTTGGATAAATTGTACCCTTTCACATCGAATAATTTTTTTGAAAAAATAAGAAAAATCATAGGATATACCTAGATACAAAACCATTTTTGATGAGAACCTTTTATGGGGTTCTCAGTAAAATAATATTTTAACCTGAGAAATTTGTAGTAAAGATGGGACTCATATTATCTCTGGAGAAGACAATGTTATCTCTATGTTTAAATCTTGTTTTTTTGTTCATTTTCTTAAGATAAAATTTGTTAATATGGTTTTTTTAGATATAAATAAAGTAATTTGTGGTCAAAATTTGGATTAGCCCATCATTCATCTATTTAATCATTATTTATTTGTTTTCTAATCTACCTCTAATCAATTTAAACTAACAAACTACATGATTTAAGAAATTTTGGAACATAAAAGGAATTACATTTATCATTGTGTTTCTTTCCCATTTATAGCTTGGTATTTTAACATCTCCATTTACCCATGAATTTCTCCATTTTCTGTTATCTCATGAAGTGTACTTAATCCAAGTGGATTCTTGGAACAATGCAGAGAACAAAAAAATAAAATATAATCTGAAGAAACCACTATGGAAAATACCATTAAATTATATATAGGATTTAGAATTATAATTAAAATGCAATAATTCATCAACATGGGTGATTAATGGATTCATATAGGAAAAATAGTAGTGGGTTTAATGTTCCATCAATAGATTATTAAATAAGAAAATAAAATGAACACAAGAGTTGTGATCGGTGGTTATTGAGAGGGTCCTCCTTCTATAAAAATTTCTCCCCTTTATGTAGTGCTCAACTTCCATTATTCTATTTATGGGAAAGTCACATGTTAATTCATTAAATTCTGGAATGTCTATAAGGATAAAATAATCTTTTATCTCGATGATTGACACATGACCACATAGAAGGGCCTAGATGAACTCTGCAAGGCATCGATACTCTTCCATATTCCATTCAATATCAATTTTAATGGTGGACTACTCCAGTGCTTTATAGTAGTGGGAAAAGGAAAATGGGTGTCTGGTTTAAATTGTGTGCCTATTTATTTTAAAAGGAATGTGGGATGAATGATTCTAATCACCGTATTTCATTTTTCACAAGTACTTGCACTCAGATTCTCCCATAATTGGCTAGTGAAGGAAAACAATTTCCTTATTATTGGTGGTATAGTTTCTCTGCCGAATAGGATTTCATTCTTACCTCATTCTCAAAAATGAAACCCTCCAATGGATCAATTTAATAATGAAAGGATCTTCTCAAGAACTTACCTCAACACTAGATGCTTTAATTTTTATTGATGGGATACAATTCCTTTATTGTATGTCTCATGTGTTGAAAAGTTTCATTCCCCTTTTTGATTTAGTAGAATACTATAGCTCCTAAAAATTTGTATAGGCGGGGTTTCTTTGCTCATGGCATGGTCATTTGGATTTCATAGTGATTTGGAGTAGAGCTAAAATTGGAATGGAGTACTATCATGATTCTACTATTAGAGTGGTGTCACTTCATCATCATCTAAGAACCTATGGTGGGAGAAAAAGGAGGAATTAGCCGATTAGATGTCACCATATCTATACTAAGGGTGACAAAAACTAAATGGTGGAGGTAAATATTTGGTGTATCACCTAGTCTTAGAATATCCTTTAAGGACAAGGTAAGATAAATATTTATATTTAGAGAATATGGCGGCTTAGAATCAGTATAAGTGTATTTAGAAGAGACAAGAGTAGTAGGGATCATGGGAAAAGATTATGGAAAGCATTCTTACCTTGAGGTTTATGGTTATTATACTTACTATGAGATGGTGGCTGAAAAGGAAGGGATCATGGTAAGTATGATTACCATGAGAATGGTGGCATAGTAAATGAATATATTTATATTCTCAGTTGTTTTTATCTTTACAAATTTTCTTTAACACATGGTCAACTAGATGAATTCCCAGTACATATGTGTACCTTGAGACCATGGTGTGGTAAGTTGGTAAGGTTAATATGAGTAGTGTTCTAGGTAGGTTTTAGGTGAGGTCACAATTCCAACTGTGTGGCAACTAGTTCATGTAGGGGAAGCATACAATCAACACCCATGGTAATAATGGTGAAAGTGGATTTCAATTTCACACCTAGAATTTGAAAATTCCTAACCTATAAAGTTCATATTATTATATAGTGAAATATTAAATTCCCCCCTAATAATTCAAAATTAAATAATTTCTTTAAAATGGTTCCAAAATTTATATAAAAAGGATGTACACATCAAAAAATTCAATATTTTAAATCCAATTTCCAATTAATTTATAGTTTTTTAAAGAAAATATAAACAATTATTAACATGGGAATTGAATTACAATATGGGGAATTTTTAATATATAAAATGGTTTAAATGTTGAAAATTATAGTTTACATCAATTCCTCAGTGTTGTATGAAATAATCTTTGATAATAAACTCATGGTTTTAACATTTATCAAATATCTCACACCACTCAATAACTCCACCAAAAAATACTACAAACTCATATTTAAATATAGGAGTGAGTTTATCCATATAATAAATAGGTTATCTCCAAATAGACTAGGAAAATTTGCAAATATAATTTATGCATAAAATGAAATAATAAAAATCCTAAGGACCATTTTTTATCTCACCTCAATATATTTCATACCCAAGGGTCAACTCTACCTTCCTAAGAAATGGTGAATTACCCTATGAACAATACATTCATAAGAAAATTCCTAGATCACCAACAATCCTACACTCTAGAAACATATGTGTAAAAAATAAAAATAAAATAATACACGTATTGAAATATCTATAATAATATTTGTGTTTATTTATGGGTATAATTATATGAAACTACTCACACACATGAACATATGATCCTATTAGACCAAGAAATCAACCCCACCACGAAAGGGATAACCCACCTCTAGTTATCCTATTGTATTGAACAACACCATTTTATTACATAGAGCCTTGATGGCCTATACACCATGGGCCGAAATCCTTGAAAAAGGGTCTCTATACCTTATAATGGGGCCTAATCAGAATATTTGAATGGTGTCCTAGCATATTATAGTCACTAATACAATACCCACTACAATACCTTCTAGATTAGTTTCCACAATGAATATTATTGTACATACAATGTTTTTACCATGGTTCTACTTCAATAACTCAAAAATTCACATCCTAAAGGATTTAAACTTGATTTTTGTTTCAACCAGATCACAACCAAATAAAAAAGATGATAATTATAATAATAAAAATTATTATTATTATTAGGATGATAATGATAAAATATAAACAATTATTATTATAATTATAATAATAATAATTATTATTATTATTATTGTTATTATTATTATTACTACTAGTGGATAAAGAGGGATTTCAACCATAGTAAACATCCCCACAACCAATGGATCAATATTTGGTCAAATCACACCCTCATACATGGTTGACATTCACATCATTTAGATCATTATTTCTTTTCCATTCTATATAAACAATATCAAATTAACCAATACATGGGTAACTTTTTTTAAATTACTACATCAATTATCAAAGATAACCAACCTCCTATCATTACATATATTCTTATCCACCTACCACTCCCATGGCCCCTTTATATTTTTTACTAAATGAGAATCCCAAATAAACCACGATAGTCCTAATACCTAAATTCTGGAAGGGAATAAAATATGTTCCCTTGTATTTAATTTTTTATTAACCATATAAATTCTTCGTGATGGATATCGACCTGCTACATTCATTATAAACCTAATGGTATCACATATCAGACTCCCACATCATATAATCCCATGTGTTATCCTCACATCAAGGAATAACATGTCGTACTCCCACACTATGGCATATGGGACTATATCTACTGGTTTTCCATTACACTGGCATGGTAACATAGTATGTGTTGGGTCATATCTTATAAAATCACCATAAAGTGGGGATTTAATTATGATTAGTACTCTCATTACAATAAATAATCATAAATACAAGTAACCACTCACTTATCCCACATAATAGTTAATATTATTATTCATTGGTACATCTACTTGCAACATATTTTGTATCTCTAAATCATGGAATCAAATAGAACTAGTACAACCATGGCATGTGTAACACATTGAGATATATCCACTTCAAAAATGTTTTTTTCACTTTATCATGGAATGAGACTTTGATCCCAAACACTTAATAGTGGGTGTATGATAATATTAATATTTAATAAGTCAGTATTACTCCTATGTAGTCACATTACCCTCCACCTTGAAAAAAACCCATAAATAAAGACTATATTTATCATAAAAACACATGAATAATTATTATGTGAAATGTATACATGCAAACACAACATTTCATTAAAGGGATTTGAAAAAAATATCTAATATTTATTCACATATCATTATCATAATCATCTATTTAATCATGAATATATTCATCATCATTATAATTCTTATTTCATCATCATGTAATTACCCGTGATATTCTTGAAGGTGAGGTTTATTGTGATTCAAATGTTATTTTAACTTCAAAATGTAGCCATTTTAGGATCCAAACCCAAAAGAATAAATAAAAAATAATGTTATATAAAATATATTATCTTTTATATTTTTACACTGGTAGTTTCTTAATCCAATGTAGATTCAGTATGAAAAAAATAATCATTCCAAGTTATAATTAATATTAATTATTAATATAAAAATTTGGAGAAATTTATATCTCTCCAAATAAAATTAGACATTAATATTAAGGAAAATTAAATTTCCTTGGATCGATGTTGGGATCTAAACTCTTATAATTAATAACAATCATCCACCCCAAGGTTTAACACTGTGATTTGAATCACCTGATCTATACTAGAGGGTCACCTATTCCCAAACCAGCCTCCCGTTATGCAGGTGGTGGTAAACTAGTTGTGAGGTCCTAAGTTTCATTGTTTTGAAACATTGTATTTGGTAATATATAACAATAATATTTTATAAAATAATGTAATAATTAGAGAAAATAATAGAACTAAAAACTAAATATAAGATTATATAACAACATCAACTGATGTTATCAGAGTGTGGGAGACAATACACAGTATAATAGCTCAATAATGAAAACCCACATGTGTTAGATTTATTGGTAATAAATATGGTGAAATAGATAAATAAATAAATAAAGAGGTGTATCTATAAAGGATCATGAAGTGTTCCCCAGTATCACATTGACCAACCCATTCCTCTAGTATAATGACGTGAATAGGGACATTTTGCTCATCTAAAATCAAAGACAAAGTATTTTGAAAGCGCATCGAGATTACCATAAAGGGTGAATGTATAAAACCCTATAGGACACCACTAATTCTTCATTAACATACATTAAATATATATATTTATATATAATTTTATGTGTTTCCAAGAAATTAAATACAAAAATAAACAATCACCTATTGGGTCATCATATGATAACTGGGATTCTACAAACCTCGAATTCACTTTCTTTGGATAAATGCTGGAAGATAAGTCATGTATTGTTTTAATGGTTTATATAACTAATTAATAATCCTATGTAACAATCCTCTCATTACTCTTGTTATTACACATGGCCACTATGCCCCGCCAACTATCTCAGGGTAAGACACAATCCCTTAACACCTCGTAAACTATAATAGGTCATGCCATAAGTACATCATGCCCCATCAACTATCTTAGGTTAGGAAAAAAGATCATCATAACCTACCAATTATCTCCGAAAAATACATGATTTAATCATTCCCTGCCATATGTCATTCAAAACCCTGCCACAATCATCATGTGCAACATCACATGAGATCCCCATCAAAGGGATTAAACCAGCAATGAAAGGTCTACTTATCTCTATGATAGCGGATAGAATAAGTATATTGGATGTATATATATAGTACATATCAAGTAAACTATTGAACTATATAAATAACCAAATTTTTCATATCAATAATTTTGTCATAGCCACACAGACACAAGCATGGTATATAAAGATAGGTCTCACAGGCCACTCAAAAACATTCATAAGTATGTCAGATCATGAAAATTATCATTGAAAAAATACCCAATATCATTTAATATCATAATATTTTATGTAAGTTTCATAACATGGTAAGGAACCTCCAACCTTATGCATGTCAAAGTTCAAAACCAATGTTCACCATAAAAATCATACTCAGACTCCAATGACCCCTTGATCCTACCCCATATCACCACATATTTTTTCAATAATGATGAATCAAGAATAATAAAATGTTGTGGGATTTAGTTTTTTTTAGAATTTCCCCATAAAATTGAATTTATTAAAAAATCTTGATGAATTTGAGAATGAGTGAGACAAACCAATATTTCCACTTTCCTTTCCTTAACAATCTACAAAGAAATAAAATTTGATCGTGTTTGTATTCCTTTATCCATACATGATTGTAAAAATATAAGGTCATATATAAGGATAACAAAGAATATCTATTTAGGAGAATATTAACATTAGACAAATTATCAATCACCTTTAAAACCCTAGGAGTGGAGTCTCAAGATCTAACAGAATTGCACTTTGGAGGGACTTAATTCTCCAAAAACAATTATCACTAAAGTCCCTCAAATTTACTTCCATAGGTGTGGGAGGAATAACGAATATTTTTTTGGAGGTTTCATGCTAGAATAATATTTTTTATATTTTTTTAATTCTACATTCATGATATAGTAACATAATTAATCAAATTATGCACCAGGTGAACAAGGATCACTTCCACTAAATTGCACCCACATATTTTGTTCACATGATTTGGTAATCCATCCCTCAACCATGATCATTCTTAAATTCTTAGTTAAATGGTAATCTGGGCAATTTCACATGATTATCTCTAATTTTCATCTACCCGCTACTCTTATCTAATAATAACTATAAATAAGATGGGAGAATCACTATTTTACTTAATTGGGATTCCCCTTAAAGGCCTATACAACCCTCTAGGATAACCATGAAGCTACCCAATACCCCCATCCAAATAAATCAAAAATCAAAACACATAATATTTTTTCAAATTCATAAATCACCATGAAACTCCATCCCCATTACAATGTCCCCCTCTAAATACTTCTCATCCTTGAGAATTGTCTAGGTAGGTCCATCTCAAGCAACTCAGACCACTAAGACAGTAAATATGATTAAAATTTGTTATTTTCCTTCTATATATGTGGATGAAACCACTATATAGAGAGATAGGAACTAACTAATAATTTATTCATTTCCTCATTTTTTCATCTGTGCACACTGGATGCTTCTAAAATGAACCATCTTCCTCAAACTCAATGTCTTCATTACCAATCCCATGTGAAGAATTTAGAATCTATTTTATAATCTTATACATATGTAACACATCATGTATGTCTCTAGGTACTATATACACATATAATTGATATGACACCATCATGTTTTGTTTTACTATATCAATTTTTTCCACAACCTGTGGTTCTATCTTCTCCTACATCTATAATTCTTGGTTCCCTAATCAATGTGATTCCTGCAAGAAAACCCAATCACCCATGGTGAACACCAGTGATCTCTATCATTTATCTATATTATAATAAATACTTCTATGATAATTAACAAACCACACGCTGATTAAATACACTCACATGGGGGTTTCCTACACAAAATTCAACTCGATAATTATTATCTCACCAGTTTCTCAGCTAATTACCCATACAATGACTAAAATCTTATCCAAAATCCATGGTAACAAAATTCTTTTATTTTTTATGTTTTTTTCTAAAAAACACTTTGTAAAATTTTCCAAATGATCCATCCCATGAAACAGGTCTTAAACCCCAAAAACTCCCCTCATCAAGACCACCTAAAAACACTTTCTTTTTTAAATTGGTTGGAATCACTAATTCATTCATTATAACCCCTAACTAATACCCTTATATCAATATCTTTCATCTAATAACACAACTCAACTACCTATCTTCATAAAAAATCCAACCACCATTACCCATGAATAGTTTCACATATTGGAAACTTCTAACATGCACTAAAAAATAAATAAATAATAACCACATGAATGAACACATCATGCCTTAAACCAAATTTGGACACACTCAATCATTGATAAAATATCTCAAATAAGCTCAAATCATCAAACTAAACTGAATAAATAAAGAACCCTATCAACTCACTATTACACAGATCTCACACCCTGGCCTTCCACAACCTTATGTGGTACAGTTAGTGGCCAATAAAATTGATTTCTTATCATGAATCATAGTTGAATATTCCAAAAAATCCAAAACATTTTATTAATCTCACACAAACAACAAATTGAAAAAATACCTTTCATATTACAATACCCAAACCATGGATGTTTATAGATCATTCCCCAAATGAATTAATCATCTCTCACACCTATAATACCATGACTTCTAGGTCACTTATTTATTGCCTCATATAGGTCCCACCTTACACATTGATCATATTGTGAAACTTCTGTGTTTTCTATCAAGCCTCACCAAATTAAACTGTGTTAGTATTCTAGTAGGCTATATATCTTGTCTAACACCCTTTAGCCACCAGAGTCAATTATCACCACCACTATCACTTATAAACCATCAAAAATGTATTTCACTAGAACTCACAATTCAAAAAAAAATTATGATCCATCATCAACACTAGATTCATATACAACCTCTACATCACACAACTCATTTAAAATATCTACCACTTTCATAAAATGCCACCATGCTTTATATTTTCACTCTGAAAAAACCCAGAAATCACATAAATATCATACCAAGTAACTAAATTAAAGTTATACAACACCAATGACTCAACATCCCCTACTTAAATCATTAAAAACACCATCCAAGGAGGCAAGAATAATTTTCATAGAATTCTATAACTATTAACACGTACATTCAGAGGATTACTAGTACTAAAACATAGATCATTCATAGAGGAACCAACAAGACTTATCATAATTCAAGAATACCTCCACCATGAACTTATCCTTAATCTATCATTAAACACAAGCACTAAACCATCGTAAGGCCCCTTTTCCACTTCTAAATATCCATAATAAACACTCCCATTTTATCGATCCAAACTACTTGGCCGTAGTTTTATAGAAATAAATCACATTTTTTCTAACTTCTTCATTGATTTAAGACAAGTTAAATGTAATAGAGATGGTACACTTATACATTCCTATAGGTTAATAACCTATGAATGAATTTTGATATTATCAACATTTCTACTATTAGGGTAGTTCATTGAGGAGCAATCCATTGGAGACACTTCCAGACACACATAATTATCATAAAGAAACAACCCACAAAAATGGAATTCCAATACTAAAAACTTGCCTAAATTTAATTATCTATAGTCCCTATTATGATATAAAGGTTCCTCGAACCATGTAACCCATAACCCTAATGGTTTTTTAAAATAATATTATAAAATTCCCAATCTTATCACACTCATAGACCACCATGTCTCATAATGTTTCTTCCATTTAACGGAAAAAAACAATGGCCTTATCTCAATACAAAGTATATATTTGGTTCCCAACTAAAACTACAATAAGAAACCTACACCTCACCCTTTAATGACTTCATAGGAATTTTCCATCGAGATCCCTTATAAGCCTAAATAGTTATTTCACATAGAGAAACACTACATGATGTATCACCTAAGATACTATCTAGCATGATTCTTTCCAAAATAATTTCTAAATTACATATAAATCCATTAGACACTCTCTAGGTTCATTATTTATAACCATAACATTAAATTTCATAGCAAGATTCTTGGTCCCATACAGATGAAGCATCAGAACATAAGTTATCTATAACCTCGGATATACGCTCCTACTCACCTAGTCTCAGAATTCCCTTAGTAACTTATATCATAAGTAAAGGAGAATAAAAAACTCACATTCCTGAAAATGCCTATAAAACCTAATCATCCTACTAACTACATCAAAATAAATGTTCATAGATTATGACTAAAGTATTTATGGTACTACTAGCCCAAATCAAACACCTATATCCACATCTAAATGATTAAATGTTATATCTCACATCAACCCATCTAATACATCTGTCTACACTAAAAAATTCCCCACTAGCTCAACCACAAAATAGGTTCAAATATCACTCAATGTTTATACAGATTCCTACTTTATCTAACCCTAAACTTCTCACTATAGAGGGTGTCTCACAGGTGTCCCACTATAACATCACAAGCTAACCAAACGGTTCAAGTTCCTAATATTATAGAAATATATAAGACAAACTTGATAACATCTTCCAACCCAACCAATAAATTAATCTATTCACCAAATAACTCATATAAAGCATCACCAGTTGAGATTATCGCAAAAAACACATCCTTAAACCAATAATAAAATCAAGAAAAAATATATAACATGTTAAATGGCTATGATTTACATCAAACTTAATTAAAACGAAATTCAATATAGCAGACATACAGACATATTATAGAACAAAAAATTTAAAAGTGTCAAATGGGGCTCACAAAATCCCATAAAAATACACATAACCATTTACACCTTTTTGAAAATACCATTTAAAATCACCTTTTCAACAATAACATTTTTGGAAACCACATTTCAAACCACTTGAAACCAATACAAATCCACATTTTCTAATCAACTTTGTGAAAAATCAAATCTCTTTTTTTAAAAATCTCATAAAAATAAAAACATCACTAAGTTCACATACCAACAGATGAAAAATACCATTTCACAATACAAAGTCCATTAAACACATTGACACTATTTCATAAAAATGCTTTCTATCTAAAAATTCCATTTTAAAAACACCCATATTTCACAATCTCTCTAGAAATAAAATTATCCTTGAAAATCATTTTAACCATTTTATGCCAAGTGAATTCCCTTCTTAAAAGAATTATAAATCTAAAAAATATAAGACATATCCAAAAACAAATGCACAAAATAAAATTTATGCCTAAACATGGCTCTAGTTTATATCCCTAACAAATGTACATAATTCATAGTCACATATATAACAAGTTATAACATTCTCATATTATATATATCTAAGGAAATAAGTACATGACATTATAACCTACATTCTTATGCATGATTCATGAAATAAGCCATTCTTTCTAGTAATTCTAAAGGAAAATATCATAAATAATAATATCCAAATCATGTGAATCATTTAAACTGAAGTTATCCAATAGTAAAAGTGAAAACCAAAACATAAATCCCACCCCCTGAAACCATATCCTCTCCCTCATTCATGTGTTTACTAGTCCTAATAACTACTTATTTACTATTCTTGAAAAACATCCTATATTATGTATACTATTACCAAATAAAAATGAAAAAATAAAAATAAAAAACTCGAATAAAATTTTATAGTACCCTGGCCCCAATAACCTTGTTTGAGATGATGGGTCAAACAACATCATGTGTACCTCCCCAAACACAAGAGGTCATAGACTTTTAGAGAAGTCTTATGTCTCACCTTGGGGAGACTATAACATTGGTAATAGATAAAAATAAAATTAACAAATAGAAAAAAAAAATATGAGTAAATAGAAAAACAAAAAAAAAAGAAACATATGATCATATAACAATAACATCAATCCATTATATCATAATATACCATATAATACCATATACAACTTGTCACAAAAAAACCCACATGTGGAAAATCAATAAAAAATTAACCATTAAAAATAATTAAATAAATAAATATGAATCTATACAATGGATACTTATGTCTATCCCAGCATCACATTGACACACTCACTCCTCCTATACAATTTTCCCAAGTAGTGTCACTTCCCTAATCTGAAATATTGGTAAAGGGAGTATTCGAAATCACTAAGATGTTCGTGTTCGGTGTAAGTTTAAAAACTATTAGGATACCACCAAAACATCCTTAAAATAACTACAGTAGTTATATATAATTGTATGTTATGATAGGTAAGTAAATGCATTAATAAAACATAAAATGTCGAGTCATTGGGAACTAACTAGGCTACAACAAACCCCAATTCCACTAACTTCATCTCCATTAAAGAAGATAAGTTTTGTCTAGTTTTGATGAATCTATGAATATGTCCCCAATACAGAATAAGTCAGAATATAAGCTATATTTCAATCATGGCTTAGGTTGATCCATAAAGAATTTATTCCCCCCCAAACTATCTCATGTTATTCCACTAGTCCATCATGACCCACAAATTATCTCAGGTCAATACACAAGTCCATTATTCCCTTTAAACTGTCTCTAGACTAGCCACAATTCCTTCATTCCCAAAAAAAATCAATCTCAATATCAGTAATAATAAAATCATATATAATTATATATCATTTAAAAACCCATGAAAAACATAATGCATCACATCAAGCATGCTCCCCATATAATTGATTAAAAAAGAAATGTAGGGTTCACTAGTCCCTTTGATACCAAATAAAAGAATTATACATTCTATATATATTTACATACACAATCCATAGAATGTAAATTCTTGTGATTTATACACATTAAAGAATTTCATATCAAGAAATGTCTCATGGGAACACACACCCACATACAACCAAGAAATATCATGATACTTCTCATAGTCTAATCACAGACACAGATAAGCATATCATATAAAAAAAGTGTCATGATATACACTCTTAAGAAAATCATATTATGAAATTTTATATAATTTCTATAACATGGTAATGAATATCTAACCTTAATCATATTGTGTTATAATGTTAAGGTTCACCACTAGAATCATCCTCACATGACATCAATACCAATATCCAACCCTAAATAACAATTTGATGATTATAAAACAAATATCCAAGAAGAAGAGCATGTCAATATCTTATATAAGTTTAGACATAATAATGAGATCCAATATAACCAATAGATCGTGACGAATCTGATATTAGATAAAATAATATTTTTTGCACCTTTATTTCCCTTGATAATTTATATGTAATCTTATTAGATCATGTTATAATTCAAATATTTTTCTATGATAGTTCATATATAATACATTTTACAAGGATAATAGAGAATATGTAGCTTGAATAGGATGAATGGTGGAATAATTATCACATGCATTAAAATCTCTAGGACCGACCTCTATAGAACTAAAATAATTTCTCTTTGTTGCTATGTAATAACCCATGAATGGTCATTGGAGTCCCTACCATAAATATCCATATTTGTATGGAAAATAATGATTATTTTAGGGTGGTTTTGAGTCAAAAATTAATTTTTATATTATTTTAATTCCACACTTATGGTTTGGTCGCATCTTTAATCAAACCATGCTCCAACTATTTGAGGATCACTACCATTTTAGGGCACTCGTAAAATTTTTATACATGGTTTGGATAACCATGAACCAATAATGATTTTAATTCAGTTCTAAAAATGTTGATTATATAGGTAAGTTATTTTCGTTATCTCTAAAAATGTGTCAACCATGTACCACCCACTTCCTTACTTCAATATTCCACCTAGTTAATTGGGGAAACCATATGGTTTCCCTTAACCATGGTCAACCCACTCTCTCCTATAATGGATTTAAAAACCATCAAAAACCGTCCATAAGAAAATACATACATCACTAAAAAAGTAACTAAAAAACACATAATCGAATACGTGAAAACATGGCATAAATAACCTATAAAATCTATGAACCCTTCACATGGTAAAACCCCACATTTTTTTACAATGTAAAAATAAAAAATAGGGAAATTTTACATTGTTAAATTCATATTTACCTCTATAGTGTGAAATTGTCAAAAATATATTCACATACATCTGCAACTATGAAATTAATGTTTTTAGTCCTTCACAATATGATAATTTCAGGCAATTTCCACCCCCCAATTTTTATATATGTAAATATAATTACAAACTCATATTTTCACATTGAATTTACTATTAATTCAATACTAAATTCAATGATTTTTATGTCAATTAATTGATTACAAAATTACCACATTCTACTTACCCAATGTATATGTAAATGGTCAATAAAAAATTATGAAAATATTCAACCAATAGTCATTGCCTCATATTCAAATCCTACTAGATGAAAATAAAAATTAAACATTAATGATATGAAATAATAATAAAATTATTCCCAACACATTACTTATCCAACTCTTAAAATAATTCACATCTTCAACTAATTATAAGATATATATCAAGAATCTATTCTCATGTGGCCATATAAAATAGAAATATTATGTTTTCTATTTTTTTTATTTCCTGAGAGTATACCCCAAACCTACTATAGATCCACCAAAAAATTCTAAATATACAAAAAAATGTTTTGAAACAATTAATATTATAGGTGATGTATCTCTTCTTATATGTTTGTTAAAGGATTTATAATAGTATTTGACACGGTCAAACAACATGAATTTTAGTTAAATAGTTATTAATGGTGAATAAAACTTTAAAAATTATTGAATAAAAATCAAAACTAATCGGGTGGTCCAAAAATGTTCTATTTAAATAAAAAACATTGTGAATTCTCATGGTTATAAATTCACTGAATTTATTAGGGACAATAAGATAGAATTCCCTAAGAACATTAATTACTTAATATATAAATTTAATATATAAGACATATCTTAAAACATGTTATTAATAGGATATCTACATTCATTTCATGACATCATTCATGGTATAATTTTTATCATTACTAAACTAGGATTTTTTATCCAAATACATCAACTCATAATGTATATAATGTTTTTGGTAATCCCCCATTAGAGTATCTTAAACCCTCACCCAAAAAAAGTTATATATGAATCATAATTCACTCTTAAAAACGTTCTTCCACCTTTTAGTTGGTCAATATATAATAATTATGTTATAAAAGGTAGTTTTATTTATAGTTTTTTTATTTAGCTCTTAATTGAAATTTATTTTTTTATACTATTTTTATATTTCTTAAAAATTTGAACTTATTACATCCATCGATAAATTATAAATTTGAAAAGTACCTTATATATATGTTCATTGAGATTCACATTTATATCATATAATTCCTTTGGTATCATTCTATAAAAAGGCATAGAAAATAATTTTTTTGGTAATAATTTAATGGAGATATAATTGTCCCTCTTTGGAAGTAATTTTGAAAAAACATTAGAAAAAACATGAGGATATTTATGTTTTACCAATGGTAACCTAGATTAGGACTTTAATTTAATCTATCTATAAGACAACCCCACATATTTAAATTTTAAATTTATTAGGTTTTGAATAATGTGGCCTACCAAATATATATAATTGTTCAACTCTTCTAAGTGTGGTTTCTCTCATCAATGAAATAAATTAAATTTTACAACTATTAAATTCAATATAAGCATTAAATTCCCCATAATATATTATGATGATGAGTTTGTAATTACTGACCACAAGAATAATGGTTTCTCAATATATTTTACCATTAATAGCACATTAAAACAATATTTTCATTTGAATCATTATTATTTCTTTCTCTATATTAGTGTGACAATATTTCTAGAATAAGGAATTAACTTCACACATTTGAATATTTCAACTACATATTGTGAATAAATGATTTAATAAAATTATATTTTATAAAATAATATAGAGATAAATATATATGCTATGAAATATTTACTTTGGAAAGTAAATGTTACATCCTTAGACTCCTTTAGAACATGCTCTGTATAAAATTATATCATGTAGTTATTCAGAGTTTTTTCTTATTGAGGTTGGAGATTATTCCAATACATTATAAAATTACAACCTATCTAAACAAATTTATTTTCTACCAAAATCCATGAAAGTATTTATAATACTTAATGTTATCTTCCATGTTAAAAATACATTTGTATATAACAAATAATTTTGTATTTGTGATATGCACCAGGCTCACTAGGATAATTTTTCTTCATGTTTCTCATGCTTCTACATTGATAAAACATGAGTTGGCCCTTTCTATAAAAATAATATTACATATGAAAATTCAAATGGATACCCACTTTCCTATAGTTATATCACTTTATATTTTGTCCACAATAATAATTCTGAGGTCTACCAAGTGAATAGTTGAAAATTACTCATTCCATTATCTTCTACTTTCCCAAATTTTCTTATTATGACCATATAATGAATAGGAAAAAAATAACCTTCAAGGGAATTATGGGATAAAACATAAATTCAAATCTATCACCATTAAAATTTTCAATTATTTTTATCTCTACTGTATGTAAAATTAACACTATAAAATCTATTATCTACTCTCAACCCATCATATTACATTTATGTAGATCCAAAAAATCTATTATTATCTAACTTCCAGATATTTGGACAATATTATTAAATAAAAAATTTATAAAATCCTTACAATATAATTACCTCATACAACATATCTTATTCCACCATAAAAAACTATTTAAAATATGTTCTCTCTAATATATACTAAATAAACAACACATTTTATATTTCTAGGGTACCTAAGAAATGAGATATTTATTTGTTTCCATCCCACCAATCCTTAACTTATTAAACCCTATATCCACCCCAAAACATGGGTTAATTTTTTTCATTGAAATTCATATTCAATGTCCAACTCTCTTTTTCTAACTTGGTTCTCTAATATTTTAATTACTTTTGCATACCAAAACAAAGAATTATATATTTGGGGAAAATAACCCACGTTATCAAATCCTTATATTGTTTATTTTTATTTTCATTACAGAAAAATTACAATACCCAAATAATTCTTAATAAATAATGTACTACATAGTGTATTATCCCTTAAAACAATCTATTATATATAATAAAAATTATTTCAAAAAAAATTATGTTTTTATTTTCTTTTTAACCTAGTCTTATTATTCTTACTTTTTTTCTCACAGAACTGTATAATAAAACATTCAAACCATTTTTAAAACAATTTTCAAATCCTGAATTCAGAAAATAATTTTCAAAATCATTCTCTACTAATGAAATTATTTAGGCATTCATAAGGGAATCTCTGTCCAAGATAATAAAACTTTACTAGTATAATTCCAGTCTCAACCATCATTATTTATGAGACCTATCATATAATAAAAAAACATCATAAAATAATATTATTTATTCTCTTTTTTAATTTGTACTCTTATGTAACAAATGGAATATTTTAACTCCCTAATATTTTAAAAATATCACAATGTTCGATAACATACACAACCACAACAACTAGTTTAAACAAACTGCAAGATACTATTAAAATATCATTATTTAATGTAATAATTACCTCATTGATGTTAAATTAGATTGTGTGAATAGTATTAACCAAATTATAAAATATATATAAATGAACTATTCAATACAAAAACATTTATTATTTCTTATAAAATAAGTAATAAATTATGAGTGTGGTTATTTTACGCTTCATAAACACAATTTCTTCAAAAATGAATTTTACTGCTTTCATAGAGAAATTCTTATAATAAGTTTATATAAATTCTTTAAATTTTATGTTAAAGAGATAATATAATTTTTAAAATCATCGTATAAAAATTATCCTTTGGTGAAAAATTTGTATTTATTAGTTTTAGTAAATATTGACAACTACATATTTGTATTGAAACTGTATTATTGTCTCAAGCATTTACAAAGTCCCATTATGTTTTAAACATATTTATTACTAAAATTAGTGTTTCTATATTATTAATAATTCAATTTATTTTATTGTAATCAATTTTATGATTGAATTTTGTATAAAAAAAATTTTTATACATAAAAGATTATTTTTCAGAAAAACATCATTATGATTTGTTTTCTGTTTTGAATTTAAATTAATTAATGAAAATTATAGAAATTAAATAATAAAAAATGGAATCTTTATTTAGAATTTAGAGCTTTAAATTTCTTAAATTATCGCCATACATTTTTAGATAACATGATAACTAAAAGTGTAAAAAAATTTCACCTCAATGAAGGGTTAATCATTTAAATGTATCGTAAAACTAAGTGTTGGCTTCATACTTTTTCATCGTATTTTTTCCAATAATTAAATAATAATATTATCACCTTATAATTGAACTTTATTTTTTAATGGATACTTTTCCATGAAAATCACCAATATAATATTTAAATCAAATAAAGTAACAAAATGTCACTATATATGTATTAAATATATCAAATGTGTTCATATAAGGAAAAACCCATGTTTTGAATAAATATTGGTGTTAGTTTGTTAACAATGAAGTTTTATTAATTATATTAATTTGTTTATTATTAGTTTTTATTAAATAAATACCATAAATTCTTGTGAAGCTCTAATACAATATATATTGAAGTAACAAAAAAATTAAATAAATAAATTTGAAAATATTAAAACTTATTTAATTTCAATGATTTAATGTTACCCACTAATATTATAGATCTTAATGAAATATTAGGAATCTTTTAAAGTGATTAAATCTAATTACATAATTTTTATAATGTGTTCAATTTCAAATTAAATGAATAGTATGAAAAAGATATTAATAATAAATTTTAATAAATAATATTTTATTAAATGATTTAAATTTTAAAAAAAAATATTTGGAAAAATGAGTTTGATATGGTTTTAAACCTCAACCAATTTCCATTTATGTGTCTTTAATGATTTTATATTAATATCATTAACACCTAAAGTGTAGAAAACTATAATGTTACAGTAATTGTAAAAAGGGTTAAATTGGGGTAAATATTAAAAGATATGGGTTAAAACATACCCAAAATAAACCTAAAATATATTTTATTAAATTATTTTTAATTATTAACATATTAAATATGTGTTTTATAAATTTTCATTTATTTAGGAATGAAAAATAATTTATATTAATCTAATAATTTATTAAATGATATGAGTTCCCCTCCCCTCAATTATAAATGGTCACCCCTTCCTTCACTTTTTTACAGAACCTTGAGCCATCTAACTCAAACAAAACCAAAACATTACTCTTTAAAAAGTCCATAAACATGTTTTATTGATTTTTACATTCCAAAATATATACTCTAGGTCCCTTAAGAAGATATTTAAAAGAAGTCTATGGAAGATGTGGTAATTGTCTTTTCCAAGATATTCAAGTTTATTTCTTCTTCTACTACATATTAAAGGGTTGTAACCATACAAAAATTATATTCAAAATATCATAAATATACTTATTTGTTATTTTAAATATATTAATACTACATTCCATCTCTATTCCATCCTACAGAAGGAAAAAACATCACTTGTGTGTATGTACGACTTGGCATCTCCACGTAGCGGTATAATTCGTTTTTCATCACCATATTTGAAATACGGTTATAAGGATGGAATTATTAAGTATATTATATATTTATTACTTTAATATGATTTTGGAAATATAATATCATTTACACCTTCTTACATTTTAATATGTTGGAAAACGATAACGCCACCCGTGCATATATGTGGATTACCACCTCTACGTAGCGTTCTAATATGTTTTTTTATTTATGTGGATGGTAATAAGGATGGATTTAATAAATATATATGATATATATAATATAAAAAACATTAATTTTTAATTATTAGTTTCCTTCCATTAATTCCCTTGGAAAAAAAATAAAAACAACGTTCAAGTGTACGTTTGACCTGTTGTCTCCATGAATAGTGTAATTTATTTTTTGTATCTATCTTTTATTAATGAATATAAATATATATATATATTGAATATATATGATATTTTTACCATGAATAACATACTATAGATTATGTAAACATAATAAATGTACAAGTACCAGAACTCTCGAATTAGATCATACTTGAAACAAAAGTAGTTAACAATCGAAATAAGGATATTAATAAAATATTATTAAAAATGGGTTATATAATGTTATAAATAGATCATATATGATATTATAGATTTTAATATGTTTTTTAATTTTTTTATAATATATTAAAATTTATTATACGTAATATTTGATCACCTATATAGAAATTTGAACTTGTGGTAAAGGTTGTCATCTCAATTTCCACTCCATTAAGACAAGTTTGGTAATATATGCCTATTTACGTTGATATGGTGTACATAATATCCTTTATAAGTATTTAATATGAGTATATATTTACTTTTGATAATTATATTTCAATTAAATTTCACTCTTTTAAATAGATTCCATATTTTCTTCCAACTTTTCCTCTCTTTGGTACTTGAATCAATAAAAGAAATGTTTAAAAACTATCTTATTTCTCTTTTGATAAGATATATTTTCCTTCCATTTATTTATTTTCCTCAAAAAAATTCAAAAATGTTTTGAAATTGAAAAATTATTTATTTGAATAGATTTTTACATTTTTTTTATTTTTTAGAAAATGGTTAAAAGGTAATCTTCCTATCATTTCTTGAATGAGGTATTTTTCTTACAAAAGTATGAAAGGAATGTTTTATTTTAACTTATATAAAATGAATATAATTTTCCACAATCATGAAAATTATATATTTTTAAGCATCCTTTAAAATATTACAATGTTATCTTCAAAGAAAATGTTTTCCTTGATATTATGGAATTCCTTAGTTTTTAAATGCGAGTTTCTAAGTGAAAATGATATTTTCCACCAAAATGGTTTTAGTGATATTTTTATGGTACATGTATTCCTAAATTAAAATAATCCTATATTTTAATTATTTTCCACAAGGGATATGTTGTAATGATACCTTACATTGAAACATTCACTTACTTTTTATCATTGGATATTATATTTCACTTAGATATTCATATGCATTTTATCATGGATGTTTTTATTGGAAAACCCATACTCCATTTCTTCATATGGTGTTATACATTGAGTGAATTTGATTGAAATGGGTATTATTGATAAATCTATATTATTTCATCAATATAAATATATTTTGACATGTAATTATGTAAATTAATTAAATTTATCATTCAATATATGTGGAATGCATTGGATATGGAGTGGCGGTTATTCCTATAATTATATAACATCAGGATGAATCGACATGTCTAATGAGACAAATCAATGAGATGGAATTAATTTTTTTTTTGGTATATATATACCATATATATAAACTATCTTGGTATAAGTGTTTTATAGTATATATACCATGATGGATAAGACAATGGCATCCAACATTATGTATTTACTTTATTGAATTCAGTAATTATTATGCATAACGTTACTGTATTGATATTGTCTATTGATTCACTTTTTGATCAGGTTACTGATTAAATGGGATGTTTTTCTAGTTATTTATCATTACATAATGATTATTCATTATTTTACCATGATGTATTCCATTTTACGCAACCCTTAATGAGCATCTATGTTCACCCTTTTTATTTTTTTTCTTTTCCCTAGGATATGAAGAAGGATATTATGAATTATATTGAGGATGAAATAATTTTTTCATGTTCTCTATTTAATATTTTCAACGTGTTATAGAAATAATTTTTTATATGTTTCTTCAAGACTACTAAACTATCAGGTCCCTTGGGATGTGATTACTTATCTCTACTGCCAATGTGATAATGAAGACACCAACTCTAGGTTACTAGAGTTGGGGTCATTATAGTTGGTATCAGAGCAAATTTAGTTGAAATATTGGGAACACAGTTTTAAAAAATCATCGATAACATCAGAAATATGATAATCCAATATAGTATTGTAGATATTTTTTCATTAAAGGGTTAATTTTATGTATCAATTTTCTTGATGATTATGAGCTAACTTAGTGTGTTCCGTTATTTAGTAAAAGTTCCAAATGGGAGAAAGGGATCAATACCTTGAGAGAACATAAGGATTTCCCTATTAAAGAAACCAAAATAGCTAGTGCTAGAACTAAGAAGATCATGGATATATTAGAGTAGTTGATATATGTTATAACAAATAATCATTATTATTTGGAACAACCTATTGTTCCATAGTGTGATTCTCCAATTTTGGGTCATTTCATGTGAAAAAACCTCCATAATTTAGTAGAAGTACCAATCCTTTGGAATCTAAGAAATGGATTAAATCTATCGAAGATATATTCTAGGATTTGGTATTTAATGAAATTGAAAAGGTTAATATAAAACATTATTGTTTAAAACGAGATTCTAATCTATGGTGGTTAATGGTCCAGAAAAGTGACAGAGACAAAAAAACAAATTTTATGGAATATAAAACTTTTGAATGTATTTTCTTTGATAAATACATCTCTTAGTTATAGCATGCTGAAATAGAGTGTAATTTTCTCATTTTAAAATATAATGAAGAATAATTTGTGGAAAAGTATGATACTAACTTTACTAGATTATCTCAGCCTTCCTCGGATAGCCTATGAAATCTATATAGAAATATTAACCATTTCATTGGTAGGATTAAGTCGAGTCTCTAAAGGGCACTAGTTTCTCAAAAAAAAACAACATATAATGATATAGTATAAGGTTAAATTGATTCATACAATGAATTTTCTAGGTTTTATTAAGAGAATAATAGATTTTTTGAGCACCAAGAAAAATAGAACACGTCAAAGAAAAATAATGTATTTAGCTAAAACCTATCATGTTAAAATCATGGAAAGAAATGTATGGAAAATTTAGAAAGGGAATTGGAGTTTGTAACAATTTTGGAGATAAGGGTCATCATGATAATGACTATACGGCCAAAAAAGATTCCTTACTTTCTATTTACTCAACTGTGAAGTGATGGGTCAGTTTTCAAACCAATAACACATGTTCTAAGGGAACCTACCACATAAAAAGATAACAGATTAAGCTCAAGATTATGGCATTACTACATCAAAATTTATGTGATTAAAGTGATTTTGTATTTGAATTTACAAATTATATAAATGATATTTATGTTATAGGAATCATGAAATAAATAAGGGTTGTTCTATATTAGTATTATTTAAGGATTTGAAATATTATATTGAATGTTATCGATAACCAAAAAAATGATTTAATGGTAATGATATATTTTGGTAATACAAGAATATGTGAAAGATACTCCTTAATGTGTTCCTAATGTTGAGTTATTAATGTTTTGTGGGGTAAATTCAATATGGACATGGAAAACGTTAATGTATTAGTATTAGTTACCTTGAAAATGGATAGTGATTTGATGACTAATTAATTTATTATTGAGTTCACTAAATTGTTTTATTTATTGGAAATATGGAATAAGGATAAAGTTAATGGTGATTTGGGTTATTAGTATATCTGATTAATGTATTTATAGGTTTGAAATGTGATATGATGAAATTAATAAATTATCTAAAGGTAAATATTTGATCCAATTTTTGGGTTTTAAATATGGTCAGAAATAGTTCAGAGGAGTATTAAGTTTTAACTACTTATAGAATGGTTTATTTTGTATTGTGGATAATATTGTTTTAGGTTAAAGTATAATTTATCATATTGGATAACATGTTCTAATCATTTTACGATTTTAAAATATTTGGATGTTCCAGGAATAACTTTTGGATATTGTGATTAATTCAAATTCTTTTAGGCATAAAAAATAATCTCTAATATATATTTTAGGGTGTAAGTGATTAAGTTGAAATTGATCAAAGCACACCCAAAGGATGTGATTGTGCTTAGGACATAGAATGAATAAATTAAGTTTTTTTCTTTAGTCCTTTATCTAGATGGTAAAATAATCCATAAATATTAGGAAAATGACCTTGAGATAAAATGTTTTTTTATTTACTTTTATTATTGATAAATCAATGGGCTTTTAAGCCATCACATATTTACAGCTTTCACACAGTTTACATTCCCATGACCATGTTCTCTATCGCACTATATTAATTTATTGGATTTAATTTTCTCTTCCATGTCAATATCTTCACTTCCCACTGATATTCACCTATTTGGAAACCTTGTTTTGTGATAACCCTTTTATCTACCTTTCCATATTTTAGGCGGTTATTTTATTATCCCTTTTTATGAAGTGGGTTTTCCACAAATTAATTTTGAAATGAAAACTCCTTTATTATCAAGTATAAATTTAAATTACAAGGAAAAAACTCATTTAATGGTGGGATAATGTTATATGTCTAAATTTAAAATGAACACAGTGTTTGATAATAAACATGACATGTAACATTGTCTCTAAATGAACAACAATATACTATTTAATGTTTTTTATTCAATGTAACAATTGACTCATAACAATTGAATTGGTAGTTATAAATAACATTAAAAAATATATGAAATAGACATAAAACACTTATGGAAAAAAATTAATTGATTCATTCATTGGGAATAAGTACTCAATTTTCAATAAGTTTAATTTATTCTTGAGAAAAACATTATCATGAAAAATTAATTTTATTAGTTTTTGAAAGATAATATTTTAATTTATTTTAGAAAATATTATTATTACTTTTATAAATATAATAAAATTAAAAATATAATAATATAAAAATAATATTTGCGTAATATTTTTATATATATTTTTTAAAAAAATATTTATCTGCGAATAGTGAAAAATACCAAATTTTATTGGTAATGTTATTTTTCTCAAAATTTTCAAAGTTAAATTTTATTTCAAAATAATTTTAAACAAAAAAAACTCTTATGTTATTATTAATTCAATTAGTATTATTGGAATTAGTTTTATGTTTGAATTTGGTGTAAAAATATTTTTATACATAAAAAGGCATTTTTCTAAAAAAACATCACTTCATTGTGTTTTGTGTTTCGATTTTAAATTTAATTATTGATACTTAAATAAATTGATTATTAAAAATAGATTAGATATTTTTAATCAAGGGTTTAAATTTTTTTAATTATTTCTATTTTAATTTTAGTCAATATGAATAGTAAAGGTGGAAAAATTTGTCACCTCATTAAACAGTAAAACGGGTTATTCATTGTTAACAGTAATTGATATAGTCATAATTTTTTCATTCTAATTTTTAATAGAGGAAATTAATTATAACATTAACATATTACACTTTAATTTGATTTTTAATGGAAAATTTTCCATTAAAATCACCTATATATTATTTAAATCAAATAAAGTTAAAAAAAATGTCACTCTCGTAGTTTTTAGTATCTTTTATGTGTTAATATTGTGAAAAAACCAAGTGATGAATGAATATTGACGTTCCTTTGAGTATAAATGAATTTATATTAATTATGATAATTTATTTATAATTATTTCTGATTAAATAATTACCTTAAATGCTTGTGAAACGCCAATATAGTAATTATTCTATTAATAGAAAAATAAAATAAATAAATTTAAAATATTAGAAATGGTATAATTTTAATGATTTAATGTGTAACACAAATTATATATATATATATATGTTTGACATATTAAAATGGTTTTAAATCATTATATTCTTATTATCCCTTAATACTAATGTATTTAAAGTCAAATTAAATGAATAGTATTTGAAATGTCATTAATGATATTTTATAATATATAATATATTATTAAATGATTTATTATTTATAAAAATATTTGATTTTGGAAAATTAAGGGGATATAGTTTTAAATATCATCCATGTTCCATTTATGGGTTTTTTTATTTCTATTGTTACATCATTAACACTTTAAGTGTAGAAAGATTTAACATTGCAGTATTTCTCAAAATGGTTAATAGGGGTTAAAGCTAAAATATAAGGGTCAAAACATACCCAGAACATGTTTAATTTTCAATGTATGATATTATTTATTCTCATAATCGCCTAATCATGTAATTATATAAATTTGGATCCATTCGGGCATGAAAAATATGTTATATTAATCTAATAATTTAAGAAATTCCAAGACTCACTTTAACCTAAAATATAAAAGGGCACCCCTTTCTTCGCTTCTTTATGACACTTGATCCATATTGACCAACCCAAACCTACCGATTACACTTGAAAATATACTTAAACAAATTATAGAGGTTATTTTCCTTCCAAAAAACCTTCACTAGGCCCCATAAGAATACATTATTCATGGATCGACACAAGGAAACACAGTTTTAAAAATGGATCCATACCTAAGGACCCACTCTCTACCCATTATTCAATTAATTTTAAGATATAAAGTACAAAAATCTATGTACTAATGATAGTGAATTAGGAAATTTCAACTTTATGTATACCTAAAAAAATTTATTGTTCTTTTAATAAACCATATGTCAAGGTTGTATATTTTAGTAAATAAAAAACCCGAAACTTTTTAATTCCCTTAGTTATATATTTCGTGGGAATAATGCACAAGAATAAGGGGAATTTGATGAGTCTTTTCTATATTTCACTTAGAAAAGTGAATAGGGGTTCTTTATATGAAATTCCCATTATTTAATTTTATTTATAAATCACATTAACTATATCAAAATATTCAAGTTGGTTATGATGGCTAAAATTGGAATGTGATATGTTTTTATGGAAGTAGTACAGAGAGACCAAACTAGGTAAGATAATTAGTACCACAAGGGATAATATGAGACCTAAGATTAGTCATAGTGCTGATTTATAGGAGCTATATCAAATGAAACACAATAACCATCCCCATCATTATCCAAATTGGTGTCCTATGTAGACTTTTTGATGGAAACTGATGAATTTATAATTGATTCAAATTTTTTGATTATAAATAATATGAACATATAATTGGGAGATTCGTTTTTACAAACCCAAAAATTATAGAAGATAAAACCACCCACACTATTGAGTGGTGTTATATTTCTAATAATAGGTGAAAAATTTATAGATCCACTTTTGTAGTGGGAAACATCAACTTTAACACCCCCTATAGTTGAGGCACCAATTTCTAATGATCATATTTCTGGTCCACCCCCTTTTACACTTTATTCTCTTAATAATGAGTAAAAAAATAAAATAAGGATGTGTTAGAAAAAACATAACACAAACTAGATATTTCTATAAAAATAAATAGATAATTTGAAAGTAAAAAATGTATAAAGAGAAGAATAATTATAAAATGGTTAAATGAAAGTGGAAAATAATATGATTTTGATGAAAAATTCCATGAAATGAAATTACATTGTAAACACAAAGGAAATAAAAAATATAACTTTTCTCTAGGGATCCTATATTTCTTTTTTCACTCCCATGTGAGAAACCGACCCCTCATATATCCCCTAAAAATAAATCTATATTGAAATATCCTTCCCCCACTCTAATTTTTTCACTAAGATACTGACATCTTTGAGAATTTTTCCTGATTGGTAATATAATTCCCCAATTAGATTTTGATGGATTACCCTCTATCTTGGCCAAATAGTGAGGGTGAGGAGAAAGATAATGAAGAGGACCATATTAATCATAATGAAACCTAAGACAATTTTATAAATATTTATTTTAATTTTATAATCCATTCATTATTATTATTTTATTTTATATTATTGTTAATAATTTCTTATACTAAAATGATTGGGGTTAAATTAGTAATTTTATAACATTGATTGTAATTATTGATTATATTTATAAATATTTTTTTATTATTTACTTCTAATTCCATTACTAAATAAGTTTCAAAACTAATAAAAATTAAATAGAATTTTTATAATGAATAGACCTCAAATAAATCAATGGGAAAAATGGTCTATTAATACATGGAAATATTATACTAATCTCATTATTTTTACCCTCAATTAAATTATTCTTTTAAATGATATATTTACTATTATCTTTTTCAATAATTTGTTATAGTAATTGATTTTATGTGTGAGGGGAGGTCCTATGGAGTTTCACCTTTATTTTTTTAATATAATTTGTCTAATAGACATATTTTATATGTAATAATGTTTTATCTTGATTAATAAAATTTGAAATATTTTAGAAAAAATGATGTATTTTATATATTCTTATTTTAGGAAAGTTATATGTTTATTTGATTATTAAATTGAGACTTGAGTTATTGACTGACATTGAAATGTAATGACTTGTATTTAATTTTAAAATTCGAAAATTGAAAAATACTAATTTATTAGATTAATTTATGTATGGAAAAATTATTTATGTTCATAATTATGAATAGGTACTTTAATTGAAAAAACTAAAAATAATAAATATAATTTTTTCGAATATGGTAAAAAAATGTAATATTTATTATATTGTAACATTTATCAAAAAATATTACACCATTCATTTATTAACTATAAAACATTTTGATAGGAGGAGATTGATAAAGGGGTTATATATATATACTATGACTAGTTCAAATTCTACATATGTTTCAATCTTTTTTTTATTTTAATTTTTTTTACAATCATTTTATAACAATTATAATTAGAGTTAAGAAGTGATTAAACAATAGATGATTATTGAGTCTGGAACATGATCCACCTATGTGACCTCAAAAACAAATATATTTTGAAAATTAAAATATATAATAATTGTGATAGTTTGTGAATATATATAACTTATAATTGTTTTTATAAAATTGAGAAGTGGGATTAATAGTTTAATTTTTTTTATTAAACATATTAATAAATATTAAATAATGTTTAATCACATTACTTAATATTTTTAGTTATTTTTTAACTATATGGTTAAAATGAATTTTACATGTATAACTAAAAATTTTATGTTATAAACCTTTTTTTTCATTATAATATATTAGAGTGTTGGTCATGAAATATTTACCAAATATCAGGCCAAACAAGTGTTTTTGGATTCTATGGTGTCCCATTGAGAAAAAAATGTAATGACCCAAACTGTTATAAATAATATTCTACTTTTTAATTTAATTAAATGTCTTGTGGTTAATGAAAAAACATGAAATTATTTGGATTTATTATATCTAATTAGATTTAAATGACAGTTAAGTATCATTATAACCAATAATATAGTTGATAAACAGTGATCACATGATCAATATAAATATAGGGTTTCAAAAAATCCAATTGACATAGAAAAAGGGAGTGATAGCCTCAACCAGTAAGATTGTACCAAATAAATCCTATTTATCGAGGCATCTGAGGGAGATAAAATTTTTGGGCTTTTCCCTTCACCAATATTAGGCTAAGATCCAACAAACTAAGAATTAGCAAAACCGTTTATGGGGTAAGTTAAAGCTCATCGAGATCACAAATCAATCCATCTTCTCTGAACCACCCCATGAAGGTCCCACTATCGCACACCTTACTCTAAGGGCGTACTATGGTGTATTAAAGGGATATTAAAAAGGCCTTAGAAAAATGATTATTTATATTATATTTCATTGAATAATGAATATATTTTAATCTTATTATTGGTACTTTGTAAATTATTTTTAGTTTGATACAATAATGAAAACACTATATTTTTTATTAATATTAAAATTTAATTAATAAATTAATTAATTAATGTATTTTAGAAATAAATTATATTTCAATAAAATATTTAATAATTTTCATCAAATATAGATGATCATATAACATTTATGATGTAATTATTTAAGGGATAAAAAGATGTTATTGTCAAAACATTTCCTTTTCAATAAATGTTGGTTTATATTTTAGAAGTGAAAATTCATATATTTATAAAATTATTTAGATAAAATGAAAATAAAATAATTAGGATTTTGAAATTATCCAACAATTTATTTTTCATATTTTTTGTGGAATTGAAATTCTCCGGTAAAAATTGGATACAATATAAATATATTGTGTGTTTTATGACATCAAAATGACCTACATGTGATGTAAGGAGAATAATAAAAGATATCCATGACCCAATATATTTTTTCCCTTTAAAATAATTTTATTTTAAGTTTATTTTATTTATTTTGTAAATACGTTATGAATTCTCCAACACTTATAATATATTTTAAAATTTTAAAATTATTTCGTAAAGAGTGTGACTCTCATCCACATCACCAATGGTAATATTTTAAAAATTTCGGCCATTGGACTTATAAAATAATTAAAACCACTCTTATTAGGTTGAAATCATGGGAAAAATAGTGGTATGTTTTGTGGTTTTGGAAATTTTTTATACTGAGTTCAAAACCTAAATAATAATGAAATCCCCCTCCTTTCATATATAAACTCATCCAAGATCACATTTATATTAACTGAAAATCCATAGAGGATAGCAAAAATATCACTTAATATCTATAGAGTCCTCTTAAGGTGACCTAGAGCTCTTAATCTATCCTTCCCAATCCTTTGGAGTTGCATATTCAATTATGGGAACCTCATCTTCTACTCTCATCTTTTATCAAGTACCCCATTTATGTCATGTCTTTAAAATCTCATTTGGTTATGATGGTATATGATATTAGATATTCTCCTTACTATCAATTATGATTAATAAATTATGAGATATTCTTTTCACTATTATTAATCCTCCCATGATTCTTTATGTACACACATTACAATATCAAAATTTTGTAAGGATTATTTTATTTATTCATGTTTCTTCACTACCTTATGACTTTTATTTCCAAATTTATAGTGTTGGGGTATGATTTTTCATGTCCATATTACTGTACCTTTTGTTTAAAAATAATTATTGATCCCTTTATATCTCATCAAATATTTTTATAAATTTTTACATAACGCTATTATGTTGCTAAAATTTTACAGTGATTTTCCAAGCCGAAATAATTGTGTACTAAATGCCATAGTCATTTTTCTAAAAAGGGTATTCACCTTTATACACACACACACATATATATATATATATATATTGTATAATTACATGTATTTATTCTAAATTCATTATCTTGTTATTAATTTTTATGTTTAATCAATTCATATTGTATGGTCTATGTGGCACACCTAAGTATTAGAATGAAATTATTATGATGGGTACACCCAGATAGGGCTCTGATGCATTGGGTATTATTTAATATCATGATATGTCAGGTTAGGATAGGGTTGAAATGAATTCTATTATGGGAAATTTTCCAACAGGATGTCTTGGTGGATTTAGCCTGAACTTGTATTTATTAAACATTGTTATAAGTTGTCTCCACATTTCCCATGTTATGATTATCATGTTATATAATGCCATATTATTCATGTTCTTTTTGTTATCCATTGATATTCCTATTGTCTAACATGTATTATCTTCTTCATGGTATTCCATGTTTATTACCTTATTGGGTTTTATATCTCACCCCTTGCTTATGTTTTTCCCCAAGATATCACATGCATCTTTATGTTCAGAGGATTATTTTGAGCATGTTAAAGAATTTTTCAATAAATACGTTGTATTATTAATTTTTGGTTGTTATTTATTGTACCTAATTCACAAATACACAAAAATATCAATCAAATGATTTGTATTATGTATATTATTATGTAATAAATCAAGTATTAATTTGAAATAAAAAATATTTTTGTTATATTTTTTACTAGAGGAAATGTTTTGTAATTTTTGGGATTAGGATTAGAAATCTTTACGGGAATCCATAGGATTAGAGATATCTAGAAAATCATTAGGGATAAGAATAATTATATGAAAAAATCAATATATTTCAGTAATTATAGAGTAAGTAGTTTATCAATAAAATACATCCGTGTGTAGATACTATAAGTGGATGTGGTTCTGGAACAGATGTTCCTAGTACTAACAACTTCGACAAGGTGTTATGGGCCTCACTCAGGGTAACCTAGTACATGGAGATGGGCCTTAATGTTCACTTGGTTTGAATCTCATGAGGGATATGATTTGGTAAATTCATAATCTCATTTCAAACCATTGTTAAAGAAATAATAAAAATTCCTAAAAGAATATATTTTAGGAAATAGATCATGGATAACATATATTGAAGTTTAGAAATTCCTATTTTAACCAAATAAATGTAATTTATATATCAACCCTTTAATATAATTGGATTAAGATTTACATGTTTAATAATTTAAATTTAATCATACCTAAGTCTATATTGGATAATATAGATCCAAAATAAAAAAAATGAAATGTTTTATTATCATCTATAGTTCTACACATTACTTCATATCACGAAAGTTCGTAGAACTATTAAAACACCACTAAAAATAATAGAAGCAGAGATGTTAGTGAAAATGTAAAATGGAGAAATTATTTAATCCCATGTTTATAACTCTTCCCCTATCATAGTTTTTGGGATAAACTTCTGAGGAAGCCTTGTCATACTTACTTTGGTAGAATTTAATGAAATTCTAGTCATGGATTGTCTATCCCAATATAGGGCCAAAAAAATTGCTGTGAGTAGTAAATCACTGTTTCTATAGTGAATCGACCCTTGATTTTATAAATGTTCAAGGAGGATTATGAGTATTCTTTAACACCCCCATCTCATGCAAAGATATTATTTTCCTATGAGTAATTGTATCTAGCTCAATGATTGAGTATGAGGAAGCGGTCATCCACAAAGACATGGGTATTGTGAGGGAATACAATGATGTGCTTCTAGAGGAATTTTGTGGCCTTCATTCTTGCTGATAGGTTGTATTTTTAATCGAGCTTATACTTGGGGAATTTCTAATATCCAAGACTCTATAGTGGATGGATGTTATGAAACTTAAGGAAATAAAGAAAGTACTATATGAGAGTCTGGATAAAGGGTTTATACACCCAAGTGATTCATCTTGGGGTGCACCAATTCTCTTATTCAATGAGAAGGATCAGTAAATGTGCCTTTGCATTCATTATCATGAGATCAACAAGATCACGATAAAGAATAAGTATCTCTTACTTTGGATTGATGATTTGTTTGATCAGCTATGTGGAACACAATAACTATCAAAGGTGGATCTTCGGTCAAGATATTATCATGTAAGGGTGATGATGGAAAATATCCATAAGACTACTTTTTATAAAAGTTATAGGAACATTAATGTTATAGTGATTCCTTTTGGGATCACTAATTCCCTAGAAATCATTATAGACTTAATGAATAGAGTCTTTAGATATTGCCTTGAAAATATGAGGTAGTCATTATAGATGATATTATAATATACTCTAAATGAAAGGAGAATCATGAGGAGAATTTGAACACTATACTAAAAGCCTTATGAAAGGTTAAGATTTATTCTCTGTATATAAAATATGTGTTCTTGTTGAAGGAATTCTTGTTATTTGGGAATATCATCATAAGAAACGGGATATATATGGATCCTTAAAAGATAAGAGTAATTTAAAGATGGTCGAGGTGAACATTTCTGATAGATATCCATAATTTCCTTGGCTTAGTTGGGTATTATCTTATATTCTTGAGAAATTTATAGAAATGTTCAAACCCGCTTACCAAGATAACTTGGAATGGAGTCATGTTTTCCTAGAATGATAATTGTGAAGAGAGATTAAATGAGTTAAAAAGGAGTCTTATAACTACCCATGTTCTAACACTACCCACAAGTGGATAACTTTTCCTAGTAATCAGTGATTCTTTGAAGAAGGGTGTGGGCTATGTGTTAATTAAAATTGAAAAGGTCCAAGCCTATGCTTTAAAAGGTTGAATGGTCACGAACAGAACTTCCCAACGCATGATCTAGAGTTAGAATAAATGATATTTACTTTGAAAATATGGAATTATTGTCTATTTGGGGAGAAGTGTGAAATACATATGGATCACGAATGTCTCAAATATATATTCACACAGAAGGATATGAATATGATCAAATGAAGATGGTTATATCAGATCAAATATTATGACTGATCTATTCATTACTGTCCTTAGAAATAAAAAAGTAGAAAGATATATAAGTATAAAGGATCCAATAATTTTACCATGGATGAGAATATAGAGGGATCCAATATTCATAGATTTCTAAAGGATGTACATGGGAATCATAAACAAAGGAACATCATCAATCCTATCACAAATAATTTCTCAACCATCTCTTCTGGAAATGATAAAGGATGCTCAAAAAGATGATGTGGGAATTCAGAATAAAGTGGAAACTATAAGAAAAGGGAAATAATCATATTTTAATATCAATGCGGTAGGGATTATGATATTTGGGTCAAGACTATGTGTTTCATCAAATCGTAAGTTAAATAATGAACTATTGGGTGATTCACATAGTTCAACTTTATCCATTCAACCAAGAAATAAAAAGCTGTATTCAGATTTCTAATATCACTATTGGTGGGGAATATGAAGAATGATATATCTGAATATACATCAATGTGCCTGGTATTTAAGAAATTTAATGATAAAATACATAAGTCTTATGGGATGATTCAATAATTACCCATACCAATATAAAAATGATAAAAAAATCACCATGGAATTTTTCATAGGACTTTTCAAGATATCCAAATGAAACAATGTTGTCTGGGTTATTATATTTCATTTAAAAAATATTTCACACATTATTGAGATTTGATAGGATTTATTAGTGGATGAACTCATACGGATATAAATTATATAAGTTGTAAGTTTGCATGAAGTACCACTTTCAATTGTATTCGATCAAGATCCAAGATTCACCTCTAATCTCTAAAAAAACCCTCCAACATGCTCTAAACACTGAGCTAAATTTAAGTATGGCCTATAATCCTCAAATGGATGGCCAATATAATCTAACTATTCAAAAACTGGAATACATGTAGTGAGCATGGTCTATGGACTTCAAAGGTAGATAGGTCCAACATCTTCTTTTGGTTGAGTTCACTTACAATAACAGTTTCTACTCGAGCATCCAAATGGATCCCAATGAAGCCCATTATGGGAAGAGGTGAATAAAACATGAACGTTGGGATAAAGTTAGGGAATAAAAAAATAGAGGTCTTGAAATGGTTGAGTAAATGGGGTAGTAGGTTACGACCATTTAGCATCTAATCAAGGATACTCAAAGTCGATAAAATATCTCTACTAACAATCGTCAAAAAAACCTACAGTATGAGGTTGGAGACATAGTATTCCTATTCATATCTCAATTGAACCTTTTGATATCATTGATCACGTTGGAGTAGTGGCATATTGACAAGAAATCCCACCAAACAAATCTCAGGTACCTGATATATTCGTTGTATCCCTCTAGAGAAAGTACATACCACACCCCTCACATTTACTCAATCCATATGTAGTACCACTAGGAAATTATATTTCCTATAAAGATCATGCATGGAAGATCTTATACCATAGATAAAATGTTCAGTGAAATAAGAAAATTCCCCTCATCAAAGTGTTTTGGAGAAACCAAAACTTTTAACAAGCAATGTGGGAACCGAAGGAGGTGATGAATCAAACTTACCATTATTTATTTTAGTGTGGGAAAAGAAAATTTTGAGTGTGAAATTTCTAATGGGGGAGATTATAATGACCTTAATTGTTATGAATAAAATTCCACTTTTTTATTTAATTAAATTTATTATGGTTATACAAAACAAATACACTTGTTTTGTTTTATTATATCTAATTAGATTTAAATGACTGTTGAGTATCATTACCGTAGATAATAAATTCATTGAGCAATGATCATATGATTAATATAAATATAGAATTTTAACAAAGACAATTAAAAAAGACAAAGGAAGTGATGTCCTCAACCAGTGGAATCTATAATGACTCAAATTTTTTCAATTTTATATTTAGTAATTATTGGGGAAAATTATGAGAGTATTCATAGAGACGGAATGAGATTCTGTGGCTCAGTGTTCCATAAATCTCTTCATTGAAAAATGTTATTATTTTAATATCATGTGCATGTGAATTTTCTTCAAAAATGATGTAACTTTTAAGTGGTTTCTTGGATCAGAAATCTGAGAGAAAAATTGAGCTAATAATGGCACTTTTACCCTAGGTGTGACCAAACATTGGTTTGTATAGGCCATATTTAGAAAAACCTACTAGGGATATAAATGTAAATAAAATAACATAAAAAATTATTATATTTTAAAATCCTAATAACTCATAAATGGTAACTCGGATTGAAAATCAGATACTACAGTTGAGTTTGCAAGAGGTTGTTTTACTAAGGCATGGACTTACATTGTCCGGTATGGGTTAGCTATGAAAGATAGTTTATGGATGTAAACATCAATAAAATAATTTAATAACAATTATTTTTGACACAATATTGGTTTTATTTTAATATATCCTATTTTTGGGAATCCAAGTTTTGGACATAACCTTGGAAATCCTATGAGGCAAGGAGATGGAGATCTCTCTAATGAATGCAAATAGATAGAGAATCAAGAACAAAGAACCTCAGATTCAAAGTATTTTGACCATGAAAATGACATAGTAACTATTATTTATTAGTTATCAAACCTAATTGAGGTAAGTAATTTTGGTTTTGGAATTTTGTTTCCATGTTATTGAATATTAATGACAAATAAAGATCAACCAACAAATAGTTTTACCTTTGGATTGTACATTCTTGCAAGATGGGAATAATTTAGGGGTTTTGTTTTTGAGGATGATTTGATTAAATATTTTTATGCTTTCGTGATCATTATTATGGAATAGACCGAGGCTAGAATTTATAAAGAACCAAGGTATGATCCATGGGTTCTTCCATGTTCTTTTTTCCCTGATGTTCTTCACATTCTTTGTGTTCTTCACATTCTTCATGGTTTATGAAATGTTGATCATTTTTCCTCTATATCTTAGTGTAATAGACAAAAATAAAGGATACTATGTTGAGACAACCTATTAGAGGCACAATTATATTGGAAATAGATGGATCTAAGTATGTCGGGATATATCATTGTTTTAGTGGCTCTTCATCAAGATGAATTATAATGTTGATCTAAGCCCTGGGTGATGAAGAACGTGACATGAGGATCACATACATGCCTCCATTTCAAAAAATGGACCACATAAGGCGAACGAGTGGCCCAAATAAGGGGCCACAAGCATGATGGTGGTGGCAGCCGTGGTTGGAGGCACCTACGGCGGTTGGGGCCATGAGGCAGGTGGATGTAGTGGTCGTCCATGTTGAACATGGTGGGTTCGTGTTGACCAAGTTCCATGCGGTATAATAGGGAACATGTGGCGTGAAGGCCAAACTACATGCATTAGCGAGATCAATGGTTTTGGGCTACTCCATCGAGCTGGGCCGGACTGGGTCGGGTTAGCCGAACTGGGTCAAGTCGTCTAGTAGGTTGGGTTGGACCCTTTTTCATTAAAACAACCAGAACATTCAAATAGAGCATCTGTTTTATTATCCATCTGAGGTGTTGGGACCATTTAAATTGGGTGCCCCTTTTTAGATGTCTCGTAGGGTTTTTTTAGGACTACTAATATTTGGGATGTTTTTATTTTTTTATTCTAATGATGGTTCAATGTAGGATCATGTCCCAACCATGTATATGAAAGTAGAGATTAAGAGCGTTCCCATGGTCATTTACTATGAGGGTTTGATGTAGGATATTTTTACCATGATAAATAATGAACTGAGTTCTAAAGTGAGTTCTCTAATCCTGGCTTCGATAGTTGACTCGTCTTGTTAGAGCATGTATCACACTAAGAGGCCTGATAGGTCCTCACTTCTCTTTATGGTAACATAGATATGGTTTTTAGAGAATTTTTGACTAGTATTTTCATGATAACCTATCCCCTATCTATAATGATGTTTCCATATAGATCCAGGAGTCCCCCCAGTCAACCTTGGTCATGGTGGAGCCCCTATCTATGTATCGAGATCAGATTCTTTCTGTTCTGCGTGGTTAGACATAATGAGTGTGCTTCAGGCGGTTTTGAATGGTTGATGTTTGGTTCTAATTTATCAAGAACTTATGTATTTGAGAGACCAAATGTCTTAGGGACACTGCATTAATTATTAATACCATGCATTTTGTGGTTAATTTTAATGGATTGTTTCTACGTGATTCTATCAGATAGATCAAGGAGTGAGATCTCTTGAAACGAGCATGCAACAAGGAGAACCGTGTATCTAGTAGTGGATCATACATTGATTCTTTGAATACTTTATGAATATACTTTGATTTTTTTCTTATATGTGTTATATAAACATGACTATGTTGGGATGACTACGTTTTCTTAGCAGTGTTTTATTTGTGGTATTTACTTTGTGTTTTCACAGTTTACTACTTAGTATTGTTTTAATCACCCCTACATAGACTTTTACCACACATGTCATCTCTTGTGCAGATGATCAACACATTAAAGATGTTCTAGATGGACAAAGACGAGGTGGTTCTTGGACAGACTAGATAGTCAAGGGTTTCTCATACGGCTTCAGACAGCTGACCAGTACCTTACCCTTTAGGAAGGGTTTTCTATGGAAGAGTTTTTAGAACACGTCCATTCATGTTTGTAGAATCTTTCATTAGGGGTCATGTATCCTAGTTCGGTGGTACTTTACTACATTTTGTATTAATTTCATACTCTTTAGTTGGTATCTTGGTGTATGCATTCAATGTTTACTTAGTGTTTTTAAATTTTATTATTTTGGGCTTGGATATGTGTGTGTGTGTGTACATGTAATTAGGAAAATTCCCCCCATTTGTGGGATATTCCTACTCCATGCTAATCACTAGACCGTGGCCTATTGGAGGTGGGATTGGGGTAGTCATGGAATGATCCCTTCTAGGATGGGTCATGACAGAGTGATATTATAGAGGTTCAGTTTTACTTGAGGACCTGGAGTCTGTGATATTGGTTTGAGGAAACAGTGTCAAGTGTTTTGAATTTAGATTTTAGGCTAGTGACTCTAGTGTTAATATGGAAGAAAATTTTTCCATACACCAGGACTCTGGACACCTGCTTTTCGACTCAGTAGAGTAAAACACTAGTTGCAGAGGAAAATGAATGTGCATTCATCATAATGGAATGGGTTGTGTTTCTCATTTTCTTATAATGTCAGCTCACAAGGTATAGTCTTTTGACTGTAATACATCTTTTTTTGATGCAAGACGTATTGATGATTCTATCCATTGAGGTTTACATAGTAGGATAGGGAGTTAGGCCTAATGTTTGATGAGGTCTCCCTAAGGGATCTAGTCACAGAGAAGTTTCTCATCAATATGGTCATATGGTGTCTATTTATCCAATTGGTCAGTTCATAGACCCGCCTCTAGTGGATCAAGGGGATGCAACATTCCAGAATGGGTCATGCATGGATATTTTGTTGTTGGATGATGATACATAGGGTTTGAGAATGTATAAAAAGATTCAAATGATATGATCAACTAGAATGTAGGGTCATCAAGACCAACTGATACCTGGTGTAAGATGCAAGCTGTGGAATAGTAGGTTTCATAGGAGGCCCCAAGGGCACCTTAGTTCACCGAAAGGGAGAATTTAATATTCTTTTCATGGGAGGGGAAATCTCACTAAAGATTGTCCCACCGTTCAGTATATAGTTAGATAGGTGGTTGATGAACTAATAAGGAAGAGGAAATAGTTGGAGCAGACAGATCTATCAGGTGGCAGACATAGTAGAGGAGCTAGGGAAGGAGACGGAGGGGGCCAATGTTTTGACGTGTTACCACCCCCCCCCCCCCTAGGTGGTCAATACTAGACTCGTGGAGATGGAGGGGTTGATATAGTTACAGACTATCAAGGTTTATGACTCCAGGACTCTATTAATGGTTCAAAGTATGATCTATATATTTATACTTTAGGTGCATTGGATAGACACATGTGCTAGTGATTTCCTTTCCTGCCAATTTTCATATTTGATACTTATAAATTTTGGTCAAACCATAGACTTGACCCTTATGCTTATAGACACCTACTAGAGGAGATCTGATTATCACACACTAGTGCCAACAGTGTGACCTAACTCTTAAACACAATATTTTCAGTTTGGATATCATGGTAGTATCTTCGAGGCCTTACGATGTCATTCTTAGTATAGAATAGTAGCCATAGTTCATTCTCAGAATTTTTTTTGGTAATTGGGTGTGGTTCATCCATGGTAATAGAACCTGGTTTCCCTTTTTTTCGATTAAAGGTAAATCCTTACAGCTTTAGATCGACTCACTCATAGAAGGGTGAAATCGACTACTCTTCAGTTGGCTATTTTTACCCTCAGTGTAGTGGATGTTTTGAGTCCTCAGTTTCCTATAATGGTGGACAAGTATAACGATGTATTCCCTAAATATGTTCTAAGTTTACCTCCCCACTGATAGATATACTAATGCATTGATATACACCCTGAGACGATACCGATATGTACACCATCATATTAGATGGTTCCCACAGAGCATTGTGAGATGAGGGTGAAGTTGTAGGACTTCAATAGGAATGGATTCATGAGAGCAGTGTTTCACACTGGGCAGCCCCAAGTGGTCTTATTTGATAACTTCATAGTGTACTCGGCATCTGATAAGAAGAAAACGAAACACTTGAGGATTTTCATGGACACACATCGAGAGAATGAGCTACATGGGATGCTCTTGAAGTGTTAGTCAAGGATTTTATAGGTCCTTATTCATGGGACACATCATCTCAGATACTAGAGTTGCAATGGATCCAGCGACGGTTGAGGTAGAGTTTGATGAGTGCTCCCCTCATAAGGATTCCAGAGGAGGGGTTCATGTGCATAATGTTCTATGATGCATCAGTAACCAAGCTTTGTTGTGCCCTTATTCAGAGGCAAGAAATTATTTCCTATGTTTTACACAAATTGAAATCACATGAGAAAAACTATATGACCCATTATCTTGAGTTAGCATTATTATTCTTTGAATTGAAGATGTGGTGACACTACCTAATGGTGGAGTAGTGTATCACCTACTTTGACCACAAGATTCACAAGTATATCTTCTCTCAGAAGGAAAGGGACTTGAGATGGAGGCGATGGATAGAGTTCTTCCAGGACTATGACATGGAGATTTTCTATAATCTTGGGAAGGGTAATGTGGTATCAAATTCTCCACGTAGGAAATCTAGGTTTTAGTTTTTGAATGAGGAATCATATTAGTTAGCCTCATTGCATATAACCATTGTGGATGGACTTGAAGTATCCTATCTCTAATCAATGGTTGTCACCCCTCCACTATTAAGATGTATTAGGGAGGAACAACATAAAGATACTGATTTTGATGATCTATGTGCTCAAATATCCACATGGCATTCCCTTAATAGATATTCTAAAGTTGTAGAGAATGATATTATTTTTAGAGGCTGCACGATGATACCAGTGGAATTACAAGAGGAGGATCTGTGGGAGTTTCATGCATCCACTTTAGTGGTATATCCTGGTGTGCTAATGATGTACCAAGACCTCCAATGTCTGTTTGGTGACTAGGGATGAAGAAGGAAGTTGAAGAATTTGTGTCTTGATTCCTTACTTTTCAACAAGTGAAAGATGAGCATCAGGTACCAGTGGGTTTGACTAAACATTTTGAGGTTTAGGAATGCAAGTGGGATGATATAATGGTGTAATTCATGATGGGTTTAGCACGTACATCCAGGGGGTATGATACCATCTGGGTAATCATTGACTAACTCACCAATTTGGCCCACTTCCTAGCTATCTCGGTGCAGAGTTTCATAGATAAATTAAGATACCCTTATATGTAAGAGATAGTTCAACTCCAGGGAGTTCCATCAACGATTGTTTCAGATTGTGATGCTCGCTTCACATCTTGGTTTTGTAATGGATTATATGAGTTTTTTGGGACATAGTTACGCTTGAGCACAAAGTTTCACTCACATGAGGATGGACAACATGAGAGGTCTATTGAGTCTCTAGAGAACATGATACGTGCATGAATGTTAATTTTTGTCCATTATTTGGAGGATCTCTTACCTCTGGTGGAGTTTTTAGATAACACCATATACCCTTACACCATAGTGTAGCTCTATTCGAGGCTTTGTACATGTTAAACTGTAGGTCATCACTTTGTTTGATTTACCTAGGAGAGTCGACACCCATGGTCCCAGAGTTGGTGTAGGTGACTACAGAGAAGGTGCAGGTCATCCATGAGTGAATAAATATAGAAAATATCCATCATAAATCTTATGCTGACATGTGATAGAGTCCTTTAGAATCTGGGGTGGGAGATGATGTGTTCCTTCAGGTCTCTCCTAAATATGGGATATAGAGAATTGGATGAGATGGAATTATATATACGAAGTTCGTCATCCTTTTCTTTCTAGTTATTATATAGATTTAGTATGATGGCATACTACGTGGCTTTACCCCCGCAGTTGGACCTGGTATGCAACATCTTCCATGTGTCACGTTAGAAGAGATATGTGCCTGATCCATCACATTCCATTGGCTGGGGTGAGATGGACCTTGATGATGGACCTCCTTTTTCTAAGTACCCAGTTGACATCAAGCATCAATGGGAAGGGATCATTCATGGGTGATTTATTCTTATGGTTTGAATTTGATGGCGGCATGGGAACCTCTAGGAGAGCTCATGGGATTTAGAGGATTAGATTCATGCTCAGTACCCTCAGTTGTTTGAATAGCCCTTTGTTTTGGATTTCAGGGATGTAAATACCTAAGGTGGGGAGAATGTAATGACTCGGGTTTTCCTGATATTATTTTTAGAATTTATTTGGGAATATTTCGGGACTAGTAACTAAGAAGACATGGGATTCAATGGCCTAATATTCCCGAAATCACTTCATTGAAAAAATTATAAGTTTTTAATATCACACATGCATGAATTTTCTTAAAAAGTGAAATAAGTTTTATGTGATTTCCCAGATCAGAAATATAAGGGAACCATTGAAATTAGAATGGAATGAATTGAATTTTTTTGGCATTGTTCATCTGTTGAAAAATACACCATGGATGTAACCAAAAATAAAATTATTAAATAAAATTATTTTATTTAATAACTTATAAATGGTAACATTGACTGGAAATAGGAGACTACCATTGAGTTTGTATGGGGGTGTTTTCCTTAGGAGAGGCCAACCATCAGCCTGCGTGGGCCAGCTGTGAAAGACAGTTTTTGGACATAAACGACATAAAAATAATTTAATAAATAAATATTTTAACACAAAATTCGTTTTATTTTAATATTACTATTTTCATAAATCTAGGGTTTTGACATAACCCTAGAAATCTTATAAGGCAAGAAGATGGATCCCTCTCCAACAAACACTAACAGATGGTGAATCAAGAATAGAGAACTTTAGATTCAAAGGATCTTGACCATGGAAATGATGTGGACACTGTTATTCATAAGCGATCGAACTAAAACAAGGTATGGAATTTTTGTTTTGATTATTAATTTCCCTGTTCATAAAAATAAATGATGAATATAGATCAACCAAAGAACAAGTTTACCCATGGATTTCTCATTCTTACGGGATGGGTGTAATTGCATTGTTTTATTCTCGAGGGCTGATTTGATTAAGTATTTTTATGATTTTATGATAATTATTCTGGAATGGACCAAGGACAGAATGAAAAGTGTCCATGGTTCAATCTATGGGTTGTTCCAATTGTTTTTCTTCCCTAAAGTTCTTTGTGTTCTTAGTATTCTTCATGTTCTTCTTGGATTATGAACATATGATCGTTATGCCATTGTTTCATGGTGCAATGATCCTAAATCAAGGATCCAATGACAAGAACAATTACCAATGGTCTGATGACTATAGAGTTGGACTAGGTAAGGTCAACTAGTTGGTTGAGTCAGACACTTTTTTAGTAAAACATCCATAACTTTCAAACTGATCATCTGTTTGACGATCCATCTGTGGCATTGGGACCCTTGAGATGGAGTGGTACTATTGAGATGTTTTGGGGGGGTTTTTAGTTGGAATATCAGATTTTGGGAGAATTATATTTTTCTATTCCTACGGGGCTTTGATGTAGGATCTCATTCCCACTATAGAGGATGACAGTAGAGGTTGCGAAAATACCCTTGGTATTTTTCTATGAGGTTTTGTCAGTGGATCTCATTCCTGTTATAGATAATGACACATGTTCTGATGTGATATGTCTTAGTCCAACTTCGACAGTTTACTCAGTGGGTTAAAGCATGGTTTGTTGTGAGAATCGCAGTAGTTTTTCACTTCTCTTCATGGTACCATAGATAGAGTTTTTGGATAAGGTGTAATGAATATTAACACAGTCACTTATCCCTTATCTAGAATGATATTTCCAGTAGTTCCAAGAGTCCCTCAGTGAGACTTGAGCATGGTGGACCCCCTATCTATGTATCAAGGTCATATTATTTCAGTTCTATGTGACTATATCTGACGAGTATGATTTGGGATGTTTTTAGTGTTTTATGTTAGGTTATGATGTATCGAGACCCCGTGACTTAGTGAGACATAATTTCTCATCAAACTATGTGACTTATCAAGACCCTGCATCTCTATGGTTACTTTTGGTAGATCTTTTCTACATGCTTCTATTAGATAGCTTGAAGAGTGAGATTAGCCAAGATGAGCATGCTGTAAGTGGAACCATGTAGCTAGAAATAGATAAGTCTTCAAGGCTTGGAATCCTTTATGAGTATACCTAGATTTTTTTCTTATATGTTTTGTAGACACATACCTCTTTTTTTACTATATCTTCTTAGTGGAGTTTTTTAGTGTTATATATTTTGGGTTTTCGTTGTTTCTTACTGAGTATTTTTTTACTCACCCATGCACTGTATTTTCCCACATGTATTGTGTCTTGCGTAGATGACCGACACATTGATGGATCCATAGATGGACCATGACTATGTGTCTCTTGGAGAAAATAGATTGTCTATGTGTTCTCTTACATCTTCAGATAGTTAACTTGTATTATTCCCTTCAGGTAGGGTTTTTTCGGATGAGATTTAGGACCTTGTGAATTCACTTTTGTAGACACTTTTTTTGGTGGGATTGAACACTATCCCAGTTGTAGTTTACTGCCTTTTACCTTTATATCATACTCTATTGTTGGTATCTTATTGTATGCATTCATTTTTTACATAGTTTTTGTACTTTTCAGTAATTTGGGCTAATAGATGTGTGTGTGTGTGTACAGTTACTTAGAAAAATTCCTCATATTTGTGGAATATTCCTAATCAGTGCTAGTCAAAAACCCATATCCTATAAGAGGTGTTCATGGGTTATTCATCACATGGGCCCCTATGGAACAGGTCATGACAGAGTGGTATGAGAGCGGGTCAGTTATACTTTAGGACCAGGAGTCTCTGAGATTGTTTTAGGGAAATAATGTCAAGTGTTTTGAGTTCATCTTTCATACAAGGGACTCAAGTGATGGTGTGGCGACTGACCGATCCATACACCAGGACATAGACACTTGATTTTTTACTCGGCACATGAAAACATTGATTGCATGGAAAAATAAATGTATATTCATCATATAGGAATGGGTTGTGTTTTTCATGCCCTTCTTGAGTCCTCTCACCGCGTATACACTTTTCACCAGGATACATCTTGATTTATTAGAGGATGTATTTGTGATTCTAGCCAATGAGTTTTTCACAATAGGAGCAGGAGTTCAATCTAATGTTTGATGAGGCCTCCCTGAGGGGAGAAGTTCATGGAGAAGTTTTTCTTCAGGATGGTTAGTAGGTGGTGCTTTCTCCTATTAATCAATTATTAAAACCACCTCAAACGATTCATGTGGATGTATCTTTCTAGACTGAGTCATGCATGGTTATTTTCATAATGGGTGATGATATGCAGGGTTTGAGAGAATATAATTGGCTTTTGAGGTAGCGATCACCCGGGTTTTAGGGTCAGTAGGACCTACAGATAGTGGGTGTGTGATGTAATCCATAGAATAGGAGGTTTCTTCAGAGGACCCAAGGGAACCTCAGTTCCATGAAAGGGATAACTTTCTTTGGATTAATGGGAGTGGACATATCATGTGAGATTGTCCCGCTATTTAGACTATTGATAGAGAGGTAGTTTACGATCCTCTATGGAAGGGGGTAGTGACATGAGAAGACTAATTCGTTGGGTGGTAGGCATGGAAGAGGAGCTAGGGAAGCAGTGGGAGGTGGACAAAGTTTTGACGTGTTACCAACACTACCCCTAGGTGGTCCATACTAGACTCAAGGTGTTGTAGGATAGGGGAAGAGATAGTTGTAGGCTATCAAGGTTTATGACCCCAGGACTCCAAGAATGGTTCAAGGGACGATCTATATCTTTCTACTTTAGTTGAAGTAGATAGACACTTGTGCTAGTGATTTCCTTTCCTAAAACTTTTAATATTTGATACTTAAAGATTATAGTTAAATTTTTGACATGACCCTTATGATTAGAAACACCTACTAGGGGAGACTCGATGATCACACACATGTGTTGACAGTGTGACCTAACTCTTAAAGGAGAGAGTTTCAGTTGGTAACACTTCGTAGAATCATCATGCCCTTATGATGTAATTCTCTGTATAGATTGGTAGACATAGCTCATGCTCAGGTTGATTATTTTAGAAAAATTATTTGGTTTTTACAGTATAATAGAACTAGATTCCCTTTTTTATCAGCCAAAAGGAAATACTTACATCTCATTATGGACTCACACATAGAAGGGTTCATCGGATTTATCTCCAATTGATTATCATAACCCTCAGTGCAGTGGATGTTTTGAGTCCCCAGTTTCATGTTATGGTGGTAGATTATAAGAAAATATTCCCTGATGATGTTTCATGTTTACCTACCAACAGAGAGATATTAATATACTCTGATCTAAACCCTCGGATGATATCGATATCTACACCAGCATATCAAATGGTTCTTGTAGAGTGTCATGAGATGAGGGTGAAGATGGAGGAATTGTAGGGGAAGGGCTTTATGAGACCTAGTGTTTCACCTTGGGCATCCCTAGGTGGTCTTATTTGATAACTTCCTAGTACACTCAACGTTTGTGAAGGAGCACCTGAGACACTTGATGATGGTCATAGACTCCATCTATATGGGATGCTCTTTATGTTTTAGTCATGGGTTTGAGATGTCCTTTTTTTGGGACATGTCATCCTAGATAATGGAGTTGTAATGGATCTAGAAAATGTTGAGGCATAGTTTGACAAGTTCTCCCCTCTTGATGTTTACAGAGGAGGGTGTGGAGTACATAGTTCTTTGTGATGCATCAGGAACAATTCTTGGTTGTGTCCTGATGTAGAGTCATGTAGTGATTGCCTATGGTTCACACATGTTAAAATCACATGATTAGAACTACATGACCCATGATCTAGAGTTAGCAATAGTTTTCTTCACATTCAAGATGTGTTAACACTACCTGATGGAAAAGATGTTTTCATCTACTTTGACCATAAGAGTCTCATGTATATATTCCCGTATAAGTATAGGAACTTGATATGGAGGAAATTGATAGAGTTTTATTGTAATATGAATTGTAGATTTTATATAATCCTGGGAAGGGGAACGTGGTAGAAAATTCTCTCAGTAGGTGATCAAACTAGAAGTTGCTGAATGAGGCATCAGAGCAGATAAACTCATTACAGATAACCATTATGGATGGAATTGGAGAAACTTATCTCCAGTAAATGGTTGTCACCCCTACACTCTTACAGAGATTTAGGGAGTCACAACTTAGTGATACTGACTATGAGGCTCTATGTTCTCAAATTTTTGTAGGGAATTCCCATGGTGGATATTCGAAAGGTGGGGAACACACTTTTCATTTAAGTGGATGCACAATAACACCAGTGGAATTGACAGAGGAGGTTCTTGGGGAGTTACATGCATCCCCTCTAGTAGTACACCCTGGTGTGTAAATGATGTACAAGGTCCTCCGACATTATTTTGGTGGCCAGGGATTAAGAAGCAAGTGTCAGATTTTGTGTCTCACTTCCTTAATTGTCGACAAGTGAAGGTTGAGCATCATGTTACAATGGGTTTGAATCAACCCCTTGCGTTGTTGGAAAGGAAGTGGGATGAAATAAAAATGGACTTCATGAATATTTTTCCACATACATTCAGGGGTCATTATACCATCTAGGTGATCATTGAACAACTCACTATGTCATCCCACTTCTTAGCTATGTAGGAGTAGAGTTCAGTAGATAGATTGGGATGTCCTGATGTGTAAGAGACGGTTTGACTCCATGGTGATCTGTCAATGATTTCTTCAGATCCTGAGTCTCTCTTCACATCCCAATTGTGGAATGGATTACAGGAGTCATTTGGGACTTAGTTATGCTTGAGAATATCATTTCACTCACCGGAAGATGGTCATACTGAGTGGGCCGTTGAGGATATAGAGAACATGTTGTGGGATTTCATGTTGAGTTTTGGCCATAGTTTGGAGGATCTCATACATCTGGTAGATTTTGATTACAACAACTACTACCCCTATACCATTGGTGTGGCACCATTCAAGGCTTGGTACTAGCAACCCTGCAGGTCACCACTTTGTTGGACTGGCCTATGAGAGTCGGCTCCCATGGCACCACAGTTGGTGAAGGAAACTATAGAGATGGTGCATGTCATCTAGGAGTGGATTAAAACTAAACAGAGACATCTGAAATCTTATGTTGATAGGGTATGAAGGCCTTTGGAGTTCGAGAAGAGAGACTATGTGATTCTTCGGGTCTCTCCCCGATGTGGGGTGTGGATATTTTTCCAGGACAACAAGCTATCTCCAAGGTTTATCATCATTTTCTTTAAATAAACTATATAGAGTTGATGAGGGGATGTACTTCTTGGATCTACCCATACATTTGGACTAGTTACATAGTGTATTCCATTTCTCACTAATGAGGATATATGTTCATGATCCATCACACATCATTGACATGGGTGAGCAGGACTTTGACAATGGGGTGACATTTGGTGAGTACACGATGGGGATCAAGGACTGAAATGAGTGGATCATTTATGGTCACTTGGTTCCTCTGGTGGCTGTTCAGTGGTGGCATAGAAATCTCTAGGAGAGCGTGTGAGAGGGATAGGCTCAGATTCCTAGTCATTACCCTAAATTGTTGGAGTGCCCCTTTTTTTGGATTTCAGGGATGTTAATCCCTAAGGTGGGGAGAATATAATGACTCCGATTCTCTAGATTTTATTTTCTAAAATTATTTGGTAAAATTACTAGACCAGGCATTGAGATATAATGTGATTCCAAGGCCTGATTTTCCCAGAATCACATCATTGAAAATTGTTGTTTTTTTAATACCACATGCAGACACATTAATTGAAAAGTGAAATAAATTTTAATAGGGTTACCAGATTAGAAATAAGAGGGAACTATTGAGCCCAAAATTGTTATTTTACCCTTAATGTGACCTAACATTGGTCAGCATGGGTCATCTGTAGAAAAATACACCTCAAACATAACTGTAAATAAAATTATTTTATTTTAAAATCCTAATACCTCAAAAATGGTAACTCAGATTGGAAATATGAGACTACCATTTAGTTAGTAATGGGGTGTTTTCTTTAGGTGGGGCCTAAAATCAGCCAGTGCATGCCAGTGCTAAAGGATATTTTATGGACGTAAACATCCTTAAAATAATTTAATAAAAATTATTTATGATGTAGGGTTGGTTTTCATATAATATTTCCTATTTCTAGAAATTAGAGGATTCCAACTAACACTAGAGATATTATAAAGTAAGGAGATGGAGCTCCCTCCAACAAATGTTGATGGATGTAAAATCACGAACAAAAAACATCATATTCGAAGGAACTTGACCATGGGAATGATGTGGAAACCATTGTTCATCAGCGATCGAACCGAATTGAGGTAGGGAATTTTAGTTTTGATTATTATTTTCTCATTTAGGAAAATCAATGATGAAAGTGGATCAACAAAGGGATAGTTTGACCCACAGATCATTTATTCTTTCGGGATGGAAATAATTGTAGGTTTAATTCTTAGGATTGATTTGATTAAAGATTGTTATGATTTCATGGTTGTTCTTATGTAATTGATCATGGATGGAATGAATAACATTCAAGGTTTGATACATGGGTTGTTCCATGTGATTGTATTCCCTGATGTTCTTTATGTGTTTTCATTCTTTGTGTTCTTCATGGTTTATGATTGGATGATCATTGTTCCTTCATTTCTTTGCTCAATGATCTATAATCAAGGATCTAATGTCATAACCACCTACTGGAGGTGTAATGATGATGGAAATGGTTGGATCGAATCAATTTAAGAGATATCTCCATTCGATTGGTTTTTCATCAGAGTGAATCATGATTTTGATCTAAGCACAAGGTGATGAATAATGTGACCTGAGGATCACAGACATGGATCCTTTTTAAAAAATAGATTACCAAAGGAGAGTCGTTGGCCTGTAGAAGGGGTCACCGGTGCAACAGAACTGGCGGCCACATATAGGAGGTGTTGTGTTATAGCGACAGTAGAAATATGAACCATAGCTTGAACATGTTTGGAGGATACCATGACGGTAGGGGCTGCGGGATTGGTGGATGCGGTGGTAATCCGTGTTGAATGTGGTGATGCCACATTGACCAGGGGCGTTCAGTTCAGTGGACTGCATGTGGCATGAAGGCCAGCCTTAGTGCACGGGCCAGATTAGTGGTGTCAAGCTGTGGACCATCGGTCCAGTAAACCAGGCCCAGCGGCCTAGTGGCCCGGGATTAACAGGGTCGAGTCGGATAGACTGGGTCTGGTCATCCAGCGGGTCGAGTCGGACCCTTTTTCAGAAAAATAGACATAACATTCATACGGAGTGTCTGTTTGATAGAATGTCAACATCATTTTTATCCATATGATGGGGAGGTCATTTTGAGATGGATTCGAGGGTTTTTAGTTAGTCCGGAAGAGGTTAGAAGTATTCTCTTTGTCTATTCCTATAAGGGTTCGATGTAGGATCTCATTCCCACTATAGAGGATTATAGAAGAGGTTGAGAGTGTACCCTTAGTCATTTACTATGAGGGTTCAATGAAGGATCTCATTACCATCATATAGAAAAATCTATGTTATGTTGTGATTTTTCTTTTCCCTCTTCAATATTTGACTCAGTGGGTTGGAGCATGTATTTCCCTAAGAGGCCCAGTAGGTCCTCACTTCCCTTTGTGGTACCTTATATAGGGTTTATGAAGAAGGTGTGGCGAATATTTACATGAGAACTCATAACCTATCTATTATGATTTTTCCAGTAGGGCTAGGAGTCCCCCAATTGTGCCCTAGGTATGGTGGATCCCCTCTGTTTTTATCGAGATCAGATTCTTTCTGTTCTATGTGACTAGACCTGACAATCATGCTTCATACAGTTTTCAATGGTTGATGTTTGGCTATGATTCATGAAGACCCTATGTCATAGCGACAATAAATGTATCTGGGAAACTATCTGACTTATCAAGACCATCCATCTATGTGTTTAATTTTGGTAGATCTGTTCTATGTGCTTCTTTCAGATAGATCAAAGAGTGAGATCTCCTAGCACAGGCGTGCTATGAGCAGAACCATGTAGATTGCAGTGGATGAGTCTTTGAGTCTTTGATTCCTTTATGAGTATACTGGAAGTTTTTCTTATATGTGTTTTAGACATATAATTGTGTTGAGATGACTATATCTCCTTAGTGGTGCTTCCTTTTTTGTATTTTCTTTGTGTTTTTAGGGTGTCAAACTGAGTATTTTATTCACTCACACATGTATAAGATTTTCCCGCACATCTCATGTCTTTTGTATATGATTGACAATTTCATGGAGTCCTTGGTGGACCAGGACTAGGTGGTTCTTGGAGAGACCACGCAATCGAGGTTTTCTTTTATGGCTTCAGATAGCTGACCAGTACCTATCCCTTTAGGTAGGATTTTCTGCGGATGAGTTTCAGTAACTTGATCATTCATTTTTGTGGATTGTTTCTTTGGTGGGCTTGTATTCTTTCCTAGTGGTACTTTACAGCAATTTACATTCCTGTTGTACTTTGTGGTTGGTATCTTAGTGTATGCATTAATTGTTTACATAGTGTTTTAACATTTTAGTATTTCGGGAATTGATATTTGTGTGTGTGTGTGTGTGTATAATTTCTTAGGAAAATTTCTCCCATTTTTGGGATATGCCTACTTGGTTCTAGTCACCATTCCCTCTCCTATTGGAGGTGGGCTCGGGGTATTCACGACAGTGGCCCTTCTGTGATGGGTCATGATAGAATTGTACACTATGAATCCCATTTATCAAATATTTTAATATATATTTCATTTTTGGGCTTTGACCAAGACCAATCCCAGTCTGAGATCCAATAACATAAGCATGAATGAAACCGTTAATGTGAGAAGTTCAAGATCATTAAGATCATGACCCAACCCATGTTCTCCAAACCACCCCATGAAAGTCCCACCATCGTGCGCCTTACTCTTAGGGAATATGCTGGTGTATTAAAGGTTTATATTACAAGACCTTAGTAATATGTGTATTTATATTATATTGTATATGATAATGAATATATTTTCATTATATTCTTGTTAATTTGTAAATTATTTTTTCTTTGATACAATAAAGAAAAAATTGTTTTTTTAATAATATTCAAATTAAATAGATGAATTTATGAATTAATGGATTTTTGAAATAAATAATACTTTAATAAAATATTTAATAATTTTTATCAAATATAGATGATCATATAATTTTTATGATGTATTTTTTTAATTGTTAAAAAAATGTTATTGTCAAAAAAACAACATTTTTTAAAAAATTTGTTTTTAATTTTAAAAGTGATAATTCATATATTTAGAAAATTATTTATATAAAAGGAATCTTATTTTTCAAATTAGGATTTTGAAATTATCCAATGGTGAATTGTACATAGTTCTCCAGGAAATTGAAATTTTTAGGTAAAAATTAAAAACCATATAAATATACTTTCTATTTTATGACATCACATTGACCCAAAACTGATGTAATAAGTAAAATAAATTGGATAAATTCCAAAATGTATGTCTTGACATTAAAATAAATTATTTAAAATTTATTTTATTTATTTTTTAAATCAATTAAGAATCCTCCATTACTTATAATTAATTTTAAGATTTTAAAATCATTTCTATAATAATGTGACTCACCTCTACATCACCAACGGTAATATTTTAATGCATCTGTCCCTTGGCCTTAAAAATAATGTAAACCACTTCCATTTGGCATAAAAAATGGGAAAAACACATGATTTTTTGTGGTTTTGGATATTTTATTATGTAGAGTCAAAACCCTAAATAATAAAGAAATATATCTCCTTTCCTATATAAACCCACCTAATATCCTAGTTATCTTCATTAAAAATCCTTAGAAAATGTCCACACTCTTACCTCCACTTCTTGTAGTCCTCCCACATCTCACTAAATCTCTCAAGAATTCTTCCCAATCCTTTGGGGTCACACATCCAAGTAAGGGAAGCTCATCTTCCACTCTCCTCTTTTATCAATCACTCCTTTTATGTCATGTATTTTACCTTTCATTTTCTTATGATGGGATATGATATTACATATTTATTGTAATTTCCATTTGATATATAAATTATGGGAGATTCCTTTCACTATTATTAATCCTCCCATGATCCTTTGTGTACACCCATTATTGTGTCGAGATTTCATAAGGATTACTTTCTATATTCATGTTTCTTCACTACCTTGTGTCTTCTATTTACAAATTTATATTGTTGTGATATGTTTTCACATGTCCCTATTACCTCCAATTTAATTTCCAAATAATGAGATTCCCCTTTCTCTATCATCAACCATTTTTATGAATTTTAAAGTAATGATGTTATGATACCAATATTTCACCACGATTTTCCATGCCAAAATAAATTTTTAATGGATACCATACCCAGTTTTATATCAAGGTTATTCACCTTTATTCACATATACTTATTTATTTAGGAATTAAATGTATTTATTCAACATTAATTGATCATGTAATAAATATTTATGTTTAATTAATCCATTTTTATGATCTATGTGACACACTTAATCATGAGAAGGAATTTATTATGATGGGTGCACCCATATCAGGATCGAATGAATTGGGTGATTTTTAGTATCCTGATATGTCATGTTGGGATAGGGTTGTAACTGATTATTTTATGGGACTTTTTCCACCATGATTTCTTGGCAGATTTATCCTTTACTTTCATTTATGATGAAGTGCTTTAAGTTGTTTCCACATTTCCCATGTTATGATTATCATGTTATATCATGGATTATAATTCATATTCCTTTTATGATTCATTGATATGTATATTGTATAACATGTATTATCTTATTCATTTTATGCCTTTTTTGTTACCTTAAAAAGATTTATAGCTCACCAACTTCTTATGTTTTTTCCCAGGATATTCTCTGAAGTTTTATGTTCGAAGGAGTACTTTGAAAATGTTAAATAAGATTTCAATAAAGATATTATATTCCCTATTTTATGTTGTTATTTAATGTACCTAATTCTCAAAGACGCTAAACTTATTTATAATATAGTTCTTATTAAGTGTATTCTTATGTAATAAATCAAATATTAATTTGAAATAATGACCACTATGTTTATGAATAAAACTAATTACTTGGTGTGATGGTACCTAGTACCATGTGGGTTCATGTAGTGAGATTGTATCCCATGAGGGCCACCAGGTGAATAGTGACCCTATGGTGGATAATGAATGGGTATTAGGAACCCAATGGTTAGGTCCCATGTACCATAGGGTTACCAAGTTTCCTTTCATTTTTTTGAAATAATTTAATTATTTGTTTTAAATTTATATTAAATGAGTGGTTTCATTATTTGATTGGGAGATAGACGCTCCCACCTCTCCACCGTATCTTATTATATCATCCCTATATAATATGATCTTCCCTATTTATTTAACACCCCATGAATTTAAAATAAATATTTTTTAGAATAAATTTAATTTCATTGATAGATTTCAATGCACACATCTTGTGGTTTAAATGAAACCCTATAATCTATTAAAATATTATTAAAACATGACCACTAAAACATCACAATTAAATTAGAATAAATGAATATAAATAAATAATTTATAAAAAAATAGTTTAAACAAATACATTTATGGATTTATTAGAACAAATATATGAATAATTTAGAAGAAAAATCAATGTTTTCTGAAAAAAAATATTTGTTTTCTAAAAGAAAGTTTAGTCAATATTTACCCACTTAAAATAAAATTATTTTTGGCCAATTTTGGACTATTGATTTGATAAAATGAACATAATTTTTTAAATTAGAGTATAAAAATTATATTGTGTTGAATATTTCAGATTTTTATGCGATGTTTTATTTTTCGATAAATAATGAAAAATACTAAATTGTATTTTGAAAATTACATATTAATTTTAATTATTAATAAAGTTAAATTATATTTTAATTTTTTTTTAAAGTAAAATGAGCTAAATTATATATCTAATAATCCAATTTAGGTCATTTAAATTCTTTTTATAATGAATATTTATATGAAAACATTTTAATCTTTTGAAAATTTTCCCTTTGAAAACCCACTTTCTTGTGATTTATGTAAGATTAATTTTAAATTAAATATATTCAATTATATGAATGTAATTTGGAAAAAACGATTTCATATTTTGGATAAAAATAATTTATATTATATAATAAGTTAAAATTTATTTTTTACACTAATTAATAATAAAAACAATACAAATTATTTATTATTGTTAAGGTAAAAATGTGTTTATCAGGGGGAGGGGTTAAAATAAATTGATAAGGTTTAGAAAGACCATGAAACTTGTATAAAATATGTTTTATAGACTTATATAGTCTTTATATTTTATAATTCTTGAAAATAATCATTTTTAACCCTTTTTTATGTGAAAAACAAGGGTAAAACGTTTTATTTTAAAAAAAACTACAAGTGTGTCGCTCACCTCATTTATAGAAGACCATTCAATCTTCTCTCTTCTTCACACCATTAAACACTTTCGGTTTATCCAATTCCTACCCAAATAAATAAAAATTTTACACCCCATTATCCTATAATTATTATATTAGTAAAAAATATATATTATTGGAATACTTTAGTTATAATCCTTAATAGGTGGTCTAGGAAGAGGTAAAATTTCTAATTATGTATTTTTTTTATTTCTCTTTTCACCAACATAAAATATTCATAATTTATTATTACATTTTTAAAAAATAATATACCATATAATTATATGATAAAATCTTACGTTCATGATATATATCCATATCCTCTTTCCTAAAATGTGAAACAATAACATCACTTGTGTGTATATAAAACTACCAGCTCACGAATCGATGTGACACGTTTTCCATCAAAACCTCTCACGGTTGGGAATGATGATGGATATAAAGTATATATATATATATATTATATTTATAACATAATTATAAATAATAATTCATTATATTATATATAACTTTTTAATTTTTATTTCATTGTGGATACGATAACATCACTCATGTGGATGGCAGACTATAGCCTCACGAAGCATTTTAAGTCATCTTTCACTGACAATTTACATGGAAGGTGATAAGGATAAATTTAATAATTATATTTGATATACATAAAATAATTATGAAATTAGTGACATAATTATCATTCCTAAAAGATAATATATTATTTTCATTATAACCTTTTCAGTCATTGAATGATAGAAACATTGTTCATGTACCTGTGGATTATCTCCTTCATGAAGTGATGTGACTCTATCTTTTCATCACAAAACCACATGGATGCTATTTGTAAGTATATTTAAATAAATAGTAATATATAATGATAATTATATAAATTTAAAATATTAATTACCTATTTTCTACAATTACAATTGAGATATTTAAATCTTACTCATGCGTACATACGACATATCATCTCTATGATCATAACATACTATATTTCTAAAAACCATATTTCAGGTTTGGTATTAAAAGTATAATTGATATAAAAATATGATAATTATTTCCTGATAATTATTTTTTATATGATTAAATTATATGATATTCACAATAACTCTAACATTCATGAAAAAAACACACATGAGAAAACAAGAAAATTAACACCCAAAACAACGAAAATAATGAATGATTAATAATGAATGAGTGATAAGAGGTTATAATAAGATAATATATTATATTATAAAAATAAATTTCAATATAGTTTAATTTAATAAAATGTTTATTATTACTATAAAGGAAGATAAATCATGTTCAAGAAAAAGGAAGCGTGAAGTAGGGGATTCTTTCTCAATTTCCTATCATTGATGCATATTGTATTGTTATGAACCTAATTTCTTGTATATGGTGAATATACTGGCCCCGTGAAATATTATATCATTATTAATTCATACTTCATGTAATTTTATGTTTTTGTTTTAATTATAAACTCCAAGGGGATTATACATGAAAATTACTAAATAGTAAAAGTTATTATACAATCTCACTTTCATTTGTGATTGTTAACATTCGCTCAGAACAATCACTTTCCTTGGATAATTTTTCATTAAAAATTATACTTATTTTAAATTTATATAATCTTGTATGATATATATTTTTATTTCCTAAACCCTGTACCAATATTAAATATGGATTTTAATTTAGAAGTTATTTGATTAATAGGGGAATATTGGTTTACTGGTATTCTTTACACAATATGGACATTTTTTATAAAGAACATTGTTCATGAATTAAATATATTATTCAATATATGAGGAATGATTTGGACATTTAGACATGAGTGGGGGTCTATAATAGATATCCCCTCGATTCATCGACAATTTTTATAAGACAAAATAGATGGCCAAATTAAACAGATTTCTACCTAAACATTAAAATCATTTTATAAAATGTCCTGAGAGTAAAGCTGCCATGCTTCCTAATATCATAAAATCCAATAATTAATCACTTCTTTAATTTATAATACATTCATTATTATTATCAATAATTGTTTCACTGTGATATTATATCTAGATGTATTTTATTCTTATTTATTGATAAAATAGATTTTTATTTCAATTATTTAATTTTCATCATTGATTATGCCATATATATTCATGATAGTCATGTTATTTAAATGGAAAGTGTGTTCACTTTTTTACCTTTCCAATTTGATTATTTTTATTGATTCATGATAGCTATTGTTTTACATAATTTTTTATTAGTATTTGAGCTCACCCCTATTTTATTTCATTTCCCCATGTTATAAAGACGAATCCCTTGAATGGGTTTTAAGGAAGATGAGAATTTTGTTTTTTCATGTTTTATTTTATATTACCTATATAAAGTAGTAATCACGGATATATCTAATTCTCAAAAAATTATAAACTGATTGGTCCATAGGGTTTGACCATTTTTATCAATGAAAATGCAATAAATTAGACATTTCCTTCAAGATACTAGTGTTGGGGTCATTATAGTTGGTTTCAAAGGATGTATAGTAGCAAACAGGGAAACTAGATTAAGGAAAATATAGATTAGAGAACATAACCCTATAATATAAATTGAGGGTAAATATAAAAGATAATCCAAAATTATTGGTAATGAATATATAATGTGGTTATTCGTAGAAATGCATACCTTCTTGGATACTACAAGTGACATGATTCTAGCATAGAGGTACATTGAGGTAACAACTCGAAAAAGGGTGCATTGGTCATGACCTGATAATCACTTTGGAAAAAATGGTAATTAATATGCACCTATGTTGACACTTCATAGAAATACTATTAGGATAATTCAAATTTTCATTAAAAACCATTTTGAAGGATTTGAAAATAAATATATCCACAAAGAAAAAAAGTTTATAATTCTAAGATTAACAATGAAAAAATTATAATTTATGAAAACTGTTACATCATATTTATAATTATATATTATGATTTAAAATTAATAATTAAGGAGTTAATTCAGTATAATCCATTGTTTAGAAATGATTCCTAAAAAGAATATGAGTATCAATACATATAGCCAATGTATATATTTTCCTTTTAAAAAATTTAATTCAGCTGGTATTAGAACTGAGTATATTGTGGCTATATTAGGGTAGTATAATCAGGTTATAAAAAATAACCTTTCCATGACGGATCAACCTATTCCACAATGAGATTCTCATATGTTGGATTTCATTATGCAATATAATCCCCCATAATTTGGTTGGAATACTAATCTAATAAAATTTGGGCAATGTATTTAGTCTCTGGAGAAGATATATATATAGACTAGGGATGCAGTGAAAATGAAAAGGATTCACTTACAACGTACTATCTCAGAGGAGATTCTGATCATTAGTGGTCACTGATTTATATTACTAGGGAGGAAGAGGAAATAGAACTCATGGAATGGAAAAATTTTGAGGATACCTTCTTTAAAAAAATATTTCCCTCATTATAAACAAATTGAAATGAATTCAATGTTCATTATATTAAAGAAAAATGGAATAATAAAGTGTTTTGGAGTATACAGATACCTTTTCAATGTTTGAAATGTATGGTATAGATCCTATATGCAACACATATAGAAATATTGAATATTTCATTGAAGGTATTAATCCATGTCTTTTAAGGGCTAAGGTATTTCAAACATTCTTTACATAAGGATATAGTTTTATGTTCCATCAAAATAGAGAAGCAGTGTACTAGATATTATATATTCAAGGGAAAACAAGACAAAAAAAGGTTATCTAAACACCATGAAAAAGATAATGCTTCAACGAAGAACCAGAGAACACAAAAATACAAACTTGTAAGAAATGTGGAAGGAATCACCCTAGTAAATTCTTAAAGGGATTCCAATTTTTTTATAAGTGTAGATATAAACATCACCGTGAAAAAAGAATTAAGAGGAAGAAAAAAATCAATGATGTGCAGTGATTCAATTGTAAAGAGATGGTACTATGCAAAAAAAATCCACAGGAGTCAATGTAATTCACCATATGAGAGGATATGGGGAGAAGGAAAAGCTTATATTATCTTAAAAATTGAGGTGGAAGTACCCAATGATGTTGTAGAATGTAATTTAACACTATATTAAAATTTAGATATTTATTATTTTATTATTGATCCTCACTCTCTTTTATATCTTCCTTTTTCTGATAAAATTAGATGTTTTCCTTTTAATTTAATAAGGATGCTGTCAGTAAAAACTCTTAGGTGAAGTCTCACTCCAAAAAGGATATTTTAGGAAGTACCTATTATATCATATTAACCTCCTTTATTTTATGGTCTTATTATTATACCTATGGTTGAATATTATATAATCATTTCCATTGATTAGATTTCAAAATATTATGAAAATGTTTATTGTCTGATGAAAGAAATAACGATTTCTGATGAAGATGTATAATTCCCTATATTTAGGGTAGAGACATTATCATCTAATTCAGATATAGATCCACCCATAGTATCTCTGCTAAATTAGATTCCTCAGGAAGAAGAGAAAAAAAATCTAGATATGGATATGGTAATCTTTAATTGTATAAGAATGCATTGATAAATTTTAGGAAGAAAAACATTGAAATTCCCTAGAGTGTGAAGTCGATTTTTCCATTGATTTAATATTGGATGAAAGACTATTATCAAAGACTCCAGAGAAAATGTTCATTGTAGAAATAATGTATTCAATGAAACAAATAGATTACTTAGGTGGTAAGGGATTTATTTTCCCTAGTATTTCACTACAAAGAGACCCCATTCTTAATTTAATAAAAAAGAGAGATCCATGAGGCTATTCATTGATTATAAAGAAATCAGTTATATTATAATAAAGAACATGTTCCATATTCCTTGCATTGATGACTTATTTGATCAACTTCACAGAGCCCAATATTTTTCAAAGATTTACTTTCATTCTGGGTATCATTAATTATTTGTATAGAAGGAATACATTCTGAGAATATATTCTCAATCAAGGTATAAACATTACGAGTTTAAAGTAATTACATTTTGATTAAATAATGATCCCTCTTTTTTTATGGATTTAATGAATAGATTATTCAAGTAATGTCTTGATGATTTTGTTGTGGTATTACATTATGATATTATTTTTTATTCTAAAATATATTAGGACTATGAGAATCACTTTCATATCATTCTTGATACTTTTAGAATGAAATATTTATATGGGAAATTAAGTATGTATGATTTATGGCTTCTTCTTTTATTAGACATATTTTCTCTATGGATGGAATCTCAGTTGATCTGATGATGATAAATAAAGTTATTGAATTTCATACACCAAAAAACAAAACAAAGTTATATAGTTTCATTGGTTTGGTAGATCACTATTGGAAATTCATTCCTAATTTTTCATGATTGGCTAAAAAATTAGCCAAGATTGCCTGGAAAGGGGTTAAGTTTGTATGGGAAAAGGAATGTGAAGAATGATTAGATTGACTAAAAAGAATATTAGTTACTAATTTTAGTTTGAATCTACCATCTGTAAATGATAGGTTTGTGATATATAGTGATGCATCAAAGAAGGTACTTGGTTGGGTTCTAATGAAAATTGTTAAAGTTAATGCATATGAATCATATTGTTTTATTAATAATGATGGCTTGTAATTAACTTAATTAAGGTAAGGAACACGCCACCATATTGTCAAATATTTTGTCTATTTCACTTCACCCTCTTAGTCTGGAGCCAGTGTTTTGGCCCCCTATGTTGGATTCTCCCCACCCTTTCTCATGGGATTATCTTCTGGAGGTTCCTTCGGAACCCCCATTTGGCTCATTTTTTCTCAGACTCTCAAGGGGTTGTATGATGGCCCCCTGATGAAGGATATGTTGCTCCAGCCTGCCCCTTCTTCATATAGTGGTTTTTCCTCTTTCTCATAGGTCCCTCTGGATTGGGTTTGATCTGGTGTGGGGGATGGTTTCCTTATGTGATGAAGCGTTCAATGTGGCTTCCCAAATTCTTCAAATGACATTGGTAGTATTCTTCTGACTTGACTATCCCCGCTCAAAATTTTTCAGAGGTTGGATGACTCTTAGGGCCTGGCATCTACTGTGAGGGTCTTGATTTTGAATAGAATGTATTTTTTCATGGTACTTGAATAAAAGGCTGATTTATTGAAATATTTTTCATCTCCTTCACGATTATGCATCAAAAAGAACTTCAACTTTTTTTTTGCTCTATATAGGTTCATTTTGGATGTGACCCCCCTCTTGAAGTCATTGGGGTTCAATCTTCCTGGTCTCCCTCTCCCATTTCACAAAGTTTCTTTCTTGAGGTAAATTATTGATGTGGTGGGATCTTTTATATTCATGGATGATAGATCTTTCAAGATGATTGATGCATTAGTGTCTAGGATTTTCAAAGAAGATGATCTCTCGTCTCCTCTCTCAAGCTATATTATTCTTCATGTTAGGACAAATTTCTTGGGGTGGATGAAACTTCTCCCCATGTCTCAGGAGATATATTTTATTAATTATTGTCTTCAAGGGAACTCTTCTTATGCATGTAGAAGGTACACTATCGGCTCTTAACATTATCATTCTGGTTCTTCTTTTGGTGGTTGTAGTTCATCGCCTTCTTGTCATAGCGGTGTCCAAGGTGCTCTAGATACCTCTTTATATCCCTCGGTTGCTTCCCCCTCTCCCATTTCCTCGACCTCCTATTTTCTATGACCCCTCCCACCATTTTTTCCTACTACATTTAGGTTTAATTTTCCCTTAATTTCCCATCCTCCTCGTCTACCACTTCCTCCTTTTCCTCTGATCTTAGTTAGAAAACAATGCATGGCCTTGGTAGTGTTCAAGGCCCTAAGATATTCCTGGTATGATTCTCCACCTTCCCCTTCTACACATATATCAAAAAATATGAAATGATTAATCACTTATTATCTTCCCCCAGTCTGGAAATAAATACTAAGCCTTCGGGTGATGGTATCCTCCCTCTCTCTAATTCATTTTCTATCCTCACCTGTCCCCCTAATCCACCCAAGAAGGTGGATGGTACTACCTCTCCTTTCATTTCTTTTTTCTCCCACCACTAGAGTTTACACTCGGTCCTAGTCTAGATTCATTCACTCCTCAAGTGCTAGCACCAGCTCTTCCCTAGTTTCAATAGCTATCTCTCTATTACCCTTTCAAAAAAAATCTTCCATTCAAATATGGAATTATTTTGTCTTACGAGCTCAGGTAAAAACTGAATTCTTATATCAAGAACTAAAACACAATAATCTGTCAATTATGTCTATCCATGAGCCGAAACATCATGCTTTAAAGATATATAATTTCTCAGGTAGACATAGGTTGTCAAATATTACGATGGCTTGCCCTCTGAATTATAATATTTGGGTGTTTTGGGATGATTTTCATGGTGGGGTAATCCCTCGAGTATCTTCTGCAATTTCATTGGTCTTAAATCTGATGATTAAGGACCCTTCTTCCCTTAAGCATTATAAACCTATAATATTATGTAAATTTTATTATAAAATTATGGATACCATTATTAACAAGAACCTCTCTTATCCTATTAATAGTTGGATCTCCATGGAATAGTATGGTTTTGTAAGATTAATTTCAATTTAGGGAGAAATTTTCTTAGTGCAAGAAATGAACTGTGACCTTGGCTAGAAATCTCTCACCCAGTATATTTCCATAAAGCTGGACATGAACAAAGCCCATGACCATATTGAGTGGTCCTTCATTATCAAACATTTATCTTGAATGGGTTTCTTTAACAATTTTTTTGATATCCATTTAATGTGTTTTACTTCTACATGGATGGTTATTTATTTTCTAGGAAAGAATCATAGTTTCCTTAAATTAGTATTTGGCCTATGATAGGTCAATCTACTATCCACAACATACTTTTTATTAATTGAAGATTTACTTATAAGATTAATCAACATGGCTATATAAGTTAGTATTTTTATTCCATTTTAGTGTAAAATCTCACTTCCAGGGGTTGCCTCGCCTCATGTTTTCTGATGACACTATGATTTTTGGTAATGTAAGCAAGCATTCCATCTAAGGAATCAAGGAGTTCAATGAAGAATATTTTAAATAGAGAGAAAAATTGGTGAGTTATGATAAAATAAATTTCATTCTTCTAAACTGATGACCAGATAGAATAGTAAGGTTTATTGAATCTGTTTCGGGCTTTAAGAGAAGAGGATTTTATATGGTGTATCTTGAATATCTGATATCTTTGGGCTGGAAATGTGTTCATCACATTGAAAAGATATTGGAAAAAGTCACCAATGGGATTGTAAGCTAGAAAATTCACTTTATATCATTTAGAGGTAGACTCTCACATGTTAACAGTGTTTTATCCTCTATTCCTATGCATATGTTTTCTACCTCCAAAGTTCCTTATTCGGTTTTATCTTGGCTGGAAATAATGAAGCCATCCTTCATCTAGGATGCCCACATAGAGGGTAAATATAACTGATCATGTTGAGGAAGATTTGTTAGTCGAATTATAGGGGGTGTTCGTGTTAGAGGAATTTCAGAGATGATGTATGGTTTTCATGGAAAGACAGTTTGGGTAGTATTGGATGTTAAGACACTCTGGGGCCATTTCATTGGTATGAAATATGGCGATATTCAAGTGGCTCCACAGGGGAAAGAATCCTGCATCTAGATTATAGCTTAACACAACATCTCATTTCTTGAGATTCATTCCCATTGGATTATTTGATAGGTTGAGGCTATATTTTGGTTTCTTAATTAAATAGTTGGTCACCTGAGTTTTCTGGGCTCTCCCACTCTGAACCTGACCTTATGACAGGCTATGAATCATTTAACATTAATTCAGCCCATCTTGGATTGAATACACTATTCGGTTTTTGATCTTACCAAGCTCCCTCCTACACCAAAATTTTATGTTTTTACAGGTTCATCATCAGAATCATTCTTGATGAAGGACTACTACAAGTTGTTACATACCCCTGCTGGCCCCGTTGAGTGGAATGAGGTTGTGTGGTGCAAGGAGATCCCCTCAAAGTTTAATTTTCTTATTTGGACAATCTGGAATATATATCTTCCTAGAGAATATGTTATCAATCATTTTGGTATCATCATGGGGTCCTAGTGTAGTTTTTGTTGTAATCGTTAAGAGGAATCCATTTATCATTTATTTTTTGAGGGATAATGGTCAAGTTGGGTTTGTCTTTCCCTCACCAGATTTTTTTGGTAAGAATATTTTTGAGTCCTTAGGGGATAATTTCTTTGATTATTGGTTTCATGGAGTAAGGATGATTGACATAGAGATGAAATCTCATGCAAATATTCTATCATCTAGAAGCTGGTTTTTATGGCAGGCTAAGAATAAGTCTAGTTTTTAGTGTAAATCTTCTTCAATGATAGATATTGTCTGCAGAACAAGGTTCCTTGTGGATGAATTAGATCACCAGATTCATAACTAGGACTCCACCCCTACTTTCAGGCTATTTTGGGCCACAAAATGGACACTAATGCTACCACATTTCCCCATCATATCTAGTTGATCAGATGGATCCCTCATAATAAGGGGTTGAAACTCAATATTGTCGGTTCGTGCTTATTGGGTTTCTTGCGTGGAGGTGGTTTGGTTCTATATTCCTAGGCCTTAGTTATCATTTCTTTCTCTATATTGTTTGGGAGTGGAAACTCTGTATAGGTAGAAGATAATTCTATTTTAGAGGGTCATGAGTTATATAGGAGAATTGATATCTCTATAACTACATTATAAATAGACTCAAAAATAATATATAGTTCTCTTATGGGCACTGGTTCCACTCCTTGGTCTATCATGTATCATATGAGAAGAACCAAGAATATGATTAGTAGCAGCATTGAGATTTCCCACACTTGGTTTGAGGGAAATAAGCCAGCTGATTACTTACTAATAAGGTTCTTCTTGATGATTCTTTTACTTCCTTATCTAGTTTAGGGTCTCTTCCCTTTGAGGGGGTTAACATTTTCATTGTGGATGATCTCATGATTCATTATTTTAGGAACTTTTAGATTCTTTCTACTTCCCTCCCTCTTTCTAGAGAACCTTTTAATAAGATCCTCAATTTATGTAAATGAATATGAATCAAAGAAATTTAAGACTCATTAAAAACATCTATCTAACCCATGATCTTGAGTTGGTAGTTTTAATCTTTAAATTGAAGATATGGAGACATTATCTATATGGTGAAATGTGAGAGATATAAACTAAATATAAAATACTAAAATATATTTTTTTATAGAATTATCTCAATTTGAGACAAAGGGTCAGGCTCAATCTACTTAAGGATTATGATTTCTCAATACACTACCACCCATGGAAGCAAAATAAGGTAATAAATGCATTGAGTACAAAAGATCATGGAATTTTGACCCACAAGTGGATTAAGAGGGATATTTTTCTATTTTGATAGTTAATATGGATATGAAAATTATTAAGAAAGGGGATAAATCACTCATTTCTCAAAATATTGGGAAACTGTATTTATTATAAACGATAAAAAGCTCTCAATATGATGATGAGAACTTTAGGAAGAAAATTAATGTTCTGAATGATGGGAAAATATGAGGTTTCACCTTTTATGATTGTTTTCTAAAATCTGGAAGGATATTATGTGTTCAATCTATACCAAATATAAATAGTTAATTGATATATGATTCAAATAGCTCAAAGTTTTCTATACAGCCTAATATTAGAATGATGTATGGGGATTTGGGGGAACATTTTTTGTGCGAATACATGAGTTGGGAAACTATTGATTATGTGTTCATATGTTTGGTTTTTCCTTAAGTTAATGTTTTCAGGGAGAATCCATTAGTTTTTATGAAACCTCTTACAATTAAGATTTGGAAATGGGATGATATTAATATATAATTTTTCATAGGAATATCAAAGACTACATGAAAGAATTATGCAATATGGGTTATCATTGATTGCGTAACCAAATATGTGAATTTCCATGCAATAAGAGAAGATTTAACTATTGAGTTTCTTGCAAGGATATATATTAATAAAGTTGTAAGACTTCATTGATCACCTCTTTCAGTTGTGTCTGATCATGATCCCCATTTTACATAAATTGTTTTGAATATTCTTTAGAAGTCTCTTGATACTGAGCTTCATTTGACCATTACCTACGATCCTCAAACTAATTTTCCATACTAAATAACAATTTTAATAATGGAAGACATGTTGAGGTCACACTCACTTGACTGTAAATGTATGTGGGATTAGTATTTACCTCTGTTATATTTTTTCTAAAATAATAGTTTCCATTCAAGTCTTCAAATGGCATCGTATGAAGCATTATATGGAAATATATTTCATACTCCAACTTTTTGGGATGAAGATGGTGAAAGTAATCTCATAAGATAAAAAATTTTGAAGAGAAAACAATAGAGGTAATGTCTATTCAGGATGACATTAAAGTAGCTCAATGTAAGAAAAAGAGTTATGCTGATAATTAGAGGAAATGTTTGGAATTCCAATTGGGAGATCATGTTTTCTTGAAAGTATGTCCATGGAATAGTGTTATAAGGTTCAGTAAGAATGGTATAATGATCCCCACATAAATTAGACCCTTTTAAATTCTTAAAATAATTGGACTTGATTCTTATAATTTATAAATTCCTAAAAATCCCACAAAAGTTCATGATGTGTTCCATATATCATTATTAAGAAAGTATATACCAAACCAAACACATGTTCTCACCTTGGATGAAATAGAATTAGAACCTGGTCTATCTTATTGTGAAGAACCCATCCAGATTATTGATACAAGATAGAAAGTATGGAAGAATAATAAGACTCTTCTAGTAAAGGTATATTGGATAAATCAAAAAATATGGAAGAAATGTATGAACCAAAGGATGTTATATAGGAGAAATAACCTCATCTGTTTAGAAGGTAATATCCATGAAATATGGAGGATGAAACTTTTATAAGTGGGAATAATGTTACATCCCATGACCTTACAATATATTTCTTTTATAATAAATTTTATTTCTTTGTTAGCTTATGATGCATGAAACATCGGGTTTAAACAAAACATGATACCCTATTAAAATATTATTTAAACAATCCCACATTAACATAGATGTTGAATTAACCAGATTGAATAGAACTTAATAAATTGTAAAAAAAATATTTTTCAAAAATTTACATTTATTAACTATTGATTAGAAAAAAAATAACTATCATTTAGAAGAAAAAATGTCTTCTAAAAATTATATTTTTTTCTAAAAGGTGATTTAGTCATGATTTTCACATATGATTTAAAATTATTTTTTACAAATTTATGAAAAACAATTGATGAAATATAAATTATTTTTTAAATAAAAATATTAAAATTTGAATTTATTGATTTTTTTATTTTTATGAAATGTTTCCTTTTTTGATAAATAGTGAAATATATTGAATTTTAATTTAAAACCGCCTTTTCATTTTAATTATTTATAAAGTTAGGTTATATTTTAAATTGGTTTTAATGTAAAAAAATTTCAATTATATATATATTTATATATAATCTAATTTATTTCATTTTAATCATTTTCATTTTGAATTTTTATATAACAAATTTGTAAACTATTGAACATTTTCACTTTCAAAATCCATTTTTTCATCACGTCTGTGATTTTAATTTTAAAATAATTTTTTTCACTTATTTGAATGAATTTTTGAAAAATGGATTACATATTTTTAATAAGAAACATATACTATCTAATAATGATAACATAATTGTTGAGGATAATTAATAGTAAAAATAGAAAAATTTATATACCATGGTTAAGCTAAAAATTATTTTACAAGGGGCTTAAACTAAATATATAATGGTAAAAATGACCTTAAAACATGAATTTAAACAATTATATGGTCATATTTAGACATAATCATGCATAATTATCTTGAATAATTCATTTTTAATGCTTTTGGAATGTAAAGAAAGTTGGTCATATTTTTATTTTTAAAAATTACAAGTGTTCCACTCACCTCACTTATAAAAGGTCACTCCATATTCTCTCTTATTCATAACTTCAAACCCTTTAATATTTGGACAAGTCCTACCCAAATAACATCCCAACTTCCATACCCCTCATCTTAGAATCCTTTTTCTGGTTATAAATCCATTTTATTAAGACATTATTTATAATCATAAGGAGGCAATCTGAGAAGATGTAAAATTTGAAATTATGTGTTTTTGTTTCATTTCATCTTCCACCCACATAAAATATTTTTAAATTATACTTATATAAAAAAGTGTCAAAAATATACTGATTTGTTATTATTTTAATATCTTTGTAACATCTTGATTTGGGATCTACTAAAAAATTCCCCAGGCCAGTGGGTCACATGGCCTTAAGCATGCCTCCCCATATACTAGAGGCAGTCGACTAGCAGCATGGTTGGCCAAAATATGCACAAACCTTGCACCCTTCACAACCTCAAATGGAACCTCACACAGTTTATGTGCACTATTTTTCTAATTGTGATACATGCCACTAATTGAAACTATAGAGCTACCTGCATGGGCATGCACCATTGGAGGAATAGTTTCCACAAACTATATAACCTCTTACAACCCATTTTCCATCCCCATATGGTTACTCCAATACATGTAGTTGGATTGAATGGTTTCTCCTAACTATGTGGCCTAGATCTTTTTCTCCGAAATCCAGGCTCCAAATAAACCCCAAACACCCCAAACACCCCCGATACTCCCATTATCTCATTATAAAATCTAATTAGGCCAAAAATGATTTAAAATTAAAGCAAAAATATTTTTACTGTATAATAAATAATGATATCTTACTATATTCTCCCTTTTATTTATGAAATTTCCTTCTAACGGTTCTCAAGAATAATTCCAACCACTAAGCATGTACACCAGCCTCCCATTCCCTAGTATTTTCCTATAAATGGACATGCTTCTATAGAACCCATACTAGACGAACTTTCCCACCATAGAGAACCTTTGTGATCCTATAAATGATAAAAATAGAACACTCCTCAAAGGATTCATCTAAATGTATCTCCACCTCATCCTGATGTAGAGTGTGAGATTATTCTGAGTGATACAAATATAACTTAGATACATGGAAGACATTATGCATGGATCATAACCTATGAGTTAAGTGTAACTAATAAGCTACCATATTGACTCTCTTTTGAATCATGAATGGTTTAACATATCTTTGGGAAATCTTACCCTATCTCCAAATACTTATGTATCCCAACCGTAGTGGGATACATGAAAATACTTGATCCCCATACTCGAACTCCAGAGGTCATCGATGGTTATTGGAATAAGATTTTTGTCTAGACTATGTAGTATCCATCCATTTTCTGGTCATTTTTACCTACTCTGAAGACTCTGGAATGAGAAGAGATCCAGGAAATTTTTCCTCACATTCCTATAATAGGAAAAAAGTAGATCGACATTGCTTACCATACAAATCCTCATATAGTTCCATCTATATAGTCACATGATAGCTATTATTGTAGTAAAACTTGTCTAGGGGAATATGACTCTCCAAAGTACCCCCAAATTCTAGGTCAAATGCTCATAGTATTTCCTCTAGCACCTATATTGTATGCTCTGATCATACATCAGAATGAGGGTGTTATGTTGTTCTAATAAGAACCACTGTACCCAATTCCCTCTACAGGATCTGCCAAAAATGGGATATGAACTATGAATCCCTATCTGATACAACGGTCTAAAAAACTACAAGAATTTATACTATCTCATAGATATAAAACCTCTCATTCATATCTACTGAGAACATCTCCCTAGTAAATAATAAATAAGTGACTTTTGTGAGTCTATCAACAATAATCCAAAAAACAACACTACCTCAAGGCAACCCTGGAATCCTATTAATAAATTACATCACAAAATCTACCCATTTCAACTCAAGAATGGGAAATTATTATAAAATTATAGTTGGTCACTGATGTATCGCCTTCACTTATTAACAAGTGGAACACCTCATGAACATACTAGATTCTTTACATTTCATACCTAGACACAAATGCTTGTGACATGAATCATGATACATCATGGTAACTTTGAGATGTACTACCCAAACTGAGGCACAAAACTTTGACATTAGATCCTTTAAATTTTCTATTGTAACCCAAACATGCCCATGAATAAACAGGATTTATCCTCACTAATAATCCAACTAGGCGATAGGTCCTTACCTACCACACTCTTATGTAGGACTAGGTCCTCTAAATTAGATAACTACCTCATACTCACTCTATATAGAAGAGTGGAATTCAATTCTATAGATGAGAGAAAGTCCAAGACTTGGCCATCCTACTCCTCTAATTGAATCTCTAAAAGTTATTCCTTGATCTACCACATGATAGTGACCTCTTAAACGCCTTGTATCTTAGTCCTCTTTCTCAATGCATCATCCATTGAATTTCATTTACTAGGAATATAGGAAAGCATAAATTCAAAATAATATAGGTACTCGACCCACATTCATTGTCTCAAATTAATCTCATGCTAAGTCAATATATACATGATCCTTTTTTATCTGTGTACACTATAGGAAAGTCTCCCAATAAATAATGCATCTAACAACATAAGACATGTACAATAGTGGCTAACACAAGATCATGTGTTTGTTAATTCTACATGTGTGGTCTCAATGGATACAACCCTTACCCCATGAATCATGCCTCCTACATTAGAACATCTCCAATCCTAATACCTAATTCATCATAATACACAGTGTATCTCCTACACAACTGTGGTATTATTATGACTGGTGTTGAGGTAAGTCTCCCCTTCAGCTACTCAAAGGCTATATCATATGTATATATCTATAAAAACTTCACACCCTTATTATTATGGCCCATAATAGGTTATTATGTGCTTAGTAAGTCCTATATTAAACATCTGTAATATTTAGCTATCCCCAATAAACTCCTTTATCAAAGATATTGTTTTATTCTCCTAGGAAACTAAATCTATCACCTTATTGTAGTGAATTGATACTCATGTATCTGAGATAATATAACCCAGTATATTAATATTATCCATCCAGAAGATATGTTTTGTTATATTAGAATATAATTGATGCACCCTCAATGTATCCAAAACTATCTCAATATTTTTGGAATGGTCGTGTAAATTGTGTGAATACACCAAGATATCAACCATGAATACCACCATAAATGAATCAAGTTAAGGATGTAAAACGTAGTTCATGAGTTCCCTAAAAAATGTTGGCATGTTCATCAGACTGAATGGACAAAGAAAATATTGAAATAGACCATACGTACTATGAAAAGTTTTATGATGTTTTTCTTCAGGTCAACTATAAACCTAGTGATAACCTGACCACAAAACAATCTTATTGAACACCTGATACCCTTGTATCTTGTCGAATAGATCACATATCCAAGGAAAAGGATGTCAGTTCTTCACCTTCAATTGGTTCAATTTCTGATAATATATCCATAGCCTTAGGGAACAGTCCACCTTTTTTCCAAAAAAGGACCATAAAACCCAATGGATAAGTACTTGGTCAAATAAACCACTTTTCCTCTAATCCTATAGCTTCCTCTTGTGATCCATCAACTCTATATTATCCATCCTATAAGGAGTAATGGTTACTGGTACCACTCTTGGAACTAGCTCGATAGAGAAATCCATCTCTTTCTTTAGAGGTAAAGCAGAAAATTCATATGGGAAAAATTCATAAAATGATCAACAAATGGAGGGAAATATTCATGATGTGTTCCCAAATAATCCAAATAAAAAATATAAATCTTGGTGGTCATCTCATCCATCCCATGATTCTTTATTAAATCTTGGATCTCCTATTTGTCCCATTCACCCTTTTGAATAAAAACACCACCCTCTTCTGATGTGAAGGGAACCCTCCTACGATTGAAATCAATCTAGGATAGATAAAAAACCATCCAGACCATCATGAGAATCAATTCAGGCATTATCATATTGAGGGAAAAAAGATTCATATGGAGTGACACCTAGAAATCTAAAGGGGGTACTCCCTGAACATGAATACACCCTCTGTTCTGATTCCCAATAGAGCATCAAGTGGCATGATACCATTGGTAAATTGAAAAATGATCCCAAGTATTTCTACGGAAGATACAAATATGAAACTATGGGAATCACCTCTATCAAAAAGAGAAGAAACAAGAGTATAGGATTTTAATATCATACCTCTCATTGTAGATGGCGTCATGCTCTTCTCCCCAGGTATAAGTTGTACAGAATATATCTAGCTTGAATAGTGGACCTGTGAAATTACCTCACTACCCAGAGTTGGCCCATTTTATGGTATAGATTTGAATGGTTTATAGATTCCCCATTCATAAATACCACCTCACATTGAATGAATAGTACTACTAAATCTCCTAGCCTATTGTGGATCTGTGAACCCCTCCCTTAAATAAAGTGTTAGATTTGATCCCCTTCTAGTAATTATTGTAGGGAAGTTCCTATAACAATAGTACACATGGCCCATCCCATTGAAAATTAATCACTCAATTGGCACTCAATCACACTGATTCCTCATATATCCCCATATCCCAAATATTTGAAAAAACCTCACTAACAACACTAATATCCTGGATGGTTTTCCCCACATGAGAGCTCTCAAAACATTGCTTCCTTCAACTAGAAGCAAAACTACTAGATCAAGAGGATGAACTGACCAACTCTATCCACTCATCTTCCCCAGGATTCCCATCAGCAATTTGTGTCTGATTAAAAATCTCAAAATTATTTGTCAAATGAAAAATGTGGAACTATTATTGAACATCATTCTTGAGACCTTTCATGAAGTGTCTCACCCTCAATTGCTCGTCCTCACAATAAGTTAGTGAAAAATTATAAATCTCTGTAAATTAGGATGAATATTCCATAATATTCCTTGTTCTCTCATCCAGATGAATAAACTCAATGGACCTTTCATCACTCATTGTTTGAGGGAAAAATAGTCATAAAACTATGATTGGAAATCCCCTAAAACCAAATCTCACAGTGTATCATCCTGGATGAAAATATCTCACCATCTCTTAGCTTCTCCCTAAAGAATATATGTAACAGACTTAAATATCCTCTCAAGAGGTGTCTCTAGATACTCAAATATAGGTAAATTAGAATTGATTCATAGCTCAGTATTCTATGGTCTTCTGTCCCCCGAAAATGTGGTAGTATGTCAATACTAGAACACAGACATATGATCTTCCATATATTAAGTAGGATGTGGTGCTCCCTGTATGGTCTACACAAAAAATGTGAATTTCTATCAAAACATGTAATCAATACCCACTTCTTGTATAACCACTGGTTATAAAACTGGCACTATATAAGGATCTACTGGTATCCCATGTCCCACTACCTTGGAAGCATGTTCATGACATCCCTCCTGGCATATGATTGGAATCCATCATGCTGAAATCCCTTTATAATTCTAGACATCTGCCCCATAAAATATTAATAAGGAAAGATCATAGTTTAAAAGTATAGTACAAGTCAAAGGCATCCTATAAACAAGCGAAAACCCTCTTTCTTATCCTAAATCTAGGATTGGGTAAAAGATATAGTTGTTAAAAGTATCGGATGCACTGCCTACTACCCACTCTAAATCTATGTCAAGGTCAAGTTCTCTATTTCATTATCCCAGATTCATTTCAATTAATATTTATTTCAATATTATCATTAAATGGTTTTACCAAAGGGATCACCACTTCTGATCCATAATGGCCCATACATATTATAAATCGAAGTGTGGTGTCCACTTAATCTAAACCAAAACACATTTCAGTCCCTAAATCCAAAGTTCAATGACTCAATATACCATAATTGGCTACTTAGGGTTTCTATTATATCCTATACAGTAAATAACTATTTAGTTTATGATAGGAACCCTATGTACCAATTAGGTTTCTCAATTCCCAGTTATAACAAAATATGGATAACAATTATTTCACACAACGCACATATCACAATGTCATACAGTCAGGTAATGCATCCTATATGGTAAGGGACAATGCAAGGGAATTAAACTCTAATAGGTTCCAAAAATAATTCATGAGATGAGACACCATCATCTCATCAACAAAATTATCATAACCTATAATCACAAAAAACATCAAAAAAAGTATATCACCCAATGGTGGAATAATATAAATTGTAATAAAATAAATATATAAAATGGTAATTCTTATTTCAAGAAATATGTCTTTTCTTTTACATGGGTTAGCTACTCCCAAACATATCTCATTACTAGCGTATAATATTCCCTAGTATTCTATCCATTGTCCCAAAATAATAAATAAATAATATAATCATATAATACCAATTTGAAATTTATAGACCAAATATCCACTAAACAATTCCCCAAGATGGTTTTTCACATGGTCTCAAGCACACCTCCCCATATGCTAGATGCTTCTTGACTATTAGAGAGGGCCTAGGGTGTGTCTGTGGGGAGACTATGCCCTCATTTCAGAGTGTAAAGTGGTGGTAATAATCATAAAAGTCAATAGAGGAAGTACTAAATCAACAAAATTGAAGATAAACATATGAGATAATAACAAACAAACAATACCAAAGGTATACTCATATAAAAAATGTTGTGGCATGTCATGAATATACAATGTTGGAAAATAGTTTTACAAGCATCTAGTACAATAAAATTATCAAAATACCCAAAAAAAATAATAAACTATCTAAATATAGCATTACAATATTAGCTCAAAAATTTGCTTTCTTGAACCTAAGAAAAGAAAATTTTTGAATTGTACTGTAGGAACTTGCCCTGGCCCTACCTACATCTATGATTTCTATCTGGGTACCCCTCGGATGCCCAAACAGGGTGTGAGAAAACACTCAGTAGGCTTCCACCAATAGTGTCTATAATATTTCTAGTCTATTTAATTTAAACAAAAACATTGGGAAATATATTTTAGGTATACAAGTACTAAAAGTTATGTGTGAACATGTCTATCTACACATGGATCCCCGGAAACAGATGTCCAGCTCCCATAAAAAAAGGGCAGATGTAAATCATAAATAAATTGGTATAACCTTGTATATTCTAATCACTTTAAATGGATACCCATACTAGGGTAATCCATAAGAATAAAAAAATCCACCACATCCATGTCATATAATCAAGTGTATAACATTCACCACATACACTTCATATAATCAAGTGTATAACATTCTTCACAACCACTTTGTAAAATCAAAATTCACAAACCATGAAGGGACTGATCCTAGGTATATATGACCATAGAATCTACATTGAGTCTTAGATTCATCTCAATGGAAACTCTTTAATGTATTGGTTGGATTCCAAGGATCATGTCAAAAGATCATGTCCAATGCTACTCTAGGAAAGTTGGATCCTTGTGGTAGAAAGGCTCTTAGCATCCTATGAAATCAGGTTCTAAAGAGTATTAATGTCCAAGGAATCCACTACCATAAACAATACCCATGAAGTATAAATGCTTATTGAATCCTATGAAATATGGATCCAAGGATTCATTCATGTCATCCACTACCATAATAAATTGATCAATCATTTCATTCATCATTTCAAAAAAAATCAAATTTCATTAGTCCATCCAAATCATTTACACAATTTCAATTAAAATAGTTAAAACATTCACATCATGTGAAAACATGTTAAGGAGGCATAAACTCTCTCCTATTATCTCAATTAAATTACTATTTAGTTTAAAAAGTTTCTATTTACCAAGGTGAGGTCACACTCACCTAGCAGGGTGGTATAAAACAGGTAAAATGAAATGAAATTCACCATCGGTGGCCTAGGTTGGGGAAAAACTATTACAATATCAATCGTACTAGTGGAAAACCTATCTAGGTTCAAATTCATAAAATTTTAGTATTTAATTAATTTAAGGGGCATCAAAGGAATATCTAGAATGTGGCATAATTGAGATTAGGCGTATAAAACATCAAATAATTAAGTAATGGTATAGACCAAAAAGCTGAGGTCCATAGTAGTTCAATTATCTTTTGTTGAGCTCTAAGTTATTCCATATCAAAATAAAAATAAATAACATATGAAAATACTATAAACATGGCTAATTAGCTTGTACCTAAATAAATCCATCGATACAAACTCAAATGAAGAATTGAACAAGATGAATGAATAACATAACGATATGGATCAAATAAGTCAAATAGTATTCAAATCAGGTATTGGAGGATGAAATTGGGTCAATGCCTATGAATTTTCTTGAAAATGGATCTCCCATGTTATGGTTTTCCACTAGAAACAATGGAGGAAGAAGGGTTTAAAAAATAAAAATCCATAGGGAAAAATAGAAGTTCCTCACATTTTAACTGGGTTCCATGATTGGCCAAACTATAAACAAATCATGAACCCTTCACTTTATCAAGGTGAACCTCACATGGTTTTGTTTCCTGCAATTTGACTAACCACACACAAATTGTGTTACACGCCTCTACTAAAAGCTGTAGAGTTACTCGCACAAGTGTGTGCCCCTAGTGGCATGATTTCCAAAATCCATGTGGTCTTCTACAGACCACTGTCTATCCAAACATGGTTACACCTAACCATGTGTCTTTGGTTTCAATGTTTTCTCCTAACTATGAAACCCAACTTTTTTCTCCAAAATCTTAGATCTATGCTCCAAATAAGCCCCATACACCCATGATACTTCTATGATATCATTAAAAAACATATTTGGCCAAAATAAAAAAGTTATATTGAAAATAAAAACATTAATACCTCATAGGAAAACAATGGATCTTATAGGCATGATCTATATCTATATCCTCATCCCTAAAATTGGAAATGATAATGTCGCTTATGTGTAGGAAAGACAACCGCCTCAGGAGTCGATGTGACACATTTTCCATCAACACCTTTCATTGGGGGATATGATGATGGATATAAATTATATATATATAATTTATAATTTAGATATTCATATTTATTTATTAAATAATATATTTTTTCTAACTTTGTATTTCTTAGGGGATACGATAACATCAATCGTCTGTATGGTGGACTATAGACCCGTGAAGTGATGTGATTAGTATTTCACTAATTCTTTACATGGAAGGTGATAAAGATAATATTAAAGATTATATGTGATATAAATGACATTATTATTACACTAATTATCTATTTATGATTATTAAATGATAATATATCATTACATTTCTTACCTTTTTACTTGTTGAATGATGAAAACATTGTTCGTGTACGTGTAGACTACCACCTTCACAAAGAGATGTGACTCTCTCTTTTCATCACCAAACCAAAATGATGATATTTATATTTATATTGAATATATAATATGATATTATGAACATTATATAATGGTAATATATTACATACCTAATTTCTATATTAATCATTAAAAATGGAATCATTGGTCATTCGTACATACGACCTACCATTTCCATGATTGTAACATTCTTCATTTCTCAAAAACATATTTCATGATTGATATTAGAAGTATAATTTATTTAAAAATAAGATAATTATTTAATGTTTTTTATTTTAAATATGATTAAACAATATAATATTTACAAAAACTATAACTTTTATGTCCAAGCACGCAGGAACAAATATGATAATTAACACTCAAAACAAGTAAAATAATCAAATATTAATAATGAACAGGTGATAAGATGTTATAACATGATAAAATATTATATTATAAATATAAATATGGTTCGAGTATAAGTTAAAAACATGTTAAAAACACTATACAAGAGGTTAAATCATGTTCAAACAAAAGGAAACATTAAGTAAGTGATTTTGTTTCCATTTCCTTTCATTGAGGCATATTGTAATGTTATACACCTAATTTCGTTTTGATGGTGTATATGCTAACCATTTGACATGTAATATCATGATCCATTGAAAATTTATGGTATTGAATGTTTCAATTTTAATTATTTCATCCAATGGATTTTTACATGAGAATTATCAAGTGGAAAAGGTTATTGTACAATCTCATTTTCTATTATGATGGTTAACATTGTCTTGAAATAATCACTTCCTTATGATAATTTTTAATTGTAAATTAAATTTCTCTAAAATATCCCTATTATTTTGTTATGGATATTATTATTGACTAATAAATATAGAATGTTTACACATAGTTCTTACTTTTAAGGTTATTTGATTAACTAGGGGAAATTTGATAACTCCTTATACTTTAATCAATATAGATATTTATTGATAAGGCACGTTATTCATGAATTAAATTGATTATTTGATATATGATAAATTATTGTGACATGAAGACATGGTTGAGTCCTAGTTATAGATATCCCTTTGATTTAATTACATGTCACATGAGAAAAATCATTTGGGAAAATTAAATGGTCTTGTACCTATAGTTTTACACCATCTTGTGAAAGGTATTGACAACAGAGGTATCATGATACCTGAGATCATTGAATCCAATAATTAATTATTTACTTCATTGAGAATATAATAATTATTATTTTCCAATATATTTTCATTATGATATTATCTATATATTATTTTCATTCTTATTTATTGATTAAACGTCATGTGGTTTTAGTAATGTACATTCCAATATTAATTATTCCTTATCTTTTCATGATAGTCAAGTTATTTAAATGGAATGTGTGTTTAGTTATTTACCTTTCCATGTTGATTGTTCTTATTGATTAATGATATATTATGTTACACATAACCCTTAATAATAATTTTATCTCACCCTTATTTTGTTTCCTTTCCCTAGGTTATGAAGATTAATCCTCTAAATGAGTTTCATTAATGTTGAGTATTTTATTTTCTTATGTTTTATTTTTTATTCCCAATTTAAAATGGGTAATATATATTTTTATGTTTCTTCAAAAACACATAACTAATTGGTCCTTTTGGATTATATCCTTTGTATCTATGCCAATTTAATAAAATAGACACCAGCTCTAAGATATTAGATTCAGGGTCATTACAATTTTTGAGAGGATCTTCAAGATATTTTTTACTAGGTATCACTTTATGTAAGGATTAGAGTCTTTTTGGGTTTATTTTATTTTTTCTTGACCTTAAATTTTTCTTTTCTAGATATGTGAAAATAGTGAGGTTAGATTAATTTTTTTTCTATTATTGAAGACAAATCAGTGGGTGATACACAATAGGAAGGCTATTACAAGTCCAAGGTATGAGGGCCCTAAAATTATTTGACCATTATGTGAATGTATACGTAATGTGTTATGAGGGAGGATATAGTTGAGTTGAGGTTATTATAAAACCAATTTTAGTTTCCATGGACTATAGGATATCCCCAGGTGCATCTTGTTGATTTAAGGGGCTAAAAGAGTTAGTTTAGGGTTTTGGGGTCATCATTGAGAGCAGTCTATAAGTAAAGTGTGTGATTTGTATGTGAATTTTTGATTCAGTGTCATGTGAGATTGGGATAAATTATAGGGCTACATTTATTACCTTCCTTACATGTATTGAGAGATGTATGTAGCCATCATATTGATATACCATTCATGGGATATAGTCGTCTTGAGGATCAGGATGTTGTTCTTATGGGTATACATATTCTTCAGTCATTCGGAGATGTTGATTCACCAGGGATATTTGGTATGAACCTTTGGTTCCCTTGTATGGTATGATGGTGAAATATTTTTCCTTAGAAATAGGGTGATTGTGTTTCAATGGGAATGTAGACATAGGATATTTTTGTTACCATGTAGCATAATGGATATTTCCACTTGATCAAGTATATATGGAACAGGTTGTGATGACACATAGAATGCAAGTAGGGCCATATATAAATATTGTGGATTGGGTTGATGTAATTTCTTATCCTTAGTCTATAGGAGGGATACATTGTAGTTATTGTCCATATATTGAGGTGGTGTCTTGAAAATGAATTGCATGGGGTCCTTTGGACACTTTTTTAGAGAGGGAAAACTCCATTAGTGGTGAAAGGTATTAAATATAGTTGTGTGATGATTAAGATACCACAAAGCATGGATATAGATTCCAATTATACATGACAATGATATGATATCACTTTTGATATAATTTGGTAAGATAAAAGACAATGTAAGCCTATACATTTTTTTAAGATGTGCATACATCATCTCACTTTTTTACTAGAGAAATTATATAGGTGAAGGTATAGTACCCCAAGAATATATAGGTTTCATGTATTTTTATTTTGTCTTCACATCTTGTTGTGCATGAGCTTATATATGATTTAATATTTTCAAGGGAACTTAGGTGGGGTCATAATGAATTTCATACTCACACCCTATATGGAAATCTCATTGAACATGAAAATCCACGACTAATTTTTCATGATACAGCTCTACCCTAATGCTGAAGTTTATGTAGGTTAGTGATATGTGGTTATGAGTTGGTTAGTGATTGATGTTGAAGATAAAGCTAAGTGGATCATAAATATCAAAAGATTTAATATCATGTTTTTTGGTTTTTTTGTTTGATTTATATAACTATCACGTATTGAGTATATTTTTTTATTATAAATTTATATTATCTATATTTCACTTCATTTGGTTTATAAAGAGTTTCATAATTTTATTTTTTTGTTATTTAAGTAATTCTAATTGAATTTTTTCATTATTTTTTACATCATGAATAGAGGGTATGGACTCGCATTGATTGCACCACAGACCCTCATTAATAGTTGGAATCCTTTTAGGTATGAAGTGTAATGAATGAGGTATCATTTCATCACTATATTAAATCTATTCAAGTGTTCTGGTTTTGGAAGTGTTTCTATTTAAATATAGTATAAGAACCTATATTTCAGATTTTTTATTTGGTTACATTTAATTAGAGGAAAAATATTCCCTAATTTTTTACATTAATCTAAGCATGTTTTACATCATATTATATTATTCATTCCATTTAATAAAATTTATTCATTTATTTTCTTTAAAATAATCTTCCTGTGATATTCTATATCTGTTGGTTGATGAAAATTGAATCATTAGTGGCTGAGTCACTTGTGTTGTAAGAGGTCAATTATAAAAGATTTGTTTTTAATAATTTATCTTATTCATTCATAAATCACTGTTTAAATTTTGAAATTTACTTAGATATAGTTTATAATTAATAATTTTATAATTATTTAATGAAAATGAGTTTTTATGTGTGGAAATATGAGATACAATATAGAATAAAATTATAAAAAAATAGTTTTTTACATTTATAAAATGGTTTATACTTTAATGAATATTAGTTTCTTCAGTTCTTTAAATAAAATAGATGAATTTTTAAAACTATAATTTATAGATTAAATTATATTGAAGATAAATAACACTGATAAAAATTAAAATAATTTATTTTTTATGGTATGTAATAAATATTTTTAATTAATATTGGGTTTTTAGAGGTTATATGTGAAATCGGGTGTTTCAAAGGTTTTTTGGATGGCTCATGGAGAATTTAGTATATATTAAATTAAAGAAATATCTTATTGAATAAATTGTGATATATATAAAAAATTAATCAAGTGAATAAAAATTTATTAAAATGAAATGTAAAAAATTATTATGAATAAAAAAATTCAAAAATAATTGATAATTTATTTTTATTTGATATAAAATAATATTAAAATATCATATTGATTAATAGGGTCACTTTTCAATAAAAATTATTTTATTTATATTTTTTAATTCTTAAAATAATTATTTTTTAATTTTTAATTTTAATTTTATTAAATTAAATTCATTTTGAATTCATCAGAATAAAGTTTTTAGAGTTAATTTTGGGGATTTATCAAAAATGGTTTATTTTTAGGTGAACGGTGAAAAATATAGCCTTCTAAAATACTGTATATTTTTCTCTGATTAATTATTCATAATATAAATTTTAGTTTTTAATTATTTTTAAAGCCACATAATGATTATTTTTTATTTATAAAGAAATAAATTTCATGGAGATCAATTCTATACGTGATTTTTGTTTAATGTCATTTTTAGTCTTAAAAAGAATTTTTCTAATCCTTTTTCTATTACTTTTGTTTATTTATATTAGTATAATGTTTAACACTTATGAAAATTAATCTTTTAAAATGGATTTAATATATGGAATCATTTGTTTAAAACTACGTAATATGGCGCATTTTATTTTTTGTTACATAATTCAGTTACTATAGTAAAAGTTTGTCACTATGTTAAGGGTAAAAGGTGTTAAAATGGGATTGAAAAAAGATACAAAGATTAAGTTATCACTAAACCTTGTTTAATTTGATTTTATGAGTTTATTGAGATATAAATTGTTCCTATATTTTAAATTGAACTAAATTGGAGAATCCTTTCATGAGAAATACTATTATTATATTTAAATGTTTTTATTATTTATAATGGTGACACACCACTCACATATAAAAGGGAACCTCCTAAACTAATTTCTTCTAACTCATTGATCACACTATATCAACCAATATCTACCCAAATACCTTCCTATCATCTAATCAACAACTAAGAGGTTATATTATTCCAAATAGAAAATCTAAGAATCCTTAACTTGTTTTCCAAAAGAGTTTATCCAAAGAATTGGAATATATTCTAACCAAGCTCTCTCTAATTTCAATATTCATAATTTATATTCAAATAGTCAAGAAATATCTTACTATAATGAAAATTTTTGATTTCCATAATAAAATTTCATTATATTCATGGAACATACATTATATGATTCCTTTATATCAATTGAAAACTAACAACTTTATCCATGCGTACGTGCAAACTACTGCCTCTTCGCAAGACAAATTTCATTGTTCATCACCACCTCACATGGATTGAAATATATATGGATTAATTAAAACATGTAATACTTTTTAGATATATATTATTTTATAAATATAAAATATTATCCAATTTCCTTTCCTCCCATATTTAGAACAATGAAAATTTCACTCGTATGTACGTGTACTCTACCACCTCCATGTATAAGATAATTATTTTTCCATTAATACTATACATGGATTGTTTAAATATGAATTTTATAAAAAAAATGGTTATTTATAATAATATTATGTCTCTATAAAAGTGATATTATCAATAAATAATAACATTTTATTACTAATTCAATTCTTATGTTGTGTTCTTAATTTGGTCTATTTTACCCCCTACATGATCATTTTTATAATGCATATGTCATTAAAGAATAAGGGATATTATATACTATTAAAAATATGTAATAATTATTAAATAATTATTTTTTAACAAAAATATTTAATGGTAATATATGTGTGTTTGTGTGTGATTTGATGTGTTGTGTTCTTTGATAAAATCAATTCTTTCTACAAAATCAAAAAACCTTAAAAATGTTATTTTCATTCTTTCCATGTGAATTAAAATACTAATTTTTGTTAAATATCCATGTAATAGTAGAATAATTAGAATTAAATTTTTAAAATAATCATTAACATTCTTTAGGTGATGAAACCATGGCCAATGTGCACTGACTGAAACTGCTGAATCAAAATATGCATAGGATACAAGGTTGTCGACACGCAAACAATGATTTTTTTAAATTAATTATTTATAATATTGTAAGTTAAAATTAATAAATAATAATATATTATAGAATAATTATTAATATGTTAATTTTATATATTTATAGAAATTCTAAATTAATTATTCATAAGGTTGTACCATGTTCAACAAAAAAGAAGTATGAGGTATGGGGATTTTTAATTCAATTTTCGTTCATTAGATTGTACCACATCTTAGTTTTTTATGATATTATAATATTATTTTACTTATAAAATATCATATATTATTTTCTATTTACATTAGTTTTTTTGGGATTTAATTTTTTTTTGAAATAATCATTTCATTGGTGGATTCCTTTATTAATTATTACAATCTTTATAAGGGTTCTTCTTCTCAATTTCAAATTCCTTATGACATGTTTCATGTTTTGCACCATTATTTCCATTATATTTTGAAATTACTACCAAATGAATTTATTTTAATGCATTATTTCCTAGGAATTATTTTTCTTATATAATCATTTTATGTTCTTTAATTCAATTGATTTCTTATTCAAGCATTACCAAAGTTATAATGGTTTCTCATATCAGATTCCTTCTTTGAGAACTATCTTGTTTGATTCGCCTGTATTAATTTATATAGTGAATATATTTTATCCTATAAATTTAATATCATGAATCACTTTATTCTAATTTTATTTTTAGTATAATAAAAAAAATTAATTATTATTTTTTATTTTAAAGGATTAAATGGATTTTAGTTTTGAACCTTATTTTAAATATTTAAGACTCATTCTCTTCTATTAGGAAGTTCTTAAAATATTTTTATTCAAATTTTTATATATAACTAAACATTTTATTAAGGAATATTCAATTAACATCATCTTTGTTTATAAATGAATAAAAATAAACCTTTCAAACATTTCCTGTAAGACTCACTTTTTACTTTCTTTACAAAAGTGTGAAAATGATTATTTTTAATGTATATGACGTGAATATATTTTCCTTACATGATTTAATTTTAATCATTACAAAGATTAATATACAATTTCACATTTTTTTCAAAGTAAATAAACTTCTTATTATTCAATGAAATTATATTTCTTAAAGGGGTTATCAAAAGAAGATGATATTTTTTTTCAAATCAAATTTCTAATGATTTTAAAGATGTGTTTTTCATTCATTCCGTCATCATTTAAATGATTCTCAGGATTCATTGGTTATATATTCTAATGATTAGATCCGCCCTATTTTTCTTGATGTCTTATTATAAAAATTTATGTTAATTTGTAGGAAAATTATTTTTTCCCATGTTATTTAAGATATAAAGAAATATTGATTTTTTTATGATTTTTATGATGAATGTGAATGATCCCACGTTTTTTATTCATTTTATTTTTCTTATGAATTTTATAAAATTATGGGTTGGTGTAACATCCCAGATCTGGGTGCTGCCCAAAGGTGCCCCATACCTAGTTGGTCACATGGTTTCAAGCTCATTTCCCTAAATGCTAGAGGTTTCTGACTATTAGTGAGGGCCTCGGATGTGATAGTGGGTAAAGAACTCCCTCACTGGCAGAGTAACACAATAGAAACAAAGAGTAAATAGTAGTAGAAGTCATAATACTATACAATAGAAGTAAAAAATGAAATAATGGTAGTATAAACAACTATAGCATATATAAATAAATGTTTCATGTCACGTGTAACTAGGAATGCTTCCAAACAAGTCACAATGTTGGAAATAGAATATTGAAACCAAAGAACATAAAATAATAAACTCCAATAGAATCACAAGCCTCATCTTGGTCCCATGCTCTGTATCTCCAACTACATTCAAGTACCTGATGATGAAGGGAGATTTCCCATATCTATACCTCCAAACCATATAATCTGTTTGGACCCAAAATCATGACCCAAAGAGGGTGTGAGATGAATCTCGGAAGGAAACCTTGAAAAGATTTGTGCCTAAATTTTAGCGAGTATATATATAGCAGGAAATATGCAAAATTAAGCAATAAAAAATGATGTACTCAAAAGTAAACATCTTATAGTTTCCAATTACATGAATTTAAATTTATTTATTATTCATAAAATTTAATAATGAAATCATGGGATCTATCCTATGCTTTGTATCCCCTGTGTAATAGAAAAACAGATGTCTCGGAATATCATTTAACAATCATATAAGAACAAGTCCAAGATTGTGTCTTGGCATAGAAGACTCGTCATAATCAACATTCAAAATATCACATTTACCCTCTAGGTAGCTCATACAGTCTAACACATATGGTCATGTGTTCCCACAAAAACAATGACTCTATGAGGAAGCACTCGCCATCAATTTCCCCTATGGTCTTTTAACTATAACTACAGACTATGTGAGGAAGCACTCAATGTCCATTCCCACTGTGGTATCGAAATGGTATACTATAGACACTATGAGGGACAACTCACCATCCATCCACACTACGGTCTCGCAACGTAAATATAACACACTCTAGGGATGTCTTCAGTTTCAATTCCCCCCTATGGTCAAACTACACTAGGTTCTCATAGCCATGTGTAATAAAATCATACACAAACGATATTCAGTAGCCCAAAGTAATCTCAACTATTAAAAGGATAAGTAGCTACAATTCATAACATTGGAATTTAATAAGAAGCAATAAGAAATCAATTCCAACCTAATAATAAAGGAAAGGAAATAAGGTCTGCCTCATAGGCAACTTGGATCAAATGGCCATAAACATTAAAACAAGGAAATTCACCCACTAGGAGTCCCCTAAACATGCATTTTAGAAAAATAAATCAACGAAAACCCTTAAGCTATCAATCAATCTAAGGAAGATGACAACAAGGTTAAATTACTTAACACAAAATACTGGAATAACGGGTAATTAGTACTTAGGCATTTATAAATCAAAGAAAAACTCATGAGGGAAACAAACCACCTACCTTGATTTCATATGAGGAACAATCTGGAATTTCAACACTTGAATCGGACTAGAACATTGTTGATCTAAATAAAGGTTAAAATATTTTATCCTTGGTTAACACAATAAAGAGGAGAAATCAGAAATAGAGACTCTACGGAAAGTGATAACTCACCGGTGGTAATCCAATGCACTCGGTGGAACCTCAATCAAAGGTCGGACAAAGGAACGAGAGGCACTCAAAAATAATTGGTCATACATCGCTCTCATGTATGAGACATAGGAAGAAGAAATGAGTTCTAAAGATGAGATGCGACCCCAATCAGATTAATCAAATTAAAAGAAAAGTACACGACGTGTTCATTTAATGCACACATTAAGTACTAACATCAACTAGACCCCGCTTTAGGCGGCCCACAAGGCCATGTACTCATCTATTACACAGCCAGTACAAGGCTACCCTTTGTAACTGGGTACAGGGTGTGTACTCAAGATGACACGACGTGTACTTAGAAAATTTACAAAATATTCATTTTTCCTATAAAATCCATGAAATCAATATCCATTCCTGAAATAAAGATCTGGGTTCTAAAAAATTCCCCCCTTAAATTAATTTGTCCCCGAATTTCCCTTCCATGGGTGGTGAAGAAGAAACTTCAAACTACTCATTCCATTGTGATCGTATGTCGGTCTCCCTCTCCCAAGTCCCGTCCAGTACTTGTCTGGGCTACCTTGGAACCCGTACCAAAGGAACAGACCATCCATGGAGAACCTTTTTAATGCAATACACAATCCATATAGGGTCCTTATCAAAGGATGAATCCACCTCCCACTCAACCTCCTCGAGTTTAAAAATTTGAGACGAGAATGAAAAGTAATTCCATGGCTGAGAAACATGGAAGATGTCATGCATAGCCTAGTACCTCTGAGGTAACTGAAACTGATAGGCAATCGGCCTAACTCTCTCTAAAACCTCAAACAACTTGACATATCTTAGTGAAGGATTTCCATGTCTCTTAATCCACCTACGTCCCAACCTCTGTGTGACATGAAAGAAATCCCGATCTTTGAACTCGAACTCCATAGGTGATCCATATCGACCAGCAAAAGATTTCTGGAAAGACTGTGTAGTAGCCATCCTCTTTCATATCCACTCCACCTACTCAGTGGTCTCTTGGACAAGATGAGTTCCCAGTATAGCAATCTATCCTGCCTCTAGCCAAAACAGGGGTGATGGTCATGGCCTACCGTACAAAGCCTCATTAGGTTCCATCTGAATCATCGCCTGAAAACCGTGATTATAGTAAAAAAATACATAAGGAGTATGTTCCTATCCCAAGAACCCCTTAAATCAATGACAAATGCTCGAAGAATGTCCCCTAGCACCTGAATCATGTGCTCGGACTGGCTGTCTATTTGAGTATGGTAAGCTATACTCAAAAGTACATGTGTGACCAAAGTACCTTCCAAAAATGAAAACTACAATTGGCATCCTTGTTTGAAACAATAGAGTGGGGAATCCCATTAAAACATACAATCTATCCAATTTACAACCATACATGATCATTAACACTAAAATTTTACTTGATTAACAATAAATGCACAACCTTTGTGAGTCTATCAACAACAACCCATACTACATCATTCCATTGAGGTGACCTTGGTAGCCCTATCACAAAATCCATTGTTACATCATTCCACTTCCACCCAGGAATGTGTAACTATTGTAACATCCATTTCGGTAGTTGATGCTCCACCTTCACCTACTGATAGGTGGAACACCTCATCACAAAACCAGTAATATCTCTGTTCATACATAGCCACCAATACTGACTATGTAGATCTCAGTACACCTTGGTGACACCAGGACGAACCACCCACACTGAAAATTGAAAATTCCACAAAATCTCCTCACGTAAGTCTACTGACACCCATACGCGTCCATGAAAACTCAAGACCTCATCCTCACCTAAGTTCATCCCAGGAAAAGGGTCCTCTCCTGACACATTCTCCCATAGGACTAAGACTTCGTAATCTAATAGTTTCTTCATTTGCACTCGATATTTAAGAGTTGAGATAACAACTATAGAAGAAATAAATGTCTTCCCCTGTCTATCATGCACCTCCAAATGCATCTCAGAGAACATAGTCATAAGCTACCACTCACTACAGGCCTCCTGAACTGCTTGTATTTTATTCCTCCTACTCAACGCATCAGCCACCGTGTTCCCTTTCCAAGTCAAGTAGGTAATCTCAAAGTGAAAATACTAAAGGTACTCAACCTGCCTTTGCTGTCTCAAATTCAGATCATGCTGAGTAAAGATGCACTTAAGGATTTTTTAGTTAGTTAAAACTAAAAAATGATCCCCAAAAAGATAATGTCTCCAACAGCGTAAAGAATTCACAATTGTAGGTAACTTAAGATTGTGCACCGGTTAATTCCTATCATGTGGTCTCAACTACTGAGACCCATACACAAAAAATCCTTCCCCCTGAATTATCACTGCTCCCAGATCGATACCTGATGCATCACATTAAATGGTGTAACTCTTGATTATCTCTGGAAAAATCAATATCGGTGTGGAAGTAAACCTCCCCTTCACCTCCTAAAAGGTTGTGTTGCAAAATTCTATCCACAAGTACTTCACACATTTCTTAGTCAGCCTATCAGTGGCACTGATAATCATGAAAAGACTTGTATAAAATGCTAGTAGTAACCATCCATCCCAAGAAAACTTTTAACCTCAAAGATGTTGATTGGATGCTCCATGGAAACTACTGTTCTCACTCTCTCTGGGTACACTGATACTCTTATCTCTGAGACAACATGACTCAAGACGTGAATTTAGTCCAACCAAAAGTATCATTTTGAGAGCATAGCATATAAAAGATGCTCTCTCAGTGTACTCACAATGATATCAAGATTGGGGGCATGGTCATGTCATCTGTGTCAGTACACCAAAATTTTGTCCACAAAGACAACCACAAAACAATCCAAGTATAGATGGAACACTCGGTTCATCAGTGCTATGAATACTGTTAGCTCGTTCATGAGACTGATAAACATAACCACATACTTGTGTAGACCGTACCTACTCTGAAAGGCTATAAGAGGTATATATAATGGTCTAACATGCAACTGAGGATAACTAGATCTCAATTCAATATTTGAGAACACACAGACTCCTTGACGCTGATCAAAGAGATCATCATTACTTGGTAAGGAATATCGGTTCTCAACCATCAACTGGTTTATCTTCTGATAAACCACACAAATTCAGAGGGTACAAACCACATTCTTCAGAAATAGGGCAGGTGAACCCTAAATAGAAGTACTATGTCAGATGAATCTCTTTTCTTGAAATTACTCTAATTGCTTCTTGAGCTCCTATAACTTTGGTAACCATCCTATAAGGAGGAAAGGACACTAGTTCCGCCCCTAGAAAAATCTCAATAGAGAAATTTAACTATCTTTCTAGAGGTAAACTTAATAAGTTTTCTAGAAAGACATTTATGAAATGATCCACCTCTAGAGGAAAGTCCATCTATGAAGTCCTCTGTTCATCCAAATATAAACTAAGAATATGGGCTATAATTCATCCCAACCCATGATGCTTGGGTCCAATTTTGCTCACCTGGAAATCCCATTCTACCTTGTGTATAAATGATATTCCCTATCACGATGTGGAACTCATACTATGGTGATAGTAGTAAAAAAGTCCTATAATTTGACCAACTATTCCATTCCAAGAAATACATTGAATCGCGTCATCTCTAAGACATATATGTCCCACAAGAAGTGACACCCACCAACCAAAAGAGGGAACTCCTTGAACTAACGTACCCTAGATGTTCTATGCTCCAATAAAGTGTCTAGTGTCATAACATCCTCAAAAGTAAAGATACAAATCCCAATGCTCTCCACAATGATGAAATATATAAAATTATGGGAAGACCCTCTATCAAATGGAGAAGAATCTAAATCTAAGGCAACTAGAATCGTACCTCTAACTATAGGGGGTATGGGAACCAAATCCTACTGGGTCTTCTCCGCTACAAAAGTCTCACATGTATCGTGACCCTATGACCCTACTTGACTACCCTGAGCTGATCCACCATACTGTCACTAGAATCCTTCCATCTTGCTACCATGGCCATGACCTCCTCCTTGGCCTGAATGGTCGGACAAACTCCAGTTCCTTAACTGATTAGAAACTGGTGGTCCTGATCCAAAATGTGGTGTCGTAGAAGAACCCCTACCACTAGATTATGTTGAGAAAAACTAGCAAAAACCTTGAAGATGACCCATATGTCCACATGTTCGGCACTCAAATGGGTCTCTCGGGCACTGAGGTCCTGTATTCCCACTCTTAACACACTGGTAGCATACCACCTGGCTACCTAAATAAGTATCTCATCTACTCATATCTCTTCACATAGACTCCATGTGGCGCTTCCTACTATTAGTTGAAGGAGTTCCAACTCTTGATGCTGAACCACTGTGGATCATAGCTCTATAATCCCTCAGATTACACTTGGTGATCAGTGTTTGGTTGACTATAGAAGATACGGAAGTCAACCTGAAAATTGTTCACCTGGGATTGGATGTCATGTCTGAGACCATCCTCAAACTTCCTAGCTAGAAATAACTCATTTCCCCTTGGAATAGGTGAGAATCACTATATCTCTGTAAAGTGTGAAGAATACTCCATGACTAAAAGAGTTCCTTATTCCAAACCCATGAACTCTTCAGCTTGGTCATCCCTCAAGGTCTCCATGTAGAAATGGTCATAGAAAGTCCACTAGAACTCATCCCTAGCCATAACCCATTAGCATCCCACCATCTAATGGGGGAATCTCCAAGAATATACATTATGAGCTTCACCCTCCTCTCAAGAGTTGTATTGAGATGCTTGAAGATAGGTATCTTGGATTCAAACCATGACTTTCCATCTTGAGGTCCTTCGTCCCCTGAAAAAGTGGAAGGATACTGCTGATGAAAATCCTACGTCAACTCTTCCATAGATGGGGAAGGATGTTGTGCTCCCTGATATGTCTTCATAAACCTCATTAAGCCTTCTTGGAACTATGAATCTGCAACTAAGTTCAGTATCATAGCTGGTTCCAAGACATGCATGAAGGGAGGATCTACTGGTAGTCCCTTATCTATCATTTCTAGCATCTGATCATTTCCCTACACTTGGCATACAACTGGAGGACATCTCGGTGGAATTACTCTGCAAGGTCAAGCACACACCTTAGTTTTATGATTATCAAGGACTAAAACATAGATGTGAAAGAAATGAACAGGAGAAGAAAACATTCAGGTTTTTCAAAACAAGGTTACACCGTATGTATACCCTCTATATGACGTGCTCCCATAGGTTTCAATATGGGTGTTTAGCACTACTATGCCTAGTCGTGTAACACCCCATACACACGTCGTATTCCTCTAAATACACGGCGTGTACTTGAATTTTTCCTCCTACCTGAGTTCTTCTACATAGCTAAAACACATGGTTCTCCCCTGGGTAACACTACATGGTGTGTTCATTCAAGATATCGAATGTACCACTTATGATCTAACCATCTGTGGTGTTAATCACACATTTTGAGACATATTCAACTCTACACGGTGTGTAAGAATGGTACATGGTGTGTAAAACATAAGTTTTATCCAATTGTTTTCTTATTCACATGGCCGGATACATGGACTCTTCAGAATAATGTGTACTCCAAGTACACAGTGTTTTCTACAAAAATTCCCCAACCCCGTGTCTCTGCTCACATAGTCAGTCACACAATTAAAGTGTAAAGGACCTATACATATAGTACAAGGTGTGTACTTAAGAAAATTTGTTTCTTCCATAACAGAATAACACATGACATGCGTTCATAACACCACACACCATGTTGTCTGGTTTTCCATATAGTGGACCTCTAAAACTCCTCAGAACCCCTTAAAAACTTATAATTTTTTCTAAGGAATGACAAATTCTGACACGTGATAGTCCATACTCCCCCGAATCAAAGTTTGGCATCCTTATTCACATCATAACTAGAATAAATTCAATTAAGTTAAAACATGATCCAATTTTTTTTTATATAAGTGGGCTCATAACCCAAAATTCCCAGGATCAAAACCTGCCTTTTATAAAACTTTATAAAGTCTAGGATTCGGGTGTCACCCAAAGGTACCCTATACCCAGTTGGTCACATGTCCTCAAACACATTTCCCCAAATACCAAAGACTTTCAAATAGCATCGAGGGCCTTGTGTGTGATAGTGGGGAAACTATTCCCTCATTGGCAGACTAACAAAGAATAAAAAAATAGTAAATAGTAGCAAAAGCAGTGATACCATACAACAGAAGTAAACAACATAATATTGAGACTATAAACAACTGTATCATATATAAATAAATTATGCATGTAACATGTAACTACGAAAGTTTCCAAAAAAGTTACAATGTTGGATATACTATACATAAACCAAAGTACATAAAATAGTAAACTCCAATATCATCGCAAGCCTAAACTTGTTCCCATGCTCTCCAGATCCAATAGTAATGAAGTACCTAATGGAGAAGGGTGCAATAACTTATCCATACCTACCACCATATAATATTTTTGGGCCCAAAAGAATGACCCAAACAAGGTGTGAGACTAATCCCAGTAGGCAACCACCAAAATATTTGTGCCAAACTATCAGCGAGTATATATATTTTAATCAATATGAAGAATGAAGAAATAAACAAGGAATTACTCAAAAGTAAACAATCCAATAGTTTCCAATTAATTCTTTTAAATTTATTGATTAAATATAACACATCAGAAAATACAATAAGTAGTAGTGGAAGCAGAAATACCATACAACAGAAGTAAATAATAGAAGATAGATAATATAAACAACTACAACATATATAAATAAATGATGCATGTCCCATGTAACTAGGAAAGTAGTCAACCTAGTTATAATGCTGGAAATACATAAACGAAACCAAAGTATAGAAAAACATAAACTCCTTTAGCATTGCATGCATCATCCGGGTTTCATGATCTCCAACTCTAATAACAATCAAGTACCTGATGAAGAAGGGTGTTTCCCCTATCTATACCTACAACCATATAATTTGTTTGGTCCCTAAAGCATGACCCAAATGTTGGAGTTGGTGGTCTAGAACCAACTACTTTGTAATTTATTCATTAAATAAAAGCCTTATCACATCTTGATTGTTCTTCTGCGTGACATGTCATGTGATAATGTCCTAAGGACAGCTGTTGCATTAACGGGTCGTAGCGGATCCCTGCTATGATGAGAACCCGAAAGTGCCATAACACTGTTATTGAATGTATGTTCTATGGCCGGATGATATTATTTGAGGGACACAAATAATACAGGTCATTAGGGGTGAGGACTCATAAAACTTTGAGGCACCTTCTCATGGTGTGCGCCCTTGGTAATATCCAGGAGGATATTAAGAGAACGAGACCCGCCAGTAGGAAATCCACATTTCATAGTGTCATTGGATGTTCCTATCTACGGACGTGTGTATTGATCCTTAGACGTTAAGATTATTATTAATGGGTATTATAACTCATGCACTTAGATGTATTGACGAAAACTGTGATGACACACTGTTCGCAGCGAGGTAGGATACGTTGGGTGTGTCACGAGTAATACCGCATTAATAGATAATGCGAGAAAGGATTTGTCCCTTCCGTTCCATAATGGAAGTAGATATCTCAGGCCCTTTGATGGAATTGATATAGCCTAAATAAATGCATGGCCATGGTAAGGTATGGGAAAGTTCAATTCCGGGAAGTCAAAGAAAGAATAATCAAGCACATGGGTTGATGGCACTAGCATGCAACCCGCTTGATTGGAGATATCGAGACAAAGGGATTATATTACACGGTAAGCGTTCGTAGGAGGTGACACGTCATTGCGGCGTTAACTTCTTTCTCTATGGGTTCCTTGGCGTGTTGCTAGACGCTAACCTTCGACTTTAGGCAAGCTCAGCATAATGCCACTAAGAAAGAGGCCTAGAGGGTCACACACTAAGTGTGTCCATGTATCTCAGTTAAATATTAATTTAACAAGTTAAATAAATATTATTCCCGAATTTGGTTTAATAATTATTTAAGGATGTCTGATCGCATTTATTTTGACACTAGTTATTCGAGAGAATATATTGTGGATAAAATAATATATTTATTAGCGAGTAATGAAGTTACATTTATTTAAGAAATAAATAGTCATTACTCAAGGTCTAATAAATGTGGTGGAGAAAAATGGAAAATAAAAGTACACGTCGTGTATATTAAATATACACGCTGTGTAGTTTTATGGAAAACAAGTACACGCCATGTATTAATTATTACACGTCGTGTAGTTTTTACAATTGGGATTTTGACGATTTAATATTGTTTTATTAAATGATATTTATTATAATCAGCGTGGGAACATGTCAAGGAATTAATAATTCGACATGGTGGTTTTCAATAAGAGATAATGAAATAAATCAAATGCGTAACGCGTTTATTTATTGTCATAACTCTATTAACCTCAAACCTGATTATAAATATCCTCGCAACCCCAACTTTTTTTTGAAGAGCTGTTGTTGTGCACAACAGATTTTTAAATACTCTCAAGCAAAGAGAGAATTCCCTTTCCACCAAGAACGCCCTCAAGTTATGAGAGCAAGATCCTCCACCGGATCAAGGCGGTCGAAGGCGGACATCGCAAGCGAAGGTTCTTCTGTGCTAGCACCCAGAGATCTCTTCAGTGATGTCCGGAGATATGTGACACACGTGTGGATCACCGCTAGAGGAATCTTACACTTGGATTCTACGATGCGACGACGGATCGCCGAATCGTGACCGGACACATCAACGAAGAAAGAATTCCAACAAGTTAATTATTATGCATTAATTAAATTAATTATAATCAACATATGATGATCCTCCTCAAGGGTTTCGAGACTCTTATTTTCTTTTCATTCTTCGTTCTATTTCGAATATTCGGCGTTTTATATCATGACGGATCTCGGATTGAACGTTGTTTAACGTTAAAATTAAAGTTGGGCAAACCCACCAACGCGCTTCTGCTACGCCCGGAACCTACAAGTGGTATCAGAGGGGTCATATCGTTGGTTATAATTATTTAGTTTTTTGTTGGTGATTTACGCATTTAATAATTTAGTTATTTCAATTCATGTTTAATCATTCTGGAAATCTGAATATCGAGATCTGTTCCTCCTCTATCGTTTCTCGTTCACCTCACAGAAACAGATTTTTCTTTTAATTTTTTATTTAAATAAAATAGAGGAACTCATCCGGAGGAGCCAAATGTTTCTGGCCATATAACACCAGAATACACGGTGTGTATTCGAAAGTACACACCGTGTAGTCTAGGTTCAATGCATTGAATGATCCGCCAAATTAGGCCGTGTATTGGATTATTTCTAAGAATTTAAGACACCGTGTGTTAACCAGAAACAGGTGGCACACGGTTTCTAGAATACATGTCGTGTGGTCCAATGAACACGGCGTGTAGTCCCTTCGGGTTAGGGTTGGGTCGTGTACTCCGTACATAGCCTTCCTGGCTGGAAACCGTGTAACGCGGAAACTACACGGCGTGTGTCCCACTGTACACACCGTGTACTCCGAAAATTTCTGAAGTACATTAACACGCCCTATCCCCGGGCGTGTACTTCGGATTGACGGTTAAGAAAAAGTACATGCCTTATAGTCGGAACTAAACGCCGTGTACTCACCCAAATTACGCAGATTTATTAAAATTTATTATTATATTATACAAACCCTTGAGACGTGTACCATAGTGCAGGTGTAAAGCTGAGGCACAACACGTGATAGGTGTTTTATATATATGTGTTTAATTTAACATCTGCGTAATAAATGGGAATTCGTCGGGTTTCCTCCAAGGTACAAGTTGTGTACAAGGATAATTTTAAATGAATTTATTTGTTTAAAATTATGATCGATGAGAATCTCAAGGAAATTCAGAAAAGGGATTTAAGATAAAAGGATTGATTAATTGAAGATAATTAATTGATTCGAGCGTGATTTATCTTAAACAAGAACGATTAAATAATTGAATGCTAGTTTTATTTATGCGTAAATATAGTTGCATGTATGGATGATCATGAGCTAGACCGAGACCTTTGTATGTGAATGGTTTCTTTTAATTTATTAATTTAAATTAAATTTGTTGGCCTGCGATCCATCTTCTCATTAATATGTAGGGCCTGCGTGCCCAAGGATTCTTTTATGTAAAAACCCCTTTTTTCCCCTCACCTGCGTGTGAGATAAATGAATTGTAATTGATGGAGCTCCCAAGCTATTGGAGGCGGCTCAAGTCAGGAGCCAAGATGAAACCAATCCAAGGAGATACAAAGGTGGACAGGTGGAAAGCTGTAAACACGAACCCGAAAGGTTCAAGGTGTTTCTCCCCTAGGTCTTGGGTTAATTTATCAACCGCTAGATAAACTAACCAATAGAAAAGCTCATGATCATACCATTTATTTTATTTCTGTCATTTTCATGGTTTATTTATTGTGGGTGTGTTGTCACGATCACACAATTAATGAATTAAATGAGCATGCAAGATGGAACTAAAATAAAATTGGCTTATATGTAAATATTATCTTAGACATGGTTAATCACTTAAGTATATCCCACTTAATATTAACAAGCATGTAATCAAAGATAATAAAATGGCAATTTACGTATAAGGATAAAATCCCTCAAAATAAATATTAAGTCGGCATAGCCTTCAATAATCTTGGTTAGAATCGAACCATAGTTCAAAGTGCTTGACCAACCCTAGTTGGGGTGATTTCAATTATCGGGGAATTCTAATTCAAGGTTTTGGGTTGACTTGACTTGGTTCGCATCAAGGGTTGACTGCCACAGCAGGACTTGGTGTGACCAAGAGGAAAAGGTTGAGGAAATCCAAAAAGGATTTCAGGATTGGGGAGTCCACTCAGTAGATCAAGGAACTGCGAGTTAATGCAGTTGGCATTTGGAATGCCTACCTAAAACCCTTCAAGTTGCTTGACCAACCCTAGTTGGGGTAATGCGAAGGGCAATATGGGTCTTTCCCACTAGAATATTCACGCAATATAATATTCTGAAGTCAGTGGTGAGGGATATTAGATTTCGATAAAATAGTGGGAGACTAATAAGTATTAATTAATTTTTTTCCCAATTTTTATAATAAAGTACTAAACCTTTTCTCATCTTAAATTGTAGAAATGACAAGAAAATGACTTCAAACATATCATTGCGCACCATACTCGAAAAAGAAAACCATCTCACTGGAACCAATTTCCAAGAGTGGCAGAGGCGTTTAGGCGTCGTCCTTCACCACGAAAGGAAATTATATTTGCTGGAAGAGCCTATTCCAGTTGTGCCTAAGAAAGAGGCTAGTAATGAGGAATTATCTCTCTACATAAAACACATGGATGATGCCACAGATGTCCAGTGTTTCATGCTATCGGCCATGTCTAATGAGCTCTTGAAGCAACATGAAAACATGGATGTGTATAGCCTGATGTCTCACCTTAAAGATCTATACCAAGAGAAGGCGAGACAGGAGAGGTATGAGATCTCCAATGCTTTGTTTACCACGAATCTTGGAGAGTCTGCGCCAGCTGGGCCTCATGTGGTCAAGCTTATTGGCTACATTGAACGCTTGGACATCTTAGGGATTAAATTCCCAAATGAGTTGCGTACAGATCTCATCCTAGAATCATTGCCCAAGACCTTCTCTAGCTTCATTGTAAACTATAAAATGAGCGGCAATGAGAAGAGTCTATCAGAGCTTCTGACCTTGATTCGCCAGGTAAATAAGGACATGGGGCGTGACAAACCCGTGTTCCTTATGGTGAACAAGAAAAGGAAGGACAAGGCAAAGGGGACAAAGACTTATAAACGGTCTGAAGCCCCTGAGCACCGTCCCTCCAAGAAGGGGAAGATCCAGAGGCAGGGAAAGGAACAGGAAGCAGTTTTTTTTTGCATGTGGCAAGCAGGGCCACTAGAAGAGGAACTACACCCAGAAGCGTGGGGACGCTAAAGGTGCATTCGTTATCGAGTGCAATATTTCTATTTCTACACATTGGGTATTAGATACAGTTTGTGGGGCTCACATATGTATTCAAATGCAGGAACCAAGTATATTTAGAAAGATCTCCAGAGGAGAGGTGGATCTTCGAGCTACCAATGGCGCAAGGCTGGCTGCGTTGGCTATTGGCGACTATCACCTCTCATTTCCAACTAGCATGATTTTGGTTTTACAAAACTGTTATTTTGTGCCTAGTGTTACCAAGAACATAATTTCTGTATCTTGTTTGGATATGGATGGATTTATTTTCAAGTTTGGAAATAAGGGTTGTCTCTTTTATAAGAACAACATATGTTATGATATGGCACATTTGAATAATGGTTTGTATGTATTAAATTACGAAAACCAAGTGTTGGCAATTGATAATGAAACAAACTCACATGACTCATACATCACCCAGTTATGGAATCACCGCCTTGGTCATGTGAACGAGAAGCACTTGACAAAGCTCTGCCAAGATAGATATTTAGACTCTATTGAGCTAAAACAACTTGATAGATGTCACACTTGTTTACAAGGAAAAATGACCAAGCCGCCTTTTGGTGGACAAGGTGAAAGGGCCACAGAGCTTCTAGGATTGGTACACACAGATGTGTGTGGACCATTTCCAGTAGAAGCTAGTGGTGGATATTCTTACTTTATTACTTTTACTGATGATTTGAGTAGATATGGCTATGTCTACTTAATGAGGTATAAGTCAGAGTCCTTAGAGAAATTTAAGGAATTCATGAATGAAGTAGAGAATCAACTTGGTAAGAAGATAAAGAAGCTTCGATCGGATCGAGGTAGAGAATATCTGAACCAAGAGTTCATCGATCTTCTACGAGAGTCTGGGATTCTATCTCAGCTCACTCCTCCTTATACACCACAGTGGAATGGTGTTAGTGAAAGGAGGAACCGCACCTTGTTGGACATGGTGAGGTCGATGATGAGTCATGCAGATCTTCCATTATCCTTTTGGGGATATGCATTACAAACTGCAGCATACACATTAAATCGAGTACCAACTAAGGAGGCAAATGGAATTCCATCTGAGTTATGGAATGGAAGGAAACCCACTTTGTCGCACACACGTGTATGGGGATGCGAGGTGTTTGTTAAGGCCTTCTCAGTCAACAAACTAGCACCCCGGGGCACGAAGTGTATCTTTATAGGATATCCCAAGGAAAAAAAGGATATTACTTATATAACCCCCAAGACAAGAAAGTGATTGTCGCCAGACAAGCCGTCTTTCTTGATAGGGAGCACATCCTCAAGAAGGATAGTGGGAGAAATATTGACTTCGACGAAGTTGATGCTCAAGATACACAGGAGTTGGTATAGGAACAAGTTCCATAGGTCCCCATGGAAGAGGTTCCAGAAACAAAAGTACTGCGTAGGAGCTAAAGAGAGGTAAGGGAACCAGAGATATTTGGTTTCCTAGTCACCGAGTATGGTGAATCATTATTGTTGAACAATGATGAACCTCTCTCCTACAAGGAAGCAGTAGAAAGCTCAGAAGTTGCAAGATGGCTAGAAGCTATGAATTCTGAGATGGATTCCATGTAACAGAACCAAGTTTGGGTTCTGGTCGATGAGCCAGTTGATGTAAAGCCTATTGGATGCAAATGGGTATTAAAAAGAAAGATGGACATGGAAGGTCAAGTTAACACCTATAAAGAAAGGCTAGTGGCTAAAGGATTCAGACAGCGTCAAGGGATTGACTATGATGAAACCTTCTCGCCAGTTTCCATGTTTAAATCCATAAGAATCATACTTGCCATAGCAGCTTACCATGACTACGAGATTTGGCTGATGGATGTCAAAACAGCAATCCTTAACGAGAACCTTCAGGAAGATGTCTATATGACACAACCAGAAGGGTTTGTGACACCAGGTGAAGCCAAACGGGTTTCCAAGTTGCAGAAATCCATTTATGGATTAAAGCAAGCATCCAGGTCATGGAACATTCGATTTGATGAAGCCATAAAGGAATTTGGTTTCATTAAGAACAAATGTGAGCCATGTGTTTATAAGCGGTTTAATGGGAAGGCGGTCGTCATCCTAGTGGTATATGTTGATGAAATATTGCTTATTGGAAACGACGTACCAGCCTTACAGTCAGTTAAGGACTGGTTAAACAAGTGTTTCTCCATGAAGGACTTAGGAGAAGCAGCCTACATTCTAGGGATCAAGATCATTCGTGATAGATCCAAGAGGATTCTTGGACTAAGTCAGGGGACATACATTTACAAGATACTAAAGAGATTTAGTATGGAAAAATACAAGAGGGGATTGGTTCCAGTGTCACATGGCTTACATCTTTCTAAGAAAATGTTTCCCCAGACACAACAGGAGAAAGATAGGATGAGCAAGATCCCATACGCTTCGGCTATAGGATACATTGTGTATGCCATGTTATGTACCAGGCTTGATGTTGCCTATGCACTGAGCATGGTAGGAAGATATCAAGAAGATCCAAGAGAAAAGCATTGGACTGCTGTTAAGACTATACATAAGTATCTGAGAAGAACTAAGCATATGTTCCTGGTGTATGGAGGAGACGAGGAGCTTTTCATCAGAGGGTATGTTGATGCTGGTTTTCAAACAGATCAGAATGATATGAAGTCGCAATCTGGATATGTTTTCTGTCTCAATGGAGGAGCTGTGAGTTAGAAGAGTTTAAAGCAGCCAGTTGTCGCAGATTCTACAGTGGAGTCCGAGTATATAGCGGCTTCTGATGCATCCAAAGAAGCTGTTTGGATTCGGAACATTGTCCAGGAGCTTGATGTGGTGCCTAGCAGTAAATATCCCATTACATTGTATTGTGATAATACTGCAGCAGTGTCTCTTGCAAAAGAACCAAGGTTACATCAACGGACAAAGCACATAATCCGTAAGTATCACCTCTTGAGGGATTTCTATCAAAGGGGTGAAATTGCAGTGAGCAGAGTGTCCACGGAAGAGAACGTGGTGGCCCCCATGACTAAAGGCCTATCTCAGCAGAAGCATGAATATCAAGTGAGAGCTAGCGGGTTAAAGGTTGTTAGCAGTTGGCTCTAGTCCAAGTGGGAGTCTTTTGGAGTTGGTGGTCTAGAACCAACTACTTTGTACTTTATTCATTAAATAAAAGCCTTATCACATCTTGATTGTTCTTCTGCGTGACATGTCATGTGATAATGTCCTAAGGACAGTTATTGCATTAAAGGGTCGTAGTAGATCCCTGCTATGATGAGAACCCGAAAGTTCCATAACACTGTTCTTGAATGTATGTTCTATGGCCGGATGATATTATTTGAGGGACACAAATAATACAGGTCATTAGGGGTGAGGACTCATAAAACTTTGAGGCACCTTCTCATGGTGTGCGCCCTTGGTAATATCCAGGAGGATATTATGAGAATGAGACCCGTAGGTAGGAAATCCACATTTCATAGTGTCATTGGATGTTCCTATCTACGGACGTGTGTATTGATCCTTAGACTTTAAGATTATTATTAATGGGTATTACAACTCGCGCACATAGATGTACTGAAGAAAACTGTGACGACACACTGTTCGCAGCATGGTAGGATACGTTGGGTGTGTCACGAGTAATACCGCATTAATAGATAATGCGAGAAAGGATTTTTCCCTTCCATTCCATAACGGAAGTAGATATCTCAGGCCCTTTGATGGAATTGATATAGCCTAAATAAATCGATGGTCATGGTAAGGTATGGGAAAGTTCAATTCCGGGAAGTCAAAGAAAGAGTAATCAAGCACATGGGTTGATGGCACTAGCATGCAACCTGCTTGATTGGAGATATCGAGACAAAGGGATTATATTACACGGTAAGCGTTCATAGGAGGTGACACGTCATTGCGGCGTTATCTTCTTTCTCTATGGGTTCCTTGGCGTGTTGCTAGATGCTAACCTTGGACTTTAGGCAGGCTCACCCTAATGCCACTGAGAAAGAGGCCTAGAGGGTCACACACTAAGTGTGTCGATGTATCTCAGTTAAATATTAATTTAACAAGTTAAATAAATATTATTCCTGACTGTGTTTTAATAATTATTTAAGGATGTCTGATCGCATTTATTTTGACACTAGTTATTCGAGAGAATATACTATGGATAAAATAATATATTTATTAGCGAGTAATGTAGTTACATTTATTTAAGAAATAAATAGTCATTACTCAAGGTCTAATAAATGTGGTGGAGAAAAATGGAAAATAAAAGTACACGCTGTGTATATTAAATATACACGCTGTGTAGTTTTATGGAAAACAAGTACACGCCGTGTATTAGTTATTACACGCCGTGTAGTTTTTACAATTGGGATTTTGAGGATTTAATATTGTTTTATTAAATGATATTTATTATAATCAGCGTGGGCACATGTCAAGGAATTAATAATTCGACATGGGGGTTTTTAATAAGAGTTAATGAAATAAATAAAACACGTAATGCATTTATTTATTGTCATAACTCTATTAACCTCAAACCTGATTATAAATATCCTCACAACCCCAACTTTTTTTTGAAGAGCCTTTGTTGTGCACAATGGATTTGGAAATACTCTCAATCCAAGAGAGAATTCCATTTCCACCAAGAACTCCCTCAAGTTACGAGAGCAAGATCCTCCACTGGATCAAGGTGGTCGAAGGCGGACATCGCAAGCGAAGGTTCTTCCGCGCTAGCACCCACAGATCTCTTCAGTGATGTCCGAAGATATGTGACACACATGTGGATCACCTCTAGAGGAATCCTACACTCGGATTCTACGACGCAACGACGGATCACCAAATCGTGACCGGACACATCAACGAAGAAAGAATTCCATCAAGGTAATTTTTTGCATTAATTAAATTAATTATAATCAACATATGATGATCCTCCTCAAGGGTTCTGGGAATCTTCTTTTCTTTTCGTTCTTCGTTCTATTTCGAAGATTCGGCGTTTTATATCGTGACGGATCTCGGATTGAACGTTGTCTAACGTTAAAATTAAAGTTGGGCACACCCACCAACGTGCTTCCGCTGCGCCCGGAACCTACACAAAATAGGGTGTGACATGAATCTCAGTAGGCATCCAGCAAAATATTTAAGCCTAAATATTGGTGAGTATATATATAGAAGAAAATATGCAGAATAAAACAATAAAAAAAGTACTCAAAAGTAAATAATCCTATAGATTAAAATTACATTCGTTTACATTTATTAATTATTCAAAATGTTTAATAATGAAATCATGGGATCTATCCTATGCTCTATATTCCCTGTGTAATGGAAAAAAAGATGTCTTAGAACACCATCTAATAATAAAGTAAGACTAAGTCTGAGTTTGTGCCTTGGCATGGCAGAATTGTTACAATCAACATTCAAAATATCACATTAACCCTCTGGGTGGATCAAACAGTCTAACCCCTATGATGAAGTGTTCCAAAAAAAGACTCTATGACGAAGCACTCACCATCAATTCCCCCTATGATCTTTTAATGATAACTATAAACACTATGAGTAAGCACTAAACATCTATTCCCCATGTGGTCTCATAACGGTATATTATAGATACTCTAATGGATAACTCACCATAAATCCCATCTATGGTTTCACAATGTAAATATAATAGACACTCCTGGGAAGCCCTCAATGCCATTCCCCCTATGGTCTAACTACACCATGTTCTCACAGCCCTTTGTAGTACAATCATACAAAAATGATATCCAACATCCCAAAGTAATCTCAACTACTACAAGGCTAAGTAGCTACGATGAAAAACATTTGCATTTAACAAGAATAAGTAAGCAATAAATTCCGACATAATAAGAAAGGTAAAGAAACAAGATCTACCTCATAGGAAACCTTGACGAAACGACCATAAACATTCAAATAAGGAAATGGACCCACAGGGTGTCCCCTATACATGATGTTTAGTATAATATACCAACTAAACCTTTAATATATCAATAAATATAAGGCAGATGAAAACAAGGTTAAATTTCTTAACATGAAATACCTGAATCATGGGTAATCGGCACGTAGGAATATATAACTCAAAGACAAAATTTTAAAGGCAACAAACCACATACATCGATGTCGTATGAGGAAAAATCTTAAACATCAGCCCTTGAATCGGCCTATAACATTGTATATCTACAAAAAGATCAAAATATTTAACCTTGGTTAACTAAAAAAGAGGATAAATCAGGAAGAAAGACACTAGGGAAAGAGATAACTCACTGGTGGGAATCCAATGCACTCGTCAACACCTCAATCAGAGCTCAGACGGAGGAACGGAAAGTGCTCGAAGATAATTCTTCATATGTCACTCTCCTGTACGAGACATAAGAAGAAGAAATGAGTTCTGTAGATGAGATGCAACCTTGATCTGATAAATCAAATAAAAAAGAAACGTATAAAGTGTGTTCGTTTCATGTACATGCTCTGTACTATCCTCAACCATCCCCAACTTTAGGCGGTCCACATATCCATGTAGTTTTCTATTACATGGCCATTACATGGATACCTGCGACAACCGCGTACATGGAGTGTACTCAGGAGTACATGATGTGTACTCAGAAAATTTCCAAAATATTCCTTTTTCCTCAAAAACACCCGAAATCAAGATTCATACCCAAAATGAAGAACTGAGTTCTTACAGTTGGTTTCATATAGAACTCCATTTAATTTGATAATGATATTCTCTTTAGAGGATATATGCTATAATTAACCATTAAGGTTATTCCTTTATAACATTTCTTATAAGGTTGATTTTAAGAATAATGTATAAATATTATAATATGATTTTTTATGTAATTATGTTTTTTATTTATGGAAATATTTTGATAATAAAAAGTATTCATTATTTGAAGAGTGTTTTTTTTTATCTAATGATAAAAAATTGTATTCAAATAAATTGTTTTTCTTGCATGAGTTCTCATGTTTTCCCAATTAATCTCCATGATTATTGTTTTATTCTTGCTTATGGGATTATTCTCAAGATTTTTCATAAAAATAAATTGAAACATAGATTTTTTATGTTTCGATGGGTATGAATACATTATTTTATATCATAGAACATTGATTATTTTCTCATACCAAAATGATCATATTACTCTCTCATATTATATATGATTTTTATTTCTAATATTGAACCTAAAAAAGAATTTGAGCTTATTATTCTTAGGTTTCCATTTTCGCTAACTAGAATGAAAATTATTAAATTTGATATGCCTCAAAGGGTTATCTTGTGTATTAAATTTTTTGAGAGGTGTTAGTGAATTTATGTGAAATAATAAATTATTGATATAGAGGAAAATTCATATTAGATGAGAAAGACATGAGTTTTGATACATAAATTGTTTCTTTAAATTCTATCATAATATAAAGCTAAAAGGAATTCAGGATGTACATTACTCAATGACTTTTTTACAATGTAAACATGGTTGTTTCTGTTTGGGTAACTTCAATTTGTCCTCAGGATAATTTTTATTGAGAATATTTTTTAGCACTGGAATCTAGTGTATGGGTTCAGGGTGTCATAATGGGTATCAAGGATTGAATCTAGATATGTTTAGAGGATATCATGTTGTTATATGAGAATAATTGAAAATATGATGAAACAATTATGGTTTATCATGATGAATTGATATTATATGTTAGAATTATTCTATAACCTTCAAGGTTAGTGTGTTGTGGAGAATTATGGGTTTGTTTTGGGATTAGAGGAAAATTTTAATATGTTGAATAAAAGTTGACATAGTTAATGAAATTGTAAAATTTATTATTTTCATAAAATTTTTTATTATGAGTTTATTTGATATTATAACATTAATAATTTTTGTTTTAGTGAAATACCATAACAATGAGGAACCAAGTTAATATTCGATGTGAAGGTTAATGTAGAGGTTGTCATAATGAGCAACCAACCATGATAAAATTTAGAGTGGGGAGTAAAATGATTATCCCTATATATATTTCTTAGCTTATTATGAACAATATAGACCAAGATTAATTTCTTAATGAACAAAATAAGAGGAATATAGTGTTTCATAGAAGTTTGGGTGATAGTTTCCATGATGTAAACAAGATTAAAAATCCTACGTGTTAATAATGTGGGAAGAAGAAATAAGTTAAATGTTTCAATAAAATTGGAATATGATTCATATGTGGTAAATTTGGGTATAAGTCAATAAATTTATTTATAAAAATGAAAATTTAAGTTAGCTCATTGGGGGGAGATAATGTTCGTCCAAACGTATCCATTGAATGTTTTAGATCTGAGGAGTATAGTCAAATCAGAGATCGATTCCCTATGATTGAATCTAGTGAAGGGGATTAGAAATATCATAAAAATAAAGGTTTAGAATGGTTATATAATAAATATGATGAAACTATGAAAAATATATAAATAGTATTAATTATTTTAAGAGATTTTCTTATGTTTTATGCAAGAGACATGATTAATTGTGATCAATAAATCTTAGGGAAATATTCATTTTTTATTTTATGCATTAATTATTAATGAATAAGATAAGAAAGGTTATTTATATTTAAACAAAAGAAATTAAATAAATAAATTATCTTCATATAGTGTTAAAGTGTTAGGATGTTGCGGTGTTTTATTTAGGGGTTGATAAATTTATGGATGTTCATGTGTGAAAATGTATAAATGACCTTTTTAATTGATTATATGATTGTATTCTAAGGTGATAAAATATATTTTGAGAAATTTTTATATGTTTTAATGATGAAATAAGTATTTTGGGATAGATAGTCATTTGGTTTGATATATGTATTCATATTATAATTATTATATGCAAATAACCTTGGGGGAGGAAAAGTGGTTTGGTAGAAAAGTTATTAAAGCTATTTTTGAAGAAGTTCACTATATTATAAAATTTACATGATTGATTTAATCATAATATGATTTTATATGATGTTATTTTATGTTAAAGTGATTAATATTTTTTAAGTAGTAAATCATGGGTTAAATTTTGGAAGCCTTTCTGTTTTGGTTATGGAATTATGTTATGGTGATTCTAGTAAATTTTCAAAATTATTTGAATATTTTAAATAATTTATTATTATAGTATATAGATTTTTGTTATTTGAAATTGTGAGTGATGATTTTTTTTCAATGTCAATGTTATGTTTATTTTTTAAGAGTATGTGATCAAATATTTCCTTTTTTTTATTTGTATTTTGAGTAGAGGTATTTGGGAAAAATTTTAAGGTTAATTATTTTTGGAAGGATTTAAGATATAAAAATGGGTTATTTGATGTGTTTTTGGAGAATAATGTATTATATATTCATATGAAGGTTTATTTCTATTATGTATTATATCAACTTCTGCAAACAATTCTATTTTCATTAAATCTCTAGAGATGGGAAAAATAACAAGTCACTCTTTTATGGATCTCATGATCTATTAAAGTTTTATTTTGTTTATTAAATAATGAAAAATTAATCATGGTTATTAATTATTTAGAATATGAGATGAAGAATATGTTTAAAAATGATCCAAATATAAAATAAAATGATGAATTTGTGGCAATATAATATAATGAAATCAAGTAAGTATAATTTCTCATATTCCGTATATATATGATAAAATAATTCATCAAAATTGAGAGAAAGGAAGATAAATCTATTTAGCCTTATGTGGAAAACATCACTAATATATCATGGTATGAAATTGAAAACCCTTTTAAAAGTATGATTCTTATAATGATATATAAATAGTTTTAGAAATATTTACTTAAGAAATACTAAGTTTCTTAGTTATGACATATAAACTAATTATCAAGTTAAAATCCATATATGATTTTATTACACATTATTGATACCCTCATTTTAGTACGAAAAAAATAAAAATCTTTAGGATTTAATTCTGTTAAGGGGTATAATGTAACACAACAATTTTTAGTATATATTACATTAAATAAATATATTTTTGAATAAATTTTGATATACAAAACATCAAACTAAATTTAATAGTACTTTATTAATTTTAATGATAAATAGAAATATATTTGGAAAATAAAATATGAAAACAAATAAATTAGCACTCATTGGTAATCGATATAAAAATATAGTAAAAACACTTAAATTGTAAAAGGATAATTTCCCTATAAAAGTTATTTTATTTCTATTTTTTATTTTAAATAAAAAATTATATGTATTTTTCTATATTTATATTTTATTAAATCATCCTTGTTTTTTATTTCAAGATATCACAAATTTCTTAGGGTTAATTTTTGGTATTTATCTGAAAAGGTAAAATTTAAGGTGAATAGCTATAAATATTGTTTCCTCAAAGACATAGAATTTAATATTGATTAATTTTTAACATTGATCCTTATGATATCTAGTTATTTTTAAAGCCATATGACTCTTCTTTTTTTATTCAAAAACTAATAAATTTCATGGGGATAAATTATATACATGATTTTGGTGTAGAATATTTTTTATTCTTAAAAAATAGTTATTTCAAAACTATTTTCACTTAATTTTTTGTATGTATGTTTAAATTAATTTCTAAAAATTATTGAAATATAATCATTTGAAAGGAATTTTTTATTTGTAATAATAAGCTTTAAATTTGGTAATACGGTCCATTTATATTTTTTTATTATAAATAATTTTCCATGGTAAATGATGATCACTACAGTATGGGTAAAAGGGTTAAAGTGGTGGTCAAACTAAGAGATAAGGATTCAAATATATATAACTTCTAGCTTATTTTCATTTATTTTGTAGATTTAGAACATACAATATCATATAATTAAAATTTAACTAAATTGAAGCTACCTTCCACGATAAATAAATTTATTATATTTAAAAGTTTATAATATTTAAATCAATGTTACTCATAAAAATAATAAAAGAGAACATCCTCTTTAAAATTCAATATACACATTTATCACTATAAATAAAATATTCTGTACCCAAATACCTCCTGAAAAAATGTATCCATGGCCTAGAGGTTCTGTACTTCCCAAAAGCCCAATATAAAGAGCCTTAATTTTTTTTAAATTATTATCCAAGGAAAAGGTATATATTCTTTCCTATCTCACTCAAGGTACATTCATCTTAAATATTTTCCATATCTAATATACCAATATTAATAAAATGACATCAATATCATTGTTATATTTAAATGTTATTATGTTAATGGAACCAAAGTTATCTACATTCTTTCCATCCATCATCATTTTAAAACAATTTTTATGAATATTTATGGACTAAGTGATCCATTTATAATCTATATCATTTTTAGTCATATGTAAAACCCAAATGAATAGATTAAAACAATTAAAATTTCAATATCTTACTTAACACGCAACATCATTATTTAAGTGAACTATGATATATTATACAAATATTATTATTCAAATATATCCATCATAAAGTATACATTAATTTTTTTGTATAAATCAGATTAATCTCTCTATGAAAAATATGTAAAAATGTTTTCTATAATGAAAATTACTTCATGATTATTTAACAAATCAGTATCCCATTTTCAATGTTATAATTTTTTTTTTCAAAATTATGTTTCTTCAAAAATAGTTGTTATATCATTTTGTGTGTATACCTTATAATTGATTTACACCATTTTTAGAAATACAATTTTATGAAATGAGTGTAATTTTTTGAATCATAATTTCAATTTTATTATAGGGATAATTTTTTGGATTTTTGTTGAAAGGTTTATTTTTAATTGAATAACGAAAAATGCATATATTTTTTAAAAATTCTCATTTCTCTTCATTAAATCATGTAATTTAAAACTCATATTATTTATTGAATTTTATATTAAGGAAACATAAGTGTAATTTAGTTATAAATAATATAATTAATTATATGGGAGCTATAATTATACTAGATTTTAGAATAAGTTCATTTTTGGGCTTAAAATGCATTTATCTAACATATTTTTTTAATTACATTTTATTCTTTTATAATTCAATTTATTTCTTCAAAATATAGAAATTTAATATTGAAAATTTTAATCCATATTTGGAATCCCTATGTTCAAAATTGTTAAATATATACCTTTTATTTTTTATATTTATAAATAATAACAATGGTAAGTATTTTTCACCCTCGTAAGGGTAAAACTGGTAAAACTAGGTTAAAACTATGGGTTACGGATTTATAATATATTTAAAAATTTTCATTTTCCTTTTTCTTTAAATGTTTTTATACCAATGAAATCCAATATATGAAAACATGGTAATATGTTTCAACTTTCCTTGGATTGTAACATTTATATTATTTAAGAAAAGGATAAATACAAAATGTTGTCTCTTTATTTTAATTTCACTTATATGTTTTCATAGGGATAAAAATAAGTTGTGATTGAATATAAAATTTATATTTTGATCATAAATAAATTTTCTTATTTTGGTAGTTTATTAATCATTTTTTATGGTATAATTAATTTAAATTCTTAGGCAACACATGCTCAATGCAAGAGAAAATAATATGAAAAATCATGTAAATGATTTTATACATGTTAAAAAGAATTATGTTTTGGGATAATTACAGTGTATTATGAATTTTATTTTTAGAAATGTATAATTTATGGTAATATATATCAGATTATAAATCCATTTTTATCTTGATGACATTAAATTTAAATTAAATGATTTGTCCCAAAAATGATTTCAATGAAATGTTTGTTTAAATATTTTTTAATTAAATGATTTTAAAATATAAAAAATATTTAAAGATTACATGTGGAGTGTAAAATGGTATAATATATAATCAATGAGTATTTCAAACCCACTTTTCACCTTATAAGTAAATCTATTCCGCTTAAATGAAGAAACATGTGTTACCACGATTATGGTTTTAAAGGGTTAAAAAGGGGGTTAAACCAAAAGTTATAGTTTAAAATGACACAAAACCCTGTATAAATTTTATTAGGTGATTATATTTCTAACTTACCCTATTTTTCATCAAATTCATGTCTATTTAGAGTTATTTTACTTGATAGAGACATTAATTATATTTAAATATTATAATCAATTCCATGTGTGTCATATCCAAACATATAAAAGGGTACCTCTTATACACTATTATTCATGAAGTTTAAGACTGATAGTTATACTAATAACTTCCCTAATGACTTTTTATATTCCTTCCATTAATCCTATTGTTTATTTTCTTCCTCTCAGACCATGATAGGAATGTTTATGGTGTAACCTGAAGGAGGTCCTCGGAAGAAGAGTTAATAGTCTTAACAGAATTCTTCAATTTACATTCATTGATACCCATGACATGTTGACCCCATGTTTTCTATTTTTAGTAAACATACTTTGATATAGATTTATTTTATTATTAAATTATTTAAATTCAATGGGTTTACAAATCATTTTCATGTTATCTTATTTAATTATATTTTTATTTAAAAATCATGAAATCTATAAGGGACTTTCTTTTAAACCTATTGTTTTAAATTATTTCTTCCAACTCTATTTCTCTTTATACAGGTTCTCTTAAATATTTTAATAATGTTCATATTTATTCCCCAAAATTTTATAAAGGTCATATTTTTCTTTTCTTGACATTCATTTAAATGTTTTAAAAATTAATTGTTTTTAACATTTTCTATAAGAGTAGTTTTTAAATTTTATTACCAAATTTTGAAAAGAATTTTTATCTTAATTATAAATTAATGAACAGATTTTCCCACCATCGTAACTATTCTATAATTTTAATCTTATGTTAATGTTTTCAATATTTATTTTAAAAAAAATCTCAATATTCTTGTAATTTTTTGTTTAGAAATGTATTTATAAAGAAATAGAAGTTTCTTCCAATTTAACATGAGGAAAATGTTAGTGTTATTTGTTGTGGGATTGAATGAAAATTAAAATAATTTTTTGTAGTTAATATGTAATATATATGTTTCCTATTCACATTATGGTTCTTAGAAATTTTATATGAATGATTGGTGAGCCTGAAATAACCCTAATGATGGGTGAGACCATATATCTCTCCAATGTATTGGTTATAGTGATGGATGTTACAAGTGGTAGGTTACTTCTAAGAGATGTTTCCATGACCCCCTCCCCATAAAGTGTACCCCTCCAAGTCTGAAAATGTGAGAAGAGAGATAATTCCCCCTGAGTCCTACCTCCATTAGGCCCTGGGTTTGTGATTAGCACTGAGAGTATAGTTAACACACAAATGAGAGGCATTACCCTATAAGATAACAGATTAGAAGTAGAGATATAAGAAAGACACCAAAAAACTCCTTCTTATACTATAATATAAAAGAAACCCAAGTAAAATTTTTTAATTTCATGCAAGAACTACTAAAACGTAAATGAAAAAAATGTAAGTATTAAAAGAAAGTAAAATGAAATCGACCAAAAAGCCTGAACAACTCATGTAACCCTAAGAAAGTAGTAACCAAACTGATCTCCAACTTACTCCAATTGACATAGAAACAATTTATATAACACAAGGTGAGTATAATTGTATACTTAGTTGGATCTAACCTAGATCCACTCATGAAAAAGTTAAAAAACATGATAAATCACATTGAACAATAAGTGAAACTAACTCATCACCTAAACAGGAATATTAAGTTCCCATCCCCACCATGGTTACTCTCAACAAGTATCAAATACAAGAGTATATAATATAATAACGAATTTCAAGGGTACCCCACTACCACTTCCCCATTGTTTTGATGCCTTCCCCTAACATCACATGTGTTAAGCATCTCTCTCTAAAAAGGCTTGCTCGCATACACCTGGGTGAAGCACCACAACATGCATGTCATACAACACAACCACCACATCCATGTATTCAAAGTAAAAAAGAAATTTTCTGAGAGCCACCACAGTTCACATAATGTGTATCATACATTAGGTATTATACCACAATCCATTACAACCAATACAATGACTAAGTATTCTCAAGACACCAAAACTTATACATGTTACACCAATAGTATCCCATAAAACTATACCCTGGATATATGTGTGTTAATAAGCACAAAACATTATAGCCCACTACACACATATGGGGAAAAATAACCGTTGTGCCTACCATCACAACTAACTAACATGAAAAGAGAGTAGGACCAAATGGGGTAGTCAACCATCCATCCTCCCATCTAGATGTTGGGAAAACACCCCTAGGGTTTAGAATCCACGGTGTGTTAGTTTCCTAATTCGATAGAGTGGAGTATCATATAGAAACAAAAAAAGTATAGAATATAATGTAGCTCACAACCAAACTATATGAATAACCTAGTCTTATACTCAACTACAACTAATGTATTTTGGACTACTGGTGGCCACTGTTAAGACTAGATATCATCTAAGAACAAAAACATTTAAAGATACACATTAGGTTACATTATCCCTTTTCATCTGTTCCAAATTCGTTAATTAATTATTTAATCATTAATTAACCATTAACATTTACCACATTACATCCCATTATAATTCCGACCAAGATCCATGCCCTCTAAGCATAACCAAACCGAGTCCACTGCTTCTCAAAAATATTACCTCAACATTTCATTCTATCATACTCCAACACCATGGGTTAACATCATTTATTCAATCATTTATAAACATCATTATCACTTTTCCATAATTATAGGTATTCTAGAAAAGAATTCTAAGCTTACAAACACAAGGGGATCAACATGGTGAGTAGATAAACTACTCATCGAGTCTTTTCCACATATAACTAGAGCATGGGCCCATCCATTATCGAGAAGCTAAACACAGAAGGCACATGGCATACCCTGTGTTTTTTCACCTCTATTTGAGGGAGGGTAAGAAAGACCATATACCTCAACTATTGGGGAAATTAAAGATGACAAACAAACATTATATTCAACAAGAACCACTTTCATATCAACAGGTAAGCCCGACTTCAACTTGTCCCATCATCCCTAGTGTCCTTCCCGACACCCACATACATAAACTAATGCATCTCTTCACTCTGGGAATCAATTACTACCACCACTATTGGCCCTCCATACCCCCACATACCACAACATCCCTTCAGGCATAGCCATCCTAGGCTTACACTATAACACAAGAAAAAAGAAACAAACAATATAGGAATTGGGCTCATGGACCTAAAGAATACATTCAACCTTCATAGACAATTATCACTCACAGCTTCAAAGCATAAGGTGATTAGACTTTAAAATCATGAGGGTAACTCATAAACCTTCAAGTCTTTGTCTTTATTTCATAATTGGCCCTTTATTCCATATTTAATTAACTGATTCAATTAGAAATGCATAACTTCTTCCATTTTATTTATCACCAATCACAACAACAACAACCATATTCATTAAACATGCCTCTTTATCTTTATCCAATTAATTTATAACTAATATCTGATTTACATTCCTTACCAATTTCCATTAATAGTGAGAAGATTAATAAGTAAACCATAGATATCACACATTCTAGAAAATCATGAGGAAATAACATCACAAAGCAATTGATAAAAATTCTATAATCCAGTTCAAGTATTTATTATGTCAATTTAATTTTGATCTAGTGGCTAAAACATGAAAAATATATATTTCACATAAAATAGAGAATCCATGAATCCACTACCTCAAAAGTTTTTTTACATTATTTTCATGATAATAGGCCAACACAATGGATCATGATCACATCTCCCGCAACGACTGCATCCACCGAGGATACTACGACACAACTGCATCAACCAACAACTAAGAAAGTTACATTTGAAACATGGATATCAAATACTATAACATGATAAGAATAATGGGAGAAAATATATCAAGGAACCCAGAAGAACGGAGGTATAACATTCCATATATCGAATATGTATCGACACTTCTTTGCTGCACCAAGAAAGGGGGTGCATATGCAGCCAGAAAAAACCCCAAGGAGAAATGATCCAAAGATAGCACAATCACACAACTCATTAAGAACAAAGGATCAGGGTGCCTCACACAAAGAGAAAGGAGAAGAAAGAAAATGTTGGAATATATCATGGCCCTTTTGAAAATCTAAATGGAGCATCTATTTAGATATAGTTTAGATTTTTCATTAAAGTCAAATATGGCTAGCACTATGAAGCTTGACCGAGTAAAGGCACTCAGACACTTATGAATACTGAGATAGGAGTTATGGGATTTGAATCAGCCTAAAATCCCTTAAAATAGGGCTTCAAATTCATTTAACATCAAACAAAATATAGAAGGTGTGAAACTCTAGGAATCTAGAACACTATTCACAAATGTCTCTATGAAGACACTATTAAAAAATGTCTCACCGAATACAGTGTTCACAAATGTGTCACTGATGACACTATTCAAAAATGTCTCACTGAAGACATTGTTCACAAAATGTCTCACCAATGACACTATTCATAAATGTCTCATGGACGAAACTATTCACAATTGTCTCACTGATGAAATTATTCACAAATGTATCACCGATGACACCGTTCACAATTGTCTCGTAGAATAAACTATTCACAAATGTCTCACTGATGACATTGTTCACAAATGTCTCATTGATGAAACTGTTCAAAAAAAATTCACTGATGACACTATTCACAAATGTCTCACAAATGACACAGTTCAAAAATGTCATACCAATGACGTTTTTTATAAATGTCTCACAAAGGACAGTTTTAAAAAATTTCTCACTGATGACACTAATTAAAAATGTATCATCAATGATACTTTTCACAAATTTCTCACTGATGAACCTGTTCACAAATGTCTCACTGATGACATTGTTCACAAATGTCTCACTGATTACACTATTTAAAAATGTATCACCAATGACATTGTTCACAAATGTATCACTGACGACACTATTCAAAAATTTCTCACCAAAGACATTGTTCACAAATGTCTCACTAATTACAATGTTCCCAGATGTCTCACCGATGACACTATTCAAAAAACTATAAACACTATTCAAAGAATTGGAAATTTGGAAAAGTGTTAGAAATTAGTCACATTAACCTCCCTAAACACCTCAAACTCTAGATTTTTTAAAAGGAATGGACTAGAGAGGTTCGAGCCATTACATCAAATACCTCTCAAAACATTATCATCATTGAGAATTCAAATCTAACCTAGAGAAGAAAAATAAAATGGGTCCCGAAAAAACACCCTTCGATATACCTCTCAAGGCACTCACCACAAAAGGATATCAACCAAATCAATAGAGGAACAAGGATTAAAATATGCAACAACCACAAATAGCTCCAAAACACTCTTATGGGGGAGATAACTCTCAAAATAAAAAAATACAGAAAAAATAAACAAGAGAAATCCATATCCTAAATATAAAATTCCTATAATCACAAAATGAACACCATTATAAGAAAGGAGTTAAACATCAAATAGATTAGGGTACTGAGTGTGTTTCTATGACTCATGTCCCAAGGTACTATCCTTTATTCCACCAAAACTTACCTCCCAAATCTTGATACATATTTGTCACAGCAGGATGTACATCTAAGGGAAAACTATGGAACTCTCTGAGAACCATCGAACGCATCTCCAAAGGAATTGAAAGTCTTCCCTAAAACAACACAACGTGTTGTTCATCCTTCAATCATCCATCTGGGGCCTCATCACAAACAACTTGGTCTCTCCATATCTCTACCTCAATATCCCGCAACTGGGACTCTTCAACCTACTGCACCAAATATGACTTCACCATCATCTAAAAAAGACAACCACTACCCTCAACATATCTCATATATAGATGTAAAGTTAAAATTTATTTCATTAATCGCAAGGAATCACCTAATTCATGCACTTCTTCACTACATGACATCATGATTAGTGCATCGGCTACAATATTATCATTATTAGGTGTATACGATATTTTGAAGTCAGAGTCCTATAATAACTCCATCCACTAACACTATTACATCTTCAATTCACACTGGGAGAAAACATACCTCCGTATTTTATAATTGGTGAACACCGCAAGCCACTCAATAATGAGGTAATGTCTCCCCAACATTAGGAATAACACCACTATTTCTAACATAAGATCATGGGTGGTATAGTTACATTAATGGGGTTGCAACTGTTGAGACCCATAAGAAATGATTGATCTATGCTGCATTAGAATGTTGCATAGCCCTATATGTGAAGCATCACAGAGATCTTCAAACAGAACTCCTTCTATTGGAAGAAAATGTACCAGATCACTAACTGAATTCTCCTTTATATACTTGAAACCATTTTGACACTCATCATTCCACATGATCACTTGATCATTATTGGTCAATGCTGTCAAAGGAGTTCCAACATGAGAGAAATCAACAGTGAACCTCCTATAATAGTTTTCAAGACCAAGGAAACTTTGCACCTCCAACACTATCATGGGGGATTCCTAAGACACAACTTCTTCTATATTCTATGGATCCACAGCTACTCTGTACTTGGATACAAAATTCCCTAAGAAACGGAAATCTCAAGTCTAAAACCCACACTTCAACAGCTTCCCAAACAACTTCTCATGGTGAAGAACTCCCAAAATAGCACACATATGCTATGTATGCTCCATATCAGACACAGAGTACACCAGGGTGTCATTGATGAAAATCACCACGAACTTATCCATGAAATCATGGAACACAACATTCATCAACCCCATGAACACAACATGAGCATTCATTACATTGAACAACATCACAACAAACTCATAGTGCTCACGACGTCAACAGAAGACAGTCTTTAGAATATCCTCATACTTCAAATGAATCAAATGATATCCAGACCTTAAATCAATCTTTGATAAACAACATTCATCAATTAGTTGATTAAAAATAATTAATCAATTAATGTGGATAGAGATTCTACAATATCACTTGGTTTACGAATTGATAATTGACACAAAAACCGCAAACTACAATCATCCTTCTTCATGAACAAAACTGGTTAACCGCACAGTGACACACTCAGCCAAAAAAAACCACACCGTAATAGATTGTAGAGCTATATACACAGCTTGCACAACATATAAGGCACCATATTATATAGATACATCAAGATAGGAGACGCGCTTGGCTATAGCTTGATCCCGAACTCGGTCTCTCGTTGAGGCGGTAATTCTACAACCTCTTCTAGAAAGACATACAGGTACTCTTCTATGACCCAATGAAATGCCTAATAATAAGCCTATAATGAACTCAGAAACAACTTAGTCATCAAGGATGAAAAATAAGGAACACATATCTGACCCATCTAAGGGTCTCTCTCTCCAGCAAACACTAATGGCTCTCCATTACCATCAAAGAACACCACATGTCTCCGGAAGTAATCTATGATAGCCTTCACCAAATATGACCAATCCATTCTAGGGATGACATCATAAGGTTGTATCCATTAAAATAGGAAATATCACATAGAGTGGTGTTTCCCCAGTACTAGATCATAGTCTCTACATACATCCAACAAGTATGTTCGACCTCTAACTGGTGTAGTCAATGCCAAGGTCATTGGAAGACTCTCTACCTCAAGTCCAAAAGCATGGACAAGGGTAGGTGATATGAAGTAGTGAATCACTCCTAAATCAAACAAGGTATACACACACATAAAATACAGGCAATGGGTACCTTGAATGTTGTCTGGGTCACCCGGTGCTAGTAATGAAAAAGCATGAACCTAACCACAACATGCTCCAACACCTCTCTAACCCTAATGTTGACCACCATAGTGGCCAAACTCTACTCTCTAAGGGCAGGGATCATCCTAGGGTTTTCCTCTTCCTGCCCTATCATCTCTCTATTGAGAAAATGATGGGTTAAACCCCTATTACTACCTCAGTTGAAATTTCCTCAATGGAGGAACTTGAAGTAGAACACCTGGTACATGTTGACTACTTTGAATGTTCAGGAACTATCACTGCTAATGACTTAATCCTCCATAAGAAAAAAATGCATGATCCCATGGAATATGTTTGAGATCTTCTACACCTAGTGAAATGAGATGCAGAGGTATGGGACCAACCCCTTTCCAAATGAAAACTCTTCTACCCTAAAACCTGTGAACCCCAAACCATAGCTCTACTTTATGAATAATCCAAACAACTTCCTCTGGTGATGATCTATTTCTGGATAACATTTTCTTGATGACCTCTGCCCTCGCCATCACCTCAAGATATGACTTCATCATAAATGGGGTGACCTGGCACTGGATCTCTGGAGGCAAAGCCTCCTCAAAATTCCTCACTCAGGCATCCTCATCCAGAAATAGTTCCAAAGCTTATCACAAATTTTTCTTAAAATAGATTCCAAACGCTCGTACAATGGATCTCCCATATCTAAGTGTAACCATCTCCAGACGACTAGCCACCTTCATGGTCGAAGAAAGAATATTGACTCTGAAATAGTCTGTGAACTCCTCCCATGAGACTATAGACTCTATGCAATCCCTAATGAACAAGAACCATTGCTACCTCACAACCCCACATAGCATCATCCCAACCAACGAAACCCAGTGCTCCTTCTGTGCACAGATCGAACTGAAAGCTATGTCAACCTCCTCTGACCAATCTTCCATGGATACATTTGAAATGGATCCCTCATACTTTTTGTAGAATCTGGAACTAAAATTCTCATATTTTCTTCCTCCAAGTGTCACCATCGTCAACCTATAATCTATAGTGATGGTCAATCACAACCTGTTGAACATCTTCTACGTGAACCTCATGAGGATGTCGACCTGAAGCCATACCTGAAAAATAACAAACAGTTAGAGATCCTAAACCTATAATATAGAAGACTCAATACTAATTAATTAATTTTAATCTTTTATTCATTTTAGGTTAACCTATTTGAAGTTCTACCCATTCAAACACAAGAACAAATAAAAATGATTCATGGTCCTTTCCTTGGTCTCTTCCCTTCAACAAGTGTCACCTTGTTTAGTATCCACTATAAACTCAAATGTCTGTGCATAAGATCACAAGGGGGGCCTAAATACCCATGTATCAGCAAGTCTCTTATGTTTACATTGATTTATAAACTTAGAAAACATGTTTTCCCATCCAACCCATGAAAACTCACATATGCATAACTACAAACTCCATCCAATCCCTTAACCTGGCAACTAATTCCACTCTATCATGACCCCCTGGCCATAAAGTGTATAGTGACCCTGCTTTTCTTACATTACATTTACATAATTTAAATGATGAACAACATAAATAAATTATAAATGTAGGATCCAAAGTTTTAGTATCTTTTGAAAACTAGGACCATACATAACATTTACAACAAAAAAATAAACATTTATTTAACTCATTATTCTCCATCTTTTTATTGTCCCTTGAAATCCTTTTAGAACACATAATCAGCTAAGGATATAAATCAAAAGGGTTGATCTAAGATCCCTATAAGAGGATATATAAGATAAATATAACATGGGGAGAGAATAATTAAAACATCGTCATCAAAATAATTAGAGTAATCATTAGATAAAGACATGGATTGTGGTAATGCATAAAAATGAAACATCGTATCTTAGTGGTCAACTACCAAAAATAGTTGTGAACAAAGTTATCATAATTTTCACACATAATTTCAATTTAACTCATGAGATTAATCACTTTTCCCAATGTATTGGAGTGCTGTATAATTCCGGGGGAAACTATCATATCAAAACATTCATATTGCGCTATATAATTCCAGGTGCACCCATCACAGGATAACATTTACATTATGATGTGTGTCACATAGAACATATCCCATACCTGAACATAAAATATTCCATGGAATGAAATGTGTTTCATAAAGAATAAATTCGTAAACTTTGGGTTCCAAAATTAAATATGGAATAATATACTGCATACAAGAACCATCAACCTTGAGTGAGAAGTAAAAGGTGTGTTTTTGAAAGAAGAGTTATTTTTGAAAAAATTTCTTATGACATGAAATCCAATAAAAAAATGTATATTCCAAAATAGTTAAGATAATGATGATGAAATTATTTTTATGGAATAACCATACAAAAACTGGAGAGAAAGAGGGAAACCCCAAAGAAAGAGAGTTGGGTTTGAGAAATCTTCCCACCTTGTGTCTGAATGCTTTCTTCACTTTAATGTCCTATATAATGACATTAAATACATTGAGTAACAATTAAATAGACTTTAATACATTAATTTGATTCATTTTAGTATTATTATGTTCTTTTATGGTTTTTTTGGATGAGTTATAGATCTTAAATTCGTTGTTTGAGAGTGATAATTTTCATAGCTTTTTTGAACAGTTAACTTGTACAGATGAATGGAAGTTTGTGTTGAACATGTATAAACATTCATAATTTATATTAAATGTTATTAATTATCTTCCAGGATTTTAAATGATCTTATAATAAATTTGGTAATAAACCATGAGGATGAATCATTAGGTAAAATTTAATGATGATCATTAGGGGTGAATTTGGGCGATTTCTAGATTACAACAACCAAGTTCTGTTTTATCATTCAGTATTATTTATAAAACTTTTTTCTTGGACATAAAAGGGGTTAAAAATAAATTTTAAAATATTTTCCAACCATTTAATGGTTTTATTTAAAACCTTTAAGGTTTTTAAGGAAAATGGAAGTGCATCACCCACGATGTAGGTAAATTAACACATCATGGGCAACGATTACATTTTTATAAAAAGAGAGAGAGAGAGAGGAAGGAGTATAATGAATAATCTTCCATTGACATGATATAATACAATTATATAAATCATAATGGTGTTATAATGACATTTGTATTAGATAATTGGAAGTTAATATAAGAAAATAAATGAAATTTGAATCGAAATTTAAAGAAAAGAGACAGAAATTACCTCTTCAATATATCTTCGTTGAGTTCCTCTTTAGGGAAAAGGTTTTGGTATTTTTATCTAACAAAGGGCTGATAGATGTCGATGAGGGTATAGGGAAGATATTTTTATAGAATTTAGACAAGGCCTGAAGCTTGAGAGGTGTGAAGAAATGAGGGTGTGAGGGATGGTATTTATAGTGGAGGGGAAGAGGGTTTTCTCATTATTTTAAACATTATTATTATTATTTTCATACAACAAGAAATAGTTATGATTACCTGACAAAGAACAGTAATAATTTCATGTGAGTTCTTGATTTTGGTTCTTACATCACTCATGATGTCAGTAATAGTGTATTTGAATTATAATGTATTTATACGATAAATTAATGTATTTTACTATTCACCAAAAATTCAAGTATTTAAAAAAAATCACAAAAATTCACCCTAACCATTTTTTGATATCTATAATACAAAAATGAACTAAATTTTAAGAAAAAAATTAAAAATATTAATAATTTAATTTTTAATGAAAATCATAATTTACTTGAAAAAAAACAAATTTTAAAATTAAAACTTCTTTTTTAACACTTTGAAAATTTAATTGAGGTCTCATAAAATTATAATTTAATAATAATAAATATAAATAATATATTATGAATAAATTTTATAGAAAAAATATTATAATTTATTAAATTACTAATTAAATTTTCTTGACTTATAAAAATACCAACACTATAATGTAATTTTATCGTATTGTCACTTACAAGATGGATAAAAAAATTATACTATCATTGGAAAGGTTCCTATTCACTGAGAAAATTTTCTATTCATAAGGGTCATATTAATATTAATAAGGGTATTATTACTATTAATAAGGGTATGTTACTATTCACAGAATATTAATTGTTTCCTATCAGACTCCAAACATCTTACTAATCACAATTGTGTATGTCATATTTTCAAAATTCAAAACACCAAAGTGGAAAAATTTTATTTAAAGGTCACATAGTAGTTCATTTAATCATGTTGTGGCATTGTGTTTCCTAATGAGATTTTATGTGATTGTTCCATTACTACTAGAAGGGAGAAATTTCGTTGATAAAAGCTTGTGTCATTACATTCTTCCCCCCTTTTGAAATTTCACCCTCAAATTTTCTTTTTACATAAAGAAGTGAGGGTACTTCTCCATCATCACATCCTCAGGATCCCAAGATTATTTTTCATATTTATGGTTCCTCCATAACACTTTGACAAGGTTGGTTGTTTTGTTTCATAGGAACTCATCTCTCTGGTCTAGAATCTTTATTGGTTGCTCATCATAAGAGAGATCATCTTCCAACTATACCACCTCTGAGTTCAGTACATATGAGAGATCCTATATGGACTTCCTCAGGAGTGATACATGAAACACAACATGAACTTGAGTCACCTTTGGTGGAAGTGCATGCCAATTAGTCACAAATCCTATGCGGTCATGGATCTAAAAGGGGACAATATTCCTTGGGTTATCTTCTATTTCTTTTCAAACTGCATGACTCTCTTCCATGGAGATATCTGAAGGAATACTTTATCTCCAAAGTCGAACTCCATGTCCTTTTGATTGTAATCCACATAACTCTTTTTCCGACTCTGAGAAGCTTTGATATGTTTTTGGATGACTTGAAACTTTTTAGTCATATCTTTCACAACATCAGGTCCATGTAGCTTTCTTTCTCCAACTTCATCCCAATATGTTGGGGTTCTAAATTGCTTTCCATATAGATCTTCATATGAATCCATCTGAATACTTGAGTGGAATCTATTGTTGTATGAGAACTCAACCAATGGGAGATGTTTATCCCATCCACCGTTGAATTATAAATAAAAATATCTTAACATATATTTGAGCATCTGAATAGTCCTTTCTTATTTTCCATCAGTTTGGGGTGATAGGTCGTGCTAAAATTCAATTCAGTACTCAAATAATGTTGAACACTTATCCATAATTTAGATTTGAACCTTGGATCATGATTAGAGACAATTGAGTGTGGAACCCTATGCCGTCTCACCACTTCCTCCACATATATATTTTGATGTTGTTTAAGTGTGAGATTTTCCCAAATTGTGATAAAGCGGTCATTCTTGGTGATTTAGTCATCCACAACCCATATCACATTATTTCCCTTGGAAGCCTTCAGGAGACCCCTGAGAAATTCAATAGTGATATTCTTCCATTTCCACATGGTTATAGGCATCACTTCATCATCCCATTGGACTTTGTCTCTCTACTTTAACATGCTGAAATACCAAGCACCATGGGATATATTCTGCAACCTCTTTCTTCATGTTATCCCACTACAAGTGTTCTCAAGGATCTTGGTACATCGTGGTGGTACAAGGATGAATAGTTAAAGTTGAGTTATGTGAATTTTTAAATTGATACTTCTTTATACTAGGTGATGAAGGCACACAAATCCATGTTCCATACCAAATCACACCATCATCATCGATTTGGAACTCTTACAGCTTCCCTTCCTTTACTATATTCATCCTTTTTTAACTCCAGATCATCACCTTTTGCCTCTTTAGTCTTCTCTTGGGTAGATGGTTGTAAATAATTTGGGAAAGGTAGGATGTATTCCTCTCTATTATGATTTCCAAATCCATCCTTTACATATCCATGAAGATAGGTTCTTTCTCAATCTGCTGCATGGATAGAGTAGTAGGTTCTTTTCAGATTAGGGCATCAGCTACCTTGTTTGCCCTGTTAGGAATATAGTGATTAGAGTAATCACTGTATTTGATTAGGTCTAACAATATGCTTTGATTAATGTTGAGATAATTTTGTGTGAATATATACATTAAACTCTTATGAAAGGTATATATGTCACAATTCTCATCATAGAGGTAGTGCCTCAATATTTTTAAGGAAACAATATTAGATGCTAGCTCTAGATCAAGTGCTAGGTAGTTCTGCTCATGGATCTTCAACTATCGCGAGACATAGGATATCACATTATCATTTTTCATTAGTACACAACCCAATCCTTTCTTATAAGTATCATTGTATATCACAAAAACATTCTCCACTATTCAGTAATGTGAGTACAGGTGCAGAGATCAGCCTTCTCTTTATCTCCTTTAAGTGTTCTCTAAATTCTTCCATCAAGACATACTTTACCCATTTCCTTATTAAATTAATCATTGGGCATTAAAATTATGATAAATTTCTCACAAAACATCAGTATTACCTAACTAATCTATGAAAACTATGTATTTTTGTGACACTAGAGAGTCTCAACCATTCCTTAATCACCTTTATTTTTGAAAGGTCCATAGAAATTCCCTCATTTGTGATCACATGTCTCAAGAACCGGAATTGCTTCATCCAAAAGTCACAATTGATAAACTTGGTGTACAAATTCTCCTTTCTCAATGTCACCAGCACAAGTCATAGATGTTCTTCATGTTCCTCCTTAATCTTAGTGTAGATATAAATATCATCGATAAACACTACCACAAAACTGTCTAGGTACTCTCTTAAGAGTCCATTCATCAAATACATGAATATTATAGGGGAATTAGTATGTCCAAAGGGCATCACCAGAAACACATTGTATCCATACATTTTACGGAGGGTAGTCTTTTGAATATCTTACTTCTTTACCTTAATCTCATGATAACCAGAATGAAGATCCACTATTGAGATGTAATGAGCTCCTCTTAACTGATCAAACATGTTTTCAATCCCTAGAAAATCATACATGTTTTTTATGATTATCTTTTTGAGTTCTTAATAATCGATAAACAGTCTCATTGTTCCATCATTCTTCTTCACATAGAGCACTGGCACACCGCAAGGTGATGCACTAGGGTGTATGAACCCTTTTTTAAAATGCACTTACAACTACTTCTTTAACTCCGCCAGTTCGATTGGAGCCATCCTATTGGTACACTTTGAGATAGGAGAAGCTCCGTGTTTGTGTTCAATGGATAACTATACCTCACGATCTAGGGGAATTATGGGTGACTCTTTAGAAAATACATCATTGTATTCCTTTATAAAGGGAATTTCATCTAGGTTGACACTTTCCTTTAACTTATAGATTTGAGTGAGGTATGCCTCTTCACATGGAATCAACACCCACACCATTGAATTATTTTTTCAAGGAGATTCATGATGTTCCTTGCATTTTTGGAGGATCATGGGATTCTTAGAATATGAAAAGATATTTCCTTTTCCTGACAGTTCATATCTACTCTATATAATTATATCCAATCCATTCCCATTAAAGCATTTAATTCCACCAAGGGAAGTATCATGAGATTTTATAGAATAATATTATCTCATACAGTAATAAGAGATGAGTACAACACTTGGGTTTCAATGATTTCACCACTTTGTGTTTTTACAAATATCTCTACTTCAAGGTTTTGGGGATTTCATTAAATAGTTCTAGAAAATTTACAAGATATAAAGGAATGTGTAGAACTAGAATCAAATAAGTCTATTTCCATTCTTGAGTGAATAAGAAGTGTACCTTTTACGACTTTATTCTCTCTTTCAACTTCCACATTAGTTATGGAATAATCCTTCCCTTTATCCTTTGGATTTGGTGGATAATTACTCTGATTAAACATGAGGGATCAAGGTTTAGTGTATTGGAATGCATAGTTTCCATGATCCCTACAGTTGTATCATGAAACCATGGGCAGTTCCCTCCTTTCCTCCACCACATTCTCCCACATTCTCATGTAATTTTGACACTCTTGATCTTGGTGTCCTTTTATCCCACACTTGAATCATTTCCCTATCCCTTTGATGTAATTCCAACATTTATTCTTCCCATATTTTTTACATGTGGGTGGTTGAGTTTTCTTTCCACCTTTCCCATTAGATTCTCCAGAATGAAACTCCATATTTCTTTTCTTATCACCATAGCATTGATACCATTCTCCAAGCTCCATCTCCACATTGAGAGCACATCAAAAAACATCTTTATAACTCCCAAAGAATCAAATTTCACGATCCATCTAATGGTGTGGTTTTAATCCACTAAAAAATCTGTCAATTTTTCTATCAATATTGATAATAAATCCCAAAGGGTACCTTGAGAACCCAATGAGATTCACTTTGTATACCATGATATATTCTCCGTCCTTTTTATTTAGATCTATAAATTATCTCTCCATCATAATACGAAGATTTAATGGGAAATATGTGTTAAGAAACATTATCTTAAAGTATTATCACTTTATCTCTTCAATTTCACCTCTCAGCTTTGTGTTCTTAATCAAAGACCACTATTGGGTGAACTATCCAGTTAGATGATAAACAAATAGATTCACCTTATACATCTCAGAATAGTGAAGCAGGTTAAATATCTTCTCCATTGAGTTAACCCACTATTTTCAAACTAGTGTATCAGAAGATCCACAAAACGTCGGTGGTCGTTGCCATATAAAACACTAGATATCTAGTTGTTATCTCTTAGGTGAAGGTTGAATTCCATATTATTCGTGTTATTATTCAGAACCTGAGACAAATGGGTAAGAATTTTCATGATGGTTTTAACTCCACCTCCCAAAGCATTGGGGATGTCATTCAAGAAATCACTTGATTGTCCCTCATATGGATTGTTTGCCTGGTTTCTCACGGTTCCCACCATTTTCTAAAATAGAAAAGGTTTTAAAAAATTCAACAAGCCATGAATAAATAATTTATCTATTTTTAAAATTAACACTAAAATAATATATTATGGGGTCAATATGTTTATAAATGCTTCTTTTGTGATTACATTTATTTAGTCTCAAACCAGTGTTTTTACTAAGGTTCTCTAATCCTAATTCCCAAATTAACTAAACTGTGCATCTGATACCTACTATAGTGACCCTTATTTTAATAAATTACATTTACTTCATTTTAATGATAGAAAACATAAAGACATTACAAAAATAGGATCTAAAGTTTTAGTGTCTTGGGAAAACTTGGACCATAAATAACATTTACGACATAAAACATAAACATTCATTTAACTCATTCTTCTCCAGCTTCTTATTGTCCCTTGAAATCTCTTTAGTACACATTTTCACCAAAGTATATACATAGAAAGGGTGAGATAAAAACCAATTAATAGTATAGATAAGGTAAATATTACATAGGGTGATCATAATCATAACATCGTCATTAAAATAATGAGAAAAATCATTAGACAAAAGCATGGATTGAGGCAACACATAAAAATAAAACATCGCATCTTAGAGGTCAATTACCACAGAGAGTTGTGAATAAATATAGAATTGTGTTCATGAATTATTTCACTTTAACTCATGAGATTCATTACTTTACCAAATTAATTGGAGTTCTGTATAATTCCGGTCACACATGTCACATCAAAACATTCATTTTTTTCTATATAATTCTTGGCACACCTGCCACATCGTATCATTTACATTATCATGCATGACACATAGAACATATGTAAAACATGAACATAAAATATCCCATTTAATGAAATGGGTTTCATAAATAATACATTCACAAACATTGGGTTCCCAAATTAAATACGGAATAAAAAACTTGATATAAGAACCATCAACCTTGTGTGAGAAGTAAAAGGTGTGTTTTTGAAAGATGAGTTCTTTTGGAAAAATTAGTGTTGGAAATAAACTCCAATGGAGACATGTATATCCCAAAAATTTTAAGATAATAAAAAATAAAGGATTTTTAAGGAATAACCATATTTAAACTAGAGTGAAAGATGGAAACCCCAAAGAAATAATGTTTGGTTTGAGAAATCCCCTTACCTTGTGTCTAAACGGTTTATTCATTTTAAAGTCTTTTATAATGACATTAGATTCATTAATTAACAATTACATAGCCTTTAATACAATTATTTGATACATTATTTTTTTATTAAGTTCTTTTATGGTCTTTTGGATGAGTTATAGAGCTTAAATTCATTGTTTGAGACTGTTAATTTTTTTTAGCTTTTATGGAAAGTTCACTTGTACACATGAATAGATGTTCGTGTTGAACATGGATAAACATAAAAAAATTATATTACATGTCATAAATGATCTTAAAGTATTTCAAATGACCTTATAATAAAATTGGTTATATAAAATGAGGATGAATCATTAGTTAAAATTTAATGATGATCATTAGGGGTTAATCTTCAGTAGTTTTCGGAGTACAACAGGAATGTTTTGTTTTATCAATTATTATTATTTATCTAACTTCATTCCATAACATAAAAGTTGTTTCAAAATATATATTAAAATATTTTTTCAACATTTAATTGTTCTATTGATATCATTGATTTCAATGAAGGAAAATGGAATTACATCGCCCATGTTGTAGGTGAATTAACACATCACGGGCAACAATTTCATTTTTATAAACAAATAGAGAGAGAGATGGGAAGGAGTATAATGAATAATATTCCATTAACATAATATAATACCAGTATATAAATCATATTAGATTATAATGAAATTTAGATAAGAGAAGTTAAGGATAAGAGAAGAAATGAAATGAAATTTCAAAGGAAATTTAAAAAAGAGAGAGAAATTACCTCTTGATGAAATCTTCTTTGAGACCCTATTTAGAGAATAGGTTTTGGTATTTTTATCAGAAAATGGGAATATGGATGTGGGGCAGGGTCTATGAAAAATATTTGGGTAGAATTTGGAAAATTCTTGAAGATTGATCGGTGTGAAAAAATGAGGGTGTGAGGGGTGGTATTTATAGTGAAGGGGAGGAGGGTTTTCGTAATAGATTAATCATTAGTTTATTATTTTTTCCATAAGAAAATAAAAAGTGAAGAATAAATGAACAAGAATAGTACTAAGTGATTTCATTTATATATTTGGGTGCTAAGATCACACATGATTTCAGGAATATTGGATTTAAATTATAATGTATTTATATGCTAAATTAATGAAATTTATTATTCACCAAAAAATCAAGCATTTAAAAAAATATCAAAAATTAAACCTAACCATTTTTTTACATGTATAATCTAAAAATGAACTCCATTTTATGAATATAATTTTCTAAATATTATTGATTTAATTTTTAATAAAAATATTACTTTTCTTGAAAAATAGAAATTTTAAAATTAAACCCGCTTTTCTAGCACTTTGAATAATTAATGATGGTCTCATAAAATTATCATATAATCATAAGACATCTAAATACTAGTTTATGAATAAATTTTATGAAAATATATTTTCTTTTAATTTATTAAATAAATCATTAAATATCTGTGACTTATAAAAATACCAACAATATAATGTTACTATATCATATTTTCACCTATAGGATGGATAAATTTTATTTATACTATCTTTGGTAAGGTTCCTATTCACTTAGCCAATTTATTATTCATAAGGGTCGTATTACTATTTATAAAGGAAAATTAATATTCATAAGGTTATGTTACTATTCACCAAGAATTATGTTTTTCTTATCAGACTCCAAATATCTTACTGATTGCAAAAGTGTATGTAAGATTTTTGAAATTTAGAGCACAAAAGTGGGAAATTAATGATTAGAGGTCCCGTAGTTGTTCATTTAACCATGATGTGGAATTATGTTTCCTAATGTAATTTTTTTTGATTATGAAAATACTACAATAAGGGAGAAAATTCATTGATAAAATTTTTGGTTCGTTACAAAGTGTACCCCTCCTGGGCTGATAATGTGAGAAGAGAGATAATGATCCCACCGATTCCCACCTCTAGTAGGCCTCAGGTTGGGGACTAGAACCAAGAGTATAGTAAACACACTGATGAGAGGAATGACCATCTAAGTGAACACATGTGAAAGAGAGAGATAAGATAGAAACCAACCAAATCCCGCTCAGAATATAATATAAAATAAATCCAAGTACACATATGTAATGTCATTTAATAACTAATACAACTGAAAGGGAAAAACTACAAGTACTAAAATAAAGTAAAACAACAATGACCATGAAGCCTGAATAGCTTTTGTAACCCCAAGCTAGTATTAACCCTCCTGATCTACAACCTTCTCCAAGTGACCTGAAAATATTTTATATAATTTAGGGTGAGTATAATAGTATACTCAGTAGGATCCAACCCAGAGCCTCTCATTCAAAAGTAATGAAAGCATGCTAAATCATAGTGAACAAAAGTGAAACTAACATTAAAAATAACCATACATACTAATTTCCCATCCTAACCATGGATACTCTCACTAAGTATCTCATACAAGATTATATAATATAATAAAGAATGTCTAGGGTACCCCCACCACCACTTCCCCACGGGTTTGTCATTTTTCCCCGACATCATATGTTCTAAGTATCTCTCTCTAAAAAGGCTTTCTCCTAGACACCTAGGAGAAGAACCACAACATGAGCCTTATTCAAAAAAAACACCACATCCAAGTAACCCAATTAACTAGGTAGTTTCTACGATCCACCACAGATTGCATAAATTATATCATACATAAGGTATTATACATCAAGAAATTACATCCCATACACTGAGTAAGGATCCTCAAGCCATCATAGCCCATAAAAATTACATATATAGTAGTCCATAGAAACTATATCCAAAATATATGTGTGTGAATAAAAAAAAGCCATTACAGCCATCTAAACACATATATGGTGAAAACTAATTGATGTGCCTATCAGCTCAAGTAACTACCAAGGGAAGAGATTTAGTCTAAAATGGGTAGTCATCCATCCATCCTTCTATCTGAATGTTGGGGGGAAAACTGCCCATGGCTCAGAATCCCTAGGGCGTCAGTTTCCCCAATCAACGGGGTCGAGTATCATATGGAAACAAAAGATACAGAGTATAATATATCTCACAACCACAATATGGATATATCATAGTATTAGAATCAACTGCAGTTAATGTCTCTTGGACTTCTGGCCACCACTGTTAAGAGTATATCTCCTATACGAACACAACCTTTTAAAGATATAAATTAGGTTACATGATCCATTTTTATCAATTTTCCATTATGTTAATTAATTGTTTAACCATTAATTTACCATCAACATTTACCACATTACATCCCATTTCCATTTTAATCAAGACTCATGCCCTCTAGGACTATCCAAACTGAGCCCATGGAATCTGATAAATATTACCTCGATATTACATTCCACCAAGATCCAACCCTCTGGGTTAGCATAATTTATTCCACAATTTATTAACATCATTATCAATTTTTCATAATTCCAGGTATTCTAGAAAATCATTCTAAGCTTCCAAACACAAGGGTATCATCATGGTGAGTAGATGAAATACCTATCGAGTCTTTTCCATCTATAGCTGGAGTACAGGCCCATCCAACCTTGAGAAGATAAACATATAAATCACGTGGCATACCTCGCACACCATCACCTCTTTTGAAAAGAGGGTAAGAAATACCATATGCCTCAAGCAGTGGGAAAATTAAAGTAGATAAAAAAACATCTGATTCAACAACAACACCTTTAATGTCAATGGGTAAGCCCAACTTCAACTTGTTCCATTATCCATGGTGTCCTCCCCGATAACCACATGCATAAACAGATATATATCTCCACTCTAGTCATCAATTTTTACCACCACCACTGGGCCTACCTCCCCCCATATACCACAACAGACATCTAGGATCAACCATCCCATGGTCACCAAACAACACATGCAGCAGGAAACAAACAATATAGTAACTGGGCTCTTGGACCTAAATAAGGCATTCATTCTTCACACACAATGAGCACTCACACTTCCAAAGGATAAGGAACTTGGACTTTGAAAACAAGAGGGTAACATAGAACCCTTCGAGGAATTATCTTTATTTCATAATAATTCTTTCATTCCATATTTAAATTTAACGATTCTATAAAACATGCATAACTGCATCCATGTAATTTATCACCAAGGAAAACAACAACAACCAGATTCATTAAACATGCATATTTATCATTATCCAGTTAATTTATATTTAATCTTGGATTTATGTTATTTACCAATTTCCATCAAGAACAAGATTCTAAATAAGTAATTCAAAGATATCACATCATCTAGAAAATAAAGATTAAATAACATAACTAAGAAATTGATACCAATTCATGAATCTCATGAAAGTATTTATTATGTTAATTTCATTAGGATCTAGTGGGAAAAAATTTAACTCTATGTATGCATGTAAAATATAGAATCCATGAATCCCCAACCATAAAAGTTTTCTGACGTTCCGTTCATGAGAACGGGCTAGCACAACAGATCATGATCACCTCTCCCACAGTGATTGCATCCACCCAAGGATGCCATGAAACAACGGGATCAACCAACACCCAATAATGGTCCAATAAAATCATGGAGATCACATACTGTAACATTTCATGGAGAATGGGAGGAATTAGATTGAGGAAATCAGAAGAACGAAGGTATAACATACCTTATATCGAAGATAGATTGACACTTCTTGGTTTTACAAAGACTAGGGGTGTGCATACAGTACGAAAAACTACATGGAGAAATGATCCAACAATAGAAAAATCACACAAAACTACTAGAAATGTGACCTTCACCAACACTTCTATACCCCCTTTCCGAACGGTATGGCCAAACCATTGGGAAAGCCCAAATTTTGGCCAATTTTCCCAACAGTTTACCCAAACCATTGGGAAAGGGTAGGCTTTCCCAATAGTTTGTCCAAACTATTGGGAAGGGTCCAATTTGTGGCCACATTTCCCAATGGTTTGGCCAAACCATTGGGAAAGGGTAGGCTTTCCCAACGATTTGGAAAAACTATTGGGAAAGGTCCAATTTGTGGCCACCTTTCCCAACGGTTTTCCAAAACCGTTGGGAAAGGTTCAATTTGTGGTGAATTTTCCCAACGGTTTGGCCAAACCATTGGGAAAAGTCCCTCGTTGGTATAGGCCTATACCAACGGTTTTGACAACCGTTGGTATAGGTCCTTTAATTTTTTATCGGATCCTCTTAACCAGAACATTCTATAAATCGAAATTTAAAATAATTATGATAATACATATATATATTTATGAAATTATGTTCACAAAAGTCATGTTAGGTTAGTGGTTAGGTAGTTCAATGATAAACTAGAGGTCCTGGGATCAAATCCCAGTGGATGTTTTTTTTGGAAATACATATACCAACGGTTTTATGGAACCATTGATATATAATTTCATATTACTTATACAAACGGTTTTCAAAACCGTTGGTATAGGTCTATACCAACGGTTTTCCAAAAACTGATGGTATAGACCTATCCTAATGGCATACATGCCTACGGTTCTCCAAACTGTTGGTATAGGATATACCAACGGTTTGGAGGCCTATACCAATGGTTCCAAACCATTGGTATAGGTTAGTTTTCCTATAGTGAAACTCCTTAGGAACAACGGTTTGGGGTGCCTCACACCAAGAGAAAGGAGAAGAAAGAACAAGGCAGAATGTATCTGGGCCCTTTTTAAAATCAAAATGATGTAGTGGTTTTGATATGGTTTAGATTTTCCATTAAATGTGGATCTGGTCAAGACTACATGGTTTGACCAACTAAAGTACCTCAATCACTTAAAAATATTAATATTGCAGTTATGGACTTTGAATTAGCCTTAAATCCTTTAAAACAAGGATTTGAATGCATTTGACATCAATGAAATGTCAAAGGGATAAAACTATAGGATGCTAGAAACACTATTCACAACTGTCTCACTGATGACACTGTTCATAAATGTCTCATTGATGAAATTTTTCACAAATGTCTCACTGATGATGATCACCTCTCCCACAATGATTGCATCCACCCAAGGACGCCATGACACAACGGGATCAGCCAACACCCAATAAAGGTCCAATAAAATCATGGATATCACATACTGTAACATGTCATGGAGAATGGGAGGAATTAGATTGAGGAAATCAGAAGAATAGAGGTATAACATACCTTATATCGAAGATATATTGACACTTCTTGGTTTTACAAAGACTAGGGGTGTGCATATAGTAGAAAATACTATATGGAGAAATGATCCAACAATAGAAAAATCACACAAAACTCCTTAGGAACAAAGGTTTGGGGTGCCTCACACCAAGAGAAAGGAGAAGAAAGAACAAGCCAGAATGTATCTTGGCCCTTTTAAAAATCAAAATGATGTAGTGGTTTTGATATGGTTTAGGTTTTCCATTAAATTTGGATCTGGTCAAGACTACATGGTTTGACCAACTAAAGTACCTCAAACACTTAAAAATATTAATATTGCAGTTATGGACTTTGAATCAGCCTTAAATCCCTTAAAATAAGGATTTGAATGCATTTGACATCAAAGAAATGTTAAAGGGGTAAAACTATAGGATGCCAGAAACATTATTCACAAATGTCTCACTAATGACACTATTCACAAATGTCTCACCGATGACATTATTCACAAATGTCTCACTGATGACATTGTTCACAAATGTTTCATTGACTGTTCACAAATGTCTCACTGAGGACACTATTCAAAAATGTCTCACTGAAGAAACTGTTCATAAATGTCTCAATGACAACAATGTTCACAACTATCCCATTGAAAACACTATTCACAAATGTCTAATCGAACACGTTGTTTACAAATGTCTCACTGATGGAACTATTCAAAAATGTCTCACCATGGGCACTGTTCACAAATGTATCATTGACGACATTGTTCATAAATGTCTCACCGACGATAATGTTAACAAATACATCATGGATGACACTATTCACAATTGTCTCACTGAAGACACTATTCACAAATGTCTCACCTAAGACATTGTTTTTAAATGTCTCACTAATGAAATTGTTCACAAATGTCTCACTGAGGACACTATTCACAAATGTCTCATCAGCAACAATGTTTACAAATATCTCACCAACAACATTGTTCATAATGGTCTTACCAACAACACTGTTCAAAAATGTCTCACCGATGACACTGTTCACAAATGTCTCACTGAAGACACTATTCACACATGTCTCACTGAAGACACTGTTCAAAAATGCCTTACTGATTACACTATTCACAAATTTCTAACCAATGACATTGTTCAAAAATGTCTCACCAAAGACACTATCCACAAATGTCGCACCAATGACACTGATCACAAATCTCTCAACGATGACACTGTTCACAAATGTCTCACTGATGACACTATTAGCAGAATTGGAAACACTATTCACATAACTAGAAATTCAGAAAACTGTTAGAAATAAGTCACATTGACCTCCTAGAACACGTCAAAAATCTAATTTTCACAAAGGAATGGACCAAAGATGACTGGGCTATTACAGATGTCGAAATTATCTAGTAGTGAGATTCCATTGTAAGGGTGGTTTTACGGAAAATTTCCCCAGATACCAACACGGGGTTTCAATGATTTCTATTAGTTTTATATGAAATATTTTATTTCATATAGTATGAAAATTAATGCATGATTTATGGAATTTTTGTGATATTCTAATGGAAAAAAGGTTCGTTTTCATGATTTTTGATGTCTTTTTAAAGTAAAATTCATGACTAGTATTTCTTGAATTATAATTTCTTAAAAAATTATTTAGGAAGACTCTAGTTGTTATAGTTTATTTTTGGAGTACTTAAACTATTATTTTATCTAAAATGTTTATTTTCTAAAAAAAATAAACATTCTGATGGGTTCTCACGAGTTTCTAATGGATTAATAGGAATCAATTATTTTTATATCCCTTAATGATTTTTTATGCTCATAAGTTTTTTTCATATTTTTTCACTATGGATAAGTATGAGTAAGAACTATTATGAAGTCTATCTACACATAATGGAAATTTTCATTGAATGAATAAAGTGTTCCATGAGTGGAAATGGACTGTATACAAATAAGTCCTATATTTAAGGAAGAAAATAGGAACTCTGTGTCAATTTTCCCTATCTAATGTATTTTGTTTCGTAATTCTATAAAAATATAAATTTAAAAGGTCATGGTAATGAAGAAATGTGCAACAATTTTTATTAAACTCATAATTATAGGTTGATTATGGTATATTCATTATATCGCCACCACATATGGATAGTTATATGAATGTAATTAATGAATATATATGATATTAAGGATATATTTATTATTATTGAAAGATAAAATATCATATAATTTATTCCCCTCTCATCTATTCAAAAATGGATACATCACTCATGTGTTCATGTAGGCTACTACATCCATGTGTAATTTATATCATTTTTAATTACCTTCATTCATGGTTTTTTCAACAACTTAATATAATAAGTAAATATAAAATTTATAAAATTATTAATATTCTTGAAAACATGATATTATCATTTTATGATAATATGTTTTTACTCATACAACTGTTATAATGCTATTAATTTAGTTAGTTTTAACTTTTATATGAAAATTATTATAAATTTAATGCAATGAATGATTACGGAATGTTATGTACAATTAATACTTTCTAATAATGATGAATTTATGATTTGTTTAAAATTAATGAATATAAATGTGTATTTGTATATTTTTTTGTAAAATCAATTAATTACAAATGGTTAATAATTATAATAAATGGAATTTATAAATTTTCCATGATAATTATCACTAAATGTTGCATGATTTATCCATGTAACTAAAAAATAAGAACAAATACATATATGAAATCATTATTAACATTATTTAGGTGACAAATCCATGACTGTGGTGAGTACCAAAATCACAGAATTGAAACATGCATGGGTAACCGAACAATTAAAGCATTAACATTGGTTTTTAACAAATAAAATGTTAATAAATGGGTAATTAGAAATTATAAATGGGTGATATATTATACGACGATTTTAAAATGAATTCCATTCGTTGGGATATATCACTACTTTATTTTCATAATTATTATAAGATTATGTGTTTCATGACCTCTAATTGTTTATATTATATTTATATTTATTTTTTATGGATTTAAATTTTTTCTACATAATCATTTCATTGATGGATTCCAAATTCAAATGTAATGGTATTTTTAAGGGTTATTAGTATCAATTTTGAATTCTATGAGACCTGTTGCATGTTTTTTACAATTATTTATTTCATATTGTAAAATTATAAGTTAATTAATTTTTATTGAAAAATTATTTCATGGAAATTATGGTTTTTATAGAACCATGTTATGTTCTCCCATTTAATGACTTTTTATTTCAAGCATTACAAAATTTATATGGGTTTTTTATCTCAAACATCATTTTTTAAGACATGTTTTGATTTATGTAACCATATTCATTTATATGGTGTATAGAATAAACCACTTAAATATAATATAATGAATATATTTATATATATGATATATTAATTTCATTTATAGGTAATTTATTTCAAAGGGTTTTTTGATCTTAAAATCTATAAGGTATTCTCTTTAAAAACATTTCTTAAATGCTTTAATCCTTGTATCTTAAATTTCCATGTTTAACAAATTATTTAATAGAATTCTTTACTATGATTAAATTATTGATATATTTATTTTATATTACCTTTTAATTTCTATAAAAATAATTAAAAGGAATCATTACATAAGTTTACCTTATTACCCAATTTTGACTTTTTTATTAAAGTGTGAAGAATAATATTTTTACACATATTTGATATGAATTAATTTTCAATCTATTATTTTCTTTAATCATTAATAAAAAACATTTCTTGGTTCCCATGTGTTTTCAATGAAAATCATTTTCCCTTTTCTATATGAAATTTTAGTTTCCTAAATGTTTTCCAAAAGGAAAATGATATTTCTTCTTGTTTTTCAAACTTTATTTCAAATTATTTTACAATAAAATTTTTTATATTTTTCAAAACAATTTAAATGATTCTTAATCTATAATGGGGATATGTTCTACTGATTCTATACAAATCCATTCTCTTTATTAGTTATGAAAATATTTTATAGAAATTATCATGAATCATATTTCCCTTCCATGGGTTATTTAAGCTATGAATGAAAGATGAATGTTATTTTAAGTTTTATAATGAATGTGAAAGATATTATATGTTTTACTCCCATTATAGTTCTTGAATATTTATATTTTGATGGGTTGTTCTAATGTATTTCTGAAAAGTATTGGGAAATGATATTTTCTTTAGAGGATACATGCTTGAATTAACATTCACGGTTCTTCCATTATAATTGTTCATGAAAGGGTGATTTGAAGTATAATGTCCTAATATGCATATACTATTTTTTTCTATTATTTCTATGAAAATATATAATAATTTTTTTATAATGATATTCCTATGGATAAATTTTTGTTTTCAAATAAAATATTTCTCTTTCAAAGGTTCTCATGTTACCCGATTAATATTCTTGATTATTCACTTATTATTACTTGCATGATTGTTATACAAAATTATTTATCAAAGAAATTGAAACTTATATATGATACCCTTAGATGAGTATGAATCTCTTATTTTATATCTAAGAACATTAATTATATTTTAATACCCATATTATCATCTTCTCCCCAATTATGATCATTGATTGTAAAGTCCTATGTTTATCTTTATTATTCATTTAAGATCACCCTTATGGATTCTCTATTTCTCCATGTCATAAAGAAATTTATTTTTTATGATATGTATAGAAGGATTTCAAGTGTAAACAAAATTGGGAAATGTTTAAGACTTTATGTAAAATATAAATTCTTGGTATAATTGGAAATTTTCCGTTTTATTATAAATATATCAATATTATAACATAAATAATTTTTTAGAATTATCTAAACTCTAAAACTAAAATTTATTAGGTTTGTAAGTGAATACCTATTTTTTTACAATGTAATTAAAGAATATAAATATTGGGTCTCATCTATTGATATCCAAGAATGTATGTAAAGAGTGATTTTTTTAGCACTGGATTTGGGTGTACAGGTAAAGGGTATCATAGTTCAGGGGTAGATATATGGTATTAGAAATTCTATAATTCTAAAGGATTGTGTAGATGGAATTTGGAGATAAAGAGAGGGAATTAATGTTGGATTCATGTCCATTGTAATTGAGCATTCTAGATATGCATGATAGAAAATTACTCCTAGTGAGAGGCCCATGATCACTTACACATTCACTAGGACCATTCATTTTTTCCTTAAAACCTATTATAAATCCACCCAAAAATTATTTATTTACTTGATTTTGATGGTTTTTATCTCATTTATTCACTCTCTAATTAATATATTGAATTAAGGTTCCATTTGAGGTTATTTTTAGCATATATATTCATAAAACATTCTTCCCTCTTAGATTGTTGTGTGGTTAGAGTATGGATTTATGGGAAGTGTCTTCTAAATGACTCGTCCTATATTTGTTCTTGTTTTTATATTATAATGAACCTAACTAAATATGTTTTGCCTGAAATTTGGGGGTTAAAAGTAAATTTTTAGGGGGTATGTGGTTGTAGTTTTTTGACAAGGGTGTGGGTACAATTGATTTATATCACATAGTGTTATTTCATTATATGTCTAGGTTAAGCTATGTGACTTTTTCTATGCATTTTTTTGTGTGAAATTTGTCAATATTCATAGTGATATTTCAATAAAATTATTTTATGTTTTAAAATCATTTTTTGATTATAGCATCTGGTTATTGTAAAATTTTTAGTTTGATTGGATTGGAGAAACACAAAATGATAAATTATTAGTGGTGTGTGTTTTTCTTAAATTGGGAAAAATGATAAAGTTTATTTTTTTATTATTTATGGTAGCTATATTTAGTTTCATGTTTATTGATATTGTGATTTTTATTTGTAGGATGGTTGTGTGAGGCATCAGAAATGGTTCAGAAACTCCTACTTATTTGTTTATAAAAACCCTTGTAATGTTAATAATCAATCAATATCATATATTTTGAATGATTATTATTAAAAGTTATTGAGTCATTCTCACTAAAAAAAATTAAGTGCTTCTTCAATAGAATAATAAATAGTATTATTTTAACTAAATTTCTCTCTATGAATTATATGATTTTATTTAAAATTATAAATTATAAATGTCTGAAATTGGATTTTTATTAAATTAAATTTATTTTTGGTATCATTATATCAAATATTTGTTAGGTTAAATTATTTGGATTTTTCTAAAATGATTGAATTTTGTCTGGATAGTGAAAGTATTGATTTTTATAAAAAATGTCATTTCATTTCACGTATTCACAAATTACCCTTATATTTTCTATTTATTTTAAATAAAACTTATCCAATTTTTATTAAAATTAATTTACTGATTTCCATAAGTAATCTAAATTATACTTGATTTTAGTATAAATTCATTTTTACGTTTAAAAACATATTTCTTTTTAAAATACTTTTTTTGTGTTTTCGGTGTTTATATTAAAATTAATTTCAATAACTTATAAAAAAATTGAATCATGAAAAATATAGTTAATATTTTAAATTATGTTGTTACAATTTAGTAAGGTGGCCAATTATATTTTTCATCATAATGAATAGTAACTGTGGTAAATTATTGTAACCTCATTAAAGGGTAAAGAATGTTAATTAATATAAAATTGATGAGATAAGGTCACATAGTATTAACTTCATTCATATTTGATGATATTATTTGTACCCTTGAAATAGTATATTCTAAAATTATTTTTTTATGTGCCAGTTAACCATTAGAGTGTCTTAATATTATTTTATAACCATGGAAATTTATGAGTGCCACCCCTCTGACTTATAAAAAATCTTTTCCTAAATTAATCATAAAAACTTTTCACACTATCTCAACCATTCTTAGCCCAAATAACTTCTTAAATTACTTCTAAATGCCATAGAGTTTTTGTTCTATCAAAAATAAAAACCTATAAGGCTCAATTTGTAAGACAAACATAGTTTTCTAAAGAAGATATATAACTCTTAACTGAGTTCTTCAATAATTAATTCTTCTTTTACCACCTTAAAACCTATCATAACCTTGATTATATAATTACATAACTATATAAAATATAATGAAAATTGTTTATTCCTATAGTACAACTCCTTTTCAACTTTTTTCTATCATATGGGAAATAAAAACATCGCTTGTGTGTATGTGTTGATAACCTCCTCCATGAAGTAATGTGTTTCATTCTCCATCACTACCTCATTAGATTGGTTAAAAATATTTTATTAGTGAATAAAAAATATTTTTATGATATTATAATGACTTTGGAAAGATAAGATAATACATGCCTTCTTACCCTTTCTATTTGTTGGAAAATGATAATGTCGCTCATGCATTCTTATAGAATACCACCTCCACGAAGGTATGTGATTCTTTTTTTATTTCCACCTTTCATGGATAGTCATAATTTTGCAAAATAATAAATAAATAGGAAATTTATAACATAGTTAGGATTTTAGAATATTAAAATTTATCTAAGTTTATTTCTTTCTCCACCTAGTTTAAAAAAGGAATTATCATTCATGCATATGTATGAACTACCATCTCCATAGAACAATGTGATTTATAATTTATGACCAGTATAAATGTATTTTTATAAATGAATATTTATTTATAAACCACGTAATTATAAAATGTTCAATATTGAATTGATAATGAAACCATAACCCCTTTGACCACAGTTAGCACACTATTGTTATTTTGTGGTTATAAAATTAATGACCCTAAAACATCCAATACGAACTTAACTAATTTAGTATATATTTGTCGTGTAGTAATAAATAAAAAGAGGATTTTTATAAGGTAATAAAACATAAAAATTTTCTTGATCAAGAAAAAACTTAATAATTTTTTTATTCATGAAATTAAAGGTTATATGTGGAGAATTAGGAGGTCAGGTAAGGTATTTTATTTAAATATTTTTCAAAATATTTCAAACTCCTTTTCCTCCAATTAAAAATTTATAAAATGGTTTTATGGAATTTTTATCTATAATTTAATGTTTGATATAATTATTTTAAACCACCTTTGAATCTATATATAAATTATTAAAAGTAAATCTTTTCAAATATTATGAGTCACTTTTGATTATTTTTTCCAAAGAGAAAAGGATTTATTTTAATGTTTACCACATGAATGCCTTCTTCCTGCCATCACAGCCTTTATTAATTATTGATATTAATCTAACATTATATAAGTATGTTTAAATAAAATTTTATTATTATTTTAATAGAAAATTTATGTTTTTAATTGACTTTAAAAGAAAAGGATATTTATTTACATTTTTTTAGATAAATGGAAGTGGTTTTTTTATTTTATCTAATGAAAAATTATCATAAACTAACTCATATTCCCTTGTACAATGATACCCAAGTCAATTATAACATATCTTGTAGGGTATATCTGATCCCTACAATTGGAATACTATCACATGACATCAATAAGAAGTCAACAGGAATGGTTTTTACATGAGAATATTCAATATGTTGTAACAATGAAAGAAAAAATAATACATATTAAATATTCCAAACACTATTCAAGGTGAAAATTACCACAATATAATACATAATAAGAACCCAAAGAATTCAATCTTCAAAATAGAATGACACAACATCCATCATGATAAAATTATTAGAATCCCCATGTAACAAGTGGACCAAAACTCTACCAGTCACCACCATCAGTCCAGGGTCCTATGAATATGGATCACCTGCCACCTCCCTGAAGTGCCTTCCCTTTTCTCAGTCCCTGAATAACATATTCTACAAATACTGAATACATTGGATGGCTGTGAGAAAATAAAACCGGTAGTATTTGACTAAATCTTCTGTAAGAAAATTCCAATACAAATAAACCATTTATGATTCAATTTAAATAAAGATAAATGATGACAAGTCATTTTCATATTTATCAGTAAAACCATGATTTCAACTCATTTAAATGTAATATATATATATATATATATAAATTCTAAAATAAATATTTTCCATAAAAATGGAATGGTCATGAATAAAACATTTTAATGAACAATGGAATGAAAAACTAAATTCAAAACAAATCAATGCATCATGTTCATAATCCATGAGGTTAGTTAGTTCTAGGATCTTAGATACCTACACTACTAAACCAATCATCCTAACTCAAGGTGTGTGATTTTCATTACGGATTAATCCATATAGATAAAATAAATTAAAACCCCATATAGAAAAATAATGCTTAATTTGATTTAATATTGGTTTTTATCATCACTAAATTGCTATTGAGTCATATTATTAGTGTTCATATCATAATCACTAACAAACTACTTAGTCTCACATGAGTTTTAAATATACTAATAAATCATGGGAAATTTATTCATTTTAATTCAACTCATCAATCGCAGCTCAAATTCCCAATTTTGTATTTAAAATTCCATTTCAATTTCAAAAGAAAATCATGTTTTTTATCAAATTTATAGATTCCAAAATCATATTTAATTTAAATCCTTTTAAGGTAAATTTTAAAGATCTTTAATAAAAACATTCCAAAATTTAGGTAATCTTTCTCAAAATACATTCAATTTCTAAAAACCTCTGAAAGGGTTTTATTTGAAAAATCCATGCTTTTTGAAATCAAACATACAATCTAAGAAACTCATTGAATTAAACTGAAAATAAATTTCAAATAAAGTAATAAATTTATGGTATCAAGTATAGAGAGAATAAATATGAAACCCCATATATTTAATCTCACAATAAAATAATAAATATACTAAAATGGGAACCCCTGTCAAAAAGTTGAAGATGTGGAAGAATAAATAAGGATCCCTAGAATCACGATTTAAAAAATCATGGTCTTGATATTCCAAAAACACTAGGATCTATATCCCTCAATAATGAAGAGAATATAATAAATAATTATTCAAAATCAAGAGGAAAAAATGTACCAAAGAAGAATTCTTGCATCCACCAACACATTGATTTGAGAGGAAGAGAGGTTGGAGGATCCAATTCCCCTATTGAGAGACTCAGAAATCTGAAGGATTGGATTAAGGATAAATTGGATGTGTTTAGAAGTAATAAAAATGGTTTCAGGATTGCAATTAAAAATTTTGGGAGATAATAAACCCATTAACATGGTTTTTTGTGTTAAGTTGGATGATTAGTACTAACTATGCTTTTAACCATGCACCCTCACTATGTTTTTTGGAAATGGTGAATGGTTTGGCAATAAGATTAGACAAATCATGTAACAACCATGAAAACCCTCCCTTTTCAAGGGCTCATAGTGGGATGGGAGGTCACATGGTTTTTTCTAACTAGGTACCACCCTTCAAAGCTTCCAAATGGGGTACACAACATGTTGATCCAAACCACATAGTTTTCCCGAACTATCTTTAAACCATAAACAACCTCAAAACCATTAAAATTTACCTGAGAAAATCTATAAATTTCCTGAAATACTACCAAAACTAAATATGATTAAAAGGGTTTATAAGTTACAAAAATATAGTAATGAAATGTTACAACCTACCCATGATAAAAAAATATACCCTTTGAAAGCCAGTCAAGAAGACTCCATGTTGAATCAATGAGGTCACTACTCTACCTTCAATTCCTGAGGCTCAAAAATATCATGAGAATCAAAAACATGATACTAAATCACATGATCCAAATGTATATACATCCCACAAATAACCTTCAAACCAGAATGAATTATCTGAACTGACTACACTGCCGTGGATAAATCAACTTCCAAATCAGGGAATTACTATATCAAAACATGAGATGGGTCAAAGTGATACTTTTTGAGCTGTAAAAAATGAAATGAATTATGAATTAATATAAATTGAGGTTTTAATGAAAAATAGTATGGAACCATTCTAATCTACTCAAAAATATCAAACCATCCCATGTATCTCAGTGAAATAATTAATTGTTTTCCAAACCATCGGTGAACCAACTGAGGTGAAAATATAAAAAAACATGATCACCAACTATAAAATCCAAAGTTATCCAATGATGACCAATACATGATTTATATTGGATATGTTCCATTACAATTCTATGAAAAATCAAAAGAATATTTTCTATCATCTCTTAGATAAAACTGGGTCCAACATAGAATTTTTCAAAAATCATAATCCAACAAAATAGGGATTTAAATAGAAAAAAATACAAGGCCTCAAAGTGTTCCATTTGTATGGATGGAAAGCAACTATTATTATAGGAAAATTAATCTAGTCCCAAGTGGTTATCCCAAGAACCATCGATGTTGAGAATGTGAGCACGGATAATGTCTTTAAAAACTATATAGCTCATTCAATATGGCCATCCATTTTCACATGATATATTGTGATCAAATTAACCGAGGATCTCATATCCTCTTGTAGGACTCCCATAAAATGATATGTGAACTAGGGATACCTATCAAAAAACTATAATATATGGTACTTTGTTAACAATCTCCAACACATATAGACTTATTAAGTCCTTAACATTTGTTATATCTTGAATGAGAATGAAATAAGAGGATTTGGAAAATTGATTGATCACAATCCATATCACATTATTCCCTTGTTGGGCAAATGGAAATACTACTAGGAAATCCATTAAAATATATTCACACTTCCATGTCAACATAGATATGGGCTACAGAAGGCCTAAAGGTTTTTTCTTATCTTATTTGACCTACTAAAATGTATAACAATTAGAAAAAAAATCCAACAGTGTCGTATCTCATACCTAGCCACCAGAATCACTATCTCATATCATAGATATATCTGTGCTTTTAGGGTGTACCACACACTAAAAATTTTTAAAATCACCCATATAATCCTTTATCATGGGAAAATGTTCAATGTACATGTTCCTAAATCATAATATAACCTCAAAAGAAAATTACCACTCACTGATGGTAACTTCACCATAATGTGATTCATTAATACAGTGAAAATAGTTATCAAGCCAATTCAATTGAAGAATCATCTCAAATAGAGATAAGGTCGAATACATGCTCACTAGAACAACTTTAGTCTCATCCTCTCAGAATCCCAAAATTATACATTTTAATAGATCTATAAAGTTCTACTATTATCATGATTCTTTCATGGCCTAAACCATAAGTTTCTTACTCAAGGAATCTGTAATGAAATTCCCCTTACCATGGGTGTATGAAATGTCCAAATAAAAATATTATAGGTATTCCACCCATCATATCTGAAGGATTTTAAAATATTTTTTGAGATAAGATATAACTTACACTTTTTGTTAAAATAGATGGTAAACATTATTCCAAAAAGGTAACACCAAATACTCTTAATATTGTTCATCCCAACTATAAGCTCAAGATCATGAATATGATAGTTCTTCTCATGTGTTCTATGTTTTTGGGAACCACAAGCCACCACACGATAAAATTTCATGAGAACATATCCCAAACCCAAACCTAACATTTCATAAAAGAGCACATAGCCTAGGATAACCTCTAAAGATTCAACACTGGTGCCAGAGTCAGAAGGTAGTTTAAATAATTATAAGAATTATTACATTTTATGTCACATAAGAACTCCAATATTTTTCCAAGTGAATGATTTAATTAGAGAATCAATCATTATGAGATTATTGAAAAACCAAATTTAATACCTTACTAAGATTAAGAAGATATGATTCTTAATGAAAATTCACAGTTGTGCCCAAGCCCTAATAACTATCACTATATCATGATAAACTAAAATACTATGTTTTGAGACCATGTTTCCCAAAAAAATAACTTCCTAAATCCAAAAAATTAAATTTTGATAGCTTTTAATAAATTCAATGATCTCTAAAAATTCCCAAAACTTCTCTCAGATGACACACATAAACCAAGTCAATTTTAGAGTAAACTATGATGTCATCCACAAACACCACCACAAATTAATTAAGGTACTGATGCAATATCATATCCATAAAATCTATAAAAACTATAAGAGCATTAGTTATATAAATATGCATAAAAAGGCACTGGTAATGGCCATACCTACTATAAAAGGTAGTTTTTAGAATGTCTGATTCTTTGATTTTAATTTGGTGATTAATAGACCAAAGAATAATTTTCAAGACCTTATTTTCCTATTTCAACTAGTTAAAAATCATTAATATCTATAAATAGATACTTTTTCTTTAATACATCACAATTGAGTTATTGGTGATAAACACAACGGAAATGTGTTCCATCATATTTCATTGCAAAAAATACAGGTGACATCTAAGGTGACACACTTGGGTGAATAAATAATTTGGAAAAAAAATCATCCCACTAAGCCTTAAACTCTTCTGGTTCACCTGGTTCTATAAGATAAAAAGAAATAGAGATAAGTTGGGTACCTAGTTCCAAGTTAATAGATAAATAAATTTTCTACATTGGTGGAAACCCAGAAAATTCAGATGAAAACACATTAGGAAACTCAACAACCACTATAGGAAGATCACTAATCAAGGTATATTTCTCTATATCAAAATAAAACACCCATATCACCCTGTCTAACTATAAAAGAGGTGGTCTAGATCTTCTTAACCTTGGGTCTCATTCTCCTTAGAAAACATAGGACACCCATTAAGGGTTAGTAAAAGAGACCAGACAAATATAATAGTCAATCTAGGCTTCATGGGAAATCATACAATCCATATTTAAAAGAAATTTAGTGGTTTCATATTAAGGAACAAAAAAACCCAAATGACTTCTATATTTGATAGAGAGATGGAATAAAGGGGAATCGTTGATTTTGGTCTCTCTTCATTCTAAGGGGCCTAGAGCTATACATCACATAAGTCATAAGACTTGTATATAGGTTTAAGAAATTCATAATAAAAGTCTCTATGAATTAATTAGATACACCAATATCAAATAAATAAGAACTAAAAACGAATTCATAGTGATGGTAAATCTCACGGTCACTAGACCCACATCAGATTTTGCAAGAGACTCTTCCACGACATGGAGAAGATTCATTCCAGATGCCTGAATCTAGAACAACTTAGTTCATGAAGCATATGATTGTAATATAGTACCTTTAAGAGCTAATGATATCATTCCATTATGTTAAGTATAAAATATTTGACAGAACTTCTACAGGTGGCCAGATCAACCGCATGACCCATAAATCTTCATTGCCTCAGTACAAACTCATTTCAAATGACCAACCCTTCCACAATGAAAGAAAGTAAATGGGACTCTTCCAGACACTGTAGAAGGTATGAATGATTCTTATTTTAGTGATCCACTAAGATACTCATCACTTTTCTTTTTTTCCTTTAAATGTACTAATAGAAATGTCATTGATCGTATGAAAAACTCCTATTTAACAGGATTATTGGCATGGTCAAACTAAAAAATAAAATATTTATCCAACACATCAAAATAAGATGTGAGATTACCCATGAAAACATGATTTTGGATATAAATTTGATGACTCATCTCAATCCTTCAAGCATTCAACTTCCCATTTATCACTGCCTCAATATAAAACTGAACATGTTTTGATAAGTGGTTCGCATATTGAGTCACTGTCTTATCACCATGTTAGAGTATAAGGAACTATTTAAACCATTCCAAACCATCAACTATAGATATAAATAATCTATTAATATAGATCTAAAGTCTTTACACTATAATCCTTCATGTTTCTTTTTTGTAACTCTTGAATTCTACCACCTCATTATATGTCCTTCAAGCATAAAAGTAACACATTTCAACTTTATTGAATCAGGTGTTTCTTGAAACTCAAAATGTTTATCAATCCTTTTCAAAACATCTTCTAACACTTAAGGATAATTTGAACCTTGTAAATATGGTGCTTTAAACTAATAAAACTCTTGAGCATGATCTCTAGTTTCATACCTTTGAGGTTCCACTACTAGATCCTAAATGAGAATTAGGGTAGGGACCTACACTAGAGCTTAGATGAAAAACACCACTATCTCAATGAGTTTTTCATTAATTGTAGGGTTTAATTTCCATTTTTCATCAATAGCTCCCTCGTGAGGACTTTTCAAACATCTTCCTAGGTTCATGATACTACACAACATAAATAAGAACCATAAAAACATCAGTAAGGATACTCTAATCACCAACTAAATCAAGAGATATAGGAAAATAAATTCAATAAATATAATTCATAATTATGGGACTTCATTATACTTAGATAAAATTTAGGGAAAATACAGGAATGAGATAAATTTATTCCTCATGAATTCCATTTCCAAAAAACCCAGGGTGACATAAGGCTCAGTGTGATGAGAGATGGACATGCACTCACTTATAACAACCAATTAGGTCTCAATGATCCTATCTTCTAAATATCAAGATATCCCAAATTGTATACTGACATAAAGGAGATATTCAAAACCTTGCACCTCTAATACCATTTTATCATCAACCAACTAGGATACCTTGGTACACTAATACCTATGTCAGATCTGGTATAGACTAAAGGGAATTCCCAATCTCCATGGGTTGGAGACAAGTACATAATGTCATGACGAAGTTAAAGGGAATTAATTTTACATGATAATACTCAAGAAGTTATAATAAAAGAAGATAAATAAATACATATTTAGTATGTCAAACACTCCTGAATGATACAAGTTCAACAATAAGATAAATAATTAAAACCCAAAAATTGAGACATTCAAAAGAAAATGACACAATATCTATAAGAAAAAGTTTCATAATCCCTCTGTAATAAGTGTACCAAAGCTCCACAGGTTACCACTGTCACTATAGGGTCTTGTGAATCAACTACACCCACCAACTCCAAGTAAAACCTTCACTTTTCCCATACCAAACATAACATAATATACAAATTCCCGAAGGAAAAGGTAGTGTGTGATAAAAATTACCCATTTGGATTCCACCAATTTTTTCGAAAGAAATTCCAATACAAACAAACCATTTATGATTAAATTTAAATTAAGGTAAGTCCTAGAAAATAATTTTCATATTTTTTAGTGAAATAATTATTTCAAATAAAGTAGATAAAATAAATATATAATAAGTTTAAATAACCATTTAACATTTAAATGGAATGGGAATGAATAAATTTTTTTAATAAACACTTGCATGTAATAATGAAGTCAAAAAAAAGAACTATTTTCATAAGACCTAAGGATAGTAAATTCCAAGCTATCATATACTCACACTACTAATCAATCATCATAGATCATAGTGTGCATACTTACCTAAGTTCCATTCAGTCAGGATAAAGTCAATAAGCACCCATTTTTAATAAATCCTGTGAAACTTGGTTTAATTATATTTTTCATCATCAATCCATTTCTAGGGTTAGAGTTATAGAATATATGGTCTAAATCACCCATTAACTACTCAGGCTCACATGTTCTATCAATCAATCATGGGACATTCATCTATTTTAAAACATTACTCAAAATGAAATTATGATATTTCAAAATCAAATAACAATATTTTATAATATTAATTACATTCAAAATCATATTTAATTTAAATCCTTTTTATTAAATATAAATTATCAAATCATTTCATCAAAACATTCCTCAATTCATTATATCTTTTATAAAATCCAAAATAGATTTATTAAAACCTCTGTAGAAGGGTTTTATATCACAAATACAACCTTTTGAAATAAAACATAAAATATAATCAATTAATTGAATTCAATTGAAAATACATTTCAAATAATGGGGTAAATTAAAGGTTTCAATCGTAGGGAAAATACATGCAGGACCATCTACATTATATCACACAACCAAATATTAAATAAATGGAAATGAGAGCTTCTAATAGGAAAAAAAATATGAGGAATATCAAATAAGAATCCATATAATCAAGATAAAACACATTAAATTTTAGATCCTACATCTACACTAGGATTCATCACTCTCATGGAAGGATAAAATAGAAGAAAGGGGGATTCCAAATCAAGGGGAAAACACTTAATAAAGAGGAATAAAACACATCAATTGACACTTTTATTCAATAATAAGAGAGAATAGAGAATCCATTTCACATCTTGGGAGGCCCTAAAATCCAAACAATTATATAAAGGTAAAAAGATAGTCGTTTAGAAGTTACAATGGGGTTTTAATAATTTTAATTAAAAAATTTTGTGGACTCAAACCTCACTTGCACTATTTTTTAGCTTAGGACACATGGTTATTACTAACCATATGTCTAACTATACACCATCATCAATCTTTTAGAAAGATTCCATAGTTTTCCCACATGGTTAGAAAAACAATGCACCAATTGTGAGAACCCCCACTACCCAGGGCCTCATAGTTTTTAGTGGGGTCACATGGCCTTCACTAACCTTGTAATGCACTCCAGACCCAAAAAATGGGGCACACAATTTTCTGGAACGAACCACATGGTTTTCAAAAACCATGTGCCAACTTTGTATAACCTAAAAAGCATTCATAACTCTTTGAAAAACATTATAAACAAAATTAAACAATACCCAAAAAAATAAGATCAAAAAAGGGAGTAGAAGTACATGATATCTGGTAAAGATATTTTACATGTATTTTGAGGGTTTTATGATGGAAATTAGAGATTTTAATTTTTCCTATCATTATATAGTTATTGTAAACTTTATATGATATTGGGTGATCCTGATACAGCTCAGATCGTGTGTGATCCTGATATAGATATCCAAATCATTGAGTAATGATGAAGGAGTTAATGAGAAATATTTTTTCCCTTAGAGATGTTTTTAAATTAAATGTGATAGTTATTCCATTATAAGGGTTCTTGTAATGGTTATTATGAAGATAAAATCCCAAGATACTTACATTTTTTATAAATGACTTATCTAGGGTTTAATGTAAATTTTTTGACTTTATAAGGTAATATAATGATCTCATTATTTATGTAACGTTTATGATATTATAAATGTGAAAGGATTGATTTCATGATTTCTCTTATTTTCCCAAATAAAATTAATTATTATGATTTTTTCCTTTATGATTTCTTGTAAAAAATTTCAGGAAATATTTGTGATTTAATTTTTATTTCTTGAGTAAGTAATGATTATTTTTTCCTCAAATATTATTATGCATAAAAAAATTCCATAAGAGTTTTAATGAATTTTCAAAATTAATAACAAGTTTACTTTATTTTTTATATTCATTAAAAAGTTTTTTATGTCTCATCTCATTTTAAAAAAAATAAAAATGATTAAGGATGTATTAGTATTCTAGAAATTTAAATAGTGAAATTTATATAATGAAATTTTTTTCATGATTTAAATTGGAGGGTAAACTTACAAACTTATTTTTGTTAATAAAAATGTAAAATATCTAGATATGTGTAATATGTTATGTAATGATATTCATAATTACTTAAAATAATTAACGTTAAAGATCCTAGAAAAGTATGAAAGTAAAATTATAGTTATAAATCATCTAATTATGAGTTTATTATGTAATGGTGTGTTATAGTTGGTGTCAGGTAAAAGACATAGATGACATTTAATGCTACAATGATATAAGAAAAAAAAATTAATACACTCTAATTTATGGTTATGGTATCATGAGATTGTTATTAAGGATTATGATGTTGATTCATCAAATAAATGTCTACTCAAAATGGTTTTTCAATATAGAAATTCAGAGAATGATGTACTAAGGAAATAGAAGAATTATATCATTTCAAATCAATAACCATAAATGGTTAAAGTTAGAGCTGTGCAGTTTTTTGATATTTTAACTCAATTTAAACAAGATATAAATGTTATACCATAAGAATGGGAGTGACTTAATTCTATATATAAAAATATTTCTATAGTGTAATATCTCTTAATAGAAAACCCTCTAGATTTTGGGTGACATTAGAACTTATGGTAGCTGAGAGATGGATGAATTATTTTTAAAATGATATTTTATTCTTTGGTACTTTTAGATTATTTGATGTTAAATATTATAATTCATTATTTAAAGGGAATTCAATCATTTTTGGTCTCTCGTTATTATTTCTAGAGATAAATATGAGATTGATTATATGTACTTGGAAATATTTAATGATGTTTTCCAAGAGAAATATTTTCCTAATTTTTTTCAGCATAGAATGGAAAAGAAATTATTAAAAATGATGAAAATGAGAAGTAATTAGCTTCTATAAAGGAATCAAATTTTATTATATTGGTTACGTTTTTTACTAATTTCATTATGAACAATGATATAATAATTGATTAATTTTACTAAAGATTTAAGTCATGTTTGTGAAAGGAAATGGTTATTGATCAACTTTGAAGTTATAAGAACATTATTAAATATACTGAGAAGTTAAAAATAATGTTTTCTTATTTATATATCAATAAAGAGAATAATCATTTTGAGTGGAAAGTAATGAGGAATAATCCACCAATTAAATCATAAGTTAAGAAAATTAATCTTTAATATTTTGGTAAGTGTGGTAAAAATCATTCTAGTGAACAAGTTATAAAATGAAGAAATTTTTACAAATGTGGTAATATGATACATTTGGCCTGTGATTTTAAAATAAAATAAAAATGTTAATCGTTAGACTAATTATGATAAATCAGAAGTAATGTGTTCTAATTTTGTTGCATTTGGCCTTTATTAAAAGTGTGTGTCTAAATAAAAACATGGATGGAAAAGATCATTACGACCATAAGTGGAAGGGTGTGTAAAGATCAATTAATACTTTATCTAAAAATATTATTCTATCAAATTATATAATATCAGCTCTGAGGTGATGATTATTTTTAAAATATTGACCTCAGATATTGATACTATTAGCTAAAAGTGAAGAAAAAACATATTCTAAGGATAGTGTCTCATACTAAGTATGGAATTATGAGTTGGTGGTTGTTACATTCAAGATAATGATTTAAAATGTTTTATTAAGGCATTATATTAATAGTGTTTTCCATGCGTATTTGAATAAAATAGTTTTCCACCACTACAAAGATATGTTCTCACATATTTTTCTGAATTATAATGAACTAATATAAGGAAAAACACTAAAAAACAAAAAAAAATGGAACCATAAAAAAATGTTGCCATCAACCATAAAAATATTAACCATGAATATGGAGTCATAAAATATAAAATTTTTGGAAATTATAGAAATATAGGATAACCTCCAAAAATATAGTCATCAAACACCACAGGAATCCATAGAAATTAATACTCTAATAGTAGAGGATATTTAACACCCACTAAATAGAGGGAATAAAGTTAGAAATAAGATATGGATTTTGTTTAATGTAAAAAAATCAATTTAATTCCTTATCTTTGTGAACTTTTTTTATAAAAATATCCTCCTAATATTCAGCATAGAAACAAACAAATTTGTAATGTCCTGAGTTTTTTAAGGGGGTAAAAATCCTTAATTGGTTTTATTTTTTTCTTATTTATTGAGTGATCTAAATATTTTTATTGACTTTTGAACATAATTTTGAGAGTTTAATTTACTGAAGTCATATGGGTTTAAAAGATCAATAAGTTCCTTGGGGTTTTGGTTGGGTTTCAGGTGCATCGAAGTCTGAAAACCTAAATTTTTTAGGTGTGTAAACTGGGGTGCATGGTCAAGAAAACTGTGCAACCTCCCAAGAGAAATGGTGTGGACCTCCAAGTGCATTATTCATGGTTTTTTCAAACCATGCAAGAGGGGTCACACGGTTGGGTGAAAAATCTGCCACTTTTAAAAGATGGGATCTACATAACTTGGGAACATTTTGGAAAACTATGTTCCAAACTCATGCAAGGTAAAGTAACTAGACATTAGGTACTGTATTGTTTTAACATAGTTTTCCAAATCATGTGGTAACAATGCATCCTATTAAAATGGTTAAAAATGAAATTTTATCCTATTTTCATTAGTAGGGTCTTCGTTGTTCTTTTCTCCCTTATGTGTCTTTCTTTATGGGCATCCATAGATCTCTCCTCTCCCTATTCTAGGATTTGGCCACATTTCTCTATTAGAGATCCATTCTCTAATCCGTCAGTGGATACAGATCCATCTCATTAAGGCCTTATATCCTCTTTCTTCTTTTCTACTTTTCTCTTTCTATATAGAGCATTAAATCCATATGATCCATTTTACCATATTTTCAATGTGTTCATCTCAAATATAGATTCATTCCAAACCTGGTCGATTTAGAGGCTGATATCATATGGGTGAGCATCTACAAACATGATATAGGTTAGGTGATGATTTCTCTTTGATTTCACTCATGTTTTTGGATATTTTCTTGGGAGTTTCTTTTTCTTGATTGAGAGAGACCCTAATTATTTAATTCTTGTATTTTTTTAATAAATAGACCATGTGATATGCATATGGGAATGATCCTCTACAACTTCAATGTTTTAAGACCGTTTAGAGGATTTGGACATTGGGTAACTTAGGTGGGGGTATTTATTTATTAAATTAAATTTATTATATTTATTGCTATAGTTCCTCAAGAATTAAATGATATTGGCCCAAGGATTGAGATGGTTATGACCATATAAACTATGGAAATATTGTTCATTGGGTTGGGATTGACCTAGATAATTGGGGTAATAGTGATCACTAGTTTGGAGACAGAGTTGTTCAGTTGTGGTGATGAGGTCATCTTGTTAAGATCAGAAATCGTGTAGTTTGAGATGTTGATGACTATCAGGCTAAGAAACATGGACATAGGTACATGAGGTGAGGGGATTATGTGGCTCAGTTACTTTGTTTGTGATTTCCACTCAAGTGATTGGATGACATGTCGTTGGACTCATTTTCACATAGATAGGACACGGGTGAAGAGGTTTTGTTAACCACCCATATGGAAACATGCCTTTGTTATATATAGATTAGGGTGGTGTTGACCATCATTAAGGTTTGATGTTTTTCCATAGAAAGCCATGGGGATAGTGAGGATCCATAGGTTGATGATGTTGAGACCATCAGTTGGAGGCTGAGGATCTCCATATATTAAGCCTATTGGGATGAAATTATTTGGGTGGACGAATATCATCATTCCTCAGGAAAATGGATGTTAAGTTGATCGGGTTATTATTTGAAGGAAAAACATAGATGTGCCTCATACATAATTCTTTGAGATGATGGGTATTAATCTGAGTTGAGGTTTGAGGGACCTGGTACCTAATTGGGTGTGACTTTGGGATGTCGATTATTTTATTGATGGAATGAGGTATCTGCAGACTCTTGTATAGGTGGAACCTGAGGGTTTAGTTTGGATGATTTTCATTAGGGGGTTCCTTGGTCATTATTCTAAGGATCCTCCACACAAACATTGTACTAGCGAGGATTAAAGTAGGTAACAACATTCTTATGGCTGATGAGAATAAGGTAAATAGGTTATTTATGTGATGCAAATGTGTTGTTTTATTTATGTTTAGATAAAACCAATTTATCATAGATATAATATTGGCACATGTTACAGTGGAATGATGAGAATTTTTCTAACACCCTATATGGGACCTTTGAGATGTATGAAGATTTTATTCACTTACGAATAGGGAAGGGACTAAGCTCAGTAGCTAGACCTTATTGATCATGTCAGACCATTTGAATGGGTTGGATGGTAGGTAACCTGGGAGATTCCTACATCAACTGAAGTTACTTTAGGGTCTTTCTTTTATTCCATCATACTTAGTATATGTATATACTAATGGTTGGACTTGGGAGATCCTGTTATTATCTATTGTCAAGAATGACCTGATTTGAAGTAGAAACCCTTGTTTTATCCTAAAAATGGTTTTTTTAAATTTTATTATGAAATTGGTATGTTTGAGCTTGTTTATTATTATGACGGTGTTTGTTAGTGCTTCTGACAGGGTGGGATACTGGTCACGTTGTTTATGGTCTTCCTTTTCTACTCCTTTATATTACGTAGACCGTTATCATTATCACTACCATAGGGTTTAGTCTTCTCATTATCACCTCTTTACACCCTCACTTCTAGTTGAGAATTTTTGGTGTATGGGGAGGCTCTCTAAAGGCCTATTAGAACACCAACCTAGAGCACTGTTCTGGTGGCAAGATGGGTCACGGAGCTACAAATGGTGTAAGAGTTATTCTTGATAGGGAATTAGTAGTAGTGTCTGGATAGATTCAAATGGTTTCAAATTCCATTTCTTTCATTAAATGATCTTAATATTTGGTAATGGTATATCATAGGTTAGGATGTTATCGAAATTGGGTAAAGTGATCATATTTGGGTGCATGCATCCCCATGTACGGGGGATAGACCAAGTATACATGAGTGGTCAATTTTTATTCTACTTTTCCCTTTTTATAGTTGATATGAATTCCGGCTAGAGTGGTGATATTGTATGTGATTTATATTTATTGTGATATGTGATCCATGGCCCAGTATAGCAAGGGGGGATATATGGACCCTTGGCCTACTATGGGAAGGGATAAATCTTTACACTTTCTAGATAGGGACATAGGTTAATTGATATTTGTGTGTGTGTGTGTCTCTATGATAAATTTATTATGATCATCATTGGGAAGCTATATTTATCTAAGAAGGGTTGGGTTGCTGAAAGTGTCAATAAAGGAAAATAAACAGTGTTTTACTAATTGTCTTCTCTTTGGGGGAATCCTACTTAACAAGCCCAAACATTTTATTCTAATGAGATTTTTATGTGATGTGTTATGTGATATGTATACGTACAATACCTAATTTAATTATAGTAGGAATGTATGGTGATTTGGGGGTTATCTATTTGAAATTTCAACAATGAAATTTAAAGAGTGCTTTCCTACAAAGTTTCTCTTTGGTGGAATTCTAGTCTACTACCTTAGATGATATGTGATGCCTGACACTGCAAAGAGATGGCTAAGGGACATGAGGCTTAATATTTACATGATACTTGGATCTGATATAGGCAGGTAAGGGCCCCTGGGGATGGATGTCAAGTGACATGGTTGCAGTGGGGGGTTTATGGGTGGTGAGGTTGTGTTTACTATAATATCTTTAACTATATAAAAAATATTATATGTATATATAATGTTGTATTGGTTGTCTGACCATAATATTAGTATTCAGCAGGATGCCATCTAGATGAGCTCTGGTTGAGTGTCAGTAGGTTGGTGATTAGGTTCCACAAGAGCATTCATAGGATGAGACCCTTGAGGGTTAGGATGAGGCCCCAGAGGGTTGGGAAGATAATGATCTACACGTATAAGTATAAGTACATGCTCTAGTATAGCCACTTCATCCATAGGATATAGAATATTTTGTACCATGGCTTAAATAGATGCTCTGATTGAGCCTACTTTATCATATCCTAAAAATCAATAGTTGAGATCAGGGCGCTGAGCCTTTGATGTAATACCTAAATCATGAGTTCCTTTTGTATTACTCATTGCTATTTTTGGGTGAGGGAAGTCCAGAACATCTTCGACCAGCTTGAAACACCTGCTGGAAAGAGGTGGAATCTTGCAATGTACATAATTAGTGGACTGGAAAAGTGATGTTGGGATGAGAATTCTCATGTAGGTAGACATGAGGGACTATCCAAGAATTTTTTTTGAATCCATATTTTTTAGGACAATCATCCCAGAGATGATGAGGGTACATATATCTTAGGATTTCTTAAGCCTATAATAGGGTGACATGACTGTCATAGAATATGAATATACTTTTAATGACTTATCTCATTTCACACCTGGTAAGGTGGGAGATGAAATTGCTAATGTGAGGCTTTTTTAGGATGGTTTATGGGACACCAATAGGGTATAGTTAATCATCTTCAGACAAGTCTAATTTTTGAAGGTGATGAATCTAGTGATGATAGATGAGGGAAACTTGATGGACTGTCCATGTTTGATACAGGTGACTGCTTCATGTTTGTTTAGTGTAGATTCTTTGGATAGTAGAAATTGATGTTGAGTGGAGTCTTAGCTAGTAATTCAAGCTAGAGACTCAAGTTGACTACTGGGGAGTGGATCTCTGATGGTATTCTTCCATTGTGGGCGGTCGAGACATGTGTATATGTAGTGTGATTGGGAATCAAAGGAGTGTTGAGAATTATAATAGGTATATCATCTCAATAGATTCAATTGGAATACTTCATAGAGAATCAAATATCAAGGATTGAGGTAGAGTTAGTTTTCTAATGTCATATTGGTAGTGGTAACTAGAGCTAGTAGTCGGGATTCAGTTGCATGTGGAGGTCATGGAAGGGATATTGTGACCCATCAGTGCGGTCAGTGGTGGGTAGCTACTGTAGATCCACATGGAGGATTGGTCTCAGGTAGTCACGCTTTAGAGAAGGTGCGTGCAGTGAAGCTACCAGGTGTCGAGCAGGCCAGTGATCCGATTATGGTCATAGGTTCACCATGGGTATGAAAAGGGTAATTCTTATTCTGACGTGGAATTTTTATGGAATGTCAAGCTTTGGGTTCACGAGGTTTACATAGTTTATTTTGTTGACTTAAAAATGGTAGTTAGAAGTTACACATCATCTTTTATGAATTATATATATATATATATATATATGAGGTGTATGTCACCAGGATTTATTATGGGCATCGATGCCAGGCAGGTTTTGATGAGGTGTATAGGCATCTGGGAATCGATGGATGTTGGTTTCAATGAGGTGAGTTAGCATCTTGGCACTGATATGATGTGGTTTTCATGTGAGTATTGATTTAGTGAGACTAACTATGAGGATATTATTAGTTGATGGACCTCAATGGTTCCCTAGGTGACATGGGCACTAGAAAGGCATCTAATGAGATGTGGTACTTGATGGGTGTCGGACGTGAAACAGACATGATGTGATCACTTGATAGGTTGTAGGAGTGATGATGGATCATGGGGGGAATTTTGATTTAGGATATGGTTAGTAGACCATCAGTTTAGTTGGGTTTTGTGTTGTGAAGTGACAAGGGTAGGTAACTCCAAGGGTGGGAAGTTCCTTGAGGTAGTTAACCTGTGAACCTATGATTAGAGAAGATCGGGTTAATTTTTATGAGATTTTTATGTTTGGTTCTATCATTGGGCAATGTTTTATAGCTCAAGGATGTGCTATGTTCAGGTGGGTAGATTTTAACATCTGGAGTTTTTGAATTGGGTCTAAATTCTCAACATATTTTGATTTTTTGTTATTTTCTGAGAAGAATAGTTATTTGTATTAACTTCAGAACTTAATTCAAAGAGTGTCTCTAACCCAAAGAATTTTTAATAGATTTTTATATATTCATAGAAAGTTTCTTTGGGTTTTGGTTGGGTTTCGAGTGCATCAGAGGATGAAAACATAACATTTCAGGGTGTGTAGACTAAGGCACACAATTTAGAAAAACTGTGGATCCTCACAGAAGAAACTGTTTGTTCCTTTTATGAGAATTTTTCATTGTTTTTCAAACCACATAGGAGGGGACGCATAGTCATCTGAAAAATATATAACTTTTTAAAGATGGTATTTTCACTTCTTGTGCATAGTTTGTAGAAATCTGCACCTATCCCATATGAGGTGACGTACCTAGATAGTGGGTATCACATAGTTTGCGCAGAGTTTCAAAAACTATTTGGTAACTATAAAAGACTTTAAAAATAAAAAAAAATTACTATTTTTTTCCATTTACATTATGAGGCTCTACACTCTTCTTTTCTCCCTCATGTGGCTTTTCTTCAAGGTGGTTATTGATATATACAGTTACACTTATAGTTATTAGCCTCATTTCTCCATCTGATCTATGTTCCTCAATCTTTTGGTGGCTATGGATCCATCTTGATAAGGTATTTTTTCATATTTCTTCTTTTATCCTTTTCCCTCACCATATGCACTAGAAAATCCATGTGATCCATTTGACCCTATTTTTAGGGTGTTCATCTAAAACATTGATTCATTCCAAACTGGCTCAAGTTAGAGGATGATATTGGATGAGTAAGCATCTACCTGTATGAGTTAGGTGGTTCCTAGATTTCTCATTTATTTACCTCACATTTTTTGGGTGAGTTCTTGAGCGTGTTGTATGGTTGTCCGAGAGAGACCCTAACGATTTAATGGTTGTATTTTTATTTATAAATAGACTATGTGAGATTCCAATATAAATGATCCTTAATGACTTTAATGGTTTAATCATTGTGAGAGTCTTTTGACCTTGGGAAGTTTACGCAAAGGTTATTTATTTGTTAAATTATATTGATTATAAAGGTTAAAATGGTTCTTTGAGAACGAGATAAGCATGGACTAAGGATTGATATAGCGATGACCATCTGTCTTGAGGAGATGTTACTAATCAGGTTGGTATTGACCTAGACACTTTGGTGATGTTGATCACTAGTTGGGAAACATGGTCATCGGGTTTAGGTGAAGTGGTCATTAGGCCATGGGCATGGCCCATGTTGTTTGAGATGGTGCAAACCATCAGGCTGAGTGACATGCTCACATGGGTACAATGTACCATGATGGTGTGGCTTGGGTACTTTTTTGGTGATTATTTCTCACTGTGATTGGATGATATACCATTGGATTCATGTGCACATAAATATTAATATTTATTAAGTGGTGTTGAAAACTCGTGCGGGTAGAGCCCTCCATCAGATGCAGATTAGGATGGTGTAGACAATCAGTATGGTTCAAGGTGATTTACATAGAAATACATGGTGATGGTTAGGATCCATCAGTTGATGGTGTTGAGACCTTCATTTAGTGGTTGAGGATGATTGTATATTGATTCCATTATACTGGGATTATTGGGCAGGATGGATATCTCTACTCTTCATGATGTCAGTACTAAGATGACAGTGTTTTTATTTGGAGAAAATATATTGATGTTCCTTTGACATCATGCTTCAAGATAAAGGGGATTCTTCTTAGCTGAGGTCTGAGGGACCAGGTACATGATTGGGCATGACTTCGAGATGTTCATTATTTTCTTAATGGCATGAGGTTCAAGGTGACTCTTGTAGAGGTGGAACTTGAGGGTTCACCTCGGGTGATTTTCATTAGGGGATTTCATTGGCTTTATTCTAGGGATTCTCTCTACTATCATTATATCGGCGATGGCCAAATAAGAAAATAGCTTCCTTTTAGATGTTGGGTACAAGGTAAGTAGGTTAATTATTTGATTTGTATGTTCCATTTTATTTATATTTAGATACACCTTATTTATCATAGATGTAAGATAGGACCATGTTGGTGGTGGACTACTGAGAATTATTCTCACACCCTACATTGGCCCTTTAGGACGCATGTAGATTTCATACTCTTGTGATCCGGTAAGGGACCAAGATGAGTAGTTGGAACTTAGTGTTACTGTCAAACCTTTTGAATGGAATGTATGAAAGGGGACCTTAGAGTTTTCTGTATCATTTAGGGTTACTTTTTGGTCTTTTTTTGTTCCAACATACTTATTATATGTATATAATAATGGTAATCCATGGGAAACCCTACTATTATCTATTATCATGTATGACCTGATTTGATATGGAATGATAGTTTTTATTCTACAAATGGTATATTTTGGTAATTTGGTATGCAATTGGTATGTTTGATCTTTTTGATTATTATACTACAGTTGGTTTGTGATTCGGCCATGGTGGGATACAGGTCCTGTCAATTATGGCCTTTTCTAATGCTTTATATTACATAGACCATTATCAATATCACCACATAAGGGAATAGTCACCCCACTATCACTTATTTACACCCTCAATAAAATTCGGTAGTATTTGGAATATAGGGAGGCACACATGAGGCCCAGCGGTGCACCAAACCTAAGAATTATTTGGGTGGAAAGATGAGTTGGGGTTCAACATAATCAATGAAGAATTATAAATAATTATAATACTCAAGTATAATGGAATATATTTTAGGGATTGATATCAATTAAGTGATAGATTATCCTTCCTAATAAGAATACCAAATCTATACCCATCCCCAGAAATCTAAATTACTGACAATGTGGGAACATGATTTTAAAACACCCACTACTTTTGGAGATTGGACCAATGGTATTTGGGTTGAATGAAATAGGTGATGATGTAGGAAATTAAAATAATTTCAAAAAAATATAAAACAATATTTTATACAATCAAGTTAAAATAATTTCAATGAAGTGTACCTCTATAATAATTCATTTCAAAACACCAATAATGAAATCTGACCCTTCTATGACATATTTCAAAAGGGAAAAAAATGAAAAATTAGAAAAGGGGATTAATAATTTATGGTAAAAACTCATCCAATGAAAAATGTTCAGTTAATTTCAATAAATTTCAAAATAATATAGTTATGATAAATTTATTTTAATAATTATTTCATGGATAGAAATTTTTTCATATAACCAAAAAAGAAATATGTCCCTACTATGATAGATTTCAAACTGAAAAATAAGAGCATAATGAGAAAAAGTCGATGGATAATTTATTGGGGGAGGGTATCTACATACTCTAAGCTAAAAAACATAATAAAATAGTTTGAAATATGTCAATGAAATATTGCATACATATAAGTTTGGTTAATTTAAAAAAATATTACCTCTATAGTAAGTCATCATGAATCTATAAAAAATAAATTCTACCATGATATGAATGACTAGAAAGAAACAAATTAGAAGTATAAAATAAAAATTTGAATCATTAATTTATTGAAAAAATGATATACTAAAAGAACGAAAAATATTGAGAAATAGGTCCAAACATATATTAAAAAATATTGATAAAATATGCAGAGGTAAAAAATAGATTGAATCATCCCTTAGAACATAAATAATTTTTCAATTAATATTCAGAAAGACATTAATAATGACTATAATAAATCATAGCTTCATATTTCATAAGTCATCCTAACCAATTAAAATTCATATTATATTTTTTTTTACAATTATCCCATAATAATACATTTAAATATAGAGTATATTCATTTTTATATCGAAAAAAACAATAAAAAAGGAAAATATATTATAGTTACATATTCATATAACTAATTTTCAAGAGAATATTATTTCAGTTTGAGTAGATTACTACAAAAATTTCAGAGAATATGTAATAAATGATTCTATAAAAGTAAAATAAATGGGAAAATATTTAAATATTTGTATATATTCATAATCGTAATATATTATTTGAATGTTATGGTATTTTAAAATGTGAATGTATTATAATAATCATATAATCATGCACATAAGTTTTAGTATAACACTAATAAATTTAAATTTTAAGTTTTGTGTGTGTGTTAAAGTATATCCATATGCATAAGAATTATTATAAACATACACACAAATTGTTTTAAAGTGTTGTATTTATTTTTCTATATTAATAAGAAATAGAATATTATGATAAGAATATTGAAACCACACCATAAACCGCTCCCTTATATCATGTTCTAGAACCATCGCAAAATACCTTCATTATCACAATCCTAAAACATAACATTTTTTACAAAGAACATTACTATTGACATTACCTTTTAATTTTAACCACTCTATTTACCAATGCATCAAAAAAAATCTATTACCCTAAATATTTTTCTGCATCATCCTAGAGAGATTCATAAGAAAATATGGATCTATTTGTCTAAAGAGGAAATTTATTAAATAAAAAACATGGATAAATAAAAATATATAATTTGAAGAATGTTATATATTTTTGATTAAATATTTTATAAAGGATGAAACTCAATATAAAATCAAGGATTTTTTATAGAGATGCACTATCCATACATTAAATAATATATTTACAAAATATAGTAATTATTTTTTTTAGTTAACTATATTATAGAGTTATTAAATACATCACCATATCCATTATCCAGAACTAACATTTAAGAAACCAAAAAAGGAAAAAAACCCTTAATCCAATGGCTAAAAAACTACATGTTTTTTTATTACCATATTAATCAACAACCAAAAATAACTTTCATTACGGTACTTATGAATCAATGTCAACATATTTTTAATAATAGGAAACAAAAATATGTTCAAGGTAATTAAATAATTATATCAGGAAGAATTATGAAACAAATTCCAAGGTCAATCTCATATATATTTTAATCTCATGATCAATAAAATAATTCCAATGTGATGCACCTACCATTTAAAAGAGAATAAAAACATGCATTTGAAAATGTAAAAAGTATTTTGTGATTAATAGGTGTATGTATATTCTATGGAACTACCGCTTCATGTTCAGGTTACAAAATAAGATATATAATATTGAAATATTCTTCAATTTTCTGGAATCTATATAATAAATGGGTATGTTGGAAATTTTTAATGTAGGGTACAAGTTTATATATTATTTACAAATTTATTCTTGTGACATATGAAATTTTACAAGGAATAATATTTTTATGTTTCATGTACATGACTTCATCTAAATTAATGCGATCAGATATTCTCAAGTTTCAAAATATGTATAAAAACAGTGAAAAGAACTTATGAAAGAACATGTTTAATGCATGAAAAATCATGATTTTAAGGCATGTGGAGATGATCTAAGTAGATAGAAATGGGGAATTGTGTTTAGGGATGATGAATGTGATCGACTACCGCATTTCTTATTGACTTTTCATAGAAAAGATGGTATATCTATAAGTTCAAATGATAAATGATAGTTATATCTATCACCCTAGAGTTTTATCTAGATTATCTTTTGATTTAAATTGTGGAGAAGAAAATCTCAAAAGCTAGGGGGTATGTATAGAAAATGGAGGATCAGTTGGAATAAAGGTTGGTTTAAAGTTAAATTATGTTAGAATCACTTTATATATTATAAAGTGAGAAATTATGGTATAGAATATTGTAATATTATTCTATTTAGGGAATTAAAAAAACTAATAGGTATCTTGGATGGATTGAAATTAGTGACCAAATTTATACATGTTGTAAAAAGTCGTTCATGTCATATAAGAACTTTCACAAGGGATAAAACTATGTACAGTATTAACACAATCAAATAAATTTCTTTGTTATAACCTGCTCATGTTTTAAAAAATGTGAAAACACCTTTAAATGACATCAAGGCTGGATTGATGATATTGGATTTAAAGAAAGGAGAAGGTGACATTTATAGTAGAGTTCACACATATCACTATAAGTATTGATATTTACTACATTTATATTCATATATAACATACATAAGTTCTGTATATATATACATAGAACATATGATGTAGCCACCTAACCTAGATTCCACTTAAAATGGGCTTCTAGGCCAGTTGGCCACTTGTCCATAGGCCTGTGTCACCATATTCCAAAGGCTTCTTATTAGTTTTAATACTATGAGAAGTGGTAGTGGGGAGACTATACCCTTCAATAGTGATAATAATAGTGTTAAATATATAAATATAGAATCTATGAAAAGATAATAAACCAAAGGAAGCATATATAAATAACAATAGAATAATAAATAAACAAGAACATAGGTATACCATTTACCAATAAAACAAGTCATGTCAGGTCATACAAATATTATACAGAAGGATCACTATGGGTGATCATCAATATATATATATATAAACATGAAGAAACAAAAAAAATATCTAGGTGATATAAGAATAAATTTATTATATTTCCATCCATCCCATTTAAGGCTAAAAAAGTCAATCACTAAGGTCCATCTCTTGATCTTGAATCCCTACCTGATCTTAAAAGTATAAAGTTTACACATGTCTTGAGGGGCCTTTGTAGGGCGTGGGAAAAAATATTAGTAGGAAGCCCCCAAAATGTTTTTGTATTATATATATAATTTTTTAGTTGTATGCTGAATATAAATAAAAAGTCATTACACACCCATTTAATAAAATACATGACTCCCTTTTTCTCAACAACCACAAGGAATAGATCACCTTCTTCAGACAATGCTGAAAATAATTGAATATGATTCCATAATTATATATATGGAATACAACACCTATCTGCAAATATATAAATGTAGTGGTTGGGATCCTTGTCTTAGCACCTAAGGAATCCCCAAATGAAAGTTTTCCCTAGTGAACCCCCAATTCCCACCTATAATCATGTTCCCCCATCACCTCATGCCATTAGTCAAATATCTGTTGTCCAAATAGATTTCCCAAACAATAAGTACCTTGTCCCTCATATCTCAACTCATAAAATAACTATCATCTTGAAGCTCGATGTCCCAAGTCACAATGATGTATGTCCCCCAAATGATAATCATTGTTGGATCAACAGATGATGTCATGAGGCGTGATGATAAACATCCGCCCAATATCCCGACCCATGGCCTCACATATCATAACAAGCCTCACCCCCTACCTAATGCTCTCAACACCATAATCTGATGGTACATCTCCATACACATGGATTTTTATGGTGAGCACCCCCTAAACATAACTGATGGCCTACACCATCACCTAAGAAGCATAATCTATGTGGGGGATCCGAACATAATGACTAGTCAAAACTACGTCGAACTAAGTCCTATCTGTGTTCACACTACTCATGCGGTGCATCGACCAACAAATGGTGAACCTAACGCACAAAACATCCTAATTAACATCATCTTGAAACTCATGCCCTTGAAAGCATGTCCTTAAATCATTATAGTCAACACCATAGATAATCATATGGGACATTGCCTCATCCTAACAATATCTTCGCCTCAATTCAATGAGTATGTCACCTCAACATGTGATAATCCTCACCCTTGTATCATGGTCCTCACCCAACCTAACGAGCTACATTGCCTAAATCCAGGTGATCAGTGTCACCTCAGTCCATAGGCCAATATTGTAATGTTCCCATGGAACTATGAAATTTAATAACAACAATTTAATTTAATTAATTAAAACACACCTACTGTAACCTTCCCATGTAGTCTAAATCCACTTACCAATCATATAATTCAATTTAGGTTTAGGTAACAACCAACATCGTCTCATTAAATCAATTCATTAAATTTTAAAAAAATCATTTAATTGATTATGGTCTCTCTAGGTCCACCCAACAACATGTTTAGGAATGTGCCCTCAAAATACTTTCAAAATCAAGGAGAAATCTAAAAACAGCATACATTTTACTAGAATGAACTCTCTCATATGATATCTCCCTCTAAATCAAGTCAAATATAAAGAAAATAACTTTTTTTTTCAAACATCTTGAAAATATGACAAAATGGATTGCATGGATTTATCTTTTCTCATGGAAAGATAAATATTGAAAAGAGGAAAATTTATAGAATTTATTGTTGAGAATAATTCATACCCAAAGATATATCAATGAATAGAGTATAGTTTAAGGAGTTAGACCAGATCCTAAGAGAAGAAGAAATGGATATATCCCCTACTATGCAAGTAATGGTGGATGAAGGAGAAGGAAAATAGGTAAATATAAGGAGGGGAAATTTAAAAAATTTACACTTTTAAAATATTTTCATGGTTAGGTCACATAGTTAGGATAATTTTGTTCCAAAAAGGTTCACTGACTCACCAAAATGGATCACCCCTCATATAGCTTGGAACACAATTTACCAAACCCTACATTGCTCGTGTATATTCTGTTATCCAAGGTACCCACCTTACATGGTCAGGTGCATGGTTTTCTAAACCATGCATAAAACTTGAGAATCCACTCTTATAAAAATGTTAGAGGTATCATATGGAAATGTTCCCATACTATATGGTTTTTCAAACTATTTTTAGTGTTATTGAAGGGCTGCACAGTTCTCCCCTAGAGAATACATGGTTTTTTCAAAATGTGTACATCTGTCTATGCTTTCCTGAAACTGATTTACTAGGTTCCTACAGAATCAAAACTCACCCTAATCCCTGAGGAACATTTTATTCCATAAAACCCATATAAAAAAGAGATTTGGGTCAATACAACTCTTATAATTGGGTTCTTAAAATCAATAAATATGTTAGTCTTCCCACTAAACACAATAATTCAAATAGGTTGGGAATGTCTAACCTGCTCAAAAACCTAATATCTTAAATATGAAATATTTATTTATATAAAAAACATAGATAACATATACATATATTTTCAAAAAATTATACACACATTATATATATATATATTATATAAATGTGTTCTAAATTTTTATTTATTCAATTCAAATACATATCTAATATATGTTATATATCTGATCAGAATATGTTTTGTATATGTTTGAAATATATATATATATATATATAATTTAAACTCTCTTAAATAACACATGAATGTGTAAAAAACCTCATAAAATCAAACTATAGAATCATGATCCATCTAATAAAAATAATTCTTATATTGCAGAGAATAATAAGAGAATCTGACTTGTGGACCCAAAGGGTTTGATTATTAATTATTGAGAGCAATCACTTCAACTTCCCTCAATGAGAAACCTCTCAGTATTGTTATATACATCCCTAATTCACAATCTAATTTTACTACTGTAGAAGCTAACATAGGAAAGGTCATTTTTCATACCTAATATTATATAATAAGAATTACATAAGTTAAAAAATGAATAGAATAAGGGAAATAATAAAAATTATAATTTGAAATATAGTTTTTAAGGGAAACCCACTTCTCATTCTTAAAACCCTGTAGAAGTAGTTTCATTTCTTGTGAATTCAAAATGCCATTAATTTTTTTACCTTATTTAAACTTCTTAAAGGTGAATTATTTAGTAGAGAAAAGATATTATGAGAACAAAATAATATTAAAGGTAAAAATACTACTATATTAGTGTGTTACTTCCTTACCATTTACCCAAGTCAATCTAATGTTTCAAACAACTAACTCTTTGAATAAAATTATTGGGTGTGAACAAGTATAAAATTCAACTTTAAATGTAATTAATATAACCCAACATATAGTTATAGGAACATAATAAATATATTTATAAGAAAATATCATTATGGTAATATACAACCCAGTATCCAAATCTAATTTTACTGTATACGAAAATTACATAAGAATGATTATTTTTACCTACATGATGTTATAGAATAACAATTACATAAGCTCGAAAATAAAAATAAGAAGAGAAAGAATAGAAAACAATAATAATTATAAATTCTATTGCTAAGGGAAGCTCACTTTTCATACGTAAAACCAAATTGAATTAGGTTTACTTCTTGTAAATGCATAATTATGTAATAATTACAGTATTTACTTAAGAAAGTTAATCTTACATTATCGTGGGATATATGGGAAGATATATAGTAATTTATAAAAAAATGTAGTGCTAAATGTGTTACTAAAATAAACCAATTCCATGAAAAAATAAATGTATAGGATATACCAACTCATATAGAATATAGAATTTTACTTTATAGGTATATCAATGTCCAGTATAACAAACTACAATAATTTTATCTCTAAAATAAAGAACATAAAATATTAATTTGTCTCTAATAGTCACTCCATGAATCATATATCCATAGTGTCTATGCTTATATAATTTATTTTTCATACCAAGAGAAGGGCCCTGAAATGATGTAAGGGAAGAAAACATGCATAATTAGAATATTATGAGCCACCTAATAATAAATATATTGGTATTTTCATATAAATATATTTCAAGTTTAACGGAATTATAAAAAATACATTTTTTCGATCCAGATTTTTTATCTAAATATATTAAATATATCATAAACTAGTTTTTTATATGATTTAGAAGAGTCACATACTATTTAACACCAATATTATCATATCAGTTGATATAAAATTGTGTTTTCTGAACATGGAATCAATGTGAATATGAACCTACAGACATTTGGGGATGAAGAAGAAATTGGGGGAAAGTGGAGAAGTCAGTGATATATTTTTTAATGAGAATATAGAATTTTTAATTATGTTGTGAAGATCCATAAATGAGTTAAATGATAAATATTGAAAATTCTTAATGATTAAAAGGTAATAAGAAATTAAAAAATATTTATAGAAATAAAAAAGTGAACAAAAATTACTATTTCTAAACTCATAGGAATATGAAATTGAAATGTAACATTCACTTGAGACATAGAATGAGAAATAAAATTTACACAAACATAATAATTGAGTATAATTACATTTTTATAATATATCCGAAGGACTTCTCTTTAGGTAGTGAGTATAATTAGAGAATTATCCCCCATTAGTTTGTGAGAATATCCTGGATGGTGTTTGCTAAATTATCACATGAGATATAATACATAAACCAATTCACTGGCAGGTGAAATAAGACCATTCACATCATCATCTATACATATGTGTACCATATGATTTCAATCATTCAACATATAAATAACTCTTATGGGAAGAAAATGGGTTTAATATTGTTTCCAAATAGAATAACATGGCATGATTTCAAAAGCCGATTAGTTGATAAAAATTTTCATTTACCCCAAAGTATTATTTCATCAATTCATTTAGAAGGTGATTCATAAATCACTACTCCATAGTATTTAGATCTTTAAATATAAAAATAGAAGTGAAACCATTAAGAATAATTCTTCAAAAACATTTCTTAATAGTTTCATAATGATGTAAAGTTAAGAATCACTTTAAAAAAAGTATTTTACAAGAAGGTAAAATGGAACTTGTTTTAAAACATGGCATTAAATTAAAACCCAATGATAGAGTCTTGAAAATAAACTTAATGATTTTACATAAGAAATGTTTTGGGGGAGATAAAAATTCTAAATTCAATGGGAAATCATTTTTAATGTTTTAAAAATACCTTTTTTTGAAATGCGAATCATTGATATTGTGACAAATAATTAATTTGAAAATGGGTTAAGGTAAAAAATATTATTTCTATAAATAAATCATATTTTTATTTAAAAAATAATTATTATAGAACAATATTATGAAAGTAAATATGGATATGGAAGATAATAAGAGCTTATTTGTAAAGAATGTGAATTATATTTACATCATCAGCCTTTTTAAAGAAATATGTTCATCAATATAATTCCAAATAAATGTAGAAATAGAATTATAATATCGTCATAGAATATTTGAAATCCATATTTGAACAACCATAGTAAAAAATGACACATTGTGACTCAATGAGATAATTTGAGTCATGAAAACCACTTATCATAAATTCTCTCTTATTAGAATACACTATAACCATTTGCATCAAAATCATAAATATCAAAATTACCTATTTTATAAAGTTATTATTATATTTAAAATTCTATATACTTCATTTATAATAATTCTATACATTTATATCTATTATTTATAATATATTTTCAATATTGAGTGTTATAAATCTTAATCGTTTTAAACTAGTTTTGTAAAAACAATGTTGTTATTCATTATTTTCAAAAAGTTCATTAGTACTTAAATATAAAAGGTAAGGGAATATATTATTTATATTTATTCAAAGTGTTATAATTTCATTCAATGAGCTTTTTTAGTATTATACCTGATGTTCATATTGACAATGAGCATGTTTTAGTGATTTTATTAAATAGGAATTTGTATCTTAATTATTGAGTTTCATATTAATGTTACTATTTAAGAACCAAAATAAAATATTTATTGACTTATTAAAATCTTATATTGTAAATAATTAATTTTTCATAGTGATCCATTTTACAATTTTATATCATTATTCAAGTATGGGGTTTGACCGACCCGAATAAGATCATACCATGATTAATGGATGAGAAAGGTTTTTGAATGTTGTTTAATTTGTAATAATGTCATTATGATAGTGGAATAATTATATTATTTATATATTTTTAAGGTATTGAATCATAATTTATTTTATTTTAATAATTAATAAATAATATATATTTTAAAAATTAAATTTGTTACTTCATAGAGATGATAGTCTACATAAATGCATGAATGTCATTTCTTGTTTTCCTTAATGGAAAAGGGGAAATGTGGTTAATGGTTAATTCAAAAATATAAAAGAATATATTATATTATAAATACTTATGGAACAAAATAATATATTGAAAATATCATTGAATGGGATGGATAAGGAAAGAAACAATGTTAGGTAAATTTTAGTACATACGTTGAGAACTTTGAGCTTCCCTTTGAGGATTCCTTTGAAGGGGATGACTTGAAAAAAAACATTGACCAAAATCTAAATGAATATAAAAAAGTTATAGGAGAATGAAAAATGGTATATTATAAAGAATAAATTTAAATTTAGAGTTTTCTTGAAGGGTGGTGTAAATTCCCTTTTATGGGTGTTGAGAATTGAATTCTTGTCATTACCTCTTCTTCACATAAAAAAAGTGAATCCTTTACAAGTCCATTAGAATCCAAAATGGAAAATAATTGATTGGGGACAATTTGGTTTCATTCAAACCTCAAACAATCAACTAGAGAAAAAATTAACATGCTAGTCCTTTTAGTGATTTGGTTTACCCATTTTATGTTTTTTGATTTTAACCATAATAACTAGTTCTTACCTAAGTAATTCGTTTTTATCACTAAATTTAAAATTTTACTTTTTACGTAATATGAAAATTTGAATTCAAAATTTGTAATAAACTTTATTATATTATTTTTCTAAAATTTATAGAAATTAATTTTAGAATAATAAATTGATAAATTATTAAAATTAATTTTAGATAATAGTGTAACTTATGTTCTAAAATATCAAATACAGGTTTGTATGATTAAATTAATCATTTAAATTTAGAATATCTCTTATAAAATACATTTTTTTGAAAAAAAAATATTTCCCTAAATTTTAAAGTCATACTTATTTGAAAATAATGACTTTAATGTCAAGGTTTTTACAAAAAAAAAGTATTTTTCATTATTCATCAAAAAATCAATATTTTAATAGAAATCCAAAACGTTCATAATAAGATAATAGTTTTATGAAATGTAAAAATTAACTGTAATTTTTTTAAATTAATTATAAAAAATTTATAAATTTCGATTTAAAATGAAACTTCCTAATATAAAGAAAATATACTTTTAAGGAAAAATGACATTTTTAAACATTATGTTTTCGTACAATTATTTCATATCAAATTATAATTTAATATATTATAATATATTAGTCCATATAAATTAATATTTTAAATATGGTTAATTATATTTATTATGATAAATTATGAACAACTATAAAAATGGTTCTATGAAAAATGTTATTCTTATATTAAATATTGTTTATCAAATACCATAAAATTAATTTTATATATTCTAAAAATTCAATTTTACAAATTAATTTATATTTATATATTTATTTGTATTTTATTAATACATAATATAATACATTATAAATAATTATAATAATAATACATAGCATATAATTATATATATTTATAATATTTTACGATTATATTTTTAAATTATTATTTGTTATTCATGATTTATTGATTTTAAATTTACTAGTGACAATACTCAACTTCTTTACACCTATTGGATATATGTGTGTCCAACTACCATATCTCCAATTACTATATTACCAATTCCCATATATATAATGAAAATATTTCATTCCTAGATATAGCTATATTAAACTCATTCATTCTATTCAAACTTTATAAACCACACTTCTCATTTCAACTGTTGTCATTTTGGATCACATAATATGCATTTTTTTCATTATGTTCTTCATCATTATTAGTTTTCTTTAGCAAATTGTTATCCTTTATGGTGAATATGATCCTAAATATCTGCAAGTGTTCAAGATTGTATTATTTTCTATTTATTAATCAATTTTAATGGATTCACTTTTAATGGATGTAATAATCCATTGTTATTAATTCTTAGTTTCATGTGCTTCTATTATAATTGTTTACTATTAATTAATGAAGTTTTGTTAGTTTAATTTCTACCTAATATGAATTATTTAATATTATATTCAATTCTATTAAAAATTATTTTTTATATTTATAAACATATAGTTTATGGAAGAAATATGATTTTTAAAAACCCGAGGTGTTACATTATTGATAGCTATCAAGAGTCAAGAACCATAGTGATGTCATTCATCATGTTAATATTTATGGATACAAAATACATCATGGTTTTAGTGTTTTGAAAAATTTTTAGAGATTTGACAAGAAATATATTTCCGAATACCTTAGATGGAAATAATATTTTTTGATGTTTCTTTCAATAATTATTTCATTGTGTAAATATTATAACCTGTGATTGTGCTTAGGATTTTAAAATGGAATCTTGTGTGGTAATGGATCCTTCAGGGAGAGGAAGTGTGGTAACATGTTATAGTGCTTTTATAAATTAATTTTTGTTTAATTAATGATTATTCCCTGTGTATGGGTTATCTTATAATTAATAGTTATTTTAAAGTATGGTATTATAGAGATTTCTATAAAAATTGTATAAATATGATTCAAAGAATGGAAATCATAACATATACATGTGGAAGATACTTAAAATGTGGTTCCTAATGATCCTATATTATATCAAAAACTTAAAATAGATTGGAAATGATATTATCATACTAAAGGTGAAGCTACTTCCCCACATCAATATTTGGTGGATAGGTCATTAGATTTTTAAAGGTAGAGTACTTTGATCTTTTGATAATATTTCAGACAAAAAGAAAGAGACCATTTTTTAAAAGTATATAAATAAGTAAATTTCATTGATATAACCTCTATAAAAGATTAAAGTAACATTGAAAACATACATGATTTATTTTCACAAATGGTTTTGTTTCAATATGGTTGAGTAATCCATAGAAAGATAACATCATAATCATTTAATAAAATTTTTAACCAACATTCCTACCTTTATTTGTTTTCTTTATCAAATAACACTGAGTTTTTTATTTCTAGTACGAAGATGAAATATTCATGGAATGTGACTCAATGTTTTTGAATTTAGAACAAATTTCTTGTGAAATAAATGGTAGTGTGTCATTAAAGTATGTGAGATTTGAATTTAAATTATGAAAAAACATCTGATTGATGGTGGAATTTTTTTTAATTAACTTATATATTGAGATGGGGAATAATGAATCTATAGTAGAGAAATGTATCTTGAGAAATTATCTATGAATGAGTATCATTAATATCTTGATTATAGGTAGTGTTTCTAGTATCATCCCAAAGTGTTGGATAAATTTTTTTTGATGGTATATAATTTTAATATGGTCTAGGAACACCCATGAGTTCATATGATAGTTAAAGGGATATAATGGTAGGTGTAATTATATTGAGACTTAGCCACCCCTGACATCTCCATGGTTTATATGACCATAATAATGTACTGTATTATTGCGTATAATTCTCATGTTCAATGATATGATTAAATGGTAAAAATCCCCATAGAGTTCTGAATTATATATTCAATGGAAAATAAAATTAAATAAAGGAAGGGTTGAAACATTGATTATATATACTAAGAGTATATAATTATAGTTAGGTATGATTGTGTTGGGGGAAATTAATTTAGCTAGTTTGATTAGATTTATAGATTTAGTTATCCTTTATCCAAATAATTTCTAAATTTATTTTCTAGGTCTTACATTATAGTTAGAACTACAGTTTTCCATTTATTTTTTTCTAGTGATAATTCCCAAATCTTCCCCTTCAAATCAGATATAAACCTCTAAATGGAGAGAGTTTAAATTTTATAGGGTAGATTTGGATAATTAAAAATTAATTAGACTAATCAACGCACATTGTGTTGTAGGATTTCTGTTTGTGACGAAATTTAATGGAACTTTATAGTTAGAATATTGGAAAATAAATCATGTCATCACTAAAAATAAAATAATATCTCCCTCTAATTTCTGATTTTTTTGACTAATTATTGAGTTATATATGGTTTTCTAGAATAGAATAAAGGTCAATATACCATCAACAAGAGGTGAATAAAGAGGAAATATCAAGGAAATATTTTTATAATAGGAATGACAGTAATAAATATTTAGATATTCCATTGGACTTACTGACATTGTATATGTTTTTATAAAAAACATGAATAATATATTTCATCAATATCATGAATCTTTTATCATAATATTTATTGATAACACACTTTTATTTTAGTGACTATGGTCTGATCATGAGAGAAAATTGGTTATTATTATAGGAAAAGTTTGGTATCATTTTATCTATAAAAAATTTAAGTGCACATTTTTTATTCAAGAGATGAAATTCCTCCAACATGAGATTTATGATAGTGGAAATTTAGTCAATTTAGAAAATTTAGAATCAGTTGTATCATTGGTTTCACAAGAAGACTTCTTAATGGTGCATTGTTTTTTAGATTTATATGGGGATCCTTAGTTCACTATCAAGTTTTAGGGAGTATTATAAAATATGGTGGATATACAGTTGATGTTTAGCACTGCATATCAATATTAGATGCATGGTCAGTATGAGAATATTATTTATATATTGATATTCATTAATAATAAAATTATTCACTTTGGTAGTTTATGGGAATTTCATCTTACTTTTAATGAGTATTTTATATAATTAAATTTATTTTAGTATAATAGACATGGATCCTATCAAGGAACTCTATGGGAGGACATTCCATTCTCCTTTATGTTAAGAAAATAAGGGATAAGATTCCTTGAGGGGACCATGTATTGATTAATAGATGATATAAAAGATATAATAAATTCAAAAGTGGATTATTGTATATCAGAGTAGAAAATAATCGTATTTTTATTATTATTGATAACCTTTAGAGTTCACCCTAATCAATTATGTGTTTCCAATGTTTTCATTAAGATTATGGAATGGGGGCTTGGAAAGAAGTATCAATTGACTCCTAGATTTGTGGGGACCTTCGTGATTATCGATCATAAATGGTATGTGGAGAATCAATTTGAATCACATAATCTTTTATGACTATTCATGATGTGTTTCACACATCATAATTTTGAAAATATATATTAGAACCTTTACATGGTATTTATAGGGAGCATGTGATGTTAAAATTAGATATAAGTATTTTTAAAAGACCATTCATATTTTGTATATCCAAGAGAATTATTTTCATGGTTGAGATATTCTATTGTTATATGTGATTTTGAAACAAGATTTCATCCTAGAAGAGACATGGGAGAGGAAATCATTGATTTATCAATAATGGCCTAAGATTCTTTCCAACACCAATGAACTATAACTTCTGTTGGATAAAATTTGAAGAGGTGGAGATTATTTTAGAGCCCCATTTGTGATTTTTAATGCCCATTTATGATTTTTTTCAATTTTTATAAGGGTTAGGAATAGAATTGTTTGTTTTAATAGGATTCTAGAGGGTGCATGTATATTTTCATGGTCTCCTAACAATGTATAATACTTAAGTGATTTTGAAAAGGGTATTGGGGGAGATAGATAGGGATGTATGTTCAAAAACATGTTCACTAATATTATGAATTATAACCCTATATTATTTTATATTTCACCCAGTGAAAGGCTCTCAATATCTTTTATGGTCTCTAGGATCTTATAGTTGGTCCATGAAATCACTCAAAAACCCACCCCAAACGTCTTTATTTATTCTTTTTTTTTAATTTCAGACTCATTTATTTCCTATTTCATAGATCTCTAAACCTAATATGTTAATAATGGATATTTTTCATTTTTCATTCTTTCAATAACTCTTCTCTCTTGGATCCTTATGTGTATAAAGTCTAAATATAATACAAGTGACCTTTTAATCACTGCTCTAATCTGTATTATTTCATTTTTCCTTGGAAAAACCACAATATAATAGGTTTTGAATAATAAAATGGGTTTTATATATTAAAAAAATTGTGATTTTAGTTCTAAGTGTTTCAGAATGGAGATTAGACTTTGAATCTTGAGTTCTGTGGAATTATTTCACTCTATCACCTGGTTGAGGAAGGTGGCTTCTACTACACCCCATTTTATAAAAAAATATTTTAATCCTAAATTTTATAATTCCATTAAATTTATTTTTATTGTAAAAATTATATGATAATTGTGGTTTTTGATTTTTGTGAAAATACCTCTAGTTTGAGTCGTTTATGTGAACACAAAATGATCAATGGTTTAGTTTGTTTATTTGTTTTTCAAAAATTTCAAAAAATTATAAATTTGTTCATGAGTTAATTGTTGATGGTTTTATTGAGTTTTATTATTACTAATATTGTGAATTTTATTATTTTAATGTTTGGGTGAGGTCTCAAAGATAGGTTTAAAAATTTATATTTGAGTGTGGAGGCCTCATTGGTTCTATGAATTTCTTATTCTCTCATTTTATCGATTGAAGATTTGAATATGTGAGTGTATGGGATAGAAATTTTGGGTAATGTGACTAGTTTATTTCTTTAATTCAATGCACTTTTATTGTTTTGATGTAATTTTTTTTCGAATACCTTTATTAAATATCATGTGTTTAGGTAATGTTTTAAAAAATCATTTACTACATATTTGATTTTTACACATTTTAGGTTCATCTGATGTCTTCGGAAATTCCTAAAAAGTTGTGTACTCATACCATACTCACCCACATTGGATGGATCTCAATATTTTTCTATTCTAATATTTGAGATCTTTTTTTGAATATATTTTTTTTAAATAAATTACCCTTATATACAGGTTGTAATGATTTTTGTTGAAATGTCGTCCAGGTAAAAAGAATCTATACCTTATAATAGAAAACTTTGTATCCATTAAAAGGATTAGATATAAAATAATTATGCATAACTATTTATTAAAATATATATTATTTAGGATTATAAATCGGGATTTCTAGCTGTGAACGGTAATTGTTTATATTATATCTTCTTTGGTTTTTGAAATCCATATCCATTCATGTCTACATGGACTTTAAAATAATAGGGGTTGAGGATGGAGTTGATTCCTTATTCTAAAAGTATTAATACACCCTTAAGGAAATAGATATATAGAATATTCTAATGTATATTCTATTTAATGATAATGAATAATATGGAGTTGTTAAGGTAATATCTTATTCATGAGATGAACACTTATTACCTCATCATTGGAAATGGATTTGTCTATGGAATTTACGTTTCATAAAAACTATCATAGTTATAATGTTTCTTTTATTTCATCCGTAGTATTATCAAAAAAATCAAGGAGAGTGATAAATTATTAAAAGTTACGAAGTCTATGATATTTACAACCACAAAGGTGTTATATTTTCAATTGGATTGGACAGTTTATAGTTTAATTGAATCCAATATCATACCTATGTTATCTAATGTATTATATAAATATACCAATATGTTTCATAAAATAATTTTTGTTAATCAAATTGAATACGAACATGAAATTTTATATTTAATTATGAATGATTATGATATCATTATCTTATTTTCATAATATTACTATAGAACTGCACGTAATTAAAGTTAAACTCATTAACCTAGAGGTGAAAGGATTTATTTGGAAACGTATTTTAATATTGATGGAACTCATTATATTTTCTAAGAAAGATAATATTAGTCTCTTTTGGCATATTAACAAAATAATTCATAAGAAGATTGTTATAAAAAAATGCCTTATACCTTAAATCGATAATCTATTTAATCAACATAAATAAGAATAATTTCTTTAAATGATTAATGTATGATTTATATATCATAATTCAAGGGTGTGGGATAAATATATTTAGAAGATTTATTTTCAAATCTATAAGGGATATTATGAATTTTATGACTGTGTAAGAAATCCTGGTATATTCAATATCTAAATCAGTCCTTTTAATCCATTTTAAAAAAATTTAAGTGTTTTCACATGACAATGAGTTAAAAATTATGATTTTTAAATTTTATTTAATTATTTTTGAAGTAAATTTCTTGAGTGTATTCTATCTCTAGAGAAGAAATTTCTCTTAACCTCAGTAAATTCAAGGTAGTGATTTCATGGATAACAACGAGGAATACTTTTGAAATATAGAGTTTCCTTAAGTTTGTAAATTATTATTAGAATTTTATTGAGGATTTTTCAATGAATAGTTCACTAATAAAAACTATGACTAGAAAGAAATAAATTTTGAATGAGTTAAAATGTTTCTAGAATTTAATAATGAATTTAATAGAGGACTTTTCTCATTTACAGATATTATCGTGGTACTATAGTGTATCTAGAGTATAGTTGGGATGTGAACTCTTATAATAAAAAAATATGGCGGAATATGGGTCTAATTGGTTATTAAATCAGAGTAATAAATACCAAACACATAACATGTAATTGGTTGTTGTTGTGCATGATTTGATGAGACGAATACATTAAATATTTTGTTAAATTATTATATTAAATTAAAATCATAAAAAAAAATTAAAATTTATTTAATCCTATTGAAATATTATTATGTCAAAATGAATATGTGTTGAATAAATTTAAATTATTAATTTTAAATTATATTATAAACTATGTAAGGTGAATTTTTATAAAAAAACATTAAGCTAAAAATATCATTCCCAAACACTGAAGAAAGGAGAAAACCATTGGATTTTAATGAATTTGTTAGTAGATTTATATCTATAAGAAGTATATTAAGAAGCATATCATGTAATATTCTCATCGACATATTCTATTTTGATATTTTTATATTAGATTAAGGAAAAATAACTATTTACTTTTAATGTAATAGGATATGTGATACCGTAAATGGTTGGGAAACTGTAGATGGGTGGATTCTAATAAATAAATAAACTCTTTATTTTCAAGAAAGATTGATGACCCCCACTAGATTAAATATAGAAATTATAAAATGCTTTTATCATTTAATTTGGGTATTTTACTAATGGTATAAAAATATTAGTCATGATATTAATTAATTTCTTTGGTGGCTTCAGATAAAGAATAAGAGAAACCAGTTTAATTCTATGATGCCCTACATTTCTATAAGTTAATGTCGAAGAAAAATAAAATATATTTTCTTAGAACCATTTCGTTATTTGATATAAAAAATGAATACATCATTAGGAATTTCATAATTAATCTACCAAAATCAATTTAAAAGAATTAAGATATCTTATATTTACTTAACTATTCATCTTATTTCTCACCAATTATAGGAACATTTTTATGTGAGAATTTGGGTATGATGTATATTAGAAAATAAAATTGGTAAAACATCCTATAATTGTCATATTAGATAAAGATAGAAATTTTTTCTATCTTAAAACCCATGTTGTATAAAAAACTCAACAATTTCATTTTATAAAAAAAAGAAAGACAATGACTCAAAATTGATAAAAAAAATTACACAACTCTTAAAAAATTAACTTTTATATTTTATCAATGAATATTATTCCTTCTTGTTATAACCTCCAAAGTTTGGGCATCAAAGTCATATGATCTTGGGGATGTTATCTTCTTGATATGGGGGACCTTTTGAATTCACCAAATAAATTGAATAAAAAGCATATCATTTTTAATTTCTTGGAAAATATGTTGTGGATCATAATACTTTTTATATTTCACATTTGAGATAAAATAAGTTGAACCCTTCTAAAAACAATCACTAATATGTGTTTAAATTGGAAAATTATATTACATTAATTTAGAGACATGTGAGGATTGTTAAAAAATAATATAGAATCTTAAAAGGATGAATTATTTAATTTGTTTTAGTATTATTTCAACATGATGAAGTACATGAAGAGAAATGGGGTAGAGAATATAATATGGGGTATGAATAACTAATACTTTTTATTAAGGTAGAAACATGATCAAATTCTAAGGGTGAAAGGTTCTATGGTGTAAGAGTTGTGACACCTCAATTTTTTAGGTTAATTTTTTTAGGTTTGATAAAAAATTTATTTAAGATGGACACTTTAAATGATATTTTTATAGTTTCATAATTAATTACATGGTAAATTAAGTATATTATGTCTTTATTGAGTCAGTAACCACGTATGGTGATATGTATGATTAAACAACAATACAAGATAACCATACAATTTATTTCATAGAAAATATCATTACATGGTTTGGTATATAAATAATTAACTTTTTTGATAACGATTTCAAATGAGGTGATGTTTTTTCCATTTAATGAAATTTATTGTTTTTCTTATTTACCATGTTAATGATAATAAAAAAATTCAATAAATATAGGGAAATTTGTTTAATTTTTTGGGTTTTTCCCCATTATTTAAAAATTTGCATCAATTTCTTTGGGGAAAATTGACATTATATATAGTGTAATAAATTATTGATATATTTAATTACATAGATGATATATTTAAATATCAAAACTTTATGCATTGTAAATTTTATCTTGGGGATTTTTATTGGGAAGGGAATGAATATTGAATATAAATAAAGAGCATTGATGATAATGATTAAAGGATTGCATTTAAATTTAAATTTGTGATACTATATTAGTGATATTTTTATAAATTTCCACTAAGGAATGTGTCTCTTGTATTATACATTGGTAGTTAAAAATAAATTGATGATTAGTAAGTGTGATTTTGAATAAAATACATATTATTGTAAAATTGATGTATTTCTGGTTTTTAATTGTAATGAGATAAATCATGGAATATGTTTTTTAATCATGTATTTTGGTGATAAATCAATGATTTGACAATAAATATGGATTTATAAAAAATTTCTCTATTCAATTAACTAAATTACCAAAATTTGGTTAAATTTTAAATCTTGAATTCATTTAAAATATCTAATTTACCGAGAGTTATTATAAAACTATAATTATTAAAATTGATTAAAAATATGGATTTTAATAGAATTATGTGAAATGACCTAAAAGTCCATAAACAAATTAGTGGGAATTTTTTTTCTAAAAAATAATTTTTGAAAAGATCAATTAAAGTAATGAATATGTGTGATAATATTAATGGTAAATAGGATAATGTTCCAAGAAAATTGTAAATAAGCACCATAAAATAGTTAAAAGTATTATATATATCAATATAAGAATTGGAATACTAATTTTAAAATTGGATGGAAATACTTTTTAAATAATACCCTTATATATTTGATCACTATATTGTTGATACTATAACTTTATGACTCTAAATAGATGATATGATATGATCCAGATATAATTAAAATTGATTATGAGGTTAATTTTAGTTTAGAATTTATATGAGTGATCCATATTTTATTAGTTTATGTTTTATATAACTCTTTGGTGAGTTTCAATTTATAGCCTGATTTACGTGATTTCATAGAAAGGAATAATTTATAAAAAATGATGATTTTCAAGGTGTTTATTTATTATTAAATTAAATTGATAAAATACATGTGTGGATAGATATTTCATGATAAATTATTGAATTCCTAAAATAATTTTTAATAAGAAATGTTTTACATACTACCATTCTGAGAAACATAATGTGAATATGAATTTTGTATGATATAATTTTGGTAAATTGAAATCTTCTTTATTAATTTTAAATGGTCCATAAGAACCATTCAGTCCGAATAGTTTAATATATGTATTCTACAGAATATTTGGTCCGAATAGTTTAATTTCATCCCAAATGACTAAATAATTTACTATACTTTTTGAACTTGATCCATTATTTCCATATTAAATTGGAAATTTAAAATACATAGAATAAAAATCATCCTTGATATTATTCATATTATTATTCTTCATATCTTTTTTAAATTAAAACAAATAATAGTGATGGTCTCAAATGATCAATAATGGTTACGTATAGTGAAATTTATCATGATTAAATTAGTTTTAATTCAAGGTAAATTAATGGACACACATTCCATTTAATAAATGGGTTGAAAATAAATTGAACCCATGAATAATATCGGTGAATTATCCACATGCATAATAATAACTAAATTCTCAATGAAGTAAATTCTTAATTTTGGATTCCATAATGTTATAAAACATGGTATCTAAACAATCAAGTCCTTGTGGTAAGAAAAAATTAAAAAAAATGGAAAGAAAAACACCAAAACCCACATACACTAGACTACTATTTATTCTCATGAGATATATCGATGCATCAAGGGTATATATTATCTAGGTCCCCACATTCCACTACAACTATAATGAATTATTCATATATTGAATGATTGATTTAATTCATAAACAATATAACATATCAAAAAATATACTTATTTATTAAAAAATATATTGCTATAAATAATTCACCAATCAATAAAACACTTTCAAAGTATAACACCATAGGTTAATATTTTATATGGTTTACAAAATAATCATATCTATAATATAATGGGTGTGTATATTTAAGAGAAATGTAATATTCAATGATCAAAATTAAGTGAATGTTTCAATGGGAAGTATCATTAAAACATGTCACCAAAGGTGAATAATTAGAATAAAGGGTTTTTTTCATTAATGAAAAATGTACCATAAAAATATAATTAAAATATTTTTTGAGAAAAATATCATTTTCACATAGAAATTAAATATTAAAAATTAAAATTTCCCAAATATTAAGGAAAATTTTTTATTTGAAAATAAAATTGTTAATTGTAAAGGAAGATTCAAAACAATAAATTTTCATGACAGGGTGTGAAATTTTGTTCATACTGTATAAGATAAAATAAATCATTCCTTTCACACTTTTGTATGGAAAATACCTCATTCAAAAAATGATATGTTGATTCCATTTTAACCATTTGTTAAAAAATTCAAACATGGGTATAAATATATTTTTGATAAATCATTGTAAAATTTTAGAAAAAATTGAAAACTTTTTAAATAAAATATTTACATGGAATAAAAATATATTTTATCAATTGAGAATTATGATTTGTTTTCTTTTAAACATTTTTTTCCTTGATTCATGTTCCAAAGAGAAGATAAGATAGAAGAATATGTGGAAAATATTTAAAAGTGTAATATTGAATTGAAATTTAATCAACATGAATAAATTTTTAATCATGTTAAATACCTAAAAGGGATATTATATATTCCATATAAAATTTTATATATTTTTATTACCAAATATTTCTCAATGGAGTGGAAATTGAGATGATATCTCTTACCTCCAGTTTGACTTAACTCATAAGTTCTCTAAAATATTTTATAATAAATTTTAATTTATTAAAAATAGATTAAGAAAAAAATTTAATATCTATAATATCCTATATGATCCTTTTAAAACTTTTTATCACCCATTTTTTAAAAATATTTTTTTATTATAATTATTTCGTGTGTTAAGCGCTTTGTTTCTCAAGTCTGTTTTGATTCGTTAGTTATGGTACTTGTACTTTTATTATAGTTCCATTCTATGTATTATTTTATTAGTGCTATAAATAAAATATATATTTAAAATATAGATATTTATATTCATCAATAAAAGATGGAGAATGAAAAATGAATTACTTCATTCATTTAGGTGGCAGGTCGTAGGTATTCTTGAACGTTATTTTCATTTTTTCATAGATGGAAAGAAATAAAGGTAAAAAATAATTATCTATCATAGAATCATTATAATTTCATATATATATCATATGTATTAATTAAATCCATACTTATTACCATCCACATAAAGAGTAAATAAAAAATGATCACATCACTCCGTGGAGGTGGTAGTCCACACATGTGCACGAGCGATGTTATCATTTTCCCTTAGATTAGAAGGTAATAAGGTATATATGATATTATATTTCAAAAATCATACTTAAGTAATATATCATATATACTCATTATTTCGATGTTTATAATCATCCATGTAAAGTGGGGATTGAAAAAAATTGCATCACTATGTAGAGAAGGTTAGTCATATATACACACAAGCGATGATTTCGCTTTTCATATAATGAAATAGAGATATAAAATAGTTTTCCCATTACAATAGTAACATATTAGTATATATATTATATTGTTTCTATTATATTAAGATGATAATAACACTTTAAAAGTAATTATAATATGAAATAAACATGAAGGGATCAATAAATACCATTACCTCTTCTTCAGTAGACTTTATTTATATTATCACAATTTGTGTATTTAATAAAATCCTCAGTTTAAATCCAATCAAGAAAAATAAATTTCAGTAAACTAGCCCTAAATATACCTCCTCTAATGAAAAACTCAATGATTATGTAGTTTTATTTGTGTTTGGTCCTGGACTTTGAGGTTTCCAAATGAAATAAATTTTTTTTAACTACTATAACATGCTTTATATTAATAATCTGTGGTACTTACTTGATTGTATCCTCTATTACAAATGAGAAAACAATAAAGGGTTCCAAAATTTTACCATTATCTAAATTTTATATTGACATGATATCCAAGGATTTTTTATTATATAGATCTTCAATATTTTGGAATATAATTATATATTTGGTGATTTTTTCATCAAAATCAAATGATTATAGGATATTTTAATGGATTAGACGTTTTTAATGAGTAAATTAGTTTTTAGATTGATTATTGGTTTGGATTGAGAATTGTTTCTTAGCATGGTGGTATTTTTCTATTGGGGTGTATTATGAATTAATTGGTATATTTGTGTGTATTAACTTATATTTTATGTTCCATCGTTTTTTAATTATTTTGGATTGGTTTCATCTTAGGTTATGTTATGATTTTTGGGTTTTCAAAAGTAAGATTTTATATAAATAATTTTTTTAGTATAATTTTAAGAATATGGTGGGTTAGGGTTTTGGGTGTGGGAATGAAAATCGTTAGGGTGTGGTAAATTTTAATTTTCACAAAAGGGTATGAAAATGATTGATTTTTTTATTTATAGGTTTTGGTTAAGAAATTTTAATGTTTAGGTATTTTGGGTAGGGTTTCATGGTTGTCAATTATTTTATCTTATATATTATTTCAAACTACTTCTGATAGTTCAAACCCTCACATGGTTTAGTTTGGATAAAGTTAATGATTTTAAATTTTAATATACCATGGAATCAGACCACAGTGTGGTTGATAAAATGGAATTTTACATATTTTGGTTTTATTTGTGGAAAATGCACCTTTACATATCCAAACAGATCACATCATGGTTACTATAATGGTTTATATTAAAATAGAAATAAAGGGTTTATCATTTCCTGGTAGTCACCTTGGAACTAGGATAATTTTTGTAATTTCCTAATATAACATGAGGTAAGACTAACATGCATGATCAAACATGTGTTTTTCAGTAGGATATGGCCAAAATGGTTTGAGGTTGTCACCACAGGATAGTGATATTTCCTTGTATTAGATAATATTGTTCAGTTTTCTCTATCTGAAATAGCTTAGTGATATGAGTAAGGATGTGATCAAGGTTTGGGTTAATAATTACGGTAAAACAAGGTATAGGGTATACCATGACATGGAATTATTCATTAAAACACTATTTTTTTCAAAATCCATGACATACTTGTAAAGGGAATGAATAGATTGGAAAATATACACCCTATTGATTTAAGTGTTGTTTGGAAAACATTGAAGTTTGAAATGACATGGTGTGGGTCTTGAATGGGATTTAGGTGTCTTGGATTTTTTTATCAACTAAAATATGAATTACTATGATATTTACTAATCATTGTTATGTTTCTTAAGGGTGATTTGGGAAATGTTTTAGGGAAATATGATGTCTTTCAAAAAGTTATATGTGTGAACTTATATGAAATATCTATCTATAAAAGTGATAGAGCACCACCATGGATTATTACACAGTATTCATTTCGGTTTTTCTTATAAAATATAACGAAAATAGTTGGTGTGCAGGTGTTTGGTGTAGTATTTTAAAGGGAAGATTCTAGGGTGATAATCATAGGCATGTTGGATGGGAATCGTGTCATTTTTTGTTCATCATCGATCTCAGTTTTTTTACTTAGTTTTGAATCCCTTTTATTTCCAAAATTTTCACCACGCATCTTATTAAATTTTGAAGGTATTGAGAGGGTTAATGAATTTCCAAGTCTTTTCATTTGTAGAATAATTAAATATAATTTCTTATTTTCATAAAAAAACATAATTCCATTAATGATTCTAAAAAACTCTTTTTTTATTTTAATTATTGAAACAAGGTTTCCTCGCATTCAAGGATTTTTTTAATATCATGAAATGCATATACCATAATTTTATAATCATACAAGATAGATAGAACGTACCATTTTTATAAATTTTTAAAGTATGTATATTTTAATTTTCCTTGAATTTTAATGTTGATTCATGTCCCCATTTTAATTTAATTACTCCATGAGGGTATATCCTTATCAAAAAATAGAGTCACAAACTATGTGAATTCAATTTACCTAGAAAAAAGTGTAAATATAATTTTAATAAGTGTATCTTGGTCTCTAAGAATGAATTATACTCAAATTATTCATCTATCATCCCACTTCTTGGTTTTATCCACGTATATTTTCAAATTTACATATACATCCTTCTTATCACCTTAATGTTCATCCAATGTCATCACCCTCCTTTTTCTAGTTGACTTTATGTCCATGTTTACCATTTATAAGGATGAATATGATATGTTATCCAACTCTACTGATAACTATCATGTTATCCAATACACTAATGATAATTGTGATATAGAAATTAGAGTTTGATTTTTTTTCAATATACCTAGAGTGAATCATTATTAATATTGAAAAAATATTTCTTTTTTGATCCATCAAATTTATCTATGTTATAACTTTTCTCCTAGTTAGTTATTTCCAAGTGACCACTTTTTTGTACCCATCTCTATCGTGATTTTATCATTAGCACAAACAATAATATTTTTATCTAATGGTTTCATTTAAGTGTTTCGTAGTTATGAAAATAGAATATTAATTCTTGTTCTTAATCGACTAGGTGATGGAAATAAAAGGATTTGGAAGATCATTATTGAAGGAATTTTTAATTTTATTGAATTTCTTAATAGATGTGTTGATATCATGGTTTGAATTTCCCATATATACCGAAGTCTTGAATAAATTTTAGGATGGGGAAAGTAAATTTTGCAGCACTATAGGTTCCACCAACTATCAAGTACAGTACACTGATTAATCGGTGCCATGTGTAAAAAACCATCCAAAGTAGAAGGTGTCCACTAGATACACATTGGAGGAGCACAAACCATCCAATGGCTAATCCAAAATAGAAGATGTTTTTTTCATTCCATTGGCTACTTTATGTAGGATCACCAGCTACACTGTCGAACACTTTTAGGTTCTCTCAAGATCATGTGTGTCATCGACTACTTAGCGGAGGCTATCAGCTAGCTAATGGCATAAAGATATAGATTTTATGGGTGAATTTATTGTGGTTAAAAATTACATAATTTTTTCTTATTAAGCTTCAATTAACCTATAAAAATTATATATGGTTATTAGTATTTTAAGAGGGTATAAATAGAGGACTTTGGTGGATTAGAAGATACAAACATTTATAACAATCATAAGAGTGGATTGATAATCAAATTATAATGTTCCGATTTCGAATCAAAGTGACCTCCTCTAAGACCTATTTCAAAGAGAAAATCTCATTTCTCAATATCAAAGGACCCCATATTTTTTTATATCTATATCTCCTCTCAATTTTATTCTCCTTCTTAAGAGATAAATGATATATTTTGTAAGACATTTGTTCCTAGAGAATTTTTATTCTTCTCATCTTCTTATACAATGAGTTTCTTTATACAACTATTGAAATGATAGGGGTGGGTTCTCATATCCACAAAGTTAGGGATCATTATAAAAGGGTTATTATTTACTTTATAGATATATATTCAAGTTTATTATCACAACCGTAAAAGATAAATGGGAAATTAGTGGCTTTAACTCTACTAAAATCAAGGTAGAAATATAAAAACCCCTCAACCAAAAGAGATGAGATGTGGGGGGGTGGGGGGGGGGGGGCTCTCGATGAGCTATTATCGAACTCCTCTATCAAATCTCTCATATCTATGTTTAATTTTTGAATAATTTTTTATATTCCAAATGATTTGGTCAAATTACATCGATACACCTTAATTATATAATCATGATTACACTATTGTAGTTATCAGTAAATTTTATTAAATTGTTTTTTATTTTTGATCCATTTAATTAATAAATTTATAGACTAGTTACTTTATTCCAAAATTATAACTCAATAAAATCAAGATATTACCTAATTTTTTAATTAATGTTGCTTTATTTTAATTGATCATTAATATTTAAATTTCTTAAACACTTACTCATGTTATTATTTATTTAGTTATTTTAATTTTTATAAGTAAAGTCAACCTGCCATCTTTTTATGCTACTCCAACCAATATATTTTGGGTGATATATGTTTTTGGTGTTTTATTATACACTATAAATTCCAATTAGTCCTCATAAAATGTGTTTCTCCAAGTGGTTCAACTCATAAATAATCAATAATAAAGGAATTTAAAAACTAGTGAAGATATTTCTTTTTTTAAAAAAAATCATGGACCTTAATATATTTATTGATGTTGTGTTAGACCCCATAAATTTTAAAATGTATTCTAAAAACATGAGAATGTGTTTTTTTAAGGAGTATATAAAGGGTCTCACAAATTCATTCTTTATACACCAAACATATTAAACATTATGATTTATTGTTGATGAATTTCATTCTTCATTCTAATTTTTCCAACTCGTTGAAACAATAACATGATTTTACATAATTCATTATATCTCTATAGAGTGTATATTAATAGAATCATATTTGTAATATCTTACCCAATATTCAGTAAAAATCATGTAATACTCTAGTTGGTGATGAATTAATGAAATCATATATTTTTTATCTCAAATTAAAGAACATCATACAAAATTATTCAATCTATAGATTATTTATAGAGAAAAAAGTAATACTAATAAAACCAATCTCACTTAATCAAAAAAAATACCTCTTTTATATGTAAACTATAGATAAATTTTTCCTTTATCTAAATATTTCACAATGCTAAAAAACCATAGAAAATTTTATATGTAAATATAGAAAATATTTTTATACAAGAACTGATCATAAATATCATTATCTTACACATATTCTAAATTTTCAAATATCATATTGGATTTGTTTATACCATTATATTAACTAATCCTTTCATATCATTTATTTAACGTTTAAACTCATAAAAAAATATCATCCATCATATCAACCTTGGATTAACAAGTTTCTTTATCAATATGTACCATAATGATGTTTTATTTTTATAGATCATCACCTTGAAAAGAATAATATAAATTATCAATTTTTTAATATAAGATAATCCTTCAAGTAATTCATTTCATGCATTGGTGAAGTTAATTTCAGTATTCATTAGAGTGTATATTTCTTAATAAATAAATAAAATTTCCCTTCATATGATTTTTGTTCACTTTATATTCACTCTTATCATGAATTAACTCAAATTCATTCTCCTAATTAAGAGACATCATAACTGGTGATTCTATTTGATTCCTTCTTGCATAATTCAATGGATTTTCTATGTGAATCATTAAATAAGAATGAAATTTACATTAATAATAAGTGAGTTAGTGGCTGATATACTTTGTAAATATGCTTCATGAATATTTTAGAGAAAATTATGCCTAGGCAATATTTGAATGTCTTTCATTATTGGGGGAACGAGTGGCTCTTGATTGAATATGTTTTTGATTAGATAAAATTATATTTTCTCTATGGATATCTGATAATAATGTATGATTCCCACTTTGAAAATAAATTTTATCTTTACCTAATTAAGTATTGTACATTGTTCTCAATATTATTACACACGATAAAAATATTATTCAGTAATAACTTGAATAATAATAGATACACTAAGAAATAATCCTTGAAAATAATGATGAAAATTTCTTCCATTACCTGAAAATATGGTCCATGCAACATTTAAACTTCCTTGACACATTACACATTTAAAATGACATGTGTTTATATAAGAAATATCATAATCATAGGTGAAATACATTTTTGATTGGTCCTTTAGATCCACTAGAAAATAATTATATCCAAAAATATCCATTAATAAAACAATAATATATATATATATATATATTAAAATGATTATGAATCTAATAAATGAAAATAAGAAATAATTTATTCTTCTATATGGATGGGTTTGGAAATCAACAGTTTACATGTACTTTATATTTGGATGTTTTAATTATCAAAATCAGTTTGTAATATTCATTATTAATTGTTTTTGTGCTTCCATTCTTTGGAATGACTTATAATTTTATTTCCTATTTATTATACATGATTGAAAATATGTTTCAAATATTATGTAAATTGATTAACTTTTTATTAACCCATTACTTAATAATTGGGTTTTTTATCCTTTATAGGTGTCCATCAGTCTCTCTTTCTAATTTCTAAAGAAAAAAATATGTATAAAAACAAAGGTATTGATTCCCTTGATGTTGTTTATCTTACACACTAACAATTTATTTATATTCCACAATACATCACGATGTTTTTATTTTATCTTCATTAATGAAACTATACTAATTTTTACTATAAGTGTCTTATTTTTTATAAAAATGACTACCTAAATGATGTTGGTAGTTTTTTAGCATAAATATTGGTTGATTAATGATTAAATGGGTTAAATCTAGATAGGCTTCTGTTGAAAACTTATGAATCCACGTCATTTCTAATATGTATCTATTTTTTATTTTTTGTTATATTCCTTGATTTCTACAATTTTATTAATGAGATATATCAGGTTTTCCTATTTTTCATTCTATAAACCCATAATTTTAAAAAAAAATTATAAATGATGATAACATGGGTGTCCCATAATTTTTAAAAATATAAAAACAATTACAAGCCATAGTTGATGTGTTCATTTCCCACATAGAATATAATGTTCCCATTTTTTAGATTCATCAATCGTCTACCTATTTATAGGAATAGTCCTGCAATTATTATTAATGAGTAACAACCCAAAATTTCACTATATATTTTCCTTAAATTAATATTAGGTTAGTTACTTATTCTACATGAAACATTAAACTAAAAAGATACCCTGATATTATAAAAAATCATTATAAAATAGTCATTAAATTATAAATCTTAATAGGAAGTAACCATAATATGAAATTAACAAACAAAAAAGGAAAGAAATAGAATATGGCCATGGAAGTTTCCTTTATAAATATTATTTATATGATCTTGGAAAAAGGTAGCTTCACTAGGGGTTTCCTTAGAACATTAATAAGTAGAACTCTTATAATTAAAATATGGTTGAAATTGTATTTGATATAAATTCAACCTTAGAGAAATTTACATGAGATTTATACTAGTGTAATAACCACTCAAGATAACCACCATAGATACCTTATGTATAGATCATATGTGAAGATATTGTGGGTTTATATAACTAAAAATTATAAGGATATAATATTTTGATTATTACTGTAATAAATTATTTATCATATGTGTTTTCCACATTTTTTATTTTAACTATTAAAGAAAAATAATGTTTATTTTTCAATAAAATTGGTTTTTTCAATATATTTTTCATTTAAAAGATAAATTTATTAATTTTATAAATTTAATTTGAAAATTTTGACTTCATTTTTGGAATATCCATTTCAAAATTATTTTTGGATAAATTTTTTAGTTTTTCTCAATAGAAATTCATTATTTAAGTGAATAGTGATAATATAGATTTTTCTTAAAACTAACACTTTTATGACACAAGAATAACTTAAGAAGTTTTAAAAAAATTAACATAAAAAATATATATTTTTTGTATTTATAATAAATAATTTAAAAATACTATGTGGAATTTATAAAACAAATATTTATTATTTTGGAAACTCAAGTAATATTTCCCATAAAAACTATTTTTATACGCATAGATTAAATATTATATTTTATCACTATTATAAATTAAATAAAAAATTATGTTCACTATTTGAGTTCAAAATTTCCATATTGTTTTATATATTTCATTTCATTTGCCATCATAAAATTTAGATATCTAAGATTACATTTAATGACAGTGATAATAGTGAAAGGATTAATTTTAAAGAATTGTTTTATGAATATTTTTTAATTTTTATCTAATAAATTGAATTGATATATTTTAAATATTGGATATGGTGAATTATAAAAACACACATATAATTATAATAAAATATATTTAATTGTTAGTTAATTCTAAATAAAATTATGAAAACATAATAGTTAGACCATCTTTTTTCTACAAAATAACAATTTTCTATATATAAAATGTTTTCATTTAAAATATAATATTAAATTTTTTAGAAAATTAATTATATTAGATATATAATATATTATGTTTAATAATAGTAAAAGTTTATAATATGGTTTATCTTATGTTTTTTTAAAATATAAATTACTTGGTTAAAAACTAATTACCTGGAAAAAATGAAAATACTAAAATGTAATAACCTAATAGTAAACAACTTAAACCATATTTAAAAAAAGTTTTAAAAATATATTTAGAATATTTATTGTCATTATTTCACCCCACAATCTATTTTTATCACTTTTGGATCCATTTACCATTCAATATTTTTATTCTTTTGTGGAAAAATAAAGGGTATTCACATAAGTCTCTTCTTCTTGCCTTATAAAAGAGGATCACTAGAACCCTATCAATGATACACCTGCCCTTATAAATATCCCTTAACCACTATGTAATTTATATCTTATATAATTCCCTTTCCATTTATAAATCCAATTGTCATTATATGTTTTCCTAATACCTTTATTTCCAAGGAGTCTTTCAACGGAAAGTATAGGGTCCCAAAGTGAGTATTACTTAATCCTTAATCATTGCATCATAAGCTTTACCCTCCAAAAATATCCTATCCATAGTAATATAATTTAATAATTATAATTTTTTTACCAAATAGTTATTATATTAATGGAATAACCAATTTTTATTCCTTTCTATCAACTTAGAATATTAAAAGAACAACGATTGTGCAATTGTGTGAACTAGGACCTCCGTTAATCAATGTCTTCCATTTTTCGCTACTTCCTATCTTAACTGGTTATAAGGATGGAATTGAAGAATAAATGTGAAATATATAACATAAATATTATTATTAGATAAATTATAATACAATTTCATTCTCTCTCATTCATGGGAAAATGAAAACATTAGTCGTGCATTGTGCAAATTACCACCACCATGAAGGAATGTATTTTAAAAAAAATTATTATTTACCTAAAACACTTAAAATAAGAATAAATGACATAAATAATATAAATAATATCATTATTATTATGTTATAATTTTAATATAAAATTCCTTAACCGTACTCAACCATCGAGTTATAGTGTCCTCTTATTAGGGTTTATTAACCACCAACATGAATTACGCTATAAAAATCTAGCATGGGAGAATATGGGTACATAAATGATTAAATTATTATAATTTAACAAAAAAGTAATGTTTCATGATTCTTAAAATATTATATTAAGTTTCTTATATATTATTAAAATATCATTTCTTATCATTAAAAAGACCAAAATAAGCTGGCATTAATGAATATTTTACACAACATAACAAAAACACATATAGAATGACATAAAATAATTACAAAAAAAATATTAATTTTATGTTAAATTACCTTTAATTATTAATTAATTTTGAGATTATTATCAAATAAGGGGTACCAAAATCAACATCATAAATCATGCATTAAACAATTAATGATACTGAAACCCAATGGATAGAAAAAGCTTTAACTGACTAATATATTAATAATAAATTATCATAAATATGGTATATGGAAGTATTTATAAATAAAGTTATAAAATAGTTTATTAAGTTTTTCTTATTTTTTTTATCGAGTTTTATTACACATTTTACTAATTTAAGAAATAAGTTATTGGGTTAATTGTCTCAAATTTAATTCCAAGAGACATATTTTTTATTGTTCTCCCTAACATATTTGATGTAATTTTATTATTATTTAATGAATTTATTTTAATATAATAATTTAACATATGGGGATTGAGTATACATATCATTATCTCTTTTAAATGTTTTTATATTTAATAGATTGCGAATTTGAATGGATTTTCTTAACTTAGGTCCCTTCATTGAGTTATAATCATCTTTCTTGAACTTTTTTCTTGCAATATTGGTTTCTTACAACCTAAGATTTTATCTCATGGTACATTATTTTTCTCTCTAATTAAAATGTAACTATTTATTCAAGTCATTCCCCATCAATGAATTATATCCCCTTAGAAAGTATATCATCGTTAGGAATAATTAAATTTAACATTAAATATGATTGTTCATTTTTCCCATATTTTATTTTATTTCAATGTTATCCTTTATATTTGGAAGTCAAATTATATATTATATATTTTGACCTAAATATTTTCCTTCTCCTCTTTTAGAAATTATGTAATCTTATCACTTATTATGATATGGTTTTTTAATAAAGGTATTTAAAAATATGAAAAAAAATACTTCATTTCAAAATAAAATGTTTTCTCTACCACTGCACATTGCCTTTGGAGAGACTTTAAACATTTTCATGGATCTATTTTCTATATTTATTTTTAAAATTATCATTATTTTCGTTACAAATTAAAATTTATGAAAATGGTGTTTGAATTTGATCTATTACTACTTATTTTACATTTTTATAAAATGGTTTTATGGTTTTTCTTCTATAATAAAATTTATCTCAATAATAATTTGTTGCCTTGAAATTACCTTTCATAAATTTCCCTATATGTTATTTTATACTATTTTGGGGGATTAAACTCAAGAGAAATACATAACATCCTTTTTCATGAAAAATCATTGAATTTTTATGATTTTTTACCATTGTATTTCCTCTATATAAACTTTATACTTCCTTCAATTGATTGAAGCTTATTCAACAAGATTTCATGATTCAATTGATTAAGGAAAATATTAAATATACCATATAGCCATTATATATATAGTTTAAATTACATAATATTTATTATATTTATAGAATATTTTTTAACTAGAAGTTTAATAGATATTTTTGGGTACCCATTTATTTCTTATTAGTTTATAATTTTATGATTTAATAGAATTATGAATGAATTTCTATGTTGTTATATTTGAAAGGAATGTAGAACCCATATTATTTCCATATGTTCTTTATAATATCATGAATTAATAATTTAAAGTGGTATATGTATGTATGTATTGATTATGGGTGGTATCTTATATCTCCCAATATTTTATAGTTTAAAATTTTATATCTCATAATACATGTACACACGAGAATAATTATGTTTTTTACCAAGAATGGGTGAATGTAGTGACTTATGAACATGATGTTTCCTTATTCTAATGATTGTTTCATAGCCTTGTGATTATTATAATAACTATGTAATTATCTCATGGATAATTTTTATTGAATAATGTCTCCATAATCCTTTAATTCATTTCATTTTTTATTCCCCGTCATATTCCATGATTCATGTTTTATGAATTATTCTTCATTTGGTGTGATTTTCTTATGAATCTTAAATATACCCATATGATCATCTTATACTCACTTATCATCTATGATTTTTATTCCTTGCCTCTACCCATATATAGAATTTCATCTCACCCATTTAATATTTTTCCATTTCACTATATTATTAAGAAAGGTAATATGTATGGTGTGTCTAAAAGAGTAACATTCATATAATATTTTGGGGAAATGTTATAGGATTTATACAGATTAATAAGTTTATTAAATAGAAGAGAAAATATTCATTAGTTAAGAAAGATATGGGTATTTTTATTTTTTTTCTCCTAAATCTATAAAACACTAATCCTAATAGGTATTGAGAATATAATATAATGAAATTTTTTTTAATTCATGTTATTCTGATGATCTCATCTACAGGGATTCAGAGTTTGTTTTAGAGTAAGGTTTAGATAATTTTAGATTCTAGGATGTTAATTAAGGATAATTTACATGTTAATACGTTATTTTTTATCATAATTTTAAAGTAATAGATGAACTGTACATTAGTCAATTTAATATTACATAATTTATCATTGGGATGATAGATACCTAGTGAAATTAATAAGGATAAGTCTATGTGATAATTATAAATATATGATGAAATCTTTATGTTTTGGTAAAGTATATATTGTGTGATTCTCATAGAAATTAAAACTCTATATAGATACTAGAAAGTGTAAGCAGTTACGTTAAATATTCACCTAGGGTTAATTAATTAAAAAAATTGTTTGAGTATAAACTCAATCATCACTCTGGTGTATAATTGGTGGCCCAAAGACTAAACACCTTTTTAGAAACTCATAAGGAATATTATTTGGTTAATCACATTCCCTTTATAATCCATGAACAAGGTTTTATTATATCAAGTAATTTGGTTGAAGAATTTGAGAGAACCTAACCTAAAGAATCCAGGACTAAACTAGGAGTTATTCAGGTTAAAATAAAATAAAATATAATAATTATGAAAATAAAGACATTTTGAGGTTAAATTATCCATTTAATTATCTTATAATAATTTTCTTATGGTTTTAATTATTAATCACTCTTTATTGACTATTTTGGTTTTATTAATGGATGAATACCAAAGGAATCAGGTTAGTAATGGTTTCTATTGAAAATTAGGGGTTGTCCCAATGAGGAATATAATGGTATAAGAGATGGTGTAGGAAAAATTATATTATGAAAAAAAAATATAAATAATCATGATTAATAATGAGAACTTATTTGAGTTTCAAAACACAATAGAGAATAGATGTATAGCGTCTCATGGATGTTCAGGTGGAAAATATGATAAAGGAAAGAATTTTCAATTTGTTATATGTCAATAATGTGGGAAGAAGAACAAAGGAAAATGTGTCAATATAATAGGTAGATGATTTATGTTTGGAAAATGAGGTGTTTAACTGAGGTACCATTTATAGTAGAATGTTATAAATGTAGGAATCATGGGAATTACCCAAATAAATTCTCTACTCCAAGGGATGAAAAGAATGATAAACTTTAAAAATTTCCAAGACCAAGGGAACTAGGGAAGTCATGTGCAACCAAAACTACTAAAGTGGGTTTTGAGAATGATGTGGACTAAATAATAGCAATCATCCACTCAAGAATAATCAGTGATATATTCATGTATTGGTCAAATAAATCCTCAATTTCTAGTATTTTTTCTATGAACAATAAAACATAACCACATTTACTAGATGATGAATTTTTAATAAAAAAATATTAGTATGATTATTTTTTACCAAGTACATAAATCCACCTTAATAAATTTCCATAGGAATGTGTTTCCAATAAAATCATATTATTCATACTTTAGAAACTTTTATGTTCTATTAGGTATGGATTGCTGCTCAAAATATATAAGACATGATAATTTTCTAGATAGGAAAATAAAATATACAAATGAACCCATGATCACCAGTTGAGACAATGATGATTGTAAAATCTCTTTGAAAAACTACCCCCATTATATTGTGGTATTTGACACAAATGATTAGAAATAATAATAATTTTTATTATTTTTATTATGAGTTAAATAATGAGTTCACTTGTTATAAAAAGGATAGTGATGATGAAACCTCATTAGAAATTAAATTTAGAGTGATTAATATCTTATGGACACCCATGAATCTTTTATTAGTTATGAATAATTAAAATTCCACAGACATATTATATTTAAGGGTGGTAATATAATGAACTGAAATATCAATATCTATTTTTATTAAATAAATATTTTTTGATATATTATTCTATATTATTCACTAAACAAAATTAAATAATGAAATGTTAAATTAAAATTTACCATTCTAATATAGCTATTAAATTATTAGGTATAAAATAAATCAACCATGTTAAAAAAAAATATATGAAACAATATGAATGAAATGACATTGAGTAGAAGATGACTCCATTATTATGATCATTTTTATGATCTTGTAAAATAGGTATATTCTCTATGGTTTTACTTATAATGATGACAATTTTAACGCCAACAATTAATGTGCAAAAAACTATCATGGATACCGTAGTAATCCGATAACTGAGCTGGTCCTAAAATATCCTAAAGGGTGTTCATGATCCCCATGGGCTGGCAACTAGCACCCAACATCATACAACATGCAAATGGGAATGGATTTTCCACAAAACATATCAAAAAAAAAGAAATAGGACATTGTTTATAACAAAAGAAACTCCACTAGGAGTAATGTATTAAAAGTCAAAAAGGCATTAAAAACTAAATTACTACAACCCAAGTACCAAAATAGGGATTAAAAACACAAGTCCCTAAGGACACAACTCACTAATTCCGAGGTTTAACAGCCAGCTCCACTTCCAAGAGATCATTTCCCCTTACCCAAACAATAAATGAGATAATCTACAAACACATGAAGGAACAAGTAGGGTGTGAGATAAAAAACCCAGTTGGATCTCACCATAGACTACATAAAAGCATCCTATAAATGATTAACTAAAGGAATGTTTTAAATTTTAAAATAAACACGTGTGATAATTTAAAACATAGTTAAATAATCATGCTATATAGTTCAAATGATTGAAACATACTTCAAGAAAATGATTTACTATGATGGAACACTTCTAAATCAAATTTATGAAATAAAAAATTATATAAAATATTTTATATAAATTTATAAGGTATGTAAACCAGTTTAACAAATTTGGAATACATGTATATCTCAAATATATAAAACAAGTGAGAAACCTGGACATCTTCCAAATAGGTAATAATGTTCTATGCTATAGAACTTTTCACTCTCTAAGTGATCATATAAATATGCGTATACACACATCCATCATACCCTGGAAAAAGGATACTCATCACCATCCAATCGAGGATATAACATATTGAATTTATGTTTAAAGATGTTTTATGATCATAGAGTGTTCCCAAATAACTCACAAACTACCTAAGGATTGCATGTTCTCTTACATAATCAACAATGGGAAATTTATTTTAAGACTTATTATAATAAAATTCAATCCCATTATTCCCATTTCAAATTAAATTTACATTTAAAACCAAAATAGGTTTTATATAAAAACATTCCTTTTTAACAAGATAAAACCATTGTATTTCTATCAGAACTTTTTAATCCATTTTCAAAAGTTTGAAATCAGTTCCAATCCAATTTGATAAATTTCACAATTCATTTTCACAATTAAATCAAAAATATTAATTGAAATAGTTTCTATCAAATCCCAAATTTAAATCAACCAATTTCAATAATCACGCCCCAATTCAATAGATTTGTGGGGTTTCCCAATTTTCATGCCAAAACCATTTCAAATCTCCCAATTCACTGGAATTGGATTTTATTAAATCAATTGAAGTAATGTTTTAGAAATTGAATTTAAATAAAAAAATGAAAAAAATTAAGAAATTAAAATTTATTCCATTTTGATAAACAAGAAGAAACCACCTACCTTTCTTTGAGACACAATGCCCGTAATGAAACTCGGCAACAGGAAAAAAGTGAAGAAGACCTTCAAACTCAACCTAGAAATAAGATACAATGTCACAGTGCCTTGAACCTTCAATTTCAGGATGATCTAATGAATTCCCAAAGGAGGATAAAGAGATAAAGACAAAAAATGAGGGTCAAATCTTACTCGATAATCACACCACCAATACAACAATGATCAAACGCCAAACGAAGGGGCATAGAAGGGTTGGATGGCTCCAAGATCTCTCAGGGAAGGCCTTAGGTCAACGGAAAAGAATTTAGAAAGAAAAAAAAAGGGGAGATCAGTTATGATTTCTATTTAAAATAACATTCAATTTATTGCATGATGTCTAACCCCGTTACATTTCATGAAATAGATAATTTCAAAAACCATCGAAAAAAACATCGCTTCGAATTAAAAAACCAATCACTAAATAACTCATAATGTGTAACATCTTGTTAAGTTGTGTAACTTTCATAGTGTAAACCATTCATGGTATGAACCCAGCAACCATTACATGTTGTGTAACATATTTACACAACATGTAACCCTCCTGAAGCCTGCAGAAATATACAGTCAATGTTGAGAGTCCAATAAATATATGACTTCACCATTATAGGTATCCTCCCAATTAATTCTCAACCCTACCCAGTCTAAAAAATGGAAAAACCAAAACAAGGTTAAATACATACCTATTATATTGGAAATGGGATGTTATATATGGTATTAGAGAAATCATATGCAAGAGAAACTCAAGCTCATGGTGATTTCCAATAGATCCATGAATGTGAAACCATAACCAATGACTACAACCAAATAAAACATGAATTATAGATATTATTCGGAAATCTTGAATGGCTATATAACTAGAAATTAATATAATGTTACATTTTAATTATAAATTTAATAAGTTAATTATCATATAAATCTTGTACATTTTTTTATTTTTACTCTTAATGAAAATGAAAATATTTTAAAAAGAAGATATTTTTTTTCTTTATATTTAATTTTTATAAGGTAAATTTATTAATTTAAGAATTTTAATTTAATAATATAGCATCATTTTCTTATTAATAATTTCATTATTAGTTATGGATTATTTTTTGATTTTTTCCCACAAATAATCGATTTTTAGGTGAATAGTAAAAATTATGAATTAACTATAAATGATCACTTTTATGACACAAAAACGACTTAAAATTTTATGAATAATTTTTTCTATAATATATATATATCTATATAGTAACTAGTATAAATCCATTAATAATACTATATTTAATTTATAAAAAAATCTAACGTTTTCTAAACTAAGATAAAATATTACATTAAAACTATTTTTATACACTTACATTGAAAATTAGATTTTAACATTTTACAAAATTAAATCTAAAAAAATGGAATTAATATTTGAGATCAACATATACATATTTATTTTCAAATTCAATTTCATTTTTGGTCATAAAAAATGTGATTACAAAGATTAATTTTATTGGTCATGATAATGGCAAAAAGGGTTATTTTCAAAGAATTATTTTATTAATATTTCTTAAATTTTATATTATAAATTAAATTAATATTTTTAAATAATAAATATAATATTTATCTAAACACGTATATAATTATATTAACACAAATTTAATTCTAAATCAAGGGTAAAAATATTAAGTACACATAATGTTTAAAACATCTTTTTTCTTCAAAAAAGTTGTTTTATATATATATAATGTTTTAATTTAAAAATTTATATGCTATTATTTATAAATTAAATTTGATTAAATGGATATTAAATTTATGTTAATCCTACCAAAAAAAATTTAAGTGGGGTTTCCTATTAATTTTATTAAATGATAAATTACAAAGTTACATCTACTTACCTAGGTAAAAAAATGTTAAATATAAAAAAATTGGTAAATGACTTAAAACATGTTTAAAATAAGTATTATTGGATTTTATGACCATATGTCACCCAAAATACATTATTTATCACTTTTAGTACCATTAAGACCATGTTTTTTACATTAAATTATTATAAAATAATGGGTTTTCAAAAAAACCATTTTGTTAGCTTATAATAGAGGTTAATTACACCAACTCAAAGATACACATCCCCTTAAAAATTTCTAGGAACCCTTATCCAGTTTTCCTCTCCTAGAAGTCCCTTTCACATCCTATGTCCCACGGTCAACATAATGCAGCCTAATCCCTTCACTTCCAAAGAGACATTCAAGAGAAATTACATGGTCCTAAAGTGAGTATTACTTAATCCATAACCATTTATTTTTATTCTTTATCATCGAAAAATATAATAAATTGTAATATCTTGTTTTCAGGTGTCACCCAGAGGTGCCCCGTACTCGGTTGGTCACATGGCCTCAAACGCATTTCCCCAAATTCCAGAGGCTGCCGACTAGCAGCGAGGACCTTTGATGTGATAGTGGGGAAACTATTCCCTCATTAGCATAGTAACACAGTAGAAATATATAGATAATAATACCAGAATCAATAATAATACCATACAATAGTAATAGCAGAATTCTGAAAGTAAATAAACAACTACATCATATATATATATATATATCAATAATGATGCATGTCACAAGTATCTAAGAAAGTAGCAAAACATGTCAAAATTCTAGAATAAAGTACTAAACCAAAGTATATATAAAACAAGTAAATAACTCTAGCAGCATCACAAGCCTCAGTAAGGTCTCATGCTCTCCAACTCCACAGTAGTCAAGTACCTAATGTAGAAGGGAAATTTACCTTATCTATACATCCAGTAATATAATCTGTTTGGGCCCAAAAGAATGACCCAAACAGGGTGTGAAACGAATCCCAGTAGGAAACAACCCAAAGATCTATGCCTAAAAATCCATGAATATATATGGAATTCAATAAGAAAAAATAAGCAGTAAACAATGAAGTACTCAAAAGTAAACAATCCTACAGTTTTAATTGCATTCATTTTGATATATCAAGTAAGTAACTAATCAAATACATGTAATCCTATGGGAAGTACTGACAACCTAACCACACTGGTTCAACCAATAAAACACAAGAAACCCTCTAGGAATTACTCATAGTCTAACCCCTCTGGTTCACCATTAGCAAAGACACTCTGAGGAATAACTCAATATCAATTCCCCCTGTGGTCTCGTATCGGTAACTATAGACACTCTGAGAAAGAACCCAATGTCCAATTCCCCCTATGGTCTCAGTACTTGGAACTATAGACAATCTGAGGGAGCACAACATCCATCCCACCGATGGTCTTGCAACATAAAAGTAAACAGACACTCTGTAAAAGCCCTCATTGTCCATTCCTCCTACGGTCTACTACACCAGGTTCCAACAGCCCTGTGTAAGCCAATCTTTCACAATGATGTTCAACATCCAAAGTAATCCTTAAGAACTACTTGTATAATATCTTTCAATAACTACTTGGTTAATAGCTACAAGAATATAACAACATCAGATAATATCACTCCATCCTAACAACACTAGCCATAGAAAACATGAATCTTAATCAGCAAACCTAGACTAAACATTCATTATCAATCAAAAATGGGCAACATATCCATAGCATGGATAAATAACCCTATTCAAAATCCAAACTCCCTTACTCATGCAAAAAGTATATAAGTCATCAACAGGGGTAAAATCCTTAAACATGCAATACCCTAATCTAGGGTATTGGGAACTTTTGCACATCAACATAAAATTCCAACTACAGAAAGGCACAAAACACCTACCTCTACGTTGTACGATTGATATACTCCAGTGTTGGACCTTGAATGGACCTAGAACACGGTATATCTACAAAAAATGTCAAAAAACCTCAACTGAGGATATCTCATGAAAGAGGAGAAATAATGGAACGATGCTCTATAAGAAAGAAGGAATCACTATGGAGATCCCAATACAATCAACGGTAGTTGAATCGGAGAATAGATGATCGATCGGGGGATCTGGGAATAATCGAATTCCACGGTCACTCCTAGATGAGAATTCATTAAAATAAGGGGTTTCTATGAACGATACACAACCCTAGACTGATATACCAAATAAACAGAAAAGTACATGGTTTGTTCTTTAAATGTACATGGCGTGTACCTTCCTTAATCGGCCCCTTCTTTAGGCAGTCTCCAAGTCATCCCATAAGGCCATGTACTCAGCCATTACGCGGCCAGTACACAGTCACCAGCGGAAACTGGCTACATTGTTTGTACTTCAATATACACGGTGTATAGTCCTTAAATTTTCAGATTATTATCTTTTTCTAAAAACATCAAAAAAGAAAATCCATACCTAAAAATAAGGAATGGGTTCTTACAAAACTTCCCCCCTTAAATAAATTAATCCTCGATTTTCCTAGAAAGGAAGCATAGGGGAAGAATACCCAAACAACTCTGGACACTATGATCGAACATCGATCTCCCTCTCCCATGTCTTTTCTTGTACTTAACTATGTTTCCATAGCACTCATACCAGAGGAACATACCAACCATGGAGAACCTTAGCACTATGATCAATGATCTGGATAGGATGCTCTTAGAATGATGTGTTTACCTCTAGCTCAACATCCTCTGGTAGAAAAACATGAGATGGGTCTGAGAAGTAACGACATAGCTGAGAAACATGGAAGACGTCATGCATAGCCTGATACCTTTGAGGTAACTACAACTGATAGGAAATAGGCCTAAATTTCTCCAAAACCTCAAACGGTCCAACATATCTCGGTGAAAGCTTTCCATGTATCTTAATCCTCCTATTTACCATCCTTGGTGTGACATGCTGGAAAACCTGATCTCCAACATCAAACTCTATAGGTCATCTCTATCTATCAGCATAATACTTATTTTGTGACTGTGTAGTAGCAATCCTCTTCCCAGTAAACTTTATCTGCTCTCTGGTCTCCATGAAAAGATGAGCTCCCAGCATAGCATCCTATCTTGCCTCCAGAGGTTCCCCATACCCGGTTTTTCACATGTACTCAATCTCATTTCCCCAAATTCCAGAGGCTGTCGACAAGAAGCGAGGTCCTTGGGTATGATAGTGGGGAAAATCTTCCCACATTGGTAGAGTAACATAGTCGAAATAAATATTTAACAGTATTAGAAGCAATAACAATACCATTCAACAGTAACAGTGGAATACTGGAAGTAAATAAACAACTACAATATATATATATATATATCAATAATGATGCATGTCATGAGTATCTAGGAAAGCATCCAAACAAGTCACAATGTTTGAATATAGTACTAAACCAAAGTACAAATAAAACATGTAAATAACTCTAGAAGCATCTCAAGCCTCAGCTTGGTCCCATTCTTTCCAACTCCACAGCATTCAAGTACCTGGCGTAGAAGGGTTCTTGCCCTTATCTATACCTGCAAAAATATAATCTTTTTGGGCCCAAAAGCATGACTCAAATAGGGTGTGAGATGAATCCTAGTAGGCAACAACCCAAATATATATGCCTAAAAATTAGTGAATATATATGGCAGACAATAAGCAAAAAGAATCCGAAAACAAGAAATTACTCAAAATAAAACAATACTATAGTTTCAATTTCATTCATTTTCATATATCTAGTAAGCAGCTAATCAAGTACATGTAAACCTATAGGAAGTACTCACAGCCTAATGCCTCTAGTTAAACCAATCAAACACATGAAACCCTCTGGGATGTACTCATAGTATAACCCCTCTGTTTCAGCTTTAGAAAAGACACTCTGAGTAAGCACTCACTATCAATTCCCCTAGTGGTCACATATCTGTAACTATAAGCACTCTAAGGAAGCACTCAAAATCCAATTCCCCACTTTGGTCTCACAAAGGGGAACTAAAGACACTCTAAGGGAGCACAAATTCCACCACCCCTATGGTCTCACAACATAAAAGTAAACAAACACTCTGGAGATCCATCAGCATCCATTCACCCTATGGTCTACTACACGAGGTTCCCACAACCTTGTGTAAGTAAATCGTACACAACGATGTTCAATAGCCAAATTAATCCTAAAGAAATACTTGGATAATAGATTTTAATAACTACTTGGCTAACACCTACAATAATATAATAGCATCATATAATATCACTCCATCCTAACAACACTAGGCAAGGAAAACAAGGAGCCTAATCGGCAAAGCTAGACAAAAAGGTAATTATCAAACAAACATGGGAAACACATTCATAGCTTAGAAAAATAACCCTATTTACAATCCAATATCCCTAACTCAATAAACATCTATAGCAGGCATCAATAGGTATAAAATCTCTAAACACGCAATACCCCAATCTAGGTTATTGGGAACTTTTGCATATAAAATTTAAATACTAACTACAGAAATGAAAAAACCACCTACCTTGGCGTTGAACAATCAATATACTCCGAAATTGGCCTATGAATTGACCTAGAATGTTGTATATATACAAAAATGTCAAAAATGATCAATCAAGGATATGTCATGAAAGAGGATAAATCAAGGTATGAGGCTCTAGAAGAAGGAAGGACTCACTGTAGCGATTCCAACGCAATCAATGGCGGCTGAATCAGAGAATGGATAATCGATTAGGGGATCCGGGAAGAATCATGCTCCAAAGTCGCTCCTGGATGGGAAATAGTTAGAATAAGGGGTTTCTGTGAACGAGACGTGACCCCATTCTGATATAACAAATAAAAATAAAAGTACACGACATGTTCTTTATAAGTACACAATGTGTACCTGCCTTAATAGGCCCTTGATTTATGCAGTCTCTGAGTCACCCCACACTACCTTGTACTCGGTCGTTACACAGCTAGTACACAATCACTAGTGGAAACCTGGTACACCACATTTACATCAATGTACATGGCGTGTGTTCCTTAAATTTCTAGATTCTCATCTTTTTTCACAAAACACCTGAAAAGAAAAACACGTACATGAAAATAATATCTGGGTTCTTACATAAATTTAGTGATATAAAGACCTCAATATCATTATTATAATTAATTATTATTATATTAATGTAAAAACCATTATTTATTCCTTTCCATCAACTTAGACAAAGAAAATAACATCAATTATGTGCTTATGCAGACTATCTCCTCTACAAAGTGAGAACTTCTATTTTTCACCACTGTATATATTCACAGGTTATAAGGATTTAATTGAAGAATAATTGTGAAATATATAATATGATTATTATTATTATTAGGAGATAAATTCTATTCTATGTTCATTCCTTCTCATTCTCTAGGAAATTAAAATTTTAACTTTGTGCTGTGCGGACTACCGACTCCACGAAGTAACATTTTTCATTTTTAATATTGGTTTTAATTCATTATCCAAACCACAAAAAAATATTATATATATATATATTTATATCATTATTATTTTATTTTAATGAAATTATATACTTCCTTAACCATAGTCACCCATCTAGTTGTAGTGTGTTCTTGTGTGGGACATTTTAGACACCTACATGAACTAAAATATAAAAAATTATCATGGATGACTATGCTAACTTAAGTAATAATACTATTATAAGTTAACTATAAAATAATTATCAGTTTATAGTTGTTTAAATTTTTTAATATTCATTTAATTTAATATTAAATATCATCTTCAATCGCCAAAATTACCAAAATAGGCTGAAACTGATTCTACTTTGACACAACTTAACTAAAAAACTTATGGAATGATATGAGTGATTTATAAATAAATATAAGTTATCTATTATAGTACCATAAATTAACATCTAATTATCAATATATTATTGAATAATTGGTACAAAAATCTACTTCATAATGCATGTGTGAAATAATTAATGTTATTAACACTTGATGGTAAAAATAAGTTATAACTTACTAATATATTCTTAATAATTGAGCATAAATGAACTATATAAAAGGTAATTTATTTAAATAAGGTTATAAAATGGAATATTAAGATATATTTTTTTATAGGACGTAATATAGCATTCGACTAAGTGGGGAGACAAGGTAAGGGGTTCTTTTTAACAAATTTAATTTCCTAAGACATATTTCTTATTTTACCCAATGATATTATCACTATGGCATGATTACTACATAATGAATAATTTTTAACATATTAATTTTATTCATAAAGTTTAAATAGTAATATAATTCTCCCTTTTATGTGGATTTTGATCTAAATGATACCAATTTTGAAAAGGTTTTTATTTACCCAACTCCCTTCATTGATTTATATTGCTTAATTTTGAAAATATTTCTTCTAATATTAGTATATTATAAATTAAGATTATATCTCGAGGTACATTATTTTACTCTATAGATAAAATAACTCCTTTTATTCAAATATTTCTCCTTGATTAATCTCTTCCCCATAAATATCATATCATTATTAAGAAAAATTCTCTTTTTTTTAAAGATAATTTTCATCATTTCCAATATTTTCCTTCTTATCATTGATCTCCATTATATGTGGAAGCCCCTTTATGTATTATCTCATGTGGCCTTAATATTTCTATTCCCTAAATTTAAAATGTATTTTTTTATATCTTTTTATGATATGGGTTTTCAACAATGGTATTTCAATATATGAAAAAGTATTTACATCCTACAAAAATAAATTTTTTATCTTCCACTCCACATTTTATATTGATAGCTTTTTTATCATTTCATGGGTCTTTATTTTATGTTTCATTAAAAAAATTAAATGATTTTTAAATTTATCACTTCACCATTTATAAAATGGAATGTGATATACAACATCTTCATTTAAAATAATGTTAAAAACATTTTAAAATTGTACTTTTATGGTTTCACTTAAATTTTACCATTTCACTCAAAAAAAATATTTCCTTGTAAATTACATTGCATGATTTAGCCTTTAAATTTTCTTATAATATTTTTTTGGATTAAACATATGGAAATCCATTATTGTATTTGTATTTCAAATTCATTGAATCTTTATGATTTTTCTTTTAATTTCATTCCTTTACGAACACTCTATAATTCCTTCCATTGATTGAAGGGTGTTCACCTAGAATAAATTTGAAAGGGGGAATTTTTATATTAAACATATACCAATTTTCATTACTATGTAAATACCTTATACTTTATTATCTTAATATAATTGTATATACATAGAAATATAGTAAATATTTTTGTATATACATAAATTTTTCAGGTTTTTATTTTGTTATTATTATTGGTGGAATTAGGATTTATTTATTTGTGTAATTCCATTTGAAAAATATATGAGAGACATTTTATTTCCATGGGTTCTTTATGATATAATTAATTTTTTGTTTCAATTGGAATACATAAGTTTGTATGGATGGTGGGTAGGAAATTATATCATCCTCCAATTCATTATTTAAAAGTTTATATCCTAGAATACATGTATATGTGACCACAATAAAGTTGGATCACAGGCATGGTTGTAATTTTGTGACTCATAATGGTGATATTTTCGTATGATAATGTTGGTTCCATAATCTTATTCATATTATTAGGAATATGTTATTCTGTCATGGATCATGTCTATAGACTTATGATTCCACACAATATTTATTCATTTAATATGTTATTCCATGTAGTTTGTCCTAAATCATGTTTTATGGTCTATGCTTTATTAGGTATGATATTATTTTTTATCATGATTATACTCAAGTACCCATATTATACTAAATTATTATATTTGATTTTAATCATTTATGTTTTCCCTTATAAGAATTCAATCTCACCCATTTCTTTTGTTTCCATTTCCTATAGTTATAAAAAAATTAATTTGTATGATATGTATAGAGGAGTAAATTTTGTGTATAATTTGGGAGAAATGTTTAAGACCTTTTATGGATTAAGTGGTTGCATGTATACTAAAAAATAAAATTGTTGGGAAATAAACGGCTTTATTTAGTTTTATGTTTTAACCTAACTAAATAATTTTTTAAAACTAAAAGGTATTTGGAAAGTATTGTAATGTAGTATTCTTTATGAGATGTAATTTATATTTTCAAAAAAATGAGGTGTGGCACTTAGTAGTATATATGGGTTTATATATCTTTATATGATAAGAAGTTAGTTAATGATAATTTTGGGGTTGATAATAAAAGGTTGATTCAAAATTATATTTTATAGATAACCCTTAGGTCATTTGAGTTAATATTAGATATTTTAATATTGTAATAAGAGATCATACAAGAAAATACAAGTGTTATGTCCATGGAATAAATGTAAATATATGATAAAATCTTTATGTATTAGTAAAGTAGATATTGTGTTGTTTTACTATAAATTACATCATTGTCTTGTTACTACCATATTTATGTTGTTGTGGAATAGATGTACATTTGGGTAATCATAATAAAAATGATAGTTGGGCATAAAAACAATCTTCACTATGGTGCACAATGCATGCAACTATGAATTTACACCTATAAATAAACTCTTAGGGGATATTATTTGGTTAATCATATTTACTTTATAGGTAGTTATGAGGGATTAATTATTTTATGGAATTATTTTAAGAAACATGAGGGAACCCAACATAAATAAACCTATATTAAACTGAGAGTGATTTAATGTGAACTAAAAATTAATGTAATAATTTCAAAAATTAAGACATTTTGAGGATCAGTTTGTCTTGTAATTTTATTAAAATAATTATCTTATGGTGTTAATTGTTAATCAGTCGTGATAAAATTATTTTTTTTTAGTAATGGTTAAAGCCTAAAATAACCATCTCAATAATGGATGACATGGAAAATTCATTTATTTTGATAATTAAAAACAAATTGGGATAAAGATAAAGGGAGAAACCTGGTGATTATTCCAAACCAAATATCAAGAATTGTGATTAACAACTTGAACTTAGATGAGTTCCCAAACTAACCAAAGAATATAATGAAGGGGCATCATGGAATTCTGGGTGACTAAGATGATGAGGGAAGGAATGTTCAATTTTTAACATGTAAAAAATATGGGAAGAATCACTAAGGGAAAGACTTAAATTGGTTGGTATTTATTTTATTTGTAAAGAAGGTGGGAATAAAGAAACAAATATCTAATGAAAATTGAATAGATCAGTGGATGTGATGAAAGGAAAAAAGGGTTTATCTTGAGGTTTAATTAATAGTTCAATGTTTTAAATGTGACAAAATAAGATATTTTTCATATCATTTCCATAATAGAATAGATTTCAAGGATGATAGGAATTATAAACTTCCAAGACCAGGGTAATAATAGAAAGGTTTTAAAATCACAACTTCTTAAGTGAGTTTTGAAAATAGTGTGGATTGAAAAACACAGATCATCTACTCAAAAATTGTGAGTGGTGTATTCATCTCTTATTCAAACCACTCATTTGTACATTGTATATTTATAAGAAGAATAAATCATCTCCAATGTGACTAGATTATGAATTATTAATTAAACATTTAGTGGTTTGATTATTGTTTTCAAAATATATAGCTCCTCCCTAGTATATGCCTATTGTAATATTCTTCCTATAAAATACTATATTACATCATTTAGAAAATTTGGTTTGTTATTGGGAATTAATTATTTCTATAAAAATATAGGCCTTGACTATTTCTAATAGAATAAAATCACATCTTAAAATAAATCCTTGATCACATATTGATACCAGTTTGACTATAAACTCTCTATGAAAAATTAAACCTATTATATTAGGCGATTCAACATAAATGATTACAGATAAACTAAATATTAATTAAATCTCTATTATGAGGGAAAAGATGAGGTGACTAATCATAAAAGTAATAGTGATTATGAGAAGTCATTATAAATTTTATCTGGAGTAATTTTTATCTAATGGACACCCTATACTATCTCATTAGATAAGAATAATTAAAATTGTAAAGTCTTGATTTATTTATGGGTAGAAGATTGTAACAAACTAGAATTTAACTGTGTATTTTACTTAAATAACTATTATGTTGATAGATTATTCTATATATAACACTAAACTAAAAAAAACATGTTATGTTAAAATAAAATTTTAACATTATAATATAGTTATTAAATTATCTAGATTAAAAATAAGTAACCATATTATAAAATCTATGAACAAAAAGGAAAAGAAATGGCATTGGAGAGTTAAATTTCCCTTTATAAAACTCATTTTATGATCATGGAAATAAGGTAGTTTCACCATCGATTAACTTAGATCAATCCCATGATTAACTCCAATAATTATGATATGATTGAAATCATTTGGGAGATAAATTCAAGCTCATGGATATTTCCATGAGATCCATTCTAGTGAAAGCACCACATACGTCTACCACCGGATCATTCATTATTCATAGGTCATACCAAGAGATCATGAAATGATATACAACATGAATTTGTATGGATATAATCATGAGATTTTCAATTTAATAAATTAGTTATCACATATATTTTAAATATTTTCCTTTTGAATTTTAATGAAAAAGAAAGTTTCTTTTTCTTCAAAAAATTGTTTTTTATTTATATTTCATATTTAATAGATAAATTTATTAATTTTAGGATTTTAATTTGAAAAAATAAACTTTATGTTTATATTATTTATATAAATATAAACTTAAAATTAATTATTTATTTTTTTAAAATAATTTATTTTTAAGTGAATAGTAAAAATACAAATTTTGAAAAAAAACTATGAATTTATTGACAGAAGAATAATTTAAATATTTATGAAACCTTTTTTGAATAATATATATATAATTAATATATGTAATGATAAAATACTATTTTGAATTTATAAAAAATATTTCAAACATTTTTAAAACCAAATAATTATCTTAAATTAAAACCCATATATATGTGCTTACATTAAAATTTTGTTTTATAAATTTTAAAAATTATATATAAAAAAATATTCAGTATTTGAGAGAAAAATATCAATATTAATTCATAAATTCAATTTAATTTTTGTTAATTCAAATGATATTACTAAGATTAAATTTAATTTTCATGATATTGGTGAACAAGTTATTTTCAATGGATTTTTTTATTAATATTCTTTAATTTTTATTTAATAAATCGAATTGATCTATTTGAAATAATTAATATAATATGATGTTTATAAATATATATAATTATATTAAAATTCATTTAATTTCTAATAAATTTTAAAAAATATTAGGAATGCATAATGGTTAAAACATATTTATTCTACAAAAAAAGAGTTTTTCAATATATAAAATGTTTTAGTTTAATAGTTAATTTTATATTAATTATAAAAAAATTATATTAGATTTATATTAAATTTTGATTCATCAAAACCAAATTTGGTAAGAGGTTTTATGTTATATTTTTAGTAAAATATAAATTACTTACTTAAAAAGTTATTACCTCAGTAATAACAAAAATGGTTAAATGTAATATCCTTCGAGTAAATGACTTAAACCGTGTATGAAACATGTACAAAAATTAGTTGTTGATGATTTATTGACTTTATATCACCCAAAAACTACACTATTTTTCACTTTTGGAACCATTGACAAGTGAATAGTGTCATTCCATTTTTGAAAAATAATGGGTGGTCACACAAGTTCTCTTTTCTTCACATATAAAAGGGGGTTAATTCCACCCTCCCATAGATACACATTACATTATAAATTTACATGAACACATTCCAAATCTATATCATGTAGAAGTAAATTTTACTTATTAAATATGTTTTTCAACATAAGCTATCCTAATCCCTCCATTTCCTATGATTATTTTAAGAGAAATATCAGTGTCCCAGAGTGACTATTACCTAATCCTTAACTGTTGCATCTGATTATTTCCCATCCAAACCAATACTAAAAATATTATTATAATGGAATAAGTATCAATAATATACAAAAGTGTTTTATATTAATGTTACAACCATTATTTATTCCATTCCACCAAATTTGAAAAACAAATGAATGCTAATTGTGCGTTTGTGTGGACTACAACCCCCCCCCCCAAATGTCTTTCATTTTTTACCACTACAAATCTATACTGGTTATACGGATGGATTTTAAAAATAAATATTACATGTATAAAATAATTATTATTATTATTATTATTATTAAGAGTGAAATTATGATCAAATATCATTCCCTCTCATACATAGGGAAATGAAAATGATAAACTTACGTTTTTTGGACTACCACATCCATGAAATAATGTTGTTTCATATAGATTTTTATTATTTATCCAAAAAAATTAAAACAAAATTCCCCAATATAAAAAAATATAAATAATAGTATTATTGTTCTTTTATTATTATATTATACACTCCCTTAACCATGTACACTCATCGAGTTATAGTGTGTTCTTGTTTGGGTCGGTTCAACATCTTACATGAATTGTGGTATATAACTCAGTCATGGATGACTATGGGAACATAAATTATACTATTATTATAATTAAATAATAACATAATTATTGTTTTATGTTTCTATAAATTTTATATTATGTATTTATGTTGTTATTAAAATGTCTTATTCAATCTCTAAAATTAACGAAATATGATGACACTGATTCCACTTTCACATTACATAACTAAAACACTTGTGGAATTACATAAGGTATTTATAAATAAATATAAGTTATATTTTACTGTACCTTAAATTATCTAGGAATTTTAAACTTAAGATCAATTAATTTTTATAGAAATTGATGACTTGAATCATGAAAGAAACAATTAAAGTTACTAACACCACATGATAAAAATAAGCAATAAATTACTTATGAGTTCGTCATAAATGATAATAAACTATGTATATGTAAGTTAATATATTTGAATAAGGTTCTGAAATTTAATGTTAGTATTTTTATGTTTTTTTAAAGGATATTACATCATGTTCGACTTAGTAGGGAAATAAGGTAAGGGGTTCTTTGTCTCACATTTAATTTCATGAGATACATTACTTGTTACGCACCCTGATATCTTCACTAAAGTAAAATTAAAAATTAATGAGATTATTTTAGAAAAATATTTTCATTTATTGTATTTCAATAGTCATATTATTTTCTCTTTTAAATGTAGTTCAATTTAGAAGATTCCAAATTTAAAAGGATTTTGTTAACCCAACTCCCTACATTGAGTTATAATGATTATTCTTGAACATCATTCTTCCAATATTAGTTTCTTCCAACCAAATATTTTATTTAATGGTACATTATTTTTTCCCACTATATAAAATGAAAATTTTCATTCGAATATTCCTCCAAAATGAATTTTATCCCCATAAAAAGAGTAAAATTTTTAAGAATGATTCTCACTATCTTTGATGATGATTTTTCTTTATTTACCATATTTTCCTTCCGACCAATGTTCTACAATATATTTGGAAACCCAATTGTGTATTATCTCATGTTACCTTAATATTTCCCTTATAAAATTTTAGAAGGGGTGTTTTATTATATATTTTTATGATGAGGGTTTTCAATAAAGTTATTTCAAAACATTAAATTGTTTTTTCATCCATTTAAAATAAAAAATGTTCTCTTTCACTCCACATTTATTTTCTATAACCATTATATATTTTCAAGGAAATATTTCTAATGTTTTCTTTTAAAATAAAACGTTTTTTATTAATTCACCACTTCCTCTTTTTGAAATGATGTTTGAATGTTATCATTACCTCATCTTTTATAAAAATGTTAATAAAATATTTTATAGAAAATCTTTTTTGGTAACCTGGTATGGCATAACTTCAATTGGTAGTTTCTTTATTTAAAATAGTCTATTAAAATTTGTATACAAGTTATGCACAACCATTATTCCATCTTAAGATATTTTTTATTTAATAATTTTACAAATTGGGTTTGGGTGTATTTTTGTAATATTAAGGTTGGTTTTAAAAAAAATGTAATTTGGGTTTTAAAAATTGAAAAATATGATTTTTTTTAGAAATCAATTTTAAAGATAAGATTTCAAATTTAGGAATATGTTTTCCAAGATGAATAAAAATAGTTTTAATGTCAAAAGTATGAAAATTAATTTATAATAATAATTTCTGTGATTTTTAAAAATAGTTTTCAAGTGTAATTTTTCTTTATGTTGTGGTAATTTGGATCATGATTTTGATTTAACCTATTGGATTAGTGTTTTGAGCTAATGTTTTATTTTTTGGATGGGTGTGTTTTGAGTATGTATTTTGAATAATTTATTTTTGTATTTATAATGTTATTTAAATTGTGTTTTCTATAAAATATGCAAAGGAATACCATAGGTATATCTCATAGAGATTCAACATACCTCTTCTGGTATCTAAATCTACCTAGAATTTGAGTATAGTGGTAGAGTTATAATGCTCTTAGTTTTTTATTATTCTATATAATGATAAGGTTCTATATAGGTTGCATATTTGTTAAAAGAGATTAAAGTAATCTTTAAGTCTGTGAGGAATCCATAAATCCTGAGAGTGGGGTATATCTCATGGTTGTTCAAGGGACAATATATATATTGGGGGAAGGTTTTCATTCCATACCAATTGCAAGATAGAATGACCAGAGAGTTACTTAAAACAACTTTTTTTCAATTGATTCTTTATGATGAAGTAAAGGTTAAGTGGATTTTAGTGCTTATTATCTTTTAGTAGGTCCAATGGGAAGTAAAGGGTTATGTTTACCACTTTAGTGAACTTGATCTATTTTCATTGGGGATCATATCAATAAATTATCTTAATAATTATCTCTTTTTAAATAGTGTTTTTCTGGATATTGGTACTTGTGTTGCTTCATATAAGGACACCCTATTTGGAGTTTTGGTGGTTGATGCATTCATGGATGAGTTGGTTTCTAGAGGGTAACCCATGGTGGGTGGCATATCTATTTCTTTCAGTGCTAATGAAGGTTCCCCATTCAGTGAGGATGGAAAATTAGATGAACCCAACTTGTGCAGATCTTCTTCTATTATTGTTTCATACAAAAATAAAAATTACACAATTTTATTCTAGTGTGGTCAATTTTGGAATTCGAAGCCCTATTGATCTATTGGTCTGATAACATTTCGTCATTTTTTATGACTAATTCACTTTTAAAAAAAATTATGGGTTAGGATCTCAGTAGAATAATAATAGATCTATAACCACTACGGAACCTCACTAGTGGTTTTACTTGATCATTGAGGAATTACTTAGTAGCATTCTTTTATTTTGTTTTTTTAACTTTTTTTCCTTATAATTGATATATGAGTTATATTTTAATTAATTATATATATTATATGTATTTGGAGAGGTGGTTTTATTATTTAATTATGGATTAGATTTAATCATGGGATTTATTTGAGTTATTTTTCGGTGGGAGACTCCTATTCTATATAGTAGAATTATTTTTTAATACTTTTTCTTGTTGAACACCCATGATAGTTGAATCCTTAAATAGTGGAGGGAACCATTATGGTTATTTTCTTTATTGTTCTTCTTTAGATTTTTCATGCGTGATTTGTGGAGCTAATTTTCAGGCCTTATTAGGTAGTGTTGGTTTCTTTTAGATCCGTTTAGAGGTTATCATTTGGGAAGTTCCTTCTTTATATGGAGAGTATCTTTGTTTCTTTTTTCCTTCTTTATTTCAAAAAAACTTGGGGAATAAAGCTTTATTTTGGGGAAAATTTTTACACCCCCAAAAATATTTATATTTCTTTATTTATTTCTATTAGTCTAAAAAGTTACCTTTAATCATTGGTTTGATTTTATATTAAAATTTCAAAAATAATAGTTACAATTCAAGGTGAATGGTTATTGAAAAACAAGTTATAACCATGTGAATGTATGTAGTATTTAATATCCATGTTTTGAATGGTTGGCACATGGTTTACCAAACCATGTATCTCTTTAGATGAGTCAGTGGGGGCATAAAGTTAGTGCATGATTTTTTCGACTATCCAGCCTAACCATGCGACCTGCCTAGTTATCTTAAAACATGAAACCTCTATTTTTCCATTCTAAAGTAAAACCCCAAAGGGTACTCCTCTCAACCATATTTAATGAGACACCCAAGGGGATCCCTATGTGCATCCTCTGTGATCTCTCCTTGGATTTTAATGCATATCCACTATATTTTATTGCAATTCTTCTTAAAGAAAGGCTTTTTATCCCTATCCTATTCATTGTTATATTTTTATTCCATCGTAACCTAACTCAACTTCATTTTTTACATACCCTGGAGTGAGTTTTTTTCCCTAATAAATTTTTTATCTTAATATTAGTGTGTTTAGTTGGATTATTATACCTTTTTCATTCCATATTTAAGGGTTTAATTTCCTCAAAAATCCTTTATAGGTAGAAATTTATTTTATTTTCTCTTACATATCACCCTATGATATGATTTAATTTTTCTAGATTTATATTAATTTAATTTATAATGTTGTTGAATCTATAATTATTTATTAAATCTTAGAAGATAAAATTGTGATTAAAAAGAAATTTATGTGGTATTTAGTGTCTATGTTCACTTGTTAAAAATATATTTTTTCTATGTGTTTTTAAAATTCTAAATATTTTTTTCAAATAATTTAGCTGAAGTCAAAATATTGATTTCCTTTAATGATTTTTCTTCAATTTTTCCTTAAGGTTAGATTGTGGTTTGTTGGTAAAATTTCTATTTTTAGGTCATCATGGGATTACTTTATGGTTATTACCTTTGGTTGGGTGACTTGAATTGTTTATATTTTTTTGATATTTAGTGTTAGGTAATAATGACTATATTTATATATGTAAGTTTATATATGTATACATGTATATATGTACGTGTGTTCAACCCTTATATGTATATCTATTTATAAAAATATAATTTTGCGGGATTCCTTCATTAGAGAATGAGTTCTAAAATTATTCTTAGTTTAAAAAATACTTTTCAATGTGATTTTAAAGGTGTATTTCTAAATCTTGGTTTAAAATTCCATTTAGAACCTCAACTAAATATGTTTACAAATAATTTGGTTTTTGAATGTAATTCAAATGAAGGAAGTTTTTCTTGAAAATTATTACTAGTTTCAAATGATAAGTCCATGTTGGTACCTTGATATGGCTTTTCATAAAAGTGTGTATAGTATATATAATCCTAGTCTTTTTATAATGCTAATATGTGTATATTTACTTTTAAATATGGGTTTCTCATGGATGGGTGTCTAGAAATGGGATGATAAGATGTGTTCAGCTTATGTTGATTTGTGATGGACATATTTTATGAAAATACTACCTCAATCTCATTAATATCATCATGGGGATCATATGAATCTTAGTTAAGGATGAGAGGTGGTTACTTTATAGTATTTAATAGATAAAATAGATCCATAATATTATCAAATACCACTAGGGAGTACCATTGATGACTCCATTTTAGAGTAGTCGATTGGTTATAGACATAGGAATGCATCTCTAGGATAGTATATGATTCTAACTCAAGCATTTCTTGGGTATCCTCATGGTATGTTAATTAATTTCCCATTATTACCTATTTTTTGTGGTTTTCAATATACTATACTTAGTTTATATCTAATTCTATATAGTATTCTAAATCATTTTTTTTATTTTTTCATTTGATCATTTTTCATTTTATTACTTATCTATGGTTTCGATTTAATTATCAAGCTAATATTTTATTTTGGGTTATTTCTATGTTTTCTATTATATGGTTATAAGTGTTATTTTATAATAGTATTTTCAAATGTAAATATTAAATTAAAAAATAATGTTTTAATTGTTTCTTACAAATATTTATTGACTTTTAAAGACAGGTTTTTGAGAAATCTTGTAGTTTTTTACATTCAATGTTTAAAAACATATGATCTTACTATTATTTAAAACAATAATGTGTGGGTTGTCTTTTAAAAAGAAAACACAATGAATATATGTTTCTTACATACTGAGATGTTTTATTGTCACATCCTACTTGTGTCACATGGAATCAGTAGACATTAGCAGTTTTATATGTTCCAGTTTATTTTTGTGATTTCTCATAGACTGGGTTGATATTATAGATGGATGGTGGCTACCAAGTCACATGAGAATTTCATTGGTTGTTTTGATTTCATTTTTTTCATCATTATACCAGACCTATCGACCTCTTAATTTTTTATTTTATCCATTACAATGTTGTTTTAAAATCATTTTGAGTTTATTATGGTTATGTATTCTTGCTATACTATACTTATTTATTCTATATTTTCTTATGTCATTGAACATGGATCTATTATTCATAGAGTTATCATGTTAGGAATCAGAGAGTATGTCCCATATTCTTTATTATTTACTAATCGATTTAATTCCCAAAATATCTTATTTTATTTTTTAGAATTTTTTTCCAAATTTGAATGATCAAGAACACACATCATGTATGTCATGGCCAATTTTGATGTATGGTTCGGGGGTGACTTAGATTAGGTTCATGAATAAATTGTATCATTCCCATGGTTATTAAATGGTCTTAGGTTCATAGATGTTTATTTTAAATTTGGGATATCTAATAATTTGTAGATAGGATTATCAAAACATTAGTAGTAGGAGAGGGAGGAGTCTTGATGTCTCTTACTCATTTTGATTGTTAATTTATCATGGTTTATTTTGTTGTAATTATTGAATTAAGAGTTTCCATATCATTACCTTGAGTATTTTGGTTCATGTTGATGGTATTTTAGATTATTTAAAGTATTTATATATTTTTTGGTATGACAATGGGTGTTAAATTGATTTCCTGCAGTGATCTAAGAATTCCAAGAAAACTATAGAGATCCTGAGTGCCTAAACTAGTATAACTTCTAATGAAAGTTACATGATTGGAATATATTCTACTAAAACATGTATCTAAGTAACAAACACCAGTTCCACTAAAATATTTTTTTTGGGTTATTTTATTGATCGTTTTTTTGGGTTTGGTAATATGAAATATGGATACAAAAATAAAAGTGATTTAGGTTTAAAAAAATTTTAAATGGGATTTTATTATGAGAAATTGATTTTAAAGAAAAAGATTAAAACGCAGTAATAGGATTTTTAAGATGAATTAAAATGGGTATGATATTTAAAAGTTAGAAAATGGTTTTATCATTGGAACGTGAATAATTTTTTAAAATGGTTTTATGATAGGATTTTTCTTCAAGTTGTAATTTTTTATATTGTGATTTACTCAATTGGATTAGTGTTTTTAGTTGATATTTTATTTTTCATTGGGTTTCTTTTGATCTGGTAATATGATTGGTTCAGATTTATGTTTCCATGTTATTTATAATATGCAGCATAGAAATGTCTATAAAGATTGTAAGAGGTCCATCACCCAGATTTATGATGTCCTTATTTCAATATTCTAATATACCTATAATCCAAGTAGATTGGTAGATCTAGACCACTCTCATTTGTTGTCTATTTTTCATGGTGATCAAGGTATGCTAGAGTTTTTTGAGTGTTTAGGGGAAATTGACATAACATTTAAGTCCCTTAGGACTCCTAAAACCTTAATTGTGAGAATTGTCTTAAGGTTATTCAAGGGACCAAGTCTAGATCGATGGATGGTCTTTCATCTATACCCATTTCATGATGGAATGAAATCGACATTCTTTGTAACCATTTTTGTTTAGTGGTTTATTCTTAAATATTTAAAGGTAAATTAGATATTATAGTTTATGAGCCTTCAGGCGGGCCAATGGGTGGTGCAGAAGTATGTTGAATACTTCAATGAAATTATTCTATTTTCATCAAATATTGTGTCAAGTGATTAACTAAATGTTTATGTCTTTTTAAGGGGTATTCACCCAGGTATCGGTATCCAAGTACTTTCACCTAGGGACACCTTATTCAGATATTTAGTGTCCAATTCATTCATGAATTGGTTATTTTCTATAGGGAGACCCATCATGTGTGGTATCCTTATATCCTTGGGTTCTAATAAAGGTTCCCCTTTTAGTGAGGAGTGGAAACTAGATGAACCTAACATGAGGATATCATATTCTATTCTTATTTATACTAAGTGGAAGAGTTCCCTAGTTTACTTGTAATGAAGTTAGTTTGGGAATTCCAATCCATCTTACTCGAGTGCTTTGAAGTCCTATCATTATTATGGTCAGTTGGGTCAATGTCAAAAAAAAATTGAGTTGTGATATCAGTTGAAGAAGAAGAGATATATGTTTACTCTAGAACCCTAAAAGTAGTTTCACTTGATCTTTAAGGTAATACTTATTATCTTTCATTTATTATCTTTCTTTTTTCCGATTATTCATTACTTTTTATTGAATTTTGAGTCACATTTGCGGTGATTTTATATCTTGTGTCTATTTAGAGAGGTATGTTCCATATAGACTTTTTTATTAGATTTAATCAGGTGATACCTTTGAGTTCTTCTAAATATAGGATCATGTCATGTCAAGAAGTGGTATATTTGAATAATATTTCTAGATAAACATCTTGTGAGTTGAATCCTTAAATAGTGGGGAGACACATTTCGGTTCTTGAAATCATAGTTCTACCTTATATTTATCTAGTGTGACATGTAGAGATAGGTTTCATGGTTTTTTGGGTGGTTTTGGTTGGTTTTGGATCATTTTAGATGTAATTTTTTGGGAAATTCCATCCTTCTAAGATGATTTTCCTTGTTTCATTTCTCAATATTGACATTTAAAACTTTATGTGGATAAATGGTGTTATAGTAGGGAGAATTATCACACTATTACATTTTTTTATTTATTTTTTTTATTTTATTTATTTATTCAAAATTATATTCTTTCCTCATTTTATTTTTAAATTTTTTCTATGAAAATTTTAAAATTTAGAGATTCAATGTAGGGTTCACATTTATTGTAAATTTTGGGGTAACCATTAAAATTTTAATATTCTTTAACTCAAACATTTTTCATAGTTATTATATTTTTTTTAAACTATGTAGCTAAACCATGTAACTCTCTATATGAGTCTATAGGAATGGATATAGTTGGTGAATGGTTTAGAAAACTATTAAGAAACATTAATTTCCTTTAAAAATGAAATCCTGCCTTTTCCCTGAGGAATTAAAACCATAAATGGGGTCTCTATTCACCCCACACGAAATGAGACTCCTAAGGGGATCCTTAAGAACATCCCCCATGCTCTCTCCTTAAATTTTGAGACCTTACCACTCTATTTTCTTGGTTTTCTTCTTTTAGTGACCCTCCCCCCCCATCCCACCCATCCTCTTCCTTCTTCTCTTGGTTTTTCTATCCTCTCTTTCCTTGAATTCATTTTTTCTGAACCCTAGTGTATGTTTTGGACCTAATTACTTATTTTATTAATGTTAGGGTGTGCGGTTTGTTTATTGGTCCTTATCCCTTATATATTTTTGTAATTATTCACATCCTCACTTCATTAAATATAGGTGTTTCCATACATTTCTTTTCCATTGATAAAATCTAATGGATGAAATTTTATAGATTTATTTAATTTAATTTATCATGTTTTTTAATCTATAAATTTGATTTGAAATATCTATTATATAAAGGATTTATTAAAAAATAATTTCTAAACATTTCAATTCTTATGTTCTTTTATTAAAAGTATATCAATGTTATGTGTTTATTAAAATTCCTAATAGGCCTTTTGAATGAATCTAGGTGATTTCTAGTAATGTATTTCCTTAATCCTTTCATATAAAAAATTTCTTGAGGATGGATTGTGGTTTGATTTTCATTTTTATATTTGGATGTTTTGTAGGGATTACGAAAAATTTTATAGATTTAGTTGTGTCACTTAAATTATGTATCTTTGTTTACTCTTTTGTGTCACCTATGAATGTCTATATTTATATATGTTAGTGGAAATATGAATATATGTATATGATTTTTAAAAAGATATGTATATCTATATATAAAAATATAATTTCATAGGATTGCTTCATTAAATTGGGATATCAAATTCTCTCATAGTTTCAAAAATGTCTTCCAAATAAATATTAAAGGTATGTTTTTGAATAATGGTTTAAAGTACAAGTTGGAACCATGAGTAAAGAGTATGATAATAACTTTGGGTTTTTAATATCATTTAAAGGAATAAAGATTCTATTGAATATTTTTTACTAGTTTCAAATAATATGGCCTAGTTTTTACCTTGAAATTTTTTTCCATAAACTTTTTCACAGTCCTTGGAATATCTCTCTTCTGTTTATGTTGATATGTGATTGTTTAATTTAATATAGGGGTTTCACATTAATGGGTGTAGGGAGATTGGATGAGAATATGTGTTTGGATTGTTTTTATTTATGATTGATACAATATATGCAATAATTGGCTCATCTCTAGTTACTATCATCATGGTGATACTAGGTGTATTAGTGAGGGATAAGGGATGGTTATTTTTATTTTCTAATTAGATAGACTAAAATTGTTATGGTATCATTGTTCACAATAGAGTTCCATTGGTGTGGTGGGTTTAGAGAAGATGGTTGGTTATAGATATATAAATGCATTAATAGGTTGATAGATGGTTCTTACCTGAGTAAATATAGGTTCACCTCAAAAAAATTAAGAATTTACCATGATTAACTAAATTTTAATAATTCTTATATACTAAACATAGCTTGCCTCTACTATTTTATGGGAAGTTAAATTATTTAATTATTTTTTTTATTTGACATGTTCTAAATTTTATTATGACTCTATGGGTTTAATTTATTTATCAAGATGGTGTTTAATTTTGGATTATTTTAAAGTTTTTTATTATAAGTTTATAAATGTTATTTTAAAATATTATTTTAAATGGTGAGCATTAAATAAAAAAAGTTTCAATTTTTCTTAAAAATATGTTCTGAGTTTTAAATATTTGTGTAATGACCCGACCTTAAAGATTACATATTCTATTTATTTTAAAATTAGAAATCGCATTCTTTTCCCAATGATCATTTAGGCCTACAGTATTATAGAATTAGGAAACAAATCTTACATAGTAAAGTTATTCATTACAAGTAAAAATATCAAATCAATATTTATTTTTTAACCAAAGCTATCCCTTTTAAAATAAAACATGGTTTATTTTCATGATACATCTTCAATACATTCATCATGACGCCATTTTTTCATTACCAATATTTAATCACTGTGAGAAACATTTTAAAACGTTGTATTAGCACAAAAATATTAGTAAGGTTTAGAAAATAAGGAAAGAAACCATTATTTCATGATTACTTTAAAACGATGAAAAAAATTTAACAAAGGTATAGTTTTTACCCATAAAACATAATCTATTTAGCTTACCTCATGAAATCATAAGATTAATATAAAACATCATAAAAAAAATTTATAATATAAGTAACTTTTGGAACAAAATAAACTTCACTCTTACTGTACCTTTCATAGATACATAGTGAGTAGCCTTCATGGTTATATTTGGAAGAACCATTGTAGTATATTCCCTTAATATCTTAGTAAAACCCCAACTTATTAACTCCATCTCATTACCCAATTAATTGGAGATATGTCATGGTCTCTTATACCCTTATTTTATCACATAACCACCCATAATCATAAACAATTATCAAGAACTAAAACATAATTTTAACACATAAAAAAACTATAAAGGAAAAATAATATTTCCACTTTGAAATCAAGATTAATTTTATTTTTTAAATACTCACAATCCATACACAGAAAAAGGAAATATGGGTTTATTTTATTGTTTAAAACATTAATTATTATATCGTAATTCAAATATCAAATATTTTTTATGGAGGCAGAGAATTTTTCTTCACCGTATACATTAAAAAGAATATTCCTTTTGTCATTTTTTAAAGAAAGTAAAGTGTTCCATAAAAAAAACATAACAGAATTCATTTTTAAAAACCATTGAATTAAATTAAATATAGACATAAATTTTCATTTATAGTGCTTTTATATAAATATAAATAAATATGTAAAATAATTTCAATAATATTGACATGGATAAAAATATTTAATAATTAAATATTTAAACATTCAAAGTGTCACATACCACTTTGAACATTTAAATCATATTATATATGAATGAATACATTTACTAAAACATTAATTAACATGATTATAGATACAATATGGATATTAAATGTCCTTTTACACCTTATAAAATAATAAATGTGCATATTATCATGAAATGCATCAATGAAATGATATTGAGACAAAATCTCTTACCTTGAGTTTGAATTGTCGCGTACAATCTTTATCTTTTTTAATAATAAACATAGGATAATTTATGTATTTATTTAAAACCATATTAAATTTTATTATTCCTTTTATATAACATATTAACATTTTTTAAAATTACATATTTATTTAGGTTCATGTCATACATTTTGTCAATATTCATTACATGAGTCCTAAATGAATTTGTAATGATGTCAAAAGTAAAAATGGTCATAAGTACAACATCTCAAGAATAATATTCATGATATAATAATAAATTTCTTACATAAATTATACTTTTAATTCCAACTATTAAATATTGATTTGAAAAATGAACAAGTTTACCATCATAGAGACGGTAAGTCATATGTATACGTGAGTAACGTTATAATTTTTTTCAATGATCATTATGAAATAAAGATAAATACTATTTTATCTTAAAAAGATTATAACAATATAATTAATATCATATTAATCATTTAAATATACTTATATATATTATCCATGTTATTTGGTGATTAAAAATGAATCGCATCGCTTCGTGGAGGTGATAGTTCACAGGTACACACGAACAACATTATCATTTTTATATGCATGGAAAGTAATAATTTAATTGATATATTATTCTATTATAATGATAAATATTTCATTAATATCATATAAAAACATTAATTCTATAATTATAACCAATCTTGAGAAACTATGATGGGGAATTGATTATATTAGTTCATGGAGGTGATAATTCACATGTACGCACGAACCATAAATTATGTCCCATTTGATTGAATTGGAAATTTATTTAGGTGATTATATTGAAATAATAAAATATTAGCATATTTAGGACACTGTATATATTGTTTCATCATGGATGAATAATATTTTAATGAAGTGGAAGAAGAAATAAAATAGAAATATTTAATTAAAAATGATACCTCTTCTTCGAACAGTATCCTTTGATTATCACCTTAACACCACTATGGAAGGTCTTCTGCCTAAAATAAGGTTTCTGTAATATTTGGAGGGATTATAGTAATTTATTTCAACATATAATGGTTGTAAAAAAATTAAAGTGTAAATAATATATAAGAATGAGTTCCCTTTTATATGAGAGAGAAGGGGTACTCTTGGAATTCTTCAAAATATAAAAATAATATAAATTCATTTTCTTTTAAAAATGGATCCATATTTATTTATTTAGAATATAGGATAAGTATGAGCTGAAATTAAATCTTCCAATAATAAATATAAATTTATTGATTATTTTTTAATCCTTGTGTTTTTGTTTTAACCCTTATTTTAGAGTTTTAATTCTTATTGTGATATCATTAATTTACACTTTGTGTATTAATATAGTTACTATAAAATTAAAAAAAACAATAAATGAGTAATTGATAACATTTTTATACTTATAGGAATATTTTGGCAGAAATTGGTATTTTTTAAATTTTATATCATTTACTAAAATATTTTATATTTTAAAAAATCATTAGTGCCAATATTAACACTATTTATTATTTTATTTTTCTAAAAATATGATAACATCATGATATATTTGAAAACACTTAAATAAATCATCAATAACATATTATAATAATCCATAAAAAATATGGCTTAAATTATATAAAATTTTATTTATTTTAAAATTTTTAATATCATTTTTTGATTCTTCCATTATTGAAACAATTACAGCATCATCATTGTGTCACAATTTAAGGTAATTATTTTATCACTGAAAATTATAAATAAATTACTGTGATTTATATAAATATTTTAGAATTAAATTTAATACCTATAGTCTAACATATCCCACATATAACCCCATATTAAAAAAAGTTCACTCAATACCAATAAAAGTGTGATGAAATTGACTTTTCATTGAATATAATATTGTAAAAGGGTCAAAATCTTCCAAGTACATCCAAGTGGACATAAAATCATAACAATGATTTTTTTGGTTTAAAATAACTCATCTAATAAAATTAAAATAGTTTTTATGGTAGTCTTATAATATGTATATTAATATTTTTACCATTAATTACCCGATTTACTATTAATCGTGATAATAAAAATAACTACTAAAGTTACTATTCATATATTTAAAAATTTAAGTTGAGCCTATTAGATCATAAATATAATACTTATTACAACCATGTATTACCTTTTTTTTAATTCAAAACATATAATTGGAAAGAATTAATTTAAAACTAATCTCATTGACATATCGAGAAAAAAAATTTAAAGTAAAAAAGTTCAAAAGTTCACCAAGTTTTTATATCCAATTTCAATGTTAAATTGATTCCAATTAATTAAATTATATTTAATGATACAAATTTTATTTAATTATATTTTAGAAACATTCAAAAATATAATTTAACGCTCTAAATAAACTTTATGAAAAAGTAGTTTTCAATTGAAATGCTTTATTTTTTACGATTCATCAAGAAAATACCAAATAAATCAACTAAAATAAATTTTGATATTACACTTTCATGGAATAAGATTATTATTTCAAATATAACTTTAAAAAGTGTCAAAAAATAGATTTAAAATGGGTGTGCCATCAAAAGGCGATCAAACTACCTTTTTAGAAAAATACAACTTTTATCCGTAAAATTGGATTTGTTCTTATATCATATATAGAAAATATATAATATGAATTTTAAAAATTATATTTAATTTATATTTCATTAATATAATCCAAAAAGAGTTATTTTAATATTTTACAAACATAATTATTCACATTTAAATAGTTTTTTATAAAAACACATCATTTATATTCAATTGGTTTTTATTTTCATTTCTAATTAATTTGGTGACCAATGAATCATTATATAAACATGTATAAACCCTATTTTCATAATTTAGTTAATATTTTTCATTCATGTTATTCTAATAACTAGGTTATAGTGGTAAAATTTTATTATTAATATTTAGTTTTTCACTTAAGCTCGATGTGGTGTATCATGTTCTCTATAGTGGGTATTTATAGGAAAAGTGAAGGATTATTTTAATAATTTTCAAGGGACACCCCATGAGTGGTATTTATAAAACCATGGGCTTTCCCATGGTATTTTCCCATGGTATAAGCCAATTATGACACCTCACATATTATATAACTTTACACAAGTCTACCAGATTTATGACATCATTATTATATCATTAATTATGTCATTAACACATCAAAACTAAAAAATGTATTTTTTACTATTCACCGAAAAATCAATTGTTTTAGAAAAATTCCCAAAATTCACTCTAACCATTTATCGACATGTATATTTAAAAAATAAATCCATTTTTTGAAAATAATTTTATAAATATTATTAATTTAATTTTTAAATAAAATAACACTTAATTCAAAAATTAACAATTCTAATTCTGTAAATACTTCTATATCACAATGAAAAATTAACCTAGATGTTATTATCTTAAAGCCTTAATACAATAAAATAATATTAAAATTTACTATTCATTAGGGTCACATCACTATTCATATTACTATTCATAAGGGTATGTTATTATTCACCAAAAAAATAAGTTGGTTCCAATAGACTCCAAATAACATGCTGAACACAATTACAGATGACCATTTCGTGAAATTCAGAACATAGAAGTAGAAAATTTATTTTTTAAAGGCTAATTAAAAATATATACTTAAAACAAAGTTCCATGCATTTCTATTTTTTTAAAGAAACTTGGGGTGTTAAATTATCCCCACCTTCTTGAAATTTCATCCTCGAATTTTATTTACTTATTAAACTACTAAGGGTACTTTTCCCTCATAGAATTTTCAGACTCCCATGTTGCTTCTTCATACATGTACATTCTCCGCAAAACCTTTACCTGGTGGATTACCATATTCTGCAATACATGTTCCTTTCGATCAAAAATCTGAACTGGTTTCTCTTCATAAGAAAGGTTCTCAACCAGCTGAACTACTTCTGGTCTCAAGACAAGTGATGAATCTAGCACAGACTTTCTCAATATCGAAACATGAAAAACATTGTGTACCTGAAACAAACTCGGAGGCAAAGCTACGTGGTATACAACTGTTCCAACTTTCTCCATGATTTCAAAAGGACCGATGAACCGTGGACTTATCTTTCCTTTCTTACTAAAATGCATCACACTTTTCCAAGGAGATACTTTATGGAAAACATGGTCACCTACATCGAAAGAGAAGTCTTTCCTTTTGTTATCTGCATAACTTTTATGCCTACTCTGAGCTATCCTCGAGTGTTGGTGGATTATCCTTACTTTCTCAGCCACTTCTTCAACTAATTATGGCCCCATCAACTATCTTTCACCAACTTCATCCCAAAACGCTAGAGTCCAACATTGCTTCCCATACAAGGCCTCAAACGGTTCCATCTGAATACTAGACTGAAAACTGTTATTATAAGAAAACTCAACTAAAGAAATATGTTGATCCCGACTTCCCTGATAGTCCATTGAACAAGCTCGAAGCATATCCTCCAAAGATTGAATCCTTTTTTGTGACTGCCCATCTGATTAAGGTTGAAAAGTTGTACTAAAATTTAACTCTATGCCTAATGACTTCTGAAGAACCTTCCAAAAGTTAGAATTAAGCTTGGGATCTCGGTCAGATACAATGGAAAGAGGAACTCCATATAACCTGACAATCTCCTTGAGGTACAATCGAGAAAGTTTATCCAAATACATTTTATCTCAAAATGTTAGAAAATGTGTAGACTTTGTTATCCAATCAACAATAACCCAAATAACATTGTTACGTCGAGAAGTCTTTGGTAGCCCCACCACAAAGTCCATGGATACATTCTCCCATTTCCACTCTGGAAATGGCAAAGGATGAAGAAACCCCTTCAGTAACGACCGCACTGCTTTAGCCTGTTAACATGTCAAACATTTCATGGTAAAATAAGCAATATCTATTTTTATTCCATCCCACCAATAATACTCTTGAAGCTCTCTGTACATCTTAGTACTGCCAGGATAAACAAAAAATGGAGAACTAAAATCTTCACACAACAAATATTTCTTCAACTAAAAATCACTAGGCATACACAACCTTTTTACAAATCATAAAACGCAATATTTATCGAGATTAAATTCTATAAACTTATCCATTTTAACCAATTCTACCTTTTTCTGTAGCTCATTGTCTTCTTTTTGTGATTTCTTAATTTTTTCTGACAACAATGACTGCACTGAAACCTGAAAAAAACAGATGCATTCCCTACACCAATAACTTCTAAGCCAAAATTCATCAAATTATTAATCAAGGGATCATGTTCTAAACGTAACATGGTTAATGATGCATGATGTTTCCGACTTAAGGCATCTACTACTTTGTTACTTTTCCAGGATGGTAATTGATCGTGCAGTCATAATCCTTTATCAGTTCTAGAAATCTTCTTTGACTCGTGTTTAATTTCTTCTAAGTGAATATATAATTTAGACTTTTATGGTCAGTATATATTTGGAATTTGGTTCCGTATAGATAATGCCTCCAAATTTTCAAAGAAAAAACCACAGCTGCCAATTCCAAATCATGTGTGGGATAATTTAGCTCATGAGGTTTAAGTTGTCTCGAAGCATAGGCAAGTACCTGATCAGTCTTCATCAATACACAACCAAGTCCCTTCATAGAAGCATTACTATATATGACAAACTCACCATTTCGTGAAGGTAAGGCCAAAACTAGATCAACCACCAATCTCTTCTTCAGTTCATGAAAAAAACATCACATTCTTCTTTCCAAACAAATTTAACCCCTTTTCATGTTAACTTAGTTATCGGGCTAGATAATTGTGCAATGTTCTTAACATATCGTCGGTAATAACTTGATAAGACTAGAAAACTACGAGTCTCTGTAACATTTGTGGTTCTTGTCCATTCATCAACTACTTTTGTTTTGGCAGGATCAATTGTTATTCCATCCTTAGTTACAATGTTCCCAAGAAAAGAAATCTATTGCAACCAAAAATCTCACTTTCTGAATTTTCTATACAGTTTCATTTCTATTAAAGTATGAAAAACAACCCTTAGTTGTTTTTCATGCTCCTCTTTATTTTTAGAAAAAACCAGAATGTCATCAATAAATACAACCAAAAACTTATCCAAGAACTCATGAAATACTCTATTCATAAGATTCATGAATATATAAGGTGCATTAGTTAATCCAAACGGAATAACATCAAATTCATAATGCCCATATCTAGTACGAAGGCTGTTTTCAGGATGTCATCCTCCTTCACCTTCATCTGATGGTATCTGGATCTCAAGTCAATCTTGGAAAAGTACTGAGCTCCCTGGAGTTGATCAAACAAGTCATCAATATGAGGCAAATGATACTTGTTTTTAATAGTGATGTTATTCAAAACTCTATAATCAATGAAAAGTCTCATGGAACCATCTTACTTTTTAACAAACAAAACAGGGGCTCCCAATGGTGAAGTTCTAGGATGAATGACACTTTTGTCAAGAAAGTACTTCAACTGATTTTTTAATTCAAGAAGTTCTATTGGATACATACGATATGGGGGTTTTGAAATTGGCTTAGCATCAGGAACTAAGTCAATTGTGAATTCGACTTCTCGATCAGGTATGACACCGAGTAACTCATCAGGAAAAACATCAAGGTATTAATTTACTACTGGCACATCATTAATTAGAATAGTTCCCTTGTTTTCAACAATATGAGCAAGATAACTTTCATTTCCATCTTTCAATAGTTTCTCATCTTCCTGATATGTTATCAATTGTATGTGTTAATTCTTGTATACAAACTAAAACACTTTCTAAAAAACAACTTCTTTAGCTCTACATTCAATCTTAGCATGATAAGCAGAAAGCCAGTCCATCCCCAGAATAACATCAAACTCGACTAAGGGTAAAACAAAAAGGTTTGAAGGTAAAGTCTTTGCACATACCACAATAGAAAGATTCTTATAATTCCTCTTTGATATAACATGTCCCGTGGTGTTTTAACAATAATTTCAGGTCTTATTTGTTGAGGTGATATTTTCAATTTACATGAAAATTTCTTAGAGATGATGGAATAAGTAGACCCCATATCAAACAAAACTTTAGAAAAATCTGAGTGAACAAACAAAATAGCTAAAACAAATTCATTGGATGGCCTGAAATCTGTGGATGTAGTTGAAAAGGATCTCACTACACCTTTCTGTGTGTAGTTTGGATTCTTTGCATCATTTGAATCTCCCTTTGGGTAGGCATTTGCATAGTGACCCATTTCACCACATTTAAAACACTTTACAGTTTTATTATCAGGATTATTCTTAGGATCATTATCATTGCACTCTTGAGCCATATGTCCAAACTTACCACATTTAAAACACTTCCCAAATTTGGTAAGACATTCCCCTTGGTGTTTCTTGCCACACTTTTCACAAACTGGAAATTGGATTTTCTTACCATCAGATTTTTTTGGTTGATTCTTACCCATTTCTTTCTAACTGGACCTCTTATTTTTTTTGTTTCCAAAATGCATGTGATTATTAGGACACTCCATCTCTACCCTCTCAGCACATCGAACAAGTTTCTCATAAATTTTGAATTCAAGAGAGGCCAACGACCTTCGATACCTTGGATTCAATCCTGAGTAAAAGCGATTGATTTTTCTATCAAGATCCATAATAAGATTTGGAGCATACCTCGTCAGTCAAGTGAAGTTTTCTTCATACATAGCCATTGAATCCTTCTCCTTATGTTTCAATTCAAGGAATTTCTTCCCCATTCTTAGTCACACCACCTTTGGAAAATATTTTTCAAAGAAAATAATTTTAAATTCATCCCACTCTAAGGAATTAAAATCCTCTCTACCCCTAATATTCCTTACCATTTACCACCACTGATTAGCTTCCCCTTCAAAATGATAAATGTAAATACTCACCTTTTGATTGTTTGAACATACCATAACATCGAATATCCTTTCAAGGGCTTTGATCCATCCTTCACCTACTACTGGGTCAGAAGATCCATTGAATGTAGGAGGATTTTGTCGCATAAAATGTTCCACTATTGTCATGTTCCGTTGTGGTACCTCTATTGGTTATATTGCATGGATGCCACCACCATTTATTGTCTGTGTTAGCTGAGCCATTACTGTCACAAAGTGCACAGTTCCAATCCCTACCATTCTGGGTTATAGTTCTGGAAGGATATCATTATGTTGGTGCCTCTCCTCTTCAACATCCATGTTCCTCCTTTGGACAACCATTCTGAAAAAAATGTCTTAGATGAAGAAACATGGTAATCTTTAAATTCTATATCATTTCAAATTAAAAACATAGTGAAAATCATTTATGGTATTCTATTAACATCACCCTAACCCCTAAAGTTATCTAAACCATCCTCTGATACCAATTATAAGGACCCAGACTTATTACATACATAATATTTAATTTAGACAAGAAACACTTCATTTTACATTGAAGATATTTTCATGTTTATAGCTTTATAGAATTAGGACAGTACATTCATGACATTACACAATATTACAAAGTGGATACCATAAAAACAGTTTCCATTTTTTCAAAAAAAAAGTTAAAACTTAAAACAAGACTCCTTGACAATTCTTAGACATTTAACATGGCTTACTTAATTTTATTACACATCCATTAACCTATGAAAAATAAATTAAAAATTTGGGATGAGCACAAAATCTCAGTAAGGGATGGAAAAGAAGGAAATATTACATTAGTCCAGGAATACTCGTAACATGTGAAAGCATTTTCAACAGACACTCTGGTCACCCATATATACTTGCATAGTATATCATGATATTTATAAAAGATCCACAAAAAACATGAGAATATAACCATAAATTAATCTTGGGGCATTACTTACATTATCTTGTAACCATTCTTGGAAACCGAATAATTTGAAACCCTCACGGCTACCTTACTTTGTATAACCATCATAGTTACACTTGAAGTAACCATACGGCCGACCTCCAACATACTCATACACAATGAATTAGACAAAAATATAGGTTCCACCATTTATCATAAACCATTACCAATAACCAAAACATAATCATACAACATGAATAATTCCATAGAAACATTGCTTTAGAATTTCGTAAACCTGAATTTTAAAAAGAATTTTTTTAAAGAAAATCCACTTATAAATATCATAAAATTGAAGAGAGACTTAATAGAGTGGATGAAGTATGTATATTTACATTAAATACACATAATAAAACATAATATAAATAGAACCCATTACAAAAACAATTTAAATTGCACAAAAATAATGAATTATAAGGTTAACCCAAAGAATGGAAATCGCGTTAAGAATTCCCTTACCTCGGGTTTGTCTTACTTAAAACTTGTTTAAAATTCTTGTATAATGGTTAAAATAGTGTTATTAATATTTTAAAGAAACATTTTCATGTTTATAAAATCATATATTATCATTTCATAACATCATTTCACCCTTTAATTCTTAGTATCTTGCTCCTTGCACTGTTTTTGGGTGAGTTCTTCACATGATTTCTATCATTGGTTCATGGTAGAGATTCTTGTCAATTGGAGGTGAAACTCTAGAATTGGAATGGAGTAGTATTTACATATATCCAGTAACATAAATTATTCCATTTATCATTTTGAATTCTTACATGAGGATGATTCATATGTTATAACATTAATGATGTTCGTTTAGATCATTTTTGTGGTTCTTGGATAATAACAACCTCATTTTGTCTTATAAATTAGATCCATGAGTACAAAAGAATTACCTAACCATGGGTGAGTAATAACACATATATTATAACCTGGTTCAACCATATAAATGGTTTCATGACTAGACATGAAAGAATTAATGGAAATTGAAATCACATCGTCCACGATGTCGGTAATTCGACATAAACGGACAATGTTTTTATTCTTTAAATAAGTGGGAGAGGAGAAGAATAATGATGAGTAATTTTCCATAAACATGATAAAATCCAGAATATACATGATTTATAAAGATTTCATTCCTCTTGGGTAAGGAGATATGAATAAATAATAAGGAAGGAACTCAAAATAAATGAATAAGTGAGAAATCTCTTTCAAAAATTCTGCAGCCCAACAGCTATGCGACAAGGTTTTAGAGAACATTAAGAAGAGAGGGGAAAAGGGTAACCCATCCATAAATGAATCATAATACAGAATATATCAATAATAATAAGGAATTAAGAACATGATGTGGAAACTTAAAAATTATACCACATAAAATAGAACATGAAAGGAAAAAAGAAAGAAATTGAGAATTTTCTTACCTTGTAGAGTAACCCTTAGAACATGAAGGTTGCTACCTTGGGGATTTATAAAACCTTGGGAGGACTACTATGATGGTAAGGAGTCCAGAGCTTCGTTGAGGGAGAATTGGGAATTAATTCAATTAAGGGAAGAGTTGGTATTTATAGAAAAAGTGAGGGATTATTTTAATAATTTTCAAGGGACACCTCATGAGTGGTATTTATAAAACCATGGGTTTTCCCTTGGTATTTTCCCATGTTATAAGCCATTTGGGACACCTCAAGTATTATTTAACTATACACAAGTCTACCAGATTTATGAAATCATTATTATATCATTAATGATGTCATTAACACATCGAAACTAAAAACTGTATTTTTTAATATTCATCGAAAAATCAATTGTTTCAGAAAAATTCCCAAAATTCACCATAACCATTTATCAATGTGTATATTTCAAAAATGAAGTCCATTTTTTGAAACTAATTTTCTAAATATTATTAATTTAATTTTTAAATAAAATTAAACTTAATTCTAAAATTAACTTTTCTAATTCTCTATCTACTTCTATATCACAATGAAAAATTAACCTAGATGTTATTATCTTAAAGCCTTAAAAAAATAATAAAATAATAAAATTTACTATTCATTAGGTTCATATCACTATTCATATTACTATTCATAAGGGTATGTTACTATTCACCAAAAAAACAAGTTGGTTCTAATAGACTCCAAATAACATACGGAACACAATTGCAGATGACACATTCTTGAAATTCAGAACATTGAAGTAGAAAAGTTATTTTTTAAAGGCTAATTAAAAATATCTACTTAAAACAGAGTTCCATGCATTTATATTTATTTTTAGTAAAACTTGGGGTGTTACATAATCCCCACCTTCTAGAAATTGCATCCTCACAATTTTATTTACTTATTAAACAACTGAGGGTACTTTTCTCTAATAGAATTTTTAGACTCCCATGTTGCTTCGTCAACCATGTGGTTTCTCCACAAAACCATTACCTTGTGGATTAACTTATTCTGTAATACCTTTTCCCTTCGATCAATAATTTGAACTGGTTTCTCTTCATAATAAAGGTTATCTTCCAGATGAACTTCTTCTGGGCTCAAGACATGTGATGAATCTAGCACAGACTTTCTCAACATCGAAACATGAAAAATATTGTGTACCTGAAACAACTCGGAGGCAAAGCTACATGGTATGCAACTGTTCCAAATTTCTCAATTATTTCAAAAGGACCGATGAACTGTGGACTTATATTTTCTTTCTTACCAAAATGCATCACACTTTTCCAAGGAGAGACTTTAAGGAAAACATGGTCACCTACCTTGAAAGAGAAGTGTTTCCTTCAGTTATCTGCATAACTTTTCTGCCTGCTCTGAGTTGTCCTCATGTGCTGCTAGATCATCCTCACTTTCTCAGCCACTTATTCAACTAATTCTAGCCCCATAAACTTTCTTTCACTGACTTCATCCCAAAACGATGTAGTCTGACACCGCTTCCCATGCAAGGCCTCAAAAGGTGTCATCTGAATACTATAATGAAAACTATTATTATAAGAAAACTCAACTAAAGAATGATGTTGATCCCAACTTCCCTGATAGTCCATTGAACAAGCTCGATTCATATCCTCCAAAGGTTTAATCCTTTGTTCTGAATTCCCATCTAATTGAGGATGAAAAGTTGTACTGAAATTTAACTCTATGCCGAACGACTTTTGAAGTCCCTTCAAGAGATAGAAGTGAACTTGGGATCTGGGTCAGATACAATGGAAAGAGGAACTCCATGTAACCTAACAATCTTCTTAAGGTACAATTGAGAAAGTTGATCCAAATACATTGTATCTAAAATTTTTAGAAAATGTGAAGACTTTGTTAGCTGATCAACAATAACCCAAATAGCATTTTTACCTCAAGAAGACTTTGGTAGTCCCACAAAAAAATCCATGGATACATTCTCCCATTTCCACTCTGCCACTGGAAAAGGATTAAGAATCCCCTTTAGTAATGGTCGCTCTACTTTAACCTGTTGACATGTCAACCATTTCATGGTAAAATAAGAAATATCTCTTTTCATTCCATCCCACCAATAATACTCCCGAAGGTCTCTGTACATCTTAGTACTTCTAGGATGAACAGAAAATGAAGAACTATAAGTTTCACACAACAAATCTTTCTTCAACTGAGAATCTCTATGCTCACAAAACCTTTTTCCAAATCTTAAAACACAATATTTATAAAGATTAAATTATGGGAATTTATCCATTTTAACCAATTATACCATTTTATGTATCTCACGGTCATCCTTCTGTGCTTGCTTAATTCTGTATGACAAAAAAGACTGCACTAACACATGAAACAAAATAGATGCATTCCCTGCACTAAAAACATCTAATCCAAAATTCATAAAATCATTAATCAAGGGATCATGTTCCAAATGTAACATGGTTAATGATTCATGATGTTTCAGACTTAAGGTATCTACTACTTTGTTTGATTTTCCATGATGGTAATTGATTGTGCAATCATAATCGTTTATAAGTTATAGCCATATTATCTGACTCATGTTTAATTACATCGGAGTGAATATATACTTTAGAATTTTATGGTCAGTATATATTTGTAATTTGGTTCCGTATAGACGATGCCTCCAAATTTTCAAAGCAAAAACCGCAGATTCCAATTCCAAATCATGTGTGGGATAATTTATCTGATGAGGTTTAAGTTGTCTTGAAGCATAGGCAATTACCTGATCATTCTGCATCAAAACACAACCAAGTCCCTTCAATGAAGCATCACTGTAGATGAAAAAACTCACCATTTTGGGAAGTTAAGGCCAAAACTGGAGAACTCACCAATCTCTACTTTAGTTCCTGAAAACAAACATCACATTCCTCTATCCAAACAAATTTAACCCATTTTCGTGTTAACTTAGTTATCGGGCTAGATAACCATGCAAAGTTCTTAAAAAATCATCGGTAATAACTTTCTAAGCCCATAAAACTACGAATCTCTGTAACATTTGTGGGTCTTGGACATTCATCAACTACTTTTGTTTTGGCAGGATCAACTGTTATTCCATCCTTATTTACAATTTTCCCAAGAAAAGAAATATGTTTCAACCAAAAATCACACTTGTGAATTTTCCATACAGTTTATTTTCTTTTAAAGTATGCAAAACAACCCTGAGATGTTTTTCATGCTCCTCTTTATTTTTAGAAAAAACCAGAATGTCATCAATAAATAAAACCACAAAATTATCCAAGAACTCATGAAATACTCTATTCATAAGATTCATGAATATAAAAGGTGAATTAGTTAATCCAAATGGCATAACAACAAATTCATAATTCCCATATCTAGTATGAAAGGTTGTTTTTTGGATGTCATCCTCCTTCACCTTTAGCTGATGGTATCAGGATCTCAAGTCAAACATGGAAAAGTACTGAGCTCCCTGGAGCTGATCAAACAAGTCATCAATATGAGGCAAAGGATACTTTTTTTAATAGTGATGTTATTCCAAACACTATAATCAATTCAAAGTCTCATGGAACCATATTTCTTTTTAACAAACAAAACAAGGGCTCCCCATGGTGAAGTTCTAGGATGAATGAAGCCTTTTTCGAGCAAATTCTGTAACTGATTTTTCAATTCAAGAAGTTCTATTAGAGCCATGTGATATGGGGTTTTTAAAATTGGATTAGCATCAAGAAATAATTCAATTGTGAATTCGACTTCTCGATCAGGTATGACACCGAGTAACTCATCAGAAAAAACATCAAGGTATTCATTTACCACTGGAACATCATTAATTTGAATAGTTCCCTTATTTTCAAAAATATGTGCAAGATAACTTTCATCTCCATCTTTTAATAGTTTCTCAGCTTCCTGATATGTTATCAATTTTATGGGTTCATTCTTGTATACAAACTGAAACTCTTTCTGAAAAACAACTTCTTTAGCTCTACAGTCAATCTTTGAATGATAATCAGAAAGCTAGTCCATCCTTAGAATAACATCAATATCAACTAAGGGTAAAACAACAAGGTTTGTAGGTAAAGTCTTTCCACCGTCCACAATATAAAGATTCTTATAATTCATCTTTCCTATAACATTTCCCAATTGTGTTTTAACAATAAGTTCTGGTCTCATTTGTTGAGGTGATATATCTAATTTACCAAAAAAATCTCAGAGATGAAGGAATGTGTAGACCCCGTATCAATCAAAACTTTAGAAAAATCTGAGTGAACAAATAAAGTACTTGATACAACTTCATTGGATGGCCCGACACCTGCTGACGTAGTTGCAAAAGATCTCAATACACCTTTTTTCTGTATTCTGGCATCATTTCATCATTCAGATCTCTCTTTGGGTAGACGTTTTCATAGTGAACAATCTCACCACATTTAAAACACTTTACAGTTTGCTTATCAGGATTATTCTTAGGATCATTTTCATTACAATCTCAGGCCATGTGTCTAAACTTACCACATTTAAAACACTTCCCGATTTTTCTAAGTCATTCCCCTGGGTGTTTCCTGGCACACTTTTCACAAACTGAAAATTGGATTTTCTTATGATCATATTTATTTGGTTGATTCTTACCCATTACTTGCCAACTGGTCCTCTTCTTCTCTTTGATTCCAAAATGCACGTGATCATCATCAAACTCCATCTCTTCCCTCTCAGCACATCGGACAAGTTTCTCATAACATTTTAATTCACAAGAGGCAAACTCCCTTCGATACCTTAGGTTCAATCCTGAGTAAAAGCGGTAGATTTTGATATCAAGATCTAGAATATGTTTTGGATCATACCTCGCCAGTCGGGTGAAGTTTGCTTCATACATAGCCACTGAATCTTCCTCCTTCTGTTTCAATATAAGGAATTGCTTCTCTAGTCTTAGTCACACCACCTTAGGAAAATATTTTTCAAGTAAAAGAATATTAAATTCATACCACTCTAAGGAATCAAAATCCTCTCTACCCCTGATATTCCTTACCATTGACCACAACTGATTAACTTCCCCTTCAAAATGATAAATGGAAATACTTACCTTTTGATTATCTGAACATCCCATAACATCGAATATCTTTTCAAGGGCTTTGATCCATCCTTCAGCTGTTAGTGGGTTAGAAGATCCATTGAATGCAGGAGGATGTTGTCTCATAAAAATTTCCACTACTATCATGTTCCATTGTGGTCCCTCTATTGGTTATCGTGCATGGATTCCACAACCATTTATTTCCTGTGTTAGCTGAGCCATTTATGTCAAAAACTACTTAGTTCCAATCCCTACCATTTCGGGTTGTAGTTCCGGAAGGATGTCATTCTGTCAGTGCCTCTCCTCTTCAGCATCCCTATTCCTTCTTTGGACAACCATTCTGAAAAAACATGTCTTAGATGAAGCAACATGTTAATATTTAAATTATATAATATTTAAAATTAAACATAGAGTGAAAATCATTTTTGGTATTCTATTAACATCACCCTAACCCCTAAAGTTATCTAAACCATCTTCTAATACCAACTATAAGGACCCGGCCTTGTTACGTAAATAATTTTTAATTTAGTCAAGAAAACACTTCCTTTTAAATTGATGATATTTTCATGTTTATAGATTTATATAATTAGGACAATACATTCATGACATTACATATTATTACAGAGTGGATACCATAAAAATAGTTTCCATTTTTTCAAAAAAAAATTAAAACATAAAACAAGACTCCTTGAAAATTCTTAAAAATTTAACATGGCTTCCTTCCTTGTATTACACATCCATTAACCTATGAAAAATCATTTAAAAACTTGGTATGAGAATAAAATCTCAGTAAGGGATGGAAAATAAGGAAATATCACGTTAGTCCATGAATACTCATAACATGTGAAATAATTTTCAAAAGACATTCTGGTCACCCATATATAATTACATTGTGTAACAAGAGATTTACACAAGATCCACACAAAACATGAGAATATAACCATAAAGGAATCTTGGGGAATTACTTACATGATCTTGTAACCATTCTTGGATACCTTATAATTTGTAACCCTCACGGCTACCTTACTTTGTGTAACCATTGCAGTTACACTTGGAGTAACCATACTGCCAACCTCCAACTTACTCATAGCCAATGAATTGGAAGGAAATATACGTCCCAAACATTATCATACACAATTCCCAAGAACCAAAACATAATCATACGATATTAATAATTCCATAAAAATATTTCTTTGCAATTTCGTAAAACCGAATTTTAAAAAGAGGATTTTTAATGAAAATCCCGTTATAAATATCATACAATTGAAGAGACACTTAATATAGTGGATGGAGTATGTATATATACTATAAATACACATAATAAAACATAATATAAACAGAACCCATCACACAAACAATTTAAATTGCACATAAATAATGAAGTAGAAGGTTAACCCAAATAATGGAAATCAGGTTAAGAATTCCCTTACCTCGTGTTTATCTTAATTCAAAATTGTTTAAACATCATGTATAATGGTTAAAAGAGTGTTATTAGTATTTTACAGAAACATTTTCATTTTTATAACATCTTATATTATCATTTCATAACATCATTTCACCCTTTAATTGTTATTATCTTGCTCCTTGCACCGTTTATGGGTGAGTTCTTCACATGATTTCTATGATTGGTTCATGGTGGAAATTCTTGTCGATTGGACGTGAAACTCCATAATTGGAATGGAGTAGTATTTAAATATATCAAGTAACATAAATTATTCCATTTATCATTTTGAATTCTTACATGAGGATGATTCATAAGTTAGAACATTAATGATGTTCATTTATATCATTTTAATGGTTCTTTGATAATAACAACCTCATTTTGTCTTGTAAATTAGAAACATGAGTAAAAAAGAATTACAGAACCATGGGTGAGTCATAAAACAAATATTATTACCTTTTTCAACCATATAAATGGTTTCTTGACCATACATGAAAGAATTAATGGAAATTTAAATCACATCGTCCACGATGTCTGTAATTCGACACAAACGGAAAATGTTTTTATTCTTTAAATAAGTGGGAGAGGAGAAGAATAAGGATGAGTAATTTTCCATAAACATTATATCATCTAGATTATACATGATTTATTGAGATTTAATTCCTCTTGTTTAAGGAAATATGAAGAAAGAATAAGTAAGGAACTAAAAATAAAAGAATAAGTGAGAAATCTCTTACAAAAATTCGGCAGCCCAACAGCTATGTGACATGGTTTTAGAAAACATTAAGAAGATAGGGGATAAGAATCACCCATCCAGAAATGAATCATAATACGAAATAGATCAATAATAATAATTAAATAAGAACATGGTATAGAAACTTGAAAATTCTACCACATAAAAGAGAAATTGAAAGGAAAAATGAAAGAAATTGAGAATTTTCTTACCTTGTAGATTAACCCTTATAGCCTGAAGGTTGGGACCTTGGGGGATTAAGAAAACCTTGGGAGGACTTTTATGAAGGTAAGGAGGCCAGAGATTCGTTTAGGGAGAATTAAAAATGAATTCAATGAAGGGAAGAGTTGGTATTTATAGGAAAAGTGAGGGATTATTTTAATAATTTTCAAGGGACACCTCATGAGTGGTATTTACAAAACCATGGGCTTGCCCATGGTATTTTCCCATGGTATAAGCCACTTGGGACACCTCACATATTATTTAACTATACACAAGTTGACCAGTTTTATGACATAATTATTATGTCATTAATGATGTAATTAACACACCGAAACTAAAAAAGTGTATTTTTTACTATTCACTGAAAAATCAACTGTTTCAGAAAAATTCCCAAAATTCACCCTAACCATTTATCGACGTGTATATTTCAAAAATGAAGTCTATTTTTTGAAAATAATTCTCTAAATATTATTAATTTAATTTTTAATTAAAAGCAAACTTAATTCAAAGATTAATAATTCTAATTATGTAACTTCTTCTATATCACAATGAAATATTAACCTAGATGCTATTATCTTTTAGCCTTAATAAAATAAAATAATAATAAAATTTACTATTCATTAGGGTCATATCACTATTCATATTACTATTCAAAAAGGAATATTTCTTTTCACCAAAAAAACAAGTTGGTTCTAATAGACACCAAATAACATACTGAACACAATTGTAGATGACAGTTTCTTGAAATTCAGACATAGAAGTAGAAAAGTTATGGTTTAAAGTATAATTAAAAATATCTACTTAAAACAATGTTTCATGCATTTCTATTTATTTTTAAAAAAACTTGGGGTGTTACATTTATCACAAAATAAAAACAATTGCTCTTGAATCCTCATACCAAATATTAATTTCCCTAGTCACACATTCAACAAGTTAGGTTAATAATTTCCATAAATATCCAGAATGACCATAAGTCAACAATAAAAACATAGATTACCCCAAAATATAATTCAACCTTTACTTCCTAAATAAAATACAATATTATTATATTTACCTTCATCCTATATTATTCCAAAAAATATCGAGCATCTTGCAAAACATCATTATTCACATAATCACTAAATAATTTTCGAATCACATTATTATATATTAAATAAAACATATGTTCCCAAAATAAACTTACTCTTCATTAATATAATCATTTAACTAAAAATAAAAACTCATACTAAATAGGACTTCGCATTGGCCAATGGTAGGTGATACACCCTTGTCTTCCTTCGGTTATCAGTTCGATTTTCGTGGTCTTTCCAGATGTGATGGGTTGTCACCCATCCTATGGGTTATCCTTTTTCTAAAACTATATAATTCATATAACAATCCTAAAATAGAATAATGTCCTAAAAATAACCATAAAATTTTTTAACCACAAATGTGGTCTCATACCTTTCATTTTTCATCCCAAAAAGTAATAACTAAAAATTACATCAAAAATAAAGGTCTCCAAAATTATCATTAATCACCTTATAATTTCAAAACATAAATCCAAAAAATGTGTTTCAAATGCATTGAACTTTTGATCCACCATAAAATTATAATCTCATGATTATATTTATAACTCTTAGTAAAACATCCTAATTTCCAAAGTTTTCTAAACCCTGCTCGGATACTAAATGTAAGGACCCACACTTAAACATTTCATATTCTAGTTATTTTAAAACTTGAAATCACATTTATTTCCCAAATATATTTTTGGACTATATTTTTATAGAATTTGGAAAAAATCTTATATTTTAAACCCATACATTACCAGTGTTCACTTCTACTCAGTATCCATTCTTTCACTAGTGGAAACCCTTTTAAAATAAAATGTAATTTTTTTTTCTTGACACATCTTCAATAATTTCATCATGACGCCTTATTTGTTCATTCCAATCTTCAAGCCCTGTGAAAAACATTTTCAAAATAGAGATGAGCACAAAAATCTCAGTGAGGTTCATGAAATAGGGAAAGAAACCATTATTTCATGATTACATTAATCTCATGAAAACATTTTCACATATTTATAATTTTCACCCATAAAACATAAGATCATTAGTTTACATCATGAAATCATAATATTCCTATATAACATCATAAAAAACATAATCATAAAGGTAATTGGTCGCATAAATTCCATTTCTACCTTACTGTAGCTTTCATAGCTACATAGGGAGTAACCTTCATGGTCACATTTAGAATACCCACTTTAGTATATTCGCTTAATCTCTTTGGAGAAATAGTGTCGATTAACTATTTTTCATTACACAATGCATTGGAAAGATATAATGGGCTCACCCACCCACGGTTTATCACAGAACAACACATACACATAATCAATTCCCAAGAACCGAAACATAATCATAACACATAAAATAAGTATAAAGGAAAAATAAAATTTCCACTTTGAAATCGCATTTCATTTTTTTATTGAAATAATAACTCTATTTCCAAAACCCATACCTTGAAAAGGGAAATAGGGGTTTCCTTTTTTTCTTTAAAATATGAAGTCTTGTTTTAACATCATGACCCTCCTCATTGTCTTAAGAAGGGAGAGGAACATTGATTGGACATAAGTAATATCCCCAAGTCACAAAAAAGCTGGAAATAAATGCTGAAGGGGTTCAATATATGTTGGGGATGATTTTCCATTGAAAATAAAATGACCAACCAAACAATACATAAAAAAATTACCCACTACATGATGCATGGTATCAATAAATGATAACTCAAATCAAACCACTGATATAAAAATAAAACTAAAACCAAGAACTATAGTGGTAGAAAACAACATCAATGTACACAGTGGAAGATAAAACTTCCATAACTAAAAACTAAAAAGACATCAAATCCAATATCCTAGTCCAACTCTATGCCAATTATCAAAAAGAACCAGTAGAGAAGTGTGATACTTTATCTTTTCTCATGTCCTCATAAAACATATCTCTAGAATCAGTAAAGCTGAAAAGCATGGGTGAGTAGTGAAACTCATTAGATTTTCCTCCAATGACTTCCCTACTCATTCCACTTGGACATACCATGTTATTAAATTTACATAAAATAGTTTATATAAAACAATTTTTTAAATAGTTTATATCGGAATATAAACAATTTTCATAACAAAATGTTTTCTAATAAAGGATATTTTACCAAGGAAACCAAAAAAACAATCCTTTAAAACCATTTCACAAGTTCCATTTGGCAGAATCAATTATATTCCACATATCCACACAACCAACTATACATGACACATGGACCACCATATAATTGCTAGTGGTGAGTCATCCCTTCACTAAGTTGCCACTTAATGAACCATCTAACGGGGGAGAGCCTGACCTTTATCCATCCCTATAATTACGAGGGAGACTCATTACCCTTATTCATCCAGAATGCATATGAACACACACAACCATTATTCCAAAACCAAATTCCAGAACAACCATTTCAATAACACCACCGTTTATTGAAGCCACCTTTTCAACAAACCAACTCATTACATTTTAATAAAACCATAATTTTATTGAAAACATCTCAATTAAACCATATTACCACAATCCAGTAATTTCACATTTTAAAATTCATATTTTAAAATCAAGAATGAAATGCACATTTCATAACCAATTTTACACAATTCCACAATTTCAACAAAAACTCACAAACCATCACTAAATATGGTTCTACCATCATTTTAACAATAATTTAATAGCCAAATATAATCAAAACAAAAAATTAAAACAAATCATTAAATTTATAAAAAATGTAGTTGAGAGTAAAGCCATCAACCTCAGGTTTTATAGAGACAATGAAGAATAGAACTTAAATGTCAGATAAAACGGGTTGAATCTCAATAGACCCGCTTTAGATATCTTTCTCTATAACTAACATGACTAAATCTAATCATATTTGGAACCAACTATCTTAGATTTATCCATAGTAGACATAGATCTAAGAAATTGAGAGGGGGAGAAGTAGATCTAAGGAAAACCAAACAAAACCAATAATAACTACCAAGAACGATCACTTACCACAAGATTTTATATTCAAATCGCCAAGATAAGACTTCACATAAACTTCAAGTCAATAGGAGAATCTTATTTAGCCTTTGGGAAGAGTGAATATTGATTTAGGGATTCTTAGGAGGAAAAACAAAGCACATAGAGGTAAAAATGTGTGAGATCCACAATTTTTTGATCTCAATTTTAACTTGTGTACGATTAGTATCATGGTTGTGAAAACCATGTCATAATTTTTCTCTAGACACTCCCTCAAAGATAATCCTTTCATTGTTTTCTCACATAATTTTCAAACTGTGTGCCAATAATGCCAAATATCACTGTAAAACATATCACATATACTCTTAGGTTTCCACACATTTTTGAAAAATTGTTTATCCCTTGTGCACCTTCCCTTTAGACCATGTCTCATTATGTACGGGTTCCTGTAGGTGTTGCGCGATTTTCAAAAACTATGCACCAACCGTGAACCCTTAGATAAGCCCCAAAAAAATTCAAAGGTTCTCCAAACCCTCTCAAACATCACTCATAAACATTAAATACTTGAAAATAATAAATAAAGGGTTACATACATGAAACCTGGGGTGCTATATTCTCCCCATAATTGGCCTTTCCGTCCCCAAAAATTAGAAAATAAATGATTCCCAAAAATATTTCTGAACATTTCCCTTTCATTTCTTTCTCTCATTCCCAAGTCACTTCTTCAATCTAACCAAGTTTCCAAAAATCCTGCACTCACTACAACAAGACATGCAATTAACAATGCTGGAATTTATTAGTACTCAGAAAATTCGTAGATAATGTCCATCTTTATCTATGCTAAAATAAGCACGGATAAAGGGAACCCTTAATCACTGCTTTTTTTAGCACTGATAAAATGAAACCTTTATCAATGCTTTATTTTATCGCCAAAAAAGGAAACGTTGATCAGTGCATTATTTTTAGTGCTAATTAAAGGTGCCCTTTATCAGCATGTTTTCAGCGTTGATAAAATTTTCCCTTTATCTGTGCTTTTTTATCACTGATAAAGGTCCAGAATAAAATAAAAAATTAAACAAATAAAAATAAAATGAGTAAACTTTGAAATATATAAAACATTTTATTAATTAAAGTATTATTGATAAAAATGAATAAATTTAATATATATATATTATAGATATTAATAAATAGTATATAATAAATATAGATTTATAAAATAAAAAATTATAATAAATATAAAATGTTAATTAAAAAAAATATTACACTCTTATTCATTTTTAATATTTTTTATTTTTCAATTAACTTGTATCAAACCTCATGAGTAGCATTTATTTCACATACATATATACATACATATATTTGTGTGTGTGTGTGTTAATTAATTTGTATACACAGTCTCACACATAAATATATTTACACAATATATAGAAACACATACACCTTATGTAATTTATTCAAATTTTTGTATATTTTATAATTTATTTATAACATGATAAATTTAATTTGTTTTTTTATTCATTCAATTTTTTAATAGTACATTTTGGGTATTCATTTTTAATTTTTATAAATTTTTAATTTTATTTTTAAATTGATCATTATCTATTATTTATTTATAAATATTTATTTGATATGTTTTAATATTTTTAATATGTATTCATCCAATTCCATAGATATATATATCCATATTTTTTTAATAAATTATATTTAATTAATAAAAATTATCCATTTTATCAATATTTTTAAAGTGTACACATTTTGAATTACTCAATTTCACTCATTTTTAAAATTCATGTATTAAAGATTATATATCCATTAATAATGTTAAAATATATTTTTAAATAAATATTTATAAATAAATATATTTATAAATGTATATTTACTAAATTTGTAATTATTATAAATAAATTATTGTTATATTTTAAATAATTATTTAAATAATTATAATTAAATAAGTATATAAATTTAAGTAATTATAAAATTATAAGAAATTTATTATGTAATTTTAAAATTATAATAAATTTATTTAAATACTTATAATTAGAAAACTTTTAACAAAGTTTATTTTCGCGCTGATAAAGATCAATCATTATTAGTGATAAAAATGCATTGTTAAAGGATATATTTTTCAGTGTTAAAACATTATCTCTAATAAATATGTCTTTTATCAGTTCTTTTTTAGCACCGATAATGCTTGTGATTTATCAATGCTAAAAAATTGCTTATAAATATTCATTTTATCAGTGCTTATAAATTTATCACTGATAAAAGGGATCTTCATCAGTTATTTTTTTAAAGGGATATTAATAGTGTCCTAGATCTATTTAAAAAAACCTTAACCATGACTCAGTCACTCGTTATTCTCAATCTCTCATATAACTCATTTACTACTGGTGAAACTCCTCTACATTACCTCAGATTAATCATGGATAGAATCAAATTTATGTTATTTTCTACTCTTCCTTAATCATTGTCTGATGTTTTGGGTTCCACATTTTTCATTTTGGTGATGTTCTTAATCATGTAGAACCTTATATCTCTACTCATCACAACTGAAATACAACGAGTGTGGTTCTATTTTATTGTTTTCCTCCATAGAAAATGGTCTCAAATAAAGAGAATGATGTTTTCATATGGAAATGTTAGTAAACATATGTATATGGTCCTGTATTGATAAATAAAAGAGATTTTCAATCTACTCTCTCTACACATCCTCCCATCCCACACCCTCTCCTCTCCCTCCTTTATTATTATTCTTCTCCTTTCAAATTTATTTGAGTGTTCATCCCATTTTTCTCTAGATACATAAAAAGAGGGTTTACTCTTCTCTCAACATTAATAAGGAGACCTCGCATCCCCCCTTGGTTTTCTATTTAGTAGAATAATACAGGGTTCCAAAATCTAGATATTTTCTCAAATTTAATTCACCTAATATACTAGATTATAGATTATAAAGGCATAATTATGAGGGTTTTTAAGGATTAGGGGATACCAAGTTGTGGAACTCATTTATGGTTGATTAACATATAGGGACCATGGTATGTGTAAACATCATAAAAACATGCTTTGTGGATTTTGGTTATTTATGTAAATTTTTAAACCATGAAATAGGTTATTCAATTTTATGATTTTGATGAATAATTTTTTATTGAATTTAAAAAAATATTGAAATAATTAGTCATATTCCAAAAATTATTTTAGTGATTCATGTTGTGAGAGTTTTTTTATTAATTCAATATTGTTATTAAAAATTAAATATGGGTTACAAATAGTGATGGGAAATTTCCTTGGTGAGAAAATAACGCTCAATAAATTTTTAAAAAATTTCCTAGATTAGATAGAGTAGAGAAATCATTGGATAAATAGACATATAAATACAAAACAACATAAAAAGAGTGTATTTTCCAAAATTAAGTGAGTTATCCATGGTTGGATAGTTTATCAAGAAAACTATGAGATATGATATAATAATATATTTACTGATTAAAATAGAGAGATAATTAATTCATAGGATAAAAAAATAATTTAATAAGTCATTAAACATAGTGAATAATAGTAGAGAAAACAAAAAATGATTAAAATATACTTTTTATGGCTTGTATCCTCATGTCCTATAATTCATGTGATTTTTTGTCCATGTCCAAAATGCACAAAATATAGATATCGTATTTGTTGATATCCATGAATAATAAATATAAATCTAAGCTTATATATACTTTTATTAGAGGCTACGATATATGACCAATTCAAATTTTGGTAGGGTATTGAATATATGATATTTTATGAATGAATTTGGATACTACTCCCAAATGGTTTCTCATCAATTATAAATCATAACAATCCTTATAGGTTCCTTGAAACATTTATTGAAATACTCGATGAAATAAGTACCCTGATGTGATGAAATTATCATTTTCCATGAGATGGAAGTCAATACTCAAGGCACTATTTATTACATTTAGAGTCCCTATAAATGGATATGATCCCCCTATTTTAATTAACCCTTTGTTTCATTTTATATCCAAACTTCTCTTCATTTCTGATCACTATTTATCACTAGGTTAAGGCACTAACACTCCTTCGGTGGCCAAGGGTCCTAAAGAATATTTTTCTAATTGAAGGCTAGTGTAATCTTCTCAAATCATATGATACTTTGTTTGCTGCTTTAGTGTTATAAATCAAACATATTCCATTGAATATTAAATATTGATTCTAAAAATACTATATTTCAAGTATTCCATAGGTGTTTTTTCTTTGTTTCCATTCATATTTATCCTTGATATAAATTGTCAGTTGTTTAGTTTTTTTATCCCTCTAATGATCGTATGATGATGTGCTAAAACTCATATGTGGTATCTGAGAATTTTTCATTAATGACACAATGTATTAACATATTAGTTTTTCAAATAAATAAATCTCATATTTTATTATGTAAATATCATATATTATGATATAAAGGATTTCTTTGTTCAGCCATAGCATATGGCTATTATATATCATATGGTATGACATATACAAAATATAAGGATTTGAACTATTTTATCATAAAATTTATGATATCATAAAATATGACTCTATCCATGGTTTATGAGAAAATAGAGGATCAATGAACAAATACAATGTCACCTCAATTATTAAATATGATAAAAGAAATAGTATATATCCTATCATATTTGGTGAGACCAGTCATGGTGTAGGATTAAAGTTTCATCATAGAAAATGATTGATTTTCATGTATACCTTTTTGTAATATTATATTTTACAACCAATAATATCATTATTAGTCATAAATTATGATATTCCTATAGGTAATTGTAGATCTACCTCATGATATGTGGTATAATTTTCAATTATGGGAAGTATCTATGGTTCCTCTATGACTTTATGGTAATATATCATAATAATAAATTTTTCATTTCATTTAATAGATTTATTTCATTTATAATAGTAAAAAATATATAGATAAATACTGAGTATAAGTTGAAAAATTTACCCTTCAAAGGGATGTATGTTATTCGAGGGATCTTATGGTGGATTAAACAAATATTTAAAATTTAAAGGTAATGAATCCTTGAGTAGACATAAGTGATGTCCGATATTGGTGGTTGAGATTCATTTATTCAAGACCATTAGAGTGGAGGTATTCCAATTCCTCTTCAATTGAGGAGACTTTTAGAGTGATTACATTCGTGTAGGTTCTTAGGACACTTTATTCCTTCGAATCATGATTTTCTTCCATATCTTGATGATGGATTAGAATCCCTCTTTTAAAACAATCCTTCCTCCCATCATTGTGGTTACAAATTACATTGATGGCATACATCCAAAATAGTGATGGGAGGAAGGCTAGTATAAAATAGGGAATGAGTAGCCTCAAATCCATCATCAAGAGATGGAAGGTAATTAGTCATTTGAGGATTGATTAAATAATGTAGTAAAGGTTAGTTGTACTGTAGTATTGAAGTACTATATCTCTGTTTAGGATAGTAATAATTTTCATGCAAGATACATGCAATTTTGTACTTTTATGGATAAAGTGTATTGTATTGTTATTATTCAATACTAATTAAATGATTGACTACTCATATAAATAATGTCTTCTAAACATGATGATGTCACGAATCCTGAGGAATAAAATATTGTTTATGACGATACTATAGAATTATGGTAGGATCAAAAATATGTTGTTGAAAAAAACAAAAACAACACTACCTCATGGTTTTGAATAAAATTATTAGGGCAAGAAGTTAGGGTATAAAATTTGAGGTTTTTTGGAGTCAATACGACCAACCAATTGACCCCAAAAAGTCTGCGTTCATTAGTTATCTTGGTTTCACAATAAGGGTGAATGTGTTAATTGAAACTAACTCATGGCTCCATGTCCAACCTATAACAAATGAAATCCTCTGGTAAGATATAATGCTAATGTTAAAATATACTTTCTCTATTTTACTAAAAAATTATACAATGAAATTTTTATTTTTTTTCATTGTTCCTTGCAAAAAAAATTATATTAGAATATTTTCATAAGATATTGGCCTTAATGGCCATTGGAAAAACTCATAGAGGCTTCTAGAATCTTCTTATTAAGTTAAATCTTTGGGATGCTGAGGTCAAAATAAATTCTCACCCACCAATTAGTTATGCACACATTATAAAGAATGAAACATGGACTACTTTCAGCAATCATCGCAATGATAAATCACTTCAGGTGCATTGCGATCGAAAATATATTATTTGAAGTTAATTATTTAATCCAACTTGATTTAAAATTGTTTATTTATGAAATAGAAAAAGGTTGATGAAAATAAAGAACGTGAATCTAAACCAATTCACCCCTATCGCAAACGATGGATGGAGTATGATTCATTAAATAATAAATTGATATTTATTTTAAATCAAAAAAAAGTTTAATTATGTTCTATGAAACAAAATATGTTCCTTTTTTATATGAATTTTGATGAATCAAAATCAAAATCCACTTTCATCCCACATCATGTGATATGGAAGGAGGATCGTGTAAATAAGGAGGGTATATTAGTTAATAAAAACACAAAAGTAGTATGGGAAGCATGTTTAGGGATGAAATAATTGTAATTTGTTATGATTTATAAAAACATTACATAAAAATAATTATGTTCATATTTTTTTATATGGTTTGGACATAAGAATTGTAAACAGCCATTCTAGATGAAAAGTGACTTTCAGTACCTTTGTAGTGGCCTGAACAATATGGTCGCGTTATAGGATTAGGTTTTGGAGTCTCTTCTATAATATATTTTGAGAAGATAAAACCACAAGAAGATTTATATAATATGATGATATGAATTAAGACCCAAATAGACTCACTGCAATATATTGTTTTATAGTCTGGTTAGGAAAACCAATGTATAAGATAGGATCAAACTGAACTGAAGGTGGTGAAAATATCCTCACATGAAACAAATGATCCCACAATATTTGAGGCTAGTCAATCCCCCCAACTTCATACCTTGACAAAGTTAATCAATTCCTTAATTAATCTTTCTCATAAAATTTAATTTAACAACTTTTGATAACTTTATATTACTAAAATTATAAAGGTTATAGTTGTATGTGATATTTATCTATTAACACCCACGTACTGTCATGTTATGATGGGTACAGTGTATAATATCCCAGGATACCAGCTACATAATCAACCCCTCCCAAAAAATCAGATGAGATTGTAGATTGAGGTAGCTTATGAGTCGACTCTTATGTTTCCTATTTCACTTGATGGTCTGGATATTACAATGGTTGATGCTGCTATTGGAGATTTTATAGCTTGGTTGTCTAATCATATAAAGATACATGGGGTGTGTATTTAACAATTTTTTTAATATGAAATACATGTAATAGTTGAGGATAAATGGTCTGAAGTGAGGTATGATATTACTGATGGATAAAGTGGTGGTGAAATTATCGGTTGAATCAAGAAAATCTAGTAAATCGACCAAGAAAACAAAATGACCTTCTAAGAGTACCTTCTCCATGCCAGTTACAAAAAAACAATTATTATCATTTCAAATTCATGCAAAGACCACATTAAAAGATAAAAATATGTATTACATTGAATATGTAGAAGAACTATATGGATATTCCTTGATATATGGAATTGGTCTCAAGGCTCTAAATGATATTCTCAAACATGAATGGATGGGTGTCTCAGTTGTGAATACATACATAAGGTACATTTTCAGAATACATTTGTCTAAATAGTGAGATAAATATTTTTATTAAAGTTAAAAACTATTCATATCTTGTATAGGTTTTTATATTACAATTATATAAAGGGAATATTGTTTGAAGATTTATTTAGATTCATCGATCCCTATATCATTTATATTCCATAAATTACTTTGAATAATGAAGAAATAGAGGAGAAAAAAAGATGAGTTACTCAAAGAGTTTAATAAACAAAACACCATACAACAAAATCTTTTAATTACAATATTTCAAGGGTAAAACTCTATGATCTAATCATATATAATATATTTTAATTTTTTTTATTACTTAATTGTTTTTGTTTTTTTAAGAAGCACTAGATTTTGATAGTAATCAACATAGACACCCTGAATATTTATTTTTTGGATTAAATGCATGGATTTCTAACCAACAGACCATACATGATGTGTACTATGAATATTTGATGCACTAAAACCAACATTTTATATATAAACGTCAAATTATATGTTTGGTCTGTGTTTTAATGAGAATTTTTCTATGATAGGTCGGTCGCTCAATACTAGTTATGTAATAGAATGAAGTCAGTGTATGAAAGGATAAATCTTTTGGATTACTACAAATGGAACCAAGTTATGGTATATATAGAAAGATATAACTATCAAAACATTTTAAAACAATTTACTTATTTTGGTCAATGTTTTTTTAGTTTCAAAAATAAGATAATGTAATCAATTGTGGATATTATGTTTTCAAATTTATGAGATAAATCATAAAGTATAAAAATAAAAACATCCTCTAACATTTAATTTCTAAAGTTAATTACAATTTCATTAAATATATTTCATAAACATTTGTTTGTCTATATTTTCACAGTACTATCAATATTGCCGACAATGGAGTTACTCAAAAGAATAAATCAATTTGTTTAGAGATGAGTGGGAGTGTACTTTTTGTAAAAATATATTCTGACAAAAAAATTAGGTGATTATAATATATGTTTGAGTTCTAGTATTAGTTATGACCTTCAAAATATATTTGGGGTGTGAATAATTAGTGTCATAATGCTTATATATTATTTTTAATATCTTTCACATGGAGAAGAATAATGCAGAAAATCAATTTGTTTAGAATAACTTACCTACAAATAAACAAATTATTGGGAAATAAAAGAGGCAAAGGTGGGGTGGAGGTGAAGGAAAAGGTGGATGTGGAGGTGAAGGTGGAGCCCAAGTCAGATTTGGAGACCGATATGGAGGAGGAGGTAGAGGTGAAGACTGATATAGAGACTGAGGTGGAGGAGGATATGAAGTTCTACGTTGAAAAAAATAATTTTTTTTGGGAAATGAATTAGAATAATGATAATACCATGATTTTGTTTGAGAACATTTTTTTAAAAGTGCACAAAATACAAGTCACTTAATATAATATCCAATGTTCATCTTTCTATTTTAAAATGACATTTTAGTAAAAAACAGGCATGGTGTACTCAAAACTAAGAAAACACATTTGGATTATTTTGGTGCTTTATGAAAACAATACATATGTCATTTCTGGTCTATAGGGATTATCCACACCTTAATCTTACAAATGGTGTGATGTGTATGACTCCAAGTGTCTATCATCAGCTTGAATTGATATTTTAATACAAAAAAGTGCCACTCATTGAAAACTAAGAAAATATGCCTGGATTGTCTTGATAATTTGGTAAAATTATTCATAATTCATTTGTAACGCGTTTGAATCAGTATCATGTAAAACACACATATGATTCCACCTATATGGATTGAAGTGTGTGTTTCCATTTTAAAATGACATTTTAGTAAAAATCACTTCTAGTATACTCAAAACCAAGGAAGCACATTCCAATTGTTTTGATACTTAATTAAAATGATCCATGAGTCATTTGAGACATGTATGATTCATTGTACCTCAATGTGATGCGTGGTGTGGTTGATATGACTCCAAGTGTATATTTTTATTCAAAATTGACATTAATTTTAGTTAAAAATAACTAACATACTCAAAACTGAGAAAATGAATTTGTTTTGTTTTGTTACTTTTGAAAAACGATCCATACGTTATTTCTGAATTGTGGGGATCAGCCTCACCTCAATTCAACACATGATGTCACTGTTATAACTCCAAGGGTCTGTTATCAGTTTAAACTTGACATTTTTAATACAAAAAAAAAAGAATCACTCACTAAAAATTGTTAAATTTCACTTGGTTTGTCTACATAATTTGGGTAAATGATTCATAATTCATTTTTGATGTGTATGAATTAGTCTCATGTAAAACTTGCACTTGGTCAACCTTTATGGATCAAAGTTCATGTTTCTAATATAAAATGACATTTTAGTAAAAAAACATATACCGCGTACTAAAAACTAAGTGAACACATTCTAATTGTTTTGATACTATAGTAAAATGATCCGTGAGTCATTTTGTATATGTATAATTCATCCTCGCCTCTATCTGATGTATAGTGTGGCTGGTATGACTCCAAGTGCATCATTTTATTCAAAATTGACATTAATTTTATTAAAAAAAATATCACACTCAAAACTGATAAAATTGATTCATATTATTTTGTAACTTTATGAAAATGTAACATACATAATTTGTGACATGTAGGGATCATTTTCACCTCAATACAATGCGTAGTGTTACCGGTATGAAGTGTCTGTTGTTAGTTTAAAATTGACATTTGAATATAAAAAAGTGTCACTCATTGAAAACAGAGCAAGCATGATCAGATTGTAATGAAAATTTGGAATAATGATTCAGAATTAATTTTTGATGTGAATGAATCAGTCTCATGTCAAACCCACATATGATGGCACCTGTATAAATCAAAGTGTATGTTTCTAGTTTAGAATGGAATTTTAGTAAAAAAACACACATGGTGTACTCAAAACCAAGTAAATGGATTCTGATTGTTTTCATACATTAGTAAAATGATCCATGAGTCATTTGGGTCATGTAATATTCAGTCACACCTCAATCTAATGCACGGTGTTACTGGTATGACTCTAAGTTTGTCTTTTTATTCAAAATTAACACTAATTTTATTGAAAAAACTATTAGCATACTTAAAACTGAGCAGAAACATTAGGATTGTTTTGGTACTTTAGTAAAATGATACATACATCTCTTGTGATGTGTAGGTATCAGCCACACATCAATATGATGCATGGTGTGACTAGTATAACTCCAAGTGTATCTTTTTATTCAAAACTGGAATTAATTTTAATCAAGGAAAATAACTGACATACTAAAAAAAGAAAGTGCATTCTGGTTGTTTTGGTACTTTATAAAAACGATCAATAATTTATTTTTAATGTGTAAGAATCAGTCACACCTCAATTATTCTCATGGTGTAACTAGTATGACTCCAATTTCACCTTTTAATTCAAAATTTACATTAATTTTAGTAAAACCAATTGACATAATATATAACAGTGTTTCATTTTCCTTGTATTTGTGTCATAAACTTTAATTAATTTAAATTCTATATTTGTATATTTTTTTGGTATTTTTTTTGTATCTGCTGATGTTGTGTGTTGTTGTAGCACACAACTCCTATTTCTGGTGATATAGTATGTTGTAGTATCACACTGCAGTTTTCACCTTTATCAGTGCTACAAAATGCACTAATAATGGTATGATTTATCAACACTTTTAAAGTTCCTTTAATGATATCCTTTATCAGTTCTTATAAAGGTGTTGATAAATTCAATCGTTATTAGTTCGTTTAAATGCGATGACAAATCATACTTTTATTGGTGTAAATAGAATCTTTGATAAATCATACTTCTATCAGTGATTTAAAAGCTCTGATAATAAACACAATTTATCTACACTTTTTAAAGTGCTGATAAAGGGTATATTGATTAGCACTAAATAAAAGCATGGGTAAATGATATATTTTATTAGAGCTTATATTTATGCTGATAAATATACCCTTTTTCAGTTCTTTTTTAGAGCTGATAAAGTCTTTGGACTTTTAACCATGCTAACGTAGTCAGTGCATTTCAAACACTGATAAAGGATGATTCTAGCACTATTAAAGGTTTGTTTTTTAGTAGTGACTAGAATGATGCTTTTTCCATACAATACTTTCTCTTTTCTATCCACAATTTTCATCGGGATATATACCAACGAAGAATCTAGCTCTAGTTCAACATGATTCCATAGAATTATGTGGTCAAGATCAGGCTGATACCTTTTTAGTTGAGATACATGAATCATATTGTGCACTGTACTAAACTGTGGTGGTAATTCTAACTGATATTCCACATAACCAACCCATTTTAGTATCTCAAAAGGACTATGTATTTAGGAGATAAAACTCTCTATTTGCAAAAATTTAAATGACCAAACCTTGGAGATATCCTCAAGAACACATGATCACTCAACTCTAATGACAATTATCATCGATGATGATCCGCATAAGATTTCTGATTACTCTAAGTCTTCTCCATCCATTTCTTGATAATCTAAATATTCTCTATTATTTCTTGTATATGTCTTAGCCCAATTAGTGAATCCTCACCTATTTCCTCCTAAAAAAATATAGAATGAAAAGGATTCCCATATAATGCTTCAAAATGAGCCATTTTTATCAAGGCTTGATAACTGTTGTTATACGAGAACTCCACTTACGACACATGCTCTTCTTGTGAGCCACCAAAATCCATTATGCAAGCCTCCAACATGTCTTCCAACATTTTTATCATCCTTTCATATTGTCTATCTATTTGAGAGTGATTCATCATACTCATTGTCAACTAAGTCCCAAGGTCATTCGGTAAGGCTTCCCAAAAATGAGTTATAATCCTTGGATCTCTATCTGACACTATCAAAACCGGTATGCCATGCCTTTTTATAACTTCACGAATATAGATTTTTTAAAATACCTCCACTGTATAAGATTCATTAATTAGAATGAATTTAACCGACATGGTGAGATGATCCACTATCATCCATATGGCATAGTATTTATGAACCATTCTTGGGAGAATTATTACAAAATCCATCGCTATCTATTACTATTTCCACAAAAAAAAATATTAAAGACTGTGTCATATATATTAGTCATTTATTCTCTACCTTAACCATCGAAAATTTTAAGCATCTCAAAATGAACTCAGACACTTTCCATTTCATATTGACCCACCAAAACTATTCTTTCAAAGCCTTATGCATCTTTTGTATTCTAGGATAAATAGACCATCTCGAATAGTGGTATACATGAAGAGGTTGTTCCTGACAATCCATAGGTATGACCATCTGATTTCTGAACCACAACACTAAACTCCCATCTAGTATATAGACCTCAATGGTCTCCCCACCATTTAATTTTGACCTCATCACCACATATTTTAAATCAAACTTCTATTCTTCTTTAACTATCTTTTCAAGATCAAGAATCAATGAAATTGAAATGAAAACTACAACATCACTTTTTTCTGCACATTTTAATTTCATGTCATCTAGGACTGATATAAAATGCCACTCATATAAATGTTCTTTTTCTAACTAAGAAAATGACATTATTCTTAATGCATCTTCCACTGAATTTCCCTTTCCTAATGTATACATCAATTCAAATTGAAACATTTGTAGATACTCCATCCATATTCTTTGCCTCATGTTTAAATTCCATTGTGAGAAAATATTCTTCAAGCACTTATGATCCATGAGCACTGTAAATTTTTCACCAAATAGGTAATGATGACAAGTATTTAAATCATGGACTACATCAGCTAACTCCAAATAATTTGTGGGGTAGTTCTACTCATTAACCCATAATTTCCTTTTGATATAAGCAACAACATTATCTACTTGCATGAGAACACATCCCCACACTGATCTTGAAGCATCACAATACACCACAGAACATTATCCTGATTCTAGAAAAATAAATATTGGTGTTGATGTAAGTAAAACCATAAGCTCTTGAAAATACTTCTAACATTCCTTTTTCCATTATAATAGAAAATTATTCTTTTTCAAATATTTCATGGGTGAATCTATTTATGAAAAATCACACTCAAAGTGTCGATAATAACCAACTATACCAAATAAAAATCATATATTGAAGACATTCTTTAGTGGTTCCCAAGAGATAATGACCTCTATCTTTTCTAGATCAACAAAAACACCATTTTCAGAAATTATATGTCAAAAAAAGTTTACATATTTTATCCAAAAATCACACTTTGATAATTTGGCATACAAATGATGATCCCTAAGGATTCCCAACACTATCTTCAAGTGTCATTCATGTTCAACCCTTGTCCATGAATACACCAATATTTTACCCAGAAACACCACCACAAAAGAATCCAGATTTCTTAGAAATATCTGATTCATCAATGATATAAATATTTATGGTGAATTTATAAGACTGAAAGGAATAACCACATATTCATAATGTCCATATATTCATCTAAAAGCTATCTTTATAATATCTTCTTTTTGAACCCACAATTGGTGATATCCGGATCACAATTCAATTTTATATAACTATCGAGCCCCCTATAATTGATCAAATAGATCATCAATTCATGGAAGTGGATATATATTCTTTATCATAACTTGGTTGATCTTATGATAATCAACACACAACTAAAGAGTTTCATCCAACTTTTAGAAAAAAAAATATTAGAGCTACCCACAGAGACGTGCTCGGTCAAATAAAAACTTTTCTTTCCAGATCTTCTAATTATACTTTCTATTACATTAATTAAGTTGGCTATATTTAATAATAATGAAGAGAAATATTAATGATCCCTTAGAGGAGATCAATCATAAATTTCACTTCCTTTACAGGTGGAAACCCTATGATATTTTCTTGGAACATATATCGAAACTGATCTGAAACTTCTTAAAATATGATATTCTCAATCTCTTACATCAATGACAAGTAAAACTCTACCAACTAGTATGATATCGTTCCAACTGGTGGTGAAAATAATCCCATTTCACATGCCATTATATTCTTTTCTCCTTGAAATAGATGCTTGACACCATATTCAATCGTGAAATAGACCCATTAAGTATAATAATTGATGTGAAGCTTGAGAATCATAAACCAATCCAAACCAAGGATTATATCAAAAAAATCCATCTCAACCATAGATAAATCCCATTTTATCTCTACTCCTTCAATATTTATAGAAAATTCTATACACATGAATTCTTGACACTCTCATTGAATAATAGGAGTTTTATGTTTTATCACAGAAAGAATCATCTCAACTTTTAATCTCATAGAATCAAAAACGCGAGAAAAAATAAAGAAATGGGGAGAACTTTAAACAAAAAACAATTTCATAAAGATATAATTCAAAACAATCATATCTTTCATGATCATTGGTCTAAAATAATCATCTACCATAACTTGTTCATCTATATATAATTTCTCTATCATTGTAGTTTGTTCCTTATTTCCTTGTTTAGATTTCCCTTACTAAGAAGTCATGGTATTCCTAGAATCACTATTGCTAGATTTTTTCTACTAATGAGACTTATTATTCTTCCATTATTCTATTAAAGGTTATGGTGCATGCAACACCTAAGAAGTTTCTTGAACATATAACCTTGGATCACTACGACAATAGCATTAAAGATTCCCCATATGATTTTAGTTGTGGCATTGTTTAGGTGGTTTTGTAAACTTACACTTCATTTTTTCAAATGAACCACATTAAAAACATCTAGGTTGGCTCTTTGGTTTAAGAGGAAGATTTTCCAATATAGTTTTTAGATTCTAAGTTATACTCCCCCTTGGAACTAGGTGTCCCTATTCCACTTTCTCCTAACATTACAGTTTTGACCATTTCCTATGTGAATCAAGAAACCACCTCCCCTCATAGTTCTTGATATGTCCCTTTCTTCCAACATAACTCTATTTACCATCTCCATATAATCCATAATATAAAGAACAACACTATTGGGAAAAATCTCCTACCTCATCCCTGATTTGAATATGCATGCCTTCAAGGAAGTACTATCAGCAACCTCGAGTGAAAAGCATACTATATTCATGAACTTAGCTTCATAATCCATGAAAAAAATATTTTATTTCTTCAAAATGAATAATTTTATCATTATTTGAATTCTTAACATATGAGGATAGAATTTTTCATTAAAAAAATCCTCAAAATCCCTACATTCCTTTCCTTGGTCTGATTTATCCTGAACTGCTAAATCCCACCACCGGTGTGCAATATATTCTAGCATGTAAGATTAGATATTGACTTTTAACTTTATAGTGTTCTAATTAAATAGAAGATACAATTCATCCTATTAATCCACACTTCTTCCTTCTCTGGTTTTGAATCACCCTAAAAGATAGTGGCATTCTTCTTCTGGAATTATACTAAATGATCTACTTGCCTTGGATGATCCCTCATGTTCCCCATATACATGGCTTGAAAAACTTGGACTATACTCTAAACCAACTCTTGGTTCACCTGTTTCTTTAGTGAAACCATATTATCAGTAGCTTCTTCTAGTTGTTTTCTACGATTCTTATTGGGTTCCATTGTCTAGAAACACATCAATATCATAAGTCTTACTCTTTAGAAACTAAAGGATTAACAAATTTCAAATTATACCACATCATGCTATCCCATTATAGATTTCCAAAACAATATTTGTTTGGTTCAACTTTTTTTTAAAATCTCTAATTTCTTTGAAAATCAATCTATATTCTAAATACTGCAACCATAATCTTTTTCAAAATATCACATTTCATTAAAATTTAATCATTTCTCAAAAATCCACATTTACACACCAAAATCATAAATCATTACTCAAAATAAAATATGCAATCCAAGTGGGAAGTCATTCCTCTAATGGGTGTCATGCTCATCTCATTGGATAAATCCATTAAAATGAGATTCCAAATTCTATAAGTGTCTCCAACTTTTGTATCCAACTCCGTGGTAACATGAAGTTCAGAATAAAATTTTTAGCTACATATTTTTACGCTCTACATTTCAAGTCCCAAAAATACTACTCATTTCTATGATCCCAACTCAATGAATAGACCATAATGAATTTAAAACCAAGACTGAAAACCAATACCAAGTCAATGACCTACCAATAATTATACTACTTTTTACATAGAGGAAGGACCCAATTGATACCACCTCTATCAAACTGATTTTTGGACTAAACAAAATTGATATCACTTGTAACATCATGCCCCTCCTCATTGTCTTGAGAATGTGTAGCAACATTAATTGGACTTAAGTGACATTACCAAGATGAAAAAGGCTAGAAATAAATTTTGAAGGGCTTAAATATATGTGGGGAATGATTTTCCCTTGAAAATAAAATAACCAACCAAAAAATCCATAACCAAATAACCAACTATGTGATATATGATATCAATGAAAGAAAACTCAAACAGAATCATTGATATTAAAATCATACTAAAACCAAAAATTATATTAGAAGAAAAATATATCAAAGTACACAGTGGAAGATAAAACTATAAAAACTCAAGAAACCAACTACATGCTCTAATTCTAACTCCATGCCAAGTATCTTGAAGCCCCACTAGAGAAGTGTGATACATTACTTTTTCCCATGTCCTGATAAAAAACATATGAAAAAGCACCAAAGTACAAAATAAGGGGTGAGTAATGAAACTTAGTATATTTTACCCAATAAATTACCTATTTAAGCCACTGGGATATAACAATTTAGCACATTTACACAAAATAGTTTATATAAAACAATTTCTAAAATAGTTTATATCAAAATATAAACAGTTTTCATATCAAAGAGTTTTCCAACAAATGTAGATCAACCAAGGAAAACAACCAAACAAATCATTAAACCCATTTCAAAAGTTCAATTTTAAATAATCCATTCCATTCCACATATCCACACAACCAACCATGCATTCCACATAAACCTCATATTACTCATAATTGGTGAGTCATCCTGGCACTAAGTTGTCACTTAATGAACCATTTTATGGGGGAGATCCATAACCGTTATACATAATAATAATTATGAGGGATAATCCTAACCCTTATCCATCCATAATTCACATGAAGACATGCAACTATTTTCCTAAAACCCAATGCTAAAAAACTATTTCAATAAAACCACATTTTATTAAAACCCCCTTTTCAATAAACCAATTAAATAAATTTTAATAAAACCTTCCTTTTATTGAAAAAATTTAAATGAATCCATATTACCATATTCTACAGAATTCAAATTTAAAAATCCATATTTTAAAATCCAGAAATCAATTCTCATTGCACAACCAATTTTACACAATTCCACAATTCTGCCAAAAACTCGTAAAACATCACTAAAGAAGGTTCACCATGCTTTTTAAAAAAATTTAACTTCCAAATCCAATCAAAGAAACAATTTTAAACTAATACATCATGTTCTAAATATATTAATTGATAGTTAATCCACCTACCTTGGGTTCTAGGATGATAATAAAGAATGGAACATAAACTCCAACAAAAATGGGTCAAATATATACAAACCCTCCATATATCTCTTCCCCTGTTAATAAAAATACCAAAACTAATCATATTTTTCATCAACTATTTAGATCTATCCACAACAAACATATATCTATGAAACTAGAGAGCGGTAATTAGATCTATGTAAAACCAAGCAAAACCCCCAAGAACAACCAAGAATGATCACTTACCATGAGAATATGTCTTCAAATAACCATGTGAAACATTTTTAACCCTATTGGATTTATTGGATAATCATTATTAGCCTTTGGGAATAGATAATCTCGAATTAGAGCTTCATAGGAGAGAAAAAATGAGGCTTTATAGATTAAAACGCGTGAGATCAACGATTTTAGGATCTCACTTTTAAATCATGAATGATTAATCACATGGTTAGGAAAACTATGTGCTAACCATACACCATACACTTCCTAAAAGATGAACCTTTCACAGTTGGATCTCATGATTTCAAAACTATGCACCAATTGTGTCAAATCCCACTGTCCAACATAGTACGGATTCTTCTAGGATTTTGCATGGTTTAGACAAACCGTGTGCCTTACCTTTATCCCATATATCATTGTTAATTGTTTCTTATAGGTGTTTCATGGTTTTCAAAAACTTTGAACCAACCATGAACCCTTATAAATTCCCCAATAAATCAAAAGTTATCCAAAATCTCCCAAACATCACCCATAAAATTCAAGTACATAAAAAACAATAAATAAAGGGTTAATTACTTGAAATCGAGGGTTATAAACTTTTATAGGAATCCAAATATCAAATAATGGCCATGGTGGTGAATAATATTTGTTATTTTATATGATAAAAAGTACATTCCCTTTGTCATTTTGTAAAGAAAGTCAAACGTTTCGTACCAAAAACATAAAAATATTCCTTCTTAAAAACCGTTGAATGAAATTCAAAATATACATAAAATTTTCTTTATAATCTTTTTATATCATTATAAATAAATATGTAAAACAATATCAAAAATATTTACATGTAGAAAAATATTTCACAATTAAATCTTTAAACATTCAATGTGTCTGATACCACTTTGAACATTTAAATCATATTCTATATGAAAAATTACATTTACCAAAAAAATTAATTAACATTATTATAGATAAAAATTTGTAATTAAGTGACATATTTTCTATATATACACCTTATAAAAGAATAAAGATATATATCATCAATAAATGCCTAAGTGGAAGGAGATTGAGACGGAATCCTTTTCCTTGAGTCTGAATCATCACGTACAATATTTATCTTCCTAAACAATAAATATAGGTTAATTATTTACTTTCTTGAGATCCTTAGTTATTTTTATTATTCATTTTACATCCCTTATTACCAATTTATAACAATTTCTTAATTATTTAAGTTCATGTTATATGTTTTGTCGATATTCAATAAATGAGTCTAAAATGAATTTGGTATGCTGTCAAAATTCAAAATGGCCATATTTACATCATCTACATAATAATATTTATTAAATAATAAAAAATTTAATACATAAACTATACTTTAAAATCCATCCATTAAATATGGATATAAAAAATGAATAATATTACAATCATAGTGATGGTAAGTCGTACGTACGCATGAGTTGCATTTTCATTTTTCAATGATCATTATGGGAAGATGCTAAATATTATTCTATAAATCTAGAATGATCATAGTAACATTAATATCATATTAATAATTTAAAAATACTTATATATATTATCCATGTGATGTGGTGATTAAAAATGAATTGCATCACTTTTTGGTGGTGATATTTCACACATAGGCAAAAACACCGTTATCATTTTAATGTGCATAGAAAGTAAGAACGTAAAAAATTTATAATTAATTTATAATAATAAATATGTCATTAATTTAACATATAATAATTAATTACATAATTATAACAAATATTGAGATATGGTGATGGAAAATGAATTATATTGATACGTGGATGTGATAATTAACAAGTACACCTGAACGATTAATTCTTTCCCATTTGATGGAATTGGATATGTATTTAGGTGAAGATATTAAAATAATAACATCTCGGTATATTAAGGATACTAGATTCATTATTTATTCATGTATGAAGAATATTTTATGTAATTGGAAGAATAAATAAAATAGAAAAACTTAATTAAAAATGATACCTCTTCTTTGGACTGTCTCCTTTGATTATCACCTTAACACCACTAAAGAAGGTGTTATACCTAAAATAAGGCCTGTATAATGTAGGTTGGGGTTATATGAAGATATTTTTATATTTTTTTTCTAAACAAAATAGGTTTTTAAGTGTTAAGAATATAGAATAATGGGTTTCCTTTTATAGGAGAGGGGAGGGACACTCTTGGAATTCTTTAAAACATTAAATTAATATAAATTAATTTTCCTTTAAAAATGGATCCAAATTGAGTATTTTGATGGTAGTATGATTATGGTTCTAAATCCATTCATCTGATGAAAATTATTCATGGTTTGAATAATTTTTAATCATTATTATTTTTATAACCCATATTTTTCTTTTTTAATTCTTACTCTAATATCATGTAATTTACAATTTGTGTGTAAATATAATTACTATAAAATGATAAACGAATAATAAATGATTCCCTGATGAAATTTTGAGACTTATCCCAATAATTTGGCCAAAATTATATTTTTTATAAATTTCATTTCATTTAATACAATATTTCATATTTTAAAATATCATTAGTGTCAATTTTGAAACTATTCATTATTTGACTTTTTTAAAAATATCATATCATTTTGATAACTTCAAACCAATTACTTTAAATCATAAAAAAATTCATATTAATCCATAAAATTCATAGATGAAATTAATTATATTAAATTATATTGATTGTTATATATTTAATATTATTTATTTGATTCTTCCATTAATTAAACAATTAATGCATTATAATTATGTCACCTTTAAGGTAATCATCTTATAACTAACAATTATAAGTAAATTACCATGATTTAGATAAATAATTTATATTCAAAATTACTACTAATAGTAGAAATTATCCTATATATAACCCCATATTAAAAATATTTTACTTGTTAAAAATCTAAGTGTGACAAAATTTACTTTTCATTGAATATAATATTATACAAGGGTTAAATTCCACCATGTGGCTCAAATTGGACTTAAAATCATCCCAATGATTTTTTTTCTCAAAACAACTCATAAAATAAAATTAGGAGACGTATTAGGGTATTTTTATAATATTTATAATATTATTTATACCGTTAATTACCTGATTTACCATTAACTCTGGTAATAAAAACAATTTCTAATGTAACTATTCATATTTTCCAATAAATAAGTTGACCCTATTAGATCATGAATATCATACTAATTAAATCCTTGTATGTCCATTTTTTCTACTTCAAAATATTGACGTGGATAAAAATAATTTAAAATTAATCATGTTGACGGATTGAGAAAATGAGTTTTGGAAGAAAAAATGTTCAAAAATTCACCATATTTTTATATCTATTTTCAATATGAAATTGAATATAATGACTTAAATTGGATTAAATGATAATGAAATTAATTTAATTATACTTTAAAACCATTAAAATATATTATTTAACATTATAAATAAATTTGGGGAAATGTAGTTTTCAATTAAACTGCATTATTTATTTACTATTCATCAAAATATAAATCTTATCAGAAAAATAACAAAAATTAAACCAAATTAAATTTTGATACTCTATTTTTAATTAATATGTTTATTTTTTCAAATATAACTTATAAAATTGTCAAAACTATATTTAAAACACGGTTTCCATTAAAAGGCAACAAAACTGGACTTTTAGAACAAATACATTATTTATCTATAAAATTGAATTTGTTCTTATAACATGTATATAAATCATATAATATGAATTCTAAATAATATATTGAATTTATATTACATTAATATAATCCAACAAGAGTGATTTTATTTTTTTATAAACTTAATTATTCTCATTCGAATAGTTTTCCATACAAAGACATTGTTTATATTCAATTGGTTTTTATTTTCATTTATAATTAATTTTGTAACCAATGAATCATTATATAAATATTTGTAATACTTATTTTCATAATTTTTTAATAATTTTCATTCCCCCATTCAAACATCTAGGTTATAATAGTAACTTATTAATAATAATATTTAGTTGTTCGCCTAAACTCGATGTGGTGTATCATGTTTGTTATAGTGTTTCCTTCTTAAAAACATAGTATGTTGTATTATTCCCCATAATAAATTTTCCCATCACAATTTTACATCCGGATCTAAAACTAGGGGTTTCATTTTTCAACATTCATTTGTTGAAATCTCACATTGGAAAAAGGGTCAGTAAAACATCTACTTTAAAATAAAGGCAAGTATAATGGTCACTTGAGATAACACATACTACGGTTCCATGTAGTAAAACATGTGCATGGAATATAAAAAATAACCATAAATTTCTGAGAGAGAGTGATATAAAACATTTTATTTATAAATTTAATAATCAAAAAACTATAAATATGTTATGTGATAAAAGATCATTGATCCCTTCATAAGAAAAGTGAAGGGATAAAATTTTTTGTTTTAAGATCTACTTCATATAGTTGAGGAATTATTTTATTACCTAAACTATGAACATAATGAAACAAGCTTACTTGACATTTATAGTTTCACTCTTTAATCAATTTTCACCACAAAATCGTCTTTTTTCTCTAAACAATGAGTATTTAAGATGAATTTTTCACACCTAAAGCACTAGAATAAACTTTTAGAGAATCACAAAATCAACTATATATTTCTTCTATCTTGAAACATTAACCAAAACCAAAATTCTTTAAATAATATAAAATAATACCCCAAAAATAATAAACCTTTATATAAAGAAAACTACATTAATCTCCAAAATTCAAAAGTAATACCAAAAGTTCAACATAGACTATTCAAAAAATAACTATCCTTAAAATTTCTCAAAATGTTCCAAACTAATTTTTAAACCCAAAAATGTATAATAATTTTATCACACAGTATTAGAAGATAAATTATAACATTTATCTCCAAAAAAAAATAATTACTCTTAAAGTCTTATAACAAAAATTTATTTCCCATGTCACATATTCTCTAAGTTAAGATAATCAATTTCATAAATAAGCTGAATCACTATCAATCCATAATAAAATAATAGATTAATCTAAATATAATTCAATCTTTTCTCCCCAAATAAAATCCAATAGTAGTATATTTACCTTAATCTTATAGGATTCCAAAAAATATTGAACGCCTTCTGAAACCATATTAACCACTTAATCACCAAATAATTTTCCAATCAAATTGTTATCTATTAGATAAAACATATGTTCCCGAAAATCAACTTATTATTAATCCATAAAATTGTGTAACTAAAAATGAAAAATCATAATAACTAGGACTTCACACAGTCTAGTGATATGTGATGCAACCTTATATCCCTTTAGTTATGGGTTCAATTACCACAGTCTTATCAGAAGAGATGGGTTTTCACCCATCTTGTGGGTTGTCTGATTTCTAAAACTATTTAATTAACATAACACTCCAAAAATATGATAAATTACTAAAAAATACCATAACATGTTTTAACCTCAAAGATTGTATCATACCTTTCATTTTTCATCCTTGAAAGTAATAACCCATAATTACCTAAAAAATAAATGTCTCCAAAATTTCCCTTAATGACCATAAAATTTCATAACATAGAGCCTAAAAATGTGTTTCAAATACATTTAAATTTTGATTATCCATAAAATTATAACCTCATTATGATATACATAAATCATAAAAAATATCATAATCTCCAAACTTGTTTAAACTCTGCTCTAATACAAATTATAAGGTCCCAACCGTAAATATTACATATTCTACTTTTTTTAAAACTATAAATCACATTATTTTACAAAATAGATTTTAGGTCTAGAGTTTTATTGAATTATGAAAATCTCTTTAAAAGTAAACCCACGAATTAAAATGGGACACTTCTATATAGTATTCATTTTTTCACCAAAGGAAAACCTTTTAAAATAAAACTTGGTTTCTTTTCTTAACACATATTAAATAATTTTATAATGACAACTTATTTTTCCTTACTAATATTTAATCCCTATGAAAAAAATTAAATCGTGGTATGATCATAAAAATATCAGTAAGTTAGATAAAATAATGAAAGAACCCATTTTTCTATGATTACTTTATACCCATGGAAAACTTTTCACAAAGTAATAATTTTCAACCTCAAAACATAAGCTCTTTAGCTTACCTCATAAAATAATAATATTCTTTTAAAAAATAATAGAAAACATAAACCATAATGGTAAATTGTGGCATAAATTCTATTTGACTCTTATATTAGCTTTCACAACTATATAGGGAGTAACCCTCATCGTTATATTTGGAATACCCATCGTAGTATATTCTCTTAATCTCTTAGGAGAAACCATACTAATTAACTAGGTCTCATCACCCAATGCATTGGAGAGAAATCACGAGCTCACAAACCCTTATTTTATCATGGGACCACCAATACTCCTAAAAAATTAATATGAACCAAAACATAATCATAACATAAATAACAATCATAAAGGAAAAATAACATTTCAACTTTGAAATCTCATTTCATTTTTTATTGAAATAATCACTCCACTATCAAAACTCATAACAAGAAAAAAGGAAATAGGGTATTATTTTCAAAAAAAATTAAGGCATTTATAGTAATTAAAATATCAAAAAATGGTTACTGCTGTGGAGAATGTTTTGTCACTATATATGTTAAAAAGAATATTCCTTCTGTCATTTTGTAAATAAAGTCAAACGTTTGTACTGAAAACATAAAAATATTACTTTTCTAAAACCTTTGAATAAAATTAAAAATTTATATAAAATTTACTTTATAATCCTTTTATATCCATATAAATAAACATGTAAAATAATATCAACAATATTGACATGGAGAAAAATATTTAATAATTAAATCTTTAAACATTCAAAGTGTCCCATACCACTTTCAACATTTAATTGATTTTCTACACGAATGAATACATTTAACAAAACATTAATGATCATTATTATAGATAAAATATCTATATTAAATTTCATATTATCTTTATGTACCCGTTATAAAATAATAAAGGGGTATATCATAATGAAATGCCTCAATGAAAGGAGACTAAGATGAAATCTCTTACCTTGAGTCTGAATCATCACGTATAATATTTATCTTACTAAATAATAAACATAGATTAATTATTTAAATTATTGAGAACCTTATACACTTTTATTATTCCTTTTATATCACTTATTATAATGTTATAACAATTACATAATTATTTACGTTCATGTCATATATTTTGTTGATTTTTGGTATATGAGTCCAAATGAAATTTGGTATGATGTCAAAAGTAAAAATGTTCATAATTACATCATCTCCATAATAATATTAATGAAATAATAATAAATTCAATACAACAATTATACTTTTAAATAAATCTATTAAACTTGTATATGAAAAATGAACAACGTTGGAATCATATAGAGGGTAAGTCGTATGTACGCATGAGTAACATTTTCATTTTTAAATGATCATTATGGAAAGAAGGTAAATATTATTTTATATTTACAGAATGCTAATAATATAATTAATTTCATATTAATAATTTAAATATATTTATATATATTATCCATGTGATGTGGTGACTAAAAATGAATCACATCGCTTCATAGAGGTGATAGTTCACACGTACGTATGAACAACGTTATCATTTTTATGTATATGGAAAGTAAGAAAATATTTGATATATTATTATCTTATAATGATAAATATGTCATTAATATCATATATAAAAATTAATTATATCATTATAACCAATCTTAGGATACGTTGATATAAAATAAATTATATCTGTTCGTGGAGCCATAATTCACACGTACACGCGAATGATTAATTATTTCCCAATTGATAGAAGTGAATATTTATTTGGGTTATGATATTAACATAATAAAATCACAGTATAATTATGATATTTGAGTTTTTATTTCATCATTTATTAGGAAGATTTTAAGTAACTGTATGAATAATTAAAATAAAAATAGTTAATTAAAAAAGGATGCCTCTTATTTAGATGGTCTCCTTTGATTATCACCTTAACACCACTAATAAGGGTTTTATTCCTAAAATAAGGCCTGTATAATGTCGGGATGGATTATAGTAATGGATTTGGAAAGATATTAGATAAACCAAATGGGTTTTAATGTGTGAATAATAGATAAGAATATTTGTCCTTTTATTAGAGAGGGGAGGGGCACTTTTGGAGTTGTAACACCCTGAGCTTCCATGATACGCTTCTCATTCAATAATGTAATAGCTTGCATTGTACGCAACATCGAGTTCTAACACACTGCAACTAATAAAAGTAGCTGTTATGAATAGTAATAACCACTTTTTAAATTTATAGAAATTTTATATGTCAAAATGGACTTCATTTTTTAAATTATCCTATGTTGAATTTTTTGTAATTTTCTGAGAACTTCAAAAATTTTATGAATAGTGAAAAATACTTAAAACAACTTTTTTAATAAAAATAATATATAGTGATAAGTTATACTATTGAGTGGTTTTAAAGTATAATTAGAATATATTTTTACCATTTTATCCAATGGTGGTCATTAGAATTAATTTCACTTTGAAATTGGACATAAACAATTGTCAATCTTTTGATATAAATTGTTTCTTAAAAACACGATATTTGTTGTGACAGCCGGAATTAATTTTAAAATTAATTAATGCTAATTATATGTTTGGAATTTTATAAAATAGACATCATTTTTGAATTTGGAATATCAATTATAGCTTAGGGTGAAATTTTGGCATTGTTCTGAAAAACTTCAATTTTTGATGAATAGTGAAACCACTAAGTGGTAGTTAAATAACTGATTTTTCGTTTAAATGAAATATTACCACTTTTGTGATTTGATTTTAAAAAATCCGACATACATGGTTGTCATTAAGAAGTAAAATATGGTTCAATGAGATTAAAATAATTTTTTGGTGAATAGTAACTTTTAAGTTCTTAATCGCGATTAGAGGTAATTAGTGTAGTTTAAGGTAAAAATAATGTTTTAATAATATGAGATGAGCTTGACACATGTCCTACCCTCATTTTATGAGTCATGTCCGACCAAGACAACCCATGGGTCAACTTGGGGACCCCATGGAGCCACTTTAGTTGGAAAATGACATTAATATATATTTATTTAATGTTAAAATTAAATTGACACAAACATGAGTTGTTTTACTAAAACAGATTTTAAGTGGGGTTACACAAGTCCAAAATTTGATTATAAACATTAATTAGAAATCTAAAAATATTTACTACATCATAGTATTTGTTTTATAATTTTTAGACATTAAATAAATTAAATTAGTTATGACATCATTATGATGCAGCGATGACCTCATTATTTAACGATTTTAATAAAATGAAAAGATAATGTAAAATCCAAGGCTTAAACTTGTCCAAAGACTATTGGATGGGTATATTTCGAACCCTTATCACCTTATCCACGATGTATATAAGTTTTGGACCTTTAGAATCCGAAAAGCATTGTGTAATAATGTAACATTTCAATCTTTCCAAAAGAGCCCCTCCTCTCCACTTATAAAAGGCCCCCACCTCTCCCACCTTATTCACACCTTCAAGCCATTTGGCTCGGACAAACTCTGCCCAAATACTCTCCCAACATCCCCCTCTTACTTCTAGAAGCCTCACTTTGTGCATAACTCTTCCCAAGGAAGCCTTTGGCTCAAATCAAAAAGAGTTACCCGATTTTGAGGTAATGTCTTCTCTAATGTTGTTTTGTATTATTTTTCTTCTCCAACCCCCTAAACTCTTTTTATTCATTTCTTTTGTAACAACACAAGTATCCTCAATATAATAGGATGTTGTTATAAGAAGTATTATAGCTACACTTACACACACCTACATCTAATGGTTAAAGAACATACGGTTTCTGTGGATGGCGAATTTCTGCCTCACGAAACGATGATTGTTCAACACTCATATAACACCTTCAAAGGTGGCCATTAAGATGTCACTATATTTATATATGATATATAATATGTTTATGTTTTACTTATACTTCTTTATTTCTCATTTATGTCATACTTTATGATTTCCATTATGGGTAAAACGCGATAATTTCATTTTAGGAAGTGCGGACTACCGCCCCCTCAAAGTGATTTGAATCGTTAATGTCATATGTGAGATGTATAAAGGATGGAGTAAATGTTATTATAAACTATATTATACTGGAATTATATTATACATTTATATCATTATGATTTCATTCCATTAAATACGAAATAGAAATGAAAGTAGCGTTCATGCGTACGTACGGCTTACCGTCTCCATGAACGGTGCATTTCATTTCTTACCTCTAAATGTTATGTGACAATATGAATGAATGTATATACTGGATATATATCATATATATTATATCTACATCATGAATATAATTCTGGATATAATGGATATTTCACCACATGAACAACTTGTAATTATAAGAATTTTATCGTTGACTCAAGTACCAAAGATCGACAAAACGACCATTATTAACTTAAATAATTACATAATGTTCATAACATTGTAATAAGTGATATAAAAAGGATAATGAAATTAAAAATGGTTCTTAATAAGGTATATATTAACTCTAGTTTATTATTCAGGAGGTTAAAGAATGGTTGAGTCAAGTCAGACACGAGTTAAGGGAATTTTTAACACAATTTCCATTCTTTGGGTTAATCTCCTACTTTCAAATTATGTCATGATATTATTATGTCTTATTTTGTATTCTTTATGTGTACCTATAGTTAATACACATAATATATCTATTTTATTTTAAAAATGATCTTTTTAAGGACTTCTTCTCAATCCCCTTTCATTGAGTCATATTTGGTTTTATACAAAACTTTCTTTTATACGGTGTATAAACCCCTTTGACTTTTACGTTTATTCAAAAGGAATCATTTTTATATGAAGCGTTTTACTAAACGACAAAAATAGAATGTTTTTCTTTCCGTACATATGCGGCGACAACGACTTCTCCGCCGCCGTGACCATTATTTGAGTTTCGGCTTCCTCTACAAGCCATCATTTTTTTTAATGAAAAATAAATACAATGTTTTAACTTTCTTAAATTTTGATATAGAAAATGGTTTTGAAAGCGTTTTTATCAATGTGTTGTATTGATATCTTGTGATTGAAATGTGGAAATGTTATGTTTCCTTTATTCATGTTTTATGTGATACGATTATGTTATGGTTTATGATATGTTTAAACCTATTCATATGAGGAATGTATTGGACTTAATAAGTGACGGGTGGAGCCCGCTATAGCTCCTCGATGCATCGGTAGGTCTCATGAGACAACTAGACGTGGAATTGGCCGAGGCCCTTTCCCAATTTTATTTATGGTTTTGGCTGAAGCCTTAATCATTTTAGACGTCTTGGCCGAGGCCTTGACAAAATGTTTCAGAATGTCTGGCATTATACATTCCCTCATTATGAAAGTGGTTATTGATATTGCATGTGATTATTCGACTAGTAGAATATCCATGTGAATAAGTAAATGGCATTATCTCGTTTTACTTTTGCCATATTATGTTGAAGTTCATGTTTAAAAGGCTTTTTTTTAGTTATACACTTCCTTAAATGTTAATGTTTATTTATGAAAGCTTCCACATTATTGTTATCCTTACTGAGCATCTGAGCTCACCCCTTTCAATGTTTTAATATTTTCCAGGATGTGAAGAAGTATTTTATGAATGACCTGCAGGGATAGTCCGAAGAGGATATGAGTGTGGACCATGGAGACTTTGTTATTGTAGTTTTTCACTTTATGATGTAATGTAACGTTTACGAATATATCTAGTGTTTACAAGGCTACTAAACTAATCGGTCTTTCGAGACTTGATCTTTTGTGATCATGCCAATGTTACGAAGTAACGCACCGGCTCTGGGTAGCTGGGGTCGGGGCGTTACAGTTGGTATCATAGGCAGTTTAGTACTAACCTTGGAAGCTAGATTTAGATAAACTCGGATTAGAGCACATAGCCCGAAGATAGACTTTAAGGATTAGTATAGAAGAACATCCTAGAATTTTGGTATTATAGAGATTTTGTGAGTTTTCCGAGCAATACATCCCTGTCTGGATACGAGCAGGTAGAGGCGGCTCTGGAATAGATGTACCTAGGGGTAAAACTCGAAAACACCGCTTTGAGCTAGACTCAAATGGGAACTGTTGCACGACAACGGGCCTTGCTGCACTCTTGGTTACGACACTCCAGGGGGTTATGCTTAGGATAATTCTCATTTTCTTTACAAACCACTATGAACGGTTATGAGTATATACTTCCTCAAATAAAACATTTCTTTTTATGATTATGGATTATATCCATAAATAGTTCAATTTATGTAAAGTGTTTTACAAGTATGGAATTATGTATTTTGATTCATAAACTAATCTAGTTTATGGCATTGTATAGAAATGGCGCCCAGTAGAAGGAATGTGAACTCCATCAATACGTATGATCCAAAGAGTAAGAAGGATCATATCTTTCATGGAATTAATCCAACATTTAGAAGTGAAATATTCTCCCTTGTGTTATCAACATATGAAGAAATAGTATCATGTGTTGATAAGATAAGTAGAGAATTCTCTGAGTCTTATGGATTTGAAGGGATGAAAGAGAAGAAAAGGATGGAAGAGAGAATGATGGATAAAGGGACGATGGAAAAGAAGAATTTTCCAATATGTGATAACTGTGGGAAGAAACGCCTTGGAATTTGCCTGAAGGGAATGGGAGTTTGTTATAAGTGTGGAGAAAAAGGACACCAAGTGCGTGACTGGAAGGGTAAGAAAAAGGTTTCAAATGTACAATGCTTCATCTGCAAGGAGTGGGGACACTACGCAAACCAATGTTCAAATCATCAGAGTATGCCCCAAATGATGTTATTGGATAATAATCAAGTTATGATACTACCACATATGAGGAGGAATGATTAGAGTTCTTATGTTGTTATTAAAGAATTTTTTAATTTGAGTGTTGTATCAATGATGTACTTGTTATAATAATTATGGAGTATATAAGGATTGTACTGTAGTACTATTTCATCTAGGACTTGAGATTGTGTGGAAACAAGAAAAGTGACTCCACAGTAGGTTAAATTTTTGGAAAATATATGGTTGAGAGAAAGATAAACCATAATATGGTTCTGATACCAAGATAGTGATTTTGGAATAAGACATGATTGATTTGGATAAATTATGTTGGATATTCTTAACATCCTTGAAACTGATTAATGATTTGTGTACATTTTTGGATAGAAGGAGTATATCTAGTTTTCTATAAGGAATAAGGGATCATGAATGTAATCAATAAGGATTTATGGTAATAAAGTATGTTGCAGTGTTTTAAAAGAATACATGATGAAGGTGTTCACATGTTGTTATGCAGAAAAAAAAGGAGCTTCATTATGTTTACCTTCCTCATAAAATCTGGACTGTGAGTTGGACAGAAGTATTTTGGATAACTATAAAGGTTGGAGTGGATTATATTTTACATTGGATACTATTTTTAAGGTTATTTTTGGATATTTATAAAAAGGACAACACGCAGACCGAGTGACAACCAATCGCGTCGGACAAAGCTGTGGGAATCGAACCCACAACCATAGTGCGATTGGGATTAATCGCCTACCACTGGACTACGTGAAGTCCCTGGTTTTTACAGAATAGTTTTTCTAATCTAAATGGTATGTGTTAAAATTTGGAACCTTATACAATTAGGATAAGTATAATATTTTTGAGTTCTATTATCTTTTTGAGTGAAAGATGAGTTGAAGGTTGAAACTCTAATTGTCAAGATATATATATATACCTATCTCTTATTAAATGAATAAATTAATTATTAATCTTTAGTAAAGGGATATTAAAACAAAAAAAATGTGTTATCCTAATACCTTATGCCTTGTTGAACTGATGATATTTTAAATCAACATAGATTGAAGGCTTTGAGGCCCTCAATTTGACAGTTGATTGTGAATGATGACCTCAATCACTCCCTACAAATATTTACGTTTTCCTCCAATTATATGTCTTTAATTGCCACCAATGTTCTCCTAATCGAGATCATAATTGGGTGGTGACTTTTTCATTTCCCTTTCCCTCTTATTAAGGCTAAATTTTATTATTCTTATTTCCGATGTGGGTTTTCTTCAAAGGTATTTTCTCTTTTCAACCTTTTATTTTCAAAGATAAATTTCAAATTACAAGGACGCAATTTATTGAAGGAGGGGAGAATGTAACACCCCGAGCTTCCATGATACGCTTCTCATTCAATAATGTAATAGCTTGCATTGTACGCAACATCGAGTTCTAACACACTGCAACTAATCAAAGTAGCTGTTATGAATAGTATTAACAACTTTTTAAATTTATAGAAATTTTATATTTCAAAATGGACTTCATTTTTGAAATTAGCCTATGTTGAATTTTTTGTAATTTTCTGAGAACATCAAAATTTTTATGAATAGTGAAAAATACTTAAAACAATCAAAATAATATATAGTGATAAGTTATACTATTGAGTGGTTTTAAAGTATAATTAGAATATATTTTTACCATTTTATCCAATGGTGGTCATTAGAATTAATTTCACTTTGAAATTGGACATAAACAATTGTCAATCTTTTGATATAAATTGTTTCTTAAAAACACGCTATTTGTTGTGACAGCGGGAATTAATTATAAAATTAATTAATGCAAATTATATGTTTGGAATTTCATAAATAGACATCATTTTTGAATTTGGAATATCAATTATAGCTTAGGGTGAAATTTTGGCATTGTTCTGAAAAACATCAATTTTTGATGAATAGTGAAACCACTAAGTGGTAGTTAAATAACTAATTTTTCGTTTAAATGAAATATTACCACTTTTGTGATTTGATTTTCAAAAATCCGACATACATGGTTGTCATTAAGAAGTACAATATGGTTCAATGAGATTAAAATAATTTTTTGGTGAATAGTAACTTTTAAGTTCTTAATCGCGATTAGAGGTAATTAGTGTAGTTTAAGGTAAAAATAATGTTTTAATAATATGAGATGAGCTTGAAACATGTCCTACCCTCATTGGATGAGTCATGGCCGACCAAGACAACCCATGGGTTAACTTGGGGACCCCATGGAGCCACTTTAGTTGGAAAATGACATTAATATATATTTATTTAATGTTAAAATTAAATTGACACAAACATGAGTTGTTTTACTAAAACAGTTTTTAAGTGGGGTTACACAAGTCCAAAATTTGATTATAAATATTCATTAGAAAGATAAAACGATTTCTTACATCATAGTATTTTTTTTATAATTTTTTTACATTAAATAAATTAAATTATTTATGAAATCATTATGATGCAGTGATAACCTCATTATTTAACGATTTTAATAAAATGAAAAGATAATGTAAAATACAAAGCTTAAACTTGTCCAAAGACTATTGGATGGGTAGATTTTGAACCCTTATCACCTTATCCACGAATTATATAAGTGTGGGACCTTTAGAATCTGAAAATCATTGTGTAATAATGTAACATTTCAATCTTTCCAAAAGAGCCCCTCCTCTCCACTTATAAAAGGCCCCCACCTCTCCCACCTTATTCACACCATCAAGCCATTTGGCTCGGCCAAACTCTGCCCAAATACTCTCCCAAAATCCCCCTATTACTCCTAGAAGTCTCACTTTGGGCAGAACTCTTCCCAAGGAAGCCTTTGGCTCAAATCAAAAAGAGTTACCCGATTTTGAGGTAATGTCTTCTCTAATGTTGTTTTGTTTTATTTTTCTTCTCCAACCCCCTAAACTCTTTTTATTCATTTCTTTTGTAACAACACCACTATCCTCAATATACTAGGATGTTTTTATAAGAAGGATTCGAGCTACACTTATACACACCTACATCTAATGGTTAAAGAACATACGGTTTCTGTGGATGGCGAATTTCTGCCTCACGAAACGATGATTGTTCAACACTCATATAACACCTTCAAAGGTGGCCATTAAGATGTCACTATATTTATATATGATATATAATATGTTTATGTTTTACTTATGCTTCTGTATTTCTCATTTATGGCATACTTTATGATTTCCATTATGGGTAAAACGCGATAATTTCATTTTAGGAAGTGCGGACTACCGCCCCCTCAAAGTGATTTGAATCGTTAATGCCATATGTGAGATGTATAAAGTATGGAGTAAATGTTATTATAAACTATATTATAATGGAATTATATTATACATTTATATCATTATGATTTCATTCCATTAAATACGAAATAGAAATGAAAGTAGCGTTCATGCGTACGTACGGCTTACCGTCTCCATGAACGGTGCATTTCATTTCTTACCTCTAAATGTTACGTGAGAATTTGAATGAATGTATATACTGGATATATATCATATATATTATATCTACATCATGAATATTATTCTTGATATAATGGATATTTCACCACATGAACAACTTGTAATTATAAGAATTTAATTGTTGACTCAAGTACCAAAGATCGACAAAACGACCATTATTAACTTAAATAATTACATAATGTTCATAACATTGTAATAAGTGATATAAAAAGGATAATGAAATTAAAAATGGTTCTTAATTAGGTATATATTAACTCTAGTTTATTATTCAGGAGGTTAAAGAATGGTTGAGTCAAGTCAGACACGAGGTAAGGGAATTTTTAACCCAATTTCCATTCTTTGGGTTAATCTCCTACTTTCAAATTATGTCATGATATTATTATGTCTTATTTTGTATTATTTATGTGTACCTATAGTTAATACACATAATATATCTATTTTATTTTAAAAATTATCTTTTTAAGGACTTCATCTCAATCCCCTTTCATTGAGTCATATTTGGTTTTATACAAAACTTTCTTTTATACGGTGTATAAACCCCTTTGAATTTTACGTTTATTCAAAAGGAATCATTTTTATACGAAGCGTTTTACTAAACGACAAAAAGAGAATGTTTTTCTTTCCGTACATATGCGCGACAACGACTTCTCCGCCGCCGTGACCATTATTTGAGTTTCGGATTCCTCTACAAGCCATCATTTTTTTTAATGAAAAATAAATACAAAGTTTTATCTTTCTTTTATTTTGATATTGAAAATGGTTTTGAAAGCGTTTTTATTAATGTGTTGTATTGATATCTTGTGATTGAAATGTGGAAATGTTATGTTTCCTTTATGCATGTTTTATGTGATACGATTATGTTATGGTTTATCATATGTTTAAACCTATTCATATGAGGAATGTATTGGACTTAATAAGTGACGGGTGGAGCCCGTTATAGCTCCTCGATGCATCGGTAGGTCTCATGAGACAACTAGACATGGAATTGGCCGAGGCCTTTTCCCAATTTGATTTATGGTTTTGGCTGAGGCCTTAATCATTTTAGACGTCTTGGCCGAGGCCTTGACAAAATGTTTCAGAATGTCTGGCATTATACATTCCCTCATTATGAAAGTGGTTATTGATATTGCATGTGATTATTTGACTAGTAGAATATCTATGTGAATAAGTAAATGTAATTATCTCATTTTACTTTGGCCATATTATGTTGAATTTAATGTTTAAAAGGCTTTTTTTAGTTATACATTTCCTTAAATGTTAATGTTTATTTATGAAAGCTTCCGCATTATTGTTATCCTTACTGAGCATCTGAGCTCACCCCTTTCAATGTTTTAATATTTTCCAGGATGTGAAGAAGTATTTTATGAATGACCTGCAGTGATATTTAGAAGAGGATATTAGTGTGGACCATGGAGACTTTGTTATTGTAGTTTTTCACTTTATGATGTAATGTAACGTTTACGAATGTATCTAGTGTTTCCAAGGCTACTAAACTAATCTTTCTTTCGAGACTTGATCTTTTAGGATCATGCCAATGTTACGAAGTAACGCACCGGCTCTGGGTAGCTGGGGTCGGGGCGTTACAGGAGTTCTTCAAAATATTAAGTTAATATAAATTAATTTTATAATCCAAATAGATCCAAATTGAGTTATTTAGAATTTTTTATAATTATTGGGTGAAATAAATTCTTCCAAAACAAATTATACATATTTTTATTATTTTTTAATCCTTATCATTTTATTTGAACCCTTATTTTACCGTTTTAATTCTTACTGTGATATCATTTAATTTACAATTTGTGTGTTAATAGAATTGCTATAAAATTAAAAAAAGGCCAATAAATGGTTAATTTATGACATTTTGAGACTTATCCTAATAATGTTTCTAAAATTTTTATTTTAAAAAAAATTATTTATTTTAATAAAATATTTTATGTTTTAAAATACAATTAGTGTCAATTTTGACACTATTCATTATCTGAATTTTTAAAAATATCATATCATCATGATGTATTCTAAAAAAATATTCAAATAATAAAAAAAAATTATAAGAATCATAAAAAATTATTGTATGACATTTATTATATCAAATTTTAATTATTTTAAAAAAATTAATATCATTTATTTGATTCATCCAATAATTAAACAATTACTTCATCATTGTTGTGTCACTATTTAATGAAGTTATCTTATCCCTAAATAATATAAATTAATTACAATAATTTATATAAATATTTTATCTTTCAAATTACTATTTATAGTCGAACATAACCCATATATAACCCCATATTAAAAAATATTTTATTTGTTAAAAATAAAAGTTTGACAAAATCAACTTTTAATTGAATATAATATTATAAAAGTGTAAAAGTCATCCAAGTGGATCCATGTAGACATAAAATCATCCCAATTATTGTTTCAGTCAACAATAAATTGTCAAAAACGTCAGGACAAGTGTTATGGTAGTTTTATAATATTTATAATATTATTTTAACCCTTAATTAACTGATTTACCCATAATCGTGGTAATAAAAATAATTACTAAAGTTATTATTCATGTTTTCCAAAAAAATAAATCTGATCCTATTAGATCATAAATATTATACTAATTAAAACCTTAAAGGTTCATTTTTTTAAATTCAAAACACAGAAGTGACTAAAATTAGTTTAAAATTAATCCCATTGACGGATCGAGAAAATGGGTTTTTAAAGTTAAAAAGTTCAAAAATTCACCATGTTTTTTAGCCTATTTCAACATAAAATTGATTCCAATTAATTAAATTATATTAAATGATAAAAAATTTATTTAATTATACATTAAAACCCATCAAAAATATAATTTAACACTGTAAATAAATTTGATGAAAAATTAGTTTTCAATTAAAATGTGTTATTTTTTACTATTCATCAAAAAATGAATCTTATCTAAAATAAATAAAAAATCAATAAAAGTAGATTTTGATACTCCAATTTCAAGGAATAAGTTTATTTGTTCAAATAAAACTTCTAAAAGTTTCAAAAACTAGATTTAAAATAGTTTTTCCATCAAAAGGCAACAAAACTACCTTTTTTAGAAAAATACTCCTTTTATCTGTAAAATTGAATTTTTTCTTATATCATGTCTAAAAAAATATAATTTGAATTATAAAAATTATATTTAATTTATATATCATTAATATAATCCAACAAGAGTGATTTTATTATTTTATAAACATAATTATTCACATTTAAATATTTTTGCATAAAAACATATCTTTATATTCAATTGTTTTTTATTTTCATTTATAATTAATTTTTTAACCAATTAATCATTATATAAACATTTGTAAACCTTGTTTTCATAATATAATTAAAAATGTTCACTCTTTCCATTCTAACGACTAGGCTATAACGGTAAAATTAAAATAATAATATTTATTTGTTCTATTAAGCTCGATGTGGCGTATCATGTTCGCTATAGTGTTTCCTTCTTAAAAAATTTGGTTGTTACAAATGGTTTCAAGGAAATATTATAGTTTATTTTAGTTCAGAGATTAAAGACCTATTTTTTGTCTATATTTTCTAATGTGATTGTGTGGGTAATGTTTGGAAAGTAAATGTATTGAGTCTATGGTGCTTACCTATTGAGAAATTTTATTCTTACACATTACTTCTTCCACTCAATATAGTAGTCTTGAGTATTTTTTACTGTTTGATTTTAGTTTTGAGATATCTTTTAAAATGAGTTTCAATTATGGATTTATAGTGACCAAGAGGACACTTGGAGATTATGTTGTGTGTTTTGGGTTTATTTTGTATCATAGTTTCATCAACCTTGTCAAAATATTTCTTTATTATGTTATCCTTTATGATGTTTTTGTATAATAATTCTGAGTTTATTTTGGTTATGTATTCTAGTTAAGCATTATTATTTTACTTTATTTTACATCTTATGTTTTGATTTCATGGATCTCTGATACATAAAGTGATCATGTTAGTCATTCTGGTGGAATTCTTAGGTTTTTTATTATTTATTGGGAGAATTAATTCCCATCAACTCTTATTTTAGGCCCTATAATAGGTTTCCATCCTAGGGAAATCGAGATCAGGGCTTGGGTTTGTTTTGGGATGCTTTAGGTTGTTGGTTCAGTGGTGACTTTGAGTAATTTGATGACAAACCTTGGGTCGATGGTACCTAGAACTGTGCTTAATTTTCAGGAACCATCTTTATCCTTTTATTTTATTAGAGAGGAAATCAATATATATGAAGGGATATTTTTCAATATTTTCACATAACTGATCTTTAAATGGTCAATAAAAATGTATATACTCCCATCATCCTTCTTTGTAAAGATTAAATTAGTTTCCTAAGGTGGCATTCTTGGATGAATAAATAATCTACCCTAAAGATCCTATAAATATGTAATGAACCAACCTTGGTTTCCCCCTAAACTGGCACCTGACCTAGTCCAACACTATCTAGAAGGGCATTCCTGATCCCCATGGGATGGGAACTAGTGCCCTGGAATCATGGAACACACTACGTAAATGATTATTTCATTGTGTAATCAAAACTACCACATGAAATCTACTTAGTGATTAGGCATTACCTATCAGTATATCAAACACCCATAATTATAAATAAATGTAATCAAATAAATAAAAAATATCCAAAAAAATTATTTAGAATGAAAAATTAAGAAAAAACATCACTTTAATGAACCAAAGGATAAACAACATCACATAAATAAATAAACTAGACAATGTCCAATTTATCCTGGACAATATAAGAATATTTTAAAGTAAAAAATAAAACCAAAAAACAACCAATAATCTCTATACAGACCCATGGTTACTCCACATATCCTAATAAAATCTATGAACCAATCATAATGTAACCAAAACTAGTCCAAATACAGGGAACCTAAAATAAAATATGATATTTGTATACAATTATTGTGGTATGGAGGGTGTGAGTGAAACCAAGAACAATATGATCTCCCCAAGTATATTGTGAACTTCATTAAAAATACATTTCATTTTATGCTAGTTTTATATATAGTTAGAAAATATTTTTCTAAAAATTAAGATACAAAAACAAGCATTAACCTTAATTTCCTTCATTAATAAACTAGTCCTTTTAAAGGAAAACAAACACTTTAAAAACACAACTTTAAAACCTTTAAATTCCTTTAAAAACACTCATTTTTTAATCCTTCTTTGAAGGTCACTTTAAAACTACACTTTCCAAATCGCTTTGAATACCATTTATTTTGAACAATCCCAAATGAACATGAACCATTAAAAAACAATCAAGGAAACACGTTGATGATGATATAAAATAAATAAATAAAAAACCCAAAGCAACTCATGCTGCTAAGATGGGTAAACAAAACAAAGGGACACAAATATGTGAATCCCCATTTCAATTGTAACGCCCTAAACCTAGTTACCCAGAGTTAGTGCATTATTACATAACATTGGAATGATCAGAAAAGATCAAGTCTCAAAAGACCGATTAGTTTAGTATCCTTGGAAGTAATAGGAACATTCATAAGGTTTACATTACATCATAAAATAAAAAACTACAACAACTTTGTTTCTATAGACCACAGCAATATCCCCTCAGAATATCCCTACAGGTTAGTCATAAAATACTTCTTCGCATCCTGGGAAAAATAAAACATAGAAAGGAGTGAGATTAGATGCTCAGTAAGGATAATAATATAACAAAAACTTTCATAAATAAGCATAAAAATTTAAGGCAATGTATAAGACTAAAACAAAATCCTTTTAAACTTGAACTTCTTCTTAATATGTAAAAGATAAAATCAAATAATTCCATTTACTTACTCACATGGATATTCTACTAGTTGAATAATCACATGAAATATCAATAGCCACTTTCATAATGATGGAATGCATAATGCCAGACTTCCATAACCATATAGTCAAGGCCTTGTGCCAAGACTACAAATAATATTTTTTCAAGGCCTTCTTCCAAGACACTACTTTGTCTCATGAGGAATTCTGATGCATCTAGGAGCTATAGCAGGCTCCACCCGACACTTACTAAGTCCAATGCATTCCTTATATGAAATGGTTTAAACATAACATAAACATTCCTATTAAAACTATCATACGAATTATCAATACTTTATCCATAAACCATGAATGGTATGAAATAACACATCCACAGTCAAACATATCACAAAACCTTCAATACAATATGGAAGTCTTGTATCATGATAAATCAACTTCAAACAAACTTAAAATCCATCAAAGGATGTTGACATAGATGAAATCAAAACCTTTTTAGATAAATATTTTTTTTTATTTTGAAATCATTTAAAAGTCATGTAATTATAAAATAAAACATTTATATTTTAAAATATTATTATAATATTATAAGGGAAGCTTTTATGATGTTATAATGGTGGAAAATAGTCGCACCCACCATATATGTTAAAAAATACATTCTTACCTTAATTTTGTCAAAAAGGTTATAAAGGAACCTGTTTGGAAAACAACTGAAAGATACCTTTATAAACATGTTATAAAAATTCCAAAATGGTATAAATTAATTTAACTCATAGTCTATAAAATAGTAAGACTATTTTGAAATATATTCTTAAGAAAAATAGATGTGGATGATAAAGAGGTCCCAATAGATAATTACATATAAACAACCTCGAATAATGAATAGATTGTGAAATTAAACCTTACCATGTAGTTTTCCTTGTTCGAGGGTAGGTTAACCTCATGTATAATGGTGAAATAATTTTTATTAAATTATAAAAAAATCATATACATTAATATGATATCATATATGATCTTTTAACATTGCTTTGTTAATGATATCTTAGTATTATCGTTGTTTCAGGTGTTAACGGATTAATTTTCCTTTATATTCTTTGTTATGTGAGTCATATTTGTTATGGATGAGATGTATCTTATTCATATTCAGAATTATATCAAGTCATTAAAAATTATTTTTAATCATCTAATGAAAATTTGTATTGAATGGATACGGCGGGAAATGAATCTCATCGCGTTCGTGGAGACAGTAATCTATATGTACGCACGAGCGACAAACTCATTATTTTGATATTAAAATAATATATAATAATATGTTATATCATATATAACGAATCATTATCATGTTATATTTAATATTTACATCAATTACACATCATTATTATACCCATCCAAATAATAATGTATTGAATAACAATTACACCACGACGTGGAGACAGTAAGTCGCACGTACGCACGTTTGGTGAAATGTCATTCAAAGGATGGATAGAATAATAAATTTGGTTATACCATATTTATAATAACATCAAAGTATATAGAAGATATTGGAATAATTATTTTATAATGGAAACAACAAAGAAAACGGAAGTGGAAGAAGAAATGAACTTGAATGAGGTGATGAAATATTTACCTCTTCTTCGGGTTCATACTTTTCATTTGATTAAAAGGGCTCTTTAGGTTGGCTTTATGACTAAAAAAGTCCTCTAAGATGAAGTGATTACAGTTGAGAGGGTATTTGGGTAGGGTTTGGCCGATCAAAATGGCTTTTAAGGTGTGAATTAGATAGAAGGGGGAGTGCCCTTTTATAAGAGGGGTGAGGGGCACCGTAAGAAAAGCTTGAAATATTATTTTATAATAAAATAATTTTCGGTTTCTAATGTCTCCAAAATATATTATTTAAATTATAAGGTTGGGATGGGTCGGAAACTCTCAACCAATAAGTTTTTGACAGGTTTGGGTCACTTTATTAACTTTATCTTTTAGATTTAACTCTTAGTTAAATTGTTTGACATCTACCATGTCTCTTTGTATTTTTATATTATATAGCTAATAAACTTAATATATAATTCCAAGAAAACCCCAAGTGGTTAGTTAATGATACACCTATCATTATATAAGTCCTTGGGCCGAACCTTAGATTTTTAGGAATAGAATATTAATTAATAATATAATATTTATTTTAAAAACTCTTTTATGTCAATTTTGACACTATTTCGTATTTTGTTTTTTCTAAATTCATAACAGCATTATTACTGCGAAAAAAATTCATCTAACATACCCTAACATGTCATATTAACCTAGAAAATTAGTTTTATCCATAAAAAGTCTTAAATTACATTTATTTTGATATTTATAATATTAATTATTTTAATATTTCATTAATTAGGTAATTATTGCATCATCACTATGTCATAAATAAATTAAATTATTTAATGTCTAAAAAATATAAATAAAATACCATTATGTAGGAAATATTTTTATAATTCTAATTAATATTTATAGTCGAATTTATCTTATGTATAAATTTATATTAAAAATGTTTTAGTTATTAAAATTTATTATAACTCTTTTAACTCTCCTTTAAATAATATAATAATAAGTGTACTAATCTAATCCAAGTGGACCAAATAGGATCATATTTTATTCCTAAGGTATTTTTTGGTTGAAATATACTTATACAATAGAATTAGGACATGTTTTAGGGTAATAATAATATCATTTTTACCCTTAAATACACTATTTACTTTTAATCGTGGTAAATAAAAGTAAAAAGTTACTATTCACTAAAAATTATTTTCATCTTATGGAACCAAATTTTTCTTAATGATATCAACCATGTCTCTTAAATTTTTGAAATTTCACTCACAGAAGCGGTAAAATTAAATTTTATGTGAATTTGCAAATTCTCCTAGGAGGTGGGTAAAAGACGTTGAAAAGTTCAATAAAATTTTTATATATCTAAAATTATTATAAACTGACTCCAATAAATTAAATTAAACTTATATAGGTATTATGTATCTATTTTTACCCAATTTAAATTTGAATAAAATAAATAATTATTTAAATAAAAATTCGGTTTTAAACTATAACTCAGTGTTTTTCACTATTCATCAAAAATTGAATGTTTTCAAAAAAATACCAAAAATTCACCTGAGGATAATTTTGATATTCTGAATCCAAAAATGAAGTTCATTTTGAAAAATAAAATTTATAAAATTTCAAAAATTGGGTATTACTATTCATAACGGCTAGTTTGATTGGTTGTGGTGTGTTAGAACTCGAAGTTGCGTACAACACATGCTACTATATTATTCAAAGAGAAGCATACCGTGGAAGCTTGGGGTGTTACATTCTCCTCTCCTTCAAATAATTTCTTCCTCAAAATTTCTAGAATTTTATGGCATAAAAAGACTCATGTGGTTCTTCATCATAAGTTCTTTGGGTTCCCACATTGCCTCTTCCATCTTATGGTTTCTCCATATAACTTTTACCAGACGAGTTGTCCGGTTTCTCATTACTTGTTCTCTTGTATTAAGAACCTTGATAGGCTCTTCACAATAAGACAGATCGGGTTCCAGTTCTAATTTGGCATAGGTTAGTACATGTGTTGGGTCAGGCATGTATTTTCTCAACAGTGATACATGGAACAAATCGTGGACTTTGGAGAGACTTGGCAGCATTTCCAAAAGGTAAGCTACAACCCCAATTCATTCTAGAATTTCAAAAGGTCTGATGTTCCTGGGACTCAATTTACCCATCTTACTGAAACGTATAACACCCTCCAATGGAGATACTTTCAATAAAAAATGATCTCCTTCTTGAAATTCCAAATCCTTCCTTCAGTTATCGGCATAGCTCTTCTACCAACTTTGAGTTGCCTTGATGTGGTTTTGGATTACCTTCACCTTTTCCATTTTTTCCTCCTCAAGTTCTAGGCCTATGAGTTTTCTTTCACCAACATCATCCCAATAGGTTGGTGTGTGACATCTCTTTCCGTATAACACTTCATATGGTGCCATCCGAATACTTCAATGGAAAATATTGTTATAGGAAAATTCTACCAGAGGTAAATATTGATCCCACATACCTTGAAAGTCATGTGAGCATGATCTCAATATGTCTTCTAAGGTTTTAATAGCCTGTTTTGATTGTCCATCAGTTTGGGGGTGGTAGGTAGTGCTCAAATGAAGTTCAGTATCTAGGGATTTCAAGAGATTTCTCCAGAATCTTGATGTAAAATATGGATTGCAATCAGAAAAATTCGATAGTGGTACTCCTTAAAGTCTAACAACTTCATTAATATATAGTCTTAACAAATCATTCAAGTGTTAAATCTTCTCTTATAGCAAGAAAATGTGCTAACTTGGTAAGACGGTCAACAATGACCATATTGCATCGTTCCTTCTAGGAGTCTTTGGTAGTCCCATGACAAAGTCCATTGTAATATTATCTCATTTCCAATCAAGCATGGGAAGAGGTTGCATGACTCCTCTAGGTTGTTGCCTTCCAGTTTTCACTTGTTGAAAACCCATACATCTTGAAAAAAAATCAACAATCTCCCTCTTCATGTTGTCCCACCAAAAATGTTTCTTCAAATCTCTATACATTTTGGTGCTACCAGGATGTATAGAGAAATTGGAACAATGAGCATCATCCAACAATTCTCTTTTTAGATCAGGTATATCAGGAACACAAAGTCTCTTCCCAAATTTCAAAATTCCATCTTCATACACAAAGTCACTCAATATCCCATCATTCACAAATTTAATCTTCTTTTGAAACTCTTCATCACTGGTTTGAGAACTCTTTATCCTTTCTAATAAATATGGTTTGGAAACCATTTGAAAAATTATTGATGTTTCACCTTCCATGGTGATTCCCATATCCATCTTTACTATATCCATATATATAGGATCCTTTTCAACTCTCATCTTGTTAAAAACTCCATGATCCTTTCTACTCAAAGAATCTGCCACCTTATTTGCCTTCCCCTGGTGATAGTGTCTAGTGCAATCATAATCCTTGAGTAGTTCAATTCATCGCCTTTGCCTCATGTTGAGTTCTATTTGTGAGGAAATATACTTTAAACTCTTGTGATCAGTATATATCTCACATTTTTTCACCATAGAGATAATGTATCTATATCTTCAATGCAAAGATTACAGCTTCTAACTCAAGATCCTGTATAGGATGGTTTTCCTCATGAATTTTTAGCTTTCGTGATGCATAGGCAAAAACCCTATCATTTTGCATAAGGACACAACCAAGTCCTTTATTTAAAGCATCACTACAAATAACAAACCCATCATTCCCCAATGATAGAGTCAATGTATGAGCATTGACTAATCTTTTCTTCAGTTCTTCAAAACATTCTTCACACTCTTTTGTCCAAACAAATTTAACCTCTTTACGTGTGAGCTTGGTTAATCATTTAGCCAACTGGGAAAAATTCTGGATGAAATGTCGATAATAACTAGCTAAACCAATAAAATTGCGTACCTCTGTTATACTCGTCGGTGCTGGACATTCTTGGATTGCCTTGGTCTTAGAAGGATCAACAAGATTCCATCCTTAGAGACAATATGGCCAAGAAAATTAATCTCCTGAAGCCAGAATTCAGACTTTCTAAACTTCCCATATAATTCATGTCTTCTAAGAGTCTTAAGGATAATGCGCAAGTGATTTTTATTATCTTAGTAGATTTTGAAGTATATCGAGATATCATCAATAAATACAACCAAAAATTCATCGATATATTCATTGAAAACTCTATTAATTATATCCATAAAGACAGAGGGTGCATTAGTCAATCCAAAAGTCATTACTTTAAACTCGTAATTCCTGTACCTGGTTTGAAATACTATCTTCAGAATGTCTTCCATCTTCATGCACAACTGATGGTATCCAGATCGAAGGTCAATCTTTGAAAAGTATTGAGCTCAATTAATTTGGTTGAATAATTCATCAATGTGAGGTAGGAGATACTTGTTCTTTATCGTTATAGCATTGATCTCCTTGTAGTCAATGCACAACCTCATAGATCCATCTTTCTTCTTAACAAAAAGGACAGGGGCTTCCCATGGAGAAACATTAGGGAAAATAAATCCCTTATTACTCAATTCCTCTAGTTGTTTCTATAATTCCACTAATTCCACAGTGTCCATTCTATAAGGGGTCTTCGATATGGGCCTTGAACCAGGAATTAAATCAATGGAAAACTCAATTTCACATTCTGGAGGATGTCCACGTAAATCATCTGAAAACACATCAACATATTCTTTCACAATAGGTACATCCTCTATTTGAACATTCCTTTCCTCACACACAGTTATTTCATTCTCTTCCTCCCCAATAATTGAATTTAGTTGAGCTATTGTGGGTGTATCTAGATTAGAATTAGGTGGTGACGATTCTACTCTAAAGATAAGGTGTTCTTTATCATCGTCATCAAAAATCGTAACCTCCTTCTTCTTACAATAAATTTTTTCATCATGGTTCAAAAGCCAATATATACTGAGGATTATATCAAATTCAATCTTGGTTATAACGATGAGATCAGCATATAATGAACATTTATATTCCCTAATGGGGACTGATGCGCAAAACTTTATTACAATGATACTTCCCTTAGGTGTTTTGACTAAAAACTCCCATGTTAAATCAAATTGAAAATATCTAATTTTCTTAGAAAACTAGGAAGATATGAAACAATGTGATGATCTAGAATCAAATAAAGCATTTTCTAAACTTGAGGAAAACATTAAATTACATGCCACCATGTCTTTCGTAGCTTAAACCTCAGTAGTAGTGATAACATAAGCTTGGAATTCATCCATTGGCTTTTTCTAAGATAAGTTCCCCTGACTCTTAGGACATTCATTCACATAATTACCCCTTTCTCTATAATTGTAGCATTCAACATTGATAGCCTCTTTCTTCCCCTTGAAATCACGAGCTTGGTGGCCTTTTCACCACATTTGTAACTAACTCACATTCCCTTCAAGCAAGTGCTAGTGTGTTTCTTCCCACATTTACTGAAGTATAGATATTTAACTTTTCCCTTCTTCCCCTTATTTGTATTTCCAGAGTGTTAAATAGATCTCTTCTTCTCTTGCTTTTCTTTAAAGTTGTAAGACTTAGAGAATTCGTTTTCTGTCTTGATAGCACATGAGACAATATCATCATACGACGAGAAGGATTATGAGACTAATTCTATACAGAGAAATGGTTTTAACCTATCAAAGAAATGATCAATCTTACTTATTTGGTTACATATATAATCCACAGCATGCCTCGCTAACCTTGTAAAGTTAGCTTCATACTTCGCGACATTCGCATCCCGATTTTTCCTCAAAAAGAGAAATCGCCTTTCCATATATTCTCAATGGTCACGAGGAATGTATTTTTCTAAAAAAAAATCTCTACAAACACCCTCCATTCCATATTTGATAATTCATTATCTTCCTTTTTGTTTTGAATCAATTACCACCATTGACCAGCATCTCTAGTGAGGCGGTAAACTGCCATGACAACTTTTTCCCTTTCGCTACTCCCTGAGGCATGGAATATTTTCTCTAAGGAATTTATCCATTTCTCAGCTACTAATGGATTTTTACTCCCATTGAATGTTAGTGGTTGTTTCCTCGTGAAGAGATCTAACACTGAACCTCCACGCTATGGATCATGGTGCTCCATATGGGTAAGTTTATTATTCATAGCCTGAGTGAGTTGTCCCAGTATGGTGATAAGCTGATCAGCACCAGTTTTATCACCAGCTCCACTATAATTATCTTGAGTAGGAGGGAAATACCTACATAGATTGCGTTCATTCATACAGTTTCCATTCCTTACACTAGGTTCCATTTCTAAACAATGGAATAAACTAGATTAGTTTATGAATCGAAATACCTAATTCCAAACTTGTAAAACACTTAACATAAACTGAACAGTTTATGGATATAATCCATAATCATAAAAATGTTATCTTTGAGGACGTATATACTCGTAAACCCGTCATAATGGTTTGTAAAGAAAATTAGAGTTATCCTAAGCATATCCCCTGGGAGTGTCGTAACCAAGAGTGCAGCAAGGCCCATTGTCATGCACCAGTTCTCGTTCGAGTCTAGCTCAAATCGGTGTTTTTTGGGTTTTACCACTTGGTATATCTGTTCTAGAACCACCTCTACCTTCTCGTATCTAGATAGGGATATATTACTTGGAAAACTCACAATATATCTACAATACCAAAATTCTAGGAAGTTCTTTTATACTAATCCTCAAAGCCTATCTTTAGGGTAATGTGCTCTAATCAGAGTTTATCTAAATCTAGATTCTAAGGTTTGTACTAAACTTCCTCTAATAGAAAATGTAATTCCATGAACCCAGTTACCTAGAGTCAGTGCATTATTAAATAACATTGGCATGATCACAAAATATCAAGTCTCAAAAGACCAATTAGTTTAGTATCCTTGGAAGTACTAGATACATTCATAAGGTTTACATTACATCATAAAATGAAAAACTACAAAAACATTGTTTCCATAGACCACAGTCATATTCCCTCAGACTATCCCTACAGGTCATTCATAAAATACTTCTACCTATCCTGGGAAAAATAAAATATAGAAATGGGTGAGCTTATATGCTCAGTAAGGATAAAAATATACTGGAATCTTTCATAAATAAGCATAAACATTCAAGGAAATGTATAAGACTAAAATAAAGGCCTTCAATGTAACACCCCAGGTAAACAAAGAATATGACATTTTTATATTTATCCCTATTTATGAATAAAATGTTAATATTAATTTAAATGGAACGCTATTATCGATGTCTTACCAATACGTAGCAACGAGTTCCTTTAAAATCTTACGTTGCACTCTAATAATAAAATAATTTTATTTTAAATGGTAGTTAACACCTAGCCATTGTAATGGCGGGAATGAACAGAACTAACTAAAAAATATTATATATGTTTTTCAATTATTTTTACTTTTTACAATAAATTTTAGATGATTAAAAATGCAAATGAATCCAATTTTAAGCATAAACATTCTAATATTCTTTAACAGGTTGATTACCTGTCTTTTGATGGAAAACCTCTTTTAAATCCACTTTTTGAAAATTTTATGTGTTATATTTGACAAAATAACATTATTATTTAGAATTGGGACATCAAAATTTACTTTTCAAATTTTTGGTATTTTTCCGTTAAAGTTCATTTTTTATGAATAGTGAAAAATGTTGTATTTTAATTCAAAACCTCCTTTTAATATAATTTATTTATATGATTATATTATCTTTTGAATTGGTTTTAAAGTTAAATTAGAATATATTTTTAACATTTAATCCAATAGTGGTCATTGGAATTAATTTCACTTTGAAATTGGACTTAAACTAGTGTCAATCTTTTGATATATATTGTTTCATAAAAACACGCTATTTGTTCTGACAGCGGGAATTAATTATTAAATTAATTAATGTAACTTATATGTTTTGAATTTTGTAAAATAGATATCATTTTTTAATTCGGAATGTCAAATATATCTTCGGGTAAATTTTTGGTATTTTTCTGAAAAACTTCAATTTTTGATGAATAGTGAAACAACTAAGTCGTACTTAAAAAAACTGATTTTCTGTTTAAATGAAATTTTACCACCTCTGTGTTTTGAGAGCTGTTGTGAGTACGATAGAGGAGGTGACTGATACACCTTTCGTTCAGCTCCATGTGACTTCCCCGAGGCTCTAAGCATATTCTTCTCCTTACCACTTTATCTCCCAGTACAGGCTTCTTTCTTGTACACTTCCTGTGGTGGAGATCTTTTTTCTTGTTCCTTTCCCTTTCCTGCTTTCTTCTTACTGCAATGTCTCGCCATGTGCCCATAGTGAGAACATATAAAACATTTTCCCTCAAAGGCATACCTCATTTCATCATCTCTCTGCTGAGATGTTGATGCACCTTGAGTTCTTCTTTTGATATTGGGCTCCTGAGCTTCCTGACACGTACTCATTGTGTGTCCCATTCTTCCGCAGTAATAGCATCTAACATATGCTTTCCTCTGAGAGACTCTTCTCTCCGATTTGTCATTGTACCTCTTCATGTTCTCAGATTTATTGAAGTTTCTATTTTCACAGCCTGAGATGTACTCCAGAGCCTCTTTACAGAAGCTTGATGTGTGGCCATGAACTCCGCAGAAATAGCACATATCATCACTCCTTGAAACTATCCTCATAGGACTATCTCCAGCACCTACAGGATTTTTCTTACCTTTGGAATTTTTCACTACATTTTTCTTATTATCCATAGGAGTGGCATTATCATATCCAATTCCAGATTTTCCCAAAAAGGATGACCTTTGGGAAGATACAATCCGTTCATGCTTCTCCTCTGATGCAGCATATTTGGACTTCATTTTATCATCACCTGCTGAAGGATAATCAAATAATAGGTGCAAGGCATCCTTCATTCTAGGCTTTCCTTCAGCATTGCCTTTCTTCATTTCCTTCTTCATTGATTCTAGATCCTCTTCCAACTTTTGAATCTTCAGATCCCTTGATTGAAGTTTGACATCCTTTTCTTTCCTTGAGAAGCTTCCCTCTACTCATCTCATCTTCCAGTTCATGCTTCAACTCATCAACAATGTCATTTTTCTCCTTTACCTTCAATTTTTCTTGAGCAACAGAATCAGAGCAACATGCATTCTCTTGCTGTAGTCTTTGATGCTTCTGAACTAGTTCAGATAGTTGTGTAGCCAAATCATCACTCTTGGCTTTCAGATTCCGAACTTCATCGGACTCTTGATTCACTTCATAATCACCAGCCTTTTGTTTTCCTTTCATTTTAGACAGCTTTTGTAGTTGCTCACCTTTAGAATCATTCTTCTCTGTTAGGTCAGTAACTATATCAATAAGCCTTTGATTTAAGCCGCTTAGCTTGTTGATCTCAGTTTCCAGATCATGGATCTGAATGCCTTTATATTTAATTTCCTCAGTGGATTTCTGATCCAATTCTTTAGCCCCATGGACAAATTACACCTTTTTGTTCAGGCCATCGATCTCTCTTTTCTGTTCTTCAACCTTCAGCTTATACTTACTAACTGATTCTGAGTTCTCTGATGTTGATAACTTAAGTTTCTCGATTTCTTCCATCAGCTCAGACTTCTCTTCTTCTTGCTGCTGCATATAGAGTTTGGCATCGCGAACAATTTTGTTAGCTTTCTTGGTTTTGGCCCTCCAAACATCTATCTCTTCAAGAGCAGCCTCCAACTCAGCTCGCATATCAATTCTTCCATTAATTTCTTCTTCTTCACCGTCAGTGGTTCCAACGTCACTTGAAAAGTCAGGTTCTTCACTCATTCCATCAGCATCATTGACTGAGTAAGTATTTTTGTTGTATGATTTATCCAAATCATTTTTCTGTTCACTGCATGATTCCTTCAGTAAGCTGTTTGATTCTTTTAGTTGAATCACACTTTTTCCAAAAGCACTTCCACACTGAGGGATACCACCTGACTTCTGATTCTTCTTTGAAGATTTTCTTTTTTCCATGGTAGACAGAGATAAGCGCAGACAATATCTTCAACTACACAGATCGATACACCAAGTTAAAGCAAAAAAATCTGATAAAAGCAACCAGTCGCTCTGATACCAATTGTTAAGACCAAAAGGGGCCTATATACCCTAAGAGGGGGGGTGAATCAGGGTATGGATATTCTTTTCTAAATACTTCCTGCCCCACTGGATCTTGAACTCTTTGTTACAAGGGTCACTTTGTTTGCACTTGTGTGGTTACTGTGATCACTTGTCTCCTTTACCTGATGATGATGCTTTGAATTCAATGTAGGGAAGTAAGCAGGCAGACACAGAGATTTTTATTTGGTTCACCGCTAAGGGCTACATCCAAGGAGCATACGCCGACAAGTTGCCGGTTCGTACAAAATTCCACTAGACTTCACTAGCTGTGGATTACAATGTTCGGGCTAGATCACTTCTATGCCCAGGCTCACTGCCTTTACAAAGTTTAGGGTCAGCTCACTGCTTTCCCAAGTGTCACTCCCTGTTTCTCTCTCTCTGGCTCACTGCCAGTGGAGAGGATCACCTACTTCCTCTTCCTAAGCTCACTGCCCTAGAAGGGATCCACTCACAGTTTATAGACCTGTAGGTCTCTTCAGTTGCATGAATGAATGCATCTTCCTCTGTGTGTAGATGCTCTGTTGAAGTACAACATTCACCCGTAGATGAATATCTCTTTGCACCAAAGGTATCGGGCAAACTTCCAGCTTCCACGTAGCCCGAAAACACTGCTGGAACAAACCTTACTTGGCGCGAAAGTCAACCTCGACGCGCAAGTATCGGCGCGCAAGTCACAACGGGCGCGCAAGTCCTCCTCTGACACTTGCGCGACACAAGCTTCCTCAACTCCAAACTTTCGCGACTCTCTTCCTTTTACGCCCAAACCACTATTGGTGCGCAACTGCAAATCGGCGCACAACTTCTAACACCGGCGCACAACTTCAACCACTGGCGCGCAAGTCCCACCTGCGCGACCACACACACCACTTGCGCGACCACCACACATGCACGACGGGAGCTCTCGTTTTTAACTCTGGTGAAAAATGAGGAGGGGTGGTCCAGTATTTATAGGCAATCTGACCACCCTGCGCGACGGCGCGCAAGTCACCTGCGCGACCCAATGTCGGCGTGCAAGTCTTCTCTCCTTTTAGACACTTGCGCGACCCACTCCCAAACTTGCGCGAACCTATTTCCTTAGCCATATTTTGATCTTATGATCTTGAAAAACATATGGCGCGCAAGTTTACTATACTCCAAGTCCACGGCGCACAATTCCCTTTGCCAAAAACACTTTTCATCATTTGCCGATTTTCAGGCCCAAAAATTTGTCAAACACTGCAAAACGGCGCCACCTTGTATCTGATCTTTTGTACCGCCTCCAGATCATCCATTACTTTTATCAACGTTCTTGAATCAAACATGGATCATTGACCTCAGCTCTTGAACTCGACATTCCACCATGAAATCCTCTTTGTCCACAAATTTGTATGTCATTATTTTGCTTTGTCAACAATCACAACTCAGATGTCCACTTTGTCAACAAACACAATCACCTCAAAAATGCTTCAATGATACCTTGAGGGATTTTTGCCCAACATATATCTTAGTGTTTATCTTCCACATTAATAGATAATGATTTTGTTGATATACTCACACTGACATTTCTGGTTTTAGTAAATGGATGGATCTAGCAGGCACCAAAGTGACAATGGTTTTGAAGGAAAATGTGGTGGTTCTCTGATTAAGAGACTGGATGAAATGGGGGATTCAATGAGAAATCCCATGATTATTCTAAACCAACTATCAGGAGTCATGATCAACCACTTGAACCTTGGTGAGTTCTCTAATGCATCATGTACGAGAGAACCAACTCGACATGGAAGTTCGGGTAATAATTATAAAGGTAACCATTAGGGTTTATATGATCCTTACTTTTGAGGTAATTATGGGTTACTATACATTATGATGGAATATGAACGACATGAGATAAACTTGAGGTTAAATTATGTTATGGTTATTTTTGAATATTTTATCGCTTTTTGGGGAATGTTATAAGAATTATGTAGTTTTGGAAAAAGGACAAAACGTAGACCGTGTGACAACCTGTCGCATCTAACAAAGCTATGGGAATCAAACCCACAACCAAAGTATGACTGGTATTTATCACCTACCACTGGACTACGTGAAGTCCCTGGTTAGTTTGACTAATTATTTTTAGTTAGATGATTTTATGAATTAAGTGTAAGTTGATTTTGGGTTATCTATGGAAATTATTAACCTATCATGGAGGATATGTGATTAGGCTAATTACTTTTCAATATGAGACTTTTAGAGCAACTGATGTTATTTGGAGATAAGTGTTAATTTATACCTTAGAAGAGTATGTGACTAAATCCTTCAAATATTTGGGTTTCAATATTAGTTTGGTTTAATTTGAATAATTTTATGGACAAATTGTTTATCGAATGGTCCTCATTGAACTTTGGGTTTTGTTGGAAATATTTTGGAGATTAAGAATAGATTTTCTTTTTATAAAGGGTTATCTTTTTTTGGATTATCTGATCTTGTTCTATCAATTTTGGTTTTGGTAAGGGTCTAAAGACATGGGAAATATATATTTCTCTTTTGTGTATTAGGTGATTCTCTAGAAGTTGATTATAGTACTCTTAATGTGAACAAGTCTTCCTAAATACTCATCATTTGGGGAAAGTATGAGTTTTTGTAAGAAATCTAGTAAAAGTTGAAAGTCAACATGACAAGTAAGTATGTTTCCTTAAGATCAAAATTAAATTCCTCAATGAAATGTAACTTAAAACAAAAATGTTGTCTATTAACTTTTCCTACTGGGGAATCGAATACCATTAAAACCAGCATAAGTTTGTGATTTTTTTGTGGTTAACTTTCTCCTAAACATGTTTTCTATCACTCTCCCTCGGAACATGACCCTTTTCTTTTTCTTCTATATCCATGTTTTTCCTACATGGAATTCTAGTATGGGTTTACTCGGGTGACCTCTGTACTTCTCTTTCTTTCTTTTAAAATGATTGTTTTACCGACTCTTGTTCCGATGTGGGACTTTCAAGGATGTTTCCGAGCCCAATTTTAAAATTGCGAGGACGTAATTCCCAAAAGGGGGGAAGGATGTAACACCCCATAAAAATATAGAATATTACATTTTTATATGTATCCCTATTTTTGAATAAAATGTTAATATTAATTTAAAGGGAACGCTATGCTCGATGACTTACCCAATACGCAACAACGAGTTCCTTTGAAATCTTACGTCGCACTCTAATAATAAAATAATTTTATTTTAAATGGTAGTTAACACCTAGCCGTTGTAATGACAGGAATTAACAGAACTAACTACAAATGATTATATATGTTTGTAAAATATTTTTACTTTTTACAATAAATGTTATATGATTAAAAATGCGAATGAATCCAATTTTAAGCGTAAACATTCTAATATTCTTTAAAAGGTCGATTAACCGCCTTTTGATGGAGAACCTCTTTTAAATCCACTTTTTGAAAATTTTATGTGTTATATTTGACAAAATAAAATTCTTCTTTAGAATCGCGACATCAAAATTTACTTTGTGTAAATTTCTGGTATTTTTCTGATAAAGTTCATTTTTTAATGAATAGTCAAAAATGTTGTATTTTAATTCAAAACCTCTTTTTAATCTATTTTATTTATATGATTAGATTATCTTTTTAATTGGTTTTAAAGTTAAATAAGAATATATTTTTACCATTTAATCCAATAGTGGTCATTGGAATAAATTTCACTTTGAAATTGGACTTAAACTAGTGTTAATCTTTTGATATATATTGTTTCATAAAAACACGCTATTTGTTCTGACAGCGGGAATTAATTATTAAATTAATTAATGTAACTTATATGTTTTGAATTTTTTAAAATAGACACCTTTTTTGAATTAAGAATATCAAATATATATTAGGGTGAATTTTTGGTATTTTTTTGAAAAACATCAATTTTTGATGAATAGTGAAACCACTAAGTGGTACTTAAAAAACTGATTTTTCGTTTAAATGAAATTTTACCACCTCTATGTTTTGATTTTCAAAAATCCGACATACATGGTTTTTATTAGGAAGTAAAATGTGGTTCAATGGGATTAAAATAATTTTTTGGTGAATAGTAACTTTTAAGTTTTTAATCGCGATTAGAGGTAATTAGTGTAATTTAAGGTAAAAATAATGTTTTAATAATATGAAATGACCTTGACACATGTCATACCCTTATTGTATGAGTCATTTCCAACCAAGAAAATCCATTTGAAAACATGGGGACCCCATGGAGCCGCTTTGGTAGGAAAATGACATTAATAACTTTTTATTTAAAGTTAAAATAAAAATGTCACAAACATGTGTTATTTTACTAAAAAAAAATTACATGGGGTTATAAAAGTTATATTTTTTACTATAAATATTAATTAGAAAGATAAAAATATTTCCTACATCATGATACTTTTTTTATAATTTTTAGACATTATATAAATTAAATTATTTATGACACCTTGATGATGCAGCGATTACCTCATTATTTAATGACTTAAATAAAATGAAAAGATAATGTACAATATAAGACCTATACTTGTCAAAAACCTATTGTATGTGTGGATTTAGAACTATAATCACCTTATCCTCGAAATATATAATTTTGGGACCTTTAAAATTCGAAAAGCATTTTATAATAATGTAACTTTTCAAGACTTTCCAAGAGTGCCCCTCCTCTCCCCTTATAAAAGGCCAACACCTCTACCACCTTACCCACACCTCTCAAGCCTTTGGCTCATCCAACCCCTGCCCATTTTGTCTCTCCACATCCCTATATAACTCCTAGAAGTCTCACTTTGGGCAGAAGTCTTTCCAATGATGCTCAAATCAAAAAGAGTTACCCGATTTGAAGGTAAAGTCTTCCCTAGTGTTCTTTTGTTTTATTTTTCTTCTCCAAACCCCTAAAATCATTTTATTCCTTTCTTTTGTAAAACACCAGTATCTTCAATATACTAGTATTTTTTTTATGTGAAGTATTTGAGCTACACTTACACACACCTCCATCTAATGGTTAAAGAACATATTGTTTCTGTGGATGGTGAATTACTGCCTCACAGAACGATGATTGTTCAATCTTCTCTTAACACCTTTCATGGTGGACATTATGATGTCACTTTATTTTATATATGATATATATGGTATTTATTTTTTCTATATGTGTCTGTATTTTATATTTAAATCATACCTTTATTCTTTTCATGTTGTGCAAATGCGATAATTTCATATGAGGAAGTGCAGACTACTGCCCCCTCAAGTGATGTGACTCGTTCATGCAATACATGGAATGTATAAAGAATGAAATTAATGAACATATGTTACCTATATAACATATATATTATACTGTAATTATAATATAAATATATATATATCTCATTTATTTTTAATTTCGTTAATATGACAAAAAAATGAAAGTAGTGTTCATGCGTACGTACGGCCTACTGTCTCCATGAACGGTACTTTTCATTTTTTATCTCCAAATGTTATGGAATAGTATAAAATTAATATTTACTGTATATATATGATATTTTAATCATTAATAATATTCTGGAAATGATTTACTTATAACTACATGGGCAATCATTTTCAAACAAGTTCATTTTTGACTCATGTACCAAACATCAGCAAAAACGTCTGATATGAACTAACATTATTAAACAATTATTATAAAATTATAATATGTGATATGAACTTAATAATAATATTTAAAGGAGGTCCTTAAGCAACTATAAATTTACCAATGTTTATTATTCAGTAATATAAAGAAACGAACAAGGCAAGTCGGACTTGAGGTAAGGGATCATACCACTCTCTTTCTTTTTAAGTACACTCTTTTATGTCATTCCTTTTAAGCTCATATTTCTTATGATTGGGATGTTATTTTATATTAATATTACTGTAATTTTTTATGATCATATGATGAGAGACCCTATTTTCTCTCATCAATCAATTTTGGAAGTTTTGAATGGTGTCGTTAGGCTGTCGAATTTTCGTAATAGATCCAACCTCTCTCTTTATTTTTAAGTACTCTCCTTTATGTCACTTCTTTTAAGATCCTCTTTGTTATGTTGGGGGATGTTCTTTTATATTCCTCTTGATTTAAATTTTATGTTAATATAATGAGAGAACCTATTTGATCTCATCAGTCCATTTTTGGAAGTTTTAAGTGGCGTCGTTAGGCTGCCGAGTTTTCGTAAGGGATTTTCCATCTCACTTTTATTCCCATGAGATTTATGCTACATTTTCCACCATTTATTTTGAGTGGTATATGTACTGCCCATTATTCCACTCGTTTTGTAATATAATTTCTTTTATGATTATTTATATCAATTTTGTATTGTCCTTCTTTCATGGGGTGTAAATTTCGAAAGATACCCAAGTCGGTAAGGGAACATTTCACCCTCCTCTTTTTAAAAGACTTATTTTGTTGGGTCTTTCAATTTAAATATTTTTATATTAGGATATGTTCTTATATACCCTTATTGATCTAAATTTTATTTCAAAGTGATGAGATAACCTTTTTATCTCTCATCAACTCATTTTGTGAATTTTGAAGTGACGTCGTTAGGCTGTCGAATTTTTGCAAGGGAACTTCTTAACCCAATTTTGATTCTTTGGGATAAACTTGTGCTCCTTGAATATATCATTCTATAAATATGTTTCAATTACCTCTGATTGTTTTACACTTAATATCCACTTATATTTGGTTTATTCATTTGTCACAGATAATTATGTAATTGATTTATCCTTAATCCAAGGATACCGTATTTGTAAGGGACTTCGTCTCAATCTCCTTTAATTGAAGAATATTTTGTTATAAAACAAGACTTTATTTTATACGGTCTATAAACCCCTTTTAATTTTACTTTTATACAAAAGGAATCATTTCTATACAAATAATTTTACAAAATGAGAAAAAGGAATGTTTCTTTTAATTTGTGCGGTGACAATCACCTTTTCCGCCACTGCGAGTATTATTTGGACTTTGGCTTCCTCAACAAGTCGTAATGTTTTTAAATGTAAATAAAAACCATATAATATTTTATGTATTTTGGTATTGAAAATAGTTTTTTATAATGGATTTGTTATGACAATATATTTTAGTGATATGTTGTGATCGAAATGTGGAAATGTTTTCTTCCCATTATATTTGTTTTATGTCTTATGATTTTATAATGGTACTTGAACATTTGACAGGTGGTTACGTGATAAACCATATGACGGGTGGTGTCATGAATACCATGATGGGTGGTTATGTTATAACCTCCAATGAATTTGGTATGGAAGTCGGTCATATAGGTATTCCATTAAGTGTTATGTGTGGAAGTTGATCGTATGGTTATTCCATTTAAGTATGTTTATGTCCTAAGATACCTTTGTATGTTATGTATATGGGTTTTATGGTAATATTTTGGTTTCAAAAGGGTAAGTAATGATCTTTTGTTCATTGAAGAGTTTATACTACTTCATAAAGGTGAAAAGTATTACTTTGATAAAGTACTCATGGTTTACTTGTTGTTTTAAAAACTAACAGTTTTCCTTCTTTGTGTATCCTTTACTGGGCTTTTTATGCTCATCCCATGTTTTTGAAATGTTTTCCATAGGACTTAAAGATGAATAGGGTTAAGGATGGGATCAAGGAAAGGAATTCTATCTAAAACATGGAACTAGAAATGTTTCTTTTTAAGAGTTTTTATTTTATGGAAACTTAGTAGAGGTGTCTACTTTGTAATCTTTTGACATGTAATAGTTATGTCCTATTTCTCTAAAACTCTAAACCTGAAAATATCATCAATGTGAATTATTCATTTAATTAAATAATTAAGTAATGTTTAAGGCCAGGTCCTTATATTTAAAACATGAACTTCACCATATTATTCCAAAGATAAAATCAAATATTTCCATTTACTTACTCACATGGATATTCTACTAGTCGAATAATCACATGCAATATCAATAGGCACTTTCATAATGATGGAATGCATAATGCTAGACTTTCATAACCACATAGTCAAAGCCTTGTGCCAATACTACAAATAAGATTTTGTCAAGGCCTTATAAAGGACAGTAGTTTGTCTCATGAGGCCTACCGATGCGTTGAGGAGCTATAGCGGCCTCCACCCATCACTTACTAAGTCCAATGCATTCCTCATACGAAAAGGTTTAAACATAACATAAATTTTTTTATTAAAACTGGCATACAAAATGTCAATAATTTATCCATAAACTGTGAATGGTATGAAATAACACATCCATAGTCAAACATATCACAAAACCTTCAATACAATATGGATGTCTTGTATCATAAGAAATCAACTTCAAACAAACTTAAAATCCATCAAATGATGTTGACATAGATGAAATCAAAACCTTTTTAGAGAAATATCTCTTTATATTTTGAAATCACATAAAAGTCACGTAATTATAAAAGAAAACATTTATATTTGAAAATATTCTTATAAGATTATAAGCAAATCTTTGATGATGTTATAATGGTGTAAAATAGCCACACCCTTCGTATTAGTTAAAAAATACATTCTTACCTAAATTTTGTCGAAAAGGTTATCAAGGACCTTGTTTGGAAAATGATGGAAAGATTCCTTTAAAAACATATTATAAAAATTAATAAAATGTTATAAATGAATTTAAACCATAGTCTATAAAATATTAAGAATTTTTTGAAATATATTTTTAGAAAACATGGATGTGGATGATAAAGAGGTCCCAGTAGATAATTACGTATAAACAACCTCGGATAATGAAGAGATTGTGAAATTAACCCCTACCTTGTACTTTTCCTTGGTCAAGGGTAAGTTAACCTCCTGTATAATGGTGAAATAATTGTTATTAAGTTATACAATAATCATATACCTTAATATGATATCATATATGATCTTTTAACATTGCTTTGTTAATGATATCTTAGTATTATCGTAGTTTCAGGTGTTAATGGATTCGTTTTCCTTTATATTGTTTATTATGTGAGTCATATTTGTTATGTATGGGATTTATCTTATTCATATACAAAATTATATAAAGTCTATAAACATTATTTTTAATCATCTAATTAAAATTAATCTTGAATGGATATGATGGGGAATGAATCTCATTGTGTTCGTGGAGACGGTAATCCGTACATACGCACGGGCGACAAAATCATTATTTTGTTATTAAAATAATATATAATTTGATGGTATATCATATATAAAGAATCATTATCATGTTATAGTTATTATTTACATGAATTACACATCATTATTATACCCATCCAAATAATAATGTATTGAATAACAATTACATCGCGATGTGGAGACGGTAAGCAGTACGTACGTACGTATGGTGACATGTCATTAAAATGATGGATAGAATAATGAATTTGGTTGTAACATATTTATAATGACATCACATTATATAGAAGATACTATAGTTATTATTTTATAATTTAAACAACAAAGAAAAAGTAAGCGGAAGAAGAAATGAACTTGAAAGAGGTGATGAAATATTTACCTCTTCTTCGGTTCTTCCTTTTGATTTGATCAAAAGGGATCCTTATCTCGGCTTTCTGACTTAAGGAAGGCCTCTAAAATGAAGTTAGGATAGTTTAGAGGGTATTTGGTCAGGGTATGGTCGATCCAAATGGCTTTGAAGGTGTGAATTAGAGAGAAGGGGGTGTCCTTTTATAAGAGGGGTGAGGGGCACCTTAGGAAAAACTGGAAATATTATTTTATAATAAAATAATTTTCTGTTTCTAATGGCTCAAAAAATGTATTATTTAGAGGATAAGGTGGGTATGGGTTTAAAACCACTCAAACAATAGTTTTTAGACAGATTTGGGTCACTATATTAACTTTATCTTTTAGATTTAACTCTTAGTTAAATAGTTTTACATTTACCATCTCTCTTTGTATTTTTATATTATATAGTTAATAAACTTAATACATACTTCCAAGAGAACCCCGAGTAGTTCAGTAATGATACACCTATCATTATATAAGTCCTTTGGCTGAACCTTATATTTTTAGGAATATAATATCAGTTTATAATATAATATTTGTTTTAAAAACTCTTTTATGTCAATTTTGACACTATTTGGTATTTTGTTTTTTATAAATTCATAGCAGCATTATTACTTCAAAAAAAATTATCTAAACAAACCTAACATGTAATATTAACCTATAAAATTACTGGTATTCATAAAAATTCTCAAATTACATTTATTTGGATATTTATAATATCAATTATTTTAATATTTCATTAATTAGGTAATTACTACAACATCATTTTGTCATAAATAAATGAAATTATTATTATTATTTTTAAAGGAGGTTCTACCTATTTTATTAAAAACCCAGTAATAGAAATAAATCCAAAAGCGTACAAGAAACCAATAAAAACCCAAGATAGACAGCTATCTACCTATCTTTTTCGTCAATCTAGCACTTAGCTTTTTTTCTTCTTCTTGAATTGCATGTCATTCATCCCTTCCACGATTGTGACCACGACCCTGACCTCTTGATCTTCCTCTATTTGTAGGAAGATCTTGGAGACTTTCAAAAAGTTTCTCAGGATCAGTGCTGTTAGAATCAGAGTAATCTTCTTGTTGCTTTTTTCCCTTGCCAGGAGTAGGATTTTCCTCCTTTTTGGTTATCAAGTCTGGGATCTCCTGATTCTCATCAGGAGAGCCCTGAGTGGAACCCTGCATTTCAGTGGAATCATCTAAATGTTGACCAAAAGATGGATTGTATTTACCTGTGATCGACACAGCTGAAGACTTTGATGTCTTATAGGAAACAGGCTGAAAACCTTCATTATCAACAACGGGCTTTGAAGAAGTCTGACAAGGTTTAGAAGTGACTGGGGAGTCAGATTCTAAAATTTGATTACCCTTTCGGTTACTTGAAGCAACCATCCTATCATATGAAAGTTGATGATCGGCTTCTTTCTGAATTTCATCTTCAGTCTCACTCTCAAATTTTAAATTTTCATCATGTCCTGACATTTGAGGAGACGAAGAAATCTGAATTTTCTTCAAATCAACACACTTGTAGTCAAATTAATATTAATAGTCGAATTTATCTTATTTATAACCTTATATTAAAAAAAATTTAGTTATTAAACTTTGATTTTAACTCTTTTAACTCTCCTTTTAATAAAAGAATACTAAGTGTCCTAATCTAATCCAAGTGGACCAAAGAGGTTCATATTTTATTCCTAATGTTGTTTTTGGTATAAATATACTTATCCAATAGAATTTTTACATGTTTTAGGGTAATAATAATATCGTTTTTACCCTTAAATACCCTATTTACTTTTAACCATGGTAAATAAACATAAAAAGTTATTATTCACCCCAAAAAAATCATCATATTGAACCAAATTTTTCTTAATGATATAAACTATGTCTCTTATATTTTTGGAATTCCACTCACAGAAGTGATAAAATTAGGTTTTATATGAATTTTCAAATTCTCCTAGGAGGTGGGTAAAAGACGATGAAACGTTCAATAAAATTTTTATATATCTAAAATTATTATAAACTTACTCCAGTGAATTACATTGAACTTATATAGGTATTATGTATCTATTTTGACCCAAAATAAATTTAAATAAAATAAATATTTTTTAAATAAAAATTTGGTTTTAAACTATAACTCGGTGTTTTTCACTGTTCATCAAAAATTGAATGTTTTCAAAAAAATACCAAAAATTCACCCTAGGATATTATCGATATTCCGAATCCAAAAATAAAGTTCATTTTGAAAAATAAAATTTATAAAATTTCAAAAAGTGGGTATTACTATTCATAACAGCTTGTTTTATTGGTTATGGTGTGTTAGAACTCGAAGTTGCGTACAACACATGCTATTGTATTATTCCAAGAGAAGCGTACTGTGGAAGATTGGGGTGTTACATCAACAATAACTAGTATCATGGAAAAAAACTAGGCTCTACCATGAACAATTTTTAACCTGATATCATCAGAAATAATTTATACAGTGGCCCCTTAGTGAAAACAAAACAAATAACATTTGAAAACCCATTGGGTTACCTAGTACAACACAAACCACTAGGAAGGAATTACTCTTTTTGGGAGGTATCTAATGGGTTTATACATAGATAGTGTAACATATATTCAGACATTCTACATATCTACCTAGGGATCCATAATAAAACTCAATGGGGGTGAGAATAAAAATTTTGTAAGAAATATTCCCTTTGGATATCAATCGTATCAAATAAAACATAATTTATTCCCATTGGTCCACAATCTATATCACATATACATAAAATGATAAAGGGGATCAAAATAACATCTCCCACACGCTATGGAATCTAACATATAGTTTTCAAGTGGGCATTAACTAAACTAAATTAAAAATTCCAATATATTTTACACCCCTTTGAAATTATATTTCAAACATATTTTTATTCCAAAAAATTTAAAAATCACATTCAAAACAATCACAAATTCTATTCCAATAAAAAACTGACACTTCGCCCAATTTGTGAACTAAATGTGGTCCAATAATCTTTAAAACCCAATTTAATTTTTAAAAAACCCATTGAATCATTTTGAAGTCACTTAGCATCAAAAACACTATTAAAACTATAAAATCACTTGGAAACCATTTGTAAACTGTTATTCCAAGTGATAATTCACTCTAAAACAATTAAGTAACCCAATATACTTATCACATATAATTATAATTTGATAAATTAAACATTATAAAATTATAATCACATAACTAAATTCCATTTAAATAAAGATAACAAAAACACCAATGTCAAGCATGGTGTAATAAGGTTTAGAACATCCATAACGCATCACCTTCAATGAACAGCATAAGAATCGGTAGCAAGATAAGGCTAATGATACCTAGAAACCAAAACCCCAAATTCGAAATACTTAACCATGAAATTCATCCAATATGGCATCTATGTTTATACATGGAGATGGAAACATAGGTAAAACCATGAAAAATATGAATTAGAAGCATAAAAAGACCATTACCTTGATATTTGGTGAAGAAATCACCAAGAAACTATAAAAAATACACAAAGGATGGGGAGGAGTTGGAGAGTATTGGCTAGGAGAGGCACCTAGGGAGTTGGGTACAAAATAGGGAAGCCAAATAAAGATACCTAAAAGTAAAATAACACAAAATTACTAAATTACCCAAACCCAAGTAGGTCACATGGTTTACTCGTATAGTTTTACAAACTATGTTGTAACTGTATGATCACTACTATAAAAAATTACTGGGCTTTCATGGCTTACTCTAATTTGTTTACTAAACCATTTTCCAAACCATATATCCCAAGAAAAGATGAAAAATTTCCAAAATTCACAATGAAATAGCCTAAAATTAATGAATAATTTAAATATATAAATATATATAGGAAAGTAACATTAGGGGTTCCATAATTCTCCCCCACCATTTCAATTTCATCCCACATAAATTCTTCAGCAAAAGTATGACCAATGAAAAAAGGATAACCATGACAACATTTATCCTAAGGTGGGTAGTTGGGGATAAAATAGAGAAGTCCTTATAAGTAAAAACACCAAACCTCACAAATATTTTAAAACAATTGTCCAAATCCATAATGTCATTATATATCTCCATGAAAAACTAAAATATGAACAAAATCACAAATAATAAGAACTTCATTGAATGAAAGATGGGGACCTATCATAGGTTTTGACATTATATAGAGTTTATCTAAAATGGTGAAACATATAAGACACACCACTATACTAAAAATAATCTATAGAAACACATCTACCATTATTGCCTCATTTCCATTAAACAAAATTAACTACCACAACATAGATTCAAATTTCCAACAAAATAATACCCAATGAGAACACAACCTTTATAACTATAAACTATCACTAAGCTCAAAAACTATATCCCAACATAGGATCAAGGAACCAAAACACCAATAATCACTAGAATGGATCCTATCCTAGGTCACTATACTCAAATGGGTAAAGTATGACCTCAATATTAGAATATTTTCTCCTAAAAACCCCACCAATATAACAACAACACCGTCAAGTGTTAAACATCCCAATAGTAACTTTCATCCTAGTCGCTCGATCATAAACCTAAGGTTTCCCATGATCGTCCCCCAAGTATAAAATTCTTAAAATATATATAGTACTTTACAAACTCCATGAAAATGAAACCCTATAAAAACACATAAAATCGTTATCCACTACCATTGACAATGAATCAATAAAAAAATCATGGATGAAAATCAAAATAAGACCCGAAAAACCCATCCATCAAAACCCAAACAAAACATGATATTCTCTCATTAAACCACTCAACCCACAAATCCTTTGAAAAATACCCAAAAAACAACTTCAAAGACAAGATCACAAGGTTTTCATATGAAACATATTATAATGCCTAAGAGTTCCATATTTGAAGCACACAATAGATAGAGTGTGTATATCCATAATCAAATCTACTAGAATTAAAACCTCACTGAAATAAAAAATAACTTCTACATCATTCTATTTGAAGAACATAAATAATTCCTAAATACAAGAAAGACTTGACTATACTACATAGTCATGAGTTTGAGTAGAGTTGATGAATGAAATAAAAGCTCCTAACCAATAAGAAGGGATAACCTGAAGTCCATAATGAAAAATAGACTTTCTAGTTCCCTATAAATACTTCATTTGGTGGAATAATTTATATAAAATGAAACATGAACTCAAACTAGTTCATGATCCATGATTCCAACTACAGAACACCATCATCAATCAAACTATAAAATACACTTCACACAAACAACTTCCCCTTCCAAAAAATTCATATAATCTTTTAAAAACCAAAATTTCCATAAAAAATATCAATTCATGATATCTTACATGGAAAATATTGTTCGCAATACACTTTATCAACCCCAATTTAAAATCTGTTGTTTTTTACTCTAAAAAATTGATTATTTAATTTATCCTATAGATTCCAACATTAAAATAAAAAAAATATTAAGTTCACAATAAAACTAATAGTTTATGTAAACCATAATTTTAATGATAAAATATTTTCCCAACTTTATTTTAAAATAATTGAGCTTAAAAATATTTCATGAGTATAAAAATATCTTTAAAACCTTTTCAAAAATAAGTTTTAAAAATAAAACCATTGTATGGAATCTATTTTCCAATTCAAAAACCAAATTTTCAACATATAAAATAATGTAGTTAAAGGTAAAAATTCAATAAAAATGACTACATCATTAAAAACGCATTCTTTAAAACATAAATTACCAATAAAACCACCTTAATTAACATCATTCCAATGTTAAAAACTATTGGGATCATTCCAAAATAATTGGGAGAAAACAACAATAATCAATGAGAAACAATATTATTCTTGGTTTGTTAGTATGTTTTGGTAAACCATGTGAAAACACTATGGTTTTATTTGTAATATTTTTTGAACCATTATATATTGGAATTATATGGTTTACTATATCATGCAAGTAATCTATATAACTATGGACCAATTACCCATTTTTCCTCAAAAACTAACTAAAACTCTGGAAATCACTAATATGATCAATTGGGATCCAAATAACTTCATAACATGTCAAAATCCATCAACTATTTTCATAAAAGAACTAAAAATAATGATTTAAACCTTAACAACCCATGGTGAATCAAGTATTTTCATGAAATGTTGTGATCAAAAACTGACTAGTAAACTACCTTTTGAGTCCTTGTGTAATTCTTAATCTCAAATAAACTAAGAAATTCCCCAAATAAAAATGTTTTTTTTCAATAACCTAGGTCCCATTCCAAGAACCTTATCTCTAAGACCATTTATAATTAATTTTCATGAGGTGATACCTGAACTAGCACTCAATCTGATTCGCCACTAGAGAAAAGGTCATTCTAAATCCCCATAGGTTTTAAACTAGTGTTTGGTAATAATGGAACATACTTTGGGAATTATTTTTCCCTTTTGTAATCAAAACAATGACATGAATTCCACTCAGTGATGTAACATGATTGATATGTATATCATACACCCATGAATATAAATAAACATCACAAAATAAATAAACAGTATCCAAATAGAGTACTAAATAAGAAAAAGTATGTAAAAAAGTACACAAAACATAACCAAATTATGAAAAACATATCATAAATAAATAAAGTGAATAAAATTTGAGTCATTATGGCCAATACAAGAAGATCCCAAAATAAGAAAAAAAAAACCAAACCATAACTAACAATCTCTATATGACTCCTTGGTAACTATTCACATCCAAAGAAAATTGATGAACCAACTTGAATATAACTAGAAAGAGGACAGAGCTAAATTTCCTAAAATAAAACAAGACATAAGTATTTTGTGAGTGGTCTATATAGGGTTTGAGAAAATCATGCTCAGTGGGATATCACTAAGGATTTTGTTCATTTCTTTCAAAATAAATTTAATTTTAATCTTGTCTAAAATAAAGATAGAAAATGGTTAATAAAAATTATGTTATGAAAACAAATATCAACCATTATTGATCTATTGAATCAACCACTACTTTTTAAAGAAATCAAGTACATTGAATATACCCCTTTGAAACCATCGCTTTCATTTCAAAAAAATCATTTTTGAATCCTTCTTACAAGGTAAATTTCAAAAATTACTTTCCAAAAAAACATTGAATTACATTTCATTTAAACATTATAAAATTAACATGAAAAATAAAATAAAAAGTAGGGAACCCTGCCAATGATTATATGAAACAAATAAACTAACAACTAAATCAACACAAAGTACCAATATGGGTCAATAAAACTAGGGGATACAATTAAGGTCACCCGATATTCAACAAAAACGAGTATCATAGTTGACACACTAGGTTCCATCATGAATTATGTATTTCATGGAATCATTGGAATCACACTATACAGTGGGGGCCCAGGTGAAACGGGAACAAGTCCCATTCAGCATCCCTTTGAGTCATCGAGTACAAGACAACCCCATAGGATGGCACTAGATATTCATCACACATTAGGTTAGTGTAACACACATCCATACCTTCCACTTAGCTACATATGACCCCATGATAAAACTTAATGGAGGTTAGGACAACAAGGTAAGAAATGATCACATAAATCTAGAATAAATCCATAAGCATAAATCTATTCTCACCTCTTATAGCCTCATGAGAAACAAACCCTTTTTAAATTTTAGACAACCTATATGATCCTAGAAGTAAATAAACATTATGATTTATAATTATTCATTTTATGTATTTATATTCATCATAGATTTAAAAATAGTTTAATAAAAAAATTCAATCAAAAAAGGAATACTTTTATTTTACTAAATTTATTTTCCATGAATTACATGGTTTATTTAAAAGATCAATTTTTTTAATTTTTAATTTAAAATTATAAATATTAATTAATTTCTAAGAATAAAATTAAAATTTATGTTTTGATTTTTTTTTAGTTTTTTCTGAAAATATTGGTTTTTTAGTGAATGATGAAAAATGCCAATTTTTACAAAACTTCTATTTCTTTTTGTTAAATAAAGTAATTTTAAAGTACAATTATATTTTGAATTTATTTTTAAGGTAAAATAAGATAAATTTTATTAAAAATAATCTACATAATTCTATATTATCCAATATTACATTTTATTTTGGCGTAAGATTATCTTTTATATTTAAAAACATAATTTTCTAAAAACTATTTTTCGTTGTGTTTTACACAATTATAATAAAATTAAGTTCTAACACTTATATAATTTGAATCAAAAAATGGATTCCATATTTTTAATTATTATTCTAAAAATTATTAATAATTTTATTTTTATTTTTGTTCATTATTAATAGTACTCGCAGTAAATATTTTTCATAATGGTAAAGCATAAATTAGGTTAATTAAGGAAAAACACTAAGTGATAAGACCAAAAAATATTATATTAATTATTATTATTTGATTTTATTTAGATACTTATAACCTTATATTATAAATTTTATAGTTTTTAATCAATTTTACAAGATTAATACTTTATAATCTTTAAATTTTTATAAAAATAACAATTATGCCACTCCCCTCACTTAAAAAGGGAACCTCTTCTCCTCCATTCCTCGCACCTTTTGGGAAGTATTATTTAGAAATTTACGGACCATAAATCTCCCTAATAACCCTACCCAAATACTATATATCATGGTCTTCTAGAAATACCAATCCTAGAAGGCTTAATGTATAATTCAAAGGGAGATATTTGAGGAGAAGATATAAGTCCAAACCGACCTATTTCTAGTTTATCTCATCTTCTACCTCCTTCAAATATTATTAAACAAAGTTAAATTAATAGATTCAGTATCTTAAAAACAATAAAAGGTTATTATTAATATGTTACAACCCTTTTCCATATCTTTTTCCATCTTATGAGAAATGGAAACACTACTCATGTGTAGATGTGGACTACCACCTTTATGAAGTGGTGTGTTTCATTTTTCATAAAAAGATAATTTGGATGTTTAAAATGATTAAATGAATGGATATATATTATATTTATGACGTAAATAAGATTCTATAAATATAATATATTAATCACCTTTTACTCCTTTTGTCCATTGGAAATTGATAATGTAGTTCGTGCATGTGTGTGGAATATCACCACTATGAAGCGATGTGATTCATTTTTTATTTTCATCATATAAGGATGGTCATAAAAATTTAAATAATGAATTAATATTATATTTATATAATATATTTTATTCTTTAAAAGTAAAATTTTATATACTTTATTTCTTTTCTACCCTTTATAGAAAAAATGAAAACGGTGTCTATGTGTACATAAGGACTTCCATCTCCATGAAATGACAAGGTTAATTTTGAATAAATGACTTACATGGTCGGTTTTAAAAGTGTATTAAGTTAATAAATATGAAAAATATAAATTTTTTAAGATTCTTCAGATAATAGAGCCACAACACCTTTAACAATGATCAACGCACAGATGTGGTTTTGAGGTTATAAACCGAAGAACCCCGAAATGTCAAACATGAACTTAACCATTTTAGTAACTAAATAAAAATAATAATAAATGAAATAAAATAAATAAATATTATTAAATTAACATAAAAATTTTATTAAGTAAGTATGAAACTAATATAACTTTATTATTGATGATTTAGATAATGTATGAATCTAGACGGGACATATGGTAAGGATCTTTTCTTTACAACCATGTTTTAGAGTATTACTTTCAATATTTTTCTAGAATTTATTATAAAATATTTCAAAAATGTTATTATTTATTCATAGATGAATTTTAAATTTAAATTTCAAAAAATTTATAAATTAGTTTTTAAATTTTTAAAAATTAATCTTTCAAATATTTATCAAACTGGTCATTTTAATGATTTTTCAGGAAGTGAAAAAGAATGTTTTTTAACATATACTGATTGAATAATTTACCACCACAATATTAAGTACCCATGGCCACTAGTTTTAGATAGGGAGAGATAATAATTCGTAATAACAAGACAAATATGAAGGAAAATGAGAAAAAAACTCTTACTTGTATAATTGATGAAGAAATTGCCAAGAACCCAACACAAATACCACAAAGAAGGTGTAGAGTGGATGAGGATCAGCTGGGAGATATTTTGGGGGGGTTGGGATCAAAATAGAGAAACCAATAGAGGATACCCCAAAATAAAAGAAATATAAATGAACAAATTACCCAAACTTGAGTAGGTAGCATGGTTTACTCACAAAGTTTACCAAATCATGTGATAACCATGTGGACACCACTACTAAAAACTAAATAATTTATATGGTTTACTCTTTATGTATAACAACCCTGATTTTTATTACACACTTAAACCTGATTTATTACATAAAATATTCACTTGATACAACATAGCATATCGAGAGGCCTAGTGTCTTTGTGTCTTAGTAACATTACATAACAGCTTAGAATATAAAACACACAACATCTTTATTGAAACCTTCATTTACATGACCACTACATTCCCTCGTACTTAGCATTGCATGGAATAGCCTGAGAACATTCATAAGAAAAGGTTGAACTATAAAGCCTAGTAAGGGAATAAAAATTTAATAATATGAGGAATAAAATTCATGTTAGACAATATGAATATCAATTGATCATAAGAGAAACATGAAAATAAATGAATGATAAAGCATGATAATCATAACAAGGAAATGTGGCAACAACACTTAACATGGAATTAGCATGAGCCAAGGTTTATTGCACATGGAGCATGAGTAAACCCTCATTACACAAGAAGAATGATTAAAACCGAGTTTTACTTGAATTATCATGATTCAACACCCATTGCACATGATGTATCATGATACTATACTTTACCCAATGCATTGGAGCGCTATCAGGGTGCACCCTTTTTCAATTCATTTCATGCATAAGTGTGCCGCATGGATCATAAAACATAAATTCATTAAACATAGTCATTTATTACATGATAAAGGTGTGTGTAATTAATACATGAAACTCTTTAAACAATAAGTAAATGCGCTTTAAGGTGGATACCCTTGATAGATAAATGGTCATGGTATTCACTACACAATGACCTTGGCTTGGAAAATTGCGGTGCAATTTTGGCAGCATAACGGCATGACAAAAGAATTCATAAAAATGTTTGATGAGAGATAAAGGGGTGTATCATCATATTTACATGAAATGGACAACAAGGGGATCATATAGATACATGTCCCAACAAAAGTAATGGAATTTAGAGGCATAATACAAAATAATTACTTAGATGTAAAAGAGTATAGAGAAATCTCTCACAAAATTTCTGCATGGTAACAGGTGTACATGGGAGGCATTAATGATATAAAAAGGGGACTACCATAATACAAAAATAAATAGGTATGTATGGGGGAGGTGTGAAATCATACCCCAACATTTTTAATTGAAAAAAAATGGCATAACAACTTAAATAAAATTTGACAAAAATAAGAAAGGAATAAATCCCTTAGGGAAATTCGGCATCGTAACGGCTTAGGTAAGGATCAAAATGAGGATGGAAAAATAGTTCCTCACTAAAATAAAGTTACATGGAAAGTAATATAAGGATTAAAAAAGAATTTAATTATAACTATTCTAAATTAAAAGAACAACTTTCAAATAAGATTCTTGAATTTGAAAGGAGAGAAAAGTGAGGATCCCTTACATGGAAGTGTGATCCCAAAGGCTTGGGAGAGGCTTATTGGGAGCTTGGGGAACCTTGGGAAGATTCTAGAAAAATGAGGGTAGGGTTTGGTCGAACTCCAAAGGATTTTAGTGAAAGGGAAGTGGGATCTTTTGTGGGTTTATATAGGAAAAGAGAGGGAATTATTTATTATTTAGGTTTGGGACACCTCACATTAAACTAATCAATACCACAAACCATCCCATGGTTTTTTCCCAAGGTTTTTTCCAAAGGGGAGTGGAAAAAAATATTTTATAAGTCCAATGGCCTAAATTCTTAAAATAAGAGGGTTTATTATGTATAGGTGATTCACACTCTCAAGGAAAACAATTTAAAAAGACAAAATGTTTTATAAGCCTCTAAGGGTCCACTAAAGCTTTGTAAAATAAATCAAACAAATCTGAAATCACATTATTTTAATGGTAAAACATATATTGTCCGAACATAATATTTATAGTATTTTATTACATCAATATTGTGTCATTATGATGTCATAAAACACATTGTATATTTAAATGGTATTTAATTTTTACCCAAAAATTCGACTGTCTCAGAAAATTATAAAAAATTCACCATTGGATAATTTCAACGTCCTGATTCCAAAAATAATATTCATTTTATCTAAATAATTTTATAAATATGTGAATTTTTACTTTTAAAATAAAAACTGACATTTACCAAAAAAAATCATGGGTTTAAATAAAAACAGCTTTCAAACCTTAATAAAAATTAAAATTGCGTTTATTAAATTATATGATAATTTATATTTAATAAAAATAAATTTAATTATAATATTTTATTAAAATATTATTTAATTCAAAAATCCATTAATTCATCAAAATATATTTCTTAGTATAATGTTAACTAAAAATACTATTTGTTCTTTAAAAATAATTTACGAAGTAACAATAATAAAATGAATGCACATTATTTATACAAAAATAATGAACATAGTCATAGTTCTAGGTTATTGTTACATAACCCCTTATAACACCCACATAATACCGAAGGGTTATGTGTGCGATGGTGGATGACTCTTGGGGTGGCTCGGATAGCATCGCTTGGGTGGTAATCTCTATTAACTTTCACTTCTCCCATAGTTGGTTCCGCTCAAGCTTAACATGTTCAAGTTCATCTTGGGCTTGGTCAAGAGTGAATCCCGATGATGCCACCTCCTTTTTTATCTATGAAAAATGGTCTTTGTATGGGTAAAGTCTACTGGATGAGGCCATCGCTTCATTTGTCTGAGTAAATTGGATTTGTTGAAGCCCTATATTTATACAAATCATGTTATCAATGTTCAATGGCTATACTTGAAACGGTTACAATTCATAACGGTAATTAAAATCCAGATACATAAAACCAATGATGTTCACATTTTATATAACCATAATAAGAAATTTAATTAGATCAAGAGGAATTTTAATTAATGAAGGTTTAGGTCGTCTCAATCTTCCCCAGTAAAGAAATTTCGCCCTCGAAATTTCTTTTTCCCACACTAAAACAGATGTGGGTAAATTTTCTTCATCACTTCCTCTGATTCTCATGTCGCTTCTTCAAACTTGTAGTTTCTCCACAAAAACTTGACGAGGGACATTGCCTTATTCCGTAGAACTTTTTCTCTATGATCTAAGATCTTCACTAGTTTCTCCTCATAAGAAAGATCATCCTATAGTTGTACTACCTCTGAAAAGAGTACATGTGAAGGGTTTGGTATGTACTTCCTTAAGAGGGATACATGAAATATATCATGTACTTTGGCTATGGTAGGTGGAAGTGCTAGTCAATAGGCCACATCCCCAACATGATCAAGAATCACAAAGGGGCCAATGTACCAAGGACTTAACTTACCTTTCTTTCCAAACCTAATGACCTTATTCCATGGAGATATGCATATAAATACCATGTCTCCAACTTTAAACTCAAGTTCTTGTTGACGGTTATCTACATAACTCTTTCATCGACTCTGGGATACCTTGATATTATAATGAATGGTTTTCACCTTCTCCACCAATTCTTTGACCATTTCTAATCCTATCAGCTTATGCTGCCGACTTCATCCCAACATGTCATTGTTCTTAACCTCTTCCCATACAGGGCTTTATAAGGTGTCATTCTAATGCACGAGTGGAAATTGTTATTATAGGAGAATTCTACCTGTGGAGGAGAGAGGGGGGAGGAGGAATTTTTATTATACTTATTCTTGTCTATAAGTCTTCACTGTGGATTTCTAATCCTAATCCCAAAAATAACTAAACCTATCCAATGATACCAACTATAACAACCCTTATTTTTATTACACACTTAAACCTTATTTATTACATAAAATCTTCGATTGATACAACATAGAAGATTGAGATGTCTAGTTTCTTTGGGGTTTATTAACATTACATTACATCTTAGAACATAAAATAGACAATATATTTATTGAAAATTTCCTTTACATGACAACTACATTCCCTCATACTTAGCATTTCATGGGATAACCTAAAGACATTCATAAGAAAAGGGTGAGCTATAAATCCCAGTAAGGGAATAAACATGGAATAACATGAGAAATACCATAAATGTTAGAAAATAGGCATATCAATGGATCACAAGAGAAACATTAACATAAATTCATGACAAATAATGATAATCATAACATGGAAATGTGGAAGAAACACATAACCTGGAATTAGCATGCACCAAGGCTCATTGCACATGGAGCATGAGTAAGCCCTCATTGCACATGAAGCACGAGTAAAACCTCGTTGCACTTGAATTACCATGACTCAACACCCATTGCACATGATGTATCATTATACTATACTTTACCCAATGCATTGGAGTGCTATCAGGGTGCACCCTTCTTAATCATTTCATTTCATTCATAAGCGTGCCACGTGGATCATAAAAGATGAATTCATTAAAAATAATCATTTATTCAATGATAAAGGAGTGTTTAATTCATACATGAAACTATTTAAACAATAATTAGATGTGCATAAAGGTGAATACCCTTGATATAGAAATGGGTATGGTATTCGCTACATAATGACTTTGGCTTGGAAAATTGTGGTGCAATTTTGGCAGCATAATGGTGTGACAAAAGAATTCATAAAAATAGTTGATGAGAGATAAAGGGATGTCTCATAATATATAAATGAAATGGAAAATAATGTGGTCATATATATAAATGTCCCATAAAATGTAATGGAATTTAGATGCATAATACAAAAGAATTACTTGGGTGTAAAAGATAAGAGAGAAATCCCTCACTGAATTTCGGCATGGTGACGGGTATACATGGGGGAATTAATGACAGAGGAAGGGGTCTCCCATCATCCAAACATAAACAGGGAAGTATATTGGAGGTGATAAATCATACCCCAACATTTTTAATTGAAAACAAAAGGGCATAACAACTTAAAGAAAATTTGACAAAAATGAGAAAGGAAGAAATCCCTTACAAAAATTTGGCATGGTGATGGCTTGGGTAAGGATCAAAATGAGGATGAAAAAATAGTTCCTCGTTAAAATAACATCACATGGACAGTAATATAATAATTATAAAATAATTTAATTATTTCCATTCTAAATTAAAATAACAACTTTCAAATAAGATGCTAGAATTTGAATGGAGAAGAAAGTGAGGATCCCTTACTTGGAAGTGTGATACCAAAGGCTAGGGAGAGGCTTGAGAGAGGCTTCTGGGGAGATTGGGGAACCTTGGGAGGATTATAGAGATAAGAGGTAAGGGTTTGTTCTAACCCAAAAGGTTTTTGGTGAAGAGAAAGTGGGTGCTTGGGTGGGTTTATATAGGAAAGGAGAGGGAATTCTTTATTATTTAGGTTTGGGACACCCCACATTAATCTAATCAATACCACAAAACATCCGATGGTTTTTTCCCATGTTTTTTTGAAAGGGGATTGGAAAAAAATATTTTATAAGGAAAATGGTCTAAATTTTTAAAATAATAGGTCTTCTTATGTGGAGGTGAGTCACACTCTCAAGGAAAATAATTTAAAAAGACAAAATGTTTTAAAATCCTTAAAGGGTCCACTAAAGCTTTGTAAAATTAATAAAACAATCTAAAATCACATTATTTTAATGATAAAACATATATTGGACGATCATAATGTTTATAGTATTTTATTACATCACTATTGGGTCATTATGATGTCATAAAACACATTATATATTTAAAACGTATTTAATTTTTACCCAAAAATTTGACTATCTCAGAAAATTATGAAAAATTCACCATTGGAAAATTTCTACATCCTGATTCCAAAAATAATATTCATTTTAACTAAATAATTTTATAAATATTTTAATTTTTACTTTTAAAATATAAACCGATATTTATAGAAAATTCATGGGTTTTTACAAAAATATCCTTCAAACCTTAATAAAAATTACAATTGCATTCATGAAATTATATAATCATTTATATTTAATAAATAGTAATTTAATAATAATATTTAATTACAATATTATTTAATACAAAAATCCATTAATTCATGAAAATAGATTTCTTAGTTGAATGTTAACTAAAAATATTATTTGTGCTTTAAAAACTATTTACAAAGTTTTAATAATAAAATGAATGCACATTCTTTATACAAAAATAATTTACATAGTCATAGTGTTAGGGTCTTGTTACATAATCCCTTATAACACCCGTATAAGACCAAAGGGTAAGTTGTGCAATGGTGACTGACTCTTGGGGTGGCTTGGATAACATCGCTTGGGTGGTAATATCTATTAACTTACACTTCTCCTCTAGTGGGTTCGGCTCAACCTTAACATGTTCAAGCTCTAATTGCTCTTGGTCAAGAGTGAGGCCCAATGACGCCACCTCCTTTTTGAGCTCCGACAAATGGGCTTCGTATCGGTCAAGTCTCTTGGATGAGGTCATATCTTCATTTGTCTGAGTAAATTGGATTTCTAAAAGCCATATATTTATACTAATCATATGATCACTGTTCAACGGCTATATTAGCAACGGTCACAATTCATAACGGTATTTTAAAATCAAGAAACATAAATCAAATGAAGTTCACATTTTATATAACCATAATAAGACATTTAATTAGATCAAGAAGAATTTTCATTATTGAAATTTTCATCTGTTACATTATGGTTTACCAAACCCTGATCTAAACCATGTTTCCCTAGAAAAACTTAAAAACTTCAAAAAACTCACCCCGAAAATCAATAAAAATTTTAACCTTATAAATATGTATAGGAAAGATATATTCTGGTATGTCACCTACTAAATCTTTAAGTATATCAATTATGTAGGAGAAATTTGATATTAAGATTAGTATATAGGAATCATTCTTAGAATAAGGTCAATTTAACATTTAAATGTCCACTCACTAGTTAATCTAATGAAATCATCTAGAAATACATCAGGAAAATCCCTTAATAAGGGTGGAAGTTCATTCCCTGAATTCCCCCTTTCTAATTTACACAAGAAGATGTTTTAAATTGATTAATAACTCACTAAAAATAGGAAGATTTGGTTTCACTCATCCTAATATAGTATCCCATTCACCATAAAATAAATGGATATTCCATTTAAATGAGGCAAAAGTCTCCCTTTGGTGATAGTAGTCATTATGGTCATTGAGCTCACTCATTTAATCCATTCTTAGAATGAGATAAAAAATGATTATATTAAGGACACAAATATCCCACACCAAATAAACATCCAAGACTATTATAAATCTAGAGGAACATATCAATCCATATTCCTTCTTACTAGGAGGAGTAAATATCTCTATCACATTTGGCATCTATTTGGATAGAATATTCAATAATCCCATAATAAGAGTAGAGATAAAAGAGTGAGAGGAACCTATATCAAATAATGAAATAACCATATACTCTGAAATAATTACAATACATTAAACTATATTTGGTCTAACTTTAAACTTATTAAGTTCCGAATTAACTATAAATAACCACCTAGATTCCATCTATATTAGAAAGTTTCCATTAAACTGTGGCTCTCTTCTCAATTAACTCTTCCAATGATTAGATTCACCTATAATTTGTTTTCCTAAGAATGATATAGAAATAATTTTGAAGGATTTTATACAAAATATGATCCCTTAAAAGGTAAATAAATAGAACCAATATTCTACAGTGGCCTTATACTATAAAAATTTTAGATATGACCCAAATGGCCACAAGAATGAAAATATTTAGAAACATACTATCACGAAGGATTAAATTTTCATGAATATCCATTATAATATAATATTAGGGGTTTACTAAATATAATTATTGAAGAATTATACTAATATATTCCCTTATTTTCCCAATACTTCATTGTCTGAACTCATCATGTTTCCTCTTTTTAACTAGAAATCAACATTCACTAGTACTATAAGAATAAGAATCACTACCCATTATTATTAATTTTTCAGGCCTATTTCAACCACTAAAGATGTATTTATAAACTTGATATAATAAGTGAGGTATAATAGAGACACCTCTAACTATATATCATGGTAGATACCCATTTAAAAGAGTTAATTTTTTAGGGTATCATTTATGGAAATATTTAATATGAATAGTTAAAGCTAAAAAACTAATCTACAAACTATGGAATCATTTGCTAATATTTTTAAAGATAAAAATTTAACTTAAAATTTTCAATTATATTATATCAATATAAAACTACTGAATATAATTTTTTTTAAATCCTTTCATGACAATTTATCATACATTTTATCCAAGACTATAGATTCTTGTCATTGTCTACCAGGTCCCTCATGCATAAATATAGTTTATTTTAAATTATAGATATTGGTAGTCCCATGAAAATGAAAGATAATAAAAATATTATATATCCATTATTCTACTCTTTAAGGTTGCTTATCAAATTGAAAAATGTGAGTGTTAAATATAAGGAAATCTGGAGATCGGTATCTAGTTAGAGATAGGCCTGGATTAGTTAACCTTTATGTAGTTCTGACTATTGGAATAACCATCTTAATAAATCGTTGATAAGAAATAGGATTTCCTTGTAGAAATTTATTTAACAGTCCCAGAAAATGGTTCATAGGATCTCTTTCAGGGGGGCTTAACTCAATTAATTCCATTAAATTAAACAATTCCATCAAACATGATGAAACACATACATAATCATATAAATTAACATTAATTAAAACATACTCATAAAAAATCACATTATATCATAAATATCTCATAAGAGTAAATAAATATCTCTTAAAATAATTATAAGATAAATTAAATTGAAAAAAAAATCATTTTCACAACTCACGTCTTAGAAGCTGGTCTATTAGGACATGAATCGAATTTGGTAACATTCTTTGAAAACTCTAGAAGTCTTGTATAGTTCTTAGAATGGTTTTGAACTTATAAATCCTATAATTTCACCCTATAGTTTCATTATTTTTCCATTAAAATATAACATTTATATTATTTAATCATAAGAACTCAATAGAAAACACTATAATGCAAATTTAATCCTAAAATATTTCAAAAAAAGTTATAAAAAATCTTATTACTAAAATACAGATGTCTAAAATACCATGGAAATTCATTCATTATTCACAAATATTTATATGAATTCCATCACAAAATACACATTTAAATCTAAAAATCATATATCTTATCTACCTTATTACCTAAAAAACATAACAAAACCAAGGATTTATTTCCATTTTGTAACAAACTAGACTAGGTCATCTGATCTTGATAACAAAACCATATCTCCATAAGTCCTAAATAGTGTTATCAATTTCTATAGGATGCAAAAGTTTCTAAGGGAATCAACCATAGGTTTTGGTAATGATTTCACTCTATTATAAATAAAACAAAGTATGGGATTCCAACCAGAAATCTAGAATGATAATTTAATATATTATAAATTTAATGCCTATAGTTAATCATTTTTTTAAAATTAAATACAGACAAACTATATACAATAATTCAATTATAAAATTAATAAATAATAAAACATAAACCATTAATTTTTCCACTATATCTGCAATCACAAACCATTATATAAGCCAAAATTTAATATAATAAAAAATTAGACAAAATGGAGGAACAAAGTGGATGGAAGGATGAAGAGGATGGATATATATATATGAGTTATCCCAAAATACATAACCAAAAAATAGAAAAAATACTACTCATATCCATCTAAAAAGTGATAATCCTTCACTTATCTACTCATTGATGACACAGAAAAGCTACAAAACTCCCACTACATTAAATTAGATCTTTCTTATTACTTATTTCCAATGAAATAAAGTCTACATATACAACAATGTGTTCATGTAGAGTGTGAATAAGAATCCTGGAAGGATACCACCAATGATTTTATATGAATCCTTTCAAGTAAAAAAGTATATAATGCTAATTTGAATATATATATATATATAGATATAGAGAGAGATACATACAAGCCTACATTTATGAATATAGATTTTTATTTTTTGAAAGTGGGTACAAATAGAACCAACATTTTTCTTTAGTCTTTTAAAAAAATAGTAGTTACCAAAACCGAGCTAAAATAGATTATAAATATATAAAACCATTAAAAATAATCACCATAAATTATCTCACATCATAGAACAAATACTGAGGCAATTAAAAAGGACAAGTTATTATCTAATAGAGCCATCACACTGGTATATATATACAATCCCAACATCACACACACCTGATTAATAAAACCTCATTGGGAGGAAAATCTCATGACCAATGTATAATCTAAGCTAAGGGAACCAATGCTATATAATCTACTAGTGTAGTAGTTGTCACTAGTTTCCTTCCTAGTTAACAATGGTTTCTCCGGAATATTTTATAAATCAGAGAATCAATAAATTATATAGAACATTTATAAAATCACATTCCTATATTATACATCCAATATAAAAATTTCCCCTTCCACATCAAAATTCATCATGATATAAATATTAAATTAATATAATAAATAGCCTAGTCCATAACAAAAATGGTGTAAATCAAATAATAAAATATTTATTTAAATACAAACAAGTCATAAATTTTTTAAAACATAAATGAAACCATGAAATCCTCTCAAAATATATAATTAATCATAATATCAAGGTAAATTAATGTATTCATTAATAAAATCCATTTTTCATTTCATTGAACACTTGGTGAGAAACAATGCCTTTAAATAATATTTTAAACAATTCTATGAAAAATTAACTTTTATCACATGTAATCTATAAAGAACCAATGAAATTTTATCACAAAACCATCATATAATATTTATATGAGGTCTATATCAATGAAAACACAACTAAAAATCCTCAAGAAATCATGTTTATGTTGACAAATTAAAGGATATAAAACTACCAGCCATGAATTGATGAAATCGATGTTTGAGAGTGTTAATATATTAAATAATAGAAGATGGAGCCTTACAAGAATATTAAAAAATATAAAATTATTGGATCCATAAATATTTTCAGTATTCATTTAATCTTAGTTTCATAGAATAAATTTTTTCACTCATTAAAATGGGTTTAAAAAATAGAAATGATAAACATTTCAGCTCACAAGATTCAAAAACTCCCATAATTTGAAAAATAAACACACAAAATTCTGAAAAACACACATTATTTTGGAATGCAGAAAAACAAAAAAAATCCTAAAATAAAAAGGTTACCTCCCCCACACTTAAATGATTCAGTGTCCTCAATACATTCAAAGAGATTTAACATGTAATAAAATTTTAAAATGATTCATAGAAAGAAAGTAAGTGTAATGGAGAGGTAATACCGAACTTATTGGTAGTGCAACATTGAGTTAAGATCCTAAATATTGCACACTAGAAACCTATAAGAAAAAGAAATAAATGAATTATAAGAAATTTGTTAAAAGAAAAGAAAATATAAATAGAATGATAATGGAAAGATAAAACATGGTCTAATCCACCAAGTGGGCCCTGGGTTTTGACTACATCCAAATGGGTAGTTTAAGTTGGTTATCCCCAATCTATTGGTTAGTGGAGGTTCTTTGGGATGATCTGCAAGAACTACTTCTTTCCATCTATCACTTATTCCTTTTTTTGAGTAATCTATGTACATATTATATAAAATACATTCTCATAAAGGTGATATAAAATTTTTATGGTGGGGTATGAAAAATAATGAGTCATCCGCTTTCTTGGTTTCCACTTTCACAACCTCTTCTTCATTCTCTAGTGGTTGAACAAGGTATGATTCATAAAAAAATAAGAGTCAAAGGAAAAGTTAGAGTGTAAATCTATTTGAATAAATTTAAAAAATGAAGAATCCATATCAAATCCTTATTTTTCAATGTAGGCAGCTTTAGTCTCAGTTTCCTCCCATAAGGCCTGTCATGAACTGAATCTGGTCGCCATTAAAACTAGCACCAAACCCAGCCCGTGACAAGGCCCAAAGGGTATTCTTGATCCCCATAGTCTGGTACAAGTGCCTGGGTATCATAAAACGAAAATTGACAATGATTTACCTAAGTTTATAAACATACAATGACAAACAAGTCCAACAAAACCAATCTGGATTTTTCAAACAAAACCATCTTTTAAAAAATTTCAGAACTGAATTACATGGTTTTAAACAAATCTCAATGACTATAAAAAATGAATAAAACAAAAAAGTACAGCCCAAGAACCTGAACATGGTGATAGGCACCGCCCTCAAGCCATCTCCACAACACTGCATCACGATGGACCGCTAAAAAACTGAATCGTTGGCACAAAAGTTGTACGCAAACCATAAGCAAAAATAACCAAGTCTACTTACACCCAAATCTGTAAGTAGGGTGTGAGAAAAAGCCTATTAGGATACCCCCACTAATATATTCCATGTGATAAACATTCAAATATTAAAATCATGCAAGTTTTCAAGGCATGAAATGCTAGTTACAATTTCTAAATGATGCAACTTAAATAAAAGTAGTTTTCAAGTGGGATATTTTAAGGAATCAACACTTTTAAAAATAATTTCAATGATAATGAATATTCCATCTGAACATACCATATTTATATGGTAATCACAAAGTAACTAATGAGCACAAGCAATGGGAATGTAACCACTAGGCACTAGCTCGTTGTGGGTCCCAGGTACCTCGTATCTCGATGAGAGTAACCATCAAAATATCCATTCTCGTGCACACAAGACACTAGTAGGGATCATACCCATAACCTATTGGTCCTCAAAATCATCATCATCATCATTTAGTTAGTGTTTTAAGTGTCAAACTTGCTACATTAAATTGAGGCCAAACCCCACGGGATCACTAGCATTCTAGTATATGTCCACCCACCATGATACTCATGTTTCCCTCTTGTGCTCAAACATGTTCAACAAGTCAAGAAATATAATCTGAACCTGAAAATACCACTTAGATATCACATATTTACCAAACATCCCACATGTATATCATGCATGTCACATAATACACTTTTTCATTCAAATAAATTTTGAAATCATACTCACACAAAAATAGACCACAACACTTTTCACATTTTTTTAACAATTCTAAAAATCCATTAAAAAATTTCATAATACCATTAAAATATATTCCAACTCATATAACATCCCACACACACATCATATAATACTTCTTTCATCAACAAAATTCATTTTTCACATCACACTCACACAAAACAAGCAACAAATATGTTTCGCCCCTCTTTCCATTTGATAAAACATTTCAGAAATTTATAAAACATTTTAAAAAATTTTTACATCTTAAATAACCTATTTACATTTGAAAACTCCATATTATTTGAACACACACACCCAAGTAGTACATATACACCCTTTTCCCACTTTGGATAACCAAATAAAACATTTACAATTTTCAAAAAACAATCCCAAAGGGTATAGCTATGACTTGCGCACAAAACCCATTTCAAAACCCCCTTTCACGGCCAAAATCACACAAAGACCCTACCAAATAATAATTTTCATCCATTTCAACATTTACTAAACCACTCTTAATTACTATAAAATCACCTCAAATTATACCATAAAATATACACATGAAAAAAAACATATTTTCATAAAACACTTTCAAGGAGTGAAATAAGATTTTAAACATAAAACCTTTTCAAAAACCCTCTTTTAAACCCAAAAGGACACCAATACCCTACCAAAGAATAATTTTCATCCCAAAAAACATTTAGAAAACCACATTCATATGATATAACATCAACCCTAACATTAACACAAGGTTTACACATGGAAAACACCAGATTTGAAACAAAGTGAAACTATAAAATTAACCTCTTAACAAACTCCATCAAAAATGGTTATTTCACAATTAAAATAATATTACTAACATTAAAAATAATTAAATCAAGCATTATCACTCATCAAAAACTTATTACACAAGGAATCACCTATCTATTGAATCAAAACACCCAAATCTTGGTGTGAAACATCAACCACACCACCACCGCACCTCAAGGAAGTGAAATACAATATAAAACCAAAATATTTGACAACAAATACACTAAATAAAACCCTAGGTTCAAACCCTAACTTCTAGACATTTTATAACTTTATGAAAGAGAGAGGAAACCCTAAGTAGAAGGAAGTAAATTAAGAGAGAAACACTTTCTTGAAGAAATCTTGAAGAAATCGGTCCAAATCCACCAATAGTTTTTTTAAATTGTAGGGAGGATCTAAGGAGTCAAATTAGGTTAATTGGGGAATGAATTTGGGGGAAAAGAGTGAAAATTTAAAGAGTTATGGAAAAAAAATTTACCTTTTTAAATCTGGGAGATTTGAGAATGATTAAGAAAAATCTCCTTAATCTGTCGGGTATAAGAATTCCAAAGAGGGGGTGGAGAGCAAGGGAGTGTTCCTTGGTTAAGTAGTCTTGGGTGAGAGTTCGAATCACTTACAAAACAAAAAAAATGAATGAGATATTAATGAATTAAAAAAATATTTTAAAGTAGGAAATGAGATTTTGAGCTGGCCCAACACCTTAATAAAAAAACCAAATCCATCATTATTATGGTTTCTTATGGGGTCCAAATTAATATGATGATTTTAATATACCAGGGGATGCTAATTGGGAAATGTAATGGGTTTAAAATTCTGAAAAATTAAGGAGTTATAAAAGAGAAAAAATTTATTTTTAAATCAGGAAATGGGCTCACGGTTTGGCCCAAATTTTGAAAACCCACCATTTCCACCAAAATGAATGGGAAACCCCAAAAACAAAAAAAGAATGGAAATTAAATAAAAAATACCTTCCCAATAAGTCAGGGATGTGAAAATTCTCCCCACAATAAAAGACTCTGCCCTCGGAAATCCACAGCAAGGCCAAAGGCAAAAACCAAACCCAACCGAAAGGCCAAAATGGACTCCTTTTCCATGTTTCGCCTGCCCCCAAAAGGCCAAAACACATCTTATTGATTAATCAAGGAATGAATACTCTTACCAACCAAAACATACACCACTTAATGAAATGATAAAGTATATTTATATTTTATCTCAAAAGAAAACCGCTTAAACACTATCTGAACAAGATTCCATCAATTCACCCAAACGAACAACAACAATGAACAAGGTTACACTTACCTTGATTTAACTAGAGCATTAGGTGTTCTCCACTCCCAAAGTTTACCCAAGGAATATGTAGGTAGTTAGATTTCTCCAAAATAGACTAACTAACTCAAAGCCAATACTATGGACCAATCTGAGTTACTAGAACAGGGAGACACAAATGGGCTCCCCACCATAAGAGACAACTCAAATTTTCCCGAGTTAAGATTGCGACACTAATAGGGGGAGGCCAGAATGGACTCCCCAATACAAGGGGTAAAACTCCATTCAAAATTTCCAAAGGAACATATATAAGAATAATAGAGGGTCTCCCCACTATAACAACCAATCATATTAATCAACCAATATGGGCTGACATAAGAAGAACACAAATTTAAAGAGTGGAGATGACCGCACAGTTAATCCGCACAGTTTGAGAAATTGTGCGCTAATCGTGTTGATCCTTCTACTTGAATGGTTTTTTGGGGCATGATTACTACTAACCATACACAAACTATGTACTCAACCTATCTATCCATATTCCCAACCATACTCCAAAAATATAATGGAATCTGAAGGGGAAAAGAATGAAATTTGGTGATAATATGGTCATGAGGCCCTCCTCCACTTTCCATCGAACGGTAATAATAGAGGAAAGACGATGACACCAGAGGTTTAAACTATTCACATCTTTCATACAGAAGATTGGAATTTGTAAAAGGGTTTGAATGACCCTGGGGCTTCCCCTAACTACGTGAAAGCTTCACTTCGAGGCATATGGATGGAGCCCAAAATATTGAATCATCTTTGGCCTCGTAGTTAGGCTTTTAAAACCATTGTATGTAACTTCTTCTTTATGTTCCACAAACAACGACACCACATTCCTAGACAAGTTTACCAATACATAACACACTCCAAACTCAAATTTCTTTAACTCGACATTTCACTGAAACGAGATATTAGAAGATGCACACACATCACCCCTTGTTTTTTTGGATGAGAAATAGAAGGAGAAAAGGATATATAGAAACACCTTCATCTAAACAAAGGATGTCGAGATTTGCTGAAAGTAGACACACTTCTGACAAAACAAATACACAAAAAAGATTTTACAATATCAATTTTACAGTAAAATGAGAACATGACATCCCAATGTGACACCAAACATGACCAATACGACTGATGGAAGCAATACATTGAGGGGGGACCTTATGCAACGTCCCTAAAAATCACACAATTCCAGAAAATGCCCATAATATCCTTTCATGTCAAGATTTCCCACACATGTGGTTTAACGTAAACTCCTACTTTGAAGATACTAAGAATTACCTAGAGGCCCTCGATACTACGAATGACCTAGAGGACCTCTTAGACACCATCTAGATACTCATCCCCATGAACAACCTCAGACTACTTCCACCTTTAACGAATCGGGTAACTTAAGAAACTAAGGTCTCTTTCAACCTTCCACGAGAACACTCCCACTAAAATAGGATCCAAAAAACCAAAAAAAGGGTGTATAATCATTATAAAAATCTTGAGAAAAGATTACTTATATTGATCAACTGGATAATTTTCCAATGACAAAACAATCTGAGTTGCACTTCAGTGGTGCACTAACCTTTAATAGGGGTGTACGTTATCTAATGAGAAAACCCAAGGACCAAACCAAGTTGGTAAATTGGTCAATACATGCCACAAACTAGATCCAAACACATTAAGGGAACCACCATAAAGTCATCCCGAAACATTTCTTAGAAGATACAACTAACCGACCCTTCAACCCAACTTACCAACCAAACACAAACTCAAAAAACTGTTCAAACAAGAGGGGTTCTTGGACTCAAAACATCCCACAACATCAACATTTTCAAAAACACATAATACACAGCATCTCAACCCATTCATCAAGACATCAATTTTTCATTTAAAAACATTTATTTGAAAATAAACGGTTCAGTGGTTAGCGAATCCACCCATGGTACCCCATGGGCCTCACACATGCATGTTTTTTTACCACACCGGTCACCCTCTTCATATCCATATCAGCACTCATCTATTCATGCCATTAACCATCCATAATCCCATATATCCCCATGCATGTGGTCGCTCATGGAAATACCAAAGCATTAAACAAAAATTCCTTCCACTTTTCAAAATCAAAATAATCAAACAATACATCCTTTTTCTCTAGACTATTAAACACAAAATCAAAATCCAAATAATTCAAATGAATAATCACTTTCAAGTAATATACATAAATTTCAAAACATATAATCCCATTAAAACACATTTTAATAGTTTCGGAAACTCTATTGGGAACACTTTTTCAAAAACAACTTTAACATAATTTCCTGCTTTCAAAAGAGGTGTAAACACACCATTTTTCATTTCAAAACAATTCTAAAAATTCATTTCCACCATTTCACAATTCAAGACATTCCCTATTTATTTGAAAATCATTTCAGAGGAACTTTAAACTTATTAAAACCAAGTTATTTTTGCTTTAAAACCAATCTTCTATGATTTCAAAAATAAAGAACACAAGACAATGCAAGAGAAAACTAGTTTCAGTGGTTGACTTGGACATATGGTTGGTGGAAATACGCTAATAACTTCACCATTGTGGGGGGTGATCTAGGGAAATATCCCCGACTCTACATGGCTTGTCAGGACCTGCGAGCTCCCTGAGACCATTAACCTAACTCTCTTTTAATTTCCCCTAATCATCAACAAAACAACAAAACCAAAGGACTCAGACAAATCCTGACTTCTCTTGGAGACTCGAATCCCATCATGGAGTGTGCTGGCCCGGCACACTAACCATAACTAGAATTTCTAGTCCTCATAGTTCTAACTCTATACTATCTTGATTGTTCCCCAAATAACATGACCCAAAAGAGAAAACCTCCTTTGGTGCCATTTTGTCACGAATCGAATCTGGTCACCTTCAAAATTGGCACCAAACCTAAATATTGACAAGGACCAAAGGGTGTTCACAATACCCATAGATTGGAACAAGTTCCTGGGTATTATAAAACGAAAATTTTGAATTATTTACCTAATTTTATAAACATAGAATGAAAAACATGTCCAATAAAACCAATCTTGATTTTTCAAAAAAACCACATTTTACACAATTTCTGAACTTAATAACATTATTTTAAACAACTCTCAAAGACTATAAAATATTAATAAAACCAAAAAGGACTGCCCAAGAACCTCTACATGGTGAGAGGCACCACCCTCAAGCCATCTCCACAACACCACATCATGATGGACCGCTAAAAACCAGAACTATTGGCACAAAAGTTGTACCCAAACCTATGGAAAAAATAACCAAGTCTAATTACACCCAAAGTTGTAAGTAGGGTTTGAGACAAAGCCTAGTAGGATACCACCACTAAGAGATTCTATGTGATAAACATTCAAAGAAAAAAATCAAGCACGTTTTTAAGACATGAAATGCTATTAACAATTTTCAAAAGATGCAACTTAAATAAAAGTAGTTTTCAAGTGGTCTATTTTAAAAATCAACACTTTTAAATATAATTTCAAAACTACTGAATTTTACATCCAACCATACCATATGCTGACGATAAGAAAAATGTAACTAATGAGCCCAATCAATAGGAAAGTAACCCCTAGGCACTAGCTCGCTCTCGGTCCAAGGTACCTTGTATCTTGGTGAGAGTAACCATCACAATATCCCTTCTCGTACACACGAACCACTAGTAAGAATCATACCCATAACCTAGTGGTCCCCCATAATCAACATAATAATAGTTTAGTTAGTGTTGTAAGTTTCAAACTTATTACATGAAACGGAGGCCAAACCCCACGGGATCACTACCATACTAGTACAGGTCCACCCACCTTGATACTCGGGTTTCCCTCTTGTGATAAAACATGTTCAAAAAGTCAAGAAATATAATTTTCACATGAAAATACAACTTCCATATCACACATTCACCAAACATCCCACATGTATATCACATAAGTTACATATTCCACTTTTTCATTCAAAAGCATTTTGAAATCGTACTCACACCAAAATAACCGACAACACTTTTCATATTTCTTTAACACTTCCACAAATTCTTTAAAAAATTTCATAAAACTTTTACAATATATTCCAACTCACATAAAATCCCACACACACATCACATAATACTTCTTTCATCTAAAAAATTCATTTTTCACATCACACTCACACAAAATATCCCACAAACGTGTTTCTCCCCTCTCTTGCCATTTGATAAAATATTTTAGCAATTTATAAAACATTATGAAAATGTTTGACATCATAAATCACCACTTTACCTTTCAAAAACTCATATTAGGTGAACACACTTACCCAAACAGTACATATACACCCTTTTCACACTTTTCATAACCAAATAAAACATTTATAATTTTCAAAAAACAATCCAAAAGGGTATATATAAGGACCCGGCCTTAAAACATACATAATATTGAATTAAGTTAATAATTCACATTGGGGATATTTTTATGTTAAGAGTTTTAAAGAATTAGGACATAACTATTACATCTCAAAAGATTAAAATTAGACACTTCTACACAGTATCTATTTTTATCATAAAATAAAAACTCTTTAAAAAATAGTCATGTCTAGTTTCATGTTTAAGACAGTATGACTTTTCCTTGATCCCATCCTTGACCCTATTCCACATTATGTCCTATGAAAAACATTTCAAACACCTTGTATGTGCATAAAAAGCTCAGTAAGGGATACACAAAGAAGGAAAACTGTTAGTTTTTCAAAACAACAAGTAAACCATGAATAATTTAACATAAGTAATACTTTTCACCTTTTTGAAGTAGTAAATTCTCTTCACTGAATAAAATATCATTACATAACATTTTGTAACAAAAATATTACCATAAAACCCATATAAATAACACATAACATATAAAGGTAACTTGGGACATAAACATACATAAATGGAATAACCATATGTTTGACTTCCACACATATCACTAAATGAAATAGTCATACGGCCGAATTGAATACCCAATTCATTAGAGGTTATAATGTAACCATCCATCCTAGTATTCATGGCACCACTCATCATTTGGTTTATCACATAACCACCCGTCAAATGTCCATGTACCATTATAAAATCATAAGACATAAAACAAATATAAAGGACAGAAAACATTTCTACATTTCAATCATAATATATCACTTAAATATATTGACATCAAAAATCCATTATCAAAACCATTTTCAATACCAAAATACATAAAATATTATATGGTATTTATTTTCTTTTAAAAACGCCTCGGCTTGTTGAGGAAGCCAAAGATCAAATAATACTCATTGTGGCGAAAAAGGTCATGTCACCGCTTATGTTAAAAGAAACATTCCATTTTTTCTTTTAGTAAAATTCTTTGTAGAAAAAGATTCCATTTGAAATGTCAATGGTGTTTATACACCGTATAAAAGAAAGTCGTGTATTAAAACAAAATAATCCTCAATGAAAGGAGATTGAGATGAAGTCCCTTACATCATGTCCAACTTGACTCGATCGTTATTTAATCTCCTGAATAATAAACTAAAGTTAATTTCTAATTTATTAAGAACCTTTTTTAAGTTTATTATTCCTTTTATATCACTTATTTCTATGTTATAAACATTATGTAATCATTTAAGTTAATAATGTTTGTTTTGTCAATATTTGGTACTTGAGTCAAAAATGGACTTCTTATAATTACATGTCGTTCATGTGGTCAAAGGTTCATTATATCCAGAATGATATTTATTATTTGGATATCATATATATCATATATATACATCATATACATGTATTTATAATAGTACATAACATTTTGAGGTAAGAAATGAAATGCACCTTTCATGGAGATGGTAAGTCGTACGTACGCATGAACGCTACTTCCATTTCTATTTCATATTTAATGGAATGAAAACATAATGATACATAGTAGTATTATAGTTCCAGTATTTTATAATACATAATATCATTAAATATATCCTTTATACGTACCACGTATGGTATGAACAAGTCATATCACTTTTAGTGGGCGGTAGTCCGCACTTTCTCTAATGAGATTATCGCGTTTACCCATAATGGAAACCATAAAGGCATGATATAAATGGAAATTATAGATGCATAAAGAAAAAATAAAAATAATATATATCATATATAAATATAGTTCAATCATAATGGCCACCATGAGAGGTGGTAGGAGATAATCGAACAATCATCGTTTCGTGAGGCGTTAGTTTTCCATCCACAGAAATATTATGTTCTCCATCCATTAGATAGAGGTGTGTGTAAGTGTAGTTTGAATCCTTCTCAGAAAAACATACTAGTATACTGAGGATACTGTTTTTGTTACAAAATAAAGGAATAAAAAGATTTTATGGGTTGGATATGTAAAATAAAGGAAAACAATTTAAGAGAATCTATTACCTTTAATTTGGGTAACTCCCTTTGGTTTGAACCAAAGGACTTCTTGAAGTTCCTTCTGCATAAGGTAAGGCTTCTAGGAGGAGGAGTGCGATGTAGGGAGATTAATTATGTAGAGATTTTACAAGTCAAAAGGCTTGAGTGGTGTGTGGAATTGGTTAGAAGTGGTCTCCTTTTATAAGGGAGAGGAGGGTCTCTTTAAGAAAGTGTGAAAACATTATTGTATTATAAAAATATCTTAGGTTTTAAAAGGTCCAAAAATCATTAAAGTAGAATATAATATGACTCATATTCGAAATAAAATCATCCAATCAGAATATGACATGTTTTGGATAATATTTTAATCATTATAATCTTATTTATTTAAATCATTTATTAATGAGGTAAACACTGCATCATTATTGTATCATAAATAATTTAATTTATTTGATGTCTAAAAATTATAAAAAAATACCATGATGTAGTAAATATTTTCGTCTTTACAATGAATATTTATAGTCAAAAAAATTACTTATATAGAACCATATAAAAATTAATTTACTAAAAGATCTTTTTTTATGTCATTTTTGCCTTTACATTAAATTAATTAATCTAAAGAGTCATTATCTTTCATAAGTGGCTCCATGGGGTCCCAAAATAGACCCAAAAATGATAATGGTCGTACATTACTCTTCCAATAAGGTTACGACATGTGTTAAGGTAATTTTGAATTATTACAATATTCTCTTAACCTTTAATTACCCTATTTACCTTTAACTATTGTAAATAAAAGTCAAAAGTTACTATTGACCAAAAATTATTTTCATTTTATTGAACCAAATTTTACTTCTTGATAACAACCATGTATGTCATATTTTCAAAATTCAATTCACGGAAGTGGTAAAATTTAATTTAAATGAAAAAGTCGGTTTTTTTAACTACTACTATGGGATTTCACTATTCATAAAAAATTGAAGTTTTTCAGAAAAATACCAAAAATTTAGCCTAAGCTATATTTGATATTTTGAATTCAAAAACGATGTATATTTTTCCAAATTCAAAACATAGGAGTGGAATTAATTAATTTTAAAATTAATTCCCTTTATCAAAACAAATAGCATTTTTTTAAGAAACAATAACTCTCAAAAGATTGATACTTGTTTATGTCCAATTTCAAAGTGAAAATAATTCCAATGACCAACATTGGATTAAATGGTAAAAATATATTTTAATTTCAATTTAAAACCAATTAAAAAGATAATATAACCATATAAATAAATTATATTAAAAGGCACTTTTGAATTAAAATACAATATTTTTCACTATTCATTAAAAAATGAACTTTATCAGAAAAATACCAAAAAATTACCCAAAGTAAAATTTGATGTCCCCATTCTAAAGAAGGATTTTATTTGTTCAATTAGAATTTATTAAAGTGACCAAAACTATATTTAAAGAGGGTTCTCTATTAAAAGGCGGTAAATCGACCTTTTAATGTAAATTATGCTTAAAATTAGATTCATTCACATTTTAAGCCTCTAACATTTTATTTGATAGATGTAAATACATTTAACAAACATGTATAACCATATTGTAGTTAGTTTTGTTCATTCTCGCCAATATAACGGCTCAGAGTTAACTACCATTTAAAATAATAATATTATATTATTAGTGTGCAACGTAAGATTCTAAAGAAACTTGTTTTTGTGTATCGGGTACGCTATCGAACATAGAAACCCCTTTAAAGTAAAATTAATATTTAATTCACACATATTAATAAATATGAAATATGTCTTATTATTTATTTACCTGGGATGTTACAGTATAACTATGTCTTGCACACAAAACCCATTTCAGAACCCCCTTTCAAGGCCAAAATCACACCAATACCCTATCAAAGATGATTTTTCAGCCCTTTAAACATTTATTAAACTATTCTCAAGTACTATAAGATCACCTCAAATTATACCACAAACGATACACATGAAAAACACATATTTTCATAAAACACTTTCAAGGATTAAAACAATGTTTTACACATAAAACCTAATTAAAAACCCTCTTTTAAACCCAAAAGCACAACAATACCCTACCAAATCATATTTGGAAGCCCAAAAATATTTTACAAACCACTTGCATATGATATAAAATCAACCCAAAGTTTACCACAAGGATTACACATGGAAAACACCAAATTTGAAACAAAGTGAAACTATAAAATTAACCTCTTAACAAACACCATCAAAAATGGTTTTCAGACAATTCACATCATATTAGTAACAATAAAAATAATTAATCAAGAATTATAACTCATAAAAAATGGTTACATGTGGAATCACCTACCTTTGGAATCAAAACCCCCAAATATTGTTGTGAAACGTCAACCGCACCTCAAAGAAGTGAAATATAATTTAAAACCCAAATATTTGACAAACAATACACCAAATAAAATCCTAGTTTCAAACCCTAACTTCTTTATATTGTATAACATCATGAAATAGGGAAGAATCCATAAGGATAAGGAAGGAAATGAAGAGAGAAACACTTAATTGAATAAATCTTGAAAAAATCAGCCAAAATTCACCAATAGTTTAATCTTGAAGCAACCAAAACATGTAGGGAGGATCTAAGGAGTCATATTTGGTCATTTGGGGATTGAATTTGGGGAAAAATAGTGAAAATTTAAGGATTTATGAAAGAAACATTTTACCTCTTCAAATATGGGTGATTTGAGAATGATTAAGAAAGATCACCCTAATCTGCCATGTATATGAGCTCTAAAGAGGGGGAGGATAGCATGGGAGTGTCTCTTGGGTAAGTGGGCTTGAGTGATAGTTTTAATCACTGAAAAAAAATTAAAATTGAATGAGATATTAAATAATTAAAAAAAAATATTTTAAAGAAGGAAATGGGCTTTTGGGCGGGCCGAACACCTTAATAAAAAATTCAAATCCATCATTATTATGGATTCCTAGGGGGTAAAAATTGATATGGTGGTTTTAATATACCAGGGGATGATAATTTGGAGGTGTAATGGGTGTAAAATGTTAAAAAATTTAGGATTTATAAAAGAAAAAAAAATATGTTTAAATCTAGAAATGGGCTTAGGGTTTGGCCCAAATTTTGAAAACCCTCCATTTCAACCAAAATGAATGGGAAACCCCTAAAAAATAAAGAATGAAAATAAAAAAAAATAACTTTAAAATAAGTCATAGATGTGACAATTATACATTTATCTCTTCTTATACTCCCTCTATTAAGTTTTCAACAGGTTTAGGGAGCTCCATGTGTTCCTCTTCAGATGAATCATTCTCTTCTTATTCTTTTTCTTCCATGGAAAAACATAAGTTATTCTAATCAGAAAATTTCAATCAATTAAAGGTGATACTCAATTAAATTAAAAAAATAGAAGATAATTAGTTCAATAAAATATTTTCTCCCTTATGTGGGTCAACTTAAATTGTTTCTTCAATATAAATTTCCTCTTGGAGTTGAATTATACTCGATAGAGGTTGGTAGTCATGATCCACTATTTGAAAGATGAGTAGAAAATTCACTTCCACCATAGGTTATATTTTTGTTTTGGGATGAGGTACCTTATCTAATGTTAATTCCTCCTTGGACATCAATCTTTGATAATCAATTTTGACTTGAATAAGCATGTCCAGTAGTTTTGGAAGTGAGTGACAAGTGGCATTTCCATTCAACATTTTCTTGTCCAAAATAGTGAGTTCCTCAACATTTTATAATAGGGACATCTCATCATTATCTACCATTTCTCCTTACACCAATGAGTTATCAATCCAATAAGAAGAATTTTAGTTGGAGTACATCATGGAATTTTTTTAGTTTTTTTAATGAAATAAAAGAAAATAATTACAAAATATCAAAATTATATTGTTAGAAGTGCATCCCCGAAACGGTTCCATGTTTTGACATGTGCCTATCATGGGGTGTGATAAAAACAAATATTTCCAAAGTTAAAATGTATTATATTGGTCAACCTATGTTTTATCCAGACAGGAGTGTGCAATAATCACATTTTTTACTTGAAATTAGAGAAAAAACTGGAGGTTTGTTTTTGAAATTGTTTGATTTTAAAAAGGAAATCAAGCAATAAAAATGAATTTTAAGCCCAAATTTATGAATAGAGTGATGGGACCAAGGTAGGATAACATTTTTAAATTTCATCATGGTCATAAAGTAATTCCCTCTCACTTCTTACTGAATGGTAAATGAAAGACTCCCTAATCATGTTTTCAATCACCCTTGGTTGAAGGATGAAATAAAAACTACTCTTGTGTGCATTAAAATTCATGAAACATTCACAAACAACTAATACATGTTTCGATCATGAAATTTTTATCCTTATTAATCTAGAAACAACTCTATTATTTCACACACATTCCAACAATAACTAGACACTCACTATCAAACACAATCAGCTCGATCGAGACAAACTACACTGGGTAGGGGGAGTTTAAAGATCTTTAACCAAATATATAAATAATTAATGACAAAAAACCCAAAACAATATCATATTAATATAATAGTACACCACTAAAAATATAAATCATTCAATAGAAATGAAAAAAATTATATTAAATCACAAGACTCTAACATTACAAAAGGAAAACTCTCTTTCCCTGACCACTCAAGAGATTTACCCCTCTATGTGAAGGGTAATAGAGTTTAATGGGGAATAGAGAGCATTATAAAACTAAGAAAATAGAAAAAAAGAAAATAAAAATATCCTCAAGGTTCTAATACTCTATAATATCCCATATTTCACATTCTTGAACCTTTTGAATGGAAGTGGACACAAATATTTATAGGGATGAGTGGTTGAAAAATTTCTCTTCAGATTCATTCCTCCAAACGTTTGAATTTATTTCACATAATAAATTCATTAATATTGGAATATTGTATTCATAAATGTTGTTCCCCTATTTGTTCCCCAAAAATATCGTCTTATTTGGACATGTTCCAAAAAAAATTATTCCCAAATTACTGAAGAATACATTTTCTACCCAAGGAGACTCCTCAACTCCCTCCAATTTTTAGCATTAAATGGATGTATTAATTAATAAAATTATCAATGAAATTTCATGTGAAAATTATTCACAATGTCCTATTTTTCCTCTAGTTGGAATCACATGATTTTGATTTCTCTAGGTTGAGATATTCCTTCATTATTATGGTGGGACCCATGTTGTCATGCATAACAATTTCTCCAATTGATTGATTTTTCTAGGCCTATGTGTTTCAAATTGGATCTCGATCTAGAAAAATAATTTGAATCCCATGAAAAAATGAATCCTAAAAAATGAATCACTTAAATAGGATCAAAATTGTAAAATTTGTGTCTGAAAAACCAAAGCTCCAGAAAACAATTAAATTTTCAAAATTAAGGAATTTTCCCAATTAAGCCCAAAATTCATAAAAAATACTAAAATAATGAAAATAAACTCAAATTCATTAATTGTAATAGATTAAATCATTGAAACACACAAGAAAAATAATGAATATTAACTATATCAGTGACATATTGTGGGGAAATATTACCCTATAACCTAATATGTTTGTGTCCCAGCCTTGGTGAGATATGTAAAATGATTTGATCCTTAACCTTGAACTATAGAGGTTGCCGAAAATGATCAGAAAAAGCTTTATATCTTGACTATGCAATATCCATCCACTCCTAAATCAACCATACCTACTCCAAAGTCTCTTAAATGATATGAGGTCACAATAATACTGCCTCTTCTATCTCTAACCAATATAGGGGTAATCAATATGGAAGATCATACATTGCCTCATATGGTTCCATATATATGGTCTCCTGGTAAATATTGTTTTAAGAGAACTCAACTAGAAGTATATGTCTCTCCCAAGATCCCCCAAAGTCCATGAAATATTCTCTAAGCATGTACTGAAGCACTTGAATCATGTTCTCTTACTGGCCACCAATCTTCATGTGGTATGCTCTGCTCAAAAGAACCTGTACGCCCAAAACCCTCTGTAGAATCTATCAAAAATGAGATGTAAACTGAGTATCCCTATCAGATACTATGGTCTAATAAACCCTATAAATTCATACGATCTCACTGATATACAACCTACCAATATCATCTACAGATAAGGTCTCCCTAGTCAGAAAGAAATAAGAAACCTTTATGAGCATGTCCATAACAACGCAAATAGCATCACTACCCTAAGGAATCATCGATAATATATTTATTAAATCCATCACAACATATTACCATTTACAATCAGGAATGGGTAAACACTATAAAATCCTAGCTAAAAACTGTTTTTCCCTCTTAACCTACTGACAGGTGTAAATATCATGAAAAACAAGCTACCTCGTGTTTCATACACAGCCACTAGTTTTGTTGATGCATGTCTTGGTACATTTTGGTAACACCGGGATGTACTGCACAAATTGTGGCATGAAACTCAAGAATTATCTCCTTGTGTATGTCTACTAGAACCCAAACTCAACCATTTATATGCATAATTTCATCCTTGACAACAATCCAACTAGGTGGTGGGTCCTCACCTACCACACTCTCTCGTAGGACTATGACATCAGCATCTGATAGCTTTCTCATTCTCACTCTATCTAGAAGAGTAGATGTCAGTTACAATGATGAGATAAAAGACTAAACCTGATTTTATTACAACTCTAAGTGCATATCTAAAAACAAGACCATAAGATACCACTCTCTACTGGCCTCCTGAAATGCCTCTATCTCAGTCCTCCATCTTAGTGCATTCACAAATAAATTTCCCTTTCCAGGCTTACAATCAAGCTCAAAGTCAAAATACTATAGTCACTCAACCCATATTCATTGCCTAAAATTCAATTCATGTTATGTAAATTTTTACTTTATCTTTTTGTGGTCTATATACACCAAAAAATTCTCTCCTGATAAGTAATTCCTTCAAAAATGCAATGCATGTACAACAACGGCCAACTCATGATCATGTGTCAAGTAATTCCTCTCAAGTGGTCTCAAATAATGAGATGTGTATGCCATAACTCAATATTCCTGCATCAAAACTACTCCTAGCCTAATACCCAATGAAACACAATATATAGTGTATTTTATGCCCGACTCTAGAAGAATGAGGATTGACACCGAAGTAAACCTATCTTTTATCTCCTTGAAGTTTGTCTAATAGGTATATGACCACAAAAACTTCACACCCTTTTTAGTCAATCCTATCAAAGGTGGTTCTAAGTTTGATAAGTCCTGAATGAAATTCCTATAACATTCATTTGTCCCCAAGAAACTATGTATTATAATGATTTTTTTGAAATGCTCCCTAGAAACTACAACTTCTCACATTTTTTGGGTCAACTGATACTATAATATCTAAGAAAACATGACCAAGGAAGTGAATCTTATCCTTCTAGAAGTGGCGCTTTGTGAGACTAGCATATAATAGATACTCTCCCAGTGTATCCAAAATGATCTTATGATTTATTTCATGACCATGTTGATTCTAAGAATAAAACAAGATATCATCCATGAATACCACCACAGAAAAATCTAGATAAGGATGGAAAAATCAGTTCCCCAGTTCCATGAAAACTGTTTGCGGATTCATGAGGCCAAATGAGATAACCAAATAATCATATAGACTATACTTGCTAAAAAAATTGTAAGAGGTTTGTCTTTAAGTCGAACAAGTATCTAGTAATAACATGACCTCAAATAAGTCTTTGATAAAACCTGAGCTCCACATATTTGATCACAAATTTCATCTATCCACAGTAAGGTATATCATTTCATATCCATCAATTGGATCAATTTTTGATAATCCACACATATATTAAGGTTATCTTCTTCCTTTTCACAAAAAAGGACTGGTGAAACTCATGGATAAGTATTGGGTCATATAAACTCATTTTCTTCTAATTTCTCTGGCTACCTCTTGATCTCCTGCAACTCCGTATTAGAAATCCTATATGGAAGAATGGATACTAATTTTTCTCCAATTACAAGACCTATAGAGAACTCTGCCTCTCTCTCAGAAGATATGGTAGAAAATTCATCTAGGAGAATTTTTTTGAAATGATCAACCATGAGAGGAAAGTCCTCCCAACATGTTCCCTATTCATCCAAATATAATTTGGCAATATTGGTTGTTTTCCTACCCAGTCTTTGATAAAATAGTCCATATCAGCATGCCTGGACATCCCATTCACCCTTGTGAAAAAAAAATCACCCTTTGGTGATGTGAAGGTGACACTCTAATGATAGAAATCGACAAGGGATCAATAGGAAACTGGACATTCTATCCAAAGTATGACATAAAACCCAGTCATCTCTAGAAAAAAAATTCCCCACACAATGTGACACCAACCAATCTCTAGGGGAACCCCCTGTACTAGACTACACCCTCCATTATTATCCCCAATGAAGTATCAAGCATCATAAAACCATAAAAATACCACACAAAAATTATAATGATTTCCAAAATAGGTACAGATATGAATGAATGGGATGCGCCTATATCAAAAAGATCATATAATAGTTTAAATCCTACTAAGATCACAAATCTCACTGTAAATGGATCAGTGATCTGCTCCTTGGGTGTAAGATGTAAAAAATATATCTTTCTTGAACTCTGGACCTATAAAAAATCTCACTACCTATAGTTTGTCCACTATATTTTATATGCACAGCTAGTGTCTGGATGCCTCGTCCATGACCACCACCACATCTTTAACAACCAGTACATCTCTAGTGCCCAGACTGACATAAAGCTATAAATCCAACTCCTAAACCCGGAGTCATATTCAAATCCCTTTTACTAACTTCTGGAGGAAAGGTCCTATAAAAACATTGTATTTGACCCATTATAGTACAATATCAGCACTTTACTAGGTTTATATCACACTGATTCCTTGTATGTCCTCACCTTCTACATTGGTGATAGAAGACAACACTACTATCACTCACATACTTGTAATTAGTCCCCTGACGAGAGGCCTTAAAATGGTGCTTCTTACCACTAGAAGTTAAAACACTAGGTCGAGAGACTGTACATCCCTACTCTATGCCCCAAGCTTCCCTCAGGTTCTGCTTTGTAATAAGCACTAGATTCACTATCTCAATAATATTTATTAATTGAAAGATGTTGACCTATAATCAAATGGAATGCTTGAGACCCTACTCAAAGCATCTCTCCCTCAATGGCTCATTAGAAAGATAAATTAGCAAAAAATATTGAAGCTCTATAAATCATTTTGAATATTATATAACCGTCATTATTCCCTTCTATAGACACATAAAATCAAAATCCCTTTTATCACTCAGGGTATTAGGAAGAATTAGTTATAAAATAGGATTTGGAAATCCCTCCAAACCATATCTTACAACATATTATCCTGGTTCAAAACACACCACTAAATCTTAGCTACTCCCTGGATCATATAACTTATGATATTCACTCTCTTATCAGGAAGTGTCTCCAAATTAAAAAAATGATAATATAATCTCAATCCATAGATCATCATCCTATATTCCACCATCCCCCAAAAATGTGGGTGGGTGTTGTTGTTGGAGCACCCTCATCAGCTCTGCCATAGATGAGGAGGACTTTGGTGCTCCTTGAAAAGTCTCCATAAAGCATGTAAAACTATCATGAAACTATGTATCAATACCTATATCTTATAAAACCAATGGTTACACAACTATCACTATGGAGGATCTACTAGTGACACATGGACCACCACCATGAGAGCTTGGTCATTTCCACCCTCCTAGAAAACGAGTGGAGGTCATCGGGCTGGAATATCTCTAAAATTCCAAACAAACACCTCTGGAAAGATCAATAATGAAAGGATTATAGATAAGGTTATAGGAAAAATTAACTCCTTCCTATAAATAGATCATACCCCACTACCTAATCATAAATCTTGTAATATGTAAAAATAATTTTTTTGTAAACATCACTAGAGACACTACCTATTGTCCACTCTAAATTCAGGTCAAGGTCCAGTTCTCTTTTTCCAAAATTCCCATTTCATTTTAATTAATATTTATTCATGATTATCATTGAATGGTTAAACCAAATTTGTAACCACTTTTTATTTATAAGGGATTGTACACCTCATGAACCAAAATATAATTTCCACTTAATCAATACCATAACACATTCCAGTCCATGTGACCAATGGTCCATGACTCAACATTCCATAATTAGATGCATAGGGTGTTTGTTGTTACCTAATAAGGCAAAAACTATTTAGGTTACAACCTGGAATCTAAGTACAAACCATGCTTCGTAATTCCCTGCACAAAACTTTAATCAAACCATAGGTATATCACTCAATGCGCATATCAAAATATCATATAGTCAAGCAATGCATCCTATATGGTATGGAATAATTCATAGTATGTGAATGTTGTAAGGTGTATAAAATGATTTATGAGATTCATGCCCTCATATCATTAGTAAATGATAAAAATCTATAATGATAATACATATCAAGTAGCAAGTATGTCACTCGATGGTGGAATCCAATCAACTTTCATAATCAAAATCTAGAAAAATATCATTTTCCATTATAAGAATTTTTTTTATTTCTTATACATGAGTTAGCTACCAGGCATAGATAATTACCAAATTCCAATTCCTTCTTAAAATCTTGTATATAGTCTCAAAATAGTAAATCCAAAAAAGAAATTTCTATGATGTTTCTTTGTAACATCCTGATCGGGGTTCCACTAAATGGTTCCCAGATCTGGTGGGTAACACAGTTACAAGCGCTCCTCTCTATAAGCTAGAGTATAATGACTAGTAGTGAGGTACTAGGGTCTGTCTATGGGGAGACTATTTCCTCATGAAATATTGTAACCCAATGGTGTGATCATAATAATTAATTAGAAGCATAATATAAATCACTAAAATAAGATAAACATCCAATACAATACTAAATAAACAATTACCACGGAGATATCATATACAAAATAATGTGTCATGTCATGTATCTACAAATAAGAAAAATAAATATACATGTATCTAATACAATATATGTATCAAAATACAAAAGGCCAAAATGAAATTTTCTCCAGATAGTATCACAAGATTATCTTGGTCCTATGCTCCAATGTTCCTAACCATAGAATAATCAATCATCATATAGTGGGAAGTTTCCTCAATCCCTACCTACATCTATATAGTTTTTATGGGTACCCAAAATTGTCCCAAATAACATGTGAGATAACACTCAGTAGGCCACCACCAATGGTTTCCATAACATGCCCATTATTTATAATATAAAAAATCTATATATAATATATAACATATGTTACTACAAGTAAATTGTGATCCTATATAGCTAAACATGGCTCCCTATAAACAAAATTCAAAGTGTCATAAATAAGGGAATTTATAAAGTAGAAGTATACAGGTGATACTATATATTCTAACAACTAAAACTTGATACCCATACTTGGGCTATCTTTAAAATATAGCAAAAAGAATATCCATATCAGCCTTGCTGTGTAATTAAGTGTAAAGAATCCATGATTTCTACACCATGTAATCCAGATTAAAACATCTATAGTGGACACACTATGTAATCAAGTTTCAGACAATGAAGGATCATATCCAAGGTATATAATACCAAGGCATCCTCATCGATTCCTAGTAGAATCTCAATGAAAACTCAGTAAAGACTTAAGGATCATGTCAATAAATCATGTCCAATTTGAGTCCAAGAAAGTCGAATCCGAGGGGTGGTAAGGCCCTAGGAAATCTATTGAATTAAGATCAAAAGATTAAATAGGTATAAGTAATCAATTACACTAATTAAGACCCATATAGTAGAAATGTAAATGGTATTCTATGGAATCATGATCTGAGGAGATCGTCCAAGGAATCCACCAAAATAATCCATTAATCAACTCATTTCACAACCATTAACATTCCATGAGTTGATCCAACTCATTTTCAAAATTTCCATTTAAACAATTAAATAAATTCACATCATGTAATCACATGTCAATAAGGAATAACCTTCTCCTAATAGTTCAATTAAATGTGCATTCAATTTAACAAGGTTCTCAAAATATTGGAGAGATCACATCCACCCAACGGGGTAGTACAACATAGGGAAGATAAAAAAGGCACACCTAATGGGTGGGTAAGGTTAGGGATAACAACCTCAAATAATATAAATGGTACTCAAAGGGTAACATAATAGTTTGAAAGTCATTCAATTTAAGCATTAAATTAATTTTAGGGGAAATACCGGAAAGTCTGGTGTGCAGCACAACGATGACGAAACTTATAAAACACCAAACGTTTAAAAAATGTATATACCACCTACCGTATTTCAAAGGAAAAAAATATATAATATTGATCTCTAATTAGGTTTATATTACAATACAAATGAATAATGGACTAAATCCTTGGAAATAGGGCATATTATCTAGCACCAAATAACTCCATCAATTTGAAGGAAAATGAAAAAAGGTGTAAGAAAAATGAAGAACATACCTATATCGGTTCAATGAGATTGAAATGGGAAGAAATGGATTCTAGATCATGATATAGAACCAAATATTTAGTTAGGCTTCAAGGGGTTACCATGCTCAAGAGAGAGGCGGGGGTGAGTTTTTGTCGAACAAGTAGAGGCCATGCCTCTTATTTTAAAAACTAAACTCAGATGTTTAGAAGGAATGAAAATGATTTAAACTTCATGTAAAACTTGGTGTATTCCCACTGGTAAAACCCTTTACACATCATGAATTGTCCTTCCCAAGACACTACATGTCATGTAATGAGTACACATTGTGTAATTGGCCTGCATCAAACCTATAACCCTCCTTCCTCTTCCTTTCCAAAAATAATCTGACCAGACCATGGCCTGACTTTAGGTTCTAATTCAAAAAAAATTAAACAAGATTCTAACCAATAATAAAAGGTTATGTACCTCATAAAGAAACCTAGGATCTTACATTACATAAGTTTCTTTATTTTATATTACACACAGTTTTAATTCATAGAATGTTAGTTTTGGGTTTAAGGTTTTCTTATTTCCTTCTATTTATTAAATAATAATTATTCAGTCCATATAAACCCATTAGTGGTATCAAATCTATTCCATGCTTTAAATCATTCACAAAATTATGTAAAAAAAGAATAAATTTAGATACTATATTCTTAATCGTAAAATATGATATAGAAAATGAATTGTGTCGTGATTTAATGTATATGATATCATAAAAATGATATGATTACAAAATACTATATAAGATATTTTAGGGATATAAAAAATGTAATTTCATCAGTTTTCAATATATCATAACCTACAATATAGAAAATTGTGTAATAAGATAGTGTCGAAGTGCGTTATTTCCATGCTAAAGAACTAAGCTTCACATCGTTTTTGAAATATCATTATTATCATAAGTTGTGATTGGAATATGTATCATATAATAAAAATATATCAAAAAAATATGGCTAATAGTGAGAGAGTTATTTATCACAAGTCGTAGAGTATCAGTCATAAACCCCAATATAGGTTTTACACTATATCACAACATATAAATTATATTATTCATAAAATGTAAAATAAATTAATACTATTTTACCAATTTTCCAATTATGAATTGAATTAAAAAGGTAAAAAAAATTTATAAATTATAAAAAAGTATTTTTGGATATTTATTTAAGTTTTAATATTTTTATAAATTAATTAATAATTCATATATTATAATTACTTAGTTAATTTTTATAAACATTTATTAAATAAACATCCATAATATTAATTGCATAAATTAATGAAATTTTGATTTATAAGGAATTACTTATAATTTTTATATATTGTTCTTATTTAAAAATTATATGATAATTTATAAAGTATTTATAAATTAAAAAATTTTGTAAAATATAATGAAGTTTATATTGAATTATTAATTTCTCATAATATTTAATTTTAAATATCCAAATTATAAGGCCTTATTTAATGAAATTATTTAAACCATATAAAAATAATTTTTGATAGATTGATATGATTAAAGTTAAAATGAAAATAAATGACATATATTTTTATTATGTAAAACTTTTACATAATATATTTGGAATATAAAGTTTTTATATTTCATGTAATATCATATATTAAATTAAATTCTTTATAAATGTATAATAAAAAATAATTTATATTAGAAACAAAAATTAAATTTTTATATTTATGAAATTATAGAATGTTTATAATACATGGCTAAATTATATATTGTTTGAAATTATTTATTTATGGTCTTATTATGATGTTTTCATGGAATATGATGTCCTATAATGACCCCTCTATTTATTTTTTATATAATAGGTTCAAAAGGAGGTTTCTGATATGTCATCATATATTTGTCTCTCAAATAGTCACTCCTTCAATGGCATCAGGAAAAATACAAAGTGGCTAGTTAGTAGGCAATCTAACCTCAGCTGTTAGAATACCTAATGTAATTATAGACCTCTAAAATACATAATGAACATCCCTTCAAATAGGATAAAAATGACTATTGTTGATATCTTGGATCATGGCATTAGTATTGATGCTTTTCCCCTTCCAAGTTAGCCTAGAAATATAGATTTATACCTACATGGACATTAACACTTTGGTTTCGAGTCCAAACCGGAATGGGAATTTTAATGCCAAAGAGGATTAAAAGCTAGAATGTAAGGGCTCTATCATTCCACCATCATGACTACACGAATTCAAGGTACCTTTTATATAACCTTCAAGATTCATACTTCTCTGTAGAATCTATAAAAACAGTCTACCCACACATGTCCAACTGAAGATGATTGTATGGAACATTGTTTTAGCTTGTATTCAATGCTTGAGGGATTAGGAGAATGTACAACACCATTTCACAAATTTTTAATTTGTACCAGATCTCTAGAAGTATGTTCATAATTTTTTTGGTAATGACTTGTGCATATCCACGTAAATAGATGACTTCATATTGTCCATCATCAAATATGGGTAGACTGAACAGATTCAAAACCTTCTTCTATCAGCTTAAACAACAGTAATTGCAACTCTATAGAATGTGTGAAATGAACTTTTGTTCAACAGTCATCTTCTCTCTATACATGTTGGTATACTTTACATACACAGGGTGTTTCATACTTCTTCTAAGGTGTAAGTGGGAGCTATGACTAAAATTTTAAATGATCTTGACATTTTAAGGATGTTGGGTGTCCCGAGAAGGCCTAGGAAACCGTTAGTTCTTAAATATATCTGATGCATTCCCCTAATCCACTTGTGGATGAATTTCAATGTTGATGGTGTGGCTTCTAGAATGTTGGGACCCTTGGGATGTGTGGATGTCTTCTGCACCCACTAAGGCTTTGTCAAAGGTTTGTTTCACCACTATGTTGGATATGTAATTGAATTTGAAGTTGATTTATGGGATATGATTTATTCCATCAATCATGATGTCCAAGATAATTGGAGATCACCAGAGATTAAATCTGACTTTGAAAGTGTTGTGAAATCATTGAAGGAAAGAACTAGAAAATTTCCTTAGAAACTTCAACCCCGCCATATTAATTGTATAAATCAATTCAATCACATCAACTTTATTATTTAAAATTCTAATAGATAAGTTAATCAAGTATTGGGTGTCCTATAAAAAAGAGTGATCATGGAAATGAGTACGATGTGGTACTTTGGGACTTTATTGTATTATGCACCAATGGTGATGCAAACATGTATGGAGTGTTCTACTCCAATATTTATAAAACCCCTTGTAACTTTTTACCTTGCTTGTTTATTTTTTAATACATTTTAGGACCATATTTTCTTGGTATAATTTTTTTATATTATGAATGGATGTGTTATTTAGTTTAAAGTGTTAAAAAACTTATAAATTATCATACATAGATTTTAATAAGTTATATGAAATGTATGATAATTGATTTAGTATTCATCTACATTGAAATCGGCTTGTTATAGGTTATGAGTTTAAATTAAATGGCTTATAATAGTTTATATATTTTTTTTATTAAATTCATGAATAAATTAAGGTACCTCTTATGTAAAGTATAGTAGGTAGAGGTACTTTGGGTGAGACTACTCACTAGAATAAGAGCTTTTTCCACATCTCGAAAAGTGAGAGTTGGTTATCTTTTTTTTCTTTTTAGGATTATTGGTTTTATATAATTCTAAGACTTTACATAAAATGGTTTCACCTGCGTTATTACTATGATGCATTTAGATGTGTATAAATATAGTTAGGTTTTAATTTGGGTTTATAACATATGATATGGGTTGTGTAAAAAGTTACACATCAATATGGTTTGAACATATAGATTTTATAGAAGATATAGGATTCAAAACTAAATAATTAGAATCATGCATACTCATAAATTTAAATATATGAGATTATATGTTGAGATATTTAAAATAACTAGAAAAATATTAAGTGTTTGATTCATTCCAAAGAAAGAACATGTCAAGACCTCGATTATTCAACTGGGTAGGTTCTTCTAAATAAGTTTTCCCATAGATTATCTTGTTTATTTCATGGTAGAAATGGATAATATGAATATTTAGGAAACCAAATCACATGTTTATATTTGTGTTAAACATTAATTTCGAACCTTAGAAGTTAAAATATCATACGAATAATTTTTAGTGAATATTATTGATGGATTAGGATAAAGATTAATTAAATTAATTATCTTAGAGTCATTTCTGATATGATTGGAATAATGGCTTGCATATATAGCTGAGTGGTAATAAGAACATGAAAGTGGACTCATTCCTTAATAAAATTTCCATCTTCTCCCATTGATGAATATGATGTAAATAAAAAGAGTTAATCATTTTAGTGGGACCGCATTTAATACATCCATAATAAATGAATTTAAAACAAGATATTCATTGAATAAAAATTTCTTTATATATAAAATGGAATCATATTCATCAAACATAACTTTGGGACCAATCCCTGATAAATATAATATTAATGGAATAAAATTACAAGACTAGTATAGAAACATAATAATTATAATTAAGTAATGAGGAACAAATTTCTATAAGTAGAACCCCTTCTTAAACAACCATATTTTGAAGTAGTTCAAAAATTGAATCTAGATTATTATATGTAGTATAAATGGTTTCATTTATTTTTTTAATTAATTTTTTTAAATTCATGGTGTTTGAATTAACTTCAACCTACACTCATGTACTCAATGTAATTGGGTACTTAAATTACTTGGATGGACTGAGGCTTCCTTTAGCGATTGCTCTATGGAATTATTTCTATAATAATTTTTGGGAAAAAATATTCAATATTTTTTTTTTAATAAAATGTTTACCTATTTCCCCAAATTGTTGGGGGTAGATGAATTGGTCATTATATGTCTAGGTTTTGGTTAAATTTTAATAATGAAAATGAGTAAAAGTTCAAATTATAATAAGGAAATTCTATTGAAAGGTTTTGTATTCAATATTTCAATATCTATTCAAAGTTATAGAAATCTAATTGAGGCTTCAATAAAGAGGGAAAATGTTTCTGTGGAATGGATGTTTTTAGGATGCCTAATGAATTTTTAGAAACATTGTGGAAATTCCACACAATGTATTAATGTTATAGAAATCAATTATTCATTTTTGAAGAGTATTTGATACAAAATGTATACTTTATGAATTTTATTAATATATTGGTTTTCAAATTCAAGGTAATAATTGATTAATATTATATTTTTCATTAAAGTGATGAAGAAAAAGATTGTAATATTATATAATTGGATGAAAATGAATATTTAAAGCTTCGAATGATCTAGATAAAGGTTGTGTATTATTATCTTATTTATTTTTTATGATAATATAATTTATTTATTAACAAAGATTTATTATGAATAACATTATATGATGTTATATTACACATGGTTTATGATTCATTGGATTCTACAATATGAGTTGAAGATAAGGATAATGATAAAAATAATTTTATCTAGGATAAATATTTTATCCAAAATATTGTTCATAAATTAGGGAAAGATATCCCACCACAATAAATGGAATATTTATTGAATAAATTATTACTTTCATAATATTTATATAAACACGTAGAATTCCTTCTGAGATATGGATGGTGAAAGTTTATTTGTCGAAATATCCTCATGAAAAGGAAATAAGTGTTATTTCCAAAAAATGAGTTTGTGTATCTTAGTCTGATTTTTTGGGGAGAATATATTTTATAAGAAAAAATTGGGAATATTTTTTGACTTAGGGAAGTTAAAAGTATAAAAAATATATGGTTAAACTAGTTGAAATTTAAGGTGAATGTCACTTAATATGATAAAATATTTTAGGGTGTGTTGGTAAATAAATAATTTAATGTTTTATATTTTTTACTGGGATGATCTTAGAGGAAAATGTTTAATGAAAATTTTTTGTATAATGATTATGATAAACATAGAAATAGTTTCATGTGGATAAAAGAAGTCATTACCTTAATGAAATTTAATATTGTGAATAAAATCTATTTGAGTTCCATGATTAAGAGTTTAAAATTAGGAATATGATTCCTAATCTTTCCATTATTCAAAACGGATTTCTTCATAGATGTTACCCACTAAAGGAATTTAGTGGGATTGGTTTATTATATGTTCATATAGAGATGTGGCTAGAATTAAATTGATATGTAATGAGTTTAAAAAACTCTATAAATGTATCAAACATAAGACCTAACTGGTAGTCTATCATATATGATATGATTATACATGTAACTATGTATGGTGTTATTAGTATTAATAATGGAGTTTAAGAATATAAGAAATGTATCATGTTATTCATAATTAATTCTCCAATTTATCATTCTTTTACATTGGATACACATATTGCAGGAAGTATACTCATAATTAACCTTAAAAAGAATGAATTTTAGTTATCCCAAAAAGATGTTTTTCAAGGATCGTTTTAGGTTTTGATGATATATTAAGGTTACCATAAATAGGATTTCTTATAAGTGTATGAAATATACTCAAGATACACAAAATGAGTTTTTTATATTGGATAGATCATAAATTATACCAAAAATAGTTTCATAAATTATATCCTTAATATACTAGGGGTGAATATTTCATATTTGGATTTTCACATTACCATATGTTGGATAAGATAAATAGCTTGAGAACCTTAAAATTTTTATACCTTTTTATACCATAATTAAGGTTAATCTAATTTGATTTTTTTTGGGTATGTTGTTTATCATGTTGTTGGTTGAGTTAAATCAAGATGGGATTTTTCCTCTTATATAACAAGTATGATATATGGTTCCTCGATTGAGATAGATTGAAGGAGTGTATAGGTGTAACAAGATAAGTGACATGTGATTTACTTATATATGGGGTTGGTGAATATGATTTTCTCATCCATTATGGTGAATAATATGTGATGTGTTCATTTTTATGGTCAACATAAACTTGGAGAATGAAAAATGTATGATTGTTTATATGGGACCGACAAGATTTGTATCCCATAGAAACCTGACGTCTTAGATAAAGGTATCATATGAAAATTAATCGTTTGATGTGATAAATATGGTGGAAATGGGTATAAAGATATATGTTTTTATATAGATTATTCCAAATACATTTATAGCTTGAGTAGAAGTGGGGATTTCCTGGAGACTGCTATTTGTTTACATTTATGAATTCAAGAATTAATATTTTTTTTCAGTGCTACAATTTACCATAGGGTCACACTTTTTTCTTGACTAAATAGGTATTTAGTTTTATAAAACACAAATAGTTACTCTAAAAGTTTTTTTGAATTCATCCAAATGTAATTTTGGAAGGATATTAACAAGGTATTTTAAAATATGTGATACAAGGTAATGATTTATGGTAACTTTATAAAGTATTTTAGAGATATCTAAAAGGAATTTTTAAATATATATTCTCATGTTGTTATATATGATACAATATAAGGTGGAATAGAATATAGTCTATTAGTAATTAGTGAAAGTGGGACATTGATGGAGGTATACCCAAAATCATTAAATACATATGATGTGTTTAGTCTATATCAGATTATACGATATATATATATATATATATCATATATTAAAACATAGAGGAAGCTAAGGCACATAATATTTCATTAGTTTGTATAAATAATAATTCTATATAGAGATATCATTCCATTTACAAATCCTGTTATATTACAAGATATGGTTGTATCATATGACCATGTCATAATTATTGTGATATGATGAACCGTGTTGAATGATTCATATATATGGTTTATGATTTGTAATTGTAGTCAAACATTGATTGTTAACATTTTAGAACAATCTATCACAATGGTTATCATTGATTAATGTTTCACATGATTAATTGTATAAGAGAATATAGAATGAATTCACATGATAAAATCATTAATCAGTGGAATCATTACAAATGGTTTTCAACTATATATGTCATGAACAAACCCTATTTATTCTAACCCAACACCTGGGATGGATTGCGGTAATGATAAAATGGAATTCCTATCCCCAATGGATTGGAAAATAGTGTCTAGGAATCAAGGTAAAACTCTTCATAATGGTTTTTAAAAAATAATATAAATAAACACGTCACCGAATTCATAATGGGAATTTAGCAAGGTGCACCCATAAGTTTGACATCCATAAAAAGGTGAATAATTTTTTTTAAAATAATTAAAACTAAACAAGTCATACCTCAAAGAAAAAAATCCAACTCAACTACCATATCATAACCCAAATTTAAATAAAATAAAACTAAAACAAAATCTAAAAGTGATATATTAAATGTTGAAGTGGTCAATACATAATTAGTTTTAAAAAAAAATGAACATACCAAAAATACTCATTCGATTATCTCCTCATGGCCCGTGTACACTCTCCAAAATCTTGATATAAATATATTTAAAGTGAAACTAAAGATAACAATTTAAAATTAGATCTTCCCAAAAACCCTAAACCTAAATATATAATAATCCACTGAGTCTACTAATATCAAGTAGTATTAGTAGGGTGTGAGGAAAAAATTCCTTGTGGTGTTTCAAAAAATATTCCATGAATTTCCTTTTTCACAACATTCCATAAATTATAGATTTAAATAAACTAAATAAGTTTCGGTTTTACTTTTAAAAATTTAATAAACAAATCATAAATATACTCATTTCCTTTTTAAAACCTAAATAGTGCTTTATAGAAAACCTCTATCTTTTTTACTAGAAAACCTATTTATAAATTTTCCTTACAAACCCTTAATTTAAACCACTTTTTGACATATTATGAAAAGAAACATGAAACAATAGAATAAATTTTCCAAAGTATAAGAAAATTTAAATAGATAAGAAGTGAAATAGGAAACTAAGTCAGTTAAGTATTGAAGGAAGCTACGATATTTTGATAATAGTCAATAAGTATCACTATCATGACAATACATTTAAATTACACCATAAGAACTTATAAAAATCAAGAAACCATCATTGTGAAAAATATTGAATGAAAATTAAATAAAATCATAATAAATGTGTATAAGTAAGAGATAAAGTGAGTAAAATATACCTAATCATATAATCAAGAATCATATGAGAGTCCCTAATATAGTGAATTTCAACACACACTAAGATCTTAATACTTTATTATGTTTAACCTAATAATGACCAACTACTGAGGAGAGTGTATCAATGCCTTATAGATATATCCAATCATATATATGTGTGTGCATGTTGTTTGGGAGAGTATTATAAATTCCTAGTGGTATTGTGAAACCCCAACTAGTGGAACCATAACAATTTAATCAAATGCCTAACATGTTGTCACATTCAAGTCATAGTAGTGTTAGTTAGTGGCATAATCAAAGGATAGGGATATTGGATTAATGCCTAGTGGTGTGTTTCCTAAGGTTTCATGAACCAGCCCAGGTCGACCCTAAAATGGGTACCCAAACCATTCAGTGGGAATTCCAAACGGTTTTTCTTGATCCTCATGGTCTTATAATAAGTATCGGGGAATAATAGATAAATCTTTGAGGAGGATTTCACCCAAAAATCATAAACAAAAAAAATGAGTGCACAACATAACAAGGATACGTAAAACACAAAAAATAAATAAAAACATCGAAATATACATCTATTGAATAAAAAAACTAAAAAATGTGATCCAAACAAGATCTCTATGTGACCTCTTGGTGACCACCATCCACAAAACCAACCTGCTCTAAGGGAGATCCTCTATGATAACCTGAACCTACAAAATATCTTTGTTCTACTAATGTTGAGTAGAATAAGTAAGGTGTGAGTATAGAGTTGATCAGTAAGTAAGAACCACATAATCCATGCATTTACATTCCCTAAATAGCTTATAAACTCTAGTTTGAAAAGAAAATTAGAAAATAGGATTTTATCTTTCAAGAAAACTGAACATAAATTTTCCAAAACCTTATTTTCAAAAAAAAACATTGTTTTCATTTAAAAAATCTATTTCAAAACAAAATATTAAAAACCAGATCCATGAATAAAACCACAACCCAGGTAAGTTCACAAGTTAGGGGAGATAAAATAAACATTAATTACACGGAATTTCATATGAATAAGGATAAAAGATAAGGTAGAAACACATGATAAAATGAAGCATAAATAAAAATTAAAAAATAATCTAAAATTCCACAAAATAATAAAGAAACATATAGATAGTATTCATGAGAAAATCATAAACATCCCTAGAGGAGACATTGGAAATACTTGGATCAGAACCATCTATCAGCATATGATGTGATCTGTAGTCTATCACCAACCTGGATACCCCACTATCCTAACACTAATGGAACTCCAACCATGGCCATTCATCTACCATGGAAAATTTATTCAATCTCATCAAAATCTAGATAGTAATCTTATCCTAACCCTCTATTTGACGTCTTGGATCCCATGAAAATGGTATAAAAAGTAATGTGAGGATGTCATCACACACATGAAACTAACTTATTCTAATATGAATGCCTTTCCCGTATTCTTGAAACCATCCATGTGAATACCCTCTCTATATTGATGACATATAGAGGGGTTCCCATCATATAGAAAACATTTCACAAGTTCAAACCAGAACAACACATCATGAGAGTTCAACCATTTTCTAATAGATAATTAAAGGTAAAATATGGTTTAATTTCAAGATAATCCTAAATAATTCTTCAAAAAACATCCAAAGGTAATTTACCAAACATATTATTCAATATCCAAAATCATCTCATTGGGAAACACCTTTCTTTACAAAAAAGTTTCTGAATTTAAGGAAATTTTCCCAATAAATCTTCATGGTTCCCAACCGGCTTCTAAAGTGATAAATGGGCCTTTGAGATAAGATTTAAAAAACAAAATTTTAATTCTAATTTGAGATTCATTTGGAACCCAATACACAATTTATAAAAAAATTGGAATTTGGAAACCATTTGAAAAAGAGATGAATGGAGGAGGGAGGAGAATATTTTAGAAAAATTGAGGCTTCCGAGGAATTCACCCAATGTAATTTAAAATTTATATACATAAAAACTTTTATATGGACAACCTACATGAATATGGACATGTACATATCCAGTAGAATATAAATTTAAATCCATAAGAATGTAAATGTCTCATTTAAGAAACAAAGAGGTATCACAAATTAACACAAGGGATATCACATAAGAAGCAATTCCATAAAGAGGTAAAAACCATATATAAATAACATTTAGATTTTCCAAATAAATTTATCAAACTATAATAAGTCCCATAAATAATTTAAAACATGAAAATATATTTTAAAGTCTAGTTATGATTTTATAAGACACCTAGCATATATATACATTAGATACATATAGGCATAATTATGGAAACCCTTTGAAAACCCATTTTTTTCAAACCACTAACATGGAAAATCCATAAAAGTTCATACTAACAACCCAAAATAATAAATAAAATATTAAAAACTCATTTACTAATTATTAATCATCACATGGAATGTTTCGGAAAGGAAATAGATGGAAACAACTACTTAAATCATGTGTGAACGTCATTAAACTCCAAGAATGAGACAAGGGGTCCAAAGAACAAAAATTAACACATTATATCAAAATAAAAAACCATCCATAATCAATCATAAACATATAGGGTTTGTAAAATATAGAACTAATTCATATGAGAATATATGAACAAGATAAAGAAGGAAGTAGGGGGGAAGACATTCCAAAGGAAGAATCCATCAAGATTCAAATAGGTAATCACCCAAGATCCATGGAGAGAAGAGGAGGATATATCATAAGGCTCTCAAAGGGATTCTAAAATGAATAGTAAATGAGGGGAATTGATTTGGAGTTTTATATTAAGAGAGGTAAATATTAAATTCAACTTTTAGAGAATTTGGGTAAGCTGCATGGTTAGGCTGCACAATTTACCAATCTGTGAACCAACTTTTTGAACTATACTAGAAGACAAGGGATCCATTTACAACATAGTTTTGAAATTATGCACCAACCATGAAAATTTATATTGTTAAAATGATATTAAAACTCATATTATTACCAAATGGTTTCCTCTAATTATGTGTAAGTCACACTCTAGGTCTCAAACACCCCAATAATTTCACATAGTTACTCCTTTTTCTTGCACATTTTGAGACAAATTGCACACATACCATTCACGGAAAGACATTACAGAAAAAAATAAACTTGAAACACCATTTTCATCGACTAGAAACATCATTTATACCCAAAATGTGCTCACTAACCAAGAACCAATATGAAAAGCAACTAAAAACTCCAAAACTCAAAAAATTAAATATGAACTGAACTCAAAAACTAATGGAAAAATTAATAACTAAGAAATAAATAAAATAAAAAAATAAAACCCAAGGTTATGATGTGATAATTATCCACCCACAAAACACTTTAAATCCCTATAAAGTCACCAATCCCAAACTAATGAAAAAACTAAAACTCTATAACTCAAAGGAAGGACCTCCCAAACAAAATCTCCTAACAAATATTGAACCCAAATGGAACTACTAACACCAGTGTGAAATTTATTCCCACAAGTAACACCTAATAAACTCAAGAGAGATTAAAAATGAAACCCAGAGTGGGTCTCTCTACCATATAGGAAAAAACTATATGGTATCAACTTCCAAATTGATAAAGAATCCAACCAAGGAGACTCAAATAGAGCCCTGAATTGGTTACAATTCATAATTCCCAGCAAACACATATATATCCAAACATGTACAACATATCAAATCACCCAAGAAAGATATATATCAAATAAAATCATAAAGGATGAAAAAAATTAGGGCAAAATAAGGGATAGAAAATAAAGGGAAACATGAAATAGAATTGCCTCATAAACTTAGTGAGGAAGGAATTCTATGATAAAAAACAAAATTTGACTTATTTTTCCATTTACCAAGGCCTCACCCAATAGAATTTGTAAATATTTCCTTGAAGAAAACACTAATTATAGTACATCAGAGTGTTATGGAAATATATCTTAGATTGAACAAACCAAGAACACTGAAAGAAAATGTGTGTGTGGTGGTGTCTCCAAAATTTTCCCAAGTTCTAAGGGTTAAGCGGTAGCTTGGATTGTAGCTTGGGTTGTCAAAATCTTAGAGACTTAAGAAGATCCTTAGACACACAATAAAAAGATATGGATTTTTATCTATTAATTGGCCAACTTGGGTTGATTTTATATGGTTTTAAAAGATAACTAAGAGATCTATGTGAATTCAAATTATGAGAAAATGAGTTGATCTTATGTTGTTGCTTAGGGTGGATTTAATGAATTATTTTTTTACAATTTCAATTTCATTAACTTGAGAAGGGTTCAAGCAATGAATTCAAACTAACCACATCACTTACTAATTAAAAACCTTCAAAAACATATGAAAATCACCTATACACATGTAGGATCATTTTCATGAGCACTCCAAGGTGAATGATCTAATTAGCACATAAAAGTGGGGTGAATAAATTCAATAAGGAAGAGGAAGAGAGAAAATCATTGAATGAAAGAAACACAAATAAAATAAATTAATAACATTTAGAGAGTGATAAATAACATCCAATCCTGTCCCTTTCTACTCTCTTAGATAAACTCATAAAAGATTTATCCCTCCATTGATGACATTTTTTCAACGGAAGTGGGAAGTAGACTTATGAGGGCGGAATTGAATAAGTAAAAACAAAAAAAATAACGGTCACACCACCGTTGTGTGAAAAAAAATCACAAGTTTTGGTGTGAAAAATTTCACACCGTGAGGCAACGGTATGAAGGTGATATTAAGAAGAAAATAATAATAGAATAAGAATAACTTTTATTGAAAACAAAGGTGATTCGAAAAACTTACATGAGAATGAAGAACGTTACAAAGACAAATTGACATAATAACATTAAAATCAAAACAAAGCTCCAAGATCCTCTAAATCCTCCACCAATACTTCCTTAAATAGTCATTAAGGAATCCTTTTTCAGAGATACCATCTTCCCATGTGTCTTTAATTAATTTTGGTGGGCCTAGGGGGGTGTACAATTAATGTAGATGAGACTTTTCCACTCTTCCACTGAAGTGGAAGCCATCTTGCACCCACCAAAATGACATGTCGAAAGGACCTTATATATGGAAGAATTAGAGTGCTTAGTAGAAGGATAAAATGTAACACCAGATGTCTCCTAAGAGTCTGTAAAATTTCTTCCCAAAATAATATTTGGTTTGAGATATATGATTAAAATGGTGGGTTGTTTTTCTGGGCCTTACAATCTGGCCCAACATTTCATCATCAAGTTGGGCCTCCTAGAACACCATTACAACGTCCGAATTTTCTTGGACCACTATTTAATAAAATGTTCCCCATAATATTATCTATATTAATCTAAATTTTCAGAATCATTGGTCTTGCATCCAGTCTTATAAAGTACTTTTATTGGGCTATTATCCAGTTCACTTCGCCCAGAACCCTGTTGGTTCAAGGCCCACTTTGGTGGTCTTACAAATTGAATCTCCAAGTGCTCCAAAAGAATGAATTGTTCCTTATATCATGGCAGACCTGAAAATAAAAAATAAAATCAAGAAAATTATGTGTTTTCTGAGATGTTCAAAAAGGTACCATGTAATAGTTTATTTTAAGAAGAAATTGCAATCATAATGTGAAATAATGTTCAAAGTGTAAAATGAACTAATAATGGTGTCTATGATTAATAAAGAACATGAATATTATATTATAAACAATTAATATTAAACTCTTTTAGGAGCTAATCATGTGGTATTTTTAGTTAGAAGTAGAAACTATAGAATAATAATCCTTTCGAATAGGCTCTTATGGTTTACAGCCCATGTCAAATGGAAAATATTTACTAGAACCAAGACAAGTGGGGATTCTAACAGCCATAGGATACCCTTTGGGAATCAACTTAGCTATAAATTCCTAATTGACCAACTTATTGAATGATATTTTTCTAGAAGAAGTAACTTGAACCTTGATCTCCAAGTGAAGACCCCACAAAAATTTATAATAATTTAATAGACCACTCAATACTATTTCTAAATAAAAGGGAACTAGTTCCTTGAAGCATTTAATATAACCCTTCACCATATGTTAACTATTTTGAATACTCAATAAATCTGACACTTTATTCACCTTAACCTCCTCATGTATAAATTGTTAGATGAAAGTGTTTTTAAAGAATTACCAAGACATTCCAACTTTCAATGAGTACTGGGTGATCACCTTCCACTAATACAAGTCAAGTTCCTCGAACAAACCCTTGAGAACTATTACCCTCAATTATTAAAGGGCTTACAAGGACCTAAAGACATCATTAATTTCCTTGATCCACTCGGTGGTCTCTAATAAACATTGATCACCACAAAAAAACTACCAACTACTAAAAGGAACTCGACTGAACCACTCCACTTGGAGTTTGGGTAGGTCTAATATCTAGAAGAGACTCCTTATAAAACATCAAGACATTTCTAGGCAGAATACTCTAAATAAAATGAAACATAAAATACAAATCATTTTTAAATAAAAACTCAACCTGGATGAAACCCCAAACAAGGACACCAAGATCACAAGCTAGAACATCCCAAAAAAACAAAAAAAATCACTTTCAAAATTAGTCATTTCCATTTCATTTTTCAATAATTAATTCCTTTTACAAATCCAACATTCCAATTCCAAGTCTTTTTAGACCAAAACCCATTCCATCTTACTCTATTTTAAGATAGATGACACAAATTCCACATTCCATTTAAAATCACTCATCTCGGTAGATAGAATATCTTTTTGAATGAAAATAATTTTCATTCAAAAATCCACTCCCACCAAGAAATACCACACCAAAACCTTTAAAGAGGGGAAATAGTGGACATGCATGACATGGCCACATGGTTTAGTTGAATATGTGCTAAGCATGCACCTATAACATGAAGAAGAATTAATTGTGTACACATAATCCACATGGTTCATTACACTATGTAAGCTCATTGTATGGAACTAGTTCACTTCAATTTTCATTCACCAAAATAGATAAACTCAACAAACCCAATGAATCACTAACAACATAAACCTAAAATCAAAAATAAAGACTCAAGTCCTAATTATCCTTGGTAACTCAGACTTCATCATGAGTGCTGATGATCAGGAATCAACCCATGAATTAACTATTTCACCAAGACAATAATATCTCTTGTATACTTGAGACTCCAAATAATAAAGGGTTACTATGATACCATTTTGTAATGAACCAGACCAGTTTGACCCTAAATTGAAAACCCAAATCAATTTTTGGAAAGGTATGAAGTGTAACATCCCATGTATTTATAGAATAATACATTTTCATATATATTCATATTTATGAATAAAATATTAATTTTACATTAAGTGTATGCTTCGTCCAATAGTGTATTCGGCATGAAAAAATTGATTTCTCTAAAATCTAACATTGCAGAAAACATTGAGTTATACTGAAAATAATACAATAATATTATTATTATTTTAAATGGTATTTAACGCCTAGACATTGTATTTGAAAAAATGAACAGAACTAACTATAATATGATTACATGTGTTTGTTAAATTTTTTCACATTTATCTAATAAATTTTAGAGGCTTAAAATGAGAATGAATCCAATTTTAAGCATAAAATACTCTAATATTTTTAAAATTTCATTTTACCACCTTTTGATGGAGAACCCTTTTTAAATATAGTTTTTTTCATTTTTAAATGTTTTATTTGAAAAAATAAACTTCTTATTTGAAATAGGAACATCAAAATTTACTTTGGTTTAAATTTTGGTATTTTTCTGATAAAATTCAAATTTTAATGAATTGTGAAAAATACAACATTTTAATTCAAAATTTCCTTTTAGTCTAATTTACTTATATAGTTAGATTGTAATTTTAATTGGTTTTAATGTTTAATTGGATTTATTTTTTATCATTTAATCCAATTTTCAACATTGTAATTAATTTCAAGTTGATATTTGATATAAACACATGTCAATCTTTTAATGGTTTTTACTTTCAGAAAACTTGTTTTCTCATTTTGACAATAGGAATTAATTTTAAATTAATTTCTACAAATTTTGTGTTTTGAATTTGGAAAAATGGATTCCATATTTTTAATCATAAGTTCAAAATTATGTAAATAGTTCCCTTTTAATTTTTGACATTATGAATAGTAACTTCAATAATTATTTTTATTTACCATGGTTAAACGGTAAATCATGTAAATAAGGGTAAAAAGTAATATCATAATAATCTAAAACTACCATAACACATGTCCTAATCATATTTTATGAGATATGTCCGACCATGATCATCCTTTTTCCTATTTTAGGACCCCATGGATCCACTTGGGTGTGATAATGACATGTTATAATAATTAATTTAAAGTAAAGAGAAATATAACATACACACGTATCATTTTAAAAAAATGATTTTAAGGTGGGGTTATATAACTAATATATTTGACTATAAATAGTCATTAGAAATATAAAAATATTTCCTATATCATGGTATTTTATTTATAATTTTTAGACATTAAATAAATAAATTTATTTATGACACAATAATGATGTACTGATTACCTTATTAATGAAAGCTTCAAATAAATGATATTATAAATATTAAAATAAAATTAATTTAAACATTTTGATTCCATCGATGAGTTTTATGGATGACTATGACATGTTATCTTTGAGTTAATTTAGTTTTTTTAAATTAATCAAGTTTTTATGACTTTAACAAAAATCAATTACTAAATAGTGTCAAAATTTACATAAATGAGTTTTAAAAAAAATACTATTTTATTAAATGACATAATAGTCATAAAAAATATTAGATTCTTCCAACTGACTTAGATAATTCTAAAGATGTCATTAATGATACAATTGAGGTTATCTGGTCATTTTATAGTAACCATATTAACCATATTGTGTAAAAATACAAGAAGACATGGTAAGAGTTAATTAATTTAAATAAGTGTTAAAGCCTAAAGATAAGGTTAAATTTGTGGTCTAAACTTGACTAAAACCTATTGGTTGAGATGATTTATACAAATAATAATATTATCCTTTAAATATATCACTTTGGAACTATTATAGTTCTAAAAACAATATATAATAATATAATATTTTAATACATTCCTAAAGTTCCCCTCCTTCCTCTTATAAAAGGTCACCACCTCTTCCCACTTAATCACACCTCTCAGTACTATTGTATCACCCAAATTCTACTCAAATATGCTCCCAAAATCCCTCAATTAATTTTATAATCCTTACCTATGGCATAAGTAAACTCAAGGAATACTTTTGGATCAAATCAAAAGGAGTTACCCAATTTAGAGGTAACGTGTTCTCTCAAAGTCCTTTCATTTATTTTCTTTCTCCAACCCACTAACCTCTATTTATTACAGTATTTTATAACAAAACCAATATCATAAATATAATAGTATGTTTTTATGATAAGGTTTCATCCTACACTTACAAACACCTCCATCTAATGGATATAGAACATATTGTTTTTGTGTATGATGAATTATTACCTAACGAAATGATGATTGTTCAATTTTATCCTAGAACCTCTCATGGTGTCCATTATGATAGAACTATATTTATATATAATATATATTATATTTATATTTTCTCTATGCTTCTGTACTTTTTATTTATAACATACCTTTATGATTTCCATGCTGTGTAACTACGATAATTTTGTTTGAGGAAGTGTGGACTACCGCCCCCTCAAAGCGATGTGACTCGTTCCCTCTATACATGTAATGTATAAAGGATGGTTTTATTAAACCTATTATACATAAATTACATTAATATAATACTGGTGTTATAATATACATTTATATCATTTTATTATTATTCTTTTAATATGAAAAGGAAATAAAAGTAGTGTTCATGCGTACGTACGGTCTACCATCTCCCTGAATGGTGCATTTCATTTATTAACTAAAAATATTATGGATATTATAAATACATGTATAATGGATATATATTATATTTATATAATTAATAATATTTTGGAGATGATGGAATTTTTACTACATAGACAATTTACATCAAAACAAGTTCATTTTCTACTCAAGTACCCAATATCGACAAAATGTCCGATATAAACTTAAATAAATTTTTAATTTTTATAACATGGTAATAAGTGATATGAAAATAATAATAAAATTGAAAAAGGTTCTAAAGGATGTATAAATTAACCTAACTTTATTATTCAAGAACATAATGATTGTACGTGACGAGTCGGACTCAAGGTATGGGACTTTTTCTTAATCTCCTTTCATTGAGGCATATCTTGATGTTATGCACCTTTATTATACTATATTGTGTATATAAAACCCTTTTGACACATTATATCATGAATTAGTATATTATCATTAAATTTATTGTTTTTAATGTTATTCTTTAATGATTTTTATTCAAGTGTTTCTCAAAAGGTAATAGACACTTTAACTAAAACATCATTCTAAATTTTTTAAAGATTTATTCTTCTATAACCTTATATTTCATGTCCATGTTTTCAAAATATTTTTTAGGAATTTATTTATATAGTCATGAAATTTTAAAATTGTTAATTTCTTTAAAAAGTTTCAAAGTGGTATGGGACACTTTGATTCAAAATTCTATTTATTAAATGTTTTAAATGGTTTTGGAAAAAGATTGAATATTTCAATATCTTGAAATGATTTATTGTGATTGAAAATGAAATTTTATGAGTGAAATGTTAAAAATTAAAATATTTTATATGTTATGATTATATCATGTTACTTGGACTTTTTATCAGTGGTAACATGGCTAACCAACGATGGGTGGTTACATGATAGACCAAAGATGGGTGGCTTCATGATAAACCAAGGACAGGTGGTTACGTTATAACCTCTAATTCATTGGGTATGGAAGTCAGCCATATAGATATTCCATTTATAAGAATTATTTTTGGAAGTCAACTGTATGGTTATTCCATTTAAATATATTATGTCCTAAGTTTCCTTTTATATGATATATGATGAATTATATGGGTTTATGGTAGTATTTTGGTTACAAAAAAAGTTTATAAATGATCTTATATTTAGTGAAGAGTAATTACTATTTCATAAAGGTGAAAATTATTACTTTATGATAAAGTTTTCCTGGTTTTCAAATTTTCCCATGATTAGAAGTTTTCATTATTTTTTTATCCCTTACTAGAATTTTTATTCTCATCCCAAGTTTTGAAATGTTTTTCATGGGAGTTAATGAAGAATAGAGTCAAGGATGGGATCATGGAAAAGTTCTGCTATTAAAACATAAAATGATACAATGTTTCTTAGATTTTTTGTTTTATGAAAAAATGGATAGTGAGTATAATTCTCTAATTGTAATATTTAAGTTGTTATGTATGAGTTATGACCTAATTATCTAAAACTATAAACTTGAAAATATCCTTGATGTAAATTAAATTCAAATTATTATCATATCTCAGGATTAAGTAATGTTTAAGGTTGGGGCCTTATAGTTGGTATTAGAGGTCAGTTTAGAAAACTTTAGAGATTAGGATTTTATCTGGGTATTGGTTAAGGATCTCATATAACCAAGCGTGTTATTATCATATGGAAACTTTTGGAGCGTTATGGTAACTTAGGTTGATTGGATAAAAACATGAAAAATTGAGATATAAAAATGTTGATAGATCAGAGTAATATAAAAGTTTTTATGTTATCTTTACCCTATAGAGGATTCTTTTTTTAATAATTCGTTTCAGGTCTAAGTGAAGATTCTCTTCAGCAGATTAAAGATAATTTTCCAAGATGTAAGGAAATAGATCTTTAACAACCTTCTAATCCCTCACGGATGATTTGATCATCACTATTATGGAAAATCCCATTCGAATGATTTTAACGGCATCTTGAGTATTAAAATCACCTGCAAGAAATTGTTTGATTTATCAAATATCTACTCTTTTCTTAAAAAAAATTGGGTCATGGTATCTTTTTTGTAGGATTTCAAGATCTCAACTTGTCCAACTCTATTGAAAAGTGAAATTACATAAGTGGTGTGAATGTTTATTTTTTTAAAGTAAGACAACATGTTGAAAGATAAAGGGAACATCATGAAGATCATGATATCTGGATTCAAGGTATGATTTATTTTCTTATATATAAAAAATAAATAATCTTTGGATTGATATTTATAAATGATAAGGATATTTGATCTGAAAGAATAATTTATTGAGAAATAATTTTGAAATTCATAGTTAATGGATTATGAAGAACGTTGAATGATTAAGAAGTCAACATATAAGGGATTCAATAGTTATGGTAGATTGTAGGATGTTGAAATTTTTAAAAGTATTAATGCTCTTTTAATGATGGGATTAATTTGGAAGACTTTTTTATAGTATATGTAACCCTGAAGTTTGATATGTGAAAATTTTATTCAATAAAGAATTTTCTTTTCTTGTGTGGATATAATGGATAGCCTTTAGGGTTCATATGATATTTTTTTTATTTGATTAATGGTTATTACTTTTTGTAATGAAAAATGAAAGGTATTAGATAACCTTTGAGGTCAAATAAGGTTATAGTTATTTTTTAGGACATTATATTATTTTTGAGAATTTTATAATAATGATATGGTTTTAGAAAAAGGACAACCTGTAGAATTGGGGACAACTCGTTGTTTCCGGCAAGGCTGTGGGAATCGAACCCACAACCGAAGGGAGACAAGGATACATTGCCTACCAATGGCCTATGTAAATTCCCTGTCTAGTATGACTTATTATATTTAGTTAAATGATCTTATGGATTAAGAATAAGTATATTTGAGAGATATATATTTTATCTAATGGATATCCTTAGTATTGAAAAATGATTTGAGGATTATGTGATATATTTTATTTGGGAAGAGGTCAACTATTTTGAGAACATTATATGATAAAGTTAAATATAATACTATTGATGTTTATTTGAGGAATAAAGGTTGAATAATTTTTGGAGAAATATATGATTTAATTTTGGACTTATGGTAATTAGGTTATTTATAGAAGTTATTAACCTATCTTGGAGAAAATGTGATCAGGTTAATTACTTTTCAGTATGATTCATTAATACTGGTTGATGTTATTTGGAGATAAATGGTAAAATTTATCTTGGAAAACATTGTGATCAAATCCTTATGAGTTTTGGGTTTCAATCTTAGTAGGATTATTTTGAGTAATTTTAAGGACTTTTATTTGTTGAATGGTCTATTTAGAACTTGGGTATTACTGTATAATTTTGGAGATTAAAAGTAGTCCTTATTTTTATAAAGGATTATTACTTTTGTGGGATTATCTGATATTGTACTAACCATTTTGGTTTCGGTTAATGTCTAAAGATAGGGAAAATATATAGCTCATCTTTTGTGGATTATGTGATTCTCTACAGGTTGATTCTAGTACTTCAGGTGTGACCAAGTCATCTTGAATACTCATCGTTTGGAGAAAAGATGAGTTTGTGGTAGAAATTTATGAAAGGATATAAATCTACTTATCAAGTAAGTATATTTACTTATGTTCTTATTCTAAGTAATAAAATAATTACTCAACTTTATGAAAAAGTTCTTAAAACAAAAAACTTTTTATGTTTACTTTTCCTACTGTGAAATCAATGACCATTTAACCCATCACATGTTTTTGGTTTTATAGTAGTTAACTTTCTCCAAATCATGTTTTTTATCACTCTCCATTAGAACTTGACACATAGTTTTCATCCATATCCATGTTTTACTACATGGAGTCCTAGTATGTGTTATCTTGGGTGACCTGGGTATATCACTTTATTTATTTTAAAGTGGAAGTTTTATTATTCCTTTTTTTGATGTGGGATTTCATAAAAATTTATTTTTAAAATTCATACTTTAGTTACAAACCCCAAATTCAAATTACGAGAATGCAATTTCCAAAAGGGGGAAAGATGTAACATCCTAGATATTTATAGAATGATAAATTTTTATATCTATTAATATTTATGATTAAAATATCGATTTAACATTAAGGGGATTATTTGTCTGATAGCATACTTGACATGAAACAATGGTATTCTCCAAAATGTTACGTTACACACAACATTGAGTTATACCAAAAAATAATACAATAATAATATTATTATTATTTTAATTGGTAGTTAACGCCTTACTGTTGGATTGGAAGAAATTAATATAACTAACTAAAATATGATTACACATGTTTTTAAAATGTTTTTAAATTTATCCAATAAATTTTAGATGCCTAAAATGAGAATGAATCTCATTTTAAGCATAAAATACTCTATTATTTTTAAAAGGTAATTTTACCACCTTTTGATGGTGAACCCTTTTTAAATCTATTTTTTTGTCACTTTTATATGTTCTATTTGAAAAAATAAACATTTTATTTGAAATTGGAACATCAAAATTTAATTTGGTTTAAATTTCAGTATTTTTCTTATAAAATTCATATTTTAATGAATAGTGAAAAAATATTGCATTTTAATTCAAAACTGCCTTTTCATCTAATTTATTTATATAGTTGAATTATCCTTTTAATTGGTTTTAATTTTTAATTAAATTAATTTTTTATAATTTATTCCAATTTTCTTCATTGGAAGTAATTTCACCTTGAAATTTGATAAAAACACATGTCAATCTTTTGATGGTTTTTACTTTTAAAAAACTCGTTTTCTCGTTTTGACAATGGGAATTAATTTTAAATTAATTTCTTCCAATTATGTATTTTGAATTTGGGTAAATGAATTTCATATTTGGAATCATAAGGTACAAATTATTTAAATATATCCCTTTTATTTTTGGACATTATTAATAGTAACTTCAGTAATTATTTTTATTTACCATGGTGAAGGGGTAAATCTGGTAAATACGGGTAAAAAATAATATTATAATAATATAAAACTATTTTAACACATGTACAAATCCTATTGGATGAGATATGGCCGACCATGATTATCCCTGGGTCTATTTTAGGACCCCATGGGGCCACTTGGGTGTGATAATGACAAGTTATAATAATTAATATAAAGTAAAGAGAAATATAACATAAACATGTATATTTTTACTAAAATGATTTTAAGGTGGGGTTATATAACAGATATCTTTGACTATAAATAAACATTATAAAGATAAAAATATTTCCTAAATCATGGGTTTTTATTTATAATCTCTATACATTAAATATATATATTTATTTATGACACAATGATGATGCAGTGATTACCTTATTAATGAAAGATTCAAATAAATGGTATTATAAATATTAAAATAAATGTGATTTGAACATTTTTATGCCATAAAATAATTTTTTAGATTATTATTACATGTTATATTTGATTTAATGTACTTTTTTTAATGAATAAATTTTTATGACTTTAAAAAAATTCAATTACTAAATAGCATCAAAATTGACATAAATGTGTTTTTCAAACAAAGACTATTTTATTAAATGATATAATAGTCATAAAAATCTTAGATTCATGAAACTGGATTAGATAATGTTAAAAATTTAATTAAAAATCCACTTGAGGTTCTCTTGTCATTTTATAGTAACCATATTAACCTTATAGTGTAAAAATACAAGAAGATATGGTATGAGTTAATTTATTTAACTAAGGGTTAAATCCAAATTATAAGGTTAAATTTGTGACCTAAACTTTCCTAAACCGTATTGGTTGAATATATTTATAAACATCCTCATATTATACTCTAAATATATAACTTTGGAACTATTATAATTTGAAAATAAATTTATAAAAAAATAATATTTTAATACATTCCTATAGTGGCCCTCCTCCCTCTTATAAAAGGCCACCACCTCAACCCAATTACCCACACCTATAAAGCCCCTTGTCTCACCCAAATTATGATAAAATAAGATCCCAAAATCCATATATTATTCTTAGAATACATAACTTTGGAAGAATGAAACTCCATTAATCTATTTGGCTTAAATCAAAAGAAGTTTTCTGATTTAGAGGTAACGTCTTCTCTCAAGCTCCTTCCATTTATTTTCTTTCTCCAACCCCCCTACCTCTATTTATACCATTATTTTATAAAAACAAAAATATCCAAAATATACTAGAATTTTATTATACTATGGGTTAAACCTACACTTACACACACCTTCATCTAATGGATATATAACATACGGTTTCTATGTACAATGAACTACTGCTTCGCGAAACGATGATTGTTCAATTTTATCCTACCACCTATCACAGTGATAATTATTATGAAACTATATTTATATATTATATTTATTATATTTATATTGTCTCTATTATTCTGTAATTTTTATTTAGAACATAGCTTTTCCCTTCTCAGGTTGTGTAAATATGATAATTTCGTATGAGGACGTGTTGACTACCTCCCCTTCAAAGCAATGTGACTCGTTCCCGCGATACATAGAACGTATAAAGGATGGTTTTGTTTAAACTATTAGAAATAAATTAAATTAATATAATAATGTTATTATAATATACATGTATATCATTTTATTATTGTTCTTTGAATATGACAATGAAATGAAAGCAGCGTTCATGCGTACGTACGGCCTACCGTCTCCATGAACAATGCATTTCATTTATTTTCTCCAACTATTATGGATATTATAAATACATATATAATAGATATATATGATATTTGAATAATTAATAATATTTTGGAGATTATGGACTTTTGACTACATGGATAGTTTACATCAAAACAGGTTCATTTTCGACTCAAGTACCGAATATCGACCAAACGCCCGATATGAACTTAAATAATTATGTAATTTTTATAACATGGTAATAAGTGATTTGAAAGGAATAATAAAATTGAAAATTTTCTCGGGAAAGTAGAAAGTAACCTAAGTTTATTATTCAGAAACATAATAATTGTATGTGATGAGTCTGAATCAAGGTATGGGACTTTGTCTCAATCTCCTTTCATTGAGGCATATCTTGATGTTATGCACCTTTATTATCCTATATGGTTTATATAAACCCCTTTTTACACATTACATCATGAATTAGTATATTCTCATGTTATTTTAATTTTTTGTTTAATTTTAATCCTTAATTTTTTTTCTTCAAGTGTTTGCCAAGTTGTAAGAGACACTTTAACTAAAACATCATTATGAATATTTTAAAGATTTATTCTTATATAAAGTTATATTTCATGTCGATGTTTTAAAAATGGTATTTATGAATTTATTTATATAGACATGAATATTTTAACATTTCAATTTCTTTAAAAAGTTCCAAAGTGGTATGGGATACTTTGATTCAAAAGTCTTTTTATTAAATGTTAAAAATGGTTTTGGAAATGGATTGAATATTTAAATATATTAAAATAATTTATTATTTTCTAAAATGAAATTTAATGAATGAAATGTTGAAAATTACCATATTTTATGTGTTATGATTATAGAATGGTACTTGTACATTTGATAGTGGTTACGTGATAAACCAAAGATGGGTGGTTACGTGATAAACAAAAGATGGGTGGTTCTGTGATAAACTAAGGACTGGTGGTTACATTATAACCACCAATGCATTGGGTATGGAAGTCAGCCATATGGTTATTACATTTGTAATAATTATTTGGGGAAATCAAACATATGGTCATTCTATTTGAGTATGATTATGTCTTATGTTACCTTTTATATGATATATGATGCTTTATATGGGTTTATAGTAATATTTTGGTTACAAAAATGGTAATAAATGAGATTACATTCAGTGAAGAGTAATTACAACTTCATAAGGGTGAAAATTATTACTTTATGATAAATTATTCATGGTTTTCTTGTTTTCCCAATACTAACAGGTTTCCTTCTTTGTGTATCCCTTAGTGATATTTTTATGCTCATCCAAATATTTGAAATGTTTTTCACATGACTTAAAGAAGAATATAGTCAAGGATGGGATCATGGAAAATGTATGATGTTAAATCATGAAACAATACCATGTTTCATTTTAAAGAGTTTTTATTTTATAAAAAAAATTGATAGTGAGTAGAAGTGTCTACTTTTAATAATTAAGTTGTTATGTATGAGTTAGGACCTAATTGTCTAAATCTTTAAACCTGAAAATATCCTCTATGTAAATTAATAGAAAATTATTTACATATCTCAAGATTAAATTATGTTTAAGGATGGGGCCTTATATTAAGGGTATCCATGATCCCCATGGTCTAATGACAATCATCAGGGCATCATAAATAAATCCTTGGGGAAAATATTTCCAAAAAATCATAAACACAAAATAAAATTGATCATGCAACATAAAAAAGATACATAAATCACTGAACATAAATAATAATAGAATAATATTTTGTTTCAGGATACCAAAAAAATTATAAAAACAAACCTGATCCAGACATGATCACAATGTAGCCTCTTAATCACAAATATACATAAAAACAACCCACTACAAGGGAAAACATGAATGATAACCTAAACATGTGAAATATATTACATTAATCAATAATGATGTGAATAAGTAGGGTGTGAAAATAAACCATCCTAGTAGGTAATAACCAAAGAATATATACATGTCATTTCTCTAAATAGTTCATAAAATCTAGTTTGAAAATACAATTTGAAAATAAATTTTTATCTTTTAAAATAACCAAACATAGGTTTTCCAAAACCCACTTTTGATAACAAAACTAGATTTCCTTTAAAAAAATACATTTAAAAACCTAGTTTTGAAAACAAAATACAAGAGGAAAACCACACCCCATATAAGTAAACAACTAAGGGGAAACAAATAAAAAATAAACTGTAGGTCATGTCACGGAAACAAGGCCAAAAAATAAGGAAGAAACAACTGATAAAATTATTATATATATAAATTTAATATGAAATTTAAATGATACAAAAAAATAAAGGAACATATAGATAGTAGTCATGGGAATTTCCTAAACATACCAATAGGATACCCTAGATGTACTAATTTTGGAACCATATTCCATTATATGATGTGATCCATATTCTATCACCAAACTAGTTATTCCACTCACCTAACAACAGTGGAACTCCAACCATGTCAATTCATCCACCATGGTGGATCTAGTCTATCTCATTATGAGTGAGATATTAATTATATCTCATCCCTCTAAATGATGTTTATGATTCAATTATGATAGTATAATGGGGAAAGTGAGGAGTTCATCACATACTTGATACTAACTGATGGAAACATTCTTATCTTACCCACATTTCTCACACCGTCCATTTAATGAACTTCACTATATATAGAACTTTTATAGCTTTTCCCATCACATAGAAAACATTTTTAAAGTACCAACTAGGCCTCTACATTATAAGAGTTCAACCATTTTCCAAGATATTCTAAAAGGATCCAATCGGGCCTAAGTATATGAGAATCCACAATAATTTTACAAAATATTTCCAAATCCACAAAATGGGACTTATTATTAAAGATCCAAAACTATTTCAAGGAGAAACAACTTTCTTTCCAAACCCATTTTTGAAACCATGGCTATTATTCCAATACATTTCCAAGGTGCCTAATGGGTCTTTGAAATTATCAAATGGGCCTTTGAAATAAACATCATAAAACAAAATTTTAATTCTTATTTGGGATTCATTTGGAATCCAAGTAACCATTTAGATAAGTTTTAGGAATTTGGAAACCATTTGAAAAAAGATATGGAATGAGCTGGAATGAGAGTGTTTGAGAATTACTATGGTTACAAAGTAAAAAAACCTATGTAATTTACCAATTATATGCATGAAAACATCTATCTGTAGACCCCATGCACATATGGACATGAACATATCCATCAGCATGTATATGGACATATATAGGAATTTCAATGGTTCGTTCAAGAATCAAAGAGTCATCACAAAGTTACACATGGGGTATCAAATAAGCCGTAAATCCATTAATAGGTCAAACCCCATCAAAATAACATTTATATATTCCAACTAACTTTATCAAACTATAATAAGTACAATAAATCTTTTGAAACACCCAAAGTCATTTTAAAGTCCACTTTGTATTTTATCAAACACCTGGTATAAATAGAAATTAGATACTTATAGGAATAATTATGAAAATAATTTGAAACCCCCTTTTTCATAAAACCACAAACTTGTTAAATCCATAAATATTCATATTAATAAAACTCAATCATGATGGAAACACTAAAAACACTTTCTAAAAATCTCAAGTATCACATGGAATGTCTCAGAAAGAAAACAGACAGAAACACTAACCTCAATAGTGTGTATGAACATGACAAAACTAAAAGAATGGTATAAGGGGACCAAATAATTGAACCTAATCACCCTATATCAAAAGAAAACACAATAAATCATCAACCCTCAGCCTCCAGGGTTCAAGAAATAAAAAACCAAGCCATAGGAGAAAATATAAACAATATAAAGAATGAATTAAATGGGATATAAGAATTACCCAAGGAAGAATGTGCTAAAAATTAATGTGGGAATCATCAAAGATCCATAGAGATAAGAGGAGGAGATATATTAAGGCTCCAAAGGGGGTACTTGAATAAATGGGGTAGGAGGTTAATCAGTTTTGGGTTTTAACATAGGAGGGAGACAATTCTAAAATCAAATTTTGGAGAATTTGGGCAAGCGACATAGTTAGGATGTATAGTTGACTAAACCATGTTCCAACTATGAGAATTGTACTAGAAGAAAAGGGAACCTCTCACAGTTTGGTCGCACAATTTGAAAACTATATTACAACCATGAAATAAAATTCTATAAAAATTAAAAACACCCTAGAATACGTTCTTCATGGTTTCATCTAACCGTGTGCAAGTCATGCAACAGGTCTTAGACACCCCAATAAATTTCCATAGTTTCTCCTTTGTCTTGAAAGGTTTTACTCAAAATGTGTGAAAAGATTTCAAGAAAACCCAAGAAAGTTAAAAATGAACTACAAATACCATTTTCATCCACCAAACACATGTTTTTACACAAACCATGCACACTAACTATGCATCGATCCAAAAACCAACTAAAATCTCCAAAACATAAAAATTTCACCAGGAACTCAACACAAAAACCAATGAAAAAATTAAGGACCAAAAAATAAATAAAATAGAAAGAAAAAATAAGGTATTTTTGTTACATAGGTACCCTACCTAAATACCTAGGGTTCCAATGAAGTTAGTTACTGTAGGTGGGATAACATTTATCACACGCAAATCACATATCAATAACCAAACTCATAGAAAAATATCTCAATAGTGACTTCTCATCCCACCCCATGTACCTATTTAAAATAATATCCCCTTCTCATTCACAAATGCATCAATAAATAATTAAAATTATTTCTCAACATAGTCAATCATATCCAATACATAAAATAATGGGACTCAAATTAAGGGTGTATCACATTTTATAAAAACCTTTTGATTAAAAGGCGTCAATCAGGCCTATGGCTTCATGACAATTACTATATGCGTAATTCCTTTATTTAAAACCCATTTTAAGAATAAATTTTTAATTTAATAACAACCTTTAAAATAAATAGAAACTAAAATATTAATTTAATACATTCAATATATATATATAATTTATAAACAAAATGACATTAACAATATAGATAATGACATAAACATATGTCATCTATAATAATGTAAGCACATATCAATGAAATTCATCAAATTATATCAGTAATTAATTTCTAAAAAAACAATCCCTTAAAACCATATATCACCCCAAGAAATATCATAAGTTCTACAAAACATCATTTTAGTTTTAATTTACCTATGAAATACCTCTTAATAATTTTACCAAACACATATTACACATACTTTTTAACTGTAATAATAATTATGTAAATCTATAAAGATATATATTACTTTAAATACATGGAATTATAAAACTTTATAAAATAATTTTTGAATTCACTAGGGATCACCAAATAATATTAATTTTTGGAAAAGTGGGTTTAAAAAAGATCAAGCACAACATTTTTTCTATGAAAATGAAATCTCATGGAACACTTTCCTCAATTGAATTTGGATGGAACAAAACCTTCCAAGAAGAAAAGATTAATGTCTAGGAAACAATATTCGCACCATAGAAATCTAGAACCATAAAGGTTAATTCAAACCCTTACCCTAGGTTTTTTCCACCATGTCCTCATAATGGGAGGGAGAAGAAGAAACATGATTTGAAGAAGATGACGATGATGATGATAGATTGAGAGAAATGAATATCCATCCTATATAAATCAAGAATAAATCAAGGAAAATAGAAATTGGTGATTTGAAAATGAATAAGAAATATGGATGGGTCTCCCATCAATTTGATTCAAATGAAAGAGGTAGGAGAATATCTAAAATTATTTTTTAATTCATAAGAGGTAAGATTATAAATTCAAAAAATTAGAATATTAGGATGGGAACCACACAAAGTAGCTCTATCCACAATGGAATGACTAATATTTCCACACTCATCATGGTGTGACCGTACTGGTCACAGCATGGTGTGCCTCCCCTAGAAAAATATAAGGACACAATGCTCCGGGACACCATGGAGTGGCTTTCCTCTTTTACAATTTTAAGTTTCTCTAAGACCGAGCTTAACAGTATGGTGAGACTCCATCACAAAATTTCACGAAGTCATTCCAAAGGGTTTAACATGTATTAGTCACCACCATTGAATTATTCTCACCTATAATGGTGTGATTTTCCCTTCACATAGATTTTATGAAGTCTAAGACCCTTATGTATCACCTGGACCACACACATCATAGGGTTACCATTACGCATAGTATTTAACGAAATTCACATCTACCAAAACAATTGTCACGATGTGACACTTCCTTATCATATCATGAATTATATAATCCGCCTAAACCTAATAATATGTCACCATACCATTACACTGTGATGGCACTTGTCTATAAAGTGACCTATAGCCAGTCCAAAATCACTCATGCTTGCACAATACCCCACACTACATGACACCCTAAATCCATATAAGTACCTAGAGATAGAAAAAAAATAAAGAATAACCTAAAACACAAAAACACCTCTCACTATTCTTCCAACTATAGAATATTCATAAAATTTAGAAAAAAATAAACTAGGACTTCATTAAATCCAAAAAAATCATCAATAAAATAATTTAATTGATGAAAGTGATATTAGGGTATGAAAATTATTCAAAATATAAAAACTTATTACCTTAAAAAATAATAAAAATTTTAAAAGAACAAAATAATTATCCTTACATAAAATAAAATAAAAATTGATTAGGAAAAAAGGAAACTCTAAGGGAAATGATTTCTGAACCATTTTAGAACCAAGAGAGCTAGTACATCAAAATACCTCTCCAAATCTATAAATGATAAATGCAACAACCTAGGTAATTTTAAGATAAATTAATTTCACTTATTATTAATATTAATTAATTATATATATATATATTCAATATAATATTATTAGGTGTTTTTTAGTTAAAAGGAAAAAATATTTATTTCTAACCAAATTGGGTTTTCAGGCATTATATGGTTTAATTTAAAAGTATTATTTTAAAATTATATAATTTTAATTTTAAAAAATGAAATAAATTTTATAATTCATCATGTAAAAAATATCTTAAATAAATCTTTTAGAATTTTTTGAAAAGTTTGATTTTTCAATGAATTGTAAAAAAATACTGATTTTTATTGAAAACTGCCTTTTAGTTTCAAGAATTTACAAAGTTGCATTTTATTTTAAAGTAGTTTAAAAAATTAGTTCAATTATATTATTAATAATACAAATATGATATTTTAAAATAATTTTATAATTTAATATGAAATAAAAAATTATACATAAAAATACTTTTTTATGAAAAATCGTTTTTCATCGCATTTTTTGAGTTTAATTTTAAATGTAATGCATCCACTTATATGAAATAAATTTGATAAAATGGAATAAATATTTTTAATGATTATAATTAACAATATTTAATATGTTCAAATTCATTTTTTTCATAGTAAAAATATTTAAAATATGTTACTACGAATAATAAAAAATAGGCTTATTTGGGGTAAAATTTAAGTGATAATGGTTATAATAAACAATAAATTTATCTAAATTATATTTTTCTGAAATATTTAAAATATATATAATCTAATATTTTATAATAATACATTTTGGATCCATTTTTATTGAGTAATAATTAATATATTTTATTCTTCTTAAAAATTTCAAGTCTATCATCTCCCCCACTTATAAAAGGACACACCATCTCCACTCATATCCAAAATTAAATAACCTTTTGGTTCTACCAAGACCTACCAAAATCCCATAATAAATCCCTCATTCTGTCATATATCTTCTGGTATTATCATAAAATGACCGATGAAGAATTTTGGTATAAGTCAAAAGAGGTTGTTCGTAGAAGATGTATGGTTCTTAACAGGGCATTTTCATTTTATTTCTTCTTATACCTCATTAAAATATTATTCAAAAATGATAAAATAATAATACAACTATATTATATATACTGAACTTTTGTTACATTAATTTTATAACCTTTATTATCCTCCCTCTTCTATCAAATGAGAAGCGTAATCATCATTCATGTGTATGACAGACATCCGCCTCACGAAATAATGTAATTTGTTTCCATAATCGCCTCTCATGGATAGTAATAATGATGGATTTAATATATATATATATATATCTGTATGTGTGTGTGTGTGTGTGTCTATATATATATATATTTGTGTGGGTGTGTGTCTGTGTTATATTCATGAAATATTTTTCATATTTGAAAAATTATATATCATTTTCTTTCTTATATTTCCATCCATTGAAAAATGATAACATCATTCATGTTTATGTGTGGATTACCACCTTCATGAAGTGATGTTATTAATTTTTCATTATCACATCACATAGATAATATATATAAGTTTATTTAAATAAATAATATGATATTTATTATATATTAATATTTCCATAAATATAAAATGACTTATACCTTCTTTCCCTCATACTCTTTGAAAAAGGAAACAGTTACTCATGCGTATGTATGACCTACCATATCCACGATTGTAATGTAATTATTTTCTCCTAACCATAATTAATGATTGGATTCAAAAGTATAATTAATGTATATAAATGATATTTATTTCATGATTATTATTCTGTAGATGATGGAATAAAAATCTCTTTGACCATGGTCAACTTTCCCACGTGATTCTAGACATATGATCTGAATATCATCAAAAAATATGACATGAACATTATTGATTAAGTAATAATATATATCATGGTAGTAAATAAAATAAAAGGAATAAAATAATATTCTAAAATAAATTAATAATTAAAATATTTTTATTATTTGGGAATATAAAGAACACACATAATGATTTGTACTCGAGGTAAGGGACACTTTACCTTAAAAACCTCCTTTTAAATGTTTTAAAGATTTATTTCCTAAATATTTTTCACCCATTTCCATATTATTGAAATAATTTTATGGATGCATTAATATGGAAATAAATGAATTATAAAATACACTTTATGTAAATTTTAACATTCTATCAAATTTTTCAAAAGAAATCTTTTTAACATTTTGATGAAAAGGGAAAAAAGGACTATTTTATTTTAACGTATAAAATGTCAATTATTCTTAAAACCTCTATAATCATTATTAAATTTTTTTTTCTTTTAAAAAAATCATGGTTTATTCAAAGTAAAATCCTTTATCCCTTTATTCTAGGAATTTAAAAATGGGGTTTTAAATGGAATGGATATTTCAATATCAAAAAAAATTTTAGGGATGGAAATAATATTTATATGAAAATGAAAACATAAATAAAGTATTTCATGTATTATGATTATATCATGGTTCTTGGTCATTATTTATGATGATGGGTGATCCTTATATAGATCATTATGGTGGGTGAGCCTAAAATATCTCTCCAATTCAATGGGTAAAGGGACCAAGATAGTTGGTTATGTTTCACCTAAGAGATTATTGTAATTTACTGATTAGTTTATTCCATTTATAAGAGTGATAATAAGAGTAATATGAAAATTATATTCCAAGTTACCTACTTGATTTATCTTTCCTTTCTATGGTTTTTCATGGAAATTTTATGATTTCACAAGGTAAGCTAATGAGATTAAGTTTTAAGGGAATTCTATGCTACTTCTTAAGGGTGAAATGAATTACATTTCAAGAGTTTTTCAGGATTCAAAATAAACATTTATGAGTTTTTTTCTTTATGATTTATTATTAAATTTTTAATGAAAATATTTAGATATAGAATTTGATTTATCATGTAAGAAAATTTTTATATTGATCATAAAGTTTCTTCTCTAAAAGGAATGTTTTTAATAGTATCCATAGACTAATAGGTTTCTTTCTTTCTTTTTATATATCCATTATGTTGAGTTGGTATGGAGTATGATAATCTCCTATGATACAAATTGAAGGATCGAAATGATACTGTAGATACTCAATATACAAGAGGGGGGTGAATTGTATACTTTAAAAAAAATCCCCAAGGAAATTTTGTATAAACAAAATTCACAACACCTCTAATTCTACAGGCTTGCTTGATTCTAGAAATATGATTTCGAGAATGAAATTTTGTAAAAGTGAATTTGGAAATGAAACTTAACCAAAGTTTACAAAGATAAATATTCTTCCTTAAAGCGTGTAGAATTTTACTAAATTAGAGTCTACAAGTATAAGGAAGTATAAAAATTTATACTTTCCTCTACAAAAAATATGCAGCGGAAAACTTGAAACAAAACAATTAACAAGTAGTAAATATTTTAACCCAAAGAGAATGGTATCCAAAAACCTTATATAAAGGTCCCTTGATTTATACATTCAAGAAATTCTGTCTTACCCACACTGGGGTAAGCCCTCAATACGAAGATCAGAGTCTGTCTTGCTATCCCCGCAAGCCCACAACTTCAAGGTAGTCGGCACCTCTGTCTTCCTATCCCCAAAAGCCCTCAACTTTAAGGTAGTTGGAACCTCTGTCTTTCTATCCCGGGAAGCCCTCTAAGGTACACAAAAACATTCAGAGTCGCACAAATCAAATATGAACAAAGCGTTCAGTATGCACAAATCATAGAAAGTCTCTCTCTCTAGAAATCACTTCAGTAGCATGTAATCTCTAGATTGATCAACTTGTTGTAGCCTCTGAGCACTTTCAAATGAGATCCTATTTATAGAAACAAATTCAACAGTCGGCTCCCTTCTCCAAGGGTCATATTTTTCCTTGAATTTCATAGGGACCTATACACGTGTCACTAAGAAATGGTTTTTTAGTAACTGAAAGCATGACATCATTTTGTAATCAAAACATGAGTAAGCAAAAATATGGTTACATAACCAAATCAATTATTCAGAATGTAAGCAAATAAAAGGTCGGAGTCTAACCAAAAACACATTCGGTGTGTATAATACAAGGATATTCAGATTCTGTTTTCTAAGTAATTTAGAACCTGAACTCTATAGAATTCTGGATTCTGAATTTCATGGAAATTTAGAATCTGGATTCACAAGAATTCGGAACCTAAACTTACAAAGTTCGGAGTCAAATTTCCTGAGAATTCAGAGTCAGAACATACAATGTTCAGAGTCATAATTAATGAGAATTCTAAGTCTGAACTTATAAAGTTTGGAGTCTGAATTCATTAGAATTCAGAGTCTAAACTTACAAACTTTAGAGTCTGAATTCATTAGAATTCAGAGTCAGAACTCATAAGAGTTCGAAGTCTGAATTGAAAGAACTTGGAGTCAGAACTAAGAAGAGTTTGAAGTCTGAAAACAGAATTCTCTTTATCTAAGTATTATATGATTCCATGGTTTTATATATGAAACCAAATTTTATACTTAGATAATATAATTAACAATGAAAAACATGGTAAGGATAAATTTCTTTGGGGAAGGAAATTTTCCTTGTGAAATTAAAACACGAGGTAACATAAAATTTCCCTTGCGATAAGGTGTTTGTGATTTTAAAAACACAAGAATTGGTAAATCCATAAGGAAACCTTATTGACTCAACAATCTCTCCAAACATGAAGGAATTGAAAATTCATAAGGAAACCTTATTTACTCAACAATATCCCCCTTTTTGGAAATAACAAACATCCTTACAAATAATAATATAAGTAATTATAAAATATTTTTCTAGACTTTGAAAATAAAACTTATCCCCATTATCATATGGGAAAAGATAAATACGACTAACTCCCCCTTATTCTTTGGAACACTGAGGATCATATTCTATATTTCCATAATGATATTTTTTATTATCTTGAGTACAGAAATCTCTGTGATGAAAACTCCCCCTTAGATACACTCCCCCTCACTTAGGGATATTTCTTCTTTACTTAGTATTCTTTTTTCCATTCTCCCCCTTTGGAATTTTCAAACAGAATTTGAGGGAATAGAAAAGAAATTATGGTACCTGAAATATTAGTATAACACATCCAATAGACAAGAAACCAAAAATTTCATTATGATTAGAAAGAATTTGTACAAGGAAGAAAATTACAACAAAAGGTCGGATTGTAACAAAGTTATCCTTCATTTTCCTTTGGCATCAGCTTCTTGACTATAGTATTCATATTTTTTAGCTCTTTATGATCTTTATATGCTCTCTTAAGAAGCTGATCCTGATCCTTATCTTTCTTTTCTAATGCCTTGATTCTTTCTTCCTGAGATTTAAGATCCTCTTACTGAGCCTTCAGGTTTTCTTCCTGTTTGACAAGCTTTTCTTCTATCTTAATCCAAAGATCTCTTTCTTTCCTCCAACATTGGGAAATAGAATACAATTTCCCATTTAGATCCTTCATTCTTGAATTTGAGAATTTTGTTTCAAGGTTAACTTTTCTTCAAAATTGGTTGTAAGATCTTTGATCTTGTCATCTTCAATGTCAAACGCCTCCTAGACACCATCTTGGAATTCATCAAGTTATCTCAAATATTCTACTGTCTTCATTGACCAGCCAACCATTTTCTTATAGGACCTTCTGTGGGAATCGTAGTTGATGAAGAAATTCTTTAAATCAGCCTCAAGATTGACACACTTGTCCATCACCATGGACACTGAATCTGATTTCTGATTTAGTGTGTGTTGAATCATCTGGAATCTAGAGTCTTTGCTTGGGAAAATTGAAATGGTGCCAAACAGCTTATTCAATGACTGGACAATGAAATCATGTCCTAGAGATGATTATTTTGAGTCTGATACTTTTCTAGGTAAGGTCTCTTAATCTAGCTCAGTAAGTTTACTCTTTAAAGATCCACTAGCTTTCTTCTTCTTAAAAATGACTTTAGTAAGTGTATCAACAACCACATGTTTCCCCTTATTAGTTCTCAGAATGTCTTCCTCATCCGAAGATTCATGTTCACTATTAGACAGCTGAACAATTCTATCTTTACCTATATTCTCCTTCTCAGCTCCTGCCTCGGCATCTTTAGGATGAATAAAATGATGATTAAAACTTTCTTCCTCAGATATCTTGTTCACTTCATCTTCAGCTTTCTCGTCCTCTTCTTTTTTATCTTTCCCAGGTGGAGCAAGTTTTGAAGATTCTCTTTCTGAAGTTTGTAATAATAATTTCTAGGATGGACTTTCTTTCTCATGGAAGTCTTCAACTTTCTTTATGAGATATTCAGTGTCACCACTTCTTTCTTCTTCTTCCACATCTTCCACAACTTTTTCTACTTCAACAACTTTTTCTTAGGATTTTTTCATAGTCATGAATTTCTTCCCTGGAGTCTCAGGTAAAGCTTCTATCATGAAAGATTTTGGTACTGGGATATTCTCTGATACTTTCTCAGTATCCCTCATAAGGGATTGAACAATTTCAGTCTTAGATATATTCTTATTTTGTTTTTTTTTATCTTGCTTCTCAAGATCATCTATTGTTTTCTCTTTTAAGGATTTGGATTCAGCTGGATCCAATCCAAAACAAAGCTCCCTTGCTTTATTATTTTCCTTATCTTCCCTCCATTTTACTACAAAATCATCTGGATAGGATTTTTGTTTCTTAGGTATTGAAGGTGTGTATTGGGCTTCCTTAGTTTTTGGGGTTTTTCCTTCCTCTTCTACTTCCTTCAGATTCCTCTTCTTCCAAGATTTTTTTGATGGTTCAGCCACTTCTTGGTTTTTCAGACCATCTTCAGCTTCCTCCTATGGTAGGTCATAAAATTCTCCATAGTCTTTAGAAAAACTAATGTTCATCCTCTTCAAATTATCATCACTGACAATAATAACTTTTCAATTTCTAGGCTTCGAACTGCAAGGAATTTTGAAAGATTCTAGACACCAAACAATCAACTTAGAAAGAATGGTTGGGTACATGATAATATGAGCCTTCAGATTTCAATTGTTGATATTCTCAATTGTAATCATAATATTCTTAACCAAATTAACCTTTCTCAGGTTCACCAGAAAATCTAGGATGTACATATCACTCTTTTTCAATGTGTCTTTGTCACCTTTTCTCTGAATAATAAATCCTTGAACCCATAATTCAAGGATCCGGTTATTTGTAGAGAGGAGAGCAATCTTTGGAGTCTTGAAATCAGTAAGACCGAGGCACTTTATATCTTTCACCTTTATAAATATTTCTTTGACATCTGAGAACTTGTGGGAACAGAATTCAGTTTCCCCTTTGTATGGAATACCAACTAAACTGGCTACCTTAGTATATGAAAGAGAATAGGTCTTTCCATATCTTTTGAAGGAAAACTTCTCTCTACCTTCTTCCTTGAAGAAACTAATTGATTCATAAAACTCAACAAAAAATCCGGATATACTAAATCTTGAGCCCCTCGCTTCGATATGCAAGGACTCTCCCATCCATTCAATTTTATGTTCTTCGAAATGATTGAATCACACTTATTAAAGAATTTTGGATGCACCAACCTTTCTCTATACATCTACCACTCAATAATTTGCTTGACAATAGACATATATTTCTGAGATGATTCTTCTACAGAAATTTGGATTTGAGAAAACTCTTAGAAGTTTGGAATGGGCTTAAGTAGAGAGTCAGAACTTCAGCACGCGAGAGCTTGAGATCGATGTGGGACTAGAATCAGGGGTCCTTTATATAGGAATTTGATGCGATAGTTCATCTTCCAAACTCAATCCAATGGCTTAAAATAATTCTAATCATATCTTAATGTTGATATGATATCCACAAGTAAAACTTGATAGAATTCGATCTTTTGAGGTTTTTAAGAAATCATTCGGATTTAGGAAAAAAAGAATCTGAAAAAAAATAAAAATAAAAAATAAAAATACAAGAAAGTAAATGATGATTATGAAAACTTAAGAAATGAAACAAACCTTTCAGATTTCCAGGAATATTATTCTTATTGAAGAAAAATCTTCTTGAAGAACATTAGATTCTGAAAATTTGATTACGAAAAATAAATTTGAAAAAGAAAATCTCCGTTACGAAAATTTTGAGTACAAAAATATTCATTAAGAAAATTTTAAGTATGAAAATCTTCATTACAAAAATTTTAAGTACGAAAATCTTCATTACAAAAATCTTAAGTACGAAAATATTCATTAAGAAAATTTTCAGTGTGAAAATATTTATTACGAAAATATTCATTATGAAAATTTTAAGTATGAAAATATTCATTACAAAAATTTTAATTACGAAAATTTTGAAAAAAATATGACTATGAAAATTTTGAAAGATTTTAAAACTAAAAAACAAATGTACTCCTCCTATGAAAATGAGTTTATTACTATAAGGAGATTGGTTTTAACAGGAATTTAATAAGGATGATTACCTTATTATTATCATTCCTAACTTTTGTTTAATGTATTCAAATCTATCAGAGGGTAAATATTTTTTGAAAATATGAGCAAGTTGATATTGTGTTCTGATAAATTGAAGAAGGATATCCCCTTTTTGTGTGTGATCCCTAAGAAAGTTATGCATAATATCTATGTGTTTTTCACGAGAGTGATGTGTAGGGTTTTTTCTTAGAGAAATGGCACTAGTATTATCACACAAAATTTGTGTTTTGGTAAAACTCATACCATAGTCTTTGAGTGTGTGTTGCATCCACACCACTTGACCACAACAACTTCCAGCTGCTACATATTCATCTTCAGCAGTGGAAAGTTCTACTGAGTGTTGCTTCTTGCATGACCAAGAAACTAATGAATCTCTTAATAAATGAAAAGTTCCGGATGTACATTTTCTATTCATTTTACATCCACCAAAGTCAGCATCCAAGAAAAATTTTAGAACAAAATAATTTCTAGAAGTATAAAAGAGTCCTAAATCCATAGTTCCCTTTAAGTAGCGAAAAATTCTTTTCACTTCCTTTAAATTAGATTCCTTGGTATTGGATTTATATCTTGTACATAAGCATACTGAAAACATTAAGTCTGGATGACTAGATATCAAGTAAAGTGGACTTTCTATCATACCTCTAAAAGATGTTTGATCTATTGGTTTCCCAGCTTCATCAAGATCAAGTGTGTTTAAGGTACCAATGGGAGTACTTATACTCTTAGTTTTGTCAAATCCATACTTTTTAAGAAGATATTTAATATACTTATTTTGGGATATATAGATTCCTTCTGGTTTTTGAGAAATTTGAAAACCAAGGAAAATGTTAACTCACCCATCATACTCATTTAAAACTTATATTTTATTAGATCCACAAAGTAATCAGTTAAATATTGATGAGTTGAACCAAATATAATGTCATCAACATATATTTGAACAATCAAAATATTTTTCTTATCTTTATTTATAAAAAGGGTTGGATATTCATTTCCCTTAACATAATTATTTTGAAGCAAAAAAACCTGTAAGCCTATCATACCAAGCTCAAGGGGCTTGCTTAAGTCCATAAAAATCTTTGGTAAGTTTATAAACATGTTCAGGATGTTTTGTGTCTTCAAAACTAGAAGGTTGTTAAACAAAAACATCCTCTTGTACAAAACCATTAAGGAAAGCACATTTCACATCCATTTGAAAAAGTTTGAAGTTGAATAATGCTAAAAAGGAAAGTAAAATATGAATAGATTTAAGTCTAGCTACTGGAGCATAGGTTTCTTAATAGTATTTTCCTTCTTGTTGATTATATCCTTTAGCAACCAATCTAGCTTTATTTCGTACTATGATTCCATTTTCATCACACTTGTTTCTGAAGACCCATTTTACTCCAATAACAGAAGTTTCCTTAGGTCTTTCAACCAAGTTCCAGACTTTATTCCTTTTGAATTCATTTAGTTCATCTTTCAAAGCTTTTATCCAATCATCATCACCTAAAGCTTCATCAGTGCTTTTTAGTTCTAATTGGGAAAGTAATTCTAGATGTTCTATTTCATTTCTTAAGGAACTTATAGTCCTTACAGGTTTATTTACATCACTAATGATACAATCACTAGGATGATTCTTATGAAACAACTGATTTGGGTTTTGTAAAATATGTTCATCAACATAGGGTAGGAAATCTTTTGGGGTAAATGCTTCAAAAACATCTTTTTGGACATTTTCCTTATCGGAAGGATCTTATAACAAAGGTTGATAATCAGTTTTTGAAAACAAATCCGAAGATGTATGTTGGGGTTGTTTAAAAATTAAGGGATCAGTTTCCTCAAATTTAACATGTACTGTTTCTTCAACAGTACAAGTGTTTTTATTGAAAACTCTATAAACCTTAGAAGTTGTGGAGTAGCCTAAGAAAATTCCTTCATCAGATTTTGGTGAGAATTTTTGTAAGTTATCTTTAGTATTAAAAGTGAATACCTTGTAGCCGAAAACCTTGAAGTTGGAAAGTCTAGGTTTTCTACCATTCTATAACTCATAAAGATTTTTTATTAAGAAAAGGTCTAACAAAAAATCGATTTATAGTATAACAAGTAGTACTTAAAGCTTTATCCCAAAAATGTTTGGATATAGAATATTCACTCAACATAGTTATTGTTATCTCTTGAAGAATTATATTTATTCTTTCAACAACACCATTTTATTGAGGTGTTCTAGGTGCTAAGAAATTATGAGTAATGCCTTTTCTACTACAAAAAGTTTCAAAATATGAATTTTGAAATTCTCCTCTATGATCAATATGAATAGTTATCAAAGGAAGTTTTTTCTGATTTTTAACTTGGTCTCTAAAACTTTTCAAATAAGAAAAATCTTCAGATTTCTTTGCTAGAAAATAGACCCACGTAATTCTAGTGTAATCATCAACTAAGACAAACACATAATATTTGCATCCAATGCTTCTAGTTTGTATTGGACCAAAAATATTCATATGCACTAACTGTAATGCATCAGTGGTTGAGACTTCACTGACAGATTTAAAACTTGATTTATGTTTCTTTCCAAATTGACAAGGATCACAAACTTTTGAAGAATCAAATCTAGATCATTAACTAATCTTTTCTTTGAGAGTTTTCATAGTTTTCCAATATTACAGTGTCCTAACCTTCTATGACACAACCAATAATGATCTTCCATTACACTGAGGCAAGGTAAGTCTTGGCTTCTAAGGTATTCTAAGTTTAGTGTGTAAATATTATCTTGCCTATGGGAATAAAGAATAAATTATTCCTTGGAATTGTGTACTAAGCACTTTTCATTCCTAAAATTCACAAGGTAACCTTCATCACATAATTGACTTATGCTAATTAGGTTGTTCGTAAGACCCTTAACATATAAAACCTTTGAAATCAAAGTCTTTTCCAAGAATAATGATGTTACATATACTAATAATTTCTCCCTTAGCATTATCTCCAAAAGTTACATTTCCTCCTTTCATCTTGATAATATTTTCAAAGATGTTTTTCTTACTAGTCATATTCCAGGAACATCCACTATCCATGTACCATGTATTGTTGTTGGTACTTTCCTTATTTTCCTAAAAATAAGAATTTTTGACTTTCAGAATCCAAAAATTCTTGGATCTGGAAATTTCAGAAAGAAAAATCTTAGGTACCGACATTTTCTTAGAAAAATAGGCTTTATGAAATCTTAAAGACTGGGTTTTGTTTAAGGAACAACTTTTTTCCCAGTTTCCACCACACTAACACTTGGGGTAGAATGGATCAATTTTATGAACAAAATAATTGTTGTTAAAAATCGGTTTTGAAATTGTATACCCAAAACCAGAAATATTCCTAAGAGGTCAGATTTTAGATTACATTTTATCAAAATATTCCTTACCTAAGGTAAATTTTGATAAACACTTCCTCAGGGAAAAAATCTCTAACTTTAGTCTAACAACTAATTTATTATCTTCCAAAACATTAGTTTTAAAACTAGAGTTAGGCTCGAAAACATTTTTCTTAGAAATTACATTTTCTAGATCCTTAGAAAATTTATCCTTCTCAAAATTTACTTTCTCAAGATTTTTTGAAATACATTCAAAATCAAGAGTTTTTTATCAAAATCTTTAGAAATATCTGATATTTATTTACTAAGTATAGAAATACTAGAATTTTATTTATCAACCATTTGTTTGAGTTTAGAAATTTCATTCTCAAGGAGATTAGAAAACCTAGAAACTTCTTCTTAGGTAGGTAAAGTATTATCTTCATCATAAGAAGATTCTTCATTAGAAGAGTTATAATATTTTTTATCACTATAACTGGAATTCAAAGATACATTGGTCATGGATTTATCATTGTGTACCTTATCCATTAAGCAATGATTTTCCATAGGTATTCAGGCTATTTAACCAATATTCTTCTGTTCAGAAGTTTCATAATTTGATGATTCATCTTAAGAGTCTCCACCACTGGCACTCGAGATGTCATTAGCTTTCAAGACTTTCATAGATTTAGATTTGTATTACTTCTTTCTATTTCTCTCATAATGATTTTTCTTTCTTTCCTTTCTTTTAATAATAGGATAATCAGGTCTTATATGTCCAACTCTATTGCATTCATAACATGTGACTTCTGAATCTTTCTTATCTTTCCTTTCTTCTGGTATCTGGATTAAAAGTTATTCTGACCAACAATCTTGTTCATCCTTTGAGCAAGATTAGCTAGTTTATTTTCTGAAGATTCACTTCTACTAGATTCGTATTGAATAATAACCTTCTTATATTTGGATCTAGTAACTCTATCAGGAGTTTTGGCTTTCATATGATTTGAAGTATTTGTAAAAGCAACTCCTCCATTCCCATTCTTGTTTTAACATTATCAGCATCTCTCTTCATTCTAGTCTCGTGTTGAAGAAGTGTTCCAAATAGTTCATCAAGAGTAATCTGAGTAACCTTTCTATTCTCATCAATAGCAGTTCTCTTGGATTCCCACTCATTGGGCATGATATCTATGATCTTATCCACAAGAGGTTCATTATCTAATACTTTTTCTCCCATGGATTGTAAACTATTCTCAATTTTCATAAACCTTTGTTGTACTTTTCTTATGGGTTCTCTATAAGGAAAGTTAAATCCATGGTATTCATCTCTTAACATAGCTCTTCTTGTCTCTATAACTTTAGAAGTACCAAAATGTGCAACTTCAAGTTTCTTCCAGATACTATTTGCAGCTTCACATGAAGATATTTGACTATAGATGTTCCTAGTCATTGAACATAGCAATGTATTGCGTACCTTATAATTCAGTTGATATTCATGATTTTCTTGATTTGCCAAAGTACTAACTTCTTTGTCAGGGATTTTATATCCTCTAGTAATAATAAAAAAATTATGCACTCCATTATTGATAATAAATGTCTTAATAAGATCTCTCCAATATTTATAATCATTTCCATCAAAAATAGGAGGTCTGGTTGGATTCAAGTTGTCTATGGAACCAACATTGATTTCTTCCATCTCAAACAAAATATCCTTCCACAGAAACTTGTCGGTAAAAAAAGTTTTTAAACAAGAGAAAAATATCCTAATAAAGGAAAATATAACTAGAGTATCTCTAAGAAAAATATGAATCCAAACTTTATGAGTCTGAAAATTTGATTCTGAAAAAAAAAAAATTCTCTTCTGAATCTAATCGTGAGATTAATTCAGATTGAACCAATCCTTTGATACCAATTGTTGACTTGGTATGGAGTATAATAATCTCCTATGATACCAACTGAAGGATTGAAATTATACTGTAGATACTCAATATACAAGAAGGGTTGAATTTTATACTTTAAAAAAATCCTTAAGGAAATTTTGTATAAACAAAATTCACAACACCTCTAATTCTACACACTTGATTGATTCGGGAAATATGATTCCGAGAATGCAATTCCGGAAAAGTGAATCCAGAAATGAAACTTAACCTAATTTTATAATGATAAATATTCTACCTTAAAGTGTATATAATCTTACTAAATAATATTGTACAAGTATAAGGAAGTATAAGAAATTTTTACTTTCCTCTACAAACAAAATGCAGCATAAAACTTGAAACAAAACAAGTAACAAGTAGTAAATCTTTTAACCCAAAGAGAATGGTATCCAACAACCTTGGATAAAGGGCCCTTGATTTATAATTTCAAGAAATTCTATATTACCCACACCAGGGTAATCCCTCGATATGAATATTAGAGTTTGTCTTTCTATCCCCGCAGGCCCTCAACTTCAAGGAAGTCGGCACCTCTGTCTTCCTATCCCCAGAAGACCTCAACTTCAAGGTAGTCAGCACCTCTTTCTTCCTATCCCCGAAAGTCCTCGAATGTACTCAACAACATTCAGAGTCATAAAAAGAAAATCTGAACAAGGTGTTTAGTACGCACAAAGCATGGAAAGTTTCTCTCTCTAGAAATCACTTTAGTAGCATGTAATCTCTAGATTGATCAATTTGTTGTAACCTCCAAGATCTTTCAAATGAGCTTCTATTTATAGGCACAACTTCCACGGTCGGCTCCCTCCTCCAACGGTTATATTTTTTCTTGAATTTCATAGGGACCTGTAAACATGTCACTTAAGAAACGGTTATTTAGTAACTGAAAGCATGAAAAAATTTTGTAATCAAAACATGAGTAAGAAAAAATATGGTTATATAACCAAAATAATTTATTTGGAATGTAAGAAAATAAAAGTTCAGAGTCTAACCAAAAACACCTTTGGTGTCTATAATACAAGGATATTCGGATTCAGTTTTCTAAGAAATTCAGAACCTGAACTCTATTGAATTCCGGAGTCTGAATTTCAAGGAAATTTGGAATCTGGATTCACAAGAATTTGAAACCTGAACTTACAAAGTTCTGAGTCAAAGTTCATGAGAATTTGGAGTCAAAACTTATAAAGTCCTGAGTAAAAACTCATAAGTATTTTGGAGTCTAAATTCATTAGAATTCGGAGTCTGGACTTACAAAGTTCGAAGTCTAAATTCATTAGAATTTGGAGTCAGAACTCATAAGAGTTTGGAGTCTGAATTTAGAGAACTCAGAGTCCGAACTCAGAAGAGTTTGGAGTTTGAAAACAGAATACTCTTTATATAAGTATTATATGATTTCAAGGTTTTAGATATGACACCAAATTTTATACTTAGACAAGATAATGAATAATGAAAAACATTGTAACGATAAATTTTCTTGGGGAAGGAAAATTTTCCTTAAGAAAGTAAAATACAGGGTAAAATAAAATTTTCCTTGAGATAAGGTGTTTGTGATTTTCAAAACATGAGAATTGGTAAAGTCATAAGGAAACATTATTGACTCAAAAATATCCCCAAACATAAAGGAATAGAAAATTCATAAGCAAACCTTATTGACTCAACACCTTCCTGGGATTTTTATGCTCATACCATATTTTAAAAAAATCACGGGGTTTTAAGAATGAGTAGGAAAATTTATAAGGTCAAGATGAAAAATTTTAAGATATATCATTAAAATAAAACTTGTTTTACTTTAAAAGTTTTATATTGAAAAAAATGGTAATAAGTGGTAATATTAAATTTATGATTTAATATTTATTTATTTTTGGTTGATGAGCTAATTATATAAAAATATAAACCAAAAAGATCTCCAAGAATGTAAGTAAATTAATTCTTTTCTAAATAATCAATTTTATGAATTGTTTAATATTGAGTCTTTATAATTAGTATTAGTGTAAATAATTTAATAATTTTAGAGGTTAGGATAATATTAGTAAATACCCTTAATAGATTCTAATATATGGTTATCATGATATAGAATTTAAATATTACCATGTTTATTTATCTAAACTATTTCTATTCAAAACAAATTTCCATATAGTATATAGGGAAACAGAATTATAAAGGCACTAAGAGGACAATATCCTTCAAAATCAGTAACCTAGAATGGTTATAATTGCAATTAAACCATTTTTTGTTGTCATGGATTAGCTAACATAGGATATAAATGGTTTTAGTATCTATGTTAGATATAAACCACATCTACCATAGAGAAACATGTCAATAGCGGATCATTTTATGAGACAAAACCCTATAAAATTTAGTATATATTCTAACTTAGTGATAGTTAAGGGGTGGATTAAATCTCTAGAAATGATATTCAAAGCCATGGGTTTTTTGGATCATCAAATGTTAAATATTTCTATTTACCTTTTTGAAGGTTAAAAAATCCATGGTGGTTAATGGTTAATAATTCTTTAGAAATAGGAATTAATTGACACCATGGAATGGGAAACATTTGAGAATGTTTTCCATGACAAGTATTTTCCATATTTATTCGACTTCAAATGGAAAATAAATTCTTGTAATTAAGGTATAAAGAGGAATATTTTGTGGCCATGTATGAATAAAGATTAACATAATTGGAAAGGTATGAAAAAAATTCAATTCAAGATCTTGATAGTAAAACTAATCAGTTTTACTTAGGATTATACCCAAGATACCGAAAAGACTTGGCCTCCTATAGATTTAAAAGTTATGATAAACCTGTACACAACACTAATAAGGAAAAAATGGATTTTTCTAATGATTGTTTATTTCTTGGGAAAATTTATAAAAAGATATTTGGGTGGAAGGAAAGTAGGAATAATGAATTGAAGAAATCTAACGGTAAGAAAATCAAGTTTACAATTTTTAATAGTTCTAGTAAAAACACCTTGGGTAATTTCAGATGAAATTTTTGAAGTACTTATGATGTGGTAAGTTTGGGAATATGTATAGTGATTGAAAATAAAAAGATCTTTGTAGTGTTAAGACCAATTCTTATAAGTATTAAGTAAGGTGTTTTAAATATAATGAGATGATTCATTATGTGGATTTCTATTTAAAGAAGATCATGAATGATGGGAAGTAGGAAGACTATAGGAAAAAGGGTGTGGTGAAAACCTTTTCAACTAATTTATCAGATGTTGGCCAATAAAATAAAGTGGTAATAGGTGCATTACCTATTTATTCTGATCATGGTAATGTATTGTTTGATTCAGGATCTACACATTCTTTCATTTATGAGAAACCTATTGGAAAAATGAAAATTTAACATCAATAAATGGATTTAAATTTTTTGGTAAAAACACTTCCGGGTAGTATTAATGAAAAAAGAATGTACAAAGATCTTATTATTATCATTTGTGGAAAAACTTTCCCTACAAAATTTTTATGTTTACCACTATATAATTTTATGTTATTCTGGGTATAGATTGGATTTTAGTTTATCATAATAAGATATATTGCAGAGAAAAATAATTTATCTTCCAAAATGAGTTTCTGTTTGAATATAAGAATCAATTCATTTCTTCAAAAAAAAAAATCAATTCATATTTTTGATAATATATCAATAATATGAGAAACTGTTAAGGGATGGAAATTAAATTTACCTTGATAGTGTTGTTGAAAATAAGGGAACTATTCGTATTAATGATTTTCTAGTAGTAAAAAATATATAGATGTATTTATAATGAGTTAATTAATATTATACCTGATTAGGAAGTTGAGTTTACTATTGATTCCATTCATAATTCAAAGATAATTTTAATACACCCTTATCAAGTGTCTTAATTAAAACTTATGGAATTGAAAAATCACTTGCATAATCTGATTAATAAAGCTTTCATTCATCCTACAACTTCACCATAGAGTGCTTCAGTTTTGTTTTTTTAAAAGAAATATGGTTCCATGAGGATTTTAGTTGACAATAGAGCATTGAATAATGTTACTATTATGAATAAGTATTATTTTCCTCATATCAATGACTTATTTTATCAACACGATAGAGGCTAGTATTTTTTTAAAGGTTGATCCCATCAGCTGAAAGTGAAGGAGGATGACATCCTTAAGATAGTATTTCATACTTGGTATTGGAATTATAAGTTTTTGGTCATTTCCATTAGGATTTCAAATTCTCTAGTTATATTCGTCGATGTTATGAATTTAGTTTTCCATCAATATTTAGATAAGTTTGCGGTTGTTTTTATTGATGATATTTTGGTTTATTTTAAAATTTATAAGGAACATAAAAATATATTAGTATTCTTATGAAAACCCTAAAGGAAAATTAATTATATCGAAAATTTATTAAATGTGATTTTTAATAATAGAATATTTCATTCCTTGGATATATCAAAAATAAATATGGCATAACTATTAATCCCATTAAAACTAAAGTGGTTTATGAATGACTAATAACTAAAAATGTGATTGATATTCATAGTTTTCATGGATTATCAGGCTATTATTGGTATTTTTTTTTGAAAACTTTTCATGGTTATCTATGCCACTAACTGATTTAACATGAAAATGAGTTATGTTCATCTTGATAATATAATGTAATAAATGTTTCCAAGAATTGAAGAAAATATTAGCAAGTGCACTGATTTTGGACCTTCCATTAAGAAATTGTAACTTTGTTATATATAGTGATGATTAATTAGAGGTAATAGTTGTTGTTTTAATGTATAATGATCTACTAATTTCTTATGCTACACATAAATTAAAACTTTATGAGAGAAATTATTTGACACATGAGCATGAACTAGCGACTATAGTATTTTGTTTAAAATTTTAGAGACACCATTTAACTATTCTTGTTCTGGAACATGATCCCTTTGGTAATGATTTTTTTAATGTTGGATTAGAAACTAAGATTATATGAACTCCCAGTATTTTATTTTAGGTATCAGTATTATCATATTTTTCAGATGTGATTAATCAATCTCAGAAGGAATATCGTGTTTTATAGTAAAAGGTGTAATTAATTAAGAAAGGTAAGATTCTTAAATTTAAAATTGATAAAGAATGTTTTTTTAGATTCATAAAAATTTTCATGTGTTTAATATAACACATGCTTTAATAAATAACTATTGAGTGTGGTTCAGAGATCTTTATTTTTGATTCATCATTGTAGCCAAAATTTTATAGAGACCATTGGGAACATCTCTAGTGGGAAGTAAATAAAAAAGTTATTACTAATTTTAATATGAAATGTTTGAATTTTCAATTAGTTAATGCTAAATAATAATTACCGAATGGGATGCTTCAGCCTTTTCTAATTTCATAATGAAAATAGGAGCATATATCTATGGACTTCATGGTTAGATTACCAAATACTTCTCAATGTAATAACATGATATGGGTTATCATTGATCGATTTACTAAATCTACTCATTTTATTACCATTTTAGATAATATTAACTTGGATAAACTTTATAATCTTTATGTTAAAGATATAATTAGATTACATGGAGTTCCTCTCACCATTATATATGAACACTATCCCAGGTTTATCTTTAATTTTTGTAAAACCCTTCTAAAGTAATTTGGTACTCAATTAAATTTCAATATAGTGTTTCATAATAAATATGATAGATAGTCAGAGCACACAATTTAGACTTTGGTGGATATGCTTCAAGCTTGTTCAATGGATTATCCGGGAATTTGGGATCAAAATCTAACCTTGTTTGATTTTTCTTATAATATTGGATTTCATTCCCGTATACAAATGGAAAATTTTGTTATATTATATAAAAAGTGGTAACAAACTGTTGGTTGTTGGGATGAAGTCATGGAAATAATGTTTTTGGGACTATAATTGGTTGACTTAACAATTTATAAGATGAAGATGATTGAATAAAATATAAGTACTACTTAGATAATTCAAAAAAGTTATGATGATGATCAGAGGAAAGATCATTCTTTTGATGTATGCGATCATGTTTTTTTTAAGTATCTCTATGGAAAAGTATTATGCATATTATTGAAAGGGTATATTTAATTTCATGGATAGTCATACTATATAAAATCCTAGATAAATTTGGATCATTTTACAATCTATTTTCCTTACATTTAATTTTATCTTAGTTACATGATGTATTTCATGTTTCATTGTTAAAAACATATATGTCGGATTCATCTCATGTTTTGGAGCCCTAAAGTAGTTGGTTAGAAAGAAAAATTTCTTATGAGGAACATCCAATACGTATTCTTGATTTTATAGATTTGGTGTAATAAAGTTATTTTCCATGTTATGATTTTTTGTAAAACCTGTATGATTGAAAAAACAACATGGGGATCAAAAAATTCTATAAAAAAAATATATCCCCAGTTGATTAAGTAATGAATAAAATTTCAAGGATGCAATTTTCAAATGGGGGGAAGAATGTAACAACCTAGTTAATGTTAAGATAAATCATTTTCATATCTTATTAATAGTCATTAATTTTATTTTATATAGTTATATTCATTATAAGAATATTGTGTAATTTTTCAATGAAAAGGAAAAAAGATTTATTTCTAACAAAATTGGCTTTTGAGGAATTATATGGTTTTATTTAAAAGATTTATTTTCAAATTATATAATTTTAATTTTTTTAAAAATAACATTATTTTTAATATATCATGTCAAAATTACCTCAGGATGAAATTTTGAGAATTTTCTAAAAATATTGATTTTTCAATTAGTAGTAAAATGTAATGTTTTTTATTGAAAACTATCTTTTCATTTTAATAATTTAAAAAGTTAAATTTTGTTTTAAAATGGTTTAAAATAAATATTAATTCAAATATCATATTAATAATCCAATTATTGTCTTTGTAATTAATTTATATTTTAATTTTGTATAAAAAAATTTATACGTAAAAAATTTATAAATTATAATTTTGAGACCTTATATCATCTATTCTTCAGAAATGGTCCGTTTTGGGTCCATTGGTTATTAAGACATTAATATATTTTATTCTCTTTAAAAATTATATGTGTTTCCTCTCTGTCACTTATAAAATGACACACACACTCCTATCATCTCCACAATTCGAGATCCTTTTTGTTAATGAATACCTACCTGAATCCATTCCTTACATACCTCTCAAAACATAGACTCTTTGGTTCAATTATAAAACTATAATAGTAAGTATTTATGCATAAATATAAAGAGTTTGTCCGAAAAAGGGGTATAGTTATTAACCGAGATATTTTATTTTATTTATCCTTCTACCTCGTTAAAATATTATTAAAATTTTCTCTAATAATAACACCAATATATTTAATATACTAATATTTTGTTAGGTTACTGTAATAACCTATACCCTTATCCCTCTTCAATCAAATGATAAATTAAAGCATCGTTTGTATGTATAGTGGACTACCACCCCATGAAATGATGTAATTCATTTTCCATCACTACCTATCACAGTTGGTTATAATGATGTATTTAATGTATATATATGATATTCATGAAATATTTATTATTATTTAAATATAATATATTATCCAATTTCTCACCTTTCCATCCACTAAAAAATGATAACATTGTTCGGGCGTACTTGTGGATTTCCACTTCTATGAAGAGATGTTATTCAATTTTTGTGACCACATCACATGGCTACTATATATAAGTTTATTCAAAAAATATGATATTTATGATATAATAATAATTATGGAAAGATAAAATTATTTTTTCTTTCTTTACCTCACACTCTTTAAAAATTTAAATTGTTACTAATGTGTATGTACGACCTACCGTCTCCATGAATGTAACATAATTTATTTTTCATTATAATAATTCAAAGCTAGTTTTAAAATTATAATTAATATATATAAATTATAATTATATCATGATAATTATTCATTATATTATGGCCTAATTACCTCTTTTACCAAAGTCAACTTATGGAAGTGATTTTGGATATATGAGTCGAATATAGTCAAAACATATGACTTGAACATAATTGATTATGTAATTGTATATAGAATGGTATTAAATAAAATAAAAGTAATAATAAAAACATTATTTAAAAATTATATAATTAAAATAATTTTTTTATTCATGAAAATAAATAATTTACTTGAAGATTCAGACTCGATATAAGGGACACTTTACCATAAAATCTCATTTTATATGTTTTAAATATATATTTTCAAAATATTTTCCTTCCATATACATATTCTTAAAATAATTTTATCTATGTATTTATATGGAAATAAATGAATTATATATGAAATTATATTTCACTTTTTACTTTCATTCAACACATTTCAAAATGAATCTTTTTAGTAATTTTATATGAAACATTTTGATGAAAACACAGAAGGAATGTTTTATTTTAACATATATGGTATCAACAGTTATTCCCACAATGTTAACCACTATTTTATGTTTGGATTAATTTAAAAACTTCAGTTTTTTTCTTCAAATAAAATCCCTACTTACCTTTTTTTTAGAATTTAAAAAAGGGTTTTAAATGAAATGAATATTTCAATATCCAGAAAATTTGTCTTATGGTTCCAAAGAATATTTTTATGAGTATGATAATGGAAATAAAAGATTTAAAATATTATTATGATTATGTTATTGTTCTTGAGAATTTTTTATAATGGAATACAAGCACGATATAGCTCATGATGAATGGTAATACTAATATAGCTCATGATAACAGGTGATCTCAATATAGCACTATAATGCATTGGGTGGGTCGGAGTTAAACGGATATATTTCTCTTAATATTGTATTGGGATTTAATAGTTAGGTTATTCCATTTATAAGATTTATTATAAGAGTGATATGAAAATTATTTCCCAAGATACCTACATGATTTATTTATTCTACTAATGGGTTTTATTGGAAATTTTATGATATCATGGGGTAAGTTAATTTTAAATGGAAGTTTATGTTACTTCTTAAGGGTGAAATGTATAAAGTTTATAGAGTTTTTCATGAATAAAAATAAAACTTTATGAGTTTTTTATTTAATATTTATTATGAAATGGTTTGTTTAAATATTTTTTCATATGAGTCCATTTAATGGGTAATAAAATGCCTATTTTGAGCCGAAAGTTTATTTTGTAAAAGGAAAATCTTTAAGAGTATCCATGGACTAACGAGTTTCTTTATTTAATTTTATATGTATATTAATGATATTTTTTTACTCATCCAATGTTTTTAAATTTCATTCATTGGGTTTTAAGGATAAGTAGGGACAATTATGAGGTCAGGCTAAAATTTTTAAAGATTTCTCATGAAAAGAAAACTTATTTTATTTTAAAAGTTTTGTATTGAAAAAGAGGACACTATGTGGTAGTTTCCAATTTGTGATTTAGTATTTATTTAAGTAATGGTGTTGATGTGATTATATAAAACTATCAAACTAAAATATCTATAGGAATTAATGGAAATGAATTATTATCTAAAGAATCATTTTTACAAGTTTTTTAAGGTTGTGTCTTATAATAACCAATAATCCCAAATAGGTAATAAAAAGTCTTGAGGCCTAAATTTGGAATCCCCACCATATAATTTTTTCACCTTTTATAGTGGATCAAAAAAAACAAATACCTACTATAAATATCACCATAAATACAGAACCCACAACAAAAAAGGGAAAGGGGGTAAGAATTTAAATGACACATCCATAATCACATAGAAATTAATATAAATTCTCTCTAAAATAACACAAGATGTCAATTAATCCAAAAAAAATTCATGGATCAACGAAATAATAGAATCAAAGGAATAAGTAGAAAGAAGATGATATATTGAATAGATTTTACAAGACCATAATCTTGATCTTGACTATATTAGATATCTCCTACTTTGTTGATACTTCAGTATATATAATTTTTCAAGAATGACCCAATCAACTGCTATGATAATAGGTCATTGTAATTATAGATAAAGAAAGTTTATAATTCCCTAGAATGGCTATATTGAAATTATATAGGTGATAAATTCCTCATGGGAGGAATAATAAAAGAAAGATAAGATCCTCCCCAAACTTCATAACCCTCTATATTGGGTACATCCTCCTTCTACTTCTCATATGATAAATAATTCCTACCAAAAAAGTGGTAGAGTCACCATTCATCATAGGCTACCTTATAAAGGACAATTCCACCATCCCAGTATTTTTTAATACATCCAATAATGAATTTAGTGTAGAAAATAAAATTTCCAAACCAAATTATTAATGAAGGTTTGAAAACTAAAATCACCATGCCCAAACTATTATGGATATAAATATTGGGAAATCTCGTGATACAAACTTCCCAAAATTCATTAAAACATTTTTTTTGAGGAATACTTTAAATAAAAAAGGGAAAAAACTCATTTATGAGGAAAAATAATATACCTATCATAAGAAACTTACCTCAATCTAAAACTAAAAAATAATCCACCTTTCATTTTAATCTCTTTAAAATGAAGTTTAAAATAATATACATTAGTTTTAATGTCATAAATATCCACTTTAAAATTAGTTTGAAATTTTATAATTCCATCCTTAAAATTATTTTATAAATACAAAACATCTAACTCAATTAAATCCATTTAAGAAAACTCTTTTCTTAATATTAAATATTAACCCTTACTACAGAAAACAAGTTCTTCCAACACAAATCATCAAAAAATACAAAAAAAATTACATCTACGAATCATAAAAACTCTATTCCATTAATACCAAATTTTAAACACGTATAATGAAAATCAACAAAGAAACTAATGATAGGTTAAAATAGAAATATTAATGGATTAATGAATATAAAAAGTTTTCCCACATGGTTTAGTGGACTGTGCGCTAACTATGAAACTTCAACTAGCAGCTACTCATTACCACATGTACAGGCTTCACATGGCTTTCGACACTATAAAGTATAACTATAAAACTCTATTTAAACACCCATTTCACCTAAAAACATGGAAAACCTTTAAAAACTAACATAACTTCAATATAATTTTAAACATCACCAATAAAAAATTTGATGTATCAAAATAAATGAAGAATGTATCTTAAAATTTCTAACTCATAACCATAAGTCCTTTGATAAATTGGGGATAAATTGGATAAAGGGATAGATAGGATCTCCCCAAAACTACTTATAGAGTTTAAAACCACCAATATACACTATATTATTACTCTTGAAATAATATCAGGGTTCTCTAATACCATTTTTTTAGGAAACAACATGGGTTATCCAAATACGACACCCATTCTAGCTAGTAGAAAGGTCCAAAGGATGTTTTCAATCCCCACTAGATAGAAACTAGAACTTAAGAATAAAGGAAAAACCCTTGGGAATAATTTTACCTTTAATAATATAAAAAAACACAAAGAATAATTATCATTTAGAATCCAGTATAGTGAACCCATAAGTTGGAATTCCATATAAAATTGAATAAATAATTTAAAATATAATTCAAATAAAAATGGAATAAATCGAATTAGATATCCAACCCAACTATCATGTCATGACCTATGTAAGAATAAAATAAAAATAATAAAATATCTCAAATAGATACATGAAAATCATAAGTGGTCGATACATAATCAGTCCAAAAATAAATAAAAAGATAGCAAAATTCCCCATAGACAATTTCCTCATGACCCAAGGTCACTCTCCAACATCCTAAAATGAATCTTCTCTATGAGTGACCAAATAAAAGATTACAAAATTTTATTTTAAAGAAAACACTAAGCCCGAACCTATAAAATGAAGGTGAATCTACCAATACTATGTGGTATAAATAGGGTGTGAGAAAAATATGCCCAGTAAGATTTCACAAAATATTTTGTGCATTCCTCTTTTCAAAACATTCTGTAAATGATAGTTTGAAATACAATAAATAATTTGAGGTTATTCCTTTAATAATTTAGTGAAAATCCTTAAAAATAATTTCCTTTTACAATCATAGATAGTTCTTTAGGATAAAAAATTAACTTCATTTGTAGAAAACCTATTTATATATTTCCCTTATAAAATAATAATTCAATCTACTTTTAGACATATCATAAAAATAGCTCAAAACAACCAAATAAATCCTCAAAAGTATAAGTAAATGATGAAAGTTAAGAATAGGAATAAGTAACCAAGTCATTCAAGTATTTAAGGTTGCAATAAACATGAGAATACATTTAAATTAGAACATAAGAAGAGAAAAAACTTTTAAAAAATTATGAAAAATAGTTATAAATATGTGGGAGTAAGGGATAAACTGATTAATCAACTCATAATTGTGTAAATAAAAATATCAAAATATGCATCATAGGAGAGGCCCTAAGACAGTTAAGGTCAATGAACACTAAAATCTTTGTACTTTATTATATTAAACTAATCATGTCCAACTAGTGAGGAGATTGTATCAATTCTCAACAAGTATATCCAATCATATCTATCTATGTATAGGATACTAGGAAGAACATTTTCAATTCCGTGTGACATGAGGACACCCTAAATGATGGAACATAACTATTTAATATAATTCTAATAAGGTAGTCATATTCAAGTTACAGTAGTCTAAGTTAATGTTATAATTAACGGATAAAAATAGTATATTAATTTCTAATGGTAATTATCTAAGGTTACCTACCTATTCATCAGCGGCTCCCATGATGTTTGTTACTAGGGGTGTGTTATAATTTATTACACACCAATCTCATGTTAATAAAATAACTGTTAGACAAATATTTCAATAATAACTTCTTATCCCACCCCCATACACCTTTTTTAAAATAAAAATCCATTATCACTTACACATGCATCAATCAACAATAATATTCAAATCTTAACATATAAAATCATATATAATAAAAAAATGGGAGAAAAATAAAGGGTGTAACTCATTTTATAAAAACACTTTTATTATAAGGTGGCAATCCGGCCTCTGGATTTAAGACAATAACCATATATATAAGTTCTTTATTTGAAAACTATTTCATGAACCATTTTTTAATTTTAAAAACCACTTTTAAATCAAGATAAAATGAAACCTTAATTTAACACATCTAATTTGTATCCCAAATTCATTAAAATAATCTTATTAATAATAGAGAGAATATAATGAACATAATTATTTTATAATAATGTAAGCATATATAAAATAAATTTTTCAAAGTATATCAATAAAAATTTTCCAACCAAAAAATATATTAAACTCATATATAACCCCAAGTAATATCATAATAGATTTAAAACATCATTTTAATTTCTATTTCCTTGACAAAATACTCTGAGTCATTTTACCAAATGCATAGTTTGCATAATTTTTATGTATAAGTTTAAGGATGGAAATAAATAAAAATTAACATTTATTTTTAAGATGTAATATCAAAAAAATTGATAAATAATTTATAAATTCATTATGTATTTATATATAATAATTAAATAAATAAAATGGGTTTAGAAATCTTATAAACTGCATGGTTTTTCATGAAAAGAAAATCGCATGGAAACACCTACCTCAAAAGAATGTGGATGAAATAAAACCTTTAAACAACTAGATATATATTTTGGAGTAATAATCCACACAACATATATATAATGAATCAAAATGGTTTACTCAAACCCTTACCCTAGGGTTAGAAAACTGAGGACCCTTAATGATTGGAATAAGAAGAAACATGAAAAGATAATGAAGAATAAGAATAAGAGTAAGAAAAATAAGAAAATAAATGGATATATTTAAGGGTTTGACATCAAGAAACTTCTATGAAATAAATCCAATGGAAATAAAATACTTAAAGGAGGGGGGAGATGGTTAAAGCTCCCCTTGAGGTTGGTTGAACAAATGAGGTAATAGAAGACCTAAAATGTGATTTTAATTCCACAAGGTCAAGATTTTAGAATAAAAAAATTAATATCCATGCACAGTCACCCCATGGTGTGTAGCTATCCACCATGTTGTGACTCCCCTCTCCATACACCCATCACAGCATGCCCCTACTGGACATAGTGTGGTGCACCTACCATGGGAAAAAGAAATTACCCCACACTTTAGGAAACCATAGTGTGACCTTACTATTTCATAGAATAAATCACTTTCCCAGCCTTTCTATATGACATAAAAATTTTCATCATGAAATTTCACAAAGGCATACAAGAGGGTACAATATATAATAGTCACCACCATGGTATAACACTCACCCATCATGGTGTAATTTTTATGTCTCCTGTATTCTACAAAGACTAGGAACCTTACAAATAACCATACCCTTATACATTGTTGGATTATACACACATATATCAGGTGACCCTTATGTACAAGTCATAGAAAATTTCCCATCCACTAAAACACCTGTTAAGATAAGACACCATCTTACTATGACATAACATCTTTGATCAGCCACAACCCAATAATATATCACCACCCCTTTACATTTTGATGTCCCTTGGCTATTGAATTACCTATAACCTGTCCAAAATCACTACTCTATGTATAAAACCCATCATGATATGATACCTTGAGCCCATGACCTGACCTAAAAAATATCCAAAACTATAAAATACCCAAAAATAAAGAAACACCTCCAAACATTATTATAACTGTAAAATATTCATAAAATTAAGAAAATTTTATTCACATACATCCTTAAATATAAATAAATAATTAAATAAGATGTTGCATCAAGGTGATATCAGGGCATGACAAAAAACAATTTACTTGCATGTTATGATTGTATAAGTAAATCTATTGGAGGTACATGAGTGTCTTGAGGTCTACATAATGAGGCTAAAACCATTGATATAGTAAACCAATCCTTCTATCATTTATCTAAAATATATCTATCTCTTGAATCCCTTAAATCGATAGATACAATCATATCATGGTACAAATGAGAATCCCTCTCAAACGTTTGATTTAAAATATAATGATTCATAAACACAAATTTTAGAGAAAAATGTTACATTTACTCATATATTAATTTTTTCATCACTCAATATTATTTTAAAATTAAAATAATTTTTGAATTATTGTATAATTCAGAAAAAAATTATATTTTTACTTTCTTAAAACTCAAAATTAATATTAAGATTTTATCAATATTTTTATATAAATGTTTTTTTATCATGAAAATTTCTTTTAAAATTTATTCTACTTACCCCTACCACAAACACACCACCATGAACCATACTTTCATCTAAAACATAAAATATTTTTGGGGTTGTCCAATGGATTATTGGGGATAACAAGGACTAATGGGTTCCCTCTTATTTTTCAGGTGTTATAATTCCAAAGGGGTTTTCTAGACTTATGTCAATTTGATTTTTAAATTAACATTAAAATTGTCATGGCCCATCCCACAGGGAACGGACGTGACTACCCCAATCCCGTCATCCATAGGCCATGGGTTGGTGATTAGCATCTGAATTCTATTCCTGAATAGGGAAGGCATTGCCTTAGATATTTATACACACTCAAAAAGGGAAACAAAAGTAAACAACCAAAAAAAGTAAGGTATAACCATGAGAGTAAAGTAAAACCACAAGTACAATAGTAAACTGAAAATAGTGGGCTAGAATACAAGCCCTAGAAACTGAAAACTAAAGTAAACAGATGTCGTATTTTCCCTTGAGCTCTACCTGGAGGGTATTAGCTGTAAATCTAAAGTCGAAGAAGATGATCTTGACTGCTCCTGTCGCACCAAGCTCCACCAAGTCCCAAACCTCTGAATCCTTCCTCGGAGTGTCATTAGTCTTCACCAGACACACACGTGCAGGTAGAGATTATACAGGGGTGAGTATAAAAACTCAGTAGGGGACCCTGAGACCACCGAGGGTCTCTCAGTAATCCACAAAGGAAAACATCACAAGAAATACCATAAAGGTAATATCATAAGCATGATCTAAATCATGAAGAAAAAAGAAAAGAGACAGCTCTCTTTAATGGTATAACTTCAAGGTTACTGGGATAGGAATGACTAGTCGTAAATCCAGATCATTATTTCTGTAGTAACTCTATTGTTGACCCATATAGGTCATTGTATGTTGACCTGTATTGGTCGCTAGATACTAGCCCGTATTTGTTGCTTGTGTTGATCTGTATTCGTCGCTAGATACTAACTCGTATTGGTCACTAGTTCTGAACCGTATTGGTCACCGGTATAGAGGTAGGGATGACTAGTCATACAGCTAGATCATCCCACTCTTGAGTTTCTGATTCTGACCTCTATTGGTCACTCTTCTTCTTTATGTCACAGCTAGCCACAGGATTCCCACATGAAGCATGCCTAATCTTCAGAAGACTCTTATCCTCAATCCATCGGTCATATTTCAACCAGTATGAAGTCCCACAAAAATCATACCCAATGGACTACCACGTCATAGGGGTCCCAACGTGATAGACGACACATCGATCAGACGCCTGGTCAGTGAGATATTGGCACTTCTGTAAAAAGGGATCGGTTGGATTCAAGTATAATCCAACCTAGGTCACACATCAAACTCCATCAAGACTCACATATCTCCAAAGGACTTCCTTGTCACAAGGGTCTTTATGCCACAGACGGCACGTCGATCGGACGCCTAGTTTGTTAGTTACACCCCTTTCTGTGAAATGGGGGTGATCGCACCTCAGTCCAGCCCAGCTTGGTTGGGCCTGACGGAATATTCCAAAGGGACCACTTTCTAAAAGGGGTCCCAACACCACTGACAGCATGCCAAATGGACACATAGTTCATCAGTTACAGGCATTTCTTTATTCGGGGGTTGATTGGGTTTGGGCTCGATCCGACTCAGTCATGTCGGCCCAACACAATGGGTCCTGGGGTCTACCTGACTCAACCCGAGTCTGTCCCACTAAGGGTTATCCCAGTTCACTGGGTCCAGCCCATCGAGGTCGGCCCAGCTGGTTTGTGGGCTCGGGCCACAGTTGGCCCGGTCGGCCAAGTGGGGCTCAGCCCACCCTTACTGGCTTATTGGGTCGCGAGTCTGGCCCATGTCTCAAGTTGGCCTCGCAGATGCGGGACCATTTTGTTCGGCTGGTGGGGTGATTCCCCACCATGTGAAATGGTCAACCAGGTTGCTAACTGGTCTTCATTCTACGTGGCGCTGGGCCACGCTTCCTCCTCCTGCCGTGACCTACTGGCTGCGGCTACTATCGCTGGTGGTGCCTACGGGCACTGCCCTTCTCCCACACGGTCATCTCGGGATGGATGCCTCTAGTCACCACGGCGCGTGATGGCGTGCCACCTTCCCACCACTCATGGCTAGTTTCCTCAGGCCTCCTCTAGCCACCGCCGGCATGGTGCGCCGACGGTTCTTTCCACGGGCCACTAGACGTGCTCTAGTGGCCCATTTTTAGTGTTTTCTGCACCTACGAGCCTCTCGAGTCACCGCCGCCACTGAGTGACCCCTATCTTTACCTTATCATCACATTTCACAACCATTCACATGAAAAAAAAAGAACAACAAGATCGGTCAAGTGTCCAAGCCCTATTTGGATTGGCCTGCGCCATCCGCATTAGCATTTTAACAATGGGTGTTAGCAAAAAATAGAGAATTTAGAAATAACTCTCGACTTGTAACCCCGCATCAACTTCCCGTGTTTGAAGAACAATACACGAATCAAACTGTTGGTTAGTTGATCCACATTCTTCATATAAATCAATAATGGGGAAGGAGGAATATCACAATATCAAAAATAAAAACCCCTACCTGGATGAGACGTCCGCTAACAACAATCGACGGATCCTCCTTAATTGTTGTTGCCGATTTGTGATTTGTGGACCTCATCACTGCTCGCTGAATATGGTCTCGTCCTCCAGTTGGATGTTTCTGCAGGACTTCGCTAGAGTTTCCTCACTATAAGAATTCATGCCAAAGCTCACCCCGAGCTCCATTTACATAGGAGGGGGAAAGGTGAGTAAAACATTGAGAAATTAATGAGGACCATTAAATGAATTAATGAACCATTTTTTATTCACAATGGTAGAGTTATATTGTTGATGATTCAAACCATTAAATCGCTTAAAAATTCACTGATCCCGCCATTGTTTCTCATCCACAGGAGAAAAAGAAAATAAAATAACAATTACATGTTATTTTACTTTTCTTTAAAATGTCCAAAAAGAAACTTTTTCTCCTGACCTATTGTGGTTGAAGTGAATCCTCCCTTAAGATAATCCTAGCATTTCAGATTCAACGATGTCCTTAAATTTTTAATCTGAGAACCGGTTCAAAATATATAAAATTCCTACCACGCATTTACTAAACATACCCGAAAAAATTCAAAAATTCATTCCAGGAACACCGGGCCTCAGAATTACACGCCATAAATTTTCAAAGACTCATAATAATCCCAAATTATTAAAAAAAATACATATAATTTTATGGATATTTATATTCTCCCCACCTTAGGTCTTTACATCCCCAAAATCCAAACAAGGATAGACAAACAAATTGGGGTACTGTGCAAGCATATGAGCCTCTCGCTCCCATGTGCTCTCTTGGAGATTCTCGGGCTACCATAGAACTTGTAATAGAGGTATCGACCACCCATGAAGGATACGCTCATGTCGATCCTCTATCTCTATCGGGTACTCTATAAAAGTCACCCCATCGTCAATCTCCAACTCTACATGATCGATGATGTTAGATAGGTCATGTACATATCTCCTCAGTTGGGATACATGGAAGACGTCATGCACCCTCTCCAACTTCGGTGGTAGTCCCAAGTGGTACTCCACCTTTCCAATCCTATGAAGTATCAGGAATGGTCTGATAAACCTTGGTGATAATTTTCCACCTTAGCCAAATATCTGTAGTCCCCGTCAAGGGGAGACTCACAAGAATATGTGGTCTCCCTCCTGGAACTCCAATAGTCTCTGTCACCTATCATCATAGGAATTCTGTTGTCTCTGTGTAGTCTTCATCTTCTCTCAAATGAACTGCACCTTCTCAGCGGTAGCTTGTACCATCTCCGGGCCCATGAGTGTTGGCTCTCCTGGATCCTTCCAACATAAGGGTGATCTGCATAGTCATTCATACAATTCCTTAAAAGGGGTCATACCAATGGTGGAGTGATAGTTGTTTTTGTACACGAACTCCTCCAATGGTAAGTGGTCCTCCCAACTTCGACCAAAAATCTAGGACACATGCATGAAGCATGTCCTCCATAGTCTGGATGGTCCACTCAGTATGACCTTCTGTCTGTGGGTGCAAAGCTACGCTCAAGAGAATCTAAGCCCCAAAATACTCCTGCAATCCTTTCCACAACCAAGATGTGAAGTGTGTGTCACGGTCTGAGACTATCGTTGAAGGAACCCCATGAAGTCGGACGATCTGTTGAATGTAGAGACATCCCAAGCTCTCTACAAAACCCTTCTCCTGAATGGCAAAGAAGGGGGCCGACCTGGTGAGTCGGTCAATGATTACCCAGATGGTATCATGTCCTATGGACGTATGTGGTAACCCCATCACAAAGTCCATAGATATCCATTCCCACTTCCACTCTGGTATCTCAACGGGTTGGTTCAAGCATGTTGGTACCTGGTGCTCGGCCTTCACTTCCTGGAAAGTGAGGCGTCTAGAAACAAAATCTGCCATAGCTTTCTTCATCCCTGCCCACCAATACCGACGCCAGAGGTTCTGATACATCTTCATCATGCTTGGATGTACTTTCATGGGGGGTGTATTGAACTCCCTCAACACCTACTCTTGTAGAACCACTAGTACAATTGTACACCCTCTGAAAAAGATAGTGTGCTCCCCACCTTCAGAATATCTGTCAGGTGCATGGCCTAAGGATATCTGAGAACGAGTAGTCTCACAGCTACTATCATTGAGTTGCACCTCCTTAACTCGTTGAAGGAGTAGAGGGGAAACTACCATTGACTAGAGGTAGATTGTCCCATCTCTATCCATGTAGGATGTCTAAAGCGGGGCTAAATGCTCTAAAGCCTCGTTCAGTAGCTACAAACTCGATCTCTAGCTAAGTGCATCTTCCACTACATTCCCATTCTCAATATTATAGACTATTTCAATGTTATAGTCCTGTAGAAACTCTAACCAAAATCATTGTCTCATATTTAGATATTTCAATGTGAAGATGTATCTGAGACTCTTGTGGTCTAAGTGAACAATGAACCGCTCTCTCATCAAGTAGTGTTACCACATCTTCGATGCGAAGACTACTACTGCTAACTCCAAGTCATGAGTCGCATAATTCTACTCATGAGGGATCATCTATCATGAGCCATAAGAAATCACTGCATCACCCTGTATTAGGATGCAATCGAGTCCCATCCCTAATGCATCACAGTAAACCACATAATCAATTCCCTCCTCCGGTAAGATCAGGATGGGAGCACCGGTCAAGATCTGCCTCAACTGTTGAAAGCTCTGCTATCATTTCTATGACCATAAGAAGGGTTTCCACTTCTTCATCAAGGCAGTAATAGGTTCTGATACTCTATAGAAATTGGGTATGAACCTCTGATAGTATCCAACTAATCCAAGGAAGTTATGCACCTCAGTAACCCACCTAGGTGGCTCCCAAGCAAGTACTTCCTTGATCTTCGCTAGATCCACTGCAACTCCAGCCTCTGAGATGATGTGTCCTAAGAAATGGACCTTCTTTATCAATAACTAACACTTCGAGATCTTCCCATATTACTCGTTCTCCTGGAGTGTGTCCAGAACTATCCTCAAGTGTACAGTGTGCTCTTCCTCAGATGCTGAGAACACCAAGATGTTGTCTATGAAGGCTACTATAAAGAGATCGAGGTATGGATGAAATATCTTGTTCATGAGCCCCATGAACACTTCTGGAGTGTTAGTCATGCCGAAAGGCATCAACAAGAACTTGTAATGGTCATACCAACATCTGAAGGTTGTCTTTGGGATGTCCTCATCCCGCACATGAAGTTGGTGATATCTTGATCTGAGGTATATCTTTGAGAACCACTTCACTCCTTTTAACTGATCAAATAGATCATCAATACTTGGCAGAGGATACTTGTTCTACATGGTCACCTGGTTTAGGTGCCGGAAGTCTATGCATAGCCTCAAACTTCCATCTTCCTTCTTGGAAAACAACACTGGGGATGCCCATGGAGAAACACTAGGCCTTACAAATCCCTTCCTCTGTAAGTCCTCCAATTATACCCTCAACTCCTGGAGCTCTGTAGGGGCCATACGATATGATGGTGTAGATATCAGTGTTGTTCATGGGTAGAAGTCAATGTGGAAGTATACCTCTCTATGAGGAGGTAGTCCAGGGACATCATCTGGAATGATGTATGCATACTCATCCACAACCACTGGGAACTGTGGATTCACCTCATCCACCATGTCAAAGTTCATGCAAGCTAGCTGATATGTAATCGGCTGCACCATCTTGAGCACAAGTCCATATCATGCTTCTCTTTTTTCCTTCACACCAACAAAGGAAAACTACCCTCCATCTCTGCATGTACATCACACCGTATGTATCAAGCAGTGTATCTGTACGTGAACTATTGATAGCTAGTCCATGCCTAGAATGACATCATAGGGATTCCATGTTGCTACTAGAAGATTCCATCTGAAACTATCTCCTCTGAGAGTAAGATCACACTATCGGCACCAGTGTGTGACCGATGAATCTCCTCCCATAGGTGTATCCAAATGCAAAGGTTGAGCTAAAAGATGAGTCGGAATCTCAGAGTCTTGAACTAAGTCCGCAGTAAGGAAATAATGGCTAGAGTATGTGTTGATAAGAACTACTGATAAAGTAGATAAGATACATATCGTACCTCGTATCATCTCAGGAACATCAGGATCATGAGCCTCTATTGCCTGCCTATAGCTGGGAATGTCCCCATCCACATGCTCCCTAAGCTCGTGGTGGACTGCTTGGGGCGGGTGGTGGTAGTGCCCAGTGACCCCGACCACCTCCAACTACACATCTTGCTCCCCTACCTCATCTGCCGCCTGGCTGACGCTCATGCTCCTACTGATGCCACTACCTTGGTGGCCCCTCCCCCATCTGTTTATCATCTGTGTGGGGAGTCAGACTGTCACAAGCTCTGTGACCCTATACCCCATAAGTAAAACAGATCATACCTCGCTGGTGGATCCCTTAGCCTCTTGATCCTCACACCTCTAACCCTACATCCTCAGGCGGCCCTATGGAAGGTCTATCCTGTATGGGCTTCTGCATCGTCTGTCTTCTGCCAGCTGCAGATGAATCTACTACCTGTCATCTGGTAGGGGCTCTCACTATCATTTCCTGCTCAGCAAGGAAGCACTCATTCATAAAATCTCTCTATAGCACTCTATCCTATGTCGGGATGCTGAGAGAAACTATTGTAGCTCTGATATATCATTAGAGACCCTGGTCAAAGGTTTAGACCCTGATGTAAGGGTCTCGTACCATGTCATTGGAGTATAGGTAGAGGTCAGTAAATCTCACTGAGTATTGAGCCACAGTCTGGCTTCCCTGATGGAGATGCAGTAGCTCCTGAATACGCACAGAGTGTAGTTTCGCTGGCACGAACTCCTCCCTGAAAAGGCTCAAAAAGTCCAGCCAGTTGAGGGTCATCTCGTCATGAACCTAGAGCATCGATCTTCACCATCATCTTGTCGAGCCCTAAAGAAGGCTAGTGGCCAATATCGACATCTGCTCGTCGGGTGTCTCTACTAAGAGAAAGTCCTGCAAAACTACCTCAAGCCAGTCCTTTGCTTCTTGGGGTTCTATCTTTCCTCGAAACCTCATAGGCCTCTGTCTATGGAACTCATGCAATGCGCTCAGCTAGTGTGCATGATCCACAGGTAGCATCTGCTGCTCAACGGGTGGTGGTGCTGTTGGTACACCACCCAAAGGTGCCATCACTGTAAGTAGACCATGTACCAACATCTCGTCGCTCGGTGGGCTATTGTCACGGTATCTAACTATAATATTGGCTAGTTATCTTCATGGTTTCATCCTATAGGAAATATATGTTCCATGGTCAATAAGTTATACCTGGTGAGCTGACTCAAGAAAGATCAAGAAAACATTTCAAAACACTAGCAACCAGTGTTTTTATCTACCGATTCAGAAAAAGGAATTATGGTTCCTTGTGTATGGATACATCAACTACCGCACCAACACTAGACTCCCTATACTGAAAACTAAACTCAATACACTTTACATCATTTCTTCACTAAAAGTAGACTCTTAATTCTTCTAGTATAACTGACCGCCCTTTGATACCACTTTGTCTTGACTCCCATGAGGCGTGGACGTGACTACCCCAAGATTTACTTCCATAAGCCAAGGTTTGGTGACTGGCACCTAAAGGCTTTTCCCAAATACGGAAGACAATTCCTTAGAGATATGTACACACTCAAAAGGGGAAACTAAAGTAAAAAACCAACAAAAGTGAGGTATAACCACGAGAGTAATGTACATCCACAAGTACAACTGTAAACTAAAAATAGTGGGCTAGTATACAAGCCCTAGAAACTGAAAATAAAGTAAAAAAGTTATTTCATCTACCCTAGAGCTCTACCTGGAGGGTATTAGCTTTAAGTCTGAAGTCGAAGAAGAGGATCTCGACTGCTCCAATCGCACCAAGCTCCACTAAGTCCCGAACCTCCAAAGTCTACCTCGGAGAATTAGCAGTCTGCACCAGACACACATGTGCAGGTGGATCCCATACAGGGGTGAGTATAAAAACTCGGTAGGGGACCCCGATACCCCCAAAGGACCTCAGTAATCTATAAAGGAAAACATCACAATAAATACCATAAAGGTATTATCACAAGCATGATCTAAATCATGAAGCACAATGTAAAGAGACAGCTCACTCTAATGGTATAACTTCAAGGTTACTAGGCTAGGGATGAATATTCATAAATTCAGATCATCCAATCCATAGTAACTATATTGTTGACCCATATAGGTCACCGTAAGCTGACTCGTATTGGTTGCTAGATGTTGACCCGTATTGGTCGCTGGTGTTGACCCGTATTGGTCGCTAGATGCTAACTCGTATTGGTCATTGCTGTTGTCCCATATTAGTCACTAGTTCTGACCCATATTGGTCATTGGTACAATGGTATGGATGATTAGTTGTACAGCTAGATCATCTCACTTTGGAGTTTCTGATGTTGACCCGTATTGGTCGCTCTTCTTCTTCATGTCACAGCTAGCCATTGGATTCTCGCAAGAAGCACACCTAATCTCAAGAATACTCTATTCCTCAATCCATTGTTCATATTTCAATTGGTATGAAGTGCTGAAAAAATCATACCCAAGGGACCACCCCGTCATAGGGCTCCCAATGTGACAGACGGCATGTCGATCGGACGCTCGGTCTGTAAGATATGAGCACTTTTGTAAAAAGGGACTGGTTGGATTCAAGTATGATCCAACCTAGATTGCACATTGAACTCAATAAAAACTCACTTATTGTATCTCCAAAGGACCTCCTTTTCAAAAGGGTCCTTATGCCACAGATGGTGTGTCGATCGGATGTTCGGTCTGTTAGTTACACCCCTTTCCATGAAATGGGGGTGATCGCACATCGGTCTAGCCCAGCTCGGTCGGGCCTGCCGGAATATGCCAAAGGGACCACTTCCCAAAAGGGGTCCCAACGGAACTGAATTTGTATCAAACGAACACCCAGATCGTCAGTTTCGAGTGTTTCTTTATTCGGGGGTCGGTTGGGTCTGGGCCCGGTCCGACTCAATCAGGTCGGCCCGACGCAACGGGTCTCGGGGTCTACCTGACCCTACCTAGGTCCGACCCGCTAAGGTTCATCCCAGTTCACAGGTTTTGGCTTGTTGGGGTCGGTCCTATTGGTTTACGGGCCCGAGCCGCGGTTGGCCCGGCCCGTTGGGTGGGGCTCAGCCTACCCTCGCTGGCCCACTAGGCCACGGGTCTGGCCCATTTGGTCGGCCTGCGTCTGTCTGTAGGTAGATCGTATCTCCAACTGGCCCCGCAGATGTGGGATAGTTTCGTCTAGCCGGTGGGGCACTTCCCCGTCGCGTGCAATGATCATCGAGGTGGTCGACCAGTCTTCTTAAGACACGGCGTAGCGCAGGGTCCCCCCCCCCCTCCTATTGTGTTTTGCTGGCTGCAGCTGCTGCCACTAATGGCACCTATGGGCACCTCCCTTCTCCCGCATGGCCGGCTCGTGCCAGCCACCTCTGGACACTGCGGTGAATGACGGCACGCCCCCTCCCACCACCCGTAGCCAGTTTCCGCGGGACTCCTCTGGCCACCACCGGCCATCGTCGGCCCCCGCCGGGATAGCACGCCGGCGGTTCTTTCTGTGGGCCACCGGACATGCTTTAGTCATCTGTTCTTGGAATCATTTGCGCCTACGAGAATCTTGGATCATCTCTGCCATGGTGTGACCCCTATCTTTTCCTTGTCGTCACATTTCTTGGCCGCGTATGGGAAAAACCAGAACAAAAAGATCGGCGGAGGGTCTAGGCCTTGTTCGGATTGGCCCACACCCTCTACATTAGCGTTTTAACAAGGGGTGTTAGCAAAAAACAGAGAATTTAGAAATAACACCCGACTAACCCCGCATCAACTTCTCATGTTTAAATAATGATCGGCGGATCAATGCATTGGTTGGTTGATCTGTGTTCTTCGTATAAATAAAGAACGAGGAAGGAGAAATATCACAATATCAAAAACAAAAACCCCTACCTATATGAGATGTTCGTTGATGACAATCAACGGAACCTCCTTCGTTGTTGTCGTTGGTTCGTGATTCGGTGGCATTCGTCACCGCTCGTTGAATCTGGTCTCATCCACCAAGTGGATGTTGTCGTAGGACTTCTCCAGGCTTTCCTCGCTTGAATAATTCATGTCAAAACCCCACTTAGATCTCCATTTATATATATGGAGAAAAGGTGAGTAACATATTTAGGAATTAATGAGGTTTATTAAATTAATTAATGAACCTCTTTTAATTCACAATGGTGGAGTTACATAGCTAATGATTCAACCCATTAAATGGCTTGACAAGTCACTGGTCCCACCACATCCACTCATCCATTAGAGAAAAAGTAATGAAAATAACAATTACATGTTATAATACTTTTCTTTAAAAAGTCCAAAAACTAACTTTTTCTCCCGACCTACTAAATTTGAAGTGAAGTCTCCCTTAAGAAAATCATGGTGCTGCGGATTCAATGGTGTCCTCGGATTTTTAATCAGAGAACCAGTTCAAAGGGTATAAAATGTCGCATGCATGTTTACTAAACGTACCCAAAAAAGGTTTATAAATTCATTTCGGGCACACTGGGCCTCGAAATTATGCACCGTCAAAGTTCGCAGTTGAGTAATAATCCAAAATAATTAAAAAAATTACATGAAATTTTATGATCCTTTAAAAAAATAAACTAAAAGACCTTGTTGGGGTTTATTATTAGTTTCATAGAATTATTCACAAATATATTTGGCTAATTATGATAATATTTTATAATAAAAAAATGTGGCCTACAATATTATAATTCTAAGTATTGAATAAAAAATGTATAATTGGACGTATGAAATAACACTTGTTAAGGATTTATATGGTTTTATATTTTTTATATTTTATGATGTAACTAAAAATAAATAATTTTATTTTTTTAAAATAATAACTATAATGTTTTTTAGATCAAAAAGGAAAGAATTGGTTTGTTGTTGTGATAACTTAAATAACTTATTATATGTTGTAATTCATTAATTTTTATAATTTTATTTTTTCTTATATATTATTTATAATTTGTGAGTATTATCATTGATGTTGATATTTGGTCTGTTTATTTGATCATACTCATAATTTAATAATCATTATTTCTATATGTAAATTATTTACGATTTTAAATTTAAACATATGGATAAGAGTTTGATTGATCTATCCAATAGAATTTATATAGAACATTTTGAGGGGATTTAGTAGTTTATTCATTTCATCAATGAATTATGAAGTGATTTCATTAGTATTGTCTATAGAAAAATTAAAAACAAATATATTTTAAAATATGATATTGTTAGTTATTACTTATTCTTGAATTATTTCTTCAATAATGTATATGAGTTATACACAACATGGGGGAGTGTGTATCGTTTTTATTCAAATAGAAAGTGTATATATGGAAATTAATCTAATGAGAGTTTATTAAATTAACATAATTATCTATTAAATGATATATTATTTTCGTCTTGAAGGGGGTGATATTGATAATGATTATGTTGAGGTAGTAATCCCCATTCTAGTGTAGATAACTAAGCATTAATGTTCATTGATATATTGATAATACATGTTCTAAATTATATCTTGGATGCATAAGATTCAAAAATTATCATTTATCAGGGATATATTACACTTAATGGCTTTTAATCAATGGAGATACACCTCATTCGATACCTTTTTAGAGTTATTCTAGAAATTAATCCTTGTTATATTGAAAATTATTAAGTCATGTGATCATGCTTGTAAATTGAATGAAAAAATATATTTTACACATTTGACCATTTATAACTATCCCAAAAACAATATATTATTCAAATAAAGATAGTTTGAACCTTGTTTCTTTCTCTATATATAACTTATACAAGTAAAAGGATAATAAAGTAAATTAAAGTCCTCAAACTCTTTAGGTTGGTCTTAAATCAAGGGAAACAGATTATTGTGAAAAAAATGTTACAAACAATTGAAATTGTGGTTGATTAGGTTTTTCATTTAATTTAAAATTACTCAATTAATAAAATTTTATATAGATAAAAATAAGGAAGTTGATAAATTAACCTACTAGAAAAAAAATGTCATGGAATTATTTTAATCAAAAATACACGTAATTTTAACAAGATAGTTTTAATGTCCAAATGGTTTGTAGTAGATAGTTTAAAACCATTCAATTATATGATTGGTGAAATAGATATTACATGGTCCATTGTGTCAAATAAAAAATTCTCCTATGATTATGTATGAAATAACCATTTTTGATACTTTTCATTCTGATTTCAAATGCAGTCATAGGATCATTGTAAATCACTGATCAGGGTGAATTAGTGATTTAATTTCCTTCTTAAACAATCTTCACCACATGTTAAAGTGATCGACTATGTGTTTTTAAACAGACAAATAAATACAAATAGATAAGGAACAATAGATTTATAAGGTTCTCCTATCTAAATGATAAGATTAATAATTTTCATTATCTAAATTCACCAGATATCATATAGTGTACTAGTATCAACATGTGGATTGCAGTGAGAAGGGAATATCCTTAAACTCATGTTACACCGAGTCGCTTCGCTAAGTAAGCTATTCCCACACTATTATTATGATATAATATCTAATTCTAATAATAAGATATTCTTCTGCTAAACGGGGCTTCCATCATGTTTTATAGTTTTTCTTCTTTTTCCCTTCTTCACTTACAATATCAAAAGACTATTACTAATATTTTATATATTCTTCTTAAAATTCTATATTCTATCCTTTTTTGTACCACTTAATTTTATTCATACATACTTTTATTTAAAATATTCAATACCTTTTACATATCAGTATTTCATAGTGGTAGTAAATTGCAATTTAAATTTAAATTTCAAATTTATATTAAAAATTCCAACTTCTTTCAACCTCTCTTTATCTTCTACTACTTTTTTATACATTGGATCATTTAAGATATCATATTCATCATTAATAAGGTTAAATAACGTTATAAATCAAGTAAAATATTCTCTTGAGTCAGAAAAAGAGTCACATCACCATATCTACTCAAATATAGAACTCTTCATAGGACACGGTTGGAACCATGGCATGTTATACCCTATTTTTATCCAACTATTCTGCAATTATTGGAAAATTATCACAAATATCAAACACCATAGCATGTTATCCACTCTTTGTTTCATATATTTAATTTTATTTTAATGTACTAGAACTTATATCATATTACTTTATGAGAAATAGGGTGATTAAGGTGGTTGAGGAAAGTCTAGTGGTGTTGGGTGAAGGAATGGAGGAGTTTTGAGGTGTTTTGAAGGAAAAATGGGTGTTTTGAGGATGATGAAAGATCTTTGTGGTAGATCACCAATGGTAGATCATTATAGAAGTATACCACTAACTATATATCTCTGGTGATAGATCACCAAAATATAGATCATTCTAGTGGTAGATCACTAATGGTGGATCTCTGGCGGTAGATAACCAACAGTAGAACATTCTGGTTGTATATCAATAATGGTATATCTCTGGTGGTAGATCACTAATGGTATATCATTAGATCTCTGGAGGTAGATCACTAATGAAAGATCATTCTAGTATTATATCACCAATGGTAGATCTCTAGTATTAGATCAAAATAGTAGATATGCCTGGTGGTAGATCACCAATTATTGATCACCCTCAAGGTAGATCCCAACATTAGATCAACAGTGAGTCTAGTTTTCTAGAAATTCGTATTTTTTACCATTTTTTATTTTATTTGATGAAAAATTGTTTTAATGGCTTAATTATTGGATTTTAAATCTTTTTTAATGGAGGATAATTATATCCTATATTTATAAATATTCAAGGTCCCTTTTAATGGTCTTATTGCATAGATTTATTGAGATATACCTTAAATAGTCAATTAAACCGTATCAAATACCACTTGTTTTGGATATGATCATTCTAAACTAAATATCATTTATTTTTTATTTATGGATTGATTTCTCTTAAGATAGGAGACTCCCATTCCTTCTTACATTGGATTCATGGAACTTTGTTGTTGTAGTTAGTTCTTCCATGGAGATGGTTTCCTCCTGTGTTCACACCCCCATTTTCTATTATAGTAATTTTTTGTATAAAGCTCTATAATTTCAAGTAGGGAATTATCCTTCATTTCTCCTTATGTGTATCTTACAGGGATGGTTTCTTTTGTTTAACTATGTGGAGACAATTCCACCTAAATTAATAAAGAAAAATTAATTAGTTAAATGAATTTAAAAGAGGGTAGGGGTGTGAATTGATTGTTTTTATAATTTTTTTTTGATATTTTGATTATATAGGAATAATGCCTTGGTGAAAATGGTGGTCTTTGGGGGTCCCTGTTTGAAATTTTATTAATTAAATTGTGTAATTTATGGATTTTGTTTGTTTACAACACTTAAAATGTAATTGGTTAATCACATATACTTGGTTAGTGAATTTGATTTCCTAGGATCTTCTTGATTGTGTGATAACACCCTTAAATAAAGAGGTAGAAATGAATAAAATATCCTATTCTAAATCTTAAAAATGATACGTGTGTGTTGTAATGTTTTTATAGATGCGGTTTTATGTTTTCTCTTTGTTGTGATGATGTGATGAATGGGAAATGGATGTGTTAGGATTTGTGTGGGGGCAGTGGATGTGATGTGGTTATCCAGTAGTGATGTGATGGAGGTTGTGGTATGGTTGTGCAGTGGGGATGTGAAATTAGTTGTGGTGTGATTGAAGGTGTAAGTGGATATGGTTGTTGGGATACTAAGTTTTACTACATGTTGTGTGATGTGTGGCGATAGTTTCCTAGGTAGTATTATAATTAACGTGGACTAGAAAATGAAAGAATAAATAGTAACATATTGTGTGGTTTAAATGTGAGGTTGTTAAGTATAAATTAATTGGATTTAAAGTGTTTAATAAATTTTCTATTTTATTTTAGATGGTTTGATAATAGATAATCTATAAATTTTCTTTAATTTAAGATGGTTAGTATATTATGACTTGTTGTGAGGTTTTATGCATTTAGAGGCAGCAACAAAGTGTGGTGAAATTTTATTATGGTTAGTTCCTCAGTTGTGAACCCATAGGATTGGGCATGTGTGTTTGATATTATATATATATATATATATATATATATATATATATATATATATTGTTGTATATTCCCTGTGATTTCTATAAGCACCCCCACCCACATTGAGAACCATGTGTTGACACCTATATATATATTTGGGGGTGTTTTGTCAACATCCATGTGGGAGGATGGATGGATGGATACCTACTCTTCCATGCTCCCTCTTCCATATGTTGGTGACATGCATGGGTTGTGATCCCCATAAGTCAAATGTTCCACTATCTACATGTGATGTGATGACATGTGATGTCTCAGGTGTCTTTGAGTGAGATGTTATGGGATGTCTTATGGTGGGGGTCATGCATGGTAGGAGTAGGGCACGATGATGATGTCCTTCATGTTCATGATACCCTACTACACTAGTTAGAATATGTAATTTGATGATATGTGATGGCCTAGGCATATTCATGTGGTATGTTATGGGATGGATTATAGTGGGGGTTGTGCATGGAAGGAGGAGGGAACAAGGTTGATGTCTTCCATGTTCATCATAACCTATTACACTAGTTTAAAGATGTGATGTGATGTGATGGCCCATGTATCTTTGGGTGAGATGTGAATTCATGTTATGGCCTAGGTGTTTGTGGGAGGGATGTGATTTGTTGTGATGTGATGTGATATAGAATAAGTGGTTGAGCAAGGATAGAAATCATAGGGGTTTGAGAGAAAAAAAATAATAGAAAAGGTGTGTGGGGTGCCTTTTATCAATATGATTCATATTATATTATTATACATGGATTTGTTTTTTGATGATTGGATCATAATGAGGATGGGTTTGGTTAGTATACCTATATAGGTGTTGTTTGGTTCTACTATTTTCTCACGGGTACATTAGTATGTCCTTTTCACATACGCGTGAAAGACTTTGGTTTTCCTACCGAGCATACTTATATTTTCATCCTACGTATAAAAATATATTTTTAGTTTTCTAGGAGGAAAACATAGACCATTATGTACATTACTAAATCAAATCATTGTATAGTGGTTATGTTGTTATTTTATGTCTATTTTTGGGTATTTAAATAGGAGGATTTTATCTTTATCAGTTTTATTTATACATTCATAGTGGGATGGTTTTTGGATTTCTTTTAATTTATACCAAGGAATTTCTTATTGTTGATTCATCTTATCTCCTGGTCCTATTTAATTATAGAGTGAAATTCCTCCCATATCATGATATTTTTATACCCTCATTGAAAGTCGCCAACTTGGAGCCTACCTAAGGTGGGACTCGGGGGGTCATTATCTATCTCCCCTCATTGTGGTATATATGGAGTGAGGGGATGAAAGAGTGGTATTAGAGGCTTGTGGTTGAGATATAGTATGGTGTTTGGAGTTCTTCATAGTTATTATTTCATGGGTTGGTATGGAAACAGTTCTAGTTGACCTTGGTGAATGACATAGGCCAGGGAGACTGGCTAGAAAACAAGATTTTAGGGGGCCATGTAATCTAGTGCATGGACTCTGAGTTGATTTAATGGACAAGTGAGGTGAAAATATTTATCAGGTATAGACCTGGGAGAGTAACATGAATCATGGTGGCTTATGTTCCTATTTTATTTGGGTTTTTGGGGAATATTTAAATGAATAAAGTATATTAAAACTAATCTAAATAAATTCCACCCTATCAGGTTTAGGAAATCCTTTTGTCCATTTTTAGCCAAGGCTCTTGGTCATCATCCACATGAGTCTAAGGGAGTGGAGGTAGATGACCTAGTTGATCATTGGATGGTTAATCTGTTTGAGGATGATAATCAGTGGCATAGTATGTTTCAATATTTTTAGTGACATTCTTTGATGAATTATAAGGGAATAATTTTATATGTGGAGTCAAAGAGTATTCTGGAGGATTTAGATATCAATTTCCATTTTCTATGGGCCTTGATGAAGTACTGGGTCCCCTTGGAAGTTAGTCATATGCAGGGAATTGTGCATCAGTGATGGACTCTATACCTTGGTGATTGGAAGCAAGTAGATGTTTCATGGGTTGACTTTTAGAATGAGTTTTGGGAAGAGTTCCTTTTATTGACCATGCAGGATGGGAAGAGGTAGGAGATACTCTACCTTTATAAGGGTATTATTTCTTTGTGTTAGGTTTGGATCAAGTTCAAGGACCATATTCATTTTTTCCGATATCTTTTTCTTGATGAGGAGTCTCATGTGAGATATCTTGAGAAGTAACTTCATACTTAGAGACAATATGAAATTACTTCATTTACATATCTAATTTATCTATAGGTTCATAATAAGTCATATGTAATTTATTGTATTTTCTCATAAAGAGGTTTATCATGATAGGGGAACCAACATGGTTCCTTGAGGAGTAGAGTTGTCAGTGGTAGGTCTCAAGCACTAGGGCTTTGAGGTTTCTGCCAGTAGGGAGTTAACCTTAGTATATTCCTTTATATCCTTCTATGGTAAGTGTTTTACATACTCTTCTGGGTACTTTAGACCAGTGTGTTACACCTGTCGGGTTCATGGAAATCATCTAGATTAGTGCACATTTTATGCTTGAGCTCAGTTTCGTAGGGGTGGATAGGTTCAGCGTCAGAATTAGCAGTAATTACCAGTGAGGCCATTTCAGAAATATGGGAACCAGATTTATGCACTATAAATAGAGTATGGGGTAAGAAGAGAAAAAACATAGTATGTTCCTCGAGTTCAGGGACCATGACCTAAGTGTGGTTGTGGATGAGGTCGTCAGTGGAGATATAGAAGAGCTGAGCATGGTTAGTTTCATACAACAGAGGTGGCAGCACCATAGGGGATAAAGATCATTAGAGATATGATCATTTTATTATCTACTCTTTTATTTTATTTTTTTTATTTGGTATATTCACACTCCTTTGTTACACCCTCTCTATTCCTCTATTTGGAATAGAAAATAGAGAGGCTTCGCGTTCCCCTATTGTTGACTATGCCAATCAGAGGTCTGACTTACTTGTTTGATATGTGTCGGTGGTTTAGACTACTGATGGGTCCAAATCAGTCCCATGAGGATCTTTTATTTCTATATATTTAGTCATATGATGTCATTATAGGAATCGATTGGTTGTATTTCATGCTTTTTGTTATCGATTGCTTCAAGAGGAGATTCATGTTATTCGATGTGGATGAGTAGTGTGTGGTTTTTGTTGGTGAGTAGAGTTTTCATTTGGGTATTCAGCATGTGAAGCCCCTTCTTTATTTCATGATAGATATATCAGTATAATATTAGGTTGGGGGTGTTTCTAGGATTCTGGTTGAGTTCCTGGATGTTTTCCAAAATGAGTTTGTGACACTACCTCCTCGACACGATGTTGAGTTCAGGATAAACTTGCATCCTAATGATTCTCTAATTTTTTTCACCTTATTAGATAAATCATTAAGAGTTTCAAAATTTTAGAATTCAAATATTTTATCTGATAAATAAGGGTTTTATCCAGCCTAGTATGTCACCATCGGGTGCTCTAATGTAATTCTCTAAGAAGGAAGACGGCATTCTGGGGTTGTGTGCAGACTATCGAATGTTCAACTAGGTGACGATCAATAATTTACATTCTATTTCAAGGATTGATTATCTTTTTGACGAATTTATGGGACAAATTTGGTTCTCCAAGATTTATTTGCAATATGGATATCACCATTTGAGGGTAAAAGATGGGGATATTCAGAAGTCTTCCTTCATACTCAGGTATGGGAAATTTGAGTTCATTGTCATTCCATTCAGTGTCCCTAATGCACTAGTTGTTTTCATTGTGTTATGAACTTTTTGCCTCATGATATCTTGGACCAATTCTTCATCGTATTCATCGACGATATCTTGATCTACATGAAGTCGTAGGAGGATCATGTAGAGTATCTTAAAGTTTTTTTGTAGGTCTGTCAACACCACCAGCTTTATGGAATGTTTTCCAAGTGTTATATTTGGACATGAGAGGAGATTTTACTTGGTAATGTGGTCTCATATTAGGGTGTATAAGTATACCCATAAAAGTTATTGGTAGTTGTTTCTTGGGAAGTTCCCAAGAACATCACATGGGTTTGCAGTTTTCTTGGTCTTGTAGGATATTATTAGGGTTTTCTTCCCAATTTCTCTCAAATTGCAGCCCCATTGATAGGTTTAACTTGGAAGGACAAGGATTTTTTGTAGAATGGTCAGTGATAGGAATTATTTGGCTACCTAAAGGATAATTTGGTTAGTTCTCCAGTACTTCAGTTTCCTGAGGAGTGTGTGATGCTTGAGGTTTTTTTGTGATGATTTTAGCCAAGCATTGGGATGTTTGTTGATGTTGCAGAATGTGGTGATCTCTTATAGCTTTTGGAAGTTTCTCCCCCATAAGAATAACTATGCCACATATTATCTGGAGCTTTCATCGGTAGTGTTTTCATTGATGTTATGGTATCATTACCTCATTGGGGAGCAATTTTTGGTCTTCACATATCAGAAAATCTTGATGTATATCTTTCCTCAATGTGATATAAATTTGTGAAAATAGAGGTGGATGGAGTTTCTTTATGATTATTATTTTTACATCCCTTTCACCTTAATAAAATTCAATTTTGTGTCCAATGCCTTGAGTAGAAAGTCATTTAAAAAAATTAGGAGTCTGGGGATTCTTGTAGAGCGATGGAGGAGTTTGAATCACTATACTTAGATGCAAGGGTGGTTGATAGAAGAGGTTACGTGTTTTAGATGACATTTCAATATTATCTGAGGTAGTATGTGGAGGAGTGTTGATGAAGTGACTCAAAGGAATAGGTGATGTGTGTTCATGTGGGCCATGATGATGCTTTGGAGGGATGGTTGGAGGATGGTCGGAACTAGATGGTGTTTCAGGTGAGGAAATTTTTTCTGGTGTAAAATCATGAGGGATTCTTCCATGAGTTTCCTATATCACCTTTAGTGATACACCTGATCATTTCCAAGATGTATTGTGTCTTGTGGGTACATTTTTTGTGTCCTTGGTCAAAACGAGCAGTGGTGAAGATTGTGTCTTTGTATTTGGTTTTATATCAGGTAAAGGATGAGAACCATGTTCCTTGTGGGTTGTTGTAATCTTTGGATGTGCTCAAGTGGAATTGGGGTTAGATCTGTATAGATTTCATCACAAGGCTACCCCAAGCTCAGGGTGGTTGTGATATTATCTGTGTAATTTTGGACCGGCTGATGAAATAGGATCACTTCCTAGTGATCTAGGAGTTGGGTGTAGTAGATATTTTAGAAAAGAGATTTTCAGATGAGTTAGTGTGACTTCATGGAGCCCCAAGGTCCATTGTCTCATATTGAGATTCACATTTTACCTCAAAATCCTTGAGGTGATTGTTGCATGATTTTGGCACTCAGTTACGCTTTATCCCTACCTTCCACCCTCAGATAGATAGGTAAGCAGAGTGTACTATCCAAACATTGTAGGACATGATGTGGGAATTTTTCTTGGACTTTGGAAGACCTTGGTCATGAAACCTTTTCTTGGTTGGGTTTTCTTATAAAAAATTGACCACTCATACATTGGCATGGACCCTTTTGAGGCTTTTTATGGGAGGTCAGGATGTTTTCTTTTTTATTGGGATGAGGTTGGGGAGTCAGAAACATCTATTCTTAGTGTTGTACAGAGTAGAATATAAAAGATTTAGTTGGTAATATAGATGAAGAAAGCATCACAGGTCCGGCATAAGTCTCGTTTTGATCATAGGAGGAGGCCCCAAGAGTTCGATGTTGGAGACCATGTGTTCTTGAAGGTTTCCCCTTAATGTGGGTAACATAGGCTTATAAAGGTGAGTAATCTCTCACCTCAATTTTTTGGGGACTTCAAGGTGTTGGGGAACATTGGTGAGGTGTCTTACTGGTTGACACTTACACCATAAATGGAACAAATCCACAATATAATCCACATATCTCAACTCTACCATTATCTTCATGATAACTCCCATGTCATTGACTAGTGAGAGTTGGATATCAAGGATGAAATGATGTTCATGGAGTATCCAATGCATATCCAATACCATTGAGAGAATGTGGTATGAGGACAGAATGTTCCTTTAGATCGTGTTTTATAGAGACATGGTGTCCTGAAGTAGAGTATTTGGGAGTGTGATATGCAGATGTGTTCCAAGTACTTGGAGTTGTTTTGAGTTTTCTTATTTTTCTTGCCTTTTTGTGCTTCTATGTGATGTTTATAACTTACTTTTTTATATTATATATTCCTCTTTCTTGATGTGTGATGTGTGGTAAGGAATCTAGTATATGGAAAAAAGGAGTAACTGGTTTCTAATTGAGACACATTGTGTTACAATGTGATTAAAACCGTGAGGGTGAGTCAATTTTTCCAAGAGCAGATAGTATCCTGACATGGAAGATAGAATTTACTAATTTGTATGTTTGGGGAATTATAGTCTATTAGGATGTTATGAGTTCTTGGGTTGGAATTTTTGGATGGTAGTGGTGTTTCGAATGTAACAATACCTTGAGAGGTATCTCAAGGGATGATTTTTTGGACATTTTCTCTCTTTAATTCTAGTTTAATTTTTTAATCTTGAGACCTATAATAGTTGGATAGGTATCTAATAAAATGGTCCAGACTATCCAACCCATTAATTTATGTAAAATTCAGAGATTTAAGGGTCTAGGGAAAGTTCATATGTGTTTTGTGAAGTAATGGATGAGTTTTGAGGTGTTTTGGAAGAACAAGGGAATTTTAAGGATGATGGCCAATCTTAGTGGTAGATCACCAATGGTAGATCATTATGGAGGTAGATCACCAACATTAAATCCATGAATATAGATCACCAATGATATAACATTTTAGTAGTAGATCACTAATGATAGATAATTTTGGCGGTATATCACTAATGATATATCTCTGGTAGTATATCACCAACTATAGGTTATTCTGGGGTAGATCACTAATAGTATTTCTCTAGTTGTATATCACCAACGATAGATTATTATGGTAGTAGATCACCAAAATTAGATCTTTAGTAATAGATCACCGATTGTAGAATATTCAGGAGGTAGATCACTAATGATAGATCTCTAACAGTATATTAGAAATGGTAGATCATCCTAGTGGTAGATCACCAATGGTAGATCACCCAGTCAGTATATCACAATGGTAGATCTATAGTAAATCTATTTTTCCAAAAAATAATATTTTTTCCTTTTTAAATTTCTTTTAAAAAAATGGTTTCAATTCCTTAATTAATTGATTTTAAATCTTTTTTAATAGATAATAATTATATCCACTATTTTTAAAATTTTCAGATCCCTTTTTATGTTCATACCCCATGTATTTCATGATATATTCCTTAAATGACCAATTAAAACTATATCAAATCCAACTGGTTTTAGATCTAGTCATTCTAAACCAAATATCCTTTCTTTGTCCATTATAGATTTATTTCTATTTATATGAGAGGTTCCCAATCCTTCTACCCTTGGATTCATGAAATCTTATGTTTGTAGTTACTTTTTCCCTGAAACTGGTTTCCTCTTATGTGTTTACCCATTGAATCTAGTATTGTGATTTTTTATTCAAATCATTGTTCTTACAAGAATAGAATTATCCTTCATTTCTCCTTATGTGTATCATATAGGGAGAGTTTATTTATATATATATATATGGATACGGTTGCAACCAAGTTAATAAAGATAAATCAATTGGTTAAATGAATTTAAAAAGGCGCATGGGGATGTGAATCACATGTTTTTACAAGAATCATTATTTTTATTGATATTGTGATTGTATAGGCGTAATTACTTAATTAAGATGATCACTATTCGGGGTCCTTGATTGTGATGTTATTATGTGAATTATGGAATTATTTTTTTTGGTTGGTTACAACACTTAAAATATAATTGTATAATCATGTATAAATTGTTAATTAATTGGATGACCCAAGATCTTATGGATTGTGTGAAGACGCACTTAAATAAAGAAATTGAATTAAATAAAATCCCTATGCCTAAGCGGGAAACTTTTATGTGTGTTTTGAAAAAAAAATGGTTGTGGTTGTGTGTTGTGTGTTGTGTCTTGGTTGTTATGATGTGATACATCAGTGATGGCTATGTTGGGATGTGTGTGGGGGTAGTGGAAGTGATGTGGTTGTGTATCAGGGTTGTAATGGTGGTTGTGGTGTGGTTGTGTAGCGGGGTTGGGAAAGTGACTGTGATGTGATGAAATGTATAAGTGGATGTGTTTGTTGGGATGCTGAGATGTACTACCTATTTAGTGATTTGTTGCAATGTTTCCTAAAGTAGTATTGGAATTAACATGGATTGGATAATGGAAAAATAAATTATAATAGGATGTGTGGTTTAAATGGTGATATGATAAATATAAATTAATGGGATGGAATGTGTTTAATGAACTAGTTGTTTTAATTGAGATGGTTTTGTAACAGAAAATATTGAAATTGGATTTAATTTAAGATGGTTTCTAGTTTATGGAATGTGTTCTGGTTCTATCATTTAGTGGTAGGAGCAAGGTACGGTGATGTTGTGTTATGTTTAGTTCATCGGTTGTGAACACATAGGATTGGTCTTGTGTCTTTGATATTATATATATACCATTGTATATTCCCTTTTATTTCTACATCCTCCCCACCCATGTCGAGAACCATGTGTTGATACCCACATATATATATATATGGGGTTTTTTTCCAACATCTTGGTAGAAGGATGTGTGGATTTCTAACCGCTCTTCCTCGCCCCCTATTCCGACCATTGGTGATATGCATAGACTATGATAGCCAAAATTCAAAAGTGACACTATCTAGATGCGATGGATGAGGTGTCATGGTTGGATGAGGGAATTAGGTTTATGTCCTTTGTGTTTATTATACCCTACTACAATGGTTATGAGATGTGATTTGATAAGATGTGATGGATCAGGTGTCTTTGGGTGAGATGTGATGGGATGACTTATGGTGGGGGCCATGCATGGTAAGAGGATGGAATGAGGTTTGTTTCCTTCAAGTTTACAATACTCTAATACACTGGTTTTGAGATATGATGTGATGTGATGAACCAGGTGTCTTCGAGTGAGATGTGATGTAATGTGATGGACCATGTGCCTACAAGAGAGACATGATGTGATGTGATGTGATGTGATGTGATGTGATGTGATGTGATGTGATGTGATGTGATGTGATTTGATGTGAAAGAGGTGGGAGAACCATGAAGTATGTCGTTAGGGTGTGAGAGAGAAGAATTAGTGGGAAAGTGGTGTGGGGTGCCATTTATTGATATGCTTCATAATATGTTATTATACTTGGATGTGTTTTTTGGGGAGTGATCCATGGTGAGGATGTGTTTGGTTAGTATAAATGTATAGGTGTTGTTTGGTTCTACTATTTTCTCATGGGTGCATTAGTATTCACATGTTCATGATAGACTTTGGTTTTCCTACCAAGTATACTTGTATTCTCACCCAACATATATATAAAAAAATTCAACTTTGTAGGAGGCCTACATGGATCATGATGGATATTTCTTGCTCAGATATTTGGATAGTTGTTGTGTTGCTGATTTAGCTTTAATTTTGGATATTTATAATGGAGGATTTTACCTGTATCATCTTTATTTATAAATTCATTATGGGATGGTTTTTGGATTTATTTTATTTTATGTCATAGATGTACTTTCATTTTATTCATCTAATCTTCCGATCCAATTTTATTTTAGAGGTTTATGCCTCTTATATCATGATATTATTAAACCCTCAGTTCTAGTAACCAACCCAGGTCCTACTAGGGGTAGGAATTAGAGGATCATTATCTATCTACCCTGATTATGGTATCACTGGAGGGAGGGGTCATGATTCTTTTCTTATAGAATAGAATCCTCCACACCATTTAGCTCCCCATTTTAAACAACAAATAAATACTCATCAATTTCACTCATTGAGAATAAGTCACCATGATACATTGAGTAACTCTTGAAGTGGTCACAAGGAATGGACCATGGCTTGGTGATCTGTGTATCATTTTCCAAAAACCAACTCTTCTTTAGAAAACATATATACCCCCATGACATAAAAATTTTCTCTGTTTTCAAAAGGAAAACATCTCAAATAAAATTCCCATTGAATACATACCATGAAGTGGTATACATCATATTATTTCTTATAAGGAATCACTTGAGAGTCACCATGATTACCTTCAACAATATAAATGAGACTTTTCATTTCCTATAGAGAAATTTTTCAACAAAAAATCCGACTAAAACTACCATTGAATAGGTGATATCACATTTTTATCTTACTATATAGTCTCCATGCCCATTTTTTGTATGATTATATCATGGTTAATTCATATCAACTTTAAACACATTAAAAATCCACTTTTCAAGCATTAAACTTATTCTCTGTTCTTGAAGTCATTCCAAAACCACATAATGACCATCAACTCTAATGATTCATCATGAAATACCTAACTTTGAATTTTATTTCTGTATTGAAAAAAACAATACAACCATCTTACCCACTTCATATCCTCCCCAATTCCCCTTAAAACATGGGATTAACAATATCTGAAACTACTTTTGAAGCTAAAAATAAATTTTTACTTGGAAAACATAGTTTTTGTCATTATAATTTTTTTGAACATAAAATTTATGTGTTAACCATTCTTTTGGGTCAAAAATTAATTGGAAATCATTTTAGAATTTTTCTATGATAACCCATATCAATTTTTTAATTTTGACAGTGTGACATGTATTTTTAAGTTAAAATCAACTTTTAACTTAAATAATTCACTTTCAGTTATTCCAAGAACATAATAAATTATATTGATGTTATATTTATTCATATATATATATATATATCTTAAATAAATAAAAATAATAATTTCATAAAATTTTATGATAATTTGAGCTCTTTTGATCAATTTTTAGTGTAAAAAACATGTTTTTAACTTCAAGGATTAGTTTTTGAAATTCAAATAAAACTGGACATAACATTGATATAAAATTCATTCCTACGTGTTAAAAAATAATTTTAGATTATTTTCATAGAGTTTTATAAAAAAAATATTTTGATAGGTTTTCAATGTGTGATGTTTGGTTTAATGTTAAAAATGTTTTTTAACTTGAAAAACTTACTTTCAATCATTATGTCCTAAAAAATTCAAAATATGGACATGAGTTCCATTTTTATCTAAGATATTTTTTCATAGAGTCTCATGAAAATGCAAGTTTTATTGATTGGTTTTGACCGTGTGACACACATTTTGATGTTAAAATAGTTTTTATCATAAATATACACTTTTAGTTATTCTAAAAAATCAAACATTGTATTAAACTCTAGTCCATTCATATAGGTCAAAAACTAATCGATGATCATTTTTATACTGTTTTACAGTAATTGGATATTTTTTCACATTTTAGACAATGTGATTATTTTTTTTATTTAAAATATTATTTTAACATAAATAACACATTTTTAGTCGTTTTAAGCGTAATGCACATTTAATTTGTGTATTATTTGTTCTTATAGGTAAATAACTAATCAATTTTCATTGTTCTAGAATTTAAAAATAATCAAAGCTCTTTTTCTCAGTTTTTATTATGTGACTGATATTGTTTACTTTAAGAAAACTCTTTTGGTTATTCTAAACAAGCCAGACATCAAATTTTTGAGTGGTTTATTTCTATATTTAAAAAAATAAATAAATATTCAAAATTAATTTATTTAAAAATTAATAATTTTTATTGGTTGTGTCTCTTTAAGACACATTTTAAGTAACAAAAATGTTTAACTTGAAAAAATCACTTTTTGGTTATTCTGACAAAACTGATCTTATAGTTGAGATGTAATCATTTAATAAAGGTAAAAAATTAATTACTAACCATTTTCATAGAGTTTTTTGATAATGTGATTTCATTAATTCATCTTAACCATGAAACATATATTTTTAAGTAAAAATCAATTTTTAACTTGAAAACACACACTTCATCATTATGACCAAAAAAAATATTAGATTGATGTGAAATAAATTCTAAAAAGTATCAAACTATTAAATGATTGTTTTAATATATTTTCATAGTAATACAATATTGTTTTCTTAATTTTGACCATGTGATTCTAGTTTTAAAGTTAAAAAACTTTTAACTTGAATAATGTACATTTAGGTATTCTAAGTATGCCACAGGTTGGATTGATGTGAAATTTGTTTCTATATTTCGAAAATTAATCAAACATATTTTTCTAATATTTTTATGAAAAATTGAGATCTCTTTATTATTTTTTAGTATTTCTGCACATTTTTAACTTAGAAAATTCACTTCAAGGAATTATAGCCATATTATACATCTAAGTGACATGTTTTACATTCCTAGTGCTCGTAAATTATCCAACATTCATTTTTTAGAGTTCTATGATAGTATAATATATTTTACTTCAATTTTACTATGGTGATAATATTTTTATTTTTAAAACATATTTTAACTTAAATAATAACCTTTTTATCGTTCCTAGTGCACTACACACTGAAATTGAATGGAAAATGTTTCTAAAGGTCATAATCAAATATATTTTTGACTGTTTTTATCCAAGTGGCACAAATTAAATATTAAAAATTATTTATAGCATTAATAAAAAAAATTGGTCATTCTGGTCAAAATGGATATCAAATTATCTATGATATGGCTAGTTTATTTAAAAAATTGTAATAAAACCAAATATTATTATGGTTTTAAAAATAAAAAATTAAATAGAAAAATCGTAATAGGCCATACCTCATGTATTTTTTCCATTGTGTGCTAGATCACTTATGAACTCCAGAAAATAATTACTTATTTCATCTATAACCTGAAATAAATAAATATTATAAATGTATCATGGAAAGGTGATAAAAAAATTCAACACTCTCTACATATACTTTTAACATGATTGTTTCAATAACACCCCTAGGTGTCCTGGCTAGTATATAATCCCTATAAATGGTTATTTATGTGGGTTGTCCCAAGTATTAGTTATCCCATCAACCCTCCCCATGAATCCTGAAATTATTCCACCCCTAAAACTCAAACCTAAACACACTATAGAAAATAAAAATGTGTATGTACCTATCCAAAACACTATATAACCGATTCTAAATAAAACTCAAAGCATGAATTTCTATGCTCATAAAATTTATGTGGTTGTGTAAATGATGAATCCATATCATAATACATGGACCACATCTATACATATACCTTATCATGTGTGTGAATCCATGTATATCTATATTCACCCACTACCTCTTCTCACAATACTGCATTCTATGAGATATCTTTTCCAAACATTAAAAAATATGCATGTCTATGATAACCTAAAACTCACTAGAACATCTCATCTCTATGAGTGGTAATAAGTCACTACTCTTTTTGTAGTTGTGTTAACTCAGTAATTATCTATGATAATGGAATATAAATAATGAATTGATGAAAAAATATGAATAATTTATATAATATAAAAATATAATGTTTTAATAAATAAGTTACTTACAATAACTTCGACAACACCTATATTGTTTTCCTAATGAGTCTTTATCCTCACTAACATCCAATCGATGGAATTGCCTCAAGGGAATAACTATATATATAAAAACCCAATTACATATTTACATTCATACTACACTAGAGCATATTTAATATTTTAATAAAAAAATAATTCTAAACATACATTATATAGAAGTTGTGGAACATTTTGAGTACCAGGTCTCAGAGGCACCCCCTGTAATAATAAATTACATGGATGATAACTTGACTTGATCTATATTAAATATATTTAGCTATTATAAGAATTAAATATTAAATTATTTAATATATTCAATGCATATAATATCACCATCACTTCCTCACTCAACCATTATGAAACCAAATCATGCCACTAGGTAGGAAGGACACTAGTTTTGGCATGTAGTAAAATGATTGGTGTACCAACATATGGCATATAGTGCACTTTCTTCACCATTCCATTGTGATCTTTACATAATTTTAGAATTTAGTGATACACACTGGTCATAAATCGTTGGGGTAAGGATACCATAATATCCTATTCAATAAAAAATCATTTACAACACTAATTATATAGAATGTCAGCAAATATTTAAATTTTTATCTTACTTGAATCTCCCTCCATAGTTTATTGATCGTCTCTTAAGGTAATAAATTCCACTTGAGATTCGTCTGGTGGAATATTTTGGGGCCTCATTTGATATGAACTATCTAATTAATAAATTAACAGTCTCCCTATTCAACTATATGAAACATTCAATCAAATAATAACTCCAATCAGGTGCTCAAGTTCTAAGTATAAACCCATTTATCAAGAGTCACATGACTAATAGAATACTAACTCAAACATGAAAACAAAAAAAATAATGTTTTAAATAATAAATTATTATTTTATTTAAAATAATGACATTAATAATAGAACACTATAGTAATTTGACATAAAATTAAAATTGTGAATACAATAACTATTGGATAGATCCCCTTGTCACATATCTGCATTAATAAAAGTAAAATTAAATAAATTCATTGAGATATTTTATAAGTAATTCATTGACATATTATTAAATTTGTGTCGATTTTAAATATATAAAATAAATAAAAATATAATTAACCCTTTATTGATTATTTAAATTGATCATATCTCCTTAGATAGAATCATTGGCCCATTGAATGTCCTCTTCTTTCATAACTATAGTTTTTTGGTCAAGTTTTTTCTTTGGAGAAAAATTAATATCAGGATCATGTCTTTTAATTAGAAATAATTATCTAATTTAAATTTTTACAACAACTTTCTAATTTTATTTAGATGATATGATAATAAAGTAAACATGATTTTCTTGTGATACCAATATTAAAGACAGGTTTCATACTAGGACACATTTGTATAATATATTGTTAAAGTTTATTAACATGATTCATAAACTTTCAACTTCATTTCAATTAACACATTCAACCTAATCACACTCTAACAATATAAATTCTATCCATTATCATAGATATCTTCCATAATATACTTCAATAGACCATATTAATAATATAAATCATTAAAACAACAACTGATACCACTATTTTATGTTACTTTGTTCGCCTCAATATAATTGATGCAAAATAAAAATTCATTATCATTTATATACTTGTAATGTTATGATATTATAAAGTTACAATAAATTATTTGATAAAATTCATAACCCACTATATGATTACCTAATTCTCACAAGTTGTAAACAAATAAAGTTCACATAATTCAATGGAAGGAAGTAGTGTAAAAATGAACCTCTAATATACTTAAATATAAAACTGGTCAAATATATATACATTCATAAGACTTGAATAACTCATGGAATGATTTGACATAAACATGTGGGATGTGATAATTTTATCAAAAGGCCTTTATTATTTCAACTTAGTGATATTTATCCTAAAATGCATAATAATATGAGTTAAAAACAAATAAAATATGAAAAAAAAAATATTAGTTTAACCATTTGAATCGTTATATCAATAAAATAACTAATTGAGTATTGAATGATACATATATATGACCCTAGACCCAATTGATATTGTCCATATCAATTTTTTTATCTAGTAAGTTATTCATTAATCAAAGAGGGATTATCTAATTTCATTTCAACAAAATAAAGACATGATACACAAAAAATAGTATGCATATCCATCAAGTAACCCCTTGATATTGAAGTGTCCATAAAAGCTCTATAATGCACATATGATTTAAATGTATTTAAATAAAACATCATTAGATACATCCAACTAAAATGCTTGATACCCCCATCAATGGATTCACCAACTAATTTTAAGGTCAAGTGGGCGATGATATCAAAAAATAAAGGATGAAATAATTTCCATAAATTTTATTTCATAAGAAAAATCTTATATTTTATATTTTTCAAATCAATTCTTTGATTATTTATTTAATAGTTTTATCTGAAGAAATTATAAACCATAATTAAAAACTCAAAAACAATGAGATAAAAATCATCAAAATTCTAAATTGGAATTAATATTTCAAGTAAAATATAATTTCCAATACCTTTCAACTACTATAATGTCTTAATCATCACATTCAAATTCATGGAAACATTATAACAATAACCATTGAGTACCTTGAAAACATTTAAAAATGAAATAAATTTATACATCATGTACCAAGTAGTAAGTATGAATGACTTGTTACCTTCACCCAACTATAAATGTAATGGTTTTATCAATACCTTTTCTTACAAGTCACATAATGCATAAACACTATATTTTGATTTCCCACTAATTCCTAGAATGATATATAATATATTATCAAATGCATTTTTCTCAATGTGCATAACATATAAATTATTTCTTAAAAATTTATCTTTACAATAAAGAAATTTAAAGAAAATACTTCTCTACTCCCAATTACGATGACACCACTTATTTGTAACTGTAATAAAAAGAAATGTAGGATCCAAAAAATCCTAAAAACATCTAATGTGTGAATGTTTTTTTAGTAAATATATACTAAATTTTGAAGCTTTATCATGATTTTTGGTGGTGGGTTATGTACTTCGTACACATCAAACTCCACTCCATCTCTTATAAACCTGTATAGTGGGGGAGGAAAGAATATATGTCCAAGGAATACTTAATTTTTTAAAATGATTAAACCAAAATGATATTTTTACTTTTGTGGTAAAAAGGATAAGTTATTTTTAATTTTATACTCTAATATTATAAATTTTTTAATACAGATAAATTAGTGATTCTCTATAATAATGAAACTAGTGATCTAAAATTTTCATTAATTACTGAGCCATAAGTCATCACACCTTCAACCTAAACATTAGTCAAATAATAAAGAATTTGTTTTAAGAAAACATAAATTTTACCATCAAATCCTCTTATCCCATTAATAATTTTGATCCCAAAAAGAGATTGAATGAGAATTATACTAAGATTTATTATATTATATTTTGAAATACTCATTTAACTACACTAAAAAATTTAACCATATGTTTGTAATTTAAAATTTAAAAGGAAATTATAAATCTAAAATGACTTGATATAAAATTAAACAAATGAATCATATAATTTTTTTAATCAATTAAAAATTAGAAATAATTGATTTAATAAGATTCATATTTTGAATTAATTTATAAATATGATATAAATAGAGCTAAAAATAAATTAATTTATTATATAATATTAATATTAGTAATAAAAATATATTTAATAAATTAAAAACAATTAATTTAATCAAGTCTAGGTTATATAACTTATATCTAAATATTAAGAAACTTTCTTAATTTTGTATAAACATGATTAAGAAATATCCTAGTTTTGGAAAGGAAATTGGATGGTTAATGAAGTGGATAATTGAATCTTGGATTAAAAAACTAAATAGTTGAACTAATTTGGTTTTGGTTTATAAATATTTATTCAAATTAAAAACCAAAATATTTTTTTAGTATTGATTATTAATTTTAATTTCTTAAAACAAAAAAAAATCTAATACAGTTTATAATAATTTTAAGCTTTATTAATTTAATATTTATAATTATATATTATGATCATATAATGAATAAAATAATTTTCATTAAAAATTAACTCATGTATTAAAAAAAATTATTTTATTCTTAAAATTTAATGATTTGTCTAGGGATTAGGGTTTTTTCCATTCTCAGCCCAACTAGTGAAAAATGGACTCAAATAGTTGAACTACAATTGACCATGACAATATAACATAACATTATATTCTCTTAGTTACAGATGGGTAACTACTTTATTAGCTAAATGATTAATAAAAAAAATTAAAAAAATCGAATGGAAAATTTAAATTAAAAATTTGAGACAAATAATATATAAAATAAAATTGTTACTAAATTGAGTTATAAAAATGATAACCAAGAAAAAATGGTTATCATACACCCTCCTAATTATTATTAATTTTGTTTAATATATGATTTATATTACCCATAAATTAAAATTATTTTAGTAATTATAGTAATTTTCATAAAAAAAATTGGGTGATTAGATTAAAGGATAGGTGGTCGATTCTAAATAGTAATTGTATCGATCAAACAGGTCTGTCAAAACAACTCCCTAAATGATGTGATCCTAATTCCAAATAGATAGCATATCAAATCCACCTTCAATATTAATTATACCACTAATAAATGATCTCATATTGTTTTAAAATCTTAAAACAACTATCATTAATTAATTTATGATATTTAGAACTTAAATACACATGAATCTGATGTCTGGTGTAATAAAAATGAGAAAAAAATATATATTTTTAGATTACAAATAGATTAAAATAAGATAAACAAAAAAACGTAAGAAAAAAATCTTTAGATTATCATGAAATAATATTAAAATGATCACTAATAATTTTTTAGAAATATGGATGAACAAAACATCAATCTAATTTGTAGTATTTTAGAAATTATTGGATGATTTTATAGATTTAAAAGTTTTTAAAATCATGCATCAAATAGTTTAAATTGATTAGATGACCTTTTATCAACATTAATTCTTAGGGAAATATTCATCAATTAAGTTATGACATTTATGAATGAATGGAAATTTAATCTGATGTGTAGTTTAGTCAAAATTACTAAAAGTGAATTTTCCTATTTAAAAGTGATTAAAAAAGTGAGTATGTAAAAACTAAGAAAATAGCCTAAAATTTTCATGAAATCATAGGAAAATGATTATTTATTATGTAGTGACATACAAAAAATTAATAACATATTATTAAAATATGAAATTTGGTTATAATGGATAATTTAATTAATTTTTAATAAAATTATTTTTTAAAGTTTAACTTAATTTTTTAAAAAATTAAAATTTCTTTTCAATTTTAATTTAAATTTATTTTTTTACTATATCGACATCAATTTTAAATTCAATTATCTTTAATATTATAAGATTATAATTATATTTCAATTTATTTCTTGTTCAAAGATAGTTATTTTCATATTTAAAAATTTAATATATTGGATTAAATATTTTCATAATATATAAATTTGTAGATTTTTTGAAATCATGACTAAAATTATACATTGGTTTTGTTTTTTTATTTTGATAAAAGGGTCATATATTGTAAAAAATATATAAAAAATCCATTATAAACTTCAAAGAAATGATTTCTTATGAGGTAGATAATATTATTTTATTGACTGCCAAGTGGAAATCACTATATGGACCCAAAATAAAATTTTAAGACCCTTTATTGATCTCTTATTAGAATCCACTAAATCCTTAAAAAATTGTCTAAAAGTGATGTAAATTTGGTGACCGCAATGTGTATTGTAAAGGTATTTGATGATCAATTTTAGAAGTCACTAAAACCCTTTTTTCAAGTGGATACCGAAACTTCTCTAGTGAGGATTCCAACCCATAGAAAGTTGTATATTTCTGTATTGGTTCATTGGTTCTTGGTTTATTATAAATGGTAGTTTTTGGCTTTCAATGGAAGTGACTAGAGTGGGGATGTATTCTGGATATAAATCTAATAGAAGGTGGATTTTTTTGTGCCATTAGAGATTTTTTCCCTTAGCAGCATTGTAGTTTTAAGGTGGTTCCTCTATAATAATGTTTTTCTAATGTTCGGTGATGTGTTTATTTTTGAAAAAAATGGATAAAATGGATCCCCTGAGAATAAATCAGTTTTCCCATAGAGATGGTTTCCCCAAAAATTATTTCCACATCAGAGATAGTGTAAGGACCCTGATTTTCACATTTTAGTAATTCCCATAAATTTCTATTTTTTAATTCTTTTTCAGATAGAATTATAACTTGTATAGAAATTAAAATAAGTTGGTGGAGGATGAAATAGGTGAGGTAAAATGACATAAGTGTTGGGACACCATCAGGTACTCAGTGGAATCCTAGTGGATTCAAGGCTACTATCAGTACCACTAGGTACTTGGTGGATTTGAATTAGATACTTAATAGAACTTCAAGTGTTTTCTTAAGTGTGGAGGTAAAATTTTCATTAAACTTTAAAATTATACCCATAAAACAAAAAGGTCTTGGTATATATCCCTCATTCTAGCCTGAACACTACTCTCTAAATATCTTTTACATCTCCCTCGCATACTATCTTACCTTCAATTTTAACCGAATAACTTCTATAGAGGCATAGAATCGCATATTCAGTAAGGTAAGGGAACTACCTTCCTATAACCTTCCTCTCCTTTTTTCTTTGTTACAGTAGTTATAATCACTTATATCCCTAACCTATATTTTTAGAAATTCACTAAGTCCTTTAATTTTATTTGATCATGCTACTATGGAGGCTTATATTAGGTGAATATAATGTAAACATATTATTTCCTTTTCATATTCACTCTTCTTGAATGGAATAATTTTAAATCCCTAAAATACCATAGTTTAGGTTTGTTCATTGATTTTGGTGGTCATATAACTCTTCTATCATTTCTTTAAATGACATATCTACTTTAGTTTTTTTAGGTAAACCCCTTAATCCTCTCATTATCTTAAATATTTAAGATATTAATGGTTTGGTACTGAGGGTATTAATTTTAAATGACATTTTATAAACTAATTAATCCGAACTACATTTTTTTTTGGGATGTGAGAATAGTTTTATAATAAATGATTTTTATTTGTGTATTTTTATCATGATAACTACATTATAAGTGACTTATGCATTTCCTTATAGTCTAAAATTATACCGACCCTATTATAATTGTTATATGACTTATTTACATGATTTTTTCAGCATGTATTCATGTTTCCATTTATATTAAAATGATGGTTTAAGCATGTTAAAATTAATACTTGGTACTTCTATATATGAAATGCATTTCTTACTTTCTCTTGAATTATAAGAATTGTGAAGAATAGTAGAAAGGATTATATATTTTTATATATATATAGAAGAGTTACTCCTATTATTGCTGAAAATTTTGGTGATTGAGATGGTATCATGACCCTTAGACTCATTATACCTATTTCTCTTATTCCTTGGGATGGCCATCTAGGCTATCATGGATTATTATACACCATTACCTTTACCCCTATAATGGATATTATACTTTTACTACCTAATATAGACTCTCTAGTATTGAATCCATGGATTCTTTTCCCATGTTTTCTCAAATTCTAATCAATGAGTGCAAAGAAGGTTTACGAAGATATAGATCCTCATGGTATAGGAGGTTTGCTACTTATTCTGAAAATCATGTTAAATATTATTGGAGAAGTATGATAACTATTTAATTGATTATTTATATAGTCCTATACTATTATTTTATACAATTTGGTTTATGGAAAGTAGTTAGGGGTGGGTGGTGACCACCTACTAGGTATAGTATACTTACATGCTACACTGGACCCTATAAGACACATGTATATTATTTTTTCCATGATTATGGTAAGGGTAAGGTATGGGATTTTGGGATTATTTAGTGATTTTATTTGGAGTTCTTGTAAAGTCTCTTGGACCTTTGGGCAGATAGTTAGGACATAGATATGAGGGATTTCCATGACCATCTTCATGGGATATCTTATCCTAGGACTTTACTTTTTTTATTCAAAGGGAGAGTTTGTTATACCAAAAATGTGTATATGTGATTTTTTTCTATTCTCACTCACTATATAGTCTATATTGGTCTTTTTTATAACTCATTGTATAGTATTATATGTCTATATCATTTCCATGTACTGATTTTATTTTGATTATCCATAAATTTTCATTTGTTAACTGATTACATTCTTGGTGTATCTCATGTTATAATGGGCCATGTCATTTATGCAAGTGGAAATAGTTTAATTATTGCTTCATTTTAAAGAGTTAAAATCATCTCCCAAATTATTTAAATTTCTCTCCAAGAATTTAATCAAAACTCCGATGATCAAAAGGTGTACTTGAGTTATTGTGATGACGTGATCTAAGAGTTATTCCTATATCTAGTACATGGATGTTAAAAATTGAATCAGAGTATAGTAATGGATCATCGGTATAGGACTAAGATTTTTTAAAAGATAGGACTATCGTGACTCTTGAATTAACCCATAAATATGTATGGTTAGTATAATTATAATGTAAACTTGAGTTACCAAGGGTAGTTTGGGGATTATTTTTATTTCTCCTAATGTTATTCCTATATTCTCAAGTATCATACATCATATTTGGTGTTGATATGTAGGAATTAATATCATTACTTTAAATATTGTGTTATTGATAGTTATTTTCTATAATATTTTTTGAACCAATTGATAATTTATATTATCCAAAACATTAATAATAAATTAATAATTTTTTCATATTTATTTATTATCAAAAACTAGGTTAATTTGGATTAACATTTGATTCCATAATTGATTATGATATTTTATAATGTTGTTAGATAATTCCTTATATGTTATATTTTAATTATTCCCTTACTTGGTTGTAAAATATAGGTAAAGAATATGGAATTGGTTAAATAATGGTTATACATGATATTTTCAAATGAAATGTGATTTGATTTATAAAATTATGGAATAAATTTTATCTACTACTCATCATAGTTAGTCATTCCATGAATATATTTAAATAATGACTTACATGTTTTCAAATGGTAATTAAATGTTTGATATCAATAACCTTTAAAGGTTTTAAAATCTATTTATGTGTGTAAATGGTTATCCCATTCCTACTTATGTTGAAATAGTATTTAAATGTTGGTAAATTGTGTTATAAATTTTAAAGTATTTTGATAAATGAAGTTATGGGAAAGAGAGGATGGGGTTTAAACTTAATTGATGTAGTCCTTTAATTCAATTTATATTGTAAGATACATATATACCATGGGGGATTTTTAGGTTGACTCTTTATCAATATCTTAAGATGATGACCTGAGTCTCAATCTCTAAGTTGGTTAGAAAACTTTTTGTGTTCGGTTAAATTCGAAGTTATCATAATTTCTTATAGTCTTTATGAAATCAATATAAATCATTATAAATAGTCAGTTGAATAAGAAAATTTATATTTAGAATATTTTTGTGTTCCATATATGCCTTCCCATCATATGAAGGCAAGGTTTTTTATGCTTAATACTTAAAATAGTTTAACTAAATAAATTAAAGGCATTAAAATATTGGTTTTTTATTTTAATCAAATTCTTTTATATTGGTCTCTAAGTTTAGAGTTATATTGAAATTAAAGAATTAAAGGATTTTATTTTTATCTTGATTTAATTATTTTATAATGGTTATAAAAGTTATATTTTAGTTGTAATTAATTAATTTGAATTAAACTAATAAACTTTTACATCTTTTATCAAAGTTTCTTTTGAATAAAAAATGTTATAAAGTAATGATATATTGTAAATTTTCATAGAATTTATGATTTAAATTTTTTTTATAAAATTAGTGGGTTTTTAATTAAATCAAAGAATATTAGTTTCTTAGACTTCCATGGTTACCTTAATGAAGTTTTGAAAACCTTGTTAAAGGATTTTATTATAAAAATAAGGGGTAATGAAAAGGATTTTCAACTTTTAAGTATTTTTTAAATTTTTATACACATCCCTAGATTTACGTTTTGATAAATATAAAGTATATATATTGTAAAGTCTTGACTATTTTATAATAGTAATTTAGGTTAGATCTTGGTTATGTTAGGTGAATTTATACCCATTAGAGGTTCCAAGGGTGTTATTATATGTTGAGTAATGAGTCTCCGGAGTTGGAATGGTCTTAAGACTAATGTTTCTTTAATATTTAGGTTCATGTCTATTTAAATTTGGTTTAAAATGTATGAAATATAATATAAATGATTTTGGAATTATTTTGGGTATTTTTAAATATTGAAAAATATTTCATAAAATTTGGTAATGTTTGGTAGAAAAGGGTCATTTTATGTTGTGTAAGACTCAACCTCGGTGATTAGCAGAAAAAAAGTAAAGGAAAATAAAGTAAGGGTTGCTTTGTATTCACTATATATAAGTAATGGTAAATATTTTGTAGAGAAAACATAAGGGTAACTTTTCCAAAATATAAGGGTGGATTTTCCAAACTATAAGGGTAACTTTTCTAATACATAAGGGTTAATTTTATGTAAGGATCCTAGTGCTTGTGAAATTTCGAATATAGTTAAATTTTCATTCATTTTTCAAAAAAAAATGAAATATTTAATGTTAAATTCAATTATAAAATATAGGAATAAGGTATTTTAACCAGAATAATACATATACCATGGTTTCTTTAATTTTCTTCAATAATATTTATTTCTTAAATGTTATACTTTTATTCTAGGTAGAATATCATGCAATATAATGTTGGGAGTAGACATGAGTAAGGATAACTCACATAGGGTTTTTTCTCAGATTCTCTCATAATATTTTTTATTTATATTATTGGTGCACTAAAATGTGATATTTGGTAAATTTTGGTTAATTTTTCAATTAAATCCAATATGGTCGGATTTTCATGGAAAGTAGAGATTTGTTAATTTCATGTAGGGGATCCTAACTATTTACTAGGTTTTACATGTTTTATGTGATGTGTAATAAATAATAATTGGAAAGATTGTGTATGTATGACTAAAAATGAAATCCCTTGGGGTTTCTGTTGTTTTTAATAGAAACCTTAGGGTAGTCTCATGTGGTAATTAGTGGATAGGATCTGGTATGGAATGCTTTACTTGTTTTGTGGTTTTAAGTCATGATTGTATTGTTTCTATATGTGTAAATTTATGATCTTTGCGTTTTGATAATTGATTTGGTTTCTTGGGAAAATGTTGGGGTAGGTCATGTGACTATGGGTGATTCTTAACACCAAGGATGGTACAATGAGGTTTGTTGATGATATGTGGATGGTATTAACCATTGTCATGGGTAGTGATGAAGGTTAATCAGGTTATGGTTTTAGAATATTGATGATGACACTCATGATGGGGATGATTTCATTGGGTTTATTTTTACATTGGATAGGGATCATGAGTTGGTTTAGTCCATTCATTTAGGATAGATACCTCTATAGATTAATTTTCATAGGGGTGGTGTTGACCATATGTATAGAGGATATGCAAACCATAGTTGGATATATATAGTGATAGTTGAGACCATCAGATGAGATTGGGATGCTCATCATTCATATTGGATCTGATAATATGGGTTTTTTAAGTATTCATGTAGTTTTTCCTTGGGTTTTATTAATATATTGATCTAGTAGTGGTAAAGTATATAGAATCCCTTGGGACTTATGATAATACTTTTGGATTTGTTTTTTGGAAATTATGATTTATTTGGGAAGGTGATTCCGTGTGTTATGGGAAGGGTTATAAGGATGAGGGAACTTATTATATTATAGAATATATATATAACATTGTGTTTTATCACTGGATAAAGTAGGTATAGTCTCACTTGGGGCCAGTTAAGTATGATTGGAGTGGTTTTCGTAATATATTTTGATGCCTTTTATTGTTGTTGTCATACATGGGTATGTATTTGAATGTTAGTTTGCAAGATAATTGATGGTGTCCTAATGAGCTAATACTCACACCCAGTACGAGCCCTCCAAGATGCAGGTAGAATTTACATATCATTGAATGGGAGAAGGTGAAGGATCTACATCAAAAGATTTGTATTGATGGATGTGAATATGGTTCATGATGGGATATTGTGGTTACTAATGGACCATGAGGATCATTGATATTAGGATGGAAATTTATTTTGATTAATTTTTTATTTTAAATATGTTATTTGAAAAAAGGAAATAAGTTAAATTTTGTATGATTGTAATAGTATGGTAAATGATTACTAAATTGACTATATTTAACTTTTTACTTATTGTTGTTGGTTATTTGTATTTATTCTATTATGTTGTATTGATATTGTTATTATTTATATTAATAGGGTATAGTCTCTTCACTATCATCCAATACACCTCCACTTAAATTCAGTAGCATTTGGTATATGGGGAGGCATGTCTAAAGTTAGGTGGTGAACTGGTTCGACTACTATAAAGTGAGAAAGGATAGATAATTATAAAGTGTTACCAGAGCAGGTTGGTACAAATAGCTACCAAGTATGTATTTTATTTGTAATTTGGTAAGTTATAGACTAGATAATTTATAATGTATTGTGAATTGGGATTAATTTCATGATATGTGACTGGCCAACATAAGTATGGGATGAATTCCATTTTATTAGGGAAATTAGGGTTTTTTCTAGTTTTTTTGTTACGACTGAGTTATCTAATCTAGAAAAAAAAATATGTTATTGCTTTTTCTTTCAAAGTATTATCCTTTAGAGATAAGATATAGTACTAATTCATCATTATAGAGATGTAGGGCTCACAATACATGTGTGTGTTTTCTTATGGTGGCTTTCTTGGTTATGGTTTTAAATGACTTTATTGGTTTAGTTGTGAAAAGTGTTAAAATAGGATAAATAATATTTTCTTGAATAATACATTAGTAGTATTATACTTATCTAAACCAAGAAGGGTATGTGACATTAATTTTATATTTTTAATGTAAAAAGGGTTTGGGTATTGAAAATTTTGAGTAAAAATATGTATGGTGTTTTCCCCTATAGATTCTTGGGGAATTATACTCATTTAGACTAGGGATTTGATTCATGGTAAGAAAAAGTATGTGGATATTACATGTGTATGATGTGAGTAGTACCTAGACCTGATATGGGAAGATAAGGTTGTAGGGATAAATGTTATAGAACTTTGGTATAGAAAGGAAGTTTAAGAGAAGTGGTTCATTCTACCTATTACAAGTTTCCCTGTCTTTGATATCTTGAATGTTATGTGTGTATTGAAAATGTAATTTGGATTTTCAATTAGATTAAAACTAAATTTTATCTATTAAAGTGTTAGGAGAATAGAGAAATGGTTCCACCAAGGCATGCACTTTATTAGGCTCCTGAGGGTGGAGGTGATCATGTGCCTTAGGTAGAGGCTCTAAGTCAAGAAAGTTATCCATTGTGGCCAGAAAAGTTTAGGAAATGGTTGGATAAGAAACTCAATGCATGCTTAGTATGGGTCCTTTAGAGTATTTATCTGGGAGATCGGGGAGTCAATCCATTTATGAAATACTTAACATAGTAGTTCCAATCAGACCATCCTTCATTTTTTAAGGATAGTGTATACCCCAAGAAATGTATTATAGGATTGATTCTATATAGATAATATATTATCATATTGATATTTCATCAATGTTAATGGAAAATTTGGATAATTATATGGTCATTGGACCAATTAAATGTTGGTGTAATGTATGGGTGTGGGAAGGTAGGTATGAGGGGATCACTTGGATGGATGTTGAGTAAACATTCTATGAGTAGTTCTTTCCTAAGATATTAATGGTGGGGAGAGCTTAAGAGTTTATGCACCTGGTATAGGGAGAGAATTCATTCAAGAAATATTCCATGAGGTTCATATATTTTTTATGGTTTTTGTTAAAACTGGAGGGAGATGATATCACTATGGTAATTTTATATGAGGATGGTTTATAGCTTGTTATCAAGGTGTAGTTAAACATCATCAGGTTGACTGTATTCTCATAGGTAGTGAACCAGACACGGATAGTGGAGAAAAACCTAACGGTTGGAATTATAATGATCCAAAAAGTGTTGGGTGAGATAGGTATTCTAGCTTTAGGTATCCAAAAGTGGGTATATATAGAATCCCAACAATGTGGTCATAGTTGAGTTTTGAGATGAAATTGCATAGTGGGTCATCAGTGACATGTTTCCAACATGGGAAAACAAGGAATTATTGTGCCTTGTGTGATATTACACATAAATACGTATTTCATGTGTCCATATAGGAAATTTAGAGAATTTTTTTTAGAAGACCTTATTGTTAACTATGATTCATGGATCGGTACAAACTCGGGAATCCAAGGTGGGACAAGGAGTGGTACCAGATGCATGTGTCCAAAATATGACAACACTTATGGAACATGGAATAGGATGGGACACCCAGTAGGGGGTATAGTGGATAACACTAATTATGGCTCCAAATATAGAACAATCATCTAGTAATCAAGATTAAAGTCAATTTAATATGATTAAGTCAATGTATTTTGAGTAGGTTGAGGTTCCATTGATTATCAGATCTATTCCATGAGTGTGTTACTATGGTATTGTATGTTGTATAATATTTCATGAGGTATATACATGATAAAATAATGAACTAGGTGATGGTTAATATGAGGGAATCATATATGGTGTATGATAAATGTGAGGGGAATTATAATCAGGTAACTTGTGGGGATTGGGAATATGTGAGATGATAGAGGCATCAGATATGATTTGGAGTGATATTTGGTGATTTTTGAAACATTTATTTTTTGAGATGATGGTTGGTGTGGTTTTTGTAAAATTGGGTTCCCTATACATAACTTGAATACTACTTTTCTATTACTATATCATGTATACAATGAGTTATACATGATGTGTTCTTACCATAATAGTGTTGATATTTATGCATCCACTATTCACATGGTAATGTCCATAGATTGTTTTTCATATAAAAGGGTTATAGTTGTTACCAGGCAATAATGAGGACCTCAAGATACTATAACATTGATCTTAAACATATGTCCTATGGTTTAGATACATCATTTTTAATGGATACAGATGATGTTTTACTATTAGGTATCAAAGACTCGTAAGCATTGAAACTTCTTCTCAAAAAGTTCTCACTTGGTGATCTCGAGTACATGAGATCATGAGAAATGACCCACCAATAGAAACACCACATGTTTTATGTGTCATTGATTGTTCATATCTGTGAACATGTGTAATGGTATCTTAACTAGATATTATTATTTGTGTGTATTATTTCATCACATACTTTGATGCAATTAAAGAACTATGAAATTTAATTCATATAGATGTATCTTGTGTCAGGTGAATCATTGGTGGTATGGAATTGATCAAATAATCAAGATAGAATTTTCTTCTTCTGATAGGAAGTGATATATTGGGCCTAGTTTATCAAGATGTCAGTACCTTAACTAAATCCATGGTCATGGTAGAGGAATATAATTTTTTCTAGTAAGTTCAATGAATAATAAACCAATAAATGATGATGGAACAAAGTGTGCATCCTACTTTATGAGATATTGTGAGACAAAGAGATTATATTACATGGTGTGTGTTTGTAGGAAGGTTTTCAGTATTATGGATACACCTTTTCTCTTTAGGGACCTTTATGAGTTTCTAGAATCTACTACTGGTCTGTGAATAGTATTTACTACTATCAAGATAAGGACCTATATGGTCACACACTAAGAGTAATAAAAATTATATCCTATTATTATGAATAGGAGTTTAGGATATAGTGGGCCCCTCCATGAGTCTCAGGATATGTATTAGGATATATTATCACCAAGTAATAAATAAATTCCTATTATTGGAGTATATAATAACTAGAATTGGATTTATTTATTAAAAAATTTACAAGTCTTAATGTAAATACATTAGAAATATTATATGGTTGAATATTATTTGAAATAATCAAGGTTCATTTAATATTTTTGGGAATGATGAGTTGAGTTAATGACTTAGTTTTATCACGTTATATATTTAGTATATTATAAGAATGTGATAAAAATATAAATGATATTTATAACTCAGTATATAAGTCATAAGATGTTGTTTATAGTGATTGATATATATTCGAGTGGTAAGGACCCTTTTTGGGTATTTTATAATCTCACTATATAAAGGAAAAGAGGCTCACATATGGTGAACTATTCATCACACAATGGATGAGAGAATCTCTCCCTTATCTTGATTCTGAGAGAGATAATGTCTTATTCCAAGCAATCAAACACAGTTCATCTTCACAGATCATTGTAACAACATAACGGTGATTGTTGGGGCATCGATAGTGTCATCAAATATCTGTGCTAGCACCCAAATTTTGATGATTAAGATTCCAAAACAAAATTTAAGTATGTGTGGAAAAGTCAGTATCTCTCAGTCCGGACGTCCGTTTGACGAATCATCAGTAGCGTTGGTAATCTCATTGAGAAACGGTCCCTTTGAGTACACCCCATGGGAGTTCGGGGTATAGTTGAGTTATGGTCGGGTTGGTTCATACACGAAACCAACCAGGGCCCCGGGACTAAAATACTAATAACTCACAGACCAGGAGTCCGATTGACACACCGTATATTGTGTTGAGACCCCTATGACGAGGTAGTCCTTTGAGGTACTTCTACGTGAGACTTCATGACACTTGGAGTATCAGCTTTTGGCACGTGGAGCAGACCCTCCCGGTGATGAGCGAGCAGATTTCAGAGACCTAGTAGCTGGCAGAGACTTGATGACTGTTGATCGATAGAATCGGAGTGATTCGGATGGCCCAGTGGGGAGCACTTGGTTGAATCAGCAGACCCACGGCGGAGGAGCGCTTGGTTATAGTGGCAGACCCGCAGTACTCAACAGAAGGAGTACCTCTGTAGTCTATAAGGGGGAGCGCTTGGTTGTAGCGGCAGACCCATGGTGGTAAGTGCTTGGTTATAGCAGCAGTCCCACAATACTCAATAGGTGGAGTACTTTAGCAGTCCAAGGTTAGTGGGAAGTTCTTAGTTGTAGCAGTAGGCCCACTATACTCGACATAGGAGGAGTTCTCCAGCAGCTATGGTTTCAACATCGTGAATAAAAATCCTGTTTTGATCTAAATTAGTGACCTTTGTGTTTTCCTCATGATTGAGATGGATTACTTGATAACTTAGGTATATGTATGGGCATATACCTATGTAATGGTTATCTATTGAAACCATACTTTGTGGTTTATCCTTGTTGTATTTTGTGAGACCTTGAGGGTCTTGGTGTCCCTACTGACTATCGTTATACTCACCCCTGCACAGGTTACGCACGCACCCCGTTGTGTTGGATGCAGACGACGGACAGTGCTGATGGAGGTTGAGAGTTCCAGGACTGGAAAGTACCCAGAGGTGGACCACTCGGCATGATGACACACGGAGTGGACAGATATACATGGAGTGCTGAGTAGGAAATATGTACCTACCCTTCAGGTAGGAACCCGGAGGACGATCCATGAGCTGCTTTCACCATTCAGTTGTTTGTCTTTTTCAGTTGAACTTTCTTCAATTGTAGCTGTACCTTTTTTTGGGATTATATTTCCGGACCCTTTATAATTTCAACACACTTGTTATACTAATTTACTTAGTGTATGCTTCCAGTTGTACTCTGATGGTGTGTGTTACGTTTTTTAAAGGCAATGCCTTCCTAGTTTTTTTAGGAATTACACCTTTGGTGCTAGTCTTCATCCCCTGGCCTATGGAAGGAAGGCTTGGGGTAGTCACGATACGGGCCCCGGGGGATGGGTCCTAACAAATTGGTATCAGAGGATGATAGTTCTACCACAGAACTTAGGACTCTGATATTTTCTTTCTATGAAGAAATGGTGTTAAGGGTACTAAGTGTGGTTTTTAGTTCAGGGATTCCAGTGTTGGTGCGGGCGGCCGACATATCCATACACCAGGACCCTGACTTCTGATTTCTGACTCAGTGCATGAAAACACTGATTGTGTGCGTGTTTTCAACAGATTTCTTTATGTTAGCTCAAACCAGGTCAGCTCACCAGGTATAGTCTTGACCGTGTTGCATCTGTTTCTTTCAGGATGCCTCCTCACGGACGACCAGCTAGATCCCTGAGAGTTGTACATACTTATTGCCCACTGAGAAAAGAGGCCTCAGTACAGGGCCCTCTTCCAGTTGAGGCACCAGCGGTACCACTTCTCATTGGGCCACCGATGCCACCAGCCCCAGCAGCAGAGAGTGCATGCCGCTTGAGCACGTTGTATGAGTTCTAGTGCCAGAGGTCACCCAAGTTCCAAGGAGAGACGAACCCATAGGTGGATAAGGATTGGCTGGAGGCTATGGAGAGAGTCTTCAGACTGGTAAGGACACCAGTAGACTTTATGGTGATCCTTGCTGCCAGCCTCCTTCAGGAAACAATAGGTAGATGGTGGAGCCTGATGCTCCAGATGCCTGATGAGGCAACGCTACTCTGGGCAGACTTCGAGAGCCTGTTCTGGGCAGAGTTTGTCCCAGCCACCCTTTGAGCGGTGCAGATATAGGAGCTACTTCATCTGCAGCAGGGCAGCATGAAAGTAGGACAGTACTCAGCGAGGTTCATAGACCTCTCATGCTACTCTACAGATATGGTACAAGACACGTTCTTCAGGGCCCGGACCATTGAACAAGGACTCAGGTGAGAGATTAGAGATTTTTTTATCTCCCACAGCATCCCGACACAGACGGAGGTGTTGGAGTGAGCCATCCTAGTGGAGAGTTTCCTTTCTGAGCAGTCTCCAGGAGTGGGACCGACCACTAGTCGACATGCAGTGGAGTCTTCAGCATCTAGAAGTAGACAGATGACATATATTTCTAAGAAGACCAGACCCACAGGTGGTCGACCGCATGAATTAGGATCAAGTTTGCGAGGCACCCGGGGTAGAGAACGACTTACTAGGAGAAGGCAGTGTTACTCCTGCGGCGGGCTTGGTCACATGGCATGTGACTATCTGACCCGCCTTACAGATGATCAACAGATATATGAACGACCTCCTAGGAAGAGGCATAAGTTCAATCGAGGTGGACCGCAAGGAGCAGGAGACCGAGGTTGAGGAGCTGGCCATGCAGCTGGTGGTGGACGACGCTTCGAGGTGTTTCCACCACCACCACCAGAAGGTCCACCCCGACCGTAGGGAACGGGTGGACATGGGAGAACACAGCTTCAGGCAGCTAAAACATATGACTATAGAGCTCCGAAATTAGGTGGAAAGGATCGAGACTAGTTCCAGGCATGGAGACCTTGGTTCTTGGTGCTTCTTGCTTATTTAATGTCATTCTTGTGGTTGCTTTTTGGCTTTGTACTTCGATATGTAGTAATAAAATACACTTGTACTTGTGACGTTTTCTTTCCTTCCTTTTTGTGTGGTTAATTCTAAGAGGTTCCGGTTAAAACTATTGACTTGACCCTCACTTTCGAGATTTCTACTGGAGGAGACCTAGTGACCACACACTGATGCCAATAGTGTGAATCAACCCTTGGAGGCGAGAGTAACAGTTGGATCTCTTAGTAGTAGCGTTGAGGCCTTACGGCGTCGTTCATGCCAGGATTGACTGTATTAGGCAAATGATGTGGTTTATCCAGGGGATGAGACCGGATTTCCCTTTTTGGAAAAGGAGAAATCTTAGCAGCTCTTCTAGAACATAGACGAAGAAGGGTGAAGTCGAGTTCTTAAAATTGGCTAGTCTCCCCCATTGTTCGTTGACAGAACGGTTTACAGTTCACTCAAATCTCAATAGTCTCAGGTGTGTCTTCTCTCAAAAGGACCTGAACCTGAGACAGCGGTGATGGCTTGAGTTCCTCAAATACTATGACTTCGAGATAGTCTATACTTCTGGGAAGGGGAACATTGTTGCAGATGCACTCAGCAGGAGGACTGGTATTCAGCTGCTAGGATAAGTGATGGAGCAGTTGGCCGTGTTGCTAATATTTTTGTGGACAAGGATGGTGCAGCCTATCTACAGTCACTCCTCATTTTCTTCAGTAGAGTAGGCGAGGTGGATTAATGCTTGGACCTTCCACATCAGTTGCACCTGGTGCACAAAGTCTTCCACGTATCTCAGCTGAGAAGATGCATGCATGACTCATCTCACATCATCGACCACGGGGAGATGGATATCGATGATGGGGTGACATTCACGGTGGTCCCAGTGGAGATTGAGGATCGACAGGAGCGGGTCCAACATGGACGTTCGATTCCTCTGGTGCGCATTCACTAGCAGCACGAGAACCTCCAGGAGAGCACATGGGAGCAGGAGGCTCAGATGCGTGCTCAATACCCCATTAGTATCCCTAGTGTGTGTTGTAGATTTACGGGGACATAAATCTCTAAGGTTGGGGTAATTTAAAGGCATGAAAATTTCAAGGAATTTTTTTTTTATTTTTTGGAATTTTACGAGTCCGTAGTTTCTGACGGCACCTCATTCTGAGGCATGGTGTACCTGGAATCAATTTCTGAAGTTTTGTTCAAGTACGTTCAATGAACGTAAGTGCGGGTTTTTCTATCTTTTGAACCGGTGCTCGGAATTAAAATATGAGGATGCCGATGAACTCACAACACCGGTATTCATTTAAAGATACCTTTACCACAGCTGTGTTTGCTCAGGACGATAAGTTAATTTTGGGGATTTATATTAAATTAAATTAAATTGTTGTACACGATTTTATTGTTTAAGGGTTAGTTATATCCTATGAGGGGAAGTTATAGGTGGGGACCACACCCCACATAACCTCCCATGAGAGGATAATGTGAGGTGGGGCCCACATGAACCCATAACCTTTCACCTCCCCTCAACTCCCTTAAACTCCCCATTAACACTCCCCCTTAATTAATTTGACAACTCCCCCCTTAATTAATGTGATCTCTTCACCTCTGCATCTCCCTAATAAATTTTCCAACACCTTTTAATTAATTAATTGATCCACAATTAATTAATTAAAGTGTTTGAATTTTGAATTACATGTGTGAATAAAATAATAGCCTTATCTATTATTTATGATTGGGCACCCATTGTGTTGGGAGGATATTAGAGAAATCACTGGAGAATTAGAATAAAGGGTTCCTCTCCTACGAAGAACATTGTTCTTCAACTAAGAACAACTCCGACAAAGAATGGGAAGTCACCAACGACGCTTCTTCTTCGGACACACCTCGACTTCAATGAAATTGACATCCTTTCTCTGTGACGCCTGACCTCTTCGACGCTTGTATTCCGCGACTCGTTGACATGATCCGCTCTTGAAAACGAGGTAGGGGGTTTGTATAATTTAAATTTAATAAATTATACCTTCATACTTGTTTAATGATAGCGATCTTCTTGGCCTCTTGATATCGCCTAACACGGAGGGCGCGGGCCGAACAAACACAGCCCAACGACCCTCCGTTGATCCACATTTAAATTGGTGATGGAAGCGGTGTCAGGAGAGGCGATGGAAACCAGAAGTGAAGGTGACCGGAGATAATGGCGGCCACACACCGTCCGCGTGCAGAAGAACCGCGGCCCACAACCGTGGGCCGCTCGGCAGAAGAAGAACAGGATTCCTTTAGTCGGCCGGGCTGGAGGAACCGCGGTGCCCCATGGTGAAACACTGTGGAGGATCGCGGCCCATGTTCCACAGGCTACTCAGCAGACGAACCGACTGGCAGGCGGCCGACCAGGTTGGGAAGACCCCGCGACGTCAGGAGGGTGCCTCGCTGGGGGAAACAGTGGCCCACCCATGCAGGCCGCTCACACCGGGAAGACCGACCGACCGGATAGGAGGTCGGCTCCGTTCAGCACCGCCGGTTCGGACCCCCCCCCCCCCCCCCCACATCGCTCGGCCACCGAGGCAAAGCCGCTCGACCAGCCGGCCCGAGTCGTGGCCAGCCAGGTTATTCCACGTCGGGCCGGGACGCACCCCACCGGGTCGAGCTGCGTTGTGCCGTGCCGGGCTAGGCCGCACCCCTCAGGTCAGGTCGTGCCCCACTTGTTCGGGCCGGTCCGACACCAGCCGGGTCAGACCCGCCAAAACAGGGTCGACCCGATCTGTCAGCCCACTGGGATCAACGGGCCGGGCTCGTTACGCTTAAATGTAAATAACTTCACGATCGTGCGTCTGATCGACGCGCCGTCTGTGGCACTGGGATCCTCACGATGAGGTGGTCCTTTTTTGATACTCTTAGTGAGTTTTGGGATGACTTTGGAAAACATATGGGTTTGGATCGAGAGTAAATACAACCAGACCCCTGGAACGAAAAATCCAGTATCTCTCAGTTCGGATGTCCGTTTGACGAACCGTCAGTGACGTTGGAAATATCATTGAGAAACGGTCCCTTTGATTACAACCCATGGGTTTTTGGGGTATAGTTGAGTTATAGTCAGGTTGGTTCACACACAAAACCAACCGGGGCCCCGGGACTAAAATTCTAAAAACTCATAGATCGAGCATTGGATTGACGCGTCGTCTGTTGGGTTGAGACCCCTATGACGAGCAGGTCCTTTGAGTTACTTCTACATGATAGTTCATGAAACTTGGAGTATCAGCTTGTGGCATGTGGAGTGGACTCTCCCGGTGACGAGCAAGAAAATTGTAGAGACCTAGTAGCTGGCTGAGACTTGACGACTATTGATCGATCAACTCAGAGTGATTCGAATAGCCCAGTGGGGAGCGCTTGGTTGTAGTAGAAGACCCATGGCGGAGGAGTGCTTGGTTGTAGAGGTAGACTCGCGGTACTCGACTGAAGGAGTACCTCTGTAGGCTATGAGGGGGAGCGCTTGGTTGTAGCGGCAGACCCATGGTGGGAAGCGCTTGGTTGTAGCACCAGGCCCATAGTACTTGACAGGTGGAGTACTTAAGCAGTCCAAGGTTAGTGGGAAGCACTTAGTTGTAGCTGCAGGACCACTGTACTTGACAGAGGAGTAGTTCTCCAGTAGCTGTGGTTTCGACATCGTGAATAAAAATCCTGGTTTGAGTTGAGTCAGTGACCTTTGTCTTTTACTCGTGATTGTGATGGGTTACTTGATAACTTAGGTATATGTATGGGAATATACCTAAGTAATGGTTATCTGTTGAAATCATACTTTTTGGTTTATCCTTGTTGGATTTTGTGAGACCTTGAGGGTCTCAGGGTCCCAACTGAGTATCATTATACTCACCCCTATACAGGCTATGCTCACACCTCATTGTATTGGATGCAGACGATGGACAACGCTAACGAAGGCCTAGATCTCCAGGACTGGATGGTACCTGGAGGTGGACCACTCAGTGTGACGGAACATGGAGCTGACTGATAGACGTGGAGTGCTGAGGAGGACATTTGTACCTACCCTTCAGGTAGGAACCCGGAGGACGATCCAGGAGTTGCTTTCACCATTCATCTTTTTGTCTTTTTCAGTTGTAGATGTACCTTTCTTTAGGCTTGTATTTCCGACCCCTTTGTACTTTCAGCACACTTGTTATACTACTTTACTTAGTGTTTTCTTCCACTTGTACTCTGGTGGTGTGTGTAACATTTTTTAAAGGTAATGTCTTCCTAGTTTTTTTGGGAATTACGCCTTTGGTGCTAGTCGTCAGCCCCTGGCCTATGGAAGGTGGGCTTGGGGTAGTCACGATACAGGCCCCGGGGGACAGGTCGTGACATTAACCCTAGCTTATTTCCTCTTATTCATTCTTATTTCCTTCTTAAATAATCTTGTCTGATTATTTTTAGAATATCATGTTATATGAGGTTAGGAGTAGTCATGGGTAAGGATAACATTCATGTGGAGTTTCTTATTAGTTTCTCTCACCATATTTTCTATTTCTATTATTGGTGATCAAAATGGTGTTTTTTTAGATTTTATTGAATCTTCTAATTATTAAAAAATTGGGTTGACTTTTTTCGAAAGAAGATTCTTCCTAACTCTAGATAGGTGGTTCCTAACAATTTCTTTGGTTATAAATGTGTTATTGGATGTGTAGTAGATAGTTGTGGGTAGGGTTATGTTTATGTGTCTAGAAATGTTACCACTTGGTGTTTCTATTATTCATAAGTGATACCCTTTGGTAGTCTCTCATGGGAAATTTCAAATATGATCTCTTATCTAGTTTTGGGGTATTAAGTCATGGTGAAACTATTTTTTTATGTGTAAAGTGTGATCATTGGGTTTTGATAATTGATGTGGTTCCATGAGAACATGTTTGGTGTAACCCATGTGATTTTGGGTGATTTTGATCACTAGGAATATATTTATGGGGATCATCAGTGTGATGTGGATGGTTTTGACCATTTTCATAGGTAGTGAAATAGTTCTTCATGTTTTGGGTGTAGGTGGTTGGTGATGCCACTCGTTTTAGGGATGAGGTTGTTGGGGTTGTTTTTATAAAATAAATGGTCCATGAAGTAGTTTAGTCAACTCATTATGGGTGGTAACCACTATATATTAATTGTCATAAGGGGTGGTGTTGAACATGGTTATAGAAAAGGTGCACACCATATTTGGCCTCTAGTAGTGGTTGTTGGTACCACAATATGGGAGCTAGAAACTCAGCATTTATGTTAGGGTAGATGATGCAGGTTTAGTAAGGATGAATATACCACACTTTGGATTTTGATGAGATATTTGGTTAGCGGTGGTAAATGATGTGGAAGTCCTTGGTACTTGTGATATGAATTGTTGACATGTTGTTGGGGTATCATGATTGATTTAGGCAGAATATTCCATATTACATGGGAAGGGTTATAAGGTTAATATAACTTATAATATATAAAAAATATGGATATATCATTCTACTCTAACACTAGTCAATGGCGGTAAATTCTCATTCAAGGATGTTTGAGAATGAGTGGATTGATTTTTGTAACTTATTTGGATGTTGTTTTTTCTATTGACATACACTAGTATGTGTATGGATGTTATTTAGGGATACCATTGGTGGTATCCTACTAAATGCATACTCACCATATATAGGCCCACTAGGACATGTGGAGACTTTATGTCTCTTAACATATGAAAAGGAAAAGGCTTGGAATCAATAGATTAGTAGTGATAGTTTTGTAGATGGTGCACGAGCAGATAGTGTGGTTGTAGATGGAATAGGTGGATCATAAATTTTAAGTTAATAGATCATTTTGATTATTTTATACTTATAAATATTGTATTAGAAAAAAAAAGGAAAATAGTTAAATTTTGTATGATGAGAATAAGATTGTAAATTATTACTAAGTTGATCATATGTAACTTCTGACTTTTTTGATAATTTATATTGCTTTCATTATGTTTTTCTGATATTGTTATTATTTATATTCAGAGGGTATAGTTTCCTTGTATCACCTAATAAACCATCACTGCTAGTTGGTATCATTTGGCATTCGAGGAGGCACATATAAGGTTAATTATACCACTAGGATGGTTATAATGGAGTGAATTGGTCCAAGGCATTAAACATATATCTAGTGAATATAATATGGGTATAAAGTCCAAAAATAAGTGTTTTGGGATTTTAAAAGGTTGGAAATTATTAGTGGTGGTAATTAGTGACCATCAAGAACCTGATCCTCTATTACAAGGTACCTGATTAACACATTAATGAGGTAGTTTTCACTAGGATACAATAAAGTGGATAGTGGTGCTTCTCTTGGTACCCTATAGAATATTTATAAATAATTTAAAGTGGAAATTGAAGCAACTCACTTCCTATAATTTTTCATGAACCCTTTTTGGGTTTTCATCAAATATACCCTTGTACAACTATTATCAAAAAGAGGGAAAGTTATCTTTTCCCCATTCTTATGATGGATTTTATAGGATCATAATATGACCATTGTAGTAGAAGAAATTGATAAATATGAAAGATTTATCATTATCAAAAACAACATAAATTATGAACAACATAAACAATATAGGCATTCCTTTATCATAGTGAGATCCATCTTTATTGAACACAATGGATTTTACTTGATATAGATCATCAAGTAACAATCATATGACTATTGCCTCTATAGGGAAGACACTGACCACTACGATCGACATATGATATGAGAGGACCCCATAGCACTAACATTTAGTTATCACCTTCTACATAGATATTAATAGTGAAAAATTATGAGGAGAGATATTTAGTTATATAAAGTGAGTATCATGTACACCCAACAGGGGGATCTCATCTCATTATATAGGCTCCCTTAATTCAATGAAGGAATTCGAATATTAGTGGCCAACACTTGATAACCATCATATGTTATGATAATGGATTCCTATTGAATATATAATTGTATGATCATTTTGAATGAGTAAAATCAATTTACTTATCCATAAATGAATCAACTAGTGGATTCATAATTTAAGGGAACTATTGTGGAAGATTTGGTAGAATCTGTGTACTTGATATCCAATATCTCCGGTCTATTATACACTATAATAGATACCAATCATATGATATAATAGATTCGTCAGTATTCCATATCACAAGCTATGAATCATGTATATCATACAATAAAATATACCTATTTTAGTTTATGACTAAAAATATCCCACTTGTAAAAAAATACTATAAGTAATTTAGGAAAAACTTCACAACTCCTTGTGAATCCATCCAAACTCTTCTGGATAATATTTATCAAACTCTCTTAATTTTGAATCAAACACTTTTTCTACATTTTAATCATTATCCTAAGGCATAACTATATGACCCTATGGTCCTTTTAGCATTGATAGTAAATATGATATCTCAATTTCATATATGTAAGAAAAGAGTAGCCGCTAGAAAAAAGTAGTGTTACTCAAGCTACAAAAGGGTCTAGTGTGATCTTGATTAAACATACCCATATCTTTATATGAATATTTCCACCACAAAATTAATCATATACATCATATTTATACCTATATAATCTTTTTTTCATGATTCAATTGAGTTTTTGATATGGAACATGTCAATCTATTGTAGGTCATCTTATATATTCTTGATTCTCTAAAATGGACTTGCTAGTATGAATGAATACATCAAATGTCATTAATTCAAGTATTTGATCACATAAAATTTCCCACAACTAATAATGTACATGAATTTCCTTATCCTAATTAAATAAAGGGACCATATTTCTTTTCTCCTCATATCAGTAGACAAATCCCATATTGGTTGACCCCCAACTAATGACATGATAAACAATATATCCAACCACCCCCATATTATCAAATCATCAAGTCTTTTATAATAAAGGTTTCAAATAATGAAGCTTATCATGATTCATATCTCACTGAACTCATCTAATGGGGATTCATAATAAGAATACACCCATGTGTATATCATTGTTCATATGGAGTTCAACGTTATATACTTTGGTGGTACAATAAAAATAATAATCCTCGACTTATTAGAACATGAGTCTGTTCTTTATATATCATATACAAATATTTATATTGATTGTATGATTATACTATGGTTAATATTAACATATCATCAAAACCCATAATAATCGATGATGATCATCAATTATGAAAAAATCAAAGTTATACTTTGGGGAGATATTATCATTCAACTTTTCATATAATATAAAATCAACACACATGAATTAATTTTAAATATATATTACGTTTATTATAAAAATATGAGAAATTTTACAAAAATTACATCTAAATTATCATGTATATAATACCAATATATTCAAAATGACCCTGTGATTTTAATGTTTTAATGTTTTTGTCAATGGATCTACTACATTTCCCTCTGTATCAATATAATAGATCTTTACATCATACCTCTCAATAATCACTTGGATGAGATGGTAATTGAGAATGATTTATTTGGTCTATTGGTGAGATTGGGGTACTGGGTCATAGACTCACTTTATCTTTATTTTTGAAAATCACATTATGGTCATGTTATAATCTGTTTTAACTTGAGGATTTTGTTTGAATTATTTTTGGTGTGCTAAAAGAAAATTTGGTAAATTTTATTTTAAAGGTTTAAGTTGTATCATAAAAATATGGAGAGTTAAGGTTTCATTATAGATTCAATTCATTGAATGTAGAAGAATTATAGTGATGTGGTATTAACTTCATCAGAAGATGAGGATTTATGTTTACTTCCTTGGAAGATGATAAAGAAGATTTTGATGTAGTTATAACTAAACTCAATGAATCTGGAATGCAAGAATTAGAGTATTATATATAAATAGTATCATTGTTTCAAGTATTATAAGAATGTACTTTGGGAATTATAAATAAAGAACTTCAATTTATCATTTTAAAGTTGTGAAACTTCTCTTTTCTATGAGTGATTTTGAACAATGTAATTTCCTTATTTCTAAGTTTTTTTCTATGAGTCATCTGGTAAGGATTTTATTGTGAATCTCTTTACATTTTCTACTTGTATTCACTATTTATGATTCTACAAGATCAAGGGATTTAGTGAAAAAATAGATTTGTTTCTAACTGTTGTATCTAGGGATTCCATTATAAATATAGAGATTCAATTGTTTAGGTCCATCAAGGGATTTTGAGTGTGGAAGATGAAAAAAATTACAAGTCTATAGTCAATGGATTATGTGGCTAGGAAAATAGATATAACTTTTAATGGGTCTCTATTCAAGAGATTTTGGGGTTTAAAAGTCAAATATATTTTAATAGGGTATGTCTAAGAAGTTACTTGAACTTAGGATACCATGGATTAGGTTTATGATCCTCTTTACACTTCTGTTAAGTGTGAAACAACCTGTTAAGTAGTTCTATATTATTATCTAGAACCTAATGTTTTGATATTTCCATTATACTTACTATTTATTGTATTTCTATTGTATGTATTTTGTTATCTTTTATAAACTTATATCATATAAATTTAATTTTTTCTATTCTCATTTTTTTTACTGGAAGATCATATCTTTTGGTACATTTATAACTTTAGGATAATGAAAATTATTAGTTATTTTAAACTATAATTTAAACCCTCTTGTAGTGTCGTTTTCATCTTCATCTAGGATAACATTTCATATCAAATAAATTATCTATGTTGAGACTAAATCTCATATTATTTTTATAATTTACATTAAAATATTAGAAGTTACTCAGTTTCTTTACACTAACTATGTTGCAGAGAAAATATTTTTTTATATGGAAGGTCTTACACACATTGGAATTTTGGTTAATCTTGACCTAAATAAACCTCTAATTTTTTTATAAAAAAGGTTATGAATATTGGAATTTTCACATGGAAAATTTTATGATTAACATCGGTGCTCATGATTTTTTAATACTGATTGGAATCTATAATATTCCATAGAAAGAAGTCACTACTTTTTCTAGAGATTATAAAAATTAATTTCAGTTTATTTTTATGTTTAGAATACATTTTTTGTTCTATTCAATGAAACATATATAGTCAAGTGTAAGATATTAGTTTTTCAAATGATATTTGAACCCTTTAATTTCTAGTTTAAACACTTATTTTATCCTTATAAATGTGATTAAGAGTTTAAGGAAGGGTTCGGTAGCTTTTGGGGCTAGTTTAGAGCCCAAATATGTAAATTTTTGAGAAGCAGTATGAGGCACACGATTAGTAGTAACTATGTACTTCAACCATGTGTCCCGTATATAAGGGAACACAATTTGGAAAACTGTGTGAGGGTGAATGAAAGTCCATGTGGAAAGCTATAGATCTATTTTAGAGGGGACCCTCATAGTCTATGCACATCTTGGACAACTATGCACCAACCCCACACCCTTAGTTCCATTTACAAAATAACCCCGCATAGTTGGAGCATAATTTGTCCAAACTATATAGGATAGTCATGTTATGGGTGGCTCCATTTTGATAGTTCTGGTGCACAGTTTTTCCAATCATGCATTCAAACAATTTTTCCACATAAAATTGGGTGAATTTACATTTTCCCCCTATTCTTAAAAGCATAAACCCTCTTGTATTTTCTCATTCATCTAGTAGTAGGACATGTGAAGATCTCCTTCACCACCACTCCTAGGATTTGAACTATCTTTCTCAAATGAATTCTAATTCCTTCTTCTTTAATTTCATTGGATGTGTACTGGCAATAATTTCATTAGTATTACTTCGTTTCTTTTTTTATTCTACCATATTCTATATTATTATGGTGTGAGATAATATGCCCTATTTTCAGGGGATTCTTTTTATTTTTATGATTTCTCCCATTATACTTTGAATCTAAAGCTAATAATGGGTGAGGGTTTTTCAACCAACCTAAGGTAGTACTTCTAGTACTTCTTCCCTAAATCCAAGTTGTTTTATAACATAAATTGTCATTTAACATGTCATACGTTTCGTGTGTCACCTTAAATTTTTAATTTTCCTATATATACATTGTTAACCATGTTAGAAATGCCCTATGTACCATTTTTATGGTCATAGGTTCCCCACATAAACAAGTACCACTCTTTAGGGTGTGATCATGTGATTTACCTTAATTATTGAATGTTTATATGAACACACCAACTTCCAATTGGTGATTATTTCAACCCAATTGAATAGATCTTAGTAATTAAAAGAAAAGTGAGTGGTGCAACCATATCACGTGACTTCCCTATGAATAATGGATACACCCCTTAGTTAAATAGTATTTCAAAAGAATTATAATTCATCCTTGAGATTGTATTAAATCATGATTTCCTTTTATAATTATATGTGATTTATAGTTATAGTGTCCCTATGTAAATGTGATAACTCGGAATGGCGTCCCATATATGTGTGTTGTTTAGGCATGAATTCCATAATTATATATGATTTATAGGCATGGTACCCCCATGAAATTTGATACACAGGCATGGCATCCCATGTAAATGAGATATATGGGCATGTAATCTCAAATGAAATGTGATATATGGGCATGGTGTCCTTAATTAAATTTGATAACTAGACATGGTATCCCATATAGTGATACAAAGTCATGGATACCCATACAATTCATGGCTTCAAGCATGGTGTCCCTAGACTTGTTATGAGACTCATACTACTATCCATGGACGTTAGAGTTACACCTCAAGTCCTGAATATAATTTGTATCTTTATATGTGTCTCTAAACACCATTGTTTATATAAACCATATATATATACACATATATATAGTCACTTGTCCTAAGATTTTCTGTCTTAGGCTGAAGCAGGTATTGTCATCTTCATGTCCTTTAGGAACTACATCCAACCATATTATAGTTATTATTTTTCTTGAATTATTAAACATGCACAATTCTCATTTTATATACAGTGGATGGATTTTATTAGACATCATTATTGGTATCCTACTAATTATATATCACACCACATTTGGGCAACCAGTTAGTACCCATATATATCTTATGGATACAGGTAGGGATAAAGGGAAGCGTCCTACTATGGATGCTTGGCTTTTTTTCTCAGATGGACTATAGGAGAAAAGGACCAAACTTATACTCATGATTTTAGTAGAGATATTTTGTCCCCTTTTGTATTTTTGTATAGAATGATGTATATACATGTACCTCTAATCCCTTTTTTCTATATCACATGACATGAGAATAATTTTGTATATGATATTGATTCTATTCCAACCTATTTGTTTTATCTGGATGTTGTATACTTCTGTAGTTAATTTGTATATTGTTTCCATTATTTACACATATTATTGTGTCCACTCTGACTTGAGTTAATAGTCTTCCCATTAACACACCCTTGTCCCTTACTACTAGTCTATATGCTCTAGCATATATAAAAGCACACTTGAGGCCATGTGGTCAACTGAGTTTGGTTACTTATGAGTGAATCAGATTTTGAATGCTACAAAGTGGAATCATGGGATTTTTCCTTTTGTATTACTATTTGGGTATTAGACATGAGAATAGGAATTTATCTAAATTTGGTAATGTGTCTATGCCTGAGAGTATCTAACCCATGTATAGGGGAAATAAAAAATATTTATGTTGGGATATTGTTGTTTTAGTTTCTGCTTATTAAAATTGTAATGATTTCACTGTTGGGTGAAGCACATGTTTTAGGTCATTATTATTTTTTATATTATTATTATATACTACTATTTATTTGACATGGTATGGCAATGAGGTATCCTATCATGCATCATTGTATGAATTTGATAATTCACATGTCATGTATTATACCATTCCATATAGGTGTATCTTATTACTTGTATTGCCTATTTACCTGTGATTATTATAATTAACTTGACTATTATGTATTTGAAATGTGAAAATATTTCTTGTGGGGATAGAAAAATTATATTAATTAAAGTTTCTACATCAATATAAATGGTCTTTTCCTTTATTTCTTGTTGGTTTCACCTTAATTGACCAATTATTCCATGTTTGCTCCATGGAACACTAGTTCTATGGGTTGGAATGTTAGTTTATTTCATTACATTAATTCCAATTATAAATTTTACATAATTTAATAATGATAATTCATTTAATAAAATCCGTTTATATGACCTATAACATCTTGATACCAGATATAATGGTTGGGTCACAGTTACATGATGTTCCAATTTCCATTTATAAAGAGTGTAGGAATTTATAAATTAGTAATGGTTACTCGTCTAACTGGTCTATGATATCTGTAGACACCTAAATGAGTATGAAATTAAATGAAATTAAACTCTTAAATGAAATGGTTACAATTAAATGGGGAGGAAATTTTCAAAGAAAATGATTTGTTTCTATACCTTTCAATTGATACTCCTTATAATGGGACCTCTACTACATAATGTGAGACCTTAGCCCTGACCCAACCTTAGTAGGGGATAGTAGGTAGTGTCTCTTATGACCTCTCTGATCTTTATAATCACCTAGTCCTATATTTAGGATAATGTAGAGATGTGTTACTCAATTATTATAAATTTATATACCTTTCCTTTTATGTTAACCTTGACCCTATTTTTGTTGAGTTTTATCTGAGGAATTTGTTTAGAAATTGTAGAGTTATGTCACCATGAAAACCTCAATTCATGTACTAGGAAGGTGGATATGATCATGCTCTAGAGGCGGAAGGCCTTAATCCACCTAAATTACCTCTATTTGTGCCACTTGAGGTGTCTCCTATTATCTCTAAACTGGGTGTTGATGCTCAGTTATGAGGTATATTCACATATTTTATACAGTATGTGAAAGGAACTTAATGAGCTACCCCTACTATGGTAGAGTTGATGTGAGATTTTCAGTAGCAGTATCTACCTACCTTCTCAGGGGATGGTGGCCCTCGGGCTACTGATTCATGGCTAGAGGCTATGTTATCTATATTTGAGAATCTATATATTATTTTGGAGAGGAGGTTCATGCTTGTGGCCTATATGATTCATGATTCCTACAAGTGTTGGTGGGATATGATTACTCAGGCTAGTTGTTATCAGGGTATGGTCTTGGCATATTTCCAGACATCCTTCTATTTTTCTGGAGTAAAGATGGAAAAATAGCCAAGAGGGGGTGAATTGGCCTTATAAAAATATTTTAATGGAACTTTATATTGGAGTAAATACAAAATTATTGCATTTTAAAATGAAATAAATAGATATTTATAATGGTTTAAATCTAAATGATAATACTCCACTCTTCACCCTTCTCGCAAACTAGGAAAGATATCACCCACTATTACCAATATAACATGATTTTAAATGAATTTATCCCACCTAGAGTCACAACCTAATTACAAATCCTTTTCCCCCTAGAGGATAAAACTCAATAATTACTACATTTTTTACCCGTGGAGGCACAACCCATACAGTGTTCCTTTTTCCCTTGGAGGCATAACCCAAATTCCTTACTTTTTTTGAGAGTCACACCACAAAATCCTAAATTTTAATTGATAGTGTAAACCTTTAAAATTACACACTTAGAAGAAGAATATGAATAAGTATATCTATATAACCATATATTCAGTTCCAGTATATGGGTTTCGAGGTAGTAGTGAAATCTCTAACAGAAAATGATCAAATGATTTTTAGTTCAGCTTGGAGTAGTAGTTGATCACCATAAAAATAAAATACTTGTATAGTTCAAGTAATTATCAACCTCTATCACTTGTACTGATTCTATATACTCTAAATATATTGACTTTCTTTGTGCACAACAACTTCAAAATCTAAATATCATTTCATATTTTATTTTATAGAAGCAAGAATCATGTATGATGCTTCAAAAAACTACTTCGGAGTTTTTTATGCCTGTTCATCAGATGATATTCCATGTGTATATCATTTATAAATGAAAAAATATATATATATTTATGAAATCTCACCTCTATATTTTTTATAATAAAACAACTAAATAGTTTCACCTATTAGAAAATTTAATATATAATTTAATAATAATAATTAATATCCTTGGAATTATCACCGATAATAATCGAGATTGGCCCTTCATATTTTAGCCGATTTGAAATTAGATATTTCAATTTCTATAATTTTGGTGTGAGTATAAATACACAATTAATACCATGAAAATCCCATTTAATTATTTATAAAACAAGTTAAAACATGTTTTCATGGATTCTATAAAATTTATAAGTAATTACAGGACAAATAAAATAGTAATTATATCTGTAATAAACTTGCTATAAAATGAAAAATGAAATTTTAATAAAAACATAGAAAACTTCTAGAATTAAGAATATAATGTATAAAATAATGAAATAAAATAGGAACATCCATGTAGGGGATTAACTTAGTGGAATTGGGATATTAAATTGATGTATCTCAATCACGTAAGAAAATCGACATAGCTGAATTCACATAAGCAAATCAACGTAGATGATTAATGTAAGAAAATTCACATAAGGGTATTTTATGTTGGAATTTTCTACTATTTAAGTGAGTCTTTATATCAAAATATACATAATTAAATTCATTTATTAAAATCAGGTACGATATTTATGTAAGAGATTAATGTATGGGAGTCACCATGTAAGTGAATTTATCATGTATCCAAAAATTAATGTAGCCGAATTCAAAAAACTGTAGATAGATTGACTAAAAAAAGTATACTTAAAAAATAACATATAAATAGTATAATTAGATTTATCTCTAGTTGAATTATATTTTTGATAATTTCTTTTTCATGAGATCAAGAATCAACTTTATAAGACTAAAATCTCACAAGTTATCATCAACATACTGTATAAAATTAATTCTATAAACCTATATATTTAAGACTGAAAATATATAGTGAATTATAACCTAATTTAGGATATGATAATGATCGATTTAGAATTTTATTTAGGATATTATCGATTTATAACCTAAAAAAATCTCACAAGTTACCGATTTAGGATCTGTATAAAATTGTGTTATATTTCTAACACAAATAGAATCAAATAATTTTGAATTTTATACCCTATTTAATAGTTAAAATACATAAGGTACCCAATTCTGGAAAATTGTCTTCATGTTGAATATTAAAATGACTATGTAGGAGAATTTACTATGTGAATCAGATACATGGAACAATTTTCTATGTGAATTGGCTATTTGAGAACAATAAAAAACATATAAAATTATATTTAAATGTCATAGATGATGTATTTGTCCTAGTAACACTATATGAAACGTGTAAAACATGTTATAACCAATCAAAACATGAAATTTAAAGATATTTTAAGAAAATAAATATTATGATCTAATAAAAGTTGGTTATACTTTATCCAAAACATAATACAAAGTATTATGACTCTAAAAGTAAATAAAAAAGTATATCTTTGTAATTATCAAAACATAAAGTGGTTTAAGGAACCACTCACCACCTTCCACCCACAGACTTATGGACAATCCAAGTGTACTATTTAGATTCTAGAGAACATGCTCTGAGAATGTGTCATCGAGTTTTGAGGTTCTTGGGATAATTTTATTCCCCTTTTTGAGTTTTCCTAAAAAAAATTAAATAAACTATAAATATGGATCCATATGAGGCCCTTTTTGGTATTTCATTTCATTCGCCTTTTTGTTGGCTAGAGGCAAGTGAGGAAACACTACTAGGACCTCATCTCATTCTAGAATCTTTAGATATGTACAACTTATCCATAATTGTATGGTTACATATTAGTATTGGAATAAATCTTAATATAATGGTCATAATCGGCCTCTGGAGTTTGTAGTGGGGCATCGGGTCTTTATATGAGTTTCACCTAGTTTGGGTCATAGATGGATTCAAAGACAGGATAAGTTATCACCTCATTATGTCAGGCCTTTAGAGATCTTAGAGTGATTCGGTCATGTGTCATATTAGTTAGCCTTACCCTAGAGGTACTAGTCTATGCAATATTTCTTCCATGTATCACAACTTCACTAATAATTTTCAGACCCATCTCATACTTTTGATCATGAAGATGTTGAATTGGTAGCTAATGATTTCAATGAGAAGTATCCTATCAAGATCAAAGATCAGAACAAAAATGATATCTTAGAGAGGTTATTTCCTTTGGAATGGGTACTATAGAAACATGTCCATGTATAGGATGAGACTTTTGAGACAGTGACTCATGTATGTGCTCAGTGTCTAGAGCTATTCTCAAATGATATTTTGCAACCCTCTAAAGGACAACTTGGGAATGAGTTCATTTAAGGAGGGGAAATTGTAAGATCTTTGTTTTTTAAATGATGTATGGAAACTTTAGTCTCTAGATTAAACCATTATTTTATCCTTATGAATGTGATTTAGAGTTTAAGTAATGTTTTGGGAGCATCTAGGGTTGGATCATATCTTAGATATTTTAATTTTGGAGAAGTAGTCTGAGGCGCATGATTAGCACACAGTTAGTTGTAACTGTACGGCTCAACTATGTGAACCATATATAAGGGGGAACAGTTTTAAAAAAATGTTTGATAAAGGCCATATAGACATGTGTAAAACTGAATACATGTTACAGATGAGACCCATATGGGATACACATAGTTTGGAAGATAGTGTTCCTAGGACACACCATTAGTTCCACTTAGGCGGTAACCCTGAACAGTTGGAGCACGGTTTGTCCAAACCATGTGGGATCGTCTTGTGAGGGTGTCTACCTTTGGACAGTTATATCACATGGTTAGTGGATGGTTTTTTCAATCATGTTTCCAAACTATGTGACCCTTTAAAATTGGGAGAATTTATCTATTTTTTACTTCATTCTTTAAAATCATAAACCCTCTTTTATTTACACATTTATCCAATAGCATCTCGCATAAAGTGATTCTTTTCCACCTCTCTTAGGATTAGAGATTTATTCCTTTAAAAATTATAATTCCTTTATCATCAGTTGTGTTGTATGTGTATTGATAAGGGATTCATTCATATTCCTTCCTTTCTTCATTTATTTCACTATCTTCACCACTATTATAATGTGAGCTAATATGCCTTATCTTTATTGAATTTTTTTATTTTTATAATTTATCCCACTCTACATCGAATATGAATCTGATAACATATTATGGTTCACCTACCAACCTAAGTTAGTTGTTCTATAAATTTTTCACTAAATTTGAGTCGTTTTATAACACGTGTCACTGTGTCGCATGCTAAATTTTCCACACATCGCCTGAAATTTTAAATTTTCCTTTATCTAAATTGTTTCCCATGTTATAAATTACCCATGCGCCCATGTTTGTTATTCTAAATTCCCCACCTAGACAAGTGACACCCCTTAGGGTGTGATCATGTGATTTCCTTTAATTATTAAATGTTTATATGGCCACACCACCTTCCAAGTGGTGTTGATTTCCACCCAATTGAATAGATAGTTCTCATTAAAAGTAAAGTGAGTGGCATAAACACATCACGTGAATTATTTATGAATAAGGGTTATGTACCTTAGTTAAATGGCATTCCAAATGAATTATAATTCATCCTTGGTCTTTTATTAAAGAGTTACTGGATTATATAATTATATATGATTATGGGCACAACATCCCTATATAAATGTGGTGACCGGACATGGAATACCATATGAATGTGATTTTAAGGAATGAATTCACTAATTATATATAATTTCTAGGCATGTATCCCCCATTAAATGTGATATACGGGCATTGAATCCCATTTAAATGAGATATACGAGCATGGAATCCCAAATTAAATTTGATATACAGGCATGGAATCCCAATTGAAATGTGATAAACATGCATGGCATTCCAAATGAAATGTGATATATAGGCATGGAAACTTTAATCAAATGTGATAATCATGAATGGTGTCTTATATAGTGATACATGGTCATAGTGACCCATACTATTCATGGCTTCTGAGCATGGCATCCCTTAACTTGTTATGAGACTCATACTACTATCCATGGGAACTAGAGTTATGCCTCGTGTCCTAGATAGTTGTAGTATATATATATATATGGATATAAAAATCACTATATATATAGACCATACACACACACACACATCTATATACATATAGTCACTTGTCCCAATATTTCTTAGCTTAGACCGAAGCAGGTAGTGTCAGCTTGGTGTCCTTTAGGAACTAGTTCCGACTTGATTACAGTTATTATTTTTCTTATATTATTGTACATAAACTCTAATAATTTTATATGCACCAACATTATTTTACTAGACATCATTGGTTTTGGCCTACTCGATACTTTTCACACCCTATTTTTGTAGCCGTTTGGTACCCAAATAGATCTTATGGACGCAACTAGGGACAAAGGGAAGTGTACAGTTGTGGATGCTTAATTGTATGTTTAGGATGAAGTAAAGAAGTAGAGGACTGATATTATACTTACGATTCTAATGGATATAGTTTTTTCATTTTTTATTTTTTATATCATGTTGTATATGCTTGTACTCATGTTCCCCTTTTTGTATATCTCATGACATGATCATTATTTTGTACATGATATTGATTCGGTTCCATCCTGTTTATTTTATTGAATGTTGTATGATTCTAAAATTCATTCTTATATTGTTTATGGACTAAGGTAACAATCTTCCCAGAGACACACCCTAGGCCCTCAATACTAATATGTAGCCTCTATCATATAAGGAGGTGCGCTTGATGGCATGTGGCTGACTAGGTTTAGTTACTTATGATTGAACCAATTTTGAGATGATACGTCAAGTCTCTTATTTCAAAACAATTAATAGTATATGGGAAAAAACTGGAAGTTACACACTTAAAAACATCAAAATTTCTTGAAACTAAATGATTCATGCTATGAGATGACTATCAATATTTTGATTTTATGCTTGGAGACACTATTTATCAAATTTAAAAAAGGAATATGATGATTATCAATATTTTACAATCTCTTTGAGAGAAATAATTATCTAATGATCAACTAATTGTGAAATTAATTGATATCTTATTATATGATACAAAACATATCACTAATATGAGCTTAAATTATCTTATCAATATTTTCATGTAATATGATCATATATTAATGAGATATATTGATAAGGAAAATAAGAAAAATGGTGTTGTTTTTACATATATTGAAATTTTAAATTATGGTTCCTATAATGATAAACTAATAACATCTAGAGGAAATATTTTTGGTGGGATAAGTAAAAGTGATATGGTGTAGTTTTATATAAGGATGAATTGGTATATGGGAAGGAATAATTTTTAGTTGGATAACCATAGATACAAAAATAAAAATTATGAAAATAAGTTGTCTTCTAAGGCTATATGTTATGAATGTAAAAAACTAGCTCATATTTGACCCGATTTCCAAAAGTTCAAGGGAAGAAAAAATGTTTTTAAATAAATACACTATGAATAAAATCAATAATAGTTTAAAGGTCATGGCCACATAAAGTGAAATTTTTGGTGACACTACTTCTAATAGTTAATCATATGATAATAATGGTAGTCAAAAAATCATGGGATTTTATGCAAATTTTACAAATGATAAGAATTATTTCATGGGTAGGGTAACTATGAAAGCACTAACTAATTTAACTCTATATTCAAAAATCCTTTATGTATCTAATGAGAGTGAAAGTGATGATTAATATTATGTTCTATCTATTGAATAAATAGATTTATAAATGAAATTTCTTAAGAAAATAGAGAGAATAATAAAATAATAGTTTTAGAATTATAAAGTAGATCTTATTAAACTTTATAAAAAGTATGATGAGCTTAATTATAAATTAGTTGAATGGAACGAATAATTTTTCAACCCTACATATGAGCTATATTAATTGAATTATAGAAATGAAAATTTATACTCTGAGATGGAAGAGTATGTAAGTAAATTTCTTAATATTACTACTGATAGAAAAGGTAAAGGAATTTAAAATTCATCAAATGTTCATATTAAGTCAAATTACTAGAAGACTTGAAATCAAATGAAAAATATATGGTTGTTTCTTTAATTAAATATAATTATTAGGTTTTAAAGTTAAATTTTAAAGTTTAAATATTGAATAAGTTATTGGAAACCATTACTAAAGGGTGAAATTATTTTGAGACATGGTCAACTAAGAGCTAAAAGGTCTACTTCTGGACATATAAGTGAATAAATTGGAAGGTATGTGGCTTATAATTAAAATTATTTTGAACCTAATATAGCTACCTTTTCACTAAATATTATAGAGGTGGACACTATAATGATCATTTTTCATTTAATAGAGTTCAATATCTCAGAACTCTCACATATTATTTTTCAAAGGAACTTGTTACACTTGAACATCAAAGAAAAATGTGGGTACCTAAGGTTATTTTCATTAATATGATTGAACCTAAAAATTTCTATCTATATAACACTTAAAATCTGTAAATTTTAAGTCATTGTATACGGGAAGCTAAATTTATATCACTGATACTAATTATTTTCTTTATAGTTTATTAAAACTTACATAACTATTGATTTTTACCATAAATATTAATTCTTTTTCAGGGATGAATTTTTTTTGTTTGGATAAATTTCTCAAAAATTATATCATTATCATTTTATACATAAAAAAATTGACAAAATTGTTTTATTAATATTTCTAAAACCATTTTCAAGTGATGAAGATCATTCTGCATAAGTCAGAATATAACTTTTGTAGAGGATCAAGGTTTCATGTACTCATTTTTTGTCTTCCTTTTAAACAAAATGATTTTATATATTAATGTGAATAAAATTTTAAATTATGATACTTATTTTATCACTTAGATAAATTTACTTCCATAAAAATAATATCATTTATCATTATAATTACATTCTTTAAAAATAATCATGGTATCATATTTTCCCATGAAAAATTTTGGACCGTTAGATTAGTTTTGATCAATGTTAAAAGGTGTTACTTATAAATATATAAGTAGACTGATAATTTTTAGAAATTGTGATTTCTTAATTGATACCTTTTTTGAATTATATCATCTATAGATTTTATTCTCATAATAAGATTTATCTAAAGAAATTTTGTATCCAGAAACTTTCTTTGAAAGGTTTATTAACAAAGGTTGGATCTATAATCATGAGTATATATTAAAGAAATTTATTTTCTTTCAAGGCTGTGAATATTCGAATTTTTCAACTAATATTTGAGAGTTGTTTTATCTAAGTATTTTTTGAGAAATTGAAAGAGAAACTAATTTAAACAACAAAGATGGAGTATGGAATATTCCTTTTAAAGAACAAGGAAGAGACTTTGTTATGCTTCTAAAATATTTTTTGGATGCTCGAGAAATCCCTTAATTAGGGGGATGTTTTTTCAAATAATCTTATACATATTATTGGAATATTTATTATAAGTTTGGTTATGGAGATATTGTTCAGAGTAAATGGGAAAATTCATAAGACAAGTCACATATACCCATAGATAAGGATAATATTTCAATGGGTTCAAGTTTTTATTATTGTATGAAAAGGATATTGAGATACTATGAATATTAAATATTTAAATACGTTATATTTTCACATTTAAATGAGAACGTTTAATATTAATAAATTAATTTGGGAATATATTTAATTTGTATGCATGTTATTGGCAAAGATGAAGATGTTACCTAACTCTGGGATACTAAAATAAATACTTATAAATTATTTAGTGAAAGTAGGTGTGAAATATTTTAGCAATACTAAAAGATGAAAATAATCCCCTTTAAATGTTGAAACCATCTTCTAGGTAAAGTTGTAATATCACCTGAATGAAAATAAATTGGTTGAATTAATGTCAGATGTTATTCCATCAAAAAGTAAATAACTGCAATATGAAAATCATATAAAGTCTATTAAAAAAGAGGACATTAAAGTAAATATAAATTAATTAAAAAAATTTCTTTATTTATGTATCATTTTCTAAGAAGATTTTAAAAATAGTATATAGTGCTCCATCAAAAAATTGTGTGTATGAAGAGAGTAGGAAGTTAAAGTACAGAAATTTATAAGGTATGGTCAAAAGATTATGGAATCTAAAGTTTCACTACCTAAAGTTTCTTCAATAAAAACTCCTATTGATAATCCAAAGAAAATTCTAGATTTATAGTAAATAGTGTTTAGTAAGTTGGAGGATAAGATAACAATGTTTTATATCCTCATAATAAGAAATAAAATAAATGTTATTTATTTAATGAAGATGTGAAAATTTTGATTCAAGTATCTCTTAAATTGTCACCTCCTCAAGAAGAGACTTATTCTTTATTTTCAAAATACTCTGCTTAATCATTTTCAAATACAACTAAGTCTTAAAGTTTTTTCAAAATATGAGTCATATAATATATCCACTTCTGATAAAGTTGGAACATCTAATAAATCTTCCATTGAAGATGATCCTTTACAAAAAGAATTAGAGTAGTCTCTGGTAGTTGAAAATTAAATTTTTCAGGATATTGTGAAGAAAAAATCATTCATTTTCAATAATAATAATGTAATAGATATTAACAAAGTTGAGGAAGATAGTTTTTTATCACCCTATAAATTTTTCAAAATACTTCATTAAAAAATAAGGTTTCTATGGAAATCACACTATATGTTAATCATGAAGTTAATGTTGATGAAACACAAAAAAAAATTTCATCTAAAAAGTGTTCTATGAAAGATATTACTAGCAATGGACAAATGAAAAATTCAATTGGAATTATTACTAAAAAGATGCATAAAGTTACTCATATGAATTAAATACTTCTATATATGGGTTCTGGACATAGTTTTCATCATATCAATGATGTTAATTCCCAATTATCTCTGATGTTAAAACATGGAATAGATTATCATGCAAAAATAAAATCTATTTTTTTCAAATTTAAAAGATTATTGTCAAGTTTAGTTCAAAAAATTTAAGAAATTGGAAAATTATGAAAAGAATCAAGATACATATATACATAATTTATTTTATAAAAACTCCACTAAAGATTGGAATATATAATAAATACTTCATATTTTGAAAGCTCATGATTAGATATTGATAGTATATGAGAAAGAGTTAGATGTTTTATAAGATGAATTGAAATAGTTCAGAAGTTTATTAGAAAAACTTGATAATAAAGTAAAAATATTTAAAACAATTATGACTAAATCTCTTTCAAAAGAATAAAATTCTATTTTATTATATTTTTTGATGATTATATAAACTCTTTTTAATGCTCTGACTAATTTTCAATCCTTAAATATTTCAGAAGTTTTAATATTATAAAAAATGTTTTAAATAAAAAGATAATTAAGTTTTTCAATTTCCAATATTATAAACATCCATTAATTATAATTTTAACAATAATTATTTTGTTAAGGGGGATAATTATTCTTAAATTGTTTAAATTACTACCTCATTTTTATTTTATTTTCTGATGTATTAATATCTTAATTTAAAAAGAATATTTTATTTCTAAAAATAGTAAAGAAAGGTTTTCGTTTCTTATCTCAAGAGAGAATGTAAAAATTTTAAAGGGAATAAGATACTCAAAGAGTATAAATTTTTAAAGAGGGGATTTTTATTCTTTTAAGATCAACGTAATTTATTTTTAAGGGGAGTTTAAATCAATAAATCTTATTTTATTACTACTTTTGTTAAAAAAATTCTAAAAATTCTTTTTTTTTTAATGTTTCTTTTGAAAATAAAAAAGGGGGAGAATTTTTAGAAAAGTTATATAATCATTTAACAAAGGGGAAAAGTGGGTGATTTATTTTACTTTTAACTAACAAGTTTCTATAAACATTTTTATGAAAATTGATAAATTAATTTCATCATAACACATAAAAAGATACGGGGGGTTTCTGTTTAAATTTCCTCAATCATAATTTTTTATTTTTTATTTGTTTATTTTAAAAAATGGAATATTTTTGAGTAATTTACTAACTTTATCTTTAGTTTTAAAATCACATTACACTCAGGTAATAATATGTTTTAACTTTATTTTTTTGTTTGAGTAGTTTTTTGTGCAGAATGAAAATCTAACGTATGTAATTATGGAGGTTTAATCTGACTCATAAACATCCATAGAACTAAATATTCATTAAGTATTAAATTCATTGGATGTATAAGAATTGTAGCGGTGTAGTATTAAATTCCTTCAAAGAATATGATCTTTTTTGAGTTCATAAGAAGATAATGAAGAAGATTCTAATACAGTTAAAAGTGATCCTAACGAATGTGGAATCCAACCATTATAGGTTTTTCTATAAATAAGACAACTTCTTTATGTATCATAAGAATTTAATTTGGTAATTTGAAAGAAATAGCTTCAAATGATCATTTTTAAGTTTTTTAACTTCTTGTTGTAGTGATCACTTCTAATCAATGTAATTTCTTTCTTTATGGGTGTTTTTATTGAGAGTTTTTTTTGTAAGGACTTCATTGTAAAACTCTTAGTATCAATATGATTGTAATATTTATTTTTGATCATGCATAATAGAGGTATTACCTAAGAAATAAGTATTTTTTTCCACCCATTGTGTCGAGGGTTTCTATTAGGAAGATAGAACTACTACTGGTTGGGTTAATCAAGGGATTTCAAGTATAGAAGATAGTCATACCTTCCTAACAATCTATAATTGAGGGATTTGTGACTATCAAGATAGAGATAACCTATAAAGGACTATAGTTGAGGGATTATACGGTTTATAAGGCATATATTTTTTGATAGGTTAAGTTATATAAATTATTTGAACATAGTATTCCTTGGATTGGTTTTATGATCCTCCTTTTAGTTTAGTTTAAAAGTGTGATTTTATGATATCCTTTTAAGGTGTTCTGGATTATTATCCAGAAAACCATGTTTTTTTATTAATTTTTTACTTACTATTTATTATATTTCCACTATGTGTATATTATTATTTTTTTGAGAAATATTTTAACTGCATTTAATTTTGTTTACTCTGATTTGTGGGTTGATAAAAAGATCATATCTTTTTTCCATTTAATAACTAAGGTGGATGAAAATTAAAAGCTATTTTAAACTATAATCCATCTCTTCTAGTAGTGTGTATGTTATATTCATCAGGGATAACAAGGGTTTTCTTGGATTGAGAAATATCTCCATTTTTGTCATAGTTAATATCAATTTCACTCATAATTATAGGAACCACTCCAAGTTTAGTGATGGACATTACCATCTTTCCTTGTAGTATATGATGCAAAAATATACTCTTAATTTATTGAAGTGTCTTCTATAGTGACTTTTTTGAAACTTTTATAACTAGTCAATCAACTATTACTGAAAAAAATGGAACCATATTAAACTCTCATATAATTTTTTTAGATTGGATATTATCATTAGTGTAACCCCTTATAATGGTCTCATCGTTACTTCTAAAGACCAAGAACATATCTTAAATTCTTCTTAAGTAATTAAGGATGTTCTTGAAAATAATATAGTGAATTTCACTAGTATTGAATTGGTATTTACTCATTATTATCAAATCATAAGTGACATGAAGTAAAGTAAAAAACATGAAATATATGATAGATCATATAGAATATGTATAAGGAATTATATCCATCATTTCTAAAAATTTTGAAGGGTTTTGAATCTTCTTGAGATTCATTTTCTGAAACATAGGTAAATACCCATTCTTACAGTTCTCCATACTAAATCACTTTCTCACTTAACCACTATATGTGTTTTGACTTAGTCAAAGCAGCCTATTTGATCTAAGTTTAAAGATCTTCTTACCTGGTATGTAAGTTGTGACTGTAAAAACCCTAGGATTTACAAATAAATTTAATAACATGCATGAAACACTATTTCCCTATAAAGCAACACTTTTTTTAAAGATATAATTATAAACTAGCTAAATTATTTCACTTTTATGATTTGAATTTCTAAAATCTGACATACACGGTTGCGTTCAGGGTGATTTTTGGGGCGTGATGGAAAAAACTTAAATTTTGGTGAATAATAACCTGCCCTTATGAATAGTAATATGACTCTTATGAATAGTAAATTTTTCAAAAGAGTAACCTCACCCTTGAATGTATAAATAAAATTTAGGCATCTTATAAATGATAATATGACTATAGTAACAGTATTGGTATTTTTGTAAGTCATAAATAATTACTTACAATTAATTAATTAATTTAAATGAAAAATTATTTTCCTAAAAGGTTTTCATAAATTAACAATTTTATTTCTTCTGGTTTTAAGATAATTTTATAAGACCTTATTTAATTTTTTAAAGCATTATAAAATTAGTTATAGTTTCAAAATATGTATTTTTCAAGTAAATTATGATTTCAATTAAAAATTAAATTAATAATATTTAGAAAATTATTTTTGAAAAATGGATTTAATTTTTGTATTATACACATTGAAGAATGGTTAGGGTGATTTTTTGTATTTTTCTAAAATACTTGATTTTTTTATGAATAGTGAAATATGGTAATTTACCGTATATATACATTATAAGCTAAATGGACTATTCATAGCATCATGGATGATTTAAGAAAACTTATTTTGAATTAACATACACTTGTTACTATTTTTGGTCATGGAATCATCATTATTTTATGTCTTATCAAAAAATAATAAACTAACGATTAAAATATTAAGAAAACCATCTTCCCCTCCACTGTAAAAATGATCCACACTCCCCTCATATCTTAACTTCTCTCAAGCCTTGTTCCTTCCATAAATTCTTCCCAAATATATTCCCAAGATCCTCCCCCACATCCAGAAACCCTTGTTCAACTAAAAAGATCAAATCCTCTCCCCTTAAGAAGCTCTCAAGGATGATTAAATCAGGATGTAAATTCCTATTTTCTTTTCGTTCATTTTCTTTTCATATTCCTTTATTCTCTTTTCTTTCCTAAAATCTCATCAACCAAATGATATTAAACCTCTAGTACCATACATGCACTATAATTTTGTTATAATAATGGTATAATTCATTATCATATCTCTTTCCCCATCTTTTTATATGAAAGAAATGGAAACATTCTCTAAGATGTGTTAATTTATCACATTCAAGAATGACATGTTATCAATTTCGGTTACCATATACAATTATGGTCATGAAACCATTTTTATGGTTGAACCAGACTATTAAATATGTATTTTATCTTATGTATTGTTCTGTAATCCTTTTGCACACATGATGTAAGATAATAATATGAAACAAGTTAATTGTGAGAGAAATTTACAAATTAATCCAAGAATTTATGAATGAACTTAAAAAAGGTTATAATAACTCCAATTCTATACAATCGTCATCATTTTACATGATTTTGTATTCATGTATATAATTAAACCAAACACGAAACAAACGGACCCAAACAATGAAATTGAACCTCATAAGCAATCAAAAAGGTTATGAATGAACTTAAAAAGGTTATAATAAATCAATTAAATGTAAAATAGGTTCTAGAATTATCAATTAATGAACCTAATTTTATTATTTATGTCATTAATATCAAGTGTAGAACACCATCAAACTTAAGGTAAGGGATCCTCTCTATTCCACTTTTATTCATGAATGTCCTCTATGTTATGTCATTTTATGTGAAATCACTAATGATGGGGTAGGATTTATCACCTTCCACATGCTTATCTCATGATGTATAAGTGATTAATAACCCCTTTCTCTCTCATTAATCTCTCTTAAGTACACCTGATACCATGCCGATAATTCGTAAGGGATTCTACCTGAACCTCCTTTGTTCCTTCAGGTTTCCTTATCTTACTTCTACAAAAATGAAGTTATCTTATATTTTTATGTGCATCTTATAAATGTTGTGTACATGTACCAAATTAATTTATCTAGACCCTTTCATCATTATCTTGTATAGATATACATTTTTTTAGTGATTCCCTCCTCAATACTTCCTAATAAGAAAACCTGTTTTGAGGGAACTTCCCGAATTTTTACCCGATTTCAAGTGCACTCTATCCTATGTTTTAATCCAGAATTATCTTTATATAATCAGTATTTTTTATTATGAAACCCTTCTTAGTTCACTTATGGTTTTATATTAAGGATTTTTCCTTTTTTTATTTTAAAGGCTCTATAGTATTTTCCTTAAAACTGCACTAAAATGTTTTAATGATAAAATTTCATAAATACTTTTCTTACATGTTGTCACTTCTACTTGAAATAACTTACCCTGATGCTTTCCAATTTTACTTTATGAATTTCCATGTATATTTATTTCCTTTATTTCATGTACACCTTTAAGATATGCCCATTTGTTATGCTTTATGACATGATTGTGGTACCCAATTTTTTACATAGGTAACCCTTATGTTTATGTAAGATTGATTATGTGTGATTCTTTTTATAGAAAACATATTCATAAAAAGTAACGATGGGTGTTCCAAGATATTACTCCAATTCATTGGGTAAAATTCAGTCTCATGATACTTTATATTCGACGGTCTTGTCGCTTAGCCTTGGTTTGTGCTACCATGTGTGACAGTCTTGGAGGTTAGCCTTGGATTGTGCTACCCTGTGCAATGATCTTGGCGATTAGCATTGAATCATTCTAAAGTCATGTTTTATGATTCTGACACATTATTATGACTCCATTCTTATATGATTCCATGTTTATATGTTATTATTCCATATGTTACATGCCTTTTTATATCATCATGTTATGCCTTTTATCACATGTGATAATGATTTTTTCTTATAGTTATTCCCTTACTGGGAAATTTAGCTCATCCATTTGTTCATGTGTTCCCTAGGGTACCCTATAAAGATGTTTGAGAAAAATGGAAGTTAGGATCTCAATTTGAAGATTAAATAAAGAAATTTTTTATTTAGTTCCATGTTTTCAGTTTTATGTACCTAATCTTACAAGACACTAGAATTTATGATCCTTGGCTTGTACTCTGACGTATAATAATGCTTAAAATCATGTAATGTTATACATAAAATGATAGGGTCTCTAAAGTTGGTATCAGATGATGGTCCAGTTATTTTTGGGGATTAGGAATAGATCACTTTAGTATGAACCTTAAGGATGAGACTAAGTATAAGAAAACACCCCTAAATTTTGGTAAGTATAGAGTAAGTTGTTTATCAAGAAAATAAATTCTTTTCTGTATACAAACTGGTAGAGGTGGCTCTAAAACAGATGTATCTAAGGTTAAAACGTGAAAACACCACTTTGATCTAGACTTGAATGGGAACTAGTGCACAATAACGGGCCTTACTGCACTCGTGGTTTGACACTCCTGGGGGATATGCTTTGGTAAATTCACGAGCTTTGTAAAAACCATTGTTAAGGGAATAAAAAAATATCATAAGAATATAAGTTAAGAAATAGATCAAGGATAACCTAGATTAAAACCTAGGGAATCAAAAGTTATGATATACATTTTCTTTAAGTGTTTATTCTTTTATGATTAAAGTTTCCTTTTTTATGCTGATTAGCTAAGTATTAAAACCCTCACCTATTTTCACCTTAGTATGTAAAAATAAATTTTAAGGGAGAAATTTCATAAGGGGGGAAGAATGTATCAACCCAAGGATTTATAAATGAATTTAATGAAATTCATGAAAAATTATGTCTCTATAAAACAACACTTTTTAAGGAGATAGTTTTAACTATGTTATTAAAATAAATTTTGTCACTTCTATGAATTGAATTTTGAAAATCTAACAAACACGGTTGTGTTCAGGGTGATTTTTAGGGTGTGATGGAATAAACATAATTTTTGGTAAATAGTAACCAACCCTTATAAATAGTAACCTACCCTTATGAATAGTAATATGAACCTTATGAATATTAAATCATCCAGAAGAATAGTAACCTCACCCTTTAATGTATAAATAAAATTTAGGTATCTTATAAGTGATAATATGTCCATAGTAAAAGTATTGGTATTTTTGTAAGTCATAAATAATTAATTACAGTTAATTAATTAATATCTGAGAAAATTTATCTTTCAAAAAAGGTTTTCATAAATTAAAATTTTTATTTCTTTTGGTTTTAAGATAATTTTATAAGCCCTTATGTAATTTTTGAAAGCATTATAAAATCAGTTATAGTTTTAAATCGGTATTTTTCAAGTAAATTGTGATTTTAATTAAAAATTAAATTAATAATATTTAGAATATTATTTTTTGAAAAAAGGATTTAATTTTTTTGATTCTACACATTTAAAATGGTTAGGTTGAATTTTTAGGATTTTTCTAAAATACTTGAATTTTTATGAATAGTGAAATACGGTAGTTTACAGTATATATACATTATAAGATAAATGAAATATTACTCACTTAATGGGTGATGTAAGAAACCTTAGTTAGAATTCACATAAACTTATTACTATTTTCGGTCATGTAATCATCACTATTTCTTATCTTATGTAAAAATAATAAACTAATGATTAAAATATTAAAAAAAAACCTCCTCTCTTTCACTATAAAAACCACCCACACTACCCTCTTATCTTCACTCCTCTCAAGCCTTGTGCCTTTCCTAAATTCTTTCCAAATATCTCCTCAAGATCTTACCTCACGTCCAGACACCCTTGGTCTCCTCAAAATACCAAATCATCTCCCCTTAAGAAGCTCTCAAGTAATATTAAATCAAGAGGTAAATTCCTCTATTCTTTTCTTTCATTTTCTTTTCATGTTCCTTTGTTCTATTTTCTTTCCTAACATATACTTGTCCAAATGGTATTAAAACTCTAGTATCATACATGGAATATAATTTTGTTATTCTTATGGTATAATTCATTATCATATCTCATTTCCCCTCCTTTTATACGAGAGAAATTAAAACACTATTTGAGATGTGTTAATTTATCACATTCAAGGACGAAGGGTTAACAATTTCTATTACCATATTCAATTCTGGTCATGAAACCATTTTTATGGTTGAAAAAAACTATTAAATATGTATTTTATCTTATGTGTCGTTCTATAATCCTTTTTCCCACATGATGTAAAATAATAATACGAAACAAGTTAATTATGAGCAAAATCTCCAAATTAATCTAAGTGTTTATTATTAATGTTTTACATAATGATTAAACTTTAATCCAAGTAAACAAATTAAATTTACAACCATGTAACCTTCTAGATATTAAATAAAAAAATATAACTCCAATTCTGGACAACCATCATCATTTTACATGATTATTTGTTCATGTATATAAATAAACCGAACATGAAACAAACAGACCCAAACAAAGAAATTAAACCTCATAACCAATAAAATAGGTTATGAATGAACGTAAAAAGGATATACTAAATAAATTAACTATAAGATAGGTTTTTTATTTTTCAATTAATGAACCTAATCTTATTATTCAGGTCATTAATATCAATTGGATAACACCATCGGACTTAAGGTAAGGGATGCTCTCTATTCCACTTTTATTCAAGAATTTCCTCTATGTTATGCCCTTTTATGTTCAATCCCAAATGATGGGTTATGATTTATCACCTTCCCTATACTTAAATAATTATTTATAAGTTATTATAAACCCATTTCTATCTCATTAATTCATCTTAAGTACACCTGATACCATACTGATAATCTGTAAGGGATTCTACCCGAACCTCCCTTGTTCCTTCGGGTTGCCTTATCTTCTTTTTTCCAAAATGAACTTATCTTATATTTTTATGTGAATATTATAAATTTTGTTTGAATTTAACAAATTAATTTATCATGACCCTTTAATCCTTATATTTCAGGGATATACATGTTTTTAAGTGATTCCCTCATCAATGCTTCTCGATAAGCAAACCTGTTTTGAGGGAACTTCGGGATATTCTTACCTGATTTCAAGTGCAATATATTCTACATTTTAAGCCACCATTGTAGTTATAAAATCAGTATTTTTCTTTACGATAACCTTCTTTATTCACTTCTAGTTTTATATAAATTATTTTTTCCTTTTCTATTTTAAAGGATTATTAATATTTTCCCTAAAACTGCACAAAATGTTTTAATGCTAAAAGTTCATAAATACTTTTCTTACATGTTATCACTTCTAATTGACATAGCTTACCTTGATACATGTCTATTTTACCTTATTAATTTCCATGTATATTTTAGTTCCTTTCCTTCATGGACACTTTCATGATACGCCCCTTTGTTATGCTTTATGACATGATTGTGGTACCCAGTTCTTTCCATGGGTAACCCTTATGTTTATGTATGATTGATTATGTATGATTCTTTATGTGAAAAACATATTAATGAAAATTTAAGAAGGTTGTTTCAAGATAGATATCTAATTAATTGGGTAAATTTGAGTCTCATGAGATGTTATGTGTGACGGTCTCGTCAGTTAGCATTGGCTTGTGATACCATTTGTGACAGTTTTGGAAATTAGCATTGGCTTATGCTACCATGTGCAACAGTCTTTGCGGTTAGCCTTGACTCATGCTAAAGTAATATTTTATATTGTTTACACATTATTATGACTCCATTTTTATATTATTCCATGTTTATATGTTATGATTCCATATGTTACATTCCTTTTTATATCATCGTGGCATTCCTTCTATCCCATGTGCTAATGATTTATTCTTTTAGTTATTCCCTTACTGGGATATTCAGCTCATCCCTTTGTGTGTGTGTTCCCTAGGGTACCCAATGAAGAATATTGAGAACAATGAAAGTTAGGAGCTCAATTTAAATTTTAAATAATGAAATGTTTTATTTAGTTCCATGTTTTTAGTTTTACGTACCTATTCTTCCAAGACACTAGACTTTTCAATCCTTGGCTTGTACTCTGATTTATAGTTATACTTAAAATCATGTAACGTTATTTGTAAAAGTCTAGGATTGCTATAATTTAACCCATATCCTTCATTAATAATAATTTTACTAACCATGTATTTATAGAATGTAAACATGGGAAATCATTTATAATAAGGATTATATCATCCTCATACAATATAATAAATACCAAAACACTAACACTAATCTACTAGTATTCACAATAATTGCCCTAATTTTTTAGAAAACCAAACTATTTTATTGAATCATCAAACCAGATATTTCAACTACAAAATTTCTTATTCAATACATAATAGACCATTGCAACTTTAAAACCTTAATAGGGTTATTTGGAACTTCAAAACCTTCAGGTTGTATCATATACATGTACTAAAATAATTTCTTATTATGTAACATTGTTTTGACATCTAATAGCACCAATCAATGTTTCTACTTTCAAAAGGATACCAAAACTTTTAATTTCTGATATACCAATAATTACTAACCCTAAAAGTGTAGTGAAGTGAAGGTGTGGGGTCTATCACTTGAGGAAGAACATTTTCTAGACTATTAAAAACTAATGGGTAGGTCTACATAACATTTCCACTAAGTCATGAATTGAAATATAAACTAAACACTTTACTAAATGAAGTGGAATTGGACTCTATCAGAAAATATGAAGATATGGGTATTGATATCAAAGGATATTTTTTCATTATATAAAGAAAATTTAACTTCACTCATAATATTAAATCAAATTAATATCCATGATACTTCTTAGGGTATCTAGTTCTACCTCTCATCTCAAACTAGAACTACCTAGGTCTTTAAATCCCAATTTCAAGAAATCTATAACAAACCTTGGAACATTAAGTATTATATAATAAAAATATAGTGGATTTAATTCATATCTACTCCCCACTCCCCTTTATCATATTGGGTCTCCTCCCATACCACCATCACTCTTTCTAAATGATTATAAATATGGAAAAAATTAATTGTAATTAAATACAAATGAATAAAAATAATTCACAATATTAGAAGAATTAAAAACATGGCATAATCATCCTTATACATCAACCCCACCCCCTCCCACAAAACCTAGAAACTCATATGTTGTTATTCATAAACCATGAAATAAACCAAGAATTGGAGAAGATGGAATATGAATATAACTATGAAAAAAATGTGTGTGGTAAAAAATAGAAATATCACTTGTATTTATTTTGAAAACCATGCATGAGTTTCACAATTAAAAAATGAAAAAAAATTATAAAAAATAATTCCTACCTACTTGGAACCTTGATATTCAACATTTAGATCCTCCTTGTTTTTCTTTCTTACTTTATTATACATTGATCTTACACTAAGATTACCCTCAGTAAGTTTCCAATCCCTATGACATGAACAACTCTTCTTTATTTATAGAAAAATGGAAATCATAATATCTCTCCTTTATCTCCTCTATATATCTTTCTAAATATATCTCATATCTTTTAACCATTTAATTTTCATGATGTCTATATTTATAATACTATTTGAAATCTCCATAAAAATATGTTTTAAATTATCTCTAAGAGATATATATTCATCCTTACAGAAAATACATATATTTTTATATCTACCTTTGTATCTATAATCGTATCCCTCTTATCTTGTATCAAATTAAAACTTCCTCAAAATATAGGTTGTGAAATCCATTTGTTATTTTCTTTTTAATTTATTAACAATATATCAACAAATCCATGTATGGAGGAGGAAATTTCAAATCTGTATATCTTTATAGAGATGTTTTCCTCGATGTGATCTATGTATTATGGAATAACATTAATATACTCTTATTAAATTATAGTATAACACAATAAATATAGTATAGGTTAACTCATATTTCAAACTTTCATCACTTTTTCATATTAACCACCTTCACTATCTAAAAATACCCTATGCCACAACCATTAAATTCCATGAATAAAAACCCTTATGTATCTCATTATCTGACCTTACTTTGTAAGAAAATCCCCTACACCACAACATTATCTTCAACATCTAGACCACAATGAAAGAAAAATCATGATAATGCATCCTCATCATGATTCTTCAACCTCTCTTGGACACCAAAAGTGTAAATTAGTGGCCTAAGACAAAGGAAAATCATCATATTAGCTTCTATAAGGAACTGTAATGTGTATTTTATCTTTTATTTCATCCATTCTCATTATTCTAGTGTGGCTCAAGCCCCTTTTTTCCAGAAATGTAGGTTTTTGTGATGTAGAAAAAAATATGAAAATGTATTATCCAAGGTGGATGATGTGATAACACTTCAAAGAAAAAACATTTTTTTTAAAATGATAAATATTTCTTAAGTTTAAGAATCCCAAATCCTAATTAAGTGTGGTAGTGCAGCTCTTAATAATAGATCATGTTCCATGAATTTCTCATTAAATTCTGACTGGAGCTACTTGACTCTTATGACCATCCATTTCTAACCCCCATAGTGAAGTTATCTACCTTGTTCCCTTATGTGTGCCAACTTACACCACCACTTCTCCTAGTTAGATATTTGTATGCACTCTCCTTTATTCTAGTTCCTCCTCTATTTTTATCCATTATCCATGTTTCATTCAGTCACTTTTTCCAAAATAGAAACAAAAATTCTTTCCTTTGTTAAAATCACTTAAAATATAATAAAAATATATTATTTATCTTTTATTTCTCTAAAACAACCATTTCAATTATTAATTACCCTAAAAATAAATAAAAAATTGAATATATGATAAATATATCTTAAAAAATAATTTAATTAATCAATTAAAACAATACTAAATCTATGTATAAATTCAATCTAAATCCTCCACACTTAAACCTTTTTTTCCATCAAGAAAAAATATCAACATAGATCACAAAATAACATCATAATACCAATATTCAGACTCTATGTAATAAAATTGAACAATTTTCAATCGGAAGAATGAAATTGTAAGCATTATATAAATTTATTTTTTTCAAATTTTCATTTTTCAAAGAAACCAATCAATCATGTATTTAAATTTTCTTCTTTAAAATTTATTTTTTATCCCAACTTCCATTTAATACACTTAATTCATCATTATTAAGTATTCCAATTTTTATTTACCTCACTTTTATTTTTTTACACTCCTAACTCAAGGTAAAAATTTAATAGAGTTTTGGATCATACCTCTAATACATTCTCTTAACCATAAGATTTCATAGGATCATAAATTTTTACTTCATAAATAAAAATATCATAAAAAATCATGAGGGATTAGTGTTAATTATTAAGCGACTATAAGGCTTTAGGTAGGTAGGTAAATGATTTTAAAACACATTAAACTAAAAAATTAGGTTTGGATCATTAGAACCTTTCTTGATATATAAAGTTAAAGAACAATAAAAATGTTCTCTTTAAATTTACATCTCCCTATTCTATAAAACACCAAGTAGGTTCATGAATTCATGAGAGAAAAATGAATTATATATGAACCCTCTCATTTTTTCCACTTCTTAACTTTTTCTATTATTTTCAAACTAGTTTATCAATTTTTTCAAAATTTATGCTTAATAAAATCCTCACATCCACCACCCAACCCCAATGATCAAGATAAATTGTCAATAAATCATTATTTTTTACCCTCAAAATACACAACCCATTTTTCCCCAAATTTTTTTCTTTTTTTCCTTTTTTTGTTTTGGAACTGACATTTTTTATTTTTTTTCTCAAGACAAAGAAAAAATAAAGTATAATGATTAATAATAATGATAATTAAAAATAACCAAGGAATCACCTTTCATCTCTCCTCCCAATGAAACACATCCCTTGTAATATAAACAACCACTCCCCCACACTAAAACCATGTATAATAATGTAAAACACAAATAGTAGGGTAAGAAAGGATAAGATCGTCTTGTAATTTGGATCCTCACTAACAAGGTAACTCAGGGTTTCTATGGGATTAAAGAAGGATAAATGTTAAGGTAGGACTTGAGGATAACAGATTACAATAAAAAATGGCTCAGTAATACTAAATGTGACTTTGTATAATCATATATTTAAAAATATTCCAATACAAGTTCTAAAAGTTTGATAATTTCCAAGTTTCACTTAAGAAAAATGTATAAGAAAAATGGAAAATATTAGGTTTAAAATCCTCTTATAAATTTAAAACATATTAATTTTGAGTGTAACCATGCGATTTTTAGTGAAAATTCAAAAACTTTTTTTAAAATATCAGAGAGGTGACAATAAATAATATTAAACAACACTCCCATTTTTACATGAATCTTTTTTATGTCCTTTTCCATTTAAATTTATGCATTTCCATTATGGACCTACAAAATAAAACACCAAAATAAAAGAACATAGTCTATGCATTTAGGCTTAAAAATACAGATAGATATCAAAACTACATCCTAAAATTCCGAAAATAAATAAATATAAATACCTATAAAAAAATAAATAAAAACCTAGTTTTACTCCCAAAAATATCTTTTTTTAAGTTTGTAAAGTTTTATCTTACCTTGTGAGAACATTTAATGGGAGTATGGTATAAATCTAACCATATCATATTTAACTAATTCTAACTTTTTTATGTATCAAGGTTGCTTCCTTTCCAATTCCTCTTCCTTGAAATCTTCTTCAAACTATGGTCAGTAGAATAAAAAAATTGGATAGATATTGCGATTAGATAATAAGTATTTGGTTTTTCTATACTTGGTACCCCTCCTCCTTTTCCTCTTAATTTGGATCCACTTATTCAAAATATTTAGTATATATTTTAGAATCCATAATCATTTCTTCTTGTTTTTTATCTTTTGTGGACTCTTCCTCTGTAACTTACTCTTCATCAGTTCCATCAATTGAAGGTGTTTCTCCCACCCAGGGTGTTATTTCATTATTAACTTTATCATTAGAAGACTCCTCAAATTTGACCACCAACTTGGTGTTGTCGTCGACTCTTGCATTTAATTTAAAAAAAATAGCTTATTCATTTGGTAAATCCTTTAATTTGGATGGATCCTTTTTGATTTTATATATGAGTTAGAATAATTCTTCAAACATTTCCTCTATGTATGCAAGGTATTATTCATTAGTGTTATATCTTTCTCTAATTCTTCTAGTGTGGAGTGGGTGTGGATCACTTCACTTATTTTAGAATCTCATCTTGAGTATGCAATTTTTTTTGACAAGGAGACCTAATTTCATCACCATATGAAAGTGGGACATCATCATGAAAATTTTCAAGCACAATTAAAAATATAACCTATCATTTAAAAAATGAAAAAAAATGAAAGAAAAATCATAAGATAAAAATAAAAAAATGGGGTAAGAAAAGACTTGGTCTAATTAACTAAATTATCGACTATCACTAATTCATTTATCCATAGTAATAGTTATAAAACCTAAAACCACTAAGCAGTGTTGTTTCTTATGATAGTATTCCTAATATTAGAATTTATGTTATCCCAAAAATCATTAACCCTAAAATTTTAGTGAGGTGAAAATGTTCATAAAGTAAAAAAAAATCTACTACTCAAAAGAATGTGCTCCATGCATGGCCTTAATTTCAATTTTTACATTCACTGCTTCACCAATAGATTTCTCCTCCCATGTAGTACTCACAACACTAGTATATCTTTTCCACCCCTCTCTTCATCTCAATTATCTACTAGATGGAACCCGGACCTCACTTATGCATGGAGGTCCTAATTCACCCATTTTGGTCTTGTATTGTGTTGTCTCTTATAATGACATTCTTCGTCAGCCCTCTTGAATCTCCCAAATGTGCATTCCCAAAATCTTTATGAATCAATCGATCAATATCCCTGATGGAATCTTATTGTTTATTGAGGTTTTGTATTTTACCTTCAATGACTCATTAGACCTTCTCTGGTGGACATTGGTGGCAAGGTTTAGATCGTACAAGCTATCACTCCCTCTCTTTCAGAATTTTATGGGGTCTTGGGGTATGGATTCTCCATCCCAGGTATCTACCCTAAATCAAAAATCCATCTTCATAGTGTTGTCTTTTAAGGAGTATTTGGTCTAACCATTGTATAAGGCTCTAAATTCTATATGGGTTTGGCACATTAATCTCTCCCTATGGTCGATGGAGGTTCACTTTGGCGAGAAACTCCCCTCGCATGGTGGTGTGGATTAATCTTCCTGGTCTCCCTCTCCCATTTCAAAATGTCTCTTTCCTATGCACCATTGGTGATTAATTAGTAGGTTTACTTTGTCCAGTTGATCATACCCTTTTCTTTGAGGAATCAATGGTAGCTAGGATTTGTGTTGACCTAGATATATCTCATCCAGTTCTAGACAGGATCCACCTTCGGGTGCAAGACTTGTTCAATTAGACATAAGAACTTTACTATCCCCTACCTCCTAGGATTTTCACTTTTTCTATATTCAATATAATTCTATACCTATTTACAGGAATCATAGTTCATATGGTTCTTGTGTCCATCATGATCCTTCAAGCAATGGTGGGGTTTCCTTATTAGATGATGGTGATATCCCCATGCCCAATTTAGGCCAAACGGAGCTAGTCTGTGATCGAGATGTCTCATTTTTCCGACATCTATCTTCTATCTAGCAGTGAGTACCAAGAGATATATCATTAGGATCCTTTCATTGGATCTTTCGCTTCTTTATTGGCCTTTGTTCCTTATAAGGCACCAATCTTCTTGTCTCCCTCCAATGGATGTTCTAGGGACCAATCAAAATTCTATAAAGCTTATGTCTAAGGAAAGGCCATCGTGTTCAGATTATTCCCTGCCTAACATTTCATTCCTAGGTACCATGTCCCTTCCAAGTAGGAAAAGGTCTTTCCACCACCAAGTAGCAGTTTATTATCACATCTAAAGAAGTGTTAGGTTTTATCATAATATTCTAATTCTCAGTTGATGTAAGAGGTGTCACCTCAGTAGAAGGTTTTTTTGGACTCCCCACTAGGTGGAAGGTGCATGTGATCACCCTCCAGGATTTAGTTTTCCTCTCTCTCTCCCATTTCCCATTCCAAGTATGTGAGTAAGTTTGATACCCATGCTCAAAAACCCCAATCTCCTAATAATTTTTCTCTTTTATCACCTTCCAAGGGAATGTACGCCTGTTCACAATACAATATTATAACATTTATATGCATGTTAACCCCCATAACCATCACATTTGGATATTTTTCAATATAAACATCTCAATGGACCTGATCAAGGCATCAGATCAGTTTTTTCACCACAACAATCATACATGGAACTTAAAACTCCTTTTTCACTTTTATCTGCAATATTTGTGATGTGTAAGTAAGGTAGTACCTATTGAATGCCTAAATATCTTTCAATATGGGGGAGTCATCATGGATTCATTTATGTGAAAGGAATATGGTGTTCTTTCACACTTGTATCAAGGAAAAAAGGTGGGTCATTAGACCAAACATTATACTTGGGCAAGGAACCTACACTGATGATAGAGGATTGATTGGATGTATGGACGAAACTTATTATAAATCAATTATTTAAGGTCTTAACCCATTCATGTAAGGTTGGTATCTAATATATTATTAATATATTATTTAACTTGTTCCTCATGTGGTTTATACTTCAAAAAATTCTCTCCTTGAAGTCATACCTGAAGAGAAGGAGATTTATGAGGTGATGTGTGGTCTTAACCCAGAGAGTATGCCATGCCTAGATTGTTTTCATGATTATTCCTACTTAATTCTTGTAATATAATCAATATTGATGTGGTTCATGTTATATAGTACTTCTTCAAGGGTGGAATCCTCCCTCATGTGGAAAGTGATACTACTTTGGTGTTAATTCCTAAGATCAACGACCCTTCGAATCCCCACCATTACCGACCGGTTAGCATGTGAAATTATACGTATAAGGTACTCACTAGTATGATTAATAGAAGGATATCATCTCATCTTCCCTACCGGATATCTAAATATAATCATGGTTTTGTGAAGGGGGTCTATAAAATAAGTAATTATGTTGGCCCAATAAGTGATCATTAAAATTAATCATGAGGTCCACGGTTCAAACATGGTAATCAATATTGAAATAGATAAAGATTATGACCCTGTTGAGTGGAATTTTATCATGAATGTGTTTAATGGAATGGAATTTTACTCCTAGGCCACTAATCTTATGTTCATGTGTTTTAGCTCCTCTTGGCTCTCAATATCCTTCATGGGAAAAATTGCATTTTTTTCAAAGAAATCTATGGGCTAACGCAACATGATCTACTATCCCCAACCATATTCACTAACACTGAATATGTTCTTAGTCACCTCATCAATGAGATCATTTTTAGGGTAATTTGCTTCCCTATAAATGTTGGTCACATTCTTTCACCATCTCTGACTTAATTTTTGCAGGTGGTACCATAATATTTGAAAATCCTAACAAAAGATCAGTCTGTGGAACCAAAAAAATCTTAAAGATATTGAAAACATAGTGGGAATGATATTAATTGTTTGAAGAGTATTTTCCACATTTCTAAAAGATTCTCATATAGGAGAGTATCTTCTCTGACTAAAATTCTTGAAATGTATAGAATATACTTCTCTATGGATTACCTAGGTGCCTCTATTACCCCAAGGTGTCCCCACATCCATTACTTTGATAAAATAATCGGATGGATCATAGGAAGAATTTTGAATTGAAAAAATAGATATATATCCTTTAGAGGAAGAATCACTCTAGTAAATAATGTTCTCTCCTCTATTTAAATCCATGGTCTTTCATCCATTAAGGTCCCAAAGAGAGCTATCTCTCACATTTATAATATCCTATCATCATTTATCTGGGACATAAATATGGAAGTTGGGCATCATTAGTCTTCTTGGGCATGAATGGATATGACCGTGAAGAAGGGAGGCATTAATATTAAAAATCTGTCAGATACGCTTCAATGTAAGCATGTGAAGGTGTCATGGGAGGTCCTTGAGAAATGGACCCTATGGGGTATTTTTATGGAAAAGAAATATATTGGGGACATGGCCACAATGAGAGGGAGACCGCAATATTTATTATTGGTCCAAGTGAGTAACTAATGCGGGGGTGAATTAAATTCCCAATAATAGTTTTGTCAAAAACATGTTTAAATAAAATCCCCCATTTAATTTTTTAAAAATTAAAATTTATCCAAAATAGAAGATCGATATAAGACATAATATTTTAACAAATTTATTAAAAGATTTATTAATTCTCAGTTAAAACAATTTTTAAAAACACTTTAAATTTTAAAACCAATTTACTAAATCAAACACTTATATAAACACTAATTAAGACAAAATATTAGAGTATTATATTTTTTTATAGTTTAAATCATATTAAGTTTCAAATATTAGAAATAAAAAATTAATATTAAAATTAAAAGCACAATAGAAAATGAATACAAGAGGTTCAGTATCAATCCTATACCTAATCCTCTCTGCTTGGAAATGACCTAATACAAATTATTTTATATAAATATAAACTTTGATACAAAACCTGTATCGAGCGTACAATAGTCAAAATTTCTAGGCCACATTGGATCTCTTACATAGTAATCATGAGATTACAAAAGATAACAAGACACACAAGGACCTCTTCCACAATAATTATGAGAGACAGGAGTAAAAATTATTTGAGAATATATCTATGTATCTTTCAATTTAAAGCAGGAGATAGTGTGTGTGTAGAAATACAAAGTATAAACACACTTGTAGTAATATAAAGATAAATAAGAAAAATAGTATATAAGACTATATAAATGATGGTGATTCTCTTTATGATATGCTTTGTAGCATGTGACTCCTTGAGTGTAATTTTAAATGAATCTTGAGTTTCCTTTCTAAAAAGTAATGATGAAAAGAGTGCCATAAACTCTTTGTTTTGACTGTAGGAAGTAACTTAATGATCTTTTACCTTAATTATTCTTTTGTTGAGTGTAATCAAGATACAGTGTGCAATTTCTCAGAAAGTGGTACTCTCTTCGTGTATATTGTCTCTATGTTTATTTACAGTCATAAATTTAGAGAATCTCTATATGAATCACATGAGGGAGTCTGGTCCTTCTTTTATCAACAACATATAGGAGTGTCTTTGTGGAGAACAATCATCCATATCTACTCCTCAATATAACATTTGTAAATTTATTTAATTCATCTCTGTAAAGAATTTAAGGTATAATCATTAAAATACGTTTTGAGATTAAATTAAATCAACTATCTGTTAGAATTATTTAATTAAAAAAAATATAATGGTGTTCGTGAGTATTTAGAACACTTAAATAGGTCTATCGGTGTCTGAATCTGATGGTGATTGGATCTGTCGATAACTCAGGCTGGTGGTGAGTTAGTTCTGGCTATAAGTCAGGTTCAATGGTGAATCAATTCTGGCAGTAGTTCATCTCTACACTTATCCAATTTTCCATTCCAATAGTGAGTCATCCTCTAGCATTAAGTTATTCCTTACATTACCAATTTTACAGTCTCACAGTGATACATAGCTGATGGTAGGTGATTCCAGTACTTATCCAAACTTTTATGTTGGCGGTGAGACATTACAAGTGGTGAGATAATGCTAGCGATGAATCATACTTGGTCAAATTTCCATCTTGGTGGTGAGTCATCCTTGGTGGTGACTAATATCAATAGTGATTCAACATTGGTGGTAACTCTTCCTCAACAGTGAGTCTTTCTCACAGTTATCCAAAATTATTTCCAACATGTCTTATAGTATAAAATGTTATCATAAAATAAAAAGCTCATTAGTAGCATAATAAACATGATTTTGTGATCATTAAAATAAAGAGGCCAATAATATCCCCCTTTTTGATGGTCAAAAATCATAGAATTTTATATACATGTTATCCAAGGTAAATCATGATATTTTATATACCATGAAATAAAAATAAAAATTAAAGGATAGATAAGTATATTAAATGCAATTGGATAGGAAATAGATAAAGTAATCAAGAAAATAAATTCCATAAAGAAAATAAATTTTATAAACCCTTCTCCCCGTTTTGGGATTATCAGAAAGTAAAGGAGAAAGTAGATAACTAAAGAGAACAAAATAATAAGAACTATAGTGTTTTAATTAAAAATCTTCTAATGTTACATTCAAAATGTTTCTCACAAAAAGTTACAAAAACATCCCATAAAAGTAGTAACATAAAAGACAAAAATTCCAATGATCAACACAAATCAGGATGGGAGGAAGGAACTGAAGGATCTTTTCCTTTGATATTGTCTGAGTCAGAGGATGTAGCAACTGAGGTTAAGGTTATAGAGGGAAAATCTATAAGAACATCAGTCATAGTACAAGGCACTCAGATGATGACTGGTCTGAGGTGTTTCATGAATTCTATAGGAGAGAGAGAAAATGTTTGGAAATGGGCTGGAAAAGGTTCATGAGGGTTTCTAGTTACATTGGTTGATAAGAACTCCAGATCAGTAGCTATAGGGGTCAAATGAGTTGTAATTGGAATAGCCTCATGATCCACAATAACAATTCCATGAACATAAAGAAATGGTTTTGTAATATTTATGAAATCCAAGATTATTGAACCGCCTTTTTCCATTGCACTGAAAAAATATTTATTTTCTTACATAAACCACTTAAGCATTGGAGTCAAGACCTTCAATCGGTTTGGTTTCTCTTTAAAGGCTTGACTTATCGGAGGGATTCTCAAATTCTCTTCAAGATACTTGAAATGGGCATTTAGATCTTAATTAGAGTTTATCCTAGAGATATAATACTTTATTACATTGGTTATGGTTTCTCTGCCAAAATTCATGTCTTTAGAATAATCTTTAACCAACATGAGTACAGGATCATTATGATGTTAAAACTTCCTCAAACATTCCTGAGGTAAAGAGAGTATGCCACTTGAAGTAGCTCTAAGTCCTTCCCTGACAACTGACCTAAGCATCTCAACATACAAAATAGAAAGAGGATCATTGTAACTAGAAGCTATAGAAGGGATATTTTCCACCTTCTCAATCAAAGAATCCATATAAGCAGTAAAGTCTAATTATATCACTTTTATTATAGATTTCACAGGCTCCAAATCACTAGAAAGTTTCATATTTTCAATCTATACTTCCTGAATATGGTTCATCATTTTAGGTTGAATATTTTGAATCACCGGTCCAAAAAATACCTTGCATACTTTTAAATTAACATAGGTACCTGAGGCATTTTATTTCTTAACAAAAGACTAAAATCAAAAAGCATCCCCTCTTTAATGGATTCCAAGTTACTACTGGTGACAACATCAACTGAAACTTGTGGAAAATCATGGGAAGATATAGGTGCATGTGAAATGGTAGGAATATATACATTATAATGAAACCTTTCTAACTCGCCTATAACATCAATATGATAAATTAAGGATCCCAAAAGATCAATTGCATTACGAAGATGAGTTCCGCAATTCTTTGATGTGCTCCCATGAAATTATACCAATTCTTTAGACATGGGATCAATCCAAATTTTTTAGGGAATACTAAGAAACTCAACCATTGAAGGCTTTGTAGTTGTATACAAAACTAAAGAAGGTACAAAAATAGGGGTTTCAAAATATCTATGAACTTCACCTCATTTATCAATATTAGCAGGGTCAACTCCCAACTTCTCAATAACTAACTGCTCAATAATAAGAGAAACCTTCAAATTATCATCTAATGAATGTTCAATAACAGTCTACTCATCAACAATATGAACATCACCTATAATCTCACTAATGTCTATAAAAAAACTAGGATCAATTAGATTGCTTTCAAAATGTGGGGATTCATCCCCCTCAGCTGACGCATCTTTCTTTTCTCTAGCAGCTAGGTCCACTTCTTCAACTAGGATATCCCTTTATTATAATCTATAAATATAACCTCTAGGAAAAGGGACAAGAGCCTGAGATATTTATAAATCCTCAACACTAATTCTTCCACTGGAACCATCAGGGTTAGATCCTAAATCATCATATCCATTCTCATCACCATTACCATTTTCATCATCTCCCTCATCTTCATCATCTTCATCATCATTATCTTCACCATTTCCATTTTCCTCAAAATATTTGGAATTTCTTTTAAAATACTATTCACCTGATATCTTTGTCTCCTCCTCATCACTACCGTATTTTTAAATATTCTCTCTAATTGGGATTCTTATAGTAGGACTATGATCACTAAATTTGATAGAAAAGGGAATTTTTTACAAGTCCATATTACTTCCTTCATCTATAGAAAACTCTTTCTCCTCTTCATCTCTATAGGTAGGAGACTCTTCTTATTCTTCTTCATCATAATATTCCACCACTTCATCTAGTTCCAAAATAGGGTCTATAAGGACTTTTGGTCTTCAAGGATGGTCAACTGGGTTGAACTCACCATAAATGTTTTCACTATCAGCTACCCATTTCTTTTTCCAGGGGTTCCAACTAATTTTTATTCCAATATAAATAACTCTTGTGATAAAAAAAACACCACATCTTACTATTGATTCTTTACATTATTAAACTAGACCTTTTTCTTTTATCATAACAGAGATAAAGTTTGGTTAGATCATAGAATTTAACCTTAAAGATGGATTGGTTATTTATCATATGTAAAGAATAAGGTATTTATAGAGATTAATCTTCACACCTATTTTCATCAAACACAATAGGTACACATATTGGTACCTCATGGCAGGGAAATATCCCTTCCTTGTAAAAATCATATGCTGGATGAAGTTGAATGGAATCCTACAATCACCATCAAGTTCAGAAGCTACGAGTTGTCTCAAAATTCCATCTCCTATTAACTTAGCCAAAGCTTCTTCATAGATAAAATTCTCACTAGAATCTCAAACAGTTCCTTGATAAATTTTTTATCCCTTTATGAAGATATTTTAGACAACCATCCCATTATTTTGATGAAAAAAACAACTTTGTGACCATTAATCCTTGTTCACAACCAATATTCATTTTCTTCAAAATAGAACTCAATAAACTGATAAAATTGATAAACCAACCTCAGATAAAAAGTCATATCATTAAATGAGAACCATTCTATCCATACTTGGTCTTAATTTACTTTCAGCACTAATGATTTTATGGATATCATCCATTATTCTTGAACTACTTTCTCGGGTACTAAAAACCTCTTCAAAATCTCAGGATTTACAGAATCTACAATGGATAAATGACTGGATTCACCCTTAAACTTATTTTTGGGATACAACATGTCTAGAGAATACTTAGAAGCTCACTTCATTCTTGTCATGTAGATCAGCTCGAAAATATTAGGCGATGGAAAGGAAAGGTTGATAGATATAACAAAAAGGTCACACTGGGCTCGAGAGAGAGGCGTGAGGGGTTGTGCATTGAAAATAGACAAAAAATGACATTTATATAATTTTGGATTTTAAGGATTCATAAAATAAAAAATAAAATTTTGGGATAAAATTTTATTCATATAATGAATTAAAAATAAAATAAATAAATAATTTGTAAAATAAAAAATAGCAACGGTGAATTAAAAATGTAAACAACAAAAAATTGATAAAGGCATGATATTTCCAACGGTGAGAGAAGAACAACGATGTGAATTTCCAATGGTGTGACATTTCAAAATAGTGATACATTCACAATGGTGAGATATCCTCAATGGTGATACATTCACAATGGTGAGACATTCACAATGGTGATACATTTCACTAGTGAGTCCCAGAAAATTAAACTCAACCAAAATTGATCATACCTAACTCATGTCTAGTTAATCCTCTCATAATTCAAAGGATTGGTGAATATATCAGCAATATGATGTTAAATACTAATGTATTCAAGAGTTATTCCACCCTTTTGAATATGATCTCTCAAAAATTTATGTCTTACAACGATATGATTTATTCTATAATGTTACACAGGATTATTAGAAATATTTATTGTACTTTTTGGTCACAATTTATGGGGTCATTTCAAAATTGATATCAAAATTCTAGCAATGTGTGTTTCATCTATAAAATTTGTGCACAATAGCTACTTGTAGCTATGTACTCAACTTCGACAGTAGAAAGTAAAACAGAATTATATTTCTTAATACACCAAGATACTAGTGACTTGATTAAAAGTTGAATTATTCCATAGGTTTTTTTATCTAACTTACAACCATCATAATCAGCATCATAATAACTGAATAGATTAAATTATTTTCCTCTTGGGTAAAACTGACCTAATTTGTTAGTATATTTGAGCTATTTGAAAATTATTTTTATAGAAAGTAAGTGTGAATCTTTTGTATTTGCTTAAAAATCATAACTCATACACACACTGAATGTAATATCGGGTCAGCTAGCAGTCAAATATAGAATACTTCCTATCATACCTATATTACTAGTTTGAGCCACTAGTATTCTAGATTCATCAAGGTCTAACTTACAGGTGGTACTAATAGGAGTATCACTACTCTTATTGTTATCCAAGTTAGAACATTTAAAAAGATCCTTATTATATTTAATTTGATTTAAAATAGTTTCTTATTTATTTTTAAAAATGTGAAAACCAAGAAAGAAATTTATTTCTACCATTAAAATCATTTCAAATTCATTTTTCATCATTTTTAAAAAATAAATACATAATAAAATTTGAATATCCAAAAAAATATCATCTACATAAATTTTTACAATTAAAAAATATTTTGAAATTTGTTTTATAAAAAGGGTAGGGTTAGTTATACCTTTTGAAAAATATTTTGAAATAAGAAAAGAGTTGAGCCTATCATAATAAGCACTAGGAGCTTATTTCAAACCATATAACAATTTTTTAAATTTTAAAAACATTATTTGGAAAATGGGTATTTTGAAAACCTTGGGGTTTGTTCAACAAAAACATCCTCAGTTATATACCCATTTAAGAATACACTCTTGAAATCCATTTGATAAAGTTTTAAATCAAAATTTGATGCATATTCTATTAGTATTCTAATAGATTAAAGTTTGGATATAGGTGAAAAGGTCTTTTCATATTCTATTCCTTCATCTTAACTATACCCTTGTGCAACATGTCTATCCTAGTTTCTTACTATAGTTCCTGATTCATCAACATTGTTACTAAACACCCATTTAGTGCCTATAGTCAAGGTGTATTTGGGTCTATCCACAATTTCCCATAATTTATTCCTTTAAAATTGATTTAATTATCCTTGTATATCCATTACCTAGAATTTAACAATGATTTCATCAATAATGTTCTTTGGTTCTAGTTGGGACAATAAAGGTTGATGTTTAACCAAATTTCTTAGAGAATCTTTAGTCTATGTACCTCTATCTAGGTCTCTAACAATATCATCTATAGGATGGTTTTTAAGAATCCTAAAAGCTCTAGAAAAAGTGTGGCTAGTCATCTATGGGCTCTCTATAGGTTCAAGTTTAGGTTCTAGATGTTCATCAGAACTGGATGCTTTTTCTTCTTGATTTGTAGCAGAATCGAAAGATTTGAAATTTAAGTTCAAATAAGATAAATCATCCTCAAGGTTTTATAAGGGGGTATTTGGTTGATGTGGATATGTCTCACCAAATTTTATATGAATAGACTCTTCCAGAGTTTTGGACCTTTTATTAAAAACTCAATAGTATTTACTGGAGATTGAATAACCAAGGAAAATTCATTCATTACTTTTGGAGACAAATTTTTCAATATTATCCCTAGTGTTAAGAATAAATAATTTGTAACCAAAAAACTCTCAAATAATTAAACTTAGGATTCCTACTATTCCAAATATTATAAAGGGTCTTCTTCAAGATAGGTCTAATTAAAACATTGTTAATTATATAAAAGGATATATTCATAGCCTTTGGCCAAAATTATAAAAGTAATTCATATTCATTAAATATAGTATGGGTTATCTCTTGAAGTGTTTTATTCATTCTTTCTATAACTCCATTCTTCTAGGAATAATAGGAGCATAGAATTTATGACTATAGACATTTTGTCAGAAACAAGATTCAAATTATTGATTTTCATACTCATATCCATGGTCACTTATTAGGGTCTTAATTCTATGTCCACTTAAGTTTTCTATAGATTTAGAAAACTTAGTAAAATAAGAACATGCTTAACTCTTGTAAGATAAAAATAATACCCAAGTATACCTAAAAATATAATCTACTAGTACATAAACATAGTGATTCCCATTTATACTAGAAACTCTAGAAGGTCCAAACAAATCCATATAAACCAACTTCAGAGGTTGAGAAGTTGAAACTTCATTATTTAATTTAAAATAAATCTTGGGTTGTTTCCATTTTTTGATAGGGGTTACAGATTTTATTATTTGGGAACTCAAGTTTTGGTAGATCCTTGACTAAACCTTTCCCAGTAAGCTTCCTAAGTGAGTGAATATTAAATGGCCTAGTCTCCTATGCCAAATCCAAGATTCTTTATGAAAGGAACTCAAACAAGAAACATTTTGAGAAACCAATGAATTAACATAAAAAGCATAAACATTCTCTTTCCTTAAAGTAGTAAATATTAAATCATTTTTAGAATTAAAAACAATGCATGGATTGTTTTCAATTTTGGTTGGATTGTTTTCAATTTTGGAATGAAAACCATCATATCACAATTGTTAAATACCAAGTAGGTTATATTTCAAACCATCAATAAATAGTAATTAGGAAATTAAAACTAAATTGGTGTTTCCAATTTGGTCAAGGATGATGATATTTCCTTTAGTATTGTCACCAAATGTGGCATGACCACCATTAAACTTTATTAGGCTCTTGAATCTAGAATATTATCCTATAATATTCCTTTAATATCCACTCCCTAAGTACCATATACTTCTAAGAGATCTCTTGAACTAGTTTCCCTATAAAACAAAAATTATACAAGGAATGATTTTGGTACCCAGATTTTTTTGGGTTTAGATGTGTTAGTAATCAGGGATTTTGGAACCCACATTTGTTAAATAGGTCTCTTATAAATAGAATGTATGATTCTTTAAATAAACACTTTTTTAGTTCCATTATAAAAATAACTGATAGTAGAGATTTCATATTTCTATTTAGGTACAAATGTGATATTAACTATTCTTATCTATCCAAGTTGATATCCTATACCTATAACATATTTTGGAGCAATATATTTCCTTAATATTTTAGTTAGAGTTTCTCTACCATTAGTAAATATTTACAAATCTTTTTTAAGTTTCTCATTTTGACATTTTTAGTTCAGTATTCTCCTTTAAAGACTAAGCATTATTCTATTTATCAACAGTAATATTGGTTTTAATACTATAAGAGAGAGAATATTGTTTCTTCGGAACTTTATATTTATCCTTAAGTATATTTAAAGATTACTAAATAATTTTTTTAGTATTCAAACATTTATTATTGAGATATATAATCACTAATTGGTTCATTTTCAGAGTGATTAGAGTTAAATATAGATAAATTATTAGATACAGTAGGTACCTCAAAGACTTTTTTTATGAAGCACATATTGGTTCGGTCAAATTTCTCTTCAGGAGTAGAGTTCAAGTCACTAGAGATATCCGTAGAGGCACTCCAAGTTTCTTTCATGGATTTATTGAATTTTTTTTCCTTATCCTCGTATTTATTTTTTGTTTCAATTTTGGATATTCTTCCTTAATATGTCCTTTGTGCTTGCATTCATAATATGTAATCTCATTTGATTTATCCTCTCTTTTCCAATCCATTTTGCAGTTGCCTTTTCTATCATACTTTCCTTTATCACTAGGCTTTCTAAAAAAATTCTTCTTTCTATAGAACTTTTTGAATCTTCTGGCCAGATGGGACATTTCCCCATCATTTTCTGGTGGTGAATCATCATCACTATAACTCTCATATTTTATCTTTTCCTTTTATTTATGTTTGTATGCACTGGTCTTGAAGGATATATATTTTCTTTTGGGTTCATTTTCCTCTTCTCTATTGACTTTCATCTCTTCTTCATACATCATTAACTTACTAATTAACTCCATAATTTTTTGGTTTCTAATATCATAGGATTCTCTGATTGACATAGATTTACCTATTCATCTTTTAGAAAGTCATCTAAGTAGTCCCATAATTTGATCCTTATCAGATACTGGATTTCCCAGGGATATCTTGGTGTTCACAATTTCATTTAACCATAGATACATTTCTGAAATTAATTCATCAGGATTCATCTTAAAATTATCATATTCAATGGTATAAGTATTTAATATCATCTCCTTAACATTTTTTATTAATTCATGTGAAATATCTAAATTATCCCATATTTCATTGGTAGTTTTACAAAAAGATATTATATTTAATTCTTCATCTCGTAAGGAAAAATAAATTCCATCCATTACTTTGAAATTATTATTATAAGATATATTGGTAGAATCAATCCAATATTTTATAAGACTCTTAGTAAACTCATACTTATTTTCAATAGCATTCCAAATTTCAAATCCCATACTCTTTATATGAATTTTCATCTTTATATTAGATTGAGATTAATTATTACCATTGAATAAAGGAGGCATATTGGTAGTATAACCTTCTAGTTTATTATCCATTTAAAGAGATAAATTTAGAAATGATAGAAATTTATGATCTTTAAAATAAAACTAAAATCACAGTTAAAAAATGTATTTTGAAAAAACATTGAAAAGATATTATACCAAATGTTGGTCTAAGTGAGTAACTCAAAGGAGGAATTAATTTAGTATTATATAAAAAAATTCAAAAAAGTTCAAATAAAATCCCCCAGTTAATTTAAAAATGTCCCAGTTATCCAAAATAAAATATCTATATAAGATTTTATATTTTAATATATTTCTCAAAAAGTTTTTTTAAGGCTCGGTTAAAATACTTGTTAGAACCACTTTAAATTTTGAAACCAATTCACTAAATCAAAAACTTATATAAAAACTAATTAATACTAACTATCAGATTATTATATTTTTTTAAAATTTAAATCAGATTTGGTTTTAAATCTTAGAAATGAAACAAAAAAAATCAAAATCAAAATCAAAATGGAAAATGAATACAAGATTTTTTTTCCCAAGCTGAGACTTATCCTCTCCAGTTGTAAATCACCTGGTTCCAAGTAGTTTATATAAATATAAACTTCAATCCATATCCTATATTGAGTGTACAATATTCAAACTATTTGGGCTAGATAGGACCTTTTATAGTAATCGTTGGATTATAAATGATAACAATCCATACAGGGACATCTTCCATAGTAATCAGGGGAGACAGGAGTAAAAAGTATTTGAGAATATATCTATGTATCTTCTAGTTTAAATAAATAGATATTGTGTGCGAGTGTAGAAATATAGAGTATACACACACTGCTTATAATGTAAAGATAAATAAGCTAACAAAGAATATAAGAGTATAGAAATGATAGTGTTTCTCTATATAATATGCTCTGCATCTTGTGACTCCTTGAGTGTAGTTTGAAATGCAGCTCGAGCTATCTTTCTAAAATGTGTTTTAGAATAGAGTTTTGTAATCTTTTTTTTTATGGCTGTAGGAAGGAACTGAATGATCTTTTTTCTCAACTCTTCCTATATTGAGTGTAATCAAGATATAGCATGCAAGCTCTTATAAAGTGGTACCCTCCTTGTGAATATTGGATCTATGTGTATGTCCACTCATCTATTCAGTCCATATCTGTATGTATCAAATGAAGGATTCTACTATTTATTTTATTAGTATCATGTAGAAGTTTCTATGTGTTAAATAATCATCCAGATCTACTGCTTGTACTAAGATCTAACAAATTATTTAATGCATCTCTATAAATCATTTAAGAAACAGCCAAAAAAATATGTTTTGTTATTAAATTCAAAAAAATATATGTTAGACATATTTAATTAAAAATAAATAGAATAGTGGCAGTGAGTCTTTAAAATAGTGACACATATATGGAGGTGTTTTAGTCTGATAGTGACTAGATATGGTGGTGACTCGGGCTGGTGGTGAGTCATGTGTGGTAGTGAGTTAGGTTCAACAGTCACTCAAGTATGGAAATAGGTCATCTCAACACTTTTCTAATTTTCCTATCCAACATTGAGTCATCCTCTAGTAGTTATTCATTCCATAATTTACCAATTTTACATTTTGGTGATGAAATATAGCTAACGGTATGTGATTCCAATACTAATCCAAATTTATATACTGGCGTTGAGCCATTGGTGATGGTGAGACAATGCTGGCGGTGACTCATACTTTGTCAAATTTTCATATTGGTAGTGAGTCATCCTTGGCGGTGACTAATATTAAAATTGATCCATCCTTGGTAGTGACTCAACCTCAATGGTGAGTCTTTCTCACACTTATACAAAATTACATACAATCTATCTTATAGTATAAAATGCTATCATAAAACATAAATCTCATTGGTAACATAAAAAAAGATTTTGTGATCATTAAAATAAGGAGGCCTTCATTTATGTTCTATCATTTATCCTCATATCTTGATAATTAAAATCCATATTTAATAGATCATGGGAAAGGGAGATATCTCTCTATGGAATCATAATTGGGTAGGAACCACAATCTGTTTCCCTAGATTCCCTATTCTAGATATCACTTTCAGGCATGCATGCATCCACTAAAGATTCATCATCGAAACCGTACTAGAAAATCAATAAAGGGATATCTTTTACCTCATTGAGTTAAATAATAAACCATATAAGTGTGTCTTTACTAGATCCTCATCATGTGAATTCTTAGTGAAGGTATTCAGAAGGGTGATTATGCCTCATGACCACGAGTAAAAAAGGGGTGATGTGTTATGGTGTAAGGAGATCCTAGTAAAATATAGTTTTATCATATAGAGAATCAAGAACCAAGTGGTACACACTAATGAAAACATTAAACGCATGGGTATTAACCTTGTATCAAGGTGTTGGTGCTATAGGGACCATCGAGAGGAGATCTCAAAGCACCTTTTCTTTGGAGGTGATTGGGCTCATTAGAAGTGGAGAGAGTTTATATATTTTACTACTCCCCCACCATAACTTATAAGAATCTATTTTCTTGACTGCTGGTTCCAGGTTGTGGGAGAAATAGGCCCAGAGAAGAATGATTGAACACTAGTCCTCCTTGTAGGCTATTGGTTCATCGGGAAGGTGCAGAACTCGGCTCAGGTGGATAGAATTTCATGCATGTGGTGATCTATTATAATCAGAATTAGAAACCTCCTGATCTACATGATCTTCCTATTCAATAATTTGGATGAATCACCTACCCTCAGGTCACTCTTAGTTGGAAAAGCCTCCATCTCCTCCACCATGAGTTCCAATCAGGGTCTCTGGGATTGATGGAATCCCCATTATTTTGGCCCCAAACTCAACATAGATGGTTATTATAGTATGGGAATCAAGAGGGGTGGTGGTGTAATTTGGGATATTTGGGTAGGGGTCTTTTTTGTTTTTTTAGCATGCTTTGGTATGGGGTTCCCTCCATGCAGAAGTGAGGGTGATGGACACAGGCCTTCAGCTATGCAGATAGAATAATATCAATCTGTAGGTGGTAGAGACAAACTCTATAAAGTTTTACAATTCCCTTTGTGGCTTAGGAACCATCCCTTAATTGATTTCCTATACCATTTATCAGTGCATGGGTCACATAAATAAAACAATTAGTGTCCTTTACACTTGGAAATAGGGTAAAAAAATTCATATTTTATAATATCAATGGTCTGTTAAGGATAAATGATTATGTGCATTCCTAGAATGAGATCTTTACCAGCTGAGGCAGTGGACCTTGTGAGAGGGGATGAACCTGGGCTGTATTATTATAGGATGTCACATGCCTATCGTGGGATGTGATAAAAACAAATAATACCTAAGTTAAAATGTAGTATATTGGTTAACCTAAGTCGTCTCTAGAGAGGAGTGCACAACAATTATATTTGTCACTTAAATTTAAGAAAGAAGAAAAGGTTGCTTTTGAAATTGTTTGGGTTTAAAAAATAAATCAAGAAATAAAAAGAAAGGTTGAACACTAATAAATGAAGATAGTGATGGGGTCAGGGTAGTATTCACTTTTTAAATGTCATCATAGTAATAAAGATCATATTCCCTCTCTTCCTTTCTCATAACAAATGAAAGACTCCTTGATCAAGTTATTAATCACCCGTGGTTAAAGAAACAGATGAGACTCACTCCTATCTGAATGGAAGTTCATAAAAAATCCCAAAAAAAATAAGGCAATTCCCAATCGAGAATTTTTGCTCCTTAAAACTCTAGAAAAATTTTAATAGTTTCACACACGTGCCAATGATCGCTAGACACTCACCACCTAACACAATCTGCTCGATCGAGACAAATTTCACTAAGCGGAGGGAGATTAAAATTCTTTAACAAAAGATATTAATAATGAATACACCAAAATCAAAACACGATTGCATTAAGATAATTTGGAAATAGTGATAATAGAAGTCATTCAAAAGAAAAAGAGGATTTTATATTTAATCACAAAACTCCGACATTAAAAAAGTAAAACTCCCCCTTCCCCGATCACTCAAAGGTTTTACCCCTCCATGTGAAAGGTAATAGAGTTGAAAGGGGAAGAATAAGACATTACAAAATAATGGAAAAGAAAATAAATAAAATAAAAAGCCTAAAATTTTTCCTTCTTGGTGTCCCAGAAGGAATGGGATGAAGAATGGGATGATTTGAGAGGGGGGGCCTCTCCTCCTTTTATAGCCAGAATTCTTCTCCTGGATGTTGAAGTGTTTTATCCTCGTTAAATGAAATCCTCACACATTTAACCCTTATTGAATTTTTTTTATAATTCCCTTATGTGTTTCCCCTCAAAATCTCAAAGGATTTGGAAAAGTATTCCTAGTATTATTCCAGTTTTACTCTCACAATTTATTCTGTACTGTCAGACTCATCAAATCACAAACCTCCAGATTAGGATGCTTTAATGAACCTTAAAACAGACAATTACCGTGTCATTTCCTTAATGAAAGATGTTTCCCAACTCCTTCCGCGTCAATCCACCAAATTCTACAACAATTGGGCCCACAAATAATGAGTTATGGGCCTCACATCAAAAATCAGCAGAACTGTAAATAGTTTTCTTGAAACAGCTTGTGATCTTCTTCTGAGCTTCCATATGGTCGATTCTGCTTTAGGTACAAAAATAGTAAATAAATATATAGATGCGCAAAAGCTGGAAAATAAATATTTTTTCAATTTTTATTAGTGTAGAATATGTTATGTCCAAATTATAGAAATAATTTAAAATAGTTAAAAATATGAAATGGGCCATTTTTACTATTCAGCTCAAAATAACACCAATATCATAAAAATGAAACAATTCATCTTAGAGTAAAACTTTTTTGGGTTTAAAAAAATTAAATTCAATGTAAATTTAATTGAAAATATTTGCTCTATCAATTCCCCCACACTTAGCACTTGGACTCCCAAACAAGTCAAAATCAAAATCAAAGCAAAGCAAATTCAAAACACATGTCATTGAGATCCACCAATTGCAAACCAATAAATAAAATATATCATTTCTCATAAATAACCATTATTCCAAGTTCTCAAATCAGATCATTCAATATTTTTCCTCTTCATTTCTCCTCCCATGCACACAAGACAGCAACCTCACATTAATTTTTTTCATCACAAATATCAATTTTTAACAAATTTTTTCTCATCCAAACCAATGCAAGGGTCACCATAGGTTTGAAAAACTCCTAATTCTCCACCCGATGTGAGTCAAGGACATGTGTTTATCATGAGTACTTTGTAGGGTTGTTCTGTGGTTTTTGGTAGGTAAGATTTTATGTGAAAAATTCTGAGTCCGAATGAGGAGGGTTTGGCTATTTTTGAAGCAAAATTGCACAATTCTGATTTTCACTCAAGTGTAGTATCCTCCTCTTCTCCTTTGTAAAAAAATAGGCTCCATCATCATTCAATCATCTCAGTATTTCAGCAGCAAAAATTTCAATCTTTTCAAACATGATTTTTCTTGAAAGCTCCAGATAAGCACAACTTTATTTTTACATCGGAAGCTCCAAAAAGGCACAAATTCTCTTATCATGAAAGCTCCAGAAAAGGAACAGCTTTTAACAAAATTAAATATTCAGTAGAAACATCAACTCTTCAATATTTTTTATTCCACCAAAAGTATCACCAAATGAGGTAGTACACCACAAGACATCTTCCCCCACACTTAAGTTCAACTCGATCAAGCAATTTCACTTCAAGAGCAGGTTGGATAGGGAAATTAGCTTCTAATGTGGCTAACCTAACAGGATATTCATGGCTATAATGATTAATGTATAAGTTTGGAAATAATGAAAAGGATTATTTTTAAAATGGGCTTTAAAAAAATAAATGCCTCAATATTTTAAAACACATATACCCCAAACCCTCAAGTTTTGATAGGAATGAATCAAATTCTAGTTAAGACAATAATTGTCTGGTTCTCTCAAGAAGTGACGTGAATGAAAAGAATATATCAAAAATGGTTCATAATCCTCACAGCAAAGTGATTTCAAAGATAAAGACAGTGAAATGTGGCATGAGATTAAAAAATAGGAGTACTTTTCAGGAAATTCCCAAAGAATTGAACTTGAAACAAAATAATTTTCTGTATTCATTTAAGCTAAATTTCATTGAATAAATTGGTTCACTCAATGACATGGGTTTCAATAATAGAAATGATAATAATTTCAACTCAAAATATTTAATAACACCCCAAAAACTGGAAAAAAACACAAAAATTTAAAAACACACAATTTTTTAGTTTTTTTTTGAAAAACAAACACAAAATGAAAATCCTAAACTACAAAGGTTCCCTACCCCACACTTAAATGATGCAATGCTTTCGATTAATTCAAGTGGATTTAAAATTTAAGTAGAATTTAAAATGAATCACAGCAATAAGTAATTGTAAAAGATATGTACAACCTGACTTATTGGTAGTGCAATATTGAGTTAATCTCCTAAGTGTTGCATACTAAAAACCAACAAGAAAAGAACAAAAGAAAACATAATACATTTATTAAAAGAAATGAAAATATAAATAGGATAAGAAAATAAGGATAGGTCTATGTTTAATCCCCATGTGGGCCATGGGTTTTGACTGCCTCCAGATGGGCAGTTCTAATCGGTTATCCCCAATATGAAGGTGGGTTGAGTTTCTTTGTGATGAACCAAAAAAACTTCTTCTTTACATCATGTGCTTCATCCTTTTTGTTGAGGACACCATGGGTATAGTACACCAAATCCACCCCTAGGACAATAAGATACAACTTTCTTGGTGGGTGTAGGACAATTATTGAGTCCTCATCTTTCTTGGTTTCCAATTTCACAGCCTCCTCTTCATTCTCCAGTGATTTCTGAAGGTATGTTGAATCATTGGAAAAATAAAAGGTAAATTCAGAGTGTAATTAAATTTGAAAAAAATTAAAGTATAAAGGATAAATATCAAATTCATCCCTTTCAAATTAAGCATCTTGTATCTCTTTTTCCTTAGGAAAATCCACTTTGATATCCTCGTGAACTCCCTCTGATAAATGATCAACATGTTCGGGGAGCTCCATATGTTCTTCATCAGGTGCATCATCTTTTTCTTCCTCATCCACCAAGACAATACAAGAGTTATCAGAATCTGAAAATTTCATAAAAGGGGAATTAGTACTTATTTCATATTCTATAAAATCAGAATGAAGAGAGTTTAGAAAAATATTATCTCCTTTAAGTGGCTCGACTTGAACTGATTCTTCAGTGTAAAGATCCTCATTGAGTTGAATTTCATTCGGTATAGGTAAGTAGTGAGGCTCCTCTATTTGAAAAATGAGTGGTGAATTCACTTCCCCCACTAGTTTTGATTCTAGTTCAGGTTGAGGTACTAGATCCAATGTAACATTCTCTATGTACTTCGATCTTTGATAATAAATGTTGACTTGATTCATCATGTCCACCAGTTCTTGAAGTGCGATACCTGTGATATGGCCATTCATCTTTCACTTGTCCAAAATAGTGAGTTCATCAAGCATTTGAAAAAGGGATTCCTTATAATTATGAACCATTTTTCCCTGAAACCATGATTAATTAATCCAAGAAGAATAATTTTTGTTGGTATAAATCATGGAATTTTTATAGATTTTTTTTAAATAAAATAAATGAGACTACTTAAAAAATGTTAGAATTAGATTATTGGCACAACCTCCCCAGCAACGGCGCCAAGTTTTGACATGTGAATATCATGGTGTCTGAAAAAAACAAATAATACCTAATTTAAAATGCAGTAGAGTGGTTAACCTAAGTTGTCTCTAGAGAGGAGTGCACAATAATTATGTTTGTCACTTAAATTTAAGAAAGAATAAAAGGTTGTTTTTTAAATTGTTTGGGTTGAAAAAATAAATCAAGAAATAAAAAGAAATGTTGAACACTAATGGATGAGGAGAGTGATGGGGTTAGGGTATGATTCACTTTTGCAATTTCATCATGGTAATAAAGATCACATTCCCTCTCTTCCTTTCTAATAACAAATGAAAGACTCCTCGATCGAGTTATTAATCACCCTTGGTTAAAGAAACAAATGAGAATCATTCCTATGTGCATGGAAGTTCCTAAAAAATCACAAAACAACTAAGTCAACCCACTATTGGGAATATTTTCTCCTTAGAACTCTAGAAAAAGTTAAATAGTTTCACACACGTGCCAACAATCATTAGACACTCACCGCCTAACACAATCTGCTCGATCAAGACAAATTGCACTAGGCGGAGGGAGATTAAAAGTATTTAACCAAATATATTAATAATTAATACACCAAACTCAAAACATTATCTCATTAAGATAATTGTGAAATAGTGAAAATATAAGTGATTCAAAAGAAAAAGAGGATTTTATATTTAAGCACAAAACTTCGACATTACAAAAGTGAAACTCCCCCTTCCCCGATCACTCAAAGGTTTTACCCCTCCATGTGAAGGGTAATAGAGTTGAAAGGTGAAGAAGAAGGCATTAAAAAAAAATTGAAAAGAAAAGAAACAAAAGAAAAAGCTGAAAAGTTCTCCTTCTTGGTGTCCCGAAAGGAATGGGATGAATAATGGGATGCTTTGAGAGGGGGGCCTCTCTTCCTTTTATAGACAGAATTCTTCCCCTGGATGTTGACGTGTTTTATCCTCATTAAATGACATATTCACACGTTTCACCCTTCTTAAATTTTGTTCCTAATTCCCTTGGGCGTTTACACTCAAAATCTCTGGGGCTTTGGACAAGTATTCCGAGCGTTATTCCTGTTTTACTCTCACAATTTATTTTGTCCATTCAGACTCTCCAAATCAAAAACCTTCGGATTAGGATGATTTAATGACCTTTAAAACGGATAATTACCATGTACTTTCCTTCAGAAAAGAATTTTTCAAACTCCTTCCTCATCTATACACCGAATTACACAACAATTAGGCCCACAAATAATTAGTTATTGACCTCACATCACAAATCGGCAGAACTGTAAACAGTTTTCTTAAGACATATTGTGATCTCCTTTTGAGCTTCCATATGGTCGATTTAGCTTTAGGTACACAAATATTAAATGAAGACCTGGATGTATAAAAGATGGAAAAGAAATAATTTTTCAATTTGGATTAGTATAGAATATGATATGTCCAAACTACAGAAATAATTTAAAATAGTTAAAAATCTGAAATGGGCCATTTTTAATGTTTAACTCAAAATAACACCAATATCATAAAAATGAAACAATTCATCTTAGAGTAAATCTTGTGGGTTTAAAACAATTAAATTCAATGTAAATTTAATTTAAAATATTTTCTCTATCAATTCCCCCACACTTGGCACTTGGACTCCTGGACAAGTCAAAATCAAAATCAAATCAAAGAAAATTCAAAACACATGTCATTGAGATCCACCAATTACACACCAAGAAATAAAATATATCATGCCTAATACATAACCATTATTCCAAGTTCTCAAATTAGACCATTCAATATTTTTCCTCTTCATTTCTCCTCCCATGCACACAAGACACCTACCTCAAATCAATTTTGTTTTCATCACAAATATCAATTTTCAACAAATTTTTTCTCATCCAAACCAATGCAAGGGTCACCATAGGTTTGGAAAACTCCTACCTCTCCACCTGATGTGAGTAAAGGACATGTGTTTTCATGAGGACTTTGTAGAGTTATTTTGTGGCTTTCAGTTTGTATGATTTTATGTGAAAAAATTTGAGGTCGAATGAGGAGGTTTTGGCTCTTTTTGAAGCAAAATTGCACAATTGTAATTTTCACTAAAGTGTGGTATCCTTCTATTCCCCCTTTGTAAAAAAATAGGCTCCATCATCATTCAATCAGCTCAGGATTTCAGCAGAAAAAATTTCAATCTTTTCAAACATGATTTTTCATGAAAGCTTCAGATATGAACAGCTTTCTTTTACATCAGAAGCTCCAGAAAGGCACAACTTCTCTTATCATGAAAGCTCTATAAAAGGACCAGATTTTAAAAAAATGAAATATTCAATAGAAACATTAGCTCTTCAAAATTTTATATTCCACCAAAAGTATCACTAAATGATGTAGTACACCACAAGACATTTTCCCCCACACTTAAGTTCAACTAGATCATGCAATTTCACTTCAAGAGCAGGTTAGATAAGGAAAATTGGCTTCTAATGTGGCTAAACTAACATGATATTCATGGTTACTAGGGGTAAAATGATTAATGTATAAGGTAGGCCATAATGAAAAGGATTATTTTGGAAAGGGCCTTTAAAGCAAAATAAATGCCTCAATCATTTAAAACACATGTACCCCAAAGCCTCAAGTTTTGAAAGGAATGAATCAAATTCTGGTTAATAAAAGCATGGTCTGGTTCTCTCAAGAAGTGAGGTGAATGAAAATAATTTAACAACAATGGTTCAGAATCCTCGTAGGAATGTGATTTCAAAGATAAAGACAGTGAAATGCGGCATGAGATTCAAAAATCGGAGTACTTTTCAATAAATTCCCAAAGAATTGAACTTGAAATAAAATCATTTTCAGCATTAATTTATGCTCATTTTCATTGAATAAATTGGTTCACTCAATGACATGGGTTTAAAGAATATAAATGATAATCATTTCAGCTCAAAAGATTTAATAACACACCAAAAACTGAAAAAAAAACACAATTTTGAAAACACACAATTTTTTTGTTTTGTTTTTTGAAAAACAAACACAAAATGAAAATCTAAAACTACAAAGGTTTCCACCCCCACACTTAAAGGATGCAGTTCCCTCAATTAATTCAAGTGGATTTAACATTTAAGTAGAATTTAAAATGAATAACAGCAACAAGTAATTGTAAAAGAGTGGTACATCCTGACTTATTGGTAGTGTAATATTGAGTTAACCTCCTAAGTGTTACACACTAAAAACCTACAAGAAAAGAACAAAAGAAAACATAATAAATTTATTGAAAGAAATTAAAATAGAAATAGTATGAGAAAGAAGGATAGATCTTGGTTTAATCCCCCAAGTGGGCCTTAGGTTTTGACTGCCTCCAGATGGGTATTTCTAATTTGTTATCTCCAATCTGAAGGTGGGTTGAGTTTCTTTGTGATGAACCAAAAAAACTTCTTCTTTACATCATGTGCTTCATACTTTTTTTTGAGGACACCATGGGTATAGTACACAAAATCCACCCCTAGGACAATAAGATACAACTTTATTGGTGGGGGTAGGAAAAATATTGAGTCCTCATCTTTCTTGGTTTCCAATTTCACATCCTCCTCTTCATTCTCCAGTGATTTCTGAAGGTATACTGCATCATTGGAAAAATCAAAGGGAAATTCAGAGTGTAATTCAATTTTAAAAAAATTAAAGCATAAAGTATAAATATCAAATTCATCCCTTTCAAAGTAACCATCTTGCATCTCTTTTTCCTTAGGAAAATCCACTTGGATATCCTCATGAACTCCCTCCAATAAATGATCAACATGTTTGGGGAGCTCCATATGTTCTTCATCAGGTGCATCATCTTTTTCTTCCTCATCCACCAAGATAATAAAAGAGTTATCAGAATATGAAAATTTCATGCAAGTGGAATTAGTACTTAATTCATATTCTATAAAATCAGAATGAAGAGAGTTTAGAAAAATATTATCTCCTTTAAGTGGCTCGACTTCAATTGACTCTTTAGTGGAATGATCCTCATTAAGTTGAATTTCATTGGGTAGAGGTAGGTAGTGAGGCTCCTCTATTTGAAAGATGAGTGGTGAATTCACTCCCCCCTGGTTTTGATTCTAGTTCAGGTTGAGGTTCTTGATCCAATGTAACATTCTCTATGGACTTCAATCTTTGATAATAAATATTGACTTGATTCACTATGTCCATCAGTTCTTGAAGTGAGATACATGTGACATGGCCATTCATCATTTTCTTGGCCAAAATAGTGAGTTTATCAAGCACTTGAAAAAGGGATTCCTCATCATTATGAACCATTTTCCCTGAAACCATGAGTTATCAATCCAAGAAGAATAATTGATGTTGGTATACATCATGGAATTTTTTTAGATTTTTTTTAAATAAAATAAATGAAAATATTTAAAAAATGTTTGAATTATATTGTTGGCACAACCTATCTGGAAATGGCACCAAGTTTTGACACATTCCTATCATGGAGTGTGACAAAAACAAATAATACCTAAGTTAAAATGTAGTAGAGTGGTTAACCTAAGTTGTCTCCAGAGAGGAGTGCACAACAATTATGTTTGTCACTTAAATTTAAGAAATAAGAAAAGGTTGTTTTTGAAATTTTTTGGGTTGAAAAAATAAATCCGGAAATAAAAAAGAAAGGTTGATCACTAATGGATGAAGAGAGTGATGGGGTCAGGGTAGGATTCACTTTTTCAATGTCATCATAGTAATAAAGATCATATTCCCTCTCTTCCTTTTGAATAAAAAATGAAAGACTCCTCAATCAATTTATTAATCACCCTTGGTTAAAGAAACAAATGAGACTCACTCCTATGTGCGTGGAAGTTCATAAAAAATCCCTAAAAAACTAAGGCAATTCCTGATCGGGAATTGTTTCTCCTTAGAACTCTAGAAAAAAGCTTAACAGTTTCACACATGTGCCAATGATAGTTAGACACTCACCACCTAACACAATATGCTCGTTCGAGACAAATTGCACTAGGCGAAGGGAGATTAAAAGTCTTTAATCAAAGCTATTAACACTGAATATACCAAACTCAAAGCACAATTGCATTAATATAATTGGGAAATAGTGATAATAGAAGTCATTCAAAAGAAAAGGAAGATTTTATATTTAAGCACAAAACTCTGACAGTAAAAAAGTGAAACTCCCCCTTCCCCAATCACTCAAAGGTTTTACCCCTCCATGTGAAGGGTAATAGAGTTGAAAGGGGAAGAAGAAGGCATTAAAAAAAATTAAAAGAAAAGAAACAAAATAAAAAGCTGAAAATTTCTCCTTCTTGGCGTCCTGGAAGGAATGGGTTGAAGAATGGGATGCTTTGAGAGGGGGACCTCTCCTCCTTTTATAGCCATAATTATTCTCACGGATGTTGACACGTTTTATCCTCATTAAATGACATCTTAACGCATTGTACCCTTCTCGAATGTTGTTCATAATTCCCTTGTTCCATTCCCCACAAAATATCTGATTATTTGGACAATTATTCTGAGAGTTATGCCCGTTTTACTCTCACAATTTATTCTGTCCAGTCAGACTCGCCAAATCGAAAACCTCCGGATTAGGATGCTTTAATAACCCTTAAAACGACCAATTACCGCATCCTTTCCCTCATGAAAGATATTCCCCCAACTTCTTCTGTGTCCATTCACCAAATTACAAAACAATTGGGCACTCAAATAATGATGTATGGACCTCACATAAAAAATCTGCAGAACTGTAAGCAGTTTTCTTGAGAGAGCTTGTGATCTTCTATTGAGATTCCATATGGTCGATTCAGCTTTAGGTACAAAAATAGTAAATAAATCCTTGGATGTGTAGAAGCTGGAAAATTAAGAATTTTGTAGTTTTTATTAGTGTAGAATATGTTATGGCTAAACTACATAAATAATTTAAAATAGTTAAAAATCTAAAATGGGCCATTTTTACTGTTCAGCTCAAAATAACACCAATATCAAAAAAATGAAATAATTAATCTTAGAGTAACACTTTTGTGGGTTTAAAAAAATTAAATTAAATGTAAATTTAATTGAAAATATTTTTTCTATCATAGGACTCCTTAATTTTCTGGTTTTCTTTTGCTCATGTTTTCTTCTTGTTCCTTTTATTTTATTTGTGGGCTTTAATATTTTGAAAAATAAAATATGATGATTGATTGGAAGGTATTGAAGTGAAACTATAGGGTTAATCCCATGAGGAACAAGGTTTTCTAGCTCATAATTTCTAAACTAATGGTTAGGTCTTCATAACTTTATCAATAAATCAAGAATTAAAATCTAAACTAAACTATTGTACTATATGATGTTGACATAGACTAAGTTATAAAGGATGAAGATATGGAATTTGGTATCAAAGGATGGTTTTTCATTATTCAAGTAAATTCAAATTTAATCATAATATTACATCAAATTAATAGTCATGAGGTTTCTTAGGGTGTCTACTCCTACCTCTTACTATAATCAAGAACAAGTTATGCCTATTAATCCCTTTCTCAGGGTAATATATAACCAACCTAGGTGCATTAAGTATTATCTCAAAAGTAAAATGTGGACTTAAGTTAGCTCTAGCTACCCCCTGCCCACTATCACATTGGGTTTCCTTCTTAAACTTCCATTACTCTCACTAAATTATCAAGAATATGATAAAAAAATAATCTCAATGAAATAGTAAAAAATTATAAGAATTCACAATCTTGGAAGAAATGAGAACATGATGTATCATCCTCATCCATAAACTCCACCCTCTCCCAAAAAACCTTTCCATTCATAGGTGATTATTCATCAACCATGAAATAAAAAAATAATTAAAGAAAAGGGAATATAAATATATATAATAAAAAAAGTAATTTAATAAAAATTGAAATCCCACTTGTATTATTTTGACAACCACACATGAGTTATAAAATTAAATAATGAAAAATTAAATAGAAAAAATTACTAACTACTTATCACCACTATAGTTAGCATAGATATCCTCCTCCTTACTCCCTCTCTTTTGTTATTGGACTTTTATCTTCCTTCATGATTACCTTGATGAGGATACCAATCCCCTTGAATTGTATAAATCCTCTTATTTATAAAGCAAATTCCTGGCATATATCTTCCTGATATAAAATTATATATCTCCTTTATATTCTCTATATATCTTATTAAATATATCTCATACCTCTAGGCCTTTTGATTTTCATGATGTCTATGTGTATAATAAATCTTGAAATCTTAATGAAAAATATATTTTTAATTATACATGAGAGAGAAATATTTAGTCTTATAGTAAATAATTATTTGTTTATATATACTTTTGTATCTCTAATATCCTCCCTCCTATATTGTATCGCATTCAAAAAATTTAAAAGAATAGGTTGTAAAATCCATATCATATTTTATTTATAAATTCCCCAAAATATATAAGAAAAACTATACACGGAGGAGAAACTTTTTAATATTTATATCTATATAGATATGTTTTATATAGTACGATCTACAGCTTATGGAGTAACATTCATCTCCCCTTATCCAACTATATAATGACACTCTGACTAAAGTGTAGGGAAACACCTCTTTCACACTTTCATCTCTCTATCATATCAAGAACCTTCATAGCATAAAAATACCTTATTCTATATCCATCAATCTCTATGCATGAAAACCCTTACATAGCTCATTATCCAACCTTAAAAGGAAAGAAAAATCCACGCACTGCAATATAATATTCAACCTATAAACCTAAATACAACACAAAATAAAACATTATTTCCTGATAATGTTTATTCAAGATACCTCTGATGACCATGATGTAAATCAGTGGACTATGGCATAGGAAAATAATTATATTATCTTATCTAAGGAACTATGATGTGGGGTTCAACCTGTGATTCATCCATACTTGTAATTCCAATGCAACTCGAGTTCTATCCATCCATCAATGGTGGTTATATGATTCATCAGTGATGGTGATCGCATAAATGTCTTATGTCCTGAAGATAACGTGATCCCAACCAAAAATGAAATTATTTTGGAAAAATGATGAATATTATCCATGTTCATTCATTCTAAATTAGAGTTGAGTGTGGTAGCACAATACATAATAATATATCATGTTCCATTAATTGATTTTAAAATCCAAAATATAGCTAGTGGTCTCCTACAACTTCCTGCGCCAGACCCCTGTAGATAATCAATTCTCCTTATTCTCATATGCATGTTGTCCCATGCCACATCTACTCTTGTTTATCCATTAACATGTTCTTTCCTTTATGTTTTTTTTTGATTGGTGTCAATCCCATTTCCATGTTTTATTCGGACACTTTTTTTAGACTAATAACAAACATTTTTTCCTTTGAAAAAATTACTTCAAAATTCATGAAAATATATTATTTTAATTTTATTTTTTCAAAATTTCATTTCAATTTTCAATTACCAAAAAAATAATTAAAAAATTGTATATATGGTAAATATCACTTATAAATTAATGAAATTAATCAATTAAAATAATAAAAAATGTATGAATAAATTAGATCTATCAATATACATTTTATATATATCATAATCATAATGAGTTGTTTTGGAAAGCAATATTCAAATTGACTTTATAATTACAATTGGTAAAAAAAGTCACTTCATAGTCAATACCATGAATTTTTTTATAACCCTTTTCCACAAAGTGATATTTACAAAGACTCACTACCATCTATGTTAGTTTTCTTACAAAAAAATAAATTGCACCCTATGAGTCTCACCCATTTAGATGAGTCCACCAAGTTACAAACTTGGTTAGTGTATATAGAGTCCATCTCAGATATCATAGAATTTATCTATCTCTCAAAATCAATACTATCAATTTCATCATAGTAGTTAGTAGTTCACTCCTCTATGAACATTTCTTCATCATCATTTTTCACAATAAATCTACATCTCTCGAGCTCCTGAAAAATCCTACCATACTTTAAAGGTTCCAATGAAAATTGAGTTAATTCTTATTCCATAAATCTTTATGAAAACGGGTCAAATTCCCCCATAAAAAAAATTTATATTTGATGGTATTGACTTTCTCCATGTTCAACATTCCTTCCACTAAATCTTAAACTTATATACTTCTTCCCAATAAACATACTAGTTTGAGACACAAAAACATTATGTTCAGTAGGATTATAGAAATAAAATACCTTAGTTTCTTTAGGATAACCAATAAACTTAGGGATAATATTGTGAGAATAAAAACTTTATACGAGTACTTTACCACCCCAAATACTCATAAAAATAAAACAGGTATATTTCCCATACCATATCTCATAAGGTATCTTTATGACTACTTTAGATGGAATGTGGTAAATAGGAAAGTATTATTCTAAATCGAATATCAAAATAATGAAATAAGAAGGTCAGACTATGTCATAATTTACTAAACCATTCCTAATAGTGAGTGATTTCTCCTCTTAGGAACATCATTTCACTATGGAATATTATATGGATTGCTTAAATGGTATTTAGAACTCCATACATAAGCATGCTAACATGAGTAATAGAGCTATTTACATTAGTGTCAGTGCTCCTATCTTAGGTACCCTATAATAAGTTGTGGTATTAGAAAGAACAAACATATATCACATTTTTAATCCTATACAAGTGGATTTGATGAATCTTATGTAGGGCCAATCATTGTATTGTGATATACATTATATCATAACAATGAATTGATGCTTTATTTTCATGTAACCATAATTTTATTCAAAGACTATGATATCACATATAGCATATCTTACATCACAAAATAAAACCATGGTATCTCATGGTATCATACCTTATGATATAAACTAGTAATACCCTTTGAAAAATCACTATAGAGTGATCTAGTATATGACATTCATCCACATCATATTGTATGTTATGATACGACCTAAATTAGATTATGACACACGCATTATTCACAAATATTTTATAAAAATGTGTTTATAAGATGAGTATTAAGGCTTTAAGGCCACTTATGGGTTTTTTAGGATCATTACATGATCATTATAGAAAAATAAACCCATAAATATGCATGATTTCTCATCATTAAACCAACATGCAGTATAAGGATCAAAAATAACACTAACATACATTTATTTCAATGATCGCTATATCTATCAAACATAATATATATTTATTTATAGAAATCTCCAAGAACAATCCATTGGACTCTTTTCTCTATAAGGATGACACTAGCCACTTGGATTTACATACACTAAAAAAGGACACCCAAACACCAAAGGTGTTCTAGAACCTTTTCCATGAATATGAATGGTGAGTAGGGATGAAGAGAGAAATTTTAATATAGATAGGGAGTATTATGTAAAAAAATAGGGGATCCCATCCCATTATATAGGTTCCATTTATTCAATTAATGGAGTTGAAGACTTTCTAACAACCCAAGATAGTTGTCATACATTCTGATAACATATGGTCATTGAGTGTATAATAATTTAAACATTTAAAATGGTTATAATTAGTATTTATAGACATAAATAAATCAAATCATTGATTTATAATTGAAGGAAACCATTATGTAAGATGTGACTGAATCCATGCACTTGATATCCTAAATCATTTTTCTATCACACACTATGATAGATATTAATCATATGATATGGTAAAGGAATCTTCACTCTATATTATAGGATAAAAATTAGGTATATAATAAAATATGGTATACTGGTTTTTTTAATTTTCAATTTCTTATTCCTTGTTTATTTTTCCATTAATCAAGGATCTCATGTTTGATTTCAAACATTGAAGATAAAGTGAACATTTCTATTCTTTCTCTTCCACCTGTGTCCAATATTTCAATTTATTTATTTAATTTTTTTTAGATAATTGGATTTTTGATTTCACCATCATTGTTTGAAAATAACACTTAACTTGAGGTATTTGTAAGGTTAATGTAAACCCATATGGTTTATTATTAATAAACACATTTTGTGTGATTATTCTATATATGATATAGTTGTAACATTATCTTTAATAGAATTTATTTGTTTTTTGTTTACTTAAGTGATCAATCATGAAAATAATTTTATGTTGAGATTTTAAATTCACAAATTCATTTTCATTGGAACAACAAACTTGGTAATTTTATTCTTTGAAAACAAAGGTTTTCTTAAATAACACTTTTATATTTCAGTTTTTTTCATAACTTTCTTAAAAAAACTTGATGTGTGATAAAATTTTCAAATATTTTGTCTTTTTTTCATTTTTAAACGACCCCTTAATTAATTTAATATTGGATAATTAATTTACTTATTTTATATTTTGAATCCTGGAATTAATTGATAAATGGATAAAAAAATTTAATTTTTTTTATAAATCCATAAATTTTTTTGGAATAAAATGTTTAAAGGATTAATTATGATTTTATTTTTTAAAATTGATTGGAAGAAAATCTTATAATAAAAAAAATTATTTATGAGAAGATTAGGACTTGATATTCTACAATGGAAATTGTCTGCATGATAATGGTGAAAGTGACCATACTACCTCTACGGTCACTAATCTGGACACACTAAAAAAATTCAATAAAGTATTGAAACCCATGTTGTTGACCCATATGTTTTAGTGGAACATTAGTTTTGGGATACTTTCATTTTTAAGATCAGACAAATTTATATGAAATTTATCCCCATGTTTTAATGAAACATTAGGTTTTGGAACCTAATATTTTGAAGTTGAACCCTACATTTGTAAGACAAACCCCACATTGTTTATCCCCACATTTAAGTAGAATGTTAGGTTTAGAACCCAAACATTTTCAAGTTTATCCCTATATTTGTAAGTTGAACCCCATATTTTTTAAGATGATCCCAACATTTTTTAGATGAACCTCATTCTAAAAGAGCTTGATATGTCTATTTATATGTACCCAAATCCACATGAGTGATAAACAAGGGCTCGAGAAGGAGATCTTTACACCTATTTTTTCTCTCTAACTTGTTGTGAGAACCTTGAAATATCTAAAATATAATGAAGTATTGGGATTAGAAAACCTCAAACTCATATCTCTAGTGCATTGAAGTTGAACCCTTTCATTTCTTTCGATGAAGAATACGCCATATTCTCAATGATGAAGATGAAGCCAAAATGTCAAGCTAAAGCTAGATCCATAATAAGATCTAATCAAATACTCCAGATCTAAGCCACAATTTATAGAAGGTGATGATTGGGAGTTTTCTATTTAGGAAGGATTAAAGAACAACCAATGATGAAATGTAAATTCACTTCTATATAAGGGTGCCTCTATTATTTCAAAGAGATATGTCATGGTCATTAAAGAACCTTGTAGCTATGTGGGTGTATACCCCACTAGTTTGGCCAAATTAAGGAATTACCTAACACATTTTCCACATTGTGATCATCTATTTGAAGAATTATATATATAAATCATCATAGGAGAATAATCTACTGAAAAATATTTGAGTACTGATTTTAAGAAATATCAACAGTAAAGTTGTGCACATGGAGGAAATCTGAAGAAATGATATTGGGATCTGAATTTGAAGAATAATTCAAAATTTATGTTTTCCTTCTAGGAATCTCATTTGAATCCTATTAATAATGATATAATATTTAATAACTCATACAATTACTTTATAAAAATTAAATTTTAAATGGGGAGAGTGCTTTTGTGATAAAAAACTCTAGTTTCTTCGACATCTTCTCATTTTCTTTCATTTTCTTACTATAAATCTCTAGTGAATCAACACTAATCCATTAGTGGATGATCCAAGGAGATCCCCATTAACCCTATAAATGAATTCAATTTTCTAAATAATTTTATCTATTTTATTGTTATCTTTGGATTTATTTAATATTTTTTAGGTTTTAGAATATTTCCTTTTACTAATGAAGTTTAAAATTTATCTTCTATTAATCTCTATATTGCACACTTAGGCCACTCAGACTCACTTCACTACACATGATATTGATTGGTGCATGAAGAGGATGGTGATTAGAGATATAAAATCACCATTCTAGGTTATAGTAAGGTTTATAGTGATAATTTTACTCCCCTACTCAAGCCAAAACTTTTAGGAGAAGGTAATCAAAGTGTGGTTTCACTAGGTTAGAGAGAGAATTTGAGAGACTTAAAATGAAATAATGATTTTACAATAAAGGTAAGGGGATGATCTAAGGTTAGGATGTTATCTCCAAAACTAAATTTAAAAACTAATTCAATACATCTCACACACTGTTTTTAAAAAATAGAACCCACAAAATAGAGAAACACTCTCATAATACTATCTTATTCATATACAAACTAGAGTCCAACTACTACTACATTATCATAGATTAAAAAAAAATTATTGATTTCCTCATGATAGGTGCCTTATCAAACCTATATCCATTTATAGGGAGGGAATTATTTGTGTTTTTACTCTATTTTTAAAATTATTTCAAAAACTGAATAGATCAAGTTCATCTCGCCTCATTAGTTTTGATCTGGAGGTTGAAAAAATTCTTCTAGAAAGACCTAGAGCCATAAAATCATAGAAAAATAGGAAATGGAATTTAATAGTTCCATTGATAAGATCCCCATCCTTAACTTATTCTTCAACTAAGGTAAATTTATAAATTGAAAACATGGAAAACAATTTGGAATAATTAAATAGAACCTTGATAGAAATTTATGCCCCCAATGTCAACAATGATAATTGAATTCAATCACCTAATAATCAATAAGAATTTCAATTGAAAACTGGTATGAACTAACTCATTCCAAAGTTTTATGGATTGGTTGGATAGGATCCAAATCAAGATCTAATATAAATTTCTAATGTTTATAGTAATTTCAAGCCCAAAGGAGTATTATATGATCAAGTAAGATGTAAGTTATTCCTCTTATATCTTTAACGGAAACCCAAGGAATGGATCTACAACCTCTATCCAGGGAAATTTACCACATGGGATGGGAAACAGAATGAATTATTATAGAATTACTCCCCCACCTTACGGAGCACTCAAATATGGAAAGAGATCTGTGGGATCAAGAAAAAAATTTGAGAGACTCTTTATGAGTTTTGGGAAAGATTCAATTGATTTAAAACTTCCCACCCACATCAACCTTTTGAAGATCACCATTTCTTGGTATTATTATACTAAGGGATAATGGAAAATAACTAAAATATTCTAGATGATTACTCTATAAGAGTATTAATAAACAACTACCCCACTAAAGTCATAGATCTGATTTGGATTATCTCCCAAAATTCACAGAAATTTATTGCAAGATCCATTCCAAGATGGTTTCATGAGGTAAAAATTATAACTCCCCTTTAAATGAAAATAAAATTAATGAATTAGCCTCTCTTATGATACAACTAGCTATGAACAAAGAATAGGAAACAACCTCACTCAAACCTCCTAGGATCTTCGATATTTTTTACTCTCAAGACCACTTCAATGATGGATTCCCCCAAGTCCAAGGATCAAAGATATGTGATTCCATATACCAGAGATAGTACCAATAACTATATTGTCCCAACCTAGGATCCACTAAATGGTTCTCTGATATTGTGGGTCACATTTCCTCAAGCATGCCTCCCCATACACTAGAGGTTTTTGAATAGTAATTATAGTTTGATGTGTTATAGTGGAGAGACTATATCCTCATAATCATATTATCACAGTGGTATAATACATTAATGAATAAAAAAAATCATAATACCAATTAATAGTGGAAGGTAAACATCTATATGATAATGGTAAATGATTCATCAAAATAAAAATCTAGTACCATATACAAAATTATTTAATTTCATGTCTCTAAAAAATAACCAAGAAGAAATGGAAGTAGGTACACATGAATATAGGTATAAAAGAGAACCAAAAAGACCAAAAGAATATCTCTAGATAGCATCATAAGCCATATATTGGTCCTATGCTCCCCCACTCCCATGCTAAAATCAATCAAGCATCGATAACTGGGTGTTTTTCCCTGTCCCAACCAATATCTATATAATTTTCTCAAGTAACAATAGTGGCCCTAATAGGGTGTGAGATAAACTCAGTAGGTCACCACCAACAGTTTCTATAACAAATACATCATATATATATAAACTATAGATATGTGCAGGTATAACATGTAAAGTGGAAAATAGATATAACAAGTTCATAAGAACAAGCTATAATAAGACTAGGCTATAAATATGAGCATCAGTATATATATAAAGTTTAAATATTAGGTAATAACCATATCATCATAATCCATGTGTAAAAATGGTAACATACCTACATTTTCTAAGTCCCAATGTGTATAAATAGGGTGACCTATATCTGAAGATGTGAATGTATACGGAAGTCTCAGGTTCCATACCTTGAACTTCCTCATCAGTTCTATACTGTATAAAATTATATCTAGGGGTCGTAGGTGGTATACCTCAATCCCTCAATCGGTTCCATACCATAAGTAATCATAACTAAGGGTTTGAGGTTCTATACCTTGATCCCCTATTCGGTGCCGTGCCATAAGTAATAGGTGTCATACCTTCATAGATGTTCATGATATACCAATATGAAACAACATAAAGAAAATAATATAAGGTTTCATGGGCTATGTTAATGTTCATACCCAATTCCAATTATCAGTATAAGGAGGCACAAGCCAAGAGAATATCCATATCATTCCACATTTCATTTAAATCCATTTAACGATTTAATATAATTTAATAACATGGAAAATGATTCATGATCCTCTCCAACTAACTCATTTAATTTATAGAGGATACCACTATAGGGGAGGCAAGATGAAAAACCCAAAGGGGTGGTGTAACACATGGTAGATAAAGTAACACACCACATGGGTGGAATAGGTTAAGGTTGAAAACCTCTAACCATGATTAGGTGCTATAAGGGTGACTCATATTAGAAGAAATAATTAATTTAAGGATAATTATTTAATTTATAATAAATGACCAAAAGGTTTAACGTATGGCACAATGGTGATAGTATAATAGAAAAAAAAACTTAGGAAAAAGTTATAGACCACCTACCTTATGTATGTGGTAGAACACTCATCCAGTATCGGCCCTTGGTTTGGTCAAGATCAGAAGAAAACATAAGAATAGAAAAATGCACTAAAAAGGCTTATGATATCACACTAAAATAAACTCATCAACAAAAATAAGAACAAATAAATGAGTTAAAATAATAGAGAAATTACTGGTGGATATTTAATGAGATGAATGGTGTCTCCATTGAATTTTGGATAGAGAATATCCTTCAATCCTTAGGTTATGTGTGAGAGAGAGCACGAAATGGAGGAGAAGTTGTCTACTAGAGAAGAAATAAAAAAGGGAGGGGTGTTCTTAAAATAGAATAGGGGGAAATTCACCCAAATTTAAAAAAATTCATGTTTTGGCCACATGGTTGAACAAATCATGCATCAATCATGCATCCAACTCTATCCCAAGGCACCCCATGCATGGCTTGCAGCAAACATTTTGACAAACTGTGCACACCCTTTGTCTCTGCCCCACACGTTCATGTGGCCTTGCTGTTTAGTTAAGTCAAACCATGTGAACCTTAGTTGTGCCATAAAAATCCGCACATTATATTCTCTAACCATACTAACTGGGCGGAATGGTTTCTACAAACCGTACAACATAGCTTCTTCCTCCAAAACTAGGGGCTTTGGGCTCCAAACAATCCTCGGACACTCCCAAACCATTCTTTAAACCATATGGAACTTCCATTAAGATAATATTAAGGAATAAAACTAAAAATAAAAGGTACCATTCCACAAGTAAAATCTAAGTTCTTGCATTCTTCCTCCCTTAAATAAACTCATTCCCTGAGTTTCCCTTCCAAGGGTGGTAAAACGTCATTTGAGAATAACTCTAGCCACTGAGCTTATACATTAGTCTCTCTCTCCTAGGTCTCATCTTGTATATGGTCGTGCTTCCAAATCCCCCATACTAGATGAACTGACCTACCTCAAAGAGAATTCAGGCTTTAATCCACAATACAGATGAGATGCTCCTTAAAGGACATATCTACCTCCATCTCAACCTCATCGGGATGAAAGATATGAGGTTAATCTGAATAATACCGGTCAAACTGTGAATCATGGAAGACTTCATGCATATCTCAGTACCTTTTAGGTAACTAAAAATGATAGGCTATCAGCTCGAATCTCTTCATTTTCTCAAAAGGTACAATAAACTAAGATAAAATCTTACCCTTCCATTTAAATCATTGATGCCCTAGTCTATGTGAAACACATAAGAAAACCCAACTCCCCGCCTAAAACTATAGTGGTCAATGGTGACAATTAGTGTATGACTTACACCTAGACAGAGCTGTAGAAATTTTCTTCCTAATAAACAACAACTGATCTAAAGTATTCTAAATAATATGAGTTCCAAGTAGTGTTGCCTCACCTTCCTCTAACTAGAAAAAAAGTGAATAGTATGGCCTACCATATAAAGCCTCATACGGATCCATTTTTTCTCATCACCTGAAAGTTTTTATTATTGAAAAAATATACGAGAGGTGTATGTTTCTCCCAAAACATTCAAAATCAAGGTTGTGTGATCGAAGCATGTCCTATGGTACCTGAATTGTCCATTCTGACTGATCTTTGGTCTGTGGGTGAAAAGACATTCTCAAAATCACTTGTGTACCCAAATATTTCTATAACCCCTTCCATAAACTCAACTTGAAACAATAATAACTATCAAAAATAATAGTATGACAGACCCTATATAGGCATATAATATCATGAAGGTATAGTCTCCTGAGATTATCCACTAAAAAAGTCTCTATGATAGGTGTTTCTGACGCTTTCATCGGGGCGTGCGCATCTGTCTGCTTGAGTACGACTGGTGTAACTTTGTTACCCTGTATTCTCGCTTTCCAAAGGCAAGCAGAATCTGTTCCTTTTTCAGGGATGTTTGTTCCTTGATTGAAACGGAATGATGGGATGTCGGTTCTTACTTTCATGGATTCCTCCTCGGAACTCGTCACCTAGTCCAGGTCTCCCTCATAGATTTAAAACATTATTCATGAAAATATTCCCGGATCCATATCTTCATGGACACCAGTTAATTATGCTGCCTCTGTCAGGGCATTCCAAGGGGTCCGGTCAGGGTAGCAACCTTCGGTTAGGGGAGTAGTCACATTGGGGCATCACTGGCGTGTTTGGACACCGAGGGATTGGCGTGTCTGTCTTCTGTCCTTTATTATAGGGCTTCTCGAGGGCATGGAAGCCTGAGGCATCCCACATAGAATGCGGGGAATCATATTCCATGGGCATGTATTTGAGTTTTTCCTCAGCTTCCCATGTTTGACATAGGGTATGTTGCAAGTTTAACGTCCAGCGAAGATGGATCGGGCTGATCAGAACACTAACTAGAGTGGATCAGACGGAGGAACCCCCTGGAGGGAACATCGATATTGGGGCCATCATATGGGTGGCCTCCCAAATGATATTAGACAGAACGGGGAATGAAATGGCATGATCACACCGAGATGTAGTGGCCCGGGTAAGGATCAGGATGGATGATGGAGCAATTGATGGGGTGGTGAATGGGATGATACCGTCGTGAAGATGACGGTAGTGTTGGTCTTGAGCCTCGAAGAGACTTCCTACGTATCCCCATGGCAGGGAATCAAAGTCTGTGTAGTTCATCTGATGATTTCTTACCATTGAATGAGGTTGACAATGGCTTACCGCTGAATAAGGTCACAAAGGCTTACTACTGGAAAAGGATGTCAACGGCTTACCACTGAATAGGGTCACAACGTCTTACCGCTGGGTGGGGTCACAACGGCTTACCGCTGGATGGGTTCGAACCGACGTGAAGGAGGTCGGAATGACCAGGTGGTGGGCTTGAACCTCAGGGAGGCTTCCAACGTACCATGCCTTGACATGGATCAAAGTCCATGTAGTTCATATGGCGAATACAGTTTAACATTATGCGGGACGGGGTAAAATCGACATGAAGGGGGGTTGGAATGACCAATGGGTGGTGGGATTGAACCTCAGTGAGAATTCCTACATATCATGCCTTGACATGGATCAAAGACCACGTACTTCAGATGGTTTGGGGCTTACACTCTAGGATACCCAAGGTGTTGGGGCTTGAACCTGGTGGAGTCTTTGTACATACAATTCCTTGACATGGATCAAAGTCCCCATAGTTTGGGTGGGTGGAATATAGTTTAACATCATAAAGGACGGGGGAGAACCGACGAGAAGGGGGGTTGGAACGACCAATGGGTGGTGGTCTTGAACTTCAGGGAGGCTTCCTACGTACCATGCCTTGACAAGGATCAAAGACCACATAGTTTAGATGGGTTTTGGCTTACACTCTAGGCTACCCAAGGTGTTGGGTCTTGAACCTCATGGAGGCTTCCTACGTACCATGCCTTGACATGGATCAAAGTCCCCATAGTTCATGTTGGATTGGGGCTTACAGTTTGAGGTGGCCCAAGGTGTTGGAGCTTGAACCTCGTGGAGGCTTCCTACGTACCATGCCTTGACATGGATCAAAGTCCCCATAGTTCATGATGGATTGAATACAGTTTAACGTCATGTGGGATGGGGGTGTTGTCATGGTCGATGCTTACTCTAAGACCATGTGAGTCATGCTTGGTGTGAGAAACAAGAGGCAGCAAAGGCCTGATGACCATGTCGTGAAAGGTGCGTCTGTGGGAAGTGAAGAGGGGCTTACGCGCAGGGTGGCACAGGGAGAGAAATATTGGGACTTACTCTAAGATGGAGTCCCGATGGAGAAAAAGCACAGCGGGAGAGGGACTTAGGACCAAAGAAAGGAGGATCCTTGTTCCCTATCACGCCCTCCGCTGGCCTTGGGAACCGAAGATGAAAGGAGGAGCAGAGATGCTATGCTGCCTTTTGGAAGGAAAACTAGGGGCATACACCAAGGTGGTTTCCCTCCCCCCATGGAAAAATGCCACTCCCATAAGGAGTATATCATCCCCTGTGGAGACCAGGGGGCGTAGAGAATGTCCAAGGTGGGGGCACCCCATGTGTGAGGCACGGGGTGAGGTCACAGTTTAACGTCATGTGCTAAAGATGATGGTGCTTGTCAGTTTAATGTCCTATAGCTCAGATGAGGTGGGTGTGCTACACACCCCTAGGACCTACATAATTAGTACCATCTGCTCCTTGTGGGATGGAATGCATCGGAAACACCATGGAGAAGGGGTGTCATAGAGTGAACCATCGAGGGGGCCATGTTAGCGTGGCTATGCGAAGAAGCAATAGCCACTAGTGTGCCTATGAGAAGAAGCATTAGTTGAAGCAACGAAATGGACGGTATTGTCCAGGGGACTTTAAAGTCACATCGTGCGAACCTGGAGGGTCGCACGGGAAAAGAATTTTCCAAGCAGAGGGGTCTATAGGCAGGGGCCTTGTGAAGCTCTATTGCTCCGCGTGGTGAAGGGAACTTCCGAAGGGGTTTACTTCACAAGGTGGGGTTACTTAGCCTAAGAATGGGGAAAATGTGCATAAGGGGAGTGCTTCACGAAGTGGAAAGACATTTGTCGAGCACTGCCTCATAGAGCAAAGGTGCCTTGCGAAGCAAAGTGTCATGAAGCAATGTGCTTCGCGAAGTACAATGACCCTGCCTTAGCATGTGAATCATGTGTACATGAATGGTGTTTCGCGAAGCATAAACACTCCATGATGACCCAGGGCCCCTTGGGGATCCCCTTCCTTCACGAAGGCCCTTAGACTTCATGAAAGGCATCCCTCTTGGAAGAGGAGATCAAAACAGGACGAAGTGGAGGCACTTCGCGAAGCAGAAGTACCTCGCACAGCACATGGTACACAGAGCAGAAGGATGCTTCGCAATTCAGGAGATGGGAAGCCGAATGGTTAGATTATCCATCATTTGGGATCAGGGGGAGCCTGGTATTTATAGGCAAGAGGCGCCGCAGAGCGGAGCTGACACGGTGTGAAGAGGGACTTGGTTACTTCACAGCGGGCTCGCGAATGTCAAATGTGGTCACAGAGCATCCCACCTCCTTGCTTCACGGTGGGATCGTGAACGTCAAGTGCGGTCGTGTAGCATCCCACCTCCTTGCTTCGTAGCAGGCTTGTGAATGTCAACTATGGTCACGTAGAATCCCACCTCCTTACTTCACGGTGGCCGCGATGCTGGGGGGAAATCCGCGAAGTGGCCTCACGAGGCGGTTCTTTGGGCCTCTTCTCTATCCTGAATTTTGGTGCCAAAAAATGCTCCCCCTCATAGTTGAATCCACAGAGAGATCAGGGGTCAAAGTCTGAGAGAAATCACAAAAATCATCGGCCATTTGCAATGTTGGCTCGTGATGAAGACTCACGAGGCGGATAGGGGATTCCCAGGCCGAGCACGCCACGAAGCTCCGCGCAAACTGGATGTGCCGCGAAGCTTCGAAGGTCGTCGCCTATAAATAGGGGGGATTCCATGTCTTTTGTATTTTCCATTCTCTGTGAATTTGTCCTTTTGCGCTCTCAATTTACGAAGCTCTGCATACTTCACGATTATTCTCTGTGACTCGGGTCCTCTCAATGCACAGCGAGTCCAAGACTCCGTATTTGCGCTCTATGATCCGGCACTTGAACGCCTCTACAGCGCTCTGCGAACAGTCTTTGCGAACGGACTTCGTGAATGCACTTTTCGAATGAGCTTCGAGAACCAACCAAAAAAACATCCAAGTTCTAGAAACGAATGTCCCACCAAGGAACTTCCCAGGGGGTCCTTGCAGATGCCACCCAGAGGGATGAAATGGCGAATAGTCTAGGGCTAGGAGAGTTAGTCTGGAGCCACTCAGACCATAGTTCATTGGTGGAGCTGCTATCGGAGATCCATAATAACTACTCTTTGTGTAGGAGGTTTCCCTTGTATTGTTTTGGGCTGAGGTATGATGTCTTCATCCCTGAAGCAGGTAGGGACGAGTCAGCTTACTAGTTTCGGAGCACGCTGTGTCAGCACCGATGGTTCAGGGTGCCCAATGTTCATGCCTGGGAGGACTTCATGCCTATCATTGCTGAATTCTTATACAATCATCTGAACAATGTAGATGGGAAGGAATTGTAGCCAGAGACATACCCTCCTCTGTACCGAACTATCCTCAAGGCAGCGTTGGGGAACCCAAAGAAAGGGTGTTCTTAGGAATGGGACCTATGCTAGGGTGGAAAATTCATAGATGATTGGGCCTGGGCCTACTGGGTAGAAGCCTCATGTGAGGAGTTTAGAGTGGAGCTGAGAAGGGTGGGGCTGTATGAGGTATCTTGGGCTTCCTAGTTCCACATCTACCAGCCAAAGAATCTAATGATGGATCTGTTGAGATGGTGGTCACTGGGGACCAATTCCTTCCACCTGCATCACAGGGAGGTCGGAATCGTCTTGTAGGACATGAATTATATCTTGGGGGTCTCGATACTGGGGGCGATGTACGAAGAATTCCTCCCATCCATGGGTGTGTGGGAGGATTCGGAGAAAATGTTGTGTCTGGAGACGGCATTGATGGAGCTTGTGACCGGGGAGGACAAGGAGGTCGTGAGGGATGTCCACTTCAGGAGGTGGTTCAAGCAATTCCTAAATTTCCCGGAAATTGGGCAGTTCCCAACGAGGCCTCAAACATTCCCAAAGGGGGCTCGGAGTAATGAACACTCATACTAGCAGATGTTGGATAATATCTAGTGGAAGACCTAGGGGTTTAGTGTCATCACTGAACAACAGCCAATAGTCAGGATGGCGGCATTCATCACAGCTCTAATCTGTGGTCAGATCCTGCCAGTGAGGGATACAAACATGGGAGTGTGGCTAAGCACTTTAATCATGGTGTCCACATTGGTGACAGGAGGGCGGTTCAAAATAGATATCTCGATGCTCGATAAGTTGTACAAAATTTTGTGGCACATCAGCGAGGGGAAAAATCCACAGAGGGTATACGGGCCATTCCATATCCTGTACAGGTGGATGGCGGCGCACATTAGGGGGATCTATGAGTATTCGAACCCCATCTTGCCTCTAGGGTCGAACTTTCATCCCTCGATCTTGAACATTGTGGGGATCTTTCTAAGTAAGTTGATCACACCATCTATTCTGAACCGGGTGTGGAGGGTGGAGGAATTCAATTTCTACCAGTTTCCGTTGCCAACGGGGGCCTTCACGGATGATGGTTAGGGATCAGAAGAGAACCGGGCCTACCTTTGGCCTTTTTAGGTGGAGTCTTGGTGGCCAGGGTGGACCGCGAGCATCTTTGCGAGCCATACACCCCACACTGGTTTGCAAGGCAATTCTGGTGACTACAGAAACTGACCCCACAGGTCTACCTAGAGGTGCGTCACAAGGAGCACTCGTGTGTGATGAGGAAAATGTGGCTCATGTTCACACGGGAATATGGGAAGATGCAGAATGTACTACCTCCGTCGACCGCCATCCTTGGGCTGGTAAAAGAGTATTCCCAAAGCTGGGAGGCGGCCTATCTAAGGGAGATGCTAAAGCGGCCAACCATCCTGGTCGGTGAGGGTGAGCTTCCTCGATCTCAAGGACAAGTCCGGAAGGCATCAAGGGAAACCCGCACTGGCAGGGCTCCTGTAGTAGCGACACCCACACCAGTTGAGGGGGGAGCAGTGGTAGAAGATCCGGCAGCGGCAGCAGACCTGGTGGTCCCAGGAGAACAGAGTAATCCAGAGGGGCAGCCACCAAGAGGATTCCACAGGATTTCTACTTAGGCCATGGGGAAACGGCTGCGCCAAATCGACCTGTTGGAGAATGTTGTCTTCCTAGAGGCTTGGGACATCTAGGAAGTCAACTGGAAATTCATCATCCCATCTGAGTTATGACAGCACCTTAACCACCTCAGGATGGACTTGTCAGGGATTGTCCCAATTAGAGTCGGTTTTTTCATATCTCAGGTGGAAGCGGAGCAATACATGGCCGAACTGGAAGAATTCATCCACTCCTGAGGTTCCCTGCACCTGATGACAGACTGGGTTAGGGTGTTGTTGGATCATACAGACCCTCTGCAACTTTCATCTGCTGACTTGATGGAGCGCTTCCCTCTACCGAAAGAATCGGATGAGTCCCCCTAGGGAGATGAGGCCGGTAGAGGGAGTCCATTAGTGGAGGGTGAAGTCAGCGATTAGTCCTCGAATCTTGAAGATTTCGCAGAGGCCCTCAAGGTAAAATCCCCAGTCCCTTCCTCAGAGTCTTCCCTTACGTTACTCTGGATTCCTTATCAGCATTTGTACTGTGCAGGAGTACCTCATGAATAGACCTCGCTCTCACCCCTCAGTGGGTGACGAAGTAGGACCTTCGGGATCCACACATGTGGATACATCAAATTATATGTCTAGAGGGGCATATACACTCGAGGCGGCTCCCCCAGATTCTCCATACCTACCAACCATATACGAGGGGTTGCATCCCGAAGACACCAGCCCAAGATCAAGACTAGGGATTTGACCTTTGTAAGTCTCTTCTACCGAATTTATGACTGTCATCCCCTGACCAAGTTAACTGACATTCAAGTCCCCCTTTTTTGGCGTGTACAATCCTTCAATTTTCCTGGGCCATCGCAGTGAAGTTGGTCAGGACTTCTTGTAGTGCCTTTCTCATAGGAATGCCAATGTTCGTGGAGGTGGACATCCAACCTGAACGAACTTCGGCGCTCCCAATCGCTGGAAGGAATGCCAGTGGGACTGTGTCCAAGATTATTTAGGTGGGATCTGATGATGAGGATCAACCAGATAGTTTAGGCCCCACCACGCCTGATCCAATGCCAGATGTGGACTGGCTGAGGAGTTCCTGGGGGCATTCCCTACATACGAGCCTTCCAATCGCACTGACTGGGACGAGACGGCCTCTGACGAGGAGGACAACAAAATAGTCTATCGCTGATCGTGGAAGTTGATCATGCGCTTAATCAATAACACCCCCCCCCAATATTTATGGTTAGATGAGATGGATAGACTTCTCTTGCAGCTACGCGAACTATGTGTTGGGGGGGTGGATGCCCAGCACCCTCGCATGCTCATCTGAGATCTTATGGCGGAAAAGATTCGGGATTATGACCGTGGACTCAATGTAGGATGGCAGCGGAGGAAGGTGGTGAACATCAAGATGCTCTGGGAGACCGAAAATGAGGTTGAACAGTTACAGTCCCGGGAAGATGAGAATTCTTCTTCTCTTAATGTGCAATCAGAGCTCGTCTTGTGGCTGAAAGCCCAGTTGGCAGAGGCTGAAGAGGGCATGAAGCGAGCCTCTAAAGAGATGGTCGTTATCCGGACTGGTGTGGAGCGGGCTCGGGTCACGGCCGGTGAACTGCGCCCTCTTGCTGCCGAGGAGGAGCGAGAGGTAAACAAGTGGCAACAACTCCTAGATGCCACCAGTCGGAGAGTAGTGAAGCTACAACATTCCTTTGACAAGGTGAATCCATCCATGGGGGGAGATGACCCCCAGGTACTATAATGATTACAAACCCCTAAACGTACTTTCATGCTTTGATTGTTTGATGTCATAGCATGCATGAGTTCCATTGTTTACATTGGTTTATTTCATCCTTGTGATGTTCACGGAGCGTCCAACAATTGTTCCCTAAGCTATGGGTCTGGCCCGATGTGAGAAACAAAGGATGACCACCTTATCACCCCATCCAAATGTAGGAGTGCAAGCCAAGAATCGGGCATACGAGGTTTGAACAACTAGTCTGGATTTTCGGGAGGAAATGGGAGAGACCTGACTGGATAATGAAGCTCCCAGAACATCCAAATTACTGTTTTCCTAGCGTGGTCGTTTGCACGAACGGGGTAATGCCAGGGGTGCTGAAATCAATCCGAACAGATGGGAATGGGAGGTGTGAATTACAATACCCAGGATTCTGAACATTGTGGGGGTGGTGTGACAATAAAGAATAACTTCTGACCGCATTCGAAACACAGTATTCTTATTGTATTATCCTAGAGTGGGGATAGAAAATGAGGGCCGACTACTGAACATGTTCAAAACATGGTTCCTGAATCAAAATTTCATCCGTTAGTCTTCCATAATGTTGGGCCAGGACAATAGGCAAGCCATAGGTCAGGTATCCATACTGTTAAGGGGTTCCTCCAGACATAAAAGAGGATGAGGGTCCGAATAAGGGGCATGCAAAGCATAGAATGTGGAGTGATAGTTTGTTCAAAAAAAATCCAACACTCGTGAAATTACGCCACCGTGGTGGAAGCACATTAGATGGGTGCATCAATATGATCATGGATCAGTCATTCTTTTAGGCAGAACCTCTCTGGTGAGGGAGTCTCTGCTTCCCAATGTCGGGCATCCCGAACTTTTTCAGGGAAAAGTTACAGTTACACGGTTCCCCACAAGGGGTAAGGCTAGGGGTCGGAACTGAGGAGGAACAGGACATTATGATTCCTGGGGCTAGACCCTAGGAAAAATACTAGTGTGTCTCTACGTATACCATGAGGATGGGAATCAAGCCATACATAGTTCTAGAGGCACAGTTTAACGTCATGCGGGATAATGAGTAGCCTGGTTGCGCTAGTGCACGTCCTACCAAAACTACTAAGCCCATGTAATTCATGCTCGATGTGGGAAACAATAAGTAATGGGGGAATTTCTCAACACTGGAAGGAACATGTTAGGGTAAAGGGACACTCAGTGAATGTCAGTCCAATGATTCTAACCCATCCATGTAGCGCACCTAGACGCACGAAGAGGTAAAGCTGAGTATGTTGGAATTCCACTTGAACATGAGGAAGTGGAAATGTGTGAATCATGATGCTTGAAATTTGGATCACAATTATAGCGGTGTGACGATGGAGAATAACTATTGACCTTAGCGGAAATGCAGTATCCATATCGTGTTATCCTGGAATGGGGACAGAAAAATGAGGGTCAACCATTGACCATGTTCAAAACACGGGACCTATCACAAATTTCATCCGAGATCCTTAGGGACATTGGCCCAAAATGGTAGGAGAGACCTTAGTCCTAGCATCCATGTCATCTAGGGGTCCTTTTGAATGTGGAAGAGGATGAGGATCCAAATAGTGAGCTCACGAAGCTTGGACATGGAATGAGGGGAATGTTCCCATGAAAATTCCACACTTCGGGCTCTTCGTCAAATGCATCTAAATATGACAATGAGACATATTAGATAGAGGGAGTCGAATCCCTTCCCATAGGGAGATCTTAGTTTAGGGTCATAGAGCTCAGACCATGGATGGTAGGAAACATGGGAGACACATGGTGGGGTAATTATAAAAACGTGACGTGGGTGGGAACTTGGGGCTCTGACCACCATGTGTTCCCTAGGAAGGTTTTAGGTTGAGGGACCGAAAAAGAGAGTTATGCTGGGCCCAAGGCAAAGTGAACAGGCGTTCCTAAGTACCCCATGAGGATGGGGATCAATCTGCACATATTTCTTGAGGTGGCATGGTGAGGTACCAGTTCCAGGGATAAAAGGGGCGTGCGGGCGTGGCCCTCATACAAAAAGAAGAGGTATTTGATAAATCTGTTTTGTCCTTTAAGGTGAGTGGTTTTTTTGTGAAGTGATAGGCCTAGGGTAGCAGGCACTGGAATTTCCACAAGAATCAAGCTGTAGCAGGCATTAACAAATGGTATGGAATGTGCCCAATACCAAACATGGCATCCCCTTGAGTGAGGAAATCACGATACAGTGCCATTTTTTCGTCATGCGGCCAAGACGATAATGTCACAATTTAGGGTCATGTGATAGGACCAGGCGGCATAGTTTAAAGTTGTATGTCTTGGACATGAAGGAATTCACATGACGTGGTACAGCATACCCGATGTGAATGAGGACATAATATTACACTACACTGTACGCAATTACGAGAAAGGAGTCTTAAGACAAGGGGGCTACATAGAGGTAAGAGGGAAAGGGGCAGGAGAAACTAGGTCCCAAATGAGTAAGACCTGAAAACGAGACATCATGGTGGTCTTACGTATCCCATAAGGATGGGAATCAAGCCACACGTAGTTCTTGACAAGATCTTAGTTTATGGTCTTAGAGCTAGGACCATGGATGGAGTGAAAACCCTCCAAGTAAGTGCAGACCTCAACCCGATCCCTAAGCCCACGTGAGTAAAACATGGTGTGGGATACAAGGGAGGAATATATCTAATTCAATACTCGGAATGCACACCAAAGGGAAATCGGTGAAGAGACTCGAATGACACCCCTATCATGGCTTTGGTCCCCTTAACGCGCGGATGCGCACTAAGGAATAGTACCAAGAGTTTTAAAGTTCTACTTGGACATGATGAGGTGGAGAAGGATGTGAATCATGTAATCGACATTTTGGGATTAATGGGGTTGGTGTGGTGATGAAGGATAGCTGTTGACCATGTTTAAAACACGGTATCCATATCATGTTAGCCTGAAATGGGAACAAAAAATGAGCATCGACCGTTGACCATATTCACAACGTGGTATTTGTATTGGCTTGTTGTTAGTGACCCTTGAGGACGTTGGCTCGTAATGGTAGGAGGGCCCTTAGGCCTAGCATCCATACCATTCAGGGGCCCTTCCGGGTGTGAAAGATGATTGAAGCCCTAATGAAGGGGAACATAAAGCTTGAAAAGTGGGTAGAAACATGTCCGAGTAGAGTCTGACATTCCAAGTACTAAACCAGAGTACCCTTAGGCACATTGATGGACCACCGAAGAGGGTCGATGAGGGTTCTCAGGAGGGAGAGGTACATGGTGTGGTTATTACAAGCCCAATGTGAACGAGGACATAATCCCATGCCACGCCATATACTCCCCTCCTCAGGGAAGGGTAGGCCAAGGGGCCAAGGTGAAATGGAGATTTATGGTACATGGGTTTGGACCCGAATTCTAGACATTCGGGTGGTCCTATATATCCCATAAGGATGGGAATCAAGCCACATGTAGTTATTAAAGGCACCTGGGGGTAAGATACCCCAACGAGGGGGGGTGTACGGCATGGATAATAACCCTATGTGAATGAGGAAATAATCTCTCACCACACCATAGACTCCAGGTAAGAACTTGGGTTGGGGCCCAAGAAGGCCAAGGGGCTTCAGGCTGGGCCTCGGTCAGGAAGGCCCGACCGGTTTCCAGTTTAACGTCTTGCAGTGAGGATGAGGAGGAGAGTAAGATACCCCAAATGAGGGAGGTTTACATCATGGAGAATAACCCGATGTGAATGAGGACATAATCCCACACCTCACCGTACACTCCGGGTAAGAACTTGGGCTGGGACCCAAAAAGGCCAAGGGGCCTGAGGCTGGGCCTCAGTCAGGAAGACCCGACTAGTTTACAGTTTAACGTCTTGCAGTGAGGATGAGGAGGGGAGTAAGATACCCCAAATGATGGAGGTGTATGGTACATCAAATAACCCGACCACAATGAGGACATAATCCTGCACCACACTGTACACTCCAGGTAAGAACTTTGGTCAGGGCCCAAGAAGGCCAAGGGGGATGAGGGTGGGCCTCGGTTAGGAATTCCCAACCAGTTTACAGTTTAACATCTTGCAGTGAGGATGAAGGAGTGGATAAATTGTCTCATCCAGGGATGTGTATGGCACGGCAAGCAAACCGATGTGAAGGAGGACAAAACCCCATACCACAGTGCACGATCCCATAAGAGAGAACCTGGGCCGGGGCCCGAAAAGGCCAAGGGGTCTGAGGTTGGGCCTTGTATGGGAATTCCATACGCCCTCTTTTACGGTTACTTCCTCATCACAACTTTTAATCCCACGTGAGCGGTGCTCGATGTGGGAAACAAGGAGCCGGTCTCGGATCTCCCTGTCAAACAGGGCCTGATAGTTGGCATCGCCTGGAGGGAGTTTGTCACTTGGAGATACAACGGGGTAGAATGAACCACTACACTTGATGTTTGGGACATCATGGGGTGGTCCTAACAATCCAGGACAACTGTTGACCATGTTCGAAACACAGCGTCCCTATAGTGACCTGAAATGGGAGCAACAAATGAGCATCGACCGCTGACCATATTCGAAATGCAGGACTTTTATCGGCTTGTTGCTCAAAATCCCCGAGGGCATTGGCCCGAAGTGGTAAGAGAGCCCTTAGTCCTAGCATCCATACCATTCAGGGGCCCTTCCGGATGGGGAAGGTGATGGAGTCCCAATCAAAGGAGTGGGTGAAGCATAGCTATACCCATCTCGAAAAGAGGAAACTGTCTCCAGGGAGCGGGGTGTACGGCCGGATCAAGGTTAGATCGACGTGAATTGGGGTAAAAGTTTGCACACCTACCATACATCTTGACTCGAGGAGAAGACTCTGGCGTTTGGGCTGGGCCAATAGAAAAAATCTTCGGGCGTTCCTACGTATCCCATGAGGGTGGGAATTAAGCCATACGTAGTTCTTGAAGGCCATGCATTTTAACGTCGTGCGGTGAAGATGTAGGAGGATATAATAACGGGAGTGGGCACATGGTGCGACCATTATAACCCTTTTATGAGTGGGGCTAAAGAATCCTTCACTATATCATGCAAGGATCCTCCGAGGGAACTATACCCTGGGGGGATAGTCAAAGAGAAGAGCTCAGGGCTGGGCTCAAGACGAGGCGTCTGAGCATCCCTACATATTCCATGTGGATGGTAATCAATTCATACATAGTTCTCAAAACACAGTTTAATGTCATGTTGGACAATGCGCAGTTTAAAGTCATGTAGGACTAGATAGTTTAAGGTCATGCGGGACCAGCGTGCAATTTAGGGTCATGAGGGACCATCCAGTTTAAGTTCGTGTAGGACCAGCATGCAGTTTAGGGTCATGAGAGACCTCCCATTTTAAGGTCGTGCAGGACCATCATGTAGTTTAGTGTCATGAGGGACCATCCAGTTTAAGGTCATGTAGGACCAGCATGCAGTTTAGGGTCATGCGGGACTATCCATTTTAAGGTCGTGTAGGACCAGCATGCAGTTTAGGGTCATGTGGGACCATCCATTTTAAGGTCTTGCAGGACCAGAATGCAGTTTAGGGTCATGAGAGACCATCCAATTTAAGGCCGTGTAGGACCATTAGACTCAGGAAAAGTATTTATTGAGGAACTAGGCATTGGTGGGAGGAGTTATACACTCACCATCCATAGTTACCAGGGATTATGCTCTATTGGGGTAAACCCTATGGACTATGTAAGGTTTTTCCCATTGGGGCTCCAACTTGGGTGGTTTCCTGCCAGGGATCATTGGCTCTCTGAGGGCTAATACCAGGTCCCCTTGTAGTAAAAAGCAGAGGTGAACCTTATTATTGAAGGCTCTAGCCATCTTATTCTGATGCCTTTCCAGATTGTGCATGGGACGAAGCCTATTCTCATCATGTGCTTCCAATTCAGCTAGATGGATTTTGGCCACCTTATCTGGTGCCTACTGGTCAAAGACCACAGTGTGTAATGAAGTCAGTTGGATCTCGATGGGCAAGACGGCCTCAGCCCCGTACACTAAGGAATATGGGGTCACCTGGGTGGAATTACGAGTCGTCGTCCGATAAGCCCAGAGGGCATTGGGGAGATTGTCTGGCCAACTCTTCTTATTCTGGCCAACCATTTTCTGCAAAATGTTAGATAGGGTTTTTTTAACACCTCAGTCTTTCCATTTTCCTACACGTGATAGTGGGAGGTATGGTTCGAACAAATATTGTACTTGGCGTACAATTTATTAAGCTTGGCTACTTGGAAGTTGGTGTCGTTATCGGTGAGAACAGCGTGAGGGACTCCAAACTGGTGGATGATGTTGGAGCTCATGAATTCAATGATGGAATGGGCCTTGACCTCCTTGAGTAGAACTACTTCTGCCCACTTGGAAAAGAAATCTGTGGTGGTTAGGATGAACCTGCATTGGCGAGCTATCGCCGGTGGATAGGGTCCCACGACATCGAGTCCCCACACTACAAATGGACAAGAGTACTTGGTGGAGTGGAGAGGTTATGGTAGCCAATGTAAGAAGTTATCATGGATTTGGCATGCGTGACATCTCTTGTATAACTCAATACAAACATGGATCATAGAGTTCCAGAAGTACCCCAATCTCCAGATTTGATGGGACAGCTTTGGCCCAGCCTGGTGGGCACCATAAGAACTGGCAAGAACCTCCTGTATGACCTGAGAAATCTTGACCCCTTGGATGCAACGGAGGAAAACACAATCAAAACCGCATTTGTATAGGATCTTATCAATACTAGGACCACTCTGGAGGGTAAATTGCCGTGCGTGATGTCATATTCGCTCATGCTCGGCCCGATCAGTCGGGAGGCAACCGTTTTGGAGATACTTGACAAAAGGGTCTCTCCATTCGTGGGTCGGTTCAACCACTGCATCTGAAGAACCTAGGGGTCCTGATATGGAGGATCTAGTGGTAAGATGGCTTAATCACAAGTCATCATCATCCCCTGGGGTGACGGGGGCAATGACTCACATGTGTGCCACATGTATAATCAGATCATCCTGCTCGGGCTCTTCAAGTGATGCAGCTAAGCTGGCCAAAGCATCTGCTCAACCATTCTGTGACTGAAGGACATGGGTAACCTCTGGTCAAGAAGGTAACTGGGCCATTAGATAGAGGGTGTGCTCCAACAATTGTACGAGCTATGGATTTCTGACAACATAGCCATCGTTGACTTGCTTGATGACTAGCTCGAAATCCCCTTTCACATGAAAATGGGGCACATCGATCCCGAGAGACATCTCGAGGCCAGTGATAAGAGCCTAATACTCTGCCTCGTTGTTGGTTCAGCCTTCTAACAATAGGAATGAGTACAGAAGAATGGATTGCGCCGATGTAATGAAGACGATACCTAGGCCCACTCTATTACGTCAAGGATCATTGAGCCTCCTACTGGTGGGGCTCTGGGAGGAACTGTCAAAGTGAATCTTCCAACATGGGATGACATGATCTACCAAGAGGATTGCCTCATCGGGAAAATCCATATCCAAGGACTGGTTCGTGGAGGTTGGATGGGCAGCTAGGAAGTCTGCCAATGCCTATCCCTTGATACCCTTCTAGGGGACGAACCTAATGTCGAACTTCTGGAGGATTACCACCCACCATGCTAGACGACCGGTCAACATGGGGAAATTCAGAATGTACTTCAGCGGGTCTACCTAAGAGAACAACTGTACCTCATGGTGTTATAGGTAATGTCGCAACTTCTGCATAGAAAATATGAGCACAAGGAAACTATTCTCGATGGGGGAGTATCTGGTCTCTGTATTGAGGAGCATGGAGATGAGGTAGTAGAGACTATTTTATGTCCCCTCATTGTTATTTTGGGTGAGAAGGGTGTCAATAGATCGCTCCAAGGTAGTCACGTACAGGATTAGCATCTTTCTGGAGATGGGTGGTATCAAGACCAAAGGCTAGAGAAAGTACTACTTAATTTCCTCGAACGCGGTCTGTAACTCTTTGTCCCATTCGTAGGAAGATCCTTTCTTCATTAGACAAGAAAAGGGCTTACACTTTCCATCTAGATTCACAATGAATCTGCGTATGTAGGCTAAGTAGCCTTGAAAACCTCAAAGCTCTCGGATATTGCTCGAGGGAGGCATCTGTTCGATTTCCCTGATCTTCTCTGGGTCGATCTCGATGCCCCAGTACCTGACAAAAAAGCCAAGAAACTTCCCATAAGTGACCCCGAAATCACATTTCAGTGGGTTCATCTTCAAGTGGCGGGAGCGGAGGAATCCGAACACTTTATCAAGGTTTTTGAGATGGTCCTGGAGCTGGAGAGATTTGACCACTAGATCATCCACATAGTATTCCACCAATGTCCCTAGGATTTTCTTGAATATGCGATGCATTTCCCATTAATAGGTGGCACCTGCATTCTTCAGGCCAAAGGTCATAACTTGGTAACAGAAGGTACCTTGGGGAGCCCTTAAAGCGGTGGAATCTTCATCCTCAGGGGCCATTCAGATATGATTATATCCATAGTAACCATCCATGAAGGAGAGGTATTGGAACCCAGCTATATCATCGATCAACAATTATGTCACTAGAAGAGGAAAATCATTCTTCAGACAATGGCGGTTGAGATCTCAGAAGTCAATGCAGACTCTGATCTGTTTGTTCTTCTTCCTGACTGGCACGATGTTGGCTAGCCACTTGGGGTACTGGACCTCCTTGATGAAGTTGGCCCTGATGAGCTTGTCAACTTCGACCTCGACCATGGCACCGTGAGAAGGGTGCATCTTTTTGGGAGGTTTCTTGAACCTGCGATGGTTTGTCAGGAGACCGAGGTGGTGGACGGATACCTGGGTATCTAGTCCTATCATCTCGTTGTAACTCTAGGTGAATACGTCATGGTGTTGTTTAAGGAAGTCCATGTACCGTTGCTGCTCCTCGAGGGACATCGCGGCACTGATCAATGTGGGTCTCGGATCTGCCTCGCTACTAAGGTTCACATGTACCGGTTCATCGACCGTGGCAGAGACGCATTCTTCATAGGAGGGGGGACCATCCCCTATATCCTCTTCTTTGCTTGTGTAGAAGGTATTCCTAGTGGGTGAGGCTTCCCCTGGGTCGGAAGAACCTGACGGGAGGCAGGTACTAGCCTGGACAGCAGTGGATAGCATATCAGAAGATTCATGTGCCACTGGGACCATAGAGATGAAGGTAGTCAATCCAATCCCATCTATCCTTTGGCCCAAGGGGCCAAGATTGATGATATCAAATCAATAGTGTCACGTTGGCTTGAGTCGGTTAATCTCATCCCAGTGAAACAGACGCGTATGATGTACTTTCATTGCCATGGGACGGACATCCTGGTATCGTACGGGGGTAGGAGGTTCCGGGATCACCTGATCCTAGTTTGTGTAGGAGTACGAGGTGATTTTCCACCGTCGCTTGGACTTGGGAATATGCCTTCCTCTTGTACCAGAGACAAAAAAGAATTGCCCCATGTTGGGGGCCATAGCCTCCAATCGATGGATCGGTAAGACGTAGGAATCATCCAGACCTACCCAGGGGTCAGTTGTGACTGTGGTGGGCTCAACCTCACTTTCCATAATTTGTTTATCCTTGCTCTTGTAATAGTCGGCGTCCAGATAACAGGCTTCACAAGAGGAAAAAGGATATGCATCACCTTGGAGTATGCCTGCTCGACCATTAAGGGAGTACTTGAGGCATTGGTGATACGATGAGGGGACCGCCGCATGTAGGTGGAGCCATGTCCTACCCATCAATGCATTGTACGCGGTGTCCTGAGAGACGAACATAAATTCAGTAATGGAAACTAGGCCACCGAATTGGGTCTTCAGATGGTTCTTTCCAACCAGGGTCTGCTCTATCCTGTCATATCACTGGATCCTTAAATCGGAGGGAGTTAGGTCATCCTCGGATAACCCCAGCTTCCACAGTGTCCATGTTGGCATAAGGTTGATCTCGGATCCGGTGTCAACGAGACAGTGGAGAACTTCCATGACATTAAATTGGCCAGTGATATACAGTGGGAAGATGTGCCCCTATATGTTGGAGCCTTCATCCTATCCATAGAATGAAATTATGGCCTGGCATTCAGCATCCTCAACTGCTTCAGCATGGAAAGATTCTGCAGCTGCTACCTCTATCTCAAACTGGAGGGGGCTCCTTAAAGATTTGGCGAGTGTTTCGTGCATATATGGCGATAGGCGAAGGGCTTCAAGGATGGAAAGACTCACTGTGATACCAGCGAGGTTCTTGAGGGCATAAAACTTCCACGCCAGGCACGAACTTCTACTTACAAGAGGCCTCTCTTCGATTGAAGGCATGGCGGACCCTTCTGGCCAGACCGACAGCTGACTGGTGCTGGGTATATCCCACTGCCCAATAGTTGAAGCTAGAAGAGTAGTTACTGGATGAGGTTTGGATGACTGAGATAGTCCTGTAGTGGGGAGAAGCTGGTCGTAGCATAGCCGAAGTGGATCTGTCTGATCCAGTAGCCAAACGGTGGTGGAGGTGGTCTTGACGACACCAAATGAAGAGGTTGCGAGTGTTGAGCTCTATGCTGGGCAGGTTGTCTAGTCTCAGTGGCATGCATGGCCTGGCTGGAGGTGCCAACCGATGCTCCTTGATGACCCATATAGTCGTGGCTTCACTGACGTTGGCATCAGCTTGGGACGTTGGGGAGATTCTCTTGGCGCTCCCCCTCATCAGAAGTCATATAGGGGTTTACCAACTCGACGATATTAACTGAAGCGTACCCTTGACTGTCACTAGAAGAATCATCCACCACTGGGTGGATTTTGGGAGGGATCCCCATCTCAGGGGGCATGAATTCATCGAGAGTGTGGGGAAACTATGGCATTGGTGGGGCACGTTGCTTCTTGCGCCGCCGATGCTTTCTCTTCTAGGAAGAGGTCAGATAAGATGATGATGTAGAGGTGGTGGATGCAGCTTCTGAAGGCTCTAGCTGATTAAGGCATGCCCGAATGATGTCATGGGTGCGAACAACTGTTTTACAAGCCATCCAGTCATCGTACTTCTGGGATCCATGGCAGGGAACCTACTGCTACTCACCTTCACTATCGCTACTGCTTCCTGACCTTACAAAGACACCCACTACTTGTTCCGAGGCCAGGCCTAGCCTGACTATGTTTTTATCGACCTGGTCTTGGATCCATTCCTTAAACACATATCACTGCTTGAGGGTGTGCCCCAGAATCCGATGATAGGGGCAGTAGTTGGGGTGATCAGTGAGATTTGCCTCTGTCGTCCTTCACTCAGGAAAGCGTGCAATCCCCTGCTCTAAGGCACTACAGAAGTTACCGGGGACCTGATTCTCATTGAATGAGTAAGTCTGGTGTCTTCTTTTTGGATAGGGAGCCCTTGGAGCCTGGCCCTGACGAAGAGCCAGAGGGTCCTGTCGAGGAGGTGGACCCTGATTGTCCCGCTTGGGCGGTGGCAGCGCATTATGTGGGGTCGCCTGCCGATTCTGAGGATGCTGCAGAGCCGGAGGCTATGCCTGAGGAGGAGGGCCTCTGCGAAGCAGCGGGGCCAGTGCTACTGGTAGCAATTCTAGTTGCCTGTGGGCTTCTATTTGGGCCACCGCAGTAGGCTCGGCTTTGGAAGCTCTTCTTGCTGGGATTATAGGGGGAAGCGGGCGTGCCTAGATGGCCTTTTGTAGGGATTCTTTGAGGTACTGAGACTTATCTGAAAAGTCTTAGAACCCTCTAGGATAGTTCTGAGTGATCAGGGAGTTAACCAGCTACATCTTGACATTCCCCATGTACATCCTTAGTAATTTCTCCTGAGTCAGTGGCATATCGAGGGAGTATGCGATCCCCTTCCACCGGGTGATAAAGTCCACAACTCGCTCATCAGGCCTTTGATTGCATTTGAAGAGGTCTGTGATGCTGTTCTTCTGGGTGGTAGAGCTGAACTAGTAGAGGAACTGCATGCGAAGTTCCTCCCAGCTGGTTACAGATCCGACGGGGAGCTGGTTGTACCAGACGAATGTTGTCCCCTCCAATGTATGAACAAAACAACGGAGATTGGTGGGCTCCTGCTGTGCTGGAGTCCCCAACATGGGCCCAAACCTTTATTTGAAGTGGTCCAAATGCTGTGGAGGGTCCCCCGTCCCATTAAAGGGGGAGAAGGTGGGATTCCTGAAACCCAGAGGCACCGACATATCATCCACCCATGACGGATATGGATTTCCATCTGGTGGGATTTCCACCTTCTGTGTTTCCAATGCCTTAAGGCGGGCTATGAGCACTACCATAGGATCATCCAGATGGGGGTCCCTCTCTTGATGGAGATCCCTAACCACGAATGCATTGTTGGGTTCTTCAACACGGTAGACAGGTTCAGTGGCTCGGGGAGCGACTGGTGGAGCGGCATGTGGGGTAGCTGGGGGAACCTGGGCTGGATTCCTCAGATTTTCATGCCGTTCGGGAGGGTATGGTGAGACATACCACACCCTATTGTCATGAGTTCTGGATTCAGACCTGTCTGCAGGAGCGGTATGATCAAGGTTGCCCGAAGGCATCTCGCCAGGGGGAGTTGTTCCTACCCAGCTGCCCCGGCCTAGGATCGTCACATTCAGGTCGTTGCTCTACAGCGCATCCAGCCAGGAGTTCATCTACCAACCTCTTTTTCTCAGTAAGTTGCTAGCACAATGTGGCCTTCTCAGTGTCCTCCTTCGTCTTCTACACTGAGGTGGATGGGTCGGAGTGCTTGACATCTCTGACATGCTCTTTACCCTTACTAGCATTCTTGTCGAGTACCAACAACTCGGTGGATGTAGGGAGACCTAGGAGGTTCCTTTGCTGATGAGTAATCCTCCCCGATGGGTCTAAAAGTGGTGGCACACCTTCAAGGGGTAAGTATCCATTGAGAAACTCCAGATCATCCTCTTTGTCCACTACGTCATCCATGTTGACCATGACCCTTCCTGGGGGCATGTCCTCAATATCGCATAGAGAGTCGGGCTGCCGCCAGATAGGGCTGAAGAGGAGGGAAGCATACTGCCCCCAGCCACAAATTTTCATGTGGGGGTATCCTCTCTAATAATTTTGCAGATTACCTTGATACTCTGAACTCATTGCTACTGGAGGGACTCATGATGGCCTAGTGACTCAGGGCGCTAGGCCACAGGGAGTGCGGCCAGATCGACTAGACTGCACTGCTTGCTGATGTCTTCAAAATGCGCTCGGCTCCTTGGATAAACCAGGCGCTGATGACGGAGACTAAAATGCATCACCCAGAGGGTGTACCGGAAACACTCAACTTCCTCTAGGGTGAGGGACTCAGGTATATAGAAATCATGCGGTGCCACGGGCTAGAACTCCTCGGGGAAGTGGTCTGCCGCACGGATGCTCTAGAAGCTCCTCAACTCAAATTCAGGGTCTGGCACTTGATTTCCCCACTTGCCTACTGGGGGTGGATGAGGAACTGGCAGCAGTACTGAGGCAGACCACTGGGACAAAAGGTCAGCCGGTGGAGAATATAGAAAATGGGCTGACTGGACGCCGATTCTCAGGTTGTCCTCCGAAGAGTGTAGCGACCTGGCCGCTACATCGCGATAGGAGGGGCTGACGGCCACCGTTCCTGGATTAGGGGCTAGGGATGCTGATGGTGGGTTGCATTTCAGCTCACCGGCCATTGGTCTCTAGAATAGCTCTCCAGGATCTCTTGTGGAGGTAGAAAGCGCTTCCAGTGACGATGGTGGTAACTGCACGACCGTAACCTGTGCGGTCTCTAGATTTTCATCCTCCTAGATAAACCTGCGGAGGGAAGTGGGAATCCTGTCTACCTCACATTCCGGGAGCACCAGGCTGATGCGCCTCATCCATACCCCGGGCCTGGACTCGGATGAGTGAGGGGAGGGTTCCCGAGCTAAGTCGTACTCTACTTCAGGGTCTGAGAAGCGGACCGGTTTGATCTTCGTCCAGACCTTCCTAGTATTCTTCTTGTGTCGGTGATGACCCGCCTTCCTACCCCTGGGTGGCTCCTTGGGATAGGGCATATTTCTGACATGTGGTCCTTCGGCCGCACTAGTGCTAGGGCGGAGAGGTTTTCCACTTGAGACAACGGAGTTTTGAGGAGCACTGGGACAAATATCAAAGGGTACATGGGGAGGACCTCCATGAACAGCACATGAGAGGGAAAAACCTCTGCTGGAACCGGCGGGAGCATGGGGAGGACCTCCATGCTTCGTGCGAGTGGAACAAGACTGTCCTTCACCCCTCTAGTTGTCGGGGCAAGGAGAACCTTCGCCAGCTGCGGAGAGTTTTTAGGGAGGATCCCCACATTGGAGATGGACCAAATGGGTAACTTCTCCACATTGACGATCGGGGGAGGGAGGAAGGACTCCATACCCAGGGTAATGGGCATGGGAGAGGCTTCCGTACCGAACATCACTTCCACGGGGAAGACCTTCATTCAGCTTGGGGGTGACATGGGGAAAACCTCCACACTGAGCCTCGAAGCGGGGAAGACCCACGCTCTCTATGGTAGTGGTACGAGGACGAACCCCGTACGGGGTGGCATCCCTGTGGGTTGGTTCATGACGACCCCTGCTCATGCCTACGACTAGGAGAGTCGACCCAGGCTGCCTGCGGGGTGGTTGGGTCCTCGATCTTGGTTGGGTGTATAAGTTCTCTTGCTCAGTGTGTGCATAGACTTGATGATATATGTCAGCGGTGGCTTGGGCCATAGTAGTCGTCGACGTTGACGCCCCTTGGTAGGCATCCTCATCTCGTGCCCGATGCTGGCATCGGGTTGGACGAGCTGGGGCTGGTGGTGCAGGTGCATAGATTACCTGCTCCTTTGGTAAGGCCGGGCGGCGGCGCTAATGTTGCCGGGTGGGGGCCCTTCCTGGGAGCCCCTGGATTGGGACTCTGGCTGGGCTGGTCCGGACATTTCCCACCTTATCAGCATAAGTCAGGGAGTCATCAAGGCACTCTGGGGACAGGCTCCTGAAGCGGTTGTATGTCAGGGTGGGGAGCAATGGATCCCTGTGCATCCCTTGAGGGAGGCATTGACGGAGGAGCCTGGATGCCTCCAGGTCCAGGTGGGCCATAGCCCGGGTTGGGATTATTCCCTCCTCCTCGTAACGACGTACGAGGTCATTAATTACCCTTCGTTGAATAACTTCTAATGGGGAGATGGGGCGTGGGTTCCCCACAGTCATGGACGCAAAGGCTATCGCGGAAGCGGTGAAGCCATGTGGAGTGGTTGTGCTGGTGCTGCCCCTACCCCTGTGTAGACGGGTGGGCGGTGATCGTGTTCTCGCGACAACAACCTGATTCCTAAGAAATAGAGAGATGAACTCGTTAGTGCTGAAAGAAAAGGAATCGACGACCAATGCCCTAGTGTCATCCTGTATCTCATGATCGGTAAGAGGGATCCATACTGACAACATCATAGAATAGAATTTCCAACATTCTACTGCCCCAACTTCTGGTGAGTTTCATGTCGGGCCCTCTATTTTCTTGGCGGGATCTGGCATTGGATAGCTGGATCCGGTGACATGTCCATCCATTGATTCCTCGAGTTCTATAAATCTCCATATTGAGGAGAATAATTTCACGTCGGGTTCACCATTTCTATTTCTGACACTTTTTCCGGGGCATGCGCATTCGTCTTCTTGAGTACAAAAGGCACGGCTTTGTTACCCCGCATTCTTGCTTTCCAAAGGTGGGCAGCATCTGTTCCTTTTTCAGGGAAGTTCGCTCCTTGGTCGAAACAGGATGATCGGATGTCGGTTCTTCCTTCTGTGGATTCCTCCTCAAAACTCACCACCTAGTCCGGGTATCCCTCATAGATTTAAGACATTTTTCATGAAACTCTTCCTGGTGCCATATCTTCATGGACACCAGTTAATTATGCTACCTCTTTCAGGACATTCCAAGGGGTCCGGTCAGGGTCGAAACCTTCGGTTAGGGGAGTAGTCACGTTGGGGCATCACTGGCGTGTCTGGATGCTGGGGGATTGGCATGTCTGTCTTCTGTCCCTTATTAAAGGTCTTATCAAGGGCACGGAAGCCCGAGGCATCCCACATAGAACACAGGGAATCATATTCTATGGGAATGTATATTAGGTTTTCCTAAAATTATAATGTTTAACACAGGGTATGTCGCAAGTTTAACGTCCAACAGAGACAGATCGGGCTAATCAGAACACTAACTAGAGTGGATCAGACGGAGGAACCCCTGGAGGGAACACCGATATTGGGGCTATCACGTGGGTGGCATCTCAAATGCTATTATACAGAATAGGGAATGGAATGGCATGATCCCACCGAGATATGGCAGCCCAGGTAAGCATCAGGACGGATGATGGAGCGGTTGATGGGGGTAGTGAATGGGATGAGACCGTCGTGAAGATGATTGTAGTATTGGTCTTGAGCCTCGAAGAGACTTCCTGCATATCCTCATGGTAGGGAATCAAAATCCACCTAGTTTATCTAACGACGGATTACCATCGAATGAGGTTGAAAACGGCTTACTGTTGAATGAGGCTACAATGGCTTACCGCTGGATAAGGATGTCAACGGCTTACCGCTGAATAGGGTCACAACGGATTACCACTGGGTGGGGTCACAACGGCTTACCGTTGGTTGGGGTCGAACCGACATGAAGGATGTCGGATCGACCGGGTGGTAGGATTGAACCTTACGGAGGCTTCCTACGTACCATACCTTGACCTGAATCAAATTCCACGTAGTTTAGATGGCGAATACAATTTAACGTCATGCGGGACAGGGTCGAACCAATGTAAAGGGGGGTCGGAACGACCAATGGGTGGTGGGCTTGAACCTTAGGGAGGCTTCCTATGTACCATGCCTTGACATGGATCAAAGACCATGTAGTTCATATGGGTTGGGGATTACACTCTAGGTTTCCCAAGGTGTTGGGGATTGAACCTCGTGGAGGCTTCCTATATACCATGCCTTAACATGGATCAAAGTCCCTATAGTTTGGGTGGGTGGAATACAGTTTAACATTATGCAGGATGGGGGAGAACAGATGTTAAGGGGGGTCGGAACAACCAATGGGTGGTGGGATTGAACCTCAGAGAGGCTTCCTATATACCATGCCTTGACATGGATCAAATACCATGTAGTTCAGATGGGTTGGGGATTACACTCTAGGTTTCCCAAGGTGTTGGGGCTTGAACCTCGTGGAGGCTTCCTATGTACCATGCCTTGACATGTATCAAAGTCCCCATAGTTCGGGTTGGATTGGGGCTTACACTCTGAGGGGGGCCAAGGTGTTAGGTCTTGAACCTCGTGGAGGCTTCCTACATACCATGCCTTGACATGGATCAAAGTCCCCATAGTTCGGGATGGACTGAATACAGTTTAACGTCATGTGGGATGGGGGTGTTGTCATGGTCGATGCTTACTCTAATCCCACGTGAGTCATGCTCAGTGTGAGAAACAAGAGGCCGCAAAGTCCGGACGACCACGTCGTGAAAGGTGCGTCTGTGCGAAGTGAAGAGGGGATTACACGCGGGGCAGCCCAGGGAGAGAAAGATTGGTACTTACTCTGAGATGGAGGCCTGAGGGAGAAAAATCATAGCAGGAGAGGGACTTGGGACGAAGAAAGGAGGAGCCCCATTCCCTATCACGGCCTCCGCTGGCCTTGGGGACTAAAGATGAAAGGAGGAGAAGGGGTGATATGTTACCTCCTCGAAGGAAAACTAGGGGATTACGCCAAGGTGGATGCCCTTCCCCCATAGACAAACGCCACTCCCATAATGAGGATATCATCCCCTGTGGAGAACAGGGGGCGTGGATAATTTCCAGGGTGGGGGCACCCTGCATGCAAGGCACGGGGCAAGGTCATAGTTGAACGTCATGTGCTGAGGACGATGGTGCTTGGCAGTTTAATGTCCTGCAGCTCGGACGAGGTGGGTGTGCTCCACACCCCTTGGACTTACATAACTGGTACCCTCTTCTCCTTGTGGGAGGGAATGCATCAGCAATGTCATGGTGAGGGGGTGTCATGGAGCGAACCATAGAGGTGCCCACGTTAGCGTGGCTATGAAAATAAGCAATAGCCATTAGCGTGCCTATGCGAAGAAGCATTAGGTGAAGCAACGCAACGGGCGGTATCATCTAGGGGACTTTGAAGTCACATCATGTGAACCTGGAGGGTCGCATAGGAAAAGGATTTTCCTAGTAGAGGGGTCCATAGGCAAGGGCCTTGTGAAGCTCTGTTGCTCCACGTGGTCGAGGGAACTTACGAAGGGGTTTCCTTTGCGAAGTGGGGTGACTTAGCCTAAGCATGGGGAAAAGGTGCATAAGGGGGGTGATTTACGAAGTGGAAAGACATTCGAAGAGCACTGCCTCATGGAGCAAAGGTGCATCACGAAGCAAAGTGTCGTGAAGAAATGTGCTTCACAAAGTATAGTGACCTTGCCTTAGCATGTGGATCATGTGTACATAAAGGGTGTTTTGTGAAGCATAAACGCTCCACAATGACCCAGGTCCCCTTGGGGATCCCCTTCCTTCGCAAAGGCCCTTAGGCTTCGTGAAAGGCATCCCTCTTAAAATAGGGGATCAAAACAGGACAAAGGGGGGTCACTTCACGGAGCATAAGTTCCTTGCACGGCTCATGGTTCACGGAGCGGAAGGATGCTTTGCGATTTGGGATCTGGGAAGCTGAAAGGTCGGATTATACGTCATTTGGGCTCAGCGGGAGCCTGGTATTTATTGTCAAGAGGCATCGAGGAGCGGAGCTAACGTGGCGCGAAGAGGGACTTTGTTGCTTCATGATGGGCTCACAAACGTCAAATGTGGTCGCGGAGAATCCCACCTCCTTACTTTGTGGTGGTCTCGCGAATGTCAAGTGCGGTCATGGAGCGTACCGCCTCCTTGCTTAGCGTCGGGCTCGTGAACATCAACTACGGTTGCGGAGCATCCTGCCTCATTGCTTCGTGGCGGCCACGGTGATGGGGGAACTCAGCGAAGTGGCTTCACGAGGCAGTTCTTTGGGCCTCTTCTTTGTCCCTAATTTTGGTTCCAACAATAGGTTAGAAATTATCATCCTTTTTTAACTTGTCGATGATCACCCATGTTTCATCACTACCTCAAGGGGATATTGGAAATCCAATCATGAAATACATAATTACATCATCCCATTTCCACTCAGGAATGGAAAACAACTCTAAAATCCTTACTAGTCACTAGTGCTCTTCCTTTACCTATTTAATAGTGTAACACTAAGTAACAAAACTAGTTATCTCCCTTTTCATACAAGGACACTAATATTGGTTATGTAGATCATGATACATATTTACAATCCTAGGGTATACCTCACAAGTAAAATGATGAGACTCTCACATCAACTCCTCTCAGATGTATATAGGAACCCAAGACATGTACATGGTTGTGAAAGATATCATTCTCATCAATGATCCATCCAGGACATGGGTCCTCTTCTAAAACACTCTCCTCTAGGACCAAACAATCAGGATCTAATAACTTCCTCACCTTCACTCTCTCTAGAATTTAAGAGGTCATTGATAACGATGCAAGTACATACAATCCATGACGGTCCCAAACCTCAAAATGCATCTTGAAAAGCATAGAAATAAGCTACCACTCATCACTAGCCTCTCAAACTACCTGTGTCTGAGTCCTTTATCTCAAGTCATCCACTACAACATTTCCCTTCCTAGGCATATAGCAAGGTTATAATCTAAGGAATTCAAATATTCAACCCACCTTCTATTATTGAGGATTAAGTCGAAATACATGAAAATATAACTAAGGATTTTATGGTCTATAAATACCACAAAATTCTCTCCCAATAGATAATGCTTCCAAAAGTGCAAGGTTTGAACCATAAATACTAACTCAAGATCATGTGTCGGGTAATTCCACTCGTGTGTCCTCAGTTGAAGAGACTCATATGCTATGACTCAACTCCCTACATCAGAATTGCTCCTAGATAGATGTCTAATGTGTCAAAATATACTATATATCTTCTACCCAACTCTGTAATAATTAGTATTTTCATTGAATTTGGTATTTCTATTAGTTTCTAAAAGGATATCTCATAGGCCTTTTGTAGGACCCGAGCATCGTGGAAGCGTGTGGATGGGTGTACCCATATTTAATTTTACTATTAACAATGATCAATCTGATATCCATCACAATGATAAAATGATGGATTTTTGTAATAGAATGAAGAAAGAAAAGGAAATAGAGAAGTCCCAGAACCATAGAAAGGATCATCATATGTTGGTTATAATTAATTTAATTAAAAGACAAGAATTACCTTTCAAGAAATTCTTTCTTCGTTGATGCTTCCAGTCACAATATGATGTGATTTGTCATTGTGTCATAGAAAAAAAGTGTAGGATTCCTCTAGTAGTGATCCACACATGCTCCACGTATCTCTGGACGTGGTTGAAGGAATCTCTCGATGCTATCATAGAATATCCTTCGCTTGCGATGTCCTCCATCAATCTCTTTGGAATCCGCTTCCAAAGCACTCTCCTTGATCCGGTGGAGGAGGATCTATCTCGTAACCTGAGAGAGTTCTTAGAGGAAAAGAATTCCCTCTTGGCTTGAGAGATTTCTCTAGATCCATTGTGCACAACCAAAAAAGAATGGTTGGACCTAAGGAGAATAATGTAGTTGGGATTTATAATACTTAGAATAATACAAGAATGAAATAATTACCCAAATGCATTTATTCATTTCATTTAATTCTTAGTAATACCCCACGTCTAATAATAACATTTAACTATTATTATTACTTTACATGTGTCCAACTAATTACACCTAATATTGTCTAATTAAATAAATAATATTATTTCTCACAAATTCCTAGAAAACTGCATGGCATGAATATTAATATACACGACATGTACATTTGTTTTCCCATTTTTATTTATTTCCTCCACCACATTTATTAGACCTTGAATAATGTATATTTATTTCTAAAATAAATATCATTGTATTATTCATGAATAAATATATTAATTTTTCCATAATATATTCTCTTGAATAACTAGTGTCTAAATAAATGTGATCAGGAATCCTTGAATAATTATTAAACCACAATCAGGAATAATCTTTATCCAACTCTTTAAATGAATATTTAACTGAGATCTTTGGAAACACATAGTGTGTGACCCTCTAGTCCTGTTTCTCAGTGTCATTAGATAGAGCCTTCCTAAATTCCAATGTTAATATCTAGCAACATGCTAAGTCACCCATAGAGAAAGAAGTTAACACTGAAATGATGTGTCACCTCCTACGAATGCTTGCCGTGTAATGTAATCCCTTTTTCTCGATATCTCGAATCAAGCAGTTTGCATGCTAGTTTCATCAACCCATATGCTTGATTACTATTTCTTTGACCTCCCAGAATTGAACTTTCCCATTTCTCACCATGGACATGGATTTATTTAGTCTATATCAATTCCATCAAAGGGCCTAAGATATCAACTTCTATTATGGAACGAAAGCGGAAAATCATTTCTCACATTATTTATTAATGCAGTATTACTCATGATGCACCCAACATATCCTACATCTCTACGAACAGTGTGTCGTCACAATTTTCATCAATACATCTAAGTGCGTGATTTTTAATACCCATTAATAATAATATTAAATTCTAATGACCAATACACATGTTCACAGATAGGAACATCCAATGACATTATGAAATTTAGATTTCCTATTGGTGGGTCTCGTTCTCATAATATCCCCCTAGATATTACCAAGGGAACACACCATGAGAAGGTGCCTCAAATTTTTATGATTCTACACCCCTAATGTCTTGTATTATTTTTGTCCCTCAAATAACATCATCCAGTCATAGAACATATATTTAAGAATATTGTTATGGAACTTCTAGGTTCTCATCATTGTAGGGATCTATTATGACCCTTTAGTGTAACATATATCCTTAGGACATTATCACATGCATTGTCACCTAGAAGAACAATAAATATTTGATAAGATATTTATTAATATTCAAATATATGAATACAAGTTTATCATAAAGTAAAAATTAGTTAGTTCTAGGCCACCAACTCCAATAGACTTCCACTTGAACTAGAGACAATTGATAACAACCTTTAACCTGATAGCTATCACATGATATTCATGCTTCTTCTAAGATCGGCCATTATTCATGGGGTTCACCATGTTCTCTTTCATGGACACTCTACTCACTGCAACTTTACCCCTTTTATAGAAATCCCTCAAGAGGTGATACTTTCAGAGAATGTGCTTTGTCCATTGATGTGTCCTTGGTTCTTTTGCAAGATCCACCACTATAGTATTATCACAATACAATGTGATAGGTTATATACTGCTAGGAACCACATCAAGATCCTGGACAAAGTTTTGAATCCAGAAAGATTCCTTGGTTGCATCAGAAGCTACTATATATTAGGACTCCGTTGTAGAATCTACGACAACCAGCTGCTTTGAACTCTCCCAACTCACAGCTCCTCTATTGAAACAAAAACATATCCTGATTGCAACTTTATATTGTTCTGATCTTTCTGAAAACTAGCATCAGCATACCCTCTGATGAAAAGATCCCCATCTCCTCCATACACTATGAACATATCCTTAGTTATTCTCTGATAATTAAGGATAGTCTTAACAGTAGTCCAATGTTGTTCTCTTGTATCTTATTGATATATGACTACCATGCTTAGTGTATAGGAAAAATCAATCCTAGTACATAACATGGCATACATGATGGATCCTATATATGAAGCATATGAGATCTTACTCATCATATCTTTCTCCTGTTGTGTTTGAGGACATGTTCTATTAGAAAGATATAGTCCATGTAACACTAGAACCAATCCCCTCTTGGATTGTTCCATACTAAATCTCTTTATTATCTGGTTAATATATGCACCCTGACTTAGTCCAAGAAGCCTCGTGGATCTATCATGAATGATCTTGATCCCTAGAATGTAGGCTGCTTCACCTAGGTCCTTCATGGAGAAACACTTGTTCAACCAGTCATTAACTGATTGTAAGACTGGTACATAATTTCCAAAAAGTAATATGGTATCAACATATACTACTAGAATAACAACCTCATTCCCATTAAACCTTTTAAAAAAAACATGGCTCACATTCATTCTTATTGAAACCAAATTTCTTTATGGCTTTATCAAATCGAATGTTCCATGACCTGGATGCTTTCTTTAATCCATAAATGAATTTTTTCAATTTTCAAACCTGTTTGGCTTCACCTAGTGTCACAAACCCTTCTGGTTGTGTCATATAGACATATTCTTGAAGATTTATATTAATGAATTCTATTTTGACATCTATCTTCCAAATATCGTAGTCATGGTAAGCTGCTATGGAAAGTATGATTCTTATGGATTTAAATATGGAAACTGGAAAAAAGGTTTCATCATAGTCAATTCCTTAATGTTTTCTAAATCCTTTAGACACTATCCTTTCTTTATAGCTGCTAACTTGACCTTCAATTTCCAGCTTTCTCTTGAACACCCATTTGTATCCAATAAGATTTACATCAATTGGCTCATCGACTAGAACCCAAACTTGGTTCTGATACATGGAATCCATCTCAGAATTAATAGTTTCTAGAAATATTGAAGCTTCTGATCTCTCTACTACTTCCTTGTAGGATAAAGGTTCATCATTGTCCAAAAATAATTATTCACCATCCTCAGTGGCTAGGAAACCAAATATTTCTATTTACCTTACCTCTCTTGACCTCTTATCCAGTACTTGTGTTTCTAGAACCTCTTCCATGGGGGAAATATAGAACTTGTTCCAGTACCAACTCTTATGTATCTTGATAATCAACTTCATTGAATTCAATCTTTCTCCCACTATCATTTTTGAGGATGTGCTCCCTCTCAAGAAATACGGCTTGACCAGTGATGGTCACTTTCTTATCTGAAGGGTTATATAGGTAATAAAATTTTGTTCTCTTGGGATACCCTATAAAGATATACCTCATCCCCCGGGGTGCTATTTTGTTTCCTAAGAAGGCCTTAACAAATGAATTTCATCCCCATACACGTGTGCATGACAAAATAGGTTTCTTTCCATTCTATAACTCAGAGGGAATTCCATTTTCTTCCTTAGTTGGTACTTAGTTTAATGTGTATACTGCAGTTTGTAATGCATATCCCCAAAAGGATAATGGAAGATCTACATGACTCGTCATCAACCACACCATGTCCAACAAGGTGTGGTTCCTCCTTTCACTAACACCATTACACTATGGTGTATAAGGAGGAGTGAGTTGAGATAGAATACTAGTCTCCTGTAAAATGTCTATGAACTCTTGGTTCATATATTCTCCACCTCGATCTGATCAAAGCTTCTTTATCTTCTTACCAAGAATATTCTATACTTAATTATTTAATTCCTTAAATTTCTCCAAGGACCTTGACTTATAACTCGTTAATTAGATATATCCATATCTACTCAAATCATCAGTAAAAGTAATGAAGTAAGAATATCGACTCTAGATTCTACTAAAAATGGTCGACACACATCTGTGTGTACCAATCCTAGAAGCTTTGTGTCCCTTTCACCATGTCCACTGAAAGTCGGCTTGGTCATTTTCACTTATAAAAAAGCATGACATCTATCAAGTGGTTTTAGCTCAATAGAGTCTAAATAACCATCTTGGAAGAGCTTTTTCAAGTGCTTCTCATTTACATGACTGAGACAATGATGCCACAACTGGGTGTTGTTTAATTCATGCTATTTTGTTTCATTATCGATTTCCAACACTTCGTTTTCATAATTTAATACATACAAAATATTATTTAAATGAATCATACCATAACATACGTTGTTCTTATAAAAGAAACAGCCCTTATTTCCAAAATTGAAAATAAATCCATCCATATAAAAACATGAAACAAAAATTATGTTCTTAGTAACATTAGATACATAAAAATAGTTTTGTAAAACCAAAAGCATCCTAGTTAGAAATGATAGATAGTAATCTCTAATGTCCAACGCATCCAGCCTTGTGCCATTGGTAGCTTGAATATCCACCTCTCCTCTAGAAATATTTCTAAATCTACTCGGTTCCTACATTTAAATACATATGTGATCCCCACATGTTGTATCTAATACCAAATGGGTATAAATGGAAAGATTACACTTGATAACAAATGCACATTTAGCATCCCCACCCTTCTGGGTGTAGTTCCTCTTCCAGTGGTCTGGATTTCCACGTACAAAACATACTGCATCTCGTTCCTTGCCCTGCCTCTGATTCTTCCTCTTCTTTGAGGTATGATGCTCAGGGGCTTCAGACCGTTTATGAATCCTTGGCCCCTTTTCCTTGTCCTTCCTCTTCCTATTCACCATAAGAACTGTGGGTTTTTCATGTCCCTTGTCCTTATCTACCTGGTGAATCAAGGTCAGAAGTTCCAATAGACTCTTCTCATTGTTTCTCATTTTGTAGTTGACAATAAAGCTAGAGAAGGTCTTGGGCAGTGATGATAGTATGAGATCTGTACAAAACTCATCTGGGAACTTAATCCCTAAGAAGTCAAGGCATTCAATGTAGCCAATAAGCTTCACTACATGAGGACTATCTGGCATAGACTCTCCAAGATTATTTGTGAATAAAGCATTGGAGATCTCATATATCTCATGCCTCACCTTCTCTTGATATATATCCTTAATGTGAGACATCATGCTATACAAGTCCATGTTTTCATGTTGCTTCAAGAGATCATTAGACATGGCCGATAGCATAAAACATTATATATATATGGAATCATTAAAATGTTTCATATAGAGAGATATTTCTTTATCATTGGCCTTTTTTTAGGAATAACTGAAATAGGCTCCTCCAGCACATAAAATTTCCTCTCATGGTGAAGGATGACGTGTAACCGCCTCTTCCACTCCTAGAAATTGGTGTCGATGAGAAGGTTTTCCTTATAAAGTATGGTTCTAAATGATATATTTGAATTCATTTTTCTTTCCATTTCTAAAAATTAAGATGATCAAAGATTTATTATTTTATCATGATAAAATTGAGAAAAATAAATAAATAAATACTTATTATTCTCCCACTATTTTATCGAAATCCAATATCCCTCACCATTGACTTTAGAATATTTTGTTTCCTTAATATTCTAGTGGAAAGGATCTATATTTCCCTTAACATTACCCAAACTAGGGTTGTTCAAGAAACTTGAAAAGTTTTAGTTAGGCATTCCAAATTTCAACTGTATTAACTCGTAGTTCCTTAATCTAGTGAGTGGACTCCCCAATCCTAAAATCCTTTTATTTTGGATTTCCTTAACCTTTACCTCTTGGTCACACTAAGTCCTACTATGGCAGTCAACCCTTGATGTTAACCAAGTCAATTCAACCCAAAACCTTGAATTAGAATTCTCCGATAATTGAAATCACCCCAACTAGGGTTTTTCAAGTACATTGAACTATTGTTCGATTCTAACCAAGATAATGGAAGTTTATACCGACTTAATATTTCCTTGGGGGATTTTATCCTTATACGTAAATTTCCATTTTATTATCTTTCTTACATTATTGTTAATATTAAGTGGTATATACTTAAGTTGTTAACCTTGTCTAAGATAATATTTACACATAATCCAGTCTTATTTTAGTTCCATCTTGTATTATTGTTTAATTCATTAATTGTGTGATTGTGAAAACAAACCCATAATAAATAAACCATGAAACTGATAGAAATAAAATAAATATAATGATCATGATCTCGTTATATTAGTTTATATGGCAGTTGATAAACTAACCCAAGACCTAGGGGAGAAACACCTTGGACCTTTTGAGTTCATGTTTATAGCTTTTCACCTCTCCAACTTTGTATCTCCTTGGATTGGTTTCGCCTCAACTCCTAACTTGAACCACCTCCACTAGATTGGGATCTCCATTCATTACATATTTTTTTATATCACATGCAGGTGATGGTTAAAATGGGGTTTTTACATAAAATAAACCTTGGTAATACAGGCCTTACATATTAATAAGGAGAAGGCTCACAAGCCAACAATTTCAATTTAAATAAATTAATTAAAATAAATCATCCATATACAAAGGTCTTGGTCTAGATCATGATCATCCATACATTCAACAATATTTATGCCTAAATAAAACTAGCATTTAATTCTTCAATCGTTCTTATTTAAAATAAATCCCCCTCAAATCAATTAATTATTATCTTCAATTAATCAATCCTTTTATCTTAAACCATTTTTTGAATTTCCTTGAGATTCTCATCCATCATAATCCTAAAAAAATAAATTCATTTAAAATTATATTTGTACGTAACTTGTACCTTGGAGGCAACTCAGTGAATTCCCATTCATAACTACCCAATGAGTAGAAATGAACATTACATGGATGTTAAATTAAACACATATGTATAAAATACCTATCACATGTTGTGCCCCAGATTTACACCCACACCATGGTACATGTCTCAAGGGTTTGTATAATATAATAATAAATTTTAATAAATCTTTGTAATTTGGATGAGTACAAGGCATGTAGTTCCTACTACATAGTGTGTACTATCGTTCACCGTATATCCTATGTACACACCCGGGGTGTCGACATGTAGATGTACTTCAGAAATATTCAGAGTACATAGTGTGTCTAATGGTCCACACACCGTGTAGTATCCCCATTACACAGTCTCCAACCGGGAAATTTGTGTACTAGGTACACGCTCTAACCATAACCTAAAGGAACCACATTTCGTGTCCTATGGGACACATGGAATTTAATCTGGAAACCATTTTCCACTTGTTATTGGTTAACATATAGAGTAATTAAGACTTAGAAAAACTCTAATCAAATAGATTGGTTTGGTGGACTTGTCCTAATTCATTAAACCTTGACTATACGGCGTTTCAAGAAGAATACACACCATGTGAGTCTAACTACATGGCATGTGAGTCCAACTGACACACCGTGTTCTCTAGTTTTGTACATCCAGGAACCTTTGGCACCTCCGGATGAGATCTTATATTTTTATTTTAATCAAAATTAAAAGAAAATATGGTTTATGTAAGGTGAATGAGAAACAAAATAGGAGGAATAGATCTTGAGATTTAGATTTATAGAATGAATAACTTTAATTGAAACAACTAAATTATTAAATGCATAAATTATCAATGAAAAACTAAATAATTATAATCAATGATATGATCCTTTTGATACCACTTATAGGTTCCAGGTGCAGCGGAAGCGCGTGGATTGGTGTACCCAAATTTAATTTTACCATTAACAACGACCAATCTGAGATCTTTCACAATAATAAAATGCCGAATTTTTGGAATATAACGAATAAAAAAAGGAAAGAGGGAAGTCCTGAAACCATAGATATGATCATAATATGTTTTTTATAATTAATTTAATTAAAAGATAAGAATTACCTTTGAAGAAATTTTTTCTCCATTGATGCTTCCGGTTACGATCTAATGTGATTCGTCACTGCGTCATAGAAGCCAAGTGTAGGCTTCCTATAGTGGTGATTTATACATGCTCTATGTATCTCTAAACATATCTAAAGGAATCTCTAGGTGATATTGAAGAATATCCTTCACTTGTGATGTCCTCCTTAGATCACCTTAGGAGCCACTTCCAAAGTGCTCTCCTTGATCTGGTGGAGGAGGATCTCTCTCATAACTTGAGAGAATTCTTCAAGGAAATGAATTGTCTCTTGGATTGATAGATTTATCTAGATATGTTTTTCACAACCACAAAGAATGGTTGGTCCTAATGAGAATAATATAATTGGGATTTATATTACTTATAAAAATAAAAGAATGAAATAATTACCCAAAGGCATTTATTCATTTCATTTAATTCTTAATAATACCATGTGTCTAATAATAACATTTGACTATTATTATTACTTTACATGCACCCATAAAATTACACCTAATATTATTTAATCAAATAAATAATATTATTTCTCAAAAATTCCTAGAAAACTACACGGTGTGTATATTAATATACATGAAGTGTACTTCAATTTTTCTATTTTTCTTTATTTCCTCCACCACATTTATTAGACCTTAAATAATGTCTATTTATTTCTCAAATAAAAATCAATATATTATTTGCTAATAAATATATTATTTTTCCCACAATATATTCTCTCGAATAACTAGTGTCGAAATAAATTTGATCAAGCATCCATGAATAATTATTAAACCATAGTCAAAAATAATATTTATTCAACTCATTAAATGAATATTTAACTGTGATACTTGGATACACTTAATGTGTGACCCTATAGGCCTCTTTCTCAGTGGCATTAGGTGGATCCTGCCTAAAGTCCAAGGTTAGCATCTAGCAACACACCAAGGCACCCAAAAAGAAAGAAGTTAATGCCAGAATGATGGGTCACCTCCTATGAACACTTACCATGTAATGTAATCCCTTTGTCTTGATATCTCAAATCAAGCAGGTTGCATGTTAGTGTCATTATCTCATGTTCTTGATTACTCTTTCTTTGACCTCCTGGAATTGAGCTTTACCATTTCTCACTATGGCCATGGATTTATTTAGGCTATATCAATTCCATCAAAGGGCCTGAGATATAAACTTCTATTATGGAACAGAAGGGAAAAATCCTTTCTCACATTATTTGTTAATGCAGTATTACTCAGGACACACCCAACATATCCGACCTCACTATGAAAAGTGTGTCATTACAGTTTTCATAAATACATCTAAGTGTGTGAGTTGTAATACCCATTGATAATAATTATAAATCCTAAGGAACAATACACACATCTGTAGATAGGGACATCCATTTGTAAGAACCTCGATCTTCTTTTCAGGTATGTTTTTCTCTTTTCTGATGTTTTTGATAAAAATAGGAGTTTCTGGAAATTTTTGAAGTATATGTCGTGTACTTATATGTGCACATTGTGTACTCTTTTTCTGCACGTATCCATGTTCTAGCCGTGTAACAGCCGAGCACACAACTGTGTGTGGTGACCTGGAGACTGCCTAATGTGGGGGCCAATAAGGGCAAGTACATGTTATGTACTTCTAAAGTACACGCTGTATACTTTCTTTTTAGTTCATTAAATGGACCGGGGTCATGTCTAATTGGTAGAATTATCTTATTCTTCTCCTTCTTTGACTGAGAGCATCCATATGGCACTAATCTTTTCCTGAGCCCCTGATCGAGCATCCATTCTCCAATTCAACTGTCATTGATTGCGTTGGGATCGCCATGGTAAGCTCTTCCTTCTTCTAGAGTTTTGTTTTATGATTCCTCCTCTTTCAAGAGTTATCTTCGGTTAAACATTTTAGATGTTTTTTAGATCTATGGAGTTATAAGGAAAATCAAGGATTGAGATTCACGTAGATAGATCTCACAACTCTGAGGTAGGTGGTTTGTGCCTTTATATAGATAGTCTTTGAGTTATATGTGAAAAAGTGCCAATACCCTTGTTTGGGGTATTGCGTGTTTATAGTTTTAGCCCTGTTAATTACCTTCTTTTCCTATATTCTTTAGTAGAGGTCAATTGAATGTGAATAGGGTTAATTTCTATTCTTTGTAAGTGTTTTCTCATGCATGTTTTGTTTATGACCATTTGGTCTTGCTTATCCTGTTAGGCTGTTGTGCTTTCCATTCTTAGTGCTGATAGGATCGAGTGATCTTTTTATCTGACATGCTGTTATGATGTAGACTATTTAGCCAAGTAGTTCTTGAGGTATAATTTAGTCGTTATATATTGTTGTGCTCGATTGACTTACACAGGGTTGTGGGAACCTGGTGTAGTAGACCATAGGGGGAATGGATGCTGAGGTCTTCCCCAGAGTGTCTTTTTTACTGTTACGATGTGAGACCATAGGGGGAATGGATGCAATTGTTTCCTCAGAGTTTCTGTAGTTCCTCGATGCATTCTATAGGGGGAATTTTACATTTAGTGCTTCCCTAGAGAGCCTTTTAGTTACCAATACAATACTATAGGGGGAATTTACAGTGAGTGCTTCCTTAGAGAGTTTATGATAAGATAAACTAGAGGGGTTAGACTGTGTGTACTTCCCAGAGGGTTTCTTGTACTTGTCTGGTTTAACCAAAGGGGTTATACTGTGTGTACTTCCCAAGGGGTTTCTTGTACTTTTTTGGTTGAACTAGAGGGGTTAGGCTATGAGTACTTCCCAGAGGGTTACCTATTTGTGATTATATTCTTACTTGATATGTGGAATTGAATGAAATAGAACTGAAGGATTGTTTACATCTGATTACTTCCTTATTTACTAATTCTTTTTGCTTATTGTCTACCATATATTTTCACTGATTGTTAGGAACAGATCTTTGGGTGTTTTCCTACTAGGATTCTTCTCACACCCTATTTGTTTCATGATTTTGGGCCCAAACAGATTATATTGTTACAGATATAGATAAGGGAAAGCACCCTTCTACTTTATGTACTTGACTTCTGAGGAGATGGAGAGCATGGGACTAAGCTGAGGCTTGTGATACTAAGGAGTTCATATGTTTTCTTCTGTACTTTGGTTATTACTGTATTCCATCATTGTGACTTGTTTGGATACTTTCCTAGACATATGTATCATGCATTATTTATATATGTGTGCTCTAGTTTTTTCTTACTTTTTTTGATTACTTATTGAAAGTTTCACTACTTCCGTCATTGATATCTATTTTACTTCTGTTTTGTTACTCTGACAATGAGGGAATATTTTCCCCACTATCACACCCAAGTCCCTCGCTACTAATCAGCAGCCTCTGACTTTCAGGGAAATGCGCTTGAGGCCATGTGACCAATCGGGTATGGGGAACCTCTGGGTGGCTTCCAGAACTGAGACATTACAATGTGGTATCAAAGGTATTCTTTTCTTATTGACTTACTATTTGGAGCCTATAATCAGGGATATGACATAATAGGTACTTTTTAATAAGCTGTGTTTGAGAGTATCTAACTCGTGTACAGAGAAAAGCCAATTTACCTTGTTATTGCAATTTTTCTGGTTTTTCAATTTTACAGCTGATTTGATTTCACCATTGGATGATTAACATGTTTTGTGTTGTTATTATTGATAATATTGAGGTATTATTTCTATTTAAACCTTATGAGATGAGGGTATTCCATCTAATTCATTATATGGTCACTTTCTAGAAATCACATGTCATGCATTCTTGCCTTGCCATTTAGGGTGCATTAGTGATTGCATGTTGTTGTGATAGATGTTGTGTTATATGTGCATGATGTTGTGATATATGACTTAATAAAATACCTTATTTTGTTAGGGTATTTATTTGTGTAAGTTTTTGTTTAAATTAATTCCAAAATTTGGTTCTTGAGGTGTTATGTGCCCTCATGGATTGAAATTTGGCACTTAAGTGTTCGTTCAGTGTTTTTTGGGCTCCAGAGTAGTTTCTAAGGCTTACTATCTAGAAAAACCCAAAATACACTGCGTGTAATGATGAATATATGCCTTGTGTCCTTATGTTCATGAAGAAACATTTTTTCTTAAGTTCACACTGTGTAATGTATGTACACGTTGTGTAGTCTCTAACCGTGTTACTGACTATGTGAGCAGAAACACGGGGTTGGGAAATCTTGGTGGGACACGCCGTATACCTGATGTACACGTCATGTGGTGTAAACCATGTGTCCACCCATGTGACTAATTACACAGATGGATAAATCTTAATTATACATGTCGTGTCATGTTTGAACACATCATGTAGTGTAACCCATGTATCCGTTCGTGTAGCTAACAACACGGGTTGGTGAAGTTCGTCTAATACACATCATGTCTGGAACTAACATGCCATGTAGTCTTGTTTGAGGAGAACCATGTGGCTTAGCCGTATAGAAGAACTCGGGCAGGGAAAGAGGATTCAAGTACACGTCATGTATTAGGACAACACGCCATGTGTATGGGGTGTTATACGGCCTAGGTTAGAAAAAGTACTCACCCATGTGAATGCTTAAGGGAGTACGCCATGTAGGCATTATACACATTATGTATCCATGTTTTTAAAAACATGAATGATTTATTTCTTTTTTTCCCTTCTTACACTCCTAGTTTCAGTCCTTGATAATCTAGATCTAAGATGTGTGCTTGACCTTTCAGAGTCATGACCCCGAGACATCCTATGGTTGTACACCAGATTCAGGGAAGTGATCAGACATCGGATATGGATGATCAGGGACTACTTATAGATCCTCCAATTATGCCAGTCTTAGCACCAGTCTTCATTCCAGAGACAGGTGATGATGCACAGTTCTGAGAGGGCTTTAAGAGGTTCATGCAGACCTTCTGCAGAATATTACATCCTGTCCCATATATGGTAGAGTTGAAATGGGTTTTTCAGTAGCAGCATCCTCCCACCTTCACATGGGAAGGAGGACCTCAGGATATAGAGTCATGGTTAGAAGACATGTTATCTATCTTAGAACATCTAGATACACCTTCAGAGAGGAGGGTGAAGCTTACCACGTACATGATTTGGGATTTTTCCAAGAGATGGTGGGATGTGATCTCACAGGATGGACTCCAGCAGGTTATGGCATGGTATGAGTTCCAGTGTGCCTTCTATGATTAATTCTACCCAGAGACTTTAAGGGCCGATCAAGCCCGATAGTTCATGATTCTGGAGCAGGGTACTCTTTCTGTTATGGAGTATTCTTCTCGTTTTACAGAGTTGCATCACTTCACGCCCATCCTAGGAGGTGATGAGTTATTTCTGGAAAGGAAGTTTGAGGATGGTCTTAGGAATGACATCCGATCTCAAGTGAACATCTTCAGGTTGACTTCCATCACTTATATAGTCAACCAGGCACTAATCACATAGAACAATATGAGGGATTCTGGAGTTGTGAGCCAAGGCAGCTCAACATCCGGGGTTTGTATCCCTCCTAATGATAGTAGGAAGCACCGTAGTGAGTCTATGCATAGGGATACGAGGAGTAATGACACTTCTTCTAGTATCCAGGTGATGTGCTACCAGTGCGGGAAGAGTGGGCATATGAGGCCACATTTCCCAAGAGACCTAGTGGAGTGTTGATCATGTGGCAAGATGGTCCATCTTTAGTGCATCTGTCAGATCTTCTCAATAGCATCTAGTGATCGGATTTCTTCTATGACTCCTCGTTCGGGAGCAGCACCACCAGTTTCTCATCAGGTAGGAAACTGGAGTTCTTCTAGCCGCTCAAGCCGAGGTGGAGGTCGTGGCCATGGTCTCCAGTCACCAGGATTTCAACAACAACAGGGTGGATCAGCTCATAGTGGTTCGGTAGGGTCGTAGGGCCACAGTGCAGGTCAGACTTTTACGATGGAGCAAACCCAGTATGAGCAGGATCTCGGACCCTCAATGGTATGAGGTATTATCCTAGTTTCCTCGGTTTTATCTTCAGCTCTTTTCGATATAAGGTCTTCCCATAGTTTTACATATATTGACTTTGTGGAGAGTCTTGGACTCTGTATCTTTTATTCTACTGATATCTTGATGCTAGACACTCCGTTAGGGACTAGAACGACTAGTGTACGACAATGCAAGGAGTTCCCTCTTGAGTTTGGTAGGTGTCACTTATTTTGGGACCTCTATATCTTAGAGATGACGAGATATGATGTCATTCTTGGAATGGACTGGTTAGTTACCTTCTAGGTTATTGTCGATTAGTGTCATCTTAGGGTGAGTTTCACATCACCAGAGGGTGGATCGTTTCTTCATAAGGGCGAATGGGATGTCTAGGCAAGAAGAGAGGGACCTGAGCATCATGGGTTGGGAGGAGTTATAGCTTAGATTTCTAGTATTTATCTGGATGACCAGGGGAATTCACAGATGGATTTCTTCTAGTGGTGGATCGTTTCAAGGATCTCTTTCCAGAGGAATTTTCAGGTTTTCCTCTGGAGCGAGAGGTGGAATTTTTTATTGATATTGTTCTAGGAGAGGCACCAGTGTACATCCCTCTTTATAGGATGGATACACCTAAGTTACTGGAGATGAAGAGGCAGTTGGAGGAGTTGCAGGAAAATGGTTTCATCCAACCTAGTACTTCTCCTTGGGGTTCGCCCATCCTATTTGTGAAGAAGGCAGATGGTACCCTCATAATTTTTGTGGATTATCGGAAGTTGAACTAGTTGATGGTCAAGAACTGATATCTCTCACCTATGAATTTATGATCTCTTTGATCAACTTTGAGGAGCCTAGGTGTTCTCGAAGATTGACTTGAGATCCATTTACCATCAATTGTGCATTAGACCATCTGATATACCTATTACAGCCTTCTATAGTATGTATGGTCTATATGAGTATGTGGTTATGTCATTCGGTCTCACAAACATTCTTGCAGTCTTCATGGAACTGATGAACCGAGTGTTCCATCCATACTTGTATTTCTTTATGGTAGTCTTTGTGGATGATATCATGGTGTACTCTCACACTCGACATGACCATGCTACCCATCTTGAGATCGTTTTGAGTACACTGAGAGAGAATCAATTATATGCTAATCTTTCAAAATTCCACTTTTGGATGGACCAGATTCATTTCTTGGGTCATTTTATCTCAGAGACTGGAGTATCAGTAGACCCCAAGAAAGTGAGAGAAGTAGCTTCTTGGGAGCATCCGAAGAATGTCTTTGAGGTACCAAGTTTTCTAGGGCTGGATAGTTACTACATATATTTAATACAGGACTTTTCACGCTTAGCAACGCCACTGACGGGCCTAACTAAGAAGGGTGAAAAGTTCTTGTGGTCAGATTCTTGTGAGTCATCCTTTTAGGAGCTGAAAAGTAGGTTCACTTTAACACTGATACTATTATTTCCAGGGTCGGGCAAGAGTTATATTGTGTACTGTGATGCATCAGATATCGGGCTGGGAGAAATGCTTATGCAGGGAGAAGGGGTTGTTGTGTACGGGTCTCAGTAGTTGAGGCCACATGAGAGGAACTACCCAATGCATGATCTCAAGATTGTTGCATTTGTTCATGCTTTATATTATTGGAGACATTATCTTTTGCGAGAGCATTATGTAGTTTTCACTGACCAAAAGAGTCTCAAGTATATCTTTACTCAGCATGATCTAAATTTGAGACAGCGAAGGTGGGTTGAGTACCTTCAGTCCTTTGACTTCGAGCTTTCCTATACACCTGGGAAAGGCAATGTTGTGGCAGGTGTGTTGAGTAGGAGGACTTAGATACATGCAGTTCAGGAGGCCAGCAGTGAGTGGAAGCTTATGGCTCTGTTCTACGAGATGCATTTGTAGGTCCATGACAGACAAGGGTAGACATTTCTATCTTCTATAGTTGTTACCTCTACTCTTCTTGATCGAGTGTGAATGAGGCAGCTATTATATTCAAAAGGCCTAGTTCTGAGGGAGAGTGTGTTAGGAGAGGACCCTATTCCCAGATGGAAAATAGGCAAGGATGAGATCTTGCATTTTCTTGGGCGCATATGGGTGCCAGTAGACATACGCGAGGAGTTGAAGTGAGACTTTCATTCCTCGGTTTTTTCAGTTCATCCTGGTATCACCATGATGTATCGTGATCTACACCATCAGTATTGGTGGACAGGTATGAAGAGAGATGTTGTTGGTTTTTTTATGAGGTGTTCCACCTGTCAGCAGGTGAAGGCAGAGCATCAGTGATCAGTAGGGCTTTTGCAGCAGTTACCCATTCCCAAGTGGAAGTGGAATGATGTTGTGATGGATTTTGTGATAGGTTTACTGAGGTCACCTCAATGGAAAGTTGTTTTTTGGGTTTTCATTGATAGATTCATGAAGGTTTCTCAATTCTTTCCAATCAAGGAGACCTTCAGTGTTGATGAACTGGTATGGTTGTACATCCGAGAGATTGTGCATCTACATGGGGTTCCACACTCCATTGTTTCAAACAGGGACGCACATTTTACTTCTCGGATCTGGAAGGGGCTACAGAAGGCCTTGGGTACTTAGGTACTTCTGATTACATCTTACCATCCCCAGAAAGATGGCCAGTCCGAGCGTATGATTCAGGTGCTTGAGGACATTCTTCGAGCAAGCATCCAAGATTTTGGAGGTTCTTGGGAGAAGCACATACCTCTTGTGGAGTTTACATACAATAATAGTTTTCAAGAAACTATTCAGATGGAACCTTACAAAGCTTTGTACGGTAGGACATTCCAATCACCCTTATATTGGCTAGAGGTAGGAGAGGTAGCTATGTTGAGACCTCATCTTTTCTAGGAGACCACAGAGCGGATAAAGTTGATTCTGAAGAAGATGACAACTGTACAGTCTCGACAGAATTCTTATGTTGATCGACGGAGATGACCTCTGGAGTTCAAGGCTGGGGATTAGGTTTTCCTATGTGTCACACTGAGGTTGGGACATAGGAGGAATAGGAGACAGGGTAAGCTTTCACCGAGGTACATCAGGTCATTTGAGGTGTTGGAGAGAGTTGGGCCAGTTTCCTATCAGTTTCAGTTACCTTAGAGGTATCGGGCTATGCATGACGTCTTCTATGTTTCTCGGATTCAACATCACTTCTCAGACCTATCTCATGTTTTTCAACCTGAGGAGGTTGAGTTAGAGGTGGAAATCTCAATTGAAGAGCACCTTATCTAGATTGTTGATCAAAGTATGAAAGTTATAAATGGCCAGTAGTTTCCTCTGGTATGAGTGTTATGGAAACATAAGTGAGTACAGGATGATACCTGGGAGAGGGATACCAATGTACGATCACAGTGGCTGAAGCTTTTCAAGGATTCTTCTTCTATGTTTCCTTGCTAGGGAAATTTGGGGATGAATTTCTTTAAGGGGGGAAGTTTTTAAGAACCTGAATCTTCTTTTCAGGTATGTTTTTCTTTTTTATAGTGTTTTTTAGAAAAAGTGGAGTTTCTAGAAATTTTTGAAGTACACATTGTGTACTTATATGTACACACCATGAACTCTTTTTCCGCACATAGATGTGTGCTGGCCGTGTAACGGCCGATCACACAACCGTGTGTGGTGACCTGGAGACTGCCTAATGCGGGGGGCAGTAAGGGAAAGTACACGTCGTGTACTTCTAAATTACATGCTATGTACATTATTTTTATTTCATTAAACAGATCGAGGTCGCGTATAATTGGTAGAAGTATCTTCTTCTTTACCTTCTTCTACTGAGAGTGTCCGTATAGCGCCGATCTTTTCTCGAGCCCCTGATCGAGCATCCGTTCTCCAATTCAACCATCATCGATTGTGTTGGGATCACCACAGTAATCTCTTCCTTCTTCTAGAGTTTTTTTTTCTTGATTCCTCTTCTATAAATAGTTATCTTTTGTTAAACATTTTAGATATTTTTGTAGATCTATAGCATTCTAAGGCGAATCAAGAATTGAGATTCACGTATAGAGATCTCACAATGCCGAGGTAGGTGTTTTGTGCCTTTCGGTAGATATTCTTTGAGTTATATGTGAAAAAGTGCCAATACCCTTATTAGGGGTATTTCATGTTTACGGTTTTAGCCCTGTTAATTTTCCTCTATGCTTGTATGCTTGAGTATAGGTCAATTGAATGTGAATAGGGTTAATTTATATGCTTTGGAAGTGTTTTCCCATGCATGTTTTGTTTATGACCTGTTGGTCTCTCTTAGCTTGTTAGTTTGTTGTTCTTTCCATTCCTAGTACTGATAGGATGGAGTGATATTTTTATCTGACATGTTGTTACATTGTAGACTATTTATCCAAGTAGTTCTTGAGGTATAATTTGGCCGTTATATATCGTTGTACTTGATTGACTTACACAGGGTTATGGGAACCTAGTGTAGTAGACCATAGGGGAAATGGACACTGAGGGATTCCCCAAAGTGTTTATTTTACTATTATGATGTGAGACCATAGGGGGAATGGATGTAAGTGCTTCCTCAGAGTGTCTGTAGTTCCTTGATGCTGGCCATAGGGGGAATTAGACATTGAGTGCTTCCCTAGAGTGCCTTTTAGTTACCGATACGAGACTATAGGGGGGATTGGCGGTGAGTGCTTCCTCAGAGAGTCTGTGCTAAGCTGAACCAGAGGGTTTAGACTGTGTGTACTTCCCAGAGGTTTGCTTGTAATTGTTTGGCTGAACCAGAGGGGTTATATTGTGTGTACTTACTAGAGGGTTTCTTGTACTTGTTTGGTTGAACCAGAGGGTTTAGGATGTGAGTAATTTCCAGAGGGTTGCATATTTGTGATTATCTACTTACTTGATATGTGGAATTGAATGAAATTGAATTGAAGGATTGTTTATATCTGAGTACTTCCTTGTTTACTACTTCTTCTTTCTTATTGCCTACCATATATTTTCACTAACTATTAGGCACAAATCTTTGGGTGGTTGCCTATTAGGATTCGTCTCACACCCTATTTGGGTTATTATTTTGAGCCCAAAAATATTATATTATTGCAAGTATAGATAAGGGAAAGCGCCCTTCTACTTTAGGTACTTGATTGCTGAGGATCTGGAGAGCATGGGACCAAGATGAGGCTTGAGATGCAGAGGAGTTCATCTGTTTTCTTCTATACTTTGGTTATTACTGTATTCCTTCATTGTGACTTGTTTGGATGCTTTTCTAGACATATGTATCATGAATCATTTATATATATGTGCTCCATTTGTTTTTTACTTCTTCTGATTACTTATTACATGTTTCACTACTTCCATTATTGATATCTTTTTTACTTCCACTATTTTACTCTCCCAATGAGCGCATAGTTTCCCCACTATCACACCCAAGGCCCTCACTGCTAGTTGGCAGCATTTGATTTTCGGGGAAATGCGCTTAAGGACATGTGACCAACTAGGTACGGGGTGCCTTTGGGTGGCTTTCGGAACTGGGACGTTACACCAATGATAATATGAAATGTGGATTTCCTACCAGCTGGTCTCGTTTTCATAATATCCTCTTGGATATTACCAAGGGTGTACGCCATGAGAAGGTTCCTCAAAGTTTTATGAGTCCTCACCCCTAATTTCCTGTATTATTTTTGTCCCTCAAGTAACATCATCCGTCTATAGAACATATATTCAAGAATAGTTTTATGGAACTTTCAGGTTCTCATCATAGCAGGGATCCAGTATGACCCTTTAGTGCAACAGTAATCCTCAGGGCATTATCACATGAATTTTCACAATTAAGAACAATCAATATGTGATAAGTTATTTATTAATATTCAAATATATGAATTCAATTTTATCATAAAGTAAAAATTAGTTGGTTATAGTCCACCAACTCCAACACCTTTGACCAAAAAAAATTCACAACCTTGTTAGTTAAGCTCATAATAGGTGTTGTTAGGTGTGAAAAGTCTCATATAAAGCTCCTATAATATCCATATATCCCCAAGAAACAATCTATTTAAAATATTTTCTTGGAATGATATCAGTTAACCATAGATCTCACCTTCTTTGGGTCAACTGAAACTCTGTCCTCTAAAATAACATGACCTAGGAAGTGCACTTTATCGATCCAAAAGTGACATTTAGTGAACTTAGAATATTTTTTGTGCTCTCTAAGTGTATTCAAAATGATATTTAGATATTTGGAATGGTTGTTTTGAGTATGATAATACCCTTAGATTTCATCTACGAAGACTACCACAAAATAATCTAGATATAGGTGGAAAACATGATTCATAAAATCCACGAAGATGGCCAAGGTGTTCATAAGCCTGAACAGCATGACTAGATACTCATAAAAACCATGCCTATTATGGAACATTGTATGAGGTATTTATGATGTTTAAACATGTACCTAGAGATAGCCTGTCCTCAAATAAATCTTTTATAAAACCTAATCTCCTCATTACAGATCACAAAGGTTGTCTATATGAGGAAAAGGATACCAGTTCATCTCAATAAGATGATTCAAATATCGATAATCTACACAAATCATAAGGGTTCTTTCATCCATCTTGGAAAAAAGGACCAGTAAACCCTGTAGAGAAGTATTGGGCCATATAAAACCCTTAGCTTCTATGTCCTCTAACTACCTATTGAGCTTATGCAACTCAGTAATATCCATCCTGTAAGGAGGAATGGACATCGATACAACTCCTAAAACCAAATAAATAGAGAACTCAACCTCTCACTTAGGAGGTAAAACAAAAAATTCAATAGGGAATGTATCAATAAAATGATCTACTACATGATGGAATCCAACCTGATGAAATCTGTGATCATCCATATAAAGGATAGTAATTTGTGTTATCACACCACTCATCCCATGATGCTATGGTCCATCTCTACCTTCCAAGGAATCCCACTCACCCTTGTTAATATAAGTACTTCCCTCTGGTGATGTAAATGGCACCCTATAGAGATTTAAATTCACATTGTCATGATAAATAACTAACCATTCCCTCAAAAGAATAATATCAAAACAAGAAATATCAAGGAAGAATAAGTTACATAGAAAATAGTAGTCAGCTATCTCAAGGGGAACTCCCCACATTGTCTTAAACTCTCAAAAGGTAAACCCAAAGGGGCATCAAGGGTCATCACCCCACTGAGGTACTTAATATTGAGTGCCAGTCTTTCCAAAATAGCCACATATATAAATTAATTTGAATCCCATGTTCCTAGAAAAATAGAAACCAAGGTAGATGCTACAAAAATCATACCTAGAATTGTATAAATCTTGGGACTCTCTATTGCACTGCATGAACCTAACCCATTTTGTGGCCTTGAGATCTAGCATGACTACCTTGAGTAGGCTTACTCAGCTGAAGCTACATAACTGGTGTCTGGATCCCCCATCCATGACTGCATCCTCATCCTGACCCAACCAGTAACACTCTATCTTCTTGTCTTATTCAAAGCTGTTGATCCTTCTATAGGACCCAAATTTGTTTATGATACTATCTTACTATCCACTAGAGGAAAGATTCTTAAAAAACACTATAAATTTCCCAACCTTCTATAGGATCGGCACTCAATTGGGGCCCTCTCATACTAAGGTTTTACATGCCCCTACTTCCCACACTGATGACAGACAATAAAACCATCAGTACTTTCACTATTAATGGTACTTCCCTCATGAGAGGTCTTTAAGTGATGCTTTATGCCACCATATACTACATTACTAGGTCAATTAATGGGTCCACTCTGATCCAGAAATCCAACTTCCCTCATGTTACATTCGATAATAAGAGCCCAGTTTACTATATCATACATGATATTAAACCAGAAAACATTCACCTGAGAGTGAATAGAATTCCTAATACCATCCTAAAAATGTATCACTTTCATTGTATCATCAGTAGTATAGATAAGTGATAAGTTTTGAAGCTCTATAAAATGAGTTGAGTAATCCATAACAGACATCACTGTAGGTTTATGAACACCTTTGAATGATCAACCCTTAATGTCTTGGGGAATAAATAGTCATAGAATACTATCATCATGGCCTTTATCCATGGCTCTATAGCTTGAGGACCACCATCCCCCAAAAATGTGGGTGGATGCTGCTATTGGAACTCTCATGTCAACTCATCCATAGAAGAGGAAAGTCATGAATATCCATGTATATTATGAATTACCCATAGAAATTCCCCTCAAACCTCAGTATCATCACCCACATTGGGAATAGAAAGAGGTTTCATAGGTGGAAATGCTATAGGTAACATTAGTGTCTTAGGGACAACCACCTATGGAGCATGGTCGTCGCCACCCTCTTGGAACATGACTCGAGAACACCATGGTTTCATTTCTCTACAAATGCCAAGTACAGGCCTCAAATAGAGTTTTATAATGATAACATCACATATACAAGAATATGATAGGTACAATACTTCCTATATAAGAGTCAAACCCATATTCCTTATTCTAAATCCAAGTCTGGGTGATAAGATTGGTCATAAACAACACAAGATACACTGCCTACTACCCACTATTAAGGTTGGGTATGGGTCAAGCTCGATGTTTCAGTGTAAGGGTACCAATATAAGGACTTCCAATTGAAAATTATAGAGAAAAAACCATTTAATATGAAATTGGAAACCCCTTAAGAGTGACTATATTAGAATTTGAGATTTATCAGTTATTTCATTTACATAACAGACCAGTTAACTGAAGTAACATTACCAATTTATATAATCACATGCTTTATAAATTGAAATTTGAAGTTTATTTAACTATATTAGAACTTTACTTTTGATAGTAGAATATAACAAGTATCATAAGATGATTTAACTAAATGAATCATCATTCCTAATTTATATAGGTACATGCATTCTATAAATTAAAAATGAAATTCATGCATTTAAAATCAATTAACATTTCAATCCATGTAACCTCGGATACATAACTAAAACATCTGATAATTGGTTAGTTAAGGTTATATCATAAAACTATATAGGAAAACACTATTTATATTGATGTAGAAAATTTTATAACCAATTATTCAATCTTATTTTTTCTACAGAAATGTTAGTTACATAACAGATATATCATTCAAGGTACATACAACAAGTATCATACAATCAGTAAATGAAACCTACATGGCATGGGATAATATAAGGCATATTAATCCTATAAGGTTCCTAAAATAACACATAATCAGTGCATCTTTAACTCAATAATCCAAGTAAAAAATTCAATCCAACATCATAATAATAATAACTTCACATATCACGTGCTTCACCCAACAATGGAAGCAAAAAAAGTAATAAGCATAATCCAGAACATCAAAACCCAACCCATGTAATTTGGATTTTTCCTCAAACATGGGTTGGAAACTCCAAGGCATAGGCTCATTACCAAATAACAACACATCCTAGTCTCCTTTATACCATCCTAAAATAATAAGGAAAATAAAAGAAAGATTTGATACCAATTTGTAATGTCCTGACCTAGGAGCCACTAAATGGTGCCCTAATCCAGTCGGTCACATGACCTTAAGCACACCTCCCCACACACCAGAGGATTATGACTAGAGGCAAGGGGTATGTGGTGGTGTAGTGGGGAGACTATACCCTCATAATAAAAGCAACATGGTGGTATAATACATGAATGAATAAACAACGGAAGCATAATACAATAATAGTGGAAGGTAAAAATTCCAGATGATAATGGTAAACATTCCAAAAAAGAAACATCCAGTAACATATACAAATTGATGTAATTTCATGCCTATAAGAATAATACACTAACCTAATCAGGAAAGAGACTAAGTTTTTTTTATAATTCATGTAGGATAAATTTTGATAAGCTAAAATAGTTCTTGACCACTGCCACCATAATCTTCCCACCAAACTGGGAACACCCCATTGAGATACTATGTGATGCTTCCAATAGTGTTGTAAGAGATATTCTCTCCAAAAATATTAATATACTCTCACAAGTTATAGCCTATAATTCTCATACCCTATAAAAAACTCAAATAAATTATATAATAACTGAGAAGGAGTTTTTTTCGATTATTGTTTCTTTGGAAAAAAATTGATCATATTTTTTAGGAAGTAAAGTAACTATCTATTCTGATCATGTAGCACTTAGATACTTGATCAAGAAGGTAGATAAAAATCCAAGGATATTAAGATGGATGTTTCTACTTTAAGAATTCAACTTAGAGATTAAGGATAAAAAAGGATATGGGAATCTAATTTATGACCACATGATTAGACTACCCCAAACTACCAAGGTAGAAGAACCATCTCAAACAAACTTGGATGACTCATTTCCTAGTGAGTATTTTTTTGTATCCATTCAAGTTCCTTGGTATTATGATTTAGTAAATTTTATTATCACATCAAAGATACCTCTTTTGTTTTACAAATAGAAAGTAATTATATTAAAATTTTAATCAAAATTCTATGTTAGGGAAGACTAGTATTTATGTAGGGTATGTAGTGATTAATTAATAAGGAGGTGTATCCTTGAAAAAGGGGATAAGTCCATAATTACATTTCTTGATACACTTTCTTATAGATAACATTTTCTTACACTAAGAATATCTAGGAAAGTTTTAGAAGATGGTTTGTTTTTTTCCTCAATTTTAAAGATTCAAATTATTATTTTTTTTAAATATCCAAACTTCCAGTTTACTAATGGGATATCTAAAAAACATGAAATACCCCCAAAAAATAGATTTTATGAGAAATATTTGATGTCATGGGATTAAATTTCATGGGCCCATTTCATATTTAATTTTTTTTATCCTACATTTTGTTATAATTAGATTATGTTTCCAAGGAGATTGAAGAAAAATCTACATGAACAGATTATTCCAAAAATATAATTGAATTTCTAAAATCAAACATTTTTTGTAGGTTTGGAGTTACTTGAGAAATGATAAGTGACCAAGGAACCTACTTTTATAATAAGAATATGGAATCCATAAGGAATAAATATGGATTACACTACAAATATTCCACTACTTATCACCCACAAACCAATGGGATGGTCAAGTTTTCCAATAGAGAGATAAAATGGATTCTGGAGAAGATAGTATAACCTAAATGAAAAAATCATAGTAGAAATCTATAAGATTCATTGTGGGCATACAGAAATACCTATAAAACCCACTTAGTTATTTCTACTTACAGAATAATTTATAGGAAACATTTTCACCTACCTATTGAGTTGAAAAATAAAGCCTACTAGGATTTTAAAAGAGTGAATATGGAATTTGGAAAATCTAAAGAGTTTAGGAACCTCACTACTAGAAAGAAAATCCTATTCCAATGGTTTGGAACCATTGGTATAGGCCTTCAGACCACTAGTATAGCCAATACCAATGGTTCGGAGGGGTGTTGACTATTCTAGTTTTGGTATAGACCTATACTAATGGGTTTCCTAAAATTGTTGGTATAGGTAATGTAAGAAATAAAATCTAGATTTGTTTTGATCCTAGAACCTCTGATTTATATTACAACTACCTAACCACTAATCCAAAATTAATTTTGTTAACATAATTAGATATATATATATATATATATATGTATATGTATGTATGTATGTATGTATAATTAAAATTAATTTAACTTTTGATGTATTTAATGTTATTTTAAAAAAAGTATCCATAAAAAATATGGATACCTATACCAACAGTTCTCTAAACCATTAGTATAGACCTATACCAGCAGTTTCCCAAACCTTTGGTATAGGTTCCCTAATTTTTGGGACCTATAACAACGATTTTGGAAAACCCATGGGTATAGGGTCTCTACATGGGACCTATGACAACATTTTTTTCAAAAATGTGAGTATATGGTCTCTATAAGGGATCTATACCAATGGTTTTGTCCAAAAATATTGGTATAGGATCTCTCCATGTTACCTATACCAATGTTTTTTCCAAAACTGTTGGTATATGATCTCTTTAAGGTACCCATACCAATGATTTTTTCCAAACCATTGATATAAGTTCTCTCTAAATTACTTATACCCATGTTTTTTTTCAAAACCATTATTATAGGTACATTGGTATAGTTTCAATTTCTAGCAGTTCCTAAATATGATGGAGATTGAGGAGTTGCTAAGAGAAGCATATAATAATTTTCTATTATATAAGGATAAAGACATATTTTTCCATTCCAGACTCTTCTAAAATAGATATTTTAAAATTAGAGATAAATTATTGTTGTTCTCATTAAGGATTAAACTCATGTCAGGTAAAATTTATTCTAAATAGACTGGACCCTACATAATAACTGATACTTTTCCTTTTGGTGAATTTGAGATCAAGGGAGATAAGTTAAAAAAACCCCTTAAAATTAAATGGTCAACAAGTGAATAATTACCAAGAATATTTTTAGAAATAGCCGATGGAGGATTCCAAACTTCTTCCTACTTTTGTTGCATAAAGAACCTTAGGTTGCTCTTTCCTTCACACTAGTTTATATTATTTTATTATGAATTATTTTTCTTCGATAAAATGCATGTATAAATTTAATGTAAGTGTATCAAAACTATGTGTGTGGTAAATAATAAAAGGTAGTTTAGGATTTAAATACCATTTTTCTATTTTACATTAAGACACTCTCAAAATATAAAAACAAAAGAAAAAAATTATCTTATTGTAAAGGTTGTACATAACTCTTTTTTATAATTTTTATTTTAACTTTTTTAAACTTTAATTGAGATGAATCCTTCCCCATATAGATTAAATTTCATGTTAGATATAATAATTTCATTATTTCTAAAATATAAACAATAAGATGAATATTGATTCAATTTTCCACTACCTTCATGGATGTCTAGTTTTAGAACAAGGGTGTGTGAGTGAAAATTTTGTGGAATAAAAATTATAACATGAGGTTACTAGAATTTTTAAATTGAAATAAGGCAACTTGGCCTCAATTAAAAAGGATATCTTATAGAGACAACTCAAAATAAATTGATAAAATTTCTTTAAAACTGGTGTAAAATAGTCAATTGGGATCCCATGGTAAATCTATGAGACATTAGGCATCAGGTGTGTTAGTAATCCCTCTATATATATCAAATAATTATTTTTTTAATAGTTATTTTAACATAAATTAATGGAAAAAACTAAAAAAATAAATAAACTACCTGATAGTCAAAAAATAATTCATTCGAGTGAGGGGAATATTAAACCCAAATGAAGAAATTTATAACTAACTTATAACAAATTCATTTGAGTTTTATCAATGAAGTTTAAATTCAAACTTTGGTTTAAGAAACTTATTATATATAGAAAAATGGAATTTCTTCATGTTAAAACTTTGGTTCCACTTAAATCAAATTTGATCCACTCTAAGACTTGAAACTTAGATTGGATTGAAGTGAGGAGTGAATTGAATCACAGTGGAGGAATGGTAATTCAAACAAAGAAGGAACCTATAAATTTCTTCTTCTATAGATTTAATATTTAGATTTATGTAGGAATATATTTTTTCATTTTTAATAAATGAAATTCAATGATAAAATTTCCCAAGAGTGCAATAGTTCAAGTGTGGGGTGATTTGAGCTAAAATGTTCAAATATTTTGTCTATTTTTCATTGATAATTAACCCCCTAAATGATTCAATCCTCAGTAATTAATTAAATTTTTTTTCTTGATATTTTGAATCCTATACTTAATTGATAAATGGATGAATATTTTATTTTTAATGATTTATTGTGAATCCATATAATTTTTTGAATAAATTTCTCAAAGACCTAAATTTTGATTTGATTGTTTTTTAATGGATTGGGGAAATAGAATGAACTAAAAAATTTATTTGTGATGTGTAGATTATAACTTTATTTTTTTGAGGAAAGTTACTACATGATGAAGGTTCAAGTGACCATGCCACCTCTATGGTTAGTTACCTAATCACACTAAAAATTCTATAAAGTGATAAACCCCACATTATTTATCCCTATATTTTAGTGGAATGTTAGGATTTGAAACTTAATGTTCAGAAGATGAAACCCACATTGATAAATTGATCCCAATGTCTTAGTGGAACATTAGGATCTTGAATCTAACATTTCTAAGATGAACCCCATGTTTCTGATCCCCATGTTTAACTGTAATATTATGTTTTAGAACCTAAAATTTTTAAGTCGATCCCCAAATTTGTAATATGAACCACACATTGGTGAAGATGATCCAAAAAAAATTTAGAAGAACCTCACACTGCATGATATTGAAATTGTGGCCTCCATGTTTTTTACTCCACATGAGTGATGAATAAGGGATCAAGTAGGAGAGATTTCCACCAATTTTTTCTCTCAAACCTAATGTGGGAACATTACATGAGCTCAATGGTGATGAGTTATTGGGATTTGAAAACCTCAAACTGAGATCTCAAATGAACTAAAGATGAACCCTTTCATTCCTATTGATTAAAAATATGAATTTTTATCACTGATAAAGATGAATTAAAAATGTCAATTTGAATCTCAAGCCACACCAAGATCTAATCAAATACTCTAGATATGATCCATGATTTAAATAAAGTGATGACCAAAACTTTCATGTTATGGTCGTATTTAAGAACAAATTATATAGGAAGGGTAATTCACTTATTTTTAAGGGTACCTCTAGAGTTTCAAAGGGTTATTTAAAGGTCATAAAAGAACCCCAAAGCTACATAGGTGTATAGTCCACTAGTTTGGCCAAATTGATAAATTCCAGAACAAACATTCTATATAGAAATAATCTATTTGAATATGTAATGAGCTCGATCATGGAAGGTGAACCCTATGTTAAAAAATATTAGAGTGTTAATTTGAAGAAATATCAATCATCGAGTTGTGCATGTGGAGAAAATCTAAATAATCGACACTAGGCTTAGAATTTGAGGAATAATTCAGACTTGTCGGGTTTGTTGGAGGAATATCTTAAAAATAATATGTCCAGTAATGGAATATTGATGAACTTTGAGTGTTCCACTATAAAATATTAATTATTCATGGGAGAAAGAGTGTGATTCTTTGATAAATAACCATATCCACTACTACATATAATCATTTTCTTTCATTTTCTTATTGTAGATATCTAGTGATGGCACACAAATCTATTAGTGGCTAATTCGCAGAGATCCCCCTTAACCATTGTAATTTAATTCAATATTATAACTGATTTTCTCTATTATATCGATCTATATATATTTATTTTAGCATGATTAAGTTTTTATATATTTTCTTCTACTTATTCACTTTAAATTTTATCTTCCTTCCATATATGTATTGTACGCATAGGCCACTTAGACTCACTCCATTACACGCTATAGTGAGTAGTGGGTGAAGAGTAGGGTGATCAGAGATATCCAATCACTATGCTAGGTAAAATTAAGGTTCACAGTTATCATTTCATAGCCCTAATAAATCCAAAAAATATAGTATAAGGTAATCTAAGTGAGTTTTCACTGGGTTATATAGATAATAGGAGATACTTTAAATGGAATAATTATTTTACAGGAAATTTAAGGGGATGATCTGAGGCTATGGAACTATATCAAAAACAAAATTAAAAACTAATTTATTCTATATCACACAATATTTTTAAAAAATAAATCCCATAAAATATATAAACACTCAATTGATATTTTTTCTCTCCAGAAAAAAACTCGAGTCTCACTACTACTGCATTATCATGGGTTTAAAAATAATTTTTTTGAGTACCCCATGATAGATGCCTCATAAAAACATTTTAGTACATAAAAATTTCTACTAAGCTATGATAAATTTGAAAAACATATTTAATTAATGGATTATTACTTTTACCTTTTGGTTTAGTTTTAAAGTCTATTTACTTTACGATTTATGCCTTCTTTAGCTTTTTGTGAGTATAAAATCTTAAAGATGTATTTCTTATTGATGTATTTTGAAAAGAATTAAGGTCTAATTTAAATACATGAACCAATTTCATAAGTTTATATATTAAAAAAAATTGTATACATATAATAGTATAAATCATAAGATAGTATAATTTATATTTTTCATAGTAAAATTTTAACTTATTGTCTAATAATTTTTATTGAAGTGTTTTGATAATAGGAAATACTTGTCTAATTTTATGGAATAACCCAACCCACTAGGGCACCACCTTCTTCCTAGAATAGCGATTAGTTGAGTGTTACACCCCAATCCCATATCCAATAGGCTAGGGGCTAGTGACTAGCACTGAGTATGCATATCACACACATGAGAGGATTTAGCCTAATGTACCTGCACACACACACATATCCATACATACTAGAATAAAGTAGAAAATTAATAAATATAGAAATATATGAATTCATAACCTCTAACAACCCACAATATAGTATAATAGAACACAACAAAAAATAAATAGGGTAAAATAAAATACTATCAACCAGATATAGGTCCAACCTAACAATCGGTAAGAAGAATTTCCCTACATGAAACCTCCAGAGTCTAACCATAGTACATCTGATACAGCTACTAAGAAACATTATTCACCACCCACATTTGGTCCACCTAGATCATTATTGAACTACCTATCATATATATAAGACACGATATGTGCAGGTAGATCCCATACAGGGAAGATTATATATATACCTAATAAGACACCCTGAAATCATCAAATAAATAAAGCATCTAAATAAGAGTTAAATCTAAACCATAAAAAAGTGGGTAATGAAAAAATAACCTAGATATGATCATAAAAAGTACCCAAGTCATAAAGTAAAGTTTCAGTTCCCACATATAGCCACAACAAATCCACTTTCCTTACAAGATCCTTGATCCAACTAAACTATCAACCATGAAACCACTCTATACCTATGGTAAAGGATTTGATTACCTTAGTAATGAAGGGGGGATATTGACTATGGTGTATTATCCCACATCCCACCCAAACTCTTTAGATAGGGGGATACTAACTCTATAGATAAAGGATTTCATTCCCTTTAATAGTGGGGGGAATACTAACTATATTGGATCTATAAGTAGAGGATCATGTGACCAAAACCCATGGGTGGTTGCCAATCCTACCTAGAGATGGTAAGAGGAAACTATTACCTAACATATAACTACCAACAAGAAGATTCTCCATTTATGAATAATTCTTGAAATCCAATCCTAACCTTTATAATTCTGATGTCTTCAATCATACTCACTTTACCATGTTCTACATATTTTTCTTCAAAATTTGGGCCACTATTACACTACACATAGAAAAACATCCAAGATGGACTACTCAAATGTCCAAATTGGAGTCTAAAAAGGGATATATTATCATATGGTTGTTCTATGAGAGTTGCATAGTGTGTCCCTTAAGGTATATGGAATGTAGCCTCTAATTTTAACTTGGACATATACTGGAACCCACATGTCATGTAAAGATCTTTATACACTTCATGTTAGACAATGCACACAAAGTGTGGGACCAAAAGGGTCACATGGCAAGTCCTATGCTTCTCGAGGTATGTAGCTCTTATAAATGGTGGGATATTAAACTTGGGATATATAGTGTATAGTCTAATCCATGAGGTATGTGCTATTTTTCTCTACTTAGAAATTTATCCACCACAACACCTGAGTTACCCAACATGTGATATTCTGAATTACATGGCATGTAGATGGTATTTTTACCTAACTTTCTCCCAAATATTCACCATGATAATTGGATCCACCTCTTTACTCATCAAAAATTTCACCCAACTCATTAAAAATTTCATCCAAAGTATTACTACCATCATAGATCATATTCTATCCACTAATATCCATAAAAACATATCCTCATCGTTCATACAAACCACCAGATGCTTGAATAATTCTTCACCTAGAATCTTTTGGTTCCATTATTATCTAATCTTATATCATCACCTTAGATTCTACCACTATGATATAATCCACAATTTTTAATGCATAATAATTATCCAAACTAACTAATTAAAAATCACTTAATGAATCTTTCCATGGGAATGGTCAAAACACCATCTAAAAACATAAGTTTATGGATGAACATGTAATGAATAGAGGGAGAAAACTAAGGAACCACAAAAGTGAACAACTATTATGACCATGCTTAATTTCTCATCAATTTTGATTGTGGAAAATGAAGCAAGAATAAAAAAATTGCAAGTTTTGGTGTTAAATAACCCCAAAAAATAATTTTATATAAAATTATATATTGATAGGGACATGCCAAGATAAAACATATATTCCATTCAAGAGAAATTAATCCATGTTTGAAACAAAATTAATAATGATTTAAATCCATCAATAAAAAAATCCCTACCTCTATTTGGATTGACTATTGGTGAAGAGGGAACCTCATCAACGTTGTTGGTGGTCACTAATATGCTCATCATTGATTAAAAAAATCATTGATCATTCATAAAGATATCCACCATTAGAGGTTCCTCTCAAACCCAAAGGATATTATTATATCCAAACATATTTTCTTAAGAGGTGATTATAAATTGGTTCACTATGTTTAGATAATTAATTAGATATTAAATTAATTATTTTATTTAAAATTATCAATATCCATTGGTGACTATAATCCATCATGAAACCCAATGTGAATGAAACTTATACCATTATTGGGGTAAAATCAATGTTCTAAATTACACCATAGTATCAGTTTCCCCATCTAAGGATCCATACAAAATATAAAGCATTATCATTGAAAATTTTCACACATAATCAATAAAATATTTACATTTTTTAATTTAGTCTATATCAATGTTCTAAGAACACCTAATATCTACACTAATATCAAAAATAAATTTAAGTTAATCTTTATTAAAATGAAAAAAGGTCCAAACATAAAAACTAGAGTCATTACACCCTCCCCAGCTTTAAGGATTCTCACCCCAAAACAAAAAAAAATACTCAAAAAGGTTAGGGTACTAAGCTCACATGTGGTTCCCATGCTCAAAATATCCCTCTTTAAGGTTATATTGATACCAAAGAACAAACACTAGGTTAATATATCTCCCATAAAGAGTATTTTCATATATATTCTCAATTTTAGTCAGATACTCTAATAATATGGAACTACCCTTAATTTTAAACTCACCCTAGTCAATAGCATGTAAAAAATCATGAATGTATCTCCTCAACTATGAAATGTGGAAGATTTAATTAACTTCTCTCAACTATGGGGGGAAACACTAGGAAGTTCACATCCCTTCCTTCCATTTACAGTAACTGGAATAGATTGATATATCTTATAGATAGTTTTCCACTCTAGAAAAATCTCTACAAGTTTCATTATTGTGATACCTTAAGAAACATGTGGTCTCCCTACTTAAACTCTAAAGGACTTCGCTGATGGTCTGTGTAGGGATTTTAATATATCTTAATGGTCTAAATTTTCTTCTGAATCACTTGGAAGTTCTCTATAATCTTCAATACTAGCTTTGGTCCCATTACTGATAACTTTCCCACCTCTGACTAGCATAAGGGGCCTACAAAGTCTTTCATACAGGGACTCAAATAGATATATGCCAATAGTGGAGTGATTTTCTGTTTTTGTATGAAAAATATACTAAGATAATATGTTCCTACTAGACTTAGAAAAAATCCATCATATAAGCATGAAAAATGTCTTGAAGGACCTAAATACTCTACTCAGTCTTGCAGTCCATTTAGGGGTGGAACACCATGCCCATCCATAATTTAGTCTCTAAATAAGCCTAAAATCATATAAATAACATGAAAATTGAATGAACATCATGATTAAAAATAATCATAAAGGGTACTCTATGAAGATGGATGATCTCTTATATATACAAGCATCCTAAGAATTATACTAAAATATGCTCTATGGTGGCTAGGAATTAGAATGATTTAGTGAGTCAGTAAACATTTACCCAGATAATGCCATGAAATCTCACTAATAATGGAATTATTTTCATAAAATACATGGACATACCATCCCATATCCACTTTGGAACTTTAATGGTTTAGGCCAAACCCACTAGAACTTGATGCTTTTCTATCACCATATAACAGGTGAGGCATCTAGAGACTAATTCCATAACACTCTTATTCATTCTTGGCCACCAAAACTATCATTAAAGATCTTGATACATATTTTACAGTCTAGGATGTACCACTAAGGGTGGGTTTTGAAACTCCATCAGCACATCCTCATATGACACAATTGGATCCACTACTCATACTCTCTCCACCTTTAGAGAATTTATCAAGATCATGTCCTGTGAATATGTGATCTCAAAAGACCACACAATCAATGTCTCTAAGCTATGATTCAATCACAATCTAAAAAATTTGAGGGAATGTGAACCCTGATCAAAGATAAACTACTCCTCCTGCATCTAATAAGGTTGAATGCAACAAGGAAAACGTGTCTGAAATCTTACCTACCAACTGGGAATGGTATTTTATAGTAAGAGCATATGCCGCCTCATTTCCTTTCCCTGAATGATAGACTATCTAAAAGTCATGGTTTAATAAAAACTATAGCCATTAATTAAATATTAGGTTGAGATATATCTGATTAAAGATATACCTAATACTCTTATGGTCATAATAAATAACTAACCACTCTCCAATATGGTAGATTCACTGATTATTCAGGAGAAACACCAGAGCTGCCAAATCAAAATCATGGGTCATGTAATTATTCTCATGGGGTCTCAAATATTGATATTTGTAAACAATAAATAAATAAATATACATAAAACACATCTAAACCCATATAAATAATAATTATATAACACCATATACTCAACCCACTCTTCTGAAAGTCTCAAAATGGGAGTATTTGTTAATCTCTTCCACAACATCTCAGAGGCATTCTAAATTTTCTCCAACCAAAAAAATAGTTTCCCATTTTGGGTCAAGGATATTAGGGAAGTATCAATCCTGGATAAGTTCACTAAAAAAATTTGGTAATATCTAAATATCCCAAGGGAACTTCATACCTCTATCACACTCTTCGGTGGATCCCAAGTTCATATTACCTTGATCTTCACTGGGTGCATAACCACTCCTTACTCTATGATAAAATATCCTAGGAAGTTAATCTATCTAATCTAGAATTATCACTTCAAGATATTCCTATATATTTTATGCTCCCAAATTTCATTTATAATAATACTCAAATTCTTTATATGATCATCCTCTAATACCAAGTAAACAAGGATGCCATCAATGAATACCACCATGAACCATCCTAGGAAAGGATATATGATCAATTTCATGATTTCTATAAATTCCTTCATTGAATTATTTATTCCAAATGGAATCACCAAGAACTCATAATTACCATGGTGATATCATTATTTCTTCTTTATTATATCCTCCCCATGTACTCATAGTTGGTGATAGCTTGACCCAAGGTTGATCTTCAAGAACTACTTTTCCACCTTCACCTGATCAAGGAGATCATGAATTCTCAAAAAAGTTATTTATTCATCATTTTCACTTCATTTAGGTTATAATAATTAATACACAACCTCAAAATATCATCCACATTATTGGTGAACAATATTGTAGCTACCTAGAGGGACACACTAGGTCTAATAAATCCATTCCTCTAAAGATCCTCAAATTACACTCATAGCTCTTAAAGATTGGCATGGGACATATAATATGTGGTAAAATATATAGAAATAGTCTCCAAGTGAAATTCAACATAGAAATAAAATTCTCAATGAGGAGGTAGGTTGGGTAATTCCTTAAGTAAAATGTCTAAGTACTCTTCTACCAATGTAAGAGTCTGAATGTCCACTGATTCTACTACACTAAGGGTCATAGTATCCAACTGATGGGAAATTAGTTGTGAGTTTATATACATGAGACTGGATCATCTAGTCTAGATATCCTTCTTTCCAGTGAAGTAAAATCTTGATCCATCTACCCATATGTATCTTACTCTATAGTAGAAATAATCAATTTGTGCATGGGATTTTGTAGCCATTAAATACAAAGAATGATATTATAGGGATCCATCATAGATAGTAAGATATCCCACATGAACCTCTATCCTTTGAGAGATAATTTACACTACTATAAGATGAGTTTGATCATAGAATCTCTCCTAGTGGGAGTCATTGGTCATAAGGGTCGGACTAGAGGCTATGTTGTAATTTCTAGTTCTCGAATAAGGGGCCATGTAACAAAATAAGGGTTTACGCATGTGTCCACAAAAATTGGTGTTAAAGTGTATAAGGAATAGATCTTACCTAAAATCATTTTTGCGAGCTACCTTGTCATATCCCTCCATCACTTGCAGTTGTTTCTGTTTATGGCCTTCTGATCTCTGAGACTAGAATGGAGCACTTGGAGGTCATGGTAGTGGTATCGGGTCATAACGTCAACCACCTCCCATAGATCCTCCAGATCCTCTACTATAATTATCACCCTTAGGGTCTCCCTAACCACCACTGGTAGGTCTCTAGTTACATCGTTGTCTCGATCTTGGTGGCCCATTGATTGTATGTTCATCTTATATCATACAGTAGATTAGGTATTCCCTCACCAGATGGTCCCAAACCTCATAGGTGTAGCATCTCTTATCCACTATTTGACTATATCTCTTTCAGGATCCCTATAAAGCTGATATTTATGTCTGATCCTAATCATGTGAACATATCTTGCATCATGATCACTACTAAAAAATAGACCTTTAATAGCACTAGTCTTTATTATCACTAAAAAGGAACTTATTAATTGTACCTTTTATCAGCGCTTTTTTAAAATGCTAATAAAAGGTACCCTTATCAGTGTTTTTTTTAGCATTGATAAAGGGTACCCTTTATTAGATCTTTATTTTAGTGCTCATAAAGGGATTATTTACTAGTTCTTTATTAGTGCTGATATAGGTCCAAATAAAATGAAATAATTAAATAAATAAAAAATTATTTTATTAAAAAAATATTAATAAATAATTATTGATAAAAATGAATAAATTGATTATACGATATATAAATTATAAATACTAATAAATAGTATATATTAAATATATAGATATATGAAAAATGAAAATTAAGCAAATAAAAATTAAAAATATGTAAATTAAGAAAAATATTAAACATTTTATTAATTAAATAATTATTGATGGTGTTAATAAATAGTATATATTAAATATATAGATATATAAGAATGTATATAAATATGATTTATATAATAAAAAATATTTATGCTTTACATTAAATATTCATATATTTAGTGAATAATGGTTTATAATTAAAAATTAAAATTAATTAAAAATAATGACTAATTGCATAGAGTAATGGACATAATTGAATGTTGTTTTATTTTTCAATTTAACATAGATCAAATGTGTGTTATATTGACTTCACATATACATAATTAATGCACTTTTATATACAATTCACACACCCAATACTTATCCATTTTTTCAATATTATTAAAGTGTACTTATTTTTAATTTATTCAATTTCACTCATTTTTAACATGCATGAACTTAAGATTAAATATTCATTAATAATGTTAAAAAATATATTTGAAAAAAAAAATTTATAAATAAATATATTAATAAATGTACATTTACTATATATATACATTTATATATTTATAATTATAAATAAATAAACATTATTTTTTAAAGGTATTGATATAATTATAAATAAATAATATATATTTAAATAATTATTAAATTTATAATAAATTTATTTAAATAATTAATATATTTACTATATTTATATTTATATATATTTAATACATAAATATATAATTATATATATAATGATATAAATATAGTTTTTTTAATTATATAATTATAAATAAATAAGTATATATTTAAATACTGAATATATTTACTATATTTATATTTATATTTATTTATTATATATATATAATTATATACTTATATAAATTTTATTTTTTAAAAATATTTATATAATTTTAAATAAATAACTATATATTTAAATAATTATAAAATTATAATAAATATATTTAAATAAAGAATATATTTAATATATTTATTTATATTTATTTATTAAATATATATATATATATATTTACAAAAAAAATATTATTTATAATTATAATTATAAATCCTTTATCAACACTTAAGTAATCAGCACTGATAAAAGGAATATTTATCAGTTCATTTTTAGCACTAATAAAAGGTATATTTATCAATGCTTTTTTAGAAGTACTAATAAAAATGTCTCTATCTATTTAAAAACCCTAATAAGTTGCGAACTCATCATGATATTAGAATCTTTCCACAGAATCCACCCACTGATGGTGCTCCTCCTCTATGAATCGAAGATTAAATCAAGGATCAAATCAAGACTCAAACAAATTCAAGGCTCGAATGATTTAAGGGTCGAACGAATCCAAGACTAAAACATAAGTATTTCTCTATTTTTTCTTGAATGTAAGACATTCTCTACTTTTTCTCAAACATAAGTCTTTCTCTACTTTCTCTTGGGGAACTCGGGGTGTAAAACATCAATAGTTCTAGCCTTGGTGGAGGATTTTTTGCAACTTTGAGTGTGGTGATTTATCCATTTTGGATATTTTTCCATGGAGATCATCCATATTAATTCTTGGAATTTTTAGAGTTTGAAACACCTATACTATGAGCCTTCCCATATTCGCTTCCAGGACATATGAGCATCTCCTTCCTTATCAATTGAAGCATTGAATTAATGTGGGGGATTTGTGAGCTACTCTTTTATTTATATGAAAGTGTGGATGAATCATGATTTATTTTCATTGGATAAATAGTGGAATTAGCCATATGGTAGAAGTCACGTCCCATTTTACACCGGCAATATAATTTGGTATGTATCAATTTTCATGATGGTGGTTGGGTAGCCTATGAGACTTCTTCCTAGCATATTAAAAAAACTAGTTATTTTTGTATTTGTGTGGTAGAGACATTAGATGGGGAGTTTTGTTTTATAGATCTATTAATTTTGTGATTCTACTTAGATTTCTAAGTGAAGTAAGGATATTCCACTTAGAAAATGTGACCTCATAGGAGTCGGTCCATCTTGATAGAGGATAGTGTGTATGAGATATATGCTATAATGGTTGGGGTGTTTTTCTCCCTTTTTTGTGATATATCTTGTTAATGTGTATTATTTATTTATACCAACTTCTTTATGGACCTCCCTATAATATCAAGTATGGTTCAATGTGTATTAGATATCATCCCTTGAATCCTTCAAATGGATAGTTCTAATGTGATAACCTATATATAATCCTTGGGATGGGTCAGTGTGGTGATATGACATCTCAAGAGTCTTGATATGTTATCAAATATTTGATATACCATTAGTATTAAATGTAATGATTCTTAGGTTGTTGCATCACTTATTCCAAAAAATAGAATGGATTTTATCAAATTCTATATATTAGAAATTAATTTTAGGTATTCATCATTTTAGGTTTACATGTATTGGTTATGCCCCTAAGAATCTATGATTACCATCCATGTAAATGAAATAACTCTTTATTTATTAAAATGTTTTATCAATACATTTTTAAATCTTTTAGTTGATTGAATGAGAGTTTATTATTCTTGTTTATCCTATTTTGGTTTTTTATTACTCCTTAATTTTCTATATTATATTTTCATTTGTTTATAGGATTTAAGAAAGAATTTATTTGTGTCAAATAACTATTATTATTTCAATTTTTTTCTTGAGACTCATCCCCATCTCTTTTATAGACAACTGTCATTCTCATCAGTTTCATCTTCTGAATAGTTGTTGCATTTTGTTTCTTGAGACTCATCACCCATCCATTTTATGTTTCTTATACTACTCTAAGTAGTATTTATCCCATGGATGACTACTGCTTAAATTATTTCAAGAAAAATAGGTTCATTCCCACAAGAGATGGAGTATGTGTTTCAAACAACAAAATGAAATGATAAATGTTTGGGATATGAGCTTATGATCATTACAGATGACTATAAATTTCACCTTTGAATGAATTTAGAGGATAACACCTATCATATTGGAGTAATTATTTTCTTAAATTCAATTACCCATTTTCTTCAAAGTGTACATAAATTCTTTGAAACAATCAAATGTTGGGTTTCCCTAATTAGAATTGTATATAACTTTCTCCTTTGATAATGAATATCTTATGTGTATTTGTTTATTTATTATAAAAAATTAATATTTTATACTCTAAATAGGATGGATATGAATCGAAAATGGATGCATGCTTATTGTTTGACAAAAGAGTATGAAGATGGAGTTAAATAGTTCTTCAAGTTTGTAAGAGAGCATGCATATAACCCTTCTCAAATACTTTTTCCATGTTTACATATTTTTATTCAAGAAAAAGTAGTCCATAAGAGTTATAAGAACATTTTATTTGTCATGGAATAGATCATAGATATAAATTTTTTAATAAACATGGGGATAAACTGAATGTGCACACCGATTGGGATGATACTACAGTTTATGGATTATTTTATATGAATACCAGTGTAAATGATGACATAGATCGCATGGAAGAAATGAAAATGGAAATTGAATATGACCTTCATGGTTGTAAAAAGTTGTTTGAGAAGTTAAATAGTTGTTCTAAGGAATCATTGTATACCAATTGTACTAAATACACAACATTTTCAGCTGTATTGAAGTTATATAATTTGAAAGATGGCAGTAAATGGAGTGACACCAGCTTAACAGAACTACTTGGTCTCCTGAATGATATGATTTTTGAAGAAAATGAACTACTATGTTGAACATATTATTTTAAACAAATTTTATGTTCAATGGGAATGATCTCTAAAAAGATAAATTTGCGTCCAAATGATTGCATATTGTTTTACAAGGAACATGAATAACTAATAAAATTTCCTTAGTGTGGTGTAGATCGATACAAGAAAAATGAATAAAGTCCTTCAAAATATATATGGTATTTTCAATCATTCCATGGTTTAGAATACTATATAGATGTCAAGAAACCATGAGACAATTGACATGGAATATAGATACAATAACTAAATATGGTTACCTATATCATCTATTAGATTCTCCTTAGTGTAAGAAAATTAATTATGAGTATCCTAAATTTGGAAATGATCTGAAAAAAACATTCATATTTCATTATCTGTGAATGGAATAAATCCTTTTGGTGTACAGAGTAGTACTCATAGTACATGGCCCATCATGTAGGTCAATTATAACTTAACTCCATGTTTATACATGAAGCGCAAATAAATTATGTTTTCTCTTCTTATATCAGGACCAAAGAAACACAGTAATGATATTGACTTTCATTTAGCTCCATTGATTAAAAATATGAAATTTATATGGGATATATGTGTTAAAATGTATGATCCTCATATAAGTGAAGAATTTAAATTGAGGTCCATGTTGTATGGTATGATAAATAGCATCCCCACTTATGGAAATTTATCAGGATATAACATTAAAGTAATGTTGGGGTGTCCCATTTGTGAAAAAAGAACATACTCAGTTCAGCTGAAACATTCCTCGAAGACTATGTTTTTAGGACATTGTAAATCTTTACCATGATGACATAAATACTAATTCTAGATGATAGAATTCGATAGAAATATAAAACAAGGTATAACACCATCTCCAATAACGAGTGATAAACTATGAAATAAAGTAAAATATATTGACACTATTTTTAGTGAACAATTTTTGAAAACCCTTACAAAATCAGGTTGGAAGAAGAGATCATTTTTATTTGAATTATTGTATTAGAATTTTTTGTATGTTATACATTTTCTTGATGTCATCTATATAGAAAAAAAATATTTGATTGTATTGTTGGAACATTACTAAAATTTCATGGGAAAATAAAAGAAAGAATCAAGGATAGGTTGGATTTCATTGAAATGGGGATAAGGGAAGAGTTGGCACCGATGAAGGGTAAAAGGTGGACTTTTATTTATCCAGTATCTTACACTCTATCTAGATAGAAAAAATTTTAATTTTTTCTTTTACTTAATAGTGTAAAAGTTCCATAGGGGTATTCATCAAATATCATGAATTTCATGTCAATGACTAATTTGAAGTTACAAGGACTAAAATCACAGTACTTACATATTTTGATATAAGATTCAATGCGTGTTTTTTTCTTTGCATTATACCTAAAAATGTATGGCATACATTAACCAAACTCTACTTCTTTTTCAAAGACATATGTAGTAAATTTATAAACCTGGAGAAGTTTCCGATCATGAATAAGCAGGTTTCAGTCATGTTATGTGAATTAGATATATTCTTCACCCCACCATTCTTTGATATAATAGTCCACCTAATAGTTCACTTGGTTATAGAGGTTCAACTATGTGGTCTTTTCCATTACAGATGGATGTACCCCATTGAACGATATATGAAGATTTTTAAAGTGTAAGTCAAGAGTTGAAGTTTCCCAAAATATTGTATTGTATAACGATATGTTGTTGAAGAATCTATTGAATTCTGTACTGATTTCCTACCATATGTTGAAAGCATTGGTTTCAAAAAGTCTTATCATAGAGAATGCCTTATGGGTGAAGGGATTTCTAGAAGATATTTTGTTACAATTACCTTGACAGAGCAAGTACACCTTTACATTTTACATAATAGTGAATATGTTAATCCATACATTGAAGCCCAAAAAGAAATTATTAGATATTTGAATCCATCAAGGGCTGAAGGATAGATATCAAATACACATAATCAACAGTTTATAGGATGGTTCTGATATCAAATTTATAAGGAGTTATCTAAAAATATGAATTCAATTGTCTAACAACATCAATGGCTTGTCGGGGGACTAAATGAAAATCTTATATCTTATATTGGTTTTGTAATAAATGGTTATATGTTCTATACAAAAGAACATTATGACTGTAGTATGATGAAAAATAGTGGTGTTGCACTTTTGGATGAAGAAATTCAAATATCTAGTTCCAAGGATAGAAATCCAATTTATGAAAATATTTCATATTTTGGCTTTATCAAACAGATATATGAGTTGTATTATACAACATTTCAAGTGCCAATTTTCTATTGAAAATGGGATGACAATATCAATGAAGTGAAGGTTGGTGATATGGGATTCGTGAAATTGAATTTTAGTGTGGAAAGAGGAAAATACATTCCATTCATAATGTAATCACAAGTATAGTAAGTATTTTATGTTCGAGATCCAACAAACAAGAATTGGTTGATTATCCTACCAGTGAAAAAAACGTCGAGTTAGATGAAAATTCAATCAAGGATGACCCTTTAATTGGGAGATCACAATAATTTCATGTTGTTACCAATGTAGAAAATTTCTTATACAATATAGGGAACCATAAAGAGGGGATTTGGATTCTCAATTGAAGAACTAAATCCCTAAAACCTTTAAAAAAATAAAGATAGTCCAATTAGAAGGTAAATTTTTTTTAATATACTATGATTTCCTCATAATATTATATATTCAATACTATATTAACATAATCTAAATTAAATTTTTGACTACTCAAGTAGACAATGTCTTTTACACATAATGATGTTACCTATCCCTTGGAAGAACAAACTATAATTAATTAAACACTTTGGAAATATGTAATTATAATGTTATGATATAATTTCTATATTTTATCAAAAAAATCTATAATGGAACATTGATTTAATTTTCATTATTTCTTACAGAGTTATTTTATTTTAGAATATTTTTGTCCATCTGTCATGCCTTTATAAGATGAGAAATGATGCTATGTCTGCTCAATCACAAAGGTAATCTTAATGTTTGCATAGTAAAATTAGCGTTCATAGAATTAATTTATTGTTTTATATTTATGTTTAATTTATTTATATATTGGTATTACTCACATAACAATTGTTTTCTTATAAAAGTGGATTATTTTTTTCGATTTGGGGTGGTTTTTCCATCTTTCATGACTTTCTACACCAAAACTTCCACATAGTTATTCTCCCTCAAAACCTTTCACCACTATAGTGTTGCATTTATCATTTTCCTTCAAGTTCCCTCCACTTCCATTTCAAGAAGAGCAACGACGTTGTCTTTTTGAAATCACATAGGTAATAATGACTTTTTCATAGTAAAATCATTTTCTATATAATTAATTTATTATTTCATATTTATTTTATATTTATTTTATTTTATTATTACTCATATAATAATTTTTTTCTTAAATAGGTGGATTATTATTTTCTTGAGTTAGGGTGGTTTGTTTGAATCTTCTCATGCTCATGAGAGATTAGACTTCGAGCCTATAACTGAGATAATTAAAACAATAAAATGCATAAAACCATCATAAAAAGGTGAATCCATACTAATTTAAATAATTTTCTCATCATTTTATCTACTATTTGTAAGTTAATTTCCTTGTCATTTTTATATAATACTTATTTAACCTTTTTCATAGATATTTTTGGAAGTCATATTGACTCAATGTTTTTATCCAAAAAACCTTTCTTATTAAAATACAAAAGAGTACAAGAATATCATGTGCTCATTTGTGTGAATTATCTTGATATAATGGGCACATGAGCTTCCTCTACTCTTCTATATTTAAACAACGAGAATGGTTTTTCTACTAAGAACAAATATTCAATATACAGTGTTGGTTTTTTGAAAAAGAATGGTAATGGAAATCATTGAAACATTGTCAAATAGGATTTTTTTTGAGACTTTAGGATTTTTAAAAATCATCTTCACCTCAATCTGACACACAGTGTGACTAGTATGACTTCAAGTGCTTATTTTTAATTAAAATTGACATTAATTTTAATAAAAAGGACAAATGACATACTCAAAACCAATAAAAATTATTCATATTGTTTTGATACTTTAGAAAAATGATTCATAAGTCATTTTTTAGGTGTAAGAATCATCTTCACCTACATCCAATACAATATGTGCTCGGTGTGACTCAAAGTGTCCGTTATTAGTTTAAAATCAACATTTTAGTTCAAAAAGTGTCACTCACTAAAAAACTGATAAAATGATCTTTTATTTTCTTTATAATTTATAAAAATTATTCATAATTCATTTGTGATATGTATAAATAGGTCTCAAATGAAACTGATACACAATGTGATCGATATAAGTCAAAGTTCATGTTTTCAGTTTAAAATGACATTTTAGTAAAAAAGACATGTGTCAACTCAAAACTGAGAAAATTCTTTCATATTGTCTTGATAATTTATAAAAATGATCCATTTTTCATTTTAAATGTGTAAGAACTGACTTCCCCTCAATATGACACACGGTGTGACCAATATGACTCCAAGTGCGTCTTTTTATTTGAAATTGACATCAATTTTAGTAAAATGGACAACTGACCTACTCAAAACTGATAAAATGAGTTCAAATTGTTTTTATACTTTATAAAAAATATACATAAGTCATTTTTGACATTTATAAATCATCCTCACCTCAATATGATACACGGTGTACCGGGTATGAATCAATGTATCTGTTATCAGTTTAAAATCGATATTTTAATTCAAAAAGTTTTACACACAAAAAACTGGTCAACCGATCTCATATTTTATTTATAATTTAGTAAAATTATTATTAATTAATTTTTGACATTTAGGAATCAATATCACATAAAATCAATACACAATGTGATCGATAAAAGTAAAAGTGTGTGTTTCCAGTTTAAAATGACATTTTGGTAAAAATGAAAAGTTATATATTAAAAACTAATAAAACATAATCATATTGTTTTCATACTTTTTAAAAATGATCCATAGGTAATTTCAAAATTTTATAAATCAGTCTCACCGCAATCTGATGCATGGTGTGACCAGTATGAATCCAAGTGCGTCTTTTTATTTAAAATTGACATCAATTTTAGTAAAATGGAAAACTGACCTACTCAAAACTAAGAAAACACATTTTTATTATTTTTATACTTTACTAAAATGATTCATAAGTCATTTTTAATGTGTAGGAATTAGCCTCACCATAATTAGATACACGATGTGCCCAGAATGATTCCAATTTTCTCTTATCAGTTTAAAATCAATATTTTAGTTCAAAAGTATCGCTCACTAAAAACCAATCAAACGCACTCATATTTTATTGATAATTTAGGAAAATGATTCATAAGTAATTTTTGATTTGTAGGAATCATTATCATGTCAAAATGATCCATGATTTGATTGGTATGAGTCAAAGTGTGTGTTTCTAGTTTAAAATGACATTTTAGTAAAAAGACAAGTGACGTACTCTAAATCGAGAAAATGCATTCATATTATTTTGATATGTTAAGAAAATGAGCCATAATTTATTTGAGACATGTATAAATCATCTGCACATTAATTTGATACACTCTGTGACCAATATGACTCCAAGTGTGTCTTTTAATTTAAAATTGACATCAATTTTAGTAAAATGGGCAACTAACCTACTCAAAATTGAGAAAATGCATTCATATTGTTTTTATACTTTACAAAAATGTTCAATAATTCATTTTAACATGTAATAATTATCTAAACCTCAATCTGATGTATGATGTGCCCAGTGTGACTCAAAGTGTCTATTATCAATTTAAAATCGACATTTTAGTTCAAAAAGTGTCACTTACTAAAACCCAATCAAACACGCTCAGATTTTCTTGATAATTTAGGAAAATTATTCATAAGTAATTTTTGAGATGTAGGAATTAGTCTCATGTTAAAAAAATACATGATATGATCGGTATGAGTCAAAGTTCATGTTTCTAGTTTAAAATGACATTTTAGTAAAAAAGAAAAGTGACATACTCAAAACCAAGAAAACATATTCAAAATATTTTTATAATTTATTAAAATGATCCATAAGTCATTTGAGATGTGTAAGAATTAGTCACACCTTAATATAATTCATGGTGTGACTGTTATGACTCCAAGTGTGTCTTTTTATTTAAAATTTACAACAATTTTAGTAAAATGGACAACTGAACTACTCAAAATCAATCAAACGCATTCATATTTTTTTGATACTTTATATAAATGATCCATAATTAATTTTAAGATGAGTAGAAATAATTTTTACCTCAATATGATACACGATGTTCCTGTTATGACTCAAAGTGTCCGTTAACAGTTTAAAATTGAAATTTTATTTCAAAAGGTGTCACTCACTAAAAACCAATCAAATGTGCTCAAATTTTCTTGATAATTTAGGACAATGATTCATAAGTCAATTTTGGCATGTAGGACTCATTATCACATAATATCGATACATGATGTGATCAGTATGATTCAAAGTGTGTGTTTACAATTTAAAATCAAATTTTAGTAAAAAAAGAAAAGTGACGTACTCAAAACCGAGCAAACACATATAGATTATTTTCATACTTTATGAAAATGATTCATAAGTCATTTGAGACTTGTATGAATCATTTAAACCCTAATATGATGCATAGTGTGACTAGTATGACTCTAAGTGAATCTTTTTATTTAAAATTAACATCAATTTTAGTAAAATGAATAATTGGCCTACTCAAAACCAAAAAAAATACATTCATATTGTTTTGATATATTAGTTAAATGATCCATAAGTCATTTGAGATATGTAGAAATTTTATTCACCTCAATATGATGCATGGTGTGATAGGTATGACTCCAAGTGCTTCTTTTTATTTAAAATGGACATCAATTTTAGTAAAATGAACAATAGACCTACTCCAAACTGAGAAAATGCATTCGGATTGTTTTTATACTTTACGTAAATGATGAATTAGTTATTTTTTGATGTTTAGGATTTGGTTTCACCTAAATCTGATACATGATATGCCCTGTATGACTCAAAGTGTCCATTGTCAGTTTAAATTTGATATTTTAATTCAAAAAGTGTCACTCACGCAACTAGTAGGTTTCACCTGTGGGGATTTTTATTATACTTATTTAATTAATTTTCAAAGAGATAATTCTTGAATATGAATAATAAATGGTGTAATGTGTAAGAATCAACCATAACTCAATATGATACACAGTGTTCCTGGTATGACTAAAATTTTAGTTTAAAATTAACACTTTCTGTTAATTTATTTATTTATATTATTACTAATAAAAGAATTATTTTCTTATAAAGGTGTGTTCATTTTCTTGAGCAAGGGTGGTTTTTTTGGCAATAGTATGAGTCAGGTTTAGGATCAGAATTCAAAGGAACATTGATGTTTTAGAATGTATGTAATAGTTTTTACTTATGTAATTGTATAAACCAATGTTTGAAATGTCTATAATATTGTGTTTTTTCTTGTATTTTTGTTATAAATTTTATTTCATTTAAATTCTACATTGTTACTTTATTTTGTTGATATTTGGTGGTGTTTTTGGGGTTACAGTGTGTTGTTACAGCACATTACACTGGTGATACAGTGTGATGTTATAGCACTGTAGTATTCCCCTTTATCAATGCTTTTGAAATCACTTATAAATGGTTCCTTTATCAGTGATTTTGAAAGAGTTGATAAATTCCTCCTTTTTTAGTGCTTTTTAAAGCACCGATAAATGTTTCCCTTATCAGTACTTTTAAAAACGTTGATAACAGTACTCTTTATTAGTGGTAAATAAAAGCACCGATAAAATGGTCCTTTATTAGAATAAAAAACACTGATAAAGGGCTCCTTTATCTATGCTTTTTTAACACTGATAAAAGACACATTTATCAATGCTTTTTTAGCACTGATAAAAGACATGGGATTTTAATCTCACTCTGGTAGCCAACTCTTCTTTAGTGCTAATAAAGTCTATTTTAACACTATTGAAGGCCTATTTGTAGTAGTAGATCCAATAACCTATCACCTACCAACTATGGATGATGAATCTAACTCATATTGGTTATCGACCCAACCACCACCAGTTGATCCTTAACTGTAAAGTTATCCACTCCCATGGATCACTTTAGTATACCAACATAGGTGGGGATGCATAGAAAAACCACTCTGGTTCTAATCCCCTATAAAATTCTTCACTTAAACTTTCATGCTTGGAAGAACCCATAATAAATAATGTCTAGGAAGTATCATGTCATATTGAAGAACCATGATGTATATTCAGAAATGTGAATGTTACCCCATTATAGGTAAATAATATCCTATATGAATACCAAATATAGATTCATTAAGAAATAATCCTCCTGGAAGAGGAACTTGAAATCAACCCACAAAAGCTTCACCTTATCATGATTTTATGTGACCAAGCTCTGCCAACATCCTATTACACCATGAAGAAGATTAGTTGTAAGAACCTCTATCTTGTTTGAATGGGTATGAACAAGGTAGAATAATCAGACCTTCAACTCTAACTATTCCTCTAATGCTCATGCGTCCATATCACCCTTGGGTGGCCTCTATCTCTAAAACACATATATTTCATTCATCTTATACATTTTATCATCCTAAACCATTGTAACCAACTGCCACTCAACCTAATGTGAAGTATCCACCTAAACTTTTGGATGTTATTCTACTCACTACTCAATAGGAAAAAGATATACTCAATGGATTCCCAAATGTAGCACCTCTTAGACTATTCTCTAAATAGAAGCTGCATCACTATGCTAGTCTTCATTATAAACCTACCTCATAACTCTCATTGGGTATTGTCATAGAAATATCCTAAATTTTGATAATATTTATCATGTTCAAAAGAGTATATCTCGGGAGTTGACTTGAGAAGTATATAGAAATCATAAACACATTTCTATATGATGCATGTACCATTGTTGTTCCTATAACTATTTCATCTATATACCAAATCAAAAATTATGTTATTAGAGTACTGTTTTATGGATAGATCAACCATTGGTCCATCACTGGGTTCATTGGCTTGAGATATAAACTTGAGACACCTCAACATTATTTCCTTAATTTCCCAACCCAATCTTCACAATGCATCTATCTCCATTCTCCATTCTTAGGTCTCCCTGATTTAATAACACTCTAATACAAGTTGACCCATTGAGGCCCCTCCTAGGTTAGTGTTAAGTCAAGTATGCCACCCCAATCCCACCTCTAATAGGCCAGGGGTTAGTGACTAGCACCAAGTAGAAATATCATACACATGGGATGCCTTATCCCAATATACTAGTACAAACTCACACATATCCATACATATCAAAATAGTTCACAAAATTAATAACTAGAGTAAAAAATGTTTGTATAACCTCCAACAACCCATAATAGATTATGAAATCACATAACCAAAAAATGGATAGGGTAAAATAAAATTCCATCGACTGGAAAATAGGAACAAACCTAAAAAAATTTAATAAGACTATCCCTATATGCAACCACCATAGTCTGACCACAGTCTAGCTGACAACACCATCAAGCAACACTATACACCACTTGGACCTATTTCACATAGATCACCATCGAACTGCATGTCGTCAACAAAATACATGACATGTGTGGGTTGTGTTCATGTAGGGGTGACTATATACATACCTAGTATAATGTCTTGAAATCACCAAAGAAATATGGAATAAAAATAATAGTCGTATCTAAACCATTGACAAAAGGGTTGAGAAAGAACAACTTAGATATGCTCATAGAAAGGAACCAAGCCATATGGTAAGGTCTCTTTCCTCATGGCTAACCAAAATAATTTTTAATTCCTTCTAATTTCCCTAATCCAATCAGTCTATCAACTTTGTAACCTCTCTATATCAAGGAAATTATTCCCTTAGTAGTGAATGGGAGGATATCAATTCAGGTAAAGGAACCTGTAACCTACCAGAGCTCTTTAGATGGGGGTAACAACTGTGTAGTTGGAAATATCACACCTCATAATAGTGGGGGGATACCGAACCTATATGATTTATAGTTAGATGATTCCATGTCTCAAACCCATGAGGAGGATTACTAACCCTACCTAGGGATGGTGATAGGAAATTGTTCCCTAATAAAAAATATCCAATAGATAGGGTTTCCATTTACCAAAAATTCCTAAAATCTAATCCTAGTCTATATAATATTGATACACTAGATCATAGTCGATTCCCCATGTGCCATATCTTTATCTTAAAAAATAGGGCCAAAATTACATTCTGCATGAAAATAAATATAATATGGATTACTCTTTTCCCAAATAGGATCTTGAATAAGGAGATAATCCCATATGGTAGTTCTAGGAGAGGTACATGGTGTGTCCCTTAGATTAAATGGCATATGGAATCTAAATTTAACTTTTTCATGTATTGGAACCCACATGGAATGTAAATATTCCAATATATAGTGTGCGTTATGATGTATAAGGTGTGTGGGACTAGAAGGGTCACATGTCATGTCCAACATAGTCTGATTTTTGTTCCAGTGAGGACACAAAACATGTGATCTTGATACACGTAACATGTATGGACATTCTAAATCTTAGGTGTGTACCTCCCGTACACATCGAGATTTCTAACTAGGGACACACGTTGTGTGATATTTTTTCTATAGTAAACCCTATACACTATGAAACCTAAGTTACTTAGTGTGTGTTATTCTAAACTTCACACCTTACAGTTGAGGTTTCTAAAAAAATCTACCAATATTTTTTCACGAGCATTATACTTGCCTCAATATTTACTAAAAATATTACTCAACACATTAACCACATTGTTTAATATATTATTGTCATCAGATATTGGATTCTAGTTTCCAATCATTTGAAAAATGGATTATCACCATTCGCATGAGCCACCTAATTCTTGAATACATATCCACCCAAAATCCTATCCTAATATCCAAATATAATCTTACTTCCTTGCCTAAGATTCCAAAACCATGAAATAATCCTTGGTGCATACCACATAACAATTATCCATGGAATTTATTGTAATCATGAAATGAATCGATACATAGGAATGGTTGAATCACAAGGTAAAAATTAAAGGCTTTTGATGAACATGTGAAGAATGGATGGAGAAAACTAAGGAATCATAAAAGTGAATAACTATGAGTACCAAGTGTAATAATTCATCAATCACAGTTGTGAAAAAAAAAGTACAAAATAGAAATAAGTTCAAGTTACAATGTTAAATAACCCCAAAACATAATTTAAGATAAAATTAAAATTAAATAGGGTCATTCCAAGATTGAACACGAATTTCATTCAATAGAAATGAATCTATGTTTTCAAAAACATTAAATATGGGGTAAATCTATCAATAAAAGATCTCTACCTCAATTAAGATCGATCATTAGAAAAGTGGTGTCCCATGTCGACATTTTTGGTGGTTACTGATGTGCTTTCCACTGATTCCACAGGATTTAATTGATTTATCATCAAGATCTCCACCACAATAGGCTCATATCAAATATCAAGGTTATATGGAAAAACCTTTCATTTTTATTAAGAGAATATTATAAAGAAGTTTTCAAGGTTTAGATAATTAATTATGAATTAAATTAATTACTTTATTTAATATTATCAATAATATTTCGTGACTATAAACCATCATGGAACCCAATGAAAATGAAACCTATATCGTGCCTAGGTTAAACCCCATATTCCAAATTCAACAGTGGTCTCAATTTCCCCACCTGAGACTCCATTAAATAGGTATAACATTATTTTAAAAAATGATCACAAAGAATCAAACAAAAAATCTATTTACTTAATATAGAGGCTCTAAATACACATGATATCTATTCCAACACTGTAAATAAAGTCAAGGTCTTCTCAATTAAAATTTAAAGGGTCTAAACATAAAAAATAGAGTCATTACATTTTAATTCCAATGGTAAGGGTTCTGTTTTTTATAAACTCATTTTGATTAGTAATGAATAAATAAGTGTGTAGTTTTTGTTAAATTATGTGAAAAACTTAATTGAAACTTCTATAATTACTATTTTTTCCTTACTATTAGGGGTAATTCAACAAAAAGTGTTTTGTTCAAGGATAATTAGTTAGGTAAGGTAAAATGGGTTATTAAACCTTTCAAATTATTTGTGAAGTTTCTGAAAACTATGGTTCTTAAAAACTTAAAAAAATAACCATGAAATAAATCACCTAATCAAAGGATGTTACTAACTTTATATGAAATAATTCTTACATATAATGAGTTTGAGTTATAAGGAAGATTATAAAATCGGTTTTAGTAAAATTATGTTAGTTGGATAATGTTTAACTTGGTATTTTGGAAACATGATTTATGATTTTAAAAAAAGTGTTTATGGGGGTGAAAAATTATTTTATAATAGAATACATTAAACTATTAACATGTTATTTTTCCATTAGAAACATTTTTGTGGTTCTAAAGAAAATTTGGTTTGAATAATTTTTCATTTTATTTAACATTTTACCATTAAATTTTATTTGGTCAATTGTTTTTGGATTTTAATTCGAAATGGTAAAACCTATAGAAGATTGGTAATTTTCCCTTAATTTTAAATTAAACCTTGTATTTTGAAATTATTTTAAATAATATTTGTTTTTTTTAAACAATGTCTATTTATCAAACTCCCTAAGTCATGAAACTTTATATTTTAAACTCTTTTAATTTATATTTTTTATTTAAATGGTATTAATTTTTCAAGGGATAAGGGTCTAAGAAGTAGGTATAATAACATGAGTTCTAATTCATGCTTGAAAAATTAGTATTTATACTTCCATCATATTAATTGGTTAAGTTAATTCTCCCTAAAAAATATTTCTTCAACATGGTTCTTTTTAGAGAAATTATGATGAATGTGATCAACTAACATTAATAAATAATGCTTCCACGGTTATGTGATAACTAGTATAATAGGAAAATAATAATGCCTATATAAACTTGATATATTTTACTCCATGAAGCACTATAACTAAGGATTATAGCAAAGGGATAATTTTATGAATGAAATTTAAACATGAAATAGTGTTTATTGGAAATGGGTGGAGTTGAATGGTTAATGTTTCTTGGTTTTATTTCCTTCCTTGAAATTATCTTTTTACCATTTAACCTAAATGAATCATAAATAATTTAAAAAAATTAACTATTGGTTAAAAATTTAATAAATAGTTAAATGATGGTTATTTTATATGGATACATCTAGGATATAGATGTTTTCTATATTTCTATCTTCATCATAATAATGTATGTTTTGGGTCCTGATATTTTAAGGATTTTCCTTTTAGGTAGCCTAGTGTATGATTTTCCAAATCACCTCTTTGTTATTGTCTTCCCATGGGTATTGGTGGATGTTAGATGGTCTTCCCTATCTAGGAATTTCTAATGGTGGGGATTAATTACCTTTTTTATTTAAGTTATTTAACTTTGAGTTAGTTATAATTTCTATCTCCAATTGTTAAGGTTTGGAGTATTAAATTTCTTGAGATGATTATCAAGGATGAGAAGTATAGTAGTGGAAAGGTTCTAAATAATCTGATCTTCATCACATATTAATTATTATAAATTATATTGTTTTAATTAATTTTCAAGTGAAACACTAATTTGGGAGTAAATTAGAAGATTTTGGTAGAGGTTGGAATAGAGGAGGAGAAGGTACATTGGAGTCAGTATACCACAAGGTACCCGATTAGGTGGCACCAGGTACTTAGTGGGATCCCAATGTGTAATAAATGCTTCTTAGTAATGATATTTATTGTAAATTTTAGTTGATTTGCGGTATTTAGGTTATTAAAGTGAGGGTGTTTTTGAATTTTTTTGTTTTGGATAGGGGTTCATTCTTTTCATTTTTTGATTAGATCTGGAATTATAGTGTTTTAGGATGGAATTAAAGGCGTTTTCATGTATGTTTTAGGGTTTGGATGGAGGTTTGATTGTTTTTTGTGTTTTCTAAAGGTGGTACCACTTATAGTTTACAACTTTAGGTGGAATTGGAAACTTGGTGTATGATATCAAGTACCCAATGGACTGAGAAAAAGTGTGGGTGGTCTGTAGGGATCATCAGGTACCTATTGAACCTATAGCAGTTACCCCTTATACCCAGTCTAGTTATCTTTTAAAAGAAACGTAACTTGGACATTTCAATATCTTCTTTTTTACCCCTAATTGGGGTTTCCCTTAGTTATTTCCTCCCTTTAGTGACTAGGAGGATCTCTTTTTCCACTCCTTAAGTTTTTATATCCTCACCTTCAACCATCTTCAATCCATATCTATATAAGGAATAATTTCATCATAAAATAAAAAGTAAACCATCCTTCCCATACACTTATTCCATCCCCTTTTTTCTCCTTTGGTTTCACTTAACTTGGTTGGGGGTTTGATTTGTAATTTCACAATGGTTTCGTGACATCACCTATAAGTTTAGGGCTTCCTCTTCCCTTATATAAATGAATCCCTAGAGAGTGGTTTTCCCTCCCTCCATCGATGTTCTAGTGAAAAGTGATTTAGATGTGGTTTTTTAGGGTTTCTTGTCTATTTTATTTTTAATAGAGGGTGGGTTATTGGAATTTATATGGTATTTATATTGTTATGATATCATATGGATTCTAGGGATAATCTACTTTGGTTTTGGATCGGATTTTATGATATTTGGTAATGACGATTATTTAATTAGAGTTAATAGTATATAAAATCTTTCTTAAATGACTTATAGGGGATATTAGTCACTATGTAGATATGATTTAGTGATTTTCTATATAGATAAATCTCACCAATGAATAAGGTAGGGGGTCTCAACTCATTGATTTAATTTCTATATGATTCTTGTGATGTGCCTTACAATTGTTTCCAAGTGAATAATAAAGATAAAACTTTATTTTTTATGTTAAAAATGAAAGATTTTAAACTATATTTTTATATGAAAAATAAAATAATTTTCCAAAGGTTTTGAAATAAATAATGTAAAGACTTTAACTTATCCCTTCCTTCTCTAAAAACCTATGGTTTATAGTGTGTTTAGATTGATTTTTATCAAAATCCATTTCATTCAAAATATCGATTAATTATAATCAAGTTATATTAAACATGTTTTTAAAAAAAATTGATTTATTTATGATAATTTCTTACATGTTTATATTAATGATATAAAATATTTATATGAATTTTATTAATAATGTTTAATTTTTTAAATTTAAAATTTAATATGGTTTCTTCCATGAATTTTACAAATCATGATACATTTCATATGTTCTAGTGTTTCATGGATTAAATACATTCCATGATTTATTTATTCATCGATATACTCAACTTGATATGAATTTATAACTTATTATTATTAGACCCATGAAAGGTTAAATACCCTGATATAAGGGTGAATCATAGTGTGAAATATTAAAACAATACCTCTTTTAATCATGTTCTATCATGACATAGAACACTCTTCTCTATTTATCTTATAGAAAATTATGATGGAAATGAAGTCATTAATGAGACATAATAATTTTTACTTGGTTCATATATACTAGACTACATCCAAATAGAATACAATGGAAATGTGAAAATGTTCCAAATTTATTAAAGTGAACTTATGTTTGTAATTTTTAGGTAAAACTCAATGTCCCCTAGTTTAAAACCAATCCCAATTTGAAAACTCAATTATCTCTCAATTGAATTGTACTTATTTTTCCTTTAGAATGTTATTTAGATGAACTGAATCAAATATTTTTACACCATAGTTGGTGTTTTATAAAGCTCTTATTTCATTGATATAATGAATTCCAGTTTAAAAAGAAAATCAAGGGAAGCTTCCATGAGGTACACATAAACCCCTTTTTTGTATAGTCAATGTTTATGTAAAGTATATTCATACAAATACTTATTCATGTAATTTAATTTATATGATCATTTTTTGGTCAATTAAAATCCTTCATGAAAGAAATATGTGTTTTTATGTCTTATAATAAAATAGATCACATGAGTCTCCTCTTATTCTTATTCACCCATTAATGATGAAATTATGGCCATGTTTATAAGAAAAATTGATCCAAAAAATCATGCTTCATGCAAAACTTAATGATTCCTTAAAATGTATCACCTTGAGTTCATGAATATCACTAATTTCATGCAGATTTATTATGTAAGTCTATATTTTTTCATGATATTCATTCTGGATTGTGTGAGAATCCTTCCTTTGCAACAATTTTTTTGTAAAATCTTCTCAAGAATACTTTAAAATCCTATGCATCCTTTCATTCATGAATACCTCATGGTCTTATCCACTCTAGAAATTTTTCAATGTTATTTTTCATCAAACACAACCCAAAATCTCTAAAAAAACTTGATGGAATTTTCCAACAATTTCCCCCTTATGTTTGTTTACAACACCTTAAACTCCTTTACCACTTTGTTGAAAAACATATAACACTTTATTCTTCAAACATAATTCATTCCCTTCAACTATAAATAGCAATCAAAGACTCACTTAACATGTACTTTAATCCCACCTGATTTAATAATAGCATGAGAAATAATAGTTATATGAAAATATTATCAATTAATCATTCTATTGAGCCCTTAAGATCATCACAAGGTGCTTTAAATCCATTCCCATCATAGCTTTACTTTTTCCCCTATATCGTCTCTACCCTTGATGTGACATTGGATAAATATCCTTCATTTTATCATATTTCTAAAGATACTATTCCATTTATACATTTTTGAGAAATCATTTCTCCCCCTATCAAGGAAAATTTCTCCCCCTTTGTTAACAATCCAAAAATTCACTCCTTTATGGGATGTAATTGGAAGAATAGTATTTAACGAGCGAGAGAAATTCCCAACATACCTTGGAGATTGAGGGTTTCACATGAACACTATTTAAGTATAGGGAGTCGACTAGACTCTAAGATTCATCTGATGCTTCTAAAAAATCTCCTTGGGTAAAGATTTTATTATGATATCTATGATTATTATTGGGTAGGCACATACTCTAGTTTCACTAACCCATGCATAAATGTCACCTTTATAAAGTGATACTTGATTTCAAAGTGCTTCATCATTGATATATGGGTAGGATTTTCTATCAAGGTTATAGAAATTAAATTATCAAATTTTTATTCTGATAGGATATTTCACATCAACTCCCATATCCTAAAGTTGTTGTTTCATATATAAAAAGTGTTTTCAAGATTATGTGACCATAATATATTTAGCTTATACAGTTTCTATTAAGATACACTCTTGTTTCTAGATATGATAAGATATGCACAATCCTCCAAGATATAATGCACCACCAGATGTTAACTATCTATCATTTTCTAAACTAGACAAGTCTTTATCTGTATATCCCAATAACTCATGTTGATATGTTTCACTATAAAGAAATTTGAAATCCATCATGTCTTTGATATACCATATTATTCTATTTAATGATTGAAATTATATTTACTTTATATTATTTTGGTATATTATAGCATGAAAAGTGGAAAAAAGCATCATTTGGTCCTATTATTATTAAATATAATAGGTTTTTGATGTTCTCAGTGATTTTGACCTATTTTTCATTTTCATCCCTTGAAATTTTCAACTAGGTTTCAACTGGTGTTTTCATTTCCATGGAATCCTTTATTATAGATATATTTATAACCTCTATGGAATATATGGATTGAGATGTTTAAGGCATACCGAGCTCATCATACATATATATTACATCATTTTTCGTGATTATTCATTATATATTATAATAAAACAAACCAAAAAACCTATAGGTTTCGTGTATTTGGAGATTATATACATAAATAATTTAATTTTTAAAAAAATATTCAACATCTCTAACAAATATTATTCACATATGGTACACTTATAGACATATCATACATAATATTCTTCTTTATAACCCAGGGAATGAAAACATAATAAAGAGTAAGCTTAGATACTCAGTAGGGGTAATCTTGAGGGATAAAAATCATTGATCATAAGTGGGAATAAGATGAGAATATGGGTATGAATGTATAATCAAGTTTCATGAACTAACACAAGAAAATCATACCAAGTAAAATATATATCATAAACATAGTTCATGGAATAAGGCTTTTGTCTTAACACAAGACAAGAGTCGTAGGAGTGTAGATTCATGAGTCAATAATCAAGAGCCATGAGAATATAAAAAAGTTTTGTTTCATGATATAAGAATGTGAAGAAAACATAAGGATATAAATGATAACATATTTCAAGTCTAAACACCAAGAAATTCATATCATAATGGACCAGGCTAACCATCCACCTATAAAGTATTAAACTAGATCTAACCATTGGTGTCCCATAACCTTTTTAGAATTAGTCTAACCACTCATGTCCAATATTAATATCATGAGATGTAACATGATACCCAATTTATTATAGGGATATATTATACCCACTGATCATATAATGATAAAACAAACATATTTTTTCCATGGGAACATGGAAACATTTATAATTACATCATCTCTTAATTATCCCATGAGATAGGAATGAGTTTCATAATGATTTTCACAAAAAATGATCATAACCCTTCTAGAGGAAGATGGTAGATGATATCATTATGTAATTTTCCAAATAGTTTATCATAAGTAACAAATGATATTGATATATATGAAAAAAACTTTATAAGTGAATTCAAATTTGTCTTTGAAAAATAAGAAGGGATATCCTTTACTTTTTTATAACGTTTTTTTAAAAGAAAATATTGTATAAAATAAGGAGGATAGGAATTACTTTTAGGAAACCATGAAATATTATAAAGTAAGATTAATAAATAAATAAAATATAAAATTGGCAAAAGGAATTCATGTAGAACATCTTAACAAGTAATATTTCTTTATACTTATATAAAGAGAGACAAAGTGATTAGAATATGACTCATTTGGATAACATTAAAAATATTCCTTTAAAACTTTTGTAATTTAAGTAAAATAAATTATAAAATGGATTTAATAAATCATTGACACTTATAAAAGGAAATTTATAATAAAATATAAATAATATGGACTTTTAATAGAAATATTTGTGTCTTAATAGAAGAGTTATGGTCAGTCCTCATTTATGAGTATTATTTTGGTTGAATTGTGAACCAAATAGAGTAAAAATGGTATGAATACATGTAAAACCCATGAATAACTAGATTAAAATAAAATATATTTTATTTTAGAGAGAAATAACATTCAATTTATTTATATTTAATTGTAAACATAAACAATATCGATTTCAAAATGAGATTGGAAAGGAAGCCCTTACCTTTACTCTTGCATTCCCCAAAAGTGCTTTAACCTTGGGAATAATAAACATAACCATATTAATCAATTATTTTATAAAAATATTATTATTTATTACCTTTTTTACTCTTTAATTGTAATCATTAATTACACATATATTAGTTTGTTATTTTTAATTTTCATCATTATATGTTAGTAATTTTGATTATTTTGTATAAGTTCCATAATGACAATGTTGATCATCATTATTTGGTACCAAGTCCATCATTCCTAAAATAGTAAAGGTAATGGAATAATTTTTTTACAATGATTTATATAGTTTCATTTTCATTTTATTCAATTTACTGGTATGGTTTGCGATAATGGAATCCATGATAGACATTTTTTGGGTAATTTACCGACAAAAATGAGTTACTTTATATTGATAATTTATTTTTTCTACATTATAGAACCATATTCATAAAAAAATATTTAATATCATATATTACCAGTATTAATTTAATGATACTAATTCATATTGGAAATATTTAATATATTATAGCATCATTCATGTATGTGGTTGAACCAACCAAATAAGGACATATTATACTAATAAATGCATAAAAATATAGAGTTATATAATAATAATGTAATTCACTTATAAGAATAATTATGTTAATATAACATAATTATATTAGATAATGATATTTATAAATAGTGAATATGATAAGGTAACTGAAAAATAGAGTGAATAACATGGTACTTTGATGAATTCTCTCCTTCTCAATACGGGTTCCCTCAAAATGAAAGATTTAGGATATATTTTTGGAATTATAAGCCACTAAACATATAATAAGGATTTAAGAGATGTAAAATGGGTAGATATTAAATATATAACCTAAGTAAAAGAGTGGTTTTGGAGTTTTAGAGGAGGGGTCCTTTTATATGTGAGTTTTGAGTGGGATTTCTGCAAATATTCATTCCTTGATGTATAAGGTTGTAATTTTAAAATGATAGTGGATAAGAAAAATAACAGATATTGGTGATTAATACCCTCATAAAAATGTAGAGATAGTTTTTCATGATATTTTAAGTCATTACCACCTAGTTAAATCATTTTTACCTTATTTTACCTTTACTATGGTAACTCAATTTTTTACCTTGGTAAATTATTTTTCTGCCTAAAAATAAAATCGATATCCTTACCTAATTTCAAATTTATAATTAAAAATTTTAACTCTATTTAATCTAATTCAATTTTTAAATATGATAAATTTAACTTTTAATTGAAAACATAACATATATATATATATATATTTATAGAAAAATATTCTTTAAACATTAAGTGTTATTAATATTATTTTATATAAATTTATAATTAAATAATTATTAATATTTTTTTCTATACATTGAAACATTTCATTAGATTTATCATTCAAAATTTATCAATTTAATTTATTGATAAAAAATATACAACACTTTAAAAATATTTCTTTGAAAAATATCATTTTTTAACATTAAATGAGTTTAGTGAGATCCCCTTAAAATTTATTATTTATCTTTTAAAAATTAATTTTTTATAAATAAATAAGATTAAGAATATTTTTTAAAATTTATAAACACGTCAAATTATTAATTATTAATAATAATATGTTACTCATAAAATATATATTTTTAATAAAATATGTTAATTAAATATTATCTCTTTATTTCATTCTAGAATTAATGATTATTTGGGAATTATATTATTTTCAATATGTTATTAAATATTTCAAAACTTATATATAAATATTGGATGCATGCATAATCTATAATCATATTTCCAAAAACAATATTCCCAACAACCACATTTCCAATGTCCATATACCTAATGATCATATTTCATTCCTATATATAACCTTAAAAACATCACTAAAGTCATTAATCTTATTAATTCTCTCTCAAAATTAATATTGTATATCTAATTTTATTTCTTATTTTCATAGTTGAAATCAGGGTTATCATATTTATGATAAACCATGAGGATAAAGATTTTATGTTCATGGTGTTTTTATCTACTTGTAAATTTATTCCACTAGTAATTTTCTTAATGATGTTTAATATTGTATTCTCATAATTTATTAATGTTTATATTTCATTATAATATTTTATTTAAATAAAATGTATAGTGGTTCATTTTATTTTGATGAAACATATGAAACAAGTTATTCAACATGATACTTATTTAAAGGGGGATATATACTAAATTTATGGGGTGTTACATTATACCCCCTTAAAATAATTTATCCATAAGAATTTCATTACTCCAATAAAAAAATGAGAGTAATTTTACCTCATTGCATCTTTGAGTTCCAATGTTTCATACTAAAACTTATGATTTTTTCATAGAACTTTAATAAGGTGAGTATTCTTTCTTCATAGTACTTTATCTCTATAATTGAAAATTTATAAATGTGATTCCTCATAAGTGATGTCATTTTCTAATTATATAACCTTTGAGTTCATCACATGTGATGGATCAGGTATTCACTTCCTCAAAAGTGATGCATAGATCAAATCATGGTCTTAGGAAAGGTTTAGTGGAAGTGTGGGATGATAATATATCATCCCAATACAATCAAGGATTTGAAAGGGGATAATGTATATAGGGATCAACTTTTTGTTATTCTTGAATATAATAACCCTATTATATGGTAATATTTTAAGGAATAATTTTTCTCAAACTTAAAACTCCAAATATCACTAAATATTATCATCATTTCTCTTCTATCAAATTTGTGCAATTTTTATATCCCACTGAATGGTTTGAATCCTCTCTACTATTTATTGAGAAAGATATAGTCCTAGTGTTTTATGATCTTTAACTTTACTAGAACATGTTGGAGTTCTAAACCTGTTCCCATAAAAGGCCTCATGTGGTTCTATTTTAGTGTTATAGTAGAAACTATTATTGTATGGGTACTCTAACAAGGGAAGTTTTTGATCCTAACCTCTTTTGAAATCATTTAACAAAGATATAAAAATATCTTCTAGAGTTTGAATGGACCTTTTATATTAACAATCAGTATGAGGATGATAAATAGTGTTGAAACTCAACTCTATATTAAATTCTTATTGTAAACTTCTCAAAAACTATGATTTAAACCTTATATCTCTATCAAATACAATTGGTAGTGTTACTCCATATATCCTTACCACATACTTTATATATATCTTAGCAATTTCATCAAGAAAGAATTATTCTCCAATAAAAATGAAATGTACTAACTTTTTAAGGTATCCATGAATCAAATGGAATTATAAACTTTAGAAGTCTTGGGAATTCCAATAAATAAATCCATGGTTATGTTGTCCCATTTACATATAGGTACGGGTAATGATTGAATCATCCCCCTATACTTTTTTCCTTTTACCTAAACTTGATGGAATTTCAAGCATCAAGATATATACTATGAAATAAACCTATTCATATTTCCCCACTAGGAATGAGTATTGATAACTCTATACATCATTATGCTTCCCATATAGATAGATAATGATGATCTATTTTCATTATACAACACCTCTTTCTTTAATTATGGTATTGATGCAACATATATTCATTTCTTGAATCTTATAATTTGATTATTATCAAAGTTGAAATTTGAAAATTTCATGCCTTATTTTATAGATTTATATCATAATTTTATGCCTACTTAATCTTAACATATATGGATGGTATATAACTCATTTGGGAAAGATAGGATTTCTCCCCTTCCCTTATGATTTAAATTTTTTTCTATTGAAAATCCAAAAGTATTGGGTCTCTTTCAATCTTCATCATGTATAAGGTTTCATAATCTTTCTTTCTCAAAGAATAATCCACCATGTTTTGTTTCTTAGTGTTTAAATGTATTGAGAAATCTTATTCCTTGATCAACTCTAACAATCCCATTTGGTGAAAGTTTTAATGAACAGAAAATTTATAAATGAAATTTTCATTTTGAATGAATAAATTCCTTATTAAGTAATGTAGTTATAGAAAATGCATGCACTACTTTGGTTATTTTAGACCATTGTAAAATATAAAATTTAAAATTTTAAAAATCATTTAGAATATTAAAAATTTAAATATATTCATTATACAATGACCATTAAGATCAATATATAATAAGGGGTATGATAAAGTCCATTTACACAGACAAAATAAATGATGGCTTCAACCAGTAGGATCAAACACTATGAATCTAATTTTTCAGATCTTTTAAGGGAGATGGAATCACTAGGATTATCTCTTGACCAATCCCAAGATTAAATTCAACAACTAAAACATGAATAAAACCATTTATGGGATAATTTTGAGCTTATCGAGATCATGGCCCAAACCATGTTCGTCAAACCACCCTTAGAAATTACCACCATCGCACACCTTACCCTTAGGGTATACACTAGTGTAATAAGGGGTTATGTATCTAGAACCTAAAATTATTAATTTTTATATTTCCTTCTTAATTAAATAATAATTATATTTATCCCCTTTTATTATTACTTTATCTATGATTATATAATGTGTTTGATAAAAATTAGATTTTGATATAAAGAAATCAAAATTGTATTTTTGGAAAATATATAGGTTCAATTAAGACACTATTTTATTAAATTCAATAATTTTATAAATAAATAATATTTTAATTAGATAATTATTATTTAAATATAAATAATAATATAATTTAATGAAATCCAATGTAATTTTTATAAGGGTAAGAAAGTGGTTAACATAGTAATAACTAGTTTTTTCCAGTAAATAGGTATTTTTATTTAAAATTGAAAATTATCATATTTAGAAAAATATTTTGATAAAATAAATATTATTTTTGAAATCAACATGTTAAAATTATCCAATGGTGAGTTTTTTATAATTTTTTGAGATAGTCAAATTTTTGGATAAAAATTAAATACGGTATAAATATATTGTCTGTATTATGACATCATAATGGCCCAAAAGTGATGTAATAAATGACATAAAATAAATCCATAACAAAATATATATTTATCCTTTAAAATAATGTGTTTTTATGTTATTTTATTAATTTTATAATCCATTAATGAATCCTTCAAAACCAATATTATATTTTAATGTATTAAAATCAATTCTTTATAAACATGACTCACTTCTACATCAACAAGGGTATTATTTAAATAAATTAGTTTCTTGAGATTATAAAATATTTAAAAAACTTATATTTGGTATAAATAATGGTAAAATCAAGGGAATTTTTGTGTTTTTATTATTTTATCATTTAGAGTCTAAAACCTAAGTTTAGAAATTAATAAAGAATTCCCCTCTCTTTTGCTATAAATAACCTCCCAAACTCTTTATCCTATTTAATAAAAATCATTTAGTATTAATTTAATTTCCCTAACCCTATCTAAATTCAACCCAAGATTTTCCCAAGCTCTTAATAAGATCCTCTCAATCTTTTAGAACCTCCCTCTCAAGGTAAGAGATCTCTCTCTTTTCTTTTCCATTCAAGCACCATCTTTGTATTTAGACTTTTTAATCTCAATTGATTATTTTTTCATTTATTTATAAATATTTTTTTTCTAATTTATGTTATAATAATGTTATATTATTTATCCCCTCTCTTTATAACCTTTACCCATGCCATTACTATGTCCAAGTTAAGGATCCTCTCCACCTCAAATTTATTCAAGCACTTTCTCTGTATTATTCCTTTTGATATCCAATTTTTCACATTGGAATGTGATTTTACACATAAATACTATTTTAATTATTATTTATATTCAATTATATATCATATTTAAATCTAAATAATCTTTTACATGAATATTTATGTACACCCACTATGGTGCTGAAATTGTCCTACTATTTTTCCTTCCAAGCATTTGTGTAGTGAATACCCATCCCAATTTCCAATAAATGGTACTAAACTCTATGTAACTATACTTAATTTATTGAGGAATTATATGTATTTATCCCACACTTATTAATAATTTGGTTAAAATTTATGAAATATGTTCTTATGTTGTATGATATATTTGGCACACAAATATATGTACATGATATGAATGTGACAGAGGACCCAGAATTATATAGTCATCCAATGCATTGGGTGATGTTTTTATCACATGATATTCCATTTATTTTTCATGTTAGTTTATCATAATCAAACTATGTTATTATTTCTTGGATTTTATCCTTGACTTATGCTTATGATTTCATGTTTTATGTTATTTCCACATTCCTATGTTGCCTTAATATTATCATCTTATATCATGATTTGATGATTATGTTTATGATTATCATAACTTTTATGTCAACTTTATGTACCTATTAACTAACATATATTAATTTCATCATGTTATTCTTTTATTATTCCATTTCTAGGATTTATAACTCACCCATTTCTTATGTACATCCCCAGTTTATCCCATGTAGTTTTTGAAGATCAAAGGAATCTAAGGGCATGTTATAGGATTTTTAAATATTTTCACTGTAACCTTGTTTCAATTTAATTTTATATATACCTGATTTTACAATGACACTAGGCATCAAAATAATCTAGGGTTTTATTATATGAATATTAATGTAATAAATCTTGAATTAAGGTGCATTAAAGATATGGGTTTTCATAGGTGGTTTTAAAGGAAAGTCAAGTTATTTTTGGGGGATTAAGACTAGAATACTTAAGTAAAATCCTTAATGATAATACTAAACATGGGAAAAAATCCCTAAATTATGAGTAAGTGGTTTTTATAAAAAAAAATCAATTTTGGATACTATAAGTGTAAGTGTCTCTCTCACAGTTGTTCCTAGGTGTAATAACCCCAAAAAGGGTGCATTGGGAATTGACTTGATCATCACCAGGTGCACTACAGAGAGGTCATGCTACACACCTAGTTTGAAACTCCTGGAGGATATTCTTTGGTAAATTCAAAATCACCTTATGAATGACTATAAAGGTAAAAAAAATCCTTTAAAATTTTATGTTAGGAGATAGACTGTGGATAACTTAGATTAATGCCTAGATATTCATAGGTTAATGAATTTATGTCATATATGATGTATCCCTTCAATGTTCATGGTTTACCTTTTTTTAATAGTTTAAATATTATCATCCCTTATTTTCCCTTTATTTTAGTCAATGGATGAAAATAGGAGTAATTGAGTCAATAAAAAATGTGATGGGAAAGGCCTAAATGTGATACCCAATCCAATGAGGAAAGGAGTCGTAAACTTAATGGAAATACTTGTTAATTTAACTCAAGTTCTGAATAGAAACTTGAATCAAGGTGAAAACAAAAATCCCCCTAATAAATAGAAAGTTAAAATTTAGGCCTTTATATGAAAGAGGACTAGGAATTTTAATGGATATTTTGATCCCTTAATCATGGAACAATGGATCCAGGCCATTGAAAATATATTCTCTATCCTTCAATACTCAGAGAAAGTGAGGGATATGCTGGATTTTTATCATATGGAAGGAGAATCTGATCAATGGTAGACATTGATCAAAACTAAAAATCTTGAGGAAGATATCAAAGTGATGGAGTGAAAATAATTCCATAAAAAAAATTGATAAATATTTTCCTCACACTATCCAACTAAAAAAGGAGGGGGGTTTCCTTAGCCTCAAAAAAATAGAATACATATCCATCAGTTTATATGATTTCAACTTTCTAATACTGTCACGATACACATCTCTCTTTATCATTGACCCCAAAATTAAATTTTACCGCTTCTTTAGTGGGATAAATCTAAGTCTATGAAAAGCATTGGTGATGAAAGACATTGACAACTATGAGGAAATTCTCTGATATGACTTCAAGGTCGAAATAGATATCGATGAATCTCATGGGTATCATGGGTTAGGATATAGGAATCATAGAATGTATTATAACTTTGGCAGTATAATGGATAAGTCTCATTAGGTAAATAAAGTCCAACATCCCACTTTTAAAAGGTGTGGGAAGAAGCATCCCATAAATTTCTTGAAGGGGGCATGGAAATTCTTTAGGTGTGGGAAAGAAGGGAACATATCTAGAAAATACCAATTAGAGAAACCCACCAATTTGATGGAATAAAGTAATGATCTATACAACCCTCATCCTATTGTCTAATGTTTCAAATAGAAGGAATAAGGATATTATGTGAATTAATTCACTAAGCCAAGGGTTTTCGATGATATCCAATAACAACAACCTCCATGTAATAGAGAGAAAGGGATAGATTATTCCTTCACAAATGATAACATGGATCCTAAAAATAATGTGGTGATAGGTACACTATTTATTCATTCAATAATAGTGAATTTACTATGTGAATCTAGTTCTATGAATTCTTTCATTTCATACAAGTTTAGTAAAACTATTCAAAAACCACCTCAAATCATGGAAGTAGAGCTATATATTAAAATATATAATGGTGAAATTATTATATCCCAAGTATATAACATTTCCCCTATCCATATTTTTGGGTTGAACTTCCCAATAAACCGTGTAATACTCCCTTTAGCGGAATTTGATGCAATTCTGAGTATGGAATAGAATTACTTATATAGAGCCAATATATATTTTTTAGATAATGAAATAAAATATATTTAGTATTAAGTGTACCTATCACCACCCCAATTTCATGATTCTATCTTCTTTCTCTAAATAAAACCATAATGGTTAGTGAGAGTATTAATAATCAATAATATGAGTAAGTAATGATATGATAAATAAAATAAATCCTAAGATATCCTAAATTATGACACCTTCCCTCCAACCTATGACATTGTAAGTTCATCCTACATCACTTTTGGTTCATAAAAGGTTGTTTTAGGTCCATTAATCTTATTATTAATATTTTAATATTTAAAAATAACTAAACCTTACTCTGATGCCAATTGAGGATACTCGAGAAAATCATACAATCATACTACTTAATTTTACATAATTATTCATTATATTTCATAATAAAATAAACCCTCTAAACTATAGTTTTATTGTCTTTTATGATTAAATACATTACCAATTTAATTTTATAAACATTTTTCAACATATATAACAAATCATATTCTCATATTGTAATCTTCTGGACATATCAAAAATAATATTCTTCTTCATAGAGAGGGGAATAGAAACATAAGAAAGGGTAATCTTGAAGCTCAGTAAAGGTAAGCATAATATATAACAATTGATGATCATAAGTGATTGTAATATACGTATGTGGGTATAAGTAAAAATTCTAAGTACTTGAACATAACATAATTAAATTATACCTAATAAAACTTATATCATAAAACAAGAGTCATGGGATAAATATTTTGGCATAACATAATACATGAGTCATAAGAGTGGAAACAAGAGTTAATAATAATGAGTAATGATAATATAACATAGGTACATTGCATGAAATAAGAATGTGGCTCAAAAATAAGTATAAAAATCATAAAATATGTTAATCCTAACAACAATGACATTTATATCATAATGGACTAAGCTAACCACCTACCCATAACAAAGTAGGCTTGGACTAACTGGTCATGTTTTGTAACCTTTTTAGACTTGGGCTAACCACCTGTGTCTTATATAGATATCATGATACATAAATCATTTAATAATAAATTGGAAAGATATATAATTCCAACCCATAAAATAATTATAAACCATACATATTTGTGTCATAATAACATGAAAACATTCATAATTCTATTATATCTTAATTATCCTGTGAGAAAGAAATAGGTTCTATAATGATTTCCAAAAACCATGATCATAAGTCATCCAGATGGAGAAGGTGGATGATATAAATAAGGAATATTAAAAATGGAGTATAATAATCATTAAAGTATATTTATATAGATTTAAAAACACTTTATTAGATTAATCAAAAATAGATTTGAAAAATTAGAAGAAATGTCATTTAATTTTTTTTTTTGATAACATTTTATTAAAAAGAAAATATTTTATAAAACAAGTAGGATAGGAATTACTTGTGGTAAATCATTAAATATTGGAATAAAATGTTCATAAAAAATTTATATAATAGTGAGAAAACATATTTATACATAAATTATTAAAAAGGAATATTTTTCACACTTTTTTCAAGAGATTAAAAGTCATTATAAAATTACTTGTGTGGAAAACATTGAAAATATTACTTTAAAAAATTTGTATATATAAGTCAAAAAAGTATAAAGTAGCCTTAATAAATCATATAAGAATATAGAAGAACATTAAAAGATAATATAAATAATATTTATATGAAGGATAAATATTCTAGACTAAAAATAAGTGTTAAGGTCTGTCCTCATTTATGAGAATTATTTTGGTTGAATTGTGAACCAAATAGAGGAAAATTGTAAGAATATATGTAAATCCCATGAATAAATAGAGAATAATAAGATATATGATATTATAGAGATAAATAACATTTAATTTATCTGAATGGAAGTTTCAATATAAAAATTATTAATTTTAAAATGAGATAGGTAAAGAAACCTTTAACTTTAATTTTGTGTTCCATAAAATCACTTTAACCTTCTGTATAATGAACATAACCATATTTATATATTATTTAAAAACCTTATTCATACCTATTACCTTCTTTACTCTCCAATTATAGTAATTAATTACATATATATTAGTTATTTATTGTTTATTTTCATTATCATATGTTAGTAATTTTTATTATTTTATATAAGCTTCATAATGGAGATGTCAATCCTAATTATTTGATACTATCTTCATAATTATTAAATTATTCAACTTAGTGGAATCATTATTTTTCAATTATTTATGTAGTATCATGTTCATTTTATATAATTTATGTTTATGGTTCTTGATAATGGAATTCATGATAAAAATTCTTCAAGAAATTTATCGATAACAATGAGTTAGTTTATATTGATCATTAATTTTTTTCACCCTTAAAAACCTATTCATAAAGTTAATTATACATTAATATCATATATTACCAGTATTAATTTCATGATACCTATTTATTATAATAGCCCCAAAAAAATACTTCCATATCAGGTGCAAAAAAATAATCTTTACATTTTCATCTTTGATAAAGATAGACATAACCCAATTATAGTCATCCAAAACCTACAAAATAAAATAGAAATATTTAATCACTTACATACCCAAGAACCTTTTATGGTTATAGTTTTAGTAAATTAGGAAAAACTCTAACATAAAAATACGCATGTCTTTAAGTGATTATTTTTTCCATTATACCTAGATTTTATTTTCCATAATAATTCTTCATCATTATTCCAACACATATTTAAACATCGTAAAAAATATTTAAAATTTTGGGATAAGAAAAAAAATCTCAATAAAGGACACAAAATTAGAAATACATTAGTCCATTGAAAAACATGAAAACCCAAAAAATGTTTACCTTTATCATAATATTCTTTAAGCATATGAAATAAAAAAAATACTTTTATGAAAAACACACTTTTTGTTAAAGAAATCCATTAAAACTCATATCAAGAAAATAGAAACCATTATAAGAAACTTAGAGCATCGTATACATAACTTGTGTTCACTCATGTCAGAAATAATTGTCTCTCAGTTAAATCCATAAGAGAAACCACTCTAGTTAACTCCCTCTTCATTTTCTTTGAAGAAAACTAACGTTGCCAAATTCATTAGAGATATATATATATATAGATCACCCACCATATAAGATATATTGGGTCTCCCATTCTTATAGGATGTATAGGGATCACCTATTTTTATAAGATATATTAGGAAACCTATTCATAAAAGATATATCGAGCTCACCCATCATTATAAATAATTATCAAGTACTTTATAATGAACAAAAAAATTTATGTATGCACTTTTTCATCATAAAACTGTTAAAACTCTTTTGATCCCATATGCAAAACATATTCAAATGTTAAAATACCCTTTCCTTTTAAAAACCCCATTTTCAAAATTAAAATACCTAGAACAAAGTGAATAATGGTTTTTATTGAAATAAAGAATGGAATATTAATAATAAACCATTAAATAATATTTTTTATGGTAGGAAAATCCATTGTTGTTGTATCTGTTAAAATAGACCATTCCTTTTTTCCTTTTGTGAAGAAAGTCAAAATGTTCTGTATAAAATATGTGAAAAGATTTATTTTGAAAAAATTAATAATAAATTTAAAAGATATATAAAATTTTATTTAAAATTATTTTATGTTCATATAAATACATCCATAAAATATTTTTAAGCATATGGACATGGAATAGAAATATTCAGAAAATAAATCTTAAAAACATTTAAAATGAGGTTTTAAGTTAAAGTGTCCCTTACCTCGTATATGAATCATAATGTATGTTCTTTATCTTCCTAAATAATAAAATTATGTTAATTATTTTCTTTATTAATAAAATTTTTTATTTTTATTAATCCTTTTAATCTATTTATTACCATGTTATATTAAATTACTTAATCATTTAAGTTCATGTCAAATGTTTTGACGATATTCATCTAATATATCCAAAATAAATTTGGTAGTTTGACTATAGTCAAAGATATAATTATTCCATCATATAAGGAATAATAATAATGAATTAATAATCATTTTTATACATTATAAAAATATAACCATCCATGAAAGGATTGTCATATAAATGAATTACATCGCTTCGTGAATGTGGTAATCTACACATAAGCACAAACAAAGTTATCATTTTTTAATGGATGGAAAGGTAAGAAATTATATGATTTATTGCCTTTAAATATTGATAATAAATTCATGAATATTATATATATATATATATATATATTAAATCCATTATTATAAATATTCATGAGAGTTGGTGATTGAAAATGAATTACATTAGTTCATGAGGTAGTAATCCTCCATACACATGAATAATTGATTCATTTCCCATTTGATGGAAGAAGGAGATATATTGAGGTTAATACATTAACATAATAACATATTAGTAAATAATAGATACTTATTTTATTATATTATAGTGGTTTCAATAATTTTTATGGAGTTTTAAGAAGAAATAAAACTAAAACATTCGGTTAAAAGTTATACCTATTCTTCGGAAAACCTTCTTTTCTTTACCCCTTAATCCATATAAGGTTGGTATTGTACCAAAAATAAGACCTATAAAACGTGTTTATATATTTTAGTATGGTATTTTGGAAGCTATTTTCCAAAATTAAGTGATTAAAATTTGTGAGTAAGAGAGGATAGGAGGTTCCCTTTATAAGTGAGGGGAGGGGAACTCTTGAAATTACTTAAAGTGTTAAATTAATATAAATTAATTTTCATGTTAAAGTGAATCCAAATTTATATAATTCAAATATAATAGGAGGATTAGTCTAAAACCTCTCATATAATAAAATTTGGATAATTTTAAGTTATTTTTTCACCCTTGTCTCTTTGTTTTAACCCCTCATTAACCCTTTTTATGATTACCATGGTATCAATGTTTTTTACATTATAGGAGTGAATAAAGTTCCTATAAAAGTAAAAGTGACCCATAAATGGATCATGGTTTTTATTTTCAACCATATCCCATTTATGTATCCTAAAATCAGATTTTTATGAATTTTAAATCATTTAATAAATTATTTCTGATTATAAAAAATCATTAATGTTATTTTGATAACTATTCAAATATTTTGAATTTAAAAAAATAAAGATGGGTATGGAATTATAATATAAACTATTTAACCAAAAATTATATATTATTATTAACCATAAAATAAATTTAACACCATATGTAATCTAATAAATACTAATTTTATGTTTTTAAAATCATTAACTTTAATTTTTTACTGCTTGTACAGGCACTATGTCAACATTATATAAGAATATAAGGAAATTATACAACCACTAAAAATTATAAATAAATTACCATTATAAAAATAATTTCATTATGTTTAGAATGACATTTAATACTCATTCACAACTTTTTTTTATCCCTATGTGAACATATAATAAGAATTTAAAAGCAAGAGAGTGACATTTTTTTATTTTCCATTACTTAAAATAATATATAAGTAATTTTCAAAAGAAAAATGTATCCAAATTTCCATAACTTAGAATATTGGATAAGGATGCTTAAACCACACTCATCCAATAGATTAAAGTAAAGTTTTATGTTTATTTTCTAATCCTTGTCATAATATTTCATGGTCCATTTAAACTTGAAGTTTCATGTCTTGTATGCTATAAAACATAATATTATTTTAAAATATTAAGAGATTACATCCCCCCTTTAATAAATTGGATCCTAAAATTTTAAACTTGATTTTGGTAATAAAGTGTTTGTAATTTGAAAATACCTTTTTTATAACAAGTATTATAAAAAGTTATAACAGAACTTCCTCTTGAGAAGAGGAAAAGGGAAATATAAAGGTCATATTGAATAACACATGACTAGGTTTCCAATTAGGAGAACATTAGTATCAAGTGAAACTATAGACATGAAGGAGAAAATTAATTTCAAAATAATGATGTAGAGTGATATAGAACATTGATTTCAAGAAATTTAATGATCATGAGAAAGTAAATCACCCCAAAACCATAAGTCAATGAGGTGTGAAAAGGCTATCAATTCATCAAAAATGAAGGTAATAGGATAACATTTTTTTAAAGATCTTTTTATAAGTGTTGAGAAATTTCTTTATCATATAGACTAATAAGATCATGAAATATAATTACTTGATTTTATTTAATTACATAAACACAATTCTATCCTTTGGTTGTGTGTTTCAATCACTTTCCACCTTTATATCATATCTTACTCCAAATAATGAGTATATATATTTAATTCTTGAAGCACTATAATAAACTTTTGATTGACCAAGACATACATAAAAGTATGAAAATATATTATTCTTGTATTTATTAAAACTAAAATTGTTATCACATGATAAGATAATACCCAAAATTAATAAACCTTCATATGAAGAAATAACATGTTTAACTCTAAAATTTCCACAATAACACTAATGGTTCAACTTAGATCACTCCATAAATAAATAACATTATATCCCAATAAACCTAAATAACCTTATAATTAAACAATGTTTTAACCTCAAGGGTTGTCTCATATCATTCAGCATACATCCCTAAAGATGTAATATCATTCTTCTGAAATAATCCTTCACATTAAAACTAAGTGTTACATATACATCAATCCAATAAAATGTATCCTAAAATATCATTAGTAACCTTAAAATAATATCAAATAAAACCTAAAAAAGAGTGTCTATGACTTTGAACTTATGATAAACCTTAAACTTATAAACTCATGATGATATCTTAACTCTTAAATTAACCTCACATGAAAACATCATAAACTCCAAAAAATTATATAAACACTCCTCTTATTCCAACTATAATAGACTCGAACCTGTACTCCTAGATACGGTACTAAAAACATTATATTTACATTTTTAGCATTTATACCAATAAATGTGACCTAATTTCAATCATCCAAAACATACAACATCAAATTGAAATATTGGATCACTTAAATACCCAAGAAATTTTAGGTTTATATTTTTAGAGAATTGGGAAAAACTCTTACCTAACAATACACGTGTATTTAAGTGAAAATTGTTCTCACTACACCCATATTTTATGTTTTCCATGTTAATTATTCATAATTTTTCTAAATTGTCCTTAAACCCTATGAAAAACATTTGAAAACATGGGATGAACATAAAAATATCAGCAAGGGAAAAAACTTAGAAATTTGTTAGCCTAGAGAAAAATATGAAAACCCATAAAATGTTTACTTGTATCATTATATTCTTTAAGAATATGAAATAAAACATAAAAATTTTAAAAACATGTTGGGTTTTTTATTTCCATCAAATGGACATAGCAGGGAAAGAAAAACCATAATATATATGATCTATATTTGATAGAATATACATATAATAAATAGATATCATAAATGTGTGTACCTGGATAACCAATGAAATAATATACAACAATTTTTCTTGAGTAAGATTACTAGTGTAGAAAACAAATGTTTTCTACCTCTGAGATATTATACTAGCATGTGGATCCAAATTTCAATCATAAGACTCTAGTATAGTTGAAGAGTTGCTATAATCTTCACTAAAGGTGATAAATAATCTATGGGAAGGAATAGATATTTGAGAGGCTTACAAATAATTGATTTTTTCAATAGGAGGTATAATATCCCTTTATATAACTATCCACGAAACATTTCATTTAATGGAACACCTCAACCATATTTAATGTATCCATATACATCTATTCCCATTATCATTAATTTTTTAAATCATATTCAATTAATATTCAATTCATTTAATATATAATGGGTTATTATTGATTAAACCATGTGAAATATAAATACACCTAATTTAAATATTACATTTAATGATATTATTGTATATTAAACAATCTCACACTCCCACTAAAATCCATAAGGAATATGTGCAAAACTTTACAACTCTTTGTGAATCAATTCAAAACTATTTTTGGATATAGTTTCATCATACTCACTTTATTTTGGAGAAAAAACTTTTTCTAAATATTAATCCTTATCTAAATGCCTAACTGTGTGACCCTATGGGATTTATAAACAATGAAAACAAATATGAAATATATATTTATAGATGTAAGAAAATATTATCATCTATAAAATCATCAATGCTGCTCAAGCTACTAAGGAGTCTAGTGTGATCCCCATAAAATATACTTATATCTCTATATAAACATGTTCACCACTAGATATATCATTTTCATAATATTTATACCTATATAATCCTATGTTTCATGTCATGAGTGACCAATAAACATTGAAATTTTCAATCTAGTATAGACAACTCATATTTTCTTGATTCTTGAAAATAAACTAACCAATTCAATGAATACGTCACATGTCATTCATCTTGTGGATGAGTATATCACATGCCCATAATCCAAGTATCTAAACACACCTATTGTGTTTAAACTAAGAATGGATACTCATTTATTTAGTTTAATTATATCAAGGGCCATATTTATTTTCTTATCATACAAGTGGACAAATCTCATATTTGTTTCACTCTAACTAATGACGTGATCAACATCATACCCAACCACCCCTATATTAGCTAAGTTCATATATTAACTTGCATAGGTGGGGTATCAAATTATAAAGGTTCTCATGCTGGGTATCTCACCATCCTCAAGTAATAAGGATTGATTATAACCATACACCCCTAAGTGTATATATGAGTGTATGAAATTCCATGAGATATACTATAGCAAGTAAGTCCAAGTAATAGGTATCTACTTATTTCCTTGGGGATCTATTCTTTATATCTCATGTAAAATCCATTGTAATGAGTAAAAGAATATGTTCAATATAATCTTAACATATCATCACAACCGATAACATCGTGTGATGAGAATTGATTAGGGATATCTCAAAGTTTGTACTTTGATGGGATATTTATCATTCATCCATTAAAGTAAAGTAAATTGAAACATGCATGAATAAATAATAAATGGAGACTGCCTTTATTATAAATTCATGATATGTTTACACCCATTATAAGAAATATCTTAAGTTTTTAATATATAAATATTCTACATGAATCTCATTTTGTTGTTGTAGTAATGGTTTTTTGAACATTACATCCATATTTTCATATTGTTATGTGACTATCTGATAAAAACTCTCACTAACCTCTTAGTGAGTAACATTTATGAAGTAATCTAGTTTGAATAATGGTGTGACATAGGAATCATATTCCTTAAGTTCAACTATTTAAGCCTATATTCAAACTCCTTAACTTTATAACATCAAATTTTATAATGTAATATTTTTTTTCTACTTAAAACCCATTTAAGCTTAACATAATCATCAATTATGGAATTATACCATTAAACTTTCTATTTTAGGTCAATGTAACCATTTATATTTTTATCTATAATATCCTAAACTCCTTTAGTATAAAGTGACATTAACTTAATTGTGGTAAACACATGTAACCATTTACATTTCAATTTTCCATTATTTTCTAAATATTTTAGGAAATCAAGTGAGTTTCACTTTGTAAATGAGACTGAATAACAGTGATATTCACTTTATTACGTTAACTAAAGATATCTATTTATATTTTCTTTACTATCATCTCCTAAAAACTCTTTTTAGGATACCAAGTATAATTTACTTTCTCACAAAAACTAAATATAACTCTTTATATTTATTTATCTCCATATATATTAAAAAATTTAGGAAATTGTGTGAAGAATCACTTTCAATCTTATACTGATATAATTATTTATTTAATAGTGATATTCACTTTCATAGAGTAACTAAATGTAACTATTTACATTTTTATTTACTATCACGTATCCAAAATCTTTATGATATTAAGTAAAGAATCAGTTAAAATTAAATTGACATGATCTTTTATTTGTTAAATTTAAACATGTCTAAGTTCAAACATACTCCCACTATCCTATTAGAAACTATATTCTCTTAATAAAATCTTTTTAAGACACAACACAAACTACTTTGTGTTTCAGGAAATAACACTTGTTCCCTTTTAGTAGAAATATCTGAAAAATAAACTATTTTCCCCATATCTCATAAGGAATTCTATTTTTTAGAGTATTTTATTAAAGAATATTTTATTCATTAAAATTCACTACTATTAAGTGGGATTCAAAATCTATCATATTTTAACAAATATATGAATAAAAACTTTATCCTATACTAAACATTTTTATCTATATCTTCTTCTCAAAAAATGTTATAGAATCCAATGAATCATAAGCCCAGTGTATATAATTAATCATATCATGTTTCTCATAACAAATTTTTTTTAACACCTATTATCATATAAGATAAGTTATATGAAGATACACTTCTTTAACTTTGATTCATCCAATCTTGATAAATAACTTTACATTAAAATTTCTAATATATAAACAATTTAATTAATCACTTGAATGAAAACTATAGTATATTTAAATTACTCCTATGATTTTGAAATACTATATATTTATAACACTTGTAAAACATATAATCAATATCATATACACTTTAAAATAAAAGAATAAATCACTATAACATTAATACTTATCATGGATATTCCATAAAGTTCCCAAAACTCTTTAAGTATTCTAGATAATCCAATCATGTGGAATCAATACTCATTCCTGATAATACCCTCAGGTTTCAAAATAAACTTAACTGTCTTATTGAATAAATATCATTGGACTTTCCAACTTTTCCTATTTTGATTTTGAACTTTACCTCCATGTATTTTCTATACAGTACCATAAATTATAAATCATATTACTAGTTCCTCTATTCTCGACACTTTTAGAATATCAGGTGGATTTTCTTGAATTCGTCCATATTTTTAGAACATTTCCATAGATAAAAATATATTTGATCCCTTAAACAGAATAATCTTTATAGTAATTCTTCAGTATCTCAAGGAATATACAATAATATTGACATGCCAAATCATATTAAGTACATGAGACTATAATTACTTAGTCCAATTAGCATATAGTTCCTTTTAAGCCTTAAATGAATCATTCCATGCTTCCATAAGCATATATATTCACTTGGTGGAAAATTTAAACACTTGGTTACTTGGTAAGGAACTGTTCTAAGACATAAAATATTCCTCTTTCTTAAGAATTTTTCTTACGATTCCAATATTTAGAGTTCCTTACTTGAATCTTCTCATTTGAATTATTAATTCCAAAGTTTAGTTTTGATAATGATGATGAATTTATCTAAAACATAAATTTTTATTATATGAATATCATGTTTTTATTTCTTATCGTTTATAAAGTTTAATGATATTTATCCCATTAAAATTGATTCCCCGTACATAATATCCATTTATTGATCCAAGATCCATATTTTACTAAGAAAATACCTCACTTTGGTGTTAAAATAAATACATTAGTTATTTAGGTATGGATTAATCCCAATCAAAATAGTTGTGACTCTTAGATAATTGAGTAGATAACTCTGTATTCAAATCCATCATATGAAAATACTGAACTCTATTCCTCTTGAATCCAACCCTTGGGGTTTCACAGCTAAGTGTAACCCAAAGAAAATATAAAAAACAATATAACACAAGAGAATCTAGGGTAACCCTGCTTTGGCATGAAACTACCCATTGAATAATCTTAGGTCACTCATTAATTTCTTTCCTTACACAAGATAATCTAGGGGAACCCTGCTTTGGCATGAAACTGCCTGATTGAATGGTCCAGGTCTAGACAAGTGTTTCTTTGAAATAAATCTCACACTTAGTATTTTATGGTTTTTATTTTAAGGTATTACCAATTTAATATACATCATGTGAATGTTAAATTCAAAATTATTTCATCTTATGTAATGATTATCTTATCATTTTTTATTACTTTGTTCATATGCATGCTTTTAATGATTTAGTTTTTATAATCCCTATTTTAACCACCAAATTAATGTGTTCAAACCACATTAATGTGTTCCTCTTTTCAAAACACATAGTATGTGTTACTCACCCAAAAATAGAATTCAAAACATATTCATGCATACTCAAATTTATCACATGCATAAGATACATGAAATCTTCATGTAAACTCATGGAGCTATATGAGATTGATAATCTCTACATGAGTAATCCTAGACCAATAGATAGCCAACCCCATTCACCTTTCTTGACAAGTCATAAGCCTCTAGACTGGTAGGTGGTCCAAACCCAAGTCCTTATACCTAGGGATACTTTATTTAAGAAAGATTTCAAAACATGATATCTATAACACCTAATATGTGAAAACTATATTCAAAAACTAAATTCAAGCTAATAATTTCAATTACAAACCAAGGTCAAGGTGGATGAAAACTAAATTTTATGGAGTCATGCCTAGCATGTAATGATAAAATCTATCCCCTAGTAGTATTATAATAGTTAAAATAAAGCATACACATTCATAATATAAACAATTTATAAATATTAATAAAGTAGGTAATAGATTATAAATAAATAAACAATTCAAAATTTTGATCATGAGATATCCATTTATGGACAATTCATAAATAAAAGCTAATTATAAACCCTTTTATAAATTAGCTAATATTATGGACATTCAATAATTTTGAATATAAACTCTTTTATACTCAATTTAATATGAACTCTTTCATATTATTTATTATATAGAATTTCAGGTTATTATTTAAGACTTTTATCAAATCAATAATCAAAGCCTTTTTTAAAGTAGCTTAAATAATATCTTTAAATAAGGTCCACTTTTAATTTAAAAAATTTCAAATTAATTAATTATGAATATTTCATAATTATTAATATAAGTTCCTTTTATATTTTGACCATATTAACTAGATTTATAAAATATTTTATAAATCATTATGATAATTATAAAATAAACACTTTAGTTAATGTTTACAAAGGTGTTATATAAGTATAGATAAAATAAGTTTTAATATCATTTATTATGATTTATAAATTTTATAAATCATATTAATGTGAAAAGTATATTCTTAATATTAAATCTTTAATATTAAAGGAATATTTGTAATAAATGTTTCAAAAAAATTTAATCGATTAGCCACAAAAATTTTATAAATAATTTATTTATAAAACCCCTTTAAAAATTTAAAAATATTATATAAAACCATTTCATTATTTATAAAAAAAATTATAAATCATATAATTCATTTTTAAATTTAATTTTATTTATAAATAACTATTTATTTATTTACCAAAACATTTTTTATAATTACTCAAAATAAGGCCCCTTTTAATTTGAACAACTTTAAATTAATTATTTATGAACAATGCATAACTTAAAATATAAAATTCTTTATATTCTAGCCTTAATTTATAATTTATAACCCTTTATAAACTACACCTTATGACACTTAAATAAAATTTTTATATTTGTATCATAAATCATGAAAAGTAAATTGATAAAAGTTATTTTAAATATTAACATTTATTATTTAGAATATTTAATTTAATAAATGTTTCATAAACATTTATATAATTAATTTAAAAAATGTATAATTAATTAATTAACCATTTATAAATTAAAATATTCTAAAAATACAATCTATTATGATTTATAATCATTTTATAAACCATGTTTATTCAAAAATATTTATCAATTAACCATAATCATTTTATAGTTAATTAATTTATAAAATAATTTTAAAAAAATTATAAATATTTCAAGATATATTTTCCATTATTTATAAAAAAAATATAAATAATTTAATTTAATTCATAATTGAGTTCTTTTTTACTAAAATAAATACTTTATTTATTTTCATAAACAAGAGTAATAAATATATACTTTTTATATTTGAAAAAGGATAATAAAATAAATTTTACTAAGCCTAGAACATTAATGTTATTTCCATTTTATAAACCATTTTATAAACATGAGTAACATAAATAATTAAATAACCCTTTTATTTATTTACTAAATATAAATATGAATTTTTATATTTATTTATAATCATGAAATATCTCATTTCACAATTTGTAAAACATGTTATTCGTTAAATAATAAAATGAACATGTTGATTCATCAAAGAAGACTACCCTAAAATACCATTATTGGGTTTTTGATGTCTATCATATGGACATGGAAGCAAAAAATAAACCCAATTATATATTATATATATTTTATGGAATCAATGTGTAATAAATAGAGAATATAAATGTGTGTACTTGGACACCCAATGCAATAATCTCCAGTGAGTTTTCTTAAGGAATATCACTAGAGAAGCAAACAAATGATTCCTACCTTTGAGGAATTACACTGGCCTATAGATACCGATCTCAATATTAGGACTCTTATACACTGTAAGGGTGTTATCATCTTTACCGAAGGTGATGAACAAGCTACATGGAGGAAGAGAGATTTAAGAGGCTACAAGAAAATCAGTTTTCTCAACAGGAAGGATTGTGTCCCTTTAAATAGTCATCCATGACACACATTTAATGAAATACATTATCAATATTTAATGTATCCATGTACATTTATTACTATTTTCATTAATTCATTAAATATTATTCAATGAATATTAAAGTTATTTAATCTATAACAGATCATTATCAATGAAACCGTATGGAAGATAATTGAACCTAAATTAAATATTCCATTTAATTATTTTAGTTAATATTCAATAAAACACGGTTTTTTCTCAAAAAAAACATTTCAAACTTATAGAAATAAAATAGAAACCCTTATACAAAACTTATAGAATCATATTCATAACTCATGTTTACTCGTTCCAAAAATAACTTGAGCCCAATTAAATCCATAGGAGAAACCAACCTGGTTAAATCCATCCATCTTTACTTTAAAAATAAGAAACATTACCTAATTAATAAGAGATCTATATTAGGCTCACCCATCATATAATTTGTATTGGGATCACCCATTCATATAAGTTGTATCAGGCTCACCCGTTCATATAAGCTATATAGGGTTCACATGTTTTTATAAGCTATATCGGGCTCACTTATCATTGTCTATAATTCTCAAGTACCATATCATGAAAAATATATTTTATTCTTTAACCTTATCATTACAAAACTCTTTAAAACTCTTTTGAAACCATTTGAAAAATACATTCTAATATCAAAATACCCTTTCCTTTTTAAAACTCTTTTATAAAACTAAAATACCCAGAACAAAGAGAAAAAGGGTTTTTCTTTGAATAAAACATGGAATATTATAAAGGAATCAAAGAATAAAATAAATTTGAGGTGGTAGTAAAATTTATTGACTCCATATACATTAAAATATAACATTATTTTTCTCTTTTGTAAAGAAATTGAAAGCATTCCGTATAAAATATGTAGAAAGATTCCTTCTGAAAACATTTGTAAGAAATTAAAAAAAATACATAAAATTTCATATATAATTAATTTATTTAATATAAATAGATAAATAAAATAATTTTAATAATATTTATATTTAATAAAAATATTTAGAAAATAAATCTTAAAAATATTTAAAACAATGTTTTAATTTAAAGTGACTCTTACATCGAGTCTGAATCATCACGTACAATATTTATCTTCTTGAATAATAAAATTATGTAAATTATTTACATTATTAAGAAACTTTTTAAGTTTATTATCCCTTTTATTTTATTTATTACTTTTTTATATTCAATTACTTAATCGTTTAAGTTCATGTTGGATGTTTTGACGATATTCATCTCATATGTCCAAAATGACTTCAGTAGGTTAACTATTGTCAAAGAAATAAATGTTACATCATCTATATAATATTAATGATATAATTTTCATTTTTATTAATTAAAAACAATTTTATAACCATCTATGAAAGAAAAATAATAGAAACTAATCACATCACTTCATGGAGGAAGTAATCAACACGTACGCACGAACGATGTTATCATTTTCCAATGGATGGGAAGGTAAAAAATTAGATGATATATTATCTTTCCAAGATTATATTAATTTCATGAATATTATATATATACATTAAATCAATCATTACAAACATCTATGATAGTAGTTGATTCAAAACTAATTACATCGGTTCCTGAGGTGGTAGTCTGTCATACACATAAATGATGGTTTCATTTCAAATTTGATGGAATAAAGAGAATTATTAAGGTTAATACATTAACATATTAACATATAAGTATATTTAAGATAATTATTTTATCATATCATAATAATTATAAGAGTTTTTAAGTAGTTAGAAGAAGAAATAAAACAGAAACATTCGGTCAAAAGCTACCTCTTCTTCAGACAACCTCCTTTTTTTACACCTTAATCCCTCTATGGTTGGTATTATGAAAAAAAAATAAGACCACAATAATGTGAGGAATATTTTATGAAGGTATTTGGTTATTTATTTTCCAAACTATATTGCTCAAAAAGGGTGATTAACAGAGGGGAAGAGGTTCCCTTTTATAAGTGATGGGAGGGGAACTCTTGGAATTACTTAATATGTTAAATTAATATAAATTAAATTGTATGTTAAATTGGATAAAAAATTATATAATTAGAATATAATATTATTATGATTATAAATTCTCTCATAAAATAAAATTTCTACAAGTTTAGGTGATTTTTTCACCCATATCTCTTTATTTTAACCCCTTGTTGACACTTCTGACAATTACTACAGTATCAACATTTTTTACGCTATAGGAGTCAAGAAAGTTAATATAAAAGGAAAATTCATAGATAAATAGACCATGTTTTATATTTTTAATTATATCATATTCTCTTGGAAAAATATATGATTTTTATGAATTTTAAATTATTTAATAAAATACTGTTTATTTTAAAATATCATTAATTTCATTTTAAGAACTATTCCCATATTTTGACTTTTAAAATATAAATAAAGTTTCATAATTTTAATATAAAATCTTTAAAAATTAATTATAAATTATTATTAACCATAAATTCCTTTAAAACCATAATTCATCCAAAAAATATTACTTTCAATGTTTTTAAGATCATTCACTTTAATTATATACTGCTTGCACAAGCACTGTGTCAACGTTGTATAAGAATTTAAGGTAATTATATAATAACTAAAAATTATAAATAAATTTACATATTAAAAATTATTTCATTATGTTAAAAATAAACTTTAATATTTATTCACAACTTATTTTTGTTTCTATGTGAACATATAATATAAATTTAAAATCAAGGGAGTGACATTTGGTATTTTTCTTTACTTAAAATAATATTTAAGTAATTTTCAAAGATAAATGGAACAAAATTTCCATAAATATGAATCTTAGAAGAGTATGATAGAAACATACTCATACAATAGATTAATTGAAAGTTTTATGATTATTTTTTATCCTTTATCATATTATTTTTAATGTTAATTGCCCAATTTACCCTTACCTTAGTGACAAATATTCACTAAGGTTACTATTCATAATGACCAAACATAAAAGGGAATTACTTACCAAATTTTAGCCTTATAATTACAAATATGGGATCAATTTTTCAACATTAAATTCCTATAAGTGTTATAAATCAATTTTAATATAAATGTGTAAAATGAAATGCAAAATAGTTTTATAGAAAAATGCATTTTTAAGACCAAAAACGAACTTATACCTAAATCAAGTTTAATGTTGATTACTATGTAATTAATTATATTAATTATAAATAAATGAGTTCTATTTTAATTTATTATCAAATTCAAATCATAATGGTGCATTTAAATGAAAATAAATGATAGTTTTACAAAAAATGGTATTTTTCACTATTCACTGAAAAAAATCAATTTTTTTAGAAAAATCACAAAATTTCAACCTAAGATAATTTTGATATGATGATTTAAAAAATGATATATTTTTTATCAAATAAAATTTCTAAAATTTCTAAAAATTAATTATAATATTTTCTCATAAAAATCAATAAAACTAATTTTTGAGGAAAACATATTTTTGAAGCATAAAACGACTTTACTAAAAATTGAGTACTTATTTACTAATAATTAATAAATGAATTTTTATTGATTAGGTCCTATATATATATATTCAATAATTTTCTTAATCCTATTCATACCCACCAATTTAATAACTAGGTTGTAATGGTCATATAATATTTCATGGTTCATTTAAGTTCAGTGTTGTGTGTCTTGTACACTATCAAACATAATATTCATTTAAAATATTGGGATATTACATTAATATTGTAAATGGTGAAGATAATATAGTATTTTTCATGAATTTGGTTAATCAAACCAAACCCGAACATGTTATACTAACGAATGGTTAAGAGTAAAGAGTTATATAGTAGTAATTTCATTTTTTTTAGAAGAATAATGATTTTAATATGACATAATTAAAAATAATAATGATATTTATAAATAGAGTACCTGAGAAGGTAATTTAAAAATATGGTGAAGATCATGGAAATTATTTTGATTAATTCTAACCTTCACGATGAGGTTTCTTTGGAATGAAAGACATAGTATTCCTTTTTAGAACCAGAAGCCACAAAACATCTGATATTTCTTTGGCATAGTGAAAATGGGTAGATATTAAAGAGAGAACAAAAGTAAAATATTAGATTTGGAGGGGTATATGATGGATCCTTTTATAGGTGACTTTTGAGTGGAACTTTCACAAATATTCATTCCTTAATGTATAAGGCTGTTATTTTAAAAGGAAAGTGGATACAAAGTGGAAAAATAATGGATATAGTTTATTAATAACCTCATCCACACAATTTAGAGATAAGGTTTCATGATATTTTAATTATTTACAACTTAGTTAAACTATTTATATATTATTTTACTATTACCATAGTAACTCATTTTTTACCTCTGTAACTTATTTTTATGCTTAAAAATGAAATTGGCCTCCTTACCTAATTTTTATGTTTTGATTAAAAATTTGAAATAAATTTATTATAATTAAATTTATAAATGTGATAAATGTGACTTTTAGTTTAAAACATAATAAATATAAAAAAAAATATAGTAAAATGACATTTAAAAAATTAATTGTTCTTAATCTTATTTTAAATAAATTATTAAAAAAGATACATTAAAAAAAGTTCTTTGAAAATATCCCTTGTTAACATTAAATTATTTTAACCACATTTCTTTAACATTAATTACTTATCTTATAAACATTAATTTTTATTAATATATGAGTATTAAAATATTTCTTTGAATTTTATAAAAAGATAAAATCATTCTTTAATAATAATAATAATAATATGTAATGTATAAAATATATTTTTATTTTAAATTATTTTATTTAAATATTATCTATTTATTTCATTATATAATTTGTATTTATTTGGTAATTTTATTATATTCAATTTGTTACTAAATATTACACAACTTCAATATACCAATTGAATACATGCATACCCAACAACCATATATACAATGACAATATTTCAAAAAACCATATTTACAACAAATATATATCCAATAAATATATATATATAAAGGTTATATTTCATTTCTATACACAGCCATAAACAAATTACTAAAATCATTAAGCCTATTTACTTCTCTCTCAACATGTTTATTTTTTTCTAATGTTTTTCCATCTTTATATTATTTCAATCACGATTATGATCTTTATGGAAAACCATGAGGATAAAGATTTTATATTAAAGGTATTTTTATTTACTTGTGTATTTATTACATGTATACTTCTCTTATTGATGTGTCATAGTGTATTCTCATAATGAATTAATGTTTATATTTTATTATGTGATTTTATTTCAAAAAAAATGTATTGCGGCTTGTTTTAGTTTGATCTTTCATGTGAAATAAGTAATTCGAAAAAACAATTATTTAAATGGAAATACATACTTAAATAATGTGGTGTTATAAGATGAATTTTCTATACCTTCCTTATATTAGATTTAAACCAAGTAAAAATTTCTACTCTCTAATCATCAATATTTCAAGTTCACACCTCATGAATTCAAAAAATTTCTTGCATTACACATCATTAAATCTAATAAATATTATGACATCATCATATACAAGCTCCATCATCCTTTGGTTGTTTTCTTTTTTGATATATAAATTATGATAAACTCCTCCATGATGAAAATTGGTCTTCATCAAATATTGATCTAGACCTAAATAATATGCTCTTGATGCTTTTTTCATCCCATAAAGTACCTTCTTTATCCAGTAAAATTTTTTCTCATCTTCATGAATAATAAAACTATATGGTTTCTCAATATATCCCTATTCTTTAAGTAATCCACTTAGGAATTATGATTTTACACCCATATTGAAAACCTTGAATCTCCTTTTCACTAATATATCCATGAATAAATGAATATTTTATAACCTATCCATGAGAGAAAATATATCATATACATTGATAAATTCAATCTAAGAGTACCCATTTTATAAAATTCATTCCATATTTCAAATCATTGTGCTAACTTTATTTAGTTTGTTACAAAAAACCCATTTAGTCTGGTTGAAGTTCTTATCTATTGTCCTCAAAACAATATCTCATGTCTGATTCTTATCATTTTTTTCAATTTCATCATGCATTAGATAGACCCAATGCACAAACTCAGAATCTTTTTTAAAAAACTTTATCTCTACCTAAGATAAGAGTTAATTTTTTTGTATAGAATTCATTCTCCTCATTTTCAATGGTATGTTATAGTCTCCATTGATATTCTTCTCATAAATTACAGGCCTAATTTTTAAATTTTATATAGCTTCTAATCTAACTTCATTCTGTGCGTCATCAATATCTTCCTCATAATCATTAGAAACCCCTTATGCTCCCTCTAAACTGCTCAAATCCTCATCGCTTTCTTCCAAAATCTTCTCAAAGTTTTACTGAATATTCTACTAATTTTCTACCATTTTTACGTATTATCTTTCAACCATATTTCTAATATATTTATTGAAATACTTATACAAATTTGTCTTGGATGATCTTCTAAGAAAAATTCCTCCATCTCAATGATATTAAAGCATCCTATAATTCTTCTTATCGATAATGAAGAACTTGCTTCCAAAGATTAAAAAAAATTAATGTCAACTTATTCTCATACCACATATCATATGAAATGTTTTCTTCCCCTGAAAACAAAAAAAAACTTTGTTAGATATATAGATCTATTTCAATACTTATTCCTTCCAAAACTTCTATGGTAGTTCTTTCTCAATAATCATTTTTCAAACCTTTTTTTATGATTTATTTTCTCCTCTCAACTACATCATTTTGTTGAGGAGTGTCGACCGATGATACTTGTTATATTATCACATGCTTCTCAGGATAATACTCTACCTGGTTTTTGGTAAACTTTATTCCATTATCAGTACATAATTTCACAATATTCTATCCAAGAAAATTTTTATCTTTCCTTTGATATTGTGTAGTGAAAATTAACACCTCATACTTGTGGGTGATAACTTTCAACCATTCCATCCTACTACAGCCATCAATGAATAACATATAGTATATGTTCCTTTCAATGGATCTTTTTGATATCATTCCACACACATTAACATGAATCAATTCAAGAAACTTCATTGAATTATTTTATTTTATCATGTATGTATTATAAATAATATTCCCTCTTTTATAGCACCACACATTTATGTATGATCATGCGATAGTATAGGGATACTAAGAACTTAATTATTCTTCACCAGGTCTTATGAGGATTTTTGGATTAGGTGATCAAGCCTTTTATGCCATAATATATTTTATTTTTACACATATAGAATGAACATATCTCTTTATTAATCAATAAAGTATATATTTTCCATTGTGTTCTTCTATTTTATCACAATTCTATCATCATTTCTTTTGATGATATTGTTATTCATATTGAAATTCACTACATGTCCCAAGTCGCATAGTTTAATAACACTATGAAAATTATGCTAAGACCTAAAACCAAAAATACATCCTCTCATATCTCATATTTGACCCAAAATTTAGTTTTTGTTGATCCAATAATATTTAACCCTTCATTATTGAGAAATATAATGGTGCCTTATTTTTTATATTTTATGCTTATGGATAGATCCTTGCTTCCCATCATATAAGAAGTACTTCTATTATCAAGAATCCATAAATCGACATGATCAATTTATTTTAAATTAATCTATGAAACCACTACCTTCTCAACCATTTTATGTTTGATCTATCACAGAATTCACAATTAGTGATGATTGATATATTTGATTCTCCTTTAAATAAGATAGACCAGCCTCATCTTACAAAGGAGAAAATTGATTTTTCCTTTTCATCTAGCTTGATGAATCCTTAGAATATTGTCAAAAACCATTTTGTATCTTTATATGCACATTTATATGCATATTATATGAGAAATACTTGGTCATATAACAATATCCACCATACTCAAAATAGTGGTCACCAAAAGCAATCCTGAACTATTTAGTTCTATATAGATGCCTTGGTTTCTCTTGTTCCTTCCAATACCTCTTAGATACAAAACATAAATAATGAGTGTGTATTATATCTCCAAAAAAATAACGAATGATATAATGTGTATTCTTGTTTTTTATATCTTCAATGTAACTTTGGGTATTTTGAGTGTTTTGATTCTGATTCACACCTAAATTGACCTTCAACTTAGAAGTGTTTACTTGTGACTTGGCATGAACCAATACTAGCTTATACTTTTGATCAAGACTCACACCAAATTTTAAATTTTGATGTGTCTTTTGTTTCTTTATATATCCCTATGACTATTTTTTTGACCTCCATTCTTCTTCTTAACCTTTTCCATAGCTCGGTTTGGGATTCAAGAGACTCTCTTGATCTTTTATTTTTCACTGAAGACTAATGATTTCTCTCTCAATCTCTTTGATATGTTGTTTTGATTTTTCACTATTTTAGTCAAAATATTGATAATTTGGGTCTTATATTTGATCTTGAACTTGTACTCAATAACCTTCTATGATACTTATAAATTTTTATATTTGATCTTTTTCCCTTCATCTAAAACTTCTCTCTTTATTACTATTGCATGTATAGTTTCTCACCATGAACCACTCCATTGGATTTATTTGTTTTGTCTCTCAAATATCAATCTCATCGATTGTATCCTTTATATTTTCTTTGATATTAAATCTCACTTATACTTAAATACTATAATTATCATTGTCTTTCCTTATTTATGAATTATTTACAATAGTCATAAGAAAATTTTATTTGTGGTATTTAAAGTCCTCAACTTCTTCTCATTTTATTTAATCTGAGTTATTACCTCTTATAAAATTATGTTCTTATTATTTAAGAATTTTTTTCTTAGTATTCTTATTACATTTAATATTATTTTAATATTTATCTGTGTAAAATTCATCATCTACATCAACATATTGAAACTTATTGGGACACTTTACTACGAGGTGCCCAAACTTTTTACAAATAAACTAAGAAAATGAAAGATTACCTTTAAACATTACTTTTCCTATTTTCATTTTCAATGAAAGGAATGAAATAAATTTATCAACCTCTACTTTTCATTGATTTTTCTCCATAATAATCTTATTTAATTCCTTGAATGCCACTTCCTAATACTTCCCTTTTCTAAAATCCTTATTATAATTATTCTTCATATCATATGAAACAAGAGTACTATGAAGACTATCCAAAATCATCACATTTGGATCTTATCCTTGAGAAAAAATATTTTTAAATTAAATAAAGTTGGAAATCTTTTGAAGATGCATGTCACGAACTGAATCTGGTCACCACCAATACCGTCATCAAATCCAGCCTATGACAAGGACCGAAGGGCGTTCCATATCCCCACGGGCTGGAACAAGTGCCCGAGTATCATTTATCTTGGTTTGGGAACAATTTACCTGAATATTTATACGTAAAACATCAAAAATATTTGATAAAATGAATCTGCAAAATTCATACCAACAAGGTTTATACAAAAATTCAGAACTGAATACATAAGTTCAAATGAAATAAAAAAGGTCCAAATACACAATGAAACATCAAAAAAAAAATCCCCATGGACTCCACATGACAAGGGGTCATCACCCCCAAGCCATCTCCACAACTCTTCCCCAAGGATGGGGGACTAACACCCTGAACTGCCATCACCCTTAGCATTTCCTTTACCTGAGTCAAACATAACCAAGTCTACTTACACCCAAGGGGTTTAAGTAGGGTTTTATCCTAATCCCAATAGTATACCACCCAATTATTCCAAATATCATGCAATACAATGTGAAAAAGCAAGAAGTTTTAATACGTAAAGAAAAGCAGTGATAAAATCCAAGAAATGCAACTTTCAATTGAAAACATTTTTCAAGCTAAAGTTTTCAGAATGTTCACAAATTTAAATGGACATGTTATATAATGTAAATTAATACCAAAAACACCTTAATACATGGGAAAATACCACAAACACAATGAGCAAAAAAATCTGGAACACCCCTAGGATGTTTTAATACGTGAAGAAAAGCAGTGATAAAATCCAAGAAATTCAACTTTCAATTGAAAACATTTTTCAAGCTAAAGTTTTCAGAATGTTCACAAATTTAAATGGAAATGTTAGATAATGTAAATTACTGACAAAAACACCTCAATACATGGGAAAATACCACAAACACAATGAGAAAAAAAATCTGAAACACCCCTAGGAACTAGATAGTCTCAGGCCCCATGTACCTCATACCTCGCTGTAAAGTAACCATAGTAAAATCTGTTCTCATGCATGATACACTAGTAGGGAACATACTAATAACCTATTTTTCCCCAATTATCATCCACATAGTTTATTTAGAGTTGTATTTATCCAAATTCTAGGTGAAACATGGACAAAACCCATCCGGTCAACTAGCCGTACTGGTACACATCCGCTCCACCTAGGTACCCAAGCTTCCCCCTTTGTGCTCAAACAATTTCAGAATGATAAATATATCCATTTTCATATAAAACACCACTAATGGTCACATAAAATCAGTACAGTAGCTACACACATTTTATACCATTTAAAACACACAACAAAACACTTTGAGTTTCAATAAAAACAACTTCTCCAAATCTTTCTTTGTTTTGCACCCAAAACTCTTTGAAAACCCCACTTGAACACCATATTCATACTCATATTTATCAAAAAATAATAAAACACACCCTAAACATTTCTTTAAACTTATTACATGATTTATAAAACAAACCCAATAAGCATCGCATAGAATACCCATGTAAAACACCCAATTCAACACCAAATTGGTACTCAAAAACGATTTTCTTAACAAACGTCACCCAAAACCAATTTTGCAGCAACAACCAAAGAATAATAACATTTAAAACATTATTTTCAGCCCTAATACAGTTCAATAAGTTGAACTAAATAATTAAAATTCATCCCTTAATCAACCAATAAAATATTTATATAAAAAAGAACAAATTTCACATGAAATTGGCCCTTAAAATTTAATTTCATTACAAACACCACTAAAACCAATTTTTGCATCACCAAATCAATGGGTTAAACATGAAAATATAATAAACATAGTATCTATTTCACAAGTATTTTATACAAAGTATAATCACCTACCAAATTAATGAAAACCCTTGAATCAACGTGTGAAAATCAAGTCGCACCACCAGCGCACCAAGAGGGATTTGGAACAAACCTAAAAACACAAAATTGGACCAAGAAAACCCAATTTTAAACCCTAGGTTCAAAACCCTACCTCATGTTCATTTGTTACATCAAGGAAAAGGGAAGAAACCCCAATAAAATAGAATGAAACCCTAAGCAATTTGAAAGTGGAATAGAAGAGACTCACTTACTTGAGGGGTCTTGAAGAATCGCCCCTAATACACCAGTATCTGAAATTTTAAATAGTAAAAACTTCAAGGTAGGTTTGAAGAAGGATTATGAGGTCATTTAGGAACTATAATGGAGGAAAACGAGTAAGAATTGAGAGATTTATGATGGAAATAACTTACCTTCTCAAATCTTACCGATTTTAGAAACCCTAAAAAGTTCAGCACTCAATAACGATGAATAAGAGCTCTAAATTGGGGGGAGAGAGGTTGGGTGCGCGTCTGATTTCAATGGGCCCGTGTGAAAATTGGAATCACTAAAAAATACTTAATATTGAATAAGTTATTAAATAAATAAAATTCATTTTTAAAACTATATATAGGCTTCTGGGAAGGCCCAATTCCTTAAATAAAAACCAAAATACACCATGTTTATGGATTTCTAAAGGTTCCAAATTTTAATTTTGGTGTTAATATGTCATGGAGGACATTTAGGAATTGTAATGAGTGAAAAATATTAAAAAATGAAAAATTTATAAAAGAAACAAAATTTATTTTTAAATCTGGAATTGGGCTCACTGTTTGGCCCAGTTCATGAAAACTCACATATTCCTCCATAAAACCTTGGGAACCCCACAAAAAAGAATTAATGAAAATTAAATGAAAAATAACTTTAAAATATTTCATGTATATGACAATTCTCTCCACCATGAAAAATTTTCATCCCTGAAAGTCAACCTGAAGCTTGATCAGAAAATAGGAACGGATACTCTTCCTCAACCCATGACTTATGCTCCCATGTCTCATGTGTATCATTATCATGATGCCAACGAACCTGGATCAATGGAATGGACTTCCCTTGAAGCACCTTCTCTTGGGAGTCCACTATTTGCACCGGCCGCTCAATAACAGACAAGTCAGGCTCTAGCTCTATTTCTTCCCAACTCAACACATGGGATGGATTCGGGTTGTATTTCTTTAACTGGGAGACATGGGAGACATCATGGATGGATGTCAACTGAGAATGTAAATACAACCTGTATGCCACCTTTCCGATACGCGCAGTGATCTCAAAGGGCCCGACATAACGTGGCATCAGCTTACCTTGCTTCCCCAATCGACGATGGCCCAGAGGAGGGAACACTTTCAAGAATACCCTGTCACCCACAGAAAACTCTAGGTCTCGACGCCTTCGGTTAGCATATGATTTATAGTGACTCTGAGCTGTCAATAAATTTTTCCTGATCAACTTGACCTTCTCAAACATCTTCTGCACCAGACTTGGCCCCAATAGTGAGGTCTCACCTACCTCAGTCCAACATAGGGGGGACCGACAAGGGTGACGATAGAGCGCCTCAAAAGGAGCCATTTGAATGGAGTATTGGTAAATGTTATTATAAGAAAACTTAACCAGTCCCAAATGGATATATCAATAACCTCCAAAGTCCAGGACTCATGCACGAAGCATGTCCTCCAAAATCTGATTCGCCCGCTCTATCTGACCATCCGTCTGAGGGTGGTATGTCGTGCTCATCTTAATCTGAGACCCTAATGCCTTTTGAAGGCCGTCTCAAAATCGATAAGTGAAGCATGGGTTTCTATCTGAGGCAATTTTTTATGGTACTCCATGGAGTCTCACCACTTCCTGAAGATACAAATGGCCCAACTCATCCACTTTAGTTGTATCTTTTATCAGAATGAAGTGGGCTGATTTGGTCAGATGATTAATCACCACCCAAATGAAATTATTACCCCGAGGTATACAAGGTAAGCCAAAAATGAAGTCCATGGTGACATCGTACCACTTCCAGGTAGGAATGGGTAGTGGTTTGAGCAAATCGGAGGGCCTTTGGTGCTCTGCTTTCACCTGCTGGCATGTGCAGCATCTCGACACAAAGTCTACTATATCCTATATCATACCAGGCCACCAAAACTTCCAACAACCATCATAATACATCTTAGTGGCACCCGGATGGAAATCCCACTAAGACTGGTGGCTATCCTACATCACCACCTTCCGCAGAGATAACGGCACTAATGAACGGCCCTTGAAGCACAAGATTCCCTCAGGAGACAACGACCAATCATAGGATGTATCCCCACCATGATGAAACTGCTTCAACCACTAACAAAGCTCATCACTGGGTTGTTCCAAATGAATCAACTCCAATAGAGAAGGAGTCAAATGGACGCTCACCAAGAATGCCCCTCCACTGTGTTCCCTGGTTTCCATATGCATCTGAGAAAAGAGCCCCATCAAAGTCCACTCATCACTGGACTTCCTCAAAGCCTGCACTGGAACTCTTCTACTCAAAGCGTTGGTCATCACATTACCCTTTCCTGGGGTATAGACAATTTCAAAGTCAAACCCCAGCAAGTAATCGATCCAACGATGCTGCCTCAAGTTGAGGTTCTTCTACAAGAAGATACAGGCTAAGATTTTGTGATCAAAGTAGACCACAAAATTCTCCACAAAGAGGTAGTAACGCCAAGTCTTCAAATCATGCATCACCATTGCCAACTCCAAGTCATGGGTAGGTTAATTCTTTTCATGTGGTCGGAGTTGGAGAGATCCATACGCCACCACGTGATCATCCTTCATAAGCACACACCCAAGACCCATACCTGAAGCATCACAATAGACCACATACCCCTTCCCGACCTCAGGCAAAATCAGCACGGGGGCAGTAGTCAACCGCCTCTTTATCTCCTCGAACGATTCCTGATATTCTGGACCCCATAAAAACTTCACCCCTTTCTGGGTGAGCGCATTCATCGATGAAGCAAGCCAAGAGAAATCCCGAACGAATTGCCTGTAATAACCAGTTAGTACAAGGAAACTTCTGATCTCAAACACATTCTTTGGCTGATCCCATGACATAACCGCACTAATATTCTCAGGTTCCACTGAAACCCCCTGCTTAGGGATCACATGCCCTATAAATCTCACTTTCCTGATCCAAAAAGTGCACTTTGACAACTTTTCATAGAGGCGGTGATCCTGTAATGTAACCAAAATGATCCTCAAGTGATGTTCGTATTCCTCCTCAGAGCCAAAGTATACCAGAATTTCATCCACGAACACCACAATGAAGGAATCGAGATACTGGTGAAACACCCTATTCATGAGTGCCATAAAGACCATTGGAACATTGGTCAATCCGAAGGGCATGACCAAATACTCAAAGTGGCCATACCTACTTCGGAAGGATATCTTAGGGATATCTGACTCCTTTACCCTAAGCTGGTGATAACCCGAACGCAAGTCTATTTTTTGAGAACCACTTTTCCCCCTTAAACTGATCGAACAAATCATCTATTCTAGGCAAAGGGTATTTTTTCTTAATTTTTACCTTATTCAGCTTCCGGTAGTCAATGCACAATCGGAGGGATTCGTCAGCCTTTTTCACGAACAACACAGGAGCAGCCCAAGGAGAGATGCTCGGGCGAATGAATCCTTTGGATTCTAAGTCGACCAGCCATATCCTTAATTCCCTCAGCTTGGTGGGGGGCATGTGATAAGAGGGAAGAGATATCGGCTGTGTTCCTGGCGCCAGATCAATCGAAAACTCCACATCCCGCTCTAGGGGAAAACCTGAGAAATCATTCGGGAATACCTCTGGAAACTCATTCACAACATGAGGTAGTGCGCCTCCAGAAGAAATACCATCATCCTATAGAATGATCTATGATAATTGGATGGTAAGGCTTCCCAACTTTGGGAGTGGAGGTCCTGCGTGACCCGATCGAGGATCCCATTCTCCCCAAAAAACCTGACGACTCCCATCAGGTGCCGTGAAACTCACTTGCCGCCTATAGCAATCAATGTGTGCCTAGAAGTGTACTGGAAAATCCATGCCAATTATTATGTCAAACATTTACATATCTAGAACTAGGAGGTCCCACTCCATCTCAACCCCTGACACAGAAAGCGCACACAAGGGGCACCTGAGGCCATGCTCCTTCTTCTTTCCCAGTGGTGTCACCAAATCCATCGCGAAAGACATCAACTCAGTTGGAAAATTAAGAATGTCCACAAAACAGGAATAAATAAATGAAACAAAAGAATCGGTATTAAAAAGACTAGCATCTATAAAAGATGCAATCAAAATGGTACCTCGAACTGTCGACGGTCCCGCCTCTGATCCTACCGGTGCCTGATCCACCGAATGGAGATGTCCGGTCTATTCCTGAAGATGACCGCTAGTCTGTGGCTATACCCTGAACTATCTCTACCCAAAATATGACTGAGCCCTACCACCACGAGTTCTAAATTGATATCCTCCAGTCCTCGACGGCTCAGACTGTGTCGGCACTCCTCTTAATGCCACTGACCCAGCCCCTCTTGGAAGTGGATGTTCCACACCACAGAAATGCTACAAATTCCCCATACCTCCACACTGGTAACAAGGATTCGGAGGAAGTGGACATACTGGTCAGATGTGCCTGGGATTTCCACACTGGTGGCACACGACCGATCTCACATCAGAAGTCGTAGATGAAAACTGCCTGGAAGAGTGCCCTGAACTACCACCTCCTTTCTTCACATGATCCTCTTGGTTCCTTTTCTTCTATGAGGAGTTTCCACTTCCCACTACTGATACTAAACTACATAAACTAGCCCTACCTTTCCTATCAATCTCCACCATTCACGCCCGATCAATGACCTCATCATAGGTCCTCAGCTTAAACAAGAACACCTGGAGGTATATCTCTGGTCGTAAGCCTTTCTCAAACCTCTGGGCCTTCACCTACTCATTAGAGACAATTTAGGGAGCATACCGAACCAACTCAGTGAAATAGTTGGCATAATCCATCACAGATATATTCCCTTGAACAATTTCCATGAACTCTATGGACCTAGTATAAGCCAACACCTCAAGGAAATATTGTTCATTGAAGACGGCCTTGAAATCTCCCCAGCACATCTGCTCATTCTTCCCAGCCTAAAGCACTGACTCCCACCACTTACATCTGGGACCCTACAAAAGAAAGGAGGCACAATTCACCCTGAGCTCCTAGGGTGTTTCTAGTAACTCAAACATATGCTCGATCTTCTCAATCCATTCTTCTGCTTCCTGGGGTTCTGAGCTACCTCAGAAGGTAGGAGGCTTGTTTTTAAGAAACTCTTGTGCTTTATCTTTTCTAGGACCTATCTCTTCTGCCCTAACAGGAATAGGAGCAGAATCTGGTCTCTTCCCCAAAGCTTGGATAGCCCATACCACAGCCTCTATGAGCCTCTGATCAATCAGTGTGGGAGAACTCTCTCCAGTTTCCTCCTGTGGGCGCGTGGGAGCTTTGTGAGGAGGTATGTTGCTACAAAATGCAACACCCACAAAAAAACATTCAATAGCACAATTATGAAAATTGTAATCAAATAAATCAAATATAAATAAACTAAGAACATTTCAGTAATAAAAGAAAAAACTATTCCACATCCGCCAGAAGTCCATGTGTGGTCTGCAGCCCACAAGTCTCACCTGGAAGTGAAGTCATTCCAGAAATTCCAACATCCCTTAGCGACTCAAGGTCTACCACAAGAGTTGTGGGCCAGGAACCCTACTCACAACCAAAACCCCAATCCCCAATAGTCCTAGCTCCTGTCTATCTTGACTCATCCCAAAATAGCAATATAACCCAAAAACATTAACCACCTCTGATACCATTTTGTCACGAACTGAATCTGGTCACCACCAATACCGACACCAAACCCAGCCTGTGACAAGGCCCGAAGGGCCTTCCCTATCCCCATGGGCTAGAAAAAGTGCCCGGGTATCATTTATCTTTGTTTGGGAACGATTTACCCGAATATGTATACATAAAACATCAAAAATATTCGATAAAATGAATCTGCAAAATTCATACCAACAAGGTTTATACAAAAATCCAGAACTGAATATATAAGTTCAAATGCAATAAAAAATGTCCAAATACACAATGAAACAGAAAAAAAAAATATCCCCATGGACTCCACATAACAAGGGGTCATCACCCCCAAGCTGTCTCCACAACTCCGCCCAAAGGATGGGGACTAACACCCTGAACTGTCATCACCCTTAGCCTTTCCTTTACCTAAGTCAAACATAACCAAGTCTACTTACACCCAAGGGGTGTAAGTAGGGTGTGAGAATAATCAAAATAGTATACCACCCAATTATTCCAAAGAGCATGCAATACAATGTGAAAAAGTAACCAGTTTTAATATGCAAAGAAAATTTGTGATAAAATCCAAGAAATGCAACTTTCAATTGAAAACATTTTTCAAGATAAAGTTTTCAGAATGTTCACACATTTAAATAGACATGTTAACTACTATTAATTACTTCCAAAAACACCCCAATACATGGTAAAATAACACAAACACAATGAGCAACAAAATTTGGAACACCCCTAGGCACCAGATAGTCTTGGGCCCCATGTACCTCATACCTCAGTGTAAAGTAACCATAGTAAAATTTCTTCTTGTACACGAGCCACTAGTAGGGGATATACAGATAACCTAGTGGTCCCTAATCATCATCCACATAGTTTATTTAGAGTTTTTGTTATCCAAATTCTAGGTGAAACAATGACAAAACCCATCTGGTCCACTAGTCGTACTGGTACACATCCGCCCCACCTAGGTACCCAGGCTTCCCCCTTTGTGATTAAACAATTTCAGAATGATATATATATCCATTTTCTTATAAAACACCACTATTGGTCACATAAAATCAGTATATTAGCTATACACATTTTATACCATTTAAAACACACAATAAAACACTTTGAGTTTCAATAAAACAACTTCTCCAAATATTTCTTTGTTTTGCACCCAAAACTCTTTGAAAACCCCACTTGAACACTATATTAATACTCATATTTATCAAAACAGAATCCAAAAAACCCTAAAAATTTCTTTAAACTCATTAAATGATTTATAAAATAATCCCAATAAGCATTGCATATAATACCCATGTAAAACATCCAATTCAACACCAAATTGGTACTCAAAAACCATTTTCTTAACAAACATCACCCAAAACCAATTTCTTAGCAACAACCAAAGAATAATAACATTTAAAAAATTATTTTAATCCCTAATATAGTTCAATAAGTTCAACTAAATAATTAAAAGGCATCCCTTAATCAACCAATAAAATATTTATATAAAAAAGCACAAATTTCACATGAAATTGGACCTTAAAATTCACTTGCATTACAAACACCACTAAAACCAATTTTTTGCAGCACCAAATAAATTTGTTAAACATTAAAATATAATAAAAACAGTAGATATGTCACAAGGATTTCATACAAATTTTAATCACCTACCAAAGTAATGAAAACCCTTGAATCAACGTGCGAAAATCAAGTCGAACCACCATCACATCAAGAGGGACTTAGAACAAACCTAAAACCAAAAAATTGGACCAATAAAACCCAAGGTTAAACCCTAGGTTTGAAACCCTACCTTCTAGTCATTTTTTACTTCAATAAAAAGGGAATAAACCCCATGAAAATAGAATTAAACCCTAAGCAATTTGAAAGAGGAATGGAAGAGACTCACTTACTTGAGGGATCTTGAAGAATCGCCCCTAATACACCAGTATCTGAAATTTAAAATATTCAAAACTTTAAGGTAAGTTTTAATAAGTATGAGGGGGTCATTTAGAAACTTTAATGGAGGAAAACAAGTAATAATTGAGATAGTTATGATGGAAATAATTTACCTCCTCAAATCTTCCCTATTTTAGAAACCCTAAGATGTTAAGCACTAAATCATGTTGAATAAGAGCTCCAAAGAGGGCGGAGAGAGGTTGGGTGCACGTCTGGGTTCAATGGGCTCGTTTTAGATTTTGAATCACCGAAAAATACTTAATATTGAATAATTTAATAAATAAATAAAATTCATTTTTAAAACTGGATATGGGCTTCTGGGCATGTCCAATTCCTTAAATAAAAACCAAAATACACCATGTTTATAGATTTCTAAAGGTTCCAAATTTTAATTTTGGTGTTAATATGTTAGGGGAGGAAATTTAGGAATTGTAATAAGTGAAAAATATTAAAAAATGAAAAAGTTGTATAAGAAACAAAATTTATTTTTAAATCTGGAATTGGGATCACGGTTTAGCCCAATTCATGAAAACTCACCTATTCCTCCATAAAACCTTGGGAAACCCTGAAAAAAATCATTAATGGAAATTAAATGAAAAACAACTTTAAAGTATTTCATTTATATGAAAATTCACTTGATTATATTTACATTATTGAGGGTTTCTCTAAGCCTATTAAGATCCTTGACAATCACATTTACCTGATCAAAGAATACATCTACAGATTCATTTGGGTGCATCCTAAAGTCCTCATACCCATTCCATAGAAACTATAATATATATTACCATACATTTAATCAACCTTAATAGATATTAAGTATCTTTTTCCTCATTTCATGTGAGTATTTACATGAAATCACATTCATGTAGATTGTGTTGGTCAATGATCTTCCAACTATATTGAATCCCTAGGCATCAGTATCCAAATCTTTTTCCTCTCTCTCTAATAAATCTCTTCTATCCATACTGACTATGATCCCATTAGTATAAATTATTTAAACATCCATTTTAAATTACTAGAAATATTATTTCATCTAATTCTTTCAAGGCTAAAAGTTATTTCCATTAAAGATAGGAATCCCTTTGTGAATTACTATTTCCATAACTTCCACTTAGAAAAGAATTATACTAACTTGAACATTCATCTCTTATACCACTTTTTGAACCCACACTAAGTTAAATACCCTCATAGAAGGGGTTAATTTGTTAATAATAGACTATAACATTCCCCCTTCTAATTTTTTCTCTTCATGGTACAAAACACTCTTCTTTGTTTATCTCACAGCAATATATGATGGAAATGGAATCATACTAGAGAAAAAAAATTACTTGGTTCATCTGCACTAGGTTATATCCAAGTATCATAAAATGGTAGTGTATTGTGTAAGAAATTCAATAAATCACACTATGTTTTACAATTTTTAAGAGAAGACTCGATATCCCCCTAGTTTACAATAAATCACAATTTTAGAACTCATTCCTCTATCAACTAAAGTATACTCAGTGTTCCTTTAGTATATTATTTATATTAAATGAATTAAAAATATTTACACCACAATTAGTGATTCTTTAAGATATTATTTCATAAAAATGATGAATTTCAGTTTACTATAGAAATTATGAGCAATTTTCTTAAGGTTCGTGTAAACCACTTTTGGGCATAGTCGATTTTCACATAAAGTACATTCACCCAAATAATTTTTCATAATTCCATTTATATATGAAACTATTAGTCACATAAAATCCTTAATTAAATAGATACATCTATATAATCATTACATGAAATAAAAATCACTTAACTCACCTCTTAGTATTCTTCACCCTTTAATGATTAAATTATGGACCTATTTATAAGAAAAATTGATCTAGAAAACATTCTTCATGAAACCCTTCATGATTCTATATTATGTGTCACATAGAATTTATGAACACTAATGAGTTCACACAAATTCATTTCATGATTCCATCTACTATTCTTGAGAGTCTTTATGGATTTCATGAGAATCCTTCCTTTGCTCCAAATTTCTATGAAATATTCTTGAATAGAATTAAAAATTATACATATCCTTTCCTTAATGAATTCCACATTACCTTATCCACTCTATAACTATTTCAGTATGATTTCTCAATAAACATATCCCAAAATCTCTAAAAATTCAACTTGATGGATTTTTACCAATAGTATTCCTTAGTCTTTTGGAATCTATGAAGTGCATTAATAAATCAAAAATCTAGTGTGGTGTGGATGTGTTTTATAAAAGAATCTTATTTCTAACTTTATTATTATTTTATAAGGTAATAATTTCTTTACACCTCACCCTGAATATCCTGAAGGCCTTCTTTTTTTATTTATTTTGGATAATCCCCTTTTTAATTAAGATGAGGGGGGACCCTTACATGACCCATAGGCCCAGTGGAATAAGGCCCAGTACATGATTCGAAGGCCTAGAGTCATAATTCCCAATACATGATCCAACGGCCCAATCCACTAGAACTTCCCCTCTCTAGAATCTGCATCATTGAAGGCACCTAGGCCCCACTTCGCATTGTTGATCGAGTAGCATTACCTCATGCAAGGATTCATGATTCCTGGTCCTGATGGAGAAGCATAATGATGTTAATATGAAATAATTACAATAAATAAATGTATTTAGAAATATATTACATAATAAGGTAATTTAAAAATATGGTGAAGATCAAGGAAATTATTTTGATGAATTTTATCATTCACGATGAGGGTTCCTTTGGAATGTAAGACATAGGATTCCTTATTAGAACCAGAAGTCTCAAAATGTCTGGTATTTCTTTGGAATAGTAAAAATGGGTATATATTAAAGAGAGAACCAAAGGAAAAATATTTGATTATGAGGTGTAGAGGAGGGATCCTTTTATAGGTGAATTTTGAGTCGAACTTCCACAAATATTCATTCCTTAATGCATAAGGGTGTCATTTTAAAAGGAAAGTGGATAAAAAGTAGAAAAATAATAGATATGGTTTATGAATTACCTCATCCACACAATTTAGAGATAAGGTTTCATGATATTTTAAGTATTTACCACTTATTTAAACCATTTTTATATTATTTTACTTTTACCATAGTAACTCAGTTTTTTACCTTTGTAACTAATTTTTATGCTTAAAAATGAAATTTTCCATCTTACCTAATTTTTATGTTCTGATTAAAAAATAGATATCTATTTATTATAATTTAATTTATAAATATGATAAATATTACTTTTAGTTTAAAATATAATAAATATAAAAACATTTTTATAAAAATTGACTTTTAAAATTTTAAGTGTTCTTAATCATATTTTAAATAAATTACTAAACACAATACGTTAAAAAAGTTCTTTGAAAAATATCTATTTTTAACATTAAATTATTTTAATTGCATATACTTAAAATTAATTAATTACCATATAAACATTAAATTTTATTATTATATGAGTATTAGAATATTTATTTTAATTTTATAAATACATAAAATCATTATTTAATAATAATAATAACAATAATAATATGTAATGTATAAAATATATTTTTATTTTAAAGTATTTTATTTAAATATTATCTATTTAGTTCATTCTATAATTTTTATTTATTTGGTAATTGTATTGTATTCAATTTGTTACTAAATATTATACAACTTCAACATACCTATTGGATACATGCATACCCAATGACCATATATACAATGACCATATTTCAAACAACCATATTCCCAACAAACGTATATCCAATAAATATATATATATATATATAAATAAAGGTCATATTTGATTTCTATATACACCCTTACAAACAATACTAAAATCATTAATCATATTTACTTCTCTCTCAACATTTCTATTTATTTATAATGTTTTTCCTTCCTTACATTATTATAATTAGGGTTATGATATTTATCGAAAACCATGAGGATAAAGATTTTATGTTAAAGGTGTTTTTATTTACATGTGTATTTATTACATGTATACTTTTCTTATTGATGTATCATAGTTTATTCTCATAATGAATTAATGTTTATATTGTATTATGTTATTTTATTTCAAAAAAATGTACTACGGTTTGTTTTAGTCCTATCATGCATGTGAAATAAGTAATTAAAAAAATATTTTTTAAAATGGAAATACATACTTAAATCATGGGGTGTTATAAGATGAATTTTTCATACCTTCCTTATACCATATGTAAACCGAGTAAAAATTTCAACTCTCTAATCATCAATATTTAAAACTCACACCTCATAAATTCTACAAATTGCTTGCATTACACCTCATTAAATACAAAAAATATTATTACATCATCATATACAATCTCCATCATCCTATGGTCACTTTATTTTTTGATATATAAATTATGATAAAATCCACTATGATGAAAATTGGGCTTCATCAAATATTGATCTAAACTGAAATAACATGCTCTTGATGCTTTCCTTTGATTATAAAGTACCTTCTTTATCTAGTAAAATTTTTTATCATCTTCATGAATAATAAAACTATCTAGCTTCTCGATATATCCCTATTCTTCAAGTAATCCACTTAGGAATACTGATTTTACACCCATCTTGAAAACCTTGAATCTGTTTTCCACTAATATATCCATGAATAAATGAATTGTTTATAACCTATCCATGAGAGAAAATGTCTCATCTACATTGACTCATTCAATCTAAGAGTACCCATTGCATACAATTCATTCCATATTTCGAATCATTATGCTATATTCATTTAGTTTGTTACAAAAAACCCATTTAGTCTTGATGAAGTTCTTATATGTTGTCCTCAAAACAATCTCCCATGTATTATTCTTTTCAATTTTTTCAATTTCACCATGCATCACCTGAACCCAATTCACATAGTAAGAATATTTCTTAAAATACTTTATCTCCACCTGAGATAAGAGTTAATTTTTTTGTAGAGACTCTATTCTCCTCATTTTCAATGGTATGTTCTGGTTACCAATGATATTCTTCTCATCAATACCAGCCCTACTTTTTAGCTTCTATACAGATCTTGATCTGAATTCATCTTGTTAATCATCAATATCTTCCTCATAATCATTAGTAACCACTTATTATCCCTTTTATCTACTCAACTACTCATCGCTTTCTCCCAAAATCTATTCAAAGTTTTTCTAAAGATTATACACATTTTCTACCATTTTTATGTATTGGATTTCAACAATCTTTCTAATTTTTTTATTCAAATACTTATATACTTTTTTCTTGGATGAGTTTCCAAGAACAATTCCTTCATATCCATAAAAAACAATAATCCTATAATTATTCTTATTGATAATGAAGAACATGCTTCCAAAGATTCAAAAAAATTTAAATGTCAGCTTCTTCCTATACCACATATCATATGCAATGTTTTCCTTCCCTGAACACAAAAAAACTTTGTTAAATATATAGATCTATGTCAAGACGGCTTCTTTCTAAAAATTCTATAGTATTTATTTCTCAATAATCATTTTTCTAACCATTTTTTATGATTTATTTCCTCCTCTCAATTATATCATTTTGTTATGGAGTGCTCACTAAAAAGACTTGGTGTATTATCACATGCTTTTCAGGATAATCTTATACCTAGTTATTGGTAAACTTTATGACATTATTATTACATAATTTAATAATATTCTACCCAAGAAATTTTTTACCCTTTCTTTGATACTATGTAGTAAAACTGAATACCTCATACTTGTGGGTGATAACCGTCAACCATGCCATCCTACTACAACCATCAATAAATAAAATATAGTATATGTTACCATCAATGGATATTTGTGATATCATTACACAAAAATTAACATGAATAAATTAAAGAAACTTCATTGACTTATTTTATTTTATCTTATATGTATTATAAATAATATTCCCTCTCATAAAGACACCACACATTTATGTATGATCAAGTGATAGTCTAGGGGTACTAAGAACTCCATTATTATTCATCAGGTCTTCTAAGGATTTTTAGATCAAGTGACCAAGCCTTTTATGGAACAATATATTTTTTTTTCAACATATATAATGCACATATCTCTTTATTCATCAATGAAGTATATATTTTACTTTGTGTGCATCTATTTTATCACAACTATATCATTATTTATTTTGATGATATTATTCCTCTTGGTGAAATTCATACATGTCTTGAGTCACATAGTTTACTAAAACTTATAAAATCATTCCAAGACCTTCAACCATAAATAAATCCTTTCATATCTTATCTTTGACCCTAAATTCAGTTTTTATTGATCCAATAATATTTAACCCCTCATAATTGATAAATATAATGGTGCCTTATTTGTTATATTTTATGCTTATGGATAGATCCTTGCTTACCATCATATAAGAAGTACTTATGTTATCAAGAATACATAAATTGACATGATCAAATTATTTTAGGGTAATCTACAAAACCACTTCCTTCTCAAACCTTTTTGTTTTGATATATCATTTAATTCACAACTGGTGATGTTTGATATATTTGATCCTCCTCTAAATAAGATAGACCAACCTCATCTTGAAAAGTAGAAAATTTATTTTTCATTTTTATCTCGCTTGATGAATCTTTAAACTATTGTGAAAACCAATTTTGGATCTTCATATTCACATTTATATGCATCTTATATAAGCAATACTTGGTCATATAACCATATCCACCACACTCAAAAAAGTGGTCACCAAAACCAATCTTGAACTATTAAGTTCTATATGGATGCCTTCGTTTCTCTTGTTCTTTCTAATGCCACTAGGATAAGAAACACAAACAATTATTAGGTATTATCTCTCCAAAAAAATAACACATGATATAATGTGTGTTCTTGTTTCTCTATATATCTCCAATGTAACATTTGGTATTTTTAATGTTCTAATTCTGAGTCACACCTAAATTGACCCTCAACTTAGAAGTGGGTACTTGTGACTTGGAATAAACCAATACTAGCTTCTAATTGTGATAAAGACTCACACCAAATTTTAAATTTGGATGTGTCTTTTGTTTCTTTAGATAGTCCTATTACTATATTTTTTTACCTCCATTCTTATTCTTAAACTTTTCCACAGGATGTTCTAGGATTCAAGAGACTCTCCTTATCTTTTATTTTTTACTAAAGACTAATTATTTCTCCCTAAATCTTTTTGATATGTTTGTTTTTCTTTTTCACTATGTTAGTAAAAATATTGATAATTTGGGTCTTATATTTTATCTTTAACTTTTACTAAATATCCTTCTATGATATTTCTAACTTTTCATATTTTGTCTTTTTCCCTTCAACTCAAACTTATCTCCTTAATTCTATTTTATGTAGAGTTTTTCATCATGAACCACTACATTAGATTTATTTGTTTTGTCTCTCAAATATCTATCTCATCAATTTTATTCCTTATATTTTCTTTAAGATTAAATATAAATTATAATTTAATTATATCATCATAGTTGTCTTCCCTTATTTATGACTTATCTACAACAGTCACAAGAACATTTTATTTGATGTATTTTCAGTCCTCAATTTCTTCAAATTTTATTTAATATGAGCTATTACCCTCTTATGAAAGTATGATCTTATTATTTAAGAAGTTGTGATTTGTATTTTTCCTACATTTCACATTATTTTAATATTTATTTTTGGAAACTTCATCATATACATAAGCATATTAAAACTTATTGGGACACTTTACTATGAGTTTCTTAACCTTTTTACATAGAAAGTAAAAAAATGAAATCTTACCTTTAAACTTTAATTTTCCTATTTTCATATTAAATGAAAGGAATGAAATAAATTTATCAACCTCTTCTTTTCATTTATTTTTCTCCATAGTAATCTTATTGAATTCCTTGAATTCCACTTCCTGAGACTTCCCTTTTATAAAATCCTTTTTATCATTGTTCTTCATATCCTATGAAACAAGAGTACTATGAAGACTATCGAACATTAGAACATTTGGATATTTATCCTTGAGAAAAAATATTTTTATATTAAATCAAGTTGGAAATATTTTGAATATTCACTTTATTATCTTTACATTATTGAGGGTTTCTATAAACCTATGTAGATCCTATATAATCACATTTACCTGATCAAATAATACATCAACGGATTCATTTGGGAGTATCCTAAAGTCCTCATACCTATTTTATAGAACCTATAATTTATATTACCATACATTTGATCCACCTTCATATATATTAAGTATATTTTACCACATTTCATGTCAGTATTTACAGGAAATAACCTTCATGTAGATTGTGTTGGCCAAAGATCTTCCAACTACATTGATTCCCTAGGCATAAATATCTAACTCTTTGTTCTCTCTATAATATAAAACATCCTTTTATAATAAAATATTTATCATAAATATGGTTTCTCATAAAATTAAATTTTGAATATAAAATAACATCTTTAAAATAACTATATATTTATTGTAAATTGGTTTTTTATTATATCCTCACTTAATACCAAGTTATCCAATATAAAGTTAGCTTAAATTTTTATTTATATAAGACCTTATACTCCACACAAATAATTGTTAATATTCCTTTAAGTGATAGATAAATAATTAATTATGTCATGTTTCACTAGATTATGATATTATTAGTTGTTAACTTGTTGTTATTTCTTTATGGATTGGTTTCCAAATATGACATGTTATGGGTGACTTTGTTTGGAAATATGTGGAAATGATTATTATAGTTTTAGATATGATAATTTTGTTTCTTACTCACATCAAACATGTTTTTTGGTATGGATTATATTGTTTATTGATCATAGTTATTGTTTTCAATAATTATTAAGTATACAAATAGTGGTATATTACTATAATATAAACTAAAAGCAGGTATAGTTTATATGGATAATGATGAATGAGATGGGATTGAAACACCCTTAATTTATATATCCCTTACCCTTTTCCATGGGATGGGCTAATAGTTCCCCAACTTAGTATTCAGCTTACCCTTCCCATGAGATGGGCTTATACCCTAAATATATTATATGCTATTTTCTAGTGTGAAAGATTTATAAAATTTCCCTTCCCTAATCATGTAATCGACACTATACTAGACCCAAATTATGTGAGTATAGGTATAGAAAATCCCAGTATTGGGAGTTATTTTATTATATCTTATTATTTATTTTCCTATTACTTGTGTGTTATTTATGCAATGTTTGATTGATGTTTCTATGTAAAACTATTTTTTAATATATTTATGTAAATGGGTAGGCATGTTCATGCATACACCTATTTATTCACTACTATGTTGAGGTATATTGGTGATGTCCTACTAAGTTTGTATATCCTCACACCCTGTATGCATGATTTGGTGCACATGTAGTTTATGTTGTTACATTTTAGATATAAATAGTATGTAGATAACTATTGGTTTCTCTGGCTAGTGCGGTGTTGTTTCATGTTCATGTATCTAGGCTCTATATGGGGTCAGAGCAGGAGGCCATATTTAGAAGTGGCAGTGTCGGCACATCACCTTCCCTATTTTGTTACATTGATTTTGTTCATTATATATAACCCTAATAGTACATTTTCATGTTGACTAATTATATGTTTCTAACTATATTTATATAGATATATCATTGTTCCTTCTATATTATTATTTAATTATAGCAGATGTTTTATTTATTTGTATTGGGAACATTCTACATATATATGAGTCATTTCAATCCTTTAGAGGAACCTGGTCATGGTTTGTTATATAAATATCAACTAGTAAATCATTACCCACTAGTATATAAATGCCTTTAGTTCTATTCACTAGCCCTAGGGATCGAGGAATTCCCTTAGGGTCAATGGTGGTCCCGATTTGGGTTATTTAAATAATCTTGGTTAGGTTCATTACAAGTGGTATCAGGGAAATGTTTTAAAGTTATCTGGGATCTGGGATTTTGATTTTTATCTAGGATATAGTATTTTCAAGACTTAGGGGGTATAACACATGCACTCTTGGCTAGAATAGCCATGATGGAAACCTAAGTTACTATGGGAGTCAATTATTTGGGATAGGAACTATAGGCATGAGTGAGCTAATGATTTGGGTATCCTAATATGTAATTAGGTAAATTTAGAATGGGGGTTATAGGGATTGGATGATAGCTACTCCATGCATCAATTCATACATCATGAGGTCTAGGGAATGTACATTACATTTATATTATTGTCATTATATGTGGATGGACTTAATTAATTAAATGAAAACTAATAAATTAATGAATTTTTTCCTAAATATCTTATTATGTGTTACCTAATTAATTAAATTCACTCACATATATGCCAATATTAAGATAGATTATATTATTATTATTGATAATTTATTATAGAATTTATAAATAATTGGGTCATTGAGCATATTATATTCTTTTTTTAGTATCTTACTTTTGATGATGCTATTTAATTCTTTCTAGTTATTTTTTTAGAGTATGTTACTTGTTTTTAATTCAGTAAAGTATGGTAGAAAATGTTTTAATTTATTATTTTGAACATGACATGTATTATTTTTATGAAATTTTTTTCAAAACTCATTAGTAGATTTATGAAACCTTTTATGATTTAAAACAACGATCATGGAATTTATTTTATTCTTAATAACATATTATTATTAGTTGGTTTCTTAGGGATAGTGATTTGATTCTTCATATGAACTTCTTCTTAGTAATGTGACATTTAAATTGTTTGAAACCTAGTTTTAGAACATCTTATTTAGTGTTTCCTTTTTCATGTTTTGTGATAATATTTTTCATGTTTTCATGAAGTAAATAAAACTACTTATAACCTTATGTTTTAAAATAGAAATGTGATTTTAAAAAAAGTGGAGAATTGGAAAGGAGGAATATTTTTTAAAGAAGAGTTAAAAAATAATTTTTTATAAAATAAGATTTATAAAATGGTAATATTTTGTATACTTTGGTGTTTTTTAGAAATTTAATTCATAATTGATTTCAATGTAGAATCTATCTTTGGTTATCGCCTTTAAAATAATAATAAAATTGATAAAATGGATCTAATGGGAAGACAAACATGGGTAATAGTTATATAATTATTATGGAGGGGGGAACCATAAGAGTGTGATTAGTTGGTAAATGATGTTTTAATGATTTTAGGTATCCTATTATTCATTTTATTATAAGAATTTTGATGTATATAGTGAATTTTATCGATTATGGATATTCTATATCAAAACTTGGGTGAGTATTTAAAATGTGTGTTGGTGCTTTATAATTATTATGACTTTTGGGTAATATAATTTCCTAGTATTTTAGAGGTTGTAATAGTTCATGGGATAAAATTTGGTATTTTAGTAGTTGTTTTATCCTATGGACATTATAATATTTTGGATTTAGGTGATTTTAGTTAGATTTGGGAGTTACACAGTGAAAGTGTGGTGTGAGATTTGGGATATGTACCAAGGAGTAGCTTAGATTATGTCTTTTGGTGTAGGATTAATTTGGAATTTGAAGATATCTACTAGTTTTGAGGACTCGTAATTTTGAGTTGTGGGAATATCTTATGAGTATTGAATAATTAGTTATGGTTTGGTGGATATATGAGGTAGGAAATCTCAAAATAAATTGTCAACTTTACCTTTTGAGGATAAAAACTTTTATGGTTGGTAGGTTACAATGTTCATGTCTTGGTGATGGTATTTATTATATAATTTTGAGTTAATTGTGGTATTTAGGTGATGAAAGTGAGGGTGTGCTTTAATTTTTGGTTTTGAGTAGTGGGTTTCTTTTTATTTTGGGATTAAATATTGAATTATAGTGTTTGAGGATGGTATTGAATGTGTTTTTAGGTATAGTTTAGGGTTTGTGGGAGGTTTGGGTGTTTATGTGTGGTCTGAAGTTCATATCACCTCTATTTTACAACTTCATGTGTCATCAGGCACCTATTGTGCGGTACTGGGTGCCTAGTGGACCAAGAAAACGTAGGGGTTTTTTGGAGGGACCATCGAGTAACTGGTGGACTTGTAGTAGGTACCTAGTGGGCCTAAGATAAATTTATTTTAAAAGAAGATAAATTAAAACATTTTCCTCTCTTATTTACCCCTAATTAGGGTTTCCCTTAGGAATTTCCTCCCTTGGCCGGCTGAGAGGATCTCTTTTGGATCTATTTATGTTTTTCCATCCTCACCTTCTACTCTCCTCATTCCATGGATCTTGAAGGTGGTTCTTCATCATAAAATCTAAGGTAAACCCTCTTACCTACTCTTCCTTTCCCATTTGGTTTCTCTTTCCTTGGTTGGGGTTTTAATTTTTGATTTAACCATGGCTTGGTGAAATAACCTCTAGATTTCATGTTTCCTCTTACCTAGTCTAAAAGATGCCCTAGATATTGGTTTTTCCTCCCTCTATCATTGTCTTGGTGTAAATAAATTTTGATATGTTTTTTTCTTAAGTTTCTTAATTTTTTAATTTTTTATAGAGGGTGGGTTGGTGGAATTTTTTAATGCTTTGGGTTATTAAGATATAAAATTTATTATTGGTATAATCTTCTTAGGTTTTGCATTAATTTTTACAATCTTTGGTTATGATGGTTATTTAATTGAAGATAACAATTTATATAATATTACTTAAATGATTTTTATGGGTTTCTTATCACTATAGATATATGATTCGGTGATCATTGGGATAGATAAAGCTCGCCAATGAATAGGATATAGGGGTCTCAACTCATCAAATGAACTTCCAAGATATGCTTAGGACATGCCTACTAATTGTTTCCAAGTGAATAATAGAGTGAAACCTTTATTTTATAATTTATTAATGGGGGATTTTAAAATATATTTTGATAAAAAAAATAAAAAGGATTTCTCAGGGTTTTTATATAAAACATGTAAAGAATTTACTATATCTTTTCCTTCTCTAAAAACCTGCTAATTATGGTGTGTGTAAAATGAATTTTTATAAATCTAATTAACTTAAATTATTGATTAATTCTATGGAATTTATGTTAATAATGTTCCATAATTTTTTTTATTGATTTATTATACTTTCATTAATGTTTATAGATGTGATATAAAATTTAGTAGGAATATTATTAATGAAGTTTAAGATGTAAAATTGTATGTTAAATCTGGTTTCTTCTATAAATTTTATAAATCATGTTGCATTTATTAGGTTTTAAATTATTATACCTTAAATAATTTTCATTATTTTTTATTCATTGATAGTATCTCATTCATATGAGTTCATGGATTTTTCAACAATTATTTTGGTAATTATTAAGTGACTTATTAAATTTAAAAGTTATTGTGTTGTGAATATATTTTATAAAATCATCCTATATATACTATTATTATACTTTATGAAGGTCATCATTTATTCCCACCATAACCCATATTAATCATAATTCAATGATCCATACTTAACCTCAGTTAAGACTTTATATCAATGGTGATATGATGGTTGAGTTTCTTTAAGTGGTAAGGAATGATATTTTGTTAAGAATTTTTTTTTCTTGAACTATATTATTAATTGCATAAATATAAATTTTTTTAATATAAAACTATCCATTTCTATAAAGTACTACATTTGATTATAGTTTTACACAAAATTACTAATTTATAAAATGACCTTATAAAAATTAATATATCCTAAAACACTTTCTTTATTGAGTTTTAATTAAAATTTATCCATAAGGTAAACTATAACACCCTGAGATTTTATGAAATAATTTTTCAATTAAATTTAATTTCTTCGATAGCTTACATTACATGAAACACTGAGTTTAAACAAACTACAATATATTATTACAATATTATTTATTATGATAATTATAAACTATCCAATAAATTTGTGGGTATGAATAGGATTGAAAAATTTTATGAAATATATATAAATTTATTGATAAATTATTAGTAAATAATTGCTTGATTTTTAGTAAATTCATTTTATTCTTCAAAAATATATTTTCTTCAAAAATGATTTTTATTGCTTTTGTGAGAAAATAATATGATTAAATTATGTAAATTTTATAAATTTTGTAAAATTATTATAATTTTTTAAATCATCGTATTAAAATTATATTAATATAAATTTTTTTTAATTTTCTAAAAATATTGATTTTCCAGTGAATATTGAAAAATACAGATTGTTATTGAAAACAATATTTTTGCTTCAAACATGTAAAAAGTTACATTTTTATTTCAAATGGTTTAAAAGTATCATGATTTATTTTATATTTTAAAAAATACAATTAAGTTCATTTGAATAAATTTTATGTTTTAATTTAGTATAAAAACATTTTTTTACGTAAAAAGGCATTTTCCTGAAAAAACTATTTTTATGTGAGTAATGTGTTTTTCTATTAATAAATTAAATTGATAAATATGAGTGAATTATTTTTTAAAATTTATATATTATATAATCAATAAAATGGTTTAACATTCATATAATATTTTTATAGTCATGGGATAAGAATAAGTCTGGTTTTATGCTTAAAAACTATATTTTTCTAAAAGTGGTTTTCATCGTGTTTTGCGCACTTATTTTAAAATTAATTTATATCAATTATAGGTGTTGAATTTTATAAAATTAATTCCATATTTTTAATTATTATGTTTAAATTTGGTAAATATTTCCCTTTTATTTTTGTTCAATATGAATAGTAATTGTGATACAATTTATCACCTTGGTAAAGGGTAAATCAGATTAATCTAGGTTAAAACTAAGTGATAAGACCATAATTTTTCATCCTAATTCTTATTGGATGAATTAAATTATACCCTTATCATATTAGTCTTAAAATTATGTTGTTTAATGGACACTTTTTTTATGAAAATGACCTATATAATATTTAAATCAAAGAAAGTTACAAAATGTCACTCTCTTAATTTTAAATATTTATTATATGTATGTAGAGGGAAAAAAGAAAGTTATAAATGAATATAAATGTATATTTTGATATTAATGAAATATTTTTCATTAAATAAATTTATTTTTAATTTTTATAAATTATATAATCACCTTAAATGTTTGTGCAACGCTAATACAGTATTTATTAAATTAAAATAAAAATAAAATAAATGATTTTTAAAATATTAAAAGTTATATAATTTGAGTGGTCTATAGTGTTACATGAATTTTATAGATAAATATTACATATTATTTTTGTGTTAAATTATTATATTTTAATTCCAAATTTGAATTTATTTCTTTTAATTCAAAATAAATGAATAGTTTCAAAATTGACATTAATGATATTTTATAAAAATAATATTTTATTAAATTATTTAAAAATAATAAAATATTAAAGTATGGAAATTAAGATAATATATGGTCTAAAATTTTATCCTTTTTCCATTTATGATTCAATAGTTATCTTAAAATTAAAATTAAAATCCTTTAAGAGTGAAAAGGACGTTATTGCGGTTAATGTTAAAATATGTTAATTAAGGGTTTAAACTAAAAGATAAAGTTTAAAAACCCACTTAAACCTATAAAAATTTTATTTTATGATGGTATTTCAACCCAAACTAATATTATATTATAATCCCTTTCCTTTCTGGAGGAATTTGGGCTAGATAATGACTTTATTATATTTTAATCTTTTATTAAATTCCAAAAGTACCCCTCACCTCAATTATAAAAGGAAACCTCCTACCATAACTTATTCACTCCATTTGAGCCTTATATATTGACCATACCATGACTATATCCATTATAAAATTACCTAGACACATTATAGAGATGTTTTCATTCCCAAAATATCAACCATGGGATCCTTAATATGAGATCTAAAGGTGTTCTTTCAAAGGAAAGGTAACCACCTTAACTAATCATTTTCTTTTTAATTATTATTTTACCTCCAGTAGATATTCTATATTATTCATAAAATAATAAATTAATTCTAATAAATATACTTAAATGTTATTATGATTATGAAACAACCTTTATTCAACCTCTTTTCATCAAATGGGAAGTAAAGGTATCACTTGTGTGCATGTACAACTTACCGTCTCCACGTAGAAATACAATTCATTTCACATCACCATATTTTATGGATTGGTATTTTTATGTGTTTAAGATTTATATATGATAAATATGAAATTATTATTACTCTATAATGATAATATAATACCTACCTTATTATCTTACAAACCATTAGAAAATGATAACATCTCTTGTGTGTACGTGTGGACTAGCACCTCCACAAAGGGAAGTGATTCATTTTTCATTTCAATTTTACTTTAATGTTAATAATGATGTATTTAATGATTATATATTATATATATTATATAATATTTTTTTTTAATGGTGATTTATTTTTTTCATTTTTTCTTTTCCATCCATCGAAAAATGAAAACAGCATTCATGTGTACGTATGGCATATCATCTTCATGAACAGTGTAATTCATTTTTCTATATCTATCTTTTATGAATGAATATAAACATGTATATAATTAATATATATGATTTTTATATCATTATTAAAATTATTTATATGATTTAACCATGATAAAAATACAAGGACCAAATTTACAAAACCAAAACATACATGAAAAACGAAGCATATATCACTCATAATAGTGATTTTAATAAATAAGTGTTAACAAATGTGTGATAAAAGGTTATAAGTAAATAATATATGGTATTATATATATTATTATTATTATATAATATATTTATATAAAATCTTACAGGAGTTTCCAATGTATACGAAGTAAGTTGAACCTAAGGTATGGTATTTTCTTCTCACTTTTATTTATGTGGGACACATGCCATATTCACCACTTATTTATTTTGTATAGTGTATATACTTACCATGAATATATTTTATTATTAATATTGTGAAATTTATTTGGATTCACATATCTATATAATTCTTTTTGTTTCATGGTTACTATGATCCAGATTATACCAAAGTAGTAAGGATTTTATGTCACAATTTCATTGTTTATCATGATTGTTTATGATTAAGTTTATGATAATAAAATACTATAATCTATCTCTAAATAAACTCATTAATTTTATTATCCTATATTTATTTATATAAAATACATGTTTTCATTTCATTTTCCTCACCTTAAGTACTCAAGAGACTGAAAATATTTTTTCAAGAGAAATTGACTTTACCTCTCTCTTCAGTAAAAAAACCTTTTCCTTCCAAATCCATATTTTCTAAAAATGTTTTAAAGAAAGTTTTTACTATTATCCTATGATTTTTTAAATTAATTTTTACACATGTATGGATTTTTATAAAATTATTTAAAAGTAATCTTCTTCTCATTTTCTGAATGAGGCGCTTTTTGATTTTTTTTAAAAAAATTATGAAAGGAATGATTTTTTAACTTATACGAAATGAACAGAATTTCCCACCATCATGACAGATCAATGATTTTAAGATTAATTTACAAGTTTCCATGGTTATTTTCAAATAAAAAATTTTACAAAATATTTTCAAAAATATTATATTTTAAAAATTGATTTCAAAATGGAAATGATATTTTTCTCAAGAATGTTTTATTGATATTTTAATGGTATTTTTATTCATAAGATACCACAATACTTTATATCACTTATGATTTAATAGGGATAAAATCCAAGGATACTATAATTATAGATTCTCTAGATGGTTTATGTTTATGATGAAAATATTTTTATGAAACTCATTCATTTTCAATGGGTTATACTATAATGAAATGATGAAATGAAACTTGTTTCTTTTCCAAGGGTTATATTGTGATGAAATGTTTATGAAACCCATTTATTTTCATGGGTTTTAATATTATAAATGTTTTATGATATTTTGGAATAAATATGTATGATTTTCATTATATTATTGGTGGAACCTATATCTCCCTATAATTATTTGGGTAAATATTGATATCACATGAGATAACAGTACTTGAATGGGGAGTAAACCCAGTTCAGTATAGGTCTCTATCCACAATGATAGTATTAAGAGTTAACCTTGACTAAAATTATGGTTTGGGGAGTGAATTAAATCCATAGTTATATTCTTGAGATTTAACCTTAACTACTGCAATGTTTTTTTAAGTGAACCTAGTCCACTATGATAGCCTTGGGAGTGAACCTTGACTACTATGATGGTTTAGGGAGTGAACCTGGTCCACTCTGATAGTCTTAGCAGTGAGGAATTTACTACTAAGAAAAATGATTTTATATTCTTATGTGTATACCATAATTATATGTATTAAACCAATTTTATAATATCATGGATCACGTTCTTTGATTCATTTATGATTTATGTCTTATGAACTCTCAATCTTTATGACATGACTCAATATTATAATCTATGATTTACAGGGTATTGATTTCAAATGTTAAGTCCATGTTCTTATACCCTTATTCTCATGTTATGCTTATGTAATCATTTATATCTCCCTTTTTTAGACTTACTAATCAATTAATATCACCCTTTATTAAGTTTACTTTACCTGAGTTATGAATAAAGGTTATATGAATGATATTTCTAAGAAGGGTGCTAGTTATAAAGAACTTAATGGAAGACTCTTATGAACCAATTTTTTATGTTTCTTTATTTCCAAAGATACTAGGACTATACGATTATGGTGTGGATTGTTATGATATGTAATGAATATTCATCTAATAAGATGTAATATCTATGTATGAAAATTATGGGTCATTATATTTGGTATAAGAGCAAGGTTTATATAACCTTTTGAAAATAGGATGAGAAAAATTTATTGAGATCCCTAGGAATAATTCTAAGTGTATGATAAAATCTCAAAGTTATGTTAATGATCATGGATAACCTAGGTTAAATGTAAGTTTTCATATATTTAAAAGGATTTTTCATGATTTATACATCCTATAAATTATTTTTCATGGTTACTCATTATAACTATTGTTTCTCACAAAAAGTTTTTGGTTTTATTCAATGGTAGGACCCAAGAGGATTCATGTTAATTCTAATGGTCAATAGAATGATTGTCCTCATGAGAAACCAAATTAAACGGGATCTATAATGAAAAACCTTATGATTATTCCTAATAATCTATCATGATATATGATAAAAAATTTAAAAATAAGTGAGTTTTGTAACAAGTCAAATAAAATGAAAATTAACTTTTATGGAAGTTCAGGTGGAAATAACCATGGAGGTAAGAAATCTCAATTTTAGTATTATCAAGAATGTGGGAAGAAGCACATAGAATAATATCTTGAATAGATAAAAAGATGTTATCTATATAGAAATAAAAGGCATAGATCAATTAATTTCCAAAGAATTCAATGTCTTATATATGGGAAGCTAGGGGATTATCTGAGTCAATTCCCTCTAATAAATTCCAACTCCTAGAACAAGGAAAGAAATATACTATTCCAATTGAATTAAGTAAAAGGATTTAAGTTTTTATATATTAGAATTCAATAATTATGTTATATAAGTATTACAACAATGATATTTTGGATATAAGGATCATGAAATGTCTAAGAATTTTTACACATTATAATTTGAAAACATGTGTTTAAATATACCAATAACAAATAAAAATGATTTGATGGTAATGTTATAATGTTTAGTTTTAAAAAATATATGATTTAAAATTATTAATTAAATGAGATAGTATTAGTGTCCTTAATATTGGTTAGTGATTTATGCCTAAGTGATTTAGGTCATCTTTGATTAATTTTATTGCATTTTTGGATTTATGGATATAGTTTATGATTTTATTTAAATAATTAGGATTGTGTTTTCATTTGAGGTTAACTTATGAGTTATGTATACCATCATGGATTTATAGAATTAAGTTTTTTTATAAGGTCAAAGGATTATAAACCCATTTTTTGAGGTTTTAAGTGATGAAATTTTAAGGTGATATGAATCTTTTACTGGGTTTTAGGAAGAATTCTCTATTGAGTTTTAAATAACCCTTTGTTTTGGTATATGATTTGATGTTAACTTAATTGTGGTCTATTGTATGGTGGGATATATATAATATCGATAATTGAAAAGTGATTCAATTACAAGTTTATGTTTTCATAAATATTTATGGTCAAATTAAGAATTACATTTTTGGTTAGTATCTAAAATTGATTCGTGATATTTTGGTGAATTTCACTACATTACAATATTATATAGTGATTTATCATGGTGATTAATGATATTTTGGGAGATATTTCATTGGGTTGAGGTGTATGTGACCCTTCAGTTTAATAATTTATTTAACATGAAAGACTATTTAGTAAGAATGTAGTTACATTTTTGAAGATGTATGATGAAGAGCATGATATAGCCTTTGAGATTAAAACATTATTTAATGTTTAGGTTGTTAAGGTAATTAAGACTTTGGATATTTATGTTGTATTTATTCATATGATCGTTTATTAATTTTGAGAATTATATTGTTCTAACCATTTTTGTTTTTTGTTAATTCATAAATATAAGAGGAATATCTTGATATAATTTTGTTATTTGTTAAAAGTTCATCTTAGTGCTTCAGGAATGAAAAAATCCTCTCTATTCCTCATCATTTGGAGAAAAGGATTATATTATGGTGGAATTTTATTAAAGGATAAAATTATACTTTTCAAGTAAATTTATTTCATTATGTTCTTAGTCTATATGGTAAACAAATGCCTCAACTATAGGAAAAGGATCTTAATACTAAAACGTTGTCCTATAACCTTTAATTCTAATGAATTTATATTTTTTTACCCATCACATATTTATGGTTTTTTGGTTGTTAACTTTCTTCTGACCATGTTATTTATCACTCTCTATTATTCCTTGGGAATTATTTTCCTCTTCTATAACCATTTTTTCAATTTCCACTAATGTTATCATATTCAGAGACCTTTTTTTGGGTTAATCTAGATGATCTTTGAACTTCCTATTCTCTCTTATCAAGAGGAAGTTTTACTAAACCTTTTTACAATGTGGGTTTATATAAAAGTTATTTTCAAATATAAAACCCTTGATTACTGAATGAAAGTTAAAATTTAAATGATACAATTTATTAAAGGGGTGATAATGTAACACTTTAAGATTTTATGAAATAATTTTTCAATTAAATTTAATTTCTTTGATAAATTGTGTTACATGCAACATTGAGTTTAAACAAACCATTATATTCTATTAAAATATTATTTAAATTAATAGTTATAACATAGTTGTTAAATTAGAGTTTATGAATAGGATTAAATTATTTATGAACTATATATAAATTTATGGATAAATTCTTAGTAAATAATCACTTAATTTTTAGTAAAATCGTTTTATTCTTCAAAAATGATTTTTATTTATTTTTTGAGAAAATATTGTGATTAATTTATGTAGATTTTATAATTATTATAAATAAAAATATTTTTTTAAATTGTCATATTAAAATTATCTTAATATAAAATTTTGATAACTTTTTGAAAATATTGATTTTCTAATGAATATTAAAAAATACTGATTTTTATTGAAAACGGTATTTTTATTTCAAGAATATATAAAGTTATATTTTTTTAATATGTTTTCAAAGTAAAATTAGTTATATTATATTTTTTTAAAAATAAAACTAAGCTCATTGAAATCAATTTTATGTTTTAATTTAGTATAAAAACTTTTTTATAACTAAAAAGGCATTTTCCTAAAAAAAACTATTTTAATACGGGCAATGTGTTTTTATCTTAATAAATTAAATTTATGAATATGGTGAATAATTTTAATTAAATTAATATATGATATACTCAATAAAATTTTTTAACATTCTTCTAATATTTTTCTAGGCATGGGATAAGAATAAATATGGTTTTATCCTTAAAACTGTATTTTTTTAAAGCGGTTTTCATCACATTTTGCGCACTTATTTTAAAATTAATTTTTTCCACTTATAGGTATTGAATTTCATAAAAATAATTAAATATTTGGAATTATGAGGTTCAAATTTGGTAAATAGGCCCTTTTTATTTTTTGTCAATATGAATAGAAACTTTGAAAACATTTATCACCTCGATAAAAAATAAATCAGGTTAATCTAGGTTAAAACTAAGTGATATGGCCATAATTTTTCATCCCAATTATTATTAGAATAATTTAATTCTACCCTTATAACCTTAGTCTCGTAATTTAGTTGTTTAATATAAAATTTTCAATGAAAATGACTTATATAATATTTAAATAAAAGAAAGTTACAAAATGTCACTCTCTTAGTTTTAAACATCTCTTATATGACCACAAGGGGAAAGAAGAAAGTTATGAGTGAAAATAAATTTATATTTTTATATTAATGAAATTATTTTCGTAATATAAATTTATTTCTAATTTTTTTAAATTATACAATTACATTAAATATTTGTGCAATGCTAATACAGTATTTATTCAATTAAAAGAAAAATGAAATAAATGATTTTAAAAATATTAAAAGTAATATAATTTGACTGATATATAGTGTTACACAAATTTTATATATGGATATGATGTATTATTGTTGTTTTAAATAATCATATTCTAATTCTAACTTTTTCTATATGTCTTTTAATTCAAATTAAATGAATAGTTTCAAAATTAACATTAATGATATTTTATGAAAATAATATTTTATTAAATTATTTAAATATTTCAAAAATATTTCAAGAGGACAATTAGGATAATATATGTTCAAAAATTTCATCATTTTTCTATATATGATTCAATATTTACCTTATAAGTAAAATTATAAGCCTTTAAGAGTAAAAAAAGATGTTACCACAGTTCATGTTAAAATGGGTTAACTGAGGGGTTAAACCAAAAGATAAGGTTTAAAAGCCCACTTAAACCTGTCCAAATTTTATTTGAGGAAGGTATTTTAACCCATTAGAATTTTCACTTCAAATACTTATACTTTTATAAAAAAAATGGCTAGATAATGACTTTATTATATTTTAATTTTTTAAGAAATTCCAAAAGTTCCCCTCACCTCAATTATAAAACGGAACCTCGTAACCTCACTTATTAACACCTTTTGATCCTCTTATATCAACCATAACTTGAATAAATCCCTTAAAAATTTTACTAGAAACATTATAGAGGTTATTTTATTCCCAAAATTCCACCCCTAGGATCCTTAAGAGGATATCTACAGGAGTTTTTGCAAAGGATAGGTAATCACCTTAACTAATCACTTTCTTTTTAATAATTCTTTTACCTCCAATAAATATGTTATATTCTTAATAAAATGAAAATTTTATTCTCTAAAATATAATTAAATTTTATTATGATTATAAAACACCTTCATTCACCCTCTTTCCATCAAATGGGAAGTGAAAGTACCACATGTACGTACATACAGTTTATCATCTCCACGTAGTGATATAATTCATTTATCATTGCCATATTTTATGGATGGGTATTTTGATGGGTTTAATGATTATATATGATAATTATGAAATTTTTATACCTATTTAATTATAATATAATATCTACCTTATTACCCTCTAAACCGTTGGAAAATGATAATGTTTCTCATATGTACGCATGGACTGCCACCTCCACGAAGTAATGTGATTCATTTTTCATTTTCATTTTACTTGGATGGTAATAATGATAGATTTAATGAATATAAATGATATATATTATATAATTATTATTCTATAAATTTTATTTATTATTTAACTTTCTTTTTTTTCATCCATCGAAAAATGAAAACAGTGTCAATGCGTACGTAAGGCCTACCATCCTCATAAATGGGGTAATTCATTTTTCTATCTCTATATTTTATAAATGACTATAAACATGTATATAATGAATATATATGATATTTATATCATTATTAACATTATTTATATGATGTAGCCATTATAAAAATATAAGTACCAAAATTACCAAACCAAAACATACATGAAAAATGAATCAGATTACACTCATAATAGTGATTTTAATAGAAAATTATTAACAAATGGGTGATAAAAGGTTATAAGTAAAAAATATATAGTATGATTTGGATATTTAATATATGTATAATAAATATATATTTATTATATATGAGGTTCCAATGCATATGAAGGAATTTGGACCTAAGGTAAGAGATTTTTGTCTCACTTTTATTTCTATAGACACACATCATATTCAACACTTGTTTCTTTTATGTGGTGAATATAATGTCCATGAATATATTTTATGATTCATATTATGAAATATTTTTTGTATTAACATATTTATATAAGGTTTTTTATTTAATGGGGTTTATGATTCAAATGATACCAAAGAAAAAATTATTTTATGTCACAATCTCATTGTTTATCAGGATTGTTTGTGATTAAGTTTCCAATGATGAAATCCAATTATCCATATCTTAATAAACTCATTAATTTTCTTATAATTTGGTTATTTATAGAAAATAATTTTTTTCCTTTCATTTTTCTCACCTTAAATACTCAAGAGACTGAAAATATATTTTTAAGTAAAATTGAATTTATTTCTCTCTTCGGTCGAAAAAACATTTTCTTTTATATCCATGTTTTCTAAAAATGTTTTAAATAATGTTTTTACTACTATCCTATGATTTTTTAAATTATTTTTTACCCATGTATGAACTTTCAAAAAATGGTTTAAAATTAATCTTCTTATCATTTTCTGAACATGGTAATTTTTTATTTTTTTACAAAAGTATGAAAGGAATGTTTTTTTAACTTATATGACATGAATGAAATTTAACACCTTCATAACCACTCAATTATTTTAATATTAATATACAATACTCCTTGTTTATTTTAAAATAAAATTTCTTCTATAATATTTTTGACAATTTTATATTTTAAATAAGTAATTTCAAAATGGAAAGTATATTTCTATTAATAATGTTTTGATATTCTTTTAATAGTATTTCTATTCATCGATGACAAAAAAAACTTGATATCACTTATGATTTATTAGTTATATGATATAATGATTCCATCCTTATTATTTTTATGGATGGTTTATGTTTATTATGACATGATTTTTATGAAACAAGTTCCTTTTTTAAGGCTTATACTATGTTCAAATGATGAAATGAAACCTGTTTTTTTTTCACAGGTTATTCTATGATGAAATAATTATAAAACCTGTTTATTTTAATGGGTTTTGATATGATTGACGTTTTATGATATTTTGGAAAACATATGTATTATTTTCATTATGTTACAAGTGGGACCTATATCTCCCTCCAATATATTGGTTAAAGATTAATATCTCATGAGATAAGTAAGATTGGAATGGAGAGTTAACCCAGATCTGTAAGAGACTTTGTCCACTATAATAGTATTGGGAGTGAACTATGACTACTATAATGGTTTGGGGAGTGATATTGATCCACTATGATAGTCTTGGTATTGAACCTTGACTACTATGGTTGTTTAGGGAGTGAACTCAATCCACTATGATAGTCTTGGTAGTGAACCTTTACTACTAAGATGGTTTGGGGAGTGAACTTAATCCACTATGATAGTCTTAGAAGTGAATCCTTGAATATTAAAGAAATTATTTTTTATTCTTATGTGTATTCCAATATTATTTATATTAAACCAATGTTATTCTCTCATGGATCATGTTATTTTATTACTTTATGATTCATGTCTTATGAACTTTAAAAATTTATGAAATGACTCAGGATTATGATATATGATTTGTAGGGTATGGATTTTGAATGTTAATCTCATGTTCTCATACCCTTATGATCATTTTATTCTTATATTATCATTAATATCTCTCTTTTTTACCCTTACTATGAAACTAAGATCACCCATTCTTATGTTTCCTTTCCCCAAGTTATGAATAAATATTATAGGAATGATATTTATAAGAATGGTGTTGGTTATTAATGACATAATGGGAGACTCTTATTAACCAATTTTTTATATGTTCGTGTTTCCAAGGATACTAGGCCTATATTATTTTGGGGCATATTGTTATGATATATAATTAATATTCATATAATAAGATGTAATATCAATGTATGAAAAGTATGGGTCTCTATATAAACTAGGTAACATTCTTCTAAAAAAGAAAATGATATAAAAATACTTTTATAAAAAAATATTTTCTATAAATATGGATTCTCTTAATATTAAATTTTAAATATGAAATTACATGTTTTAAAGAACTCCACCTTCAGTGTAAATTGTTTTTTATTATATCCTTACTTATTACCTTGATTGTTTTTTCTAAATTTAGATCAAATTATTATTCATGCAAGACCTTAAACTCCACATGAATTAATGTTAATATTACTTGGAGTGGTATATACATCATCAATTATTTCATGTATATAAAAATAATGATATGATTAGTTGTTAACTTTTAGGTGTTTCTTTATGGATTAGTTTTGAAATATTTCATGTTATGGGTGACTTTTTGTTTGGAAATATATGAAAATGTATATTAGAGTTATACATATGAGTATATTGTTTCCTTGTTTCATAAAGAGTGTTGTTTGATATGGATTATAGTGTTTCTTGATCATAGTTATTATTTTTAGTAGATTTTAAGTATACCAATAATAGTATATTGTTATTATATAAACTTCTAGGAAGTAAAGTTTATAATGAGAGTGATGAATGGGATGGGCATGCAATACCCTAACATTTTAACCCCCTTTACCTTTCCCATGGGATAGGCTGATAGTGCCCTAACTTAATATACACCATACCCTTCCCATGGGATGGGATTATGACCTAAGTCTATTATGTGTCACTTAATATTAGGAATGGGCTGTAATATTTCCCTTATCCTATCCATGTTATCAATACTGGTCTAGACCCAAAGCAGGTGAGTACATGTATAGATCCACCTTGTATAAGAAGTTATTTTATTATAGATTTTTTATTCATCTTCCTATAAACTACATGTTATATGTGCCATGTTTGATTGTTATTTGTCTACAAAACTAGTTTTTTTGTATATTTATATAAATGAGAATACATGTTCATGCATACACCTATTTATTCATTGTTGTGTTGAGGAACATTATTAATGTCCTACTGAGTATTTATATGCTCACATCCTGCATGGGAACTCTTGTGGACATATATTTCTAATTGTTTCATTTCATGAATGATTGTTATATAGATAAAAATTGTTTTTTGTACTGTTATATGAGGTTTTTTCATAGGTTTGTATATTCAGGTTCTACATGGGGATAGAACTGGAGTCCATATTTGGCAGAGGCAATGTTGACATGTCTCCTATATTTGGTTGCATTGAGTCCATTCATGGTATATGACCTTTCCATTATGTTTTCATATTTAATGATTATATCTTTCTAAATATATTCATATTGATATTCCTTGGTTCCTTTTATACTATTATTCAATTATTGTGGGTGTTTTGTTCATCATCCTTATCACAGTTCTATAGGACCATTTTCAGTACTACCAAATACCTGATGTACTTATATTGGGTACTCAGTGGCACTGAAAGTGGTGTTCTTAGTGTGGGTGGTAAAATCATATATCCACTTTAAATTTTTACCCCTAAAAAAGGGCTCAACATTTATCCTTTATTTCAACCCTAACACTCCTCTCTTAATCTATCCTTAGTGTTTCTCTCATCCCCATTACATATAACCTTCAATCATTTTCAAATCACTTCTATGGGATCATAGAATCTAATCTTCATCATGGTAAGGTCACTACCTTCATCTAACCTTCCTATCCTTTTTATTTATTCAAGGAAGTTGTTATAATCTTATTTATCTAAAACCTAGTTTTTTAGGAATTCACAAAGTCCTTTGGTTTTCTTTTGATCAAGATTCTATAGAGGCTTTGATTAGGTAAATTGGATGTGAGATTATGGTTTTATTTTCATATATATTCTCCTTGAATTTAAATGACCTAAATCCCTAAAATATTATATGTTAGGTTTTTTTCAGTTCTAGTGGTATCATACCTCTTCTATCAAGGATTTAAAATTCATCTCTACTTTTGTTTTTATAGTTAAACTCCTTAATCTTGTCATACTCTTAAAGGGGTGATCTATAAATGGTTTTGGGCTATGAAAATTAAATTTAAATAAATTTTTTTTTAATCTAATAAATCCTCAATTCAAATTATTTTATGAAATTTGAGAATGTTTTTAATATAAATGATTTTTCTTTGTGTCTTGTTGGTACACTGGACTAATTTATAAGTGATTTATATCTTTCCTTATGGTCTGCTAGCATTTCTGCCTCTTAATAATTATTATGTGGATTGTTTATATAATATATTTATCATTTATTTATACATCCATTTATGTGAAAATGGTGATTTAATAATGTAAAAGTGATACTTGGCACTACTTGATATTAAATGGATTGTTTACTCATCCTTTAATCACCTAAATTATGTGTAAGATCTTGAAATCTTTGGAGGTGAAATCCCATTTAAATTTAGGTTTGAATCCCTTAAAGTTGTCTAATTAAATGTTTACTTGGTGTATGAGGAAGGTTGGGGGTGTTCTGGGGGTTCAGGACATGAAATAAAGGGACAAATGGCCATCCAGTTCATGTTGCACAGTTGGAGCACGGTTAGAGTAAACCATGCGAAGGGGAAGGTCAGACTATGTAGCTTTAGATAGAGGAATTCCACTTTGTTGGCACACTATTTTCCAAACCATGTGGTAACACTAGGTAAACTTGTGACTTGGACCACTTTTGGACAGAGTCAAGCACATGGTTAGTGCACGGTTTTTCAAATCATTTGGCGAAACCGTGTAGCCCATTAAAAAGTGGAAATTTACCAAACTTCCCCCTCAGGATTTTAAGATCCTAACCTGATTTCTTCCCCCATTTATCCTCTATCAACCCAAGTGACGAACCAAAATTCCCCAAGCTTCCCAAGAGTGTATCTCCTTCAATTCTAGGCCATTTGGAGTGTCATTAGGTGTGGATCGAATCTTCAGGTGAGTCTAATCCTACTCTTCCTTCTCTTTTTCTGATTAGAGTTTATATAGTTGATTATCTTCTTCTAAAGCCCTAAAACCCTCTTTTTCCAAAGGATCTTAGGTTAATGTTTCAAAGGATGCTTGAATCTGATTAAATTACCAAGTTTGAGCATGCAATTGTCTTCAAAATGAAGGTAGGTGGTATACAAGTTCTATCCCATGGTTTTGTTATAGATTTGTGCATGTAATGTTTTTTTCTTGGTTTTATATTCTTATAATTTTGGTTCCTTTGATAGGGTTTGATAAAAGGGTTAACTAAATGAAAAATTTTAACCCCTCATGATCCTCATGGGATGCGTTAAGGCTGATTTGATTGATTTAGGGTCATCTACGGGGTGCGCCAACATTCTCGAATATAGAGCATGGTATTGTTAAGCATGAAATTGACTTATATTGAAATATATCCTATGATAATAGTGTTAAAATATAAGTTTAAATTATAAATGGCACCAATACTGGTTGTTTCTAGTTATTAGTAATGGCATAATGTAGAAAATGAGTTAAATAGATTAGCGTGAATGAGTAAAATGGATTATGAAATTGGAAGGAAAATGATTAAGTGATTTAAGGCATATGAAATGGTTAATGTGTAATTGGATTAATGCATGTGTAATGGTGAATAAGTTAAATGGGATAATGTATGGTAATTATTAAATATTCCAATTGGGTTAATGTATTGAAATTTTGGAATATATGAAATGGGTTAAAATTTGGAAAGTGTTGAATATCCTTAAATGGTTAAGGCATAAGGAATGGAAATGGGTTAAATGGGATACACAATGAAAAAGGTAAATGTGCTAATAGGGTTATATTTTGATGATGGTTTATATGTTAAATGGATATGAAATGTAAGTGGAATATTATTTTTTATTATGAATGAAGATGAAATTGATTTAAATGGAATTTGATTGTCAATATGGAATAAGATAGAATTTGACATAATGTTAATGGGTTAATGAAAAATTATTTTCAAATAGTTTTGCATTAATGGGTTATGGCATGAGATTGATTTATGTATTGATGAATTATGAATTTTGAATATGTGTTATTGTTTTCCTATGGTGTTGAAATGGTATATGTGGTAAATAGTTAAAGAAGCATGTACACATGTCTTGGTTGTTTTGGGGTATTGGACTTGAGGATATACGCCCACGAGTCAGGTAAGATTGAGGCTCTAAACCCCACACCACAATTCACAGGTTAGGGAAGGGGACCGAGGCTCTATAACCCTAATAGTTTCATTTTATGAGACTACCTAGACTAAGGATCCAAGTGTAACGTCCTGAGTCCAGAGCCCCTCCATTGGTGCCCCGTACCCGGTTCACCACATGACCTCAAGCGCATTTCCCCGAACACCAGAGGCTGTCGACTAGCAGCGAGGGCCTTGGTGAGTCGGTGGGGAAACTATGACCTCATTCAGTAAGGTATAAAAGGTAAGAAAACAAAAATAAACAGCGGAAGTAGTAAACAACATGCATACCAACAGAAACCAACAGCGGAAGTAATGTAAATATATAGCTATGATGACAATGATGCAGCAGGTAAATGTATCTAAGGAAAACAACAAATACAACAACGTGCTGAAATACAACTGAAACCAAGTGAAAAAGAAAACAAAGTAAGCTTCTCAACATCGCGAGCCACGGCTCGGTCCCATGCTCCCCAGCTCCTGGTGCAGTCAAGATCCTGAAGTAGAAGGGAGCTTGCCCTTATCTATACCTGCAGCAACATAGTCTTCTTGGGCCCAAAAGCATGGCCCAGACAGGGTGTGAGATACAATCCCAGTAGGCAATCACCTAAAGATTTGTTCCTAACAGTCAATGAATACATGGCAGTAAATAAACAAGAAGCAGTAAACAGGAAATCACAAGCAGCTACAATCCACAGCTCTAACAAGTAAAGCACACAAGTAAGCAGTCAACAATAAGAAGAAAACAGGTAACCCTCTGGGTAGCTCTCATAGTCTAACCCCTATGGTTCAACCTCTAAGTACTAGAAACCCTCTGGGAGGCACACACAGTATCACCCCTCTGGTTCAGCTACGTAATTAAGCAGACTCTTTGGGGAAGCACTCACCGTCAATTACCCCTATAGTCTCATATCGTGCTAAAGGCTCTCTAGGGAAGCACTTAATGTCAATTCCCCCTATGGCCCGCGTTGTAGTTAAAGACACTCTGGAGAATCCCTTCCGTCAATTCTCCCCTTGGTCCCACATCGTGATTAAAAAGACACTCTAGAGAATCCCTTCCGTCAATTCTCTCTTTAGTCTACTACTCTAGGTTCTCACATTCCTAAGTATAACTAAACATGCTCAGAGCGTGCATATCATCCAAGTAAACCTCAAGAACTACTTGGCTATCAACTAAGGCTCAATAGCAATACTAAAACAACAGTACACAATCCTAAAACTAGGCATGGAAAAGCAAACTGAGCACAAACAAAATACTCTAATCACAAGCAATAACCTCTACTAAAACAATCAAGCAAAGCAGAAAGTAACAAGGGAAAAGAAGGAAACACGCAATACCCTGTTCAAGGGTATTGGTGGAAATTGCAACAAATATTCATCAACTTTCTACGGAATGGCACAAACCACATACCTTGATCCTAGGAGATCGATATACGTGAACCTCGATGACAGATTCCCCTTGCAATGATGTAGATATGATAAAACGCACAAAACGATCATCCTACGATAACTTGGAAACTATGAGGAATCAAGAAACAAGGCTAAAGTAGAAGGAAGAACTCACCGCTGCGATTCCAACGCAACTGACCGTGCTTGAATCAGAGAACGGATGGCGAGGTGGTCGTCCGTCAAAGATCTGGTCATACGGTCGCTTCCAGACGGTCGAAAACTGAAGAAGAAGACGAATATGGGGGTTAGACGCGACCCCGGTCCATTTAATGAAAAAAAGAAAGTACACGGTGTGTACTTTTAGAGTACACGGCGTGTACTTCAATTTTTCTGTACTGTGAATTAACCGACCTCCACCTCAGCCTTACACACCGTATGTGTGGCCCGGGCACGGCTTCAAGCCAGGAAGAGTACACGGCGTGTACTTAGAAAGTACACGGTGTGTACTTCTAAAATTTCCAAAAAATACATTTTTCTCAAAACCCCAGAAAAAGGAAAAACATACCTGAAAAGAGATCCGGGTTCTTACAAACTTCCCCCCTTAAAGAAATTTGTCCTCGAATTTCCCTAACAAGGCAGAGAAGGGGAAACCCCGAACAGCTCCGGCCACTGTGATCGAACATTGGACTCCCTCTCCCAGGTCTCGTCCTGTACTTTCCCGTGCTTCCATAGCACTCGTACCAGAGGAACAGACCGCCCATGGAGAACCTTCATACTACGATCGACAATCCAGATAGGATGCTCCTTGAACGACGCATCCACATCAAGATCGACTTCCTCGGGCTGAAAGACGTGAGATGGGTCTGAAAAGTAATGTCGGATCTGAGAGACGTGGAAGACGTCGTGCATGGCCCGATACCTCTGAGGTAGCTGCAACCGATAGGCGACCGTCCCCACTCTCTCCAAGACCTCAAACGGCCCGACGTACTGCGGTGAGAGTTTACCCTGTCTCCGAATCCTCTTGTGTCCCAACCTTGGTGCGACACGAAAGAAAACCTGATCACTGACCTCGAACTCCAGAGGTCGTCTCCGCTGATCATCATAAGACTTCTACTGAGACTGTGTTGTAGCCATCCTCTTCCGAATCAGCTCTATCTACTCTGAAGTCTCCTGTACAAGACGAGGTCCCAGTAAAGCTGCCTCTCCTACCTCCAGCCAGTATAAGGGTGATCGGCATGGCCTACCGTACAAAGCCTAGTATGGATCCATCTAAATGGTCGCATGAAAACTTTTGTTGTAGGCGAACTCCACCAGAGTAATATGCTTCTCCCAAGAACCTCCAAAGTCAAGGATGCAAGCTCGGAGCATATCCTCAAGCACCTGGATCGTGCGCTCGGACTGGCCATCAGTCTGGGGATGATATTATGTACTCAAAAGTACCTGCGTACCCAAGTCCTTCTGAAGTCCCTGCCAGAACCGAGAGGTAAAGCACGCATCTCTGTCTGAAACAATAGATCACGGAACTCCATGCAGACGAACGATCTCCCTGATGTAAATTCATCCCAGATCATCGACACTGAAGGTCTCTTTGATTGGAAAGAAGTGAGAAACCTTCGTAAGTCTGTCGACGATAACCCAAACAGCACCGTTCCCTCAGGGTGATCTCGGCAACCCGGTCACGAATTCCATCGCAACATCATTCCACTTCCACTCCGGAATGGGTAACTGCTGTAAAAGCCCCACTGGTCGCTGATGCTCTGCTTTCACCTGCTGACAAGTAGAATATCTCATAACAAAACCAGCAACATCCTTCTTCATACCTGGCCACCAGTATTGGTGATGAAGGTCCCGATACATCTTGGTGACGCCAGGATGAACTGCCCAAACTGAGGAATGGAAATCCCGCATCAGCTCCTCACATATGTCTGATGGCACCCATACGCGTCCTTGGAAACACAAGATCTCATCATCACCCACTGTCCATCCAGAAAGAGGGTCCTCTCCTAACACACTCTCCCGCAGGACTAAGCCTTCCGAGTATGATAGTTTCCTCATCCATACCCGATAAAGTAGCGTAGAGGTAACAGCTACAGAAGATAGAAAATTCTGTCCCCGTCTGTCGTTCACCTCCAGATGCATCTCAGAGAATAGAGCCATCAGATGCCACTCACTATTGGCCTCCTGAACTGCCTGAACCTGAGTTCTCCTACTCAACGCATCTCCCACGGTGTTTCCCTTTCCCGGCGTATAGGAAAGCTCGAAATAAAAAGACTGAAGATACTCGACCCACCTGCGCTACCTCAGATTCAGATCACGCTGAGTGAAGATATACTTGAGACTCTTATGGTTAGTGAAGACCACAAAGTGCTCTCCTAGAAGATAGTGTATTCAACAGTGCAAGGCATGAACAACAGCTGCCAACTCCAGATCATGCGTAGTGTAGTTCCTCTCATGTGGCCTCAACTGCCGAGACCCATACGCAACGACTCCATCTCCCTGCATAAGCACAGCTCCCAGTCTGATACCCGAAGCATCACAGGAAACAATGTAGCTCTTGCCTGGCTCTGGCAAGACTAGTATTGGTGCTGACATCAACTTCTCTTTCAGCTCCTGAAAGGCTGACTCACAAGAATATGACCATGAGAACTTCACCCCCTTCTTGGTAAAACCTATCAAGGGTGCTTCTAAATGAGAAAAGTCCTGAATGAAATATTTGTAGTATCCAGCCAGCCTTAGGAAACTCTGTACCTCAAAGATGTTCTTCGGATTCTCCCAGTAAACTACAACTCTCACTTTCTCTGGGTCCACTGATACTCCTTCCTCTGAGATGACGTGACCCAAGAAGTGAATTTGATCCATCCATAAGTGGCACTTCGAGAGTTTAGCATAAAGTCGATGCTCTCTTAGTGTACTCAGAATGATCTTAAGATGTGTGGCATGGTCGTGTCGAGTGTGAGAGTACACCAAGATATCATCCACAAAGACCACGATGAAGGAATCCAAGTAAGGATGGAACACTCAGTTCATCAGTGCCATGAAAACTGTCGGTGCGTTCGTGAGATCGAACGGCATGACTGTATATTCGTAAAGATCATACCTGCTCCTGAAGGCTGTCAGAGGTATATCTGATGATCTAACGTGCAACTGATGATAATCGGACCTCAAGTTGATATTCTAGAACACCCGGGCTCCTCGAAGCTGATCGAAAAGGTCATCAATCCTCAGAAAAGGATATCGGTTCTTGACCGTCAATTGGTTCAGCTTCCGATAATCCACACAAAGCCGAAGGGTACCGTCTGCCTTCTTTGCAAACAGAACAGGCGAACCCCAAGGAGAAGTACTAGGTCGGATGAAACCCTTATCCTGTAGCTCCTCCAACTGCTTCTTGAGCTCCTGCAACTCAGGTGTGGCCATCCTATAGGGAGGAATGGACACTGGTGCCGCTCCTAGCATGATCTCAACAGAGAAGTCTACCTCACGCTCTGGAGTTAAACCCGAAAATTCCTCTAGAAAGACATCCCTGAAGCGATCCACCACAGGAGGAAAGTACAACTGTGGAGTCCCCTGATCATCCAGATAAAGACTAGAAATCTGGGTTGTCACCCCTCCTAGCCCATGATGCTCGAGTCCTTCCCGACTCGCCCAAACGTCCCATTTGCCTCTATGAAGGAAATATTCACCCTCTGGTGAAACGAAACTCACTCTACGGTGATAACAGTCGACGACTGCCTGAAAGGGAATCAACTAGTCCATGTCGAGGATGAAATTATAGCCTGTCATCTCTAGGACATAGATATCACATAAGAAGTGATACCCTGCAACCTCGAGAGGGAACTCTCTACACTGGCGTACACTAGATGTCCTCGTTCCCAAAGGTGTGTCTAGTTTCAATGAGTCGGAAGAAGAAAAGATGCAGAGTCCAAGGCTCTCCACAATGGAAACAGAGATAAAACTATGCGTAGCACCAGTATCGAAAAGAGTTGAAGATAAAATCAAGGCTACTAAAATCTTACCTCGAACAGTAGAAGGGTCGGGATCCTGCTCGTGATAAGTCTGCTCCGCGGCGAAAGACTGGCCTGTGCCGCGGCCCTGCGCCCCTGGCTGACCACTCTGAGTTGAACCACCCTGCTGGTGCTGAGGAACTGGTGGCTGACTGCCACGGCCTCGACCTCCACCTCGGCCCGAACGACCGGAAGAACTCCAGTTCCCCGACTGGTGAGAAACTGGCGGTGCTGCTCCTGTACGAGGAGTCATGGAAGAACCCTGGTCACCTGCTGCTGGTGAGAAAACCTGGCAGAAACGCTGAAGGTGACCCATCTTGCTGCATGATCGGAACTCCATGGGGTCTCTCTGGCACTGCAGCCTCGTGTGCCCTGTCCGGCCACACTGGTAGCATGTCACTTGGCTGCCGGAAGATGCGTCTCGCTTCCTCGAATCACCGCATGTAGTCTCCCTACGGCGCTTTTTGCTGTCATCTGAACGAAAGCTAGCTCTAGAAGAAGAACCACCCTGCCTCACAGCTCTAGAGTCTCTTAGATTGCGCTCCATAATCAGTGTCTGGTTGACGATGGAAGTAATGGAAGTCAGCTGGAAGATGTTCACCTGCGAGCGGATCTCCCACCTGAGTCTATCCTCAAACTTCCTCACCAAGAACACCCCACTCCCATCCCGAATGGGTGTAAAACACTGCATCTCAGTGAAACGAGAGGAATAATCCATGACAGATAGAATACCCTACTCTAATCTCATGAACTCCCGGGCTCGATCAGCCCTCAGGGTATCCGGGTAGAAGTAGTCATAGAACACGCACTGGAACTCCTCCCAAGTCATAGCCTGCTGCTGACCCGCCTGTGAGATCATGTCCCACCACCTCTTGGCGGAGTCTCGGAGCATGTAGGTGGCGAGATTGACCCGCCTCTCTGTAGGCATCTCCAGATGCTCGAAAATAGTTAGCATGGCTTCCAGCCATGACTCCGCAGCCTGAGGTCCTCCCTCCCCCAAGAACGTGGGAGGATGCTGCTGCTGAAAGACCCGCGTTAAGTCTACCATAGACGAGGCAGGAGGCGGTGCTCCCTGGAAGGCCTGCATCATCCTCATGAAACCTTCCCTGAACTGCGCATCAGCGCCTACAACTGGTACAACAACCGGTGCCAAGGCTGGCTCATCTGGGGGATCGACAGGAAGTCCTTGATCAGCCCTGTCTGGCGTCTGATCACTGCCTGAAAACAGACGTACGACCGGAGGACGTCTCGGAGGCATAGCTCTGAAAGATCAAAAGCACACCTTAGATCAGGAAAACAAGGACAGAGAACACAAGAGTACAAACGGGAATAGGGGAAGAAAAACACACAAGATTGCAAAACACGACTACACAACGTGTATAAAACTACACGACGTCATTTAGAACCACTGACATGGGCGTGTACTCCTGCCCTACAAGTCATGTACACCTCAAACTACACGGCATGTTAACAACCACACACGGCATGTACATGAAAACTATTCCCCTACCCGAGTCTCCTGACACGGCCAACCCACACGGTCCGAATCAACCCGAGACTACACAGCGTGTTCGAAACAAACACGACGTGCACTAGACAAGGCTTTGGCGGTCCGTGTTGTTGAGTACACGGTCATCTACATGGATGGTCCTTACACGGCGTGCTCCGAACAAGCATGGCGTGCATAGGAAAAGGAGACACCGTCCCGTGTTGTTCGTGACATGTCCAGGTACCTGGGAAAGACTACACGGCATGTTCCAAACAAACACGACATGTAGAAAGGAAGGTAACACTGGCCCGTGTTGTTCGTGACATGGCCGGGTACCTGGACAGGACTACACGATGTGTTCGCTATGGACACGGCGTGTTCTACCCAAGCTTCTTCGGCCCGTGTTGTTAGTGACACGGCTGGGTACACGGCTCCGAACTCACATGGAATGTACCAATGGTACACAGCATGTTCCTGAAGTTACTCCCACGACACCGTGTTCTTCTCACACGGTCAGTGACACAGCCTGAAAACTACACGGTGTGTATCTAAAAAGTACACGCCATGTATTCTGGGTTTTCTGGTCAGTAGCTCAGAAACTGCGTAGAATTCCAGAAACACTAAAAACAAGGGAAGGGATGCCAATTTCCGATCTGTGAGGGGCCATAACACCTCAAGAACCAAAATTTGGTGTTAATTTTAAGCAAGAAACAAAACAACAGTTTTCTAACATAGTAGCATAGAATCTATCAAGCAACTATCACAACAGCATGCATAATCTACACTAAGTCTATCACAACAGCATGCAGTCGCTAATGCACCCTAGATGGCATGGCACGAATGAATGACATGTGATTTATACAAGTACCTATATGATGCATGAGACGGCATACCCTCATCTCATCGGGTTGCGACAGAAATAGAATCTTAATATCAAAACAACAATAGCACAAGCCATGTGAATCACTCTAGGTGAAACCAGGTCAACCATAAAATCTCAAAACCAGAAACTGCAATTAACGAGGTAGTATGGATTTTCCCTGTACACAGGTTAGCTACTCCCGAGCACAGCTTAATTCCAAGTACCGAATCCGTCCTATCCCTGGCTAAGGTCTCCAAATAGTAAAGCAAGAGAAAAGAACTCATCTGATACCACTTTGTAATGTCCCGAGTCCGGAGCCCCTCCACTGGTGCCCCGTACCCAGTTCGCCACATGACCTCAAGCGTGTTTCCCCGAACGCCATAGGATACCGACTAGCAGTTAGGGACTTGGTGAGTTGGTGGGGAAACTATGCCCTCATTCGTTAAGGTATACAAGGTAAGAAAACAACAATAAACAGCAGAAGCAGTAAACAACATGCATACCAACAGAAACCAACAGCGGAAGTAATTTAAATATATAGCTATGATGACAATGATGCAGCGGGTACATGTATCTAAGGAAAACAACAAAAACAACAACGTGCTGAAATACAAATGAAACCAAGTGCAAAAGAAAACAAATTAAGCTCCTCAGCATCACGATCAACGGCTCGGTCCCATGCTCCCCAGCTCCTGGTGCAGTCAAGATCCTGAAGTAGAAGGGCGCTTGCCCTTATCTATACCTGCAGCAACATAGTCTGTTTGGGCCCAAAAGCATGGCCCAGACAGGGTGTGAGATACAATCCCAGTAGGAAATCACCCAAATATTTGTTCCTAACAGTCAATGAATACATGGCAGTAAATAAACAAGAAGCAGTAAATAGGAAATCACAAGAAGCTACAATCCACAACTCTAACAAGTAAAGCACACAAGTAAGAAGTCAACAACAAGAAGAAAATAGGTAACCCTCTGGGTAGCTCTCACAATCTAACCCCTATGGTTCAACCTCTAAGTACTAGCAACCCTCTGGGAGGAACACACAGTCTCACCCCTCTGGTTTAGCTATGTAATTAAGCAGACTCTTTGGGGAAGCACTCACCGTCAATTCCCCCTATAGTCTCGTATCGTGCTAAAGGATCTCTGGAGAAGCACTCAACATCAATTCCCCCTGTGGCCCGCATCATAGTTAAAGACACTCTGGAGAAGCCCTTCCATCAATTCTCCTCTTAGGCCTGCATCGTGATTAAAAAGAAACTCTAGAGAAGTCCTTCCGTCAATTCTCTCTTTGGTCTACTACTCTAGGTTCTCACAGTCCTGAGTATAACTAAACATGATCAGCGCATGCATATCATCCAAGTAAACCTCAAGAACTACTTGGCTATCAACTAAGGCTCAACAGCAATACCAAAACAACAGTCCACAATCCTACAACTAGGCATGGAAAAGAAAACTGAGCACAAACAAAATACTCTAATCACAAGCAATAACTTCTACTAAAGCAATCAAGAAAATAAGGAAAGTAACAAGGGAAAAGTAGGAAACATGCAATACCCCGTTCAAGGGTATTGGTGGAAATTGCAACAAATATTCATCAACTTTCTATGGAAAGGCACAAATCACCTACCTTGATCCTAGGAGATTAATATACGCAAACCTCGACGACAGATTCCCCTTAGAACGATGTAGATCTGAGAAAACGCACAAAACGCTCATCCTATGATAACTTGGAAACCAGGAGGAATCAAGAAACAAGGCTAAAGCAGAAGGAAGAACTCACCGTTGTGATTCCAACGCAACTGACCGTGCTCGAATCGGAGAACGGGCGGCGAGGCGGTCATCCGTCGAAGATCCGGTCGTACGATCGCTTCCGGACGGTCGAAAACTGAAGAAGAAGACGAATATGGGGGTTAGACGCGACCCTAGTCCATTTAATGAAAAAAAAAAATTACACGGCATGTACTTCAATTTTTCCGTACTCCGAATTAACCGGCCTCCACCTCGGCCTTACACACCGTGTGTGTGGCCCGGGCACGGCCAACACATGGCATCGAGCTAGGAAGAGTACACGGCGTGTACTTAGAAAGTACACGGCGTGTACTTCTGAAATTTCCAAAAAATTCATTTTTCTCAAAACCCCAGAAAAAGGAAAAACATACCTGAAAAGAGATTCGGGTTCTTACACCAAGGTAAGTGTTATGTATTTTTTAATGAAATGGTTATTCCTAGTGAGATAGGAAACTTTATTAACTCCCTTATGCATGAAAATTGACCGTCTTAGGCTATTGTGTAAATAATGTAAATTATTAACCCATAGAACATGTGATGGAAAAGAATTTAGTAATGAATATGGTAGAAATGATAAAAATGGAAATAATGATGAAAATGATTAAAGTAAATATTGAAAAATATAGGCACCTGAGTTGTCTTTTGGTTTACCTTGTAATTTATTTCATGATTACATGCACTATTATTTTAGACTGGATATGTTTTAGACACCATTGGTGGTGGCCTACTAAGTTTTACTCACACCCTGCTCAGGCCACCATTGGGTACCCGAGCAGACTTCATTATTGCAGGTAAGGACAAGGGAAAAGCCCTATGTTAGGGAGTTGAGTTTGGATTGGGATGTGTGTGGTTGAGGATCTAAACGTGAATTTATGGCCCATCTTTTGGATTCAGTTTTTGGTCTTTCTTTTGGGTTTTCTTTCACTTTTGTCACTTTTAGCATGACACGATATATCTATCAATTAGTTGTAATTGTACCCATTTGGGAAATGGTTGGTAATGCATGTTTCTGGTTATTTTCTCATTGTTTAATTTATTTCATATTTTATATTCTATGGATTACTATGGTAAAGATGTTATAGTCTCCCCACATGACCTTTAGACCCTCGTTTCTAGTCATAAACCTCTGGAGTATGGGGAGGATCGCTTGAGGTCATGTGACGACTTGGCTCGGGACACCAGTTTAGTGGTTTTCGGATCGGGTGCATTACAAATTGGTATTATAGTGGTTATTTTTTATGGTATTATTATTTTTTATGGTAGAAGGGAGGTTAGTATGTGTCAGGCATTATCAATTAACTCATTCTTTGTAGTATATTACCCATGTACAACAGAAAAACCAGGTCACCCAAGGTGGGAATTATTGTTCTTTATGTGTGTTGTTATAGTTGGATAATATTTCACCATTGGGTGATGAAATTATTGTGTAATGTGATTGAATTTTGATATTTTTCTCATGGATGGAATGTCATGAGGTTGTTCATTCATGCATCATTATAGGCACCTAGGGCTACAGGTGGCATGCATCAAGATAGAAACACACATAATGGGTGTGTGGGACATGAAGGGTATAATGAATCTTGATTTCTTTAAATTTAAATAAAATGGTGTCTAATAAAGATGATTCAAATGGGTAAATGGAAAGAATTTAAATGAAGGGTTAAAGAATAGTTTATTTAAAGAAACATTATAAATAGGTTAAAAATTTTGGTAGTGATAAATTGTAAAGATTGAATGGTGTATAAAAGATAAAGATTTACATCATAAGGGTAAAATGGTTAAATAATTGTTATTTTTTAGGGTTGTGAATGAGTTAAAATAATGGTTGTAATAATTTTTAAAATGGGAAAAGTGCATAAAGGGGAAATATTTTCATTGTGAAGTTAGGGATGGTAAAATAAGATGGTGTATAATGAAATACATGTATCTATGATAGTTGGATTACCCAATGTTGACTATGATCCACAATATTAATGTTTGAGGGTAGCATTATAGATGTAATCACATCCATTGGGATAGTGTATGTGGAGTGGGTTTAGTATGGAAGGTAGTGTATTTTTTGTTTTGGTATACACTGATTGGAATTCCCTTGAGATGTTTGTTTATGAAAATGTTTTGAAATATGAATCTGGATAAGTAGGGATTTTTTGGAAATGTTGGGTGAATAGAACGTTCTAATGTGTGAACCTTTGGGTTTTCAAAATGGTGAAGTTAATTATAAAAGAATTTGTGATGATGGAATCTTTGGTGAAGGATGGTATTGATTATTCCTTATGTTCCTTATCTGACCCTTGTATGGGTGATTCGGGCAGTGAGAGTACCCTAGGATGAGACCTTGATTATATATTGGGAGACCTTTATGAGTCTCGATGTGTGGATAAATGGGTGTTACATTCTATTCTTCTGTAAGGGTTGTGACCTTGAGGTTTTGAGATGTTTTCTGATAAGGTGAAGGTGGTAACCCTTGTGGGTTGTAATTTTATGGGTTTTACTTTGGATTTAAGAATGAGTGTCTTGGTTGTAGTGTCGTTAGTGATGGGTGTTTTGTAATGGGAATGGTGACTCGGGTGGTTTTAGACCTTGTGAGTTGTGTTTTGGATCCTAGAGTTAGTGTTTTGGATTGTGGTGTTATTGTATGTGTGTGAGCATGTTTGGGGTGAAACCTAAATTGAACATTATTGAGGTACTTGGATGCAGTGTTCCAGGATGGGGGGAAGTAGATCCACCCATGAGTGAAAACTTATTAGAAGTTTGGTGCGTGGTTCCTAAATAGAGTGGGGCTAGTGACTTGTTGCCCTTACCCTGGTTGTGAATTTAGTATCGTTCGATCCTCAAGAGTGATCTGTGAGATTGGTTAGTAGTCTTTTCAATGATCTTGGGTGAATGAGGCATGGATGGATGTTTTTGGATTTGGAAAGGTGTATATTGGATTAGGGGGCTATGTGGGAAGGTCAATGGTTTGGGGAGATGCGACTCGAGTTGTGATGATAAGTCGGTAGTCTTGGTAAAGTTAAGGGTGACCTTATGGGAGGTTATCCTAGTGTTATAGGTTCCTTGGAATATAAATCATGAGAGATTATTCAGAGGTGGAATCAATACTTAATGAGTACCATCAAGTTTTGGTAGCTAATATGGTTGTTCCCTAGATCATTAAAAAGGTCACATGGGAGATTGTGGTTGGTGTAAGGTTAGTTATAAAGGATTTTATCATTTGGATGTCTGGCCTATCTGTTTTAATGATGATTAATGGAAGCCTTGATGGCAGGGTTAGATGCTTTCATTATGAAGGTGACACGCAAGGTGAGGGTGGTCATGTGGTTTGGCATGTTCGCATGAATGTTATGGTTTTTGGGTGAAATGTTTAGAATTCCTTAAGGCTAATGGGGCTGATGGACTAGGAGGCATGGTCATATGAGTAAGAGGGCATTGGGATAGGCTCTGGTGATGTTGTATTCTATGATCTAAAGATGGTTTAAGTATGTGTTCATAGGAGGGTGTGAGGCCTTGAGGGCTCTGATGAGGTCCAAATGTGGACACATGTTGGTAAGGCATGAGTCCATTTGGGATGGGAAAATAGGTGGCTTGGGATAAGTGCATGTTATTCTCTATGAAACCAAAGATGGAAGTGTGGATATGTGAGAGACCTTCAGTTTTGGTTGGTATGGTGGAACGTTGTGTTTCGATTGTTAACTTCCAGGGTTTTCCCGAAAGGAATCGATTGGTTTTGTGGTAGTAGTGCCAAAGGAAACATTGGTTCACAGCTGTTTGGTGGGTGGTCATAGAGCAGTGGTGAGTCTTTGTTGGAAATCATGCTTGAGCAGTGGTGGTTAAGCACTGATAAGATGTGTATGAGCAGGGAAGCCCAAAACTCTTGGTAGGTCATGGTGTCCCATAGTGGTAGGTAACATCAGTTTTGGATAAGTTTTGGTAGTGTTCTTAGACAACTTCTTAGCATAATTTTATCTAGTGATGATCATGATCAACATCTTAACATCATCCCAGGTACACTAAGAAATATATGGCTTTACGCAAAGTGAATTGAATTTTTTTGGTTTGGATGTGGGATTTCATATTTTTTGTGCTCGTGGAGTAGTATATGTGGAGCTAGATGGTAGAATTTACACCATCAATAGTTTGTGGGTGAGGTCCTCGGGATGGAATGGGTGTCAACGAACATCATGGGTGTCGTTCATGGAAGTTGGGAATGGGTATTAGATGATGTTTGTTTTGGTTGTTTTGGGAAAATATTAATGGCCACATCCAAGTTCTGGGGTCCATCTTATGATCCAAACGTTAACCTTGGTGGTTGGATTTTTTTTAGGAAAGCGATAGTGATGGAACTCCTAAGGTGGGGAGTGATAATTTAGTCTTGGATATGTGGAGTTGAGAAAGGATTTGATATGGTGGAATCAATATTCCAATGTAAAACCTGTAAGGTTCACATTAGGCTCCTTGTAAGGGGGTAAGGTGGGGCATGGATGTGGTGGTTGGTCGATCCAAGCGTTGGATTTGATCTCAAGGAGGTTTTAAGAGGAATATAAAATTCATGTTTAAGAATCATTGATGTCATGATAATTTAGGTTTAGTGTTAAAACCTCAATGGAGATTGAGCATGGAATTTGGTATGTGTGATTGAGTGACCATGGAGTGTCCTTAGGTGTGAAGGCATCTTGGTCAAGTGATGTAATGATGTTCCAATATAGAATTTGATCATTTCTAGGATTATTTAGCTAGTAATAGCTCGACTCGGCTAAGAAAAGGGACGAGAGTGGTGAGTTGTAAACCTCCTTTGGTAGATGTTTTGGAGTGGAAACTATATTCCGATTTTGTAAATGGTTTTTGAGTGAGAACCTTATCATTTGTAGTCAATGTATAGATGGTGTAAGTGTTGTGTTGGGAGTTTTTATGGGTGTGGTAGATCATGATAATGGTATGGATGGTGTAGGGATTCCCTTCTGGGTGGTTTCAACGGCACGACTGGATGCCAATATAGGGTGGAGTCCTTATAGATTTTTGGGCATGGTGAGTTGGGGACACGTCAAGTATGTTTTGAAAGTTGAGTTGAGGATCTAGTTATCTTTATTTGATATTAGAGGTTCCAACCTTAATCGTAAACAATTCCCAAGAACCAAAAAATAATCATATAACATGAATAATTTCATAAAAACATTGCTTTTGAATTTTGTAAAACAGAATTTAAAAGGAGGATTTTAAAATAAAATCCTCTTAGAAATATCATATAATTCAAGTGAGACTTAATAGAGTGGATGGAATATGTATACACAATGTATATAAACATAATTAAACATAATATAAACAAAAATCATCACACAAACAATTTTAATACCATATAAATAACGAAGTATAAGGTTAACCCAAATAATGGAAATCAGGTTAAGAATTCACTTACCTCGGGTTTGTCTTACTTAAAACTTGTTTAAACATCCTGTATAATGGTTAAAAGAGTGTTATTAATATCTAAAAGAAACATATACATCTTTATAATACCTTATATGATCATTTCATTACATCATTTCACTCTTTAATTGTTAGTATTTTGTTCCTTGCATTGTTTTGGGTGCGTTCTTTACATGATTTCCATGATCGGTTCATGATGGATATTCTTGTCGATTGGAAGTGAAACTTTAGAATTGGAATGGAGTGGTATTTAAATATTTCCATAACAATAAATTATACCATTTATCATTTTTAACTCCTTTATGAGGATGCTTCAAGAGTTAAAACATTATTGATATTGATTTAGGTTATTTTGGTGATTCTTCGATCGTAAAGAACTTATTTTGTTTTATAAATTAATAACATGTGTAAAAAATGATTCCATAACATTATATAAGATATAATACATAAATTATGATGAGTCTTCTATAAAAATGACTAAATCTAGAATATGTAAGATACTGGATCACTCATGCCTCTTCGATAAGGGGAGGTGAGGAAAGAAGAGGAATAGAAAAGAAAATGAAAAGAAAAGAAAGAAAACAAAAGAGGATGTTTACCTCTTGATCTCTTCTTCTTGAGATCTTTCTTAAAGCCTTTGGTTTTGGAATTTTGGTGAGACCAGAATATCTAGGATGTGGGAAAGATCCTTGGGAGGATTATTGGGAAGAACTTAGTTAAGGCTCAAGGCTTGAGAGGTGTGTTAGGAAGAAGGGGATGAGGGTGGTATTTATAGTGGAGGATAGAATGTATTTTACATTATTTTAATCATTATTATAATATTTTTGCTCAAGACTATGAATAGTATTAATTCATGTAACCCCAAATAGTAATAATGGTATGTGAGTTTGAACCAAGTGGTCTTACATCATCCTTGCATCATCTATGATGCAGTAAATCAAGTATTTAGCATTTATCGTATTTTATCGTATTTTACTATTCATCAAAAATTCTAGAATTTTAGAAAATTCTCAAAAATTCACCCTAATCATTTCTCAACGTGTAGAATTAAAAAATGAACTCCATTTTTGGAAAATAATTTTCTAAATATTATTAATTTAATTTTTAAATAAAATCATAATTTATTCAAAAATAACAATTTTAAATCTATAACTCATTTTTTAACACCTTGAAAAATTAATCAACATATCATTATATTATATCCTTAAGAAAATAAAATAATGATATGATTTACTATTCATAAGGGTAGTATTACTATTTTTTTTAAAAGGTTGGGGCCGAAGCCTCATTTTTATTAATAAACCAAAGAAAAGACCTCTTTTAACTGGGTAGAGGGAGACTCATTACATAGCCCGAAGGCCGAGTGGGCTTGTAGCCCATTACATAGCCTGTAGGCCCAAATTTTTGGCCAAATTTCTATTCTGTGAATAGTAACCCAGCTGCTACAGTACCCGCATAGTACCTTTGGCGCTACAGTGCCCTGCCGCCGCTATAGTACCAGCCGATCAATAGTACCGCCGCTGCTACAGTACCCGCTACAGTGCTGCTACAGTAACCTGTGCCTAATGGGTTTTGAACCCCCATTTTTCATGTAGTATTACGGGGTGCTTACCACTAAGCTAAACCCCAACTACAAGGTTCATATTACTATTCATATCACTATAGCATCCCGCCTTTTTATAACATAAACTTTCATTACATTACACAAAACTGAGGATCTTTAAGGTCTAGTGTCTTGGAAACTAGGAACAAAATACATGAAAAAAACATAAAACATTATTCTTAAACACTTGAAAGGATTATCCTTAAGTTCATCCTAGGTTCATTACTGCATCTCATAACCTGGGAACATACATCAAAAGAAAGGGTGAGCAGAAGGCCCAGTAAGGGAAACAAGAGGAACATTTTACATGTGAACTTGAGATACTTCAATAAGGACATGAAAAGAACTTTAAGGCATGAGAAAGAAATCATGAGGCATTTCATAATAAAAATAACATTTTCCATAACTTGAAGATGTGGCTACATCATTTAACATAGACAATCATGAACATATCACCAAGTTCCATCCCCAAGGTGTCATTTGAAAATTACCAAGGTTATTCACCAAGGTATCGTGAAAATTGTAATCTCTAGTGGTTACATCATTACCCAATGCATTGGAGCGCTATCAGGGCGCACCCTTAAATTTGCCTTTATTATCATGTGATCCACATATATCATCATCAAAAATTTCATAAATAACCCACATAGCATAAAATAAATGGGTTTCATTTCATAATCATAACGTTTTAAAAACTGCTTTAAAGACATGATCTTTACGGCACTTTAAACCCACGGAAGGGAAAGTGGGTCTCATGTATGTAAATCCCAGAATTTAAAATAGAACATTTTTTATATATGTGAATACCCTTGTAGAAATAATATCTTTGAGTATTCACTTTATAACATAAAATAATTTTGAGAAAAGAGAGAGAGGCATTTTGAGACGAAAATTTTGCAGCATAACGGCTATGTTTCGGGGTTTTAGAAAACATTGAAAAGAGAGGGGACATGGGTCACCCACTCATAAATGATCCATAAAATAGTAAGGGGATAGAATAAGAAGGATATATGGACATGGTAATGAAATTTTAAGGACATGCCATTTGAAATGAAAAACATGGAAGGAAGACAAAAATTAGATTTCTCTTATGAAAATTCGGCAGCCTAACGGCGTCACTTAAACTTCAATAAAAAGAATTGACAAGATCAAATAGGGTCCCTCATCATATGATCATAATATATCAGTATGATAGATATAGAGATCATACCCCATCATAAAAAAGGAACTCGAAAGACTTGAAATGAAAATCGAACTTGAAAAATGAGAAGGGTGAAAGAATCCCTTAAAAATTCGGCAGCCTAACGGCGTCACTTAAACATTCATAAAATGAAATGATGAGAGTAAGAGGGGATCGCTCATCATATAAACATGAAAAGGGCAGTAAGAGGAATATAAAAGAACATCCTATCACATAAGAACATGGATCATAAAAGGAATGACATAAAAAGGATTACATGAAAAGAAAGAGAGAGGTCGGATCCCTTACCTTAAAACGTGACTCTTGAAACTCAAAGTTTTGGACCTTGAGGGCTTGGGGGAACCTTGGGAGGACTCCTTGGAAGGTAAGAAGACCATAACTTCTTTGGGGGAGAGTTGGGAGTGAAAACTAAAGGAGTAAAGGGTGGGTATTTATAGGGAAAGTGAGGGGACAAGGCAATAATGGCCAAGGGACACCTCACATGTGCTTTTCTCAAACCCATGTGCTCTCCCTTGGCATTTATCAAGGAGTTAGGCCACATGGGGACCCCAAAACAATAATTCATCACCCTTGTCCGGCCAACCCTTAAAATATCTCATGACATCATCATGACACAGTTATGATGTCATTAAACATACCGAAACCCTAAAACTGTATTTTTACTATTCACTGAAAATTCAACTTTCTCAGAAAAATCCCAAAATTTCACCTTAACCAAATATCAATGCTCTGATTTCAAAAATGAAATCCATTTTATAAAAATAATTTTCTAAATATTTTTAATTTAATTTTTAAATAAAAACACTATTCATCGAAAATTCATTTTTTTCAGAAAAAACCCCAAAAATTACCATAACATAATATCGATGCTTTGAGTTCAAAAATAAAGTCATTTTTATAAAAATAATTTTCTAATTATTTTTAATTAAATTTTTAATTAAAAACACTATTCATCCGAAAAAACTAATACTTGAATAATAATTTATGAAACCGTTATTTACCCATTTTATTGAATCACATTACTTAATCTAGGTGTCTAAATTATATTAAAACTTTCTTTGATTGAAATTACTAATCCATTTGGTCACATTACTAATCCTAAGCGTAAAATCACTATTCATAATTTACTATTCATCAAAAATTAAGTTGATCTTATTAGACTCCAAATTCCTTACTGAACACTTTTTTAGAAGACCATTTTTTGAAAATCATTACACATCATTAGTTATTTAGGGTTTACATAAATATTTTAAAATATCCTTTTTTCGAAATTCATCAATAAAATACATTCTAAAATTATCTGGACATTTGAAATTTCACAAACATCACTAAAGGAAGACATCTCAATTCATTCGTCCCAAAGGATTACACAAAGAATCTAGGGTCTCGTCACATAGCCCCTTATAACACCGGCATAAGACCTAAGTGTAAGGTGTGCTATGGTGAGAGAATCTGAGGGAGGCTTAGATAACATTGCCCTAGTAGTAATCTCTACTAACTTGAACTTCTCTCGTAGGCGTTTCTGTTCAAGCTTGACACGCTGGAGTTCAGCTTGGGCTTGGTCCAAAGCGAAGCCCACAGATGCTACCTCCTTCCCAAGCTCTGATAAGTGGGATTCATAAGGGTCGAGTCTACTGGATGAAGCCATCAACTCATCTTTCTGCATTAACCATTAACATCTTATTAAGTCATTAAGAGTAAGTTAATATACTACTCAAAAAGATTGGGTCGTTACATTCTTCCCCCCTTAAGAAATTTTGTCCCCAAAATTTACACTTGAGGCCTAGTCGAAAAGGTGAGGGTACTTTTGCTTCATTGTTTCCTCCAGCTCCCAAGTCGCTTCTTCATATTTGTGATTCCTCCACAACACTTTCACAAGGTGGGTAGTCTTGTTTCATAGAACCTTGTCTCTACGGTCCAAGATCTCCACTGGCTGCTCCTCATAAGAGAGGTCATGTTCAAGTTGTACCACCTCTGGGTTCAGTACATGCGAAGGGTCAGGTATGTACTTCCTCAAGAGAGATACATGGAAGACATCATGAACTTGAGCTAGGTTCGGTGGAAGTGCTAGACGATTGGCCACTGCTCCTATGCGATCAAGGGTTTCATAGGGGCCAATGTACCTAGGGCTGAGCTTCCCTTTCTTCCCAAACCGCATGACTCTCTTCCATGGAGAAATTCGAAGGAAGACTTTGTCACCAACACCAAACTCCAAGTCCCTTCGACGATTGTCAGCATAGCTCTTCTGCCGACTCTGAGCAGCCTTTATGTGTTGTTGGATGGCATGAACTTGTTCTGTCATCTCTTGCACGAGATCAGGCCCAAGAAGCTTCCTCTCACCAGTTTCATCCCAACAAGTAGGAGTTCTACACCGCTTTCCATACAGAGCTTCATAGGGTTCCATCTGAATACTCGCATGGAATCTGTTGTTATAGGAGAACTCCACTAATGGGAGGTGTTGATCCCATCCACCTTTAAATTCCATTGAGCATAATCTCAACATGTCTTCGAGTGTCTGAATAGTCCTTTCAGATTGGCCATCAGTTTGAGGATTATAGGTCGTACTAAAATTCAATTCAGTATTCAGAGCATGCTGAAGACTTCACCAGAATTTTGATGTGAATCTTGGGTCACGATCAGATACGATGGATAGTGGTACCCCATGCAGCCTTACCACTTCCTTCACGTATATCTTGGAAAGCTGATCCAGAGAGAAATCTTCCCGAATAGAGATAAAATGGGCTGTCTTGGTGAGACGGTCCACAATAACCCATATCGCATTGTTTCCTTTGGATGTTTTCGGGAGACCAGTTACAAAGTCCATAGTGATATTATCCCACTTCCATACTGGTATGGGTAGCGGTTGTAATACCCCCTTAGGAAGTTGTCATTCTGCCTTTACTTGCTGACACACCAGGCACCTTGTAGTGTAATCGGCAATCTCCCTCTTCATGTTATCCCACCAATAATGATCACGAAGGTCTCTATACATCTTAGTGCTTCCTGGATGTATAGAGAAAGTAGAGCTATGAGCTTCATCCATCAGTTCTTTCTTTATCTCCGGAATAGATGGGACACATAGTCTTGTATGAAATTTCAATACACCTTCTTGATCAATATTGAAATCAGGGAACTTATCATCCTTTACAGCCTCCAACTTCTCCTATAGCAAAGGATCTTCTTTTTGAGCCTTCTTGATCTTCTCTAGTAATGAATGTTGAGAAATCATTTGGGATAGGGTTGATGATGTCCCTTTCCTTATAATTCCCATGTCCAGTTTTACTAGATCTTTAATCAAGGGATCTCCCAGGATCCCCATTGTTGCCAGAACAACAGGATCTTTCCTGCTTAACGCATCCGCGACTTTGTTTTCTCTTCCAGGGTGATAATGAATTGAACAATCATAGTCTTTAATAAGCTCCAACCATCTCCTTTGTCTCATGTTCAATTCTTTCTGAGTGAAAATATACTTTAGACTTTGGTGGTCAGTGTATATATCACATTTCTCCCCATAAAGATAGGGCCTCCATATCTTTAGAGCAAAAACAACTACCGCCAGCTCTAGATCATGCGTAGGATAATTCTGCTCATGAATCTTCAACTGTTGAGATGCATAAGAAATTACCTTGTCATTTTGCATGAGGACGCACCCAAGCCCTTTCAGAGATGCATCGCTAAAAATAACGAATCCTTCTCTGATAGAGGGTAGTGTTAACACAGGTGCAGTAACGAATCTCTTCTTCAGCTCTTGGAAACTTTCCTCGCATTCCTTTGTCCAGATGAACTTAACCTCTTTTCGAGTCAACTTGGTTAGTGGATTAGAAAGTCGTGAAAACTTTTTCACAAACCTCCTATAATATCCCGCTAAACCAAGGAAACTACGAATCTCAGTTACTGTTGTGGGTTGAGGCCACTCCTCCACAACCATTATCTTTGTAGGGTCAACCGAGATTCCTTCATTGGTTACGATGTGCCCCAAGAAAGCCACTTGTTGTAACCAAAACTCACACTTGCTGAACTTCCCAAAGAGCCTCTCCTTCCGTAGAGTTTTCAAAATAACCCTCAGATGATCTTCATGTTCCACACGACTTTTTGAATATATAAAAATATCATCAATAAAAACTACCACAAAGTTATCAAGGTAGTCCTTAAAGACTCTATTCATCAAATCCATGAAAATAGCAGGAGAATTAGTCAAGCTGAAGGGCATAACAGTAAACTCATAATGCCCATATCTTGATCGGAAGGCAGTCTTTGGAATATCTTCCTTCTTCACCCTCAGTTGATGATAACCAGATCGAAGGTCAATCTTAGAGAAGAATTGAGCCCCACGAAGTTGGTCAAATAAATCATCAATTCTTGGAAGAGGATATATGTTCTTCACTTTGATCCCGTTCAGTTCTCTATAATCAATGCATAGCCGCATTGATCCATCCTTCTTCTTCACAAAGAGAAATGGTTCTCCCCAAGGAGACACACTTGGTCGGATAAACCCCTTCTCCAATAAGTCTTGGAGTTGTTTCTTTAGCTCTTCTAGATCCACATTTTCCATTCTATACGGAGTCTTTGATATCGGTTGAGACCCAGGTACGAGTTCAATGGAGAACTCTACCTCTCTTTCTGGGGGAGGTCCAAGTAACTCCTCAGGAAATACATCCATGTATTCCTGAACAATCGAAACATCTTCAATTTGTATGCTCCCTTTCCCTTCTTCCTCATCACCGATTAACTCCATAAAGAAAGCTATAGGAGGTGCTTCTAGATAGGGATCAGTTCGGGATATCTCTCCTTGGAAGATAATTGTAGGTCGTTTATTCAAGACTACTGATATTTCCTTACTTCTGCATTTGATCTTAGCATTATACTTTGAGAGCCAGTCCATCCCTAGTATAACGTCGAATTCCAACATGGGAATGACTACTAGATTTGCGATAAGATTGTGCTCACTAAAGTAAACACTAGAGTCTCTAAACACTGTTGATGCATGGATAATACCACTTGGAGTCTTGACTGACAACTCTACCTATAGCAGTTCAGGGATTGATTCTATATTCCTTGCAAACTTGGAGGAAATAAAGGAATGCATAGAACCAGAATCAAATAAAGTACTTGCTAGTTTTGAGAGGACAACAAGAGTACCTGCTACCACATCATTTGGAACTTCAACTTCAGTTGTTGTCATAGAGAAAGCACGACCTTGCTCCCTTGGCCTCTGCTGAGGTTGATGGTGATTCCCCTCCACCTCCCTCGGATTTGGACATTGATTAGCAAAGTGCCCAAGCTGTCCACACTTGAAGCATGTGACTTCGGGTAGTGCCAGAACCATCTTTCCTCTGTCGTTAGTGTTGGGAAGTTGAGGCTTCACATCACTACGACAATTCCGAGAAATATGGCCTTCTTTTCCACACCTATATCACTTACCACTTCCGATCAAGCAGTTCCCCGAATGCTACTTCCCACATTTATTGCATGTGGCATGTTGCATATTCTTTCCACCTCTTTCCTGATCAAAACTTCTTCCCAGGCTTGGTTCTAGATTTCTCTTCTTCTCATTAGATTTGTGAGACCACTGTGTCTCCCCAAACTCTAGTTCAACTTTCATAGCACTTCAAACAATTTCTTCATAGCTATCATAGTCCATGTTGGCTAGATTCTTCCGCAGATGAGGTCGTAGTCCACCAAAGAATCTATCAACCTTCCCATTAGGGTCCATGACAAATCTTGAGGTATAACGGGAAAGCTTTGTGAAGTTCATCTCATAGGTTCCAACAGATTCGTTCTCCTTCTGCTTCATCTCAAGGAACTATTTCTCTATTATCGTTCTCATGGAATGAGGGAAATACTTGTTAAAGAAAATTCCCCGAAATTCTTCCCACTCCATAGCTTCCATCTCTCCTCGTGGCTTCGTGTTTTTGATCAGTGACCACCACTGATCAGCTTCTCCCTCTAGGCGGTAAACAGCACGGGTGACTTTTTCTTGTTCCGAACAATTAAGTACAGAAAAGATCTTTTCAATGGAGCTTATCCATTGTTCCGCAACCAATGGGTCAGTAGATCCACTGAATGTTGGTGGTCGTTGACGCATGAAGGACTCAACAGAAAGTTGTTCCCTTCGTGGTGAGTTCGGCCTCTCAGCTTGATTCAAGTTATTACTCATAACTTGAGTCAGTTGGTTCATCATTCGCATGAATGTTTCCATTCCGGCTTCCATCGGAGGGCCGTCAGCACATGGTGCATTGTGGTCACCATCGGCACGATTCCTCCTATTGCCCGCCATTTTCTAAAAGAATAAAACCTTAGTAAGAAACTTATTTCATTTATGGATCTTTTAACTAAGACTTCATGCTTAGACAATTACACTTTTCTATAATTCCTTCATAATGATTCATAAAAAGCTTGTGATTAACCAAACATATCCCCCGGGATTGTCGTAACCAAGAGTGCAGAAAGGCCCGTTATCATGCACCAGTTCCCGTTCAAGTCTATCTCAAAGCGGTGTTTTCAGGTTTTACCCCTATGTACATATGTGCCAGAGCCGCCTCTACCTGCTCGTATCCAGACAGGGATGTATTTGTTTGATAAACCACTTACTCAATACTTACCAAAATACCAGGAAGTTTTCCTATGTTTAAACTTTTCTATGGGGTTCTTCCTAAAGTTTTTATATCCTAATTTCCACAAATAACTAAACCATCCTTTGATACCAACTATAGCATCCCGCCTTTTTATAACATAAACTTTCATTACATTACACAAAACTGAGGATCTTTAAGGACTAGTGTCTTGGAAACCAGGAACAAAATACATGAAAACAACATAAAACATTCTTCTTAAACACTTGAAAGGATTCTCCTTAAGTTCATCCTAGGTTCATTACTGCATCTCATAACCTGGGAACATACATCAAAAGAAAGGGTGAGCAGAAGGCCCAGTAAGGGAAACAAGAGGAACATTTTACATGTGAACTTGAGATACTTCAATAAGGACATGAAAAGAACTTTAAGGCATGAGAAAGAAATCATGAGGCATTTCATAATAAAAATAACATTTTCCATAACTTGAATATGTGGCTACATCATTTAACATAGACAATCATGAACATATCACCAAGGTCCATCCCCAAGGTGTCATTTGAAAATTACCAAGGTTATTCACCAAGGTATCGTGAAAATTGTAATCTCTAGTGGTTACATCATTACCCAATGCATTGGAGCGCTATCAGGGCGCACCCTTAAATTTGCCTTTATTATCATGTGAGACACATATATCATCATCAAACATTTCATAAATAACCCACATAGTATAAAATAAATGGGTTTCATTTCATAATCATAACGTTTTAAAAACTGCTTTAAAGACATGATCTTTACGGCACTTTAAACCCACGGAAGGGAAAGTGGGTCTCATGTATGTAAATCCCAGAATTTAAAATAGAAAATTTGATATATATGTGAATACCCTTGTAGAAATAAGAGCTTTGAGTATTCACTTTATAACATAAAATAATTTTGAGAAAAGAGAGAGAGGCATTTTGAGACGAAAATTCTGCAGCATAACGGCTATGTTTCGGGGTTTTAGAAAACATTGAAAAGAGAGGGGACATGGGTCACACACTCATAAATGATCCATAAAACAGTAAGGGGACAGAATAAGAAGGATATATGGACATGGTAATGAAATTTGAAGGACATGCCATTTGAAATTAAAAACATGGAAGGAAGACAAAAATTAGATTTCTCTTATGAAAATTCGGCAGCCTAACGGCGTCACTTAAACTTCAATAAAAAGAATTGACAAGATCAAATAGGGTCCCTCATCATATGATCATAAGATATCAGTATGATAGATATAGAGATCATACCCCATCATAAAAAAGGAACTTGAAAGACTTTAAATGAAAATCTAACTTGAAAAATGAGAAGGGTGAAAGAATCCCTAAAAAATTCGGCAGCCTAACGGCGTCACTTAAACATTCATAAAAAGAAATGATGAGAGTAAGAGGGGATCTCTCATCATATAAACATGAAAAGGGCAGTAAGAGGAATATAAAAGAACATCCTCTCACATAAGAACTTGGAGCATAAAAGGAATGACATAAAAAGGATTACATGAAAAGAAAGAGAGAGGTCGGATCCCTTACCTTAAAACGTGACTCTTGAAACTCAAAGTTTTGGACCTTGAGGGCTTGGGGGAACCTTGGGAGGAATCCTTGGAAGGTAAGAAGACCATAAATTCGTTGAGGGAGAGTTGGGAGTGAAAAATAAAGGAGGAAAGGGTGGGTATTTATAGGGAAAGTGAGGGGACAAGGCAATAATGGCCAAGGGACACCTCACATGTGCTTTTCTCAAACCCATGTGCTCTCCCTTGGCATTTATCAAGGAGTTAGGCCACATGGGGCCCCCAAAACAATAATTCATCACCCTTGGCTGGCCAACCCTTAAAAGATCTCATGACATCATCATGACACAGTTATGATGTCATTAAACATACCGAAACCCTAAAACTGTATTTTTACTATTCATTGAAAATTCAACTTTCTCAGAAAAATCCCAAAATTTCACCTTAACCAAATATCAATGCTCTGATTTCAAAAATGAAATCCATTTTATAAAAATAATTTTATAAATATTTTTAATTTAATTTTTAAATAAAAACACTATTCATCGAAAATTCATTTTTTTCAGAAAAAACCCCAAAAATTACCATAATATAATATCGATGCTCTGAGTTCAAAAATAAAGTCATTTTTATAAAAATAATTTTCTAATTATTTTTAATTAAATTTTTAATTAAAAAACACTATTCATCCGAAAAAACTAATATTTGAATAATAATTTATGAAACCGTTATTTACACATTTTATTGAATCACATTACTTAATCTAGGTGTCTAAATTATATTAAAACTTTCTTTGAGTGAAATTACTAATCTATTTGGTCACATTACTAATCCTAAGCGTAAAATCACTATTCATAATTTACTATTCATCAAAAATTAAGTTGATCTTATTAGACTCCAAATTCCTTACTGAACACTTTTGTAGAAGACCACTTTTTGAAAATCATTACAAATAATTAGTTATTTAGGGTTTACATAAATATTTTAAAATATCCTTTTTTCAAAATTCATCAATAAAATACATTCTAAAATTATCCAGACATTTGAAATTTCACAAACATCACTAAAGGAAGAAATCTCAATTCATTTGTCCCAAAGGATTACACAAAGAAGCTAGGGTCTCGTCACATAGCCCCTTATAACACCGGCATAAGACCTAAGTGTAAGGTGTGCTATGGTGAGAGAATCTGAGGGAGGCTCAGATAACATTGCCCTAGTAGTAATCTCTACTAACTTGAACTTCTCCCGTAGGCATTTCCGTTCAAGCTTGACAGGCTGGAGTTCGGCTTGGGCTTGGTCCAAAGCGAAGCCCACAGATGCTACCTCCTTCCCAAGCTCTGATAAGTGGGCTTCATAAGGGTCGAGTCTACTGGATGAAGCCATCAACTCCTATTTCTGCATTAACCATTAACATCTTATTAAGTCATTAAGAGTAAGTTAATATACTACTCAAAAAGATTGGGTCGTTACAATCACTATTCATAAGGGTATGTTACTATTCATCAAAAAGCAAGTTGGTTCTATCAGACTCCAAAAAACTTACTGAACATAATTTTAGATGACTTTTTTTTGAAATTCAAAACATATAAGTGGAAAAATTATGTTTAAAGGCTAGTTATAAATATCTACTTAAATCAAAGTTTCATGCATTTCAATTTATTTTTAAAACCTTGGGGTGTTACATTATCCTCACCTTCTGGAAATTGCGTCCTCACAATTTTATTTACTTATTAAACAAGTGAGGGTACCTTTACCTCATAGAATTTTCAGACTCTCATGTTACTTATTCAACCATGTGGTTTCTCCACAAAACCTTTACCTGGTAGATTACCTTATTCCGCAATACTTGTTCCCTTTGATCAAGAATCTGAACTGGTTTCTCTTCATAAGAAAGGTTCTCTTCCAGCTGAACTACTTCTGGGCTCAAAACATGAGTTGAATCTGGCACATACTTTCTCAACATCAAAACATGAAAAACATTATGTACCTGAGATAAACTTGGAGGAAAAGCTACTCGGTATGCAACTGGTCCAACTTTCTATAAGATTTCAAAAGTACTGATGAAATGCGGACTTAGATTTTTTTCTTACCAAAATGCATCACACTTTTTCAAGGTGATATTTTAAGGAAAAAATAGCCATCTACATCGAAAGAGAATTCTTTCCTTCTGTTATCTACATAACTTTTCTGCCTTCTCTGAGCTATCCTCATGTGCTGTTAGATCACCTTCATTTTCTCATCCACTTCCTCTAATAATTATATTCCCATCAACTTCCTTTCCTATACTTCATCCCAAAAAGTTGTAGTTTGACACCGCTTCTCATACAATGCCTCAAAAGGTACCATCTGTATACTAGAATGAAAACTGTTATTATAAGAAAACTAAACTAAAGAAAGATATTGATCCCAAATTCTCTGGTAGTCCATTTAACAAGATCAAAGAATATCCTCCAAAGTTTGAATCATTCATTCTCACTGCCCATCTAATTGAGGATGAAAATTTGTACTAAAATTTAATTTTGTTCCCAACGACTTATGAAGGCCCTTCCAAAAGTTATAAGTGAACTTGGGATCCTAGTTAGATACAATGGAAATAGGAACTCCATGTAACCTGATAATATATTTGAGGTATAGTTGAGAAAGATTATCCAAATACAATGTTTCTCAAATAGAAAGAAAATGTGCAGATTTAGTCATCTGATCAACAACAACCCAAATCGCATTATTACCTTGAGACATCTTAGGTAGTCCCACCACTCCATGGATACATTCTCCCATTTCCACTCTGGAACTGGAAAAGGTTGAAGCATCCCCTTCGATAACTGTCACTCTACTTTAACCTATTGACATGTCAAACATTTCATGGTAAAATCAGTAATATCTCTTTTCATTCCATCCCAACAATTATACTCCTGAAGGTCTATATACATCTTAATACTACTAGGATAAACTGAAAATGGAGAACTATGAGCTTCACACAATAAGTATTTCTTCAATTGTGAATCACAAGGCATGTACAACCTTTTTCCAAATCTTAAAACACAATATTTATCAAGGTTAAATTCTGGAAACTTACCTATTTTAACCAATTATACCTTTTTTTAGCTCAAAGTCTTCATTCTGTGCTTGCTTAATTCTTTCTGATAATGATGACTGCACTGAAACCTAAAACAAAAGAGAGGTATTTCTTGCACCAACAACTTCTAAGATAAAATTAATCAAATCATTAATCAAGGGATCATGTTCCAAATGTAACATGGTTAATGATACATAATGTTTTCAACTAAATTCATCTTCCACATTTTTTTATTTTCCCAGATGGTAATTGATTATGCAATTATAATCCTTTATCAGTTTAATCCATCTTCTATGCCTCATGTTTAATTCCTTCTAAGTGAATATATACTTCATACTTTTATAGTTAGTATATATTTGACATTTGGATCCGTATAAATTATATCTCCAAATTTTCAAAGCAAGAACCACACCTGCCAATTCAAAATCATGTGTGGGATAACTTAACTCATAAGATTTTAGTTGTCTTAAAGCATAAGAAATTACCTAATCATTCTGCATCAAAACACAACCATGTCCCTTCAAAGAAGCATCACTATAGATGAAAAACTCACCATTTCGGGAAGGTAAGGAAAAAAATAGAGCATTCACCAATCTCTTCTTTAGTTCCTAAAAACAAACATCGCATTATTTTGTCCAAATAAATTTAACCCCTTTTCATGTTAACTTGGTTATCGGGATAGATAACTGTGAAATTTTTTTAACAAAACGTCGGTAATAACATACTAATCCAATAAAACTATAAATTTCTATATAATTTTTGGGTCTTGTCTATTCATAAACCACTCTTGTTTTGACAGGATCAATTGTTATTCCATTCTTATTTATAATGTTCCCAAGAAAAGAAATCTATTGTAACCAAAAATCACACTTTCTGAATTTTCCATACAGTTTATTTTCCTTTGAGGTTTGTAAAAAAACCCTTAGATATTTTTAATGCTCTTCTTTACTCTTAGAAAATACTAGAATGTCATCAATAAACACAACCACAAACTTATCCAAGAACTCATGAAATATTCTATTCATAAGATTCATGAATACAGCAGGTGCATTAGTTAACCCAAATGGAATAACAGAAAATTTATAATGCCCATATCTAGTACGAAATGATATTTTTGGGATGTCATCCTCCTTCACCTTTAGCTGATGGTATCCTAATCTCAAGTCAATCTTGGAAAAGTACTAAGCTTCCTAGAGCTGATCAAACAAGTCATCGATATGAGGAAAAGGATACTTTTTTTAACAGTGATGTTATTCAAAACTATATAATCAATGCAAAGTCTCATGGAACCATCTTTCTTTTTAATGAACAAAACAGAAGCACCCCATGGTGAAGTGCTAGGATGAATGAAGTCTTTATCAAGAAAATCCTGTAACTGGTTTTTCAATTCAAGAAGTTCTATTTGAGCCATATGATATGGGGGTTTTGAAATTGGATTAGCATTAGGAACTAAGTCAATTTTTAATTTGACTTCCTGATAAGGTATGACACCAGGTAACTCATCAGGAAAAACATCAAGTTATTCATTTACCACTGGAACATCATTAATCTGGACAGTTCCCTTATTTTCAACAATATGAGCAAGATAACTTTCATTTTCATCTTTCAATAGTTTATCTGCTTCCTGATATGTTATCAATTGTATGGGTTTTTTCTTATATAAAAACTAAAACTCTTTTTTAAAAACAACTTCTTTATATCTACAGGCAATCTTAGAATGATAAATAGAAAGCTAGTATATTCCCAGAATAACATCAAACTCAACTAAGGGAAAAAAAGGTTTGTAGGTAAATTATTTCCACAAACCACAATAGAAAGATTCTTATAATTCCTCTTTTCTATAATATTTTCCCTAATGTTTTAACAATAATTTTTTGTCTCATTTGTTGAGTTGATATTTCCAATTTACCAGAAAATTTATTATAAATAAAGGAATGTGTAGACCCTATATCGAACAAAACTTTAGCAAAATCTAAGTAAAAAAACAAAGTACCTGATACAACTTCATTGGAAGGCTTGACATCTAATGATGTAGTTGTAAAGGATCTCACTACACCTTTCTGCTTATAGTTTGGCTTATTTTCATCATTTGGATCCCTCTTTGGGCATACATTTTCATAATGACCCATCTCACCACATTTAAAACACTTAATAGTTTGCTTATCATGATTAGTCTTAGGATCATTTTCATTACAAACTCAAGCCATATGTCCAAACTTACCACATCATAAACACTTCCCAGTTTTGGTAAGACATTCCCTAGGGTTCTTCTTGCCACACTTTTCACAAACTGGAAATTGGATTTTCTTATCATCAGATTTATTTAGTTGATTCTTACCCATCGCTTGCCATATGGACCTCTTCTTTTACTTGTTTCCAAAATTCACATGATCATCAGCAAACTCTATCTCTACCATCTCAGCACATCAAAAAAGTTTATCATAACTTTTGAATTCATGGGAGGTCAATTCCCTTCGATACCTTAGATTCAGTCCTGAGTAAAAGTGTCTGATTTTGCTATCAAGATCAAGAATAATATTTGGAGCATACCATGATATTCAGGTAAAGTTTTCTTCATACATAGCCACTGAATCTTCCTCCTTTTTCTTCAATTCAAGGAATTGCTTCTCCATCCTAACTCACACCACCTTAGGAAAATATTTTTCAAGGAAAATAAATTTTAAATTCATCCCACTCTAAGGCATAAATATCCTCTTTATCCTTGATATTCTTTACCATTGACCACCGCTGATCAACTTCACATTAAAAATGATAAATGGAAAGACTTACCTTTTGATTATCTGAACATTCCATAACATCGAATATATTTTCAAGGTATTTAATCCATCATTCAGTTGCTGCTGGGTTAGAAGATCCATTGAAAGCAGGAGGGTGTTGTCTCATAAAATGTTCCACTATTGTCATGTTCTGTTGTGGTACCTCTAGTTGTTCTCTTTCATGGATGAAACCACCATTTATTTCCTATGTTAGCTGATACATTATTGTCACAAACTATTTAGTTCCAATCCCTACCATTCTAGGTTACAGATTTAGAAGGATATTGTTCTGTCAGTGCCTCTCCTCTTCAGCTTCCCTGTTTCTTCTACAGATAAACATTCTGAAAAAATGTATCTTAGTCAAAGCAACATGGTAATATTTAAATTATATATCATTTCAAATTAACCATAGAGTAAAAAAACATTTATGGTATTATATTAACATCATCCTAACCCCAAATTTATCTAAACCATCCTATGATACCAACTATAAGGACCCGGACTTATTACATTACATAATCATGAATTTAGTCAAGAAATCACTTCCTTTCACATTGAAGATCTTTTCAAGTTTATATATTTAGATAATTGGACACAATACATTCATAACATTACACATTAATACATATTTAATACCATAAAAATAGTATTTATTTCTTCCAAAATATAAAACTTTTCAAATAAAACATGATTTCTTTGACAATTATTCAAACATTTAACTTGGATTCCTTATTTATCTTACAAAACCTTATAACCTATGAAAATAAATTAAAAACTTGGGATGAGCACAAAAATATCAGTAAAGGATATAGAAAGAAGGAAATAACACATTAGTCCATGAATACTTGTAATGTATGAAATCATTTTCAAAAGACATACTTGTCACCCATATATACTTACTTTGTGAAACATGAGATTTCAACAAGATTCCCAAAAAAAATAAAGAACATAAATAGAACCATAAATTTATCTTGGGGAATTACTTACATAATCTTGTAACCCTCTCGGCTACCTTATAATTTGTAACCCTCACAGCTACCTTACAATTTGTGTAACCATTACAGTTACACTTGGAGTAACCATACAGTTGAACACCAACTTACATATACTCAATTCATTAGAGGGAGATATAGGTCTCACCCTTCATCATAAAAAATGTCCAAGAACCAAAACATAATCATAAAACATTAATAATTGCATAAAAATATTGATTTTGAATTTTGTAAAATGGAATTTTAAAAGAGTAATTTAAAAGAAAATCCCCTTAGAAATATCATATAATTCAAGTGAGACTTCATAGAGTGGATGGAATATGTATACACACTATAAATACACATAATTAAACATAATATGAACAAAACCCATCACAAAAACAATTTTAATACCACATAAATAACAAAGTAGAAGGTTAACCCAAAGAATGGAAATCGGGGTACGAATTCCCTTACCTCGGGTTTGTATTACTTAAAACTCATTTAAACCTAATTTATAATGGTTAAAATAGTGTTATTAATATCTTACAAAAACATATCCATCTTTATAATACCTTATATGATCATTTAATTACATTATTTCACCCTTTAATTGTTAGTATTTTGTTCCTTGTGTTGTTTTGGGTGTGTTCTTTACATGATTTCCATGATCGGTTCATGATGGATATTCTTGTCGATTGGGAGTGAAAATTCAGAATTGGAATGGAGTGGTATTTAAATATTTATAGAACCATACATTATACCATTTATCATTTTGAATTCTTTCATGAGTATGATTTATGAGTTAAAACATTATTGATATTTGTTTAGGTTATTTTGGTGATTCTTCGATCGTAAAGAACTCATTTTGTTTTATAAATTAATAACATGTGTGAAAAATGATTATAGAAACTTATATAATATATAATGCATAAATTATAATCTGTTTCAACCATAAAAATAATTTTATAACCATTCTTGAAGGAATTAAAAGAAATTGAAATCACATCATCCACAATGTTGGTAAATCGACACATCACGGATGATGTTTTAATTTCTTGAATAAGTGGGAGAGTAAAAGAAGTATTATGGTGAGTCTTCAATAAACATGATTAAATCCAGAATATTTAATATACTGGATCATTTATTCCTCTTTGATAAGTGGAGGTTAGGAAATAATAGGAATAGAAAAGAAAGAAAACAAAAGATGATGTTTACCTCTTGATCTATTCTCCTTGAAATCATTCTTAAGGCATTTGGTTTTGCCCTTTTGGTGAGACCAGAAGATCTAGGACGTGGGGAAGATCCTTGGGAGGAGAATTGGGTATAACTTAGATAAGTCTCAAGGCTTTAGAGGTGTGATAGGAATAGGGGAATGAGGGTGAAATTTATAGTGGAGGAGAGAAGGTATTTTACATTATTTTAATCATTATTATAATATTTTTGCTCAAGACTATGAATAGTCTTAATTCATGTGACTAAAAAAATTAATAATGGCATGTGAGTTTGAACCAAGTGGTCTTACATCATCCTTTCATCACCTATGATTCATTAAATCAAGTATTTAGTATTTATCGTATTTTATCGTATTTTACTATTCATTAAAAATTCTAGAATTTTAGAAAATTCCCAAAAATTCACCCAAACCATTTCTCAACATGTAGAATTAAAAAATGAACTCCATTTTTGGAAAATAATTTTCTAGATATTATTAATTTAATTTTTAAATAAAATCATAATTTATTCAAAAATAAAAATTTTAAATCTATAACTCTTTTTTAACACCTTGAAAAATTAATCAACATCTCATTATCTTATATCCTTAAAAAATAAAATAATAATATAATTTACTATTCATAAGGGTCATATTACTATTCATATCATTATTCATAAGGTTGTGTTACTATTCACCAAAAAGAAAGTTGGTTCTATTAGACTCCAAATAATTTACTGAACACAATTGTAGATGACCGTTTTTCGAAATTCAAAACATAGAAGTGAAAAAATTATGTTTAAAGGATAGTTATAAATATCTACTTAAAAAAAAGTTTCATGCATTTCAGTTTATTTTTAAAACCTTGGGATGTTACATTTAAAGCTTTGTATGGATGAACTTTCTATTCTATATTGTACTAGACTGGGTTATAGAATCATCAATTCTTAGGCCAGAACTAGTACGGAATATGACAAAGAAGGTTTGGGTGATTTTTGAAAGGATGAAAGCAGCACAGAATCATCAAAAGTTCTATGTTGGTCATAGGATGAGGACTATAGTGTTCTATTTTTGGGATAATGTGTTCTTGAAGGTGACTCCTCACCATAGGCAGTGAATTTTTGGTGTGGTATTAATCTTTCTCCCTAGTTTTTTGGACCTTTTGAGGTGTTGGTGTGTGTTGGAGTTATGGAGTATTGAATAGAACTTCCCCCACAGATGATCTGGATACATGATTTTCTTCACATGTCATAGATTTTATGTTATCTTCATGATGATTATCATTTCATTTGATGGGGTGATATTTATTTTTACGATGATAAAATCTTCGAGGAGCAGCATGTGGAGATTCAGGACCGCTAAGAGAAGGTGTTGTGTAGGTTTGTTATTCCCTTGATTCATGTCCTTTGGTGGAATGGTGTCATGGAGAATAGTACCTATGAATGTGATTCATATATATGTACTCAATACATCGATCTATTTTATGTTTAGATATTATCTTATAATATTTCTCATTTTTTGGATATTTAACCTTTTCTAGTTTATGAGATGATTTTTTTCTCTTGTTGCTTATTGTGGCCTTGCTCTCATTTGATAGGTATCTCAAACATGAGAGTGTTAGGATTTGGCTATTTTTATTGCATGGTTTTTTTATTTTTTCCTCTAAGAGAGTTAGTTGAGCTCCTGTGATGGTGAGAACCTTGAGAGATATCTTATGGGGTATTTGTTTATACAACCCTTTTTTTCTTTCCCTTCTTTTCTCTTTGGGTTTGGTTTTGGATTATAGAGGACTATAATGTTTTTATAAGTATCTAATGTATGGTACTACATCCTAATATCCCTTCCCTTTATGAGTTATGGGTGTTGTAGGATCCTGTATAAGGTTCTAAGAAGTTTGGAGAGTGTTTGGAGAAAAGGGGGGTGTCACTTTCAAAAATAAAACAGCTATAACATGGAGGGATGTGTTATGTTTTAGTGTTGGTGGTTTTGTAGTGATGGATCCAGCTATGGAATAGGGTACCATTATATTGAATTTAGGGATACTTTCTTTTTAAACATGGCTATGTTGTGGAGGTTGGATATGGAATAGGCCCTTCTTCGGTGGTCGAGCATTGCAATGCGGAGAGAGGACGTTGTAGAAAGTGAGTTTTGAGGCTACTACCAAATCAAGGGGTAGCCACACCATGGTGGTTGGGTTATAGCATAACCTCCCTACTGGCGAAGGGGTACTACGACATGGTGCTTAAGGTTGTTTCATGGTCCCAAATCCACTTATATTATATCTATTCCATGTTTCTCAAACAATTCTTTTACTAAGGGGGGCTACGACAGGGTCCTTTATGTTGCACCATAGAATACACCATGTCAGCCAGTTCTATTGCATGGTCTATTGGTTCATTCCATAGCCCTCTATTTTTTGGTGGGTTTATAAATACCCCAAATCCCATTCAAACCCATTTTCCCCCACTTATTCCACTCAAACCCTAGGTGACCCAAAGTGGTTTTCAAATTCATTAAATCCCCATTTCTATAGGTATTGATCCTAGACTTCTAAAGATCAAATTTTGGTGATCCAAGGTAAGATATACCTCTTCTTCTAGTGGTTTCTATCCATTTGATCTCATTTTACTCCCGTTTATCTCACCATTCCTTAGTATTTGATCTCTATCATTCTAATGTATTTCTCATAGTTTTTTGTTGGTGTGGTTTTGGTGTAGCATCCTTGGAGGGATGCATCATCTTGAAGGAGAGGTGATCAGGGATATGTGATGTTAATCCATTATCATGTGAATAACATCAACACTTTTTAGTAAGGGGTTTCCTTGCTTCTCATATTTTTTATGTGTATTCATAAATTGATCATGGTTTAGACCTTTGGATAGAATTTGAATTAACCTAATAAAGATTGAATTGAATTAATAAAGAAATTGGATAGTGATCACAAGTTGATGTTTTTATACCATGGTAACAGTTTTCCTCTTATATTACTAGATAGTGTGCTATCTATGTTAGGCTTTATGTATCATATTTATATTCTTGTTTTAGCATGTTGAAATTGGTTAAATTTGATAAATAACATAAATCCATAATTAATTAATTAATTGGATTAATAATTAAAGAAGAGGCATATTTCTTAATCTATATTTCCTTGTAATTTTATGGTAATCTAATTGATGAAAAATGCATGTTTAATTGAATTTTTTATTACATTTGTTAATGGAATTTATTAAGAACATGAAGTTGGAATTCTTGTTAATTTTAATGAGGTTAAAAAGGCATGTTAATGGATCATTATTCCTTACAGCTTAATAAAGATGGAAAATTAAATCATGTTTAAATGATTTTAGTGGCTTGATAAAGTTTATTCCTTAGTTTTACCATATTTTGAACCTATAAATAATTAATTGTTTAAAATGATATGGAATAAAAACCATTATTTTTTATAAAAATAAATCTTTGGGTCAAGAGTACCCGTTTTCATATGAAGGATGAATTCCTTGATTTAAGACCTAGATTTCCCTATTGACTACGCTTGTTTGTTTAATTCCTTATGTGTTCTATGTACATGAGGCTTGCGATGTTATATGAGCCTAGGATAGTTGATCCTTGGATGGATGATGAGATATGGGAGGGGAGGCCTAAGCTTGTGGCAGCGGTTAATGCCTGTGATGGCGAGATGCATGGGGATATACATGATGGTGTTGGGGATGGAACCAGGATGATGGAATGGGTTGAAGTTAGGCATACCCGTTGATGTGATGAAAGATGAATTCTTACTTAATAATGAATATGTTTAATGCTTGTATTGTCATGATGTTTGTTTTATCTATGTTCCTTTCCCCACTACTTGAGGCTGTTGGATGTGATTGGTTATACATATCCATTGTGGTGGATTAGGATATTTACTAAAGTACCAGTATTTATGGAATGATGTTAATAATGTTTAATAAAATAACTTAACTCATGGGGTTGTTTTTGCTAGAATTCAAATGAGATGATATTAAGAAACCGTGGATTTTGTTTGGATTATTCCTAGAGGGAATGGAGTTCACTTGATGATTAAAGTAATGTAATTAAAATAATATTAATTAATTTATAATGAAATAATTAACGAAAGGTTAAATATTAAAAATGAAATAAGTAATTTAATGTATCTCCTTAAATTTTTGTGTTCTTATAGGATTTCTAGTCTCTAATAGTGGAAGCAGGGTGTCCGAGTGATGATAGTTGTATTTGATGCTAGGATTTGGTTATTCTCATAGTGTGATTGTGAGATATATTATATCCTATATGTTTTTTGATTTCATATTCTACCCCACCCATGTCGATTTGTGTGACTGACACCTAGTGGAATCTGGGAGGGTGTTTTACCTAACATCCTGGTGAGAGGATGGATGGATGACTACCCCCTCTGGCCTCACTCTCTTCTCTTAGTATTATTATATGTTGGTATGCATGGTAGTGAGTTTCCCCATATATGTGTATAGAGGTTTGTGATGGATTTTGGTTATTTCACATACATGTATCTCTAGATATAGTATCCAGAGTATTATTATAGGTATTATGTGTATAGATTGTGATGGCTTGATGTTCCTTACTCGATGTATGGGCTATGATGGCATGAGGTATAATACTTGATGTATGATACACATCATATAGGGTGTGGTGGCTCTCAAAAATTACTCAATTACTATATACATATATTTATATAGTATGATGAGATGATGTGATGTACAAGATTCATGTTTTGATACTTATCCTAGGTGTATTTGGGTTTTCTTACTTTTGGAGAGAGATGGATCAGGATGTGAGATGTTGGGGAAAAGCAGTAAACTAGTGGGGAAGTGATAGTGGGGTTCCCTTATTGACTTATTATTATAATTTATGATCTCTTTTATGCATTACATGGTGAGAGATATCTATGGTGAGGTTGGTAACTTATCATGCCTATTTAGGGGATTAGTTAGTTTCACTTGTTGTTTACTGGGATTTAAAATGCTTTCTTTATCTTTTTCACAAGAGGTTCTAGGGAGGATCCTACTAAGAGTACTCTTATGCTCACCCCATGTATATATATAATGTTTTTCTAGTTGGTAGGATCAGGTTGGAGATCAAGTTGGATATTACTAGCTCATGTTTTTGTGGGAGTTTTTTAGGCTTCTTGGTCACTGTTATATTTACCTTTTTTGTACTTGTAGTTTTCATTTTATGTATTTTAGTATTGTATGAAATTTCATATATGTAATTGGGTTTTCTTTTATCTTTATGATAAGGATTTCATTAGTGTATATGTATTATCTCTCTCTTCCACATGTTTCTTTTAGAGGGTTATGTCTCTCATATGTATGTTTATTATACCCTTGGTGTTAGTCCCCAACATGGGGCCTACTATAAGCAGGACTCGGGTAGTCACCATCACTCTTCTCTTATTGTTGGGCTATGATGTGCACTCTTTGGGGGGAGGGGTTCATGTTATATAAAATGGAGTTGATCCATCAAATAATTATATAATCGATGATGATACTAAATAAGTACCATAACACACTCTCACCTCTATACATACCTCATAGGAGCATATCCTTTTACCTTAAGAAGATCAATATAACAAAATATATCCTATAATAGGGACAATTTCATCCATTTTATGCAAAAAAATACACGGGGTACACTTCAAGGGTTCATTCATCTTTAGAAAATTGTTTTAGAAATTTCCAGATGGGCCTTTCAAATATTTTTCATAAAATAGGTTATAAAATCATTTTTGATAAATAACTCACATAAATATCATCAAATTAATTAAATCAATCAAAAATAAAAAATAACTTTTAAAAATAACCACCCATATCATTCTCATATTCAAACCATTTTGGAAGGATCCTCTTAACATTTAAAAAAACACTATGTGTGCTTCATTTAAATGAAAAATAGGTTCTGATCATAAAGGCATAAAGAAACCAACTTCCTTAAACAAAAATCATTATATAATCTTATTATAGATTTAAAATAACTTAGATCAAGGATTAAAATAGGTAATCAATTGATGGATTTGAATTTAAAGGCCCAAACATGGAGAAACCTACCTCAAACATGATTCTTCCACAAAACATGACATGAAATATCCACAAAAAAAAGTACAAAGAACCCTTATAATACTATAAGGATCCCTAAAACAAGGAAGCATCAAATTAAAAAACGAACTAATACAACCCTGGGTCATTAAGACCATTCTAGGGTTAGAAAGGAAGAGAGAGATGGATGGAAAAAAGGAGGAGTCTAGAAAAGATTACCTTGAAGAATTAACACTAATGTATGAAGAAATCCTATGTAAAAGGCATTTAAGGAGGGATAAATGAGAGGGAGGGGTGATTATAATGCAAAAGTTCAAATAGGAGGATAGGAGGATTCCAAAGGGATAAAACTCAATGGGGGAAGGGTAAATTAAATATTTTAATCAATCTAGGAAGACTTCATGGTTTGGCCACATGTTTTACCAAACTATGCAACCCTCACTGGTCAAGGTAAGGGACATCATATAGTTTGACTACATGGTTTACCAAACCATACATATGGCACTTGAATATAATAGGTGTGTCATGTGATTTATCCATATGGTATGAAAAATTTTGTTCCAACCATGAACAATCCTCTAAGACAAACTACAGGATTCATATGACCAGGTCCCACAAATTTCTCTAACAATGTACAAACCATGTGACATTCATGAAACCCCCATTTAATCTTAATTTCAAAGAAAAATATCCCAATATTAAGAGACAAAGAATAAAATCAATAAATAGATAAAATAAAATTGAAAAGTGAGGTTGGTGTGTGAAAATTCTCCCCACCATATACCCCCAAAAGTATCCTAGTAGAAAATTTTGACCATCAAAATTCTCCTATTCTAAAACTAAATTTTAAAAACCAAGGAACACCATGAAATAAACCACAGCCAAATCCATGGCACCAACCAATATGGATTACATAGACAAACTCAGTCATATTTCTAAAAGAACCTCATAGACCAAGACTAAAAAATATATTTTCATCTCCAATGTGAAATTTTTTCATACCATAGGAACATGATCTTCTTATTACATGGTAAACTATAAAATACATAAAATTGAAGCTCTAAAATGGAATCAAGGTTAATGATACTAAAAATAAATTCATAGGGTATGGTTGGTTTGGGTAAATTATACACCTCACCTGATATTCCTACACCATTTTATACATAAGGATAAGGGTAAATGTTTGACAAAATAATATACATGGTATTCTACCCACCATTTAAGAATTATTTTAAGATATAGATTCTCAAAGAATAATAAATTACTCCCAAGAACTATAAAAGAAAAAATTTCCACATAAAGGAAGTTTGAAAAGGGATGAAAACCTCAAAAGAATTTACTAATTGGGTTCCCGTGATACTTAGACAAAAAATTCATAGACACTACACCATCCAAAAATACAAATTCCAAGGGCTTAAAGACATATTAATATAAAAATACTCCCAATAAACCTTAAACATGTCATAATAATCAAAATATTAGGAGAGCTACTACCTCAAACAAAAACAATCAAGATATACTAGATAGAAAAGGCAAGAAAAAATTGAAAATTACTCAAGAATAAATATGAATAAAAAAATAAACATGGGCTCTAGCCTTGGGTCAAATGAGAGTAACCTAGGACTACACTCTTATAAAAATATATCCCAGTGAACCTAATAGAACAAATGTGATATAGCACTTGTCCCAGTCACCCAAGAACACACATCTAAGACTTCTTATGTATAACATCTCAAAAGAATAACCTCATCATAAGGCTAACATCCCATCAAAACCAAATGATGAAACTGACATTAAGGCATGATCCTCATCAAAACAACTAACAATTAATTATTAATAACTAAGGTGACACCAAAATAATACATAAAACTATAATTTTCTTCAAAATATTTGATTTCTCTAAACATAAAAAATATAAACCTCAAAAAATCCATTATTAATCCCAAAAAAAATTCACACCAATACAATAGAATAATACATCCTCGATACCAACTTTCCACCTTTTATCAATAATTTTTTAGAGTATAATTAAAATAAAACAAAATAGGAATCCATATATTCATGTTTCCCAATTCAAATCGAACAGTCCCAAGATAAACCAAAGGAAAAAAATCAAAAATCAAAAATCCACTAAATATATACACTATAAAAAAAATATTTTTAAACTATTAGAATTTAAAAAGAGTCTAAAAACTCATTTTATAAAATCAATTTATTTTGAAATCATCTCACTTCATTTAGAAAACTAAATAAATTTCATTTCAAAATTCTCCCATGATTAAAGATTTGAACCTTACCACTAGAAAGTTCAATACATTTATAAAAATATACTTTCATTTCCAAACATTTTCCAAATTTCATAATGGAATCAACCATTTTACAAAACACCTCATGAAAGGAAAATCATGTTTTGAATAACCCTCTAAATTGGTTTGAAAATTAAAATATTTAATGAAACCTCCCATTTCCACACAGACAAACTTTAAATGGTGTACACCACAAAACACCCAATATTCATTCCTAAAAATTTAAAAAAAATAATAAAATCCTCAAACTCTTCTTAGGAAATAACTTTAATTACCCTTTTAAACCATTTATAAAAAACATCAAATAATTATTGAAACTTAATATCAAACCAAACATAAAATTTTCAAAACACTCCATGATGTAAGCATTAATTGCCTTTAGGATTTAAAAAATTCAAAATTAGCTTCTAAAAACATTTTAAAATCAAAACTTTTAGAATAAATAAAAGTTATTTTATAAAAATATATATTAATTTCCTTAAAAAAATACATTCACTATTAAAACCCAAACCCTTTTTAAAATTTAAACCATTTGAGTACCCACTTAGAAATCATGAAACTCGCTCACTCATTTTCAAAAAAAAATGGGGTTTTCATTTTAAAATTTCAACTTAATTCAACCAAAAAAATTCCAACCATACAAAGAGAACACACCAATTTTTATTATATAAACAATGAAGAAGAATAAAAATAATTTATAATATCAAAGATTCAAAACTAAAAATTTAAAAAATTCACAAATTTGAATGGTTTAGATGCATGGTTTATAAAACTATTAACTAACTGTGTGAGCCCCACTAGAATCCTCTCAAGCCTAGTTACACAGTCTGTACATGATTTTTTAAACTATCCATAGAAATTATGTGCCTTGGATACTTACAAATTCCACTCTAATAGATAGAGTTTGTCAAAATAACCCATGGATCTTTAATGAAAAACATGAATACTCAAATAAATACTAAAACATCTCAAAAATGTTAAGTATAATGCTTAAATTTGAGACTCTCACCTCTTTAACATCCTCAGTAACTCAAGTGTAATCCCAAAAGGTGGTGACCAGGAACCTACTCATGACCTGACACTTGAATTATGAAAATCATATCCATGCTATCAGACTCTCCAAATAATAATCAGACTCTAATACCATTTTTAATGAACCAGTCTAAGATGATCCAAAAATTCACTCAATCCAGCCTACCACTAGGTCTTAATCATGTTCCCTATCACCATAGGCTGAAAACTAGTGTTAAGGTATCAAACATACATTACTGGGAATGATTTTTCTTGATAAAACAATAATAAAGACAAAACTTCCACCCAAAATATCGACATGATCATTTTGAAATTCAGATGAGTATGCACACAATAAATAACCAAAATCCATAATAAGTATATCCAAATTGAGAGTAAATAAATTAACATAACTCAATAATAATAAAAAAGACCAAATAACCAAATTTAATACATCCTGACATCAAAATGAAACTAAACATTAAAACAACTAAAACAAAACCCAAAAAAAAGAAGCTAGAATAGGAATTCCAACTTGGAATGATACATCAGAATATTAAGATACCAAAAAAAAATCCAAAAACATAGAACTCTAATGCACTAAGTTAAGAGTCTTCACATATTTAATATCCCTATGCCAAATTCATGTAACATCCCCATGAAAACATGGGTCCTTACCCATGAATCCATGGTAAAGTGATGTTATCCTCTCTCCTACAAATGAGCTAGATCTATGTAAGAGATTTCATTATAGAGTTCTTCATTAATGAACCTATATTGAAAATTTTGTACCTCTATGCATGAGTTTGATCTTCATAATATTCCCTTCATAAGAACTATGTGTGTCTTGATTTTTGTTCACACAGGATACATAGTGACATCTAGAATTCCTATCTCAAATCTAGTCACAAATCAACTTTCATTTCACTTCCTTTTATTATCCTACAATCTTGACCAATCCTGATTTAGGATGATTCTACCTTAATTTTATATTTATCCTCTTGGAAACTCAAATGCCTTGAGTGAATTGTTCCGCATTGAAACCCAAATTCCTTTAGTTAATACCCTCCTCTTAGTGGCATTCAAAATCCTTGATTTTAAATCCACCTTTTTGAAAGAACCCCCGTACTAGTGATATGGATCCAAGGCTACTAGATTATTTAGGAATGTGTAAAAGTGACAAAAATTTACCTTAAAATCATATTATTTTCATTTAGAACTAATCCAATTATAGGGGGTATATTTTTTGGGATAAGAAAATTTATTCCATGAACTCTTTTTCATAACCCATGATATTATCCTCACTTAGAAAATACATGTCGTGTTTGAGTAAAAAATTGTCACCATGTCAGAAGAAGAAGTAAACAGGATCTCCATGTGCCACAAGATTACTCACACACCAAGGAATAGAGATTACTCAAAAAAAAATTCCATTATTATGGAACTATAGGATAATAGTTCACTTTGTTGGCTTCAATTTGACTGGTAGTAGAACCCAAATGGACATATGGTTCAAAAGTGACGGTTTTCATAGTTTTGGTATTTTTTTAAAGAGTGATAGAACGGAGTGATAGCATGGAGAACTTGTATAGATCACCTGAACAGAGCACCACCTTCATCCAGGGTATCAAATTTTTTTATAAATAGTACCCTTGGGATCCTCATTTATAGATGTTGGAAGATAAATAGATAGATCGAATATTTGTTCGCCCAAGTCTCTCACCCAAGTCCTCAAGACCCTCAGGTAACTTATCATTATTTAAAACTATAGATAATCAGTTCCTAAAAAAATCCCATTATTATGAAATTCTATGGATGTAGTTAGATTTATATTATTCAATTTGACTAGTCATGGAGCCCAAATAGACTTGCGGTTTAAAAGTTATGGTTGCCAAAAGTTTGGTATTTTTTTCACAGAGAACTTGCGTGGAGCCCTAGCATAGAGTTCTTGCATGGAACACTTGCACATAGCCCTAGAGTGGAACACTATCACAAATTATTGTGGAGTTCTAGAATGGAGCACCAAATTTTCCCAAGGTCTTGAATTTTCCTATAAATAGGACCCTTGGGATACTCATTTACAGAGGTTGGAAGATCAAGAGACATCTTGAATCTTCATTCACCAAAGTCTCCCACCCAATTCTTCAAGACCCTCAGGTAGCTTATCATTATTTAAAATTATATTGAATCATATATATTGAAGTTTCCATATCTCTCACATGTCTTAGATATGAGTTTAACTTACATGAATTGTTTACATGAATAGCTTGCATGGAGACCTTACATAGACAGCTTGTGTGGACAAATTTCACAGACAACTAGCCTGGATAGCTAGTGTGGACAACTTGCACAGATATATTGTGCAGAGAGCTATTATCTATAGCTTTCATAGAGATATAGCATGAATAGCTTATGCAGACAGATTGTGCATACATCTTACACAGAAATCCGGTATAGACAGCTTGAGCAGACAGCTAGAGCGGTCATCTAGTGCAGACAACTTACAAGTATGGCTTGCATGGATAGCTTGTGCAGACAACTATCATGGATAGTTTTAATGGATAGCTTTCATGAAGAGATTTCATGGAAAAATTACATAGACAGCTTGTGGGCATAGCTATCACTGTAAGGTTGTGTGGACGGCTAGAGCAGACAACTATCCCAGACAACTTGCATAGACATCATGCAGTGATATCTTTTGCGGACACCTTACATGGACAGCTACTGTAGACAACTTTCAAAGGCATCTTTCATTTACATGTTGAGGGGATAGCTAGTGTGGATATATTTCACAAATATCTTGCACAGAAAGCTTGTGCAGAAAGCTATAAGAGACAGTTATTCCTCACTTGGGCTAAGTACCTTCTCTATCACTCTATCTTGATCTAAGCATATCCTCTAGCCCAAACTTGGCATAAGAACCTTCATTATCCCTCTAACTATTACTAATCAGGTCTAATCACCTTTTCTAACCCTCTAACTTATTATAATCACCTTTATTATCCCTTAATAGGTCTAAGAACCTTTGTTATCCCTCTAACTTGGGCTAAGCATCTTCACTAGACCTCACTTGGGCTAAGCACCTTTTTTAGTCCTCTAACTAGGTCTAAGCACTTTTTCTATCCCTCACTTGGTTTAATCACCTTCGCTATCCCTCTAACTTGGGTTAAGAACCTTTTTTATCCCTCACTAGGGCTAAGAAACTTCTCCAGCCCTCTAATTTGGGCTAATCACTTTTGCTAGCCCTATAACATGGGATAATCACCTTTTATATCCCTCACTAGGGTTAAGAACATTTTCTATCCCTATAACTTGGGCTAAGCACCTTTTATATCCCTCACTTGGGATAAGAACCTTTGATATCCCCTACTAGGGATAAGAACCTATGCTATCCCCCACTAAGGCTAAGTACCAATTCACTCAGGATTCATACCTGGGAATCGACTCATTCCAAATGCACTTAGAGTTGGAATAAAACTCTAAGTATGGGCCTCCTAATAGGGGTAATCCCTAATCTTAACAATATCCCTTCCTCTTCTTTTTACCAATAGATGAGGGGGTCAATGATACATGGGAATCCTCCTAGATGTAATCCCCAACCAAACCTTTAATTCCCATGAGTCGATATACTTATCATGGTTATAGATACATGGGAATCCTCCTAGGTGTAATCCTTAACCATACCATCAATTCACCATGAGTCTAGATACTCCTCACGGTTCCAGATATATGGGGATCCTCTTAGGTGTAAGTCCTAACCAAACCTTTAATTACAATGAGTCTAGATAATCTTTATGGTTCCAAATACATGGGAATCCTCCTAGGTATAATCCCCAATCAAACCTTTAATTCCCATGAGTTGAGATACTCCTCATGGTTCCAGATACTTGGGAATCCTCCTAGGTGTAAGCCCAAACCAAACCTTTAAATAACCATGAGTCATGATTCTTCTCATGGTTCCATATACATGGGAATACTCCTAGGTGTAATACCTAACCAAAACTTTAATTCTCATGAGTCGAGATACTCCTCTTGGTTCCAGATCCATAGGCATCCTCCTAGATGTAATCCCCAAAAAACCTTCAAATCACTATGATTAGAGATCCTCATCATGGTTCCAAAAACATGGGCATCCTCCTAGATGTAATCCCCAACTAAACCTTTAATTCTACATGAGATTAGATAATCCTATTGATTCCCAGATATGGGAATCCTTATAGGTGTAATCCCTAACCAAATATTCAATTACCATGAGTTGAGATACTACTCATGATTTTAGAAACATGGTCATCCTCCTAGGTGCATGCCCCAACCAAATATTCAATTACCATTAAGTCGAGATAATTCTAATGAATTTATAAATCATAGTCTCTTCTGACCCACCTACTAGGTCAGGTATGCTAGGGAATCTCATTCATAATGCCCATATTCAAATATAATGGTATCCTATCATGCGATGTGACTGATGTTATACTGTCTCTTGTTTCTCATACTGATCATGACTCATGTGAGCTTAGAGATTGATGATGATCATTCCATAAATATAATGATGGTGCCTCCATTGTGGGATTCCTTTTAAGGTGTAATACCTGACCATTCAATTAAACTATATGGGCTCTGATTCTTGTTCTTAGTAGGATACATAGGATACCTCTTTGATATTCAAATGCAATATCATTTCACCCTTATTCATTCCATCAAAATATGTAGGTTTTGATTTCTTCTTTCACAGGATACATAGGATGCCTCTTTGAGGTTTAATCCCAACTCCAAAACACTAATTGGATCCCTCGATTGTAATAAACTCTAGAGATCCCAGTTAGTTGAATTTAAAAAAAAATTAACATAGACTAATAAGAGATAGATAGGGAATATATAATATATATAGAGGTTAACATGTAATACATGGTCTCAACCAGATCATTGGTACAGGGGTAACCAATCCCACACTAGGATTTGGTAAGGAATCAAAAATATATCTTAAATCTATAAGAGAGTATTAGAGTAAGTAATAATCCCCCTCAAAAGGGTGTGGTGAGCCTGATTTTCCATCCTCTTGACCAATGCGTTTTCTAAGATATCACTGGAAATGTCCTAGTGAACACCTACCTTGGGAAATTATGTCTTAATTAACTCAAAATGAGTGTGGGAATGAGATTATTTAGAAACACCTCTCTACACCCCATGTATAACTTTTAAAAATAATTACATTTCATGGTTTTTTTGAAATAAAAATATAAATGCGACCATTTGAATTTTATTCAAAAACTAATAACATTAGATCATATTTTAAAACAATTCACTTTAAAATAAGTAATGTATTCATTTCAAAATTAAATAATCTTTTAAAAACTTTAAAGAGGAGGAAGTATTTTCTATGAGAAAACTTTTTTTAAAACCCTTCCTATTAAAAATACCCACATATAAGGGGAAAATTTCAAGCCTTTGTAAACAGTTCCATTTGAAATTAAGAAAACTCATTTATCCTTTTAAAGAGAAGAATACTAATATAAACAAAAATAGATAATCAATCAAAAATAAATCATAAGCTAACCATCATAAAAATATAATTTTCATGACCATAATGGTGTAATCGAGAACAAAAACCATGGGATTTCCTAGGATATTTAGGAAAACCTAGGATAGTAATAAACTGAATCCATCACATTAGTATGCCTAATATAGCTCAATCACCCTAATACTCAGTATTTCCCTACCTGGGGGGCTAATTCCCCAAGAAAAGAAAAGTCTTACTTAGGGTCACTAGTAGAGCAGAGTCATGCACCAGTGTAGCGTATGAACCTAAACATACCATCCGGTTATTCTTGGTTTATATTTATATATAAAATGTAGGTGTGATATTGAAAAATTAAAATTATTGATGATGCAAAATAAGAACCATAACACACTCTAACCTCTAGACACCCCTCACAGAAGCGACCACATTTTCCTCAAAATTATTGATATAACAAAATGTGTCATATAATATATACTATTTAATCTATTTTATACAAAAAAACATGGGTCATGATTCAAGGGTTCATTAATATTTAGAGAACATTTTTATAAAGTGCCAGTCGGGAATTTGAAACATTATTCATGAAATTAGTTTTTAAGTCCTTTTTGAAAACCAACTCACATAAATGTCATCAAAGTCATTCAAAAAATCAAGAATCACAAAAAAATTATAAATAAACACTCACACCCTTTTCATAATCAAACCATTTTGGAAGGATCCTCTTAGTATTTAAAATGATCACTAGGTTTGATTCATTTATATGAAAAATAGGTTTTAAGCATAGAAATGTGATAAAAACAACTTTATTAAATAATAATAATTAGATACAATTATTATAAATTTAAAATTTCTCAAATTGAGGGTTAAAAAAAGCAATCAATTGATTTAAATTTAAATGTCCAATCATGGAGAATCCTACCTTAAACATGCTACTTCCATAAATAATGATATGAAATTGCCACAAAAATTCCCAAAGAACCCTTAGAAGACTATAAGAAACCTTAAAACAAGGAAGACCCAAATTAAAAATTAATCCAACATAACCATAGGTTGTCAAAACCATTATAGGGATATAAAGGAAGAGATAAAAGGAATGGTAATAGGGGAGGAATGAGTCTATAATATCTTACCTCGAATAATTGACACTTATGTATAAATAAATCCCATAGAAACCCCTTGAAGGATGGAGAACTGAGGAGAGGTTCCTGGAGTGTGAGAGTTAAAATGTGAGGATTGGAGGAGGAAAAGGGTTAAAACCCAAAGGGGAAAAGTGTAAATTCAACATTTTAATCAATCTAGGTAGACCACATAGTTTTCCCACAAGGTTCAACGCATAATTAAATTTTTAAACAATAATTAATTTTCTTTAATTATCGAATACCTTTTTTTGTTTTTATTTTTATATAATTAGTTAATAAATCTTACATAACAATTAATTATAAAGTATAAACCTCCACTTAGTGTCCATTTGTTTACAATACAATTCTTTTAAAATGATACAATTTTTCTTTCCATGAAAAATATTCACAATTTTCAAATTGAATTATTTATTAATCCTACTCATCCTTAAAACTTATGAAAAACATTTTAAAATGTGGGATGAGCACAAAAATATTAGCAAAGGACATATACAAAAAAAATAAACCTATTAGACTATTTCAAAACCATGATATCATATAAAAGAGTTTTCCTTTAATGTAATAAACTTTAAGCTCAAATAATAATTAAATTACATATAAAATAATATTTACTGCCCAATTTTTTTATAAAACACTATAATAAAACATAAAGTAAAAATCATAATCATGAGGGTTTCTTAGAAAACATGAGAACCCATGAAAAAAAATTATTAAAAACATACCTTTTACCCTTAAAGGGATTAATCATTCTTTTAAATAAAAAATCATTATATAACCATATTAAATTAAAATATTTTCATGAAAATTAATTAAGAATCATATAAAATTAATGTAGGTTTTTTGGGACATCATATTCATAGAACCCTTATAAGAACCCTTACAAATGGAATAACCAACTTGGTTAATTCCAACATAATTCTTCGGATAATATAATCATTACCCAATGTATTAGAGAGTTATATCTAGATCACCCATCATCATAAATAATTTAAAAGGACCATAAAATATATGAAACACGTAATATTTTTCATTTTCATCGTCAAACTCATAAAAATATACTTTTTAACCCATAATCAAAACATTTTCAGATATTGATATATCCCTTTCCTTTGAAACCTCATTTTCAAAACTAAAATACCTAAAAAAGGAAATAATGGTTTTTTTTAAGAAAAAAAGGATGATTGTAAAGGAATAAAAATATAAAATAATAGTTGTGGTAGTGGGAAAATTTTTTGATGTCATATATGTTAAAAAACATTCCTTTTATACTTTGTAAATAAATTCAAACATTTCGTGTGAAATTAAAAAAATATTTCATTAGAAGGCCTACATAAAAAAGTCAAAGAAGAGGTAAAATGACATTTTTAATTAATTTATTTAAATATTTACACATTCATCAAATAATATTTACATGGAGGATTAAATTATAAAGATATCATTAAAACATTTTAAAACTAGGTTTTAAGATAGAATATCCCTTATCTCAAGTTTGACTTATCACATACATTATTTATCTTATTGAATAATAAAGTTATTTTAATTATTTAATTTATTAAGAATATTTTTCAAGTTAATTATATTTTTATTGTTCCTTTTATTTTTCTTATTAACATGTCATACTTAATCGCTTAACTGATTAAGTTTACTTTATATATTTTGAGGATGTTTGGTTTATAAGTCCAAAATGACTTTGATAAGTTGACTATGGTCAAATGGATCAGGATTATATCATTTATAGAATAATAATAATGTTATAATTATCATTTTTATACATTATTTATACATTTATAATCAATCATGTAAGGTGGTTATGAAAAATTAATTACGTTACAACATGGAGATGGTAGTTCGTACGTACGCATGAGTAACATTTTCATTTTTCAAGAAACATGAGAAAAATAAGCTAAGTATTATTTTAAATTAAAATAATTATAATTATATCATAAATATAATATTATTTATTTAAATCCACTTATATATACCTTAAATGTGAGGTGGTGATGAAAAATAAAATGCATCGATTTACAGGGCAGTAGTCCGCACGTACGCACGAGTGATGTTTTTATTTTTAATTGAATGATAAAGATAGAATGAGAATATTTATTTAACAATATATAATGAAATTTATATCATATATATCATATTATTTCATTTTTATCCTTCATTATTACTATCCATAAGAGGTGGTGATGAAAAATGAAATACATTGTCTTCGCAAGATGATAGTCTGCATGTATGCATGAAAGATGTTTTCATTTTCCATTAGATGGTTAAGTAGATGAAAAAGGGTTATAAAATAAACATAAAAATATTTCATTATATGTGAGATAATTATGTTATTATATCAAAAAATTTATGATAGGTTTGAATGAGGTAAAAGAAGAAATAAAAATAAAACACTTGGTTAAGAATTATACCTCTTCTTCAGACAACCTCCTTAGGATTATACCTAAATCCTTTTTAGGTTGGTATTATAATAAAACTAAGAACTATAAGATGTGAGAATAAATTTTAATAAATTATTTTTTATTAATTATATGAGATAATATTCTTTTGAAGTGTGTAGAAGAGAGAAAATGTTGTGTCCTTTTATAAGTGAGGGAGAGGACACACTTGGAATTTTTCAAAAGATAAAATATGTTAATGTATTACTCAATAAAAATAGCTCAAAAATTACTCATATTAAAATATTAGATGATATAGGGTCTAAATATGACTATAAAATAGGATCTAGAAAATTTTTTAGATTATTTTAACCCTTATAATTTATTTTTAACTCATTTTAACTCTTACCACAGTAACTAGATTTTTTACCAGAGTTACTATTCATAATTAAAAAAATGAAAGTTAAAAAATTAATAAATTTGGAGCTAATAATTCCAAATATTGAATACATTTTTCAAGATTAAATCACTAATGGGGGAAAATTACTTTTAAAATTAAAACATGTAACGCAATGAAAAACGGTTTTCTAGATAAATATATCTTTAATTATAAAAATGATTTTATACCAAATTCAAGTATAATGTTAATCCAAATGAAATTAATTGAATTATTTATAATTAAAAGGAACTAATTTAATTTTAAAACAAATCCAAAACAAAATTATTCTTTGTAAATACTTGAAAATAAAAAAAGAAATTTTCTTAAAAATCAGTATTTTCTACTATTCACCCAAAAATAAACCTTTTTAGAAAATTATAAAAAAAATATACCTAATAATATTATTAAATTATTATTTAAAAATTATTTCTATTTTCTCAAATAAATTTTCTAAATTTGGTAGAAATTATTTATAATATTTGCGCACAAAATGTAATAAAAACTATTTTTGAAGAAAATATATTTTTGAAGCATAAAATGACTTTATTATCATTATATTCCTACCAACCATAATTAAATGAATATTAATTAATTAAATTGTATATATAATATAATTATTTCATTATAATTATTTATCAATAGTGATAAATTTAATCTATTAGGGTTAAAATATAATGTGCAAATAAAAATAATTTTATGACAAATATAGCATTTATCTTCAAATGATTTTATCTTCATTTATAACCAATTTAACATCAATGAATAATTGGTTATTCATTTTTTAGTAAAAACTTTATAAATATATTTTATAATGTTTCTATAAATATTCATACCCTCCAATCCACTAGTTGTACCATAATGATCATATTTAAATAATAGTATATCACAGTTCATTTAAGCTTGATATTGTTTATACCACATGCTATAGAATATATTATTTAAGGAAAATAAATTATGAAATATTTTTGTGTTACATTATATCCCCTAAAATATATTTCATCCTCACAATTTTGTCCTATTCTTAATAAAAAGGGTTTAAAACATTTTCAGAATCAATTCCAATGAGTGGAAGGTAAATCATATAATCATCGAAGGGAAAGATTTTAGATATTTAAAAATTCCTTTGTTGAAACCCTACATTGTAAAAAGGGATAATAAAATATCATTTTGAAAACAAGATAAGGGAAATATTAAGGTCACCTAGATAAACACATTATCGGGTTCCCAAATAAGGATATCATTGGTAAGAATTTAAAATATGGAAATGGAGAAAAAAAACATAACATCTAAGGAATAATAGAGTGTGATAAATAACATGATCATGAGAAATTTAATGGCCACAAAACCATAAATCATTAGGGGATAAAGAAGACCATAAATTCATCATAAATGAAAGTAAAAGGATAACATTTTTATTTAAAGATCATTTTCTTAGAGTTGATAGATTCATAAACTATCAAGATGGATAATATGAGAAAATATACTTACTTGTTTTCTTTTCATTTAATAATCTCAATTTTATCCTTTGGTTTTCATTAAATCAATTTCCACTTATATATCATCTCCTACTCTAAGAAATAAATATTAAAGATTAATTTTTCATTCTTGAAGTTCTAAAATTAAATTTTAACGTATCACAAGATTCATAAAGGAATGAAAAGTTATTTCTCTTAGTTCTATCCATTAATTAAAAATGGTTAGCAAAAGGTAAGACAATATCCAATATTATTAAACCTTAAACTAAAGAAATTGTAAATTAATCTCTAAAGCCTTAACAATAATAGTCAAAGTTCAACTTAAATCATTACATAAATAACAAACACTAAAACTCTTCAAAATATGCATAACCAAGTTCAAATCTCAAAAATTCAAGAAAATTGATCGCGCATTCTTCCAAGATAAACTTAACATTTATCTCTAAATAACATTAATCACTCCTAAAGTTATATACAAAAAATATATATTCCCTAATAATATAATCCCCAAAAAATTATAATATTTTCCATTATAAATCATCGTAAAGGCACAATAAAATAATATATTCCTAAAAAGATAATTCACCCTTTATTCCTCAAATAAACTCCCATATGAGCCAAAAAAAATCCATCATTTAATGTTTTTACTATAATGAACTTCTTTAAAAAATAACTTTAATCTCTTAGTCAACAAATCAATTTTCAATCGCATGGTTATCTATATGATAAATCATCTATTCCCAAAAAAAATAACCCTTTATCCTAATTAACTATAATTTCCTCAAAAATAAATATCATATTAACCGTAATAGTTATCAATACCTTTCAACTTATGTCCAAAAAATATAAAATTATTCTTCCTCAAACAACCTTTCATTAACACATAAGTTAATATTAAGGGTTATATATACCTCAAACATCTATTGAGACTCAATAAATGTCTCCAAGGTACCCCCATCACATAAAAAATAAAAATAGTATTAATGCATTTAAACTTATGATCATACTTAAATTTATCACGAAATCATAACTCTTGAATCCCAATATGTAGACACATCAATCATTCAACATTATTTATAATCCATTTACCATGATTTTACATCTTATACCTCAATAATTCTTTCTTATAATAAAAAATATGAATCACGTCTTAAGATTCATCAATATCAAAACACAAGCCAAAATATATGCCATGCCTTTTATATTTCATTCACAGTTTCCTTATCTTCAACTATAATGGCATTAGAAATTGATAAACCTTTATTTTTATAGTATTTTTGATCCCCTTAATTATATTTCCCCCCAGAAAATTTGTTTTTATAATGCCTTTACTCCCCACATTTAAAAAATTCAATTGATGCCTTAGGAATAACTATATTCCCCTTCATTATGTCAATAAAATTCTTACTTTTTTACTTGGTAATTTATTATTATATGCCCTTATTTACCACATATAAAACATATTCATGTTATTTTAATACATTTATTTGGGTGTTTCTTTCCATGTTCTTGACATATAGGATGTTGAATCTTTTTACCTCCAGGATCTTGATCGCCTAAACTTCCATGGAACTCTGTTTTTATCTTATTTGGTGTTTTAGGAAACTCACCTAGGTTTAGGTTGCAAATCATAACTCATGATATCTAGTTAGTAATAGGAATAAGATGTTTCACTATAAATATCATTTTGTTCAGTTTCTTGTTCATATAACCACTATATTGTCCTTCACATCCACTGTTAATTTGGTTTATGTAGGTTCCAACCATTTACTAAAACAAAAATGGTTTATGTGAGTATATAAAATAAAATTATAATAAACAATATTATGAGAAGGATAAACACTAAGATATCCTTTACCATGTCATATTTTATTAAACTCTTTTTATTTATCCAAAATAACCATAATTATTCATAACATACTAACCATGTGGTTATAGAGGACTTTTAACTTATTCTCAAATAATATTCTAACCACTAAAGTTATCTAAATGCTTACTTTGATACCAACTATAAGGACTCAATCCTTATTAAACTCATAATTTAATTCTTAAACAAGAATTCATTTTTTTTAATCCTAAATACCTTTTCATGTTTATATTTTTAGAGAATTAGTTCATAAATCTTACATAACAAACACAAGGATTATAAAGTAGAAACTTCCACTTGGTGTCCATTTTTTTACAATACAATACATTTAAAATGATACATGTTTTATTTTCATGAAAAATATTCACAATTTTCAACTATACTTTATTATTATTCCTACTCATACTTAAACCATGTGAAAAACATTTTATAATGTAGTATGGGCATAAAAATATCAGTAAGGGACATATACAAAGAAGAAAAGAAACTAGTTAGTCTATTTCAAAACCATGATATCATATAATAGAGTGTACCTTTGACATAATAAATGTTGAGATCAAATAATTGTTAACTTACACATAAAATCGTCTTTATTATCCAATGTTTCTCATAAAACACTTTATATGAAAACATAAATGAAAAATCATAATCATGAGGGTTTCTTAGAAAATATGATAACCTGTGAAAAATATTTTCTTAAAAACATACCCTTTACCCTTAAAGAGTATAATCATTCCTTTAAAAAAATATTATCTTATGAAATAAAAAATGAAAATTCATTTTAAATGATATAAAATTCATATAGGTGCCTTGGGGAACCATCTTTATATAACCCTTACAAATGGAATAACCCACTCGGTTAATTAAAATATAATTCTTTAGAGAATATAATCATTATCCAGTGCATTAGAAAGCTATATCAAGATTAATTGTCATCATAAACAATGTCTAAGTACTATAACATACATAAAATATATAAAAAATTTCATTTACATCATCAAACTCATAAAATTATACTTTTGAACCCATAAGTAAAACATTTTTAAATATTGATATATCCATTTCCTTTAAAATCCCATTTTCAAAACTAAAATACCCTAAACAAAGGGAAAAGGGGTTTTTATTTAAATAAAACATGGAATCTTGTACATTTAGATAAATATAAAATAATATTTTTGGTGTTTGGAAAATTCATTGACATTGTATATGTTAAAAACATTCCTTTATTACTTTGTAAATAAATTTAAACACTCTGTACGAAATATGAAAAAAGATACCTTTTGAAGACCTTTATAAGAAAGTAAAAGGAGAGGTAAAATGAAATTTTTAGTTAATTTATTTAAATATTAACACATTTATCAAAAAATGTAGAAATTAAGGGGGAAAGATTATAAATAAATCTTCATAACATTTTAAAACTAGGTTTTAAGATATAATATCTCTTACATCGAGTCTGACTTGTCACACGCGTTCTTTATATTCCTAAATAATAAAGTTATGCTAATTATTTACTTGATTAAGAATACTTTTAAAGTTAAATATATTTTTATTATTCCTTTTATTTAATTTATCAATATGTTATACTTAATCACTTAACTGGTTAATTTTAATTTGAACCTTTTGAGGATGTTTGGTTTATAAATCCCAAATGAATTTGGAAGGTTGACTATGATCAAATGAATCAGGATTATATCATTTAAAAAATAGTAATAATGTTATAATTATCATTTTTATACATTAATTACACATTTATAACCAACCATGTAAGGTGGATATGAAAAATGAATTATGTTACAACATGAAGATGGTAGTCTATACGTACGCATAAGTAACATTTACATTTTTCAATGAACATGAAAAAAAGAAGGTAAGTGTTATCATAACATTAAAATGATAATTATATCATAAATATAATATTATTTATTTAAATCTACTTATATATATCATCCATGTGAGGTGGTGATAAAAAACAATATCGTTTTGTGTGGCGGTAGTCCAAACGTACGCATGATTGATGCTTTTATTTTTCATTGAATGGTAAAGAAAGAATTATAATATTTATTAATCATTATATAATTAAATTAATATCATATATATAATATTATTTAATTTTTATCTATTATTATGACCATCCATAAGAGTCGGTGATCAAATTTTATGACCCCCTCCCACTAAAGATAATACAATGAGGGGAGAGAGATAATGACCCCTGAGTCCCACCCCCAATAGGCCCTAGGTTGGAAACTATCACTAAGGGTATAAAAATATCATTAAATGGAAGGCATTACCCACTATAATAATATAGGATTGGTAGGTAAGATGAATCATCCATAAGAAACTCCATGAAATAATATAAAAAACCAAAACCATCCCACAATGCATGTATAAATAAAAATTATATAGGTAAAAGCCTCTAAAAGTAAATACCCAAAAACAAAGCTAAAGCAGTGGCACAATAATTGTCCAAAAAGGTCTGAGATATTACTTTCTAGAATGATCCATGTAATCCTCCTGGAAACCTAAGAATCGTTTTATATACATAGGGTATACATACATGTATAATCAATAGGGAAACCAAAGTATGTCGTGAACATGTGAAGGAAGCACACTAATAAACCCATGAGTAAATAGCATAACCAACATAACCTAAATAAGTCAACTATCCATCCTAACCTCACTAAGTCACTCTCATCAAATAACACAACCCAAGTATAATAACATAATAAGAAGCATGTCGATAAAAGGGTAACCCACACCACTTTCCCACTAATTTTACACCCTCGCACCCCAACATCGTATGTCCTGGAACTCCCATTTATTTCTAATAACATATACCAATTATAAATATCATGGTCACATAATATCATTATCACAAACACCTAGGACACCACCCCACAACACGGTCATATATCATCTCATCTGCAGACACTTGGGTCATCACATCACAACCATAACCAGAGTAGTAGGGTATCGTGAACATGAAGAAAATCAACATTGTTACCTCATCATACCATGCATGACCCACAATATAAGATTCTCCACAACATTGAAATATCACATCTCACCTAAAAACACCTATTCCACTGCCCCACAGCACGATCATATCACATCTCGCCTGAAAACACATGGGCCATCACCTAGTGCACTAACAGACCTTCAGCCATCACATCCTATGCATATCTACTTTCCTGTAAGAGAGAGAAGGAAAGAGAGGGTAACCAGACATTCATCCTCATCACTGGGATGTTGGAAAAAACACCCCCCATGTGAAAATATGGGCATTGGCACATAGTGCTCGACACAGGTGGTGTGTGTAAAAAATAACAAGGAATATAAAAGTATATACATACAACAACACAGAAGCCCAACCTATGGGTTCACAACAAGGTACTAACCAACTCACAACACTTACACTTATGATGCCACCACTAAATGCATAACACCACACAAACCATAAGCCACATATCACACCACCAACCAATTTCATTATCCAGTCCATTAATTTCATTATTTAACAACAACCACATTTAACCACATAGTCTATCATTTATTTGTTCATTAATCATTTCTATCCCATTAACCGAACCAAACTCCAGCCATTTTAAGAATTATTAACCAATTATTCCTTCGCCACCTAGGAATCTATCACAAAGAAACCACACATCACAAGTAGTTCATCATTCCCATTAAACCATCACCTATATTCCCTAAAAGAATGGTCAAACAAACCACCACCTCATCACCCCAAAAGTACAGTCAAACAAACCACCACCTTGCCACCCCAAAATCACATCCAAACAAACCACCACCTCACCTACCCAAAATAATTTCCACACAAACCACCACCTCCCACCACCCCCATAATCATGGAAAAAAACACACATCACCCCACACCACATTGTAACCACACATCACCACCCCAAAAGTACATCCACACATCACAACACATCAAAGACCATTTTACATATTTAAAAAAGGTGTTTTATTACATTTCAATTTATTTTAGGGGTGTTATCACACAAGCCATAAATCTAGGGGAATTAATTTTTATTAGCCAAATATAATTGGTTATCCAATTTCCATTTTGGGGTGATATCACTGCAACAAGAAACAAGGTTTTCACATCATGAAAACTACAGTGTAAGAAAAGTCTCTCCACAGCCATGATTTTTAGTGGGGCATTCAATCCATACAAACACAATATCATAATAATATTAAAGTTGTAAAAGCATGTGAATCATTCCCATTTCCCCTTCAATTTCAATTATCTGATTCTTTATCTTTAATTAATATAGCACAACCATCCCCCATAGATAAACAAGAGAAAACCCCTCCTGCATGATATACAAAAAGTGATAAATAAGGGATTCCCTACCTTAAAGAAGATTTTCCAACTCACTATAAACCGTAGGGAAAAGAAGAAACTCCCACAAACCACAACCGCATGAAAAAACCCATGGATCAACCTATGTCGTGTCAAGGGTTATCAAAAACACTACCCATACTCACACCCCAAACCAAAGAAACACATTCATAGAAAATCCCCAAGATAAGAACAAAATAAAACTATGGGGAAAAAATAATCACACATTGTGTATTTCCAATAGAAAACCTCCGGAAGCAATGGATCGAAGCAAGAGAGAAGAGGGATATAAGGTCTATTCAAGGTGCCTACGGTTTTTCCATAATAAGAGAGGGATAGGTATAGCCAAATGAAAATAAATTACCTATAAGGGTTATAAAATAACCTGTATCCTCTTGGTTTCACATCATGTATTCTATTCATGACGTAAAATCCATGGGTTTCCCAAAATTTACAATATCCACAAAAAAAATGAGTCATCATGACCTGATTTAATTACACATTGTGAATTCACCATTCACAACACGAATTCATTTCATGGGTTCCCCCTAAGACACATACAATTCATGAATCCATATGGCTACATAATCCATGAAACACCATTTTACATCATGTGAACCTTTCACAATGTGAATTTATTATAGCACCTCTTTTATACCTCTAACCACTATTAAACATCTTCAAGCCTCCTATAAAACACCCCTAAAACAAAAAACCAAAAAAGTAATAGGTAGGGAAGGCACTATCCATTACATCAGATACCTATCAAATGATTCACTCCCTTAAGAATCTAAACACAATCCCATTAGAAAAGGGGTCCGAAAAACCACCCCGTGAGATACCTCTCAAGGATGTTTTTACTCCTTAATGTTACCACTATCCAAGAATTCCAAACCAAACAACCAAAAAACATATTTCACAACCTCATCACTACAAATTCACAAACTATCTTCTCTAAAAAAACCACACCACTACACAAATATCTCTATCTCCACACAATCTAAACCAACATCTTCTACAACCAACAAACTACATTTCCCCAAAGACATAAATCAGGTAATTTTATCCTCCTATCATGATAATATTCACTATGGGGAACACTAACTCACCCACATGGGTTTAATCACATTATAGTATAATGCATCTCAATTGGGAATTAGGTCCTCCCCTTTCCATATGTCAGGACATTATCACACATCATACATTAATAAAATAGTGAATCTCATAACACAACAAGATCCAAACATCACAAAACAAGAAAAATATAGGAAGGAAAACTCAAAAACATCTTTGGGTACTGGGCATGCATTTTTACCTCATGTTCCCAAGTATTATACTCCAAGCCAGCATGCCTCCACAACACATAAACCAAAGGGATGGTTCATCCACACAATAATTTATCCTGACGATCATGGATCTCTAATAGTCGCTCCATAAACATCACACAATCCTTGATATACAACTCTCTACAATCAATGAAATGAGAGTCATCATTAAGATTCTATGAATCTGAGAGATGTGGAAGACATCGTGGATCCTCTCCATCCATGCTGGCAATGACAACTGATACACCACCTCTCCAACTCACCCTATCACCTCAAAAGGGTCCAACAAACCTGGGAGAAATCTTACTCCCCCTACCAAACCTCTACTACCCATGTTGATGGTAAATCTTAAAGAACATGTGGTCTCTAACCTTGAACTCCAAGGGCCTCCTCTCATGATTGACATAAGACTTATGATGGTCCTATGCTTGTTCCATCCTCTCACAAACAAGCTAAACCTATTATATCATACTCTACACCACATCAAGACCAAGAACTGCTATATCCCCAACCTCTATCCATAATAATGGAGAATGAAACAGTCACCCATTTAAATCCTCAAATAGGTCCATGTCGATGTATGAATGATAGTTTTTATTATAAGAAAACTCAACTAAGGGAAAATGTCATAACCATTATCCATTGAAGTCTAAAATGCACGCGCACAACATATCCTCCAACATCTAGATGGTCTACTATGTATGCCCATCTGTCTGAGGGTAGAAAGTAGTGTTGAAGTATAACTGAGTGCCAAAATCATGTTGCAATACTTCCCATACTCGTGAGGTAAAATGTTTTCCCCAATAAATCAATCTACCTAGGTACTTCATGGAACTGCACCACCTCATCCACATACCTCTTAGCCAAAGTATCCACCATGCCCGACTCCTTAATCACTAAGAAGTGGACTGGTTTCATCAACCAATCCATGATCACCCAGATATAATCACAACATCCCTAATCTCAGGGTGATACTATGATTAAATACATTGATATTTCATCCCATTTACACTTAGGAACATCCAAAGGTTGCAAAAAACCACCATGAACATGATGCTTGACCTTTACCTACTGACAGACCAAACACCTCTCCATGAACCCCACCACCACTCATTTCATCCCGAGCCACCAAAGCTACATCATCAGGCCACGGTATATCTTGGATAATACTAGGTGTACCATCAAAGGTGAGTTATCAAACTCATGAAGGACTCACTCGCACATCACTATCAGAACAAACAACCTCCCATAAAAAAATATATGGTTTAGACCATACTCTGACTATCCCTCCAGAGCTTCACCATGGATAAAATGATCGAACGTCACCTTTTCCTATAAGTCTCCCCACTAAGACTCCTCCACCTTCCACATCATAGAAGACTGCATTTTCATCTAAAACAAAAATCCTCTACCATCATCCACTTTTTCATCTAAGTTCAAGGCTTTCAACTCCTCTATTACTTTCCAAACATCCCCAAACTCCTAAAAATATACTTCCATGAATTCTTGCTCAAATAATCTGCCACAACATTAAATTTTTCTTAGGTTTAGTAGATCTCAAAATCATAATCCTAAAGAAAATCTATCCACCTTTACTACCACAAATTTAGATCATGCTAAGAAAATATATACCTGAAACTCATGTGATCTATGAAGACCAAAAAGTGCTCCCCAATATTTGATAAGTGTATTTCATGCATATATTTTATAGTGTTTAATGTATTGACTTTTGTATTTAAATGAATATTCTTTCCAATTTATGATCTATTTAACTTGTTTTATGATTTATGATAGGATTCAATGAATATTTGAAAAAGTAAGGAAAAGTGGAGAAAACATAAGCTTAAAGAAACTTCGCGCCGCGAGCGAAGAGAAGTGGCATGACATCGGATTTTTAAGGAATAATGAAGCTGGAAATTATGATGTAGAATGATTTCACACCATGTAATTCAATTACACGTCGTGACCCTTTAGCCGCACAAGTTGAGTCATGAAGACAGTTCACACTGTGAAAGAAATTTAGACGTCATGGGTCCCTATTTCACATCGTGAATGGAGTTAAAGTTCCAAACAATATTTTCATGATATTTTCACAGATTAAAAAGACACGGAGGAAAACTCAGAGGATTACACGACTTGAAAACCCACTTATATGTCATGTAATTTTTGACACATATAAAATAATTAAAGATGTCATAGATGAAGTTTTTGATGAGGTTGCCTATAAATACAGCCCCCGACTGCCCATCCAAAGAACTCTAGGACCATTTGAGGTTAAGAAACACCATGGGATGACTACCAAAAAATAGAGTGATGTTTCGGGGTCCCAATTCACTACCATTCTTCATTTCTATTCTTCATCAGGTACCATGCTTCTCATTCTCATCATGCCTAGCATGAGCAATTAGTTTCTTTAGTGTCGGGTGATGTGATTGTAGGGGATGTGTTGCTAGGGATTGTTTATTTATATTATTCATGTTTTGTATTGCTACAAACTGATTATCACTTCCAAATCTATATCTTTTTGTATTTTATGACCATTACTGAGTTTTGAGGTTGTTTATTTAATTTCATCAATTAGTTGGCCTATTTTTGTATGAACATTATGAAATATAGGTTATCTAAGTTTAAAAATGGTTTTTTATTTCTTAGTTTTATGATTTCATTTAGTAGATAACCATTATAAAGGTGAAAACATAGGATTAGGGAAAGATAACAAGACCAAGGATCCCTATTGACCCAATTATGATAATAAGATTGAATAAACTCACTTTTAATTAAATCCCTAACACATGAACCTGAAAGTCACTAATCTTGGCATTCCTATCATCTTGATTCACAAACCAATATTTATTGTTGTTATTTATCATTCCTTCCGATCAAACAAACAATTTTGATTTTGATTTCTTTAATTAATTTAAAACATATGAATCATCCATGAGGGTTCAACACTCAGGCATACCAAGTACTGAATTTTTATTTAGTTTTTCTAAGTTTAATAAATTATTAAATTTGTGTAGCCCCGTAGGAATTAATGACACCCTATGGGCTGTCAATGAGGTAATTCTACTACAACTTCAACATAAACACAACCGCTACTAGAACCAAATCATGGTTGTTATAGTTATTCTCATGGGTTTGTAATTTCCTAGACCCATAATAGATCATTTCCCTTTTTTGTATCAATATACATCCTAATAATAGATAATAAATATCACAAAACACCTCAAACATCACACCCTCCTCATGAAACTGAAGCATTTGAGCACTGACCAGCTTCCCCTTTAGGTAACTGAATCTTTTCTGGAACTGGTTATTCAACACAAAATTTTGGTCCTTCCTGGTCAATGTTATCAATGGGGATGCAAATTGAGAGAAATAGATCACAAACCTACGATAATATCCAGTGAGACCAAGGAAGCTATAAACATATTCCACATTATTAGTTGTTTTCCAAGAAAAAAATACCTAAACTTTCAAGGGGTTTACTACCACACTCTTTTGAGAAACCACGTGATTGAGGAAATACACCTCTCATGTCCAAAACTTATACTTCGAAAACTTTCCATGGAGCCTGTGGCATTAAAGAACCTACAAGATAGATTTGAGATGATCGGCATGCTCCTTCTATGACTTAAATTAAATCAATATATCATCGATGAATATAATGAAGAACTAGTCCAAGAACTCATAGAACATAGAGTACATAATCCCCATGAAAATAGCTGGTGTGTTTGTAACATCGAACGACATGATTGTAACCTCAAAGTGACCATACCTGCATCTGAAGGGAGTCTTATAGATATCACCCTCCTTCAACATCAACTAGTGATATCCAGACCATGGATCAATCATAGAAAACCAACTCAGCCCTCTTGACTGATTGAAAATATCATTTATCCTCAGAAGAGGGTAATGGTTCTTTACCATCACCTAATTTAACCTCTAGTATTCTATACACAACCTCATATTACTATACAACTTATTAGAGAAAATCATTGTAGCACCCCATGGAAACACACTTGGCTAGATAAAACCTTTATACATTAGATTATATATTTGAATCCTCAAATCCCACAACTCATAAGCTGACATCTGATAAAGATCCATCAAAATTAGAGAAGCGCCAAACTGCAAGTATATCCCAGACTCAACATTGTGTCCATGGGGTGGCATCACAACCTCCTTAGTAAAAACATCTAGAAACTTCCCAACAACCCTAGGGACCCCCACTATCCAAACATCCACTTATTCCACTAACAACTCAACTATCAAAGAAAGAAGGGTCTCTACATGCTGACTACCTTACTAACAACCCCGCTCACTAATGAAAACCACACATTGGACATCCATATTCAAGAAAATAACTCTCCTCTAGAATAATTAGATAACATAACATAAATAATACAACCAATAAATGCATAGTATGACATCATATGGTTTCATTTTTAGAAAGAAAATATCTACATAAGACTAATGTGGCCCCATCATCAGTCTACACCCCCAGAACACATCAAAAAATCTAGTATAGCCTCCAACTGGTGTAGTCAACACTAGGGGCACATGAAGCTTCTCTACATCTAGTCCCAAATCATAAACTAGATTAGGTGTAACAAAGGAGTATGAAGCTCCTAAATAAAATAATACAAAAAAAATGGTAGATGAAAAACTGATCATACCACGAATGATCTCTAGACCCTCTAGTACCGTTGCATCCATTGCATGCAACTAACTATGACCATCTCCTTTACCTCTCTACCAATGACCACCTCCAATACCACACTTGGTTCAAGGTCCCTAAACATAAGGAAAATCCTTAGGTCGGCCTCTACCAGCTCCATATCACCTTAGTGAAGCATAATCCCACTACTGTTACTATTGAAACAATCCCATTGTAAACTACTACTAAGGTTGGTGTTGAGCATGTTCATATCCACCAAAATGAGCACTAAGATCCATTGGTCACTAATTTTGGATATATACATGAACCTCATAGAAAAAAACACTAGATGGATATTTCCAAGAAAAACATGGAAGCTACTGGCTCTAGAAGGCCGTAAGAGAAGCTACTGAGGCCAACTCCCCACTAGTCAAAACTTCAAGGGTTATAGTTCCTAAGAACTTCCACTAACAACCCTAGTCCTAGAGGAAACCAAATAATTCCCTTCTCATGGTAAAACACCTCACAATTTAATCCTCTAGATCACCTCTTCCTTCTTCTGAACCTCTATATACATTGTCAATGTAAAATGAGTAACTGTATAATGGATCAAGGAAAAAGTAACTCCTCAAGACGTCTCAAATGAGACTCCTCATCAAGAAAAAGTTTTTTAAAAAAGTATAGAAGGTACTTGAACTTTATTCTTAGCTTCCACACTAACATACTCCCCTACTGAAGAGAAATAAACTTCTACCTCTTCACTATGTTCATGGTCGACAAAAGGAACTCTACCTAGAACTCTTTCTAAAAGTCAACCTAGGAAACATTTGCCTCCTTCCGCTCACCCAAATACAGTGTCTACCACTGAAACATGGATCCCCTCATCTAACTAACTACCAAAGGGACCTAGTATCCCATCAGGGCCCAGATCAAACTAAAAGTGATATCAAGCTCTTCCGGTCAGCTCTCTATCTCCACATCTGAAACACTTCCCACATATTTCCCCAAAGACTGCCACTAAAAAGAGCACAATTCTCTATACCATGCCTCATCCTCCTTTTCTAGATCAACCCTACAAAGATCAATTGGATCATCCTACTAAACCTCAACTGCCAGAGTGACTCATAGATAATAAATAAATGTCACATCTAAAAAGAAAACAATAATTTCCTAATCCTAGTAGTATGGAATTTTATTTAGATTTATTTTAATTCACTTTATTCATTTTAACCTTCCCAAAAAAACATAACTCAAATAGGAATACAATTCATCATGATTCATGTACATATCCTAACTCTATACCTTACAAACAGGTCCACCTCACTTAATTGTTCAATAAGCTCAGAGTCCATGCACTGGATCACAGAGGGCCCTAAAATCCTATGTCCTAGCTGGTTGAATGCTGCGCATTATTGAGCATAGGAAAATTAGAAATTTATAAACCTACTTACTACCTAGTACAGTGGTAATATAGGGTTGAACCATAGGGAGGTACTAATTTTGTTCTTAGTGACCAATAAAAATAAAACCGAACAAAAAAACACACAAAAACAAACAATGGTAGTGATGATGAAATTGTAAAGTGCGTAAAATTGTGTGTGGATGTGAGAGTGAGTGAGTGCAAGAACATAAGAAAAGAAGGCAGATAGCAAGTATGAAATAGAGAAAATAATCAATGGATGAGTAGGGTAAGTATATTGGCCAACTTCAATATTCTTTTCCCATATTCATGCATTAGAGTTAAATTATATGGATTTGATTTAAGGTATCTGGCCAGATTTTTCATCTGATCAACTTGTGAATATTTGAATTTCATAGTTTATCAACTATAGAATTCACTTGATCACCAATAAAGATTCAATCAGAAAAGCAATGAGTTCAAAATGTCTATTAAACTAAGTTTCGCATCTCTCTTTTGAGTATGATTCAATTTCTAGTAGAAACCTCAGATTAAGAACATATTGAATTAGTATTTTATCAAGATTAGTTTTCACTGATTCTTGATGTTCTAAGAAAAATTATTGTCCAGAAAAGAGAGAGAGAGGTAGTATAATTCATAATTATGTATGAACAATAGAGAAAAAAACTTTAATTGGTTCAGCTTATTCCCCCTAAAGGGAATTAGCTAAGCATAGATGAGTTCAACATATAAGTAGATTTAAACATAATGAAGTTTGTGCTGAAAGAAAAATGAAGAAAAAATAGAGTAGGGAGAAAAGTGTTTCGTCTCCCTACTTGATCTCCAGAAATCTCTAAATCTATGCTCCGCCTAATGGCGGTGAAGAGTTGTTCTCCATATCACATGCCCTGGGAATCTGGAATGGAAATGGCCTGTTGCTCTGTGCTGAAGTGCTCGCTAGGAGTATGGAAGTCTCAGAATCATGGATGGAAGTGATGAGTCTCCATGATCTTCTCCCCCTTTGGTACTCTCTAATCCCCAAATAAAAGTCTTTGGAATTTTAGAGATGTATTCCCCAACCTCCACCTAGCACTTTCACATTGAGATTTCCCCATACACTATCGCTGAAGTTGGCACTCCCATAAAAGAACGAAAAGTCCCCCCGCCAAGAACCACGATCCCCCCTGAAACAAACAAAGAAAAATTAAATAAGTATTAGAATTAAAAACAAATATTTTAATCTAAATATTATTAAATAATAAAATAATTAAAAGAATAAAATACTTAATTATATTAATTAATTAAAATTAACTTATTACTTAATTAAAGTATTACATACATAAATATAACTAATATTATATACCTATTATATACAAAAAAAACTATTGAAATATATTTTGTTATTATTATATTATATTAATTAATTATTACTATTATATATATTATATTATAATATATATATATAAAAATAAAACTGAAGGAGAAAATAAATGAAATAATAATAATTTATAACAAGTATTAAAAATAAAAAATAATACAAATAAATAAACAATAAAAATTAAACTATTTATTACAAGTATTATATTTATATATTAAAATATGTACATATATTTAAATATACATAAATATTAAAGTTATATAAATGAAACAATAAATATAATATTTATAATTAAAAGTAAAATAATTATTTATAATCAAATAAAATAATTTAAAATTATTATTAAACTATTAAAAAAAATATTAAATATAATATACATATATATAAGTATTATTAAATATATACTTAATACTATTGGTAAACTATTAATATACTATTATAATTATTATTATTATATATTAAATTAATAATAATTATAACAAATAAAAAACAAAAAGAAAGAGGAGGGGAGAGGGTTTTGGGTAGAATGGGGAAGAAGGGGTGACATCGGGTTCATACAGAGCAGCGCCGCTGTGGCGCTCGACCGGAGGTAGGGGATGGTTCAGTGAGGGAAGAAAGAGATGGAGGGAGGAGACGTGACAAGGTGGGGTGGATGGCTTGGGAAAATAAGATCTGAGGGAGAAGGGATTGACAGTGTGGAAAGGGAGTGGCAGTGGGGATGGGGAGTTGCTGCTGGTCAGGGTTGGGGGTCTTGGTTCTGGTGAGTTAGCAGTCTGGTGGTTTAGATCTGGAGGATGAAGGGGGTCACGAGGCATAGGGAAAACATCATGTGGAAGATATCCATAGAGGAAGACCAGCACGGTGGCGCTAAAGAGGGGTGGTGTGGTCTTCAATGGCGGTGCCTCTTTAGTTCAGATTTGGAGATTTTATTTTTGAGTTTTCATTTTAGAACTATTTTCTGGTTCTATTTTTTTTACTGCTGTTGGGATTTTCTACATTGTTGTGTGTTTTGTTTACTGGTGTAAAATAGAGGGGCGACAGGGTTGGTGGTGACAGTATCGGTGAGTCCATGGAGAAGCATCGGTGTGACAGGAAGGCGTGGGATAGTATCGATAAGCCAAGGGATGGTGAGTGGCTGAAGGTGGAATGGGGTGTTGGTAGGTTGATTCACCAATTGTAGCAACAGTGAGTGGTGAAAATGGATGTGATAGTGACTCAAGAAAAAATGGAAAAGGGAAAGAATGGTGATTCAGGAGGAAAATGGATGGAACGGTGACTCAATGAGTCACTATTGGCAAACAATAGTGGCAGGAAAAGGGGGAAATGGTGACTTGAGTCACCATTGGGTGGTGTCGGTGACTCATTTGAGTCACCAATGACAGTGTTGGTGAGTCAGGTGGGATGGTCCAACAATGAATCAGCAACACCTGCAGAGAAAAAAAACACCAATAAATTAAACTAAAAAAATATATTGATAATAAACTAAAATTACAAAAAAATGAATGTTAAAACAAAATAATATTAATTATACAATAAATAATTAATTTCACATTACCGTTTATTCACAATTAGTTTAATAATTATAAATCATTTTATATAAATTAGTTAGCACATTAATAAATTAATGAATTAATCAAATTAAATAACCAAGGTATTAAAAGTGTGGAATTAAATTGTTAAAACTAATTTAATTATTAAAAGAACTAAAGTGAATTATTTATTTACAATTTTAAAATAATTAATTAAATTAATGAATCAAATGTTATTAAATTGAAGATAAATTACAAAAATAATTAATTAATTAAAATAATTAATAAACTAATTATTTTTAAAATAACAAAATACATGAGATAATGAAAGAATGAAAAGAATAAAAAATTAAAATTAACATTAAAATAAAAAACAAAATAATAACAAAAAAGTTGAAGTAGAATGAACAAACTAATTTTAAAATTATATAAAGTAACAAAAATAATCGATAAAATACATATTTTCATAAAAATGACTTTAAAAAAACAATGTACAAAATTGATAATAGTTAGTGATTATTAATTAGAATACAATGTTTTGACATTTAAAATACACTAAAAAATAAATAAATGATCTAAAAATTTATATTAAAAACAGCCACATCAAACTCCCTCACACTTAAGTCTTTGTTTTTCCTCAAACAAATACATGCCCTTTGACTTTTTAAAACATAATGCATGGTTTGGAACATTAAGTTCAAAAATTTCATGTCATGAATTTAAAAATCAGAGGTGCAGACAAGTCAGTCTTTTCAAGAAAGTGTTCAAAAAGGTGGTCCTTCCTAGCTTCAAAAACTCACTAGAAATCAAAGGTCTCACAAACTCATACATTTTCAAGTATGTCATGCCTCGTATATAAAATCATTAATTGTCCTACTTAAATTTCCAATTTAAGTTCTAATTCAAGGAGTGGTGATAGTTTAAATTAAGTGGAATTAAAACCTTAACCAAAAGTCCTTCAATTCTAACATTTTATGTTCCAAAAAGTAAAGTCCATTCATTTAATCACTTAATTGATTCAACTAAAATGATTTTTAATTAAGTAAATTGTTCCCTTTCTAATTTGGGTTCAAAATTCACCTCTCCTAAATGAGTTCATTTTTGAAAAGGGCACTTTATTCTAATTTTTCCTAGCCATATTCCATGTGCAGAGCACTATGCATAGCACTTATTCAAATTGAAATTGGATTTTATTTATTTACATAAACGTACTCAAAGAACCATGTCTTAGAGGCTCATCATGGGATCTCATTTGCCTATTTTACTCTAGTTACAAAATAATTAAATAATTATCAGTTGAATTGACTTCCTAAAGTGATTAAATATTTTTTTAGAAAAAGTGAGACCCCTGGGTTCTAATGAAAAAATTTAGTTACCTAAGGTTGTGATCCTAATTCCACAAAAACTATCCTATCATACTCCTTTCCTCAGTTCCTAAACAGAAAAACAACCCCACACATTAATCATTTATCCATAATAGTTTTAGACTAAGTGCAACTTTCAACATCCAGCAAGTAGTAATCCGCTAGGCAGGAAAAAATTGAAGTGCCAATTGAATCAAAAATGAGTGGTGGGTTGGAGGTGTTAAAAGACTCACCTCTAGATGAGGATGGTTAGAAAAATGGTAGTGGCAGAAAGCTTGTGGTGACTCATAACTTTTGAAATAAAAAATAAAAAAAATTGACCATTTTTTACAAACTTCAAGGGGTAATTTGTAATGACATACAGAATGACCCCTCTCATCCACACATAAAACTTAACATTATCCCAAATATTGAATCCTAAGGTGGGAGACAGTATTCAAAGTTTTAAAAAAAATTAAGGGGTGCAGGAAAGTTAAAAAAGAATGTTTGCCACACCAAAAAGAAAAGAAAAGAAGCAAAAAATTATATACAAAAGAAAGAAAAAGGTTTATTTTTTTAATATCCTAGTAGCAGCATGACATGTGATTTAAATAGTAGCATAGTAATCAATGTAACTACTAGGGTGCAATCATGTTTAAAAATTAAGTTCATGCAAATGTTCAATTCACTAGATTTTAATAAGAAAGCACCCAAGCAGAATAATAAAAATTCGACTCTAAAAATACTCAGAGGGGACTCCCCCACACTTAAAATCATGCAGTAGATAGTTAAATATGAGCAGAAAATAAAATTGTTAAAGAGAATAAAAACACTTACCTGACTATGTGAGCTTCACTCTTAAAATTCATTCCAAAGATCCTCTTTTGTAGCACCAAATAGTTACTCCTATTCATTTTCAACAGATTCAGAAAAATAAGCATAAGAATACAGAATTTTAAGCTCAAGAAAAAATTAAACCAATGATTGAGTTAAAGAAGTTTTGTTTATATGATGTAGTGAATTTCTCCCTTGGTTTTCCTTTGCCGAGTTTATGGCAACAAAATACTCTCAACTAATAAAAGGTCATGATATACCATCAAACAGAAAAGATAACACACTGGAGAAAAAGCAACAAGAGTTATTTTTATTGGAAAATAGAAATAACTAAAAAATATCATAACAACCATGGGTTAGTTTCCATGAAATACTGAGTTTATATTCCTTAGTTAAACTTAAGATAGATCATTCTTCCAACATAGAGATGGAAGCCAAGCCCTTTGGCTTCCCTTAAAAGAAGTGCTTGATTATCTAACCATTAATAAAAAATGGTCTATTTTCTCCTCCAACTATATTCATAGATCTATTGACCAAAACTCTCATAATGGTAAAGGGTTTTGACCACTTGGTCTTTAACTTACCAGGAAAAAGTTTAATTCCATAATTGAAAAGCAGAACCCTCTGACCAACCTTAAAGTTTTTATTTTGAATTATTGAATCATGAATGGTCTTTTTTATCTATTTATAAATTTAAGCATTTTCATAGGACTCTATTCTGATCTCATTCATCTCACTCATCTCTAACATCCTCCTTTCACTAGCAAACTTGAAATCAAAGTTGAGGGCCTTCACTGCCCAGAAAGACTTTTACTGCAACTCAACAAGCAGATGACATGTTTTCCTAAAAATCAGCATATATGATGACATCCCTATAGGGGTATTATAGGTAGTTATGTAGGCCCAAATATCCACATCCATCTTCACTAACCAATCCTTCCTAGAGCTAGAAACTGTTTTCTCCAAAATCTTCTTAAGCTCCCTGTTTGACACTTCTTCCTGCCCACTGGACTATGGGTGGTAGGTGGTGTCTATCCTATATGATCATTCATATTTTTTCATCAAAATTGTAAATTTATAATTTTTTAAATGAGTACCATTTTCAGTGATGAATGATCTAGGCACACCAAACCTATAAAAAATATTTTTCTTGATGAACTTGATTACACTAGAAGTAGAATTGTTGGGTAGAGAAACTACCTCAACCCATTTAGACACATAGTCCATGACAACTAGAATATACTCATTCCCATAATAGGATGGGAATTGTCCCATGAAGTCCAAGCCCCATACATGAAACACTTCTGCCTCTAGAATTCATTTTTGAGGAAACTCCTACTTTCTTCCTACATTTCCCAACATTTGACATTTTTCACAGCCTATGACCAAAATCTTAGCATCTTTGAACAAAGTAGGCTTGTATAAACTAGTTTGCAGGACCTTTTGAGTAGTCTTTTCTCCTCCATAGTGGACACCTCAAGTTTATGAATGAAAACTCTCAAGTATGGGCAGCATCTCTTCATCGATCACACGTCTCTTCAAAATACCATCAGCACACCTCCTAAAGAGAAGCGGGTCGTCCAAAAAATGATATTTTAATTCAAATATGAACCTCTTTATTTGGTTATGTGAGATATCATTGGGAATGACACCTACCTTTATAAAGTTGGCATAGTATAAAAACCAAGAAAACTACTGTACAGAAACAGCAAATAACTGTTCATTAGGGATTGATGTGTTTATCTCTCTTGGTTCCTCATTGTGGGTGATGGGAAGCCTAGAAAAATGATCTTCCATAACATTCTCATCACCTTTATGATCCTTGATTACCAAAAAAACTCTTTAATCTTTAGGGTACATCTCATCAATCTAGGTTTAGAATCCTTCTTATCCAGTAGGTTCTTAAGGGATGCATGATCAGTGAAAATGATAACTTTGGACCCTATCAAGTACTGCCTAAATTTTCCAAAGAAAACATCACAGCATCCAAATCATTATTAGTTGTGGAATAATTATTTTGGTAATTATCCAGCATATTTTTGGTATAATAAATGATATGAAACTTTCTATCCTTCCTCTACCCCAAAACAGCTCCTACTTCTATATCACTTGCATCACACATCACCTTAAAAGGGAGCTTCTAGTCAGGGGCAGTGATCACAAGTGAGGTTTTCAGCTTCTCATTAAGCAGGTTAAAGGGATTAATGTATTTCTCATCAAATATAGAGTGTCCTTAACTATTAGGAATCAAAGGGGTCTAGTAATTATAGAAAAATCCTTAATAAATCTCCTATAAAACCCAGCATATCCCAAAAAACTTTTGATTCCCTTTACATTTTTATGTGGGGAAAACTTTTGGATAACCTCAACCTTGGAATTATAAACCTCTAACCCCCTATTAGAAACCTTGTTTCCTAAAACAATACCTTTTGTAGCTATGAATTGGAAATTTTCTCATTTTAAGACCATATTAGTCTCTTGGAACCTTTCCATCACAATTTCAAGATTTTAAAGGTAGTTCTTAAAATCACATCCCACTACTAAAAAATAATCCATGAAAACCTCAATTATTATTTTGATCAAATATGAGAAAATTTTCATCATGCACCTCTAAAATGTTGCAGGAGCACCACACAAGAAAAAGGGTATCCTCCAGTAGACAAATGTCCCAAATTGACAAGTGAATGTGGTTTTCTATTGATCCTCATGAGAAATGGAAATATGGTTGTGACCATAGTAACCATTAAGAAAACAGAAATACTCATTGTCTTCCAACCTATCCAATATTTGGTCCAAGAATGGCATGAGAAAGTGGTCCTTTCTTGTGGGATCATTCAACTTCCTATAGTTCATATAGACTTTATATTTTTTTACTACCCTTGTTTGGATTTGCTTATTTTTCTCATTGGTGACCACTATAACTCCACTTTTTTTGGGAACAACCTAGATAGGACTTACCTAGGGGCTGTCAGAAATGGGAAAAATTATCCCAGCATCAAGAAGTCTGATCACTTCTTCTCTAACTAATTCCTTCTTGTTTGGGTTTAGTCTCCTTTGGGATTCCACTCTAGGCTTACACTCAGGTTCCATGGGAATTTTTTTCAAACATAAGGCTATAATTATCCCCTTTATGTCAGATATTGTCTATCTCATAATAGACTTATACTTCTTAAAAACACTTATAAGATAGTTGGCGACTTTAGATGGGTGGGTAGGGGTTTGAGTTCAAGAATGGGTGTTTAATCACTTGATGAAGGACACTTGGGACTGGGTGGTCCAAGGTCTTCATGCTGCCTCTTGAAGAAGGCAATAAAGAAGGCTTCCTCTTCATCACTAGAACTTAAAAAAAATTCCTCACACTTAGACTCCTATCTTAGGGACAGAATTTGTTCCATTGAAAACTCATCTAGAAACTCTAGAAACTCTCCCTCATACTCACCAATAGTATATCTCTCCTTACTTGAGCTAATCCCCATGCAAGTGGTTGCGGGGATTTTAGATTCACTATTGATCTCCTCTATCATACTTAGAAACTCTTCTTCATCCTCATCAATAGTACTCTCACCAACTAACAACTCATCCTTGGGAAAAATTGGGTGGGTGGTTTCTTTGATTTTCTTAAAAACATTGAATTCCTCTTTTTGTTCACCCAAGTTAAAAATTAACTTCCCCTTAGAAATTTCTATCACGGATCCCCCTGTGGGCTGGGGAACTTCTAATCTTAAGTGTTAGAAAAGTGACATAGGAATCGGATTAATGATAACTCCCAAATCACACAAGTAATTGAATTTACCACCTCTATCCCCAATGGTATAGGGGATAACAAAGCTCCCTGAGTTCTAGAGTTTAAGAGGTATCCTATTCTGCAATACTGCACTACACTCATCTATCAAGCTATAGGTGGAAAATTATTCCAGGGTATTTTTATTTGAGCAGATTTTCTTGAGTTATTTTAAGTATGATGGGCTTTAAATGATGGATTACAGGAATGAGATATCAATTTTTAGCTTTTTAACCACTTTTAGAAACTTTAGCAGTTCAGAATCATGGGTTGGTTCTTTAATTCTCTCTGGAAAAGGGATTACAGGGGAAATTTTTCTCACAATTGGGGGAATAGCTATAGCTTCCTCTTCAAGTTTCTTCTTCCCTTTATTTTCTTTGTTTTTCAAGACATTTTCTTTGTATTTTTCAGCTAGAATAGCAGGAAATAGAGGGTTCTCAGTGCTGCTGTCCAATTTTCTAGATTTAGCATTTTTTAGATTTGACTTTTCAGAATCAACTAGATTTTCATCTTGAGCAGTTTGGGGTTCTTTATTTGGTTCTTGATGGGTTTGGAGACCACTTATGGTTGGAAAATTAGAAATTTATAAACCTACTTACTGCCTAGTACAGCGGTAAGATATAGTTAAACCATAGGGAGGTACTAATTTTGTGCTTAGTGACCAACAAAAATAAAACAAAATAAAAACACAAAAAAACACACAAAAACAAAAAATGGTGGTGGTGATGAAATTTTATAAAGTGAGTAAAATTTTGTGTGAATTTGAGAGTGAGTGAGTGAAAGCAGATAAGAAAAGAAGGCAGACAGTAAGTAGGCAATAGTGAAAACAATCAGTAGATGATCAGGGGAAATCCACTATCCAGCTTCAATATTGTTCTCCCTTATTCATGCACTAGAGTTAAATTGAATGGATTTGATTTAAGGTTGTTGGAAAGATTTTTTTTCTGGTCAACTTGTGTCTAGGTGGCTTTCACAGTTTATTAACTGTATAATTCATTTGATCACTAGTAAAGAGCCAATCATAAAATCATTGAGTTCAAAATGTTTATTGAACTCAGTGTCACCTCTCTCTTTTGAGTATGATTCACTTTCTAGTTGAAACATCATATTATGAATAGATTGAATTAGGATTTGACCAAGATCAATTTTCATTGATTCTTGGTGGTCAAAGAAAAATTGTTATCCAAAAGAGAGAGAGAGAGAGGTAGTCTAGTTAAGAATCATACATGAATAATAGAAAAACAACTTTAACCAGATCATCTTATTCCCATTGAAGGGAATTATACAAGCATATTTGAGTTCAAAATATAAGTAGATTTAAACACAATGAAGTTAATACTAGAAGAAAAATGCAAAAAAACATAGTAGGGAAAAAAGTGTTTTGTCTCCCTAATTGATCTCTAGAAATATCTAACTCCATGCTCTGCCTGATGTTGGTGAAGTGGTGTTCTTCAGATCTCCCACCCTGGGAATTTGGAATGGAAATAGTCTGTTTCTCTATGCTGAAGTGCTCACTAGGAGTATGGAAGTCTCAAAATCGTGGATGGAAGTGATGAGTCTTTATGATCTGCTCTTTCGATGGTACTCTCTACTCCCCGAATAGACGTCTTTGGAATCTCATAGATTCCTTCCTTGAACTCCACTAGGTTCTTTCACATTGAGATTTCCCCATGCACTGTCGTTGAAGCCGATACTCCCATAACAGAACGAAAAGTCTCCCTGCCAAGAACCATGATCCCCCCCGAAACAAACAAAGCAAAATTAAATAAGTATTAGAATTAAATATAAATATTTTAATCTACATGTTATTAAATAATAAGATAATTAAAATAATTAATTAATTAACTATATTAATTAATTAAAATTAACTTATTACATAATTAAATAATTACATACATAAATATAATGGATATTTTATACCTAATAAATACAAAAAACTATAGAAATGTTTTTTTTATTATTTTATTATATTAATTAATAATTATTATTATATATATTATATTATATGTTATATTATAATATAAATAAAAAGAAAGAAAATAGGCGAAGAAAAGAAACGAGAAAAATTAATTTATAACAAGTATTAAAAATAAACAAGAATACAAATAAATAAATAATGAAAATTAAACTATTTATTACTAATATTATATTTATATATTAAAATATGTACATATATTTAAATAAATTTAAATATTAAAGTTATATAAATAAAATAATAAATGTGATATTTATAATTAAAAGTAAAATAATTATTTATAATCAAAAAAAATTAAAATTATTATTAAACTATAAAAAATTGTTATATTAAATATAATATATACAAGTATTATTAAATATAAACTTAATAGTATTAGTAAATTATTAATATAATATTATAATAATTATTATTATATATTAAATTAAATATAATTAGAACAAATAAAAACAAAAGGAAAAAGCAGGGGGTTTGGGTAAAATGGGGAAGAAGGGGGCGGCGCTAGGTTCGTGTGGAGCAGCATCGTTGTGTCGCTCGACTAGAGTCAAGGGCTAGTTTGGCAAGGGTAGGAAAATATGGAGGGAGGCAGCATGGAAAGGTGGTGCGGATGGCTTGGGAGACTCGGGTCAGTGGGACAAGGGATCGATGGTGTGAAAAGGGATTGACGGTGTGGGCAGTGAGAAGTAGTGGGGATGGGGAGTTGCTACTAATCAGGGTTGGGGGTCTAGGTTCTGGTGAGTTAGTAGTCTGACGGTTTAGATCTGGATGAAGAAGGGGGTCACGAGGCATAGGGAATCCGTCACGCGGCAGACATCCGGAGAGGAAGACTGGCACAGCGGTGCTAAATCGGAGAGGTGTGGTCTTCAATAACAGTGCTTCTTCAGTTAAGATATGGTGATTTGATTTTAGATTTTTCAGTTGAGAACAATTTTCTAGTTTTATTTTTTCTGTTACTGGGATTTTCTGCATTGTTGTGTGTTTTTTTGTTGGTGTGAAATAGAGGGGCGATAGGGTTAGAGATGACAGTATCGGTGAGTCCTTGGAGAGGCATCGGTGAGACAGGAAGGTGCGAGACAGTGTCGGTAAGTCGAGGGAAGGTGAGTGGCTGAAGGTATGATGGGGGTGTCGGTAGGTTGGTGTTGGTAGGTTGAGTCATCGATGGAAGAAACAGTGGGTGGTGAAAATGGGTGTGATAGTGACTTAAGAAAAAATGGTAAAAGGAAGGAATGGTGACTTAGTAGGAAAATGGATGGAACAGTGACTCAATGAGTCACCGTTGGCAAGCAGTAGTGGCGAGGAAGGGGGGAAATGGTGACGTGAGTCACTGTTGGGTGGTGTCGGTGACTCATTTGAGTCACCGATGGCAGTGTTGGTGAGTCGGGTGGGATGGTCCAATGGTGACTCGGCAACACCTGCACAACAACAAAAACACCAATAAATTAAACTAAAAATTAAATTAATAATAAACTAAAATTACAAAAAAAATGTTAAAACAAAATAATATTAATTATACAATAAATAATTAATTGCACGTTACTGTTTATTCTCAATTAATTTAATAATTATAAATTAGTTAACACATTAATAAATTAATTAATTAATCAAATTAAAGAACCAAGGTATTAAAAGTATGGAAATAAATTGTTAAAACTAATTTAATTATTAAAAGAACTAACATGAATTATTTATTTAAAATTCTAAAAGAATTAATTAAATTAATGAATCAAACATTATTAAATTGAAAATAAATTACAAAAAGAATTAATTAATTAAAATAATTAATAAAATAATTATTTTAAAAAACAAAATACATGAGATGATGAAAGAATAAAAAGAATAAAAAATATAAATATAAATATAAATAAAATAATAACAAAAGGTAGAAGCAGAATAAACGAACTAATTTTAAAATTATATAAAGTGACAAAAATAATCAATAAAATACATATTTTCATAAAAATGACTATTTTAAAAAATAATATACAAAATTGATAATAGTTAGTGATTATTAATTAAAATACAATGTTTTGACATTTAAAATACACTAAAAAACAAAGAAATGGTGTGGAAAATTATATTAAAAACAGCCACACCACTGGTCTCCCTAGCCTATATCACACACCAAGGTCAACTGGCACTATTGTCATACCAACCCATGCAATCCTTACTATGCCTAACTCTAAACTCCATCCTATCTCTCAACCATCACCTTTGATACCACTTTGTCATGACTCCCCTCCCACCAAAGATAACGGAATGTGGGGAGAGAGATAATGACCCTCCAGTCTCATCCCCAATAGGCCTTAGGTTGGAAAATAGCACTGAGGGTATAAAAATCTCATGAAATGGGAGGCATTACCCTATATAATAATATTGTATTAGTATATAAGATAAATCATCCACTAGAAGCTCTATGACATAATATAAAAAGAAACCAAAACCATCCCATGTTGCTTATATAAATAAAACTGATACAGGTAAAAACCTCTAATAGTAAATACCCAAAATCAAAGATTAAGTAGTGACACAATAACTATCCAAAAAGGTCTGAGATAGTATTATCCAGTGCAATCCACATAATTCTCCTAGAAATAGGAGAATCGGTTTATATAAGTAGGGTGATCATACAAGTATACCCAGCAAGGAAACCAAATTATCTCATGCACATGTGAAAGAAACACACTAACGCACTCGTGACTAAATAGTAGAACCAAAATCACTTAAACAGATTAATTATCCATCCATACCTCACCAAGGCATGCTCACTGAATAATGTAAGCCAAGTATGATAAAATAATAAGAATCATATAGATAAAAGGGTACCCTTCGCCACTTTCCCACTAATTTTTCACTCTCACACCCAAACATCATATCTCCTGGAGCTTCCATATCTTCTGAATAACATATACCATCACCCCATAGAATGGTCACATAACATCATGCCTGCAGACACTTGGGACACCACCCCACAACACGATCACATCTCATCTTGCCCACATACACCTAGTCCATCATATCACAACCATAACCAGAGTAGTAGGGTATCATGAACATGAAGGACATCAACCTCATTAGCTCCTCCTACTATACACAACCCTCACCATAAGCCACCCCACAACATGGATATATCACATGTCACCTAAAAATACATAGGCCACCGCCCCATAGCATAGTCATATCATACCTCACTCAAAAACACTTGGGTCATTACCTAGTGAACTAACAGACCTCCAACCATCACAACCTATGAATATCTACTCTCCTAGAAGAGATAGTGGGAAAGAGTGGGTAGTCGTCCATTCATCCTCATTATTGGTATGTTGGTAAAAACACCCCTGTGTAAAAATATGGGTGTCAACACATAGTGATTGATATCGGTGGGGTGCATATAGAAATCACAAGGAATATAAAAGTATATACAAATAGCTACACATAATTCCAACCTATGGGTTCATGATAATATACTAACCAACTCACAACATTTCTACTTCTGTTGCCACTACTAAACGCATAAAACCACACAAACCATAAGCCACATCTCACACCACTAACCAATTCCATTATCTAGACTATTTATTTTATTTTTTACCAACAACCACATTTAACCACATATTCTATCATTTATTTGTTCAATAATCATTTCCATCCCATTAACCGAACCAAACCCCAACCATTTAAAGCATTATTAACCAATTTTTCCATCACTACTAAGGCATCTAGCACAAATAAACCACACATCGCAAGAATCTCATCATTCCCATCAATACATCACCTCGCTAACCTAAAATCATGGCCAAACAAACCACTACCTCACCACCCCAAAAGCACGGCCAAATAAGACACCACCTTGTCACCCCAAAAGCACGGCCAAACAAACCACCACCTCTCTGCCCCAAAACCATAGCCACAAAAACCACCACATCTCGTCTCCCTATAAGCACAACCAAAAAAAACACACATCAACCTACATTGCATCACAACCACATATCACCCCCCTATAAGAACGGACACAAATCACAACACATCAAAGACCATTTTACAGATTCAGCAAAGGGGATTTTATCGCATTTCACTTTATTTTAGGGGTGTTATTACACAAGCCATAAATTCAGGGGCATTAATTTTTATTAACCAAATATAATTGGTTAGATAATTTATATTTTGGGGTGATATCACAGAAACATGAAAAAAGGTTTCCACGTCACAAAAACTACAGCACAAGAAAAGGCTCCCAACAACCATGATTTTCAATAGGGCATTCAGCCCATACAAACACAATATCACAATAATATCAAAGTTATAAAAGCATGTGAATCATTCCCTTTACCCATAAATTTCAATTATACAATTATTTATCTTTAATTAATCCAAAATAACCATCCCCCGTAGATAAACTAGAGAAAACCCCCACCTCATGATACATAAAAGTGAGAAATGAGGGATTCCCTACCTCAAAGAAGCTTTTTCGGATCATTTTGTATTACAAGGTGAAGAAGAAAATCCAGAAAACCAAAACTGCATGCAAAACCCATAGATCAACTTGCACTATATCAAGTGTTATAAAAAATGCAGCTGATAACTGAATTTTTTATATAAATTTTTTATATTAAAATGAATTGATTCTGATGATTTTATTGTTAATGCATTCTTGTACACCTGATGTTTTCTTTATATTTTTTAGAATTCTGATAGTTATGGGAAATGATAAAAATGAGTGGAAATGTTCATGGTATCCACTTAAAAGAAGGTTCTTCACAAAGTATGATGACCATGGAACAATTTTGGGGCATGGAACTAAAGAAATGAGGTGAAACAAGGCTTTCAAAGTAGAAAATTGACTTTACATGTCATGTAATCATTGCACATCATGAACTATTAAAAGATGTGAAATAAATAAAAGTCATGAAGTGGAAGAAACTAGCCCAAATTGAAGACCAATTATGTCGCGGTGTGATGCATAGTGTCATGTCGTGACACATGTCATGAATGCCCAGAAATATTTGCAAGTCATGTATCATGTCATGAATTTTTCAAGGCTCACATTTTACATATTGTGTAAACATTACACGATGTGAAAAAGTCAAGAAAACCCAAAAACGTCCAAATTTAACATATTAAGGGGTGATGACCTATTTTATGACCCTGAGACAACTCATTACTACTTTTTAACCCATAATAATTCCATTGAATGCTAAAAAATCCCTAGGGAAGTCTTTAAATAGAGGTATGAGATACCACACTAGAGGGAGATCCTAGAGACCAAAGTCTAGGGTAAGAATTTTAACTACTATAAGATCCTCCACCACTTTCTTTTTGTTTTTCATTATGATTTCTTTTTCTTTCTTCCTTCCCTCTTACTCTCTCATTACTAAGATGATGGGGTAAATCCCACCTTCTTATAGGGTTATATAGTCAAAGTGATAAGGCATGACCATTGTCGTATTCAGGCCATCCAGTATTAAATATGGTATCGAGACAAACTCAATTCTAGGAAACCCTAAATTACCATACCAAGGGAAATAGAGGATTTCCATATTGAGGAGGGGATACCATGACTATTGGATCCACATCATCTTAACTCTAAATCTAAACATGCATTAAGAAAATTATTTTCTAAAATCCAATTGCACATGAACCCTGAAACTAAAAAACCCCAAAATGACTTCAAAACATGATTTCAGACCAATAAATTTGCTTCACTTTTAATTATTTATTTATTCAAACTATTTCCAAAACCCCAATCTGATTCCTTACCTCTTTATTTAATTTAACTAAATCAATTATTTTAAAAACATAATTAAACTAATTTCACAATCCCTATGGGAACAATATTGATCTTTCCACTATATTCATTTTAAGTAATTGAGTAGCATTGAACTAAGTTTTATAAATTTTTATTTTGATCAGAGCTTGGAGAAATAGTGACACCCTTTGGGCCTGTCAAAACTGGCATTGTTTCCAGGGATGGTTACAAGTTAATTTTGATGTTTCTTTAACTTTATTTTATTTTGTTACTTTATTTAAATTTTCTTTTTACACTAGGTGTTATGTGCTATTATTTTAAAGATTTTGAATCTTAATGCATGACCACAACACACACACAAAAATAAAATAAATTTTTAACTTCAATTCCAAACCGAAGAACATCCTAAGAAAGAATATAACTACAACCATGGCTGGTGCAAAAAAATCAACAATTGGCTGCAGGAGGAGTTTTTCAATGAGATTCGGGCCTATGTACACTCACGGATTACAAGAGGTCATCAAATAAAGGATTTAAACCAAGAATACTAGCACCTACCATAGCTACAAATCATTTCAATATCAAACCTTCCGTTATCCATATCATCTTGAACAATATGCAATTCACCGAACTACCGCATGAAGATCCAAACACATATCTGGGAAGCTTCCTCGATCTCTACAACACATTCTAATTCCAGAATAATTCAAGTGGATTAGTAAAGATCTGTATATTTTTATTTCATTATGAGAGTGATCTTGGGAGTGGATTCAAAACATTTCAGTTCATTCCATCATGACATGGGATGATCTGGCACAAAACTTTCTCAACCAATTCTTCCCAACTTTCAAATCGATGGATATATGGATAAATATCCTAAAATTTTTGTAAATTTTTGGATGAATCAATATAATATTCATGGTAATGTTTTAAATATATGAATTTCAAATTCCTTCATCATGGTATAGATCTATGGCTGTTAATACAAACTTTTTATAAGGGTTTGTCTCAGGAAAATAGATTAATTCTTGATTTTGTGGCTAGAGGATCACTGATGAAGAAGTCTCCTGAAGAGAGATATATCTTTTTATATGAAATGAATAGAAATATTTTCTAGTGTAAATTAGAAGGGACACAATGAAAAATAGTTCACACAATCTACAACAATGAATAGATGGCGACACAAATGGAATCACTGACCAAGACAATAGACATAATGATTGGCCAGAAGAAAAACCCCCAATGTATGTATATAGAATATGTAAATTATATTGATTATAATTGTGGGAATTAATTTTATGGTTGGAGGCCGCAATAACAACAAGGGAAAGGGTACCAACAAAGAGCATAGGGATTCCAACAATAAGCACCCCAAGGTCCCACACTAACGAACCAAGTCTATATATTAGATTAAAAACTGGCCACATTCATGACCGCATCTAGGGCTGTAATTAAAGAAATAAAGGAGGAAATGACAAGATAGAATACCATGCTACAGAATCTAGAGGTTCGAGTTGGCCAGATCACTGAGCATCTCAGATAGAAACCCAGAGGAGTTTTTCCTATATTCCTTAAAGTATTCCCATGTTAAGATTTAAAAGTTGTATTTCTTAGAAGTGGGAAGAAGACATAAGGAAGTGGTATAGAATTCATAGGACATAATGAATAATAACCAGTGGAAGTAATTGAAAAAGAAGTCAAAAATAGCAAGGAATATGAAGCTGAAAGAGAAGATGAAAAAGAACCACCATAGTATAAACCAAGAACTCTATTTCTAGAGTGACTGGCATAAGAGAAGAATGACACACAAAAAGGTAAATTTCTGGAACACTTCAAAAATTGCATATTAATATCCATTTTTCAAATTCTCTAACAAAAATTATAACCTATATGAAATTCATGAAAGTTCTAGTAACCAATAAGAATAAGCTGGAGGAAATTGTCACCATTCCACTCACATGAGAGTGTTAAGTAGTGGTATCAAGGGACCTGCCTAAAAAACAACGTGATCCAGGTAGATTTTGTATTCCTGTATTTATCAAAGCTAACAATTGTTGAAAAGATTTTTGTGACTTAGGTGAGAGTGAAAATTTCATTTCATGAATGATTTTTAAGAGTTTGATATTGGAAGGCCTGAATCCCACAAGAGTTTCACTTTAATTAGAAGACTCAACAATAAAGTATTATTGAGGGGTATTTGAGGATATATTGATCAAAGTAAACAAATTATACTTCCACATAAACTTCTTAGTGTTGGATATATAAGAGGAGTGAAATCCAACCATTCTAGGGAGACCAATTTTAGCCACTGGGTGTGCACTGATTTATGTCCAAAGTGGAGAACTCTGTCTGAGAGTTGGTTGTAAGCAGGTAAGTTTCAATATTCATTAAGAAATTAAGAATTGTGGTGAAAGGGAAGACAATGATTTTGTAGAAGAAAAAATACTTGAAGTTGAGGGTATCACTGAATTTGAATAAGTACATGAGATATTTATGGTTGTGGAAGAAGATACTCTAAATAAAAATCTCTAGTAATAAGAAAGGGAAGATGAGGGCCAAGACTGCTGACACCAGAGGAGAGACTGACTCCACCACATTTGATAAAGGGAAATCGGTATGGATGGTACATAACCTTACATTTAGTTAATTTGTATTCAGAAATAAATGGTGGATTTTCCTGATGGAAATCAATAAAGTGCTACCATCAAAAAGATTTAAGCTATTTAGAGAAAAAGGACAGAGGTCGACCTACATGGACAGGACACAACTGAGACTATTTATGGACCCCAATGAGGTAAAAAATATTCAATCATATATCACATGAGTTGAAGCTAGAGGAGGTATGGTCAAGCCAATGAAATTGAAAAAATCACTTTTGGGAGGCAACCCAAGTTTTTTTGTGTTTTTCTTTATTTATTTTCTATTTTTAGAGGCGTGCATGCACTCGTCACAAATTTCATAAATTCCATTGATTATAGCCTATGATTTAACCTATTTAATTTTAATTGGTAGGACCATCAAGACCCTAGCCAGTAGTAAATAGTAGGAATTATAATAAATGTTTGTAGGACCAATGCATGTATTGAATTAGGAGGCGGAAAAACTTACACAGCTAAATTCAAAGAAACATTAAAAAGGTGAGTAAGCATTTCAATTCTTAATTTTTTTACTGTTTTATCCACATTTAATTTATTTTTAGCTTTTAACTTCCAATTGTATTCTTGTAATCAAATATTTCTTTACTTAACCAATATAAGAGACATAAATTACCTAGGGTAATTACCATGCCATGAATTTAAATTTCTTTGTCAATAAATTTTAATGATAAGAATAGGGAAAATAATTGGTGGGGATAATAATGTGGATTAGGATTTGAAAAATTGTGATTTAAGGATAATTTTAATCATTGTAAATGAAATTTTTCTAAGATTTGTACATACTTTGAATTTTTTATATTTGAATTAATTGATTTAATTATTTTTATACATAGCCATGAGTAGTTTTCCCAACTATTCATCTCATTATCAAGACATCCTCTGAGCCAAATATTTCCCATTCTTTATTTAAAATATTTCTTGAGTGAAACTCGGTCATGTTCTATTCTAGAGCTTTCTTGGCATCTTATCAAAGTTATGATTAAGCAGAATCACTTTTAATATGATTGAGACGTATTTTGTTAACCCTTTATCCTTGGACCAACCTTACATTAATAATTTCTAAAGTTCATAGAACCACAAATAGCCTTGTTAAGAAATTAGCTAAGTTACAAGCCTGTCTTGTCCATTCATACTTTCTTCTAAATATATTGCATGATATTTAAAATAATAATTATGGGGGATATATTTTCGATAATTTTTTGAGATATACTTTATTAAGCAGAAATTACTGGGGGTTTCATTATGATTTTGGTAGAGTCTATGATTTTTTTCATTACACTTTATCATTATTCACCTATCTTTCTAAAAAATAGAAAAAAATAAAATAAATATATAAAAAATGGGTTGTGTATTAGGTAGATCAAAAATCACCTTTACCAGATCGATGATCTTTTGATAATATGTGTTTAGGTGGTGTATGTGAGATTTTTCTTAAACACAATTTTCTAAAATTGAAAAAAAAAATCAAGAGAGGATGATTCATTCATTATTCTTACATGTATCATAAGCTCACTTTGATAATTTTGGGGGTGAGAGAGATATGAAATATATAGAGGGAGATTTATTGATCTTATCTTTTGATATCATGCACTATGTTTTAATGTCAAACCTTCTTTTTGAGCTTTAATTTTTTAATCATTTTCTTACCTATCTTAAGACTCAGATTCATTTGATCCTAAATGGTGAATCCCTCATAATTATTTTTTATTCTATCTTTAAGTGGTGAAGACGATAGATTCCTTGAAATCCTATGGTAAGTGACATGTTTTTAAGGTATGTTTTGAACTTTATTTTCAGTTGTACCCTGATGATGAGTGAAAAAATTCAAAGTGATGTAAATTTCCAATGTCATCCATATTAATAATGAATTGAAAAGTGAAAATGGATGAATGAAATTATGTGGTTATTTTAAAATAGAAAAAGTAAAATAATTCATTAATTTGTTTCTTTGAAAAATGATGTGTTGATGAATTTTTCATATGTGATGTTCAAATATTTAATTTCCCATTTAATCAATTACTTTTATTGACATTGGATTTAAAGCACAGTAAGGTGAACATATTTTTTAATATGTTGAGATTCCATCCTTGAGGACAAGTATGAATTCAAGTGTAGGGGGATTTGTAAGTACATTTATTGTATACTTTTTTATATTAAAATTCATTGATTATGAAGATTTTATTATTAATGCATGCATATACACCTGATGTTTTCTTTATATTTTTTAGAATGCTATAATTTGTGGGAAATGAGAAAAAGAGTGTAAATAATCATGATATCCACTTAAAAGAAGTTTTTCCACAAATTTTGATGATCATGGAACAATTATGGGGTATGGAACTAAAGAACTATGGTAAAACAAGGTTTCTGGATTAGAAAATTAACTTTACATGTCATTTAATCATTACACATTTTGAACTAGTACAAGGCGTGAAAGAAATACAAGTCGTGAAGTAGAAGAAACCAACCCAAAGTGTAAACCACTTATGTTACAGAATGACACATAGTTTTATATTGTCACACATTCCATGAATACCTAGAAATATTTTCAAGTCATGTATCATGTCATGAATTTATCAAGGCCCACATTTTACACACTATCTAAACATTACATGATGTGAAAAAGTCAGGACAACCCAAAAATGGATAGATTCAATGTATCAAGGGTCGATGACCTATTTTATGACCTAGGGACCACCCATGACTACTTTTTGACCCATAATAATTCCATTTAATGCTACTAAATCCCTAGGTAAGTCTTTAAATTGAGGGATTATTTGTCACACCAGAGGGAGATCCTGAAGACCAAAGTCTAGGGTGAGAAGTTACACTGTTGCAGGATCCTCCAACACTTTCTCTCCAATTTTTATTATTATTTATTTTTATTTATTCCTTCCATCTTACTCTCTCATCACTAGGATGAGGGGGTAAATCCCACCTTGTTCTTGGGTAATGTAGCCAAAGGTGGAAGGTGTTGTTAGATTTATTTCTTTTATTTTATTTATATATTCGGTTTGATGCAATTTGTTTAATCAATTCCAATATCTTTTTTTTGTTTAATCATGACCATTGGTTAATAAATAAAAAATAAAAATTATAATTTCATAATCGGTTACCCTGAATTAAGGCATGACCATTTTCACATTCAAGGCAGCCATTTCTAAATATGGTATCGAGACAAACTCGATTTGAAAAAACCATAAATTACCAGACCAAGGAAAATATGGTATTTTCACATTAAGGAGGGGAAACCATGATCATTGGATCCACCTTGTCTCGACTCTAATGCCAAACATGGATTAATCAACTTATTTTCTAAAATTCAATTATACCTAAACCCTAAAACTACAAAACCCCAGCATGCCTACAAAACCTGATTTCAAACTAATCAAGCTGCTTTACTTTAAATTATTTATTTCTTCAAATTGTTTCAAAAAACCCAATCTATTTCTTTAAATATATTCAATTTAATTAAATAAATTCTTTTAAAAACCTAATTAAACTAATTTCACCGTCTCTTTGGGATCGATCTTGATCTTTCCATTATATTTATTTTAAGTAATTAAGTATCATTGATCTGAGTTTTATAAATTTGTACTTTGATTAAATGCAATGGAAATAAGGATGCCCTTTGGGCCCATCAGAAGACCATACTCACACCCCAAACCAAAGCATCATCGTCGTAGTGAATCCCTAAGATAAGAATGAAAGAAAACCATAGGTAAAGGAGAAGAAATCATTATAGATCACCAACAAACAATAATTGGAACCAATGGGTTGAAGCAACAGAGAAGAGGGCTTGAAGGTCTCCTCAGAGTGCCTAGGGTTTTTCTAGAATGAGAGAGGGAGAGGTGTGTCCGAATGAAAATAAATCAACCATAAGGGTTATAAAATAACCTTGATCCTATCAATTTAATGTCATGTATTCCATTAATGATGTGAAATCCATGGGTTTTCAAAATTTCCAACTTTTTCTGAAAATTGCATCGTCTCGACCTGGTCTCGACCTGATTTAATTATAAATCATGATTTCACCTTTCATGATGTGAATTCATTTCATGTGTTCCCCCTCATCCAAATACATTTCGTGAATCCATCCAGTTATACAAGCCATGAAACACCATTTCATGTCATGTAAACCTTTCATGATGGGAATTTCCTACAGCATCTCTATTGCACCTCCAACAAGTACAAAACCTCCTTAGAAACCTCTAAAACACCCCCAAAACCCAAAACTAAAAAAGTAATAGACTGTGGAGGCAAGGGATGTTACATAAAAAATAAAATACATCATCTTTATGAGGTGGTATTTTGTATGTATGCATGAAATATGTTTCCATTTTCCATTAGATGGATAAGTGGAATAAAAGGGATTATACCATAAACATAATAAAGTTTTAGTGTATAGGAGATAATGGTGTTATTATATCACAATGGTTAGGAATTATTTAAATTAAGTAAAAGAATAATTAAAAAATAAAATACCTAGTAAAGAACTATAATAATTATTCAGACAACTTATAACATCTCGTTACATTATTTCGGGTATTTTTCATCTCTCATTTCATTTCCCACTTTGTTTGGGTTTTTGGGCCTTTTAAGGATGGAGATCATTTTCAAGAGAAAATGACATAATGTTCAGGGATGTATGTTTGTTGGAATTAATGAAGTATGGGTATAAATGTTAAAAGGTATTAAGAGGATGTCCTTTGGGATTTGGGTTAACCTATGGGATTTTTATAAATTTTTATGTAGAATCATCCTAATAGGAATTTTCACATCATGAACTAGTTTCACAACATGAAACCTTCACTGGGATGATGCTGTTAATTGGTATAAAGCGTGAAAAGTTTACATGTCATGAAATTAGTTCATGTCATGAAAATTTTGATCAGTGTTTTTTTAACCAAGGTAATGCCTTTTTCAATTTATATGCCTTTAATGGATTTTACATTGTGAACCCATGATTCACATCATGAAATGTGCATGGCCTGTAGGTTTTTATGAACTATAAACCTAATTCTTTTTTTATTTGACTACAATATCCTCTCTTGAAACCTAGAATCTATACCAGGAGATTTTGAAGATCTATTCTCCTTTAGGATCATTTCATTTGGTGATTAATCTTCATTGTGGTTGCATTTCATCTCTACAAGTAAGTGATATTTATGCTTCTTAATTGTTGTTTTTCAAAATAACACTATTTCACTATGTTTTCAGATTTGTTGGTATTATGGTGATGATTATCTTAATCATTTCTAGATCAGTTGTGTGCTCTTACTCTAAATGTTGAACTTTGTGTTGGTTTTGGTGTGGCATGAAAGTTCCTTGAGGTTCATATTGTTTTATCTTATTTTCCAACCATTTTACTTGTTAAATTGATTCTGGGATGTAAGGATTTATTCTAGGTCCTCCATTGTTGTCTTTTCATTCTTCTGTATTGGTGAATCTCATTGCGGGCATGTGTGACCTGAGTTTGAGATAGGTGGTTCCATCTCTAGCCTATATTGGATGAACTATATTTCTCTGGTTTTATAAATTAATTTATAAATAAATTTTTCATGATTAAATTGTGTGTGTGGAAATGGTTTTTTGAGAAAATGTAGTTTTCTCCTTGTTTTGGTAAAAGAAAAGGTATTTTCAAAGCATTGTGAAATGGATTTATGAAATAGTTTTCAAAGAATAGTTTTGATGAATTGGTTAGGGAAATGTAGCACATGGGAAGCCTTGGTTGCTTAGGTGGAAGGTGTGTTAATAGGAATTGTCTATTGATACTATCAGGGGGTTCACTCATGGGTTATTCCTCTACTCACTAGGCCAACTATTCTAGGGACTTGTTAGGCCTATTAGGAGGTTCACTTGTTGGGGTGTTCCTATGCTATCTAGATTTGATGCATATATCTAGATACTTGATGTGTGTCTATGTCTAGGTACTAGTGTTCTAGCTGGCCTGAGTTGTTGTGATCCTTGGCATGATGTTACTTGTGCTCTTGGTTCATACTATTTTGGGATTTGATATGATACCTGGTGCATGATTTGAACTGCTTTGATATATGTGATATTCTTTGAAACTATTTTACCTGGATTATTTGGAACTGTGGGAAATGCGGAAATATTTTACTATGATTTTGATATAAAAACTATTTAACTGATTATCATGCCTAATTTTCTTTAAAGTTGAGCATGCTTGGATTTTTGTACAGAGACATGATATGGAACACCTAGGTGGGATCCTACTAATCATGTTTAGGTCACACTATGTGCACCCATTCAGTGGTGCATAGACCTTGTTAAGTATTTTGATGTAGGAAAATGTAAGGTTCCACAGTGACGCGGTGAGGTTCCAGTTAGCTGTTTCTAGGTAGCTGGTGGTGAGATGGTGGGAGTTTTCCTATGCTATCACATGGAGTAGTTGTTTCAGTTTTATTTTCCCTTTGTTTTTGTACTTGTACCTTAGAGATTTCTTAGCTACTTTTGAGTTGTATCACTTCTATTGTTTCCTTTTTTTATGACATATATTTTTGGTTTTACTCTTTTGTTGTATATTTATATCATGTATATATATGACATGTTCTCTACTTCATGTTGGGTGAAATCATTCCCTCTGGATGTGGTTGATTCTCGGTTGCTATTCATCAGCCCGTGGGGATTGGGAACACCCTTTGAGTATGTGACAGTTCAGGTCAGGTATTGGTTTGTAAGGGTATCCAAGCCAGGTTTGTCACAGGTTGGTATCAGGGCGGGTTGTGCTCAGTTTTGGGAAGCTGGTAGACTGGTGATAGGATTATCAAGACTTAAGAGGTAGGTTGTGGTGTGTGTCTGGCTAGCTCTCATCATGACGAGACTCAAGTTACCATGGGATGTTGAGATGTATGTCTCATGTTTTGAGTTCTTGATCTTAATCTCAATTTTTCTTATGTTTTTTTGTTTGAATTGAGATTATCCTATTGTCATATCATTTCTTATATTTTGATGTGTAGTAGTATGCCTCTGATACATTTTCCATGGGTTCCTTGGGAGGGTGTAGTAGATGCTGCTCAAGGGAATCTACCTATAGATCAAAATATTATCAAGTATATCATGTGGGTTGTTCATATTGTAGACCAAAATATTCTACAAGTCTATAACACAGTTGTTGAGGTACAACCAAGATCTGGAAGAGAAATTGATTGATCACAGGAATTCTTACGTGAGAAGCCACCATTATTTAAGGGTATGAATGAACCCCAAGATTTAGAGTATTAGCTGTACAAGATCAAACATATCTTCAACTTCTTGGATACACCTAAGAATATCAAGGTAAAGTGAATGGTGTTCAGACTTGAGGGTCCCAGCAAGTGATGGTGGGATTCCATGGTACAGGCAGATAAACATGTGGGATTAGACTATAAGGGCTTCAAGACACACTTATTTCATAATTTTTTTTCTAGAGTTTCTGATGATGGAGAAGTCTCTAGATTTCCTCTCCTTGTAGTAGGGAGAGAATTCAGTGTTAGTGTGCACCAATTGGTTTGAAGATATGGTTCATTTTACTCCAGAGGTAGTAAATAATGACCATTTGAAGGATCATAAGTACCTGTAGGGTTTGAAATCATATATTAAATCGTATGTATTTATGTAGAATATTTCTACCTGTGTAGAGATAGTAAATAGGGAAATGATTACAGAGATGGATATGGTAGGCAAGGTTGGTTATTTTTTCCATTCTCTTTCACCAATTGTAAGATTCAATGGTGCACAGGGTAGGAAGAGGAAGTGGAATGATCATTGCATGAGTGGTGGGGGTGGTTCTTAGTAGTGGTCCTCCTCTACACCTTCAGTTACATCCAATAGTGTGCCCCTAACTTGATATCAGTGTGGCAATATTGGGTACACCAGGCATTCTTATTCTATACCTATGAAGATATGTAACAGTTTTGGATGTTATTTTTATCTATAGTGTTTCTTTCAGGCTATGTTTATGTCTCATTATGGTTAGGGATCATCAAATCCAAAGGCAACTATGGCACAATCTGATGCTTTGAAGTCTACAAGGCTCCAGCTATAGGCCTCATGGGTGAATCACCTTTACACAGTGGATGATTTTTCATCATAGATGGATGTAGGTCCAACGATATTTAGTGGTATCATATTTATTAAATCATTATTAGTGATTGCATTATTTGATACAAGTTCCTCTCACTCATTTATATTTGTCCATTTTTTGGATATGATTAAACTTTCAACAGAACTTTTTTTCTTTGTTATGGAGTTAGTGACACCTCTTATAAAGAGAAAAGAGCAGGGGTTTTAGTGTCATTTTTGTTCATTGTCAATAGCTGATGAAAAGTTAGTCTGGGATTTCCTTGTTCTCAATCTAGATCTATTTGACATCATCATTTGGATGGATTGGTTTATCACTCATCATGTTGAGGTTGATTGTTATCATCAGCATGTCTCGTTTCTTGTAATCGATGGGAGCTCTCAAGTGTTTTAGGAAGAGTGGGATATGAGGTATGGTCATGTGTTGCCTTCCCACCCATAGATTAGAAGTTTTTTATTTACTGTTGAAGTTGATTCTGATGATGTTTCTTTTGTGTGTAATCTTCCATTGGTTTTTAGGGATTTTCTCAATGTTTTCACAGATGATTTCTTCAATCTTCCTCCATAGAGGGAGGTATATTTTGCAATTGATCTGGTTCCAGATATGCAGTTGATCTTGATACCCTCTTATCGTATGGTGCTAGCAGAGCTAAAAGAGCTCAAGATTCAATTGGATAATCTGATGATGAAAGGTTTTGTTCACCCAAGTGTTTCACCTTGGGCATCCCATGTTATCTTTTCCAAGAAGGTAGATGGTTCACTTTGATTTTGCATGGACTATCAGATGTTGAACTGGGTAATGTTTAAGAATAAGTATCTTTTGCCCTGTGTGGATGATTTTTTTGACTATTTAAAGGGGGGAAAGTGGTTTTTGAAGATCAATCTTCAGTCGGGTTGTCATTAGATCGTATTTTGGGAGTCTAATATACAGAATATGGCTTTCAAAAGCAGGTATGTCCATTAAAAATATCTTATGATGTCATTTGTTATAATTAATGCTCTTATATTTTTTTATGGATTTTATGAATTGGATATTCGATGAGTACCTTGACACTTTTTTGGTAGTGTTCGTGGATGATATTTTGGTTTATTCAAGATATGATCATGAGCATAAGCACCATTTTAGTTTGGTTCTAGAAATCTTGATGAGTCTCTATTTGTATTGAATGATTTCAAAATGTAGTTTCTAGATTCAAGAAGTGATGTTTTTGGGGTATGTGATTTTTGAGCATGGCTTATCAGTTGATCCTGAGAAGGTGATGGTTTTCTTTTCATGGGAAAAGACACATAACTTCTTTGGGATTCTAAGATTCCTTGGCCTTATTGGATAATACTGATGCTTTGTCAAGGATTTATAGAAGTTGGTGTCAACTTTGATTGATCTTATCATGAAAGAGGTGAAATTTTTATGGGATGTAAAGTGTTAGTCTACTTCTGATGAACTAAAATGACTTCTTACATCAGCTCTTATTCTGATCTTACCTGATCCTAATAAGGGGTATGTTGTTTTATGTGATGTTTCTGGTGTTGTTATGGGTTGCATACTTATATAGAATGATCATGTGGTGGATTAATTCTCTTTATAGCTTCAACTGCATGATAAGAATTACCCCACTCATTATTTAGAGATTTTTTTGGTTATGCATGTGCTTAAATGTTTTTTGTGCTATCATTTTGGGGAGAGGTTCAAAATCTTTTCTGACCATAAGAGTCTGAGATGTATATTTTCTCAAAAATACTTGAATCTTGGGAAAAGTTGGTGGGTGGAATACCTTCAGATGTTTGAATTTGACATCGCCTACACCCTGGGGAAGGGGAATTTCATTGCAGATGCTCTCAATAGGAAATTATCATCGCAGAATATTCTAGAATCGAAGGAGGAGTGGAACCTTATAGGGATATCTGATCAGTTTCACTTGGATGCTTAGGAGGCCATTTCAGGTATGGTTCTGATCATTATTTAGTTATCATCACCTCTCCTTGAGTCTATTCTACAAGATCAATAGCAGGATGATGAATTAAAGGGAATTAGAGAAACCTTATATAGTGGGGAGATTGTTTTTGGTTGGTCTCTCTCTTCATATGGTATTCTTCATTTTAGGGATCAGTTTTTCTTCCCAACATCTATGAGGAGATCAATTTTTTTTACTATCATAGTTCTTCATGGGTCATTTACTTGAGCACTATAAAGATGTATTATGACATGAGATGGTGATTCTGGTGATCATGTATGAATCTTTACATTGCAAATTGTGTGTCCCATTGTTACACATTCCAGTATGTAAAGGAAGAGCATCTGAAAGTTTATGGGTTGCTCCAACCTCTTATGATGTTAGTTTAAAAATGAGATGAGGTTTCCATGGACTTTGTTGTTGGATTACCATGGACTACTCAAGTGAGGAATTTTATCTGGTTAGTGATGGATCGATTGATAAAATTGGCTCACTTCATTCCAATCAGGGACACCACTAAAGTTGAAGACCTGGGTAAGTTATATGTGTAGGTGGTTGTGAGGTTACATGGGGTTCCCTATGCCATTGTTTCTGGTAGGGATCCTTGGTTTACCTCATGGTTCTGGAAGAATCTCTAGGAGGTGACGGGGACTCGGGTCAGGTTGATTACAACTTACCATCCACGAAAATACAATTAGATGAAGTGTGTTATTCAGATTATATAGGATATACTCCATGAATTTATCTTGGATTTTGGTGGATCATAGTATAGCCATCTAGAACTTGTTAAGTTTTATTATAACAATAGTTATCAATTGTCGATTAGAATGGATCCCTTCAAGACTTTGTATGGTGTATCATTCAAGTCACCTATTTATTGGGAAAAGGTGTGAGAGGTCTCTCTTGTAAGACTGATTCTCATTCGGGAGATATCGGTGAAGATTCAGGATATATGTCAGTATTTGGTTATAGCTCAAAGTTGGCAGAAATCATATGTAGATCATTTGCATCAACCTTTGGAGTTTTCCACTAGTGATCAGGTTTTCTTAAAAGTTTATCCTCAATTGATTCATCATCGGCTTGGAAAACAGGAAAATTTAACTCCGAGATATGTTGAACCATTTGAGATCACTAAGAAACTTCGGCATATTGCTTATCGATTGGCATTTCTAGTTCATTTGACAGGTATTTATGATGTTTTCTACATATCTCAGCTCATGAAGTATCATCTTGATCCCTATCATGTTCTAAGTTGGAAAGAAATCAAGTTAGAGCCACATATTTATGTTATAGAGAAACCAATGGAGATCATTGACTCTTAGGTGAAAGGATTGTGTGGGAACTTGATTCCATTGGTCAGATAATTATGGTGACATGGATCAAATTCTCCTTAGACTTGGGAGTGTAAGTCATCAATGAGGGAGTAGTAGCCTCACCTCTTTATGGACACCGCTCATCTACATGACTTTTCAGGGATGGAAAGTCTTGTGGTGGGGATTTTATAACATACCATTACCTTATTTCGAGTATTTATCATCTCTATTTTCATTTCCCTCTTTGTTTGGGTGTGTTTTGGGCCTTCCGAGGGTGGAGAGTGTTTGTTGGGGAAAATAACCTAAAGTTTAGGTATGTATGTTTATTAGAATTAATAGAGTCTAGTTATGAATGTGAAAAATGATTAATAGGATGTCCTTTAGGGTATAGGTTAACCCAGGGGGTTTAAATGTTTCTATTGAATCTACCTGCTGGGAATTTTCACATCATGAAGTGGTTACACTACGTGAAACCTTTGTCGAGCTGATGTCATGAACTAGTAAAAAGCATGAAAAGTTTACACATCGTGAAACCAGTTCATGCCATGAAAAGTTTAATCATTTTTTAAACCAATGAAATTCCTTTTTTGATGTATATTCCTTTCATGGATTTTACGTCGTGAACCCAAGATTCACATCGTGAAATGTGAGCGACATGTAGGTTTTTATTCACTACACGTCTGATTCTTTTTCATTCAACTACAGGCTCCTATCTCAAAACCTAGGAGCTCTCCTATGTGATTTTGGGGATCTCCTCCCCTTATTGATCATTTTTTTTGGTGATTTATATTCAGTGTGGTTTCACTACACCTCTCTGAGTAAGTGATCTTTCTATTTCTTCATTGTCATTGGTTGCAGCAGTGTCGTTACACTACATTTTCAGATTCATTGGTCTTGTGGTGATAATTATATTGATCCTTTCTAGATATGTTGTGCAATCTTCCTTTGGAGGTGGACCTTTATGTTGGTTGTGGTGGGGTGTGTGAATTCCTTAATGTGCGTGTGGTTTTAACTTCTCTGCTGACCGTTCTTATTTTTGAATTGATTTTGAGATGTAAGGATCGATTCTAGTTCATCCGTTGTTTTCTTTGTGTTATTTCATGTTGGTGGATCCCATTGCAGGTGTGATCAACCCGAGTTTGAGTTAGGTGGTTATGTCTTTAGCTTATGTTGGATGAACTATGTTTTTCTAGTTTTATAAATTGTTTTATAAATGAATCGTCATGATTGAATTGTGTGTGTGGAAACAGGTTTTTGAGAAAAGGTGGTTTTCCCCTTGTTTTAGTAAAAGAAATTATATTTTCAAAGTATTGTGTAATGGATCTATGAAATAGTTTTCAAATCATGGTTTTTTATGAATTGGTTTAGAAAATTTAACACATGGGAAGCCTTGGGTACTTAGGTGGAAGGTGCGGTAATAGGCCTCATACGTTGATATTGTCGGGGGGGTCACTCATGGGGTGTTCCTCTACTCCCCAGGACCATCGTTCTAGGGACTTATTAGACCTATTGATAGGTTCACTTGTTGGGGTGTTCCTATGTTCTCTAGATTCGATTCATATATCAAGAGACTTGATGTGCACAATTGTTTATATCTAGGTACGAGTGTTATAGCTAGCATGACCTATTGTGATCCTTGGCATTATGTTACCTATGCTTTTGGTTTGTACTATTTTGGAATTTGATACGGTACTTGATGCATGGTTTGAACTGATTTGATATATGGGATGCTCTTTGAAACTATTTTACCTGGATTATTTGGAAATGTGGAAAAGGGGAAAATATTTGTCCATGCTTTTAATATAAAAAATGTGTAATTGATTATCATGCCTTGTTTTCTTTAAATTTGAGCATGTTTGGATTGTCATACAGAGACTTGATATGGAACGTGTCACGGACCGAATCTGGTCACCGCCAAAACCGGCACCAAACCCAACTCGTGACATGACCCGAAGGGCATTCTCTATCCCCATAGGCTAGCACAAGTTCCCGGGTATCATTTATTTAGGTTTGGGAATGATTTACCCGAATATGAAGGCATAAACCATTAAAAACAATCAATAAACTGAATCTGAAAAATTTATACCAAACGATGTTTAAACAAAAACCAGAACTGAATACATAGGTTTAGAGTCAATACAAAAGTTCCAAAGACACAATGGAACAGAAACAAAACAGCCCCATGGACTCCACATGACAAGGGGTCATCACCCCCAAGTCGTCTCCACTACTCCGCCCCAAGGATGAGGACTAACACCCTGAACCGCCATCACCCTTAGCATTTCCTTTACCTGAGTCAAAAAAAAGGTATACTTACACCCAAGGGGTGTAAGTAGGGTGTGAGCCTAAGCCCAATAGGATACCACCCTATGATTCCAAGGTGCATGCAATACAAGGTGAAAAAGCAAGCAGTTTTAATATGCAATTAAAAGCGGTGACAAATTCCACGAAATGAAACTTTAAATTGAAAACATTTTTCAAGATAAAACTTTCAGAATGTTAACACATTTAAATAGGAATATTAGATATTGCATTATAATTCCAAAGACACCCAAATACAAGGGAAAATACCACAAATCCACTGAGCAACAAAACAGGGAACACCCCTAGGCACTAGATAGTCTCAGGCCCCATGTACCTTGTACCTCAGTGTAATGTAACCATAGTAAAATCCTTTCTCATGCACGAGCCACTAGTAGGGAACATACCCATAACCTAGTGGTCCCCAATCATCATCCACATAGTTTAGTTAGAGTTGTCGTTATCCAAATGCTAAGTGAAACAGGGACAAAACCCATCCGGTCCACTAGCCGTACTAGTACAAATCCGCCCCACCTAGGTACCCGGGCTTCCCCCTTTGTGCTCAAACAATTTCAGGATTTAACACATATCCATTTTAATTTAAAACACCACTACTGGTCACATACACCAAATACAGTATCTATCTCATTTTATACCACTTAAAACGCACAACAAACTCTTTGAATTTGAATAAATCAATTTCTCAAAATCTCGTGTAGTTTTGCACACAAAACCCCTTAAGAAACCCACTTGTACACGATGTTCACACTTGTAAGTTACCAAAACAGTAAAGGCATCCCAATAAATATCAATTAAAACAAAAAATCAATTTTTGGGCATCCCCATGTTAAACAAGAAGTGTTATCTTTGTAAAACCTTCATTTTCACACAAAAGTGGAACCAAAACTTCACTTTCTTTACAAACACAATTAAAACCCATTTTTTGCAGCAATTACCAAAGGGGATAAACATTATAAACAGTATTTTATGCCTTATTACATATCAATAAAAACAACTAAGTATTTATAGGGCATCCCCAAATAAACAAACAAAACACTTCTTTGGAAAACCCCCAATTTCACACCAAATTGGCATTTTAAATTCAATTGCAATAGAAACATCATTAGAACCAATTTTTGCAGCAATAATAAAATTATATAAATCTGAAAATATGATAAATATAGCATTCTAATACACAAAGATTGCATCAACATTGGAATCACCTACCAAATCAAATGAAACCATTGAATCCTTTGTGCGAAAACACAAATGCACCACCGCCGCACCTCAAGAAGGGTAGATCAAACCTAAAAATAGAAAAATGGACCAAGAAAATCCAAGGTTAAACCTTAGGTTCGAACCCCTACCCACTGGTCATTGTTCACTTCAATAAAAAGGGATGAAACCCTAAAAAATAGAATGAAACCCTAATCAATTTGAAAGGGGAAAAGAAATGGACAAACTTACTTGAGAAATCTAGAATGAATCTCCCCAAAAAACAAGTATCTGAAATTGAAAACGTCCAAAACTCAGGGGATGTTCTCACAAGAATTATTAGGTCATTTAGGAATTGGAATGGAGGGAAAAGAGTATGAATTGAGAGAGTTATGATTGAATGAACATACCTCGTCAAATCTGCCCGATTTTAGAAACCCTAAGATGTTCGTCCCTAAATTGCGATCCTAAGAGCTCCAAAGAGGGGGGTAAAGAGGCTGGGGGAGCGGCTGGGTGTAAGGGCCGCATATGAGTCTTGGAATCACCGAAAAACACTTAAAATTGAATAAGTTATTAAATAAATAAAATTAATTTTTAAAACTGGATATGGGCTTCCGAGCAGGCCCAATACCTTAAATAAAAACCCAACTAAACCATGGTTATGGATTTCCAAAGGCTCCATATTTTAATTGTAGTGTTAATATATCAGGGGAGGACATTTAGGAGTTGGAATGAGGGAAAAATATTAAAAATGAATAATTTATAAAAGAATCAAAATTTATTTTTAAATCTGGAATTGGGCTCACGGTTTGGCCCAATTCACGAAAACTCACCTATTCTCCATAAAACCATTGGAAACCCCCAAAACAAAGCATTAATGGAAATTAAAATAAAATAAATTTAAAATAAGCTATGTATGTGACAGAACTCTTGAGTGGGATCCTATTGAGCCTGTTTAGCTCACACTCTGTGCACCCTTTTGGTGATACGTAGACCTTGTTATGTCTTTTGATGCAGGGAAAGGCAAGGCACTGCAGTGAGGTAGTGAGGTTTCAGTTAGCTATGTACGGGTAGCTGGTGATGAGATGGTGGGAGTTTTCCCACTGTATCACATGGATTAGTTGTTTCAGTTTTAGTTATCCTTTTATATTGGACTTATACCTTGGAAATTGCATAGCTACTTTTGAGTTGTATCACTTCTATTGTTTCCTTTTTTTGCTATGACATATATGTTCGATTTTACTCTTCCATTGTATCTTCCTATCATATATATATATTTCATGTTTTCTACTTCAAGTTGGGAGAAATTGTTTCCTATAGTTATTGTTGATGCCTGAGTGCTAGTCGTCAGCCCGTGGGGATCAGGAACGCCCTTCGGGTATGTGACGGTTAGGGTCGGACACCAGTTTGTGAGGGTATCTGGGTCGGGTTCGTCACACGACCTCCTTAGGTTTGCACCTAAATCCTTATTAGGATGGAATTCTAATCAAACCAATACCTTTGGGTCATGGGGATAGATGTTAGGAAATGATTTGGGTAGGTTTTTTCTAATCTAGGTGGATATTGAAGTGTGAAGAAGAGAGGATAAGTGGTGTCCTTTTATAAGTGAGGAAGATAACACACTTATAATTTTTCAAAAGATTAAAACATATTAATGACTTACTCAAAAAATTGGCTCCAAAATGAATCATATTCAAAGAGGATATGAGATAGGGTAGAAATATGACCATTCAATAGGATTTAGATAGTCTTTTAGATCATTTTAACCCTTATCATTTTAGTTGCAACCATTTTAACCCATTTTAACTCTTACCATATAAACTGTATTATTTTTTACCAATGTTACTATTTAAAATGAAAAAAAAATGAAATTTTACTCTACCAAATTTAGACCTCTTGATTCCAAATATGAAATATATGTTTCAATATTAAATCTATAATGGCGCTAAAAATTACTTTTAAAACCAGAACACGTAATGTGAAGAAAAACGGTTTTCTGGATAAAAGTCTTTAAGTATAAAAATGTTTTTATATAAAATTCAAGTATAATGTTGATCCCAATAAAATTAATTGAATTATGTATAATTAAAAGGAACTAATGGGATTTTAAAAAAAATCCAAAACAAATGAGACTTTGTAAATACTTTAAAAGAAAAAATAGTTTTCTTAAAAATTAGTATTTTCTACTATTCACCCAAAAATCAACATTTTTAGAAAATTCCCAAAGTCATCCTATGCCTATTATGACACGCTGATTTTAAAAATGGTTTCCATTTTCTCAAATTCAATTTCTGGATGTGGCAAAAATTATTTATGATATTCATGCACAAAATGTAATAAAAACCATTTTTGAAGTAAATGTATTTTTGAAGCATAAAATGACTTTATTCTCATTTCGTGCCTAAAAACCGTAATTAAATAAATGTTAATTAATTAAATTGGATATATAATATACTTGTTTCATTATACTCATTTATCAATAGTGAACAATTTAATCTATTAAGATTAAAATATATTGTGCACATAAAAACATTTTTATAAAAAATGCATCTTTTACCTTCAAAAGATTTTATCTTAATTTCTAACCAATTGATAATCAATGCATAATTGATTATTCGTTATTTTAAGGAAAAATTTCTATATATATTTCATAAATAGTTATTCTTATTCATACTCATCAAACCGACAGCTAGGTTATAATGGTCGTATTTAAATAATAGTATAGCTTGGTTCATTTAAGTTTGATGTTGCATATACCATGCGCTATCAAATATATTATTTAAGCAAAATAAATTATAAAATATTTGGGTGTTACACTCGAGATGCGTATTGTACCCTAACTACCTTGTATAGACCTGTTGAGAAAGGCATCATGGTTGCCCTGTCTAGGTCTTCTCAAATTCTGAGTGATAGGGGGTTTATTTAATAGTTTAATATTCATGTTAAATATTCTTAGTGGAGCATGATAATTGTTGAACACATATTCCTCTAGCCTTACACTATTGATGCATACACATTGATTTATGATAATTAGTTAGGGATATGTGGTGATCGCTTACTAGGTATGGCATACTCACACCTTGCATGAGCCACTGTGGGACACGTACAAATTCTTTTGTTCATCATCCAGGTATGGGTAAGGCACTAGAGCATGGGGTTGTGTAATACATGGAGTTGGAGTTCGGGCAAAGTCTTTTGGACCTTTGCTTGGAAACTTAGGGCACTGACATGGAGGTTGTCCACGATTTTCTTCATGGTAGATCTCATATTGGGATTTCCATTTTTGGTTCTTAGGGCGTGCTTGGTATACCTCACATGTGTATATATGAGTTTGTCTATTCTCACTCATTGTGAAGTTTGTGTCGGTGTTTTTGGCATCTGGTTGTACGATATTTTATGTCCATATCATTTTCGTGTATTGAGTGTAGTTTTATTATCCACTAACTTCTATTTGTTAACTAATTACATTATTAGTGTATCTCATGTTTAGATGGGTTATGCCAATTATGGGAGTGAGTCTGGTTTAGTTATTGCTTTATTTTAAAGAGGGAAAATCATCTCCCACGTTATTGTCATTTCTCCCTCGGCATTTACGTCGGTCTATGGTGATTGGGAGGTGTGCCTGAGGTGTCGTGACAATGCAATATGGGCACTGTTCGAGTATCCATGACATAAAAGTTATGGATCGCGTTGTCAATGACAGGGTTTTGGTGTTTTGTTTTGGGCCCAGCGGTTTGAATTGTGGGGTTTTCCCCATGTTATAGTTTGCACGACTTCAGTCTTGGGTGGTGTTTGAATTTTGGTCGGTGAATGTTATTTATGTCTCTTAGTAGACCAGTGTTTGAATTTTCTATACTGTTGTGGTGAGAGTTGGGTTAGGGTTCGCCTTTGATTATGTCTCTTAGTAGACCAATGTTTGAATTTTCTATACTGTTGTGGTAAGGGTTGGGTTAGGGTTCGCCTTTAAGTTTTCTATACGGGTTTCCTAATAAACCCTCAAAAAATGGCCTTTTGAAAATTCCAAAAATAAGAGATTGAAATAGAATTATGTTAAACTTTGCCATATTATATTTTGACTGCAATGACCAATTTTACTATATGTTTACAATTTAAAATTTTAAAAATTCATTTATAAATCTAAAATGCGTTGATATCGATTTAAACAAATGCGTTTTATAAATTTGTTATCATCTAAAAATTAGCAATAATTAGTTTAATAAGATTTATATTTAGAATTCATTTATAAATCTAATATAAATTAAACTCAAAATAAATTAATATATTTTATAATTTTATAATTTTAAAATTATTTATAAACGTCTATTTAATAAATTAATAATAATTAATTTAATCTGGTTTGGGTTATAAAACTGATAGACGCATTTCATGCATACACTTTAATATTAGAAATAATATTTTTTTTGTAATTTAATTGTTTAATTTTTGCTTGTTATCATTGTTTTATTTATTTTGTGGTGAGTTACATGTTAAATTAATTCAAAGGAGAAAACAAGTTCAACAAAGTTGTAATTCATAACGAAAATGATGCTCCAAAATTGTGGATAGATCAAGGCTGAACTTTGAAGCTCAAAATCAAAGAATCAAGTGAAGACGATGCTGAAAACACCGGAAAAACACAATTCACGTCACAAATGGATAATTCATGACGTGAAATTCGATGGGGACTCGTGAAGTGAAAAAACGAAGCTCGAGCAAGCAACATGAATTTTCACGGTGTGACGCGTAGTGTCGAGTCGCGACATATGCCAAGTAGACCAAAAAATGTTCGCAAACGTGTGAAATTCAATGGGGGCTAGCGCCTTAATGCTCGGTAACTGTCGGAGTTGACCTGAGCAGGCTTAACGAATGATTTTATGACCCGAGGGTCCTTCAAGCTTATAAATGTAGGGCTTGGATGCTCCTTCAATTCATTCCGCAACGAACGAAGGCTTGACCTAAACGAAGTGCTACACAATAGGATCGTCCGCCATTTTATTTCTCTCCCTTTTTTCCTCTGGTGTTTCATGACTAATACGAGGGGGTAATTTTCATCTTGTGTCGAATAATGTAAATAAAGAGGGAGTGCGTGTGCGAGTTATTTTTATTTTTATTTGTTCATGTTTTGGTTGTTGCACTTGCTCCAACATTTGTACTAATTTGAGTTTTGTTAATAAAAATTTATTTTGATTAATAAACAAATATTTTCGTTTAGTTTTGGTTATTAAAACAATTTATTTGAGCAGAAATCCATATCTGACCAACTATCCTTATTATAATTAATTGGGTCGGATATACCCATCAATTAAACTAATTTGAATAATTATAGTAAGTTTTATAAAAAACATTTTGGAGGGTGATTCCGTCAAAGGCGACATGGTCAGCCAATCAGTCAACACAGTTCAGTCAAAACAGGCTCCTCAGACGACGTCGTTCAGACTCCCAACAACCAGCATGCCGTGGCTCTAGCTTCGTAGTTGTTTCGACGTTCACGTTTGACTCCTCTCCCTCGCCCCGGCGCTACGATCCCCTCCGGTATTTCTGGGTCTCCTCTTCGCTGAGCGCGGCGCGCCGTGCTTTGGCGACCGTTCGGGTTTGCAGCCGATTCACGAGCTCCGCTCCGCATCCGCCGCATTGGCTCCCGGAATGCGTTTCTCTAGGAAGCCGTCCTCCGGCCCACCTTCCACGTCGTCGTCTCCGCCGCCGCCGCCGCCGTCTCCCACTTCTCTTCAGCCGACACGCGAGCCAGCCGGTCCGCGGCTCACGCGGCAGCCCAGACTCCGCTGCCCAACCGATTTGTATCTCCCCGTCCACCCGTCCCGCGCCGGAGAGTCGCACTCTTCCGCGCCGGTTTCTCCAAATGACCGGTCTCCGTCGGCGTCGTCTCCGCCGCCTGTCTGGCACGGTGGGTCTGCCCCTCCGGTGCCGCAGCCGTTGCCGCTTCCGGAGTTCTCGCGCCAGAAACATGGATTCCCGGTGACTGCGAGGTCAAGGGATGGGCGAGTGGGCGGGATTTCTCCCACCGCTTTCCATAAAGCGTTTCCGCATGATGAAAACGCTTACGTCAATTTGAGGGTAAAGGTTCCCATCCGGAGTGCTCCCACAACCACCCTCTCGAGCCCTCTTGCCAGCCCAGAAGGGCAGCACAGCACGGATCCCGATCATTCCTCGCACGTCACTCCCCAAGATTTCCAGTTCAGGTCACGCCATGAAGTTCGTTCCGCCCGTGCAGCTTCCCCTCCGCGGTTATTAGGTTCGAGCCATGACCGGTCTTCGGGTGCCCAATTTCATCCACTTCCCTTGCCACCGGCGGCTTTGAAGGCACCACCACCGGCCGCAACTGATCTTGGGGTGGACAGACTGATTAATGCACCACCGAGGAAGAATCAATGGCAGAAGGGGAAGCTTATTGGTTGCGGCTCGTTTGGAAGTGTCTACTTTGCAACCAACCGGTAAGCAAATGTTTCTGATGCACAAAAGATCTATTGATTGGTATTTTTTATCTTTGTTTTTGTCTCTGGTTTTATGGGCAGTGAAACTGGTGCTTCGTGTGCAATGAAGGTAGTAGACATTGTTCGTGATGAACCAAAATCGGCTGAATGTCTAAAGCAGTTGCAGCAGGTTGTTCTTTGAATGTAGTACATCATTTCAACTCATGTATAGTTTACTGTCATATTCTCGCTCTGGCTTTGGTTCCTTTCTGACCAAGTTGGGTTGGGATGTGAAATTGAGGAAATGAAATGAAGATAACGTGGGGTAAAGACCATGTGTAATGATAGAAGGATTTCACTACATGAAAAACGTAGGCACACACTCTCTTTCAATATTATAAGCAAAAAACTTTGTCACCCTTACCTTTCTTACTGTTTCGGTGGCTAACAATAGAGGTGGCAATTTGGGTTCACTGGTCGGGTTCATGTTGGGTTTGCTGCCCCGTGAACCTATTTAAGCTCAATCGTAACTTAATCCACTCAATGAAACGGGTTGACCCGATCCAATCCATTCATAAAGTGGTCAACCCCAACTTGACTCGACAACCTGTTTAACATTAAATATATAACATAAATCACATAATGGCATATCCAACTAATTAGTTTCACATAAACTTAATCACCTAACCAAATTGAATTATCATATTTAGACTAAAAATAACCTAATTAATATGAAAAATATGTTATTTATGTTGCAACTCAACCCTCTCAAATCATTTAAAACAAATAATGTGTTATAAACATGCTGAATTATTTCAAATTAAGTTGATTATAAGAATAAAATATATTATAAAATTATTTATTATTATATTTATTAATATTTTATATTATCATTATATTTTTAATCTGGTAACTCGGGTTAGGCATGTCAAGAATGGTCCACTCGAACACGACCGGACTATTATTCGTGTCTGCTTATTTATCCTGATTACAACCAGAAGTCATTTATGCCTGACCCAAACCCATTTAATTTGTGTCATGTTGGGTTCAAAATTGTCACCTCTATCCAACACCACACTTTATACTATTACATGTTCAGTCGTGGCTGACACCACTGTCGAAAAACAGCACTACATTGACAAGATAGATATCAACGGGCTTGAACACCAAAAGCTCATGCTAACAGAACAATTTTTCCACTAGTGATTTATCTCAATGTATTAGTAGAAAAGATCAGAATCAACTCCTTTAAATCCGGTGCTCATAGGAAGCATGTAAAGGATGGAAGAATATGATTGGCTGCCTTGAAGAAACATCATGCATGACGTTAAGTTTGAATGCTGATTAAATGTTGTTGAATTGAAAAGTATATGCCAGATGCGTTGTTGTTTGCTGAAGTTCAAGGCTGCGTTTGACATCACTTTTTGAAACTTGCTTACAACACTTATCACTTTTAATAATTGATTCTGTTTAAGTGTTTTCAGATTATTTATTGAAAAATAGTTTTTCTTTCACTTGATTAATTAGTTTTTTTCAGGAATTTGTGTGTTTAGTATATTTTTTTTCAGAAATTGAACAAGAAACACATACTTTTTCAAACTGCTTATCATAAGTGGTAAACTCTATAAGTACTTTTCAATAAGTGCTGTCAAACAGAGCCTAAAAACCATGATGTATTTATACTTGATGAATATGTGTCCTTCCAAAGACTCACTTCCTTTTCACAGAATCATTTGCATCTGGATTCATATGTTCTCATGGCCTAGAAATGAATAGAAATCCAGAAGAAATACCCAGGCTGCTGCATATTTACAAGAGCTGTAGTTTGGAAAGAATGTATCCTCTGTTTATTCATCGGTCTGTTTGTTGAGGCTTTCATGAATGCTACTCACCTCTTCTTGAATCACCTAAAAATGTTTCTTTCCCCATTTCCGAGTTTCCCTTGTTAAGGAGAATGTTTATCTTCTTACTAATATTCATTCTTCCAGGAAATCAAAGTTCTTCGCCAGTTTGAGCATCCAAATATTGTTCAGTATTACGGCTGTGAAAGTGTCAGTGTCCATGCTTTCTTTGATACTGTGTATAGTTTGAGTTTATTGCCTGTTCTTAAAAAACTTATTTAATTGACGATATATTGTCTCCAGGTCGATGATCACTTCTACATATATATGGAATACGTGCATCCCGGCTCGATCGACAAATTCATCCGTGACCATCAAGGAACAGTGACAGAATCTGTAATTCGTCATTTCACACACCATATTCTCATGGGGTTAGCTTACTTGCACAGCAACAAGACAGTCCACAGGTAAGGGTTAGCCTAGGGTTGGAGGTGACTGTTAATCCCAATTCTCCGTTTGGTTGATTGAAAGTAAATAAAAGGGAAAAAAAATTAAATTTAATTAAAACTAGAGGTGACAATTCTGAACCTCACTCGATAACCGGACCCGACCCCAGTTAAACGGGTTTGGGTCAGACATAAATGGATCTTGGTTGTAATCGGGTTGAGTAGTGTGACTTGAATAATATTCGGGTCACGTTTGGGTTGACCGTTCCTGACTTGTCTAACCCGTGCAACCCAATTAAAAATATAATGATAATATAAAAGATCAAAATGATTATAGTACTTAATTTTATAATATGTTTTATTCTTATAATAAACTTAATTTGAAACAATTCAACATGTTTGTAATACATTATTTATTTTAAATGGTTTAAGAGGGGGGTTGAGTTGCAACATGGATAACATATTTTTTATGTTAATTAGGTTATTTGTAATCTAAATGGGACAATTCAATTTGGTTGTCATTAAGTTTATGTGATTTGAACTGGTTAGACATGCCATGGTGCGGTATATGTTATATTTTTAAAGTAGACTGGTTGGCGGGTTGGGTTAGGATTGACTCCATAAATGGGTCAGGTTGGGTCGACCCATTTAGTTAAATGAGTCGGGTTATGGTCGAGCTTAAATGGGTTCACGAGACAGCCAATCCAATATGAACTTGATCTTTGAACCCAAATTGCCACCTCTAATAGAATGTGAATTAATGGAAATGAGGAGAAAGAAAAAAAAAAAATAATGAAAACAATTATATATTAATAAAAATCAGATTATAATTAATAAAGATATATAATAAATATTATATTAATAAATAAATAAGTAAATAAAAAATATTTCTTTTATTTTTTATTTTAAGTTTCCAGGTGTTTCCTTGTGTTTCACCCCATAAATGGGAAGAATCAAATTTCTTTATATAAGGGAAAACTAGGGTTTTCATGAAAACCTGGTTTTCAACCAAACATAGGGATAAAAGAAATTGTCCATTTTTTTTTTTCAATTCCTTCAGACCTCCACACAATGAAATGAGGCCTTAAAGTTAACCACTCATGAAAACAACTACAATCTGTTTAAGGTTCTGAGTGCTAAAATTATTTGTCATGGTGGGTACCTGTGGAGCTGGAGTTTGAAAAAGATGAAACCTTGAATCTTGATTTTAAAATTTTTGGAAGAACACCTGTTTTTTTTTTTTACGGATTATGTCTGCCCATCCCTGAAGAAAGAAGAATTTTGTACTTGTTGATGCATACAGGGATATTAAAGGAGCAAACCTGCTGGTGGATTCAAAGGGTGTGGTTAAGCTTGCAGACTTTGGAATGGCAAAACATGTGAGTTTTTATCTTAGTCCCAAAAGTTTGTTTAATAAACGGATCAGGCTCATGTCACACTTGTGGCCCAACCCGTGACCCGAATGGCCCGATTATATTATAATATTATATATTTATATTTAAATTGGTTTTATATTATATAATGACATATATACATCAGGTCTACTCACCTCTTCTTGAATCATCTTTTTAACTTGAAGGGTCCTTGACCTAATCCAACGATGTGATGTATACTAAAAACTTGAATGAAACTTAGTGAATTATGTGTCAAAAGTTGCACGATAACTTGTAATGGGCCGGGTTTTGCGTCTTTTAGATGATGCATTCACAAAGTTGGATTGAGTCAAATGAATTTTAAGACTCCTCCATTCCTATTTGACTTCTAACACTTGGCATTTATCTGGGTTCAGCTCAGTGGGCAAGCCGATGTCCTTTCCATGAAGGGCAGCCCATATTGGATGGCTCCGGAGGTATACGTAAAGCCTTTATTGGAACATTTTCCTCGCTTTCCATCTGCTTATCTTACAAATGAAACATCTTGTGTGTAGCTCATGCTGGCTTCGGTGCGCAAGGATCCCAACCCCGAGCTTGCATTTGCTGTGGACATATGGAGTCTGGGGTGCACCGTCATAGAGATGCTGAATGGCAGGCCTCCGTGGAGTGAGCTTCCATGGGTGAGTACCAAACATCATTCCACTTCAATTTCATTTCATTTGATTAGTTAATCAGCGATGAACAGGGCCTCGGTCTTTTGCTTCCAAAGATTAAACTCTGCTGCCCACCATTCTTCCCATCAGTTTGCAGCCATGTTTAAGGTTCTCAACAAGTCACCATCGATCCCTGAGAAGCTGTCGGCTGAGCTCAAGGATTTCCTTCAGCTTTGCTTCCTTCGAAATCCTGCTGAACGGCCATCAGCTGTATCACTACTGGACCACCCTTTCCTGAGAAACCTCCATAACCAGACATCATCAGTGGTGAGCTGTAGTGATTGACATTAAGTGGCTACAGATTATCAGTGTGTTGAAATTTCACATGTTTTATTTGCAGGAGAAATCGCTGAACCCCAGACAAAAGATGAAGCATTTGCATGATTTCACCCCTGGCTCTTCACCCCCACGGTCCCCGAGCTCAAATGGGCATGCGCCGAGCACAAGGTAGTTAAACCATCCTTCAAAATTCTTGGGCCCTGTTTGGTTTCTGTTAGAGGTGGGAAAAAATTATTTTCCATGGTATCTTCCATTCCCCCATACCAAACAAGCCTTTAGGTTATAATGATCCAAGAAGGATGACCCTTAAAATTGTTGAATTATGTGTCTTTTTCTTGGACAGCGAGGCTTGTGGGCAATCTCATGGTGGGACTCCCACCTCTTCTGCAGCCGCCTCTCGTCCCCACCCGCACCTTCGACTGGATGTTCCTCGCAGTCTGTCCCGGCCTGAGTCGAGCCACCGTTCACAGAACGGCAGCAGCCTGGCACACAGCCTGCTCCAAGGGGTGCTGAACCGCCGCCATCATCATTAATATTATATTCATATATATTCAACCAAAAAAAATTTAAAATGCCAAAGCCTGATGGTTCTGTCCGTTTCCGGCCGGAATTCCGCTGGTTCAAGGTGGTTCAATCTGGTCCAAAGCCAAAAGTAGCCTAAAATGTTACTTGCCGAGAGTTTTGAAAACCATGATCAAGCCTTTTACCTTACCAAAAGAGCTTGTGCGGGAAGAGGCTGTGAATTCACCGCGGCATATTCATGACCATTGATGCCTGCATTCATCAGTTCTTGAGAGGGTTCTGTGCCAAACCATGTAGTAATTTGTACATATGATTAAAATAATAAGTGTAGATTGTTTTGCAAGGATTATGCACCAAATTATCTCTTTTATGCGGAAACCCTCCCCTAATTGTTTAAGATTCAGAGCTGTAAGACATAATAAAAGCTTAGAAAATGGATTGGATATGGAGACTTTTTTTGTGTGGGTACTGTAGCATTGTAAGGTTAGAATTGGAAGACAATCTAATAAAGAAATAAGTGTAAATAAACAAAATACAACTGTAGTTCATAATTGCTTCGAATCATGCCAGTGATTTAGTTTGTCAACTACATAACTGATGGTATATGTGATATTGCAAACCAGCCACCCCACTTTTGTAAATAAAGGGACCCACAATGGCTCTCCTTCAATTTTCTTTGTTGCTTAAAGTGTTGGACAAGGTGAAACATTCATCATTTATTATTTTTCAATACATCCAAAATATGCCTCATGGGGCGCACCCTTGGGGGGGGGGGGTCTTAGGTCCGAGTCCCCAAATGAGATTTTGCATAACCTCAAACCAAACCGAACTTTGTAAAGTTTACGTATGTGGTTAAGCATTTTTGAATCTATGAACTCTTCTAGGTGAGTCATATAGGCATTTTCATGAATGAGTCAATTTAGAAAACCTTATTTATTCTAAATGTCTAATTTTCCAATCAAAGGAGACCAACATTTAAAAAATTGTTTATAATGTAAAAGCTTCAAAAACTAGAATAAAACTCTCACCATATTTGTTGCATTTTGTTGAAACCCCTTGGCCAAGGGTTGATTTTTATGTATTTGAATGGATCTATCAAATTTGGATTTTACCTTGAAAATCCTCTTGCAATTAACTATATCCTCTTTTTGTGAAAGACGGTGAGTGGTGAATGTGTAAACAAACAAAAACACGAACACAACTGAATAAAAATTTCTTTCCCTCTTGATGATCCTGCAAATTTAGTTGAATGCATAACAGACCAAAAATATGTGAAAAGGAAAAAAACCACAGGACTTATTCAAGGAAGTGGATTCGCTAAAAACGATGAGTACACGACACAAACTCCTAAAAAGTAGTAGTGTTGCAACCACATATTGCAATATTGGATTTGTTAATTGGAAGTCATGTGAAGTAGTTTGAAATGTGTGAAGTTGGGAGTTGAGTTGAGTTGGCCGGACAAATTCAGAGTCACAATAAAATGATAAAGTCTCATATGTTAAGGTAACTAGGCAAATACGTAAAAGTAACCAGGACAATACGTAAGTCACCAAGATGATGTGTAAAGGTAGTTGTAAGAATTTGGTAGTTCGTATATGTAAAGGTCACCAGGATGATACACCAAGGTCACAAAGATGACATGTAATGCTCATTGGGTTGATGCATCAAAGTCACCAAGATGATATGTAAAGGCCATCGGGTCAATACGTAAAGGTTACCTGATCGATATGTAAAGGTAACCGGTAAGAATTTGACGAAGTCCTGAAATGTATAGGTTACCAAGCAACACTCTGGATGATACATAAGGGCCACTTAGCAGTATATAGTGATATGTAAGGGTTGTCCAAATGGGAAAATGGTTGTGTCAAATTGCACCGCAACACGTAAGAGTTGATTCGAAGCATACATAAGAGTAACTGGACTACAAAATCTTATACGTAAGGGTTACTCGATGAATGTGTTGTCGTGAAACATCAAATTGATTATTTTTTTAAAGTTGATTTATAGTCTAGAGCAGATCCTAGGTCGTCTCTCAAGGAGCGTTGATAGGTTTAGAGTATGCGTTTTTAATAAAAAGTACTAAAAAGTGGGGTGGTTTAGAAAACAGTTTTAAGAAAATAACTTAATTTAAAGAATTTAATAGTTGATAAATAAGGGTGGTGTTTTAAGAATTACGAGAGAAGGAAGTCATTTCAAATTCACTACACATCTTGGATAGTTCATTGTTTTGAAAATCTTATATGGTTTAATATAATTCTTTGGTTGAGGGTTGTCAAGATCTTGATTCCCCTCTTGCATCTTAAAACGATGCACAAAGAAGCAACCATTGACACAATAATTGCGATGTCAAGGTTTGGACCTAAAGCATAGAACAAGGGCTACCAAAGTATATTGAAATCTCATGATTGTGTGTGAGAAATACGGATTCTTGTGTTGTCCAATCGAAACAACCCAAGATCGCCACTTGAAATCTCAACCCAATCGGTGTTGAGATAAAAAGTATTTCACTTAATTATAACAAAAGAAATGTATTAAGAGGAGAAGCACATCAAGATTAAACATAAGTGAAATATTTAACACACAAATTACACAAAACCAGTAGAAGAACAAGTGTCGAAACTCCCTCCTAAGTATGTGTAACTCTCTCAAAATGACTGTCCACCGCTTAGCTCACCATCGAGAGGAGGAGGAGGCTCGGGTGGAACTTCGCCTTCATCCTTGACCCCCTATGAAGATAGGGGCCTCCAGAAATTCTTGGATGAGGAGAGGACTCCTTTGGGTCTCCAAAATACCATAACTTTGCCTCTTAGCCGAACTTGCAAATGGGGTGCCCAAGATGCCAATTTATAGGAAACGTGGAAGGTTTTTTTGGGCACCCTGATTTTGAAAAACCATTTAGCCCATGTTTTTTGATGGACAGACAATCTTATCTCACTTTTTGAAAAAACTAAAAAGTTGTAGCCCCACCTCCTGACTATTTTTTACAGAACATTCGGTACCATTTAGACAATCACAACCGGATATATGGACTAAATACAGAAACCACTTTCTGACTTCGAGCAGATTTGACCCCCTAGAAAGATCAGTTCAGATGGACCCCTTAATGGACGAATGGGGCTTGGGTGTCTTCATATGAAGTGTATCCCATTGAATTTTGGACTAGCCCACAAAATCTCAGCCTATTTGGATACATGGTTTAGTAGCAACGTGCTGTTGAGTCCACTGGTGTGCTTGGATCCTACGCAGTTTGGCCCATTTTTCTTGAACTCTGTCATGGGACCTCCAAATCACCTCCACCTACAATGTAATTTTCAAAACAAGTAACATTGACCTTTTTAATAGTGGTAAACACAAAATAATTGAATCAAACACGAAGTAATTTTTTTTATTAAATGTGGAATTTAAAATACCAAATCAGTTTAACATAGCGGTACAGGGATGAAAATGAATAGTGAATCGCAGTGCGATCACACCCCCACACCTAAACATTTTCACTCCCGGGAAAAATCACATTTTCAAAAATGATGCATGGAGATATTCCCAACTTCATGAAGATTTAACATTAAAGGAAAATGTGATAGTAATGTGATCAATGCAAAAATCACACCAAAGAGTTATTCTAAGTGATCATGGGAAAAGATGTCTCATAAATTGTATCAAAACAAAATTTTAAGAGATGCATGATGCCAATATGATAAAATAATTCACAAGTTAACCATTTCACTAATTCTCCACATGTGTGTGTGAAAACCATTCCATGCAATTCTTTCCACTTTCTATCCAGTAAATATAGTTTATTTTAAAATTTATCTACTTAAATGATTGTGTCCACCGAACCTACACTACATCCTTTGCAATCAAATTTCAAGACCCACTCACTTAAGTATTCTCAGAAGTCAAACCTTAATCTCCTGACCTAGATATCCCTATATTCTGTACATTTTATCACTCCCCTCATTTATAAATATTAATATTATTGTTTTTTTGAAAAGTTTCACTTGGAACAAATCACACACTCTTCTCTCAACCCTTGTTTTATCTCCTCACGAAGATCAAATGTCGAAGAAGGGTGGTTTTTGACCTACCCAAGACAAAACCCCTATTTTTGTTATTTTGTTTTTTTTTGTTTTTGTTTTTTAAGGGCGTACAACAGTCAGATAACATGTATACACGCATAAGTCAATCTTGTACAATAATGAAAAAGATCAGATAAGGAACGAATGTATGAAAAAACCATTTTGTAAAGCAGATGAATATTAACCTAACTTATATTTACCTTCTATTGAGTAAAAAAAATCACATTTAATGGTTCGGTGTAAATATTTGTGGAGATATTAAGTGACATAATTTTTCTATAAACTACTCACATAATATGTACCATTCTTCTCAAAGTTTTCAAAGTGATACAACCATTTATATCATAAAAAACAACCAAAATTCTAGAAAAATCCACACCTCAATGTTAAATTCATGCTAAAACATACATTCCACCATTGAAATATTTTTTGTTTTGTTTTTTTTTGAAAATTTTAAAACAACATGAAATAGGGAAATTCCTCATGCATTTTCAATAACTTCCATGATTAAGAAGACATCATTTTCAAGATAAAGTGGGCATAAAAAATTAACATTTTGGCACAAAAGTGAGGGGGGAAATGAGTGGGTGGGATTACAATACTATACAAAAAGTGAAAAAGAGAAAAAGAAAGAAAGATGATAGAAATTCATAACTAACCAAACCCAGGAATATACCCATCTTACCACACCTAAAGTGTGAAGTGTCCTCACTGTAATAAAAATGAATGTGGGAAGGAAGGATAAAACCTGGTGAGTGTTATTCATAGATTGCTTCTTGAACATGTAGTTCCTCCAAAGTGGACTCTAGAATGGCTTCATGAAAGTGCTTCAGCCGCTGCCCATTGATAGTGAAGGTTTTCTACGCTTCTCCATTTTGAACCTAAACAACACCAAATAGATAAACATTAGTAATAGTGTATGATCCAAAACAGTGGGAACAAAGCTTACCCAGATGTAATTTCAGCCTTGTATTTTAAGGAGGACCTTCCACCCAATGTGGAATTGACGATGAAGGATGAGACGGTCATGGGAAGCCTTGGTTTGCTCCTTATAAATATGAGAGTTCTCTATGAATCTCTTCTCATTTCCTCCAGCTCCTGAATCTGTATCTTCCTTTAAGAACTTGCACTAGAAAGACTAGAATTTCATTTTTTAATGACCCAGTAGGCCTAGTGCGGTATCTCAATAGGGAGATGAAAACTCTTTCCAAACACAAGCCTATAAGGTGACATTCCATTGGGAGTTTTAAAGGTAGTATGATAATCACATAATGAATCACCGAATCTAAGACTCTAATCTTTTCTGTTGGGTTGAACTATTTTTTCAAGAATTTGTTTTACCTCTCTATTCGACACCTCGGCTTGACCATTGGTAAATGGGTGATATGTAGTAGACACTCGATGCCTGACCCCATACCTATGCAAAAGTATTTGCATTGTTCGGTTGTAGAAATGAGAAACTTGGTCACTGATGATGAACCTAGGTAATCCAAACCTATAGAAAATTGGGGTTCTCAAAAATTCCATAACTGCCTTAGAATCACCAGTCCTTGTGGCTCATGCCTCTACTAATTTTGAAACAAAATCCACTTCCAGAAGAATGTAAAGGTTCCCAAATTAATTGGGGAATAGTCTCATAAAGTCAATACCCCAAACACCAAAAATTTCATGGAAGAACAAAGGTTGTTGTGGCATTTCATTTCTTTTAGAGACATTCCCCATTCTTTGACAGCAAGGGCATGATTTATAGAAATCATGGGCATCCTGAAAAAGTGTTGTCCAAAAGAGACTAGAATCAAGGACCTTGTGAGCAGTCCATTGGGGAACAAAGTGGACCCCACAAGCAAGAGTGTGGAAGAACCTAAGGATATACTAAAACTCACTATCAGGAACACAACACATGAGGACTTGATCACTACATGTGCTCCAAAGGTAGGGGTCATCCCAAATGTACCAACGAGACTCACGTTTTAGATGTTCGGATTGGTTTTTATTGAAATTAGTAGGAATGCAAGATGCTACCAAATAATTTACAATTTTAGCATACCAAGGAATAGAATCTTTCACTTGGTATAACTGCTCATTAGGAAACATGTCATTTATAGGAATACAGAGGGATGAGTCAATTTACGAGGATGAGGGTATACTACTAATATGGTCATACACCACATTCTTAGCTCCTTTTTTATCCTTAATTTCTAAATTAATTTACTGAAGTAGGAGCATCCAACGAATAAGACATGGTTTGGATTCCAGTTTCTTAAGGAGATACCATGGGGCTGCATGGCCTGAGAACACAATGACTTTGGACCCTAAAAGGTATGGATTAAATTTATCCAAGTCAAACACAATTTCAAGGAATTATTTTTCAGTTGTGGTGTAGATTTCTTGGCCATGGTCCAATGTACGTGAGCCATAGCCAATGACATGTGGATCTTGATTGACCCTTTGTGATAAGAATACTCCAACTACATAGTTAGAGGCATCACACATGAGCTCAAATGGTAAATCCCATCAAGGTGGTTGGATTACCAGGGTTGATGTCAGAATCTATTTGAGTTCATTAAAATAATCCTCACATTCTTTATCAAAAATAAATTCTTTTTCTTTTTGGAGAAATCAGGAGAGGGGGAGTGCAATATTACTAAAGTCATGAATAAAGCAACGGTAAAATCCAGCATGACCTAGGAAAGACTACACATCCTGTACATTTTTGGGGAATGGTAGGGAAGAAATGACATCCAATTTTGATTTATCAACTTGGATACCATCCCTAGAAATGATATGTCCCAATACTATACCTTATCTCACCATGAAATTACATTTCTCATAATTTAATAAAAGATTATTTTCAATACAGCGACGTAGGATATAACCTAAACTACTCAAACATTCATCAGAGGAGACATACATAGTGAAATGATCCATGAATACTTCCATGCAATTATCTAGGTAATCCGAAAAAATACTAACCATGCTTCGCTGGAAAGTACCCGGAGCATTACAAAGACCAAATAACATCCTTCTATATGAAAATGTTCCAAATGGGCAAGTAAAGGTTGTCTTTTCCTGATCCTAGGGGGAAATATGGATTTGAAAGTATCCAAAATACCCATCAAGAAAACAGTAATGGGACTTCCCTGCTAGCCTCTCAAGCATTTGGTCAATGAACAACAATGGGAAATGGTCCTTCCTAGTGTGTTGACTTAGTCAATGATAGTCTATATAGACACACTAACTATTCTTCACATGAGTTAGAACCAATTCATTGTTTTCATTTTTAATTACCGTTAGACCAGTTTTTTAGGAATAACTTGAACTGGACTGACCCATTGGCTGTCAGAGATGGGGTGAATGATTCTAGTATCCAATAATTTTGTTACCTCCTTTTTAACAACATTTACAAGGTTTGGGTTTAGTCGACTTTGTGACTGCCTCACTGGTTTAGCCTCATCATTTAACAATATACGATGTGAGTAAATTGATGGGATAATACCAAGAATGTCCACAATTTCCCATCCCAAATATTTTTTTTATACTCCCTCAAAAGTTCAAGTAGTCGCAATTCATGCTCAGGAGGGAGTAAACTGGTAATGATGATAGACAACTTGTTTCCATTCTCAATATAGGAATATTTTAAATCTTGAGGCAGTTGTTTTAGTTCCAATTCAAGGTGATTTTGGATTGATGGGAGTGTGTGTGAAAGTAATAGGCCACTAATATCATCTAACTACTTAATGGTATCATCCTCAGATTAGGAATGATATTTTACAAGCTTAACGGTATCATCAATGGTTATGTGATCCTCTGTGTTCAAGAAATTATCAATTAACAAACATGCATGAAATTTTTCTAGATAGGTACAACATTCTATGCATGATTCATTTCATAGAATTTAAATCAATGAAGAAAACTCAGAAAGGGGATCAGGGGGATGAAAAGAAGTTTTTTCAAGGCAAGGGAGTACATCTATAAAGTTAACAGAGAGAAATGAATGTTCTTCTGAGTGGTGCTTCATGGCATCAAAGATGTTGAAGTGGAAAATTTCACCACCAAACTCCATAGATAATGTACCATTATGGACATTAATTATGGTTTTGGTATTTTTTAGGAAAGGTCTCCCCAATATAATCGGTACATTTCCATTCATCCTATCATCTTCCATTTTAAGCACATAAAAATTAGCAGGAAAAATTAAATTTTGCACCCTCACAAGAACATCCTCTAATACACCAGAGGGGTGTGCAGTACTCCAGTTAGCTAATTGAACAACAATTCCCGTGGTCTTCAATTCCTCAACCTACAATGAAGACTAAATGGAGTGAGGCATCAAATTTATAAAATCACCCAAATCAAGAATAACATTGGAAAAGGAATACTCCCCTATGGTGCATAAAATTGAGAATTTTCCAGGATCATTGCATTTGGTAGGAAGTGATGGTTCTATTAATGATGAGATGTTCCTCCCTAATCTCACCTTCTCATCACCTCGAAGTCACATTCGGTGTGTACACATATCCTTCAAAAACTTAGCATAACATGGTATTTGCTTCATGACATCAATCAAGGGGATGTTAACCTGTACTTTTTTGAAAGTTTCCAAAATTTCTTTATCAAGTTCAGTTTACTAGGTTGGTTTTTCTTTTGTGGAAATGGAAGAGGAATGGTTAGGCTATGCGACTCGTCAATAGAAACACTCTTTCCTTTGGAAGGGATTCTCTTAGGAGAAGGTTATTCCTCATTTGGAGCATTTATAGTGGTTGGGATGGTGGTTTCCTTAGGAGGGGATGAATCTAATGGAGGATTGATTTGAATTTTAAGTTGTGTTCCACTCCAAAGGGTTATGTCACTAACAGTTCCCTTATCCATAGGGTTGACTAATGGTTGAAATGGTAGTTTACCCAACCCATGACTTTGGATTTCCCCCACTGATTTGGCTAGTTGGCCTAATTGGGTTTTTAGGTCTTGTATGGAAGATTGGGTGGTTTATTGGAATTGGAGATTGTTTGAATCCATTTGTTTCATTATGTCTTCTAGGCTAGGCTTGGTTTTGGAGGGGGTTGTTGGAAAGGCCTTTATTGTGGTTGAGGATTTATGGATAGTGGTGGAATCCTACTCTACCCCGGTTGGTTCCATGGTTGTTGAGGTTGGTTTGAATACCCCTTTCCTATAGGCTTGGTTGTCTTTCCACCCATGGTTGGATGGATAGTAAGGTTCTTGCCTAAAGGGTTAGTTAAAGGGGGCGTCCTGAGAAGTTTCCCTCACAACTCTCAGATGTTTCTCTTAGTTGAGGGCATTGGTCAGAATAGTGGGTTTCAGAAGAACATATTCCATAGTGGATGGGAAGAGGAGATTGGGATTTCCCTTGGTAAAGAGAAAGTTTCCAAAGAAGGGTACTTACCTCTTTGAACTTCATGTCCACCTTCTTCTCGAATTCGGTGGATTGCACCTCATGGACACCTCGAATGGGTACACTAGATCATGAACCGAATTAATGAGTGTTCTATAGTAGTTCTATAGCAGAACTGTACACTGTGAAAGTATTGTAGAAGTACTGTACACTGTGTAGGTACTGTAGTATAACTGTACACTGTGCGGGTACCGGAGCAGGCATTGTAGCAGTTACTGTAGCTGGTACTGTTCGGTACTGTAGCAGTTGGAAATATTCACCTTGGGCCACCGGTTTGGGCTTGGAGTCCTTAAGGATTTTGGGCCACCCAGTCATTCAGGTCAGTAGGGATTTCAGGCCACCTTTAAGGCCTTTGGGCCACCTCAAGGCCTTCGGGCCACATGCAGTTGTCCCAGATAGACTCTACAAAAAAGGAGCAGCCTTAGAAGAGGATTTAGAGCAGGTGCACTCACTAGAGTAGAGCCAAATGGATTTTTCAGAATGAGAGGGTATGACTATGCCATCGGGACTAGCCTATGCTTGCACAGGAATCCTAGCCAGATGGCCATGCGAAGGTGGAGAGATACTATCATGATGCAGATGCTGGGGAAGGATAGTTCCTTGTAGATATTCTGGTTGAATTCCCTAATACCTTCGGGTGATGTAATCTCCTAAGCCTATGATCCATGTAATCTCTGAGCCTCTGGGCCTTGTAAAGATTCCCCCTCATCCCTTGAAAGGTGGGTTATCAAAAATCAATAAAAATGAAGGCCTTTGGGCCATTCGGGCTATATTAAAAAAAATTAATAGGAATTAAACCTTCATAAAAATACTAAATTAAAAGTTGATCACTTATTTGGTGGTGTGGGAAACTTGAACAAAGACTTTTTAATATTTCCCAGTATTTATGAAGATTTACCCCTTGATATTTACTTATAAAACATAATTATTTCCTTATTGTTGTAATTCTAGAGGTTGGGAAGTATTTTTTAAGAAAAAAGTGTTTCATGTTCTCCCAACCTTGAATTAGGGAATTAACATAATATATCCAATATTTTGTAGTATCTTCTAATGAAAAATAGAATTCCCTAATATTTAATTATTCTTCATCCACATTAGTAGGTTTTAAGGTTGAGCACAAAGTGTGAAATTATTTTAAATACATATGTGGTTCTTCTCCAGTGAGTCCATGGAATCTTGGTAATAAATGAATTAAACCATATTTAAGTTCAAAATTGGGTGCCTCACCTTGCATTTGAATATACGTGGGTTGGATATAAACATTAGGTGAGATTAGTTATTTTAGTTTTATATTATTTTCATCCATTTTTTTCAAGTTTATTTCAGTTTTTATGTCGGTTCCATAAGAAGAAGAATAAGGATCAAGAAGAGTTTCAAGATGTGATGTTTCCTCCTTCAAAGGGTTGTCTTGTGTGTCACGACGTCACTGACGTAGGATCCTCTCTGGATTGGGTTCAAAAGGAGGTAAATATCTTGAAATATAATGTGTCACACACAGAATCTACACAAGAGGAAGATTTTATAAATCAACTAAAAAATGAAGGAATGAAAGAAGCAAAGAAATAGTTACAAAATTATCAATATTTTTTATAAAAAAGGAACACAAAAAAAAAGCGCACCCTGGAAATGGTGCCAAAATTTGAATGCATTGTCATGAAAAGTTAAATTGATTATGTTTTTAAAGTTTATTTATAGTCTAGGGAAAAACCTAGGTCATCTATCAAGAAGCATTGTTAGGTTTAGAGTATGAATTTTTAATAAAAATTACTAAAAAGGGGGGTGGCTTAGAAAACCATTTTAAGAAAATAACTTAATTTAAATATTTTAATAGTTGATAAATAAAGGTGGTGTTTTAATAATTATAAGATAAATAGGTCATTTAAAGTTCACTACAGTCTTTGATATTTCATTTTTCTGAAAATTTTATATGGTTTAATGTAATTCTTTAGTTGATGGTTGTCAAGATCTTGATTCCCCTCTTGCCTCTTAAAACGATTCACAAAGAAGAAACCCTTAACACAAAAATTGTGATGTAAAGGTTTGGACCTAAAGAATAGAACAAGGTATACCAAATCATACTTAAATCTCATTATTGTGTGTGATAAAGAAGGATTCTTGTGTTGTCCAATCGAAACAACCCAAGATCCCCACTTGAAATCTCAACCCAATCAGTGTTGAGATAATAAGTGTTTCACTTAATTATAAAAAACAAAATGTATTAATAGGATAATCACATAAATATTAAACACAATTGAAATATTTAACACACAAATTACACAAAACTAGTATAAGAACAAGTTCCGAAACTCCCTCCCAAGTATGTGTCGCTCCCTCGAAATGACCATCCACCATTTAGCTCACCATCGAGAGGAGGAGGAGGCTCGGGTGGAACTTCACCTTCATACTTGACCCCCTTATGAATATAGTGGCATAAATAACTTATTGGATGAGTATAGAACTCATTTGGATCTCCAAAATACTAGAGATCTTTCATATGGGGTACCCAAGGTGCCAATTTATAGGAAATGGGGAAGGTGGTTTGGGCACCCTGATTTCAAGAAACCACTTAGACCATGGTTTTCAATGGCCATAAAGTATTATATTAATTTTGAAAAAACTAAAAAGTTTTAGAAACACATCCTTAATTTCTTAAAAGAAAATTTGGCAATATTTTTACAATCACATCTAGAGATATGGACAAAATACAGAAACCACCTTTTGACTTCGAGTATATTTGATCCCTTATAAATATCAGTTCATATTGGAACCTTAATGGACGAATTGGTATTTGGTGTCTTCATATGAAATGAAGAAAATTTAATTTTTGACCATTAAGAAAAATATCATCCCATTTGGACGCATAGTTTAGTATCATTGTCCAGTTTAGTCTGCTAGTGTGCTTGGATCCTGCACAGTTTGGACCATTTTTCTTGAACTTTGTCATGGGTCCTCCAAATCACCTCCACCTACAATGTAATTATCAAAACAAGTAACATTTTGCTTTTAAAAAGTGATAAAAAAAATTATTGAATAAAAAATGAAGTAAAATTTATTATTAAAAGTGGAATTTAAAATACGAAATCTATTTAACATAACAGTGCAAGGGTGAAAATGAATAGTGAAACGTGGTGCGATCACACCCCCATTCCTAAAAATTTTCACTCCTAGGAAATGTAAAATTTTCAAAAATTATACATGGATATATTCCCAACTTCATGAAGATTTAACATTAAAATAAAATGTTATATCAATGTGATCAAATAAAAAATAACACCAAGGAGTTATTCTCAGTGATCATGGAAAAAAATGTCTCATAAATTGTATTAGAACAAAATTCTAAGAGATTCATGATACCAATATGAGAAAATAATCCAAAAGTTAACCATGTCACTAATTATCCATGTGTGCGTTTGAAAACCATTCCATGTAATTCTTTCCACTTTATATCCAGTAAATGTAGGTTATTTTAAAATTTCTCTACTTAAATGATTGTGTCCACCAAACCTACCCTATATACTTTGCAATAAAATTTCAAGACCCATTCACTTAATAATTCCTAGAAGTGAAACCTTAATCTAATAACCTAGATATCCCCATATGTTATACATTTCATCACTCCCCTCATTTATTATTATTATTATTGTTGTTTTTTTTGAAAAGTTTCACTTGGAAAAAATCTCACACTCTTCTCTCAACCTTTGTTTGATATCCTTATGAAAATAATTTTAATATTTATAACAAAATAAAAGGTATAGGAAGGGTGGTTTTTGAATTTCCCAAGACACCAAACCTATTTTTTTGTTTTTGTTTTTTTAGTTTTTTATATTTTTTTGAGGTCGTACAACAGTCGGATAATAGGTACACACACATAGGTCAATCTGGTACAATAATGAAAAAGACCGGATAAGGAAAAAACATATGGAAAAAACCATTTTGTAAAGAAGATTAACATTAACCTAACTTATATTTATCTTCTATTAAGTAAAAAAATCACACTTCATAGTTGGGTGAAAATATTTGTGGAGATATTAAGTGACATAATTTTCCCATAAAATACTCACACAACAGGTACCATTCTTCTCAAAGTTTTCAAAGAAATAAAACCATTTATATCATCGAAAAACAACCAAAATTCAAGAAAAAATTACACCTCAATGTTAAATTCATGCCAAAACACACATTACATCATTGAAACAATTTTTTTTTTTGAAAAATTTAAAACAAAATGAAATAGGGAAATTCCTCATGCATTTTCAATAACTTCTATGATTAAGTGGGAATCATTTTTGATGATAAAGTGGGCACCAACAATTAAAATTTTGGCACAAAAATTAGGGGGGAAACGAAGGGGGGGGGGGGGGTAAGTGTCAATACTATACAACAAGTGAAAAAGAGAAAAAGAAATAGAGATGATGAAAATTCCTAACTAACCTTACCCAAGAATATACCCATCCCTCCTAAAACTAAAGTGTTTAGTGTCTTCACTATAATAAAATAGAATGTGGGAAGGAAGGATAAAACCTGGTGAGTGTCATTCATAGATTACTTATTGAACATAGAGTTACTCCATCAGGGACTTTAGAATGGCTTCATGAAAGTGCTTCAGCCGCTGCCCATTGATAGTGAAGGTTTGGTGCGTTTCTTCATTTTAAACCTGAACAACACTAAATAGATAAACATTAGTAATTGTGTATGGTCCAAAATAGTGGTAATGAAACTTACCTGGATGTAACTTCAACCTTGAATTGTAAAGGAGGACCTTATAACCAATGTGGAATTGATTATGAAGGATGATATGGTCATGGTAAGCCTTTGTTCGCTCCTTATAAATTTGGGAGTTATCATATGAATCTCTTCTCATTTCCTCCAGATCCTAAATCTATAACTTACTTTGAGAACCGACACCATAAAGACTTGAATTTCATTGTTTAATGGCCAAGTATACCTGGTGCTCTATCTCAACAGGGAGATGACAACTCTTTCTAAACACAAACCTATAAGGTGAAATTCCAATGAGAGTTTTAAAGGTTGTATGGTAAGCCCATAATGAATCATTGAGTCTAAGAATCTAATCTTTTCTATTGGGTTGAACTATTTTTTTAAGAATTTTTTTTACATATCTATTCAACACCTCGTCTTGACCATTGGTTTATGGGTGATATACAATATACACTTGATGACTGAACCCATACCTATGCAAAAAGTGATTGCATTGTTTAGTTGCATAAATGATAACCCTGTTCACTGATGATGAACCTAGGTAATCCAAACCCATAGAAAATTTGGGTTCTCAAAAATTAAAAAACTGCCTTAGAATCATCAGTCCTTATGTCTCACGCCTCTACCCATTTTGAAACATAATCCACTACCAGAACAATATAAAGTTTTCTAAATGAATTGGGGAATGGTCTCATAAATTCAATTCCCCAAACATCAAAAATTTCATGGAAGATCAAGGGTTATTTTGGAATTTTTTTTCTTTTAGAGACATTCCCCATTATTTGATAGTGAGGAAAAGATTTACAGAAATAATGGGCATCCTGAAAAAGTTTTGTCCAAAAGAGTCTAGATTAAATGACCTTGAGAGTAGTCCACTGGGGAACAAAGTATCCCCCAAAATCAAGAGTGTGGAAGAACCTAAGGGAAAACTTAAACTCTCTATCAGGAACACAACACTTAAGGAATTGATCACTACATGTGCACCAACGGTAGGGGTCATCTCAAATGTACCAATGAGACTCATATTTTAGATGGTCAACCTGAATTATATTGAAATCAATAGGAATGAAAAATGATACCAAATAATTTACAATTTCAGCATACCAAGGAATACCATCTTTCACTCAATACAATTGATCATCAAGAAACATGTCATTTATGGGAATACAAGGGGATGATTCAATGTCCGATGATGGGAGGATCCAACTGATATGGTCAACCACCACATTAGCATCTCTTTTTTATCCTTAATTTATAAATTAAATTCCTAAAGTAGGAGCATTCAACAAATGAGATGTGGTTTGGCTTCCAGTTTCTTGAGGAGATACTATAGGGAGGCATGGTCTGAAGACATAATGAATTTGGACCCTAGAAGGTATGAACTAAATTTATACAAGGAAAACACAATGGAAATTAATTATTTTTCAATTATGGTGTAGTTTTCTTGGGCATGGTTCAGTGTATGCAAGGCATAGGAAATGAAATGTGGAGTTCAATTGTCCCTTTGTGATAAGACTGCCCCAACTGCATTGTTAGAGGCTTCACACATGATATCAAATAGAAAATCCCACCAAGGTGGTTGGATTACCAGAGGTGATGTTAGACTCCATTTTAGTTCATTAAAATCATCCTCACATTCTTTATCAAAAACAAATTCTTTTTCTTTTTGGAGTAATCGGGAGAGGGGGAGTACAATCTTACTAAAGTCATGAATGAAACGATGATAAAATAAAACATGACCTAGGAAAGACCACACATCCCATAAATTTTGGGGAATTTTAGGGAATAAATGGCATCCAATTTTGATTTATCAACTTGGATACCATCCCCAAAAATGACATGTCCCAATACTATACCTTATCGCACCATGAAATGAATTTTCTCGTAATTTAATACAAGATTATTTTCAATACAACGATATAGAACAAAACCTAAACTACTCAAACATTTATCAAAGGGGATCCATACATAGTGAAATCATCCATGAATACTTTTATGCAATTATCTAGGTAATATGAAAAAATACTAACCATGCATCACTGGAAAGTACCCTGGGCATTGCACAGACCAAATGGAATCCTTCTATATGTAAATATGCCATAGGGAAAATTAAAGGTTGTATTTTCCTAATCCTCGGGGGAAATATGGATATGAAATTATCCAGAATAACCATCAAGAAAACATTAACAGGACTTACCTATTATCCTCTCAAGAATTTGGTCAATGAACAATAATGGGAAATGGTCTATCCCAGTGTGTTGGTTTAGTCAGTGATAGTCTATACAGATACCCCAACTGTTCTGCACACGAGTTAGAACCAATTCATAGTTTTCATTTTTAATTACCATTATACCGGTTTTTTAGGAACTACTTGAACTAGACTGACCCATTGGCTATCAGAGATGGGCTAAATGATTACAGCAACCAATAATTTTGTTACCTCCTTTTTAACAATATCTAGGAGGTTTGTGTCTAGTCTATATTGTAACTACCTCTCTGGTTTATCCTGATCATTTAACAATATATGATGTGTGAAAATTGATGGGATAATACCAATAATTTCTAAAAGTTTCCATCCCAAAGCTTGTTTATACTCCCTCAAAATTTCAAGCATTCACAATTCATGATCAGGATGGAGTGACCTAGCAATGATGAGAGGAAACTTGTTTCCATTCTTAAGATAGGAATATTTTAAATATTGAGGAAATTTTTTTAGTTCTATTTTAAGGGGATTTTGGATTGATGGGAGTGTGTGTGAAAGTGAGAGTTCACTAATATCATCTAAATGCTCAGTGGTATCATCCTCAGACGAGTAATGAGATTTTACAAGCTTAGCAGTATCATCGATGGTCATGTGATCCTCTATGTTCAAGAAATTATCAACCAAAAAACATGCATGAAATTTTTCTAGATAGGTACAACATTCTATGAATGATTAATTTCCTAGAATTTAAATCAATAAATAAAAATCATAAAGGGGATTAGGGGTATGAAAATAAGTTTTTTCAGGGAAAGGGAGTACATCTATAGAGTTAACAGAGAGAGATGAATGTTATTCCGAGAGGTGCTTCATGGAATCAAGGATGTTGAAGTGGATAATGTTACCCCCAAACTTCATAGATAATGTACCATAGTGGACATTAATTATGGTTTTGGAAGTTTTTAGGAAATTTATCCCCAATATAATCAGGATATGTCTATTCATCTTATCATCTTCCATTTTAAGCACATAAAAATCACCAGGAAAAATTAAATTTTTCACCCTCACAAGAACATCATCTAACACACTAGAAGGGTGTGTAGCACTCCAGTTATCTAATTTAAAAACACTTCTTGTGGGCTTTAATTACCTAACCTTCAATGAAGATTAAATGGAGTTTGGTATCACATTTATATAATCACCCAAATCAATCATAGCATTTAAAAATTAATACTCTTCTATGGTGCACGAAATTGAGAATTTTCCCAGATCATTACATCTGGTAGGAAGAGATGGCTCTATCAATGCTGATATGTTCCTCCCCAAGATCACCTTCTCATAGTCTTGAAGTCTCCTTCGGTGTGTACACATCTCCTTCAAAAACTTGACATAACGTGGAATTTGCTTCACGACATCAATCAAGGGGATGTTAATCTGCACTTTTTTGAAAGCTTACAAAATTTAATTATCAATTTAAGTTTCTTTTTGTTTCCTAGGTTGGTTGGCCCTTTGTGGAAATGGAAGAGGAATGGTTAGGAAAGGTGACTCATCAACAGAAACACTCTTTCCTTTGGAAGGGATCCTCTTAGTACAAGGTTCTACCTCATTTAGAGCATTTACAGTGGTTGGGATGGTGGTTTACTTAGGAGGGGATGACTCTAATGGATGATTTATTTGGATTTTAAGCTGTGTTACACTCTAATGGGTTACAGAACTAACATTTCCCTTATCCCTAGGGTTGAATAATGGTTGATATGATAGTTTACCCGACCCATGACTTTGGATTCCCCCCACTAAGTTGGATAGTTGGACTAATTGGGTTTTTAGGTCTTTTATGGAATTTTTTGAAGTTTTTTGGAATTGGAGATTATTGGAATCCATTTATTTCATCATGTCTTCTAGGCTAGGATTGGGGTTTGGAGGGGTTTTTAGAATATCCTTTGTTGTGGTTGAGGATTTCTAGGTGGTGGTGGATGACTACTCTTCCATGGTTATTGAGGTTGGTTTGAATACCCCATTTCCTATAGGATTGGTTGTCTTTACACCCAGGGTTGTATGGATATTAATGTTCTTGCCTAAAGGATTGGTTAAAGGGGCGTCTTGGGAAGATTTCCTCACAACTCTTAGATGTTTCTCTCAATTGAGGGAATTGGTCAAAATAGTGGGTTTTAGAATAACATATTCCACAGTGGATGGGAGGAGTAGATTGGGATTTCCCTTTGGAAAGATCAAGTTTTCAAATAAGGGTACTTACCTCTTTGAACTTTGTGTCCACCTTCTTCTCAAATTTGGTAGATTGCACCTCATGGACACCTTGAATGGGTGAAATAGACCGTGAACCGAATTTCTGAGTGTTATATGACATTTTATCAATTAGGTTTATTATAGAAATTGGGTTATTATCAACTAGTTAACCACCTTAAACAACATCAATCACATTTTGATCAATAGAAATTAAACCTTCATAAAAATACTAAATTAAAAGTTGATCACTTATTTGGTGGTGTGGGAAAATTGAACAAATAATTTTAAATATTTCCCAGTATTCATGAAGAATTTCCCCTTGATATTGCATTATACCACATATTTCATTACTTATTACTACAGTTCTAGAGGCTATGAATTAATTTTTCAATAAAAAGGCATTTCATTTCCGCCCAACATCTAATTGGGGAATTAACATAATATAGCCAATCTTTTGTAGTATCTTCTAATGAAAAAGGGAATAACCTAAGATTTAATTGTTCTTAATCCACATTATAAGGTTTTATGGTTGAACACACAATGTGAAATTATTTTAAATGATTATTTGTGTCTTCTCTAGTGAGTCCATGGAATCTTGGTAATAAATGAATTAATCCAGATTAAGTTCAAAATTGGGTGCCTCACATTGCATTTGAATATATGTGGGTTGGATATAAAAATCAGGTGAGGATAATTATTTTAGTGTTATATTATTTTGAGACATGTTATTCAAGTTTATTTCAGTTTTGATATTGTTTCCAGAAGAAGAAGAAGGATCAACAAGAGTTTCAAGATGTGATGTGTCCTCCTTCAAAGGGTTTTCTTGTGTGTCATGGTGTCACTGACGTAGGATACTCTTCGGTTCAGGTTCAAAAGGTGGTAAATCTCCTAAAGTAGAACACATAATGAAAATAAACTATACAAGAGGAATATTTTATAAATCAAATAAAAAATTAAGGAAGGAAAGAAGCAAAGAAATAGTTACAAAATTAACAATATTTTTATAAAAAAATCTCACTAAAAAAATCATTCCCCAACAATGAAGCCAAAATTTGAACACGTTGTCATGACACGTAAAATTTATTATGTTTTTAAAGTATATTTATAATATATGGAATACCATAGGTTGTATCTCAATGAGATTTTATAGGTTTAGAGTATGTGTTTTTAATAAAAAGTACTAAAAAGGGGGGTGGTTTAGAAAATAGTTTTAAGAAAATAACTTAATTTAAAGAGTTTAATAGTTGAAAAATAAAGGTGGTGTTTTAAGAATTATGAAATAAAGAGGTCATTTCAATTTCAATACACATCTTTGATAGTTAATTGTTCTGAAAATTTTATATGGTTTAATGTAATTCTTTGGTTTAGGGTTGTGAAGATCTTGATTCCCCTCTTGCCTCTTAAAACAATGAACATAGAAGGAAACCTTGACACAAAAATCATGATATAAAGGTTTGGACCTCAAGAATATAATAATGGCTACCAAATAATATTGAAATATCATGATTGTGTTTAATAAAGAAGGATTATTGTGTTGTCCAATCATAACAACCCAATATCCCCACTTGAAATCCCAACCCAATTAATGTTGAGATAAAAAGTGTTTCACTTAATTATAACAAAAGAAATTTATTCAAAGGATAAGAACATAAAGATTAAATATAAGTGAAATATTTAACACAAAAATTAAAAAAAACCAGTAGAATAACAAGTGCCAGAACTCCCTCCCAAGTATGTATAGCTCCCTCTAAATGATCGTCCACTATTTAGCTCGCCATCAAGAGGAGGAATATGCTCGGGTGGAACTTCACCTTCATCCTCGATCCCAATATAAAGATAGAGGCCACCAAAACTTCTTGGATGAGGAGAGGAATCCTTTGGTTATCCAAAATACTAGATATTTTCCTCCTATCATAACTTGAAAATGGGGTTCCCATGGTGCCAATTTATAAGAAATGTGGAAGGTGGTTTTGGGCACCCTGATTTCGAGAAACCACTTGGACCATGGTTTTTTATGGCCATAAAGTTTTATATAACTTTTTAAAAAACTAAAAAGTTATAACTCCACTTCCTTAATATCTTCACATAAAATTTTGAACCATTTGGATAATCATAGAAGGATATATGGACTAAATATAGAAACCACTTTTTGACTTCGAGCAGATTCGATCCCCTGGAAAGATCAGCTTAGATGGACCTCTTAATGGATGAATGGGGATTGAGTGTCTTCATATGAAATGTATCCCATTTAATTTTTTACCATTCCATGAAATATCATCCCATTTGGATGTACTTTTTAGTATAAGTGTGTGGTTGATTCGACTAGTGTGCTTGGATCCTTTGGTCCATTTTTCTTGAACTTCATCATGAGCCCTCCAAATCACCTCCACCTACAATGTAATTATCAAAACAAGTAACATTTACCTTTTTAACAGTGATAAAAACAAAATAATTTAATAAAAAATTAAGTAAAAATTGTTATTAAATATGGAATTTAAAATAAAAAATCAGTTTAACATAGTGGGGCAAGGGTGAAAATGAATAGTGAATCACAATTTGATCACGTGATTTACCAATGTCAATCATAAAATACGATTGATAACGTGGCCAATTGAAAATTGAGATATACACTATTAATTGTAAAAAATGATTTCTAATGTAGAAATTTAGATAATTCAAACAGAATTGATGATTTGGAACTTTGTAACTATTTGGTGGTTATGGAATGAACTTCAACAGCCTAAATAGAGCCCAATGACAGAGTTTCACTTGGAAACAATATAATGGATGGATTTGAAGTATAGGAAGTTATAAGTTGGTTAAAGACTAAAATTTGAATTTTAATTTCAAAATTCCCAGGATATATTGAAACTTGTTGCACATAAAAAAGATGATAGAAAGGGATAATGTATCAGGAAGAAGAAAAGGTAGAGTGAATTGTGTGCGGAATTTATTGAATATATGAAATTATGGAGTGAAGTGTGATTGGATTGAATTATATTGAAGACTTGACTTGAAAGTAAAGAGTTTTTGTGTATATCAGTGAAAACCAAGAAGTGAAGATCAGAGCATTATGGAGAACACCCATTGTGTTGCTTCCGGGCATAGTGGAAGTGCTGGGGTGGAAAATCAATCAAAAAGTTTTATTCAGATCTGATGGATCATTCGCAATATTTCACATGAAGTGAATGCTATGACCAAAGAAAATTTTCCAATTGGATGTTTACTTAAAAAAATCGAAACCTAAATAGGATATTTTCATGTTGAATTTATAATTAATTAATTTATATCTGAAGAAAATAATTACATCATCTCAGGATCCTTTCTTCGATGAAGATATTGATATTCTGAAAGACCCATTTCAGATTACCTTCATTGCATTATAAGGATCCAAGTGTAGGATCCATCTAGCGATAATCGACACATGATCCTTTGACCTCCAAACAACACTGATTGATTTTTGGGTGCTAGCGTGACGAATTGATCAACTTTCATTATTCTTCTTGATCGCTATAAGGATTTTTGGACTTTAAGGGGTTTGTCTCTTTCTTGAGAGGAGGGAGAAGGAAGTCAAGAGATATGTCCATTGCACACAACCACTCTCAATTCTTGATTAACCCTATACAATAGACATAAACATATATTTATGGAGCAAAAGTTTAGGTTAAAATATTATTTAATTACTTACCAACCCTTAAATAATATAATGATCATCATCAAACCCCATGCAATATAATAATAATAATATTATTTTATGATGTTCTCTAACTTGCACAATGAAAAATATTATTTTTCTATCTTGTAAATTAATATTTATCACTGGATGCGGTCTTAGACCACTCGAACTCCTTGGAATTTATTGAATAACCAAATAAATATTTAAATAAATATTTTATTCAAAAACCAGTGTATAAATATTTTTTAATTATTCAATAAATATTTATTATCGATAAAAGATGAATTCAATTATTCATTGGTCTTGAGAATAATATTTATTTCGTTAATAAAATTCAAATAAAATTTAATCGAGATCAACGAAAACACTTAGTGTGCGACTCTCTAGGATAATTTCTCATTGGAATTAGACGTGCTTGCCTAAAGTCCAAGATTACTATATAGAAATGGGTCAAGACACCCAAGAGAAAGAACTTAATGCTGCAATGTTGAAAACCACTTACGAACACTCCCTATGTAATACAATCCCTTTATATCACAATATCTCATCAAATAGGTTGCACATATGTGTCACCAACATATATGATTGACATGTATTTCCTTGACTATATAAAATAAACACATCGTTACACCATAACCATATAATCTAATGCGATGGTTCTATTCCAATCAAAGGGTTGATATATAAACTTCCATAAAGTTGAAAGCGATAAATCCTTCCTCAACTTATTCATTAATAACATATCACTCGTGACTCACCCAACATATTCAACTTCTCCATGAACTGTATCATCATGGTTTAAAAAATATATTTAAGTGCATGAGTCTTAATGTAGCATCCCGACCCAATTATCCACCCAAATAGTGCTTCCGGGTTGGGTGCTACTAGCCTTAGGCACACCTCCCCAAATGCCAAAGGCTGTCAACTAGCAGTGAGAGTGTAAAGAGGGTAAGTGGGGAGGCTATACCCTCAAGAAATGATATAGTAATGGTATGAGTATATATATAACATGCATCAGAAAAATAGATACTCAACATACTCAAACCAGACCCTACATTGGTGGAAGAACATTCAATATCAACAATAGTGGAAACAATACTCAACAAAGCATCAAAAATAAATAAACAACCAAATATAACACTTGTAGCCAAGCATGCATGTCAAACATGCCATACATATCAATAAGTAGTAAAAGGTCACCCATATCTGACCACCGATATATACATGTATAAGTAGCATGCTAGTACAAAAGGAAAACAAAACAAAACTCTTGCTCATGCAGGAACCTTAAGGTCCCTTGCCATCCATCCATGCCAAACTGCTACTAAGATCTATCTCCCGAGCCTGAACCTTTACCTGAATGTAAAATCATAAAGTCTACACACATCCTGAAGGGATTGCATAGGGTGTGAGGTCATGTCTCATTAGGATACCACTCAAGTGTGCATACCCAACATACGTGTTTAAGTAGGTGTGAACCGTAGTAAATAAAAAAAACACATGCATAAAATAATCATGGACTTCCTTGGCACTCAATAGTGACCAGAAAGCCATCACCTACCTCAGCCAATGCTAGAATAATTGAAGATGAGATGATCCTTGGACCATGTCCTAGGGTATCCCCTGATTTCATACAACCTAGGTGAACCCTCAGGCTCCACCTCCAATTAAGAAACTCGGCACCTCGCACCTCCTAACACATAGTGTATCAAACAAATCACCGACGCCCCGAAGTAACGCCTAAGAAAATATAACCCTGGTCCCTTGGACCCCTACTTGAAAATACCCATAGACTCATAGCTCGACATCCAGAGGCACAATGATATATATCCTCAAATAAAAATCACCGTCGGCTCATAGCATGACGTCCCAAGGAATGGCGATCTCCGTCCTCCCAAAATATTCTAGAACCAAAGACCTCAATATGACGAACCTTAGCCCCCATCTGATAGTCTTAATGATATCATCCAAAGGATCCTAACCTTTCTTGTGGCTTTCTATGGAAAGAACCCCCAAACCGATTTCCTAAGACACACTACCAGGGGCCTCCACCCACACGAGTGGTCAAAACCACCTCATCACTGAGTCCTCTTATGTTCACACAACTCCAATCAGAACTTTGGACATCATGGGTGAGCGAAAACCACCAAATTAGTACCTAATACAAATCAAATCTAGAACCTCATTCCCTAGTGACCATGTATCTCAATTCCTATAGCCATTCCATCCAATATCACTGTCTATTCCCTCAACCTGAAAACCTCTCCACCTCAACCGACATCCACAATTCCCAATCCTGTGATCAATATCACTTAAGTAATCTAGGACAATCCCAACCATACGACCACATTCCCTCAATCCCAATGGCCATTCCATCCCAATTCCTTGGGAATAGCCCGTCATGATCCCATGGATCATTATAACATATCACAAGTAACCACATATATATAAGGCAATTCACTATGAATGAACAATTATATTTAATTGAATTAGACAACTTAATTGAAATGAAGCAATTCAATATAATAGAATTGGATATATCAGATTCAAAAAAACAAACCAATTTAATTTAAAACATTCAAATGGAACCTAGAACACACCTCAGCCTAACTACCCAAGGTGGTTGACAACCTCTAACCTAGACTCACATGATCAAAAGTTGTTTGGGCATGCCCAATGACATCCCATAAGGACACACAATCAATTTAACATCAAGGAATCAATTAATAAAAGGCATCTCTCAAATACCCAATGATGCCCTAAAATATTAACCCCTAAATCAAACAATAAAACACAAATAAAGTTATACACCACCTACCTTGGGCTCATATACATAGGCATGTCTGGTATTAGCCTTTAACTTGAAGCGGTTTGGAAGAAATCAGAGTTTTTGTCGAATGCCCTGAAAATAGGGAAAAACAGTTCAAATAGATTTAGTGCTCCATGAGGAGAGAGAAATGAAGAAGAGAAGCACGGGAGAGGACAGACTCACCAACATAGTTCCAATGCACCCGACAATGGACGAATTAGACCACAAATGAAGGAGGTGGATCAAAATGAAGAGGAGGAAAATAGAGGAAACCCTCCTGCTGTGCACAACCCACAGGAGAAGGAGGAAAAAGAAAGAGAAATAAAGAAATAGGAAGACAATAAAAATTTAATTTTACACCTTTAATAATGCCTCATGGTTTTCCAAACCATACACAATTGTGCGAGCTACAATGTATAGGTACTGCCTAAGTGACTCTACCCGTGTGGCTTGCCGCACAGTTTTCCCTAACCACGCGGAAGCCTCTGCAAAAACTGAAAACATGGCCGCACGACTGTGAAACCCAAACACAATGTTTCCCCCAAACCATGCTCAATGCAAATAGGGTCCACATGATTAGATGGAAGAGGCCGCACTGTTTTCCCCAAACTGTGCGCCTTGACCTGCAACTCCAAAACTTGGACTTCAGAACTACGATGCACCCAAAAACCATATGGATACCCAAGGCTTTATATAAACCTCTAAACCCATACAAAATAAGGATATTAGATTGAGGAAACTCTCAAAATTGAGTTTTGATGACCGAAAAAGAATTTAGCATACCCACCGATTCAAAAATTCAAAATAGGAGAGGTTTTTGACCCGCTCCAAAAACCCGAGACATTATAATCTCCCCACCTTAACATAGCTCATCTCGATCTATAAAACAAAACCCGGAGATGGTACCTAACATACCCGTCCTGGTGAAAACTAACCCAGAATAACTCGATCTCAAGGGTACAGGTCAACTGCCTCAAGGGGGGGTCCCCACCTTAGGAGTTACCTACCCTGGTCACATCCCGACCAAAACTCAAATAAAGTGGTCCATCGATCAATTTCTAGACTCAAAAGTCCTCCCATGAAAAATCTTCACTCCTGCACCTCCTCATGTGCTCCAGTTTCATATCAAACACCAATTAGTATCCCACACCGCATCTATTCCCACCTCTTGTCCATGTCACACATGGAACCATCAAGGTCCTGTATCTCAACAGATGCTCAATCAAAACTCGATGCCTCACACCTCAACAAGTACCATACTAAAATGGTGACAAATGCCTCACACCTCAAGTAATCACATCTCCTTGATTTCCTGATTCCAACACATATCAATAAACATGTATCCAATGATGATCAAATGTATAACCCGGTGCCAATAACCTTATATATATATATCACACACTCAAGTTGGTTCCAACCTACTAACTAGCATCTGGTCAGTCCATACATACAACCTGTGCACCACATGTACTCAAAATAGTGACACCTTAAAAGTCCATGCTAAAAAAACAAAAGAAATCATGGCCATGCCCGTGATGTACCTCTCACCTTTTTCAAATCACAAGTATGCTATGACCATGGTAGCTTTATGACATGCACCTAGCCTGAATCCTGGCCTCCCTATAGTGCCGCACCAGCCATGACCACTGAACCCATAGTCGGGTCCTGCTATCTTTTCCATGACCTTTGTATGCAGCTAAAGTTCATCTACCCTCACCTGGAACTGCTCCTGAAACGACCTTAGAATCCTGAGTTTTCTCTTGAACCTCTCGAGATGTCTGACCTAACCACATGCTTGACACTCCTTTGGAGGCTTCTTGCACTGAGTTTGGACATTTCTTAGCTGCCCACACTAAAATAAAACCATCGATGACCCATTAAGAGGTGTTCTTCTTGAGTCCTTGGATTGAATTCTCTACTGTAACTCATCTCGACCACACTTATTTCCCTTTGAAGCATCACCACTGAAATTACCTGAAGATGTTGGACGGCTCAAGTACAACCTATCTGTCAGGTTTCCCTCGGCTATGAGCACCTGATTCACCACCTATGAGAATGATTCTATCCTAAAGATATTTACCTGCACCTGAATGGAGTTCCATAAACCATACTCGAAGCACTTCACTCTCTAGGTTTCATCACTCACCATACTAGGTGAAAAGAGATACAATTTAGTGAAAATCACTGTATAGTCCATGATGGACATTTCACATTGATAAAGGCTCAAGAACTCCCAAGCTGTCTCTTCCCTCAATATCTTCTAGAAGAAATGCTAAAAGAACCTGGCCTCAAAGTCCTTCTAGGACAGTCCATCATGTATTCCTACCTACACCTGCACATCCCACTAGTGCTTAGCAGACCCTTTGAGCATATAGGTTTCTAGTTTCACCCTCCACCCTAAAGGCATCTCTAACTACTCAAAGATCATCTACAACGATTCGATCCAGTTCTCAGCTGCCTGTGGATCACCCTCACCCTAAAAAAGTGGTGGGTACTATGAATAGAACTATAAATTAAAATATTCCATTGAAGGATCTACTCCCTGATAACCCCTATCAATATCCTATATGATACATACCATGCTCGTTCTGAGCTGCTCGTTAATCCAAGAACCAAATTTTATAAGATCTGGTGGCTTCCCCACCTGCACTGGGACCTGTACCTGAGCCTGAGCTTATACCCGCTCTTCCCAACCCTTAGGGGTCTCAACCTGCTCGTTCTCTAGTAAAACCCTATCACTACCCACCTAATATTCCATTCGATCCATCTAGGTGGAAACCTATTGAATACCATCAACATGATCAGACAACCCAGATAACATATATATAAAACACAAATAGGGAAAGTAGTAACATGTATAAAATCCTAACCACCCTTACCCTTTCCTATCACAACCATTCCACATGACATATTATCCTCATGGACTCCTTACCTTCCCTTAATATGGCCAAGTATCAAGTATAACCTGGGCTATGCCCATCCTAACAACCAATTTTGCCTCAATCTGACGACCACATTGCCCAACCTGGTGATCAAAATCACCCCATTCCATAGTAACCATTCTCTCCTTTAAGACACATTCCCATTTCAAATATCAAAATCAATTCATTTATTAGGCACATGAATATGGTTATCACACATCACATACAATCTATATCAAATGAACACATGCATTTATTTATTAAACATCCTATCATGTTCCTAACAAAAGAATAACCAAGCATACAATCACATCTTTCCATACCATGACATAGGTCTAATATTCCATTCCTTACTATACCATGCTAAGGATTACAAGTCACATATCATAACAATTAACAATTCACATTCCAAGTTCACCACTCGAGGTGGAAATAATATAAACCATAAAACGATCAAATATAGAACAATAATTCCCACCCATGGTAACTTGGTCCGTACCTTATACATAGGGCTGCAAGCACCCAATAATCAACTCTAAACCTAGTTATGAATAAATCCTAATCTCTAGTCTACCACAATCCAAATAGTAAGACTAGTATAAGAGAAAAGGAAATATCAATCTCATTAGTAGCCAGTGGGAAACTGCTTCTAAATCCTAGTCAAGAACTGATATGATACCATTTTTAGAATCCATCATCTGATTAGCTACCTGAATAGTACTTTTGGGCCAGGTGTCACTAGACTTAGGCGCACCTCCCCAAATGCCAAAGGTTGCTGACTAACATCGAGGTGTAAAGAGGGTAAGTGGGTAGGCTATACCCTCAAATAATGATATAGTAATGGTCCGAGTATATATATAACATGTAATGAAAAAATATAGACTCAGTAGACTTTAACTCGATCCACCATTAGTAAAAGAACATTCAATACCAACAATAGTGTAAGCAATACTCAAAAAAGCAGTGAAAATAAATAAACAACCAAAAATTCCACTTGCAGCTAAGCATGCATGTCAAATAGGTCATACATATCAATATTCAATAAAAGGTTTCCCATTTTAGGTCAGCAATATATACATGTATAATCAGTATTCTAGTATAAAAGGAAAACAAAACATAACTCTTGCTTATACAGTAACCTCAAGGTCCCCTACCATACATCCATTCCAAACAGCTACTAAGATCCAGCTCCTGATCTCAAGCCTTTACCTGAACGTAAAATCATAAAGTCTACATGTGTCCTGAAGGTCCCTTATAGGGTGTGATAATGTGTATCAGTAGGATACAACCCAAGTGTTCACACCCCACATATGTGTTTAAGTAAGTGTGAACTATAGTAAATAAAACAATACACGTATAAAATAAACATGTTGGAACCAAGGCTACTTGTTGCTAATAATGGAGTTTGGTTTGTGTTTTTTGTTAATATACACATGGATCACTAGGTAGGTTGCAAGGAATGAGGTCATACGTTTGAGGTTGAAATTAGTATTGAAGTTGGTGTAGTTTTCCAGTGTTTTCCAACTTTTTGGGCCTCAAAGTAGGGAGTTTAGTGTTGGAAAACAAAGGTTTTTCACCTAGGAGTGAATGGTATGAGAAATGAAAAAGAAAATCGAAAAAATAAGGGAACCACTTACCACAGAACATGGATTGCATACAATGTTCTGGGAATGGTTCGTGGTCGCATTCAAGGTAACAAGAATGGTACGTAGAGCAGTGCGTGGAACTGAAAACAGTTCGCAGCAACGGTACGTGGTGAAGGAATGCAGTATGAGAAATAATGAAGGTTGAAATGAAAAATGGTTCGCAGAGACGTTAAGTGGTGAATAATCATTCATGTAAGGAAAAAAGTCCATGGAAGAGTGTGTTGTTCATGCAGGAATCTCTCACATTACGCGGCAGAACAAAGCAGTATGCGGAGGAGGACAATACATAAAGGTGTGGAGTGATATGTAGAGTAGAGAGGAACATGGAGCAGCACAGTTTTCCGAGGATCTAGACGATACGCAGAAACAAAATCTGTACATGGGAATAGTAGTAGTACATGAAAATAGCAGTAGTACGCAGAACACCCAAGTAAGCCTGAAAATTGACCAAATCAGTTTGAGAAATTATTTTTCATAACATATCAGTGTAAAAAAAGAATAAATTAAATCTGTGGGTGATTATCGTACTTCAACAGAGCATCCATTTATAGTTTAATATGCATGATCTAATGCTAAACCATTGAAGTGACCTTCAAGTCGATAAAATGAGTGATGATTATTCCAAAGTAGTGAGTAAAGGGGAGCCAGCGAAAGTGATTTGAGAGACATAGTATGCTATTCCTAAAACCTTGTAAAGGTAGTGCGCCTAGCATAGAGTGACTGTCCTAAACTCTTGTAATCCACAACTTGTGAATATTAGTGGTTTTGGTATGAACGACACACCATAGGCATATGATTCTTGGACGTAGCCCTTAGCAGTAAACCAAGTAAAATTGTAGTGTCATTGCATTGCATGTGATTTTTTATTTTCTGTAATTCCTCTTCAAACAGGTTTAACAGGTTCCTACCTAAGTGGGAACAAGATCCATCAGTTTAAAAGAGAAAGTTGACACCTTGATTCACCCCTCCCCTCTCAGGGTGTTCTGGGGTCCTTCAAGTGGTATTAGAGGGTAAAGGTTGCTGGTGTTAAATATGTCCTTTTTTTTCTAACATGGAGAATACAGTGAATGTCAGGGGAGTTCCTTTGTTTGATGGAAGTAACTTTGAAATATGGAAGAATAGGATGATATCTCATCTAAGATCTATTAAAATGGAGGTCTTATTTTCTACTTCACAAGGAATAAAAGTAAATGATCCTATAGGGCTGTCAATGACAGATATAGATAGGAAATTACATGATGCTGATGTAAAATCACAAAATGCTCTCACTGCAGCACTTTATGGCCAGATTTATCTAAAGGTAATGAGTTACATATCTACCAAGTCAATGTGGGATAAACTAGAGAATATTTATGAAGGAGATAACATAGTGAAGGAGGAAAAACTTCAAGTACTACACAAAATGTTTAATGATATGAAGATGCACCCTAATGAGAATACAGACTCCTTTTTCAATCAAATTACTAAAATTGTAGGAGCAATCCGAGGTCTGCGCGAAGAAATTAAAGACATTAACATAGTAAATAAAATATTGAGAATAATTCCATCCCTTTACAATGAAAATGTGTCAGCCCTTTAGGAAAGATATCTCTCCACACTCTCAATGGATGATCTGCTGAGCAATCTATCGACATATGAAATGAGAATCAAACTAGAAGAAGCTACGAATCATATAAGAAAGGAAATGGCATTCAAAGCCACAGAAAAACTGGAAATTTTAGGAGACTGTATCGATAAAGATGATGAGGAAAAAGAAGTTATTTTTCTCATTAACAAGAAACTCAAGAAGGGAATAGAGAAATTTGAAGGCAAGCTACCTCTGGCTTGTTTTCACTGTGGAAGAGTTGGGCACATTGCCTCTTGTTTCCCAAGAAAGTTCAATGATGAAGAAATATAAGATGAAGACATTCAAAAACCTCATAAAAGGTTTTTAAAAAAGAGATATTTTAAATCTAGAAATAAATTTCAATGGAAAAGTTTTGTTTATGAAGAATAAGATGATGACAATGAACTCTTTGAGGAAGAGGAAGAAAAATTCAAATCTGGTAACCATGCTTCCATGATGGATACCATTGAAAAATCAGAACCATTGATAGATAAAACTAGAGATAATCGGTTGACTACTGATGCTAACCCCAAGGTGAAGCTTAAGGATGCGTTTAGTAAGTTTGAGAATAAATGTAAGAGATTCAATAAGTAGAAAGCAATGGTGAAAGAATCTTCAGAATATACTGATCAGCTGGAAGTAGAAATTGATTGACTGGAAGAAATGGTGAAAGTTCAATCATCAATCCTTGAAAGTACTGATGATGTTGTGGAACTAAAACTCAGAATTGAAGAACAATAAAAGGTCATCAATGACCTTACATCGAGACTGGAGGAGAAGTCCAAAACCATTGAGGTACTCAAAGAATAAGTTGTTACTTTGATAAGTAAACTCGAAAGTGAATCAATTTCAAAAGAAGAAAAGAAGAAAATACAATCTGGAAGGTTTTCATATGCTGATATGCTAGAGAGAGCAAAACATGGTTCTAATGGAGTTGAAAAGATCTTGAGTGATCAAATACCCACATGCATGGGGAATAGTGGAATTGGTTATGATGCTAAAACATCAAATACTATAAATAAAGTGAACTAGAATAAAGGCAAGTTGAAAGTTGAACATGTTGAAAAGCCACCAAAAGTGCTGAAAAAGAAACCCTCAAATCAAAATAAAAGGAGAACTGAAGATTATCCTCGATATTCTAGAAATAATATTGCGTCAAACTATTTTACCTAGGAAGAAGGAATGGGGAGAAATAGAAGTGAGAATACATTTCCATTCATGAAGTGTCATTTTTGTGGCTATCTAGGCCATACCATGTCTTGGTGCAAAGAGGCAAGTAGCTATATGAATGGGGAAGAGTTAGGAGTTCAAAAAAGGAGAACATATTCATATCCTACTTCTTATAGAATAAATAATTTCTATGGATATTGTTTTTACTGTTCCAACCTTGGCCATAAAGATGTGTATTGCAAGAAAAAATATGATAGGATAAATTCTTTGAATGCTCAGAGATGAGTCAATACTCATCAAACAGATGGTGTTTCTATTTCAAACAGGTTATATCCTCTAGAAGAATAATTTGAATATGAAGGAACCCATGTACATGTAAGAGATAATTGAAATGCCATCAGTTTCCTACAATCAATCCAATATCTCATGGAAAGAAAAGAGGAAAATTGAAAAATCCAATTTTGCAGAAGTAGCCCTCAAAGATACAAAGAAAAACAACACCTGGATTCTTGATAGTGGATGTTCATATCACATGATGATTAATGAAGACCTATTAACGAATGTCAAGAAAAATATTGATGGAATAGTGAGGTTCGATAATGATGGTGCTTGGAAGATAAAAGGTGGTGGAAGTACATAGATGGTTAATGGAGAGATAAAGAAAACTGAAGTCCTTTATGTGGATGGTCTATGTCACAATCTTCTGAGTGTGAGTAAAATTTGTGACTCAGGCCTTATTTTGAAATTAAATTAGAAGAGATGTAATATAAGATAAAAGTCTGAAAATTATCTCATGAAAGGCTATAGAACATATAGAAACTTATATCAGGTTGACAACAAAGATAACATTTGCTACTTAATAGTTGAAGAGGAAAACAAATTATGGCATCAGAGAGTGGGGAACATCAATCATCAATACATGGAAAAGATATCTAAGCTAAATATATTCATGGATGTCCCTAATCTAAAGAATGAATGAGAAAAGACTTGTGATGCTTGCATGTGAGGGAAACTGGTCTATAGTTAATATCATTCAAAGAATAAAAGGGCATATCATCTTCTTGATCTCATTCATACAGATGTATATGGCCCGATAAATGTTGCCAGAACTCATGGAGAAAGGTACTTCATCCTTTTCATAGATGATTATAGCAGAATGGAATGTGTAATGGTTATACACAGGAAACAAAAATCTATTGACTGCATGAAAACATATATTCGAATCGTCGAGAATGATACTGGACGAACAATCAAAGTGATGCGATATGACAATGGAGGGGAATACATGTCCATTGAATTTAGAAATTACCTGGAGAAGCATAGGATACAACATGAGGTAGCTGCTGTGAGAACTCCACAACAAAATGGAGTTATTGAGCGCAAGAATCAATAGGTAAACAACATGGACAAAACTATGCTGACTGAGAGTTGTATTCCTTGACATTATTGGAAAGAGGAAGTTCAAGATGTAGTGTATATTAAAAAAAAAAGGGATATATATGAATGAGAAAAATACACCATATGAACTGCGTCATGGAAGGAATCCCTCCTTGAAATATTTTCATGTTTTTAAAAGTAAATGTTTCATCCGAAACAAAGAAGGAAATCAAGGGACGTATGGTGACAACGTAGATGAAGGAATATTTTTTGGATACTCAATGAACAGAAAGGCCTATAAGTGTTTAAATAAGTTCTTGGGAAGAATTATGGAGAGCATCAATGTTAAGATCATTGAAGAGAAAAATAAAAATGCTTTAAGAAATTATTATGCTGATGTGATAGAAGATGAGGAAGAATGTGAACATGTAAAAAATTCTAATACAGAGGTAGAAGAAGATGTTCAAAACTATCAAGAGTCACATCATGATGTTGAATCATAAGAAGAATCAGAAGAGGAAGATATAGTCAGATAGAATTTGGTTGAACCCCAAAGGAGAAATTGAAGATAAGAGATTGATCAATCCAACATTATCGGGGATCGGAATGCACCTACACAGATGAGGATAATGAGGAATAATTCTCAATCTACATTTATATCAGTTGTGGAACCATCCTCATTTTAAGAGGCTGCAAAGGATGAGTCATGGGTGAAATCAGTGAATGAAGAGTTAGATTAGATTTACAAAAACCAAACTTGGGATCTTGTCAGAAGACCCGAAGTTCACAATGTTATTGGTACGAAGTGGATTTTCAAGAAAAAATTTGATGAGAATGGAACTGTGATCAGAAATAAGGTTCACTTGGTCTGTAAGGGATATTTACAAATCAAAGGTATTGATGTTGAAGAGAAATTTTCTCCAATAGCGAGACTAGAGTCAATCAGACAATTTTTTTCCATGGCAATCCAAAGATGCTATAAATTGTATCAAATTTATGTCAAGATAGAATTATTAAATGGAGTATTGGAAGAATAAGTCTATATTGAATAACCTGTGGGGTTCTTACTTGGAAATCTTGAAATGAAGGTTTTAAAATTAAAGAAATCTCTCTATTTCTTGAAACAGGCACCACAGGCGTGGTACTCTCAGTTGGACTCTTATCTTAGAAAGCATGAGTTTAAAATATGAGGAGTGGATCACAATATATATGTGAATAATTATCAAAAGGATCAGTTCATGGTATTGGTATACGTAGATGATATTATTTTCGGTGGAAGCAGACATGGATTAGTGGATGAATTTTCCAATCACATGAAATCATAATTTGAAATGTCCATGATTGGTGAACTCACATAATTTTTAGGGTTGTAGGTGATTTAGAAGAAGGATTAAACTTTCATTTCTCAGGAAAAGTATGCAAGAGAGATGCTGAAGAAATTCAATATAAATGATTCCAAACCAATTTCGACTCCGATTGAGGTTGGAACAAATCTCAGGAAGCATGAGGATGAGACTCCTATGGATCCCACCATGTACAAAAGAATCATTGGAAGCCTACTGTACCTGAATATGACACGATCAGATATTGTCTTTAAAACTTGCCTTACTTCCCACTTCCATAGTAATCCAAAGGAAGAAAATATGGTAGTAGGAAAAATAATCATGAGATACATTCAAGGTACACATAATTATGGGATATACTTTTCTACTGGAAGATATAGTGAACTATCTTATTTTTTTATACAAACTAGGCTAGAGATGTAGTGGATAGAAAGTCTACCAATGGTGGATCATTCTACATTGGGAAGAAATGTGTTGGATAGTTAAGAAAGAAATATGAAAGTACTTCTCTTAGTACTGCTGAAGCTGAATATATATATGCTACCAATGCGTGCACTCAGTTAATCTATATGAAGTAGAAATTGATTGACATAGGTGATGAGGTGAAACAACCAATGGTGATTTACTATGATAACAAGAGCACAATTGATCTTAAAAATAATCCTATTTAGTATTCTCGTACAAAACATATTGATATCAGATATCACTTCATCAAGGAAAAAGTTGAACAAGGCATGATCAAAATGGACCATGTGGGAACTGATGAGAAAGTGGCTGACATTATGACCAATCCACTTTCAGTAGCTGTGTTTGAGAAACATCAGTTGAACCTTGATTTTTATCCACTTACCAGGGCATAAGGAGGTTACGAGATTCCCCTCTCCCTAATTATTTTAACTGTGTTAATCTATTTTTGGAAGTGTTGCAGGTTTATTGGGGAGATACAATCCAAGATAAGTATGTTCTAAGCTCTATAATGTTTACATATCGATATTTGGTGTTTATTTATAATGGGGGAGAATGGATAAATTCAATGGATTCAATGGAGATTGATCTATTTTTTATGGATACAAGAAAAACACAGAACTACAACCATGGGGGAGAAAAGAAAAGAATGAGAACTCAATTCATTCCCTCTCTCTTGTTTTCTACACCGAGAACTACTCACATAGACTTAGAGTGATGGATGAGTTGTTTCTTGAAGGTTCATGTTTTGGTCGTGAATGAAACATCAGTGAATTTATCTAGAGATTTCCAACAAACCCAAAGGGGGAGATTGTTGGAACCAAGGTTTTTCATTACTAATAATAGAGTTTGGTTTGCGCTTGTTGTCAACCAGCACATGGATGACTAGGAAAGTTTCAAGGAATGAGGTCATACGTTTGAGGATGAAAGTAGTATTGAAGGTGGTAAAGTTTCCCAGTGTTCGCCAAATTTTTGGGCCTCAAAGTCGAGAGTTCGGTGTTGGAAAACAAAGGGTTTTCACCTAAGAGTGAATGGTATGTGAAACGACAAAGAAAATCAAAAAATAAGGGAACCAATTACCTTGGAACATGAAACGTGTACCATGTTCTGGGAATGGTTGCAGCCGTATTCAAGGTAGCGGGAACGGTACACAGAGTGGTACAAAGAACCGAAAATAATTTTCAACAATGGTATGCGGTGAAGGAATGCAGTACGCAGAATGCTGAAGGTTGAAATGAAAAATGGTTCACAGCGACGGTACGTGGTTAAGGCATGCAGTGCGCAAAATGATGAAGGTTGGTGGGATTACTATGGTTCGAAAAATAGGATAGGTATGAATTGGAGGCTAACCATACACATATGGAGTTCATTATATAGTGAATATTGTCCCACATTGAAATTTCGGGTAAATCGGTTTAACAAAATTTGTGGAGTTATGTGCCTATTTAAGGAATAGTAATCCCATTTGTTAAGGAATGATATTAGAGATTAAAAATTTCAGGAAGAAATCTGGTGAATTCTGAAGTGGTTTGTAGAGGAGAAGATGGTATGTGGAGAGAATCATCCGCATAAGGAAAATAGTTTACAGAAGAGTGTGTGGTTCGCATAGGAAGATCTCGCAGTATATGGTGGAGCAAGGAAGTATGCAGAGTAGGACAGTACACGGAGGTGTGGAGCAGTACATGAAGTAGGGAGGAATGCAGAGTAGTGCAGTTTGTGGAGGAGTTGGATGGTATGTGGAAACAACATCTGTACGCAGGAATAGTTGTGGTATGCAAAAACAGAATCAGTACACGGAACAACCAAGGAAGCCTAAAAATTGACCAAATCAGTTTGTGAAATTATTTTTCATACAATATCAATGTATGAGAAAAATAAATTAAATTTGTGGGTTATTATGGTACTTCAACAGAGCATCCATTTATAGTTGAGGATGCACAATATAATTCTAAACCTTTGAAGCGACCTTCAAGTTGATAAACTGAGTGAAGATTCTTCCAAAGGAGTGAGCAAAGGGGAGCCAGCAAAAGTGATCCGAGGGACACAATGTGCTATCCTTAAAACCTTGTAAAGGAAGTGCGCCTGGCACAAAGTGACTGTGCTAAACTATTTTAATCCAAAAATCATGAAGATTAGTGGTTTTGGTATGACCGACACACTCTCAGCATATTCTCCTTGGATGTAGCCCTTAATGGTGAACCAAGTAAAATTGTTGTGTCATTGCATTGCATGTGATTGTTTATTTTCTGCACTACCTCTTCAGACAGGTTTAACAGGTTCCTACCTACGTGGGAACAAGATCCATCAGTTTAAAAGAAAAATTTGACACCCTGATTCACCCCTCCCCTCTCAGGGTGTTCCGGGGTCCTTCAAAACATGGACTTACTTAGTGATAAACATTCATCGAGAATCCATCACTTGCCTTAGACAACATTGAAATCACTGAAGAGGAGATGATCCTTGGCATGTGGCCCAAGGTATCCCCTGATGTCATAAAACCCAGGTGAATCCTCAGGTTCCACCCCCAATTAAGAAACATGACACCTTGCATCTTAAACAAATCACTAACTCCCCAAAGTAACTCCTAATAAAATAGAACCTTGGTCCCTCAGACCCCTACTCGAAAGCACCTGTCAACTTGTAACTCAACATCTGGAGGCACAATGATATTTTTATTCAAATAAAAATCACCACCATCTCATAGCATGATGTCCCGAGGAACGATGATCTCCATCCTCCCAAAACAGTCTAGACCCAACAACCTCAATATGGTGAGCCTAAACTCCCATCTGATAGCCTCAACACTATTATCTATAGGATCCTCACATTCCCTATGTATTTATAGGTAAATCTACCCCAAAAAAATTTCCTAAACTGCACTACCGAGATCCTTTACCCACACAAGTGGTCAAAAACACCTCATCACTGAGTCCTCTTGTGTGAACATGACTCCAATCGACACTTTGGCCTTCATAGGTGAGCTAAAATCAACAAATTAGTACCTAAGCCACACCAAATTTAGCACCTCGTTCCCCTGTGACCATGTTGCTCAAGTTCGATGGCCATGCCATCCAATATCACATGCCATTCCCTCAAATTTATGACCTTTCCGCCTCAACTGATGTATATGATGCTCAATCCTATGATCAACATCACTCAAGTAATCCAGGACAATCCCAACTAGATGACCACATCACCTAAATCCTAATGGCCATGCCATCCCAATTCCTCTGGCCAATCCATTCATGATCCCATGGATCACAATAGAATATCACAAGAAACCACATAAATATAAATCTATTCACTATGAATGAAAAATTCGATTTATTTTAATTGGAAAAATAAATTTAATTGAATTGGAAAAATCAATTCAATATAATAAAATTGAATATCTCAGATTCGAATAAACAAACCAATTTAATTTAAAAAATTCAAATTGAACCCAAAACTCACCCAATATAACTAACCAAGGTGGTCGACGACCTCTAACCCGACCTCGTATGAGAGAAAGTGGTTTGGTCATGCCCAATGGCATCCCATATGGTCACACGATCAATTTAACACAAATGAGTCAATTAAAAAAATGTCTTGTTCAAATATGAAATGATGTGATAAAATATATGCCCCCAAATTTACTGCAAAAACACAAATAAAGGTATTAACCACCTAACTTAGACTCATAGACATAGGCACACTCGATATTAGCCTTTAACTCAAAGCATTTTGGATGAAATCAGAGTTTCCATCAAATGCTCTGAAAATAGGAAAAAATGGATCAAACATATTTAGCATTCTGTGAGGTGAGAGAAAAGAATAAGAGCATCATGGGATAGGTTAGAATCATCTATTTTCTTCCAACACACCTGATGGTGGAAAAATTAGATCACTGATGAAGGAGGTGGATCAAAATGAAGAGGAGGAAAATGGAGGAAATTATTGTGCGCGACCCATGAGAGGAGGAAAAATAAGGAAAAATAAAGAAATAAGGAATTATGAGAAAAGGTAATTTTATACCTTTAATTAGGCCACACAGTTATCGTGCATATTTTTCCAAAATGTGTGAAAAACATGTGGGCTACAGTGCATAGGTACTGCCTAAGTGGCACTACCCATGCGACTTGCTGCATGGTTTTCCATAACTGTGTACAAACTGTGTGGAACCCTCTACAAAAACTGAAGACATGGCCGCAAGAACATAAATCCCACATGCACAGTTTCCCCCAAATTGTGATCAATGTAAATAGGGTCCCACATTTTTAGCTGGAAGAGGCTGTATGGTTTTCCCCAAATCGTGCGCCTTGAACCGCAACTCCAAAACTTGGCCTCCGGGCCTCCAACACACCTAAAACCCATCCAAACAACCAAGGATTTAAATAAACCTCTAAACCCATCCAAAATAAGGATATTGGATTGAGTAAACTCTTGTAATTGATTTATGATTCCCAAAAAATAATTTTAAATACCCACCAATTCAAAAATTTAAAACAGGAGAGATTTTCAACCTGCTCCAAAAACCTAGGATGTTACACTTAATATGTGTTAATAATAATCTTAAAGTATAAGTACCACCACACACACTAATATATATAAATATACGATGACAAAAAACCATGCATAATTCTTATTGGCAAGTCTGTTCTCATAATTTCCCATCTTAGAGATTACCAAGTGCGAACTTCATGAGAAGAAGTCTCATCTGCTTATGAGTACTCGGACTTGATAGTCTATATACTATGTTCCCTATCATAGTATGTTATTCGATTGTAGAACTATATTTAATATTATCATCATAACACTTCAAGTTTATTTTCATATAAGGGAACTATTATGACCTTATCGATACGATTGATACTCTAGGTCATCATCAAATCAATGTTATGTAGAAGAAAAATCAATATGTGATAAGATATTTATATTAATATTCAATTATTTGAATATAAATGCAATCTAAAGTTCAAATTAGTTTGTTCTAGAGTACCAACTCCAATAGACTCCCACTTGCACTAGAGCCAATGACTAACGATTAGTTCTCACATGTTAAACATGCTTTTGCTAAGGATGGATATAGATGATAGGCCTTATCATGTTTCCACGAGTTGGGTTGGTAAATTCAAAATTCTATGTGGTGAATCTTCTTAATGCAACATTTATACCTTGATAAAATCTCTTAAATAGAAATAAAATAGAGTGTCTATATTTTTTCCCCATGTCAAAGTATTGACATCCTGAATAATACATTAGTCAATACTTAACATAATAATGATAAGACTCTTTATTTTGGTATAACCCAAAATCAGAACAGGATGTTACAAAACCAATCCTTAAGTTACAATATAATCCAAAACATACTCGAATATTGCAGATATGACAAACACTAGGTATAATAAGTTTTTATTGAATACTAATTTATCCTTTTCTGTGATACTAGATCAAATTGAACTATATGAAGACAAGTGTTCAATTCTCTTGATCACTAGTATTCCCACTTCTCTAGACACCAGGAACTCATCTAATTTTACTTTTCAAAGTACTATCAGATATTTATAATTGAAATTTGATGCAGTTTTTTTGGATTTGTTTTATATTTACATACTATACACCATGCATCATTAATATGAAATGTCAGTATATATCATGAAATATGAGATAAATTCCTAACACTCAATCTTGATAAATTATTTTAATCTCAATAATATCTTCCTATGACCATGCATGTTCTAATGGAAGGATTATATTCCATCAAAAATACAGTCTTGATTTTTTTAATTTGTATTTTAAATGCATTTTTAATATATGTACTATGACTAGATTAAGAAAATCCATGGATCTACTTTTATAGATATTTTTCCCTAGAACACGATTACTACTTTAATTAAATCTTGGAGAAATTTTCATTCCTTGGTCACAAAAGAGTGCCCAATGACCTTTGCCTTTAGTCTTTTGGCATCCATCTCTACTATAAATACAAAATCTGTAATCAACATAGGGAAGATGCTAACCACCTCTTTCTCTCTTGTGCTACTGCTTCTACTCTCTGGAACTATATTCTTGACATTTTTGACTGCAGATGGTTGAATCTTAATTCTATCAAATCTCAACTTAAAAAATGTGTAGAAATGGATGGATCTCAGCAAATCAGGAACCTCTTTCATTTTGAGGTTGCTGAGCTACACCATCTAATCTGGTATGATCAGAATGCTATTATTCATAATAATTACTCATTTAATCAAAATTCAGGTTGAATGAGGATCCTCATTGCCATACAAGAAGCTGCCTTGATTCAAAAGGGACATTGACGCAACATCATACATGAATTTGTGTCCTAAGGAATCTAAAGATTAAAGACTACTTCTGTCAGCCGCATCGCACTCTGTAGGTTTTCTAAATATCCCCCTACCTGGATGGATCAAGATCAATATTTATGGTTCCTCCAAAGGAAATCCGGGACCTATAGGGTGTGGTGCCATTTTTAGGAATCACCACGGTCAGATCCTTGGATGCTTCATGGGAAAATGTGGCATTTCCACCTCACTTGAAGCTAAGATGCTTGGCTTGATACATGCCATTGCTTTTGCCAATCTCTTTGGTTGTAATAGCCTCTAGATCGAAAGTGACTCGACGACTATTGTCCAAGCAATTTGGAATGCCATAATCCACCTTGCTTGGACAATTAATACCCACTAGATGGAATGATTCCATTTTCTTAGTGATCTTAAATATATCATCAAACATGTGTATCGAGAAGCAAACACGGTTGTAGATGGTCTGGCCAACATGGGATTCAATCAGGACATTACTTGGTTTGAAGACCTTCCCACTACTCTTCTTTAATTTCATGAAAAATATTGTAATATGATACCATTTTTTAGACTCTTGTAATCCTTATTTTTTAATAATATTTGTGCTTTGGTCATCTTTGACCAAGGCATCACCTTTAAAAAATACATGTATATCTCATTTTCAATTATCGATGTCTCTAACCCTTTATAGTTATTCCTTGTATAAAAACACCATAGGGGTCTCCTTTTGGTCACATCATATAGACATATTTCATAAGGAATCCTCCATATGAGGTCACACTGACTATCAATAGCCCAATATAACGATCATATAAATATTCTTTGTCAAATTATAATTCAAAAAGGACTTTAGTTATTATGATTATTGTATAGGTTTTTTCAGAGACTAGACCTTTCAAAAATCAGCCATTCTTTATTGGTATTGTCTTGTACCATCCATGTCCAGTTTCTCTTGAATACACACCAGTAGTATCAAGTATTTAGAAACATTCAAAATATGGAGTCCCAAAATCTTTATACATGGATTCCATCACTTGAATTTATACATACTTTTCAACCTTAGAATATTACCATTTACTACTTCCTTTTAGGTTAGAGGATAATTATTATCAACTAATAATTATTCACCATCCTTAGTGACTATAAGACCATACAATTCTGGTTCTCTAAACTCTCTCGTACTTCTATGTAGTGCTTGTGTCTCTAGAACACCTTATTCCACTGAGCTCAATGGATTCCAATATTCCTATACTAACTCATGTGCATCTTTTCAAACCCTTACCTTGGAATTTATTTTATTTTATTCTTTTATTGATGTTAGATCTTTTGTTTGAGGTTTGGGTTAGGTTCCATGTTTGAATTTTTGATTTTTGGAGGTTTTGGGTGAGTTTTAACCTTGAGCATGGTTTGTGTGCATGGTTTGAGGGTAAATCATGGAGATTCACCATATTCCTCTAGGTGAGTCTGAACTGAGTACGTCTAGTATTTTCTTCTATAAATTTTTAGGAAACACCCATGAATATTGATTCGTATATTCTATTTAATTTTTATGCACTTGGTTGATTGATTTATTGGTATCATTTTCATGTATCTGCATAGTTCCTCTTATTTGTAGCATATCCTTTTTATCTTTTGTTAGATTTATCATCTGGGTTTTGGTGTGGTAAAATGGATTTTGAAAATGGAAAAATATTTAAAAAAAATTAAAACAATGTGTGCTGTTTTAGAGAAGGAAAGTTATGTTTGGATCTTTGAAATGAAAAACCTATTTTCTATATGTATTTCAAATCAATGTTTTTGGACTATTTTTGGGAAATTAAATTCATGAACTCAGTGATGATTTCCTACTAAGATGGTTATGATCACTCCCTACTTGTTCCACTCAGTGTCAGTAGACTCGAGATATTTTTCAAGTACATGTTTCTAGTTAGAGTTTTCCTTTGGTGCATGATGGTCTTGTGGTTGGTGGTGACCAAAAGGTCATATGGATATCACATTATTATTGTTTAGTTTTAGTTTTGTTTTCAGTTTATATTTTTTTATCAGTTATTGTATCTAGATTGGTTTGTATATTTATTGATGTTCAGTTGTTGTTTTTTATACATGATCTATTTGGCTATTTGATCCTGGTTATTTGGGCACAAATCATTTCACTTTGGATTATCTTTGATTCTTGGTGCTATTCACCATCCTAGGAGGATTGGTAATACCTCTCGGGACTTGTCTCGGGCCGGGTCAAGTGTCAGGTTGGATGAAAACCTAGACCGGTTCATGAAAAATGGTATTAGAGCATACCTTTGTTATTTGGGGAATCATGTAGTTTGAATTTAGGAATTATATGAATCAATAGGTAGTCATTAGAAGGACTTCATGAACCCTTGATCGTTCTAATCTTTGAGTTTCTAGGGGTATTCCAGGATTTGAGTCTCTATTTTTGTTTTGGTTTTCATGGATAGGGAATGAGAATTGTGGTGAGCTGGTGTCATGATGTGATCTCACATAGAGTAGTAACCCATTTGGAGTTAGAGTTCATGGTTCAAGTCCCTTTTAGTGGTTGGTACTTACTTGGGGCTTGTCCCACTAACCATGTCACCGGGTTTTGCATGGCCACTAGTTCCTCATTCCAAGAGTTTGGTGTGAGTTGATTTTTTTTATTTCGGTTGGCGTGAGTGGATTTTTAAAATGAAAACAGGTTTGGGAAAAGAAAATTTCAAATGGGAAAATATTTTTTCAGTATCATTTTTGTTATAAAATAAGAATTTGATGTTTTATTTGGATTGGAAAATGGGTTTTGGTATTTGGAAAGTGGCATTGGAAGGAGGCAATCTAGAAAAACTGGAATAGAAATGGTGGTTTTTGAAAGAGGATTTTGGTTTTGTTTGTGATGTTTGGATTATGATCCAATTGTTTTGGCCTAATATGATCTTTTGGTTATGTTTTGTATGACTTTTATTTTGTTTATGTGTTTTTTCTATTCAGAATATACCACCTAGAAAGGTCCCCAAGGTTACTAGTGAGTTTCGTCCAGTTGTTGGATTTTTCTAGAATCATAGTATAGTGGTGGAATCTATTTCTTCCAGACTGTTTTATATTTTATATGGTGATCTAGGTTAGTTAGAGGTAGTGAAATGTCTTGAGGAAGTTGAGAGTGTTTTCAATTGTTGGGAACTCCTGAAGCTGTGAGAGTGCATGCTATTCTATGCTTGTTCAAAGGTTCATGTTTGGATCAGTGGAATGTGATTGTTACATCATCGTTGCAAGTCAAGATGACATGGGATGTGTTTAATACCACCTTTTTCAATATGGTTAATACCATAAGAGGTGAAGATGAGGAAAGTGGTGGAGCTATTGGGTGTTTAACAAGGTCAAAGGACAGTGAAGGCCTACATTGAATAGTTTATGAAGTTGGTTTCTTTCTCTCCAGAGATAACATCAAAGGATACTACAAAAATGGGCAAGGGAAGTGCTACCCTTTTATCAGTGATAAAAAAAGCACTGATAAAGGGGGCCTTTATTAGTGTTAAAAAAATCACTGATAAAGGGGGGCCTTTAATAGTGCTAAAAAAAGCATTGTTAAAAGAGACCCTTTATTAGTGCTTTTTTTAGCGCTGATAAAGGCCCCCCTTTATCAGTGCTTTTTTTAGCGCTGTTAAAGGGGACCCCTTTATCAGGGTTTTTTAGTAGCACTGATAAAGAGGGGCTTTATCAGTGCTTTTTCCTAGCGCGCTGATAAATTTTATGTTTCAAGAAAAATAATTTTTCATGAAAAATAATATATTGTTATATAAGTATATTTATATTGATATAAATATAATATATATTTTTTAAATATGTTTTAGATAAGTATAAATAGACTATTATATTTTAATATATAAGAAATTTAGTGAAAATGGATTTAAAATATTTTAAAAAATATAATTAATTAATAATTTTCTAATTATCATCAATTAAAAATCATTTAATAACAATTTGAAGACACAAAAAATCAAAACAAATAATAAAAGATCTAAAATAAGTTGAAAATGTAACTCAAACTTCAAACGTCCATAACTTTTGATTCGGGTGTCCGTTTGAGCTCTACAACATATCAAATCAAAGCCTGTGGCGATTTCTATGCGCTTATAATTAGAGAAAAGATTTTTTCACATTTTTCAAGGCCAAAAAGGCCCAGAAGGCCTCCAAAACTGAGTTTTTAGTCGGGATACCCCGATTTGTTTACATTCAAACATGTATAACTTCTGATCTGGATGTCCGTTAGGCCCGTACCACATATCATATAGAAGATTGTTTCATTTTATTTTATTTTACAAGTTGAGGAGTTGAAAAAGGCTTCTGGATTAGAAGTTATGGTCGTTTTTACATTCTATGGCTTTTCGAATACACACACACACACATATATATGTATTTATTCGTAAATATATATATATATATATATGTGTGTGTGTGTGTGTGTGTGTGTTGTATATATGTATGTATTTATTTATTTATAAACACACATAAAAAACATATTTTATAAATGTATTTAAAACTAATCTTATAAATGTATATTATTATATAAATAAATATATGGATAAAAATTATAACTAAAAATATATATATAAATAAATATAAATATAAATTAATATACGAATAAATATATATACTAATATATGAATAAATATATATTTATTAATATAACTAAATATATTTATATTAATATGAATCTATATTATTATACGAATAAATATAACTATATATATATAAATATAAATATATTAATATTAATATATGAATAAATATATATGTATTAATATAACTAAATATATTTATATTAACATGAATCTATATTAATATACAAATAAATATAACTAAATATATGTATAAATAAATAGATATATCATTAAATAGAAAAAAAACGAAATGGCTTAGTGGTAAAGGTGCAGGCGCGCAAGGGGGAGGTCACGGGTTCGAGTTTTGGTGGAAGCAAGGAGATGCATGTGGGGGGCATGTGATGGACGTGCGGGCAAGGGCAACGCGCTGGAGTGGTCCACCTAGCACTGATAAAGGGGGTCAAGTCCTGCTAAAAGCTCCCCCTGAATTATATATTCTTTTTTATTTTTTTTAAATTTTTTTGACCTTTATCAGCGCTTTTCTGAGCGCTGATAAAAGGGACCCCCCTTTATCTTCGCCTCGATTAACAATGCTTTTTTAGCACTGTTAATGCCCTTTTCTATCACTGATAAAATCCATATTTGCAGTAGTTCCACTTTATTTGAGGTATTCAACTAGAGATCAAGGAGTGATCACTCTCATCCGGTGAAGTCTGTTTTGATAAGTTAGTGGATGAGGTGTTCTTAGCTAAGTTGGTTCCCAGGATGCAGTCGATGACTATTGGAACTCATGAAGGTTCCCCATCTAATGGGAGGTGTGTGCCAGAGGAGAATATTTCTAAGAAGCCTCTTTCATCAGTTTTAGATTCTCACTTCTCAAACCATTATCCTGTGTTCTTTCACTGCGGTCGGTTTGGGAATTCAAATCCATATTATCACAATCCTCCTAAAGTGTGTTTTTGTTGTGGCCATTTGGTTCATTTGGAGAAGTTTTGTATGAAGTGTTTCTCGAGGAAGAAGCCTTTATAGAAGAGTGTCAACTCCTAACTGTGGGGTAATAGATGATTCAAGACATCAGAAATCTATCTATAGTCCCCAGAGTGAATCTTTTCACGTAGATAGGAATCATCAGGGGTGTGGGGAACCTCGACTAAGTTTTGTCTCCATTGTTGTAGTGGAGATGCTTGAAGTTTCTCTACTATAGTGTTTACCACTACTATAAGTTACTTCCTTTGTTGTGAAAAGTTTTATGGACTTGTTATCTTGTAATTCTAGTGTTTGTGTCTTATGGGTGTGAGTTATTGAATATTTTTTCTCTCTTGTGTGTGCTTAGACTTTTTTATGGATTCATATTGATTTTATATCATGTTCATTTGGGAGATTTTGGAATCTTATAGGAATGATGAATCATAGTTCAATTTTCTAATTAGTTTGAGTTATTTTTGAGGGTTTTCCATTTTCATTGAGGGATTTTGGTCCATGTTGGGGGTTCTCACTTTGGTTCGTGTTGGTAGTTCTAGAGTTTTCCCATGTTGGGAGTTTCAATGTTGGTTTTGTTAGTCAGGTTCTTGTGGTGGGGAGAACCCTCCTCCTTTCCAATGGTTCTTTTCATTGTGGTTTTTCTTAGATATGGTTGGGTGTGTCTTGTGGAGTAAAAGTTCACCCCTAGGTTTGTGGTTCCATTGTGATTCGTTCCAATTCAGGTTTGAGTTTTGTTCCTCGTTTGGCTGGGTGAATTATTGGGGGAAGTAAGTGTTTGTGGTGGGGAGAATTGTCACACCCTTAGCTTGGAATTTATTTTATTCTATTATTTTATTGATATTGTATTTTTTTTATGAGGTTTAGGTTGGGTTCTCAATTTTAATTTTTTATTTTTAGAGGATTCAGGTGAGTTTTGACCTTGAGCAATGTTTGTGTGCACAGTTTGAGGGCAAACCGTGCATGCTGTTAAGGAAGAGGGTGTTTTTAGTTTAATTTATTTTTGAACCATTTTAATTGAATTTCCTGAGTATGGTTTAGAAAAAATAGTGTTATTACTAAGAGAAACTTTGCAACTTGGGGGTTTTTGTCTAGGGCATGACGCACAACTTACACACGATTAGGAAAAACCGTGTGGAAAGTGTGTGGGGAGGCTTTGCAATTTGATAGATCTAAATCACACAGTTGGTAAAAAGTTTCCCAAAACATGTGGGATTCCCCTTCTATCTAGTAGGGTGTTCACAGTTGGCTCACAATTTTTCAAACCGTGCGGCCTAAACATGTGAGTTTCCCATATTTATTAAAACTTGAAATTCCAAGTTTTCCCTCTTATGTTTTAACCCTATTTCAGGATTGCCTCCCCATTTTTTCGGTTTTTATGCATAAAGGGGATCCAAAGATCCCTTAACTTGGTTACTCTCCCCATTTTGTTACCTATCCTTCAGATATAAGGTGATTTATTATGGTTTTTGGTCATTTTTCTCCTCTTCCTCTTCTCCCCTCTTAGTTTCTTGGTTTTCCTTGGGTTGTTTCTCTCTTGGATGAACCCTAAATTCTAGGGTTGATGTGTGGTTTAATTTATTTGATGTTATGGTGTGAGGATCATCCATTTATACTATTTCTTCCTTATTCCAAAATTTCATTACATTTTCATGTCATTGAGGTAGGTTTTCCATCCATTTCCTTTCCATAACATTTCATTGGATGCTTTTCTATTTCTGAATAATTTATAAATGTATTTTTCATGCTTGTGATGTGTTTTTTTGGTTTATTATGATGTTTTGATGTTGGAAAAACTTTATGGGAATGGTTTTCAAATGGTTTATTTAATTATTCCAATATATAAATGCATATAAAGTGTTTGATTAAATGAAAATTGGTCTTTAAAGATAGATATGGGTGTTTCAGATGGTGTTTAATATTTTCTATGTTTTGGTAATTAAACTTGGTTGTGAATTGGGTGTTGTGTGTGAGAATTGGTGAATTTTATGGTTTTAATCTTATGCATGGATTATTGTGTTTAGTGGTAAAGCAAGCAGTGTTTATTTCAAATTAGTTTTTAGGTGCTTTTATGGATACTTGAAAAGTTTTATTCGATGTTGGAATATCCATATGTGCAAGAGGTTCATATAGGGATGGGAAAACAAATGATAATGGACCTTGATAACGATTCTTCCCTTAAAACCTGATTTTTCAAAGGCTTCTTCCCCTTTTTCATCTTTCTTTTTTTCCTTTCCCTATTTCTCATCTCAAATGGTTCTTTCAAGCTACTATTATTTTCAAAATAGTTCATTGACTTCTAAAATGGTGACTTGGTGCTTCAAGTGAATTTAAATTTCATTTAAAATGTGTTATCTAAGACTTGGACCATTTGTAACTTTGAGGTGTGTTTTGGTAACTAAATGGTGTAACGGCCCGCTTAGAATTTTTTGTATTGTTCTATGTTTTCACCTTGGTTTTGGAACAATTTTGGAAGTTGATTTTGATTTGAAATGTTAAAGGCCCGATTGGTATTTTATAATAGTTGGAAAATTATTTGAAAGTTTATGTGATGTGAAGGCCGAGTTGGAACTTATGTATGGATTGATGTGAGATGTGAACCTCTATGGTGGATCCTATGAGGTGAGGCTCTTCTCATAGGTGGTGTTGGTGTTTGGGCTAGGAAAACATAGTGGATGTGGGTTTTAATTTGATCCACATGTGTGAAAACCTCCCCATTAATTGTGTATTACTATCATGGTATTCCTGGGCTTCATTTAGAGGGTTGAGTGATGGTTTCTTGTTGGACCTGATTAGATGGGATGGTGCCCCTTGGATTAGCTAAGTCTAGGTTTGATGTTCCACTAGATTGGCTAGTTTAAAGAGGCAAGTTGATTATTGACTATGGAGCTGCACCATACACTGGTAGGTGAGTCCGAACTAAGTACATCCATGGAATTATTCTAGAGATGTTTATGAAACACCCATGATTATCGATTGTATGTTCTATTTAATTTTTATACACTGGGTTGCTTGAGTTATTGGTATCATTTACATGTATCTGCACGATTCCTCTTATTTGTAGCACAACCTTTTTATCTTTTGTTGGATTTATCATCTGGGTTTTTGTGTGGTAAACTAAATTTTGGAAATGGAAAACCATTTAGAAAAAGGAAAAAATGTGTGTTGTTTTAGAGAAGTAAATATATGTTTGTCTCTTTAAAATGATAAAATCCTATTTTATATATGTATTTAAAACTAGTGTTTGTGGACTATTTTTGAGTAAGGAATAGCATGGACTCAATAGAGATTTCCTACTAAGCTTGTTATGCTAACAACCTACTTGTGCCACTCAGAATCAGTAGAACCAAGTTGTTTTTAGGTCTAGGTTTCTGGTTCGAGTTTTTCTTTTGATTAGGTTGGTCTTGTGGTTGGTGGTGACTGAGAGGTCACATGGAGATTGAATTAGCGTAGCTCAGTTTTACTTTTGTTTTCAGTTTCTATTTTGTTTATCAGCTATTGTATTTGGATTGGTTTATATATTTATTTATGTTTAGTTGTTAGTTTTTATATGTGATCTATTTGGTTATTTGATCCTATTTTTGGGTATAAATCATTCCCCTTTGGATTATTTTTGATGCACAATGCTAGTCACCATCCTAGGAGGATCATGAATGCTTCTTGGGCCTTTTCTCGAGCTGGGTTAGGTGTCGGGTTGGATGGCATACCAGACTAGTTCGTGACACATATAGATCCTTAAACCATAGTATTTAAGTCTTCTACCACTATATTAAAAGTGATAGGATTCCTTTATGGAAATATACTTGATATTGACTAGACGTTAATATCCTTAGTGGTTGTAGGATCATTAACTCAAATATACCTTAGTGTTTTAATGTTTGTTTGTAGATAAGAACAAATTTAAATAATAAATTTTTTAACACACTTTTGGAAGTGTCCCAATAAATTCTTATCATATTGAAATTTATGTGATTTCCATTAGATAATATAATTGGAATTTAGTTAGTAGTTTCACTTTTATTTACAAAACATGACTTGGAAGGAATAATGGAAGATTTGAAATATATATAAGACTCATCATTGATTTTATTTTTACTACCATCATGACATTGATTTATATAAGAAAATGTGAGTTAGGTATAACCTTTACTCCACATATATGACCAATGATTACTTATATAAGATATTATCTAAAAATACATCTCAGAGTTTCCTCAATCCTTACCATGTACACTCATTTACTTTACTGAATATTTCTAAAATTTATTAAAGGAATATCATGAAGTATATAAAGTTACATTTATAATTAGAATGTTTTATATGGCCATGTTTAATAAAATTTAAAAGTATCTTTGATGTACCTTTATTAAAAAGGTTTCTTTATCTAAAACATGATAAGTAGTTTATTTGTATATCTAGTATCTTATCACAATTTAGAATAAATTTTTTTATGGGTATATCATGTCAAATAATTTTAGTTTTATTTTAATAAGAATTATATTGTCACAATCCGGTAAAAGTATTATATTTTTATATTCATTATTTATTGTAATGGATATTTGTGATTCAAGAGTTACTAAACCATTATTTTAGTATTAAAGTACCATAACAACATTTATTCCAAAAATGAAATAATGAATCATCGTGTATAGCCTGACACTGAGATTAATGTTTTGGAAATACTTATTACAAACTTGAACCAATCCAATCCAATAATGAGAAGTAGTAGCTCCCCTTGGATGATGTAAAAATCTCCCTTTCTCAACTTCATTTGAGTTCACTCTATAACCTTTCTATTCATATTAATTTCCTATATTTAATCACATTTATGTTGTAAGCATATTGTATTTAATAAAAAAGTGGTGAATATAATATTGATGAATATACTTGAAGTGGATTCAACTATTTTCCTCTTCAATTCATTGAAATTTATTTTCTAGTGTCCAAGCTTTCCACATCAGAAAAAATAGCCTCCTTTTCATTCTCCTACCCTTGAATCCTTTGTGTCTTTAAAGGATGATGTAAAGGATCGTTTATATTTATATTATCCATGGGACCTTCAACATTTTCTTCCAAACTTTTCAACATAAGAAGTGGAGAATCAGGTTTCAACCAATCCTTATCTACTTGGTGAAGTATGGAAAAAAGTTTCTTAAGTAATTTATCCATTTTGTTTATCTGGGATTGGATAAATATGGATAACCTTGGTGGTAAGGATAATAAGATAAGATTAATGTATAATTTATTATCCAAGTGAAAACCTAATTTTTCAAACTGATCAACATACCCTAGTATTTTGAATGTATGACCAATAATTATATTACCTTCTTCTAGTTTACACTGATATAGTTCATTGTAAATCTTATTTATTTCAAGAATCTCCTTCTCTCTATCAAGAAAAAAAGATGAGATATAATGGTGTAATCATCCATGTCTTTATTTTGTATCATAAACTCTTTGGACATAGTTGATAATATAATAAAACATACATAAGAAGTATCCTTAGTATATCTATGATAGGCATCCTTTTCACCTTTGATCACCTGCTGGGGTGGAGAAACATGAATATGGGGTTCCAACACATAAAACATATTTCTGATAATAAAAATTCACATAAAATATTGTGTATTATTCAAAAATTTATATTTGTAAGAACATACCCAGAGTTAAGGAATGTATTTAATGTTTTTGTGGGTTTTCTTTCCATTTTCTACAATAAATAAAATTGATGATTAATAATTCAATTTATTATAATTTATATGATACATAATGAAATTAATTTTGTTAATACTCCCATTATTTTATCGAGTCTCAAAATCCATCACCATTGAGCTTGGAATATATATTTTCTAGGACATTGTAGTGGTAGAGATCCATATTTCCTTTCTTATAATCTAGACAAAGGCCATGAAAAATATAAGAAAGTATTTAGGTAGGTAGTCTTTCTAACTAAAAACTAGAATCTCCCTGAACCATTGAGTGGACTCCCTAATCCATAAATCTTGACTCAGATTTCCTCAACACTTGCCTCAAAATTTTTATTGGACAAACATGGTCCATTAAACCTAATATATATTCAAGTTAAATCGACCCACTATCTTAGTTAAGACTTCCCAATAATTAAAAGTTCCCGCAATGAATACTGAACAAGCACATTAACTGTGGGTTCATCTTAATTCAGATAATGGAAGGCTTAATGAATTAATATTTACTTGAGAGATCTTGTTTAATTATGCGCAATTTTTTTTATTGTTTTATCTTTTACATTCCATGTTAATATTAAGATAATTTTTATCATTTGATCAAACATGTTTTGATGAAACATTTACACATAATCCATTTATTTAAATTTCATATTTTCAAATTAATTCATTCATTTATGTGATCATTATCTTTCATCCATAAAATAAATAATGCATAAGAAATAAATAAATAATAAATAAATGACCTGATCATGAGATTTTCTATCAGTTTATTTATGGAGGGGATAATAAATAAATCTATGAAAAAGGAAAATAATCCTTGTGTTGGTCTTGATACGAGTTACAATATTCTACCTATCCACCTATATATCACTTGGGTTGGCATCATCTCGGTTCCATATTTAACTACCTCTATGAACATTGGGATACTTCTTTTATTATAAGTATTTATAACTCACACACAGTAGAGGGAACTGAAGGACTGGTTAAGTAGAATTAAATTAATAACCTTGTACATGAAGGTCCTACATAATAATGGAGAGAGGGTAGAATTTCAGACCATAATATTAAATTAAATTATTAAATAATTGAAAAATCATGGCATAAATTAAATTAAATGATTCTAACTAATACATAGGTCTAAGTCAAGCTCATGGTCGGTCACATATGCAATTATTTTGCAAAATAATACTGGCTATCATTCATTTTTATTAATTATTTATTATTAAGATAAACATGCCTTAATTAATTAATTAATCAGTTAATTAATTAAATATTATTTATCTTAATAACCACATGAATTCAATTGGAGATACCCATCATTAAGGAATTAATGTAAAATAAATGATAGAACTAGTAATCATAGAAAATTGCAATAAATTAACTGAGAATTTAATAATTCTTTAAAATCATTTTTATTTTTTGAAAAACAACAAGTTCCTATCAATATAATAAGTTTTTAATGATAAAATTATCAATTTAATGCAATTTTAATTTTTTCATTTATTGAGAGACTACGTGATTTATACTTAAAAGTTACATGTTATGTACCTTGATTTTCATGTACCCATAATACATTCCTAGGGATTCAGTGTGTACCTCAGCTGGATTACACGACATGTACTAACCAACTACACACTATGTATCACTCTTGTCGTGTGTCTTTACAACACACTAAAAGACTCATCATGTTCTTTGAATACGAGACCACATGACATGTACTCTAGCTACATGTTGTGTTATTCACTATACACGTGTCTTATTAAATCATTTAATGGATAAAAATGTACTTTGGACGTGGGAAATAATGAACTACATTCCATGTACATTGGATACATGTCATGCATGTCATTATTGCTCTAGGATGTCAGTCTCACACGATTTTAACTATGTATTTGACCATGTGTTTTTCATGAATTTCTCCACTAAAACATGTAGACTATAATATGAATTACTTGACCCGAATGACACTTAGGAGTGACCCAAGCCCGGTTGGCCACATAGACTCAAGAACATCTCCCCAAATTCTAAAGTCTTCTGAATACTAGAGAGGTCCTAGGGTGTGTCCATGGGGAGACTATACCCTAATTACAAGAGTGAATCACAACGGATCAATAATATAACTAGAGATAAGTAAATAGTAGAAGCAGTGTAATAGTGAACAACACAGTAGAAACAGACAAGAGTAATAAACAATAACTAAATCAACTGGAGTAACTAATATAAATATACAAAAGCTGATGATGACATGTCATCTATTTAGAAATCTAGAAAATAGGTATACAAGCAGTAGACAAGAATTCTATACAAAAGAATCAAAAAGGAATCAAAAACTATCCCCATCATTCCAAGCTTCAGTTTGGTCATCAGCTACTAGTTTCATCCAAAAACAGAAATCAATCAAGTGTTTGAAGCCTTACGCTTCCCTTTGTCGACACCTGCATACATATAGTCTGCCTGGGTACAAGAGGCACCTAGATAGGGTGTGATATAAATATTAGTAGGCCACCACCAACGATGTCTATAACATCTTATCCATGTGACATAAACTGAAACATTATAAGATTCCATTTATATAAAAGTAAAGAAATACAATAAATGTAAATACCCAAGTACCTACTCCATCCCTTGGCTGGTGACTAAACATACAAACAATTCATTAGTTAATTAATTTCTAGTTTATATAAATAGGTCACATGAGCCATATCCAACACTGAAATAACCTCATGATAGTAGTAGTATTGGTTCCAAGATTAAGTAAGGAAACCATGATGAATATACTAATAAAGAGGTTATAAGGTAAACACCAAGGCAACCTATAATGATAATTATAATGAAAGATTTGGAGGTAGTAACCAAGGAAACCTAGACTGTAAGGATCACCAAATCAGTAGTAACTACATCCTGGATAAGGGTAAGAGTGTAATCCCAAGATTATCATCCAATTCATTCCATAATTGCATGATCTAATTGAGTCTACGGAGTATATCCAAGGTAAAAAAAGATAAGATATGGCTAGGCCCAAGGACATAACCAAGGCACAACATGTCCATAGAAGCCATGCTGGATCCAAGGAGTGTATCCAAGGCATCCTATAATAGTAAATTAGGGATCCTAATAAGTCATATTGGGCATCCATTGATAGAAGAGGACCGAGTTCCAAGGTGGGTCTCAACCAAGGCAATTGACATCCTTGAATCAGAATAGTGTCCTAGAGTGCTCATGGAATTCCCTCAGGAATCCTAAGGCTTGCTCAAGTTAGGACCTTCCTATAAGAATGTCAAGGTCCATGATTAATTATGAACCTTACATTTAATTTATTTAAATCAATCAATCCATTTAGTAATTATTCCATTTAACAAGTCAAAGGTTCATTCCATGCCTTTCATACATGTGACAAGGAATCTCAATACATACAATCATTTGGTCAATTCATTTAATTCATAATCATTTAATTAAAGTCATTGGGTTCCATCCTTTCCTTTCATTAGTGTGATAATTTTAAAGGTACATTAAACCATTTCATTAACTCATTTAATCCATGATCATTTAACTTGGTTCAATCTGCTTCCTTCCACTATGAGTGGAAAGGGGTGATATGAAATTCAACCAACCATTGGGATTCATGAATTAGGAAAAATCATACCTATACAATATAATTTCTATTTATATTTAATTTCTATTCATTAAATTGAACACTTACCTTAGACAGGTCAAGTGGAAATGGGACATGATACTAGCTATCAATCAATTTAATTTCCATTTAATACAATGGGGCTTACCATCAGAGTGGTGAATCTTAAACACATCAGAACAAAGGCTCAAAAGTGTCAAAACACTGAACCCAAATTTGGAATATCACCCTACATGATGTGGTTGGAGTTTTGGATGTAACCACCAACAACGAATTACATATATGATAAGGGTCATGGTATATGGTTCTAATGATGATAAGAATGACATATTAATTCAATAAATGATGCCCATTGAAATCGGTACGATGACACAACAATTTACAAAACACCAAAAATTGAGAAATGAGTTATAGACCACCTACCTTAGGCTCGTACGACTCTCCTCATCCAGTATGAGCCTCTAGTATGTCCTGTATTGGATAATATCTGAAGAAAAAATCAATGCCTTGAAATTGGGGCATATGAGCCTACATCTAAATAGTATCATAGATAGTAAGAATAATGACATAAGATTAAAAATAAATTGAGAACGTACCGATGCAGATTCAATAAGATAGACGATGCTTTGATCAGACTTCAGATAGATGATAGATCTGAATTCCTAGAATAGGCTTCAAAAAGATAATAAAGAGGGAGGTTTAAGGGGCATTTCTATCATAAAAAATAGGAGAATAAGGGTTTAATAAAAAAAATAATTAAGGAAAAAATGGCAATTTTTCCCAAAATTTTCCTTTGCATGGTTTGGCTGTATGGTTTTCAAAACTGTGCACCAATCGTACATGAGCAACTATAGGAAGGGGTATACCACACAATTAGACTACACGGTTAGGGAAATTGTGTTCCAAATGTGAGAAATACTATTTTCAAAATTGCATACATTTTCGCACGACCGTGTGGACCAACTCGCACATTTAGATCAAATTGTGTTCCCTATTCCATCCCACTTTCTAGACTCACATTGTTTAAAAAAACTATGTGGCCTACCTTGCATGGTTTAAACTAACCATATGACAAACAATTTTCCCCAAAAAATATAGGTTCTGATCTCTGAACATGTCCCAAACACCCCTGAGACCTTTACTAACTCATTAGGCATCCATATTAGGTCCATAAAAGTAAATTAGGCTGAAATTTAAAGGATCCATACCTGATTGAAAAATCAAGTTCTTATAGTCTTCCCTCCTTAAAAGACTCATCCTCAAGTTCACTTTCTAAGGGTGGTGAAACACTGTTTGAGAACAACTCTAGCCACCGGGAACATATATTAGCCTCTTGCTCCCAAGTCTCATCCTGTAGATGGTCATGGTACCATAACACCTGCACTAGAGGGATAGAACAACCTTGGAGAGCCTTCGTGCTTCGGTAAATGATGCGTATCAGATAATCCTCAAACAAGGCATCAAAATCCATCTCAAGTTTCCCGGGATCAAAAGTATGAGATGGGTTAACATGATAATGGAGAATCTATGAAACGTGGAAGACGTCATGCATGGAACAGTACCTCTGAGGTAGTAACAACTGATAAGCTATCGGCCTGACTCTATATAGAATATCAAATGACCCTAAAAATCATGAAAACAACTTCCCTTGACTCCATATCAATCTATGCCCTAACCTGGATGATACCCATAGGAAAACACGATCCCTGACCTTAAACTCCAGAGGTCATCTATGGTGACCGACAGAAGATTTTTATCGTGACTGAGTAGAAGACATACAATTCTTGATCAGATGAACCTACTTCTAAGTCTCTTATATGATACGAGGACCTAATAGGTATGCCTCACCTACCTCTATCCAATATAGGGGGGAACGACATGACCTACCATATAAGGCCTCAAAAGGATCATTTGAATTGTCACCTGGAAGCTGTTATTATAGGAAAACTCGATGAGATGGATATGCTTCTCCAAATAACCACTGAAATCAAGGAAATATGCTCAGAGCATGTCCTCCAAAACCTATATCATCCATTCTGACTGTCCATTGATCTAAGGGTGAAAGGATGTGATTAGAAGCACATATTTACCCATATCCTTCTATAACCCATACTAGAACTATGACATGAAACAAGCATCCCTATCTAAAATGATAGTATGAGTGACCCCGTGTATAGAGACCCAAGCCTTTTCATACATTACTATTACATCATTTTAAAGATAAACAACATAATAGTATTACACATTGAGGATTCAACAGTTTAGTGTCTTGGGAAAACTAGGACCATACATAACAAATAAAACATCAAGCATAAACATTTATTTAATTTCTTCTTCTCTAGATTATTATTGGAACTTTTCCTCTCCTTAGTACATGTATCCACCTGAGGATATAAATCAAAAGGGGTGAGATAGAAGCCTAGTAAGGGGATATATAAGAACAATATATAATGGGGTGATCATATTCATAACATAGGCAAAGAAACATGAACATGAGAGGAAGCATTAATAAGAGACTTGAAATGTGGCAATGCATAAAAATGAAACATCATTTCTTAGTGGTTAACTAACACACATACTTGTGAACTAAGATATAATCTTGTTCACACATCATTTCACATTTACTCATGAGATTAATCACTTTACCCAATGCATTGGAGCGTTGTATAATTCCGGGCGCACCCGTCACATTTAAACATTCATATTATGCTATATAATTCTAGGCACACCCGTCACATCATAACATTATCATTTATCATTCATTCCATAATGAAAATATAACATAAATGAACATAATGAACACATGAAAATGAATGGGTTTCATATCATAATAACAAATTCATAAACATTGGGTTCCCAAAAGAATGAGGGAATAACATACATGTTACAAGAACCGTAAAAGGTGTGTTCTTGAGAGAAGAGTTCATTTGGAAAACATTTGGTTTTTCATAAATACCAGTGAAAACCATGTATATCCCAAAAAATTAAATATAATGATGAAAAAAATATTTTTAAGGAGTAACCATATCAAAAGTGGAGTAAAAGAGGAAGAACCCGAAGGATGAAAGTTGGGTTTGAGAATTTCTCCTTACCTTGTATCCGAATGCTTCTTTCTCTTTAATGTCATGTATAATGACATTATATTCATTAATTAGAAATCAAGAACCTTTTTTACATTAATATGGTTCATTATGGTTTCATTAAGTGATTTTATGTGCCTTTGTATGATTTATAGAGTTTAAAAACATTGTTCAGGAATGTTCATTTTTATGGTTTTCTTGAGCGTTTCACACGTATTCATGGATTGAAGTTTGTGTAGAACATGGGTAAACATACAGAAAATAAATTACATGTTATTAATGATATTACATAAGTTAAAATGATCTTAATAAGAATTAAATTTTATACCATGTGGATGAATCATTAGATAGGAATTTAATGATGATCGTTTGGGTTAATTTGGGCGGTTTTTCGACCACAACAAACTTGTTTTGTTTACTCATTTAGTAATATGTACATAAGTTAGTTCCATAACTTAAAATAGGATATAATACATATATAATATTCTGGTTCAACTATAAAAATGGTTTCATGACCATATCTATAGGTAGAAATGGAAAAAGAAAACATGTCATTCTTGAAGGTGATAGATTAACACCTTACAAACAATGTTTTCTTTTATAAAATAAAAGGAAGAGGAGAAGGGGGTTGGATGGTATAATATCCCATTAGTATAATAAAATTCCATTATATGCATGATATTGGAGTCACCATACCATTTGGATAAAGATAGGTTGGGAGAGAATAAGAAACAGACTTGAAATTGAAAGGGAATTAAAGGAAAGAGGAAGATAAATTACCTCTTGAATCCTCCTCTTGAGATCCTCCTTAAGGGGCCTAAGATTGGTATTTTGATGAGACCAGAAGCTCTTGGACATGGTAGAGAGGCTATGGGAGATGATTGGGTAGAGTTTAGACAATTCTTGAAGCTTGAGAGGTGTGGTTTGGCAAGGGGAGGGGGAGGGCTTATTTATACATGAGGAGAGAGGTGTTTTTAGCATAAAATATTAAATAAAATAATATATCAAAAATTAGACTTGTAATAGTAGTTTTTTGACATCCTAAATCATATATTAATATAATATAATTATTTTTATGCTTTAATTCATCTTTATAATTTGAATTCATTAATTTATTAAAAGGAAAGTGAAAGAAAGAGAAAAAGACACTTTAAGAAATCACCTTTATACTTTAGACTTTGGAAAGTTCTTTTTAGGTTTAAAAATTGAATTTATTGTATTTTAAGTAACAATTTATGAAATTTAATATAATTTGGCCGAACCTATAGTTCTATAATGTTTATGTCATAACTACATCATTAATGATGCAATTTAGGATACACCGATTATGCGAAAAACTGTATTTTTTACTCTTCACCCGAAAATTGAAGTATTTCAGAAAAATACCAAAATTTCACCCTAAATTTTTTTCGACATGTATAATCCAAAAATGAATTCATTTTTTCAAAAATAATTTTCTAAATATTATTAATTTAATATTTAATTAAAATCATAATTTACTTAAAAAGTTTTTAAGATTAAAACTAATTTTATAGTGCTTTAAAAAATTACGTAGGGTCTTATAAAATTATCTAAAAACTATAATACATTGATTTGATAATTAATGAACACATTTTAAGAAAATTATATTTCTTTTAAATTAATTAATTTATTATAATTAATTATTTATAACTTGAAAAATACCAAAACGTTTACTAAGGTCAAATTGTCACTTTCTAAGATGTCTAAATTTTATTTAATTAATCATGGGAAAGGTTACTATTATTTTGGATGATTTACTATTCATAAGGGTCATATTACTATTCATAAGGGTAGGTTACTATTCACAAGGGTACTTTACTATTCACCAAAAATTATTTTTGTTCCATTAGACTTCAAAAATTATCTTGAACACAACCGTGTATGTCATATTTTCAAAATTCCAAACACAGAAGTGACAAACTTATGTTTAAAGGTCACTTATCGCTTAGTAGTTCATTATGTTGTGTTTTCATGTTATTTTATGACATAATTAGAAGAAGGGAATTTCCATTGAAAAACTTTGGGTCGTTACATTCTTCCCTCCTTAAGAAATTTCTCCCCTGAAATTTCACTTTACACAAACAGGTGAGGGTACTTATCCTTCATTGCCTCTTCTGGTTCCCAAGTTGCTTCCTCAAACTTATGGTTCCTCTATAACACTTTGAAAAGATGGGTTGTCTTGTTTCATAGAACATTATCTCTCTGATCCAGAATCTTTACTGTATGCTCCTCATAGGAGAGATCATCTTCTAGCTGCACTACCTCTGAGTTTAGTATATGTGAGGGGTCTAGTATGTACTTCCTCTGTAGTGATACATGAAACACATCATGAAATTGAGCTATATTTGGTGGAAGTGCAAGACGATAGGATACATCTCCTATGTGATCAAGGATTTCAAAGGGGCCAATATACCTTGGGCTTAGCTTCCCTTTCTTCCAGAATCACATGAATCTCTTCCATGGAGATATTTGAAGGAAGAATTTATCTCCAATGTCGAACTCCAAGTCCCTTCGACGGTTGTCAACATAGCTATTTTTCTGACTTTGAGCAGCTTTGATGTGTTTCTGGATGACTTGAACCTTCTCTGTCATCTCTTTCACAAGATTAGGTCCAAGTATCTTTCTTTATCCAACTTTATCCCAACAGATTGGAGTTCTACATCACTTTCCATACATAGATTCATACGGATCCATCTAAATACTCGAGTGGAAGATATTGTTGTATGAGAACTCAACCAATGGGAGATGATGATCCCATCCACCTTTGAATTCTAGAGAGTAGGCTCTTAGCATATCTTCAAGCGTCTGAATAGTCCTTTCAGATTGGCCATCATTTTGGGGGTGATAGGTCGTGCTGAAATTTAATTCAGTACTCAAAGCATGTTGAAGGCTCCTCCAGAATTTAGATGTGAACCGTGGATCACGGTCAGAGAAAATTGAGAGTGGAACACCGTGCAGTCTCGCCACTTCCTTCACATATATCTTTGAAAGTTTTTCAAGTGAGAGTTCTTCCCAAATAGCAATAAAATGGGTAGTCTTGGTGAGTCGGTCAACCACAACCCATATCGCATTATTTCCCTTTGACGTCTTCGGGAGACCCGTGAAAAATTCTATAGTAACATTTTCCCATTTCCACATGGGTATAGGTAATGGCTGCATCATACCTTTGGAATTTTTTTGCTCAGCTTTAACTTTAGGACATACCAAGCACCTTGATATATATTCCACAATCTCCTTCTTCATGTTATCCCACCAGAAGTGTTCTCAGAGATCACAATACATTTTGGTACTCCCAGGATGGATAGAGAATATTGAGCTATGTGCATTATCAAACAGCTCCTTCTTTATCCCAAGTGATGAAGGCACACAAAGCCGCATTCCAAACTGAATCACACCATAATCATCGATATGGAACTTCTACAGCTTCCCTTCCTTTACTGCATTCACCCTCTTTTGTATCTCCACATCATCCCTTTGTGCTTCCTTAATCTTCTCCTTGATGGATGGTTGCACAATAATTTGGGCAAGGTAGGATGTATCCCCTGCCCTTATGATTTCCAAATCCATTATTTTCATATACAAGAAGATAGGGTCTTTATCAATCCACAACATGGATAGAGTCGCAAGTTCTTTTCTTCTTAGAGCATTAGCTACCTTGTTCGCCTTTCCAGGATGATAGTGAATAGAGAAATTGTAATCCTTGATTATCTCTAACCATCTCCTTTGACGCATGTTGAGATCCTTTTTTGTGAATATATACTTTAGTCTCTTGTAGTCGGTGTATATGTCACACTTCTTACCATAAAGGTAGTGCCGCCAGATTTTCAAGGAAAAAATCACGGCTGCCATCTCTAGATCATGCGTCGGGTAGTTCTGCTCATGGATCTTCAACTGTCGTGAGGCGTAGGCTATCACATTGTCATTTTTCATGAGTACACAACCCAAGCCTTTCTTTGAAGCATCACTGTATATCACAAAACTTTCTCCACTTTTCGGTAGTGTGAGTACATGTGCAGTGATCAACCTTCTCTTTAGCTCCTTGAAGCTTCCCTCACATTCTTTTGTCCAGACATACTTTACCCCTGTCCTTGTTAACTTAGTTAGTGGGCTTGACAATCGTGAAAATTTTCTCACAAAACGTCAGTAGTACCTAGCTAATCCAAGAAAACTACGGATTTATGTGAAAATAGAGGGCCTGGGCCATTCCTCAATCACCTTTTTCTTTGAAGTATCTACAAAAATTCCATCACTTGTGATCACATGTCCCAAGAACGTGACTTGCTTCATCCAAAAATTCACACTTGTTGAACTTGGCATACAACTTCTCATTTCTCAATGTCGCCAACACAAGTCTCATATGTTCTTTATGTTCCTCATTGCTCTTGGATTAGATGAGAATATCATCAATAAACACTACCACAAATTTGTCTAGGTAATGTCTAAAGAATCTATTCATCAAATCCATGAAGATTGCAGGGGCATTAGAAGTCTAAAGGGCATCACCAAAAAATCATAGTTCCCATACCTTGTACGGAAGGCAGTCTTCTGAATATCTTCCTTCTTCACCTTTACCTGATGATATCTAGAAGGAAGATACACCTTTGAGAAGTATTGAGCTCCTCTTAACTGATCGAACAAGTCATCAATCCTAGGGATAGGATACTTGTTCTTTATGGTGATCTTGTTGAGTTCCTGATAATCTATACATATCCGCATTGTTCCATCCTTCTTCTTCACAAAGAGTACCGGTGCACCCCAAGGTGATGCACTAGGGTGCATGAACCCTTTGTCCAGATGCTCTTGCAGATGCTTCTTTAGCTCCTCCAGTTCGATAGGAGCCATCCTATAGGGACACTTTGAGATAGGAGTAGATCCAGGTATGAGTTCAATTGAGAACTCTACCTCACGATTCAGGGGAATTATGGGTAACTCTTTAGGAAATACATCGTCGTATTCCCTCACGATGGGCATTTCCTCAAGGTTGGTACTTTCCTTTGACTCAACCATTTGGGAGTGGTATGCTTCTTCATAGGGAATCAACACCCACACCATTGAAGTATTTTTCAAAGGAGATTCATGATCTTCTTTGCATTTGTAGAGGAGCATGGGATAATTTGGAATATGAAAAGATATTTCCTTTTCCTGATAGTTGATATGTTCTCTATATAACGAGAGCCAATCCATTCCCATTATAGCGTCGAATTATACCAAGGGAAGTATTACGAGATTTGACGGAAGAATCTTCCCACATACGCCAATAGGAGAAGAGTCAAAAACTTGGGTTGCAATGATTTCACCACTTGGTGTTTTTACAGATATCTCTACTTCAAGGTTTCGGGGCTTCGATTCTATAGTTCTAGCAAACTTGAAAGATATAAAGGAACGCGTAGAATCAAAATCAAATAAGACTTTTTTCATTTTTGAGTGAATAGAAAGTGTACCTTGTATGACTTAATTATCATGATCCACCTCCACAGTAGTGATGGAATAAGACTTCCCTTGTTCATTTGGATTCAGTGGCTACTAACACTGATTACCCTCGAGAGCTCAAGGTTTAGTGCACTGGTTTTCATAGTGCCCTAGCACCCTACAGTTATAGCATTGAACCATGAGTGGTTATCTCCTTTCAAAAGCTGTATTCTCCTTCATTTTTGTGTATTTTAGACACTCTTTAACATGATACCCTTCTTTCCCACACGTAAATCACTTCCCCATCCCTTTGAGGCAGTTCCAATGGTGCAACTTCCCACATTTTTGGCATGTGGGTCGTTGAGTTTTCTTCCCACTTTTTTCATCAGATCCTCCATCTTGAAACTCCATATTTTGTTTCTTATCCCCATAGCAATGTGAACATTCTACAAACTCCATATCCACTTTGAGGTCACATCGAACAACTTATTCATAACTCCCAAAGTCTCAAATTGAAAGAGCCTTTCGAAGGTGTGGTTTTAATCCACTAAAGAATCTATCAATTTTTCTATCATTGTTGATAACAAAACCCAAAGCGTACCTTGAAAGCCTTGTGAAATTCACTTCATAGGTTGTGAAAAATTCTCCTTCTTATTTCTTGATCTCTATGAATTCTCTCTCCATCTTCGTACGAAGAGTTTGTGGGAAATACTTATTAAGAAACACTATCTTAAAGTATTCCCATTCCATCTCTTCAATTTCCTCCCTTGTCTTGGTGTTATTAATCAAATCCAACCATTGATCGACTTCTCCATCTAGACGATAAATGGATAGAGTCACCTTCTCCATATCAGAACAGTGAAGAATAGAAAAGATTTTCTCCATAGATTTGACCCACTATTCCGAAACTAGTGGATCAGAAGATCCACTAAACGTCGGTGGTCATTGCCGCATAAAACATTCGATAGCCAGTTGCTCCCTCTTTGGTGAAGGAGGACGTTCCCCATTATTATGGTTATTGTTCATAACCTGATATAATTGGGTAAGCATCACCATGAAGTTTTAAATTCCACCTCCCAAATCATTGGGGATTTCGCTCAGGCAATCGTTGCATTGGCCCTCACATGAGTTGTTGGCCTGATTTCTCCTGGTTCCCACCATTTTCTAAAATTGAAAAGGTAAGAACAAAACATAATCAAACAAGTAAAGAATACATAAATTATTCATTTGAACAATTTATACTAGAATCATAACATATGGTATCCCTATGTAAATATTCTTGTGTGCATTTTTGAACTTAGTCTCATGCTAGAGGTTTTCTTTAGGGTTCACTAATCCTAATTCCCAAATTAACTAAACCTTTCCTCTGATACCAACTGTAGCGACCTGAGCCTTTTCATACATTACTATTACATCATTTTAAATATAAATTACATAATAGTATTACACATTGAGTATCCAATGGTTTAGTGTCTTGAAAAAACTAGGACCATACATAACAAATACAACATCAAGCATAAACATTTATTTAATTTCTTCTTCTCTAGATTCTTATTTTCACTTGTCCTATCTTTAGTACATGTAGCCACCTGAGGATATACATAAAAAGGGGTGATATATAAGCCTAGTAAGGGGATATATAAGAACAATATAGCATGGGGTGAGCATATTCATAACATAGGCAAAGAATCATGAACATGAGAGGAAGCATTAATAAGAGACTTGAAATGTGGCAATGCATAAAAATGAAACATCATGTCTTAGTGGTTAATTACCACACATAATTTTGAACCAAGCTAGAATCTTGTTCACAAATCATTTCACATTTACTCATGAGATTCATCACTTTACCCAATGCATTGGAGCACTGTATAATTCTGGGCGCACCCGTCACATTTAAACATTCATATTGCGCTATATAATTCTGGGCGCACCCATCACATCATAACATTATCATTTATCATGCATGAAATAATGAACATATAACATAAATGAACATAATGAACCCATGAAAAGGAATTTGTTTCATCTCATAAGAACACATTCATAAACATTGGGTTTCCAAAAGAATGAGGGAATAACATACATGTTACAAGAATCGTAAAAGGTGTGTTCTTGAGAGAAGAGTTATTTTAGAAAACATTTGGTTTTTCATAAATACTATTGACAACCATGTATATCCCAGAAAAGAAAATATAATGATGAAAAAAATATTTTTAAGGAGTAACCATATCAAAAGTGGAGTGAAAGAGGAAGAACCCGAAGGTTGAAAGTTGGGTTCGAGAATTTCCCCTTACCTTGTATCCGAATGCTTACTTCTATTTAATGTCATGTATAATGAAATTATATTCATTAATTAGAAATACATAACCTTGTGTACATTAATATGGTTAATTATGGTTTCATTAAGTGATTTTATCTTCTTTTGGATGAGTTATAGAGTTTAAAAACATTGTTCGAGAATGTTCGTTTTTATGGTTTTCTTGAGCGTTTCACATGTATTCATGAATTGAAGTTTGTGTAGAACATGGGTAAACATCCAGAACATACATTAAATTTTATTAATGATATTCCAGAATTTAAAATGATCTTAATAATAATTAAATTTTATACCATGTTGATGAATCATTATATAGGAATTTAATGATGATCGTTTGGGTTAATTTGGGCGGTTTTTCGACCACAACGAACTTGTTTTGTTTACTCATCTAGTAATATATACATAAGTTAGTTCTAGAACTTAAAATAGGACATAATACATATATAATATTCTGTTTCAACCATAAAAATGGTTTCATGACCAGATCTGTAGGTAGAAATCGAAAAAGAAAACATGTCGTTCTTGAAGGTGATAGATTAACACCATACGAACAACGTTTTATTTTATAAAATAAAAGGAAGAGGAGAAGGGGGTTGGATGGTATAATATCTCATTAGTATAATAACATTAAAGTATATTTATGATACTGGAGTCACCATACCATTTGGATAATGATAGGTTGGGAGAGAATAAGAAGAGGACTTGAAATTGGAAGGGAATTAAAGGAAAGAGGAAGATAAATTACCTCTTGAATCCTCCTCTTGAGATCCTCCTTAAGGGGCCTAAGCTTGGTATTTTGATGGGACCAGAAGCTCTTGGACATAGGGGAGGGGATAGGGGAGATGATTGGGTAGAGTTTGGAAAATTCTTGAAGCTTGAGAGGTGTGGTTTGGCAAGGGGAGGGGGAGGGATTATTTATACACGAGGAGGGAGGTGTTTTTAGTATAAAATATTAAATAAAATAATATATCAAAAGTTAGACTTGTAATAGTAGTTTTTTGACATCCTAAATCATATATTAATATAATATAATTCTTTTTAGTCTTTAATTCATCTTTATAATTCTAATTAATTAATTTATTAAAAGGAAAGTGAAAGAAAGAGAAAAAGACACTTTAAGAAATCACTTTTAGACTTTAGACTTTGGAAAGTTGTTTTTAGGTTTGAAAATTGAATTTATTGTATTTTAAGGAACCATTTATGAAATTTAATATAATTTGGCCTAACCTAAAGTTATATAATGTTTATGTCATCATTTCATCATTAATGATGCAATTTAGGATACACCGCTTATGCGAAAAACTACATTTTTTACTATTCACCTGAAAATTGAAGTATTTTAGAAAAATCCAAAAATTTCACCCTAAACATTTTTAGATGTGTAGAATCCAAAAATGAAGTCCATTTTTCAAAAACAATTTTCTAAATATTATTAATTTTATATTTAATTAAAATCATAATTTACTAAAAAAAATTTAAGATTAAAACTCCTTTTATAGTGATTTCAAAAATTACGTAGGGTCTTATAAAATTATCTAAAAACTATAAGAAATTGATTTGATAATTAATGAAAACATTTTAAGAAAATACCATTTATTTTAAATTAATTATTTATAACTTGCAAAATACCAAAATGTTTACTAAGGTCAAATTGTCACTTTCTAAGATGTCTAAATTTTATTTAATTAATCATGGGTAAGGTTACTATTATGTTGGATGATTTACTATTCATAAGGGTCATATTACTATTCATACGGGTAGGTTAATATTCACAAGGGTACGTCACTCTTCACCGAAAATTATTTTTGTTTCATTAGACTCCAAAAATCCTCTTGAACACAACCGTGTATGTCATATTTTTAAAATTCCAAACACAGAAGTGACAAACTTATGTTTAAAGGTCACTTATCGCTTAGTAGTTCATTATTTTGTGTTTTCATGTTATTTTATGGCATAATTATAAGAATGAAATTTCCACTGGAAAACTTTGGGTCGTTACACCGTGTATTCATATAATCTCACTGACATATAGTCTTCCCTTATCATCAACTGATAAAGTCTTCCGGATAGGAATGAAGTGGGAAACCTTCGTCAACAAATTAATAACAACCCATAAAATGTCACTACCTCTAGGTGACCTAGCTAAAATGAATACAAAGTCCACAAAAATATCTTCCCATTTTCATTCCAAGACTAGAATCTGCTGTAGTAAGCCTGTAGATCTTTAGTGCTCCCCCTTCACTTGCTGATAGGTGGAACACCTAGTAATAAATCCTGTTATCTGAGGTTTCGGCCCAGAACACCAATACTGGTGTCACATGTATTGATACATTTTGGATATGATTAGATGAATTGTCTACTAAGAAGCATGAGAATCTCACATCAACTCCTATATCATATCTATATGAACCTAGATACGTCCATGTATATGCAGGATGTTTTCTCTGTCCACAGACCAATACGAAGGTGGGTCATCTCTTGCTATGCTCTTATGAAAAACCGAGCCTTCAGGATCTAAAAATTTATTGATCTTCACCTTCTCAAGGAGGGAAGAGGTAACCATCAAGTCTGATAGATAGGACTTCTTGTGACTATAATGAAATTCTAGATATAGCTCAGAGAAGAGGGCCATCAATTTCCATTCATTATTGACTTCCCATATGACCTATCCTTGAGTTTTCAAGATCAACACATTCGCAACCACATTTCCTTTTCTAGACATATAGTTAATATTGAAATCAAAGGACTAGATATATTCTACCCATCTTCTCTATCTACAATTCAAGTCATATTGTGTAAAAATATATTTGAGGCTCTTGTGGTCCGTATAAACCAAAAAGTACTCAACTAGAATATAGTGTCTCCAACAACATAAGGCATGAACGAATGCTACTAGATCAAGGTCATGAATCATTTAGTTTCTCTCATAATGCCTCACCTAGTGAGATCCATATGAAATTATTTTTTCCTCCTGCATTAGAAATTCTCCTAGGCCAATGCCTGATGCATCATATAATATGGAATAACATTTTCAAGGTTCCAGAAGAGTCAGAATAGGTTCCAAGACAAGCCTACCTTTTAGCTCTAGAAATTATTTTTTACACCCTTCTGACCAAATGAAATTAACACTCTTCTATATAAGAACAGTAAGAGGTGAATCAAGGAATGAGAATTCATATATAAAATTCCTCTAATAACCATCTATCCCCAAGAAAATCCATATATAAAACATGTTCTTGGGATTCTCCCAGGAAACTACAACACTCACCTTCTATGGGTCAACAAAGACTCCTGATTTTGATATAATATGACCCAAGAAGTGAACTTTTTCAGTCTATAAGTCACACTTAGTAAGCTTGGAATAAATATTATTATCTCTCAGTGTAATTAGAATGATCTCAATATGATTATCATGGTTTTTATGAGTGTGAGAGTACACCAATATTTATTCCACAAATACTATGAAAAAGGAAACTAGATAGGGGTGGAACACCCTATTCCTCAGATCCATGAAAATGAAGGCCACATTCATGAGACCGAATGACATAATGAGGTACTCATACAGACCATACCTACTACAGAAAGTTATATGAGGTATGTATGATGGCCTGACTTGCACCTGATTATATCCTAATCTTAGGTCTATCTTATAGAAGACCCTATCTCCTTGGATATGTTCAAAGAGAGCATCTATATGAGGTAGTGGATATTGGTTCTTATTTTTAAGTTGGTTAAAATATATATAATCTATGCATAAATGAAGGTTCCCATAAGCCTTCTTGGTGAAAATCATAGATAAACCCCAAGAGAAAGTACTAGGGTGTATGAAACCTTTGGCCTCTAGATCCTCTAACTACTGCTTGAGCTCCTAGAGCTTAGTAGGAACCGTCTTGTATGGAGGAATGAACACTGGAGCTTCTCCTGAAATTAGATCAATCATAAAATCTACCTCTCTATCAGAAGTTAATCTAGAAAAATCATCTAGAATGAAGTCCCTAAAACGATCTAATACTAGAGGAAATTTATCTTGATGTAAACCCTAATCCTCTATGAAGATATTTGAAATCTATGTGGTCACTCCACCTTGTCCATGATGCTCGAGCCCAACTCTTCTAGCTTGTACATGCCACTAACCATTTTATAGATAACTAACGCCCTCTAGTGATGTAAAAGACACCCAGAACCAAACAATATATCTTGAGAATGATGTTGAAACCTGTCATATCAAGAACAAAGAGGTCCCATAGAAAGGGATAACTACCTACCTCAAGGGGTAAGTCCCTACACTGGTGTATGCCCTCTAAACATAGTCCAAATGGTGTATCTAGGGTCATTACACCACATTAATACTATATTGTCATCCTGAGGCATTCAGTGATAGATAAAGAGATGAAAGAGTGTTAAAAACCTATATCCAATAAGGTAGATACTACAGTAGAGGATACTATAATAGCACATAATACTATAGATGGTTCTGTAGCTTGATCCTTATGTATCAAATATAATGCATACAACTGGCCTGATCCACGACCCTGTGCAGTAGCTGGACTACCACAATAAAAACTGCTCTATTGGAACTGCTGGTGATTAGGAGTCTGGCTATTACGACCTCAATATCCTCCCCGACCAGTCCTACTGGTTCTACTCCAACTCCCCACCTGATGCAATGTAAAATAACCTACCCTTGAAGGTGGAACTATTCCTCTATGCTCGATACTATCACCGTACCCTGGGTTATGCTCAGTGATAAGATCCTGATTAACTATTTTGTAAAAAGATGGAAGACAAAAGATATTCACCAGATTACGGACGACATAATAAAGCTCATACTCGAAGTATCTAGCACATGAAATCTCATCACTAGATAGAAGCAGTCTAAATCACTATAAATCAATGAAACATTCCAAATACTCTGTAACTAAAATAGAACCCTACTCAAGATGCATGAACTTTCTGGCTCTTTCAGCTCTTAGTGTTTGAGGAAAGAAATGGTTATAAAAAGTAGTTTGTAGATCAGCTCATACCATGCCACGATGGTGACTGACCTAGGTAACTACATCCCTCTAATGCTTGGTCGAATCACTTAGAAAGTATGCATCAAGATTGACCCTTATCACCGAATTCATATAAAAATTGTCACGAACCAGCCCGGGTCGACCCTGAACCAGTCACCCGAGCCGGTCCGCGGCAAGTCCCGAGGGGCGTTCCCGATCCCCCTGGGATGGCAACAAGTGCCGGGCATTAAAATTTCAATCGTTGGGAACGATTTCAGCCCAAACTAAAAACAGGATCAAAAGAACGAGTATAAACTAATCAAACAAACAAACACTAAAGACATAGACAAACCTACACCACGACATACCTCCACGTGACCTCACGGTCACCACCCAACTACAACCAACGTCGCTCCCACAATGAGCGACTCAAGCCAGGAAAACCTGAACACAAGGAACCTGCAACTGAAAAGGTAAAAGATAGGCATGAGCACAAAAGTACTCAGTAGGTGAGCCCCACAACAAAACCCAATGCACTGCCAGTAAATAAAGAATCTACATGACCCAGGTTTGAACTATGATGTAGAAAGTAAGTTTTCATAATGCTTTACTTGAAAAATCAAACACAAGACATATCCCTTATTATTTTGAAAGTTAGTTCCCATTCATCAGTTTTAAACTCTTTCTAAAAAGCAAAGTGTTACATTTTCAAGTTTTACACAAAGAGAGTAAAGTATTTTCATTTGAAAACCATTTTCCCAAAGTCTAACCGTATCGGCTGTGAAGGATGACTGAAAGTAAACAAGCAAGGAAAACAAGTGCAAGTAAAGGTAAACACGCAAGGAAAACCAAGTGCAAGTAAAAATAAACCAGAAGTTATCAGCAATAACCATAGGCGATCCTGAACATCCCTAGAAAACCCCTGGACGTACTCGAGTTCAGACTACTTGCCGGCATGGTACTCCACAGTCAATAACCAACTGGCCGCCCTAATAGCCAACCAGTGACACATCCCACCTGGCCTGTTCATGACTCCAGGGGGTACCAACCCGTCTAATCAGGGTTAGCAAGCAACCGTCACTCAATAATCTACAAGACGCCCAGGAACCCATGATGGTTTTAGTAACACTGTGTAAGTGGGAGACCCTCGCACGCGTGACTCATCTCACCGCACTTTCCAACCCCTTACACGGACATCGCTACACGACAACCCTCGAAGGGAAGTCCCCCTGTAGAGATTCCCTCACAAGTACATATATAAATATAAATATATGTATAATCACTTCACATTTATTAAAGTTCCAACCGGGCCGTCATGTCATTTACATTTTTAACATTTAACACTAAAACATTTCCAAAGGGATATGACACACGCCATGCCATTGAAAAGCAGAAACACACTTAGAACATTATTTAAGAAACTCAAATCAACATATTAAACCCGAAACACACTGGTTCCACAAGTAGAATCATTTTCCAATACCCAAACGCACCCACTTTTATCAAGAGCCAAACGAGCCTTAAATCATTTTTTTGAAGGAACACCATTTCTCAAATGAAATCCAAACTTTTGTTCATGCGACAAAGGAAAACATTTCTCGTCAACCAAGAACCACACTTTAAGTTTCCAAAATCAAGTTTAAAGGACATACGGTCATTTTCTCTAATCCAGGTTCTAAGAAACACCTTTTTTTTAACAATACATCTACTAATTTACACACGCTAAAAACATTTCAAAACACAATTTAACATGTCTTTCATTATTCAGGAAGAACCATCTAGAAACACTACCATGGAAGCACACAATTAAATCCAAGAAAATGCTTTTAATGAAACGCTAGAATTAAAACAACTTTTATCATCAGCAGATCACCAAACTATAGATAACTACTTAATAATACTTTTAAATTTACTGAAACTTAATAAAAAGTCAAGGAATAAATAAATTCTAATTTTAAAGGCGAGTGCAAAGGGAGACCTACCTCAAGACGTAGCTCAGAACGAAAAATGACACGGCGCAAAACTCCCGTTGCGAAGAAGGGCGCACCGTATTGCGCCGTCAAACAAGTCCTAAAACAGTAGACTGTTAAACGGGTTCACGATATTAATAACATAATAGAAATAACCATAATAAAATGTTAATATCAGTAATAATATAATAATAACATAGTCATAATAATAATTACAATAACATAATGAGAATAATAATAACAACTTAATAAAAATAATGATAATGATATGATAATAATAACAATAATAATATGACATAGTTATAATATTATCATAATCATAATAGAAATATTAATATAATAATATAAAATAATAATAATCATAATAATAATATTAATAATATGTTAGTAATTATAATTATAATAATAATAACTTCATAATATTAATATGATAACGATAATAATAATAATAATTTAGTAATAATAATAATAATAATTATAATAATAATATTAATATTAATATGATATCAATTATAATAATAATAAACCTAATAATATGATAATAATTACAATAATAATAGTAACAATAATAATAATAATAATATAATAATAATAATAATAATAATAAGATGACATTAATTATAATAATGACATAATAATAAAAAAAATATAACACAATTACAAAAATAATAAAACAAAGTTGGGGGGGTGCCGGCAACTCACCAGGTGCGAGGCGGGGGTGCGGCAAGGCGGAGGGATGCGCTGAAGATGGGGGTGGCGCGGCGGTTCGGTTGGGTTGGAGGTGCCGGTTGCAGGCCGCGGCGAGGTCGGGGGAGAGGAGGCCGGCGGAGGAGCAGCAGAGCGGGAGGCCGCGGACGCCGGAGGCAGGAGGCAGGGCCGGGACGGGGGGTGAAGGGGTCGCCGCCGGACAGGGGGTGCGGAAGGATGCCAGCACGGAACGGGGGTGAGGGCGCGGGGGAGCCGGGACGGCGACGAGGAAGCGGGGCGGTGACGGGTGGTCGGCCGGGAGCAGGCCGTTGTCGCCGGAGGCCGCGGCCGGAAGCCGGAATGACACCTGAGGGGGGGGGGGGGGGGGTCGCCGCGGCGGAGCGAAGCAGGAGGAGGGTGTGCCGGCGGTGGAGGAGGCTGGGTGTGGGGAGCGCGGAGCTGGGGGGAAGCACGCAGGAGGCGGCGCGGGCCGGCCAAACCAGCAAGGGGGAAAGAAGAAAAGAAAAAAAAACGGGGAAGGAAAGGGAGAGAGGAGAGAAGGTGAGAGAGAGGGGAAGGTGGCGGCAGGGAAAGGGATTAGGGTTAGATTAGGTGGGAAAAATAGGGTTTTCGGTTTATATATATATATATGTGATAAAATAATAATAATAATAATAATAATAATAATAATAATAATAATAAAACTTTATAATAATGATAATAATAATAAACTGTATAATAATAATAATAAAACCTAATAATAATAATAATAACAATATAAATAATAAAAAGACAACATAAAACTCTAAAATTTGAACGTCGGGCGAACACATAGTCACCCGGGACAAACGCACGGTCACCGCTAACGATGCGATGACCGCGCACTGGCGCGAAACCGCCAACACAAATAAAATTTGAAAGAAAAGAAAAAGAAAATTCAAACCGGTACCAAGAAGGAAGGAAGAAAAAAGAAAAAAAAAGTTACCTGTGGTCGGGGTGTGACAATTCTCCCCACCACAGACACTTTCTGCCCCCAGAAAGTCACCAAGCCAAAAGTCAGCCAAAATTCAAGTCTATGCTCAAACAGAACTAAAGGAACTGAAGAGAACTGAGATTCTCCGGATGACCTTACTCTACACAAGTCACACCCGACCGATTCAAGTGAAAACTGAAGTCCGAGGTTGAGGGAGAACAAAGGGGTTCTCCCCACCACAAGAGCACAACTTGTGCAGAAAAGTTGAACATCTAAATAGAAAACCCTAGGAAAAGGGAGGGTCGATGTGGGAACTCCCAACCGATTCAAACCAACTCTTATAGCACGATTAAAACAGCACCTCCGTCGAGACATTGAATCCTCGATTAGAGTTAAAAACCTTCAATACCAGGGAAAACCCATAGAAAACATTTAACCAACATCAAATTGGAGACATGATCCACCGAAGTCCACAAAGCATAACCACATCGACAACATAACTAAAATGAGGTCAACCCACACGAGAGTCAAACACACTTTTAAGAAGGACACACGATTTAGAATATTTCATTCACACGACAAGTCCGCTTAGATTATCATAGAACAAGTACATCATCACTTTATAGAAAAACAACACATTCACAACGCTGTTGAAACTTTAGTAGCAGGAAAACAAGTATGAAAAAGGTTTCTAATGGTTCCACCATCAATACGAAAAACAGAACCGGGACCAAGGCTTCACAACCCTGGGAACTCCTGACTGTGCGCGAGCTTCACCCCGAGACTTGTGGCTGGGGCTCTGATGGCTGAAGCATCTTCTGCCTCACAGTCAGGTACTGACATTCTCCCATCATAGCGTCTTCTTCAAGCGACGCTTCCTGCAAAACTTCTCCAGATGACCCAGACAGCCGCATCGATGACACGTCTTCGGAGGGTTGCGACAAGACGGCTTTAAATGCCCGAAACGACCACACTGATAACACACCATCGAACGATCTGATGAACCGGAAGTTGGGACCAAAGGGAATAACTCCTTAGGAATAGGTATCTCTGGCACCTTTTCCTCACCCGAGGGGGAAATCTTATGAACAACAAGGGATGCTTAAGTATTGACCACCCGCACATCGGAAACCAACTCAGCCAAGAAAGCTTCCTCCACCAACTTCTTGAAACAAAGGTCTTTAGAAGGGAGGACTCGCTCCTTGATATCTGGACGAAGACCCCCAGTGAAAAGAGAGGCCTTCATGAGCTCATGCGACACTACATCTGGAGAAAAGGGAATCAGTTCCTTGAAATGGTCAACATATGCCTTCACTGTCTGTTGGCCTTGTTGAATATGCACAAGCTCTCTCTTTTTCTCCAGCTTCACTTCCTCAGGTACAAACCTTTGGATGAAAACGATTTTAAAGACATCCCACGTTATTTCACCTTGAGTTAACGGTGGGGTAACCATCTTCCACTGGTCCAGAGCTGGACCCTCAAACAACCTCATAATTGCACGAACCTTAACATTATCGGGAGTTCCCAACGTTCTAAAGACACGCTCCACTCCCTCGAGCCATTTCACTGCCTCTAACGGACCTTGATCACCATGGAGAATAGGCAAAGTCTGAGAAGGACCAAAAACTGGGCATGACTTATCCGAATCCTTAGAGACCTTTCTGGGTGGCATTTCCTGAGCGACATATAAAACACAAATCCAAAACCAATATCAACCGAAGCAACTTCAATAAAAGCGCCTCCATCAAAAACAGTCAGCACAAAGACCGAACAAATGTGAACACAACCCAAAATAAAATCTCATTTTTAAATTCCCCTTTTTATTTTAGACTTTAAAACCACCCTCTTTCAAGACTTCTTTCCAAAACCAATCCATTTTCAAACCAAAAACTTTCCAAAACCGTTTTCCCTTTAATACCAATTTAGAAAACAAGGTCAATCCTTTAATTTCAAATACACACCCAGGTAATCTCATGACCCGTTGCACATGTCATTATCCACATTCCATTCATGCACGCATCAACGCGCAATTTCTATGCATTCTCTCACATGTGCAAACGTTCATAGGGAGTACCTGCGGTTTCACCCCAAACCATTCTCGACCAATTTCCAAGCAAAAACCAGTTTTTACAAACCAAAGGCTTTCAGTTTTAAAACTCATTTCATAAATTTAATCTCATTTAAAAGAAATCAGTCGATTTTTTTTTCAACAAACATTTTTCACTTCCAACGAAGCACTTACACCGACCAAAACAAAAGCAGCATCCAAAATTGCATTAACCACTGGAGTGAGGGACGAGTAGTCACGCTCAACCTAGCGACATGGTAGTGGGCCATGTCCTAAGTCATCGTCGACCACTAGGAGGAATTCAAACCGTGTACTCAGACTCCACATGGGTCACTACTCCATGTGAAATCATGACGTAACGTCGGTTTGACTCCGTTGTCATCTCTCAATCCAAGACAAACCAGAAAAGACAAGGACACAATTCCCGAACTACCCCTGGCGACTCGAGGTGCGGAACGGGCGAGGGTTCATGACGTCCTTCCCGTACCTACCTCTCGAGTCCCGACAGTCCTAATCTCCACCTACCAGACAACCCAAATAACAAGAACCACCTCTAATACCATTTTGTCACGAACCAGCCCGGGTCGACCCTGAACCGGTCACCCGAGCCGGTCCGCGGCAAGTCCCGAGGGGCGTTCCCGATCCCCCCGGGATGGCAACAAGTGCCGGGCATTAAAATTTCAATCGTTGGGAACGATTTCAGACCAAACTAAAAATAGGATCAAAAGAACGAGTATAAAATAATCAAACAAACAAACACTAAAGACATAGACAAACCTACACCACGACATACCTCCACGTGACCTCACGGTCACCACCCAACTACAACCAACGTCGCTCCCACACTGAGCGACTCAATCTAGGAAAACCTGAACACAAGGAACCTGCAACTGAAAAGGTAAAAGATAGGTGTGAGCACAAAAGTACTCAGTAGGTGAGCCCCACAACAAAACCCAATGCACTGCCAGTAAATAAAGAATCTACATGACCCAGGTTTAAACTATGATGTAGAAAGTAAGTTTTTATAATGCTTTACTTGAAAAATCAAACACAAGACATATCCCTTATTCTTTTGAAAGTTAGTTCCCATTCATCAGTTTTAAACTCTTTCTAAAAAGCAAAGTGTTACATTTTCAAGTTTTACACAAAGAGAGTAAAGTATTTTCATTTGAAAAACATTTTCCCAAAGTCTAACCATATCGGCTGTGAAGGATGACTGAAAGTAAACAAGCAAGGAAAACAAGTGCAAGTAAAGGTAAACACGCAAGGAAAACCAAGTGCAAGTAAAAATAAACCAGAAGTTATCAGCAATAACCATGGGAGATCCTGAACATCCCTAGAAAACCCCTGGACGTACTCGGGTTCAGACTACCTGCCGGCATGGTACTCCACAGTCAATAACCAACTGGCCACCCTAATAGACAACCAGTGGCACATCCCACCTGGCCTGTCCAAGACTCCAGGGGGTACCAACCCGTCTAATCAGGGTTAACAAGCAACCGTCACTCGATAATCTACAAGACACCCAGGAACCCATGGTGGTTTTAGTAACACTGTGTAAGTGGGAGACCCTCGCACGCGTGACTCATCTCACCACACTTTCCAACCCCTTACACGGACATCGCTACATGAAAACCCTCGAAGGGAAGTCCCCCTGTAGAGATGCCCTCACAAGTACATATATAAATATAAATATATGTATAATCACTTCACATTTATTAAAGTGCCAACCGGGCCGTCTTGTCATTTAAATTTTTAACATTTAACACTAAAACATTTCCAAAGGGATATGACACACGCCATGCCATTGAAAACCAGAAACACACTTAGAACATTATTTAAGATACTCAAATCAGCATATTAAACCCGAAACACACTGGTTCCACAAGTAGAATCATTTTCCAATACCCAAACGCACCCACTTTTATCAAGAGCCAAACGGGCCTTAAATCATTTTTTTGAAGGAACACCATTTCTCAAATGAAATCCAAACTTTTGTTCACGCAACAAAGGAAAAAATTTCTCGTCAACCAAGAACCACACTTTAAGTTTCCAAAATCAAGTTTAAAGGACATACGGTCATTTTCTCTAATCCAGGTTCTAAGAAACACCTTTTTTTTAACAATACATCTACTAATTTACACACGCTAAAAACATTTCAAAACACAATTTAATATGTCTTTCATTATTCAGGAAGAACCATCTAGCAACACTACCATAGAAGCACACAATTAAATCCAAGAAAACGATTTTAATGAAACGCTAGAATTAAAAAAACTTTTATCATCATTAGATCACCAAACTATAGATAACTACTTAATAATACTTTTAAATTTACTGAAACTTAATAAAAAGTCAAGGAATAAATAAATTCTAATTTTAAAGGTGAGTGCAAAGGGAGACCTACCTCAAGACGCAGCTCGGAACGAAAAATGACACGGCGCAAAACTCCCGTTGCGAAGAAGGGTGCACCGTATTGCGCCGTCAAACAAGTCCTAAAACAGTATACCGTTAAACGGGTTCACGATATTAATAACATAATAGAAATAACCATAATAAAATGTTAATATCAATAATAATATAATAATAACATAGTCATAATAATAATTACAATAACATAATGAGAATAATAATAACAACTTAATAAAAATAATGATAATGATATGATAATAATAACAATAATAATATGACATAGTTATAATATTATCATAATCATAATAGAAATATTAATATAATAATATAAAATAATCATAATCATAATAATAATATTAATAATATGTTAGTAATTATAATTATAATAATAATAACTTCATAATATTAATATGATAACGATAATAATAATAATAATGTAGTAATAATAATAATAATAATAATAATAATAATATTAATATTAATATGATATCAATTATAATAATAATAAACCTAATAATATGATAATAATTACAATAATAATAGTAACAATAATAATAATAATAATAATATAATAATAATAATAATAATAATAATAATAAGATGACATTAATTATAATAATGACATAATAATAAAAAAAATATAACACAATTACAAAAATAATAAAACAAAGTGGGGGGGGGGGGGTGCCGGCAACTCACCAGGTGCGAGGCGGGGGTGCAGCAAGGCGGAGGGATGCGCCGGAGATGGGGGTGGCACGACGGTTTGTTTGGGTTGGAGGTTCCGGTTGCAGGCCGCGGCGAGGTCGGGGGAGAGGAGGCCGGCGGAGGAGCAGCAGAGCGGGAGGCCGCGGACGCCAGAGGCAGGAGGCAGGGCCGGGACGGGGGGTGAAGGGGTCGCCGCCGGACAGGGGGTGCGGAAGGATGCCGGCGCGGAACGGGGGTGAGGGCGCGGGGGAGCCGGGATGGCGACGAGGAAGCGGGGCGGTGACAGGTGGTCGGCCGGGAGCAGGCCGTTGTCGCCGGAGGCCGCGGCCGAAAGCCAGAACGACACCGGAGGGGGGGGGGGTCGCCGCGGCGGAGCGAAGCAGGAGGAGGGTGCGCCGGCGGCGGAGGAGGCCGGGTGTGGGGAGCGCGGAGCTGGGGGGAAGCACGCAGGAGGCGGCGTGGGCCGGACAAACCAGCAAGGGGGAAAGAAGAAAAGAAAAAAAAACGGGGAAGGAAAGGGAGAGAGGAGAGAAGGTGAGAGAGAGGGGAAGGTGGCGGCGGGGAAAGGGATTAGGGTTAGATTAGGTGGAAAAAATAGGGTTTTCGGTTTATATGTATATATATATGTGATAAAATAATAATAATAATAATAATAATAATAATAATAATAAAACTTTATAATAATGATAATAATAATAAACTGTATAATAATAATAATAAAACCTAATAATAATAATAATAACAATATAAATAATAAAAAGACAACATAAAACTCTAAAATTTGAACGCCGGGCGAACACATAGTCACCCGGGACAAACGCACGGTCACCGCTAACGATGCGATGACCGCGCACTGGCGCGAAACCGCCAACACAAATAAAATTTGAAAGAAAAGAAAAAGAAAATTCAAACCGGGACCAAGAAGGAAGGAAGAAAAAAGAAAAAAAAAGTTACCTGTGGTCGGGGTGTGACAAAAATTCTCAAAGATAGTCAAGGTGACCTCTAGCCAAGATTCATAAGCCTACAAACTTCTATCCCCTGAGGAGGTGTGAGGGTGTTGCATTTGGAAATAACGAGTCAGATCAACCATCATAAGTGCATCACATGGAGAACCATGTATGGACTGCATCAGACATAGAAAACTATCTCGAACTTGAGAATCAGTGCCCAAATCAGGTACAATTGGTGGTGCCTCAAGTGGAACTCCTAGAAGTCATACTGGCAGCTCAAGGCCAACCATTTCTGGAGCATGGTCGTCACCACCTTACCAGTGCACAACATGAGAACATCGTGGTGGAATTGGTCTAAAAATTCAAAGAACACAAATCATAACAAGATTTAAGTAGATAGATAGCAACACTATCAGAAGATGAATGAAAGGAAGGGATAACTACCCATAACATACTACCCCAAATACCTGCTTATAAGGCAAGGTATCAGTAAGTGATCAAGTATAAGTTACAGGGGTTCCAGTAGATGAAGGGTCAATAGTATATTTCCTCATCATTTATCAGAAACCATTTCATTTCATTTCATATTTAATTTTCAGGTTCACTCCTTTACCTTTCATAAACATGACAAGGCAGGATAAGGGCATGAAAACATTTAATTTTAAAAGTCAAGTTTCACTATTAAGTTTTATTTTCTTATTTCCATTCACCAAGGTTCATTGAAAATGAGTTTTCATCCTAGTGAATCAGGTCCCATACTCTTTTCACTGATATTAACACCCATTTTTATTTCTAATTAAAGGCTTGATTCAGTAAATTACTCATTGGAACCCACAATGATCCATAACACCTCATGAATTGAAACAAGAAATCACTAAATCATAACTCAAAAGTAGAAAAAGCATATATACAAATCAAGGCTCACTCAAAAATCATAGGAATATCAAGCAATGTAAAGCAGTGAGATGCACCTATATGACATGGAAATATACAAGACATGTGAATACTAGGTGCCTACTATGATGAATGTAACAATGCTCCTTACCCTCATATAATCAAGCTAAGTATGACATGTAATCCCAATTAGAATAATAATTAAAAACACCACATAATATGTGTGTCACCTAATGGAAAAATGATATCAATTGTAATAGGTAAAATTAGAACAAAAATTATAATTCAGGAAACTCGGTATTTACCCCAAACATGGGTTTGTGATGACCAACCATGGATTATAAAAAAGTTACATATAATTCATAATCACCAATGTATTGTCTAAAAATAGTAAAGTAATAAAAAAACCAGCTCTGATACCACTTTGTGATGTTTGAGACCCAAATTCCACTTAGGAGTGCCTCGAGCCTGGTTGGCCACATGACCTCAATCACATATCCCTAAACGTATGATACTGCTGACTAGCAGTAAGGGACTAGGGTGTGTCCATGGGAAAAATATGCCCTCATTACTAGAGAGAATCACAACATATTAGTAATATAATATGATATAAGTAAATAGCATAAGTAGTGTAATAGTGAACAATACAACAGAATCATACATGAGTAATAAACAATAACTAAATCAACTGGAATAATTGATATAAATATAAAAAAGATGATGATGACATGTATGTATCTAAAAAGATGGAAAATAGGTATACAAGAAGTAGGAAAGCATGTTATAAAAATTTATAAAAAAGGAATAAAAAACTATCCCCAACATCCCAAGCTCCAGCTCAATCATCTACTATTAGATTGATCATACCACGATTCACTGTTTTATTCCACTCTTACACCGCTATTTTAAACTAGTTTTGTAATGAATATTCCAAATATATTAATAAATTTTACTTTATATTTGAATCAATTAATTAATTTTAATCAATATTAGAATGAGCGATGTTACTTGTTTTTATTATTTCAATGTAGGTGGAGGTGATTTGGAGGGCCCTTGATGAAGTGGAAGAAAAATGGGCCAAAATTGCATGGATCCATGGACATCTGTCCAATGTTTTGCATAGTACACGAAATAATTGTATCCAAATGGTCTGAAATTTTGTGTACCTGTCCAAAATTTAATAGGCTACAGTTCATATTAAGGAACAAAATTATGATTCGGCTTATAAGGGTCCCATCCGAACTAATCTGTCCAAGCCACCGAATATGGACCAAGTCAGATGCGATGTTCTGTATTTTATTAATATCTAGAGATTTAGTTGTCCAAATGGTGCCAAACTTTTAGTGGATAAATCCAAGATGTGAGGATAAAACTTTTCTATTTTCTCCAAAGTGAGATAAGGCTGTCTAAAGGCTGAAATTCATGGTACAAGTGGATTGAAGAAATCTGTGTGCCTAAAACCACCTTCCAATTTTCCTATAAAATGGAACCTTGGGCTCCCCATTTGCAAGTTCGGCCAAGGAGTGAAGTGATGAATATTTGGAGTCCTAGAGGAGTCTCCTAATCATCTTGGAGGTTCTGGAGGCCCCTATCCTCATAGGGGGATCAACAATGAAGAAGGAGTTCCACCCGAGCTTCCTCCTCCACCCGATGTCGAGCTAAATGGTGGGAATTCATTGTGAGGGAGCTACACACATGTCAAGGGAGTTAAAATGCATATATTAGCTACTGGTTTTGATTAATTTGGGTGTTAAAACATTTCTTTCCATGTATCTTACATACTTTAATATTTTAATTCTTGTTTTGATGCGTGCGGATGAGATGCTCTTAATTTCTAGCCGATCAGTGTGAGGTTTTGAGTGCGTGACTTGTGTTGTTCCGATTGGGTAACACAAGAATCCTTTTCTTACCCACTTTCTTGAGATTTAAATCTTATTTGGAATCTATTATTACATTCATAAGTTCTAGACCTTGACAATACAATTGTTATGTCAAGGTTTGGTTCTTTAAGCAATGAAATAATGGCTTAGGAATTAATCGAGATTCCAATTAATTTCAACCAAAGAATTAATCCAACCTTAAATTAATCTCCAAGAATGATGAACTTGAAAGTGTGTAGTGAACTCAAAATTAACCCTTTTATCTCATAATTCTAAAACACCACTTTTTATTAACTATTAAACTCTTTAAATCAATTCATTTTCTTTAAACTATTTTAAAGCCACCCCTCTTTTAGCACTTCTTATTAAAAACGCACACTCTGAACCCACCAACGCTCCCTGAGAGATAACCTAGGGTCTTACATAGACTATAAATCAACCTTAAAATATAATCAATTTGATGTGTCATGACACCACGACCAAATTTTGGCACCGTTGCTGGGGAGCGCTTTAGTTTTTTGTGCGTGTTTTTGATATTTTTTTTGTAATTTTTGTGAATATTTGTTTGTTTTATCTTCTACCTTTGCATTTATTTTTGTATTCTAATTTATTTATTATTTAGGTTCTGTGTATGACCTGTTTTAATCTGGGAGACCTACAAACTTTCGAACCTGAACCGGAGAGGATCCTACATCAATGAAACCGAGACACACAAGACAACACTTTGAAGGAGGAGACATCACATCTTAAAATTATTCTTGATCCTTCTTCTTCTTCTGAAACCAAAGTTAAAAATGAAAATAACTTGTATAACATGGCTGAAAATAATAGAACACTAAAATAACTAAACTTTCCTGATGTTGATATCCGACCCAATTACATTCAATTACAAGGCGAGGCACCCAATTTTAAACTAAAATCTGGTTTAATTCATTTATTACCAAGATTTCATGGACTGCCTGGAGAAGATCCACATAAGCATTTAAAAGAATTTCATACTATGTGTTCAACATTAAAACCTACTAATGTGGATGAAGAACAAGTAAAACTTAGGTAATTTCCATTTTCATTAGAAGACACGACTAAATATTGGTTGTATTATGTTAATTCACCTATTAGAGGTTGGGCGGACATGAAACAACTTTTTCTTGAAAAATACTTCCCAGCCTCTCGAACTACAACAATAAGGAAAGAAATATGTGGGATAAGAAAATCTCAAGGAGAAACCCTTCATGAATATTGGGAATTCTTTAAAATATTATGTTCAAGTTATCCACACCACCAAATAAGAGATCAAATTTTAATACAATATTTTTATGAAGGTTTAATTCCAATAGATCGTAACATGATTGATGTTTCTACAGGTGGTGCACTAGTGGATAAAACCCCAATCGCTGCAAGGAACCTAATTGATACCATGACATAGAACACTCAACAATTCAGTTCAAGGTCCAGTGTACCCATTCGAGGTGTCCATGAGGTGCAAAGTACTGAATTCGAGAAGAAGGTGGACAAAAAGTTTGAAGAGGTAAGTACCCTTCTACGACAACTTTCTCTTTCCCAAGGGAAATTCCAATCTCCTCCTCCCATACATTGTGGTATATGCTCTTCTGATACCCACTATTCTGACCAATGCCCCCAATTGAGAGAAACTTCTGAGAGTTGTGAGGCAATATTCCCAGGAAGCCCCTATAACCAACCCATTAGGCAAGAACCTTACTATCCATCCAACCCTGGGTGGAAAGACAACCAAGCCTATAGGCAAGGGGTGTATTCAAACTAGCCTCATCAACCATGGAACCAACCAGGTCAAAGTATTCATCAACCACCACCACCTAGAAATTTTCAACCACCCCAAAGGCCTTTCCAACAACCCCCTCCAAAACCCGAGCCTAGCCTAGAATATATGATGAAACAAATGGCTGCCAATAATCTCCAGTTCCAACAAACCACCCAAGCAGCCATACAAGACCTAAAAACCCAATTAGGCCAACTAGATAACTCAGTGGGTGAAATACAAAGCCATGGGTATGGTAAACTACCATCTCAACCACTTTTCAACCCTAGGGATAAGGGAAATGTTATTTCCATCACCCTTATGAGTGGAACTCAACTAAAAATCCAAATGAACCCTCCATTAGAGTCATCCTCTCCTAAGGAAACCACCATCCCAACCACTGAAAAATGTTCAAATGAGGTGGAACCTTGTCTTGAGAGAAGTCCTACCAAAGGAAAGAGTGTGTCTATTGATGAGTTACCAAGCCCAAGCATTACTCTTCCATTTCCCCAAAGAGCCACCCAACCAAGGAAACAAAAGGAAACTAAACTTGATAAATAAATCTTGGAGACTTTCAAAAAAGTGCAGGTTAACATTCCATTGATTGATGCTGTGAAGAAAATTCCACGTTATGCTAAGTTTATAAAGGATATGTCTACACATTAAAGGAGACTTCGTGGTGATGATAAGGTAAGTTTGGGGAGGAACGTCTCAGCATTGATACAACCATCGCTTCCAACCAAGTGCAATGATCCTGGAACATTCTCAATTCCATGTAACATAGGGGAGTATTCTTTTTCTAATGCTATGCTTGATTTGGGTGCCTCTATTAATGTGATGCCTCACTCTGTTTACTCTTCTTTGCAGGTCGGCGAACTAAAGCCCACAGGAATAGTTGTTTAGCTAGCAAATTGGAGTACGACACACCCTTCTGGTGTGTTAGAGAATGTTCTTGTGAGGGTTCAAAATTTAATATTTCCTACTGATTTTTATGTGCTAAAAATGGAAGATGATAGGGTGAATAGACATGCCCCAATTATATTGGGGATACCTTTCTTGAAAACCACCAAAGCTATAATTAATGTCCATAATGGTACATTATATATGGAATTTGGTGGTGACATAGTCCATTTTAACATCCTTGATTCCATGAAGCACCCCTCAGAAGAACATTCCTCTCTCTCGGTAAATTCAATTGATGTACTCCATTCCCCTAAAATCACTTCATTTGTTTCCCCTGATCCCCTTTCTGAATTTTCCTCTTTGATTGTAATTCTTGGTAATGAATCATGTGTTGATTGTTTTAGTGCTCTAGAAAAGTTTCATGCATGTTTATTAATTGATAATTTCTTGAACACGGAGGATCACATGACCATCGATGATACTTCTACGCTTGTAAAAGATAATTCCTCATCTGAGGATGATATCATTGAGCAGTTAGATGAGATTAGTGACCTCTCACTTTCACACACACTCCCATCAATCCAAAATCCACCTGAATTGGAACTAAAGCAACTACCTCAAGATTTAAAATATTCATATCTTGAGAATGGAAACAAGTTTCCCGTCATCATTGCTAGTTCACTCCCTCCTGAGTATGAATTGCGACTACTTGAACTTTTGAGGAAGTATAAACAAGCATTGAGATGGACACTTGTAGACATTCCTGGTATTAGCCCATCAATTTGTACACATCATATTTTATTAATTGATGAGGCTAAACCAGTGAGGCAAGCACAATGTCGACTGAACCCAAACCTCTTAGAAGTAGTTAAAAAAGAAGTAAGAAAATTATTGGCTACTGGAATCATTTACCCCATCTCTGACAGCCAATGGGTCAGTCCCGTTCAATTAGTTCCTAAAAAAACTGTCCTAAGAGTAATTAAAAATAAAAATAATGAATTGGTTCCAACTCGTGTGCAGAATAGTTGGCGTGTCTGTATAGATTATCACCGACTAAACCAACACAATAGGAAGGACCATTTCCCCTTGCCATTCATTGACCAAATGTTAGAGAGGCTAGCGGGGAAGTCCCATTACTGTTTTCTTTATGGGTATTCTGGATACTTTTAGATCCATATTGCCCTCAAGGATTAGGAAAAGACAACCTTCACTTGATCCTTTGGAACATTTTCCTATAGAAGGATGCCATTTGGCCTGTGCAATGCTCCGAGTACTTTCTAGCGATGTATGGTTAGTATTTTTTCAGATTATCTGGAGAATTGCATGGAAGTTTTCATGGATGATTTTACTGTTTATGGATCCTCTTTTGATGAATGTTTAAGTATTCTTGGTTCTGTCCTACATCGCTGTATTGAAAAGAATCTTGTATTAAATTATGAGAAATTCCATTTCATGGTGCGACAAGGTATAGTTTTGGGACATGTCATTTCTATGGCTGGTATCCAAGTAGATAAATAGAAAGTGGATGTCATTTATTCCCTACCATTCCCTAAAAATGTACGTGATGTGAGGTCTTTCCTAGGTCATGTTGTATTTTATCGACGTTTCATTCGTGACTTTAGTAAAATTGCACTCCCTCTCTCTAGATTACTCCAAAAATAAAAGGAATTTGTTTTTGATAAGGAATGTGAAGAAGATTTTAATAAGTTAAAATGGAGTCTCACATCACCCCCGGTAATCCAACCACCTCGGTGGGATTTACCATTTGAGCTCATGTGTGACGCCTCTAACTATGCAGTTGGGGAAGTATTATCACAAAGGGTCGATCGATCTCCACATGTCATTGCCTATGCCTCACGTACTTTGGACCATGCCCAAGAAAACTACACCACCACTGAAAAAGAATTTATTTCCATTGTGTTTTCCTTGGATAAATTCAGGTCGTATCTTCTAGGGTCCAAAGTAATCGTTTTCTCAGACCATGCAGCCCTCCAGTATCTTATAAAGAAACCGGAAGCCAAACCACATCTCATTCGTTGGATGCTCCTCCTTCAGGAATTAAATCTAGAAATTAGAGATAAAAAAGGAGCATAGAATGTGGTGGCAGACCATATCAGTAGGATCCTCCCATCCTTAGACATTGTCTCATCCCCCTATATTCCCATTAATGACATGTTTCCTAATGAGAAATTGTACAAAGTAAAAGATACTATTACCTAGTATGCTGAAATTGTAAATTATTTGGTAGCATCTTACATTCCTACTGATTTAAAAAAAACCAAGCCAGTTGTCTAAAACACGAGTCTCATTGGTACATTTGGGATGACCCCTACCTTTGGCGCACATGTAGCAATCAGGTCCTTAGGCGTTGTGTTCCCAATAGTGAGTTTCAGTCTGTCCTTAGATTCTACCACACTCTTGCTTGTGGGGGCCACTTTGGTCCCCAACGGACTGCTCTCAAAGTTCTTGATTTCGGTCTCTTTTGGACAATACTTTTTCGGGATGCCCATGAATTTTTTAAATCTTTTCCTCATTGTCAAATAATGGGTAATTCCTCTAAAAGGAATGAAATTCCACAATAACCCTTGCTCTTTCATGACATTTTTTTATGTTTGGGGCATTGAATTTATGGGGCCATTTCCCAATTCTTTTGGCAAATTGTACATTATTTTGTCCATTGATTACGTATCAAAATGGGTAGAGGCACGGGCCACAAGGACAGATGATTCAAAAACAGTTGTAGAATTTTTGAGAACTCAGATCTTTTGTAGGTTTGGATTACCTAGGTTCATCATCAGTGACCAGGGTTCTCATTTCTGAAACCGAACAATGCAATCACTTTTGCGTCGGTATGGGGTCGGTCATCGAGTATCTACTGCGTATCACCCACAGACTAATGGTCAAGCCAAGGTTTCAAATAGAGAGGTAAAAAAAATTCTTGAAAAAATGGTCCAACCCAATAGAAAATATTGGATTCTTCAACTTGATGATTCATTATGGGGCTACCGTACTACTTTTAAAACTCCCATTGGAATGTCACCCTATCATCTTGTGTTTGGAAAGAGTTGTCACCTCCCTATTGAGATTGAGCACCGGGCCTACTGGGCCATCAAACAATGAAATTCTAATCATTCTGGTGCAGGTGCTCAAAGGAAGTTGCAGATTCAGGAGCTAGAGGGAATGAGAAGAGATGCATATGAAAACTCTAAGATTTATAAGGAAAGAACCAAGGCTGCCCATGACCGTATTATCCTTCATCGTCAGTTCCATATTGGGAAGAAGGTCCTCCTTTATAATTCAAGGCTAAAGTTGCATCCTGGTAAGCTTCGTTCCTGTTGTTTTGGACCATACACTGTTACTAACGTCTCTCCATTTGGTGTTGTCCAAGTTCAAAATGAAGAAACCAAGAAAACATTCACTGTCAATGGACAGCAGCTGAAGAACTTCCATGAATCCATTCCGGAGTCCCCGAGGGAGGAAATCCATGTTCAAGAAGCAATATATGAATGAAAACCACCAGGTTTTATCCTCCCTTTCCACACCCTCTTTTCTTACAGTGAGGACACTACACATTATAGGTGTGGGGGGATGGGTACATTCCTGGGTTAGATAGAAATTTTCATCATTTTCTTTTTTTTCGCCTTCTTTATGGTATTTTCACTTTTTCCTATCTTGTTGAGTTCATTAGGTTTTCCATTTTCTTTCTTCTTTCTTCTCTTTTTCGCCTTCTTTATGGTATTTTTATTTTTTCCCCATCAAAAATTTCAAAGTTCCATGATTCGGTGACCATAAAGTGGGGAAAGTAAAAATACCATAAAGAATGGTGAAAAAGAGTATCTGTATGAATTTAACATCAGGGAGTGATTTTTAGTGAATTGGTTTTCTGTCAATGATATAAATGGTTGTACCATTGTGAAACATTTGAGATGATTAATTCCCCTTGTGTGAGTAGTTTTGGGAAAACTATGTCACTAATATCTCCATACATTTTTTCACCAAACCAAGAATTATGAATATTTCTTACTTAATATAAGGTAAATATATGTTAGGTTAATATTTTTCATCTTTAAATGATATTTTCATTAGTTCGTTCCTTATACGATTTGTTTCATTACTGTACCAGATTGACCTATGCGTGTGTACCTAATGTCCGACTATTGTACGCCCTCAAAAAAAATTAGTTGTGTCTTGGGCAGGTCAAAAACCACCCCTCTTCAACCTTTGATCTTATTATAACTATTGAAATTAGTGTCGTGAGGAGATCAAACAAGGGTTGAGAGATGAGTGTGAGATTTGTTCCAAATGAAACTTCAAAAAAAAAAAAATACAGTAAATGAGGGGAGTGATGAAATGTGAAACATATGGGGATATCTAGGTCAAGATATTAAGGTTTGACTTCTGGGAATGCTTAAGTGAGTGGGTCTTGAAATATGATTGCAAAGGATATAGGGCAGGTTCGGTGGACAAAATCATTTAAGCTGAAAAATGTTAAAATAACCTATATTTATTGGATAACAAGTGGAAAGAATAGCATGGAATGGTTTTCACACACACACATGGAGAGTTAGTTTCATGGTTGACTTTTTAATTCCTTGATCAATTTGGTATCATGAATCTTTTGGAATTTCACTATGATAAGATTTATGAGATATCTTTTTCTATTTTCACTAGGAAGAACTCCTTGGTGTGGTTCGTGCATTGATCACATTAATTTGGTGAAATAAAATTTCCTCAAATATTAAATCTTCATGATGTTTGAAATATATATATATGCATCATTTTATTCAGATATGTGACATTTCCCAAGAGTGCAAATGTTTAGGTGTGAGGGTGTGATCGTACCACGATTCACTGTTTTATTCCACCCTTACACCGCTGTTTTAAACTAGTTTTGTAATGAATATTCCAAATATAATAATAAATTTTACTTTATGTTTGAATCAATCAATTAATTTTAATCAATATTATAATGGTAAATGTTACTTTTTTTTATTATTTCAATGTAGGTGGAGGTGATTTGGAGGGCCCTTGATGAAGTGGAAGAAAAATGGGCCAAAATTGCATGGATCCATGGAAATCTGTCTACTATTTTGCATAGTACACAAAATCCGTGCATCAAAATGGGCTGAAATTTTGTGGACCTGTCCAAAATTTAATAGGATACAGTTCCTATTAAGGAACCCAATTCTGATTCGGCTTCTAAGGGGCCCATCAAAACTGATCTTTCCAAGACACCGAATATGGACCAAGTCAAATGCGGTGTTCTGTATTTTATTAATATCTAGATATTTAGTTTTCCAAATGGTGCAAAACTTTCGGTGGAGACACCCAAGAGGTGGGGATACAACTTTTCTATTTTCTCCAAAGTGAGATAAGGTTGTATGAAGGCCGAAACGCGTGGTACAAGTGGATTTAAGAAATATGTGTGCCTAAAACCACCTTCCAATTTTCCTATAAAATGGCACCTTGGGCTCCCCATTTGCAAGTTCAGCCAAGGAGTGAAGTGCTGCCAATTTGGAGTCCTATAGGAGTCTCCTAATCATCTTGGAGGTTCTGGAGGCCCCTATCCTCATAGGGGGATCAACAATAAAGAAGGAGTTCCACCCGAGCTTCCTCCTCCACCCGATGTCGAGCTAAACGGTGGGAGTTCATTGTGAGGGAGCTACACACATGTCAAGGGAGTTCCAATGCATATATTAGCTATTGTTTTGGAGTAATTTTGGTGTTAAAACATTTTTTTCCATTTATCTTACATACTTTCATATTTGAATGCTTGTTTTGATGCGTGCGGATGAGATGCTCTTAATTTCTAGCCGACCGGTGTGAGGTTTTGAGTGCGTGACTTGTGTTGTTCCAATTGGGTAGCACAAGAATCCTTTTCTTACCCACTTTCTTGAGATTTAAATCTGCTTTGGAAGCTCTTATTCCATTAATAAGTTCTAGACCTTGACAATACGATTGTTATGTCAAGGTTTGGTTCTTTAAGCAATAAAATAATGGCTTAGGAATTAATCGGGATTACAATTAATTTCAACCAAAGAATTACTCCAACCTTAAATTAATCTCCAAGAATGATGAACTTGAAAGTTTTTAGTGAACTCAAAATTAATCCTTTTATCTCATAATTCTAAAACACCACTTTTTATCAACTATTAAACTCTTTAAATCAATTCATTTTCTTTAAACTATTTTAAATCCACCCCTCTTTTATCACTTATTATTAAAAACACACACTCTGAACCCACCAACGCTCCTTGAGAGACGACCTAGGGTCTAACCTAGACTATAAATCAACCTTAAAAATATAATCAATTTGACGTGTCATGAAACCACGACCATATATCCATCCAAAAAATAACAAGCAATCAAGTGTCCAAATCCTTACACTTCCCTTTGCTGACACGTAAATACATATCATCTTCCGAGGTACCAAAGGCACCCAGATAGGGTGTGAGATAAATCTCATTAGTCCATCACCAATGGTGTCTATAAAATAATATTTGTGTGATATAAACTAAAACATCTCATGAATGAATTTATATAAAAGTAAAGTAGTATAGTAAATGTAAATACCCAAGTACCTGCTTCATCCCTTGGATGGCGTCTGAACATACAAACAATTAATTTGTTAATTAATTTCTAGTTTATATAAATAGGTCACATGAGGGATATCCAACACTGAAATCACCTCATGATAGTAGTAGTAGTGTTTCTAAGATGTAACAAAGAAACCATGATGATTATACTAATGAAGAGGTTCTAAGGTAAACACCAAGGTAACCTGTAATGATAATTATAATGAAAGGTTCCAAGGTAGTAACCAGGGAAACCTAGACCTCAAGGGTCTCTAACTCAATAGTAACTACAGCTTGGATAAGGGTAAGAGTGTAATCTAAGGAGCATCATCCAAGTAATTCCACAATAGAATGATCTAGTTGAGTCTAAGGAGTACATCCAAGGTAAAATGAGATAAGCTATGTCTAGGACCAAGGATGAAACCAAGGAACCTCATATCCATAGAATCCATGCTAGATCCAAGGAGTGTATCCAAGGAATCCAATAAGAGTAAAGGAGGGATCCTACGATGTCATATCGGGCATCCACTTATAAAAATGGATCAGGTTCGAAGGTGGGTCTCAACCAAGGCAACCAAAATCCTTAAATCATAATGGTGACCTTGTGTTCACATGGAATTACCTTAGTAATCCAAAGGATAACTCAATTCAGGCCCTTCCTATAAGTATTTCATGGTACATGAGTAATTAGGCACCTTACATTTAATTCATTTAAATCAATTAGGCCATTTAGTAATTATACCATTTAACAAGTCAAAGGTTTATTCCATGCCTTTCATAAAAGTGATAAGGCATCTCAAGACATGTAACCATTTGGTCAATTAATTTAGGTCATAATCATTTAATTAAAGTCATTGGGTTTAATCCTTTACTTTCATTAGTGTGAAAAGACCAAAAGGTATATGCAACCATTTTGTTAAATCTTTTAATCCACGATCATTTAACTTGATTCAATCTGTTACCTTCCACCGTGAGTGGAAAGGGGTGCTAAGTCATTCAACCAACCATTGGTATTCATGAATTTAGCCAAGACATACCTATACAATATACTTTCCATTTACATTTAATTTCCATTCATTAAATTAAACACTTACCTTAGGTGGGTCAAGTGGAAAGGGGCCATGATACTAGTCATCAATCAATTAATTTTTTATTTAATACAAGGGGGATTATCATTAGAGTGGTCAAGCTCAAAAACATCTGAACGAAGGCTCAAAAGTGTCAAAACACTAAAAACCCAAATATGGCATATCACCCTACATGAGGTAGTTGGAGTTGTGGATACAACCACAAAAAATGAATTACATATACGACAAGGGTTATGGTACACGATCCTAATGGCTATAAGAATGACATATTAATTCAATAAATGATACCCGATGAAATCAGTGTCATGACACAATAATTTTCTAAATGACAGAAATTGAGAAATGAGTTATAAATCACCTACCTAAGGCTCGTATAAATCTCCTCATACAATATAATCCTCTAGTTTGGCCTGGATTGGAGTATATCTAATTAATGTATCTTTGCCCTAAAATTGGGTAATATGATCATGTATCTAAATAGCACCATATATAGAAAGAAGAACAATGTAATATTAAAAAGGAATTGAGAACGTACCAATGCGAATCAAATGCGATAGATGGTGCTTCGATCAGACTCTAGATGGATGGTAGATCTTAATTCCTATAAAAGGCTTCAAAAATATCAAGAAGAGGGAGATGGTAGGGGTTACCTGATGAAACAAAAGGAGAAGAAGGGTTTAAGAAAATAATTCATTAAGGAAAAATAGTAATTTTTTCCCAAAATTTTCCTTCACACGGTTTGTACACATGTTTTTACAAACCATGAGCCAATCGTGCACGAGTAGATGTAGAAAGGGGTATACCACATGGTTAGGGAAACCGTGTGCCAACCATGCGAAATTCCACTGTCAAAATTGTAGAAATTTTCACACAGATGTCAAACCCAAATTTCATGGTTAGATCAAACCATGAGCCTTATTCCAATCCACTATCTAGCCTTGTATGGTTTACAAAAACCATGTGTCCTACCTCACACAATTTAAACTAACCATGCAATTGGCTATTTTCCACTCAAAAGCCAGGTTATGGGCTCCAAACAATCCCCAGACACCCCTGAGACCTTTATTAACTCATTAGTAATCCACATTAGGTCCATAAAAGTAAATTAGACCTAAATTTAAAGGATCCACACCTGATTAAAAAACTAGGTTCTTACATACACAATGTGTATGACAACAACATGCAATGTAATCTGAAAGGATGTGTACTAGGTTAGCCTGATCTACATGTGGTGTAAAATAAATGAACCACATATAATTATTGATTGAGGTTTTATGTATCCAATGACATGAATAGATACGATGCACATGGAACATGCTGTATACTCTAGCTACATGCTGTGTAACCTAGTCTTACCGGCCAGAAATTCTTGGCACTTCCCAATGGAATCTCCGAATATTCTTTATCTCTTCTTAGTCCTTTAAGAAAATTAAATCATGAATGATGATAATTAAAATGTAAAAGGAATGTTAATTTAAATGTATTAAATAATTAATAATTATTGAAATTAAAATCTAACCACTATTGATTATATAAATCAAAAATCAAATAAAAAATTATAAATTTGAAACACAACTACTCTGATACCACTTATTGGTTTTGGAAAAAATGTAAGCACTATGGTGGGAAATAAACCAAAAGGTTTTAGTTAGATATGAAATATCATTCACAATATTTTACATTACATGAACATCGAGACCGATTTTTTTCCCAATAAATATTGAATTAAGAAAACTTGGAATTTGGTGAGGATCTTTGTAGGTTAAATTTATAACCAATTTATTTATATCAGAAAAAAATTACCTTATCTTATGTTATATTATTGGATGATGTTGTTTATCTTTTGAAAGAACCATTTCAGATTACCTTTGTTTCACTGTAAGGATCCAAGTGTAGGATCCCTCTAGCGGTGACCCACACACGCTCCTTTGACATTTGAACGACACTGATTGATTTTTAGGTTCTAGAATAGTGAATCGAACATATTAAATTGTTTGTATTGATCACTATAAGGTATTTTAGGATTGAATGGGTTCTTATCATTCTTGATAGGAGGGATGAGAAATTTGAGAGAAAAGTCCATTGTGCATAATGATTCTCAATTCTCAATTAAACCTACACAATATACATATCCATCTATTTATAGAGATAGGGTTTAGATTAAATTATCATTTAATTGCGTACCAAACTTTAAATAATATAATAATAATTTTTTAACCCCAAGCCATATAATAATAATAATATTTTTATTTAATTACATCGATAACTTGGGCAATGAAAAATATAATTTTTATGGCTTGAAATTTTTTTATTTATCATCAGATGTGATCTTGGTCTTCTCGAACTCCCTGACATTTATTTAATACACAAATAAATATTTAATTAAATATTTTATTCATAAATAAACATTTTATTTACAAACTAATGAATAAATATTTATTAAATATTCAATAAATATTTATGATTGATAAAACATGAATAAAATTATTCCTTGTTCTTGAGAATAATATTTATTTCATTAATTAAATTCAAATAGAATTTAATTGAGGACAATAAAAAAACTTAGTGTATAAACCTCTAGGATTATTTATCTTTGGTATTAATTGGTCTTGCCTAATGTTCAAGATTACTGTCTTGAAATAGGTCAAGGAACCCAAGAGAAAGAACTTAATGTTGAAACATTGACAACCACATATGAATTCTTACTGTGTAATATAATCCATTTTCCAAAATATATCATCAAATAGGTTTCAAATCCGCATCACTAACCTATATGATTGATATGTTTCTATTTTAATATATAAAATAAAATTTCCTTTCACCATGGGAAAAGAATTTAATGCGACAGTTTTATTCCAATCAATGGGATGAGATACTGGCATCCATAAAGAGGAAAGGAAAAAATCCTTCCTTGAATTATTCATTAATAACACATCTCTCATGATGCATCCAACATATCCAAATTTTCCATAAAATTTATCATCATGGTTCAAAAAATATATTTAAGTATGCGAGTCATAATATTTATTAATAATAATCTTAAAATCTATAAATCATTACACATGCTCACAAATAGAAATATCTGATAACACCAAAACATGCATAATTCATACTCGCGGGTCTATTCTTACAATATCCCATCTTAGAGATTACCAAGTGTGAAATTTATGGGAAAAATTCTCATCCGCTTATGAGTACTCACACTTGACAGTCTATATACTATATGCGTTATCATATTATGTTATCTGAATATAGAACTACATTTAAGAATACCTTCATAGCACTTCATGGTTATCATCATAGCAGGAAACTTTTATGATATTATCAATGCTAAAAATACTCTAGTACATAATCACATCAATATGATGCAGAAGAAAAATCAATATGTGTTAATATATTTATATTAATCTTCACTTCTTTGAATATACATGTAATCTAAAGTACAAATTAGTTTGTTTTAGGGAACTAAATCTGACACACTTTTGTTTAATGTTATATATTCAATTGTTATTTTTTTAGTTTGACCCATATGTCGACATTATATTTTGTGTAACCCTCTTAGAAAGTAGTGACTAGAAGAGGGGAAGAGGCTGTGAAATTTGGATGAGTAGTTAACTTTTTCTAAATATTGCAATCACATACTATTGAAGAAGGGATTATTTGGAATATCAACACATCATTGATATGTCATGCTTGGATGTAGCCTAGTACAAGTGAACCAAATAAAATCTCAGTATAAGTACTTCTTTATTTATCTATATTTAGTTGTGCTTGTGTGTGATCACCATGGAATATTCAAGGTGTATTTTAAAACATGAAGATAAGATCCAGTTAAACTTGAGTTAAGAAAAAATTTCAAGTCACCTTAAATCACCGCCCCCTATTAGGGTGTATAGTGGGACCTTAGGTTACAAAAAGTGGCATCAGAGCCAATATTATTTATTATGTAATATATTAGAGAAATATATTATCACGTATAATACTATGAATTATAAGGGAGTACCCTTTATTATAGTCATAATTATCAAGTGTGGGAGAATAGAATGAAAGCTCATTTATAATCTATTAGGATTTATTTTTACTCAATAACAGTTCATATAATCCAAGTAAGTTATTTATTTCACAACAAAAAAGAATAATTTTGGAAAAACTTTATAATATTTATAAAGGTGACAATAAAGTGAAAGAGGTAAATATGAAATTTCTTCACAGTAGATTTAATGACTTGAAGACGAGTTCAAGTTAAAATTTTGATAGTTTCTTCAACCATATTATTGAATTTGTTGGATATATTTTTGGACTTGGACATGAGATAAAATATTTTTATATAGATAAGAATATTATATGAATATTACAACCAATTTACAATCAAAAAGTTTTGAAACTTTAAGAATTAAATTTTGAGGAATTATCTCTCGATGGTCTACACAACAAAATGGATGCATATGAAATGGGAGTGAAGTCAGAAAGTTATTCAAAAAGTTAATCTAAATAAATGGAATTCAAATCTATAGAGAAGTAATAGATTCAGGATATTAAAATTAAAGAATATTTCATTGAATATTTCTTATCTCTCGTAGTAAGGAAGTTTAAGAGAGGAAAATGACGATTTGAGGGTCAGCTACCACTAGACTATTTTCATTATGGAAAGGTTGAAAGCATCACTTCCAGGTGTCTGAAAATATTTTATAGAGAGTATAGTGAGTTTGAATTCACAAAATAAAAAATAATGAAGTTCTCCCCTATAAGTAACTTTAATTTAATAAATTCAAGTAGAAATAAGTTTCAGAGAAAGATTCTAGTAAGAAAATAGGATGATGATGTCGAGGAAGATCCTTTAGAATGTGTTGATACTAATTTTATCTCATATGTAGAATATTTTATGATGAATAAGTGGAAAAATCTAAAATTGAAGTAGAAGAGGGTGATAAACCATAGGGAGTTTTTGATCTCAATGTATAATTGAAAGGGTCTCTTTAGGATCTTGACCTATAGATAAATATGAACAAAAATATAGGAGTATTTCTAAAGGAATACTAAAGTTATATTAATGACCTTGAATGAAGAATTGATCACTGAGAAAAAGTACTAGAAGAAGATTAAAATGATCGAGTGAAGCCTGAAGATGTAGTGAACTATATTTTAAAGATTGAGGAACATGAAAAGGTCATTAATTATCTTAATATTTACATAAAATATAAATCTAAGAGGATTGAAACACTTAAAGAGGAAGTTGTATCTTTGATAAATAAGCATGATTTTGAAATAAAGATAGATGATTCAAGGAAGAATATATAGTTTTGAAAATTTTCTAATGAAGTATTAAAATAAAGGGATGAACGAGGTATAAGAATTTTCAAGGAAGTGTTGAGTTCTCAAAGACCCAATTTCATGGGTAAAATTAGTATTGGATATGATGATGACATTGATATGTCTCCTTGATCCACTTTATTTATTTATGTTTTGATAATTAAAATATTTTTTATTTTATAATTATATTTTCTCATATCCTTTATTCCAATATTTTATTCCTTATAACATGAGTTATAGTGAGTCTGATGTTAGTATGTTCTTGAAAATTTGGAAAAGTATGAAACTAACCATGAGTGAAATTTTGAAAAATTACTGATCCTATTATAAGAAGAAAAATGAATTGACTGTAAGAAGAAAAACGAACCTACTAAAAGAAGAAAAATGAACTAAATTCAAGAATAAAAATTAACCCACCATAAGAAGAAAAATCAACCTGTGGTAAGTGAAAATTTAGAAAAGTGTTAAACCTACTGTATGAATTTTAAATTTAGAAAATTCTTCAACCTTACTTATAAACTATAAACACTTAATTAATTTTTCATATTTTATCTCAAAACATGTTTTGTTTTACTTATTCTTTTATTTTAATAATTAATTCATGTTTTTTCATACATTTTTCTTAATTTAATTATCCCTTATCCAACATCCAAGTTTAATTTTTTATTAAAACCATTTTTAGGAAAAATGGGAAACCGAAGTTCACAAAGAGTTACCACTATGTGCTGAAAGAGCTCACAAACTGGTTAAACACAAGACTAATGTTACTTGACCCAACTATTCTATAAATCTCCCAGTGCAACAAACTAACATGGATAACTGGATCTTCTCTGATGAGGTCTACAAGATGGGAGATCATCCTTTCCATTGTCTGAATAAATTCCTTTGAGTTGATTTTCCTCTGGTTAAAGCCTTAGGCCATAATTCTATCTTGATTATCTATCCATACTTATTGATCCTTTGTAGCATCAACTTGTAACCTTAGTTCATAAATCCTCTTGAGTTCCTATGGTCACGACCCGTCCTCGGGGCCCATTCTGTGACTACCCCAAGCCCGCCTTCCATAGGCCATAGGCTGGCGACTAGAACCAAAGGCGTAAATCCCAAAAAAAGGGGAAGGCATTTCCTTTTATAAAGTAAACAAAAACACAACAGAGTACGCAAGTGAAATAAGCACTAAGTAAAAACTAGGTACAAGGTAAGTGTTGAAAAGTAAATGGGCCAATATACAAACCCAACTGAAAGTACATTACAACTGAAAGGAATGTACAACAACAGTAAGTAAAACAACAACACCGAGTCGTCCTCTGGAAATCCCACCTGAAGGGTGGGTACAGATAGTCTCCTCAGCTCCTCAGGTCAGGCCGTCCACTCCGTGTACGTCCCGCCAAGTGGTCCACCTCCAAGTACCATAAAGCTCCACAAGCCTCCACCTCGATCAGTGCAATCCGTCGTCTGCATCCAACACAACGTAGTGCGGGTATAGCCCATGCAGGGGTGAGTATACGATACTCAGTAGGGACCCCGAGACCCCCGAAGGTCTCTCAGAATCCACAAAGGATAAACCACAAAGGAAAGATACAATCACAAAGTATCAACAACTCTGCTTAGGTATATGACCATATATATACCTAAGTCATCAGTTACAATTCGTCTCCAACCCTCGAGCCCAAGCACAATCAAGTCCACACAGCAAAACACAACCTAGCCCACACAAGAAAGCAAGATAATCACATCGATGATAATGATTGAAAATCAAGACTCAGCTCACACAGGTATACACTTTTTAAGGCATTAGAGATGATCATATGTAGCCACTGATTCATCTAAGCTGTCGTACCCACATAGGATACAAGACCAGCTAAGCTGTCGGACCCACAAAGGATACAAGACGAGCTACTCTGCCGGACCCACACAGGATACAAGTACAGAGGTCATATACTGCTGGACCCACGTAGGATACAAGAACAGTAGTCAATCGCCGTCGAACCCACAGAGGATCCCAGTACGGTCGTCGTCGCTGCCAAACCCACGGAGGATCCAAGTACATTCGTCCTCGCTGCCGAACCCACGAAGGATCCAAGTGCAGTCATCATCATCGCAATCGCAGCCAGCTCTAGGGTTCCCGCACACAGCATGCTCGATTTCGGGAGGGTCCACTCCTCGAGCAAGAGAGAGAGTCGATACATCAACTGTCATGAAGTCCAAAGTTGATGTATCCCAAAGTTCCTTCTCATCAAAAGAAACCGAACGCGACAGACGGTACGTCAATCGGACGCCCGGTCTGAGAGTTATTGGCTTTTCCATCCCAGGGGCCCGATTAGTTTTTAAGCTAAAACCAACCCGACCGTACTCCAGCTACGTCCAAACCTCAAGCGGAGTAATCCAAAAGGACTGTATCATCAATAGTAATTCAACGCAGTTGACGGCACGTCAAACAGATGTCTGGTTCTTAAGTTATAAGCGTTTCCGCTCCAAGGCCCCGGTTGGTTTCGGGTTCGAACCAACCCGGATGTACCCAAACTTTTCCAAAACCTCGAGTGTAATATACCACATGAACGTCTCGATCCAAGAATTCATACGCAACTGACGGTGCATCGATCGAAGGTTCGTAGCTCAAGTTATGGGCAAAAGACCGAAAACGGTCCGAAGTGGGGGGGTCTGGGCCCGGTCTGACCCGGCCCAACCCCCCCTGGGTCGGCCCGGCCCGACTGGGCGCGGCTCGGCCTGGTCCGTGCGACCCACCCCGGCCCGCCAGGGGGGTGCGCTGGCTCGGCCAGCGAGCCAAGCAGGGGGGGGGGGACGCGGTCCCCCCTTTGTGTTCTGCGGACGCGGCGCCCGACGCCGCATCTCCCCTGGATCCCGCGTGGCCGCAGCTTCAGCTGCGGCGGGCTCCTGCCGGCGACGCGCCGGGGCGCTTCCGCCGCCTCCGGCCTTCGGCACCACCGTAGACTTCTGCGGGCCACCAGAGTCATTCCGGTGGTCCGATTTTTCTCCCGTCTGCGCCTACAGTCACCTCAGGACCCATACATCACTACGAAGACCTCTAATCGCCATTTCGGCCCCGCTTCATCATCGCCAAATATTCCGCACATCAAGAACAAAGAAGTGGTGGGTTCAGACTTGTTCGTTAGTCCGCACCCACCATTTTAGTGGTTCTAAACATCACCAAACAATTTGCACGCCATGCCGAGGGTATAAAATCACATAATGGAATTTATACAAATTCCCCTACCTGAACAGTTGATGTCGGATGTCGGCGTTGCGGTAGACGGTGTCACGAGGAAGAGGATCATAGGCCTCGTCAGAGCACGCCGAGGAGGAAGCGGCGTCTCCTCTCTTGTCGCGGAGAAGAGAAAGGGTGGCCTGTCATCGATCTTTGAGGAATCGGCGTTCTTTGTCATTCTTCGTCGGAGACCGGTGTTCTTCCTAAAGCTCCAAAGCTCTCCCGCACAACAAAAGTTCTTCCCCAAATTAAATAATAGGTTCCTCATATTATTTAATTACACACACAAAGAAACTCCCAGAATTAATTCACTACATTTAATAATGTGATGACAATTAATTTAAGAAGGGAGAGAGAAGGTTCCCCATTATTAAATGCGTTGGTAGTTAAATAAATAAAAAAAAGGGAAAAAGAGGAATGCTCCTCATTAACTTGACGCATTGGAAATTAAATAGGGGTTTTGCCAATTAATGGGGGGTTCTTAATGAGATTATAGGAAATTAAATGGTGGGAATCGTGTGGGTCCCACCTCTCTAACACCCACACTTGGGTAGTTAAGTGGCTGTGGGACCCACCCTTAACTACCCATGGGAGGGAAAAACCTCCTTATGAAATAAAAATTGTTCCGAAATTTTTTTATTTACTTCTTAAATAAACCCCCCAAAATTAACTTCTCCTTCCACACGAACCCAACTATGGTAAGGATCCCGTTAAGAAATTATCGGTGTTGCGAGTTCATCGGTGCCCTCAGATTTTAATTCCAAGCACCGGTTCAAAAGATAGACAAACTCGCTCGTTCATTCACTGAACGTACCCGAGCTAAACTTCAAAAATTGATTCCGGGCACACCGGGCCTCAGAATCAAGTGCCGTCAGAATCCACAGACTCGTAAAATTCCAAAGTATTTTTAAAAAAAAATTCTTTGAAATTTCCAGGTCTTTACATTACTCCCACCTCAGGGATTTGCGTCCCCGTAAAGCTACAACATAAACTAGGGGAACAAAAGAGGGTACTGAGCATGCATCTGAGCCTCCCGCTCCCATGTGCTCTCCTATAGGTTCCCATGCTTCCAACAAATGCGCACTAGAGGAATCGACCGTCCACATAGAACCCGCTCCTGTCGATCCTCGATCTCCACTGGGACCTCCGCAAAAGTCACCCTGTCATCGATGTCCAGCTCCCCGTGGTCGATGATATGCGTCGGTTCGTGCACATATCTCCTCAGCTGAGATACACGAAAGATGTCGTGCACCCAGTGTAGCTGAGGTGGAAGGGCCAGGCGATAATCCACCTCGCCTACCCTACTAAGGACCTGGAATGGTTCGATGAAGCGTGGAGATAACTTGCCGCCACGACCAAATCTCCATAATCCACATCGAGGTGAGACCCATAATAAAACGTGGTCTCCATACTCGAACTACAGTGGTCTCCGCCTCCTATCAGCATAGGACTTCTGTCTACTCTGTGTAGTCCTCATCTGCTCCTGGATGATCTGCACCTTCTTTGTCGTAGCCTGAACCATATATGTTCCTACGAGTGCTGACTCCCCAGGGTCAGTCCAACACAGAGGTGATCTCCATGGTCGGCCGTACAATGCCTCGTAAGGTGCCATCCCGATGGTGGAGTGGTAGCTATTGTTTTACGTAAACTCCACCAAGGGTAAATGATCCTCCCAGCTGCGACCAAAGTCAAGGACACATGGATGGATCATGTCCTCGAGTGTCTGAATGGTCCTATCTGTCTGGCCATCCGTCTGTGGGTGAAAGGCAGTGCTTTAGCGTAGCTTCATCCCAAAGGCCTCCTGCAACCCCTTCCAAAGCCGGGAAGTATAGCGAGCATCTCGATCAGAGACGATAGACGATGACACACCATGAAGCCTTATGATCTCCTGAATGTAGAGGCGTCCCAAGCTCTCTACTGAGCCCTGCTCTCTAATCGGTAGGAAGTGGGCCGACTTAGTGAGTCGGTCTACGATCACCCAGATAGTGTCGTGTCCTCTGGAAGTATGTGGAAGCCCCGTCACGAAATCCATGGATATCCTATCCCACTTCCACTCCGGGACCTCTAAGGGCTGTACCAAGATTGCAGGTACTTGGTGCTCTGCCTTCACTTTCTGACACTACTAAAAAATCGGGCATTAGCTACCACCATTGGCGGTCACTATAGGCCTATAGAGACCGGCCAAAGACCACCATTGGCGGTCGCTTCAGCTTCGTCGCTGTAGGCCAATAGCGACCGCCAATGGTAGTCGCTATAGGTGGCCGAAATTTTGGACTTAAGTGACCGCTTGGAGGTCGCTATAGGCTGCCTGCCGGGCACCATTAGCGACCGCCATTGGCGGTCGTTGTAGGTGGCATACAGCGACCGCCACTGGCGGTCGCTAATGCTGTCCGGCAGGCACCCTATAGCGACCGCCTTTGGCGGTCGCTACCCTGGGAATTTTTTTTAAAAAAAAAATTCCTACTGAAAGAAATATATATATATATATATATATATATATTAAATAATATATATATATATATTAAATAAATATATATATATATATTATTAAATAAAATATTTTTCATTTTTTTATTGAAATGTACGAATTGTGTTTTTTTTCTTCACGGTGAAAAATCAGAGATAAAACAAGGTAAAAATCATAAAAAATGGAAAAAAATTTCAAACAGCATAAAAATCAAGATTGACATAAATAATAAATGATAAGCGTGCTTCAACGATCTGAGAAGGTCCATCCATTTCAATCTTCTTCTTCAATAAACCTACAATAAGACAAAAAAAACAAAAAAACAAAACAAACGTAAATTGGACATAATTATTCAGTTATTATATACATATAATAAAATTAAATATGACATCAAATCATGGTGCTATAATAATTTAAAACCCCCAATTTAAGAAATGCTATCATTTCAGGTCATTCGGAGCACGTTTGCTCCGAATTCGACCGTCTCACGCCGTTTCTGGTGTTTTATGACACTGGAAACGCGTTTCCGGTAACCTCGGTCAAACGATAGCTCCGATTGACGTGTCGTCTGCCCAACCATTTAAAAAATCACACAACGGCTATTGTTGTACGATTTCATGGCATTCCGAGGTCGTTCGGGTGGTTTTGATCCCCCAACGCGCCGTTTTAGCGCACGCCGAGCTGCTGAAAACGACACAATCGGCCGTACCGCGCGCACCGCACGTCCTATAGGCATTCCATCTCCTCATACACGTCACGGATAATATTCCTAATGTTTTCGTGTGGTTTCAGATCATTCGGAGCACATTTTCTCCGAATTCGACCGTCTCACGCCGTTTCTGGTGTTTTATGCATCGAAAACGCGTTTACGGTCACCTCGGTCAAACGACAGCTCTGATTGACGTGCCGTCTACCTGAACATTTCACAAATCACACAACGGCTGTTGTTGTATGGTTTCATGGAATTCTGAGCTCGTTCAGGTGGTTTTGACCCCCCAACGCGCCATTTTAGCGCGCACCGAGCTGCTGAAAACGACACAATCGGCGGTACCATGTGCACCGCATGTCCGATGGATGTTCAGTCTCCTACTACACTTCAAAAATAATATTTCTAATGTTTTTGTGTGGTTTCAGGTCATTCGGAGCATGTTTTCTCTGAATTCGACCGTCTCACGCCGTTTCTGGTGTTTTATGACACCGGAAACGCGTTTCCGGTCCCCACGGTCAAACGACACCTCCTATTGATGTCCCGTCTGCCCTACCATTTCCAAAATCACACAATGGATGTTTTCATACGGTTTCATGGAATTCTGAGGTCATTCGGGTGGTTTTGACCCCCCAACGCGCAATTTTAGCGCGCACCGAGCTGCTGAAAACGACACAATCGGCCATACTGTGTGCACCGCACGTCCGATGGGCATTCCATCTCCTCCTACATGTCACGAATAATATTACTAATGTTTTTGTGTGGTTTCAGGTCATTCGGAGCACGTTTGCTCCGAATTCGACCGTCTCACGCCGTTTCTGGTGTTTTATGACACCAGAAATGCGTTTCCGGTCACCGCGGTCAAACGACACCTCCGATTGATGTGCCATCTGCCCGATCATTTCAAAAATCACACAACGGATGTTTTCGGACGGTTTCATGGAATTCTGAGGTCGTTCGAGTGGTTTTGACTCCCCAACGCGCCATTTTAGCGCGCGCCGAGCTGCTGAAAACGACACAATTGGTCGTACCACGCACACCACATGCCTGATGGGCATGTCGTCTCCTCCTACACATCAAGAATAATATTCCTAATATTTTTGTGTGGTTTCAGGTCATTCGGAGCACGTTTGCTCTGAATTCGACCGTCTCACGCCGTTATTGGTGTTTTATGACACCAAAAACGCATTTCTGGTCACCACGGTCAAACAACAGCTCTGATTGACGTGCCGCTTGCCCAAACATTTTAAAAATCACACAACGGCTGTTCTCATATGGTTTCATGGAATTCCGAGGTCGTTCGGGTGTTTTTGACCCCCCAACGCGCCATTTTAGCGCGCGCCGAGCTGCTGAAAACGACACAATCGGCTATACCGTGCGCACCGCATGTCGGATGGGCATGGCATATCCTTCGACACTTCAAGAATAATATTCCTAATGTTTTCGTGTGGTTTCAGGTCATTCGGAGCACGTTTGCTCCAAATTCGACCGTCTCACGCCGTTTCTAGTGTTTTATGACACCAGAAACGCATTTCCGGTCACCGCGATCAAACGACACCTCCGATTGACATGCCTTCTACCCGAAAATTTCAAAAATCACACAACGGATGTTTTCGTACGGTTTCATGGCATTCAGAGGTCGTTCGGGTGGTTTTGACCCCCCAACACGCCATTTTAGCGCGCGCCGAGCTGCTGAAAACGACACAATCGGCCGTACCGTGCGCACCGCACGTCTAATAGGAATTCTGTATCCTCCTACATGTCAAAAATAATATTCCTAATGTTTTAGTGTGGTTTCAGGTCATTCGGAGCATGCTTTCTCCGAATTCGACCGTCTCACGCCGTTTTTGGTGTTTTATGACACCAGAAACGCGTTTCCAGTCACCACGGTCAAACGACACCTCCGATTGACGTTCCATCTACTCGACCATTTCACAAATCACACAACGGCTGTTGTGGTACGGTTTCATGGCTTTCCGAGGTCGTTCGGGTGATTTTGACCCCCCAAAACGCCATTTTAGCGCGCGCCGAGCTTCTTAAAACGACACAATCGGCCGTACCGCGCGCACCGCACGTCCGATGGGTGTGCCGTCTCCTCCTACACATCATGAATAATATTCCTAATTTTTTAGTGTGGTTTCAGGTCATTCAGAGCACGTTTGCTCCGAATTCGACCGTCTCACGCCGTTTCTGGTGTTTTATGACACCGGAAACGCGTTTCCGGTCACCACGGTCAAACAATAGCTCCGATTGACGTTCCGTCTGCCCGAACATTTCAAAAATCACACAATGGCTATTTTTTTATGGTTTCATGGAATTCTGAGGTTGTTTGGGTGGTTTTGACCCCCCAGCGCGCCATTTTAGCGCGCGCCGAGCTGCTGAAAACGACACAATCGGCCGTACCGCGCACACCGCACGTCCGACGGGCGTGCCATCTCCTCCTATACATCACGAATAATATTCCTAATGTTTTAGTGTGGTTTCAAGTCATTTGGAGCATGTTTGCTCTGAATTCGACCGTCTCACGCCGTTTCTGGTGTTTTATGACACCGGAAACGCGTTTCCGGTCACCGCGGTCAAACGACACCTCCGATTGACGTACTGTAAAGACCCAGAAATTTCAAGAAATTTTTTTTCTTAATTTTATTTGGAATTTTACAAGAACGCAGTTTCTGACGGCGCCTGATTCTGAGGCCCGGTGTGCCCGGAATTAATTTCCGAAGTTTGGCTCAGGTACGTTCAGTGAACGAACGAGCGGGAATTTCTAACTTTTGAACCGATGCCCGGAATATAATTAAGAGGGCACCGATGAGACCGCAGCACCGGTAATTTCTTAGGAACTCCTGTTCTGGAGTTGCGTTTACACGAGTGTTGATAATAAAAATTGTGGAAGTTTATTTTATAATTACACTACAATTTTTATTATTTTACTCTAAGTGTTAGTTCTTGATGGAAGTTGGGTAACCACCCAACCTCCTTTGGGAGGTTATGAGGGTGGTGGGGCCCACACGAACCCCACCCATTCATATCCTCCAAACCCCCCCTCAACTCCCACTTTAATTTTTGTTAACTTAAGTTATAACTTATGACTTAAATGTAATAAGTTTAATGAGTTGAGTTGTGTGTGGTTATTGAATTTCAAACTTATGAAATTCAAATGGTATGTTGTGTTAATAAAATAATACTTAGTCTTATTTTATTATGTTAGAGTTTTGAAACCATGATAGGATTGGGGAAACATCTTCTTCTTCTTCTTCAACCTCGACGAAGAACGCGAAGAACACCATTCTTCAATGAAGAACTTCTCCGCCGAAGAACACGGTTCTTCCGTGACGCCGTATCCGTGACGCGACATTTTTCTTCCGCGTCGTCTCTTCCGCGACGGTTTCCCACAATGAAATCACCGTCAACGACTTCAAATCCTCGCTTCGTGACGTCGATGTTCTTTTCCCGCGACGCCCGACCTCCGCGACGCTCGTCTTCCGCGGCTCGTTGACGAACACCGTTCCTGATCCGAGGTAGGGGTTTTATTTATTTAATTGTTCGTGATTACCAACTTGATGATCTTTGTGGATTAAAACCAAATGTTATCGAATAACGTGAGGGGGCCGGACCGCACAAACACGGCCGACCCTCCTCCTTTTTTTTCGTATTGGTTTTTTTGTGGTTGGTACGAGAAAGCGTCGTGCCGTCGCACCACGCGGTTCATGCGGAAGGATATGCGCGGCGCCGTCACGCCGCGTCGTGGAAGGAAGTTTAAGAACGCGACGCCGTTGCGCCGCGTCGAAGAAAACCAAAGAACCGCGGTCAGAGTCGGACCGCGGTGAAGGGGCGCGGCGCCATCGGGTCGCGTTGGAAAACTACAAAGACGACGCTAATCGTTTTGACGTGCGGATTGACGGGCGACGACGAAGCAGGCTGTTTTGGCGTTTGAATCCCTTCGCAGTGAAGGTGGGGTCCCAGGGGGACCATAGGAGAAGACGACAGGAGAAATGGACCACCGGAGCGCGTCCGGTGGTCCGCGGAAGGCGGCGGCGGCGCGCCGCCGGAAGTTGCCGGCGGCGGTTGCCGGCGGTGTCAATCAGCGGCGAAGGGGGGCGGCCGCACGCACCCCCACCGCTCCGCGGCGACTGCGCGACCGCGGCCGGCCAGTCGGGCCGGACCGGACCGCGCCAGGCCGGGCCCAGCCGGGTCGGACCCAGGTCGGGTCAACCCGGTTCGGGCCGACCCAGGGGGGGTCGGGCCGGGTCGGCCCAGGCCCAGACCCCCCGTTTTCGGACCACTTTCGGTCAAATGCCCATATCTTGAGCTGTAGAACTCCGATTGACATGCCGTCAGCGGCAACGCGATCCTTGAATCGAGACGGTTTTTTCGGTATATTACACTCAAGGTTTCGGAGAATTTTGGGTTCAGCCGGGTTGGTTCGTACGCGAAACCAACTAGGCCCTCGGAGCGGAAACGCTCGTAACTTGAGTTCCGTACGTCCGATTGACGTGCCGTCGACTTTGATGGATTCCTCTAAGTGAGACGGATCTTTTGGCTTACTCCGCTCGCGGTTTGTATGCCATTGGAGTGCGGCCGGGTTGGTTCGCTCACGAAACCAACCGGGCCCCTGGAACGAAAAAGCCAATAACACACAGACTGGGCGTCCGATTGACGCACCGTCTGTCTCGTTGTTTCCCTCTTGATGAGACGGAACTTTTGGCATACTTCACCCGAGATTTGGATACAGTTGGATAGTGGCCGGGTTGGATCGCACCCGAAATCCAACCGGGCCCCTAGAACGGAAAAGCTGATATCTTTCTGACAGGACGTCCGTTTGACGAACCGTCAGCGGCGTTGTTGATCACGTTGAGAAACGGTCCCAATGAGTATACCCTATGAGATTTTGGGGTACAGTTGAGATACGGCCGGGATTGGTTCGCTCACGTAACCAACCGGGCCCCTGGGATGAAAAGGCTAGTAACTCACAGACCGGGTGTCTGATTGACGCGCCGTCTGTTGTGTTGAGACCCCTGTGACGAGGCGGTCCCTTGAGATACTTCTTCGTGGATCCTTGTGATACTTGTAGTATCGACCAGCAGCTCATGGAGCGGACCCTCCTGGAGACGAGCGTGCGGAATACAGAGACCGTGTAGCCAGATGAGACTTGATGACTGCTGATCGAACGACTCGGTGTGTTACGGATAGCCTAGTGAGGAGCGCTTGGTTGTAGCGGTAGACCCACGACGGAGGTGCGCTTGGTTGTAGCGGCACAGGGGAGCGCTTGGTTGTAGCGGTAGACCCACTACGGAGGTGCGCTTGGTTGTAGCGGCACAGGGGAGCGCTTGGTTGTAGCGGCAGACCCACGATGGAGGTGCGCTTGGTTGTAGCGGCACAGAGGAGCGCTTGGTTGTAGCGGCAGACCCACGACGGAGGTGCGCTTGGTTGTAGCGGCACGGGGAAGCGCTTGGTTGTAGCAGAAGGCCCACAGTACTCGACAGGAGGAGTACCTCAGCAGTCTTAGGTTAGTGAGCAGTACCTCGGAGTCGTGACAGGACCACTGTACACTCCAGAGACGGGGCTCTTCAGCAGTTGCAGTTTCGATAACAAAAATCCTGGTTTGAGCTGAGAATTTTGACCTTTGTGTTTACCTCATGATTGAGATGGGTCACTTGTTAACTTAGGTATATGTATGGGCATATAACTGGGTAGTGGTTATCCGTTGATTTCATGATCCTTGTGTTTCCTCATGATTGAGATGGGTTACTTGATAACTTAGGTATATGTATGGGCATATACCTAAGTAGAGGTTATCTCTTGAGATCTTCTTTGTGGTTATCCTTGTTGGTTTTAGTGAGACCTTGAGGGTCTCAGGGTCCCTACTGAGTATCGTTATACTCACCCCTGCACGGGCTATGCCCGCACCTCGTTGTGTTGGTTGCAGACGACAGGCAGTGCTGACAGAGGCCGAGTGTTCGAGGACTGGACGGTACCCGGAGGTGGACTACACGACGAGTCAGTACCCGGAGGTGGACTACACGACGAGTCAGTATCCAATGGAGGTTGACGGGCGAGAGCGTTGAGGAGGCTATCTGTACCTACCCTTCAGGTAGGATCCGTGGTGGACGATCCAGGAGCTGCGCCATCTGTACCTACCCTTCAGGTAGGATCCGAGGAGGACGACCCAGGAGCTGCTTTCTTCTTCCAGCTGTTTGTCTTATTCTGTTGTACTTTCGTTCAGTTGTAGTTGTACTTTCTTTTGGGTTTGTATTCTGGCCCATTTACTTTTCAGCACTTCTCTTGTACTTAGTGTTTACTTTTCCGCTTGCTTACTCTGTGGTGCTTGTTTTCTTTTATAAAGGAAATGCCTTCCCAGTTATCGGGATTTACGCCTTTGGTGCTAGTCACCAGCCCCTGGCCTATGGAAGGCGGGCTTGGGGTAGTCACGGCACGGGCCCCGAGGACGGGTCGTGAAAAATTGGTATCAAAGGAGTCGGTTCTGCCGCAGAACTTATAACTCTGATATTTTCTTTCTGTGAAGCAATAATGTTAAGAGTACCGAGTGTGGTTTTCAGTTCAGGGAGTCCAGTGTTGGTGCGGGCGACCGACGTATCCGTACACCAGGACCCTGACAACTGATTTTCGACTTTGTGCACGAAAACACTGATTGCGTGTGTGTTTCCAGAAGTTTTATTTGAATATCAGCTCAAACCAGGTCAGCTCACCAGGTATAAATCGTTTGACCGTGTCACTTTGTTCCTTTCAGGATGCGTCCCCATGGACGACCAGCTAGAGCCCTGAGAGTGGTTCGTACTGACAGCCCGCCGAGCGACGTGGCCTCAGTACATGGCCCTTTTCCAGTTGAGGCACCAGTGGAGGCACCAGCGGTACTACTACCCGTTGGGCCACCGATGCCACCATCCCCAGCAGCAGAGGGTGCACGTCGCTTGAGCGCGCTGCACGAGTTCCAGCGCCAGAGGCCACTCAGGTTCCAGGGAGGGACGGAACCGCAGGCGGCTGAGGATTGGATGGAGGCTGTGGTAAGAGTCTTCAGGCTAGTGGGGACGCCGACAGACTTCATGGTGATCCTTGCTGCCAGCCTTCTTCAGGCAGCAGCAGGCAGATGGTGGAGCCTGATGCTCCAGATGCATGACGAGGTGACACTTCTTTGGGCAGACTTCGAGAGCCTGTTTCGGGCAGAGTTTTTACCAGCCACCCTTCGAGCGGTGCGTATACAGGAGCTACTCCAGCTGCGGAAGGGCAGCATGACAGTGGAACAGTATTCAGCGAGGTTCACAGACCTCTCGTGCTACTCCACAGATATGGTATGGGACCCGTTCTTCAGGGCCCGAACCTTCGAGCAGGGGCTCAGGCGAGAGATTAGAGTTCCTGTTGTTTCTCACAGCATTCCGACGCAGTCAGGGGTGTTGGAGAGAGCCCTCTTAGTGGAGAGTTTCCTTGCTGAGCAGTCTCCAGCAGCAGGACCCACCACTAGCCGGCTTGCGGTAGAGTCTTCTACAGCAGGTAGTAGACAGATGACGCAGAGGTCCAAGAGGACCAGACCTACCGGTGGCCGACTACACGACTCAGGTTCAGTTGTGCGGGGAAAACGGGTGGAGTCAGAGCCAGACATGCCGAGAGTGGATAGTGTTACTCCTACGGCGGGATTGGTCACATGGAACGTGACTGTCTGACCTGCCATGAAGATGACCAACAGTTAAATGAAGAACCTCCAAGGCAGAGGCAGAGGTTTGATCAGGGCAGACCGGAGGGGACAGGAGGACATGGGAGAGCTCAGCTTCAGGCAGTTGAGACCTATGGTCATGGAGCTCCAGAGGCAGATGGACAGGAGCGGGACTAGCTCCAGACCTGGAGGATTTTGATCATGTTGCTTCTAGTTTTGTTGTTGTTACATTCGTGTCTTGTACTATGAGCTGCAGTAATGAAAAGACACTTATCTTTGTAAAGTTTGCCTTCCTGTCCTTTTGTTTGATTGATACTGAGTGGTCCCGGTTAAGACTGTTGACTTGACCCTCACTTTTTAGATTTCTACTGGAGGAGACCTAGTGACCTCACACTGATGCCGACAGTGTGACTCGACCCTTGGAGGCGAGAGTGATAGTTGGATCTCTTGGTAGTTACGTCGAGGCCTTACGATGTCATCCATGGCATGAATGCATCATTCATGTCAGGATTGACTGTATTAGGCAATGACTATGGTTCATCCAGGGGATGAGACCGGATTTCTCTTATCGGCAAAGAAGAAATCATAGCAGCTCTTGTGAGACTAGAGAAGGTCCAGGTCATCCAAGAGAGGATGAGGACAGCACAGGGCCGACAAAAGCCTTATGATGACAGGACTTGGAGGCCTCTAGAGTTCGAGGATGACGATCACATCCTTATACGGGTCTCAAATCGACGAGGTTTACGGAGATGTGGGCAGGGAGGCAAGTTATCTCCAAGGTTCAATGGACCTTTCTAGGTCCTCAGCTGGGTAGGCGAGGTGGTTTACCGCTTGACCCATCCACCTCAGTTGCACTAGGTGCACGACTTTTTCCAGGTATCTAAACTGAGGAGATACATGCTCGACCCTTCGCATATCATCGAACATGAGGAGCAGGACAATGGTGATGGGGTTACTTCCACGGAGGTTCTAGTGGGGATCAAGGATCGACAGGATCAGATCCTACGAGGACGATCGATTCCTCGGGTGCATTTTCTATGGCAGTACGGGAACCTCCAGGTGAGCACATGGGAGCGGAAGGATCAGATGCGTGCTCTGTACCGCTTTTGTGACCCTAGTTTGTGTTGAAGCTTTATGGGGACGTAAAGTCCTGTGGTGGGAGTAATGTAAAGACCCAGAAATTTCAAGGAAAATTTTTTCTTAATTTTCTTTGGAATTTTACAAGAACGCAGTTTCTGACAGCGCCTGATTCTGAGGCCCGGTGTGCCCGGAATTAATTTCTGAAGTTTGGCTCGGGTACATTCAGTGAACGAACGAGCGGGAATTTCTAACTTTTGAACTGGTGCCCAGAATCGAATTACGAGGGCTCCGATGGGACCGCAGCACCGGTAATTGCTTAGGAACTCCTGTTCCGGAGTTGCGTTTACACGAGTGTTGATAATAAAAATTGTGGACGTTTATTTTATAATTACACTACAATTTTTATTATTTTACTATAAGTGTTAGTTCTTGATGGAAGTTGGGTAACCACCCAACCTCCTTTGGGAGGTTATGAGGGTGGTGGGTCCCACACGAACCCCACACCTTCATATCCTCTAAAACCCCCCTCAACTCCCACTTTAATTTTTGTTAACTTAAGTTATAACTTATGACTTAAATGTAATAAGTTTAATGAGTTGAGTTGTGTGTGGTTATTGAATTTCAAACTTTTGAAATTCAAATGGTATGTTGTGTTAATAAAATAAGACTTAGTCTTATTTTATTATGTTAGAGTTTTGCAACCTTGAGAGGATTGGGGAAACATCTTCTTCTTCTTCTTCAACCTCGACGAAGAATGCGAAGAACACCATTCTTCAACGAAGAACTTCTCCGCCGAAGAACACGGTTCTTCCGTGACGCCGTATCCGCGACGCGACGTTTTTCTTCCGCATCGTCTCTTCCGCGACGGTTTCCTGTGACGAAATCGCCATCAACAACTTCAAATCCTCGCTTCGTGACGTCGATATTCTTTTCCCGCGACGCCCGACCTCCGCGACGCTCGTCTTCCGCGGCTCGTTGACGAACACAGTTCCTGATCCGAGGTAGGGGTTTTATTTATTTATTTGTCCGTGATTACCAACTTGATGATATTCGTGGATTAAAACCAAATGTTATCGAATAACGCGAGGGGGTCGGACCGCACAAACACGACCGAACCTCCTCCTTTTTTTTCGTATTGGTTTCTTTGTGGTTGGTACGAGAAAGCGTCGTGCCGTCGCACCACGCGGTTCATGCGGAAGGATATGCGCGGCGTCGTCGCGCCGCGCCGTGGAAGGAAGTTTAATAACGCGACGCCGTCGCGCCGCGTCGAATAAAACCAAAGAACCGCAGTCGGAGTCGGACCGCGGTGAAGGGGCGCGGCGCCATCGCGTCGCGTTGGAAAACTACAAATATGACGCTAATCGTTTTGACGTGCAGATTGACGGGCGACGACGAAGCAGACCGTTTTGGCATTTGAATCCCTTCGTAGTGAAGGTGGGGTCCCAGGGGGACCATAGGAGAAGACGGAAGGAGAAACGGACCACTGGAGCGCGTCCGGTGGTCCGCGGAAGGCGGCGGCGGCGCGCCGCCGGAAGTTGCCGGCGGTGGTTGCCGCCGGCGTCAATCAGCGGCGAAGGGGGGCGGCCGCGCGCACCCCCGCCGCTCCGCGGCGACTGCGCGACCGCGGCCGGCCGGTCGGGCCGGACCGTACCGTGCCGGGCCGGGCCCAGCCGGGTTGGACCCGGGTCGGGTCGACCCGATTCGGGCCGACCCAGGGGGGGTCGGGCCGGGTCGACCCAGGCCCAGACCCCCCGTTTTCGGACCACTTTCGGTCAAATGACCATATCTTGAGCTGTAGACCTCAGATTGACGCGCCGTCAGCGGCAACGTGATCCTTGGATCAAGACGGTCATTTCAGTATATTACACTCAAGGTTTCGGAGAACTTTGGGTTTGGCCGGGTTGGTTCGTACGCGAAACCAACCGGGCCCTCGGAGCGGAAACACTCGTAACTTGAGTTCCGGACATCCGATTGACGTGCTGTCGACTTTGATGGATTCCTCTAAGTGAGACGTATCTTTTGGCTTACTCCGCTCAAGGTTTGGATGCCGTCGGAGTGCGGTCGGGTTGGTTCGCTCACGAAACCAACCGGACCCCTGGAACGAAAAAGCCAATAACTCACAGACTGGGCGTCTGATTGACGCACCGTCTGTCTCGTTGTTTTCCTCTTGATGAGACGGAACTTTTGGCATATTTCGCACGAGATTTGGATACAGTTGGATAGTGGCCGGGTTGGATCACACCCGAAATCAAACCGGGCCCCTGGAACGGAAAAGCTGATATCTTTCAGACAGGACGTCCGTTTGACGAACCGTCAGCGGCGTTGTTGATCATGTTGAGAAACGGTCCCAATGAGTATACCCTATGAGAGTTCGGGGTACAGTTGAGATACGGCCGGGATTGGTTCGCTCACGAAACCAACCGGGCCCCTGGGATGAAAAGGCTAGTAACTCACAGACCGGGTGTCCGATTGACGCGCCGCCTATTGTGTTGAGACCCCTGTGACGAGGCGGTCCCTTGAGATAATTCTTCGTGGAACCTTGTGATACTTGTAGTATCGACCAGCAGCTCATGGAGCAGACCCTCCTGGAGACGAGCGTGCGGAATACGGAGACCGTGTAGCCGTCTGAGACTTGATGACTGCTGATCGAACGACTCGGTGTGTTACAGATAGCCTAGTGAGGAGCGCTTGGTTGTAGCAGCAGACCCACGAGGGAGGTGCGCTTGGTTGTAGCGGCACAGGGGAGTGCTTGGTTGTAGCGGCAGACCCACTACGGAGGTGCGCTTGGTTGTAGCGGCACAGGGGAGCGCTTGGTTGTAGCGGCAGACCCACAACGGAGGTGCGCTTGGTTGTAGTGGCACAGCGGAGCGCTTGGTTGTAGCGGCAGACCCACGACGGAGGTGCGCTTGGTTGTAGCGGCATGGGGAAGCACTTGGTTGTAGCAGCAGGACCACAGTACTCGACAGGAGGAGTACCTCAGCAGTCTTAGGTTAGTGAGCTGTACCTCAGAGTCGTGACTGGACCACTGTACACTCCAGAGACGGGGCTCTTCAGCAGTTGCGGTTTCGATAATGAAAATCCTGGTTTGAGCTGAAACTTTTGATCTTTGTGTTTACCTCATGATTGAGATGGGTCAATTGTTAACTTAGGTATATGTATGGGCATATACCTGGGTAGTGGTTATCCGTTGATTTCATGATCCTTGTGTTTCCTCATGATTGAGATGGGTTACTCGATAACTTAGGTATATGTATGGGCATATACCTAAGTAGAGGTTATCTGTTGAGATCTTCTTTGTGGTTATCCTTGTTGGTTTTAGTGAGACCTTGAGGGTCTTGGGGTCCCTAATGAGTATCGTTATACTCACCCCTGCACGGGCTATTCCCGCACCTCGTTGTGTTGGTTGCAGACGACGGGCAGTGCTGACAGAGGCTGAGTGTTCGAGGACTGGACGGTACCCGGAGGTGGACTACATGACGAGTCAGTATCCGGTGGAGGTTGAAGGGCGAGAGCGTTGAGGAGGCTATCTGTACCTACCCTTCAGGTAGGATCCGTGGCGGACGATCCAGGAGCTGTGCCATCTGTACCTACCCTTCAGGTAGGATTCGAGGAGGACGACCAAGGAGCTGCTTTCTTCTTCCAGCTGTTTGTCTTTTTCTGTTGTACTTTCGTTCAGTTGTAGTTGTACTTTATTTTGGGTTTGTATTCTGGCCCATTTACTTTTCAGAACTTCTCTTGTACTTATTGTTTACTTTTCCGCTTGCTTACTCTGTGGTGCTTGTTTTCTTTTATAAAGGCAATGCCTTCCCAGTTATCGGGATTTACGCCTTTGGTGCTAGTCGCCAGCCCCTGGCCTATGGAAGGCGGGCTTCGGGTAGTCATGGAACGGGCCCCGAGGACGGGTCGTGACACTTTTCGTCTACCCAACCATTTCAAAAATCACACAAATACTATTGTCGTACGGTTTCATAGCATTCTGAGGTCGTTCGGGTGGTTTTGACCCCCCAACGCGCCATTTTAGCGCGCGCCGAGCTGCTGAAAACGACCAAATCAACCGTACCGCGTGCACCGCACGTCCGATGGGCATTCCCTCTCCTTTTACACATCAGGAATAATATTACTAATGTTTTTGTGTGGTTTCAGGTCATTCGGAGCACGTTTTCTCCGAATTCGACCGTCTCACGCCGTTTCTGGTATTTTATGACACATGAAACGCGTTTCCGGTCACCGCGGTCAGACCACAGCTCCGATTGAGGTTCCGTCTGCCCGAAAATTTCAAAAATCACACAACGGATGTTTTCGTACGGTTTCATGACATTCCGAGGTCATTCGGGTGGTTTTGACCCCCCAACGTGCCATTTTAGCGCGTACCGAGCTGCTGAAAACGACACAATCGGCTGTACCGCGCGCACCGCACATCCGATGGGCATGTTGTCTCCTTATACACGTCACGAATAATATTCCTAATGTTTTTGTGTGGTTTCAGGTCATTCGGAGCACGTTTTCTCCGAATTTGACCGTCTCATGCCGTTTCTGGTGTTTTGTGACACCAGAAACACGTTTCCGGTCACCGCGGTCAAACAACAGCTCCGATTGACGTGCTGTCTGCCCGACCATTTCACAAATCACACAACGGCTATTTTCGTACAGTTTTATGGCATTATGAGGTCGTTCGGGTTGTTTTGACCCCCAACACACCATTTTAGCGTGCGCCAAGCTGCTGAAAACGACACAATCGGCCGTACCGCGCGCACCGCACGTCCGATGGGCATACCGTCTACTTCTACATGTCACGAATAATATTCCTTATGATTTCGTGTGGTTTCAGGTCATTCGGAGCACGTTTTCTCTGAATTCGACCGTCTCACGCCGTTATTGGTGTTTTATGACACCGGAAAGGTATTTCCAGTCCCCACGGTCAAACGACACCTCCGATTGATGTGTCGTCTACCCTACCATTTCAAAAATCACACAATGGCTGTTGTCTTACGGTTTCATGGAATTCCGAGGTCGTTCGGGTGGTTTTGACCCCCCAACGCGCAATTTTAGCGCGCGCCGAGCTGCTGAAAACGACACAATCGATCGTACCGCGTACACCGCACGTCCGATGGGCATGCTGTCTCCTCTGATACTTCACGAATAATATTCCTAATGTTTTTGTGTGGTTTCAGGTCATTCGGAGCACGTTTGCTCCGAATTCAACCGTCTCACGCCGTTTCTGGTGTTTTATGACACCGGAAACGCGTTTCTGGTCACCGCGGTCAAAAGACACCTCCGATTGACGTGATGTCTACCAGAAAATTTTAAAAATAACACAATGGCTGTTTTCGTACGGTTTCATGGAATTCCGAGGTCGTTCGGGTGGTTTTGACCCCCCAACTCGCCATTTTAGCGCGCGCTGAGCTGCTGAAAACGACACAATCGGCCGTACCGCGCGCACCACACGTCCGATGGGCGTGACGTCTCCTCCTACACATCAAGAATAATATTCCTAATGTTTTCGTGTGGTTTTAGGTCATTCGGAGCATGTTTGCTCCGAATTCGACCGTCTCACGCCGTTTCTGGTGTTTTATGACACCGGAAACGCGTTTACTGTCACCGCGGCCAAACGACACCTCTGATTGACGTTCTGTCTACCCGACCATTTCAAAAATCACACAACGGCTGTTTTAGTACGGTTTAATGGCATTCCAAGGTCGTTCGGGTGCTTTTGACCCCCCAACGTGCCATTTTAGCGCCCGCCGAGCTGCTTAAAACGACACAATTGGCCGTACCACGCGCACCGCAAGTCCGATGGGTGTGCCATCTCCTCCTACACGTCAAAAATAATATTCCTAATGTTTTAGTGTGGTTTCAGGTCATTCGGAGCACGTTTGCTCCGAATTCGACCGTCTCAAGCCGTTTCTGGTGTTTTATGACATCAGAAACGGGTTTCCAGTCACTGCGGTCAAACGATAGCTCCGATTGATGTTCCATCTACTTGAGAATTTCAAAAATCACACAATGGATGTTGTAGTATGGTTTCATGGAATTCCGAGGTCGTTCGGGTGGTTTTGACCCCCCAACGCGCCATTTTAGCGCGCGCCGAGCTGCTGAAAACGACACAATCGGCCGTGCCGCGCGCACCGCACATCTGATGGGTGTACCATCTCCTCCTACACGTCACGAATAATATTCCGAATGTTTTCGTGTGGTTTCAAGTCATTCGGAGCACGTTTTCTCCGAATTCGACCATCTCACGCCGTTTCTGGTGTTTTATGACACCAGAAACGCGTTTCCGGTCACCGCGGTCAAACGACACCTCCGATTGACCTGCCGTCTGCCCGACCATTTTAAAAATAACACAAAGACTGTTGTCGTACGATTTCATGCCATTCAGAGGTCGTTCGGGTGGTTTTGACCCCCTAACACGCCATTTTAGCGCGCGCCGAGCTGCTGAAAACGACACAATCGGCCGTACCGCACACACTGCACGTCCGATAGGCATTCTGTCTCCTCCTACACGTCAAGAATAATATTCCTAATGTTTTCGTGTGGTTTCAGGTCATTCGGAGCACGTTTTCTCCGAAGTCGACAGTCTCACGCGGTTTTTGGTGTTTTATGACACCAGAAACGCGTTTCCGGTCACCGCGGTCAAAACACAGCTCTGATTGAAGTTCCGTCTACCCGAAAATTTCAAAAATCACACAACGGCTATTGTCGTACGGTTTCATGGAATTCTGAGGTCGTTCGGGTGGTTTTGACCCCCCAACGCGCCATTTTAGCGCGTGCCGAGCTGCTGAAAATGACACAATCGGCCGTATCGCGCGCACCGCACGTCCGATGGGCATGCTGTCTCCTCATACACGTCACGAATAATATTCCTAATGTTTTTGTGTGGTTTCAGGTCATTCGGAGCACGTTTTCTCCGAATTCGACCGTCTCACGCCGTTTTTGGTGTTTTGTGACACCGGAAACGCGTTTCTAGTCACCGCGGTCAAACGACAGCTCCGATTGACATGCCGTCTGCCCGAACATTTCAAAAATCACACAACGGAAATTTTTGTATGGTTTCATGGCATTATGAGGTCGTTTGGGTGGTTTTGACCCCCCAACACACCATTTTAGCGTGCGCCGAGCTGCTGAAAATGACACAATCGGCCGTACCGCGCGCACCGCACGTCCGATGGGCGTGTCGTCTACTCCTACATGTCACGAATAATATTCCTAATGTTTTCGTGTGGTTTCAGGTCATTCAGAGCACATTTTCTCTGAATTCGACCGTCTTATGCCGTTTCTGGTGTTTTATGACACCAGAAACGCGTTTCGGGTCCCCGCGGTAAAACGACACCTTCGATTGATGTTCCGTCTGCCCTACCATTTTAAAAATCACACAACAGATGTTTTTTGTACGGTTTCATGGCATTCAGAGGTCGTTCGGGTGGTTTTGACCCCCCAATGCGCCATTTTAGCGCGCACCGAGCTGCTGAAAACAACACAATCGGCCGTACCACGTGCACCACATGTCCGATGGGCATGCCGTCTCCTCCTACACATCACGAATAATATTTCTAATGTTTTTGTGTGGTTTCAGGTCATTCAGAGCACGTTTGCTCCGAATTCGACCGTCTCACGCCGTTTCTGGTCACCGCGGTCAAACGACACCTCCGATTGATGTGTCGTCTACTCGACTATTTCACAAATCACACGACGGCTATTATCGTACGGTTTCATGGCATTCCGAGGTCGTTCGCGTGGTTTTGACCCCCCAACTCGCCATTTTAGCGCGCGCCGAGCTGCTGAAAACGACACAATCGGCCATACCGCGCGCACCACACGTCCGATGGGTGTGTCGTCTCCTCCTACACATTAAGAATAATATTCCTAATGTTTTCGTTTGGTTTCAGGTCATTCAGAGCACGTTTTCTCCGAATTCGATCGTCTCACACCGTTTTTGGTGTTTTATGACACCGAAAACGTGTTTCCGGTCACCGCGATCAAACGAAACCTCTGATTGACGTTACGTCTGCCCGAACATTTCACAAATCACACAACGGATGTTGTCGTACGGTTTCATTCCATTCCAAGGTCGTTCGGGTGGTTTTGACCCCCCAACGCGCCATTTTAGCGCGCACCTAGCTGCTGAAAACGATACAATCGGCCGTACTACGCGCACCACACGTACGATGGGCATTCCGTCTCCTCCTACATGTCAAAAATAAAATTCCTAATGTTTTCGTGTGGTTTCAGGTCATTCGGAGTACGTTTGCTCCGAATTCGACCGTCTCACGCTGTTTCTGGTGTTTTATGACACCGGAAACGCCTTTCCAATCACCGCGGTCAAACGACACCTCCGATTGATGTGCCGTCTACCCGAACATTTCAAAAATCACACAGAGGCTGTTGTTGTACGGTTTCATGCCATTCCGAGGTCGTTCATGCAGTTTTGACGCCCCAACGCGCCATTTTAGCGCGCACCGAGCTGCTGAAAACGACACAATCGGCCGTACCACGTGCACCACACATCCGATGGGCATTCCGTCACCTCCTACATGTCACGAATAATATTACTAATGTTTTTGTGTGGTTTCAGGTCATTCAGAGCACGTTTGCTCCGAATTCGACCGTCTCACGCCGTTTTTGGTGTTTTGTGACACCGGAAACGCGTTTCTGGTCACCGCGGTCAAACGACACCTCCAATTGACCTGCTGTCTACCCGACCATTTCAAAAATCACACAAAGACTGTTTTCGTATGGTTTCATGCCATTCAGAGGTCGTTCGGGTGGTTTTGACCCCCCAACGCGCCATTTTAGCGCGCACTGAGCTGCTGAAAATGACACAATCGGCCGTACTACTCGCACTGCACGTCCGATGGGCGTGCCGTCTCCTCCTACACATCACGAATAATATTAATATCGTTTTCGTGTGGTTTCAGGTTATTCAGAGCACGCTTTCTCTGAATTCAACCGTCTCACGCCGTTACTGGTGTTTTATGACACCGAAAACGCATTTCCGGTCACTGCAGTCAAAGGACACCTCCGATTGACGTGCTATCTACCCGAGCATTTCAAAAATCACACAACGGATGTTGTCGTACGGTTTCATGGCATTCCGAATTTGTTCGGGTGGTTTTGACCCCCCAACGCGCCATTTTAGCGCACGCCGAGCTGCTGAAAACGACACAATCGGCCGTACCGCGCGCACCGTAAGTCCGATGGGCATTCCGTCTCTTCCTACACATCACGAATAATATTCCTAATGTTTTCGTGTGGTTTTAGGTCATTCGGAACACGTTTGCTCCGAATTTGACCGTCTCATGCCGTTTCTGGTGTTTTATGACACCGGAAACACGTTTCCGGTCACCGCGGTCAAAAGACACCTCTGATTGATGTGATGTTTGCCCGACCATTTCCCAAATCACACAAAAAATGTTGTCGTACGGTTTCATGGCATTCCAAGGTTTTTCGGGTGATTTTGACCCCCTAACGCGCCATTTTAGCGCGCGCCGAGCTGCTGAAAACGACACAATCGGCCGTACCGTGCACACCGCACGTCTGATGGGCATGTCGTCTCCTTCTACACATCTAGAATAATATTCCTAATGTTTTTGTGTGGTTTCAGGTCATTCAAAGCATGTTTTCTCTAAATTCGACCGTCTCACGCCGTTTCTGGTGTTTTATGACACCAGAAACGCGTCTCCAGTCACCGTGGTCAAACGACACCTCCAATTGAGGTTCTGGCTACCCGAACATTTTACAAATCACACAAAGTCTATTTTCGTAAGGTTTCATGGCATTCTGAGGTCGTTCGGGTGGTTTTGACCCCCCAACGCGCCATTTTAGCGCGCGCCGAGCTGCTGAAAACGACACAATCGGCCGTACCGCGCGCAACGCACGTCTGATGGGCATCCCGTCTCCTCCTAAACATCAAGAATAATATTCCTAATGTTTCCATGTGGTTTCAGGTCATTCGGAGCACGTTTACTCCGAATTTGACCGGCTCACACCGTTTTTGGTGTTTTATGACCCCAGAAATGCGTTTCCGGTCACCGAGGTCAAAATACACCTCTGATTGACGTTCCGTCTACCCGAACATTTTAAAAATCACACAACAGCTATTGTCGTACGGTTTCATGCCATTCTGAGGTCGTTCGGGTGGTTTTGACCCCCCAACGCGCCATTTTAGTGCGCGCCGAGCTGCTGAAAACGAAACAATCAGCCGTACCGCGCACACCGTACGTCCGATGAGCATTCTGTCTCCTCCTACACATCACGAATAATATTCCTAATGTTTTAGTGTGGTTTCAGGTCATTCGGAGCACGTTTTTTCCGAATTCGATCGTCTTACGCCGTTTCTGGTGTTTTATGACACCAGAAACCCGTTTCCGATCACCGCGGTCAAATGACACATCCGATTGACGTGTCGTCTACCCAAACATTTCAAAAATCACACAATGGATGTTTTCGTATGGTTTCATGCCATTCCGAGGTCGTTCGGGTGGTTTTGACCCCACAACGCGCCATTTTAGCGCGCGCCAAGCTTTTGAAAACGACACAATCGGCCATACCGCACGCACCATACGTACGATGGGCATGCCGTCTCCTCCTACACGTCATGAATAATATTCCTAATTTTTTCGTGTGGTTTCAGGTCATTCGAAGCATGTTTGCTCTGAATTCGACCGTCTCACGCCGTTTCTGGTGTTTTATGACACCAGAAACACGTTTCCAGTCACCGCGGTCAAACAACTCCTCCGATTGATGTGCCGTCTACCCGACCATTTCAAAAATCACACAACGGCTGTTGTCGTACGGTTTCATACCATTCCGAGGTCATTCGGGTGGTTTTGGCCCCCCAACGCGCCATTTTAGCGTGCACCGAGCTACTGAAAACGACACAATCGGCCGTACTGTGCGCAACACACATTCGATGGGTGTTCCGTATCCTTCTAAACGTCACAAATAATATTCCTAAAGTTTTTGTGTGGTTTCAGGTCATTCAGAGCATGTTTTCTCCGAATTCGACCGTCTCACGCCGTTAGTGGTGTTTTATGACACTATAAACGCGTTTCTGGTCACCGCGGTCGAACGATTGCTCCGATTGATGTGACGTCTGCCCGGCCATTTCAAAAATCACACAACAGCTGTTGTAGTATAGTTTCATGGCATTCCGAGACCTTTCGGGTGGTTTTGACCCCCCCAACGCGCCATTTTAGCGCGCGCCGAGCTGCTGAAAACGACACAATCGGCCGTACCACGTGCACCGCATGTCCGATGGGCGTGCCGTCTCCTTATAAATTCCATGAATAATATTCCTAATGTTTTTGTGTGGTTTTAGGTCATTCAGAGCACATTTGCTCTGAATTCGACCATCTCAAGCCGTTTCTGGTGTTTTATGACACCGAAAACGCGTTTCCGGTCATCGCGGTCAAACGACACCTCCGATTGAAGTGCCGTCTATCCGACCATTTCAAAAATCACACAATGGATGTTTTCGTACGGTTTCATGGAATTTGGAGGCCGTTCGGGTGGTTTTGACCCCCCAACGCGCCATTTTAGCGCGCACCGAGCTGCTGAAAACGACACAGTCGGCCGTACCCCGTGCACCGCACGTCCGATGGGCGTGCGGGGGGCTGTCTGCGGTGTGGGGGGGGGGGCATGTTAAGGGTGTGGGGAGGGCTGTCCGGAGTGTGGGGAGGGCTGTCCGGGGTGCGGGGAGGCTGTCCGGGGTGCGAGGGGGCTATCCGGGGTGCGGGGAGGGCTGTACGGGGTGCGGGAGGGCTGTCCGGGGTGCGGGGAGGGCTGTACGAAGTGCGGGAGGGCTGTCCGGGGTGCGGGGGGCCTTTCCGGAGTCCGGGGGGCCTGTTCGGGGTGCGGGGAGGACTGTCCGGAGTGCGGGCGACCTGTCCGGGGTGCGGGAGGGCTGTCCGGGGTGCGGGGAGGGATGTCCGGAGTGCGGGGAGGCCTGTCCGGGGTGCGTGGGGGCTATATGGGGTCTGGGGGGCCTGTCCGGGGTGTGGGGAGGACTGTCCAGAGTGCGGGGGGCCTGCCCGGGGTGCGGGAGGGCTGTCCGGGGTGCGGGGAGGGTTGTCCGGAGTGCGGGGAGGCCTCTCTCGGGTGCGGGGGGGGGGGGGGGGGGGGGGGGGGGGGGGCTGTCTGGGGTGCGGGGGGCCTATCCGGGGTGCGGGGAGGACTGTCCGGAGTGCGAGGGGCCTGTCTGGGTTGAGGGAGGGCTATTCGAGGTGCGGGGAGGGCTGTCCGGAGTGCGGGGAGGGCTGTCCGGGGTGCGGAAGTGCTGTCCGGGGTGCGAGGAGGGCTGTCCGGAGTGCGGGGGGGGGGGGGGGGGGGGGCTGTCTGGGGTGGGGGGGGGCATGTACAGGGTGTGGGGAGGGCTGTACGGAGTGCGGGGAGGGCTGTCCGGGGTGCGGGGAGGCTGTCCGGGGTGCGAGGGGGCTGTCCGGGGTGCGGGGAGGGCTGTCCGAGGTGCGGGAGGGCAGTCCGGGGTGTGGGGAGGGCTGTCCGGGGTGCGGGGGGGGGGGGGGGGGGGGGCTGTCCGGGGTGCGGTGGGGCTGTCCAGGGTGCGGGGGAGGGCTGTCCAGAGTGCGGGGGGCCTGTCCGGGGTGCGGGAGGGCTGTCCGGGGTGCAGGGAGGGCTGTCCGGAGTGCGGGGAGGCCTGTACGGGGTGCGGGGGGGGGGGGGGGGGGGGGGGGGCTGTCCGGGGTGCGGGGGGCCTGTCCGGGGTGCGGGGAGGACTGTCCGGAGTGCGGGGGGCCTGTCCGGGGTGCGAGAGGGCTGTCCGGGGTGCGGGGAGGGCTGTCCGGGGTGCAGGGAGGGCTGTCCGGGGTGCGGGAGGGCTGTCCGGGGTGCGGGAGGGCTGTCCGGGGTGTAGGGAGGGCTGTCCGGAGTGCGAGGAGGGCTGTCCGGAGTGCAGGGGCTATCTGGGGTGGGGGGGGGATGTCCGGGGTGCGGGGAGGGCTATCCGAAGTGTGGGGAGGGCTGTCCGGGGTAGGCCGGGGACTAAAAATAGTGAACTCAGCTCATTCATCAAAAACAGGTTTAATGGTTTATATTAGGAATCACATGTTTTTTTTCAAAAATATTACAGAACATTCAATTCTAAACATTGAAAATTAAATGAACAAAAAATATCCAAATCATTAATCAGTTTCATGGTTACTTCTCAATTCGTGCACACAAACATTGCATGAGGCCAAAACACACATGATACCCCCAAATCACAAAAAAACTCACTAGAATCCCAACATAAATATCAATAACAACCCCACCATTAAAAGCAGAAACACACCTCGTGAATATGATACGTCATGCATGGTCATGACTACTACCTCCATCAGGTGGGTCAGGGGCCTACAACAAAAAAACATTATGAATATTTTCATAAAAAAAATAATATAATTTAAATAAATAAATATAGTATAAACCTGCGTCGTATGATCCCCTGCACCATCACCTGGACGCACATATTGCCGTAGTGCTCTAACCTCAGCGATCAATTGCGCATTTACCTCCTCAGAAGCGTGCAGCCGTGCCTCGAAATCTGACAACCGTTGTGTCATCTGAGCAATAGTAGGACCGACAACCGCAGCGTGTGACACTACAGAACGAGGAATCCCTGTTCCATAGGTCAAACTATATCCATGCCCGTCCTGACCAATAATGCGATGAAAGATCTCATCCCTTCACATGGGAAGCTGTCGCTGGTCCTCTGGCAGATGTTCTAATTCAGCTTCAAATTGATCCTGTGAAATATTTAAATATATATACATATATTAATATACAGATTTTTTTGTAAGTATTGGTAATGAGTACAAGCACTTACTATCAATGATACAACCTTTGGATCATTGTGATCACGAGTCCTCATCCACACCGACATTTTATCAGTTGGTGCACCTTGCTCCTGCAACTGTATATGAATAGAATATAAACACAAAACCGTATTAATTATAAAAATTAAAAAATGAATAATAAATACCTCATGTCGGAGCTGAGACACGTGACGAGTCCCGAGCCTGTGAGGTGGTCCCTGCAACGCTTGATTCTCAGAATGGCGTGCTGACACCTCCTACATTCAATTCATTCAAATTTCAAACAAATCACACATTCTTGAAAATATATATACCAAAATAAATATACAAACCGCAACACCCTCAGTAGACCAATATGCAACTAAATCATGCCACTGAGCTGGGAGGACACCTCTCGGGACTTTTTCCAGAATGTCTGGGGCACCCACATTTGGTACCCAGTGGTCCCTCTTGACTTTGCCTTTATAGTCTTTCCACATCTTACGACATTTGATCATAAAAACTGGCTGAAACTCATCAGGACATACTTTAAAATTTTTCTATTAAAGAAAAAAATCACATATGTTATTGTTGGTTATACATAGGGAATAAAGTAAAATGGTCTTCTTACCTGAACCTCCCTCCAAAGATGATCTAATGTGTCCTGAGGGATAGAAGCATAGTCACGTGTGGTCAATATAAATCGATGTGGATCACATATGATATGACCCAGATGACGAATAAATGCAGGGGAATTCCATCCCACAGGATGAAATACCTCATCAAATGAAACATCAAAAGTCGTGTCGGAATTCCATGATAATATGCCACGACCAGGGCCTCTCCTACGAGAGGAAGAAGCAGTCGAGTCTGATCCTGTTGAAAACAATTTTATATAAAAATTGACAGATGTTATAAATATATATATATATATATATATGTTTATTAATTACATAAAAAATATAGAAAATGACATTCCAACATACCTCAACCCTGAGATGTAGATGCCTCATATGGATGATGTTGATCTTCTGCCTCTTCCCCTGACATGCCTGAAGTCATGGAAAACATTAGTAAGGGGACTATCCAAAGTGTCCAAATGATAAATTGGATTGTTTTTAAAAAAAATCAAACTTGTACAGTTTTTAATCAAACAAACATTTAAACAATACTTATTATATTTTCATTTTTAAAATCAACTATATTTAAAATAACTACTAATCATTTGTTTATGAACCATTGATAAAATAATAATGTAAGTGAAAGCCCATGTCATACCTGATTGCGCTACAAACCTGGAAGGGAGGGGAGCCGAAGGCGGTGTTGCAAGGGAGATGAGAGGCAGCGGAGGGGAGCCGGTGCCAAAGGCAGTGCGGCGAGGGAGGGGACGGGCGGTGGCGGTGGCGGGGAGCCAGAGGAGAGGAGGCGGTGAGGGGACGAGCAGTGGGGGGGGGGGCTGTCCTGGGTTGGGGGGGGGTGTCCGGGGTGCGGGCGGGGGGGGGGGGGCTGTCCTGGGTTGGGGGGGGGGTGTCCGGGGTGCGGGGGGGGGGGGGGGGGGGCTGTACGGGGTGTGAGGGGGATGTACGGGGTGCGGGGGGGGGGGGGTGAGGGGGGGGGGGGCGTTTGGGGTGCGGGGAGGCTGTCCGAGGTGCGAGGGATGTCCGGGGTGCGGGGGGGGGGGGGTGTCCGGGGTGCAGGGGATGTCCGGGGTGTGGGGGATGTCCGGGGTGGGGGGGGGAGGGCCGAGGGGGCGGAGGGCCGAGGGCAGAGGCCGGAGGGCCGAGGGGTAGGAGACGGAGGGGGCGGAGGCCAGAGGGCGGAGGGCGGAGGCTGGAGGGCGGAGGCCAGAGGGCGGAGGGGCGCCGGAGGGGAGCAGAGGATGGCTGGAGGGCGGAGGGCGGCTGGAGCGGGAGGGCCGAGGGTGGAGGGCGCGCGGAGGGTGGAGGCCGACACGGGAGGAGGGTGGAGGGAGGCAACGGGGATGGCGGGGGACGGCACCCGGAGGGAGAGGTAGGGTGGCAGGGGACGGCGCGTGGGGAGGGCGGCAATGGGGGGGGATCGAGGGCGACGAGGGGGGGGGGGGGATAGGTCGAGGGCAACGGGGGGGGGGGGGGGGCGAAGCCCTTAATTTTTTTTACAAAGGGCAGCGACCGACTTTGGCGGTCGCTATTGGGTACCTATAGCGACCGCCAAAGGCGGTCTCTAGTGTTAGGGGGATTCAAAGCCCAATATTCTAGTAGTGTGACAAGTGAGGCATCAAGAAACAAACTCTGCCACAACCTTCTTCATACCCGGCCACCAGTACTGTCGTCTGAGGTCCTGGTACATCTTCGATACACTGGATGTACTGCTAGAGGGGAAGTGTAGAACTCCCTCAACACCTCCTCTTGCAGTGCAACTGGTACCATGGTACGTCCTCGCAAGAGGATGACGTGCTCCCCGCCTTTAGAAAATCCATCGGGTGCCAGCCCTGAGGATATCTGAGCACATCACGCCTCACAGTCAACGTCCCCACGCTGTGCCTCTCTGACCCGCTGAAGTAATGGAGGAGTGACTGTGAGGGACTGAAGATAGGCTGCCCCATCTCTATCCATGAAGGATGTCTGCAAAGCGGCTAACTGCCCCGTCACCTCTCCAAGTATCTGAATGCCCGATCTCATGTTGAGAGCATCAGCCACAACGTTCCCCTTCCCAGGAGTATAGACAATCTCAAAGTCATAATACTGGAGGAACTCAAGCCATCACCGCTGTCTTAGGTTCAGGTCCTTCTGTGAGAAAATTTACCTGAGACTTTGGTGGTCAGAGTAGACTGTAAAGCGCTCGCCCATGAGATAGTGCCGCCACATCTTCAGGGCGAAGACCACTGCTACTAACTCCAGGTCATGGGTAGAGTAGTTCTGCTCATGCTTCCTCAAATGCCATGAACCGTAAGAGATCACCGCTCACTCCTGCATTAGGACACACCCGAGCCCAGTCCCAAATATGTCGCAGTAAACTACGTACCCTACGCCCTCCTCCAGTAGCCTCAAGATGGGCGCACTGGTCAATCTCCGCCTTAGCTCCTGGAAGATCTGCTGACATCTGTCTGACCACACAAAGGGTTTCCCCTTCTTCATCAAAGATGTAAGCGGTGATGCAACTCTAGAGAATTATGGCACAAATCTTCGATAATACCCATCCAGACATAGGAAACTCCGCACCTCCATCACGCTCTTGGGTGGCTCCTAAGCAAGTACCTCCTCAACCTTCGCGGGATCCACTAAAACTCCCACCACTGAGATGAAGTGCCCCAAGAAGTGAACCTCTCAAAGCCAGAACTGGCACTAAGAGAGATTACCATAAATCTGGTGCTCTCAGAGTGTATCCAGTACAACTCGTAAGTGGTAGGCATGCTCCTCCTCGGTGGTCGAGTAGATCAGTATGTCGTCAATGAAGACTATGAAAAACCGATCAAGGTAGGGCTGGAAGATCCTGTTCATGAGACTCATGAACATTTTTGGAGCATTGGTCACACTGAAGGGCATGACCAAGAACTCATAGTCGCCATACCGACACCTGAAGGCCGTCTTCTACACATCCTCATCCTGAACTCAGAGCTGATGATAGCCTGACCTAAGGTCTATCTTCGAGAACCAACGTGCTCCCTTGAGATGATCAAAGAGGTAGTCAATCCTCAGAAGCGGATACTTGTTCCTCATGGTCACCTGGTTCAGGCGACAGTAGTCGACACACAGTCGCAAGCCCCCATCCTCCTTCTTGGCGAATAGAACCGAAGAAGCCCAGGGTGAAACACTGGGTCAGATGAAACCTTTCCCCTGTAAGTCCTCCAGCTGTACCCGCAGCTCACGAAGCTCGGTGGGAGCCATCCAATATGCTGGAGTGGATATCGGTGATGTCCCGGGGTACAAGTCTATATATAAATCTACCACCCTGTGAGGAGGTAATCCTGGAACATCGTCAGGAAAAATGTCTACATACTGATCCACCACTACAGGAAAACTCGGACTCTGCACGTCAACTACTCGGAGGATGAGACTAGCCAACTGATGTGTGATCAGCTACCCTCACCTCTGCGTGAGTCCATCCTGTGCTGCGAAGGTTCCCTTCTCATCGGTGAAGGTGAACCTGGTCCCATCCGTGCGGACACACCGCACCTTATGCCTAATACAGTCGATCCGAGCATGGACTGTAGATAACTAGTCCATACCCAAGATGACGTCGTAAGGCCTCGACGCCGCTACAAGAAGATCCCAGCCGAAGCTCTCGCCTCCTAGAGTAAGCTCACACTGCCGGTACTAGTGCGTAATCATCGAGTCTGCTCCCGTAGGAGTCTCTAGACGCAAGGATTGAGCCAACGGCTCCGTCGGAATCTTCGAGCTCCGAACAAGGGTAGCGGAAATAAAAGAATGACTCACACTTGTGTCTATAAGAACTGAAAAAAGAGTGTAGTAGACACAGATAGTTCCTCGAATCATCTTAGGTGCGCTGTGGTCGTAAGCCTCTACTTCCTGGAGATGAGCCTGCCTCTGCCCGCCAACTCCCTGTGGTCGGGGTGGACCTCCTTGGGGTGGTAGTGGTAGAGCCTCAAAGAGTCGTGCACCACCCGTTACTTGGCCAGCTCCTCTGCCTCGTCCACCTGCTCCCTGTGAACCGCCACGGTCAAACCTCTGCCTCTGCCTGGGAGGTCCCTCCACTGTCTGCTGCTCGTCTGCATGACTAGTCGGGCAGTCACAAGCCATGTGGCCCTGCCCGCTGCATTCATAGCACTGTCTTCTCCTCGTAAGGCTGGCTCTGTGCTGTGTGCCCCACACAGCTGAACCTGAATCCTGAGGTCGCCCACCTGTCAACCTGGTCCGCTTAGACCCCTGCGTCTTCTATCGACTGCCGCCTGCAAAAGACTCTACTCTGTGCCGTCCTGCGGTGGGTCTCGCTGCTGATGGATGCTCGGCGAGAAAGCTCTCCACTAACAGGGCTCACTCCATCACCCCCACCTGCGTTGAGATGCTGAGGGGAATCGTCGAAGTTCTGATCTCATGCCTCAGTCCCTGCTCAAAGGTTCGAGCCCGAAAGAATGGGTCCCATACCATGTTCGTGGAGTAGCATGAGAGGTTGGTAAATCTCACCGAGTACTGGGCTACTAACATGTTGCCGTGCCACAACTGTAGTAACTCCTGGATGCGCACCGCACAGAGGGTGGCTAGAAAAAACTCCGAGCAGAAGAGGATCTCGAAGTCCGTCCATAGAAGAGATGCCTCATCATGCACCCGGAGCATCAGGCTCCACCATCTACCTGTTGCTGTGTACAGGAGACTCGCGGTAAAGACCACCATAAGATCTGCAGGTGTCCCTACCAGTTTGAATACTCTAATGATGGCCTCCAGCCAATCCTCGGCTTCCTGAGGATCTGTCTCTCTGCGGAACCTGGGCGGCCTCTATCTCTGAAACTCATGAAACGTGCTCAGGCAGTGTGCACTCTCCGCCACTGGGGCGGGTAGCATTGGTGGCTCAGCGGGTAGAGGTACCGCTGGTGCCTCCAATGTAATAGGGCCATGCAACGAGGCCTTGTCGCTCAGTGGGTTACCATCCTGCACTTAACTAGGAACCCTGGCTAGCTGCCTTCATGGGGCCATCCTGAAAAGAAATAGGTGCACCACAGTTAGTACATTATACCTGGTGAGCTGACATAAAGTAATCACAAAGAAAACTTTTGAAAGGAAACACACATGCAATCAGTGTTTTCGTGCACTGAGTCAGAAATCAGAGGTCAGGGTCCTGGTGTATGGATACGTCGGCCACCGCACCAACACTGGACTCCCTAGACTAAAAACCACACTTAATACTCTTAACACTATTGCTTCACAGAGAATAAATTATCAGAGTCCTGAGTTCTGCGGTAGAACCGACTCCTCTGATACCAATTTGTCACAACCCGTTCTCGGGGCCCGTGCCGTGACTACCCCAAGCCTGCCTTACATAGGCCAGGGCTGGAGACTAGCACCAAAGGCATAAATCCCGAAAAAGGAGAATACATTTCCTTTTATAAAGTAAACAAAAACACAACAGAGTACGCAAGTGATGTGCGGAATATTTGGAAATTCCTTCCCCTAAGATTAATTAAACGTGATCATATTTGTTTTAATAAGAACATTGTTAAGTCTATATTTTGTAGTAAATCTAGAAAAATTACAATGGCATGAGAGTATGAATTGAGTGTAAGTCTTCACTCATGAGCATAAGACTTTACAAAGGTTGAAAAATTATGAATTCATGAGTGTAGGAATTTGGAGAACTAAGCATAAGACTTATAAGTACAATGTGGCTTGAGTGTCAGAATTCAAGCTCGAGTGTAAGAATTTGGAGTGTTGAGTGTAAGAATTCTGAGCAGAACATGATTTGAGCATTAGAATACAAGCTAAAGTGTAATAATTTTTAGCACAACACATCTATGTAAGACTTAAATACTTAGAGAACTTGACATTTTTAAATTAAATTTATTTTAAATATGAAAAATATATCTTTCCTATGGTATGTGAAGTTTATAAGAACATTTATATTTGTTTTCATGAGTTCATTTACTGCTATATTAAATGTTATAACAAGTTGTGCTGTACTAACTATTTTAGTTTTACACTTTGTTAAAGTAAACCCACAAGGGAATAATTTTTATATGTATTCAATGAAGAAATCACTTATTTCTTTGGGAAGGATTAAATGTAGTGGGCATCATGATTTTAATTTGATGTGCATAAAAGAACTCTATATATTGAGTTCAAAATAACCAGATCAAGGGAATGAGGTTGATTATTTTCTTAAACTGTACTATGCGATACACATTGGAGGTCGAATACCTCTCTATACTGGACTTTAGTCATTTGATTAATTACTATTGGAGAGAACCTTGCTTCCTCGACACTCAGATTGATTCTTTTTCATCTAGTTTATGTAGTTCTCATTTCTTTTTAATCTTATATGTATGTAATATTGTTAGTTTTTACTACCCATAAAAGCTAGGTGTTGGGTTATACTACCCCATACAGATTGTATGAGCTATAACTGGTAAAAGGAAAGGGTATCAGTTGTGCCTTACTCTAGGTAAAAGTTAGGGTTTGGTTCTACCATCCCCTCAAAAGGTAGCTTCTAGGATATGCCTTCTAGTGTTAAAAAGGAAGGGTGATTGGTTTAAGCCATCAGGTGTGAAAAAACTTATATTGGGTTAAGACTCTAGGGATTAAAAAGGCACCGTAATGGGCTATGATCTCATTTAAAAAGTCAAAGATTCATTATAGTGGGTTCTATATATCTCTACATTTTAGAGGGGTGAATAGTAGATGTAAGATCATTTATATTCTAAATAATATAAAAATCACTATGTTCATTTTTTTTATTTTCATTGTATAAATTAACATAAATTTTATAAGTGGTTAAAAATATTTAAAAAGGTCAATTAACCCCTATCTTGACCATTTGACTATTCTCATCAGGACCTAACAATTGGTATCAAAGGAGGTTCCCTAAATTTTGTATATTTTTGTATTATTTGTGCTAATAAAATCCTAACTTAAACTATCAAGGGGAAAATATATCTTTTAAGATGGAAAAAATGGATGTAAATGATAGCTGGACACCTCAGAGACCTCCACTCTTTAATGGAAGTAATTATGGATACTAGAAGTATCATATGGAGGATTTTATTAAACACTTGAGCATTGGAATTTGGATAATAATGGTGAAGCCATACAAACCGGCTGAATTTGATCTCGAAACATTAGTTGGTAATGATGTGGTAAATTATGTGCTAAATTATAAGGAGATGAATATTATGTATTGTATAATTAATAGGAATTTGTATAGTTATATTTATGAATGAAAAATAGCACATGAAATTTGTAAAATACAGTAAGTCACTCATCTAGGTTCGGATAAATTGATAAGAAATAAATTTGGCATGTTAAGAACTAAATATCAAGAATTAAAAATTGGATAAAAAGAGATAGTTAATCAAATGTTTCATAGGTTTACAAGTATTGTAATGGCATGAGTACTTTGAGAGAAAGTTCAGATAATTCTATTCCAGTAAAAAGAGTTTTAAGGGAATTACCTAATAAATTTCATACTTAAAGGTAGAAATTTATGAAAATAATAATTTCAAATAATATAATTTAGATGAGATTCATTACTTCAATATGAGTTAGAATTAAAAATATATTTCTCAAGAATAAAATTTGAAAAATAAAGGTATTTATTTTAAATAAAAAATGAATGTTATTAATCAATATTTAGATTCTTAATTATAATTAAGTAAAAGAGACCATGTTTTATAGGTTTCCTAATGGAGAAGAAATAAAATTTAGAAAAGGATAAATAAAAGTAATTACCCACAGAGTAAAGAAACCAAGAGTGGTAATGATGATAACGAAGTTATTTTATATGAATGATGAGAAAGAGGGAAAATTAAGCACAAATAACCAAGATTCAGGAATGATAAGAATAATAGAGAACAATATAAAAAATAAAGGAAAGAAATGAAAACTGGTTGGAGTTACACTTCAGATTTAGATTCAAGTGACAAATTTAGTGCATAAAAAAATCATTAGGCCAATGCCTAATGGATTTATCAAGATAGGTAAGTGAATATAATTTATCTTCCTCTTTCAAATATAATTTTTATCCCCTTAAATATTAGTTTTATAAATAAATTTATAGACTCAATCATAAAGTTGGAAATATTATTGGTTTATTCAAAAATATTAATAGTAAACATAAGGTTCTTCTTACTGAAATTGAAAAATTGAAAAATAATCCTTCGAGCTCTAATGAAAAATTATCTTCTGATCTATAAACTATTAAACTTGAGAATATTAATATTATTTATTATTAGTCTAAATTTTATGAAGATCAAATAATTAAGTTTGATTCTTATTTGGAATAAAATGATAGGCTTAGAAATAAATTTTATAGATTGAAATCTAATTTGTCCACGTTTTTTCAAGGGAGAAAAATTTATGATAAAATAACAAGATTGGATAAAAAAAAAAGAAAATTGGTATTGGACATGATAATCATTTACCAAAAATGCATACAAACTTCTTTGTCAAATATTCAAGTGGAATTTTTTCAAGTGTTACATGATTTAGATGTTAAACGAAGGGTTGTTATACTAATGAATGTTCCCTGAGAATCCATAGTTTCTTGGTCACAACAAAGATTTTATTTTAAAATCACTATTTACTTTATTACATTTTAATACATGTTTGAAATAAATTTGGGCTCCCAATAACTCTTTTTTTCTAACCGAATTAGACCCAAGTTTTCATGGGTACCAAAATGTTCTTGAATATTATTTTATAGAAGAAATTTATTGGAAGAATCAATAAGAATTTGTGGTATATGGAAAATGGATTTTCATGGAATATAATATGTGATATATCTATCTTTATATCTTTAAATATATATGATTATGGTAATTTTACTTTAGTGATTACTCTAAAGGTAAATTAAAAGGTTTTAGAGAAGTTGGTATTTCAAATTTAGTTGTTATTTACAAGGTTTTATTTATTGAAGGATTAAAATATAATTTATTATGTATTTCACAACTTTTTAATAATAATATGAATTTTAAATTTTAGAAAGATAAATGTATTTTATTAAAAAATAATTTGTTTTGTTTTATGAAAAAATAAGGGAAAAATTTATTCAATTAATTTTTCTAAGTTGAATGAGAAAAATGTAAAATGTTTAAATTCTTTATAATCTGATAATGTTTTGTGGAATATAAGATAGGGTCATGAAAATTTTAGGATGTTATACAAGATTTACAATTTTTTTTGGATCTTCCCAAATTGAAACAAGACAACACCAATATATTTTATTCTTTCTTAAAAGGTAAGTATCATAAAGATTCATTTGAATCTATTTATGAGGCATGAAATTACAGTATTCTTTAACTTTTACATTTGGATTTATTTGGACCCATGTAATCTGTTAGCCTTGGAGGAAAAAGGTATGTGTTTTTTATTTTTTAGGACTATAATAGATTTACATGGACTTATTTTTTATACACAATTCCATGAATTTGTCTAAATTTTTTTTAATATTGTAAATTAGTTCAGAATAAAAAAGGTTATATAATTTTATCAATTATAAGTGACATAGGAGGTGGGTTTTCAAATATGGAATTTGATAAATTATGTGAAGATAATGGGTATAAACCTAATTTTTTATCCCTTAGTACTCCACACCAAAATGGTGTGGCTAAAATAAAAAAATAGAACTTTATAAGAAATGAATAGGAAAATGTTAAATGAGCACTATTTTCCAAAATATTTCTAAGAAGAATATATTAACTCAGCTCTTCATGTTTCCAATTGAATTATACTTTGGCCATTATTAAATAATTCACATTATAAATTTGGAAAAAAGGAAGTTGAGAATCAGTTATTTCAATGTATTTAGATGCAAAGTTTATATTCTTAATACCAAATATACACTAGAAAAATTTAATTCAAAATTATATCAAGGTGTTTTTCTAAGGAATTTTAATTAAAGTAAGGAATACCAAGTTTATAAAAAATAAAATTAGTAGTTGATGAATTTGTGTATATTAAATTTTATGAAAATAATTTAAAATAAAGAAAATCTAATTTAGAAATGGCTGAGGACTATTTTAGATAATTTGACTTTGGGGAACATAAATTGGATGAATCTATTGAGGGGAAGAGTATATCTCATAAACCAAAATTTTAAATATATAAATACCATTAATTTGACAAAGTAATTAGTGATATAACTACTAGTGTTAAAACCAAAAATACCTTAATCAATGTTTGGGCTTATAAAACTTTTATTTATGAATTTTATCCTCTAAATATTGATGAATATTTATCTGATTCAAACTGGATTATGTCAATGTATGAAAGATTAAATTATTTTTATAGGGCTAAAGTCTGGACCCTAGTTGAACCCCCTAAGGATAAAAATATTATTGGTACCAAATGAATCTTTAGAAATAATTTAAATGAGTCTAGAAAAATTATTAGAAATAGGGATAGATTGGTAACTCAAGGTTACAATAAAGAAGAAAGATTTTATTTTAAAGAATAATTTGCCTTAGTTTCATGATTATAATATATAATAATTATTTTGGCATATTTATCTCATTTTGGAATTATTTTTTTTTCAAATTGATTTCAAAAAGTTCTTTTTTGAATGGATATATTTTTGAAAATGTTTCTATAAAATAACCCCAAGATTTTTAGAATTAATCTAAACCTAACCATGTTTTGAAACTTTAAAAAGATATTTATGGTTTGAGGTAATCTCATTGATATTGGTATGAGATATTATTATTATTTCTTTTAAATAATGGTTTTGAAAAGGTAAAATTTGATCCAAATTTATTTATTAAAAGGGATTCAAAATATAGTTCAATTATTTAAATATATTTTTATGATATTATTTTTGGATATACAATTGATTGAATTTATAATTAATTTTCAAAATTTAATGTCTTCATATTTTTACATGAGTCTTATGGGTGATCCTATGTTCTTTTTGGGTTTTTAAATTATTAATGGGAAAGATTGTATCTTTCTTAATCAATCAAAATATGCTAAAGAATTAGTTAAAAGGTATGATCTTTATGGTTATAAAAGATAAAATATTCCAATGATTACTTCTTATATTATATATTATAATGAAGCTATAAAATTTGTTGATAATAATATGTTTAGATATATGATTGGTAGATTAATTTATTTGATAACATATAGACTAGATTTTATGGCTTCAGTGTGAAGATGTGCTAGATTTCAATATAATCCAAAATAATTTTTTTAAAAGTAGTTAAAATAGTGATAAATTATATTAAGGTTTTTTGAATTTTAGATTATTTTATCCACACATACTTCATATTAACTAACCAATTTTTTAGATTATTATTTTAGTGGTTGAAAAATATATAAAAAAATCACAAGTATGAAAAATTTTCTTGGTAAATTCTTAGTTTCTTAGGGTTTTAAGAAAAAACATTCAGTGGATTTATCAACTTTTGAGAGTGTTTGTATTACTCCCACTTCTTGTTGTTCATAGTCTTTATGGATTAAAGAAAAAATTTCTGATTTTAGTTTTATTTTTGAGAAGATAATGATTTATTATGATAATATTTATACAATTTATACCTCTAATAATTCTTTACAACACTCTCAGACTAAACACATTGACGTTAGGTATCAAATTATTATAGATTATATTCAAAAAGGAAATGTTATTTTAGAATTTTTTTCTATAGAATATCAATATGCTGACATTTTTACCAAACCCCTAGATTTATCTAAGTCTTATAAAATCAAATTTAAATTCGGTATGATGAAAATATAAATTTATATAATATTTTTTTGGGAGTTAAACTATGTTTTTTTCTAACATTAATTCCATTAGAAAACATAATAAACTTTAATATTTATCATTAGTTTGTGCTATAATAGTTAAATACCATTTAATTAATTGAAAATAATTCTTTAAAAATCATGAAATGTTTTCATGAATCCTTGAGGCTTCTAAAATATATCTTCAAAATAATTTATACTATTATTCATAGGTATATCTTTAAGTCTGCATATATTGTTAAAAGATGCATGAATATATGAAATTAAGGAGTGAAGTGTGATTGGATTTAAAACCATTGAAGATCAAGATTGAAAGTAAATAGTTATTTCATATATCAGTGAAGAACAAGAAGTGAAGATCAAATTATTACAGAGAACACCCATTGTTTTTTGATGTTATATCTTAAATTTTTATATTTTTTAGTTCAACATTCATATTGAATTTATCTTTTGTGTAACCTTGTTGGAAAGATATGAGAAGATGAGATGAAGAGGCTTTAGAACTTGGATGAGAAGTGAATGTTTCCTAAATATTATAATAAAAAACTAGTAAATAAGTGATTATTTGTAATATAAACACATCATTGATACATTATCCTTATATGTATCCTAGTGCAGGTGAACCAAGTTAAATTCCCACCTCATTACTTATTTATTTCTTTATATTTTCTTGTGATTTTGTTTGATCATCAAGAAATATTCAAGGTGTATTTGAAAAATAAATGATAATATATAATTAAACATGAGTTAATAATAAATTTAAAGTCACCCTAATTCACCTACACCCTCTTAGGGTGTATAGTGGGTACTTAGGTTACAACAAGTGGTGTATGAGACATAATTATTTATTGTGGAATCTGTTAGAGAATTTTATAATCATGGAGAATACTACAAATGAAAATGGAGTAACCTTATTTTATTGTTACAATTATCATGTGTGGGAGAATATAATGATATCTAATTAATGACCTATTAGTATTGATTTTTACTCAATAACAATTCATGGAATCCAAGTAAGTGATTCTAATTAAATTCTAATAATGGAAGTAGACAATAAATTATTTAATGATGATTATAAGGATTAAAATTCTATGTTGGGACCATTTAATAATAATATATATATATAAAATTGATAAATTTCACAACAACTAAAGGAATTTTGGAAAACCTTATAATATTTATGATGGTGAAAATAAAATGAAATATATAAAGCTGTAGGTTCTTCACAACAAATTTTATGATTTAATGATGAGTTCAAGAGAAAATGTTATTAGTTTCTTTGTTTTTTTATTGAATGTATTGGGGATATTAATAAACTTGGACATGATATGAAAGGTTTTTATATAGTTAATAATATCATACAAATATTACCACCAATTTACAATCCAAAAATTTAAGAACTTGAAGAAGAAAATATTAAGGAATTATATCTGGACGATATATACAAAAACTGGTCACATATAAAATGAGAGTGAATTTAGAAATTTATTTAGAATATTCATATAAAAAAATTTAATTAAAATCTATGGAGATGTAATAGATTTAAGAGATTTAAATTGAATAATATGTTAGTGATGATTTCTTATCTCTTGTATCAAGGAAGTTTAAAAGAGGAAAAGCAAGGTTTGAGGGTAAGCTTACCAAAGACTATTTTCATTATATAAAGGTTGGGAATATCAATTATAGTTGTCCAAAAATATTTGAAATAGAGTACAATGATCTTGAATTAAAAAAATAAAAAATTAATAAGTTCTCCCCTAAAAGGAACTTTAATTTAGGAAATGAAATTAGAAAGAAGTTTCAGAGAAAGGCATTGGTAAACAAAGAGGGTGACAATGCTGGGGAAGATCCTGTAGAAGGTTTTTATACTAAGTTTATCTCTTATACAAAATATTTTATGATATATATATTGAGAAAATATAAAGCTGAAGTAGAAGAGGGTGATCAACCATAGGGAGTTATTGATCTCAAGGTAGAATTGAAAGGGGCACCTGAAGAGCTTGAACTACAAAGAATAAAGAATAAGAATACCAGAGTATTGATGAAGGAATCATCATGATGATCATAAAGAAAAAATTAATCGCCTAGATAAATTAGTGTAAGAATATAAAAATATTGAGTTAAACCTAAAGTATCAGTGAACTATAGGTTAGAGATTGATAAAAATGAAAATATCATTAATGATTATAATATTTACATGAAATAGAAATCTAAGAGGATTGAAACACATGAAAAGGAAGTTATATATTTGATAAAGAGGGTTGAGTATAAAATAAAAATATAAAACTCAAGTAATATTTTATAGTTTGGATTTTTTTTGAATGAAGTATTAAAATAAAGGACAAAAAGAGGCATAAGAAGTTTTGAGGAAGTGTATAGTGCTCAAATACCTAATTACATGGATAAAATTAGTCTTGAATATGATAAAGAAGTTGAAATGGATCCTTGATCTCATTTTTTATTTATAATTTGATAATTAAAATATTTTTTATTGTATAATTATAATGTCTCATAGCCTTTATTTCAATCCTTTATTCCCTATAACATGAGTTATAGCGAGTCTTCTGTAATTCTGTTATTGAAAATTTAGCAAAGTATGGAATTGACCATCAAGTAAAAATTTAGAAAAGTATTGAACCTATTATATGAAGTTGAAATTTGACAAAGTATTGAAACTTCCTTATGAAAAACAACCACTTAATGAATTTTTCATATTTTATCTGAAATCATGTTATGTTTTACTTATTATTTTATATTAATAATTACTTTATGTTTGTTTCATACTTTTATCTTGATTTAATTATTCCTTGAATACTTAATAATTGTTTTAAACCTATGTAAATTTATTTGAAAATATTTTTTGTTGTATTCAAACTATATTAAATGTGATCATATGTGTATTAATATACACACTATTAAGTATGTATTTTGGACTCAAGCTAGAAAAATAAAAAAGAAATGAATGTATGACTTGAGAATAAGTATTACTTTTTGAGTGTAAGACTTCACTAAGGCAGAAAAATTATATACTTGAGAATAATAATTTGGAGCACTAAGTATAAGAATTTCGAGCAGAATGTGGCTTGAGTATAATACTTCAAGCTGTAGTGTAAGCCTTTGAAGTGATAAGCGTTAGAATTTCAAGTAGAATGTGGCTTGTGCGTAAGAATTCAAGATGGAGTGTAAGAAATTTCTAAGCATAATCCTTTTGAGAATAAAACTTTTGTATAAGTCATAAAGACTTAGAAAACTTGAAATGTTTAAATTCAAATTATTTTAAATATGAAAAATATTTCTCACATGTTGTATGAGAGGTTTACAAGAACATTTATAATAATTTTAATGATTTTATTTACCATTGTATTAAATTTTATAACAAATTTTGTTGTTCAACATGTTTTATTTTTATAGTTTATCCAAGTAAACCCACATGGAAATAATTTTCATGCACATACAATGAAGAAATCATGTGTTTCTTTGGGAAGGATAAAATACAATGGGATTCATGCTTTGAATCTGCTATACATGGAATAACTCTATATATTGAATTTTATAGAACCATATCAAGGGGATGAGGTTGGGTATATTATTAAACTATAATGTGAAATACACCTTGGTGATTAATAACTGATCTTCGATGGACTTCAATCATTTGATCCATTGCTACTGGAGAGAACCTTACTGCCTCAACACTTAGATCCATTCTTGTTCATATGGTTACTATAGTTATTACTTTTTTATATTCTTATATGAATGTAATTATTTTGGGTTATACTACCCATAAAAGGTAGTATTTGGGTCATATTACTCCATACAAAAGGTACGAGTTCTATCATAATTAGTAAAAGGAAAGGGGATTATCTATGACTTGGTCTAGGTAAAAGTAAGGGTTTTATTCTACCTATACTTCAAAATTTAGCTTCTATGTTCTTCCTCTAGGTGTACAAAAGGCAAGGTGATTAGGTTAATCCACGAGGTTTTCAAAAATATTGTATTGGGTTAAGATTTTAGGGAACAAAAAGGCATTGTAAAGGTTTGTGATCTCCCTTCAAAAGTTAGAGATTCCATTGTAGTGGGTGTCATCTCTCTCAATGTTTGAGAGGTGTGAAGAGTAAACATAGGATTATTTATATTTGAACTAATATAAAAATTATTGTGTTCATTTCTTTTTTATTTACACTACATAAATTAACTTAACTTTGATAATTGGTTAAAAATATTTAAAAAGATAAATTCACCCCCTCTTGACTATTCAACCATTCTTATCAAGACTTACCAATTGGTATCAAATGAGGTTCCATAAATTTAGTATATTTTTATATTATTTTTAATAATAAAATCCTGAATCAAATAGTCAAAGGTAAAAGATCTATTTTTATATGGAGGGAATGAATGTGAATGATGGTCGAACACCTCAAAGAACTCCACTCTTTGATGAAACTGATTATAGCTACTAGAATTTCTGTATAGAGACTTTTATTAAATACTCGATCATTAATAGTTGAATAATCATGGTGAAACCATACAAACTACTTGAATTTTATCCTAAAACCTTAGTTGTTAATGATTTAGTAAAGTATTTTATAAATTAAAAGGTGATTAATATTCTGTATTTTACAATTAATAATAATGTGTATAGTCATATTTTTTCATGAAAAACATCACTTGAAATTTGAAAAATACTATAAGTTACGCATTTAGATTTGGATATACTGATAATAACTAAATTAGGAATGTTAAGATATAAATATTAGTAATTCAAATTGGGATAAGAAGATATAATTAATCAAATGTTTCATAGATTTATAAGTATTGAAAATGGAATTAGTGATTTGAAAGAAAGTTTATATAATTATACTTTGAATATTTTTAAGAGACTTACCTAATAAATAACATGATAAAAAGGATTTTTTTTAAAAGTAATAATTTAAAATAATATAATTTAGATTATCTTACTAGATCTTTAATTCAATATGAGTTAGAATTAAAAAATATTTCTCAAGAATAAAATTTGAAAAATAAAGGAATTACTTTTAAATCATAAAACACATGTTACTACTGAATATTACGATTCTTAAATGAAAATTAATGAAAGAGACCAAGTTTTATAGGTTTTCTAAGGGATACTAAATAAAGGATACTTAAGGAAAATTAAAACTTATTACCCATAGAGTAAATAAAGTAAGAAAGGTAATAATGATAATGAAGTTATTTATTATGAATATAGAGAAAGGGTCAACATCAACCCCAACTATCCAAGACTCAATAATGATAAGAACAATAGATGAAAAAAATGAAATTAAAGAAATGAAATCTAGTTATAGTTACACTTCAGATTCAGATTAAAGTTATGAATCTAGTATAGGAAAGGAATTAGAAAACCTATTTCTAATGGCTTCATAAAGACAAGTAAGTAAATTTTATTTCTATTCCTACTTTGAAATTGATTTTAATCCTTCTAAATATGAGTTTCATGAAGATATTAATAGAATCAATCATAAAATTTACAAGAATAATCGTTTATTCAATTTTTTAGAGTAAACATAAGGATATTGTTGGTAAAAATAAGAAATTGAAAAATAATCCTTTGATATTTAATGAAAAATTATTTGTTGATATAGAAAGTGTTCAACATGATAATCTTAAGAATAATAATTATCATTATAAATGTGATTAATCTCAAAGAGTTAAGTTTGATTATTTTTTAGAAGAAAATGATAGGATTATAATTGAAATTGATAGACTAAAATTTTATTTTTCCACAATTGTTCAAGGGAGACAAACTGATGATAAAATGATCATTTTTAATAAAATGAAGAAAAATAAAACTAGTATTGGATATGATAATATTTTATGAAAATCTATATAAAAAATTCTTTATCAAAGGTTAAAGTAGAAATGTTTCAAGTTTTACGTGTTTTAGATTTCAAATGAAGGGACATTATGAAAATGAACATTTATTGAGATTTATATAGTCTCTTGGTCACACCAAAGATTTTATTTCTAAATAATTATCTTCTCAATTTTTTTCTGAATACATGCTTGAAATTAGTTTTTGTTTCCAATAAGTTTTTTTATAACACAATTGAACCAATTTTTTATGGGTACCAAAATGTTCTTGAATATTATTTTTTATGATAAATTTCTTGGAAGAATCAACAAGTATGCATGGAATATGTATAGTGTATTTTTATGACATATGATTGGTAATATATTTTTTTTTTATCTTTTAATAGATACTATGGTGGTAGTGTTACTTTTAGTGATAACGCTAAAGGTTAATTAAAAGGTATTCGAGAAGCTGTAATTTCAAATTTGGTTGTTATTTCAAAGGTTTTATTTATTAAATAATTAAAATTTAATTTGATAAGTATTTTATAACTTTTTGGTGATAATATTAATGTGAAATTTGATAATGATATATATATGTTTTTGAAGAAGAATCTATTTTGTTTTATCAAAAAATAAAGGAAAACATTTATTTCATTAATTTTTCTAAGTTATGAGAAGAATGATTTTTTTAAAAATGATTTATAATTTGATAATGTTTTTTGGAATAGAAGATTATTCTGTGAAAATTTAAGGTTGTTACTCAAGATTTATAAAAAAAAGGTATTGGATTCATGTGAGATGAAACTGGACAATGCCTATGTATGTGATTCATTCTTAAAAAGTAAGAAACCTAAAGAGTTATTTAAATATGTTCATAAGGTATGAACTTCCAAAATCATTAAATTTTTATATTTGGATTTATTTGGACCCATAAGAGCTACTAGTATTGGAGGAAAAGGTATATGTTTGTTATTGTTGAGGACTATAGTAAATTTACATGGACTTATTTTCTTTCACATAAATATAAGACTTTGTATAAATATATTTCATATTATAAATTGGTTCAAAATGAAAAATTTTATCTAATTTTATCAATTATAAGTGATAGAATATGTGAGTTTTCAAATATGTGATTTGATAAATTTTAAGAAGATAATGGGTATATACATCATTCATTATACCCTAGGACTCTACAATAATATGGTGTGGTTGAAAATAGGTCTTTGTAATAAATAGATAGGATAATGTTAAATGAGCACTCTTTGAAAACAATTTTCTTGGAAAAGGATATAAAATCATCATATTTGAAATCAAATTTGTCTTAGTCCATTTTTAAAGATGATACCTCATGAAATCTAGAAATTAATGAAGCGTATAATTGGTTATTTAAAAGTATTTGGATGAAATGTTTATATTCTTAATTCTAAATATTCACTTGAAAAATTTGATTCAAAATCATATAAAGGTCTTTTTATAGGGTGTTCTAATAATATTTTATTATTAAATTTAATGAAAATATTCTAGAGGAAATAAAATAAAATTTAGAAATGTTTGAGTAATATTTTCTAGAATTTAACTTTAGAGAACCTGAATAGGATAAAACTATTGAGAGGGTGAGTATCTCTTATGAACAAACTTTGAAAATACATAAAGATAATATGTTATTCAAAGTAATTAGAGATATAACTACTATTTTTAAAAACAAAAATTACTTAATAAATGTTTTTTATTAAGATTTTATTTTTTTTATTGTTCCTCAAAATATTTATGAGGCTTTCTCTGACTCAAATTGGATTATAGAAATTCAGGAATAATTAAAACAATTTGATAGGAATAATGTATGGACCTTAATTGACCCCCCTAAGGATCAAAATATTATTAGTACCACATAGGCCATTCTAAATAATTTATATGAGTCTAGGAAAATTATTAGAAATAAGGAAATATTGGTAGCTCAAGGTTACAATCAAGAAAAATGAACTGATTTTAAAGAATCATTTGCCTCGATTACATGATTAGAATCTATAAGAATTATTTTGGAATATTCATTTAATTTTGGAATTAAACTTTTTAAAATGGATGTCAAGAGTACATTTTTAATGGATATATTTTTGATTTTTTTAAAACAACCTCCATTTTTTGAAAATGAATCTAAACCTAACCATATTTTGAAACTTCCAAAATCTCATTATAGTTTAAAATAAGCTCCTCGATCTTGGTATGAGAGATTTCCATTTTTTATTTTAAATAATAGTTTTGAAAAGGGAATATTTGATCCAATTTATTTATTAAAATGGATTCAAAAGATAGATTAATTGTTCAAATATATATTGATGACATTATATTTCAATCCTCAAGTGATTTAATTTGTAATGAATTTTCAAATTTAATGTCTTCATAGTTTGATATGAGTCTTATGTGTGAACGTAAGTTATTTTTGGGTTTTTAAATAGTTTAATGTAAAGATGATATATTTATTAATTAATCCAAATATGATAAATAATTAGTTAAAATTTTAGGTATTATTGTTTGTAAAAGCTCAAATATTCCAATAAGTATTTCTTATAATCTTGATTATGATGAAGTTGAAAAATTTGATGATAATAAAATGTTTATAACTATGATTGATAGTTTCTCATACCATATTTTTTGTTTTTATTGTGTATATGTTCTAGATTTAAATACGATCCAAAATAAATTTATTTAAAATTAGTTAAAATAGTTATTATGTATGTTAAAGGTTCTATGAATCTCAGATTATTTTATCCTGCACATACTTCATTTGAACTAATCAATTTTTTAGATTCTAATTTCAAAGGTTCAAAAATAGATAGAAAAATAATAACATATATCTATTACTTTCTTGGTAATTAGGGGCTTCTAACAAACAAAATTTAGTGGCTTTATATGTAACACCTCAATATTTCACAGTACGTTATCTCTTTAAAGTAATTTAATAGCTTGCACTACATGAAACACCGAGATCGAGCGCACCACGACTTACCAAACCAACCGTTCAAAAAGAGGTTATGAATATTATTAACCACATTTTGAATTATATATATATACTATATAATTTTAACAATAATATTTTGTGCTTCTTATACATAATATAAGAAAAATTCAAATTTTAAGATAAAAGAGGTATTTTTCAAAAAATGTAGTTTTTTCCGCCTTTTAATGGAGACCCCTTTTTAAACCCATTATTTGACACTTTTATATATTAAATTTAGTGAAATTAAATTCTTATTTAGAATAGGGATATAAAAATTTATTTTGGATAATTTTTTGGTACTTTTCTGAAAACTTTCAATTTTTGATGAATAATGAAAAATACTAAATTTTAATTTAAAAAAACTTTTTTAATAGAAATAATTTATAGTGTTAAATTATACATTTAAATGGTTTTTAAGTATAATTAGATTATATTTTTATCATTTAATATAATTTAGGTCATTGGATGTAATTTTACATTTAAACTGGACATAAACAAGTGTCAATCTTTTGATAGTTATTATTTCTTAAAAACACGCTTTTGTTTTGACAACGGGAATTAATTTTAAATTAATTCCTGCCAATTATGTGCTTTGAATTTTGAAAATTTGATTCCATATTTGGAATCATGAGTTTCAAATTGTGTAAATAAGTATCTTTTATTTTTATATATTATGAATAATTACTTCGGTAAATATTTTATTTACCATGGTTAAAGGGTAAATCCGGTAAATAAGAGTAAAAAATAATATTATAATAATATTAAATTACCCTAACATGTGTCTTATTCCAATTTTTTGAAACATATCCGACCATAGGAATCCTTGGGTTTATTTTGGGACCCCATGGAGCCACTTGATAGTGATAATGACACTTTATATTAATTAATTTAAAGTAAAGACAAAAATGACATAAACATATATCTTTTAGTAAAAAAATTTTACATAAGGTTATATAAGTTATATTTTTGAGTATAAATATTCATTTAAAATTTAAAATATTTTCTACATCATGGTATTTTTTTTATAATTTTTAGACATCAAATAAATAAAATTATTTATGACACAATAATGATGCAATGTTTACCTCATTAATGAATGATTTAAATAAATGAGATTATAAAAATTAAAATAATATCCAAAAACTTTCCAATTATTATTGTATGATTTTATTTCTAACATGAGTCATATTATATTTTATTTTAATTAGTTTTGGACCTTTAGAAACCGAAAATCATTATATAATAAAATAATATTTTCAAACTTTCCTAAAGAGCCCCTCCTCCCCATTATAAAAAGTCCTCACCTATAACCCATTTCTCACACCTCTCAAGCCCCTTGGATCATACAACCTCTACCCAATTAATCTTCTTACATCCCTATATTACTCTTAGAATCCTTACCTTAGGTAGAAGGCACTTCAAGGAAGCCTTTTGGTTCAAACTAAAGGGAGTTACCTGATTTAAAGGTAACATATCCTCTTAAGTTATTTTCTTTTATTATAATTGTCCAACCCCCTAAACTCTATTTATTCATTTATTTTATAAAAAAAGCAGTATCCTAAATATACTAGGTTGTTTTTATAAGAATTATTTGAACTACACTTACACACACCTCCATCTAATGGGTATAGAACATAATGTTTCTATGGACGGAAAACTACTGCCTCACGAAACGATGATTGTTCAATCTTCTACTACCACCTATTATGGAGACCATTATGATGGAACTGCAATTATATATGATATTTATGATATTTATTTTATTTATAATTTTATTTAATTATCTTTTATATCATACCTTTATTCTTTTCAGGTTGTATATATACGATAATTTCATTTGAGGAAGTACGGACTACCGCCCCCTCAAAGTGATATGACTCTTTCATACTATACATGGAACGTATAAAGGATGGCGTTAATCTGATAGGATGAGCCCGTAAGGGGATTCTCTCACTAGGTTTTCCCCCTGTCACTGTCTCTCTTCCTGTCCAGGGACGGTGGTGGCTCCTTCCTCAGCACCCCTTTGAGGGCTCGTTCATGGTGTATAGATCCACGTTCGTAGAGGCGTCTCCTTGTGGGATCGATCCTCAGTGATTCCCATTGCTGACCTTTTCTTTCACCCTAGTCATCGAACTGGCTAGGTTTTCTCTTGGAAGCGCCATAGTGTCTAGGTTGTGTGCTTCTACAGACATATGGGTAACGCCTCGTTTTAGGGTCGGCTTCGGGTACGGTGAGAGGTTTGTTGCGGTCTCCGTGTGCGGATCTGAAGGCGGCGATGAGATTATGGATTACGATGAGGTCTCTTAGGGTGTGATCTAGTTCATTAGTCTTCGCGATGTAGGGGGTTTGTTCTGGATCTTTGTTTAATGTTATTTTGAATGATGTTTGTGTGCGGCGCTGTCGTCTTTGGTGCTCCTCTGGCTCACATTCTGGACGCTGTTGATGCAGGCAGCGAGATTTATGGTGCTGTTGCTTCTTGAGTTTCGGCTTGGGGGATCTGTAATTTTTGGTTCGGATCTGCTGTTTGTGATGAATTCTGGCATTTGGGAGCATATTGGTGTTGAATTTGTTTGAATTTCATGGAGGCAGTGAAGGTTTGAAGGTGCGAATCGTTTAAAGTTATGGATTGATGGTTTTGCTCAGCGTCTCTTCCTCAAAGTTACGACGAAGGTTTATTGGGTTAGTACTGTGTGACATTGGTCGGTGGTGTTCTCTTCGATGAAGTGGAAACAACCTATGTGATTGTTTTTTGAATTTTAAACTTGATGCTGGTTGATTTTGGTTTTGAATTTTGAATTTGAAATTCGGTAATGTGGGTGCTGGTTTTGTTTGTTGATGGAATGTAAGGTTACCGCTTACCCATAAAGCGGATTTTTAAAATTATATAAAAAAGGATTTGGTAGTAAAGGATAGTGTTAATAAACTTATGTAACATATATAAAATATTATATTATACTATAATAATAACATACCTATGTATCATTTGGTTTTCTTTCCTTTTAAAATAAAAATAAAATGAAACGGAAACAACGTTTATGCTTACGTACGGCCTACCGTATCCATAAACGGTGTTTTCCATTTAATATATATATATATATTATACATATTTATAATATAAATATATATTATATATAAATCATGTTTTATATTCTAGAATTGTTTAAATCATGATTTAAATTATACGATCAAGAATAACAAGTTAAAACACTGACGATAAAGAAAGCGATTATTACCCGAAAGTTTAATTTAACATGGAAATCATTATTAAATGGGTAGTATAAATTCATAAATGAATCATGTATTATATATTAATAAATATGAATATGGTTCTGGTATAATTTAATAACATACTATGGTCATTATACAGGAGTTTAAACGTACCCTCGACCAAAGGAAAGTGCAAGGTAAGAGTTATTTCCTCAATCTCATTATTATCTGAGATTGTTTATGTGTAAGTATTTACTGGGAAATATTTATCATCAATACCCATTTTTCATAAAAAGGTTTTCAAAAGCAATCTTATAAGGTTTTATGGGATGGTCTATTTAACTATATAATCATTTTAAATGTTTTAAAGATTTATCTTTCTAAATCCTTTTAATTAATGTCCATGTTTTCAAAATGATCTTAAAGATTTATTTATATGGACATGAATGTTTTGAAATGATAATTCTTTTCAAAAGTTTCAAATTGGTATGAGACACTTTGATTTAAAAATATCTTTTAGATGAATTCCTTTATAAATTGTGATACTTTTAAACAATTTCATGAAAAAGGGGTATTTCTCTCAAAGCATTTTACTGATCATTTTCAACTATGTCAAGATCCTTTACTGGATATTATTCTTGATTGAGGTTGATTTATTATAATAAAATATTCCATATTTTATTGAATGAATTATGATATGTTTTACTGTGGATGCACTATTTTTATACCATTCATGGTTTATGGCTAAATTATTGACATTTCGTATGCTATTTTTAATACAAATGCTTACGTTATGTTTCAACCTTTTCATATGAGGAATGTATTAGACTTAGTAAGTGATGGGTGGAGACCGATATAGATCCTCGATGCATCGGTAGGTCTCATGAGACAATTAAACATGGAATTGGATGAGTCCTTTCCCAATTTGATATATGGTTTTGGCCGAGGCCTTAATCATTTTTAGACGTCTTGGCTGAGGCCTTGAAAAAATGTTTCAGAATGTCCCACATTATACATTCCATCATTATGAAAATAATATTGATGGTAATGTGGTTATTCAACTAGTGGAATACCCATGACTATTTTTTATTATGGCATTATTTACTCATCTCATATTCCTACCATAAAGTGTTCATGTTTATTATTTGTAAAGGCATGCGTTTTCTATTATTCACCATGCCTAATGTTTATGTTATCTTCCGCTGTATTTCTTACTCTTAATGAGTATTTGAGATCACCCCTTTATTATGTTTCATTTTCCCAAGATTTCAAGAAGTGTATTATGATTGATATGCAGGGTTAAGATAAGGGGAATAATGGCATTCTCAAAGAACTATTTATACTGTATTTTATGTTTGAAATTTTAATGTAAATTTAATGTATGTAATCTATTTTCCAAGATTTCTAACCGATCAGTCCTTCAGGACATGATTCCTTGTAATCATGCCAATGTATTAAAATAATTCACCGGCTCCGGGCTTCTGGGGTCGGGGCATTACAGTTGGTATCAGAGGAAGTTTAACAATAAATATGGAAACTAGATTTAGATAAACTCTAATCAGATAACATTACCCTAATATAGAATTTGAGGATTAGTATAGAAGAACTTTCTAGAATTTTGGTAATGTAGAAATTTTGTGTATTTTACAAGAAATACATCCCTGTCTGGATACAAGAAGGTAGAGGTAGCTCTGGAACATATGTACCTAGGAGTGAAAACTCTGACAAGGAGTTTTAGACTTGACCCGGGGTATCCTGGTACACAAAAATGGGCCTTATTTCACTCTTGGTTACGACACTCCCGAGGGATATGCTTAGGATAATTCACATTTTCTTTACAAACCATTATGAAGGATTTATGAGTATATACCTCCTAAAAGAAAACATTTTTATAATTATGGATTTTATCCATAAACTGTTCAATTTTTTTAAGTGTTTTACAAGTTTGTAATTATGAATTTCGATTCATAAACTAACCTAGTGTATTCCATTGTTTAGAAATGGCACCCAATAGAAGGAATGAGAACCCCAGAAATATGCATGATCTAAAGAGTAAGAAGGATCATATATTTTATGGCATTAAGCCAACATTTAGAAGGGAAATAGTTTTCCACGCATTCTCATCATATGAAGAAACAATATCATGTGTTAATAAGATAAGTAAAGAATTATCTGAGTCCTATGGCTTTGAAGGGAAGTAATAGAAGAAACGTATGGTAGAGAGAAATATGGATAAAATGGAGAGGGGAAATAAGGATTTTCCCATATGTGATAATTGTGGAAAGAATCACCTTGGTAAATTATTGAAGGGAATGAGAGTTTGTTATAAGTGTGGAGGAAAAGGACACCAAGTACATAATTTCAAGGGTAAAAAAAAGTTTAAAATGTACAATGCTTCATCTACAAGGAGTTGGGACACTATGCGAATCAATGTCCAAATCATTAGAGTATGCCCCAAATTATGCTATTGAATAATAATAAAGTTATGATATTACCACAAATGAAGATTAATGAATAGTGTTATTATGTTGATATTAATGAATTATGTCATTTAAGTGCTGTATCAATGATGTACTTGTTATAATAATTATGGATTATATAAGGATTTTACTGCAGTACTATTTCATTAAGGATTTGAGATTGTGTGGTACCAAGAAAAGTGACTCAATAGAAAGTTAGTTTTTTTTAGAAAATACATGGTTGAAGGAAAGATAAACTTTAATATGGTCCTAATACTATGGTATTGATTTTGGAATAATAGATGATTGATTTGGATAAATTATATTGGATATTATTGGCTACATTGGAACCAATTAATGATTTTTTATTCCATCATTATTGGTGATTAATTTTTTTTTGGATTTAAAGAGTATATATAGTATTCTATGATTTACAGAAGGAATAAGGAAGTACATACCTATTCAAATATGGTTTTTTGGCAATTCATTTTATTACCACATTTTAAGAGAATAGAGGATGAAGGTATTCACATGTATATTATGTGACCTTCCTAATAAATTTTTGCCTGTGAGTTCGGACAAAAGTATCGTGGATAAGTATAAAGGATAGAATAGATTAAGTTTGACATTGGATACTATTATTAAGGTTAAATCATTTCATAATATTATTTTTGTATTGTCATAAAAAGGACAACCTGGAGGTCAGACGACAACCTGTCGTGTCCGGCAAGGCCGTGAGACTTGAACCAGCAGCCGAAAAGTGATAAAGGTACATCAACTACCACTAGCCTACGTGATTTCCTAATTTGTATAATGTAGTTTTTTTAAATACTATGACAAATGAATTATAAATTCATTATTTTTGGAACCCTATATGATTAGGACAAATAGAATATTTTTTGAATTCTATTATCTTTTGGCGTGAAATATGAGTTTGTGGTAGGAATTAGTTGAAGGATGAAACTCTACTTGTCAAGTATATTTTTTTCCTATTATTCTATGAATAAATTAATTCTTAAACTTTAGGGAAGGGATCTTAAAACCAAAAATGTGTTATCCTAATACCTTATGTTTTGCTGAACCGATGATATTTTAAATCATCATAGATTGATGGTTTTGATGCCCTCAATTTTACACTTGTTTGTGATTGATGAACTAAATCACCCATATAAATATTTACATTTTTTCCTCTAATTATGTGTATCTAATTGACACCAATATTCTTCTAATCTATATCATAATTTGGGGGTGAATTTTTCATTTCTCTTTCCCTCTTATTAAGACTAAATTTCATTAACCCAATTTTCAATATGGGTTTTCCACAAATGTATTTTTCTATGTTTAACATTTTATTTTCGAATAACAATTTAAAATTGTGAGGAAACAATTTATTTAAGGAGGGGAGAATGTAACACCACAAGATTTCATAGTACTTTATCTCTTTAAGGTAATTCAATAGCTTGTGCTACACGCAACACCGAGATCGAGCGCACCACGACTTACCAAACTAACCGTTCAAAAAGCGGTTATGAATAGTATTAACCACATTTTAAATTTTATATATATCCTATATAATTTTAACATTCATATTTTGTGTTTCTTAGACATAATATAATAAAAATTCAATTTTTATGATAAAAGAGGTATTTTTCAAAAAATGAAGTTTTTCCACCTTTTAATGGAGAACCCTTTTTAAATCCAATATTTGACACTTTTATATATTAAATTTATTTAAATTAAATTAGTCTTTAGAATAAGGTCATAAAAATTTATTTTGGATAATTTTTTTGGTACTTTTCTGAAAACTTTCAATTTTTTGATGAATAGTGAAAAATGCTAAATTTTAATTAAAAACAACTTTTTTAATCGAAATAATTTGTAGTGTTAAATTATACATTTAAATGGTTTTTAAGTATAATTAGATAATATTTTTATCATTTAATATAATTTAGTTCATTGGATGTAATTTCACATTTAAACTCGACAGAAACAAGTGTCAATATTTTGATAGTTATTATTTCTTAAAAACACGCTTTTTGTTTTGACAACGGGAATTAATTTTAAATTAATTTCTGCCACTTATGTGTTTTGAATTTGAAAAAATGGATTCAATATTTTGAATCAATATGTCCAAATTGTGTAAATATGTATCTTTTATTTTTAGACATTATGAATAATTACTTTAGAAATTTTTTTATTTACCATGGTTAAAGGGTAAATTCGGTAAATAAGGGTAAAAAATAATGTTATAATAATATTAAATTACCCTAACATGTGTCCTATTCATATGTTTTGATAAATATCCGACAATGGGAATCCTTGTGTATATTTTGGGACCCCATGGATCCACTTGATAGTTATAATGACACTTTATATTAATTAATTTATAGTAAAAACAAAAATGACATAAACATATATCTTTTAGTAAAACAATTTTTACATGAAGTCATATAAGTTATCTTTTAGAATATAAATATAAATTTTAAAGATAAAAAGATTTCATACATCATGTTATTTTTTTTATAATTTTTATAAATCAAATAAATAAAATTATTTATTAACCAATAATGATGCAGTGTTTACCTCATTAATGAATGATTTAAGTAAAAGAGATTATAAAAATTAAAATAACATAAAAAACCTTTCCAATTATTATTCGATGATTTTATTTATAACATGAGTCATCTTATCTTTTACTTTAATGAGTTTTTGACCTTTATAAACTGAAAATCATTATATAATAAAATAATATTTTGAAACTTTCCTAAAGAGCCCCTCCTGCCCCTTATAAAAACCCTCACCTCTAACCCATTTTTCACACATCTCAAGCCCCTTTTATCATCCTAACTCTACCCAATTAAGCTAACTATATCCCTATATTACTCTTAAAATCCTTACCTTAGGCAGAAGGCACTTTAAGGAAGCCTTTTGGTTCAAACCAAAAGGAGTTACCCGATTTAATGGTAACATCTCCTCTTAAGTTATTTTATTTTATTTTACTTCTCCAACCCCCTAAAATCTCATTATTACTTTATTTTATAATAAAAAAAGTATAATAAATATACTAGGTTGTTTTTATGATAAGTATTTGAACTACACTTACACACACCTCCATCTAATGGGTATAGAACATAATGTTTTTTTGGACGGTAAACTACTGCCTCACGAAATGATGATTGTTCAATCTTCTACTACCACCTCTTATGGGGGAAATTATGATAGAAATGTAATTATATATGATATATATGATATTTATTTTATCTATAATCTTCTGTAATTATCTTTTATAGAATACCTTTATTCCTTTCATGGTGTATATATACGATAATTTCATTTGAGGAAGTGCGGACTACCGCCCCCTCAAAGTGATATGACTCGTTTATACCATACATGGAATGTATAAAGGATGGTGTTAATAAACTTATGTAATGTCTATAAAATATTATATTATTTTTGAATAATAATATACCTATGTATCATTTGGTTTTCTTTCCTTTTAAAATAAAAGGAAAATGAAACGGAAACAGCGTTTATGCGTACATACGACCTACCATCTCCATAAATGGTGTTTTCCATTTAATATATCTATCTATTATACATATTTATAATATAAATATATATTATATATAAATCATGTTTTATATTCTGTAAGTATTTAAATCATGATCTAAATTATACGATCAATAATAACATGTTAAAACACTGACGATAAAGAAAGCGTTTATTACCCGAAATGTTAATTTAACATGGAAATCATTATTAAATGAGTAGTATAAAGTCATAAATGAATCATTTATTATATATTAATAAATATAAATATGGTTATGGTATAATTTAATAACATACTATGGTCATTATATCGGATTTTAAACGTACCCTCGACCAAAGGAAAGTGCAAGGTAAGGGTTATTTCCTCAATCTCATTATTATCCGAGATTGTTTATGTGTAAGCATTTACTGGGACATATTTATCATCGATACCCATATTTCATAAAAATGTTTTCAAAAATAATATTTTAAGGTTTTATGGGAGGTTCTATTTAACTAGATCATCATTTTAAATGTTTTAAATATTTATCTTTCTAAATCCTTTTAATTAATGTCCATGTTTTCAAAATGATTTTAAGGATTTATTTATATGGACATGAATGTTTTGAAATGATAATTATTTTCAAAAGTTTCAAAGTGTTATCGGACACTTTTATTAAAAAATATATTTTAAATTACTTCCTTTATAAATTGTGATACTTTTAAATGATTTCATGAAAAAGAGGTATTTCTCTGAAAGCATTTTACTGATCATTTTCAACTATGTCAACATCCTTTACTGGATATTATTCTTGATTGAGGTGGATTTATTATAATAAAATCTTCCATATTGTATTGAATGAGTTATGAAATTTTTTACTATGGATGTTCTATTTTTATACCATTCACGGTTTATAGATAAAGTATTGACATTTCATATGATAGTTTTAATACGAATGTTTATGTTATGTTTTAACCTTTTTATATGAGGAATGTATTGGACTTAGTAAGTGACGGGTGGAGCCCGCTATATCTCCTCGATGCATCGGTAGGTCTCATGAGACTATTAGATGTGGAATTGGCTGAGGCCTGTCCCAATTTGATATATGGTTTTGGTCGAGGCCTTAATCATTTTTAGACATCTTGGAAGAGGCCTTGACAAAATGTTTCAGAATGTCCCACATTATACATTCCCTCATTATGAAAATAATATTGATGGTTCATGTGGTTATTCTACTAGTAGAATACCTATGACTATGTTTTATTATGTAATTATTTACTCATCTCATATTCCTTCCATAAAGTTTTCATGTTTATTACTTGTAAAGGCATGTGTTTTCAATTATTCACCATGCATAATGTTTATGTTATCTTCCGCTATATTTATTTCTCTTACTGAGCATTTGAGCTCACCCCTTTCTTATGTTTTATTTTCCCAGGATTCCAAGAAGTGTATTATGATTGATATGCAGGGTCAATCTAAATGTAATAGTGGCATTCTCAAATAACTATCTATGTTGTATTTTATGTTTGTAATTGTAATGTTAAGTTAATGTATGTAATCTATTTTCCAAGACTGATAAACCAATCGATCCTTCAGAACATGATTATTTTTAATCATGACGATGTATTAAAATAATGTGCTGGAGATCTAGGCTTCTGGGGTCAGGGTGTTACATTATCAAATGCTAAGAGTAAGTATATTGCTGTTGCTTCTTATTTATCAAAGTATTTTTGGATTAAATGAACAGTTTATAATTTTGGTTTTAATTTAAGAGGATCCTAATTTATTATGATAATAATTTTACAATTATTATCTCTAATATTCCTTTACATAAATATAGGACTAGACACATTTAATCCATGTATCACTTTCTTAACGATCATGTTCAAAAAGGAAATATTATTTTAGAATTTTTTTCTATAAAAAATCAATATGCTAACATTTTCATTAAACCCTTGGATTTAGCTAAGTTTGATAAAATAAAATTTGAAATTGGTATGATAGAAATCTAAATTTATAGAATATATTTAGGGGGAGTTAAACTATGTTTTTTTCTAATATTAATTCTATTAGTGTGCATAATAATGTTTCATATATCTCACTGGATTGTGCTATAATAGTCAGATACCATTTAATTAATTTAAAATAATCCTTTTAAAATCTTGAAATGTTTTTCATGGAACTTTGATGTTTCTAAAATATTTTTCCTAAAGAATTTATACTATTATTTACAAGTATCCTTTTAATTATATAAACATTGTTTGAAAATTCATGAATTTAGGGGAAGCCTAACTATGTGTTCAATATAACTTTTAGGGTTAGTTTCCTTCCTAGTAATAATTAAGGTGGATTTTTATATATTTTATTTTAAAATTAAAAGGTTTAGTTTATTTATATGTTATATTTATTAAACCATTGGTACATTTAATAATGGGACATTTGTTTAATCTTTTTGATTAATTTCAAAAAGGGGGATAAATTTGGATCTTGATTTATAGTTATAAATAAGGTGAAGAATGTTTAAGTGAATACTTGATCCAATATGTTAATTTATGTGTTTATAATTTCAATATTTTTATTATATAATTATAATATCTCATAGTATTTATTTCAATTATTTATTACCTATAACATGAGCTATAGTGAGTCTGCTATTATTCTGTTTTTAGTATGTTCTTAAAAATTTGGAAAAGTTTGGAACAGACCATGTGTTAAATTTTGAAAATTACTCAAGGTACCATAAGAAAAAAATGAACTAACCAAAATTAGAAAAATGAAACTATTTTAAAAAGAAAAATTAACCAACCACAAAAATAAAAATCAACTACCAAAAGTAAAAAATTTAGAAAAGTGTTGAACCTACCGTATGAAGTTGAAAATTTTCAAATCTTAAACCTTCCTTATGAACTATGATCACTTAATTAATTTTTCATATTTTAGTTAAAAATATGTCCCGTTTTACTTATTCTTTTATATTTTGAATAACTAAATGTTTGTTTAATTTATTTTTCATGATTCAATTATTTCTTAAATACCCAATTTTTTTTTTGAACTTATAAAAATTTATTTGGATATATTTTATGCTTTATTTAAACTATATTAAATGTTATCATATATGTATTAATATACACACTATTAAGTCTAATTTTTGGATCCAAGATGGAAAATAAAAAAGGCATGAGAATATATATTAAGTGTAAGTCTTTATTTGAGAGTGTAATACTTCACTGAGGCATAAAATAAAAAAAGGAATGAGCATAGTCCTTTAGAGCACTGATCATAAGACTTATGAGTATAATGTGGCTTGAGTGTAAAACTTCAAGCTGGAGTGTAATCCTTTGGAGCACTGATTTTAATAATTCTGAGTATAATGTGTCTTGAGCATAATACTTCAAGCTAGATTATAAGACTTTATGAAGCACAAGCCTTCTGAGCATAATAATTTCATGTAAGGATTCAAGAATTAATGTAATTGAAATGTATAAATTTGAATTATTTAAAATATGAAAAATCTATCTCACATGTAATATGAGAAGTTTCCAAGAATATTTATATTAGTTATTATGAGTTTACTTACTATTATGTTAAATGTTATAATAATTTGTATTGTATAAAATATTTTCTTTTTACAATTTATCAATGTAAACCCATGTGTGAATAATTTTCATGTGCAGTAAATGAAGAACTCATGTGTTGCTTTAGGAAGGATGGAATGCAACTGTTTTTTTCTTTGATTCTATTGTGCATAAAAGAACTCTATATAATGAGTTCAATAAAACTAGATCAAGGGGATGTGGTTGAGGATATAATTGAACTATACTATGAGATACACCTTAGTTATCAAATACTTTTCTCTGTTAGACTTCAATAATTTGATCCATTATTACTAGAGATAACCTTTACACCTTGACACTTAGATCCATTCTTGTTCATCTAGTTTTTATAGTTCTTAATTCTTTATATTCATATATATACATAATCATGTTGGGTTATAACATCCATAAAAGGTAGGAGTTGGGTTATAATACCCAATACAAAAGGTAAAGGTTATTCTATAACTGGTAAAAGTAAAGCGGATTGGTTGTGCCTTAGTCTAGGTAAAAGGAAGGATTTGGTTCTACCTTCACTTCAAAAGGTAGCTTCTAGGTCATGCCTCCAAGTGTGAAAAAGGAAGGGCGATTGGATTAATCCATGAGGTGTAAAAAAATATTGTATTGAGTTAAGACTATAAGGATTAAAAAGGCATTGTAAAGGGTTGTGATATCCCTTTAAAATCTAGATATTCTATTATAGTTTGTTCCATATATCGATATGTTTGAGAGGGGTGAAGAGTAGACAATGGATCATTTAGATCCGAACTACTATAAAAATCAATATGTTCATTTATTTTTATTTTCATTATATAAATTAATTAAATTTAATAAGTGGTTAAAAATATTTATAAAGGTCAATTCACCCCCTCTTGACCATTCAATAATTTGACCATTCTAATCAGGACATAATAACAGAACTATCAAAAGCAATGATAGTGAATGTAAAGAGAAAAGGGAATAAAAATAAAGTAGAAAGTTTTCAATCATTGAGAACTTACCAACAATCTAAGAGTTATTAAAAAATAGGGGATATATAGAGAGATGATAATAATAATATATTTCCTCTAATGAAGTTATAATTCTATATCTACTTAGGCTCCATAATGTCATATTATGATGAAGCTGAAAGTTAATTGAAAGGAGAAGACATTGGAAGTCATCATAGTTGAATTGAAACGTATTCTTCATATCGTAATAGAAACTCATTCCATGTATATTGCTTCAATTTATCTAAATTTGGGAATAAATTTGTTAATTATAGAAAAATAAGTGTAAGTTTTTCCTATAGAATACAAATAATATTGGATTCAAGTAAATCCAATTCAATTACTTTGAGAAATAGATTTTACCCATTAGATGAAGAAGAATATGACTTGATTTCTTTCACGAAATAAAACAAGTAGAGACCAACATATGTCTAAACTCATTCTAAAGTTTCTTGGAAAGAGAAAAAGATGAATATGAAGTAGAGGGATATGATTATCGAGATATATTTGATAGGTATAAAAAATAATAGTAAGTGGATACTTGATAGTGAGTTCTCATCCCATATGACATGTAACATGAATATTCTCAAGAATGTGAAAGGAAACATTGATAGAACTATTCAATTTGGAAATAATGGTACTCTAAAGATAAAAGGAAGTGAAAATAATCACTTAAACAATATTGAATTGAAGAATAATGAATCTCTATTTGTTTATATACATCAACACAATTTATTGAGTGTAATTTAGTTATGTGACTCGGGATTAGAAGCCACATTCAACCATAAAGGCATCAATATCAAAGGAAATGATATAAATTTTCTTATTCAAGTATGAAGAATGATTAAGAACTAAAATAAGGTGGATAGTAAGGATAATAATTCTCTCCTTACTATAGAATAGGATAAAAATTTATGTTCACAATCCCCTCCCTCAAAGGTACCCATCTTGAGCCAGTAAAGATATAAGGGAGATAATGATGCCCAAATCCCACCTCTAATAGGCCATGGTTTGGCGATAAGAACTGATGGAATATCATACACACAAATGGGAGGCATTACCCTCTAAGGAGAACATGATTAGATAGAGAGAAGATAAAAACAACATAAAAATCTTGCTCCAGATAAAATTAAAGAGAGATACCAATACATACATGAATGATATACAAACTAAACAATAGAAAAAGGAAACTACAAGTACCAGAAGAAAATATTCAACAACAACCTAGAATTCCAAACAAATCCTAAATAATTCAATAAGTTAGTAATGTCTAGCTCAATCACTAACCAACTACTTCAGACCTAAAAAATATTTTATAGTAATTTAGGCTGAGAATAATAATTAATACTCATTATGATCCTCCCCAAAGCCTCTTGTAAAAAAGATAAAGGAATAATACCAAAGTATAATGAATAAGAAATGAAGATAAATCATCACCTAGTTTGGTATACTAAGTTTTCTGCCTCACCATGACTCTATCACCAAGTATCACATATAATAATAATATAATATCCAATATAATATCAAATGAATGTACCCCAAAACTACTTTTTCACTAGTTTTCCACTCTACCCCAACATCACATGTCCTGATCCATCACTCTCTAAAAGTAGTCCATCTCGAAGACACTTGGGAAACTGTATCACAATATGCATCTCAGGCTTGAAATAATCTCATAAAATACTATGCACCTCATGGATTACACTATCCCATTTCACATATCCAGATATTAATCAAGTAGTTTTTGAGAGCCTCTATAACCCGTATGTCAAGTATTATACCTTAGGCCAATACAATCTATACATAACATACCAATAATAATCCATAGTGTACTATATTTTGAGATACATGTGTGTGAAATAACCATGAGCCATTACAACCCTCTATAAAAATATATGGGAAAGGTAACAATCATGTATACTAGCACATAATACAACCAAGAGAAGAGAGACGATCGAGAGGGGGTAGTTAGCTATTCATTCCCCACTAAATTGGATGTTGAAAAAAACACTCCCCCAGAGTCTACTGGGTGTCAATAACCCTATAAAAAAGGGTGGGGTCACATATGAAATCACATAAAATACATGATATATACATAGATCACAACCACACTATAGGAAATAACCTATACTTAGACCCATTTGTAGCTATCACCTCATAGGCACCCAACTATGACTGCTAAGGACTAGATATATTATAAGCATACAAGAATTTCAAGAAAACTTAAAATTAATTAATTATTTTTAAAATTTCATAAACACATCAATTAATTCAACAACCATTAATTAATGTTAAACCATTTCCACTTTTCATTACCTATCAACCAAAGTCCATACCCTCCAGGAATATCTAACTAAACCCACAATTCCTCAAGAATATCATCTTTCAACATTCAATTCAAGTACCAACCCCACATGTTAAAATATTTTTTATACATTAACATTTAAAAATTCTAGGTACTCTAGGACTATATCTAATATAACATAAAAGAGATTCATAAACCAAGTATAACTAGCTGCATCAAGCAGTGGGGAAAGAAATATAAAAACATTTTACCCAGCCATCCAGCCTCTTAAGCAGATTTATAAACAAGAAAGCATACCCGATTTTAGCAAAATAATTGTAAATCACAACTTTGACCAGTTCCATCAATCCCAATTCCATTCCAAAAACCACTATGAATATCACCATTCTTACATCCCTCCGCTTAAGCATCAAATGCTGACACAAAACCGGTCCTCCCAACCCATATCTTGACAAACCATCAATCATCATGGGCTCACATAATTTCATATATCATCAAAAAATATTGAATTAACCAATTAATTTCTTCACATGTTACAACTACATGAAACCTAAGGCATAAACTATAAACAAATATGAATTATTTAAACATAATTTTAAGAATAACTTCCAGTTTTAACAAACTATAAGGAATAACACTTTAAATTTAATGTTCCTTTTATTTTATAACATCAAACAACATTACCAGCTTATCTTATTTATCTAAATTCCATTAACATAGAGAAAAATTAATTAATTTAAATAGTATACTAGAATCATTTGATTTTCCATAAAATTATAAGTTATGGTTTCATTAAACATGATTCTTTATTATTTTGAAAAACAATAAATTACTACTTTATGTTTTTTAACCAATTAAACATATAAAAAAATGCTAAAACATAAAATAAACATAGATAGAACACTATATATAAAAATATTAGAAGAACCATCATTATGGTGAAAACACATGTGATCTCTAACAACTAAATCCAATTATTTCATTAATCTAGTTTCATCTTCATTAGGGTTAATTACACTATTATACAAAGAGATAAATAATGATAACATTATGATTTCACATAAATACAAGGAGAAGCAAAAAATACCCAACCTAGAGGATTTAAAAATTATTAAAATGAGAACAGAATAATAATTCAGTTCTCTATTCACATCTCCCATAATGAAACTACAACCCTCTAAGGATACCATGCCATAATTACACCAAAAAACGTCAAAAGAGGTATATAATAACAAATGAGATAAACTTCCATAGCATAAAAAAATAAGTAGAGAAACAAAAATTAACAGATAAGTACTAAAAGATAAAGAGGGAAAACTCACATCGATTCACAATAGGTTTAACATGGGAAGATGGGGATTATTACCCACCAAAAGTGATTCAAAACTTCTTAATAGAGCTCCTATAGCCTCATAGATTTGGGAGAAAAATATTAGGTTTTGGAAAAAATACAAGGGTGTGATTATATTTATAGATACACTATTAGAGGTAGATTAACAACATGAATAGTCCATTCACATCATGATAAATCTGAGTTTTAAGACTCAGTAAAAAATGAATCATCTCAATCCAATAAACTAGGATTAATTCACATCATGAAATTCATGTTTATGTTATGTGATTTTGGGAATAGATTCATTGAATCCAATACTTAATCATTCATGTAATGAAACTTCAATTCAAAAATTAAATAAAACCATATGAACCACCCCTTATCAAGGAGAAAAAAACCTACTCAGGCCATGAACTTCTCACTCACAGTGTTAACTATGATTCACATTATGAACTTCTCCTAATTCAAAATTCCATCTCCCAAAATTTAATGAACCTACTCCATGCTTCCCCCAAGAACCTCATACCTTAGAAACAAACAAAGTAATGGGATAGAAGGATCTAATCCCATACATCAAATACCTCTCAAAAAATTCTTGTCAATGAGAATTTAAAATCAAACCTAGAGATAAAGGAAGGAAAAATGGTCATCTGAACAATCACCCTATGAGATACCTCTCAAGAATCTCACCATTATAGGATCACAACCACCTCAGTTAGAAGAACTAAGTATAGGATATATAACACCAATTTTTTTCCTAAACACTCTCTTTGGGAAGATCCCTCAAAAACAAGATCAAGGATATAAAAAAGGCATAAAATAATAGAAAACCATATTATAAGACATATACAGTCCAACAACCACAAAACATTAAAACAAAGAAGAGATAAGAAATAAACAACTTAGGATACTAAGCGCATATCTATGAATCATATTACCAGGTTTTCTTATCCATTCCACTATTCCTCCAAAAGACATGAACCACATAAATAATACTCTCAAGCAACATCTTCTCCTAGCGGTCTTGAATCTCCATATCCCTCTCCTGAAAGGTTTTATCATCATCAACGTCGATCTCACCCCAATCAATGATGTGGTAATCATTATAAAGATAGTGGTGAAGCTAAAACACATGGAATATGTAATGTATATGGATTATCTATTGTGGAAGTGATATCCAATATTAAATGACTTCAATATGTGTGAATAACTCAAAAGACCCAAAAAATCAAGGATAAATCTTACTCCCATAACCAAACCTTCACTTCCCACAATAAGGATTCACCTTCAGGAATACATGATCTTTAATATAAAACTATAGAGTTCTTCTCCTATGGCCATCATCATTATTATTATGATCATACACTTTCTTCATCCTCTCATGAATCACCTGAACCATCTCTATCATGCTCTATAATAGTTCTGGACCAAGAATTTATGACTCTCCAACACCAGTCCAGTACAACAGAGAATTGAATGGTTGTCCATAAAAATCTTCAACTGATGACATACCAGTGGTGGATTGAAAACTATTATTTTAATAAAACTTGAAAAAAGGTAGTTGAATCATCCCCAAACCTCCAAAATCTAGGAATAAGTGAACAACATGTCTTCATGAGACTAGATATCCCTCTCTATATGACCGTATGTCTATGGATGAAAAGTAGTTATAAGGAATAAATGAGATCCAAAAGAATGCCTAAGAACTCTCCACAACCTATAGGTAAAACAAGGATCATGATTGAAGATGACCATACTCCAAACTCCATGAAGTCTCACCAATTCCTCCAGGAACTGCCATGACAAGACCTCTACTGAGATCAAATCCTTGATTATTAAGAAGTGGGATGAATTTAAAAAATAGTCCAATATCACCCATATAAAATCATAGTATCCCTGAGATCAAGGTAAAATAGTGATGAAGTTGATCATAATGTCCACCCACTTCCATTGAGGAACATCTAACAGCTAGAGAAAACCATCGTGAACACGGTTTTCAACCTTCAACTTTTGGCGACCAAATATCGAGACACAAAATCTGAAATTGAACACCTTAAACTAGGACACTAAAATTTACCACTTTGAGAATTATTCATCCTTTTCATGCTAGTATGAAGCTCCAAGTGTGAACTATAGAACTCAAGGATAACACCTTATGTATAACCAAAGGAATTAAAAGCCTCCCTTGAAACAACAGTCACTAATGATCATACTCAGACCAACCATCAAGGGAATAACTATAGACACATTGATATCTCCAAAACTCCACCTCATAATCCTCCAGATAGGACTCCTCTACCTTCTGTACTAAATATTACTACACCTTATCTAAAAAATTCATCTTGTTCCACCAACCTCTCCCATATCAAGATGCATTACATAGATATCCTCTATCACCCTCAAAGAATATCTAAATTCACACATGGCATCACCATGTGACTTTCTAATTAGTGCATCAGATATAACATTAACCTTTCTTAGGGTATAGTAAACTAAAAATTCATAATATTTCAAGAATTCCATCCACCATAGAAATCATAATTTTAGGTTATGCTGGGAGAAGACATAATTTAGTCTCTTGTGATCGATGAAAACCCCAAAATGTTTGCCGATGATGTAATGTCACCACAACGTCAAACAAAACATGAAAAATACCAACTTGAGATCAATGGTGACATAGTTATATTCATTGGTATGTAACTAACAAGACCTATAAGAAATAACGGATCTCTATTGTATCAAGGAAATTCCTAATCCAAGACACTACATATTATAAAAAACCTCAAACTGAACTCCTTCCTTTAGTAAATGAAGAATATGAGCACCAAACAACTTCTCCTTCAGACACTCAAAAGATATATGAAACTGATAAATCCATAATAATTCCAAATAATTTCTATTCAAGGCTATTATAGGAGTCACAATCCAAGATAATTTAATTACAAACATCTTATAGTAGCCTACATGTTTAAGGAAACTCTACACCTCTTCAATAGTCCTGTGGGTTTCCTAATAAAAAAACACTTCAATATTAAAAGGATCCATATCTAAATTATGTTGGGACATGACATGAACCAATAAGTGAACTCCATGATCCCATAACTCACACTTTGAAACCTTCCTAAATAGCTGCCGATGACAAAGAACTCCTAAAAATTCCTATAGATAATCTATGTGTTCCTCCTCAAATATGGAGTAAACAAGGATATCATTGATAAAAACTACCAAAAAATGATCCAAGAAATATTAGAACACTGTGTTCATTATCCCCATAATATATATATATATATATATATATATATATTGTTCTTCACACTGCATGACATAAAAAATGAACTCATAATGCCCATAATGAAATCAGAAAGAGGTCTTCAGTATATCCTCATCCTTTACCTACATATGATTATATCATGACCGTAGATCGATCTTAGAGAACCAACTATCTATTTTTATCTGATAAAATAAGTCATAAATATATTAAAGAGGATAACAGTTCTCCACTTTCACTTTATTCAAGTGACAATAATCGATATAGAGACACAAACTGCCATTATCATTCTTAACAAAGAAAACTGGTGCACCCCAAGGTGACACGCTCTTCCGAACAAAAAAATTGCTACCAAAGATCATTGATCTGAATTTTTAGCTCTTGAAAATAAAAAGGTTCCATATTATATAGATACATCAAGATAGTGGAAGTTCCCAACTATAGATTTATCCCAATCTCAATCACCCATCGAGGTGGTGACATCACAACATCCTTAGAAAATACACCAGGGTACTCTTACACAACCTTGGGAAACACCATCGGGTGAACATAAGATTAACTAACCATAAACTAGTCTATAAAAGATGATATGGAAGGAACATGCCTATAACCCATCCAAGGGTCTCACTCACCAAAGAACACCACAAACTCTCCACCAGCATCATAGAACACAATATACCTCTTGAAGTAATCCACAAAATATAACACCAAATATAGATATTATATACTAAATATGATTTCATATGTCTATATTCATAAACAAAATAAGTATCAGTAATAATAGTGTTTACCCAACATTATCTCACAATATATACATTCTTCAAATAAATAAGCTCAACCTCTAACTGGAATCTTCAATGTTAAGGGAACCAGAAGCCACTCCACCTCATGTCCCAAAGCACAGACTAGGGTAGGTGATATAAAGGAGTGTGTATCTCCTAAATCAAATAAATCATGAAACCAATTAGAAAATAAGAAAATAGTACCTTGAACGAAATTTTGATCACATGGTGTTTGAAACTCTATACCTTAATGCTTGACACATACTGCTCCATGACCTCTCTATCCCTGATGATGAATACATCCATAGTCACACTCTACTCTCAGAGGATGAGGATTATCATAGGGATATTCTATTCCTACCCCATATCCCCTTGGTTGATCGAAATCTAAAGTAACCTACTATTTCTTCCTAAACTGAAACTTCCGTAACAGAGGTAATTGAAACATAAAACCTTCTACACACTTTATTCTCAGAAATGATGATCACTATCACTACTGATAACCATGACTACCATAAGAAAAATAGGAATTTTATTCCTTGAAAGGGGGATAAGATGCACCATCCCTAGAGAAATGAGATTATGAGTGATGAGTCATACCCCTGATTGTCTGAAATATATTATGTTTAGGAAGTTGGGAACCACAAACCATATATCTGCTATATAGATAATCACGATGACCCCCCTCTTGTAATAATATAGTCTTGGACAACATTATATCAATGCCATATTCTCTCTCTAATACCACAAGATATATCAACACCATAAATGGGTTAACCTAGGACTGTATCTATAGATAAAAAACCTCCTTGGCCTCCTCATTTGGAAAAAGGTATAAATCATATCATAGATGGGTCCTAAAATAGATCCCAAAATCCTACACACTAGAACTCCCTTGTTTAAGGGTAAGTAGATATTGGAGACTTAATGAATTTTTTGTTAAAGAAATAAACTCTACTTGGAACTGATACCAAAAATTCTCCTATGAAACTCACAACACCTCGAGATCCCTGAGGAATAAGAATAACCACTTCCTAGCTGCTCCATAAAGTATCAACACTTCCAAAGAAAACTATTACTCCTTTTGATCATGGATTGAACTGAAGGATATCTCTATCTTCTACAAGCAGTCTTTTGTCACTGAGTCTAAAATTGACGCCTCATACTTTTTTAGACTCTATCATTGAAACTGTTAGAGTTTCCTCCTTGATGTGTCATCTTTGTTGACTTCAACCCTACATCAATATGTTGGCACATCCCACTGAACATATTTAGTGTGAACCTAATGAGTACACTGACCTAGATCCATCCCTAAAAAATTTCAAATGGTTAGGGACTACTAAATCTAGAATATAAAATATTTTAAGATTATTTATTTATTTATTTAAGGTTAAACCTACCAAGGTCTACCCATTTAAAATATAGGATCAATGAAGAATGATTCATGATCCTTTCCTAGGTATCTACCCCATAATTAGTATCACTTTGTTTAGTAGGATTAGTAAACATAAAGGCCTATGTATTAGATCATAGGGGGCTATAAATACCCATGTATTAGCTGGTATCCCTTGTTTACATAACTTACTAGGCTTAGCTGTCACTATTTCTATAACAACCCATGAAATCCTCACATGTTCCTACCTCTAAAATCCATCCCAAAGACATCCCTCCCAGGCCAACAATTATAGAAGGTAGATAATGATTCCCAAATCCCACCTTTAATAGTCCATGGGTTGGAAACAAGCACTAACTGTATATCATACACACATATGGGAGGAATTTCCCTCTAATAAGAAAATGCAGAGAGAGAGAGAGAGAAGATGAAACCATCATATAACTATTTCTCAAGATAAATGTAAAGAGATATCCTAATACATGCATGGATTTCATACAAACCTAAAAACTATAAAAAGGAAACTATAAGTACCAAAAGTAAATCCTTGGTAGTGAAACTTAAGCCCAAATAACTTATAAAAAACTCTACGAGCTAGTAATTTCCATACTGATCACCAAAAAACTCTTTTGTAACTGGAAAATAGTTTATAGTAATGTAGGGTTATTATAACATGTATAATATATAGGATCCTCCCTAGAGGCCCTTGTGAAAAAGATAATGAGAGCATACTAAATCCCAGTGAATAATAAGTGAAGTTAATTCATCACCTTGTTAGGTATTCTAACTTCCCAACCTCACCATGTATCTCTCACCAAGTATCACATACAATAATAATATAATATCCAACATGATATTAAATGAAGGTACCTTTCTACCACTTTCCCTTTGGTTTTCCACTTTTCCCTAATGTTTCACATTCTGATCCATCTCTCTCTTAAAGTAAGCTAGCCTAATGACACCTTTAAAATTGTAACATAACATGTATCTCATTAATCACATCATATCATCACATAACATTCACCCCATGCATCACATCATCCCATGCCACATATCCATATAGTAATTGAGTAGTTTCTGGGAGCCACCACAACCCATACATTGAGTATTATACCTCAAGACATTACAAACTATATATTAAATACCCATAATAATCCATAGGATTATATATCTAGAGATACATGTGTTTGAAATAAACACAAGCGGTTACATACCTCCACACACATATATGAAAAAGGTAACCACCATGCATACCAACACATAATATTACTAGGATAAGAGATAGGGGAAATAAGGGTTAGTTAGGAATCCATTCCTCACCAACCTAAATATTGGAAAAAACACCCTCACAGAGTCTACCAGGTTTCAGTCATCATACTGATAAGGTTGGGGTTTCATATGAAATCAAATAACATACATTATATCTACATAAATCACATCCAAACTATAGGTAACAAACTATCCTTAGACCCATCTATAGTTATCACCTCATGGACACCCTACTACTACTTCCAAGGACTAGATATCTTACAATCACACAATAATTATAAGAAAACTTCCAATTAATTGTTTCTTTTTAATATTTCATAAACACATTAACTGATTCAATAACCATTAATTATTGTTAAACCATTTACACTTTTCATAACCTATCAACCAAATTCCATACCCTCCACGTATATATAACTGATACCACAGTTCCTCAAAATATCATTATTTGATATTCCATTCAAGCATAAACCCCATAGGTTAAAAATTTTATTATTCATTAACATTCCATAATTATAGTTACTCTAGGACTCATCCTAAGATACCATAAAAGATACGTAAAAACTAATTACAAAAATATGCATCAAGCAGTAGGGAAAGGAATGTAGCTCACCACCCAAACTCTTAAATAGATTCATAAATAAGAAATCACACTATATTTCAGTATAATAATGGGAAATACCAACTTTGAACCATTCCATAAATCCCAGTTCCATCCCCAACACTACCATGCATATCACCATGCGTCCATAAAAATATCTTAGGAATCAGATTTTTCCAAAAACCCAGGCCTCCCAACCCATATCTCTCTGAACCACCAGTCATCCAAGGCTCACATCATGTCACATCGCAAGGCTCACATCCAGAGAAAATAGACAAGTTAATAAGAAAACAACACAAGTCAACAGGGCACTTATGAAATAAACCAAGTCATCCATACTTCATAAGAAAACATGCTCGTTTGTCCCCAAACATTTATCTTTATCAAAAAACAAGTTTATCACCATATTGAATTAAAAAATTAATTTATTCACAGGTTAAAACCACATGCAACCTAAGGCATCAACTATCAACATCTATGGATTATTTAAACATGATTTTAATTATCACTTCTTGTTTTATCAAACTATAAGGAAGAACATTTTTTATTTAACATGACTTTTTAATTTATAACAACAACAAGAATTACCAAATTATGTTATTTATCCAAATTCCATTAACATAAAGAATAATTATTTCATTTAAATATTCCACTAGCATCATTTTATTTTCCATCAAATTATAAGGTAATGTTTCATTAAACACGTGTCTATTATTTTAAACAATAATAAATTCTAGCTTTATATTATTTAACCAATTCATTATATCAACCATGATAAACCATAACTTAAAAATAGATATAACACTATCTAGAAAAACATGAGGCAAACCATTATATTTTTGAAAACACATGTGATCTCTAACAACCAAAGTAAATTATTTAATTAATATAGTTTCAAATTAATTAGGGTTAATTCCACCATTATCCACAGATATAAAGCATGAAAACTTTATGAATGCACATAAAAAAAGGAAAAAATAACAAAAACCCAACTTTAAGGCTTTCAATGTTCCTCAAATGAAAACAAAACAACAACACAAATCTCTAATCACCTCTACAGTAAGGAAACTACAACCCTCTATGGACATTTCACAACAACCATGCTAATAAAAATAAAAATAGATCCATAAGAACAAATGAGATCAACCGACATATCATGGAAATAACTAATAAAAGAGAAAAAAATTCAAATAGAGAAAGTATGGATATACAATAGATGAAGGTATATTTTTAGTATGCTCATTAAAAATTAAAGATTATTAATGTTTCAACAAAAGTCTTAAAAAAATAATTTAACATAGTGATGAGAAAATTGTTGAATATGAAGATAAATAGAATTATAGAAATTTTATCACTAAAGAAGCAAGTTAAGAAGAATAATAGATAATTGTGGATATATTAGAATCTAAAAATACCATAATTGATGATAATTCCATAGTAGAATAAGTGGGAGAGAAATTGATGAAGGGATTAAACTAGTGACTCATATAAAAATAAGCAGAGTCGATGTTCATCCAAACAACATTAATGAAGACAAATATGCTCTAAAATAGACCCATAGAACGAGAATAATGGGACACACTGCTCTATTATTAAAGGTATAACTAACATTAATTGAAGAAGTAACAAAGGATGAATTATGTGTGAAATACATGAATTTAGAGTTAGATAAAATTGACAAGAATCAAAAAAGAGAGATAGTATAAATAAATAGTTTTCAAAATATTATTGGTATAAAATGGATCTTTAAAAATAAAGTTGATAAATATGGAAGATAGGTTCATAACAAAGTGAGGATGGTATGAAAATGGTATGCTTATATTGAAAGAGTTTACGTCGAGGAAAAAATTTTATTATTGGAAATAATGGAATCAATTATAATTTTCTTGAAAGTGGCTATTCAAATGAATATTTTATCAAATGGATGTAAATACAAAATTTATGAAGGGAGTATTGAATAAAGATGTCCACATCAAACAATTGATAATATTTCATGTTGGGGATGATGATTCAAAGGTTTGTAAATCAAAAAAGGTGTTATATTACCTTATAAATCATACAACTCATTCTTGGTATATATGGATAAATATTTATCTAATAAATTTGGTGTTTAAAATATGGGGGTTTGATCACAACCTCTATGTAAAAGTATTTAATGAAGAGTAGTTCATGGTGATAGTGTATGAGGATGATATCATATTTTGAAGAAATAAGCATAATTCTATTAACTTGTTTTCTAAATTGATGTGTTCATAATTTTATATGTCAATGGTTAGAGATATGGATTTATTTATTAGTATATAAGTATATTAAAATGAAGGAAACACATTCATCTCACAAGTGAAATGTGTAAGAGTGGTGTTAAAATAGTTCGGGAAGGAACAATGAAAACTAGTTTCAACTTTGATAATAGTTAGAATGAAACTTAGAAAGCATGAGGACAATATGTGAGTAGAATCAAAATTTTATAGAAAGATCATTGGGATTATACTATATCTCACATGTATAAGTCCAAATATCTTTTATGCTACATTCTTGGAAGCTCATTTTTAGAGTCTCCCATAGGAAGAAAATCTCTCAAAAAGTTAAGAGGATAATGAGGTATATACAAGGAATATTGAAATATGGTTTGGTTTTCAACAAATGATAAGATCTATATTTGGAGGATTATTTAGATGAATATTAGCTAGAGATATTGTGGATCAAAAATTCACAAGTTCTGGAGCTTTCATTATCATAAGAAATTGTGTTGGATGACTAAGTAATAATTAGGAAAGTGTATCCTTGAGTATAATAGAGGAAAAATATATTTTAGTTACCAAGTCTTATTCATATTTGATGCATAAAAAGTATCAATTGTAATATTTAGTGAATAAGTGTAAAAACCAATGATGATTTAGTTTGACAACAAGAGTGTCATCAAGTTAAAAGAGAACCTATCAGAACAATCTCACACAAAAAATATTGTGATATATTATCACTTTATAAAGGAGAAGGTGGAGAAAAAATTTGTTAAATTAGGGTTTTTTGGAACTCAATATTAGGTGGTATATTTTTTTACAAAATCAATGGATGTAATCTTGTTTGAGAATAATCATTTTAGTATTTGAGTTTAACCAATTTCCTTAATCTAAGGAGTTCCTATATGACATCACCCCACTATACATAATTCTTTACTTGGATGTTTTGTATTTTTATAGGTGTTTATATATTTTTGAATATAATAATATAGGGGGAGAAATAATCCAAGGGTAATTTGTTTCATAAATAAGGTTATAAAAGAATAAATATGGATATAATTTTATATGTTTTATATTTTCTTGTTTCCTATAATGAGAATTAACTCACATAGGATTAAAACATTTGTTAATGGATATGTTTAGTTTTTGTTATAGTTTTATTTTTTGAGTGTTTAGATGTGATAATTAATGGAAAATGAGAAAACCTTTAAATTAAATTATGAAAGGGGGAGAATAACTGAATGGGGAGAGTAAAATACATGGGAAGTATTAATATAATGAATAAAATTAGAGGAGAATATAGAGGATTGAAAACCAAATCCAAAGGAAGATAATGTTGAAACCAAAGGCTGTAATGTTGGATTTATTATTAATTAGAAGTCATTTGAAGTAGTATAAAATGTGTGAATAAGTTAGGAGTCGAGTTGATTTGGTTGGAGAAATTAAGAGTTGTAAGAAAATGATAAATTTCCATATATAAAGGTAACTGGACCAATATGTAAAAGTAACCAGGACGATACATAAAAGTCACCAGGATGATATGTAAAGGTCACCAGAATGAGATATAAAGTTCACGAGGATTATATGAAAAGTTCACTAGGGTGATACATAAAGGTAGCTACAAGATTTTAGAAAATAAAAAATATGTAAATATCACTAATATGATATTTCAAGATCATAGGATGATATATAAGGGTAAACTATCCAATATATAAAGGTTATTGGGATGATATGTAAAGTTTACTGATAAAAATTTGATAAATTCATGATATATAAAGGTTACTGGGATTCACTCTAGATGATATGTAAGGCTCACTCAGTAGTACATAGTGATAATTTAAGGGTTTTCCAGGTAGGAAAATGAAAAATAGTTAAACTTCATAGGAATATGTAAGAGTTGATCAAAAGCATACATAATAGTAAATAGGAAAGAAAAGATGATACGTAAGGGTTTATTGAATCTCCATTGTCAGTCATAAAATATGATTGATAATGTGTCCATTTATGTATTATGATATAAATTATTTATCATAAAATGAAAATGATAATGAAAAAAATAGAGAATTCAAACAGAATTGACCTATTAGTACTTTTTAACTGTTTAGTGATTATGGAATGAGATTCTACAACCAATGAAAAATTCAATAGTATAGACTCAATAGGAAAAAACAAATAATATATTTAAAGTATAGAAATTTTAAAGTTGGTTTAAGATTGAATTTGAAGGACCCAAGAACACCCTAAGAGGGGAGGGGTGAATCAGGGTTTCAAATTTTTATTTTAATGTGACAGATATTGTTCCCACATTGGTAGGAAATTGTTTAAACCTGTATGATGGATTTGATCAGAAATCAAACATTCACTTGCAGAAAGGAAACACATAAGTTTTAATTGGTTTAACACTAAGGGATAGTCCAAGGATAAAATTCCTAAAATGTGTTGGTCATACAAAAAACCACTAATCTTCACTAGTTTTTGAATATAAGAGTTTAGACACAGTCACTCCATGCCAGGCACACTGCCTTTACAAGATTTTAGGGATAACACACTACGTCCCTCAGAACACTTTTGTTGACTCCCCCTAACCCACTTCCTTGGGTGAAGTCTTAATCAATTTATCGACTTAAAGTGATATTTAATATATTTTCATTAAAGTATTTATCCCTATCTAGCACCAAATTTTGATTACTTCGAAGTCCTAAACTGATTCCCTTAAAATCACTAAACAAACAAACCAGATAATCAAAACCTGATAGAAGCTCAACACAACACTTGTGCGGAACACCTCATATTACACACAAGTTTTGGTATTTTTAAAAAATATTTATTTTTCTCAACCCTTATCTTTCATGAAACTTCACCATGATATTCACTTGGTATTGATAGACTCAAGGATCATTCTATGTGTAAGATTTACTATGCGTAAGTATTCTGCGTGCAACCCTTTTGCGCAGTAGAGACACTAGATCTTCATGGGAAAAATTTTAAGTCTTGAGTGGGGGTAGCTACCTATTTATAGGCATTGATGAACTTGCATGTAAGTTTATTTTGCATCAAACCCTATCCACATAATCCTAAATTTGACGTTTCATTGGGCATGTAAGTATCTTCTGCGCAACCTCGTCTTTCATGAACATTTAAATATTTTTCGCACTTTTTTTCTTTTCCATATTTTTTATGCGATGATCCCAAAACACAACTTACGCGCAACTTTCCAAACAACCTTCAATCTAGTGTGAACCTTACTTATCCAAAAACACCTTTATCCATTCTCCCATTTTTTGGACCCAAAAATTTGGCAAACACTAGGAAACAACGCCACCTTCAACACTATTTTCAGCATGAACTATAAGAAAAATTTCCATAAAAAATCCCTAATCATCCAAGTGGATTGAAAAAAACAAAAACCAGAAACCATTTCTAGGAAGGAACATCCTTGGTTCTAAAAATATCCCCCTTTGGGTTTGTTGGCAATCTGTAGATAAATTTAATAGATCACTATCCATTATCAAGACCGGATACACGATAAAAAAAATCATCTAACACTCTAAGTATATATGAGAAAATATTTCTATATAAAAAAAGAGGGAAGAAATTAATTGTGTTATAATGTTTTGGAATGCTTAAATATGTCTAAGTTAATCTCTCACCATGTCACAAAATAATTGCATGCACTGAACTATTTCCTCATAACACCCGATTCTCATCGTGTCATAGAAGCATTGCATGGTTTTTCAAAAAAAAAAACTAAAACCCATTTCCCCCATTTGTAAAATTGAATTTATCCATTATATATTCTACCACAACCTCATAACATTAAATTTTTATATTATATCCCTTTGGAAATAATCCCAAAGAACCTTTATTTGAACATGTACAAATCAAAACACACGTCCCCTAGATCACATCTCCTCCATAAACCTACATCACTTCTATAAATAGATTAAAACAGTTAACATAACTAGAAGAGGGGACCAACCATAACCTCCTCATGCACTGTGTGGTGATTGAACACCTAGGTTCAACCGATGCTTCTCAAACACATGTACTGACAATGTATTGGTTAGTATATCAGCCACTTGATCATTAATTATAACATGATCAATTTTAATCATGCCTTATTAATTTTTTTTACTTGATAAATTGATATCTAATTTCAATGTGTTTCGTATGATAATTATGAACAATTTTTTTTGTAAGATAAATTGTTCTATTGTTATCACAATTAATCGCCATTGGATATTTCACCTCATCACCAATATCAGTCATTTGTTGCTTTATCTACAATAGTTGAGTGCAAGACTTTGTAGAAAATATATACTTTGCTTCAATAGTATAAATAGAAGTGATTTAATATTTCTTACTCAACTAGACCACACATTTTTCCCAATAAATAATTCTCCACCACTTGTGGACTTTCTATCAACCACATCTCTAGCCCAGTAAGCATAAAAAAATGATGATAATTAATTATATTTTTCTTGAAGAAAGGTATAATAAGTAATTGTGAGTACCTTGAATGTACCACATGATTATTTTAACTACTGGAATATATTATTCCATTAGATTACTTTGAAACTGGTCCACTAAGCATGTTGCAAATACAATATTTGGAAATGTGGAAGTTAAGTACAATAAGATTATGATGATTCTCTTGTACATGGTGGGAACCATAGAAGTCACATCCTTATGATTCCGAAGTCTTTTTCCAACCTCAATCAGGGTCAAAATTGGTTTGTATTCATGCATATTGAATTTATTCAGCAGCTATCTAGCATACTTTTCTTGAGAAATAAAAGTGTAGTCTTTCCTCTGAATCACTTGCATCCCTAAGAAGTATGTGAGTTCACCAATCATAGACATGTAAAATTATGATTTCACGTGATTGGAAAATTAATCTACTAATCACATTATACTTCCACCAAATATAATAACATATACACACACCAGTACCATGAACTAATCTTTCTAAGAATTATTCACATAGAGATTGTGATCCAATCCTCTTATTTTAAATTCAAGCTTTTTTAGATAAGAATCCAATCAAGAATACCATACTCGTGATTCCTACTTCAAACCATAGAGTGCCTTCATTAATCTACAAGCCTTCAATTCATCATTACCAAGTAGAAAACCCACTATTTTTTCTATGTATACTTATTATTCAAGAACACCATTTAATAAAGATGTTTTGACATCTATTTGATACACTTTGTATCATCTTTGAATTTATATGGTAAGAAAAAGTCTGATTGACTCCAGTATATCCATCAAAGAAAATGTTTCTTCAATATCAATACCTTCAATATGTGAATATAATTTATACACCAATCACAACTTATTTATGATTACATTACCTTGATCATCAAAATTATTCTAAAAAATACACTTTTTACCGATCATATTGTGATTTTTAGGTCTATTAACAAGATCCCATGTCTGGCTATTATCAATCCGATCTAACTCTTCATTCATGGATTTAACCCCTGATTCATATTTTATAGCTTCTTAAAATGATATTGGTTCCAAAACTGATAGAAAGGTAGATTGTATACTATTACTCATTCCCATTGTTTGTGTGGGTGCTTTGCAATCCCCACTGATATTGGATTGAGCAATTTATGCTCTTTGATTTCTCTTGTGTGGTTTAGAAGAATTTTCTTTAACCTTGGTTTCCTCTTCTGATTCTTCTTCTGAATCAACATCGTGTCATGAACCCTAAATATTTTTCATACGTTTCTATACTTCTTCATTTACATTTGTTCCATGTCCACTATATTATTTATCTTATATCATATCAACATAATATCCCCTCATGGTGTTTGTGGTAATATATTTAATGATATTGAAATCACTTCTTTCCAAAATTCTTCCAAGATGATTATTGAAACATTTGTAGGATTTTATCTTCATTGAATATCCAAGGCATATTACATCATATACAACATCACCATACTTTCCCTGAATGCCTTGTTTGTTTCTGATGAAACATTTAGTTCTAAAAACACGAAAATACCTCAAAGAGGGATTCCTTCCATGACACAACTCATATGGTGTCTTGGTTTCTCCCATATAAATCCCTATTCTATTTTGAGTATACACTGTGTCTTGAATAACCACTTTCCAATAATAAAAAGAGATATGACTCTCAATCAGCATAGTTCTGGACATATTGTTTACCTATCGATTGATTTGATCAAAAACTCCATTTTGTTATGGGGTTCTCATAGCATCCACCTCATGTTATATTCCATGTTTCTCTAGGTAATTTTTAAATTCAATGGATGTATATTTATGTCTATTTTTAGACCACATAAATTTGATTGTCCGTCCAGTATCATTTTCATCTATTTGGTGATAAGTTTTCATGGAATCAAGCACTTTCCATTTCCTGTGTATAACCATCACACAATCCATTTACTATAACAATCAATTAAAATAACAAATTAACTTTCTAAATATGTTCTAGAAAGATTTATCAGACCATATATGTCTGTATGGATGAGATTATGAATATTTTATTCCCTTTTCTTCTTTGGCCGATATGAACTGTAGACCAACTTCCCTCATATGCAAGCATCAAAATTATTTTCCTGTTCATGATTAATAATAGAGATATCCATGACTATATTTAGCTTATATATATTTTCCATGTCTTGTTGATTAATGTGACCCAGCCTATAGTGCCATGAGTCATTTTCTTCTTCTACAATTATGTAGAAAATATTCTCTCTACTATCAACCTGGTATAAGTTTCCATATATTCTACAACCTTTCATGAGAGAATTACCTATCTTACCTTTTATAATGCACCCCTTTTTATTTAATTCCACTTTAAGTCCTGAGTCATAGAGTTGACTCACACTAAGGATATTGTGACACAAACCATCCCCATAAAGAACTTCAGTTTTCTTAAGCTCATTGCTTGCCCGTTCTATACTCCCACTATATTTGATTTTCAAAGAACCATCATTTCCAAACCTAATTTTTCCATCAACCATTGTCTTTACATTTTTCAATAAATCTATATTTTCCATAATATGGGATGATAATCCAATATCAAGAATCCACAGGCTTCTCTTATTTGTAGATTTGAGAGATAATTCTACAAGATTGTATTTATTTATTTTATTATTTTCCATCCATGAAATATTAGATTGAGTGAAGGATAAAGATGTACTTTCAGATATATTTTCCATGTGCATGGGTTCATCATAATCATACTATTATTACGTAGGATAAAACTTGTTTTCAAGAGAAACACTATCTAGTTGGTGATTATTGACTTGTCTCTGAGTTCTATATGAATTTTTCATACCTTTCCTATGTATGCAATAAACAAATTTATGTCCAAAGTTAGAACAAAGAAAATAGTATCCATAGAAACTGTTTCTTCTATAATATGAAGGATATGAATTTGTTCTCCTTTTTTAAATTCCTAGATCTTCCCCATTCAAATAGCTCATTGTCACTTCACAGTATGACATGATATGTCCCAGATAGCCACCGAATTGAAATTTCATAAGAGGAAATATCTTCTAATTTATATTCCTCCTCATGTACCCTTACTTAGGATTTTTTTAATTGTGGATCATTTTTGGAAACTTAAGGACAACTTTTTGTTCTCCTTTTAGTTTGATTTGAGGCTTTATTTTTTAAGACTTTGGGTGAATTTGTGATATATCTAACTTTCAGCTTCCCTTTATTTTGGTTCAACTTATTTATATCATTTGATGTTTCAGCATCACAACTAATTCCACTTTTTCCCATGCATGTGGATCTTTGATCATTCAAAAAATTTTCTACTCTATCAGAACTACACTTAGCTCTCTTCAGAAGCTCAACATATGAGAATATTCTAAACTACATTTTCTTATTTGTTTCTTTTGAATTTGATTCACTTTCACATTTACTCCTAGGAGTAAAAAATTCTTCTTAAAGACCCTCAACAGTCTTGGAATTATCCTCCAGTTTGGATGTAAGGTCATTGCTGACCTTTTCCTATTATTCAATTTTTAGATTCAGTTCTACTTCATCTTTTGTTCTTTTATAAGTTGTTGAATGTTCTTTTACAACTTATTCTAGTCAATCAATTTCGACTTCAAGTCGATCAATATGTTTTGATGACTCTTCTATAGATGATTTCCACGTTTTGAATATATTAATTTGATTCTCAAGCTTACCAAGAGAATCATAAAGTTGTAACTTAAGATCAACCTCAAAAATCAACTGATTATATATAGATTTATCTTTTGATGGTTTTGACTTTTCAACTGTAGCCATCATAGATTCTTGGGTTCCAGATTTAAACTTTGGTTCTTATTCCTCAAAAAATTCATTATCATCATCTTATTATTGAAAAACAAAACTCTTTCTCTATAATTTATTTCCAGATTTGAAGTCTCTCTTTTTAGAAAACCTTTTCTGAGGCTTCTGTGAGTTTCCAGCTTCACTTTCTTCATCATCAAACTTCCTTGAGCATTGAGAGGCACTGTGCCTAACTCCACCATAATGAAAACATGCCAATGGTATCTTCCCTTCAAATATCCCTTTTCATCTCTTGAATTTCATGGAAAAGAGAGAAATAATTTCATCTTCCTAATTAACTTCATTAATAAAATATCCTAAAATATAAAGTTTTCCATGGATTTGAATTCCATATCTTTGATAACATGACTTTTTTCATCCTATGGTTTTACTCTCATTTCATATGCTACCAAACTACTCAGAAGATCATCTAAAGAAATTTTAGAAAGATCCTTTTTCTCAAGTGTTGAAACTTTGGGATTATAGAGAGGTGGAATCCTTCCCAATATTTTCTTGACAATGTCAATTTCTTTGATTTCTTTACCAAGTCCTCATATTTCTCCAAAAAACTTTTGTGATTCGATTAAAGAAGTCATCTGTATTTTCATCAAGATACATTTTTATATCATGAAACCTATTGTAAAAAACTTGGAGTTTCACTTCATTAACTTTGTTCTTGACTTCATATATATTTTACATCTTTTCCCACATATACTTGGCTGAAGTTAATCTCATCACCCTCTAATAGATTTGTTCTGATAGAGCTATAGTGAGGGAATTTTTCACTTTGGAATTAACATCAATCATTTTCCTATCTGTTTCAATCATATACAATCCCGTCACATCGATGATTTGAATCCATTTTGCAATAGTAAAGAGTATTTCCATTCCAAGAGATATTAGATGAGAAATCATCCTATTATTCAAAATTTTTAATTTTCGTCCATTAAATAGTGGGACTCCCCTAAAGTTTATTTCTTTATTAATGAGAGAAAAGAAGGAAATATTTAACACCAGCAACCTATAGACTCTGATACAACTTGAAGGACCCCAAAACACCCTAAGAGGGGAGCATTGAATCAAGGTTTAAATTTTTTATTTTAATGTGATGGATCTTATTACCAAGTTGGTAGATTTTTTTTAATTCTATATGATGGATTTGATTAGAAATCAAACATTCACATACATAAAGGAAACACAACAGTTTTACTTGGTTTACCACTAAGGGATAGTCCAAGGATCATATGTCGACAGTGTATTGGTCATACCAAAAACCAAATATTCACTAGTTGTGGAATAAAAGAGTTCATACATATTAATTCTTTTCTAGGTACACCTCCTTTAAAATATTTTAGGGATAGGACACTACGTCCCTTGGAACACTTCCATCGACTCCCCCTAGCTCACTGCCTTGGGTGAAGTCTTACTCATTTTATTGACTTGAAGGTAACTTCAATAGATTTTCATTGATGTATTTTCCCTATATATTATGAGACTATTCTTGCATAAAATTCCTAAATTGATTCCCTTGAAATCAATGAACAAACAAACTGGATAATCAAAACCTGATAGATGATCAACATAACACTTGCGCGGAACACCTCTTCTTGTGTGCAAGTTTTGGTATTGTTGTGCAAGATGTATTTTTATCAAACCTTCACACAAATACACTAAGAGATTCATTTGGTCTTGATAAAATCAAGCATAATTCTGTGCGTAAGTTTTACTTCGCTTAATTCTTTTGCGTGCAACCCTTTCGTGCGGAAAAGACACCAGATCTTTCTTGTAAAAAGTTATAAGCCTTGAATGGGGGTATCCACCTATTTATAAGCCTTGATGACCCTATGCATAAGTTCCTTGTGTGTCAACCCCTATGCATGTAATCTTGAATTTGATGTTTAATTGGGAACATAAGTCTCTTCTGCGTAACCTCATCTTTCTAAAACATTTCAATCTTTCATGCACTTTTTTCTTTTTCCATATTTTGATGTGATGATCCCAAAACATCCCTTGTACGCAACTTTATAAACCACTTTCAGTATTGCATTAAACTTCATTTTCCAAAAACACATTTCTCCATTCTCCAATTTTTGGACCAAAAAATTTAGCAAACATTGGGAAGAAATTCCTCCTTCAACACTGTTGTCAGCATGAACTGTAATAAAACTTTGCATACAAAATCTTTGATCATACAAGCTGATTGAAAAAAAAAACTAGACTTCATTTCCAGAAAGGAACATCCTCAGTTCTAAAATAATTTTTAATTTGAATTTCAAAATTCTTAGGATATATTGAAACTATTGGTTCCAAACACAGCAAAAGTGCCTATTGGGCTCATACCTAACTCAACTTTTGTCAGATTCAAAAGATCATTCTCAATGTACATAATGATGAATTCCATTATCAACATTTTTTTTACAAAGAATATTTTTCTCTAGAATCAAGATATGATATTTTTATGTTAATTTATAATTAATTTAAATAATAAAAATAAATATTACATTGGTCTAGAGATATTTCATGGTTGATAGCATTGATCATTAAAACTTAATTAGTGTATTGTCACTACATCACAAGGAACCAAAGAAGATCCCCTATAGCGGTGATTCATATGTTCTCCTTTGATCTATGAAAAATATTGATAAGACATATAGTGTTATCATGAACGATTTATCATATTGCATTGTTCGCCTTGATCGCTTCACATTCCTTTGATCTTGAAGGAATATCTATTGTTCTTTCCCACCTTGAGGGGAAGCGATAAAGAGGAGGAGATTGAGAGGAATTTTGTGCACAATGATTAACATCTTCCAAAATAAGATAAAAGTTTGTTTATAGACACAAGGTTAGGGTAAACTATTTAATTAATTACATAGAGGCTCTTAATAATATATTAAACCTCAAAAAAACCTCATTCCATGTAATAAAATAATAATATTATTTTATTTCTTAGCATTCAGTAACACACATAATGATAAATGTTTATTTTAAAAGTCAGTAAATAAATATTTTTCACTGGACCAAATATGGTCCACTCACCCTCCTCAAAATTTAATTAATTATTGAATAAATATTTAAATATTATTCATTCAACAAATAAATAAATATTCTATTCACATTATAGAGAATAAATATTCATTTTAATATTAGTATAACTATATAAATTATTTATTTAATAAATAATTATTTTTTTACCTTGAGAATAACAACGATAAATAAATATTATATATATTCATGTAATTAAACAATCACCTTATGATTAAATATTTATTCAATATTTTAGATCAATTAATAAATCCTAAATAAATACATCTTCTTAGTGTAGAGAATACTATTTATTCTAGCTATTAAATATAAATAATATTTAATTGAGATCTACAGAAACACTTTGTGTGACCCTTTAGGTCTCTTCATTAATGACATTAAGTAAACCTACCTGAAGTCCAAGATTACAGTCTAGTAATGGGTCAATGAACCCACTGAAGAAGATGATTTTTTCCAATGATAAAAACCACATACAAATGATCACTGTGTAATATTGTCCCTTTTTAATGATATCTCATCAAGAAAGTTAGACACCCATGTCATTAACCTATATGATTAATAATAATTTATTTCACTATCTAAAAATGAACTCCTATGTACAACATAATCATGGAATTTAACAAGATGCTTCTATTTTAATCAAAGATCCAAGACATTAACTTCTATAAAGATAGAATAAAAAAATCCTTCATTGACTTATTCATTAATAACACATCATTAATGAAGAACCCAATGTACCAAAATTAAACATGATCACATGTAATCACATTTTACGATAATAGATAAAATTGAATGAGTCATGAAATAAATTAATAATAATATTAAAGTCCAAATATCATTACACATGCTCGCTGATCGTACCACGATTCATTGTTTTATTTCACCCTTATACTAATGTATTAAACTAGTTTTGTATTGGAAATTACAAGTATAATAACAAATTTAAATCCATGCTTGATTAAATTATTTTTTGTTTAACAATGTTAAAAATGGGAATGTTACTTTTTTGGATAATTACATTGTAGGTGGAGATGATTTGGAGGACCCATGATGAAGTCCAAGAAAAATGGGCCAATCTGCACAGGATCCAAGAACACCAGTGCAATAAAACGCATAATGATACTAAAACGTGCATTAAAATGGACTGAAAATTTGGGTTTTGGTCAAAAATTTAATTAGATACATTTAATCTGAAGGAACTAAAGCCCAATTCATCCATTAAGAGGCCCATACGGACTGATCTATCCAACAAAACTAATCTTCATAGGGTCAAAACTTTGCCTATGTATTCTGGAAATATCTCTTATTATATACTAGATCTGGACACAAAATTTGACATGGAGGTTGAAAATGTTTCTACCAATAACTATTTAGTTTTTTACAAAATTATTTATGACTTTATTATTGTAAAAAACCATATAGAAAGTGAATTTTCAAAATCAGGGTGCCTAAAACCACTTCCCATTTTTCCTATAATTTGTCACCTTGGGCACCCTATTTTGGAGTTAGACCAAGAGGCAAGGTGCTTCCATTTTGAAGTCTAAAAGGAGTCTTATAATAATCCATATAAGTTTTGGAGTCTAGGGTAAGTGCTACTTCAACATCTTCTTCTTCCTCCCCTCCCATGGATTTCTAATCCCCTTGTGATCACCCGGGGAGAAACGTGATGTAATCTCGAGCTTCATGTTTATATTATTTTGAATTATAGGTTATATGATGTTTTTATTCATCCTCTATTTTAATTTAATTGATTTATATACTGTTATGTTATACTCAAACTCAAATGATCATGTTTGGGGGTACCCTTTCATGTGATGTTTCACATATCGTTCATCCCTTTTTCTTCCCTCATTCAATTGTGGTGTTTGTGTTTTTCATATTGGTCAATTCAAATCACATAATCACTATCAATTATATGTAAATTTATTTCATGGTATCACAAATAAATAACATACAAACCTGGACAATTCATCGAGTTCTTCATGTGTTTCCTTGGTGAGTTTCAGTTACGAAGTCGAACACAAATCACCCAATCATCAGTGGTGTTCGGTGAATCATTGTGTATTTTAGACTGAACCCTAGGAGGCATACTAGAATAAACTCAGTAATAATATGATACTAGTTGTTACAAACTAGTTATTAAAATATCTATACCCTTTCTCTTGAAGTGATAAAGGAGGAGAATCACGAGACTCCCCTAGGTTGATCATGTTTAATTAATCTTGTTTATTTCTACTTTGTTTTATCATTTTTTTCTATTATAATATTTAATCATTAAAACCCATGTTTTCCAAAATATAATTCTCCTTATATTTTCATAATCAAATCCCTATTTTCAAATTAATGATCTAAGGCTCTGTCGAGAGATGACCTAGGGTTGCTGCTATACTGCATAAATTCTAGTAAAAATTAAACAACTAATTTAGCACGATCGACAACGTGATCACTCGCATACATGAATATCCAATCACACATAAACATGTGAATTTACTATAGGTGGGTTTTTTCACATTATATCCCATCTTGGAGTTTACCAATTGTGAAATTCATAATATGAAGTCTCATTGGCCTATGAGTACTTGAACCTAATAGTCAACATACTATGTTTCCCATCATAGAATGTTATCCAACCATAAATTAATATTTAATAATATCATCATGGAATTTGAAGGTTCTCATCTTAGTGGGGAACTGCTATGATATTTTCAATGTGAAAGATATTCTAGGACATTATTACATTAAAGTCACACATAACAATGAACAATATATAATAATATATTCAATTAATAATCACCTCATTGAATATACATGAAATCTAAAGTACAAACAATTATTTCTAGGAAAATAAATCCAATAGATTCCAACTTGGGCTGAAACAAATTAATAAAATTTTTTATTTGATAGATCTCATATGATGATCATGTTTCTACCAAGTTAAGGCTTTATTTAAGGGGTCCACCACATTTTTTCTAGGGAAAATTAGCTCATTGTTATGTTAGCTATCTAAGAAAAATTCCTCAAGGGATGATATTTCCAAAGTATATGCTTCAACCACTGATGTGATCTTGTATCCTTTCCAAGAGACACCATAATAGTATTATAATAATAGAGTGTGATATGGTCTTTACTACTAGGCACCGTGTTAAGATATTAGAAAAAGTTACACATCTAAAACATTTATTTAGCTACCTCATAATCCAAAATATACTCAAAATCCACTGTAAAATCAGCGACCATGAACTTATTTTAATTTTTACATCTCACAATACCTTTATTGAGAGTGAAGATGTATCCCAACTATGATTTCAGATCATCTTGATCTGTTTGGAAACTAACATATACATATCCCTTGATGAGTAGCTCTTCATCTCCTCCATAGACTAAGAACATATCCTCAGTGCACTCAAATACTTAAGTCTAGTCTTTACTACCATCCATTGGTGGTAACCTAACTAATTTTTATATCTTCCTACCATGCATAAGGAATAGGTGACATCTAGCCTAGTACATAGTATAACATACATGAATGACCCAATCACTAATTCATTTGGGGTAATTTTCATCCTATGTCTCTCCTCATGTGTCTAAGGACACATTTTCTTGGAAAGATAAATGACATTTGACACTGGAAACAACATTAACTTGGATTATTTCATATTGAATCTCTTTAGTATCTGACCAATGCACATACTTTGAATTAGTCCAAATATCCTATTGAATATATCATGATGGATCTTGATCCCAAATATATATACTGCTTCAACTAAGTCTTTTGGGGATAAAAAAGTGTATAACTAGGCTTTAAAAGATTGTAAGACATATATTTCATTTCCAATAAGTAGTATATCACCAACATACACTATTTGGAAAAAACATTTACTCCCACAAAACCACTTATAGACATAAGGCTCAAATTAATTATTTATAAAATAAAATTATGATATACATTCATAGAACTAAATTTTCTATGATATAGATTCTTTATTTAAACCATAAATGGACCTCTACAACTTGAATACATTGTTACCATCCTTTTGAGTCACAAAACCTTCTAGTTGTGCCATATAAACATCATCCTGAAGGTTCCCATTAAGGAAAGATATTTTGACATCCATATTCTAAATCTCATAGTCATGGTTTGATGCCATGGAAAGTGGAATTATGATGCACATCAATAGATCAACTAGTGAAAATGTTTCATCATAGTCTATTACTTGATGCTATTTAAACCCTTTCATAACCAATCTAGCTTTATAGGCACTAAAATGACCATCCATTTCTAGTTTCTTCTTGAATACACATTTAAAACCAATGAGATTTACATCCAACATAGGTTATATTAAAATTCATATTTTGTTTTGGTAAAAATAATCTATTTTATAAATCATGGATTCTTATAATATATAAACTTCTATGCCACTTACTTCTTTCTTATAGGTTACCGGTTCATTATTATCAACTAACAATGAGTCACCATTTCAATGACTAGAAAACCATACCATTCTAGTTCTATAAAATCTCTTGTTCACCTACATAGTATTTTTTTTCTCTAGAACGTCCTATTATATGGGGATTTTCAGAATCTATTCATGTGCTAACTCCTATGTAGCTTGATCCATAACTTCAACAAAATCTATCTCACTCCCACAATCTCTTTTGGAGATGTCACCCCCTTCAAGAATGTTTAGATGACTATTAACCAAAACATTCTTCTTAATAGTATCGTATATGTGATACCCTTTAGTTTCCTTAATATACCCTATAAATATTCACCTAGTTCCATGGGGTGCACATTTATTTCAAGAAATAAATTTAACAAATTCTTCAAAACCTCACACTCATACATGTAATAACATAAGTTTACTTCAATACTAAATCTGATATAGAATACTAGTTACTGATTTCTTTTTTACTTGGTTTATTATATATTATACTATCTATAAATTATATCCCTAAAAGGATAATAAAATATTAACATGAATCATCATTGATCTCACAATGTATAATAGGGAGTAGTTTCTATTTTTGGTGACATCATTTTATTATGGTGTATAAGGATGAGTGAGTTAATATAAAGTCCCAAACTCTCATAAATAATCAACAAATCCTTGATTAAGATATTATCTTCGATGATATGAGTAAATTTTCTTAATCTTATGACCAATTTAGTTCTAAAATTCATTCTTATATCACATGAATCTGTCAAAGGAATCTAACTTATACCTCATTAAGTTGACATATCCATATATACTAAAGTCATTAGTAAAATCTATGAATTATGAGTACCCACCCCCGAATTCAACTACAAATGGTCACCACCAAGTGGTATGATCCAATTCAAGAAGCTCTGTGTCCCTTTAACCCTTTACAATAAATGGGGGTTTGTTCATTTTTACTTATAAGCATGCATGAAATACACCAAGAGGTTTCAGTTCAAATGAATCCAAAAATCCATCTTGGTGTAATCTTGTAAAATGATTTTTCTTAACCTGACCTAGCCAGTGATTCCATATCTAGGTGTAGTATAGGTCATGCGAACTATTTTCATTACCAATTTCTATTACTTAGTCCATGTAATACAACACATAAAGACCATTATTTAAATGTACCTTACCATAAAAAAATTATTTGTTTGAAAAATAATAAACAATTATTACCAAATTTTAAAATCAATCCATATCCATCAATTTTGGAAATATGAATAATGATTTTGGTAAATAAATGCACATAATAACAATCTTTAAAAACTAATATCATTCCAGTCTGTAATGTGAGGTTCTAGTCTCCAATAGCCACATTAGAAAATATTGATTTATTGGTGGCTTGTAGATCCACCTCACCATAAGAAATATTCCAAAATATAATTGGATTCTATATTTGAATACATATGTGAGCAGTATATACTATATCTAATCCATTTTTTTTAGAAATAGAAAGAGTTCACTTGATAAAAAACGTAAATAAAGATTCCCCTTAATAATTTTCTTAGGTGTAGTTTTTATTCAAGTGTCCCTTCTTACCATATGTGAAATAGATAGTGTCCCATTCCCTTTCTTTCCCCTTGACCCCCTCTTCTTGGAAGGGTGTTGTGAAGAATATTTAGACTTAGAGTTACTCTTGGATCTCTTCACCTGGACTTTTCTCTTCTTCACCATAAATATAGAATGATTTTCGTACTTAATAACCTTTTCAACTTGGAGAAGTAGTGTAAGAATATTTTTTAGAGACTTATCTATATTGTTTATATTGAAATTTACAACAAAAATGAAGAAGCTCTGAGGTAGTGATGATATAATGATATCAATGTGAAATTAATTAGGAATTTTAAACCCTAAAACCTCTAAGCACTCAATTTATCCAATAATTTTGACTATAAGAGGCCCAAATGGTTTATCTTATCTATGTTTTCTTGTAAATACAACCTTGAATATATCATACCATTCTTATCTAGATCTCTCTTAATAAAGATCATGGATATGTTAGAGCATTCTATAGGCATCCATGTTTTCATGAAACTTCATGAGTTTGATAGAAATGGATGAAAAAATTAAACACTAAATATCTAGTGCATTGTTTAGGTTCTTTTCATAGGAAAAAAATTCCTAATCAATATCCTCCTTCATAGGTGTGTCAAGGATTGAAGATTTTAGCACATACGACTTCCATTCATGGCACGAAACAACCTATAAGAGTATGAACCACTCCTAGAAGTTACTACCAATTTGGGATATGGTATTTCTCTAAAATTGATCATAGGGATAATGTGGTTGAGGAACATTTCATTATTTTACAACAATATAAAAATAGTTTATAAGTACTTTACTTGATTATAAATTTTCACAAGACATAATAATTTCATTTTCATTAAGCCTACCACTATTTTATCAAGTCTCAAAGACCCTAACCATTGAACTTGAAATATCCCATCACATAGAAATTCTAGTGGAAATGATCCATATACCCCTCCTTTGATCCAAATCAGGGCCCTGAAAACCATAAGAATGTGTTCAGGTAGGCGATCTTTCCAGCTATAGGCTTGTAGTTCCTTGTTCTATTGAGTGGACTCCACAATCCCAAAATCTTGAACCATATTTCCTTAGCACACAACTTCATATTTCATTTAATAGAACATGCTTGTTAAATTCAATATAAATTTGGTTAATTCAACCTACCATCTTAGTTAAGTCTCCCTAATAATTTAAAGTGCCCCTAACTATAGTATGAACTGACACGTTAACCATGGTTTGTCTTAATTTAGATAATGGAAGGCATAATGACTTAATATTAACTTGAGGTATTTTGTTTATCATGCATAAAATTTATTATTGTAAGAATTGACATGTATTTTTAATATTAAGTGGATTTTACTTAAGTGATTAACCATGTATCGACAAAATATTCATGCATAATCCCTTTTTATTTTAGTTACATATTTTTATATTAATCCATTTATTTATATGATTTTAGTCTTGCATTCATAAAATAAATAATGCATAAAAAATAAATAAAATAAATAAATTATGGCATGATCATGAACTTTAACTAGTGGTTTGTTTATTGAGAAGACAATAAACAAACCATTAACCATGGGGGAAAGAAACTCCTTGGGAAATTTTGGTCTCAAGTTATATTATTCTGCCTTTGTCCTATGTATCTATTTGGTTTGGTTTCACCTTGTATCCATCATTAACTAACTCTATGCACCTATAATCTACATATTCACAATTATTTTAATTCATAGGTAGGTGAAGGGAACAATAGGGGATGGGGGTGGGGGTGGGGGTAGGGTGGGGTGGGGGTTATATAAAAAAAACCAAAGGATTTCATATCCATACAAAATAAGGAGGGAGGGATAAATTTTACACAATCAATCCAATTTAATAATAATAATAATAATAATAATTAAATTAAAAGAATCCACACACATACACAGTTTGATCTAATATCATGATCATCCACTTGTGTAATGGATACAAATTTAAAATAACTAGCTAATATTCATTTTTTATTGATTAATTTATTAAGATAAAACACATTTGAATCAATCCGATTAATTATCTGATTAATCGATTAATTAATTTTTATCTTAATCTACATACAATATATCCTGGAGATACCCATCTTATATGATTTAAAATAAATTAATAAATTAATATTATTTAAAATTTAATAAAATAAGTAAACATATTTTACTCATAAGAAACTTAGAGAGTTTCTATTCAAACTACTTAGTATGTATTGAGATCGTACATAGTCTACTATTATGGCATTTAACATACAATTTTTTTACCTAATTACATAGAAAGTACAAGTCAATAAATGAAAAATTAAACACATGTTTTTTAGTGTAGCATGTACTATTTTTAATTCATGTAGAGTAGTTTATGTATTATAATCATACATGGTATATAATTCAAAATTTTACATATAAATTAATTAATAATTTAATATAATATAAAACCTATCATATGTAATTTAATAGTAAATAAATGAAACACATAACACATAATTATAAGGTTTATTGAGTAATAAATTAATTTTAATTTTCTATGTAAATAGATCGAGTACACGACATGTACATCTAGCTAGACATGGTGTATCTTACTCACTATATATCCATGATACACATCTAGGGACTAGGTGTGTATTTACTCATGGAAATTTTTGAGGTAAAACATAACTAGTACATACCATGTAACCTCATTATTTCATGGCTGACAGACCTTACGTGTCATGTAATTAATACATGATTCATATTTGGACACATGTTTTCCACCTTAGAAACTCATGGTCTACATGACGTGTAACTCAGTTACATAGTGTGTAGTCCAACATACTGTGTACCAACCTCTCTTGGCCAAGAAATGGAATATTTAATACTCCACGTGCCCTTCATTAAATGATGCAATGAATTAATAGACGCTATCTCCTAGTGAAATTAACTTGGATACATAACGTGTACACTGGCTAGACACCTGTAATCCCATGTTGGATAGCCATACTTATTAACACCTCTTTATGGGTTCTTAAGATGATAATTTATTTATCATTAACTAGATCTAGGTTATATGAGTGATAAATGAAAATAGAAAGAAGAGATCTCAATAATCACATTAAAATAATGAATTCCTTGAAATGAAAATTAAATTTTAAATATTTAAAAAATAATAATAATAAAAATTATAAATTGAGCATGACCTCTTTGATACCACATATTGGTTCTAGCCATAGCAAAAGCACCTATTGGGCCTATAACCAACTTGGGTTTTTTTGGATTCAATGGATCATTGACAATGTACATGACGATGAATTCCATAACTAATGAAATTTTTTCTGAAGAATATTTAAAATTGTTTTACCAAAACCAAGAGAGGATCTTTTCACCTTAATTTATAATTAATTTAAACAATAAAAAAAATATTACCTTGGTATTAATATATCTATTTTTATGGTTTTGATCATTCAAACCCAATCGATGTATCATCATTTCATCAGGAGGACCCAAAGTAGAGTTCATTTAGTAGTGATTCACACGTGATCCATTAATCTTTGAATAATGCCGACGAAACATTGGGCGATAGTGTAACTGATTGATTGTCTCTCATTATTCACCTCAATAACTTCACATTCCTTAAAGATCAAAGGAATATCTCTTGTTCTTATCTATCTAGTGATTAATGGATGAGTAAGAGGAAATTCAGATGAATATTGTGCAAAATGATTAACCTCTTCCTAAGTGATATAATTGTCTATTTATAGACCCATGTTTAGGGTTTAATATTTAATTAATTAAAAAAGGCCCTTAATAATATATTAATCCCAAAATGAACCCCATTCCATATAATAAAATAATAATATTATTTTATATTAGGGTGTTTTCTAACATGAACAATGATAAATATTTATTTTACAATAGGTTAAGGATCCCATCAAGGAAGAATATATATGAAAAAAACCATATACTAACACTCATAGTGTAATATAATTCCTTTTTTATGATATACCATCAAGAATGTTGTACAAAAGTTTCATTAAACTATATTATTTATATGTATTTCATTGACTATCTAAAATGAACTCATCCATAAACCATGGTTCTGGAATTTAATGAAACCATTTCATTTCAATCAAAGTATTAAGATATTAACTTATATAAAGATGGAAGGGAAAAATCCTTGACTTATTCATTAATAACATATCATTCATGATGCACCCAATGTAACGAACTTTCCCATGGTCATATGTTTTCATGGTTTATGAAAATACATCAAAGTTACTAAGTTATTACATGAATTCATAATAATATTAAAGTTTAATGATTATCACACATGTTCAAATTGAATAATATCCAATGACACATAAACATGTGGATTTTATAAAAGTGGATCTGTTCTTATAATCTTCCATCTTATAGATTACCAAGTGATAACTTCATGAGATAAAGCCTCATTTTCTTATGAGTACTCTCACCTGAAAATGAACATACTATGTGTCTTATCGTATAATTTTCCCCAACTTTAGAATAATATTTAAGAACATCATCATGAAATTTCAATGTTCTCATCATATCAGGGAACTAGTATTCCCTTTTCAATGTGACATATACTCTAGTACATTATTACATTAAATTCATATAGAACAATGAACAATATATAATAATAAATTCAATAAATATTCACCTCATTGAATATAAATGAAATATATACTATAAAAAATTGGTTCTAGGATACCAAATCTAATAGAAACTTAATGTAAAGAAAAAGATATGATAGATAGGGAAAGAGTATATTAGGAAGAATAAAAGGTAGAGTGAAATTTGTGTGGAATTAATTGAATATATTAAACTAATGGGTGAAGTGTGATTATATTGAATTCAATTAAATATCATGCTTGATAGTAAAGATTTTATATTCATATCATTATTTATTAGATAATTATAGTGAATAATTTTATCATACCAATAAAATGGTATGCCTCTTTTAATGTTTAAGAGTGTGTTTTCAAGTTCTGAGGGCATTGGAGTTGGTTTGGGGACTTTCTACATAACTTGGATTGTGTATTTCCTACTATACACATTCACGACGTGAACTAGTTACACGACGAAAATCTATTTTCGGGTATATTACATGAGTATAGTTTAGATCATGAAAATTTTATATTCAATGAAACATTTTCATGTAATGAAAAGGTCAATTGGTTTTTTAGGCTGAGGTAAATACTTTTTTTGGTGTATATGGATTTCATGGTTTTCATGATGTGAATTATAAATTCATATTGTGAATTGATCATGAACTATAGGTTTTATAAATCACTCAAATAACCTATTTTTCATTCTTTTTAACAAAAAGGACTCCTCATTGACCCTAGGTATTATCCCAGGTGATTTTGGGTATCTCCGCTCCTTCCAAATCGCATCGCTCGATGCTTGATATCCATGGTGGTTGTGCAACATATCTATAGGTAAGAGAATTTTTTTGCTTCATAAGTGTCATTGGTCACAGAAACACCATTTCATAATATTTTTGGTTTTTTTGATCTTGCGGTGATGTTGTTATTGATCCTTTCTAGATTCGTTGTGCGATCTTCTCCTAGGGACCGATTCATTGTTGGTTGCAGTGTGGTGGGTGCATGGTTCTCAAGGTATGTGTGAACTAACCTCTACTACAACCCTTTCTATTATGTAATAAAATTATAAAGTGTGAGAATCATTTATAGGGCCCCCATTTTTCGTTATTTGTTCCTTATGGTGGTATTGGATCCCGTTGTTTTTGGTTTGTGACATGAGTTTGAGGTAGGTGGTTCCTTCTATAGCCTATGTTGGATGAACCTTGAATTATATGGTTTTATAAATTTTTTTTATGAATGAATTTGAATGATTTATATATTTGTGTATGTGTAAATGGGTTTTTGAGAAAATATGGTTTTCCCCTTGTTATAGTAAAATAAAAGTATATTTTCAAAGCATTGTGAACTAGATTTATGAAATAGTTTTCAAATAATGGTTTTAATGAAATGATTTAGAAAATATAGAACATGGGAAGCCTTGGATACTTAGGTGGAAGGTGTAGTAATAGGATTCATTCATAGATATTGTGGGGGGGGGGGGGTTTAATCATCGGGTATTCCTCTGATCTCTAGGACAAGTGTTTTAGGGACTCGTTAAGTACTATTGGTGGGGTTCACTTTATAAGATGTTCCTATTCTCCCTAGATTCAGTGCATATGTCTAGGTGATTGATGTGCATAATTGTTTATGTTTGGATATGAGTGTTCAAGCTAGTATGAACTACAATTATCCTTTACATGATTTTTCCTACGATTTTGATTTATACTGTATGGTTTTGATTACCCACTTAGATATATGTGATATTATTTGAAACTATTTTACCTATAATATTTAGAATTATGGAAAAAGTGGACTATTTTACCATACTTTTGATATAAACTATTTATATGGTTATTATTCCTTATTTTATTTAAAGTCAATCTTGTTCATATTTTTATACAGAGACTTGTTATAGAATACCTAGGTGGGATCCTACATTGCCAATTTAGCTCACACCTTGCACACCCCTTCATTGGTGTGTAAACCTAGTTATGTATTTCAATGTAGGAAAGATAAAGAGCCATAGTGTGGTGGTGAGGTTTTAGTTAGTTGGACTTGGGTAGCTGGTGGTTAGATAGAAAGAAATCATATGCTTATCACATGGAGTAGCTATTTCTCATTTAGGGATTTTTCCTTTGCTGTTGGACTCATACCATGGAGTTTGTTTAGTTGATTTTGAGTTCAATCACTTCTATTATTTTCTTTTAGTTATGAAATATATATTTCATATTTTCTATTACACTATTGTTTATGTATATATATTCCATTTTATCAGTTTTAGGTTAGCATAAATCATTCCCTTTGTAAGTAGTTGATGCCCGGGTGTTATTCACCAGCTGATGGGGAACGATAATGCCCTTAAGGCATGCCGCAGACTAGGTAAAGTGCTAGTTTGGGAGGGTATCCTGGGCCGGTTCATGAAAAATTGGTATCAGAGGATTAGTTTTTCCTTAAGAGACTTTATCTTGGGACGTCTATTAGATTTAAGATAGGATTGTTAGGACTTGATAGGTAGTTTTCGATGAGTTCCTATCTAACACTTATCATGATGAGACTCAATTTACCATGGGATGTCAAGATGTGTTGGGTTCTTGATCTTAATCACAGTTTGTACTTATGGTTTTCTGGTTTGAACTACGATTATCCTATTTTATAATTGTTTCTTTTGTTTTAGACATGCAATAATATGCTTCCAAGACATCTTCCATGGGTTCCATAGGAGGGTGAAATAGATGGCCCCCATGAGAATATGCCTCTAGATCAGAATCATATCAAGGATATTATCTGATTAGTTTGTTCCATGACTAAAATATACCAAAAGTCCATAATGTAGTTTTTGAGTTACAACTAGAAGATAGAGGATAAATGGAACAATATCAAGAGTTTTTATGTGAGAAACCAACACCCTTTGAGGGCACGAATGATCCCTATGAGGTGGAGGACTGGCTAGACAATATTTATCAGATATTTTAATTTCTAGATACACCTAAGAATATTAAGGTTAAGTACATAGTTTTTAGTCTTGAGGGTCCCAAAAAACGATGGTTAGATTACATAGTTTTGTTATATAGACACAGGAGCTTATAATGTAAGGGTTTCAAGACCCACTTCTTCCAATGGTTTTTTCTAGAGTCTCTAATGATGTAAAAGTATCTAGATTTTTTTATCTTTGAAGTAGGGAGAGTGATCAAGGTCAGTATACACTAATCGATTTATAGAGTTGGTTCGTTTTTCTCTAGTGGTAGTAAAGTATTATCTACTGAAATATTAGAAGTACCTATAGAGTTTATGATTGGATATATAATCACATTAATTAATACTAAATATTTATACTAATTTGGAGATGGTAGATAGGTCTATCATGAAAAAATGGATATAGTAGAAAAGATTAGCCATTCTTCCCCTTCTGTTCCTCCTAGTGGTGGCTTCAGTGTCGCATAAGGAAAGAAGAGGAAGTGGCATGAGCATTATAAGAGTGGTGGAGGTGGTTCTCAATAGTGGGACTCCTCCACACCATTTGCTATAGAAATTAGTGTGCTCTTAACTTGATAAAAATTAATAAAGGTCAGGTACACATGACGTTATTTTTCCATGCCTATGATGATGTAAAATGGTTGTGGCTGCAATGACTATTTATAACAATTATTACAGGCTATGTTTATTCCTCATTACAGTTAGATATCATCATCTTCAAAGGAAACTATAGAATAGTTAGATTATTCAAAGTGTATAAGACCCCAACCACAAGCCTTAGGAGTGAAGCATATTTATACATTAGATGAGCTTATGATAGAGGTTGATGCAGTTCCAATGATAGTGATAGATACCATCTTTATTGTATATTCTGTAGTGACTGCTTCATTTGATACTAGTGCCTCCCACTCATTTATTTCTTTCTATTTTTTTGATGTGTTGAAACTTCCAATAAAGATCATGTCAATTTTTATGTATTTAGAGAAACCTCTTGGGAAGAGGAAAGAGAAAGGGTTTTGGTGTCTTTATTTTTTGCTATCAATAGCTGATCTAGAGTTAATATTTGATTTCCTAATTCTTGATATGGATCCATTTGACATCATAATTATGATGGATTGGATTATTTCCCATCATGATAATATTGATTATTACCATCAGGGTGTCTCATTCCTTACCACTGATGGAAGCTCTCAAGTGTTTCAGGGAGAGTGGGATCTGATGAATGGTCATTAAAGAGATTTTTCCCTAGAGATCAAGAGTTTTTTATATGTTGTTAATGTTGATCAGAATGTTTTTATCTATTTTGGTGATATTCCCTTGGTTTTTAGGGATTTTACCAATGTATTCCCAAATGATATTTCTAGTCTTTCTCCATATAGGTAGGTAGAGTATACGATTGATCTGGTGCTGGGTACGTAACCAATATTTATACCCTATTATTGAATTGAACCAGTGGAGATAAAAGAGCTCAAGATTTAGTTGGATAATATGATGGTGAAAGTTTTCATTCAACAAAGTTTTTCACCTTGGGCATCCCCAATACTCTTTTCCGAGAAGGTTTATGTTTCAATTAGATTTTACATAGACTATTAAAAGTTGAACTGGGTGAAGGTTAAGAATAAGTATCCTTTTCCCCACGTGGATGATTTTTTTTGATCAACTAAAGGGGTAAAAGTGGTTGTCAAAGATCGATATTAAGTTGGGTTATCATCAGATTAGAGTTTGGAAGTCTAATATTTTGAAGAAAACTTTTAGGAGAAGGTATAGACACTATTAAGATATTGTGATGCCTTTTGGTCTGATGAATTCTACCAAAATATTTATGTCTTTAATAAACCAGATATTCCATCATTATATTGAAACTTTTTTGGTAGTGTTCATGGATGAAATTTTGGTTTATTCAAAATCCGAGGGTGAGAATGATCACCATATGAGTTTGGTTTTGGAAATCTTAGGGAGTCACCATTTGTATGGAAATATTTAAAAATGTAGTTTTTGGATCAAAAAAGTGAAATTATTGGGGAACGTGATTTTTAAATGGATACTATCAGTTAATATCGAGAAGGTGAAGGATATATTATCATAGGAGGAACCATAAAATGTATTTTAGATTTAGAGATTCATTGGTCTCATTGGATACTATTAGCTGTTTTCAAGGATTTCAAAAAGTTGGAGTGACCTTTGACTATTCTTACCAAGAAAGGGGTGAAGTTCACATGGGATGTGAAATGAAATTCTTCTTTTGATGAAAAAAATGGCTTCTAACATCAAATATTATTCTAATCTTACCTGAGCCTAGTAAGGGATACATAGTATACTGTAATGCTTCTAGTACTGTTCTAGGTTTCATGCTCATTTAGGATAATCATCCTGTGGACCACGACTCTTGTTAGCTTTGACTGTATGACGATAATTACCCCACTCATGATTTGAAGTTTCTATTGTTACACATGCACTTAGGTGTTGGAGACACTATCTCTTTGGGGAGAGGTTTATAGTATTTTCTGACCATAAGAGTTTGATATATATGTTTTCTCATAAATAAATGAATCTCGGATAGAGATGATGGGTAGAATAGCTTTAGATGTTTGAATTTGATATTTCCTATATCCCGAGGAAGGGGAATGTCATTATAGAGTCTCTTATCATGAAAGTACCATCATGGTCTATTTTGGAATTTAAGTAAGAGTGGGAACTTATGGGGATCTCACTCAGATGCATATGTATGCTTAGAAGGATATTACATGTATGAATCTGGCCAGTGTTCAGTTATCATTATCTATCCTTGAGTCTATTTTGAAGGTTCAATAGTAGAATGATGAGTTTAGAGTAATTAGAGAAACCCTCTATGGAGGGGAGATCGTTTTTGGTTGGTCTCTCCCTGTAGATGTTATTCTCTCTTTTAGGGATCTATTTTTCATCCCAGTATTTGTGTAGAGATTAATTTTATTTTATTTTTTTAGTTATTTTTGGTATGTTCATATGGGGAATATAAATATGTATTATGACACGAGACAATGATTTTGGTGTCTAGGTATGAAGTGTGACATTGAAGATTTTGTATCCCACTATTACACCTACCAAAAAATAAAGACAAAGAATCCAAAACCTTCTAATTTTATCCATAATATTCTAGTGTTGATTTAGAAATGGGATGAGGTGTCAATGGAATCCATTGTTGTGTTATCCAAAACTCCCCAAGGGATGAATGTTATCTAGGTGGTGATTGATTAGTTGATGAAATCTACTAATTTTATTCCAAGAAGGGACACAAATAAAATTATATATATGGGTAATCTATATGTTTTAGAGATCATGAGGTCACATGGAGTTACCTCTATTATTGTTTCAGATCAGGATACTAGGTTTACTTCTAGATTTTGGAAGAGTCTCCAGGAAGTGATAGAAACTCAGGTTCGGTTGAGTACATCTTACTATCCATAAATAGACAGTTAGACAGAGCATGCTATTCAGATCCTAGAAGATATGATCTGTGCCTATGTATTGGATTTTAGTGGATCATGGGATAACCATATGATACCATTTGAGTTTTAATATAACAATATTTATCAGTTTTTTATCATAATAGATCCCTTAAAGGCTTGGTATGGTCGCCCATGCAGATAACCTCTTTGTTGGGAATGGGTGGGTGAGACCACTCTTGTGGGACCAAGTCCCATTCAAGAGATGTTAGTTAGGATTTAGGATATATTTCAATATATTGTTATATATCATATTCATAAAAAAATATGAGGATTGTCGACATAGTACTTTGAATTTTTTCATTGGTGAATAGGTTTTCTTGAAAGTTTCTCCTCAGTTGGGTCAACTTCGACTTAGAAAATAGAGAAAGTTATATTTGAGATATGTTGGATTGTTTGAGGTCATTGATACACATGGTAAATTTGCATATCCATTGGAATTACCAGCTTAGTTGATAGGTATTCATGATGTTTTCTACATAAACCATCTCATAAAGTGCCATCCTAATCCCTTTCTTGTTCTAAGTTAGGAAGAGATTGAGTTAGAGTCAGATGTTTCAATTTTAGATTATCTAGTAGAGATCATTCATTCTTATGTTAAAGTCTTCCAAGGGAAGTCTATCTTGTTGGTTAGAGTGTCATTGGGACATAGATCAGATTCTCGCAAGACTTGGGATAACAATTCATCGGTGATGGAGTAGTGGACTCATCTCTTTCCATAAAATCATTATTCTACTTGAATTACTAGGGATTTAAAGTCTTATAGTTGGGATATTTTGAAATACTAGTAAATATTTATGCCTATTTTAATGTTTAAGATTGTGTTTTCAGGTTCTGATGGAGCTGGAGTTGGTTTTGGGATTTTATGCAGAACCTATATTGTGCACTGCCTGCTATACACATTCACGTCATGAATTGGTTACTCAACGTGAATCCATTTATGAGAAGATACCATTAGTCTGGTTTATAGAATGAAAATTTTATTATTTTTAAAACATGTTCACATAATGAAACGGTTGATTTGTTTTTTAAGTAGAGGTAATTCCATTTTTGTCATACATGGATTTCATTGATTTCATATCACAAATCCTAGATTCACGTCGTGAATTGATCACGACCACTAAGTTTTATGCACCACCCACATAACCTATTTTCATTATTTTTTAGAGAATTCCTCTTTAACCTTAGTTTCTATCTTATAAAATTCTGGGTATATTTACTCTTTTCGAATCACATCACTCTATGCATGATCTCTATAGTGGCTGCACTTCATATCTTCAGGTAAGAGATCTTTCTAATTCTTCATTTTCATTGGTTGCGACAACAGCGTTGTAATGGGTTTATAGATTCATTGATCTTGTGGTAATGTTTATATTAATCCTTTCTAGATTCATTGTGAGATATTCTCATAGGGGATAGTCCTTGTTTTGGTTATGGTGTGGTGAGAATGTGGTTCTAGAGGTTTGTGTAACCAAACCTCTATTCCGACCTTTTCTGTTATGGAATAAAATTATAAAGTGTGATAATTGTAGACAGGGATTTAGTTTATTATTTTTCATTCCTTCTGGTGGTTTTAGGTCTCATCACTTTTGGTGAGTGACCCAAGTTTGAGGTAAATGGTTCCATATCTAGCCTATGTTGGATGAACCCTAAATTATTTGGTTTTATAAAATTGTTTTATGAATGAATTGGGATGATTTATTGATTTGTGTGTATTAAAATATGATTTTAAGAAAATATAGTTTTCCCCTTATTTTGGTAAAAGAAAAGGGTATTTTTAAAGCTTTGTGAACTGTATTTATGAAATGGATTTCAAATCATGGTTTCTATGAAATGATTTTTAAATTTTTTTACATGGTAAGCCTTGTGTACTTAGGTGGAAGATGTAGTAATAGGTATTGTCCGTTGATACCATTGGGGGGGGGGGGGGTCAATCATGGGGCGTTCCCATGTTCCCTAGTCTAAGTGTCCTAGGGAATCATTAGAAACTATTTGGGTTCACTTTATAGGGTGTTCCTCTACTCCCTATATTTTCTACATATGTCTAGGGGATCAATGTGCACAATTTTCTATGTTTGGGTACAAGTATTCTAGCTATCCTGACCTATAGTGATATTTGGAGTTATTTTACCTATAATTTTAATCTTTACTATTTTTTTATTACTTAATTTGATATCTATGATATTATTTGAAACTACATTACCTAGATTATTTAGAATTGTGAAAAAACGAGACTGTTTTACTATGATTTTAATATATAACTATTTAAATGATTAACATGTCTAGTTTTTTTTTTAAATTTGAGCATGTTCATATTTCTATACAGATAATTTTTAGGGAACACTTGGGTAGGATGCTACTGATCTTTTTTAGATCACACCCTTCACACTCCTTCAACAATGTGTAGAACTGGTTATGTCTTTTGATGTTGGAAAATAAAAAGTGTTGCAGTGAGACGGTGAGGTTTTAGTTAGCTGGTATTGGGTAGATGGTGGTGAGATAATGGGATGTCATTTTCTTATCACATAGAGTCTCTATTTATCATTTTAGGTTTTTCCTTTGCTGTTAGACTTGTACCTTGGAGTTTGTTTATATTTTTTTTGATCTATATAACTTATGTTATTTTCTTTCAGTTATGGTATACATATTTCTTATTTTATCTTCTTCTATTTATTTTTTTATGTATATATATTTCATTTAATTAGTTTCAGGTTGGGTGAAATTGTTCCCTTTTTTTGTTGATTCTCGGGTGTTAGTCTCCAACCCATGGGGATTGAGAACAACATTTGGGTATGCCACAGATCCGGTCGAGTTCCAGTTTGAGAGGGAATCCTAGGCTAGTTCATGATAATACCAATTGTTGTTTTGTATTGTAAATTTAATTTTTATCTTTGTGAGTTTTACCTATGTGTCAAAATTATCTTTTGTGAAACCCTATTAGAAATTAGTGAGAAAAATAGAGGAAGAGGTCATGGAAATTGGATGAGCAGTGATCTTTTCCAAAATATTGTAATCACAAACCAATAGAATAGTGATTATTTGGAATATCAACACATTTTTGATATGTGCTCCATGGATGCAGCCTAGTGGGAGTTAACCAAGTAAAATCCCCATGTTTATGCTTCTTTATTTCTCTAAATTTGGTTGTTCTTGTGTGTGATCACCATGAAAGATTCAAGGTGTCTTTGAAAACATGAGGAAAATATCTAGTTAAAATTGAGTTAAAAAGAAATTTAAAGTCACCCTAATTCACCCCACTCTTAGGGCGCATAGTGGGACCTAAGTTTACAATATATAGGGATATCAAAAATAATACTATGATAATATAAGATCAAGAGAAGAATGTATATTTGGTCTAAAAGCAGTCTGAAATGAATAACATAGCCCAAGATAAAAGACCAAATCAGATAAATGAATGTATGGATATGAAGACAATTGTCTGAAAATCTGAGTGTTGAAAAAATCACCAAAACAAGATTGAAAAAGTTCATTGATTTTTAGTGATCAAAATTCTAATATATTTATTTCATTTTGGACACCACACCCATGAAATACTGTAAAAATGGTGTGTGTCTATTTCCAAAAAAAATTATTTCATGAACAGAATCCTTCTAAAGATGCTTATATTTGAAATTTAAAAAAGATATCATATTTTTTTATAATAAAAATGAAATAAAAAATGATAATAAACTACACAACAAATAAGAGAAACATGCCTCCAAATATTTTGAGTCCCTCTTGGGGAGAGACCCACAAAAATATCCACCTCTAAATTAATCGAGGATCATCTACATCCTTATAATTAGTTGGAAAGTTTCAAATTTACCTTTTGGAATAATCTTAGTCAACATTTCTGACCCATTATCATTTGTGTGAGTCTTCTCAAGTTCCAACTATCTCAAATCATGGAAGTCACATATCCAAGGATAGAATAAATCAATATTTTTTGATCTACTACGAAAATTACAAGTATTTCCCAAATAAATGGTACTATAACTATAAAAAATAAATCATAATTTTCTTGATTAAAATTGGTCTCATGAATAATTTTTTTATCCATAATAATTCATTACAATCTTCTATATCTATAATAAACTCAAACTAAATAGTGTAAAAAGTAACACATCTATGTAATATAGATTTCCAAGATACATCCCCCCCTACTAAATTGATTAAATTACTTGAATTTTACTTCTTTTAATCCACATCTCTTTCTATATTTGAATATTTAAATCTATAAAGCATAGGTTTCTCATTAGTAAAACAAAATATCAGATTAGAATCACCATAAAGATATTAAAAATATACTTTAATACTCTCCAATGTTCTCTACAAGGATTTGATAGAGAATGAATAACCACCCCAACACCATGAGTTATATTGGGTATAATACATATCATCAAATACATAAAACAACCAAAAAAATATTAATAGGGTATGCACTGCTTCTCCTCATCAGTATAAGTTGATTTACTATCACTCAACTAAAAATTCAATTAAAGAGGATTACTAACCACTTTGTCTCTATATATAGAAAATATTTTAAAACCTTCTTAATGTATCTATCCTAATATAACTATAATTTATTATATTTTCTATCATGGAAGATCATCATGCCCATAATCTATCTCAATGGCCTTAAGTATTTCATCACAAATGACTGATAAATATCTTTCTCTAGTCTATCAATTATGGAAGCATCATGGACAATAATAAGTATATAATCAATATAAATAAACAATATAATAAAATAACCATATGTAAATCTATAAATAAACACACAATGATTAGAATAGGTCTTCCTAAAAATATGATGAAATAATAGAATCATACTTCTTATATGACTACTTTAGAGATTACTTCAGACTACATAAACACTTCTTCAATTTTTAGACATAATCCTTTTTACCTATCACAACAAAACCTTTTGACTGATCCATATAAATCTCCTCCACTAAATCACCATATAGGAAAGCTATCTTTACATCCATACACTCAACCTATAAATCCAAAATAGCATCCAAACCTAGAACAAATCAATTGGAATAAATTTTTATAATATTTGAGAGAAACTCTTCAAAAGAAATACATTTCTTATGAAGGAATCCTTTAACAACTAACCTTGAATTATATCATAGAATAGAACTATATTCATCATTTTTAATATAATAAACCAATTAATTTATCAAATCTATCTTACCCTTATGTAACTTCACTTTCTCAAAAGTGTGATTTCTTATAATTATCCCATATCATCATTTATTTCCCCAAACAATTTATCTATAAGATCAATTTATATCACCCCATTGAAAGATTCTAGTTCAACCTATTCACCAATAAACATATAATCATTAGGTAAATACTATGTGAAAGTGGTATTATTCTGAGATGAACTCTTGAATAGAACTATGAGTTTATCAATAACCCTTGGAACTGGATCATTAGAAACAACATGTTCAATAGAAACATTAACTCTAACCTGTTCACCCTAAATATCATCATTTTCATTAACATTATCACCAAAATAAATAAGATAAGGTAAACGTGAATCAGAAATTGTTTCAAGACCAAAAAAATCATCAAAATTTAGAGAAGTTTATTTTTATCTCATATATATTTCCATAATACTCTAGTCCTCTATAAAAATTTCATCATTAATTTTGAAAAATTTATTAAAAATAAGATCATAAAACCTATACCAAAATCATAATGTCTATAACCAATAAACATGCATTGTCATGTCTTACCATAAAACTTATATATATTTTATATTAATAAATAAACAAAGTCCTTGCAGCTAAAAACATGCAAGTAATCATACATGATCTCTTTTTCATACCAAATATTAAAAGAAGCGTATTCCAATAAAATAGTCATGGAAAATAAATTAATAATATATTAAATAGTAAATAAAATATCACCCTAAAAATGTCAATGAAACTTTACTTTAAAAATAAAACAACAAAATATTTATATGAAATTATTTTTCATTCACTTAACTACACCATTTATCTGATGTGTCTTTTGATGTAAAATACCAACATTTATAAAATACTTTTTGACAAACCTATCACCAGTTAGTATAAACTATCTTATTTGTTTTCTTAGTGCATGCATATTATAGTGTGGTACAAAATCTATTATTTGATTTCCTAGTGCAGCATAATGGCTGACCAGGGATGCCTCACTTTAGGAGCTTTCGTAGCCAATCACTAACTATTATATCCACTCATTATATTTTTGGTTTTTTAATTTTGTGAATGAAATGAAAATATATGGGGGTTTTATTATGATGAAATAAAAAATATAAATTGAACATGCAGATGTAATAAAGATATAATGAAATTAGTAAGAAGAAATGAATTAACACAAGAGAATTACCCAGAGTGAATCTTCATCACCATATTATTAGTATCATATTTTATTAATTAAAAAACTCTATTTAATCTGAAAATAATTTTATTCCTCAATTGTGAATGTATAGTGCACCCAATGACACCAAGCACACTACAAATACATCTCCTTCATTGAAGGGGAAATGGTTCCAGAAGATAAATATAGACTTCCTATGACCAATTAGAAATACAAAAGTATCTTTTACACTTTAGATTATCCTTAGTTTTCTCTTAGTAATTATAAAATATTGATAATTTAAGTGAAATAATTATTTTTTGAATTAGATTAATCCCTTGGGATAGTCCTTAGGTTAGCTACTCATTACCATGGTAATGAGTGATCACAAATGAGAATTGGAATACATTAGAGAGAAAATAAAGGAATTTTTTAATAAAATTTATAGTGTGAATATATAATGAAAAAATATAATAAAACTACTATAAAACATAGAAAAATTCATCTAGATATTTATTATAGTGGTCAATCCCTTTCACAGTACCCATCGACTTTGATTTATAAGAATCGCTAAACTTTACAAGGGTTCAAACTTTCCTTCATCTTCTATTAGTAAAATATTTCAAGATCTTTGATCATTTTAATTTATTTTTATTTAATTTTCTTCAACTTGACTTTCTTAAGTCATAAAATGGTCTTCTAAAAAAATCCATTGCTCTATTTATCTTGGTTTTTGATCTAAATATCATGCAAAAAATAATCTCGGTGGCCACCTATGATTGGTTTCATGAATATTGATGTGGAATCCCAAAACCTCATATCAAAGTCCAGATGAGTCCCCTAGATCAAAGTAAAAACACTTATATAGTTATAGAGATACATTTATGCAACCTTTATAAATAGTGGATTACCCTTAAATAGCCTCATATACCTAGTATTGAGCTTTACATAGGTCTTAGAATTCAATTATTACTTTATTATAGGTCTTTATTTCCTTGATGTATCCCTTGGAACATTATTCACCATTACGTAGGTAGAAAAATGTTATGAATGATTTTGAATAAAGTAAATTATCTTCCTTGGGCACTAAAATATCATACATTGGAAAAATTTCATACCACTAGTACAAAATATCATATGAGTATATAAAATATCCTCTATGGTTATAACTTATCCTACGTACTAGAGCCATAGGTTATTTTTATTTTTCATTTATTACATAATTTGATTTCATCTGTAGGATAAATAATTATCTTATCGAGATAAATTATATTTTATAGGTACTATTTCCATGACCTCCTATAGTGACTCAATCCTTTTACACATATTACTATAGGAGTTTTAAATATAAATATCCAATATGTACAATCAAAAATATCATAAGGCCTAGTGTCTTTGGAAGACTAAGTACATAAAACATCAAAAGAAACTAAAACATGAAATCATTCTTTTATTCTATATAATGAGATCCTAAGTCCATTTAAGTTTCTAAACCTACATAGGATAATCTTGGGAATACATAAAATAAAGGGGTGATCTAAAAATCATAGTAAGAGAATAAACATGATAAGGAAACATAACGTACGAGTCAAAGGTACACCATGATATCATAAAATAGAAGTATCATGAGTAATAACATGGAAGCATAACTTAATGAACACGGTATCATAATATCATAGAAACATAGGATATGTGGAATCAATACAAAACATTACATAAACATGAGTCAAGGATAACTTTCTAGACAATATCATATGGTGGATAAAGTCCCATATGGATTAGGTTTACTCCCAAATCCCATATATAACATCTCAGGAGACTAAAGATTTACCCAATGAATTGGAGAGATATCTGGGTGAACTCATCATAACATGTCCATGATTATTTAAACCATAAAAAATGAAATTAATCATGAGTAATAAACATAATAATTTCCCATGGAAAGAAAATGGGTTTCATAATCTTGCCTCGTATCATAATCAAAAGAAATTTGAAAATGAATGAATTTGAGAGATGAATATAAGGCATGTATTACCCTATTTAAGGAAGGGATAAAAATCTAGGTATATATTTGAAATAAATATATACATAATTTATAATCATTCCAAAAATTTAATGAGATAGAAAGTGAGTTAGAGAGAGAATGGTCATAACCTGAAGAAAATGGTGGTATAAAGAGATCGATTACCTCGAGTCTGATTCCTCACGTGAATGATTTATATTCCTGAATAATAAAATTATTTTAATAATTTACCTGATTAATAACCATTTTCATGATTATTATTCATTTTATTTTATTTATTATTATGTTATATTCAATTACTAAATCATTTAGGTTCAAGTCGGACGTTTTGACAATATTTGGATCATATGTCCAAAATCACTTTGGTAAGTTCACTATGGTCAAATAGATTATTATTTAATCATATAAATAATAATAACAATTAAATAATTATTATTTTTATACATAAATTATATTTTAAAACCAACCATGAAATATGGTTATGAAAAAATGAACTATGTTACAATCACAGAGATGGTAGGTCATACGTACACATGAGTAACATTTTTATTTTTCAATGATCGTGATAAACAAAGGTAAGTGTTATTTTATCATTTAAAACTATAATTATAACATAAATATAATATTATTTCTTGAAATACACTTACATATAGCATATTGTGATTTGGTAATAAGAAACAAATCACATCTCTTCACGAGGTGGTAGTCCCCCATACACACGAATGACATTATCATTATTCATTGGATGATAAGGTAAGATGGTTTATAATATATTATTTTTTATAGAATTATTAATATGTCATGAATATAATATATAAACATTAAATACATTATCATTAAAATTCTTTAGAGGGTATGATGGAAAACAAATTACATCAGTTCGCGAGGCAGTAGTTCACTATGCACATGAATGGTGGTTTCATTTCCCATTTGATGGTAGAGGAGATGGATATAGGTTATGAATTTAAAATAATAAAATATTAGAATATTATAGATACTAATTATATTATATTTTCATGGTTTAATAATAATTTATTCATGTGGAAGAAGAAACAAAACAAAAACACTCGGTTAAGAACGTTACCTCTTCTTCAGACCACATATTTGAGATTATACCTAAATCATCCCTAGATTGGATTTATGATAAAAATGAATTTTTAAAGTGGTTATGGACGTAAATAAGGTATTTGGGAAGGAATTGGATGGACCAAAATGACTTTTAAGTGTGTAAAGGGGAGGAGAGTAGGCTCCCTTTTATAAGTGGGGAGAGGATACACTTGGTTTTTTTGAAAAGAAAAAGATATACCTACCTTTTTCACATGAAAAATGGATAAAAATGGATCTTTTTTGGTACTTATATGATATAAGGTTAAATTATAACCATAAAATAGGAATTATAAAAGTTTTTATGTCATTTTAACCCTTATATTTTTAGTTTATCCCTCGGTAAATCTGTTTTAACCTTAAATGTGGTAATTAATTTTTACAAATTTGACTATTCATTATGAACATTAATTAAGTTATAATTATTATATAATATTAATTATTATGATTAAAAATATGCAATAAATTTTATAAAATTAATTTCATTTAAGTTTCAAAATTTAATTTAAAATTAAACCCACAGACGCGATGAAAAAGAGATATTCAAAAGAAAACGTTTTCATAAGTATAAAAAGTTTTTATATCAAAATTGAACATAAAATTGATTATAATGACCTAAATTAGATTAATAATAATATAATTTAAATAATTTTACTTTTAAAACCATATAGACAAAATGTAACTTGAAAATTATATAAACAAAAAGACAATTTTTTAAAAAAAATTAGCATTTGCACTATTCATGAAAAAAATAATATTTTTAGAAAATTATAAAAATATAACTCTAAGATAATTATGATATGATGATTTAAAAAATTATTTTCACTTTATAAAATAAAATTTCAAAATTTAAATAAATTAATTGTAATATTTACTAACAAAATTTAATAAAAATCATTTTTAAATAAAACATATTTTTTGAAGGATAAAATGTATTCATTAAAAATTGAGTGATTATTTCCTAAGATTTTATCAATAAATTTATTTTTATTAGAAACTTTATATATATTTCATAAATTAGTTAATAATATTCATACCCTCCAATTTAACGACAAGATTATAAAAGTCACAAATGATCATGGTTTGTTTAGACTTAGTGTTGTGTGTCATATACACTATTGAACATAGTTTTCTTTATTTAAAAACATGGGGTGTTACATTATTTACCCCTTAAGTATTTTTACCTCAAAGTTTAATATTACATACTGAGGTGAAAATAGGCTAGGGTACTTATGCTTTAGGGATTCCTCTAGTTCCTAGGTTTCCTCTTCGTATTTATGGATCCTCTATTGTACTTTAACCATATGAGTTGTCTTGTTGTGTGAAACTTTATCTCTAAGGTCCAAGATATTCACATACTAATCCTCATAATAGAGATCATTTTCTATATATACTACCTCTAAATTCAGTACATTTAATGGATCTATTATTTACTTCCTCAAGAGGGATACATGGAATATGTCACGTACTTGAGAAAGGGTTAGTGAGAGTGCTAGTCAATAAGCCACAACTATGATGTGATTAAGAATCTAAAAGGGGACAATGTACCTAGGGATTAAATTTCCCTTATTTCCAAATATCATGAATATATTCCATGAAGATATGCATAGAAACACTTTATCCCCAACCTCAAACTCCAAGTCTCATTAACAATTGTCAACATAGCTATTTTGTTGACTATGAGTAGTCCTGATACGTTGCTGAATGGTCTTGAAATTTTCCACCATATCCTTAACTATTTTAGGTCCTAATATTTCGTGTTCAACAACTTAATCCCAATACATAATTGTTCTACATCTCTTCCCATAAAAGGCTTCATAAGGAGGCATTTGGATGCTTGAGTGGAAATTATTATTGCATGAGAACTCCACCATAAAAAGATGTTGATCCCATCCTCCTTAAAAGTACATAAAGCATGATCTTAAAATGTATTCTAGTGTCGAAATAGTCCATTCACATTGGACATTAGTTTGGTGGTGATAAGCCATAATAAAGTTTAAATCTGTATTCAGATCATGTCAGAGTCTCTTATAGAACTTAGATGTAAATCTTAGATCTCGTTTAGATACAATCAATTGTGGTGCCCCAAAAATACTCACCAAGTCTCAAATGTATATCCTTTCAAGTTTATTGGGTGATAAATACTATCAAGTTGAAATGAAATGATTAGTATTTATAAGATGATCTACCACAACTCATATGAAATTGTTTCCACTTGATTTATTTATAAGACCAGTGACAAAGTCCATGGTGATGTTTTCCCATTTTCATGTAGCTATGGGTAATGGTTTCATAATCCACTTGTACTTTACCTTTCAACCTTTAATTTTTGACATACAAGACACTTTGATGTATATTTTTTAATCTCCTTATTTATATTTTATAACTAATAGTGATTTTGGAGATTTAAATAGATCTTGTGAACCATGGGTGGATGGAGAAGGTTGAGCTATGTGCATCATTCAATAAATATTAATTTATCTCTATATTTGATGGTACACATAGTCATGAACCAAATATTATAACTCCTTATTCATTAATTTTGAACTCATAGGAATTCCCTTTTCTTATAGCTTCCAATTTCTTCTTAATTTCTACATAATCTCTTTAATAATCCTTTAAACTTTACATAAGGGATGGTTGAATAATCATCTGAGAAAGGAATGTGTATATTACTTCCTTTATAATTCCCATGTCCATATATTACAAGTATAAAAAAATTGAATCTTTCTCAATTATCATCATTGATAAAATTGTTAGATCCTTTATACTTAGTGCATCAACCATTTTTTTTGACTTCCTAGGATAGTGATAGATTGAGTAGTCACAGTCCTTGATCATCTCTAACCATATTCACTAGATCATATTAATCTATTTCTATGTGAATATATATTTTAGTCTATTATGATTTTTATATATTTCACAATTCTCTCCATAGCTATAATTTTTCTAGATATTCAATGCAAAGATCATTATTTCTAACTTCAGATCATGTGTGGGATAATTCTACTCCTGAAATTTCAACTACCTTGAGGAATAAACTATTAAATTATTATTATTCATCAGAAACAACCCAAACACTTCTTTTAAGAATATCTGTAGACCACAAAAAGTTACCCACTTGAGGGAAGAGTGCGTACTGGTGCAATGATAATCCTCTTTTCAACTCTTTAAATATCTCTTCACATTCACTGAAATAGAAAAACTTTAATCCCTTACAAGTCATCTTGGTTAATAGGTTTTAAAATTATGAGAAGATTCTCAAATTTTTTTGGTAATACCCAGCTAGTCTAAGTAAACTATGGATCTCTATTATAAAAGTTGGCCTGGGGAATTACTCAATTGCCTTTATCTTACAAGGGTCCATAGATATCCATTTATTAGTGATAATATACCCCATGAATGATACTTCCTTAATCTAGAACTCACATTTATTGTACTTTTCATACAACCTATCCGTTATCAAAGGCTTTAGAATAGTATTCAAATGATCCTCATTCTCCTCCTTAATTTTGGAGTAAACCATAATATCATCAATAAATACTACCCCAAATTTTACAAGGTAATATCTAAAGAATCTATTCATTAATTATATAAATATTTATAGAGAATTAGTGAGTCTGAAAGGCATCACTATGAACTCATAGTGACCATAAATTATTTGAAAGGATGTTTTGGGAATATATTCCTTATTTACCATTAATTAGTGGTATCCTTGATGAATTTACACCTTAGATAAATAATACTACCCACATAGTTGATCAAACATGTTGTCTATCCATGGTAGGGGATACTTGTTCTTTATCTTTATTTGGTTGAGTTCATGATAATCAATGTAAATGTGCATTTACCCATCCTTCTTCTTGACAAAGAGGACCATAAAATCCCAGGATAAAGCAATCAGGTGTATAAAACACCTTTCTAGATTCTCTTGTAAGTGATTTTTTAGCTCTTCTAACTCAACTATTCCTATTTTTTAAGGAGTCTTTGATATGGGCAGAGATCCAGGTATGAGTTTGATTAATAACTCAACCTCTCAGTTATGAGTAAGACTAGAAAAATATTTAGGGAATACGTTAGTATAATCCCTCATAATGTTCATGTATTCAAGCATGTTTCTGTCCTTTGTCTCAGTGATTTAGGCTAGATATGCTTGCCTATAAGGCAATAATATCCATACTTGAACATAATATTACAAGAGAGATTCATTCTCCTCCCCACATTTGTATAGAATCGAATAATGGCTTGGGATGTGGAGGGTGATCTCTGTATCTCAATAGTTGACGTTAGATTTATATAAGGATAGAAAATCCATGCCAAATATTGTATAAAACACCACTAAAGGAAGTAAAATGAGATTTTTTGGAAGATTCAGTTCAAAAAAATTGAGTGGGGAGGAGTTATATACTTGGGATAAAACCATTTCTCCATTTTATATTCTCACAGATAACTTAACCCCAATGTTTTGTAGTGATTCTTGAATAGTTCTACTAAACTTACAAGATATGAAAGAATGTGTAGAAAGAGAATAAAATAATAAATTCTCTATTCTTGAATTAATAACTAGAATACCTATAACCACATCATTATTGGGATACACCTCAGTAATAGTGATAGAATATGATCTTACGTGCTCTCTAGCCCTTGGAAGTTATTGTCATTGATTTTCTATGAAAGGCCTCGGATTAGGGAGTTGTATTTCACAATTACTAAGTTCCCTGTAGTTGAAACACTAAACCATATGTCGAGTGTTGATATGAACCTTATTTTCTTTTTCTTCCACATTAGTGGGTTTATTCATTTCTATTCAGTATTGATTATCTTGATGCCCCACCTTTCCACATTTTTACATCTCTTGGTTCCCAACAGATAGTTTCTAGGATTCTTATTACCACACTTTTGACAAATGGGATGTTGGGTCTTCTTTCCTCTATGATATTTATCTATTGATACTCCTAAAAAAACTTCATTTTATGTTTTTTTTGTCTCTAGTCCCATGAGACCAATGAGATTCATCAATCTCCATCCTAGATTTTTGGGAATAATAGAAAATATATTCATAGATATCAAAGTATCAAATCAAAAAATATTTTCATAGACTTAGATTTAATCCATTAAAGAAGTGGTCCACCTTACTTTCATTACCAATAACAAATCTAGAGGCATATTGTTCAAGAATTTTGAAGTTTTTCGTATACATCCTGATATAATCCTATTACTTTTACTTCAAATTGAGGAACTCACTATCCATTTTAATACATAGAGTTTGGGGAAAATATTTATTAAAAAATATTTTTTTGAAGTCTTACCATTACATGTAATCAATACCCTCTTTGGACTTTGTATTCTTGATTAATGTCCACCACTGATTGTACTCTCCCTCAATTCAATAATCATCTATAAAAACTTTCTCTTTATATAATAATTGGAGGATAAACAATATATTTTCAATGGATTTAATCCATTGTTTCATGATCAATGGATCAAAATATCAACTAATGCTATGAGGAATTTTTCAAATAAAAGACTCAACTGCAACTTTCTCTTTCTTAAGAGGATGAGTTCATTTCGTATGATTCAAGTTACTATTCATAACTTGAGATAGTTGATCTAGTAGTAACATGAATTTATCATATCCCACTCCCATAAGGTTTGTCATATGATTGAAGTAATCATCATATTTAATATCATGTTGGTTTTTGGAATAGTTTCTCTTATTTCCATCCATTAACTAAAAAGAAAAAAACAATACCAAAATACATTAACATACAAAAGGGTAACTTATAAAATTAGAAGTAATAACTTATAAATGATAAGTATATCATAAATTATGTGTCTCTAGATTTTAATATAGGTTATCCATTGTAATGTTTCATATTATTTTTTCTAACTTAACATTTTTTTCAAGTCCTTCATAATGGTTTGTAAATATTTTTGTGAATTTTCAATGCATATCCCCTAGGAGTGTCAAACCAGGTGTGAAACAAGGAATTTTATAGTGAAATAGGCAATGATTGAGTCAAAATTAATTCCCCATTTTTAGAGTTATTACCCCTATATAAAAATGTTCTAGATACACATCCACTTGTAGTGTCCAAATTGGGATGTAATTTCATGGAACCCACTCGCTCTATACTTCACCAAAATTATAGGATATTTTTCCATACTTAGTATTATCCCTATACTTATCCCTAGGGATATCAATGAACTATTCTAGTCCTAATACCCAAAAATAACTAGAACTTATGCTCTGATACAAAAAATAGTGACCTAATCCTTTTACACAAATTATTACATGAGCTATAAACATAAATATCCAATATATACAACCCCAAAGACCAGGAGGCCTAATGTCTTTAGAATACTAGTTACATAAAATATCAAAAGAAACTAAAACATGAAATCATTATTTTATTCTCCATAATGATCTACTAAGTCTATTTGATCTCCTAAAACTACATAGGATAATTTAGGGGATACTTAAAACAAAGGGGTGATCTAAAAACCTGAGTAAGAGAATAAACATGATAAGAAAGATAACTTGTGAGACAAATTTATGACATGATATAATAAAAGAGAAGGATCATGAGTAATCAAATAGAAGAATAAAATAATGAAAATGGTATCATAGGATCACAGTAACATAATAAATGTGTTAGAAACACAAAACATGACATAAACACGAGTCAAGGCTAACTTCCTAGACAATATAACATGGAAGACAAAGTCTCATAATGGATTAGGTTTACTCCCTAATCCCATAAATAGTTTCTCATGAGACTAACGATTTACCCAATGAATTGGATTTATATCTAGGAACACCCATCATAAAATTTAAATGATTATGTGTGCCACAAAAATTAAATTAATCATATAACATAAACATAATAATTACCTATGGAAAGAAAATGACTTGAATAATCTTACTTCTATCATAATTAAAGGAAATTTTATAATGAAGGAATTTGAGAGATGAACATAAGGAATATATTACACCATAAAAGGAAGAGAGAATATGGTAGTTATATATTTTATATACATAATTTATAATAATTACATAACTTTAAATGGAGAGAGAAAGTGATCTAGAGAGAGAATGGGCATAACCTGAAGAAAAAGGTGGTTTAAAGAGACCCCTTACCTCGAGCCTGATTCATCAGATGAATTATTTATCTTTTTAAATAATAATTTTTTAATTATTTCCTTTCTTAATAACCCTTTTAAACTTTATTATTCCATTTATTTTATTTATTGTCATGTTATATTCAATTACTTAGTCATTTTGGTTTAAGTCGGATGTTTTGATGATGTTTGGCTCATATATCCAAAACCACTTTGGTAAGTTGACTAAGGTAAAATATATTTATATTTCATAATCTAAATAATAATAATCACGAAATAATTATCATTTTTATACATAAATTATACTTTTAAAATTGACCATGAAATATGTTTATGAAAAATAAACTATGTTATAATCATAGAGACGGCATGCCGTACGTACACATGAGTAACGTTTCCATTTTACAATGATCATGATGAAAATAAGGTAAGTGATATTTTATAATAATAATTATATCATAAAAATAATATTATAACTTTAAATTAACTTACATATACTATCCATGCGACATGGTAATAAAAAATGAATCACATCACTTTGCGAGGCGGTAATCCGCCTTACACACGAACGACATTATCATTATTTATTAGATGGTAAAGTAAGAAGGTATATAATATATTAATTTTAAATAATGATTAATATTTCATTAATATAATATATAAATATTTAATCCATCATCATGAACATATATGAGATGATATGATGGTAAATGAATTACATCGGTTCACAAGGTTGTAGTTCACCATACACACGAATAATGATTTCGTTTCCCACTTGATGGAAGAGTAGATGGATATATTTTATTCCATTAAAATTATAAAATATTAGTATATTTAATATGATAATTTTATTATATCATCATGTTTCAATAATATTTGAATGAGGTTGAAGAAGAAACAAAACACAAATGCTCGATTAAGAACATTACATTTTTTTGGACCACCTCTTTAGGATTATACCTAAATCCTACAAGGATTTTATTTATAATAAAAAATGACTCTAGGATATGGTTATGTAAGTAAGGAAGGTATTTTGTAGAGGATTTTATAAATAAAAAGTAATTTAAAGTGTGTAAAGGAGAGTAGATGAGGTGCCCTTTTATAAGTGGGGGAGAGGACACATTGGGCAAATTTTGGAAATAAAAAGACATACCAACGTTTTACACATGAAAAAAGGATCCAAAATGACTAATTTAAAAACCCTAGATGTGATAAGTTTTAAATATTACCATAAAATAGGAATAGGAAAATTTTATAGGTCATTTTAACCCATATATTTTTAGTTTAACCCCCGGTAACCCTGTTTTAACCTTTACCACGATAATTAATATTTAATGATTTTACAATTAATTATTACCAAAAATTAAGATAGGATTTTTATTTAATAATAATTATTATGATTAAAAATATTTAATCCATTTTATCAAATTAAATTCACATAATTTGAAAAATTCAATTTAAAATTAAACCTCCAAACACGATGAAAAAGTAGTTTTTAAAATTAAAAGTTTTCATAAGTATAAAATGTTTATATATAAAAATTGAAAAAATGATTATAATGAAATAAATTGGATTAATAATAATAAAATTTAATAAATATTACTTTAAAAACCATCTTAAAATAAAATTGAACTTGTAAATTCTTTAAACTAAAAAGTAGTTTTTAATAAAAATCTGGATTTCTCACTATTCATTGAAAAGTGAAACATTTCAAAAAATTCCAAAAAATTCACTCTATGATAATTTTGATATGATGATTCCAAAAATTATTTTCACTTTATAAAATAAAATTTCTAAATGTTCAAGAAATTATTTGTAATATTTACTCATAAAAAGTAATAAAATTTATTTTTGTAGAAAACATATTTTTTGAAGGATATAATGTCTTTATTAAAAATTGATTGCTTGTTTCCTAGGATTTTATAAATAAGTTTAAATTTATTAGGAAATTTATATATATTTCATAAAGTAGTTAATACTATTCATACTCACCAATTTAATGGATATATTATAACGATCAAAAATAATCTTAGTTTGTATAGACTCAATATTGCGTGCCATATATGCTATCAAACATAGTTTTTTTATTTAAAAACTTAGGGTGTTACACCCCCTCCATCTAAAGGTACCCCTCCATGAAATTACCCTTTACACATTTAAAGATTAAGAGATAATAAGGATAATCTATCAACCAAAACCATTAATAAATCAGAATAAATCCCAACACATAAAATTTCATACATATACTAAATGAAAAAACTATAAGAACCAAAATTAAGACTAGGCACTGATAACAAACTCTAATAACTCCTGATAGTTGCATAATAACTCCTATGAGCTAGAAATTTATATCAAAATCACCAACATGTTCCTACTAACCTAAAAAAATAGTTTATATATTCATAGGGAGAGAATAACATATATACTTATTAGGATCCTCCATGAAACCACTCATGAAAAATGTGAAATAATCATACTAAATATCAGTGAATAAACAAGTGAAATTAACTCATCAACTGAATATTTAGTACTCATTTCCCATCCTAACCATGAATCTATCACAAAGTAACACATAAAATTAAACCATTATATATCAAAATCACACACATAAACAAATATATATATATATATATATATATATATATATATAAAAGTACCCTTATTTCACTTCTCCATTAGTTTTTCAGTCTTATTCCCAAACAACTACATTATATATCCATCCCTCCAATAAATAAGTTATCCCGGATGTGAGTTAGGCCTCAAACCTACCTACCCTAGTCCCATGAAGGGCCCAACATATCACGTTGGCATCAATCCATATATCCATTTCATCATCTTCACAACCCCATTTGTAACCAAGTGTATATCTAGAATCCGATACAACCAATGTAAATGCATTATACCTCAAGCCATCATAGCCCATGCATGTACACTCATGGGAAGCCAGACCCACCATGACTAGATATAAGTATGTGATGTATGTCAAGTCATTACTTCCCACACATAAATATATAGTAAACCATGATCCATCATATGACTAGTAATAACACACCATATAGCACAAGAAATTATATCTCAAGATACGTTTAATCATCTAAATCTAGAGGGAGACTGGGAGAGAGGGATAAGTAAACCATCTATTCCCTTACTATCATGTATATTATAGAAACCCCCCTAAAACATTTTGGTGTTGGTTTCCCTACCGACATGGGTGGATTAGTGTATAAAATAAAAAATATAGAATAACATTATGCACAACCATAATAAGGGAAAATACCTATCCTTAGAATCATCTACCTCTATTTTCACACATGACCCCTAGATTCCACTACCAAGGTCTAAGTATCAAGTAAGAATACAACCATGAAGTTAATTTTTTATTAATTAATTAACCATTAATTAATTAATATCAACATTTTACAAGATTGAATTTTAATATTATTAATCCAAGTGTCGAAAAAAATATTAATTATATTGATTATATTATTAAGAAAATCATTATAATATGATATTACCAGGAACTAACCCTATTCATTTATTAGTTCAATTATCATTTCATGATTCATCTGGGTACTCTATGACCCAGTCTAAGATACCACTTAAAGGATGAACCTAGTGTTCATAGAACCTTATTATCTCAAGAAGTTAGAAAATGATCATATAAACATCATATGATCATCTAGATATCAATAAATGATCAATTAATAATCAATAAAGATTAAACATATCAATGAGTAATCCCCACTCTAAAATCATCTTGACAGATCAGTGTCTTACACCACTCTGTATTGCATGAAATACACCCCTCCATCATCAACATCGACCATCCCTATAGCCTAGGATACCAACCCATCACTCATAAAATTAAGTATCAAACACACAAACCATGGTCTCCATCCTATTACTTATTAAGGTTACCAACCATAACAAATTCATCAAACAATCAAACAAGGATCTAAATCCCTAGCTCACACATTAATTTTAAAAGTATTTTCCACACACAGGTGAAGGCACTAAGGCTATGGAAATGAGGAATTTAAGACTCCTACAAAAATTAATAGGATTAATAAGACCAAAAAAACATTCCTTAAAAGAAACCATATTTTTATTTCAATTCAAATTAACTAGTTCATTAAGGATAGGTTATCCACACAATGAAATATAAGGGATTTATCTAACTATAACTAACTATAAACCTAATTCCAAGCATTATTTCATATAATCCAATCCAATATTATAAGTAAACAAAGTTCTCTTATCTATTCTATTAATTATCATTATTTTACATTACATTTTTATAGTTTAAATAAATTAACCATGCTAAATAACCATCAACAAAAAACTTCCAAACATACATCACAATATCTTAGTAAACATCAAGAGGGAATATAAAAACACAAACCACAAGAAATATAAAAATATGGACATTCATTTAATTATCTAAATGAAATATTAATTATATTAATCAAGTGATAATTCTCATTTCAATTAAATAATTCCTATAATTTTAAAAAATTTTAACTATAAGATAATAGAAACTAAGAATAAACAAGTGATAACATCTTTGTCATTTTAACTTCTATATTTAAATAAGGTTAACAATTTAAGATATGACATGTAATTAAAACTCTAATTTAATATTTAATTAACAAAAAAACATTATTCCATGGTATGTGATTTATTCAAACACATAAATTCAACAAAAGAATTCATCTATTCTTATTATTTTTACAATTTTCCTGATTTTGATTAATCGTTCAACATGAGATTCCATTTCTAGATGAATATCTTTTTAAGGTTAATTAGATCCAATTAGATAAGGATATAAAGAATTATTAATTAATACCTTCATATAAATGAAGTATAATTAACTAATCCCCTACCTCAATTAAAATATTAACGTTATACAAGTAAGAATAGTCAAATGAGGATCAACCACTACAAAAAAAACACCACCAAGAAAAAAGGAAACACCGCTGGAACCTAATCATGAAACCACTATCAACACTATCTTGAAACCTTAACCCAAAATAGAGGAACCATCCCAAAATTAATTTATAAAAATAAAATAAATATGGGAAACAAGGGTAAATGTATAAGAGGGAAGATACCTTGATCTGAGACTTCAATCCATCAATCTGAGGGTTTTAGACTCTTCAAGGAATGTTTGGAGGGTGGTGAGAGGCATAGGGAGAAAAAATGTTTCAAGAGAGGGAGATTAATAAAATAACTAAGGGAACCAAATTATTATATTTATAAATTAATCTTGAAACCATTTACTATGGTCTAGTGAACTCTCAAAACACCTAACCCCCTTCGGTCAAATATCAATTCAATTTTCAAGTTGTTTGAACTCTAAGGATTGTGCACCTTTAAAACTCATGTCAAATCATTTTTACCACACCAAAACCTGTGCTATGGTGTAGTGTAGAATCCCAATTTATTTTACCCCTCACTACTCCCAACAATATGGAATGGTGAGCTCCATGGTCCCTATTTTTGATAGTAGGACTCGCAGAGCACCATGCACAACTAGCCTTGTTCAAAATTTCTTCCCAAGATATTTACCCTTTCCAATTTCTCATAGGTGGAACCTCAAAGAGAAATACCTTATAAAACTATTATAAAATCCATTTCAATCACTTTTGTGAACTCTAACACCAAAATGTCACCCCTAAGGCCAAATTTAAAACTTCTAAGGCCAAAAGTCATGCCCCACACTCAAGAATCCAAGAGAGCTTTAAAATGACAAGAACCTTTCCTACCACCATGGAATGATGAGCCTTTAAAAGGCCAACAAATCATTTATAACCTCTAGAACGCATCCAAACACACTCTTGACACCTTCAAGCCTTGGTAAAATGAAAATGGTAGAGAATTAGAAATCCAAAATCACACATGAGATACCTATCAATAATTATCATCCTTGAGAATTTAAAAGAAACTCAGAAAGAAGAGAAGGGGGGGAGGGGTCTAAAAAACCACCCAAGAGATACCTCTCAAGTATATCACTACACCAATAACATAACCAACACAATATAATAAAATACTACATAAACACACTATGTAACCAAATGAGGAATAAAAATAAAATTATATAACAAAACACGATAAAACACATCATCTTAAAAAAATGAAGTAAACAAAGAATCAAAACAACTCGGGGTATTGAGAATGAATCTATGACTCTTTATCCCATGGGATCTCTTCCAAGCGACTGTGTTACCACATGATATGAAACAAAGTTATGGAACACTCATTTAACACCTGCTTACAATGATCCCAAATCTTGATAGGACACTCCTCGAAGGTCACACCATCTTCAATATCTAGCTCACCCCAATCGATTATGTGAGAATAACCATGAAGCTATTATTGAAGCTGTGGAACAAGTAATACATCATGCATCCCACTCATCTATGGGGGTATTGAAAATAGACAATCCATTACTCCAACCCGAGCCAAGACCTTGAAAGGCCCAATGAACCTAGGAGAAATATTACTCTCACAATTGATCATTAGCTACCCATGATGAGGATAAACCTTCAATAACATGTGATCTCTGATTTTGAACTCTATAGGCCTCCTCCTATGATAAAATTAACTACCCATATATTATAAATGAAGTTCCATTTGTGATTAAATTAAATTCCTTATCAATTAATGAGTTTATATAAAAAATATGTACTAATTTTTCTATTTTGAATAGGTATATGGTTTGTCAAATTTAAAATACCATTATGAATGATATTTTTTTAATATATCCATTTTATAGTGAACATTAATATTAGTATATTAAGGATCCTGATAAAGTCCAATTAATATAGATGAATGAAGTGATGTCCTCAATTAGTAGGATCATATCCTATAAAGCCAATTTAGAAACATTTTTGAGGGAGATAGGATCACTGGGATTTTTTCTTGATCAAGATGAATCAAATATTTAACAAATAAATCAATAACACAACTACTTATGGGAGAAGTTCATGCTCATAGATATCATGACCCAAACCATGTACATCGAACCACCCTAAGAAAATCTCACCATCACACACCTTACCGTTAGGAAATTCATTGGTGTAATAAAGGGATCTGTATCTAGACCCTGAAAATATGATTTTTTATATTTTATTTTAATAAAATAATTATTATGTTTATCCCTTTTTAATATTACATTTTAAAATAATTATATAACAAGTTTGATAAAAATTATATTTTGATACGATGAAACACAAATTGCATTTTTGGGAAATGTTTAGTTTCAATCAAGACAATTTATTTTAATGAATTCAATTTTTTTTGAAATAAATTATATTTTAATAAAATATTATTATTAAATAATTTTTATTAAATATAAAAAATTATATTATTTTATGAAGTAAAACATATTTTTATAAGGTTCAGAAAACTGTTATTGTAAAAAAACCATATTTTTTCAATAAAAGGGGTTTTTTATTTGAAAGTGTAAATTTTATTGAATAAATAATTATTTGAATAAAATAAAAATTATTTTTTAAATTATCATGTCAAAATATTCCAACAGATAATTTTTCATAATTTTTGGAGACGGTCAATTTTTTTGGGTCAAAATTAAATACGGTATAAATATATGGTGTGTATTATGACATTATAATGACACAAAAGTGATTTAATATATTCCATAATAAGTATAAAAGAACAAATATATATTTATTATTTAAAATAATGCGTTTTTAGGTTATTATATTAATTTTATAAACCCTTAATAAATCCTCTAAAACCTATATTATATTTTAAGGTTTTAAAATCAATTCTTTTCAAACATGAATCACTTACACACTACAAAGGGTATTATTTTAATGATATCGGTTCTTAAAAATTTAAAATATTGAAAAAAACTCTACATTGGAAGAAAAAATGAAAAAAACCATTGAATTTTTTTTGATTACTTTATCATATAGAGTTGAAAACCTAAGTTTGAAAATTAATAAATAACTTTCCTCCATTTTCTATATAAACCCACCCAATATCCCATTTGTATTAACTCAAAACCATTTTATCATAAAATTAATCTACCCTTATCTATTTATATTCCTCCCAAGTTTCCAAAAATATCTCAATAATCTCATCCCATGCTTTTATAAGCACTCTATCAAGGTAAGGGATCCTCTTCTCCTATTTATTCAAGAACCTCCTTTATATTATGCCCTTTTTTTCCATTTTTTCATTCTTGGATATTATTTTACACATCCCTCTTACTGAAATTACGATTTACAAGTGATTAGTGACCCTTTTCACTCTCATTAACCCCTATCATAAACCTTTATGTACCACCATTATGCTGTCATAATTATCCAATGATTTTTCCATGCCAAACATTTTTGTTGTGAATAATCATATTTATTTCCACTAAAGATTATTCAACTAGATTTAACTATCCTTAATTTATTAGGTATTTCAATTTATATAACCCACACTCCTTTATCATGGGATTAAAATTTATGAAATTCATATTTATGTTGTATGATTCATGTGGCACACTTATGCATGTACATGATATAAAAATGTTGGGTGTGCTTGAACAATTCCCCAATACATTGGGTAATGTTTTAGTCTCATGAGGCATAATTTATCGGATTAGGGAGTAAAACTATTCCATTATAGTAATTTTCCACCATGTTATTATTCCTTTGTGGTTATCCTTGACCTATGTTTATGATGTGATGTTTAATGTTGTCACCATATTTCCAGGTTTCCTTTATGCCATCATGTTATATCATGCCTTATTATTCAAGATCATGATTATCACCCCTATTATGTTATTTTTATATGCATATTAGATCACATTTAATACTTTACCTTATTCTATGATTTTTTATTCCCTTAATGGGCTTTATAACTCATCCCTTTCTTATGTATGTTACCAGGTTGTCTCATGAAATTTTTGAAGAATGATTAATTTTTAAGAGCATGTTAATTAAGTTTTCAATAATTTTGTTGTATCCATGTATCAAGTTCGTTTGATATGTACCTAATTTCTCAAATAAATTAGGATTTATATCTTTTGGGATTGTACAATGTGTACCTTTATATAATAAATATTGAAATAAAGTGTAATAAAGATATGGGTTGTCATAGTAGGTATCAGAGAAAAGTCTAATTATTTTTGGGATGAGAATTAGAAAAATCCAGTAACATAATTAGGAGTAATACTAAACATAGGAAAACATCCTTAATTTTTTTTAAATTATAGAGTAAGTGGTTTCCTAGAAAATAAGCACCTATCTGGATACTAAAAGTGGATGCAGTTCTAGAACAAATGTACATAGGGGTAATAACCTTAAAAAGACTGGATTGATTTGGAATTGATTGTCACTTTGTGCATGACAACGATCCTTGATCCTCACCTAGTTTAACACTTATAGGGGATATTCTATGATAAATTCATAATATCCATAAAAATAATTATCAAGTGAACAAAAATTCCTATAATATTTTATGTTTGGAAATAGATCATGGATAACTTTTAATAACGCCTATAAATTCATAGGTTAAGGAATATATGTAATTTATTAGTTATCCATTTAATTTTCATGGTTTTACATTTATTTGTTTAATAGTTTTAAAACAATAATCCCTAATTATCCAATATTTCAAGTCAAATGGATAGAAATAGGAGAAACTGAGTCAACAACCAATGTGATGAGAAATGTAATGGATTCCCAAATGCGATGCCCAACCCAATGGGAGTAGGAGTTAGGAACTTCATGACAATACGTTATCAATTATCTCTATTTTTTAACCAAAACATGAATCAGGAGGAATGACCAAATCCCCCTAATAAAGATAAATTTGTAATTTAGACCATTATACAAAAAAGGCCTTTGAATTTTAGTCGGTCTTCCGATCCATTAATCACGAAAAAATGGATCAAATCTATTGAGAAGATCTTATCTACCATTAAATTATTTAAGCAAGAGAAGTTCTTGCTGGATATTTATCACATGGAAGGAGAATCCAATCGATGGTGGATGTTGATAAAAAATATGAAGCCCGAGGAGGATATCAAAGTGATGGAGTAGAAGGAATTATAAAAAAAATGTTTTTCAACAAATATTTTACCCAAAAACATTGACTAAAAATAGAGAGATAATTTCTTATCCTCAATAAAAAGGATGATGAAGTCGTCAGGGAATATGGGGAAAACTTCACAAGACTTTCATGATATGCATATGACTTTTTCATTACCCTAGAAACTAAATTTGAATGCTTCTTTTGTGGGTTGAAGCTGATTCTAAAAAAATTCTTAGCCATTATGGACTTTGAAAACTATGAGGAAGTTGTAGAATTTTCCCTTAAAGATAAAATAGAGATTAGTGAATTTAAAGGTTTTCATGGGGATAAGAAGTGGAAATATGAGTTTCATACTAGAGATATAATGAAGATATATAAATTTGGAAATAAATCCCAAAATCCCACTTGTCAAAAGTGTGGGAAGAAGAATCCTAAAGATTTCATAAGGGGGTTGAGGAAATGATTTAGGTGTGGTAAGGGCACATAAATAGCGATTGTTAATGGGGACCCCCCCAATGTGATGGAATAATGGAATTCTCTAGTCAAACCTCAACCAATATGTATAATTTTTCAATTTCAATGAACATGATAACTATGCAATCCAATTCCCTAAGCCGAGGTCTTTTAGAGACAATAAATGCAAACAACCTCCAAGGAAATGAGGATGAGATTATCCCATCACAACCGCTAGGGTGAATCCTAAAAATGAAGTGGTGACAAGTACACTAGTTATTCATTCAAGGATATTAAACATAATTTTTGATTCGGTTTATAGGAATTATTTTTTATACACAAGTTTAGTAGAACTATTAAAACACTACCTCAAAGCATGGAAGTAGAGTTTTCATTTAAAATGGAAAATTGGAAGATTATTTAATACCCAGTATATAACTCCCCTTATCAAAATTTGTGGGCTGAACTTCCCAAAAAACCTTGTGGTACTTTTTTTAGAGGAATTAAATTCTATTCTAGGATTTATTTGTATTTCCTTATATAGATCCAATATAAATTTACAAGAGAATGAAATCACCCTTTGTATCATGAATCTCACTCCTATTCTATAAAAGTGAAAGGAGGGGGATGAATATTATTTGATACCAACATATCAAACATGGATATTATTTCCTTGTGATAAATAATATCTATCTCAAATGATTAATACTATAGAAAATACCAACCCTGAATACATACCCATTGTGAGGTAATATGATGATGTGTTTCCCAAACAATTTCCTAGCCTTCATCCTAGTAGAGAGGTTGAATTTTAAATCAAGCTTATACCTAGAGCTTTACCAATATACCATAATCCATATAGAATGGATGTTGTTGAACTTTATGAGCTAAAGAAGAAACTATATAAGAATATAAATAAAGGGTTTATATGCCCAAGTGATTCACTTTGGGGTGAACCATTCCTCTTAATGAATAAGAAGGATGGGTTAATGTGTCTCTGCATTTATTATCATGAGATGAACAAGATCAAGATAAAGAACAAGTATACACTTCCATAGATTTATGACTTGTTTGATCAACTACATGGTGCCCGATATTTCTCTAGGTTGGATATTTGGTCAGAAAATAATAAAGTAAAGGTGAATATGGAGGACATCCCCAAGAATAATTTTCATATAAGGTATGAGAACTATAGTATCATAGTGATTCCATTTGGACTTAATAATATTCAAGAAATATTCATGTATTTGATGAATCGAGTCTTTATATATTACCTTGATAAATTTATGGTAGTTTTTATAAATTATATTATAATTTACTTTAAAATTAAGTAGGAACATGAGGATCATTTTAATTATATACTGAATTCCTTGTGAAAGGAAAATTTATTTGTGAAATACAATAAATGAGAGTTTTGGTTGGAGAAACTAACATCCCTGGGGTGTGCTATCACCAGAAAAGGGAAATCTATGAACCCTTAAAAAATAGAGGTAATTGAATGATGGACAACTCCAACATATGTGATGAAAATAAGAAGTTTCCGTAGATTATCTAGGTATTATCATCGATTTGTGAGAAAATTATCATGATTTTAAAGACCAATAAACAATATTACTCATAATGGAGTCAAGTTTTTTGGACTGATGAATGTGAATAAAGTTTTAAAGAGTTAAATAAGAGGATAATCACTGCACCTGTACTTACATTACCCAACAATGGGGAAGGATTTTTTATCTACAATAATGCATCCAAAAAGGTACTAGTTTGTTTACTCATTAAATATGTAAATGTTATAGACTATGCTACCCACCAACTAAAGATCCATGATAATTGCTTGTAGTGATCTTCACATTAAATATTTAGTGGTATTATCTCTATGAGGAGAAGTGAGACATATACATAGACCATAAAAGTATAAAGTATATATTCACACAAAAGGATGTTAATATGAACCAAAAAGTTGGTTAGATATAATTAAAGATTATGATTGTTCAATCTATTATCATCATGGTAAATCAAACAAATTGGAAGATGCTCTAAGTAGAAAGGGTCCCACAACTCTATCCATGATGAGGATTGTGAGGGACCCAATATTATTTAACATGAAGAGGATGTATATGGGAATAATAAGTTTACCTTAATCTTATATTAATTAAATAAATTATCAACCATATATTCTTGATAGGATCAAAGAGGCTTAGAATAATGATGAGTTACTACAGAAGAAGGTAGAAAACATTCTAGAGTTAAAATTTTCTAAAGATGGAGTTATAAGGTTTGGAACCTGGATATATGTCCCATAAAAACCAAAAGTGAGGATAAAAATTATAGATGGTTCACATAGATCATTCTTATCTATTCATATAGAAATCACTAAGATACAACAAAATAACATAAAGAGGGAAATTTTGAAGTTAGTATCTTGATACTCGGTATGCCAAGAAGTTAAGGCTGAGCGACATAAATCTAAGGGTATGACGCTACCATTTCTCATACCATTATGGAAATGGGAAAACATAACCATGTATTTTATCTAGGACTCCCCAAGACATCTAAATAAAATAATGCCATTTGGGTGGTAGTTGACTACTTTATAAATTCAGTGCTTTAAATTACCATCAAGGAAGATTTATCTCTTGGCCAACTCACCAATATATAAATAAGGAAAGTGTAAAGACATCATGGAGTTCCAATATTTATTGTATTCTATTGATATATGAGGTTTACCTTGAGGTTTTGGGGAAGCCTTTAGTAAGTGTTGAATACATAACTAAGATTTAGAACTTCTTATCACCCTCATAAGAATGGTCTATCTGAAATAACCATTAAAACTCTAGATAATATGCTAAGATCACGTTAAATGGATTTACAAGGATTTTGGGATCAACAAATTCTCCTATTGTAGTGGTCATATAATAATAGTTTCTATTATATAATTCAAATGAAACCTTATTAGGCTCTATATGGTAAGAGGTGTCATACTCCAACATTTTGAGATGAGGTTGGTGAGTGGAAGATTATGAGAATTGATCTTGTCCAAGAGATGATGGAGAATGTTCAAACCATTCAAGGTCATATGAAAACTGCTCCAAGTCAATAAAAAATCTATGTAGACAATCATATATGAGATCTATATTTTGAGGTTGGAGATAAAGTGTTCCTTTGTATATCTACATGGAAAAAATTCACGAGTTTGAGAATAAGGGAAAACTTAGTCCTAGGTACATCATCCCCTTTGATATCCTTTATTACATCAGAGAAGTGGCCTATTGACTAGCACTCCCACCTAACTTATCTCAAGTAAATGATGTGTTCCATGTATCCCTCATGGGCCAAGCCATGTACGTTGAACCACCCTAAGAAAATCTCACCATCACACACCTTACCCTTAGATCATTCACTATTGCAATAAATGGCTATGTTTACAGAACCTAATAGTATTATTTTTTTTATATTTTATTATAATAAAAATTTAATTATATTTATCCCTTTTTAATATTAATTTTTAAATAATTAGATAATAAGTTTAATAAAAGTTAGATTTTGATATGATGAAACACAATTTTTTTGGGAAATGTATACTTTCAATCAAGACACTCTATTTTAATGAATTCAATAATTTTTTAAATAAATGATATTTTAATAAAATATTATTATCAAATAATATCTATTAAATATAAATTATAATATAATTTTATGAAGTCAATTTTTTTATAAGTGTCAAATATTTTTTATTGTAAAAAAACCAATATTTTTCAATAAATGTGGATTTTTGACTTAAAAGTGTAAATTCTCATAACTAGAGAATTATTTGAATAAAATAAATATTATTTTTTAAATCAGAATGTTGAAATTATCCAATGGGTATTTTTTTATAATTTTTTTGAGTTAGTCAAATTTTTAGGTCAAAATTAAATATGGTATAAATATACGTTGTGTATTATGACATCATAATGACCAAAAAGTGATGTAATTTATAAAATAAAATGTATCCGCTCCCAAAATATATATTTAACCTTTAAAATATTTTTTGATTTTATTTGATTAATTTTAAAAACCCTTAATGAATCCTCCAAAACCTATATTATATTTTAAGGTTTTAAAATCAATTATTTATAAACATGACTCACTTACACATCACCATGGGTATTATTTTAATGAGATAAATTATTAAACATGTAAAATAATAAAACCACTTAACTTTTGTAGAAACCATGGGAAAAACCATGCTATGGTTTGTGATTTTGATTACTTTATCCTACAGAGTCCAAAACTAAAGTTTCAAAATTAATAAAGAACTCTCCTCATTTTTTCTATATAATCCCACCCAACCTCCCATTTATATTCACTATTTTTTTTATAAAATTAATCTGAATTTACTTCCGTATATCCCTTCCAAGGTTCCCCAATCTCTCAAGAATCTCCTCTCAAGCTTTTAGAACCACCATCTCAAGGTAAGAGATCCTCTCCTTCTCTTCTTTATTCAAGAACTTACTTTATATTACACCTTTTTTTTCTTACAATTTTTCATGTTGGTGGATAATTTCACATATCACTCTTACCAAAATTATTATTTTCAAGTGATTATAAATCCATTTAACTCTCATTAACCCCTCCTATGAACCTTTATGTACCCCTATTATGCTGCTAAAATTATCTTGTTTTTTTTAATGCCAAACATTTTTATTGTGAATACCCATCCTTATTTTCACTTAAGTGTATTCACCAATATGTACCAATAATTAATTTATTAGAGAATTATATATATATAAAATACACTTCTTGATCATAGAATTAAAATTTATGAAAGGAATATTTATGTTGTATGATTCATATGGCACACTTATGCATGTACATGATATGAAAATGATGGGTGCACCTAGATAGTGCTCTAATAAATTGGGTAATGTTTGAGTCTCATGAGACATCATGTATAGGATTATAGAGTAAACCTAATCCATTATGGGACTTTTTCCACCATGTTATGATGTCTTGGATGTTAGCCCTGACCTATGTTTATGATGTCATGTTTAATGTTGTCGCCACATTCCCATGTTTCCTTTATGATATCATGTTATATCATGCCTTAATGTTCAAGAGTATGATTATCACCCTTATTATATTACCTTGATATACCTATTAGATCATATGTACTTATTTAACTTATGATATTATTTTTTTATTCCCTTACTAGGCTTTATATCTCACCCCTTTTTATGTATTTCTCTAGGTTATCACATGCAGTGTTAGAAGAGTGATGAGATTTTAGGAGCACATTAAGGAAGTTTTCAATAATTTTGTTGTATCCATGTATCAAGTTTATGTGATATATACATAATTTCCAAAAGAAACCAAGTTCATTATCTTTTGAGATTGTATAATGTGTATATTTATGTAATAAATCAAGAAATAAAGTGTAATAAAGATATGGGTTTTCATAATCAACATAATAATTTTGACAGTACTGTACTACCTTTATTCAATTATAGATCACCCAAACATTTTCTATTGTAATATTCAACAATTATGATACAATAATAGATGAATATCTCACCTTGATCTACTATAACATAAATTATAAAGTTCATACATAAAAATATTCAAATGGATCCATGTCAATAGTGAAGTGATAACCTTTTTTGTAGGAAAACTTCACAAAGGGAAGGTGACTCATCCATAAACCTCCAAAGTGCAGAATACACCCACACAACATGTCAACTAGATTCTGGATAGTATTCTCTTTTTGACCATTCATATATATATATAAAAATTTATGTTAAAGCATAAATGAGATACAAAATCACATCGATGACCTCTACACACCCTGGAGGTATAATGGGGGTTTGGATTTGAGATGATCATCTCAAAAACCCCATGAATCCTCCCTAAATCTCCCAGATATTTCCCCCAAAACTCCACTAAGATTGACTCCTTGATCACTAAAAAGTGACATTACTTTGTTAAGAAGCCCAAAATCACCCATATGGAATCATAACCTCCCTAAGCTCTAGATAAACTAATGAAAAAGTCAATAGAAATTTTCTCCCACTTCAACTAGGGAATATAAAGCAGTTGAAGAAAACTATAAGGAACACAGTGATCAACCTACACTTTTTGATAGAACAAATATTGAGAGAAAAAATCTAAAACTGACTTTATTAGACCAAACCACTAAAAATAGAATCTCAAATCATGGTATGAATTTTTCACACTAGGATTTACTGCTAAGGGAGAGCTAACAAACTCACATAGAACAACCTTACACATCCTAAAAGGATTATTAATCTTTCCCTGAAACAAAACTTGATTATATTCATCCTTAGACCATACCTCAAGATAATAAACATAAAAATATTTATTATGAAAAACCTTAGCCTTAGAATACCCCAATTGGGTCTCCTCCTATAATGACCCGAACTTTTGAATAATATTTTGTTTCCCGAATTTGTGTGTTATTTTATTATGTACTCAACAAAACTATATATTTTTATCAATTAAGTGAGTATAATTGAAATAAGACCATTGGGATTCAACCATTATATAACCATTGGTTAATTTTTATTATTGGTCCATATAACCTTTGGTTCATATGATTGTTTTTCCATATGACCATTGGTCCATATGATCATTGGAAACTATACTATTAACGTTATGATTATTATTTATAAATAGAAATGATCATGGTTAATTAATACATAAAGAGGAGTCGATGGCCTCATCCAGTAGACTCGGGCTGTACGAAGCCCATCTATCAAATCTTGGGAAGGAGGAAACACCAATTGGATTTTATCTGGACCAAGCCCAAGCCGAGCTTCAATATGTTAAGCTTGAACACAATCGCCTACTGAAGAAGTTCAAGTTGATAGAAATCACTACTCGGGAAATGTTGTCCGAGTCTCCCCAAGATTCTATCACCACTGCACACCTTACTCTTAGGTCCTATGCAGGTGTTATAAGGGGCTATGTAATGAGGCTTTAGTTACTTTGTGTAATCCTTTTGTATACATAAAATTGTTATTTCTTTTTAGGGTAAATTTTTTGAATTTCAAATGTCAAAATAAACATTGGATGAATATTTAGAAGTTTCATATTATTGATGAATATTGAAAAAAAGAGTATTTTAAAATATTTTTTTACTTTAAATAATTAATAATGTGAAATGATTTTCAAAAAACATACATATATAGTTGTGATCAGTAAGAAATTTAGAGTCTCATAAGATCAACTTATTTTTTGGTGAATAGTAAATTATGAATAGTAATATTACCCTTATGAATAGTAATATGACCAATGGAATAGTAACCTCACTTAATTAAGTATAAATATAATTTAGGCATCTTGAATGGTAATATGATATAATAGAATAAGTAAATAACTGTTTTAGAAATTATTAGTTAAGTATTAGTATTTTTTAGGTAAATAGTGATTTTACATAAAAATTAAATATCTCATATTTATAAAATTATTTTTATAAAATGGAGTTAATTTTTTGAATTCATAGCATAGATATTAGGTTAGGGTAAATTTATGAGATTTTTATAAAATGTTTTGTTTTTCGAAGAATAGTAAAAATAAAGTTCTGAGTTTCGATGTGTTTAATGACATCATTAATGATGTAATAATGATGTAATAATGCTGGTATACTCTTGATGAATAAAATATGTTATGAGGTGTCCAAAGTGGCCAATTACATGGGAAAATCCTACAAGAAAGCCCGTGGTTTTTCAAATACCACTAATGAGACATCCCTTGGAAATTACTAAAATATTCCCTCACTTTTGCTATAAATACCAACCCATTCCTTCACTCCTTTAATTCCAAACTCCCCCTCAACAAAGATCTAGTATTTTTACCTCTCAATTAGTATTCCCAAGGTTACCTCAATCCACCAAGGTCACAATCATAAAGTTTTAGAAGTTACTCTTCATGGTAAGGGAACCTTTCACCCTCCTCTTTTAGTCAAGACTTCTTTTATGTTATGTATTTTTAATTTCCATTTTATTATGTTGGGGTATGTTATTATTTATCCTTATTTCTGTACATTTTATTTAAAAATTATTATACATCCTTTCATATCTCATCAACTGATTTGTTTTTAAATTTTAAGCGACGCAGTTAGGATGCTGAATTTTCGTAAGGGAATTCTAAACTTCTCTTTTTGTTTTGAATTTAAGTTATCTTCTATGTTGTATGTCATTAAAGTTTCCATATCATGTTCTTATATACATTTTTATGTAATTATAATATATTATTACTCTATTATTAATGGGTTACCTTTTTCCCCTCTCTTTTTAATGTTTTCTAAAACCATGTTGCATAACTGTTATGCTGCCTAATTTTCTTCTCAAAATATCTCCCTTTTCTCGGGAAATTATCTTATTTTATTTATGTGAATACCCAAAACTATTTCATTTCCAAGGGTATTCATAAATACATAAAAATGATATATTTTATTCTATAATTTACATATATAAAACCCTGATTCCCTTTACTTGGGTTATGAATGAGATAATGACCATGTTTTTAAGCACTTTTTAAAACATCACGATTTTGATATGAAACCCATTTATTTTATTCTATTTGGGATATTTATGAAATTATTGATTATGATATTATTGGCTCACATAAAAATAAATACATATTAATGTAGTTCCCTGATAGTGCTCCAATGCATTGGGTAAAGAAATTAATCTCTAGAGAAGACAAGTTTTACGATACCTTAGTGAATAACCTTGGTACTTTTTATGAAACCTTGGGGATGGACCTTGGTGATATGATTATAAATGTATAAATTAGATTTTTTTGCCAAATTTTCAAGTTATTATTCATGTTATTTTTATTATTATATGCCTCTCTTTCTATTTACCATGTCTTTATGTATTTCATCAAGTTCTTATTGATATCACAAGTAAATTGTTTCCCTTATTTACCCTTACCAAGCCTTATGCTCACCCTTTCCTTTGATGTATGTCCTCTGGTTATGAGATACAGTAATTGTGATTAGGGTGAATATTTCAAGAATCATTTCAAGAAATATTAAGAAAATGTTATATTTTTTCATGTATTATGTACCTTTTTTCCAAGACACTAGACTTTAAAGACCCTCAATTTGTAAAATGTAATGAAAAGTTATGTAATAAAAAGGTGGGATGCCATAGTTTGTATCAAAGGATAGTTTAGTTATTTTGGAAATTAGGATATAAAAACCTCAGGGATAAACCTAATGAAAATTTTAAATATAAGAAAAATTCCTTGTATTTTAGTGAAATATTAAGTAAGTTGTTTCCAAGCAAATAAATCTCTGTTTGTATATGAACAATTAGATGTGGCTCTGACATAGATGTATATAGGGGTAAAACAAAAAAACACCACTTTGATCTAGACTCGAACGGGAAATGGTGCTTAACAATTAGCCTTGTTACACTCTTGGTTTGACACTCTCGGGGGGATATTTTTGGTTAATAATAATCTTTTTATAAATCATTATGAATTATTTATAGAGAAATATAATTATTGTTAAAGAATAATATGTTTAATCATGAAGTTTTAAGACATAAAAATACTTTACATATAAAAGATACATAAATGGAATAATTTTATCACTAAGGTTTTATTATTTTATAAAATGGTGATCAATATGAGGAACCATACAAATGGTGACATTAATGCACCATGCGCTGATAACCCTCTGATGGAAGCCATAATGTAAACTTTCATGAGAATGATGAACAAACTTACTCAAGTTATGGAAAATAACTTAAATCAATTAGAGAGACCAATTTCACCACAAAGGGAACAAATTTCTATTGATTACTTTATGCATCAACTACCACCAAAATTTATTGGATCTACCAAACTTCTTCTCTAAGTGTTTGACCTTTCCTTCATACCCAGCTAGTAAAATCTTCTAAAATATTATTCTTTTTAGTTTCTTTATATTTCATTTTCTTAAGCTCAAAATTATTAAGTATTAATTTCATCTTCTAAAAAATCCATGGATTTTATTCTCTTTGATCTTGATCAAAATATATTGCACAAAATAATCCAGGTGGATACCTCTAATTGGTTTTATAAATATTAATGTGGAAATAAAAAACCTCAGCTTGAAGTCTAGATGAAGCCCTAAAAGAATATTGACGAACCTTACATAGCTCTAAGGTTACCTTTCTATTACCTTCAGAAATGATATAGTATCCTTAAATATCCTTAGATCCCCATGATTTACCTTTACATAGGTCCTATAATGATACTATTACCTTTTTAGAGGTTTGGAGTACCTTGATGTAGCTCTTAGAATTCCTTTCACCTTTATATAGGTGGAAATCTATTATGGACGATTTTATAAAAATTAAATTATCCTCCATTGGTTCTCAAATATTATATACTGGTCAAAATTTTATGCAACCTATTGAAAATATCATCTACATAGATGAAATATCCTATATGGTCACAAATTATACTATGCTCTGGCACTTTAGTAAATTTTCCTTTTTTGATTTCTCAACATACTAAAATTTCAATATTAAGTACAATAATTCTCTTATGGAGGTTCCACATAGATGAATTATCTTACGTATGTGACACATAATTGAATTCTCTTACAATAGTGTTTCATAAATGAATTATATTATGATGGTGCTATGTAGATGAATTCTATTTTGACATATTCCTTTTTCAATGTGATTATTGACTCTATAGGATAATTTCCTTATCCATTTTCCTGCACTTCAACATAGTGTTTTTAGAATCACTAAAACTTATTGAAATCAAATACGACCCTTAAAATTAAACTATGAAACCCTTTAATAAAATAAAAACACTAAAATTAAATGTATACTTTACTCTAAGAATTTTTAAGATAGATAGAATTTTAAAAATAAAGTCATAATCTATTTTCACAATTAAATTGAAATTAATTCATTAATCCAAATATGTAATAATTATCCATTAAATGTGATGATGGTGGGATTAAAATCATTTAAATTATGAGAAAAATATATATAAATATTGATTATATCACTTATATAAAGGGACACAATACTATTCCCCCTTATCAGTGTATATTCATTTTAGTTTATTTATTATTTCCCTCACCTAAAATTACTTAAAAGAATCAATAACATAATTTTTTTCATTAAAAACAAAAAACAAAATCTCACATTTGTATTCATCAATAAAATCAATAAAATTAAATCCACCATTTAAAGTATTAGGCTTCAAAGGACTACTAATATTAGAATGCACCAAATCAAGTATCTATGACTTTCTATTTGTAGGATGACTCTTTAAACTAACCTTTATCTAATTTTGACCATAAAGTGATATGATGTGTCCAATTTGACACCCTTTTAACCTGGAAGAATATTTATCTTATCAAAAATACCAATTTCCATTTCAAAAAAGTAGTTGAGCGTCTTTTACCATAATTTAGAAGAGACACTAGACTCAATAATACTTGAAGTATCAAAATAAATGTTAGAACCAAGGCTGTTCTTTTCTATAAATTGATTATGGTTTTCGTTTGTTGATAATCATCACATAAAAGATCAATAATTCTATAAGATCTGTGATCTTACAGTATAGGCTAACATCAGTTTTGAAGGTGGTGTTGTTTCCCAATGTTCGGTAAAATTTTGGGCCTTAAAATCAAGAGTTTATTTTTTGGAAAAGGAATGATTTACGCATAGGAGTGAATAGTACTCGGAATAGAATTTACACATATAAGTGCTATGCAAACTGTGAAGTACAATACGCAGACCGTGTAGGGGAAATATTTTGTTAGATGAAAATGGTCTGTAAGACATTCACAGTTTGTTGGAGGAAAATGGTTTACGGGATGGATTTTTGTTGATGGAAAGAAGGTGGAGATTTATGGAGTCAAAAAGGGTTTAGTTTGTGGAAGGAATCAACCAACATGATGAAATAAATGAACCACATGGACCATGAGGGGAAAACGGTTCATGGGAGGATATCAGTATGCAGTGAATGTTGTACCACATCAAATATTTGAGGAAATCAGATTAACGAGATTTTCAGATCTATTTTCATATATAAGGACTACTAATCCGATTATTACTTAGTGGGTTTTCCATTATAAAACATATTCACTCTGAGAAGAAATTCAGCTAAGTCCAAAAGAGTTCATAGGGAGTCTGTGAAGGAGAATAATTTCACAAGGTAGATTCCATGAAAGGGGAAGGAGTTTTCGGGAACAGTTCATAAAGGGGTTTTGCAGGGATCTATATCCTGAAGAGGAAGAAGGGTCCATGAATAAGACTTAGTCCATGGGACATCAAGAGGTAAAAATATGAAGTAAACATAAGTGTTACATGGAATAATTATTATGAATAGGTGATCCATGAGGCGCACATTCTACTCGATGCAACACAAATTGTAGAGGAAGCAAGCTAGTTCATGGAGGAATAGTTAGTGAAATAAAAGTCTATAAAAAAGTGGATTTCATATACGAGTGAAAACAAGAATTCTAAAGTGCATATATCTATAGTTTAGGATGGGTAAATTAATGAAAATTAAGGGACCTACAAGTCCAAAAACTATGAGTGGATTCCTCCCAATGCAGTGAGTTAGGGGGAGTCGGTGGAAGTGTTCCAAGGGACGTAGTGAGCTATCCATAAAATATTTTAAAGGAAGTGTTCTTGGAAAATAGTGACTCTATATAATCTTTTTACTCCCCAAATATTTAATTTTAGTAGATTTAGGTATAACCAACACACTATCAGTGTATTATCCTTGGACTAGCCCTTAGTGGCGAACCAAGTAAAATTGAAGTGTTGTTTCTTTTCATGAGATTGGTTGGTTTCTATTCATTCTCATCAGACAAGTTTAACAGGTTCCTACTAATGTGGGAACCAAATCCATCACTTTTGAATAAAAAGTTGTCACCCTAATTCACCCCTCCCCTCCTAGGGTGTTTTGAGATTCTTCAATAAATTGAATCTTTGGTACAATACAAAACTAACTACTTATTTCTTTGATACATAATTAATGAACCCTTTGAAATATTCTAATTTGTATCTCCAAAAGTGATATAAAAATAATAATAATAAATAAAAGTAGTATAAATGATATTAAGATAAAACTCAGGTGCATTTATAACATTTTTTAAAATCATTTTAATTCTTGTGATATTCTCTAAACAAATAGTCCCCATGCCTACAACACCAACATGAACATTATTATCCATAATTAAAATCCAAAAATAAACTAGGATATACAATTTAAGGAATTAATTATATTATGTCACATGAAATAAGGTTCCAATATTAACCCCAAAAGAATCATCAGAATCAACATTAATGGAATCATAAATAATAATGAGATCACCTATAGTTGTGGTGGCAACAAGATCATCACCATCATAATTTTTATTATACTAATTTTTCTTAATTATATTTTCCATTTTCAAATGATATAAAAAATTTCATGAAATTTCCTTTATTACCATAATGATGATACTTAAACTACTTTTTATTTGACCTATATTTTATTCTTCCCTTGATTTTATGTCGGTTTATTTGTCCTTGATTCATTTCCTGACTTCTCCCCCTATTCCATATGACCAAAATCTCTAAAGAAAATCTTTCTTGAGTATTTATATTGAATTATTCATTTAAAACAACATAATTTAAAAAAAAATCAAAACACTATTAGGAGTATGTTTTCTGATTTACACTATTCTTATGTTGGTTCTGAGTCTATAAAACTTACTTTCTAAAGGAATGTGGCCACTAGGTATTTTCCAATCATGCTTGGTTTATGTATTGGTCAAGATGATGGGAGGTTTGGATCATTGAACCCTACTGGGGAGAATTATTAAATAATTGGGGATTCTGTTATATATATATATGTCATATCCATGAATCATCTCTAAATCCCAGCACGAGATTAGTTACCACCGTGCTAGTTATGTATAAGGACCCAACCTTAAATAGTAAATAATCTTGAGTTAAGTCAAGAATTTGCGTTGAGTATCTTTTTAGGTTTAGAGTTTTAGATAATTAGGCCATAAATATTACATTACATCTCAAAAATTAAAAATTAGACACTTCTACTGTATCCAAATTTTTCACAATAATAAAAATACTTAATTAAAACAACAATTCTTTTCTTGATAAAAATCTTCTTGAATTTTTCCTTTCTCTTACCCTTCCTTATACCTTGTTAATTTTTTTTTTCAAAAACTTGGGATGAGCATAAAAAGATCAGTAAGGGTTATAAAATAAAGAAAGAAAACATTAGTCCATCAATACTTACAAAAAAATTAAATCATAATTTTTAATCATAAAACATAATCTCTTTAACATACCTCATTAAATCATATGATTTATGAATAACACATAAAAATCATAAATTATAAAGGTAACTTGTGGAATCCATAACATACTTACATTATAGCTTCAAAACTACGTAGGGATTTATGCTTGGAATACCCATCAAAATATATTACCTAAATCTCTTAGGATAAATGTTAACATTTACCTTCATCACGTTACCCAATTCATTGGAGAGTTATCTTGGGATCACGTGTCCTAGGTTTGGTTTATCATGTAACCACCTGTAAAATGTCTAAGTAATATTACATAATGAAAACACATAAAAGATTGAAATTATTAACATTTCACTCATCAATCACAATAAATCAATTCCATATTTTGAAATATTCAATCCAATTCCAAAACAATTTAAAACATTTAATAAAGAGATTTTTGAATCAAAGTGTGCCATACCACTTTGAAACTTGTGAAAGAAATTTGAGAGTTAGAATTTTAAAACATATATGTCTATATAAATTAATCCTTAAAACCATTTTGAAAACATGGACATTAATGAGAAATATTTATAATAATAAATCCTTAAAACATTTTAAATGATGTTTTAGTTAAAGTGTCTCGTAACACTTGAGAAACACTTTAATAAAAATCATTAAATAATAATATCAAACGAAACTTTAAATATCATGAGAATATATATATTCATGATATAAAATTTTAAAATGGTTTCATATACTCCTTATATGATATTAAAGGTTCACAATATCGAGATATGCCTCAATGAAATGAGATTGATACATAGTCCCTTACAAAGATCGTATGATTAGATTAAGTATAAATAAATGACATAATTATGTGTAAAAAATATAAATAAACACAATATAAGTGGATATTAAGTGTAAAATAATCATAGGTCATTCACACATATTATTGAAAAAACAAATCCAATGACATGGATATTTAACTCAATGAATGAAGATTGAGCTAAAATTTCCCTTACAAAGTTTCTATAAATGAAGTAAGAAATTATCAATGGGGTGATTATGTGTCGAAAAAGTATATCCACACAAAGGGAAGTTAAAATTAAAATATAAATAAATAAATAGTGATTCCACAAATAATCTTGGTATAATATAATCAACAAAGTATGGGTAAAACCCAAAGAGGGAAATTGAGTTTAGAAATTACCTTATGAAAATTTAGCAACCTAACAACATCACTTAAAAATTCAGAAAATGAGTTGATGAAAGAGAAAAGGGTCTCTAATAACCTAGAAATAAAATTTAAAGTAATAAGTATATATAATAACATATCCAAATATAATAAAATTTAAATTAAAAGTCATAACATAAAAGAAGTATTTGACTAAAAGAGGAGGGTGAAAGGTTCCCTAACCTTGAGTCCGACTTGTTTTGCTCTTTATTTATCTCCATGAATAATAAAATTAAGTTAATTTATACTTGATTTAGAAAATTTTTCAAGTTTATTATTCCTTTTATATCACTTATTATTTTGTTATAACAATCATATAATTATTCAAGTTCATATTAGTCGTTTTGTCGATATTCTGTACTTGAGTCAAAGATGAATTTGTTGTAATTAAAAATTGTCCATGTGGTTAAATATCCATTATATATAGAATATTATTCATGATTTAAATATCATATATATAATATATATATATAGTATATATTTATTTATGTTATTCCATGACATTTGGATATAATAAATGAAATGCACCATTCCTGGAGACGGTAGGCCATACATATGCATGAACTCTAATTTCATTTCATTTTCATATTAAAGGAATGAAAAAAAATGATACATAATTATATTATAATTAAACTATAATATAATATTTTATATATGTTACATAAGTTAATTAACACCATCCTTTATATGTTCCATGTATGGAATGAACGATTCATATCACTTTGAGGGGGCAGTAGTCCGCACTTCCTCAAATAAAATTATTGTATTTACACATTATGGAAATCATAAAGATATGCTGTAAATAAGAATTACAGAAGAATAGAGAAAATATAAATATAATATATATAATATATAAATACATTACCATCATAATGGATACCATGATATGTGGTATGGTAAAATTGAACAATCATCATTTTGTGAGGCAGTAGTTCACCATCCTCAGAAATAGTATGTTCATATCCATTTGATGGAGGTGTGTTTAAGTGTAGTTAAAATAATTCTCATAAAAAAAATCCTATTATATTTAGTATACTGTTTTTATGTAATTAAACAATAAGAATATAATTGGGAGTGAATAAGTAAAATAATGGAAAGGAACATTAGAGAAGATGCTACCTCTTAAAACGTGGAACTCCCTTTGATTTGAGACAAAAGGCTTTCTTGAATTTACTTTTGCTTAAGGTAAGGCATTTAGGATTAATAGAGTAATTTTTGAAGCTTATTTGGGTAGAGTTTGGATGATAAAAGTGGCTTTATAGGTGTGATTAAATGGGCGGGGGTGATGCCCTTTTATAAGAGGGAGGAGGGGCAATTTCGGAAAGTTTTGAAGTATTATTTTATTATAAAATGATTTTCGGTTTCAAAAGGTCCCAAAGTAATTTATTTCAAATATAAGATGTTTTTTAGTCTAAAAACTCTCAATAAATAGGTTTTAGACAAGTATAGGTCACAAATTTAACCTTATCTTTTAGCTTTAATCCTTAGTTAACCAATTTAACTCTTACAATATCTTCTTGTATACTCATACTATATGGTTAATATAGTTACTATAAAATACCAATATAACATAAAGTGGTTCATTAATGAAATGTTAAACATTATCTAAGTCATTTGGATGAATCTTAGTTTTTTAGGAATATTATATAATTTAATAAAATAGTATTTTTTTTTAAAACTCATTTATGTCATTTTTTATACTATTCATATCATGACTTTTTAAAAATCCATAACAACTTGATTACTTCAAAAAAATTCATTAATTAAAATATAAAAAGTCATAATAATCCATAAAATTCTTTTATGGCACAATTTTTTTTTTAAAATAAATTTATTTTAATATTTATAATCTCATTTATTTAAATCATTCATTAATAAGGGAACCACTACATCATCATTGTATCATAAATATTTTTTTTATTTTATGTACAAAAATTATAAATAAAATATCATGATTTAGTAAATATTTTTATAGTTATAATTAATATTTATAGTCTAATATATCACTTATATAATCCCATATAATATTTTTAGTAAAAGATAGATGTTTATGCTATATTTTTCTTTACTTTAAATTAATTCTTACAAAATGTCATTTTCACAACAATGTGGCTCAATGGGGTACCAAAATCAACCCAAGGATGTCCATGGTTGAACATATCTCATCCATTAGGATTAGGACATGTGTTAGGGCAGTTTAATATTATTATAATATTATTTTTTTACCCATATTTACCAGATTTATCCTTTAACCACCGTAAATAAAATAATTACTAAAGTTACTATTCATAAGGTCTAAAAATAAAAGGTACCTATTTACAAAATTTGGACCTCATGATTACAAATGGGGAATCTATTTCTCCAAATTAAAAACACAAAAGTTTCAGAAATTAATTTAAAATTAATTCCCATTTTCAAAACCAAAAAACCTATTTTTAAGAAGTAAACTCCACCAAAAGATTGACATGTGTTTATGTCCAATTTCAAAGTGAAATTACATAAATTGACCAAAATTAGATTAAATTATAAAAATATTATCCAATTAAACTTTAAAACCAATTAAAAGGAAAATATAAATATATAAATAAATTAGATGAAAAGACAATTTTGAATTAAAATGCGGCATTTTTCACTATTCATTAAAAAATGAACTTTATCAAAAAAATTACCAGGAATTTATCCAAAGTAAATTTTTATGTCTTTATTCTATAGAGAAGATTATTTTGTCAAATAGAATATATAAAAGTGACAAAAACTATATTTAAAAATGGTTCTCCATCAAAAGGCGGTAAAATGACCTTTTAAAAATATTAGAGTATTTCATGCTTAAAATTAGATTCGTTCTTAGTTTAAGACTCAAAAATTTATCAGATAAATGTAAATACATTTATCAAACATGTATAATAGTATTGTTGTTAGTTCTATACATTTCTATCGATACAATGGCTATACATTAACTACCATTTCAAATAATAATAATATTATATTATTTTTCGAGTATACCTCGAAGTTGTGTTCAACGTAAGATTTCAAAGAAACCCTTTGTTGCATGTTGAGTACGCTATTAGAAAAATAATGTATTTAATATAAAATTAATAACTTATTCATAAATATTAGTAGAAATGAAAAAAAATTATTCTATAAATACCTGGGTCTTTACATCCTTCCCCCATTTTTGGAAATTGTGGAGTCCTTGGGGCTGTTTTGCTGCTATTTCTTTATGTATTTCGACCTCTTGTATTGTTTTTGAACTTATGTGTTAAGTTCTGGGTTTTCTATAAACCTCATTTGGTATGAATTTTTTAGATTCGATTTATTGAATGTTTTTGATGTTTTATGTATCCATATTTGGGTAAATCATTCCCAAACCAAAATAAATGATACCTGAGCACTTGTTCCAGCCCGTAGGGATAGGGAATGCCCTTCGGGCCTTGTCATGAGCCGAGTTTGGTGCTGGTTTTGATGACAACTAGATTTGGTTCATGAAATTAACTATAGATTTCCACCTTATTTCTTAATACATCATTCCTGTAGATTGAATATCCTCATCATTTATAAATATCAATACAAATATGCTTCATTAATTTTGGATAAAAAATAAATCATACCTTGAATCCAGATATCATAATCTTTAGGATGTTCCCTTTCCCTTTTGGCATGCTGTCCTACTTTCAAAAAGTAAACGTTCACTCCACTTTGGTAAATTCACCTTTTTATAGATTTTGAAAAGTTGAAATCTTGAAATCATATGAAAAATATACCTTGACTCATAAAATTGTTTTATAAATGACTGTGTGTTGGATAACTCAAACAATTTCTTATAGGTGATTTGAATACTCAAGAAGCTCTCAAAATCATTTGAACATGATTTTTCCATAATAGTGATGATCAAATCACCAAGGAGGGATAAGAAGGTTGTGAAAGATCTCTTTCCTCCCATATTGACAAATGATCCTTAATCTACTAAGAAGAATCAAAAATTAAACATGAAACAAAATATTATTTAAAAAAAGAATTCTCTATAGGGTAAAGATATCATAAAAACTTTTATATTACTCTAATCCATAAACCTCCTTATATCTCTATTGTTCAAGTTTTTATCCAGTAAACCTATTTTACCATAACCCTCCAAAAGTTTCCATATGATAATAACCCTCTTAGTTATATAAGATCCTTTACCTACACCCAAATTACACCCTAACCTCTAATGTTATCTAAACTGACCTCTGATACCAACTATAAGGCCTTAGCATTAAATATTACATAATCTTGAGTTAAGTCAAGAATTCACATTGAGGATCTTTTCAGTTTTAGAGTTTTAGAGATTATTCTATAACTATTATATTATATCTCAAAAATTACAAAATAGACACTTATACTCTATCCAATTTTTTCACAGTAATAAAACTCTTTGATTAAAATATGAATTGTTTTCTTGATAAAAATCTTCTCGAATTCATCCTTTCTCTTACCCTTTATTATACCATGTGAAAAACATTTCAAAAACTTAGGATGAGAATCAAAAGCTGAGTAAGGGTTATAAAATAAGTAAAGAAAAAATTAGTCCATCAATACATAAAATTAAATGAAATCATACTTTTTAAACATAAAACATAAGCTCTTTAACATACCTCATGAAATCATAAGATTTATGAATAACACATAGAAATCATAAATAATAACGGTAACTTGTGGCATCCATAATATACTTACATTGTAACTTCACAACTACATAGGGAGTTACACTTGTAATACCTATCATAGTATATTCCCTAAATCTCTTAGGAGAAACATTAACATTTACCTCTTCCACATTACCCAATGCATTGGAGAGCTATCTCGGGCTCACCCACCTTAGGTTTATCATGGAACCAACCATATTTGGTTTATCACGTAACTAACCATCAAATGTCCAAGTACCATTACCTAATCATAACAAATAAAAGATTAAAATTATCAACATTTCACTCATCAATCACAATAAATCAATTCAAGATATTTAAATATTCAATCCATTTCCAAAAACCATTTAAAACATTTAATAAAGATATTTTTGAATCAAAGTGTCCCATACCACTTGAAACTTTTATAAGAAATTTGAGAGTTATAATTTTAAAACATATATGTCCATATAAATAAATCCTTAAAACCATTTTGAAAAAATGTGAATTAATGAGAAATATTTATAAGAATAAATCTTTAAAACACTGAAAATTATATTTTAGTTAAAGAGTCTTGTAACACTTGAGAAACACTTGAATAAAAAAATTAAAGAATAACATCAAACAAAACTTTAAATATCATGAGAATATAAAAATTCATGATATAAAACGTTAAAAGTTTTGTATATACACATTATAGAATATTAAAGGTGCACAATATCGATATATGCCTCAATGAAAGGATATTGAGACGTAGTCCCTTACAAAGATCGTATCATTAGATTAAGTATAAATCAATGACATAATTATGTGCGACAATATAAATAAACCCAATATAAGTGGATATTAAGTATAAAAATATCATAGGTAATTCACACATATTCATGGAAAAACAAAACCAATGACATGGATATTTAACTCAATTAATGGATATTGAGCTAATATTTCCCTTACAAAGTTCGTATAAATGATATAAGAATTTATCAATGGAGTGATTATGTGTTGAAAAGTATATACACAAAGGGAAGTGGAAATTAAAACATAAATAAATAAACAACTATTCCACACATAATCATGGTATAATATAATCAATAAAGTATGCATAAAACCCAAAGAGTAGAAATTGAGTTTTTAAATTCCCTTATGAAAATTCGGTAGTCTAACGACATTACTTAAAAATTCAGAAAATGAGTTGATGAAAGAGAAAATGATCTATAATCAATTGGAAATAAAATATAAAATAATAAGGTTATATAATAACATATCCCAACATAAGAAAATGGAAATTAAAATACATAACATAAAAAAAGTCTTTGCCTAAAAGAGGAGGGTGAAAGGTTCCCTTACCTTGAGTCTGACTTGTCTTGTTTAGACAGACAGACAAAATCTATTTTTTTTTCAAATGAAACTTTTAAAGGGTAAGTGTGAACCCTGACAAATTCAAATAATAAAAACCATTAAAATGAAAGAAAACCCAGATAAATACTACAAGAAACGCCCCTTCCCAGCAATTACATCATTATGTCAAACCTCCACCAACGTAAGGCCACTCAGCAAACTGTCCCGTGCAGGGTTGCACGGGCCTAGTACCGATGACAAAAGCCATACCCTCTTGTTATGTTAATTTATGCTTGATTAAGAATTTTTTTCAATTTTATCATTCCTTTTATATAACTTATTATCTTTTTATAAAAATCATATAAATATTCAAGTTCATATTGGTTGTTTTGTCGATGTTCGATACTTCATTTAAAGATGAACTTGTTAAAATTAAAAATTATCAATGTGGTCAAAATTAAATTATCTCCAGAATATTATTAATGATTTAAATATCATATATATCATATATATCCAGTATATATTTATTTATAATAGTCCATAACATTTTGATATAATAAATGAAATGCACCGTTCATGGAGACGGTAGGCCGTACGTATGCATGAACGCTACTTTCATTTATTTGTCATATTATAGGAATGAAAACATAATGATACATAGGTATATTATAATTACATCATAATATAATATTTTATATATGTTACATAAGTTCATTAACACCATCCTTTATACATTCCATGTATGGAATGAATGAGTCATATCACTTTGAGGGGGTGGTAGTCCGCACTTCCTCAAATGAAATTATCATATTTACACATTATGGAAAGCATAAAGGTATGCTGTAAATAAAAATAACAGAATAATAGAGAAAATATAAATATAATATATATCATATATAAATAAAGTTCCATCATAATTTCCACCATGATAGGTGGTAAGGGAAAACTGAACAATCATCGTTTCATGAGGCCGTAGTTCGCCTTCCACAGAAACAATATGTTCATATCCATTAGATGGAGGTGTGTGTAAGTGAAGTTCAAATACTTATAATAAAAAAAATCATAGTATATTTGGGATAATAGTATTGTTATGTAATGAAATAATAATAATATAGTAGGTAGTTAGGAAGTAAAATAATGGAAAGGAACTTTAGAGAAGATGCTACCTCTTAAAACGTGCAACTCCCTTTGACTTGAGCCAAAAGGCTTTCTTGATTTTTTTATGCCTAAGGTAATGCTTCTAGGAGGAATAGAGGGATTTTGGGAGATTATTTGGGAATATTTTTGAAAATATAATGGGATTTATAGGTGTGATTAAATGGGTGGGGGTGATTCCCTTTTAAAGAGGGAGGAGGGGCACTTTAGGAAAATTTTGAAGTATTATTTCATTATAAAATGATTTTTGGTTTCAAAATGTCCCAAAGTTATTTATTTCAAAGATAATAAGATTTTGGTTCTAAAACTCTCAACCAATAGGTTTTAAACAATTATAGGTCGCAAATTTAACCTTATCTATTAGCTTTAACCCTTAGTTAACTAATTTAACTCTTACCATGTCTTCTTGTATATTCATACTGTATGGTTAATATAGTTACTATAAAATGACAATATAACCTCAAGTGGTAAAATAATTACATTTTAAACATTATATAAGTTATTTGGATGAATATTATATTTTTAGGACTATTATATAATTTAATAAAATAGTATTTGGTTTAAAAAACTCATTTATGCCAATATTTATACCATTCATATCACGGCTTTTTAAAAATCCATCAAAACATGATTCTTTCGAAAAAACTTCATTAATTAAAATATAAAAATTAATAATCATCCATAAAATTATTTTATGGAATAAAAAGTTTAAAATAAATTTATTTTAATATTTATAATCTCATTTATTTAAATCATTCATTAATAAGGGAATCAGTACATCATCATTGTGTCATAAATAATTTTTTTTATTTTGTGTCCAAAAGTTATAAATAAAATACCATGATTTAGGAAATAAATTTATATTTCTAATGAATATTTATAGTCTAATATATCACTTATATAAACCCATATAATTTTTTTAGTAAAAGATACATATTTATGTTATATTTTTCTTTACTTTAAATTAATCCTTATAAAATGTCATTTTCACATCAATGTGGCTTCATGGGGTCCCAAAATCAACCCAAGGATTCCAATGATTAGAAATATCTCATAAAATATGATTAAGACACGTGTTAGTGTAGTTTAATATAATTTTTTACCCTTATTACCAGATTTATCCTTTAACCATGGTAAATAAAATAATTACTGAAGTTACTATTCATAATGTCTAAAAATTAAAGTTAAATATTTACAAAATTTGGACCCCATGATTCCAAATATGGAATCAATTTCTCCAAATTAAAAAAAAATAATGTTTATAAATTAATTTTAAATTAATTCCCGTTATCAAAACCAAAAAGCGTGTTTTTAAGAAGTAAAAATTAAAAAACGATTGACATGTGTTTATGTCAAATTTCAAAGTAAAATTAATTATGATGACAAAAATTGGATTAAATGATAAAAATATAATCTAATTACACTTTAAAAAAAATTAAAAGTACAATATAACTATATAAATAAATTATATGAAAATACAATTTTTGAATTAAAAAGCTGTATTTTTCACTATTCATTAAAAAATGAACTTTATCAGAAAATTCCTAGAAATTTATCCAAAGTAATTTTTTATGTAACAATTCTATATAAGAATTTTATTTTGTCAAATAAAACTTATAAAAGTGACAAAAAATATATTTAGAAAGGGATCTCCATCAAAAGGCGGTAAAACAACCTTTTAAAAATATTAGAGTATTTCATGCTTAAAATTGGATTCGTTCTTATTTTGAGCCTCTAAAATTTACCGGATAAATGTAAATACATTTAAAAAACATGTATAATCATGTTTTAGTTAGTTTTTTTCATTTCATCCAATAGAATGGCTAGGAATTAACTACCATGTAAAATAATAATATTATTATATTATTTTCGGTACAACTCAATGTTGTGTACAACGTAAGATTTCAAAGAAACCCATTATTGTGTGTTGAGTACACTATTGTAAAAAGTGTTCAATTTAACATAAAATTAATATATTATTCATAAATATTAATATAAATGAAAAAAATTATTATTTTATAAATACCTAGTTCGTTACATTATGTGATCAAAACTATGTATGGATGTGAACATCTATTTGGATCAGTGGTTCTACATAGATGTGAAAAACTATATGTATCATAGGATCTCTATTGATGTCAAAATATGTATTTATTGTAGTTTCTCCCTTGATGTGAACATATGTATACATCATATGTTCTCCATTTTTCTCTTATTAGTTAATGATGTTATGGTTTCAAGCCACATAGCTAGGAACTCTAGGATTTATTTCCATATAGGGAGGTGGTGAGTGTCTGTGGAGTTAGGATTAGGCCCATGAAGGTAATTACTATTCATCCCTATAAATATAATTAAAACCAAAGTATTTTGGTTTTTCTTAATAGGACACATCGTACCATTTAAGGTCATGTGAAAAGGATCAATCCATTTAGTTTAACATCATATAGTAAGGAATTACTTGATGAAATATTCATATAAATGGTTGGTGTGAGATTTACGCACAAGAATATATTTATATATTATCGTATTTATTGGAAAATAAATAGAATAATGTATCAATATATTTTAGGGGATATGGTCCTTTGGGGATATGAGTTCATCAGGAATATGGCCTAATGAAATTGTGGTTTTAGATGTTGAGTTTGAACCTTGGAGAAGAATCCTAGCTATCCTACTTAATAATAATCAAAACCTATGTAGTTTTGGATCACATATTTTATGGTAATGTGATAGGACAATACCATGTAGTTTAACATAAAGTATTAAGGAATCTATCATATAGTTTTACATCACGTAACTAGGATGTTGGCCACATAGTTTGAAGTTGTGCTGCAGGGATGTTTATGTCACAAAATGTGCAACAAAAAAGGATTGAGTAGGGATTATTCATTGAAATTTCCTTCTCAAATTATCTCATAAGGAATAAGGAACTTTTAAGAATGATGGATCACATAGAATGTTTCCCATTGATGAATGTTTTCACATGGGAGATATCTTAGTGAAGATAAGTTGGGGCTTACGCATGGGATGCCTTGATATAGATAGATCATTGACATATCATCAAGATGATATCATCAATGAGGGAATTATTAAGACATTTACATGAAGTGAAGGAAAAACATGCATCTTCTTCCCATTGAATGAAGGTTATATAGGGAAGGAAATCTTGACACATGAGGAATATGGACTCATGAGAAAATGGCTGGGTCTTATGCAAATACAACTCAAACAGTGATCAGGCCTATAGGAATTGATGCTACTAGAGATACCTTAAATAGTAGATGACTTAGTGTGAGTGATTAATATTCAGGCATTTAACCTAATATGAGACCCATTTATGGATGTACTTGTATAATTTATGGATTATAGCGATGAAATATTCAATGGTAACATGGATGAAAATTAAACCTAAGGATGATGCCCATTTATGCATGAATCACTGAATAAAACAAGGTTGGATATCTCAACACTTCGGTAGCCAAGATGAGAATCATGATCTAGGGGATATCTCATCAATATAATCTTTATAGGAACCCAGGTTATCAAGGTATTTCATAATCCTGACTACTGTGGTTACCCTAACTGTATAGGGAGGAAAATTCAGGAGATGCCTTTTATCAAGGTAATACTTGATCAATGGGGTTTATATTAGTGTTCATAACCTAGTTATGTATTCCTATATCTTTTAGAGGAGGCCTATAGTGGTACCTCCTAGCAATGAGTTTTCTTGGTCTGATGAGGGTATATAAGGTATTTTGAGGAATCTTATTATCCTATTTGAGAAAACTAAATGAATGAGGACCCTAGGAATATATCATACGAGTTTCTCATATGTGACTAGTAAAATGATGCTCTATAGGGGATACCTGGGTGGAGTGTCTCTATAATTTATATATAAGAAGAATTAGGCACCCTAGTGGGGGAATGGGGTAGAGCATAACCCTAGTGAAAGACTAGGTCAAAGTGTCGCATAGTGGAAGACTAGGGTGGAGTGGTCACCCTAGTGGAAGGATGGGAAAAGTTGTCACCCTAGTGGACGACTGGGTGAAGTGGTTTCCCTAGTGGAAGGTTAGGAAAAGTGACATCATTTTTAGAATAGTATGAAAATTGGTCAACCTAGTGAGGATAAGAGAAGTGGTCACCCTAGTGATGCTAGGGAGAAGTGGTCACCCAAGTATAAGAATAGTGTAGAGTGTTCTACCTAATGTTTTACTCTCAAGGTGGGATAAGCATAAGGTGCCTTAGTATAGTTCACTCAAGAGGGGATATTTATCCTAATCTTGGATGAATATGTGTGAATTGGTCTTCTTTGAAGGTTTTTCATGTTTTAAACTTTTGTTTAAATTAATTACCCTATTTTATGGCCAATTCCTCATGTTTCTAACATTTTAATAGGTCCCCTGAATAGGGCCAGAATACTTGGGAATGTATATCTTTGGGGGTATATTTTTATTCTTTGAATATTTGAACGTGTAATATCAAGTGGAAAAATGAAGACCCATGAGGTCTACTTATAGGAAACTTTGTGAGACCTGGGCACACAAAGGTTAGATGCTAAGGAAATTAACATAAGTGACTAGTGCCTGTATCATGGGAATATTGGTGACTAGGGTGTGTAGTATGGGCATACTAGTGGAAAGGGTGCATAATAAGGGAGAACAAGTGGTCCGGGGATGTAACAGATTCATGAAGGTGACCAATGATCTAGTCTATATAGGGACCAAATAGGGTGAGTGAGCATAATTAGGGGCCTAGGTGAAGGTTCCTAAGCACAATAAAAACCCTCCACCCATTAGCCCTTCATAAAAGAGAGTTTCAACAAATTTTACTCTTAGAATGGGATTCAGTTAGAATAAGGAGGATCGAATAATGAATTAGTAGTTATTTTTTTTGTGAATAGTGTCTTTTATACTAGGATCTATGCAAAAATGAGACTATGGAACCCGACACACATGATCAGCCTTGTGCATGAATTGAGAGCTGAGTGAAGGGTAAACTATAGCTCTATAAATAGTTTAGGACCACCCCTACTTCAACAAATTATCTGGAATTGAGTGAATCCTATAGACATGAACTATATTTTCACATATGTATCTCATTTTACCCAAGGTAATCATAAAATTCACGTGTTCCATAAGCTGGGTGTATCATGGATTAATGCTATACACTCACCTAGGAAAAAGTACCTAGGTGAATGGGCTCTATGTGAATTTTCTAGAGTGAAGTGGCTTTATAGAAGGGTAACTCCACAAAGGGAACCTAAGAAAAATGGACCTAGGTGAATGATACCCAAGTAAAAGAGACTTGAGTGAATCAAACTCAAGCGAAGGTGACCTAGGTGAAATTTTATACTTTTTAAAAAAATTTACTCAGAGACCACAAAATTTGATTCAATTTCACTTCCCCATCATTTTCCATAAAATTTACTATTTTCAGTCCAACTAATACTTCCAAAATTTTCCCTTTTATAGACATAAAATGGAAAATGCATTGAAAACTATCTCTAACATTGAATCCTATGCTATAATCAAGTACATGGTTCAAGATATCAAACACGGGTTCAATAGTGTATAAAATCCTTCATTGTTGGTGTTCACAAAGGTTATATAGGAGGACCATTGAGAATACCAAACATCAAAATTCCTCCCATTATACAGACATGGCTTGCTAATCGATGTTGACTCCCATATATGGATGAAAACATTCCCAACTCATGGTTTTTTTAATACTCAAACATAGTCACCATGAAAATTTATTTTAGGGGTGTGTATATCTTTGAATTGGAAAACTGTCTGTCATTCTTTATTAATCATTTTAAGTTCACCCTAGATAAATATAAACACATAATAAAATCTTGACACAATACTATTCCTCTATCTTTAATTTCACCACCAGAAATCAAGCACAAGGTTGGAACAAATATTGATACCCACACCCTTGAGGTGGTGTTAATCCTAAATACATGCAGGCTTATTGGGTTTAGAAAACATGCATAAAATTTTATACTTGGATAAATAACACAACTATTTATGAGTCTATATAGATTTAACATAAATATGGATACATGTATAATTATTTTATCCTAGATTTATTAAATCATTTGAATCCTTATACCAACACATTCCACACGACACATTGTGAAGTAAGCATCAATTTATGAAATATCTATAAAATATACGTGCACCAATCCTTAGGGATATGTTTTAATAGTTTCTCCCACCAAAGGATATGTGTAAAAACCTTATGAGGTCACCATATTAGCCCCAATCACTGATAACCAAGTCTCATAATTCCATAGGGAAGAAAACCCACCTGCGAACAAACATTAATTTCAAAATGTGGATGAGAGTTTTTTTTTGAATCCTCATGGAGACATGCCCGTGTGTAAGTACCCAATGATATTTTATTCCACATAGAATAGAATAATCTATAGAACATATTGGAAATAGATAAATAAAGTATAATATAAGGAATGAGGTTATAAACCCAATTCAACAATCCCATTACAAACTCATCTACTTGGGTTCCCAGCCATGTGGTTAAGTGGGTACCTGATTCCAGTTATTAACATTTACAATGTTGTTAGGAAAAGAAAATTCATGATGACTACCAAATTAGAGGAGAGAGAAACTATGGATTTATAGGTTCTAATATTAGAAAATATTCACCAGTTTAAAATACATATTTAAAAAGGCAAGGCCCCTTTTCATATATCAGGACCATTCTAAGTACTATAGGGATGTACGGTGGATTATTTCAACACCTAAAACCATCATAATAAGATCCAAATTTATAGATACATATTTATTTAATATATCCAATCCATCTATATATAGTGACCCAATCATTTTACCAATATTTTTTACATGATTTTAAGCATAATTATCCATGAAATACAAACCAAGTATTTAAAAGTCTAGTGTCTTTTGAAGACTAGGTACATAATTAGAAAACATGAAACTGGAATAAATAAATCATTTTATTAATATTTATAATGAGATCCTAACTCCCTTTGAGCTCCTATTACGGAATAGGATAACCTAGGGAATACATAAGAAAAAGGAATGAGCTAAAAATCCTAGTAAGGGAATAAACATGGGAATGAAGCATAACACATGATTGAGAAGGCATAACATGATAACATAAAAGGCACAGATCATGAATAAACATATGGAATCATAACATAAAAAACATAGAATCTTGTGATCATGGAAATATTGTAATGTGGAAGAAACATATAACATGACATAAACACGATTCAAAGCTATCTTACAAGAATATATCACATAGTGGAAAAAGTACCACAATAGATTAGGTTTACTCCAGAATCTGATATATAAAGTCGCATGAGAAAAAAATATTACCTAATTGTCTAGATTGATATATAGGTCCACCCATCATAAAAAGTTCATGAACATGTGTTCCATATAAATAAATCAACACAATGAATAATCAATAGGGGTACCCATGGAAAGAAATGGGTTTCATAATCATGTCATAAGGTAAGACCAAAGATCGTATCATAATGTTATCCATAAAACAAGGGATTGAATCATTATTACTCATTCATAAATAAAAATTAATAATATATATTGAATAATTATTTGAAAATGAATTGAAAACAAGTAAGAGAGTGGTTAGGTAAAATTAGAAATGTGCCACTTAATTTTGGTTTTAGGGAAAAGAATAAAAGGTATTTAAAGAGGAAAAAAATAATTGTTTGTATCAAACCCAAAATGAACTAAAATATATTTTCATTAAAAAATGAGTAATTTTATAAAAATATTGGTGGACTAAAATAGTTTATATAGTGTTCTTAAAAATGGGTAAGAAATGGAGAAGTTCTCTTTAATTGAGCTTGCTTGTTAAGAGGAATTGAGAAGGGAACCCTATAAAACATGTATTCAACCATCAAAGAAATATTAATTGAGCTATATAAACATGTGTGGAATATATTCATAGAATTTAGAAGAAGTATATAATAAGAATTAAGTCATTAATTTGGGTAAAGAGAGAGAAAATGTACCCCAAATAGAAAAATAGAGGTTCAAAGAGATCCCTTATCTTATTTCCAAATGAGTTCTATAGTTGCACTTAATATACTAGATAATCAAATTAGATTCATTAACTACTTAATTAAGAACCTCTAATAAATGTATTTGATTTATTATAATTTTATTAAGTTAATTTATAACTATTTTTATGAGCTATAAAGTAAAATTTCATTATTTTAGGAGTGTTCATTTTCATGGTTTCATGGCCAGTTTACTCGTATATAATTATGGATGTTCTTGTAAAATGGGAATAATTCTATAGAAGTGAAATAATATGGTATTAATGTACTTATAGAAGTTAAAATGGTTCTATATATAATTTTTTTCTGGTATGAGGATGATTCATTTGATTAAATTTTAATGATAAATATTTAACTATAATAACAATTTTATGACTATCCATGAACGTGGAAATGGAAAATGAAAACTCATTATCCTTAGAGATGGTAAACTACCATAATTTGGACAATGTTTTTGTGTGTTTGAATAAGAGTAGATGAGAAAATGAGTGGATATAATATATTCCATTATCAATATAAAGTTCTTTTATATACATGATATTGGAATTATTATAATTTGATGGATGAAGGAGGTGAGGAGATGGTATAAAAAAATGAAATTAAAATAGATGGTTTGAGAAAGTTACCTCTTGAATATCACCTCCTTCAAGGACCCCTTAAGGAATTTGAAATTAGTATTTTGTTTATAACAATATCTCTTGAAGAAAATAAAAGGCTTGGTAAGGTAATTGGTCAGAATATTGACAAGCTATAAGTCTTATAAGGTGTGAGGAGAAGAGGTGGTTAGGGGTAGTTTTTACAGGGGTAGGAGAGGTGTGTTTTTGATTATTATTTCTATTAGTTTATTATTTTTGATCAAGACTATAAATAGTGTTGATTCATATAAATAAGTATAGTAAATGGTTTATTATAGTTCAAACTAATGGGTTATTACATCATTCATAACTCAAAAATTCATGTATTTGACTTATAATGTAAAATACTACAAATTACCGTATTTCACTATTCAAAAAAAGTTCAATGATTTTAGAAAAATCCCAAAAAAGCAGAATAACCATTTTTTGACATGTAGATTTCAAAAATGGAATCCATTTTATAAAAATAATTTTCTAAATATGAGAAATTTAATTTTTAAATAAAATCATTATTTATTCAAAAAATTCAGATTTTAATATTACAATTATTTTTTGACCCTTTTTAAAAATTAATCAAGGTCACATAAAATTATCATATAATTATAATAAAACATAATATTGATTTATGAATCTATTTTATGAAATTAAATTTTCTTTTAAATCATTATATTAATTATAAAAGTGTAAATAAACATTTACGTTTTACAAAAATACCAACACCAAATTTGTTATTTTTAAAACATTTATTTACTTATACCATTATATAAATATATCATTTTTTATTTATAAGATACCTAATTTTTATTTTATAATTTCATAGGTGATGTTACTATTCAAATAACCAGATTACGATTCTTAACTGTCAGATTAACATTCCAACAATCAGATTTATAAGGGTTATATAGGTACCTTAATTCCTATAAATACCGCTTATTTCATTCACTTATATTTTCTCTCAAGGTTATATATATACTTTAATCTTAAAAATGAATATTTTATTATTAAAATCATGTTTTATTTCTACAGATTTCTTCGTGAGTGTGGTTATTCTAGTGGATCGAGCAGATCCAAATTTTCCTATTTTTGTTATCTTATTTTATATTTATTATCCTATAATAATATTTGGAATTATTAATGGTTCATTTGATGAATAATATATCATTTTTCATTTATTATAATAATATTTTTATTGGTTTTCCGAAGTGATTTATGTTTTTATGACAGAATAATGGAAATTCCATTGATAAAATTTTTGTTTGTTACAATCTCCCAGCTTATGAAATTTTTCCCTCAAAATTTCATTTTACACTATAAGGTGAGAAAAAGTGAGGATATTTCTATTTCATCGCTTTATATGGTTCCCATGTCAGCTCTTTATACTTATGGGTTTTCCATAGTACCTTGACTAAGTGAGTGGTATTGTTACGTAGAACCTTTTCTCTATGGTAAAAAATATTCACAGGCTACTCCTCATAAGAGAGATAGTTTTCTAGCTGTACCACCACTAAGTTAAATTCATATGAGGGAACTGGTATGTACTTTCTCAAAAGGTATACATGGAATACATAATTTACTTGAGACATGGTTGTTGGAAGTGCTAGTCAATAGGCCATAGCTTCAACCCGATCAAGAATCTCAAAGGGGCCAATGTACCTGAAAATCAGCTTTACTTTCTTCCCAAATCTCATGAATCTCTTTCATGGAGACATTTGGAGGAATACCTTGTCACCAACCTCAAAATATAATTCATATCAATAATTATTTGTATTGATCTTCTATCAACTTTGGGCAGCCCAAATATACTTTTGGATGGTTTTTAACTTTTATACCATTTCCTCGACCATTTCAGGTCCTAACAACTTATGTTTAACAACTTAATCCCATCATGTAGGTTTTGTACATATTTTTCTATAAAGGGATTCATATAGATCCATTTGGATGTTTAAGTGTAAAATATTATTGTAAGAGAACTCAACCATTGGAATATGTTGATCACATCATCTTTTTAAGTCTTTTGAGCATACTCTCAACATGTATTATAGTGTCTAAATAGTCCACTCATATTGGCCATCATCTTGGGGGTGATAATCTGTACTGAAGTTCAAATTAGTATTTAGAACATTTTGGAGACTTTTCCATAACTTGGAGGTAAATCTCAGAACACTATTATATATAATCGACAATGGTACTCCATGTATCCTCACCACTTCTTTAATGTATATCCATGCAAGTTGGTCAATTGAGAAGTCATATTGAATCATAATAAAGTGATAAGTATTTGTATTATGATCCAAAATTACCCATATAACAATATTTCCTTTATATGTCTTTGGAATTTTAGTGAAAAAGTCTATAGTGATGTTTTCCCATTTCCATGTAGGTAATGGATAATGGTTTTATACTTACTTTAGAATATTTCTTTTTCATACTTCACTTGCCGACTTACTAGGAACTTTGATGCATATTCAGTGACATCCTTCTTCATATCATCCCACCAATAGTGCTCTTAGATTTCTTGATACATATTTTTTCTACCTGGGTGAATAGAGAAGGGTGATCTATGTGAATTATTCAGAATCAATTTCTTTATGTTTGGATTGGATGATACACATAGTCATGACCCAAATCTTATGAATCCTTCCTCATAGATTTTGAACTCTAAGTATTTCCCCTTTCTTATAGATTCCATCTTTTCCTAAATTTCAACATCATCTCTTTGAGAATCATTTATCTTCTCTAAAAGGGATGATTAAGAAATAATTTTTGAAATGAATGAATATATACCATCCTTTATGATTCCCATTTCCATACTTTGCAAGTATAATAAGATTAGATCATTCTTAATTATCATCATTGATAAAGTTATAAGATCCTTTCTACTTAGAGCGTCTACCACATTATTCGATTTACTAGGATGATAGTGGATTATGAATTCATAATAATTGATGTGATCTAACCATATTTTCTGGTACATATTAATATTCTTCTGTGTTAATATATACTTGAGGCTCTTATGATCAATATATATCTCACAATTCTCCCAATAGAGATAATGTTGCCAGATTTTGCAAGCAAAGATCACAACTGCCAATTCAAGTTCATGCATGGGATAGTTTTCTCATGAAATTTAAGATAAATTGAGACAGAGGCAATCAATTTATCATTTTTCATCATTAAAGAACCTAATCCATTTTTTGAAGCATCACTATATACCATGAAGAGTCCCCCACTTTTCAGTAGTGTAAGTACTCATGCATTGATAAACCTCATTTTCAACTCTTTGAAGTAATATTCACATTCACTGGTCCATAAATAATTTACACCCTTCCAAGTTAGCTAGGTTGGTGGGTTTAAAAATCCTGAGGATTTCCTCAAAAATCATTGATAATACCCAAATAGACCAAGGAAACTATTAATATCTATTACAGATATTGGTCTGGGCCACTCTTCAATTGCCTTTTTTAGAGGGGTCCATAGTTATTCTTTTTCTAGTGATAAATTGACCCAAGAATGATACTTACTCCATATATAACTCACATTTACTATACATTATATATATTTTATCCCTTTGAAATGTCTTTAGTATAGTGTTCAAATGCTTCTATTTTCTCTTGAAGTATACCATAATATCATCTTTAAAGAATTACACAATTTTTTAGGTAATATCTAAAGACTCTATTCATTAATTCCATGAAAATTTCTGGAGAATTAGTGAGTTTTAAGGGTATCACTATGAAATTATAGTGTCCATACCTCATTCTAAAGGCAGTATTTAGAATACATTCCTTCTTCACCTTTAATTGGGGATATCCCAACTAAAGGTACACCTTAGAGAAATACTTATCCCCATGTAGCTGATCAAAAAAGTCATATATCCATGGTAGGGGATACTTTTTCTTTATCATGATTTTTTGACTCATTATAATCAATGTAGAGGTGAATTTATCTATCATTCTTCTTGATGAACAGGAATGATGCACCCTACAGTGAAGAACTCGGGTATATAAAATCCTTTTCCATATTCTCTTGTAACTTCCTTTTCAGTTCCTCTAACTCAATGGTGTCTATACTATAGGGAGACTTTGATTTAAACAGAGATCTAGGTATAAGATAAATTTATAACTCAACCTATTGGTTAGTGGGAAGACCATCCAATTATTTAGGGAACACATCAGTATAGTCCCTCACAATGGACATGTCTTCAAACATGATCATATCTTTTGTCTCAATAATTTGAGTTAAGTATTCTTACTGAGAAGGAAATAATATCAAAAAATTGAAGCGTTGATTCTTAAATATATTCATCCCACTTACACTTGTGTAGAATTTGGGGATTCATCAGGATGTGAATAGTGATCTACCTTTCCCAACAAATGATGCTTTCTTTGTATAAATATATCCAATCCATGCCCAACGTAACATCTAACTCCACCAAAGAAAGTAAGATAAGATTTTCTGGGAGGGTTAGTCCAAAAAAATTAACTAGGGATGAGTTATATAATTTATATTCAATAATTTCCCCATTATTTTTTCTCATAGATAACTCAACATTTATATTTTGAGGTGGTTTTTGAATATTTCTACAAAACTTTAAAGATAGGAAAGAATACGTTGAACTATAATCAAATAGTACATTTTTTATTCTTGAATGAATAACCAACATACCTATCACCACATCATTACCAGGATCTATTTTGGTATTATTGATAGAATATGAAATTACTTAATACCTTAGAGGTTGTTTTTTTATTTTCTCTGACAACCCTTGGCTTAGGACATTGGCTCACATAATGCCCATGTTTCTTATAGTTGAAACACTACACTACAGGCAGAGTATTGATATGAAAAATCCATTCTTCTTATGAATTAGTGGGATTATTCAAATACATTCAACAATAATTACCTTTATTCCCCACTCTTACAAATTTGAACCATTTCCTGGTTCCCTTTAGACAGTTCCTAGGATTCTTCTTCCCACAATTTTGGCATGTGTGATGTTGGGTTTTCTTTCCTTCATAGTATTTATCTACTAATCCTACCATATCAAAACCCCCTTTTATCTTTTATCTACAATTACACAACACTAATGAGAGTCACCAATTTCCATATCAACCTTTAGAGAACATTATAAAAATCTCTTCATAGATGTCCAAGCCTTGAATTACAAAAGATTTTCATAGACTCATATTTTTACCCTTAAGAATTGACCCACCTTACTTTTTTGTTCATGAAAATACATGAGGCATATCAGGAAATCCTTGTAAAGTTTTCCTTATACACAGTGATATTTTCATCTTCCTTTTGCTTTAGTTTTAGGAACTCCCTCTCTATCTTAGGATGGAGAGTTTTGGGAAAATATTTGTTATAAAATATTTTACTGAATCCTTCATAATCCATGGAATCAATTTCCTCCATAGAATTTATGTTTATGATTAGTTTACACCACTTATCATCTTACCTATAAAATGATATATCACCAGTATGAATTTTTATTCTTTTAAACATTAATGTATTTATAATATCTTATCAATGTATTTAATCCATTATATCAGGATGATGGGATCAGAAGATTTACTAAATATATAAGGCATTTTTTGTATAAAGGATTCAACTGAAACTTGTTCATTATTAATATAATGGGTGAATTACACATGATTAAAGTTATTATTTATAACTTGATCTATCTAATATAGTACTATCTTGACGTTTTGGGATTCTGTTCCCATTAGGTTTGATATCTCATTAGGGAAATCTTCACATTTCCTATTACATTTATTGTTGGAATGATTCCTCCTATTTCCCACTATTAACTAAGAAAATAAAATAAAATACAATTAAGGGGATTTAAAACTTAACTAATGAGCATATAATAAGGAAATTAAGAACATAGAAGAAATAACATATAAATGAAAATTATATCCTAACATATGATTCCATAAGTCTAAATCTATGTTATCCATCATGATTGAATTATCTCTAGGGTTATTACTAAATTTTTCTAGTCCGTATCCCCAAAAATAACTAGACCATTATTTGATAAAAACTATAGCAACCCAAGACTTTTACATATATTTTTACATGATTTTAAGTATAATTATCCATGAAATAAAAACCAAGGATCAAAAGTATATTGTCTTTTAAAGACTAGATACATAATTAGAAGACATAAAACTAGAATAAAACATGATTTTATTAATCTCCATAATTCACTCCTAACTCCCTTAGAGCTCTTATAACTACATATGATAACCTAGGGAGTACATAAACAAAATGGATGAGATAAAAATACCTGTAAGGGAATAAACATAGGAATGAAGTAACCCATGATTTATAAGGAATAACATGATCACATAAAATGCATGGATAATGAATAAAAATATGGAATCATAACATATAGAACATGGATTCATGTTATCATAGAAATATTGGAATGTGGAATAAATATATAACATGATGTAAACATGATTCAAAGATAACTACCAAGACTATATCACATGGTGAAAAAAGTCCCATAATAGATTTGGTTTACTCCCAAATCCCATACATAATGTTCCATGAGAATAAAACATTACCTAATTAATTGGATAACTATTTGGTTACACCTATAATAACATGTTCATTCATATGTGTTTTTCGTAACTAAATCAGACATAATGAATAATCATAATGTGTAACCATGGAAATAAATGGGTTTTGTAATCATGTCATAAGGAAAGACCAATGGGTGTATAATTATGTTATACATGAAATAATTTATTAAATAATTATTATTCATTAATAAATAAAATAATAATAATAATATAATTTGAATAATGATTTACAAATGAATTGAAAATTGGAAATTGAGTGGTTGGGTAACATTATAAATGTGCCACTTAAGTGCGGTTTTATGGAAAAGAATAAAGGGTCATAAAAGAGGAAAAATGAATAATTGTTTATATAAAACTAGAAATGAAATAATTTTTTTCTATGATAAAATGAGTTATTTTATAAAAATATTTATGGATTAAAATAATTTATAGAGTATTATTGAAAATGGGTAAGAAATGGAGAAGTTCCCTATAATCGATCTTGCTTATCAAGAGGAATTAAGAAGGGTGCCTTTTAAAACATGTCTTTCTCCATAAAATAAATATGAATGAGATATATAATTTTTTTTGGAAGATATAAAAAAATTTGAGGAGAATTATATAATAATAATTAAGTAATTAATTGGTGTAAAGAGAGAGAAAGCGTAAACCAAATGAAAAAATGGAGGTTTAGAGAGATCCCTTACATTATGTCTGAATACGTTCTGAACTTACACTTAATGTCAATGATAATAAAATTAGACTAATTAATTAATTAACTTAAAAACTATTATACATGTATTTGATATATTATAATTTTATTAAGTTCATTTATGGCCATTTTTATGAGTTATAAAGTTCAATTTTTTTTTGTTCTGAGTGCGTTTGTTTTCATGGTTTCATGGTCAGTTTACTTGTATATAATTATGGAATTTATTTTCAAATGGGAATAATTATATAGAAGTAAAATTATATGGAATTAATTCAGTTAAATATGTTTAAGTAGTTTCGTATGTCATTTTTTTGTTATGATGACGATTCATTTCATAAAACGTTAATGATAACTGTTTTGTTTATTTTGGCAGTTTTTTGATTATCATGAACTAGTTTCATTTTATTTAATATTATGTATATATATTTATTCTAGAACATGAAACATGTTATGATATACAAATTACAATATTTTTTAACCATAATAATGGTTTTATGACCACCCTTGAATGCGGTAAAGGTAAACACATAATCATTATCCACTAAGACGGTAAACCGCTAAAATTTAGATAACAATTTCATTCTTTGAATAAGATGAAATAAAAAAGGGGTGTACAATATATATTCCATTTGAAATATAAAATTAAATTATATAAATGATATTATATTTATTATAATTTTTTGGATTAATGTTTTTATTATAAGGTATAAAAAAATGAAATTAAAAGAGATGGTTTGACAAAGTTACCTCTTGAATATCACCTCCATGAAGGCCCCCTTATGGAACTTGAAATTGGTCTTTTGTTGAGACCAGAATATATTGGACATTGGGAAGAGGATTTTGAAGTTAATTTATAATAATATAGACAAGATACAATCCTTATAAGGTGTGAGGAGAAGGGGTGGTGAGGGGTGGTATTTATAGGGGGAGGAGAGGGGTGTTTTTTATTATTATATTCATTAGTTTATTATTTTGGATCAAGATTATAAATAGTGTTTATTATTATGAATAAATATAGTAAATGGTTCAGTAGATTTAAAAAAATGGGTTATTAAAACATTCATGACTCAAAAATTCATGTATTTGGATTATAATGTTAAATACTGTAAATTACCATATTTCACTATTAACCAAAAATTCAACTATTTTAGAAAAATATAAAAAATTAACATTAACCATTTTTCAATGTTTATATTTAAAATATTGAATCCATATTATGAAAATATTTTTCTAAATATGATAAATTTAATTTTTAATTAAAATCATCATTTATTTGAAAAATATCGATTTTTATATTATAATAATTTTTTTGACCATTTGAAAAACTAATTAAGGGAACAAAAAATTATATTATAATTATAATAAAAATTCATATTAATTTATGAATATATTTAATTAAAATAATTTTACTTTTAAACTATAATATTAATTATAAAATTGTAAATAAAGATGTACGTTTTACAAAAATACCAACACATAATTTATTATTTTTAAAACATTTATTTACTTATACCATGGTATAAAAATATAATTTTTATTTATTTATATGATACCAAAATTTTATTTTATACTTTCAACGACGAGGTTACTATTCTAATGACCAAATTACTATTCTTAATGACCGGATTACCATTCCAATAGTCAGATTTATAACAGTCATATAGGTTTCTTTATTCTTATAAACAAATATTATTTAACTCACTTATATTTTCTATTATGGTTATATATATACATTCATATTCAAAATAAATATTTTATTATTATCATTATTTTTTATATATACATCTTTATTTATGTGTGGTTATTCCAGTGGATTGAGAATATTAAAATTTTTCCATTTTTTATCTAACTTTCTATTTATTATCTTACTATAATATTTGGAATTATTATTGGTCCATTTTTTGAATAATGTATCATTCTTAATTTTTGAAAATAATTTTTTTATTGAGTTATCATTGAGATGTATGTTCTTTATGACATAAGAAGGGTAATTCCATTGATAAAAGTTTGGGTTGTTACACTCTAGCATCAGGCCACTATTGCTGAAGTGTGATGCCTATCTCAAACACTAGAATCTATATTCATAGATATATTTTTTCATATAAAGAACCTACCTCTAAAACAGTCACTGATGATGATGGTTAAACATATGGGATACATTCGTATATAATGGCTGTAAGGGAGAGTGTTCTCATAGATTGGGTCGACTGAAACATTATTTGTGAGGCTTATGAACCTTACCAATTCACATGTAAATTTAAATTCCTCTAGTTTCAAACAATGGTTCCTCTATTAGATGTGATAAAGAAGAAAAAATTCATGTTAAAATAATAGATCTGAGTGACAATGGCTCAAGAAATTTCTCACACTGTAATCAAGCTTCCTTGAGAAAACATGCTCATAAAGAAGTCAAATAAGTATGCCTGGTCTTGGATATCATCCTACCCTCAGTGGGTACTGTCCAATAGTATTCCTTGGGTAATTACTGAGTTATCTCTGGATAGAGGTATGTGGGTAACTAGTAAGTCACATGGAAGAGTCATGCTAGAAGAGGTTCTTGAGTCATAAAATCATCCTTAAACTAAAACTTCTCAACAACTAAGAGTCAATCCGATGCATCATGAGGTTGGTCCAAGATGGTCTAGGAGATGATGATGGGGTGAAGTTATAACTGAGGATAAGAGGTATAGGAAGAATCTGAAATCAAACAATACTAGATAATATTCAAGTCTTGAACAAGGGTTGAATGATTCTTCCTTTAACTACCGACATCTAGAGGATATTCACTTTTGGAAAAAAATCCTTTAGCTATAGACCACATGAGGTTATGAGTAATCCTTAAATGTGGAATATATCTCTCCCATTTTAGTAATGTGAACTAACCCCATAAATTCAATGTTGATTCCAACCTAGATTAATTTTTAAAATGAACATGAGAGTTAGAGATTTTTTTTCTACTGAAGAGGTAGTCCCCATCACAAAGCGGGTGCAAGACATAGATGAATAAAACAACATTGAAGGGGTTATTAACAAATTATTAAAGGAAGAGTGTGATTATTTTTTGATCCTTGAGGATGTAATCCCACGGTTCTTCTTCAAGAGGATTTTCCAATTTGCTATATTCCTCTAAAAATATTAACCTAGATATTTTTTAGAGGATAAAGATGGAAAATTTACCTACAAAATATCCATGATGCACCATGAGTGGTACTATAATTGACATTAAAGAAAAAAAAACCCTTTGTAGGGGGATGTATCATATATAAAAAGGTAACATGGGTAGTTGATGGACTAAATAAACTCTCACTTTTCCCACCTCTAGATTTATATCCCTTGATAGGAAGATCAAATACCCATCCAACGATGATATAATGATGATAGAGGGATGAAATTATCCCCAAGAATATATGTAATAGAGAGATATATTAGTTTACCAATTTGAACCTAATTTATGTTATACATATAAATCTAAGTACTAATATCATGATTCTTTGACTAGTTTATCACTTTTCTGAAGGGACCCTTACAAGGATAGCCCATAGAGTGTTAGATGGGAATATTAGGAAAATTTCCCACATACTATAACAAAATTAGTTGTATTACCAATAGAGGGGGAATCAATAGAAACTTCCCATATTGCTTTTGATATGAGGTAAGAAGATAACTCAAGTATAGTCACTGATTTGTAAATGTCTAATTCTATAACAATCTATATAATTTTTTATTACATTATAGTGTTTATTACACTTTTAAATTTTATAAAAAAATTGTAGAATCACTTTTGACCAGCAGACACACATTTCTACTTGGACAATTTTATAGACTTTAAAAATGCATTAGATAGGTGCAATTCTTCCTTTATTACTCTTATTTAACTATTATTCTACATGATGTATAGATATATATCCCAATATTTCATAGATCAACATGTAGAAAACATAACCAACTAATATTCTATTGAGAGATAAGAACCATTAAATATATTTTTGTAGAAGTATCGATATTATTGGATTTAATTACAGTGGACCTACTAAGCCTACCTAAAGTGATCATTCTTACACTTAAAATTCATGACAAGATCATTATGAGAGGGGATAAATATTACAAATCTAAAAAACATGACAAGGGTGGAAATACTATAATTATGTAGAAAAACAAGATGATATCAATGACTAAAACCCTTGATCCTACTAATGAGGAATTACCCACTAAGGGGGATTCTTTCAATCTAAAAGAGAGAGTGTTACAACCTAGAGAGGTCAAAATTTCCATAAAGGCTAGTGAGTATCAATGAAAATTATTTCTATGACTAGTATCCTTTATTTAAAATATATATTTCTTATATCATTTCTTACATCATCATTAGAAATGTAGGTTCCAATCAGAGAGGCTTCTATTCCCATGCTTTGATTGGAAGAGTACACAGAGTCTGAGATTACTTTGGTGATGATAATCTCATAGGGGATAAAACATATTTTATCCTTAAGGGAACTAGTTTTAGACTACATCTCAAAATTTTTAAGTGACTTTTAAGTAGTCTAGGAGTCTTTAGAATACCAATATTCTGTAGGACAATGTGTATGGAGGTACATGTGGAAGATGATTCACAAAACCCATGTAGAGGGAGTGAAAAGAATGCTAGATTAGATTTTCCAAATGTTTATAGTAATAGGATATAGGTATTTGACTAACATTTGATTCATGATTACATAAAAGAAATCATCCATGAGAGGGATATAGGGAAGGTGTTACAATCATTCCTCTCTCAGGTGGATTCAATGAAACATTCATTGGGTCTTAGAGTTGTAGTTATCTAAGAAAGTTCCCTATATATGGAGGCTGGATCAAAGAAACAAATCCTGATCAATAAATAGGTTATATTGGTGAACCTAATACATCAAGATATAAGTGATTTATGAAGGAATGTTGGTGAACCACTGAAGTCTATTTGAAGATTCCCAGAGTGGGGAAGCAGATACTACTGCTAAAGAAAAAAGGTTACACGTTTCTAAGGAAGCTATGTATTCAGAGCTATCCAAACTCTAATGCCGTGTTGGAAAGTTTTGTTGATTCAATAAGGTTTCATTATGAATTTTACATTCCTTTATGTTTTGAAAATCACAAACACTCTTTCATAAGGAAAACTTCATTTTCCTATGTTTTATCTTCATATGGAAAATTTTCCTTCTCGAAGGAAATTTATCCTTACCATGTTTTCATTGTTCATATTCTAAGTATAAAATTTGGTTTCATATCCAAAACCTCATAATCATATATATACTTAGGTATAAAGTATTATGTTTTCAGGATCTTAATTTAGGTTCCAAGTTCTCTGAATTCAGACTCTGAAGATTTATGAGTTCAGGTTCCGAGTTCTCTGAATTCAGACTCCAAACTCTTAGGATTTCAGACTCCGAATTCTTATGAATTCAGGATCTGAACTTTTATGAGTTAAAACATTGAATTCCAATGAATTCAGACTCCAAATTCTTATGAATTTATACTCCTAAGTTTATATAATTTTAACTCTTAATTCCTTGATAAACATAATCCGAATATCCATGTATTATAGACTGCAAATAGTTTTTTATTAGACTATGAACTTTCATTTTTTCTTAGACTTCGAAAAAATGAATTTGTTCAAGCAACCATATTTTTTCTTATCCTTGATATAGTGATGAAAAGATGTCATACATTCTTTTTCAAACCAATCATTGTTTGAGTGACATGTCTATAGGTCCCTCTGAAATTCAAGAAAAAATATGACCGTTGGAGGAGAGAGACAACTGTTGAAGATGTGCCTATAAATAGGAGCTCATTTGAAAGAGCTCATAACTTTGACACTAATTGATCAATCTAGAGATTACATGCTATTGAAGTTATTTCTAGAGAGATATTCTCATGCCTTGTGCGTATTGAACATCTTGTTCAGACTTGCTTCATGCGACTCTAAATGTTGTTGTATACATTCGAGGGCTTCTAGGGATAGGAAGATAGAGGTGCCCACTACCTTAAAGTTCTAGGTCTTCCTTGCTGAGGAAGACAAAGGTGCAAACTACCTTGAAGTTGAGGGCTTGCGGGGATAGCAAGATAGACTCCGATCTTTGTATCAAGGGCTTACCTTGATGTGGGTAAGACAAAATTTCTTGAAAGTATAAATCAAGGGACCTTTATCCAAGGTTTATGGATACCCTTATCTTTGGGATAAAAGATTTACTACTTGTTACTTGTATTGTTTCAAGTTTTCCACTATATTTTTGTTGTTGAGGAAAGTATAACTATCTCATACTTTCTTATACTTGTACTCTGATTAGTAAGATTGTATACACTTTAAGGTAGAATATTTGTTCTTATAAACTTCTATCAAGTCTCATTTCCGGAACCACTTTTCCGGAATCAAGAAAGTTTGTAGAACTTAGAGGTTTTGTGAATTTACCTTGTTTAACTTTGTTAAACATTACCATCTTTAAAAGTTCTAAAGGAATTTTTTAAAATATTCAATTCACCCCCCTCTTGTATATTGAGCATCTACATCATTTTTACGATACTAAAATTAGTATCATTTTGATCCTACAATTGGTATCAGAGGAGGTCTCTGAAACACTTATGTTCACATATAAGTTTTCTTTCTCAAGTTTTTCATTGTTATATATTTTCCTTACTTAGGATATTTTTATCCTTGTTTACAAACTTTTATTACTAACAAGTTTGTGTGGAAATATTTTCTTTAAGATGACAGGAATAAATGTTGATTCTATAAACAAACTGAATCCTACTAGACCACATATTTATGATGGGAATGATTATGAATATTGGATAGATCACATGAAGACATTTATTATCAATACTAGAGTAGACAATTTTTTTATGCTTAATGGAGGATTTAAAATCCCTGAAAAGGAAGTTAGTACCTTCACCAACCAAGAAAAACATGAATATCAACTGAATTATAAGGTACACAATACTCAACTTTGTTCTATGAATAGAAATATATATAGTAAAATTTCATCTTGTGAAGTAGCAAATTTTATTTGGAAGAAGCTTGAAGTTACTCACTTTGAAACTTCCAAAGTTATTGAAACTAGAAGAGCCATGCTCAGAGCTGAATATCATGGTTTTTGATTTCCTTATAGAGAACCCATATGTAAGGTTCAACAAAGATTCATGACTATTTTTAATAGTTTACAATCTATTGGTGAGAAAGGATTATATGATGAATCTCTTGTGGACAAAATCATAGACATCATTCCCAATGAATGAGAATCTAATAGGACAGCTATAGATGAGAATAGAAAAGTTACACAAATTTCTATTGATGAACTTTTTGGAACTCTTCTTAAATATGAGACTATAATGAAGAGAGATGCTACTAATATTAAGAAGAAGAATGGAAATGGAAGCGTTACTTTTATAATAACTTCAAATCATATGAAATCCAAGACTCATGAGAGAGTTACAAGATCTAAATTTAAGAAGGTTGTTATTCAATCTGAATCTAGTGTAAGTGAATCCTCAGAAAATGAATTATCCAATCTTTCTCAAAGAATGAACAAGATTATTGGATAGAAGAATTTTCAATCTAGATACAAGAAGGAAAGAAAAGATAAGAAAGACTCAGAATTCACTTGTTATGAATGCAAGAGAGCTGGACATATAAGGCTAGATTGTCCTATGCTTAAGAAAAAGGTAAGAAAAGAAAGGCATTCTGAAAGGAATAGAAAGAAGTACTACAAAGCTAAAGTTAAGAAATTTCTAAAAGCTAATGACACTTGGAGTGCTAGTGGTGGTGACTCTTCAGATGAATCATCAGAATACGAATCTTCTGGATAGAAGAATATCGGTTTAATAGTCAGACTACCTACTGAAAATCATTGTTTAATGGAAAAGGTACACAATGATGAATCCATCACCAATGTATCTTTAAATAGTAATAGTAAATACTATGAATCATATGATAAAGAATCTTCTTCTGATGAAGATAATACTTTACCTACCTATGAAGAAGTTTCTAGGTTTTCTAAGCTCCTAGAGAATGAGAATTCAAAACTCAATAAAAAGCTTGATAAATAAAATTCTAGAAATACCATTCTTACTAAGGAAATATCAAATATTTCTAAAGACCTTGATAAGAAAATGTTTGATTTTGAAAGTATTTCAAAAAACATTGTGGAAGTTAATTATGAGAAGGATAAACTTTCTAAGGATCTGGAAAAAGTAATTTCTAAGAAAAATGTTTTCATGCCTAACTCTAGTTCTAAAACAAATGTTTTGGGAGACATAAACTTAGTTATTAGACTAAAGTCAGAAATATTTTCCTTGAGGAAGTGTTTTTCAAACTTTACCTTAGGTAAGGAAAATTTTTATAAGATGTATTCTCAAATCCAACCTCTTAGGAATAATTCTGGGTTTGGTTATACCAGTTCAAAACTAATTTTTAGTAACAATTATTTTGTTCCTCAAAGTGCTCCTTTCTGCACTAAGTGTCAGTGTGGTGGGAATTGGGCTAAAAATTGTTCCCAAAATAAAACTCAGTCTTTAGGATTTCATAAAGATTATTTTTCAAAGAATATGTGAATACCTAAAATTTTTCTTAAATAAGTTTTTGGATCCAAGAAAGTTTGTATTTCGAAAGTCTAACTCTATTATTTTCAGTAAAATAAAGATAATACCAATAAAAATATATGGTACATGGATAGTTGACGTTCCTAGCATAAGACTAGTAACAAAAAATTCTTTGAAAAGATTATCAGGATGAATGGAGGAAAAGTAACTTTCATAGATAATGATCATGGAGAAATTATTGGTATAGGTAACATCGTTCTTCTTGAAAAAACTTTGATTTAAAATGTTTTATTTATTAAGGGTCTTAATAACAACCTCATTAGAATAAGTCAATTATGTGATGAATGTTACCTTGTGAATTTTAGGAATGACAAGTGCTTAGTACACAATTACAAGTAAGAGTTTATTCTTTCAACCTATAGGCAAGAGAATGTATACACACTAAACTTAGAATACCTTCGTAACCAAGATCTACCTTGCCTTAGTGCAATGAAAGATCATTCTTTGTTGTAGCATAGAAGGTCAGGACAATGTAACCTTAGGAACCTATGAAAACTCTCTAAGAAAAGACTAGTTAAGGATCTACTAGATCTTAGATTTGATTCTTCAAAATTTTGTGATCCTTGTCAATATTGAAAGTAACATAAATCAAGTTTCAAGTCAGTCAGTGAAGTCTAAACCACTAATGCATTACCGTTAGTGCATATGTATCTTCTTGGTCCAACACAAACTGGAAGCATTGAAGGAAAATATTATGTATTTGTATTAGTTGATGATTACACTATATTTACATGGGTCTATTTTCTAGAAAAGAAGTCTGAAGATTTTTCTTATTTCAAAAGTTTTAGAGACCAAGTTAAAAATGAGAAAAAACTTCCTTTGATAACTATTCATAGTATCATGGAAGAGAATTTCAAAATTCTGATTTTGAAACTTTTTGTATTAGAAAAGCCATTACTCATAACTTGTCAGCACCCAGAATACCTCAACATAATGGTGTTGTTGAAAGAAGAAATAGAATTCTTCAAGATATAACAAGAACCATGTTGAGTGAATATTCAGTAGTTAAACATTTTTGGGCTAAAGCTGTAAGTACTTCTTGCTATACTATAAATCAAGTTTTGATTAGTCCTTTTCTTAATAAAACTCTTTATGAGTTATGGAATGGTAGAACACCTAGACTTTCCTACTTCAAGGTTTTCGGTTGCAAAGTATTCATTCTGTATACTAAAGATAATATACACAAATTAACACCAAAATATGATGAAGGAATTTTCTTAGGCTACTCCACAACTTCTAAGGCTTATAGAGTTTTTAATAAAAATACTTATACTGTTGAAGAAACATTATATGTCAAATTTGATGAAACTGATCATTTTGTTTTTAAACAACATCAACACACATCTTCAGATGTGTTTTCAAAAACTAATTATCAAACTTTGTTAGAAGATCCTTCTGATAAGGAAAATTTACAAGAAGATATTTATAAAACATTTACCCCATAAGACTTCCTACCCTATGTTGATGAGTAGGTTTTACAAAACCCCAATCAGTTGTTCCTTAAGAATCGTCCCAGTGATAGTATCATTGGTGACATGAATCAACCTGTAAGGACTAGAAGTTCCTTAAGAAATGAAGTAGAACTTCTAGAATTACTTTCCCAATTAAAACCAAAAATCACTGATGGAGCTTTTGGTGATGATGATTGGATAAAAGCTATGCAAGATGAGCTAAATGATTTTTAAAGGAATAAAGTCTGGACCTTGGTTAAAATACCTAAGGAAACTTTTGTTATTGGAGTCAAATGGGTCTTCAGAAATAAGTGTGATGAAAATGGAATCATGGTAAAAAATAAAGATAGATTGGTTTCTAAAGGCTATAATCAACAAGAAGGAATAGACTATGAAGAAACCTATGCTCCAGTAGCTAGACTTGAATCTATCCGTATTCTACTTTCCTTTACAGCATTATTCAATTTCAATTTTTTTTCAAATGGATGTTAAATGTTCTTTCCATAATGGTTTTGTACAAGAGGAAGTTTTTTTGAACAACCTCTTGGTTTTGAAGATACGAAACATCCTGAACATGTTTTCGAACTTACCAAAGCCTTGTATGGACTTAAGAAATCCCCTTGAACTTGGTATAATAGGATTACAGGATTTTTGATTCAAAATAATTATGTTAAGGAAAATGCTGATCCAACCCTTTTTATAAAGAAAGATAAGAAAATGTTTTGATTGTTCAAATTTTTGTTGATGTCATTATATTTGGTTCAACTCAGCAATCTTTAACCGATTCCTTTACAGATCTAATGAAATCTAAGTTTGAAATGAGTATGACGGGTGAGTTAACATTTTTCCTTGGTTTTCAAAGTTCTCAAAAACCAGAAGGAATCTATATATCCCAACATAATTATATTAAATATCTTCTTAAAAAGTATGGATATGACAACACTAAGAGTATAAGTACTCCCATTGTTAACTAAATTTCACTTGATCTAAATGAAGCTGGGAAACCAGTAGATCAAACATATATTAGAGAGATGATATGAAGTCTACTTTAGTAAATATCTAGTCATCTAGACTTAATGTTTTCAGTATGCTTATGTGCAAGATATCAATCCAATCCTAAGGAATCTCAATTAAAGGCAGTGAAAATAATTTTTCGCTACTTAAAGGGAACCATGGATGTAGAACTCTTTTATACTTCTAGAAATTATTTTGTTTTAAAAAGTTTTTCTAGTGATTAATTTGGTTGATGTAGAATGTATAGGAAAAGTACATCTAGATCTTTTCATTTCTTAGTAGATTCATTAGTTTCCTGGTCATGGAAAAAGCAACACTCAGTAGCACTTTCCACTGCTGAAGCTGAATATGTAGAATTTGGATGTTGTTGTGTTCAAATGTTGTGGATGCAACACACACTCATAGACTATGGTATGAGTTTTACCAAAACACAGATTTTGTGTGATAATACTAGTGACATTGCCCTTATTAAAAACCATGAACATCATTCTCGTGAAAAACACATAGATATTAGGCATCACTTTCTTAGGGATCACAAAAAAAGGAGATATCATTCTTCAATTTATCAGAACACAAGATCAATTTGATAATATTTTCACAAAATCTTTAACCTCTTATGGATTTGAATACAATAAAAATAAGTTAGGAATGATAATCATAAGGTAATCATCCTTATTAACTTCCTATTAAAACCAATATCCTTATAGTAAGTAACTCTTTTTCATAGGGGGGTACATTTGTTATTAGATTTCTAAATTTTCGTAATGAAGATTTTTTAGATTTTCGTAATGAAGATTTTCTAAATTTCCGTAATGAAGATTTTTTAAATTTTCACAATGAAGATTTTCTAAATTTTTGTAATGAATATTTTCTAAATTTTTGTCATGAATTTTTTTCTAAATTTTCATAATGAAGTTTTCTAAAATTTTCATAGTCAGTTTTTCAAAAATTTTTCTAATTAAAATTTTCATAATCTAAAGTTCTTCAAGAAGAATTTTACTCATTATGAATAATATTCCTAGTAATCCGAAAGGTATGTTTCATTTCTTTAGTTTTTGTAATTATATTTTACTTGTTGGTATTTTCATTCATTTTTAAAATTTCAGATTTGATTTTTCTCTCTTAATTCCGAATGTATTTCTTAAAAAAACCTCAAAATATCATATCCAACAAGATTTACTTACGATTATCATCTCAACCATAAGATATGATCATAAAGATTTTTAGTCGTTAGATTGAGTTTGGAAGATATACCGTCATCTCAATTTTCTATATAAAATACTCTCGATGGTTGTCCCACATCGAGATCCAAGCATTCACGTGCTGAAGTCCTACTCTCCTATATAATCTCATTCCAGATTTTCAAGGTTTCCTCAACTCCGAACGTCTGTCGAAGTATCTTCCCAGAAATACATTTCAACTGTCAAGCCAATTTCTGAATGGAATATTTATAGAGAAAGGTTGGTACATCCAAATTTCTTTTCTATGTATGATTCTATCATCTCAAAAGAACATCAAGCTGAATGGATGGGAGAGTGTTTGCGTATCAAATCTAGGAGCTTAGGATCTGGTATATCTAGACTTACTAGTAGAATTCTATGTGTCAGCAAGCTTTTTCAAAGAAGAAGGAAAAGATAAATTCACTTTCAAGAGCTATGGGAATACTTATGATCTTTCTTACACCAAGTCAACCAGTTTGATTGGAGTTCCTTATAAGGGTGAGGTAGAGTTATGCTCACATAAGCTTCCTGATGTTAAAAGAATTTTTGATAAGGAGAAGGTTGTGGCTTACCTCGGTCTTTCAGATGTGAAGACTTTGAATATTGTTCACCTATCTACAAATTTTCGGATTCTTGAATTGTGGGTTCAAAGATTCATCATTCTGAGAAAAGGTGACAAGGATACTTTGAAGAAGAGTGACATGTATATCCTAGATTTCTTGGTAAATATAAGGACGGTAAATTTGGTTAAGAATATTTTAATTACAATTGAGAATATACAGAATGGAAATTTGAAGGCTCAAATTATTATGTATCCAGCCATTATCTCAAAGCTGATTGTTCGGTGTTTAGAGTCTTTCATAATACCTTGCAGTTCTAAGCCAAGAAATTTCAAAGTTATGCTGGTAAGTGATGACACTCTGAAGAGGATGAAAATTGGTTTTTCTAAAGAATCTGGAGAATTATTTGATTTTCCAAAAGAGGAAGTGGAAGCTACTCCAAAGAAACAGGAGGTGGATGGACCTTCTAAAAAGGGTGGAAGGAAGAGGAAGATGAAGGAAGTAAAAGAGAAAGAAAAATCCCCAGAGGCTAAGGAAACCCAATCCGCACCACCAAAGCCTAAGAAGAAAAAAGAATATCTGGATGAGGTAGTAGAAAAATAGAAGGAAGACAAGGAGAAAAATAAAGAAGGGGAGCCTAGCTTTGGTTTGGATCCTGCTGAAGCAAAATCTTTGAAAGAAAAAACTGTTGATGTGCTTAAAAAGAAAGAAAAAGAAAATAAACAAAAGAAGAAGATGACTAAAGCAGATATTGTGCAATCTATTCTGAAGGTTGCTGAGAAAGCCACCGAAAATATTCTAGTAGAACAATTCTTCTTTGTAAAAGCTTTACGAGAGACACCGGGAAAGAAATATGTGACTCTGGAAAAAGTCCAAGTAAAAGTAGTAGAACAAATATAAGAAGTAAAATAAGAAGAAGAATAATCCAGTGATGAAACTAATGATCTCATTAAGAAAGTATAGGATTTTCATGAGAAGGAAAGCCCATCTAAGAAGCTTTCAATCTGAACTTCTGAAGCTGAGTCTTCAAAGCTTGCTACCCCTGGGAGAGATGAGAAAGGTGAAGATGACAAGGTTGAAGTAGAAGAGAATAAGCTGTCTAAAGAAGAAAGTTCTAATCATGATTTTATTCATCCTGAGGATGTTGAGGTAGGATCCAAGAAGGAAGATATAAATGAAGATAAAAATTTTCAACTATCAGATAGTGAACACATATCTCCTAACCAATAAGAGGCCATTCTAAAAACTAATAAAGGAAAAAAAATTATTGTTGATACTCCTAGCAGAGTAGTAGTGAAGAATAAAGAAGTGGGTGCTTCATCAAAGAGTAAGGGAGTTGAAATAGAGAAATAAGCCACATCAAGTAAAGTCTCATATTCGGAATCGTCCTCCCTTGGACATGATTTCATAGTTCAGTCTTTGAAAAAACTTGTTGGGACAATTCCAATATTTCTAAGCATAGACTCAAGATTCCAGATGCTTCAAAACACCCGAAATCAAAAGTCAGATTCAGTATCCATGGTGATGGATAAGTGTGTCAAGATTGAGGCAGATTTCAAATCCTTTTTCATAAACTACGAAGCACATAAAAGATCTTGCCATAAAATGACCATCTGGTCAAAGAAAACTATAGAAGACATGAGAGTTCTTGATGAATTCCAAGAAAGTGTCAAGGATTCATTTGACACCAAAGATAGTAAGATCAAGGATCTCACAAATAGTTTTGAAAAAAAGCGAACTCTGGAATAGAACTCTTGGATGCAAGAAGTAAAAAACCTGAATGGGAAGTTGTACTCAGTTTCTCAGAGTTGGAAGAGAGAAAGGGATCTTAGGATTGAGATAGAAGAAAAGATTTCCAAGAAAGAAGTCTTGAAGGGTCAGGTAAAATCTCTCAAGGCTTAGGAAGAAAAAATCAAAGCCTTAGAGAAGAAAGTAGGAGATTAGGATCATCTTCTTAAGTATGTATAGGAATATCACAAGGAGCTCAAAAAGTTTAAAACAATAGTGAATAATATGATTCCCAAGGAAAAGGAAGGATAACCTTTTTCAATTTCGATCTTTTGTTGTATTTTCCTTGTGTAATTTTTTTTTCAAATCGTAATGAAAATTTGAGTTTCTATTTATACTTTTGGTTGTTTAGTACTAATATTTCAAGTACCATATTTACTTTACCATTCCCTATATTCCTTTTTTAAAATCACAAAGGGGGAGAAAGGGATGTTAAAAAAGAATACAAAGTAATAGAAGAAATTTCCCTAAGTAAGGGGGAGTTTATCTAAGGGGGAGTTTTCATCATAAATATTTCCATATGCAAGATAATGGAAAATCTCATTCAGGAAATCAAGAATACGATTTTTAGTGTTTCCAAGGACTAGGGGGAGTTAGTCGTATTCATCATTCCCCATGTGTTAAGGGAGATAAGTTTTATTTTCAAAGTCCAGAAAAATATTTTCTAAGTCCTTAGATTCTTTTTCGTAAGGATGTTTGTTCTTTCCAAAAAGGGAGAGATTGTTGAGTCAATAATGTTTCCTTATGAATTTTCTATTACTTTATGTTTTGAAAATTACAAACACTCTTTCTTAATGAAAACATCATTTTCCTATGTTTTATCTTCATAAGGATAATTTTCCTTCCCCAAGGAAATTTATCCTTACCATGTTTTCATTGTTCATATTCTAAGTATAAAATTTAGTTTCATATCCAAAACCTCAGAATCATATATATACTTAGATATAAAACATTATGTTTTCAGGATCTGAATTCAGGTTCGGAGTTCTCTGAATTCAGACTCTGAACTTTTTTGAGTTCAGGTTCTAAGTTCTCTGAATTCAGACTCCGAACTCTTATGAGTCCAGACTCCGAATTCGTATGAATTCAAACTCCAAAATTTTATGAGTTCAGACTCCGAATTCCAATGAACTCAGACTCTAAATTCTTATAAATTTAGAATCCGAAGTTTATAGAATTATAACTCCAAATTCCTTGATAAAAATAATCTGAATATCCATTTATTGTAGACTCCAAACAATTTTTTGATTATACTTCAAAATTTCATTTTCTTAGACTCTGAAAAAAATTAATTTGTTCAAGAAACCATATTTTTTCTTATCCTTGATATAGTTATGAAATGGTGTCGTACATTCTATTTCTAACCAACCATTGTTTGAGAGAAACGTGTACATGTCTCTATGAAATTCAAGGAAAAATATGACCGTTGGAGGAGAGATCTGACCGTTGAATATATACCTATAAATAGGAGCTCATTTGAAAGAGCTCACAATTTTGACACTGATTGATCAATCTAGTGATTACATGCTGTTGAATTGATTTCTAGAGAGAGATTTTCATACCTTGTGCATACTGAACATCTTGTTTAGACTTGCTTCGCGTGAATATGAATGTTGATGTGTACATTTGAGGGCTTACAGGGATAGAAAGACAGAGGTGCCTACTACTTTAAAGTTTGAGGACTTCCTTGCTGAGGAAACAGAGGTGTCGACTACCTTGAAGTTGAGGGCTTGCGGGGATATCAAGAAAGACTCCGATCTTTGTATCGAGGGCTTACCCTGATGTGGGTAAGACAAAATTTCTTGAAAGAATAAATCAAGGGACATTTATCCAAGGTTGTTGTATACCCTTCTCTTTGGGATAAAAGATTTACTACTTGTTACTTGTATTGTTTAAATTTTTCCGCTACATTTTTGTTGTTGAGGAAAGTATAACTATCTTATACTATCTTATACTTATACTCTGATTAGTAAGATTCTATACACTTTAAGGTAGAATCTTTTTCCTTGTAAACATCTGTTAAGTTTCATTTCCAGAACCACATTTCCAGAATCAAGCAAGTTTGTAGAACTTAGAGGTCTTGTGAATTTACCTTGTTTAACTTTGTTAAACATTACCATATTTAAAAGTTCCAAAGGAATTTTTAAAAATATAAAATTCACGCCCCTCTTTTATATTGAGAGTCTACATCATTATTACGGTACTACAATCAATATCATTTTGATCCTACAAGTTTGAGCAATCAATTGATCAAATTCATGCCTCAATGGATTTTTTATTGTAATATGTATCTATTTAAACCATCCTTCCCTTTTTTAAGAACCAACGGGAATCTACAATTTATGGATATTCCCCTTCCTCTAATGAATGAAAATAATTATTTTTTTCATAAACTATTTTCAATATGCTATCCTATCATGATCACTACTTTATAATGGCTAGTAATGCTAATAATGATTAATATTAGGAATGATTGAATCCACTTTAATATTTTATATAGATGGGTTAATTAAATCAAGATTCCCCAAACATTTGATACAATAGATGATGTAAAGACCTTGACCCTAGTAGACCGATGTTGGTGGTTAATTTATTACATTAGAGATAAATATAAGGAATTGTATCCAAAAGGATAAAATAGTTTAGTAGACTTATACAACTCTATACATAATTTAACTTCACATTAATTTTAAAAATTTAAAATAAAATAGAGTAATTTATTTGATAACACCGTTATTACCTTTGGTATATCCATTCATATCAGTCATAATACACTTCATGGAATCATAGGTAAAGGAAATATAAGAAATGGGCGAGCTCATATGCTCAGCAAGGGTATGGATACAATGGAATATATTCGGAATAAATAATTCATAATCAATATAGAAAGTTAAATATCTAAAAACTAACTCCATTAAATCAATAACATGAGCATGAAGAATAATATGTAGGAATAAATGATGATCAAATAATTTTATATAAGTAATCACACAATATTTAAAATTATCCATGAAAATAATAACTAGTAAAATAATCCCATGGAAATCAACAACTAACCTCATAATGAGGTAATTAATAACTAAAAACATCATAAACATACCATCAAGGCTTCATTCCAAGACATATTACATAAATGGGTAAGGCCATGGCCAAATACATAAGCTAGTATGTCTCATTAGACCTACTGAGGAATCAAGGGGCTATAGAGGTCCCCTTCCATCAATTAATAAGTCCAATACATTCCTTATATGAAAAGGTTGAAACATAATCAATGTTAACATTTTTATTGAAAAACTATCATATGAAATGTTAATACTTCTCCCAATCAATAAACATAATTATAAACCATCCAGAGTAATATGGTGAATGGTATCAGAATAATACAACCCTAGTAAAACAGGTTGTAAACCATCAAAATAAATAATAAGTATGGTCTCATTAAATCATAACCCAATTATATAAAAAGTAATATAATGGTTTTTTCATTGGTGAATAGAAATACCATAAAATTTCATTAAGAACATTCTTGAGGAAAATTCACTTTTAACTTTGAAATTCACTTTTAAAAACTAAGAATTTATAGAATATTAGGGAAAGAAATATAATTGAAAAAGATCATTGAAACTTGTAAAAGAATCTTGAAATCATTGAGTTTTCATGATGGTGGTAAATACTGTTCATATCAAATATGTTAAAAGAAAATATTCCTTTAAAACTTTTGTAAAAAGTCAAAAAGTAACTCATTCAGAAAATGATAGGAATATTACATTTAATTTTTTTTTTAAAAATTATATAACAGGTAAAAAATAACTTTAAAAAATAGTTATGTAATATTTAAAAAATTCTTTAAAACATTTTTAGAAAACATGGACATGGAATAAAAATATTCCCGACTAAAGAAGAAATCAAGAACTTTTTTCTTAAATTTATTTTTGATCTTTTGATTACTTAAAAGAGTAAAATGAAAATAAAACTTATAATTTTAAAAAGTAACTATATGGGAACCAAATATATTTGTTCTAATATATAAATATCAAAAAATTTCTTCAACAGAGACTTAAACATAAAAAATCATGAATAATGATGAGATTATGAAATAAACCCTTACCACTTTGGTAATTTTTGAATTATAAGAATCATGATAGAAAGAGCCTTACATAGATATTTATATCACATAATTTTCATTAAAATAATCATAAAATAAATTTATGATTAGTATATGTACCACAAAAAATAAATAAGTGGTGAATATGACATATGTATCACATATGTAAAAGTGAGACGAGAATGCCCAACTCCCAGTTCGATTTAATTTATACGTGTTTGAGAATACTATATAATTAATATATATTTATTATAAATATATTAAATAACCATAATAATATATATTATTCAACATATTATTTAATTATATATTTTTTATCACCTATTTATTACCAATTCATTATTAAAATCACTCTTTCGGGTGATATCTGCTTCGTTTTTCATATATGTTTTAGTTCATTAGTTTTTGTCCTTATAATTTGGTAACGATTACATAATATCAAAGATTTTAATAAATATATTAATATAATATATATTCATTTAAAATATAATCATTTTCATCCATAAAATTTAGAGATAAAAAATGAATTACACCATTCTGGGAGACGATTGACAACATATACACATAAATGTTGTTTCCATTTTTAACAGATGGAATGTAATAAATGAAAATAATATTTCAAATTTATAGAATAATTATTATATCATATATATAATTTATATTAATTAAATCTATCCTTATTACAATCCATGTAAAAGTAAAATGAAAAACATTTCACAACGTTTCGTTGAGGCGGTAGTCCACATTTAAGCATAAGTGACATTATTGTCTTCCAATGAATTAGAAGTTAAGAGGTTAGATGTGATATTATAATTATATAAGTATAATTATTTCATAAATATCATATATATACTATAAATACATCATTATATTAATCTATGAGAGGAGGTGATGGAAACCATATTACATCAGTTTGTGAGGCAGTAGTTCGCCGTACACAAGATCAATGGTTTAATTTTCAATTTAATGGAAGAGGGGATGGATATAGGTTATTAAATTAAAATAATAAAACCTATATATATAATTAATATATTGGTATTATTACTTTATAATATTTGGATAATATTTTAAGGAGGTATAGGAAGAAATAAAATGAAAACCCATGGTTAAGAAGTACAGATCTTCTTCAAAATTCCTCTTTAGGATTATACTTAAAATCATTCCTAGGATGGTTTTATGATAAAAAAAGTACTATAGGTAATGGTGATGGATTTAAGTAATGTATTTGGTAAAGTATTGGATGAAATAAATGGATCATTAAGTGTGTAAAGTATTGGACAAAGGGTGTCCTTTTATAAGTGGGGGAGGGGACCTTCTTGGAAACCACTTGGGAATTTCCCAAAATAATAGTAAATGATAAATTCATTCCAATGAAAAAATATTAAAAATAACTATATATTAAAATTTATGAAAGTATAAGGTATAAATATTGATATTTTATAGTATTTAGACAAGTTTACTTGGTAAACTTACCCATATCATTTGGTTTAATCCCCATTAAAACCATTTTAACCTTAATCGAGACAATTAATTTATACTATTTTCACTATTCATTATGAAAAAAATTTAGTTTAACTTATTAACTAATATTAATTATTATAACTCAAAAAATTTAATCCATTTTGTGAAATTAAATCCATAGAAGTTTCATAATTTAATTTAAAATTAATTCCACAAGCACGATGAAAATATGGTTTTTCGAAGAAAAAGTTTTCTCAAATATATTTTTATATCATAATTCAACATAAAATTGATTCCAATGAACTAAATTGGATTAATAATAATATAATTTAACTAATTTTTCTTTTATTTTTTTAAATGGAACTTTGTAAATGATTTTAACAAAAAGGTAGTTTTCAATAAAAATTGGTATTTTTCACTATTCAAAAAAAATATTCTTTCTAGAAAATTATAAAAAATTAACACTAAGATAATTTTGATAAGATGATTTCAAAAATTAATTTAATTTTTTCCAATAAATTTTATAAAAGTAGTAAAATTTAATTTTAAAATAATTGAGAAAAACATGATGATACCACTTTTTATAAAAGATATTGTTTTTAAGCATAAAAATAGATATATTATTATCCCTTCACTAGAAAAAATATTATATAAATGATAATTTTTTTATTAATTATATAATATATAAATTTTAAAATAATTCACTAATAGTTACTAATTTAGTCTATTAAGATAAAAAATATTATGTGAACAAAAAGGGTTTTTCATAAAAACATTTCTTTTAATTTAAAATGTATTTTATTTTTATCTATAATCAATACGTATCCAATGAATTTATTTTATACATTTATAAACCATATAAATTTCATAATTTAGTTACTACTATTCATACCCACCAATTTAATGGAAAGGTTATAACAACATACTATGTTATGGTTCATTTAGACTCAGGGTTGCGTGTATCACAAGCTATCAAAGAGGTGAAATTTATTTAAAAGGAAATATATTATAAAGTATTAGGGTGTTACATAATTCCACCCTTCAAAATTTTAATCCTTTAAATTTAAAAAATGTCACATCATGAACATATTTTGGTAGTTCTTAATCAACATTTCTTCAGGTTCCCACGTCGCCTGTTCTATCTTATGATTTATCCAAAGTAACTTTACAAGACGAGTCTTTCAATCCATAAATACTTGTTCTCTATTATCTAGAATATGTATAGGATATTCACAATAAGATATATTAGGATCTAATTATATTTCTTTAGAGGTGAGAACATGTATTGAGTCTGGCATATACTTCCTTATCAAAGAGATATGATACACATGATGTACTTTAGAGAGTTTTTGTGGAATTTCCAAATGGTGAGCCATAAATCCAATTATTTCTAGGATTAAAAAATTTCTATTGTACCTAGGGCTCAGTTTCCATTTATTACCAACCCTTATATCACCCTTCCATGGAGATACTTTTAAGAAAATGTGATCTCACACTTGGAATTTCAAATATTTCCTCCAATTATTAGCATAGACCTTTTCCCTACTTTGAGCTTCTTTGATATTTGTTTGAATAGTCTTTACCTTTTATATTTTAACCTCCACAATATCTGTTCCAAAAATCTTACTTTCACTAAATTATCCCCATCAGGTTGGAGTATGACATCTGTTCCATTTAAGGCTTCATACGATGCTATTTGAATACTTGAATGAAAGTTATTATTATAGGTGAATTATAAAAAAGACAAATATTAATCACACATTGGTTATTTAATAAAAGAGGATAATATTCATTGTTTGTAGTTTAATATTTATTTCTTTCAAATTCCAAAAACACTAATTTTAGTGCATATTATTAATTGAACTTTATTTCTCATCATAAGTTGAATTAACATTTAAAGTTAAAATTTGGGCCCAATAACAATTTTTTTGTGAAAATAATTAAATGAATTATTTTAATTTTATATTTTGGGATATGATTGATCACTTTATTTAGAAAATTTTATCTTTTAGGATTTATGGATAAATCTCAAGGGAATATGGAGATTTTTGGGTATGAATGCCTATTTTTTTGGACAAATCATAATGGGCCTAAGGCCCATCAAAAAAAAATTGGGCCCACAATATAAGCCCAATGAAGCTAAAATTTTAACTTTATAAAGAGAATATTATGGTTATAATTTCATTAAAATATGTCTGGAGCTAATTCCATTTTTTTCATGATGATCCACACGGTCAAAGATGAAGATTAAATTTATGGCCAGATCTGAACGCCCATAAAGTCATCCCACCATTTAGAGTATAACATCCAAATGGATGAACCAATTGTCATGAAAGTTTTATAGTTGATATAGGAAACATGAAAAAATATATTTTTCTTCTATTAATACCAATTATTTGGCCATCTACAATGAATTATTTTATCACTAAGAGGTAAGATGAATCTGGTCCTATTTTTGTTGTCAACTTTGAAACATAAAATTTATTTTATTCTCACCCACCTTTTGACTCTCATAATTAATGGGGAGGGAATTTTTTGTTGGGGGATAGACCTAAGGCTCCTAATATGACTATATAAGGATATTGGGTATAATGGATTGAGGACTCAATGTTTTTCATTCAATTATAATTTCAAGATTTCATTTTGTAATCGCATCGTCAATTTTATCATGTAAGTTTTTTGTTCAACTTAATTTCATAATAAAATTTATTCATATTATTGTTAATTAATTAATTTATTTTTCATTAACACATTGATATTTTTTAATCAAGGTTTGAATTTATTTACAACAATAATTGTGAAATCCCTTACACAACAGTGGAGTGTTTTTTTCCTTAATGTTTTTCTTCTTCAATCCCACTTCTTTAAGTGAACTTCCTACTTCCATCAATATAATAGAATCAATAGAGGGATAAACTTTTGTGTATTTTTCCTAGGGAGTTTAATGGGGTGTATTGGATGTTATTTTATGTTCTTCATTTCTTTAATTCATTCTATGGTTAGATATTTGCATTCCATAACTTATTTCTTCATCTTCTTCACCAAATTTAACAACTACACATTTTGAGTGCTAGTATGATCCAATTACTTAGAGTGATCATGAAATTTTTCCTCAAAATTAATTAGTGATTAGACTTTTAATTATTAAAGTATTAAATTAGATAATAATATTGTGGACTTATCCTATTGATTGAATATCTCTTGAACTAGCGAATGAAAAATTAATAAGAAAACAATTACATCCCTTCTTTCCCTAACAATGACCTAGTATTGACCCATCATATTTAATTGATTTAATTTAAGTAACTTTTTTCTTTTATTTTTTTTAAATTAAATCATTAATTATTAAAATAAAATCAATCCAAAAATTTGTCCACTTCATATCCAATCCTTTCATCAAATCCGAGTGTCTCAAGCTCATTACTTCCGTCCCTATGGATTCGATCCCTAATTATACTACAACAACCACATAAACCTGTAAGGTAAATTGGGGTGATTTTTTTTTGAATTAGTTTCTTGGTATCCAAGTAAGTATCTTAAACACTCACATTATTTTCTCCCCCAATTCTCTACTCTCACCCCCCATTTCTCTTATCTTTTCCCCTTTTTGTTTTTGTGTGTCCAAAGAGACCCAACTCAAAATTTCAGTCAACTACAATGGAGTATCCTCAAAATTATCCATTCATAAACCAATGATATAATCAAATGTAAAATCCAAATTTTTAATCCCATAATATATGAAATTTATTTGATCAAATCTTGATTGAATACCCCACACTCGATGAGATATTTAATCAATGAGATGACGAATGATTAAAGGATTAATTTATTTCCCTTTTAAGGATGGTTAATGAGATAAAACTTAATGAACTAAATAATGTCCAAACTATTATCCATCACAATCCACAAAAAATTATTGAACAATTGTGTGAACAAATGGATAAAATTAATTCATAAGTTTCATCACTAAAATTTGAACTACAAAGCATTGAAACAGTTATGGAACCCATTCCCATCCAGGATATACTTTACTCACCACTAATAGAAGAATATTTTATCCCACAAACCTCTCATGAATTTACAATTGAACCAAAATTTGGATATCAGATAACTAAATAAGATCGATAAATTTTTTAAGGGTCTTTAAATAATTAGGAAATTTATTTTTTGGATTCACAAGTGGGAATTGTGTATTAATGGATTTAATATTATTAATATAGCACCAAGGATGATTTTTTAGGACTAATAATCCCTAAACCATTAAGATAAATCACAAAAAAATGATTCTATACCCACTCTAGAAATTCAAATGGATAATTTTTTAGAGGAATCATATTTTCAAAAGGAACCAATTATTTCCTTTTTTTTGAAGATGAAACTAATTTTGATTCAATTTTTTAATACTATTTATTAAATTTCAATCAATACAAAGTCAAAATTATAATCCTTCCTTCCCCTCTTAATCATACCTTCATTGGATGAAACCATGATCTTTCAATTTTTATTCATCTATCTCTTGAAACCCTAAAAGTAGGAATGATCATTAATGTGTTAGGAAAGAAAATAAAAGAAACTAGATCAACCATTTTTGATATTCCTTGGATTTTACCTTTCAATGTAGAACAAATGATTTTATATAAAAAAATTATAAGTAAGGAATCAATATAAATCAAGTTGAATTGGAGAAAAATTGGGTATTTAAAATGTTTAAAGTTGTAATTGGATAAATTGGATGGGGTCTAAGTGGAGATAATGACTTTAAAATAATCCATTTAAGAGAGGCAACCCATATTATGCATTTTTTTAATTCATTATATTTTATTTTGTGTATTTTTTCAAGGGAAACCCTTGGGTTTTTCAATGTGATTTAATGATTTTGTTTGTGATACTTATTATTCGAAGAAGTTTAGTATTTTCAAATAAAACACATTCCTTCCAAAGTTCAAACCCAACCATCAATCATCCCCAAAGAGTATACATGTAACATGAATCCAACATGATCATTTTATTATTTATGGGTAATCATATTCAAATTAGGAGGTTTTTGTTGCATCAATTCATTTAAAATTACATTCACTACCTCTTTATTCCAAATTAAACTCTCTATATTCTATTCTCTTTCAAAACTAAGGTCAGTTTCATTCCAAGTTTAGGGGAGTTAAATTATGGAATTTTGAATTTTTTTATTTTATAATAAAAATTAAATTAATAAAAAATCCAATTCATTATCCTTGAATGAATTAATGTACATTTTAAAAGATAAAAACTAAAGGTCCAATGATTTTGAATGACTTGATTATGAATTTAATGCATGATTATGTTCATAATAATAGCTTTTGAAAAGTGTGGTTGTTTGATGTGGTTTTTTAGTGTTTACATTTTCATCATTTTATTAAAAATTACACAATGCACATACATTGGATTTTGGGTGCAAGTTTGAGTTCTTGGGTCCCCTTTATCATAGCATGGGGTTTGGGGTCACTTTCATTTTAATTTGAGTATCCAACAAAAATAATTAAAAAAAACACCACATAGAGCAATGTTTTGTCCAAATGTGTAGCATCCGACACTTGGGGATCAAAAATCCATAGTTTTATTTCCTATAGTTAGGCTTTAAATCTCATTTTGACCATTTAATTAACAATACATGTCACGTTTTTTCACTTGGGGATCATGAATCCATAGTTTTCTTGACCACAGTTAGTCTTTTCATATCTATTGTGGTTTAAAAAAAAAACAAAAAAAAACAAAAAAAAATGGATACTCATCTTAATATTTAATGTCATTACCACCTAGTGCTTCCATTTTTCCCCTTGAATAAGGAAATGATCCCTATGTATTTTTTGATGCACAAGACATAATCACTCTTAATTAAAATTGGATGAAATGTGGTAATGAATTTGAAAAAAGGAATGGGATTGGGATCAAAATATTCTTATGAAACTATGTTGGGTAAAATGATTTTTACTGGTTTCCATATTGTTGGTCATGATGTATTTTGATGATAATTGTATGTTAAAATGTTTTTGGAAAAGGGAATTCAATTTCATATTTTTAAGATACTTTTTTACTCCGGAATAGAAAAATTAAATTAGGGGGGGTGTGATTATCCACTGAAATATGATAATATTAATTATTTATATTTTAATATTCATTTCTTTCAAAGTCCATATAAACTAATTTTAGTGTATATTTTTAATTAAACTTAATTTCTCATCACAAGTGCAATTAATGTTTAAAGTTAAAATTTGGTCCCAATCAATCATCTATTTGTGGAAATAATTATACTCATTATTTTAATTTATATTTTTGGATATTATTTAAAACTTTGTTTGTAACATTTTCCCTTTTAGTATTTATGGATTAATCCCTAGGGAAGATGAATATTTTTTGGTATGAATGTAGAAATTTTATGAACAAAGCATAATGGGATTAAGGCCCATCAAACAAAAGTGGGTCCCGCAATCCAAGAACAATGAATCTAAAATTTTAACTGTATAAATATAAAATTATGGGGACAATTTAATTCAACTACGGATGGATCTAATTCTGAATTTTTCATGATGATCTAGGTGGTCAAAGATGAAGAGTAAATTTTTGACCAGATCTAAACACCCATAATGTCATCCCACCATTTAGAGTGTAACATCTAAACGAATGAACCAATTGGAATTAAATTTTTATATATGATATAGGAAACCTTAAAGAAGATATTTTTATTCAAAAACTATCAATTATTTATCCATATAAAATGACTTATTTTTACACAAAGAGGGGGGATGAATCTGGTCCTATTTTTGTGGTCAACTTTAAAAAGTCAAATTTCTTTTGTTCTCACCCACAATATGTCTCTCCTAATTAATGGGGAGGGAATTTATTGTTATGGGTATAACTAAGTCTTCTAATTTACCTATATAAGGAGTTTCTAGTGAAGGGATTGAGGAATTATTGTTTTTCATTCAATTGTAATTTCAATCTTTCATTTTATAATCACATTGTCAATCTTTCCCATGTAAGTTTTTTGTTCAACTTAATTTCATAATATAACTTATTCCTACTATTATTAATTTATCACTTTAATTTTACTTAACATGTTGATAACATTTAATCAATGTGAAATATTAGTCACACCATCAATTGTGAAATCCATCACCCAATGGTGGTGTGTTTGTTTTCCTTAATGTTTTTCTTCTTCAATCCCGATTCTTTAAGTCAAATTTACCCTTCCATTTATAGAATAACATAAATAGAGGGAAAAATCTTTATGGATTGGTCATATAAAGTTTCATGTGTTTGATTGGATGCTATTTTATGTTATGAATTTCATTAATTCATTCTATGGTTTGAGATTTCCATTATTTAACTTAATTCTTCATCTTCTTAATCAACTATAATGACTACATATTTTTAGTGCTAGTACGATCCAATTACTTAGAGTGATAATAAAAGTGTTACTCTAAGTTAATTTTTTATTATCCTTGTAATTTTTTGAGTATTAAATCAAATAATTATATTGTGGACTTATCTCATTGATTGAATATCTCTTGAACTAGCAAATAGAAAATTAATAAGAAAACAATTACATACCTTATTGCCCTAACAATGACCTAGGATCCGCCCATAATCTTTAATTTATTTAATTCAAGTAATTTTTGTCTTTTTTAAAAAAAATTAACTCATTAGTTATTAAAATAAAATCAATCCATAAAGTTGGACACTTTATAGCTAATTCTTCCATCAAATTTGAGTATCTCAAGTTCACTTGTTCTGTCCCTATGGATTCGATCCCTTCCTGTACTACAAAAACCACATATACATGTAGGGTAAATTTAGGAACAACCAAACATACCATGAAATTCAAGTGAGTAAGGCCTCAACATTTATTCTAATGTTTGAATAGTCGTTTTGAACCATCCATCTGTTTGAGGGTGATATGAAGTGCTCAAATGAATCTTAGTATCAAGATATTCTAAAGTCTTTTCTAGAATTTTAATTTAAATAATGGATCATGATTTTAAATAATTGAAATAGGTATTCCATGAAGTCTTATAAATCCATTAATAAAGAGTTTTTCAAGGTTCTACAGAGGTAAATCTTATCTTATAGAAAAGAAATGTGCATATTTGGTAAGTCGATCAATAAAAACCCATATTTCATCAGTCTTTATAAGATTCCTTAGTAATCCAATGAAAAATTCCATAGTAATATCATACCATTTACATATATCATTAATAAGAGGTTTGTCTCTTATGCTTCACATATTAAAAAATAAAACATCTTGACTCAAGTCAACAATTTATCACTTTATATCATCCCATAAAAAATGTTTCTTCAAATTTGTATACATATTGTTTCAACCATGGTGTATAGAGAAATTAAATCTATGTGAATATTCAAAAAATTACTATTTAATATCAGGTATAGATGAAACACATAGTATCTTTCTAAATTTTATAATTCCATATTCATATTCAAAGTTTACCAATTTCTCATCATTCATGGATTTACCATTCTTTTGAAAATTATCATCATCAGGCCGAGAACTTTTTACCTTTTCCAAGAAATATGGTTTGAAAATAATTTGAAAAATGATTGATGTTTCCCATTTCTTAATAATTTGCAAGCCCATATTTACTAAATCAATGAACGTAGGATCCATTTAAATCCTCATTTTGGTTCAGACTCCGTGATCTTTCTAGCTCATTGCGTATTCCATCTTATTTTCCTTCCTTGAGTAGTAGTGTACTGAGAAATCATAGTCCTTGAGTATCTCAAACCACCACCTTGGCCTCATATCAAGATATTTCATGGGAAAGATGTATTTTAAACTCTTATAATTCATATATACCTCACACTTTTCACTATAGATATAATGTCTCCATATCATCAAATAGAATATTATGAATACAAACTAAATATCATGGGTTGGATAGTTTTGTTCATGAATCTTTAACTTCCTTGATGCATAGGCAATAAATTTATCATTCTGTATGAGGAAATAACCAATTACCTTCATAGACACATCACTATATATCTCAAATTCATCATTTCCCAATGGTGGAGGCAAAATTTAAGTATTCAACAATATCATCTTCAATTCTTTAATATATTATTCACATTCCTATGTCCAAATGAACTTAACCCCTTTATGAGTAAACATGTTTAAGTAGTTACCCATTCAGGAAACAATTTATAAAAATCACCTATAGTAACCCTCTAGACCGATGAAACTACATACCTCAGTTATGCTCATTAGTGTAGGAAATTCTTGGGCTACCTTTGTCATTGAATAATCGACCGAGATTTAATCCTTAGAGATGATATTTCAAAAAAATAAACTTTTTGAAGCCAGAATTCACACTTTATAAATTTCACAAATAACTCTTTTCTTATAAGAGTTTAAATAATGATTCATAAGTGATTCTCATGGTCCTCATAGCTCTTAAAGTTCACTAATATATCATTAATACATACCATAAATAATCATCATGATATACTTTGAATACTCTGTTCATTAGATCCATAGAAACAAAGGTTTCATTAGTCAATTAAAATGGAATTAATATAAACTCATAATTTTCATACCTCATATGAAATTCTATATTTATAATATATTACTTATTTATTCACAATTTACGATACCTTTAATGAAGGTTAATATTTGAAAAATATTCATCTCTATGATGTTTATCGAATAAGTCATCAATGCGAGGTATATGATACCTTTTCTTTATCATAATGGAATCTATTTTCCTATAATCAATGCACAACCTCATAGATATATATTTATTCTTAATGAAAAGAACGTGTCCTCCCCAATTATAAACACTATGGAATATAAATCACTTATCACACAACTCATCTAGTTATATATCCAACCCCACTATTTCCATAATGACTATTCTATAGGGATTCTTTGACATATTCCTTACATTAGGGATTAAATCAATGTAAAACTCAACTTCACACTCTGGTGGATGTCTAGTTAGTCCCTTATGAAATTAATAAATGTAATTATATACAATAAGTTCATTATCAATTTTAAGATAACATTTTCCATCCATAGATTATGTATTCTGTTCTTCCCCAAAAATCTCATTCAGAAGAGCTACTGGAGGTGGATCTATACATGAATCATATGATGAATCCCCCTAATTATATGAAATTATAATCTTAACAAAAAATCATATTTCCTTCACTTTGAAATATTTTTTCCCATAATATTTTTAAATACAGTACATACTAAGTATTATATCAAAATAAACCATATGTATAATAATAAAGTCAGAAAATAGGGCATGATTATGTGTCATAATGGGAACTGACTGACACATCCTTACTTGAGTGAGACTTATATGAAGATTCTTTATCGATAACTCCATTTTAAGGTGATTTGGAAATATATAATTTTCATGGGAAAATTGGAAGATATAAAAGAGTGTGATGAACCAAAATCAAAAAAATAATTATCTAAATTTAGGATATGATTAGTTTACCTGGAACCAAATATTTATAAAGTTAACCTAAACTACTATGATCACATAATATTTCACTTGATATAATTTAATTTTCTAGGTAAAATTCCCTTGACACATGGGAAAATCATTTTCATAGTTACCCATATCCTTACAGTTAAATCATTGCACATTTTATACTTCTTTCTTTACCTTGAGACACAAGACTAGTGGATTTTCTCTCCAAACTTGTAGAAAACTTCCATTGATAATAATAATTCTCCACGATGTTTCTTTCCACATTTATTTCATGTTGTAAAAACCACTTTTTCCATATTACACTTCCCTATATTTCCTTTTCTAGAGTGCTCCACATCCCTTTTCTTATTTTTTCCTTTGAAGTCATAAGAATTGGATAATTATTTCTCTATATTAATAACACAATGTACCATATCATCAAATTATAAGAACATTTGGGATACTGGTTCACTTTAAAGGATTTTCTTAAGTCCATAAAATAAATATTCAATATTTTTCTTTGTATTACATATATATTCCTCATAATGCCTTTCTAAAATTGAATAGTTGGATTTATACTTAGAAACATTTTCATCTTCCTTTTTCCTTAGAATCTGGAATTATATCTCCATATCCTATAATTTATTAAGAGAAAAATATTTTTCCATGGATTGTATCATAAAATCATTCCATTCCATGATTGTTACTTCCTACTCATCCTTAGTATTTAGAATTAATGACCCTATTGATCCACATCTCCAGAGAGATGATAAACTACCAAGAATACCTTCTTGCTTTCATTACTTCTTAGAGAGTGAAATATAATATATAATGAATTTATCCATTACTAAAATACAAATGGATTTATACTCCCATTAAACTATAGAGGTTTTAGAAACATGAAGAACTATAACATTGTTACAAAATGTTGTGGATCAGTAGGTATATCCATAAGGGTAATTTTATTACACATAACTTGAGTCAACTTCCCTAATATAGTTATAATTTGTTTATCTCTAGTTACAACTCTAGCTCTAGCTTCATTGTCTTACCTAGGAGATAAATCCATACATGGATTACATGTATTGATACAGTTTCTATTCCTTCATCTATGATCGATTTATAAATAATTTAATACACAAAATTAGATCACAACATTATGAAAAATCATATATAATCCCAAAACTAGTGAAACACTTAACAGAATTTAAAAAATGTATGGATAGATAATCTCATAATCATAAACATGGTTTCTTTGGGAAAGTTTTCAAATCATAAAAATATTTTCAAATAATTCATAATGGTTTAAAATAAAATGTGAATTATACCAAGAATATCCCTTAGAAGTGTCAAACCAAGTATACAATAAGACCTTTTATCATACACCAGATGATGATTGAGTCAAATCCCAATATTTGTTTCAGAGTTATTTCCCCTAGGCACAACTTTTCTAGATCCACAAACACCTTTAGAATCCTGATAGAGATTTATTTCTATAAAATCAACATAATATCTACGTCACTAAAAATTTAGTATGTTATCCTATACTTAGACTTATCCTCAAATTCAGTCATAGGGTTATGTTCTCTTATCTGTGTTTTCCTAAATCAAGTTCCCAAGTTTTCTACTAAAAATCCTTTGATACCAACTCTAAATACCCCAACCATAGTATACCAAAGTCATTGGTTACTTTATTACATTGGCACTAGATACAATTAATCACATCTCGAAGGATCTAATATTAGTATTGGAAAACTAGATATATACTTGAATTTCAAATTAAATTTGAAAACTTAAAATGAAACATAGTAATTCTTTCGAGAACACCATTATTCCCTTTATCATATCCCATTATATTAGTCATAATTAACTTCCAAGAATCTTAGGGAAAGAAAACATAAGAAATGGATGAGATCAGATGATTAGTAAGGGTATGTGTATGATGAATATATCATTAATAAATAAGGCATAATAAATGTGGAAAGGAAAATATATAAAAACAAATTCCATTCAATTAATAACTTGATCATGAAGAACAATATGGAAGGAATATATGATGATCAAATAATTCCATATAAATTATCACATGAGGTTAATACTTATGGAAATAAAACTTAATCAAATAATCACATGGAAATCAATAAATAATTTTATATTGAGGTAATTCATAATGATATACACAATAAACATAATATCAAGGCCTCATACCCGAATATATTATATAAATGTTTAAGGCATCATCCAAATACCTAGGATAGTTTCTCTCATGAGACCTACTGTTGCATCGAGGGGATATAATAGGCCCTGAATGTCACTTAATAATTCCAATACATTCTTGAAATGAATGGGGTGAAACATAATCAACATAAACATTAATATTTAAAAAATATCATATGAAATGTTAATACTTTACCCAGTAAGTAGTCATAATCATGAACCATCCACAATAATATGGTGAATGGTATTAGAACAGTACATTCCCAATCAAAAAGGTTGTAAACCATCTAGAGAAATAATAAGGATGATAATTACATCATATCCCTATTCAATCATAAATGAGATATTTTTTTGTCATTTATGAGTAAAAATACCATAATATATCATTAAAAAAATTCTTGAAGAAAATAACCCTTTTCACTTTGAAATTAACCTTAAAAAACTAAAAATTAATATAATATTAGGGAAAAAATTTTCTTTGAAAAGGATCTTGGAAAAATTTAAAGGAATATTAAAATCATTTACCATTCATGATGGTGAGAAATACCACTCATGCCGAATAAGTTAAAAGAAAATATTTCTTTCACACTTTTGTAAAAAGTCAAAAAGAACATCGTTCAGAAAATGACATGAAGATTCCTTATAATGTTTTTTGTAAAAAGTATAACATGGGTAAAAATGACATTAAAAAAATCTTATAATAAAATTAAAAACATTATTTAAAACATTTTTAAAAAAAATGAAAAAGGAAGAAAAATATTCTTGATTAAAGAAGAAATAAAGTCTGTTTTATTAATATTTTTTTTGATATCATTAGTAAATAAAAGAGGAAAATGAAATAAAAAAATATAATTTTTGAAAATAAATATATGGGAAGAAAATATATTGGGTTTAAAAATAAAATATCAAATAATTCCCCCAATGGAGGCTTAAATATAAATAATCCAGAATAATGATGAGATTGAAAAATAAACACTTATCACTATGGTAACTTTTGAATTGTAAGATCCAAAAAATAAAGATCCTTATATAGATATTTATATACAATAATTTTAGTTATAATAATCATAAAATAAAATCATGGGAAGTATATACACTACATAAAATTAATCAGTTGTGAATATGACATATGTTTCACAGAAGTAATAGTGAGATGAGAAACCTTTAGCTCAGGTCCGATTTTCATTTTATGTGTTCAAAACTCATATGTAATAAAAATATATTATTAGTATACCTATATTATATAACCATAATAATATATATTTTATAATATATAATTTACTTATAACTTTTTATCACCCGTTTATTAACAATTCTTTATTAAAATCACTATTTCGTGTGATAACTGCTTAAATTTTCATTAATGTTTTGGTTTAATAGTTTTGATGCTTGTACTTTAATAATAGTTCTATAATATCTATGATGTTAGTAATTATATAAATATAATATATATCCAATATATATATATTTATAGTCATCCATAAATTTATATATGAAGAAATGAATTATAAAGTTCATGGAGGCGGTAGGCCATACATATGTATGAAATATATTTCCATTTTTTAGGGATAGAACAAAAAAGAAAAATAATATTTAACCTTTATATAATAATTATTATATCACATATATATATATATATATTTCATATTCATTAAATCTATCTTTATTACAATCCTTATAAAAATAAAATGAAAAATATTAAACATCATTTCTTGGAGGTGGTAGTCCACACGTACACACGAGCGATATTATCATTTTCCAATGGATTAGAAGGTAATAATATATGTAAAGACCTGGAAATTCCAGATATATTTTTTTTTAAATTAAATTTAACTATTATGAGTCTGTAAAAATTGACGGCACAAGATTCCGAGGTTCGGAGAGCCCAGAATGGAATTTTGAACTTTTTTAAGGTACCTTCAGTAAAAGTACGAGCGTCATTTCCTATATTTTGAACCAGTGCTCATAATTGAAATACAAGGGCACCGTTGAACTCACAGTACTGGGATTTTCTTAAGATATTCTTAACTTTGACCACAGAAGGTTGGGTGAAAAAGACAGTTTTACGGACTTTTTTAAAGAATAATAAAATAACATAATATGTTATTTTATTTTTCTACCACCTCTTGAGTGATGGTGGTGGAGAAAAAAGAGGTGTTTGGGCATTTAAATAGGTCCATTAAATACTCGGTTACACATAGTTTGTGTAACCAACCCTCGTATAATTAATAAGGTTCATTAATTACACTAATTAATGAACCTTTAATTGAAAGGAGAGTTAAACACTTAAATTATCTTTTAGATTATTGAAATAGTGGGGGAAAGGAGATTTGGGGAATTGTGGGATAATTATTGAATAATAACCAAAGAATGAACATCCCCTCCAATGAATAACAAAGGCTTAAACAATGACGTTGGAGGAATCAATCCGGGAATGACGAACACCGATGGCTTCAACGAACATGGATTCTTCTCCCACAACCGCGACATATCCTACGAATCTGAGGTATGGGTTTTTGTTTAAATTGAAGTGATTTTATTTCAATATATCTTCCTTGAAAAACATGACTAATGTGGATTAACCAAAATTATTTAATCTATGATTCGTACAAAATTACAGGTTGTTGTTTTGGGAGTTTTGAACAGGGTTTAGTCTTCTCTCGATGATGTGTAAACTCTCACCCTTGTTATATTGCGAACGCGGAGGGCGTGGGCCAATTGAACAAGGCCCATACCCTCTTCCTTTGTTGGTTTGATTGTGTTCTTCATGGGAAAATGGAAAATATGGTGGCAAGATGAATCCAAGATCCACACAGTGTTGGCAGCATCCCGGGAGGCCTGTAGGCGTAATCAGAAGAAAAAATGGACCACCAGAGCTCACCCAATGGCCCGCGAAAGCCCCACTGGCACCGGAAGGTGACAAAGATGGCTGAATCTTACTGCATGTGGAGGAAGGCGGTGCCCGATGGCTCCACGATAGATAGCAGGGGCGGCCGACCCTTGGCCAGCCGCGTTGGTAGCGGGCGGCGCGTCGTCGTGCGCCGTAGAGGGAGGCCAGGATGGAGTGAGACCCACACCCTGTGGGTCCTAATGATAGAGGGGGATGGTGCCACGTGGTTCTTCCATTACAAACCAAACAGAAAAATGTCTGTTTGGGAGGGGAGCTAACCACCGTGTGGCCTGAAGGGTCCCGACCAACTAGGGCGGGCTGGGTCGGTTCGTGCCCTAGTGGGCCGAGCCCGCCGTGACCCATCTCACTCGGGCCGGCCCAACCGGTTTGGGCCGGGCCAAGTTAGGATGTCCCGAACGGGGGTGGGGTGGCCTGAACTGGGTTGGGTCAGTCCGACCGGGTCGGACTGGACCCAGACCCTTTGCGACCCAGTTTCGCTTAAAAGGTCGTATCTCACAAACCAAATGTCTGTTTGAAGAGTCATCTATCGTAATGGAATCCTTTGAACAAGATGGTCATTTTGAGACACTCCAACTGAGTTTTAGATAGAGTTGGTGTATGTCCGGGTTGGATCTAACTCGAATCCAATCGGGCCCTTGGTACTAAAATTCTTATAACTCACAGAACAGGTGTCCGATTGACATGCCGTCTATCACATTGAAAACCTTACAACATAGAATTCCTTTGGGTTACTCCTTTGTGGAACTTTGTGGAAGTTGAGGCATGGCCAATATCATGAGGAGAAGATTCTACGGAACTGAAGTGCACTGAATGCGGAGAATCCAGTGGCTGGCTATCAATTGGAGAGCGACCCTGTGTGCATCAGCATTATAGGGACCCTATGTGGATCAAAATCATAGCGACCCTATGTGGATCAGAATCATAGAGACCCTATATAGATCTACATCAATGTGACCCTATGTGGATCAGCATCCTCGCGAACCTATGTGGATCAGCAGTGCACGACCCGATGAGGACAGACCTTAGAGTGGCCCATCGTGGATCAGTGACATATGACCCTATGTGGATCGAAAATGGAACAACTTATTCATGGTTTAGTTATGGAAATTCTAACGGAATAAAATGATATAGATTAAGACTAATAATATTTATTCTTGATCTCTGATTTGTATACCTGGTGTAAGATGACTTTATTTCGTGCTTTGTGTTTGAGGTCATGCTTTGTGGTTTTTCATTTGTGGAATTCTGGGAGATATTCAGAGGTCTCGGGGTCCCTACTCGGTATTTTTATACTCACACCTGCATATGCTTCACCCACAACTTTTTGTGTCTTTTATAGACAATGAGCAGCTTGGCTGAGACTTTAGGGAGCTAGGACCAGGTGGTACACAGAGATGACTGGTTGATGTGGAGAACTGTGGAGGTTAGCTATACCTACCCTTCAGGTGGGATCCTTGGTGGATGATCTCAGGATATGTTTTATGTTGTAGTTGTATCTTTAATTTGGGATTGTATTCCTACCCCCTTTACTATTAGTACACACTTTTACTATTGTAGTTTTACTACATGGTTTTCATCTTGTGGTGTTCTTGGTTTGTGTGTTCGCAGGATTAAAGGCAATGCCTTCCCAGTTTTAGGGAAATGCCTTTCCAGTGATAGTATCCAACCCCTGGCCTATGGAAGGAAATCTTGGGGTAGTCAAGACACAAGCCCGAGGTGATGGTTCATGACAAAGTGGTATCAGAGGAGTCGGTTCTACCGAAGAACTAGGACATTGACATTTCCAATGGAGTAATAATGTTAAGTGTTTTGATTTTGGTTTTCATTTTGGGGAATCCAGTGTTGGTACGGCGGATAATGTATCCATACACTAAGACCCTAAATTCTGATTTCCGACTTGGTGAATGAAAAAAATGATTGTGTGTGTTTTGGAATTGTTTTACTTTTGATCTCTTTTGAGTCACCTTAGAAGGTATAACATATTGACCATGGAACATCTGTTTCTTCTCAGGATGCGTCCACATAGATAGCCATTCTGGATTCAGAGAGAGTTCATGATGAAGGTCCACCGAGTGATGAGGCTTCAATACATGTCCCTCTTACAGTGATAGCACCTTCGGGTGGTGTACCAGCAGGACCACTACCCATTGGGAAATAATTTCCACCATCACCACTAGCAGATGGTGCATGTCTACTGAGCGCATTGCATGAGTTCCAGCAGTAGAGGCCTCCGAGATTTCAAGGTGAGATGAATCCACATGAGGTTGAGGACTGGCTAGATGATGTGGCTAGATTTTTCTGCCTAGTTGGGACACCAGCAGAGCAGATGGTAATCCTAGATGCTAGTCTTTTCTTGGTAATGACTGGGAGATAGTGGATCCTGACACTCTAATTACATGATGATGTGACCCTCACCTAGATGGACTTTGATATCTTCTTCAGGGAATTGTTCATTCCAACAAAACTACGCTCTGTGCATATTCAGGAGCTCCTACACTTACTATAGGGCATCTTGACAGGGGCCCAGTACTCGACGAGATTCACTGACCTCTCTTGCTGCTCCACCGACATGGTACGAGACCCTTTCTCCAGGGCCTAGACCTTTGAAAAGGGTCTCTGGTGGGAGATCAGAGCATTGATGATATCTCTCAATATCCTGACGCAGGCTAGAGTACTTGAGCGAGCATTATTGGTGGAGAGATTCTTGACTGAGCAGGCATCGACGGTGAGAGAAACCACCGAATGATAGGTATCCGAGTTATATATAGAAAACAGTAGGAAGATGATGTAAAGGTCCAAGTGGGTCATAAAATTTGGAGGATTCCCCCAGGATGTAGGGTCGGAGGTGCGAATATCACAAGGTAGAAAAGGCTAGCTGAGGAGCAGACTATGCTTCACGTGTGGTGGGAAAGGCCACATGACTTGTGACTGCCTGAACTGCCGTACCGACAATCAAGAGATGGTTGAGGGACTGCCGAGGTAGATGAATATATTCAAGGAAGGAGGTATGCACGACGGAAGACGTGTTAGAGGAGCAGGTCGTGCAGTAGGTGGTGGGTGGTGATTTGTGGTTCTACCACCACCACCTTCAGGTGGTCCAACCAGACCTCAGGGAGCAGGAGAACAGAGACGATCTTAGCTTCAGGTAACTGAGGCCGATGAACACGGTGGTCTAGAGATGATTTTAGGTATGATCTGTGTCTACTCCACCCTAGCTGCAGTACTTATATAAATAGGTTCCAGTCACTCTTTAATTGCTAGGACTCTCGTTTAGAGCTCAGAGATTCTGGTAGATCCATTGGCTTGATCCTTATGATTGTAGACTTCTACGAGAGAGGATTCGATAGTTACACACTAGTGCAGGTAGTGTGAGCTTACTCTAGGAGGTGAGAGCCTAGGCTAGTATCTCCTCATAGCAGCATCGAGGCCTTACAATTCCATCTTGGGTATAGACTAGTTATCCACGGTCCATGCTTATATTGAATGTTTAGGCACAAAGTGTGGTGTGTCCATGAGGATGAGACCATGTTTTCCTTCATCTATGAGATGGGAACCATTGCAGATCAGGATGGACTTTCCTAAAGGAGGGTTCAACTGATCACACATCATTTGGCTAGCCTTACTCTCAGAGCAGTTGATGATAGGAGTCCGAGCAATCCAGTAAGGGTGGACCAGTATGCTAATGTCTTTGTAAAGGATGTTATGGGACTACCTCCTCATAGAGAGGTAGACTTATACATCGACTTGTACCCCGGCATGACACTGATATCTACCCCATCATATTGGATGGCTACAACGAAGCTTCGTGAGTTACGGGTACAGCTGGAGGACTTGCAGAGGAGGGGGTTCATAAGGCCCAGTGCTTCTCCATGGGCATCCCCGATTTTGTTCACCAAGAAGGAAGATGGGAGTCCGAGGCATTGAGTGGACTATCAGTGCCTGAACCAGGTGACTGTGAAGAAAGAGTATCCACTCCCATGGATTGATGATCTCTTTGAACAACTGAAGAGATCTCTATGGTTTTCGAAGATAGACACCATATCAAGATATCATCAACTTAGGGTACGAGATGAGGATGTACCGAAGACGACCTTCAGATGCCGGTATGACCACTATAAGTTCTTGGTAACTTTTTTAGGCATGGCCAACTCCCCAGCAGTGTTCATGGGACTGATGAATAAGATCTTCTAGACTTAGCTCGATCGCTTCATGGTGATCTTCATTGATGACATCTTGCTTTACTCATGAATGGAGGAGGAGCAAGCCACTCACCTACAGATAGTTCTGGATACACTCAAAGAGCACCAGATTTGTGGTAAGATCTTGAAGTGATAGTTTTGGATATGAGAGGTCCACTTTTTAGGACACATTATCTTAGAGGGTGGAGTTGCAGTAGATCCGGTGAAGATAGAAGCAGTACTTGCTTAGGAGCCAACTAGGAATGTGACCGAGGTGCATAGTTTCCTGGGGTTGGAAGGTTACTACTAGAGGTTTGTACCTGACTTTTCTAGATTTGTGACACCATTTTCAGCCTTGACTAGGAAGGGACAACCCTTCGTGTGGATGGAGAGATGCCAATAGAGTTTTCAGGTGCTGAGGCAGTGACTAACGAGCGCCCCCATACTGAGGTTACTGGAAGAGGGAGTTGGGCATGCAGTCTACTGTGACACATCAAAGACTAGAATATGATGTTTCTTGAGGTTGGAGCGAGTAGTGATCACCCATGACTAACGTCAGCAGAGACAAAATGAGAAGAAATACACTACCCATGGCTTGGATTTAGAAGCAATGGTCTTCACCTTGAAAATGTGGCGACACTACTTGATGGGAGAATAGTTTAGTGTCTACTATGATCAAAAGAGTATTAGGTACATCTTCTAACATAAGGACCTGAACCTGAGACATCAAATATGGATATAGTTCCTCCAAGACTATGAATTTGAGATAGTATACACTCTTGGGAAGGGAAATGTGGTGGTAGACACACTCAACAGGAGGTCTGGTCTATAGTTGCTGAGTGAGGTGACAGAGCATCTAGTCGTGTTGAAATTATCCTCCATGGATAGTGATGGAGAATCTTACCTCCAGTCTATAAAAGTTACTCCCCCAATCCTTCATCAAGCCAGGGAGGCACATGTTGGAGATATAGACTGCAAGGACCAACATGCTCAAATATCCTTAGGACAGGCTCCTGAAAAATTTTCTGAAGATAGGGAGCATGTCATCCTTTTTAGAGGACACACCATGGTATCAGTGATGCTACAAGAGGAGGTGCTGAGAGAGTTTCATACATCCCCTTTTGCGGTACATACCGGTGTGGCAAATATGTACCAAGACCTCGGACGTTAGTACTGGTGTCTAGGGATAAAGAATTAAGCATCGAAGTTTTTATTACGATGCCTCACTTGTCAGCAAGTGAAGACCGAGCATCAGGTTCTAGAAGTCTTAGTATAGCCACTTGAGGTACCAGAGTGGAATTTGGATGATATCTCCATGGGATTCCTGATAGAGCTACCACATATGTCCAAGGTTCACGATTCCATCTGGGTGATCGTTGACCGACTCACCAAGTCGGCCCACTTCCTACCCATCCGAGAGCAGGGATCAGTAGTGGTATTGGTACGTCTTTACATACAAAAGATTTTATGGCTTCATAGGGTTCCATAGAAGATCTTCTCAGATCTAAATACTCGTTTTACATCCCACTTGTGGAAGGGATTATAGGAGGCATTCAGAACTCAGCTACGTTTGAGCACCACCTTCCATCCTCAGACAGAAGATCAAACAAAGCGGACCATACAAACACTTGAGAAAATTATTCATGCTTGTGTCCTTGATTTTGGATATAGTTGGGAAGACCACCTGACACTGTGGATTTCTCATACAAAAACAGTTATCACTCCACCATTGTCATGGGTCCATTTGAGGCCCTGTATGGGTGACCATGAGGATCACCTCTATGCTAGACAGACCCAGGGGAATTAGCACTTATGGGTCTAGAGGTTGTATGAGAAACCAATGAGAAGGTGAAGATCATCCAGGAGAGGATAAAGACTACACAGAGCTGGAAAAAGACTTATGCCGACAAGAGACGGAGACCCTTGGAGTTCGAGTAGGGAGATCATTTCTTCCTATGAGTCTCACCCTGAAGAAGATTGTGGAGATTTGGATAGGGAAGCAAGATATCTCAGAGGTTCATCAGACCATTCCAGATCCTCAACAGTGTAGGCAAGGTGGCGTACCGTGTAGATATTCCCCCATAGATGCACTGGGTGCATAACATTTTCCATGTTTCACAACTGAGGAGGTACGTGCATAATCCATTGCACGTTATAGACTGGGGAGATCTGGACATTGACGATGGGGTGATGTTCATGGAGTTACCGGTGGAGATATAGTATCGATAGGAGTAGGTCCTACATGGGTGGTCTATTCCTCTAGTGCAAGTTTGGTGGCCCCACGGGAACCTCTAGGAGGGCACATGGGAGTGGGAGGCTCATATACATGCTCAGTACCCCCATTTTTCCCTAGCTTTTGTAGTAGCTTTCGGGGATGACAATCCATAAGGTGAGGAGAATGTAAAGACCTATAAATTCCATGTATTTTTTTTAAAATTAAATGTAATTATGAAGAGTCTGTGAAAATTGACGACATGAGATTCCGAGGCTCGGAGAGCCTAGAATGAAATTTTGAACTTTTTTATAAGGTCTATTTAGTAAACATACGAGTGGAGTTTCCTATATTTTAAACCGATGCTCATAATTGAAATCCGAGGGCACTGTTGAACTCACAACACCAGGATTCGCTTAAGGGAGACTTAACTTCGACCATTGAAGGTTGGGTGAAAAAGATAGTTTTATGAACTTTTTGAAAGAATAATAAAATAACATAATATGTTATTTTATTTTTATACCACCTCTTGAGTGACGATGGCAGGGACCATAGAGTTGGTCGGGAATTTAAAGAGGGACATTAAATGCCCAATTACACATAGGTTGTGTAACCACCCATCATATAATTAATAAGCTTCATTAATTACACCAATTAATGAACCATTAATTGAAAGGGGAGTCAAACTCTTAACATATCCTTTAGATTTTTGAAATGGTGGGGGAAATGAGATTTGGGAAATCATGGGATAATTCTTGATGAATAAATGAAGAATGAACTTCCCCTCTAATGAAGAACATAGGCTTAAATGAAAACTTTGGAGGAATCATTCTGGAAATGACGAATACTGACAGATTCAACGAATGTGGAGTCTTCTCCCACAACTGCGGCATCTCTTACTAATCTGAGGTAGGGTTTTTGTTTAAATTCAAGTGATTTTGTTTCAATCTATTTTCCTTAAAAAATGTGATAAATGAAGATTAACAAAAACAAGTTAATCCAAAATTCATACGAAATTTAGAGTGGTTATTGTGGGAGTTTTGAGCGGGGTTTAGTCTTCTCTCGATGATGTTTGAACTCTCACCCTTGTTATATTTCTAACACAGAGGGCACGAGCCAACCGAACAAGGCACTGATCCTCTGAATTTGTTTCTTTGATTGCGATATTCATGGGAAATCGTTAAATATGGAGGCAAGATGAATCTTGGAGCCATGCAGTGTTGGCAGTATCTTGTGAGGCCCATAGGTGTAATCAGAAGGGAAAACGGACCACCAGAGCTCACCCGGTGGCCTGCAGAAGCCCCATCGGCGCGACACCGGTGACTAGAAGGTGAAAGGGGCGACCGGATCTTGCTGAACGTGGAGGAAAGTGAAACCTGAAGGTTCCATGGTGGACATCAGTGGCGGCCGACCCTTGGCCAACTGCATTGGCAGTGGGCGGCGTGCCGTCACGTGCCACAGAGGGAGGCCACGACTTCAAGTTACGACGAAGGGGGACCCACGCCCCGCAGGTCTCGCTAAAAGAGGGGTCAGTGACATGTGATACCACCATTTTAAACCTAACAGATGAATTTATGACCAGGAGGGGAGCTAACCCACGCGTGGCCCAGTGGGTTGCACCCAGGCAAGGCGGGCCGGGCCGGTCTGTGCTCTAACGGGTCGAGCCTGCGGCCCCACAGGCTGAGCCCGCCATGGCCCAGCTCACTTGGGCCAGACTTGATGGTTTTTTCTAGGCTAGGTTGGACCCAGGACGGACCCGAACCGGGTCGGTCCAGCTGAGTCGGACCAAACCCAGACCCTTTTCGACCTAGTTCGCTGAAAAGGCCGTATCTCACAAACTAGACGTCCGTTTGGTGAACCGTCTGCAACAATAGAATCCTTGGAATAATAAGGTCTGTTTGAGATACTCAACATGAGTTTTGGATAAAGTTGGAGTATTGATGGGTTGGATCAAATCTGAATCTATCAGGGCCCTCGTTACTAAAATGCATATAACTCACAGATCGAGCGTCCGATTGATGTGCTGTCTGTCACATTGAAACCCTTACGACATGTCAGTCCTTTGGGTTAATACTTTGTAGAACTTTGTGTAAGTTGAGGTTCAAATGATATATTAAGGAGTATATTATACGTAACTAAAGCTCACCGAGTGCGGGGAATCCTCTGGATGGATGTCAATTAGAGAGCGACCCTGTTTGGATCAACATCATAGAGACCCTGTGTTGATCAGCATCATAGCGAACCTGTGGGGATCGACATCTTAGACACCCTATGTGTATCAGCATCACAATGACCATGTGTGGATCATCAGCGTAGAGACCTTGTGTGGATCAAAATCCTAGTGACCCTGTGTGGATCAACAGTGCGTGAACCAACAAGGACCAGCCTTAGAGTGGCCCATCGTGGATCAATGACATACGACCCTATGTGGATCGACAATGGAACAACCTCTTCATGGTTCAGTTGTGGAACTTCCTAATGTAATAAAATTATATATATTATGACCAATCATCTTTATTCTTGATCTCTGAGTTGTATACCTGGTGTAATCTGACTTTATTTCATGCTTTGTGTTTGAGTTCATGCTTTGTGGTTTTTCTTTTATGGAATTCTGGGAGACCATCGGGGGTCTCGGGGTCCCTACTGGGTATTGTTATACTCACCCCTGCATAGGATTCGCCCGCACCTTGTCGTGTCCTGTGCAGACGACAATTTGTTTGGCTAAGAATTTAGGGATCCAGGACTTGGTGGTACACAAAGGTGACTGATTGACATGGATAGATGAGGAGATGAGATGTACCTACCCATTAGGTAGGATACTTGGTGGATGATCTCAAGAGATTTTTTCTGTTGTAGTTGTATCTTTCAGTTTGGATTATATTCAGGTCCCCTTTACTTTCAGTAGACACTTTTACTACTGCAGTTTTACTATGTGGTTTGAATCTTGTCATGTTCTTGGTTTGTGTGTTTGCATTGTTAAAGGCAATTCCTTCCCAATTTTAGGGAAACAACTTTCTGGTGCTAGTCGCCAACCCCTGGCTTATGGAAGGGAGGCTTGGGGTAGTCACGACATGGGCCCTGGGGGACAGGCCATGACAATATAGATGAGATATTATAATTAAATAAGTATAATTATATTGTAAATATTATATTTTTTTAATTTAATTCATCATTATATTCATCCAAGAGAGGTAGTGATGGAAGATAAATTACATCAGTTCACGAGGCGGTAGTTCTCCATACACCTGATCAATGGTTTCGTTTACCATTCAATGGAAGAGGGTATAGATATAGGTTATAAAATTAACATAATAACATATTAATACATATAATATAATATTTTTGTTATTTTATAATAGTTTTAGAATATTGTAAGGGGGTATATTAAGAAATAAAATGAAAACTCATGGTTAAGAACTATACCCCCTCTTCGGAGAACCTCATTAGGTTTATAACTAAAGACATCCTAGGAAGATTTTATGATAAAAAAAGGAATATAGGTCAAGGAAGGTATTTGGGAATTTATTTTCTAAACCAAAGGTATCTTGAAGTGTGGGAAGGAGAGGATAGGGGGTTCCCTTTTATAGGTGGGGATGGGACCATCTTGGAAGCCACTTGGAGATTTCCCAAAAGAATACAAAATAATAAAGTCATTACTAGGAACAAAGAATAAAAATGAAAATATTTTTGAAGGTAGGATAGTATAAGGACTAAATATGTCTATAATATAGGATTTATACAAGTTTAAGTGGAAAAATTACCATTATATTTTTGTTTAACCCCCGGAAAACCTTTTTTAACCTTAACCATGATAATTAATTTTTATCATTTTCACTATTCATTATGACCAAAAATTAATTTTACATTATTAAATAATAATAATAATTCTAAATAAAAATATGGAATCCATTTTTTCAAATTAATTTCAAATAAGTATGATAATTTAATTTAAAATTAAACCCATAATCGTGATAAAAACACGGTTTTCCAAAAAAAACTTTTCTCAAATATAAAAAGTTTCTATATAATTATTCAATATAAAATTTATTTGAATAAACTACATTGTTTTTATAATAATAAATTTTTTTAATTTTAAATTATAAAAAATTTTAAAACAAAAATTAAACTTTATAAATTCTTTAAATGAAAAGGAAACTTTCAATAAAAATTAGTTTTTTTTCACTATTTATCAAAAAAATTATTTTTTTATAAAATTAAAAAAAATTAATCATAAGATAATTTTGAAATTGTGATTCAAAAAATAAATTTTATTTTTTCAATGATATTTTCTAAAATTGGTAAAAATTAATTTTAAAATAAGTGCGCAAACAGAGTGAAACAAGTTTTTTAGAAAAGATAAAATTTTTAAGAATAAAAATAGATTTATTATTATTACATGACTAGTAAAAACATTATATGAAAAATAAAAAATTTTATTTATTATTTAGTACGTAAATTTAAAAATAATTCACTAATAGTGATTAATTTATTTTTTAAGATAAACAAATTGTGTGCACAAAAGTAGTTTTTCAGAAAAACAGTTATTTTACTTTTAAATGATTTTTATTTTCATTAATAATAAATAAATATACAATTAATTTGTCTTATAAATTTATGAAATATATAATTTTCATAATATATTTTTTTACTATTCATACCTATCAATTGAATGGCTAGGTTATAACTGTATACTATATTACAGTTTATTTAGACTCGGGGTTTTGTGTATCGCAAGCTATCACAAGCTATTGTTGATTTTGAATTTATTTAAAGTAAATATATTATATAGTCTTAGGGTGTTATAATTAAATTGTGGGGAAACTCATATACTTATATACATATACCTTTATATGGGTATATACAGACCAGATATAGCAGCATACACACCATCACCATACACTGGAGTGAGTCTTATGTGATAAAAGATCAGAGATTTGTTTTATTCCTAGACATGGCCTCTTGGATGGGTATATGTGATATGGATATGGAAATGTATTTACCATAATTGAACACTAAGGTTATTCTATTCAAATAAGTTAGATGATTTATATATAGGCATGGCCTCTTGGAAATGTTTAGGTGAGTCAGATATAATGGCGCATATACCATTACTGTGCTCTATGGTTGGTCTACTTAGATAGAGGAGATGATTGAATTGGAATATTGAAAATAAAAAAGGGGGAATTTGTAATGAGGATTCCAATTTTATGAGTACCTAAGAACCCTAAGTTTACATTTTTGTGTGTTTCACATGGATCATATGAAATAATATGTGAGAGGAACAAACGGGTTCCCTATTTTTTCCTTGGTCACATGATCTAGTGAGAATAAATAGATTTTTTTAGGTCCATATAGTTTCATTTACAATCTTTTCATATTTTAATTTTCATCTTAATTTTTTCCTAAGACTTAGATAGGGGAAGTATAGTGGGTAAAAACTCATATTTTTCTCAGGTCAAACTTTACAAGTTTTCAATCAGAAAAAATTTGTGTATTTTCCTTCTTTGATACTATATTTTTCCTAGGTCACATGAAGTGAATACCCAATGAGTGGAGACATACATATTTATTAAGGATCCATTTATGGGTTTTAAAATCATTGATTACTAGGTCTCTTTCCTTTCTAAGTTTAAGATAATACAAGTTATACCACTATATCTGATGTTTTATGTCGGGATTATTTGACCAAAATTTGAGGTAGTCTACCTAGTATCAAGGATGAGATAAACCAAATGTAAATAACTATATAATACCACTGACATAGATATCCTTAAAGAAATGGTACATGTAGTTTAAGGTCATAATTTTCAGACTATTTAACAGGTGTTTAACGCTAGAAAAATTTAACCAAAAGATGATATAGCATATATAGTAAGGGAAAGGTGAAACCCAACATGAATGAGATACCAATACTAATATATATCATCCTATAAAGAGGGAAACATAGTTTAAAGTTATATTTTTAACTACAGTTTCATTTTCTTTAAGGTTACATGGGAAGGACTGATAAAGGTTTAAGAATGAAATTACATATTATTTCCTTGAAAATGGGTAAAATACATGAATGTGTAACATCTAAGGTATTTGTATCAAATGTGAATATGTGGAAAATGGAATGTTCAAATCAAAAGTCAAAACATTTTAATTTAGAAATAGTGAGATAAGAAAAGAATGCTGAGGATAACTGATGATCACATTTGAATGATGGGTTCCACTACAATATTATTAATGCACATAGAGATTAGAGGACCATCTCCTCATAACAAAAAAATTCCTCTGAATTGAAGGTATAAATTTAGAGACATTGATATCATTTCCAAGAAGAGGTGTCCTTTGGAGATGAAAAAACTTGCTACTAATATCCATGAATTTTTGTAAGGATTCAAATTACTTAAATAATGAATAAGGATTATGAAAAGAATGCTATAAAATAAGGTATTGGGAATCCAAATTTTTATGAAACTATGTATCAAACAAATTATCAGGGTGAGTATACATAACATGAAATAATTTTAACATTATATAGAAGATAATGAAAAACATCTACTCTTAATTTTTCTCAAATTAGAATGTCTAATGGGTATAGATTGGTATTTTATAAGGAAATATGTTGGACCCTATAATATTTTCCTTCTTCCTTTCATGATTTAAATTTTTCCTAATTCATAATGGGAATAACATAGTGATTGGATACATGATTTTTTACCAGGAAACATTTTATGGGTTTTCAACTTGAAGCACCTTTATACCAATTTCATTTATAGTTTAAAATATCTTACAATATTGACTATTGATAAATAGGGTTTAAGGTCTTAAAACTTTGACCAAACGTTTTTGGGATTTAAGGTCCTAAAACTATGACCTAGGGGTGAGAAGTTCTATATAGAAAGACTGAATTAAACCTAACACAAATAGATAACCCAATTCTTAGATAAATTATATAACAGGAAGGATCACATAGTTTAAGGTTATGGTAGTTGGAATAAATGTTCAGAGTGTGATATGACAACCCAGACGTGGATCAAGAGTTAAGATAACCCAACACCTCTGAATAAAGAATAAAGACATGGAAAATCATGACCTGAGGTGTTTAAATCAAAAATTATTTGATGATATAATTATTTTAAGGGTGACCGTAATTTGAAATTCGAATAATGGGTTCTATAAAAATGTTTTCAAGGGAATATAGATATTAAAGGACCCTATCCTTAGAATAAAATATACCTATGGTTGGGAGGGAGGAATATGGAGGTACCTATATCATTATAAAATAGATACGTCCCTTGGAGCTTAGTATATTTATTAGATATAGACATGAATGATTTATTATAATCTAGAAAATGCTAGGTATGTAGTTTTATTTATGTTAAAAGAATATTTTAAAAGTAATGAGGGTGTCCTAACCCCAAACTAACTATGGTCAAGTTGTTATAGGATGTTGAAGAGAAATGGAAGTGGATGATAATAGGAAACTAAGTCTGAAGTATATGGTTTATACATCACTATGAATCCTAAAATAATAAGAATAAATCTGTATATGGTTATTTTATAGATATTTCATGTATATATCTATTTCATATGTTGGAAAAAGAAATTTTTTGTCTTATCTCATAAGAGAAACTTTTATCACTAGAACATAATTTTAGAAAAAGGGTCATTTTATCCTAGTGCTTGTTTACGGAGAAAATATTTGTTGGGAACCCTTACATATATCTAAATATAATGTAGATAAAATGGGTTTTACATCATGGGACAAGAACTCAAGATTCACACAATTTAAATTCATACAACATAGACCTTTACGTAATAGAATTTTCATAAATCTATCTCATGTGAAAAATAACCTTGACTTAGTGTCAAATAAAGGAAAAAGAATACCAATGTGAGTGAATGAAAATTTAAGCAAAAATAAATAGCGGGGATGATTGTAATTTGTGTTAGGTACTAAGATAAGATATCCATACATCACTATATATCATTGAAAAGCTATAATCAAGACACATATAGTTTTGGTAAGGGGTTATTTTGGGAATAGGTTAATAAAATAATGACATTATGGTTGGATGATGTGTCCATAAACATTTAATCCCCATAGAAAGAAAAGGGACCCATTATATAGATCATGATCTTATATAGGGGAATGACATTTTTTAAGTGTAGGTTAATGGAAAAGAACTCATATTCCGATGAATCTTACGTGAATCTAACTCTCATGCAAGGAAGTTTTTACATACAAGACAGACCACTCCAAACAGTATGTATTATGAACTATATATTGGAAGGTGTTTAATGGTAGTATTATTTTTAGTTATTTATGAGAGTGGTGATCCATATGTTTCTATATATCATATGGAAATAAGAATAAAGCCATACATATCTCTTATAGGGTCTCTTCATATATCTAACTTATATAAATAGAGAAAATGGATAGATTCAAGATGGTGTCAGGATATTATAATAAACTCAACATTAACTATATAAGATCCTGAGCACCAAGGATAAATATAATAAGACTTTTTTCAAGATCCAAAATATAAAACTCAATAATCACTACATACCCTACTGAAATAGTAATCAATCCACATGTAGTTATTATATAGTATCTGTGAGAGAATTAATCTAGTGAAAGGTTAGGTGAACCAAAATACTAAAGTAGGAATACGAAACCATAGTCATAAAAATTTTGAGGAAAGGGAGTTCTCTAGTGACTCAGTATCCCAACATATAAGTCATTTTTATTACATAGATCATGATTTTATGCAAGGGGATATTTTATAACTTGAGGTTACATGGGATATATCACTACTAAATAATTTAAGACCACATATCGAGATGCTGTGGATCCTAAAGGAATGAGAATTGCAGCTAGGTCTGAGATTGATAATTCAGATATCACTATGTATCATGAGATGGTAAGAATCAAGAAAAAATATTTCTTGAACATATGTGGGGAATGTTACCTTAATATTAGTTAAAAATGAGGAAAAATATACAATGAGGATTCTTATATGGATCTAGATATGTTGTAAGAAAAAAGGGTCACACAAAAAGACTATCCTGAATAGTTTAGGAGTCCATGTATGGTATACCACATGTCATGAAATTTTAATGTCATGCAACTTGGACTCAGATATTCTATTATTTAAGATCATATTATAAGTACCTCATGTTTTTTATTTTTATATCATTCAAAAATATGTGGTGATTCAAAGTTTAAAATCATATCATTAGGGATCAAATGTTTTTTATTTTAAGGTCATATGATGAGGACCTTTTATAAACCAAATATTTTCATAGATCTATATTATGTAAAAAAAATTAAATGTCTTAATCTCAGTGATGGACTCATGGGGGGACAATTGAGGTCAATTAGAGGGTCTAAAAATCATTAAAAAGTGAGGGTTTGAACTTGATTTATGGTTGGTGTTAGAAGCATAGGCATCACATTGCATCCCAAAATAATAAGAATCAAGACACACATTGTTCTTGGTTATAAAATATATTTTCATAGATCTAGACTACATACAAAAGAATAAATGTGTAATATTTGGGTTCCCCAATGAGAAAAAGATAAAAACCCAATGTTAATGAAGGATTGAAAAATTATTATAGAATCACATGGTATAGAAATGAGATTTATGGATCAAACTTGAATGAGAGACTAAGGAATCACTACATATACCATGGAAACAAGAATCAAGACACATATTGATCTTTCTAAGGGAGGAAAATTTTATTTATAGTGAAAATTTAATGAATGAATAAGAGAATGAACTAGGAACCCCTACACCAATCTAGATCTCAAGTAAGGAAAATAGTTCTAACATATAGACTATCCTAAACAAAATGTGATATCATGTATGGTATACCACATTCTATATAGTTTTATGTCATTAAAAAAGGAAAATGACATCATTTAGTTTAAGTCCATGCAATGAGGACTATATCACCGTACTATTTATAGTCATACCACTAGGAATATTCCAAGAACTTTAATGTCATTCTGTTAGGATGCTGTATTATATAGTTTAAAGTTATGAAAATAGAATACATGAACCCCATGTGAAGTTATGAAATGTATTTCTTGAGAAACCTTTAATTAGTGGGGGGAATGACACACTCTCCATTCAAGGTAATTTGAAAATAATCTCTCGTGGAATAAAAATTTTGTGTGATATATGGTCTATACCATTTTAGCTCAATATTTTGAGGATTACTCATAGGTTTCATCAGAGTTTGTAGGGATAACACTAATTATCATGGGAATAATGAGTTATGACAAACATTCTTATTGAATTCTCACACAACAAGATTTTGATGAATTTTCAAGATGTCAAGTGTAAAAAACCACTTCCCATAAAGTCATTTGAATTCATCCAGTGGGATATAAGACTACTCAACTTTTGATAGTTTATTTTAGATGAAAAAAATTAAGTGCTGGAAGTTAAAACTCAATGTGAATGATTGCTTCTATCCTGTATACAAGTGAATATGGGGTTTCCTATGTAGCAGTATAAATTATGTTTGGTAATCCCAAAAATCATGTATAAGTTTTTCATGTGTGTATTTCTTGTCTTTGTCTACTATATCTTGAAATATATTAGAAAAAGTTTTTTTTAAAACATCTATCTATCCATTCACTTCTTTATGATAGTGAGATGAGTGGTTATACTAAATATTATATTCTTGATAAAACCTTTTCAATTCTAAATAGATGAAATTTGTGTTGTTTCTCATTAATATTTTGTGAGGGAAACTAAATTTAGTGATGATGTTTGACCTCATGAAATTTATGATAGCCTTTTTTACAACTTCCTTGAGGGATTTATCCAAAACCCACTTGGATACGAATTCATTATCAGTAAGGATATACTCGAACTAACTAGATATAACTGGGGGATATGGACCCTTGAAATATATTACCTAGATTATAAATGACCAATAATATTTGAAAATATGAAAAAAATTTGTATATTGATGAATAAAATGGGCATGTATTTTAAAAAAAATATAACTTCTTGGAGAAATAAATGTAATAATTCATCATTGATTTCCAAAAGTAACCAAGTCTCTTGAATTCATAAAATATCTTGGCTCTGTACTGGTGATAACTACAGGTGCCAACATGGACTTCCTATATAACAATGAGGTTCTATCTTTGATAATTGCACTAGGAAGACTCCTTAAAATTATATCTTATATTTGTTTTTTGGTGTTTGGTTTATTATAAAGGATGCAATTTACTACCCATAATCAAACATGATCTTTCTTGGATTGATCTAGTGGTATAATCTTTCTTTAAAGGTAATCCATTATGGGATCCATTTATCCAATGTTGTTATCATCCGATGAGGGTATTACCTCACCTTGATTTGGGGTAATGTTTATTTCATTTATTTCTTCCATGTTATAACTAATGAATAGAGATACCACCCTATAGTGTGTGATACATATGAAAATCTCATCCATGTACAAATTATATAGGGATATGGTTGTATTGAACAATGCATCAACATATGAATTTTTGGAAGTGTTATGTGAGGTAATATTATCTTAGAGGAGAATCCTGTCATCAAACCTCACAGAAAAACATGATAGGGGATTAAGTCTTCATTTTCCATGATATATTCTTCATCAATCTACTTAATTACAAACTCTGAATCATCCTTAATGTTCAAAAGGTCCACCGGTATCTAAAGATAAAACTACAAGCCTAAAATGAGAGATTTCTATTCATCTTCATTGTTAGTGCATCCTTTTGATATAAGGAATGAGTATAGTAGAACATATTTTTCTAGTCAGATGAGTACAATACCCACACTAACCCTTTTGATATTTATATACTACATTATTCTTCTTGTTGGGACTTTTTAGGCACTATCAAAATATATCTCCCATATTTGGGGAATGTCATGGATGGAGAAAATTTCTTCATCAGGGATCTCTGTATCCAATAATTACTTCTCTAGGACAGGGTGTACTGTGAGGAAATAAACCAATTACTACACTTTAGTCACCTTTTTAGTTGTTATTTAGAAGTAAAAATACTACAAAATGACCACCCATTAAACCCTAAACATAATTAACATAGGGAGACTAAGGATATATTTTAGAGGGTCTATATAGAAGACAAGAATAACCTTGTGATTCTATAAATAATTCCTAAGCTTTTTCACCATGAAAATAATTTCTAGGAAGTTCTAGATATTATAGTATCATATTTTAGCATCCAAAATGGTTCTACTAAGATAATAGTGGGTTTTATCCTTGCCTTCATCAATATTATAAGAAAGGTGTGCACTGAGAAATTTTTTAATGTCTCCACATATAGAATAAGAGGCTTTACTTCCACTAGAATCATTATTACTGAAAAGCATAAGAGATACCTATTGAGATCTTCAAAATATTTTTTACAATATTTATCCCACTGAAAGGTGATCCCTTTCTTAATGAACTTCATGAAGGGAAAAAAAATTCCAATGATATTAGAAATGAATCATATAATATAGGACATATACCCCTGTATCCCCCTTAACTCCTTAAGATTTTGTGGAGGTTGCATATCAAGTATCAGCATGGTCTTTTAAGGGATAAATTCAATACTAAAATGAAATAACACAAAGCTAATAAATTTTCTTAATATCACCCTGAAATCACATTTCGGAGGGTTTATCTTCAAGCTATATTGTAACAATTTGTTGAAAATTGTTTGTATTTTTATACTAGATCATCCATATAGAATATTGTGGTCCTTCCCATGAGGGGATTAAAGATATTATTCATGGAATGTTGATATGTGGAACTAGTGTTATTCAAACCCAAGGGTGTCACTTGATAGAAATAAACCCCCTGAGTATCCCAGTAATTGGTGTCTTCTTTACCACATGAGGACATAAGAATCTATTTATATCCTGATTACCCGTTCATAAAGGATGGGGATTGAAAACCAACTATTTCATTGATTATTAATTTTATGATTCGTATTCGTAAATCATATTTTTGGGAAATGCTGGTTGAGATCCCTAAAATCAATACATACTCAGAAATGCCAATTATTATTTTTGATTGGATCAATATTGGCAACCCATTTTAAGTATTGAACTTCCTAGATGAAGTTTTATTTGATGATATTTTCTTCTTCAGCTTCAAACTTGACAGTGTGAGTTTGATGCAACCTATTTGTTTCCTATTTAGAGTTGTGGCAGTCTTTTGGTAAACCAAAATGATGGATTTCCACATTAAAATCCAATTTGGGAATCTTTTTATAGTTATATTAAAAAAATGATGATGATGATTGAGGAAGAAAATATACATCTCATGTTCCTCATGAGTCATAGAGACACTGATCAATGAACATTAAAGATATTCCTCTGAACCCAGATTAAAATTCCCAAGATCATCAATGATGGCCAAGATGCCTTCTTCAAATGATGGATGAGAATTCCTTATATTCTTTTATAACTCAAAAACAAATTCAATATTACTAAAAGTGGTGAATGTGTATTATGATATCTAGTTGATGATATAAGTATGTCATGGAATGTTTTTCTTTATCCACACCACCATCAGGGGTAGAAGATGTTTCTATATCCTAGGATTTAGGTTAATATGCAGATATATTGTTTTTGGGGGAATTTTTATCTTTTTAAATATTACACCCCTCTTCCCAATGGAAGGGTTTGAAAGATGCATCTGATATCATAAAGATAGGGGAAAATGTACCTAGACAGTGAAATTTTATTTTTCATCTAGGAATCATACCCAATTGGGTGAAAAGTCTCAGTTGTTTCAACTAATAATATAGATGATTTATACCTACATAATGGTAAATATGTTCAAGGGATACATTAATGGAGTGCACATTGGTATTTTCTTCCCTCAGTGGTGGTTCCTATTTGGTAATGAACTCCTAATCAATACATAAAAGGAATATATTTAAGTGTATTAGCTTATTGTCCAATAGAACCAATGTGACATCATAACTATCCAAATTAAGAGTTATTACCTCAATTTGATGAATAAAAAAGATTTAATCTTCACTAATTACACTCTATGAATTAGTAAGAGTGATTTATAATCCACTGGGGGGAATGATCTGAATGGTGTTATCTACCATCAGTTATTACCCTCCCATTTATAGAACCCTTTGTTTATATATTGAGACTCATAAGAATCAAAGGGGGCATTATCACCATCTACTACCCCTAATTTTCTATTGAAAAAGCATTTGAGTCATTGATGGTACAATAAAGTCACTACCTCATGCATGTGGAACTATGACCTTCCCAACAAGATATTAAATGTTGTGTATTGGTGAATAAATATAAAATCATAATAAAAATGAGATATTTGAGCTGGTATCTGTGTTTGATCTCCCTAAGTGGGTTCTTCTCACTTATATCATACCCTTGGATGGTCAAGTTGGAAGGAGTCAAGTCAGATTCACCTAGCCCAAACATCATAGAGTCTAGACTGGTATGATCTTAATCCTATACCCATTTTCAATTAATTAATTGCTTAAATCAACACCTTCTAGGTTTTTGGATATATACAAGGGTGTGATTTTTCCTAGTATATCTATGTCTTGGTCACGTTCGATAAAGGATATTACCATGCGACATTTGGAAATATATATCTGTACTTGATATACCATAGTTTTAGTGACTTTAGCCTCTAACTCTTAAGGTCTTAAAAGGGTCTCAATGAGAGTTTCTATCCATTCTACGGGGAGGTGAATTTCATTTAGAATATAGTGGTTATCTCAAAAAATATCTATCTATTTACAAATTTTATACTTCAATTCATGATATTTCTCTATAGTCTAAGGCCTAGAGTTTTCATACACATATTCTATAAACTCTTTATCCTAAAAGAAATCTAGGGGAATTTTTATATCCTGATGGTGGGGGTAGATATGGCCTACCCATGTTTCAGTGTTGAATAAAAAATTTCATATCCGCTAGATAGTCTTTTAAGAAAATTGAATTAAAATGACCCCATAAAGGTTCAAGAGCATTTGGATGTTCATTTTGAGCTCGCTAAAGTTCTTTAATCCAAGTATTTATAGAATATATATCCTCATTGGAAAAATTTACAAAGTTTTGGGGTCCATTGTGACATTATCTTCCTTAACCTCCTCAGCCTTTAAGACCAATTCCCCAATCATTGGTTGGGTACTTGGGTTTATAGGTATCATCTTTGTTAGATAAGGTGAATGTTAAGTGGATCATTTTAACAAAACAATATTGAAATTATTCATCTTACAAGGATTCCATCTGATGGTGTAATTCCAATTTTCTCATTTTTTGGGATCGTTCCCTTCTTCCTAGTGACAGGGGAAATAATTTTTATAGAGTGTGAATTGGTTTAGGTACCGGTAATGATTCCTACCCCTATTTATTATTTCACTAATGATGATTGAATTTAATTTTATAATACTTGGATGATAAAGGTATTGTATTATATTTTTTAAATGAAGATAGGGTCACAACTAGTTGGTTCGATTGAGCCTCGAGTATGTCATGTGCCTGATTGATTGATTTCCTAGTCATCAAATCATCAAACTTATGGGCCCATTTTTAGGACATCCTTCGATTACCCATCTTATTCTAGTGGAGTGATGGATATATGAGTTACCTATGCTATAGGTTTACCCAACTTAACTTATTTGAAATCAACTATCTTATAGTGTATATCCTTGAACATGAAGTAGTCTTAGATATTATGTCCAACATATAGTGGAGAGGGAAGTAATCAAAGTGGTCATTTCGGAAGACTTCATTAGGATTCTAGAACATTTGAAATTACAGCCAGTTATTCTCCATTTCTACGAGAAATTAACCTAGAACCTTCTCTTATTGGAACACATAGTTTTTATTTTACCGATCCTCATACCTCGAGAAGGGTTCATCTCCATCCTATTATGATGAGATCATTGTTGCTACTATTGTCATTTATAATGAGGTATCACATGATGTTTCCCATAATTTAGATATAGATATGGAATTAGTGATGGATTTAGCATGATATTGGTGGTATTTACTTTACTATATATCATTCCTTGAGATATAGTGGTCGAATGAGTCTTGGATTTAGTCCATCGGAAGTCATCCTCCAACCACTATGATATTTCTACAAACTCTCAAAATTTATTGAGGTATTTCAAAGGAATCAATGGTGTATAAAACTCATCATAGAGATTTACTATATAAATATTAAATAGTTATTATTTTAGAATATTCATATTCAAATAATATTTTAATACCTTACAAATAGAGATGAAGTCTATAAACCGGTCATTGTCACACTATATTTAATTTGATATATTGAATAAATTTGTATTCTTTAGCATCAAACTGAATTGGTAAAGGAACTTCCTCTGCAAGTCTTAGCAACTTAAAAAAGATTTTATTTTTTGGTTACTATACCAAAACAATATAGCCCCTTCAAAAAATGAATAAAGAACTATATTTTTTATGATTGTTGTCATTCCAACATGCCCATCATGGGGTCAAACTAAGACACAAAGTATTTGAGATGATTATTGGGATATCCCATTAAAATTAATATGGAGAAGGTTGGATTCCAAAAATTGGGTGGTGAAGGATTAACATCCAACCTATTAGGATATTACTCTCTCTTCAACTCTATTGGCATGGGTTTCCCCTCTATAACTTTCATCCAAGTATAAAGAGACTCAATAGAGTCAAGTAGTTCTAGAGGAAATGTCACTTGAATCAATGTCTTAGTGGGAGCCATGGGTAGAGCCTCACAAGTTTATCTTTCCTATGTTGGTTATCAATATCTAGATTTAGATTTCCTACAATTTATTTCCTGAAATGAAATCATCTATCCTAGTAGAGGAAAGTATTGATAATATTTTTCCAATGGGATTAGATAGGTTGATTCTTTGGACCCAGACCTAGTTGGATGGTTAAAAATTATCTTATTAGTTGATTAGTTCATTCCCATTGAAGATGTGTCAGAGGAGAGACATTACCCTCTATTTGGGAATTATAATCAACATAAATATTACCCCTCAAGTTGTTAAAAATTAAGACAATTTAAATTTTCAAGTTCAATTTCATATAATGTAAATATTTCCTCAATGGAAAGAGATTAAAATTCCTTAGGTGGTGTGTGTTATGTGTATTTAGCAACACCTTTCCCTTTCTCTATCACAAAATCATGCTGAACATATGGAAACTGAATATTCAATAGAGATCCCAGATTTTTAGACTGCCTTTGGTTCTAGGCATGCACAATTTCTTCATCAGCGTGAGCTATGTATTTGGTGTAAATTTCTTTATTTAATCATTCCACATCAATTTCATTCTTGGATTAATCTTTGATGCTCACAAAAATGAAATTTACCAACACATAGAGCACCATGGGGATAATTTCCTTATCAAAAGGGTAGGTGGAATTGTCTCCTTTTGGGTATCTTTCAAAGGAAAAGCATAGTCTTAATTGGTCTATTCCTTAATTTTAGATATTTTAATCTTATTATGTGGCTTTACATGATCGCCTTGATGAATTATTATCTTGATAGAGTATTTAGTTTCCTTTATCGAATGTTTCTTTAATAAAAAGTATGGATCACATATCAAAAGAAACTGTGGGGATAGTTCTTGTGTCATTGACTGAAATATGGAGAACACCAACTTCCTTGGGGAAGTAGGGGTAATAATTTCCCCAAACTTATAGGATGGGTTTGGATTGATTCCAACATTATCACTTATAGGAGATGATGTGGATTTTATGATCTGAGGGGTATTGGAACCAGTAAAAATGACCCTATCCCTACAGGATGAGGTTACTCCTATAAAAATACTAGGGTATATTCTATTATGGGCATATTAGATTTTTGGTCATTAACTCATGAATGATCTAGATATTACTTCTTTGTAGGGTGGGATATACTTTCCACTGAGGTTTGATATGTGGCTACATGTTTGATCTATCTCAAATGATAGTCTTGGTTGAATTTCTTATCATCTTGATGAAATATCTTATCAATGGCCTATTCTCATCGAGTGTATCATTTTTCAGTTTTAGGAGTATAATTTTTTTTTCTAAAATGAGAAGTTAGAATATGAAGAATAAGGTCTAGAGTCTTGGACTAATGATTAACTTTACAAATTTACTATTTTATCATAATTTTCTGGCTACTAAGAAGCATGGAGTGAAATTCTCTAAATTCACCCCATTCTTTGATGCGTATGTTAGGTGGAGCATCAATGATCATTTAGAAAATATATTTCAAACTAATGTTTCATGACTATTTAAAGTTATCATGATATGTCCATAGATTTAGGTTCTAGAAGACTGAGAAGGTGGATAAGTCAACTTAGTGGAAAATATCACATACTACCATTACATGACATGTGTACTCTCCATAAGAAAAATATTTCATCTTGAGATGGTGGAGAGTCTTTCACAGATTAATGTGTAGATAATGTGTGTATTCCTCATTCTATGTCATTGGAATTTCATATTGGGAGGTTTTCATGGGCCATAACATGACTATTATATTATATTATATTAAACTAATTTATTCCATATGATAATGCCATTATATTTATCTCTATAGAGGGATTACTCTACTTGATCTGACTATAGTGGTCATTTTTCTATTTCCTTATCGATGAGAGAGAGATCATTTGGGATCTTCTGATACATATCAGAGAATATATAGTGTGTGGAAGGCATATATAATGACTATATCTGTAAATATCCCATTGATAGGGGTGAAATAATACTAGTTAAGGATAATACATTGGGTTTGATCAGCCTTGTCTTTTCAAGTGCCTCTTTGTATGATGAAATCCAAAGAGTAATTTCAACATGTTCAGGACCTTCTTGTTGAGAACCATGAAGAGAAATTCAATTCTATCAAGATATGTTATCATAATGAGGACCAAAATAACTTATTCATGGGGGAGGTCCTTTAGGGTAATTAACTTGGATTCTATAGGGAGGACCTTTATAGATGATTTCATAGGGAGGACCTTCATTAATGATCTCTATACTATCATTGAGAGGACCTCCAGGATAAATTATAAGGGGAGGACCTCCAGAACTTTTGATCATGGTGCCATAGAGAGTAACACCATAATAATGGATACCTTCTCCCATTAATGAGGATATATCAGATTCTTGAGTCTTAGTTAAAGATACTAGGGGTTCTTAAAGGATGACAACATTGATTGATGTAGGGATATGATCCTACTCCTAATTTATATATTTCATTTGATGATACTTTATATATCTTAATTTTTTGTAAATTAGGGTCTAATTATCAGTCATTATAAGATTCACAAAGTGCGACGAATAACCCCCATGTGTAAGAACCCTCCTAGGTAACATCTTACCTTTCATTGAAATATACTGATGACTTTCTTGGATAACCACTAGAATATTCCACCATGCCTAGAAATTATGAGAAGGTATATGGATATAATCCCATCATTAGTGTTTAAAAACTTGTATTATGTGCTAAAATTCTTCCTGGATGAGAGTTGGAATGTGGTTCTTATCATAAATGGGTTCCACTAGTATATTCCGATGAGAATTGTATGTGTGGGAAAGGATATGATCCTAAATTTGAGTTGTCATCAGAACATTCTGTATAAGGATATATACTCTTTGGACATTATCACATACTATGTCATGTAGAAGAACAATCATTATGTGATAAGGATTTTATTAATATTCAAAACCATGAATACAAGTTTATTATAAAGTAAAAATAAGTTTGTTCTATGGAACAAACTCTAACATTGCAGACTTCTAGAATATGTTGGTGAGATGTTATGGGGATAGTAAGTATATGAGACTACCTTGAAGTGATTGTTGAAATATAAAATGAATTCCTATTATAGAGGGGATATGATCCCACCCTTGTCCTCATTCCATTTCGAGGTATATCAGCAATCATCGTGAATATGAGTGGGAAAATTTCCCCTCTCTTTGGTATACCACACAAAAACCTAAAAACCGTTCATGGTTGGATTTCCAAATCATCTACACCGATTCCAAATTGTTTACCAGACTATGAAAAAATGGTTCCACTATGGTCATCCTTCCATTCTAGTTCAAAAAATCATAATTGATTCCCCAAATAAAAGATAGTCTCAGTAGGAATATAAATATAATTTATCATAAGTAAACCAATAACATAAAATAAATAATCAAGTCCCAATATCCTTGGTAACTCGAGTATCACCATTAAGGGGTGGTGATCAAGCACCCTCTCATAGAAAACCTCTTGATTCCTGACACATTCTTAATATCCTTTCTACCATGACTCACTCCAAATAACATAAGTATTTCAAAGTTAAGTATTTCACCATAATAAAAAACCTCCATTTGATACCATTTTTAATGAAGCAATCCGGGATACCATCTAAACCAATACCTGAGCTGATTTTCCCCTAGCCCAAAGTGCGCTCCCGATATCCACGGGCCCACGATAAGAACCTGATCATTAACAAAAACTTTTGGTAATGATTTCTCCCTCAAAATATTACAATAATAGATTACAATGTGGAAACACCATAATATATATTAATAAATATATACATATCATAGTACAAAGAGACACTAATAAAAATGAAAGTGGAGAATAATAAAAAAATCTTCCTAGTGGTCCATGACCACCCACCATGTCACAAGTTACCCACCCTTGGTCACCCAAGCATGAACCAACAAAAAAAGGTGAGATCATGAACACATTTTATAAGATAATAAAGGGGTGAAAACACTAAAGGATATAAGCAGGGTGTGAGATAAAGAGACCAGTAGGATTCCCCCAAAGATTCTATGCAATTACTTAATAAGGTAATTCAAATATGCTAAAAACTAAGTACAAATGGAATAGTATGAGTATTAGTTTAAGAATAGAGTTTTAAACATTTATAAAATCATTTACTAAGTGAACCCTATAAAAAAATGGCATTTCACCATTTAAAATCTAAACATTTTCTTGAAAATATTTGAAAATAATTTCACAAGATAAAGTCAGGTAATTAAGAAAATATGAGAATATTAACCTAATATGTAAAGATGGATAAAAATCAATACAATAGATTCAAGGAGAAAAATAACAATAAATGAACCACGTAAAGAAACTTTGATTCCAGATGGTTTAACAACCAAGTAAAGAGATTTACATTTTAAATAAATAGGGTTTTCTTTTCAATAACATATTTAAAAAAATCATGATTTACATTTCATATTGTGGAATAATTATAAACAAATGGATTAATAAATAATTTTATATAAAATAGTTTATATAATTCATGCAAAGAAGTTCTCCTCAATAATGGAATATATTTCAAATACAAATAGGTGATCCACATGGTCATATTCCTAAGAAGGTATGATGGTTATAGAATATAGGCACCCCACACTCAATTTACGATAATATGTACATAATTCTCTTGAACTTAGGTCAAATAGGACTCATCACCATATCCTAAGGGATGTGATGTTCTAATATTAGGTTTTATAATTTTGTAATCCGTAAAGTTTCATCAAAATAGCTCACTAACTACCTATGGCTTTCAAGCAATCTAGTAGAAAACTAGTGATGGGAAATTCATTTTATAAAAAAATTGAATTTATCCCATTATCTATTTCAAATATTCCAATTTTACATTTAAAACCAAAATAGTTTTTTTTAATTAAAAATATGCCTTATTGACCAAAAATAAAACACGTAGGTTTCTATCAAAACTATTTTAATCAATTTTTAAAAATAAGAATTTGAATTCAATTCACCATTCAATTTCACAATATAATTTCACAATTAAGTTCATCAATTAAATTTTCAAAAAAAATCTATCAATTTAATAAAAACCCCCCAATCCAGTGGAATTGGAGTTTTTCACAATTTTTCATAAAATTTCAATTCAAAACCTTTTATACAATTTCAACTTTCAAAAGGGTAACCATTCCTTCTTTCTTTCACAATTAATTGTTAAAATTCCAAACTAGCCATTAAAATAATCATCAATTCATTCCAAATCCTTTTAAATAATTCAATATTCAAAAGGGTAATAATACCTGCTTCCTTTCACAATTCTTCATTAAAATTTCAAATGGGACTTTAAAAAATCATTTATTTAAAATCATACCTAAAGTGTTTAAAGGAGTTATTAAAATTTAAAAATTATTGAATAAATTTTAAAACATGGGTTACACCCTATTTCCATGAAGATAATTTATATATTTCAAATAACCCATGAACACCAATTCCAAAACAGGGGTAAAATAAAAGGGGGTTCTTGGTCATTTAATAAATTCAAGCATTTAGAATTATTTTTAAAATTTCAAATAGTTCAATTCAATTAATTCAAATAATGGAAGTTCATTTTATAAATCAAAACCTAGGACAAAGCCCTCGATTTCACCAAAATAACCTTGAAAATATATTTGAAACTAAAACAATAAAAACATGGAATTTAAAAATTCATAAAAGGTTATATATTTCATGATTATATCCATTTAATTAATGCTATATCCAATTCCAAGGGAAATTGTTCAAAGAATCTTTTATAAGGAATTTCACAGAAGAATTTCATAGAACATATGTTAGAAATTGGGAAACATGTATAAATGAATTTATCTAGAAAAAATTAATTTAAAAAAAATAAAAAGAATAGAAACACCAACTTGGAATAGTAGGAATCCAATCACAACAAATCTAATATGTTTCACCTTTGATGGTGATCACCAGATCTAAGAAGATTTATCTTGGAAGAGAGAGAGAGGAGAACCTAGATATACAATTCCACATCAATCAATCAAGATCCAAAAAAACTCAATGATTTCACAACCTTTAAGAATAAGGAATTATGATAATAAGTGATATCAAATAAAAAAGGGAATAAATCACCTAAATAGAAGATCTCTTCTTCGATTGGAACTTTGATCCACCAAGAGATGAGGTTTGGGAAGACAAAATGGCTCTAGAGGGCTCCAAAAACCTTAAGGATCAGATTGTGATTGATTGGTAATAATTTGGGGTTATTTAGGGGGGGTTTTGGGATTTTAATTTCAATTTTCATTACTTTAATTATTTCATGCACAGTTTCCTAGGTTAATTCACATGGTTAGTGCCAACCAAGTGCAAACCATGCACCTAGAACAGAGCCACTGGAAGTGTTTCATGGTTTGGCAACAAATTGTTTCAAACCATTTTCCAACTGTGTGAACCCCTACTATCCAATATACACACATTGTCAAACCATGCACAAACTATGCAGATGACCAGAAACCTTCAATTTTTTTTGTAAAAACTACAGAAATGACTGATGAAGATACCCAATCTTTGGGTAATCAAATCATTATGTAAAAACACATAAAAATAAGTAATGGGATGTAACACCAATTATACCTAGTTATTATTTTTGGATACACTTAAAATAGGTATCCCCTCTACAAAATCACTTTTCTATTCACTTGTGATGAATCCATATCATATATTCTTGGTCACCTCGTTCATTCAGGATTACCAATTGGGAAAATAATATTTCCCAAAATACCTTGCATAAACTAATCATCTAATGAAAACTCATTACTGGGTGGTACCCCACTTGGCTTCCTCCACATCCTCCTCAAATATATAATTAGGTTACAAACACTAGTGTATACCTCATTGATCATATAATCACTTAATAAAAGGAATCTATCGAATTTCTCTCTATAACTAATCATGTCCCCATGGTAGTCATGATCGTGAAATCCTTTGATAATGTTGGTTTCTATAGGGTTGATGTGAGTGAGACCTCCCCTATCTTATATTTTTCATCTTGTCTTCCAATGTTTCAAGTTATCAAACCTTATTCTATTTAATGAGTCATGCCTAAATGGGCCTCTTCATTAGGTGTAAGTCTCCATCATGATCTCATTGATGATTTCATCACTATGATTCATCAATATTCTAGGGACATCCACAATAGTCCTCTTACATGGTCTAAGACCCAAATATTATATCCTTCACCTGATTCATAGATTGGGTTAGGTATCTTTGGGAAACATCCATGCATGCGGGACATACCATTGTCTATGTTATATGTGTACAATCCCCAACTAATTTCATTTGAGGCTATCTTTCCTAAGTGTTTGGTCGACATTCTCTATTTAACCATCAGCCAAAGGTATGGAGACACATGTTTGGGCCTCCTCTTCATGTATAAGTATTTATCATGCCCTCATTTATGATCTCACATTGATGATCTTCCAATGAGCTATCTGTATCAGTGAATACCATACATAATCCCTGACTTCTCTTCACTAGTTCATATCCCCTATGAAACCATTCCTCAAATAGTCATATTACATAAGAGCTGTCATTCCTCAAAGGTTCATATTTCTAGTGAGATAAACCAGGAAGGGTATCCTAATGCATATGTCCCACTCACTCCTTTATTGTCACTACTTACTAACATAAACTTCCCCAAAAAACAATGTTAAAATGCATGGTTAATGTCTTAGTTTCATGATGTAAAATTTCACGACAACATCCTTACTACATGTTGTCAAACTACATATTATGGTATGATCAAATTACCTTAAATAGTGTGATCTGAAATACATGGGATTTTATTTCTATTGACTAAGATGTGTAGCATGCCTCTATAATGTTCGATCCCAACATCCAAAACCATACCTTCATTGGGTCATATTCCCTATGATGGCATATCCTAAAAGGTCAATATCTTATAAAATATATTCATACCTTCTCTAGTTTAGTTATCAAAAAATATGATCAACCAAGAAGGGTCGATCATGTTTCAGTCCCACATCGACCATTACTATGAATCATTCACATAATAAGTCCTTAATGAATGACGTTAAACTTCAGGGTTCAATCCTGTTCACATGACCTTAAAAGGTATAACATGTTTCATTTAGTATAATTGTACTATGTGGGTTCTAATTAAAATCATAGGGATGCATAGGTATCCCATTTCATAGGCCTGATCCTAACTCTACAAACACTCACTGAATCCCTTGATGGAAATACATCCTAGAGTGATAGTATATGTGTCCTTCCATCAAAGAATCACTAAATAATATGTGAGAAATGGTGAATTTCTAATATATATAGATGTTCACATCAATGGATAACCTCTTATACATATATATGTTTATGTCAATGGAGAAACAATGACACATACATATGTTCACATCGATGGAGAACCACTAATGCATATAGCTGTTAACATCCACACATTCCATTGATTGAATCACTAGCATAGTGATAACCAGTCCCATTCTAGGATTTGGGAAGGATTCAAAAATTTTAATTATATATATAATAGATTCCTAAAGTGGGTAATAATTTCCCCCAATAGGATGTGATTATCTCGGCCTCACATCCTCTCAAACAATGTGTAACCCAAGAATCACTAGTAAAATCCTATCATCCACATAACATTGTAAAGAATGTATGTGTAGACTAAAAAAAGATACACAGTGTACACCAAGAGACTAAGCAGTGAACCCGATATGAGTTTTTTACCCATGAAATTTATCAATTGGGCAAGTGTTACTTGTGATGTTTCACAGATGGTTTTTTTAGTTTCCTTTTTTCAAGAATTCATTAATAGTTCCCTTTAATAGAAATTAATAGAATAATCATCAATTGAACAATATTATTCTTCATCCATCATGAAGGTTTTATCCCCAAAGACCAGGAGAACATTGACATTGATGAAAAATATTCAACAAGAAGTCATTAATGCACTAGTATGGGAGTACCACCTCAATAGTTCCATCCCCACCATGTATGTATCCAAGGAGAGACTCTAGGAGATTATTCCTTATATTAAATCTCATTAATAGAAGGCTATGATAAACCCATTAGTGCCTATTTCTACAACAAACCATTTTGGGATCCTATCCCTAGAGCACAAAAACTCTAGCCTTCCTTATCTCAGGTAGGTGGATATGGAGGAAAACCATGTCCTCACCATCACCCATGAGCTTCCCAGGAATGATCCTACCAGCTATCACTATAACGAATGTTTCACAACCCCAACACTTCTAGAACACACTGTGGGAGCCACCTTGGACACTTGGCCTTGGGAACCCCAAAGGAGATCCCTTAAAGGGTAGAAGACTGATGAAACCATAAGATGGTATTATATCCTCATTTCCACAAAAATAACTCACCAACATATCCTAGAAGTATTCAAATAGTAGGCTCATATCCCTAATTACACCTTCTGTTCCTATCAATATATCCTAGAAGTTAAAAAAGAGGAATGTCAGAATATCCTGGAATCAACCAGGGAGTTTCCCCATGTCCATGCTCCCACTAATGAATCCATTCAACCAGTAATATCATATTATTTATCATGCATATGAATCCATTTAGTATATCCTAATTTTAAGTAGAGTATTGGTATGTTCTCCTATCATTATTCCTATTGTATAATCCCATTTGAATATATTGATGGAAATTGAAAGGAAGGTTTGTATCCATATTCACATCTTAAAAAACTATTAGCATATCTAGAAGTAGTTTAAGAATATAGCCTTTGGAGTTTTTTGATAAACGTTTTTGAGGCTGGTGTGTGGTTTACCAGCCCATATGACCAAGACTTTTTCATTTATAGTTTGGTTCTAATCTTGAAACCTTATCCATTTCCTTACAAGTGATTTCACTTATGGGGGGTTGGTTATTTAGGTTATGGATTTGGGTTGTTTCATGCTCTTATTTGGTTGTTTCAAATTTAATAACTTATTAATAATTATAAATCCCTTATGAAAACTAAATTGTGTCTTTAAAAATGTTTTGTTAAGTACTTTGAAAACTATTTTCAACAACCAAAAAAATGAGTTTTATAAAATTCTTGGTTTAGAAAACTAATTATGAAAGATTCTTATGTGATGTGATAAAATAATATTTTAAGGATAAATTTTGGATTTTAATGGATTTAAATGGATTTTTTTTGGTTAATTGGAAAAAGGGTTAATTATATTCAATCCATGGACTAATTTAAAACTACAAGTAAAGGTTTTTTGAAACTATGATTGATTTATAGCAAGATAAATTAGTTTGAATAGAGAGAGTAAGGTTTTATAAATGGTGAAATGATGTGCATTTTAAAATCAATAAAGTTTTGATTAAAATGGGTTTTGATATTTTAAAACCATATGTTCTATTTTTGAGTGTTCCTTGATTTCTGAGTTTTTATGATTCTATTTTTTGATGTTTAGAAATGTCTCCCAAAAATTTATTCAAGAAAGATAGAATGTTTTTCCAACAGTTTAGTCCTTGGGGTAGTTTTTCAGGTTTTCCATATGTAGAATCCCTCATCAATGACTGTACCCAGAATCTATATCGAGTGGTGGAACTAGAGACTTTCAATCCTTTGAATACCATCCTTGAATTACTATATTTTCATCTACCTTATTATAAATTCAAATAATGTTACCTTGACGTAGTAAAGTGGCTTGAAGATTTTTTGTGATATTTCATCCTATAAAAAATCTTAATACTTTGATGGTTAATTATATAAAATATTTACTTGAGGGACATAGTTAGAAGTGGTGGAATTTTGTAATTCCCCATTTTCTACATGAATTGATATCTTGGAAATCCTTTAATTCATCATTCATTCGATCACAATATCCTGAGTAGTGAAGAAGGATAAATTTTCCGAGTTCTTGGGTTTTGGTCAAGATGAGTTATCAGTTGTGGAGTATTCCAAGAAGTTCTCACATTTGGTATGTTTCATACCTGATGTTGTTGTTAATGAATTCATTAAGGATGAATCTTTTATAGTAGGTCATCACCCAGTCCTTGTAACTATCATTCCTGCGGAATGGTTGATCTCTTATCCAGAGATTCTTGAAAGGGACTTTTCATCTTAAGTGGAGATAGTAAAACAATAATAATAGTTAAATTTCACATTCCAAATCGAGGAAGTCTAGTATCCTTTGGAAAAGAAGAGGACTACCATGTGTTCCCAATTTGGAGAACCTAGTCATTCAATGAAGTAACGTTTGAAATCTCTAAAGGTTTGTAGACAATGTGGTATATGAGGTCACCTATATAGATTTTGTAAGTTGTTATACCAAAAATGGAAAATTTGGTCATGAATATTAGATACTAACTATGGGGAAGTAGATTATTCATGATAATAGGGTTCTAGCCATAGGCCTCGTAGTGAATCTTTTCACAGAGTGAAGGATCTTATGGTTTTGAAATTTTTGTTTTCGATGTAGGAGTGGAAACTTTTTGAGTTTTCTTTCATGTGGATTTCCTATTTTTGGAAAATTTTTATTTTGGGATATTTATTATGGTATCTTGTGGAACTTGGTTTTGATAATTTTTGGATTACTGATGTAATAATGGTTTCCTTTTATTGATATCTCTATTGTTGTTCCTTGGTGTCCTCTTATTTTTAATTGATGGTTAGAGCTCAATTTTCTCACGTTGGATGATCTCCCATGGGAGAGTGTAGTGACCTATAGTACATTGGCCTTGATGTTTAATCTATTTCCATTTTGACATGGATAGAACTTGGGAATGTGTAGGGGTAACTAGGGCGATGTTGATTTTTGATATACCAGTCACATGGTGGTGCTGTCATTTTTTAATGAGTTTATAAAGGTATGAGGATTGGTTTAAAAAATCCTAGGTTACCGTTGAGTATTAACCCATGGTAGAAATCCTTGTCAGTTCTTAACATTTATTTTGGATATTTGATCATTGATTTTTCTCCTTAGGGAACAATTTAATTATCTTCTTTTTGTATAAGGGATGTTCTTTTCTTGTGTTACACCATTTTGGTGAATCATTAAATGGAGGGGATACCTATTCTAGGTGTCTAATTATTCTCTAGTTTTGGAGACGTGTGATGATCTTGGTGTGTTGATATTGGAGTCTTGTGTGTTTTTAAACTTTGGATGAGTCTCAATTCTAGATCATGGACCTTCCACCTCACAAGATGAGTAGGGGATTTCTTTTTATGTCATCATGTTTTATCTTTTGGAATGGATTATTTCTAGGAAAATAAATTCCTATGGTTAGGAGGTTGTAGCATATTTTTACCTATTTTTATGTGTTTTTAACCAATTATTTTATTACCCAATGATTGGGTATCTTCATGGGTCATTTTTGGAGTTTTTCCGGACTTTTTAAAGGTTTCTGGGCTTGTTCTCGGTTTTCACATGGGTTGAGCTTGATTTAAAAAATTGTGTAGCCTGGATAGTAGGGGTTCACATGGTTGGAACAAAATTTGACAAAGTGTGCATCCAAACTATTAAACACTTCCAGTGTCTCTGTTCAGGGCTCATGGTTTGAGCATGGTTCGCACTAACTGTGTGACTTAACCCATGAAACATTTCACGCGATAATTAAGTTATGAAAATTATAATTATAATATTAAAACTCTCTAAATAACCCCAAAATCTTCCCACTCATTCATAATACAATACCTAGGGTTTTGGGATCCCTCTAGATCCATTTTGGCTTCCCAAACCTTATCTCTTAGCAGATAAAAGAACCAATTGAATTATAGATCTTCTATTTTGGTGAGTTCTTATCTTATTTTCTTGGATATACCTTATCCAATTGATTCCTTATTCCTAAAGGTTGTGAAAGGATTGAGTTGTTTTGGATATTTATTGATTTATGTGGAATTGTATATCTATGATATCCTCTATCTTTTTTCAAGATAAATTTCTTAGATCTGGTGATCTCCATTGAAGACGACACATCTTTGATTCGTTGTAGTTGGATTCCTAATATTCCAAGGAGGTGTTTCAATACTTTTCTTAAATTTTTTAACTAATTTTTTCTAGATAAATTCATATATACATGTTTCCTAATTTCTAACACATGTTCTATGAAATTAATCCTTGAAATTACTCCTAAAATCTTCCTTGACCAATTTCCCTTGGAATTGAATATGTAATTAATTGAATGGATATAATATTGAAATATAAAACTTATTTATGAATTGTTTAAATTCCATGTTTGTTTGGTTTTATTTTCAAATATATTTTAAATTGAATTTTGATGAAATTGAGTGATTTGGCCTGGGTTTTGATTTATAAAATGAATTTACATGATATTAATTAATTAAATTGAACTATTTGACATTTTCAAAAATAGTTTTAAATGTTTTAATTTATTAATGACCAAGAACCACATTTAAATGATTCTAACTTTTTTCATAATTTGTGTTCTTAGGTTATTTGAAATAAACAATTTATCTTCATGGAAATGGGGTGTAAACCCATGTTTTGAAATTTATTCAATTCTTTTTAAATTGTAATACTCCCTTTAAATTATTTATTAATTCTTTTAAAGAAATTATTATTTTAAAGGATTGTTTGGAATTTTAATGATGAATTGTGAAAGTAAGAGTGTATTATTACCCTTTTGAATATTGAATTTTTAAAAGTATTTGGAAAGAATTGATGATTGTTTTAATGGCCTCGTTTGAAATTTTAATGATGAATTTTGAAATAAAGTGGGTATGGTTACCCTTTTTGAATGTTGAAATTATATAAAAGGGTTTTAATTGGAATTTTATGGAAAATTGTGAAAAACCCCAATTCCATTATATTGGGGGTTTGTTATGAAATTAACAGAATTTTTTGAAAATTTAATTGTTGAATATAATTGTGAAATTGAATGGAAAATTGATTTCAAATTACTATTTGTAAAAATGGATTAAAGTGGTTTTTATTGAAACCTTAGGTCTTTATCTTGGTGGAAAAATCATGCTTTTTTATTAAAAAACCTATCTTGGTTTTTAAAAGTGAAATTGAAATATTTGAAATAGAGAATAGGATGAATTTCATTTTTGTTATAAAATGAATTTCTTATCATTGATTTTGTACTAGAGAACATCCTTAGGCAGTTAGTGATCTATTTTGATGAATCTTTACAACTTAGAACATTATAAAGCCTAATATAAGAACATCACATCCCTTAGGAAATGGTGAGGAGTCCTCTTTGACCTGAGTTCAAGGGACTTATGTACATACTGCCAGAACTTGAGTGTGGGGTCCCTATAGCCTAGAATAATCATACCTTCTCAGGCATATGACCATGTGGCTAACTTTTTTGTATTTGAAATATATTCTATTTTTGTTGAGAACTATTTTACATTCCTTGTGAATTTATATAAACTGTTTTATATAAAATGTTTTTTAATCCATTTGTTTAAAAACATTCCATCATTTGAAATTTAAATCATGATTTTTTTAAACCTAATATTAAAATGAGAAAACTATTTATTTAAAATGGAACAATATTTACTTGGTTGTTAAACCATATGGAACTGAATTTTCCTTGCTTGATTCATTTATTTTTATTATCCACCTTGACTGTATTGTATTGATTCCTATTCTTATTTAAATATCAGGTGAATATTATCATGTTTTCTTAATTACCTGACTTTAGCTTGGGAAATGGTTTTCAATGATTTTCAAGAAAATGTTTAGTTTTTAAATATTGAAATGGCATGTTTTACAGGTTTAGTTTAATAAATGATTTTTAAATGTTTTAAAAATCCATTCTTAAACTAATCCACACAGTCTTACATTTTTAATCCTCTTTCAGAATATCTGAATTAAGTTATGATTTAATTTCATAGATTCCATTTTGGAATCATACTGGGATTTTTAGGTCACACCCTGCCTTTAAATTTTGGTGTTTATATCCATTTATTATCTTATAACAGGTTTTCTTGCTCTTACCTTCCTTTGTGGGTTCGTTCTTGGGTGACTAAGGGTGGGTGACTTGGGACATGGTGGGTGGTTGTATACCACTAGGAGGTGGGTTTTTGTTGTTATTTACTACTTTTTGTTTTATTAGTGTTTATTTATACTATCATATGTATGTATTGATTAGTATATATCTGATTACTATTACACATTGTGCTTTATTATTATAATACTTTGAGGGTGAAATCATTCCCAATAGTTTTTGTTAATTCCCAGGTTCTTGTCGCCAAACTGTGGAGATCTAGAATGCTCTTCGGGTTAGTGGCGAATCAGTATTGATGGTATCCTGGGGTGGTTCGTTACAATTTTGAACCCTAAAGTATGACTATCAGGAGTGTCACACTAGTGTAAGACTAGGGAGAGTGTCTCCATTATGAAAGACTAGGGTGGAGTGGCAACCCTAGTGGAAGGCTGGGTGAATTGGTCACCATAGTGGAAGGATCAGTGAAGTATTTTACTTAGTGGAAGGATGAGTGAAGTGGTCACCCAAGTGGAAGTCTGGGTGAAGTGGCCTTATTAGTGAGGCTGGGTGAATTGTTCACCATAGAAATTATAGGTTGAAGTGTACTCCCCAGTAAAATAATAGGGCAGAGTGTTCTCCCTAATGCTATACTCCTGAGGTTAGCTAGGTGCATGGATCCTTAGTGTAGGTCCCTCAAGATGATATCTTCACCCTAGTATTAGATGACTGGGGGTTAATTGGACTTCCATGAAGTTTTTTATCATTTTAAAACTATGGGTAACTTAATTAACCTAGTTTCTGGTTAATTCCCTAGGTTCATTCCCATGTAATAGGTCACCCAAATGGGTCAAGTATACTTGGGTGTAGAGAGATTCAGGTGTCACTTGATCTTATCAAAAGGTTTTAATGAATGAGATCAAGAGGAAAAAATGAAGACCCATGGGGCCTATTTATAATAAAATTTAGCGGGTCTTAGATCATGAAGGATAGACACTATGGTGGTTTACATAGGTGATTAGAGTATGTATAATGGGCATGCTTGTTGATATGGGATACAACATGGGTGTGCTATTGGTCATGGTACAAAATAATAGAATGTGGGTCACCCATGCACTTGTCAGTAGAGCACTTAATGTGAAAACGATGAACCAGTTTACTCGACATTTACTGAACCCGGTTGGCCACATGACCTCAAGTGTGCCTCTCTGTATGCTAGAGGCTGTCATCTCGGAGTGAGGGTACATAGTGGAATAGTGGGGAGACTATACCCTCATGACCAAGATGTAGTATAGTGGTAATATCATAATAATCAATGATAGAAGAATAATAAATAACTTAGTAATGGAAGAATAAATATCCAGTATATAAATTAACAAGTAGTCTCATCTAATAGTTTCATATAAAATAATGATCATGACATTCTATAAAAGAGATATTAATACATGGTAACATGAATCCAGTATGATACATGTATCAAAAGGAAAAAATACCAAAACAAACTCTCCTAAATATCATCATGATCATAAGGAATAGTCATATGCTCCTTTGGTCCTATGCACAAATCAATCAGGAATATGTAAGCAAGTTATTTATTCTATCCCTACTTGCGTTCATAAAGTCTATATGGGTACCCAATGATGGCCCAAATAAGTTGTGAGATAACACTCAATAGGCCACCACCAATGGTGTCTATAAAAAATCATATCCTTTCATATAAGCTAATTAAGTATGCATATATAATAGGTGTACAAGTAAAATAGTATAAGCGATGCTATCTAGTCTATCAGGTCTCACTACGGTCAAGAAAATAAATCGTAAGGCTATATATAAAGCATAAAAAGCATAAAAAATAATGGTCTACACTATGTAATCAAGTTTCAAGCCTATATGGTCCAGGTTTCAAGGTGTAGTAATGTCCAAGGAAACTATATACACTAACTAAAATCAATAAACAATATCCAGGGAGTATAAATGTACAAGGCATCCTAATATGTTGACTAAATGGGAACCAAGGAGTAGAAATGTCCAAGTTATACTAAAGGGTCATGAAAATTGGATCAAAGGAGTATAAATGTCCATGTAATCCTATAATGTCAAGTAAATCAGTTAAAATGGACCCTTGGAGAATAAAAGTCCTAGGAATCCAAGTAATCTAGATATATAGGGGATTGAAGAAGTAGAAATGTCAATGGAATCCCAATATGATTATCAGATTGAAGGAGTATAAATGTCTTGGTCATCCTAATATGACTATTAGATCCAAGGACTAGAAATGTCCTAGGAATCATATCAAGTCAAGTAAATCAGATACAAGGACGAATTTATGGATATTGTAGCAGTGCTGTAGTGGGGCACTGCAGAAGCATTGTAGCAGTGGTGGAACTGTAGTAGCGGTGAAACTGTAGTGACAGAGGTACTGTAGCAGGGCACTGTAGTGGTGTTGGTACTATAGCAGTACTATTCACCGAAGGGCCCTTTGGGAAAAAATGGGCTTTCAAGACTTTTATGTAGACCACTTTGCCTTGGGCCTCCAGGCTATGTAATGGGTCTCCATCTACCCAGTCAATGAGATCTTTGTTTTAATAATAAAATGAGGCTTCGACCCCAACCTTTAAAAAATTTGTATAAGAAATGATAACAATTCAAGTGAGTAGGATCTAAGGAGTATTAATGTCCAAGTCATCCAAGAAAACAAGATCCATGGAGTAAAAATGTCCATAGCATCCAAATATGGTCATCAGATCCAAGGAGTAGTAATGTCCAAGGCATCAACACCAATTATTTCACAAATTCATTAACAATTCATTTAAATATTTCACTAATACCTTCATGATAATAAAAAAATAAAGGGATTATCCATTTATACCTTTTGATCACAATTGAAATGGTTCTTAAAACCTTTAACAATTCATTTTAACACCTCATTAAATTATCAATTATACAAGGTAAGCTCATCACACCCTGAGGGTGGAATAAAAACAATATAAAGGTAGAACTTAGTCCATGGGTGGTTCAAGTTGAGGTCAGAAACCTCCAACATTGATGAAAGGTGTCAGTGGCATGTCTCAACATGTTTATATCAATTAACATAGAAAGAATCACCTAAAGGTTCAACATGTGGCACAAAATCATCTAGATATAAGAATCAAAACATTGAGGGAAAATGTATAGATCACTTACCTCATATTTTTAGAGGAACACACATCTAGTTTTAGCCTCAAATTTGATCCAATTCATAAGAAAATGGAAGAACAATCAAACAACCTAAAAATAGGGCATAAGATCCTACACCAAAATAGCATTGCTGATAGTAAAGAAAACAAGAAAAGGTGAAAGAGGAATATATTACTCACTGATATGGATCCAATGAGCTGAATAGATCTCTAATCAGAGTCTGGATCATGGAGTTACACCATAGTCTAGATTTAGACTTGAAGAAGGTCACCCGATAGAAGAAGGAGTGGTTATAGCTAGAGAAAAATAAAAGGGAGGATGAGGTTTAATCATTTATGTATTAAGGGTAAAATGGTTATTTTCCCTCAAAATACCATGTCACATTGTTTAGATAAATATTTGGACAAACCATGTACCAACCATGCACACCTCTCTATCTAAGAACCCCCTTTCACAATTATATCGCATGGTTAGAAAAATTATGAGCTGACTATGCATTTAGACTTTATTAAAAACTAAAAGTGGTTCACTTGGGAATGAATATCTGGTTAGGTAGATTCCTCAAACCGTGCAGCCTTGGATAGTGGGATGGACCACCCCACATAGTTTACTCAAACTGTGTGGTTTGGGTGGCACAATTTCTACTAACCATGTGACTCAGATTCCTTTTCCAAAAACATAGGCTTTAGGCTCCAAACAAGCCCTAGCCACCCTCATTCCTCTATAGAATCACTATGAATCCACAATAGGTCAAAAATAAGGAAAAAATACAAATAAAATGGTTCCATACCTCACATAAAAGACAGTATCTTATAAAATTCAATTCTTAAAGAAATCCATCCCCAAATTTCCCTTACAAGGGTGGTCAAGTATCATCCAAGAATAACTCTAGACACTGGGAACATATGTCCACCTCCTGAACCCAAGTCTTGTTCTATACATGACTATATTGGAATAACACCCATAATAGAGGAACTGACCAGTCTCAGAGAACCTTCATGTCTTAATCTACAATATGGAATAGATGATCCTCAGAGGATGCATCAACCTCCAACTAAACCTCATATGGATGATGAATATGTGATAGATCATAATGATATCGTAAAATTTGATATTTGTGGAAGATGTTGTTCATGGAATGATACCTCTAAGGAAACTACAACTGATATAATACCATCCTAAAACTCTCCATAATTTCAAAGGGACCAACTTAACAAAATGATAACTTCCCATTCGTATGAATCCTTTTATACCCCAGTCTATGTACAAATCACAAGAAAACCCAACTCCCCACCTCAAACTCTAGTGGTTGACAGTGAATATTGGTGTATGAATTCTATCAATATTTTGTTTTAGACATCTACTTCATGATAAGATGAACATGTTTTTAAGTCTCCTGAATGAGACAAGGAACTAGTAGAACTTCCTCCCCTACCTATAATTAACACAAGGGTGATGAAATTTGTAACAAGTAGGTCGCGATAACAACACATACACCCCACCTTAACATGGATATTAGATCCTAGCCCTCCAGGTACCATTAATTTACCTACAAATATGTTCCCCCCTACTTGGGTATCACCCACGTTCCTGAACGGATTATCAGACTAATGACTGTCCTTAAAGTCCAACACATGTTCTTTCTAGTGTTATTTGTCATCAATCATACACAATGTGGGAAACTTCCTAGAAGGTCACCCATCCCAATCACTACTCCAGATCAATCACACTTAGTTGTGGAGTTCTAATCACATAGGATCCTGAAAAGAAAGTTTCACCTTATTGACACGAGTAATATTATTTATTATTCTAACCCTTTAAAATTATGGGGTGTTACATTCACCCCCAAATGATTCATACCATTTACTATTTTAACTCTTTAACATTATGGGGTGTTACATTCACCCCAGTTTAGATCATAACATCCTCGTTGTTGACCTCATATCTCAACCCAGGAAGTTCCACCGCACATAAGGTTGGGTTACTTCTCTAATAGAAATGTTACATCTGGGTCCCTCTAACAGCACAGACAAAAAACCTTAACATGGATGTTAGGTCTTGGCCTGCCAGGTACCACCATTTTCCCACTAGACTCACATGTTCTTTTTCATTTTGCTTTTTCCTCACTCTCACACACCCTAGGAAACATACAAGAAGGTCACCCATACTAATCACTACTACTGATGAATAACACTTAAATATGGAGTTCTAATCAGGTTGTATCCAAAAAATAAAGGTGCACCTTGTTGTCATGATTCATATCATTTAGTCTTTTAACCCTTTAACATTTTGGGGAATTACAACATGGCCTACCATATAAGGCCTCAAAAGAAGCCATATATATGGTCACATGGAATCTTTTATTATAATTTAACATATATTGGGGTATATGTCTCTCCTAATAACCCCCAAAGTCTAGGATCCATGAATAGATCATGTGTTCTAGAATTATTATTGTACACTACCATCGTTCTGTGGGTGATTGGATATACTTAATAGTAATTGTGAAACGAATGCCCTCTAAAACCCCTAATAGAATCATTATGTAAATTGATAATCTCTACCCGATATGATAGAATGTAGAATCCCATGGGGGTGTATGATCTCATGAATGTAAATCCTTCTAAGCTCATCCACTAAAAAAATCTCCTGAATAGGAATAAAATGGGTGACCTTGGTATACCTTTCCATGATCACCCATATAACGTCACCACCCAGAGGTGATTTAGTAAGGCCTATCATGAAATAAATGGTTCTTTTGTCCCATTACCACTCAAGAATATGCAATTATTATAAAATAGCTTCTATTCACCAGTTTTTCTCCTTCACCTGCTCAGAGGTTGAACAATGTGTAACGAACCTAGATATCTCCCACTTCATCCCCAAACACTAGTATTAATGGCGTAAGTCATGATACATCTTAGAATGTCCAGGATGAACATCACATATAGAGGCATGTGAATCTCACATAAACTCATCTTAGATATTCGTAGGAACCCATACATGTCTATGGATATGAAAGATCTCATCCTCATAAACAATCCATACAGGAGGCAGGTTATCACCTGCAATGGTCTCTCATAGGACCAAGCCCTTAAAATATGATAACAATCTCATCTTCAATCTATCTAGAAGATTGTAAGTCATTTCAAAATATCAGAGATAATTCTTCCCATTAGTATCCCACACCTCCAAGTGTATCTCTGAAAATAAGGCCCTAAGCCGCCACTCATTGCTGGCCTCCTAAACTGCATGTAACTAAGTCTTCCTACATAGTTCATTGACAACTACATTTATCTTTATAGGTGTATAAGAAATTTATAATCCAAAGGAATGAATTTATTTAACCCCACTTCATTTCTTGATATTTATGTCATGCTGTGTAAACATGTAATTGAGGATTTTGGGGTCCATGTACACCACAAAATGATCCCCAACTAAATAATGCCGCCAACACCAGAAGACCTAAACCACAACAGCTAGATCAAGATCATTATTTGGGAATTTATTCTCATGTTTCCTCAATTGAAGAGACCCGTATGTCATGACTCACTCCTCCAACATCAGATTTACTCATAGTCTGATACCTAATGCATCACAATACATTATATAACTTCTTCCCAGCTCAAGAAGAACCAAGAATGGTGATAAATTCAGTTTCTATTTCATCTCCTGAAATACTACCTTATATATATCTAACCATAAAAACCTCACACCCTTCTTAGTCAAGATCATAAGAGGTGATATTAAGCATGATAAGTCATGTATGAAGAACCTGTAATATCCAACTTGCCCTAAAAAACTATGTATGTCAAAGATGCTCTTGAGAGAATCCTAGGAAACTATAACTCTCACCTTCTCTAGGTTAATTGATACTCCCACCTATGAGAAATATAACCAAGGAAGTGAATCTTATACATCTAGAAGTGTCCCTTAGTGAGATTGACATATAATAGATTATACCTCAGTGTATCCAACATGATCTCAAGATGATTAGCATAGTCATGTTGAGTTAGAGAATACACTAAGATTTCATCCATCAAAACCACCACAAACAAATTCAGATAGGGATGGAAAACCCAATTCACCAGTTCCATGAAAACTCATACCACGTTCGTGAGTCTGAACAACATAAAAATATAATCATATAGACCAAAAATTCTATTAAAACCTACATGAGGCATGTATTAAGGTTGAACGAACACCTACTGATAAACTTATAACAAATTAATCTTCAAAAACACTCAACCTCCTAAAACTTGGTCGAAGAGATCATCTATTTGAGGTAAAGAAAACCAGTTCTTAACTTTGAACTAGTTAAACATTCAGTAATCCTCACATAGACAAAGGGTTCCATCCAGATTCTTGGAAAAAATTATTGGTGAACCCCAAATAGAAGTATCGGATTATATAAAAACCTTTTCTTCTAAGTCCTCTAGCTAACTATTGATATCCTACAACTCTGTAGTAGCCATACTATAAGGAGTAATCGATACTGGTGTAGATCATAACACTATATCAATGAAAAAATATAACTATCTATTAGGCAGTAGTCCTGAAAAGTCATCCAAGAAAACAACCTTTAAATAATCAACCACTGGATGAAAATATTCTTAACGTGATCCCTGATCGTACAGATATAAACAAGAAATATGGTCTATCATTACAACTATCCCAAGATTCTTGGTTCTATCTTATATCTCATGGGAATCCAATTCACCTTTGTGAATAAAAAATCTAACCTCTAGTGATGTGAAGGTCACCCTACAGTGATACAAATTAATGTAAGCACAAAAGAGAACCAACCAGTCTATCCTAAGAATAAAATTAAACCCTATCATCTCGAGGATAAAGAGGTCTTATAAAAATAGAAACCCATTGATCTCAATGGGGAACTCCCTGGACTGGCATATAATCTCTCATTGAATTCCTAATAGTGTATCATGTTTCATCACACCACTGTAAAACTAAACATTTCCCACAAGACTCTCCACAACTAGAATAGATATAAAGCTATGAAAAACACCAATATAAAAAAGAAAAGATACTAATGTAGTGGCTTCTAGAATAGTACCTCTCAATTTTTAAAGTCTGACACTCTATTCCTTAGGTATCGACTATACTGTATATATATGGCCTAAATTACGACCCTAAGATATAGCTTGACTACACTGTGAAAGTCCACTCTACTGTTACTATGAATCAGGTGTCTCACTACCACAACCACAACTACCACCTTAGCCGAACTGGCCAGTTTTACTCCAGATCCCTACTTGATAAGAATCTATTGACCCCTCTCCTAAATGTGTAGTTGGTGAAAATCCTATCTCATTGGATGCTGGAATAAATTTCCTAGAAAACTACCGTATATGGCCCATTCTACCACATGTTTTCCACTCAAATAGGTATCTATCACACTAGATCCTCATATATCCCTATCTCTTACACTGGTGATAGAAAACATAACTACCAACACTCATACTCTAGTTGGTATTCCACTCATGAGATACCTTGAAGTGTCTCTTCCTATAACCTGACACATAACCACTGGGTTGAGAAGCTGATCTACACTACTCTTCACCCCTATCTTTCCATAGGTTATGTTTAGTGGTCAACATCTAATTTACTATTTTTAAAATATTTCTAAGACAAAAAACATTCAACTATGATTGGATTTCATACATGATACCTTCCTTAGATTTATTAGTTTTCGATAAATCATCTCCTAACAAAATAGGTGTGAAATGTTGGAGATCTATAAAATGGGAAGAATAGTCCATGAATGATAATGTTCCCTGCTCTAGATGCATAAAATCTCATTATCTATTGGAGATAAACATATTCAGATATAAATAGTCATAAAAGGATTTCTATAAATCTTTCTAATCTATATCCCAATGACGATCCATCTGAGTAATCACATCCCACCATATCTTGGAAGAATCCCATAAAATATGTGTAGTGATATTCACTCTCCTTGAATGGTCTGCATGAAATTTAGAAAGCCAGTTTAGAACTAGGACTCAACACCTATATCTAGAATAACATGCGGTTCGTCCATAGGAACTTCTTGAGGTTCTACTGGCATCCCTTGGACCACCGCCTCCATAGCATGGTCATTACCACCCTCCCGACACACAACTGGAGGCCATCACGGTGGAATATATCTACAAATTCCAAGTTCATGTATCATTCAAGGTTCTATAACTACAAGATCTAAAAATAGGATAAGAAAAATCCTTCCTTAGATAATTCAAACCCATATTAATTCTCATAATTCCAGGTCTAGGTGACATAAAATTCATAATAACGCATGATATATTTCATAATTCCCATTACTAAGGTTGGGTCAGGGCCATGTTCTATACTATAAGTTAGGGGTTCTAGTATACAGAGTTTCAATTGAAATCTATAAAAGAAAACAGCCTTTAAATTGGAATTGGAATCCCTATTTAATGGAAAACTTTTTATTTTAGAATTAAATTTTATTTAAATTAATTCTCATTTATATAAAAATTCTCATTAAAAGGTTGAACTATATGGATCGATACTTCCAATTTATAAGGACCCATACACCTTATAAATTGAAGTTTTGTTTCTATTTAATCCCAACCATTCATTTATCAAGTCCCTACATGAAATGTCTTCACAATTCCATGGATATATCAATAAGGCACCAAAATATGCTGCAAGAAATGTACACAATAATTTAAACATGGCATGGTATAATGCATGAAATATAAATCCTAGAGTTCCTATAATGATTCACGTTGTAATATCTTCTATCTATATCAGGACAAGTGTAAAAATACATAATAAAAAAGAACATAAAACATTAAGTGAATAACCCAATGGTGAAGTAAAATCAACTATAGTAGGCATAAACCAAAATAGGATATCCCATCCCAAGCAATTTGGAATTTTCATATACATGGGTTAGCTACTTTCTGGAAAAACTGATTACTAAATTATTAAACCTTTTTAATCACCTATCTAATATTCCAAAATGATAAGAAAAATAAATGAAAATTATCTAATAACAATTTCTAAAGTCTCAGACCTAGTTCACTCAATAGTGTTAGATCCCGATTGGCCACATGGCCTCAAGCACGCTTCCCCTTATGATATAGGATTTGGACTAGTAGTAAGGGTCCATGGTTGAATATTTAGGAGACTATACCTTCTTGATTAGAGTGTAGCACAATATTATAATTATAATATTCAATAGAAGAATTATAGTAAGTAAAAGAGTAACAAAAAATAAATAAATAAACATCTAGTATATAAATATCCAATTAATCTCATCCAAGAGTGTCATATACATTTATTATCATGGAATGCTATTAAAAATATAGTAATACATGGTAACATGCATCCATAAAAGTACATATATCAAAATTACAAAATACCAAAAATAAATATCCCATATAGAATCACTATCCCAAAGCCCGGTCATGTGCTCCCCTGGTTCTATGCACAAATTAATCAATCATATGTAATAATGCGATTTACCATGTCCCTACCTACATACATGAAGTCTTTATTGGTACCCAATGGTGACCTAAACAAGCTGTGAAATAACATTTAGTAGGCCACCACTAACATCTCTATAACAAATACTATCATTTCATATAAGCTGAAGTAGTGTAAAAATATAACAGGTGTACAAGTAAAATAGTATAAGTGATTATATCTAGTCTATCAGGTCTCACTATGACTAGGAAACTAAATCATAAGACTACCTATAAAGAATATCAAGTGGCAATAATAATGGTCTATGCCTTGTAATAAAGTGTCAGGCCTACCAGGTCTAGGGCCCAAGGATTAATAATATCCAAGGCAACCATATATTCTAATTAAAACAAGTAAATAGAACCCAAGGGGTTGAAATGTACAAGGCATAATAATAAGCTAATTAAATGGGATAAAAGGAGTATAAATGACTAAGTAATCATAACTGGTCATGAAAATCAGATCCAAGGAGTATAAATTTCCAAGGCATCCTAGCATGTCATGTAAATCAGTTAAACATGATCCTTGAAGTAGAAATGTCAAAGGATTCCAAGTAACTCAGATAGATAGGACCCAAGGAGTAGAAAATTACAGGGCATCCTAAAATTATCATTGGATACAAGGAGTAGAAATGTCCTAGGAATTCTATAAAGTCAATTAAATTGGATCTAAGATATAGAAATTTCTAAGGTATCCTTACATGTGAAATCAAAAATATCCAAGGAGTAGAAATGTCTAAGACATCCAAGTAAGTAGGATCCTTGAAGTATAAATGTCCATGGAATCTAAATATTGTTTTGAGATATAAGGAGTAGTAATATCCAAGGCATATGAACCAATTCATTAACCACTCATTTAAACATTTCATTAATACCTTCATGATCATAAACAAAACACAGTATTATCTATTTCATACCTTTCAATCACAATTGAAAAGGTGTTATACGGTGCTTACAACCTTTTACAATTCACTTTAATAACACATTCAATTATCAATTATATAAGGAAATATCATTACACCCCGAGGGTGGAATAAACATGATATAAAGTTAGAACCTACCCCATGGGGAGTTCAAGTTGAGTTCAATAACCACAACCATGAATAAAGGTGTCATTGACATGTCTCAACATGTTTATATTAATTAAGAATTATTTAAATTAATTTAGAAAGCAACACAAAAAAGGTCCGGTATGTGGGACAACAACAAAAAGGAATAAACAACAATACATTGTGGGAAAAGGTTTAGAACACCCACCTCATCTTGGTATAGGAACACTTGTCTAGTCTCATCTTTTTATTTAATCCAGATTAGAATAAAATTGAAGAAATGATGAACAACTTGAAAATAGGGCATAAAAGCCTACACCAAAATAGAATCACTGATATCAAGGAAAACAATTAAAGGTTCAAAATAGGAATATAGTACTCACCAAGACTGATCAAACGAGATGAAAAAATCTCAAATCAAAGTCTAGATCAGGGAGTTACACCATAACCTAGATTTAGGATTAAAGATTCTCATTGGGAGAAGAAAGAGTGGCCACATATAGAGAAAAAGAAAAAATTGGAGGAGGTTTAATCATTTAAGAATTAAGGAAAAAATGTTCATTTTCCCTCAAAATACTGGGTCACACGGTTTTTCCACAAGGTTAGACAAACTTTACACCAACTATGTGAACATCTCTTTCCAAAAACCCTCTCACATAGTCATAGTGCATGATTAGAAAAAATGTACCAACCATGAATTTAGCATATCCTAATAACTATAATGGTTTGCATAGGAATTTAACTCTAGGTGTATGGTTTCCTAAAATGTTGTGGCTCTGTAAAGTGGGATGGAGCACCTTTCATGGTTTACTCAAAATGTGTGGCCTGTGCTATATAATTTATACTAACCATGTGTCCTAGATTCCCTTTCCAAAAACTCAGGATCCACACTTCAAAAAATCACTAGACACCCCCATTTCCTCCATAACCACACTAGGAATATACAATAGGTAAAAACCAAGGAAAAAATTCGAAATGAAACAACTATATACCCCACATAAAAGATAAGATCTTACACTCGACTCAGGTGAATTCATTTCAAGGGGGTAAGGGAAAAGGGTGAAATCAAACTAAAAACCCTATAACCATCACCCATTTGTAAAAGGGAGTTCCAATAGTGTAGAATTGATTATAGTAACACAAAAATTCCCCCAAGAATCAGGTAAAGTATTAAGTTACCAAAGTTAAAATACCCCATAATTAAAAGTAATAACCATTCTAGATACCTGATTAAAAAATATCTAAAATTCAATTAAATAATTAGATGTAGATGTATGTTATATTTAGCTCATGTTTATCACCTATTTGAGAATAACAAATTTATTATTTTAAATCTTGGAGGTATAAGTGGCTTCAAGTTTTTCCCACAATGTTCTAGCATGATAGATGTTGACAATATGGTTCATTACACTATATTCATCCCAATGATGAATGAAACTAAAAAACATTTAATTATTAAAATAAAATTCTTCATTATACTTTCCTTTTTGTTTCTTAGTAAAAAACACTAGAAAATTAATCTGTTTAATAAATAACAGATCCTTTATTTTTAATTTCCATATGTGATAATTGGTATCATTCTATAGGATCATATAGATATAATTCACATCTATGATATATCAAAACAAAATAACTAGACACACTAATAACAGATGTTGGGAATGAGGAAAAGTTATGGACTTGATAATCTAAAAAAAGATGAACACACAAAAAATGAAATTTTATTTCCCTGTAGATAAACTTGAAAAATTAATCCAATAAATGTTGGACCAAAAATATTTTCCAAAATTTAAATTTTGACACCAATTTTTTTAAATGGAAAACCCAAAAAAGGGAAAATCATGGCATGTTATTCAAAAATAGGATCTTCTAAAAATAATTATCACATGGAAGAAACTCCTAAAATTTTTTCGGGACCATAAAAATAATGCATTGATAAAATATGATCAAAAGATGAAACTAAATATAGTCTAAAATAAAGAACAATTTATATAAAAGAATACCAAATCATATATTTGACTATATGAATACAGATACCTCCATTTAAAAATACTGGTTCTGAAAAAATCACTAAAATTAGATAAAAAATGATAATTGATCATGACTGATCAAAATAATGAAACCTTTAATTCATTTTGAATACCTCATCCATGAAAAACTGCCAAGATGGTGTGTTCGTTTTCATTAAAAAATGATTATGCATATAAAATCCTTTAAAACTAGGTTATCCATAAATTTTAAAAATTATACCATATTTTTATTTAAAAAAAGATATAAAAATTGAGAATAAACCACCCAAAAAATAAGGGAAACATACATTAAAGATTATGGTTACCAGTTAAGGAGGAACCAACAACCCATATTAGGTTCCTAATAAGATGATATAAGTCCTTTTACATTTCATTCTTCTAATATTATAATGGTAAAATCTTCCTCATTATAATTGGTTATGAAATTCCCAAAGTCTTATCTTTATATACGAAATAATATATTTAAATTTAACTTTTTTACTCTGAGTAAATTTTTTTTGGTTAGAACTAGTATAATATTTGTTTTTATTAATAACTATTCTGTCTCATATTAGTTTTACTATATTAGGTTGATCCAACATTGTTTCTAGTTTTATGGTTCCTACTGATCAAGATGTAATCTTTTCTTTAAAAATCAATTTATAATAAAGTAGGTAATGTTTCTTAATAGACCGCAAGACTATAGACCAAACTCACAAACTTGTGTTTATGGGGTAGGTTGGACTAATATAAATAAACAATATTTTAAATGAGTTAAAATTAATTGAGGAAAAAAACTTATAATATTAAATGGACCAATCTCAATATATGTGGGCTAATCCATGAATCACCAATAAATATTTTATACTTTATTTTATTTTTATTTTTATTTAAAGTAATATTTTTTATGATATAGATATTTAGTTTTTATATATATGATGAATTTTTATATAAATTGAAATTTATGTGGCAACTATTTTGTGTTTATTATTTAATAATCCTTAATAACAAGTGATTTTTTTTTTAATTTTTAATAATTATTTTCGATCCTAATTACCAATATATATCGAACTGAGGAGTATTTTTCTTAGAATGCATACCTGAATGGATTCAATTTTATAAAGCTGTATTAAATCTATGGATAAATAGATCATATATTTTAGGCCCTTTTTATATGCATATAAAATTAGTTTTCTTTAGAATATTGAGATTCTTGGATCACTCAAGTTTCAAAAGTTAGTCATTTTATAGGGTTCCATTCTTGAAAATTTATTTTCCAAGATTTTTTGAAAAGATAATACTGGATATTCAAATAAAGTTGGTTATTATAGATATGATGCTTCATAGTCAATGTGATTAATTAACATTAGTGGTAATTGGTCATGATCAGTTGAAAACCACTTGTGCATTTTTTAATGTGAATATTTTATATCCAAGATTCCATGATAAAAACAGAAAGTTATTTACTTTAAGTTACTTTTAATTCTCTTAGGAGTTCATTATTATGTTTTATAAATGTAATGAAATGTAAGAGTTCCTTCTCCTTCACTCACTCTATTTCCCGATTTCTTAATTTTACAATAAACCCATTAATTTTTTGTTTCTTAATTGGTTATATTTCTATATCCATTATGGTGCTATTAATTTCATGTGATATTCACAATGTTTGTCCAAACCATCATTAAACTCATTTCATGAGCCATTAAATATTCTAAAATAATTCATCTTCTTTATAATAAAATAATTTAATCTTATTGTTTCTAAATTTCTACATAAGTTATTTATTTATGATATCATAGATATAAAATTTTAATGAGAGACACTTTATTTCATATGGGAAAAAATATATCCAGTTCATACCTTTTAGGACCTTCAAGACCAATATTTTTATTGAAACAAGTGAACTTTCAGTATTTATACTAATAGTCTAGATAATTATTTTTTGGAGAGTTTTTATACTTGAAATACTAATTAGGTATCTTAATTACAATTCAATACCCCATTTTTTACAATATAATTATTATTTTTTAATTTTTAGTAGAAATCTATCCAATTCATTTTTTATTTTATTTTAGGGTAAACCATATTTTTATGGGTTGATAGGGAACCATTACATGGATCAAAGGACCCGTGGTCTAGAGGTCCATTACTATATTCTGTCTCAAAGGACCTTGTGTCATTAAATCCTAGTATATATGGCCTAGAGGTGGATATGCATAAACATAACACTATAATAACTCCTCCAAACTTCCCACCATCCACCCACACTAGCTTCACCCTGAAGACTCTTCCATAGATACCTCTGGTTATATGGTCATATTGCATCCAAATAATTTATAGGAAGCATAACTCGCACTATATTGCACTCCATAAGTGAGAATATGATCCAATAGAAGCCTAGAGGCCCAAATTTTTTATGTCCTATAGGACCTTCATCTTGAAGGTAAAATTTATGGGAAATCTAAACATGTAATTTATAGATATGTTTTTTCCATTTATTTGGAAGGGGGATAAAATTTTATTTTGTTGGAACTAAAAGTTTTTAAATACTTCAAAGAACTATTTTTGGGTGGTATTTGGGAAGTATGTGTTGAGTGATATTGAGAAAAAAATGAAAATGAATTTTATTTTTTGGCGGTATGCACTATTAGGTGAATAGTCTCCTAAACCATGTTGTAGGTGTAGGTTAACCATAATTTTAATTTCACGGAGATGAATGGTTATCTGCATTATTAGTTAACTATGGAATTTAACTATGTATTTGGGTTGGAGTTTTTTAAAATCACTCTATTTTCCTCAAACTCTTATTTAATTTAATTCATTTTCATCTTCCATGAGCTACATAAACTCCCCCTTTCCTTTTGTTAAATTTAGATCCACTAATATTTGATCTTTGTTTCAACATAATTTCACCAAAGTGTGATGAAGTCATCTAGGAAAGTTAACATTTTTCTCAAGGAGGTAAGATGAGGCTTATGTGAGGTGAACACATTACATTAAAGAATGGATAAACATCATTACATTGATTAGTCATTATTTATTCTTCTTACTTAAATTTGTGATTTTTGAATATAATTTCATGGTATTTATTTAGGGTAATATCACATAGATGTTGTAGTGACCGATATGAATTGGAAAAAATGTATAAATTTGGTTAAAGGTAGGAGGTTTTTACTCTTGAGTTTTGTGGTGAAATTGTTATGAGTGGTTATACGCAGTGTTTTGAGAACCAGATCAAACTAGACGGTCTGATTGGGGGCTCCCCTAGTAAGGTTATGGGTTTTCATCCAATTCTAAGATTGGGTGATTTTCATCTTCCACAAAATGGGGATTTTACTATTTTATTTGGAAGAACCAAGTTGATCAGACTAGCCAGGTTTGAATCATTGAATAAAATTTAAGACTTTCATTTGGCAAGGTTTTTTTCTAATATATTTTCACTAGGTGGTTATACTACATCGCCTATAATTTATGTGATTTTTAAAAATATTCATTTTATGCATATATGAATGCATGTTAGTAAATTATATATATATTTAACAATTTAAAAAATATTTAAAAAATATATTTCTTTTTTCAGAAATCAATTCTCAATTCCGTATATCGGTATAATAAAGTTGTGTCAATCAATAAATATTGGATTTTAACTCACTCTACTCTTATTTTATAGGCTTAGTTAGTGTTTTTATCTCTTATTTTCAACATGGGACTCCAAATATACTTATTAAATTATATTTTTAATATCTTATTGATGAAAACATAATTAAATTAAAGAAAATTAAAATAGCAAAAGATGAAAAGGTGTTAAAAATAAATTTTTTGATTTATAATGAAAAAATATTTAATTTAATATCATTAAAATAATTTTATAATAATAAAAAATATCATAATTAATAACAATATATGAAAAATGTCATGAGCTGACTGATCGGTCCCCCTCCTGGGTCGACAATAAATTGAGAGTGACACCCAAACCCACCTCCAAAAGGAAAGGGCCCGAAGACTAGCACTGAGTAGACATATCTCAAAAAATGGGAGGCTTTATCCTAAAGTACCTAAACACACACACACACACACACCTATCCATAAAACAAAATCGGAATAATAATAAATGTGGAAACATCTATATTTTAATCAAATACATGTAAAATATTATAGGTAAACATCAGAGTATAGAAAAAGAAGCCAGGTACAAAGAGGGAAAAACACACACCGAACAAATAAAAAGTTTCCCACACCAAAAAAATTTCTCAAGATGAAGGAGATATTCCATCTCATGATCATGGTAATGAACCACCATACATGGTAATCTTCTCCTAGTACAACTAAGACCCACTTAATTTGGGTTCACCAAAGTATCTGACACGCTGCCTATTTTCTATATAAGACATGACACATGCGAGAAAATACTATATAGGGGTGAGTATATAAATGACAAGTAGGACACCTAGAAAAACATACAGTTATAAAAAAAAGAATATAGTTAGATCAAACCACAAGATAATAGTGAAAGGAAACACACCACATATATTCACATAATGAAATATCAATCAAAGAGAGTTGAATCTTGATATTCATAACCAAATAAGAATGAGGAGTCTATTAATATCTCCAAGATCATGTGTTGTCCAGATTCCAGTTTCCTAATGTAACCTCAACATAATATAATAGAGGTCACATGCCTTTTTATAAGATGTCTCAGTTAATAGAGAATTGAATCCAGTGGAGGAACGGCTCTCCACTAGATCTCGATGATGAGGGAGTACCAACTACATATATAGAGGACCCATAACATAGTAATATAGGTGAGTACCAACTCTATTAGTATATATGATATAGGAGACCCATGCCATGGAAAAACCAACCTTTAAGGGTGTGATAACCCTAAAATCAATATAAAATTCATACCTAGGCACCATCATTATCCAAGTGTCACTAGAAGAAGCATACCTCTTATATCACCTTGTATCATATCTCAGGTGTCGATACAAATTCCACCATTGTGTACTATGTGGAATTCTTCTTAGAATAGACTAATTATAGGAAAAATTGGAGTCCTGAAGAAGAATATACGATAGGTAGAACATTATAATAGAAGTATAAAATATATCCCTTAGTGTACAAAGGGTGTAATCTAAATTTTATTCCCACCTATGTCATGAAACTCAACTTTATATGTAGAGGTTCATGTACATGGTTTTTTCTTGGAGACACATGACTTTTTGGACCACCCGAGGCCCCAGTCATGTACTCCCTATATATGGACTGACTATTAATATAGGGCCACATAAATTTTGGTCCTTCCATATGGACATGTGATATTTAAGTTATATGAAAACCCTATCCACCATAGGAATAATCTAATAAAATATGTGTTCTTTTGGAAAAAATGGAGTGTATTTAGGAATTTTTTAGATAGTAAAGTCTGGTATCCTAAGTCTTCATGTATCCATAATTATCACCAATTCCACTGAGAATATCTCCTTGTATACCTCTAGATGAATAAATCATGTATCTAATACCACTGAAAATAGATTTCTGACCTTCACATCTCCACAACAGATATCACCTTTGAATTCCATCATTCTCATTTTCTCAAACTCAAGAAAAACCAAGATAGATTAATCCATTGATCTCATTCCTTCTAATGTCCCATGAATATTTGAGCACTAGGACCAAATAATTAATTAAAAAAATGCTAATAAAAATTAGGTGTTTTGATCATGAATTGAATTGGACTAGAAATAGTCAAAATTCCACCTTGAATGGGGCTGACGATGGTTAATAGTGGTCTAAAACTAAAGAAACATCAAAGTGAGAAACATCATTGCCCAATATGGTTCCAACCTATAATAATTATTGTGATAATAGAATAATATAGAGGAATTCATTAAAACAATTTAAATCCAAATTGTAAATTAAATGAGCCATGTGAATATTGAAAGATAAATTTTAATCCATTGTAGATAAATTAATCCATGATAAAAAAAAATTGGGAAGAAAATTCATAAATAACAATGAATTTATTTATAATGGATATATCCTTGGTGGAAAATATGTTTTATAGAGATGTAATTGAAGTATACACTATGTTCAACATTTATTCCAAAATTCCCCTAATCACATGATGGCGATCCTTGATTCCTCCTTTGATCAATCATTGAAGGTCCTTCCCCATAGTAATTCCTCCTCCACCTTTAAATCTCCCAGAGGTATGTGGATAACATCGAAGATTGGATATAAAGAGGATTATTTAGAGTTCACCACTTGGCTAGGAATTAAAAATAAAATAATATAAAATAAATAAATTAATTTTATTCATTTTCATTCATATATGATAGTGCATCATCCCAAAACTCAATGCGTGTAAAACTTATGTCTCTACTAGAGTAAAACCCAAGTTATAGATTCAATCATGGTCTCAGTTTTCCCATTTGAGACTTTAATCAATGAAAAAACCATTATTTTCAAAAAATATACATGCACATAGTTTAATATAATTAATATTTTTAATATATCGATTAAGAGGCCTCAAGGAACCCATAACACCATGAAAAATCCAATAACCCCCCCCACATATATATATCCAAAGGGTCAAAAAAATAGAGTCATTTCATTCTCCCAATATTAAAGGGTTTTCACCCTAAAAAGATAAAACCTATTTGAAAAGGTAAAGGTACTGAATATGCATCTGGATCTCATGTTTCTATGAGTTTTCTTGGATGTTCCCATATTGCCAAAGAACTTACACCAAGTGGATATCTCTCCCATGATGTATCATCTCTTGATGATCCTCAATAGAAACCAAGTACAATGAAATGTTATCTCTATCATTAATGTCTAACTTTACCCAATTAATAAAATGTGATAGTCCATGTACATATCTATTAAGTTATAACACATAGACAACATCATGCACTTGATTCAACTACCAGGGTAAGTAAAGGTGATAAGAAACCTCTCAAAACTTGTATAGTATTTGGAACAACCCATTGAACCTTGTGGATTACTTTCTAACCCAACCAAACATAAAAAAACATAATCATAGTGAGACCTTAATAAATATTTAGTCTCTATAATCAAACTCTAATGGTTGATGAAATCAGTCGATATATGATATTTTTGACACTAAGAAGTATTTATTCACTCATAGGTCACTTTGACTTTATCCATTTTTTCCCACACCAGATCAAGTCCCACAAGAGATGACTCACCTATCTCCACCCATTACTAAGGAAACCTATAGGGTCTCATGTATAGTTCTTTGAATGGCTCTTTTCCCAAAATAGAGTGATAAGAATTATTATGAGAAAAATAAAAAAATTAAAAGTGATCCTCCCAAATTCAACTAAAGTCTAACATGTAGGGTCTCAATATAAACTCCAAAACATGGATGTTTTTCTCAGTCTAACCATCTTTTTGGGGTGAGATACTATTCTTATTTGTAACTAGGCCCTAAAAACTCCTACATACCTCTCCAAAAATGTTACCTGAAACACACATCATGGTTGGAAATAATATTTGAGGGTTTCCCATTAATCTAGATGATATCTTGAACATATAATTACCCCAAAATTTTAACTAAATTATTCTTTTTTATTGTGAGGAAGTTATCCGATTTGGTAAACTGATTGAAAATCAACTAAATAACATAATTATCCCTTTATATATAATGAATCCATATCATAAAATCCATTAATATGACATGCCACTTCCATTATGGGGTATTAAGTGGTTAATTCAATCATCTTGGAACTTGATGTTCCACCTTAACATGATGATATGCGAGGCATTGAGAAACATACTTGAAAATAATCTACCACAATATAATAGACAAAAAAATCTTTTGAACTTCATAATATATCTTCACAACTCTTAAATGTGCCACTATGGTGGAGGTATGAAACCCCCTCAACATATCCTCATGCAACATGATCCAAACTAATTTCCATCCTCCGAAAAGGATGAAGTTATCCCCACAATCATAAAAATTACTTAGTGTAACTCCTAAAATATATAGTCATGTATAAATTCACAATCCTTGTCTCCTAACTAAGCTACTCTCTTACACTGGTGAAGTGGTGGAGTCACTTCTATCAACTTGAGATAAACTGTACCTCTCTCCTCCACCAAGTTCATCTACAAAGAGCCTAACTACTCCAATATCCCCTCTACCAAATGAGATCATGATTTTAGGATAAGGGAATATTTCACCAACATTTCCCTTCCCTAGAGTATAGACTATATCGATGTCATTTTATTGAATGAACTTTAACTAATCTCTTCGCAATAGGTTATGGTCTCACTAGGAAAAGATATACCCGAGACTCTGGTGGTATGAGTCTACTATAAAGTAGTATTATAGAAGATAATTTCTACACCTCATTATGATGAAGAATACTAGTACCAACTCCAAATCATGGGTTTTATAGTTCTTCCCACGAGGTCTTAACTACCTCGATCCATAAGAATCTTCTATCCACCTCTTTATAAACCCACACCCAGGAAAAACTCTAAAGGAATATCAAAATATTATGTACTCAACACCCTCCTATTGAAGTCTAAACACTAGAGAATAGGAAAAACTCTACCTTAACTTCTAAAAGGATTTATGAAATTTCTCAGTCAATTTAATGGATTTCTCTTTTTCTGTCAAAGAAATCAAAGGGGCCATAATATTGGAAATGTCCATTACAAACCACTGATAGTACCCTTCCAAATCAACAAGACTCCATACTTTTGACACAATCTTGGGTGGTTCTCAAGATATCACTACCTCTATCTTCACTAGGTGCATTACTGAACCATTTTCAGATATGGAATTCCACAAAAAAATGAATCTCTCTAATCTATAACTGCTACATGGAGAGTGTACCATATAACCGGTGCTTCTAAAGTAAGTCCAGGACCATCCTTAAATTCTATATGTTCTTTTCCTATTATATAGAGTAAATGAGAATGCCATCAATAAATAAAACTATGAACCATTCCAAGAAGAGATGAAATATCAAATTTATAAGTCCCATGAAAATTGTAGTGGAATTCATCACACCATAAGGCAACACCAAGAACTCATAGTGCCCATAGTGAACTTGTAACTGATGGTTACCATACTTGAGATCAATCTCAAAGAACCATAACACACCATTTAGTTGGTTGAAAAGGCCATCGATCCTCAAAAATGGGTACTTATTTTTTTTATCCTTACATGGTTTAGGAATAAATAATTAACACACAACCTCAAGATCCCACGCTCTTCTATATGAAATGAACTAGAGTTTCCCATGAGGATAAACTATGTCTAATAAAAACCTTCTATTAAAGGTCCTCCAAATGGACCCTTAGCTCCTATAGTTCAACAAGGGTAATCTAATATTCCACAAAAGACATTGGTCTTGTCCCAAGGTGTATGTCAGTGTTGAAATTGATGCATAAATGTGAAATTAGTCTTAGAACATCTTCATGGAAGACATCCGTGTACTGTCCCACTACTTCTAGAAGATATTAGTCTATATATCTCTACTCCAAGGAATGAAGTCACCAAATAATGGGTGATAGGTTGTGACTTCCTTATCTCGATTCCCACTTGTTTTTCCTATAGGTTTTTTTACCATTGAAGGAAAATGTCATCCCATATACCTATAGAAATATAACTCTCATAACAAAAAAAATATAAGCATAAACCATGGATAACTATTCTATACCCAGAATAACTCTATATGGTTTGATTACAACAACCATGAGGCCCCACATGAAACCCTTCTCACTGAGCTATATCTTTCACTATCAGTAGTTGAGTGAAATAGAAGAATCACTCCCTGTAGGAACCTCCAACCACAATTTATAGGATAAATACTCTAAAATAATATCCTTATCTTGAAGAAGAGATAAAGAAATAATGGAACAAAATACACCTATGTCTATAAGTACTATAACTAATATAGAAAAGACACAAATCATACCTCAAATAATCTCATGTACAACTTGGTCATATCCCTCCATAGTTTATAACTGAATATTCCCTCTACTTCCAGATCTTTGGGGCTACCATGGAACAATCATTGGTGGTGGTGGATACAGGTCATAATACCATCCTCCACTTATATATCATCATACTAGGTCTTCTCTAGCCCCTATGTCAGCAACACCTTCTTAGGGGTCACCCTTTACACCCATTGGAGATCTATGATCATGATACTGCCACTACTGTATTGGTCTATCTACCATCTAACCACTATCTATAGTGTATCTGGTTAGGAAATCATGATCCATATTACCCTATCTATAATAACAATAACATCATCCATATCTACGACGAATTTATCCTTTACATGATCATTACACCTCATATCATTCATCTGAGTCTGAGCATGAGTATGCCTCTTGAATTAACCAATAAAAGTAGATAAATATACTCCATAATGTACACTACCAACTTTGGTTTTTCTACACTCCTCTGCAAGGAATATCTCTATCTCCAAGGCCTACTCTAGTACCCTGATATAAGTGAGAATGTGTATAGATACTATAATAGCTTAGATGTCCATGTGGATCCATTTATCAAACTTATACACATGGAAGTATTAATATTATACTATCTTAAGAGAGTAGAGTGTGTGGTTGGTGAACCTTGATGAATACTCTAAAATATTTATCTAACCCTACTAAAACTCTAGAATCTTTTTAATCCACATAGAGTGCAAGGTCAAATATTATTACTACTTATAGAAAAAGAACCTAAACTCCTCCCATAAAAGTGTGCCTTATAATGTGTCCGGGTTACCAGACTCTACCAATATCCTACTGCTCTATGAATAAGGCTAGTTGAAAGCACAAACATATGGTTATTTAGGGTTTTCATGAACCAGAAAACTCAAGACATTGATTCAATACAATCCTCTGTTACTTGAGGGTCTGCATCACCATGAAATATGGGATATCTCTATCACTAAAGATTGCATAATGCGCTAATAATGTGTGCATTATCATCCTAACCTGCTAGAATAATTAGCTACTCAACCTATATATGAACATAAACCTTAGTTTCTGGAGGATGGTCCATGCACCATATATCAGGTGGAAGCACTTCTCACTACTCAACTCGTGGGAAAACCTCATGGATAAGTCCTTATACTGAGCCCTCATCACTAAACTAGTCATCATCATGAACCTTTATGGATATATTAAATGGATGTCAGATGGAAGAATCTTGAATTTTAACAAGACATATGATGGTTAGATGAGAATGTCTAGGGAGATGACTCGACAATGATATGAATGTAATGACCAATTACAAAATGATGAATGTGAAATTGGATTCCCTACAACTAGTGGCTCAACATACTGAGTTGACATACTGGTGGTTAAAGTCATAATGTCTGGATATGTGGTATGTCTCACCATCACTAGGTTCTATAATATGAGATCTGAACTCGAGACACCTTAAAAAAATTTCTCTAAGTTTCCAAACAAATTCACACAAAAAATCTATCTCTATACACTGTCCCTGGAATATACCTTCTCTAATACTACTTTTTCCTGACCCGACCCACTAGGGCCACTCTTGGGCCAAAAAAAGCTAAGAGTTACACCTGAATCACACTTACAATAGGATAGGGGATAGAAACTATAATTGAATAGGAATATATCAAAAAATGGGAGGAATTATCATAAAGTACCTAAACACACACACAAACACACATCTTCATACAACAATTCATGGATAATAATAAATTCTCAAACATATAGAGTGTAATAAAATGAATGAAACAACCTCTATTTAAAAATCATAATATAGGAAAAGAATCAAAGTAAAAATAGGGGAAACACACAATACAAATATAAAGCATCCCAACCCAAAAAGATTATTGAGGATGAAGGAGAGAATCCTACTCATGATCTCAAGAACTGACCACTGAATGCGGTCATAGTCTCCTGATACAACTAAGATCATCCTACTATGGGTCTAAAATATTCTCCACCAAGATACCTATCATCTATATAAGACATGACATGTGCAGGAAAATACCATATATATGGGAGGATATACATACCCAATATGACACAATGAACAATATAAAAGAAGAAATAAAAAGAATATATTCATCTGATCCCACAATACAAGAGGGAAAATAAACCCAACACAAATATTCTCATAAAGAAATATTATCCTAATAGAGATAAATCTGAATTTTCACATCCAGATAAGAATGAGACTGTTCGTAGCTCTAAGATATAGTGTTGTCTTGATACTAGTAATCCAATGTAACCTCACCTCAATAGAATAGAGGACTTAAAACACACTTGAATATGGATTAGTTGAGAGAGTACCAATTCCAGTGGATAACCCAATAAAACTATATCTTAATGATGGGGGATTCCTACCATTATAGATAGAGGACCCAGACCCCAATAATGTGGTAGAGTAAAAACTCTACTAGTACATATGTTATGGGGGACCTGTGCCTTAAAAACCCAACCATCATGGGAGTACCAACCCAAGAATTACTTGGACGATTATGATTGATCCCAATCATTTTCCAATAATTTATAGACAAAGAATACCACTTTCATAACCTTGAATCATATCTCAAATTCTGAAATAAATGTTATCATTGCCTCTTATAAGTAATTATTCTTAGAATGGACTACTCATAGGCCGAAATACTTGTCTTAAATAAGGAGATTCAAGATGTAAAACCTTCAAAGAGAAGCAAAAAATCATGTCTGTTGGTGTAAAAAGGTTTTAATCTCAAGGAAAATCCTTCCCATTTACTACCACTCCACTTATTTTGTGGAGGTTCACATATATGGAGTGTGATAGGATCTAGATAGTGTGTGGGACCACCAATGGTCCCCAGATTGTAATACTTACACATAGATAAGAAGTCTAGGTAGGGTCACATGGTGTGTGGTCCTTCCAACTAGCCATGTGAAATTTATCTTTTTTGGAAACCCTATCTTTCATAAAAAGTGGGCTACATGATGCATGCTCTTTCAAAACACATGACATGTAGTTACTAATTTAATAGACAATAATGAAAAGCCTTTTAGATCTTCATGTACCCACCATTAATTATGATTCCACTATGAATCTTACCATTAATTCTTCTAGATTCATCAATTATAGATATATTTACAGAAAAAGTTGATTCATGGACTTTTCATAACCAGTATGAAACTCATCATTGAAGACTGTCATTCCCGTATGCCCAAAATTGGGAAAAACCAAGCTCTATCCATTAGTTTATCTCGTTTCTACCAATGCTCTTTGATTATACAAAAATCATGATCAACTTTTTAATTTATAAAAAAGTTAATATGAATTTGGGGATCGATCATGATTTGAACCAAACAAAAACTAGTCGAACTGCCACCTAGAATGGGGTTAATAGTGAATAACATAGATAACAATGGGATAAAACCAAAGAAACATCTATATAAAAAGCATCATTGGCCAATATGATTCCAAAAATGATCATAATTGAAAAAATTGAAGAACATGTAAGTATTCATAATAAAAATTTAAATCCAAATTATAAATTGAATGAGCCATGATATTACAAGGAGATAAATTAGAATACATATCTAATAAATTAATCCATGTAATAAATCAAGAAATATAGTGTTGAAAAATCCATAAACAACACATCCCTACTTGGATAATGGATTGATATTTGGTGAAGAATTTTTTTACTATAAACTTTATTTAACAATCTACTTTATTTTACATTTATTCCACAATTACCATTGATCTCATGACATCAATCCTTGATTCCTCCTTTATTTTATTATCAAAGGCCCTTCACACAGTGAAACCTCATCTACTTATTAATCTCCCAATGTTATGTGGATAACCTTGGAGATTATCAATAGAGGGGATTATATAGAGGTCACCACTAGGATAGAAATTTTAAAATAAACAAAATTATTTAATTAGATACATTAATCTAAATTCATCTATGATAGAGAAACACTTCCAATGTCAATGTGTGTGAACCTTATGTAGAACCTAGGGTAAAATCCACATTCTAGATAAAAACACGATCTTGGAGTTCTCAATTGAGACTAAAATAAATGAGGAAACTAATATTTACAAAAATATGTTCACAAAAAGTTTAATATATTTAATATTTTTAATATATTGATTTCGGGGTCCTACAACACATGTAACACCATTATAACTCTGTAGAAAAACCCTCACATATATATATACATACAAATGGTACAAAAAACAAAAATGGATTCATCACAATAAAAATCATATAATATTAAAAAATAATAAAATAGTTAAACTATTATGACCACCTAGATTAGCTGATATGATCAACCCGACCTTGAACCATTCCTCTCTTGATTCAAAGGTCGACTTAGTATTAAAAAATTTGGTTACTACTAGTGGTTTTAAATATATTTTTTCTGATTTTTTTATTATTTAAGAGACTCTTAGAAGCTTTTATGTTGAATATTTTATAATCTATATATAGTGACCCAAAAAATTCATATTTTTTTCATATTTTATTAGTTTAATTTTCAATACATAACATTATGATCCACACCAGAATTGTTTAGGTCTAGTGTCATTGGAAAATTTTATACATAAACAAATGGTTCATAAATGAAATAAATAATCTCCCACTATGTTATTAATAACTATAACCCTTATCAGACATACCATACTTAAAACATTTCTTCATAACCCAGGTAATGGAAACATAATAAAGGGTGATCTCAGATGCTTAGTAAGGGTAAAAAAGGGAGATATCAATGATCATATAATCATAACATGATCATAAGGGTAAGAAAATGAGCTAAACATTTGAAAAATACCCTATATATCATAGATAATAATATTAATTCATGTCACAAATCTTGGAAGTTTATAAGACGTAAATCATAAAAGATTCAAAGAGTATGATCTATGGTATCATAACATTTTTTTAAGTGATAGATCTTTGGAATAAAAATAAGTATAGAAAATTATTTCCTTATAAGTCAAGGATCACTTCCAAGACTATTATAGAGGATTATGTTCCCTTACTATTGCATCATATTATTAAAGGTTCACACCTATGACTATAATAGTGGAAAATTCCCTTAATGAACTAGGTTCACTCCTAATTTTAATCCTATTTGACTCATAAGATATGCATATTTACCCAATTAATTAGAGGGATATACAATTTCGAGTGATCCCATCACATAATAAAAATCATAAAGATGTGTTCCACAAAATCATTGAACTTACATAATATCATAACACATGAAAAATAAATGGGTTTTATAAATATTTCATCATGACGGAACTCATGGAAAAGAAACTAGTTTCATAAACATTTCATCAATTCATCATAGTGTAACCCGTGTAAAAGGAATAATTTTCATAAATATATTTTCATCATAATCATAAACCATCGATAGAAAGAATAAGGATGGTATAATTGGATTATATTCATAGTAAATATCAATTTTTTTCTTCTTAGATAAAAAATTACTTTAAAATATCACTTGAAACATTTCATAATGAAAATACCATTTTCACTTTAAAATTAGTTATTTAAAATCAAATGATTTCTTGAATATTAAGGAATTTTTTTATTTTAAAGTATCATTGGAAAATTTTAAAGTAATATTCAAATAATTGAGTGGTCATGATGGTGTGAAATTCAATTCATTTCATATAATTTAAAAAATACATTCCTTTCATACCTTTAAAAAAAGTAAAAATGTATCTCATTCAGAAAATGACAAGAAGATTCCTTTTAAACAATTTTCATAAAAAATAAATCTTTCATAAAAATTATTTAAAAAAATGATATGATAATATTAAAAACATTATTGAATTCATATAGAGAAAACATTGATATGAAAGGAAAAATAGTTTTTACCAAAGAGAGAAATAAAGTCGTTTAAAAAAAATATTATCTCGATCTCTTGATTACTTATAGAGAAAAAAAGAAATAAAATATGTAATATCTAGAAATAACAAAAAGATAATAAAATTAAGGAGATTATTTATAGTTATAACATAATATGTCATCATCAAAACATAATCATAAACAATCCCTATAAATAATAAGATTGTAACATAAAACCACTTCCTTAAGTATCATATTTCTTTGTACACATTTGAAAAACCAATATAATAAATATAGATTTATTATACATGTATTATAGAACCATAATCATATATATCATACCATATATGATTTTATAATAAACTCTTGTCACCCATTTATTAACAATTCTTTATTAAAATCACTGTTCTGAGTGATAAGTACTTTATTATTCATTCATGATTCAATTCGGAAGTCTCAGTATTTATACTTTGATAATGATTCCATAATATATAGGTTTTTAAAATGATATTAATATAATAATATATATATATATATATATATTTATATTCATCCATAAAATATAGAGATAAAAAAATGAATTACATCATTCATAGAGATGGTTGGCCATACGTACACATGAATGCTATTTCTATTTTTCGATTGATGGAATGAAAGAAACCTAAACAATGATTAAATTTTATTTAATAATAATATCATAAATAATATATATATTTATTAAATAAATAATTATAACCATCCAAGTAAATTGGTGATGAAAAATGAATTACACCACTATATGGAGACAATAAGCCATATGTATGCATGAGCGATGTTTTTACATTCCATTGTATAAAAATAGTTGAATAATGGTCATTACATTCTAATAATAACAATTAAGAATGTGTAAGATACTTAATTTATTATTTTATAATGGATAATGTGAATTTTTAGTAGTTATATGTCGAAATAAAATTGAAAACACTTGGTTAAGAGTTATACCTATTTGTTGAGAAACCTTTTATGGATTACATATGAATCCTTGAAGGGATAGTCTTATGAAAAGACCAAATTCTATAGGATGTGATGAATGAATATATGAAATTATTATGTAATGAATTTTCTGAAATATACGGATAAAACAGTGTGAGGAATAGAGAAGAAGAAGTTCCATTTTATAAGTGAGGGAGGGGCACTTTTGGAATTACAAGAAAGATTTAAATATAAATGATTTATTCTCAAGAAAAATAATTCCAAATGGAAAAATATTAATTGAAAAACTTTCTAATGATTAAATATAATTAAAAAAATGAAATTTATATAGGTTTATATTTCATTTTGAACCTTATTTTTTAAAATAACCTATTGTCAAACCAATTTTAACATTAACTACAATAACAAAATTGTCAACATTAAATTTTTATAATTTTAAATATAAGGTGAAAATTGGATCATAAATAGAAAAGTGATGAAAATTTGGAACATATATTATCCAACTTGTTCTATTTCAATATTTTTATTATTTTTAAAATATTTTATAAAATATCATCAATTTCATTATTGACACTATTAATTTAATTTGACTTTAAAGACAACAAGAAAATAATGGAATTAAAATATAAACCTTTCATAAAACTATAATATGTTATGTTAATTTATAAAATTTATTTGACAAAATCAATCACCCAAATTTTATTTCTTTTAATATTTTTAAAATCATATATTTTATTTTTCTATTAATTTAAAAAATACAGTATCGACGTTGCGTAAACATTTAAAGTAATTATTAAATTACTAAAAATTATAAATATATTACAATGATAAAAAATTAATTTATATTTCATATAAATAGTTAAAAATAATTTTAACATTTTTTTTATCCTCACGTAAAATTTTCAAGGATATTAAAGTCAGTAGAGTGGCATTATGTACTTATTCCTTAAATTAATATAAACATCATAATCAAAGAAATATAACACCAAGTGACGATATATTATATAATTAAATGTAAAAGGTAATAAAAAAACTCATCCAATAGGATAAAGTAAATTTTTGGACAAATTTTAAACCCTTATCTCAAAGATTTAACTCTATTTAACCCATTTTACCCTTACAGGGGTGACAAAAATTTACTATGGTTATTATTTATATTGACCAAAAATAAAAGAGTCCCATTTACCAAATTTATACTCCTAATTAATAATATGGAGTCCAATATTTATGATTCAATTTCTATAAACAATAGAAATTTACTTTAAAATAAGTGTGTAAGATTCGATGAGTTATTTTTAGAAAACTACATTTTTAAGCATAAAACTAGATTTATTATTATCCCTTTCCTAGAAAAAAATTATATGATTATTAATAAATCTGATTAAATAGTATACATATATATTTATAATCATTCAAAAATAGTTATTAATTTATTTTATTAATATAAAAACACATTACGCATATAAATTTTTTTTTTTGAAAAACAAATCTTTTACATTCAAATGATTTTATTTTTTTTCAAAAAAATTGATACCCAATGATTTTTTTTATAATTCATAATTTTTTATTAATTTGGTTTTTCCTATTCATAATCACCTAGTTAATTTCTAGGTTATAATGTTATTCTATATTATAGTTTATTTAGACTTTGGGTTGCATGTATTACAAGGTATTGAAGAAATTTTATTTGAAGAGAAAAAAATCATAAAATTTAGAGGTGTTAAATTATAACCCCTATAAAATTAACTTATCATGCTAAATATCATTAATTTAATATAATAAAATGCGGATATCTCTATTTTATAACATCCTTAGGTTCCCAAGTAGCTTTTTTGAATTTAGGATCCCTCTAGAGATCTTTAACCAAGTGAGTAGTCATGTTCCACTGCACATTATCTCTATAATTCGAGATTTCTACTGATTTCTCTTCATAGTAAAGACCATGATCATATAGTATAACCTATGTGTTCAAAAAATGTGAAGGATCATGCATGTACTTCCTCAGGAGAGATACATGGAACATCTCGTGAACTTGAGAGAGGTTTAATGGAAGTGCCAAGCGATAAGATACCATACCTACTTGACTAAGAATCGAGAAGTGGAAAATATACCCGAGGATCAGCTTAGGGAAAATATAAATAGATATTAGATCTCAATTTCATTAAAATTTCATTACTTTTTTCCATAGATAAGTTATCATAAGTACATTTTCACTAACTTTGAAGTCTATATTTCGTTGATGATTATCAACATAAATTTTCTACAAACTCTGATATTCCTTGATGTTCTATTGAATAAATTTAACATTCTCTTCCATTTCATCAACTATTTTAACTAACAATAAATTTATTTCTCCATATTCATACCATAACATTTGATTTCTACAATTATTTAAAATGAATGATTCATAAGGATCTATAGGAATTATCGATTGAAAGCTAATTTTTAATAAAACTCAACTATAGGAAGGTGTTAATCCCTGAAAACTTTGAAATACATAGAGAGAGACATAATATATCTTTTAAGGGTTTAATGGTTCTCTTAGATTGGCTATATTTCTGAGTATGATAAGCAATAATGATACATAACTATGTATCTAGATATTGTTGAAGAATTCTCTAGAAATTTGATGTAAACTTTGGATTTGAATCAGATACAATAGAATGTGGTACTCTATTAAAACTTGAAACATATTTAATGTATATTATGAAAATAAAATCACGATATAAATCATCTTTGTTATTAATGATGTTTTATGAAGTTTTAAGTCATCAAATATAACCCAAATACCATTATGTCCTTCATATTTTTTAGTGATTCTATCAATAGAAAACGTGGTGATGTTTTCACATTTACTTTCTATTATGGGTAATGGTTGTGAAACCCCCTTATAATTCTATCTCTCATACTTAAATTTCTAAAAAAACAAGAAAATAAATACATACTCTACAATATTTTCTTTAATGTTGTCCCATAATAAATAATAGTTCATATCTTTATATATATTTGTACTTCTAGGATGAATAGTGAATGATGAGATATAAGCTTAATACAATAACTCATTCTTAAAGTCTCGTATTGAAAAGACACATAAAAAATTCCAAAACCTTATAATTCTATCATAATCAGGGTTAAACTCAAAAAATTTCTCACCTTCTTTTGTAGATCCACATCTTCTTTCTGCACCTCCTTAATATTCACGTGGATTGATGGTTTGAAACTCTATTGAGATAGATAATATTTATCCCCTTACTTCATTATCTCTATATACATCCTTTTTAAATCCAAAAATAATGGATATTTTATGACCCTCATTATATATAAGCTAGAATGATCCTTTTTACTATGAGAATATTCCACCTTATTCAATTTCTCAAAGTGGAAATGTATTGAGAAATAATAATCTTCAATCAACTCAAACAATCATCTCTGGTTCATATTAAAATCTTTTTGAGTGAATATATAATTTAAAATTTTATGATCAGTATATATATTACAATTTTCTACATAAATATAATGTCTCCAAATCTTTAATGCAAAAATTATTTCACCTAACTATAAATCATGAGTTGGGTAATTTTACTCATAAAACTTTATTTTTCAAGATGCATAAGATATAACCATATAATTTTTCATGAGAAAACATACCAATCCCATATTTGATGCATCACTATAGGCTATAAACCCTTTTCCACTATAGGTTAGTGTAAAAACAGGTGCTCTACCTATCCTTTTCTTTAGTTCCCTGAAATTTTATTCACATTCATCTATCCGAAGGAACATGAATCCATGTCAAGTTAACTTGGTGATTATATTGGATATCCATGATAAATTATCCACAAATAATTAATAATAAAAAAAATATATTAATTTATGTTATAGTGGTTGGTTCGGGCCAACGTTTAATAACCCCTACCTTTGATAAATCCATCGATATACCTTATCGTGAGATTATATGACCAATTTTTTTGTATCTAAAATTCACACTTGGTAATTTTTTCATTCAAATTATCATTCCTATGTGTCTTCAGAATAATCCCCAAATGATTTTTATACTCTTACTTGCTATTTGAATATATAAGAATATCATCTATAAATGCTAACACAAACTTCTCAATGTAATCTAAAAATAATCTATTCATTAAATCCATTAAGATAACAGAGAAATTAGTAATAAAAAATTTAATAAATATAAATTCATAGTGTTCATACTTCATAAGGAATACTATCTTGGGTATACCATCCTTATTGACCCTTAATTGGTGATATCTGTAATAGAGGAAAATCTTGGAAAAGTATCGATATCTTCACAGTTGATCAAAAAAATCATCAATATAGTGTAGAATGAACATTTTATTGATTGTGACCTTGTCCAGTTCCTAATAATTAATGTAGTTTTTCATTGATACATATTTTTTCTTAAAAAAATAATAGGTTCACCCAATAGTGAATTTTTTTTAAAAATAAATACCTTGACAAGATTCTCCTGGAGTTACTTCTAAAATTACATCAACTTAATCGAGGCCATTCTATATAGAGTCTCTAAAATAGGTGCAACACTTGGTATGAATTATACTAAAAACTAAACTTCACAATTATAAGTAAAAGACATAAATAAACTCCCACATAATAATCATATATTTATTTTGAGTTTCTCCATAACCATCTGAGGTAAGAAACCCTTTGGAATAGGAATCATAACCTGTATAATGGATGTAATTCCCATTGTAAGTTCATATTTATTTTAATTTTATAAATAAACATAGGTTGTTTTAGAATATAAAACATGACTTCCCTTTCTCATAAATTTATGCGATATTTATGTAACTAAATCCAATCCATTTCTAAGATAACATTAAATTCAACTAGAGGGAGAGTAACAATATTTATAGGAATAAATTTCATTCAAAATTAAATTAGAGAATACAAATATAGTTGATATGAAATAGTCATACCATAATTGGTTTTCACTTATAATTCAAAATCTAATAGTTAAGGTTGTATTGTGATAACCTAAGTAAATTCTTTAGATATAAAAGAGTGGGTAGATCCAGAATGAAATAGGACATTAGTAGTTCTAGAGTAAATGTTAAGTGTACCATTCACCACTTCATTATCCACATCATTAATCGTGATTGGATGAGATTTAACTTTTTATATAGTATTATGAGGTTTCTAATGTATATCATCATCATTAACCATAAAATTTGAGAATTTTTTAGAATAATTCCCATACTCTTTCCATTTGAAACACTCGAGTGTGATTGGTGCATTCAATTGATATTTCTCATTGCACCTTTCAGTGACTGATATCTCCATATAACTTCATAATTCAATTTCTTGATGGCCTTCTTTTACACACTTTAAACATTTACCATTCCCCTTAAGATAATTTCCACCCTGTCTTATTCCACTCTATGAGCATAATAGAAAGATCATCTTATTCTATCCCATGTTTTTAGAATTTTCATTGAATTTAAACTTTATTTTCTTATAAAAATCATGATATTTATGGGTAATTCAAATATCCACCTCCACATTGATAGATAAATGAGTGATTTATTTATATTAATTAAAGTATATTACAGATAATTTGGTTTGGAGGATTTGTTTTAAGCCACTTAAGAATAGATAAATCTTACTTTTATGTTGGATGATAATACCAGAAGTTTACCTCACAAGTATCATAATTATTAATGGATTCATTATCCCTATTCATTATATTAGTGAATTAATTCTCTATTTTGATATAAAAAATATGAGGAAGGTACTTATTGAAAAATAATCTCTTAAATTGACACCACTCTATTTATTCAATTTCATTCTGCTATCACAATCTCATGATAAGAGTCTACCATTGATATGCTCACCATCGAAATGATAAACTATTAAAATTAAATTTTCATATTCCTAACAATGGATAAAAAATATATATTTTCATTGGTACTGATCCATTTATTAGAAACCAGTTAATTAATATACCAACTAAAAGAAGGTGGATGTTTCCTCATGAAAGACTCAATAAAATGTTGATCCCTCCTTTTCTCATTTGGAATATCAACATGATTCATAAATTAAGAAAGTTACATAATCATAGAAATGATATTTTGAATTATATCTCCCATAACATTTGGTTTCTTAGGAGGAAAATCATTACATTGTTTTTCAAATTCATCATTAACTCGATTCCTTTAGGTTCTAGCAATTGAATAAAACCAAAAATAATACTGTAAGAAACAACGATCCAAGTGGGAAACCACATACTCATTATAAATAAAATAAAGGATATCTAAATCACGACACCTTATTTTCAATATATGAAACCTTAGGCTTAATGAAGGTCATCCATGCTCATAATATATTGAAATCCTTTATAATGGTTTTTAAAAAAATGTGAACTAACACAAGAATATCCCTCAAGAGTGTCAAACTAGGTGTGAAGTAAGGTAACACTCACCATACACCAGAATGATGGATGAGATATAGTAGACACATTATTTTTAGGGTTATTAGTCATAGAAACTTATGTACCAAAACTACATCTATTTATAGAATCAAAATAGGTATAGTTTTATAAGAAAATCACACTACTTTATTTACCACAACTTAGGAAATTATTCTATACATAGGATTATCCTAAGGGTCTTCAATAATGTTTTCTCATCCTAGTTTCAAAGGTTCAATAAAAAATTCTATGATACCAACTATAATAACCTATAATTTTCTTACATAAATATCACATATTATTAGATTAATATTAAATACAAAACATTATGTTTCACACTATAATCACATAATTCTAGTGTATTTGGAAACTGGATACATAAAAAACTGGTTTATAAGTTAACTGTATCAACCCCCATGATTTTTTTCATAACTAGAACCATACTTAGAAATATCATAATTAAAACATTTCTTTATAACTTGGCGAAGTAAACATAAGAAAGGGTTTGATCAACTTCTTAGTAAGGGATAAAAAGATATAAATCAATGATCACATAAGTATAACATAAGAAAAAGGGTATAAAAAATGACCTTAACATTTTAAAATCATACCCTACATATCATAGACCAAAATATTCATACTTGGAAGAAATATTGGTATTTCATAAGATATGAATAGTAAAGGAATCAAAGAACATGAACCATGAGAGCATAACATTTTTATAAGAAAAATATTTGTTGCACACACATAAGCACATAAAATAATTTCCTTAGTATTCAAGGATAAATCCCAAGAATATCATTGTGAATTGGGTTTACTCTCTATTCTATCATATTATACATATTTCTCTCTCAATATTATAATAGTGGATAGAGTCCTTAACTGAACTATGCTGACTCCCCATTCCAGTCCTATTTCTCTCTAGAGATGTATATTTTTACCCAATTATTTGGAGGGATATATAATTATTGGCCCACCCAACACATAATTAAGATCATACAGATTTATTCCTCAAGATCCTAAAAAATTCATTATATCACAACCCATGAAAAATTAATGGGTTTTATAAGCATTCCATCATGGCATCACCAGTGGAAAATAAATGGGTTCCATAAATATTTCTTTAATTCATTATAGAATAACCCCTATAAAAGGAACAAGTTTCATAAAAATATTTTCTTCATAATCATAAACGATATAGAGAAATAATATGGATGTTATAATGGGTTTATATCCCTAATAATGATAAAATAATGTCACATTAGATGAAAAATTCCATTAAAATATAATTTGGAACATTTCTTGTGGAAAATACCATTTTAACTTTCTAATCACTTATTTAAAATCTAAAAATTTCAGAAATTTTAAAGAAAAAATTTAATTTGAAAAGTTACTTATAGAATTTTAAATTAATATTTTTGTTTTCATGATTTTGGTAAATTCTGTTCATGCTATATAAGTAAAAAGAAAACACTCTTGTCATAATTTTGTAAAAAATTCAAAAAGTACGTCGTTGAGAAAATGTTAAAAAGATTGATTCTAAATATTTTTTAAAAAAACTTAATAATAGGTAAAAAATTACTTTAAATAATAATATGATAATATTAAAAAAATTCTTTAAAACATTTTTAGAAAATATTGACATGGGAGAAAAAGGATCTTCGACCGAAGAGTGAAATAAAGTCGGTTTTCTATAAAAGATTTACTTCAGTATATTGAGTACATAAAGAGAGGAAAATAAAAGGAAAACATGTAATTAATATAAATAAATATATAATAATAAAATTCATGAATTTATTTATAGTTATACCATAATATTTCATCATTTTATCTTAATCATAAACAATCTTGATACACAAAGAGATTGCAACATAAAACCCATACCTCAAGTTTTATAATTATTCATACGCATTTGAAAGCCCTGTATAATAAGTTTGTATTTATTATAAAATTATTCCAGATTCATAAAAATATATATATGATACCATGCATTATTTTCTTAAAACATATTATCACCCATTTATTGAAAATTATTTATTAGAATCACAATTCTGGTGATAACTTCTTTGTTTTTCATACATGTTTCAGATCGACACTCTCAATCTTTATAATTTTATCATGGTTACACCATATCCAAAATTTTAACCATTATATAAATATCATATATAGTCATTATATATATATATAATTATATTCATCCATAAAATTTAGAGATATAAAAATTAATTAGACCTTTTATTGAAGATGACATGTCGTACGTACACATAAATGATGTTTCCATTTTTTTTATGGATATAAAAAACCATAAATGATAATTCAACATTATAAAATAATAATAATTTGATAAATAATATATATATATATATATTAAATATATAATTATAAATATCCACATAATGTATAGATGAAAAATGAATTACACTACTAAGTGGGGACGATAAGTTGTACGTATTCCCGAGCTATGTTTTCACTTTATATAAGTTAAAAATAAGGTGGATAATGGTTTTTCTATTATGATAATAAAAATTAATAATATTTAATATAATTAATTAATTATTTTATAATGAATAACATGAGTTTATTGGAGGTATAATAATAAATAAATTTGAAAATTCTTGGTTAAGATTTATACCTCTTCGTCGAGAAACTTCTTTTAGCTTACACCTTAATCCTTGAAGGGATGTTATTTTGGAAAAAATAGAAACTATAAGATGTGGTGAATTAATATAGGAAGGTATTAAGTTATATATTTTCTAATATATAAGGCTCAAAATATGTTATTAAGAGAGGAGCATAGGTACCCTTTTATAAGTGAGCGGAGGTGCACTCTTTGAATTACAATGAATATTAAAATATATTTGATTCATTCTCAATAAAAATGATTCCAAATGGTCATATATTCAAATAAAAATATAGTAATATCTAAATATAATTAAAAATTAAATTTATATAGGTTTTTTTTTCATTTTAATAAATATATTTTTGAGCAACCCCTTGGTTAACCAATTTTAACCTTTAACGTTGTAATAAATTTTTCAATATTGAATGGTTGTAATTTTACTTATAAGGTGAAAATTAGCTCATAAATTTAAAAGGAATGAAATTTTTGACCACATATTATACCCATTTTTATATTTAAATATTTTTATTATTATTATATAATTTAATAAAATATTATTTTCATAAAATGTCATTTATTTCATTTTCTACACTATTCATTTAATTTGACTTTAAAGATGAAAACACTTCAATGGAATATGAATATAAACATTTAAAACAACAATAATATGTTATATTAATGTATCAAATCTGTGTAACACAATAATTCCCCCAAATTTTATTAATTTTAATATTTTTAAAATCATTTATTTTATTTTTCTATCTATTGAATAAATACTGCATCGACATTGTGTAAGAATTTAATATAATTATTAAATTACTAGAAATTAGAAATAAATTAATATAATAATAAAACAAATTATCTTTAAAATAAACCTTTATAAATATACTTATCCTATTTTTTTCATTATGTAAATTTTTTGAGATATTTTAGTCAAGAGAGTTACATTTTGAATTTATTATTTTATTAAATTAATATAAAGGTCATAATCAAAGAAATATAGTACTAAGTGACCATATATTATATAATTTGATTGAAATTGAATAATTAAACTCATAAAAATGATAAATTCTAGTTTATAGAAATTTTAAAACCTTATCTTAATGTTTTAACCATATTTTACCCATTTTACCCTTATTAGGGTTACAAAATTATATTGTGGTTACTATTCATTTTCAAAAAACATAAAAGGGAACTATTTACCAAATTTTAACCTACTAATTACAATTATGAAATAAATTATTCAATATTAATAATATATAGGTGGTATATATTCATTTTAAAATAAGTGCGTAAAATACAATGAAAATTGTTTTTTGATAAATACATTTTTAATTATAAAACCGTATTTATTATTATATAATTACATGAAAAATAATTATATGAATTTTAAAACATTTAAAAAAATATAATATATAAATTTATTTAAAATCATTCAATAATAGTTATTAATATATAAATATATTGCACACATAAAAACTGTATTTTAGAAAAAAATCTCTTTTACTATTAAATGATTTTATTTTTATTTCTAATAAATTGATAATGAATGAATTTATTATAAACCATAAATTTTTTTATAATTTATTTATTCCTGTTTATACCCTCCAATTTAATGGCTAGGTTATAACATTATAATATATTAAGGTTAATTCAGACACGAGGTTGTGTGTATCACAAGCTATCAAAGAAATTTTATTTAAAGAGAAATATATCATAAAATATTAGGGTGTTACACTATCATAGGTACAAGGGTTAAGGTAGAAGGTTAAAAATAACAGATACACCCCCATAAGAAAAGCTGAGATAGGATCACATACTCCTCCATAAGTGTTAGTACACCCAAAATGGATAACTTCCAGATGATTAATAACAGAAATTCACATTATTATTCTTTCCCTTAAGCCCAAACACAAACTTGGATTATAGGTCCATGAGAATTGAATGTGTAGCCTTTAATTTTTTCAAAGGCCTTGTAGGACACAATGATCCCAACTCGGCCCAAGGCTCACAAGGATCCTGAACCATACATCCTTATATAACCTTATATGCCTACATAGAATATTACTCATCATCCGACCTCACTCTACCATTCATCATTCGAACAAATGTTATTCGACCACCCAAAAATGTTGTTTCCATTCTAACTTTATGTCATTGTCCCAATTATCCTTGTTTTAGTCGACAACACCATTATAAAATAACATTCCCTTGATCCTTATGCTACACATTAAAACAAGAATCTAAATCCTCTAAAAATGGGGGAAAAGTGATGTTTTTGGTGTTGAAACCATGGAATAATTGGATGCAGAGCTTTTACCGAACCGGTGGCCTGACTTTCCACTGTGCTTTTATTTTGAGTCTTTGATCAATATTAGGATCCTATAATGTGGGATAAAGATCATCCAAATTTAAAAGTCATTAAAGGATTATATAATAGGTTATAAATGATTTATTTAGGTGGAAATCTAATTTGATGGATGTTGTTAGTTCACTTTATAAGTTTTTATAGTTATATTCCCTATTTAAAATTCTCCATGTTTTCAGATGATTTTGGAATGTTAAATGTGATAGTAAGGAATTAATAAAATTATTTAAAAGCAAATTATATTTTTTTGGTTTATTAAAAATAAGCGGTTTAATAAATGAGTTTATGTTTCAATCATGAAGTTTAATTTAAAAATGATATAATTTGGAGTGAGTTTTTTTTATCAAATTATATAATGATTTAAAAGTTGGTGTGGGTTGTTTACATTTTAATTAATAAATTATCTTTTTAAATGAAATTATATTTTTATATTATTAATTAATTTAATAATGAGTTAAATGAATTTATTTTAATAATACTCTATATCAATTAAGGTGTTGAATGATTTCAATTTACTAGGTGGGTGGTTTGAGAAAATAATGTATTTTATAATTGGTTTGATAATGGATTTCTAAAAGTAGTTATAGGGTTATATTTTATTAATATTTGTGTATATTGTTTTTCTAAATTAAATTTGAAATATTTATATATTTGGTTTTTTATAAAATTATAAAGTATACTTGTATCTTTTGAATTATAACTTAAAAAGGATTTCTTTCCAAAACAAACACCTTATTTTTATTTCTAAATGAATTTATAGAACGTGCATCATGGTAAAATTTCAAAATAGTTTATATATTTGTTTTATAAAATGAATAAAAAATTATTTTTAGTCTTTATTGTGTGGAACTGGTCAAAACATTATTTCATAATTTTATTTTCTAAAAATGATTTAGAGAAAAATTCTTATAAATGTTTTTAAGAAATTATTGGGATAATATTTATAAAAGAAAAAGGTATGTTAGCCAAAATGGAAATGATATAGAGGTTGGTCCCACATTGAATCCTAAATGCCCTGAAATTTATTATAATATTTATTATACCATTTAAAGGATTATTTAAGGAAATAACCATCATAGCTTCAGAATCACCCATAAAATTTGAAGGCTCTTAGATATTGGAAATTATATTATTCAAAATATTCATGTTTCATTTCCTTTGATTTTAGAATTTTAATTTTTTCTTCAAGATTCTCATAATTATTAGATCTTTCATTCATAGCGGATTTTTCATTAGTCTTAGATTCCATATCATGTTTCTTCCATGCAATACTGTTGTTTGAATTTTCAACATAACATTTAGAGGTAAGAAAGGGTGTGTCAATTTATCTCATCAAATTTTTAATTTTACTTCCTTCACTATCTTCATCAATTTAATATCTCTGATTTTTTGTGGATCCAAAGTGAGTGCATATTGGTTCATAGAAAAATATTAATTTTTCTTAGTGGGATTTAAAACATTATAAAATTATTTTTAAGAATAATTAATTTCAATAAAATAATATTGCAATTCAGGAATAAATTTCTTCATTTAATTATTAGCTTTATTCAACTTTACATCAAGAGATTTAATCTTGTATTAGTATTAATTCAATGAAAAAATGGTATCATGAATCATGTTATCTCTTGTAAATAGAAATCAGGTCACCAATTTTACTAAAAAATACATCTTCCTTTTCAAAATATACCGTTGAATTAGATTTTTCAATGTATTCCTTCAATTATTCAAGTTACTTCTTTAAAGATACTCTATCTTTCCCTCTCAATTTTTTTATTTCCATTCAAATAAACCATGAGCTCTATCATTAGTTGTAACTTATTGGGACTTTCCTATTATTAAGTGTTATTTTACCAAATTCATTTCTCTCTATAGGATTCATTAGTGTGTTTTGATTGAGTTATAAAAGAAATGGAACATTTATCCTTCGAGACTTTTTCTTTCTTTTCACTTGCCTCATCAAAAAATGGAACTTCATGATTCGATGTAAGATTGAACTTCTTCATTGTGTTAGAACCTAAGTTACCTTTATTAAATATCCTTACATTATGACTTCTTATCACCTTATTTTATATTTTTTGGGTTGATAATACTCATCCTTATCTTGTTTCTTCTTTGGGAAACTAGATAAAGTTTTTTCAAATCATTCCAAAATTAAAACATTAAAAGGGAATTTTTCCGTTATACACCATTGAATCTCTTCATGAATTTAGAGAAAATTATATAAATTTATTAAAATTTAGGGAATCATATTTAACATTAGATTTATTTTTATGAGACCTCTTGGATTCATTTATTTTCAACCCTCTTGAGGCTTTAAACATGATCTATTTCCATAATTTATTTTCTTATTAAACATGAGACCTCCTCTCATCTGAAATTATATCAAGATATTGTTGATTTTATCTATTATAAACTTACAAAAGTATTGATCAACTAAAGTAAAAAAATTTCATCATATTTATCAATTTGAATACATATTAACTTCTTCATAATGGTAAAGTCTTCAATAACTTATCCATAACTCCAAATTGAACTAACTATCTTGTTTACTAAAATAAATAAATTATACCCCATTTCATCTGTAGCAATATAAATATTCCCAAATTGAGATAATCACAATTTTAAGTCATGATTCTTTAACATTATCATCTCCTTCATGAATATCATAATGAAATATCTATATAGTGACCTTACTACAATACCTATTACAATGCCACCATAACAACTGCCATAATGACCTTAGAAAATTTTCTCCATGAGGATTTGAACCTCGATTTCCAATATATGGGCACTAGGTCCATAAAATATGAATTTACAATTAATAATTGACAATAATTACTAACTACTAATTACGAATGATTCTTAATTATTAATTATTTATTTTGAAACATTTTTTAATTCGAATTATTAATTATTAATTATTAAAATTTACTATTTATGAATTAATTAATAATGAATTAAATATTATTCAATATGATTTAGTTACGAATTAATTTTTAATTACTATGAATTATAAATTATTATTAACTATTAATTTGTAATTTATAATTAATTAAAAATTAATTAATAATTAATAATAAATAATAAATAATAAATAATAAATAATAAATAATAAATAATAAATAATAAATAATAAATAATAAATAATAAATAATAAATAATAAATAATAAATAATAAATAGTCAATAATTATTAATTAATAATTATTAATTACATGTAATAACTAATGATTAAAAATTAAAAATTAATAAATAATAATTATTAATTATAAATATTTATATTAAAAATTATACTTATTTATCATTCATTAATGTGTAATAAACAATACTTACCAGTTAATGGTGAATAATTAATCATTAATAATGAATAATAATTAATAAATAATTTAAAATAAATAATTTTATTTATCATTAATTTTAATAGTGTGTTATATTGAAATAATAAGTTAAATGAGATTTATAACATACTTATTATAAGTTAATGTCTTAGATTAGTTAGTAAGAGCACATGGAGCTAAATGTGTATACGTTAGAGTAACACAAAGATCAATGACTTCCTAGAAAGTACTCATGATACACCCAAAATAAACTAGTAAAAAATAAATAATAAATTAATACAAAAAAATATTTATATATTTTTAATAATTAATTTATAATAACTAATATATTATAATAATTAATTACTAATGAATAATTTATAATTTAAAAATTCAAAACTATTTCTATGGTTTGGAACAATGGAAATCAGATTTATACAACCATATTTTTCTTAGAATTATGGACATTGACCTACTACTATAGAAGATTCAATGATGAGGACCAAAACCAAGGAGATAACTTATCACTACAGTTTCAGGGCCTATTTACATGATTTTAAAGCTTGAAAGTATGCACATTTTTTAGTAGTGAAAGATCCTAATTTTATTCTATTCATTCACAATTTAAAAAGGATGTAATACATATGATATACATGTGTATGATTTTAATTGTGAATCTGATATAGGGAAAATATTTTGGAATTGATTTTTTTATCAGAAGACTCGTGTTGAGACATGAGAGTTTTAATACTTTAGTATTTTTAAATCATGACATGGGTAATTTTTTTAGTTTCACTTAAAATAGACATGAATTTGTAAAATAATAAATTTTAATTTTAAAATTTTTAATACAATCAAGGAAAATTTTATATGGTGATTTAAATTTTGAAACAATTATTTTTAATTAAAATTTATTTATATGCTATAATAATGGGAAGCTATTTTCTTTTTAAATCCTTAATATGAAAAGTCAATTTAAAGAAACACTTGGGGTAATTTTTGGCGTGTAAATTGTTTTGAACATGATTATGAATCCTGTAAAAAATTAATATCAAACTATTATGGACAATTTCAAATGAATAGGATGGTAATTACACAATAAAATTTGAATATTTGATTGTGGTTGAGTCTTGAGAGACCATGTTAAAAATTTATTTATTATACGACTCAAAGTATTTTTCTAGAAATTGTTTTTTTTATTTTTTGTATAATCAGTTTTCTAGTTGATGAGTTCTTATGATGAGAAGAATTATAAAGAAATGTGATTTTAGTGCATTCATTTGGAACAATAATATAATACCATAAATAGTTATATGATCCTGTGATTTATTTTTTTACATTTTCAAGAGTGATAAATGAATATAGTGTAGAGATTATAAGACCCCAAGATTCTGATTTTCTATAACTAATCTTTAAATTTTAAATGGGAATTTTAATTTGGAATTTGAGGTTTTTTTTCATATTTTTTTGAAAGGGGTATAAATATCAAGTTTTATGGTGTTTAGATTTTAAAATTATTCAAATTATAATTATGAGTTCTATTTTTTTTCATGAAGAAGTATTTTGTGAATTTAGAATGTAAAAAATGAATTGGGGTTTTGGGGATATAAACTATTAGATTCAAGATTTCTAAAACCATTTTGTAGTGGTAGCTTAACCATAATTTCAATTTTTAAAAATATTAGTAAATGATTAAATTTAATAGTGTAATATGGAAAAATTATTTTAAAATAATTTTTTCTCTATCACTTCTATTTTCCTTTTCCTTTTATTCTCTCATGGGTCATTCAACCTCCCTATCTTCCTCTCCTTTGATTTAAAACTTTTAGATCTTAATACTTAATCATTATATGTTCATATATAAGGTAATTATCTCACCCTAATTTTATAGTCTCTATCTACCCCACTTTCTTATTCTTGATTTTAATGGATTCATTTTAGTTATTTGACCCATAGGTTTCAAAATATCCTAAAAAACCCACTTAGATGATTTTAATTGTAATTAAGATCGTCAATTAAGTATCATGGAAGGTAAACACACAATACTAATGGTTTATTTGATTCTAATATGTTATTGGATTATTATTTATTAATTTTAAACAATTTATGGTTTTTAGGCATTGAAATGGAATGAAATTTTAGAGAATTTTATTAGGTATTATTGTATTGGTATTATAACACTAATGATGTGTTGGAATGAATTTATAAATGTTATTAGAAGAATGTGAACTCTAACCTATTTAATTTTGGAGATAAATTTGAAATTATTGGTTATATCTCATAGATTTAAATATTATTTTTGATTATTATTATTACTACTGAGAGTCTCAGTAATGATAATATTATATCTTTGACTTATTATAAGATATTATAAAATGTGATTGGCCTCATTCTAATTCAAAATTCATTAAAGTACCATAAAATTAAGGTTTAATTATTCATTTGTATGGATTATAAATATTGAATATTGCATTAGTTTACTTTACAAGTTATTATGGTTATATGTGATATCATAATTAAGATTTTACTTGTTTATAGATTATTCGGTAAAGTGAAAATGTAGAGTTAAAGAGTTTGAAGATATATTTTAAAGTAATTTAGAGTTTTTTGGTTTATCAATCATAAGTAATTTTATAAAGTAATTTTTGTTTTGTTCTTATAATTAGATATTAATATGATAGAATTTGGATTTAGTTAGAGATAAAATTATAAAACTTCTTATAATTAGATGTTGGTAGTTTATATTTATAGACATAAGTGTTTAAAAAATTAATTTAAGTTTTGAAATTATTAAATGTTTTCATAATAAAATAAATGACTTCATTATATTAATACTCTATATAAAGAAAGGTGTTAAAATATTTTGGGTTTATAATTGGGTGGTTTGAGAAAATGATAAATTGTTTAAATTTTTTGAGAAGTGATTTATTAAAGAAGTTAAATTTTATCGTTTCCTAAAAAACATTGTATATTAATTTTATAAATGAAATATTGAATATGGAAGAAAATTCTATAGACTCTCCATTTTTTATTTATCCCCATTACACAATGAAAGTTAGAGTTCCCTATGAAACCACAAGAAAGGATTATAAAACATGTCTCTTATCCCATTCTAGTCTCTCTTTTTTCCTCTCTTCACGTTTCTTTCCTCTTTCAAAATCATCCTTTTTTTTTAATTTGGTTCTCCTATTTTTGGGTTTGGATTGTCTTAAATATCTTGAATTTTGGGGGGGTTTTTATTTTAGGTGTGGTTTCTAAATCAACCCTTTTCTATAATTTTTTCCCTTAAATTGAACTAGACCCCATATTGGTCTAGCACAATGGAGTTAGTAATAGATCGGGATTGTGATGGGGTGACTTTTTTAGATGATTCAAATACTTTGTTTTCAATTTTTTCTTTGGTTTTTTATTATCTAGTTGTGGATTGCTATCAAGGAGATAAATTAATTCACAATTTTATCTTATTATCATTTTTATCATAATAAAATCCATATTGGTCCTATACGGTGGTTTTCATGGGGTGTTTTGGGATGTTTTGGTTGAAAATTTTGTTGCGTTCTAGGATGCATAACCGATAATGGTTTTTTTCTTCTTTTTTGTTTTCATAGTTCCTTGGTAATTCTAGTTCAGTGTTATTCTATTTTTTGGTGATCATACATTAGTGTTGGTTCATTTCATTTATGTCCCAATCAGTTCCATTTTTTTATGTAGTCCCCTCAGATTACCTCTTTGATCTACTTCTAGGGTAGCTATTAAGAAATATTTCCAAGTCTATATTTTATGTTCACTATTGGGAAATGAAACTATACCCACAGTTTTTCCAAAAACATGGTTATAGGGATTAGATGGGAAACTATACCCACAGTTTTGGAAATTTGTGGGTATAGGTTGGAAATTTTCACCTATACCTACACTTTTGGAAAAACTATTGGTATAAGGTTTTTTTTCAGGACATATAGCCACAGATTTTGAAACAATCACGTGTATAGGATTTTTTTTAATGATCTATACCCATGGTTTTCCAAAAACCATGGGTATAGTTAATTACTATACACATAGTTTTCCAAAAAATGTGGGTATATATTTCCCATGTTAAGGCAGGAAAAAACATTTCCAGGGGAGAAAGAAAATTCCACTAGAAGACCTATTTTCACTATTTTCTACCTATATCCACTGTTTATATAAATTTATATAATTAAATAGATATTTATATACCTATAAACCAATCTGGTGTAGTGTTTAGGCACAAAAATTTTATATAGGTGGTCTAGGGATCAAAACACGTGGTCGACAATTTTTTGAAACCTATACCCATAGTTTTGAAACTGTGGGTATAGGGTTAATGAAATGGTGGTATACACATATTCCCATAGTTTTGAAACCATACCTATAGAATTTTCAAACTGTGGGTATATATTAGAGCTATACTAATGGCTAAACTCCACATGGTTCCCAAAATCGTGGGTAAAACCTATGCCCATGGTTTTGGGGGCTATACCCACAGTTCAAAACCATGGGTATAGATTCCTTTTCTAGTAGTGGTTGTACATAGTGCATCTTTTATTTGGTGTTGGATTCCTAAAGCGTTCACATAGTGATGGGTGGTGTGGGGTTAGGATAAGTTTCTACTACTTCATCAGGTATATCTGGTCTTAGGTGGATTCATATTCATGGTGGTTAATATTTCCAATGGCACTAGTTATTCTTGTACTTGGTATTCATGATGGTATAGTGATGATGTATCAGTGATTCATCTTGATGAAATTGATTTTTTTGTTAAGGTGGTATTTATATCAACCTTTACCTATGATTTTAGAAATGGTTCTGAAAACACATAATTTACAAAAATTGACTTAATACACATCTAATATTAAAACATATTTCACACATTTAAAATCCAAGGACCTTTTAGATTAGAGTTTTAAAGAATTAGGAAAAATAATCAACTAATAAATATCAAGAATTCTCATTAAATGTACACCTTTTCACTATATAAGAAGATAATAAATCCACAATGATTCTCTAACGAAGCCTATAAATTCTACACACATGATAGTCTCCTAGGATTATCATACTTAATGATTAATTTCATAACCTAGGGAAATAGAAACATAATAATTTGTAAGACAAAATGATTATTTAGGGTGAACATAATAATAAACCATAACATGAGAGAAGTAATGCATAACATGATATCATAATGCGAATGATCATAATCACGGGGGAATGGAATAACGAGATGATAAAATGGATTAAACAATGATTATATCATAAGATAAATACAACCTATAAAAGTGGAAGCAACAAAAAAATGACATAATGATCATAATTCAAGACTCCTTGCCTTCACATAACATATTTTTCTTGGATAACTACTCACACACCATAGTTGGATTGGCTCACTACCTACATACCATGATATCTCAAGATATATAAACATTACCCATTGAATTAGAGGGATATATAATTATAGTCCCACCCACCACATAATGAAAAACATAAATACATGTGATACATGGTTTCAATCAACATATTATAAAAACCCATGGAAATAAAATGGGTTTAATATTTTTTTCTAGTGTTTCCCTAAGTAATCATTTATTATTTCATTAATAAACATGGAATGATAAACCAATAGAAACTAAATGGGTATCCAATGATATTAAGAAACATTATAGGTAAATAACACTCAAAAAACACAATTACATGTATGGTATTTACACTATACAGTAAATAGATATATATTTTATACAAAAATTTCCCCATTCAATAAATGTATTTGGAATCTAAGTGAAAACAATTAAATAATGTAATGGAACATGGGGAATTCATAAAGGAAAATAATTAGAATTAAATGATGACTATACAAGTGGATGACCAGGAATGGAAAACATTTTTATGGATCATACCATAAATGTAAAATATAATTTTGTAATCTATCCAAATAAAGAAGGTGGATAGTATCATTTGGAGATTTCCATTGATCAAGGACACAACATAGATAAATAACACACTTAGAAGAATTAGGAAAACATATTTGAAAATAATAATTTCTATATTCCTTTGAAAATATTTTAAAATGGATATTTTATTAAATCATGAGAATACTAATTTCTTTTCTTCTGAAAACTTGAAATCATAGAGAGGAAGTCTCTTAAAAAACAAAAAATGTGGCAGAAAGATACGTTCATATAGAAAATGTAATAGAGATTAATTTTGGTAAAAAGTGAAACATTTGAAAATATATGTATTATTTACATTTAATTTTTTTAATTAATTCACTAAATTTTAAAATTATCTTTTTAAAATAATTTTATGTAAAGGAATCTTAGAATATTTTAAAGAATTACTTTAAAAGAAAATATTTTTAAAAACTAATCATGTGGAAAACGTTTAGTGTCTATTAAACCATTTAGTTAAACCCACATAATAAAAATGTTGATAAAAATATCATTGATAATAGGTGAATAGAAGTATTAAGTTCATTTTCAATATTATATAAAACTACTTTTTAATAGAAAAACATGGATATGAATGAAAAAATATCCATTAGAAAGTATAAGAGTTATTCTTATTAAAATTTTTACTTTATTTGAGGAAGTTTTTCATAAAAGTTGAGGATAATAATGAAGAGAATTGGTATCTAAATAAAAAAATGAAATATTCCATTTTAAAGTATAATGGTAGGATAAAGATCCTTGTAAGATCCAAATTAAGAAGAGATTTCACAACTCCTGGGAAAAAGGACTTGAGTCGATAAAACAATTATAGCTTGAGTAACATTTTAATCAAATCCCTAAAAAGATAAAGTTCTTTAAAATGAACCTAAAAAAACATGAATAAAATAAATTTTATGATAAAACAAAAATTATGGAACATATACCCCACATTAAATTAAATTGGTGCATAAAATGAAACAAGTTTCAATAAAGGGAGTTTGTGACAAAAATCACTTACCTTATTTACTTACTTAGTTGATCACAATATATATTTATATGAAACAAAAATAAATATATTAATTATATATTTCAAAAACTTATTAATATATATAAAAATTTTATACACTTTATTTATAATTATTTACTATTAATATAGTGTTTCATTATAGCTTATTTTTGACATTGGGTGTTAACACTTTGTTTCCCTCAGAATTCGGGGATGACCTCCTGGATGGGAGATTCAAACGTTCAGATCGGTTTCTAATGAGTTTGTTCGTAGAACCGGAAACATCCAATTATTCCACATCCATTTGGACCTACTTTCCAAAGGTAGGCGCTCCTTAGCTTGTGGACTGATGAGGATTAGGAATTTGCATTGGTCGAGAGGATGGGAGGTCGGACTCATCACACCTTTTTGAGGGGAATTATTGTCTATTCTGGGACTCTCTTTATAGATTTAAGTTATGTTCATGAATCCTTATTACATTAACAAGTATAAAATGAGCTATTCCTTCAGTTTTGACAATCAATGATTAAATATGTAGGAAATTTAGAGAATCTTTTATATGTATTCGAGGTTCTTCATCAATAGAGAATCATCTATATCTATTTAGAGATTATTGGTCAATGGTAACCTTCAAAACATTTATATAAAAGTCTCTTGGTCATTATGATGACCAGGCTGGTTTTAAAGCCACTCAGTGGGACACTTGAAGTTTGTTGTCATTCAGAAGGACATGAATTATTTCAGAATTGGGATCGAACCCATAGATGGGCTACCTACGTATCCTTTGTTTTGGAAAAGGAATCAGAACCCACGTAGTTCGAATAAGGGAGTATTATGTTTATGATTGATGGCTCAAAGAAGGATGTCATAATTACTTTTACTTTCTAAGCTCACGTGAGTCATGCTCGGTGTGAGAAACAAGAGGTATTGGTAATAAAATAGACAATTTGGGCCATGAAAAATGTAATCATAAGAAATGGTTTGGGGCTTATGTATATATGACTGCCCAGATAAATGAAGGTTAGGATTTACTTTAGGGAGAAAATCTAGGAACAGGGTCCATAAAGGTATATGTGCTTCATGGAGATTTGAATACTCTAACTTGGGACTTATTCCTGAAAAGGAAACCCAAATTAGGAGAGGATTGATAACTGGGTTTTACTCCTGAGAAGGAATCCCAGATCAAACGTAAATTAGGACTGGTTAAAGAGAATTTAAGGGACTTGGGGCTTATTCCTGAAAAGGAAGCCCAAATTAGAGGATCTGGGGCTTACTCCTAAGAAGGATGCCCAGAAATTAAGGGACTTGGGGCGTACTCCTAAAGAGGATGCCCATAATTATGACTGTGACTTATTCCTGAAAAGGAGGCCTAGGTTAGGGGACTTGGGGCTTACTCCTGAAAAGGAATCCCAAATTAGAGGATCTGGGGCTTACTCCTAAGAAGGATGCCCAAAAATTAAGGGACTTGGGGCTTATTCCTGAAAAGGAGACCTAAATTAGGGGACTTGGGGCTTAATCCTGAAAAGGAAGCCCAAGATTATGACTGGGACTTATTCCTGAAAAGGAGACCCAGGTTTAATGATTCTCTCATCTTAAAGGATGAGGTTGAATGAATGAACTCTCAATCTTTAGTGACATAAAGATATGTAAATCACTAGGTTTTGAGAGATATTCCACCGAATTCCTTTCAGATAAAGAATTCAAATCAAGAAATCATGCCATAAATGGATTTGGAGAGTGTCTTAAAGACTGAATCTTGAAAAGAAAAGGTGTAATGGATTAAGAGGGGTGAAATGGGCAAGAAAGGCACCCAAAAAGGAAGGGGCGCACAAGTCTTGGAAAGCGTGCAGGTACTGCGGCGGCGCGCAAGTATTGGTCGTGCAGGTATACCTGCACGACATGGTGGGTACTTGCGCGATATTCAACCAGCATTTGAGATACTTGCGCGACCCTTCATTAGAGCATTTAGAATCCTCTTGAGGTTCTTCCAAAAAAGGGACGCGCAAGTTTTATCGATGGAATAAGGCGGCACTTAAGTGTGACCACTTCCCTTAAGGGCTGACCACTCAGGCGCGTGAGTGTTGATGAGTTTCAACACTTAGGCCTTACTCCCTCTCTTTAGATCTTGCGTTCTAGGTAAGAAATTACCTTAGAAGTGTTCCGGAAGCTTTGAAAAGAGACTTGGGTGTCGGGAGCTTCAATACAAGTTTATGAAAAAAAGATCCTCTCGAATGGGGGGCCCATAGGGTCTATTTATAGGCAGGAGAAGACCCCGGGCGGTTACCAGGCGGTTATCAATTAGGTCACGCAAGTCATTTACACGACCATAAGGCGTCGCACAAGTAGACTTGCATGACCACTAGGCGGCACGCAAGTGTACTTGCGTGACCATGAGGGAACTTGCGCGACCTATGGGAAATGTTCTCCTTGTTCATCCCTTTTTCGATTTTTGATGTTTCTTCAAAGGATGAATCACTTTGGACTAAGGTATTTCCCTTTTCTCAGTCGTTAGACTCTGTGACGGAAAGGAGAATCAACAAAAGTCCCCCCTCAGAGTTGGATCCGGAGAGAAAAGAGGATTTGACTCTAAGGTGAAAAAAACAAGAAATCTGGCAGTTTAAAGTCATGTTTGTCGGACATACAAAGGCTAATGTTTATGGTCGAAATAGCTTTGACCAAAATGGATTAGAATTGACTCAATTCCTTGACAACTCATCTGAAAACATAGTACCATACTCAAGTATGAGAGAAAATATGTAAGCTATGGCTGAATAATATTTGAATCTGAGGAATGATATGAAAGAGAGCTAAAAGGCATTAGAAGAAGTAGTTTCCAAGAATTAAGTTACTATTATTTAACAAAACCCATTAGGGGGTTGAATTATGCAGGGCCACCTAAGGGAATTGGCTGCATAGTTAAATAAAATATTATCTTTTGGCTAACAAGTCTATTATGTAGACTATTTATGCAAGACCACCTATGGGCACGTGCTGCATAGTCAGGCAAAAAGAATTCTCAGAAATTTACTTTCCTAGTGCTAAAATCCAGTGAAAGTTTATGGAGATTCAAATCTTCCAAAGTATAGAGTTTGTTGTATGGAAAGAGGTACTTGAATATGGAAAAGATATTTCTAGACAAGATTATCGAAGAACTGGATGAATATCACTCCTGCGAAGGTCTGGCCCAAACGTAGGAAAGAAGAATAAACCATAGACTTGAATACTTTCAGATCATGAAAAAGGATATGGGACAAATATGTTAAGGATGGCTATTTTTTGCGAATCCCTACATACTGTCGTTTAAGACAAATAAGGACAAAAGAGGCATTCTTCCCAAGAATGAAGTTACCACTATCTGACAAACCCGTTAGGGGGTTGAATTATGCAGGGCCACCTAAGGGCATTGGCTACATAGTCAAATAAATAGTTCCTTTTGGCTAACAAGTCTGTTATGTGGACTGTTTATGCAAGGCCACCTATGGGCACGTACTGCATAGTCAGGCAAAAGAATTCTCAGAAGTTTGACATTTTTGTGACTAAAATTCATGAAAAGGGTTATTAAGATCTGAAAATATTTAAGGTTAGGATTATAACACATAAATATGGGTATTGTCCAAAGTATATAGATATACATAGGTCAATGATAACCATAATCATGTTGTGGGTGGGTTCTGAATTGAAATTTTGGACTTCACTACGTATCTCATAAGAATGAGAATCAAGCCATACGTTGTTCTTGATATGCAGTTTAACGTCGTGCGGGATGAAAGTATGAGAGATCTTAGTTTAGGGTTATAGAGTACGGACCATAATAATGAATACACAGTGTGTGTTTCCATGAGGACTTTTCAGCCAAGGGACTGAAAGTGAAATTTGGGGTTAGGCCCAAAAGACTTGGGGCTGGATTCGAGGGATACTCGAACGTTCCTACGTATCCCATAAGGATGGGAATCAAGCCCACGTAGTTCTAGAACCACCCTTTGTACAAATTTGGTTCGTACATGTGAAGGGTAAAAGGGGAATTTAGTGCAATGATGGTTTAACCTAAGATAAAAGTTTAGGCATTACCATGTATGCACGTAGTCTTTTGAAATGAAACATGATTGAAAAATCAATGTCAATAATAGTTCTCTCTCAAATGACGAAATCAAAGAGTATTGTAGTTTATTGTCGTACCGGACAAAAGTGTTGCATAGTTTAACGTCATATAACAAGGAGGAAAGTGAATCAATGTAAAGATATTGATTGTAGGGGCGGTTTCACGAATCAACATCGTATGAGATGAAGGTGAACCGAAGTGAAGAGATTGTTTTTGGGCTTAAACCTTCGGAGGTTGCCTATGTACCCAGCCTGGAAGGCAAGGATCAAAGTCCGTGTAGTTCAATTAAAGAATGAATTAACGATCAAGTTGTTCCTGGGGACAACGACCTAATAAAATTTTTTTGTTGGGACTTATACATGGTTAGCGGCCCAAAGAGAGTGTTACGGTTGAGGTTTTCTCTAAGCTCATGTGAGTCATACTCGGTGTGAGAAACAAGAGGTAACAACAACCTTAACTATGCATAGTTTAATGTCATGTAGGACATATAAAGGGACTATGCAGTTTAAAGTCTTGTAGTTAGGACTATTGGTGCTGCGCAGTTTAGTGTCATGTAGCAGGGACAAAATACAGTTTAATGTCATGTAAGACGTATCAAGGAATTTCTGTACAGTTTAGCATCATGTAGTTAGGACGATGGGGACAATAGAGTTTAACGTCATGTTGGACGAAAGGGGGGAACTGTGTAGTTTAATGTCATGCAGTGAGGACAAAAGAGTGCACCATTTTAACGTCATGTTGGACGCATTGGGGATTTTTTTTACAGTTTATGTAGTTTAACGTCTTTCCGGACGTAAGAGATTTTTATACAGTTTAGCGTCATGTAGTTAGGACATCACAGTTTAACGTCTTGCTGGACGTAAGGGACTTGCAAATAGTTTAGGGTCATATGCATGGACTGTTGATGATGCAGTTTAAGGTCATACAGGACCTAGTTGCAGTCTAAGGTCATACTGGACCATTTAGGGAACTTTTTCACAGTTTAACGTCGTGTGGGATGAAGTTGCAGTTTAAGGTCATACAGGACCATTTCTGTATAGTTTTAACATCATATAGCAAGGACGAACTGGTGCTGCACAGTTTAGTGTCATGTTGCGGGGACATCTTGTGAATACTTTGTATTTTATACAAAATGTTTCTTCAAAAATCTGGCATTAGTTGGAGTAGTAATGAGTTCTCCATCCATTGAGATTAATGAATAAGCTCTATTAGAGTAGACCCTATGTATTGAATAAGGTCCTTCCCATTTTGGCTCAAGCTTGGGAGGTTTCTTTCCTAGTATCATTGGAGTTCTGAGAACTAATACCAATTCTCCCTGAATGAATGAATGAAGACGAACTTTTTTGTTAAAAGCTCATGCTATTCGATTCTGATAGATTTCCAAGTGGTATAAAGTGCACAATCTTTTCTCATATAACCGTTCCAATTCATTCAATCGCTTTTGGGATTGCTCATATGTAGATAACTGATCACAAATGGCTACTCTGAGTGAGGGAAATTGAGCTTCAATTGGCAAGACTGCTTCTGTTCCATATACCAACGAATATGGAGTTGATCGCGTTGCATTGCGGGTGGTAATCCAATAAGCCCATAAAGCATGAAAGAGTTTATCAGGCCATGACCTCTTATCTTTATCCACCATATTTTGCAGTATATTTGCAATAGTCTTGTTAAAGGCTTCTATTTTTCCATTGGCTGCCGCATGATACCGAGATGAATGGTTGGATTTAATGTTGTATTCTTGATATAATTTCTTCACCTCAGAAGAACATAAGTTGGTGCCGTTTTCCGTCAATATGGTATGAGGGACACCAAATCTAGTAATGATGTTAGACTTGATGAAGCTAACAATGCATTTAGAACTGACTTCTTTGAGAGGTACTACCTCTGCCCATTTGGAAAAGAAATCAACAGTAGTAAGAATGTACTTAAACTGCTTGGCTGTAGCTGAAGGGTAAGGTCCCACCACATCCATTCCCCATGTGGAAAATGGCCATGAGTATTTAGCTGGATGAAGCAACTCTGGAGGTTGATGAATGAAGTTGGCATGTACTTGACATGAATGAAACTTCTTTGTGAAATCAACACAATCTTGTATCATTGAAGGCCAAAAGTATCCAAGACTTCGAATTTGATCAGACAATCTATGTCCAGACTTTTGGGCACCACAGACTCCTGCATGCACTTCTTTCATGACAACCATTGTCTCTTCACCATCAATGCATCTGAAGAGAACTCCATCAAAACCACGTTTGTAGAGAATTTTCTCTAGGTGGGTTGGGCCATCATAAAGAGTAAAATTGACCACACGTCGCCGGATTTGTTCTTTCTCGGCTCTATCAGGTGGAAGTGTTCCATTTTGAAGGTATTCCCTGATAGGTGACATCCATCCTGTAGTATGACCATACGGTTCAGGAATGGGACTAATTTCATTAATTTCCTCTGTTCTAGCTTGAACATAAGGTGAAATTGCACGATGATGGGAAATACTGATGGTTGTCTCGTCTCGATTTGGATCTGCTAGAGCTGTGGCTATATTAGCCAGTGCATCAGCTTGAGCATTTTGTGATCTTGGGACATAAGAAAATGTTGGTTCTGAAGGGAATTCCACCATTAACTTTCTGACATAATCATAAAAAGGGTTTAACTCTTCTTTTCTGATGGCATAATCCCAATTGACTTGTTTGATTACCAAGTCTGAATCACCTTTCACCTTTAAGTGATTCACTTGTGCTTGAAGCGCTAACTCCAAGCCTGTGATAAGAGATTGGTATTCGGCTTTATTATTGGTACCACATTCCCACAATAAAAAGGAATAAGGTAACAATGCCTTATTTGGAGAAATGAGTACAATTCCTAAACCAACTTTGTTGAATTTAGGATTTTCCATTTTCTTCCCTGTCGGACTTCTGGAAGCACCATCAAAATACATTTCCCATGTTTGAGGACACTCTTGAATAGAAAAAACTTCCTCATTAGGGAGTTCAATATTTGAAGACGTGTCTTCCACTGAAGGATGTTCAGCCAGGAAATCAGCCAGAGCTTGGCCCTTTATTTCCTTTTGAGATACATACTGAATGTCGAACTGCTGCAAAATAACCGCCCACCTTGCTAAACGTCCTGTAAGCATTGGACGACTAAGGATGAATTTGAGCGGATTATTGCGAGATACCAATTAGACCTCGTGATGTTGCAGGTAGTGTCTCAATTTCTGAACTGCAAAGATTAATGCCAGGCAGCACTTCTCAATACTTGAATACCGAGTTTCTGCTTCAAGCATAGTTCTACTGAGATAGTAGAGTCTATTTTCATTCCCAGCATCATTCTTTTGAGCAAGAAAGGCACCCAATGATTGCTCTAGAGCTTTCACATAGAGGATAAGTGGTCTACCTTCAACAGGTGGTAGAGTACTAGTGGACTCAAGAGGTATTTATTGAGAACATCAAACGCTTATTGACATTCTTCAATCCACTGGTAAGTGACTCCTTTTTTCAATAATTTGGTAAAGGGTAAACTTTTGCCTACCAAATTGGCGATGAAACGCCGAATATAGGCTAAGTGTCCTTAAAGTCCTCTTAATTCTTTCAAATTCTGAGGAGGTGAAATACCAAGGATTGATTTGGTCTTCTTAGGATCGACTTCAATACCACGATGGCGTACAACAAAGCCGATGAATTTTACTGAGGTTACCCCAAAAGAACATTTTAAGGGGTTCATCTTCAAATTATGTTGTCGAAGCTTGTGGAATATGACTTACAAATCAGCCAAGTGATTAGAACGTTGTTTGGATTTAACCACCAAATCGTCTACATAGCATTCAAAAAACATCCTTAAGAAAGGTTTGAAGATACGATGCATGGCACATTGATATGTTGCACCTGCATTCTTTAAACCAAAGGGCATCACCCGGTAACAAAACACACCTTGAGGGGCTCTGAAGGCTGTAGATTCCTCATCTTCTGGGGCCATTCAGATATGATTATATCCGGAATATCCATCCATGAAGGAAAGTACTTCATAGCCAACGGTTGCATCAATTAAGAGTTCGGTAATCGGAACTGGGAAATCATCTTTAGGACAATACCGATTAAGATCTCTGAAATCAATACAAACCCAAATTTGTTCGTTATTTTTCTTTACAGGGAAAATATTAGCCAACCACTTGGGATACTGAACTTCTCTGACGAAGTTAGCTTTGATCATCTTATCCACTTCAGATTTAATTTTGGAAGGAAAAGTTGGGTGTGTTCTTCTCGTGGCTTGCTTAAATCCTTGATGTTCTTTTGGTAAACCCAAATGATGAGTAGAAATATCAGGATCAAGCCCAGGCATTTCTGTATAGTTCCAAGCAAAAATATCTTTATTTTGATTTAGAAAAGAAGTATAAATTTCTTGCTCTTCAAGGGTCATGGCCGCACTAATTAATGTGGGGAGTGGATCTTTCTCTGTACCCAGATTTATTTCTCTGAGTTCATCCACAGTGGTAGAGATACCCTCTTCAAATGCTGGAGGAGCATCTCTAAGATCTTCCTCTTCCTCTTCATCATGTTCTATTTCTTCCGTTTCTACTTTCATAGTAGATGACAAAACGAAATTTTCATGATCAGAAGAGATGTCAAAATTTGCACATTTTGAAGAAGAAGTTTCTATTTCTGACCCTATTGATGATAAATGGCCTTCTTTGGGAAATAAAGAGGAGATGATGGATTGAGAATTGACATCATTATTCACCTCCGATGTTGCTATAACTTCTTCTGGCTTGATTGGCGAAGTATAGACCTGTTGGATTTCAGCAGATGAAATGAAGACGTCACCACTTGTGCTTTCATCACTGTTTGGTAGGTTACCAATTTCTCCCATGTTGTCTGGATCAATTGCCGTAATTGACATTATGGATCTTTCCATAAGAGTATTTTGATTTGGGCCTATTTTGTCAATTTGACTGATAGGTAACACGTAATCTCTACTCACATGTGTAAATGGATTTATTGTAATTTTCTCCAAACCATATGGAGCATTAACTTTGGTAATTTATTTCATTGTAGATTTCTCTTTTCCCTTCGTGTGATAAAATTCCGCCTCAATGTACTGAGATTCACATGTCTTGAACGGGGTCTTATCACCATAAAATGTTCCAACTTGACCATTGAAACAGTATTTGAGACATTGATGGTATGATGAAGGGATAACCGCATGCTGATGTAGCCAGGGTCTTCCAAGCAAGACATTGAAAGCTGAGTCTTGATCAACAATCATGAAATCCGAATTGGATACAAGATCTCCAAACTGAGTTCTGAGTGTAACTTCTCCCAGTGGTTCTTGTTCATTTTTATCATATCCTTGTAACATCATGGTAGAAGGAGATAAATCAGATTCTGTGAGGCCCAATCGATGAAGTGTATGAATGGGCATGAGGTTGACTCCTGAACCATTGTCAATGAAATCTCTTAGGATATCTACACCATTGACTTTTCCAGATAAGTACAAAGGTTTTATGTGCCCATGCACAACATCATCTTCATCTTTATCAGTAAAAGATATCACTGCATGGAATTATGTAGGATTATTCTCTATGTGATAGACTTCAGCTGCAGCAATTTCCGCTTCAAACTCCTGAGGACTTGACAAAGCTTCGATGATTGCTTCCCGAAGATCTTTTGACAAATTCAAAGCATCCAAAATTGATAACTTGGCTAGTACTTGGGCCAAGTTTTTCAATATATCATACTTTTGATCTAAAGGACTGCGTTTCCCAACAGGAATAAGCGGTTTAGCAGGTAGCTTGGAAGCAGATGCTTTGGAAGCTGATGCATCTTGTATTGGGATAGAAGTTGGCAACATCCTTGGTTTTGGAAGATTAGACCAATTAGATCCATTTACTTGCTGAGATAAAGAAAATGGAACCTTCAATCGGTCTTCTAAAATAACTATGCCAAGACTGAGTTGGCTATTAGCAGAAAAACCTACTTGTTCTTTTTTAGCTCTCTGAAGGGCTCTACCATGAGTTTCTGCTGTGTACACAGTGCTAGCAGGGGTAGAATTGGAGTAGTGGCTTCAGAAATATCCACGTCTTCCCCTGTATCCTGAACCTCAGGAACTTCCTCAGATTCCCTTATTTGATACAAGGAATTCAGGCTCATCAAAATTGAAATTATGACTGGAATACAGATCTGTTAATTGAATCATATTAACAGAACTGAAGATTAACTCTTCGTCTAATAAAGAATCTGTCCGACTAGCCTGTTTAGGCTGTGCCATTTGATGGGGCGGTGCCCGTGGTTTTGAAGTAGATGGAATAAAGTCTGCCAAAGTCAAAGACAATTTAGTCTTTGACACATACTCATCTTCTTCTGATTCTTTTTTCTTCTTTGAATCAAACCGTTTCTTTGAGGATTTTCCCTCTGACGAAGAGGGTTTTACCTCAATATTCATGGCAGAAGACACAATTGTCTTCTTTAATTGTGTTTGCAAAATGGAATGAGTCCGGTTGATTGTCTTTCTAACCATCCAATCATCATACTTCCATGCATTTCTACTTTTGACTTCTTGCCATTCACATTCCTCCTCTAGAACTGTAGCAGTAACACATGCTATCTGAGTCGAAGAACCTTTCAACTTGACTTGTCCTAAGTCGACCATCTTTTGTAGGAGGTCTTTAAAGACAAAACAATCCTGGATGGGATGCCCCAACATTTGATGAAAGGGACAATAATTGGGACGGTATTTATCTCCTTCCTTGTTTGGCCTCTTGGGCACTGGTAATTGAACCAAAATATTTTCCAGAGCTGAAATGAAGTAACCAGGAACTTGCTCATTTCGGAAATAGTATGTTTTACTCTTCAAATCCTCAAATTGTTTTCATCGTTTATCTCTTTGATCAATTGGATGAAATAGACTTTGTTGTTGGCGTTCATGAGGTAGAGCCCTTCGATAAGATGAATGTTTTGAAGTAGAAATAGGTACATGCGCTTGTTTAAGCATAACTGTAGCAGTTTATGCTTTACCCATTCTCCTTCTTAAAGCTGATGGAATTACACGAGATTTAACCTTAGCCTGTATAAGGGAATCATCAATCTACTGAGCGATTGAAGTAAGGTCTCTAAACCCTCCTGTGTATTTCATAGGGTTCAATGGCGTGCGTAATTCGTCACGCAAATTTGGCACACAGATTGGCAATAACTCTTCCTGAGGGAGTGCTAAACTCAGGGAATACGTTAATCCCTTCCAGCGAGCAATGAAATCAGAGACTCTTTCATTCTCCCTTTTCTTGCAATTTGTAAGATCGAAAACTTTCGTTTTTGGCAAAGTTGAGCTGAACTGAAGAAGGAATTTTTGACGAAGATCCTCCCATCCGATGATTGACCGGGATTGCAAGCTTGTATACCAGACAAAAGCTGGTCCTTGCAAGGTTCGCACGAAGCATCTGAGCTTCACTGCTTCTTGCTGCTCTGGAGTTCCCATCATAGGATCACAACAAGACACATAATGCGTCAAATGTTGTTCAGGGTCGCCTGATCCATTAAAAGTAGGGAAAATAGGGTTTCCAAAACTAGATGGAGGAGAAATTGAATCTACCCATTCAGGGTAAACTTTCTTTTCAGGTTGAACTTGCGCCCGTTTCCCTTCCATAGTTTCTAACCGAGCTGTTAATGACTCAATAGTAGTTATTAACTTTTGAGAAACATCAGGTTGAATTTGGTCTTGGGTAGGTGCAATTAATGGATCTTGGACAGACGTGGTGATTGGTGCTACAACTGATGGTAGCACTGCCAACCGTTGTTGCGTTTCACCCGTAGGATTAGACCTCTTAGGGTGTACTGATAAAGGAGGATATTCCTGATCCATCTGAGTAGTTACAACAAATTCCTTCAGCTGTCGGACTTCAGCATTCTTACGAAGAAGACTACTCTGAAGTAGTTCTGCATTCAACCTTCTTAATTCTTTCATTTCTTCCTCTTGCTGTGAAAACCTTTGCTCTAACGAGAGTGATTGACCTTCTCCAGAGTAAGGATATGTAACATGATTCTTTCCCCTCCCTTTGTTGGATACTTTTTGGAGAGAAGGAAGTGGATTACCTAGGTTCTGTGTAATCCTTTGACTTCGTGTACGCACACCTTCTTCATTTGTATCGGTGCATACATTTTCTTGAGCAGGACGCTCTTCATCTGAGTCCCCTAAGTGAGTCTCCTCTGGTGGATTAGCAACAACGACATTGATGACATTGATTGATGTATAATGCATCGCATCCCTTATATCAACAATTCTGTGATATTGTCTTATTTCATATCTTTGATGAGACATTGCCTTTTGTTGATTTAATCTTTTAGGAACTTCTTGACGAGCTATAACTTGGAGGGAATATCCTGATAATTTGGATCTTTGTTCCTCTTGGATCTTCTTCCCCAATCGAGAAAAGACCGATATTCTCTAAGAAGGGGATTGATGATTTGAAAGAGTCCCCAGTCTCGAGAACTGGGGATGTTCCTGCTGCTTCTGCTCAACTCCTCGAATCCCATTTGTTGACTCTGAGGGTTGGGTTAAAGGAGTCCCTAGTCTGACAAGCTGGGGTGGATCTTGACATGCTACGTCTGCGACCTTCTTAAAAGCTCTCTTGATCTTGCAAATCTTAGTTTGGAAATTAGTTGGATGCATTAGCCTGTATCCACTTTTATCACCCGGTTTAACAGACCGTTGGATGATTTCCAAAACTTCTGTCATTTGATGATGTGTTTGCTCCATACGAGAGGCTTGTGCAATATTCTCTCCTTCTTGATGTAGGAGAAATTCAACAACTTGTTCTCTATATGCTTGATTTTGATAGGAACTAGTTGAAGCCTGTTCTTGAGGAAGATTTTGATTATGAATAAAGCCCATTGACTGTGGCCGGCCATGGGCAATAACATTACATGAGACCATTTTCGACGGGCTTTGCTGACTGGAAAGCATTGTGAAATGTAGTGATCCGTGAACACCCCATCCTCTGATATGAACACCAGATGGAGCATTGGAAATTAACTGACGCAATTTTCTTAGTGCGCCAAGGCATGAACGTTGAAGGGTTCTCTGTTGCTTTTCAGCCTTCGGATACCGAGAGACTGATAGAGATGCCAAATCAATCTGACGTTGTAGCCCTTCTATTATCTTAAGATGATTTTCATATTCATCATAAGATAATACCTTATTCTTCAATTGACAAAGAGTTTTCCATATGTGGAGATGAATATCATGGACTCCATCTTTTGTCAACATCTTTGGAATGTCATACTGGGAGTCAGCCAAAGGCCAAAACATGACTGGTACCTCACTTTTCGCCAGTTTTTCCCTCATGTTCAGCATTTCCTCTTTATCATTAAATGAAGATTCTTCTACCTGTTTTGACGAGAGTTGGTGTTTCCTTGTTGATTCATCGGATTCAACAAGATTGGTAGAGAGATCATTGATCAAACTAGAAGATGCATGACTTAGGGGTGGTTCGGAGAATGACCTACACCCTGTGCTATCTTCTGATTGAGAAAGTATTTCACTTTCTAGCGATAAAGCATCAGACATGACTGGTTTTGCATTTGCAAGTGCCTCAAGATAAGAGGGCTTTCTCGGCACTACATTTTCCACTGGAGTATTTTCCAGGAAATGTGTATCACTACTGCGGAGAGGACTTTCGCAGCAAAATTCATCATCATGGAAAGGACCACCATAATGGGTTACAGTAAAAGATGAGATATCTTGCTCCTTGGTCTTCTGACCACACAGAGGGTTCCTGTGGCTCTCATCTGAAGAAGAAACTTCAAGATTGACCGAATTTTCATGAAGAAAGCCTTCATGAGGAAGTGTCTGTTGAAGACTTTCAGAATTAATGTTCCTGTTATTGGGAACTGAGGGAGTAGAATCTTTAATTCCAACAGATAAATGTCTGAGGGCTTTAAGAACTCCAGCATCGAGTAAGGCCTTGTTACAGATTGGCCTTTGATCTCCTGACTGTGATGGGCGGATATTTTTCTTAGATGCCTTCTTACTCGCTTTGGAAACCACTTGTTGACGAAAGTGGTTACTCTGAGCAGGTGTATGTGCATGATCAGGAAAGATGGTTAGGTTAGGCTGACGATCTCCACTCAAATCAGGTGTATGTTCCTGACTTGGTTGTCCGTATGATATGGGGGAGTATGCCCCATAACCCTCTTGGACTGGAACAAATGTGTGTGTCTGTTCCGGAGTGAATAGTTGATGTGTCACTCCAATGCTAGGGATATATTTATGTGTCTTTCCCTGAGATGATGCTGAAGCTGTTATGATATCCTGGCAAGCATCCAGAATATGAGCAGGAATTTTCTTCTGCTCTTTCACCATTGAAAAAATATGTTTGGTGACTTCAGCTGCCGGAACGGGGATATACGTCCATTCCGGGCTTGGAGTAGGTGTATGTGCCTGCTCATGTCCTCCTTTTCTTGTCAGTGAATCCTGACAGTACTCAAGTGTGGAGGCAGAGAGTTGAGTCTACCTCCTGTTTGTCGTCAGAGCTTTCCGACTGACTTCTCCGTGCGCTACCAAGCGAGACTGTTGGTAGGATTGATTAGTACTAGCAGGTGTATGTGCCTGCTGATTACACTTCGCCAAACGCGGTTGACGAGATCCATCATATGTAGTCAGGCGAGCCTGCTGACTAACTGATGATGTATAAGCAGGTGTATGTTCCTGCATATAGTACTCCACCGGAATTGCCTGGCGGGATTGGCTTAATGCTGCCAGACGAGTCTGTTGGACAACCGAATTAAAATGGACAGGTGTGTGTGCCTGTTTGTTGTTCGCCACCAAGTTAGGTTGGTGGACTTCTCCGGAGATGGCAAGGATGAAAACCTTCTCATTGTTAACTGGATTCCGTCTCTGGCAGTTTGTCTTGCCTGCTCGGGTTCGAGGAACCTGAGTTGAATGCCTGGAGTCGGTACCCTCATCATGTTGAGGGCGCACTGCCGCATGAGTCTGGAAACAATTGTTGATGGGAGCCCTCGGTAAGGACTCCTGTATTTTTGAATTAAGGCCCTAAGGGACCTTCTCATTCACTTCCTCAGAGTAAGGGAGCGAATGGAAATTGCATTCCGGGGATAACGACCTGAAACGGTTGGAGACGGTAGTCAGCACCGCCTGCCTCTTGATCACTGGTCGTCATTGTCCGGACGACCTGTGTGAGTTGTTCACTTGGAGGGCCTGTCGGGCAGCCTCCAGAGTTGGGATGGTACCATGTTGACGGTACTCTTTAACCAGCGCATTTGATACCCAGCGTTGAAGACGCTGAGTAGGTGATGTCATCCTCAGAGCGGATGACGATCCAGTAGGAATAACAGCAGTGGTATTTGCAGCAGCAGTATTCACAGATGTGAATTTGAGAGCAGCCATTATGGAAATACAGAAGATCTTGGAAAAGAGTGACTGTTTGATATAACATATGTAATCAAGATAAAATTCAGCCACTTCATCCTTTGGATGAGCACACATGTCAATTATTGTTTTTGTTAGCCATCTTATTGAGTTTTAAATAGGGGCTTAACAAATAGGTAAAACATTATTTTAACTTGGTTAAGGATTCACGTCGGGTTCACCAGTTTTTGTTTCCCTCGGAATTCGGGGATGACCTCCTAGATGGGAGATTCAAACGTTCTGATCGGTTTCTAACGGGTTTGTTCGTAGAACCGGAAACATCCAATGATTCCACATCCATTTGGACCTACTTTCCAAAGGTAGGCCCTCATTAGCTTGTGGGCTGATGAGGCTTAAGAATTTTCATTGGTCGAGAGGATGGGAGGTCGGACTCATCACACCTTTTTGAGGGGAATTATTGTCTATTCCAGGACTCTCTTTATAGATTTAATTTTTGTTCATGAATCCTTATTACATTACCAAGTATAAAATGATCTTTTCCTTCAGTTTTGACAATCAATGATTAAATATGTAGGAAATTTAGAGAATCTTTTATATGTATTCGAGGTTCTTCATCAATAGAGAATCATCTATATCTATTTAGAGATTCATGGTCAATGGTAACCTTCAAAACATTTATATAAAAGTCTCTTGGTCATTATGATGATCAGGATGGTTTTAAAGCCACTCAGTGGGACACTTGAAGTTTATTGTCATTCAGAAGGACATGAATTATTTAAGAATTGGGATCGAACCCATAGATGGGCTACCTACGTATCCTTTGTTTTGGAAAAGGAATCAGAACCCATGTAGTTTGAATAAGGGAGTATGATGTTTATGATTGATGGCTCAAAGAAGGATGTCATAATTACTTTTACTCTCTAAGCTCACGTGAGTCATGCTCGGTGTGAGAAACAAGAGGTATTGGTAATAAAATAGACAATTTGGTCCATGAAAAATGTAATCATAAGAAATGGTTTGGGGCTTATGTATATATGACTGCCCAGATAAATGAAGGTTAGGATTTACTTTAGGGAGAAAATCCAGGAACAGGGTCCATAAAGGTATATGTGCTTCATGGAGATTTGAATACTCTAACTTGGGACTTATTCCTGAAAAGGAAACCCAAATTAAGAGAGGATTGATAACTAGGTTTTACTCCTGAGAAGGAATCCCAGATCAAACGTAAATTAGGACTGGTTAAAGAGAATTTAAGGGACTTGGGGCTTATTCCTGAAGAGGAAGCCCAAATTAGAGGATCTGGGGCTTACTCCTAAGAAGGATGCCCAGAAATTAAGGGATTTGGGGCTTACTCCTAAAGAGGATGCCCATAATTATGACTGGGACTTATTCCTAAAAAGGAGGCCTAGGTTAGGGGACTTGGGGCTTACTCCTGAAAAGGAAGCCCAAATTAGAGGATCTGGGGCTTACTCCTAAGAAGGATGCCCAAAAATTAAGGGACTTGGGGCTTATTTCTGAAAAGGAGACCTAAATTAGGGGACTTGGGGCTTACTCCTGAAAAGGAAGCCCAAGATTATGACTGGGACTTATTCCTGAAAAGGAGACCCAGGTTTAAGGATTCTCTCATCTTAAAGGACAAGGTTGAATGAATGAACTCTCAATCTTTAGTGACATAAATATATGTAAATCACTAGGTTTTGAGAGATATTCCACCGAATTCCTTTCAGATAAGGAAGTCAAATCAAGAAATCATGCCATAAATGGATTTGGAGAGTGTCTTAAAGACTGGATCTTGAAAAGAAAAGGTGTAATGGATTAAGAGGGGTGAAATGGGGAAGAAAGGCACCCAAAAAAGAAGGGGCGCGCAAGTCTTGGAAGGCGCACAGGTACTGCGGCGACGCACAAGTATTGTTCGCGCAGGTATACCTGCGCGACATGGTGGGTACTTGCGCGATATTCAACCAGCATTTGAGATACTTGAGCGAATCTTCATTAAAGCCTTTAGAATCCTCTTGAGGTTCTTCAAAAAAAAGGGACACACAAGTTTTATCGAAGGAATAAGGCGGCGCGCAAGTGTGACCACTTCCCTTAAGGGCTGACCACTCAGGCACGCAAGTGTTTATGAGTTTCAACACTTAGGCCTTACTCCCTCTCTTTAGATCTTCTGTTCTAGGTAAGAAATTACCTTAGAAGTGTTCCGGAAGCTTTGAAAAGAGACTTGGGCGTCGGGAGCTTCAATCTGAGTTTCTAAAAAAAAGATCCTCTCGAATGGGGGGCCCACAGGGTCTATTTATAGGCAGGAGAAGACCCTGGGCGGTTACCGGGAGGTTATCAATTAGGTCGCGCAAGTCAGTTGCACGACCATAAGGCGTCGCGCAAGTAGACTTTCACGACCACTAGGCGGCGCGCAAGTGTACTTGCGCGACCATGAGGGAACTTGCACGACCTATGGGCAATGTTCTCCTTGTTCATCCCTTTGTAGATTTTTGATGTTTCTTCAAAGGATGAATCAATTTGGACTAAGTTATTTCCCTTTTCTCAGTCGTTAGACTCTGTGACGGAAAGGAGCGTCAACACACTTTTAATTATATTACAAATATTTTTTAATATTAATGTTGATCCATTATATTTGATATCAAGTTTAATATTAATATATAAAATATGCATATATAATATATATGCCACGATTATTTTAATTTCCCCTTATCACCCTATGATATTTTTAATTATGACTCCTGAAAATGAAACCAGAGATAATCTTGTTTTAATAGTTTTTAATGAAAAAATATTATATATTATTAACATTTTTAGATATTAATATTATGACTCCATAAAAATTTTAAAATATTTAATACCCTATTATTATGTGTTTATAATAGTATAACACATTCCTTCATTGTTCAATATATAAACATTATAACATCGCTCAAGTAACTGGTAAATAGACCAAAACAAAAGCTTGTCAGGATAATCGAATTTGTGAGAAATTTCTATTAAATAATATTAATATAAAATATCAATAAGATTATAAATGTAATATATATCATATATATTTATAAAATAAATTATTATAATCATTAATTATGGGTTTTGTTGACAAATGAAATTTATCATTTGTGGAGATGGTTGTCCGTACATATGCATGATTATGGATCCCATTTCCCAATGGAGGGAAAGAGTGAAGGTATATAAAAATTTATCTTTTAAGAATTATAATAATGTTATAAAGTTATATTATTTCATTAATTACACATTTAGTTCCATCCATGTAAGGTGTTTAATAGAAATAATACATGTTCACAGAGGTGGTAGTCCGTACATGCGTATGATTAACGATCTCATTCCTCAATGAACGGAAAAAATAAATGTAAATGTAAATGAATATAATTTAAGAATTTTATAAGTGAAATAAAAAATAACTATTCATAAAAACCATCCTTTATACCAAACTTAATATATGGTGATGAAAAACAGACCACATCATATTATGGAGGCAATAGTCTGCACATATTCCCAATCGATGCGTTCGTTATTCTGAGTATATTTTATGGAATAAAAAAATAATTTATGTTACATAAATATAATAAAAAATAAGTAGATATGTATAATACTTAATTAATTATGTTAAAAAATTCAAGATGGATTTGGAAGATAAAAAATTAAAAAGAAAGATTATGAGGAGAGTAACACTCTTTTCAGAAACTTTGATTTTCCATGGAATTATCATTTGAAACGAAGAGATTAAACAAATTAAGGTTGGAAAAAGGATATGGTTAGTAGGAAAAATTTATAGGATGAAAAAATTGGAATATTTTTACCAAGTAATTATAATTTATGGGTGTGAAAATAATGGGTGTATGTGTGTTCTTTTTTAAGTGAAGGGAAGGGTAGTTTTGAAATTACTTTAACATATTAAATTATTTCTTTATAATATTTCAAGATCAAAGACCAATATATATAGAAATTATGAAGAATGGTTCATGATATGTATGAAAATACTCTAATACACTGAATTTAGGGACACATTTTAGTTACTTAGGAGATTTTCCTTTTACTTATAACTTTACCCAAGTGTACTTTTACCTAGGTAATTTGTTTTACCAATGTTAATTAACTAAAATGTTTCTATTAATATAGATCTTACCAAATAATTTTATAATTATATTCTATTATATGATATTAATTTTATATATTAAAAAAATCTATGATTAAGAGAAATTAATTTTAAAATAAACACGCTTAACACTTAAAAATAGTTGTTGAGATAATTAAGTATCTAAGATTTAAATTTATGTTTGTGTTAAAATTATAAATGTAAATATTTTTACGACATAATTTTTTTATAAATCAAATTAAGGTTATGTTACATTAAAAACAAGACATTTAATAATTTTATAAAATATTAACTAATTAAAATAAAATATATAGAGATATTTTATTTATAAAATTAACCTTTTAATTTAGTTTTAAAAATGTTTTCTATGAGTTTTTAAAGTAAAAAATAAAATTTTAAAAAACATAATTTTATTAATTTATTTCCTATTCGATCAATTAAATTGATTTATGACCATCTAGGTCATTATTATATATTTATAACATCAATATTTTTTTATAAAACCACACTTTGAACTAAAAAATGATATTTTTTTTAAAATGATAAAAAAATTATACTAAGTAATTTTTGATATTTTAAATAAATAATAAAGTTAATATTATATAATTATATTTATAAAAATTATATATTTAACTTTTAAAATAAGATTCAAAAAACAAATTTAAACTTTATTTTTTTTAAAATTGACCTTCTTAAACTCACGTGTTTCTAATATTATTTCATACAATTTTTATAGTTTAAAGAATTTTAATATGTTATATAATATATAAGTATATTATGTGTTATAATATTGTTATTTTAAAGAATTGTTTTAATGTATCACAACCTTCATTTTTGTGTGTGTGAAGAAATATATATAAAACTAAATAGTATTTAAAGGAAAAAACTAAAATATTAAGATGTTACAATATTGGTAATAGTGATATAGATGGTTAATGCTGGTTTTTATTTGAGGATTATATATTTTTTGGAATTCATCCTTAATATGAGTTCATTAAAGGGAATGAGGATGGTCAATAATGCTTGATTGAGATTTCTTAGTGTCTTCCCAGAGCTTTGGTGTAGATGATGATGACCTCTATAGTTCAGATCAATAAAACAACATATGGATACATGATACCTAATGTTTAAGATTTAAATAAATTCCTCTTGGGTCCTATGTAAGTTTTGGGTCAAATGTTATAGGTGTTAAAATGTGACAGGTGTCCAGGTGGCTCTTTCAAGGCTGATTCTCTGGGATGAAATCATGCACGTGTATTTTGAATTTTGAATGTGGTCGGAGTTTTGGTTTTGAATTTTTGTTCATATATTTATCATTAGGTTTGTGTTTGTCATAGTTTTCCCATATCCCATATTTTGTAATATTTAAAAATAAAAAAAATTATTGGGGGGGGGGATGAAATATAAAATTAGTCTATTATTGATTTTTTAGGAAACGAAAATGATAACTTATATCATTTTGAGTTGTAGATATAAATGGAAATTTTTTCAAATATAATCATTGTATAGATTTATAAATTTATTTATAGAAAATTAAATTTGGTTAGAATTTATATATGAGTTTATACATAGTTTTTAAAAGGAACAGTAAATTGGTTTTTGTAATGTTAATGAAAATTGGAATGTAAATTTGTTTCATTGTTATTGCAAAACAAGCTTAACATACATAGATATTATATATTTTTTATGAAAATTTAATATATATCCCTAATAAACATGCATAATAAATTTAATAGTTTAGTGTTCTTGAAGAAAATATACCTTATCATCTTATTTAAGTATAATATTTATCATCTCAAACATATTTCTTTTCAAATGGTACCCTTCTAGACTCATCAAACTAAGAACCTTCCATCAAAACCAGATGAAGGAGAACATAAGAATGGGTGATCTCAGATGATCATTAAGGTTAAAAATGGCGTATATCATTCATATGAGATCATAAGACAATCATAAGGGTATTATAACATAATCAAGTGTGTGTTTTCGATGTAAAAATTCTTAACCAAAAAATCCTATATCAGAGACTCCAAAATCAAGTCATATCTAGAGGCATTATTAATATGGGACTCAAAATCACACTAAACTATTACATTTCTTAGGCATGTTTATTGGGGATATATATTAAATACTAAAAAAAACTATATAATATCTATATATGTTATTCTTGGTTTTCGATAATCATGAAAAGGTACCCTTATAGACTCATCAAAATTCGAACCTTCCATCAAAACCGAAGGAAGGAAAACATAAGAATGGGTGATCTGAGATGATCAGTAAGGTTAAACATGGGAGATATCAATCATATGAGAGCATAATATGATCATAATGTTATTATAACATAATCAAGTGCGTGTTTTCAATGTAAAAATTCCCAACCAAAAAATATTATATCAGAAACTCTAAAATCAAGTCATATCTAGAGGCATGATTGATAAGGGACTCAAATTAGTAATCTTCATTCAAGATTCATAAAATTGGAATGTGACATCATAATAATATGAAATAATAATCTTGTGAACATAATTATTTATAATCCAATCTACTCATAATCTTGTAAACATAGATATAAGCAATAATACTCACACATAAAAATGTGAACATAGGAATTCAAAATAATTTCCATGCATAATCTCATGAGAATATATTGAAGAAATCATAATAATGCATAAAAATGTGAAAAAATATATTCACGATCATTCCCATTTTTATCATCATCATCTATTGCGATATAAATATAACATTACCTAATTCTTTGGATGGATATAATGTAGAAAACCTTCATTAATCATAATTAATTCATTTATATACCACATGGTCATGAAAACATTCACCATTTCATCATAATGTGACCCATGGAAAAGAAAATAGGTTTTAGTAAGATTTAATCATAATAATCAAAAACCACCTATATAAATAATAAATATGTTATCTATAAGGACCCAAACATAAACATTACATATTCTTAAGGTAAGTAATGAAATTTTCTTTATTTATCATTGAGGATATTTTCAAGTTTATATATTTATAGAATTACATAATAACTCATACATAAAAACTCAAATATTACAAAGTAGACACTTCTACTCACTATCCATTTTTTTTCATAAAAAAAACTTTTAAAAAGAAACATGGGTTTGTTTTATGTTTAATCATTATAAATTCTCCTTAATCCCATCCTTGACTCTATTATACTTTAAATCTCATGAATTTTTTTTCAAAACTTGGGATGAGCATAAAAAACTCAGTAAGGTATGCACAAGAAGGGAAACTATTAGTATTATAAAAAAATGTAAACCCATGAATACATTATCATAAAGTGATACAGTTCACCATTAATAAGTAGTAAATAATCTCCATTGAATAAAAGATCATTTCTTACCTTTTTTTTAATCAAGATATTACCATATAACCCATATATAGAACATATAACATATAAATGTAACTTGGGACATAATCATACTTAAATGGAATAACCATGCGGTCCACGTTCCATAAATACCACTCTTGCAAATGGAATATCCATGTATCCGATTTCCATACCCAATGAATTGGAGGTTATAACATAACCACCCATCCTTAGTTTATAAAAAACCACCCATATTTGTTTTATCATAGAACCATAAGTATTTGTCTTATCATTTAACCACTCATAAAATATCCAAGTACTATTACATAATCATAAGACATAAAAGATCTATATTTCACTCATAAAAACTCATTTCAAATAACAAGAAATCAAATCAAGATATTGAAATAATCAATCCAATTTAAAAACCATTTAAAATTCCAATATACACAGAAAATGATTTATTTATACACCTCATAAAAGAAGGTGATGTATGACATCAAAATATGCCTCAATGAAAGGAGATTGAGAGGAAGTACCTTACCATGAGTCCAATTAGTCACGTATTTTCTTTATCCACCTGAATAATAAAATTTGGTTAATTTATACTTACTTCAGAACCTTTTTCATGTTTATTGTTTATTTTATATCACTTATTATCATGTTATATAATTATTTAAGTTTATATCGTATTTTTGGTTGATATTTGGAACTTGAGTCAAAAAAGAACTTGGTATAACATCAATAGTCCATATAGTCATAATTATATCATCTGTAGAATAATATTAATGATATAATAATCAATTTTTTATATGAACTATACTTTTAAATCCATTCATTAAATATTGATATGAAAAATGAACAATATTACAATCATGGAGATGGTAAGCCATATGTACACATGAGTAATGTTTTCTACTTTTCCTTGATAGTTAGGGAAATAATTTAAGTATTATTTTATCTTTATAGAATTATAATAAAATAATTAATATTATATTAATAATTTGAATATACTTATATATATATTTCATACATGTCACACCCGGGTTTTTAAATTCTCTTTTTGTTTCGGTTTGGGTTTGGTCCTAGGGTTGTCTCTCGGGAACTAGGTGTGATGGGTTTGGATTTTTGGAGTATTCTTCACTTTTATTTTTGGATTAGATTCCCCCTTTAAGTTTATTTTGAGTTTTTGGAAAAAAATATGAGTTTTTGGGTTAGAAAAACTAGGCACACGGTTGGTGCACGGTTAATAGTAACCATGTGCCGAACCCAGGAAAGCTTATAGTAGGATACATAACCTACCGTACGACCTCTTCATATCCATGTGCCTCAGCCCAAGTAAGCGTGTGGCTGGGTCTCCTTAGGCAAAGGAAGTTGCACGGTCTCCGTACAGTTTGAAAAACTATATGGACTAACCATTCGGTTGTTCCAGCTCATTAAAAATGCTTTCCCTCTTTTTGTCACTCTAATATTTTAATCACTTTATCCCGTTTCTCGACCCACAGAGAAGCCCCATCCCTAGGATCACCTCCCTCAATCTCATCCTCTCATTGGGCTACAATTCTTGGGTGTTTTTGTTGCAGATCCTTCAAGATCTCTCATGTAAGACCTCTTCTCTCTTGTTTCCCTCCTCTTTTAGTGTTTCCCTATTCTCTTTTGGAGGATTTAGTTTTCCAATGGGAATGGGGTTCAATTTAGGGTTTTAATCTTGGGTTCTTGGGTTTTATATTCGTTGTTAGGGTTTCTTATTACCTCCTTGTGGTGCAATTGAGGTTGGTATGGGATTTCACACCAATTTCTATAAGGTTATCTATGAGAGGTAGGTGGTTTCATGCCCAAAAATTATTATATGGATTTAATATATTTGTTTGAGTATATAAATGTGTTTTGTGGTTTGATTGTGTGGTGAAGACATTTTTTTTGAAGTTATTGTTGTGTTTATGGGTTTGAAATGAACTCTAACAAAGTAAATGGCCATGTTTTGTGTGTTATAATTTAATGTTTCTTAAAAGGGTTTTAGGGGTTGTTTGGAAGGTGTGAAATGTATTTTTAAAGGAACTGTAGGTTCATGTATGTTTAAATGGGGATTTTCAATGGAAAATGGATCATTTTGGGCACATTATCCATGTCATGAATTTTGATTACAAATTGTGAAATGTTTGAATGATGATAATATTGTTTTAAAATGGTTTTAGAGTGTGAGTGGGTTTATGAAGGGGCTTGGCACATTGAATTGGTTGGTTTTGATTGGGTGTGTTTCTTGTGTTATAAAAGGGAAATTTTGGAATTATGTAAGTTTTGGTAATGGTATTAAAAGTGGGATTTTATTTAGTTTGTGTAAAATTGTAAATGGGGGTTTTTATGAAGAAGGGTGATTCCCTTTGAAATATCTGGACTTTATTGTGAAAGTAGTGGTACGTGTGACATGTGAACTTTAGATCAAGCATAAGATAATCCTAGGTATCTAGGTGGGTGGACTAGAACTAGTGTGCTAGTGATACAAAAGTGTATTTTCCCAGTTTCATTTAGCTGGGTTGACGTTTACAACACCAATAAAACTATTATGATGATTGATCCCCACTATATCATTGGATGTTTCTACTCTCTGGTGGTTCACGCACAAGGATGCTGATTGTTGTGGTTGTTATACTAGCTTTCACCAAGGTACAAGGTTCTGGGGTCCCACTCGAGCTTGATCCACCCTAGGGGATTTAAACATGGTGCTCTATTATATATGATGTGGTGCCATCCATCGGCACATGTAGGACCATTTGAGTGTGTGTTCTATTTATAAAATTCATTTCTCATTTAAGATAGTGTTTGTGAAATCATTTTCCTTCAAAGTATTTCTTTTTAATTATTTACCTAATAAATGTTCTTCTTAGATGTGTTTTTAAAATATTGAATTTAAATGAGAATGTTATGTTGTCTTTTAGATGTTATAGCATGAAATCTCTTTCTTGGGTAGCATCCTACTAGGATTTGGATCAAACCCTACATACACCTTTGGGTGTATATAGACCTTGTTCCATGTCTTTTCTAGGTAAAGGAAGGATTTAAAATGTTGGTATATTGAGCTTATAGTGGCTCTTAGTGTGGATATTAGTGTTGTAGGATTGAGGATGTTTATCCTTTTGTGGAATGGAGGTTTGAGATGAAGTTTTTTTCTTTTCATTGTATCCCTCCTTGGCTGTTGAGTTGAATTGTATACATAAAATCTGGAAAAAGTTAAAGGCTTGTTTGGGTGTGTATTTTTAGTTTTTTAATATTTAAAATTTTGGTTGTTTTATTTTTATTAAATTTGGTAAATCATTCCCACTATTTAATTTTGATACTTGTTAACTTGTGCTAGTCCATGGGGGTCGATAATACCCTTCGATCCATACCACAAACTGAGTTAGGCACCGGGTTAGATGGCGACCTGACATGGTTCGTGAAAAAAATGGCATCAGAGAAGGTGAGATATTTTGGGCCATGTTCATTGAGGAAGAGTCAGGGTAGACTGGAGATAATGTTGTCAGAAATCAATATTCTCGTTAGGAGTATGGTGCTTGGCCAGCACACCTCATGGATGTACTTGAGTTACGAGGGGAACTTAGGTTTTATCTGAGTCCTTTGGTCCTTGTGGTAGTTATTTGTTTGGGGAAATGAAAAGGGAGTTTTGTTAATGGTATTAGTGAGATCTCAAGGCTTAGAAAGCTATGTGTAGCTAGAGACATTTCCCTAGAACACCCTTTGTGATGGTGGAGTGATTTGCGTATTCCGGCCAACCATATGACTAAGTCACGCACCGACAATAATTTCCTCTTACATTATCTTGTGTCCCTTTGGGTTTTGGGAAAATAATTTCAAAAACCTTGTTGAAAAATTGTGAAACTAGATTTTAAAGTATAAATGGGTTAATTTTCAAAATTTAGATTTTTATAAAATGGTTTGGGTAAATGGGGATTGGATTTTTATAATCAAAGCTTGTTGTTTATTGAAAATTGGTTGTTCAAAAAGAGGGAATTTATTTTAAAATGGGTTTTGGAAACCTGTTAAAATAATAAATGATGAGTTTTAATTAAATGGTTATTAATGAAATAGGGTTTGTTATGCGGTTGGAAAGTATTGTGAATGGGATAAAATGTTTTTGGATTCATGTGTGAAGTTTATAATTGGCCTTTGATTTGGTAATTAGTGGGTTTTGAAAAAGTTTGACAAATTTCTAGAATATTTTTTTAAATGATGATAAATGAGTTATAAATGAGTGACTATTGATGAAGTGGAGTTTTTTGTGAAATTGGGAGTGTTTTAAAGTGAAATTAAATGTTTTGAGGTTTATTTTTAAGGGTTGAAAATGCGTTTTTGTTTGAATGGTTGGTGTTTTTATGAATTTTTTGTGAAACTAAAAATTGGTTTTGATATTTGTGGTGAGTAGATTATAAAAAGAATCTTTAGAAAATTTTCAAAATTGAAAGGTGAGTTTAATGTTTGTTTTGGAAATTGGAAGAGTTTTTATTTAACCTTTGTTATCACTGTGAGTGGTCACATACAAAGGATATGTTTGGGAATTAAATGCGTGCCTTATTTGGCATGAAAAAAATGCATGTGAAAGGCTCCATGGGATACAATTGGTGAATGTGAAACTTACCAATCTCGTTTTATCATCAAAAGTGTTTTTTTGAAAAAAAAGGTGTAGTGTGACTTTTCGTATTTTGGGAATGTTTTAATGGGGGTATTTAGTTTTGAAAACCCCCTTTTCTGGAATATGTTCCATGTTTGTGTTTCTTGGTGAGTTGGTTTGGAGTGGTGGTTAGTTTTTCCATTTGAGAAGTTTTTCTGGAAGCTTTTGTAGTGGTTTCCCCCATGAACTCAGTGTTTTCTCATGGTATGTTTGGCCAACAGATCAGCTTGATTGGGTTTCTAGTTTTCTTCTTGGCTAGTGTATGCCCCTATAAAGAGTTAACACATGATCAAAGTGAGGCCATGGGTGATTCATAGTTGGAAGATCCCCTAGTTGATCAACGTAATTACTTTCTTATTTAGATTCATAAATTGATTATACCTCTCCTCTATTTCAGTCAAATAGATCCTCTTATATTGAGAGAGCGAAGGCGATAAGGGTTGTATGAGGCTTTATATTTCTTGAGTTGTGTGATGAATAAAGGTGAAGTTTAACATCATTAAGTCAGAAGGTCCAATCTGGAATCGGTGAATAGAATTCCAATGATGAATGTGGAAGTAGTCTAGAGTTGTCAGTACAAGATGATTTTTTAGAAGGCCTTTGGGTCTTTCATTAGTTTTTTTTAATAAAGGGTTCATGCCTGGCCACTGGTGTGGAAAATATGACTGTAAGAGGATGTTATGGACACTCATAGAAATCCCTTACTATTGGGACTAATTTAAAGGTCCCTCACCCTATAATTTTTCCATTGGTTTCAAGGGTCATGCTCAGTTGAATCTTGTAGTGTGGGTTATATTTGAAATGAAAGGGTGGATTTCATGGAATCTTCCGAGAATCTCTGTTCTGGAAAAAGTGTGTCTTCCACTTTGGGAGTGTTATCCATGCATTGTGTTACTTTACTGTTGTTTGGAATGTGGTTTAGTGTCTTGTGGAACTATAAAAATTTTCATTTTGGGTTGTAACACAGAACTGCAAGGCATGAGATGCTTCAATACCCGGGAAATAGGTTTTGGAGTGAATATAAAGCATAGTTAGGAGCCTATGGAGTGTAAAAGATCCCTATATAATCTCAATCATCGGTGTTAAAGATGGATGAAGATAAAATCACCTTATGTTGCTATTTCATATCAAGTGGTCCCATGTGGTGAAAAGGGACTTGGGGACTCTGTTCCTCAATGTTGTGATCTGTGCAGATGGGAGAGTCCCTCCTTGGTTTTAAAGAGGTGGGGTGTTTTATTTTGGAACCTTAGTTCTCATGCTCTTGTGGGTGTGGGCCTATGTGTGGTTGTTCATATAGGGATTATATTTAATCTCATTTTTGGTTCGAGTTCATCCGAGAATGGTAATGACCCTAAGTATTAGTATACTATGTAAAGTTTACCACTTGGTTTAGAGTTTCTTTGGTCAGTCCCCTTGCTATGGGGGTTGGGTTTGTGTGGGATTTCTTACATCGGTGTGTGGTGATCATTTAAGATGTGGAGTTCTTATGGTAGGGAGACCCACCATGGGTCTCATTGGGTTACTTCAGACGTAATTAAGTGTCATAATTTTCTTTATGGTGGGGAGACTATACGGTCCTCCTCATGTGGGTGTCTCAGTTCCTTCTAGAGTTCTAGGTTATTTCTTATAGTGGGGAGTGGGTTCAGGCCTCCCTGTGTCAATAGTTTGGTTTTATTCTGGGTGTTGTCTTGGAGATAGGTAGTATCATTCAGAGATATCTAACCCCCAACTTCCTTTTTGAGTAAATGTTGGGAATGGGGAGTAACAGATGGTTTTTTAAATCAATGCGGTGGTATCCCTGTTTGAATTCATTGTTTCTTTAAGGTAAATTTCACTAGCCTCATTTGGTGGTGTTTAAGGTGTTCTATTTTTGTATGTGGTTTGATATTGATTACCCATTTCATGAAAGTGGAGTAAGTTTTAATTGGTGAGGTATAGGGTGTTTTGACTCAAGGGGTTGAATTGAGTGTGGTGAAAGTTTCAGTTCCTTTGAATGATTGACTGGAGATGTCTTAGATTTTTGGGGTAGGTGATACTTAGCAGAATGTCTATTTTGGTCTCCTGGGTTCGAATCATAAACCAACTTTTTTGGCAGGTTACATTTTTTCCATCTTGCCATTTTTCATTTATTAGGAATCTCCTTAGGTTTTAAAGAAGTAACATTTATCTATTTTGAATCTACATTGGGATGGATTTATGAGGGAAGAAAGCATTATAGTTGGGAGAATTGTCACACTCTAGTTTTTGAATTCCTATTTTTTTCAGTTTTGGTTTGGTCCTAGGTTAGTATATTAGGAACTGGGTGTGACGGGTTTGTATTTTTGAAGTATTATTCCCTTTTATTTTTGGTCTAGCTTCCCCCCCTTAAGTGTCCTTTGAGTTTTTTGAAGAAAAATATGAGTTTTTGGGTTGGACAGACTAGGTGCATAGTTGATGCACGATTAGTAGTAACCGTTCTAATCCAGAAAATAATGAAGTAGGAGACATAACCTACTTCATGGATTCTACACACCTATGATCCTTAACCTAGGTGAGTGTGTGGTTGAGTCTCCTTAGGAATAGGCGGTCGCACAGTCTCCGCACGGTTTGTAAAACAATGCGGACAAACTATACGGTCATGCCGTCTCATTAAAAATGATTTCACTCTTTTTCTCTCTCCTTGATTTTAACCCCTTTTCCCCCTTGATCAATCCCTCATAGACTCCCCAGCACATAGGACCACCTCCCTCTATATCCTCTTCTCCTTGGTCTTCAATTTTTCATTGTTTTTAGTGCGGATCCTTCAAGATCTTTCATGCAAGTCATATTCTCTCTTGTTTACCTCTTCTTTTTTGGGGTTCCATCTTCTATTTTGGGGGATTCAATTTTCTCATGGGAATGGGTGTTGATTTAGCATTTTAATCTTGGTTTCTTGGGTTTGATATTCTTTATTAGGGTTTCTTCTTGACTCATTGTGGTGGTTTATGTGTGGATGGGATTTCACCCCATTTTCTGGAAGGTTCTTTATGAGAGGTAAATGGTTCTAGGCCTTAACATTATTAAATGGATTTAATATGTTTGTTTGAGTTTATAAATGTGTTCTTTGGTTTGATTATATGGTTAAAACAGTGTTTTTTAAGTGATTAGTGTGTTTATGGGTAACAAATGAACTATTACAATGTAAATAGCTATGTTTTGTGTGTGTTATAATGTAATATTTCTAAAAATGGTTTTAGGGGTTGTTTGGAAGGGGTGAAATGTATTTTTAAAGAAACTTGAGGTGCATGTATGTTTAAATGAGGGATTTTCAATAGAAAATGGATCATTTTGGGCATGTTATCCATGTTTTTCATTTTGAGTAAAAATTGTGAAATGTTTGAATGATGAAAATCTCGTTTTAAAAATGGGTTTAGAGTATGAGTGGGTTTGTAAAGGGGCTTGGCCCATTGACTTGGTTTATTTTAATTATGTGTTATAAAAGGAAAATTTGTGAATTATATAAGTGATGGTAAATGTATTAAAATTTGGATTTTATTTAGTGTGTGTAAAATGGTAAATGGGTTGTTTTATGAATATGGGTGATTCCCTTTAAATGTTCAGCCTTTGTTGTGAAAGTATTCATATGTGTGACATGTTAAATTTAGCTCGAGCACAAGGGAATCCTGGGTATCTAGGTGGGAGGACTATAACTAGTGCACAAGTGATATAGAAGTGGATTTCCCAGTTTCAATTAGATGGGTTTACACTTACAACACTAAAAAAACTATGATGATGATTGACCGCCACTAGAACTTTGGATGTTTTTCCTATTTAGTGGCTCATGCATGAGGACATAGACGGTTGTGGTTATAATACCACCTTTCACCAAGGTATGAGTTTCTTGGGTCCCACTCAAGCTAGATAAACTATAGGGGATTTACCCATGGTTCTCTATTATATATGATGTGGTTCCATCCATAGGCATATGGAGGGCCATTTGAGTTTGTGTGCTATTTAAAAAAATACGTTCTCATTTAATATAGTTTCTATGAAATGGTTTTCTTTCAAATTATTTCTTTTTTAACTATTTAACTAATAATTTTTTTTCCTTAGAAGTTTTTTTAAAAGATTGAATTTAAATTAGCATGTTAGATTATATTTTAAATGTTATAGAATGGAACCTATTTCTTGGGTGGAATCCTATTGGGATTTGGCTCACACCCTACATACACCTTTAAGTGCATGTAGACCATGTCTTGTGTTTTTTACAGGTTATTTTAGGACATCTAGTTTTGTTAGATTGAGATTCTAGTTACTCTCAGTGTGGATCTTAGTGGTGGAGGCTTGAGGATGTTTCTCCTATTGTGTTATGGAGGTTTGTGATGATTTTTAGTTTTATTTTTATTGTAGTCCTCTATGGGGTTTTAGTTGAATTGTAAACTTAAAATTTGGAAAATGTTAAAGGCTTGTTTGCGGGTGTATCTTCAGTTTTGGATTATTTAAAGTGTTGGTTGTTTTATTTTTACTATATTGGGTAAATCATTCCTAGGATTTACTTTTGATACCCGGGAACTTGTGCTAGCCCATGGAGTTTAGGAATTCCCTTTAAGCCATGCCACATACTGGATCAGGCATTACGTCAGATGGAGACCCGACCTGGTTCATGATAATACAAGTGATTTGGTGATAAAAAATGAATCACATTGGTTTATGGAGGTGATAGTTCACACGTACACACCAACAACATTATCATTTTTATATACATAGAAAGAAATAATGTAATTGATATATTGTTCTCTTATAATGATAAATATGTCATGAATATCACTTATGAATATTAATTCCATATTTATAACTAGTCACGAGAGATGGTCATGGAAAACGAATTATATCGGTTCGTGGAGGTGATAGTTGACATGTACGCGTGAATGATTAATTCCTTTAACTTCTAATGGAAGTGGATATGGATTTAGGTGATGATATTAACATAATAACATCTCAGTAGAGAATAATGAGTAACCTTTTATATAAGAGGGGAGGGGCACCCTTGGAATTTTTTTGGGTATATCTTGGCCGAATAAAAAGGTTTTTGAAGTGTGAGTAATAAAGAGTAATGAGTACCTTTTTATAGGATAGGGGAGGGTCACCCTTGGAAACCCTTAAAATATTAAATTAATATAAATTAATTTTCAATTCCAAATGGGTCCAAATTGATTTATTTCTAAAATAGGATGAGTAAGGGTAGAAATACATTCATCTTATTAAAAATTTACAAGTTTTGAATATTTTTTAATCCTTATATTTTTATTTTAACCCTTATTTAACCTTTTTAATCTTACTCTGATATCATGTTATTTATTGTTTTAGGTTAATATAATTACCATAAAATGTAGAAATACCAATAAAAGAGTCATTTATGATGTATTTGGACTTTTACCAACTATTTATCCAAATATTAGATTTTTAGAAATTTTATAACATTTAATACAATTTTTTATATTTTAAAATACCAATAGTGTCAATATTAAAACTATTCATTAGATGACTTTTTTAAAAAATCATAACAGTGAGATAAGTTCAAACCAACTATATTAAATTATCACCAACATGTCCAATTAATCCAAAAAATTTGTGGATGATATCAATTATGTAAAATTAAATTTATATTAAAATTTATAATATAATTTATTTGATTGTTTCATTAATTAAGAAATTACTGCATCATCATTGTTTCACCACTAAATTTAATTATTTATTTCCTAAAAAATTATAAATAAAATACCATGCTATAGAAAATAATTTTACATTTATAAATACTATTTATAGTTGAAGATGTCACTTATATTACCCCATATTAAAATTGTTTTAGTTGTAAGATACATGAATATGACATCTTTGTGAGTACTTTAAATAAAATTTTATAAATGTCATAATCACACCCTAGTGGATGAAAGAGGACAAAAGTTCAGCCCAAGGATTTTATGGGTTGAAAAAAACTCATCAAATAATATTAGTACATGTGTTATAGTAATTTTATAATATTTATAATATTATTTTAACCTTTAATTACCTCATTTACCCTTAATTTTGGTAATAAAAATAATTACTAAAGTTACTATTAATAAAGTCAAAAAATAAAAGGGGAATATTTATATAATTTTAGCCTTATGATTCAAAATATGGAATCCATTTTTTCAAATTCAAAATACATAATTGGAAAAAATTAATTAAAAATCAATCCGGTTGACGAAATAAGAAAACGAGTTTTTTAAGTAAATTGTTTAAAAGTTTACCTAGATTTTACTTCCAATTTCAATATTAAATTTATTAAAATAACCTGAATTGGATTAAATGATAAAAACAGAATCTATATATACTTAAAAACCAATTAGAATGATAATATAACAATAAAAATAAATTAGATGAAAATGCAGTTTGGTATTAAAATACATTATCTTTTACCATTAATTAAAATAAAAATTTTAGCAGATAATATAAAAATTAAACCAAAGTAAATTTTTATTTCCTTGTTCTAAATAAGAAGTTTATTTTTTCAAAAATATTTCATAAAAGTTTCAAAATATTGATATAAAATGGGGTCTCCATCAAAAGGAGATAAAACTATTTTTTTGAAAAACAATTTTTTTAACCATAAAACTAGTATTATCATATACATTATTGAATGTAGTATATATATTATTTAATATGTAATTAATAAATAAAAAATAATTATTTTATCATTACCTATTTTTTTACATTTCCCCCCTTTTGAAAATTGTGTCCTCATAATTTTATTCAGCTATCAAACAAGTGGGGGTATTTTTCCCTCATAGCATTTTTAGATTCCTATATTGCCTCTTCAACTATATGGTTTTTCCAAAAAAAACTTAACTTGATTGATCACCTTATTAGAAAATACTTTCTATCTCCAATCAAGAATCTTGATTGGCTGTTCCTTATAAGAAATATTCTTATCCAATGAAACTACTTCTGGACTCAAAATATGAGAAGAATCCGACATATACTTTCTTACCATTGAAACATGAAAAAAATTGTGTACAAGGGATAAAATTAGAGGTAAAGACACTTTTTGGGAAAATTATACAACTTTATCATGTATTTCAGAGGGTCTAATGAACTGTGGACTCATCTTTCCCTTCTTACCAAAGCGCATCAAAATTTTCCATGGAGATATATTGAGAAAGACATGATCACATACCTTGAAAGAAAGATCTTTCCTCCAGTTATCTGTATAAATTTTTTTCCTGCTCTGGGATTTCCTCATGTGTTACTGAATTAACTAAAATTTCTCTTCCATTTCTTATACTAATTCTTGTCCCATCAACCTCCTTTTATTTACTTCGTCCCAAAAGGATAGTGTCTGACACTTTTTTCCATATAAAGCCTTGAATTTTTCTATCTATATACTAGAATGATAACTATTAGTATAAGAAAAATAAACCAAATAAATATGTTGATCTGAAATTCCATGGAAATACATTGAATAAGTATGTAGTATATCCTCCAATGTCTGAATTTTTTACTTTGACTACCATTCCTATTTAGGATAAAAACATGTGAAGAAGTTTAATTCAGTACCCAATGCCTTCTGAAGGCCTTTCTAAAAGTTATAAGTGAACCTGGGGTCATGATAATATATAATGGAGATGGGAAATCCATGTAACCTGAATATATATTTAATATACAACTATGAATGTTTATATAGAGACAAAGTATCTTGAATAGGGAGAAAATGAGTAGATTTAGTCAATCGATCAATAATAGCACAGATCACATTGTTACCTCAAAAAGTTTTCAATAATCCCACAAAGAAGTCCATGGATATATTTTCCCATTTACATTATGGAAATAGAAAAGGTTGAAGAATCATTTTTGTTAACTACCACTCTAATTTAACCTATTAACAATTCAAACATCTTAGGTTAAAATTAGCAATATCTATTTTCATTCCATCCCACCAGTAATACTCCCAAAGGTATTTTTACATCTCAGTGCTACCCAAATGAACTGAAAAATTAGAACTATGGGCTTCACATAACAAATATTTCTTAAACTATGAATCACAAGGCACACATAATCTCTTCGCAAACCTCAAAACATAATCTTTATCAGTGTTAAATTCAGGTAACTTACCCTTCTGAATGAATTCTACCTTTTTCTACAACTCACTATATTCCTTCTATATTTTCTTAATTATTTTTGATAGAGATGATTGTACTGAAACCTGAAACAAAAAAGAGGAATTTATTACACCAAAAACTTACAATCCAAAATTCAACAAATCATTAACTAGAGGATCACATTCCAAATGTAGCATGGTTAATGTAGCATTAATTTTTTGACTCAAGGCATTAACTACTTTATTTTCTTTTATAGGTTGTAATGAATCATGAGATAATAATCTTTGATTGGTTCCATACATCTCCTATGTATCATATTCAATTCTTTCTGAGTGAATATATACTTCAATTTTTTTGATCAATATATATTTCACACTTTAAGGCACACAAATAATGTCTCCAAATTTTTAATACAAAAACAAAAACTAATTACAAGTCATGTGTAGGGTAATTTATCTCATGAGGTTTCTACTGACATAAAATATAATAAATCACTTGATCAATGTGCATTAGGAAACAACCAAGTCCTTTTAGTGAAGCATCACTATAGATAACAAATTAACTATTCCTGGATGGCATGGGCAAAATTGTAGCATTTACCAATATTCTTTTTAGTTCTTGAAAACAATCATCAAATTCTTTTGTCTAGATGAACTTAACTCCATTACATGTTAACTTTGTTATTGGGTTATATAACTAAGAAATCTATTCCAAAAACCTTTGGTAATAACCTTCTAATCAAAGAAAACTATGAATCTATGTGACATTGGTAGGACTTGGACACTCTTCAACAACTTTTTTTAGATGGGTCAACAATTATGATATATTTAGAAACAATATTACAAAGGAATGAAATTACTTGCAAACAAAATTCACTCTTACTAAACTTTTAAAATAGTTTATTTTCTTGTAAGTTTTTCCAAACAATCCATATGCGACTTTCATGTTCCTTCTGGATTTTAGAATATACTAAAATATCATCCATAAGGATAACGAAAGACTGATCAAAAATCCAATGAAAGACTCAATTCATGAGATTCAGAAATAAAACATGCGTATTAGATAACCCAAAGGGAATAACCACAAACTCATAATGCCCATATCTTGTTCAGAATGGTGTTTTGGGAATTCCATCCTCTTTCAACTTTAATTGATGGTACTCAGACCTCAAGTCAATCTTCAAAAAATACTGAGCTCCCTTGAACTGATCAAATAAATTATCGATATGAGGTAAAATATAATTTTTCATAATATTGATGTTATTAAAGGATTTATAATCAATATAAAGTCTAATAGAACAATGTTTCTTTTTTAAAAATAAAACAGGATCACCTCATAGTCAAGTGCTAGGTTGAATTAATCCTTCATCAAGAAATTATTGCAAATAGTTTTATAATTCCACAAGTTTTACTTGAGATATTCAGTAAGGTGGTTTTAGAAATAGGTTTATTATCAGGCACTAAATAAATACTAAATTCAACCTATTGATCAGGAACAATACAAGACAATTCATCAGGATAAAAAATCTATAAATTCATTCACTCCTGGAATGTTACTAATAAAAATTGTTTCTTTATTTTGAAAAAGATGATCTAGATAACTTTCACTACCATATTTAATCAATCTCTCAACTTCTTGGTATGTTATCAAAGGTATTAAATATTTTAATAAAACTTTCTTGGGTTTTCAATCTATTTTATAATGATAAATTGAAAGCTAATCCATACCCAAAATGATATCAAATTTCACCATGGAATGTTAAACAAGATTCATAAGAAATATCACACCACTAATAATAATATGAAGATTCTAATAAATCTTGGTTTCTTTAATATGTCCACTTAGAGTTTTTACCAAAATTTGTTTAACAAACTCATGAGGAAATATTTTAAATTTACTTGAAAAGCTCACATAAATGAAAGAATGTGAAGATATAGAGTTGAAAAGTGTATGGGAATATTTTCAAAAAAACTATAACATACATGTAACCACTTCATTTGATGGACCCACATCAACTGTAGTAGTAGAAAATGATTTTTACATGCCCTTCTTCTTTTGATCAACCTAGTTTACACCATCGGTAATAAAATGTGGACACACATTGGCATAATTTTCCAACTCATTGCAACTAGACCATCTTACCATTGGATTTTCATTTCTTGGATGATAAACTCCCTTTTAGTCACAAGCAATATGACCGGTCTTACGACATCGTAATCACTTCCTAGACATTGAGATACTTTCTATAGGATTATTTTTACCACACTTATCACAAGATAGAAATTTAGTTTTCTTAATTCCAAAAGTATTGGATGAATGAATTCCCATTTCCTACCAACTAGGCCTATTATTTTTCCTTCTCTCATAGAAAACATGATCATAAGAATACTCTATTTCTACCTTCTCAACACATCAAACAAGTTTTTCATATCTTTTGAACGCACATGAAGCTAATTCCCTTCGATATCTCGGCTTTAGCCCTGAGTAATAATGATTTATCCTATTATCAATATCCTAGATAAAATTTGGGACGCACCTTTCCAAATGGGTGAAATTTCTTCATATACAACCACTGAATATTCCTCCTTTTTCTCAATTACATGAATTGGTTTTCTATACTAAGTTGAACAGCCTTAGGAAAATATTTCTCTAGAAAGATATTCTTATATTTATCCCATTCCATGGAATCAATTTCTTCAATTACTATGATATTTTTACCCATTGACCACCACTGATCGACTTTACCTTCAAAAAGATAAACAATAAGACTTATCTTATAATTGTATGAAAACCCCATTACATCAAAACTATTTTCTAGTGCCTTAATCCACCCTTCTTCTAGAACGAGGTTAGATGATCCTATGAATTATATGATATGTTTCCTCATGAAATGATCCATTATTGACATATTGTTCTAAGGTAGGTCTAGTAGATCTCATGTATGGAATCAACTAATATTTATTGTCTGATTCAACTGATCGGTCACGACAAAAAATTGTTTATTTCCGATTCTAACCATACCAGGATATTGATTTGGAAGGCTATTTTACTCTTGATTCCTTCCCAACATAACTTACCTATTTCCTCTATAGAAAACCATTCTAAAGAGATATATATTAGATTAAGTAACATGGTAACATTCAAATTATATAAAATTTTACTTGACCTTAAGATAAAATGTTTCAAGTCAAGTTATTAACATTACTATAACCTCTAAAGTTATCTAAACTGACATCTAATACCAACTATAAGGCATAAAACTTAAACATTACATATTCTTGAGGTAATTCAATAATTTTTATTTATTTCTCATTGAATATATTTTTATGTTTAGATATTTAAATAATTATTCCATAAATCATACATAACATCTCAAATATTACAATGTATACACATTTACTCGCTATCCATTTTTTTTAAAAAAACTTTTAAAAAGAAACATGGTTTTGTTTCATGTTTAATCATCATAAATTATCCTTAATCCCATACTTGAATATATTCTCCATTAAATCCTATAAAAAACATTTCAAAACTTGGGATGAGCATAAATATCTCAGTAAGGGATACACAAGAAGGAAAACTATTAGTCTTACAGAAACATGTAAACCCATGAATACTTTATCATAAAGTAATACATTTCACTATTAAAAAGTAGAAAATAATTTCCTTTGAATATAATCTCATTGATTAATTTTTTTTGTAATCATGAGATTACCATAAAACCCATATAAAGAACATATAACATATAAAGGTAACTTGGGATGTAGTCATACGTAAATGGAATAACCATAGGGTTTACTTCTATACATATCAATATTACACATGGAATAACCATGCAGATGACTTCCATACCCAATGAATTGGAGGTTATAATGGGACCGCCCATGATTGGTTTATCACAAAACCACCCATCTTTGGTTTATCATAGAACCACCCGTATTTGGTTTATCATGTAACCAATCGTCAAATGTCCAAATACCGTTTTATAATCATAACATATAAAAGATCAAAATTTCATAAAATCTCATTTGAAATCACAAGAAATAATTTCAAGATATTGAAATAATTAATAAAATTGGAAAACCATTTCTAATAATAAAATAAAAAACAAATAATTTATTTATATACCTTATAAAAGAAGGTGGTGTATGACATCAAAATATGCCTCAATGAATGAAGATTGAGGAAACGTCCCTTACCTTGAGTCCAATTTGTCCCCTATAGTATTTTTCCACAAAAATAATAAAATTAGGTTAATTTAAACTTTATTCAGAACCCTTTTCATGTTTATTATTCATTTTATATCACTTATTACCATGTTATATAATTATTTATGTTTATGTCTAATGTTTTATTGATATTTGGTACTTGAGTCAAAAATGAACTTGGTATGATGTCAATAGTCTATATGGAAATAAATCAATCATATAAAAAATAATATTCATGAAATAATAATTAATTTTATATATGAATTATACTTTTAAATCCATTAATTAAATGTGGATATGAAAAATTAACAATATTACAATGATAAAGATAATAAGCCGTAGGTACACATGAGTAACGTTTTCCATTTTTCATTGATCATTATGGAAAAAATTTAAGTATTATTTTATCTTTAATAAATTATAATAACGTCATTAATATCATTTTAATAATTTATATATACTTATATATATCATAAAAGTGACGTGGTGATGAAAAATGAATCACATTGCTTAATAGAGGTGATAGTTCACAGGTTTGTACGAATGACTATCCTTTTTATGTTCATGGAAAGTAAGAAAGTAATTGATATATTATTATATTATAATGATAAACTTGTCATTAATATACCATATGAACATTAATTCCATCTTTATAACTAGTAATTATAGATGAATATGGAAAAAAATATATCGGTTCGTGGAGGTGATTGTTCACACGTACGCACAAACGATTAATTCCTTTACCATTTAATGGAAGTGGAGGTAGATTTAGGTGATGATATTAACATAATAAAATATAAATATATTTAGGACACAAGGGTTATTATTTAATTAAGTATTAGGATGATTTCAAGGAAGTTCAAGAAGAAATAAAATTGAAACACTAAAATAAAAACATTACATTTCTATCGGATAATCACCTTTCTTAACACCTTATCACCTCTAAGGAGGGTGTTATACCTAAAATAAGGCCTCCAGAATGTGGGAAGGGATTATAAGAATGGTATTGGGAATATATTTTATGATAAAAAAGTTTTTTTAAGTGTTAGTAATAGAGAGGAATGTCTTCATTTTTATAGGAGCGGGGAAGGGCACCCTTGGAAACCCTTAAAATATTAAATTAATATAAATTATTTTTCTATTAAAAATGGGTCCAAATTAATTTTTTTTAAAACATAGGACTATTATGAGTGGAAATAAATTTATAAAATCAAATTTAGACATTTTTTGAATATTTATTATTCCTTATCTTTTGGTTTTAACCCTTATTTTACGCTTTTTAATCTTACCATGATATCATGTTATTTACACATTGTTGGTTAATATAATTACCATAACATGAAAAAATACCAATTAAAGTGTAATTTATGACAAATTAATAATTTTAGAAACTATTTATCCAAATCTTTAATTTTTAGAAATTTTACATCATTTAATAAAATATTTTATATTTTAAAATACCAATAGTGTCAATTTTCACACAATTCATTAGTTGACTTTTTAAAAATATTATAACAAAAAGATAAGTTCAAACCAAAAGCATGAAATAATCACCCAAAAGTAAAATTAATCCAAAAAATTCTTCGATGACATCAATTATTTATAATTATATTTATTTTAAAATTTATAATTTCATTTATTTGATTATTTCAATAATTAAGAAATTACTACATCATCATTGGGTAACCATTTAATTTAATTATTTTTTTCCTAAAAAATTGTAAATAAAATACATTACCATAGATAATCATCTTATATTTATAAATAATATCTATAGTAAAATATATCACTTATCTAAACCCGTATGGTTTTTTGTTATAAGAGATATGATTCTGACATCTTTGTCATTACTTTAAATAAAATGTTTTAAATGTCATAATCACAACCATGTGGCTTCAAAAGGATAACATTTAATCCCAAGGATTTTATTGGTCAAAAATAACTAATCCAATAATATTAGGACAAGTGTTATAGTAATTTTATAATATTTTTAATATCAATTTAACCTTTAATTACTTGATTTACCCTTAATCGTGGTTATACAAATAATTACTAAAGTTAATATTCATAAAGTAAAAAAATAAAATATACCTATTTACATAATTTATACATTATGATTCCAAATATGGAATCCATTTTTCAAATTCAAAATAAATAACTGGAAAAAATTAATTAAAAATTAACCCCGTTGACAAAATTATAAAACAAGTTTTTTAAATAAAAAATTCAAAAGTTCACAGAATTTTTATATTATATTTCAATATGAAATTGATTCTAATGACCTAAATTGTATTAAATGTTATAAAAATCTTAATATACTTTAAAACTAATTAAAAGCATAATCTAAAAATGCAAATAAATTAGGAGAAAAATCAATTTTGAATTAAAATGCAGTATTTTTTACTATTCATTAAAATATGAATTTTATCAGAAAAATAAAAACAAATAAACCAAAGTAAATTTTTATTTTCCTATTCAAAAGAAAAAAATTTATTTTTTCAAATAGAACTTACAAAAATTTCAAAAACTATATTAAAAAAGGGCTCACCATCAGAAGGCGATACAACTATTTTTTGAAAAATATCGTTTTAACCATAAAACTAGTTTTATCATATACATTATTGAAGGTAGTGTATATTTTATTTAATATATTATTAATAAATAAAAAGTATTATTTTATCATTACCTGGATTTTTTAATATTATTGGATCATTTCCCCCATGAATCACAAGTAACATCAACGGATGTTGGAATGGATGAAAATTAATTTGAAAGATCACTCGAATATTTATTGAGTAAAATACCATTTTAATTTGGAAGTGACATATTTAAAATATAAAATTTTAAAAAATATTCAAAAGAAATTATTTTAAAAATACCCAGAAATATTTTAAATGAATCTTCAAAAAACAGTATCAATGATAGTGGGAAAATACGTTCATGTAGTATATGTTAAAAAAATATTATGATCACACCTCTATTAAAAATGTACATCATTTAAAAAAAACCAGAATATTAAATTTGAACATTTTTATTAAAATTAAAATATGGGTAAAAATTTCTTTTAAAAACCATTTTATTATAGTAAAAAAAATCTTTAAAACTTTTTAATAAAAATATGAACACTGAAGAAAAATATTCATGACCAAAGAGGAAATAAAGTTGGGGGTTCTTAATAACATTTTCTCAATAATTTTAAGTACCTAAGAGAAGAAAATGGAACTATTAAATGAAAATTACATTAATTTTCCAAGGGGAATAAAATATACTGGGTTTAAAGGGTATGATCTATATGATTTAATTTAATCAAAAATTAGTATAGGCAATCCCGAAAATAAATGAGATTGTAACATAAATCTCTTACCTCATGTATTTGTATGAATTTAAACCTCCTATACAATAAATAAATATTTATTATAAATATATTCAAGAACAATATTCATGATTAACTTACTATTTACCATTATTTTATAAATTTTTATTATCCTTTTATTAATTATTTACCTTTAAAATGGTCATTTAGGTGAAAACTGTTACGTTTTCCATGCATATTTTGGTTCGATGGTTTTTATCCTTGCACCTTGGTCATGGATTCATCCTATATAGAAAATTAATATTGAAATATGTATCATATTTATTCATTATATACACTTTTATAATCATTAATATTAAACAGTGTTAGAAAATAAGTTACATCACTTCATGGAGATGGTAGTTCATACATACTTAAGAGTGATGTTTATAGTTTTTGATGGATGGAATGAAAGAAAGATAAATTATAATTCAAATTTATATAATATTTATTATATAATTAAAATTATATATATTAATTAAATATACCCTTAATACCATACATGTAAACTAGAAATGAAAAAGTAATCACATCACTTCGTGGAGGTGGTAGTCCACACGTATACACAAGCGACATTATCATTTGAAAATGGATGGGAAGGTAATAAGGTAGATAAGATAGTATAATTACATAAGAATAAATATTTAATAATATAATATATAAAAATCAAATCCATCATAATAACAATCCATGAAATATGATGAAGAAAAATTAATCATATCACTACATGGAGGTGGTAGTTCACACACACACATAAAGAATACTTTTGTTTCCCCTTTAATAGAAGGAATGTGGAAAATAGTCATGCGTTCATCATAATACCACATATGCATATCTATAATACTAAATTAATTTTGTTATTATGGTTACACCATGTTTAGATATGTGGGATGTAGAAATAAAATAGGAGGTACTCAGTTAAGAGTTATACCACTTCATTGTTAAACCTCATTTAACTTCCACCTTAAGCCTTGGAAGGATGGTATAATGATAAAACCGAGAAATCAAGGAAATATAGAGGGATTTAATTAAAATATTTTTACAGTTTTCTGGATGATATAAGAATCTATTTATGTTTGGAGAAGGTAGGATATGGGGTGTCCTTTTATAAGCGAGGGAGTTTACACACTTGGAAATTTTCAAAAGATTAAAATATATCAATTTCTTACTCAGTCAAAATTATTTCAAATGAATCATATTTAAAGACTAGGTGATATAACGTCTAAATATCACCATAAAATAGGATTTAAAAAAGTTTTTAGTTCATTTAAACCATTATAATTTTATTTTTAATCATTTTAACCAATTTTAAGTCATAAAGTGGAAAATTGATTTTTAACTAAAGTTACTATTCATAATGACAAAAAATAAAAATGGCCTCATTATTTTTTTTTAAAATCATGATTAAAAATATTGATACTATTCTATAATTTTCAATTTCAATAATTTTCAAAGTTTATTTAAAAATAAATCCCACAAAATATGATGAGAAATAGTTTTCCATAAAATGCATTTTTAAATATAAAAAATGATTTTATACAAAAAATTAAGTGTAATTTCCATTAGAATGAAATTGATTGGATTATTTTTAATAAATATTAATTAATTATATTTTAAAAATAATCCAATATAGAATTTAACTTTTTAAATACATGAAAATAAAATACAATTTTGATAAAAAACTGGTAATTTCTACTATTCATGGAAAAAAAATTTCAAAAAATTATAAAAAATTCACCCTAAGTTAATTTTGACATGATAATTTCAAAAATGATATTTTTTCCTCAAAAAAAAAATAAAATTTTAGAAATTAATTATTATTTACAGGCACAAAATGCAATAAAAACAAATTAAAAAAAAACCTTTTTTAAGAATAAAAACAACTTTATTGAAAATTGTGTAATTATATGTTAATAAATACATTTAATTCTTTAATAATTTTATACATATTTTTCATAATTTATTTATTTCAATTCATAAAAAAATTTAATGTCTTGGTTATAATAATCACTTTTAAATAAAAATAATTCAATTGTATATCGTAGTTCATTTAAAATCAGTGTTGTGTGTAAATCAAACTATTAAATAAATTTTTTTTAAAGAAAAATATCATAAATTCACGGTGTGTTAATTTTTTCCACCTTATAAAAAGTTTTCCCATGAAATTCATTCACTCTGATATAGAAATATTAGGAACCCTCTACCTCATTGTATCTTTAGGTTCCCACATAACTTCCTCAAAGTTATGGTTTCACCAAAAACATTGACCCGATGGGTGGTGTTATTTCACAACACTTTTTCTCCTTGATCAAGAATAACTACCATTTTTTTCATTATAAGAGAGATCATTATTTTTTATTATATCCTATGATTTTAGTACATGTGAAGTGTTGGATTTTTACTTCCTCATGAGAGAAACATGGAACACATCAGGATCATGAGAGAGATTCAATGAAAGTGCCAAGTGATTAAGATTTTTCATGATATGATCAAGAATGTTGAAGGGAAAGATACATCTAGTGCTAACATTTCCATTATTTATAATTCTCATAACCTTTTTCCAATGATTTATTCATAGGAATACTTCATAAAAGACTTCAAAAACTATATCTCATTGATGATTTTCATCATAACTTTTATATCAACTATAATATGCCCGGATGTGTAGCTGAATGAATATAACATTTTATTCCATTTACTCAGCTAATTTAGGTCCGAATTTCTTTTTTTCTCTAACTTCATACTAACAAATTAGACCTTTTCACTATATTATATAGAAGGATTTATAAGGATCCATCTGAATGATCGAGTGAAAGCTATTTTTTTAAGAATATTCTACTATGGGAAGGTGTTGACTCCAATCGCCTTTGAAATCCATAAGATAAATATATAAATATGTATTCTATAATTTTAATGGTCCTGTCATATTAAAAATATATATAAGAATGATATTCATTATTGAAACTCAACTCTGTATCCTGATCTTATTGAAAACTTTTCTAAAACTTAGAGGTAAACCTCTTATTCCAATCAAATATAACTAAGAGTGGTACTTCATACAACCTCACCACTTCCCTAATTTATATCTTAGTACATTGATCAAGAATAAATTTTATCCAATGTTAATTAAATCTAATAATTTTTTAAGGTGATCAACTAAAACCCAAATATCATTGTTCCCTTTATATATTTTGGGGAGCCTAATGATGAAATACTTGGTAATGTTTTCCCATTAACATTTTGGTATGGGAAATGGTTATAAAATACCATTATTCTTATGTCTCCTACCTTATGTTGGTAATATACCAATAATTGTGATATATACTCTACAATATCCCTTTTCATGTTATCTGTCAGGAACCATGATAAGACATCATCCAAACCGACGCTCGACCAGGTCTGTGGTATGGCCTGAAGGGCATTCCCGATCAACACGGGCTGGAAACTAGTACCTGGGTATCAAAAAAAATATTTAGAGAATAATTTATCCCATTTAAATATACATAAACAACCAACAATTATAAATAAAGAAATAATGAAAAATAATAACCAAACATGGAATAACCAATTTTCCAGATTTAATGTTTACCACATTCTAACAAAAACCAAAATGGGATAAAAAAAACATAAACAATAACTATAATAATACCATCACATGAAAATAAGATCATCATACTCAATACACCACCATCATCTCTGAAAAAAGGATACCTCTAGAAATCTCAACCACCATCTCCAAATGCCTTTCCTTTACCTGTGTCAAACATGAGAAAATTTACTTACACCCAAGGGTGTAACTAGGGTGTGAGAAAAATACCATAGGATTCCACCCAATAAAATATTATATGATAGAAAAATTATAAGAAAAATAAACATGTATGTGTATTAAAAGAAAAACTAGAAACATTTTATAGGAAAAAACTTTAGAGAAAACATGATTACTTTTAAAATAACCAACGAAGTATACCATATGTTGATGATAAGTAAAATATCCCAAGAGAGAACTATTTCATAGGAAATCCCTATACAAACTATTTTACAATGGGATACTAGGTAAATCGTATCTCTGTGAAATGTGTCATAGAAACCAAGACTATCCGTATTCTCATACATGATCCACTAGAAGGGGAAACCCTATGGGACTAGTAAATCACCACCTACAATCACATAATCTAAGAAATATAATCATGTATATTAAATAACTATTTCCACAACCAAATCACTTCTAAATCTATGAGAACAATAAAAAAAATTCAAAACATGTTTCTCCCCACTTGAAAAATTTACTAAAAAAGTTTCATAATTTAGAAATCATCTTTAATATTCAAAACAAGGGTTTACACTTGAAAAAACCAATTTTATTTTAGAAAAACCATTTTTTAATCCATACGCACATCAAATCCATTTCAAAAAGGGGTTCTCATTATCAAATTTTTTTATCAAACACATTAAAGGAATAAAACAAAAGGTAACATATGAAAAACACATGGAACATATCCTATTTTTCTTAAAAATTTCGTTTTCAATACCAAAACACCTTGAGTCCTTTCAAAAACACTTTTCCTTCCTCATTTATAATCTATATAACATAAATAAAGAAAATTAAAGAATATTAAATTCATCAAACAATGTTTAAACATGTAACCACCTACCTTGAACCAATAATCTTCCAGAAAATAGTTAAAAACCTCAAACACACCTCAATATCACCTTAGAGAAGCAAGATCAAACCCTACATATCAATATTAAACTCATATAATTAAGATCTAACCCTAAAACTGGTAACCTACCCACTCGAGAAAAGAAACCATAAATAAAGAGGGAGAAAACCCTATAAGATAGGGGAAAACAAGAGGAGGAGGCACTTACATGGAGATTCCTTGATTAATCGAGGTCAAATAAACCCAAGGAGAGGTTCCCAAGAAGCATATGTGAGCTTGGAGGGGGCTCCCATGGCAGAAAATCCCATAGTGTTCGAGTGGGAGAGGGATTATGGTTAAATCCCGAAAGGACAAAACATGTATTTTGGAATTCTTAATGACTTAGATAGGTAAATGGTTAGTCCAAATGATTTTTCAAACTATGCGGAGATCATGCACCCCTCTCTGCCAAGGAGGTACCCACTGCATGGTTAGTCCGCACAAACTGACTTACCATACAGAAGTTGTGTGATAGCTTCTAACCAGAAATATAACCTACTACATGGTAACCTAGAAAATAGCACATGGTTTGAATTTCCACATGAAATCCATGCAGTAGGTTCTACCTCCGACCAGCCACCTACTTCATGGTTACCTAGGCTGGGGCCCATGGTTTTCACTAACCATGTGGCAACCGTTCACCACAGGCTATTTACGCCAAATTTTATCATTTCTTTCCAAAACTACAAGGATACCCAAGTGGTAATGCTAGAAAAAAGATAAATAGAAATAATAAATAAAAAATTATGACCCATCATGCCCAGTTATCGATAGGAAAATTGAGACCCAAACTTGAACCGAAACCAAGGATGAAAAAACCTGGGTATGACATTATCCCACTAGAAATACTCTTTCATATCTCCATAAAAATTTATACATTTTGTATGAATAGGAAATGGTTAACTATGTGATTCAACCAAAAAATAATTCTTTAAGTATTGTATTTATGAGACAAATAATCGGTTTCTAAACCTTATCAATACATCACAAGCATGATTTATCTTATGGTTTTTCAGAAAAATTGTGACATGAATTGCTCACCCAATTCATTACCAATGAAATTTATTAAAGAAAAAGATTTAAAATATATTCTCAATGTGTAATGAGTTTACACCAACACATAAATGAGAGAGATACATGATGATGTGACAATAAAACTCATACTAAAGTTCACAATGCATTAAAACATCCTGAGACATCCTTTCTTCAAGTAAGAAATCATATCATGCAAAAAGGGAAACAAATCAAAGCTTTCACCAAGGCCTCAAGATATGCAGTCTTTAGGAGACATAAAATGGAGAACTAAATGTTGAAAAAAGGAATAAGTGGAGGCAAACAAGATGAAGAAAAATAGTAAAAGTGGTGGAACTTCCCAGAGAAAAGAGAACCCACGTGTAAAAAAACAACTCCCATCAAGAGAAGATCCATATCTTCTAGAAAGGATGAAATAGTGAAACTCGAGAGAAATAAAAAGAGGAAAAGAAACTGAGGGTGGATAAATTAGGTCACTTCCAATATTAGAAAGTAAATTCCAAAAGTCCAGTAGATGTAACCAGCAGGTTGATTCAGAACAAGAGGCCTTTATCCCTCTCAAAGGCAGGCATAATGTACGAGGACTTTCAGAAAAACCAACAACAACCATCATCAAGAAGAAAAGTTGATTCCAACCAAAACATCATATCTCTCTATATAGAAATAAATGAGAAACCAAGCATAAAATATGAACAACCAACCTATGGCTTGTTACCTTCACCAAATGAAAATATCAATATTGAAACTAAGAAAAAATCGTGGAAGAAAACTACAAAACCCATGAAGGATCCACAAAACCAAAACTAAAATTCTTGGAAGGAAAAGAGAGATATTCAAGTCAAACATGAACCAAATATATCACAAAATCGAGTCATTTACAAGGTATATATTTGAAATTAATGTTTAGATCTTTCTTAAACTCTTCCTACACTTTGATAAACATCCTTTTTCTGATTTCAAGATAGGTGTTAGTAGAAATATCACTTTTTTTATATTGATTAAAGGAAGCTATGTAATTTAATTCCATCCAAGAGTTAAGACCCTTCAAAAAATCCAATTTATCTTCTATTTGATAAGAATCCCTATATGAAGGATCATTTTCATTTTCATCCTCAGTGGTAGAGTCTTCTGGTTTAGATGTATCATAGGATGAAGAAACATGTTCTATAGGCTTGGGTTGTGGGGGTACAATATTTTTTTCCCTTATGCATAGTATCTAAGGATCACATGAAAATAAATATCTCAATATTAGATTTAACTTAGGGTCATTTCTCACATTCTTATAATATTTGAGATCCTCCTTCTACGCATCTTTAATCCTCACATGGATGAATTATTTAACATTCATATAAGAAAGATATGATCCTTCCACATTCATCATGATTTCAAGATAAATATTATAAAAATTAATAAATATTTGATCTCTTTTAATCCATATCATGGACAAAATAACATAGTCTTTCTAAATCAAAGCATTATCCACCTTTTTCACATTCTCTGGATGGCAGTGTATCGATTAGCCATAATCGTTAATCAACTCCAACCATATCCTAGAGAAAATATTCAACTCTTTAAGCATGAATATATACTAAAAGATTTTTATTATCAGTATATGTATATCATATCCTTAACCACAAAGGTAATTCATCTATATTTTAATGCAAAAATTACTTTTTCTAACTCTAAATCGCGAGTCCGGTTATGCAGATCAATAATTTTACATTGCCACTAGAAATAAGCTATCATCATATCATTCTACATGAGGATTCATCTCAGTCTCTTCTTAAATGCATCAATATAGATTACAAACCCATATATACTATAGGGAAATGTTCTCATAGGCACACTGACAATCCTTTTCTCAGTTCTTTGAAATTTTCCTCATATTCATCTATCAAAAGAAACTTATCTCTATTTTTGTGTTTACATGGTTATTTGATTAAAAAGCCTTTATAAATCATCAATTAATCATTAATAATATCTAAAAAATCCAAGAAAACTACAAATCTCAGTCACAGTGGTTGGTTTAGGATATTGGTCAATAAATTCCATCTTTGATTGATCTATTGATATACCATCACTTGAGATTATATGACCCAATAATGGAACTTTTTATAGATAGAATTCACACTTTATAAATTATTAATACAACCTATCCTTCCCCAAGATCTTCAATGCAATCATTTAATGATCTTCATGCTCTTACTTTATCTTTGAATATAAAATAATATCATTATTAAATACTACTAGAAACTAATAAATGAAATCTATAAAGACTCCATTCATTGGATCCATTAATATAACAGGGGAATTAGTAAGTCGAAAGAGATTTTCTATAAATTCATAATGACCTTACATCATATGCAAGGCTATCTTGATTATATATCCCTTCCTGATCCTTAATTTATGATATCCAAAATGAAGGTCAATCATTGAAATGTATGGAGGTCCATGTATTTGATCAAACAAGTCATCAATATATGGTAGAGGATACTTTCTCATGATAGGAATATTGCTATGTTCTTGATAATTAATACAAATACACATTAAAACATTTATATTTCTAACAAAAAATAATATATGAACCCTATGGTTATGCCCTAGGGCATTTGAATCGCTTATCAAAATTCTTATAGGGTTGATTTTTCAATTCATACAACTCAATCAGGGGCATTCTATATAGATTATTTGATATAGGTGTATCACCATGTATGGTTTATATTGAAAACACAAATTCATGATTTAGGATTAGACTAGAAAAAACATCAATAAATATATCATCATATTCCCAAACAATGGGTGTATCATAAATTTTGAGTTTCTCCCTAACAATTTGATATAAATATCCTTTATGAATAGGTAGTCAAAACCATAAAAGGGAATTAATTACCATTATAATTTAAATTTCATCCTTGAATTGATATAAAATAATAGGTTGATTTAGAATATTAAACATGAATTCTCTTCATCTAAAATTGATATGGGATTAATATAGAGAAATCTAATCCATGACCAAAACTGCATCAAATTAAACTAGAGTGAGAATCAAAATATTCTTAGGAAGCACATTCACACAAATTCTATAAGAGAGTAACTATAGAATTGATATGGGATCATTTTTCCATTATGGGTTTTTACTACCAATAAAACATCTAATTACTAAGGCAGTGATATGGTACTACTAGAAAATTATTCATATATAAAAGAGTGGGTAGATCCAGAATTAGATAAGATAGTTTAAGTTCTAATGTGGATAGTAAGTATACCTTTTACCATGTAATTATTCTAAACCAATTTAGCAGTGATAAAAAAGACCCCACCTTTATCCTTTTTCTTAGGGGGTTGTTGGGGATTAACACCATTATTAGTACATGGATTTGGGAATTGATTCACATAATGCACAATCTCTCTACATCTGAAACATTGAACCTGATTGGTTTAATACTTCTTCTCATCTATTTAATTTTACTACCATTTCATTCCCCATCGATAATTACTATCTCTATGAACAATGTTTCCACAATAGAATCATTCCCTAGTTCATTTCAAACAATTTCCTAGGTTCTTTCCCCCACGTTTTTGGCATATAAGTGGCCATAATTTCTTTCCTATATGGGATTCACCATTTGAGTTTCCTCAAAGCACAATGTTTCAATTCTTGTAACTAAAACTAGAAGAATAATTGGAGTTGAAACTATCCATTTATACCTTTATTTCCCATTGAATAATTTATTTATACTTACAAAAGTATATTACATACAAATTATTTAGAAGACTTGGTTTTAGGATATTATAGAATCAATCAATTTTTATCCCAAGGATCATTCTAAATCCATAAGTATACCTTGAAAGTATTGTAGTGTTTTTATTAGTATTATTGGACTCATTATCCTTCTATTTAAACTCTAGAATGTACCTTTCCATATTATTATGAAGAGTTAAAGGAAATATATATTAAGAAAAACCCAATTAAAACCCTCCCATTCAATGTAGTTTATTTCTTCCTCCTACAACATGTTCTTTATAAGATTCCATCATTGATCAAATTTTCCTTCCAAGTGATAGAAATTTAAGACAAATTTATCATGGTCTGAGCAATGAAGGATGAAAAATATATTTTACTCTTTATTTATCCATTTCTCATAAACTAGAGGATCATAAGATCCATCGAAGGAGGGTGGGAGTTGTTTCATAAATGACATAGTGCTATGTTGTTCCCTATTTGGTAAATTCAGAAGCTCAACACAATTCACATTATTTCTCATAGATTGAGAGAGTTGAGGGAGCATAATCACAAGATATTTCATCCTAGATTCAAATCTATTTGTTTTCTCATGATAATGATTATTTCATTCTCTATAACATTCATTTTTAGCATTATTCATTTTGGTTTTGACCATTTAATAAAACCAAAATAAGAAATATAAGTATTGTTCCACAAAAAAGAGTAATAAATCATAATAAAATCATTACTGAGATGTCTTAATTTATGAAACCTTTTTATTAACCTATGGAACGTTAGGTTCATCCTATATAAACTTTGGTTCACCATAAATTTTATTATGTTCTATCCTCATATTTAACATAACCTAATATAAAAAATAACTAAACCATGCTCTGATACCATCAATAGGGACCCAACCATAACATATATAGATATTATTTATTTTTGATTAATGTTTAATATATCTCTGAAATAATCACAACTTAGAACTGTAAAGGTTTAGTGTACTTGGAGACTAGATACATAAAATTATTCTTTAAGTATATTTTTAATCTTCTCAAATACGTTTATTTAAATAAGGTACCCTTATATAATCATAACACTTAGAACATTACATTAAAACATAGGGAAGGAAAACATAATAAAGGGTGATCTTAGATGCTTAGTAAGGGTAAAAATGGAATACATCAATCATATGAGAGAATAATATAATTATAAGGGTTTTATATAATAATTAATTGAACATTCTCAATGTAAATGATTCATACCCAAAAATTCCTAAATCATAAACTCCAAAATCTAGTCATATCTAGAGGCACAGTTAATAAGGGTTTTAAATGAGTGACCATCATTCAAGATTCATAACATAGGTATGTGACATGATAATCATAGTAAATCATAATATTATGAACATAGATATTAGAAATCATTCCCACTAACATTATTATGATCATATCTAGAAGTGACCATACAAAAACATCAGAATGTGAACTTAGATATTTACAATCACGTCCATGCATAATATTGTGAGAATAAATATAAGAAATAACATTCACACATAAAAATGTGAACCAAGATATTTGAAATCATGTAAATGATTATTAGCATTATCTAATCAGATAAAAATATCACATTACCCAAATAATTAGAGTACTATAATTGACCCAATTATAACATAATCATAATCTATTCATATATATACCACATGGTCCTGAAAACATTCACCATTTCACCATAACTTAACATGTGGAATAAAAACAAGTTTTATGAAGATTTCATAATCATAATAAATAAAAATCCAAAGAAATAATAAGGATGAAATAATTGGATCATTTACCCAATGAACCACACATAACATTAAGTATGTTTTCATAGATGAAAATATCTTTAAAATATCAGTAGAACATTTCTTGAGGAAAACAACCTTTTTATTTTGAAATAAAAAAAATTAAAACATAAAAAATTTATGAATATTAGGAAAATAATTTTCTTTGAAAATATCCAGGAAATATTTTAATGGATGATTCAAATTAAAGATTATTCATGAAAATTTGGAAATATATTCATGTAGTGTGAGTTAAAAAAATATTCCGTCTAAACCTTTGGTAAAAGAATACTTCATTTGGAAAATGATATGAATATTCCTTTTAAATTTATTTATAGAAAGTAAAATATGGGTAAATTTTTTTTAGTAAATAATTGTATAATTTTAAAAACCTTATTGAAAATATACTAAAGAAAATATAAACATGTAATAAAAATAATTCTCACCAAAGAGGAAATAAAGTCAGTTTTTCTTAAAAATATTTTCTCAATCATTTTAATTAAAAAAGAGAGGAAATTGGTAATATTACATGAAAATTACCTGAATAGCCAGATGATAAGAAAATATATGGGGTTTAAATTTTAATATCCATATAATTTACTATAATGAAACTTTAGTATAGATAATCCTAAAAAGAAATGAGATTGTAATATAAATCTTTTACCGTAAGTCTTATCTTGCTTTGTATGTGTTCAAACCCACATTATAATAAAGGTAAATTTACTAAAAATATATTATATAAATATATTTATGAATAAATTACTATATACCACTCCTTTATAATTTTTAATTATCCTTTTACTAACAATTATTCCTTAAAACAGACATTGGGGTGAAAAATAGTTTATTTTCATGGAATGTTTTAGTTAGATGCTTCTGGTCCTCACACCTTGGTCATGGATTCATTATATACAGATTATTAATCATGAAATATGTATCATATTTATTCACTATACACACTTTTATAAACATTCATATAAATCGGTGATAAAAAATTAATTACATCAAATTGTTGAGATGGCAGTCTATACGCACGTGCATGAGATGTTTTCACTTTTTTATGGATGGAATGAAAGAAAGGTAAATTATTATTAAAAGTTATAAAATAATTATTATATCATTATAATCACATATATTTACGTGATCTAACATTATTACAATACATATTAAGTGGAAATGAAAAATGAATAACATTGCTTCATGGAGGTGGTAGTCCACACGTACACACGAGCGATATTATCGTTTTCTAATAGACGTAATAATAAGAAGGTAGATAAGATATTATAATTATAGAAGAATAATTATTTCATAATTATTATATATAAATATTAAATACTTCATAATAACCAACCATCAAATATAATGATGGAAAGTGAATTATATTTCTACACGGAGGCGGTAGTATACTCGTACACACAAAAAAATATTTTCATTTACCATTTCATGGAAGGAAGGTGAAAAATGGTCATTAAATCATCAAATAATAAAATTTAATTTTATTTATGATACTAGATAAATCATCTCTTGATGGATACAAAAAGTTTAGATAATTTGGGGGAAGAAATAAAATTTAAAGTACTCAGTTAAGAGTTATACATCTTTGTTGAGAAACCCGTTTAGGCTCACAAATGAAGCCTTGAAAGTATAATTTTACGATCAAAACAAGAAATATAGGACATGGGGATGGATTTTAGGAAACTATTTGTATACAAATTTTATGAGATAATATGACATTTATGCATGTATAAGAGAGTTGAGGGGTGTCTTTTTATAAGTGAGGGAGAGAACACACTTGGAATTTTTCAAAAGATTAAAATATAGTAACGTATTACTTAAGGAAAATGATTATAAATGAATTATATTTTAATATGAGATGATATTGGGTAATAATATTACCAAAAAAGGATTTATACAAGTTTTAATCTATTATAACCTTTTTAATTTTAGTTTTATCCCTTTTAACCCATTTTAATTCTAACCGTGGAAACTGCCTTTTTTTACCAAAGATGCTATTATTAATGAAATAAACAAAAATTGGACTCATTTTTTTTGATATTTGGATTCTAAATAAATATTCCATTTAAAAATATCAATTTATATAACTAGAAGATATTTATTAAAAAAAACTCTCAAAACACATTGAAAAATGATTTTAGAGAAAATTATTTTTTAAATATAAAAATGTTTTTATAAAAAATTAAGTGTAATATTCATTCCAATAAAATTTTTAGTATTATTTTAAATAAAAAAACTAATTAAATTTTAATACCAATCAAAAATATAATGTCACTTTTTAAATATATGAAAATAAAAGACAATTTTTAAAAACATTATGTATTTTCTATTATTCTCCAAAAATTAAATTTTTCAAAGAAATATAAGACATTCACCTTAGTTTAATATTTAAATTACTATTTAAAAATGAATATCAATTTAAAAACAAAAAATTTCTAAAAATGGTAGAAATTAATTACTATTTATGTGTACAAAAAATAATAAAAACCATTTTTGAAGAAAACATATTATTGAAGCATAAAAACAGATTTACCAAAAAATAAATACTTTTGAATTAATAAATAAATTTTAATTATATAAAAAATATATATATTTTTAATAAGACGGTTTTTACTATTCAAAGTTTCTACTTTACTTATAGGTTATAATGATATCATTTAAATAACAATAGTTCAATACTATATCACAGTTTAATTAAATTCAGTGCTGCTTGTAAAGGAAGCTATATATGAAATCAAATTTATTTTAAGAAAATCAAAAATTATTAGGGTGATACAATGATGATGTTTATAAAAGGGTTTTGTGAACCTTATTTATTATTAATAAAAAACTATTTCACGTTTTTTACTAAAATCTAGAATAAGTGTGATATTCATTAAAAATTTATTTGTATATGAAATTTGGGTTTGAATAAATGATAACCTTGATTTTTTTAGTCTTAGTGTCTTTACCAAGAAATATATGTTTATCCACATTTATAGGTTATAAACACATCCTAAATGATTAAAGGAGTATGTCAAATCATTTAAAATTGAGTTTTTTTGTAAAATTATGAAAATAATATGATAATTGATATTTTATGAATTAAACATGATTTTTTGGTGTGATAAATAAATACATGAAACATTATTATGTCGTCAAATGGATTTTATGGTTAAGGCATATTTATTAAGTCCCTATTACACATTTAGTAAACTATTTATGAAAACCATGAAACCCTTTGTTTCATTTTTATTTTCTTTCGATTCCCAACCTCTTAAAGATTAGTTATTTTTTTTGAGTTAAAATATACATATAAAATCTTTGTGGTTTTTAGTTTTTACATGACTATAAAATAATCCAGTAATAATAAATAGCTCACATACCAACAAAACCAACACCAGTTAGTGAACAATAGAAAAACAATTGTTAGATAACAAAGGATGAGAAATATCCCAATCAAAAGTAAATGGAGACACCCTAAACCACCCCTGTAATATGGAGATTAGTAAAATGGTTCATGTGAGGAAGGAAACTACATAGAAAAAATATTTCAAAAAAATTATACATTAAAACATACTAAAATTAAATTCCAAAAGTAGTAATAAACACTAAATTACCCAGATGAAAATCCAAAAAAATACATGATATTATAACCAAAATTAAGATGATGTATCCAAGAAATATTATAATGTTTGAATCCATGTTCATGTTATATCTCATCTAATGAGAATTCATTGGGTTAGACGGATTTCATCTTAAAATAAGACATAGTGATAGGGTGAGATATGGTTTGATGATACAAAAAACATAATGAATATATAAAAAAGAGACACAAATTAAAATCCATTATACTTGAAAAAATAAAATAGATCAAAATGTTCATAAATTTTCTAGAATATTGAGAGAATATGGTAGTCAATGCATTATTAGGGTTCTGATCGGTGAGACCCTATTGCGTGAAAGGAGGAGGTAGAGTCTCTATAATATTTTATTATGATATTTTTTTGATATGAAAATAATGTTACAAAAGAAATTATAAGATATTAGGATGGTCTAGATCCATAGATGTCTTAGTAATGTGAATATGGAAGTTCCATTATTTCTATAGTAAAGGCATTCCTTTCTTGAGAGAAAATTAACTCTTTTGTTTTTTGATCTATTTTCCTTTTTTATTTATATTATTATTTAACCTCAAAGAATGGAGGTAGTCTTTTAACCACATATTTCTTATTCATTCATTTATATCTATATTTTGGTTGTATATTTGGTATACAACATTCATTTATTTATTCATATCTTATTGGAGGAGTCAATTTTGTTTGAAAAGATGGAAAAATGTGCATGATAAATATCATTCTATAAATCATTTATACTCTCAATCCATGTTTATTTGAGGATCATATATATATATATATTACTATTGGTTGACCACCCAGGTTGGAGGGAGGTGATTTTATTTTCACATAGTGATCACAACCCATGAGGCTTTACAATATTTATCTCTTACGAGTGGGGCACTCATGTAAGGAAATTCCAAATAGAAAATTTCTCTCTAATAATGATTTCAGAGTCTACTTCCAAGTTACCCTGTATCCCTATCTATTTTATTATGGTTTAGGATGAATAATAATTATTTCAAATATTTATTTATCCCATTATAATGGTTAGGTAGTATCAACCTTTGTTTATAGTTGGGTTATTAAAATAAGTAATTCTAGATAGAGAGTAAGGCGATTTAAACCTCTTTGAACATTGTTTTTATGATTTAACAATACCATTTAGTTGTTTTTTATCTTTATTCATATAATGAAATCAAGTTATTAGATTATTTTTATTTAGATATTTTATGGGTGGGTTTTTTATCATTTTTTTGAAAGTGATTTCAATTTTTCATTTTTTGTTGTTATTAATATTTTCTACGTTTTGATAATGCTTCGCCTATTTTTAGTGAATTTTTGGATTTTAATTTTTTTATCTATTATTTATAGATAATAACTTGTATTTATTATTGTGTGTTCATTGTTTAAGGATATACTAAGGTTTATTTATTTATTTTTACTGAGATATTTTCCTTTTAGTTTAGTTTTTATTATATTTTTTATCTATTTTTATATGTTTATCATTCTATCGGGTAGGTTTTGAGTAACTCATTATGAAAATTGCACATGTATATGATTTCATAACAATCACTTATGGGAGTAAAGTGTAGAAAGGAAATCCTACTTGGATGGTGGGGTCACCCTTACCCACACATATGGTGTGATTTCTAGTTTGTTGGGTTAGACCTTTTCAATTTTCAGGTATAGGTAAAAACTCCCAAGCTAGGGTATTAGATTTTGGAGAGAAGTATCATGGAGGCTAAATATTTTATTATAGGTTTGATTTTCTATTATGATGAATGTGTTTTATGTTTTTTGGGTTGTTTTACTAGTAATTATGGCCTTAGTTATTTATTTATATTTAATATATTTATTTATGAAGTGTGTAATTTGTTTCATGTATTATATATATATATATATTTTATGAATGATTCTTTCATATTTAAATATATATTATTTAAATGAATAATAATGGGAAAATATTTTATGTATACCTAAGAATAAATAAAGCAAATATTTTTAAGTACCCTTATGAATAAATTGGTGAAATAATATAAATGTAATGCCTAATATTAATGATGATAATTAATTTTATTTTACTTGTAATATTTTATAAGAATATATAATTTACATATGGGTCATGATGAAATTTTGATGAACTTTTACATAACCTAGTTTGATTTAAACCTTGAGAGCTATTCTCCCTATTTTTTCACCTTATCCCTAACCAATCGTTGGAAGCTTCTAGCCTATGATGACATACTCTTCATGTTTGTGGAATTTTGGTTTAAGATTTGGTATATCTCAGGTGGGGTCATTACATAATCCTAATTTTAGAGGTTATTTATCTATAAATACCTTAGTCTTCCACTATTTTAATCACTTGTAAAAAAAATCCTTTTATAATGAAAAATGTCCATTCAATGCCTTTACCATCAATTTATTATTTATTTCCTTTTTATTAACATTTCACATAAATCCATTGAGCCATGATATTATATCCCTCCATGATTATACTAATTATAATATCCTATTAATAAATTATTAATATTATATATATGATATAATATATTTATTGGTAATTTCCATTAATAATCACCCAATTCTATTGCTTAAGTATTCATATAAACCCTAAAGGGACGAACAATTTCCTAGTACAAGAACCTACTCTATTGGTATGTTTTCAATTTGCAAGATCTTCAATATCAGTTACTTTACAAATAAATCTTCATTCCAAAGAATAAAACCTTAATAAACCTCTAAAATATCAAATAATGTGGAAATTAGAGGGTCTCAAATTTCATTTCAATGTGGAAAGGATTAACAAACTAACTAAAAATTCATCTCTCACAATATTATTTGTTGGAGATATGCATATAAAATCTACATGATTAGTTAAAAAGACTTCTCATTCCCTTGAAGTAAACTTTTGGTTTTAATGATTTTACAACTTTAACCAAACACCTAGAAGATTACATTTGGTGTTTCAAGGCTAAGTCTCCTATAACGCTATTCACATAAGGGAAGAAACTTGGTAGAACAGAGGATGTAATTGTCATACTCAAAGCAAATACAATGCTAAAAAAACCCATAATCCCAATAAACATCATATGGTTACACTTATTAAATAAAAAATAAAATAAAAAATCCCTCACAAATATGGAAATAAGGAAAAAATCACCAAAAATTCAATTATTAGAAGACAAAATCTTATTCCTTCTTAAAAGAAGAAGTTCTAGGATTGTTCATCAATGTCCTAGAAAATAACCAAGTTAAAATACTGAAGATAAAAATTCCCAATGATGTTGATCTTTTTAATTTTCCAAAATTTTATCACATTCATTAAATATTGGGGACCAATATCCATGAATACTTTATCTTCAAAGATATAATCTATAAGGTTATTGAATCTGAGTTGGTAAAGTTGGGAAAACCGTTGATGTAGGTGAATAATTTTTATAATATCCCATCACGATGGAAATGAGAGTTTATGGATGTTATGAGTAGATGTTTGTAGAAATTTAATGACTGAATGATTAAGAAATCAATCATACAACCACATTTAGTACTCAGGGCGTGACTTAATCAACCCTTCATGACCCCAACTCCCCATATGATATGAAAAGTTGAATATTCATCATCATAACCTTAAAAGTGCCAATATAGTCATCACCATCAAAACAAGGAACCTAAAGAAGATCTATTACTGATTCCTAATATTATATAGTCTATTTTATATTTCTTACACCATTCACTAGGAGGACATATACTATCCCACTAAGTGGAATCTTTATCAGATGAGGAGATATAGTATGGATTAGTTATTTTTATACAATATATTGAAATATTTATTAAATAGGAACGTATGTTCACTATAAATAGTTGGGTAAGAGGCCTTATAGATCATGGAAGAAAATAACATGGTGGAACCTAATGATATAAAATCATTTCTATTGAAGCTATATATGTTATAGAAAACCAAATACAGACACTATAAAGTGCTCAATAGAAACATCAATCTGATGTTAAATCATCTAAGGCTCATTCAAACCCAATTATATAATAATAACAACTCACATGAACACAATTATCTAGTTAAAATTGAAATGTTATAAGGACAGTTCCACCCAAACCAATGTTAGTGAGGATGTCCCCTATTTCTATTCAAGGAAAAGAGTTACTGACACAATCAATTTTATTCCCTAAATCAATGGATCAACCTAAAGGTAGAATCAATTTTACCCTAGTCCAAAAATATGACATTTTGAAACATACCATTATTTTCCCAAATAATATCTATGTCTTTGACACCCTTCACCTTTTTCTATAACTTAGGGAATCCCTTAAAGAGTCTCTTTCAATCCCACAAGAGTTTGATGCTTAGGTTTCTACAACAAGACATATTGAAATGCCTTGGAAAATGTAAAAGAATAAAATTTTATTCAATTGAGTGTATGAAACACAACAAAAAACTTATAAAGTAATATAAAATACCAAACTTTAAAATATATCTACCTTTTTAAATAAATTCAATCTATTGTATAGCTTTAAATGAACACAACACTTTGTTAGCTTGCATGAAGAACATGTTTTTTTCTTGAAAAAACAATTTATTATTAAAATATTATTATTTAATATAATATGTTGAAAAATATCCATTAAATTGGTGGCTATGAATAATATTAAATAACTTATTAAAATATATGGTTGAATTCCTTGGTTTCAAATTAAATAGGAATGGAAATAAAAACGAATTGTATATAAATGAAATGTTTTTATAAAGAAATATTTCAATGTTCCCAAAGTAAATTTATAATAATAAATTATATTAAGTACTATTAGTGAATGATATTATTGAAATTTATATATAAAATATTCAATAATTTTTTTAAATTCATAAAATAGATTTTATATGTATAATATATGAACAGAACCAACTTTATGCATAAATTATTGTATTTTTTTAAAGATAGTTTTGCACATTTTAATGAATAAAAAGTTTTAAAACTAAATTTTTACAATTTTATAAAATATATTTGACAAAATAAACTTAATATTGAAAGTGGAATGTAAAAATTATCTTAGGGTAAATTTTTGTAATTTTTCTGAGAAGTTTTTTATGAATAGTGAAAAGTACCGAATTTTAATTGAAAATTGACTTTTTGTATAAATAAATTATAAAGTTAGTTTAAATTGGATTTAATGTAAAATTAGATCAATTAAACATATATTAATTCAATTTATGACTTTATAAGTATTTTTAAATTTAATTTAGATATAAAAAATAAGTGAACTTTTAAACATTTTTACTTTCAAAACCCACTTTCTCATCTCGTCCATGAGATTAATTTTAATTAAATTATACCACTTATTTGACTTGAATTTTTAAAATTGGATTCAATATTTTTACTTAAAATAATTTATAATTTCTAGTAATTTAATATTATATTTTTATAAAAACAATAGTGAAAAAATTATAATTAATCACTACAATTAAGAGAAAAATGAGTTTACTAAGGGACTAAACATTAAACTTTAGGGGCTAAATAACATAGAAAATTTTAAAAAACCCATTGTATGGACATATTTTTAACATAAATACCATTTTATTGAAAATTTTTCACTATTTTAAGCACATTATATAAGGGAGGCCTACCAATAGTGTTTACCTTTTGGTATTTACAAGAATGCCACTCTTCGTCCACTATAAAATGGAACTCACACCATCACCTATTCTCACATCTCGATCCATTTTTCTTGAAAAAAACATAAAAAAACTTCAAAAATTATTCCTCATAATACTATAAGCCTCAGTTAGTAAAAAAATAAAACCAATGAAGGATTTTGGTAAAAAACAAAATGAGTTGCTTGAAGAAGAGGTAACGTTCTACAATCAACACTTTTGTTTTATATCTTTATCCACCCATTAAATTTTTCGTATATATTTATTATAAAATAAAATAAGTATATTAAATATAATGAGATGTTTTTATGTCAATTTTATGACCTAAAAAATTAGAAACTTCCATAAAATGGGATACACAATCATCGTTCGTGTGTACGGCGGACTACCACCTAACGAACTGATGTTGTTTGTTATTCCATTACCACATTTGATGGTTGATAATAATGATTTATTTATATTTTATATAATATATATATGATATTTATAATATATTTATGAATATTTATTTATAATATAACACATACCTTCATGCATTCCATTTTTTGGAATACAATAATGTTGTTCGTGTGTACGACAAACTACCGCCTCACGAAGCGATGTGATTTATTAACACATTACAAGGAATGTATTAATGATGAGTTTAATAAACACATGTGATATATATATATAATATAAATAAGATAATTAAATTATAATATATATATATATATATCACTTAATATATTTATTTTAATATGGCAAGAAAATGGAAACAACGTTACTACGTATGTATGTCCTACCGTTTCCATGAACAATACATTTCGATTCCCATCACTGAATTTTATAGATTACTCTAAATAAAATTATATTGAAAATATATGATATTTACGTAATTATTTACATTCTGAATATGATAAAATCATGACCTATGTAATAAGAACAAAAAATAACATGTCAAAACATACTAAAAAAAGAATGTGGTTATTACCCGAAATGATGAAAGAAATGAATGATTATTAATAAAAGTGTCATAATATGTTATAAAAGGATAAAATATGATATCATAAAAATTAATAATATTTTTTAATAAGTTTATACCAGGTTTAAAACTTTTATACATGTGTTTAAAGAGCGTTCAACTAAAAAGAAGCAAAAGGTAATGGATTCTTGGGTCACTTTTACTTCTATGAGGCATAAGACTTATTAACCACTTACTAATTTTATGTGGTGTATATACTACCCCTATTTTATTTTATATAATTAATAAATATATATTTTGTATATTTAATGTTTTATTATAATTTTTTTCTTTCATGGGTCTAATTATTTAAAGATTACTAAGTGGTAAGAGATTTCATCTCAATTTACATTCTGTTGAGAATTATTTGTTATTATGAACCAAATCACTTTTATATGGTACATATACTACCCAATTACATGTATTATCATGAATAATTAATTATTAATGTTATTTTAAGTTTTAATTTTAATTATTTCATCAAGGTTACTTGACATGAAAATTAACAAGTGGTAAAAGTTATTGAAGAAAATCACTTTGTTTTGTAATTGTAAACTTTATCTTGAAATAATCACATTCGTATAGTATTTTTTTCAGTGGAAATTATATTTATTTTTGATATTAATACTCTTGTATGATGGATATTATTATTTAATAAATTTTATACCATTCTTACATATAGTGTACACTTTGAAAGATATTTGATTATCTGAGAAGATATTGATAAAAATGTATCCTTTATTCAATACAGATAATTAATGGTAAGGAAAATTGTTTATAAATTAAATAAATTATTTGATATATGAGGAATTATTTGGGAAAGTTCTAAATGGGTTGGGGACTATTTCAAGTAATCTCATTGATTCATCGAAATTCTATGAGACAAATCATCTGGCCAATCAGATCACTTTCCACCTAGTATTTTTAAACTATTATATAAGAGGTCTTGATGGTAAAGGTATCATGTACCTAGGAAACATGAAATATATTAATTAATAATTTCTTCATTCAGATTCAGTTATCATTATCCATTATATTTTCATTATGATAAAATCTATGCATGCATTCTATTCTGGGTTTATTGATTAAATTTATTGGTTTTTAGTTATTTACCTTTCAATATTCAATATACCTCATCTATTTATTTAAATGTTATGCATTTTAAGTTAGTAACCTTTTCATTTTTTTATTCGATTCCTTATCATTTTATTGATTATATGGATTGTGTGTTTAGTTATTACCCTTACATATTTATTATTCTCATTTATTTATTTTTCTCATGTTTTACTTAACCCTTAACGAGAATTTGAGATCACCCTTATTTAGTTTCATTTCTACAGGATTCCATAAAGTGTACGCAGAAATATATGTAAAGATATTCTAGTAGGACTCATGTTATTCTCAAAAAATAAAATAAAAAATATGGTGTAATTTGTGCATTCAAATGTAATATGGGAATCATGTATATATCTAATTTACCAAGACTACTAAATTGATCGGTCCATAGAGATGAATTTCTTTATATCTTATGCCAATATAATCACAGCAGGTACTGACTCTGGGTTACTAGGATCAGGCTACTATAATTGGTATCAAATTATGTTTAGTAGAAATCTTAGAAACTATATGTTGGAAAACATAGATTTTGGAAAATAACCCTATGATCGAATTTGAGAATAAGTATATAAGAACATAGTAAAGTTTTGGTAAAGTAGAGCTTATGTGGTGTTTCCTTGAAATATATCTCTGTCTAAATACTACAAGTGCAATTGGTTCTAGCATAGATGTACCTATGGTTAATAACTCTAAAATGTGTGGATTGTCTCGAGTATAACTTGGTACGTGACAATAGTCTTTACTATAGACCAAGTTTGACACTCCCATGAGATATGCTTTGGATAATTCACTATTTAGAAACCATTATGAAGTATTTGATCAGATGATGAAAATTTATAACCTAGGTCAATCCTAAGGTGTTTAATATTGAAAATAAGATTAATAAATTAAATAAATTTTTTGGTTTTATGTGATGATAATCTACCAAGATTAAGGATATTTTAGTTGAAATTTATGGTAATACAACCCATTGATTTAGTAAATGTTTTTGTGGAAATGTAATTTGAGGAATTAATACTTTAAATTTTATATACATAATTTTAAAGGTATTTATAAACTGTGGGGTTTATATAAAAATTATATTATTATAATTTTTTTAAAAATATTTTTTTTGAAAACCAAAGTAAAAAGTCCATTTGTGGAATAATTTCATTATTGGAATTTCTATCATAATTTTTGGAAATTGTATTGGAATTATATTAAGGTATTTTAGAAAAAGGAAAACCCACATGTGGGGTGACAACCCATTTCATCTGGTTAAGTGGTGGGTATTGAAGACATGATTGAAGGATGATATGGTTTTAACACCTACCATGGGAATATGTAACGTCCTCGTTAATATTTCATTGTTTTTAGTTAAAAAATTGATGAATAAATATTAATAATAAACTAGTAGTATTAATTTTTTATTTATATATTAATCTATGAATCATATTGGTTTTGGAAAATATCTAGAGACATATATAAATAATTCTTATAGATATTATGATCTAATAAAAGTTAATTTTGGTGCTTCATTCATAAAAAAATTTCATCTTTTGGTATTTATTTTTTGGAGTAAAGAAATAAATCTGAAATTGATTAAAGAAAATGAAAAGGATGAAATTATGTTTATATAAATATATCAAGTAATTAATATTTTTATATATTCTAAAATAGTAAAATAATTATTCAACATTAGGAAAATGATCTTGAAACAAAATTGTTATCCTAATACCTTAATTTTTAGAGTTAAGGTATTTTAAGTAATCATTGAATTATGGATTCTAGGACCTCTAATTTGCATTGATAATTCAATATCTTTTTATCAATGAACTCAATCATTATCTAAACTTATTTACTTTTTTCATCTAATTCCATATCTTTACTTTCCGATAGTTTTCACCTACGTAGAAACCTATGTTATATATTATTCCATTCAACCTTTGTTATTATCGTTCTATCTTATTAATAGGATATTTTATGAACAGTTTTTTGATCTGGGTTTTTAGCAATGGAATTTCGAAATGTCAAACTCTTGATTACTGAGATCAAGTTTAAATTGTGAGGACATAATTTATTTAAGGTGGGGAGAATATAACACAAAAAAAAATTATAATAGAATTAAATTTTATTCAATAGTGTGTGACATGAAACACCAAGAATATAAAGGAATATAAAATCCTAAGGATTTACAATATATTTACTATTTTAAATAAATTAAATATATTCTATAGCTTTTAATACACGCAACACTGTGTTTTTATGCGTTACATGCAAGAACGTGTCTTATCGAACAAAAATATATTATAAAAATATTATTATTTAATATAATAAGGTATAACCTCACTATTTAATTGGTGGCTAGTAATAATATTCAATATCTTATAAAAATATATGTTTTAATTCATTGGTTACCGATTAATTAAAAACAAAAACAAAAACCATTTTAATATAAAGAATTTTTTTATAAAGAACTATTTTTAGGCACCCAAAGGCAATTTATCTTTAAAGATTAAGTTAAATAATATTTTTTAATGGTATTTATAAAATTTCAATATGATATATTCATTCAAATATTTTTACATTACTAAAATATATTTTATAAGTATATGATAAGAAAAAACCCAATTTTATGCATAAAAAGATATATTTTCCTAGACATTTTACAACCTTTTAATGGATAATGTGCTTTAAAACTAAAATTTGACACTTAAATAAATTATATTTGAAAAAATAAACTTTTTTTTCTTAATTTTAATTTCAAAATTATCTTAGGGTGATTTTTAATTATTTTTGTAAGAAGTTTTATTTTTTGATGAATTGTGAAAAAATTAAATTTTAATTAAAAACTAAAATTTCTTATAAATAAATTATAAGGTTATTTTAAATTGTATTTAAAGTAAAATTAGATCAATTATAAATATATTAATCCAATTTAGTTCATTTAAATAATTTTTATGTTGAATTTAGGTATAAAAACTTAGTGATCTTTTGAACATTTTCACTTTTAAAACCCACTTTCTCATCCAGTCTGATAGATTAATTTTAAATTAAATTATTCCCATTCAATGATTTGAATTTGAAAAAATGGATTCCTTTTTTTAATAATCCTATTTTTTAAATTATATGAATTTAAATTTAGTTTTTGAAAAATATATAATTTAAATAAATTACAATTAATCAAGGTGATTAAGTGAAAAATGAATTTACTAAGGGACTAAACATTAATCTTAAGCAAATAATTGACCTAGAAACTCATCCAAAACCCATTGGATGGAAATTTTTAGACCATATAAACTCTTTTATCAAAAAGGGTTCATTATTTTTATCACATTATGTAATGGATACCTTCCAAGAGAGTTTACCTTTTGGTATTTACAAGAATGCCACTCCTCCTCCACTATAAAATGGCACTCAAACCCCTCACTTATTCACACCTATCAAGATATTTTCCCCAAAAAAACCATAAAAATACAAATTACAAAAAATAATAATATAAGAATAAATTTTTGCATAAATAAAACCAAGGAAGGATTTTGTTATCAAACAAAAGGAGTTACCCGAAGGAGAGGTAACGTTCTTCAATAAATACTTTTGTTTTATTTCTTTATCCACCTCTTAATTTCTTCTTATATCCTGATTATATAATAACATAATTATATTAAATATAATTATATGTTTTTATGTTATGGTTACATCCTAAAACTTCACAAACATCCATAAAATGAGATATGAAATCATCTTTCATGTGTAAGGCGGACTGCAGCCTTACGAACCGATGTCATTCGTTATTCCATTACCACCTTTCAGGGTTGAAAAAAATGACATATTTATTGTTTATATATGATATATATGATATTTATAATGTATTTATACTTTTATAATTGTTATATAACACATACCTTCATAATTTCCATTTTGTGTAATATGATAACGTCGTTCGTGTGTACGATGCCCTACCGCCTCACGAAGCGATGTGATTCGTTCACACATTACATGGACTTTATTAACGATGGGTTTAATAAAAATACGTGATATATATTAAATAACCATGATACTAAAATTATAATATATATATATATCACTTACTTTTATTCTATTAGTACGATAAAAAAATTGAAACAACGTTCATGCATATGAACGACCTATCGTCTCCATGAACTGTGCATTTCATTTTCTATCACTAAATTTTTTAGATTACTCTAAACACACATATAATGAATATATATGATATTTAAATAATTATTTAAATTATTTTTATGATAAAATCATGATCTATTCAAGAGGAACAATCAATAACAAGTCGAAACATACTTGAAAAACAAAGCGATTATTACCCGAAACAATGAAAGTAATGAAAGATATTAATGAACAGGTAATAATATTTTATAAAAGGATCATATATGATATAATAAACATTAATATGATTTGTTCATAAGTTTATAACATGTTAAAAACCATTATAAAATACTTTAAAGAGCTTTCAACTAAAAGGAAAGAAAGGTAAGGGATTCATGTCTCACTTCTACTTTCGTGAGGCATACACCATATTCACCACTTATTATTTTTTTGTGGTGTATATAATAACCACACATTATTTTATATCAAAAATAAATTTATATTTATGTTACTTAATGTTTCATTTGAATATTTTTCTATCATGAGTCTTATGATTCAATGGTTACCCAGTGGTAATAGATTTCCTCTCAATTTACATTCTGTTTATAATTATTTGTTATTATGCACCAATTCAATTTTATATGGTGTATATAGAAAAAATTGACATGTATTATAATGAAAACCTGACTATTCATGTTATTTTAATTTTTAATTATTTAATCCAATGTTATTTTGCATGAAAATTACTTAGTGGGAAAAGTTAGATCAGCATTCACCCAGTATGTTTTAAACTGTCTTATGAAAGGTCTTTCTAGTAAAGGTATCATGTACCTTGGAAACATGGAATCCAATAATTCATCATTTCTTAATTCAAATTCGGTTTTCATTGACCAATATATTTTTACTATGATAAAATATATGTATGCATTTTATTCTTATTGTATTAATTTAATGTAATTATTATCAATTATTCTCATTTCCATACTGATTATTCCTTGTCCAATTATTTAAATGGAATGAGTTTTCAGTTATTTTCATTTCTATATTTTTGAATCACTTCCTTATCATTTTATTTATTATAAGGTATAATTGTTTAGTTATTACCTTTACATATTGATTATCCTCATTTATTTATTATTGATTTATTTGTAGTCAACCATTATCGTGCATTTGAGCTCACCCTTATTTTGTTTCCTTTCCAAAGGATTCAATGAATTGTACTGAGAAATATCTGAAAGGATATACTAGAAGGAATAATGTTATTCTCAAAAAATAAAAGAAAATAAATTATGTTGACATTTGTGTATTCCAATGTAATATGGGAATTATATATGTATCTATTTTACCAAGACTATTAAACTGATCGGTTGTTAGGGATATATTTCTTTGTATCTATGTGGGTGTAATCGTAGCATGCACCAGCTATGGGTTATTGGGGTTATGTCACTACATTAGGTATCAAAGGTAGTTTAGTAGAAACCTTGGGAACTAGATACATCAAAACATATATTATGTAACATGAATGTATGATAGAATTTGAGGATAAGTATAGAGGAACATCTTAAAGTTTTGGTAAAGTAGAGATTATGTGGTTTTACCTAGAAATACATCCATGTTTTTATACTAAAAGTAGAAGTGGATCTAGAATAGTTGTCACTAGGGGTAATAAATCCAAAAATGGAGCATCAACATTGACTAGAACGTAACCCAGTACACGAAAATATCCCTTATAGTGAACATAGTTTGACACTCTTATGTGATATTCTTAGGTTAATTCACATTTCATTTACAAACCATTAGAAGGATTTGAATAGAGGATGAATGTAACATCCCAATTATTTATATAATATTAATTTTCAATTAATACTTATGTATTAGATATTAATTTTACATTAAGGGTACACTTTTTCCAATAGCACACTCGACATGCAATAATAGGTTTCTCCAAAATCTTACGTTGCACACTACTTTGAGTTATACTGAAAAATAATACAATACAAATATTATTATTTTAAATGGTAGTTAATGCCTAATCGCTGTATTAGAGAGAATGAACATAACTAACTGTAATATTATTACACATGATTGCTAAATATTTTTAAAATTATCTAATAAATTTTAGAGGCTTAAAATTAGAATGAATCCAATTTTAACTATAAAATACTCTAATATTTTTAAAAGGTCACTTTACCACCTTTTGATGGTAAACCCTTTTTAAAAATAGTTTTTGTCACATTTATATATTATATTTGAAAGAATAAAATTCTAATTTGGAAGTGGGACATTAAAATTTTCCTTGGTTAAAATTTTGGTATTTTTATGATGAAATTCTTATTTTAATGAATAGTTAAAAATAATGCATTTTAATTCAAAACTACCTTTTTGTATAATATATTTATATATTTACATTATCTTTTTAATTATGATTAAATTGTAATTAGATTTTGTTTTTATAATTTAATCCAATTTTTGTCATTGTAAGTAATTTCACATTTAAATTGGACATAAAAACATGCCAATATTTTGATAGTTTTTAATTATTAAAACCCGCTTTCTGGTTTTGATAATAGGAATTAATTTTAAATTAATTAATGAAACTTCTGTGCTTTGAATTTGGAAAAATGGATTCAATATTTGGAATCAAAAGGTCCAAATTATTTAAACAGGTACCTTTTATTTTTGGACATTATGAATAGTAACTTCAGTAATTATTTTTATTTACCACAATTAAAGGGAAAATTAGGTAAATAAGGGGAAAATAATATTATAATAATATAAAACTACCCTAAAATGTATTCTAATCTTATTGGATGAGTCATTGGCGACGCATGAAATCCTTAGGCTGAACGTTTGGCATTTGGGAGGGACTTGGGCATGATAATGACATGTTATAATAATTAATTTAAAGTAAAGAGAAATATAGCATAAACATGTATCTTTTTACTAAATTTTTTTTAATACTGGGTAATATAACTGATCTATTTAAACATAAATATTAATTAGAAATATAAAAATATTTCCTACAACATGGTATTTTATTTATAATTTTTAGACATTATGTAAATAAATTTATTTATGCCACAATGATGATGTAGTGATTACCTTATTAATGAAAGATTCAGATAAGTGATATTATCAATTTTAAAATAAATGTAATTTCAAAATTTTTATGACACATACGAATTTTATGGATGATTATGACAAGTTATATTTTATTTAATGTTGTTTTTTATAATTAATCATGTTTTTATGGCTTTACCAAAAATCAATTACTAAATAGTGTCAAAATTGACATAAACGAGTTTTTAAAAATAAATACTATTTTATTAAATGATATAATAGTCATAAAAATCTAATATTAAACCAACTAACTTATATAACTTTAAATCATTTATTAATTATCCACTTGAGGTTCTCTTAGAATTTTATAGTAACTATATTAACCATATAGTATAAAAATAGAAGAAGACATGTTAAGAGTTAATTTATTTAACTAGGGGTTAAATCCAAAAGATAAGGATAAATTTGTGATATAACTTATCTAAAACCTTTTTTTTAGAATATTTAGACCCATAATCATATTATACTCAAAATATATCACTTTGGATCTATTATAATTCCAAAATAAATATATAAAAAAATATTTCAACACATTGGTAAAGTGACCCTCCAACCTCTTATGAAAGGTCACCCACTCTACCCACTTACTCACACCTCTCAAGCCCCTTTTATTGTCCAAATTTTTCTCAAATAATCTCCCAAAATCTCTCCATTCCTCTAAGAAGCCTTATCTTAGGCAGAAGCAAACTCAAGGAAGCCCTTCAGATTAAATCAAAAGGTGTTACCCGATTTAAAGAAACTTAAAAAACGAACGAGACAAGTTGGATTCGAAGTAAGGGTACTCATCTCAATATTCATTCAGTGAGGAATATTGTGATAATATAAACCACCTCAATTTATATAGTGTATAATAAACTCCTTTTAATTTTAATTTCATTCAATTGTTTTCAAAAGGAATATTTTTCTATGAATCATTTTTCTAAACAAAAAATGAATATTTTTTGACGTACACAGAGACAATGAACTTTCCTCCATTGTGACCATTATTTGGTATTTATCTTCCTCTAAAATCCTTTTATTTTTAAAAATTTAACACCATATTCTTTTTTAGGTATTTTTTTATTGAAAATGGTTTTGAGAATGGATAGATTATATCAATATCTTGAAATGATGTCTTATGATTACAATTTGGAAATATTATTTTTCCTTTATACTTGTTCATGTGTTTGATTATGTTATGGTTCTTGGGAATTGATTATCTATATGGGTGTTTCTGTAATAAATTGAGGGTTGGTGAGCCCGTGATAGCTCTCCAATTCATTGGGTAATATGATGGAGGTAAACATTAAGGTTTATCTTAATATATTTAGGTAATATACTGCGATAGGTCATCCAGACATAACCATGAAGGTTACTCCCTATGTAGCTATGAAAGCTACAATGTTTGTATTATATGAATTACATAAGTTACCTTTATGATTTATGATTTCTATGAAGTTTTCACAATTCTTATGAATTTATGATTTTATAAATATTCATGGACTACGATTTTATTTCTTTATTTTATCCATTACAGAGTTTTTATTCTCATCCCAAGTGTTTAAAGTGTTTTCATAGGTAATTAGGATGATTTGGAGAAAGGAATAAGTAAAGAAGATTTTTATCAATAAAATAAATCATGTTTTATTTTTAAAAGAGGTTCCTTTAGTGGTAAAAAATGGATAATATTTTGATTTTATCCTCTACCATGATTATGGGATGATATGTATTAATAATGACCTAATTCTATAAAACTCTAAACCTGAAAAGGTCATCAATGTGAATGCTTAATTGAAATCAATATTATGTAATTTTTAAGGCTGGGGCCTTATAGTTGGTATCATATGTCGGTTTAGATAAATTTAAGGGTCAGAATGTTTTTAATATAATATAAATAAATTATTTTACTTTATGGAGAAATTGAAATCGAATTTGAGGAATACCATGTTACTTTGTCTAAGATATTTCTATTCATAATTGTTTTCTTTAATGAAAACAAGGAACATATTCTGGGACAACGTCTAAGGAAAACAAACCTCCAAATCAGCAACTTTAGATGGTCAGAATCATAAATGAACAACTTGTTGTAGTAATGTCACAGTTGAATCAGGCTATAAATGGAGGCAGTATCCATGTGCGAGATCAGATATATCAACCACATTGTAATATTTTGGTAGTGGTGCATTTCATCAGGTGATGTCCTCCATCATTTAGAGGATTAACGAACCCCAGGATAGATGAAGAGTGCATTAAATCCCTAGAAAATATTTTTGACGTCATGTGGTGTTTAAACAATCAAAGTGTTATTCTTGTTGTATACCATTTTGAAGGCGAAGCCAATCAGTGGTAGTCAATGGTTAATGATATTAGGGATAGTGAGGAGATTTATTCTATTGATTGGAATTAATTCAAAGGCATGTTTCTTGGGAAATATTTTCCTAAGGTGGTTTGACTTAGGATGGGAATATATTTTTTGAATTGAGGAAGGAGGATGACTCAATGGATGCTTATGAAGAAAAATTCACTTGATTGGAAAGGTATTATCCAAATTTCATATGGGATGTTGATACTAAAATCAATAAATTTTACTCATGATTAAATACAAAGTATCTAAGGGTATTGTATTCTCGTGAGTTCAAAATTTTTGAAAAACTTGTTTGATGTGCGGAGAAGGTAGAAATGGAGTTTGTAGATGATCATGTGTTATTTTACAACAAGAAGAATAATAGGTTGAGATAGTAGAACAATGGAAATTTTTTTTAAAAAAGTATGATGGTATGAAAATTATGTTTACAATTTTTAAAAATTGTTGTAAAAATCACACAGTGGAGTGCCTTTTAAATTCTATTAAGTGCTTTCGATATTGTAAAATGGGGTATAAGGCTAGTAACTTCACTAGGAAATATAATGGTAAGACAAAATCTGATATACAGTTAGTGAAATGTTTTAAACGTAATGAGAAGGGTTATTATGAAAATGAGTGTCCGATAGAGAATTTGAATGATGGGAAGAAACTAGACTATAAGTAGAATGGTGTGGTGACATCCTTTGAAACTACTTGAGTCGATGTTGGGACATCAAATGAAGTTGTATGAGGTACATTTTTTGTTTATTCGTATTATTCTGATGTGTTTTTTGATTCTAGGTATAAAAATTCTTTCATCTTTGATAAATTTTCAAGTAAATTGAGAATACCATCTCAAGAAATGAATCTAGAAGTTATGGTAGAAACACCTGGGGAAAATTTTGAGACAAAAATAAATTATAATAATATTCCTATCCTTGTTTGTGGAAAGAATCTACCTATAATACTTCTTTTTTTTCATCTAGTAGAGTTTGATTTTATTATGGGTATGGATTGGATTTCTGTTTACCATGCTAAGATTAACTATAGAGCTAAAGAAGTTTATTTTAGAAATAATTTCAGTTTGTGTACAAGAATGAACCTTTTCCATTGATAACATATTAGGAAGATTAGAAACTAGTAAAATATGGAAATAAATTTTACATTTCACCTATTTCTGAAAACAATGGAACTGTTCATATTAATGATGTGCTAGTGGTAAATGAGTATCTTGATGTTTTTCCTGATGATTTGACTTGTATTATACCTGATTAAGAAGTTGAATTTACTATTGACTTGGTTCATAATGCTAAAAAAATTTCAAAACCCCCTTATGTAATGGATCAAATTGAACATTTAGAGTTAAATAAGAAATTACACAAGTTATTAGATAAAGGTTTCATTCGACCTATCACATCACCATGGGGTGCTTCTGTCTTGTTTGTTAAAAAGAAAGATGGTTCAATGATAACTTTCATTGATTATAGAGCCTTGAATAACATCATTGTTAAGAACAAATATCCTTTTCTTCATATCAATTATTTTTTTGATTGGCTCTAGGGACCTTCTTATTTTATAAGGTTGACTTGGGGTTGGGGTACCATTATTTGAAAGTAAAGGAAGAAGACATTCTAAAGACAACGTTTCATACTATATATGACCATTATGAATTTTTAGTAATACCGTTTTGGTTAACTAATGAACATGATATATTCATGGATTTCATGAATAGTATATTCCATGAGTTCTTAAATAAGTTTGTGGTTGTGTTTATTAATGAAATTTTGGAATATTCTAAAATCAATTGGGAGTATGAAATTCATTTAAGGGTTTTCTAACAAACCATAAAAGAAATGAAACTATATGGTAAATTCATCAAGTGTGAGTTTTGGTTACAAGATATTTCATTCCTTGGTCACATTATTTCTAAATATGTCATAACTATTGATCCTCGTAAAAAAAATTTGTTGCAGAATGGAAACCACCCCCAAATATAAACAAGATTCAATGTTTTTGGGTTTTATTAGGTTATTATCGGAGGTTTGTTGAAAATTTTTCATGGTTATCCAGAAAATTGACTAAGTTAACTCAAAAAGGTGTTAAGTTCATATTGACAAATGAATGTGATGAATGTTTTCAGGAATTGAAAATAAGAGTGGTGAATGATCTAGTTCTGGAATTGCCTTGCAGAAATGGTGAATTTTTAATCTACAGTGAGGCTTCATTGAATGGACTTGGATGTGTCCTAATGCAGAATGATTAGGTAATTTCTTATTCTTCATGTCATTTGAAAACTAATGAGTTAAATTATCCTACAAATGATTTGAAATTAGATACTATTATTTTTTCTTTAAAAATTTGGATTCATCATCTATATGGAGTAAAATTTGAAATATATTATTACCATAAAATTTTGAAGTATATATTTACTTAGAAATAATTGAACATGAAAAAGAGAAGATGGTGAGGATTAATAAAGGATTATGATTGCACGATTCACTACCATACTGGAAAAGAAAACAAATTGTATGATGCTTCGAGTCAAAAATTAATGCTATATTTACCATGTTATTTTTAGAACATGAGCCTTTGATTAATGATTTGATGAACTTTGGAATAGAAGTTGTTGGTGTAGAAAATTACTCTTTTTTTGTTTCATTTTTCAGTGGAATAATCTCTATCAAACAGAATTATGCATGTGTAGAGGGAATATAATGATTTTACGAAAAAGGTAGAGTTGGTTTAGAATAGTAAGTTACCTGAATTTGACATTGATAATGATTTTTTTGATATTTGGAAAGAGATTATGTGTGCATTTTGATTCACATTTGAATAAAAAGTTGTTATGTGAAGCTCATAGTTCTCTGTTTTTAGTTCATCCTGGAAGTACAAATATTTATAGAGATCTTCTGGAGTATTACTGGCGGGATGGAAGAAAAATAGATATTGATGACTTTACTGTGATGTGTTTGACTTGTCAAAAAGTTAACGCAGAGAGGCAGTTACAAAAATAGATTCTTTAGACTTTTCCAGTACCAGAGTGGAAATGGGAAAATATATCCAGGGATTTCATAGTGATATTACCAAAGACTTATCTAGGTAACAATTCAATTTTAATTATTATTGATAGATTGGCTAAATTTTATCATTTTTTCCTATTCGAGATATATTTTCTCTAGATAATATTTTTCACTTGTATATTAATGATATAGTTAGGTTACATGGGGTTCCCCTCTCCATTATATCTGATCATGATCCTAGGTTCACTTCTAACTTTCTGAAAGGAATTAAGAAGTAATTGGGAACTGAATTAAATTTTATAATATCTTTTCATCCATAATCATATGGGTAGTCATAATAAACAATTCAGATTTTAGATGATCTGCTATGTGCTTGTGTAATAGATTACCAAGGAAGTTGGGATCACCATCTTTCTTTGTTTGAGTTTTCATATAATAATAGTTTTAATTCAACTATTCAGGTGGCACCATTTGAGGAATTATTATGAAACCAGTGTCAAACTCCAGCTTTTTTTTGATGAAGTAGGTGAAAGGAAGTTGATGGGACCAGAATTGATAAAAGATATGGTAGAAAAAGTTCAGTTGATTCAGAAGAACATGAGGACAACAAAGAGAAGTAAGAAAATTTATGCAGATAACCAGATGAATGATATTTCTTTTGAGGTTGGTGATCATGTCTTTCTCAAAGTTTCTCCATGGAAAAGTGTAATGTGTTTTGATAAGAAGGGAAAAGTGAGTTCCTGGTTCATTGGACCCTATGAAATCCTGGAGAAAGTTGGATCAGTTTCCTACAGAGTGGCTTTACCTCCATGTTTATTCTAGGTACACAATGTTTTTCATGTTTCAAGGTTGATAATGTATTTGTTTAATCCATCTCATGTTTTGAGTCCATAGGTAGTTTAGTTGGAAGATAATCTTTCTTATAAGGAATAAGCAGTACATATTCTTGACCATAGAGAGAATGTGTTGTGGAATAAAGTTATTCATTAGGTAAAGGTTTTTTAGAAAAACCATATGGTTAAAGAGGCAACATAGGAATATGAAAATTCTATAAGGTAAAAATATCCCTACTTATTTGATAAGTAAAAAAAATTGTGGGGACCCAGTTTCAAAATGGGGAGAAGGATGTAATATCCCAGGTATTTATAGAATAATAATTTTTCATTAATATTTATGAATTATATATTAATTTTATGTTAAGGGGAATCTCTATCGAATGGCCTACTCGACATGCAACAACAGGTTTCTCTAAAATCTTACATTTCACACAACATTGAGTTATACCAAAAAATGATACAATACTAATATTATTATTTCAAATGGTAGTTAATGCCTATACATTTTATCATAAGTAATGAAAAAAACTAAATATGATTTCACATGTTTTTAAATGTTTTTACATTTATTCAATAAATTTTAGAGGCTTAAAATGCAAATGAATCTAATTTTATTCATAAAATACTCTAATATTTTTAAAAGGCCGTTTTATTTCCTTTTGATGGAGAACCATTTTTAAAAATAGTTTTTTTCACTTTTATATGTTATATTTGTCGAAATAATCTTCTTCTTTGGAAGTGGGGCATCAAAATTTACATTGGTTGAAATTTTCATATTTTCTGATGAAATTCATATTTTAATGAATAGTTAAAAATATTGCATTTTAATTCAAAACTATCTTTTGGTAAAATTGATTTATATATTTACATTATCATTTAAATTGGTTTTAAATTTTATTGGGGTTATTTTTTATCATTTAATACAATTTTTTTCATTGGAAGTAATTTCACATTGAAATTGGACATAAACAAAGGTCAATATTTTGATAGTTTTTTATTCTTTAAAATCAACTTTCTGGTTTTGACAATGAGAATTAATTTTAAATAAATTAAAGAAACTTATGTGTTTTTAATTTGGAAAAATATATTCCATATTTTCAATCATAAGTTACAAATTATTTAAATATGTACCTTTTATTTTTGGATATTATGAATAGTAACTTCTGTAATTATTTTTATTTACCACAGTTTAAGGGTAAATTTGGTAAATAAGGGTTAAAATAATATTATAATAATATAAAACTTCCTTATAACGTGTTATAATATTATTGGGTGAGTCATAGGAGAACAAAAAAGAATACTTAGGCTGAAAATTTGGATTTTGGGAGCCACTTGGGTGTGATAATGACATGTTATTATAATTAATTTAAAGTAAAGAGAAATATTACATAAACATGTTAGTTTTTATTAAAACAATTTTAATATAGGTTAATTTAACTCATAACTTTGACAATAAATATTCATTATAAATATAAAAATATTTCCTACAACAAGGTATTTTATTTATAATTTTTAGATTTAAATAAATAAATTTATTTTTGACACAACGATGTAGTGATTACCTTATTAATGAAGGATTCAAATAAATGATATTATAAATATTACAATAAATGTAATTTGAAAATTTTTATGCCATCCAAGAATTTTATGGATTATTATGACTTGTTATAGTTTAGTTAATTTAGTTTTTTTAATGAATCAAGTTGTTATGGATTTAACAATAATCAATTACGAAATTGTGTCAAAATTGACATAAATGAGTTTAAAAAAAATATTTTAATAAATGATATAATAGTCATAACCATTTAATATTCATCCAAATAACTTATACATTGTTAAAAAAGTTATTAATTATCCAATTGAGGTTCTCTTGACATTTTATAGTAACTATAATAACCATATAGTGAAAAAATACAAGAAGTCATGGTAAGTGTTAATTTAGTTAACTAAGGGTTAAAGAAAAAAGGGAAGGTCAAATTTGTGACATAAACTTGTATAAACCCTAATAGTTTATAGTATTTATACCCATACTTATTTTATCATTGAAATATATCACTTTGGAGCTATTAGAATTCGAAAATCAATTTATAATAAAAATATATTTCAAGACTTTCCTAAAGTTCCCCCCTCTTATAAGAGGCCACCACCTCTACCGACTTACTCACACCACTCAAGCCCCGTTGATTGTCTAAATTCTGGTCAAATAATCTCCCAACATCCCTCCCTCCCTTGTAAAATCCTTACCTTGGGTATAAGACAACTCAAGAAATTATTTTGGCTCAAATCAAAAGGATTTACCCAATTTAGAGGAAATTAAAGAACGAACAAGACATGTCAGAATCGAGGCAAGGGACTTAGTCTCAATATCCTTTAATTAAGGAATATTTTGATAATATACACCACCTTATTTTATAAGGTGTATATTAAAACCGTTTTAATTTTAATTTCATTATGTATTTTTCAAAAGGAATCTTTTTATACGAAGAATTTTACTAAACGACAAAAAATGAACATTTTTTTAACGTACACGGTGACAATGAAATTTACGCCACTATGACCATTATTTGGTATTTGGATTCCTATAAAATATGTGATTTTTTTAAAAATAAATACAAATACCATATTCCTTTTTTAGGTATTTGGGTATTTAAAATGGTTTTGATAATGAATTGTTTATTTCAATATCTTGAAATGATGTATTATGATTACAATGTAGAAATGTTATTTTTATTTTATTCTTGTTATAGTGTTATGATTATATTATGGTTATTGGGAATTTATTATGTATAATAGTGGTTCCATGATAAACCAAGTGTGGGTGAGCCTCTGATAGCTCTCCAGTGCATTGGGTAACGTGATAGAGGTAAACGTTAAGGTTTCTCTTAAGAGATCTAGGGAATATACTTTGATGGGTATTCCAAACATAACCACTAAGGTTACTCCCTATGTATTTGTGAAAGATACAATGTAATTATATTATGAATTCCATAAGTTACATTTATGATTAATGATTTCTATGAAGTTTTCGGGATTGTTATGAATTCATGGTTTAATAAATATTCATAGACTACCATTTTCTTTCCTTATTTTATCCCTTATTAAGTTTTTATGCTTATCCCAATTATTTAAAATGTTTGCACAAGGTATAAGCATGAGTAAGAGAAAGGAATAAGTCAAGAATATTTTTATCAAGAAAAGAAATCATGTTTTATTTTTAAAAGGGGTTCTTTTAGTTGGAAAAATGGATATTGTTTTGATAGTATCCTCCTCTATGATTATGGGAATATATGTAATAATAATGGCCTAATTATATAAAAATCTAATCCTGAAAACATCTTTAATGTGAATTCTTTATTTAACTCAATATTATGTAATATTGAAGGCTCGTACCATATAATGAAAATGAATAACATAGGTTAAAATAATGTGTTTAAGATTGAGAATAATTTCAATGACTTAAACAAATTTTTAGGTTTTATGTGATGAAATTAGATTAATAGTAAGGATATTTTAGTTGAAATTTATGGAAATAAAAACCACTAGTTTATTAAATATTTTACTGGAAAATTTATTTGAGGAATAATTACTCTGAATTTTATAGAAACAAGTTTAAATGGTTTGATAGAATTTAAGGTCGATATATAAATAAGATTATTAGACCTTGTAAAAAAATAGGTTGTATTAAAAACCCTTTTGAAAATTTTATTTACTGATTAATTTCATTTTAAGTATATACATCATAATTTTTTGGAAACATTATAGGAATTATATTAATGTAGTTTAGAAAAAGGACAACCCACATGCATGGTGACAACTCGGCACATCTGGTGATGTAATGGGGCTCGAACCCATGATCAATGGACGATAAGGGCTTTATGCCTACCACTAGCCTACACGGTGTCCTGGTTAATATGTCATTGCTTCTAGTTAAACAATTTGATGAATAAATATTAATAATGCACCGATATTATTAATTTTTGGTTTATAGATTAAGGTATTTACCATATTTGTTTTGTAAAATTGGTAGGGACTTATATAAAGGCTTGTTTTATGGATTTTATAATTCATTAAAAGTGATTTTCAGTGCTTCATGCAATTTTTTTTATTTTATTATATTCATTTCCTTGTGTAAAGGGATAAATTTGAAATTAATAAAATAAAAACCAAAGGATTAAATTTTTTTTATATTAATATTTCATGTAATTAATATTTTCTTATATTATTAGATATTAAAATAATTACTCAACATTAGGAAAATTATATTGAATTTTTTTTCCCAATACCTTAATTTTTGTTGAACCGATAATATTTTAAATCATCACATATTTCTAGATTTGAGGACCTCAAATTTCTATTTATTGTTCACTTTTCTGTGATCAGTGAACTTAATCACTCTCTATAATTATTTACATTTTCCCTCCATGTCCATATCTTCACTTTTCACTAATGATCTCCTATATAGAAACCTATGTTATATGTTATTCCATGTAACCTTTGTACTTATAATTATCTAATTTTAAGAGATTATTTTATTAACTATTTTCTGATGTGGGTTTTTCAATAATGTTACTTCAAAATTTCAGACCCTTGACTACCTAGATCAAGTTTAAATTCTGAGGATACAATTTATTTAATGTGGGGAGAATGTAACACCTGGAAAATTCTAAAATAATAAATTTTTATTCAATAGAATCTATAAAACACAAACCCATTCATAGAAATTAATATAAAATAATTATAATTTATAATATATTTACCATTATAAAAAAATCAATCTATAATATAGCTTGAAATACACGTAACAATGAGTCAGCTTGTGTAACATGAAAGAACGAGTTTTACCAAACAACAAAATATTATTATTTAATATAATAATGAACAACATAGCTATTAAATTGGTTTTTATGAATAATATTATCTAACTCAGAAAAATATATTTTTTAATTTATTGGTTATATATTATTTTTAATTGAAAATAAAAAGAAATCGAATATAAAGGAAATGTTTTTATAAAGAACTATTTTATAGGCCCAAAGGAAATTTACCTCAATAAATTAAACTAGTTACAATTAGTTAAGGATATTAATGAAATATATATCTTATATATTCAATAATTTTTTTATATTTATGAAATATATTTTATAAGTATAAGATAATAAAAAACCCAATATTATGCATAAAAAGCTGTATTTTTCTAAAGATAGTTTTCTACCTCTTAATGGTGAATTTTTTTTAAAACTAAAATTTATAAAATTTATTAATTCTATTAGAAAACATAAAATCTATTTTTTAATTTTTATTTTCAAAATTAGATTCGGTTGAATTTTTGTTATTTTTTTTGAAGTTTCTATTTTTGATGAAGAGTGAAAAATACTGGATTTTAATTGAAAACATACTTCTCATATAAATAATTTATAAGGATAAATTAAATTTAAAATTGGTTTTAAAGTAAAATTTGATAATTTATACATATATTAGTCCAATTTAGTTCATTTTAATCATTTTTATATTAAATTAAGATATAAAAATGTAGTGATATTTTGAAAAATTTCACTTTAAAACCCTATTTCCCATCTTGTCTTCCTGATTAATTAAACATTAATTTCCATCACTTCTGTATTATGAATTTGAAAAAATAGATTCCATCTTTGGAATAAAAATAATTTATAATTTATATTAAGTTAATATGTGTTTTGTTACCAAAAAATTCAGTGAAATCAATTAAAATTAATCCTGGTGATTAAGAGAAAAATTAGATTACTAATGGACTAAACATTAAAACTAAGGGAAAAATTACCCAGAAACTTTTCCAAACCCCATTTGATGAAAATATATACACTATATATCCAGTTTTATATAAAATAGTTCATTATTTTAAAAAATTTAAGTAATGGATTCCTCCCAATAATGTTTACCTTTTGGTATTTATAAGGATGTGACTCCTCCTCCACTATAAAAGGTCACTCACCCTGTCACTTTGTCACACCTCTAAAGCCATTTTCATGAAATAAACATACCAAAATCACTTACCAACTTCAAAAAATCATAATATAAGCCTCAATTTTGATATAAGGGAATCCAAGAAAGGATATTAGTATAAACTAAATGGAATTACCCGAAGAAGAGGCAACGTTATTCAATGAGAACTTTTGTTTTATTTCTTTCTCGACCGCTTCAATTATTCTTATATATTTATTATATAAAAATCTAATAATATTTAATGTACTAAAAAGTTTGTATGTTAATGTTATGAGTTAAAAATTCACACACTTTCAACAAATGGGATACACAATCATTCCTACTACAAAAAAGGCCTTTAACATCATTAACCTTTATCCACGCTAGAAAAAACACTGATAAAGGTTCCCTTTATCAATGTTAATACAAGTGCTGATAAAGGGTACCTTTTATAAATGCTATATTTTTAACACCTATAAAGGAATCATTTATCATCTCTTTTTTAGGGATGATAAAAGTTCAAATAAAATGAAATAATAAAATAAAATAAAAATTAAAATGAGTTTATAAAGAAAAATATCAAATTTTTTATTAATTTTATAATTATTAATAAAAATGAACTAATTGATTATACTATATATAAATTATAAATACTAAGAAATATTATATAATAAATATATACATATATGTAAAATAAAAATTACACAAATAAAAATAATTTAATTGAGAAAAGTATTAAATATTTTGTTAATTAAATAATTATTATTAATGTTAATAAATAGTATATATTAATTATATAGATATATATATTAATGTATATAAATATTATTTATATAATAAAAAATATTGATTCTTTACATTAAATAGTAATATATTTAGTGAATAATGGTTTATAATTAAAAATTAATATGAATTAAAAATACTGACTAATTACATCAAGTAATGGACATAATTGAATGTCGTTTGATTTTTTAATTTAACATAGTTCAAATGTGTGTTATATTTTTCATTCCCCCTCCCCACAAGGTGTACCCGTCTTAGGCCAGCAATGTGCGATGAGAGATAGTGAGCCCTGAGTCCCAATTGTAGTAGGCCCTGGGATGACGACTAGCACCGAGGGTAAAGTAAAAACACAAATGGGAGGTATTACCCTCTAAGAGAACACATAAAGAAGAGATACACACAACATAACCAACCAAATCCTACTCAGACTATAATATAATGTAAATCCCAAGTACACTTATGAAATTTCATGAAAGAATATTACAACTGAAAGGGAAAACTGCAAGTACCAAAAGAAATTAAAAACGACAACAACCACGAAGCCCGAATAGCTCCTGCAACCCCAAGGTTTAGTAACCAACCTGATCTCAAAACTGATCCAGGTGACCTGAAAAACATGTTATATATAAATAGGGTGAGTATAAAAGTACACTTAGTAGGATCCTCCCCAGAGCCTCTCATGAAAAAGTAAAGAAAGCATGGTAAAGCACAATAGAAAAGAAGTGAAACTAACTCATCATCTAAATATGTATACGTAGTTCCCAACCTCACCATGAATATTATCACCAAGTATCGCATACAAGATTAGATAATATAATTAAGAATATCAAGGGAACCACACTACCAATTCCCCGCTGTTTTTTCACTTTTCCCCAACTTCGCATGTCCTAAGAATCTCTCTCCAAAAAGACTTTCTTAAAGACACCTGGGTGAAGCACCACAACATGGACCTCATGAAGAAAAACCACCATGCCCATATAAAAAAAGTAACTAGGTAGTTTCTAGTAGCCACCACATCTCACATATTTTGTATCACATGTCATGCATTATACCTCAAGCCATTACAACCCATACACTGAGTAAGGATCCTCAATCCATCATAGCCTATACACATTACACCTATAATATCCCATAAGAAACTATATCCAAATTATATGTGTGTGAATAACCACAAGCCATTATACCCCTCTACACACATATATAGGGAAAACTAACCATTGTGACTACCAGCACAAGTAACTACCAAGAGAAGAGAGGGGGGGAAAAGGTGGTAGTCAGCCATCCATCCTCTCACCAAAATAGTGGGTAAAATACGCCCATGGATTAGAATCCCTGGGGTGTCATTTTCTGTAACTGATGGGGTCGAATAGTGTATAGAAAAAAAATTAAAGAATATAATATCGCTCACAACCACACTATGGGAATAACCTAGTCTTAGACTCAACTATAGCTAACGTCTCTCGGACTCCCGGTTTCCACTTCTAAGACTAGGCATCCAATCAACACACAACCATTTAAAGAGATTTATTATATTACTTCCTTCCCTTTTTATCAGTTTCAATTTATGTTAATTAGTCCCTTAAACAATAATTAACCATTATCAATTCTACATTACAATTCATTAGTATTACAACCATGTTCCACCGTTCCTTTAAATTTCAACTTCACTATTGCATCCCAGCAAGCTCCAACTCTATGGGTTAACATCATTTATTCAATCATTTATTAATAGAATTATTACTTTACTATATTCCTAGTCATTCTAGAAAAACATTCTAAGCTACCAAACATAATGGGGCTCAACCCGGTGATTAGATGAACTACTCATTGAGTATTTTCCACATATAAGAAGAGAGTGGACCCATCTTACCTTAGGAAGCTAATCACAGAAACAACATGTAATACCCTACACTTCTTCGACTTTTTAGGAAGGAGGGTAAGAAAAAAAAGATACCTTGACCAGTGAGGAAAGTAATGAAGATAATAACCAATAAGATTCACCAAGCCTCAAACATTTACATCTAACCCATTTTATCATCTTCAGTGTCTTCCCTGACACCCACATGCAAAAACCAATGCATCTCACCACTCTAGGCATCAACTAATACCACAACCAATGGGACTCCTTACACCCACATATCAAAATAGCTGTCAAGGATCACATCACAACACAAGTAATAAGAAATAAACATCATACCAACAAGGCTCTTGGACCTTAAACAAGGCATACAACCTTTAAACATAATGACCACTTTTGGCTCCAAAACATAAATCACTTAGCCTTAAAATCAAGAGAGTAACTCAGCACCCTACCAGGAATTATCTTTTATCAAACAACCAGTTCTTTAATCCTTATTTAATTAACTAGTTCATTATTAGTAGGTTCCAACTATGGGAAACCTAACCAGAAATCTATCATAGATATCATTAATAATTAAATATTCTTACTGAATCAACTTTATTAACATCAAATTACAACAACAAGATTAATTTAAATTCCTATTTATCCTTATAAAAATAATTATCAATTAATTCCAGATTTTTATTCTCTACCAGTTTCATCAAAAATGATATTCTAACAAGCAAAGCATTGATATCATATTATCTATTAAAAAATAGGTAATAACGTACGATCGATACCAATTTATTTATCTGGATAAAATATTTATTATGTCAATTACATTTTGATCTAGTGGGTTAAAACATGCAAACTCTACAGTTTCATGTAAAAGAATAGAAAATTCCTTAATCTCCTACCTCAAAAGGTTCCTTATGCTCTTTTCATGAGAACATTCCAACAACAAAAATCACGATCACCTCTCTTGGAGGATGATATCCACCCAAGGATGTAGAGACACCACCAAACATTCCAACACCCAAGAAAAATCCATTAGAAACATAGAGATAGCATGAAATAAATGGTCAAGGGGAAAAATAAGGAGAGGAAACTAGAATAATGATGATTGATCATACCTTATATCAAATATTGATCGATACTACTTGGTTTCCCCAAAACAGGGGGTGCACATGCTGTAGGAAGAAACATCAAGGGAAAACAATCCAAGGATTAAGGTTTGATCACACCACTCCAATGGGAAGGAGTAAAGGTTCAAGAATCTCGCACCATAGAACAAGAAGGTAGAACATGGGAGGAAGATATCTTTTCCCTTTAGAAGATTTAACTGAGTAGTGGTTAAAGATACACTAGATTTTACATTAAAAGAGGATCACATTGAACCACGTGGTTTGACCAAGTAAAGGCATCCTGAGCCTTAGGAAAAATTAATATAGGATTTATGGTCATTGAATTGGCCTCCAATCCCTTAGAAAAAGGATTTAAATGAATTTTTATTCAAATAAAACATTAAATGGTTGAAACTAGGAAATATTGACATTAGGAAAAAGAAATATGAAACAGTTCTGGAAACACTGTTCATGAAACAGTTTCGGTGCCACTTTTTTTGTGCCACCATTTTTGTGACACTATTTATGTGCCACTATTTATGTGCCACTATTTATGTGCCACCATTTCTATGACACTATTTCGGTTCCAATGCTCCTGTGACATAGTTTCATGAAATAGTTTTGAAATTTGGTAAAGGAAGTGACACCGTTTTGTGATAGAGTTTCACAAAAGAGTTTGGAAAATTGGCATAGTGTTGTGGATAAGTATCTTTGACCTCCCAAAACACCTCAAACACCATATTTTCACAAAGTAATGGAAAAGATAGGTTTGGGAAATTACATCATATACCTCTCAAAACATTATCGTCCTCAAGAATCTAAAACCAACCATGATAGGAAGGGGTCTGAACAACCACCCATCGAGATACCTCCTAAAGAGAGAAATATTTAAATAATAATAAAAAGATGTATCATAAAAAATAAAGGTATCCAATAAAAAATGAACTTAGTTACATGAAAAAAAAGTTAAAAATCAAAAAACTTGAGGTAATAAGCACATATATGTGACTCATGTTCCCAAGTAATCTCCTCCATGAAATGGTGTTGCCACAAGACAATAACCAAGGGAACATCATTCCCACACAACACCTTATCCTTTCATTCCTAGATCTCCACATGATCCTACACAAAAGTCTAATCATCGTCAATATGGATCTCTTCCAAATCAATGATGTGAGAGTCATCATGAATATAATGAAATAGATGACACACAAGAAAGGAATTTTGTATCTAGCTCATCTACGAGGGAAGTGTTACACGATACGCCATGGCTCCAACATGAGCCAACAACTTGAAAGACCCAACAAATTGGGGAGAAATATTAATCCCATGAATAAACCTTCACTGCCCATGATAAAGACTCACATTTAAAAACACTTGATCCCCAACATAAAACTCTAAAGGTCTCATCATTTGATCTACATATGGTTTCTAATGATCCTGTTCTACCTTCATCCATTCATGAATATCCTGAACCATCTCAGTCGTATTCTGTACTACTTCCTACATGATAATTCTTGACTCTCCGACCCCAGTCCTGCACAACAGAGAACAAAACGGTTGTCCATACCAGGATTCAAATGGCACCATAAATATGGTGAAGGGGAAACTATTTTTGTAGGCTAAATCCACCAAGGGTAAGTGCCTCATCCATGAACCTCAGAAATCCCAGACACAAGAGCGCAACATGTCTTCAAGAGTCTGGATGGTCCACTCAATCTGACCATCCGTCTGCGGATGAAATGCAGTGATAAGTCATAGATGAGAACCAAAATAATGTTGGAGACCTCTCCACACCCTGGAGGTAAAATGACAACCTCAATCAGAAATAATCTTCCTCGGGACTCCATGAATTCTCACCACCTCTTCTAGATACTTCCTCGACAAAACTTCCACTGAGATTGACTCCTTGATCTCTATGAAGTGGGATGATTTCATCAAACATTCCATTATCACCTATACAACATCACGACCTTCTTGATCTTGAGGTAAACTAGTAACATAGTCCATTGAGATGTCCTCCCACTTCCACTAAGGAACATATAATGGCTGGAGAAAACCATTGGGGACACGATTCTCGGTCATCACCTTTTGGATGACCAAACATCAAGACACAAACTCCGTAATTGCATGCTTCATCCTAAGACACCAGAACTTACTCGTGAAGGCTCGATACATCTTTATCACACCAGGATGCACCACTAAAGGTGAACTATCTAACCCTCTGACAATTGTCTCACACATACCCAAAGGAACAAAAATCCTTCCTAGATACAACACTCGCTGTTGTTCATCATCAGACTAACCATCAGGGGCCTCACCACAAATAACTTGGTCTCTCTAGTCCTCTAGTTCTAGATCTACAAACTGGGACCTTTCCACATGATTCACTAGAGATGACTACACCATCATCTCAAAAAGAAAACCTTTTCCCCCAACTTCTTTCATATCGAGATGTAATGATGAATGTTCTTCCATCACTCTCTAGGAATCACCAGATTCATGCACTGCATCACCAGGTGACTTCTCAATGCATTAACTATAACATCCCCCTTTCTAGGTGTATATGATATTTCAAAGTCGTATTACTATAAGAACTCCATCCAAGATGTTTTCTCAAGTTAAATTCATGATGGGGAAAAAGAAATATCAAGCTGATAGGATCAGTGAAAACTACAAAGCGCTCACCAATTTGGTGATGTCTCCAAAACATCAGTGAAAAAACTACGGCTGCCAACTTGAGATCATGGGTAGAATATTTAAATTCATGGAGACACAACTACCAATACCCATAATAAATGACTAATATCTGCTACATCAAAACACAACCTAACCCCATATTCAAAGCATCGAAGAAAACTTCAAAATGAAATACCTCTGCTGGAAGACAAAGAACTGGAGCACTTACCAACTTCTCATTCAGACACTCAAAAGCTATCTGACACTGATCATTACACATGAATTCCTGATCCTTCCTGTTCAATGCTGTCATAGGAGTTGAAACACAAGATAAATTTTCTACTAACCTCCTTTAATACCCTACAAGACCAAGAAAACTTCACACCTCTTTTACTGTCTTGGGGGATTCCCAAGAAAAAACCACTTCTATCTTCGACATATCCCTGGATAATCCCTACTAGGACACCACATTCCCCCAGAAAAGAATATCTTGAGCCCAAAACTCATAATTTGACAACTTCGTAATAAAGCACTATTGATGAATAACTCCAAAAATAGCATGAAGATGCTCAACACGATCCTCCTCATATGTGGAGAACATAAAAATTTATTCAATGAAAACCAATATGAAATTATCTGAGAACTTATAGAACACAGTGTTCATAAACCCCATAAATATAGTCGGATCATTCGTCACACCGAACATAATTACAACAAACTCATAATTCCCATGAAGAAAACAAAAAGAAATCTTCGGGATATATTCATCTTTTACATGCATCTGATGATAACCTGACTACAATTCAATCTTTGAGAACCAACTTGAACCCTTCAGTTGATCGAATAAATCATTAATATGTTGAAGAAGATAGTGATTCTTCACTGTCACTTTGCATAAGTGATGATAATCGATAAAAAAATACCATCAGTATTTTTCACGAAAAAAACTGTTGTACCCCACAATGACACACTCGGATGAAAAAAACCACACTGTAAAAGACTATCGAGCTGTACAAAAAGCTCTTGTAACTCATAAGGGGCCATATTATACAGTTACATATAGATAGGAGACACTCCTAGCTATATATCAATTGCAAACTCAATCTCTTGTTGAGGGGGTAATGATACAACCTCTTCAGGAAAGACATCAAGGTACTATTCTACGACCCTGGGAAACACCAACTTCTGAACCTCTGAATAACTTAGCATCAGCTCATCCATCAAGGATGACAAGGAAAAAACATGCCTCTAACTCATCTTAGGGCCTTTATCGCCAAAAAACAATGATGACTCTCCATCATCATAGAATAACACCACCTGCCTCTTGAATCAATACACAATAGCCAAAACCAAATACAACTAATCTAGCTGATGATGACATAATATAGTTTTATTTTTAAACACTGGAAATCCACCAAAGAGTGGTTCTTCCCCAGCACTATCTCACAATATCTACATACATCAAACAAGTAAGTTAAACCTCAAACTAGCATAGTCAAAACCAGGGGCACTAGAATCCTTTCTACCTCAAGTCCCAAAGAATGGAAAAGGGAAGGTGATATGAAGGAGTGCGTCGCTACTGAATCAAACAAGGCATACACCGAAGTATAAAACAAGAAAAGGGTACCGCGAATGATGTCTAGATTTCTTGGAGATAGAAACGCTAAAGAGTAAAGTTGACCACAACCTCCTCCATGACCTCTCGGACCCTAATGACAACCACCATGACCACTCTCTACTCTACATGGATGGGGAGTATCTCGGGGTTGTCCTCTGCCTACCCCATCTGCTCTTTGTTGATCCAAAGATGGTGCAACATGCTGTTGTTGCCTCAGTTGGAATAACCTCAATGGTGGAACCTGGAGTGGAACACCTGGTACACACTGACTACTATTAAATGTCAGTAACTCTTGATCATGATGACCTTGACCTACATAATAGAAACAAGCACATAACCCCTTGGAATAGGCCTGAGGGACGCTGCCCCCCGGAGAAACGAGATACTAGGGCTGTGAACTATCTCCAACCGAACAAAAACTCTTCTGTCCTGAAAACCGGGACCCCCAGACCATAGATCTACTTCGTGAGGAATCCTGATGAATCCCCTATCATAACGATCTAGTTCTATAAAACATCCTCTTGATGACCTCTTACCTCCCCAGCACCTCACGATATGTCTTCAGCATTAACAAGGTAACCAAGCACTGGATCTCTAGATCCAAAGCCTCCTAAAAATGACCCGCCCTAGCCTCCTCATCAAAAAAAGGTATGAAGAATATCATAAAAGTTTCTAAACCAGATTCCAACTCTTGCACACTTGATATCCCCTGTCAAAGGGTAAGTAGCTCATGGAGAATTAATGCCCCTGTAGTTGAAGAAAGAAACTCAACTCTAAAATTTTCTCAGAAATCCTCCCACGAGATCACCAACTCCTCATGATCTCTGAGGAACAAGAACCATCACTGCCTCTCTGCCCCAAGCAACATCATCATAATCAAAGACTCCCGGTTCTCCTTTCAAGCATGGATTTAACTGAAGGCTATCTCAACCTCGTTCAACCATTCTTCCGTGAATTCATATGAAAAGTATCCATCATACTTCTACAAAATCTATCACTGAAATTCTCAATGTTTCCTCATCCAAATGTCATTGTCATCTACCTCTACCCTATGGTGATCTACTGGTGTAGCCTCCTGGACATCTTCTATGAAAACCTAACGAGGAAGTTGACCTGGAGCCATACCTGGAAAATAAAAAATAGGTAGACCTCAAAAACCAGGAATATGGAAGACTTAACATTAATTAATTATTTTTTTCTTTTATTCATTTTAGGTTAACCTATCCCATGGTCTACCCATTCAAACACTGGCACAAAGAAGAATGATCCATCATCCCTTTCTAGGTCTCTATCCTACAACCAGTATCATCTCTTTTAGTAGCCACTATAAACTTAAATGTTCGTTAATCAGATCACAGGGGGACATCAATATCTATGTCTTAGGTAGTATCTAGAGTTTACAACACTTTATAAACTTAACTCCAACTTTTTCCCACCCAAACCATGAAAATTCATATTTTCCTAACACCAAATTCCATCCTATCGCTCAACCAAAGCTCTGATAAAACTCAGTCATGACCCCTTCCTTAAAATGTGTACCACTCCGGGGCCGAAAATGTGAGAAGGGAGATAGTGACTCCCATGTCCCACCTTTAGAAGGCCCCAGGATGGCGACTAGCACTGAGGGTATAGTAAAAACACAAATGGGAGGCATTAACCTCTAAGAGAACACATGCAGAAGAGAGAGATAAAACAAACACCAACCAACTCCAAATCATACTACAATATAAATGAAATCCCAAGTACACATATGTAATGTCATAGAAAACTACTGAAACTAAAAGGGAAAATATAAAGTACCAAAAGAAAGTAAAAAACGACAGCCACCACAAAGCCCGAACAACTCTTGAAACCTCAAGCTAGTAGTAACTAGCCTGATCTCCAACCTAATTCAAGTGACCTTAAAAATAGTTTATATATACTTAGGGTGAGTATAACAGTATACTCAGTAGGATAATCCCTAGAGCCTCTCATATAAAAGTAAAGAAATCATGCTAAAGCAAAGTGAACAATAAGTGAAACTAACTATTCAACTAAACAAGTATACTATGTTCCCAGCCTCACTCAGGGTACTCTCACCAAGTATCTCATACAAGAGTATATAATATAATAAATAATATGAAGGTTACCCCATTACTACTTCTGCACTGGTTTGGTGCTTTTCCCCAATATCGCAAATCATAAACATCTCTCTCCAAAAAGGATTTCCCGCAGACACCTCGGAAATGAACCACAATATGTACCTCATGCATCACAACCACCACATCCATGTTATCAAAGTAACCAGGTTGTTTTTGGTATCCACCATAGCTCTCATAACTTTTATCATACATCATGAATTATAAATCAATCCATTACATACCATACATTGAGTAAAGATCCACAAGCCATCACAGCCTATACACATTACACCTGTAGTAGCCCGTAGGAAACTATAACCAGAGTATATGAATGTGAATAACCACAAGACATTGAATATCTATTTATAATTATATGGAGAAAACTTACTATTGTTCCTACTATTACATGTAACTACCTAGAGAAGAGATCAGATCCAAAGGGGGTAGTCATCCATCCATCCTCCCACCAAAATTTTAGGGAAAACACCCCCAGGGCTTAGAATCCCCGAGGTTTTAGTTTCCCTAACATATGGGGTGTATTATCTTATATAAACACAAAAAAGTATTGAGTATACTATAGCTTAAAACCACACTATGGGAATAACCTAGTATTAGAATCAACTGCATCTAATGTCTCTCAGACTCCTGGCTTCCACTACTAAGACTAGATATCCTATCAGCACACAACCATTTAAAGGTATTTATTATATTACTTCCCTCCCTTTTTTTCATTTGAACTTTATGTTAATTTGTTCTTTAAACATTAATTAACCATTACCAATTCTACATTACATTTCATTAGAATTCTAACCAAGATCCATCATTTATTTAAATTGTAACCACACCATTGTATCCCACCAAGCTCCATCCCCATGGGTTAACATCATTTATTCAATCATTTATTAATATAATTATTACTTTCCCATATTCTCAGGCATTATAGAAGAACATTATAAGCTACCAAACACAAGGGGAATCAACATAATGATTAAATGAACTACATGTTGATTTTTTTCCACCTATAGCAAGAGTGTAGACACATCATCCTCTGGGAAGCTAAACCTAGAAAGCATGTGGCATACCCCACACATCTTCACCTATTTTTGAAGGAGGGTAAGAAAAACTAGCAACCTTGAGCAGTGGGGAGAGTAAAGAAGACAACAACCAAAAATATTCATGAAGAATCAAACATTCCCATCCAACCCATTTCATCATCTTCAATGTCCTCGCCGACACCCACATGTATAAACCAATGCATTTCGCCACTCTAGGTGTCAAAATGATGCCACAACCAATGGGCATACCTACCCCCCACCCACATATCACAACAACCATCCAAGATCACATCACAACAAAAGTAGTAGGAAAATTTTTTTTTATCAACTGGGATCTTGTCCCTTAAACAAGGCATCCAGACTTGAATCATAATGAGCACTTATGGCTCCAAAACACAAGGAACTCTTCCTTACAAGCAAGAGGGTAACTCAGATCCCTACCAAGAATTATCTTTTATCAAACAACTAGTTCTTTAATCCATCTTGAATTATACACTTCATTAGTAGTAGGTTCCAACTATGGGGAACCAAACTAGAAATCTATCATAGCTATCAAGAATAATTAAACATTATTACTACATCAATTTGATTAATATGATATTACAACAACAACAAACATATTCATTTACATTCTTCTTTACATTTAGACAAATAGTTATTGATTAATTATGGATTTATATTCTTTAAAAATTTCATTAAGAAAGACGTGATAATAAGAAAAACATAGATATCATACTATCTAGAAAAAACAAGAGGCGATAACATATAATCAATACCAATTTTTTATTCAGTTGAAATTTTTATTCTGTCAATTCCATTTTGATCTAGTGGACTAAAACATACTACCTCTACATTTTCATGTAAAAGAATATTGAATACACTAATCACCTACATCAAAAGGTTCCCGGTGCTATTTTCATGAGAACTATTCAACAAAATAGATCACGATCACCTCTCCTAGAGGACTGCATCCACCCGAGGATGTAGAGACACCACCACACCAGCCAACACCCAAGAAAACTCCATTAGAGGCATGGAGATAACATTAAATAATAGGGAAAGGAGAAACATAAGGAGAGTAACCCAGAAGAATCATGATATACCATACCTTATATCGAAGATTGATCGATACATCTTGGTTGCACCAAAACAAGGGGTGCACATGCAATAGGAAGAAACTTCAATTAGAAATGATCCAAGGATTAAGGTTTGATCACACAAATCCTATGGAAAGGAGGAAAGGTTCAAGTGTCTCACACCAGAAAACAAGAAGATAGAATGATGGAGAAAGATATCTCATCCCTTTTGAAGATTTAATGGAGCAACAATTTAAGATACCTTGGATTTTTCATTAAAAGAGGATCGCATTAAACCACATGGTTTGACCAAGTAAAGGAATCCTGGGCCTTAGTAAAAATTAAAATAGGATTTATGGGCTTTGAATTGGCCTTAAATTTATTAGAACAAGGCTTTTAATGTGTTTTTATGAAAAGAAAATGTTAAATGTGAGAAACTGGGTAATCTGGAAAAAATCTAGAAATTTGGAAAAGGAAATATGAAACAGTTCTCGAAACACTATTCATGACACAGTTTCGGAGCCGTAGAATCTGTTCCACTGTTTCTATGACACTATTTATATCCCACCATTTCTGTGCCACTATTTGTATGACACCATTTATGTGACACAGTTCGTGTGGCAAAGTTTTTGGGACATAATTTCTATGCCACTGTTTTTGTGACACAGTTTCATGAAACAGTTTCAAAATTTAGCAAAGGAATTGACATTGTTTTGTGACACAGTTTCATGAAACAGTTTGGAAATTTTGAAAAGTGTTGGGGATAAGTCACCTTGACCTCCCAAAACACCTTAAACACCATATTTTAACAAAGGAATAAACCAGATAGGTATGGGTCATGACAATATTGATTTCACATATACATAATTAATTAATGAATATTTACAAACAATGCACACACACCAATATTTTTTTAGAATGTAATCATTTTATATTATTTATTTTATATATATTTATTTACTATGTTTTAATATTTTTAATATGTATTCATATTTATTTCAATATATATCCATATTTTTTTAATAATTTATATTTTATTAATAAAACTTTTCCATTTTTTCAATATTATTAATGTAATAATTTTTAATTATTCAATTTCACTCATATTTAACAGACATACCCTTAAAATTAAATATTCATTAATAATGTTAAAATATATTTATAAAAAAATATTCTTAAATAAATATATTTATAATTTTATATTTACTATTTTTATACATTTATATATTTATAATTATAAATAAATGAATATTATTTTTAGAAAAAGTATTTATATAGTTATAAATAAATAAGTATATATATTTAAATAATTATAAAATTATAATAAATTTATTTAAATAATGAATAAATTTACTGTATATATATATATATTAAATATATATATATATTAATTATATATGTAAACATAATTATATAAATATATAAAATGATATAAATATTATATTTTTAAAAAGTCTTTATATAATTATAAATAAATTATTATATATTTAAATAAATAATATATTTACTATATTTATTTTTATATATTTATTATATATTTATAATTATATAAATATATTAATTTTTTATTCATAATTATAATTATAAATCCTTTATCAGCACTCAAGTAATAAGCACTGATAAAAGAAATATTTATCAGCGGTTTTTTAGCGGTGATAAATATCTATCTTTATTAGCATTAAATTAGTTTTTATAAAAGTGTCCCAAACTAGTTAAGTAACCCTAATCAATCACAAACTCATTACGATATCTGAAACTTTCCATGTAATCCGCCCTCATCGGTGTTCCTCCTTGGTGAATCGAAGCTCGAATCAAGGCTTGAATCAAGGCTTGAACAATTTCAAGACTCAACCCCAAGGAACAACCTATTTGATGGTAAAAAGAGTGCAAGGGTAAAATGTTTTCTTGGTTTTCAATATCTCTACTTTCTTTCAAATGATTCAAAGCCTCAATCCAATGTATCTTATTTTCTCTTCATCCTCCTCACTCTTTCATTTATTATTTAGATATATCTATTTGCATTTTTTATTTTATCATCATTCTTTCTTTACTGTTGGAATATCCCTATGGTCAATAATGTTTATTGGGGATTTTTGGTTGAAATGGGATAGGGATATCGTTCCTTTCACTTCCCCACCCACACCGCTTGTCGATTTTGGTCAAACAAACCACCAAAATTCCACCGACTCCAACTGCATGAGATTGCCAACCCCTTAAATATTTTCATAATTTTAAAATAGAATAAATATAATCTACACCATTCCCTCCTGCACATGACCACCTCCCCCTCATGTTCCCTCTCCTACTAGCACTCAACCATAGGGCCAGTAGAATGAAAGCCAGGTGCATTACCACCTCACCTAACACATATCAATATAATGATATATATATATATAATAATAATAAATTTATAATATAATTATATTTACATACAGGCACAGACCCACACACATGTATATTTCAAAAATACAAATATATATATATATATGTATATATAATAAAGATATATATTATACAAATACATTATGAAAATATATATTATACAAATACAAATACATATTATACTATAAAAATATATATTACAAAAATACATTATAAATATATATAATACCAATATATTATGAAACTATTATATATAAATATATTAAAAAATTATATTATAAATATATATATTATAAAAATATGTTATGCAATTATATTACACAAATTTATATGTATACAATTAAAAAAATATAACATTGTAATATATATATATATATATTATATATAAAGAAATAAATATTAAATATTTATATATATTATATATATATATATAAAATCGAAACACAAATATATATTATATTACAAAAATATATCAAATAAAAATATATTTATACAAATAAAGATATATATTAAATAAATAAATAAATAAATAAATAAATATATTTATATATATATTATACAATACACAAATACATATTATAAAAATATATATTAAACAAGGATATTATACCAATATATTTTAAAAATATATTATATAAATATATTATACAAATATATCATTCAAATATATTTCAATAGAGTTCATTCAATGGTAGAAATTCATCATCCAATTTTACTTATGAAGATTCATCTCACTTTGAAACTACTTTTGTAAGAGTGGGTCATCTCCCATTTAACATTAAACCTCTTTATCATCCATAATTACTACTATTTATTTCATTATGACTAAAATTTTATAATATGTTCCCAAAATCACAATAGAACCCATAATTTCCCTGAAAATGAAATTTTCTTATAAAGCCTACTCTTTGACTTCTTGAAAATGATTCTTGTTTTAACCTGTGAGAAAATAATTATTGTTTTCAACTTCTAATACACCTTTAATCATAGATAAGAACACGTATGACCCGACCAAATCTCACCTTCAATAGGAAATGAGTTAATAAATAGTGCTAATGATGTAATTCTCATAAATGGGAGACATTACCCCTTCTAGAGAACATAATGGAGTACAACTGTCATCCTCATCATCTTCATCACCCGAAGAGTTATTATTGAAATTTGTTGTTTGAAACTCATCCCTAATCTTTTTTATGTTTATTATACTACTATGAGAAGTATTAATCCCATGTATTACTACTTATTAGAGTATTTAAATCAACAAAGGTGAATGTCCACAAGATATGGAGGATGAGTGTCAAACAACAAAATGAAAGGATAACTATTTTGAAGATGAGTGGATGTAGATGAAAGTTATCTATAACATTAAACTTTGGATTAAATTAGAGGATTACACCTACCATAGTTGAATAATTATTTTCTTAAATTCAAATTCCCATTTTATTCAAATCATACTAAAATTCTTTGAAATAATCAAATGTTGAGTTTCCCTTATTAGAATTATCTACAACGTTCACTTTTGATAGTGAATATCTTATGTGTATTTATTTGTTGTACAAAATTAATATTTTATGAACCCAATAGGATGGATATGAATTGATAATGTATTCAAACTAATCATTTGACAAAATAGTATGAAGATGAAGTTAAAGAGTTTATCATGTTTGAAATAGAGCATGCATATGACCATTCTCAAATCATTTTTCCAGGTTTACATTGTTTTTATTCAATAAAAATTAGTTTGGAAGAGTTTTAAAAACATTATATTTGTCACAAAATAGATTAGAGCTATAAATTATAGACTAAACATAAGAAAAAACTGAACGTGCACACTAATTGGGATGATATTTCGGTTTATAGATCATTTGATATGAATACTAGTGTAAATAATGATGAAGATCCCATGGAAGAAATGAAAATGGTAAATAAAGTTGACATTCATGATATTCAAAATTTGTTTGAGAAGTTAAATAGTTGTGCTAAGAGACCATTATATACCGATTGTACAAAATACACAACATTTTCAACTATATTGAAGTTATATAATTTGAAATCTAGAAGCATATGGAGTGAAACCATCTTTACAGAATTACTTGGTCTCTTTAATGATATGATACTAGAATAAAATGAACTACTATTTCCAACATATGATGTTAAATGAATGTTGCATTCAATGGAAATGTGCTATAAAAAAATAAATGCTTGTCCAAATTACTGGATATTGTTTCACAAGGACCATGCATCACTCATAAAATTCCCTAAGTGTGGTGAGGATCACTACATGAGAAATGAATCAAGTAATTCAAAATATTTATGGTACTTTTCTATCATTACATAGTTTACAAGACTATATGGATGTTAGGAAACCACAAGAAAATTGATCTGGATTATAGATACAAGAATTAAATATGGAAACCTATGCCATCTAGAATATTCTCCTCAGTATAATACATTTGATTACAAGTATCTTGAATATGAAAATAGATGAGAAAATCTCTTCTTTCATTATCTACAGATGGAATACATCCTTTGGTTGATAGATTAGTACTCAAAATACATGGCCCATCATGTTGGTAAATTATAACATTCCAGCATGGTTATGCGTGAAGCGCAATTAAATTATATTGTCTCAGCTTATATCTAGACCAAAGAAACCGGTAATGATATGGATATGTATTTGGATCCATTGATCAAGGATCTGAAATTTATATGGGATATACGTGTTACAATTTATGATGATCATAGAAGTAAAGAATTCACATTGAGTTCTATGTTATACGAGATGATAAATGACTCACCCTATTATGTAAATTTATCTGGGTATAGAATTAAAGGAATGTTTTGGTGTCCCATTTGTGAAAAACATAGAAACTCAATTTAGTTGAAACATTCCTCAAAGATTGTGTTTTTAGGTCATAAATTTTTTACCTTGACAACATAAATACCAATACTGGATGACAGTATTCAAAGATCGTGTTTTTAGGTCATTAATAATTGTTCATGGAGAAATTAAAGATGACATCAAGTTTAGGTTTTCCATGATTAAAATGGGGATAAAGGGAAGATTTGGAATCGGTGAAGGGTAAAGGTAAGAATTTTCTTCTGCTAGAATCTTACACTCTATATAAGAAGAAAAAATTAATTTTTTTGTTTTCTTTAATAGTTTAAAAGTTCAAGAGTGGTATTCATCAAATATCAATAATTTAGTGTTAATGAATAATTTTAATTTACAAGGACGAAAATCACAAGATTTTCAGGTTTTGATGTAATATTTGATGCATGTTTCTTTCTGTTTCATTCTAACTCAAAATGTACTATATATATTAAATAGACTCTAATTACTTTTCAAATCCATATACATTAAATTTATAGACCTAATTAAGTTTCCAATCACGAATAAGGATTTTGAGGTCATATTATTTGAATTAGATATGTTCTCCCCACCAATACTATTTGATATAATGGTCCACCTGATGGTTCACTTGGTAGATAGGTTCAACTATGTAGTCTGGTACATTACAGATAGATGTATCCCATTAAATGATATACAAAGATTTTTAAAGGGTGTGTCAAGAATCAAAGTTGGCTAGAAATTTTTATTGTATAAAGATATATATTTGATGAAGACATTGAATTATATATCGATTAAATATCATATGTTTACAACATCAGTCTCCTAAAGTCTTATCACAGTGGAAACATAATGGGTGATGGGATTTAGAGAGGATATGTTGTTAGAATTACCTTAATAGAGTGATATAAAGGTCACCTTTACATTTTACATAATAGAGAAGATTTTGATCAATACATTTAACCCCACAAATAAATTATTATATTTCTTAATCCATCAAGGGATGAATGATGGATATCAAATACATATAATCATTAGTTTATTGGATGGTAATGAGATCAAATTTGTAAGGAGTTAACTAAAAATATGAATTCAATTTCTAAATGAATTAAAATAATAGTTAGGGACCTAATATAAATGTTATATGTTACACTAGTTTTGTAATCAATAGTTATACATTCTATATTGAAGAATACAATTACTGTAGGATGATGAAAAAAATTGTGTTACACTTGTGGTGGAAGTGATGCGCATATCTAGTTCTAATGATTCAAATCTAATTTATGGAATTGTATCATATTTTTTTCATTATCAAATATATTTACGAGTTAGATTATACAACATTTAAGTTTTGATTTTCTATTGAAAATCAGTAGACAATATGAGTGCAGTGAATGTTAATGAAATGGGCTTCATGTAGGTGAATTTCAGTGTAGATGGGGAAAAAGATGATCCATTCATAATGTCATCACAAGGAGTGAAATTATTTCATGTCGTAGATCTAGAAAACCAGAATTGGTTGATTTTCATCATGGAAACTAAAATAAATGTTGGGTTATATGTAAATTCAATCAAGGATGATCATTTCATTAGGTTATCATAATAAGTTCATGTTAGTCCCAACGTATACAATTTCTTATACATTATAGGGGACCAAAAAAAGTGGATTTGGATTCTCAGTAGAGGAACATAATTAATAAAACCTTTAAAAAATAAAAAGAGTTCAATAGGAAGGTAATAGGGTTTTTAAAATACAATTTTTTTTTCTCATAAAATTATATTTTCTCTACTGCATTCACATTATCTATATTAAATGATTAACTATCCATATAGACAATGTATTCTTTACATGATGATGTTACCAATCCATTATAAGAAAAAAAATATAACAAAGGAAACAATTTGGGAAGATTTAAATGTAATGTTACAATATACTTTCACTATTTTACAAAAAAAATATTTAATGAAATATTGATTAAATTTTTATTATTACTTTTAGATTTTGTTTATATTACATGATTTATGCCTATTTTTCCTACCTTTTTGAACCAAAAATTCCACATACTTATTCTCCCTAAAAACCATTTCACCATTACAGTGTTGATTTTATCAATTTCTTTAATGATCCATCCATTGCCTTTGTATGAAGAGAAACGAAGCTACCTCTGCTCAATCATAGAGGTAATGTTTATGTTTTCATAGTAAAATAATTGTCTATAAAAAAATGTATTGTTTGATATTTATTTTTAATTTACTTATTTTTATTATTACTCACATTAGAATATTTTCTTATATAGGTGGATTCTTTTGTTCGAGTTGGGGTGTTATGTCCATATTTCATGCCTTTATACACTAAAACTTCAATAGAATTCTTCTCCCTCGAAACCATTTCACCCCTGCAGTGTTTTCATTTATCATTTTCTTTCAAGTTACCTCTATTTCTTAATCATAGAGTTAATCTTCATGTCTGCACAGCTACATCATTTTCTAGAGAACTAATGCATTTTTTCATATTAATGTATAATTTATTTCTTTTTATTACTAATCTTATAATAATTTTTTTTATATATAAGTGAATTATTTTTTTGAGTTGGGGTGGTTTATTCAAAGTTGCTCATTCTCGAGAGATATTAGACTTAGGGCCTACAACTGATATAATGAAAACAAGGAAATACATTAAGAATGCATACTACCATCATGAAAAGGTGAATTCCTATTACTTATTTATTTAATTTGTTTTATCTATTTTTATCTACTAATTTTTAGTTAATTTACTTATCATTTTTATAAAATACTTATTTTTTAGCAAATATTTGGGTAAGTCATATTATGTTTTCAAATATCTGAAACATTCCCCAAAAGAGAGAAATTTTCTTTCTTCTAATGTTACCATGATTTCCATTTACTTTCCTTGTCAAACTACTAATACTAAATATTGAGTCAATTTTATTAGATTAAAAGCTTTTATAAATGAAATCTATAAGAGTTGAGGAATCTCATGTTCCCATTACAGTGATTTATCATGATATAATGGGATTATGAGCTTCCTATACTCTTACAGATTTCAATAATGAGAAAGTTTTTTCAACTATGAACATCAATTCAATATACAATGTTAGAAGTTTGACAAAGAAAGTGAAAGGAGATCATGGTAACATTGGTAGTTAGGATTTTTTTAGAATTTGGGACATATAAGAATTAGCCTCACCTCAATCCAAAACATGGTGTGGCTGGTATGACTCCAAGTGCTTCTTTCTATTTTAAATTGACATTATTTTTTTTTAAAAAAACAACTAACATAATCAAAACTGTTAAAATATATTTAGACTGTTTTGAAACCTTAAGAAAATGTACCATAAGTGATTTTTGACATGTTGGAATTAGCCACACCTCAATCCAATACAAAATGTTCCTGGTATAATTTAAAATATAAGTTATCACTTTAAAATTGACATTTTAGTTCAAAAAGTATCACTCATTGAAACCTGATCAAACACACCCATATTTTTTGGACAATTAAGGACATAGATTCACAAATAATTTTTGATGTAGAGGAATAAATCTCACAGAAAACCGATACATGATGTGATGGGTATGAGTTAATGTGTGTGTTTCTAGTTTAAAATTACATTTTAGTAAAAAAAGAATGTTTCATACTCAAAACCAAGAAAACAATTTCACATTATTTCAAAACTTTATGAAAACAATACATAAGTAATTTGGGAGGTTTGGTAATCAACCACACCTCAATCCGATGCATGGTATAACCGGTATGACACTAAGTGCATATTTTTATTTAAAATTGACATCAATTTTAGTATGAAAGAAAACTACCCTACACAAAACTGATAATTTTTTTTATTGTTATCATATTTATGTAAAATTATACATAAGTCATTTTTTACATGTATGCATCATTTTACTCTCAATCTGAGACACGATGTGACTAGTATGACTCAAAGTGTTTTTTATCAATTTAAAATTGATAATTTAGTTCAAAAAGTGTCACTCCCTGAAAGATGAGTAACCATGCTTTTATTTTATTTATAATTTTTTAAAATGACTCAAAATTAATTTTTATGTGTAATAATCAGTCTCATGTCAAACTGATACATGATGTGATTGGTATGATTCAAAGTGTGTGTTTCCAGTTAAAAATTACATTTTAGTAAAAGGGAAAAGCGACATACTCAAAAATGGTCAAACAAATTCATATTATTTGGATACTTTAGTAAAACTATTCATAAGTCATCCAGGATAGGTAAGAATCATCCACACATCAATTTAATGAATGATGTGAATGGTATGACTCAAAGTGTGTCTTTTTATTTTAAATTGACATCAATTTTTGTAGAAAGGATACATGAGCTACTCAAAACTGAAAAAAATGAATTCATATTGTTTTAATACATTAGTAAAACTATACATAAGTTATTTTTGAAATGTAGGAATTATCCTCACCTAAAAATGATAAATAATGTGCCTGATATGACTCAATGTGTCTGTTATCACTTTAAAATTGGCATTTTAGTTCAAAAAGTGTCACTCATTGAAAACCAATCAAATGAGCTCAGATTTTCTTGATAAAATAGGAAAATGATTCATAATTCATTTTTTATATGTAGGAATTAGTTCCACATTAAACCAATACATGATGTGATCAGTATGAGTCGAAGTCTGTGTTTCCAGTTTAAAATGACATTTTAGTAAAAAAGAAAAGTGACATACTAAAAACCATTAAAACACATTTTTATTTTATTGATACTTTATATAAAATATCCATAATTTATTTGGGATGTGTATAAATCAACACCAATTAAATCTGATGCACGATGTGACCGCTATTACTCTAAGTGCATCCTTTTATTTAAAATTGAAATCATTTTTTTGTAAAACGGACAACTAACCTACTAAAAACTAAGAAAATTAATTCCAATTGTTCTGATACTTTATGAAAACAATCCATAAGTCACTTTTGATGAATAGGAATCAGTCACACCTCAATTTGATACACTATATGCCTAGTATGACTCATAGTGTCCATTATCACTTCAAAATTGACATTTTAGTTCAAAAAGTGTCACTCACTAAAAATAGAGAAAATGAACTAATATTTTATTGATAATCTAGAAAAATTATTCATAAGTAATTTATGACATGTGGGAATCATTCTCACATCAAACTGATATATGAGGTGATCAGTATGAGTCAAAGTGCTTGTTTCTAGTTTAAAATGACATTTTAGTAAAAAATACAAGTGATGTACTCAAAAATGAGAAAACACATTCAGATTGTTTTTAAAATTTATGAAATTGATTGATAATTATTTTGTGATATATAGAAATTATGAGAACCCCAATCCAATTAATTTTTTTTATAACATAACTCCAATTGTATTTTTTCAAAATATAAGTGTCATTTTAGTTTAAAATGCACATTACATTGCCAAAACTGAGAAAATGAGCCTAGTTTGTTTTCTAATCATTATATACTCTATTAAATAATTTATTTATTTTTTATTTTTTATTTTATAATTATTTATATTAAATTTGTGAAGGGAGGGGGTACAGAAAAATGAAAACCTACCTAAATGCACATGGAGAGCCGTGAAACCAAGTCCTCCCAAACACCACCACACGATGCAACCACTAGGCTGTGACCATGAGGATTTATTTTATACTTATTTAATTACTTTATATATATAATGCTTGAATATGAAAAATAAATGGTTTGATGTGTAATAATAAAATAAAATTCAATTTGATACATAGTGTTCCTGGTATAACTCAATGTTTAGTTTGAAATTAACACTTTTTGTTAATTTTTTTATTTATACTATTACTAACATAAGAATTTTTTTATTATAAAAATGCATTCTTTTTATAAATTAGGGGTGGTTTTATAAGAAATATAATGAGTTGAGGCCAATATCACAAGATAAAGGAACATTGACTTTTTTTAATATATGTAATAATTTATACTTATGTAATTATATAAAATAATGTATAAAATGCTTATAATATACTATTTTTTTCTTGTATTTGTGTGTGTAAATTTCATTTCAGTTAAATTATTTATTGGTAATTTATTTTTGTGTTATCTGGTGGCGTTTCTGGTGCTACGGTGTGCTGTTACATCGTATTGCACTGGTGCTACAATGGGATTTTACAACACATTGTAATATGGCCCATTATCAGCAATTTTAAAAGAACTGATAAAGGGGTCCATTATCAGCACATTTAAAAGAACTGAGAAACTAGTCTTTTATCAGTGATTTTACAAAAACTGATAAAGGTAACCTTTATCGAGTCTCCTATAAGTACCGATAAAGGTGGTCCTTTATCAACCCTTTTAAAAGAGCTGATAAAGGATCCCTGTATTAGCATTTTTTAGCACAAATAAAGGACCCCTTTATGAGTAATTTTTTAGTGATGATAAAAATATTAGGTTTTTAATCTCTCTCTGGAAGTTAGATATTTTCTAGAGATGATAAAATTCATTTTCAATGCTGCTAAAGGAAGTTTTTTGTAGTTGTGCATCATTCTTGTGTACAACAGACTACTGCCTCAGGAATCGATGTTGTTCATTTTTCCATTTCTACCTTTTCAAGGTTGGTAATAATGATGGATTTATAGTTTATAGATGATATATATGATTTTTATAATGTATTTATTCTTTTCAAATTATTATATAACACATAAATTATTGATTCTCATTTTGAAGAATGTGGTAACGTCGTTCATTTTTACGGAGGACTACTGCTTCACAAAGTGATGTGATTTGTTCACACATTACATGGAATATATTAAAGAAGAGTTTAATAAAAAAATTGAAATATATATAACATAAATTTTATACTAATATTATATTATACATATATTAATCACTTAAATTTCATTATTTTGACATGAACATAAAATGGAAACAAAATTCTTGCATACGTACGACCTACCGTCTCTATGAATGATGCATTTAATTTACTATTAATAAAATTTATAGATTATTATAAATAAAAATATATTAAATTTATATTATTTATAAATCATGATGTAAATTCTGTATATAATACAATCATGATCGATGTAAGTGGAAAAAATAACAAGTCAAAACATAATTTAAAAAATAAAGCGGTAATGACTCGAAACGATAAATGTAATGAAAGATTTTTAATGAAAATATAATAAAATATTATAAAAGTATAATATATGATATCAATAACATTAATATGATTTTTCAGTAGTTTTATAACATGTTTAAAACCATTATACATGAGTTTAAAAATCATTCAACCAAAAGGAAGTGAAAGGTAGGGAATTCTTGTCGCACTTTTACTTCTGTGAGGCATACACCCTATTCACCACTTATTACTTTCTTTTGGAGTAAATAATAATTTTTTTTATTTTATATCATGAATAAATTTATATTTATTATTTTTAAATTTTCATTCGATATTTTTATTTTTTTAATTGTTATGATTCCTAGGTTACCAGGTTGTAAGGGATTCCATCACAATTTACATTCCATTAAGAATATTTTGTTATTATGAAAAAAATTACTTTTATATGGTGTATATAATATCCCTTGACATGTAATATCATGAATAATTAATTATTCATGGTATTAAAAGTTTTAATTTGAATTATTTCATCCAGGGGGATTTAACATGAAAATTACCAATTGGTAATAGTTATTGAACAACACCACATTCTTTTGTGATTGTTAACTTTACATTGAAATAATAAATTTCTTGTAATAAATGTTCATTTAAAATTATATTTATTTTTTATATCCATATTATTTTATGATAGGTATTATTATTTTCTGAATAATATAACATTTTTACATATGGTGCACACTTTTAATGATATTTGATTAGATGGGGATATATTTATAAATCTGTAACCTTAATTCAATATGGATCTTTGAAGATAAGTCACATTTTTTATGAATTAAATTGATTATTAAATATATGATAAATTATTTATATAGATATGGAATGGGTTGGAGACCATTTATGGAATATCCTAAGTTGTTGGATCGGGTCAAAATCCTCTCCCTTTTTGTTTTTTTGGAATTGGTGGGTATGCTAATTAATTTTTCAATTATAAGATATCAATTGTGAATGTTTCTTTAACCAAATACCTTGTTCTTGGATTTTTTTTAGTTTTATTAGAATCATCAGGCGTTATTACGGGTTTTTGTGTGTGTGCATGAGGACACAAGGCCCTGTTTTGGTGAGTTGTAAGATGATGAACACAATTAGAGTTAATCGTGCGAACTCTCTTAGCTATCAGTAAAACCCATTTTTTTACTTTTGAAAGGTGTGGAAAACTCTCAAGGTAGGGGCGCATGACTGTGAATGAAAATCTACAGTTTTTTCAGAAGGATTTCACAAGTATTGTGTATGGTTAGGAAACATTATGTGCAAGACACATGGGTAGTGCCACTTAGGAAGTACATTTTCATTGTAGCACTCATGGCTGTCATGGTGTTTGGAAAATCATATGGATTATCATACGGAAAATTTATAAAATTTAACTTCTACTTATTTAGACTATTTCTCTTATTTTTCCCCTTAGAGGTCATGGGTAAAACAAGGTAGATCTCCCATTTCATCCTCCCTTTGATTTTGATCAAACTCCTTCGTCCATGTCCCATTCTTCACGATGTTCGTTGGGTTGGATTCACCTCGGCAAGGCTCTCATCAACCATGTTTCTATTTTCCTTTTCTCTTGAATCGTGGAGAACTAAATCTATGTGAGTCGTTTCCCCCTATTTTTAGGAAATTAAATGGAAAAACTTATTTTTTCTAAACTGATTCAAGTTAGAGGATAAAATTGGATGTTCTTACATCTAAGACTCCAAGGTAGGTAGTACCTACCTTTATTCATGTTTTCACAGTTGATTTTGGGGTGTGGATTTTATTGTTACATTGGGTCGTTGATAATGAACTATTTTAAATTTAATTATTGATGATTAAATAATTGTATTACCTTATGGGATGATTTTGGGAACATCAAAAAATTAGTAGCTTGTTAGAGGTCGGGTTAGTGGTCCTTGACCACCTTAAGTAGTTAGGCAATGGTGTGTTCTTTATTTAATTGGAATTATTTATTTAATTGAAGTTAATAATGTATATATATATATCATTTGATATATAATGTTGTGATCTATAGGTTCATAATATGCTCTACCCAAGGATTGAGATAGCGAAGGCTATCTATTGGAGGTCATATGATCATCAGGATGTGATTGGCCTTGGTTTCTTGGGTAAAGTGGTCACCGATTTGGCATCCTGGTCATTGGTTGAGGTAGTAAAGATATTATATTGTGGGAATGGCCCATGATATTGGATTTCATGGCCATCAGAATTGAGAGACATGGTTACAAGGGAACGAGGTGTCATACTAGGTGTGTCATAGGTACAATTTGGTGATTCTGGATCACTCGTGATTGGCCAAAGCACTATTGGAGTAATGTGTACACATGTTGAACCAGTGATGAGGGGGTTTTTACCACTCTTAGGGGTATAGGGTTCTATATTGAGGCTTAGGTAATTTGGTTCAGGGTGCTTTCCGTATAAATCCATGGGAAATGTTATGAGACTTGAGATGAAAAAATTGAGACTATTGGTTTGGATCTTAGGCTTGTCGTGCATGAGGACATCATGGCTAGATTATTTTAGAAGAAAAAACATCAAAGTTTTTCAGGACTTCATGATATGAGATGGATATGATTTTAGTTTGAGGATAGATATCGTTATGCCTTAGGACATCAGGCTTTGAGCCGATGTGTGCTTTCGAGTAGGGGTCTGATGGACTAAGGAATCATTTTATTAAGAGTACCTTTGGGATTTATATGAAATTTATTGGATATGAGGGTCAGTTGGAATGAGGTGCAGTGAAATTTTTGGAGGAAGATCCTGAGGGTTCACTTAGACCTGCTATATCAGGGGATGTCTTGGCCCATGAGATAAGGATCCCCTCCTCTTTAGTGATTTCAACATTGGATGAAGCAAGTGAAATATTATTAGTAGCTATTTATCACAAGGTAATATTGTTTATTTTATTTAAATTCAACAAGATATCATCCTTATTATATTACACACCTTTTTATTATAAAAGGTAACTGGTAGAACCCCTTAAATTAAACAGGAAGAAAAAAACTCCTTTTGATGATTGGGAAAAAGAGAAACCCATTACAATAACCAAATGATAACATGAAAAACCAAAAGAACACAAAGTCTAAACATGGACCCGAATGAAAAAAATATATTTGAGCTCTAGATCTAGATCCATGTTTGAGTTGGCATGGTTGGATGGATGGGAACCTGGATGTTTGTTTATAAATTAATGTTTCTATTTTGTTTTCCTTTTTCTCTAGAATGGTTAGGTATATGTGTATATGTACTATGGTCAGCCAATGGAGACCCTCATGTTTATTGACATATATGAATTTATATGTATTCATGAACTATTTTAAATTTCTAAAAGTGGTATTTTTTATTTCCTTACTTATTTCCATTATTTTTTTGTTTATGAATATGTTATGGCTTGTTATTGATTGTGCTTCCACATTTGGTGCATCTAGTTCATGTATAATAAGTCTTTCCTTCTATTGTAGGTTATATGAATATAATCATAGCATTATATTATCATAACATGAGGTTATAGTCTCCCCACTCTCACCCTTATTACACCCTAACTTTTAGTCGACAATGTTTGGAATATGGGGAGGCGTACCTAAGGGTAGTCGTACCCGACCCGATAACACTTTTCGGGTGGGTAATCAGATCTAAGATGCTAAAAATACTATCATAGGAGTCTCTTTTACCTTTTTATTAGCATTAATATTTGAGTTAAGGTATATTTGAGGTTAGTATGTGGTTATAACTAGATTCATATCTCATGATTGGGTGCCTGAAGCCCCATGTACAATGGACAGACCAAGATACCATGAGTGAGAATTGATTTTCTATTTTGATCATTTTACATTTGATGTTATTTCCACATTTAGTGGTATAATTGGTGTGTGATTGTTATTTTTATGACATTTGATCTATATCGTAGTACGATATGTAATGATAATGGGACCCTTGACCGAGTACGATAATGGGTTAATGTTAGGATTTTCATTTCTTTTATTAGGCGCATACTAGGATGCTTAATTATTATATGCATTTGAATTTGAAAATTTCTTTCAAAATGTGAAATATACACATGTGTATGTTCTATTATATATATATATAGTTATATGGTGATATAATACAAATATGTATATGGGCCTCGGTCTTATAGGATCATGTATGTATGATAAAAAGGGGTGATGTTGATCACCAGGAAGGGTGACGTGGTCATCAGTTTGAGGTTATGTGATCGTCAGTATGGGTGTGGCTTGGGGAATATTACATGCTTGGATATGTTGAGGGAGTGTAAGGAGGCCAAGAGGCTTGTATGTCTTCTTGAATGGTTTCATTGGGGAATGGTAATGTTATTGAGACTACACTGCTAATTACTGCTTACCTTATCTATGTTATTTATATATTATATATGGGATATCTTACCATGTAATGGTATTGAATGGTTTTCCACCTAGATAGATCAGATGGATCACCAGGCCAGCAAGGATAGGGTTTCATTAGAGTATGAGTATGTTTAGACCCTTGAGGGTCAAGAAGAGTTGGTACATAATCATGCTCAGGTACATGATCTAGCGAAGGAGGGGAAACTTCCATATCTGATAGTGTTTGGGTTGTGTCTTGATGACTAGCTAAGAACGATCTTGGTTCATGTGATCTGGGTTATCAAAAGTGTAGAATAGAGAGTAGATACTTATTTGGAGCATATTACATGGGATTTCTAGTCACACCACCCACAAAAGTTTTCAGGGTGTGAGTGGTTCATAGGTTACTGTGGAATGGATCGAGTCAGTGCCGATAATATTTGATTATCTAGAGATTCCTCTAGGGTGGATGGTAATTCCACTAACCTATATGCTTAGAGGAATGGCTATGAAATGGTGGAATGTATAGGTGCAGGAAGGAAGACAGAATTTACTAGCCTGAAAGAACTTTGTGGCCATGTTCTTTGAGAACATCATCCTAGAGATGCAGAGGGTAGAGAGATATCAGGAGTTCTTGACCATTCATTAGAGTGACGTGTCTGTCATGGACTATGAAGTGATGTTCACTGAATTATCTCGCTTTACACCTGACATGGTGAGAGATGACACCTCTAGAGTGAGGATTTTCTTGGATTGTTTATGGAATGTCATTCGGGTGTAGGTAATCATCTTTAGGTTAGCCTCATTCTTAGAGGCGGTGAACTGGACACTCATAGGAAATGTAAACATTATAGATAGGTCATACTCAAGCTAGAAAGTAGTGTTAGGTGATTTTAGTAATGATGCTTTAAACAAAAGTAAGTGAGGCTAGGAAGAGTTATATGAGGGTAGTTTGGCCAAGGAATTATCCAGGAAACCTTAGAGTGGTCTTAACAGGTTTTCTTTTAGTGTGGGCAGCCAGGACATACACAAACTCAGTGAGAGAAACCTCTAAATGAGTGATGTTTATGTGGGAAGGTCAGGAATCTCAAGAGGTTTTGCAGAAATCCTTATCAGAAAGCTAGAAGGCAGGGACTGGGGTATACATAAGTTTCTGAGATTGGACTGGGATTAGTACATGGTGAGGGTAGCCAAGCTTCAGCTGTATGCAGAGGTCATGGAAGAGATAACAAGACCCAAAATTTGGGTTAGTGGCTGGTGGGTGGCATAGTGTCACAAAGAGGTCATGCTTCAAGAAGTCGGAATTTAGGCTTGGTGCATTTCATAGTGCTTCCAGGGTCAGAGATGGCTAGTGAGCCGACAATGGTAATAGGTACACCATGGGTGTAGCCATTTTACATTTTAGTTTTATTTTTCATGGCCTATTGAGGCATGTCTATTTTAGGTGCCTAAGGTTCATGTGGAATACATATAGACTAATCAGATGCTGGTTAGTATGTTGGAACTGTCTTGGGTGTGTGACACACACACACACACAAATATATATATGAGGTGCGTGGCATGATGTTCTATATTTGAGCATCATTGAATGTGGGATTACTGAGATGAATTGGTATCGAGGCATCAAGGTGATGCAAGTTACTTGAGGTGAAAGGGATCCAGACAACATTGTGATGCAAGAATTGACTAAGGTGTGAGGAACTAGGTATGATTTTGAGCATATATTGAGATGAGGGTCCTCTTTGGTACTATGTGCGACATGGGAATGAGGTAGGTACTGATGTAGTGCAAGATTTATATGGGTGTCAAGTATAACACATGATCACTTGATGAGGTAAAAGGATGAAGACGAATCATGGGAGGAAATTGGATTTTTGGTTATTTCTTAATGGACCCCTTACTTGATTTGAGTTTTGGTATAGATGTGACCGAAATAGGTAACTACTAATGTGGGGAGCCCCCTTTGAGGTAGTTGTACTATTCCCTTTTGACCGGGGTATTCTAGTTTATTTTTAGTGGGATGGGTATGTTCGGTACCATATCACATTTATTTTTTATATCTCGGGAATGAGATATGTTAAAATGGGGATATTCTAACATCCTAGGTTTTTAGACAGGGTCAAAAACCTCTCCCTTTTGATTTTTTTGGTAATTGGTGGTATGCCAATTTATTTTTCTATTAGCGGATCTTAATTATGAGAGTTTCCTAAAACCAATATATTTTTAGAAAGGGTTTAGAAGTTTAGTAGAAGACTCGAATATTCAGATGGGTTTTGGGTGTTTCGAAGGCCCGAAGGCCCAGTTTTGGTGAGTTGTAGGCTAAGGTGCACAATTATAGTTAACCATGCAGCCTCTTATAGCTAACTATACATCCCATTTTTTTCTTCTGTATGGTTTGGAAAACAATGATGGTAGGGGTTCATGACCATTCTTGAAACTCTATAGTTTTTGTAGATGAATTTCGCATGACATGTGTAGGGTTAGGTAAAACTGTCTGCAAGCTACACAAGTAGTTCCACTTAGGCAATACCTTTACCTTGTAGCCCACACAGTTTCTGCATGGTTTGGAGAAATGTGCAAGCTAACTGTACGATATATTAAATGTAATTTTTTTTGAAATTTACCTCCTTCATATTTATGGTATTTCTGTTATTTTTATTCTATTGGTTCATGTGTACAGTAGGGGAGCTCAGCAATTTATTTATACCTTTTTTTTATCCAAATACTTCTTCCATGGCTAATTAATCAATCCATCAGTTGCATTTTCCTTTTCTCTAACCTCATGAAGTGATAAACCCATGTGAGTAATTTTTTCCTATTTTCAAGGTGTTCAAAAGAAATACCAATTTATTCCAAACTGCTTTGAGTCAGAGTCTAACATAGAACATGCCTATGTATACATCTACAAGGTAGGTGGTGCATAAATGTATTCATGTTTTTGCGGTCAACTTAGGGGTGTATTTTTTAGTTCACTATTGGGTATTTGGGATAGACATTTTTTAAATTGAATGTTTGATTTTAAATTAATTATCGCACCTTATGGGATTCTGTTGGGAATTCCAAATCTTTTCGAGCTCGTGAGAGGCTGGGTTAGAGGCTGTTGAACACCTTGGGTAGTTATGGAAGGGTGTGCTATATATTTAATTTGAATTTTTTATTTAAATTAAATTGAATTATATATATATATATATTGTTTGTGATATACGGCTATGATCCATGGAATCATGAGGGGCTTGGCCCGAGGATTGATATAGAGAAGGCTATCTATTTGAGGTGATGTGATTTCCAGTATGGGATTGGAATATGTTACTTGGATGAAGTGATCACCAGTTGGGCATCATGAATGTTATTTGAGGTTTCAAGGTTTCTAGATTGAGGGAATGACCCATGATATTGGATGAAATATCTATAGGACTTGAGATAGATGGTCACCGGGGCATGAGGTTCCAGAATTGGTGTGTCTTAGGTAATATATAGTGATTTCTTCTCACCCATGATTGTCCAAAGCACCATTGGAGTAGTGTGCACAGAAGTTGACTCAGTGATGAAGTTGTTTTGACCAATCGTGTGGGTATAAGAGCCCATATTGAAACTTACATAATTTCGTTTAGAGGTGATTGCTGTATAAATCCATAGGAAATGTGTGGAGCCTTCAAATGAAAGCATTGAGGCTATGATTTTGGAGATTAGGTTCGTTGTGTTTAAGGCCATTGGTCCTAGATTATTTTGGGAGAATGAACATCGTCGTTTCATAGGATGTCATGCTATGAGTCGATAGTGATTTTACGTTGAGGGAAGATATCATTGTTCCTTAAAACATTCGTATTTTATATAATGTGTGATTTTGAAAAGGGTTCTAATGGACTATGGTTCCATTTAATTGGATGCGTCATCGGGGTGTCAGTGATATTTCTTGGACATGAGGCATCAGTTGGAATGTGGTGCCAGTGACGTGTTTGGAGGTGGAACCTAAGGGTTCACATGGACTTTCTATATTAAGGGATTCCTTGGACCATGGACTAAGGGTACTCTCCTCTTAAACTATTATGGCATTGGATGAAGGAGGTGACCGATTCCTAGTAGATGTTGAGAACCAGGGAAAATTGTTTGTTTTATTTAAATAGCATGAGATGTCTTCCTTATTATATTACACACATGCTTAAACACATATGTTGGTCATGTAGAAGGGGGTGGTACCCTACTAAGACTCATTTTTAGACCCCACACGGTCCCATATAGATGCAAATAGAATTTATGATTTTATGGTTAGGTAGGTGTTTAGGCTTTGGAGATGGATCCTAGTTTGAGTTGGCATGGATGGATGGTAGAGGACCTCGATGTTCATGTGTCAACTGGATTTTTTTTGTTTTCATTTTTTATAGAATGATTATTTATATGTGGATATGTACTTTGTTTATCCAATGGTTACCCCTCCCATTTATTGATATGTATGACAGAATATGTATGCGTGCACTATTTTAAATTGCTACAAGTGTTATGTTCTATTTCTTTTTTTCTTCTCGCTGTTTTTTATGCTTCCACTAGTAATTGTTATTATTTGTGATTCCACATTTGGAGGTCTGGTTCGAGTCTACTATGCATTTCCATCCATTTTATTTTACAAACATATACTCAAACCATTATATTATCATCACCCAAGGGTATAATCTCCCCACTTTCACCATTATCACACCCTCACTACTAGTTGGTCACCTTTGGCGTACGGGGAGGAACACCAAAGGCTAGTGGCACCTGACCCGATAGTACTGTTCATTTGGAAAATCAGATCGAGGAAACTATAGTATAATGTAAGACCCAAGATGAATCAGTAGTCTCACGAGATGAATCATTTTTCCAATTACATGGGTTTCCATCTAGTATGTTTTAAAATATATTGTGAAAGGTCTTGATGGTAAAGGTATCATATACCTAGTAAACATGGAATCCAATAATTAAACATTACTTAATTCAGATTCCATTATCTTTATCTATGATATTTTAACAATGATAAAATATATGGATGAATTTCATTCACATTTTATTTATTAAATTTAATGGTTTTAATTAATTTACCTTTCTATATTGATTATTAATTATCCAATTATTTAAATGGAATGTGTTTTTTATTATTTAGATTTCTATATTATTTATGATCTTTTTTCTCTGTTTATTGATTATATGACACATGTCTTCATTTATTACCTTTATATATTGATTATGATGATTGTTTTATTACTTATTCCATTGTACTTAACCCTTAATGACCATTTGAGCTCACTGTTATTTTCCCCCTTCCCCATGATTCCATGAAGTGTACTAAAAGTGACATCCAAGAATATTCTAGAAGGAATAAATTTATTACTGAAAAATAAAAGATAAAATATTATTTCGTAATTTGTGTATTCAAATGTAATATGTGAATCAGGTTTGTATTTAGTATAAAAATATTACAAAATAGATCAGTACTTTAGGATTTATTTCCCTGTATCATATTCTAATGTAATGGTACAATCACCATCTTTGGGTTACTGGGGTCGGGTCACTACACATATCAAGTAGTGGATGATTTCTTTGAATTACACATGTTCATTTAATTTTTATAACAAGAGTTGTAATTTACCATACATGATCATATTAGGACATTTTAAATATATTAAAACTCAAATATATTGATATATTTAGAGCCTTAATTATTTATATTTTTGGGAATAACCTCATTTCAAAAAATAACCATCAATATATCAGCTATAGTGAGACTGATTGGTCTCCCAAAAACCTGGAAATTATGGTGTATGAAAATATTGAGAAGAAACCACTTATTAGGATTAAACTGAAAACCATATTTTAGGATCTTGTTTTTTCATTTTTAATTCATAGAGGGTTTATAAGATATGACTTTCAATGAACTTTTGGGAAGTCAAAAACTCTAGATATAAACAATATTACCATCATCATATCAATAGTGCCTAAAATACTCTGTTAATGGGAAAGCCAGGGTACTATATGATGGAGATCCCATTTTGAGTCCTTTGAATATTAGTTTATAGATGAAGGGTTCTATAAAAGGGATTAGAAGAAGCATATAGCAAATAAATCCATATATATTGCATCTCTTAATGGATTAAAAATTGAACCTATCAGTCCATGGAGTAAACTTAGGTGAAGATTTCATGATTCCAATGAATTGAATTGAGGATATAACTTTATATTTGGGAATAAATTGGGTCATGTGGGCCATATTGGGAAATTAATTAAAAATATAAATCACTTTCCTCTCATATGATGGTCATGAGGGACCTTTCTTTGATTCATCAGTATCAATAGAGAATAAAACAAAAGGTACATTCCATGTGTATCAATATTTTTTCTAAGAATATTTAATAAATTTCTAGACTAAATAATACTCATACAACACAACCAAGTATTTTTGATCAACTAAACATAAATCGTAGATAAATCTCATAGGGGATTCAAATATATTATTTTTTTATAATTATATTGGTTTTGTCAGAAAATCATAGCCATTATAAGGAAGCCTATAACCTTGGTGCAATTAATGATTCCCTAGTGTCATATCCTTGATCCAGGTATGATAATATATATTATACCCCTAAAAATATTGAATAAGGAAAGTAACAAATAAAATATTATCCTGTAATTTTGGAGTAAGGTGTCTTGGATGTGATTGATATAATAATTCAAGTGAATTTGAGGATATAGGAAGATCCACAGTCCATATTGATCATTACTACCAAGATAATGAGGAATAAGAGAAATAAATACCTTTCCTAAAAAATCATATAGTTTTTCTTCTTATAACTTCATAAAAATACATTGATTGGTTCCCCAGGTGTTTACCCATTATTCAGCTCTTCAAGATGACCACTATGACTATAAAAAGGTATAAAGAAGATTATAACCAACCCATTATTATAAATTTGAAGTTGAATTCGATAAGTTGATCAAAGAAAACTTTCTCTAGGAAGTTCTATACCTAAAGTGGATCACCAAAACTGTCCCCTTCAAGAAACAAAATTGGAAAATAAAGGGTTTTTTCACACCCCAGCATGAACCTTATCAAATATTTTATCTATTTTCAGATACATATTTATTTATCTTCCCTTATAGGTGTTTTCAATTGAAATTGGTAGTTTTGGGGGAATATAAAGAATGTCACATGGTTAATGTTCACAGTTTTCAAAACCATGAAGAAAACTTTTGAAAAACTCTATTTTTTTACAATTATGAACTACATAGTTGGTGTATGGTTTTCTAAACAGTGCAGCCAACATATGTGTGGTTCTATATGATCCCAGTATAGGGTCCACTATTTTCAAAACCATGAAACCTAACCATTCTCCTTATCTGATAAAAAAAGAATTTTAAAAGGACATTTTGGCCTTAAAATTAACCCCCCCCCCTCAAAGGATGTCTTTCTTATCCTCCTCCCCCTCTCCCACTTATCACTAAACCAACAACCCTGGAGGGATCCCTTATTGATGGTCTCTCTCATTCCCACTTCCTCTAGTTATCATTTCTCCCCCTGATTCTGGATGTTATCATTGACGGTAATAATTTCTCCTCCTGTACTATCTTCATGTTCCACCTTCTATATTCTATTCCTCCTATCCCAAGGGGTGTTCACGACCCATCCAAAAACAATCCTGATTGTGGGTATTTTTATTATTGATTTTTTTCCTATAGTTTGCGAGGATTGTTAGGGACAATTCTTACCACGATCATCAAAGGTAGTGAGTTTTCCATCAATTTCAGCTAGGATTTGATTCAATATTCACCTTTTAAATATCTTTTAATTAGGACTTTTTCAGATTTTGGGTTTCTTTTATTTTCTCTAGTGCCCCTAAGACCATCTGGAAGTATATTTTTTCTACCATTGGATAAGGCCACATCATTTCAAGAAGCTTCCTTATGTTAAAGTATTTGAATTGAATTATATTATTTCTTAGGAGGTTTGGAAGAGTGTTTTAATTATTATATAATGTGCATATTCTATATTTTTTTGTTATTATTGGAAATGATTTTCACTTTCTTTGATGTTTTTCATATGATTCCAAAATGGGTTTATTTTGTTTAATTAGGGTTTCTAGGTTATTCTTATTTGTAAATCATATTATATATTCATGTGGTTTTCCAAATGGTTTCTTTCTTGAAAATAATAATTTCTAAAAGTTTTTTGGTTTTAAAATTAATTTATAACGGAAATAATTATAATGACCAGATCATTTATAAATAAAATTTCCATTATGATTTACATTAAATGTATTATTATGTAATAGTGTTATATAAATCCCATGAAATTATTTGGTTTTTTTATAACATATCATATTTAAAATAACATTAAGCATCTTTACCATTGATAATATATCCATTGAATAGTTATCACTTGATTAATATAAATATAGGGTTTTAAAAAATCCAATTGGCATCGACAAAGGATATGATGACCTCAACCAGTAAGGTCATACCCTATGAATCCCATTTATCAGAGTTTCCAAGGGAGATAGTACCATTGGGATTTACCCTTGACTAATCCCAAGCTAAGATCCAAACAATTAATCATGTGTGAAACAATTTGTGGGAGAATTTCATGCTCATTGAGATCACGACCCAAACCATGTATGTTGAACAACCCCTTGAAAGTCTCACTATCGCACACCATAACCTTATGGAAATTTCTGGTGTATTAAAGGGATATGTATCAAGATCATAGGAATGTGAATATGTATATCATATTTTTAATAGAAAAATTTCTTTATTTTTTCTTATTGTTACTTTATAAATGATTTTTTATTTTTATACAATAAAACACAAATTGTATTTTCAGGTAATTTTCAAATTCAATGAAGGCATTGATTTGAATGAATTAATTTATTTTTTTAATAAATAACATTTTAACAAAATATTGTTATTAAATAATTATTATAAAATAAAAATGATCATATAATTTTTATGAAGTCCAAAGTAATTTTTATAAGGGCTTAAAAACTATGATTATCAAAGGACCCATCATTTCTCAATAAATATCGATTCTTATTTTAAAATTGAAGATTAAAATATTTAGAAACATATTTTGATAAAATGAATATTATTTTTGGAATAATAATTTAAAAAATATTCAACAATTAATTTTTTTATAATTTTCGAGTACAATAAAATTTCCATTTAAAAATTAAGTACCATATAAATTTACAGTGTGTATTATGATATCATAATGACCCAAAATTGATACAATAAATACTATAAATGGGATATTGAAACAAATATATGTTTTCCCTTAAAAATAATTTGATTTTATGTTTATTTTATTTATTTTATAAATCCACTATAAATCCTATAAATCTTATAATATATTTTAAGGTTTTAAAATCATTTCTTTAAGTGTATGAATCACTTCCAAATTAGAAAGGGTTTTATTTTACTAAATTCAGTCCTTGTACATATAAAATAATTAAAATAACTTCCCATTTATAGAAAACATTTGAAAAAATTGTAAGGTTTTTGGTTTTGGTTTTTTTATATAGAGTCAAAAACCTAAGTTTGGGAAATGATAAAGAAAGCCATACTCATTTCCTATATAAACACACCAAAGCTCCAAATTATCTCCACTAAAAATCATTATATTACATAATTATGCTTCTATACTATCTATAGATCCCTCCAAAGGTTCCCTAAATCCCTCAAGAAGCTCCTCCCAATCATTAAAAGTCACAATCTCAAGGTAAGGGATCTTTTCCTTAACCTCTTTATTTATGTTTCTACATTATATTATGCCTTATATTTAAAATTCCCATTATTGGGATATGTTTTTCCATATACCTATTACTCTACATTTTCTTTCCAAATGATGAGATACCTCTTTCTCTCTCATCATCCAATTTTATGAATTTTTAAGTGATGATGTTATGATATTGAAATTCAACCATGATTTTACATGCCAGACAATTGTGTAGTGACTACCTGTCCCCATTTCCTATTACAGGTTTCCACATTTACGTAATTGTACTTATTCTATTGAGGAATTACATGTATGTATTAAAAACTCGTTAATCATGGGAAAACAATATTACGATGAATTAATCCATGTTGTATGATCTGTGTGACATACTTAAGCATGGGAATGAAATGAAAGTGACAGGTGCACCCAAAATTATATAATGATCCAATGCATTGGGAAATTTTTAGTCTCATGAGACATCATATTAGAATTGATAGTAAAACTAATTCTAGTATGGGAATGTTTACAACATGATTTCATTGTAGTTATTCTTGAACTATATTTATGATGCAGTTTTTTAAGTTGTTTCCACATTTACCATGTTCCCTTTATGTTATCATGCTATATCATGACCCTTATCCTTGTTTATGATTCTCACCCCTTTTATGTCCCATTTATATTCCTATTATCTAACATGTATTATTTTATTCATGTTATTCAATTTTTATTCCCTTACTAGGCTTTATAGATCACCCCTTTCGTATGTATGTCCCTAGGTTATCCTATGTAGTTTTATGTATGAAATAATATTATGAACATGTTAAGGAGGTGTTCAATAAAGACGATTCATTCATTTTTTTAAGATGTTATATAATGTACATAATTCCAAAATACACTAGACTTCTCAATCTTCTAGGTTTTATTATATATAATTTTATAATAAATAAATAATTAATGTCTAATAAAGAGAAGGGTTGTCACAGTTGGTATCAAAAGAAAATTTTAGTTATTTTTGGTATTAGTATTAGAAATATATATAAAAATAAATAGGGAAAATAATAAGTGTATTAAGACTTCCCTAGATTTTTTTAATTATATATCAAGTGGTTTATAAATAAAGTACATCCATATATGGATACTACCAGTGGATGTGTCTTTTTCACAAATGTACATAGGGGTAAAACCCAAAAAAACTGTGTTGAGATAGAATCGATTGGGAACTGGTGAACAACAATGGGACTTGGTATATACTTGATTTGACAATCCCATGTGATATGATTTGGAAAATTCATAAGCATATCACAAACCATTATTGGGGGAATAAAAGAATACCCCTAAGAATATATGTTAATAAATAGATCATGGATAACATAGATTAAATCCTTGAAATTCATAAGTTAAGGGAATACATGTAACTTATAAGTTATATATTTAATTTCACTAGATTACATTCTATGCATTTAATAGTTTAAAAATACTCACCCCTAATTTTCCCTTTATTCTAGCCAATGGATGGAAATATAATGAATCAGGTAAATAATAAATGTGATGGGAAATGTGATGATTTCCCCAATGAGATTCACAACAAAATGAAAGTGGTAATAAAAAACTTTTTGAAGATAATATGTTAGATAAATTAGGTTCTAAATAGAAACTTTCATTATGGTGAGTACCCAAATCCCCCCTAACAAATAACAAGTTGAAATTAAGGGATTTATAATATAAAGGCCCCCCAAATTTCAAAGGATCATCTGATCACTTAATCAGTGAACAATGTATCAACTCTGTTGAGAAGATCCTATCCATCATTCAAGGATTTGAGCAAGAGAAGGTTCTACAAGATATTTACCTTATGGAGGGAGAAGCTGATAAGTGGTGGACATTGATAAAGAACACAAAACCTGAGGAAGGGATCAAAGTGATGGGGTGGAAGGAATTATGGAAAATGTTTTTCTATAAATATTTTACTCACACTCTCCAAAATAAAATAGAAAGGTATTTTCATGACCTTGAGAAAAACGATGATGAATCTATTAGAGAATATGGGGAAAACATCCCAAGAGTTTTACAATATACATTTGACTTTGTTTTTACCCTTGAATTCAAGGTTGACCGCTTCTTTGGTGGGCTAAAACCAAGTATAAAAAAAGAACAGATGATCAGATACGTTTAGAGCTATGAGAAAATTGTATGATGTTCCACAAAAATCGAAAAAGAGATTAGTGATCTTTAAGGGTATTTTATGGATAATAAATGGAAATTGAAGTTTAATTATGGAATTTCAATTGATAAATTTAATGGTGGAAAGAAATTTCAACACCCCCTTGTGAAAGGTGAGGAAATAAGCATCCCAAAAATTTCATAATGGGGATGAGGAAATGATTTAGGTGTGGGAAGGAAGGGAATCTTGATATAGATTACCAATAGGATAAACTCACCAATGTGATGGAGAAAAGGAATGCTCCGATCAACCCTCAACGCATTTTCCATTTCTGCAAATATAAGGAACCAGAGAAATTTTCAAACCAATTCACTAAGACAAGGGTTTTAGAGAAAACTAACAACCTCCAAGGAAATAAGGGTGAGATTTTTCAATCATAACCACAATGGTGGATCCATAAAATTATGTGGTGACAATTAACCTATTTTTATCCCAACTAGGTTAAATATAAGGGGGGGGGGTGAAGAAAGGTATGATAGATTGAAAGAACTACCTATTTAGGTCTTATTTCATCATTAAAAAACGCCCTTTTTTCTCTTTACCATATAAATGTATGAACATAATTGAAAGCATACACAAGACACATCAATTTTATGTTTAGTCAAACGTTCCCTTTTGACTTCTATATCTTGTTTTGGAAATCACAAATGTCTTTTTAATCATACTGACCTTGTCAATCGTATCGTATTGACTCTGTTAATCGTATCGTACTGACTCTGTCAATCGTATCATACTAACTCTGTCAATTGTATCATACTGACTCTATCAATTTTATCATACTGACTCTGCTACTCTTACTTTCATTACTTGCTTGTTTTGGTACTTAGTCAAAAAAACATGTTTCATATTAATCGTACTCTTGTTTATCATCTTCATATGCCTTTTGTTTTAACCAATATGATGTCGTTGAGTTAGTTACAAACTAATAAAAACTAAGTCGTGCTTTCTATTTCAATATGATTGTTATAATACCAGGTGTCCTAGTCCCTTCGAGTTTTTTCGGAGAATTATGACCATTGGAGGAAATGTGATCGTTGGAACCTGAGGCCTATAAATAGGAGGTCATTGGAAGCCGAGAAAGTAGGACTGTTAACGCGTGTGAACAACTGTGATACTTTGATTCTATTAAGTTCTAGAGAGAGATGTTGTGACTTCTCTCATGCTTTGTGCTTTGTGCATCCGATCATCATATCAAGGGATTTCAAGTAATTGAAAGACAGAGGTGCCGATTACCTAAAAAATCGAGGGATACCAGGGATAGGCAGACAGATGTTCTGATCATCGTATAGAGGGATGCCGGAGATAGGAAGACAGATGTTCCGATCATCATATCGAGGGCTGTTGGGGATAGGCATACGAACGAACCGATCATCATATCGAGGGCTTACCAAGGTGGTGGTAAGACAGACCTCTTATCCTAGGTGAAAGGATAACCCTTCTCTTTGGGTAAAAATAATTATAATACTTTTACATTTCCGCTTCTGTTTGTATTATAAAGGAATTTCTATTGTTTACTTTCTTCATTACACTATCAATTGTAATTGTATCAATTACAATTATTATATTACATTTTGTATTAATAGATTCTATACGCTTTATGGTAGAATCTCTCACACTTGTTTTACTCGGATTATTATATTCATCTTGAATACAGTTACTTTAATTTTCTAATAGTATTACATTTCTTTATACCTTTATATTCAATACAATTGTAGATGTTTGAATTGTATTAGTTTAAGATCTTTTAAACTAATCTCTTTAAGTGTTAAAACTCAACGTTTTTAAACATACAATTCACCCCCCTCTTGTATTGTCCCATATAATATACATATACATCTACATTTTTGATCCAACAGTTGGTATTAGAGGAGGTTTTCCACTAATTTGTATTTCTTGTTCTATTTCTTTCATATAACTATTTTTAACTACTTACTACACTAATGTGTGGAGTGGAAAAGATATTGTTTCTTTAGATGACAGGAATGAATATTGGATCAATTGACAACCTAAATCCTTCTAGACCACCAATATTTTATGGGAATGATTATGATTACTGGAGAGATCATATGAAGACTTTTGTGATCAATACTGGTGTTGAAAATTTTATTATGCTTACTGGAGGTTACAAAATTCCTAACAAAGAAGTCATTACTTTCACTAACCAAGAGAAGTAAGAATATCAACTGAATTACAAGGTTCGAAATACTTTATTATGCTCTATGACCAGGAATATATACAGTTAGATATCTTCATGTGAAGCAGCCAACTGTATTTAGAAGAAATTAGAAGTCCCTCATTTTGGTACATCCAAGGTTATAGAAACGAGAAGAGCAATGCTTCGAACAGAGTATCATGGATTTATTTTTCTGTATGGAGAGCTAGTATGTAAAGTGAAACAAAGGTTTATGACAATTGTCAATAGCTTACAATCCATGGGTGAAAAAGGACTTTATGATGAAGCTCTAGTAGATACGATTATAGATATAATTCCAAATGAATGGGAGTCAAAAAGGACAGCTATTGATGAAAACAGAAAAGTTTCCCAGATTACTCTTGATGAACTCTTTGGAAGTTTTTTAAAGCATGAGACACGAATGAAAAGAGATGCTGATTTCAACAAGAAGAAGAATGGGAATGGAAGTGTAGCCTTCACATCTAAAGCTAAAACACCTGAAAGGATTACAAGATCCAAAGTCAAGAAAGTTGTTATATCTAATTCAAGCGATTGTGATCTTTCGGATAATGAGTTATCCAATCTTGCTCAAAGTAGGAAAAAGATTGTGGGAAAGAAATACTTCCAATATAGATTCAAAAAGAAACATAGGAAGGAAAAGAAAGATTCAGAGGTAACTTGTTGTTAATGTAAGAAAGTAGGTCATATAAGGCTTTATTGTCCTTTACTAAAGAGAAAAGACAGAAAGGAAAAACACTATGAAAGAAATAAGAAAAAGTATTATAAGAAAAAGAAAGTCTTGAAGGAAAATGATATTTGGAGTGCAAGTGGTAGTGATTCTTCAGACAATTCTTCAGAATATGAGTCCTCAGGACAATGAAATATTCGACTTATATCCACATTACCAATTGAATATCATTGTCTCATGGAAAAGGTACACAATGTTGAAGCTATTACAAATGTCTCTTTAAATGAAAATTATACTGATAAATATTATGAATCTTCAAATGATGAATCTTCATCATCAGAAGATGATACATTACCTTCTTTTGAAGAAGTATCTAGATTTGATAAATTGCTTGAAAATAAAAACTCGAAACTAAAAAAAAGCTTGAGAAAGCAAACTCTAGAATTTCAGTTTTAACTAAAGAAGTATCAGATCATTCTAATGATCTTGATATGAAAACTTCTGATTTTTAAAGTATTTTTAAAAACCCTTGAGAAAGTCAAATATGATAATGATAAACATTCTAAGTATCTAGAAAATGTGATTTCAAAGAAAATTGTTGTAGAGACTAACTCTAGTTTAAAATCAAATGTTTTGGAGGATAAATATTTAGTTTTAAAACTAAAGTCAGAAATCTTTTCTTTGAATTTTTTTTCAAACTTTACTCATGGAAAGGAGACCTTTGACAAAATGTATTCCCAAATCCAACCTTTGAGAAATCATTCTGGAATTGGATATACACATTCCAAACCTGTTTTAGTAATAACTATTTTGTTCCACAAAAACCTCATTTTGTTCTAAGTGCCAATGTGGTGGACACTGGAAGAGAGAGTGTTCTCTTAATAGAACTTAGTCATTAGGATTCCATAAAGCTCATTTTGAAAAACAAATGTGGATACCTAAAATTATGTTATCTAACCATTCTGGTTCCAAACAAGTTTGGGTTCTGAAAAACTAATTGATTCTCTTTCAGGAAAATGAGAAGTGTACCAGCAAGAATATTTGGTACATGTATAGTGGTTGTTCTCAACAAATGACCAGAAATAAAGATCTCTTTGAAAAGGTTATCAAAACAAAAGGTGGAAAAGTTACCTTCAAAGGTAATTCTCAAGGAAAGATTTTTGGTATAGGTAATATTGTTTTTCTTGGAAAAGTTCTTATCTCAAATGTTTTGTTTGTTAAAGGTATTAGGCAAAATCTCATCATCATAAGTCAATTATGTGATGAAGGTTACCTTGTGAATTTTAGAAATGATAAGTGTCTAGTTCACAATTCCAAGGATGAGTTCATTCTATCTACCCATAGGCAAGAGAATGTATACACTATTAACTTAGAAGACCTTAGGAGCCAAAATTTACCCTGCTTAAGTGCAATAGAAGACCATTCATGGTTATGACATAGAAGACTAGGACACTGCAATCTAATAAACCTTTGTAAACTCTCAAAGAATAGACTTGTAAAGGGACTACCGAATCTTAGATATGATTCTTCAAAAGTCTGTGATCCTTGTCAATTTGGAAAGCAGCATACAACTAGCTTTAAATCAATTAATGAAGTTTCAAATTCTAATGAATTACAGTTAGTGCATATAGATCTTTTTGGTCTTTCACAAACCAGAAGCATTGGAGGAAAATACTATGTATTTGTTTTAGTTGATGAATTTTCTAGATTTACATGGGTCTATTTACTAACAAAGAAATATGAAGCCTTTTCCTATTTCAAAACTTTTAGAGCCCAAGTTAAAAATGAGAAAAATCTACCATTTATAACTATTCATAGTGATCATGGTGGTGAATTTCAAAATTCAGATTTTGAAACTTTCTGTAGTAAGAAAGGTATTACTCACAATTTCTCATCTCCAAGAACTCCTCAGCAAAATGGTGTTGTTGAAAGAAGAAATCGTATTCTTCAGGAAATGACTAGAACCATGTTGAGTGAATACTCAATTGCTAAGCACTTTTGGGCTGAAGCTATTAGTACTTCTTGTTATACTATAAATCATGTTTTAACTAGACCATTTCTTAATAAAACACCTTATGAGTTATGGACTGGGCGAAAACCTAAAGTTTCATACTTCAATGTTTTTGGGTGAAAAGTATTTATTCTGAATAAAAATGATAATCTACACAAATTCGCACCAAAATCTAATGAAGGAATCATTCTAGGTTAATCCACACATTCTAAGGCTTGTAGAGTTTTCAATATAAACACTTGTACTGTTGAGGAAATAGTACATGTAAAATTCGATGAAACTGATCCATTTGTTTTCAAACCATCCCAACCTACATCCTCAGATGTGTTTTCAAAAACTGTTTATAAACCTTTATCAGAAGACCCTTCTGATAAGGAAAACGTTCAAGGAAGTTTTCCTGAAACATTTACCATAGAATATTTTCTACCATATGTTGATGAAGAAGTTTTAAAAAACACAAATAAATTGTTTCTTAGGAATCATCCTAGTGATAACATCATTGGTGATATAAATCAACCTGTAAGGACCAGAAATTCCTTAAGAAATGAAATAGATCATCTTGCTTTTCTTTCCCAATTTGAACCTAAAATTCCAAATGAGGCCTTAGGTGATGATGATTAGATCAAAGCAATGCAAGATGAACTAAATGAATTCGAGAGGAATCAAGTCTGGACTTTAGTTGAAAGACATAAAGAAACAACTGTAATTGGTGTAAAATGGGTTTTCAGAAATAAATGTGATGAAAATAGAATCATTATACGAAATAAAGCAATACTTTTTGCTAAGGGATATAATCAACAAGAGGGAATAGAATATGAAGAAACATATGCTCCTATAGCTAGACTTGAATCTATTCGTATTCTATTAGCCTTTGCAGCATACTTTAACTTAAAACTATTTCAAATGGATGTTAAATGTGCTTTTCTAAATGGTTTTGTTCAAGAAGAAGTTTTTTTCGAACAACTTCCTGGTTTTCTAGACCCAAAACATCCTAATCATGTTTTTAAACTTACCAAGGCTCTATATGGTCTTAAACAAGCCCCTAGAGCATGGTATGATAGACTTACAAGATTTCTTTTACAAAACAATTATACAAAAGGAACAGCAGATCCAACCCTTTTTATAAAAATGGAAAATAATAATGTATTGATTGTTCAAATCTATGTTGATGACATCATATTTGGATCAACTCAGAAATCTTTAACTGATTCTTTTGCTAATTTAATGAAATCAGAGTTTGAAATGAGTATGATGGGTGAGTTAACATTCTTTTTAGGTTTTTAAATTTCTCAAAACCCTGGAGGAATATATATATCCCAACATAAGTATATTAAATATTTAATCAAAAAGTATGGTTATGACAAAACTAAAACTATCAACACTCCAATTGGTACCTCAAAAACACTTGATCTTGATGAAACTGGGAAACCAGTATATCAAACAATTTTTAGAGGTATGATAGGAAGTTTGCTATACTTGACATCCAGTCGACCAGACTTAATTTTTTCTTTATGCTTATGTGCGAGATACCAATCTAATCCAAAAGAGTCTCATTTAAAAGTCGTAAAGAGAATCTTTCGGTATTTAAAAGGCAATATGGATCTAGGTCGCTTTTATTCTTTTAGAAATGATTTTGTTTTAAAAAGTTTTTCAGATGCTGGCTTTGGCAGTTATAGAATGGATAGAAAAAGTACATTTGGAACATGTCATTTCTTAGGAGATTCTCTGGTCTCTTGGTCCTACAAGAAACAACACTCGATAGCACTTTCCACTGCTGAATCTGAATATGTAGCAGCTGGAAGTTGCTGTGCTCAAGTGTTGTGGATGCAACACACACTCACTGACTATAGATTGAGTATTTCCAAAACTCAAATTCTATGTGATAATACTAGTGCCATATCTCTTAGTAAGAATCCAGCACATCACTCTCGTGCAAAACACATCTACGTTAGGCATCACTTTCTTAGGGATCACACACAGAAAGGAGATATTATTTTACAATTCATCAAAATGATAGAACAACTTGTTAAAATTTTCACAAAACCATTACCTTCAGATATATTTGAGTGTATAAAATAGAAGCTAGGAATGATTACATCAAAATAATCATTCATATCCACTTCCTGTTTTACATTTCTCCTTACATAAAACAACTACTCTGGAAAGGGGGAGAACATTTCTTACTGTGTTTTCTTCTTATCTCATGATCTTTAATTATCTATTCTCTTGGTATGTGTTTTTTTACTTTTCTGTTTATCATATTGACAATTTTATCATATCATTTATTTTTAATAATTGGCAATTTTATCGTATCATTTAATTTTTTTCGTATTGAAAATTTTATCGTAGCATTTAATTTTCTGTTTACCGTATTGACAATTTTATCGTATCATTTACTTTTTATCGTATTGAAAATTTTATCGTATCATTTACTTTTTATCGTATTTACAATTTTATCGTATCATTTACTTTTCTGTTTATCTTATTGACAGTTTTATTGTATTATATACTTCTTTTCCATCGTATCATCAGATCATGGTAATGAATTTATTTTCCATCGTATCGTCAGATCATGGTAATGAATTTATTTTCCATCATATCGACAAATCATGGTAATGGATTTCTTTTCTATCGGCTTGTCAGTTCATGGTAACAAGTTTGTTTTCCATCGGCTTGTCATATCATGGTAACAAGTTAGTTTTCCATCGTCTTGTCAGTTAATGGTAACAAGTTTGTTTTCCATCGGCTTGTCAGTTCATGGTAACATGATTGTTTTCCATCTACTTTTCAGTTAATGGTAACGACTTTGTTTTCCATCAGCATGATAATTGATTGTATTCTTTTACTTCGTAAGCTTGTGTTTTTCTTTAATACTATCTAAAACCAACAATTACCTTATGATATCCGGCAGGTACATTTTTTTAAAAATATTTTTTTTCTTTAATCCTATATTTTGATCTTATTTCTTCTAATCTCAACCGTAGAAGATCAACAATCACCCTTTTTTCCACCTATAAATAGCCCCCCTCCCAAACCCACCTTGGTTTTTCAGATTTTTTGGCAAAGCTCTGATCCACCAATTTAAGGCATCGTACGACCTTTCAAGCGGCTTCACCTATATGTCTCAGTCCTCTGCTAATACTCCGGATGAAATGTCTTCAAAGACTTTTACAGAGAAAGACTTTTTTAGAGAAATGTTAGTTTCTCGTGACTTTTTTGATTCGTACGATTCCACAATCAGAAGAATCATTTTGTTTCAAGGTTGGGAGCATATATGTGTTGAAAAACCAGTATCTCAAGATCATGTTATTTTTGATGAAGTCACTCAGTTTTACAAAACTTTATCGTTTGATAAAAATATGACAATCAACTTTGTTGTGTACGATAGAAAGATTTCTATGTTTGTGAGTCAAGAAGCTCATTTTATGAATGTTCTGATAGAAGGTAAATCTTTCTGTCCATCTCATAAAATACCAGAGGAAGTTGGTACATTTAACAAAGAGAATGATGAAAAGTATTTGTTTATAATAAATAAAGAAAAGAGGAAAGTAGCTCATCTTTCTCCGGACAATAGGTTTGTGACTCTTTGGATGCAAGGCTTTCTTATCCCAAGGAAAGGAGATAGAGAATCTCTGAAATTTTCTGATGTTTTTATTCTTGACTATCTTGTAAATATGAGAAAATTAAATCTTATGGGATATGTTTTTGAAACTATCAAGAATGTTAAGATAGGAGGAATTAAGTCCCAAATGATTATATATCCAGCTATTCTTACAAAATTCATTCTCGAGAGTATGAAGTTTTGTAATATTCCTTTGAAAGGAAACCTGATAGATTTGAAGCCCTTCGGGTTTAGTAAGAGTACTTTGAAGAAGTTGAATGTTTGTTTTGACCCGAATTCAAATCATTTTGTAAGAGATTTAGAAGCAGAATCAGCTCAGAATCAATCGGCACCTATTCCAGCCAAATATAATCCTTCTGTTGGTGTTACTCAAAAGTCTGATCCTCAAACCAACTCAAAGACAAAGAAGAAGCTAAAGTACAGTAAGGAGGTTTTAGGAAAATGAATAAATCATAAGGAACAGAGAAAGGAAGGTGATCCAAAGTTTGGTCTTGACCCAGCTGAAGCTTTTGCAGAAATAATAAGGGTAGAGTAAACCCTTCAAGATGAAAAGAAAAAGAAGACTATTTTGAAAAGAAAGGCTCAAGACTTTGATATCTCTAAAGTACTCAGAATGGTTGAGGATGCTAGTGCTCAACTAACGGAAGAAGCGCATCAAGAGCCCATCGTACAGACTCTTCCAGAGAAAGAAAAAGGAAAGCATATGTTGCAAGAAATAGAGGAAGTTGAAGAAGAGGAAGGATATTTTCTTTTAGAATTCCTTCAGAGTTTGAAAAAGAGTAGAGAATAATCTTATCAAAATCAGAGTGAAGGTATTCAACAAACTCCTCATGTCGATCAAGAACCTATTGAAACTTCTGAAACTCCAGATAAAACACCCCCTCAGGCAAAGCAAGGTGCTCAATCTTCTCATACCGAAAAAGTTATTGTCATTAGTGACAAGGAGAAGAAGAAAGAAAAGAGAAAGAAAAAGCAAAAGGAAAACAACCAGTTGTTGACTCAAGCCGATCAAATGAATTGCCTTCGTATGATGAGGATACTGATTCAGAACACACAATCTCTCTCAAGAAGAGTGATTATATTGTTCATCTTTTAAGAAGGGTTGAAAAGACCATTCCTTACTTTCCCAGGCTGGAAGGAAAAATTGATTTCATTACTAATAATCAGAAAAAAGAAGTTTGGTTCTGTAAGAGAATTAAGAAAGAAAGTTTTGTCAGTTGAAGCCGATTTGAAAGTTCTTTCTGAAACGTCGGCTGGTCATAAGAAGGCTTGCAATAGGATGACCAAGTGGTCATATAAAACATAAATCTCGGTGAATGACAATGAGATAGAAATTTAAGATATAAGGAGGTTATCAAATGATCTTCTGATTTCTTTCAATAAGCTTTAAAAGGAAACGGTTGAAAGGATGAATCAGGTAACTCATGGAGCTGATATTCCTTCAGTGAAAGAATTGCAAGAGAGAATTAATGCTTTTCAGTCTGAATTATAAAAGGTTTCATCTTTCAAAGATGAAATGGTTTTGTTGAAGAAACAAAATTCTGTGTTATCCAAATATAACAAGAATCTACAAGACAAAATTGATACCCTTGAGGAAGTAATCAGAGTCCAGGAGGAGACTATCAGAAATCAAGATCAACATTTTGCTGACCAACAAGAGCTTCTCATATCTCAGGGTGATTCAATCTCTGAAGACAAGAAATAAATCAATAAGATGAAAGTTGTTCTTCATGAGCTGATAAAGAAGGAAAAGTAAAGAGAAAACAAATGACTATTGTATTTGTTTTTCTTTTCTTATGGAACCTGTGTTCTGTAATGACATTTATGTTACTCTTTCTTTTGTCCTGCATTTCTTTTATCTAACTTTTTCAGGCATCCCAAGATTACCCCATTCTTTTTGTAAATCACAAAGGGGGAGAAAGTTTCACAAAGGGGGAGAATGTTTTATAAAAGGGGAGAATGTTTTATAAAGGGGGAGAATGTTTCAAAAAGGGAGAATGATTTAATAAATTACTTCGAAACCAAGGAAAAACTATGAATACAATCTTTAGGAAAGTATACACCTAAGGGGGAGTTAGTTGTATTCAAATTCATATTCTGAATAGTTTCCAATAACTCAAGGAGAGATAAGTATTTCTTGTTTTGTTTACTTTGTGTTTTGTGTTTTCCAAAAAGGGGGAGATTGTTGAGTCAAAAGTTCCCTTTTGACTTCTATATCTTGTTTTGGAAATAAAAAATGTCTTTTTAATCATACTGACATTGTCAATTATATCGTACTAACTCTATCAATCGTATCGTACTGACTCTGTCAATCATATCATATTGACTCTGTCAATCGTATCGTACTGACTCTGTCAATCATATCATATTGACTCTGTCAATCGTATCGTACTGACTCTGTCAATTGTATCGTACTGACTCTGCTACTCTTACTTTCATTACTTGCTTGTTTTGGTACTTAGTCAAAAACACATGTTTCATATTAATCGTACTCTTGTTTATCATCTTCATATGTCTTTTGTTTTAACCAATACGATGTTGTTGAGTTAGTTACAAACTAATCAAAACAATGTCGTGCTTTCTGTTTCAATATAACCGTTATAATACCAGGTGTCCAAGTCCCTCCAAGTTTTTCGGAGAAGTATGACCATTGGAGGAAATGTGACCGTTGGAACCTGAGGCCTATAAATAGGTGGTCATTTGAAGCCGAGAAAGTAGGACTGTGAACGCGTGTGAACAACTGTGATACTTTGCTTCTATCAAGTTCTAGAGAGAGACGCTGTGACTTCTCTCATGCTTTGTGCTTTGTGCGTCCGATCATCGTATCGAGGGATTTCAAGTAATTGAAAGACAGAGGTGCCGATTACCTACAAAATCAAGGGCTACCAGGGATAGGTAGACAGACGTTCCAATCATCATATCAAGGGCTTCCGGGGATAGGCAGACATACGTTCCGATCATCGTATCGAGGGCCGTCGGGGATAGGCAGACGAACGAACCGATCATTGTATCGAGGGATTACCAAGGTGGTGGTAAGACAGACCTCTTATCCGAGGTGAAAGTATAACCCTTCTATTTGGGTAAAAAGAATTGTAATACTTTTATATTTCCACTACTATTTGTATTATAAATGAATTTGTATTTTTTCATTTCTTCATTACACTTTCAATTGTAATTGTATCAATTACAATTATTCTATTACATTTTGTATTAATAGATTCTATACGCTTTATGGTAGAATCTCTCACACTTGTTTTACTATGATTATTGTATTCATCTTGAATATAGTTACTTTACTTTTCTAATAGTATTACATTTCTTCATACCTTTATATTCAATACAATTGTAGATGTTTGAATTGTATTAGTTTAAGATCTTTTAAACTAATCTCTTTAAGTGTTTAAACTCAATGTTTTTAAACATACAATTCACCCCCCTCTTGTATTGTCCCATCTAATATACATATACATCTACATTTTCAATCCAAAATTTTACTTGGTTCACCCTCATTGGGTTAAGACCAAGGAACATGAAACAACAATGTTCAAATGTAACAAATCCAATAAGGCTCACTGTTAAAATACAAGGTTTAGGACAAATCACTTTTATTCCTAGTATCACAACATTTTCAAGGTTTAGGGACAGCTCACTGCCTTGCCAAGGGTCAATCACTAACTCTCTTTCTATAGATCACTACTGATGGAATTAATCACATTCTTATTCCTCCATTTATCACTACTCTGGAGGGTATTTACCCAATGTTTACAGACATGCAGGTCCCTTCATTTTCAATAATGAAAACATACTCAATTGTAGATTTTTTTTCTTCATGTTCTACTTTTATACACTTGATAAATACCACTTTACCACAGTTCGCTAGGAAAAACTTTCTAACATTTTTATGATGCACACTCCCTCATGAATATCACATCTTTCATGAAGCTCAACCATCCTTAATGAAGAAACCGCATTTAACAAATCATTCTTATCCTTCATAAATCACCCAAATTCCCCTTTGTCAATGAACCCTAATGTCACTTCATCATTATCTGAAATAGGGTAAATAACAAATATCAACACATTAGGTGAAAACACATCATACCTCTGGGAGAGGGGGTCCCACATCCACAATTTTTCATGTATAGGGAGTCAACAAAACTCGAAGATCTAGTTTATGACATACAAATGATTCTTTGGGTAAGGAATTTTTTCAAAATGCCCACAACCAGTAGTTTTATAGGCACATACTAAAAATTCAAAATCCCATGTTCCTTCTCCTTCAAAAAATGATACTTGATTTAAATGTACATTTTCCTTTAGTGATGGAATATATTTTTTCTTAGATTTATAGAACATGAATTATCACAATGGATTTTGATTAGAGACATCAATTCAACTCCTATATCATCAAGTTTCTACTTCATCCACAATAACTGCATATAATCTTGTGTATCCTCAATATATTCAGATTCTATAGTGCTCAATGAAATGAAATCTTGATTTTTTAGACATGAAATACATAACATTGTAAGATAGAATTCCCCACTTGATGTTGATTTTCTATAATCTGATGATCCAACCTAGTCCGTATTTGTATATCCCAATAACTCTTGCTTATATTTTTCATTATACAAAAAAAAAATCCCCCTTTCCCTTGATATAACAAATTATTATTTTCACTACAATTAAGTGTGGTTTCTTGGAATTTCATTGACACCGTGATATTTAGAAAGTGGAAGAACAATATCATGTCCTGTAACTGTCAAGTATAATTGACTTCAAATGACTTGTCTATATTCTATGACATTAATAGTATTTCCTTCATTATCCCATGATAGTTTCATATTGGTGTCCACTAGAGTTGTCATATATTTGGAATTATCCATTAAAAATCCTCTCAAAAACCAACTTGGAATATTTATATTGGGAAATGAATGTTCTATTATTTCCTTATGTCACCTGTAAACCAAAGAAAAATTTCCTTTCACTAATCAATGACATTTCGAATTAACATTTCCTGAATTCTGTGAAATGATTACATTGCGCTTCATCCGATCCACTAAAAATTATGTCATCAACATATACAAGCACCATCATACATTGATGATTATCATTTTTGAGATATAGATTGTAATAAACTCCACTTCACTGAAAACTGAGCTTCTTAAAAAACTAATCTAGACTCGAATACCATGATCTTGGTTATTGCTTCAACCCATATAGCACCTTATTCAACTGAAAAACTATGTTCTCATATTCATTATTGAGAAAACATTTGGATACTCAATATAAAAGTCTTCTTATAGAACCCCATTCATAAATGTTGTCTTGAAATCCATCTCAAAAACAACGATATTTGTTTACACTGCTATGTCAAAGGGTAATCTGATTATCTCTTTCCTTGAAATAGGTGAAAATGTTTCCGAAACAATGATACCCTTTATCTAGGAGTGCCCTTTACACACTATTCATTATTTGTTTTGAATCCATACACTTACTTCTTTCACATTATTGTGCAAGAACCATTTAGTACCGATGAATTTTCAATCTGTTGGTCTTGAAACAATCTTACATGTATCATTCTTCTCTATCTAGTCAAGATCTTCATTTATAGACTGAACCTAGTTGTCATATCTACCAACTTACTTAAAATATTTAGGATTTACCTATAATAAGAACAATTCTTTCTATATATTCTTCATCCTCTTTGTCTGTAATGGTGATTTCTGTAAACCAATGATGTTTTGTCTATGAATTTCAGTTTGATTCTTCAGTTTTCATAAAGATATTGATTTGAATTTCTCATTATCATCATCAATATCTTCTTATGAATTAGAATTTTCCACTTCTAATCCCTCGGAGGTTCTTACATCATCATCACTATCCTCCTGAAAATGATCATGTATTTGCTAAAGATTATGTTCATTCTATACTATGGTGACATTATTTCTCCCAACTACCTTTCTAAGACTCTTATTAAAAATTATATATGATTTATTTTTTTCTGAAATTTCCATGAAATATCCCTTCATATTCACATGATTGAAATTTCATGCGTAGTTCCTTATTGAAAATAAATAATTTACTTCTAACGATTAAAAAGTATTTCAAAGTTGGATTATTCCCGTACCACATCAAGTACGAACCCTTTTATCACTTAAAAAACAACAGAACCCTATTATATATGTTGACCAAAGTCAAAACAAATTCTTTTTTTAATTTCTCTAGGTGGTCCTTTTCAATAAGAATTTTTTGGACCATGATGTTGATTATCTGATTTTTTCTCTCAACCACTCCATTTTTTGAGGAGTTCTTACTACTGAAACTTTATGTCATATCTTGTATTTATCAAGATAATATTCTAACAAGATATTTGTGAATTATATACCATTATCAGTATGAAACATAATTTTTATCTTCCAAATAATCCTTTCAGATTCCGTCTAATGTTGTTTTATGAAACCAAATACATTATACTCGTGGGAAATGATAAAAACCCATTAAATCATACGAAATCCATCAATGAAAAGAACATAATAACTTTTCCCATCAATAGATTTGGGTGAGAATGATCCACATACATCTTCTTGTACCAATTATAATAACTCTAGTTAACATCTTCTTCTTTTCCTTGTACAATTTCCTGATAACCTTACCTTGTTGACAAGAATTAAACATTAGATTACGATCAGGTGATAGATTAGAGAGATCTTGAGTTTCATCACATTTGAACAGATCTTCCAGGTATGGTTGGCATAGATAGACAATCCATTTATGCCACAACTTATTTTCTTCCTCTCTAGATAAAAAGCACTTATCTTCTTCTCCACTTATAAGGTAAATATTTCCCTTCATTCTTATTCCCTATACAATAACCAAATCATCTCTTACTTTGAAGATACCCATAATCTTAGTAACGTTTATAGCATGCCTCGAGTCACATAATTGACTTACACTAATAATTTTGTGACTGATACCATCAAAAACTAAGACATCATCACATCTCAATTCTTTTCGCCCAAATTTGGATTTTCCTGAGACAATAATCTTCAAGCATTCATCATTTCTAAAATTGACAACACTTTCAATTTCATTTTTTATTCATGCAACAAGATATTTATTACCTTTCATATGGGATGTGCATCCACAATCAAGAATCTATTCACCATAATGATATGATACTTTAAGGGAAATCTCCACAACCACTTCCTTCTCATCTATTTTATTTTTGATCTATTTTTTTGACTTTATACTCAGAATGGAGTGATAGTCTTGATCTTTCAAGGAATATGATGGACCAACTTCATCTTTCAATGATGGAAATTTATTTTGCTATTTTATCTCATTTTATGATACATTAAATTGCTTCTTATTCCCCTATTCAGTCTTCTTCAACACATTTCTATGCATTGTTGATGAGAAATGTCTTACCATGTGGTCGAATCAACCACACCAGAAACAATGTCTATAAAATGATATCTTTGAATATTTAGTTATGTATGAATACCTATATTGGTCTTGTTCCCTTTAGTACCACATGGCTATGGAACATACATTTTGTTAGTGTCCCATCATTCCACTACAATGACATCTCATCTGATGTGCATTCTTGTGTGTTAATATTTCACTACTAGTTTTTCCTTGGGTTATCTAAACCTTTTGATTTTGATTCATACCCAAATCAATATTCACTCTCGAAGAAGGTTCTTGTAGGTTAAATTTAACCATGAATACTTTTTTTATTTTCGATCATGCCCCATACCAACCATAACATTTGGGTTTGACTATTGTGTATGTTCTGTTGGACCTATATTCTCCAATTATATATTTTTTGTTTCCATAATTTTTTTATTTCCTGATGTTATACCGAGTGTCAAGGGTTTTTATTAATCCTTGACAATTCATCGAATGCTGATGAATTTCTCTTTAAGTTCTTTGATACACATGATTTGATCTTTTCTAGTGTTATTAAAACTACCGATTTCTATTTTCTATTTTTTTGACTTTGATCTTCTACTCAACAACCTTTTCTGACCTTTCTAGAATTGAAGACTTAGATTTTTTAATTTCTTCATTCGGCTTAGAATTATCTTAATTATACTACTACATATAAAGTTTGGCATCATGAACCAAATTTCATTATTCATTTTGTCTCTCCAAACATCTATCTCTTCTAGAGAGGATTCTGATTTAGCATTCATATCCACTCTTCCTTCAAATTCCTCTTTATCATTTTTACTTTATTCCTTTTTCTGGGAGATACCAAAAATAACCACCATATAATATTATCCATTATCTTTGAATATCTTTATCTCATAAACAGTAGATTCTTCTAAACTGTCATCTTCTTTTTAAAGAGGATTCCCATTTTTGAAGAAAATTCTCTTGAACTTTTTTTACCTTTCACATAAGCCAAAGAATTCTTCATGGTAATTTCTACTTCATCCTCATCATCTTCTTGAAACTTCTTTGGGAACCTTGCTGCAATATGTCTAACCATTCTGCATCAAAATCATACAAGTGGGAGTTTCCCTTTTAAATTTACTTTTCATATTTGACGATTTGAGGAAAGGAATGACATCACCTCATATGTCACTTCTTCTTCCTATCCATCTTCATTGGTGAGATTTTTTATGGCCTTGAATTACACCTATTTAGACTTCCCCTTTTCCACAACATCGTTATCATCATTTCTCATTTTATATTTGATAAGAGTACTATAAAATTTATTCAATTTCATCTCCTTTAGATCTTTATCTTTCAATATAGAAACATTCGAATCGAACTGAGGTGGAAGTTTTATTAAGATACACTTAACAATATTTATATCTTCAATAATTTTTATAATACCATGCATGTATTCCATAATAATATTACCCAGTAAAAGAATGTATCAAATGACTAATTATAGAAAATTCTAAGATCCTCATACTTTTTCTATATAACCTACTACTTTTCTTCTCTAACTTTTGAGTCAAACTTATAAATATTTAGTCACTTTTCCCAAATTTCAGGTGATGACTTACACGAAATTACCTTAGTATATCTTTCATTAGATATGGATACCATAAACCATTGATTCTTTTTGATTCAACATCTAATTCCCATTGTCCAACTTTTAATAAAGCACCATTTTCCATACAAGATGAAATTCTTTATATCATTGTGGTAAAGAAATTTATTCCCAAATATCAAAAGTAGTGCTGCATTTGATTCTTCCATAATGGAATATTGTTTCCATAGAATATTAGAATCCCTTTATGATTGATAAAATCCATTTCTTCTAATGATATAGAACCAATGAATTTAAACCATTCCTTACGTTATAAATTGTTAGTCCAACTAGGTTAAATACCCTCACCGGGGGGGGGGGGGTGAATCAGGGTATAACATATTGAAACAATATCCTCTTCAGATATTGTTTAATCATTAAAAAAACTCTTCTCTATCTTTTCGAAAGAAAATTATGGACAAAATTGAAAGAATTCATGTGAAAAATAAATTTTACTTGGTTCACCCTTATGTTGATATGTCTAAGTAGTATACAACAACAATGCGCTGATGTACCAAATACAATAAAAATCACTGACGAAATACAAGGTTCAGGCTAGATAACTTATATTTCCTAGATCATTGCCTTTACAAGGATTAAGGATAACTCACTCTCTTCCCAAGGGTCACTCCTTGACTCTCATTCTATGGATAACTGTCAGTGGAAATTATCAACTTCTTCCTCTTTTCTTTCTCATTACTCTAGAGGGGATTCACCCATAGTTTATGGACATGTATGTCCCTTAATTATCAATAATGAAAACATCCTCAATTGTAGATAGATGATCTATTGAAGTTCTACCTTCATCCACTACATGAATACCAATTTACCATAGTTCACTATGAAAACCTTTCTGAAACTTTTACAATTCTCACTGCCTTCGTTAATCTCACCTCTTTCATGAATCTCAACCATCCTTCATGAATAAATCTCCTTTCACGAAACTTGATTATTCTTTACAAAGCACAATAACTTTCGTGAAGATCACTAAGACTTATTGAAGCTCAACACTATCCGTAAACTTGTTATATACTTCATGAAATTAATTAATATTGATATACATAAAATTTTCAGTCATATTTTATAGAATTTTTGAAGAACCTCTCATAAAAAATATTATTTCAACAACACCCTTCGTGAATCACCTTCACGAATCCAAAGACTTAGAATCTTAATTAAGTATCATTACATTTCTAAAGGGGGTAGTGGCTTATTTATAACAGTTTACTATTATTTCAAAAGATTTCATAAATTTCATCACTATTTTACAATTCTATTCCATTTTGTTCATCATGCTCCATGTATTCTTGAAGGAACATGGGAATTCCCCATTCACGAATCTTCTGGTAGTCGCGAAGATTACTGTAAAATATCTGCGCATTCATGATTCTCATTCACGATGACCCATAAATTTGAAAAAGTAATTAGAAAAACTCATTCTTCATGAAATTCATTCCTTTCCTATATTTTTTCAAAGAATTCAAGAAAATCCTTTCTTTTACAATGATACCGATCCTACAAATTTTGGAGCCTAAAAATTTGGGAAACACTAGAATAGGGTGTCACCTTATGTAAGAAATTTTATATACCCCTTAAAGGGAATACAATCTTATGTATTGTATCTCTGTCAAAACACCATGTCAAAAATATCTTTGGAACATCACAAATGACCATGTAAACCTACTTTTCAAGAAATAAAATCAACTGAAAAGTACTACAATGTTACCTTGAGGGATTTTTCCCAATATCTAGTCATTAATTCAATAATATCAAACAAAAATGTTTATTCTATTTATATGAATTCCTTTAAATCATGAAATTTTAGTAGAACTATTCAAACACCACCTCAAAGCATGGAAGTAGAGTTGTCATTGAAAATGGAAAATGGAGAAATTATTACATCCTGAGTATATAACTCCCCCTATAAGACTTTGTGCAATGAACATACCATGGAACCTTGTCATACCCATTTAGTGAAATTTGATGCAATTATAGGTATGTTTTGTCCCTCCCTGTATAGAGACAACATAAATTTCCATGAGAAGTAAATCACTCTCCCTATCCTGAATCGACACCCGATTTTGTATAGGTGTAAGGAGGAGGATGAATCTTATTTAACACTATAATCTCAAGAATAGATATTATTTCCCTGCGATCAATCATATCTAGATAAAATGATTTATTAAAAGGAAAATATTACTCATTAATACATGTCCATTGTGAGGGAATATGCAAATGTGTTTCCCAAAGAATTTCATAGTATTCCTCCAAGAAGAGTGGTTAAATTTTCAATTAAGATCATACTTGAGGTATTACCATTATCTAAGACTATATATACTATGGTAGTTATATAACTAAATGAGTTGAAAAACAACTACATGAGAATCTGGATAAAGGGTCCATACATCCAAGTGCTTTATCATGGGGTGCACCAGTCCTCTTTGTCAAGAAGAAGGTTAGTTCAATGAGCCTTTAAATTAATTATCATGAGCTCAATATGGTCATGATAAAGAAAAAGTGTCCTATTAAATGGATTGATGGCTTATTCTATCATAAAATTAGAGAACAATACTCTTCCATAGTGGATTTATTGTTAGTATATTAAGAAGTTTGGGTCAATAAAAATGATATCTCCATGATTTCTTTTTGTTAATGGTATGGGAACTATGAGTTCTTAGTAATTCCATTAAGAATAAAAAATTCTCTATCATTATTCATGGACTTGATGAATATAGTGTTTATATATTACCTAGAAAAAATTGTGGTAGTATTTATAGATGATAATCTAATATACTCTAAAATCAAGGAGGTGTGTAAGGAGCATCTAAGTACTGTGCTAAGGACCTTATGAAAGGATAATCTTTATGAAATGTACAAAAAATGAGATTTATGGTAGAAGGAAGTCTCATTATTAGGGAACATAATTCCAAGTAATGATATATACATGGAACCTTAAAAATAGAATCAATTTAAGGATTGATGAGGCCAATATACGTAACAGATATTCATAGTTTCCTTGGATTATTTGGGTAATATCATCAATTTTTGATAAATATCTAGTGATTTTAAAACCATATAATTAAGATAACTCATAAGGTAGTCGTGTTTTCTTGAAATTATGAATATTATGATAGATTCAAGGAGTTTAAAATGAATTTTTATCACTGTACATGTACTCACACTACCCACAAGAAAAAAAAAATCATAGTATTCTTCTATGACCTTTAGAAGGGCTTGAGATGTGTGTTAATGGTGAATGAAAAAGTGATTGCCTAAGATTCCAGGAAGTTGAAATTTCAAAAATAAAACTACCCAACACATGAACTGAATTTGGCTACAGTGATATTAGATTTGTAAATATGGAATAATTATCTATTTGGGGAGAAGTTTGAAATATATATGGATCACAAAAGCCTCAAGTATATATTCACACAGAAAGAGATTAATATTCTCTAATGAAGATGGTCAGAGATAATCAAGGACTATGACTGATCAATTAACTACCATCTTGGAAAAGTGAATAAAGTGGCAGATGCACCAAGTTGAAAGGATCCAACAATTTTATCATTGATGAGAATTGAGAAGGATCTTATCTTATTATACTAGATGATGATGGAAATGGGAATAATATAGGAAGTAAAATCATGAATACTTTTCACAAATGATTGATCAATCGTCTCTTTTGTAATAGATTATGGGTTCTCAAAGAGATGATGTGGGAATTAAAAAAAAGTGAAAACTCTAATAAAAGGTAAATAATTAGAGTTAAATTTTAAGGAAGGAGTTGTATGATTTGGGTCATGACCTTGTGTACCATAAAATCTAGATTTAATTCAGGGATTTTTTGGATGATGCACAATGTTTGACCTTCTTTATCCATCTTGAATGGAAATAGATATATCTATATTTATAAGTGCACTATTGTGGTGGATCATCTTACAAAGAATACACACTTAATTGCTATTTTAGAGGATTTATCACTCGACTAACTTACAAGGGTATACATCAGAGAAGTGTTGAGTCTTCACATAACACCATTATCGATTGTATTTGACCTAGATCCAAGATTTACCTAATAGTTCTGGAAGATTCTACATCATGATATAAATACTGAGTTAAACTTCATCATGACTTGTCACCCTAAAACTAATGGATAATATAATAGGAATATCTAGCCACTTGAGGAAATATTGAGAGCATGACCGATTGACTTAAAATGAGGATGGCATCAACATATTCCTATAGTTGAGTTCTCATATAATAACAGTTTCCACTAAATAATCCAAATGGATAACTATGAATCCCTTTATGGGAAGAGGTGCTGAACACATACATGCTGGGATGAAGTTGGGGAATTAAATCTACAAGGTATTGAAATGGTTTAGGAAATGTTGTAAAAGGTTAATACCATTTAGTATCACATCAAGGTTTCTCAGTGTCAATAGAAGAGTTATGCTAACAATATTTGATGAGACATATAGATTGATGTTGGAAAAAAAGTATTCCTACACATATACTTATGGAATAAATTCATGATATTTTTGAATAATGGGAATCCTAGGAAAAGATACATCTACACTTTTGAGATCCTTGATCGCATCATAGCGGTGGCCTATTCACCAACACTCCCACCCATCCAATCGAAATTACACGATGTATTCCATGTATCCCTATTGAAGAAGTAAATTCTAGACCCATCACATGTACACAATCAAGAGGTGGTACCAATGGAGAATGAACATTTATATGAGGCTAATATAGTAAGGATCTTAGATCATAAAGACAATGTTTTATGAAATAAGACAATTCACCTGGTCAAAGTGCCGTGAAAAAACCGCATATTTGAAGAAAAACCATGGGAACTAGAGGAAGCAATGAAAAATATTATCATCATATATTTTATTGTGTGAAAATAAAATTTATAGGGAGAAATTTGTGAATGGGGGAAGATTGTATGACCTAAACTTTTATAAATAAAATTCCTCTTATAATTTAAATTAAATGCATTATTAAGTACTATGATTATAGAAAAAACATGAAATTATTATTTTCTGTTATATCCTATCATATTTAATACAAAATTAAGCATCATTAAAGTTGATAATATATCCATTGAACAATGATTACATCATTATTATAAATATATGGTTTAAAAAAAATTAAATTGACAAAGAAAGAAGAAGTAATGGCCTCAACCAGTAGGATCATACCCTATGAATCCCATTTATCAGAGACCCTAATGGAGATATAATAACAAGTATTTTTCCTTGACCAATCCCAATACGAGATCTGAAAACTTAATCACGAGAAAAAATATTTAAGGGAAAAGTTCAAGCTAATCAAGATCACGTCCCAAACCATGTACAATGATCCACCCCATGAAAGTCTATCCATAGCACACCTTAACTTAAGAGAGTTTTATGGTGTATTAAATGGATATATATTAATAATATAGTAATGTAAATGTGTATAATTTATTTTCAATATAATAATGTTCATATTTTCTTATTATCATTACTTTATAAATGATTTGGATTTTTTATACAATAAAATAATAATTTTATTTTCAGGTAATGTTAAATTTTAATTATTGAATTCATTTTAACAAATTAATTTATTTTTAGAAATAAATAATATTTTAATAAAATATTTTTTTTAATAATTTTTACTAAATATAAATTATCATATAATTTTTATGAATTCAAAAGTAGTTTTTATAAGGGTTTAAATTTTTTTATTGTCAACGAACCCTGCATTTCTCAATAAATATATATTCTTATTTTAAAATTAAGAAATCACATATATAATTTTTTTTATAAATGAATCTTATTTTTGGAATTCTAATTTTGAAGTTATCTAATTGTGAGTTTTTTCATAATTTTTTATGGTATTCGATTTTTAGGTAAAAATTATATTCTGTATAAATACACTGTGTGTATTATGAAATCAAAATTATAGAGAAGTTATATAATAAGTACTATAAAGGGTATCCAAGATAAAATATATTTTTCCCTTTAAAATGATTTTATTTTATGTTTATTTTATTTATTTTATATAGCCATTATGAATCCTCCGAAACTTATAATCTATTTTGAGTTTTTAAAATAATTTATGTAAGAGTATGTCTCACTTACACGTCATCAAGGGTATTATTTTATTAAATTAGGTCCTTGTACTTATAAAATAACGAAAATCACTCCCATTTTCGAGATACCATGGGAGAAAACCTGGTTAAGGTTTTTAGTTTTGGTTATTTTATTATATAGAGTCCAAAACCTAAGTTTGAGAGATGTTAAAGAATTCCCCACTCATTACCTATATAAACCAACCCAATCCCCCATTTATATTCACTAAAAATCCTAGGAGTACATACTTAATCTTACCTTAGATCTTTATAGTCCTTTCAAGGTGCCCCCAATTCCTCAATAATCCCCTCCCAAGGATTATAGGCCACACTCTCAAGTTAAGGGATCCTTTCCTTCATCTCTTTATTAAAGTTTATTCCTTATATTATGCCTTATATTTCCAATTCATATTGCTAGGATATGTTTTTACATGTACATATTACTTTAAATTTTATTTCCAAATTATTATATACCCCTTTCTCTCTTATCAACTGATTTTATGTTTCTAGTGCGGCTATTAGGCTTCCATAATTCTACCATGATTTTCCATGCCAAACGATTATACAGTGAATACCTTTACCCATTTCCTATCAAGGGTGTTAACATTTATGCACATATACTACTTTTATTAGGGTCTTATATGTATTTATTCTACACTCCTAGATTTTGGAATAAAATATTGTGATGAATGAGTCCATGTTGTATGATCTATGTGACACACTTAAGCATGAATATGAAATGAAAGTGATGAGTGCGCAAAAAATTATATAGTGATCCAATGTATTGGGTAATATTTAGTCTCATGAGACATAATTATGAGATAGAGGGTAAACCTGATTCCTTTATGTAACTTTTTCTATGATTATGTCTTGGATGTTATCCTTGGGATATTTTAATGATATATTGTTTTAATTGTTTCCATATTTCCCATTTTCCATTTATTTTATTATATATCTTGCCTCATTGTTCATGATTATGATTATCCCCCCTTTTATGTCACATTGATATTACTATTTTTGAACATTATTATTTTCTTCATGTTATACCATGTTTATTACCTTAATGGGATTTATATCTCACCCCTTTCTTATGTATGTCCCCAGGTTATCCCATGAAGTTTTATGTATGAATGAATATTATGAACATGTTAAAGAGGTGTTCAATAAATATGATGTATTTCTTGTTTTAAGTTGTTATGTAATGCACCTAATTCAAAAATACACTAGACTTATTGATCCTCTAGGTTTTATAATGTGTAATTTTATTTAATATATCATGAATTAACGTGTAATAAAGAGAATGGTTGTCATAATATTGGCTTGGTGTGATTATCTAGGATTCCTTGAGAGGATTTTAAATATTTAAGATCATTGAATATGAGTTACACACATATACATATATATAAATATATATAGGTACCTTCATTATATATATTCACTAATGAAAGTGTGAATATATACATTGGTACATGGGTTTTTTTATATATGTATAGGTTCATATGTGTGTAATTTTGAAGTGTGGTTTTGAAACTCAAAACCTTTGGGAAAAATTTTTTTCAAAAAATGGAAGCATTTATTTTAAATTTAAAAGAACCAAATAAAACATTGAAATGATTTATTGAAATTAAAAACCCATCTTAAGGAATGCCCCCATGAATTGGATATGTGATGTATTTGTTAAATGTTTCATTATTGATAAATGTATGGTGAAGAGGATTGTTATTTATTTGTGTGACTTGGAAATGGACTGATCTTAAGGTGGGAAGTAAAAGGTTCTAAGGAGGGTAGGATTTTCTATAAATAATTTGATACTTATGTATATTATATCTTTATAAAACTCATCTAAATTTATTTTTCAGGGGGAGAATTGGGTATTTAGGTCAGACCCTAGGTTCACATGCTGCACTAGTTAAGATTATGCACTAATTATAGCCTTGAGTAGATAACTTAACTTTGCATAGGATATGCCACTTGATTGAACTAGGGTGGGTGTCATTTCATGTTTGGGAAGTGTTTTATGATATATAGTTTATGTAGATATTGATTATGTGAGATGTATTATATGTTAGTCCTAGGATGTTTCGACCATAACCCTAGATACCATGACACAAATTTTTCACATACGCTATTTTCCTTTGTTTTCTAGTTTGTTTATAAAGTGAAATATCTAATTTTACTTTATACTGAGAGACATATTTTATAACTTTTTATAATTTAAAAAAATATTTTAATTGTATTTTATTATTTGAAAACTAATTTTAAAAACATATGGTAGGTAGTTTTTCTTAAAATGGAAGAATGTTATTTATTTTTCTTAAAAGAGTACAAAACCATATTTTTAAATGTATTAATTTAAAAATAGCAAGATTTGGATTTTTCTTTAAAGGTAGAGAATATGGAATGTTTATCATTTGAATAACTACTAGGAATTTAATTTCTTAGGCCTATATTCTCTATCAATTTTTCAGTTTTAGGTTCCTCCCTAGTTTTGGTAACTCATGGAGCAAGCATTGTTCCATGGTTAGTGGTGACATGAAAGGTTACATTGATGTATGCATGGTTATATTTCTTTCCACTACTATTATTTGTTTTATTCTTGGTTTTCATGTTTATTTTAATATTATTTATGGGATAAATCAATCACAATTGAGTTATATTGGATTTTCGACACAAGTTTCCAACTAGAGAGGATCAAGAACACCTCTCGGGTCTTATTGTGGGCTAGATCAGGTGACCGCTTCATGGTCGACTCTGATTGGCTTGTGATAGTCATTATTTATTTTAGAGATATGAACTATCATTTCCCAAAGGTTGATTTCCCTATCTTGATACCCAAACCATTAATTGATGTAAAAATGGGGGTTTTAATCCATTTTCTTTATGGATGTGTATTTTGGTAATAACTAAATCCAAATGGCCACTGAATATGAGGCCACTACCTTTAGGATACCCCAAGGGTTATACTATTACCAAATGATGGCCTTTGGATTTAATAACACTAGAAATACACATCAACAAACCCTGCACTATATTTTCAATTCATTTCTTGGTTATATCTTAGAATTCAATTTAGATTATTTGGTGGATAAATCTCAACATCACTATAATCATCTTTCTGACCATGAGATAGTATTTATAAAACTATTAAAAAACATATTAAATATTAACCCATTAAAATGATTATTTTGTGTAACATGAAGGAAAATAATTGGCTTCACAGTACACAATTATGATATCGATTCGAACCCCAAGATGACCATATAGATACACAATATTCCTCCACCTAAAAACCTCAAAGGATTAAAAGAAATACAGGGGTGTCCCAGCTACATTAGGAGATTCTTAGATATTATCACCTTAAAGTTTCATCCTTCTATGATGTTAATGAATAATGGGGTCACCTATCACTAGAATAAATATTTTTCCAAAATTATTTGATGATCTTAAACATCACCTTCTAGACCCACCAGGCATGATGCCTTATGTAGATGTAAAACCTCTTATCCTCTCTGTGGAAACTTTTAGGTGATCATTTCTAACTCTCCTTTCTTAGATGAGTGATGAAGTAATGCAGTCTCTATTACCTCATCAAGATAATTTTGGATACTAAGCATCAATATTAATATATTGATATGAACTCCCTTTCATTGATTTTCATAGTGAAAAAACAAGTCACTATTTTCAGCAACACGAGTACACCTCATCCCTCGTATTTACCCACTCAAATATATATTTAGTTAACCATTTCGAATAAGGTGTTTATCATGATGAGTAGTCATTATATATTAGTTTTATATATGGTTCATGTCTCAAATGGTGATCAATGTAAAAGTAGTAGAATATTTTCTTATAGTGCAACATATTCCTCAAAAATCACTATTGGAATTATAGCTTCCTGATAAATAATTCTTCTTTATCCATGGAACCTACCAATAAAAGTAAAGGTACATTAATTATGACTCTATAAGACCAATAGTTAAAAGGATGATGAATAAAAATCTCTATAGGTTCTGTATGGGGATTTTATTCATATACCTAGAAAAATAATGTTTACCTTACTCCTTCAATATATCAAAATGGTACACTAAGAATGAGAAAGAACAAAGATCCCGGATTATAGGCTTAGAGTTGACACAGTGAATTCTAGTGTCCTGATTAAATGTTAATGGAGATTTAGAGTTAGTGAGGAATAGGATTAATGGTGACTAATCTCTCAATATGGAAGATTGGATTTTCTTTTTTGATTATGTAAGAGGGTTGATGGATAGATCCACCACAAAACCATTACTATCACACACCCCAAGATAACCAAATAGTAGATGAAATATCTAATAAAAATATGAATTTTATAGATCCATATTAGGATTTCATAGTTATTAGAATCAGACATCATATGGAGATATCTCTATTTATCAGTAATGATATAAAGGGAATCAATTAGATTAATGACATTATAGATCTAGGGGACCCCTTACCCTAATTATCTGATGCCACAATTGGATGGATATATCCCAAAATATACTAACTCCAAAATAGGATCCTTCTATTTGATTGATCTAATAATGAATAGATATGTTAATGGGTATACAATTTTATCAACTATGATAGGATGAATTTCTAGAAGGTTTTCTACAAATGAGTCTTTTATGGAGTCCTCTTCAAGAAAATTAATGGAGGATATATCCTTACTATTATATTGCAATTACATACTAGTGTTTTCATTTCCTACCAGTTATGAACAATTCTATTCCATCAAATAAGAATATTTAGATATTTATATCCATTGATGATGCATGATTGGATGGTGTTCACAAATATATTTCATGTCTATTGGGTATATAGAAACTTTATTCATTAACAAACAAAATTTTTCACACTACCAAATAATCTTTTCCATTTTCTATAAAGGGGATAGATATTAGGATTCTATAACCACCATCCATAGCTAAGTAGTTCAATTTTTTTCTTAATACTGTCAATTCATTATCTAAATGGGTCTATGCATTTTTATGATCGAAAGAGTAAGTAATTATCTATAATAGGGTGTGGGGGGGGGGTGAATTATAATTTAAAAAATAAAAATAAAAATATATTTTTCCTCTTAAAAAAGGTCATCAAAAGAATTCTATGTATGTTTTATAGAGGATATCAAATAGAATTTTTAGCGATACTATCTATACTCAGAGGAAGAAAATTTTATTACATAAAAAAGTTTCCTTAATTAATTAAAAATGGATTAAATAAACTCATAAAAACATGTTATAAAAAATGATTATAAATAAGTGTAATGTATATAACAAACCCTAAATTTAAACATAAGTGTAATGTATGTAACAAACCCTCAATTTAAGTATCTATGGTTTTCACCTAACCAAAAGATCTGTCTTTTTTACAACAAGAAATCCCTTAATATGAAGATCAGACACAACTCTGTCTTTATATCCTTGAAAGCCTTCAATCAAAAAGATTAGACACACCTCCGTCTTTCTATACATGGAAGCACTCAACTATCAAGATAAAAATAATAATTAAAACTCATAAATGTTTAAGGAATTTAAAAACTATCCTCTCATAAATGACTCAATTAAAAGACTCCAGAGAATATTACACTAAAGTAATCTCAAGAAAATAATATTTTATGAACTCTTCACAAAATATTTAGATAGTGTTGGTAGAAAAATATTCCTCCTCCTCAAACACCGCTTCTATTTATAGGAAAATTTATAATGGTAACATCCAATAATATTATAGGTGGTTGAAACATCCTTAAAGAAACTCATTATTTACTTGAAATAATTATACTTATCATGTTAATCTGATGCTCATAAGTTTCTACACCATTATAGTGTATCTATATTTCTTATGAATGGAATAGAAATTATTAATCATGTAAGAAAATATTTATTCCTACGATGAATTAAATAATTTTTTTCTAATAGTTTTGATATAACTATATCTAGTGGAATTCCTTATAATTCAAATTTTTTTTAATTTAGTAAATATTTTCCTAGTGAAATAAGTGATCATACATCCAATGTTATAGATCATGTACATCTGATTATAGAAAATAATTACTTCTAGTAAAATATATTTATGTAGAAACATTATTTGAACTAGGGAAGAATAAAAGTTAGTACAATATAAAATTTTAAGGAAATGTATTGCTATTTTCAAAATAAGTTTATAATGTGTTGAAATATATACTTTATACTCAACAATATAACACTGTTTTAAAAACACAAAAAAAACTTTTAATAGAGAAAAAATTTAAGAAAACTTACTCCCCCTATCTTATACAATTTATATTTTTGACTATTTATTCATATATTCTTTCTCCCCATTGTTTTGTAGTTTAGAAACTTCATTCTAGTCCTTTAAAATATTTTACCATACCCTTTTAAATATTTCTCCTAAATTTATGTACTTGTATAACCATTTATGATTTTTAGAAATAAGGACTTATACTTTTATTAAATTTTGCCTAAAATGTTAGGGAAAAAATTACATATAAAAATATATATACAATAATCCAAAAATTTAATAAACTCATTCAAAGATTAGAGAAACATATAAATTTGACCAAAGGAAATAAAAACCATCCATTGAAAAAATTATTGAGTTTTTATAAAAAAAATTCAAGAGTTCATAAAAATATTATTCTTTCTTCGTAAGGTTTTTAATGATAATATTCATCTTATTTACATATTATTGATATTTTTATAACTCTGATAACTCAAATTTAAAATTTTCAGAATCATATTCATAAAATTGAATATAATTATTATAATTCTTCATTTTAGGATATCTTCTTCTAAATTTTGGACTTTATAACTTTCACAGTGATTTTATTATAAAACAACCATGGTCTTATTTATATTCAGTACTTCTTCCCCCAGACCCCTCCATTTTATATTTTCATATTTACTTGCTTCTTTAACATCAAATAGTATCTTAAATTTAATAAAATAATATAAAATTTATTTAATATTATTTTTGTATTTTTAAAAGTCATCATCTTTATTCACAACACCATTTTAAGATTATAAACTCCCCATGAAATTTTAGATACTTCTCCACCCATACTTCTTTCAATATTTAAAGATGATTTAGATGATTCTTGAATTACATATATTTATTGATGAAAAACGTTTTATGTGTTCCTAATATAATTTATAAGTTATTTCAACATCATTATTTCATATTTTCACCTTCCCTTGAAATATTTAAATTCATCCTCATTATGAATAACATGCTTAGAATGTTGTTTCACTAAATTTGAATTCTATAAAATATCAATTATACGTTGCATATACATGCACCTAGCATGAATATAAGGAAATTTTTTAATGATTACATAAAGATGATGAATTACCTAATTTTGGTAATTTAACATCATTTCTATTTGCTGAATAATTTACTTGGAATAGAATTTGAAGAATCAGAAGAAGAATTTGGTAGAGAAATCCCTGGTGGCCAATAATATTCATCTTTTTTAAAAACATCACAGTTATAAAAATCCTCCAAAACATTAATTTACTCAACACAACAATTGGATAAAGGTTTGTTCAATGTTTTATATTTAGAGAGTTTTTCATTTTATTCTTCTGATGATTATTTTATTCTAGGATTTTACAAAAAACACTTTTAACTGATTTTATAGATATTGAATTTAAGTTGGATTATAATAAATCTTCATGATCTAAACTAATTTTTAGTTCTTATATAATTTAATATTTATTACTTAATTTATTATTTTTTGGATCAAGTGTTAAATATTTTGGAGCTGAATATTGTATAATGTTTTCCTTTTCATTATTAAATTTTTTTGAACTACTAAAACATTCCTACTTATATCCACTACCAATGGTTAAATTAAAATAAGAAAAAATTGTCCTTCCAAATGTTCATATTGATGTTATTCCATAGGAATCGACACAAAAGCCTTTCTTTATGTTGTAGCTTAAACTATTGATTCAATTTTCTATGTTTTTTAAGGAAATCCTTAGAAAACTTTTGTGGATTTTCCTTTTCTTACTTTATATTCTTCTTATATACCTGTGAAAGATCTTGATAAATTTTTTTTGTTAAGGGATAATGCCTCTAACTTATGTAAATAATAAAAATAATAATCTGGATTCTTGTCTTACCTATTCTTTATAAAAACAATAACATATTCATCTAGAATTTTTTGTCTTTTTTCCTCAGCAAATGAGGTGATTTTTGAACTTTCTTTCTATTCATGTTTTTTCATTATGGTTTTAAATATGTTATTTTGATGTATCTTTGTCAGATTTTCCCAAAAAAGTATTTTGAGTATAATCATAGACCAACTTTATCAGTTTAATTATCTCCTCTCCAATAAGTTAAATATTCTTTCTCACAGTAGTTTCCACATTGTTGGTTTTTTCAAATAACATAAAATTTACCAACAAATGTTTGATAAAATTTGGATAAAGAAGAGCCTTAGAATTTTTTATCCTTTCCTTATAATCTTCAATAATATTTATCACATAATTCCCCAAATTTAATGATCTCATGTTGCACAAAATGTCTTGGACATATACATATTTCACTTTCAATATGTCCCTCTATACGTTTCTACAGATGATAAAATTTGGAACCCAAATTGAAATAATTCTATTTTCTAGACTAAGATAGAAAACATTTTGGAATTTAGAATATGATAAAAATAGGGAAGTTTTAGCTTTCATCTTATCAAAATCACCATGCTTCTTAGGCAATTTATAGGTTACTAAATTATCTTCTCTTTCCAAGGGAATTTGAAATATTTAAATAATTATATTAATGTTTAAATTATTATATTTTCCAAAATAATTGCAATGAAATAAATTAATAACCATATTCTTCACTAAAATATGCATATGTGTAGAAATATATTACCGATATATGGTGATATAAGTCTAGTTCATATTTTTATACACATATTGTTTCTCAGCACTGGAAAACTATTGGAAATTTCTGTAAAGATTTAAAATTATCAAACTAGTATATATATATCATTATTTCCTTGTTGTACATCCTACTAGAGAAATAAATTGAGGAACACATTTATTTAGACAATATAAAGGATCATCTCAAATACAAAATATCAGATGGATGAACATTATAAGGATGAGAGATCTTGTTTGAAGAAGAATGAAGAGAATGAAAGATAGACCACCACGAAAAATATAGCCTCTAGAGAGACAATTCATATTCATCTGATCAGATGGTTTAGAATGAAACACTTAACTGGATCAATGGTTGACAAGAATCCTAGGATTATTGATTTTTTTCTACACTCTTATTTTTTTATTAGTTTTGATAAAAATTTTATCGGTCAAGCATTTTGTTTAATAAAACCATAAATTTTGTAAAAAACCTATATTAAGTATAATAATCATTAAATTAATACAATATATATATATATATAAACATAATATTTAGAATTTACCTCTGGAGGTTAGATTTATAAACTTACATTAAAATGATTATTTGAAAAAAATAAACTTATTGGGTTTTTAGAAATTTTAAAAAAAATTGGAAAAAGAAAATTTATTTAAGGAAAATTTAACGAATATATTTTTGGAAAATTTTGTAAAAAAATTTTCAACTGAAAAATTTTTAACAAAATTTTAACCAAAAATTTTCTAACAAATATTTCATTTGAAAAATTCTTGGCAAAAATTTTAATAAAAAATAAATCTAAAAAAATTTGTCTGATAATTTCTTATTCTTTTAAAAATATGTATTATCTCATTATTAAGGATTTAATTGTTTTATGTATATAATTTAAAAAAGAATATGATATTAATGGAATTTTATACTGAATAATCTAATCATCTATTTGATATATTCAAATCCTACAGAATTTCAGGGTTTTTAAAATATCAGGAAATTATTCTTGAGTTCCAATGAATTGAAATATTATATCTCCTTTTTGTTTGTTAAATCAAGAAAATGATGTATTATATCTATGTTATTATATCTTTAATGATGTTATGGGTTTTTTCAAAATTCTATGACACTAGTGATATAACAAAAAAAATTATTTTTGCTAAAACTCATGCCAAAGTACGTCAGTGTGTAGTGCATCCATAATACTTGAGCACAACAACTTCCAGTTACAAAATATTATACATATATAGTGGATAGTGCTAAAAAATGTTTTTTCTTACAATAAAGATACGCTAAAAAATATTTTAATAAATGAAAAGTAATATATTTACTCTCTCTAATAATTTTACAATAAGAAAAACCATCATTTAAAAAAATCATAATCATTTCTTGAAGTAAGAAAAAACTAAGTTGCATAGTTCCCTTAAGATAATGAAATATTCTCTTTATATCCATAATATGGGATTATTTTGGATATACTTGATATCCTACACACAAAAATATAGAAAATATAAAATCTAGTTTAATAAAAGTAACATATAATAAATTAACGATCATTTCTCAAATTTTTATCATCTGGTTTCCCTAATTAGTCAACATCTTTAGTTTATGATGTTTTGATAGGATTACTAATAAGTTTAGTATTTTCTATCCAAACATTTTAAGAATATATTTTGTATAATATTTTTATATATAAAAGTTCCTACTAGTTTTTATGAAATTTGAAAACCAAGGGAAAAGGTTAATTTACCCATTATGCTTATCTCAATATCATATGTCATAATATTCACAAAGGAATCAGTAAGATATTTTTTAAGTTGAACCAAAATTAAAGTCATTGACTTAAATTTCAATAAATATGTAATCTTTAAAATAAATTATTTAATAATTTTTTTAGATCTATGGTATTTTCTTACAAAAATCTAGTTAATCTATCCTACCAGGTTCTTGGAAATTTTTAAGTCCTAAGAGTGTATTAGTAATTATAAAAAAAGATATAAAGATTTATTGTTTTCAAAACTAGGTGGTTGTTCTACATTAACTTCCTCTCGTACATATTCAATATTGAATGCACACATCACATACATTTGAAAATTTAGAAAGTTAGAAATGCTGTATATTCTTGAAGTATATGAATAGCTTCATGTAAATATAATAGAGAATATGTTTATTGATAGTCTATTCCTTATTATTATAACCCTTTGAAAAAATTATAGATTTATTTCTCACAATAATTCCATTTTCGTCACATTTATTTTTAAAACCCATTTTATACTTATTATCAAAAGATCTTTAGGGAATTATACCAAAGTCAAAACATGATTCCTCTCAAACTCACAGAGTTAATCCTAAATTTATTTTATCTAATAATAATCACCTAAAGATTTATCAGGAGTCTTTATTTAAAATCACAATTAGAAAAAATAATTTTCACATTCATTTATTATGAAACTGCTAGTTTTAATTGGCTGATCTACATCACCAATGATATTATCACCAGGATAATTCCAAAGAATTATCTAATTCCTTGGGTTTATAAAATTATGTTTTACAATAATAGGTTGAATTTATTATTTAGGTAAAACTTCAGAAATAATTTTCCATTTTTTCTCACAGAATAATAATTTTCTTATATGGGTTTATTTTTATTTTAAATAACATCTCAATATATAGATTGAGGTTTTTTGATAAAAAAGGATATGTTTCATTAAATTTTACTGGAACTATTTATTCACTAGTACTATATTTTATTTAAAACTCTATATTCATTAGATATTGGAGAATAACCAAGAAAAACTCATTCATCAAATTTTGGAGTGAATTTATGTAAGTTATCTTTAGTATTCCTAATAAATTATTTTCATTAAGAAACTATGAATTAATAATATTTTGGATTACTTCCTTTCCAACAATCATAATTTTTTTTATAAAATGTCAAACTAAAACATGATTTATAATAAAATACAATTGATTAACTTATTCATCCCTAACATGTTTATAAAGTGTGTATTCAATCAATATGGTTATAATAATATCTTGAAGAACTCTATTTCTTCTTACAACTATACCATTTTTATAGGGTGTTCTAGGAGATGAAAAGGTAGGTATTATACCTTTTTTAATAAATAATGTTTTAAATTCAAAATTGAAAAATTCTCTACCATGGTCACTATGAATAGTTACCAATAGTAGATATTTATCATTTTTATGATGGGCTACAATGTTTTTAAAACACAAAAAGTATTCTGAATTTTTAGTTAGAAAACAGAACAATGTATATCTTGTGTAATCAACTACTAAAATATATACTTAGTATTTTCCATGAATACATTTGATTTGAGTGTAACCAAATATGTATATGTACACTAAATATAAATAATCACAAGTTGTAAGTTCACTATTATAATTAAAACTTGAACTATGTTTCTTTCCAAATTGACAAGGATCCCAAAGTTTATAAGAATTAAAACTTTGTTCAGGAAGATCTCTAACTAGTCTTTTTTTAGAAAGTGTCACTAAAGTTATAACATTATAGTGTACTAAAATTCTATTCCAAAACAAATATTGATATTCTATTACAGTAAGGAAAGGTAAATCATTACTATTAAGGTTTTTTAATTCATATTTGTAAACATTCTCATTCCTATCTGTAGAAAGAATAAATTAACCTTCTAAACATGGAATATTACATTTATCATTCCTGAATTTCACAAGGAAAACTTTATCACCTAATTGAATTATGATAATGAGACTTTTCTTAAGTCATAAAAAAAATAGAACAGTTGAAGTTAATGTTTTTTCAAAAAGATAATTATTACCTATTACATTGATTTCTTCTTGAGAATTATCACTAAAATTGACTTTGTATCTTTTCAAATTAACCACATTCTGAAACAAATTTCTTATATATAATCATATAATAAGAAAAACCACTATCCATGAAAGAAATATTATTTCTATTTTTATTTTTCTTATTTTCATAAAAATATAAAAAATAATATTTTTGGAACCTAGACTTACTTGGGTCTAGCATTGTTAGAAAACAGAACATTAGAAATCAACATATCTCAAACCATTCTCTATTTTACACTTGTCAAATATTTATGAAAGTAATATTTATAAAATAAAAAAATATTATAATTTATTTAAAGAAAACATATTTTTCCAATTTCCACCACTTTTACATTTAGTACAAAAATTTCCCTTTTTGGAAGAAAATAAATATTTTTGAAAATAAAATTTTATGTTAGTAAAACTAATGCTAGAAATACTTCTATGAGGATTAATTTTTTTGTATATGTTATCATAATTTTCTTTTTTGGATGAAAAGTTGGATAGTAGCTTGTTTAGAATCAAAATTTTATAATTTTATTTAACAAATAAATATTTATCCTCATTTTTAGAATTAAAACTAGATTTATTATCTTATTATTTAAAATGTTTAGTAACATCTAGGGAATTTTTTAAAATCTTATAATTTTCATTGGTAATATTTTCCCTGGAATTTTCAAAGGGTTTATAAAATTTACTATTTTGTTTTTAACAATATAGAAAACCTAAAAAATTCTTCAATTCTTGGTAAAATATTATCATATTTAGATGCAATAGAATTTTATTCTTAATCTAAATTAATATTTCTCCAAAGTTACAATTAGATCATCTAACCTCAAATTTTATATTTTCTTAGTATCATCACTAAATGTAATCTTTGATTTTCATTCCCTAGGCATAATCTAAATAATATATTCTACCAAAATTTCTTCAATAAAATATTTATCTCTAAGTGATTGTATTATTTTTTCAATTTTATCTAGTTAGAAAAAAATTTAATGATAATCTACTCTATTCATTGGTCTTCTGATTTTAAAAACTTTTTTTGTATGAAATTGATTGTCTTTAAACTTTTTCCAAACACCGTTCATAGCTTCAAAATAAGAAATATTGAAATTTATGTTTCTTTTCATTAAGTAAAATAAAGTTTTTCTAAATTGATAGTTATTATTGTATTATAACTTTTTTTTTGATTTTTGAAGGTATAAATGTCATTTTATTGAATTTTATAGGTACAAATGGACATTAAAAAATTATCAATTCCTATGTGAATTAATGTTTTTAATATGATCTCTCAAATACTCAAAATCAACACCGTAAAAGATTGATTACCTTCTTGGATTGAGATTTTCTATAATCCTAATATTTAAACCTTCCATATTTATTAAATAAGAAATAATATTTTATACTAACATGTTAGTTTAAAAGATTTATAAAAAAGAACAAATGATAAAAAAAATTTGTAGTTTATAAAAACTAAAAAATTATAAAATAAGTAAAACTAGCTATGATACCAAATATAGGATTAAAATATTAAGTAATTACCTGCAAGATGGGAGGGAGGGGTGAGTTATAATTTATAATATAAAAAACTAATTTAATTTTCTTCATAAAAAAGTTTATTAGGTGAACTCATTGTCTGGTGAGGAAAATATATAATAAAAACTTTTCACTTATACATTATATATTCAGAGTTAATAAAAGTTTGTTACATAATAAAAAATTACTTAATTAATGCACTGTGGAATAAAAAAATCATAAAAACATGTTATAAGAAAAGATAATAAATAAAGTAAGAATTACTTATAAAATCCATATAAAATATTTATACTCTTTAACCTTAAGTGTAAGGAAGTCACAAACCCCTTAAATTTGAGTATCGATAGTTTTCACAAAACTATAAGTCCTATATTTCATACAACAAGAAATCCCTCGATACTAAGATTAGAAAAAACTCTATCTTCTTAGCCGCAACATACTTTAATCAGAAAGATAAGAAAAAACAATATCTTAAAATCTCTAGAATCTGTCAATCAGCAAGATTGGATACACAATGACAAAATAAAAAATTAGTAAGGAATTTACAAAATACACTCTCATATATTCTTTTAGAAAAATAATCTCAAAAATATAGCAGGAAATCACTCACAAGGTAACAAGATGTTACAAAATATTTGAATTAATTTTAGACATTATTGGTTGTAAAAGATTCCTCCCCCTCAAATGTTTATTCTGTATATAATAAAACTTCCAATAGTCATATCTATAAATCTTGAATATGGTTTCACTAGCCTTAGAAAATCTGCTTCTTTACTTGAAATAATTCTGATCATTATGTTCATATGATTCTAATAAGTTTCTCCACCATTATAGAATATATGGATTTCATATTGTTGGAATAAGACTTCTTCATCTGGTAAAATTATATTTCTTCATCTAATGAATAAAAAAGGTGTATGTCCGATAGTCATTATATAATTTTTTCTGATAGACTCCATTATAATTTAAATTTATATAATTTATTAAATCTTCATCTAATGAAGAGAGAAATCACCCCACCAATGTTATAGAACATATACATATAATTATAGAAAATAATTTTGTTCTATAAATGATATTTCTCCCTTAATAAAATTGTTTTTCTATAAAAATATTCTTAGAAATAGGGAATTAAAAACTTTTATAAAATATAAAAATTTAAGGAAATATATTATGATTTTGAAAATAATTTTATAAAGTGGAAATATATTCTTTCAGCTCAATGTAATTTCCCCCAAAGAATTTATAACAAAAGAAATCAATTTCATGAAGTATAATATCATTATTAGGTTTTATATTGCTCAGTCAATATTGAAATATAATAGAACCAATTTCTACACTTTTGAAATAAAACAGCTATATCCATAGTATAATATCTAGTATAAATATTCATTCTATTAAAGTGGTGAATATAAAGATACATATATTTAATAAAACTCTTTCAAATATCACTTAGATTATAGTGAGAGATTATCATAAATATTTTTTAGATAAAATTTTACATGCTTTTTGGGTTTACTAAACCATAACCCATACTACCGTATAAGCAACCCCATACTCACTTGTATATAAGACATGGGTAGTAATTACCAATAAGGTTCAATTAACCTCACATTGAATCACCATATATGATCAACTATCTAAGAATGATCAGTATCATATATACTTAGATGAATTAGAGTAACTCAATGAAAATAGGCTACACATGCTGCCAAACCATGAGATCTATTAAAATTATGTCATGAAAGAACTAAATAAAATGGTTTAACTCCTTATATTCATCCTAATAGATTTTTTCCTAACCTTAATAAATATCATGATATTAGTAAAAACCAACCAAATTTTGTGAAAAAATTAGAAGGACCATACCAAATATATAAATTTTACTTGAACACACCTTAATTAAAATCGACGGAGAGAATATCATGCCCACTAAAAATTAATGGTTTCTTATGAAATAAATTTTATGTCACTTGGATGGGTTTATACCATCAAATATTCATCCCTTTAAACAATATTACATAAATTTTCTTTTTTGATGACATTAAAACACCTATAAATGGTCTTAGTTATATGACCTTAAACTACAGGACATGATGGTTAATCCTATAAGACCCTAAACTACTAAGTGAGGACCAATTTATATGAAATAATTTTGACATTCGAAACTTGAGTTACACTTAGAGGTTCCCTGAGCCTGGTTGGCCACATGGCCTCAAGCGTGCCTCACCATATTTTAGAGGCTACTGACTACTAGCGAGGGTCTAGGGTGTGTACAGGGGGAGACTATTCCATCATTCAAGAGAGAAGAATAGTGAATATATGATGAAAAGTCAAATATAGGAATCCATATAATAAATGAATATGAAGTAGAATATAGTAATAATCATACAAGAATTAAACAATATTCAAAAGTTGTAACTAAATTAGAAACAAAATGATGATAATGTATGTCATGTCTCTAGAAATAAGGAAACAAAGTATACATGGAATAAGGCAATGCATGATATACAAAAGAATAAAACATATGACAAAAAATATGCAGAATCACGAGCTTTGCCCTGATCATCTTCTACCAAGGTCCATCCTAAAGAAAGAAAGAAAGATCAGGTGTTCAAAGAGGGATGAATCTCCTTTTCAACACCTTTGTATATATAATCTTCTTAGGTGCCAATGGCATCTTGAATAGGGTACAAGATGAATCCCAGTAGTCCACCACCAATAGAGTTTATACCATACATGATGTGAAATATAAAAAAATAATGTGAAGTTATATATGAAAGTAATATGGTATAGTAATTTAAATACCCCGATACCTACTCAGCCTTATTTGGCATCTGAACATGTAATCATTTAATTAATTATGTTAGAATTTATAATAAGTTCTATATGAGGATCCACGGTGTGACCAATAAATCCTCTAAATAAATTAATAATAGAGGAACCTAGTAAATAACCAAGGAATCTTTTATGATGATAATAATGAAAGATTATTGAAGGTATTAACTGCATCTTTTACCATAACAGTCAAGCCAACTCAGTAATAACCTGTAGCCTAGCTATAAGGGGTTTTATTGAAATCCATGGGGAATTAACCAAGTCATTCCACTCTAATATAATTCTAACCAAGTATAAGGATCTATTTGAAGGAGAGCAGAAGATAAAAAATAAATTGTCCCAATGGGTATATCTAGGGATCCACCTGTTCGAAGAAGTAAACATGGATCCAATGATTGTATCCAAGTCATCCTAACATCCGAAATATAGTATAGAAATTGTATTAATGTCTTATCGAGCATCCATGAGTAGACAAGGACAATGTTCCAAGGTGGGTGTCTCCCTTGGAAACTAACTCCATGAATCATAATGGTGTACTATGATTTATCAAAGAATTCCATTGATAATCCGTGGTCGTCTCAAGTTTGAACACTCTTATAATGATTAAAGGGTCCATATGAAATAAGCATCTTATACTTATCATTAACTAATTATGCCATGTAACACTCATTCCATTCAATAAATCAATTGGTTCATTTCATTACCTTTTATTAATGTGGAAAGGTATATAAAGGACATGAAACCATTTATCGTATAAAATACCTAATAAATTATTTGGTTCATTCCTTTAGCTTTCATAAGCATGAAATGGTGAGATAAGAACATAAAAACATATTCAATTCAATTATAATTAACTAGACCAAGTGATATATATAAATATATTTTACATTTTACAAATTAATGATTAATTGATTAATTTTGAAACTTACCTTAGAAGGGTTAAGTGATATATATGTTCTATCCATTAAAAAATAATTTATTTAATTAAAACATTTACCTTTATTAAGGACATGTTTAGCTCACTTGTACAGTGGAACATGTAAACTCTTTATTGGTTACAACAGAATAAACAAGGAAACACCCTACTTGGGGTGGTCGAAGTTGAGTTCATAACATCCATTGATGTGATGAACATATATATAAGGGGACATAGTATATGAGCACAATTATTTTAATAAAGACATATAAATCTAATAAGTGATAAACAGTGATACCAGCATGTGCACAATGATGACATCTTATAAAAAACAAGACCTAAGGGAAGATCCATAAACCACATAACGTATACCAAAAGAAATATCCTCATCCTATATCAGTATTTTGTTTAATTTGGATCATAATAAAACCAAAGAATTGTCTAAAACATATAAATTGGGAATATGATCATGCATAAAAATAGCATCATAGAGGGGAAGAAAAATGACAAACTGAGCTAGAGTATCTAAGCACTTGCCTATGCACTTCCAGTGTGATATAGAGATATAGAATTAGAGTCTGAACAGTGAAGGAATATCAAATCCATGATTTAGGCTAAAAAGGGTCTCCGAAACAAGAGGAAGGGAGGGTTTACGGTTCTGTACAAAAATAGTGGGGCCTTCCTCTTATTTTAGAAGAAGAAGTCAGTCATTTACATGGGGTGTAAATTATTTACACGTCATGTAATTATCAAGATATCCCCTCTTGGGAAAAAAATTTACACGTAGTAAATTTATCATGACCAAGACATTACATGTCATGTATCAAATACATGTGGTTTATTCCCATTATACAACATGTGATTGGTTTAAAACCAACCTACAACCTTCCAAACTATTACTTTCCAAAACAAAAAGACCCTCCATAATAAGTGGTTTCATATTTAATCCAAAAATTATATTAATAAGGATTTCAACTAAAAATTAAAAATATCCATACTTGAATAGAAAATAGGGTTCTTACAGTATCCCCCCAAAAGGAAATCCTCTCCAAGTTCACCTTCCAAGGGAGGTGAAACACTATCATATAATAACTACGGATAATGATAACGTACATAATCCTCCCACCCCAAAGTCTCATCTTGTACCCAACCATGCTGTGATAGAACCCATAATAAAGGGGAATACATACCTCATAAATCTTCCATGTTATGTTCAGTGGTGCATATATGATACTCCTCAAAAGATGCATCAACCTCTCTCTCAACATCATCAGGATCAAAAGTATGAGATCAGTTAGCTTTATAGTGGTGAAGCTGTGAATCATAGAAGATGCCATGAATGAAATGGTAACTATGAGACAATAGTAACTGATAGGCTTCCTAAATGTCTCTCTCCAAATTATAAAAAGTCCGAACAAAATGATGTAAAAGTTTTCTTTGACTTCATATCCTTTAATACCCAAGTCTGGGTGATACCAATAGGAAAACAAGATCCCCGAACTCAAACTCATGTGGTAATCGATGGCGATCAACATAAGATTGATTTTTAGAATGAGTAGTAGACATACGCTTCTTGATCAGAAAAACCCACTTTAAGATCTCCTAAATAAGACAAGGACCGAATAACATTGCCTCACCTACCTTTAAATATTATAGGGGTTTATGAAAAAACCTACTGTATACGGTCTTAAAAAAATATAGATGAATTGTTTCATGATAGCTACTAATATGGGAAAACTCAAGGAGTGGGATATGCTTCTCCCAAGGACCTTTGAGCTATACCCATGGTTTGTAAAATGTTATACCCATAGTTATGAACCATGGGAATAGGTTTATGGTAAAATTTCCACCATGTCAATAACCCTATACCCCGGGTTCTCAAGCCATGGCTATAGGATTTAAAAAAATCCTACTTCCAGATTAGAACCCTCAACCACCTCTTTATAATCGAAATGCCTAAACACTACACCACATGTGCTTATGTGTATATAAAAATATATTTACATATAAATATTTTTATAAATAATGGTTATAGTTAGAAAACTATGGGTTTAGGTTTTCCCGTATAAATAGTTTTTTCCCTTTGAAATTTCTTCCCACATTTATGTAAGAAATCTGTACCCATGGTTCTCAAAAACCATGGGTATATGTCAAAAATATACCCATAGTTTATTTGAGAACCATGGGTATAGTTATTGAAATGAACCCTATATCCATGATTCTTTAAAATTCATGGGTATATAGGGGGACCTATACCAACGATATTTGATAAAACATGGGTATAGGTTGTAATTTTCAACTTTTACCCATGATTTTACAAAACCATGTATATAGGTTCTAAAACAATCCCTATACCCATAGTTTGATCCAGAATTTTGGGTATAGGTAAATTCTCTATTAGTGTACAGTAATACATAGAAATATCATCCCATTTTCATTATAGGACTGGGAATTACTATAACAATCCAACAGGTTACTGGTGCTCTGCCTTCACCTATTGACATGTAGAACACCTAATGATAAAACCTACTATTTGATGTTTCATAATATGCCACCAATACTGGTTCCACATATCTCGATACATCTTGGAAATTCCTAGATGGACTTCCTACTAAGAAGTGAGAGACTCACTCGTTAGTTCCTCTTTCATATATGTAGGAATTCAGACACATCCATGTATAAATTGGATTTATTCTCTGTCCATAGACCAATCAAGAGGTGGGTCATCTTCTAAAATACAATCTCGGATAACCAATCCTTCTAAAGTTGAAAAATAATTTCTCTTCACTCTATCGAGGAGTGAAGAGGTAACTATCAAGTATGATATATAAAACTACTCTTAGCTCCCATGAAACTCCATTTTCAGCTTACAAAAGAGGGCCATCAATTTCAATTCATCACTCGATTACATTACCACATATTCCTGAGTTTTAGGAATCATTACATCCACTGCTGAATTTCAATTTCTAAGAATATAGATAATATCAATGGTGAATTAATAAAGGAATTCGACTCATATCCATTATATGATATTCAATTCATGCTAAAAAAGATATAATTGAGGCTCTTGTGTTCCATATAAATCACAAAGTGTTCACCCATGAGATAGTGTCTCCAATAGTGTGAGGCATGGAAAATTACTGATAGATTGAAGGAATCGGTTAGGTAGTTCCTCTTACGAGGCCTCAAATGATGAGATTATTACACAATGACTCTATTACTATGCATTATTATTTCACCCAAGATGATGCCTGATGCATCAAAGAACACTATACAACCTCTTCCAGGCTCTAGAATAATTAGAATAGGTTCCAAAAAAAGCCTTCCTTTTAGCTTCTGAAAGGATTTCCCGCACTCTATTGGCCACATGAACATAAAAAATTTTCTTAGAAGAACATTATTATGTGTATAAAGGCTTGATAATTCCTGTATGAAACACTTGTAATATCCTGACAACCCCAAAGAACAGGAAAAAAGAATATAGATAGGGGTAAAAAACCCTATTCCTCAAATCCCTGAAAAAAGACGGTGCATTTGTAAGACCAAACAACATAACATGATAATCATATAAGCTAAACCAACTAAGGAAAGTTGTATGTGGAATATATAACGGCCTAAATCTCACATGATGATAGCCTAATCTCAGGTCAATATTTGAGAATACCCTAACTCATTATCGCTAGTCAAAGGGATCATCTATTCCTGGAAATGGATACCAGTTCTTAACTATAATCTAGTTCAACCATTTTTAATCCACACATAACCTAAGGGTTACATCCACCTTCTTGGTGAAAATAATGGGTGAACCGTAAGAGGAAGTAATATGCCATATAAAACATTTTGCCTCATGATCCTCCATATATTTCTTGATCTCCTAGAGCTCAGTAGGATGCATCCTATATGGAGGAATGGAAATTATAGCATCTCATGGATTGAGATCAATCATAAAATCTGCCTCTCTCTGGAGGTAATGCATAAAAATAATGCAGAAAGAAATCCATGAAATGATCTATTATGGGAGTATAACCTTTTAGTTGTACTCCCTAATCCTCCATGAAGAGGCTATAAATCTGGGTGGCCACTCCACCTAGACTATGATTCTTTGGTCTGGGTATACCATCATGGACATCCCACACACCCTTGTGAAGATAACTGCTACCCTCTGGTAATGTAATTGACACCATACAATAATAAAAGTTCACGTAGTAATGATATATAACTAAAAGAACTATATGGGGAATGACATCGAAGACCATAAACTCGAGAAAAAAAGGTCCCATAATAAGGGATAACTAACAACCTCAAGGGGGGCATCCCTACATTGGCATATTCCCTCTGATCATACTCTCATTGGTGTATCCTCAATCATAACACCCAAATAATACTAAATTTTTATCATAAGACATTCCAAAACCAATAAGGAAATAATATAGTGAGAGTAACCTATATAGAATAAATAATATAGAATAGTAGCTGCTTATAGAATAATACCTCATATTATAGATGATCCCACACTCTGGTATTCTAGAATCGACTATAATTCATGCAACTGACCTGATCTTTGGCCCTGTGCTACAGCTAGACTACCATGAGTAGTCTTCTCTACTAAAATTGATAATATGAAGTCTAGATACAATGGAAATGACATCCTCCTTGGCGTATCTTACCAATGAAACTCCAAATACCTACGTATTATGGTGTAAAAGATTATCCCCTAAAGGTGGGGTAGGTGAAGAGCCTCTTCCACTAGAATAAAATAGAAAGGTCTAAAAAAATCTCTAAAGATTCCCTGTAAATATATAATTACAAAACTCCAGAGGGTATCTATCACACTAAGTATTGATATTCCATTTTTATCCGTAGTGATGGAATATAATAGAGATACCAGTGTGGATACTCTGGCTGCCACTACTCTGATGATAAACATCAAGGTAATAATTCCTACTAATGGAAGAACTATTTTCCTACCTTATAATTCATACTCTATGATAAGAACTATCACATTATCTCATGTTTCACTCATTTATAATATCCAGGTTCACGATATTCATAAAATAAGGTATGTAAAATACATTCACTTGAGTATGGATGGCATACTAGAGCCCATCATCCAAACATCACGATCATGAATGTTTATCACTGGATAGAAGTTGCGAAAAGTGTTATAGCTGAGTAAAATGTGATGAGTGTTCCATAAAAAACCTATAAATATACTATAGATTCTTGAACATTATGTACTGGTCATATCTCAATGTTTGATGAGTAAAGTGATCATAGAAGGTAGTCTGTAAGTCACCCCAGACCATGCCCTGATGATGACCATACAAGGTAATCATATTCCACCAGTGATTGGATGATTCATAAAGAATATAGGTGTAAATATTTACCATACTATTTATATATATCTCCATATTCTCATGGATAGATATAATGGACTCTATCAAAGACTCAACATACTACGAAATACCATCCCCGGAATATATGGGAGGATGTTGCTGCTGGAACTCATGGTTCAGATTATCCATAGTAGGTGTTGTTCATGGAGTAACCTACATGGACTACATTAGATGTATAATACCCTCATGAAGTCGAAATTCAGTTCCTAGTGTAGTTATAGTAGGTGGTGCCTCATTTGGAACTACAAGAGGAATCCCTAATAGCTTAGGGCCCACCACCTCTGAAGTGTGGTTGTCATTAACCTTATGTCACATGACATGAGACGTCATGGTGGAATAGCTCTAAAAATTCAAAGCACACACCTCAAATAAATATTTGAAAATTGATTGAATAACTAGAGTAAACATAAGGTAGGAAGAATGGATCACTACCCAAGGTATACTACCCTAACTACCTACTAAGGAGGCCAGTAATTGGTAAGTGTTTATGTTTTATTTGTCGGAGTTCCAGTACGTGAAATGTTTAGTCACAATTTTCCTTTTCATTTACTAGAAAACTTTTTATTTTTATAATCCCTGATTTACTTTTACATTTTACATTTTCTTATTACATATACAAATGTTGATAAAATGGATCATCATTTCCAATGAATAAGGTCCCATACACTTTATCACTTAAATCAACATCAATTCAATTTCTATTTGACAGTGTCTGCATTCGGTCTTAGAATGTAATGAGTAATATATAATATATATTATTTATAGATTACCCATTCATATCCATGAGGCCTCACAAACCTCATGAATTGAAATTGGAAATCATTCAATCATAGCCAAGAGCAACTCATGTAACCAGATTTACATAATTGACATGGGTAGAAAACATTTATTTAAGATTCCAACGTAAACCTATATAGTAAACAACTATTTATATTGAAAATGAAACTTTAAATAACCAAATTAATAACCCAAAAAATATTTTAGCATCACAAGAATATATAACAAAACCATTGATCACTCAATAATCACAAGAAAGAAAAGAAATGAAAACATTGAAATGATCCTGTATGACATGACATATGAATGAAATATGAATTATATGTGCCTATAATGATGAATAATTGATATTTCCATTCTATTATCTCATCTGTACATGAATAAATATCCATAAATCATATCAAATACCAAAATTCATGTACATCACCCAATAGTGAAAGGATATCAACTATAACCATAAAAATACAGAACATCAATTTCCCATTCCTAGGAAATTTGGTATTTATTCAGAACATGGGTTAGCTACTCCAAAGAATAGATTAAAACAAAGTTATATTATGTTACTAATATGCTATCAATTTTTCCAAACAATAATACAAAATAAAAGAAAAATATCTGATACAACTTTGTGACGTCTTAGACTTGTCTTCCACTCAGAGGTGCCACGAGCCTAGTTGGCCACATGTCTTTAAGTGCACCCCCACATACGCTAGAGGATTTAAACTAGTAGAGAGGTACTAGGGTGTGTATGTGGGGAGACTATTCCCTCATGTTAGAGTGAGGCATAGTGTATATTTCATTAACATATAAATAATGGAAATAGTGTAATAAATTGATAAATAATGGAATAAAGGAATAAAAATCCAATCACTAAATAATAATCAAAATCTAGAATTGAATCATACAAAAAATGAATATAATGTATTCCATGTATCTATAAAGAAGGAAAATAGGTATACATGAAAAAGGAAATACATGCTATACAAAAGAATCAAAAAAATCCAAAATCTATCCAGGATGTCGAGCACTGGACCAATCATCTGCTACCAAGATACACCCTAAAGTTAGAAAAAAAGATCTATTTTCCAAAGAGGGGCACTTTCCCTTGTCAAAAGCTTCATACATATTATATACCCATGTACCAATGGTGTCTGGGTTTGTGTGTGTGTTAAATCTTAGTAGTACACCACTTGTGATGGCTATGCCATCTAGTTTGTGAAATATAAACTGACAATGTGTAGGTATGTATGAATATAAGACAATATAGTAGTGTAAATACCTCGATACCGGATTTAGCCTCAACTGGTGTCTGAACATGTAATAATTTGATTAATTATGTTCTAGTTCATAATAAGTTAAGTAAGATGATTCAAGGTGTGACCAAGACACCATATAATAATAATATTAATAACAGAGGATCCTAGGAAATAACCAAGGCCTTATTTATGATGATAATAATGAAAGGGGATCCAAGGTTGTAACCAAGGCATCCTTGAACTCAGGGGTCGAGCTAAATCAGTAATAACCTATATCCTAGATTTAAGGGGTCTAAGTGTAACCCAAAGAGAATATCCCAAGGCATTCCACTATAATATGATTCTAACCATTTCCAAGGTAAGCACGAGATAATAAATTATTAGTCCCTAGTGGGTGTATCCATGGAACCAAAAATTCGAATATGTCTATATGGATCCAAGGAGTGTACCCAAGGCATATTAATATCTAAAAGATAATAAATAAATATTATTATGTCATGTTGGGAATCCACTAGATGTCATGGACCATATTCCAATGGGGGTATATCCCTTTGAAACTGGATCCTTGAATAAAAATGGCATCCTATGAGTTCTTAAGGAATTCCCTTGGTAATCCAAGGCTATCTCAAGTCTAAAAACACATGTAACGATGAAAAAGTGTATATGAATTATGCACCTTATACTTATCATTAAATAATTAGGACATGTAATATTCATGGCGTTTAATAAATCAATTGGTTCATCCCATTAATTTTCATTAATTTGACTAGGAATATAATGGAAGAATCCATTTATCATTTCAATTAAGCAATAATTTATTTGGATCATTCCTTTACCTTTAATAAGAATGGAAATGATGGATAAAGACATAAAACCATATGAAATTCAATTATAATTAAATAGGAAAATTGATATAAATAAATATATATACCATTTACCAATTTAAAGATTCATTGATTAGTTTGGACACTTAACATGGAAGTTTCAAGTGATATATATATGTTCTTTCCATTAACAATTATTTTATTTAATTAAATCACTTATGTGTATTAAAGAAAAGTCTAGATCACCTGAACAGTGGAACAGGTAAACCCATTATGGGTTCTAAAGGTACAAACTAGGTAAAACCATAATTTTGGTTGTCATAATTGATTTCATAACTAATAATGATGTGATGAGCCTATATAGATGGGTGCCTAAAATACGAGCACAATGATTATAATGAAGGAAGATTAATTTAATAAGTAATTTCCAATGATGTTGGTATACATACAATGAATACAATTTATAACACTTTGAGACATGAGGGATGATTCATAATACAACTATCATATACGTGTATCGCTCTACTCATCGAGTATCAACCCTTAGTATTTTCTGGATCGAAAGAAAACTAAATAATAGGTAAATTCCATGAAAATAGGTATTATGAACCTATATCAAAATAGTATCATCTAGAGGAATAAAAAATAAAAAATTATTGAAAGGATATAATCAATTATTGGAATTCTTATAATGTAATATACGAATGTGTAATCGTAGTTCAGATTGCGAAGAAAGATCAAAGCCGAGATTTAGGATTCAAAGGGGGATCCTGTATGAGTTTAATGGAGGGATGAGGTTCTGTCTAAAAAAGAAGGCCCTATATATTTTTTAAAAATAGAATTGTAGAATTTACATGGAGTGTAAATTCTTTACATTTCATATAATACTCGGGGTCTCCCCTCCTGGGAAAACCATTTACACATTGTGAAATTTACCTACCCAAGGAATTACACAACATGTATCAAACACAAATTGTGTATTCCCATCACAAAACTTGTAATTTGTTTGTAGAGAACCTTTATCCCTTATCAAACTTCCTTCCCCAAACAAAAAGTGCTTCCATAAGGATTGGTTTCAATTTTAATCCATAAATAACCTCAACAGTGGTTTCGACCAAAAATTAAATGGATCCATACCTGAAGTAAAAACCAGTTTCTTACACTAATTCACTTATATACGATCCGGGGTTGTATAAGAATCCCTAGTGTATGGGATTATTAGTTCACATTGGGTTTTCTCAAATAAACATACATTAGGATAAAACCATTTTATTTCCCATATACATGAATTTTATTGATGAAGAGGATATTATTAAGGAAAACATGTATCTTGACTACTATTATCACATGATATGTAGTGCCACACAACGGTCTTAACCCTAGTCCAATTTTAGATCTCACAAACTTCAACCCCACCCATCCATGTTTTTGGGGCCTCTCATTCACATCATGTCTATTAATGATCCTGGAATAGGATGAATTGATTTTCACTTTCCCATAAAAATGAGCTAAATATTTTTAAAATCCCCCTTACCAATAACTATGTATGGATTGATTCCCATTACATTAAGGTATATGAAAATATCTAAATCACTTATCTCAGATCCAACAATAAGGATCATATTCATATAAGTTTTCTTAGTGTGTGTCAATCCATCATTGATTTAGGGTTATCTATGTTAACAATATATTGATACCCATATAAAAAGATCTAGATATCCTATATTGGTGGTCAATATATGGTTAAATTTCATTTCTTTCCTTATAGTAGAATAAAAATTAACCTCTCAATATAAGAACCCAGATCTTCTTTTCATGTATGTTTTTTCTTTCTGGGTGTTTTTTAGAAAAGGAGGAGTTTTTGGAAATTTCTGAAGTACATGCCATTTACTCGGTTACCATGGGTAGTCATGTGTTGGCCGTGTAACAGACATGCACATAGTAGTATGTGGTGACTTGGAGACTGCCTAATGCGGAGGTCAGTTAAATTGAGTATACGTCATGTACTTATTAAGTACACGCCACATAATTTCTTTATTTTCATTAAACGGACCGGGGTCATGTCTTATTGGAAGAAGCGTCTTTTTCTTCACCTTATTCGACCGGGAGCGTCCGTAAGACACTGATTCTTCTCTAAGTCCCTAATCAGGCATCCGTTATACAAATCAACCACCATTGATTGCATTGGGATCACCAGAGTATGATTTTCCTTCTTATAAATATTTGTTTCCGGATTCCTTCTCTTTCAAGAGTAATCATTGGTAGAATGTTTTGGATGTTTTTGTAGATCTACTGCGTTCTAGAGAAATTTAGGGCTTGAGGATCACATATAATGATCCTAAAACACTGAGGTTGGTGGTTTGTGCCTTTTCGTAGATAGTATTTGAGTTATATGATCAAAAGTTCCCAATACCCTTGATGAGTTATTACATGTTTATGATTTTTAACCGTACTATTTCCTAATGTGCCTTGTTTGTTTGGATAGAGGTTAATTATTGTAAATAGGGTTAACTTTGATATTCCATGGATGTTTTGACCATGTTTTCTTGTTTTGACCATTTGTTCTAGTATTCCTATTTGGATGCTTTTTTCCCATTCCTAGTACAGTAGGATAGATTGATTATTTATCTGACATGCTATGTTGTGTTGTATATTGTTTATCCAAGTAGTTCTAGAGGTTCACTTTGGCTGCTAATTATCATTTGTATACATTTTCTTTATACAGGGATGCGGGAACCTGGTGTAGTGAGACCATAGGGGAAATTGACGTTGAGGGATTTCCCAGAGTGTCTGTTATATCAATCACACTGCGAGACCGTAGGTGGTGTTGACGTTGAATGCTACCTCAGAGTGTCTATAGTTACGTTACGAGACCACAAGAGGAATTGAAGTTGAGTGCTTCCTCAAAGTGTCTGTAGTTTACCATTAAAAGACTATAGTGGGAATTGAAGGTGAGTGCTTCCTCAGAGATTCTTTAATCACACATGACTATAGGTGGAATTGACAGTGAATGCTTCCTTAGAGAGTCTTTTTTCTATCTTTTCATGCATTGTGTACTAGAGGGGTTATGTTGTGAGAACTACCCATATGATTGCTTTAATTTGGGTTGGTTGTTTAAATATTTAAAAGTAAATTATTTTAAATGAAAATGTAGGACTATTTACTTTTGATTACTTCCTTTTTTATTACTTCCTTTTTTCATATTACCTACCATATATATTAATTGACTGTTAGGCATAGATATTTGGGTGGTTGCCTGCTGGGATTAGTCTAACACCCTACTTGGGTCATGATTTTGGGTCCAAAAAGGTTATATTGCTTCACGTATAGATATGGGAAAGAAACTTTCTAATTTAGGTACTTGACTTCTAAGGAGCTAGAGAGAATAAGACCAAGACGAAGCTCATGATGCTGTTGGAGTATTTATATTTTCTTTTTTACTTTGGTTTATTACTGTTTTCCAGCACTGCGACTTGTTTGGATGATTTCCAAGACATATGTATCGTGCATCATTTATATATGTGGGCTCTAGATGTTTATTACTTCCACTATTTACTTATTTCATGTTTTACTGCTTACACTATTACTATCTGTTTTACTTCCACTGTGTTACTCTGCCAATGAGGGCATAGTTTCTCCACTACCACACCCAAGTCCCTCGCTACTAGTCGGCAGCCTCTAGCATTTGGGTAAATATTCTTGAGGCCATGTGACCAATAGGGTATGGGGTGCCTCTAGGTGTCTTTTGAAACCAGGACGTTACAAAGTGGTATCAAAGTGTTCTTTTCTTCTTGGATTACTGTTTGGAGCCTATATCCCGTGATAGGAATGAATAATTACTTGTTACAAAGTTGTGTCTGAGAGTAGCTAAACCGTGTATCGGGAAAATCCAACCAACCTCGTTATTTCAATTTTTATTGATTTTTAGTTTTACAGTTGATTTGATTCCACTGTTGGGTGATTCACATTTTTTGTGCCATTACTATTGATGTTATTGAGGTTCTATTTCTATTTCAACCCGATGAGATGAGTGTAGGTAATCTCATGCATCATATAGCAACTTGCTAGAAATCACATGTCATGCATTCTTGCCTTGACATTTAGGGTACATTAGCAATTTTATGTTGTTGGGATAGATTTTGTGTTAGATATGCATGTTGTTGTGATAGAAGCCTTGATAGAGTATTTACGTTTTGATATGGGTACTGGTTTGTGTACAGTTTTGTTTAATTAACACCAAACTTTGGTTCTTGAGGTGTTATGGGCCCTCATAGACCAGAATTTGGTTGAGCATTAAAATTTTATTCCTGTTTATGACATGTAAGAAATTCCAAGATTTGATTTTCATGGAGTATGGGTCCTCATAGATCTAAATTTGGTACCTAAATGTTCATTTCTGTGTTTTTTGGGATTCCGGAGTAATTTATAAGGCTTACTGTCTGAAAAAACCCAAAATATACGGTGTGTAATATTGAACACATGCTGTGAGTCCTTCTGTTTGGGAAGGAACTGTGTGGTAAGGGACACAAGGTTTGTAAATATTTGGTAGGAAACACCTTGTACTAGATGTACACACCGTGTTTTAGAACTGTATAACCGACTGTGTGACTAAAAACACGGGTCGGTTGAATATTTTCTAATACACTCCGTGTCCATCTGGAACATGTAGTGTAGTGTAACTCAAGTATCTGGATGTGTAATGAGAAACAAGAGTAAGTTAAATCTTCATAGTACACATTTTGTCTTTCATGAACATGCCATGTAGGTTCAGCTATGTAACTGGCCATTTCACTAACAACATGGGTCGTTGAAGTTTGTCTAGTACACGCCATGTCTGGCACTAACACTCCATGTAGTCTAGTTTTAAGAGAACTATGTGGCTGAGCCATATAAAAGAACTCAGAAAGGGGAAGAAAATTCAAGTACACTTCGTGTGTTAGGAAAACACGCCATGTGTACACAAACAGTTTTAACAGAAGTAAATGCCCATGTGAAGGCTTAAGGGAATACTCCGTGTAGTAATTGTACATGTTGTGTATCCATGTTTTGAAAAACATGAATGCTTTATTTCTCTTGTTCCCCTTCTTACACTTCTAGTTTTCAGTCCTTGATAATTTTTATCTAAGGTGTGTACTTGTCCATACAGAGTCATGCCACCGAGACATCCTCTGGTTGTATGCCAGTTAGAGGGTAATGATCAGACACCAGACATGGCTGATCTGAGACTACCAGCATATCCTCTAGTTGTGACAGGATTAGCACAAGCTGTCATTCCAAAAATAGGTGTTGATGCACAATTCCGAGAGGGATTTATGAGGATGATCCAAAACTTTTTGGGATCACCGTCTTCTGCCTTGTCAATGGAAGAATTGAAGTGGAACATTCAGCAGTAACATCCTCCCACTTTCTTAGGGGATAGAGGACCCCAGGCTGCAGAGTCATGGATAGAGGTCATGCTGATGATCTTCGATCATCTGGAGATGGCTCCAGAGAGTAGGGTCAAGATTGATACATATATGCTTTTGGATTCTACCAATAGATGGTGGGATGTGATCTCACAGGCGGGACGCCAGTGGAATATGGCTTGGGAGTATTTTCAAAGAAACTTATATAATTACTTCTACCTGGAGACCTTGAGGGCCGATCGAGCCCAAGAGTTCATGAGTCTGGAGCAGGGTACTCTTTCTGTTATGTAGTATTCTTCTCGCTTCAGAGAGCTACAACACTTTACACCCTTTCTAAGGTGAGATGATTTGTTCCTAGAAAGGAAGTATGAGGATGGTCTCAGGCAGGACATTCAGGCTCAAGTGAACATCTTCAGATTGACTTCCATCACTTCTATAGTCAACCAAGCGCTGATCACAAAGCGTAATATGAGGGATTTTGGAGCTGTGGGATAGGGAGGTTCTGTATCCAGAGTTAGTGCTTCTCCGGCCGATAGCAGGAAGTGTCGTGGGGAGACTACACTTGGAGATCCGAGTAGGTGGGATGCACCATCAGGTAGCCAGGTGGTATGATACCAGTGTGGAAAGGTTGGGTATATGAGGCCACATTCCTTGAGAGACCAAGTGGAGTGCTGATCCTGTGATAAGATTGGCCATCTTAAGTTCTTCTATAATATCTTCTCACCAACATCTAGTGACAGCAGTTATTCTATGATTCCTCATTCAGGAGAATCACCAATAGTTTCTCATCAGTTAGGGAACTGGAGTTCTTCCGGATGTCCAAGTTGAGGTGGAGGTCGCGGATGTGGTAGTCAGTTTCCATACATTTAGTGAAAACAGGGTAGATCAGCTCAAAGTGGTCTGGTAGGGTCACAAGGTTGTGATACATGCCAAAATTTTGTGGTGGAGCAGACCCAGCAGGAGAAGGATCCCAGAACCTCTACAGTCCGAGGTACGATTCTAGTTGCCTCAGTTTTAGCTTCTACACTTTTTGATACAGGGGCTTCCCATTGCTTTATATCTATTGACGTCATGGAGAGCCTTAGGATCTGTATCATATCTTCTATTGATATCTCGACTCTAAAAACTTCATTTGGGAGTAGAATAGCTAGTGTACATTAGTGCAAGGAGTTCCCTCTTGTGGTTGGTGGGTTTCACTTCTTATGGGACCTCTATGTCCTAGAGATGATAGGCTATGAAATCATTCTCCGGATGGTATGGTTAGTTCCCTTCCAGGCTATTATTGACTGCTATCACAGTAGGGTGAGTTTCACATCATTAGAGGGTGGATCATTTCTTCATAAGGCTAAATGGGATGTTCATGCGAGTAGATCAGGACCAGAGCATCATGGGTTGGGAGGAGTTACAACCCAGTTTTCTAGTCTATATCTGGAAGAACATGGGACTTTAGTGATGGAATTTCTTCCACTGGTGGATCGTTATATGGATGTATTTACAATGGAATTTTCAGGTTTTAATCCTAAGTGAGAGGTTGAATTTTTTATTAGCTTGTGCCAGGAGCGGCACCAGTGTCCATTCCTCATTTTAGGATGGATACACCAGAGTTATAGGAGCTCAAGAAGCAATTGGAGAAGTTGTAGGAAAAGGGTTTCATCTGACCCAGTACTTCTCCTTGGGGTTTTCCTATCCTATTTTCAAAGAAGGCGGATGGTACCCTTAGAATTTGTGTGGATTATCGGAAGTTGAACCAGTTGATGGTCAAGAACCAATATACCTTACCTTGGATTGATGATCTCTTTGATCAACTTTAAGGAGCCCAGGTATTCTAGAATATTGACATGAGATCCAGTTACCATCAGGTGCACGTTAGACCATATGATATACCGATTACAGACTTTTGGATCAGGTATGGTCTATACGCGTATGTGGCTATGTCTTTCGGCCTCTTGAACTCGCCTGTAGTTTTCAGGGCACTAATGAAGTGAGTGTTCCATCCATACTTAGATTCCTTTGTGTTAATCTTCATGGACAGTATCTTGGTGTACTCTCACACTCAACGGGACCATGCCACACATCTTGATATCATTCTGAGTATACTGATAGGGAATCACTTATATGATAATCTCTCAAAATTACACTTTGGGACATATCATATTCACTTCTTGGGTTAAGTTATCTCAGAGACAGGAGTATAGGCAGACCCATAGAAAGTGAGAGAAGTAGTTTTTTGGGAGCAGCTGAAGAACATCTTTGAGGTATAGAGTTTTCTAGGGCTGGATGGATACTATAGACGTTTCATACAGGACTTTTTATGCTTGGCAGTGCCACCAATGGGTCTAAATAAGAAGGGTTCAAAGTTCATATGGTTAGATTCTTGTGAGTCAACCTTTTAGGAGCTGAAACAAAGGTTGACCTCAACACTGATACTATTATTTCCAAAATGAGGCAAGAGATATACTGTTTACTATGATGCATCAAGTATCAGGCTGGGAGCAGTGCTTATGCAAGGGTATGGAGTCATTGCATATGAGTCTCGGCAGTTGAGGCCACATGAGAGGAATTACCTGACACACAATCTCTAGTTGGCTATAGTTTTCCATGATTTACGCTGTTGGAGACATTATGTTCTGGAAGTGAATTTTGTGGTTTTCACCAACCATAAAAGTCTCAAGTACATCTTCACTTAGCATGACCTGAATTTGAGACAGCAAAGATGGGTTGAGTACCTTCAGTCCTTTGACTTTGATCTTGCCTATACACATGGGAAAGGCAACGCAGTGGATGATTCCTTGAGTAGGACGACTAATATTTAGGTAGTTCAGGAGGCCAAAAATGAGTGGAAGTTTATGGATTTGTTCTCTAAGATGCATTTGGATGTGCATGACAGACAGGAGCATACATTTATTTCTTCTGTATCTATTAACTCTACTCTTCTTGATCAGCTGTGAATGAGGCATATATTAGATTCAGAAGGCCTAGTCTTACAGGAAAGCGTGTGAGGAGAGGACCCTATTTGTGGATAGGCCACAAGAGAGGACGAGATATTGCGTTTTCATGGGAGCTTATGGGTTCCAAAATACATAAACAGGGATCTGATATGGGACTTTCATTCCTTAGTTTGGGCAGTTCATCCTGGCTTCACCAAGATGTATCATGATCTGCACCATCAGTATTGGGGGCCAGGTATGAAGAGAGATGTTTTTGGTTTCATCGTGAGGTGTTCTACCTATCACCAGGAGAAGGCAGAGCACAAAATACCAGAAGAGATTTTGCAGCAGTTACCCATTCCCGAGTTGAAGTGGAATGATGTCGCGATGGACATTGTGATAGGTTTACCGAGGTCGCCTCGAAAGAATGATGTAGTATGGGTTGTCATTGAAAAAATCATGAAGGTTTCCCACTTCTTTCTGATTAAGGATACCATTAGGGTTGATGAGCTAGAAAGGTTGTACATCTGAGAGATTTTACATCTACATGGAGTTCCACACTCCATTGTTTCAAATAGGGATGCACATTTTACTTATTGGGTCTGGAAAGGGAAACCTAAGGCTTTGTGCACACATGTACTTTTGAGTACAGCTTACCACACCCAGACAGATGGCTAATATGAGCATACGATTCAGGTGCTTGAGGACATGCTTCGAGCATGCATCCTAGATTTTGGAGGTTCTTGGGAGAAGAACATTCCTCTTGGGGAGTTTTCATACAATAATAGTTTTGAATAAACTATTCAGATGGAACCTTATGAGGCTTTGTAGAGTAGGCCATGACGATCACCCTTATGTTGGTTAGAGGAAGGAGAGGAAGATATGCTGGGACCTCGTATTCTCCAGGACACAACAAAGCAGATAGAGTTGATTCGTAAGAGGATGTCTACGGAACAGTATCGATAGAAGTCTTATGATGATTGTCGGAGACGACCTCTGGAGTTCAAGGTTGAGGATTAGTTTTTTTTGCGTGTCACACCGAGGTTGGAACACATGAGGATTTGGAGATATGCTAAGATTTCACCGAGGTACGTCAGGCCGTTTCATGTGTTGGAGAGTGTTGGGCCAGTTTCCTATCAGTTTCAGTTACCTCAGAGGTACCGGGCTATGCACGATGTCTTCTACGTTTCTCATCTTTGACGTTACTTCTTAGACTTGTCACATGTTTTTCAACCCAAGGAGTTTGAGTAAGAGGTTTATGCATCTTTTGAGGATCATCCTATCAGGATTATTGATCGAAGTACGAAGGTTATCTAGGGCCGGTCTGTTCCTCTGGTACAAGTTATACAACATCACGAGTGAGTATAGGATGAGACCTGGGAGAGGGAGGACGATGTACGATCACAGTGGCTGGAGCTTTTTGAGGATTATTCTTCTATGCCGCCTTGCTAGGGAAATTCAAGTACAAATTTATTGAAGGGAGGAAGTTTGTAAGAACATGGATCTTCTTTTCAGGTATGTTTTTTCTTTCTGGGTGTTTTTGAGAAAAAGAGGAGTTTTTTGGAAATTTCTTAAGTACAAGAAGTGTACTTTATAATTACACGCATTGTACTTGATTATCGCGGGTAGCTATGTGCTACCCGTGTAATGGTCATGCACACGACCGTGTGTGGTGACCTAGAGACCGCCAAATGCATGGGCTTGTTAAGGAGAGTACACACCATGTACTTATAAAGTAAACATATTGTACTTTCTTTTTTTAATTAAATGGACTAGGGTCTCATCTTATTGGAAGAAGCATTTTCTTATTCACCTTCATCGATCGGGAGCATCCATAAGATGCTGATTCTTCCCCAAGCCCTTGATCGTGCATCCGTTCTCTAAATTGACCATTGTCGATTGCATTGGGATCACCATAGTAAGATCTTGTTTCTTCTAGAGCTTCGTTCCCGGATTCCTCCTCTTTCAAGAGTTATCATTGGATGAATGTTTTGGATGTTTTTGTAGATCTACCACATTATAGGGTGATTCAAGGCATGAGGTTCACGTATAATGATCCTACAATACCGAGGTAGGTGGATTGTGCCTTTCCGTAGATAGTATTTGAGTTATATGTGCAAAAGTTCCCAACACCCTTGAACAAGGTATTGTATGTTTATTGTTTTTAACCCTGATATTTCTTGCTATGCATTCTTTGTTTGGATAAAGGTTAATTGTTGTAAATAGGGTTAACTTTAATATTACATGGATGTTTTTCCCATGTTTTATTATTTTGACCATTTGGTCTAGTATTCCTGTTAGTATTCTTTTTTTCCCATGCCTAGTACTGTAGGATGGTGTGATTATTTATCTGAAACTCTATGATGTTCTGTTGATTGATTAGACAAGTAGTTCTAGAGGTTTACTTTGGATGTTGATTATCATTTGTGCACGTCTAATTTATATGGGGTTGCGGGAACCAGGTGTAGTGAGACCATTGGGGAAATTGATGTTGAGGGCTTTCCCATATTGTCTGTTATAATTATCTCACTACGAGTCCATAGGGGGGATTGACATTGAGTGATCCCTTAGAGTGTCTATAGATATATTATGAGATCATAGGAGGAATTGACGTTGAGTGCTTCCTCAGACTATCTGTAGTTTACCATTAAAAGACTATAGGGGGAATTTACGGTGAGTTATTCCTGATATAGTCTTTAATCACACATGACTATTGGAGGAACTGGTGGTGAGTGCAACCTGAGAGAGTATTTTTTATATCTTTCCTCGCATTATAAACCAAATGGGTTAGTCTGTGAGAACTACTTAGAGGGTTTCTTGAATTTGTGTTGGTTGATTAAAAACTTAAAAGTAAATTCTTGTAAATGAAACTATATGACTATTTACTTTTGAGTACTTCCTTGTTTACTTCTTCCTTTTTCCATATTACCATCCATAAATATTCACTCAATGTTAGGAACAGTTATTTGTGTGGTTGCCTAGTGGGATTAGTCTCACACCCTATTCGAGTCATGATTTTGGGCCCAAATAGATTATATTACTACAGGTATAGATAAGGGAAATCACCCTTCTACTCTATGTACTTGATTGCTGAGTAGCTGGAGAGCTTGTGACGAAGCCGGGGCATGGGAAGCTACTGGAGTTTTTTATTTTCTTTTTTATTTTGGTTTATTACTTTTTTCTAGCATTATAACTTGTTTGGATGCTATCCTAGACATATATATCATGAATAATTTATATATGTGGGCTCCAGTTGTTTATTAATTCTACAGTTTAATTATTTCATGTTTTACTGCTTCTAATATTAGTATCTGTTTTACTTACACAGTGTTACTCTTCCAATGAAGAAATAGTTTCCCCACTACCACACCCAAGGCTCTCGCTGCTAGTCGGCAACCTTTGGCATTTGCGGAAATGCACTTGAGTCCATGTGACCAACCAGGTATGGGGCACCTCTGGGTGGCTTCCGAAACTGGGACTTTACACTCAAGAATTACATGTAGCATAATTTCTATTTTAATAGGATATGTGATGATTCATGAATCTATCATCTTAGGCCCAACAAATGATTCTACACTTGATTCAGCATTGCTAATAAGACCATTTTCAATTCACATTGGGATTCATCCTATTTTCTATCACTAGGTAACACATACATATATCCCATTATATCATGTATACGATCCATATCTATTCTTAGAATCTTTATTTATAACTTCATGTGGATTGATTCCTTTAATTTCAGGATACATAATGATGTATAGATTACCTATCATTCTCCCTATTATAGATTTAATTAACTTCAATCCCCTCTCCTAATGTATAGTCTCCTAAATTCACATAAGTCATTTCTATATTAGAGACTATATTAGGATGAAACATCATTGATGATAACTATATAAGGATTTACTCCTATTATTTCTACATACACATTTATGTCTGAACAATATATACTGGACCCATCCATCAGTCATTAGCCACATACACCTCCCTTAAATGTCCAATAACATCCCAATATTAGTTAGTTTTTTTAGAGTGCTTAAATAATTTTTTCTGAATATCCACTTCATATGTTCCACACTTCATACATTATGTTCTTGAATCAATGTAAACCATACATGATAATTTCTAATGAGTGTACCTAATTCCAAAAATGGATATATTTTCTTGGTAATGATATTTTCACCACATAGCTGGAATACTAATAAGTGGTATGTTTTTTTTCTTGAGGAGAAGATTGTATAACCATATTTTCCCATGAAAATACTATTATGGAACTTATAATTTTAATTTAATCCTTTATTATCCTCAAAATAATTGTTCTATTTATTCAATTTTTAACACAATACCTCATGTGATTATTTATATCATATTCATTCCTTGAATGATGGTGTTACACTACTCCCAACTCTTCAGACCCATTTGGATTTTTATAACCCTCCTCATATTAGTCTAATAACTATAAAGTTAAACGTCATATTCCTTACCATTAGTCTATCCATACTAGTTCCAGGATCTCCATTCACAACAGATTTAACTCAACCTTGTTATTATGTAAACCACCTTATATTTTAATCAAGGATATATAACTTTCAGACCCAAAAACATTTAGTCAATGCTATCTAACCTTAAAATTCATCCTCATTAATTTTTATTATATGAACATAAATTAATACAGGAAGAGCCATGATATTCACAAAGATGAAATTTATTAAGGTAGTCGTAGGAAAATGTTTAGTATTCACTCATAAGGACTTCAAATCACCTTTCATAGGTACAATTTTTTTAACTTGAAATTGAAAGTTTTATAAAACTTATTAGGTTGAAAAACCAAAGAGAGTGTCCTAAAAAATAGTTCCTACCTGCTAATCATCTCCCTATCCAATGATTAAAAAAAGTTTGATCTTAAATAAAAATACATAAAGTTTTAATGGTCTTTCATCCATATCTGATAGAGGTCAAGCTATTATTTCTTGGCCCATCATTCTTGGGAAAAGTAATAGAACTTTTCAATTCCATGCATATATTTGTTCAGGTGAATTTTGAGAAATGTACAAAGGTACAAATTTAGTGTAATTGATCCACATTTGTGTATTTAAATCTGAATTCATAACCCCCCTTTTGATTTTCATTATGCTCTTTCATTTCAATCTTTACTATCTAAATATACCATCCTTGGATTATGATAATGGTAAATGTGTTGCATATCCAACCCACCAATATCGGTCTAAAAAAACAATTTAAGAAGAATTTTAATTGTGTAATCCTTTTTCTCATAGATTTTCCTTGTATTATAGTTATTATATATGTGGTACATAGTTGTCCTGCCTATATCCATATGAGGTAATATGTTAAATAGGTCTTGGATTAATTCAAACCTTCCATAATTGGATCAAGTGTTTAGAAGTTAGGACTTAACCAATCCATTATAATGCTATAATATAGTGGCCTGAGATTAACATAGAAGTATATTATATAAATTTAAATGAATATTCATCACATTACAAAAGTACAATCCTGAGGACCATAATAGTTTAGTTTCTTTGGAAACTGGAACAAAATATTCTTACATGGTTAAATATCTTCAACGTTTCCCACAATGATATTCCCCTTTAATACTTCTACTTAAAATATTTCTTGATAACATGGGGAAATGAAACATAATAATGGTTGAGATCAGATGCTCAGTCTTGGTAAATAAAGGATATACATAAGCATATAATTAGCCTAAGGGCATGAGAACTTGATAATAACATTTCAAGATCATACCGTTCATATAAAATTTCATATACATGATTCATGGAAAAAATATTGGATGTTCATAAGACATGAATTATAAGGGAATCAAGATCATATTTCATGAGATCATAATATAGGAATAAGACATAGAATTTTTGGTCGATAGACAAGAATATAAAAATTAATTATATATTATTAAAGGATGAATTATAAGGCCATATTAATTGAATGGGTTCACTCCCTAAACCATCTTTGTAGTCATGGTTCACTCCCATGACCATCTTGGTAGTCAAGGTTCACTCCTAAGACCATCTTAGTGGATACATTTCTTTATTAAACCAAGTTAACTCCCTCTTGAATCCACGTATATCTCAAGAGATATAAATTATTAACCAATGCATTGAAGGGAGATATAAGTTCAAAACATATCATAATGAAATCACACAGACGTGTTCCACATGATCATAAACAATCATATCATAACCCATGAAATGAAATGGGTATCATAAACATGTCATAATATCATAACCTATGGAAATAAGACAAGTTTCATGACCATTTCATCAAAGAGTAACATATGAAATAAGTGGAATTCATAAGAATATAACCCGCAAAAGTGAAATGGGTTTCATAAACATATAACCCATGAAGAAAAAATGAGTTTTATAAACATATAACCCATGTAATAGAAATAGGTTTCATCAATATATAACCCGTGAAGGAGAAATGGGTTTCATAAACATCATTCCAAAAAAACATAAAACATTCAGATAAATATTATGAATGGAACCCTATGATTATATCTGAGTAAGGCATGAGTAACATAAATAGATGACATCATATATGGAACATAATTTTTTAGAAATCTTTTCAAATAATTTGTTTAGAAAAATATCCATTCTTCTTTGAAAAAAATATTTTTAAAACATAATACATTTATAAAACCATTTTTCATTGAATAAAACCATGAAAAACTATAATGTAATATTTCAAATTTTTTCATAATATTTTCCCATGAAAAAGCATAAAATAATATTGAAAATATTTTTTAAAAAAATTTGTTTGAAAACCTATAAAATAAGATTAAAAACATTTTGAAAACCCTTTTTCATGAAATCTCAATAAAAAATCTTGAAAAAATTTTGGAATCCTTTTTAATTAAATAATTATTAAGGAGTATTGAATTTTTTTTAAAAAATTTTCCTTGAAAACATATAAAAGAATCTAGAAAAAAATTGGAAAATATTTTTCATTGAAAACAAATAAAACAAGCTTGATAAAATTTGTAAAACATTATTTCCATGGAAAATTATAAAAGAATCTTGAAAACACTTTGAAATCCTATTTCTATGAAAAATTATAAAGGAATCAGGAAAACATTTAAACAATTTTTAAAAGTAAAACATTTTTTTTGAAAATAGCATTGAGAACATTTTAAGGATTTTTTAAAAATAATTTAAAAAACTTCTTGAAAATTGAAATTTTCTGAAACCCTTTTTCTTTGAAAACTAATTGAAATAATGAGAGTATACATAATATCAAGAAAAAATATTTTTATTTATAAAATTAATCATATAAACATTTAAAATAAACTTCAAAGAAATTATGGTCATTACGTTAGATAAATATGTACCTGTCGAGCATTCCTTTTTCGTTGTAAAAAGTTTAGAAAAGTTCCTTGATTTTAAATCAAAAAAAAATATTAATTTTAAAAAATATTTTTAAAGGTAAAACATGGGTACAATGTCTTTTAAAGATAATATTACAATATTATATTTTTTTTGAAAACCTTTTTAGAAAACATGGTTTTAAAAGAACATAGATTTACAACCAAATAGAGATATAAAGGAAGATTTTCTTAAAAAAAATTCTTGATTATCTTAAGTAGAAAAGAGTGAAAAAATGGTACCATTACATGAATATATAATTAATGAAAATAGTATAATAAAATTCATGATATTTCTTGAGATATGTATCATAATATTTCATTAATGGAAGCATAATCATAAACAATATTGCTAAATGATAATATTGTAGAAATAAACTATTGCCACTTTGGTAACATTGAATCATAAAAACAATTAATGTAAAACATTACATGAATCATAAATAATCATGAAAATAAGTATATTCATATATAACATGTCAAATGATAGTTTATAAACCTAATAGAATATTATAGGGGCAAAACATGACATGTTCCTCAAATAAAGAAAATTAAGACAAAATTATATTACTGATTTGGTAACTTTTAAACCATAAAACAAATGAAAGAGATATATTAAAATATATATTTTAATAAAAATAAATTTAAGGATAATAATAATATAATATATTCATGGGTATTATATACACCATAGAAAATAAATGAGTTATCAATAAAGCATAAATCTCATAGAAATAAAAGTGAGACATGAAAACCCCTACATTAAGTCTTGAATTTCTTTTCACACGTTCAAATATAATGTATAATAAATATATGTTTATTATCAATCTACCAATGATCCATATTATTATATATAATATTATATAATATTTTATTATGACTTTTTATTACTAGTTTATTAACAATTTCATGTTGTTACATATTAAGTAATACCTTCTTTGTTTTTCGTATATGTTATGACATGTTATTCTTGATCCTATTGGTTATAGCATTAGTTAATTATTTAAAGAATGTAAAATATTATTTTAATATCAAATATATTCATTATAAAATTGTTTTAAAAATATATAAAATATATAAATATGAAATGGAATACAATGCCTATGATGACAGTAAGCTGCATGTACGTATGAATGATATTTATGTTTTATCATGGTTTTGAAAGAAATAAAGTGAATGAAATATATATATATATATATATATTATAATTCTATTAATAATTTTTATTTCATATATATAATATAGTTTTACTAAACCCTTCCTTAATACATTCTATTTAAGTGTGAATGGATCACATTGCTTTGAGTTGGCGGTAGTATACACTGCCCCAAACGAAGTTATCGTATTTTAAAAAATTGAAAACATGAAGGTATTATTAATATATTAAAAAATAAAATTATAAATATCATATATATCGTATAAAAATATTTTATCGATCATAATTCCCAAATATGATATTTAGTAGAGGAAAAACGAATGATATCGTTTCGCGAGGCGGTAGTCTGTCGTACACATGAACGGTAAGTTAATTACCCATTTTATAGATGTGTATAAGTGTATATATAAACATTAGAATAAAAAATATCAATATATTGATGATAATTATTTTGTTATATAATCATGGAATAATAATAACTGAATGGGTGGAGGAATAAATAAAACCAAAGTGCTTGTTCAAGAATGTTACCTAATCTTCGGGTAACTCTTCTTGAATTGCACCAAAGGGATTCCTTGGTTTGATTTATTTAAAAATTTATAATTATTGGATGAAGTTAAAAATGATGGGAGGATATTTGGGAATTTTTTTTGTAATTTAAATTTTTTGAGAGGTGTGAAAAATTAAGGAGGGTGAGTTCCCTTTTTATAGTGGGAGAGGAGTGGCGTTTTGTAAATATTAAACGTCAAACACTATTGAGAGGTCTTCCTTAAATCATGTACCTCCAATAATTTTAAATTTTATAAAAAAAGATTATATTTTCCATATATTTCTATAAAATGGATTATGGACATATATCTAGGGTATTTGGCCCCTTAAGTTAATGTTTAACCACTAAGTAAACCCGTTTTTTTACCTTAATCACTGTAATTAATTTCAATTACATTCACTAACATTTTGGGTAAAAAAATAAGTTGAAATTAATATAAATAATACATTATTATTATTAGAAATATGTAAACTATTTTATAAAATAATAACACATAAGTGGAAGAAATTAACCTAAAAATAATCCTACAGATGGGATGAAACAACATGTTTTCATATAGTAAAAATGTTCAAAAGTTCGTATTATTTTTATATCTAATATCATTGATAAGTTGATTCCAATGAACCAAATTTTATTAATAGTTTTATATTTGATCTTAATATACTTGAAAACAAATTTATAATATATTTTTTCAATATAAATAAATTAGATGAACAATAATTTTTTAATTAAAATTCACTCACTCTTCCTCAAAAAATGAAACTTCTCAGAAAAATACCAAAAATTCCTCAAAAGTAAATTTTTATATTTATATTTAAAAAATAAAGATTATTTTTTCAAAATAGATTTTTTTAAAATTATATTTTAAATGGTTTCTCTATTAAGAGGTGGTATAATTACATTTTTGAAAAATACATATTTTTATTCATAAAATTGGATTTATTCTTATCTTATGACAATAAAATCTATTGGATGAGTGTAAATTTTTAATTGAATATATAATATATAAATTTTAATAAAAAAATTCATCAAAATTAGTTTGTTTAATATATTTAGATAAAATATTTTTTGTACATAGAAAAATAGTTATCTTTGAAATGGAATTTCTTTTTTATCAAATGGTTTTTTCTTTCATTTATAACTAATTGATAACCAAAGGATTAATTTAATATAAATATTAAGATAATATTATAAAAATTTATTTATTATTATTCATAAATTCAATTCTAATTGCTATTTGGTAACTATAATAATATTTTAATAACAATATTTACAATATATTTTAGTTTGGTAAAAATTGATTTTGTGTGTAAAACAAGTTATTGAAGGACCTCAGAATTGTGTGTAACGCAATAAAAATAGTGTTTAATGTTACAAAATCTAATCTAATTGTTTCTTATAGTGTAATAAAAACTTGGTGTTTCATGAAAGTTAATAAAAACTTAGTGCTTTCATATAACACAAGATATACTCAGGGTTGCATGAAATTAAAAATATCAAAATGTTAAAATAAATTCATTTTTTAAAAAATAGAGGGTATGGAATTTCCATAGGGACCAGCCTATGCTTGAATGGTAATCCTAGCTGAACAACCATGCGAAGGTGGAGTGCTGATATCATGATGAAAAAGCTGGGAGGAGTTCCAAGTATAGTCTGTATAATTTCTGAAGTCCTATGGGCCAATTAATCTCTAAGTCTATGTGCCTTGTAAGGGTTCCCCCTCATCCCTTGAATGAGGGGGGGGGGGGTATAAAAAATCAATAAAAAAATGAGGCCTTTGGGCCATTTTTTCATATTATGATACCTTTATCTAAGCACTAAAACATTGAGATTCATGGAAATAACCATTGATTTTTTCTAAGTGATGTGTAATTATGATATTTTTTCCTGATCCCATTCATGGAAGCATGCACAGTCTTCTAGTCAAACCCAAAAAATCATAGATTCATGAACATGTAGATAAAACTTTATAATTTTATTTGTAGACCTTTATTGGATTTTAATATATTATCTTCTAGATATCATTCCATGCATACTATCATGAAGTGAATCATAAATTGATATACTTTTGGACGGACTTAGAGTCTCTTTAAGAGACAGAATTATATTATACTACCATTTGGACCAAGGGGATAATAGTTTAATTACCCACTATTCTTGTTGGAATAATAATAACATAAATCCATATGTGATCTATTAATGAGAGTGTTATGATGGTAGATTCCTCAAATATTCCCACTATTGGAGATAACATTGTTACAAATGACATAAAGAGTATATTAATTATCTAGTGAGTGTCTACATTAATCAAAGGAATTATAGGTACACACCAACTCTCACTATAGTTTTATCTTCTTCAATTTTTGATTTATCCTCCTATAGCGCAACAATTCTTTCATCACCGGTGATTTCTACTTCATATTCCATGATGAGGAATTCATCCATCATCAACTTCCTATTATATAACTCCAAAAGAAAATCCCCAATGCCTATCATGTCCTGATTGAGTGATGGATATTGATCCCCACCCATAAAAGTTACGTCATTTATTTTTATGGAAGATGTGTATGGATAAAAAAAACCTTCTATGATACGTTCACGATATAATTTAGACAGTTAGAATAGGTCTACTCTAGCCAACAATTGGGTTACTAATTTCTATACCAAATGAGGTATGATGGTTTTAATATCTCATCGGTGTATTAAATTGATAATATTTTCTACAGATAAATCTATATAATCTATGAATCTAAATCAGCATGAAATGAGAAAAGATAATTAGGAAAGAATAATTAAGGAAGGATTACATTAATCAAACTCTTTATTGAATTTGATAATCCTAAAAAAAGATCAGAAGATGTTTATCTATGATAGAATATCCCCTATCATGGTTACAGTCATAGAAAGTGTGATGTGACCATTCATGATATATAAATCAATTATGTTGATATAAAATAGGGTATTTATGCTTAGTGGTTATAGTTGATACATATTCCCCTTCAATAGAAAAAATGGTTGTTACGATCATTTTCAATATCCCTTCGACCCATGGTATTGATATTTTCTTAGTATAAGGTAAGAGTGCATCTTAACATTCCCTTTGGCCATATTTTGGGATTTTATCATTTGTATCCCTCTCAAAAAAGAGATATTATACAACCATAGTAGTATGATGTCAACATATGAGTGACTAGATAATAATGACACATACAAATCGATCTGGTTCACTATTCAGAATACATGTCACAAATATTTCAGCGTCCCTTTGTTAAAAGATTAGTGAACAAGGGATATATGGCTCAACCTTTGGGTGAGTAAGTCATAGAACTGGGTAGGCATAGATTCATTCCCACCCCTCTACCTATAGAATCATGTTATGGATGGGAGATGGAAACCCTTCCTCTAAAGTGACTGAACCCACTTCACTTCCCACTAGAGTGACACACATAATATACTAATAATACTTTATGAATTATAATGACGTCTCTTCCCTCTACAAAGTGAAACATAATTGAGCATTAGAATTATTTTTTAATTTTTCTGAAAATAATTTATTCAAAGAATTGTTTTCATACATCTTTGGGCTCAAGGATGTGATCACACTTATTATCAATATATAGAATGATTTCCACCTAAGTGGGGCCTCAATCCACCATATCATACACCCATATTCTAATGGAAATCCTCTTATCTATCACATGTACTCATATCTTCACTTCCAAAAGGACCTTATTAGCCACATCAATATTAGTATCAAATAAAAAATACAATGGTTCCTTCAACTTCCCATGTTGAGGGATATAAAATCCACCTTGATGGGAAGTCTATAATCCAAATACATATTTAGTGAAGGGCCACCTCCATAAAAACTGATGGACTCAAGATATTGATAATATAAAGATATTTTAATTATTTACCCTTTAGGTTTCTTAGAACATGTAGGTCCCATAAATATCATATACTGGATAGGAATCTCATTCTTAGATAGGGAATCAATCCACATTTTTCATCTAGATTGTCTCAACATTGATGTATGATGTAATATATCTTTTATTTAGATTTTTTCTAGGGGATTAAAAGTGGTTTTGATCTAGATACCACAATGAATATCTAGTAATTAACTAATTATAAGACTTATTAGTAGCCCACTTTCCTTCCTATAGTTCTAAAGATGATTAAACCATAGGGATTCTACCTTTAATCATCCTGTGAGGATATAATGAAATTCAAGCATATGTGTACCCAGATGATTTCTAAATTAAATTGTTTTTGGAGGGAAGTCTTATCTCAACATGAGTAGTATTTTGTAACATTATCACCAATAAATTTTATACTACCATTGGATCATTTTCAATTCTGAAATCCATTAGATGTTCCACCAATTTCTATTGTATGCACCAAAAATGATACGAAAATATATATGGTACATTGGCCTTGAAAATGATTTCATAATCAACTTGGGATTATAAGAAGAAATATATCCTATAGACATTATATAATCATGCTTCATAGCAACAAAAACTATCATATATTATTTTCAAAGTGGGGGGCTTATGGTATAGAAGAAAGATAAACTCTAATTAGTTTATTTGGATCTTAAAAGCCTTGTAATAATTTAATGATAATGGAATGATACTAGAAAAAACATGGTTAAATGGGTTGAAAAAGTTCCATGGGATATATATTTTATTATGGATCTCATATGTGTTGAAATGTGTCTCTGTCTATCCCCACACCACTTGAAACTATTTTGAGATATGGGACATATAATTAATACTGTATATATACAATAAGAATTGTTAGATCTTTTCTAACACTAGTACCTCTATGTTAGAAGGGACCCACTTTATGAATTATTACATCATCATAAAAGCACACATCCTTACACCGATATACAAATGAATAACCAGAAGAAAATACTGACTAAGAAACATGGTGGGAAATATGTCATGGAAAAATTAGGGGGATATATCTGAGTTGACATCATAACCCCACTCATAATAGAGTTATCTTTCCATCCTGCGCCAATATGTTCTTTTGGATCCACTATAATTTTAATACACAAACTCTATTGGGAATTTTGAGGTTGGTATTTATCCCCAATGGAACATGAAAACCCTTATATAGTTATCAAAATTATCATCCACCCATAGACTGGGCTCAATCACTATAACATTTGTGTCCTCTCTCAATAGTTTTTGAGATAATGGGGGTGGTAGATTTGAATATACCTAGGTAGCCCTATGGGAAATAAATTGATTAATAATGTCCCTAAAAATTAGTTCTCTAGAGAACTTATACACACCCCACATTATAATTCCCACTTCTCTATGTATTAGGTGGAATGTTTTCTTCTATGAATTCCAAAGAATTATCAATTATAAAAGGAGATCAAAGATACTTCATACATATGTTTATGATATCCAGACCACCTCATAGATTTCCTATAATTTTAAAACAAAATGAACAAGATTAAAAACTATTATACTTATATATGTTTGGGTTTGAATCAACTTATGGGGAGTAAATCCTTGTCCTCTTTCCAACCATGATGTTGGTCAGTAAAACATCAAGGAAATACATAATAATAAGAATGTTATTGGGACTCTGATATATACACACCATTTAATAGGGTGGGTTTAGAGTGATAATATATATATATATATATATAAGTTTTGTGTCCCATTGGATGATATATAATAATCTCAATGAGATATTGGATCAACAGAGATTCATGTACTTTATGAATCAAGAGTCAGGTATGTTCTGTCATTTGGCCTCAGTGTCTTGACGATAGTCAAGAGTCTATGTTTATATATAATTACAAAATTTGATACATGAAATATATGACAATTCACCCATATGAATTATGAAATATATGATAGATTTATCTAATATTATCTTAGTTGTTAAATGAATTATTTCAATTTGTTGATATGTGTTGATACTTCCATATCTATAACGATGTTTAATAAATGGTCTATTTTATACAAATGAAAAGTCATATAATATTAATTGGATACAAAATGTATGGATATATAAATTCCTTAAGATTGAATAAGATAAAAACATTTATATTTCTATGAATATTTTTTGTAAAATATAAAACATCACCCAAGTCACTTCATTTAGTTCTCTTCATATTGGTCACTTCACTCAACTCCCCATTTCCAGATGAAATAATTTCTAAGATTATAAATTCCATGATGGGTGTACCCAAATGAATTCAAATAGAATAATGTGTTACCAACATAGTTCACCAAGGCTCAAGTGAAAGAAACATATGTCCTAAAACTCACCAAGACTGGAGCATGTGGCTTATATAAAAATAAAGAGTTAAATATTCAAGATTTTACTAGGTAGAGTGATATGTGAAATATAAGTGGTCCCTCCCATTGAGGTATGTAGAGCCACATCCCATTCCCAACTATTATTATTCTCTTATTGCAGTCACATATTAGCATGCATCATGTGATCTACCTGTACCTTATATATCTTTGTACCCAATTTGATTGTGTGTTGTCATGAACCCGCCCACCAGGGCCCTTCTGGATGGATTACAGTTGAGCTATGAAAAACCCATGCTCACATACATTATTCTGTGTCCTAGTGATAATAAATGATATATAATAACATAAAATGGGGGGGGGGGGGCTTTCTTAATGTACCCATACACATGCACCCATCAAACTCCAAGAAATAGTGATGAGGAATATAAAATATAGTAACATCTAGAGTAAAAAACCATTTATGAAATAATATATGGGGAATACATTAGAGTAAAATATTATAATCAGAACAAAAAAGGGTAAAAATACATTTCAAACTAGAAAATAGGTCCCTACATGACAAAACTATAAAAAGGAGAAATTTGAGAGAGCCCAACTCCTAATATCAAATCCCCAACTATTGTACATTGTAAACGTTCCCAAGTATCCATAAGCTACACCAAATTCACTTATAATATTTCCATCATATTCATATGGAATGAAACATGAATTAAATTCCCATGATGGGGTTAGTATATATATACCCAGCAAGACACCCTAAAAACCAAAGAAGTAGCGATATAGAGATACAAAATCATTTAGAAGAACCCATCGAAGGCATGTTAGTTAGAAACTATGAAAACAACCATAATGAGTAAGATAATCTAAAAAAGAAATCCCAAAAAATAGATAAAGGATATCTCTTCACATTCCAACTAAGAATTATGAGTCCAAAAGTAGCTCAAAAGGTCCATCTCAGATGACAAACAACATGTCTTACCATATGTTAATATGTGTAGTGGGGACCAAACCTTTCCATTATGGTCCAAAGTTGATGGATCCAAAACTATGAACCTTGTATCCCACACAAACTCACCAGATTATTTGTTGTGTGGCCCTCTCTTCATTACCATGCTCCAAATATGAGGTAACCACAACTCTTGTAGAGGACCCTCACCCCACCAGAGCTTGAAGACGAGGGAGTACCACTTTGCAGATAAAGGTCCCATGCCTATTGTAGGGGAGTAACATCTATATATGTATAAGGATTATGGTTAATCCATGACCTAGTGAGATAGGGGTGTATTGACTCTAGTATCTATTCAATAGTATTTAGAACCAATACTCCAGCGAAATAAGGAATTAGTAACTTTGATCTATCTCTGATAGTCTTTCCATAATTATTTCCATTATTGAGTATTTACAAAATAATAGTTAAACTTGGTATATATATAATTTTATATATTATGGAAAAAATGAATTCCACCATCATGTTATTCATTGGAAAATACTCAGGATAGGCTACTCATGAGCCAAAACCCAAGTCTAAATAAAGAATATAGAAGAGGAAGAAGTCAACAGAGGGAATACACAACATGTATGTGGGTTTACATGGTGTGTGAACCTCCCTCATCGACTAACTGTTCTCTCATATGTACATGTCTTGGAATACATATTATAGTAAATGGAATGTATGGGTCATAAAATTCATGTCTCATACACTCTGGGCCCTATTGCGTGCTCAAGACCGTGCCCGTGTACTTTAGGTCATGCACATGTATTTGGCCATTTACTTAGCTATACCCTTGTATTAGCCCATGAATTTATACTCCCAGAGTACACATTGTGTCCTCCCTCATGGGGTCCTAGGTTTTTTCTAGATAGCACATGGATTGTCACATAGGGAGTTCCATACAACATGTGGTCCTGGGCATAGGGTGTGTGATCCTTAACTTTACTTGAAACCCTAGCCTAACAGAAAGGAGGTACATGACATGTGTTCTTCCAAAATACATTATTCTTATTGTGATTTTTTAAATAGACTATAGAATCTTAATTTTTTTTACAAATATTTACTCACTCCCACTTTATGTGTTCATTGACCACCTGAAACTAAAAGGGGAAACTTCCAATCATTGATTTCGACCCTCTAGTGGCTAAAAATTTGATTTTGATTTCCCACTCAAAGAACCACCATGTGTCTCATGCATGTTTCATCACCCATAACCGCTCATGGATCATGGATCCATGAAATATCACCCAATATATATCTTGATCCATCCATAAAACACCATCTATTAATTGTGCACTCAACCACCATGAATCCAGGGGATTGATTGCACTGAAACCCATCTTGACAATGTTGAATCATGACCCCATGATCCAATGATGAAGAACATGAAGAACAGAATGAGAAAAAGCACAATAATGATGGTTCCATCTTTATTGGACATGGGATTTTTTCCAATGATCAAATAAATGTTATATCTAGGGTTATATCCTAGAAAATCATGAATAAATTGAATAAAAAAATTTAATTTTTATATAGGGATGGTGAGAATATGGTGTGCTCACATTATCAAAATAAGATAAAATATAAATGAAGAATCTTTTAATAAAAAGGAAAAAATCCAAAATTGATGAGTTAAACCTCAATTAGGGTAGATTATTGTTGAATAATGTGTTATCCAGTGAAGGAAAAGTCATGTCGTGTTCACTACCTCTTGATGCACCTTGACCCAATTTCCTGCCATCCTTTAGTCGTGATTATACAAGAATAAAACTCTAAGATCATCTCAATTATCCCATGTTTATTGTGGATAACCCAATAGAATTGTTATAATGAGGTATTTATAGATTTAATTAGTCTATGGTAATTTAAATGAAATAAAAAATATATTTATTTATTTTAATTAAACATACCTTGAATGGATTCCTCAACTGGATGTCCGAAATTGACAAACCTTATGCCATTCCTAGGGTAAACACCACATTTTCGAATCAATAGTCATCTTAGATTTTTAATATAACACTCGTTTTGGGAGTTGTTTTACTATTTTAGTAAAACTATACATGCATGATATTCTTATATTTAATATTTTTATAATATCAATTCTGTGATCATAGGGCCTTGGAATCTCATTTTTTTCTCAGTACATGGATCTAAAAATATTCCTTAATATATTTAAATATCTTAAAAGAGAAATAAATTCACTATATTCTCCCCTCCTTTAAATATTTTCTCCTTGAAAAAAACAACCTAAACAAAAAGGTTGGTACATTGAGTCTGCATTTGGCACTTACACTCTTAGGCGTTTTACTGTATTTTCCTATGATGCCATAGCACAAAAACCAAGGTAATGGTCTATATTCACATGATTATATCATTATGGTCTTTTATCACTACTGAGAACTTAAAAAACATGGCTCTATCCTCGATTTACATCTCTCCCCAGTCAATAACATGTGTGGGATCATGTACGCGTCTCCTCAGTTGTGACACATTGAATACATCGTGCACCCAATACAACTGTGGGGTAAACTATATATGGTAAGAAACCTCACCAACCCTCTGTAGGATATCAATCATCCTGATAAAACTTGAGGACAAATTTTCTCCCTAGACGAATCTCTCAAACCCTCATCATGGCGAGACTCTTAAGAAAACATGGAATCCTTGCTTGAATTCTAAAGACAGACAATGTCGATCTATGTTTTTTTTGGATCTGGTCTCTCTTCATACACTTTTATATTACCTAAACCTTCTTTATCATCACCTAAACTATCTCTATCCGAAAAAAATATGTCTTTCCAATCTTAGTCCAATATAAGGGTGACCTACAAGGTCTCATGTATGGATCCACGAAAGTATCCATTCCAATAGTAGTGTGATAGATATTATTATAATCACACTATACCAATGGAATGTGATCCTCCTAGTTCTAGATGAATTCGGACATGAAATACCTTAGTATATCCTTCATAAAATGTATATCCCACTCGATTTAACCATTTGTATGGGGGTAAAATGCTATACTCTTCTTCAATTGGGTACTGAATGTCTTTTACATGCCTCTCTACAACCATGAAGTGAATCATGAATCATAGTTAGAGACAATCATCGAGGGTAACCCATTAAATTAGATGATATACCACAATTAAAACTTCCCCAAAATCTCCCTCAATATCTTATACTTGATAACAAGGAAGTGGGATGAATTGGTAAGTTTTTTAACAATCTCCCAAATTGAATTGTGGAATTTTGTTGTCTATGGAATACCTATCAAATATTCCATGGATAATATATCCCATTTCCACTTTGGTATCTCAAGAGGCCACATCAAACCTACTAAAAAGGTTACCCATCCTTTAATTTCTGATATATGGGACACCAAGAGATGAAATCAGCAACAATGTACCTCATTCTATCCCAAAAAATCTACCACAAAAGGCCCTTGTACATATTTTACACACTGGGATGCAAAACAAAGTGGAAGTATGGGACCTCCTCATCACCTCCTCTCACATCATGACTAGAACCACCATCTATCCTCAGAAAAGGATGACATGAACCCCTCCTTTAGAGAAGCCATCTAGTGTTCCCCTAAGGATATTTTTTTATAAAGAATCTCCAAGTCAATGTATGCTAACCAAGTCACGCTCACGCATTGAAGAAGCGTAAGAGTCAACTCCATCAACTGAAGATAAAAAATACCCCTCTTTTCCTCTAGGTTCAACTAAAAAAATCTAATTTCTCAGACAGCTCCTATAACAGGAATGAATGATACTTATTTCCAAGGGAATATTCTACCACATTTTCCTTTCTATGAGTATAGACTTTCTTAAAGCCACATTCCTTTAGTTACTTAAACTTGTGCCTTTGTCTCATGTTTTGATCTCTTAGAGTGAAGAGGCTCCATAATATTGTGGTATGAGTAAACAAAAATGTTATCTAACAGAATATAGTGCCCCTACATATTCAGAGTAAAGAATACTATTTCCAACTCTATACCATGAGTAGTGTAAATCTGTTTATGGGGTATCAACTACCTCAAACCATATGCGATAATCGTGTACCTCTACATCAACATGGAATCATGCATATCTCTAGAGGATTTAAAAAAATCTACATACTCCATACCCTCCCCCATTAGTCTCAACATAGGATCAATGGCCATCCTTAGCCTCAAATACTCAAAGGCTCCCTGAAATTTCTCGATCCAGGTAAATGACTACACTTTCCATGTCAGGGTGGTTAAAGGGGATTCTACTTTAGAAAATTATAGCGCAAAACTCCTTTAAGAACCCACCGAGATAGGAAAGTTACACACATTTATCACAATATTGGGAGGCTCCAAAGAAAGAACTATTTCAATATTCATTGGGTCCATAGCTAAAATATGCTCAGAAATGAAATTCCCTAAAAATTTAACATCACATATCTAAAACATTCACATAGAGATATTACTATAAAGACGGTTCTCCTAAGTAAGTCTAGGACCATGCTCACGTGATCGACATGCTCCTCATATGACATATATTAGACGTGAATGTAATCAATCAATACAAAAAAAATCAGTCCAAGTATGTCTGGAAGATCTAGTTCATCAAATCCATTAACACAATGGGAAAATTCATCACAAAAAAAAAGATATAACTGGAACTTATTATGTTTAGAGAAACATTGGAATGATATTATCAGAATATCAACCACACAAACCATCAAATTGTGGTTTCCAAACCTAACATAAGACTTTGATAACAAACTCACACCTTGTAACTGGTCAAAGAGGGTTTTAATCATTGGAAATAGTTACTTTTTATTTATATTTACTTGGTTCAGGTGACGATAATCAACATAAAGTCACAACATCCCATTCACCCTTTTTATTGACCAAATTGGAGCTTCCCATGGGTTAAATTTTGTTTAATAAATCCTATCTCTCAAAGGTTATCCAACATCACCCATAACTCATAAAGATACATGGTTTCATTTGATATGATAGCATAGATATCAGACTGTCCCTGGTTCAAGTTTAAGTAGAATAAAACTTTTTTTGGGAGGTAAAAATCAAAAATCCTAAAAAAGGATATCCTCATAATCATCCACCATCATTGGAAACAGAAAGCACAAATCATCCACTGATGCAACTAGAATACTAGACAAATGATAAGGAATTGGTTGTATTTTCTTATACATGAGTTCATGTTGATTTTCCTAACATTCATTCTCACCCAATATGGAAAATTATACACTACTAAATCAAGTACACCAAAAACCTTTTAGGTAGTAGTCATATTGGCATGGAATATAGTGAACCTATCCATATTTAAGAAAAAATCATAGGGACTTAACAATGGATATAGAAAGATTCCAGATGATGATCTGTCTCCCCTCCTAGAGTCAGGTCACATTATAGATATATTTAATCACAAATATTCTCTAAGGGAGTCTCAAAGGAAATGGTATAGAAAAAGGATCTACTGGTATCACTAACCCTTAGACTGGGGATACATCCATTGAAATTGGCTTATGAACATGTTTCAAAACTAGAACTGGAGTACAGAAGACACATCTCGTACCTCGACCACAATCAAAAAACCAGGGTCACAAGACCACTATACTTAAATCCGTAATTTTACCTTTTATAAATATCCCCCTTAACCCTGTATTTCTCTGAAACCTTATCACATAAAAATTACCACCAAATTAAAATTCAAATGAACTCATCCACCACACCTCGCCACTATCTTCTTTGGGAAGCACTGACTCTCTCATAGAGTTTAAATCAAATCACATTGATACATCTCAATTGAGAAGTTCCTTTTTCCTTAGATGATCAAAGTAACATCAAACATCACCAATATAGTGCTCTACTAATTCCCCATGTGTCCCTAGAGAAGTCTCACCACCAGGAACACCATTAATAAGGGTAATATCCAAGTGATAATTTCACAACTTTGGATCATTATAGTCTTATAACACTTGAGAAAAAGGGGTATTGTCTCACCATGAATCCAAGGTGGTATGTATCTCTAGAAAATGCCAGGCACATGAAACATTGGTTTTTCACCCGCCAGTACCCTCATAACCAACTACTACTCCACGAAGAATATTGGTTTCAATAACAACCATATGATCGACTGGGGTCTCCACAAGAGAGAAAACCTAGACCACCACTTCGAGTTAATACTACACTACTTAAGGGTCTAGCTCATCATGAAGCCTCAATAGTCTGTACCACTAGAACTAACGTAACATGATAATCTTTCCCATACAATCATCTTTTCATATTGGATCCATTAAATTATCAACATATGGATGATCATCCATCTAGACCACTAGAGGTGTGTCTATACACTACTCAATTGGTGGTATAAATGCTTGGATCCTTCCTAGAGGAAACTGTTAATGAAAGGGTCCCTAAACTATGGCATCATCATTCAACTGGTCATTATCATGACACTATATCAAAATCCAAATTAACTATCATCATGGAGGAATCTTGAAAATTACTAAGATGTACCATGGTCAAAACACACACACACACACACAGATATATATATATATATATATATATGGGGAGATGAATCAAGAAGTATAGTCAAAGGAATCATTCCTATATGATATATATACTATTTTTCTCTACAACTAATATCTCTATATTCCAATTCTAAATGTATGATATTAGAGTCCTGGTGCATGGATAAATTGAATACCACACCATTACTAGCTTCCCTTTCTTGAAATCAATACGTGATACATTTTGAAACAATTTCACTATGTCTGGAAAAATCATCATAAGGGGAAAAATCCAAACACTGACCTAAGGAATGAATCTCTCTTAGACCACTTTTTCATGAATCGAACCACCAAAACCCGCCTGGATGGTGTAAGGCTGAGTTGGGAAAACCCCAAGCCCACCTCCTGTTGGATAGGGTCTAGAGAAAATCACCTATAAGTCATAAGTTAAAATGAATTACTTTTCCTAATGTACCTATATGAATGAACCCATCAATGTACATGAAATAGTGCAGATGATTATAAAATGTAGTAAAATCTAGAGAAAAAACCATAAATTCAATAATATCTATAGAATAATTCAAAGTATTTAAGTAAAATCAGAATAAAAAGGGTAAAAAATACTCTCGTAACTAGAAAATAGGCCCCAACCTAAAAATTCTAGAAAAAAGATAAAGACGAGAGAGCTCAGATCTTGATCTACAAGACTGGACAACCATACATTGTCAATGCACCCAATTATCCCTAAAATCCACCAAAGTCACCACCAATATGTCTATTTTCTATATAAGAAATGAAACAAGTGGGAAAATCCCAAGTAAGGGTGAGTATATTAATACCCATTAGGACACCTTGAAACCCAAATGGGGAGTGATATGGAGATATAATAAAAGGTTATCTCAAGCCATCAATGGAATGTCAATCAGAAATTGAGATAATAAACATAAACACAAAAATATGGTAAAAAAGAAACCCAAATGAGAGGTAAATATATATCTCTACATCCCATCTAATAATTATTAGTCAACTTCTAGCTTGAAGGGTCCATCACTAATGTCTGGTATCATGCGTAGCTGTACAAGAATTTGAGTGGAGGGCATGTACCTTACCACTACTCTCTATAGATGAGGGAGAAAAAAATGCAAAATATGAATCCTAAATAACCTCACCATAATACATGTAGTGGTTCCCTATCCTCACTACTATGGTCCATAGCCTAGGGATCCACAACTCCCATGGAGGACATATACCCTGCTAGATCTTGAAGATGGGGGAGCATTGCCTGAAGATAAAGGACCCACACCCAGTGTAGGAGAGTACCATCTCTATCTATAAAAAGAGTATGGGGAACCAGATCCCTAGCGAGGTAGGGTATATATGAACTTGAAACATCTCTAATATTATGGGTAAATCATTCCCTGTAGTGATTGATGAGTACTGACACCAACATGTCCCTGATATACCTAACCTAATCACTTCCACTATCAAGCATTTCTTAAAGAGGAGTTATGCTTGGAATATTTTTCATATTATCTTTTATTCCACAATTAATTCCCTCATCCTGATCTATATGGATTAATACTCAGTATATTCTACTCAAAGGCCAAAATTTGGGTCAAAATGAAGGATACATGGGAGGAAAAAGTTGAAGGAGGTAATACATGACATGTATGAGGGTCTACATAGCATGTGACCCCACATAGTTTCCTAGACAAGTTCTCTTATGTAAAATACTTGTAATCGATTTCATATTTCACAACATTTATGGGTCATACATGGAGTGTCTCAGACAATTAGGGTCTTCCCATGTGCTTCTTGCCATTCACATGTACTTCATGTCATGCTCTTGTTTCTGGATATGTACCTAGCCATGACCATATACCGACCCATTCCTATTTACTTATAGATTACATAGTACTTCATCTCACATGGGGTCCTAAGTGTGTGCCACATGACATATGTATTGGGCCCCAAGGTATTTCCACATGGCATGTGATACTTAACTCCACATGAAAACCTAACCTTTGTGAAAAAAGGAGCATGAAAAGTGTTCTTCCAAACTACACAATGTGTACTGATGTTTTTTTATAGAAATTATAAAATCTTCATGTGTTTTATAGATTCATTCTCCAAGAAAAATCATATTCCCTTTGACCACCAAATATAAATGTGAAAGCCTATTGGAATTGATTTTGGACCTCCAATGGATGAAAATAAGATTCTAATTGCCCACTCGAAGAACCAATATAAGTTAAGTGATTGTTCTATCACCCGTATCTACTTGAGTATCATAGATACATGAAAAATTACCTGATATATTTCCCAATACATCTTCAAAACACCATTCCATTCATCATGAATAGAACCACTATGTATATGGGGGTTTCATCATGATCGAACTTTCCCAAACAATGTCAAATCATGAACTCGTGATATAATGATTAAGAATGTGAAGACTGGGTGGGGGAAAACAATAAAAATTGTGTGACCATTGTTGTACAATAAATATTTGGAAAAGATAATATAAATTGGATATCTAGGGTGAGATCATGGGAAAAAATAAAAAATTAAATTAAACAATTTAATTTGACTATGGGTATCGAGTGAAGAACATGATATCACTGAATCCAAAGATGATAAAATATACATGATCAATAATTTAATCAAAATGTAGAAATCAAAAATTTATGATCCCTACCTTGATTGTGATATATCTTTGAGAAACAAGTTTTTCTTCATCAAAGGATTAGCCTCAGGACATTTTCTACTGCTCAATCCACCTCGATCTGATTGCCATTCATTCTTCGATCACAATCAGGCAATGAAGAACGCTCCAAGATCCTCTCAATAATCCCTAGTTTCAAGTGGATAACACAAGATAATTGTTATAATGAGGTAATTATAGAGGTAATAAGGTCATAGGAAGTTAATGAAAATTAATATTTTTTAATTAAACATAGTTCCAATGACTGTCTCAACTGGACATTCGATATCGATAAACCTTAGGCATCGTCTAGGTTAAACCCCATGTTCTAGAATACACTATGGTATCATATTTCCAATCTGATACTCCATTTGGGAGTTATTTTAATATTTCAGGGAAAATACATGTGTGTGATATTAATATATTTAATATTTTTAAAATATCAATTCCGAGCACACTAGGCCTTTAAACGTCACACTGTTGCACCAGAAAACTCAAAATATATTATTTAATATATTCCAAAGTATTAAAGGTAAAAAAATATTCACTTCATGCTTGTCCTTATTTATTTCTATATTCATTCCATGGATATATTTTACTCAAAATGTTATCTTATTCATGTCGACCATATCCAATTATGAGGGTGGGGAGGGGGTGTGCTTAATTATGTTTAGGTTGGAGACTCCCTTGAATGACAAATATCATAGGTTATAATAGAATCATAGGGTTCCCAAGTTACTTTCACATTCCATGCTTCCTTTCACTTAGGTAACCTACATGTGACGATCTTTATATCACATCTAGATTCTGTGTTCCTTACTTCCTCTTGAATTGGTTTTTTTTCATGTTCCCAGTTTCCATGCCAAAGTATCCTTACATGAAGCTCCATGCATGCCAATATTATGTACCCATTTCCCCTTACAAGAAGACCTTACAGGATCGGCCTCCACGTACACAACCCCTACATGAGGTGCTCACCTTAATAGAGAGTTATTATGAATTTTACCCTTGGATTTTCACCCTAATCATATTTTTCGAATAAAGGGAATCATCCCTCAAAGTTTGAATAGAAAGGGAAGAAATAAAAAAAATGTGGAAGAGTGATTTAGATTGACCGAACCACTTTTCCTCACACCTACACCCCATTAAATTTATTTGACTCCATAAATACAAATATAGGAAATATTTTGTAAATTTTATGTAACTCTATAATTAATAGATATTAACTACAAGTATCCATGAACGAACACCTATTCTATGATCCTTTTAGACTACAATGAAGGACACCATCCTAAGGAACCCTATAAGGGTACCATGATCCCATGACATCCCATGCCTCCCATACTAGGTTACCATTATCCTAGGATTCCTATACTAGAAAACCACCAGTCCTAGGTACTATACTTGGGTGTCACATGTGCAAGGTATCCCTGAACACCCATACTAGGGAATAATTCATATTATTATCCCATAATAGGGCCCCCCTTAACCCAGGTCCCATATTAGGGTTCCACACACCCAATCCATCATATGATTCCCATATGAGGACACCATTCTCCCATGCCTCCCATATAGTGAATTATTTTACCTAGGTCTGTACTAGGAAATCACACAAACAATCCATCCTTGTCCTCCCATACTGGGGAACCATTTTCCCAGGCCTATTATATTAGGGTTCCACTTTTCACAAGTACCATACCTGGGTTTTACATGATTGGATCCTGATATTTATTTTTTATAAATCCCAACTGGGTTCCCCATTCAATTCAGTATTTTAGTTTGGATAAATAAATATCTAAAAAGATCATTCCAATACACTATAGTCAAATTAAACATGTTGTTTAGTTATATTCACATAATCCACCACCATGGTCTCCTAGAATACATGTATTGGTTATTTACACTAGATTTATCACCTTGAATCATGTATTCTTTCGATCATAGGGATCACACATAGCATGAGATACCCTTACTAGGGGTTTTTCCCAAATCGATAGGAGCCATTCAATTTTAACTATCATGCATTCCATCATTAACAAGGGTCTTTATAATTAGATAACCAAAAAAACCTTAGGTAGACGAGGATTATCATCTTGGATACTCTAAAATCATTTTCATAGCTTTCAAAAATCCATTTAGATTTTTCATTTCCAATCATTGAGCCATATTTGTCCTGGGCCACCAACTCAGTGCAATACCCTAACCTACCTTCACACGAGCTATCTTATAGGCTGAAACAGAAAGGGATTTTCATGGATAAGTCCCACATAAACTATTAATAAGTTACTCTCACATATGTTTCTAATATTCATGAATTTAAACTATATAAAATATAGTTTATTCGACATGATGTCAAATTAATTAGAATAGGTCCTAGTCACATGACCATAAACTAGTAGAAATAATTATCATGGTTGCATGAAATTTAATGAAACATCATTGGTAATGGATCCGTGAACATAAAATGAACCACAATTGTATTTGTCACAGTACCTATACAGGTACAATTCATCCTATTAAAATGAACTAAAATACATGGGTTCTAATTTTATTTATAATAATACATAGGAATCCCATATCATTGTAATGATCCTAACCCCACAACACTTACCACCTCCATGAAAAAAGATAAATTATAGAGTAAATTTATGTGTGAAATTAAAATATATTAAATCAAAATAGAATAAGATAGATAGAGAACTTATGATAGATATGGATGTTAACATATAAGAAAAGTATCGATCAGTCACTCTCAAAAACAAGGTTACCATTATTGTTATTGGAAAATATTTCATGAATACATTTTAAATAAATAAGAGATTACCAGAATAAGAAATAAAACCCCTTAAGGGATGAGTTGATGTCCCATTATCTCAGTAACCATATGATTTAAAGTGTCTCTTTTATGTATTGGTGACTTTCTTCTTTCTGAATGTAGTTCATCATTGACAAAAAATAGTATGGGTGTGAAGCACATATTGGTAAAATGTTATCCCATAAAAAACATTTTTAAATAGAATTACATACTAAAAATAAGAATACAAATGAATACTTTCTACAGTGTATTCAATGGTTGTTTGATTCCATTTATGCGTAGGAAGGATCTCTCTTTATCCACGATTTTATAGATCCTATGGTTAAAGGATAAAGAAAATAAATAGATTAGAATTTTTGCTTTGAGGGGTTCAAAACAATTTATACCTCTATAGAAATAATTCTTCGTAGTATTTAGGATTTAAAGATCTTAATCATTAAAATAATATTAATTGACACCTTTCATGAATGTTCCATACATTTCAACTCATTGAAATTTTTTTGTTTAACCTTTAATAATTCTTTTAATACTTAATGATTATGTACGAAATTAGAAATCCTTATAATCATTATCTAATGAATAAAAACCAATAATTGTATCATTTAGAGTGGTATAAGGAAGAAACCAACATTTTATTTCGTAACATTGATGTACATGGACATCACCATGATCCAATGACCCTAATTATTCCATGTTGGATTCAAACATATACCATAACATGGTGTTATACACCATAACAGGGTTATGTACTGTATAAACAAAACAAATATCTCATTAATACACTTAATGCTATTTTTAAATTCTTCTATCAAAATAAACTTAAATAACTTATTAGTTAACTTGGTTATTGGATTTGAAAAATTGTGAGAAATTTTATACAATGTATCAATAATATCTAGCCAATCCAAGAAAACTATAATTATCTATTATATTAGTTGGACTCATACATTATTTAACAGACTTTTTATGTAAATTATTAATAGATACAACCTTTATTGTGATTATATAATACAATAATGAAACTTATTATGACCAAAATTCATTCTTACAGTATTTAAAGAAGAATTTATCATTTTTAAAGTCTTTTCACAATCCTAAAATTCTCTTCATCTTATTCCTTAATCTTGTAATATATAAGAATATCATGAATAAATACTAATAAAAATTTATGTAGATAATCTTTAAATATTCTATTCATCAACACCATGAAGATAAATTGGGAATTTATATGTCCAAAATGAATCACTTTGAGTTTATATCATCTATATTTTTCATAAAATGTTGTTTTAGGTATATTGTCCATTTTTAGAGTTATTTTCTAATATAAATATTCTATATCCATCTTTGAGTAGTATTTATTCCCAAAAAGTTAATCAAAAATGTACTCAGTTTGAGGTGCTGGATATTATTCTTGATCATGATCTTCTTAATCTCAAAATAATTAATTAAAAGATGCATTGAACTATGCATCATCTAAATAAGGAAGACCAGTTTTCCCTATAATGATGAACTATGGAATACAAAACACATCTCAAAATATTACTATACTTTATTCTTTAATTATTCTAATTAAATTTGATAGATTATTGAAAAAAATATTCTATATAAGCATGGTGGTATGAGTTTAATAAAAATATCAAACTCATTATATTGGAAATGGGAAAAAAATATTCAATAAATACACCAATATATTTCATTATAAATGGTATGTGTTAATTATAGAGTTTCCCCCAACCATATGATCCAAATATCCCATATTATTAGGTATTAAAATCTATATAAAATAATTATTCTCCATATAAAATTATAATAATCATTTTATCAACATAGGACCGTGGGATAAATTTGGATATGAATTTAGGCTTAATGATCCCAAAAATTAGCATGGTATATATTAATAGAGATTCAATCCATTACCAATATCATATTGAATTCTTTAAAAGAGAAAATTACTATATTTATAGGAAGTATCCGCCCATAGATGTTAATTAGTGAGGAGTTATATAATTTGGATGGTATCATCACATCGTGAGGTGTATTCACTGATAACCAAAGGTATAATCATTTTGGTGGTAAATCAATAGCCTTAGTGAATATGAAAGGTATAAAGGAATGTGAAAAAACTAGAATAAAATATGTTTTTAATAGCTTTTGGATGGAAAATAAGAATACATTTTACCTCTTAATTTTCATGATTATATTTCTAATAATTTTTTAATCCCAAAATAAATAGTTTATATAATGATAACACCCAATAAAATATGTGGAAATAGTTATAAATATATAATTCATCCTATGATGTCTTAACCAATGACAACATTGTTTCAACCTAATTTATGGTATGTTTTATATATTTATTTATTACATAGTCCCTAAAATTTAATAAAACATACTTTAATAGTAACAAAGATAAGAAATATATTATATACATATACTTTTCATCATTTTACATGATTATACAATACAAATAATGATTAAAACACACTTCTAGAACCTAAATATTCAACATATATGTAGATTATCTACATACCCATTTTTTATGTCATAAAACACATATTTCCTATAAAACAATTCTTCATAAGTGATTCCTTAATAAAATTATCACTTTAGAGTAAATCATAGGGAAATTTATAAATAAAGGAAAATGTGAGATAATATACTATTATATTAAAAAATATGGGAAATTATAATAATTGATATATAAATGGTTAAATGTTATGGAATAATATAATGTGAATATTCGAACCATGATATTAATACTTGAAATTAGAGTAAAAAACCACAATAGAATGACCATGAGCCATGAATACATTAAAACAAAATAGGAATTAGGCATTATGAAAGAATATGTAAAATACATAATCATAAAATATTATAAGCATATTATAAGACTAATTTTTAAGACCATTATTATACATGGTATTTGGTTAACTTCAATTTTTTCATAACATTGTGGACACATTTAACTTGTAATGTACCATATATAATAATCATATAAGATTTAAATATTTACCTAATTATTTTAGGGACATATAATTATGGTTTCAACCATGACATAAAAACACACACACACACAAACACACACACACATATATATATATATATTCCATATAGATATGAAAATAATAACAAATCTATAAAAAAGAACAAAATTATCCTATTAAAATAAAATGGGTTACATAAATAATTTTTTGAAGTATAAAAAAATCATATATAAAGAGTGAGTGAATGGTAGGATGAATTTATATACCCATTTAAAAAAAAGGGAAATTAAATATAATAAATTTGGAAGGTATATGAATATAAGTGTATTTTCAAAGAGGAGAAATATTTTAATGGAAGATAATAAATTATAAAAACGTTATGATGAAATATATTTTTCATTTTGATATTATTTTTTTGAAAAAATCAATGAAAAATAAAGGTAATCCAAAGTAAGGTCAAATATAATAAAAATTATTCAAAGAAAGTGTAATAACAATATCTTTCAAAGGACTATATATAAATAAAATAAGATAAAAAGGTAAGAGAAAATTACCAAATATAAAACAAAATTGATAAAAATATTCCTTTCCCACCTTCATATGAAAGTCATAATTGATTTAATGGGACAATAAAAAATAATATAAATATAGGAAGAATATATAATACATCCATGAAACAAAATAAAGGACATGGAAATGGAAGGGGAATATCCAAGTAAAAAGAAACATAAAGAAAATACCCCTATCCTTTACTATGAATTTTTTTGGGAATATTAGAACACCTTGTATAATTAACATAGACCTATTAATAATATATATAAGAACCTTATTTATATTTATTATTTTAATATTAATAAATTATATTAATTTGTTACATATATATTACTTAGTCATAGTTTATCTTATTAATAAAATGTTAGTAATTCTAATCATTTCATGAATGTTTTGATATGAAAATATCACTTATCATTACTTTTAATATTTACATCATATAAAAAATAGTAATGGTAATATAACAATAAATATTCAGTTATTTTTAAAGTACCATTTTCATTCTATGTAAATTACATGTTCAACTTTTTAAATTAAACAGTAAATTATTTTATCATATGTTTTTTATTTTTTTCAATAATATGGTATTATTTTAAGAATAAGTTTAATATTAATATTAGTGTAACATATCAATCCAATATAACACTAATTCATTAGTCGGACCAGTCTCGACATGGTTGAAGAAGATATCCCCAAATGCTAAAGGCTGCTGACTAGCAGTTAGGGCTAAGGTGTGTTAATAAGGACACTATTCCCTCATCATAGGAGTGTAGCACAACAGAATTATAAATATTATAAAAGTAGAAAAAGTAGTAAAACCAAAAAATGAAAAGTTTAAAAATTGAATATGGATAATATGACAAATCTATAAGTCATATCATATATAAATGATGATAAAAGTTATATGTCTCTAAGAAAGAATCAAAAAGAGGAACATTACAATCATATACAATACTTGTAACAAAAAGAAAAAAAATCTAATAGTATCCAAGGTGCATTAAAAGACTCAACTTGGTCCCATGCTCTCTTACTCCAAAGAAACAATCAAGTACCTATATAAGGGAACTTTCCCTTATCAATACCTGCAATTATATAATCTGTTTGGGTCCCAAAAAGTGGCCCAAACAGGATGTGATATATAACCCCAGTAGGAAACCACCCAAGGTCTATTCCAATCTATCAGTGAATACATAAAAAATATATACAGACATATATAAAAAATTATCAGGGAAGTACACAAAAGTAAACATTTTTTATAACCAGGATCTCATTTATTATCTATTTAATTTAACCAATTAAATTAAAAATTCAATCACATTGAATCTATAAGTCTCGAGACTTGGCTCAAAGCCAGGGGTTCTTCATTTAAGCACATGCATAAAAGGATGACTAATAAGGCTGTCCATATTGTATAAAGTAATGATCGGATCCAATATTGTGCTTTGTATTGAAGACACTCCATACAAGTCATTTAATTATTTATTCAATATAGAACCTAAGTCCATCCTTGACATTCCTATGTTGGAATTCAAGTATCACTATAGGTATAATAAACCAATACCCTACAATCCCATCCATTGAGAACCTATGATGAACCTATGTATCTATCTAGGTGTGTTATAATGTGCATGTCATTCATGTTTATCTTTGGCGGTCCTCTATGGAAGCCCCAAGTATTACTCATGTCATATATTTGATTCCCTTTGATCCCATCCTTGGAAATCCAATTAGTCTCCAAGTATCACTCAATATATAAGTCAAGCCTCAATGATTCTGTTGATGGAATCCTTCCTTTGGATACATGTATTACCCATGGCATAATATCAAGGTTCAATATAATTATGTCCATCCATGGAATTCTAATATGAATCCATGTATCACCCAAGGCATAAGATTCAATTTATAGATGAGTCCATCCATGGAATAAATCATTTGGATCCATGTATCACCCATTTTTAATAATCATTTAACCAATACAATTTCATTTAATCACTTTATTTAACATTCCATGGTCAAAACTAATGGAATACAATTCATTATCACCTCCAAAGGAGACTCAATCCAATACCAAACTTCACAAGCCTTGGTATTTCAATTACTCAAATGGGAAAATTCATATAACAATATTTTTAAGCTTAAATAAACTATTATATGTCATGTAATTTATCTAACAGACATGTGAATAACTATTGAAAGGGAAATTTACACTTAATCAAGGGATATCATAAAAAATATAAGCTTAGAAGTCTTTCCTTTACCTACTCACATGTTAATTTTCAATATAACAAGAGTCACTTGAAAAAAAACCTATACATGGCCTGGCTTTCACTTAACTCACATGGGAAAATCAATATTAAGAGTGATTTAATCCATATTAACCATCATATTTAATAACTTTAATTTAACTCACATGGGAACATTAATTTAAGGTAATTCAAGCTCATTCAAGAAATTGAATAACATGGGTTAAGGGTTAAGTCATTTATCCACTACCTTTAATCCATTTAATTATAGTTTAAATCATAAATCAATTCATTAATTCGATTTACAAATCATTTCACATGTGACATCCCATAACAATTGGTAAAAGGAACACCTCATAGGCATTCAAGGATAATCCACCCATGTCGATCCATTTATACTGTCACAAAACCCAAACATGGGTGGTTCATTCACGGTTTCAACCTATAATAATCATAAACAATCCTTTTTGATTTAATTGGTCATTACTAACAATTCTAGAATTCAATTTTAGTTCAAGGTGAAACCTAGATATTGGGAATGCGACACGAAGTCATATATATAAACAGCATGTCTTTAAGTGAAAGGAATGAGACCACCTAACATTGTTTCTTAGTCAATATCCCATCGATGATCATGTCCTGATTCGGCTCCAATTGGGGAAAAAAGAACAGATAAAGATCCTAATAGTAGGACAAATCAGATTTCACCAAAATAGCGCAACTGATATATAGAATCATGGATAATGACTAAGATGGAATAGAGGTCTTACCGATGAGGATCCAATGATATGAACAACCATTTATTAGAAGATCAGATGGATAATCATTTAGAATCCAAGATTATCCATCAAGGAGATCTCAAGGGGGATGATGTGTGTGAGGGAGGATAAATTTGAAAGTTATAATTTAATATATTTAAATATGGGTAAAATTGTAAAATCAATTAAAAAAATGGGTCACATGGTTTAGGTGCACAATTTGAAAAACCATGCCCTAATCATGGACATGCATATATAGAAAAGGGCATAGTACATGGTTTACCTGCACGGTTTGACTAACTATGTGTAAACCATCTTATTCTCCACTGTCAAAAACTACAGACATGTTGTATAGTTATAAAGCCCAACTCACATTGTTTGGACTAACATTGAATCCTATTCCTACTCTTTCCCCACACCTCACATGGTTTATTAAACTATGTGGCATGAGCTGTAGGGTTTACTCTAACCATGCGCTAAGACAAAATCACCCAAAATCTTGGGTTCAGGTCTCCGAAGCAGGCCTGAAAACCCCAAAACCTTCATGACCTGAAAGGGAATTCACATTAGGACATAATTAAGCATTTGAACATATAATATATGGGAAATAAATGACTTATACCATAAAGAAAAACTATGTTTTTACAAACATCCCCCCTTAAAGAATTTTTTCCTCGAATTGCATTGTCAAGAGTGATCAGAATGTTTGAAAACAACTACATCCACTGGTCTCATACATCGGCCTCCAACTCAATGGTATTATGATGCACATGGAAATGCTGGTATAAAACCCATACTAAAGGAACATACTAGCCTCATAGAACCTTCGTTTTATGATCCACAATTCATATAGGATGATCCTTATTAAACACATCTACCTGTAACTAAACCTCCTCAGACTAAAAGGCATGAGATAGGTCAGAATAATAGAAATGATGTTGAGATACATGGAATACCTCATACATGGATGGATACCTATGAGGTAACTACAATAGATATTATACTGGAACAACTCTCTCTAGAATCTCAAATGACCCAACATGTCATGGTGAAAGATTACGCTATCTCATAATCCTTTTGTGTCATGGCCTTAAATAAACACATAAGAAAAACTGATCCTTGACCATGAACTCTAGATGTCATCTGTTGTGATCAACATATGATTTATGGTGAGATTGTGTAGTAGACATACATTTTTGAATCAAATTAACTTGTTTTGTGATCTCCTGGTCAAGACAAGGTCCTACTATAGCTGCCTCTCCTACCTCTAACCAACAAAGGGGTGATCAATATGGAATACCATACAAAGACTCATATCAATCCATATAAATAGTTTCATGGAATATGTTATTATAGTTGAATTAAATCAGGTTTATATGCCTCTCCATAGAGACGCTGAAATCTAGGACGCATGCTCAGAACATGCCTTAAGAACTTGAATCATGTGCTTTGACAAGCCATCTATCTGTGGGTGGTATAATATTCTTAGAAGCACCTATATACCCAACAACCTATTTATCCATTTATAGAACCTTTAACTAAACATGGATTACTTATTTGAAATGATAGAATGTGGGATATTTAGAATTCATACTATCTCATGGATTTTCAACCATCCAATCTCATACACACTGAAGGTTTCCTTGATATGTAGAAAATTTTAAACCTTCATGATCTTATCATGAACATACAATGTGAAATAATTACCTATATGAAACCTCATATAATTAGTCATGAAGTCTATTGTGACATCATTCCATTTACACTCAGTAAAGGGTAGCTACTGTAAAAGTCTATATGGTCACTGGTGTTCCGCCTTCAACTGCTGATAGGTGGAACACCTCATGATAAAACTAGCTACATATCATTTCATACCCAACAATCAGTATTGGTGATGTAAATCCTGATACATATTGGTGATGTTGGGCTTCACTTACCTAGATAAAGAACTAAATTCTTGCATCATCTCCTCATGCATGTCCTAAATGACCCACACACGACCATGAACATAAAGAATCTCATCCTCACCTACGGTCCAACCTGGAGGAGGGTCCTCACATACCACACTCTCTCGTAAGACTAAGACCTTAGAATATGATAGCTCTCTCATCTTCAATCTATCCAAAATTGAAGAGGTAACAACTAATGATGAAAGAAACGTCTTCCCATGACTTTTGTGAACATCCAAATACATCTCAGAGAATAAGGACATACGCTGCCACTCACTACTAGCTTAAAACATTTCCTATATCTAAGTACTCCTCCTCAATGCCTTAGAAAATTCATTTTTTTAATGGGCATGTAGGGAAGGTGAAATTAAAAATAATAAATGTACTAAACCCACCATCAATTTCTCAGATTTATATCTTGTGGTGTAAATATTTACTTGATTCTTTTGTGGTCCATTTAAACCACAAAATTTTCTCCCAGTAAATAGTGTCTACAAAAGTATAAAGAAAGAACAGATGTAGCTAACTGGAGATTGTGCACCAGGTAGTTCCTCTCATGTGGCCTCAACTACCGAGACCCCTACACCACGAATCTATCTTCCCACATAAGAACACCTCTAGACTGATACCTCATGAATCATAGTAAACTATACAAGTCTTACCTAGATTTGGGAATGTCAGTATCAATACTGAATTTAATATACCTTTAAAATCCTCAGAGTCCTTTTCATAGGAATCTAAATATATGAACTTCATAACCTTCTTAGTCAATACGATCAATGGTGATGATAAGCGTGAGATGTCTAATATGAAAAAATTGTAGTAACCATCCAGCCCTAAGAAAATAAATACCTCAAAGAAGTTATTGGGATGATCACAAGAAACAACAGATCTCACCTTCTATGGGTCTACTAATACTCTTATCTCGAAGATGATGTGACCTAAGAAGTGAATATGATCGATCCAAAAGTGTAACTTTGTGAGATTATCATATAACTGATTCCCTCTTATTGTATTCAAAATATTCTCAAGATGGTGGGCATGGTCATGTCGATTGTGAGAATACCATAAGATATCATCCATGAAAACAACCTAAAAAGAATCAGGATATGGATAAAACACATGGTTCATTAGTTCCATGAAGACAGCTGGCATGTTCATGATATTGAACGACATAACCAAATACCCATATAGACCATATCTACATAGAAAAACTATATGAGGTTTGTCTAATGGTCTAAAATACACATGATTATAACCAAATATCAAATCAATCTTTTAAAATACCCATGATCCTTGGATCTATTCGAAGTGATAATCTATAAATGAAAAATTATATGAATTAATAACTGTTATCTAGTTTAATTTAAGAAAATATATACATATCATGAGGGTTATGTCCTCCTTTTTTGAAAAAAGGACAGTAGAACCCCTTGAAGAATATCGAGGTCAGATAAAACCCTTTTTCTATAAATACTCTTGGTGCCTCTTGAGTTATTTCATCTTTTTAGTAGTCTTTCTATATGGAGGAATGGAATCATGTGCCTCTTTTGGCACTAACTCAACAGAGAACTCTTCCTCTCTCACTAGAGGTTATCCTGAAAAGTTTTCAGGGAATATTTCCCCGAAACGATCTACCACTAGAGGGTAATATACCTTCAATTTTCCCCGATCATCATGAAAAAAAACACTAAATCCGGGATATCATTATACCTATCCGATGATTATCGGGTCCATATCTGCTTTTCTGAACATCCCATTCACCTTTTTGAATAAAATCTCCATCCACATGTAATGTGAAGCTCACCCTATGGTGATATAAATTAGTGAAATCATGAATGAGAACAGACCATTCCATCCCAAGAATAATTTCAAAATCCATCATCATAAATAAGTAGAGGTCCCATAAGAAGTTACACCATCCAAATTCAGGGGGGAACTCCCTGAATTGACATACACCCTTCGTTCTAGTCCCCAAAAGAGTGTTTGGAATCAAAACACCATCAAAAGTATGAACAATGAGCCCAAGGATCACCACCATAGGCAAATATATAGAGCTATATGAAACCTCTATATCAAAAAGTGTAGAAGATGAAGTATAGGCTACTATAATAGTAACTCTGATAGAAGAAGGTCTGGGATCTTTCTCTTGATGGTTATGTTACACTTCATATACTTGGCCTAAACTATGATGGTGTTATACTGCCTGGAACCCCTGAGTAGATCCACCTTACTATCACTATAAAACTGAGGTCTGGAAACCATGACCATAATTACCACCTCAGCCCAATCAGCTAGCAGTATTCCACGGACCTTACTGATGAGAAGATGTTGCCCCAATCCTAAACGTGGAGTTATTGTAGCCCCTCTCTCAATAGATGATAGTGAAAATGCTATATAGAATCACTGTAGATGTCTCATATTGATGCCGGATCAACACTTGACTGGGTCCTTCAAACATTGTGGCCTCGTATGTCCCATCCTACCATACTGGTAGAACCTCAACTGGAAGCCTGTGTATGTGGTCTAACAACTAGTATAACAGTGAAAAGGCTCTAGATGACACTTCATTCTACTGGTCAACACAGTACCAGATCTCAGTGTTGAACTTTCCCAGCTCTCACCTCTATCCTCTCTCAAGTTACGATCTATGATAATCCCATGATTCACTATTATATAAATGGTAGTCAACTGAAAAACATTCACCTATGATCATATAATGATATTGAGACCATCCTACCCGGATTACGATAACTCGTCACCAAGAAAAATACATATGATGTTCTGGAGCTCATTAAAATGGGATGAATAGTCCATAACTGATAGTGATCCCTACTCTATATGAAAGAACTCCTATACTCTATCAGCTTTCAACATATCAGGATTTAAGATATCATAGAATGCCACATGAAAATACATCCAGACCATCTCTTGTTGAAGATCTGTCTGAGTTATAACATCCCACCATCTGATGGTGGAATTACATAGTATATATGGAGCAAGATTGACCTGCATCACAGCAGTCATACCATGATGCTTGAAGAATCATACTATGGCCTCTAGCCATGACTCTACAGCTGGTGGTTTTCTATCAAATAAAAACATGGGTGGGTTCTAATGCTGAAACTCACACATCATCTTTTCCATAGTCGATATTGGTTGTGATACTCTATGAATGGTTAGGATGAACCACATAAAGATTTCATGAAATAGTGCCTCATCACCTACATCCAGTATAACAGCTAGTGCCGTAGTTGGAACTAATAGAGGATCGATTTGTAGCTCATGTCCCACCACCTCTAAAGTATAATCATATCCAAACTTCTTGACATACGACTGGAGTATGTTGTAGAGACATACCTCTAAAATATCAAAGGTAACAGCTCAATTCAAGACATTAACAAGGTTCATAGATCAGAAGTGATGGAATAGAAATAGGATAGGTACAATAATCACTATATAATAATTCACCTCTTTGAATTTACCATGGGTCCGGTGTGGGCATCACATAGATCAAATAAAAGCAAGAGAGACTACCAAAATCCCACTATTAACATTAGGTCAAGTCAATTTCTATGCTATCATCCATTTCACGTTTCCATTTGACTGTGATATTCATTTTCGCTTGAATTCATTTATTTTAAAGGATTAAAAAATGGTTCACCATGTTCCAATCCATGAGGGCCCATAACATCTCAATGACCAAAGGATGGTGCCTATAAATTCCATTCTATATCACATTCACTTTAATTGTTAGGCTATAGTATGCTAAATTATGATCCCATATGGCCCATAATCCTCAGGGAATAAAGAATGGTGTCCACCTATTTCATAACATAACACACTTCAAATTCCAATCAAAAGAGAAAGTATATATATAAAAACACCTATCACAATAGCATGAAACAAGTAATTCATCTTAGATGGCATGGCATAATGCATGGAATGTAAAATTCAGTAGGTGCCTATATGATGAATGAGATGGAACACCACCATCTCATCGAGTTTCAATGACATATAACTAAAATTCATATCAATAATAACATCACAACCCATGTGTGTCACCCAATGATGGAATCAAATCAACTATAATAGTAAATACCGAAAAAAACACATTTTGATTCAAGGAAATTTGGATTTTTCATGTACGTGGGTTATCTATGACAATTAATAACTCATTACCAAGTCACTATTCCTTTCTATACATCTCTATTGTCTCCAAATAACAAATAAAACAATAAAATACTTCTAAGATAAAACTTTGTAACATCCCAACCCCACAAACCACTAATTTGGTAGTCATACCGGTCACCACATGGCCTCAAGTGTATCTCCGCAAATTCCATAGGCGTCTGACTAGCAGTGAGGGACTAGGTGTGTTAGTTGGTAGACTATTAAATCATTACCAGAGTGTAGCACAAGATAATTATCAATAAGATACAAGTATTAGAAGTAGTAAAACATTCAGATGACAAGGTAAACCTTGAAAGATAGATAATATAACAAATCCAGAATTCATCTCATATAAAAATGATCATACATGTCATATGTCTATAAAAAAATTCCAAAATTGGTACACATCATTCAAATAAAATACATCTAAAAAAATAAAAAAAGTCCAAAAGTATCCTAGGAGAATCTCAAGACTCGTCTTCGTCCCATGGTCTCCTTCTCCAAAGAAGTAATCAAGTACCTATAAAAGGGAGAATTCACTTTTCAACACTTGCAATGATATAATATTTTTGGGTCCCAAAAAGTGGCCCAAGTAGGGAGTGAGATATAATAACAATAAAAAACCACCCATGGTCTCTTCCAGTCAGTCAGTGAATATATATATCAAGTGTGCAAACAAATATAAATAATAATCAAGGAAGTACTCAAAATTAAACAACCTTTATAACCAGGTCCGCATTTAATATTAATTTCATTTAACCAATTCATTAAACAATTCAATCACATTGAATTTATAAGTCTCAAAACTTGTGTCAAATACCTAGGCCCTAATGTAACAACATGAATCCAAGGATTCTTAAATAGGACATCCATAATGTATAATGTCGATCATAAATTGAATTTTGATTATTATTCAAAAAAGAAATAACACCCCTCCTCGAATGGATTAGGGTGGTCTAAAGTATTGAATCCCTAGTCCATACCCTTATAAAAAATTCTTACTTACCCGAGGTAGAGACCCCATATTTGAGAACACCCTTCGGGGGTTTCTAGGATACTCTCTGTATAAAGAGCGTCCTTTACAAAGTTATCTTCTCTTGGGATATGTCGGATAGAGAAATCATTTGGGATTACAGCGGCACATCTAAGAAAAATGTACATTAAGGCCCAAAAAACTTTCAACTTCCCATGTAAATATATAATCAATATCTCATAGTCTGATTCCACCTCCGTACACACTAAGTAGAACCTGTTACAAAGATCAATTCCTGTGTGCAATTCATGGGTTTTCACACCCAACAAATTTCCAGGAACATGAATACTACTAAAGGAAATAATGACCGAACCATTCACATCAAGAACCCCCCCCCCCCACACACACACACATCAACCCATCCATTAATGATACAACAAATTTAAGTTTGAATCTCATTCCCAGAGCGTGACACCTTACCCAATAACCCTGCACCCTGATATATGTCATTGGACTATTAAGAAAATTATAGAGGGTTGATGAATGTTTTCCTCCTTTATGAAGAGTCTCTAATTCATTCACCAAACCTTTAATTTTCACCATCAGTAAAAAATTATACCATCGAGCCTCTAACTGAGCCTTATTCCGCACCTCCAATATCATCCAAAAAACCTCTTTAAGCACTACGCTATAGATTTTCAACTCCATCTCATTCGGAATCATGCCTGAGAACTAGTTGATGAAGAACTCATGCATGGAGAAGCAATCAGGGTTGAATATACCCCACAAATCCAAAATATAATAGAGATGAATAACCCAATTTCTCTTAAGAAACAATTGATATACTGACTCATCCTGTAGATTAGAACAACAAAGACATCTTGAAACCAGTTGAATTCCCTTCTTCTAAATATTTTCATCTATTGACAGGGATTGGTTTCTCTCTATCCTAACCAGAAAGGAAATATTTTTGGGAAATTCACTGCACCATAATCAAGGTCCCCACTCATCATGGACTCCCACCTGATGATTCAGACGATGATAATCTTGTCTGTTGAAGTACCAAGAACTTGCATCAGTGAAAAAGAGTCTATCAACCTCTTCCAAGAACATAAATTCTTTAAAAACTTCCATATTCTCTAAGATAAGAATTTCATAAAGAAACTTGGGATGTTGGCTGGCCCCTCTGACAGAGAAATCTAGAATTGGGTAGTGAGGAAAGAAGATATTCTCCCCAGCCCAATTGTCTCTCCACAAGTTGATATCCCCACATCCCACAACCCACCAAGAAGTCTCCTGAAATATTTCCAGGTGAAATCACACCATTTCCCCAGTCGGGATAGCTTATTGGGCTCCCAATACTCCCATTTCAAACCATAATTCATCCAAATAGTTTTTTACCACAACGAATTTCCCTCTAAAAATATCATACTAACCGAACCTGTATGGATTGCATTGAGACCGAAATATCCCTAAGACCAACATCACTTTCCTCCACTGGTTTTTCCACCCAAGAACAGGCATCCCAGTGAGTTCTTCCCAAAAGGTTAGCATCCTAAAGGAATGTTTTCATAAGTTTATCCATAGCATCAATAATCCCCTCAGGCGGAGTGATAACCGACAAGAAATGCATCACTATGGAAGACACCACACTATTAATCAAAGCCACCCTTCCCCCGAAGGACAAGAACATGTTTTTTCAATTGAGAACCCTCTTAAACACTCTGTTCAGTATGTCCTCAATGAATACCCTTTTCACCCTTTTTCTCTAAATTGGTTCCATAACATAGATCAAATGAAACTAACTCTTTTGAATTCCCAATATGTCGTGAATGGTATGTGCCCTCATTCTTGAACATTTAAAGTAAATAAACACGTTTCTCTTGATAGCATTGACCTCTTGGACACTCAGGCTGCCGTAGATCAACATAATCCACATTAAGTTATGAAATTATGACCTCCTGCCATTCACAAAGATGATAATATCATCATCAAACATAATATGGGAGAAATAACTATCCTAATATTGAGACCGGCATGGCTAGATCATATGGTTCCATAAGAATCTAAGAAGGTTTTGAGAAAGAGCCTCACACACAATAGAAATAGAGAAGGAGAAAGGGGGTCCCCTTGGCGCACCCCACAAACAGTCTGGAAAAAACTGAAGCCCTTCCCCAACAAAGATATAGATAGCCACAGAGAGAAGAAACACCATAATCATAATTCACAAATCCATTCATGATAACCCATTCTTCTTATCACCCAAATTAAAAAACTCCATTCCATTTTTTCATATGGCTTATCCATATCAACCTAAATAATCACGTTGGAACCCACCACCTTCTTATTCAAATACTTTGTCAGTTCTTGTGTTATGCCCACTACCCCTTGGATGCCTTTACTATGGATAAATTCATGTTGTTCTTGAGAAATGAACCTCAGAATCACCTTATTGGGTCTCTTAGATAGCAAGCTTTCCAGGATCTTGTATGACACATTAAAAATAAAAATAGGTATATAATGACTAAAAGATGAAGGATTTTTCACTTTCAGTACCATCACCACCCTGGGGGAACACAATCCCCTATTTATGGATCTTCTATAAAAAAATCTCGTACCGACTGAATGACTCGATGTCTGACCAAATCCCATACTTCCACATAAAAGGATCCCGAAAAACCGTTAGGTCCAGGAGCACTCTCCAACGACATTGAGCAAACAGCCTCCCATTTCTCGTCCTCTGATGGAAGAGACCATAGGGAATCATTTTCCATGAAATCAATCCTCTGATGTATACTTCCCATAAATATTTGTTGATCCGATGATAAGTTATCCTCCCCTAATGTCTCTGGGCGATCACCACCCCATAGCTGCTCGATGTGTTCTAAATCCATCCTTCCAGTAACATTCATTTTAGAAGAAAAGGACTTACCCTCCATATTATTTTTAACATTAGAAAAATTTTTCTCCTTTAATAAATCATGGAAAAAATTGTTGTTTCTATCTCCTTCCTTAAGCCACTTGACCCTCAATCTCAGCCTAAAACTTGTGTCCCCCTCCAACATCCTTTGAGCTAGCAACGATTGCTTATCACATAACAGGATGAAGTAGGGATCATCCCACCAGTGTTGTAGTAAGTCTTACAGGTGGTCGATATACTTCTAAAGCGACTCCACTGAGTCCCCCGTAATTTTTTTACCAGCAAACCACCTGCTAATATCACACATGAGCCATTTGAGACGTCTAAACAATGCAACCCAGGATCTTCCATCCACATCATGGAGCCATGAATCATTCATCATTTTCATGAATCCCTCCATGAAATTCCAATATGCTGAATACAAAAAATATTTAACTTCCTGATTTACCTTCTTAAGTTCGATAAGAAGCGACACATGGTCTGAAATAGCATGCGATAGGCGAGTAACCGTGGGCCCGGAAAAGGACTCAAGGCCTTGCAATTTTGATAGGCATTTATCCAACCTACAGTAGATGCAGTTTCTCCCATGATGGTTATTCTACCAGGTGAATTTTTTACCAGAAAAACACATGTCCAAGAGACCCTTCCCCAAAATATAGCAATTAAAATACAACATTCCATTATTTGGATCAATGTATCACCTATTTTGAATAATAATTTAACCAATTCAATTGCATTTAATCACTTCATTTGACATGCCAAGGTTAAAACCAATAGCATTCAATTCATTCTCACCTCAAAAGGTGATTCAAGACAAAAGAGAACCTCATAAGGCGTGATCTTTCAATTAATAACATGGGAAAATTCATATAATAATATTATCAAGCTTAAATGAACTATTAAATTGCATCGTATTTATTGAAATATCATTTCAATAACCATATAAATGGAAATTCACAGTTAATCAAGGGATTTAATAATAATTATAAGCCTATAAGGCTTTCCTTTAACTACTCGCATGTTTATTTTCAATATAAAAATCTCCACATGCACAAAAAAATAATAAATGGATTATTTATCATTTAAATCACATGGGAAAATCAATATTAAGAGAAATTAAATCCTTATTAAACATTACATTCCATAACCTCAATTTAGATCACAAGGGAAAATTACTTTAAGGTAATTCATGCTCATTCAAGAAATGTCATAACATGGGTCAAGGGTCATGTCATATATCCCTTACCTTTAATCCATTTAATTATAATTCAAATCATAAATAAATTCATAAATTTTATTTACACATCATTTCATATCTGACAACCCATAACAAGCTGTAAAAGAAAAACCTCAAAGGCATCCAAAGCTAAACCACCAATGGTGATCCATTTATAAAGTCAAGACACCGAAATATGTGTGGTTCATTAACTGTTATCAACTTATAAAAATCATAAACAATTTTTTTAATTGAATAGGTTTTGCCTAACAATTTTAAGATTCAATTTTAATTCAAGGAAAAACCAAAATATTGGGTTGAAGACATGGTGACATATATATAAACAACTCGACTTTAAGAAAAAGTCATGATATCACCTACTGTTGGTCCGTATTTGATAGATCGTCTAGTATCATGTCTTGATTTGGCTCCAATTGGTAGAAAAATGAAAAACACACGGAGAACCTAAAAACATGGAAAATCGTCTTGAACCAAAATAGTTAAATAGATATTCAAAAGTATAAATAATGGCTAAAAAGGAATCTAAGTCTTACCAATGGAAATCCAATGAGATAAATAACCTTTGATTTTGAAATCAGATGAAAAATCTATCCGAAATCCAAGATTATCCCCTGAGAAGAGCTCCAGGGGGCTCCTATGCATTATGCAGGAGAGATAAAAATGTTAGATTTTAATATATTTAACCAGTGATAAAATGGTAAAATCACCCTAAAGATTGGGTTACATGGTTTTGGTGCACAGGTTGGAAAACATGCACCAACCTTGTATAAGAATCTATAGGAATAGGAATAACACACTGTTTACCCACATAGTTTGAGTAACTATAAGAAAGCCTTGGGATTCTCTAATGTAAAAAACTGTATACTTTCCACCCGACCATGTGCCCCAAATCACATGGTTTAGCCTAACCGTGAAGTCTATTCCTTCTATATTCACATAACACTCATGGTTTATACAACTGTGTGGCTTGACCTGCACAATTTACTCTAACCATCTTCTAGGAAAAAATCACCCAAAATCTTGGGTTTAGGTCTCTAAAATACCCCCATATAACCCTAAAACCTCCATGATCTCTAAGGGAATTCACATTAGGCCATAATTAAACATTTAAACTGAGAATTGATGGAAAATAAAGGATCCTTACGTCAATGAAGAACCACATTCTTACAATTACTATTATAATACTATAAAACTTACAACCTCACACCATTAATACCATATATAATCATTATTTATGATTTTATACCCACCTTGATGAAAATGGGTAAAATAATATAGCATCTTTCATGTAGGTCATTTATATTACAAAAACATGAACATATTTTAATGAATGAATGAGTATGAATATATAGGTGTATTATTATAATATATTTTTTTATATATGTATAATGATGTTTATTATATGTTATTTGGTTATAAATCATATTTAATTGGGATTGTGATGATGATTAAACAAATGAAAAAGACATATAAGTACTTATTACTCTTATGAAATCACTTCTCTATCTTAATGATGTTCTTTGTAATAAAAAACTTTTGAGACTACTTATTTTGACTATAAACTAACATACATTTGATAGGACTATTAGGTGAGGAAATTTTTGTAGATATTATAGAGGAATTATAATAAGAGCTCAATCTTGGAGTGAGTGGAGGAGGGGTCATTTTATAGGAAATATTGAGTAATAAATTTTAAAATTTTCATTCCTTAATGGTTAAATAATGTATTTTTGAGTGTAAGATTATCTATTAATGAAAAAAAATATTTTGGGTATTTTTTATTTGAATTACTGAGATTTATATTTATTTCATATAATTTTATTCACCATTTCTCCAATATATTATATTTTATTTCATTTACTATTTTCTAATATATTTTATTATTCCTCCTAGTAAACAATGTTTTCTCTAAAAATGAAATTAAAACTATTATATGATTTTGATTTTTGGAATTCAAACATGAAATTTATTTAATTAAATTCAAACATTAAATAATATAAAACCCTTAGTAAGAATCTTCTATAAATTTACCTACATGAACAACTACACTTTATCCAATATGAAACATCAATAAAAAATATTTATTTTTAATTTTTTTATTATTTATTTTTAAAAACCGTATACAATGATTTTAAAATCACCCCTAGAGTTTAGTGCACTATTTTATCAATATGGGAAGAAAGCAGAAAAATAACAACTGATGTCACAATACCATGAAACTCAAACATATCCTCAATTGTTTTTTGAAAAGATTCATATTATCTAAAAATGACATTAAAATTCCATTTTTTCATAAAATCATTTCATTTTATAAACATTATAATCATATATTTATATATCTATTAAGAATATAAATTTCACATAAATATATAATCAATAATAACATAATTTTCTAACATATTTTTATACATAATAAAAATTTCATATCTTTATCAGTTTAATGATCATATTTCTAATTCAATATTTCTTTTCAACCATTAAAACGTGCCAATATTTCTCCTTCATATTCCCATACTAGAATTATAGATTACCCTTATACCCATAGAAAATGAAAAATAATTTCTATAATATATTCAAAATTTTAATATCCCAATTTCCTTTTATTAGTATACTTATAGACATTTATGAGTTATATATTCATCATAGATGAAATACATTCTTCAATAAACAAGATTAAATTGATAAAGATTTAGATTTACCCACCTTATTTTTTATTTATAGAATTAAATATTTATAGATTCATAGATCTTAATTAGCAATCCTGTTTCACCATACCTTAATATTACATACCCAAAACAGTCCCAAAAACCCACTTATATTAATATAAATGTTCATAATATAATTTTTAATATAGGAAAATGATAATTAATGAGATATATCAAATAATAGAGTAGATTAAAATTATCTTAATGTATATCCAGATATTTATCAAAAATTACAAAAGAGAGAATTATTAAACTATGATAAAAGGCTCTAAAATCACCCAAAATAGATCCTAAGGGACAAATAAGTAGTAATAATAAGTTTTATGGAATTTCATAGACGATATAGGTTATGTGAAACAAAAAATAAATAAATTTAAAACATGTGAAAAATTAACATGAATTCCATGCATGTGAACCATGTATGTACTTTCCCAATTTCCTAAGTATACATGGTTATCCTACACAATTATTTAACCAAGTAAACAAATCATTAATTTTTAAAAATCATTACGAACTCTATTTTTTTCTAGAATTAAATGAAAATTGATAATAAGTATTATGTACCAATTTTAGGATTTTATAATTCCCCCATTCATGAAATTCTAAATATATTTTAAAAAATCATATATATTTTATTCCCAGAAAAATAATACCCTAGGGTTAATACCCATTTCAAAAATAAATAGAGAAATTCATTATACCATTATAATATCATTAAAATTATCATTTTACCCCTTATATTCCTATTAATAAAACCATACTATGTAATTTTAAAAAGTCCAATGAAATAAAATTATATATATTTTAAACTAATAATTTGATTAGGGCCACTATACAAGTCATTTTCCCCAGTAAACAAGATTCACACACAAATTTTTATTGATGATAACATTATTTTGAAGAAAACAAAAAATAACATGATGCTTGACCATTCTATTATGATCAACCCACTATAAATACATTTTTAATTTCCTTAAATTTATGTTCAAATAACCATTTCACTTTAACAGACTTTAATATAATAATACTGAAAACCATTGAATAGAAAGGATACTAGAAAATAAATCCCAAATCCTAAAATCCATGAATACTAAAAGATAAATATTTTTTAAAACTAAAAATTAAATATATTTTAAATTGAATGTGACTTTTTATAATTATTAATTTTGTAACCCCCCAGGTCCACAATCACTATATTTTTCACTTTGGGTTCCGCTACCCCTCATGGTTTTTATTTTATCAGGATCTTATAGGAAAGGCCTCATAATGGGAGAGATATTAAAAACACCTTATAAATAGTTGATTATTTATCCTCTTCCTGTAATATTTGATTTTCCTAAGGCCTATCCTACCCCTAAGGGTCCCACCATCTGTACGGGAACATTTGTTAGAACATATCCCATATACTGTTTGTAAAAACCCTAACCCATGATCACAATATTGTCTTATTTGAGTCTCATGTGCTTGGGAGTAATTAATACATAAAAGGTGGAGGATAATGAATCAAACCTTTATATGGTGGTGTGGATACCTCTCCATTCAAAGGCCCTTTTGTAGGAGTTCCTGAGAAAAACAAAACAATAAGGTCCAAAAGGATCCAAAGTGTAAAATATTGTGATATTTCTATTGGGTTGTAATAATTTCTATTCTTATTATAATGACTAATAATATTAAAATTATTTTATTTTTTATAATAAAAAATAAATAACACAATATAATTTATTGGAACCTCATTTTTTTAATGCTCACAGATTATGTTAACTATGTTGTTAATGGTTTTATATTTTTATGATATAATTTTAAAATATAATGAAGTTTGAAGAAATATAGCCTAAGTGTTAATAATAGAATCTACTCACCACAAAAAAAACTCACCACTAGGAATTGATCACCACCAGAAAAGATTCAATTCTAGAAAATAGTTCCCTCCAGGAATGACTCACTACCATAGATGAGTCTCCCCCAAAAAGACTCACTCCAAGCAATGGCCTATAATCAGACCTGAGTCACCTTTGAGAATGAATCACTATTGAGGATAACCTAACATCACATGAGTCACCATTGAGGATTAAATAACATCAGATGAGTCACCAGTGAATATAAGTCACTTATGAATATCATTCACCCCTGAATATGAGTCACCACAAAACATGAGTCAGCATTGAGGTTGACCTACCATCAGATGAACAACCTCTAACCTGACTCACCATTTTCCCGAATCACTTACAGATAATAGTCATTGCTAGACTAAAATATAATAAAAATTACGAGACATTTCAATCTAATTCTCTAAATGGATATATTAATGAATTTAATTTGACTATTTATATAATTATTTTTCCTAACTATTGTAGGGAAACATTAAATTCTATGTCATAGCTAGTAAAAGGATAAAAAATATTGTAATGATTGTTCTTCAAAAATACTCTCCATCATACAATACTTTTATTCAAATAATTTTCCCTTATGCGCTAAGAAATGGCTATGACAAAATATATGATCAAGAGTGATACCTGATCAATGCACCCATGAGAGATCACGAAACTTCCTTCTCACCAACATCTTGATTGTGGAATAGTAGAGAAAGTCGAAAATATACATCCTTTCATACAGTCAGAACAAAGAGATATTTTTTATTATCTATTATTATATAACTTCCATATTAATGGATCAACTTAATCAACAATACATATTTTAGGATAATCAAGAATCTGTAGCACATCAAATTGAGCAACACTATCTTTTCCTTATTATATAGCATGCCCTTTCTATTTGTTGCATTTAATTTTCGACCAGTGTGTTTTTTTTCTTTATAAAAAACGCTTTCTAATGCATTATAATTAGAGAATAAAATATATTCTCTTCTCTCAATTTTCATTTTCTACCCAAATTTGTTTTGGAAGTGGTCCCTGTGAGGCCAGTTTAGTTTTTCTTCCAATATTTATTGTGGGAGAGGTCCTTAAATGGACTAAAAATCTTGTATACTATTTTCAATATACCCAATCCATGTTATGGATCAAAATATATTTATATTATCTTCTTAGAAGTGATTGATTTCTATGTGGAAGGGATTAGGTCTTGGCTTGAGACCGAACCCCATGTTTTATTCTGTCGTGTGTTATTGTTTTGTTTCATCATTTATAAATTCTTGAACTATAATTTTTCTAAACTGTAAGAAAATCCAACATTGATAACTAATCATAACTAGTTTTTATATAACTATTTGATTATGTAAATTGATTTCAAAAATTAAAGTAAATTTCATTATTCTTTAACTTGGCACTAATCAGGATTTGAGGAATATTTCAAAAGATCAAAATTATATTAAACAAAAAATTTTATTAATTGGGTGTATTTATTTTAAATTGAGGGATATTATTTAAAATATTTTTTTAATATAAATTTTATTTGGATTCAATTCACCCCCTCTTGAGTTACTCACTCTGAATAACATTTGGTATCCAAAATTTTTCCCAAAATCTTTTCAACCATGATTTTAGTGGTGCTTTTAAGATGAAAAATTTATATTAGTTGTAAATTTATTTTATTTAATTGATAATGGAAAATAAGATTCTATTACCAATATAACACCCTTATTTAATGAAAGTAACTATGACCTTGGAAAATCAAGATGAAAATTCACATTGAAAGCATGGGATTTGGAAATTGGACTGCTAATGGAGATAACTATGAATTACCTAATACTGATAGAAGTAAATGGGATGAAGATAAAAAAATACTTATAAAAATAACTAAAAATCCCATAATTCCTTATATTTTTCTTTTGGAGAGGAAGAATTCAATAGAACATCTAAATGAAAAATTTCATATGAAATTTGGGACAATTAAGTTATTTCTTATGAAGGAATTACTATTGTTATGAAAATTTGGGTAAATACTTATAGAATTAAATATGATACATTTAAGATGAAACCTGATGAGCTTATTTATGACATGTATCTTAGGTCAATGAGAAAATATCTATGATGAATTCCTTGGGAAATATAGTTTCAGACAAAGATAAAGTAATTCCACTATTAAGATGGTTACCAGAAATATATATATAAACCGCAATCTTAATTAGAGAATCATGTGATATTAGTAAACTTTATATTAATGAGTTGATTGGTATGTTAATGAAGTATGAATAAGAATTAAAACTTAATTTATAGGAGGAAGATGAACCTAAAAGAAAGTATTTAGCAATCATGTTTACTACTTCAAAATAGAAGGAAAATGTTCGAGCTGCATGTTCAAGTGTTGAGGAATTACCAACTGATAGTGATGAAGATATGGACCGTATAACAAGAGCGTTTAAAAGGTTTTATAAGAAGAAGAAATTATTTAGGGAACTGAGATACAAAAAAAACATAATAAAATAAATAGGAATAAATATTGGAAGAAGGATAACACTTCATGGGAGATTATCTTCTATGAATATAAGAGTAAAGGGCATGTCAAATCTAACTAACCTAATATGAAATATAATAGAAAATATGATGATAAGGATATGAAATACAATAAAGCAATGAAATAAACATGGAGTTGTTTTGAAGAAAGCTCCAATGACTCAAACTTGACCCATGAGAAATAAACATGATATAAAAAACATGTGTTTCATGAAGAACACTTCGGAGTTATAAAATATCTTTTTTGATTCTTCTAAAATTACATATAATCCTTCTATAGAATAAAATAATGATGAAAATATGTCAAATGAGGATATTTTTGAATATTGTAACATGATGGATGATACTATCAATGATCATAAACATAATTATAAAATTATAAAGAGACAATATGATTTAACTTCAAATATTAAATATGATCTTTCTATAGAAAAAGAGAAAAATCATCAAATTCTAAAGGAAAATACTAAACTGAAATTGTAAAATGAGAAATTTAAAAGGGACATAGATATATTTATCAATGTTATATATAATCTCACCAAAATACTAGGAATATAATATCACCTAGGTATATTACTGGCTTAGGTTATCAACATGTACAAAGAAAACTTTTCAAGAGAAGTTTTATTTATAAATCTATTTTTCTAAATGATGCAGCTAGTTTACTCATCCGGACATAATAAAATTTTTTTCCAATAATTTTAAAATATTATTATAAGAAATGCATTATGAAAATATGGGTTCCTAAAGATTTAATTACTGACATATCTATACCCAAGAAGATATGGGTACCAAGATTATTTTTGTTGTAAAAATTGTTTTGTAGGGAACATGCTTGAAGATATCAAATAAAAGTATATGGTTCATAGACAGTGGATGTTCAAGACACATGACTCGAGATTACTCAAAATTCAAAAATTTTATAGATTATTATGGTTGAAATGTTACCTTGGATGATAATGATAAATGGAAAATAATTGACCTTGTCCAAATCGATAACTCTAACACAGTTTTAATTTATAAATTATTATATGGTGAAGGTTTAAAATAAATTCTTCATATAATATCACATCTATGTGACGATAGTTTTCATGTGAACTTGTAAAAAAATCATGAAATGTTTTTTATTCTCAAAATTATTTAGTATTTACTAATTTAATAATGAATATATTTATGCTATTAATTTATACTCTTTATTATCTCAAAATGTTTCTTTTATAATTAAATTTCATAAGTAATCTTGGATTTTTCCTAAGAAACTAGTCCACTCTAAATATTTACACACTTAGATAACTAAAAATTAAAGGATTAGTCATGGATCTACCTAAACATAAATTCTTAAATGATAAACTCTTTAATACATGTCAACAATGGAAACAACACAAAATTTATTTCAAATAAAAGATATATTTATTAACTTCTCAACACATAGAGTTAGTGTACAAGGATTTTTTTGGAACCTCTAGAGTTTATAGTTTAAATGGGAATAACTTTGTCTATATCCTTATGACTTTTCTAAGTATACTGTGGTATTATTTTTAACTCAAAAAAAGTTAAGCACTATCTTACTTTACCATGTATTCTAGATATATATAAAATCTTAGTAGACTTGGGATTTAAACATTAAGGTATGATCAAGGTTTTGAGTTTTAAAATCATAAATTCAAAACCATTTTCTCAAAAAATGGCTATAATCACAAATTTTATGATTCTAGGACCCCCAGAAGAATGGTGTTATAAAGAGAAAAAATAGGACACATCATTTGGTTTCTAGGTCTATTCATCATGAATATTACCTTCTTTTTTAGTTTTGGGATGAGGCTATGAATACAACTTGCTTTATAATTAATAGATTCTTGATTATACATCTCTTAAAGAAACCCCCTTAAAAACTATGTAATAATAAAAAAACTACATTTAATTATTTTATATTTGTTTTCCATAAAGTATTTATTCTTAAAACTAAGGATAATATTGAAAACATTTCTTATATGGATGATGAAGGATATTTCATTGGTTATTCAAAAACCTAGTAAATTGTATAGAGTGTTTAATAAAAGAACCATGAATTTGGAAGCGTCTTTTAATTTCATGTTTGATGAAAAAATCCATGTGATCCTAAAATGCATTTAGAAAACCATGAGGATGAGTATTCTAATATGGAAATCAATGTCAAACTTATAGACATTTATATGAAACATGAATAAAATCATCTAGTTTTAAGGAACTCTCTCAACCTAAACTCGAACCTATAGATGAACCTGATACGAAAAACCATGCTTTTTAAAAGATTCTTTATGACTTTTAGATACCATACTCTATATTTTTTGGTTGGGGACCTAGACAGAGTTACACATACAATAGATCCTATTAGGAATGAGAATTAACAACAACCATTCTAATAATAACATGAAATTAATAACATCACAGATTTGATTAATTATTTTTTCTGTTTGATGGATACACAATAAAAACATAACCAATTTGAAATAAATAATGTTTGGGAACATGTTGTTAGACCTAAAGAAACCTTGACTATTGGACGTAAATGGGTATATAGAAGAAAGGAAGATGAATTTGGTTATGTAGTAAGAAGTAATTCTATATTAGTCTCATAAGGGTATTGTCAAGAAGAGGGTATAGACTACGAGGAAACCTTTTCACCTATATCTATACATGAAACCATAGAAAACTGATTTACCATGTATCACATTTTTATTTAGAACTATATAAAATGGATGTTAATAATGTATTATTTAAGGAAATATATTTTAGGATGTTTTTATTGAAAACCTCCTTTTTTCTATAAACAACATTTTTCAAATCATGTCAATAAATTAAAAAATGAATTAATTTTTTAAAAAAGGCGCATAGAGCTTGTTATGATTAGATTATATCTTTTCTAATTTCTAAAGGTTTTTCAAAATGTATATCTTACCCTACCATTTTCACAAATATAATTTCAAAAGATAGTTTAGTAGTTCAAATCTATGTAGATGATATTATTTTCAGATCTTCGAAATGTTGTTTTTGTAATGATATTCAAAAAATAATGAAAAATAATTTAGAAATGAGTTTAGTGGATGATCTAAAATTATTTATTAGTTTTCATAATTTTCAAAATAAGTATGTAATTGTCTCAAATAAAAGTAATTACGTGAAATATCATCTAAAACATTTAGTTTTGGATAGCACTAAGTGTATAGAAAATTCCATGATTACCACATATAATTTGGATCTTGATGAAGTTGAGAAGCCATTTGGCCAAACTGGTTACAAAGTTATGACTGGAATTCTTATCTACTAAACTACTAAATGGCCTAATATTATTTTTAGTGAGTATATGTTTTCTAATTCTCAAGAAAACATAAATGATTCACACTTAATTTCTATTAAAAGGATTTTTAATTTCCTTCAATATATTAATAATTTATGATTGTTCTATCCTAGATGATAATAATTTGACTTAGTGGGTTATTCAGATAACTATTTTGGTGGTTTAATGTTATATTAAAAAAGATCATTTGGAATATCTCATCTTTTGTTAAAGTCTCTAGTATCTTGGTGTAGTAAGAAACCAAATTTTTTTTCACTGTCTACTACTGAAGCTCAATACATAGCTTCAGATAGTTGTTGTGATCATATTTTGTGGATGAAACACAATCTAATATACATTGTATATCAATTTAGACATTTCCCTATAAATTGTGGAAAAAATGTGCTATAAATATTTCCGATAATCCTGTGTCTCACTATAGAACAAATCACGTTGATATAAGACATCACCTTTTGAGAAATCATTTTCAAAAGGGTGATACAAATCATGAATTCATAGTAACTGAAAATCATCTTGTTAATATTTTCAATACTCTATTGACCTCTAAAATATTAAACTACATCAATAATGAATTATGAATGATAAACTTTTGTTTGAATTTAATTTTGGGTACCCACTGTTGGAAATTAACCACCGTTGGAAATTACACATGGTTGGAAATCAACCACCATTGGAAATTACACACCGTTGGAAATTAACTATCATTAGAAAATACTCTTTATTGGAAATTACCCACATTTGTAAATTACCCATCATTGGAATTAAACTTCAATTACTAATTTTTATTTTCGTGTTATTTTTATTCATTAATTTAAATGTTTTTTTTAAAATTTAGGATTTTAAAATCCAAAAATGATATAAATGGGGGGATTTTTCTACTCTTCTAACACTCTGTCCCTTATAACATTTATCCATAAAACATGTCTACAACATTTTATCTCTAGACCTTTGTTCTTACTTTATCCTTGAATGAAACTTCACATCACTGAAATGGTTGATGTAAATAAACAAACTAAGTTTTCACTCAAGGAGTCATGAACTGCGAAGAATCCTAGAGAAAAATCAATCAAATATATATTCGAGCCTCAAAAACCACAACTTGAAAATCGTACAGCGGTACTTGAGAAAAAAGTAGATCCCAAGATGTTTTTTATACAATTAATGGTGTGAAGGGAGATCGAGGACTAGGGATGGATGGACTAGTTCTCAAGTAATGATAGATCATTCTATCCTAGGTTGGTTCGCCTATTTTTATCAATATGAAGAATTCAGTTTTGGGGAAAATAAAGAATGAATTTGAATCATGATAGATTAGAAGAAGGTAGTATTTTCTTTAAAGTAATGGGATTGGTGTATTAAAGTACCCTATGAAAGAGTTTTGATTGATTATCAATGATAAATTCTAAGTGATAACAATTCTTTTATTTATGAGTATTTTTTTGAAGAGGTGACAGGAGATGGAACCCTAAGGAGACTAGCTACAACAAAATTATATGGTGAGTACATGTTGATTTTTATGTTTATATATCACATATTACACTGGAGAAAATGTTATTTCAACATGATGAGATATCAAGATGTATATATCCTCTTCCTAATTAAAATAGGATAAAAATATAATTTATACATTAATCTAGTTGTTCAAATGATAGATATGTGCATGAATTTATAAAATTTATAATCTATTATATATCCCATGTTTATTTCATCCATTCTTGTGGATAGATTATTAGTGTATGAGGTAGAAGTATTTGATTTGAAGTGTAGAGGTTTTTTCTTTAACAAATTTGTTTTAAAAATAATGAAAATAAGTTGGTAGCACTAGATGAAGAAGTGGGTTGATGATGTTCATAATTTATGTGTGGATTTTAATCTTATTGATAACCCAAGAAGACCTAAAAATCTTTTTTATTTTGGCATGGATCCAGACAAGGTTGTATAATACTTAGATGAAGAGAAAGAATAAGGTGATGTGGATTCTACATTTGGTGATGAGGGAGAGTTATCAGTTGAGGAAGGAAGTTATCTAGACTTTCCTAAGATTCAATATGTGACTTTTGCTACATAAAGTCCCCTTAGATCTCTAAATGTTATATAATCTCATTTAGGTAAGAAATATGACGATGATGAGGAGGAAACTGAGTTTTTAGATTTGGAATAGTTCATAAGTTCTTCCTCAAAATTATCAAAGAATGTTTTCTATGAATTTTATAATAGAATTGATAAAAAATGAAATGATGAATGAAATGTTGATAAAGAGAAGAGAATGGAAAATATGATAGAGATAATAAAAATGAAGGAATTTTTGGAACTGATGAAGATGTTGGAGATGGTTACAGAGATGGAAGTAATGTTGGTTCTAAACATGGTCATCCTGATGATCATGAGATTACTCTGACACATGTTCCTTCTCTAGGTTTATCTAATGGTTCTAGGGTTTAGAAGATACATAGAATTTTTAGAGATATTGATGAGGGTTCTCTTGGAAAATATGAGATAAGGGAATTTTTTAAGGGGGAAGAATCCCCTGGGTTTCTCAGTCACCAAGTTGGTATTAAGAATACTAAACATTTTGATCATATAGTAGTGTCTTCTGGTAATATGGATGTCTCAACTTTTGATGAGTGATAAAGATTCCTAAGATATGTGAGACTTGGTCTAGAGTATTCTAACATCAATAATGATGTGAGAAGTCTACCAAATCATGGCGGACCTACTGCCCTAGTTTGAGATCAAATGGATCCTAATGGTTTTATGGTCGACCTGATAGATACTCAAGGAGAGCTTTAGGGTTTCTCTTCAGATTTTCCTACCAGATCTGTGCCATAATAGGATATTATGATCATGCTAAGAGTATTTTTTCAGCACTGTCTGCTATGTATCATTCTATAAATGTGGACACTATGTCTATAGTTGACCTGTAATTTTTTAGATATAGTATTCTATCTAACTTTGGGAGGATTTGGAGAGTCAGGAACATCCTATAACCCAACTCAGTGAGTGATATTATAGACACTTTTTTTGGCTAGCGTTATTACACATCCAACCAATGATAATTCATCATATTTAGGAGGCTATGATAGAGAATAGGTGGTTAAATAGCTAGTTGGATTACATGAGTACTATGATGGAGGAGATGAAGAAATAATTTTTTAAGATTTTGTTTTGTTTTTTTGAGAGGGTGGAGAATATATATTTAGTGTATAATTATTTTAGTTATCCACCACCATAAGATTTACTTGATATTGATTTTATTCGGTCTCTTATCAGGGAGTAGATTCATGTTTCTTTGGGAGATATCCCTACTTCTCCTTAAGAACATTTGTGGCATATTAGAAACAATAGTGATCATGTTTATAATATGGTAAGGGAATGCCACAATGATTCCTGAAATTCTAGGGAACACATTTATAAAGATATCATGTATTACCTTTTAAGGGTTTACACCAATAATGAGTTGAACTCCCACTTCAATTTTCTGAATGAGGACTTCAAGATACCACTAGTTTATAGAACCTTTAAGGAACAAATCATTCATTAGAAGGAGATGAACCTTTCACTTTTGTTATTTATGGAGGAAAATAATGAACTCTTTAGTCTCATCGATCATGGAAAAAACATCATTATGGACTTCATCAATATTATGAATCCCTTATTTTATGTGTTTGGAACTGCAGTTTTAGATCATTATGATATTTTTATAACCACCCATATAGCTACTCCATGCACTACACTAGTTTTTTGTAGACCAAATGTTGTTTGGAATCCAAATAATCCTTTACATGCTCATTTACATCCTCTCAGCGTGTCTTCAGTAGAAGTAGTGCAATATATTCATCCAGTTATTATCCAAGATCTACCCCTACTACATCTATCCCTACAGCCACTACATCCATTCCCTCAACAAATTCATATATTCCTTCTTCATATAACAAGGGAAATGATAATATTGTCCCTTGTACCAAGGTTGAGATTTTTTTGAGATTAGAATTTGTCTTTTAACAGGGACCTCATTAAATTTTCTTTTTTTTTGTATTTAATAAAATATATGTTGTCTCAATGAAACATATCTTCTTTTTTACTCTTTTTTTCTATTCCTTTACTATTTATTATCTTCACTTTTGGATAATATCTAAAGGGGGAGAATAAATGTGGAATTTACTTAAGAGAACTACTAATGAGTCTTTTGTTTTTAATTTATTATATTCTTTGGTACAAAATTTTCTGATGCCATATTTATTTATTTGTCTTCTATTTTAATGTTTCAAATTTATGTTCAAACTATTACATTATATTTTAATTGTTTTAAGAAGATCTATTTCATGCATAATTTCTTTCTATACATGGTTTTTAAAATGCCATGATTTGTGATCATCAAAAAAGGGGAGATTGTTGGAAACTCTAGTTTTAATGATCATAAATCATATTAATTATTTTTTCATTAGTTTTACTACTTTATGATAGAATTTTATAATATGAGGCATTTTGAAGAAATATTTCCTATGTGTTGAAATGACCAACTGCCTGAATGTACTCACTACTAGAAAAGACTCACAATCATAAAATAGTAACCAACAAGAATGAATCAATTCCAAAGAAGAGTTCCTACCAGAAAAGAGTCTCTACTGGGAGTGAATCACCACCAGAGCTGAGTCACTACTAGAAAATACTCCCCACCAGGAATGAACTACTTTCAGACCTGATTCCCTAATAATAATTTTTCCCCATTGAGTATAACCTATCATTACATGAGTCACTATTGAGGATGACCTACCATCATTTGAGTCACCACTGAATATTATTCCCCACTGAACATGAGTCACTATTGAGGATAACCATCCATCAGATGACCTATAACAATCCTAAATCACTATTGGCCGGACTCAGAGCCATACATAAGTCATCCCCAAGTAAACATAACATTACTAGTTTGACACATTTGAATTAAATGATCTCAATGACTATATTAATGCATTTAATGTAAAAAATTATTTAATGATTATTCTTAACAATTATATTGAAGCATTAAAGTATATGTTGATATCAGTAAGAGGATGCAAAATTTTGAGATGACTGTTATTCAAATAGACTCTCCATTATGAAGTAATTTATATTCAAAGAAATTTATCTCGTGAACCATGATATGGGTGTGAGAAAATATACTATCAATAGTGATACCTTTTCAATACACCCACGATATATTACACACAACATTTTTACCTACATTTAGACTCTATAAGAGTGTAGAAAATCAATCATATATATCCTTTCCTATAGTTAGAAGAAACATATATTTGTAAGGATATGTTTTTCTATCACTTTTATTGAAACATCTCAAGCTATTCTCCAAGAAACATTCAACGAGACTCATGCATCTGAATCATATCAGATTGAGAGACACTATCTTTTCCTTATCCTATAGATTTATATTTTTTTGGATTTATTTTTGGAGTATTGTATTGTTTCTCTTACTTATTAACAGACACTTTCTTCTTCACTATAATTGGAGAATACAAGATATTATCTTCACCCACTTTTCATATGTATACCCATTGTTGTTGTGGAAGAGCTCCCTATATGGCTTGTTCAATTTTTATTCCCACAGTTATTGTGTAAGAGGTCCCTACATAGTCGAGAAAACTTTTATGCTTTTTTATATACCTAATACAGGATATCGATCATATTATATTTATATAATTTTCACGGTATTCGATGACTTCTAAGTGGAGGGAATTAGGTCTCAGATTGAGACTAAACCCCTTGTTTTATTCTATTATGTGTTATTTTTTGTTTCATTATTTAAAAATAATTAAAATATAATTACTTTAATCTATAAACAAAACATACTTCGATATTTAATATTAACCAGTTTTATATAAGTATTTTATTAAGTAAATTGATTTAAAAAGATGAAGAAAATTTCAATTTTCATTAACCGAGAACTAATAAATATTTTAGGATTGTTTTTAAAGATCAAAATTATATTAAACTGCTCTTTTGGTTTACTGGGTGTATTTATTTTAAATTGGAAGATTTTATTTAAACTTGTTTTAATAGAAATTTTATTGGGAAATCAATTCACCCCCTCTTTAGTTACTCACTCTAACTAACATCATTTATTTTTTATCAATAATAAAACCAAATAAAGTAACCTCTTTTCTATCTATAAAATTTTTTAGTTCATGATGAACATCCTAGGATGTGTTAATAAATAAGAGTGGGAGGGTATGAATAAGTGATTCAATCTTTTTAAAAATTTATGACTCCATATGAAAAAACATTAACACCAGATAATGTATTGTTATAAAAAAATATGCACAAAAATGCATTCATTTTCCTAGGATGAATGAGTGAATGAAATTAATAAAAAGGAACAAAATGTTTTTGACAAGGATATTCCGTTTTTTGGGTCAATAATCTATGATACAGATGGTGGTTTCAATTACATAAGGTTTTACTATTTTAAGTATGTCAATATAAGAGGGTATAATTTAAATCCAACTACAATTATTTGTATTTCAACAATAAGAGTTCTGTTCCCACTCAATTACAATGACATTCATAATTAATTAATATATAGGAGACTCAATATAATTAAATTGGTAATATATAAAAAATAATTTTATTCCTCCAATTAAATAAATTACTCATTCATTTATTGAAGAGAAAATAACAAATTTCATTTAATTTTATCATTACCTAAATTTTAGTCTTGATCCATTAAATTTGATATTCTTAATTTACTTATAAATTATATATAATAATTAAATGAATAAATAATGTTTTTATCTATAATTTCTTTTAATAGCTCAATTTATAGTAACCATATTGAGGTGCCACGTGGCCTTAGGCGAGCTTGCATGTATGCTATTGGCTTCCAACTTGAAGTGAGGATATAAGTTGATATCGTGGGAAGAATATACCCTCAAATTTAGGTATAAAAATAAAAATACTAAAAATATTATACAAATTATGATCTCAATATATAATATAATGAAATAAACACTATATCCAAATAGAATTAGAAATAATTAATATACCACATACTCTAATTGAATGACCTACTGAAATTTCCACACTAGTTAATAAGACATTAAAATGATCAATTTTGGGAAGATCATATAAAAATTTGTCCAAATGTATACCAAATTTATTTTTCACAACCTTTCCCCAAGACACAACATAGTCCCATATGTGGAATTCATCTAAGCTATCCCAATCAATCATACAAATTAAGACATCTTCCCTCCCTGCACCTGCAAACGTGAGATCTCCTCAGATACCAATGTTCCTAGGATACCTGAGCAGGGTGTGATTATAACTCAATAGGTAACCACTAATGGCATCCCTAACACAAAAAAGATATAAAATAAAAGTAAAAATGGATATGGTTAGAGGAAATAAAAAAAGTATATAAAAAATATCTACAATGACCACATGCACTATCCTATAACCTTGGTGTGAGAATACCTACTTCCACTAGTGTGAGGTGACTCTAAGCATGATACATTAACAACTAGGGGTATTAATGTCACTCATAGGAACCATATCATATATATATATATATCATAATAGTAATTCCCCTACCCAGTTACCCAGAGTCGGTCCATTATTACATAACATTATCATGATTACAAGAAATCAAGTCTTGAAAGACCGATCAGTTTAGCATTCTTGGAAAATAGATTACATACATGAACTTTACATTACAGATTATAATATAAAACATGACATAAATTATCCTTTGATAACTCAATTAATTTCATAGCTTAACCCTTCATATCAATCATAATAAATTTCTTGGAATCCTAGGAAAATAAAATATAAGAAAGGTGTGAGCTCAGATGCTCAGTATGAGCAAGAAATACAAAGGAAGATAACATAAACATTAGGCATGGTTAATAATTTAAAACACATGCCTTAATGAATAATAAACATAAGAAATTTATGGTAGGAATATGAGCTGAGTAAATAATTCCATAATAAAACATAGTCATGGGTATTATACTAGTTTAATAACCACATGAAATATCAATATCTAATCACATAATGATGGAATACCTAATGTCGGACATTCTGAAACATTTTTTCAAGGCCTTGGCCAAGACATCTAAAAATGATTAAGGGCTCGGCCTAAACCATATATCAAAAATTGGGAAAGGCCTTGGCTAATTCCATATCTAGTTGTCTCATGAGACCTACCGATGCATCAAGGAGCTATAGAGGGCTCCTCTCGTCACTTAATAAGTCCAATGAATTCCTCATATGAAAAGTTTAAAACATAACATAAACATTTGTATTAAAATTGGCCTACAAAATGTCAATATTTTAACCACAAACCATGAATGGTATAAAAACAACACATACATAGTCAAACATAACTCATTAAATAGAATATAGAAGATTATATTATAATAGATTAACCTCAATCGATAATAATGAAGGATATTAACATAGATTAAAATAATCATCAAAACTATTTGAGAGAAATATCCTCCTTTTTCTTGAAAACATTTAAAAGTCACACTTTTTATCAAGAAGTCCTTTAAAATTGATTTTTGAATCAAAGTGTTCCATACCACTTTGAAAATTTTAAAAATAATTTTAATTTGAAAACATTAATGTTCATATCAATAAATCCTTAAAGCCATTTTTAAAACATGGACATTAATCAGAAAGATTTAGAAGAACAATTCTTAAAAACATTTAAATGATATTTTAGTTAGACTTCCTAGCCAAAAGAGAGACACTTGAATACAAATAATTTAGGTAAAAAAAGCAATATAATATCATGAGAATAAAGGGATTCATGATATACTATGTCAAAGTACATTATATACACCATATAAAAGTGAATTATCATATAACAACAACGAAGTCTCAGTGGATTGTAAATTAAGATGAAATCACTTATAAAGACTGTATCCTTAGGTTAAGGATTAATCAATGAAATTATTTTGTGTGAAAAATATTAATACACTCGATATGATTGGATATTCAGTGTAAATCAATTAGAGGACATTCACACATATTCTTGTAAAAACGACACCAATGACATGGATGTTTAACTCAATGAATGGAAATTGAGTTAAGATTACTCTTATTAAGTTCATATCAATAAAATGAGAAATTATAAATGGAGTGATTTTGTGTATCAAAAGTATATCCACATAGAGTGGAGTGGAAATTACTACATAAATAATAAATAGTGACTCTACACATAATCATGGAGTAAAATAATCAATGAAGTATGTGTAAAGCCTAATGAGTGGAAGTTGAAATTTATAATTCCCTTACTGATTTGATAACTTATGAAACATACACTCCATAAAAGTAGGATCATACAATTAAAATTTAAATACCCATAAATTAAATTATATTACACCAATAATACAATCATGGTCAGTACATATGCGACACAAAAAGAAAAAAGTGTCCAATATAGCATGAATCTCACCAGAATAAAAAGTGGGATGAAAAACCCTTACTTCGTTGTAATCAATCAAGTTGTATGACCAAAAGATAATAACCACAAAATGAATAATAGAATACCATGAATATAAATATAATCATGATAATATATATCAAATGGAAGTACACAATACATCACGTTTAAAAAATAAGTGGCAAATAATGGAAATCTCACAGAATTAGAAGTGAGATAAGAAAACCCTTACCTCTTGTCCAACTTGAATCGTTCATTCTTTAATATCATTAATAATAAACTATAGTTAATTTATACTTGATTAATAACCTTTTATTATTTTATTATTCTTTTTATATCACTTATTACCATGTTATAATCATTATGTAATCATTTAAGTTAATAATGGTCATTTTGTCGATATTTGGTGCTTGAGTCAAAAATGAAATTGTTATAATTAAAAATTGTCCATGTGGTAAAAATTACATTATCTCCAGAATGATATACATGATTTAGATATAATATATATATATTATATATCCAGTATATATATTTATTCATAACAGTAAATAACATTTTTGGGTAAGAAATGAAATGCACCGTTCATGGAGACGGTAATCCGTACGTACGCATGAACGCTACTTTCATTTCTATTGTGTATTTTAATGGAATTAAAACATAATGATACACATTTATATTATAATTAAACTATAATATCATATATAATATCATCAAATCCATCCTTTATACATCCCACATAAGGCATTAATGAGTCATATCACTTTGAGGGGGAGTGGTCCGCACTTCCTGAAATGAAATTATCATGTTCACACATATTGGAAATCATAAAGGTGTATTTCTAAATGAAAATAAAATAAGAATAGAGAAAAAATAAATTAATATATATTATATATTAATACAGTTTCATCTTAATGGCCACCATGAGAGGCGGTAGGAGATAATTAAACAATCATCGTTTCATGAGGCGTTAGTTTTCCATCCACATAAACAATATGTTCTTCACCCATTAGATGGAGGTGTGTGTATGTGTAGTTAGAATAATTATAATAAAAACATCCTAGTATATTGAGGATACTGGTGTTGTTATAAAATAAATTAACAAAAAGATTTTAGGGGTTCGATAAGTAAAATAAAAGAAAATAAGTTAAGAGAAACCATTACCTTTAATTTGGGTAACTCCATGTGGTTTGAACCAAAAGGACTTATTGAAGTGACTTCTGCCTAAGTTAAGGCTTCTAGGTTGAAGAGAGGGATCTTGAGAGATTATTTGGGAAGGTTTTTGACAAGACAAGAGGATTTATAGGCGTGAGGAATAGGTTAGAAGTGGTGTCCTTTTATAAGGGAGAGGAGGGGCTCTTTAGGAAAGTTTGAAAATTTTATTATATTATAAACTTCTATTCAGTTTAAAAAGGTCCAAAACTAATTAAATTCAAAGATAAGATGACTCATGTTCGAAAAAAAATCATCCAATAATAATTGGACTAGTTTTGGATATTGTTTTAATATTAATAATCTTATTTATTTAAATCATTTATTAATTAGGTAAATACTGAATCATTAATGTGTCATAAATAATTTAATTTATTTGATGTATAAAAATTATAAATAAATACCATAATGTAGAAAATATTTTTATCTTAAAAATTAATATTTTTAGTTGAAAAGATGACTTATATAACCCCATGTAAAAATTGATATACTAGAGGATATTTGTTAATGTCATTTTTGTCTTTACTTTATGTTAATTAAAATAAAGTGTCATTGTCACTCTTAAGTGGATCCATGGGGTCCCAAAATCGACCCAAGGATGCCCATGGTTGGACATGACTCATCAAATAAGGTAAGGACAAGTGTTAAGGTAATTTTATATTATTATAATATTCTTTTTTACCTTGAATTACCCTATTTACCTTTAACCTCGGTAAATAAAATTCCAAAGTTACTATTCACCAAAAATTATTTTAATCTTATTGAACCAAATTTTACTTACTAATTACAACGATGTATGTCAGATTTTTGAAATTCAGTCCACATAAGTGGTAAAATTTCATTTAAATGAAAAATTCAGATTTTTAACTACTACTTAGTGGTTTCACTATTCATCAAAAAATAAAGTTTTTTAGAAAAATACCAAAAAACAAGCCTAAGATATATTTTATATTCCTAATTCAAAAATGATGTCTATTTTAAAGAATTCAAAACACAGAAGTTTCATTAATTAATTTAAATTTAATCCCTCTTGTCAAAACAAATAGCGTGTTTTTAAGAAACAATAACTATCAAAAGATTGACGCTTGTTTATGTATAATTTCAAAGTAAAATTATTTCCAATGACCAAAAATGTGTTAAATGATAAAAATATAATCTAATTAGACCTACAAACCCTTAAAATTTATAATTGAACAATATAAATTATTTTGATTAAAATTTTTTTTTCATTTAAAATTTACTACTTTTCACTATTCACCCAAATATGAAAGTTACCAAAATACACCAAAAATTTATTGAAACTAAATTTTTATATCCCAATTCTAAAGAAGAAGTTTATTTTTTCAAATTTAATATATAAAAGTGTCAAATATTGGATTTATAAAAGGTTCTCCATTAAAAGGAGGTAAAATTGATTTTTTTGAAAAATACATTTTTATCTGAAAAAATGAATTTGTTCTTATATTATGTCTAAGAAACACATAATATGGATTCAAAAATTTTATAGAGTATATAAAATTAAATATTCAGTTAACACTATTCATAATCGCTTTTTGAATGGCTAGTTTGGTATGTTATAGTGCACTTAAACTCGGTGTTGCGTGTTGTGCAAGTTATTGAATTACTTTGAAGAGATAACGTACTATGGAATCTTGGGGTGTTACAATAATCATTGGGGGGATTAGTTCTAAGATCGTATATCATAATATATTATACTCATCAGTGGGATAAGTGTCCCACCAAGATATCACCATATATAATAATCATTGGGGGATAAGCGGACTGACCATATATCACTATATATCATACTCATTAAGGGAATAAGCGGCCTGCCAAAATGTCACTATATATTATATTCATCTGAGGTATAAGAGGATCATTAAAATATGAACATGAATCACAATTATTACATGAATAAGCACCCCACCTGGATATTACTATAAATCATACTCATCAAAAGCATATCCATCCTAACTAGATATCACTATATATCATACTCATCAGAAGGGTTAGGAAGACCACCAAAATATCACCAGATATCAAAATTATAGGGGTGGGGGAGGGGATACGTATCCCAGACATATATCACCATATATCATACTCATTCAAAGATAATAATCCTACCCTGATATCACTGTATATCATACCCATTAGGGGATAAGAGTCCCCTAGATATCACCATATATTAGGATCATAGAGGAGATAATAGGCCCTCCTAGATATAACAATATATCATACTCATCAGGGGGATATTCCTTCCACCATAATGTCACCAAATATTATACTCATTAAGGGGATAAATTTCCCACTCTATTATTACCATTTATTGTACTTATCGGGGGGATACTTGGCCCACTTAGATAAAACCATATATCATAAACGTATGGGTTGATAAATCATCCAAACCTGTTATACATTATGTTATTTTCTCACTCATGGAAAAACCATACACTTATCACTAAATTCATCCATGTGACAACCATTTTACCCCCTTATTTTATTATTGTCCAGATTTAATATGAGACCAGAGACCTATTCTGGTTCCCTAGGCCACTTCAATTCCCAACACCCCATGTGTGTTCCGTTATCTCATTTCCAACATTTATATAAACCCCATCCATAGTATACAAAACCATATAATAATATTCTAGTGGGGTAAAAACACTCACCATTCCCAGTAATCAACCAACCAATAAGATACAAAATTACTTTAGTTCCATATAGCATACTCTAAAGAAAACAATTCCTAATCCATTTCACTCCCCTACTTGGAGGTAACTAAGGGAAACCACCACAAGGTATATTATGGTCCACTTGTTGAATATATACCATTATAAGGACAATATAGATCATGACACATATTTATGGTCTATCCCCCAAATATACATAACTAAAAAAAAGATCAATGTTCAAGTGTCCATCAAAGCTCTATATACTTTTGTTCTACTCACATGGATTCAAAGAAATAATTTATTTTCAATTAAAGATCAATTTAAAACATGTGTAGATACAACATATCACATGTCACATAATAAAATGTTTAAACCTTATAGAGATGTTCAGGGACCAGCCATATTATTCTGATTCATTTACTTTTAAGAGAAATCTGACCACCAATGTCAACCAAGATCAACCATCCATCGCCCAACAACATGAATTCCTAACTCCATAAAAACACTATAATTAATTATAAACCAATTATAATAAATTTAAACAATATAATAATTTCTTATATTTATACCTAGGGAATAGTCAAATAAAAACTCAATGGGTGATCTCCCATGGATTAATCCTCAAATAAGGGTGTGAACACTACCCCCTCTATCCATACATTTTTCTAGCACAAAATATTCAAAAAATAAAATTTTAGCACTTCTATAAATTTCACCAAAACTAATTTAAATCCATAAATAACTAAGATTAAATACACACCCCAATGAAATTTCACAATCCTTGTGTCTTCATCATTATAGGACATCCTCTAAGAAAGTAAAATTATATCACGATAATATCTGTATTATTCCACCATGTCAATGTGTAATTTTCATTCTGACCCTAGCTTAGAGATTCCAAGGTCATTTGATAGTAATTTAGAATATAATAAAAATATGAAAGAGAAAACCCTACATTAACGAATAAAGAAAACCACCTTCAGTAACAATGAATCAAGGAGGTTGAAAGGGAGAGGTAGAATGGAAGAGATTCTTGACCTCCCCATGTTTAGGAATCCTTAAAATTGATAATTTTTAAGGGGGATTCAAATTTAAAAGACCTAAAAGTGTAAAATACATACATTTTAAGAAATTGGACAATAGTCCCATTTTAGTATTTTCTATAGAGATCATGATGAAACACCTCTTGTAAACACCCCTCCTTGTGTGGCCCCTAGGGTCATGGTGTGTTACAACTTCCCCATATTTGACCAATAACTTAACAACACTACTTATAGTCTTGTTATGGAATAAAAATCCCCTTTTGGTGTAATTAATAACATAGAGAATCTCGATTATATTACCTCCCGATGACCATCTATGAAATAACCCACCTACTATGGCATGAACCATACCCTTGAGAAACCCTGGCGATGTATCCCTCATCCTCACAACATCCATTTCATCACACTAAATCACGAAAAAACTATATTTAAGGATACTTATCAAATTTACCCTTATATTTCATAGGGTGAACCTTAAAAATCACTTAATTTATCATTTTTTAACCCTTATATATAAGAGTAACCCATACATACCATCCAAATCAACCCTTATCCAAATAAGAATTTACCACTTTATGACTCTTATATATCAGAGAAACACTATATATCTACAAAAATAAAACTTACATATTAAGGAATTCCATTATTTTATAATGTTTATGTATCGCAATAACACTTACATATCATAGGGAGACCCTTATGTATCATGGAGTTACCCTTATGTATCACATGGTGACTTTAACGGACCACATTGTGAACCTTACACATCAGAAGGTTACCCTTACACATCATTGGGTGTTTATTACACATTACATTCCACAAAATAAATAGTTTATTTCATAAATAACCCCTAAATACATTCTTATGAAATATATTTCTTTGTACAACCCTTTGGTTTCAAAACAACAGTTGAGATGTGAGAAACCCCCATGCCACTGTGAAATTCCTAGACTACAAAAATATACATAAGAGGCTCCCAAAATTCAATATAAATAAAGGGATCATGTAATGGTACCCTTAAATACATGTAACTCTAGAATTTCTGATATAAAATATGCCACATTACAACACCCATTGTTTGCAGTGCACCTACTGTCTTCAAAAGGGATTCACTACAATGCCACCCCGACCCTACTCCAACACTCACCAGAGCACCTGATACACCTCTTGACACTCTAATAACATCCCAAAAACATATCAAAGAAAAAATTTAATACTGAAAATTCTGACCCAAAATGAAATTCTCAAAACATTCCCTGGTCTAGGATGAAAAATTAATATTTCACTTAATTTTCACTAACCCATGACAATGAAAGTAATTGTACCCACCAAACTATAACAATTTTATTACCCAAAAAGTATCCTCATACATTATCTACAAATCATCCTAGTCACAAATACTTGATTCATGAAAAAAATTATATTTCTCCAGTAGGTTTTGGCCATTCTGATACTATATCCAAACCATATGTAGTAAAGAAACCATCACACTTCACTGTGAGTATCGATATTCCATTGACTTGGTCACACTACAATTATATATCTAGAAATTAACCCATGGTTGTACCACTAAATCATCATCCTTATCATTGGACATCTATCAAATGCACAAAATCAACCCAACCCTCATTGATTGACAACCACATTTGGGTATTTTCTATTTACCATAAATAACACATTCTCTTGCTTCAAATTGATGATATGAAACTACAACCACCACCGGTTTTTGTACATCAAAAAAAACCCTCAGTATTTATGAAACAAATTAAAAAAGTATTACCATGCACTTAGAAAATCCATGGTGTGTTTCCTACAAGATAATTTTTGTCATCATTAATCCATGGTCATTAACCTACTCATATTACTATTATATTAAATCACTAAAACACATGATATCTTCTCATATTTATTTTATATATCTACATCATGATCCATACTCTAAGAAATTATGATACCAAGATACCCCATTAAACCACTTTATAATACTATCAATACTCTACTTTTTTACACCTGGTCCCAATGGATTTATCTTAATGTTTACAAATTTTCTCCCCATCACAGAAATCTCACATTCCTTCCTCATAAAGAGCCCAACTAGTCATAAAGGTGACTCACAATTGATATAGTAATCCACTCACCCTAGATAGGTTACTCTCTTAATTCATTATCCATCATATTAATCCATTATAACACTTTATGTTTCATTATATACAATGGCCATCATACCACATTTCACTTTTCACAAAAGGTCACACCTCATTTCTCATAAGGGATTTCTATCTGGACATATCCAAAATATCATGGACTGTAATTCATTTCATTAATTATTTACAAATAATGTTTCTCTCAAACTGGTCATACCACAATGCATAATACTTTATCAGTCAAATCACACATGAACATTCCCCAAAGTACCCCCTTATCTAATAAGAACACATCATATCATTATGGGTCAACACATTTTTTCTATTTACTGATGGTAATAATGTGTCTCACACCATTACACAATCATATAATTTCAAATAACCACTCATGCGTTATATTATATCAATTCCATCGAAAACCCTTAACTTAAGTCCATGTACTCAGGAAACTAAGGGGTTCTAGACTCCATCCCAACACACTAACACTTCTCAAGGTCGAATCACCAAATGGGTGTAAATAAACAAACAACTATGTCCTAAAACAGCCTATCCGCTTATTAATAAGGCACCAATTACAATTACCATGTGTTTCCACCAATAATCATAGCCTCACTATAGGAATAACATGATCTACCCAACTGAAACTCTCCATTTTATAGATTTTCACAAAAAAGACCTGTTATCATGTCCCTTACATCATCAAAGGAAAATAGTCTATAATAAGACACCAATATTTCTGACCTTATAATAATATTAGGTCTAACCAATCATCCTACAATATATGTTAAAAAAGTTCAGACTTTTAATCTATGGTATGAGAGTATCCATAAAACCTATCTGATAATAGTTCTTAGAATCCTTCATAACTGAAGAAAATCATACCCAACACCAATACACCCAGTCTTACATTTACATACCATTTGACTCATGACATAAATTACATGCATGTTAACCTTATCAATTCTAGGATATATATCTTAATTAAGTAGATGAACAAACCCACCATGAGTGTCATTCCTACCAGAACATAAGAACTACCCATTCTTTCACATACACAATACCTATGAAATATCATTGACTACATAAAATACCCAATAGTACCACCCGTTTATAAATTTCAAAAACCAAGCACCCACCCATGATTTATATCTCCTAAAGAACTCATAAATCTAAGCTAACACCTCTATCAATACACCCACATCCTTCACAAATCATCTCTAACAATAATAGGATAGATTCACACTCCTCAATAATGGAACCCTTATCTCAAATATCCCAAGTCGCATCTTAATTTCACTAGGATCTTCCACCTATACCATAGGTCACATCCCACTTTAGTGACACATCATAAAGAAACACTACTAATCCCATCTCTTATATCACTAAACAACTCACATGTCAACACATCCACACTAGGGTTCTCATATATGTATAAATATATATATGAGGAATATAATTCTCACCTAATCTATTAAATCTAGGGTACCAATCATAAATAGGAATATTTTTATAAGACTACCCCCTTGAGGATCAAGGTCACCTCCACATTCATATAACCTCATATCCCTATAATGATCTAAATTAGAAAATAATATTCATTTTTTACTGTTAATTATAATTCCACCAATTTGGAATTTGGTATGATAAAAAATAAGTAATTTTTGACACTTTATTTTATTTTCTATAACCCATTCCAAGTTCTATAAAAAATTAATCGCATTCTATGTAAACTCACTTGCCTAATATGATTCATGGACTCATAAATATTTCCTCCTTGGTCCAAGGGAAAAACCAGAACTCGTTAAATCCAAAATACCATTCTTATAAAGAATCAACTCAACTATGACATCTAAAATCTCAAACACAAATGTTGAACCCATGTAAACATATAATCTGGATCATGCTTGAACTGTCTCAACCTGTCTCACTTTATATTAACCAGATTAGTGAGATATTTGACCTCAAACATGCCTCCTTTTACAAGATATTCCATTAACTAGTTGTGCGGGAATAAGATGATAACATGGGGAGACATTATATTCATATTAGAGTAAAACAAAACCTATGGAAAATCATGCGATCATTCATGAAAATATATTAAAAAAAATAAAAGAAACACTATATATAAATCCATATAGAAATAAATAACAAACCATGTGCTATAACAAAATGAACTATCTGAAATGTTACATGTGTAATACCCTATAAAATTAAAAGTGTTAAAAAGTATAAATTTTAATACCCATGTCAACAAGGTGACCAATTATTTTTGGGAGGATACTTGATTAGAACACTATATTTTAAAACTCTTAGCCAGGAGCAGTGTTAGGAAGAGTGACCACCAGGGAAGTTTTCCTCAAAAAGAACATGTGTTGGATAGTGGGGAATTTTATTAGTTTGAAGACTCATTAAAGAACATCGGTGGGGTATAAGGAGGGGGAAACATGTGTATTCAGGGAAACCTATGACACTTAGAAGGATAGTAATTGATGACCATATTAAAAAGGTTGGGTTCGTATGATATCTATAGGGCCATGTTGTTATAGTGTTATCAAATATGTACCAATCCTGAAGTGTAGTGTACTTTCATATGGTAAAATATATGGTCCAAAATGAGGATGTTTTTATATAAAGGGTGGATAATGTAACACCCCAGATAAGTTAAAGTGTTAAAAGGAAAAATGTTTCTACCCATGTTAACAAGGTGAATCTTTATTTTATTGATCATAATACATTAAAACTATATAGATAAGTGATAATTTGTTGGATTAGTTTTAGGACGGGTGAAAATATAAGATGTTTCCTAGGTTTTTTGTGATTGATGAAAAAACAATCTAAAAGAACTTGTGTTGGCTAGTGGAAATTTTCATTAGTATGATGACTCATTCCAGAACTTGGGTTTGGAATTGAGAGGGGAAAATGCATGTTTTTGGGGAAACTAGTGGTTCATGAAGGTCCATGACCTAATGACCATACTAAAAAGGTGGTTTTACTATACTATTAATGAATCCTTATTGTTATACTGGTATAAAATATGTTTGTATCCAAAATTTCATTGGAATTGTAAGGGTTGAAATTTATGATCCACAATGAGGATATTGTGGTTTATAAGGGGAGGGGGGGTGAAACAACTCCTAAAAGTCAGTGTTAAAAATGATAAAGGTTGATACACATTTAAAAAGGCGAACCTTTCTTTTTGGGAGCCTACCTGATCAGAACCCTGTAGTTGAGAATCTTTTGTTTATAGTACAATTGATATGTATAACATCCTAATATGTTTACTATGGTGTGTGTGAGTGAGGAAAAAAATTATATGAATATGTGTTGGCTTGTGGGGATACTCATTTTTTTGATAACCCATTTAGGATTGTTTGTGGGCCCCATAAAGCATACAACACATGCCTATGGTGATATTGGTGGCACCTTATGGGCCAGGACCCAAATTTTTTTTTAAAAAGGTAAGGTTCCTTTGTTATTAGTGGGTACCTATTTTTATAATATGAGTTAGGTAGACGTTATCAATATCTCATATGGGTAGATCATATATAGCTTATTCGAAAAGTAAAAAACCACAACCTGGTCACAAGTCCCAATGAGGTCCCATCTCCAGATTCATCCAAGAAATCTAGCTCAATAATTTAATATTTGGCCTCATCCATACCTATGTTTTCAATAATAAGATTTCACTAGGTACCAAGGTTAAAGGGAAACTTGAGGTGGGTATGAGTACAACCTAATAGGACACCACCAATGATGTCCCAAATATAACCAGAACATACAATGTATGTACAATGCGATAATCTTAGTGAGAATAAATAAAAAACCATATCAGAAGAATTTTTCACAAACATGGGTACCATCATAGTCACATGGTAGTGACTATACTTTATTTATCTAGTTTTAGAGATCTATAATCATTATTTCTCAACACTTAGTGTGGAAAATAGGACCTCCCCAGAACCATCTATCTCTCACACACACACACAAAACACACATATCTTGCTTCTCAGGGGGATTAATGAACACCATAGAAATGAATATATATAATACTATATAAGTTGATAAGAAACCATCATAAATATCACCATATATCATATTCATTAGGGGATTAGAAACCAGTATGGTTATCACCATATATCATACACATCGGGGGAATAAGTGTCCCATCGGGATATCACCATTATCATAATCATTGGGGGGATATGTGTCCCACAAAGTAATCACCATATATTATACTACTACATCAACAATCATCCCACCCAGATATTACCATATATCATACTCATCAGGGGATAAGTATCCATCCCAAATATCAATATATATCATACTCATTGGGGAGATGAGTATCCCACTTTTATATCACCATTTAACATAAACATTGGGAGGAAAAGCGATATGTCAATATATATCTATATATCATACACATCAAGGGTATAGTCATCCCATAAAGATATCATTGTATATTATACTCATCGAGGTGATTACAGGACTACCCATACATAACCATATATCATGCTCATTAGGGAGATAAGTAACCCACATCAATAGCTCCCCATATAATACTTATAAAGGAGTTTAAAGGCCCACCAGGACGTCACTATATATCATAATCATCCGGGGATAAGTGGATCAACCATATTTCATTATATATCTTACCCATCTTGTGGATAAGATACCCACCTAAATAATACCATATATTATAAAAATATGATGGAATCTTGACTGAAATCGATATAAATTAATTAGGATATCCTCTCATCAAAATAAACTATATCATCACCACATTCACATTTGGATATATCTTTATTATCCCCCATATTATAATCCCCACAAGTGCTAATAGAATACTAGAGAACCTACACTATCCCAATACATCACATCAATTCCCAAACACTCCATATGTGTTCTGTTATCTCATTTACAACATTTACAATGAAATTATCCGTGGTATACCCACCTAGATACACATATAACAATGGGGAAGAAACACTCACCTCAACTAATAATATGTTAGCCAACATTCCAAAAGTTAATTATATGTTCCATATAGCTTACTCTTATTCCATTCATTCTAAATCAATTACACTCTTCCACTCGATGGGAACTAAAGGAACCTTTACCAAGTTAAACAATGTTTCCGTCACAAAATATTTAGCCATATAGGGTCCATATATATAATATCACATAATCTTGGTAAATCCCATGACCTTCAGGGGATGTTTACATCATGCTTAGTGTTCAAGCGTCCATCATGGGCCTATAAAATTTTGTTATACTAACTGGGATTAAAAGAGATAATTTATTTTTAATTAAATTTCTACCTCTAACAAGTGGAGAGTATTCACATAAAATGTTACATAAAATAAATTCATTATCATTAGGAATATGTTTAGGGACCACCAACTTGTCCAAGTCATTTCCTACAACACGAAATCTGACCACCTATTTTAACCAAGCGCAATCAACTATCACCCATCAACAAACTATCAAAACTCTATTAATAACCACTATAATTTATTTTAAAATAATTATAATAAATGTACACATTGATCAAAAATAATTCATGTAATTAATTCATATGGAATAATCAAAGAAAAAAATTGGGTGATTTTCTATGGCTTAAAACTTGAAAAATGCGGTGCGCACCACCCCTAATTTCTACCCAAACCTTTAGCACAAATATTCCCAAAATTAGAATTTTAAGACATACATAAATTTAAAAAAAAATTATAGAAATAAATAAATTCATTATCATAACATAATGCATCTATAAAAACATACTGCATTCATCCTCCAATGATATCTTCTAGCTAAAAAAATGAATGGCTGATCATATTCAGATTATTATACCATGTCCTGGTGGAATTTTCACTTTAACCCTATCTTGAATACACTAAGGTCAATGTTTAAATAGTGAGTATAATATTTTAGGGGTAAAAATAAATCATACATTAAAAAAGGATCGAAAACACCTTCATTCTCCCATGATTAATGAGGATGATAGGTAGAAGATGAAGAGGAGAGGATATCATCCTACCTCTATTTAGAAAACCTGAAGTTGAATAATTTCGAATTATGTTTCCTATTTGTAATCCCAAAAAAAATCTTAACCATTGTTAAAAAATATATATAGAAATACCATCATGACATGACCCATAAGGATCACAACACAATGCATATGCCAGAATACCCCACAGAGTGGTCCCTCAGTTCATGATGTAGAACAACTACCATGTCTAGGGCTAAAAACCCAACATCACTTCTCAAGGTCATGTTATTATGTGACTGTGAACTTTATGATACTTACATACACCTTGAGTTTCCCTAACTCCATTACTTCTTGAGGATTCTTCATATCACCACCCACAAACTATGGTGTGAGCCTTCTACTTGAGAAACCCTCATGACATAGACCACATCATAGTGACATCTCTTAAATCATGATCAATCAAGATAAGTCCTTATTTACCCTTAATTATCAGATTTACCATTAATAATAATAATTTAACACTTACCTATCACATAATTTACCATTTTTTAACCATTAATATCAGAGTAATGCTTAATTATTGTGTCAACCAAACCTTACATATTAAGGACTTTACTAATATCCCACTATTATGTAATAGAGTAACAATTACATATAATCACAATCAAAACATATGTATTGATGATTTTTTTCAATTTTCATACTTTTATGTATCAGATTAACTGTTAATTATCACATGAAATACCATATGTATTACTGAGTTACCCTTATGAATCACAAGGCGACCCTTACATATCATAGTGTGGCCGTTATGCATCATAGAGTAACATTTACACATTATTGGGATACCATTACATATCATAGGGTGACCCTTATGCATAACACACTAAAAAATACCCACTTTAAATCTTACATAACTCCTAAAAATACTCTCACCCAACAAACATAATGGTGAAACCCTTCAATTATGGTACAACTATTCACACATGAGTATCCCCCACCCCATGATTCAATTCATAGGATATGACATTATGAATTATTAGTAATTTAAATTCAATATCATGAATATTCTCATAGAATAGACCACTTCATATTGTGAACCTCATTTTCCCTTAAAAAATTAATCACACAAAATATATCACATTGTAGTACCCACTACTTGCGATGTGACATATTTTCCATTACATAGAAACATAGAAAAAACCACCATTAACCTACTCAAACACTTAATAAATCACTAGAGACACCTCATGGGCCTCTAATCTGGTCTGAAAACATCTCATATAGTCTTACTATTCTCAAAATTCCAAGATGAACCCTAATTACTAGAACTCCCCCTTCTACAATACCAAAAATTAAAATTTCCCCAGATTTTCACCAACCTGTAATGATGAAGGTAGATATAGTATATCACCATAATGCTTATATTTCTTGAGAAATATTCACATGTATCATCCAAAAATCATCCCAGTCATCTAGCCCTAATGATTTCCACAAATTCTATGTCTCCCACTGGTTATCATTGCGCCAACATTGCACCCGAACCAGTTCTAGTGCATCGGCTATCATACTTATATATATGTGTTGACCTTCCATAGAAATGATCACCATAATAGTCTATTTACCTAAATTCACCCTTGTTCATACCATATAATCATCATTCCACATTTAGTGGTGGTCAAATACTAAAATTAATTACTCAACCTAATTCTCATAAACTAATACTCACATCTATGTATTTTCTATTTACTATACATAAAGTGATGGATTATATATATGTGTCAACAAAAAACCACAAAAACTTGTAGGTTGGGTCCACAACACATCACCCTCAACATTTACTAAGAACTACTTGAAATAAGTACTTCACTCTTAGAAAATCCACGGTGTAATCCCCACTATTAAACATTTCTCATCACTGATCCATAATCAGGAACCTTCCTAAAAACAATCACCATATGAACTCTAACACTCACGATATTTTCACATGTTTCATGTATAGGTCCGAATAAAATGACCCACTATTTGATCGAATGATACCATGGTTCCCCATAAAACCACCATCCAATACAATAGATTCATCACACTCATACACATGGTCCAAAAGATTTAAGCAGAGGTTCCTAAATTTTCTTACCAGTACACAAATCTTGATTCCATCCCATTATAGGCCCCACTTAGTCCCTATAGTAACATACCATTGTTCAAGTACCCCACTCCCCATAGCTGAGGAAATCTCATAATTCCATAGTCATCATACCGAGCCACTCAATACCTATCTACTTCAGAAGACCCAACGACCATCATACTTCATTTCCTTTTTCATAAAAGCTCAAAAATCCTTTCTCTTATAAGTTGAACGTATTAACATATCCAAAATATCTCAATCCCTTACTAACTTTATTACCTATTCATGTATACCACATACTATGCATTATTCATACCCTAATTCCATAGATCCAAACCACAGTTGAACATACCCTAAAGTAGTCATTTATCTAACTAACACACATCATAACATATAGGGTTAACACTAGTTTTTTATTTCTAGACCATACTATATTATCTAACACATTTCCATTATCACCTCATATATAATCACCACCAATGAATGATCATACACTAATCCCACAAAAAATCATTAAATTTATTCAATGAATTCAAGAAACTATGGAGTCCTATACTCCATTACAACACACATGAACCTCTCAAGGTCCTATCCCCAAATGGGTCACAAGGTACCAAATAAACACATACCGAAATGATATATCCAGAAACTAGGAAGCTAAAAAATGGATTTATTATGTATTAACTCATATCATTGTGACCACACCCCATGATTCACTTGGGCTACACAACTCAAATTCTCCATCCCTCATATTTTCAAAAATCTACTAATCAATATGTCCCACATGTAATCCAAGGCTAATGAAACCTAATAAAACACCAAGATTACCTACATATACTAATATTAGGTTGAACCAATACCCCTCCCATGTATTTTAAATTAGTTCCCACTATTTTAATCCACAGTAAGAGAGTATCAATAAAACTAATATCACAACCGTGCTCAATAACCCCAATTACTAAAAGAAATCATATCCAAGTAGGAATATACCCTAATGCTACCCTAAAATACCATTAAACTCATTCCATATCAATTTATTAACCATCATACCTAGGTTCATTGTCTTAATACAACATTAATGACACATCACATACATTTTCTACTTATCAATTATAGGTTTGATAACCTAATTAACCAGCTGAATAGTCTTCATATGCATGTTAGACCTACCACAACACAAGAACCTCCCATGATTCCACATCTAAAATCGCCAAGGAATCTCCATTCCTATATCTCATACTCAATAAAACCTTTTAAGCATAAAATTCAAACACCAAGAATCAACCCATGCTTCCCATATCTGAAGGCACTCATTAAACTATGATAACCTCTCTCTTATCTTACCAACATATTTTACAACTCAAATAAAAAATAACACTAAGGAATCATGCTACTCAATTATGATAGTCAACCCACCAAAGTTATGATTCTCATATCAATTATACTAGTTTTTCATACATATCCAAAAGGACCCAACACGTAGAAAAACATTCATACTCTAATCTCATATACCACCAAAAAACTCATAGGTTAAAACACCGACTCTAAGGTTCTCATATATAAAAATAAATAACATCACACTAATGTAAACTATGAACTCTATAGTGCTAATAATCAATAGGAATATATATAACAGACTACTCCTTGATGATCAAGGTCACATCAATGTGTACATAATGAAATATAATTATGATGATATATATTAGAAAAATCATAACCAAGTGGTTTGATTAAGTATAATTCCACTAATTATTTATTAGAAAAAACATAAAATAATATATTATAAAAACCTCAAATAACCATAAAAAATTTATTTTCCTGTACTAATGTCACAATCACACACAATTATCCACATGTCATGTGAATCTACATGAATGAATTGATGTACAGAATCATGCTTCTTTCATCCTTTGGATGAGGAAAAAATGATATAAATAAAACCAAAATATAATTATTAGAAATATTAAAATAATATGTAACATCAAAAATCAAGAAAATATATCTTGACTCCATGGAAACATGTAATTTAGCATACAAAATTACTATTTAAGGATGCAACACAGAAACTATCTCAAGTTCTGACATGTTATATCTCTTATATACCATATAAAAAATAATAATAAATATAAAAAAATTTGATAAACAATTTTAATGTACTGGACGAAGACAATATACAATAACCAGATTATATCACCATATAAATTTTGGTATGTCTCCCTATATGATAGAGACTTTCAACTAGTAGTAAGGGTCTAAGGTGATATTGTGGGTAGACTATAAACTCATGTCAGAGTATGGAAATAGTAGAAATATCATAAAATTATCCACCACAATATCTGATAGAATAAATTAAACACCACATCCAAATCTAGTAAAATATAAATATCATACTGCATTCTATAATATAATGAACTATTCATAATGTTACATTAATCGGGAAGACATCAACAAGATATCATGTGGATAGATCACATACAAATTTGACCAAATGTAAATAAATAAACCACAAACTGGTCTGAATTACTAACCAAGTTCTATATATTAACTCCATCCATGATATACAACCCAGTAATGTAATTCCATGACACATTTATAATTATACCTACAATAATTAAATCTCTTTAGGTATCAATGTGCCATGCCACCTTAGCAGTGTATGATTACAACTTAGTCATCCATCACAAGCAGTTCCCCAAACAAAACTTGGATATATAATGTATACAAAATGTGATATACTAATAGGTAATAAATAAAGATTGCACAGAAAATAAGATTAAAAACCCCAAGTTATATCCTAGTCACATGGCTATAAACATACTTTGATTCCCCAATCATGGTGTTGGTTCACCAAGGGTAGGGGTGAATTAGTGAATAATATTATATTTCAACCATCTATGATTTCATGAAAAATCAACCTCCATCACTATACAGATTGTGAAATATCACTTATTTAATCACACACACTAAGGAAATCAAACAAATAAATACCCTTGATGCACAAGTTTTACTACTCCAAACATTTAGTGAATCATTCGAATGATCCTGAATCAAATGAAACTATAGGATACTTAAGAATCCCCATTTTGGATAGAATGAGATGGTGTTTTACCTGAAATCATATTATAGTAATACAACATTGCAGTCTACAGACATAATAATAAAAGATTATTCATTTATAAAACTTATTAATGATGTTATATTTTCTTCACCGAGGTAGACATTCTCCTTTTACTTTTAAATATTGCCTCCAAAAATTATAGAGTAATCATATACTTCTTCACAATTTAGAACATGTGTGATTTACTTATTCCTCAAAACACAATACAAGTGTGATGATCAAACACAAAAATTAAGCATGTATTCTATATATTATTCTTTTTTCATTTACACACATACAAGTACTCTTCTTTTTTTCTCTATTTATGTGACCAATTTACTACACACACACCTTCTGTATATTAGTCTTCTATACTCTCTCTCTTAGATAATTATTTAAGACCCTTTTCCTATTTATCTTATACTGTAACATTTTTTTCCATTTTATAATTATAATTTTAAATTCCAATTAGAATAACTAACCAACTTCAACTACATATTTACTTCTGAAACTCTCCCACTTTTTATTTATTGATTGAATATACATAGGTTATTGTTGAGTGAATAAATAAAATGAATTATGATAAACTAGATTCATTATATAACTATTTATCCTTTTATTGAATCATAATATTCTTCAAAATTAAATACTCCCCTTCTTTCTTCCAGGTATTCATGGATACAACATGATAACATCATCATGATGTAACCCTTATTCTCCAAATATTTGTATCATGATTTCTCTTCATAATAAATAATACACGAATGAACAGCTTAAATATCCTCATTGTCATATTATGAGTTCTCCTTAACTTATGGGAATAATTCTTACAAAACTACCTGGTAACTTCCAAAAATATCACATTTCAACATAAGTTTGGTACCTTTATGTATCACTCTATATAGAATAAATGGATATCAAATATTCTATAAATGACCCTTATTATTAGAAAATTACTCTTGTTCTTGAGGAATTTCTGAAATATCCATTGTCTGCTCTGGGCGACCTTTATGTATCTAAAAAATAACCATTAAATATTAGGTTAGTTACCTTTAAATATCAATAAAATTACCTTTATGTATCATAACTATTAAAATTAAATATTTGTGACTTTTCCGTTTTTCAATAATCTTTTTAAGGCGACCTTTATATTTTATGAAATGTTACCTTTATGTATTGTAGTGATAAATATCAATTTTATATTCATTTTATGTCTATATAGGGAAACTTTTACACATTGAGATATGTAACCTTTATGTATTACCTTTATTAAATTTCAATATATTTAATGGGTGACCAATATATATTGAAATAATGACATTTATTCATCATTTTTAATCTTAGATATTTTCCATTTTTTGATGTTTTCTCTAGGTTACCTTTATATATTGGGATGTTACCTATATGTATTGTCTCCACCATTTTTATATCCTAATGTTTTCAACACTAAAACTATTATAGTATTCATATAAAATATATTCAAACGGATCCAATCATCTTTAAAAACGTTAACTAACATTACTAACATTATTAAAAGTGATTTTAAAAATTACTTGTGTATTTAATATAAAACCCAAAACAAAAACCATATCCACTTAATTCTATTATTAAATTATTATTCTTTAACTTCTAATCTGATTTAGATCTCAAGATCTTCTTCATTATTGGGCTTACTATTCTAATCCTTTGGAATTTTTGGCAACAATTAAACATAAACCCCTTCATAAAACTCATCACACTTATTAAGGTATCATCATTATGTAATTATAAACCTAATTTTTTGAACTCAATTTTTGAAACAAGAAATTTTTTCAATATTTTCATACTACCCACAATAGCTACTTACATATATTTCATCACTATATAGAGATAAACTTCTTAAAACTTCCCATATTCAACTTGGGATTTTTTGAGCCTGTGTATTATATGTTTCTATATAAATGCTCAAAAAACATTTTTAAACATTTCAAACTCAATGATTTTGACTTTTCAACTTACCCCTTTTAAAAAAATCATGCTAAATATATACTCCCCATAAATAAGAGATTACTCCACCATTAGTTTAAAAACATATCTTTAGACACTATCCCAATATTTTTTTCTATCCCTTAGTAAATACATTAATGTATAAACACAAATATATTTAAAAATTTTATCCCCAGTTAAAAAATATCTAAATAATAATTGTGTTTGGGGATAGTAATTCATTATACCTTAGCCTTTGATGAGTGAAGGCTAATATTTATTCTACAAAGACCATTGCTTTGAATTATAATCCTTATATGAATGATAACTACTTTGATAATAAAACTACTTCTTCAATTTCCACATTAGATTTTGAGAATTCACATTCTTCTTCACTATAACATTATAACATGACAATGAATCTTTACTGTTACAGCCTTATACTTTATTATTTTTAGAATTTTTGACTATGTTGTCCTGAAATTGAATCACCTTATTCATACTTCCTCTAAAGATGTATTATCATTTGTATCTTTAATTTATCATTATTTATTATTAGAATTGTTTTCCATCCTTTTTGGAGTCAATAATATACAACAGATTTTCAATATCTCCCTAGTTCTTCTTGCAAGACATCATCTTCTGCACTTATTTATTTCTATTATTTATAACCTAAAATCATTGAGAATATTAATATTGAGACTATAATAATTGTAAATTATTATGACACTCTTTAGTGATATGTGCTTTTTGGTCACATCTCACACACACACTTCATCAAAATCATCAAAATGTTTCATCAACTTTACACTTTGTTATTGAATAGAATTATATTTGACTTTATTGGGTAAGAAGTGTTGTTCAACCCAACATGTATTCATTATATAAATATCTACTAACTAAAACATACTTATTTTAAACTATTTTTTTATAATATTACCACAACCTCAACAAAAACAAAAATAACCATAAATAGAAAATCTTATTCCTAAACCACTATTTTATATAATAACTTTAAATTTTTTGAAATTCATCATTTTGAAAGAATTATTAACCTCTATTTTATGGAGTAGAACACTGAGAAAATATATTATTTTTTAAATTATTTTTTTATAATTTTTTTATTTTATTCTGCACACATAATAGGTTTTTTCCCAAAGTTAGGCTTTACAGAGGAAAATAAATTCTATAATGTTTTTTCTTATGTTATTCTATTTAATCCCATCACCTTATTTTTATATTCAAACTTTTATTTAACCAATATATGACATTTATGAATAATTGGTTTAGATTATTTTATATTATAATAATATTTATCTCTCACTTCATCCAAAACACTCTTTTATTCCTTTGAGACACCCCTAAATTCATGTTTGGAATTATAAAAGGCATATATGAAATTAAAGATATTATTTTTTATCTATAAATTACACTTTGAGAGATTCATTTTCTTTATATTATGAATGAATATTATTATTTAAAAATCACATTTCTTCTTCTCATTTGAGATTAAATATCTTAGTTCCTTAACACATTGGAGAAACATAGATTCCATTTTTTAGTTCAGTTTAATCCAATTCAACTATATTGGACAATTTCTTCATTTTGTTATTTTTATATGACATAAAAAACATTTTGATTATGTTATTCAATTTCATTTTTAACACTAACTCTATTTGAGATTCATGTTACTCTATATCACTAAATGATGAAACTTATTATTATTTATTAAAGTTATCTTTAGTTCTTGACTCCCTAATATACATTATTGAAATTTATGTCTTCATACCTCTAAAACTTCAGAAAATACCAATATCACTACCATTACTCAATTTCCAATTATTATTGGGTAAATAAATCCACTACTGAATAAAAAAATATCTCTTTCATGAACTCCTTGATGAAAAATTACATTTTCTAAAGTTCTTATAATTCTTCCCTGAAGTTTCATGAGAGGACTCCTCTCTATATACACATTTCATGAACATAAAAATTATTATATTATTATTTTAAAATCATAAATCCAAGAGTAAAATGATATCCGAGATATGGAAGGATTAAAATAATACAATTTGAGGGAATCTTCCCCAACATGATCAACACACCTGGGGGGAGGGGATCCTATACAAGTAACGTAAATAGAAGTATGGTCATGTGAGTATTGAGGGAGAAAAAATAGAAACCTTGTTTCCTTCATACATATTTTTGAAAAATTATATCGTGTTTTCAATTAGGTATTTTCCCTTGCAGATGAGATAAGTAATAAACCAAGGAGAGGTAAAGGACTCTTTAAGAGAGTGGAACATGGTTGAGAAATAATTTTCAATAGTGTTCTGGTAAATAAATTTGGAAAGGAATAAATCAATCCCATGTGGTATGACATGATATTATATAAATAGGGAATTAACATTCCCAAAGGAAGTATCGAAAGAAAGATATGTTCATCCCCTTAATCCATGAACAATCCCTCCCCCCTAATGAGACCTTGGATATAATATGTTCCGACATTTATTTTCAAACCCTAGGTACGAGGGTGCCAACAAATCCAATGGTCATGGGGATAATAATATTGAAATGATGGGAAGGGACCTCTACCTTCTATGAATTTCCATAAGGAGTGGGTTAACTCCTAGTACTTCAACAAGGGATAAATTTCCACTACCAAGATTCTACATCTATACGCTAATGCAGTCCTTGAGCTAGAAAAACCATCATGCCATTATTTGTTCCCAAAATTAAATTAAATTTTCCTTTTCATATTTATATAGGCCTTGAGATGAGTTACCTGAGGTTTTTGATCATCAAGCCAATATATTAATTTGAATATGAACTTCCAACCCTATCTTTTCTTATTCGTTAATTTTATGCGAGATCATTTCAATCTTCATGTATTTGAGAGAAATTTCCTTCCCAATTGAACCCTTCTTCTTCAGAATGAATTCATTTATAATATCTTATTTAACTAATAATCTATAAAAGTAATACAATGAAGCGTTTCAAGATAATGACCCTATATAAGTTAAACTTTTTAATCAAATATATCTTATAATACATAATGTATCTTCTTAATCACTATTGGATTTTGAGGATTCTCACTAAATATTCTAACAGTTCTCACTACCTCATTTACCCTTTTAATTAATCCATAAAAAGATTCAACTTTAATAAAATAAATATATTAATTCATTAATCATGAAGATTTGAATTTGTCTCTTTTGAAATTGATATTTACATTTCAAATATTTTTTATTTTATCCCAAATTACTTTTGGAGTATTTATACCAATAACCATTAAATAATACATTTATGAATGCGATGATATAATGGATGTATAAACACACTTAAAACACAAAATTATTTATTGTATCACAAGTCAAAGAGGTTACTTATACAATAACTATAAAACCATCAGTCTTAATGTGTAAAAAATCCATACCAAATGAAAGTAAATAGGGTAATATTATTTCATTCTAAACAATATAATTTTTTCCATTGAATGTGGTAACTCATTTTCTATTCACCGATTCCATAATACCCATGAAAAATAAAAAATTTTATATAGAAACACCAATTTTATCAAAAAATTTAAAAAAAAATATCACATTTTTTAAATTATTAAAGAAAGTGAAAAACTCAATAACCAACTAACTTAACCAAACATAATGAATGAAATATTTAAACTTTTTTATCTTTATAAGAAACTTAGACTACTCCGATACCACTTGTGATGGACCATAGAATAGTGTACGTTCATTAGGGATTGTATTAAAGAAAAAATATAATTTTTTAAAATATAATATTTATTATAAAATCATAATTTTTACTTCTTAGAGTGAGTGATGTCACTAATTAACTCACACACATTGAGGGAAGAAAAAAACAAAAAGACTTGATGTACAAGGTTCAATAATAAAAATGAGTAGAAAATACTTGGAATTTCCTAGAATCAACCATGAATATATAATCTAATTGAATATTTTTTTTGGATAAAATGAAAATATTTTATCCACAAACTCATGTTAGAAGAATATAAAAAAATATTCTCTTAGCATAATAATAATGGATTATTCCTCAATCAAACATGTTTATGATGTTTCCTTATCTTCACCAAGATTGGTATTGTACTTTTATTGGGAATGATTGTCTCCCAATAATTGTATTTTTATCCTACTCTTATTAAAAATTTATAACCAGAGTGAATTCCTTCTTCTTTAACATATAGAATAAGTGTGATGATTAGACATAGAAACCAAGTGTGCACTATTTCTCTTATTATTATTCTTTTTCTTCTTATTCTTATACTTATTATACTTTCATTGATAAAAGTATTGTTATTATACTTCCTCTTGTTACATAGGTATTTATCTACATATAATCCATCTATATATTCATTTTAATACTCTATCTCTTATAAAATCATGTAATACCATATTATTATTTATCTTACATATCATGTGAATTTTCTATAAGTTATAATTTTAATTTCAAATTCAAACTACCAAATCACTTCAAGAACATATTAAATTCCCTTAAAATTATCCTAATGCTTCTCCAATTATTAATTTAGAACAAGTTATCTTTTTGTAGATTAATAAAATGGTGTATTATAAACCATATTTCATATATAATTTATTCCTCCTATATAATGTAGAAAAAGTATTCATGACATAATACATTTCTTCTTTCTTCTAAGTCTACACGAATATACTGTGATATCATAGTCACAACATGGAACTTATTATCTAAAAATTGGTATCATTATTTATCTTCAAATTAAATAATTTATGTAATAATATCTTTAATATCATAATATTTAACATCTTCAGTTTTCTTAAATTCTATAAATCATTATATCAAAATATCTGATTAATTTCTATAAATCAAAACTTTTTGGCTAAATATGGGACAATTATTTATCACTATATATAGAAGAAATTTTCCTTAAATATTTTGAAAATAAACCTTATGTATTATATACATGAACCCTATGTATTGTAAAAATAATCATTACATTTGAGGAATTTTACAAATCTCCATTGTCTGCTCCGGGAAATCATTAAATATCGATTAAAGAAACATTACATATAAAAAAATTAACATTATATATAATGTCTCATACATGAATTATTTTCTTGTTATTTTTCATTTAATTTCCATTATTTATTTGTTTTGGGGGTTTCTCATGTATTTTGGTGAAAATTGTGGGTTTTCAAAATTTGGGCTGAACCATGAGCACATTTCTAGATTTAAAAATAATTTTTTTTCTTTTATAACTACTTCATTTTTCAACATTTTACAGCCATTACACTCTTTAATTGTAACCCCTATATATTTTAAAACCACCATATCAATTTGGACCCCATAAGAATCCATAATAATGATGCATTTTAGTTTTTTATTAAGGTGTTGGGCTAGCCTGAAATCCCATTTCATGCTTTAAATTTGTTTTATTAATTCTTTAATATCTCATTCAATTTATATTTTTTGTTAGTGATTACAAATATCTCCCGATCCCACATACCTAAGTAGATCCCTGGTGCTCTTATTCCCATCTTTGGAGCTCATACTCATTGAGAATTAGGTTGAAACTTCTATGGATGTCTCAAATCATCCATATTTGAAGAGGTAAATTGTTTATTTCATAAATCTATAAATTTTTACTATTTTCCCTAATTTTTAGTTCTCAAATTACCTAATAAGAACTATTCTAACCTCACTTTCATTTTTTTTATTTGGAAATTTAGCTACTGGTGTTTTTGGGGAGTTTTATTCAAGATCTCTTAATTAGGTGAGTTTCCTCTCATGTTCCTCCCATTTTATTAGGGTTTTTCCACTTTTCTTGAAGTTATATTATGTATAGAAGTAAGGGTTAGTACCTAGTGTTTTTAATTGATTTTCTTGGTCTAATATTGAGGTTTTATGTTACTTTTCACTCCCTTGTTGTGCGATGGTTGTGTAGTTGATGTTACACACAACAGATTGGGGGTTTACACACAAAAGGTACGTGATTACATGTGTTATAAATTATTGATTAGTTATCCTACTTGATTTATTAATTTATCATGTTCCTAATATGTTGTGTGTGGTGTGAAATGTTTTTGTAGCATTAGTTAATAATTTAGTATTAAAGTTACATTTTTGCTTAAAGTTGTGTATTTTTCAAATGTAACTCATGAGATATATTTTTTGGTTGTTTTATAAAATATAAAAGTGATTTATTAGTTGTTGAAAGGGGCTTAAAATTATGGTTTTTAATTCATATTTTTGATTTTGGCCCTGAAAGAGGGTTTTTAGATAGGTTTTATGTGAAAAACATGGTTATACCCCTTTAGATTGATTTATGAAACTTATAAATGATTTATTGAGTTAAAAAATGTGGGTAAAGGATGTACATGTACTGTTATAGTGAGTGTGTTCACCTAATATGGGATTTTTAAAGGTACAATAGCAATTAAAGACGTCAAATTTCTTATAATGTTTTATAAATTACTGAAGGGTTTTATTAAATTGTAAGAAAGGCACAAAGCATGTTTGTGGGATATTTTGTGTGAGTATGATGTGAGAAATGTATTTTATATGTGAAAGGATTATTATATGACATGTGTGTGGGATGTTTTGTGATTTAAACTATCTTGGAAAGGTTTTATAAATTTTTTAAAGGATTTTTTGAAGTGTGAAAAATATGAAAGAATTATTGTGGGATGTTTTGGTTTGAGTATGATTTCAAAATGAATATGAATAAAAAAGGGATTATTTGACTTGTGTGATAAACATGTGGGATTTTTGGTGTGTTTTTTGCTTGGAAGTGGTATTTTCATGTGCATATTTTATTTCATGTCTTGTGGAAATTATTTGAGAACAAGAGGGAACCCACGAGTATCTTGGTGGGTGAACGTGTCTTAGTATGCTAGTGATCCCATGGGGTTTGGCCTCAATTTCACATAGCAAGTTTGATGATGAAAACACTAAATAAACTATGATGATAATTATTATTATTATTATTATGTTGTGGGACCACTAGGTTATGGGTATGATCCCTACTAGTGACTTGTGTGCACGAGAACCGATATTTGTATGGTTACTTTCACCGAGATATGAGGTACTTGGGACCCACAATGAGCTAGTGCCTAGGGGTTATTTCTCATTACATGTGGTCATTAGATACTTTATTCTTTTTATCAACATATGTAATGTTTGGATGGAAAATTAAGTAGCTTTGGAACTATTTTTAAAAGAGTAAGTAGCCTACTTGACAACAGTTTTTATTTAAAGTGTCATCTCATTAAAATTATTATTTGCATCTCATGTTTATGAAAACTTGCAAGATTTCCATTTTTGAATGTTTATGAAATGTACTATTTTAGAGTTGGAATCCTACTAGGATTTGTCTCACACCCTTATTACACCTTTGGGTGTAATTAGACTTGGTTAATTTTTTTTCAAGGTTGGGTACAACTTTTTGTGCTGATGGTTAGGGTTTTTAGCGGTCCTTTATGATGCAGTGTTATGGGGATGGCTTGATGGTGGTGCCTCATGACATGAGGAGGTTTTGGGCTGTACATTTTGGGTTTCTTATTTTGTTATAGTCTTTTAGAATTGTTTTATTTTATTTCATTCAATTTTAAATTTTTTTAAAGGATGGGTTGTTTTGAAAAATCCAGTTTTTTTATATTGGACTTGTTTGTTGTTTTATTATTTATAATCTCAGGTAAATTATTCCCAAATTTCATTTTATGATACCCAGTAACTTCTTCCATACTATGGGGATTGTGAATTCCCTTCAGTCCATGTCATGGACCATGTTGGGTGCCAGTTTTGATGGCGACTAGATTCGGTTCGTGACCAAATGGTATCAAAGGAGGCTCTCTCTCTTCGGTCATGTTATTTCGGGAAGAGTCGGGATAGTCTGGAGTTAGGATTTTTAGGGATTGAAATTTCAGTTACAACTAGGGTTCCTGGCCATCACACCTCATGAAATGATTCAAGTAGCCAGGGGAATTCAGGTTTTATATTAGACCTCTCATTTCTTGGTTTGATGATGATTAGGGGAAATAAAAAGAGAGTTGGGCTAATGGTCTAAATGATCTCATAGGTCTTGGTCAGCCATGTGGATTTGAGGTTATTTCCCTAGAAAAATCTCTGTGATGGTGAAGTGATTGGCGTATGGACACCAACCATATCTCCATGTCACCCATTGAAACTAATTTCCCCTCGCATTGTCTTCTGTTCTTTAGTTCTGAAATATTAGAAATTTTGTTTTAAAGTAAAAATGACTTGGTTTTAAAAAGAATAAAGTTTTTATGAAATGGTTTTATAATAAATAGGTAATGGATTGATTTTTTATGGGTATAACTAAATTTTCAGAGTTGTTTTGAAATGAAAAATGGTGTTTTTACACCTATTTTGAAAGTAGTAACTATATTAAAGATTTTTTGGTAAAAGTGTTTCCAATAGAGTTTTATAAACTACTGATTGTTTTTTTAATGGGATGAAATGTTTTGGAGATCATGTGTGGAGTTTAGAAATGGATTTTTATTTGGAAACTAGTGATCATTTGAAACGTTTTATGAAATTTTTTAATCTTGGTTTAAAATGCGAATAGTTGAGTTCCCAATTTAATAAGGATTTTTGAAATGGAGTTTGTCATGAAATTAGTAGTGATTTTAAATGGGCTGAACTATTTTTATATTTATGTGTATGAATTAAAATTTAGTTTTTATTGAATTATTTGTGATATTTTGAAAAGTTTCATAAGATTTAAATTGATTTTTGATTTCATGGATAGCGGTCTTAAAAAAGAATGTATTAGTTAAATGTTTTGGTTTTGAAAAGTGGAAGGAATTTTTGTTTTAACCTTTGGTATTTACATGAGCAACCAAATGCATGGTATTATATGGGATTATGGATGATTAATTTAATGAATAGATGAGTTCCATGATATATATGAGGAGGGTCCTTGATGTATCACAAAAAAATGAATGTGTGAGGCCTAGGGGTTACCATTTGGGGTTGCACTAAACATCTAACCATTTGTTTTCAAGGAGATGATTTTAAGGGAAAACATGATGTCTTGATGACTGGTTTGGGATGGTGTGTCTTATGTTTTTTTAGAAATGTTGTTATTGTGGGATTTTTTGAGTCCAAGAACCCCTCTTGTTTTGAATTGTGTTTTGGGTTTGGGTTTGGTCAATAAGCTAGGTTAAAGGGATGGATAGTGGTCTCTTTATTAGAAATTTTTCAGGATGCCTTTTCGGTGGTTCCCTTCATGTGTTTGAATATGGTTTGTGGTATTTCTTGACCAATGGACAATATTGGTGGGGTCCTTGGGTTCCCTCGTTAGATAAGGAACACCCCCATTAAGGTTTATCATACAACTAAAGTGAAACTAGATTGTTTTTTCATTTGTTGGTCCTCCAGTTGATCAATATAAGGAATATTTTTCTCAATATTTGGAGATTGAGTCTACACCATTTTTCTTTATTGATTTTTTGGATCCTCTTGTCGTGGGATAGTGGTCATAGGAGGATGAAAAAGACCATAGTTTTTTATGTTACTTGAGTCGTCAAAGGTGATAGTAGTTCAGGGTTGTTAGTGCTGGATGTTCTCTAAGAGGGCCTCTGGGTCCCTTTTCAGTCTCTTCGAAGCGATGACTGATGTTAAGCCAACTGTGTTGAAAATATGGTCAATAGATGATATTGTTGACATCTTCCAGAATCGCATGATGTTTGGGACTTGGAATAAGATCTTTTTTCTTATATTGTTTCTATTAGTCACAATGGTCTTGTTTGGTGATTCCTTATGATGTCATGTGCTCATTTGACTAAAAGGTGATGGTTTTGAAATAATTTGAGAGTATCCTTTTTTTGGAAGTGTGTCTCCCTTCATAAAATCTCAACATTCTCTGTTTAAAATAAGGTGTTTCCACAAGTCCTTTCCTCTTTCTATTTCTAATCTAAAGAAACAAGGGTTGATGTGTGTGCATATATTAAGCCCTTATTTTAGTAAAATTTTGGGCGATGGAAAAGAGAGGTTGGAGTGTGTTATATCTTGTTGAACCCATCTAGGATCTCAATGTAGTTGTTTGTGGAACCGGAAGATGAAAATCCATTTGGGGTTTTCAAAACACTAGCTATGAGGCCGAAGATGATTCAATCATTTTAGATCCATCTATATGTCCCAGAGCGAAGGTGGTTCATATTCAAGGAAATCCCCAGGTCATTAAAATCGTTGGTTTAATTTCTATCCTTAGTATGAAAGATGGTAATAGTTTAAACCACCAGTGTCATCATCTCTCTCCAGTGGTTTACTTTTGGTGGTGGAGGTGGGAAGACCTCATTTCTATGTTTTAGCCTAATTTCATACTTTCCCCCCTTGGTTTTCCTTGAGCTTTTGCAGATAAGATTGAAATTTGGGCTAGGAAAATTAATGTGCATTGTTTGTGCATAGTTAGTAATAACTATGCACTAACCTAGGGAACTGTGCGATAAGAGACAGTAGATATGGAATAGTCTCCACATGACCATGCACCTTGGCCCATGTAACCATGCAATGTTTCTCCTTTGGAAAGAATTCCCGGCACAATTAGCACATAGTTTCCCAAACCGTGTGGACTAACCGTGCGGTCATGCCAACTCTTTTAATTTTGGGGTCCTTTCATGTCAGACCGTGCTAGTTAGTTTAGATGGTTTGTTATTATGGTGGGGAGACCCAAAATGGTTCTCATGTATTTTTTTTTGGAAAAATATAATGAGATTATAACCCTTATTCTAGGGAGTCTGTTTGTGCCTCCCCCTGTTAGTGTCCTGATTCCGTCTCAGAAAAATTTAAGTTGTGTCTTATGGTGGGGATCCCATTTGTGTCGTCCCATATCAGTAACTTAGTTTTTTCATTGGTCTTCGCTTGGTGGTAGGAATTCTTGTTTGGAGATATCTAACTACCAACATCTTCCTCTGGTAAATGTTGGGATTGGAGAGCTCCCAATGGTTTAATTAAAGTAAGGTTAGTGTAACCTTGTACAATGTTGTTGTTCGTTTGGGTAAATTTCTTGAGTCTTTTTCAGATGGGTTTTGAGGTGTTTTCTTTGGGATGAATTCATAATGTTCTTGATCGTTACAGGAAAGTGGATTATGTTTTGTATTATGAGGGTATTCTTTCCATGATTGATCATCTAGAGATATCTTAGCTTTTTTGGTGGTGGTGAAACTTTGCAAATGAGTCCATTTTGGCATTTTGGTTGGGTTTGAATTTTTCCATTGTCCTTTCTGTGGATTTACAGGGGAAAAAAGAATTATGGTGGGGAGAATTGTCACATACATGAATTCTTTTAAAATTATTTTTCATTTAATTTCCATTCTTTCTTTGTTTTGGGGGTTTCCCATGAATTTTGGTGGAAATGGTGGGTTTTCAAAATTTGGGCCAAATCATGAGACCATTTCCATATTTAAAAATAATTTTTTTTCTTTTTAAATCCTTAATTTTCAAAATTTTACACTCATTCCACTTTCCAATTGGCATACCCAGTTATGTTGAAACCACCATATCAATTTGGACCCCATAGGCATCCATAATAATGATGGATTTGGGTTTTTTATTAACATGTTGGTTCTGCACAAAAGCCCATTTCCTACTTTATTTTTTTAATTATTTAATACATCATTCATTTTTTCTGTTTTTTCAGTGATTCCAACTCTCACTAGAGCCCACTAACCCAAGGAATTCCCCTTGCTTACCTACCACTCTATGCAGCTCAGATTCCTCACGAATTAGGGCAAAACTTCTATGGTTGTCTCAAGTCGTCCATACATGAAGATGTAAATTGTTTCTTTCATAGCTCCTTCAATTTTTAATCTTTTCCCTCCATCATAGTTCTCATATGTCCTACTCAGCCACATTCTAACCTCACTATTGTTTTTTTCTATTTGGAAATTCATCCACTGGTGTATTTGGGGACTTTTATTTAGGATATCTCAATTAAGTGAGTTTCCACCCATTTTCTCAGGGTTTCTTCCACTTTTCTTGAGGTTCTAAATTTTATAAAAGGTAGGGTTCATACATAAGGTTTTTTTGAGTTTTATTGTCTAATATTGAGGTTTTATGTGGATTTTCATTCCCTTGTGGTGCGACGGTGGTGCAATTAATGTTTCTCACAAGAGATTGGGGGTTTTGACACAAAAGGTAGGTGATTATATGTGTAATCAATTATTGATGAGTTACAATTCTTGATTTATTAATTTATAATTTTCTTAATATGTTGTGTGTGGTGCGAAAACCATTTTTTGTAGCATTTTTTAATTATGTAGTATTAAACTTACATTTTTTTCTTGAAGTTGGGTATTTCTCAAGTGTAACTCATGTGATATTCTGTGTGGTAGTTTTATAAAATATGAAAGTGATTTATTAGTTGTTGAAAGGGGATTCCAATTCTTTTTTGGTAATTCTTTGGTGATATTTTGGACTCAAAAGAGGGTTTTGAAATAGGTTTTATGTGAAAAACTTGGTTATACTCCTTGGGATTGATTTATAAAAATTTTAAATGATTTATTTAGTTAAACAAAGTGGGTTGAGGATGTACATGTACTGTTTTGGTGAGTGTGTTCACCTAATATGGGATTTCAAATGGTAAAGTGGTGATTTAAGACGTCAAAAATTTTCAGAATGTTTTATAAATTTCTAAAGGGTTTTATTAAATTGCAAGAAAGACCTGAAACATGTTTATGGGATATTTTGTGAGTATGATGTGAAAAATTAATTTTGTTTGTGAAAGAAGTATTATCTGACATGTGTATGGGATGTTTGTTATTTAAACTATCCTGAAAATTTTCAATAAAATTGTTAAAGGATTTTTTGAAGTGTGAAAGATATGTGAAAAGTGTGGTGGGCTATTTTGGAGTGAGTATTATTTCGAAATGAATTTGAATGAAAAGGGGTATTATGTGACTTGTGTGATATACATGTGGTCTGTTTGGTTTATGTGTGGCTAAGAAGTGGTATTTGAATTGGTAAATTATATTTCATGGATTTTGGAACATGTTTGAGACCAAGAGGGAACACCCTGTTATCTAGGTGGGTATACATGTACTAGTATGCTAGAAATCCCATGGGGTTTTACCTCAGTTTCACGTAGAATGGTTGACAATGACTGCATCAACTAAAATATTTTGATGATGATGATGATGTTGGGGGACCACTAAGTAATTTGTATGATCCCTACTAGTGGTTCGTGTGCACTAGAACAAATATTTGTGTGGTTACTTTCACCGAGAAACGAGGTACCTGGGACCCACAATGAGCTAGTTCCTAAGGGTTATTTCCCATTTCCTATTCTCATAAGATAATTTATACTTACCGTCAGCATAAAATATATTTGGATGTAAAATTCAGTAGCTTTGGAACTCTTTTAAAGGTGTTTATTCTTTAAATCATCACACTTGAAAAAGGTTTTTATTAAATGTTGCATATCTTTAAAATTATTATTAGCATCTCAGGTTTATAAAAACATGAAAGCTTTTCGTATTTGAATGTTTATAACAAAGAATACTTTAGTGGTGGAATCATACTGGGATTTGTCTCACACCCTAGTTACACATTTGGGTGTTAGTGTACTTGGATATTTTTATTGCAAGTTTGGGTATATCTTTTTGTGATGATGGTTCGAGTTTTTAGAGGTCCTTCATGATGCGGTGTTGCAGTGATTCCTTGAGGGTAGTGCCTCTTTCCATGAAGAGGTTCTTGCGCTGTCCATTTTGGGTTTCTTTATTTGTTATAGTCTTTGAGAATTGTTTTATGTTATGTAATTAAATTCTTAATTTTTGTTAAATATGGTTTGTTTTGAAAAATCCATATTTATTATATTGGACTTTAATTTTGTTTTATTCTTTATAATCTCTAGTAAATAATTCACAAATTTCATTTTATGATACCCAGGCACTTGTGCCAGCATGTGGGTTTTAGGAATGACCTTCATGCCTTGTCACGGACCGTGTCAGGTTCTGTTTGTTATGGTGACCAGATTTGATTTGTGACATATCTATAAAATGACCATTATCTATGGGGAACTATTCCATTTTTCAAAAATCTACATTGGGTGACTAGTACTTGTAAAGAAATATTACGTTTATGTATTACAGTAAAACTATGACAACCCTGCTTTTTATTACAACTTAAAAATGATTTATTACATAAAACTTCACTTTATAGAACAAAAAAGATTGAGAGGTTTGGTGTCTTTGGGGCTTAGGATCATTACATGAAAACATGAAACAAGAAATAAAACATCTTTATTGAAAACTTCCTTTACATGACCACTACATTCCCTCGTACTTAGCATTGCATGGGATAACCTGAGGACATGCATATGAAAAGGGTGAGCTATAAATCCTATTAAGGGAATACACATGGAATAACATGAGGAGTAAAATACATGTTAGAAATTAGGAATATCAATAGAGCACAAGAGAAACATGAACATAAAGGCATGATAAAGCATGATAATCATAACATGGAAATGTGGCAACAACACTTAACATGGAATTAGCATGAGCCAAGACTCATTGCACATAGAGCATGAGTAAATCCTCATTACACATGAAGCACGAGTAAACCCTCATTGCACATGAATTAGAATGAGACAACACTCATTTCAAATTACATATCGTGATACTATACTTTACCCAATGCATTGGAGCGCTATAAGGGAGTACCCTTCTTAAACATTTCATTTCGTGCATAAGTGTGCCACATGGATCATAAAACATGGATTCATAAAACATAATCATTTATTACATGATAAGGGAATGTGGAATTAATACATGAAAAATTATAATCAATAAGTAAATGTTCATAAAGGTGAATACCCTTGATGGAGAAATGGGCATGGTATTCACTACACAATGGCATTGGCTTAAAAAATCGGTGCGATTTCGGCAGCGTAATGGCATGACATAAGAATTCATAAAAATGGTTGATGAGAGAGAAAGGAATTCCTCATCATATTTAAATTTAATGGATAGTAAGTAGTTCATATATATACATTTCCTAACAATTTTAATAGAATTTAAAATCATGACAAAAAATTATTGCTTGAATGTAAATGAGGAGAGAGAAGTTCCTTTCGGAATTTTGGCATAGTAACGGGTGTACATGGGAGGCATTTAATGAGAGATAAAGGGGTCTCCCATAATTCAAAAATAATTAGGGACGTATGGGAGAGGTGCGAAACTATACCCCAGCATTTATAATTGAAATTAAAAGGGCATAACAATATGAAGAAAATTGGACAAAAATGAGAAAGGAAGAAAAACCCTTACTTGAAAGTGTTCTTCCACAGGCTAGAGAGAGGCTTGTGAGAGGCTTCTTGGAATCTTGGGGCACTTTGGTAGGATTATAAAGAGAGTAAGTCAGAAGTTGGACGAACTCCAAAGACATTGACTGAGGAGGAAGTGGGAGCATGGGTGGGTTTATATAGGAAAGGTGAGGGAATTATTTATTATTTAGGTTTGGGTCCCCTTACATTAAATTAATCCAAACCATAAACCATCCCTTGTTTTTTACCATTGTTTTTGGAAAAGGGAAGAGGAAAATAATATTTTATAAGGCCAAAGTCCGAACTTCTTAAAATAAAAGGTTTTCTTATGTGGAGGTGAGTCACACTCCCATGGAAATTAATTTAAAAAGACAAGGTGTTTAATAATTCTTGAGGGGTCCATTAATGCTTTTAAAAGTAAGTCAAACAAACCCAAAATTACATTATTTTAATGGTAAAATATATATTGGCCGAACATAAAGATTTTAGTATTTTATTACATCACTATTGGGTCATTATGATGTCATAAAACACATTATATACTTAAACGGTACTTAATTTTTACCCAAAAAATTGCCTATCTCAGAAAATTATGAAAAATTCACCGTTGGATAATTTCGATGTCATGATTCCAAAAATAACATTTATTTTATCTAAATAATTTTCTAAATATGTTAATTTTCACTTTTAAAATAAAAACCGACATTTATAAAAAATTCACGGGTTTTGACAGAAATAGCTTTCAAACCTTAATAAAAATTATAATTGCATTAATAAAATTATAAGATAATTTATATTTAATAAAAATTAATTTAATAATAATAATAATATTTTATTAAAATATTATTTAATTCAAAAATCCCTTAATTTTAAAAAAGATAATTCATAATTAAATAATAACTAAAAACCCTATTTGTAATTTAAAAACTATTTACAATGTATCGATAATGAAAAAGGTATATTTATTATTATATAAAAAAATAATATACATGAACATAGTACTAGAGATTTGTTACATAACTCCTTAAAACAGTAGCATAAGACCTAAGGGTAAGGTGTGCGATGGTGACAGACTCTTGGGGTGGCTCGGATAACATCGCTCGAGTGGTAATTTCTATCAACTTCCACTTCTCCCATAGATGGTCCCATTCGAGCTTGACATAATGAAGCTCAGCTTGGGATTGGTTAAGAGAAAAGCCCAAGGACGCCACCTCTTTTCCAAGCTCTGACAAATGGGCTTCGTATGGAGCAATTCTACTGGATGAGGCCATCGCTTCTTTTTTCTAAGTAAATTGGATTTGTTAAAGTCCAATATTTATACTAATCATGTGATAATTGTTCAATGACTATATTAGAAACGGTAAAAATCATTAATATAAAACCAAAGAAGTTGAAATTTTATATAAACATAAAGAGACATTTAATTAGACCAAGAGGGATTTCCATTAATGAAACTTTGGGTCGTTACAATATTCCCCCCTTAAGAAATTTCACCCTAGAAATTTTTCTTTTCCCACACTAAAATAGATGTGGGTAACTCAGCTTCATCATTTCCTCTGATTCCCAAGTCGCTTCTTCAAACTTGTGGTTTCTCCACAACACCTTGACGAGGGGCATTGTGTTATTTCGTAGAACTTTTTGTCTACGATCTAAGATCTTCACTAGTTTCTCCTCATAAGAAAGATCATCTTCCAATTATACCACCTCAGAAGAGAGTACATGTGAAGGGTCCGGTATGTACTTCCTTAAGAGAGATACATGATAGAAATCATGTACTTTGGCCATGGTAGGTGGAAGTGCTAGTCGATAGGCCACATCCCCGAAACGATAAAGAATCTAAAAGGGGAGGATGTACCTTGGACTTAACTTCCTTTTCTTTCCAAATCTCATGACCTTCTTCCACAGAGATATGCATAGAAACACCATGTCTCCAACTTTAAAATCAAGGTCTCGTCGACGGTTATCTAGATATCTCGTATGTCGACTCTGGGCTGCCTTGATATGCTACTGAATGGTTTTCACCTTCTCCACCATTTCTTCAACCATTTCTGGTCCAAGCAGCTTAGGTTCACTGACCTCATCCCAACACACCAGTGTTCTGCACCTTTTCCCATAAAGGGCTTCATATGGTTCCATTTGGATGCCTGATTGGAAATTGTTATTATAAGATAACTCAACCAGAGGAAGATGTTGATTCCATACTCTTTTAAAGTCCATTGAGCATGCTCTCAACATGTCCTCAAGTGTTTGGATAGTCCGCTCGGATTGTCCATCAGTTTGAGAATGATAGGTCGTACTGAAGTTTAGTTCAGTATTCAGAGAATGTTGAATACTCTTCCAAAACATAGAGGTGAATCTTGGATCTCGGTCAAAAAAAATAGATAGTTGTACTCCATGATACCTTACCACTTCCCCGATATATATCTGTTCCAGTTGATCCGAAGAGAAATCCTCCCAAATAGCAATGAAGTGTGCTATCTTTGTAAGATGATCCACAACAACCCAGATTGCATTGTTGCCTTTAGATGTCCTTGGAAGTCCAGTGAAAAAGACCATGGTGATGTTCTCCCATTTCCATTTTGGTATGGGAAATGGTTTTATAATCCCCTTAAACTTCTGCCTCTCTGCCTTCACTTGCTGACACACCAGACACTTTGATGTATATTCAGCGATCTCCTTCTTCATATTATCCCACAAAAAGTTTTCTCGGAGATATCGATACATATTTTTGCTCCCTAGGTGAATTGAGAAATTTGAACTATGTGAATCAACCAAAATTTCTTTCTTCAGCTCCGGACTCGATGGAACACATAGTCTTTTCCCAAATCACACAATTCCTTCTTCATTAACATTAAACTCTGAGGATTTACCTTTTTTGATAGCTTTTACATTTTCCTAAATTCCCACATCATCCTTTTGGGCATCCTTTAAACTTTCCAAAAGAGACGGTTGAGCAATCATTTGTGAAAGGATTAATGATGTTCCCTTCTTTATGATTCCCATGTCCATCTTCATCAAGTCTAAGAATATTGGATCCTTCTCAATTCTCATCATTGATAGAATCGCTGGGTCCTTTCTACTTAGGGAATCTGCCACTTTGTTTGTTTGCCCATGGTGGTAATGTATTGAATAGTCATAATCCTTGATGAGATATATCCATATTCTCTGGCGCATATTAAGCTCTTTCTGTGTGAATATATATTTAAGACTCTTGTGGTCAGTATATATCTCACATTTCTCCCCATAGAGGTAATTCCTCCAGATTTTCAAGGAAAAGATCACCGCTTCCAACTCCAGATCATGCGTTGGATTGTTTTTCTCATGGATTTTCAACTGCCTTGAGGCATAGGATATAACTTTATCATTATACATCATCACACAACCTAAGCACTTCTTCGAAGCATCACTGAATACCACAAAAAGTTCCCCACTTGTGGGTAAAGTGAGCACGGGTGCAGTGATAAGCCTCCTTTTCAAATCCTTGAATCTTTATTCGCATTAATCACTCCACGAAAACTTTACTCCCTTCCGAGTTAGCTTGGTAAGAGGGTTTGACAATCGTGAGAAATTCCTCACAAATCGTCGATAATATCCAGCTAACCCCAAGAAGCTACGGATATCCGTTACCGATATTGGCCTCGGTCATCCCTCAACTGCATCTGTTTTGGAGGGATCCATAGATATCCCATTGCTTGTGATGATATGGCCCAATAATAAGACATCCTTTAACCAAAACTCACACTTGCTGTACTTTGCATAGATCTTATCCTTGCAAAAAGTCTCTAGTACAGTTCTTAAATGCTCTTCATGATCCTCCTTGGTTTTGGAGTATATTAGAATATCATCTATAAAGACTACCGAAAATCTTTCAAGCTAATCTCTAAAGACTCTATTCATTAAGTCCATGAAGATTTCTGGAGCATTAGTGATTCCGAAATGCATTACTATGAATTCATAGTGCTCGTATCTTGTGCGAAAAGGAGACTTGGGGATATATTCCTTCTTCACCCTTACTTGATAATATCCCGGCCACAAATCCACCTTGGAGAAGTATTGTGCTCCATGAAGCTGATCGAACAAGTCATCAATTCATGGGAGAGGATACTTGTTCTTTATCGTAATTTTGTTAAGTTCACGATAATCGATGCAAAGCCTCATTGACCCATCCTTCTTCTTAACGAAGAGGACTGGTACACCCCATGGTGAAGCACATGGGCGTACAAACCCTTTATCTAGATTCTCCTATAGTTGTTTCTTCAGCTCTTTAAGCTCTAAAACAGCCATTCTATATGGAGTCTTGGATATTGGTAAAGACCCGGGTATAAGTTCAATTAAGAATTCAACAACTCTTCTAGGAGGAAGACCAGACAGTTCCTCGGGAAACACTTCAGCAAATTCCCTCACAATAGGCATTTCATCAAGGATGGTTTCTTCCTTGGACTCAATCATCTGAGCCAGATACGTGTGGTCATAGGATAGTAATATCCATGCTTGAGATGATGAAGCTAAAGGAGATTCATCTTCCTCCTTACACTTGTAAAGAATCAGGGGTCGATTCTCCATATGGAGTGTGATTTCCCTCTCCTGACAATTTATGTTGGCTCTATATTAGGAAAGCCAATCCATGCCAAGAATTGCATAAAATCCCACCAGAGGGAGTATGACAAGGTTCGCTGGGAAATTCAATCCACATATTATAATAGGGGATGACTTATATTCATCGGATGAAATGATTGCCCCATTTTCCGTACTCACCAACATCTTCACTTCCATGATTTGTGGTCATGCTGGGATTGTTCTACTAAAATTTTGAGATATAAAAGAATTCATAGAACCTGAATCAAAAAGTATGTTCGCAATTCTTGAATGAATAACTAGCGTACCTGTCACCACTTCATTGTTGGGGTTCACTTCGGCAGAAGTGATGGAAAAATCTCTTCCTTTCTGCCTTGGAGGTTGTTGGTTGCCTCCAAAAACCCTTGGATTAGGGAACTAATTTGCAAAATGACCCGGTTCTTTGAATTTGTAGCATTGAAAAACGCGTTGAGGTTCGAATGGAGCATCCCTCTCCTTTGTCGCAGCTGCAGGTCTTTTATTCTGACAGTTAACAGCTAGGTGCCATTATCTTTCACACATGAAGCATTTCCTCATCCCCTTAAGACAATTTCCAGGGTGCTTCTTTCTGCACTTTTGTAAAGTGGGGTGCTGGATCTTCTTAGCACCGTTGGATTTATCCATCGGACCACCAGCATTGAATTCCACCTTACTCTTCTTATCCCAATGATACCCCTGTGATTCTCCAATATCCAATTCGACCTTGAGGGCACATCAGACAATTTCCTCATAGCCGTCAAAGTCACGGATTGCTAATGCTTTCAGTAAGATAGGATTCAACCCACCAAATAAGCGGTCAACTTTGCATTCTGGGGTAACGACAAAGTCCGAAGCGTATCGTGCAAGCCTTGTAACGTTTTCCTCATATGCTCCAACAGATTCTTCGTCTTTTTTCTTGAGGGAATGGAAGTCCCTTTCCATCTTAACCCGGAGGGTGCACGGAAAATATTTATTGAAAAAACATATTTCGGAAATCCTTCCATTCCAATGCCTCAATTTCCTCCTCAGGTTTTATATTTTTTATCAACGCCCACCATTGATCATCTTCACCCTCCATACAATAAGCATCCAGGAGAACCTTCTCTTATTCAGAACATTAAAGGATGGAGGAGATCTTTTCAATGGAGTTAATCCATTTTTCAGCGATCGTGGGATCGGATGATCCACTAAAAGTAGGAGGCCTTTGTATCATGATGCTCTCGATAGTGACTTGTTCTTTCTTAGGCATGGTTGAACGTTCCTCTTGACCCATGTTTCTATTAAAAACTTGAGTTAGCTGAGAGAGAAGCATGACAAAGTTCGTGATTCCCGCTCACATTGTATTGGGAATCTCATTAGTATAGTCATCACACTGATCTTCACAACAGTTGTTAGCCCGAGTCCTCCTATTACCGGCCATTGGCTGGAATAAAAGGAAATTTAGGGGTAACACATAAAGGGTAATCCAAAGACAAAAGTTGATGACTTATAAATAAACTTTTATTTCCATAACTCATGAGTCTATAGGCTTCAATCTAGGCTTTTCATGATATACTTTCTAACATATATTCTTTGGGGAATTTTTTTTAATTCCCTTAATAAGGGTTCATACTAAGCTTGTGAATTTTTTAAAAAATATCCCCCGGGAGTGTCGTAACCAAGAGTGTAGCAAGACCCATTGTTGTACACCAGTTCTCGTTCGAGTCTAGCTCAAAGCGGTGTTTTCGGGTTTTACCCCTAGGATACATTTGTGCCAAAGCCGCCTCTACCTGCCCGTATCCAGACATGGATGTATTTGCTTGATAAACCACTTACTTAGTACTTACCAAAACTTAGGGATGTTATTATTATACTTAGTCTTGTCTCTAAGGCTTTACTAGGGTTTTCTAAACCTAATCCCAAAAATAACTAAACCTATCCTTGGATACCAACTATGAAAACCCTACTTTTTATTACAACTTAAACATGATTTATTACATAAAACATCACATGATACAACAAATTAGATCGAGAGTTTTAGTGTCTTTGGGGCATAGGATTATTACATAAAAACTTGAAACATGAAATACAACATCTTTATTGAAAACTTCCTTTACATGAACACTACATTCCCTCGTACTTAGCATTGCATGGGATAACCTGAGGACATGTATAAGAAAAGGGTGAGCTATAAATACCAGTAAGGTAATACACATGGAATAACATGAGAAGTACAATACATGTTAGACATTAGGCATATAAATAGAGAACAAGAGAAACATGAACAAAAAGTCATGATAAAGCATGATAATCATAACAGGGAAATGTGGCAACAACACTTAACATGGAATTAGCATGAGCCAATACTCATTGCACATGGAGCATGAGTAAATCCTCATTGCACATGAAGCATGAGTAAAACCTTGTTTCACTTGAATTATCACGAGTAAACACTCATTTCACATGACGTATCATGATACTATACTTTACCCAATTCATTGGAGCACTATAAGGGCGCACCCATCTTAAAAATTTATTTCATGCATAAGTGTGCCACATGGATCATAAAACATGGATTCATAAAAAATAATCAATTATTCTACAATAAAGGAATGTGGAATTAATACATGAAACTTTATAATCATTAATTAAATGTGCATAAAGTTGAATACCCTTGATGGAGAAATGGGCATGGTATTCAATACACAATTGCACTGGCTTAGAAGATCGGTGCGATTTCAGCAGCGTTACGGCGTGACATAAGAATTCATAAAAATGGTTGATGAGAGAGAAAGGGGTTCCTCATCATATTTACATGTAATTTACAGTAATGAGGTCATATAGATACATGTACCAACAATTTTAATGGAATTTAGATTCATGATAGAAAAGTATTTCTTGAATGTAAATGAGGAGAGAGAAGTTCCTTTTGGAATTTCGGCATAGTAACGGGTGTACATGGGAGGAATTTAATGAGAGAGAAAGGGGTCTCCCATAATTAAAAAATAAAGAGGTCAGTATGGGGGAGGTTAGAAACCATACCCCAGTATTTATAATTGAAATTAAAAGGGCATAACAACATGATGAAAATTGGACAAAAAATGAGAAAGGAAGAAAAACCCTTACTTGGAAGTGTGCTTCCAAAGGATAGAGAGAGGCTTGTGAGAGGATTCATGGGAGCTTGATCCACCTTGGGAGGATTCTAGAGAGAGTAGGGTAGAGGTTGGATGAACTAAAAAGGATTTGAGTGAGGAGGAAGTGGGAGCTTGGATGGGTTTATATAGGAAAGGTGAGGGAATTCTTTATTATTTAGGTTTGGGTCCCCTTACATTAAATTAATCCAAACCACAAACCGTCCCATGATTTTTTCCCATGGTTTTTGGTAAAGGGAAGAGGAAAATAATATTTTATAAGGCCAAAGTATGAACTTATTAAAATAATAGGGTTGCCTATGTGGAGGTGAGTCACACTCCCATGGAAATTAATTTAAAAAGACAAGGTGTTTAATAAGTCTTGAGGGGTCCATTAATGCTTTGAAAAGTAAGTAAAAAAACCCAAAATCACATTATTTTATTGGTAAAACATATATTGTCCGAACATAAAGATTATATTATTTTATTACATCACTATTGGGTCATTATGATGTCATAAAACACAATATATATTTAAACGGTAGTTAATTTTTACCAAAAACATTGACTGTCTCAGAAAATTATGAAAATTTCACCGTTGGATAATTTTGACATCCTGATTCCAGAAATAACATTTATTTTATCTAAATAATTTTCTAAATATGTTAATTAACACTTTTAAAATAAAAACTGACATTTATCAAAAATTCACGGGTTTTGACAGAAACGGCTTTCAAACCTTAATAAAAATAATAATTACATTCATAAAATTATAAGATCATTTATATTTAATAAAAATTAATTTTATAATAATAATAATATTTTATTAAAATATTATTTAATTCAAAAATCCCTTAATTTTAAAAAATAGAATTCTTAATTAAATAATAACTAGAAACACTATTTGTACTTTAAAAACTATTTACAATGTATCGATAATGACAAGAAGGTATATTTATTGTTATATAAAAAAATAATATACATGAACATAGTAATAGATATTTGTTACATAACCCCTTAAAACAGACGCATAAGACCTAAGGGTAAGGTGTGCGATGGTGACAGACTCTTGGGGTGGCTCAGATAACATCACTCGAGTGGTAATTTCTATCAACTTCCACTTCTCCCGTAGATGGTCCCGTTTGAGCTTGACATGATGAAGCTCAACTTGGTCTTGGTCAAGAGTGAAGCCCAAGGACACCACCTCTTTTCCGAGCTCCGACAAATGGGCTTCGTATGGAGAAATTCTACTGGATGAGGCCATCGCTTCTTTTATCTAAGTAAATTGGATTTGTTAAAGTCCTATATTTATACTAATCATATGATCACTATTCAACGGCTATATTAGCAACGGTAAAAATTATTAACATAAAACCAAAGAAGTTGAAAATTTATATAAACATAAAGAGACATTTAATTAGATCAAGAGGGATTTCCATTAATGAAACTTTGGGTCGTTACAAAAACTATAAACTTTTCCATTTTCCCAATGCCTACACAGGATGTCCATTATATGTTGAGCTGTATTACCATTACATATTTCATATTATAAATTTCCACTATCTACTCAAGTCGACCTCTAGGAATTGAAATAATTAAATTAATATATAATAGTGAAGCTTAAAATTTTTACATTTTTCCATAATTTTACTTTGGTATAACGTTACATATAGAGAAGTTACCTTTAAATATTCCATTTTTCATTTTTCTATCCCAATATGATAAACAACATAACTCTTACAGACACCATCCAAACTTCATTTAAATACTTCCAAACTTCTTAAAAACCTTTATCCCATATTATAATCTTTATTGTAAGTGATTTGGACATTATTTTTCTATTTAAAATAAAAAAATGTCACAATAACCATATCCACCTCACTCTCTCCATTAATTGTAATTCTTTAACATTTAACTCACCTTAGATATAAACTACTTCTTCATTCATTCACTAAACACAAACATACTTTATCTATAATAATATTCCTCTCAGAATGCTACATCAACACCCAGAGGGAATAAAGGACCCCTCAGAACCATCTAATATATATATATATACTATAATTATTTTGGGGATTAAAACACACCTATAATAGCACCATATATTATACTCATCGAGGTGATAAGTGAATCACATGAATATCACCAGGTATCATACTAATTTAGGGGGTATCACCATATATCACCCTATATTATAATCATAGAGGGATAAAAATCCTTCCAAAATATTGGAATATATCATACTAATTTGGGGGAAATGAGACCCTCCTAGATATAACAATATACCATAAAAATTAGGGTTATAATTATATTTCTCGGATATCATGATATAGTATAATCTTCAAAGGGATAATAGGCTCACTCGAATACCACCATATATCATAATCACCATGGGGACACGAATCCTACTCAGATATAAGTGTATATAATATTCATAGGGGGGATACGCGACATACCCAGATATCACCATATGTCATACTCATTGAGGGAAATGTAGTCCAACCAAATATCTCCATTTATCATATTCACTGCGGGATAACCGACCTTCCAAGATATAACTATTTATCATACTCACTAGGGGATAAGAGTCTATACCAAATATGACTAAATATCACATGCATCGGGTAGATAATCAGTTATCCAAAATATCTCCATATATCATATTCATCAAGGGGATTAGAAAATCACTCATATATCAAAATATATCACACTTATTAGGGGAATAACTGGATAATTTGGATATCACTATATATCATAAATATATGGGTTATAAACTCATCCAAAATTGAAATACATTAAGTAGTATTTCATCTAATGAAATGAGCATATAACCATCACGACATTCACAGTTGATTATAACCATGTGAACCCCGTCATTCGAATCCTCTCTAATGTTAGTATGATACTGAGTAACTCACTCTTGTACATTAGATAACATTATGGTTTGGAAACCCAATGTGGGTACCTTTATCATGTTCATCCTTTACATAAAACCTATCCCTGATATACCCACCCAGATACACATATACTCAAGGGGGAATACTCACCTCTAATACTAATCAACTATATAAAAGGATACATGGTAAGTCTAAGTTCTATATGGAATACTACTAAGCCAACAATCCCTGATCCATCAAACTTACCTAATCATAAGGAATAGAGGGAACCCATCCCATTTTACACTATTTTATAATCATTTAATGTATACACCTCTAGGGTACATATAACTAATTGAAAATATTCATGTTCAATCCCATGAATATTAGTGGCTATGACATCAAGCTTTGTGTTCATGGTTTTATCATGGTCATAGATACTTTCTTTATACTCTCAATAATTATATTAAATAATTTATTTCAAATACAAAATATATTATAAAAAATGTGTTGGGACCATATATCCCTTATCACATAAAAATGCATAAACCTTATAGATATGTTTATGGACCACATACCACATTCATATTCATTTATCTTTAATAAAAAACACAACCCCCAATTCTAGAGATTCTCAACTGGCCATCACCCATAAACACAAAGTCCTAACTCTATCAATATCCAATATAATTAATTATGAACCAATTAATGTTAATATTTATATTAATATAAATTAATTCCATAATTAATACATATGGAATAATAAAAAACTCATAGGGAGATATTCTATGAAAAAAACATGATCAATAGAATGCTCACCACACTCGATATCCACTCAGACTATTGGAATAAAAAAGTCCCTAATAATAATATTAACAAATCAATCAAATTCACATTAAAGTTTTGAAATACATAAATAAATCAAAATCAATGACATAAATTAATGAATCAACACAAACCCGGTGTGATCATCCTCACAAGACCTCCTCTAGAAAATAAAAATAAAATACATATCATGTCGGGACGATTCCACCATATACTGGTGGAATTATTTCCCTAATCCTCTCTCTAAGAAACCAAATTAAAATTATAAAAATGAAGGATAAAAATGAGGGAGAATAAGATAACCATACCTTTAAATAGTAAAAAACCCCTTCAATTAATATAGATCAAGGAGGTTTAAAGTGATAAGGGGAAGGAGAGATGATATTATCAGCCAATTATTTTTACATCCATAAATTTAAAAATTATTTAGATGATTTATAATTTAAAATCACTAAAAAACTATAATTCCCCCAGTAAAAATAAATTGGACCCATTACATGGTGTACAATGTGGCTTATAAATAAATTTCATTTCCATAAAACCCTTGAAACATCTTATTATGATTTTTCATGTACTTTTACACCCTACTTTTTTATCATTATTTGATTGGGGTTTGTCTCTTGTTGTTTCAGAGGGAAATTTATGATTTTTGGTAGATTATGGGCTATTCACAGTTGATATAGGGTTTGCCCAAACCGGGTGTCTAACCAATGAAAACATTGAAACCCTGAATAGTGGGGTTTCATGGATGGAACATGGTTTGAAAAACCATGTTCCCACATAATAGAAATAGTGAATCCTAATAGAGGGGAAAAAGGTTAGGGAGCACAGTTTTTCTAACTATGCAGTCTTGCCTTTCTAACTTTGCACAAGGAAATTTTATGTTTGAAAATTTATTTTAAAATTCACAAAACCTCCTATATGAATCCCACTCAACCCTAAATATTTATATCATGAATTACTAGGTATTTAAGACTCTCAAGAACCCTTTTTTCTCCTACAAACACTTTCTATATAGTCAGGGCATGTCAGATATCATTTGATCCATCTCAGTTGAGTGATTATACTCCTGTTCTTTCTCACATACTTTCTATTTTAATCCTTCATAGGGTTTATGTTATCGTCATGTGTCTGATGGATCTAAAATCTATTGATTTGAATCATTATTATAGGTTGGATTTATAGATCTCTATTTATATTTATTTTAATTGCAAAATCCTTCCACAAGTGGTCAACTTTTATACCTTAAAAAATGTAGGTGGTTCCATTTAAGGTTGGATAATTGATTAAACCTTGAATTTATTGATGTTAGAAATTTTCTTCAATGGATTTTTCAAATACCAATTTGATATGAATTGGAATTTGGATTTTATTTGGAATGAGATTTTTGGAAAACCCTTAATTCTAATTGAATTGAAAATCAGTGTGTATTTTGAAATTAGTGGAAATTGTGAAATGAATTGAGGTATAATTTTAGAAAAAAGGGGTTAAAATTAATTGATAAAATCCAATGATAATTTTTGTTTGAAAATGAAATAAATGATGAAAAACCTGATTTTGTTTTTTAAGGTGAAGTGGTATTTTAAAAATGGAAAATGAGAAATTTAAATTGTGAAAGATGGCTGATTTTAAGTTAAATGATTTCCCCCTTTTTTCTATCGATTGAGTGCACACATGTCATATTGGGTATTTAGTGGGCTAGGTAGGACTAGAATGATATGATGGTAATTTCCTAGTAATAGACATATGATAATAAACAAAAATCAAGTTAGTAAAATTATATTCCAGATGGAATGTTGATGATTCATATTATTCCTAATCCCGAGAGATGTGAATACACATATTCCATGATCACTAAAATGAGAGTGTCAGGATCCTATAACAAGAGACTATCATACTATAGGGAAGATGACCATGGTGTGTATTGTGACTAATTTTATTATGAATTGAATTGTTTTTAAAACATATTTAATCATTCTTAGTGATTTATATAAACTGTTTTATGTTAAATATTTACATAATCCATTGTTTGAAATATTCTCCATCATTTTAAATGGATCTTATTGTGAAAAAATATGAAATTATATAGTCATGACCTATTTTATTTAAAACTTAAATCATGTTTTATTTTATTTTATGGCATATTATTATGGAACACTTGGTGAAAACCTACAAGAATTTTATAGATCGTACCCTACCTTTTTCTTCGGGTGTTTTTATACTTCCTTCTTCAAGGCCTAAGGAGAGGAAAAGAGCCTCTGTGAGGATGTGGGTGTTTATAATCCTTTGGGTTGGTGTGATGTTACAATTGGGATGTTTTTAGTGTTATAGTTTGATTTCATTAATGATTTACTATTTTGTGTTTTTGATATACCTCTTTTGTTTCTAGTACCATCCCCCATTTAATTTTTTAGAATACTTATTTATATCTGTTTTCTTATGGTATTTTTATGAAAAATTAATTCACAATTTTACCTTACATGATTCCAAGTTCATGTTTCCAACCCTTGGGGACTTCTAATATTTTTTATGCCATGTAAGGTCCACCTTAGGTATCATGGTAGTAGGGTATCCATGATAGTTCATGACAACCCTCATGGAATGGACCCTCCAATCAAGATATGAGAAGCTTCCCAAGGAAAGAAAAAACACGATATCCCTATCTAGGGTCCCATTATTGCATAAACCTTCCCTTGAAAGTGAACTCAATCACTTGGATTAGCCTGATGCTACTTCCTTTCTATGATCCCCCCACGATGATACACATTCTCTATAGTGTGGTATTTCCCCTTGAGTAACCCTCATGGTGTAACCCTTATCATTATGGAATCTATTCAATAATACCAAATCACGAAAAGTATATATTTAACTATACTTATTAAAGTTACCCATAAAGATAACATGGAATCCTTTACATATCATAAACATTAATATTCTTATACCCCTTATGTATCAAAGTTACCCTTCTATACCATCTAGATCATCCCTCTTGTTTTGAGGGCTTTACCAATTTTATGAATTATATGTATCAGAGGAACACTTATATATATACTGAATATTATCCCTTACATATAGATTAATTTTACAATCTTATAACTTTATTGTATCATATTAACCCTTATGTACCACAATCTGAACCTTATGTATCATAGAGTTACCCTTATGCATCACAATAAAACTCTTACTTATCACTGTTCGGTTCTTACACATGAAATTTTTACCCATATACATCATAGAGTGACCATTGAAAATCATAGGGTAAACCTTACAAATATAATTTCATAAAATCGATACTTTAAATCTTATATGACCCCCAAATCTACTCTTACTAAACACACTTCATAGTTCCACCCTTCGATTGTGGAATAAAAATTCACATGTGAGATACTCCCACCCCATGGTGATCATTCAAGGGTACAACATGATATATCATAGGATCTATAAATTCAATCTATTAAAAAGGTTTATGGAGAGGTACCCTTCATAGAATGAAACTTCTTTTCCACTTAAAAATTTGATCATACATAACATACACCATGCTGTAACACCCAATAGTTGTAGTATGACCTAGTGTCTTTATTAGAGATTCATAGTAAAGGCCACTCTAACCATAATCCAATACTCACCCAATATCTTGTGTCTTTTCTTTATCCTTTGATCATATCAAACAACACCTCCCAGATATTTTCCAGTTATTGGAATTTTTATCTGAACCCCAATTCTTAGTGGTTCCCGTACTTCGGGACATAAAATTAAAAATTTGACTTTATTTTCTATATACCATAAGATGTGGGTCAGTAAAACTTTCCCCCAAAATATTAGTAATTCTAAATAAGTATCATCATGTGTATATAAAATATCTCAACCACTGAGCTCTGATTCATGACCCTAATTACGCGCCCCCTATTTGTTATGGTTATGCCAACACTACACCCAAACCTTCTATAGAGAACCAAATATCATAATTTTCTTTGATTATAAACATTATAAGGACTCTGTAGCCCTACACACCCATTTCTATAAATCCACACATAGTCTCACCACCTCGACATCATCCCATATCTAGTTGTGTAAAATTACTAAATATACTGCTTCAAACCAATTCTCACCCGATGAAACCAACTTTTTGAAATTTTCTAATCACTATATAAAACACAATTTATTGTATCCCAATAGTGACACACAATTTAAACCACCTATAGGGTTTTTATGAAGTGACTTAGAATGATTATATTCAATTTTTGTGTGGGGGTTTAAAACATGGTGACCTATTTTACGAAATTATATTCTCCCTTCCTAATTATATTATTCAAAAATTTAAACACACTTTATCAATTAAAGAAATGCTATGTCTTTTTAAGATTTTAAAATGTACATATACTACATGAAATATTGTAAATAATGTTAGAAAATATCCCACAATATTTTTAAAATGTTGAGTCCCAATGTGGGTTCCGACTCCTTTCTATGAATAAGAATACTTTGAGTCACATATTTCCCACTAATATCAATTATGAATATAAGTGGTGAGGGGAAGTATCATCCTAATATAATTTAAAATATCATGAAATATTACGTATTTCCTAAGAGGTATTATAATATTTTATATTTTTCCAACCAGTTTACATCATTTCAACAAAAAATATGAAGAAGATCATAAATCTGAATTGCAATTCCACTACATCAATTGATATGATCACATCCTTATCAATTAATGTCTTGAAATTCTAATATATAATCAATACAAGTTCTTGTAAAGAAGTCTATATAAAATATACATGTAACAATAACTTAAAATGAATCTGGATTACATCTCTTTTCTAAATTTTTGGACCATTATGATATTCAAAACCCTCTATCTACTGAATCTAAAAGTCTCAATATAAAAGATAATAAAAAATAATGGTATTATAGGTCTCTCCCAAAAACTGTTCTTATTAATCTTCAACTTCATCACATGGGCATGCTTCCATAATCTTAAAAAATTTCAATTGTCCTCCATTTCTTGTCCTCACTGGTAAGTAGATTATATCATTTTTCTCATTTTAATCTCATTTAATCATAGTAGAATTAAATATCTATCTAAATCTTATAAAAATATCAATATTATTATTCTAAAAATATTTCCAAAAATATTAATTAATTTCAATTATTCATATATGAATAAATAGTTATATTTTGGTGTGGTAGTTTTATTCACAACATGGCAGTCTCTAAAATTTAGAATAAGCTTCATCTTGAACTTTAATTCTTAAAATAATTCACAATTTTATTTTATTATTCATAGCTTTAAGATCACCTTTTTCATCATTTTCATTGAATCATAATCTCATTTTTGAGGATTAATTCAATGAAGAATAAATCCAAAATCACTAGTTTTATTCTCCATAATTATCATCTAGAATTTATCAATATTCTGAAATCTAACATTATTTAATATCTCTAAAAACAAACATAATATTTAAAAAATATTTCGTATCATACTTTGAGGATCAAACATTCATAGGTGTTTTTTCCTTTTTCAATTTTTCCCTAAAAATTACTAGTATTATTTTTTACAATCCTTATATATATTTATATATCTATACTAATTGTGTAAGGTTCTTAATTTTTAATATCTGACCCTTGACCGATATATTACATATACCCAAAATAGCATCACACCACACACATACTTTTTTATAAAACAAACATATTGAACTTCATGATTCTGTATAATATTATAGAATTCATCACATTTCTATATAAAGACTTATGAACTATTCAAAATGTCATGCATGCTTCATCGTTCCTTAAAATACTTCAAATACATTATTCTTGCTCTGAAATATCAAATATATTATTCATTCTCTGAAATATCAAACGCATCACATGATTTTTCTAATTTTTATCATAAAATCCAACAAATATATTATTTTCCTTCCTAAGATAATGTTATTAATATAAGGAATTGTATTTCTTTTAAAATTTTCTAGTTCTGAGGAAAAATCTATATATGAATATTGACTTAGATATATTTTCACATTCAACTTAGAATTTCCATAGTTATTTAAATCAATTAAAAATCCATTAAAATGTACTTAGGTCATCAACAAATCACTCCAATTAATTTCAAATTACATTAAATGAATTTAAATAATATTAGAATTTTTAAAAATCATTTCAATATAATTCCAAATTCATTAAATCACATGAGTACTCATTTTGAGTACTTTAATAAACATTAACTACCACATTAATTAAAGAATCATTTAATAATTATAAATTCCTCATGCATGTTATATTCATCATTGTATATCTCCACAATCATGATAGATAACATATAGATTGTTACTCAATATTTTAACCAACCCTTATCTTTAATCATAGCTCTATTCTATTATAAAGCACGACCATATTCTCTCGATATGTTAAATATCTATCTTTAATATCCTTCAACATCTATATTTTCAATATCACTTGAAACCTATTATATACATCATTTCCTAAAACAATATAACTTTTCATTTATCCATTACAAACTACCCCAATAATCATCAGATGTGTCACTAGTATCTTGAATTTTCTTATATATATAAATTTACAATAAAATATCATTTTTCATTATTAAGGGGAACAACTTTACCCATATTCATTGGGCTCTTCCACTATCATAGAAATTCATATATCGACTTTAAATCCTACTGATATTTTACTAAAAAATACAACAATACATTTTATTTATCTGAAGAACAATCCTATTTCACACCATAAATATTCCCCTTTGGAATAGTTTTTAATTACAATTTGAATTTAAAAATAAATATTATTCTTATCCTTATTGATATTAAATCCAAAGACATTAAATTAGTGGGAAAATTTTCTCATATTCATGCTTATTCAATGGTATTGAAATAAAATATTATCCCTTTTTTTGCTTCCATTTTTTGAGGGATAAAAACATATTCATTTTAGAGTAGAGTAGAATAAAATATCACTTAGAGAAATGTAATAAATTAGTAAACTATAGTAATAAATGAGTAATTATCAGTTTATAAAATATGTGTGATTAATATTGGAATAAAAAATGGACATTAACGTATCCATCATGTAATAAGAAAATTGGATTCACTTATTGAGAGTTTTAGAAAAACAATTTATAGTAAATTATAGAAAATTTAATAATCTTTAAAAAAACTAATTGAAAAAATAATTTGAAAGAATTTCTATCTCCTTTTTTACAATTAATCCCAATTTATAACAAGATTTAATATAATCCAAAACATGAGGTGAAAATTGATTACCATACAACTTTTTTTGTTATGTGAAGAATTATAGATTTATCATAAAATATTTAAACTCTAGAATATTTCTCTTATGTAATACCTCTCAAGGGATGCACTATAATAATATTTATCCTGGATGGTATTCTTCAAGGATAATCTCAAATAAGACTTTTAAATCAATTTTAGTGTTGCAAGGAGGCATCAAGACAACTATTCAAACTCTATATGATGAATAAATTTTCATGATGAATAAAAATCACAACACTAAATCAATTATAAATGTTTGTATATCAACTTATGTTTATTTTAAAATTAGTAAAAACTCATAAATATAGGGATAAGGTGAGTCTACAAAAGTGTTTTATTGAGATAAATAAGGATGGGACTTATTTCTTATCTTAGATGCTCATTTAATTTTTTTCTCAATGTTTTTGAAAACTCTCCTTGATTTCTACTATAATTTTCCATATTTGAAACAATTTTGAAAGTATGGTTTTCTTTATATTATGACATTTCTTCCCTCATGGATTATTTTTATTATATTAGATTGAAAATAACTTTCCTGTTCTTATGATTTCTCTAACTTGCTATAAAAATCTATCTATTATATCCATATAGTTAAGAATTATTTATGCATATTCTCTGATTTCTTCTTATTCAAGGATGTTGTTTTCATAAAATATTTTTGAATACATCAGGTCATTTGTTATTTCTCATTGTTTTCCAAAAACTACTTTTTTTCAGGTATCCATGTAATGTAGTTGTGAGAAGTGTAACTATATTGTTTGATCCTTCAAAATAGATTCATTGGATATAATGGGTCTTAATTTATTGACAACCTATCATGAAATAAAATTTTATCATGTAGAAATACTTATTTTCCTTTTAAAATTTATTTTTATTGTGCATTATTAGATGTTTTACATGGAATTTCAAATAAAATTGAATTTATGTTTTTAGGTAAATTCGGCATCCATTACTATGAGATATATTCCACCAAACCAATCATACCATTATATTCATGGATTGATTCCATAATATTTTCAAGAATTTTTAATTTGACATTAATTTCTAAAAAATGTTTGGAATGGTCCATGTTATGACCTCTTACACCGTAGTATAATCATGCCCACTTTGAGATCCTTTTTAGATTTTTTTATGGGTGTGTTGTATTTAATGATTTTCTCTACCTACATACACCTAAATATGGACTCAACTAATTTTACCTATCCCGTTTTTAAATTTTGTTTCCTTATCTTCTATTTAGGATATAAATTATTATTTGTAGGTTTATAATATCACTCATCACTACTATGATGAAATTTATTATTGTTCTTATATATGTCTTCAAGACATTCAAACATATTCTATCTAACTAGATTTATATTCTTATATGAAATCTTCCTCAACATAAAATATTAATTATTCCCTTTTCTTTCACTTAACTAGGGACTTATATAATATATTTATATTTACATTTAATGTCAAAATTTAGTGTAATTTTCCTCAAATATCCAATAACATAATCAATGGTCAATAAATATTTTTCTCTTTTCATTAGATACTATCTGGCCAAATTTATCTTCTTTCTATTTTTTTAAAATATGTAAATTATTTTTCATTTGAGTTGGGGAATTTATATTATAAATTATTATGACATCCAACCTTTATGATGTGTTTTATGTTATAGAATTTTCTATATCTCATGTTTTTCTTGATTTTAAACTTTTTTTGCACTAGACACATAAACAAATTTGTTACATAAAACTTTTTTAGCGACATGGGTTACCATTATCAAAGATATTATAAGGTATTGATCATTAAATTATCTCAAACTATTCTATCAACAAAATTGATACTTTTGGAAAGAAATATTATATACATAAACAATTTTATCATTTCTTAAATTCATATAATTTTGTGATGAATATTATTAGGTGTTTCCACTAATATCAATTATAAAAAAGGGTGTGTGTAAGTATCATCCTCATCCAAAAAACAATATCCTAAATGTTATTTTCCTCCATACATATATTATATGATTATGCTAGCTCCCATCATTATGCATCAATTCTATATACTCTATGATGACGATCACAAATCTCTACTCGGATGCCACCACATAAACTCATATAATATCCTTCTTTTCAATAGGTGTATTTGACTGCCTGAATATGATCGATATAACTATATAAAAAATTTTCTATAAAAAATTACTAAGAAACAAAATCATTCATAGAATTTAGATCATTGTACTTCCTCAACTCTTGATCATTTTATAACCATTATAATAGAGTAGATCTTTAAATGAAAAGTCTCAATATAGAAGATAAGAAATAAAAATAGTAGTTTTAGTATCTCCCTCAAAATCATCTTCTTCTACCATCTTTTTATTATTTTACCTCGATGCATAAGATTTGATATTGAATTATCAAAATATTCTACATAGCCTTCAATAACCACATTATTATTCTTGACATATGAAATATCATGTTATCAATAGTTATTATATATTTTCTCTTTACTTTTCTTCTTAAATATATTAATAAAATCATATATAATATATTTTTTATACCTAGAATACAGAAAGTATCCTCAAATATTAGTACAGTTATCTCCTTAATCATTATTTAACCACATCATGTGGGTACGCTCCCACAATATCAAGAATATTAAATTCTCTTCAACTACTTATCCCCACTATTTTTCTATGAATACCTGCTTATCATTTTATTCTCATTTAATCCCACCAAACTTAAATCTTCATTTAATTGTACCAAACTTTTAAAAATTATTCTTTTAAAAATATTTCTATAAAAATATATAATAAATAAGTCATAATATACATATAAAAATATGAAATTATTATTATTTTGTGGTAAGTTAGTTTTCTTCATAGCATGAAAAAATATGAAATTCAGAATAGACATCTGTTTGAACATTAATTCTCAGAATAGTTACCGGATTAACCTACTTCTTCATAGACTAAAGATAATATTTATTATTACATTTCTTGAATAAAAATCTCAATTATTTAATTTAATTCAATAAATAATTATTCTGTATTTACATAATTGGATTGAAAAATTTATCTAATATAATTTATCCATCTTAAAAAATCTCACATTATTTCCAAAGTGTAAGAACATACAGAGGACTTATAAAATGTTTGGTATTAGAGTGTGAGTCTATAACTTATGTATGATTTTTACCTTATAAATTTTCTCTAATAGATGAGTTATGTAATTTGATTTAATTATTACATATTTACTTGAAATATATATTCATAGATTATGGTTCTTGACATAGACACATTCATTGCCCGAGGCTCTGTAGATATATTACGTATTCCTAGAAAAACACACAGAGAAAAAATTTAAGGTTTTATAATCCTTATGTATTAAACTCATATTTTTTTGTAAGGTTTTATACTTCATAAAATTTCTTAATTAAATTATATTCATGAATAAAAATTTTATGTCTAATTAAAATATCATTATACCACTTCAATTATATTACGCATTCACTGAAATATCATATATATCACATACCGTGGACAATTTTTTGTATGGAATCCAAAAAAATATTAATGTATTATTAAGATAATATCATGTATATAGTGAATTCTAGTCCTTTTCAAATTTTCCTATTTTGAGAAAAATATTACATATGAATCCATATTTTGACATATTTTCACATTTAAATTATAATTTATCTATTTTTTCAAATAAATATAGAATCTCTTTAAATCTATTCACAAAATATCCAAACCACTTGAAATGTTATCATATGAATTTAAATGACTTTATAAAATTTATAAATACTTCCAAATATCTTCAAAATAGTTAAAACTTCTTTTACAACACATGAGTATTTAAATTGAGTACTTTAATAAACCTTTATTATCACTATAATCTTAGATTCATTTCAAATTTCTCAAAAATTCATCCAACTAATATTATTCATAGTATTTAGTAGCCACAGGGAATGATCATGAATATTTCAACTAGACTTTTCCTATAATCACATATTTATTATTTTTATATTCACAACAATCATTTCTCAACCAATTCAGTAGCTAAGTTTATAGTCTTCTTGTAGCCATATTTTAAATATCATTTGAAACCTACTGTATATTGTGATTCATATATAAATAAAACATTTCATTTATCTTTTACAAACTATATTACCAATGATCGAATGTCTGTCTTCATTTTTGAATCTATTTATACTTATAAAACCATGTAGAAAAAATCATTTCCCATTATTTAGGGTAACACATTCACTTATATTCTCTATGATTTTCCCCATATACCCAAATTTAACATACAAATTTAGCATATAATGACTATAATTCTCAATTATATATTGATAATAAATATAAAAAACCAATTTATACTTCTTAATAAAAATTCAATTTGGATTTTATGGTTCTATCAACATGTCACCCTTGATATTTACTAAAAATTGCTTCAAATGAGTACAATGAACTTAGAAAATATAAGGTTTTTGCCCAAAAAATAATTTCCATAAATACCTATCCAAGAGAATAATAATACTAGATATAAAACACTATGTGAATGCTAAAATATATGAGACCTGATAGTATTTCTCAAATAGATCCATATCCTGATCCACACTTTAAGTTCCACTGATACCATATTGCCCCATATAACTAATATCCAATACTATTAGAACTCTATTATTGTACACTTATTCCTAAAGTATTTCTCAAAAGGTTCCAGACCATTACCACCATTACATAACTATCACCTTCCATCCCACAAAAACCCCACCTTTTGCTGCTTATACTCACAATCTATCAAGTACCCCACTCACTGATTCCAAGGCGTTATCATGATTCCTTAGAAATCAATCCAAGGCACTCAATCCCTTGGTGTTTCAAAAGACCCAATGTTCGTCATAAAATATTTAAATGTTCTAAAAAGGTCAAAAATATTTTATCGTATCAGATGAACATATTGAAATATACACAATGTCATGACCCCTTGTTTATTTAATTACCAATAAATAGATACTCATCTCACACATCAGTCATAACCTGGTGTACCAAACTTTATTGATCAAACCACACTTGAATATACCCTAGAACATCCCATTCTCTAACCAATTCACACTATAACATCAAGGGTCAACACCCATTTTCATTTTCTCATTTCTAACAAGGTGTTTCAATCCTTATCACTATCTTCTCATATTTGATCACCACCCCTATGGGATCATACAAAAGGATAACCAAGAACATATAACCTATGTCTAAGAAGTCATAAATGTAAGGAGTACTAGACGATATAAAAAATATAAAATATCCGGGTATTCTCCCTAAATGGTATGAAGCAATCGAAAAAAATGTCATGAAATTATCTATCTATACACTTGGAAGGCACAAAATTATGTTACCATGAATTTATATCTATCATTGTGAATATAGTCCAGGATTCATGGAACCTACACAACATAATATAACTATCATGGATATGTTCCTAAAATACAGTTGTAAATGTGTGCCACATTTCATCCAATGGAAATCATGATCAATCAAACACCAATATCACATACCATAAAATAATATTATGTCAAACCAAAAATCCTCTTAAGATATAATTTAAACAATATATCACCCTTTTAATCTAGGATAAGAGATTATCCCTCAAAAAAGTATCACAACTATGCTTAGCATAACCCATTACCAAAACAAAGAATTTTCAATAAGGGACACACCTTGGTGCTACCCTATCAAACCATTCGACTCACACCATATTCAGTTTTATCCCATTATTAAAAGTCCCAAGTACCTAATACAACTTTAAACACACATAAAAAATAGGTTTTACTAATCAATTAAATTCCCACTATCCAAATTAATAAACTATCTATGCCTCCCATCTATGTATAACCTATCAGAATGGAAATACTACCCATGATTTCATATCCACAATAAAAAATTAATATAGATGCATATATATGTTAATCAATAGAATAGATGATTCATAAATCTCAAACACCAAGAATTAATCCATGCTTACTATATTTGAAAGAAATCATATACTGAAGCTAATCCCTCTCTTTGGTTATCATCGTATATAATAAATCATCTCTAACAATAACTGGATGGCATCTTATAACTCAATTATGACACTTTACTCACAAATATCCTAAGTATCATATAAATATCACTATTCTCTCCCACTTATCTGATAAACCACATTGCAAATAAGTAACATACCACATAGAAATATCCACACTCCTATATTAGATACTAAAAAAATTAATTATGGGTCAATACACCCACTATAGGGTTCTCATATATATAAATAAATAATATCATACTGAAGACAAATTCCTACTCTAGGGTATAAATCATCAATAGGAATCCATGTACATGACTACCCCTTGAGGATCTAGGTCATAAACACTTGTATATAACTACATTAACCTGTGATGGCCTATATCAGAAAAATCATAAACACATGATTCTGTTAAGTAAAATTGTACCAATGATTTTTTGGGGAAAACACTATTTTTTTGGAAATTTTAAATATTTGGAACCTATTTTAACTTATAGAAACAATTTCAAAATCCCAAAAAATCATGGAAATTTAATTTATTCCTACATGCCATACATAATGCATGGAATCATAACTCTTACCTCCTTTAGATAAGGATAAAATAATAAATAAAAAAACTATATTTATTATACGTATCAACTCAACTATAATATAGAATATAAATAACAACACTCTTGACTCCCAGACAACTTAGACTTCATCTCATGTAAGTGATAGAAAAGAACATCATGTATAATATATCCCTTGTTCTAACCATTCTCGTCTAATGTATACCATATCTAAAATAGTAATAAAAATAATAAAAGGATATGAATTCAGTGTATAATTTCCACAACTATCTCAGTTTAAAATAAATCCATTAGAGCTCTATATAAACTTAGGTTCACCTCCTTGAATGTAAGAGGATTATAATTAGTAGAAAGGGTTTTAGGTGTTAGTGTGGGGAGTCTATACCCTCGTATTATAGTATAAAAATGGTGTAAATATCATAAAATCATTCATATCAATATCTGATAGAATAAGAGAAAAACCTCATACAAATCCAATGATAAATAAATAACATACCATACATTACAAAATAATCATCTACCCAAAATTTCACATGATTCAAGAGGATATAAAAAATATCTCACATGGGAAGAATATAAATTTTTTTATGAAAATTAAAAAAACCCACAACCTAGTCTCAAGTACTTACCTAATCCCACCTTAAAAATTATTACAAAAAATGAAGCTCAACCGTAATATACTGGCCCTCTAGCCTCTTTTCAACTGAAATCATGGGACCTGCTTAAGAAACACTGTTCCAGGGACACCCTAGTATGGTATGAGTAAAACATAGTAGGACACTATATATAGTGTCCCAAAACTAACTAGGATGTATAGTGTATGTATAGTGTTATATTCTTAGAGAGAATAAATAAACTACATACAAAATTCATTTCATGATCATGAGCATTATTCTAACCATGTTGGTGTGGCAAAACCATTATTGATGAGTGTCATATGACTCTAATCATAAGACCCCAACACCTGGGGGTAATAACATCCCTACATAGATCCACCTCATATATATATATATATCATAATCATTGGTAGTATTAGTTCAGACCTTAGATATCACTATATATCACAATCGGCAGGTGGATAAGCAACCATCCCAGATATCACCATATACAATATTCATTAGGTGGTTAAATGACCCACCCAAATATCACCATGTATCAAACACATCAAGAGGATAATCATACAACTTTTATATCACTATATATTATACAAATTGGGGGGGGATACAAGTTACTTGGTCATATATCACCATACATCATACTCATCAAGATAATAATAGTGACACTCAAATATCATCAGATATCATACTAATTGGGGGATAATACGCTTTCTTAGATATCACTATATATCATACTCATCTAGGGTATAAGAAGGGGACCATGATATCACCATATATCATTCTCATCAAGGGGATCAGTGGTCCACACATATATAACCATTTATCATACTCATTAGAGGGATAAGTGGCATATCCAGATATCACCAAATAACATAATCATCAGTGGGATAAGCAGGCCACTTAGATATCAACATATATGATAATAATCAAGGGGATTAAGAGACCAATAAAATTCACCATAAATTATAATCATCTAGAGGATATGTGCCTTATCTATATATCCCCATATATCATAATTATTGGTTGGATAAGAGGCCCTATTGAACATCACCATATGTTATACTCATATGGGGGATGAGAAACCTACTTAGATATTACAATATGTTTGAAACACAAGGGTGGGAAACTCACTTAAACATAATATATATTATATAGGATAGACTCTCATGAATACAACCTATACTTATCACCACATTTACACTGGTATATAGTTGTTTTATCCCTTGTTTCTAATCCTCTCAAGAGTCAGTGCAAGATTGGGGCATCAAGTCTAGTCCCCTAGGTCATGCTAAGGCCCTAACATTCCATGAGAGTTTTTTATATAATTTATAATATTTACATAAAATATACACATGTTTTACCCACCCAGATAAACATATACTATTGGGGCTTTATCATTCCCCTCACAAACTAATCAACTAGCCCGAAGGGTTTATCATAACCTCACGTTTCATATGGCCTACTTCTAAACAAACCATTCCCAAATACATTACACTACCCTACATAAAGGGATCTAAGGGAACCCATGAAAAGGTCCATTATGTTTTCAAAATTTAATTTATTTCCCTTTAGATTCCATTTATCTTGTAATATTTATTCATGATCAATCCCATGTCTATTGAAGACCACATCATCAATCTTGGTGTTTAAAGGTATATCATGGAAAAAGATACTACCATTCTACTCATAGAGATTATAATAAATAATCCATTTCTATTAAAGATAAATAAAATAATAGTTTAGATATCTTATATCACATGTCACATAAAAAATTCATAATCCTTATTATGATATTTAGGGACCACCTACCTCATATAGAGTTTTTTTCACTTTATGAAAACTTGGTTACAAATGTTGACAACGTGTAACTGGCCATCATCCATCAAAATGAGGTCCAAAATCCATAAATGGCCACTATATTTAATTATAAAACAATTATACTAAGGGGATAATTAAAAAATTACTCATAATTTTGTCTCTAATGGCTTAAACCTTAAGTAACATGGTGCGCACTACCACCAAAATCTACCCTAACCTCTAGCACATGAAGGCCCTAAATTCTAATTTTAAAAATTTTATCAATTAATCCAAAATTGATGTAAATCAATAAATAACTCAAATTAGTTCCATAACTCAATGAATTGATACAAACCTGATGTGTTCATCCTTCATAAACCACCTATATCCAATCTAAATGAAACCCCCATAATATCTAGATGATTCCACCATGTCATGGTATAATTTCCTCTATAACCAAACCCAATAGATTCCATGTTTAGTGGATAAAAACATAAGAGTATAACTAAGTAATATGGGAAAAACCATACCTTAAATAATGAAAAAAACATTATTTTTCATAGATCAAAGAGCGTGAATAGGAAGGGACATAAGGTAGTGTGGACTAACCTCACTCTACATGGGAATTCCAAAAATAAAGAATAAAAAGAGATTTTTTTCAATTTCAAATACACAAAATAATATAATTTCCATTGTTAAAAGAAACTTGGAAACATTACCATTAAGGTACAACCCATAGGGATCATGACTTAATAATTTTTCATGAACCCCTTCATAGTTTGTCCCCTTAGGTCACAATGTGGAAAAACATCCCAATTTAGTACCAAAAACCATAAATCACTACCTAAGGTCACATTACCAACACAAAAATTCCAACCACCTAGATAGTCGTAGTGTTACTACCTCCCAAGGACCCTTCATAGCACACCCACCCACTACATCATGATCCTTTCCTACGAGAAACCCTTATAACATATCTTGCATCCTCATGACATTTATTCCATCAATCTGAATCTAGAAATTCCTATATTTACCCCTAATTATCATATTTACACTAACATATCACTAAGAAACACTTACATCTCACATAAATTCCCATTTTTCTAATCCGTATAGTTTGGAAAATATCCTATGTGCTATCTAGATAAACCTTATGTATTGAAGACATTCCCAATTTTGTAACTCTTATGTGTCTAAGTAACAATTACATATCATTTAGATCAAACCCTACATATTCAACACTTTACTAATATTAGGACTTTTACATGTTATATTAACCCTTATATATCACAAGCAGACCATTTTCTATCATAGATTTACCCTTACACAATACATTTTGATCTTTATATATCATAGGGTGAACCTTATGCATCCTAAGGTAGCCCTTAGACATACCCAGCAACCCACACATATCACACACAAAGAAACAATACATAATGTATTATATATCCCCCAAATATACTCTTATGAAACACAACTAATAGGGAAACCCTTCAATTATTTTATAATATTTCACACATGAGTATCCTCCACCATATGATGTAATTAGTATTCTATAGAATCATATATAATATGATCGATAAATTTAGTATCATATAGAGGTTTATATAATTTTCCCCTTCATGGAATTATCTTCCATTATCCCTGAAAAATTTGACCACACACAAAATATTCCACACTCAAACTCCTACTGGTTGTATTTTTACCTGTTGTTTGTTAGAGTTGGTTCACTAGAACCTACTTACTTAGTACATGATTATATGTTTCCATGAATTTGATTATCACATATTCATTTTCCCTCTACATGATTTTTTCATGTGATAATTTCCTTAGAATATATGTCACAACTAAATATAAGGGTAGTTCCCTACTATGATGAGAATGAGGAGGTTATATGGTATCATTCCTGAGGATCTTTCTACAGTCAAATGATATTATCTAAATGAACATATATTACATAGTATATCCAATTTATGATGCTCATAATACACTGATACACATTCTCGTGGTGTTCACCATTGGTAATCTCTGAGATTGGAGGTTATGAGAACATAACTACCAATAAGAAATATACACTTTCATTTGTCGATGGATGATCCTTTTTGTATATATTTGTATTGATCCTTAAAATATAAGATTTTTATTAATGGATATCATGACTTTCATACACTGATTCATTGAAAAAGTAGGATGACATATATTCAAAGTATGGTAGGATACACGGGGTGTGGCACAAGTGATATTTATTTAATAGAAAATGGGATAAAGGATTTATCCATTCTGACCTTATCAACATTGATATCTTAGGCCCTTTGATGGGAATGGAACTACCTATATAAATCCATGTCCATGGTGTCTGATGGGAGATTACATTTATATAAATTCAATGAATTAGAAATCAATCATATAGGTTGATTATAATAGTATAAAACCTTCTTGATTTGAGATATCATGATAAATAGATTATATTATATCATAAGAATTTGTATGATCTTGAATATCATTGTGACATTAACATCTTTCTATCTAGGATCCTCAGTGTATTTTTAGAAACTAACTGAAGAATTTAACTTTTTTGGTCAACTTCTATGGAGAATGGGGCCTAGAGGGACATATAATAAGTGTATCCATAATGTTTTTTAAGTTCATATTTTGAATATAAAAAGTTTTGTTAAATAATATATATTCATTTTTTGTTGATCTCTATGATTTAATCACAAGTTATTTGAAATAATTATGGAGTTAAATAATAATAAATATTTATTTAAAATGATTGGATAATAAAATTTTTATTATATTTATCGATGAATAATTCATTTATATTTATTTATTAAATAAATAGTCATTATTAAAGGATCGGTAAATGATGAAAAGGGAAAATCGACCAATATTATTGTTCTAATCGGCAAATGTATAAATGATATTTATTTATATATTACTAAAGTATTGTGTATGTCAAATAAAAATTAATATTATTATTATACATTTGGTCAATTAATAATTATAAATTTGGAAAGGGTTTGAGTAAAATTTTAAACCATAAGCCTTCCATAATAAATATGTACTTATATAAATTTCCATAATCAATCTTGGTGTGAATAATGGATAGAGAGAGACACTTTGAACACCTAGAGAGATATATAGTGATCTAGATTATTCGCTCTTTTGATCATATCTTATGACAATAAGAGAATTTAAATATTTATTCTTCCTTCGTGATGAATTATGCTATGATCATCCATGAATAATGAAAGCAATCAGGGTAGGTCTTGCTAGAACTTGATGATTATACAACAATGTTAAGAGATTGTGGTGAATTATTTTGTCACCACTAGAGGCATCCTTCACTCAGATTCTTCTTCTCAATTGTTTTAAAATGATATACAGTGAAACAAATCATCAATGAAGAGGGAATTACAAGTTGAGTAAAATATATATCTATTTCTATAATAATTATAAATCACCTATGATGATCCTCCTCTTATGGTTCTGGTGTTTTTCTATATTCAATTTATATATGGTTATTCATTAAAAATGGTGTTTTTTTCTTATGTAGAAATGATTATTCATAAATTAAGACTAAAAAATTTGGTGGTTGTGCCATCAAGGATCCACAACTATTCTTATAACCTATAATTGGCATCAAATCATTTAACTAGTTAATTTATAATTTAGTATTTAGTATTTTTTATTTTCTTTAGTTTTATATTTATTTTACAACAAATCAATTCATTATTAATACTTGAAAAACATTATCTCTTACCTTATTCATTATCTCTTACATAAATAGAAAATAGTTAGGATTTAAAAAATGAAAAAACATTTCAAAAAACCAACTAGAGATTCTAAATGTTTTTTGGACTGAACTAAAGTACATAGTGTGTACTGCCTAAATGCACACCGTGTATTAGCTTTTATCATCTTTATCTCACTATATCATTAAAAATTAGATAAAATCTGATCTAAGATCCTATAAAAGTTGATTTTCATATAAAACAAAATATTTTCACAGAGTTTGAAGAATTACATGTGGTATCAACACAACACATGACGTACAATCCTCATTTTCTCATGGTTGAGAACACAATGTGTCCTATCATTTTGTGCATCAAATACACAACATAGGGACTAATATACCATGTAAATATGAATTCACACACCATGTAAGATCTAAAAACAACATTTACCTCGAACTCCTCAATGGTAGGAAACACACACAATCCCAAGGCGTGTGATATAGACATTAGAAAAAGAAAATACACACCATGTATCTTAGTAAACACTATGTGCTTTGATGCAAATAGTTTACATAATTTAATGAGGATAGAAAAATTAATTATATGACTTAACCTATTCACATGTGTTTTATGTCTTTATTTTATATTACACACTATGTCATATTATTGATAATTACATATTTAATAAAATTATATGTTAAATTAAAAATATATAAGTTATTCATGGTCTTTACTTATATTGAACCCCATTACCTTCAAGATAATATGGATCATTCTATGTAATTTTCATGAGTAAGTGTCATTTTCTATAGGAATACTTGTGTATGTGATTAATTTTAAATGAAATTAATTTTGTTTCAAATTATGGATGATGTTTTGTTAAGATATCTTGAATGAAATTGAGATAAATGGAATTAATTAGATTAATTCAGGGATCATTATCTTAAATAATGAAAAAATTAAAGTAATTGATCAAAAAATGACAATTTATTCTCATTTAATGTTGTGTGATTGATAATATGTTTAGAAAATACATGAGAATGTGATTTGTTTCTTTTAATGTTTTATAATTAAATTAAAATTGATTGTCCATGTGTCATCCCCTCCTCCTTATTATGTAATGGTCTATGTACCCATCATTTAATTTATGTAAAACCCTCTTTATCCAATCCATTAGATCCCCTCACCAGCATGAGAGTAAAAGAATTTGTAAGGATAGAGCTTCCATGTGAGAGGTAGTGGTCCAAATTTAGAATATGAGGTGAAACCAATCTTTGTGATCCATTAGAGACAAGGTGGAATGATGTAACCCAAAACAAGATATGGTTCATGGTGCTTTCAACTAAGGTAGATGATTAGTTTATCATCTGCTAGATAAAATAACCATTATAGAATCTTAGGATCATACCAATTTTATTTTGTTTTTTTAGTTTCATTTTTATTTATTTATGTTTTTTTATTTGACATAATCAACTAATAAATGAATTTACAGGATTGGATGATGGAATAAAATATAACTAGATTATGTTTAAATTTTATCCAACATTGTTAATCACTTAATTAAAACTAACTTATCATTAAAAAACCATGTGATAAGTATGAAATATGATTTTATGCATATGGATAAAAATACCTCAACTAAAATACCAATTTTGTATAGACTTTCATTACTTGGGTTAAAATCGACCTCATAGTTCTATGTACTCGAATAACCCACAATGGGGTGATTTATAATATCTTGGAACTTTTAGCATGAAGTTTTAGGTTAACTTAACATGGCTCACATCAAGGGTTGACTACCAACATAGGGATTGGTGTAACTAATAGGAAAGTGTTGAGGAAATTTTTATCTAGTGTTTCGAGATTGGTGATTCCACTTAATAGATCAAGGAAATGTTAGTTAATGATGTTGGAAATTTTTTCCAACCTAAAAAACTTCAAATAACGTGTTGATCCCTTTTTTGGGTTATGAGATGGGGAATATACATTATTAATACTATAATATCTATGTAATTTGATATTAAAAAATAATTATGGATATTTTGTTTCAACAAAATAGTTGGATGTTAATGGAATTAAAATTTAAATTTATTAATATGTTTTTTGTAATCAATGAAGTACAAATCATGTTTCACACAACTCAATCTCATGTCGTGACATAGACATCATTTCTACCTAACATACATGACTACTATGTGGGTCCCTCCACCATTGATGGGGGAGGGACCTCCACTGTCCCACGGGGAGGCTTCCCCTAACCTCCTTTTCCCCTTCTGAAATTTGGATTTTCATCCCCCATTCCCACTGATTTCAATTTAGCCAAAAGTTCTAGATCTGTTCAATGGTTTCCCTCACCTATAGATTTCATATTTATAATTAAATGAGGCATCATCTCTCTTTAATATAACATTGATTTCTCATTTCAGATATTGTATGCCTTTGGTGGATTCCTTCAACAGAAATATCTATATCTTTTGGGGTTTGCAAGATAGTGAAATGGTGGGAAATTATTGATAGTAGACACATAGTGGTTCATTTATCTTCTAAGGATGACCTGATATGAACTTGGTTCCATGACCAATGCTCCTATAACAACCTATGATTCTATATATTTTGGTGGGATTTTGACTTTCAGATGAAACGTGATACTCCAACCATGGTGATATGGGTAAGATTCCTTGAGATCCCATTACCTTTTCAAAACCCTTTGATTTTGCGTATGCTAGGAAATATGGTGGGTAGATATCTATCCATTGATAATAAGGCCAAATCAGTTTGTCACCTAATTCTTGCATGAATCTATGTGAAGTTTTATGTGTCAAGAAGGGAAGTTGATCTTTTCTAGATTATGGTTATAGAATATTTCCACTGTAAAAAATGTGTGACCTTTGTGTCATTGTTGGATTATTGTTCATCGTGTAAGATATTGGGTGATTCAATGGATTTTTTTTAGGAATATGATAAAGAACATACATTAGCAGTTGGATGCAGATACATGAGGCAGTGTTCAAGTCTTGGTGACTATTTCTAGTGAAGGCTCAATGAATCGTTTTGACATTAATACAAATCAATGTCATGAAGAACTTGTTCATAGTAGTATTTATATGGGTAATATGATGGTGGTAGAAATCGTTAAATTTATATGGTCAGATTTGGACAACCCTATGTCTAATGTGCAGGATCCTTCATATCCATTAGGTATTGGGGAGGTTCTTGCTATTGGCCACTTGATTCTTATTCCTGGAATTTAATTTGAGATATCTTATGCAGGGGTTGTGCAACATGGCAGTGGCTCTTCCCATAATTAATGGGTATAGGTTTCAAATTATGGAAGCCTTAAGGGATGTACAATTCAGGATAAACATTGTCAAATGTCCTAGGAATAAGTATTTGTTAATAAGGGATCCAACCTAATATGAACCATGCCTTGTTTGAATAGAAGAAAAAGTTTTGAAAGCTTGGGAGAATAAGCTCGAGCTTAGAGCGCCCAATTTTTAGGGGAAAAGTTAGGGTTTGTGTGACACCAATGTCTTGGATAACAGTTCTAATGAAGGGCCCAGTACTGGTTATCAAATCCCAAGGTAGAAGAAGGGGTGGATATGAATTTGGGATCTGGGGAGCTCAATTTTTAGTAAGAGTAAGAGATGCAGGGGATGTAGAGATTTTTTATATCTTCCAAAACGAATGGAGACAAGGTTGACCATGAAAAGTGTGTCCAAGGAGATAGATATTGATTTTTTAGATAAGTACAAGGTGAAAGATATCATCACATATATGATGATTGAAAAGGAAATGGACAATGATAGTAGCTATAAGGACCATCCCATTGACCAGATGGGTGAAATGATCAGCATCTGGACCTCAAAAAAATCTGTGTTAATTGTTGACCTGATAGTTCGCTAGGGGAACACTGGATATGTGGTAGTATAATTTTCTACATCATTGGACATTAAAATCAATATTCAATGGGAATAGTTTGAATAGGTTGTTGGAAAGTGGTAACTTCTCCTTCATTCTGATGAAGAACTTTTGGAGGAGGCATTGATTATTCTTGCCTCTGACTAGGATGCAATCAGAATGGGAGATAGACTAGTTCATGTGGACAAAAACCAAGAGCATAGAAACTAGATAATTACAAAATAATAATCTAGTTATGAGGATTTAATGAAAAAATTTATCAGCGGGGGAATTCTTAAGAGTCTCGGACAAGATGACTTACAATTTTGAGGATATTATCAAAGATTAACTAGATCAAAAGGTAAATGATATTTTTTGGAAACTTTATGGGAATACTTATTTAAACCGCTTCAAGATTGAATATAATAATTTTTCAGTCTTCTATACTATTTGATATTTTCTATAATGGACTTCATGGTTTCTCACCATTTTAACTATATAGTTTCTATAATAACATTTTAATTTTCGATTAAGTACTAATAATTTTTCTTAATTTTTATAAATGAAAAATTATAAGACTTTGACTATGATATTTAAGTCGATACTATAGAATGATATTCTTCTCATTGGAATATATTTTCTAGAATGGTATAAGCTCTTACATATTATACTATATAATGAAAAAAATTATAGGTGTTGGAAACCCACTTCTCGGGTTGCTTACCAAAGTGGTCTGTGAGGAAGAATTATCTATTTATAGAAAACATGTGAAGAAAGAAATGGATGTATGATATTTCATCCTAACATGTAGGTTAAAATAGATTTTAAAATAATTTAAGGACATAGATGCATATAAATTCATTTCCCACCTTTGATATATTTTTATATATAAGGAAAGATCAGAGAGATATGAGATCTTGAATGCATTGTTCATATGTAATCTTGAAAAGTTAGTGCCAATTGGGCCATATGTAGTCTAGATGAATAGATAATTGAATCCCTCAACATATTAGGATTTATGATCCCTAATTACATGTGAACAAATATCATTATATCCTCACTACCTTTAAAAATATCTAGATTAATTATGATTTATAATATGAGAAAAAACAATAAGTCACTTTCAGAACTTCTTACTCTTATTCACCAAACTGATAAATTCATGTGGTGTAGAAAACCTACAGTATTTATAGTGAATATGAATATTAGGGACAAGGAAAATGGGATGAATAATCTTTTAGCATATAAGGATCAAGGGCATCATCATTCCATGAAGATGAAGATCTAAGGCACAAAATGGAATAAGATGTAGTATGCTTTGTATATAGAAAGTAGGGCCCCTAGAAGAGGAATTTCACCTAGAAATAAAATAAAGGGAAAGATTCAGGTGAATTTTTTATCAAATTTAATATTTCCATATCTATATTTTAGGAATTATATACTACTTTTGTTTCTCACATATGTTTCAAAAGAATGGAACCAAGTAGATTTAGGAATGTTTCCAAAGATGAAGAGGATCTATGGGCTACCAATGGAGTGAGGATGGATACTTTATCCATTAGATACTACCATATTACATTTTTAAAAAGATTAGATTTGGTTTTAATGAATTTTCATTATGTTCCAAGTGTAACCACTAACATAATATATATTTATTTTTTAAACATAGATAGATTTATTGTATTTTTTTAAATAAGAAGTACTATTTTTATAAAGATAGAATATGATATTGAAAAGAATAATTGAATAATGATGTCTTTGTATTTAATTATGAAAAAAAAAATTGGAAATAGGTAATGAAACAAATACATGTGACTCATTTAACTCCCTATTATAGCATCACCATCTTGTTCATGTAAATGAGGATCATTTGAAAAATATTTATAAAGATGGTACTTATTATCTTTTGAGAATAAAGTGCTTTAATGATATCAGACATTTTTTTATGTAAAGACAATGAAACTAATATATGGTGTTCAAGTTGAATGGGTCATAGATATTCTATAAATGGAACACACTTATGTGTGAATTCCATTTCAAGTAGAATCCATGTGTTGAATTCTCATACTTTATTAATTTTACTGATTAATTGAGTAGGTATGTTTATTTCTACATTAAAAGGTATATGTTTAAATAATTTGATAAGTTCAAATAGTTAAAGAATGATATTGAGAATCATCTAAGTAATAAGATAAAGAAACTTCAATTGAATTTAGGTGGAAAATATATTCCCAAAGACTTCATCGACTTTCTATGTGAGTATCTCAACTCATTCAACCATATACACTATAATGGGGTGATGTTTTTGAAAAGAGGAACCATGTGGTAATGGTCATGGTAAGGTAAATTATGAGTCATTAAATCCTTAAACTACCCTTTTTGGGAAATGCATCACAAAAAATATCATACATACTAAATCAAGTAACAACGAAAGTAAAAATCGATATTTTATTCAAGTTATAGAGTGGAAAGAAACTTGTTTTTACACATGTTCATGCATGGGATAATATTTAATTTCCTTCACCCCCTTGGTGACAAGAATGGAATCATCGGTGGCATATATGAGCATCTCCAGCTCTCTGATGTAAGCTCACACTTCATCGAGGTTATCCTTGAAACGGATATCGGTGGAGGACCGAAGATTTCCTATTCTAGGGATGTGTATCCCCTCATACAGATCCAGCCAGGCAGTTTCAGCATTGCAATATAAACTCCTCCATGTCTGGATAGCCTCTGGTTGTAGATATTCAATGTGTGTACGAGAAGGCTGCAAGTAAGGTCCTACAATCTTATACTTTAGCTTCTTCCCAGCTCCTACAACTATAGATAAAGGATAAGGAAATTTAAATTTATTTCTCTATAAATTAATGGCAATTAAATTGCCCCAATGGAGTAAATCACTAGGAGTTGATGGAGTGGGTCTCTTGATTCTGACAGGACGATTATATTAGGCACAAGGCTGCTTTTCTGCATGGTGTGCCTCATCATCCCGATCTTGGGAATCTGGCGAGTCAGCCCTAGGCAAGGAACCTGCTAAATCAGCTCTAGGTGGGGAAGCGTCACCTTCCCAATGAAGGGTTTCTTTCTCTATAGTTATTTTCTTTTTCCCCACCTGATGAACCAGATGATTTATCACCCCTTCAGGTTATGATTCTATCCAGTTCTTGGCATACCATGTAGTCAAATTACTCACCGCTTTATCAACTGGTAGATCAAACACTGCCCCGGTCTTCTCTATAGATGTCAGCAAACCATAGTTGTCGAGAAACCATCATATGCTTCTCTGACATAACATGCACAGGGGGGGATACAACAGTCTGCTATAGACACTTGAATTGGCATGAAAATATTTATGGAGCACAGGCCTCACATATAATCTCTCCGTCAATCTTGGTGGTCAGTACACCATCTCTGCAAGCCATCATGTACGAACTCAATTCTAGACCGGTGGTTCCATCATCAACAAACCGATCAGTTGGCAGGTTTCCATAAGGAAAGAAATTTAATTCCTTGCACATTCTCAGCCTCACCTTCATATCATAGATGTTGAGTGCTAACAGAGAAACTCCAAAAAATGCCTGCACTATTGGCCTGAAAGAACATCCAGGAACCTTTACTCCATTCTGTACAGAATTGGTCCTGAAATGAGTGATGATCCATCCCCACAAAACTTGTAATGGTCCCACTATTCTCAAAAGAGAGTTACCCATAAATAAATGGAGTAAGCTCCTGTGATTCTTTGCCAAAATGGGGGTGGCCAAGACAACCATTTTATTCTCAGCCAATATGGTTGTCACAACGAAGGTCCCTGGCCTGACGCCTGTCTTTGAATCCTTGACTGGAAAAAGATAAACACTGAGCCATAAGGCTAAAAATCCCACTAGATGAGTCTTTTTTGGGATTCTCTAATCCACTTCATACCCCCACTTACCAAATTGTCCTTCTTCTAGAGTCAGTCAGAATGTGCCAGAAACACCCCTATTCTCTATTCTTGGGAAAATAGTAGGACGAGTACAACTAGGCCACTCCCCCTCCTTCATGGTAAGAAACATATCCATCCACTCCTCTGGATGAATATCCTTTCTGGAATGAGTTTTTGAGGACATTGAATTCTTGATATTGTAGAAGATTTTCAATAATTCCCTAGCCAAAGCCAGAGTCTTCTCAAAATTATTCCAAGTCACCTTGGGAGGGATGAATTCATCATACATGTCACCCAGAATTGGAGCCCTATAGATCCTGTAGACATCCCACAAACTGATTCCTACTTCTCCATGAGTTAGATGGAAAGAATTGGCTTCTAGGCTCAATCGGCTAATTAGCTCCGACACAAACTCATCATTCTGGTAGACATATGTCTGCCCAGCCCAGATGGATTCATATATTGCAGCTCCTTTCAAATCCTCGACAAACACTGCATAGTTTTGTCGCACCCAATATTCCCACATCCAAGTTGGCTTCACACCTTCTCTGGAACGGAAGTCCCAACTCTTCTTCCAGCCTTTGGATTGATCCATCTGAGAATTTTAGAAGATTGAAGGATAACAATGTGGTTTCAACTCGGGCTTGTGAGGTTTCAGATCTGTGACACAAGGGCTATGATGCATTATGTATGCCTTCTCCACTATTCCGGTATTAACAAATGCTCATCCACTCGAGATATTTGCTGAAGCAAAATTGCTGTAATTCTAAAACCAAGAATGTGGGAGATAATTCTTTACCTCTTGAATATTGACTTCTTGCAGATGGCCATGCCCATATAAAGGCAAGTAGATGCTCCGTGGAAATTTAAGATGATACTTCCTCAAGTACTTGGAAAAATATGGAAGAGTGATGTCGCAGATATCATAGTAATCATAGCCAACAACATTCTTTAGGTCATCAATTTGCTTGCTATCCAGTTCATCATCCATTTCAATTCTTCTAAAATCCATTGAATCTGTACAAAGGTCGAATAATGAACTCTTAAGTGAGTTTATTTTTATAAAATTTGTGAAGAAAATTGAAAAAATGGACAAGGAATTAAGGCGCGCAAGTCCAATGTTGGTGTTCAAGTGTAACTGTGTCGCGCAGGTTTTGGCGCGCAGGTATCACCGCGCAACACCAAATACCTTTGCAGCAGCGCTACACGTATAGAAGCAATGAAACCACGGAAAATCAGCAACCTATGCGATGAGAGCAACCTGCACGGCGAGAGCTCAGATGCTTTCAAAACCGAGTGATTTTCACAAGAATGGTGCGCCTATTTATAGGCAAGGGTGCACCCTACGCGCTGAGGCCTACACGACTCTCAACTGCGCGAAACTATCTACGTGCTCAGAACTTGCGTGCCGCAATTTCTTGGCTTTCATCTTTACCTCAGAGTCACATCCTCTTTCCTTTCGGATCCAACTCTGAGGGGGGGACTTTTTTTGACACTCCTTTCCGTCACAGAGTCTAACGACTAAAAAAAGGGGAATACCTTAACACAAAGTGATTCATCCTTTGAAGAAACATCAAAAAATAGACAAAGGCATGAACAAAGATTTATTTAAGCCTAGGCTGCACAAGTTCTAAGCTGGTCGCGCAGGTATACCTACACGCCAAATTTTGGGCACGCAGGTGACCGGCGCGCCCTATTTGATTTTCGCCCAGGGTCTTCAGTAGCCAATAAATACATCTTGTGTGCCCCCCATTTTGAGGAAGAAAAAACCAGAAACTTAGATTTCTGCTCTCGATGCCCTAGTCTCTTCTTGAAGTCTTCCAAACACTTATAAGGTAATTTCTTACCTATAATGGTAGACCTAAAGAAGGGTAACAAGGCTTAAGTGTTGGAATTCATCAACACCTGCACACCTAAGTTTCTAACCCTTAAGGGAAATGGTCACACTTGCGCGCCGCCTTATCCCTTAAACAGAACCTGTGTGCCACCCTTTTGGAATCCCTTAGGGATAATACTAAATGTTTGAGCCAAGCCTCGCTCAAGTATTACCCTATTGGTTGACCGGCGCGCAAGTATCCAAGTGTCGCGCAGGTATACTTGCACGACCAGGACCTATGCGCCCCCTATAAGACCTGTACGCCTACCTTCTTTTGGGTGTCCCTCCTTCCTATTCAACTCATTTCTTCAAATCGACCCCTCCTCTTAAATATTTAGCTTTCAAAACCCTCTTCAAAGTCATTTATGTCATTGTTCCTTTGTTGGCTTCCTTATCTGAAAGGGATTATGTGGAATATCTCTCAAAACCTAATGATTTACATATCTTTATGTCACTAGGGTTATCCTGGGCCTGTTCTTCAAGAGTAAACACCAGTCATAATTCCCCTAACCTGGGCTTGCTTTTCAGGAGTAAGGCCCAATCCAAGTTCTGTAATTTGGACATCCTCCTTAGGAGTAAGCCCCATGTTCCCAAATATGGGAATCTTCCTTAGGAGTAAGCCCCAAATTCCAAATTCCCTTAACCCGGGCCTCCTTCTCAGGAGTAATCCCCAGTTCTCGGGTCCCTTTAACCTGGGCCTCCTTCTCAAAAATAAGCCCCGGTCATAATTTCCCTTAACAAGTCTTAACTTATTTTTGATTTGGGCTTCCTTATCAGGAATAAAACCCAATCAAAAGTCCCCTCCTAATTTAGGCATCTTCTTTATGATTAAGCCCTATGTTAGAGTATCCAAATCTCCATGAAGCATGTATACTTTTATGGACCCCGTTCCCAGGCTTCTTCTCTGAAGTAAGTCTTAATATTTATCTATTTGGGGAGTTATTTATACATAATACCCACATCATTCCTTATGATTCCATCTTTCGTGGAATAATCGTTAGGTTTTACTGAGACCTCTTGTTTCTCACATCGAGCATGACTCACGTGAGCTTAGAGTGTAAAAGTAATTATGACATCTCTCTTTGAGCCATTAATCATGCATAAACCTCACACTTATATATCGAACTACGTTTACTTTGATATCTTCGTTAAAAGTAGAGTATGTAGGAATCCTTTCTAAGGTTCAAGCCTATCACACATTAATTATCATCTGTCCCATATGACATTAAACTATATCTTAATTCCATAACTATGTGGGTTTTGATTCCTTTTTCTAAACAAGGATACGTAGGTATCCCATCCGCGGGTGCGATCCCAAATCTCAAATAATCCATGTCCTTCTGAACGACAATAAACTTCAAGTACCCCGTTGAGTAGCTTTAAAACCAGTATGGTTATCATAATGACCAGGAGATCTCTATACAATGTATTGAAGGATACCATTGACCAAGAATATCTAACAAATATAGATGATTCTCAATAGATGAAGAACCCCAAATACATATAAAATATTCTCTAAATCTTATACATATTAATCATTTATTGTCATATCTAAAGGAAAGCTCATTTTCATATTTGGTAATGTAATAAGGATTCACGAACATAACTTAAATCTATAAAGAGAGTCCTGGAGTAGACAATAATTCCCCCCAAAAAATGTGTGATGAGTACAACCTCCCATCCTCTCAACCAATGCAAATTCTTAAGCCTCATAGGTCCACAACTATTGAGCACCTACATTTCGAAAGTAGGTCCAAATGGATATAGAATCATTGGGTGTTTCCAGTTCTACAAATAAACCCATTAGAAACTGATTAGAATGTTTGAACCTTAAACAGACAAGGTCATCCCCATTTCCAGAGGAAATAGAGATTTAAACGTTTTCAATCAATACATACCCAAGATTACATCATATACATCCATGTTCAACAACAAGAAGTCCCATTTCAGATCAACTCCATCAATAGTTATTGCACATGTTCTACACACAAAGGCTTGACATTCTCTTTCCCCGAGAGTAGTTTGGAGTTTTATAATAGAATAAATCATTTACAACATTAAACATAGAAAATCAACAGCACATGAAGAAATGAAAGAACTCTATGCACAAGTTTCTAAGAGCACATTCCCATTTCTAGAATTCAAAATAATCATACCTCTCACCGTAGATGGCTCAGCCCGATCATCAACAATAATCTACTCTGCTCCATAAAACTACATCATTATTGTAATATTCTCCTTGTTTACTTGCTAAGATTTACCTATTTGAGGAGTCATGGTATTTATAGAATCACAATGGATCACTATGGTCTGTGGATGAGATTGATTCTGTTGTTCTTTCCCTATTGATGCATACGGTTCTTGTAACACCTGAGAAGTGTCTTGATCACCTAACCTTGGAGAACTGCTACAATAGATTTGAAGATGCCCCATAGTTTTGATGTTATGATATTCTCTAGGTTTTTTTATATAATATCTTTATCTGGTCAAGCGAACAATATTGAAAACAACCTTGTTTTCTCTTGGGTCGTGGAGGAAGGTTCACTGATCCAACAATCTTATTTTGATTTCCACTTCCACCATGGAAATAAGCATCCCTTTGTCGCTTGCTTCTAGTGGTTGAGCTCCCACCATTCCATGTAGTTATCATCATATCTCCTCCCATAGATCCCAAGATATCACATTTAGAAACTATTTCTCTATTAACCATATCTATAGAATTTTTAATACAGAGAACTGCAATATTCGATCGAATATCCAACCTTATCCTCGATTCAAAGTTGTGTGCCTTCAAGGATGCACTTGCCACAACTTCAGGTGGAAAGGGAACTAAATTCATGAATTTAGGTGCATATTCAGTGAAAGATAGATCCTCTTATTTCAGGCTTAAGAAGTTCTTCGTTTTAAGGATCTTGAACGTGTGAGGATATAATTGTTCGTTGAAAAATTCCTCAAAATCCTCCCATGTTAGGCCTTCATCCAATGTAGCCTACATAGCTAAATCCCACCATTGGCGTGCAGGATCCTCGAGCATATACATTTATATCTTGACCATTAGCTCTACCAGTGGGCTGGTGAACCTAAAAATATAACTTATCCTACTAAGCCACACCTTCACCTTCTTAGGTTCAACATCACCATGAAAGTTAGGTGGGTTCTGCTGTAACACCCGGAGATTTTATGAAAAATATTCTATTTAATTTCATTAATGTCTTGTGTTGTACGCTACCCCAAAAGGAGCTTGCTCAACAAGCATCCTTGACTTTCCTTGCATTACATGCAATCACAACCTTCCTCGATAGCGTGTGTAGTACACAATACCGAGTTTCACTAAACAACGATATACTATTAAAATATTATTAAAACTAGCCGTTATGAATAGTAATAACCAACTTTTAAAATTTTAGAAATATTATCTCTCAAAATGGACTTCATTTTTGGATTCGGAGTATCGAATTTATCCTAAGGTGAAATTTTGGTACTTTTCGGATAACTTTCATATTCTGATGAATAGTGAAAATTACTAAATTTTAATTAAAAACAACTTTTTTAATCGAAATAATTAATAGTGATAAATTATTAATTTGAGTGGTTTTAAAGTATATTTAGATTATATTTTTACAATTTAATACAATACTGGTCATTGGATGTAATTCTATATTTAAACCAGACATAAACAAGTGTCAATCTTTTGATAGTTATTATCTCTTAAGAACACACCATTTGTTTTGACGATGAGAATTAATTTTTAAATTAGTTAATGTAACTAATATGTTTTGAATTTGGTAAAATAGACATCATTTTTGAGTTCATAATATCAAATATAGCTTAGGCCTAATTTTTGGTATTTTTTTGGAAACTTTCATTTTTTGATGAATAGTGAAACCACTAAGTGGTTGTAAAAAAAATGAATTTTTCATAAACCTTAATTTTACCGCTTCTGTGAGTGGAATTTCAAAAATCCGAGAGACACGGTTGATGTCAGTAAGTAAAATGTTGTTCAATGAGAAGAAAATAATTTTTGATGAATAGTAAATTTTAACTTTTTTTTACCACGGTTAAAAGTAAATAGGGTAATTAAGGGTAAAAATGATATTATTATTGCCCTAAAACATGTCCAAATTCTATTTTATAAGTGTAATTCGACCAAAAACAACCTTAGAAATAAAATATGACCATTTAGGCCCACTTGTATTAAATTAAGACATTTATTATTAATTTATTTAAAGAAGGGTTAAAATAGTTAAAATCAAAGTTTAATAAGTAAATAATTTTTAATATAGGGTTATACATAATATAAATTAGACTATAAATACTCATTAGAAATTTAAAAAGATTTCCTACATAATGGTATTTTATTTGTAATTTTTAGACATTAAATAATTTAATTTATTTATGACACAAAGATGATACAGTAATTATCTTATTAATGAAATATTGACATAATTGATGTTATATATACCCAAATAAATGTAATTTGAGCCTTTTTATTAATTAAACTAATTTTATAGGTTACTATTACATGTTAGTATTGATTAAATTAACTTTTTTTGAACTAATAATTCTGTTATGATTTTCACAAAAATCAATTACTAAATAGTGTCAAAATTGACATAAAATAGTTTTTAAAACAAATATTATATTATTAATTCTTATTTTATTCTTAAAAATATAAGGTTCGGACCAATTACTTAGATAAGGTTATATATATTAATAATAAACAACTTGGGGTTATTTTGGCTTGATATAGTAAGTTTATTAACTTTTAGTGTAAGAAAACAAGAAGACACGGTAAAAGTAAAATTATCTAACTTAAAGTTAAATATAAATGATAAGGTTAAAATAGGAACCTAAACTTGTCGAAATTATATTGGATGAGATTATTTCGATCCATCCCCACCTAAGCTTAGAAATAAATCAATTTGTAGCTATTTAAAACCGAATATGACTTTATAATGAAATAATATTTTTAGTATTCCAAAGGAGCCTCTCTCCTCCCTTATAAAAGGGAACCTCCTCCCTCTCTTCCTCACACAACTTTGAGCCTTCAAGATCGGCCAACCCCTGCCAAATTCTATTCTGCACTTCCCTAGAAACATCCTAGAGGTTCTGGTCTTCCTCAAAGACCAATTTTAGTGCCCTAAAAGGAGATCTCAAAGAGGCGCTTCAAAGAAGAGGTAATGTTCGTTACCGATTCTTTCAACTTTATTTCTTATTCCACTTCTTCTTCTTAGGTTGTTTCATTACAAAGTAATAACATAAGTATCAATAATATACTGATATGTTATTATAATTATGAAATAACCCTATTTCACCATCTATCCATCCTACGGAAAACGAAATCACCACGCGTGCGTACGTACGGAATACCGTCTCCACGCCGTGGTGAAATCTATTTTCCACCACCACATTACTTGGATGGGTATAATGGTGTAAATAATGACAATATATGACTATTATAAAGTGATATTTATTCTTAAATAGTATACATACACTCCAATACAATTCCACGATCATAGGAACGATATCATCACTCGTGCGTACGTACGGAATACCATCTCCACGATGTGATGCGACTCGTTCTACATGATCTTCATTGAATAATGATTATATAAATGAATTGAATGAATGAATATGATATATATTACACTAATACCATTATAGAAATGAGGTATCTATAACCTAAAGAGAAGAATAAGAATTTGTTCGACAAACACACATAAAAACAAAAAAGTAATAAACACACGAATAACAAGTAGTAATGAAATATTACTAATAAGAAGCTAAGAATATGACCATATATGATATCATAAAAATAAGTATGATTCTGGAATAAGTCAATAACATTATTTAAATCATTATACAGGAGGTTCGAACACATACGAAGCAAATTGGACCTAAGGTAAGGGAAATATCACAATCTCATTTTTATCCGAGATTGCTTATACTTTGGTATTTACTGGGGTGTATTTTATCATCCACATCCATGTTTCCTCAATATGTAATATTATTTCCATCCACCTACAATTTTTAAAAACATATTTTACCCTTTGGTGAGTTTTTAGTAAAATATATGAAAGGAATCTTTTTTCGTTTTTCGTACGAGGTACTTTTTGACTTTTCCGACAAAAGTACGAAAAGAATGTTTTTTTAACTTATACGGGATGAATGGATTTTTAAAACATTATTTCCAAGAAGCTTCCTTTACAAGTTTTCAAGTTTATTTTTAATCAAATTATTTTAGTTTAGAATTGTATGACATGTTAAGAAAGGAAAAGTGTTTTGGAAGTAGAAAGGATATTTTCCTCAAGAATGGAGTTTAAGTGTTTTAATAAAATTATTTTCCATCTAAGATAATAAAGGGTTCTGTTTTTACCCCTATTATTACATTGATATTACTATGTTGTGATGGATATATTTTTATGAATTCCTTTATCATATATGAATTGTTTTATGATGTCACGATGTTTAAGATTCCCATATTTATTACATGGGTTATGCTATGATGTATGGTTTATGATTTTGTGGCACACATATGAATGGTATAATTATGAGATGGGTGGAACCTATATCTCCCTCCAATGCATTGGGTAAAGATTTTATATATCATGAGATAGACATGGCTAGAATGGTAGGTTATACCGGTTTAGTGAAATAGGACTGAAACGAGGAGTGAACTCGGTTCAAAAAGGGACTTTTTCCACTAAGATAGTCTTGGCAATGAGTCTTGACTAATAAGAAATGATTCTCTATGATTATGTGTGTATGACACAAAGTTTCATGTTTTATGTTATGATTATTGTGATTACATTTCACTGCCATGATTTATCCCATGTTATGATATTATGATCTCTTTTGCAGGTTAAGATTTCCAAAATGTTATGTTCTTATGAATATGATGTGATTTCTTTTTTTTCTTTTGTTTACCCTTACTGAGCATTTGATCTCACCCTTTTATGTTTTCTTTTCCCCAGGATATAAAGAAAGCTTTTTGGTAAGAAAAAAAAGGAAAGATCTTTATAGGAGATTTTGAAGATCTTTCACCATGATTAGAAGATTACGTTCCGAGTTTTCAAAGACACCTAAATATTACGGTCCTTGTGTGTGTGTTTTTGTTATGTAATGAGTATTCCGAAAAAGTAATGTAATGTCCTTGTATGTCAAGCTTCGGGACTATAAAGTTGGTATCAGAGGAAAAGTTTAGTTAACCTTTGGAAACTAGGATGCGAAAACGTTAGTGAGATCCCTAGAGATATTTCTAAGGTATGTCTAGGGATGTCCCTAAGGATAAGTATACGTATAGGATATTGTCCTAGAAACTATGGTAACGATATTAGATTAAACCAAAGATGTTAGATATTGAAGTTACTCCCCCTTTATTATTATTTTTTCCTCTCACACTATTCTTTTTAGGTTTCAGAAAATGGATGGAAACAAGATGATTCACGATAATGGAGGATATGATGGACAATGGAATGATATTCTTCATGAGAAACCAAATGAAATGGGATTTGGAAGTCCAAACATCATTATTATGCTGAATCAGCAATCTCATAATATGATCAATAAAGTAAAATTTGGTAAGTTTCTTGACTCTGCTAATAAGAGAAAGATGGAGTTTCATGATAATCATAGAGGAAAGAAAGTTCAATTTCCCCTATGTAAATCATGTGGGAAGAGGCATCAAGGAGAATGTTTCAAAGGAACTGGAAGATGATTTGGGTTTGTAAAAGAGGGACACAAAGCTAGTAAGTGCAAAGGAAAAGGTTCAGTTAACACCAGGGATGAGGATAATGGTATTGCTACGACATAAACAATGGTTAAATGTTTTAAATGTGGAATCTACGGGGATTATGCAAACCAATGCCCTAAGGGAAAGTCTCATGAAGAGAATCAGTATGGTCGTATGGGTAGTATTTATGTTGATGATGATGAAGAGACTACAAATGATATGTGAGATGAAAGAATTGTTGAAGCTCAGTCAATGGTTTAAGAATGTAGTGGAATGATTACATGTTTATCATGTGTAATGTTGTATAAGTAATCTCATGGTACTACGGAATAAAGAGAAATCTAAGGATTGTTACACTGTTGTCTTTCCTTGAGTTTTGAATGTGTATGATTAGTGGTTCCAGTATCCATGAAAGGATATTCAGATATTTTTGGAATGTAGATGATATGCGCATAATGAAGGGATAAGGAGAAAATTAAATGTTTGATAGTATTCATGAGCTCATGACTGATATAAGGAGAAGGTTATATCATGGTTTGAGTATATAGAATTTTTGGATTTTGGTATGTGGAAATAGTTAACTTTTGACAGCATTCATGTTTTCAGTAAGGTTTAATGGGTATTCATTTTTCAAGATAATACATGATTAAGGTATTCATGTGATTGGAATGTGAACAACAAGATATATGGGGGATAAATGATGGTATTCACATGCTTGGTTGATGACATTTCAAGTAATTGTTTTCTTTATACTATGAGCTTGGACCGAAGTATTTTAGATAAGCCTAAAGATTAGAATGGATTATGTTGGACATAAGTTAGTATTTTTTAAGGATAGAACTTTTTTTTGATATTATTTATGGGATGTTATAGTAATGTAGTTTTAGAAAAAGGACAACCTGCAGGACAGGCGACAACCCATCGCGTCGGACAAGGCTGTTGGAATCGAACCCACAACCGAAGTGCGACTGGCCTTTATCGCCTACCACTGGCCTACAGGAAGTCCCTGTTTAGTATAAACTAGTTTTATTATATTAAGCAGTATGATATATGAAGTATAAGTCCATTGTAGGAACCATATATGATTAATCTCATTATAGATGGACTTATGTATTTTTTGATAACTTTTCTAACCTTTTGTTTGAGACAGATGGAATGATCCATCATTCTATCACATGATCTGCTAACACATCACGAATGACAAATTCAACTTCATTTCATTAAGAGATGAAGTAGAAATTGTCCAAAGAACGACCAATGGTGAGACTATACCGAAATCACGAAAGTATTTCTTCTAATTCCAATTTCATCAACTTTAGGGAAACGATCTTGAAAACCAAAAATGTTGTCCTAGTGCTCTTATATCTGATGAATCAGATGGTACCTTATATCGTCACAAATTTATGGATTTGTGATTGCTGGCTCTTCCATATCAATGTTCTCTACCACTCTCCATCATAACATGATGATTAGATTTCTCTTCCATATCCATATTTTCACCTATGTGGAAACCCAATGATTAGTTTATTTGGGTAACTGGTACGTTTCATACTTTTGTTTTTAAAGATTGGTTTTGGTATTCCTTTTTACAATGTGTGTTTCTATTAAAGAAACTTTTTAATAGTAAACCATTTATAACCTCGACGAATTTCGAGGGCGAAATTCATTTTAAGGGGGGTAGAATGTAACACCCCGAGATTTTATAAAAAATATTCTTTTTAATTTCATTAATGTCTTGTGTTGTACGCTACACCAAAAGAAGCTTGCTCAACATGCATCCTTGAATTGCCTTTCATTACACGCAATCACAACCTTCCTCGATAGCGTGTGTAGTAAGCAATACCGAGTTTCACTAAACAACGATATGCTATTGAAATATTATTAAAACTAGCCATTACGAATAGTAATAACCACCTTTTAAAATTTTAGAAATTTTATCTCTCAAAATGGACTTCATTTTTGGATTCGGAGTATCGAATTTAGCCTAAGGTAAAATTTTGGTACTTTTCGGATAACTTTCATATTCTGATGAATAGTGAAAATTACTAAATTTTAATTAAAAACAACTTTTTTAATCGAAATAATTAATAGTGATAAATTATTAATTTGAGTGGTTTTAAATCATATTTATAATATATTTTTACAATTTAATACAATGTTGGTCATTGGATGTAATTCTACATTTATACCAGACATAAACAAGTGTCAATCTTTTGATAGTTATTATCTCTTAAGAACACGCCATTTGTTTTGACGACGAGAATTAATTTTTAAATTAGTTAATGTAACTGATATGTTTTGAATTTGGTAAAATAGACATCATTTTTGAGTTCATAATATCAAATATAGCTTAGGCCTAATTTTTGGTATTTTTCTGGAAACTTTCATTTTTTGATGAATAGTGAAACCACTAAGTGGTAGTAAAAAAAATGAAATTTTCATAAAACATAATTTTACCGCTTCTGTGAGTGGAATTTCAAAAATCCGAGAGACACGGTTGATGTCAGTAAGTAAAATGTTGTTCAATGAGATTAAAATAATTTTTGGTGAATAGTAACTTTTTACTTTTTTTTCCACGGTTAAAAGTAAATAGCGTAATTAAGGGTAAAAATGATATTATTATTACCCTAACACATGTCCTAATTCTATTGGATAAGTGTAATTCGACCAAAAACAACCTTAGGATTAAAATATGACCATTTAGGCCCACATAGATTGAATTAGGACACTAATTATTAATTTATTTAAAGAAGGGTTAAAATAGTTAAAATCAAAGTTTAACAAGTAAATCACTTTAAATATAGGGTTATACATAAAATAAATTCGACTATAAATACTCATTAGAAATATAAAAATATTTTCTACATAATGGTATTTTATTTGTAATTTTTAGACATTAAATAATTTAATTTATTTATGACACAAAGATGATGCAGTAATTATCTTATTAATGAAATATTGACATAATTGATGTTATAAATACCCAAATAAATGTAATTTTAGACTTTTTATGAATTAAACTAATTTTATAGGTTAATATGACATGTTTTTATTGATTTAATTAACTTTATTAGAACTAAACAATCTGTTATGATTTCCACAAAAATCAATTACTAAATAGTGTCAAAATTGACATAAAATAGTTTTTAAAACAAATATTATATTATTAATTCTTATTTTATTCCTAAAAATATAAGGTTTGTCCAAATGACTTATATAAGGTTATATATATTAATAATAAACAACTTGGGGTTCGTTTGGCTTGCTATAGTAAGTTTATTAACCTTATAGTGTAAGAAAACAAGAAGACACGGTAAAAGTAAAATTATCTAACTTAAAGTTAAATATAAATGATAAGGTTAAAATAGGAACCTAAACTTGTCTAAATTATATTGGATGAGAGTATTTAGATCTATCCCCACTTTAGCTTAGAAATAAATCAATTTGGAGCTATTTAAAACCGAATATGACTTTATAATAAAATAATATTTTTAGTTTTCCGAAGGAGCCCCTCTCCTCCCTTATAAAAGGGAACCTCTTCTCTCTCTTCCTCACACAACTTTGAGCCTTCAAGCTCGGCCAACCCCTGCCAAATTCTCTTCTCCACTTCCCTAGAAACATCCTAGAGGTTCTGGTCTTTCTCAAAGATCAATTTTAGTTCCCTAAAAGGAGATCTCAAAGAGGCGCTTCAAAGAAGAGGTAATGTCCGTTACCGATTCTTTCAACTTTATTTCTTCTTCCACTTCTTCTTATTAGGTTGTTTCATTATGAAGTAATAACATAAGTATCACTAATATACTGATATGTTATTATAAGTATGAAACAACCCTATTTCACCATCTATCCATCCTAAGGAAAACGAAATCACCGCGCGTGCGTACGTACGGAATACCGCCTCCACGCCGTGGTGAAATCTATTTTCCACCACCACCTTACTTGGATGGGTATAACGGTGTAAATAATGACTATATATGACTATTATAAAGTGATATTTATTCTTAAATAGTATACATACACTCCAATACAATTCCACGATCATAGGAACGATATCATCACTCGTGCGTACGTACGGAATACCGTCTCCACGATGTGATGCGACTCGTTATACATGATCTTCATTGCATAATGATTATATAAATGAATTGAATGAGTGAATATGATATATCTTACACTAATACTATTATGGAAATGAGGTATCTATAACCTAAAGAGAAGAAAAAGAATTTCTTCGACAAACACGCATAAAAACAAAAAAGTAATAAACACCCGAATAACAAGTAGTAATGAAATATTACTAATAAGAGGCTATGAATATGACCATATATGATATCATAAAAATAATTATGATTCTAGAATAAGTCAATAACATTATTTAAATCATTATACAGGAGGTTCGGACACATACGAAGCAAATTGGACCTAAGTTAAGGGAAATATCACAATCTCATTTTTATCCGAGATTGCTTATACTTTGGTATTTACTGGGGTGTATTTTATCATCCAAATACATGTTTCCTCAATATGTAATATTATTTCCATCCACCTACAATTTTTTAAAACCTATTTTTCCCTTTGGTGAGTTTTTAGTAAAATATATTAAAGGAATATTTTGTCGTTTTTTTTACGAGGTACTTTTTGACTTTTCTGACAAAAGTACGAAAAGATTTTTTTTTTAACTTATAAGGGATGAATGGATTTTTAATAAATTATTTCCAAGAAACTTAATTTAAAAGTTTTCAAGTTTATTTTTAATCAAATTATTTTATTTTAGAATTGTATGACATGTTAAGAAAGGAAAAGTGTTTTGGAAGTAGAAAGGATATTTTCTTCAAGAATGGAGTTCAAGTGTTTTAATAAAATTATTTTCCATCTAAGATAATACAAGATTATGTTTTTACCCCTATTATTACATTGATATGACTATGTTGTGATGGATAAATTTTTATGAATTCTTTTATCTTATATGAATTGTTTTATGATGTCACGATGTTTAAGATTCCCATTTTTATTACATGGGTTATGCTATGATGTATGGTTTATGATTTTGTGGTACACATAAGAATGGTATTATTATGAGATGGGTGGGACACATATCTCCCTACAATGCATTGGGTAAGGATTTTATATCTCATGAGATAGACATGGCTGGAATGGTAGGTTATACCGGTTCAGTGAAACAGGACTGAAACGAGGAGTGAACTCGGTTCAGAAAGGGACTTTGTCCACTAAGATAGTCTTGGCAATGAGTCTTGACTAATAAGAAATGATTCTCTATGATTATGTGTGTATGCCACAATGTTTCATCTTTTAGGTTATGATTATTGTGATTACATTTCACTGACATGATTTATCCCATGTTATGATATTATGATCTCTTTTGCAGGTTAAGATTTCCAAAATGTTATGTTCTTATGAATATGATGTGATTGATTTTTTTTATTTTGTTTACACTTAATGAGCATTTGAGGTCACCCTTTTATGTTTTCTTTTCCCCAGGATATAAAGAAAGGTTTTAGGTATGAAAAAAAAGGGATGATCTTTATGGGATATTTTGAAGATCTTTCACCATGATTAGAAGATTACGTTCCGAGTTTCCAAAGACACTAAATTATTACGGTCATTGTGTGTGTGTTTTTGTTATGTAATGAGTATTCCGCAAAAGTAATGTAATGTCCTTGTATGTCAAGATTCGAGTCTCTACATCTGATTCATGAACCAGATGGTCTGATCAACATGTTTTGGATCATTCCTTCGATTCCTCGTATACACATCTTGAAAATCCTGGACAAATACTCTAAACCAGATCTTGGTTCACCTGGGGTTCAGGAGCAACCACATTCTCCGTAGATTATTTGGTATGGTTTTGAAGATTCCTATGAGGTTCCATTTTCTAAAACATCAACAAACTCTGTCAATATTACTCTCTCACAGATGATGTATTATCATTTCAAATTCTTTCACATCAACTATCAATTTTTTTCCAAAAAAAAACTTCTTCCATTTCCACCATTTTTGGAAAAACTTATTCCTATTTTTAAAATCAAACCATTTTCAAAATATATCAACCATGCCTTTTCGAAGTCTTTCATTTGAAACCAGTTTCAATGTTTTTCAAAAATAATCACTTTTTACAAAACCTGAATCATTACTCAAAATTATGTGTGAACTCTTAGTGGGATGTCATTACACTATAATGAATGTCATGCTTGTCTCATTGGTTAAACCCATGATAGTGATATTTACATCATTCTAAATGTGTCTCCAAAACACTGATGTACCCAACTCCCTTGTAACTTTGTCACACCCATCCCCTGGGGCCCGTGCCGTGACTACCCCAAGCCTGCCTTCAATAGGCTAGGGGATGGTGACTAGCAACATAAGTAATATTACCTAAAATGGGAAGGTGTTTCCTTTCAACATGTACAAACACACGGTCCGAGAATACTAGAAGATGAAACTATTAAGTAAACTATTTTAATAAGAGTGTAATAAATTTAAAGGGGTCGGAATACAAGACCAATTGTAAAAGTAAAAGTACAACTAAAAAAGCACAAAAAAACTAAAAGGTGAAAAGTATCTCTCGGATCGTCCACCATGAATCCTACCTGAAGGGTAGGTACAGATCACCTCCAGAGTACTCTACATCCTCTCACCTCCTTCGTGACACGTCATGCCAAATGTCCACCCCCAGCACCATCCACTCCAAGCACCCTCAACTTTGATCAATGGTGTACGTCATCATCACAAGACACAACATGGTGTAGTCGAAGCCCGTGCAGGGTTGAGTATAACGATACTCAATAGGGACCCTGAGACCCCGAAGTTCTCTGAGAATTCTACAAAAAAAACAAAAGGTAACACCATGAAGTTAAATTACCACACATGTAAAGTACCACATAGAATAACCTCAATTACAAGCACAAATTAAAGACAGCTCACACCAGGATTTATTCTAGGGGTAGTACCATGTAACACCCCTAGTCACAATGTCAAACACCTCAATTACAGAAGAACTCATCCTCTATTGAGTACAGTGGTTCTTTCGCATCACACAAAGGTGATTTCCACTAACCTTGAACTGATGAAGTACTACTCCCCATCACGTACTCTGGGTCTGTCGGGTCACACAGAGCTATCCCCCCCCACAAGGCAATCTTATAAGGTACTCCTCCCTATCATGTACCGCAGATGCTCTCCATGATGGACTGCTAGGTCACACATAACCTCCCACCTGCATTGTGGTATGCAAAGTTAATCCTCCCCACTGTGTACCACGACCGTTGAGTCACTACAAGTCAAAAAAGTCAACAATCGTTAGGTCTCATCCAGTCGGATGGTTCCGTACGTAGTGTGCTTGGGAGAACCGATCCCCAAGCCATTAGTCATATCCCAACCAGCACGAAGTCTCATGAAGAAGTAACCCAATGATCCGACAAGTCATAAAGGTTCCATCTCAATAGATGATGCGTCAGTCGGACGCCCGGTCTATGCGTTATTGGCATTTCTGTTCCTAGAGCTCGATTGGATTCAGGTGTGATCCAACCCAGCTGAACCCCAAGTTTCTACAAAAATATAATGGGGTAGGTGAAAAGTACCATCTCAATACAAGGGTCCCAACACCATAGATAGTTCATCAAACGGGTGTACTCGGCCCGTTGGACCGATGTCGGGTCCGACCCATAAGAGGGGAGGCCCACAAAGGGGTGGCCCAAACCACGTGGGGCGAGGACCTACTAGGGAAGTGACCTGCTGGGGTGGCGGCCTGGTCTGAGGACTACTGCCAGTTGGGGCAGTGGCCTGGTCTGAGGGTGGCGGCCCGGCTCTAAGGGCCATGGCCTGCTCTGAGGGCGGCGGCCAGGCTCATAGGGTTGCAGCTCAGCTCAGAGGGCAGTGATCCAACTAGAGTGCAGAGACCCATCGTGAGGGCAGTGGCCCGACTCTGAGGGCGGAGGCCTGGTTCGGTCTGATGTGGGGGGTGTAACCCCTCGGTCTCCTAGATTCCTGAATAGCCCGATGGCCGTTCATTTGGGGAGGCAGAGACGCCACGTGGGTACTGCTCAGTCACCACAGAACCCACCGGAGGCAGGTTCGGCCTCTTCCATAGCTTCGATTGAGGATTTTGTTTGACGATGGCGCAGTGGTTGCGCCGCCTTCCTTCCTATGGTCGGCCGTCGTGCTGGCCACGTCCTCCATTTACTGCAGCTGACAAGTCACAACCTTCCTCTTGTGGCCTGCATTGACATGATCATGATCTTCCATGGAGGTAAAATAATAGAAACATAGCGAAGGGTTTGGGCAGGGTTTGTTTGGCCCGCACCCTCCACGTTATCTCATATTATAGATTAAATTAAGGGGTTGAATAATCAGTTGAATTAAACAACAAGATAAACCCCACAAAGAATTTCTAAAACAATCCTCTTGCAAGGATGAATGAATCGTGGGTCATCCCCTTAGTCGGTTAACCCCCATTCTTTGTAAAATTTCATGAACGGGGAAGAGGGAATCAAGAACACACAACCAAAAATAACTGCCTACCTTGAAACGTTGGATAGCACTCGTGGTTGAGGGAGTCTCATTGTTCGTTGTCCCCGCAACAAGTTTTCATTGTCATCGCTTGAACGTCAAACTCTAGTTCAAGGTTTTAGTGTCGCACGTCACCTCCTGCCAAGGTCGGATCCATCCTCTAATGGATCATCATTATGGAAATCTAACAGAACTTCATTACTTGGTATATATTGTCAGATACCCCTCCCCCAAGCTCTATATTTATAGTAGAGGGGGAGAGTAAGTAACAACACAGGGAGTTAAATGTGCTCATTAAGATAAAACTTCCTAATTTTCATCAACTTTGTTGTTACATAGATTGGAGGGTCAATCCATTTATCATCTTGACACGTTGCTGGTCCCACTTTACCAATTTTCCGTTGGAGGAATAGAATAAAAATAAAATAATAAAGTTATTTTTTTTATTTTATTAAAAAGTTCCAATAAATATCTTTTTCTTCGGACCTACTACGATTGAAGTGAAGCCTCTATTAAGAAAATCCCTCCACTGCGGATTCAATGGTTCCCTTAGATTTTTAATCCGAGCAACGGTTTAGAAGTTAGAAAACGTCGCTCACGTGTTTACTGAACGTACCTGAAAAAAGTTCACAAATTGATTTCAGACACACCGAGCCTTGTAATCATGCACTGTAAATTTTCGTAGACTTGTAATAATTCTATATAATTAAAAAAATTTACAAGGAAAAATCTGGGTCTTTTCATTATCCCCACCTTATGGATTTACATCCCAAAAATCCACAACATAAACTAAGGAAACAAATGGAGGTACTGAGCACAAATCTGAGCCTCCTACTCCCATGTAATCTCCTAGAGGTTCCAATACTGCCAGCATACACGCACTAGAGGTATTGACCACCCATAAAGGACCCTCTCATGTCGATCCTCAATCTTTACTGGAACCTACGTAAACGTTTCCCCATCATCTAAGCATAGCTTGTCATGGTCTATGTCATGAGATGGGTCATGCACGTATCTCCTAAGATGAGATACGTGGAAGACGTCGTACACCTTCTCCACCTACGATGGAAGTACCAAGTGGTATGCCACCTCTCTTATCCTCCGAAGTATCATAAATGGCCCGATAAACCTCAGTGACAACTTGCATCCTCAACCAAATCTATGCAGTCCCCATCGAGGAGAGACTCGTAAGAAAATGTGGTCCCCCTACAAAAAATACAAAGGTATCTATCCTCTATCTGCATATGAATTATGTCTACTTTTTGCAGTCTTCATCCGCTCCTGGATGATCTACACCATCCCAGTGGTAGCCCGTACCAACTCTGGACCCATAAGTGCTGACTCTCCTGGGTCTTTTTAGCATAGAGGTGATTGGAAGGTTTGGCCATATAGGGCCTTGAATGGTTCCATACCAATGGTGGAGTGATAACTGATATTGTAAGTGAACACCATCAAGGGAAAGTGGTCCCCCCAATTGTGGTCAAAATCCAGGACGCATGCACGTAGCATGTCCTCTAGCGTCTGAATAGTTTACTCTGTCTGACTATCCGTTTGAGGATGAATGGCGGTGCTCAAATGCAGTTGAGTCCCAAATGCCTCCTGCAATCCCTTTCCCAACTGGGATGTAAAATGTGCATCACAATAAGATAGGATCGTCATTGTCACCCCATGAAGTCGCACGATTTCCTGTACGTAGAGGCGCCCCAAGCCCTTTACTGATCCCTACTCTTGGATAGCTGGGATGTGGGTCGAATTTGTGATTCGGTCAATGATCACCCATATGGAATCATTTACCCTACATGAATGTGGAATCGCTATCACAAATTCCATGGAGATCCCATCCCACTTCCACTCTGACACCACTAGTGGGTGAGCTAAGACTGCTGGAACCTTAGGCTCGACTTTCACTTGCTGACAAGTGAGGCATCGTGAAAAAAACGTTTCCACTACCTTCTTCATCCCTGGCCACTAGTTATGATGACAAAGATCCTGCTACATCTTTGCCACACCAAGATGTACCACCAGAGGGGACGGAATTTACTCCCTCAACACCTCATCCCATAGCGCCATTGGTACTATGGTACATCTTCTGAAGAGGATAACGTGCACACCACCTTTAGAAAATCCATCTACTGCTTGCCCTGAGGATATCTGAGCATGTTGATCCTCGTAGTTAGTTTACCCAAGCTACGCCTCCCCGACTCACTGAAGGAGTGGGGTTGTGACTGTCATAGAATAGATATATGCTGCTCTATCTCTATCCATGAAGGATATATGAAACGCGGTTAGCTTCTATGTCGCCTCACTCAGTAACTTTAGACCAGACCTCCTACTGAGTGCATATGCTACCAAGTTCCCCTTCCAAGGAGTATAGACTATCTCGAAGTCATAGTCTTAGAGGAACTCTAGCCATCACCATTGACTCAGGTTCAGGTACTTTTGAGAGAATATGTACTTCAGACTCTTGTGATCACATTAAAATGTAAAACGTTTGTCCATCAAGTAATGCAGCCACATATTCAAGACAAAGACCAATGCTGCTAACTCCAGGTCATGGGTGGCATAGTTCTTATCATGCTGCCTCAGTTTTCATGAACCATAATCGATCACTACTCGCTCCTATATCAGGACACATCCAATCTCAGTCCCTGATGCATCGTAGTAAACTACATACCTAACACCCTCTTATGGAAGCCCCAATATGGGGGCACTCGTCAGTTTCTGCCTCAGCTCCTGGAAACATTGTAGGCATCTCCTCATCCAAAGTAAAGGCTTCCCCTTCTTTGTCAAAGCTGAAAGGGTGTTGAAACTCTGGAGAAGTCAGGTAAAAACCTCTGATAGTATCCAGACAAACCCAAGAAACTCTTCACCTCTTTTATGATCTTGGGTGGCTCCCAAGCTAGAAAAACCTCTATCTTCACTGGATCTACTACAACTCCAGCCTCGGAGATAATGTTTCCCAGAAAGTGGACCTTCCGTATCTAGAACTAGCACATCAAGAGTTTACCATAAAGTTGGTGCTCTCAGAGTGTATCCAGAACTATCTATAGATGATAGTCATGCTCCTCCTCTGTCTCCAAGTATATCAAGATTTCATCGATGAAAACAGCCACAAAGTGATAAAGGTATGGATGAAAGATCCGGTTTATGAGTCCCATGAACATTGCGGCGACATTGTTCATGCCAAAAGGCATAACCAAGACCTTATAATGGCCATACTGACATCTGAAGGTCATCTTCTACACATTATCATCTTGTATCCTGAGCTAATGATATCCTGATCAAAGGTTTATCTTCAAAAACCAGCGAGCTCCCTTCACCTGATTGAGAAGATCATCAATCCTTGGTAGTGGATACTTGTGCTTAACAGTCACCTTTTTCAGGTGCCGATAGTCCACACAGAGTCTCGAACTCCCATATTCCTTCTTGGTGAACAAAATTGGGGCTGCGTGTAGAGAAACAATGGGTCTTATGAAACCCTTTCCATTCAAGTCCTCCAATTATACATGTAACTCACGAAGCTCCACAGGAGCCATCCGATATGCTGGTGTATATATCGGTGCCATATCAGGGTATATGTTGATATAAAATACTACCTTTCTACATAGAGGTAATCCTGGAACATCATCAGGGAAGACATCAACATATTGGTCCCCAACTACAGTATAACTTGGAATCTCAACATCAACTGCTCTGAGGATAAGTCTATCCAACTAATTAGTAATCTGGTGAATCCTTCTTTGGGTAATTCCATCCTATGCTGCAAATTTTCCCTTCTCACCGGGGAAGGAAAATCTATTCCTGTCAGTGCATAAAAACCACACTTTGCGCCTAATACAGTCAATCTGATCATAATCTGTGGATAACCAGTCCATACCCAAGATGAAGTCGTAAGGCCTCGGCGCCGCTACTAGGAGATCCCAACTAAATATCTCACCTCCTAGAGTGTGTTCACACTGCCGACACTAGTACGTAATCTTCGAATCCTCTCCTGTAGTTGTCTCTAGCCGTAAGGATCAAGCCAACGACTGCACCAGAATCTCGAAGCTCCGAATGAGGGTCATGGAAATAAAAGAGTGACTAGAACTTGTGTCTATAAGTACTGTAGCTAAGGTGGAGTAGATAAAAATCGTACCTCTAATCATCTCCTGAGTACCGTGGTCGTAGGACTTAGCTGCATGGAGCAGAGCTCATCCCGGTCCTCCAGCTCCTAGTGGTCGGGGTGGACCACTTGGTGGTAGTGGTGGTAGAATCTCGAAACGTCACCCACCACCAGCTGAACGACCATCTCCTCTACCAAATTTGCCCCCCTATGGACCTCCTTTCTTGAACCTCTGCCTCTGCCTCAACGGTCCCTCGACCATCTGCTGGTCGTCGGTATGGTGGGTCGGGCAGTCACGAGCCATATTACCCTACCCACCGCATGAGTAACACCATGTAACCCTCACATATCTCCTTCCCCCTTGGGAGCCTCGGACCTCTAACCCTACGTCCGGGGGTCACCCACTAGAAGTTCTAGTCTTTTTGGACCACTATGTAATCTGCCTACTGACTCTTGCAGATGACTCGACTACCTGTCCTCTAGTGCTTACTCTCGCTGTCGGTGTCTGTTCAGCTAAGAAGCTCTCCACCAAAAGTGCCCGCTCAAGCACCCCAGCCTTGGTCGGAATGATGATCAATACCATCGATGCTCCGATATCCCATCAGAGACCCTTCTTAATGGTCTGGGCCCTGAAGAAAGGGTCTCGTACCATGTCAGTGGATTAGCTGGAGAGATCAGCGAACCTCGCCGAGTACTGGTCCACTATCATGCCTCCCAACTGTAAGTGCAACAACTCCTATATACACATGGATCATAAGGTCACTTGGACGATCATGAACCTGAAATGTCCCTTTAATTCTTCCTAGATAAGGGTCACCTCATCGTGTAAATGGAGGACCATGCTCCATGATCTCCTTGTTGCTACTTGAAAAAGATTGGCTGCCAGGATCACCATAAAATCAGTTGGTGTACCAACTAAGAGAAAAAATATGGCCACAGCCTCCAGCCAGCCCTCAACCGCCTGTTGGTCTGTCTCATCTCGAAACCTCAAAGGCCTCTTCTACTAGAACTCCTGCAAGATGCATAGTCAGCGTACATCCTCTACTGCTGGGGCTGGTGTCAACAACTTTCCAATGGGTAGTTGTGTTTCTAGTACACCACCCAAATGTGTCAAAGCTGTAAGGGGGCCATACTCTGAGGCCTCATCGCTCGGTGGGATGTAATCTCATAATCTCTAAGGGAACCTGGGTGGCTGTCTTTGTGGTGGAATCCTTAAAAGAAAGAGGTGTTACACAGTTAAAAGTTTTACCTGGTGAGATGACTCAACAAGAGACTAGAAATACTTTTCAAAACACACGCAATCAGTGTTTTCATGTGATGAGTCGAAAATCTGAATTCAGGGTCCTAGTGTATGGATACCTCGGCTGCCACACCAACACTAGACTCCCCAAACTGAAAACCACACTCAAAATACTTAACAGTATTACCCCATAGAAAAGACTAGTGTCCCAGTTCTTCGATAGAACCAAATTCATCTGATACCACTTTTTCACAACCCGTCCCACGGGTCCCGTGTCGTGACTACCCCAAGCCTGCGTTCCATAGGCCAGGGGCTGCCGAATATCACTGAAAGGAATATTACCTAAAATGGAATATAATTTCCTTTAAACCAGTACTAACACACAGTTCGAGAGCACAACAAGAAGCAACTATGAAGTAAACTGCTGTATTAAAATTTTACTAAAATTAAAGGGGTTGGAATACAATCCCAACTGGAAATGTACAAGTACAACTGAAAAATCACAAAATAGCTAAAAGGTGAAATTAAACTCCAGGATCATCCACCGTGGATCCTACCTGAAGGGTTGGTACATATCACCTCCTTAGTACTCCACATACTCTCACCTCTTCCTCGGCACGTCACGCCAAATGTCCACCTCCCAGCACCATCCAGTCCTGGCTCCCACAGACTTGATCATTGTTGTACGTTGTCTCCACAAGACACAAAAAGGTGCGGGCGAAGCCTGTGCAGGGGTGATTATAACAATACATAGTATGCACCCTGATACCCCGAAGGTCTCCTAAAATTCGATAAATAAAAACCACATGGTAACACCATGAAGGTAAAGTACCACACTGGTAATGTACCACATAGAATAACCTCAATTACAAGCACAAAGAAAAGACAACTCACACCAGGATTTATTCTAGGGGTAGTAACAAGTAACATCCCCAGTCGCAACGTCGAACGCCTCAGCTGTTTGAAAAATCCTCTTCTATTGAGTACAGTGGGCCTGCTACGTCACACAGAGCCACTTCCCAATAACCTTGAACTGCTGAAGTACTGAACCCCATCACTTACTATGGGTCTGACAGGTCACAAATATCCATCCCCCCCAACATGGTATACTAAGGTACTTCTCTCCATCGTGTACCGCAAATTCTCTCAACTGCGACCCTCCAGGTAACATAGAACCACCCACCCCATCGTGGTCTGCTATGGTACTCCTCCCCATTGCGTACCGCGGCCATCGAGTCACTCCAAGTTGAAAAGTCAGCAGTCGTCAGGTCTGAGCTAGTCGCAGGGTTCCGTACGTAGTGCGCTTTGGAGAACTGCTCCCCAAGCCATAATTCGTATCTAAACCATCACGAAGTCTCACAAAGAAGTAACTCTAATGATTCGCCAATTCATAAGGGTTCCAACGCAATAGACGGTGTGTCAGTCAGATGCTCGACCTGTGCGTTATTAGCAATTCAGTGCTGAGGGCCCAATTGGATTTGGGTGTAATCCAACATGGTCTAACTCCAAGATTATCTGAAACTCTAATGAAATAGGTAAAAATGACCTTCATAATACAAGGGTCCCAACACCGTAGACGGTTCGCTAAACGAGCATCTGATTCTCAAGAGAAGGTCCTTTGAGAGTTTCTGGGCCAGGTGGGGCCCGAGTCCTGTCCTACCCGGCCCGGCCCGACCGTGTTTGGGCTGGGCCGATGTGGACTCGGCCCGCTGGGCTGATGTCGGGTCCCTCCCTCAAGAGGGGCAGCCTTCAGGGATGGCCTGGAACGCGGGCGGTGGAGACCTGCTTGGGCGGTGGCCTACTAGGGTGGTGGCCTCCTAGGGGAGCGACCCGACTTGAGGGCGGCCACACAACTCCGAGGGCAGCAACCCAACTCTGAGGGCGGTGACACGGCGTGAGGGTGGAAGCTCAGCTCTGAGGGTGGCATCCTGACTTCGAGGGAAACAGCCCTGTTCGGTCTCACGCATGGGGGGGGGGGGGGGGTTAACCCTCGGTCTCCCAGATTCTCCAATGGCCCAAAGGCTGTTTGGTTGGTGCGGTGGAGGCATCGTGTGGGTGCTGCTCGGTCACCCCAAAACCCACCGGAGGCGGGTTCAGCCTCCACCGTGGCTTCAGCCATGGATTCTGTTCACTGAAAATGTGGTATTCACGCCGACTTTCTTCCCGTGGCCGGACTTCGTGATGGCTGCCTCCTCCGTTCACCAAGGCTGACGAGCCACAGCCTTCCTCTTGCAGCGTGCGTCGATGTACTTACAGTCTTCCAAGGAGGCGCAAGACTAGAATGACAACAGAGGGTTTGGGGTGGGTTCATTAGTCTTGTGCCCTCCGCATTAGCTCGTATTATAGAGGAAATTACAGGTATGAATAATCAATTTAATTAAACAAAAAATATAAACCCCATAATGATTTTCCGCAACAATCCTCCCTCAAAGAAGAATGAATCGTGGTTCCACCCATTAGTCAGTTGGACCACGTTCTTTGTAAAATTTCAAGAATGGGGAAGAGGGAATCATGAACACAAAAAACAAAATAACCCCCTTCCTTGAAATGTTGGAGAGCGCTCGCGGATGAGGGAGTCTCGTTGTTCGCTGTCCCTGCAACATGTTGTCCTTACCGCCGCTCGAAGGTCAAACTCTTGTTCGGGGTTTCGGTGTCGCATGTCACCTCTTGTCGGGGTCGGCTCTGCCCTCTATGGGATCAACATTATGGCACTCCAATAGAACTTTGTTTCTTGGTGAATCTTGTATGATATATTTCCCCCAAGATCTATATTTATAGGAGAGGGGGATAGTAAGTAAAGATGTGGGGAGTTAATGGGGCTCATTAATAGGACGATTCATAATTTCCCCCAATGTTTTTGTCACATAGATTGGAGGTTCAATCCATTTATTGAATTGACACATCTCCAGTCCCACCTTACTGCTTGTCCATTGGAAGAATATAATAAATATAAAATATTAATATTATTTTATTTATTCTGTTAAAAAGTTCCAAAAACTAACTTTTTTTTGGACCTACTACAATCGAAGTGATGCCTCCCTTAAACGAATCCCATCAGTGTGGATTCAACGATTCCCTTATATTTCTAATCCGATCAATGATTCAAAAGTTATAAAATGCCACTCATGTGTTTACTGAACATACCCGAAAAACAATTAGAAATTCATTCTTGTCACACCAGGCCTCAGAATCACGTGCCGTCAATTTTCGCAGACTCGTAATAATTTCATATAATAATAAAAAATACATGCAATAAGCCGGATCTTTACTAAAATGATTCACATCATAAAAAGGTTAGTTATGTCCTTTTATGCTATACATTTCATGATCCAAAAAACCTACTCCTATATAATATTGCAACACAAGGAATAGATGAGATAGAATTCCAACTCCAAGACCAAGAAAACTAATGACTAGTTTTTAGGCAAGGATCAAACAAGCTGATAACAATTGTAACACAAAGGAAGGACAAGACTAATACCATTTTTAATGAACCACTAATTCCCATTGGCATGAGAGAACAAAAAGTCATTACTTGGCATTAAGAGACATCACCATGATGACAAAGGATGAAAATAAATGACAAAGGATTTGAAATACAAGTGGGGGAAGATTTACCCTTTATGCAGTGAACCAATAAACAAAAAAATCATAACCAAACCATTCATTAACTGATGCATGAACAAAATAAAGACAACTAAAAAACTTAATGTTTCTAAAAACCACATCGAAGTGTGCAACAGAGAAAGACCAAACCATTATCAAAGTAAATAGAGGATAAAACACTAAAGACTCTCAAGATACCTCGATACACTATTCTCCACATTCTCCAAGCTCCACAGTCACCAAAAATCCCATGTATGATGTGGTAGTGCTAAAAATGTGGAAAACATTACCTTTTCCCCTATCTTGGAAGAAAAGAATCTAAAAAGGAAATAAAGTGCCAAAGCAGGGGTGAGTATAAAAAAAATTAGGTTTTCCCCAATGACTTCCCTACTCATGCCACTAGGATAGAACAATTACCATCTTATATAAAATATTTTATATAAATAAATTTATAGAGAGAGATTATAACCAAATATAAACAAGTTCAAAAACCAAATATAACAAAGTAAAATCAAAAGGAAATGAATCGAATTTCTAGAATGTTATTTTCTAGGAAATAACTAATAAATTATTAAAATCCAATTCTTATTTTAATTTTTCCATATCCACTCCATAGTTCGCAACACAGCCACACATGCAAGCTTCGTTTGATAGTTCCATACTCATGAGCGGACTCTCATCTAGTTACCTTGTGTACCACTAACAACCACCCCCAATATAAGGTCACATACATAGTATCCCAATGGTACTTGTACCTTATTAAGGGAATGTTAATCATGAACTCACCCCAACACCATTTATTCCAAATATTTCTATTACCAAAATCAACCACTTCAATAAAACTGGACTTTTATTAAAAACCAAAACACACCCAATTTTAAAGAAACATTTCATCTGAATAAAAATTTCCATTTTATTGAAAAAATATAATCCAATTCATGTTCCAACAATACAGTAAAATTCCCTTTTTGAAATCCATATTTTAAAAACCAAGAACCAATGCACTCATTCAAACTCCACAATTTTCCAGAGTTCACAACTGTCACTCAAGTACATTTCCAACAAGTGTTCCACAACCAAATAAAAATCAATTCAGCAGAATAAATTCAATTTGAATGCATTCCAATCAGTTCTAATAATAGGATTCAAGAATTAATCCTCCCACCTTGATGGTTTTGACAAAAACTATAATGAATAAACAACACACACTAAAACCGGGTCGATTCTCTAAGAACCCACCTTAGATCTCATATCCTAGCAAGATCATGACCAAATCTATTCATATATGGTATCCAAAAACCTAGATATACCCATAAGGGTGTAGATATAAGAAATTGAGAGAAGATGAGAAGTATAAATAAGTAAATCTAAGAAACTGATCAAGAATGAAGAAGAACGATCACCAACCTCAAGAATCCTAATTCGATTCACCAAGGGAAGCCTTCAGATCGACTCTAAAACTCTTGGGAGAGGTTATACTACCATTAATTTAGTGTAATCCTTAATCAAGGACATTTTGGGTAAAAATGAGGTAGTTATGGAAAAAACAAGTGAGATCTTGATTTTAAGGATCTCATTCTAACTCCGCGAATGGTTTGACCGCATAGTTAGCCAAACCGTGCACAAACCGTGCAGTAGACACTGCTCGCACGACTTCCTATTTCATAGTCACTCAAATCGTACACCAACTGTGCTAGAGATACTTCTTCAAGAGTACCACCAAACATGGTTTGGCCGCACATTTATCAAAACTGTGCACCACCCGTGCAACATCAACTTATCCCCAAAAACACTTCTAAAGTTTCTCCCAACTCTCATGTTCATCACCCTTACACATTATAACCATAAAAGCATCAAGTGAGGGTTACATAACATAAACCGAGTGTACTAAAATAATATACTATTATAGAGAAAATATCTTACATAAAATATTAGTTTGTTTGATATATTTGGAATGTTCATGAATAAAATTGAAATTATTGATACAAGATTAACTATTTTATGTTTTTTATTTCATAATTTTTTTAATTGTATTGAAATAAAAACTTATTTATGTTTTCCTCATAGGAAATGAATCATTATGTTCATAGTAAAATTTATTCAACTCTCAATGATATATAATCATCAATTAGAGGAATTGATATATTTTTAATTTCCCCCTTAATGAATTATATTTTAATGATGATTGTAGCTCTTTAAACATTTCTGTTTTAATCATTGATGAAAATTTATCTTGGAGGACCATTAGGATATATTCTACCACCCTATAAATTTATTTCACTTACCCTTTTTTATTGAATGTGATCCCTTGTGGAATTCAAATTAGAACATCTTTTTAACTAAAAAATTCTCTTCTACTGGTAATTTTTTTTAATTCATTATTCCTCATACTTTTCAAGACCAAATGAACAATTCACATAATATAGTGAATATATCATTTTGTTGAATAATTATCCATTATAAATAGTATTCTTAAATTCTTATTCAAATAATTCTTCCAAACAAATCTATTATTAGGTTAAAACTTAATTTTAAACATTTTAACAACTATTTTATTCATCTAAAAAGTGAATTTTACAATTGATTAAATTTATATCACTATAATACTCAATAACAAGAGGTTATTTTACATGTTTTATTATATTAAAATTTTCCACATCATATAAATGATCGAATATGAGTATTATTTTTTAAAATATTAATTTATGCTTTACCTATTGACAGAAATGGTCATCCCATAATAATGGAAGGTTTAATATATTTAGTGTCCAACATAAAAAATTCATCCAAGATGTAAAACATTTCTAACCTTCACTGAGGATTATTATATAATCCCATTATACATTTTATTGAATTATTTAACATTTTTTTTCATCCTAGACAATTTTAGGGAATTTGGTTTAAAATTATTAAACAAAAAGAGTGAAAATGTCTAATTGTTACTCAAAGATCACATAAATTATTCATGATTTAAAATTGTTTAATTTTATATTAAGTGTAATGATTACTTGATCATGATGATTTGGTAAAAATTTATATTGAATTACCAGCCAACATTTCTTACATAAATAAACTAATCCAATGCCTTTATGAAATGTCTTATTGGATGATTTAAATTTTAAATATGTTTCAAAAGAAGTAATTTATGATAAATCATATGAAAAAAGGAATTTTTATTTTTAATTTCATTAATAAATCTAATACATATTAGAGTTAATTTTTTATATTTTTTTCCATTAAACATTTTACAAATGTTAGTGGTGGAATATATGGTTTCACCCCAACCTTTCCCTCATTTTTCTTAGGAATTTCTTCATGAACTTCAACTTAATAAATTCTATTTTTATATACCCTTTCATTATCCTTAACTGATTTCACATAATCATAAAAAAAACTTATTACACTAATTCTATGAAAGAATTTATTTTATATATGTCTTTCCCAGTTATTAAGGTAACAATATTAACTTATTCCCTAGTTTTATACTCAAAATTTCACAATAATCATCCACCGAGTCTCTCATCTAATCATGTCACAAAATCTCACATTTAGGTTTCCATGTTCGCAATTAATACATTTGGATTCTTGAGAATTGTAAATAAATCCTTATTTTATATATTTTTGAATACTTATTGTTATTAATAATAAATTATATCACTAAAAATAATATTTAAATACTACATATTGATAAAATAGATAATAAAATATATGTATTCCCTAAAACTAATACATGTAATATTATAAAATAGATAATGATGAATAATGTGAGTATAAATTAAAAATATTCTAGATAGGAGTCTCCAATTAACATTATACCCATAAGAAATATTGTTCAACATAAAAAATACAAAATCCATGGAATGAACATGTTGAGATAACTAAAATTGAGAATGAGAAGTGTTATTTTAGTGATTAGTTTGAAGAAAATTTACAAAAAATACATAGGGTAAATATTAATTATATTACTAAAGGTATTTTTGAAGATTATTTATTACAACCATTTTTAATATTACCATTTTTAAGTAACCATTAAAATCAGTGTATATCAATGAGTAAAATGGAATAAGTTAATTTTAATAAATGGGAGAAATCATGAATTTAACCATTAGAAACATCCCATATGAATTAAACTTAATTTATCTTGGGAATGAGTAAAAATAACCAGGGTTTTCTCTAGACTAAGACCAAGTTGATATTTAATAATTGTGGTTTGATAAAAATTATCATTTATAGATGTTTAAACCATTTGAAATCATTATAATATCATTGTTAGTTATACTAAAACATTATAATAATGTCCACACACAATTTACACGGAGGGGTTATTCTTTTATAATAAAAGGGGAAGTATCTTTTTGTCACAGTTTTTTTTGTGTGAATTAATTTAACAAGAAAATGATATTTTCCCTATAACTATAATTTTCTGAATTATATCACTTCTATTTAAAAGATAATTTTATTTTTATTGGGAGATTAATTTAATAAAATGGATTACAGATATATAATTTGGATATGAAAAAATGGTATTGGATGTAAAATGTTATTTTTTGGTAAAGATGGTAGAACATGGTAAATTTTTTGAAACATTATATAATATGGTTAATATAATTCTATAAATGTGTATATATGACCAATAACCATCCAAAATAGTGAAATTTTCAAAAATATTTCATTTACCATTTTTTCTTCACTAAAAGGTATAATAGAGAATCATGGGGTATAGTGATGTACTTGAGATAATGATAAAATAAATTATATAATTTTTTATTCTAAAATGTTCACTCAATATACCTATAAACTAAAACCATATATCTCATCCTTCTATACAAAAATGTTTTGTTATTTATTTTTATCTCTTTACAAGAGACTCTCCCATAACCATATCTACAATTTTGAACGTTATTATAGAATATAAGGGTTTTTATAGGCTAGGAAGATAAATTTTCCTAAGGGAACATATTCTACTCTCTTTCATTTCCTACTATAATTATTTTGTTCTAATATAATTTAAAATTACAATTTATATGGAAATATGATTTAAATTAAATTTTATTACCATTCCACTTCCATATTAATCATGATAGGTTACCTATGTTTTATCATTATATCCATTTCATTAGTTGCTCAAATTCCAAAATAATTAGCTTATTTATGAAAATCAATTATGTTCTATCATCTAAATGATTATGTATATTTTTTATTTATGGTGTTGAAGATATAAATTATCTATGATGGAAACTATATATATATTAAGCTAATATAATAATGCCCAAACTAATATACCTAGATATTTTCTATAATGTGACATCACTAGACCTCAAGCATGCCACCTTTTATGCTAGAGTATTCTGAATTACTGTGAGAGATAGAATAAGTTATCAAGTTAATGTTACCTTATTTATAACATAGGTTATTTCAGAATCTATTAATTTTTTTCATGATACATGTATGTAATTAAATACACAAAAAATATAGTAAAAAATAAATTTGCACCCGAGAGATAATCCCATGGTTTAGTAAATATACTAAAAAAATTTATTCAAGGAATAAACATAAAAATCTTGGGATAATGAAAATAAATAGAAGGAATTAATAATACAAAAAAATATCCATGTTAATGATATATATATATATATATATATATTACAATAATTGAAATAAAACTATTATATTATCTATCCAAACTATCAAGTCCATTTCTGATGAATTATCGGCCATTGATATTTTAATCATATTGAGGTATATGTCTCAACCCAAGCTGATACCTATTCCCAAAATGAAAACATGACAGTTTACTCACGTACGTTAAAACCCATTTCTTGTATGAAGGAGTATAATGACTTAGTAGGATTCCTTGACTTTAATTGACTCATTAAGTACTATTCATCAGGTGGATGCCTGTACAAGTCTATAGAATGTGAAAGTATGTGATGAGTGAAACTTAAACCACCTAAAACATAACATATGCATGGATATGAAAATAAATACCTAATTTCCATCATATAAAATAATGAACACGAACCTAGATGACTCATATAGGTTACCCATATTTGACTAGCTTTAAAAGACACCATTTCCATACAAGTTTGAAAATCCAAAAATAATTTAAATTTTACATTACTAGATGGTTATGATTTTTATTGGAGACTCAAAATACTATTATGAGGGTTGGAATGAATAAAATTAATGATTATAAATGTGTAATGTGTCTTCGAATATTTTTCAGAATTTTAGGTGATTTTTGGTAGCTTTAGGGTATGTTTCGATGGTTTTGGAGATTTTTTCATAGGGATCACAATTTTGGGGCACACAGTTTAGGTGACTCTATGAAACACCCCAAACATCAATGAACTTTTAGGTCATTCTGAAAGAGCACAGTTGGATGACAGGGTTAGAACTTTTTTGAAGTCAAACTATATGGTGTTGCAGTTTAAATCCACATAAGGTAATAGGGGGTTTTTTATCCATACAAATGGTTGGAACACAATTTGATAATCCATGAAACTAGATCATGTGAGGTGGATGGTTTATAAGAATTTAAAACTTCATGGTTGGCCTGTGGTTTGAATAACTACACAACCAAACTATATGGACCATCAAATAGGGTAAATTACTATTTTCCCCTATAAATTTTTAATGGGAATCCCCCTTTCTTATTCATCATATCTCATGCATGAAAACCACCCTCCCTCTCATTCGGGTACTTCTAAACCCTTTACTTCAGAGCGGTATTGAAGCCATTATTCAATGATTTATGGAGCCTATTGAATTACATTGGCCTCTAAATTCCTTCACCCATAAATAATTATTATTTTCTTTGAATTAAGTTTATATTTTAGTTTTGATTCCACCAAATCATGTTTAAATTATATTTACATGAATCACCATGTTGCTGTTAGATGTTAGGAATTTTCCCTTTAATAAGGGAAGTGAAACCCCACGGGTCATTGGAATGAGTGAGATTGCAATGAAGGTACGATAGGATCACCTAATAAGTATTTTGGATTTATGTATAGTTGTATTTAATTAAATAAATAATTATTAATTGATGAATATTTTAGTAATTAATTATAATTGATTTAAAATTAATTATTTGGATAGTCTAGTGTGTGATAGGGCCTTGTGTCTTTTGGATAATGGCCAGTTGGACTTGTCAAACCCCATCGAGAGTTGTTGAATTTATTTAAAAAGGGTAATGACTTCATTTAATTAGAAGTGTCCCATATACTTTGAACCTTTTTATTATGAACTTCTTATATTCATGTTGTATATGTGGCCTTTCCACTTTAGGCGGTGGGACTATTTTAATTTCTTTTAATAAAAAACGATGCTTGTGATTAAATAGAACAAGGTTCCAAGGGCCCCGTTGGACCCTCACATAATGGCAGTATATCTCGAACACTAAGGGATAAAAAAATTGATCTTGATACTTGAATTACATAGACACCATGAGGGGTGTGAATTTATTAAATAAAAAAGAATGACATAGAATGGACTAATAACAAGTGATATTAGAACCCCTAAGTTATGAGGGGAGATGAATTATTATTCATATCCAAGGGGATATCCATGAAAGATATACTTCAAATATTGGTGAATGGGTCCGTTGTTTGGGATGACCTAGGATACATAGTAATGGAAATTGTCTTAAGTTCATATCCCTAGTGTTACTTGCATAGGTTTCTAATGAGGCATCGATAAGACCTATGGGGACCTTAGTAAGTTCCCCCATTACTTAAGAACATAGTAATTAGGTGGAATTGGGTGAGTAGATTTTCTACCAGGTGTTACCTTAGAACTCCTACCGATGATTTGTTCCAAAGGAACTACTTAAAACTGGCCTATAATAGGGCTGGCATTTATCAGCACTCAAAAAATTCATTATTCATGTCCATATTTATCAACAATAAAATAAGAATTGATAAAGTAATCCCATTAACAGTCCTAAAAAAGAGATGATAAAATGGACCCTTTATCATAGCTGATAAAATGTAACCTTTATCAGTATTTTATTTAATTTGAAAAAGGAAACATGTATCAGTGCTTTATTTATGGTGCTGATAAAATGTATCCTTTATTAGGGAATCATTGGAACTACTTAAATATTCCATTCAACAGTGGTTTTTAGTGCTGATAAAGGTCTAGAATAAAATTAAAAGATAAAAAAATCAGTAAATTAAGAAAATATAAAAAAAATTATTACTTAAATAATTATTGATAAAATTGAATAAATTTCATATACATATATATAGATTATAAATATAAATAAACAATATATATAAAATATAGATATATAAAATGAATAATTATATTATATATAAAATGTTAAATGAAGACGTATTAATATCTTATTACTTTTTAATGTTGTTTTATTTTCAATGTAACCCATATTAAACATAGTTTGTTGCATTTATTCCACACAAAAACACACACACACACATATATATATATATATGTGTGTGTGTGTGTGTGTGTGTGTGTTAATGAATTTGTATTCACAAACACACACAAATATATTACACATTATAAAGAAACACATACACCTAATATTTATATAATTTATTAAAATTTTAGTGTATTTTAGAATGTAATTATTACATGATACATTTCATATATATTATTTTTTTAATTGGTCAATTTTATTTATTTGTTTTTAATAAACTATAGTTACGGTATTTATTTTTATTTTCTTCATTTTTTTTATTTTTGAATTTTAACATTATTTATTTAATATATATATATATATATACTAAGTTTAAGAATTTTCAATCTGTATTCATCCACATAAATATATATATATCCATATTTTTTAATAAGTTATTTTTAATTAATAAAACTTATCCATATTTTCAATATTTTTAAAGTGTACTCATTTTGAATTATTCAATTTTACTCATTTTTAAAGTGCATGTATTTAGGATTATATATCCATTAATAATGTTAAAAATATATATGTATATAAATATTTTTAAATAAATATATCTATAAATATATATTTACTATATTAATAATTGTAAAAAATAAATAATTATAATAAATAAATAATTATTATAAATAAATAATTATTATAAATAAATGATTATTATTTTTAAATAAGTATTTATATAATTATAAATAAATAATTATATATATTAAAATTAGTATAAAATTATAATAAAGTTATTTAAATAATTATAATTAAAAAAACATTTAACAACACTTTTTTAGTGCGCATAAAGATCAATCTTTATCAGTGCTAATAGCACGCTGTTAAAAGACATATTTATCAGAGCTTAAATGTTAGCATATATAAATATGTATTTTTACAACTCCTTTTAGAACTGATATATTTTGATATTTATCAATGCTAAAAAATAGATTATAAATACTCTTTTATCAGCGCTTATAAATTTATCACTAATTAAAGGGATCTTTATCAGTGCTTTTCTGAAAGTGCTGTTAAAAGTGTCCAAGATATATTTAAAAAAAACCTTGACCATGACTTAGTCTCTCATGTTTCTCAAGCTCTAGAAGAACTCATCTGCTACCAGTGTAACTCCTCTACATTCCCTCAGATTAATTAAGGCTATAATCCATTGTATGTTATTTCCTACACTTCCTTTACCATTGCTTGATGTTTTGGATTTGGTGTTTTGTGTTTTTGTGCTGTTCTTAAACATGATTAACCCAAAAAATAATCTCATCACGAATTAATGGAAATGAGTTTGGTTCTAATTCTTTATATCCTTTCATATTCATTTGAGGGTCCAACCCATTTGTCCCCAGAGTCACACATTGATGGTTTACTCTACTCTCGACATTAACAAGTATACCTCTCATGCCCCCTCATTTTTCTGTTCATTTGAATAATATAGGGTTCCAAAATCTAGGTAGGTTCTAAAATTTAATTGATCATATATACTGGATTATAGATTTGGATGGCTTAATTATGAGGGTTGTTAAGGATTATGGGATACCATGTTTTGGCCCCCATTTATGGGTGAAGAACATATAGGGACCAAGGTAAGTATAAAAATCATTAAAACATGTTTTGTGTGTAAGAACCCGGACCTTCGTTCAGGTATGTTTTTCCTTTTTCTAGAGTTTTTAAGGAAAAGAAATTTTCTGGAAATTTCTGAAGTACACACCGTGTACTTTTTGAGTACACACCATGTACTCTGTTCCAGCTCGAAGCCGTGTGCTGGCCGTGTCCGGGCCACACACATGGTGTGTAAGGCTGAGGTGGAGGCCGGTTTTTCGGAGTACGGAAAAACTTTAATGTACACATCGTGTACTCTATAAGTACACGTTGTGTAATTTAATTTTTTTTATTAAACGGACCGGGGTCGTGCCTAACCCCCATATTCATCTTCTTCTTCAGTTTTCGACCGTCCGAGAGCGTTCGTACGGCCAGATATTTGATGGAGTCCTGCCTCGCTGTCCGTTCTCTGATTCGAGCATGGTCGATTGTGTTAGAACCGCAGCGGTGAGTTATTCCTTCTGCTTAAGCCTTGTTTCTTGATTCCCCCTTGTTTTGAAGTTATCGTGGGATGAACATTTTGTTCATTTTCTCAGATCTACGTCGTTCTAAGGGGAATCTATCGTCGAGGTTCACGTATATCGATCTCCTAGGATCGGGGTAGGTGGTTTGTTCCTTTCCGTAGAAAGTTGATGAATATTTTGTGCAATTTCCACCAATACCCTTGAACGGGGTATTGTGTGTTTTTTTTCCATTATTAGTTGCCTGCTTTGCTAGATTGCTTTAGTAGAGGTTATTTCTTGTGATTAGAGTATTTTGTTGTGCTCAGATTGCTTTGCCAGGCTTGTTCTGCCTGTTTGGAGTTTTTCCAGTTTCCATGCCTAGTCGTAGGATTGTGGACTGTTGTTATTTATTATTGTTGATCCTTAGTTGATATCCAAGTAGTTATTGAGGTTTACTTGGACGATACACATGCGTTGAGCATGTTTAGTTACTCAGGACTGTGAGAACCTAGGGTACTAGACCAAAGGGAGAATTGACGGAAGGGCTTTTCCAGAGTGTCTTTTAATCATGATGCGAGACCAAGTGGAGAATTGACAGAAGGGCTTCTCTAGAGTGTCTCTTAATTACGACGTGGTCCATAGGGGGAATTGACGTTGAGTTCTTCCCCAGAGATCCTTTAGCACGATACAAGACTATAAGGGTAATTGGCGGTGAGTGCTTCCCAAGAGAGTCTGCTTAATTACGTAGTTGAACCATAGGGGCTAGACTGTGAGAGCTACCCAGAGGGTTACCTATTTTCTCTTTTGTTTCTGGCTGCTTACTTGTATGCTAAACTTGTTAGAACTGTGGATTGTAGCTGTTTGTGCTTTTCCGTTTACTGATTCTTGTTTTCTTACTGCCATGTATTCATTGACTGTTAGGCACAAATATTTGGGTGATTTCCTACTGCGATTGTATCTCACACCCTGTTTGGGCCTTGATTTTGGGCCCAAGCAGACTATGTTGTTGTAGGTATAGACAAGGGAAAGCACCCTTCTTCTTCAAGATCTTGACTGCACCAATAACTGGGGAGCATGGGACCGAGCTGTGGCTCGCAATGTTGAGGAGCTCACTTTGTTTTTGTTTTTCACTTGGTTTCAGTTGTATATCAGCATGTTGTTTTGTTTGTTGTTTTCCTTAGATACTTGTACCTGCTGTATCATTGTCATCATAGTTATATATCTACATTGTTTCCCCTGTTTGGTTTCTGTTGTTATGCATGTTATTTACTGCTTCATCTGTTTATTGTTGTTTTCTTACCTTGTATACCTTACCGAATGAGGGCATAGTTTCCCCACATACTCACCAAGGCCCTCGCTGCTAGTCGACAGCCTCCGGCGTTCGGGGAAACGCGCATGAGGTCATGTGGCGAACCGGGTACGGGGCACCAGTGGAGGGGCTCCGGACTCAGGACGCTACAAATTGGTATCAAAGGAGTTCTTTTCTCTTGCTTTACTGTTTGGATACCTTATCCAAAGATAGGACGGATTCGGTACTTGGCATTACATTTTGCTTGGGAGTAGCTAACCCGTGTACAGGGAAAAGCCATACTACCTCGTTAATTACAGTTTTATGGTTTTGAGATTTTATGGTTGGTATGTTTTCACCTAGAGTGATTCGTATGACTTGTGCGGTTATTGTTTTGATATTTCAATTCTATTTATGTCCCAAACCGATAAAATGAGGGTATTCCATCTCATGCATCATATAGACACTTGTAGGAATCACATGTCATGAATTCTTGCCATTCCATCTAGGGTGCATTAGCGATTGCATGCTGTTGTGATAGGCTCTGTGTAAATTTTGCATGCTGTTGTGATAGATGCTTGATAGATTCTCTACTGTTATGTTAGAAAACTATTGCATTGTTCCTTGCTTAAAAGGAACAGCGAACTTTGGTTCTTGAGGTGTTATGGGCCCTCAAGGATTATAATTTGGCACGTTTTCCATTGTTTTGGTGTTTCTGGAATTCTGCGCAGTTTCTGAGCTACTACCCAGAAAAACCAAGAATACACAGCGTGTACTTTTTAGATACATGTCGTGTAGTTTTCAGGCCATGTCACTGATCGTGTGAGCAGAACACGGTGTCGTGGGAGTAAGTTTGGGAACACGCCGTCTACCAATGGTACACGCAGTGTGAGTTCGGAGCCGTGTAACCGGCCGTGTCACTAACAACACGGGCTGGGGAAGCTCAGGTAGAACACGTCGTGTCTGTATGGAACATGCCATGTAGTTCTGTCCAGGTGCCCGACCGTGTCACGAACAACACGGGCCGGTGTGACCTTCTTTTCCACACGTCGTGTTTGTTCAAAACACGTTGTGTAGTCTTGATCAGGTACCCGGCTGTGTCACGAACAACACGGGATTGTGTCTCCTTCGCCTATGCACGCCGTGCTTGTTCGGAGAACACCGTGTAAGGTCCAGCTGTGTAGACGGTCGTGTGCTTAACAACACGGGCCACCGAAGCCTTCTCTATTACACGCCGTGTTTGTTTCAAACATGTCGTGTAGTCTCGGGGTGAGTTGGACCGTGTGGGTTAGCCGTGTAAAGAGACTCGGGAAGGGGACTAGTTTTCTTGTACACACCATGTGTTGGGGTCAACACGCCGTGTAGTTGAAGTGGACACGACTTGTAGGGTGAGAGTACATACCCATTTCACTGGTTTAAGAAGACACGTCGTGTAGTTTTATACATGTCGTGTAGTCGTGTTTTGCAATCTTGTGTGTTTTTCTTCCCCTGTTCCCATTTTGTACTCTGGTGTTTTTTTAGTAGCATCAATTTTATCTTTAGCCCTTTTAGATACTGGTTCTACGCATACCTTTATCTCTGTTGATATTGTGGAGAGCCTTGGACTCTGCATCTTTTCTTCTGCCGACTCGTTTACACTAGACACACCTTTGGGAATGAAGACATCTAGTGTACTCCAGTGTAGAGAGTGCCCTCTCGAGGTTACAGGGTATCGCTTTTTATGGGACCTCTATGTCCTTGAGATGACAGGCTATGATGTAATCCTTGGCATGGACTGGTTGATTCCCTTTCGGGTAGTCATCGACTGCTATCACCGCAGAGTCAGTTTCATTTCACTAGAGGGTGAATTTTTCCTTCACAGAGGCGAATGGGACGTTTGGGCGAGTCGGGTAGGACTCGAGCATCTTGGGCTAGGAGGAGTGACAGACCAGATTGCTATTCTTTATCAGGATGATCAGGGGACTCCACAGTTGGACTTTCCTCCAGTGGTGGATCGCTTCCGGGATGTCTTTCCAGAAGAATTTTCAGCTTTTCCTCCGGAGCGTGAGGTAGACTTTTCAATTGAGCTCATGCCAAGAGAGGCACCGGTGTCCATTCCTCCCTATAGGATGGCCACACCTGAGTTTCAGAAGCTCAAGAAGCAGTTGGAGGAGCTATAGGATAAGGGTTTCATCCAACCCAGTACTTCTCCTGGGGGTTCGCCTGTTCTGTTTACAAGGAAGGAAGACAGTACCCTTCGGCTTTGTGTGGATTATCGGAAGCTGAACCAGTTGACGGTCAAAAACTGATATCCTTTTCCGCGGATTGATGACCTTTTCGGTCAGCTTCGAGGAGCTCGGGGGTTCTCAAAGATCGACTTGAGGTCTGGTTTTCATTAGTTGCGTGTTAGACCCTCATATATACCTCTGACAGCCTTCAAGAGCATGTACGGTCTTTATGAGTATACAGTCATGTCGTTCGGTCTCACGAACGCACCTGCAGTTTTTATGGCGCTGATGAACCGAGTGTTCCATCCTTACTTGGACTCCTTCGTCGTGGTCTTTGTGGATGATATCTTGTGTACTCTCACACTCGACACGACCATTCCACCCATCTTGAGATCGTTCTGAGTACACTGAGAGAGCATCGGCTTTATGCTAAACTCTCGAAGTGCCACTTCTGGATGGATCATATTCACTTATTGGGTCACGTCATCTTAGAGACAGGAGTATCTGTGGACCCAGAGAAAGTGAGATCTGTAGTTTCCTGGGAGAATCCGAAGAATGTTTTTGATGTATGGAGATTCCTAGGGCTGGATGGATACTACATACGCTTCATTCGGGACTTTTCTCATTTATCAGCACCCTTGACAGGTCTGACCAAGAAGGGGGCGAAGTTCTTATGGTCAGATTCTTGTGAGTCAGCCTTTCAAGAGCTAAAGGGGAGGTTGACGTCAGCACCGATACTAGTCTTTCCAGATCCAGGAAAGATCTACACAGTTTACTGTGATACTTCGGGTATCGGGCTGGGAGTTGTGCTTATGCAGGAATATGGAGTCATTGCGTATGGGTCTCCGTAGCTGAGGCCACATGAGAAGAACTACCCTAAGCACGATCTGGAGTTGGAAGCTGTTGTTCATGCTTTGCGATGTTGGAGACACTATCTTCTGGGAGAGCACTTTGTGGTTTTCACTGACCTCAAGAGTCTCAAGTATATCTTCACTCAGCATGATCTAAATCTGAGGCAGCGCAGGTGGGTTGAGTATCTACAGTCTTTTGACTTCGAGCTTGCCTATACGCCGGGAAAGGGCAACGCCATAGAAGATGCGTTTAGAAGAAGAACTCAGATTCAGGCAGTTCAGGATGCAAGTAGTGAGTGGCAGCTGATGGCTCTATTCTCTGAGATGCATCTAGAGGTGCATGACAGATGGGGATATACTTTTCTATCTTCTGTAGATGTTACCTCCATGCTACTTAATCGGGTACGGATGAGGTAGCAATCAGACTCGGAAGGCTTAGTCCTACGAAAGAGTGTGTCAGGAGAGGACCCTATTCTTGGATGGAAAGTGGGCGAGGATGAGATCTTGAGTTTCCAAGGACGCGTATGGGTGCCAGAAGACATACGCGGGGAGCTGATACGGGATTTCCATTCCTCAGTTTGGGCAGTTCATCCTGGCGTCACCAAGATGTATCGGGATCTTCATCGCCAGTACTGGTGGCTAGTTATGAAGAAGGATGTTGCTGGTTTTTTCATGAGATGTTCTACTTGTCAGCAGGTGAAAGCAGAGCATCAGCGACCAGTGGGGCTCTTACAACAGTTACCCATTCCGGAGTGGAAGTGGAACGATGTTTCGATGTACTTCATGACCGGGTTGCCGAGATCACCTCGAGGGAACGATGATATTTGGGTTGTCGTCGACAGGCTTACGAAGGTGGCTCACTTCTTTCCGATCAAGGAGACCATTAGTGTCGATGATCTAGGAGGACTTTACATCAGAGAGATTGTGCGTCTGCATGGAGTTCCACACTCTATTTTTTCAGACAGAGATGCATGCTTTACCTCTCGGTTCTGGAAGGGACTTCAGAAGGCCTTAGGTACAGAGGTACTTTTGAGTACAGTATACCATCCCCAGACTGATGGCCAGTCCGAGCGCATGATCCAGGTGCTTGATGATATGCTCCGAGCTTGCATCCTTGACTTTGGTGGTTCTTGGGAGAAGCATATTCCTCTGGTGGAGTTTTCCTACAACAACAGTTTCCAGGTGACCATCCAGATGGCACTAAATGAGGCTTTGTACGGTAGGCCATGCCGATCACCCTTATGATGGTTGGAGGCAGGAGAGACAGCTTTGCTGGGACCTCGTCTTGTTCAGGAGACATCAGAGCAGATAGAGCTAATTCGGAAGAGGATGGCTATAGCGCAGTCTCGGCAGAAGTCTTATGCTGATCAACGGAGACGACCTCTGGAGTTCGAGGTTGGTGATCGGGTTTTCCTACGTGTCGCACCTAGGTTGGGACACAAGAGGATTTGGAGATAGGGTAAGCCTTCGCCACGGTACTTCGGGCCGTTTGAGGTTTTGGAAAGAGTGGGGACAGTCACCTATCAGTTGCAGCTACCTCAGAGGTATCGGGCCATGCACGATGTCTTCCACGTCTCTCAGCTCCGACGTTACTTTTCAGACTCGTCTCACGTCTTTCAGTCTGAGGAAGTTGATCTTGAAGAAGATGCATCGTTCGAGGAGCATCCTATCTGGATTGTCGATCGTAGTAAGAAGGTTCTCTACGAGCGGTCTGTTCCTCTGGTACGATTGTCATGGCAGTACGGGCGAGTACAGGATGAGACCTGGGAGAGGAAGGTCGATGTACGATCGTAGTGGCCGGAGCTATTCGGGGATCCTTCTTCTCCACCTCGTTAGGGAAATTTGGGGACGAATTTCTTTAAGGTGGGAAGTTTGTAAGAACTCGGACCTTCATTCAGGTATGTTTTTCCTTTTTCTAGAGTTTTTAAGGAAAATAAATTTTCTGGAAATTTCAGAAGTACACGCCGTGTATTTTTGAATACACACCGTGTACTCTATTCCGGCTCGAAGCAGTGTGTTGGTCGTGTCCGGGCCACACACATGGTGTGTAAGGCTGAGGTGGAGGCCAGTTTTTTCAGGGTACGGAAAAAATTTAAAGTACACGTCGTGTACTTTCTTTTTTTTTCATTAAACGGACCGGGGTCGCGCCTAACCCTCATATTCGTCTTCTTCTTCAGTTTTCGACCGTCCGAGAGCGTCCGTACAGCCGGATCTTCGACGGAGTCCTGCCTCACCGTCCGTTCTCTGATTCAAGTACGATCGATTGTGTTGGAATCGCAGCGGTGAGTTCTTCCTTCTTCTTGAGCCTTGTTTCTTAATTCCTCCTTGTTTTCAAGTTATCGTGGGATGAACATTTTGTGTGTTTTCTCGGATCTATGTCGTTCTAAAGGGAATCTGTCATCAAAATTCACGTATATCGATCTCCTAGGATCGAGGTAGGTGGTTTGTGCCTTTCTGTAGAAATTTGATGAATATTTTGTGCAATTTCCACCAATACCCTTGAACGGGGTATTGCGTGTTTCTTGTTTTGCCCTTATTACTTGACTGTTTTGCTTGATTGATTTAGTAGAGTTTATTGCTTGTGATTAGAGTATTTTTTTGTGCTCAGATTGATTTTCCATTCTTGTTCTTCCAGTTTGGTGTTTTTTCAGTTGCCATGCCTAGTTGTAGGATTTTGGACTGTTGTTATTTATTGTTGTTGATCCTTAGTTGATAGCCAAGTAGTTCTTGAGGTTTACTTGGACGATACACATGTGCTGAGCATGTTTAGTTACTCAGGACTATGAGAACCTAGGGTACCATAAAAAAGGGAGAATTGACGGAAGGGCTTCTCCAGAGTGTCTTTTAATCACGATGCGAGACCAAGTGGAGAATTGACGGAAGTTCTTATCCATAGTGTCTTTTAATTACAACACGGGCCACATGGGGTATTGACGTTGAGTGCTTCTCCAGAGAGCCTTTAGCACGATACGAGACTATAGGGGGAATTGACGGTGAGTACTTCCCCAGAGAGTCTTCTTAATTACGTAGTTGAACCATAGGGGATAGACTATGAGAGCTACCCAGAGGGTTACCTGTTTTCTCTTTTGTTGCTGGCTTCTTACTTGTGTCCTAAACTTGTTAGAACTGTGGATTGTAGCTGTTTGTGCTTTTCTGTTTACTGCTTCTTGTTTTATTACTTCCATGTATTCATTGACTATTAGGCACAAATCTTTGGGTGATTTACTACTGGGATTGTATCTCACACCCTGTTTGGGCCATGCTTTTGGGCCCAAGCAGACTATGTTGCTACAGGTATAGACAAGGGCAAGCTCCCTTCTTCTTCAGGATCTTGACTGCACCAGGAGCTGGGGAGCATGGGACCGAGCCCTGGCTCACGATGCTGAGGAGCTCACTTTGTTTTTCTTTTTCACTTGGTTTAAGTTGTATTTCAGCACATTGTTGTGTTTTTTGTTTTCCTTAGATACTTGTACCTACTGCATCATTGTCATCATAGTTATATATCTACATTGTTTCCATTGTTTGGTTTCTGTTGTTATGAATATTGTTTACTGCTTCTGCTATTTATTGTTGTTTTCTTATCTTGTATACCTTACCGAATCGGGCATAGTTTCCCCACCGACTCACCAAGGCCCTCGCTGCTAGTCATCAGCCTCTAGCATTCGGGGAAATGCGCTTGAGGTCATGTGGCGAACCGGGTATGGGGCACCAGTGGAGGGGCTCCGGACTCGGGACGTTACATTGTAGATTTTGGTTATTCATGCAAATTGTTAATCCATGAAATGGGTTATTTATATTTATGATTTTCATGAATAATATTTTTATAGAATTAAAAAATATTTTGAATTAATAATTCACATTCCAAAAATTATTTTAGTCATGCATGTTGTAAGAGCTTTTTTAATTAATTCAAGATTATTAGTAAACATCAACCATTCCTAGTGTATGATTAATGTTTGATCATAGAATATGATTGAGTTGTGGGGATACCTCTCTCCAATATTATATTTTACAACTTATAATATCATTATTAGTTGTAAGGTAGGATATTATTAAAGGTAATTGTAGATCTACTTCAAGCTATGTGGTATAATTTTCAGTTATGGAAAGTATCTATAGTTCCTCTCAAAAATATTATACTAATATATCATAATAATAAATTTATGATTGAGTTTAATAGTATATTTTATTTATAAGAGTAAAAAAATTCTAAATCAATACTGAAAAAAATGTTGACAAATTCACCCTTTAAAGGGATAAGTGTTATTGGAGGAATCTTTTGGCAGATTAAAAAAATATACAAAATTGGGAGGTGAGGAATCTGTGAGTATACATAAGTGATGTCCAATGTAGGTGGGGTGAGATTCATTTTTGAAACACCAGTAGAGTGGAGGTATTACAATTCATCTTCAATTAAGGATACTTTTTTAGTGATTCCATTATTTTATCTTCCTAGAACACTATAATCCTTAGGGGCATGATTGTCTTCCATATCTTGATGATGGATTAGACTCCCACTTTCAAACTATATTTCCTTCCATCACTGTGCTTTCAATGTTCATTGATGACATACTTCTTGAATAGTGATGGCAGGATAGCTAGTTTGAAAGAGGGAATGAGTAGCCTCAAATACACCATCAAAATATAGAAGAAAATCGAGCATCTCAGGGAATATTAACGAAATATAGTGAAGGTTAGTTGTACTGTAGTATTTAAGTATTATATATTTATTAAAGAGAGTAATAATTTTCATGAAATATGGATGCAATTGTGAACTTTTATGCATGGAGTGTATTGCATTTTTGTTATTCAAGAGAAATTAGATGCTTAACTACTCATGCAGATAATGTCTTCTAAACATGATGGTGTTTCCCATATTGATCAAGAATAAATTGTTGATGATGAAACTGTTTAATTAATAGGGGGACAAAAAAATGTTTATGAAAAAAAGAATAAAAAATAACGACACATCATCATAGTTTTGAATAAAATTATCAAGGTAAGAAATCAGGGTATAAAAATTGAGGTTTTTTGGAATCAACGTGGCCAAACTATTTACCCCAAAAAGTCAAAATTAATTACTTATATTGGGGTGACAATGAGGATGAATGTTCTAATTGATATTGACTCATGGAAACACATCAAAACTATAACAAATGAAATACTTTGGAAATATATAATGATAATGTGACAATATACATTCTCTATTTTATTGAAAAATTATATAATGAAACCTTGATTTATTTTTTATTATTCCTTACATATTTCATTTATTTTAGAATATTTCTCTAATAAATTTTTCTTAATGGAATCTGTAAAACCTCATAGAGGCTTCTGAACTCTTCTAACAAAGTTACATGTTAGGGATACTGAGGGGAAAATAAAGCTCCACCAACCACTTGGTTATGCATACACTATAGAGCAGGAAATATGGATTGATTTTAGCAAGCATCGTAATGATAAATCATTTAAGGTGAATTGAAATAGATAATATATTATTTTACATCATTTGTTTTATCTGACTTGATTAAAAAAATTTAATTTATGAAAAAAGTGATAAAAATAAATAACATGCATCAAAACCAGCGTACCCTTATCGAAAAGGAAGGATGGGGTACACATCATTAGAGGGGAAATTTGTATGTATTTTAAACAAAAATAAAATTTTAATTATGTGATATAAAATCACATATACACCTTTGTTTATATGAAGATTTATGAATCAAAATATGAAGCCACATCCATCCCACATAATGTGTTATGGAAGGAGGATCATGTAAATAAGGATGGTATATTAGTTGACGAAAACCAAAAAGTAGTATGGGAAGCATGTTTATGTATGAAATAATTGTAAATAATTATGATTTTTAAAAATAATAAATAAAATAAATATGTTCATATTTTTTATATCATTTGTACACAGAAATTGACAATTGCCATACAAGAAGAAAAGTGTCATTCAGTAGATTTAAAGAGGCCTGAACAATATGGTCATGTTAGAGGATTATGTTTTGGAGTCTATCCTCAAACATAATTCAAGTGGATAAAACTATATGAAGATACATATATTATAATGAGATGAATACAAACACAAATAGACTCCATATAAGATATTATTTTACAGTCTGATTTGGAAGACCAATATATAAAAAATATCAAAGCGAACTGGAAATGGGAAAATGGTCCTCACATGATCCAAATGACCCCACTAGCTTTGAGGATAGTAATTCCCCTAAAACCATACCTAGTATAATCAATTTTTTCATTACTATTTCTCATAAATGTGAATAAAAAAACATCTGATAACTTAATATTACTTAAATTCCACTGGGTGTAGCTTAATACGATTTCTATATGTCTACACCCATATACTGCTGTGTTATGAGGGGTATAATTTATAATATCATGGTAGACCAGCTACACAATCAACCCTTCCCAAAATATCATGTGAGAGTGGGTATTGAGGTAGGTTATGATCCGACTGTTATGTTTCTTGTTCCACATGATGATCCAAATATTATAACTATAAGGCCCTAGCCTTAAACAATACTTAATCTTGAGATATTTCAAGAATACACATTGAGGATCTTTTTAGGTTTAGAGTTTTAGAGAATTAGATCATAAAACATGCATTACATTCCACATTTAAACAAAGTGGTTACATAAAAGATAGTATTCATTTTTTCCATCAACGGAAACATATTTAAAATAAAACATGGATTCTTTCTTAACACTTCCTTGACACTATCATCATATCATGAACATTTCCCTTGACCTGTGAAAAAACATTTCAAAAAGTTGGGATGAGCATAAAAAGATCAGTAAGGGATATAAAAATATGGAAAGGAAACATGAGTACATGTATACATAAGAATCAATGAAATCATACTTTACCCATAAAACATAATCACTTTAACATACCTCATCAAATCATGAATAAATCATAAAATCATAAGGCATAAAAGGTAACTTGAGGCATTCATAACATTCTTACGTAGGGAGTAACCCTCTTGGTTACGTTTGGAATACCCATCACAGTATATTTCGTAAATCTCTTTGGAGAAACCTTAACGTTTAACTCCCTTGCGTTACCCAATGCATTGGAGATCTATATCAGGCTCACCCACCCTTATTTTATCACATAACCACCTGTCTTCATAACAATGCCCAAGAACCATAACATAATCATATTACATAAAACATGCATAAAGGAAACATAAAATTTCCACATTTCAATCACAAGATATCAAAACCACACATTGATATAATAAAAACATTTTGAAAACCATTTTCAATACCAAAAATAAAATAAAAGTAAAACATGGTATTTATTTTTCATTTTAAAAAAAAGTTATGGCTTGTAGAGGAAGCCGAAAATCTAATAATGGTCATGGCGGCGGAGAAGTCGTTGTCGCCGCATACATACGAAAAAAAACATTCCCTTTTTCATTTAATAAACACTTTTTATAAAAAATATTCCTTTTGAATAAATGTAAAAGTAAATGGGGTTTATACACCCTATAAAAGAAAGTTGTGTATAAAACATAATATGCCTCAATAAAAGGAGATTGAGATGAAGTCCCTTACCTCGGGTCCGACTTGACTCGATCGTACTTTAATCTCCTGAATAATAAACTTGATTTAATTTCTACTTGCTTAAGAACATTTTTCAAGTTCATTATTCCTTTTATATCACTTATTACCATGTCATGAACGCTATGTAATTATTTAAGTTTATAACGGTCGTTTTAACGATCATTGGTACTTGAGTCAAAAATAAACTCTTTATAATTCCAAGTTTGTTCATGGGGTAAAATATCAATTATATACAGAATTATATTCATTATTTAGATATCATATATATCATATATATCAATTATATACATACATTTATAATATTACATATCATTTAGAGGTAAGAAATGGAATGCACCGTTCATGGAGACGGTAAGCCGTACGTACGCATGAACACTACTTCTATTTCTATTTCATATTTAATGGAATTGAAACATAATGATACATAATAGTATTATAATTCCAGTATGGTATAATATATAATATCATAAAATCTATCCTTTATACGTACCACATATTTTATTAACGAATCAAATCACTTTGAGGGGGCGGTAGTCCGCACTTCCTAAAATGAAGATATCACGTTTACCCATAATAGAAACCATAAATGTATGCCATAAATGAAAAATACAGAAGATTAAGGAAAAAATAAACATATTATATATCATATATAAATATAGTGACATCTTAATGTCCACCTTTGAAGGTGTTAAAAGAATATTGAACAATCATCGTTTCGTGAGGCAGAAATTCACCATCCACAGAAACAGTATGTTATTTAACCATTAGATGTATATGTGTGTAAGTGTAGATATAATCCTTATTATAAAAACATCCTAGTATATTGATGATACTATAGTTGTTACAAAAGAAATGGATAAAAAGAGTTTAGGGGTTGGAGAATCAAAATAAAACAAAAGAACACAAGTGAAGACATTACCTTATAATCGGGTAACTCCCTTTGGTTTGAACCAAAAGGGTTTCTTGAAGAGCTTCCTGCCTAAGGTAAGGCTTCTAGGATGAGAATAGGGATTTGTAGAGACAAAATGATCAGATCTTTTCCAAGCCAAAGGCTTGAGAGGTGTGGGTAAGGAGGTAGAGGTGTGGGCCTTTTATAAGATGAGAGGAAGGGCACTCTTGGAAAGTTATAAAATGTTACTTTATATTAAAACGAGTTTCGGATTTTAAAGATCCCAAATTGATATATTTCAATGATAAGGTGATAATAGTTCTAAATCCACCCATTCAATTGTTTTTTGACATGTTTAGGTCTTATATTTTACATTATCTTTTAATTTTATTTAAATCGTTAAATAATGAGGTAATCGCTGCATCATCATGATGTCATAAATAATTTAATTTATTTATTGTATAAAAATTATAAAAAAATACTATTATGTAGGAAATCTTTTTATTTTTCCAATGAATATTTATTGTCAAAAATCTTACTTTTATAACCCCATGTAAAAATTGTTTTAGTAAAATAATACATGTTTGTGCCATTTTTACTTTTACTTTAAATAAAAGGAATTAATGTCATTATCTTACCCAAGTGTCTCCATGGGGTCCCAAAAATAGACCCATGGGTTGTATTGGTCGTCAATGAATCATGAAATAGGGTTAGGACAAGTTTCAAGATATTTTAATTTTATTATAATATCATTTTTACCTTAAATCACACTAATTACCTTTAATCGCGATTAATAAAACTTAAAAGTTACTTTTCATCAAAAATTATTTTCATCCCATTGAACCACATTTTACTTAATAATTAAAATCATTTATATTGGATTTTTTAAATTCAAATCACAGAAGTGGTAAAGTTCCATTTAAACGAAAAATTAGTTTTTGTAACTACCACTTTGTGGTTTCACTATTCATCAAAAATTAAGGTTTTTCAAAAAAAATACCAAAAATTCACCCTAAGATATATTTGATATTCCAAATTCAAAAATTATGTCTATTTTACCAAATTCATAACATAGAAGTTGCATTAATTAATTTTATAATTAAATCCCGCTGTCAAAACAAATAGCGTGTTTTTAAGAAACAATATCTATCAAAAGATTGACACTCGTTTATGTCCAATCTCAAAGTGATATTAATTACAATGACCACCATTGGATTAAATGGTAAAATTATATTCTAATTTAACTTTAAAACCAATTAAAAAGATAATCTAACTATATAAATAAATTAGATTAAAAATAGGTTTTGAATTAAAATACAACAATTTTCACTATTCATTAAAAAATGTACATTATTAGAAAAATACCATAAATTTATCCAAAGTAAATTTCAATGTCCCAATCATAAATAATAAGTTTATTTTGAAAAATATAGCTTATAAAATTTTCAAAAGTTATATTTAAAAATGGTTCACCATCAAAAGGCGGTAAAACAATCTTTTTAAAATATTAGATTATTCCATGATTAAGATTGGATTTATTCTCATTTTAAGCCTCTAAAACACTATCTAATTCATAAATAGACATAGATAAGAATTTATATTATTCATTACTTAATTGGGATGTTACATCCTTCCCCCCTTTAGAAAAATGCGTCCCCGCAATTTATTTACTTATCGAATAAGTGGGGGTATTTATCCCTCATTGCATTTTCAGATTCTCATGTTGCCTCTTCACTCATGTGGTTCTTACACAAAAACTTTACTTGATGAATCACCTTATTCCACAACACTTTCTCCCTATGATCAATAATCTGAACCGGTTGTTCCTCATAAGATATATTCTCTTCCAACTGGACTACCTTTGGACTCAAAACATGAGATGGATCTGGCATTTACTTCATTAACATTGAAACATGAAAACATTGTGTACCTGAGATAAACTCGGTGGTAAAGCCACTCGGTATACAACTGATCCAACTCTCTCAAAAATTTCATATGGTCCAATGAACCTTGGACTCAGCTTTCCTTTCTTACCAAATCACATCAAACTTTTCCATGGTGATACTTTGAGAAAAACATGATCACCTACCTCAAAAGAGATATCCTTCCTCTTGTTGTCCGCATAACTCTTCTATCTGCTCTGAGCCATTATCATGTGTCTCTGTATCATCTGAACATTTTCTGCCAACTCTTCTACCAATTATGGTCCCATCAACTTTCTTTCACACACTTCATCCAAGAAAGCTGGAGTTCGACACCGCTTCCCATATAATGCCTCAAATGGTGCCATCTGTATACTGGAATGAGAACTGTTATTATAAGAAAACTCAACTAAAGAAATATGTTGGTCCCAACTTCCCTGATAATCCATCGAACAAGCACGTATCATATCCTCCAAAGTCTGGATTGTTTGTTCTGACTTCCCATTTGATTGAGGATGAAAAGCTGTACTAAAATTTAATTCAGTACCCAACGAATTCTGAAGGCCATTCCAAAAGTTAGAAGTAAACATGGGATCACGATCAGATACAATGGAGAGGGGAACTCCATGAAACCTGACTATCTCGATAATATACAGTCGAGAAAGTTTATCTAGAGATAAAGTATCTCGAATAGGAAGGAAATGAGTAGATTTAGTCAAGCGATCAACAATAACCCAGATTGCATTATTACCTTGAGGTGTCTTCAGCAATCCCACAATGAAGTCTATGGATATATTTTACCATTTCCATTATGGAACTGGTAAAGGATGAATCATCCCTTTTGGTAACTACCACCCTTCTTTAACCTATTGACAACTCAAACACTTCACAGTAAAATCAACAATATCTCTTTTCATTCCGTCCCACTAGTAATACTCTCGAAGATCTCTATACATCTTAGTACTGCCTGGATGAACTGAAAACGGAGAACTATGAGCTTCACATAACAACTCTCTCTTCAACTATGAATCACAAGGCACACACAATCTCTTCCCAAATCTCAAAACACAATCATTATCAATGTTGAATTCAGGAAACTTACCCTTCTGAACCAGCTCTACCCTTTTCTACAACTCACTATCTTACTTCTGTGCTTGCTTAATTCTGTATGATAGAGAAGATTTCACTGATACCTGAAACAAAATAGAAGGACATCCTGAACCAACAACTTCTATGCCAAAGTTCATCAAATCCTTAACCAAAGGATCACATTCCAAACACAACATTTTTAATGAAGCATTACTTTTTCGACTCAAAGAATCAGCCAGTTTATTTTCTTTTCCCGGATGGTAATGAATTGTACAATCATAATCCTTGATTAATTCTAGCCATATCCTCTGTCTCATGTTCAATTATTTCTAAGTGAATATATACTTTAAACTTTTGTGATTGGTATATATTTCACACTTTACTCCATACAAATGATGCCTCCAAATTTTCAAAGCAAAAACAACAGCAGCTAATTCCAAATCATGTGTAGGGTAATTTAACTCATGAGTTTTCAACTGACGTGAAGCATAATCAATTACCTGATCATTATGGATTAGGATGCAACCAAATCCTTTCAATGAAGAATCACTTTAGATAACAAACTCCCCATTCCTGGAAGGTAGTTCCAAAACAGGATCATTCACCAATCTTCTTTTCAGTTCTTGAAAACAATCATCACATTCTTTTGTCCAGATAAACTTAACACCCTTCTGAGTTAACTTAGTCATTGGACTAGATAACCGGGAAAAATTTCTAACAAACCTTCGGGAATAGCCTACCAAACCAAGGAAGCTACGAATCTCAGTAACATTTGTGGGTCTTGGCCATTCTTCAACAACCTTTGTTTTTGTAGGATCAACAGTTATCCCATCTTTAGAAACAATGTGACCAAGGAATGAAATTTGTTGCAACCAGAACTCACACTTACTGAATTTCCCATACAATTTATTTTCTTTTAAGGTTTTCAGAATAACCCTTAAATGTCTTTCCTTCTCCTCTTTACTTTTATAAAACACCAAAATATCATCAATGAAAACAACCACAAACTTATCCATAAACTCATGGAAAATTCTATTCATTAAGTCCATGAATACAGCAGGTGCATTGGTTAGCCGAAAAGGCATTACTACAAATTCATAATGGCCATATCTTGTACGAAATGCAGTCTTCGGAACATCTGATTCCTTTACCTTCAACTGATGGTACCCCGATATCAGGTCAATCTTTGAAAAATACTGAGCTCCCTGGAGCTGATCAAACAAATCATCGATATGAGGAAAAGGATATTTGTTCTTAACAGTGATGTTATTCAAGGCTCTATAATCAATGCAAAGCCTCATAGAACCATCTTTCTTTTTAACAAATAAATCAAGAGTACCCCATGGTGATGTGCTAGGTCGAATGAAACCTTTCCTTAATAAATCTTGCAATTTCTCCTTCAACTCTAAAAGTTCAATTTGAGCCATTCGATAAGGGGGTTTGAAATTGGCTTCGCATCAGGAACTAAGTAAACAATAAATTCAACTTCTTAATCTGGTATTATTCTAAGAAACTCATCAGGAAAAACATCATGACACTCATTTACCACTGGCACATCATTAATCTGAACAGTTCCTTTATTTTCAACAATATGTGCAAGGTAACATTCATTTCCATCTTTTACAAGTTTCTCGGCCTCTTGATATGTTATCAACAGTAAGGGTTCATTCTTGTACACAAACTGAAATTCTTTCTGAAAAGAAACTTCTTTAGCTCTACAGTCAATCTTAGCATGGTAAATAGAGATCCAATCCATACCCAGGATAACATCAAACACTACGAGAGGTAAAACAATAAGGTTTGCAAGTAGGATATTTCCACGGATAAGGATAAGAAGATTCTTATAAATTCTTTTTGCCTCAACATTTCCCCCAGGTGTTTTTACCACAAGTTCTGGAGTCATTTCTTGAGATGGTATTCTCATTTTACTAGAAACGTTTTCAGAGATGAAGGAATGTGTAGACCCTGAATCAAACAACGCACTGGCATAATCTGAAAAAACAAACAAAGTACCTGATACCACTTCATTTGATGGCCAAACATCTATTGAAGTAGTTGTAAAGGATTTCACCACCCCTTTCTGCTTGTAGTCTAACTGCTTCCCATCACTCGAGTTCTTTGTCGTACACTCGTTTGCATAGTGACCCATCTCATTGCACTTAAAACATTTTAATAAATGTAAATCAAATTTTTTCTTACCATCACCTTGATCTTTTCCAGTGCAATCACGATCCTTATGTCCCATATTACCACATCGGTAGCATTTTCTGGAATTCAGAATACATTCCCCAGCATGCCTTTTACCACATTTATCACAAACTGGAAACTTAGTTTTCTTACCATCAGACTTTTTTGAATAATTCTTCCCTTTATCATGCCACCTTGGTCTCTTCTTCTATTGGTTGTTATAGAACACTTGATCATCAGCAAACTCCATTCTCACCTTCTCAACACATCGAACAAGCTTTTCATAACCTTTGAACTCACGAGAAGCTAATGCCCTTCGATATTTTGGCTTTAATCCTGAGTAAAAACGATTGATTTTACTATCAAGGTCTCGGATAAAATTTGGAGCATACCTTGCCAATCGAGTGAACCTTTATTCATAAGCATCCACTGAGTATTCCTCTTGCCTCAATTCCAAGAATTTTTTTTCCTTCCTAAGTCGAACAGCCTTAGGAAAATACTTCTCAAGACACATACCTTTGAATTCATCCCATTCGAGAGCATAAATCTCATCAGCGTCCCTAATATTTTTAACCATCGACCACCACTGATCTGCTTCACCCTCCAAACGGTAAATAGAAAGACTAACCTTTTGATTGTCTGAACACCCAATGACATCAAAAATCTTCTCCAGTGCTTTAATCCACCATTCAGCTAGCACAGTGTCAGATGATCCTCTGAATGATGGGGGATGTTGCCTCATGAAATGTTCCACCACTAACATGTTCCTCTGTGGTTGATCTGGCTAATATCGTGCATGGATACCACCACCATTTATCTCTTGAGTCAACTGCGCCATTACTGCAACAAACTGTTCAATTCCATTTCCAACCATCTCAGGATGCTGATTCGGAAGGTCATTTCCTTCTGTATGCCTTCCTAGCACTGCTTCCAAGTTTCCTCTGCAGAAAACCATTCTGAACAAACATGTCTTAGATGAAGCAACATGGTAATCTTAAAATTCTATATCATTTAAATTTTACCATAAAAAAATATTTTTGGATAATAATTTAATAGAATTCTAACTCCTAAAGGTATCTAAACCGACCTCTGATACCAACTATAAGGCCCCATCCTTAAATATTATTTAATCTTGAGATATTTCAAGAATACACATTGAGTATCTTTTCAGGTTTAGAGTTTTAGAAAATTAGATCATAAAAGATGCATTACATTCCACATTTAAACAAAGTGGTTACATAAAAAATAGTATTCATTTTTCCCATCAACGGAAACATATTTAAAATAAAACATGGATTCTTTCTTGACACTTCCTTGACAATATCATCATATCATGTACCTTTCCCTTGACCTGTGAAAAAACATTTCAAAAACATGGGATGAGCATAAAAAGCTCAGTAAGGGATATAAAATATGGAAAGGAAACATGAGTACATGTATACATAAGAATCAATGAAATCATACTTTACCCATAAAACATAAGCACATTAACATACCTCATCAAATCATGAATAAATCATAAAAGTCATAAGACATAAAAGGTAACTTGAGGCATTCATAACATTCTTACGTAGGGAGTAACCCTCTTGGATACATTTGGAATACCCATCACATTATATTCCCTAAATCTCTTCGGAGAAACCTTAAAGTTTAACTCCTTCACGTTACCCAATGCATTGGAGAGCTATATCGGGCTCACTCGCCCTTAGTTTATCACATAACCACCCATCTTCATAATAATTCCCAAGAACCATAACATAATCGTATCACATAAAACATGCATAAATGAAACATAACATTTCCACATTTAAATCAAAAGATATCAATACCACACATTGATATAATAAAAACATTATGAAAACCATTTTCAATACCAAAATAAAATACAAGTAAAACATTGTATTTATTTTTCATTTTAAAAAAAGTTATGGCTTGTAGCGGAAGCCGAAACTCTAATAATGGTCACGGTGGTAGAGAAGTCGTTGTCGTCGTATACGTACGACAAAAAACATTCCCTTTAGTCATTTAGTAAATTCTTAGTATAAAAAAATTCCTTTTGAATAAACTTAAAATTCAAAGGTGTTTATACACCATATAAAATAAATTGTGTATAAAACATAATATACCTCAATGAAAGGAGATTGAGACGAAGTCCCTTACCTCGGGTCCGACTTGACTCGATCGTTCCTTAATCTCATGAATAATAAACTTGAGTTAATTTCTACATTCTTAAGAACCTTTTTCAAGTTCTTCATTCCTTTTATATCACTTATTACCATTTCATGAACACTATGTAATTATTTAAGTTAATGACGGTCGTTTTAACGATCATTGGTACTTGAGTCAAAAATAAACTCTTTATAATTACAAGTTTGTTCATGGGGTAAAATATCCATTATATCCGGAATTATATTCATTATGTATGTATCATATATATCATATATATCCATTATATACATGCATTTATAATATTACATAACATTTATAGGTAAGAAATTAAATGCACAGTTCATGAAGATGGTAAGTCGTACGTACACATGAACGCTACTTCCATTTCTATTTCATATTTAATGGAATTAAAACATAATGATACATAATAGTATTATAATTCCAGTATGGTATAATATATAATATCATAAAATCTATCCTTTATACATACCAAATATGGTATTAACGAATCAAATCACTTTGAGGGGGCGGTAGTCCGCACTTTCTAAAATGAAGATATCGCGTTTACCCATAATGGAAACCATAAATTTATGACATAAATGAAAAATACAGAAGCTTAAAAAAACATACAAATAATATATATCATATATAAATATTTTGACATCTTAACGGACACCTTTGAAGGTGTTAAAAGAATATTGAACAATGATCGTTTCGTGAGGCAGAAATTCACCATCCACAGATTCAGTATGTTCTTTAACCATTAGATGTAGGTGTGTGTATTTTTAGCTCGAATAATTCTTATAAAAACATACTAGTATATTTAATATACTTGAGTTGTTACAAAATAAATGAATAAAAAGAGTTTAGGGGGTTGGAGAAGAAAAATAAAACAAAATAACACAAGTTAAGACATTACCATAAAATCAGGTAACTCCCTTTGGTTTGAACCAAAAGGGTTTCTTGAAGAGCTTCCTGCCTAATTTAAGGATTCTAGGATGAGGAGAGGGATGTGGAGAGACGAAATTATTAGAGCTTGGTTGAGCCAAAGGCTTGAGAGGTGTGGGTAAGGAGGTAGAGGTGGGGGCCTTTTATAAGAGGAGAGGAGGGGCACTCATGGAAAGTTATAAAATGTTACTTTATATTAAAATGATTTTAGGATTTTAAAGGTCCCACATTGATATATTTAAAGGATAAGGTAATAAGAGTTCTAAATACACCCATCTAATATGTTTTTGACATGTGTAGGTCTTAGATTTTACATTATCTTTTCATTTTATTTAAATCGTTAAATAATTAGGTAATCGTTGCATCATCATGATGTCATAAATAATATAATTTATTTAAAGTATAAAAATTATAAAAAAAATACTATGATGTATGAAATTTTTTTATCTCTCCAATGACTATTTATAGTCAAAAATCTGACTTGTATAACCCCATGTAAAAATTGTTATAGTAAAAAAATACATGTTTGTTTTAATTTTACTTTTACATTAAATAAAAGGAATTAATGTCATTATCTTACCCAAGTGGCTCCATGGGGTCCCACAAATCGATCCATGGGTTGTCTTGGTCGTACATGACTAATACAATAGGGCTCGGACAAGTGTAAGGATATTTTAAGTTTATTATAATATCATTTTTACCTTAAATCACACTAATTACCTTTAATCGCGATTAATAAAACATAAAAGTTACTTTTCATCAAAAATTATTTTCATCCCATTGAACCACATTTTACTTAATAATGATAATCATTTATATTGGATTTTTAAAATTAAAATCATAGAAGTGGTAAAGTTCCATTTAAACGAAATATCAGTTTTTGTAACTACCAGATTGTTGTTTCACTATTCATCACAAATTAAGGTTTTTCAGAAAAATACCAAAAATTCACCCTAATATATATTTGATATTCCGAATTCAAAAATGATGTCTATTTTACCAAATTCATAACATTGAAGTTGCATTAATTAATTTTATAATTAAATCTCACTGTCAAAAGAAATAGCGTGTTTTTAAGAAACAATATTTATCAAAAGATTGACACTCGTTTATCTCCAATATAAAAGTGATATTAATTCCAATGACCACCATTGGATTAAATGGTAAAAATATATTCTAATTTCACTTTAAAACCAATTAAAAAGATAATATAACTATATAAATAAAGTATATTAAAAATATTTTTTGAGTTAAAATACAACACTTTTCATTATTCATTAAAAAATGAACATTATCAGAAAAATACCAGAAGTTTATCCCAAGTAAATTTCAATGTCGTAATCATAAAGAATAAGTTTATTTTGACAAATATAGCTTATAAAATTTTCAAAATTTAGATTTAAAAATGGTTCTCCATCAAAAGGCTGTAAAACAATCTTTTAAAAATATTAGAGTATTCCATGCTTAAGATTGAATTTATTCTCATTTTAAGCCTATAAAACACTATCTAATTAATAAATAGACATAGATAAGAATATCTATTATTCATTACTTACTTGGGATGTTACATCCTTCACCCCTTTAGAAAATTATGTCCCCGCAATTTATTTACTTATTGAATAAGTGGGGGTATTTATCCCTCATTGCATTTTCAGATTCTCATGTTCCATCTTCACTCATGTGGTTCTTCCACAAAAACATTACTTGATGAATCAACTTATTCTGCAACACTTTCTCCCTGTGATCAAGAATCTGAACCAGTTATTCCTCATAAGATAGATTCTCTTCCAACTGAACTACCTCTGGTCTCATAACATGAGATGGATCTGGCATGTACTTCCTTAACATTGAAACATGAAAAACATTGTGTACCTAAGATAAACTCGGAGGTAAAGCCACTCGGTATGAAACTGATCCAACTCTCTCAAGAATTTCATATGGTCCAATGAACCTTGGACTCAGCTTTCCTTTCTTACCAAATCACATCACACTTTTCCATGGTGATACTTTGAGAAAAACATGATCACCTACCTCAAAAGAGAGATCCTTCCTCCTGTTGTCTACATAACTCTTCTTCCTACTCAGAGCCATTCTCATGTGTCTCCATATCATCTGAACTTTTTCTACCGAATCTTCTACCAATTCCGGTCCCATCAACTTTATTTCACCCACTTCATCCCAGAAAGATGGAGTTCGACACCGCTTCCTATATAATGCCTCAAATGGTGCCATCTGTATACTGGAATGAAAACTGTTATTATAAGAATACTCAACTAAAGAAAGATGTTGGCCCCAACTTCCCTGATAATCCATAAAACAAGCACGTAGCATATCCTCCAAAGTCTGGATTGTTCGTTCTGACTGCCCATCTGATTGAGGATGAAAAGCTGTACTAAAATTTAATTCAGTACCCAACGACTTCTGATGGCCTTTCCAATAGTTAGAAGTAAACCTGGGATCATGATCGGATACAATGGAGAGGGGAACTCCATGCAACCTGAATATCTCTTTAAGATACAATCGAGAAAGTTGATCTAGAGGGAAAGTATCTTGAATAGGAAGGAAATGAGCAGATTTAGTCAAGCGATCAACAATAACCCAGATTGCACTATTACCTCGAGGGGTCTTCGGCAATCCCACAACGAAGTCCATGGATATATTTTCTCATTTACACTATGGCACTGGTAGAGGCTGAAGCATCTCTTTTGGTAACTGCCGCTCTTCTTTAACCTGTTGACAAGTCAAACACTTCATTGTAAAATCAGCAATATCTCTTTTCATTCTGTCCAACCAGTAATACTCCCGAAGATCTCTATACATCTTAGTACTGCCTGGATGAACTGAAAACGGAGAACTATGAGCTTCACATAACAACTCTCTCTTAAACTGTGAATCACAAGGCACCCACAATCACTTCCCAAATATCAAAACACAATCATTATCAATGTTGAATTCGGGCAACTTACCCTTCTGAACTAGCTCTACCCTTTTCTGCAACTCACTGTCTTGCTTCTGTGCTTACTTAATTCTGTCTGATAGAGAATATATCACTGATACCTGAAACAAAACAGAAGTACATCCTGCACCAACAACTTCTATGCCAAAGATCATCAAATCCTTAACCAAAGGATCACGTTCCGAATGCAACATTGTTAATAAAGCATTACTTTTTCAACTCATAGCATCAGCCACTTTATTTTCTTTTCCCGTATGGTAATGAATTGTACAATAATAATCCTTGATTAATTCTAGCCATCTCCTCTGTCTCATGTTCAATTATTTCTAAGTGAATATATACTTTAAACTTTTGTGATCGGTATATATTTGACACTTTACTCCATACAAATGATGCCTCCAAATTTTTAAAGCAAAAACAATAGCAGCTAATTCCAAATCATGTGTAGGGTAATTTACCTCATGAGTTTTCAACTAACGTGAAGCATAAGAAATTACATGATCATTCTGCATTAGGATGCAACCAATTCCTTTCAATGAAGCATCACTGTATATAACAAACTCCCCATTCCTGGAAGGAAGTTCCAAAACTGGAGCATTTACCAATCTTCTTTTCAGTTCCTGAAAACAATCATCACATTATTTTGTCCAGATAAACTTAACACACTTCCGAGTTAGCTTAGTCATTGGACTAGATAACCGGGAAAAAATTTTAACAAACCTTCGGTAATAGCCTGTCAAACCAAGGAAGCTACGAATCTTAGTTACATTTGTGGGTCTTGGCCATTCTTCAACAACCTTTGTTTTTGCAAGATCAATAGTTATCCCATCTTTAGAAACAATGTGACCAAGGAAAGAAATTTTTTTCAACCAGAACTCACACTTACTAAATTTCCCATACAATTTCTTTTCTTTTAAGGTTTACAAAATAACACTTAAATGTCTTTCATGCTCCTATTTACTTTTAGAAAACACAAAAATATCATCAATGAAAACAACCACAAACTTATCCAAGAACTCATGGAAAATTCTATTCGTTATGTCCATAAATACAGCAGGTGCATTGGTTAGCCCAAAAGGCATTACTACAAATTCATAATGGCCATATCTTGTACGAAATGTGGTCTTTGGAACATCTGCTTCCTTTACCTTCAACTGATGGTACCCCGATCTCAGGTCAATCTTTGAAAAATACTGAGCTCCCTGGATATGATCAAACAAATCATTGATATGAGGCAAAGGATATTTGTTCTTAATAGTGATGTTATTCAAGGCTCTATAATCAATGAAAAGTCTCATAGAACCGTCTTTCTTTTTAACAAATAAAACAAGAGCACCCCATGGTGATGTGCTAGGTCTAATGAAACCTTTCTCTAATAAATCTTGTAATTTCTCCTTCAACTCTAAAAGTTAAATTTGAGACATTCAATAAGGGGGTTTTGAAATTGGCTTAGCATCAGGAACTAAGTCAACAGTAAATTCAACTTCCCGATATGGTATTATTCCAGACAACTCATCAGGAAAAACATCAGGATACTCATTTACCATTGGCACATCATTAATCTGAACAGTTCCTTTGTTTTCAAAAATATGTGCAAGGTAACATTCATTTCCATCTTTTACAAGTTTCTCGGCCTCTTGATATGTTATCAATAGTAAGGGTTAATTCTTGTACACAAACTAAAAGTCTTCCTAAAAAGAAACTTCTTTAGCTCTATAGTCAATCTTAGCATGGTAAATAGAGATCCAATCCATACCCAGGATAACATCAAACTCTTCTAGAGGTAAAAAATAAGGTTTTCAAGTAGGTTCTTTCCATAGATAAGGATAGGAAGATTCTTATAAATTATTTTTGCCTCAACATTTCCCCCAGGTGTTTATACCACAAGTTCAGGAGTCATTTCTTGAGATGGTATTCCCATTTTACTAGAATAGTTTTCCGAGATGAAGGAATGTGTAGACCCTGAATCAAACAACACACTGGCATAATCTGAAAAAACAAACAAAGTACCTGATACCACTTCATTTGATGGCCCCACATCTGTTGAAGTAGTTGCAAAGGATTTCACCACCCTTTTCTACTTGTAGTCTAACTGCTTCCCATCACACATGCTCTTTGTCGTACACACATTTTCATAGTGACCCATCTCATTGCACTTAAAACATTTCACTAAATGTAAATCGAATTTGTTCTTACCATCACCTTGATCTTGTCCAGTGAAATCACGAGCCTTATGTCCCATCTTAATACATCGGTAGCACTTTCCAGAATTCAGAATACATTCCTCAGCATGCCTTTTACAACATTTATCACACACTGGAAACTTAGTTTTCTTACCATCAGACTTTTTTGAATAATTATTCCCTTTCTCATGACACCTTGGTCTCTTCTTCTGTTGGTTGTTATAGAACACTTGATCATCAGCAAACTCCATTTCCACCTTCTCAGCACATCGAACAATCTTTTCATAACTTTTGAACTCACGAGAAGCTAATTCCCTTCGATATTTTGGCTTTAATCCTGAGTAAAAATGATTGATTTTACTATCAAGGTATCGGATAAAATTTGGAGCATACCTTGCCAATCGAGTGAACCTTTATTCATAAGGAGCCACTGAGTCTTCCTCTTGCCTCAATTCCAAGAATTGTTTTTACATACTAAGTTGAACAGCCTTAGGAAAATACTTCTCAAGAAACATACCTTTGAATTCATCCCAGTCGAGAGAATCAATCTCATCAGCGTCCCTGATACTTTTAACCATCGACCACCACTGATCTGATTCACCCTCCAAACGGTAAATAGCAAGACTAACCTTTTGATTGTCTGAACACCCCATGACATCAAAAATCTTCTCCAGTGCTTTAATACACCCTTCAGCTAGCACAGGGTTAGATGATCCTCTGAATGATGGGGGATGTTGCCTCATGAAATGTTCCACCACTGACATGTTCCTCTGTGGTTGATCTGGCTGATCTCGTGCATGGATACCACCACCATTTATCACTTGAGTCAACTGCGTCATTACTGCAACAAACTGTTCAGTTCCAATTCCGAGCATCTCAGGATTCTGATTCGGAAGTTCATTTCCTTATATATGCCTTCCTAGCACTGCTTCCCTGTTTCCTCTGCGGATAACCATTCTAAACAAACATGTCTTAGATTAAGCAACACGGTAATCTTCAAATGCTATATCATTTCAATTTGTCCATAAAAAAATATTTTTGGATAATAATTTAATAGAATTATAACTCCTAAAGTTATCTAAACCGACCTCTCATACCAACTATAAGGCCCCAGCCTTAAACATTACTTAATGTTGAGATATTTAAAGAATAAACATTGAAGATCTTTTTAGGTTTAGAGTTTTAGAGAATTAGATCATAAAACATGCATTACATTCCACATTTAAACAAAGTGGTTACATAAAAGATAGTATTCATTTTTCCCATCAACGGAAACATATTTAAAATAAAACATGGATTCTTTCTTGACACTTCCTTAACACTATCATCATATCATGTACCTTTCCCTTGACCTATGAAAAAACATTTCAAAAACTTGGGATGAGCGTAAAAAGCTCAGTAAGGGATATAAAAATATGGAAAGGAAACATGAGTACATGTATACATAAGAATCAATGAAATCATACTTTACCCATAAAACATAAGCACTTTAACATACCTCATCAAATAATGAATAAATCATAGAAATCATAAGACATAAAAGGTAACTTGATGCATTCATAACATTCTTACGTAGGGAGTAACCCTCTTGGTTACGGTTGGAATACCCATCACAGTATATTTCCTAAATATCTTCGAAGAAACCTTAACATTTAACTCTTTCGTGTTACCCAATGCATTGGAGAGCTATATCGGGCTCACCCACCCTTAGTTTATCACATAACCACCCATCTTCATAAAAATTCCCAAGAACCATAACATAATCGTATCACATAAAACATGCATAAAGGAAACATAACATTTCCACATTTCAATAACAATATATCAATACCACACATTGATATAATAAAAACATTATGAAAACCATTTTCAAAACCAAAATAAATGAAAAGTAAAACATGGTATTTATTTTTCATTTTAAAAAAAGTTATGGCTTGTAGAAAAAGACAAAACTCTAATAATGGTCACAGCAGCGGAGAAGTCGTTGTTGTCGCATACGTAGGAAAAAAACATTCCCTTTTTTCATTTAGTAAACGATTCGTATAAAAAAGATTCATTTTGAATAAACTTAAAAGTCAAAGGGGTTTATACACCATATAAAATAAAGTTGTGTATAAAACATAATATGCCTCAATGAAAGGAGATTGAGATGAAGTCCCTTACCTCGGGTCCGACTTGACTTGATCGTTCTTTAATCTCCTGAATAATAAACATGAGGTAATTTCTACTTTCTTAATAACCTTTTTCAATTTAATTATTCCTTTTATATCACTTATTACCATGTCATGAACACTATGTAATTATTTAAGTTAATAACGGTCGTTTTAACGATCATTGGTACTTGAGTCAAAAATAAACTCTTTATAATTGCAAGTTTGTTCATGGGGTAAAATATCCATTATATACAGAATTATATTCATTATTTAGATATCATATATATCATATATATCCATTATATATATTCATTTATAATATTACATAACATTTAGAGGTAAGAAATGAAATGCACCGTTCATGGAGACGATAAGTCGTACGTACGCATGAACTCTACTTCCATTTCTATTTAATGTTTAATGGAATTAAAACATAATGATACATAATAGTATTATAATGACAGTATGTTTTCATATATAATATCATAAAATCTATCCTTTATACGTACCACATATGGTATTAACGAATCAAATCACTTTGAGGGGTGGTAGTCCGCATTTCCTAAAATGAAGATATCGCGTTTACCCATAATGGAAACCATAAAGGTATGCCATAAATGAAAAATACATAAGCTTAAGGAAAAAATAAACATATTATATATCATATATAAATATAGTGACATCTTAATGGTCACCTTTGAAGGTGTTAAAAGAATATTGAACAATCATCGTTTCGTGAGGCAGAAATTCACCATCCACAGGAACAATATGTTCTTTAACCATTATATGTAGGTGTGTGTAAGTGTTTCTCGAATCCTTCATATTAAAAACATCCTAGTATATTAAAGATACTGTATTTGTTACAAAAGAAATCAATAAAAAGAGTTTAATGGGTTGGAGAAGCAAAATAATACAAAAGAACACAAGTGAAGACATTACCTTAAAATTGGGTAACTCCCTTTGGTTTGAACCAAAAGGGTTTCTTGAAGAGCTTCCTGCCTAAGGTAAGGCTTATAGGATGAGGAGAGGGATGTGGAGAGACAAAATGATCAGAGCTCGGCCGATCCAAAGGCTTCAGATTTTTGGGTAAGGAGGTAGAGGTGGGGGCCTTTTATAAGAGGAGAGGAGGGGCACTCTTGGAAAGTTATAAAATGTTACTTTATATTAAAATGATTTTCGAATTTTAAAGGTCCCAAATTGATATATTTCTAGGATACGGTGATAAGAGTTCGAAATCCACCCATCCAATAGGTTTTTGACATGTTTAGGTCTTAGATTTTACATTATTTTTTCATTTTATTTAAATCGTTAAATAATGAGGTAATCGATGCATCATCATGATGTCATAAATAATTTAATTTATTTAATGTATAAAAATTATAAAAAAATACTATGATGTAAGAAATTTTTTTAGTTTACCAAGGACTATTTATATTCAAAAATTAGACTTGTATAGCCCCATGTAAATTGTTTTTTAGTAAAACAATACATGTTTGTGTCATTTTTACTTTTACTTTAAATAAAAGAAATTAATGTCATTATCTTACCCAAGTGGCTCCATGGGGTCCCAGAAATTGACCCATGGTTTTTATGGGTCGGCCACGACTCATCCAATATGGTTAGGACAAGTTTCAAGATATTTTCATTTTATTATAATATCATTTTTACCTTAAATCACACTAATTACCATTAATCGTGATTAATAAAACTTAAAAGTTAATTTTCATCAAAAATTATCTTCATCCCATTGAACCAAATTTTACTTAATAATGAAAATCATTTATATTTTATTTTTTAAATTCAAATCACATAAGTGGTAAAGTTCCATTTATATGAAAAATCAGTTTTTGTAACTACCACTTTGTGGTTTCACTATTCATAAAAAATTAAGGTTTTTCAGAAAAATACCAAAAATTCACCCTAAGATATATTTGATATCCCAAATTAATAAATGATTTATATTTTACCAAATTCATAACATATAAGTTTCATTAATTATTTTTATAATTAAATCCCGCTGTCAAAACAAATATCGTGTTTTTAAGAAACAATATCTTTCCAAAGATTGACACTCGTTTATGTCCAATCTCAAAGGGATATTAATTACAATGACCACCATTGGATTAAATGGTAAAAATATATTCTAATTACACTTTAAAAACAATTAAAAAGATAATCTAACTATATAAATAAATTAGATTAAAAGAGGTTTTGAATTAAAATACAACATTTTTCACTATTCACTAAAAAATGAACATTATCAGAAAAATACCAGAAATTTATCCAAAGTAAATTTCAATGTCCCAATAATATTTAATAAGTTTATTTTGACAAATATAGCTTATAAAATTTTCAAAAGTTATATTTAAAAATGGTTCTCCATCAAAAGGCAGTAAAACAATATTTTAAAAATATTAGAGTATTCCATGCTTAAGATTGGATTTATTCTCATTTTAAGCCTCTAAAACACTATCTAATTCATAAATAGACATAGATAAGAATATATATTATTCATTACTTACTTGGTATGTTACAATAACTATCCAAGCTTCTTTTTGGTGCTTTCATATCATGGTCATCTAATCTTATAATGATACATGAGATACATCCTTAACATTTTTTTCATATGAAAAACATGTAATAGTTGATGTTAAAATGTATTAAGTGAGTTATAATATTACATATGTATAAATAGGTGGATAAAATAAAGGTAGAATCAAGAAAATTTACCGAATCAACTATGATAAAAAATGATATTCTTAGTGTACCATCTCTCTACCTGTTCCATAGAAACATTTATTAACATTATAACATCATGAATAGAACACATTTAAAGATAAAGTTATTTATTAAATTTAGCATGAAGAAGAGATATTTGTATTTTCCTATGTTGATGGAATTGGTCTCAAGACTCTAAATGATAATCTCAAGCATGAATGGTTGGGCGTCTCGATTGTGAATACACACATTAGAAACATTTTCATAATATGTTTTTCCAAACAGTGAGCTAAATATGTTTATTAAAGTTAATAACTATTAATATTTTGTATATTCATTTACAGTTCAACTATTTAATGTGACGATCATACAAAGCATGATTTAGATTCCTTAAACCCTGTTTCATTTCTACAACATAAATTTCTTTGGATAAGGAATAAATTTATAAGAAAAGAGACGAGTTACTCTAAGAATTTAATAGAAAAGTATGAGACGAAAAAATATTTTTGCTTCCAATAATGAAATGGTAAAAATATACGATCTAATCACGTCAAAAATATTTTTAATTTTTCCACTAATTAATTGTTGTTTTTTATTTTGAAGCACTAGATACTGATATAAGACAACATAGACAACCTGATTATTTATTTTTCTGATTCAATGGATGGACTCTCAACCAACCGACCACACATGATGTTTACTATGAATATGTAATACAGTAAAATAAATATTTTATAGATATACTTCTAATTATATGTTTAGTCTGTGTTTTAATGAGAATTTTTTATGATAGGGTGGTCCTTAAATATAGGCTAAATCATGGAATGAGGTCGGCGTTTTAAAAGCTAAAACCCATCTATTATTGCAAATGAAAAAAATTAATGTATATATATAGAAATATTTAACAATATATAAAATTCAAAACAATTTACTTATTTTGTTCAATGTTTCAAAATTTTCTTAAATAAGATAATGAAATAGATTTTGATTATTATGTTTACAAATTTATGAGACAAATCATACATCATGAAAAAGCCAACACCCCCTATAGGTAATTTCCAAGCATAATTACCATTTCGTTATCTATATTTCATAATCATTTGTTTGTTTATATTTTCCTTGTACTATCATGATTTCCGATGAAAGAGTTATTCAAAAGAAGAAATCAATTTTTTATATATTCATGGGAATCATACTTTTTATCATAATGTATTAAGACAACAAATTTAGTTGATTAAATTCTATTTTTTTGATTTAGTATGAGTTATTCCCATCAAAAAATATATGGGGTTTCAAGCAGTAGTGTCAGAATACATATATATTATTCTTCTTATATTTCTCTAGGAGAATATTAATTGAGGAAATCAATTTGTTTATAATTTATGACCTTCAAACAATAATTTTTTTTGTAAAAAAAATAGGAGGTGGTGGAGGCTAAGGAAAAGGCAGAGGCAGAGGTGGAGGTCAAGGTGACGGAAAAGTAGGAGTCGGAGACCAACATAGAGGAGGAGGTAGAGGCAAAGACTGAGGTGGATACTAACGCGGAGGATGATAATAAGTACTATATTGAAAATAAAATTGTTGGGAAATGAAGTAGAATAAATATCATACCATGATTTTGTTTGAGAATAATTGTTTAAAAGTTCACACAAGACTTGTCACAGAAGATAAGATCCATTGTGCATCTTTCCAGTTTAAAATGGAATTTTAGTAAAAAATAGACCTAGCATACTCAAAACTGAAAAAATGATTTAATATTGTTTTGATACATTAGGGAAATGATTCACGAGTCATTTGGGATTTTTATAATTCAGAAGAACTGAATATGATGCACTGTGTGACCGGTATGACTCCAAGTGCGTCTTTTTTTTCAAAACTGACATTTATTTTAATAATAAAGAAATCTGACATACTCAAAACTGAGAAAAAATAGTCCTTTTTCGATACTTTATGAAAATGATCCCTGAGTCATTTGGGAGGTGTATCATTCAGCCACACCTCAATCTGACTCACAGTGTGACCAGTATGACTCCATGTGCATCATTTTTTATTCGAAACTGATATTAATGTTAATCCTAAAAACAACTAACATACTCAAAACAATGAAAATACATTCAGATTATTTTGGTACTCTAGGAAAATGATCCATACATCATTTTTGATGTGTAGGGATCAACCACACCGCAATTAGATGCAAAATATGACCGGTTTGACTCCAAGTGCATCTTTTTTAGTCAAAAGTGACTTTCATTTTAATAAATAAAACAAATGAAATACTGAAAACAAATAAGACACATTACTATTGTTTTGATATATTATTAAAATGATCCATGAGTCATTTGAGATGTTTAGAATTAATCCCCACATCAATCTGATTCATAGTGTGACTGGTATGACTGCAAGTGCATCTTTTTTATTCAAAATTGACATTCATTTCTATAAAAAAACCAAATTGCATACTCAAAACCAAGAAAATGAATTGATATTGTTTTGGTACTTTGGGGAAATGATATATATGTCATTTCTGACAAGTAGGGATCAACCAAACCTCAATATGATGCACAGTGTGGCCGGTATGACTCCAAGTGCAACTTTTTCTTTAAAACAGACATTAATTTTAATAAAAAAACAAATGACATACTCAAAACCAAGCCAAAACATTATGATGGTTTTGAACCTTTAGTACAACAATTCATGAGTCATTTGAGATGTGTAAAATTCAACCGCACCTGAATCCGACATACACTATGACCAGTGTGACTCCAAGTGCATATTTTTTATTTAAAAATGATATTAATATTAATAAAAAATAACTAACATACTAAAAATTGAGCAAACACATTCATATTGTTTTTTTACTTTATGAAACTGATTTATACATCATTTTAGACATTTAGGGATCAACTGCACCTCAATGTGATGCACAATGTCACCGGTAAGTGCATCTTTTTATTCAAAAGTGACATTAATTTTAATAAAAAAAACAACTAACATACTAAAAATTGAGAAAATACATTATTATTGTTTCTATACTTTAGGAAAACTATCCATGAGTAATTTGAGACATATATCATTCAACCACATGTCAGTCCGACTCACGATGTGACCAGTATGACTATAAGTGCTCTTTTTTATTCGAAATTGATATTAGTTTTAATAAAAAAACAATTAACATACTCAAAACCGAGGAAAAAAATTCATATTATTTTTTTACTCTAATAAAATGATCCATACATCAATTTTGATAGGTAGAGATCATCCATAGGTAAATCTGACGTACGGTGTGATCAGTATGACTTCATGTGTGTCTTTTTATTCAAAATGACATTAATTTTAATAAAAAAACAAATGACATACTCCAAACCAATAAAACACTTTTATATTGTTTTGATACCTTTTGAAAACAACACATGAGTCATTTGGGATGCGTATCATTCATACACACCTCAATCTCACACACAGTGTGACCGTTATGACTCCAAGTGCGTCTTTTTTATTCAAAACTGACATTCATTTTAATAGAAAAACAACTCACATACTCAAAACCAATAAAACGAATTCATATTGTTTTGGTAATTTAGGAAAAAGATCCATACATCATTTTTGACATGTAGTGATAAGACACTCCTCAATTCGATACACGATGTGACCGGTATGACTCCAAGTGCGTCTTTTTTTCCAAAACTGACATTAATTTTAATTAAAAAACTAATAAAATACTTAAAACATAGAAAACACATTCCGATTGTTTTTATACTTTCAGAAAATGATTCAAGAGTTGTTTGGGACATGTATCATTTGGCCACACCTCAATCCAATGAACGGTTTGACCGATATGACTCCAAGTGTGTCTTTTTTATTCAAAACTGCAATACACAAAACTGATAAATGCATTCATATTGTTTTGGTACTTTAGGAAAATGATCCATACATAATTTTTCTATGTAAGGATTACCCACAACTCATTATTATTCACAATGTTACCGGTATGACTCTAAGGGAGTCTATATATTCAAAACTGACATTAATTTTAATCAAACAAAAAACAACTGACATACTCAAAACTGAGAAAACACATTTCAATTGTTTTGATATTTTGAAATACAATTAATGAGTCATGTGGTACATATAGGATTCATCCTCACCTCAATTTGACACATGGTGTGACTAGTATGATAATAACTGCTTCTTTTTTATTTGAAACTGAAAATAATGTTAATAAAAAAACAAACAACATACTCAAAACCGAAAAAATGTATTCATATTGTTTTTTTAATTTGGGAAAATGATACATATGTCCTTTATGTTTTCTAGGGATCAACCTCACCTAAATCCAATACACATTGTGACTAGAATGACTCCATGTGTGTAATTTTTATTCAAAAGTGACATTCATTTTCATTAACGAAACAACTGATAAACTCTATACTAGTCTTTTCTTTTTCTTGTATTTCTGTTAAAAATTTTATTTAATTTAAATTCAGTATTTTTATGTTATTTTGGTAATTTTTATTGTTGTTTCTACTGATGTAGTGTGTTTTTGCAGCACACATCACCTATTTCTGGTGATGCAGTGGGTTGTTGCATCACACTACAGTTTTCACCTTTATAAATTCTTATAATGTCTATCTATATCAGCACAGTTAAAAGAGATGATAAATTATACTCTTATGAGTGCTGATAAACGCGCTGATAAAGGTTCTCTTTATCAAAGCTAAACGAAAGTAATTATTAATGGGGTTATTTATCAGTGCTTTGAAAAGTTCTGATCAATATTACCTTTATCAGTGATTTTATATGTTCTGTTAAATCTCCACATTGTTAGTTCTTTTTTTTCATTGATAAAAGTAATTGACTTTTAATTGCTCTAAGGTCATCAGTGCTTCTCTAGCACTGATAAAAGCTTATTATAGCACTTTTAAAAGCATTTTTTGTAGTAGTGAGGGTATGTGGTTAGAGGTGTGGAGTTTTGGAATTTAGAAAAACTCTAATTTATATTTATACATTCAATTTTTTACACTGGATGTAAATATAGATTCCTATATGTCTTTCCCGGGACCTGTCCTCAGGGCCTGATGAGATGTGATATTTATATAGTGGAGACCTATAAAATATTTATGGGATCTAAATTTGGGACTTATATCATATTATTATGATATGGATTAGACTATTCTTCCACAATGGTTTCTCAATGTCACCTAGGATATAGCTGTTAAGATATATGAAAAATTATCAGAATGCTAGGATTAGACCTTAGGTCTACATCGAACGCCTTGAACACCTCAGGTCTCTAGGACACCTTGTATGTCTAGGATCCATACATACATGTTTAATGGTTTATTTATGAAATCTATTATTAGGACATGATTCCTAATTCATCCATAGGATCAGACCAGTTGATTCTATTGAAGATTATTGTTCTTAATCAGGATTCCCTGGATACTTGGGATCTAGTTGGTTGGTATGGTGACATAGATGATGACCTTAGGGTTGATGACTGCTCGATATTATGTTTATTAGCTTCGATCCATTTGGGATATGGGAGTTTGGTGAGATCCCTAGGATTCCCAATATCTAGCTGCTAATCTATATATGATCACTTTTTTGGTTGTTCAAGACTGAATATAAGGGAATCCAATGTTTAACTAGGATCTAGTATTTATATCGAGGAATGAACATCACGATGTTCTTAGAGACACCTTGATAATGAATGATGCTGGTATGATTGATCAGGTACATGGGCCAAAGGATCAACACCAGTTACTAGTAATAGGAGAAGACCTGGTTTCCCTAATATGTCATTTTTAGAACAATCCGAATGACGTAATTAGATACACAATGATAATTTTTAAATAAAGTAGTATAGGGTTTCTTTATTTTTCATAATAATAATTTATTTTCTTCTGATAATGTCACATTCACAAAAACTTTAGATACTATTTATATATAATACCATGTTTTTGGTTACATACTAACTTATTTACTCACACACTTTTCAGAAGTCCATATAATTGGGGTACCCAAGAAGACCTTACACTTGTTACAGGAAAAGGTGGGTTGGGGCCTCGGGATGGATGACACAGATCAAAAAGTAATATGGGTTTATAGATTGAGATTTAGTTGAGGCTCGGGGATGTGGTTCATCCTATGAAAAATTTAATTTATTCTTTTATTTTTTATTTATGTCTATATGTGATCTTCCTAGTGGGATGTAGTTTATTTATGACATTAGTTATTCTATAATTCATACCATTATTGGTTAGGATTTTTTATTTGTCCTTCATACTATGGGGTTTATATTTTATTTATGAGGCCTGGTTATTCTTTTCATTATTGGCACACTGATATAGGGGGTATAACCTCTAAACAGTTCCTCCATAAATCCATATAACTATTTCGAGGCATCTTATTTTTAGAGAGGTTTGTTTGAGGTCTAGCGTTGAACCATATCAGTTCCCTAGTTGAGAGGCCAATTGATCATATCTTCATTGGTTTGTTCCGAAGTCTAAAACATAAATTATAGTGATTTTATAATTCATTAATTCGTGGGATTTTTTTATTCGTTTCATCTCAATTTCATTCAGTACCCTAGAGTATCAGTCTGGGCACTATCAACACATATTCTCATTGGGGAATAGAGAATCGGTCTGAAACCCCATGGGTACTTGGATCATTAGTCCCTCACACATAAATCATTTTCCACATTATCATATAAATATTATAATTATATTGATGTCCTAGATCATTAGTTTGTCACCATATAAATACTCAAAGCATCAATCCATCACCCACAATTTAGTTATCGCATTATCATATAAAAAACATGGTTCCCCATTTTATTTACCATCATAACCATAATTTTTTTACTTCTATCACAAGGCATAAAATAAAAAAATCCCCCCATTAATCCATTTATCATAAATCATTATCAAACTAATTTACTCATCAAATATTGGCCAATCAACCCTTAAAATCCCATCATCAACCAAGAAATAAGTATTTAGTTTAATTCCATTAACCCATTATACCCCCTTTTAAAATTCATAAATAATCATTTCAAATGTATTGTCATGCCCATTGGTTTCCATCAAGCCCAGTCTCAAATCTTTAATGGGTCCAATGGGTTATATGAAGGGTCTCACGATCACATTGGAATAAATTCATTATATCAAATTTATAAATTAAATTTCCTAACATGGAAACTCAATGATAAAACTAAAAGATGAGATATTGATCATGACTTTAAGAATTATACCTTAGAACACCTACCTTAGGATCAATGATGAATTCTCACAAAACCCTATCCATCATTTAGATATAATATGGTTGAATTAACAAAAGTTGAAGAGATCTTGGATAAAACCTAGGATCAAGATTGAACACAAGGATATCCTTTAAAAACTATATCTACATGATCGCAAATAGGAAAAAAATACATCTTCAAAGGGGAATAATGAAAGGAGGGAGATATACCCAACTGAGGAAGAGACCACATACATAATAGGAGTCAATTTCTTCAACTTGATATTCAATTTGAAAAGGAAGGGGTTCAAGGAGCCTTAGAACCCGTTCTAGAGCCTCCAAAATTGATGAAAATCATGGTAGGTCGAATAGGGGTGATTTGGGTTATGAACTAGGGGTATAGGAATTTTTAATTGAATTTTAGGGGGTTTAATGTCCCATTTTCTTGGTTTACTAGTCGGTCCATAGGGTTTGAGAAACCATATATCCTAACCATGCTCACATACCATATGGGGTGCACAGTTACTCCTTGGTGTTCACATGTATAGATAAACCATGCACCAATCTTGAAAACCCCCTATATCCTAGGGTTCATGGTTTGAAGGGGGTGTTCACATTGTTTTCTTAAACTATGTACCCCCTTCATTTTGTTCAAAATATGGTTCAAAGTTGGGGAAAACCCCACAGTTTTCCCAAACTATGTGTCAACCATGCATAGACCCCTGAGCTTCAAAAATTCTACAAATTGACTCAAGAGAACCCCAAAATCCAAACACAACCAAGGTATGATCAAACAAGGGTAAAATGGTTCCTTAAAATAATCATGATACATATCCTAAAAGTCCAAGATCATACAATATCCCCACCTTCTAATAGGTCATCCTCAATCTATACTCCCAAGAATCAAAAATCCTTTGAGGTAAAATGGTCAAGCCACTAGGACCGTACAAATGATACTTTATACCATGTTTCCTTCTAATCATGTCCATTTTTTAATATCAATTAGAACAGTGAAACAAAAATTCCCTACAAAATATTTCTCACTGCAACACACAACATGAATCATCATCCTCTCAAAGGATGCATCAGCTTCATGCTCAACATCATCAATGTCAAACCGATGAGATGGTTCATGGTGATACTACTGAAGCAACAACATAAGAAAAAAATTTTACATAACAGTATATCGCTATGGAAGATTGTATTGATATCCGCTGTTCTAATCCTCTCTAAAATATCAAACATTCTAACAAACATTCGCACCAACATTTCATGTATCTAAATCCTGCGGTTTCTCAATCTTGGAAACACGTTAAGTAATACACTATCACCAACTTTAAACTCAATATTTCTATGATGTAAAAAAACATATTACTTTTTTGGACTCTACGCTATATCCATACATCTATAAATAAACTAGACCTATTCTAATTTCTTCTGCATGAGACTATTTCCCAAGAACTCTAACTCACCCACATCCATATAGCCTAGAGATGATCTTTAGGACCTACCATAATGTTATTCATTTTTTTCTATCTGAATTGACTCATGGAAACTATTTCTAAATGTGTACTCAACCAACACTATGTTCTCCCATGATTCACAAAATTCTATGAGGCATTCCCTCATCATGTCCTCCAAAATTTTGAATGTACACTCTGATTGGACATTTTATTGTGGGTGAAAATACATAACACACAATACATGAGTACCAGATCCCTTCTAGAATAATTTATAGAAGAAAAAAATTAATCACGGATAAATATCTAAAAATGTACTCCATGAATCCCCATGCAAATAGACTATATCTTGAACATACATATTCCTCAACTGATAGACCATGAACATTTCCCAAATTGGCAAGAAATGGGTAACTCTCATCAACCAATCAATAATCACCCATGTCAAATCATTTTTACAAGGAGTAATCTAAAGAACTACCAAAATATCCATGGTAATGTTTTACTACTTCCGTTATACAATGGAAAAAAATCTATAATAAATCACTAGGTCACTGATGCTCAACCTTCACCAACTAATAGTTGTAGTATCATGTAACAAATCATGTGATCTCTTTGTGCATTTTTAGTCACTAATTATATCAATGTAGGTCACAATAAATTTTGATCAATCCTGGATGCACCACCCACATCGATGCATGAGACTCACACATAAAATCTTCTAATATAAAAGTAGGAAAAAAGTCCCCAAACATAGATGATCTCAGTGTCATCTATAATCCGATTGGAAGGTGAATCCCCAAAATCAATGATTTATCTCAAGTAAAACCACAAAAAATACTTATACCACTTATCCCTGATTAAAATTAGAAGTATGGAATTAATCTATAAACATATGATAGTCATATTTCCTTTGACCTCTTGAACCTCTATATGAATCTCATCTAGTAAGGTCATCATATACCACTCGGAACTGGAGTCCTAGACTACTTCATTCTATGTCTTCCAGCACAAGGAATTAGTAACATTGTTTCCCCTTCTAGGCATATAGGCTAGTTCAAATTCAAAAAACTATATATTCTCAATTCATATAAACTACCAGAGAGTAAAATATCACTGATAAAAGATATAAATTGTGATTTTTTGTTCATTATTCACAAACAAAATTCTCCCAAAAGGTAATTTCATCAACACTTTAAGTCATACACCACTGCTGCTAACTCAAGATTGTGCATAGGGTAATTTTGTTTATGTGGACTCAACTTTTGTGACCCATACACCACAAATATATCTCCATAAATCAAAATTACTCCATCTAAAATCCTATATTCATTAATAAAGATGGTACACACTTCACCCAGCTCGAGTAGGATCAAAATCAGCGAGGTAATCAAACACTTATTCAACTCTAGTAAAGCATTCTCACATAACCCAAAAAATTAAAACTCGATACCCTTCTTAGTCAAACCTGGATGTTTTGATTCCAAATGGGGAAAATCATGTATAAATCTCTCATAATATCCAACCAAATACATAATACTTTAGATATCAAAAACATTCTTGTGTTCCTTTTAAGAGACAACTGCCTATACCTTCTACGGCTCAACTGACACACCTTCCTTAGAGTTTATGTAACCCATGAAATGTATATTGTCAATCTAGAATTTTCACTTTGATATATTGAAATATAGATTATTCTTTCTCAATGCACTCATGAGGATGTCAATATGTCAGCCATGGTCATCATGAGCCTTTAAGTATGCCAAAATGTGATCCACAAAAAAACAGAAATTGATCTGGGCATCAGTGTATTAATTGATTATTCAAGGACACAAAAATGCTATTATAATATTTTAGTCCAAATTTAATCAAAACAAATTATATATCCATACATAATTATGAATATAGGTTGTGTTATATAAAAAGGTCTCAATATCAACAGATGATACCGTAACATAAAATTGATTTTCTAGAACACAATAGAACCCCTCTAACTGTTCAAAAAGATCATCCATGTGTAGAAGATGATATCAGTAATTTACTATTATATGGTTAAACATCCAGTAATCGACACACAAACTTGATATCTCATCATCGTTATTAGAAGAAATAACCATAGAACCCCAAGGCAACGTACTTGGATGGATAAATCCATTATCCCTAAAATATTATAGTTGAGTATTGATCTCTTGAAAATATTTCTAGTCTATTTTATAAGGTGGAATGGAAATTGGTTTAGCTATAAGAGATAGATCATTTATGTGATCAACATATCCCTCCAGTGGTAGCTTTGAGAAGTATTCGGGAAACACATCCTCAAATTGGTATAATTTGGGATGAAAGACACAATTATTCACATCCCAATCATCCAACTGAAGACCCACAACCAAGGTGAAGAGATCCACTATTTCTGGTTGAATTATCCTTGCATGGTCTACCGAGATATCCCATTATACTAGATGAACATAACTATCACCTTGAGGATATGTAAAGGTTACAATCCTATGGTAATGTTCTACATGGTATTGGTATGAAATAAACTAATCTATACCCAAAATCATGTCAAAAACATACATCTCAAAAATTCAAATATCCCAAAGGAAATGATATGCACAAACCTCAAGGAAAACCCCTTTAATAGACATATTTCATTTCAATATACACTCAATGGTGTGTCGAACATCTTAACCACACTCAAAAATTCCACCATTGGACTCAAACCAATAAAATTTTGTGTAGATATAAAATAATGTAAGGATAATGTATCAAATAAATAATTATAAATCTTAAAATCCATAAGAACTGTACCTATGACGGTTGATGGACCATCTTCTCTATCCATAAGTGTACGATGAACTACATGCAATTGAACAACCCCTATACCTTCTGCTATAGTCAGAGTCCATTATGTTTCATACTCTGTAAATTTGGGAACTATTTCCATAATTTACCACATCCACGACCTCGACCAACACAACTAGTATTACTCCAACTACTGTATTGGTACAATGTAGAAGGTTCCCTTCACATACACTAGTTTGGTATTGTTCCTCCATCACTACCCATCTATCGTGGATTCCTATAGAACCTTTATAGAATGACTTTATTTTAAAAATATTGAAACTCTACTGGTTGTCAAGGACACTGGCTACACAAGTGACCTGGTCTATTACACTGACTGAAGAACACTCGATTACAGCTCTCTATAAATGGAACTTCCCCCTGGATACCATTTTTCCACTAATCTAGTTAACATTTTATAGTGACACTTATTTATCTTAGAATACATACCACTTGAACATCCAAAATAACACTTATCCTACACTAGAAACCTCTTTCAGGTTCCCCTAAAAATTACATCCTGATTAACCACGCCAGAGAAGTTCTTCAGCCAAAATATATTAACATGAGACATAATCTGACTGAAAATTTAATTTTTATTTCAAAAGCACTTATGAGGAAAAAGTGGGAAACTAGAATGACATCAATGACATAAACACAACCATGCCTCCACGACCAAGATCATCAAGACAAAAAAATCCACTTTAAAAGCAAGGAAAACCCCCACACAGCAACAACACCAATATGATTAGCGTCCACCTTCCCATCACTGCTCGGCTAGTTGTCCCACACAAGAATGCATGGGCCCAATACCGATGGAAAGTTTTTTACCCTCTCAAAACCTCCAATTCCCGAAGTGATTAAAAGGAGAATGCTACCTAATCTGAACATCGTCTAGAACAGTTCCTTGCAAATAAGCTGGATGTAATGACCCCATGGACCATGGCCACAGTGCCACAAGTAAACACTAAAAATTCAAGACCACAAAACCCCATCAATTCAAAGAAACATAAATCAAATAATCCTTCATCAGGTTAATCATAAGTTGTATACTTCACCCACACCTTGCACGTAGGACATCATCAGGTGAATCATACTTCAAAATAGATGATTGAACCAACCACAGATTCATCCCAAACTGCAATCATAATAAACCAAACAGAAATTTCTCTAGAACCATGGGCTTCATTGATCATCCCTGCCTTCGCTGTAGCACCACCGTCGGACCAACACACCGGTGAAAAACACGGAAGCCCTCCCAAATCCAACCAAAAAAGATGCAAAAATGAAGAAAAATCAGAACCTTCACCAGTGCGAAGGTGAAAAACCATCAAGCTTCCGAACTCCATATCACCGGAAGATCAGAACCCACCATCGCGGAACACACAAAACAACCACATGAGTAGCAAGAAACAAAACCAAACTCAAATGATAAGGAAAAATCTCCAAAATTGAATGTTAGTGACTACTCCCCTACCAGTGATGAAACAAAGAATATAAGTCTTTGAAGAAACCAATATAGTTTATAATTGTCTTCCTTCATTTGTTAAATGACATAAAAGCTTCCATACTATCACATCTCATAATCTTTAGATAAATGTTATCCATGAACTGCTCTTGGAATTATTTCTAAACAATACGCTCTAACTGATCATCTGAATCTTGAATATCCCACAAACTACTCGTATGAACTAACAAAATAAAAATATCCAACCTGAATATTTTCAAAATTGGATTCTCTAAATGATCTAGTATGTTTTGGATACACTCAATCCATAACTCAGCTACCTAAAGTCCACCATCATCTGTGAATGTTAGTGACTATAACAACCCTGTTCTTTATTTCACATTTAAACATGATTTATTACATAAATTTAACTTAATAAAACTTATAAGATAGAGAGGGATAATGTATTTTTGTATTAGGAACATTACATAACAAATTTCAACAAAAAATAAAACGTCTTTTTTTTAAACTTATTTTACATGACCATAAAATTCATTCATACTTAACCCTGTATGGGATAACCTGGGGACATACATAAGAAAAGGGTGAGCTATAAAGCCTAGTAAGGGAATAATAATTGATTAACATGAGGAAGACAATAAATTTTAGTAAATAGGTAAATCAATGGAGAACAAAAGAAACATTAACATAAAGGAATTACATATCTTGATAGTCAGAACATGGAAATGTTCCAACAACAAACAACATGATTTTAGCATGAGTCAAGGCTCATTTCACATGGATTAGCATAAGTAAAACCTCATTAAACTTGAATTATCACAAGTAATAGCTCATTAGAAAATAATTATAATGATTAAACCATCATTTAGCATGATGTACCCTGATACTAAATAATACCCAATGCATGGGAGCACTCTCAGGGTGCGCCCTTCATAAACATTTCATTTCATGCATACATGTGCCACATAGATCATATAACTTGAAATAATTAAACATAAAAATTTATTACACAAATGATGAATTTGGAATAAATAATTTTAAGTCCCCAATAAATAAGTAAATGAGCCTAATGGTGAATACCGATGATAGAGAAATGGGTATGATATTCACTAAAAATTGATTTTGGGATGGAAATCAAAGTAATATTTCAAAAGCATAACAACGTCAAAAAAATTTGTAAAATGTGTTGATGAGATTTAAAGGGGTATCTAATAATTTATTCATGAAATGGAAATTAAGTGGAGTATGTATGAACATATCACAACATTTGAATATTTAAAATGAAATACATATCATCAAAAGGAGCGCTTGATAAAAGAGGAGAGTGGAGGATCCCCTGTGAAATTTCGGCATGGTAACAGGAGTATATAAAGGAGCATGGATGGATTAATGTTATTGTAGAGGAAGATCTCATTATTTTTAAATAAAATGAAAAGTAAGGGGAGTATTTATGAACATTTATCACCATATTCAAATTAAAATTCAAATACATAACACAAAAGGAGTGCTTCATAAAAGATGGAAGAGAGAAACGCCTTACAGAATTTCGGTGTAGTAACAGATTAGGTAAGGGTCCAAATAGGAGAGTATAAATGATCCCACGTTGAAATAAAATGAAATGGATAGTAGGGAATTTATTATAATATTATTATAATATAACAAATTGAAATTAAAAATACTAATTTCAAACAAGGTTCTTCAATTGAAATGAATAGAGGAAGGTGAGGATCCTTTACCTGGATATGTGACTCCAAAGGCTTCAGAGAGGCTTATTCCGAGATTTAGGCGCCTTGGGAGGACTCTAGGGAGTAAGGTGAAGAGGGAGGTTGAGATTAAAATAGTATTAGTGAATATTAATAGGATATTGGATGGGTTTATTTAGGAATTAGGGGGATTTCATTATTATTTTGGTTTTGGACACTACACAATAAAATATTCAAAACCACAAACCATCCCATGGGGTTTCCCATGGTTTTTGGAAAAGGGGAGTGGTATAAATTATTTTATAGGGATAAAGCCCAACTATTTTAAAATAATTCTCTTGATTTTGTGGAGGTGATATATAATTTTATGGAAATAATTTTAAAAAACATGAAATATATTATATGTTTTTTAGGATTCAATAAAGATTTATAAAACAAATAAAATAAAAATAAAATTACATTATTTTAAATGAAAACATATATTTGTCTAAAGATAATTTTTATATTATTTATTACATCAATATTAATCCATTATTTATGTCATACAATAAACCATATATTTATATAATATTTAATTTTTACCCAAAAAATTTACTATCTTGGAAAATTATGAAAAATTCACTTTTGGATAATTTAGATGTCCTGATTAAAAAAATAATATTAATTTTATATGAATAATTTTTTAAATATGTGAATTCTCAATTTAAATATAAAAACTAACATTTATTGAAAATTGATTGGTTTTGACAAAAACAGTTTTTTAACCGTAATAAAAATTACATTTTACTTCATAAAAATTATTTTATCATTTATTTTTAATAAAATTAATTTAATAGTAATATTTTATTAAAATATTATTTATTTCAAAAATCCATTAATTCATCAAAATATATTTGTTAATTAAATTTGAATATTAACCAAAAATACCATTTGAGCCTTAAAAATAATTTACAAAGTAACTATAATAGAATAAAAGTATATTCATTAATATATAAAAAAATAATGTTCATAATAATAATGATATGGTCTGGATGCATATTAATTTATTACACTATCATTCACTCTAAGAGTAAGGTGTGCGATTTTGGGGCTTTCAGGGAGTTGTTCAGAAATATGGTTTGGGTCGTTATATCATTGAGCTTGAACTTATCCCATAAAAGGTTTTTCTCATGATTAAGTTGGATTTGAGCTTGGTCTTGGTCTAGGGAAAATCCCTAAAATCTTATATCTCCCATAATCTATAACAAATGGGCTTCATAGGGAACGAATATACTGGTTGATTCCATCACTTCCTTTGTCTATGTCCAAAAAATTTTCGAAAACCCTACATTTATACGAGTCATGTGATACCTATTCAATGGCTATATTATCAAAGGTAATGACATGTAATGGTTAATTAAATACAATTGGATATAATAAAAAAATAATTTCATCTGTCTTATATTTTTATAATAAATTTAATAAAAATAAATGGAATTTTATTCATAAGTGTTCTGATCGTTAAAACCTCCACCCTTAAGAAGATTCTCCCTAAAAATTTCTTTTCCCACACTAAAATAGATGGGGGTAACTCTACTTCATCACATCCTATAGTTCACACATTTATTATTCAAACCTGTGGTTTCTCCACAACACCTTGATGATGGGAATTGTCATATTTTGTAAAACGTTTCTCTATGATATAAGATCTTCATTGCCTGATCCTCCCAGTAAAGGTCATTCTCCAATGGTAACACCTCTGGATTGAGTACATGTGATGGGTCTGGGATGTAATTCTTTTAGAGGGATACATGGAATAAATCATGTACTTGAGATAGTTTTGGTGGGTGTTCTAGTTGAGGGGGCACTACTATGATGCGATCAAGGATATCAAAAGGGTCGATGTACCTTGGAATAATCTATAACTTCTTCCCAAATATTAGGAATATCTTCCATGGAGATATGCGGAAGAATAAAATGTCTCTAAAATTGAACTCTAGGTTACGTTGATGATTTTCATCACGTCTATTTTGTTGACTCTGAGAAGATTTGATGCACTGCTATATGGTTTTAACCATTTCCACTATTTCCATGACCATTTCAGGATATAGAAGTTTTAATTCCCCAAAATCATCAAAACATTCCATTATTCTCCACCTATTCTCATAAAGGGATTCAAGGGAGCAATTTGGATGATTGAATGCAAAACTATTATAGTAAGAGAACTCCACCAAAGAAGATGTTTGTACCATCCACCATTGAAGCCCATTGAAAATTCTCTTAACATGATCTAAAGTGTTAAGATAGTCTAATCAAATTAGACATCATTTTGAGGTTGATAATCCATAATGAAGTTCATCTCAATGTTTAGAGCATGTAGAATACTTTTCCAAAACCTAAAGGTGAATCTTGTATCTTGATCGAAGAAAATCAATAGCCGTACTCCATACAACCTCACCTATTCTCTAATGTATTTTCATGCAATTTAATCCACCAAGAAATTATATCGAATCGAAATAAATATTATAGTATTTTTATGAAGATCCAAAACATCCCGGATAACATTGTGTCCAATGGATGTCTTTGAAAGTATAGTGGAAAATTCCATGGTGATGCCTTCCCATTTCTCTGTCGGTATGGGTAATGGGTACATCATCCCCTCAGACTCATTTCTATCAGCCTTCACTTGATGACATATCAGGAACTTTGATGTATATTTGAATATGTTCTTCTTCATGTTATCCCACCAATAGTGCTCCCGGAGATCTCTATACATGTTTGTGTTTCGTGGGTGAATGGAGAAATTCAAACTATGTGAATTAACCAAAAGTTATTTCTTTAATTCAAGATTTGATGGACATCATAGTCTTGACCCAAATCCCACAATTCATTCTTCATTAACACTAAACTCCAAGGATTTAAATTTTATAATAGTTTCCACTTTTTTCTTTATTTCAACATTATCTTTTTGAGAATCATTTAAAATTTCCAAAAGTGAATATTGAGAAATAAATTGTGAAAGGATTGATGATGTTACATTCTTTATGATTACCATGACCATCTTCATCAAACATAAGAAGATTGGATCCTTTTAAATTCACATCAATGATATAATTTTTTGGTCTTTTATACATAGATAATCTTCCACCTTGTTTTCTTTCCCATGATGGTAGTGGATTGAGTAGTCCTAATCTTTGATGAGCTCTAACCATCATCATTGGTACATATTTAGATCTTCTAGTGTGAATATATATTTGAGACTTTTGTGATCTGTATATATTTCACACTTCTCCCAAAAAGATAATTCCACCATATTTTCAACACAAAGATCATATCTGGAAACTCAAAATCATGTGTGGGATAGTTTTTCTCAATAATGTTCAACATCCTTAAGGCATAAGAAATGAATTTTTCATTTTTAATCAACACACATCCCAATACCTTCTTTTATGCATCGCTAAAGATTATAAAAAGTTCCCCACTTGTGGGTAGGGTGAGAAAAGGGGCAGTGAGAAGCCTATTTTCAACTCCATGATGCTTTATTCACATTCATCATTCCATCAACACTTGACTCCCTTCAGATTTATCATGGTAAGAGGGTTTGACAATCATGAGAAAAGTTTATCAAATTGGAGATAATAACAGGCTAACCCATGGAAGCTACATATATTAATCACATATATTGGCCTTGGTAATCCTTCAATTGCCTTTTTCTTCGAAGGATCCATAGATTTCCCCTTTCTTATGATGATATTCCCCAATAATGAGACTTCCTTAAACCAGAACACACACTATATATACTTTGAATAGAGATTCTTCTCTCACAAGGTCTTTAGCATAGTTATTAGATACTCCTCATACCCCTTCTTGGTTTTTCAGTATATTTGATTATTGTCTGTAAATAATAAAGTTTTTTTTAAATAGTTTAAAAATACTCTATTAATCATGTATTTAAAGATTTCAGGAGCATTAGTGAGTCCTAATGTCATAACTATGAACTTATAAAGCTCGTACCTTTTATGAAAAAAAGTTACAGGGATACCATATTTCTTTACCCTCATATTGTAATATATCAATCATAGACCCCCCCGGAGAATTATTTTGCTCCATATAGTGGATCAATCAAATCATCAATTTGTGGAAAATGATACTTGTTCTTTATTGTGATTTTTTTGAGCTCATGATAATCAATGCAAAGCCGCATTTACCCATCATTCTTCTTGACAAAGAGGACCAGTGAACCCCATAATGAAGCACTTGGGTGTATAAACCCTTTATATAGATTCTATTTTAGGTATTTTTTTTATCTCCTCAAGTTCCTCACCATCCATACTATAAGGAGTCTTGGATATTGGAAATTTCCTAGGTATAAGATAAATCGAGAATTCAACATCTTTTCTAGGAGGAAGACCAGAAAATTCATCAGGAAACACATCAGTGAATTCCCTAAAAATAATAATGTCTTCCAGAATGGTTCAATATTAGAATTAATCATTTAATCCAGATATAATTGATTATCGAGAAATGATATCAATGTTTGAGATTATGGTGCTAAATAAGATTAATCATCCTCCTTGCACTTGTATAGAATCAGGGGTTAATTCACCATATGGAGAGTGATTTACCTCTTGTGGAAATTTATGTTGGATCTATATAGGGAAAGAAAATAAATGCCCATATTTGGATAAACTTCCACCAAGGAAATTATGAAAAGGTTCATCAAGAAGGTAAATCCCTAGATTGTGATAGATGAGGAGTTATATTAATGGGATGTAACAATTTTTACATTTTCCATTTTCATCGATATATCTACTTCCATTATTTATGGTATTGTTTGGATTTATCTTATTCCTGACACTTTCCACTGAGGTGCACATCATCAGGATGTGACACACTGGTTTTTTCCCCACATTCCTTATTTCTAAAGGCGGGTGACATATGTCGCTTATTCTGGGATTTTTTCTCATTGATCGAAACATGATGATGGGATGTCAATCCCCCCTTCTGTGGATTCCTCCATGGAATTCATCACATAGTCTAGGTATCCCCCATAGAATTAGGATGCTATTCATGAAACTCTTCTCAGTGTGACATCTTTGAGGACCTTGATTGATTACATTACTTCTGTCAGAACATTTCGTGGGGTCCAGTCATGGAAGCAACCTTTGGTCCGGAGAGTATTCATGTTTGGCATCACTGAAATGTATGGGTGAAGAAACACTGGTACACCTAGATCTCATACCATTATGATAAGGATTCTCGATGGCATTTAAGACCAAGTCATCCCACATTGAGTGTGGAGAATTATATGTTGAAGTCATTTCCCTGAGATTTTTCTCAGCTTCCCATGTTTACCATAGGGTATTCTACGAGTTTAATCTCTATAAGAGATGGACCAGACTGATTAGAACACTAATGGGAGTGGATCATATGGGTATATAATTAGGAGTGAGAAACTGAGAGGATTACTATATAGGTAGATCGAGATACCCAGTGAGGGATAATCTGAGGATGATTGGGTCCCGAGAGATGGAACACCATGGTTTACCTTTGGCTTGATTTCAACCTCATTGAGGCCTCCTACATACCCTGTATAGAATACATGGATCACAACCCATGTAGTTAGAGAGGTTTAATCATGTTATTTTGGTTTACATAATGGAAACATCCCAAAATCATGTTGGGGCTTACGCGTGGTTAGTGTATGACATGATCTCACCAGGATGTGATGGCCTGGGTAAAACTAGGATGAATGAGGGATGATTTGAAGGCATGGACGAGATGAATGGGATGGAACTGACATGAAGATTATGGCGATGTCAGGGTTGAATCTCAAAGAAGATTCCTGCGTATCCTAATGGATGGGAATCAAATTCCCCATAGAGCGATGGTGCGCTGATTCGCCTAAGGAGGCGGCTCATGAGAACGAATACATGGATGGGACCCGATGAAAGTAGAACCTCTAGGTGAAGGCATGGCCTTCTCAAAATACAAAGGATATGGGTGATGATCTTGAACCTTATTTAGGATTCCAATGTATACTCGTGACATGGAATCAAATTCCATGTAGTTCACAATGGTCCATATAATTGGGGCGTACACAGAGGACAACGACCTAGAGAAATACTGGGGATTATACATGGATAGTATCCCATTTCAAGAGGAACACTACTGGATAGAGGAATATAGATCATGTGTGGGGCTTGTGCATGGTTAGCTTCCCAGGAGCTAGTATAACACCACAAACTGGTGGACCAATGGGGTGAATCCCAATAAAGGGGATAGTAAAGTTTACTAGTGTTAGAGGTTGAACCTCAGGGAAGCTTCCTACCTATCTTATCTAGGTTACACGGGTCAAAACCCACATAGATCTAAATAATATAGTTTAAATTCATGTGGTATGGAAAGGGGTATACAGTTTAAAGTCATGCAGGATGAGGGTGAACCGACATGAAGTGCTCTCGACTGATGGATGATGGGCTTGAACATCAAGGAGGCTTCTTATGTACCTTTTTTCAAAGGTGGAATGGGTCAATGTCCATGTATTTCAGAATGGGGGGATTGGAGATTAAATGATAAGGAGTCCTAGAGAGGATGTCATGGTCGTTTTTTACTCTAAGATTTTTCAAGTCATGCTCGGTGTGAGAAACAAGAGGCAAAATAGACCTGACGATCACGTCATGAATGGTGATCTGTGAGGAATGGAGTGGGGATTACGCGTGGTTAGTGGCCAAGGGAGATGGGGATTGGGAATCATTCCGGGATGGAGGAATGATGATAAAGAAGTTTGTATAGACATACAAGAAGGATATGGCCATTGTACCAAAAAAAACCCCCATAAAAGGATGCCAGAGATTATGGGGAGACAACCTGAGGTGCGCATGGAGACAAAGCTTAGAGGGATTGAAAGAGTGGGAGGAAACCCATGCCCAAACCCTCTATGATACTCTTGGAACTACCAAAAATGATTCCATCATAGATTAATGTCTTGGGTCGAGGACATGGGTGCTTGGAAGTTTAACTTCTTGCATATCAGATAGATAGAATTTACTCCTCACCCCTAAGACTTACATAACCGGCCCACTTCAACCCTTAGTGAAGGGAAGGCACCATCAATTCCATGTGGATATGGGGTTGTGGAATGATCCATTTAGGACATCACATTATCATGGCTATACAAAGAAACAATATCCATTATCATGCCTATGTGGAGAAGCATGTCACAAAGCAACACAACATGAGGCACCACTCGAGGGACCATGAAATCACATCGTACGAGCCTGAATGTTGCAAGGAAGAAGGGTGTTCAATGAAAGAAATCATGGAAGGAGGTGCTTCGCAAAGAGGATGGGATTCAAGAAGTGTTTAGTCTTTGAAAAGGGAAGGGTCTTAATGAAGGAAAGGATATTCGTGAAGAGGTTCCTTTAATGGAGAAGAGCTTCACCTCAGCAAACAAATAGTTCTTTAGAGAGTGCTTCATGAATGCTATATGCTTCATCGAACCTCGAGCACCCAGAAGGGGCTCCATCCATCGCGAAGTACAAATGACATTGTGAAGTGAATCCCTACCATAGGTGGAGGATAGAAAGAACACAATGATGTATGTCTATTAGAGGCCATGTACCTTTGGCGATCTATTTATGGGTTTCATGAAGGTCTGTATGAAAAGATAGCTCAGATGTTGAAAGGGAAGAGTAAAAATGGTTTGAAAGGGGGGGTGAGACCATTATTTATAGAAAACGAATGTCGGTGAGGGTTTAAAAACTAATTTCGGAGAGGAATTATGCCATATAAAAGAGGAAATATATCAGAATGCGTCGAACTCACACCAGGTTCCAGATGTTGTGAAGTGGATATCTGAAGCGACTTCTGAGGAGCGGGTCGTGATGAACGATGACACCGTATAGAGGATAGCAGAAGCGGACGACATGGAGCATGCTACAAAGATCAATGAAAATGTCGTCTTTTGGAAGGAATCAGACACGCGAAGGGCTGTGATGCCACATAGATGATCATGGAGGCGGCCTCGTAGAGGCCGACCAACCATTCCAAGAGCTTCAAAAAGGATCTATTTGGGATAGTTTTGAAGGATTTAAGGCCCATTATAGTGCTAATTAACTATAAAGAATCAATGGGTTCACACCCCAGAGGGGAGAATTTTGGTGCCTACAAATTCCCCCTCAAAATTAGAGTTGAAGGAAAACAGTATCTAAGTCTAATGGTAAGACGCTGAAGATACCAGGAAAATTGAACATGTGGCGAATTACATAGAGGGGATATAGAGGAAGGCATGTAGTCGCATTGCACTATCCATCGTGATGCTAAATCACAAAGCAGTCATCGTAGAGAGTCCCCACTCAAGATGGGCACAAGTTGCCACAATGAAACTCTGTGAGTCACCACGAAGAGCCTCTGCGGGTTGCTGTGAAGACCGTAAAAGGTTCCATGTGAAGCTGAAACCAACTGCACCTATATATAGGGTCCCAAAGTTATTTTTCCACATTTGGATCATCACAAATGATTATGTAGGTTCTTCCTCTTCTCTAACCAATCTTCTTATCCAATGATTTTAGCAAACCAGTGTTATTTGGTCATGTGCTTCACGAACACTTTTAGTGAACTAGGGAATCTCGATATGTTCCTTCCTTTGTGACGCTGGAAAAATTCATGGATGTTTCGTGGAGGGTAGGTGATTTATGACCATATTGGTGAAAAGTCATTGTGAACATGTTTTATTTCAACTTTTGTGATCCGATAAAAAAAATATTTCTAATCCCTCAAACTAATGGCCACTCAAGAGGTTGAGTGAGAAACTCATGCTGACGATGCTCGAAGGGAGGCCATGGAAAAATACATCAAAATATGAGAGTACATCTAAAGTAATTCAGATCAAAAATCATTGGAGGAGCAGATAATGAAGTTTCTGAATGAATTTCCACTGTTCAAGCACCTACCATTGTATGGATTTGGTTTGCAGGACGAATTATCCATCCCAAACACTAGCACAGATGAGCCAGCCTACTAGTTTAGGAGCACCCCTGAGAAATGTGAGTGGTATTGGGATGAGGATGACCACATTGGAAAATATCATACCCCGGTCACAATACATTTCCTTTATAATCATGTCAATAGAATCGACACCAAGGTACTGGTTAAAGAGACCTCTCCACCTCTGTAATAGATGATCATCAAGGCAGGGCACATGAATCCAGTCATGGGGTGGATCACAAGCTGAGACTTTCACCAAGGTGGGAACTTCACTAATGAGTTGGCATGGGCCTACTGGGCATGTGCATACAATAAATATTTCAAAAATGTAATAAGGTGGGTAGGCCTTTATAGTGTAGTTTGGGATTTCCAATTCATCATCTCTCACCTGAGGCAGTTTATACCAGAATTTCTAAGCCAGTGGTCATGGGATACCGACACATTCCATCAGAGTCATGGAGAGGGAAGAATCATCCTCTTGAACCTTCATCAAATTTCATGCCTCCCAATCATGGGAGGGATTTCTATGAAGTTACTCCCCACCTTGAAAGTTTTAGAGGACATGGAGAAGATTTCACCTTTGGATATTGAATTGTTGAGGCTAGTACTAGGTACATAAGAGGATAAGAAGAACACTCGATATATCCACTTTAATAAGTGGTTCATATATTTTCTAAATTTCCCACTGAAGGAGGAAACACTACCAGCAAGGCCCACCATATGTCCAAGAGGATATTAGTGGGGTAAATAAGGTTCATAATGGTAGATACCGGAGGAAATCCAGTGGAAACTATGAGGGTATATCATCAAGATTGAGTAGTGGATGATAGTCAGGCGGGCTAGATTCATATCAGTGTTGATCTGTGGGTGGATATTATTGGTCAGAGATGCCCACAAGGGGGGTGTGGCCAAGTACCATTATCATGACAGATCAACTGGCTGGAAGAGACCATATCATCATAGAAATACTGTGGTTGGCGAAGCTATACCATCTACTCCAGCACATCATCAAGGGAAAGAGGCTGCAGTGGGTGTGTGGGCTGTTTTAATTTTTGTATAGCTAGATTATTGCATACATCGGAGGTTATGAATATATTTACCCCATTTATCTTCCTAGGATACATTCTCCATTGGAAATCATGAATATTGTAGGGAGCGCTCCATTAAAGCTGGACTTAGTGATCGTGTTGGGTAAGATTGGGCAGGCAGAACAAATCACCTTCCACCCATTCCATTTACCAACTAGAGCCTATATTGGTGATGGAACAAAAACTATGGAGAATTTTTCATATCTAATATCCTTTTATAGAGGTGTGATGGTGGAATAAGTAGAATGTGAACCAATATGTGATCCCTATACTCCATACCAGTTTTACTGACAATTTTGGTTCATGCAGAGGCTAACTGCATAGGTGTAAAAAAATGTGGGACATGAAAACCGCCTGTGTGTGACGAAAAAACTATGGCTGATGTTTAAAAGGGAGGATGGGAAGATGTGGAACGAGGTTCCTCTATCCAATTCTGTATTCGGACTCATTCATGAATATGCACAGAGCCGGGAGGTTTTGTACCCTACTGAGATGTGTAAGCGGCTGACTATCCAGGCTAGAAAGGTAGTCCCTACACCTCAACATTGAACTATTACAATGGGGGGACATCATGAAGGTGTTTTAAACATGAAATGAGGTGATGAGGTTGTAATAGCAGGGGAAGAAGGCCACAAATCAGCAGATCCTAGACTAGTGATGGCTAGAAGTGAAGAGAGAGAGATGGAAGCACCGAGCTCGGTGTCTCCATATGGGAGGGCACAGGAGAGAGGTGAATCATCTAGAGGATTTTGGATGGTCCCCCATCAAGCTCCAGGGAAGAAGCTACGTCTGGTAATGATTATTTTAGATGAAGTCTTTTTGGAGGAATGGAATAATTGGAAAAAGATAAAACAGTACGTCGGTATTATCATCCTGTTGAAAAACATGAACATGCATGGGATAGTACTAGGAGAACTGGGATTTGTGAAGGGAGAATTTAGTGCTACCCCTACCAAGGGAATAATGTTTTTAATGGAGCTAGATGATGTAATAAATTTCCATGGTGGCATGAAGCCAATGACGCACCATGTAAGCATTATGTTGAACATGGATACTCCTACAGAATTGAAAATGACTCAACTGGAGGATCATTTTCCCTTTTTCTATCATGAAGATGAATATTGGGGGGAAGAAGTCATTGAGGGTGATTTCCACTGATTAACAGATGGGAATTCCAAGGGATCCTCTCCTATAGAAGGAGAAATATTAGCTTCAGGGGGGATTTCATTGGTAGAATTCACCACAACCCTAGACGCGAGTTTCCACTCCCCTTTGTTGCGCCAGTTCCCTCCTTACCTTATCTTGATTTCTCAGCTGACACATATATTTTTAGGAGAATCTTAAATCAACCACTCCAACTGATAGGGATGATGGCACAACAGGAACATAGAACCAAACACTAGGGCCCACAACCGGAGAGATAGTGGTTTTAGAATCCAACAGTGCTGGGAATGTAGGGGTTGGCTCATTGGGATCTTTAATGCCCACATTCATATATAGAGGGTAATGTACTAGCCTATTGGCGATGAAAGACATGGGGATAGATCAACCAATTTACGAGGCAAAGTCTCATGCTTCAGAGTGGTACCTATTTTCCGGTCTCTCAAATTGGATAACGCGACCCATGCTTGCATAATTCCCAAGATGGTACACACATTTCTGGTGAAAATTGAAAGATGAATCGAGGAACCACTCCAAATATGGGTGTTAATCTCTATATAACGGAGTGCCCAGGCTGACCAGGACATCGCTCCTTATGATCGGCTGGTGGTGATGAGCGATGATGCTGGTGGAATGAGTCTGGAGTTGACTGGGTTGACATCATTGAATTAGAATCTTGCGATGAAGAACAACCTGAGGATGATCCTACTTCCAAACTCTTAGAGGCATTTCCCAAATATGAACCCGTTGACCCAGAGGAATAGTATGAGACTACTTCTAATGAATAGGATAGCTAGGCCGTCTATTATCCATCATGTAATATGATCAAGTTCTTTATTGATAATGCCCCACAATTGCAATGGATAAGTCAGATGGGGAAATTTCTCCCCCAACTGTGAGAATTATGCGCTGGAGGAGTAGAAGCTTGATGCCCTCACATGGTCATTCAATATTACCTAGTAGAGAAGGTGTGGGAAGACGCGTTCAACATCATTTTTGGTTGTTAATGGTGGAAGGTCATCAATATCTTTAAACTCTATGATTCTATGAAAGAAGCCCGGTGTTTGAGGGTGTGGGTGGATGAATATTCTGCCTTTATTAACACCCAATTAGAAGTAATATCCCAATTAAAGGAACAACTGATAGAAGTTGAGGGGAAGATGAGGCAAGTATCCCAAGAGATGGATAACGTCAAAGATAATGAATACCAAGCACACATCAAGGAAGCTGAATTTCACCTTGAGGCCAACAGAAAAGAAGAGGGAGGTCAATAGACGAGAGAAAATTCTATAGCCCATGCACCACATAGTGGTGGAGATGAAATGCTCTATTGACGGTATCAATCCATCAATTGGAGGGTCCAATCTATGGGAGTTTTAAATTTATTGAATTCACAGACATACTTTCATGTTTTCTTGTTTACTTCGGTCACATTCACAAACCCCATTATTTTCATTGATTACTACATCTCAATCATATTTATGAAATATCTAGCGATCAATCCCTAAGATCACGTGGGTTGTGACCGCTGTAAGAAATAACAGATGTAGAAATAATTATTTCCCTTGAATATGAGATTGTCAAAAATCACTAGAAACCTAGGATCTGAATGTCTTCCCAGAGTTTTGGGATGAATTATCCAAACAACCAAACCTCTATCTACCAACAAGCTCTAGAGCATGAGCGGGATAATGCCAGGGGAGTTAGAATAAATCCAAATAAATGAAAATGAGAAGTGGGAATAACAATACCTAAAATTCAAAACACAATGAGGGATTCATGATGATAAAGGACAACTGTTGACCAAATTGTTAACACAACATCTGAATTGTATCATCCTGAAATGAGAACTAATAGACAAGGGCCAACCGCTGACCACATTCAAAAACACGGGGCCAAACTCGAAGTGTATTTGATGTACTTCAGAATTTTATCTCAGGTCCGTTAGCAAGACTTAAGGCTGATCATCCTAACCGTTATGGGTTTCCTCCAAATATGAGAGAGAATGATGATCTGACATAAAGGGCATGTAAAGTTTGGTGATGGAGTGATGGACTATTCTAATGGAGTCTAAATGTCATGAAATTACGCCACCATGACGAAAGCACAGTGGGTGGGTGTATCGGTCTATTCCATGAACAAACCTACTTCCATAAAAGACCTCTCTAGTGAGGGACTATAATGCCTTGGAATTTACATCATGCAAATGAGTAATATGCAAGGAATAGTTTAACGTCATATGACCAAGAAGTTTCACATAGTTGTAAGGTCATACTTCCCAGACCGAGGCAAACAGTTTAAAGTCATGTTGTGTGGACTATAGGCTTCTAAATTATGGTCATAGAGTTTCAATTATAATTAAGGGGAAATAACTAGGAAAATTAATTTTCCTTGGGTTGGGCGAGAGATGAAATTCATGCACATCTCTACGTATCTCATAAAGATAAGAATCAATAAAAACGTAGTTCTTGAGCATAACTTGGTCAAATACCAATACTGTTAGGGGAAATATTCTCTGGGGGAGGAAAATAACACATACCATAATTATCATGTGGCATCCTGAACTTGTTTAGGGTAGGGATGCAGTTTAAAGTCATGTGTTGAGGACATGGGTACCCCTAAAAGGAGAAATGTGTGGCGCAATTCATAACCTGACATGAAGGAGGACTAGAGTCCACACTACACCACATACTTCTGAGGAAACTGAAGCCAGAATGGCATAAGAGGGTTCATAGTGAAGCAGCTGGACCATAGACAAGAATTATAGGCATCACTATAAATCACATGAGGATGGGAATCAAGCCATACATAGTTTTTGAATGTGGTATATAATGCTTCCAATACCAAAAGGGGAAACATCTCATTGAGTGAATACATTGAATGGCTAGGTAATTTATCATTAAACATCCTAGGTGAAGAGGAAATAGTTTAGCTCTATATGACAAGGACGTAATAGATATTAGTTTATAGTTTTCGAGCTAGGAACAAAAAATGTGAAGATTCCCAAAGCATAAATATGTTATGTGGTTCCATAAATTTACCTGACGTGAATGAGAAAAACTGGTACACACCACACACAAAATTTCCATAAGAACACACACAATTTAATGTCAACATTCCTAGATTAAGGGACTGAAGCTCATATTTTAAGGTCATACAGTTCAAACCAAAAGAAGTGTGGTTCTTCCATGAATGCACAAACCATACCCATATCCTTAAGCCTAAGTGATCTATGCTCAATGTGGGAAAAATGGGAGGATAAAATACTTCTAACACATGGAGTTGAAAATTGGGGAAGATGGTGTGGGGTCAATGATGACCCTCAAGAATGCTGATTACCCCTCTTTAACACGCATAGGTACATGGAGGAATAACACCAAGGGTGTCGAAATTCCACTTGAACATGATGGAGCGGAAAGGTATGTGAATCACACAACCAACATGTAATTCTTAATGGTTGTGGAATAATGATGGAGAATAACTATTCATCATGTTCGAAACACATCATCCATATCGTGTAACCTAAAATGGGAACTAACATCCAAGGGTCCACTACTGACCAAATTTGAAACATGGAACCTGTCCTTTAATGTTGCTAAAAATCCTCTGGGATGTTGGACCAAAATAGTAGCTGAGCCATAAGGCCAAGAATCCATACAATCTAGGGTGCCTTTCAGATGTGAAAGATGATGGAAAACCAAATAAAGGGAGATGTGAAGTAAAGAAATGAATGAAATCATGTTCAGGAATAATCCAGTAATATTGGTATTAAACCATAGTGCATCTGAGCGCGTTGGTGTGGCATAATAGATCTTGTTAAGTCATGGAAAGAAGGGTAAAATGGGTTAATAAACCTAGGGTTGGACCTGAAGATGAAATTTCTAGGCGTTCATATGTATCCCCTAAGGATTTGAAATAATCCATACATAGTTTTTGAAACACCATGCAGTTTAATGTCGTGCAATAAGGATGATAGGAGAATGGAAGGTAGATCCCTGAAAGGAGTTACGTGGAATATATATTATAAACCCAAAGTGAATGAGGAAACATGTACACATAAACACACCACGTTCTTTCAACAATGTCCGGGACAGGGGGTCCGAAAGAAGGTAGGATTTGAGGTGCCTAGGGTGGACCCAAAGACGAAATTTCTGGGCATTCCTACATATCCCATGAGGATAGGATTCAAGACATACATAGTTCTTAAAAATGACATGGTAGGGTACCAATTGAAGGGGAAATACTTTCATGTAGGTCTAGCCCATGCACCAATAGAAGGGTCGTTTGATGGATCTTCTTTTTTATTTAGTGCGGATGTGTGTTTTTTATGCAACAAACCTAGGACGGAGAATCCATGCATCACTATAGAAATTAATCTAGATGTAGGCCTTGAAAAATTTCATGGTGGTTGACTAATACCAAACATGATTCCCCCTCAAGAGAGGACACCACAATGTGGTGCCATTTTTTGGCTTACATCCAGGATGATAGTTTCCCAGTTTACGGTCATATGATAGGACCAGACCATGTTTTTTAACATCATACAGCAAAAAAGCAGCAATATAAAGTCATTTGGGACCAGGAATCATAGTTTATTGTCATATGGCTTGGATGCATATAAAAGAACGAGGTTATAAAGGGAATGAACATGGTGTGAAAAAGAATAACTGACGTGGATGAGGATATAAGTGCACACCACACCACGCGCAATTATAGGGGAGAAACCACAGACCAAGGGGCCATAAAATGTCAAAGGGACCAGGGCCAGACCTGAAGATGAAATGTTTGGGTGTTCCTATGTATCCCATAAGTATATGAATCAAGACACACATAATTCTTGGAATGTTGTACAGTTTAACGTCATGTGGAAATGATGGTGAAGGAAGGGACTGGTCCATAGTGGGAAGTACATGGTGAAGTTATTATAGACTTGAAAAGAATGAGGAAATAAGTCCACATACTCCAGACTATGAAATCCTTTAAGAATCAGGTAAAGAACGTCGGATAGAAGAGAAAATTAGTGGATCATATGATGCACCCAAATACGAAATGTTCAGGCATTCTTATGTATCCAATGACGATGGGAATCAAGTTGTACGTAGTTCTTAACACACCATGAAATTTACCAAACATGTGATAAAGACAGTGAGATCTTATTTTATGGATAATGTTCTTACATCGAAAGAAGTGAGTCTCTTCTAAGTGGGTGTAAAGTTTGATTAAATCCCTAATCCTATGTGAGCTATGATTGATGTGGGATACAAGGGCGCAAAATATCTTCACTACATATGGAATACCCAAAAGGGAGAAATGGTGTGGAGTCAAGGATGAAACAATAATGTTAATTCATCCTCTTTAATGTGAAATTCTCCACAGAGGGATAACACCCAATGGTGTTGATGGTCCACGTAAACATGATGGAGTGGAAAAATATATGAATCATGAGGCCAATATTTTGGGAATAATGGAGATGGTGTAACAATGGAGGATAAATTTTGATTGTGTTCTAAACTCAACATCTATATCATATAACCTGAAATGGGAACAACAAATGAGTGTTGACTAATGACCGTATTCAAAACATGGAACCTGTCACATAACGTCGTTCAAAATACTGACAGACATTGTACCAAAGAGGTAGGCGATCCATAAGCCCAAGCATCCATACCGTCTGGGGGTTCTTTTAGATGTGAAAGATGATGGAAACCCAAATAAAGTGAGATGGGAAGAAAGAAAATGAATAAAAGAATGTCCATACAAAATCCCACAGTCTAGATCCTAAACCACAAAGCATCTGAGCACATTGGGGAATTTCCCAAAAGAGAATAGTGGCCCAATTGACAGTAGACGACTCGAAGAGATGAGTGTAGGGAAAGGGAATGGAGAGATCTCAATAAAGGGATATGCATCGTGGTTATTGAAAACTTGACTAGAATGAGGAAGTAAGTCCAAACCAGACCACACACACCTAAGAGAACATTGGACATGGGGACAAAAAGAAGAAAGGGTTTATAAAACCTAGGGCTAGAACTGAAGATGAAACATTTGGGTGTTCCTTCATATCCCATGAAAATGGGAATCAATCCACACATAGTATTGAAAAATCCGTGTAGTTTAACATCATATGGTAAGGTTTTAAATGGGATGAAGGATGTTATAGAAGGAGGGGAATGTGGTGAGACCATTTTAAACCCAACGTAAATGGGGACTATAGATGTCCAATTCACACCATATGAAACCCTTTAAGAGAACTAAAATCAAAGGGGGGGGGAGTTTTTTAGGGATGGACCCAAAGATGAAATGTTTGGGCTTTCAAACATATCCCATAATGATGGGAATCAATCCAAACATAGTTCATAATATTCCATACAGTTTAATGTAATGCAGTAAGGAAGTGAAAATGGAGAGTGTCTCATGGGGATGTTTGTGGTGTGGAAAAAATATTCTGATTTGAATGGTAACAAAGAGTCTGTACCACACCGCACAATCCTAAGAAAGAACTTGGTCCAAGTGGATAGAATGGTCGAGGGATGTGAGGCTGGGACACAGATGAATGGTTTGGGTGTTCCTATATATCCCGTAAGGATAGGAATCATTCTATAAAATTTTCTAGAGGGAACTGTATTGTTTAACGTAATGCGGTAAGGACATGGGGGATCATAGTTATGGTTGTAGAGCTCATAACATTTACAGTTTAATGTCTTTAAAGACTAGGATGTGCAGTTTAACGTCTTCCAGGATTTGTGTAGGATGTTTTATATCTTATAGGATAATAATAGATTTTAATATCAAGAGGGATGTGGATTCCATCACATGAAGTACTTCTTGAAGAATTTGGCATTCGTGGGAGGAGTAACACGCTCACCATCTATAGTGACCAGACAGTATTCACCATTAGGGTAAACCTTTGGATGATATAAGGTCCCCCCCCCCCCATTTGGGATCCAGTTTTGGTGGATTCCTGTTGAGTATCAAAGGTGTTCTCAGGGCCCATACCTTGTCACCATGTAAGAAAGAGTAGACGCAAACTTTAATATTGATAGCCCTACATATCTTGTTATCATGCCTCTCTAGATTGTGAAAGGATGAAATACTATTCTAGTCAAGTAATTCTTGTTCACCTAGGAGGACTTCAACTACATTTTATGGTGCCTTCTAATTGTAGATGGCTATGCGTAATGAGGGTAACTAAATCTTGATGTGCAGGACTGCCTCTATTATGTACACCAGAGAATATGAAATCACCTAGGTGAAAATAAGAGTCATCTTCTGGTAATCCCATAGAGAATTGGGGAGTTTATCCATCCAAATCATCTTCTTCTGAACAACCATCTTCTGCATGATGTTAGATAAGATTTTTTGAATGACTTGATCTGCCCATTTTCTTGTGAATGATAGCGAGACGTATGATTAGAATGGATATTGTACTTGGCCCACAACTTCTTCAGTTCAGATGATCAGAAGTTGGTGACATTATCGGTGGGAATGGAATGAGGGACTTTGAATTGGTGAATGATATTGAATCTCACAAACTCAACGATAGAATGGGCCTTGACTTCCTTGAGTGGAATGGCCTCTTCCCAATTGGAAATAAAATTCATAGTGGTCAGGATCGACCTACACATGGGAGATGTTTCTAGTGGATGCAGTTCCATGTCATCGAGTCCCCACACCACAAAAGGACAAGAATACTTGGTAGTATGAAGAGGCTCTGGAGGCCGATGAAAAATAAAATGGCATAGATCTGGTATACATGGAACCTCGTGGTAAACTCAATGTAGTCGCAGTTCATGGTGGGCCAAAGGAATCCCCATCTTCAGATCTGATGAGAATTTATCCGACCATCCTAATGAGCCCTATAGGAACTAGCATGAACTTCCTTCATGACTTGATAAATTTTCTCCCATGAATAAAATAAAGTAGAATAACATCATACCCATGTATTTAGAGGATTTTCTCAAGACTAGAACCACTCTAGAGGTTAAACTCCATTGCAGGTCTTCAGATTATCTCACTTTTGGCTGAGTCTGTCAAGATATTACCATGATGGAGATACTTGATAAATGGATTCATCTAGTCAGGGGTCCCTTCTAACACAACGATAGGGGGACCTGGAGATCTTGATGTGGAGGCACTAGTGTTAAGGTGGCTTACCTGTGGGACATCATCATCATCATCTAGAGTAACGGGAGTGATGAATATTTGATGCGCCACATGGATGATGAAATAATACTAGATAGCCTCTGCAAGAGATGTGGAAAGGCTAGCTAGGGTATCGGTTTGACCGATGTGTGATCGAGGGACATGAGTAACTTTTGGACTAGATGAGAACTGGGACATCAGCTGGAGAGTATGATTTAATAGCAGTATGAGCTATGGATTCCAGATGATACAGTCACCATTGATCTTATTTATGACCATTTTGCGGTCCCCTTTCATAAAAAGGTGGGGATAGACAATCTAGAGAGCTTGTTTGAGACCAGTGATGAGATCCTGATACTTCACCTCATTGTTGGTGCAGCCTTCTGACAACAGAAATGAATAGGATACGACAACTTGTGCAGGTGTGATAAAGGTGATACCTAGGCCTACTCTGTTGAGTCTGGGATCATTGAGTCTCATTAAGTTAGGGCTTCAACTCTATTAATGTGAATTTTCCAATGTAGAATGGATTGATCCACTGAGAGGATTGCCTCATATGGAAAGTCAAGATTGAGAGACTGTTATGTAGTGGATGGATGGGAAACAAGAAATTCTAACAATTCCTTTCCCTTGATAGCCATCTGGGGAAAAACATGATGTCGAACTATTAGAGGATCACAACCAACTGATCTAGAAACCCTATCAACATGACGAGTTTTAGAATTTACTTCAGCGGATCCACTTGGGACACTATCTGTATCTCATGGTGTTATAATTAATGTCGTAATTTTTGCACTGTGAATACCAACACAAAGTAATTCATCTTGATATAGGAATATATGGTCTCTGTATCGGGGATCACAAAACTGATTTCGTATAAATTTTTCTTGGTTCCCTCATTGTTCTTCTGGGTGAGAAGGGCGCCGAGGGATCTTTCTAGAGTGGTCACATAGAGGAAAAAAGGATTTCTAGAAATAGGTGGGATCGGAACCAAAGGTTGTATAAGGTACTACTTGTTTTCCACAAAAGAAGCTTGACAATCCTTATCCCACTAATAATCATCACCTTTATTCATGAGGAAAAGGACTTACACATGTTATCCAGATTTGCAATGAATCAGCGTGTGTAGGCTAAGTGGCCTTGAAATCCTTGGAGTTCTTGAATGATACTCGGGGGAGAAATATGACTGATGACCTTGATATTTTTTGGATCAATCGTAATGCCTCTATATCTGAAAACGATGCTGAGAAATATTTTAGAGGTGACCCCAAAGGCACACTTCAAGGGGTTCATCTTCAGATGGTGGGAACAGAAGAATATGAACACTTTCTCAAGATCCTTAAGGTGGTCCTATTGTTGGTGAGATTTAACCACCAATTACTCTACCTAGTATTCCACCAATGTCCCATGGATTTTCTTGAATATGTTGTGCATGGAATGCTAATAGATTACACCTACATTCTTTAGATAGAAAGTCATTACCTGGTAGCATAATGTACCTTGTGGTGCAGTGAAGGTGGTATAATCTTCAACCTCGGGGCCATTAATATTTTATTATATACAGAATATCCATCCATGAAAGAGAGATCCTAGAACCCAGTGGTGGCATTAATCAATAGTTATGTCATAGGAAGGGGAGAGTCATATTTCGGATAGTGACGATTGAGATCCCTGAAGTCGATGTCATCTCTGGTCTGTCTCTTTTTCTTCCTAATGGGGATAATGTTTTCTAACCACCTTGGGTACTAGAACTCATTTATGAAGTTGGATTTGATGATATTATCTATGTTATCCTCAACCATGGCACTGTGAAAAGGGTGTATCTTTCTGGGAGTCTTTTTGAACCTGTGATGATTTTATAGGAGACCGAGATAGTGGATGATGACATGAGGATCTATCCCTGACAACTCGTCATAACATTAGGAAAATACATCATGATTCTACCTTAGGTAATCCACATATTGTTTTTTCTCTTATGTAGGCATACAAGCATTAATCAATGTTGGTTTCAGATCCATATCATTATCGAGGTTCACCTATACCAATTCAATGACCGTAGAAGATGATCCATCTTCATACATGGGAGGGGTGTCTTCCAAATAATATTATTATTCTACGGTGAGGGGATCATCAGATGGAGGCATCTCTTATGAGCTGACTGATCCTAATGGGACACTCATGCCAGCCTATGAGGTTGTGGACACCTCATTGGGGGACTCATTTACTATTGAAACCATGGTTAAGACAACCATATAACTGATCATGTATGTCTTTTGACCCAAAGGGCCACAATTGATGACATTACTGCAATAGTAGAGAATCTACATGTGTCGGCTTATCCCATCCCAGTGAAACAATCAAGTATGATGTATTTTTGTTTCCTTAGGGTCGACATCTTGATACCATATGGGATTAGGGGGATTTGTGATCACTCGAGTCTGATTTTTGTAAGAATACATAGTGATATCATGGAGTACCTTAAACTTGGGAACATGATTCCCATTCATTCCAATGACAATGAATTGGTGCCCCAAGTCAGGGGTTGTGGATCTAATATGTGAATCAGGAAAATGTAGGGGTCATCCAGGTCTTCCCACGTGTCGATTGCATCTATAGCATGTTTAACCTCGTTAGTCTGAATATTCTTGTCCTTAAACTTATAATAGTCGACATCCAATTAGCGAGCTTCACAAGAGAAAAATGGAGACGTATCACATTGATGCACTCCTACTCGACCATTGAGGGAGTACATAAGGAATTGGTGATATGAGGAGGGGATTATCGCATGTAGGTGGATCCATGGTCTACCCATCAACACTTTGTAAGTAGTGTCTTGTGAGACAACTATGAACTTGGTGCTAGAAACTAGGCCACCAAACTGAATATTTTGGTGAATTTTTCCTACTCCTTTTTTCTCTATCCTATCATAACCTTTAATTTTCAGGTCAGAGGGACTCAAATCTTCCTCCGAGATTTCCTTCCTTCGGAGTGTCTGGGTTAGGATAAGGTTGATCCCTTATCCCGTGTCAACAAGAAAGTGGTGGACCTTCATGATGTTGAACTAGACAGTGATCTAAATAAGTCATTCTGCGCCTTTATATGATACCCTTCATATTCTCTAGAGAAATAGATGGTAGACTGACATTCTACATGCTCAACTGTCTCATCATGGAAGGCTTATACAACTACTACTTCTTTCTCAAACTAGAGGGGGCTTCTTAAAACCACTCCATGTTATTTGTGCATATTCTGTGATAAGTGGAGAGCCTAGAGGATAGAGAAATTTGTAGTAATCTTGGAAATATTCTTGAGTACATCATACTTTCATACCAGGTATGCACTTCTACTGACAGGAGGTCACTCTGTGGCCGGTGGTCTGACAGGCTCTACTGGTCGAACCGGCAGATTCTGGCTAGTGTTGGGAATGTCCTGTTGTTCACCAGTCAAAACTCATAAAGTGACTACTGAATATAGGTCAGATACATTATTTATATCCATGATAGAATACAATATATCATAGCATAATCGTGCTGGGTCTGCCTTATCAAGTAGCACAAATGACAACTAATGAAAATCCGATGAAACAAGGTGAGAAGGATGCATGTGAAGAGCTCCATGTTGGGTTCACTGTCTGGTCTCAGTGGCATTCAAAACATAGCTAGAAGCACTGACCAATGCATTCTGATGATTCACATACCCACAGCTCTATTGATGATACCATCAGATGGGGAGGTTGGTAGGGTATGTTGGACATTTTTCGTTATCGGGAACCGTGTAGGGGTTTACTAACTCCATGGTATTGACTGAATCCTACCCTTGGACATCACTTGTGAAATCAAACATTTCTGCATGGATTCTGGGGAAAATCTCTATCTCTAATGGCATAAAATTACAGAGAGTACATGATATATTTGGCACAAGCATGGGGCTTTGTCTTCCCTTGTGTCGTCGGTGTTTTCTCCCTTGAGAGGATGATGAATGAGATGTTGATACCATAGTATTGGCTGCTGGTAACGCAGGGACCTCTGATTTCTTATGTTTATTCAAATGTGCATGAATAATACCACGGTCATGGGCGATTGACTTACGAACCATCTGATCATCTTATTTTGGAGATCTTTGGTTAGAAACCTGTTTCCATTCACCCACACTATCACTTCCAGGATTTATAAACACACATTCCATGTGTGTCGGGGCTGGGCCCAACCTGACTATATTGTTATCGACCTAGTCATGGATCTTATATTTAAAAACATAACACTACTTGAGAGTGTTCCCAAGGAACTTTTGATATGGTAAATAGATGGGATGATTATTGATTTTTGCCTCTTTGTGCCTCTTTCATTCTAGAAACCGTAGGATTCCCTGATCCGAGGTGCTTCGGAAATAACCGGGGATCTAAGCCTCATTAAATGAGTAGGTTCAGTTCCTTCTGTTTGGGAAGGGGGATTTGGGAGACTGTCCCTAACAAGGGGCTGGAGAAGGATGAGAAGGAAGAGGTACCTGATTGTCTCACCTAGGTGGTGATGGCGCATTACACAAGGGTGCTTATTGATTCTGAGATGGGAACTTCTGGTCAGGAGGCCACACCTGAGGTGGTGGGCCTTGATGAAGCTATGGGGGTGGCTCCATCGGTAACATTTCCAGCTTTTTTTGGTCCTTTATTTATTCTACCATGGAATTCTTATCCTTATAGGCTCTTCTTGAAGGAACTATAGGAGGAAATGATATTCCTAGTTGGTTTTCTTTGGGGATTCCTCATGAAGTTGGTCTTTTTCAAATAAATCCCGAAATCCCCTCTGGTAGTTCTATGTGATGATTGAAGGGACCATTTCTGTCTTTACATTCCCCATACACATCATCAGAAGTTTCTTTTGGGATTGTGTAAAATCGAAGGAATATGTGAGGCTCCCCCATGTAGAAACAAAGTCTACGACGCACTCGGTAGACCTTTAATTCAATTTGAATATGTCAGTAATGATTGTCTTTAGGGTGGCCAAACTGAACTGGTATAAAAACTGCATAAGACGGTCATTCCAACTTGCTACTGACCCAATAGGTAACTAGTTTTACCAAAAAAATGTGGGACATTCTAGTGTCTAAACAAAACACCGGATTTTGGTGGCCTCCTATGGCACTCAAGTTCCCAGCATGGGTCCACACCATTAAATGAAGTGGGCCAGATGATACATTTGATCACCCATACCATTAATTGGGAGAGAAATTAGGATTCCTGAAACCCTTTGGTGCAGGAATATCTTCCACCCATGTTAGATACAGATTTCCATCAGGTGAGATTTCCACTTGTCTTGTTTCTATGGCCTTGAGGCAATAAATAAGTGCTTACATCAGATCATATGGATGAGGATTCCAATCTTGACAAGGATCTCTCACTAACAGTGAATTGAAAGGTTCTTCAACATGGTAAGAAGGCCCATTGGCTCATAGAGTGGCTTGTGGGATGACTAGGAGGACAACCGGTAGAACAAACATTAGAATAGATGGGGAAACCTGAGCTAGGTCTCGAGGAGGGTTATCACATAACTCGATGGATTTGGTGATCCATATCATGCTCACTGGCCATAAACTATAGCCTCTACTCTCTCTATATGGTAGAAATGGTCAAGTTCACTAGGACGAAACTCACTAGGGGAGGTTGTACCTTCCCCTGCTACCACAATCAAGTCTTGATGTAATATACTCTTCGTTCCGAAAAATATTCAATGGGAAGGTCATCAACCATCTTTTTATGTTCTACGAGATGCTGACGCAATTCTGCCATTTCAGGGCGTCTTTCATCTTCTACACTGAGCCAGACGAGTCAGAGGGTTTGATGGTTCCAGCAGTCTCTTTACCATTATTGGGGTCTCACCAAAGTACAATGACTCAGAAGGTGTAGGAAGGCCTAATAGGTTTCCTTTCTAGCGAGTAACCCTTCCCAAAGGATCCAACATGCATGGAACCACCCCAGGGGGGGTATGTTCTCTTCAATTATTTTTAGTTTGATTTCTTCCTTTCATAGGTTTTTCGTGTTAATTTGACTATTCATTAAGGCATATCCTCAATATTATCTAGAAAGTAGGGATGACATCAGATAATACTAAAATAAATGGAAACATACTTCCCCCAACCATAGATATGAACGGGGGGGATCCTCATTAAATTTTTTTTGGAGAACTATAAAGCTATGGAAGCATCGTTTCTAGGGGGTTCGAAGACGACTGGGTGACTTAGGGAGATGAGCCATAGGGAGAGATACCAAGTCAACCATGAGGCATTACTGGCCGATGTCGTTGAAGTGTTTTGGGATCTTGGGGTAAGCTACCTATTGATGAAGAAGATAGAAGTGCATAGCCTAGAGAGTGTGGCAGAAGCAAATGAACTCCTCCTGGTTGAGAGATTCCAGAATACCAAAACCTACTGTTGAGATGGGATATAACATCTCAGGAAGATGATTCTTGGTGAGGCGGTTACCAAAATTTCTTAGATCTGACTCAGGATATGGCCATTAGTTTCCCTATTCATTGATTTGGGGTGGATGAGGGACTGATAACGGCCCTGAAACAAAATTTTGTGATGGTAGACTGGTCAGTGGTGAGTATAGAACACAAGCTGACAAGCCACCACATCTACGACTGTCTTCCAAAGAATGAACTGATTATGCCACCACATCCCTGTAAGATGGACTAATGATAATTTATTCTTAGACATGGTCTGAGGTCGTTGATGGTGGGTCCTTCAACTGCTTCTCTTTTATTGGTCCATAGAACAACTCTCCCAGATCTATTCGTGAGAAAGAGAATGATCATGTTGATGACATGAAGGATTGCACGGTCAGGCTTTAAAAAGGGGCCAAATATTCTTCCTCTGGTATATATCTTCAGAGGGATGAAGGGATCTGTTGGAATTCACATTATAGGAGAACGAAGATAATATTCCATTTCCCTGCCCCATCCCCCGACACGGAAGCTTTAGGTGAGGGTTATATCACTGAATTTCACTCTACCTCAGAATCTAAAAAACAGAATGGTTTGATTGGGGTTTGAAGTTTCTATGGATTCTTCCTTTGGTGGCGACGACCTACCCTCCTGCCTCAAGAAGGTTCTTCATGAAAGGGTAGATTTTTTACATGGGGAGGACCTCCATAAAGATTGGTTCTATAGTGGGGAGGACCTCCACCCGCACTGAATGGGATATGAGGACAACCTTCTTATTGGTTGTTGCTAATGTGGGGAGGACCTCTTCTCTGATGAGATGGGGTGTGAGGGGCACCTAGAAAAATTTCAAATAGAACATGGGATGGAACCCTGTGTTTGATAGTGTTAGAGTGGGGAGGGCCTCTGTTGGAGCTGGTAATCACACAGGGAGGACTTGTCGGGCGGCCACCTGTAGTGCGGGGAGGACCTTCGCGTTTTCTTGCCTTGGTAGTAGCAGTATGAAGATGGCATCCATATAGATTATACTAGACATGAGAAGGGCCCCTATTTTCACCGTTGATGAAGCAGGGGGGGACCTCCATTTTCGTGATTTCAATCATGGGGAGGATGTCTACCAGAATCGATGAGCACATGGGAAGGGCCTCCGTGCAGTTGGGTGACTAGGAAAGAAAGAACCTCCCTTTGAGAATCTGGTAAGTGATGAAATTTTCAATACCTAAGATCGAAGTAATATGGAAGAACCTCATGTTGAGTGTCAAAAAAAATGGGGAGGGACTCCAATTGGGCTGATGATAGTTTCATGGGGAGGGATTCCATACCGAACATCACTGTCATGGGTTGTCCTATGATGGCTGATGCTTGACCCTGTAATTGGGAGAGCCAGTTCAACTTTCTCACAGGGTGACTGGGGATTCAACAATGTCTAGGATTGGAAGCACCCATAGTCTATAACTGGGAGGTTCCCCAGTCCAATGATTACAGGGGGATTAAAGATCGCGATGGTGGTGTCTCATTCCAATGAAGCCACGAGTGATGATTCCCCCTGGTGGCATACTCTGGAGTTTGCACCAGACATTGATGTAGGGTCACCCGAATTATAGATGGTTGTTTAGGGGGATATACCACATACTATTTGGTCTATAGGACCGAATGGCAACACCAATGCGGCCGGGTGGGAGCCCTCTTCGGCAGATCCCAAGCTGAAGTTCTGGCCAGGTGGACTTCTACATCCATTACATAATTAGCACAAGAGAGTGAGTCATAGGATCACTCTAGAGATAAGATCCCAAAACTGTTGATTGTTTGAGTGTGGAGTAGTGGCTCCCTGCACAGCCCTTGTGGGCAGTGACATTGATGTGGCCACCGATTCCTCCATGTCTTGGTGATTAATGTCCCTCATCGGGATGAACCCTTATTGTTCATATCAGCCAAAAATAGTCTCAATCACCCTCATCTAAATAAATTTTGAGGGTGAACAGGGGTGTGGGCACCCAGTAGCTACGAGAGTGGGATCTATAACAGAGGAGATAATTCCATGGGGAATTTCCAAATTCTTACTTCCCCTGACCCTACATCTATGGGAGAGAGGTGATAGGTTTTTTGTAGCATGATATTTGGTCCTGCAAAGTAGGAAGATTCAATCATCATTAAACTCAATAGGAATTTGGTGCCCAGTGCCCCAGTTCCATTCAATCATCCATGGTTTTATAAGAAGATCCATGATGAAAACATTGCTTACTAGGATGACCAATGATCAACTACCCCATTTCCAGGAGAGTTTTATGCCAGTCCCACTATTTTCTTGGTGGGACCTATCACCAGATTTATGGGTCTGATGACATGCTTATCTGTTGATGTCTCTTATGCTACAAATCTTCATATTGAGAATAATATTCACATAGGAGTCCCAAATTTTGTTTATAACACATTCCACTGGGGCACACATCAATGTGCTACGACACACTAGTTTTTTCCTCTCATTCTATCTTTCCAAAGGTGGTTAGAATTTATTACTTATTTAGGGATGTTGGATCCTTGATCAAAATGGGATGATAGGATATTGTTCTATCCTTCCATGGATTTATCCTCGAAAGTCATTGAATAGTATGAGTCTCCATCAACGATTTAAGATGTTTTTAGTGAAACCCTTCAAAGTGCCACATCTTTTTGGATGACAGTTTATTACACTGATTCTGTTAGTACATTCCATGAGATCCAGTTAGGGAAGAAACCTTTGGTCAGTGGAGTAGTCATGTTGGGAATCACTGGCATGTCTAGGAGCTGAAACGCTGGTACACCTAGATCTCTTCCCCTTATGATAGGGATTCATGAGGGAATGGAATACTGAGGCATCCCCCACCGCCTGTGGGGAATTATATAGAATAGGAATGTCCCTGAGGATTTTCTCAGCTTACCATGATTAACACAGGGTATACCATGAGTTTAACATCTAGAGGAGACAGATCAGACTGATTGGCACACTGATGGGAGTGGATTAGATAGGTACATCCCTAGGAGGGATCTCCTAGGAGGATTACTAGATGAGTGGATCAAGATGCCCAATGAAGATAGATCCGAGGATGATTGGGTCTTGACATAGGGGACACCATGGTATAACATTGTCTATATCCAATCCTCGTGGATGCCTTTTACGTACCTTGTATAGTAGAAAGGGATCAAAACCTCATAGTTTGATAGGATGAATAATGGTATCGGCGTGTACACAATGGACAACAACCTAAAATCATGTTGGAGATTATGCATGGTTAGTGGAAGACATGATCTCACCTAGATGTGGCAGTTCAGGTAAAACCAGGATGGATGATGGATGATTTGATGGAACAGATGAGATGAATGGGATAGAACTGATGTGAAGATGATGGCGATGTCAGTCTTGAACCTCGAAGAAGATTCATACATATCTCAGTGGGTTGTAATCAATTTCAAAATATTTTAGTGGTGTGGTGAGTCACCTAAAGAGGTGACTCATGAGGATGGATCCATTGATGGGACCTGAAGGAAGTTGAACCCCCTAAGTTAAGGCATGACCATCCCAAAACAAAAAGGCTCAAGGGAGAGATCGGCATGGGACATGGTTAATGGGCTTGAACCTCAGAGAGGATTCCTACGTATCCCCTAGGTGGGGAATCAAAGTCTACATAGTTCAAAATGGGGCATAGAATTGGGGCGTACACAACAGACAATGACCCAGAGACACGCTAGGGATTACAAATGGTTAGAAACCCCTCATAATATAGACACTCTTGGTTGGAGGAATATAGATCAGGTGTGGTAATTACATATGGTTAGCTTCCTCAGATCTAGTATAACACAACTAAGTGGAGTATCAAGGGTGTGATTCCAAACAAAGGGGACACCTTGTTTTACCAGATTTTGGGGTTGAGCCTCAGGGAGGCTTCATACGTATCCTGTTTTGGAGACATGTATCAAAACCCACATAGTTTAAAAGTATACAGTTTAATGTAATGTTGGATAAAAAGGGATTTACATTATGTCATCATGAATGATGATTTTAAACTAACATGAAGTGGTATAGACTGATGGATGATGGGCATGAACCTCAGGGATGCTTCCTACGTACCTTTCATGGAAAGGGGAAATGATCAACTTCCAAATAGTTTATAATGGGGGGGTTGAGGAATACACCCTAAAGTGGCCCAGAGAATATTTTAGGGTCATTGATTACTCTAATATCATGTGAGTCATGTTAAATGTTATTAAAAACACACAATAAAGTCTTTATGATCACTTCATGAAATGGTCATCTATGAGTAATTGAGTAGGGATTATGCGTGGTTAGAGGCCCTGGGAGATGGAGATTGGGGCTTATTCCGGGAGGGAGGCCTGATGAGAAAGGATGTTGTCCGGAATTATGGGGAGGATAAGACCATAGTACCAGAAACACCCCATCAAAGGGTTTCAAGGCTTACATGGAGACTTCCTGAGGTGTGCATAGTGACAAAGATCGTAGGGAAAGAGAGAGTGGGAAGGAACTCATTCCCATCCCCTATCAGATCCTCTTAGACCTACCACACTTGTATCCATCATGGTTTAATGTCTTGGGTTAAGGAAACAAGTGCTTAGTAGATTAATATCTTGCAGCTCGGATGGTGAGGATTTACTCCTCACCCCTAAGACTAACACAACCAGCGCACTTCAACCATTGGAGAAGAGAACGCACCAGAAATGCCATGTAAAGACGGGGTTTTAGAGTGATCCATTGAGGGGACCACATTAGCATGGCTATGAAAGTAAGAAATATCTATTAGCATTCCTATGAAAAGAATCATTGGAAAAATAAACAAAACTTTAGTCACTACACGAGGGACCTTGAAATCACTTTGTATGAGCCCTGAGGGCCTCATGGAAGAAGGGTGTGCAAAGAAAGAAATCATGGAAGGAGGAGTTGCATGAACAAGATGGGAATCATGAAGATTTTTGGCTCCACTAAAGGAAGTGTCTTTTTTAATGAAAGGATCTTCCTGAAGGGGATCCTTTAATGGAAAATATCATTGCCTCAACAAACAAATCTTTATTTGGAGAGTTCTTCATGAAGGCTCTGCCTTTCATGAAACCTCAAGCACCCCAAAGGGGCTATCTTCTTTGTGAAGGTCATATGAATTCATGAAGGGCATCCCCACCATAGGTGGAGGATAGGAATAACATAAATAGGTACATATCATAGATTCCAATTACCTTTGGAAATATATCTATGGGTTTCACGAAGGTCTATGCGAAACAAGAGCTTGGAAGTTGAAAGGGTGGAGTAACAATGGTTTGAAAGGGGTGAGCCTATATTTATAGGAAATGAAGGTCAAAAAGGGTCGTAGAACTCTCCATGGAGAGGAGTGAAGCTGCGGAGAGGAGTAACTCTGTCAGAATGAGTTAGACTCGCACTGGGTTCTAGATGCCATAGGGAGGATATCAGAAGTGGACAATGTGGAGCGGGCTGTAGTGATTGTTGTCACCACTGTCTGTCGGAAGGCATCAGACTCATTAAGGGCCATGATGTTTTAGAGAAAATCAGAGAGGTGGCATGACCATTCCAATAGCTTCACCAAGAATCCCATTGGGATGGTTTTGATGGATTTAAGGCCCTTTGGAGTGCTAATTAATTCTAAATAATCAATGAGTTCAGTCCCCCAGTGGGATGAATTTTGGAGCCCACACTTCTACAACAATTTCAAGATATAAAATATTTCATAGAACTATGGATGATAACTCAACCTTTTAATTTTTTATTCTAGTTCTACATAGAAATAGGGATGAGTAATTTTGAATTATTAAACAAATACTGGAAAATATAATGATATTAACGGGATTACTTATAAATTACATTTATCTCCTTAACCTATGAGTTTCTAGGTTTCCTTCTATGTTATCCATGATCTATCTCCAAATATATATTATTATGGGAATTTTTCCCATAATAATGGTTTGTAATGAGATTTTGAATTTATCAAAGCATATTCCCCATGACTGTAAAACTGAGTGCACAGTAAGGCCCATCTTCATGTACCAAGTTACCTTGAGTCAATCCTAGAACACCTTTTTGGAGTTGTTACTCCTAAGTACATCTATTCCAAATCCACATCCACTTGTATTATCTAGATAGGGGTGTATTTTCATGATAAACCACTTACTATATACTTACCAGAATTTAGGGATGTTTTATTACACACAGTCTTATCCCGAAGGGTTTTCACTATGGTTTTCTAATACTAATCACAAAAATAACTAAACCTATCCTCTGATAACAACTATAACAACTCATCTCGTTATATCACCTATATACATGATTTATTACATAAATTGAACATAATAAAAATTAGAAGACCGAGAAGTATAGTTTATTTTTGGATAAATAACATTTCATAACAAATTAAAACAGAAAATGAACATATTTATTGAAAACTTCTGTTACATGAGCACATCATTCCATTATACATAACACTTCATGGGATAACCTAAAGACATACATAAGAAAAGGGTGAGCTATAAATACTAGTAAGCGAATAAACATGCCATAACATGAGGAATAAAATACATTTTAGTCAATAGGAATATCAATGGAGCACAAAAGAAACATGAACATAAAGACATGACATAGATTGATAATAATAACATGGAAATGTGGCAACAACATACAACATGATATTATCACGAGTCAAGGCTCCTCGCACATGAATTAGTTTTAGTAAACCCTAATTGCACATGAATTATCATAACTAAGAAATAATTTCACATGAATTGGCATTATAAATCACTCATTGCACATGATGTATCATTATACTAAACAATACCCAATACATTGAAGCATTATTAGGGCACACCCTTCATAAACATTTCATTTTATGCAAAATTGTGCCACATAGATCATATTACATGGAATCATTAAACATCATAATTTCTTCCACAAACAAGTAATGTGAATTAAATATATACAATTAACTAATATATAATTACATGAGAATTAATTTTAATACCCTTAATAGATAAATGGGTATTGTATTCACTTCATGATGATTTTGTCGTGGAAATCATAGTATAATTTCGGCATCCTAACGACGTAAAATAGAAATTCATAAAATATTTCAATGGGAGTGAAAGGGATATCTCACCCTTTATACATGAAATGTATAGTAAAAAGAATTTTTATGAACATATCCCAATAAATGAAAATTGAAATTGAAATACATATCATAAAAGGAGTGCTTGATAAAATAGGAGGGTGGAAGATCCCTAAAAAAATTTAGCATGATAATAGGTGTATATAAAGGATCAAGGATGGATTAATTAGAGTGGAAAGGAAGATCACATTATGTATAAATAAAATATAAATTAATGGGAGTATGTATGAACATATACCAACAAATGAAAATTGAAATTGAAAGACATATCATAAAAGGAGTACTTGATAAAAGACAAGAGGGATAAATCCCTTACGGAATTTTGATATAGTAACAAAGTAGGTAGGGATCAAAATAGGTGAGTATAAATGATAAATAATTGAAATAAAATAATATTTAATTTATATAATTGATTATAAAAGGATGATAATATAATAAATTGAAATTAAAAAGATTAATTTTCATCAAGGTTCTTGAATTGAAATGAAGAGAAGAAGGTGAGGATCACTTACATGGATGAGTTCATCCAATGGCTTGGGAGGGGATTATTGGGAGATTGGGGAACCTCAAAATGACTCAAGGGAGTATGTGGAATATGTGGGTTGAGATTAAAAAAGATTTAGTGAATAGGAATGGCAGCTTGGGTGGGTTTATATAGGACAAGAGGGGGATTTCATTATTATTTTGGTTTTGGACAGTACCTAATACAATATTGAAAACCACAAACAATCTCTTGGTTTTTTACCGTGGTTTATAGAAAATGGGAGTTTTATACATTATTTTATAAAGATAAGGGACAAATATATTAATATTTTTCCCAAGTTTATGTGGAGGCGAGACATACTTTCAAGGAAATTATTTTAAAAATCTTAAAATATATTATATGTTTTGGAGGATTCACTAATGCTTTATAAAATAAATAAAATAAATCTAAAGTTAAATTATTTTAAATTAAAAACATATATATGGTCGAAGATACATTATATTTTATTTATTAAATCATTATTGGGCCATTGTGATGTCATAAAACACACCGTATATTTATATGATATTTATTTTTTACCCAAAAAGTCGACTATCTCAGAAAATTTTGAAAAAAATTGGATAATTTCAATTCCATGATTTCAAAAGTAATATTAATTTTATCTAATTATTTTTTTAAATATGTGAATATTCACTTTTAAAATAAAAACTGACATTTATTGAAAGTTGATGGGTTTTGAAAAAATATTTTTCAAACCATAATAAAAAATACATTTAACATCATAAAAATTATACGGTAGTTTATATTTAATAAAAGTAATTTAATAATATTATTTTATTATAATATTATTTATTTCAAAAATCTATTAATTTAAAAAAAATAGATTTCTTAATTGAATTTATATATTAACCAAATCCACTATTAGTGCTTTAAAATCATTTACAATGTAACTATAACAGAATGAATTTATATTAATTATTCTATAAATTTATAATGTACATAATAATTATACTATGTTATTGTTACACATCCCTTTAATACACCGGCATACGCCATGAGTGTCAGGTGTGCAATGGTGGGGCTTTCATGGGGTTGTTTGGTAGACATGGTTTAGGATATGATCTCGATGATCTTGAACTTCTCCCTTAAAGGGGTTAAATCATGCTTAAGTTGTTGGACCTTGGATTGGGCTTAGTATAGGGAAAATACCATAAATGTTATCTCCCTTGGAAGCTCTGAAAAATGGGCTTCATAGGGAACAATCTGGTTGGTTGGGTCCATCACTTCCTTTGTCTATGTCAAAAAGAATTTTTTAAAACCCTATACTTATACTAGTCATGTGATCAATGTTCAAAGACTATATTATCAATGGTAATGATACTTATTGTTCATTTAAATCCAACTAGATATAATAAATAACATAAGTTCATATGTCCTGTATATCCATAAGACATTTAATTAAAAGAAATGGAATCTTATTCATAAATGATCATGTAATTATAATAGATGTTATAGCTAGAAATACTGAGTGATACTAGACATATTCTACATAACCAGCATTGGGGTTATTTCCATGAACAACATTAATTGAGAAAATGAATCACATAAATTCTCTCCCGAACCTTCACCTAGAACTATCATGACCTCTAGTTCTACTATTGGTGGAACCATTCCAACAATGTTGTTCGATTATCCTATCAGCAATAATCACTATAGAGGAATGTATATACAATTCAAAACACACATAATATGATACATAATAAAAAATTAAAACATTTTCACAATATATAACCACATAAGGACATATGAAGTCATCCCTCATACACTACCTTATGGTCAAAGCTGCAATAGTACCACTACCCTTAATCATCCCTAACTTTGGTCATGACTAGCACAGGGTAACAAAATTTCGTTTTATAAATTTATAATTATAAACCCTTTTCATAACCAGTATAACTTTAAAAATTTAACATCATATTCAATAATAAATTCCATATTAAGAACCATTTATTTTCAAATTACTAAAATAATGAAATCCATTATCATTCCCCAAACCCACTCATGACTTTCTTTTCCTTGCATGCAAAATATGAATCATAGAATATAAAGTCATGAGTTCTTAGGATGATGTATACATACTGAACTCCCATGGTATACTAGGAAATGACTAAAAATATCACAAAATAATAATATCACACAACTTGTTCATTACTCAAGGTGAAATAAAATTCAACTGTAACAGCAAACACCATGAAAAAAAATCCCACCCTTGGAACTTGGGTTTCCCCCATACATGGGTTAGTTACTCCCACACATGAACTAATGAAAAATTATTAACTAATCATAGTCTTATATATACCTTTATGATATAATAAGACAATTGAAAAAAAATATCTATGATACCACTTTTTAATTCACCGACTTGGGTGACACATACTGGTGCACTGATCTGGTTCATCACATGACCTCAAGAATTCCTTCCAGAATTCCACAAGATACCGTCTAGAACATAATTTCTAATATGTAATGTGGAGAGACTATACCCTCTTTACTGTAGTAGCACAATAGAAAAAACAATTATATAATATAACAATGATACTACAATCATCAATAATCATTCAAACAACAGATGAATAAATATAAAATAGTGACATTACATGAAACCATATAAATAAATATATCATTACAAACAAGTTTCAAGGGTCTAATGAATACCCAAAATAAAAGACACTGAAAACCCAAAACTCGATCCTGACACCATGTCTATTTCCATCATCCATGCTCCATCTCGAATCCCAACTCAACTATCTAACATATAGTTCTTTCCCTTTTTCTATCCTACAATATTGAAGTCTATCAGGGTTCCAATCAGGTGGCCCAAATTGGGTGTGAATACAACTCAGTAGGCCACCACTAATGAAATTAAAAGTAATATCTAGTTTATAACAACATATTCATTTTAAAAAATAATAATGGAAAAATGATATGTTAAATAAGTTTCTAATTTATTATTCTTTATCCAACCATGTTATCCCTACATTCATGATGACACCAAAAACAGTTATACCAGATTCACACAATTCCAGAGTCTAAATAATGAATCATAATTAGTTTAAAATTCATTCACTCATGAGATTTAATTATTCATTTCATCTCAATTTCATTCAATACCCTAGAACATCAATCCAGACACTATCATCACATACATTCCTCGAGGCCAAGGGCATCAGACTATCACCCCATGCATTTTTAGAGCATAAATATCTCACCCAAAACTCATTTTATACATTCTAATATAAATGGTATTCATTCATCAGGGTCCTAGAGAATAACTTTTTCACCCTGTGGTTACTTAGATAATCACTCCATCACTCACAACTCAATGATAAAATTCACATATAAACAACAAGTTTTTTCATTTCATTTATCCGCATAACAATGGTTTATTAATTTTATCACATGAATATACATGGAATATTTCCCAATTAATACATTTTGCATCAAACATTACACAAATCATTAAATCATCAATGTTAAGACAATCAAACCTTTAAATCCCATTGTCACCCATGAAATATGAATTTAGATTAATTTCATTCACCCATTATTACAATTTTTAAAATTATTAAATCATCATTTAAAGTGTATTAGAGTACCCCATAGGTTCTGTCAAGCCCAGTCTCAAATCTATAATGGGTCCAACATGATTTGTGAATGTTCTCACAATCACATTGGAAATACATCATTATTTCAAATTTAAAAATAAAATTTCCAAATTTTTCAATGAAGTTATATAACTAAAAGAATGAGATCATGATAAATAATATTTAAATTGGAAATTATACCACCTAACTTGGGATTTTTGATGAATTATTTCCATAACATATCCAATTATTTGATGTAGAATGATCAAATTCACAATAGCAGAGGAGATATAGGATCAAAACCTAGGATCATGATCCAATTAAATGAGATCCCTTTAAACCTATATCTACATCATAAAAATAGATAAAAACAACCCTATAAAATGTTGAAAGTAAATGAGATAGATAGAAACACAATCAAGAAAGTGATCACTTACCTAATAGGAGTTGATTTATTCCACCAGATATTCAATTCACTATGGGGTTCAAGGATCATTAGAACCTTATCAGGAGACTCCAAATGTGATGGAAATTGTTCTAGGTTTAATATGTGTGATTATGTTTATAAACAAGAGGTTTAATAACTTTCAACTAATTTTAAGGGGTTTAAAATATACCTCGCAAGGTTTTTAGGGCAGGCGACATAGTTTGAAAAACTGTGCGCCCTGACATTGAATCCCTATTATCTATTTTATAGGGTAACTCTTAGGTGGATGCATGATTTAAAAAACCATGTTCCAAACATGAAAATCCCATATGTCCATGTATTATAAGATTGGATTAGGGTGGCCACAATATTTGATCAATCCGTACTCCCCTTCCAATGGATCAAAATGGGGCGCATGGTTTCCTAGGGATGACCACACGATTTTCCCTAACCTTGTTCCAAACATTCATAACCCCATGGGATTCCAAAATTCCCCAAAATCACTGGAAAAAACCCCAATGAAAACCCAAACCACATTATAATTATACAACGGTACAAGGGTACCTAAAAACAAGAACATGTAAAATTCAGAAAGGTCATGATCATAAAAGTATAGTTTGTGAGTATGATTATTATGAGGGATTGAACAGATCATAATTTTACTATTATTACTGTAAAACATTATATTTTTCGTTACATTTTTACACTTTAAAATCATATGGCCATTTTCATTCTCTAAATGTAATGTTTAAATTATTTTAATGAAATATAGTTGGTCTTATATTATGGTTCATGGGAATTGTATAATATTATATTTATTAACATAGAACAACTATATAATGAGAGGTAAAATTATATTGATAAATTTTTTGGATGAAACATTACACAATACATATATATGAAGAAGGTGTAAGGTTTAAAAATAAAAAATAAATATTTTAACAATAGAAACATAGAAGGATTTTGACATTGTGAAAAAAAATATATTTTCAAAAGAATACTTTGATTGATATCACACCAGAAGAGATATAGAATCATATTTTTTGATACTACAAGTTCAATACCCTAAATATAATTATATATATATATATATATTAGAAGATAAATCATGAAACATATATCCTGTAAGTTTATATCATTTTAAACCTGAAAGGGAAAATAGTGGTGAAACCTTAAAATAGACTTTTAAAAACATTTTTAACGTTGGCGTAAAATAAAAACACACAAGTCACTTTCAAAACAAACATCTAAAAAATTGGAGTGAATGATGTTGAAAATATTTAAATTTAAGAATAATATCATGTAATCTGGACTATAAAATGAAATAACTTTTTCTATATATTTATCCAAATATGAAATATTTGTTTTTGAAAGGGATATTTTTTATACTCTGAAATTACCATTCTTGAAAAATTACATTTCAGAGGAGTAATAAAACATTTTTAGAATTATATATTAATTTTCACAAAGTGTATTATAAAATGAAATATAATAAAATATTACGGTAACTGAATATTTGAGTCATCAACATACCATATGAGAAATATACTATATAATATAAGAAATATTAAATATGGTTTTATGTGTTATGAATGTAAATACAAGGAAAAACCATAAAACCTAGGGTACAATATACGCATTTTAAATGAAATAGGTTCATGATAATGATAATTATCCTATAAAATAAAGTTAAGTAACAAAAACTCCTTAATAAAGGGTTTAAAATGGAATTAATATACATTTAAATTATGGAATATAATCTAGATTAGTATAATCAATTACATGAAAAAAACTATGATAAAAATAAATTCATGGGTACTAAATACACAACTCTAATAACACATGGTGCAAAAAATTTATTATGTCTCAATGAATCAGAATTGAGACTAAGTAAACAGTTACCTTTTATCTGGGCTTCCACAAACCTACTCTGATTTCCACTATAAAAAGTATTTCTTTATTTGTAAGTAATTTTGTAAAACTTCTCATATCTTTTGCATTTATAATCTTCATGAATAAAAATTCTCTTTAAAATTTCTAGTTACCTATTTCCAATTTTCAATATAAGGTGTAATTAATCTTGATGGTTTGGAACTAGTTTCTTAAAACAATATTTTTATTCATTATTATAACAAGGTTAATCATCCCAATATCATTATATATTCTATAATTGAGGTTCCATGATATATATAAAGGTATAATTTCATTCCATAGTAATTTTGGTTACGATATATGAATATGAAATCGACAATGATCATGTTTTAGTGATTCATAACGAACGAAAGGTGCTTTCTTAATCAATGAGTTTAATAATAATGTTACCATTAAGAAATAAATATTTATATATTAATATCATATTATAATAGTAATGAAGTTAAAATAGTTATCCATTACATAGATTCACAACATTTTTCAAGTAGGTAGTAAAACTAACTCAAACATGAACATAAAATGATTAATAGATTATTATGCGGTGGTTCTGTAATACCATGACCCCAGAAGCCCAGATTTGGTGTATTATTTTAATACATTGGAATGATTACAAGGAATCAAGTCCCAAAAGACCTATTAGTTTAGTAGTCTTGGAAAATAGATAACATACATGAACATTACATTAACAATTAAAAAATAAAACACAACATAAATGATCCTTTGAGAACACCATTAATCCCCTAGCTTAACCCTTTTTATCAATCATAAAACACTTCTTGGAATCCTGAGAAAATAAAACATAAGAAAGGGGTGATCTCAGATTCTTAGTAAGGATAATAATATATCGGAAACATTCATAAATAAGAATAAACATTTAAGGCAATGTATAGGACTAAAATACAATCCTTTTAATCTTAAACTTCATCATAATATAGATTAGATAAATCAAACAATGCCATTTACGTATTCACATGGATATTATACTTGTCGAATAATCACATGTAATATCAATAGACAATTTCATAATGATGGAATACATAATTCCAGACTTCATAACCACATAGTCAAGGCCTAGTTCCAAGACTACAAATAATATTTTGTCAAGGATTTGGGCCAAGACACTAGTTTAACCCATGAGACCTACCGATGAATCGATGGGATATAGCGGGCTCCACCCATCACTTATTAAGTTCAATGCATTACTCATATTAAAAGTTTTAAACATAACATAAAAATTTAGATTAAAAATAGCATACGAAATGTCAATACTCTATCAAAAAACCATGAATGGTATATAAATAACACATCCATAGTCAAACATATCACAAAACCTTCAATACAATATGAAAGATTTGTATCATAATAAATAAACTTCAAACAAGTTTAAAATCTATAAAAGGATGTTGAAATAGATAAAATGAAAACTTTTTTGAAGAAACACCTCTTTCTATTTTGAAATCATTTAAAAGTCACATAATTGTAAAATAAAATAGTTATTTTGAAAATATTCTCATAATATTGTAAGGAAAGCTTCAAAGGTGTTATAATGGAAGAACATAGCCGCACACTCCGTATGTGTTAAAAAAAATTCTTACCTTAATTTTTCTAAAAGACCGTAAAATACCTTGTTTGGAAAATGACAAAAATATTCCTTTATAAAAATTTTATAAAAAGTCAAACAGTGGTATAAATGACTTTAAACTGTATCTAGGAAAAATAAAAATGTTTTGAAATAAATTTTTAAGAAACATGGATGTGGATGAAAAAGAAGTCCCAGTAGATAATTACATAAAAACAACCTCGGATAATAAAGAGATTGTGAAATTAACCCTTACCGTTTACTTTTCCTGGATCGAGGGTACGTTAACCTCCTCTTCTTCGCGTTCTTCCTTTTTATTTGATCAAAAGGGATCCTTAGGTTGGATTTATGATCAAAGTAAGGCCTCTAGGTTGGAGGGAGGATATTTAAGAGGATATTTGGGTAGGGGATGGTCGATTGAAATGGATCTGGAGGTGCTAATTTGAGAGAAGGGGAACTTCCCTTTTATAAGAGGGGTGAGGGTCACTTTTGGAAAATATAAAAATATTAATTTATTATACCATCGTATTCAGTTTATAATGGATCCAAATGAATTTATTTAGAGACTTAGGTGGTTATGGGTTGAAATACTTTCAACAAATAGGTATTAGAGAAGTTTAGGTAACCATTTTTACCATATCATTTAGATTGAACTCCTAGTTAAACAATTTAACTTTTACCGCGTGTTCTCGTATTCTAACACTATATTGATTATAAAACTACTCTAAACTTCCAAGAGAACATCAAGAGGTTAATTAACAACATATATAATATTATTTAATCATTTTTTATAAAACTTATATTTTTAGTAATATTATATCAACCAATAATATAGTAATTTTTTTAAAAATTAATTTATGTAATATTTCACACTATTTGGTATTTTATTTTTGTGAAATTTATAACAACCTTATCACTTTGAAAAAATTTATCTAATATACCCTAAAATTTCATATTAACCTAGAAAATTCTTGTATAGCATAAAAAAATTATATTCTTTTTATTTTAATATTTATAATATAAATTAATTTAATATTTCATTAAGAAGGTAATTACTGCATCATCATTGTGTCATAAATAAATTTAAATATATAATATCTAAAAATTATAAATAAAATAACATTTTGTAGGAAAATTTTTTAGATTTATGCTGAATATTTATAGTCGAATTTATCATATGTGTAACCTTATATTAAAAAATTTTAGTTATTTAACATTGAATTTAATACTTTTAACTCTTCTTTAAATAAAATAATAATAAATGTCCTAATCTAATCCAAGTGGAATAAAAGGATCATATTTTATTCATAAGGTTGGTTTTGGTCAAAAATACACTTATCCAATAGAATTGGGATAAGTGTTAGGGTAATAGTAATATCATTTTTACCTTTAGTTACCCTATTAACTTTTAACCGTGGTAAATAAAAGTTAAAAGTTACTATTTACCAAAAATTATTTTTATCTTATTGAACCAAATTTTACTTACTGAAATCAACTGTGTCTCTCATATTTTTGAAATTCAACTCATAGATGTAATAAAATTTAGTTTTATGCAAATTTTCAAATGCTCCGAGAAGGTGGGTAAAATACGGTAAAAAGTTCAATAAAATTTTATATATCTGAACTTATTATAAAATTACTCCAATGAATTACATTGAACATATATAGGTATTAGGTATCTATTTTTAACTAAAATAAATTTAAAAAAATAACTAATTAATTAAATAAAAAGTATGTTTTAAACAATATCATAATGTTTTTCACTATTCATCAAAAATTGATAGTTTTCAGAAAAATACCAAAAATTCACCCAAAGATAATTTTGATATTATGAATTAAAAAATGATGTCTATTTTACTAAATTAAAAACATATAAGTTTCATTTATTAATTTAAAATTAATTTCCGTTGTCAAAATCAAAAAAGAGGGTTTTTAAAAAGTAAAAACTATCAAAAGATTGACATTTGTTTATGTCAAATTTAATTGTGAAATTACTTATAATGACCAATATTGTATTAAATGATAAAAAATATAATATAAATATACTTCCAAACCATTCAAATGTATAATATAACAGTGTAAATTATTTTTACTAAAAAATATGTTTTTAGTTTAAATTTTATTCACCCAAATATGAAAGTTTTCAGAAAAACACCAAAAATTTATAAAAACTAAATGTTTATGTCCCAATTATAAAGAAGATTTTTATTTTTTCAAATTGAATATATATAAGTGTCAAATATTGGATTTAAAAAGGTTTCTCCCTTAAAAGCGGTAAAATTGAATTTTCTAAAAAAACATCCTTTTTCTGAAAAAATGAATTTTTTATTATAATATGTATAAGAAACACATTATATGGACGTGAAAATTTATATGGAATATATAAAATACGAAATATAGATACTACTATTCATAACTACTTCTGAACAGCTAGTTTGGAAATTCATGGTGTGCTCAAAGTCGGTGTTGCGTGTAACGCAAGTTATTGAATTACTTTGAAGAAATAAAGTACTATGAATTATTAGGGTGTTACATTCTCCCCTCCTTCAATAAATTATGTCCTCTCAATTTGAAATTGTTCTTCAAATAAAATTTTAAATATAGAAAAATATCTTTGTGGAAAAACCACATTAGAAATTGGGTTAATAAAATTTAGTCTTAATAAGAGGGAAAGGGAAATGAAAAATTCATCACCAAATTATGATATCAATTTGGAGAACGTTAGTGGAAATTAGAGACATATAATTTTATAAAAAACGTAAATATTTATAGGGAGTTATTGAGGTCATCAATCACAAACAAGTGTAAAATTGAGGTACTCAAAGCCATCAATCTATGCTGATTTAAAATATCATTGGTTCAATAAAACATAAAGTATTTGGATAACACATTTTTGGTTTTAAGATCCCTTTCCTAAAGTTTGGGAATTAATTTATTCATAGAATAAGAGGAAAAAAATACTTGATAAGTAGAGTTTCATCCTTCAAATAATTCCTACCACAAACTCATCTTTCACTCCAAAAGAAAATAGAATTAAAAAATATTATATTTATCCTAATCGTATAGGGTTCCAAAAATAATGAATTTATAATTCATTTTTCATAATATTTTAAAAAACTACATTATAAAAAATAGGACATCATGTATGCCAGTGGTAGGTGACCCATCCTTGTCGCCCTTTGGTTGCTGGTTCAAGTCTCGTGGCCTTTGCGGACGCGACAGGTTGTCGCCCGACCTCCAGGTTGTCCTTTTTATGAAAATCCAAAAATAATATCAAGAAATGACTTAACCTTAAAAATATTATATAATGTAAAACTTAATTGATTCCAAACTTTAGACTTATCCAAAATACTTCTGTCCAAACTCACAATCCAAAATTTATAAGGAATGTAAACACAATGAATATCTTTTTTCCATGTAATAACATGTGAACACCTCCATCATGTATTATTTTAAAAAACTGTAACACACTAAATTACCATAAAACCTTATTGATTTCATTCATGATCCCTTAAAACTTTTAGAATACCGGATATGATCCTTCTATCCAAAAATATTGTATAATCCAACAACGATGGAATATAAAAATCATTAATCAGTTTCAAGGTAGTCTAGAATACCCAACATAATTTATCCTAATCAATCATATATTAATCCAAAATCACTACCTCAGTATCAGAACCATATTATAGTTTATCTTTATCTCAACCATATATTTTCCAAAAAAGTTAACCCACTATTGAGTCAATTTTCTTGGTTCCACACAATCTCAAGTCCTTAATGAAGTAGTACTGTTGTTCAATCCTTATATACTCTATAATTATTAAATCATGTACATCATTAATTAAATAATCAAATGACATAATAATTTAATAACAATGTAAGAAATCTAATCATTACTCTTCATCTTTGGTAGTATCACAACTTGATTAGTATCCAATAGCAGCATTTGGGGAATACTTTGATGATTTAGAAAATTATTTGTGTAGTGTCCCAACTCTTTGGAGATTAGACATTGTACATTTGAATCTTTTTTCTCACCCTTTCAATCACGTAATTGGTGTCCTTTTCCTCCACACATAAAACAAACAACCATTCCATTCAAAAATTTACCAAGGTGATTCTTTCCATAGTTATCACAAATGAAAAATCCTTCTTTCCCCTCTTCTAATTATTCATCTTTCTCTCTTCCATCCTTTTCACCTCTAGATTCCCTTCGAATCCATTGGACTCAGAGAATTATTTACTTATATTATTATAACATGATTCTATTTCTATATATGATGAGAATACGTGGGAGACAATTTCCCTTCTAAATGTTGGCTTAATTCCATGAAAGAAATGACCCTTATTAATTTTTCAATCATGCGTATTGATGGAATTCTCATTCCTTCTACTAGGCACCATTTCTAAACAATGACATACACTAGGTTAGTTTATGAATCATAATGCATAATTCCATACTTGTAAAATTCCTAATGTAAATTGAAAATATTATACATATAATCTATAATCATAAAATGTGTTCTTTGAGAATGTATTTACTCTTAAATCCTTCATAATGGCTTGTAATGAAAATGTGAATTATCCCAAGCATATCCACTGGGAGTGTCGTAACCAAGAGTGCAACAAGGCCCATTTTCATGTACCAGGATACCCCAGGTCAATCCTAAAACTCCTTGTTGGTGTTTTAACTCCAAGGTACATCTGTGTCAGATCCACCTCTACCTACTTATATCCAGAAAGGGATGTATCACTTAGAAAATACACAAAATCTCTACGTTACCAGAATTATAGGATGTTATTATATACTAATCCTCAAAGTATATATTAGGGTAATGTTATTTAATCAAATTTTATCTAAATCTATTTCCAATGATGTTGTTAAACATCCTCTAATACCAACTGTAATTCCCCTGACCATAGAATCCCTGAGTTGGTGTACTATTTTAATACATCAACATGATTACAAGGAATCAAGTCCCGAAAGACCGATCAGTTTTGCAGTCTTGGAAAATAGATAACATACATGAAAGTTACATTAAAAATTAAGGAATAAAACACAACATAAATGATCCTTTGAGAATGCCATTAATACCCTATCATAAACCTAATTATCAGTCATAAAACACTTCTTGGAATCCTGGGATATAAAACATAAGAAACGGGTTAGCTCATATGCCCAGTAAGGATAACAATATATCAGAAACCTTCATAAATAAGAATAAATATTTAAGGCAATTTATAAGACTAAAAAACAAGTCATTTAATCTTAAACATCATCATAATATGGCAAAGATAAATCAAATAATTCCATTTACTTATTAACATGGATATTATACTAGTAAAATAAACACATGCAATATCAATATCCAATTTCATAATGATGGAATGTATAATGCCAGACTTCATAACCACATAGTTAAAGCCTTGTTGCAAGACTAAAAATAATATTTTGTCAATGCCTTGTGCCAAGACACTAGTTTGTCTCATCATACCTACCGATGCATCGAGGAGCTATAGCGGGTTGCACCCATCACTTAGTAAGTCCAATGCATTCATCGTATGAAAAGTATTAAACATAACATAAACATTCATATTAAAACTAGCATAAGAAATGTCAATACTTTATCCATAAACCAAGAATGGTTTAAAAATAACACATACACGGTCAAACATATCACAAAACCTTCAATACAATATAGAGGATTTTGTATCATAATAAATCAACTTCAAAAAAGTTTAAAATCCATAAAAGGATGTTGACATGGATGAAATGAAAACTATTTTAAATAAATACATCTTTCTATTTTGAAATCATTTAAAAGTCATATAATTATAAAATAAAACATCTATTTTGAAAATATTCTCATAATCTTGTAAGGGAAGCTTAGAAGGTGTTATAATGGTAGAAAATAGCCACAACCACTATATACATTAAAAACATTCTTACATTAATTTGTCGAAAATGTCATAAAGTACCTTTTTAGGAAAATTACGGAAATATTCCTTTGTAAACATTTTATAAAATGTCAAAAAAGGGAATAAATGACTATAACCCATAGTATAGGAAATAGTAAAACTATTTATAAATACATTTTTAAGAAACACGGATGTGGATGATAAATAATTCCCAGTAGATACTAATGTAAAAACAACCTCAGATAATAAAGAGATTGTGAAATTAACCATTACTTTGTACTTTTTCTTGATCAAGGGTAAGTTAACCTCATCTTCTTCAGGTTCTTCCTTTTAATTTGATCAAAATGAATCCTTAGGTTGGGTTTTTGATAAAAATAAGGCCTCTAGATTGAAGGGATAATAGTTGAGAGGATATTTTGGTAGGGGATGGACGAGCCAAATGGCATTGGAGGTGTGAATTTGAGAGAAGCGGAAGTTATCTTTTATAAGAGGGTTGAGGGTCACTTTAGGAAAAGATAATAATATTAATTTATTATACAATCATATTCGGTTTATAAGGGATCAAAAAGAATTTGTTTCAAGCCTTAGGTGGTTATGGGTCAAAATCCTCTCAACCTATAGGTTTTAGAGAAGTTTAGGTTACCATTTTAACCTTATCTTTTAGAGTTAACTCTTAGTTAAATAGTTTAACTTTTATGATGTCTTCTAGTATTTTTACACTATATGGTTATTAAACATACTCTAAAATTTCCAGAGAAACTAAAGTAGTTCATTAATGACATATATAATATTATTTAATCTCGTTGGCCAAAACTTATATTTTTCTGAACATTATATCAGCCATTAATATAGTGTTTGTTTTAAAATTTAATTTATGCCAATTTTGACACGATTTGGTATTTTGTTTTTGTGAAAGTCATAAAAACCTTATCACTTCATAAAATTTTATCTAATCAACCCTAAAATTACATATTAACTTTTAAATTTCGTGGATGGCATAAAAAATTTTAAATTCTATTTATTTTAATATTTATAATATAAAATATTTTAATATTTCATTAAGAAGGTAATTACTACATCATCATTGTGTCATAAATAAATTTAATTATTTAATCTCAAAAAATATAAATAAAATAACATTATGTAGGAAATATATTTATATTTTTAATGAATATTTATTGTCTAATTTATCTTATAAGTAACCCTATATTTAAAATGGTTTAGTTATTGAACTATGAATTTAACACTTTTAACTCTTCCTTAAATAAAATTATAATAAATGTTCTAATCCAATAAAAGTGGACCAAAAGGATCATATTTTATTGATAAGGATGGATTCTTTAGAAATAAACTAATCCAATAGAATTAGTACATGTGTTAGGGTAATAGTAATATCATTTTTACCTTTCATTACGCTATTTATAGTCAACCGTGGTAAATAAAAGTTAAAATTTACTATTCACTAATAATTATTTTTATATTATTGAACCAAATTATACTTACTGGTATCAAACATGACTCTTAGAATTTTTTAAATTCAACTCACATAAGCTGTAAAATTATGTTTTATGAAAATTTTCAAATGCTCCAAAAAGGTGGGTAAAAGACGATAAAATGTTCAATAAAATTTTATATATCTAAATTTATTATAAAATGACTCCAATGAATTAAATTGAACATATATAGGTATTATGTATCTATTTTTACCTAAAACAAATTATAATAAAATAACTAATTACTTAAATAAAAAGACAATTTTAAATAATAACATAGTGTTTTTCACTATTCATCAAAATTGAATATTTTCAAAAAAAATACCAAAAAATCACCCTAAGATAATTTTGATATTCTGAATTTAAAAATAAAGTCTATTTTACCAAATTAAAAACATAAAAGTTTAATTTTTTAATTTAATATTAATTCCCGTTGTCAAAACCAAAAAGAAGATTTTTAAAATGTAAAAACTATCAAAAGATTGACATGTGTTTTTATCAAATTTAAATGTTAAATTACTTACAATGACCAACATTGTAGTAAATGATAAAAATATAATATAATTATACTTCCAAACCATTCAAAGGTATAATTGAACACTATAAATTATTTTGATTAAAAAAGTTGTTTTCAGTTAAAATTTTGTATTTTTTACTATTCAACCAAATAAGAAAGTGATTAGAAAAACCCCCAAAATTTATCAAAACTAAATTTTTATGTACCGATTCTAAATAGAAAGTTTATTTTGTAAAATTGAATATATAAAAGTGTCCAATATTATATTTTAAAAGGGTTCTCCATTAAAAGGGGTTAAAATTGCATTTTATGAAAAATAATTTATCTGAAAAAAATGAATTTGTTTTTATATTATGTCTTAGAAACACATAATATGGATGTGAAAATTTATATGGAATATATAAAATTAAAAATCAAGATAATAATATTCATAACCGCTTTTGAACAACTAGTTTGGTATATCGTGGTGCGCTTGAACTCGGTGTCGCATGTAGCGCAAGTTATTGAATTACTTTGAAGAAATAGCATAGTACTAAATCTTGGGGTGTTACAAGTTTAGTTTTAATATATAGTGATCCAATCCATAAACGTATATTTCTTAATAATTTTTAACATAATTTTCAGACAAATACAAGATGAGGTTGTCGTAGTATAGGGTATTTATAATATTATCCATAAAAATAAATGACTGTTAACATAATAAATATTATGTTTTTTTAAAACTCCACATAATGATCCTAACTCCCATAGATATATTAAAACTGAACTACCTATCATGGAGAAAATTATAATGAAACAATAAGATTAAAATCTCCTAAAGGGAATAAATATGAAAATAAAAGATTACATGGGAGTTAAGATGCATAACATGATATCATAAAGAGTAAGATAATAATAATTGATGGATGGAATAAATAAATGATGTAAAATGATCATTAACATGTGGTAATAACATAAATAATGATATCATAATCATATGTCAAGGGTCACTCCCAATACAAACATCATATAATGGAAAAGTTATATATCATATTAGGTTGACTCCTTAATCCTATACATAACATACAATGATATATAAATATTTACCTAACTAATTGAAGGAATATATATTTCAGGTATTATATTTCATATAAATTAAAATGATATATATGTGTGCCACATGAGAAATATAATCCAAATATGAATCAAAATCTGGATCAACTCCATGAGAATGATTCATGTCTCATAATTATGATTCAAGGTATTACCTAAGGATAAATAAAAATTATTCCAAAGGTAAGACGGAATTTAATTATTATTATATATATATATATTAAAAAATATCTTTATTTTTTAAACTATAGTTCCATTGATGGAAAATTTTGTATGAAAAATAGAGTGGTAATAATAAAAATATACCACTTAGGAAAATCCTTTAGAAATGAATAAATACTTGTAAAGAAACATTTTATTAATTAAAAACCCACAATTTTACCAATTTTTTTTAAAATAACTATTTATTTAAAAATATATACATGAATGAAATTTATGGGAAGATACTACACAAGAAATTAGGCATTGATAAATTCCATTAAATAGAGTTCACTTTAGTGAATGAATCTTGGAGGGAAATTACAATTGTATTATCCCCTATAGAGAAATGTATATTAAAATTGGTATATATTTAAAGATAACATATATATATAATCTGTGTGATATACTTGAGAAAAAGAGAAAGGAAAATTATGAAAATAAAGATAATGTGTAACCGAAAGGTAAAATGAGTGGTTTGGAGTATCTCTTACATCATGTACGAAAGAACTATTCTATTGCACTTAAATTTATGAATAATACAATTATATTTAATTAAATATTTTTTATGAAACTTATCCATCAATATTTAATTTTACAAGGTCTATTTATCCTTAGGCTTCACCAATTTTATACATCATTTCTTTATATATCTATTACTTTAAGTTCTTTGGATAATTTCTAAAAAATGTTCATGATATATTGAACATGGTTAAATTATTGTAATATAGTTTCATAAACATAATAATTTTATATTATTATTCCATTTATTATTAATTTATCACATAATTTATATAAGTACATAATCTTTCCATGTATGGGATCAAATTATAAATGGTAATTTGAAATTCCCTTTTTAGATTTTAAATTTAGTATGAATATTATTATCAATATCAGTTGTGTAATGTATGATATTATCATTCCAAAATGAAAATGGATTAGTAAATAAAATATTTATACATTAAAATCACATTTTATTCAAAATATTTTTTTTTTCTGTATTGAATATGAAAGTGAAACATTATCACATGGAGTAAACACATAAACATGGATGAATCTCTTTTTCTTATTGAATAGAAGGAAGGTAGAAAGACATATATATTATCATTTAATAATCATTAATATGAAAACATATCATATTATCATTGTTAATAACCCTTTTAAACCATCCATTAACTATGGGAAGTAAAATTGAACACATCATTCATGGAGGTTGTAGTCTGCATGCACACATGTCTACATTTTCATTTATCTCAATGATTTTGGAGGAATGTATAAAATGGAAATTACATTAGTATAATAAATATTAATAGTTTTTAAAAATATTTTGTTATCATACATTAATTTAGAAAATATGTTTGGTTTTGTATTATTAGAAACGATTTAAGAAACTATGGTGGAAAATATTATATCTTTCTTTGAATGTTCTATTTCGGTAACCACATTAAGGCACCATATCCTGGTAATTTTTAAATAGAAAAGATTCTAGGATATGAGGATAGGTTATATGGGAGAATATATTAGATTTTATGTAAATCCTAAGTGCATTTGGATGTGTGTCAAGGTGTAGGTGGGGTGGTTACTTTTTTAATTTAGGAGAAGGGAAATTTTGGCACATATTCCACATTAATATTTGAGATCAAAAGTTTTAAATGGAATGTGAAGACAACATGGATAATAATAGAGTTTGGAAAGGTTTAGGTAGAGTAATAATCAAATTGTTTTTATAAATGTTTGAAATATGTCTTCAAATCATTTACACTAATATTTATATGTTTTTCTATTTTTGGGTTTTACTGAGCTAATAAATTTTGTGATAATTTATTTATCTTTAATGAATAAAAATAAAATTAGACTTATTAGATAACATAGAAATAATAATTATAAATATTAAATATAATTTATCAAATAAAATTTTTACATTTAAATAAAATTATTTTTAACATTTGTTCTTATAACGCACAAAATCCTTTTTTATAAACAATGTATTTTGAAGAACAATTTTTTTCTTAAAAAAATTTCATGTTTTATTAATGATATTGAAATTAATATTTTATAATTAAATAAATAAATTTTAATTAACATTAAAAATATTAGGGAATCCAAATTACATCATGTGTAATGTTTATTAATAGATACAAATGAAAAATAGTTTTCGTTAAATCATTATATAGATTTTCTAAAAAATGAATCATGTGGTATAAATTTATTTTTTTAAAAAAATAAGCTTATATTTATAAAATAAAATTTTATTTCAAAAATGTTATGAATAAATTTCATTCCATAATGTCATAAATTTTACAGTATTAGTAAAATCAGTATTTTTTACTATTCACATAAAAATCAATTATTTTCAAAAAAATCCTCAAAATTAATCTAAAGTTAATATCTACCTGATAAATCCAAAAATGATGTTATTTTTTTAAATTATAATTATAGACATATTATAAATATAATAATTCAATATATGGTAACTACAATCTATTCCCACTGGTATAATGTCTCATCTTGAATAATTTAATTTTATTATATATTTATGTATTATTTTAATTAGTCTATTATTTCATGTAACAAAAGATACTCAATAAAATACATATTAAGGGGAAATATTAACTAATATCCCAGGCTGTCAGATCCTACCCCTTAATAAATTTCATCCTTGAAATTTTATTTCAAACACTAAGGTGAAAACAAAAGAGGGTCCTTTGTTTCATTTTATCAATAGCTTCCCACTTTTCCTCTTCATATATATGGTTTCTACAAACTATACTAACAAGGTGAGTTTTCTTATTTAAATGAATCTTGTCTCTATTGTCCAAGATTTTCATATACTACTCCTCATATAAGTGTTTGTTCTCCAAATATACTACCTAGGAATTCGGTACAAGTGAGGGACTAGATATAGACTTTCTTAATAGGTATATGTGGAATACATCATGCACTTTGGATAGGTCTAGTGGGAGTTCTAGTTGATACCTCATATCATTGACGAAATAAGGATTTTAATAGGGGGATAATATATCATAGACACGGCTTCTCCTTCTTCCCAAATCTCATGACTCTCTTCAACAGACAAATAAATAGAAGAAATTTTTTACCAGCCACAAACTCTTTGTATTTTAAATGGTTATTAGAATTATTTTTCTATAAAAACATCCTTAAATTGACTTGATGTTGAATGTACTTTAAAATTTTTACCATTTCTTCGACCATCTCATGTTTGAAAAAGATTTGTTGACCTACTTCATCTTATCCTACATGTGTTGAAAATATCATTCTTTAGAGGTTTTTGTATAGGGATATTTGGAATATTGAGTGAAAACTACTATTGTAATAAAAATATACCAAGGAAAGATATTGGTCCCAACCTCCCTTAAAATCTATAGTACAATATCTCAATATACCATCAAGTGTCTGTATAGTCCATTAAGTGTGGAAATCGGTCTTGGGGTGATAAGCTATAATAAATCTTAAGTCTATTTATAGAGTAAACTAAAGAATCTTCCAAAAAATATAGTAAAACCTTAAATCCAAATTAAATATAATATAAAATTGTGTTCCATGAAACCTCACCATTTCTAAAATGTATATATTTTCTATATGATCGGGTGATAAGTCCTCTCAAACGGTAGTGAAGTGAACAATATTTTTATGACAGTCTACCACAACCCATATTGATTGTTTCCATTTTAATATCATTGTAAGACTTGTTATAAAATACATATTGATTTTTTACCATTTTCATGTAGGTATGGGAAATGGTTATATCATCCATATAGACATTTCCTCTCATCATTCACCTATTGAAACACTGGGATCTTTGATGAATATTTGATAATCTCCCTCTTCATATTGTCCCAAAATAGTGTTCTTATAGATATTTTTACATTTTTAGGTTTCAATTAAATATTTAGAGTTTCAAGATATTATAACCATTCATGTGATGCCTCTTTATCCCCACATATAATGGAATAGAAATTAATTTCACAAATCTCACAAATCCTTCATCATCAACCTTTAATTATAATGACCCAGGTATTAATGGAATAAACCATTTTCATATCTATTAATATTTACTATTAAGATATTAATTTTATGTTAAATAGGACACCTTGTCCTATAGCATACTCCACACACAACGACGAGTTTCTTTGAAATCTTAGGTTGCACTAAACTTTTAGTTATACAAAAAAAAATATTATTATTATTTTAAATGGTAGTTAACGCCTAGTTGTTGTATTGTCAAGAATGAATATAACTAACTAAAATATGATTATTAAATTTCTTTAAATTTATCCATTAAATTTTATAGGCTTAAAATAAGAATGAATCCGATTTTTAGCATAAAAAACTCAAATGTTTTAAAAGGGTTTTTACCGCATTTTGAAGGGGAACCCTTTTAAAATATAGTTTTTGTCATTTTTATATGATATAATTTGAAAAATAAAATTATTAATTATAATATAGACATAAAAATTTACTTTGTATGAAATTATGGTTTTTTCTGATAAAGTTTATTTTTAATGAATAGTGAAAATACTATATTTTAATTCAAAACTTCATTTTCATAAAATTTATATATATAGTTATATTGTCTTTATTACTTGTTTTAAAGTATAATTGGATTATATTTTTATCATTTAATCCAATGTTGATTATTGGAAGTAATTTCACATTTTAATTTGACATAAACACATGTCAATCTTTTGATGGTTATTACTTCATAAAAACCTACTTTTGGTTTTGACAACATGTATTAATTTTAAATAAATTACTGAAACTTTTGTATTTTGAATTTGGAGAAATTGATTCCATATTTGGAATCAGGAGGTCCAAATTGTTTAAATAGTTACATTTTATTTTTGGACATTATGAATACCAACTTCAGTAATTATTTTCTTTTCCATGGTTAAAGGGTAAATATGGAAAATAAGGGTAAAAAAACTAATATTATAGTAATATAAAACTACCCTAAAATGTGTCCTAATCATATTTTATGATATATTTGTGACCACGGGATTCCTTGGGTCGATTTCGGGAGCCCATAGAGCCACATTGAAGTGAAAAAGACATTTTATAAGAATTAATTTAAAGTAATGAAAAATAACATAAACACATATATTTTACTAAAAATATTATATGGGGTTATAGTAGTGATATACTGGAAAATAAATACTCATTATAAATCTATAAGGATTTCCTCTATCATGGTATTTTATTTATAATTTTTTTACATAATAAAAAAAATAATTTTGACAAAATGATGATGTAGTGATTCCCTTATTAATGAATGATTTAAATAAATGAGATTATAAATATTACAATAAGTTTATTTTTAAACTTTTTATGCCATAAATGAATTTTATGGATTATTATGACTTGTTATATTTGAATTAACTATGTTTTTTAGAAATAATCAAGTGATTGTGGATTTTAAAAATTTCGTGATACGAATAGTATAAAAATTGAAATAAATGAGTTTTTAAAACAAATACTATTTTAATAAATGAAATAATATTCCAAAAAATATAATATTCAGAAATATTAATTATAGAATTTTTAACATGTCATTAATAAACCAATTTAGGTTCTTTTTCCATTTATAGTAACTATATTAACCATATAGTATGAATATACAAGAGGACATGGTAAGAGTTAAATTAATTAACTAAGGGTTAAAGCTAAAAGATAAAGTTAAATTTGTGATATATAATTGTGTAAAACATTTTTTTGAAATTTTTATGAAAAAAATAATCTTGTATTTGAAATAAATGAATTCGGGAGCTTTTGAAACTAAAAAACATTTTATAATAAAATAATACTTAAAAACATTCCTAAAGTTCCAAGCCTCTCTGTTATAAAAGGGCATCACCCCACCCATTTAATCACACCTATAAAGCCCCTTGGGTCATTAAAAATCTGAAAAAATAACCTCCCAACATTCCTATATTATTCTTAGAGGCATTACCTTAGGCAATAAGAAATTATAGAAAGCATTTCGGCTCAAATCAAAGGGAGTTTCACGTTTTAAGAGGTAGCGTCTTCTCTAAAGTTTCATTCCATTATTTTACATCTTCAATACCAATTATATTCTTATTAATTGATTAAATAACAACACCAATATCCTAAATATTATAGGATGTTATTATGAGAATAATTCTAACTACACTTACACACACCTCCATCTAATGGATATGAACATACTGCTTCTGTGGAAAACGAACTACAACCTCACGAAACGATTATTGTTTAATTTTATCCTATAATATCTCATGGTGGATATTATTATGAAAATATATTTATATATGATATTTATTATATTTATATTTTCCCTTTTCTTCTGTTTTTTAATTTAAATCATACCATTATGCTTTCTATATTGTGTAAATACGATAATTTTATTTGAGGAAGCGCAGACTTCCGCCCTCTCAAAGTGATATGAATAGTTCATCCCATACATAGAACATATAAAGGATGGAAGTAATAAAATTATTTAAATTATATAAAATATGATACTATAATATAATTTTAATATAACTTGGTATCATTTAGTTTTCATTAATTTTAATATGAAAAAAATGGAAGTAGTGTTCATGTGTCCGTACGACTTAACATCTCCTTGAATGATGCATTTCATTTATTATCTCAAAAAGTTATGGAATATTATAAATACATATATATAAAATATATATATGATATTTAAATAATGAATAATATTATGGAGATAATGTAATTTTGACCCAATGAACAATTTGAAATTATATCATGTTCATTTTCGACTCTAGTGCCGAATATCAACAAAACGGCCGATATGAACTTAAATAATTATGTAATTTTTATATCATGATTAAAAGTAATATCAAATGAATAATTAAATTTAAATATGAATAATGAAAAATTAACCTAATTTTATTATTCTGGAATATAAAGAATGAACAAGACAAGTTGGACTCATGGTAAGGGATCCCTTCACCCTCCTCATTTAGTCAAAAACTTATTTTATGTTATATTTTTTAATTTCCATTTTCTTATGTTGAGAAATGTGTTTTATATATCCTTAATACTTTAAATTTTATTCCCATGTGATTAGATAAATTTTTATCTCTCATCAACTCATTTACAAAAACTTTATGTGGCGTCATTAGGCTACCGAATTTTCATAAGGTAATTTCTAAACTCAATTTCCACTCATTGGGTTTTACGTAAACTTCTATGATTATATTATGACAAGATTATGTGTGGATTAACTTTTTATTTATTTATATTTTAATTAACAATTCTCTTTTTTTGGATATATTGTTTCTACACATAATCACCCCATTGATAAATTCTTACATCATTTATTTAAACTTTGTATGGGATATTTTAATTGAATCTCATTTTATTGAGTTAAATATCCATGTAATTGGTTTTGTTTTTCCAAAAATATGTGTAAATGACCTCTGATAGTTATACACTTAATATCCACTTATATTAGGTGTATTTATATTTTTCACACATAATTTTTTCATTGATTTATCCTTAATATAAGGATACGATTATTGTAAGGGATTTCTTCTCTATTTACATTCAATTGAGACTTATTTATTGTTATGCACAAATTCATTTTTATATTGTGTATATACTGCCATTTGACATATTATATCTTGAATATGCTTATTCTCATGATATTATAGGTTTTGTTTGATGTTATTGTTTAATAATTTTTAGTCAATTGTTTCTCAAGTGTTATGAGACTCGTTAACGAAAACATCATTTTAAAAGATTGAATGATTTATTCTTCTAAATCTCTCTCATCAATGCCCATGTTTTCAAAAATGGTTTTAAGAATTTCAATTCATGGACATTAATGTCTTAAAATGTTTATTCCTTTAAATTTTTCAATGTGGCATTGGACACTTTTATTGGAAAATATTATTTTTAAATGTTTTAAAGGGTTTTGGAAATGGATTAAATACTTCAATATGTTGAATTTATTTCTTGTGATTTATAAGTGAAATTTTGATAATTTCAATATTTTATGTGTTATGATTAGGTAATGGTACATGGAAATTTGACGAGTGGTTACGTGATAAACCAAATATTGGTGGTTCTGTTATAAACCAATGGTGGGTGATCTGGAGATAGCTCTCTAATGAATTAGGTAACGTAACTATGTTAAAAATTAATGTTTCTAATAAGATATTTAGGTAATATACTACAATGGGTGTCCCATATGTAACTCCCTATGTATCTATGAATTCTAAAATGTAAATATGTTATGTATCCCACAAGTTACCATTATGATTTATGAGTTCTACGTGTTATTAATAAATCGTATTATTTCATGTGGTATGTTAAAGAACTTTTTTTTATGATTCAAAAGTATGGTTGGATGGATTTTTATGTATTTATGTAATAATGTTTTCTATCCTTATTTTATATCCTCTAATACAATATTGTTTATCATACCATGATTTTGAAATGTTTTTCACAGGGTATAAGGAAGGGTAAGAGAAAAGAATAATTCAAGTATAATTTTATCTAGAAAAGAATTATTGTTTTATTTATGGAGTTTTATTACTCTTAATAAAGTTGGTTAGAGTATAAGTGTATACTTTGTAATATTTGAGATGTAATTTTATAGTTATGGCCTAATTCTATAAAATTATAAACCTGAAAAGACCCTCAATGTGAATTCTTGACTTAACTAAATATTATGCAATGTTTAAGGCTGGGACCATATATTAACTCATAGGGGATTACCATCGTAATGAAATCCACCTTCACTTGTATCACCAAACTATCACTTAAATCATTTTTAATCATATCAATTAGTGATTCATATGTTTTCATTCGATAATTTTAGGATGATATTCCTTTATTTAAGCTTTTCATGTGTATCCTTTTCAGGTCTAATAAGATATGATCATTTTCAATCCTCATCACTGATATGTTTTTAGGATATTTTATACTTAGATAATATTTAATTTTATTTTACTTTCTTGTATGGTAGTGTATTGAGAAATTCAAATAATTTATTATATGTAAACATCTTCATTGGCGCAGGGTGAGGTCATTCCATGTGAATATATATTTCAATCTATTCTGTTCTGTACATATATCAAATTTCCCTCTATATTGATAATTGTAATAAATTTTCAATGTTAATATCACTATGGAAAATCCAATATTATATTTTTTATAGTTCTATTTATTCACCTTAAACAATCTTGAGGAATATGTTATCACATTATCATTCTGTATGAGTAGAGAAACTGATCTATTTTTGGATGAATCTCCAGAGATAAAATCCCCATCTCCACTGGTGGGTATGGGGAGTAAAAGTGCTATGGTTATCCTCTTATTAAACTCCTTTAATCTCTATTCACACTCATCTTTCTAGATATACTTCAATACCTTATTATTAAGATTGTTTAGTGGGTCTGAAAACCTCGATATGTTTCACACAAATCACAATTAATACCTAGATAAAATGAGGAAACTATGGATATCCATTACTGATGATGGTCTAGGACAAACCGTAATCATTATAATATTTAAGGGGTCCACATATATCCCCTCAAATGTTATAACATTCCCCTATAATTTTAATTTCTCTATATAAAAATCACATTTACTATACTTTACGTATAACTTCTCATTCCTCAATATCTTCATCACAATATTTAATTTATCCTCATGTTCCTCATTCCTTTTAGATTTTGAAATAGTATCATATATAAATACTACCAAACATTTATCAATGTAATCTATAAATAATTTACTAATTAAGTCCATGAATATCACTAGATAATTACTATGTCAAAATTTCATGACCATGAACTCATAATTCACATCCATTTTATGGAAATAAATATTGGGAATATAAACCTACATTTGAATTAAATGATGATAATTTGAAAAAATTTCCTCTTTAGAGAAGTATTGAGATCTATATAAATAATTTAACAACTCATTAATATGTAAAATATGATACATTTTCTTTATCATGATATTTATGATATCATGAAAATCATTACAAAGATGCATATACCCATTCCGTTTCCAGAAAAAGAGGACTTATTCACCCTATGGTGAAGCACATGGGTTTATAATACACATGTCAAGATGTTATTGTAATTTCTTATTCAGATCATATCATTCAATGGGATCCATTATATATTGAGTCTTGGACATGGATAGATATCTATGTATATGTTCAATTGAGAACTCAACCTCATGGTTTGAAGGAAGATCATACAATTATTATAGAAACACATCTGTAAAATCCCTTATAATGGGCATGTTATCAAGAGTGTTCTTACCCATTGATTCCATCATTTTATCCTGATATTCTTTCCTATAAGTGAACAATAACCATTCTTTTAAATAATATACTAAATAAGATTAATCCTTCTACTTACACTTATACGTAATCAGATTATAATTTGGGATATTAAAGATGATTTCCATCTCCCATAATTTTATGTGGGATATATATAGAGAAAACTTATCTATTCCTAGAATAGCATCAAATTACACTAAAGGTAATACGACAAGGTTGCTTGAAATATTAATCCCATATATAAAATCTAGGTAAGGGTTATGTAATTTTGATTCAAAAACTACTACATTAAAAGATTTTACTATTTTCTTAACCTACATATTTTTTGGTGGTGTTTGAATACAAATACTAATCAATACTAATAAAAAAGAGTGTGTAGAACCAAAATAAAAAATTATGTTCACTATTCTTGAATGAATAACTAGCATACTCATGACCACATCATAACCTTGATCTACCTTTATCAGAGTAATAGAATAATCCCACACATGATCTATTAGAATTAAGTGTTTTTTACATTTTTTATCTTTGAAAACACTTATACTAGTGGATTCGTTTTCATAGTTCCCACATTTCATGTAGTTTAAACATTGGACAAAATATGGTCAATTTATTTGGATATTTTTTCTTCGAACACATTTTTGGGATTATTCATCTCAATTCTACATGTTCTAGCTTGATATTCCTAATTTACACATTTTAAATATTTACTATAACCCTTTATAAATATTCTAGGATTATTCCTTCTCCACATTTGACATGTGTGATGTTGGATATTCTTATCACCATGAGACTAAATCAATAATACCCCAAAGTTAAACTACATTTCCACTTATTATCTCTAGTACCATGAGACCACAGAGGATCACCCATTTCCATATGAAATTCGAGGGAACATATGAAAATATCATTATATCATAGTAATTATAAAACTTAAAAAGATCTTTATAGACATGAATTTATCCCACTAAAGAATAGGATGAATTTATATTTGCGGGTATTGATAATTCCTTAGACATATAGTGAAATAATTGTGATGTTTTCCTTATATTATATGATATATTCATAATAATGTTTTTTGAGTATAAGTAACTCAATACCCATTTTAATACAAAGAGTTCAAGGGAGATATTTATTGATTAATATTTTATTTAATTTATCTCAATTCATATATTCTATTTCTTCAAAGGAATTTTTAATATTGATCAGTGTACACCACTGAAAAGATTTTTCCTCAAGGTGGTAAAAAACTCATATGAAATTGTTTTTCTAAAATCATTGATGTAACACCCCAATAATCCATAGTACTCTTCTCTTTTAATAATGCAGTAGCGTGTGTTGTACGCAACTTCGAGTTCTAACACACACCACAACCAATCAAACTAGCCGTTATGAATAGTAATACCGAATTTTCGAAATTTTATACATTTTATCTTCCAAAATGGACTTCATTTATGGAATCGGAATATCGAAATTATCTTAGGGTGAATTTTTGGTACTTTTCGGATAACTATCATATTTTGATGAATAGTGAAAATTACTAAATTTTAATTAAAAATAACTTTTTTAATCGAAATAATTAATAGTGATAAATTATAAATTTGAGTGATTTTATATTATAATTAGATTATATTTTTACCATTTAATCCAATGTTGGTCATTGGACATAATTTCAAATTTAAACTGGACATAAGCAAGTGCCAATCTTTTGGTAGTTATTATCTCTTAAAAAAAGCTTTTTGTTTTAACAACGGGAATTAATTTTAAATTAATTTCTGCCACTTCTGTGTTTTGAATGTAGAAAAATGGATTCCATATTTAGAATCAAGAGGTCCAAATTCTGTAAATAGTAAACTTTTATTTTTAGACATTTTGAATAATTACTTCGGTAAATATTTTATTTACCATGGTTAAAGGGTAAATCCGGTAAATAAGGGTAAAAAATAATATTATAATAATAATAAATTACCCTAAAACGTGTTCTAACCCTATTGGTTGATACATTTCCAACCATGGGCATATTTGGGTCGATTTTGGGACCCCATGGATCCACATGTAAGTGATAATGACACTTTATACTGATTATGTTAAAGTAAATGCAAAAATGACCTAAGCATATATCTTTTAGATAAAAAAATTTTACACAATGTTATATATGTTATATTTTCGACTATACATATTAATTAGAAAGATAAAAAAATTTACTAAATAATGGTATTTTATTTATAATTTTTAGACATTGAATAATTAAATTTATTTATGACACAATAATGATACAGTATTTTCCTCATTAATGAAAGAATCAAATAATTAGTATTATAAATGTTAAAATAAATATAATTTGAAAGTTTATATGTCATAAAAAAATTATATTGGTTAATATTAAATTTTATAATTGTGTAAATGAATTTGGTTCGAATTAATAAAGTTTTGATGACTTTAAAAAAATCAATTATTAAATAGTAACAAAATTGACATAAAAAGGGTTTTAAAACAAATATTATATTATTAATTGATATTCTATTTTTAAATATCTAAGGTTCAGAAAAGAACTTATATAATTATATTTTTATAATTAATGGACCACTTGGTGGTCGCTTGAAAGTTTATATTAAGTTTATTGAATATATAATATAAAAATACAAAGAGTCACGGTAAATGTCAAACTATTTAACTTTGAGTTAAATCAAAAAGATAAAGTTAATATAGTGACCCAAACCTGTATAAAACCTATTGGTTGAGTGGTTTTCGACCTATCCCCACATTAACCTTTAAATAATCCACTTTGGAGCCATTATAAACCGAATATGAATTTATTATAAAATAATATTTCTTGCTTTTCCAAAGGTGCCCCTCACCCCTCTTATAAAAGGCCACTCACCCTTCTCTCAAATTCATACCTTCAAGGCCTTTTTTCTCGGCCAAAACCTACCCAAATATTATCTCAAAATCCCTAACTTTAACATAGAGGCCTTAGTTTGATCATAAAGACATCCTATGGAGCCCTTTCGATCAAATCAAAAGGAAGAACCCGAAGAAGAGGTAATGTTTTCACCACCCTCATTCAAGTTCCTTTCTTCTTCCACTTCTTATTTATTTGTTATTTCCATTATAAAATAATATAATCAGTATCTTCTATATAATGTGATATTATTATAAATATTTCAAAACTAAATTCATTATTCTATCCATCTTATGAATGATAATTTCACCATGCGTGTGTACGTACGGCTTACCGTCTCCACGCTGTGGTGTAATTTGTTATTCAAAACTGTGTTATTAGGATGGATATAATGATGATTAATATATATATAAATAATAAAAATAACATGATAATTTCTCTGTAAAATTAATATACCATCCAACTCCACACCTTTATGGAAATGATATTTTCACTCGTGCGTACGTATGGATTACCGTCTCCATGACGCGATGAGATTCATTTCCACATTCACCAATCATCGATGATTATAAAAATTTATATTACTAATATGTTTGTAATATATTACAAAATAATTATACTGGAGATATATATATATATTTGTACTTACATATATTTTATTCACTTAGTTCCATTCAATACGTTATGAAAACAGAAACAGCGTTTATGCGTACGTACGGACTACCATCTCCATAAACAGTGTTTTCCATTTAGAATATATATCTATTATACATAATTTTATTCTAAATATATATTATATATAAATCATGTTTAATATTCTGGAAGTATTTAAATCATGATCTAAGTGATACAATCAAGAGTAACAAGTTAAAACACGTACGATAAAGAAAGCAATTATTACACAAAACGTTAATTTAACATGGAAATTATTATTAAATGTGTATTAAAAAGTCATAAATGTATAATGTATGATATCATAAATATTAATATGGTTCTGGTATAATTTAATAACCAACTACGGTCTTCATACAGAAGGTTTAACGTACCATCGACTAAAGGAAAGTGCAAGGTAAGGGGTTTTCATCCCACTCCTTATTCCCGTGAGATTCGTACAATATTTACACTATTACCATTTTGTGTGGTATATGTACTGCCCATAATTATATTATTTGTGTAATACAATTTAATTTATGTGTATTTACATATTCATTGTATGATACCTCTTTCATGGGGTGTTTGTTCCGTAAGTTACCAAATTGGTAAGGGTTAATTTCACAATCTCTTTATTATTCGAGGTTGTTTTTACGTAAGTATCTATTGGTAAATCTTTATTATCCATGTCCATGTTTCATAAAATAGTTTTAAAAGGGATTCTATTAAGGTACTTTTTACTAAAACATCATTTTAAATGTTTTTAATATTTATTCTTCTAAACCATTCTCATTAATGTATATGTTTTGAAAATGGTTTTAAGGATTTATTTAAATGGGAATGAATGTTGTAAAATGTTAATTACTTTAAAAAGTATAAAATTGGTATGGGAAACATTTATTTAAAAATATATCTAAATGTATTCCTTCTTAAATTGTGTGACTTTTAAATGTTTTCATGAAAAAGGGATATTTCTTTCAAAGAGTTTTACAAATCATTTTCATCTATGTAAAAATAATTTAATGGATTTTAAACTGGTTTGATGTTGATTTATTATGATACAAGTATTCCGTATTCTATTTATGGTTTTGGGATATGTTTGACTGTGGATGTGTTATTTTTATACCATTCATGGTTTATGGGTATAGTATTGACAATTCATATGCCATTTTTAATATGAATGATTATGTTATGTTTAAACCTTTTCATATGAGAAATGAATTTGACTTAGTAAGTGACAGGTGGAGCCCTCTATAGCTCCTTGATTCATTGGTAGGTCTCATGAGACCAACTAGTGTCTTAGCATAATTCTTTGACAAAATATTTTTTATAGTCTTGGAACAAGGCCTAGACTATGTGGTTATGATAGTCTGGCATTATGCATTCCATCATTATGAAAGTGGTTAGTGATATTGCATATGATTATTCGACTAGTAGAATATCTATGTGAATAAGTAAATGGCATTACTTAATTTTATTTTTTCCATATTATGTTTAATATCAAGTTTAAAAGGAATTTTTTTAGTTATACATTGACTTAAATGTTTGTGCTTATTTATGAAAGTTTCTGCTGTATTGTTATACTTACAGAGAATTTGAGCTCGCCCCTTTCTATGTTTTATTTTTCCCAAGATTCCAAGAAGTTTATTGTGATTGATATGTAGGGTTAATACAAGGGAATAATGGTGTTCATAAAGGATTATTTATGTTGTTTTGTATGTTATGAATTGTAATGTAACATTCATATATATAATATATTTTCCAAGACTACTGAACCAATTGGTTCTTCAGGACTTGATTCCTTGTAATCATGCCAATTTATTAAAATAATACACTGACTCTGGGTAATTAGGGTCGGGGTGTTACAGTTGGTATCAGAGGAAGTTTAGTACAAACCTTGGAAACTAGATTTTGATAAACTCTGATTACAGAACATAGACCTAAGATAAACTTTGAGGATTAGTATAGAAAAAATTCCTAGAATTTTGGTAATGTATAGGTTTTGTGAGTTTTCCAAGAAAATAAATCCCTTTCTAGATACGAGCAGGTAGAAGCGGCTCTGGCACAGATGTACATAGGGGTAAAACCGGAAAACACCACTTTGAACTAGACTCGAACATGAACTGGTGCACGACAACGGGCCTTGTTTCACTCTTGGTTACAACACTCCTGGGGGATATGCTTAGGATAATTCTAATTTTCTTTACAAATCATTATGAAGGGTTTATGAGTATATACTTCCTCAATTAAAACATTTTTATTATTATGGATTATATCCATAATCCTTTCAATTTATGTTAGGTATTTTATAAGTTTGGAATTATTGCAATTCGTAAACTGACCTAGTTTATGCTATTGTATAGAAATGACGCCCCGTAGAAGTAATTTTAACTCTAAAAATACGTATGATCCAAAGAGTAAGAAGGATAATATCTTTCACGGTATTAAGCCAATATTTAGAAGTGAAATAGTCTCCCATGTATTCTCAACATATGAAGAAATAGTATCATGTGTTAATAAGATAAGTAAAGAATTATTTGAGTTTGATGGCTTTGAAGAGAAGCAAGAGAAGAAAATGATGGAAGAGAGAAATATGGATAAAGGGAAGAGGTAAAAGAAGAATTTTCCCATATGTGATAAATGTGGGAAGAAACACCCTAGAACTTGCCTGAAGGGAATGAGAGTTTGTTATAAGTGTGGAGAAAAATGATGCCATGTACATGACTGCAAGGGTGAGAAAAAAGTTTCAAATGTTCAGTGTTTCATCTACAAAGAGTTGGGACACTACGTGAACCAATTTCCAAATCATCAGAGTATGCCCCAAATGATGCTATTGGATAATAATCAAGTTAGGATACTACCATAGATGAGGAGGAATGATTAGAGTTCTTATGTTGTTATTAGAGAATTATGTAATTTGAGTGTTGTATAAACAATGTTCTGGTTATAATAATTATGGAGTATATAAGGATTGTACTGCAGTACTGTTTCATTAAGGACTTGAGATTGTGTGGATCCAAGAAAAGTGACTCAATAGCAGGTTAAATTTTTGAAAAATATATGGTTGAGAGAAAGATAAACCATAATATGGTTCTGATACCGAGGTAGTGATTCTTTAATAATGCATGATTTATTTGGATAAATTATATTGGATATTCTTGAATACCTTGAAACTGATTAATGATTTGTATATTTCATCATTGTTGGAGTTTACTAAATTTTTGGATAGAAGGAGTATATCCAGTATTCTATAAGGAATAAGGGATCATGAATGTAATAAATAAGGTTTTATGGTAATTCAGGATGTTGCAGTGTTTTAAAAGAATACATGATGAACGTGTTCACATGTTATTAAGCGGAAAAAAGGATCTTAATTGTGTTTACCTTCCTTATAAATTTTGGATTATGAGTTTGTACAAAAGTATTTTGGATAATTATAGTTTGAGATTATTTTTGGATTGCCATAAAAGGACAACCCAGAGGTTGGGTGGAAACCCGTCACGTCTGGCAAGGCCGTGAGACTTGAACCTGCAACCGAAGGGCGATAAGGGTGTACCACCAACCACTGGCCCACGGGATGTCCTGGATTGAATAATGTAGTTGTTTTCTAAAAATTCTGGTATATGAATTATAAATTCATTTTTTTGAACCCTATTGAAATAGGATAAATAGAATATTATTTTTATGTTCAATTATCTTTTAGAGTGAAAGATGAGTTTGTGGTAGAAATTAGTTAAAGGATGGGACTCTACTTGTCAAGTATATATTTTTCTTCTTCTCTTATTCTATGAAGAAAATAATTCTTATAATATAGTAAAGGGATATTAAAACAAAAAATTTGTTATCCTAATACCATATGTTTTGTTGAACCGATGGTATTTTAAATCATCATAGATTGATGAATTTAAGGCCCTCGATTTTACACTTGTTTGTGATTGATAACCTCAGTAACTATTTATAAATATTTACATTTTTCCTCCAATTATATATCTCTAATTTCCACCAATGTTCTCCTTATCAAGATCATAATTTGGTGGTGACCCTTTCATTTCCTTTTTCCTCTTATTAAGACTAAATTTAATTAACCTAATTTCCGATATGGGTTTTCCCAAAGGTATTTTCTATTTTCAACCTTTTATTTTGGAAAAATAATTTCAAATTTAGAGGATGCAATTTATTTAAGGAGGGGAGAATGTAACACACCAAGATTCCACAATACTCTTCTCTTTAAATAATGCAGTAGCGTGTGTTGTACGCAACTTCGAGTACTAATACACACCACAACCAATAAAACTAGTCATTATGAATAGTAATACCCACTTTTTGAAATTTTATACATTTTATCTTTCAAAATTGACTTCATTTTTGGATTCGGAATATCAAAATTAGATTAGCGTGAATTTTTTGTACTTTTCGCATAACATTCATATTTTGATAAATAGTGAAAATTACAAAATTTTAATTAAAAACAATTTTTTTAATCGAAATAATAAATTGTGATAAATTATGAATTTTTGGGATTTTAGTGTATAATTAGATTATATTTTTACCATTTAATCCATTATTGGTCATTGGACATAATTTCACATTTAAACTGGACATAAGAATGTGTCAATCTTTTGATAGTTATTATCTCTTAAAAACACGTTTTTCGTTTTAACAATGGGAATTAATTTGAAATTAATTTCTACCACTTCTGTGTTTTTAATTTAGAAAAATGGATTCCATATTTAGAATCTGGAGGTCCAAATTGTGTAAATAGGTAAATTTTATTTTTAGACATTTGGAATAATTACTTCGGTAAATGCTTTATTTACCATGGTTAAAGGGTAAATCCGGTAAATAAGCGTAAACATTAATATTATAATAATAATAAATTACCCAAAAACGTGTCCTAACCATATTTGTTTACACATGTACGACCATGGGCATATTTGGGTCAATTTTGGGACCCCATGGATCTACTTGTAAGTGATAATGACACTTTATATTATTTAAGTTAATGTAAATACAAAAATTACACAAGCATATATCTTTTAGAAACAAAATTTTTACATAGGGTTATATATTTTATATTTTCGATTATAAATAGAAAGCTAAAAATATTTCCTACATAATGGTATTTTATTTATAATTTTTAGACATTGAATAATTAAATTTATTTATTGCATAATAATGATGCAGTATTTTCCTCATTAATGAAAGAATCAAATAATTAGTATTATAAATGTTAAAATAAATATAATTTAAAAGTTTTGATGACATAAAAAACTTATATTTTTTAATATGACATGGTAGGATTTCTTAAATGAATTTGTTTCAAATTAATAAAGTTTTTAAGACTTTAACAAAAATCAATTATTAAATAGTGTCAAAATTGACATAAAGGAGTTTTAAAAAACATATGATATTATTTATTAATATTATATTCCTAAATATCTAATGTTCGGACAAAGGACTTATATAATGATATATATATTATTAATGGACCACTTTGGGGTTTCTTGGATGTTTATAGTATGATTATTGACTATATAATATAAAAATACAAAAAGACATGGTAAATGTCAAACTATTTAACTAAGAGTTAAATCAAAAATATAAAGTTAATATAGTAACCCAAACCTGTCTAAAATCTATTGGTTGAGTGTTTTTAGACCTATCCCCACCTTAACCTTTAAATAATCCACTTTTGGGCCATTATAAATAGAATATGAATTTATTATAAAATAATATTTCTAGATTTTCCAAAGGTGACCCTAACCCCTCTTATAAAAGGGCACTCCCACTTCTCTCAAATTCATACCTTCAAAGCCATTTGGCTCGGCCAAAACCTGACCAAATATTCTATCAACGTCCCTCACATAAACCTAGATTCATTAGTTTGATCATAAAGCCAACCTATGGATCCTTTTTGATCAAATCAATAGGAAGAACCCGAAGAAGAGGTAATGTTTTCACCACCCTCTTTCAAGTTTCTTTCTTCTTCCACTTCTTCTTTATTTGTTATTTCCATTATAAAATAATAACCCTAGTATCTTCTATATAATGTGATGTTATTATAAATATTTCACAACTATATTCATTATTCTATCCATTTTATTAATGATAATGTCACCATGCATGCGTACGTACGGCTTACCGTCTCCACGCCGTGGTGTAATTTGTTATTCAACACTATGTTATTTGGATGGATATAATGATAATTAATATGTATATAAATAATTAAAATAACACGATAATGTCTCTGTAAAATTAATATACCATCCAATTCCACACCTTTATGGAAATGATAATGTCGCTCGTGCGTACATACAGATTATCATCTCCACGATGCGATGAGATTCATTTCTACATTCACCATTCATCGAAGATTATAAAAGTATATATTACTAATATGTTTGAAATATATGACAAAATAATTCTACAATATATATATATATACTTTCATATATTTATTCACTTAGTTTCGTTCAATATGTTATGAAAACGGAAACATCGTTTATGCGTACGTACGGACTACCGTCTCCATAAAAGGTGTTTTCCATTTAAAATATATATCTATTATAAATAATTATATTCTAAATATATATGATATATAAATCATGTTTTATATTTTGGAATTATTTAAATCATGATTGACACGTGTCTGTTGTGGGGTGTGACAAAAACAAATATTACCTAAGTTAAAATGCAGTAGAGTGGTTATCCTAGGTTGTCTCCAGAGAGGAGTGCACAACAATTACGTTGTCACCTTAAAATAAGAGAAAGAAGTGAGGATGCTTTTAGAAATTGATTGATTTTGAAAAGACAAGAGTGAAGGAAAGAGGTTTAAGAAAAGGATTGAGAATAAATTGATAAAAAAAGTAATTGAAACTATTATATGATAAGGGTGATTTGGTTAGAGTTGGTTCTCCATTTGTAATTCTATCATAGTTCCAATTTATCCAATTCTCTTCTGATAAACCGTTAAGAGTGAGAATCCTCAATCATTTCTTCTCACTCCCTTGGTCAATTAAAAAATGTGATAATAAACCTTACTAAAATCTTAGGTTGGTCTACTCTCCTTCCAATGTGTAATAGAGTTGTAGAAAATACTCCCAATTATCTTAGGCAATTCTCATTCGGGTCTTGTTTATCCCAAGTAATCAAGAACATTCACTACTCCTCACACACGTACCGGTGATCACTGAGTTCTTCACCACTAAGTCCTAGTCTATTACATCGTTTATAAACCAGAACTTAGTGGAGGGAGATATTGATCATTGACCAAATATAAATGAACAACATAATCTAAAATCAGATACAATCGTACATGATAATAAAAACGGTTATAGGAAATTGAAGCTGATTCACAGAAGGGAAGAGGATTTTAAAACATTAAGATAAGGAACTCATGAAATAAAACATGGAAAACATCTTCTTCCCCAATCACAGAAAAGTTTACCCCACCATGGTAAGGTTAATTGTGACGAAGGGGAAAGAAGAATTCATTACAAAACTAAGAAGAACAAAAGAGAGAAAACAAAGGACAGAAAAGTTAGTGCTCCAGATTCTGTCTTCCAGAATATTTCCTCTGTTATTCCCACCAGCCGGCCAAAACTCACTGAGGTCCCTTCTTATAGAATGTTTTAAATGACGTTTTCTATCGACACAGAAAATTTGAGAGTCATTGGACAAGTGTAAAGAAATATATGGCTGAATCAATGACCATTACTTTTATGGCCCCCAAACACTGTATCACCCACTCCACTTGGACGCGTCAAAAGGATGCATTAATGAGCTAAATAATTTATGAAATTTAATTTGAACCATGATTTTGAATTCCTCTGTCTACACCATCTGGAATCACCTCATTCTAAGGTCGGATGAAGGAGATATTATATATTTAATGAAGTGGGGTCCATTCTGCCTTCCAAACTGATTGCTCCACTTGATTGAATTTTCTGCACAATTGCGTTTCGAATTGGGTCTTAGTCCAGAAAGAATATTTTAAGCCCACAGGTATAGGAATCCTAAAAAAAGATTCACTTCAATTGGACCCATATTATAAAAGTTATTCCCAAAAAACAGAAACTATATAAAATTGACAATTTTACAGAATTACCCCATTTTCACATTTAAGCCCAAAATACACCAAAAACACATGAATGATGCAAATACACTCACATTGAATAATTGGGAGGGATTAAATCATTTAAAAACATATAAATAATAATGAAAATATTAACTCTATCAATTCCCCCACACTTATCACTTGGACTCCTGGACAAGTCAGAATCAAAATAAATTCAAAGTAAATTCAAAACACATATCCATGAGATCCACCAATTTGAAAACAAGAAAAAAATATATCATGCCTCATCAAACTATATTAGTTCATGTTCTTAATTTAGGATCATTCAATAAATTTACTCTTCATTTCTCCTCCCATTCACACAAAACACTTACCTAACTTTCATTATCTCTCATTACACAAATTTCAATTTTTTAGCAATGTATTTCTCATCCAAACTCATACAAGGGTCACCATAGGCTTGATAAATTCCTACATCTCCACCCACTATGAGTCAAATAAATATGTTTATCATGAGGACTTATTAAGGTTGTTCTGTGGCTTTAGGTTGGTAGGATTTATATGTGAAAATTCTGAGGCTGAATGAAGAGGGATTGGATCTTTTTGAAGCAAAATTACATTATTCTAATTTTCACAAAAGTATGGTCTTCTCTTCACTCCCCTTAGAAGAAAATAAACTCCTTCTCCATGGAATATCAAGGAATGTTCTCATATTTAATCATTTCAGCAGAAAACATTTCAATCTTCTCAAATATAATATTTCTTGAAAGTTCCAGAAAAGGAACAGCTTCCTTTTTACATTAGAAGCTCCAGAAAGGCACAGCTTCTCTCATCATGAAAGCTCTAGAAAATGCACAGCTTTCAGTAGAATGAATTTTTTTTTTGCAGAAATAACATCTCTTCAACATTTTTTTTCACCCAAAGTATCCCCCAAAAAAAGTAGTACAATACAAGACATATTCCCCCCACACTTACGTTCAAATAGATCATGCAATTTCACTTCAAGAGCAGGTAAGATAGGGAATATTGGCTTGTAATGTGGCTAACCTAACAGGATGTTCATGGATTCTATGGGATAAAAGGATTAAATGTTCAAGGTAGGCCATTATGAAAGGGATTATCTTGAAAATGGGGCTTTCAAACCAAATAAATTCCTCAATCATTTAAAACACAAGTACCTCAAACCCTCAAGTTTTGACAGGAATAAATCAAATTCTGGTTAAATCAAGCATGATTTGGTTCTCTCAAGAAGTGAGGTGAATGTAAAGAATATGAAAATAATAGGTTCAGAAGCCTCATGGGAATGTGATTTCAAATATAAAGACAGTGATATGTGGCATGGGATTCAAAAAACAGAGTATTTTTCATGAAATTCCCAAATAATTGAACTTGAAACAATGTCATTTTCAGTATTCATTTAAGCTCAGTTTCAAGGAATAAATTATTTCACTCATAGAGATGGGTTTCAAAAATATCAATGATAATCATTTCAGCTCAAAAAATTCAAAAACACACAAAAATTGAAAAATAAACACACAAAATTTTAAACACTCACATGTTGTTTTTTTTTAAAACAAATCCGAAAACAAACAACACATTAAAATCCTACACTACAAAGGTTCCCTCCCCCACACTGAAATGATGCAGTGTCCACAATGCATTAAAATGTATTTAACATGTAAGAATATTGGAAATTTAATCACAAAAATCATTAAAATATAAAGGATAGGTACGAACTGATGGAGTTTATTGATAAACAGGTTAGAGGAGTGTGATCTCCTCCATTGGCTCTGATGGAATGGTCCCAAGGAATTTCTTCAATCTGTGCCCATTAACAGTGAATGGACCCTTCACTACATCCTTCACAATCTGCACAACACCAAAAGAATATACATTAGTAACTATAAATGGTCTTTCCCACCTAGAACGAAGTTTACCTGGCATCATCTTGAGTCTTGAATTGAATAACAACACCTTGTCTTCAGGATGAAAGTGTTTTGGTTGGATCAGTTTTTCATGAGCCACTCTTGTTCTCTCTTTTTAAATCCTGGAATTTTCAAATGCTTCCCTTTTAATTTCTTCCAGTTCTTGTAACTGCAATATTCTCTCTTTCCCAGCACTTTCAAGATCCAAATTCATCTTCCTCACAGCCCAGTATGCCTTGTGTTCCAATTCCACAGGTAAGTGACAACTTTTCCCATAAATCAGCCTATATGGACTCATTCCAATTGGATTTTTGTAGGTTTTCCTCTAAGCCCATAATGTGTCTTCTAACCTTTGGCTCCAATCCTTAATATTTGGATTAACAGTGTTTTCAAAAATTCCGTTGATTTCCCTATTGGACACTTCAGCTTGCCCATTAGTCTGTGGATGATAGGGAGTTGATGTTTTATGATTCACCCCATACTTTTTCAACAAATCCGCCATTCTCCAATTACAAAAGTGAGTCCCTTGATCACTAATGATGGCTCTAGGATCTCCAAACCTACAAAATATATAAGCCCTGACAAAATCACAAACAACTTTAGCATCGTCAGTTCTGGTGGCTTTTGCTTCCACCCATTTGGAAACATAATCAACAGCAAGAAGAATATAAGAATTTCCAAATGACATTGGGAAAGGTCCCATAAAATCTACCTCCAGTGCGTGAGGTGGATTTCTCTATGGATCTTGTGCCAGGAGCAGAACCGGCGTCCATTCCTCCTTATAGGATGGCCACGCCTGAGTTGCAGGAGCTCAAGAGGCAGTTAGGGGAGCTACAGGCGAAGGGTTTTATCTGACCTAGTACTTCTCCTTGGGGTTCTCCGGTCCTTTTTGCGAAGAAGTCGGATGGTACCCTTAGGCATTGTGTGGATTATCGAAAGCTGAACCAGTTGACGGTTAAGAACCCATATCCCTTGCCGAGGATTGATGATGTGTTTGATCAGCTTCATGGAGCACGAGTTTTCTCGAAGATTGACCTAAGATCCGGATATCATCAGCTGCGTGTTAGGCCATCTGATATACCTCTCACTGCTTTCAGGAGTAGGTATGGTCTATATGAGTATACGGTTATTTCTTTCGGACTCACGAACGTGCCAGCAGTTTTCATGGCTCTGATGAATCGTGTGTTCCATCCGTATCTTGATTCTTTTGTGGTAGTATTCATGGATGACATATTGGTGTACTCACGCACTCGACACGACCATGACACCCATCTTGAGATCGTATTGAGTATACTGATAGAGCATCTGTTATATACTAAGCTCTCGAAGTGCCACTTTTGGATGGATCAGATTCACTTCCTGGGTCATATCATCTCAGAGGCAGGAGTTTTAGTAGACCCAGAGAAGGTGAGAGCAGTAGTTTCCTGGGATCAGGCTAAGAACGTGTTTGAAATATGGAGTTTCTTAGGGCTGGATGGTTACTAAAGGTGCTTCATACAAGACTTATCCTGCTTAGCAGCACCATTGACGAGTCTGACTAAGAAGGGTGTGGAGTTCGTTTGGTCAGCAGCTTGTGAGACAGCTTTTCAAGACCTAAAGGGAAGGCTAACATCAGCACCGATCCTAATACTCCCAGAGTAGGGGAAGATCTATACAGTTTACTATGATGCGTCAAGGATTGGGCTGGGAGACATTTTGATGCAGGGAGACCGAGTTGTGGCATACAGGTCTCATCAGTTGAGGCCACATGAGAGGAATTACCCGACACATGATCTCGAGTTGGCTGTAGTTGTGCATGCGTTGCGCTGTTGGAGGCACTATCTATTGGGGGAGCATTTTGTGGTTTTCACCGACCACAAAAGCCTCAAGTATATCTTTACTCAGCGTGACTTGAATCTGAGGCAGAGAAGGTGGGTTGAGTACCTGCAGTCCTTCGATTTTGAGCTTTCCTATACACCTAGTAAAGGTAATGCAGTAGCTGATTCACTGAGCAGAAAGACTCAGATACAGGCAGTGCAAGAGGCCAGTGGTGAGTGGCATCTTATGGCTTTGTTCTCTGAGATGCATCTGGAGGTGCATGATAGTCAGGGGAAAACATATCTTTCCTCGTTAGCTATGACTTCTACCCTCCTGGACATAATGAGGATGAGGCAGCTATCCGATTCTGAAGGCCTAGTTCTACGGGAATCGGTGGCAAGTGAGGACCCTCCTCCCGGTTGGGAGATAGGCGACGACAAGGTTTTGTGTTTCCATGGACGAGTATGGGTTCCAGAGGATACACGCGAGGAGCTGATGCGGGAGTTTCATTCTTCAGCTTGGGAAGTTCATCCCGGGGTTACCAAGATGTACCGAGACTTGAGACATCAGTACTGGTGGTCGTGTATGAAGAGAGAGATAGCTGGTTTTGTTACAAGATGTTCCAGCTGTCAGCAGGTGAAGGCAGAGCATCAGAGACCAGCTGGGCTGTTACAGCAGCTCTAATCCAGAGTAGAAATGGGATGATGTCGTGATGGATTTCGTGATGGGTTTTCCGAGGTCACCTCGAGGTAATGAAGTCGTGTGGGTTGTTGTGGATAGACTCACGAAGTTAGCTTACTTCTTTCCGATCAAGGAAACCTTTGGTGTGGACGAGCTCGGAAGACTGTATATCCGAGAGATCGTATGTCTTCATGGGGTCCCTCGTTCTATCATTTCAGATAAGGATGCCTGATTCACGTTTCGTTTCTGGCAGAGTTTTCAGAGGGTGCTGGGTACACAGGTGCTTCTGAGCACATCATATCACCCTCAGACAGATGGCCAGTCTGAGTGGACGATACAGGTGCTTGAGGACATGCTGTGTGCATGCGTTCTAGATTATGGGGGATCTTGGGAGAAGCATATACCCTTAGTCTAGTTTTCCTATAATAATATCTTTCAAGTAACTATTGAGATGGCACCATACAAGGATTTATATGGTAGGCCATGCTGATCACCTTTGTGTTGGTTAGAGGAAGGTGAGGCAGCTTTACTGGGGCCACAGCTCGTGCGGGAGACATCTGAGCAGGTCCAGTTGATTCAGAAGCGGATGGCTACCGCGCAGTCTCGTCAGAAGTCTTATGCTGATCGTCGCAGACGACCTTTGGAGTTCGTGGTCGGGGATCAGGTTTTCTTGCGTGTTTCGCCAGGGCTGGGACACAAGCGGATCCGGAGACAGGGTAAGCTTTCACCAAGGTATGTGGGACCATTCGAGATTCTGGAGAGAGTCGGGCTGGTTGCCTATCGGTTGTAGTTACCACAGCAGTACTGAGCCATGCACGACGTCTTCCATGTGTCTCAGTTGCGTCTCTATCATTCAAACCCGTCTCACATCTTTCAGCCTGAGGAGGTTGAGCTTTAGCATGATACGTCCTTTGAGGAGCATCTGATCCGTATCGTTGACAGGAGCACAAAGGTTATCTGAGGCCGGTCAGTTCCTCTCGTACAGGTGCTATGGTAGCATGGCCGAGTGCAGGACAAGACCTGGGAGCGGGAGGCCGACGTACGTTCTCAGTGGCCAGAGCTGTTCTGAGCTTTATCTTTCCGACCCTGGAAAGGGCAATTCGGGGACGAATTTCTATAAGGGGGGAAGTTTGTAAGAACCCGGTTCTTATCTTTGAGGTACAGGTTTTTTCTTTTTCCTTTTCCTTAAGTATTTTTGAGAAAATATGGAAAATGGAAAAGAAAACTATATTTTGAAACTACACGCTGTGTATTTTTCCACACACTGTGTACTTTTGGCCGTGTTGGGATAAGTACATAGGGCGTGTAGCCTCGCCGATGACAAAGGGTGTAGGAACCGACTACACGTCGTGTAGTGGTCCTTTACACGTCATGTAGTCAGTCAGCAGGTTAAAAAGTAAGGTGGTGGAGTCGCCGCCAACTGGGCGGCAGTACACGCCGTGTACTTGGGAGTACATGTCGTGTACTCTTGTCGGCAGATGAACAGTGTGGCGGTGCCTCCAAATGAACAGTTAAATGAAAGGAGTACACACCGTGTAATTTGAAGTACACGCCGTGTACTTTGTTTTCTAGGATTAAAACAGGCAGTACCTCCTCATTTGGAAGAGGAGGCATTTGAGCCATTTTGGAGCCAAAGGAGGAGGCCGGATCTTTGAAGAACCACCGGGCGTTCGTCTGGAATCTGATTCCGTCTCGGACGATTTCATTGGAACCGCACGGGTGAGGGATTCCACCTCCTTGGTTGGTTCTTTCCAATTCTTCACCTAACGTAAGTAATTTATGTTTGAATGGTTTTTGTTCTTCGTCAGATCTACGTCGTTCTTGGGCGTTTCTGGAGTCGGTGTTTGGGTATAGCTCTCATTGGCATTTAAGGTAGGTGGCTTTGTGTTCATTTTCCAAATGTCGTACATTTTGTGCGTTTTCGTGCCACGAACCCATGTTGGGGTGTCGTGTGGCTGAGGCTGTTGTTATATTTAATTCCTAGAATTTCATAGGTGATTAAATTGTGATAATAAAATGTTGTTTGGGATCGTTGCTTGGATCTGGAACCACCCCGGGGGTGTGTTTCTCTGTTTAGCCGTTTGGCCAGGATACCTGTAACGACCCGAAATTTTGAATAAATCTTATTTCCTAATTTTATGTGTTATTTTATTTTATTTTTATACTCAACAAAAATGTTTCATTTGATAACATGAGTATAATTAAAATGAGACTGTTGGGTTTTGACTATTATTTGACCATTGGTCAATATGACCGCTGGAAACTAAATGTTTTGATTACTGTCTCTAAATACAAGCAATCTTGGTTAATTAATATAGAAAGAAGATTTGATGGTCTCACCCAGTAGTCTTGGACCGATCGAAGCCCATCTAACAGAACTTGGGAAGGAGGTAGCACCACTGGGCTTTTCTCTGGACCAAACCCAAGCTGAACTTCATCCTGTGAAGCTAGAACGGGATCGCCTTCGCGAGAAGTTCAAACTGATAGAAATTACGACTCGTGCGATGTTGGTCGAGCCTCCCTCAGATACTCTCACCTTAGCACACCTTACACTTAGGTCCTATGCTGGTGTGATAAGGGTCTATGTAAGGAGACCGTAATTGCCTTGTGTAATCCTTTGTTTTAAATAAAAATTTGGATTTCTTCTTATGATGAAGTTTATGAATTTTCAAATGTCCAGATAAATATAGTATGCATATTTTTGATGAATTTTAGAGAAAGGATATTTTAAAAATGTTTATGTAAACCTTAAATAAATAAAAATGTGTAATGATTTTCAAAAAATGGTCTTCTACAATTATGTTCACTACGAAATTTCGAGTCTAATAAGATCAACTTGATTTTTGATGAATAGTAAATTATGAATAGTGATTTTACGCTTAGGATTAGTAATGTGACCAAATGGATTAGTAATATCACTTAAAGAAAGTATTAATATAATCTAGGCACCTTGATTAAGTAATGTGATTCAATAAAATGGTTAAATAACGGTTTCATAAATTATTATTCAAGTATTAGTTTTTTCGGGTGAATAGTGTTTTTTTAATTAAAAATTTAATTAAAAATATTTAGAAAATTATTTTTATAAAACGGATTTCATTTTTGAACTCAGAGCACCGATATTATGCTATGGTAATTTTTGGAGTTTTTTCTGAAAAAATGAATTTTCGGTGAATAGTGTTTTTATTTAATAAATAAATTAAAAATATTTAGAAAATTATTTTTATAAAATGGAGTTCATATTTGTAATCAGAACGTTGATATTTGGTTAAGGTGAAATTTTGGGATTATTCTGTGAAAGTTGAATTTTCGATGAATAGTGAAAATACAGTTTCTAAGTTACGGGTGTCTAATGACATCATTAAATGATGTATTAAGTATGTAATAAATATGGTCGAATTATGAATAGTAATATAAGGTATGAGGTGTCCCAAGTGGCCAATACCATGGGAAAGCCCATGGTTTTTCCAAAACCACTAATGAGGTGTCCCTTGGCCATTAATGCCTTGTCCCCTCACTTTCCCTATAAATACCAAGCCATCCTCTCATCCATTCAACTCCCCACTCTCCCCCAACGAAGTTCTGGTCTCATTACCTCCCAAGTAGTCCTCCCATGGTGCCCCCAATCCCTCAAGGTCCCAACCTTTGAGTTTTAAGAGTTATGTTTTAAGGTAAGGGATCTGATCTCTCTCTTTCTTTTCAAGAAATCTCTTTTATGTAATTTCTTTTATGCTCCATGTTCTTATGTTAAAGGGTGTTCTTTTATACTCCTCTTACTTCCATTTTCAGGTTCATATAATGATAGATCCCATCTTTCTCTCATTATTTCATTTTATGAAGTTTTAAGTGGCACCGTTAGGCTGCCGAAATTTTTGTAACGAATTCTTTTTCCCTTCACACTTTTCAAGATCTATTATCATGTAAAGTATTTCAAGTTCATTTTTATTATGTTGTGGTATGATCTCTAAATTTATCATACTGATCTCTTATGATCATATGATGAGAGACCCCATTTGATCTCTTCATTTTAGTATTTTGAAGTTTTAAGTGGCGCTGTTAGGCTGCCGAATTTTTAAGTGGTTCTTCACCTTTCTCGTTTTGAAGTTCTACTTTCATGTCAATTATTTCAAGTTCCTTTTTGTTATGTTGGGGTATGATCCCTTTATCTATCATAATGGACTCTTATTTTCATATGATGAGAGACCCCATTTTATCTCTTCAAATTAGTATTTTGATTTTTTAAGTGGCGCCGTTAGGCTGCCGAATTTTTAAGTGGTTCTTCACCCTTCTCGTTTTGAAGTTCTACTTTCATGTCAATTATTTCAAGTTCCTTTTTGTTATGTTGGGGTATGATATCTATATCTATCATACTGGACTCTTATTTTCATATGATGAGAGACCCCATTTGATCTCTTCAAATCAGTATTTTGAAGTTTTAAGTGGCGCCGTTAGGCTGCCAAATTTTTAAGGGATTCTTTCACCCTTCTCCTTTTCAATGTTCTAATTCCATGTCAAGTCTTGAAATTCATTTTTATTATGTTGGGGTATGATCTATATATCTATCATACTGATATTTTATGTTCATATGATGAGAGACCCTATTTGACATCATCAATTCATTTTTGGTTGATGTTTATGTAACGCTATTAGGCTGCCGAATTTTCATAAGGGAAATCTTATTTTTGTCTTCCTTTCATGTTCTTCATTTCATATGGTATATTTTCAAATTTAATTACCATGTTCTTAAATCCCTTATATTATGTCCCTCTACTATTTTATGGGTCATTTATGATTGTTTGACCCATGTCCCCTCTCTTTTCAACGTTTTCTAAAACCCTGTAACGTAGCCGTTGTGCTGCAGAATTTTCATCTCAAAATGTCTCTCTCTTTTTCTCAAAATTACATCATGTTATTAAGTGAATAATCAATGCTCTTATTTCTACAGGGTTATTCAAAAATGTTCTATTTTAAATTCTGGGATTTACATACATAAAACCCGCTCTCCCCTTTCGTGGGTTTAAAGTGACGTAAAGATCATGTCTTTAACGCAGTTTTTAAAACGTTATGATTATGAAATGAAACCCATTTATTTTATGCTATATGGGTTATTTATGAAATGTTTGATGATGATGTATGTGTATCACATGATAATAAAGTAAAATTTAAGGGTGCTCCCTGATAGCGCTCCAATGCATTGGGTAAATACTTAATCTCTAGAGATGACCATTTTAACGACGCCTTGGTGAATAACCTTGGTAATTTTTAACGACACCTTGGGGATGAACCTTGGTGAAACGAAACGATTGTCAATATTAAATGTTGAAGCCACATCTTCAAGTTATGAAAAAGTTTTATTTTTATTATGATATGCCTCATGATTTCATTTTCATGCCTTAAAGTTCTTTTCATGTCCTTATTGATGTATCTCAAGTTCACATATAAAATGTTCATCTTGTTTTCCTTACTGGGCCTTTTGCTCACCCTTTCTTTTGATGTATGTCCCCAGGTTATGAGATGCAGTAATGAACCTAGGAGGAACATAAGGAGAAGCCTTTCAAGTGTTCAAGAAGAATGTTTTATGTTGTTTTCATGTATTATGTTCCTAGTTTCCAAGACACTAAACCTTACAGATCCTCAGTTTTGTGTAATGTAATGAAAGTTTATGTTATAAAAAGGCGGGATGCTATAGTTGGTATCAAAGGATGGTTTAGTTATTTGTGGAAATTAGGATATGAAAACTCTAGGAAGAACCCTATAGAAAAGTTAAAAAAAATAGGAAATCTTCCTGGTATTTTGGTGAGTATTGAGTAAGGGGTTGCCAAGCAAATATATCCCTGTCTGGATACGAGCAGATAGAGGTGGCTCTGGCACAGATGTACATAGGGGTAAAACCCGAAAACACCGCTTTGAGCTAGACTCGAACGGGAACTGGTACACGGCAACGGGCCTTGCTGCACTCTTGGTTACGACACTCCCGGGGGATATGCTTTGGTAAATTCATAAGCTTAGTATGAACCATTGTTAAAGGAACAAAGATAAAATAAAATTAAGATTCACATAAGAATATATGATCATGGATAACCTAGATGGGAACCTAGGGGATCACAAGTTAGGGTATACTTTTATTCTACAAGTTATCCTTATATTCTTTCAGTTCCTTTTCATGATTATTGGCTAAGTACTTAAGCCCCTAATTATGCTTTCTCTTCATAGTTAATGGTGGGAAATGGAAGAACATGTCCAAACAACCAATGTGATAGGAAATGCGACGATTGTCATATTAATATGATAGGGATGATTAGGGGATTAAAATATGATTATTATTTTGGAAGATGTTCACTATTTTGGGGACCCTATATGATCTAGGTAAATATATTACTATGGTATTTTCATTGAAGAGTAGGGTTGAATTATATTTTGAAGAATCGATGAATTTAAGGTGGAATTATAGTAATTTAGGTTACTTATGGAAATTATTAACCTATCTTGGGGTAAATATGTTTAGGTTAGTTACTTTTTTTATAAGATGTTAGGAGTGGTTGATGTTGTTTGGAGATGAATGATAAAGTTTACCTTGGAAGACTATGTTATCAAATCTTTCTTGTATTTGGGTTTCAATCTTAGTTTGGTTTATTTTGAGGATTTTTAAGGACAATTATTTATGGAATGGACTATGATGAACTCTGGGTAGTACCATGGAACTTTGAAGATTTAAAAGTAGTTTCCATTCCTATGGGATTATTTCTTTTTGAAAAGTTGTTTTACCTTACCCTTTCTATTTTTGGGATAATTTTTAAAGATAGAATAAATAGATAGTTAATCTTTTGTGGATTATGAAGATGATTCTTGTGTTTTTATGAGACCAAGTAGTTTTGAATGCTCATAATTTGGAGAAAATATTAGTTTTGGGTAGAAACTTATTAAAGGATGAAACTCTACATGAAGATAGGTATATTTTCTTATGTTTTTGTTTTATGTTGTAAATTAATTCCAAAAAATTATGAAAAGGAACGTGAAACAAAAACGTTGTTGGTTTACGTTTCCTACTTGGTAATCAAAGACCATTTACACACATCATAAGTTTGGGATTTTCTTATGGTTAACGTTCTCCTAATCATGTTCTATATTACTCTCCCCCATAAATTGACCCTTTTTTTTCTTCCATGTCCATGTTTTCCTCCATGGAATCCTAGTATGGGTTAACTCGGGTGACCTTTGTACTTCCCTTTCTTTCTTTTAAAGTAATAGTTTTACTGACTCCTTTTCCGATGTGGTACTTTCAATGAAATTTCAAAACCCAATTTTAAAAATTGCGAGGACGCAATTTCTTAAGGGGGGAAGATTGTAACGACCCGAAATTTTGAGTCAATCTTATTTCCTAATTTTATGTGTTATTTTTTTTATTTTTATACTCAACAAAAATGTTTCATTTGATAACATGAGTATAATTAAAATGAGATTGTTGGGTTTTGACTATTATTTGACCATTGGTCAATATGACCGTTGGAAACTAAATGTTTTGATTACTGTCTCTAAATACAAGAAATCTTGGTTAATTAATATAGAAAGAAGATTCGATGGCCTCACCCAGTAGTCTTGGACCGATCGAAGCCCATCTAACAGAACTTGGGAAGGAGGTAGCACCACTAGGCTTTGCTCTGGACCAAACCCAAGCTGAACTTCATCGTGTGAAGCTAGAACGGGATCGCCTTCGCGAGAAGTTCAAACTGATAGAAATTACGACTCATGCGATGTTGGCCGAGCCTCCCTCGGATTCTCTCACCTTAGCACACCTTACACTTAGGTCCTATGCTGGTGTGATAAGGGGCTATGTAAGGAGACCGTAATTGCCTTGTGTAATCCTTTGTTTTAAATAAAAATTTGGATTTCTTCTTATGATGAAGTTTATGAATTTTCAAATGTCCAGATAAATATAGTATGCATATTTTTGATGAATTTTAGAGAGAGGATATTTTAAAAATGTTTATGTAAACCTTAAATAAATAAAAATGTGTAATGATTTTCAAAAAATGGTCTTCTACAATTATGTTCACTACGAAATTTCGAGTCTAATAAGATCAACTTGATTTTTGATGAATAGTAAATTATGAATAGTGATTTTACGCTTAGGATTAGTAATGTGACCAAATGGATTAGTAATCTCACTTAAAGAAAGTATTAATATAATCTAGGCACCTTGATTAAGTAATGTGATTCAATAAAATGGTTAAATAACGGTTTCATAAATTATTATTCAAGTATTAGTTTTTTCGGGTGAATAGTTTTTTTTAATTAAAATTTTAATTAAAAATATTTAGAAAATTATTTTTATAAAACGGATTTCATTTTTGAACTCAGAGCACCGATATTATGCTATGGTAATTTTTGTGGTTTTTTCTGAAAAAATGAATTTTCGGTGAATAGTGTTTTATTTAAAAATTAAATTAAAAATATTTAGAAAATTATTTTTATAAAATGGAGTTCATATTTGTAATCAGGGCGTTGATATTTGGTTAAGGTGAAATTTTGGGATTATTCTGAGAAAGTTGAATTTTCGATGAATAGTGAAAATACAGTTTTTAAGTTACGGGTGTCTAATGACATCATTAAATGATGTATTAAGTTTGTAATCAATATGGTCGACTTATGAATAGTAATATAAGGTATGAGGTGTCCCAAGTGGCCAATATCATGGGAAAATACCATGGGCAAGCCCATGGTTTTGCCAAAACCACTAATGAGGTGTCCCTTGGCCATTAATGCCTTGTCCCCTCACTTTCCCTATAAATACCAAGCCATCCTCTCATCCATTCAACTCACCACTCTCCCCCAATGAAGTTCTGGTCTCATTACCTCCCAAAGAGTCCTCCCATGGTTCCCCCAAGCCCTCAAGGTCCCAACCTTTGAGTTTTAAGAGTTATGTTTTAAGGTAATGGATCTGATCTCTCTCTTTCTTTTCAAGAAATCTCTTTTATGTAATTTCTTTTATGATCCATGTTCTTATGTTAAAGGGTGTTCTTTTATACTCTTATTACTGCCCTTTTCGTGTTCATATAATGAGAGATCCCCTATTTCTCTCATTATTTCATTTTATGAAGTTTTAAGTGGCGTCGTTAGGCTGCCGAAATTTTTGTAACAAATTCTTTTTCCCTTCTCACTTTTCAAGATCTATTATCATGTAAAGTATTTCAAGTTAATTTTTATTATGTTGGGGTATGATCTCTAAATTTATCATACTGATCTCTTATGATCATATGATGAGAGACCCCATTTGATCTCTTCAATTCAGTATTTTGAAGTTTTAAGTGGCGCCGTTAGGCTGCCAAATTTTTAAGTGGCTCTTCACCTTTCTCGTTTTGAAGTTCTACTTTCATGTCAGTTCTTTCAAGTTCCTTTTTGTTATGTTGGGGTATGATCTCTATATCTATCATACTGGACTCTTATTTTCATATGATGCGAGACCCCATTTTATCTCTTCAAATTAGTATTTTGAAGTTTTAAGTGGCGCCATTAGGCTGCCGAATTTTTAGGTGGTTCTTCACCCTTCTCGTTTTGAAGTTCTACTTTCATGTCAATTCTTTCAAGTTACTTTTTGTTATGTTGGGGTATGATATCTATATCTATCATACTGGAATCTTATTTTCATATGATGAGAGACCCCATTTTATCTCTTCAAATCAGTATTTTGATGTTTTAAGTGGCGCCGTTAGGCTGCCGAATTTTTAAGGGATTCTTTCACCCTTCTCCTTTTCAATGTTCTAATTCCATGTCAAGTCTTGAAATTCATTTTTATTATTTTGGGGTATGATATCTATATCTATCATACTGATCTTTTATGTTCATATGATGAGAGACCCTATTTGACATCATCAATTCATTTTTGGTTGAAGTTTATGTAACGTTATTAGGCTGCCGAATTTTCATAAGAGAAATCTTATTTTTGTCTTCCTTTCATGTTCTTCATTTCATATGGTATATTTTCAAATTTCATTACCATGTTCTTAAATCCCTTATATTATGTCCCTCTACTATTTTATGGGTCATTTGTGATTGTTTGACCCATGTCCCCTCTCTTTTCAGCGTTTTCTAAAACCCTGTAATGTAGCCGTTGTGCTGCAGAATTTTCATCTCAAAATGTCTCTCTCTTTTTCTCAAAATTACATCATGTTATTAAGTGAATAATCAATGCTCTTATTTCTACAGGGTTATTCAAAAATGTTCTATTTTAAATTCTGGGATTTACATACATAAAACCCGCTCTCCCCATCTGTGGGTTTAAAGTGACGTAAAGATCATGTCTTTAACGCAGTTTTTAAAACGTTATGATTATGAAATGAAACCCATTTATTTTATGCTATATGGGTTATTTATGAAATGTTTGATGATGATATATGTGGCTCACATGATAATAAAGGCAAATTTAAGGGTTCTCCCTGATAGCGCTCCAATGCATTGAGTAAAGACTTAATCTCTAGAGATGACCATTTTAACGACGCCTTGGTGAATAACCTTGGTAATTTTTAACGACACCTTGGGGATGGACCTTGGTGAAACGAAACGATTGTCAATATTAAATGTTTCATCCACCTCTTCAAGTTATGAAAAAGTTTTATTTTTATTATGATATGCCTCATGATTTCATTTTCATGCCTTAAAGTTCTTTTCATGTCCTTATTGAAGTATCTCAAGTTCACAGGTAAAATGTTCATCTTGTTTCCCTTACTGGGCCTTTTGCTCACCCTTTCTTTTGATGTATGTCCCCAGGTTATGAGATTCAGTAATGAACCTAGGATGAACATAAGGAGAAGCCTTTCAAGTGTTTAATAAGAATGTTTTATGTTGTTTTCATGTATTATGTTCCTAGTTTCCAAGACACTAAACCTTAAAGATCCTCAGTTTTGTGTAATGCAATGAAAGTTTATGTTATAAAAAGGCAGGATGCTATAATACCCGAGGGTATGCCTTCAATGTAGTAATTGTAAGAATTTCCTTGAGAGGAATTTCTTGTTTAATGCATTTTGATATGTTGGGAATGGCCCGGTTACCTATATTAGCCTGAGGGCGTGACTATATTAGCCTGAGGGCGTGACTATATTAGCTTGAGGGCATGACTATATTAGCCTAAGGGCGTGACTGTATTAGCCCGAGGGTTGTCGTTATTCCACCTGAGGGCAACCTTTTGTGCCTGAGGGCCTGACTTATGCGCCTGAGGGTGACACTTCATATGCCTGAGGGCGATAATTCTGTTACAATGCTTGAGGGCGAGATTCTATATATCCTGAGGGCATGGTTCACTATATTAGCCTGAGGGAGAGATACTGGTTGGCCTGAGGGCGTGGTGTTGTTGAGCACATAAGGATACTAAATTAAATTAATTAAATGAATAATAAAATGGAAATTTAATTGTTACGTTAGTCATTGTTTAGTACTACTTACCTTATTGCATTTTACTATTGCACAATGTTGATGCATGCTTACACGCAGTTGGGCACGGGCCTTTGGTGGGTGCCTACTGAGATATATTTCTCACACACTATTTGTGTCATGCTTTTTGGCCCAAACAGATTACGTTTATGTAGGTGTGGATAGGGGAAAGAGTCCCTACACAGGTACTTGATTGTTGCTGTGGAGTAGGAGGGCATGAGACCGAGCCTAGGCTCGCGATGCCGCTGCCAGCTGTTTACTCATTTTGTTGTACTTTGCTTTTAGTTGTATCACAGTGATGTATAACATGTTCTGGCTGTTTTCTTAGAATTTGAAACATGTAGCATCATCATTCATATATTGTTGGTTATATCCACTACTGTAGTTTATTTCAGTTGTTTGTGTTTACTGCTTCCGCTGTTTGTTGTATGATTATTTTAGCATTCCGCTGCACTACACTTTGACAAATAAGGGCATAGTTTCCCCACTATCAGACCTGGTCCCTCGCTGCTAGTCGGCAGCCTCTGGCGTTTGGGGAAATGCGCTTGAGGTCACGTGGCGAATCAGGCTCGGGGCACCCATTGCGTGGCACCCGGGACCGGGACGTTACAGTTGACATAGAGATATGTGAAATAAAATTAATCATATGGATGTTCCCCTAAATATAGTTCATTTAAATGATTAAATTTTTAAGGGAACATAAAAATTTATTATAAACAACAAAAAAAAAAGAAAATAAAACTATGTATATATGTAAACAACACATATGTAAAAAACATGGATGATATACTGGATAAAAGGAGACTTGAAAAGGAATAAAAAGAGAATGAGCAACTAAAAAGTAATGATGGTGATTTGGATGACCGCTTATCTTTTTTTTAAAGTGATTTTCACTTGTACTTATCTTTATGAATAATAAAATTATATTTATTAAATAATTTCTTAAAAAACTTCTATATATATATTTCTTTTTATGCGGTCTACTTATCATTATGAATCACCAATTTTTAAATTATTTCTTCTTATATTGGTCAAATTAAGTTATTTAGTCAATTTATCTAAATCATTTATGGTATGTCAAATAAAGAAAAAAGTTTTTTAAACTAGTTTAATAGTCACCATAATTATATATTGTTATTTACATTATTATTATATTATCACATAATATATATAGGTATATAATTTCTCACTGAATGGTCTCAAATTAGAAAATTTTCAATGATATGTTTAATTTTGAAGTTAAATTGTCTATAGACATTTATTTTTAATATGACATATGTAATATATAATATAATAATTATATAATTTTAATGGTTTCTTTAGTAATATCTTATGAATTACATACATTTTCTTCCACCCATGATAGTGAGTATGAAAAATGAAATAGAAAACCCATCATTTAGAAGAGGATGTATGCACATACAAATGAACGACACTACTAATATTATAGAATGGAAGGAGGGTAAATATTAATGTAAAATATAATTTAATAATAATTAATATGTTATAAATATCATATTATATCATTAAATAACAATCTTTAACTTTCCATGACAGGTGATGATAGAAAATTTAACGCATATTTCATGTAGGTGGTAGTACTCACACATGCATGATGAAATTTTAATTTTAATAATAGGTTTTTAAGGAGGGTATAAAATGGATATTCTATTTTTTTAAAATTAAGAAGGTGTTGTGGAGAAAAATATGTATTTCTTTTAATTTTACCTTTTTTTCACCACCTTAATGGACCATAGGTTGATATTTCTAAAGATCAAAGCTTCTATAATGTGGATATAGTGTTGATAAGAAATTATAATAGAGTGTGGTTCAATCCTAAGGTGATTTGAAAGTGTATAGAGTTTTAGGGATGGTGGTTCCTTTTATAATTGAAGAAAAAAGAAATTTATTCACATATAACTATTTGATATAATGATATAACATATTTCACATGGATGGTGAGGAAAAAGTGGATAATAATAGTGTGTGGAAAGGTTTTAGGAAGATAAATCTTCAAACCTAGTTTTACAAAAAAAATTAATCATTTTATGAAATTTATTCTTATTTTATTTATCTTTCAATTTTTATTTTTTACAGAGGTGATTTATTTTTAGCTATGTAATATATTTAGAATTCCAAAAAATAAAATTATACTTATTTGATAATTTTAACCTAATAATTTTAAACAAGAAGTTCAATTTATAAAATAAAATTTCCATTTATAGGGTTAATTAATGTTAACATTAGTTCATGTAACAAATAAAAACCCACTTTTATATGAAGTGTATTTTTAAGAATAATATTGATGTTTAGGATACAATTATCAATGTTATTGATTATATTAAAATTTATATGTGTATAATTATTGAAATAATAATTAATTAATGTTAAAATTTATTGAAAACCAAATTGCACCATGTGAAAATTTTATTATGTGAAACATATGAAAGGTAGTTTTCAAAAAAACATTACTAAATTTTTTGAAAATGTTAATTTTGGGTTTTAAATATCATCTTATTATTTAAGAAATAAAAGTTTAGATTTATAATTTTTTTCTATAGTGAAACTTGTTTCAAGATATTTCATGTCATAATTTCATAGATGTTATAGTATTATTTAAAATGGAATTTTCCATATTCACCAAAAATTGTTTATTGTAGAAAAATCACAAAAAGTAATCTTATATAAATATTTCCATGATAAATCCAAAAAAAAGTTACTTGTGTGAAATTAAAACTATAAATGTATAATAAATATTGGAAAAAATATAGTTTCTACTCTTTATTCCCAATATTTTATCTTTTACAATAGTCATCTTCAATAATTTAATTTTAGTAATGATTTAGGGTTATTTTTCAGTTTTGTCCACTATTGCATATAATATAAGATACAAAAAATACTTATTAAGGGGAAATAATCTATAATATCTTTGGTCATTATATAATTTCATTATTATAGAAGTAAAATTTTATTATTGACTATTTATGAGTGAGATATATCATAAATGGAATGGAGTAAAAGAATAATTGATGGATATAAAAGTATTATATAATATGAATAAACATGTTCTCCTCTTTGTATGCTTATTTTTAGTGATTTAAATAATGATGATCACTTCTTGATCATGTAACTAATGGTTTATCTAATTATTTATACTACTGGCTTAATGATATCATAATCATCCTATACATCCATTAAACATTTTCTTAGGATGGACTATGAAAGGTGGTAATGCAAAAAAAGAATGAATCCTTTGATGGAGGCGCTTTTCCACACATATGCATGGTTGATGATTTAATTTTCCATCAAATATAGGAATTGGTAAATTTTGATTATCATTTAAAAATATTAATTAGGTTATAAAAATAAAAATTATATACAAAATTTAATTTTTGGATGATACATAATAGGCAGTGAAGGAAAATGAACACGTTTCTTCATGGAGGCAATAGTCTACACATATGCATGAATCACATTTTCATTTTTCATAATATAAGATAGGAAAGGTGGTTAATATTTATTAAATTAGAATAATAAAATTCATTAGTATACCAATACTTATTTAATTATATATCAGTTTAAACATTATTATGGTAAAGGTAATATATGAAGTAAATCTGTTAAAGAAAAACAATTTCTCGGGTTAAGAACTTTGAGTTTTACATGTAGTGTTCCTTGGAAAAGAAGGCCTATTATAATATATTATGAATAGATTATCATAGAATATGAATATTTTTATTAGGTAAGAAATAATTGATGGATTTTAGTATAAAACCAAAATTTAGAAGTGGTATTTAAGGTGTGAAAAAATTCCCATTTTTAAAGTGAAAAGGGAGTGGATTCTTAATAATACCAATTTTTTTAACAATGAATAATGTAGATATAGTAGAGAAAAAATTGATATATAATATAGTGAGTAAGAGATAATTTCAAGAAATTCCTCAACCATACATTGTCACATGTTTTTTAACATATCACAGCCTTTTCACTAGGTTAAGCCCTTTAAACCAAATTTACTCTTACTATGGTAACTAGTTTTTACCTAATAAATTCATCCATTATGCATAAAATAATCTTAATTTCATAATTTGGGCCTAATGATTCTAAAATTAAAATACATATTATATTATTCAATTTTTAAAATTATTATAAAGTAATTTAAAATATTAAATATACAATGTATTAATAAAACTTTCTTCAGAAAAAATATTACATTAGTTCTAAAATAACATATATATTGTCGTAAATAAGAATAAATATTTTTATATTTATAATGTCACTTATAAAATAAATATTTTTTAGAGAATTTTTTTCAAAAACTTATATGACATACTTATATACAAATAATGTCATTAAATCATTGTAAGTTTAAAAATGGTATATTATACTATTCGCCATAAAAAATAGTTTTCAAAAAAATATCAAAAAATCTTCTTACAAAAAATTATTATGATGAATATAAAAACAATTTTCAGTTTTTCATATTAAAATTATAATATTATAAACATAACATATAAATATAAAAATAAAAATAATGAATAAATATTTCTATATTGAAAATAACATTTTAGAACACAATATATTATTCCAATTTTATAAATAATTTACTAATTATTGTTAGCTAATTATCCCTATATATATATTACCACTGATTAATCATATGTTTCTTGTGATAAATAAGATAATAAATGTCAATTTTTTAAAAAAAATTATCATTGTGATATTAAAATGATCTTATTAGGTATTTTAACTATAACAATTGAACTTAGTTAATATTATAAGTAATTTTTTACATTATACAAATAATTCATAAAGTGTTAACTCCTATTTATTCATTCTAATTCAATGGAAATGATATAATGATTATACTTAAATATTTATAATTTATCTAAATGGATTATTATTTCATTTACATTTGGTGTTACGTGTTGAGAAATATAATGAAAAAATTGACAAATTTAAAGGTAATCATATATTAAAATATGAGTGTGTATAATTATTCCCTTTAAATAAACTATGTTATTTCCATTTTATTGATAAGGTCAATGTAATATTTATAGGGAACTCCTAATTAACCATAAATTTCTTGATGATTAGGGGTATAATTATGACATGGAGTGAAATTTATCAATATGAATACTTTTTGTAAGTCCTTTATAATGGGAGATAACCCATTCATAATAAAATTATAAAATGGGAATACGTTCTTGGTCTATAAAGAGTTACTTCCCCCAAACCATGATAATTATTTAATACTTAGTATACCACAATGTGATTTTATTTTTAATTATATATCCAATAAATGGTCTAATAATTCATGAAATACGAAATCATAAACTCTAGAGTGAAAAATAACTATACACTACATTAATATGAATTTTACAGGAATCTCCATGTTAACATGTTTTTGGTAATTATTTCCCTTATTGAACCTTGGGTTGGGACATTGAGTGACATAATTCCGAACACCATTAGAATTATCAAAATGAATTTTTATTGAATACCTCTTTAATTCATATATGTGAGTATGATGGAATTCATCTTGAAATATAATATATATATATATATATATCCCCTTATGCTAATTTACCTCATTATACTTTTTGATGTTTCGAAATGAAGTAAATTTGATCTTATTTCATTTATTATCTTCATCCACTAAACATCCTTTAGACTCCTCTCTTATCATATTTTGTGTTTTCCACATTTCATATATGTTCTCATGGGTAGTAATATTTTACAATAGTAAGTGTAACATCCCAAAATCTGGAACTCTCTCATGCGACCAAAAAGGGTTCGTTATAAGACCTCTAACAAACCTCCAAAAATTCCAGAGGATAATGACTAGATATAAGGGCATGAAATTTATTATGGGGATACTATACCCTCTAATATGTATTGTCATAGTAGAAGAAAAAACCATATAACAAAATAAAATAAAATTATAGTCTTTGATGAAGACAAAAATAAGTGAAAAATGAATAATAAAATAAATAATAAATAATAATGTAAAGATGTGATGGAATGTAACTAAATGTCAGGAAAGAAACATACAAGTAAAAGACTTGCTTAATAAATGAGAGACTCAAGAGTCCCCAGTCCTGAACCATATATTATCCCCATCACAAAACTCCAGCACATCTAGTAAACAAGATAGCAACTGCAAGGTCCTTTACCCTTATCCAAACTGGCATCCACGTAATCTGCTTGGGTACTAAATGACTGTCAGAATATAGTGTAAGTATAAATCGGTAGGTTAAAACCACTCTATATAAATTAACCAATATGAAAAAACATTTATGTAATAATTTAATAAATATATGTATTAATGGATTTAATAATTGATAAAATACGACAACAACCTTCTTTGGCTCTTGGCTATAATATCTATGAGATGTCTTACGAACATGCTAACAAAAACCATATAACCATGGTAAAATAACATGATTTTTCACCATTCCAGAATATAATGGAGTATGTATTATAACCAATCCAGCCACCCGCTATATATCCATGGTATATTCACAAAATCCAGGCCAATACCCTATAAGAATATCATCATCCAGGTCAAAGACCTATAATAATTAAATCACGGTACTTGGCATAACATGTTATATATAAGCATTACATCATAGGAATAAGTTGAGATTTTTCAATATTAGCATCACAGCATATAATTGTGTAAGTGTCTTGGCTAAGACCGATATATAATCATTTTAGCATGGAACACAAGTAATATCATACAACGTTGATATCACAACATGACATCATATATATCAATTGTTAATTATGTGAATTACCATTTATATTTCAAACAAAACTCTAAATTACAATAGTTTTTGATTTATAGTTATATCAATAAGAGATAAGGCACAAATTACAGATTCTATATCAATAAATCACCTATGTTCACATGTTATGATAAACAAACATTAATCCTTTATCCAATTCAATTACATTCAATAGTTCACTCACCTAATGGGTATCCATATGCTTGGTCAGAAGTGAATTGAAACCAAATGACTCAAAGGATCATACATATTCATTATTTAACTGATTTAGGCACACACTACACTAGGAAAATCAAAATATTTTAGGTATTTGGATATTATCGAACCACAAGGTTAATATTTAGACCCCCTGCCTTAATCTGTGAAGAACAAAATTCTTCCAACAACAAACAAACATGAAAATAAAGGATTATATGTGGATAAAGGGATTCATAGATTAAAAATAATAAAGATAAAAACCAAAAATGAAACCTATCAAAGGATTCTGTTTCAACAATCGGAGAAACAAGGAAGAGAATGAAGAAATAGGACCAAAACCACTTTCCAAGGATGCAAGGAATTAATAGGATATCTGTAAGGGAGGTTGTCACTCTAAATTCACCTATAGGATTCCCTAGGGTCGAGAGGAGAAGAGATATAACAGAATGAAATGATATTCAGATACACATCATGATTAAAATAGTTGGTCATGGAATTAAATTATATGTTATGTAGTTACACATTATGTAAATATTTTAATGGAATATGCCAAAAAACCCTTCTCCTCATATTTATTTTATTAAAACACTCGAACATTACACAATGTGTAATCCCTTTACATAGTGTGTAAATTTTCTTCTGATGGGTTTTCAGCCTATTTCACTTTAAACAATCCAAACCCATTTTAAATATTCCCAACTTACCAAGATCTCATGTTAACACTTAACCAATTTTTTCCTATAATCAATTAATTCAAACAAGCCTACAACCCTGAACTTTAGGTCATTTCCCCCTATAAGGGTCTCTACATGGATCCTCTCTGTTTTCATCATGTTTCATCTCTACCAAATACTAATTTTATTCAAATGATAGTCATCCATGATTGAAACACAACAGAAAGAAAATATTGACGAAAAACTCTAAGGGAGAAATACTTAGAAAATTACGGGATATTATAACCTTCCCACCTTATAACAACTCATCCCTGAGATACTCCAAGAAAAAATGTGTGGTCTCAATGAAATTTTCTAAACACTATTTTTTTATATCAAACTCCCTATCCTAGGTCTACTACTAAACTTTCCAATGTTAACATTGTACTCAAACCAATGGTATAGTCCTACCCCGAATATATTTCTCACTATCATCCATAATTCGCGTCATATGCTTTTTAAAGGGCACATTAACAAAAATATAGATGTCTTGTATGTCTATAACACGGTAAGAGTCTAGATGATATCTTTATAACTGGTACATGTAGAGAACATTGTGCCTCGCACTGTAGTTCTTTGTAAGGTCTATACAGTATGCCACTAGACCAACCCACACCAGTATCTCAAATGTCTTGACAATCCCGGGTAAAAGCATTCACAATTTCTTGATATTAAATTATACCAACGTAGGTGATACCCAGTGGAAAAAAATATGATGCACCATTAATTCCAAAACCTATCTTTAATGGCCAATATATGATTTTTTCCTCCCCTGTACGGTCACCAACCACTGTCTAATCAACTAAGCATGCTCAGATGTCTGCTTCATAATACTATTCCCAAAAATTGATGACTCACCAACATTTAGGAAAAAATAGGTGAAAAAAAAACAAAACTACATACAAATACTCAAAAGTTTTCTTTCGAATCAATTCTTGAAAGCTATTATTATATGACAACTCCCCAAGTTCCATATGTTTCTCCCATGAAGAACAAAAATCTAAAACAAAGGCTTGTATTATCCAGAACCTGAATAGTCCTATCAAATTGACCATCAGTCTAGGGATGATAGGTTGTGATCAAAATAATCTAGGATCCAAGACCCTTCAGAGGACCCTTCCAAAAAATTAATTTTAATTGAGGCCTATATCTAAAACAATATTCCTAATAACACTATGCAATCGAACCACCTCTCGTAGGTAAAGGATTCCCAAATCATCAACATTAATGTTTTCCCCTGATAGGAAGGAAGTGTGATTACTTAATTAATTGGTCCACAAAATCCCATAAATATCCATTCTTCTGAGTTTTCCTAGGTAATCGTATCAAAAAAATCCATTGTGACATCATCCGATTTCCACTTAAGAATGGGTAAAAGATGCAAAATCCAAGCTTCCGTTGATTCTTAGTTTTCACATGCAGAAAAGTGATGCATTTATCCATGAATCCTACTACCTTCTACTTCATTCCATAACACAAGTATTTTTTATTGAGATAATGATAAATATTTGTTAAACTATGATTCATCTCCCATATAGAAGAATGAAACTTCTTCTTCATCTCCTCACGCAAGCCTGTATGAACCCATATTCAACCATCGAATGTAAGAGAATTTTCACTACAGAGAGACCATCTTATGGTGTATCCCCACCATATTATTTATCTCTAATAACTAATCCCTTAATATTAGTCAATATATTTTTTTAATCCATTCCAAAATCATAGGTATAACTGACATTGATGTAAAATTTACATGTCCCTTAATCTCCTGAACATCTAGATGACTATATTCAAAGATTGTCATTATCTGTCACCCATCGAAAGACTTAGGTACTACCTATTCCTATGTATTTTGGCTAAAAGCATCTTTAATATTGTTCCCCTAGTCTTTTTTATATGGAAATTCGATGTCTAAATACTTTAGATAATTTTCCCACCTCATATGCTAAAGGTTCAAGTCCCTTTGAGAAATTATTTACCTCAGGATCTTGTGATTTGTGTATACCACAAACCTCTCACCCATGAGACAGTGTCTCCAACATCTCAGGGCATGTACCACTGCTTTTAATTCAAGATCATGAGTAGGTTAATTCCTCTCATGTGTTCTCAACTGCCTACAACCATATGCAAACAATCAATCCTTCTGCATTAGAACTACTCAAAGTCTAACTTTAGATGCATCAATATACTTGATATTTGATTTACCCGACACATATAGTGTGAGGATAGGAGATGAGGTCAGACTTTATTTCACCACCTAGAATTCTATTTCACAAGCATCAGGCCAAATAAATTCTCACATTTCATGATTACCCATGACTTTGGTGCTGAAAAATGGATGAAATCCTAGATAAAGTGTCAATAATAAGCCACTAAACTCATAAAGTTATGAATCTACAATTCATTATTGTCATTTTCCAAAGATACCGAGACTATGACTTTGTTTGGGTCCATTGAAACTCCATCCCCTAAGATTTCATGGCCCAAGAAGGGATGTTTATTGATATAAAACATGCATTTGGATAGCTTGGTGTAAATTTTATTCACTCTAAATGTATTCAAGAGGATGTCAAGATATTTGACATAATCCTCTACTGAATAATAATACACTAATATAACATAAAAAGACACTAAAAACTGGTCCAGAAAAGGTTGAAAGATCTTATTCATTATGTCCATGAATACCACTGGAGTGTTAGTAAACATAAATGGCCTCAATATGAATTTATACATGCCATACCTTCTCATTAATGTAGTATGAGGTATGGATGATGTCCCCACCCTCATATGACGATAACCTAATCTAAAATCTATATTGGAAAAGATCTTAGAACCTGCCAAATGATCAAAATATCATTAATGCATTAAAGTGGATACTAGTTCTTAACCATAATCTATTTCAACCACTGATAATCCATGCTTAAGCAGAAAGACCCATTACCCTTATTGGAAAATTGAAATGAAGAACCCCAAGGAGATGTACTTGGCCGTATAAAGAAATTAGAATCTATATATTCTGAATAAACATTAAAATCAAGGATCTCTAATGGTTCCATTATGTAAGGTGGGTTAGAAACATTCTCTACTCCTGAAACCAACTCATTCTTGAAATCCATCTCTCCCCCATGAGGTAAACTGTAGAACTCCTCAGGGAATGCAACCTAAAAATGGTCCACCATGGGAGAAAAAGAAAGCTTCTATATTATACCATTATCTAGATAATGAATGACTATCTAAGACATGATTCACTATAATCTGCAGTTAATTAGTTTCTCCTGACAAAATGGAAGATCCCAAGAACCCTGGCGAGAATTGCTACCTCTTTCTAAAGATAAAAAGGAATCTATCTGTCTATAATAGTATACATGATCATGGTATAGAACTAAAAAAAATATATAACAATGATCAATTATAATCCTATCATTTCAATAAAAATGATTCCAAAAAGAAATGGTATCTACCAACATAGAGAGATCACACCTTTAAACATTCCATATTCTCTAAATGCACTCACAATGGTGTGTTGATGGTTAAAACACCATCCAAAATTGTGACATCCAAGCCCAAACCATTTTAAAAAATATAATATAAAAAATAATGTGATTCTCATTTATCGAAAAAAATAGAAGATAAGGTAGATGATACAATATTCATACCTCTAATGGTAGGTGATCTTACATCGATGCTAGTCAGAGTAGTAAACTTAACATGAAACAAACTTGTCCCTCTTTTCTAGGATCCATTTGACTACCCAGATCTATTTCCCTTGCCTTGTACTAATTCTCATGAACTGGGGTGTTACGTCCCCTACCTCAAACTGAATATCTAATGGAAATCTATTTACTAGTATGTTGAGGGGTAGTTTGGCCCCTTCCCGAATTAGGTGACTATTCTTGTCCCCAGCAATTGTTATGCTAAAAAAAGTTCAAAAGGAACCTCTAAATATGACCCAGTCTTCCATAGATATGACAATTGATTGTGGGTTAAGGAAACTAAGGGTTCTTGCGACTAAACATAACAAAATAATAGAACTAAAATAGAACACAATCTTGAGATGGATGTCCACTTCCCTGACTACTCTTCTCACTACAATCTTCCCAAAAAAGTATAATGGCTATGCTTCTCGCCACTCAATGAAGAAATCTCGGATCTCCCTGATAAAATGGAATGGACACTTCTTGGGGACTCTCTTAGATTTCTTTCTATGGTGTGTTCCTGCTTCATCACATCCTCAAAGCATATAAAGTGAAAAATATTTTCCTAAAACTTGATCTCATAGAAAATACCTTCATGAAAATGTGTCACCCTGAAGATCTCATTATCTTCCAAAGATGGCACTAAGTGATGTTGGTCAGTGGAATGCCCAACATAGTTCAGCACTAACGTTCCCTCTTATTTGATATGCATTAAATCATGATCATTTTCATCCCTCGACATCAAGAGATATAAATGCCTTTATAATTTCATCTTGAAGTCCTTCCATGATAGCTCATCCATCTCCTAGCTTCTTCCAAAACATGCCTCCAATGCTCAGTAGGTCCTTGAAGCATATATGATGAAAGCTTTTACCTCCTATACTTGGGTGTATAAAGATGTTTGAAGATCATATGTACATACTCTATAATGAATTCAGCTTCATGGGGCCCCTTCCTAAATAAAAGGGTATTTGTTAGGTGAAACTCTCTTGTCAGCTTAGATATTGAAGGAATGATATAAACAGTCTCCATTTGCAAGGATCACATGAAACTCAAGAGGTTGTTGCAACTATGAACATACATATTCACCTTAGTAACTACAAGAATATCTAATTTAGATGCATTAGGAGTATTCTAATTACCAATATTTCAAAACTCATATCAAATTTGAAGAGGATACATTTTATCTATAAGAAAAATACCCACCTTAGATAACATAGTAGAGACAAGGTCAACCTCACTGGTGAATACAACAAAGAACCACTAACTGATGGTTTCCATAAACATGTATTACAAGTACTTTAGTGTGAAATATCATCTCATTTATGCTATCTATTGTAACATATATCTCATATCATAATTCAACAGGCATGTATACATCACATGAATACATAGATATGACCCTATCATGAACAATTCATGTCAATATGTCTCTATGTGCCTATTATGATGCATGTATTCTCATCTCAGGACATATCAAGGCACATATAAAAATAAAAATAATTAGTAACATCATAATACAATGAACTCACCCCACATGTTAATCGAACAAGGTAAAATAATATCAATTGTAACAGGATCACATCACCAACTACAATCCCATCTTTGGGTACTCAGATTTCCCCCATGTACGAGTTAGCTAATCTCATGCACAAGCTCATTACAAATTCCCAAAACATCCTACTATCCTTTATACTTTTCCCAAATAGTAAAGTAGAAGAAAATAAACCAATTATTCTGATACCACTTTGAAATTTCCCCCAATTCAGAAATCCCTCACATGGAAAAAAGGGTTGGTTATAAGACCCCAAGTGATCCTCCCCGTAAAAAAAAGCTGCTGACTAACAGTGAGGGAGTGAAATTTATAGTGGGGAGACTATAACCCCTAGTATAAAGTGTCATAGAAGAAGGAAATAAACCATATAAAAAATAAAATCTACGTATAGACAAAGTCAAAGACAATAATTAGATCCAACTGAATAATCCAACAACTAAAATGGAATAATGTAATAATGTGATGGAATGAAACTAAAGTTCATGTTAGAAATAATACAAGTAAAATAATAGAAGAAAAAAAATTCCCCAGTATCGAACCCTACGTCAATCTCATCACTAAACTCCAGCCCATAAGGTAAAGAAATAATCAACAGTAAGGTCATTTCCCTTTCCCAAACTAGCATCATTGTAATCTACTCAGGTACATAACGGTGGTCCGAATAGAGGGTGAGTATAAATCAGTTGGGAAACACCGCCATGACTAAAATAACCATTCTAATAGAAATTTTATGAAATAAATTAGAAAACTCATGTATTACTAAATTCAACAAATAATTAAATACAACAAAAACCTGGTTCGGCTTCATGTTGTAATGTATAAGAGCATGTATTATGCAAAAAAAATCACAAGAATATAACCATTGTAAAATAACCTTCTCTGACACAATTACATAATATCTCAGAGAATGTCTTACAACCATTCCAACCACCGCCTTATATCCATGGTATAGTCACAAAAATCCAAGTCAAGTCCCTATAATCATTATAACATCTGAGTCAAATCCCAATAAGAATTACAACATGAGACTAGGTATATCCTGATCTCTATAAAAACTATATCATGGGACTAGGCTAAACCTTCTCAATATAATCAATACAACATATATGTGTTCGTGTGTCATGGAAAAGTATGTTAGATAAGCATTTCAGCATGGAACACAATCCATGTCATACAACATGGATATCAAAATATAACATCATATATCTCAATGGTTAATTATGAAAATAACCATATACGTTTAAAATAAAACATTCAATTTAAATCATAATTAATTAATAGTCATATAAATAATAAATAAGACACAACTTTGGGAATCTATATCTAGAAATCACCTATGGGAACATGTCATTCTAAAAACAATTTAATCCATTATCCTATTAAATTATATTCAAAGATTATCTAACCCAATGGGTAGATATCCACTTTGTTAGAAGGCAATTTAAATACAAGGAATTAGAGGAATAATCCAAATTTATTTTTTAATTGATTTGGGCACACAATACATTGGGAAAATCACAATATTGCATGTACATGAAAATTTTCAAACCATAGGGTTATGAATTAGACCCCTACCATAACTGACGAAGAACACAACACTTACAACGATTAACATCCATGAGAAGAAAGGTGTAAATGATTGAAAAGGTATTAATAGGTCAAAACTGATCAAGATCAAACCTAAAAATGCAATCAGTCAAAGGATTTAATTTCAATTGTTGGAGAACAAGTGGATAAAGGGAAGAAAGAGGACCAAAACTAATTACCAGGGATTGAAGGCATTAACGTGACATTCAGAAGGGAGGGTGGCACTCCAAATGTTCATGTGGATGCTCAAAGGTTGAGAGGAGAAGATATAAAGTGGAATGAAATGAAATTTAGCAGCACAACATGTATAAAACCATAGGTTGGGGAATTACACAACTTTTAATTTAGTAACATAATGTGTAAATATTTTTAATGGTTTATGATGAAAAACCCATTATCTCAAATTTAATTTATAAAAAACCATAAACTTTACAAGGTGTATAACCCCTTTTGATGGCATGAAAATGTTCTGTAGATGGGTTTTAATCCCATTTAAATTTAAAGATTATTAACCCACTTTAAAACTTATACACTTAATAAGAACCCATGTTAACACTTAACCCATTTATTCCTGGACTCCATTAATTCAAACAATCATACATCCATAAATTTTAAGTCATTTTAACCATTAATGGCTCCCCATACAGATCCTCTCGGGTTTCCTAAAGTTTCCTCACAACCCAAGACTATGCTCATTCAAATAAAATACATCTACAATGAAAATTTAGTAGAAATAAAATATTAATTAAAAACTTAGTGAGATACATAAATGAAAAAATATAGGATCTTACAATTAGTGTTTCATAATCATGAAATTTCTTAATCTAGATATAATTTCTATGGGTTAATAATTGAGGTACTCACTACATATACATCACAACCTATTTCAACATGGATCATTCTATATATATCCATTATTAAAACTGAAAATGGATACCATAAGTGATGAAAAATAATCATCATAATAGAATTATAAAAATTTTACATCATGATATCATACTTTATCAAACTTTAATTTTATATTATTATTCTATTATCTCAAACTATATAACTCATAGTTAAACCTATATCATTATATGTTAACCTAAGTTGATATTTGTTTTGGTTTTGTAATCCTCCATAACCTAATCCGTTGAAGTAACTAGGAAATAAATCTTTCATAGTGGTTCACAAAGATCATATGATTATCGAATACATATCCCCATATAGTGTCTATCTGTGTGTGTGCTATTTTTCCTATTAACTATACACCAAATTGATGATCAAGTGTTTAAATAATGAAACTTTTTTTGTTTTGATTACACATAAATTAATCTAACATATAGCCACTTCAACATTCTAGTATCCTTTAATGGATATATTTTCTAGGAATACCAAATACTAAATTGATTAAAGAAACATCAGGATATCGTTCATTAGATATAATTATTCCATGTATTTTTACTCAAATTATCTCATTTTAAACCCCTAATAGAATATGCATTATTACATTAACAATATATCATATATTAAACTAAATATATATCTATAAATATGAAATTATGATCTTCTGTAACTTATAAAACATTAAATTATCCTAAACAGACATCATAATATACAAAGTTATCTAAACTCTACATTGATACCAACTATGGAACCATGTACTTGCACTATCAGATCTAATGCTCATAAAAACATTACATATTAAATTCAATAATAACTATTGATTCGAGAACACAACTATCCCATAATTAGATGAAATATTTAAAATACTTTATTTCACACAATCTTATTTCCTTTAAGATATTTAGAGAATTATAAAAAATCACAAACTAATAAAACACATATATGTTGTATGAAAGTATTTTTTTTCACTACATAAGAATACAATTATACCATATTCAGTATTCAAATTCTAACATAAATTATCTATAAAAGATTTTTTTTGACATATCATGTTCAATACTTTTCATCATAACCACTAAAAATGTGAAGAAAAGAACAGGAAATATATGACGCTCAATATGGGTAAACTTAAATTATGAAAATAAAAGTTCATAACTGAGCACATGATGAGCATAAATAATTTTGAAGTATTAGATAATAAAAAATAATACCATAACAAATTTAAACTAAGAAAATAATATATCAATTGATTGAAATGAAAATAAATAGTCTTTATGTGTAACAATAACTAAATTTATAGTGATGAATGCATAATATTGGGTATCTAGATCATAACTTCAAGGCCTAAACCAAGACATAATTATTTCCATAGAGGTCATATATAAGAAATCATTAATATCATAAATATCATATTCAAAACAACTCTCTAAATATGGAAGGAATAAATTAAGTATCAAAACATGATTTTCTCATGTAACATAGTGATTCATTGAGAGGATATATAATTTTATGAACCAACAGTCACATGTTTAAGTTAATTGCAATCATCATATGATACAATGAGTAAATTATATATAATAAACTTTTTAAACTATTATATGTAATGGAATAAAAATATTTTAGTTCTAATACATTACCATACATTAATAAAAGGGATAAATTGATTGGAACCCAACTGGAGAATGAAAGTGGATATTTAAATAATACATAATCAACCTTCCCGATTAATCAATAAACATGTGTATTAGAATAAAAATATATGGATTTTCAATATTACCCAAATAAGTAGGGGGTATATTGTAAATTCAATAATTTCTAGAATCAATCTATGTATGGAGGGCAGTAAAACTCCCTTAAATAAAATAAAGGGAAAACAATGAACTCACAATTAAATTTAAAGAAACGTCATGCCTATTCAAGATATAATGTTGGACAAGAAAAAGAAAATGATGGATCATGTATTTGTTATAAAATAATGTTACATAATCCAACTAAAAAAATAAGGTGATTGGTTATATAATAATATATCTCCAATATAATAAAAGAAACATAGAAGGATGTTGACATCGATGATAATCATACTTGCAAAAGAATTATTCAAACAATATGATATATGAAGGGATCAAGAATGTTTTTTTTTAAACTACAATTTCAATCCCAAAAAATTATAAATAGAAATATATTTATTAGGTGTTAATTAATGTAACATAAATTTCATGTGTTTAAATCCTTTTGAACATGAAAATAAAATTATAAATAAAATTTAAAAGAGATTTTAAAAAAATATATATCATTAAGACAAAATATAATCATAAATGTCTAACTCAAAAGTGTATTTTGAAAAGTATAAGTGAAAATTTTGAAAAATTATACATAGAAAAAAATCAAATAATCAGAAATTGAATATTATATAATTATTTATAAAGGAAACATAAGTCCAAATATAAAACATTTGACTATGAAAGGAACCTTTTTAATACTTTGAAATTACATTTGTTTAAAACAAAAATTGTAAAATGTATAATAAAACTTTTTTTCCCAAAACAAATCTTTTCAAAAATAGGATTTTTATATAAAATATAATATAATATTATGGTTGGATGTCCCAAGAATGGAAGAATAATGTTCAAGATAAAATTTATAACTCAATGAATGGAGATTTGATCTCTAAACATCCCTTACGTGAAAAATACACCATAGAGAAAGAGATATTTGATAAGAATTTATGTGGTAGGGATATAAATCCATATAAAACAATGATATACCACTACATAATAAAATTCAAGATATAATTCATCCATATTATATAAAAAAGGTTAGGTGAACACTAATAACTCAATGAAAAAAAGTTGAGTTACCAAAAATACTTACTACCATGGTAATAATTGAATTAATACTGTTTGTTGAAAGGAAAATGATTTGGATTATTAAATACAATGAAGTAAATCAAACGATAAAAATATATCCATTTTATGTAAATAAACATCCCAAATAACACATGATGGACAAAATGTATTATGTCTTAATGAATCAAACATGAGACTAAGAAAAACCACAAAATTTATATTTCCTTCCATGAATACACTATAAAATCCTATAAAAACTATATTAGTAAATTTTTTATATAATTAATAGTACCATCTATATTTATACACTTAATTTATAATTATTATATTTTAAACTCTAGTCAGTGGTCACCTATTTTCAATATCGGGTGTAAGAAATCATGTTACTTTTGAATTAGTTTCATAAAAATGGTATTGGTATTAAATATTGTTACAAATTTTGTCATAAAAAAGAAAATTAAATGTACTATAATATATTTCCAATGATATTTATAATGGTATAATATAATTCTATATTTGTATTGGTTACAATTCATGAAGATCAAATTGATTATGATCATGTATTAGTGATTCACATTGAGCAAAATATGTTTTCTTAATTAACAAGTTTAATAATATTTGTACCATTATAGAGACAAATAATAATTATTTACATGTTTATATCATTTGATACAAACAATTAAATTCTCATTTTTATCGATGTTATAAATTCATATCATTTTTCAAGTGGGTGGAAAAACAGACCCAAAATAAACATACCATGAATAATGGATGGTAATTTGGTGTTTTAGTTGTAATATCATTATATGATAAGTATAATGATATTATTTAATGGTTATTAGTGTGATATATAATTGCGGTAAATATATCGAATAACAATTAATTGAAATTTAAATATTCAAATGATTTTCCTCTCAACATGCTAGTTTTAAACTATTGAATTAACAATGACCATTCGATATTGACATAATTAATATTTTATACAATGTTTCATATGAAAATCATAATGATATCATAAAAATAATATATATACATTATAAATATTATTTATAAAATTCATTAAAGGAAGTAATAAAAAATAAAATGCATTCTTCCATTGAGGTGGTGTTATACATGTATACGTTGTTGTTGTTTTTTCTTTCCATAAAAAGGATAAAAAAGTAATTTGGATTTTAATTTAAAAATAATTAATAATATTTAAGTATATTAATTAATTACTATAATTCTTTTTTGGACCATCCACTATATTTAGTGATGTAAAATGAACACATTCATCATGAAGGCCACAACCTGCACAATCACACAAATCACATTTTCATTTCTCTTATGGGGGTTAATGGTTATTAAATTATAAAAATAAAATTAATCATATAACCAATAATTATTTCATTAAATATGGAATGAATTTTTTTTAAATGTGATAATGAATTGAATGATGTTATCAAAAAATATTTACTCACTTTGAGAGATTTGACATTTCCGTGCAAAACTCATTAGAAAACAGGGCTTAATATTATCTATTAAGACTAGTAACTCAATAAGGAGTAATAGGATTCTATTATGCGAAAAAATGTTAGTGTTTTAGGATGAAACCTAATTTTAGGCGTGGTATTGAAGGGGTTGGTATATACCCCTTTTATTAGTTTAAATAGATGACATTCTTACAAATACCCATAACTTTTTAATAATAGGAAGTCAGTGTCATGCAAAGATGATCCAAAATTTATAAATAATGGAGTGGAGAATGTATGAGGTCAATAAATTACTCAATAACAGGCTATCACACATGTTTCTGATGTATTATTTTCATTTATCTTTAGGTTAAACACTTTTAAAACTAATTTACTATTACCAAATCACCAATTTTTCAATTATGTAATTTAACATATATACATAAAATGGTCTTTATTATATAATTTATATGTGATTACTCTAAATTTGATATCCATTTTATTTTAATTAATTTCTAATATTGAAAACAATTATATACACTATAATACTCGTATAATCTATTAAAAATAATTTCTTGAAAAAATTCTTAATTAAGTTCAATAATATCAGATATAGGTATATAAAAAATAACTAATATTTTTATATTTATAATGATAGATATAAAACAATTATTTTGAGTAGAAAATGGGTTTATATATTTTTTTGTGAAATATTTACATACTAATAATGTCATTAAATAATGTTATTTATACAAATGATATATTCCTCTATTCGGCTTAAGAAAATATTTTCAAAAAAATAGAAAAAATTAATCCATACAAATATTATTGTAATGAATCAAACAATCAATTTAATTTTTTATAATTATAATTATAAAATTAATAAATATATTTTTTAAATAAAATTATAACTTATAATGAAAATTATTTTTATAGAAAAAATGTCTCTTTAGAACACAATATATTCTCCTTATTATTTAATATAATATAACAATTTATGTGAACTCTTTGTTTATATCAATATATATTACCAAAAATTATTCATTTATTTCTTATGCTAAAAAACATAACACATAAAGGTATTTTTTTATAAGAAAATAAAATTATTTACTTAAGATGATCTTATTATTCATTTTAGCTATAACAATTGAATTTTAGTCATATTAAAAGTATCCTTTATTTTATTTCAATTATTATATCAGAAAGAAATTATTCATAATTATTCTAACTATTTTAATGGGTAGATTTCAACAATGATACTTAAATATATATATTTTATCTATATATTTTATAGATTCATTTAAGTTGGGTGTTTCATGCGTGGCATGGTATCCAACACATTGACTTATTTAAAGGTAATAAAATATTATAATCACATGGGTTTCAATTCACATATAAATCATAACCTATATCTGTTGGTAATTCATTAATAACTAATTGTTTTATATTAATGAATGAATATCAGACATCCACTACATGACTACAAAAATTGAGAATACTATTCTCTTAATATAGTACTATCCATTCACATTGATTAAAAATGATCTCTATATTATCATCATCTCATCACTAGTCTTATTTTACTATGAATTATCCATACTCAATCTAAAATCATAATCATGATTGCCTAATAAACCCGTAACTATCCACCAACATAATATTATGAAAATGTATAAATAAACCCTATAATTTGAAAACAATTCAGAAAAATCATGCCCCAGTGTTATGATACGTCCCACTATAAAAACTTAATAAGGAAACGCAATCCTTATCAATAATTATTCCAACTATAGATTTTTCCTTTAAAATTTCACCCCATACAATAAAAACTATGAAAAAAATTAATCATACATATGTACTAAGTCCTTAATCTAAATGCCCGTCTATTGAGACTAAATCACAGATCTCCCTTAGTGTCTTTTGTACACATATAAATAAATTAAAATAAATATACCAAGGACATTTTTTATCCAAATAATGAAAAACAACCAGAACTAATTATACATCACCGTTTGGATATTTATAAAGAAAATTTATTAATTTTATAGATATCAATAGTCACCTAAATTTCATATACCCCGATGGTGTACAAGGGGTTTATTATAAACCAAAAAACAAAAAAATATTTAACCTTAATAGATTTTCCTCAAAACCAATTTTTTTTACTAATCCAATTGAATAATTTTTTTTGAAAAAAAATTTAAAAAAAATCCCTAATTTTATCAAAAACATAAATTTATAAAAACATTTATCCATGTTGGTCATTTCTAAAAAGCCAACTCATAAATATATTATACAGACACAGTGAAATTACACAAAACAACAATTTTTTAATATATTTTTTTAAAAATATATTTTTACAAAAAAATCACTAGATCTATGATACTTTTTAAATAAAAATATCATTTAAAATAACTCTACACATACATTGTTCCCTTTTATTATTTTTATCATAAAACATAGTTATGTCAAAAATAAATAGAAAAAAAACTTTTCTCTAGAGTAGATGAACAAACATAATCAATCAACCATATCACGTAGGAAGCCCCCATTCAATATTAATCATTTAAAATATTTTATTCTATTTGAGGAATCATATAATAGATTATTATTTACTTTTGGTTAATATTGGACTCTATAGTAGTGGTTTGTCAAATAATACTGCTCATAAGTTCATGTATTGTTTCCTAATAATATCAATATCATGATATACGAATAATGAATCTAACTCTATACTAATCCCTACAATACATTCTAATTCTCTCCCATCATATAATTCTAAAACATAGGAATTACTCAACTTATAATTCCATACACTAACACTTGATATCACCTAGAAACTAGGTTTTAAACAAAATGTATACTTTCCATACATGGTTAAAATATACCTCCTAAGTCTCAAAATTCTATCTCAATATATCACTTACTCTTTCCTAATTAAACTCACACTATGATATTAGTTGCAACGTCCCTACCCATAGAACTTGCACAATGCTCAGACTAAACCATAACTGAAACTCAACTATTCCCCCTTATATAGTAGGCCAACAAATAATGGAGAGGTATTGAATAAGTCATGGTACAACTATTATATTATATAGAACATTCATGGGTTGTGGACAAATATATTTTACATTTAGCATGAGACATATGTATATCAGACATACAAAAAAATATTAATAGGTAAATAGATAGGTAAGAGTATTTTATATAAACTAATATATAAAATGGAATAGTATACATTATGAATTTATATGTAGAGTAACAAAAAAACATATATAGAATACATCAATGATAAAAAATATCTATCCCCATGAATGATAGATTTATAGTAAAATAAATAAAACAAAAATATAATTCCCTCCAACCCAACTCTCTAATAAAATTATACCAAATAGAACCATCCAATAAATTTCTCTACCCACGCTATGAGTTTAGTTCTAGGATAATACTTATTTATGAAAAGAAAACATGATGGATTACCCATATACATAGAACCCCATGTCTTGTAGGTTGGTAGGGGGAAAGTCCAATAACCTTGTCTGATTATCCTTCTTTCCACGAATGAACATGTTCTATTGATTATTTTGATGCATGTGAATTTTTTTTGTTGAGTAAATGTATATGATAAACAAAACTAAATCCATTAATAAGCATAATATTTGAATTCTCAGGAAAAACCATACCTATGGTCCATAATAGTGAAGAAGGAATACAAACCCCAATGAATAAAAATTGATTCCAAAATGAGGCTAGGTCTCACTTTTCAATAATCAATGACTCATATACCATCATCACTCTAAAAGGTATTCCATATATTCACTCTTATCTCAATTGATTCTATAAATAATAAAGATTAATATATCCCTGAATACCCACTCATCAATATCCCTACTATCCCATAAAACATATAACTTCCTTTTTTTAAAAAGGATTAAGGCTCAAAGGCCTCTATATTAAACGAAAACAGAAAATATGAGAGGAGCACCAAAGAACCACAAAAAAAACAGATATCCAGAACCAGGGTCCTTAACCCAAATAAGCTCCACATTCTGATTGAGGGAGTCCCACCTGAGGAAAAATCCAGGCAATGTTGTCCGGATGGAAGCTCCGTGAGTAGTAATCCTTCTCAAGCAGGGATAGAGATCAAAATGATGACTTTTCTTCCCTTGTGCTGAACTATTCATCCATCTCCAGCGCCAGAAATAGACTGGCCGACTCCTTTAAAACTGAAACTGAAACCTCAAAACTGAACCAACAAGCAGCGCCTTTGCTGCTCCTGAGGGTAAGCTCATCAGGGTCTAACCATCCTTGCAAGCCTCACTCGGAACCTCAAAATAACCATATAAAGATACAGAAGAATTAGAAAGAAACAGAATAAAAATATAGATAACAGAACAAAACAGGCCAGATAAAGAATGATCATTAAAGAGGTCTAAAAGACTATAAATTCCCAAGTCTGAAAATCAGTATAAAGGTACTCAAGCTTAAGACCAAAAATGTATGGGAACTAATTATTGTACCATGATTCACAATAAAAAGATATCAAAGAGGGTAAAATAATCAATTTTAACAATTATGTGTAAAAAACCAGAATGCTATAAAATAGTGAATAAAGCACCAAATATCAACAGATACAAAATACCACAATATGAAATATAAAAAATATAAAATTAAACCAAGAAACAGTAAGTATAAATTTTGTGTTCTATGGGAATTGTCATACCATAGGTAGAATATTGGAGGAAGTGATTCTCCACTATTAAATATCCTTTTTATCACTTCCCAAGAAGTTTCCACCATCACTCCTTTAGACTTGTCTAGAATCGCTTCACATTTTTATTACTCAAGGTAAAATGAATGTTTTTAAAAAGTAAAATGGTTAAGTCAAGTCGGACATGTGAACTAGAATTAATCTAATAAAGCTCTTTAATACAATTTTGAACCTCGAGTTCATCCTCAATGTCACCTCACATGGGGTAATTTCAACATTAAGAGTTCCATTATGAAAAATTACTGCCTCACAAACTATGTTCCCAAAAAATTTATCTCACACAAGAATTATTTATTATCTCTAAATAGAAACCCACTGTATTATTATCAATAACACTATTATGGTAATTAATCCCTCCATATTCACTGATTGTATCCCACATAATAGATTAATCACAAAATTATGATCACTTCCTAGGAATTTTAAATTTTCATTTTATTAAAACACCAAAGGGACTATCTGTTGCCTCAACCACTAAGTACAATGTATAGGTAATTAATACAAGTTATAAGGAGACTAGTAACTCATCCATGATATCAAATTCTTACCAAAGGCTAATGGTTATCAGTCTCACCTATCACTTGATCGATATTGATGTCTTATACAATTTCAAAGGTCCATATAAACCTTGATAAAAACTAAATAATGATCACTCAATAAAGGTATCATTGAACCCCATGGATAAAATACCAAAATTAAACGTTACAAAAGAGTCCAATAATTACTCACCAATCTAAAATGGTACATTAAAATATTCCTTAAATATGAAATTATCATGAAATCTAGTAGACATCCTAACCCTGTCAAACAATTTCATCTCCAATAAGAAGTTCTTACATATAGATTATATAATATCATGAATAATAATTCATAATATTTTTAAATTAAAAAAAATCATCAATGAAAAGAGATAATGTAGTTACACATCCTTTAAATCTAGGCACCACTATCAAGAGTTTAATGAGAACATGTTTTTTCCAAAAAAATCTATTTTTAGTTTACTTTATAATTGTGTTAAATAACTGCATTTTAAATAACAAAATGGTAATTACATTACTACATTACATATCCAAGGATCATGGCCAAATACAATTAATAACCTATTTATAAAATTCATTTTTTTAAATTCTATTTAAAAAAATATTTTTAACCACCACTTAAGTTTTAGATTCATTTTAAAACCCAATACATTTAAAAATACTATTTTAATGTAAAACCATTCTCATTTAAAATTATACATTAAAAAAAATCTATTTAAATACAATCATAAAAAATATGAATCCATTTACTTGGTAAAAAATTCTCAAACAACCAAATAATCCATAATATAGTCCATCAACACTCTTTGGACCAAGGTTCCACTAATGAAATATTTAGAAAGCTATGTGGTCCTTGTTGAATAATAGTCCCACAATATCCCATCCATTTTATTGAGTGATGAAATATTATATCATTATTACATTAATATAAATAGTAAACATGTTGATGTAAAAAACCATTAATTAATCCTAACTACAAAAAAAATGACCAATATCAATAGGTAAAGAGCACTGATCTCTATCAAATTCCCATTTAATATTACCAAAATCATACCAACATATTATAGCTCCAAATCAAACCAATCTCATCAATAACTAAAATGAATACAAAAATAATTCAATTTAAATATAAAACCCATAATTTAATAAACAACATAAATCACATTTAGGAGTACCATGATGTGAAAACCATGAGAAACATGGTATAATATACTCGAAGAATATAATAGAACCTAAAATAAAAAAGTAACAAATTTAAAAACCAAAATTAATTTCCAATTTCTTTTATATTCCCTGAAATCATCAAATAATTTACTTGAGTTATGATATTAAATCAAAACATCATGAATCATTATTAATCCACACTTCTGAGGACTCCTATTTATACAACACAATAAAAAACATCATAAAAATTTAACTCCACCATCCTATGGAGGAATCTCCCTCAAAATACCTAAACCATCCTTCATAATTTATTCAGAGATAGGATAAAGAATATGAGAGGAGGAAATAAGAAGTATCACCTTACCTCTATGCAAAAAATGTCACTCCATGATATCCCAGGTTGAAAAGGTGAGGAAGTGGTTGAGTAAAAAGTGATGGTTTTCACCTTTTATAGTTGGATGGAAACATAATTAAATTATGTGGTATAAAAATAAAACCCTTTAAAATTCCCAATAACTTTCTTTAAAAAACGGGGTCTTAACCTAATTGGTACTCGGTAATACTCCACTATCAACCATTAATCCCAATAAAGATTTTATGGAGTTCTTTTTGGAATCTAATGGATAACTAGTGGAAAAAACCCAATTATTCAACCAACCAACTACTTGGTGGTAGGCTACTGCATACCCAATTGTTGTTTAAAACCACATTGTATTTTCCTTACATTACCAAGAAATGTAAAACTCACTCATAATATTTCCCATACACCATTTAAAATCTGAAACACCCATTTATACAACCAAAATATATATATAATATGTTATATTGATTTAAATTCTAATGGCTAGAGTTACCATATCCTGATATCCATTAGAGTCTCACAGTCCATCTATTCCACCAATAAAAGAAAGAAATGTTGTTTTAAAGATGTATCTTTTCCAACCTTTATGGGGACATAAATGAGAAAAATACTTATATTGACACATGTGAAATTTTATTATAAATTTCAGTTGTAGATAGATTTATTTATTAAAGGGTTTTATATCAGAAATAAGAATGATTCATGTGGTTCCCATGATCCATTTTTCAAATTTTATTTATCCATTACTACATTTCTCTTACCTAGTTTTACCCTTCATGGATTATAACACTCATAAGGATAAATTTTCAACTAATAAATATCATTAAGAAATAATTAATATTTATATAAACATTTTCAAATTATACGGTATAATTTTTTCAAATAAACTACACTATAAATACCCTATATTCCATTAATTTGATCGAATTTTTAATATATCAATATATATATATATATAATTCAACTAATTTTGGAAAATTATCGTCGTGTATGTATATTTATTGATAATATAGAGATAAGCATTATATTCCAATATTTTTTGAATATTATTTTATGTATTTTCTATTATTATCTGTTGATAGTTTTTTAATTATTTTTAAATTAATTTTATTTGGTGATGTAATAAATTAAATGATATTTACAATGGATGGTGACTAAAATTAAATATTCCCTTATTTCAATAGTAGACCCCATGAGAGAACTAACATCGTGTAATGAGGGTGTTCCTACCCTTTATGTATTATGTCTTCATAGATGGCCTTGATGATATGTTGTTGATGTTCCCCATTGTTTATTCCTGTCATTATGTTTTCCATTAATTATATTGTCTATTATTATGTGTTGATTATTATTTTTTCATACATTCGATTAAAGGTATTTATTTTTATTATACATTTCCACCTTATTATGTCTAACATGGTTATGTTTTTAATTTGATATGTAATCTCTTTTTTAGAATCTCAGCTCACACATTTCTCTTTTTTTTCATATTTTCCTAGGTAACCATAAATAATATTATGTATAGTCAACTCAGAGGAAAATGTTAAAGAATAGTGATATGTATTTTTAGGTTGTATTATTAAAATAATATAACTCCTAGGTATGCAACCAGACACATAAGACTACTAGAATTTCAATCCTATGTAGACCTTTATGTAATCTAATTAACTTGTAATATATAACCACTGAATATAGAATACAAAATATTGGGGGAATTATTTTTAAAATCTAATTGAGTTTAACATAATCTCTAAGATCCTTATTTATATGAACAAAAACTATATTTAAATGAATAGGATATTAAAGAAAATATTTTTTAATTGGTATTATATGTATTAATTGTGAAATACATTGTTACTTCCTAGATATTTCAATATAAAATTATATTTATAAATACAAATTTGTTTCATTAATAAATGGATTTTATTTATTTTTGACCCAATAAACCGGAGTATAAGGTATAATATAAATAAATCCCATTCAACACATAAAACATAAATGTTATTTAATTTCATTATAATATAACACTACAAATCAATGGAAAATACATTTTATTAAATTCATACTAGTAGAAAAGAATAATAAATAAAGTAAAAAACTTGAATATAATTTGGAAATATATGAAGCATGATATCCCAAAAATTCCATAGTTACCATCATATTTACATTAAAAATAAAAATATTATAAATAATATAGGTATTTTTAAAATGCAATATATGGAAACTTGATAGAAAAATAACTGGATATGATATATAGGTTTAAAGTGGTACATACATGGTAGTAAGAGTTTAAAAAAGTATTATAATGGGTAAATTAGTTACTGGAAATGTGACCATAACTTGGACATTGGATTAGTAAATTGTATGACAAGAGTAACTATTGAAATAATAGTATAAGTAAATAAAAAGAATTTATATAATTGGAATATATGAATATAAAAATTATATGAATCAATATTTAGGGTAATGAATATTGTAATTTAATTATTTAGAGTAAAAAATTATGATGATATTTTAATATAAAATAAATATATTTTTAAATGTTAGGAAATCACTCCAACCCTAAAAAATTAGTTTATTCTAAAAATAATGTTTAAAAAAAATTAATTTATCATGTTTAATTATTTATTTTAATAAATTAAATAACATATTTAGAATTGAGATATATAAATATGGTAATGGTATTTCATTGAAATGTTTTCTAAAAATGAATATATGGATAATGTATGACATAGAATGGATATAATGAAAACATAGTTACATGAAAATACCATGAATGATGTAAAAATAACTATTATTATCCATATATTGTAGAATAATATTCCTTGTCAAAAATTAAATCATAATAAGAGGTCTTAGTAATAAAATATATTATATTAAATGTTTGATTCCAAAATACCCCTATCATCTACCTATGAATGACCTAATTCAATCCCATTTTAAAATTAAACCTAAAAATTGATCCATTAACTAAAATATGACCATAGAACTTCACTTAATCCCATTACACACATAGGGAATACTTTTTCCTTTAAACACCCTAAGCTCTAAAGGAATTATAAACCTAGAAAAGGAAGAGTCATCAAAGAATTAGTTATATTTCTTATCTCTATATATTTTATATAAATCCTTTATTTTTATTATTAACCCCAATATTAATACAATATAAATTTTAAAAAAAATTCCAAAAAATAATAATTACCGAAAACGTTAAATCTTCTTCCCCCATCACCTCCTTCAACATATACCTTATGTGGTTGGTTTTAACGACCAACAAGGATGATATATTTATATTAAGATTACTTTAGTAATGTATGGTTATTATAATTTATATACTATATACAAGTTTAATGTTATTAATTTAGTAACATATAATAAAATAATTAAGATTCCTATAATTTTATTGATAATTTTTTTGGTTGATTTAAACCATATGAATACCTTGAGTTATAAATCAAGGATTTTATAAAACAATTAAAATTTAAAACATGGATTGATAATAGAACATTAAAAACTATGTATTTATCATAACTATATTATTTAACAATTAAAAATATATTTTTATAAATATGTAATTCATAAACATGGAATTCGGGATGGTACTTTCCGAAATGACCATGTAATTTTCTGAATGAATTTCTCCATATGACCTATATTGATAATAAAAGTATAATGAATTATTAATAATGGAAATAAATAAAAAAATATGAGATAAAAAAATGTGAAAAAAATACTAATGTAATATTTTATTAAGTAAAATCATTTTATACATCATATTATATTACATCCAAGGTACTTAGAGTCACTGTAATGCGAATCTCTCCAAATTATATATCATCCAATTGGAATTATATATTTTCAATATATATAATTTATTGCTGTTATATTATATTCAATGTATATTTATTATTTATTTTTCATATTCCTTTATGGGGATATTTATTCATTTTCATTATCCATTTTCATTTGATTATAACATTATAAGAAAACTCCTTTTACTATTCCCTTGAAAATTCCCTCTTTTTTCTTCATTCATTATATATTTATGTAATTTATATTAAACTTATAATATTTTTTTATTTTTTTATTGTATATTTTAATATATTTCATTTTCATATTCTAATAATAATTTTTATTAATCTATATAGTTTAGTCGTTTGGAGAGGGGTTTTCCCAATCATTCGCTTGTTTTGCTCCTATATTATTTTTATGTCTCATAATTTTTCCATGTTATATATATTATTTATTTTTATCCCATTATAAAACCATTATGACTCTAAAATTTATTTTAATAGTTTTTTACTGATATTTTACCTCTCAATCATTATTTTATTCTATAAGAATATCTTTAGAATTTATGTGCAAACCCATTTCTTTTTCATTGCAGTCTATGAATTTTATGATTAATAATTTATATATAAATAATTAAATCTTTTAACATCAATATAATATACACAATTTTGATCATATTATGATATTATAGGTGGGATAAAAATTATACACCTATTTAATGTGTTTATGAAATTTTATATATAATGAGATGATATGTATGCAACATTAATATAAAGTGTTTTCCAATTATGTTATTTTATCTTTCTAATTTAATATTTATTTTGAAAAAATCCATTTTAAATATTTTAGTGGGATAACTTATAAAAAAATTCTTATAAAGAAAACTTCAATATAAGAAATATCAATTGAGAAAAAATAACCTAAATGAGGGGGATCATTCATATATTTCAATGACACATTTCTAATATCAAGATAAGTATCATATGAGAAGAAAAATGATTTTAATTTTTCAATAATAAATTCATCTTGAATGACTAACCATTGTATAAATTCATCATTCAAGTCTTGGTGTGGTATTTCTAGCTCTATATTTGAGTTTTACTCAAGTGTTAGCTTTATTTTGATATCCATTTTATGGCCATTTTATTTAATTGAGGCATTGAAGGAAATATCAAAGATACCTTCCATATAATGTTTTTTGGTTGGTACGAAACACCTTCATTGGATTTTTATTATGTGAAGCCACCATCCTCCTTCTATCTAAACTCTCTATTTAAACTAGGAACTTTATGGTTAGAATATAGTTATGGAACCTTGGAAACCATATTTTCCATGTGTTTAGGATCTATATATAATATCATTTTTTTCACATTGAATATGTCAAAATTAGTATAATAAAGTTATACTAGTATTTAAATAATCTTTATTTACTCCTAGGATTATTTATTTTTACACCCTTTATGTATTACCCCATAAGTGGGGGTCAGGTTATAAAATATAAAAAATCATTCCTTTAATGGGGTCCTTATTCTCTCATCTTGTGGAACACTTCAAATTTTTTCTACCTATCCTCTCAATGACCGAAGAAAGTAGTAAATTAAAGGAGGGATTTTACATGGTTTAATTTAATTATAACAGACCAAGTAGTATATTCAATAGTGATTTTGTGCACCAATTTCACTAAATCTCACTAATTTATTTGTACAATTTTTCAGTGGTCTCACTAACCCACCTTGTTTACTACAATGAAAAATTAGATAAATAACCGCTCACTTACAATAAGGAACACCTACTCCTTGTATTGTTTATTTTCTTATTCACATGATGACAATTCTAATATACACTTTGGAAGGTGTTTTTATTTGGAATAAATAATGAAAACCTATAGAGATAAATGTGATTAAATAATATCACCATCATCAAACTTCAACCTGTAAAATGATATTGGGAGAAACCTTATGGAATACACCCGCATAAACTCGACTCTATTTCACCCTTTGTTTCTTCTAGAAAAATATATGTCTCATGATGTACATCCTCTAATTTTATACAATCATTAACACATCCTATGAAACCCCCATTTTAAGAGACATAAAATAATAGTAAATTTATCCACATATATTTGGTTGTACTATAGGAATACTTTTTTTTGAAATAAACCCCCAATAATATCTCAATCTTACAGCATAAACTTTCATAATATATAGAAAAACATATATTTACAGTACCATAATCATAGTTAATAGTTTTGAATTCTTTTATGACCTATGATCATAAAGACATCCATTGAATTTAGTTAACCCTCCTTTTATGGACAACCACACACATTCATGCATCTTCCTGTCATAAAGGATATCACAATATCCCCCCCCCCCAACAAACTCTCATGGTCTACAAAGCCAGATTCACATAGAATTGTGGAAAATTAGGTGGATCCATGTACCTAATTATCTATATTTCTAATTTTTGAGGATTTCCACATAGTCTATTTCTTCCCAAAGTCATTATTACTACGTAGTCAATTCACATAACCATTATGTCCATATACCCAATTTTATCAAATTTCCATTTCACAAATCTAGTTTAGTCAAGTTTCAAATTTAATAACATTTATGTCTAACATAGCCATCCTCACCACATATCCAATTTTCTCACATACGAATTTAATAAAGATATTCTATCAATGTACACAATTTTATAACATTGATGAATTACTTCAGCACAAGCCCTTTTATGAAATTTTAAAACCACCTAAAAACATATTTAAAAAACCAATTGAAAAAAGTTAATTCATGACATTATTTTTCCTTAAATATCTCTCCCCTTGGATTTAGATGAATATATCCAACATCAATAACAAATAACCACATAATAAATAACATCTTGAAACTCATATTTTCACTTCTCCCATACATTTTCTATGAAATACCATGGGTTAACTAGTGATAAATATCACTACTTAGCACATTATATGTGAACTAATTATATAAAACTACTTATCCTAATATTGGTGCAAAAAATACTTATCTAGTACATAAAAGGTATTACTTGTATCTCACATCTCCCCATGATTTTCCATTAAATTACTCTCCCACTTTAAAATACTTTTCCCCTACCAATGTGATTAGTAAATAATACATTACTCTTGAAAGAAAATATGAGAAGTGGGGGTCCATATTGGAGATAATTAAGTGTATGGAAATGGTTGGACACCAAGAGTTGACTGATACTTCTCAAACTCCACCTTGGCAAGTGTCATTGTTAAAATATTAGCATATTCTCTTTTAGTTGATACATACTCTAGAGCCATAATTCCTTTCCCTAACTTATCCTCAGTGTGAAGTGATATTTTATTTCAATTTTATTTTTCCATTGATTATGGATATGATTTTTTATAAATCTTATTTCACATGATTTACCAAATATAATTTTAATAGGAGATATCACCTAACCACCAACAACATCAAGTTATTATTTTTTCATGGAAATTTTGTGAATGATTAAGTGGCATAAAGGTATTATACCTTCATGGGTTTTAATTATATGCAATACATATTCTTTATTTCCCATGGAACACATGAATTTTCATATAAAAAGAACCAAAGAAGTTTATTTTTAGCTATATACCAAATCAATACAATTCAAAATAGTAAAACCCAAATCGTTTTACAATTATTCCTTATGTAAAATCACATAGTCCTTCATTTGATGAATATATTAAAGTTTTTTTTAAAAATTTAATTTTACTTCCTTATTATCACTATGAAAATGAGTGTCTTGATAAGTGGAAAAAAGAATATATGTCTTAGTGGCAGTAAAATACAGTAAAATCAAGATTATTTTCCAATTTTTTGTCACATAGAACTTATTTTTCTTATCCTCTTTTGATAATTTTGATATTTTCTCCACTAGAGTTTCTATGGGTCTCAAATCCTATATCTAACATATTATTAAAAATTCATAGACTTATTTATTTTTTGAGATAAATATCCCATCATATATTTGAATAACCAATAAAATAAGGAAAATTTCATTTCCCTAATTAGAGTAATGTCAAATTGTCACCCAATGTGTTCGGAAAAATGATTTCATTGGTTTTCATCATATCCTCCAAAAATTATGTCATCAACTTAAATAAGCCTCAAAAATCACTACTCATTCTTCTTATGTATATAGATTTTGTGATCAACTACTCCTCTATTGAATACAAACCTATGTATAAATTGATGTAACATATTATACCATGATATTGGTGTTTTTTAGTACAAATAATTATTTGGATGATATAATTTTCCTTCATCTTTATGAATGAGAAACCCATATTTGTACTCAGTGAAAAATTACCCTCCAACGAAATTTTTCAAGAAATAATATTCAACACCCTTTTGATATACTGGAAAACGTTTTCAATTTCCATGGAAATGAATAAAATTATAATTTCAGGTCATTCAACATTCACTTATGTCTTGTCAATTTAAATTCCTTTAATTTGTGAATAAAACTTTTATATATTTAGTTACTTATTATTGATTACATTTTCTTAATCATTATGTTTATTTGAGAACATATACCTTGTTCTGATGACCTTATTATCACATGATCCTGAAACAACTTCCCTAGTTTCATATTTCTATAATTGATCAAGGTTTTAATCCCCAAACATGGACAAGATTTCATAATTTACCAATTATTTATGAGATTTTCCTTCCACAATGATAGTTATGATTATTGATACAAATCATTCATTCTAATTTTTTGGACCCTGGGTGTTTGGTCTCCAATAATTTTTCCTTTAGTGATTTGTTCCACACTCATTTTTCCTTTTGAGTATACTAGAATTTCTTCAATTTATTGAGATTCTATGTATTCATTTATATTATTCTATTTTTTTGGAAACTCCCCTTAAATTTTGTGATTCTTGATCACCTTCATGATCAAAAATTTGTGGTTTATCATGAAAAAAAAATTCATGCACCCCTATAAATTTCCCACTTTCCACAACCATATCATAATTACTCAGCCATATTTTCATGTATATAGTCTTAAAAACTATAATACCTACTATTATTTGAGTATTCATGAAATATATTCTCATATCACTAATCCAAATATTTTATTATATTATCCTTGTTGAGGATAAAAATTTAGATTCCAAACTCTATAAAGTACTTGAGGAGTGGATTTTTTCCATAATAAATACTATATGGAGTAATACTTCTATTTATAGATATAAATAATCTATTAGATATGTATATAAAAATGGGGAAATATTCATTATATTATCCTTCAATAAGAGACTTTTAAATCAATAATATTCAAGAAATGTTGTTTATTATGTCATTTATTCTTTCAAATACCCCTTTTTTTAAGTTGTTCTAACACCTAAAACATGATGTTGGATACGATTCTTATATAAATATTCTTCAACTTTTTTTTAAATTTTGTCACATTATTAGTTTGAGACCTCTTAATCATTACAACTAGACCATTTTTAATTCTCCTTTGATATAGAGTGAAACATATGTATATCTTTCTTTTATGTGTGATAGGACTAATCCTAACATCTTGCTAAAATCATCAATAATAAAATACCTTACTCCATCTATCTATTTGGTGAGATAGAACAAAAAAAATTCCACATGAAAAAGATCAATAAATCGTGATTCCTTCATCTTATTTGGATTTTAAGTATTCCATTTAATATTCATCTTTTGATAGGAGTCACATATGTGTGTCTGGTTGTAAATTATATATGGAATAACACATTCTCCATTGTTCGTTAACAAAATCTCCAGTGGTGTTTATCTCAAATGGAAAAGACGAGCACATGAGCCTCAACCTAGTTGGTGAGGACACTAAAGTTCATCCAGGAGACCTGGGATCAAATCCAGGTGGAGGCATAATTTATAGGTTACTGTAGTGGTAATATAGTGGGAACCGTGCAGTACTATAGTGGGACTGTAACGGGAACTGTTTGGCACTGTAGCAGCTGGAAATTTTCCCTCATTTGGGCCTTCGGGCCACTGATTTGGTCCCCGAGTCCTTCAAGGCCTTTAAGCCACCCAAACCATTGGTCTTTTAAGGCCTTTGGGCCACCTTAAGGCCTTCAGGACACCTTAAGTGCAGATGAAAACCAGAAAACGTACAAGGAACTAGCTCTATAAGAGGATGAGTAAGGAGCTTTCACCACAACAAAAGCTACACGGATTGCAAGAATGAGAGGGTATGAAGCTGCCATCGGGACAACCCTGTTCATGCATGGGATATCCTAGCCGAACAACTATGTGAAGTTGGAGAGTAGATTTCATGATGAAGATTCTATAGAGGAGCAGTTCCAAGTAGTTATTCTGGGTTATATGTAATGTTTGAAGAAAATGGGAAATTAATTCCTCTAAGACCTACGAGCCATGTAATACTTACACCTAAGGGAATTGTAAGGGTTCCACCTCACCCCTTGAAAGGTGGATTATCAAATCAATAAATAAATGTAGGCCTTCAGGCCATTGGATGGATGGAAAAGACGACTTTGGAATTTCCTATTCTCCTCCAATTTTGGATAACATATTTAGATTTTATTCTTTAAAAAGATATAAATTTCCAGTGGATCATTTTATTTTTATGATAGTAAATCAATTTTGGTTTTAATAGTACAAAACATTCATTGAATTCCATGACATGTCTATGGTCACATAATTGGTTTACATTAAGGATATCATGACTCATCCCACTGGGAAAAATAGCATTAGTCTATCTGAAATCCTTTCCCCTAATTTAGGATTTTCTAGACCAATTTTTTTAAAACTCTCATTACACATGAAATGAAAATGAATCATTTTTGTGGTTAGCATACACAATGATGACTTTATTTATGGTCATATGAAATTTCAATCCACTATCTATTATCTAGGTGCATTATTTTTCCATTGATCTGAAGTCAATATCAACAATATTATCCATTTTATCATCTTTTCATTACCTATGTTGGATATGAATGTTCCTCATCAATAATTGGATCAATAAAATATTTTTATTCTCAAATAATATAAAATTAATTTTAAGTACCTATGATTTTTTTTGAAGGTTACAATATCTAAATTCATTCATTTCGATGCATCATTGATTAAATTTCATGAATTATTGATGAAAAACAATATACGTATTATTCTATACTTCCCAAAAAACAATATCCATTAAAAGAAAAAGAATGATTAAATATTTATCATTCCTTTTTCGAATGGTGTTTCTCCAGAAAGGGATTCATAGATATATAGTATACATAGTAAGTATTTTTTATCATTATATATTAAAAAATATATCTTTTTAGGAATTATATTTCTTATTGGTCATATGGTTAATTGACTTTCCAGTGTTGTAAAGATATAATTTCTTCCACATAGTCTAGAAATGAGGTTTTTAAATAACCATATATATTTTTCATTATCTTTAAACCAATAAACCTAAGGAAAAGGTATGTGTGCTTCATTTTAAATTTACATGGATTGACTTGACGGTGAATCCTTTGAGTTTAGTTTCATCATATTAGGTATCAATAATCATTATTTATATTCACACCGCTGATTCCAATTCATAATTTTTTATTCCAACTCTTCTATTGTCTTAACTTTTTCATTTAATGTGGTATCAGATGCATTAGTGATCTGGGGTTGTTCATTAACTTGATGTCTCATTTCAACTTCCTTTCACATGTTTCATAATTTCTAGTTTTGATTTTTTCAATATCATATTAAAATAATAAATATTATTATTCGTATTATTTTATATAGATTTTGGAATCATGTACCACTAAATTGACCTTCATTGTATTTTCTCTCTACACATCATGTAAGGTTATACCTATAAATCATCCTTTCCTATAATTCCTTCATTTTCATAATCACTATCACCAAGTATTTCCTAGTTTTCAATTTATTACAACACACATTTGTTTTTTATATTCTCAACATGTTCAAATTTAGTTTCTCTAGAACTATCTTATTCATTTTAAAGAATGTTTTTGCTTCTAAATTACCTCTATAGGGAATTGTTGGTCCATTCTATTGTTTTCTTCTCTAGCAGTTTGTCTTCATCATGAATTTCCATAATGTTTTTGAGACATTTAGCTACATTATTTCCTAATTTTCAAAATTTCAAGTAAGAAATAGGAAATATAGATTTAAATCTTCTTTATCATATATTATTATTAGATGATAGAAATTACATAACCACATCAAATTCATCAACTTATAGATTCTACTTGATTGAGAGTTTCTTCATTAAATTAATGTCCACTTCTTGGGGACTTTCTGTCACTCTTGACTCATTAACATGGTTTTTCATTTTAAAGGACAAAAGAGTACTATGAAAGATTTGAGAGAAATATATTTTTGATATTTCACTTCTAGAAACAAAAAATTCACTTAAATGTGGAGCGAGTCTTCTCATGATCCGATTTATGATCTTTTCATAATTTGGGTCTTCCACAAGGCCTTACATATCATCAACAAGAAAATTTAGATGATAAAAAAGGCATTGAACTTATCAGTTGAGTGCCTCTTAATCCTTTAATTTTTTTCGATGATATTTAGAAGCTTTTCCCACATAACATTAGAGGTAATACCGAATATTACCTTTGTAAAAATGGGATTGGTAAGATCACTACCCAATGAATTTATGGAATTCACATCTAAATCTAAATATTTATATTCTATCCCTATCAAGTATCCACTCTAAATATTGTCAGTGATTCCATAGTTAGATTTTATATAAATTTCCACAATCAAAGATATGAAATAGAGTTCAATTAATCTTTTCAATAGCTAGAAATTGTTTCCTTTAATTATGTGGATACCTTTATGATTTAGTACAATTTCTATGATTCCATGATAGAAGAATAAAAACCATCCCTCTGATACCATATTTTCAACCCGTAAAGGATTACATCTTGAGAATGAGGGGGTGAATCTATGTATAAAATATAAAAGAACTCATCCTATAATAAGGACCTTGTTCTATTACCCTCAAAAAACATTAAACTATCTCCAATTCTACTCTCAATTAGTGATAAAAGTAGTAAATAACAATAGGGATTATACATGGTTACCATGAACATTTAAAGTATATGGATCATGTAAAATAATTCTTCTATTCACCATTTTCACTAAATTAATTGGTTTATGAGGATGATTTTAGAAAACACCGAGTGACCCTCCTAGTTCACTTACATGAATAGATAGAGAACCCAATACTCTATTTTACCAAATAACTCACTGTTATATATGTTGTTTCTTTCATTAATCACATGATGAAAATAAAACTACATAGCAAGGAAGTTGTCAATCTTCTAAAAGAATAATAATGACTTCAAGAGAGAATCAGTCTCAAAAAATAAAACTTTCTTCAACATTAAACCTTCAAGATTATATCTGGAAAAACATTTTGGAATGCCTCCTTGAACACTTCTCTCTATTTATCACTTTCTTTATTCCAATGATAGATATATCATAAGATTACTATATACCAATTTTATACAATAATTTTAAGATTTATTAAAACCAATATTTTAAGACACTTAAATGACTCAAAAATATTTCCACATATCTCATGTTGTAATTTCATGGATGTTTCTGATAGAAATAAATCCTATATAATATATGTATTTTATATCAATAATGTTAATAAAATATGGAAACATATCTTTATATCTCCATGATTGTGGTTAATAAATTTTAATTCTTGTATGCACCATTATCACAAAAAACTATATTGAATATAGTTAACCATGCTTTTATATACAATCACATACATTCATGCATCTACTGATAATAATGGATCTCATAATCTCCTCACACAAATATACATAATATATATAAATAGACTCATACAGACATGTTTTAATAAATCCGGATATACTTCCCAATTATTGACATATCCAATTTTATAGGTTGTTCATATATCCACATTCCCCATATAGCTAATGTTACTACATAGTGGATTCATGAATCCATTATGGAAATGCGTCTATTTTTATCATGAAGAAATTTTTTCTAGTTCTTCAAGAGAGATATAACATCTTGTCACATATCAATTTCACATAGACATTTTGGCTTGCTATTCTGTTTTCTCTCATAGCTGTTTCACATATCCCTTCTGGGAAAGTAGAAAATTTACTCACATGGATTAATTCCTTAAAAAAATTATTTTAATTTATTCTAAAAAAATCTCAATAAGAAACTAATATTTTCAGAAAATCCAATTTTAAAAAAATCGACTCAAGATTTAATTTTGGGTATAACAAATATATATCTCTTCAAAAACGTAATTTTACGCATTTTTAGGCTATAGGGAATGTAATTCTCTTTTAAAATATATTTTTAATTTTTTAAAATATTTAAGGAATATTTTTTACATCCTTGTTAGTGATTGTGAAGAAAACATTATTGCTGATTTTGAATCCCACATTTTATAACCATCCACTGAATTATTCGGCTACACTAGATCTACTACATCATAGTAGGCTGAGACATCAAATTTTTTGTGAGCTCAAGACAAAGATAGTCTAGTGATTTCTTTACCTACTTAATATAAAACCCAAATACATTCCTCTTGTTATTTTCCATTTTAAAAACTAAGTAATATTCATAATAAATCACTTTTATCTAGTATTAATATTCAATATTATATTTTATAGAGAGATATTTAGTATAATAATTTTAATTAATTTTTAAATGGAAAAGGAAATGGTTTTATTCTAAATACTTTTGTCATGACCCCAAACCTAGTAAAATGTGTCTATTTTTTATTTATTACATTAGAACTAGATAAAAGAGACGACATTCCAAAACACTAAATAGTTTAGTAGTATCGATAAACTGGATTCAAACATGATTCAAATATTATATTTGAATAAAAAAATACAACATGATTTTTTTAAAGAATTTGATTATTCTATTTACCAACTCCTTTTATATAATCTCTAGTACACTTCTTGGATTCCTTTTAAAGGAAAAAATAGTGAGATAAAATTCTCAGTAAGGTTTAAGTATAGTAGAAGCTATAATAAATCAATAATAATAATCCAAATATAATGATAAATAACTGAATTTAAATTCGATTTACGTAATTTTACTATCATTATTAAATGATGAATGATCAACACAGAAAGGTAAAAAACTGAAAACACACTCCATTTAACAAATTTATTTACTATTATGAATGGATAAGGAATAATCAACATGGAAAGGTAAAAAACTAAAAACACATTCTATTAAATAATAAAAAAATAATGAATTAATAATAAATAGTAAACTTGTTAAGGTAGATAAACAAAAAAACATTCCATTTAATCAATAAATTTTTTATTAAGAATGGATAAGTCATAATTAGTGTAGTAAGGTAAATAATTTAACACACATTCTATTTAATCAATAATTTAGAATGAAATTAATCTAGAGAAAATATCAATTTGAAAATCTCAAGGTAAATAATAAATAAATTCGTATTGAAGTAAATACATAATAATTGGATGTCATGATCTCATGCAACATTATACCTCTAATATTAATAAATTTCACAACATGGTTTAAAAATTATTGGTAGATATACACTATAAACCCATTTAACTAACCCTAGACAACAAATTTTTATCCTCAGACTAGGAATTCATCAAGGGGCTATCTATAATCAAACTCTACCCATATGTGGATGTCCAAAACATCCCTCATATATCAAATAATGTATTTAGTTCATGAAAAATAAACTGTATCTATAAATTTCTATATTGAATAAATAATAAAATATATAAATATTACCCAAGATAATTAGTTAAATTTCAATGTCAAATAAATATATAGAAATGGTATATATTTTAAGAAACAATCTTATCCTGGATATAAATAATCTATATATTTAAGAGATATGTAATGTTCAGTGATAAAAGACTGTAATAATGTTACCCTCTCAAGATAATGTTAACAATAAAAAATTTAAACTAGATATAAGAGGTTTTCATAAAAACCTCAAGAATATAGTTTTTAAAAAAAAATCTTGAATAAATAGGTATTTGTGTTAAATATATCAATGGGGTAGTATATACACCACATAAAAATAAAAAGGTACATATGAAAAAAAAAATATGTCTCAATTAAATGGAATTGAGATGAAATATATTACATATATTGTAAATTTTAATTGAGAATTAATTATAGAAGTTATTATGTGCGTCAAATGTAAATCCAGATAAAACATGTGGAAATAAAACATAATATAATAAAAAAATCATTACACACATAATATTAGAACATCAAAGTCAATTAAGGATTAATATAACCCAATGAAAATAAATTGAGTTATGAAGTTATTTACTAATTATAAATTTTCAAGTCAAATCTCATTATACAAAATATTTAAAATTAAAACATAAAATACCTTTCTTAGGTTCCGAAGTTCCCTAGACACCCTGAGTGGGGGGGAGTGAATCATGGTATGATATATTATTTTGATAATTCATCCTTCCCCATTAGATCTTGACTTATTTATTATGAGGTTATCATTATTAACTCTTAAGTTTTAATTATGATCTTCTTCTTTCCTTCTTTATCTTATGATGATTCACTAAAATTAATATAGGAGATCAAGAATAAGGAAATAAAAAATTTACTTGGTTTACCCTCACTAGGCTACATCCAAGGACAATAAGACTACAATGGTAAAATGTACCAAATCTACTAAGCCTCACTTCCTAAATGTTGTTTATGATCGATCACTTCTAAGCCCAGACTCACTAAATTTACATGAATTATGGTTATATTAATAATTTCCAAACTTTCACTCCCTGAGTCTCTTTCTATAGACCATTTCTAGTGGAAAGGATCATATTATTCCTAATACTTTGATCACTTATCTTGAAATGATCCACATGTATTTTATGGAAAAGTAGTTCCCTATACTATAAATAATGAATACATCCTCGGTTTTTGATAAAGGATCTAACAATTCCCTATTTTATCCAATTTATGAATACCACTTTACTACATATTTACTTGAAAATCACTTCTTATCACTTTCATGATGATCACATCCTTTGGGATGTTCAAATAGCCAATGTGAAGATAGCACATTTCTTGAAGGTCACTTATTTCATGAATCACAAATAGCCTTAACGAAGATACCAAGTTTATGTTGTATTTTTATATCCCTCATGATCTTAAATACTTTTTTGATGCTTGCATTTTTTGGTCTGTTTTTATAGCCTTCTCTATCCACCTTTCTTCATGAATAATTTCACAAGAACAACCCTTGTGAATCACCTTTATTAATTCAGAGCCTTGGAATCTTCTCTAAGTATCACTCTTCTTATTAAGGGGGTAGAGGTCTATTTATATTTGCCTCCTCCAATTATAGACGCTTCTATCCACATTATCACCATTTCACGATGCTCTCCTATTTCATTCATGATTTTCCCTATATTCAAGAAGAACAATGATAATTTTCCATTTGAAAATATTCTCATAGCCATTGAGATCACCATAAAACATATACACCTTCACAAAACCCACTTCGCAAAACCTAGTCTTTATGAAACAAATTCCTTTAACATATTTTTTAATCCCTTCAAGGAAATACATTTTTTTATGTTTGAACTCATCCAAATTTTAGACCCCAAAAAATTGGAAAATCTAGGGAAACAGTGTCACCTAGGGTTTGAAATTTTCTATAACACTTATAGGGTATGAATTCATTTTTCTTGGATAATTATTAATATATCGTATCAATAATCTCTCTGTAACTCCACAAAATACCTAGGAAACCCAATTTTTTAACAAACAAAATCAACCCAAAAATACTACAATGGTACCTTGAAATGTTTTTTTTAAAAAAACAATGAATTAATAATTTTTAATGATATTAAAAAAATATGGGCAGTATATACACAATATAAAATAAATATAGGTATATAACACTATAAAATGCCCCAGTGAATAAAAACTTACACGAAGTCGCTTACCTCAAACAAAAATTTGGTTGAACATAATTCTACCTCCTATATAATGGTTTTAGTCATTTTATGAATTTATTATGGAAAAATATTTATACTTATAATATCATATATTATTCCCTTATAACATTTTACAACCCAATTTTTAATAATATATCATTATTTTTAATGTTTCATGTGTTAATTCCCTTATTTCCTCATGCATGTTTTGTCAAGGAATATTAGATTCTTGAAAATATTATATAGTTACATCATCTATATAATTATATTTATCTTAAAAATATAATTTCTTTTCATTATATCCATTTTTAGAATCATTATTGGAATTTGAACATAGATAATGGATCACATCACTTTGTGGAGATAGTAGGCCAAATGTACACATGAGATACATTATTATTTACATAATGGGTGAATGGGAAAGGAAGTGGGGAATAAATTAATTTTAATTTGAAAATATAGTTTCATATATATCACATATATCATTATTAACTTACATGTAAATAATATATGAAAAATGTATCACATCACTTTGCAAGGTGGTTGTCTGCTGTGCACATGAGAGTTGTTATCATATTTCAAAAAGAATGAATCGTAATAAGGTATGTGTTATTTTAAAATTCAAGAGGTATATTAATATCATAAATTTCATATAAATTTATTAAATATATCATTATATCCATCCTCAAATGGTAATGATGAAAAAAATTACATCGGTTCATGAGGTGGTAATCCTCCATACACACAATAGATAGTTTCAATTACAATTATATAGAATAAAAGATAGGTATAGTTCATTAAATTAATATCATACCATCCCATTATATTAAATATAATGAGGTTATTATATAATAATTTTTAATAATATTTTTTGGAGTTGGATGATGAAACCAAATAAAAACACTCATTTAAAAACATTACCACTTCTTTAGAGGACCTCTTTAGGTTTCCAAAAAATCATTCATAAGTATTATTTATGATGAAAAAGGATCTAGGAATTTTTTTGGGGACTAAGGAAGTGATTGTTTTTGGTATTGGATGAAAAAATGGATATGTATGTCTGAATTGGGGTGGAATTTTATAATCCATAAAGAGGACACCCATGGAATCTTTTAAAAGAATCAATTAAACCATTGTTTGTATCATGTAATAGGCCTCTAAAATGGGCCATTATCTACAATTATATTCAAAAATGATGAAGTATTTAAATAAAATTGGTTTTTAAAAAAATATTTAGGCTTTTTTAATCCTTATATTTTTAGCTTAACCCCCTGGTAAATTAGTTCTTACCGTTACCACAATAATTAATTTTTACTACATTGAAAATAAATAATTGTTAAAAATTATATTTAAATTAATAGATAATATTAATTATTTTTATTTAAAATATGTAATATATTTTTTCAAATTCAATTCACAATAGTGGGAGAATCTAATTTAATATTATACCAAGATAAGTGATAGAAAAACGGGTTTCTAGTGAGATGAGTCTCATAAGTATAGACCATTTTAATATAAAATGTTAATATGAAATTTATTAATAAGTCATAAATTAGTTAAATTTTTATATAAATGAACTAATTTTACTTAAAATAATTAATATAAAATTTTACCTTGCAAATAATTAAACAAAAAGGTAATTTTCAATAAAAACTAGAATTTTTCAATTTTCATGTTAAAGTAAAACATTTTAGATAAATCCCCTAAATAACCCTATAATAGTTCTTATATTATTATTTCAAAAATTAACTTCATTTTATCAAATTAAATTTTCTAAAAAAACTAAATTTAAAATTTGGATTATGCACACAACGTGCGACTAAACCGCATTATATAAAAAATATAGTTTTTCAAAAAAAAAAATTTATTTCAAATGATTTATATGTATATTTATAATCAATAAAAAATGATTTCAAATTAGTAATAAATATATTTTCATAAATTAATTAGTCCTATCAATACACTCCATATTAACTACTAGGGTATAGTGTTCACATTTTAAATAATTTTTTAATAGTGTATTGTGTTACATTTGAACCTGGTGTTTCATGAATCACAAGATATCAAATATATTAAATTTATTTAAAAATAAATACATTTTAAAGCCTAAAGGTGTTTAATTTTCATATAATATTTTTGTTATTCATTATATATTATATTGTCCCAATTTTTTTCTTTTAAAATCCTTCAGTGTCACATTCTCTCCCACTTCAATAAATTGCATCCTCACAGTTTGAACATTCACTTAGATATCAATTTATTTATATATGAAAATTCTTATTAGTAAACCACATCATAAAAACTTTTAACAAAACATCCTCATAAAATAGGGAAACATAAATATTAATGGTTATCTAGAATAATAAATAACTAGGTTTCCATGTATCAATACACAAGGGGGAAGTGGAGATATTATCATAAAAGAAAAGTGTAAATCCCAAATACTGATGGAGGGTGAAAGAAGTCATTAATAAAAATAAATTTAATGATAAATAGAAATCCCACAACTACAAAACAAAAAATATATGATGAGTTAAAATAATATTAACTCGTCAGATATAATGGTAATCGGGTACCATTTTAATTTTATGATTATTTTCATAAAGATAATGAATTCATTTACAATATATGAATATATTGAAATTCTCTTACTTGATATAATTCTATTTCATAATAATAGTTTCATCATTTGGTTGTTCATCGACCAATTTAAAATTTATATGTCACTCCATAAAATGAATATCAAAATTAATTTTTTATTCTCTATGAACTAAAATTATCTTTTTATATATTTTAATATTCATAAAAGTGTGTTGAGTCTTTTCACTTATTTCTAAATTTTTTACTAAACCAATATCAGTAGCCTTAGGGGTCCGACATAATGAATTAATCACTAAACCTCAAAAATTACCCCAATAGTTCATCATCAATATTTATATATCTAATTGTTTAGGTAGAAATAATTATATATTAACCAAAACAACATGTGAACCCAAGGTAGATACAACACACTTATCACCCTTTGGTTATGGGTTTATGACCCGTGACCTTGTTGGATGTTATGGGTTTTCACTCTGTATTTGTGTTTTCCATTATCTAAAACTATATTAATATAATTCCTACAATGTTCAAAAATTATGATGAACCAAAATTACTACAACACCAAATATAAGATAAACCTTAAAGGATAAAAATATATTTAATATTAATCCCAAAAATGTAAAGGAATTCTTACTCAAATAAATTTTTCATATAGTAAACCAATGGGTTATATTCTAATAAATGTTTTCCAAAAATATTCTTAATCATGTTATATTCCTTCCTCACAAATTTTCAAAAGGTGTGTCTAATACTTAAACATTTTATCAACCTTAAACTCATAAAACCATTATTATATCTAGATCACTTAAGTTAATTAAGACATATATGCTTCTAAATGTTTAAAAAACACTTAGATGTTTCATGATTCTTATAACGAAAATACATTTGTTAAAAATAACTCTATAATTCAATTCATAAAATGAAATACATAAATTCTTCATCCATTTTATTTCAACATAGTTCATTCCTTGTTCTATGGGTTAACCTTAATAAGAGATCATTGACATGGATAATTACCAGGTTCCCCACATTTAAGACAATGAACTATAAATGGATCACAAGGATAAGATTTATTTCCGTCCATCACACTCTTCAATTTTCCTCAGTAATTCATTTCTATATTCCCTTATTTTACACCCATATATAATTTTTCTATCACTTTTAGACATTCTCATGGGTGTCCTTTTCTACATTTCTAACATGGTGTAAATCGATCCTTATTCCTTCCTTGGTCTCCATCACTCGAGTTCATAGAGAAATCCATCCTTCACTTCTTTAGTGAGTCTAAGATTTGGTAAAGGTAAAGGATTATAATCATATTTTGGGATATTTTATTAGATATTATCATTATATCATTCACTCATGTCATTATCCCATTTGGTTTTTTATAGTTACCCTGATTCTTCATGTATAATGTTAACATGATTCCTTCAAGTCTAAACAACTAACTAGAAACAAAAATCATAGTGTGAGTAACAATAATCATTGCGACTAAACCATATAATCATCTGTAGGATTTCTATGTCATGAAACTATCTTTTTATTCTGATACACAATAGGTTTAACATAGTTCATTCATTTTTATCATATATTCACATACTATATGTTGGTTTATAAAAGAAAATGTGAATTATCCAACTAATATCCCCAGAGAGTGTCAAAACAAGCCCATTGTAAGGACCATTATCATGTACCATGTAACATTTTATTCATACCCCATGCACATTTTTTGGAGTTATTACCACAAGTTACATATGTTCTAGAATCAAATCTACTTATAGTATCTAGACATTCATGAATTTTTAGGGAAAACCATATAATCTATACCTTAATAAATAATTAAGATGTTATTCTATACTTATCCTAAAAGTCTATCACAGGTTTATATTCCTTAATAAAAGTTTTCCTAAATATATTTCATAAGGACTCTACTAAATTTTATTTTATACCAACTAAATAATCCTTGGAAGAAGTAACCTGAAGATGGATTATACTTTATTATATTAGAACTAAACATAAGGGATCACATCGCAAAAAGACCGAATGGTTTAGTGTATTTGGTAGTATATATTGATACATGATTCCAATAATATATTTTAATATAAAAATTATAACCAATTTTTTTATGTATATCATTATTCCCACTGGGATATGTGTCCATATTTTTCATAGTACACTTCCTGGATTTCTAGGAAAGAAAAAATAAGGTTTAGATCAAAAGATCATTAAGGGTTAATTATAAAGGAATCTATCAATAAAAAAATTGCATAATAACCATGTAAATATAAATTAATAAACAAAAATTCCATTTAAATTGTTTTACTATCATGATTAGATAAGTAATAGTAAACATGTAAAGTTAAATAATGGAACACACATACCATTTAATAAATAACTTGACTTTTAATCATGGATAAATAATAATCAATATGGAAAGGTAAATAATAAACACTTCTAGAAATCTATGTTATACCACTGGTTTGGGGAAACCATTGATATAGGTATGTATATGGCCCAATATACCAACGGTTTTCCAAAACTATTTGTATAAGAAATTTTACTAAACCCCTATACCTGCAGTTTTGAAAAATGGCTCGCATAGATAAATTTTTGGGACACCTATTCCAATAGTTTGGAAAAAACCATTGGTATAAATATTTTTTTTGTATGCCTATACCAATAGTTTGGTGATACCATTGGAGTATGTGATGCCATTATTTATGCATAATAATAATAATAATAACAATAATAATAATAATAATTATTAATCAATTTAAATATATTTTATTCACACACACACACACATTTTTATATATTAATATATATGATGTTGTACGATAGTGGTAGAGTTGTTAAAATTTAAGGGATTGGTTGTGGGTTCACTATTTAGTGCTGATTTTATTTTTCATTAGAGTACCTATTCCAATGGTTTTAGAAAACCATTAGTATCGGTGGTACCAATATTTAATAAGAATAATAATAAATAATAACTAAATTTAATTTTTTTTTCATATATAAATATATGTAAATATATATTTATACATATGAACCTATAAAATATCATAGGATAGTGCTAAATTCATTTGAATAAAAGTGAGTGGTTTTTTGATCAATACCCTATGACAGATTTTTGTTAATAAATAGTGGACCTATGCCAAGGATTTGACCAAGCCATTGGTATCAGTATTTCCTTTGAAGTTACCTATATTAATGGGTTGAGAACTATTATTATTTTTATTCTATAACAAAAGATTGGTACAACCATTTTTATTGGTCACTTATGACATATAATCACCCAATGGTCACTCAAAGCACTGGTATAGGATATAATAATGGTTTGGGGGGATATACCCAAGGTTCTAATCCATTGGTGTAACCTTTTTTTCTACTAGCGTGAATACACACATCATTTAATCAATACTAATACTATTATGAATGTATAATAAAAAGTCAACATAGAACAGGAAATAACTAAACACACATTACATTTAATCAATAACATTACTATTGTGATTAGATAAGGCATAGTCAATATGAAAAGGTAAATAACTTAATAGGAATTCCATTTAATCAATAATGAAGAATGAAATGAATCCAAAGATAATATCAACACAAAAATATCATGGATAAAAATAAATAAATTATTCCTGAAGGAAATGATTAATTATTAGAAGTCATGATCACAAGAATCATAATACCTCTACTATCCAAACATTTCACCAAACAATTTAAATTTGATGTGTAGGAATAGACCAAAAAACCATTTAACTATGTCTATCAAAATAATTCCTCTCGTGAGAATATAGATACATCAAGGTGATACTTATAACTAGACCCACTTCTATCTTCATCCCCAAATAATTCTCTATATATCAAAAAATCAGTTTAGTTCAAGAACAATATGGCTTATCAATAACGTTTGTATTGAATAAGGAATGCTAAATATCAATATTTCCTAATATAATAAAAAAAATTCAATGTAAAAAATGTATGTAAAAATAGTATATTATTTAATTAGTTTTCATATCCCTGATATATAGGGTACATATGTCTAGGAGAACTGTACGACTATTTAAAATTGATCACAAGAAAGTTATTGTCTAAATATTATGTTAATAACCATTAAGAAACATGAAATTAGAGGTGACCATCGATTCATTGGGAATATATATTTTTAAATTAAAATCATGGGTATGTATGTATTCATGTTAAATAAATCAAAGGGGTAAAATATATGACACATAAAATTGAATAGGATCATTTTAACAAATATGTCTCAAAGAAATGGAAATAGATATGTAATCTCTTAAAAGATCATAAATTTGAAGTGTGAATTAACCATAGAAGTTATTATGTGTGTTTAATTTAAATCCACATAAAATATGTTGAAATGTAACATAATATAATCAACAGACAGCATATAGATAATCTTAGGATATCAAATATAAGGAAGAAGTAATATAACCTAATGAAAATAAATTGAGTTATGAAATTTATTTCCACTTAGTAATTTTCAATTAAAATCTCCATACAAGAAATAAGTAAAAAAACATAAAATAACATGAATTATAAATTATTCATGACATTAAATAAAAATTGGAAGTGTATACAACAAATAAGATAAATTTATGAGTGAACGTTACAATATTCCTCGTTGAAGGGAAATTGTGATGTTGTCCCTTTCATTACGCTTCCTTTTATTGAATGTGATGTAAACTAATATATAATGGTTTTACCATGTAATTAATTTATAATAAAACTATATTTATATATAATGTCAAATATAACCCCTTATAACAATTTACTATCCGTTTATTAATAATATTTCATTATTTTCATTGTTTATTGTTTTAATTCTTATGTTTTCTCATGCGATCTTTGTGGTGAAAGTTGTTGTTATTATGAATATTATATAGTTACAAAATCACCACAATAATATTAATCTTATAATTTATTTTTTTATTATATAAATTTTTATAATTATTATTTAAATTTTAAGATAAAATATCAAATCGTTTCATGGAGACAGTTGGATATGCACACACATGAGCAAATTTATCATTTACTTAATGGGTGCAAGATTAAGGGAGTGGGTGATATAAAAATTTTATAGTATCAAAATAATTTCATATATATTACATATATTCACTAAATTTATCATTTTTACCTTCCATGTGAATCATATGTGATAAATGTATTACAATGATTCATGAGGTGGTAATCCACCATACACACGAGTTAAGTTATCATATTCTAAATAAAATGGAATGTAAGAATGTATAGTTTATATTAAAATAATATAATTATAATAACATCCTAAATATAATATACAATTATTTAATCCATCATTATATCTATCCTTGAAATTTGGTTATAGATAACAAATTACCTCGGTTCGTGTAGTGGTAGTACACCGTACACATGATTGACAGTTTCATTTCCCATTTGATACATGAATATAATTTTTTGTTTTATAATCATGATTTGATAATATCTTACGTGTGTAGAAGAAGAAATAAAAGAAAAATTCTTTTCTATTAACACTACAACTTCTTCGGATGACCTCCTTTGGGTTGCACCAAAAGCTTTCTTAGGTTCATTTTTTGATAAAAAGTGTTATATGATGTTAGGAGGGGATTAATGAAGTGATTTTGGATGGTATTGGTTGAAAATATAATTTTTAGGTGTAAATAAAGGATGATAGGGTGTGGCATTTTGTAATTTTTGGAGGGGACACTGATGAATTTTTTGAAAAGATTAATTTACACCCACAGTTTTATCCCACCACAAGCCTTAAAAATTATCCCTTATCAACCATTATAGGTGGTAAAGTTGAAATATGTCTAGAAACATTATGTTGGATAATTTATTAGGTCATTTATACCCTTATATGTTTAGTTTAACCCCTCTCAAATAAGTTTGTATGTCATCCATGATAATTTGTTTTAACTACTTTTATTATTTATAGTGTTAATTTTTATTTACATTTTTAGATAATATAAATTTTTTTGATTCTAATTAAGGAATCCATATATCAAAATTGAAATAATATAAGTGGTAGAATCTAATTAACTATCCTATCCACAGATGTGATAAAAAATCGGGTTTCTAGTGACAAAATTCTTATGAGAATAAAATGTTATTTTAACACCCCAAGCTTACACGGTACGATTCTCTTTGAATAATACAGTTGCCTGTGTTGTACGCAACTTCGAGTTCTAACACACACCACAACCAATCAAACTTACCGTTATGAATAGTAATACCCACTTTTTGAAATTTATATAAATTTTAGATTTCAAAATGAACTTCATTTTTGGATTTGGAATATCGAAATTAGCCTAGGGTGAAATTTTAGTATTTTTTTGAAAACTTTCAATTTTTGATGAATAGTGAAAAACACTGAGTCATGGTTTAAAACTGAATTTTTATTTAAATGATAATTTATTTTATTTAAATTTAATTAAGGTAAAAATAGATACATAATGCCTATATAAGTTCAATATAATTCATTGGAGTTAGTTCAGAATTATTTTAGATATATAAAAATTTTATTGTACTTTTCACCATCTTTTACCCAACTCCTAGGAGAATTTGGAAATTCACATACAACTTAATTTTACCACTTCTGTGAGTGGAATTTTGAAAATCCGAGAAACACTGTTAGTATCAAGGAGTAAAATTTGGTTCAATGAAATGAAAATAATTTTTGGTGAATAGTAACTTTTTACTTTTATTTAGCACGGTTAAAAGTAAATAGGGTAATTAAGGGTAAAAATGATATTAATATTACCCTAACACATGTCATAATTTTATTGGACAAGTGTATCTAGACAAAAAACAAACTTAGGAATAAAATATTATCATTTAGGTCCACTTGGATTAGATTAGAACATTAATTATTATTTAATTCAAAGTAGAGTTAAAAGAGTTAAAATAAAATTTTAATTACTAAAACATTTTTAATATAGGGTTATACATAAGGTCAATTAGATTGTAAATATTCATTAGAAAGATGAAACGATTTCCTACCTAATGGTATTTTATTTATAATTTTTATACATTAAATAATTTAATTTATTTATGACATAATGGTGATGTAGTAATTACCTAATTAATGAAATATTAAAATAATTGATATTATAAATATCAAAATAATTGTAATTTTAGACTTTTTATTATTTACAATAATTTTTTAGGTCAATATGACATATTAATATTGGTTATATAATTTTTTTTAATTAATAATGTTTTAATGAATTTATCAAAAACAAAATACCCAATAGTGTCAAAATTGACATAAAAGAGTTTTTAAAAAAAATATTATATTATTAATTTATATTCTATTCCAAAAAATATAAGGTTTGGCCAAAGGACTTATGTCATGATAGTTGCATCATTGATGGACCACTTTGGGGTCTCTTTGATGTATATAGTAATTTTATTGACTATATAATATAAAAATACAAAGAGACATGGTAAGTGTCAAACTAAATAACTAAGAGTTAAAACTAAAAGATAAAGTTAATAAAGTGACCACGTGGGGGTCTCTTTGATGTATATAGTAATTTTAATGGACCACATGGGGGTCTCTTATAAAAGGGAAGTCCCCCTTCTCTCAATTTCACACCTTCAAATCCTTTGGGCTCGGACAAAATATGCCCAAATAACCTCTAAAATATCCTCATATCATCTTAGAGGCCTTATTTTAGTCAGAAAGCCAGCCTAAGGATCCCTTTTTCTAAAATCAAAAGGAAGAACCCGAAGAAGAGGTAAGGTTTTCACCACCTTCTTTCAAGTTCCTTTTTTCTTCAAATTCTTCTTTCTTTTTTATTCCCATTCTAAAATAATAACTCCAGTATCTTCTATATACTATGATTTTATTATAAATTTAGTACAACCATATTCAGTATTCTATCCATCCTTTGAATGACTTGTCACTATACGTGCGTACTTATGGCTTACCATCTCCACGTCGTGGTTTAATTGTTATTCAATAAATTATTATTTGGACGGGTATAATAATGATGTGTAATTCATGTAAATAATAAATATAACATTATAATGATTCTGTATATATGATAATCCATCCAATTAAATATTATTTTAATATCAAAAGAATGATATTTTTGCTCGTGCGTACGTACGGACTACCGTCTCCACGAACGCGATGAGATTCATTCCACATCATATCCATTCAAGACTAATTCTCATTTAATGATTAAAAATAATGTTTAAGGACTTGATATAATTCTGGATATGAATAAGATACAACCTATCCATAACAAACATGGCTTATGTAACAAAACATATAAAATAAAACGAGTAAGTTAACACCCGAAACAACGATAATACTAAGATATTATTAACAAAGAAATGTTAAAAGATCAAATATGATATCATCTTAATTTAAATGATAATTGTAAAATTTAATAACAATTATTTCGCCATTATACAGGAGTTTAACCTACCCTAGACCAAGGAAAAGTACAAGGTAAGGGTTTATTTCACAATCTATTCATTATCTGAGGTTTTTTATACGTAATTATCTACTGGGACCTCTTTATCATCCACATACATGTTTCTTAAAAATGTATTTCAAATCATTCTTACTATTTTATTGACTATGTTTTAAAGTCATTTATACACTTTTTTGACTTTTTATAAGAATTTTATAAAGGAATCTTTCTGTCGTTTTCCAAACAAGGTCCTTTTTAACCTTTTCAACAAAATTAAGGTAGGAATGTCTTTTTTTAACTTATACGAAGGGTGCATCTATTTTCCACCGTTATAAAATCGTCGAAGCTTCCATTAAAAGCTTATAAGAATATTTTCAAAGTAAATGTTTTATTTTATAATTATGTGACTTTTAAATGATTTCAAAAAAAGAGATATTTCTCTCAAATAGTTTTGATTTCATCTATGTCAACATCCTTTGAGGGATTTTAAGATTAGTTGAAGTTTATTTTTTATGATACAAAACATCCATATTGTATTGAATTTTTTGTGATATGTTTCACTGTGGATGTTTTATTTTTATACCATTCATGGTTTATGGGGAATTTATTGACATTTCGTATGCTATTTTTAATACGAATGTTTATGTTATGTTTAAACATTTTCATATGGGAATGAATTGGACTTAGTAAGTGACAGGTGGAGCCCACTATAACTCATCGATGCATCGGTAGGTCTCATGAGACAAACTAGTGTCTTGGAATAAGGCCTTGAAAAAATCTTATTTGTAGCCTTAGCACGAGGCCTTGGATATGTTGTTATGATAGTCTATCATTATGCATTCCATCATTATAAAAGTGTTTATTGATATTGCATGTGATTATTATACTAGTAGAATATCCATTTGAATAAGTAAATGGCATTATTTCATTTTATCTTTTCCATATTATGTTGAAGTTCATGTTTAAAAGGATTTTGTTTTAGTTATACATTGCCTTAAATGTTTATGCTTATTTATGAATGTTTCTGCTATATTGTTATCCTTACTGAGCATCTGTGCTCACCCCTTTAAATGTTTTATTTTTTCTAGGATGTGAAGAAGTAATTTATGAATGACTTTCAGGGATAATATGAGGGGATATGAAGACAAGATTTTGTTGTATTAGTTTTCACTTTATGATATAATGTAAACTTTATGAATGTATCAAGTTATTCCAAGGCTACTAAACTAATCGTTCTTTCAAGACATGATCTTTTGTGATCATTCCAATATTATGTAATAATGCATTGACTCTGGGTAACTAGGGTTGGGGCGTTACAGTTGGTATCAGAGGAAGTTTAGTACAAACCTTGGAAGCTAGATTTAGATAAAATCTGATTAGAGCACATAGACCTAAGATAGAATTTGAGGATTAGTATAGAAGAACTTCATAGAATTTTGGTATTGTAGATATTTTGTGAGTTTTTTGAGAAATACATCCCTGTATGGATATGAGAAGGTAGAGGCGGCTCTGGCACAGATGTACCTAGGGGTAAAACCTGAAAACACTACTTTGAGCTAGACTCGAATTAGAACTGGTGCATGACAATGGGCCTTGTTGCACTCTCGGTTACAACACTCTCGGGGGATATGCTTAGGATAATTCTCATTTTCTTTACAAACCATTATGAAGGGTTTATGAGTATATACTTCCTCAAAGAAAACATTTTTATGATTATGGATTATATCCATAAATAGTTTAATTTATGTTAAGTGTTTTACAAGTATGGAATTATGTATTTTGATTCATAAACTGATCTAGATTATTCCATTGTTTAGAAATGGATCCTAGTGGAAGAAATGGAAACTGTATCAATGCACACACTCCATTTAGGGATTTCCCTCCTACTCAAGATAATTATAGTGGAGCTGATGATGCAACTAGTGCTAATCAGATAATCACCATACTAGGACAACTCACTCAGGGTATAAATAATAACCTTACCCATATGGAGCACCCTGATCCATAGTGTGGAGGATCAATGTTATATCGCTTCATGAGGTAAAAACCACAAAAATTAAATGGGATTACAAATCCCTTAGTAACTGAGCCATGGATAAATTCCCTAGAGAAAATATTTCAGGCTTTGGGGAGTAGTGAAAGGGAAAAAGTTATCATGGGAGTTTATCGCCTCACTGGAGATGCTAATCAATGGTGGTCCTTAATTCAAAACACAAAGGATGACGAGGAAGTATCAAATATGGAATGGAGGGAGTTCAAAGAACTTTTCTCAGAAAAATACTTTCCTCGTGACCATCGAGTAGATATGGGAAGGCAATTTCTGAGTCTGAGACAAAAGGAGGATGAGAATGCCACAAAGTATGTGGCTAACTATACAAGGTCATCAAGGTATGCTGGAGATTATATACGTAACCCAAGAAGTAAGATTGATCATTTCTTTGATGGGTTAAAACTGTTTCTTCGTTGAGCATTAGTCTCACAAACCTTCTTGTTGTACAAAGATATTGTCTCATGTGCTATCAAGAAAGAAAAATAATTCTCTAAGTCTTACGACTTTAAAGCTAAGCAGGAGAAGAAGAGATCTTCTGATCACTCTAGGAATGGAAATAAGGGGAAGGAGGGAAAAGTTTAACATCCATCCTGCAAGAAATGTGGGAACCTTGGTTCTTGCTTAAAAGGAATGGGAGTCTGTTACAAGTGTGGTGAAAAAGGCCACCAAGCTCATGATTGCAAGGGGAATAAGGAAGATACCAATGTCCAATGCTACAATTGCAGGGAAATGTGACAATATGTAAATGAATGTCCTAAGCATCAGGGGAACTTACCTCAGAAAAGGCAATGGGATCAAGGCCAATCTTATGTTATCACTACTTCTGAGGTAGAAGCTCTAAAAGACATGGTGGCAGGTAATTTAATGGTTTCCTCAAGTTTAGAAAATGCATTATTTGATTCTGGATCATTGCATTGTTTCATATCTTCCCAGTTTGCTAAGAAAATTAGATATTTCCAATTTCATTTAATAAGGAAGTTTTCAGTTAAAACTCATAAGGGAAGTATCATTGCAATAAAGTTTTGTGAATCATTCCCCATTAGAGCACATAAATGTTCTTTATCCGCTAATCTCAATGTTATACCTATGATGGAATTTGATATAATCCTCGGTATGGATTGGATTTCGGACCATGATGCAAAAATTTATTGTAAGAAGAAGGAAGTTACTTTTTTTATGGTGATAAGGAACACCTTATCTTTAGAGCAGAATCATCACCACCTAATTCTTACCTAGATCCACCCCCAGTAGATCAACTAAATTAAATAATTGGGGAGGAAGAAAATGAAATGACTGTGGGTGAGGAAAGGAATGTTCCAATAGTGGATGTACCTATTGTGAAAGAATATGTAGATGTGTTTCCGGAATATTTACCTGGACATCCTCCAGAATGAGAAGTTTAGTTTTCCATTGATTTAATTCTTGGATAAAGGACTATATCGAAGACCCCTTATGGAATGGCCACTGTGGAATTAGTTGAACTAAAGAAACAACTAGAGGAATTGAGTAATAAGGGATTTATTTGCCCAAGTGTTTCTCCATGGGGAGCCCCTGTTCTTTTTTTTAAAAAGAAAGATGGATCTATCAGGTTATGTATCGACTATAGGGATATCAATGCTATAAAAATAAAGAACAATTATCCCCTCCCTCGAATTGATGATTTATTTGACCAACTGCATGGAGCTCAATACTTTTCAAAGATTGAACTTCGATCTGGATATCATCAGTTGTGTGTAAAGAAGGAAGAAATTCTAAATATAGCATTTTGAACTAGGTACGGGCATTACAAGTTTACATTAATTCCTTTTGGATTGACTAATGCACCCTCTTTATTCATGGATCTAATGAATAGAGTTTTCAAGGAATATCTCGATGAATTTGTGGTGGTATTTATTAATGATATCTTGGTATACTCAAAAATCTACGAAGATCATGAAAATCACTTGTGCATTATCCTGAAGACTCTGAGAAGACATGAATTATATGGGAAGTTTAGCAAGTGTGAATTTTGGCTTCAGGAGATTTATTTTCTTAGCCATATTGTCTCTAAATATGGAATCTCTATTGATCCTTCTAAGACTAAGGAAATCCAAGAATGGCCTGCACCGGCGAGTATAACTGAGGTACGCAGTTTTATTGGTTTAGTAGGTTATTATCGACGTTTTGCCCAGAATTTTTCCCAGTTGGCTAACCCATTAACAAAGCTCACATGTAAAGGGGTTAAATTTGTTTGGACAAAATAGTGTGAAGAATGTTTCAAACAACTAAAGAGAATATTAGTCAATGATCTTATATTGACTCTACCATCGGGGAATGATGGGTTCGTTATATATATTGATGCATCGAAGAAAGGAATTGGTTGTTTCCTTATGAAGAATGATAGGGTTATTGCCTATGCATCACGACTGTTGAAAATTAATGAGAAAAACAATACTACTCATGATCTTGAGTTAGCAGTTGTGATATTTTCTTTGAAGATATGGAGACACTACCTCTATGGTGAAAAATGTGAGATTTATACTTATCACAAGAGTTTGAAGTATATTTTCCCCCAAAAAGAACTCAACATGAGGCAAAAGAGATGGCTTGAATTACTCAAGGATTATGATTGCACAATACACTACCACCCGGGGAAGGAAAACAAGGTGGCAGATGCTTTGAGCAGAAAATATCATGGTGTTTTGAATAATATGATAATTGAAAGGGATCCAATTTTCATGGATCTAGTGAAGATGGACATGGGAATAACCATGGAAGGTGAAACATCAATGCTTTTTCAAATGGTTTCCAAACCATCTTTACTATAAAGGATTAAGAGTTCTCATACCGATAATGATGAATTTCAAAAGAAGATTAAAGTTGTGAATGATGGGAGATTGAGAGACTTTGTGTATGAAGAAGGAATTTTAAAATTTGGGAAGATATTTTGTGTTCCCAATATACCTGATCTAAAAATGGAATTGTTAGATGATGCTCATAGCTCCAATTTCTCTATAAACCCTAGGAGCACCAAAATGTATAGAGATTTGAAGGAAAATTTTTGGTGGGACAACATGAAGAAGGATATTACTGATTTTGTGTCAAGATGTATGGTTTGTCAACAAGTGAAAGCTGGAAGGAAAAATCCTGGAGGATTCATGAAACCTCTTCCCATACCACAGTGGAAATGGGACAATATTACGATGGACTTTATCATGGGACTACCAAAGACTCCTAGAAGGAATGATGAAATATGGGTTATTGTTGATCATCTTACTAAGTCATCACATTTTCTTGCTATAAGATAAGATCTACCACTGAAACATCTAGCTAGACTATATATTAATGAAGTTGTGAGACATCATGGAGTACCCCTATCGATTTTTTTTGATCGTGATCCCCGTTTTACTTCAAGATTCTGGAAGAGTATTCAGAAGGCCTTGGATACTAAACTTCATTTGAGCACTGCCTACCACCATCAAACAGATGGAAAATCAGAACGGACTATTCAAACCTTATAAGACATGTTGAGATCTTGCTCACTTGACTTTCAGGGTATGTGGGATCAATATTTACCTCTGGTAAAATTTTCCTATAACAATAGCTTCCATTCGAGTATTCAGATGGCACCATATGAAGAATTATATGGAAGAATATGTCGCACACCAACCTGTTGGGATGATGTTGGTGAAAGAAAACTTGTAGGCCCAGAACTGGTGGAGGAAACAATGTAAAAGGTAAAGGTAATCCAAAACCACATCAAAGCAGCTCAAAGTAGGTAGAAGATCTATGCCGATAACTAAAGGAAGTATTTAGAATTCCAGGTAAGAGATCATGTTTTCTTAAAGGTATCTCCATGGAAGGGAGTTATACATTTTGGTTAGAAGGGTAAATTGAGTCCCAGGTACATCGGACCATTCAAAATTCTAGAACGAATTGTGGTTGTAGCTTACCATTTGGAAATGCCTCCAAGTCTCTCCAAAGTTCACGATGTGTTCCACATATCACTTTTGAGAAAATAAATGCCTGACCCAATGCATGTACTCACTTACGATGAATTAGAACTGGAACTCGATCTGTCTTATTGCGAAGAGCCCATCAGGATTCTTGATACGAGAGAACAAGTACTGAGAAACCGAACGACTCATCTGGTAAAAGTTTTCTGGAGAAACCATAAGATGGAAGAAGCAACGTGGGAACCCAAGGAACATATGATGAAGAACCACCCAAGTCTTTTCATGTAGTAGTATTCTAGAAATTTCGAGGATGAAATTATTTGAAGTAGGGGATAATGTAACACCCCAAGCTTCCACAGTACGCTTCTCCTTGAATAATACATTAGCGTGTGTTGTATGCAACTTCGAGTTCTGACACACACCACCACCAATCAAACTAGCCATTATGAATAGTAATACCCACTTTTTGAAATTTTATAAATTTTATCATTTAAAATGGACTTCATTTTTGGATTCAGAATATTAAAATTATCCTAGGGTGAAATTTTAGTATTTTTCTGAAAACTTTCAATTTTTGATGAATTGTGAAAAACACCGAGGCATGGTTTAAGACTGAATTTCTATTTAAATAATTACTTATTTTACTTAAATTTAATTAAAGTCATAATAGATACATAATACCTATATATGTTCAATATAATTCATTGGAGTTAGTTCAGAATAATTTTAGATATATAAATATTTTATTGAACTTTTCACCGTATTTTACCCACCTCCTAGGAGAATTTGGAAATTCACATAAAACTTAATTTTACCGGTTCTGTGAGTGGAATTTAAACAATCCAAGAGACACGGTTAATATCAAGGATTAAAATGTGGTTCAATGAGATGAAAATAATTTTTAGAGAATAGTAACTTTTTCCTTTTATTTACCATGGTTAAAAGTAAATAGGGTAATTAAGGGTAAAAATGATATTAATATTACCCTAACACATGTCCTAATTCTATTGGACAAGTGTATCTCGACCAAAAACAAACTTAGGAATAAAATATTATCATTTAGGTCCACTTGGATTAGATTAGAACATTAATTATTATTTATTTCAAAGAAGAGTTAAAAGAGTTAAAATCATATTTTAATTACTAAAAAAATTTTAATATAGGGTTTTACATAAGATAAATTAGATTTTAAATATTAATTATAAAGATAAATATATTTCCTACATAATGGTATTTTATTTATAATTTTTATACATTAAATAATTTAATTTATTTATGACACAATGGTGATACAGTAATTACTTAATTAATGAAATATTAAAATAATTGATATTATAAATATCAAAATAATTGTAATTTGAGACTTTTTATGAATTACACTAATTTTCTAGGTTAATATGACATATTAGTATTGGTTATATAAATTTTTTTCGAATTAATAATGTTTTTAGGAATTTATCAAAAACAAAATACCCAATAGTGTCAAAATTGACATAAATGAGTTGTTAAAACAAATATTATATTATTAATTGATATTATATTCCTAAAAATATAAAGTTCGGCAAAATAACTTATATCAAGATAGGTGTATCATTAATGGACCACTTTGGGGTAGATTGGATGTCTATAGTAAGTTTATTGACTATATAATATAAAAATACAAAGAGACATGGTAAGTGTCAAACTAATTAACTAAGAGTTAAAACTAAACGATAAGGTTAATAAAGTGACCCAAAACTGTCTAAAACATATTGGTTGAGTGGTTTTAGACCTATCCCCACCTTAACCTTTAAATAATACACTTTTGAGCCATTATAAAACGAATATTAATTTATTAAAAAATAATACTTCTAGATTTTCCAAAGGCGCCCCTCACCCCTCTTATAAAAGGGCACTCCCCCTTCTCTCAATTTCACACCTTAAAAGCCTTTGGGATCAGAAAAACTCTACCTAAATACCCTCTAAAATATCCTCCCTTCATCCTAGAGTCCTTAATTTGGTCATAAATCCAACCTAAGGATCCCTTTTGATCAAATCAAATGGAAGAACCCGAAGAAGAGGTAATGTTTTCACCACCCTATTTCAAGTTCCTTTCTTCTTCAACTTCTTCTTTCTTTGTTATTCCCATTTTAAAATAATAACTCCAGTATATTCTATATACTGTGATGTTATTATAAATATGGTACAACCATATTCATTATTCTATCCATCCTTTGAATGACATATCACCATACGTGCGTATGTACGGCTTACCGTCTCCACGTCGTGGTGTAATTGTTATTCAATAAATTATTATTTGGATGCGTATAATAATGATGTGTAATTAATGTAAATAATAAATATAACATGATAATTATTCTGTATATATTATATAACATCCAATTATATATTATTTTAATATCAAAATAATGATATTGTCGCTCGTGCGTACGTACGGACTACCGTCTCCACGAACGCGATGAGATTCATTCCCCATCCTATCCATTCAAGACTAATTCTCATTTAATGATTAAAAATAATGTTTAATGACTTGATATAATTCTGGATATGAATAATATACAACCTATAAATAACAAACATGGCTTATGTAACAAAACATATAAAAGAAAATGAGTAAGTTAACACCCGAAACAACAATAATACTAAGATATTATTAACAAAGAAATGTTAAAAGATCATATATAATATCATATAAATTTAAATGATTCTTGTATAATTTAATAAAAATTATTTCACTATTATACAATAGGTTAACCTACCCTCGACCAAGTAAAAGTACAAGTTAAGGGATTATTTCACAATCTCTTCATTATTCGAGGTTGTTTATACGTAATTATCTAATGGGGCCTCTTTATCATCCACATCCATGTTTCTTAAAAATGTATTTCAAATCATTATTACTATTTTATTGACTATGTTTTAATTTCATTTATACCCTTTTTTTACTTTTTATATGAATTTTATAAAGGAGTATTTCTGTCATTTTCCAAACAAGGTCCTTTTTAACCTTTTCGACAATATTAAGGTAAGAATGTCTTTTTTTAACTTATACGGTGGGTGAGGCTATTTTCCACCATTATAAAATCGTTGAATCTTCCATTACAAGCTTATAAGAATATTTTCAAAGTAAATGTTTTATATTATAATTATGTGACTTTTAAATTATTTCAGAAAAAGAGATATTTCTCTCAAATAGTTTTGATTTCATTTATGTCAACATCCTTTGATGGATTTTAAGCTTATTTGAAGTTTATTTGTTATAATACAAAAATTCTATATTGTATTGAAGGTTTTTTGATATGTTTGACTGTGGATGTGTTATTTTTATACCATTCATGGGTTATTGAGAAAGTATCGACATTTCATATGCTATTTTTAATACGAATGTTTATGTTATGTTTAAACCTTTTCATATGGGAATGCATTGGACTTAGTAAGTGATGGGTGGAGCCCGATATCGCTCCTCAATGCATAGGTAGGTCTCATGAGACAAACTAGTGTCTTAGTACAAGGCCTTGACAAAATATTCTTTTTATTCTTTGCATGAGGCCTTGGCTATGTGGTTATGAAAGTCTGGCATTATGCATTCCATCATTATGAAAGTGGTTATTGATATTGCATGTGATTATTTGACTAGTAGAACATCCATGTGAATAAGTAAATTCCATTATTTCATTTTATCTTTGCCATATTATGCTGAAGTTAAAGTTCAAAAGGCTTTTGTTTTAGTTATACATTTATTTAAATGTTTATGATTATTTATGAAATTTTCCGCTATATTGTTATCCTTACTGATCATCTGAGCTCACCCCTTTCAATGTTTTATTTTTCCCAGGATATGAAGAAGTAATTTATGAATGACATGTAAGGATAGTATGAGGGGATATAAATACAAGATGTTGTTGTAGTATTTTTCACTATATGATGTAATGTAAACTTTATAAATGTATCTAGTTATTCCATGTCTTCTAAACTAATTGGTCTTTTGAGACTTGATCTTTTGTGATCATGCCAATATTATGTAATAATACACCAACTCTGGATAACTGGGGTCGGGGCATTACAGTTATAATGTCAAAATTTAACATGAAATTGATTAAATTTTATATAATTAGTTAAATTTTATGATAATTAAACTATTTTTTATTTTAAAAAATATTTTAAATATTATTTTAAATTTTAAATTTTTTAAATGAAAACCATATTTTAAATAAATATTAGTTTCACACTATTCATTGAAAAATGAAACATTTGAGAAAGATCCCAAAACATATCCCTAAGAGAATTTCTATATTTTGATTTTAAAAATGAATTTAATTTTATCAAATAAATTTTCATAAAGTGGTAAAAATTAATTTTAAATTATGTAAGAAAAGTACGACAAATCCAACTTTTAAGTAAAATATAGTTTTTCAGAAAACTTTTCTTTTTTTCCACAAATTTTTTTATTTATATTTATAATTAATAAATTACTAATGAAAATGTGAAAAAAATATAATTTCATAAATTAGTTAGACCTATTCATACTCTCTAACTTAACAGCTAGGTTAACGATGGCCCAATTATAAATAATATTATTTTAATTGTGTATTGTGTTTCATTTAATCCTGGTGTTATGTGCATCACAAGCTATTAAATATATTAAATTTATTAAAAATTAAATATATCATAAATTTTTAGGGTGTTACATTCTATTATAATTTGTTTGTGGCATGTTATATACTATATTGTATCAAATTTTCTTATCTTACAATCTAGGGGTGTTACAAAAATTTTATTTTTTGAAATACTTTCTTTTTGTGATTTCACAATCCCAAATGAAACTTAAACCGCACTCTGAGCCCGCATGGCCACATGACCCCTAGTGCATCTCCCCAAATTCCAAGGGCTACCGGCTAGTAACAAGGTTCTATAATTAGTAAAATGGGGAGAATATACCCCCACGTTAAAGTAACAAAATAGATACAAAAATTAGTAATTAGTAGTAGAAGCATAATACATCATCCAGATATAGTAAACAATAGAAGCTCAATGATCAATTAAATAACTAAGTAGTGGAATAAGTTGATAATTGAATACCATTACAAAAAGTGCCTAAAATTTAGTGTCTTATACATATATGGATGCATGGAATGATTAGAATAAATAAATGAACTAGTTGATGCAAGAATAATATAAAATAGTCAAAAAGTAAACAAAATTGAAAAATCATATCCACATGCATCTCAAGCCTAAGCACGATACTATGATACTAAGATACAGATATGTAATATGAATCAAAAACCTATAGAATGGTGATTTACCCTATCTCCACCAGCTAAAAAACAACCTTCTCGGGTTCCAAGGGAGGCCCATGTACGGTGTGACATAAATCTTATTAGGAAATCCCCAATGGTGTATACGTGTAATCAGAATAGGAACTTATAAGTTAATAATGTATAGATAATATAATATAATGTGGATTAGTTTATAATAAATAAATAACCTCCCACTGAGGTTTCTGAAGGATACCTGACAGGTGTACAAGATTTATCTTATAGCCGGCATGTCCGATCATGTCACTATATATGTATATATATATATATATATATATATATATATATTTCTGCATTGTAATGGGACATAACACACATGCATCCAACACCAATCTATGAGATAACAAGTTATACTCACTAGGTATTAATCCTGATGCGGATGTATGGGGATCTTGGGTCACCATCCCCTATTGAGGCTCTTACCGCCATTCCCATATATATAACTCGCAAGGGGTAAAATACATCCCACCCATACACTTTAATATAAATCGTCCACATAATATTATCAAGATAAAATAATTTTGGGAATTTCACAAAGCATTTAACAATTTACATAAGAAAAAAGAATTGGCATGGGTTCCCCATCCATATATAAAACTATGGTTCACTTAAAAAAATAATCCTTTTTATATGATGAATTTTTAATAAAACAAGAACAAGGTCAAGGCCATGCCATAACTTGAATTTAGTATATCCAATACAATTCATTTAAAAGGTTAAATCCATCATACCATATCCACAAAAAAAAATTTCAACAATACAATTTATATTAACATAGAAAAATCCATTATATAACATTGGGGGGTCAAGAGTAAGGCCAAGTAACAAATCAATTACAAAATTTAACAATTAAAATTCAAAAAGGACTAAGAACCATTGAGGAACCTTAAAATATATCTATTAAATAAGATAAGAATGATATGTCAATTATAGGTCAAGTTGATGGCTAAATTGGGTTCCAATCATTTTGGGGAATTTGGCAAAAATGACAAATTTCAAGGTGGAACAACTATGGGTGTCCACCAGCATCATACACTCTATCTCTCCATTAGTATGTGGGTCATAGGATATTCTCAAAAGTACTTGAGAACTAAAATAATTAGGTAAACCATACAAAAATCATGATGTAAAATGATTATATCTAAATGAAATGATAGAATGAGGATATCCATGGAGATACACCACCTATCAGACATACAATCTTCCTTGTTCTTCAATCGAGAAGGTCTCTCACATAGGTAAAAAGTGTACATACTTCCTCTGGAAATAAACGACAACACACAATGTGTTATTACCATGAAGGGATCTGGTTAGACCAGTCATAATATCTACTGAAACATAGTCCCATTTCCACTCAAGAATAGTCAATTGAGGAAGAATTCCCACCGAACATTGATTTTCTGCCTTCACCAGCTGACTGGGAGAACATCGAGTGATGAAACCAGCTATCTCAGATTTCATGTTGGGCCAAAAATATTAGCATCGTATATACTGATATATTTTTGTGATACCAGGTTTAAAAACCCTTTTTTAGGAATTTAAATCCCTCGTCATATCCTATATGATGTCTGTTGGGACCCATACTATCCCACAAAACAATATTGTATCATCCCTATCAGCCATCCTACTAGAAAATGTACCATCATCCGAAACATTTTTTATGAGGAGAATTACATCAGGATATGATATCTCTCTCTCCTTTTCCCATTCCTGAAGAGTATAAGTCACTACTAAGGTTGATATGGTAGACTAAACATGGTCTTCATGGAACTCATCATGTGTCTCTAAGAATAAGGCCATATGCTTCCATTTGTCACCGGACTCCTGAATCGATTGTGTCTGATCCCTTTGGCTCAAAACATCAGCAATTGAATTTTCATTACCTGGTGTGTAGGAAAGTTTGAAATCAAAATATTGTAGGTAATCTACATACTTACAATACTTAAGATTCATATCCCACTAAGTGAATATGTACTTTAGGATTTTCTAGTTTGTTACCAACACAAAATTTTCCCCCAATAGGTAGTTTCTCCAACAACGTAATGAATGAAAAAATGTGGCGAGATCGATGTCATGTGTTAGGTAGTTCCACTCATGATGAATCAAATGATAGTAAACATACGCAACAACTCACATGGACTACATCAGAATAACTCTAAGACTGACACTTGATGCATCATAGTAGATTGTACATTCCCTGATTGGCTCTAGAAGAATTAGTATCGGATTTTAAGAAAAATTTCCCTTTATCTCTTAAAATTATGTTTCACAAGCCTATAATATTTTAATTCTACACGCTTATTTTTCAATAAAATAAGATGAAATACAAGGTGTGATAAATCTAGAATGAAGAATCTGTAATATTTAGAAATCCCCAAGAAAATCCAAATATGAAAGATGTTATTGGGATTCTCCCATGAAACCACAACTCTCACTTTATTTGGGTCAACTAAAAATCCTTAATTAGAGATTATATAACCTAGAAAGTGGACTATATCGATACATAATTGTCATTTACTAAGCTTAGGATAGAGCTGATGATCTCTCAGTATATTCATCATGATATCAATAAGGGTTACACGACTGTGTATCGAGCATCAAAACACTATTATATCATTAACAATGATAACCACAAATGAATACAATATAAGTGGAAGATCCAATTCATAAGATCCTATATTATTGCATTTGCATTCATGAGTCCTAATGGTATATCCATTTACTCATATAGACCATAATCTCTCTTCAAATCTATGCAAGTGATGTATGAAGTACTGAAATGATCATGTTGATATCCTAACATCAAATATATATTTTAAGACACAGTCTCTTCTCTGAGTGGGTGAAAGGGATCACCTATTCTAGGTTGTGGATACTGATTCTAAATCATCAGTTGATTTAACCAATGGAAATCTACACAAATCCTAAGGGTACCATCTTCCCTATTGGAAAAGAGGACTGATAAACCCCAATGATAAGTGTCATGGAATATTAAAACTTTCCCATACATATCCTACAATTGATTCTTGAGCTCCAAAATCTCCATAGGTTCCATCATATAATGAGGAATGGTCATAGTTAGTGCTTCTTGAAAAAGCTCAATGGAAAAATCTACCTCTCACACTGGAGGTAGTCCCGAGAATTCATAAGGAAAAGAAGATATGAAACTATAAACTACATGAGGAATGATAGCAGGTTGTAACACTTAGTTATCATGATATAAATTAGTGAAATAATCTGTAACACTACCCAACCTCTAATGATCGTGTCTTGATTGAATGGAATTAACTTCCAATTATCCATTATTTACATGTGTCATGCCCACTATTGATGTAAAAGACACCATTAGACAGTAATAGTCAATACAGTATCTATAGGGAACTATCTAGTCTATTCCCAGGATTACATCGAAGACTGTTATGTTGAGGACATACATGTTCCATATAAAAAGGTAAGAGCCTACCTCAAGGGGACAATAATAACAACTAATTCCCTCTCAACATATTCCCAATAGTGTGTGTAGTATCATGCCTCCATGATAGTACTCAATGTCGATCCTAGACTATCATTAATTACCTTATATATGAATGAGTGATATTCAACTGTGCCAATCAAATTTGACACTAAAGTGGAAGTAACTAGAATAGTTCATCGTACAGTAGATAGTCTAGTGTTATGCTTTTTTGGGGTCAGTTGGATTGCAAGTAACTATCATATACCATGAACCTATGTCACTTCCGGACTCCTTTGAGTAGCCCACTCTTCTATCGCTGAGAATAATATTCCTAGTTTCCTCTACCTAGATCACCAAATTCTCCTAAATGATCAGTGGTATTAAAACATTATAACTATCATGATCCTATTGAACCAAATCCTGACCAAAGATTATGTGGTGATCCCTGATTTATAATCACTAGAGGGATGGTCGTGCAAAAATAGTGGAGATGAACCATCCTACCACAGTCTCTACACTCAGCTGGATTCCATGAAACATACTTCCTAATGTGTCTTGGACCTCCACCCCAGTGACCAAAAAAAGAACTACCTATTAAAGGATCCTTACCAATGCTACCACCACAAGCTTCATTGAAACATAGTTTTCTCATAGAAAAAGATCAATTGAAAACCTTCGGTTCCAAACCACCCTTGCTTTCACCATCTGCCTCTCTTAGATTTCACTATGTAATTAGGCACTGGTTGATGATTTTATTAATGGTTTCAACCTAAAATCATTGTCTTGAGATCAAATGGAATAACCCAACCCTTCTTCGAATCGCCTAACAGTCATCAGATCACCAGTAACTAGAGTTGGTGAAAAAACCATCAAATCAGATAAATGGTAATAATATTACAAAATAAAAAATTCACCTTTTGTATAATCCTGAATTCCCTATCTCAAATAGCCCTCAAATTATGGGGAAAGAATTAGTCATAGATGACGATTTGAGAGTCACACCAGATAATTTCATTAAGTTGTCCTACCTAGGTGATGAAATTCCAAAACCACTTGGATGAATCCTAAATCATTTATGTATCTAGCATAACCAACCAATCTAGATGCATCTTTAGATGCTCGAATATATACAAGATTTTCTCGATCCATGACTCCACATCATCTGGTCCTCCATCAACTAAAAAGGTGAAAGGATGATGCTGCAAGAACCCGCGATTCAACTCTACAATACATTCGGTAGGTCACACATCTTCTTTACTTGACTCCATCATACACAATAACACCTCTTAAAACTAGGTGTTGACATCCATATCATGTATAATAATAGGATCCAACGGTGGATGAACATGAGAGACAACTTGCATCTCATGGACTTCCACCTCCGGAATATGATCGTCGCCACCCTATGGGCACATGGCTTGAATACTCCATGGCTTCATAACACCAAAATTCCAAAAAAAATCTAATTATGGATTCAATAAATTTATAAGATTACATTCAAGAATCAAGGATAGGTACTAAATATTTACTATAAAACTAACATGCATCTCTATCAACTTCAAAATCCATGTGTAGATGATAGAACATACCATAACATTCTATAAGGGTGAATAAACTCCCACTACCCAATACCATGGCCATGTTCGGGTCATGTTCTTGTGTTAAGAATATGAAAAATGGTTGTTCTACAGTTAAAATTAATTTTCCACTTTAACGTGTGATCATTTAAACCTTTAAACGTTTGAACTTGATTAATAAAACGATATACCATTTTTTGGTCCATATGGGCCCACACACATTATGATCCATAATGTAGAACTCTCTTATATGTCACTATCATTTAAATTGTGCTTTTCTGTGTAATTATACTATTTCTTAAATGTTTGAGCTAACTAGAATGCTATTTTTTGATCCATAAGGGACTATACACCTTATAAATCAAAAAGTGTATCCCACTAAACTCATTCCATAGTATGATCAAAATCCTACAAGAATTTCCAAAACAACTATTTATATAATAAGGAACAATAAATATGCAATGTGAAATGCTCTCAAAAAATTAAATGTGACAAGGAAATAATGAATTGCCTATTCGTACTCTTACTATCATGATGAATGATCTAATATAGATCCCTCATATCATTAGGAAATAATAAGGAAATTGGAATTTCAACAAACTAAATATCAATAACATCACAATTCATGTGTATCACCCAAAGGTAAAATCATATCATCAGTAAATATAAGAATAAATAACAATTATAATTAATGAATATTGGTCTTTACCCTATATAAGGGTTTTCTCACCCAAGAACTACTTATGACCAAGCCCCTAAGCATTCCCAATATCTATAATATAATCTCCAAATATTACATCAGGATAGGAATGAATCTGATACATCCATGTGATGTCTTGAATCCAGATGCCACTTAAATAGTGCCCTGAGCCCGGATGGGCACATGACCCATGGTGCGTCTCCCCATATATGAGGGGTTCCAGACTAGAAGTGGGGGTGTATAAGTAGTATAGTGGGTAGAATATACCCCCATGTTATAGTAAAACAGTAGATACAACAAATAGTAATTTGTATAAGAAGCCTAATATAGTATAAAAATACAATTTAAAACATAAGTACAATGATCAATTAAATAACCAAGCGTAGAAGGAAGTAGATAACTAAATGACATTGACAAATGATCCTCAAATTTAGTATCCAATGTATATATTGACTCGTGGAATGCTACTAATAAAAAAATTAACAAGTATATGAAATGATTATATACAGTTGTCCAAACGTAAAAAAGGACAAAAACAGTTCCACATGCATCTTGAGCCTAAGCTTGATCATGTGGTCCTCAGATCTAGCTAATTAATATGAATCAAAAACCTGTAAAGGGGTTATTTTCCCCTATCCATACCTGTTAGAAAACATTCTTCTTGAGTGCATAAGGTGGCCTGAGTATGGTGGGAGATAAATATTCGTATCCCCCCCCCCCCATGAATGATGTCTATAAGTAATTTGAGTTAGAGATCATAAGTAAAAAGTGTCTATATATTAAACAGGAAAGTAATGCAATGCATAATAAATAAATAACCTCCAACATAGTTTTCAAAAGGACACCTATTAGGTATATCTAGTTCATCTTGTAACTAGTATGTCAGATCATGTCACTATATATGTATTTATATATATGTGTAAATAGTCTTGAGTTAGACAGGGATGTAACACACAGGGATCCAACTCCACTCTATGAGCTAATTATCTATACTCATGGGGTAGTAATACCAATGATGATATAAGGGGAGCATGGGTCACCATGTCTGAGTAAGACCCTTACTATCATTCCCATGTATATAACTATCATAGGGTAAAATAAATCCAAACAATACACTTTTATATTGATCATCCATGTAATATCATCAACCTCAAATCACTTTGGGCTTCCAAATTACCATTTAAAAATCTCTATAATTTGTAGATAAAGGAATGATTTCACTATCCACACACACACACACATATATATATATAGTTCACTTAAAAAACAATCCTTTTTATATGACACATTTTTTATAAAACATGAACAAGGGAATTTCCATTCTATCCCGTGAAATAATTCCATAAATTCCAATTCATTTATAAGGTTAAATCCATATTACTCTAGTTTCATTATATAACCTTAACTATCCAATTTTCATAAACATGGAAAACTAAATTATATAACATGGGGTGGGTGGGTGGTGGTCAAGGGTAAGCCCATGTAACAAATAAAGTTCCCATTTGGATAATTCCAATTCAAAAAGACTATGCACTATTACGATACCCATGAATACATTAATTATACATATGATAAAGGATATTTCAATTAAAAGTGAATCCAAAAAATAAATTGGGTTCCAATCATTTTGGTCCATTTGGAAGAAATGACCATTTTCATGGTGGAACACCTATGGGTGCCCATATAGTGTAACATTGATGTATAAACCTCTAAACAAGAACCAATTTACCAATAAAAAATCACTAGGGTCGTTTAGACATGAAGAAACCAACACATTATAGAAGCTTCTTGAATGCCAGCTTATGGAACAACGGAATAAACACAAAATGACCAAATATGAAATGGAAAACTATGTGACCTAGTATATTTGGGACATGAATGATGCCTTACTTAATTTTGACCATAGATTAATAGAAGGTTGTAAGGGATCATAATTTTAGTCCCATTCCATAAAAATAGGGCTTATGAGCCTTCATTTAAATAGCGCAATAGATAGTGATATTTACTGATGAAAGAAGTTTTTTTCAGGGTTAGAATTACCTTGGGATATCCAAAACATCTTTTGGATCAAGGATCATACTTCAGCTATGAAATTTGTATGAGATACAATCTAAGAGGGTTTGGGAGATGAAAGGAGAGGATACATATGGTTTTGGCCACTGGAAGTAAGAAGAAAGGAAAAAGAAACTTAAAACATTACTAGGGGAAAATGGTAAATTTTTTAAAAAATTGGGCTCATATGGTTTGTGTACATGGTTTATAAACAGTGTGAAAACCGTAAAGATCCGATGTGTTTGAAAATAGCAGTAGGCTACATGGCCATGTTCCTAGGTCTGCAAAACCATGCGCCTAGGTCTACACAGTTGCAGACAAACAATGCGAAATTTTAGGTGCTCTGTCTCCAGCTGCATGGTTTTTACAACCATGCGTCTTGGGTTTCATGTCTTCCACCGACCATGCATCCAAGCCTACATCCCAATTTTATTGAAATCCAGGTTCCAAACAAGTCTTGGGCACTCCTCTCTCCTTTCCTAGGACATAGTATACCATTACTAAGACTAAATGAAATATTCAAAATGAAAATTTAGTGATCCATACAATCTTTAAAAATTCGTGTCATTACGGTTTTATTTTAAATTTTAATTTATTAATTTTAATATTTTAGTTTTATTAAATTTAATTATTTTATATATAAAAAATGAAAATTATATTAGGGTGATTTTTTGGTATTTTTCTATATTGGTTTATTTCTAGGTGATTGCTAAAAATACTAATTTTACAAATATACTATATTTTATTTCATCATTATGATGTGATAATGGATTAAAAATATAGAAAAACATTTTATATAATAAATATTTATTTAATGATAAAAATAAATTATCTAAAATTATTATTCTAAATTTGGAAACCCTTGTTTTTTGGGATCCGAGGTTATATTTTTATCTAATTTTTTTTGTTCATTTCATTTATTTGAGTGTTTGGAAAGATTCATTTAGTTTTTTATTTATATAAGTGTATAATAAAATTTTATTTTTAAGAATAATCCATATTAATCAGTGTTAATATACATTAAACATGGATTTTGGGTAAAATTATTATTATTCTAAAAGATCATTTTTCTAAAAATGGGTTTTCTTTTTCATTTTGCAAACATATATTAAAATTAATTTTTTAAAATTTATAGAAATTTAATATTAAATAATGGATTACATATTTGGAATCATCGTGTTATAGTTGTAAAATGACATCAATACCATTTTATGAAATAATTAATAGTTATAATAGTAAATGATTGTCACCAGGGTAAAGGTTAAAAAGTGTAATGGGTGGGGGTTAAATTATTTTAGAAGACATAATATATCTATAAAAAATGATTAAATATGTCTATTTGAGTGTATTTTAACATAAAATTATCTTATATATTAAATTTCACGAAATTTGAGCCACTTTACTTAAGAAATATATTATTATATTTTTAATGTTTTTATTATTTACAACATTTCCACTCCTCTCACTTATAAAAGGTATCCCCCTCTCCTTACTTATAAAAACACATTGAGCACTATATATAAATAAATATTTTCAAAATTACATCCCAAAATATCCTACCCACATCATAGAAATCGATCTCCCACCACAAGACTAATCATATAATGATTAATGTGTAAGATAAATAAAGACATTAAAGGAATATGTATAAGTCTTAACCGAATTATCCCAGTTTTATTTCCTCTTATACCCCCTTAAAATATATTAAAACCATCATATCATAATGAAATTTTATCATTACTAAATATAAATTTTATTTTGTTTATGTAAAACCTATTTTCTACCACCTTTCAATCTATTGGGAAATGAAAAATTCATCACGTGTACATATGGACTATAATCTCAACAAAGAGATATAAATTATTTTTCCTCACCACCTATCATAGAAGGTTTTGAAGTCATATTTAATGAATAAATTTTATATTTATGATAGAATTTTTATTATTTAAATATATTATATTATCTAACATATTACCTTCCCATACTTTAAAAAATGGAAATGCTTCCTCTAATTACGTGCAAACTATTTCCTCACTGAACAACAAATTTTTTACATTAAAAAGTTACATGGATGGTCAAAAGAATTTAATAAATTAAAAAATATGATATTATATTATTCAATAGAATGGAAATAATTTTTTACATTATTTGTTTTTTGTTTTTATCATCGGTTCTTGAGGTGACATCTTGGAAAGTTACCTTATAAATATTTTTTAACTTAAATTTTAATAACCAATGTAATAAATATTTTTCTATGATTTTTCAAGTTGTTTTCTAAAAAATTTACGTGAAAGATCACCCATTTTTTCAAAAAAATAAATTAAAAGGCCATTTTTTACATCGTTTTTTGATAAAATGACATGAAGAAGTTTTATTAACATGTAGATAGTTTTCTAATATTTTATTTTACTAGTTGTAGAGCTCAAAACAAGTAATAGATCAAAATTTATGACCTTTATGAGATAGATATATTTTTTTCTGAAGAAATATCGAATGAGCCTACCAAAGATTCGTCATAGATGGAATTTTAGAAATATGAATGAATATTTTTAGATTTATAACTAAAAGAATAATTATTATACATTATAATAATTTAATAATAATTTAATTAAATGTATGCTAATAAAAATAATCATAAAATAATATTTCATGGAAAAATAATTACAGATACCATGATGAGATAATGAAAAGAAAAAATTGTGGATTCATGATGAAGATCAAATAAGTAATGTCTGTGGAACGATGATGGTTGAATGAATTGATATTTAAATTAATATAAGTGTCTAGTAAAAACATATATATGAGATGGAAAAAAAATATAGTCATAAAAAACATATATCATGGAAACAAATTACAAATACCTTGACGAGATCACAGAAAGAAAGAATTGTGGATTCACGAAAAAGATCAAATGAGTCGCGCTGTTGGGATGATGACAGTTGAAATAATTGATAGTTAAATTAACATATTTTTATAATTAATTCATGTAAATGATATGATAATATAAAATAAAGTATTAAAATTTTTAAGGCAGCAATCAAAACCTTTGATGTCGTGTTGAAAAAAAAATTAAATTGCGTTTTGGAAGCATATTAAAATTATAATTCACATTGGATTTATGATAATCGTCATGAATATATATTAAAATTTTCATTTCTCACATCATGTAACATTAAAATGAGATGAAAAACTAACTCTTCATGTATGTTTTAAAATAACTGACGTGAAACAGTAGATTTTAATGCCGGTTTTAAAATAACTGACGTGAAACAGAAGCTTTTAAAATAACTGACGTGAAACAGAAGCTTTTAAAATAACTGACGTGAAACAGAAGCTTTTAGTAAATAAATAAATAATTCAAATAAATGAAGAAAAATTAAGTAATGAATCTTTAAATATTTATAAAAAAGTATATAATTAATATAATTTTACTATTTAGGAAAGTAAAATACTTATGTGGAGAATCAAAAATAAACATATATGATATTTGTTTGAACCCATATTTCTAATGCTTTAAATTCACCTTCATACCTGTCTATATTTTTTAAAATATTTCTTGAATGTTCATTTTTATATTTAAATTACTGTTAAAGGTTAATCTCAACTAATTTTTCTGTTATTTATAATAATTTCAAAAATAATGATATCAATGATAACCATATGAGTTTTTTAATTTTTATTTAGAAATTTGGTGAAAGAATATTTATTTGAACATTTATCGTATGAAAACATTTATCATTTTCCATAGCTATTATTCATTATCAAGATTCCTCTACTATTTTATATGGGTTTTCAACTAATATATAACCCTTTTGTTTTGTGAATTTTATGTTTTCAAATGTTTTCATGGAAAAAGGATATTTTTTCTCATTTTTGTGAGAAATCTGAACATTATTTTATTTATAGGCTCAAATTCCAATTATTATATGTTTTAAGAAAGATATTTATTTTCTTAATTAGTTATAATGTTCTTTTATATTGTTTATAATGATCGTTAGGTTTTATAAATCCCTCCAATGAATTGGTGAACTATATTCTCTCTAAGAGGAGGTAAAATAGAAATGACCGTGTAGGTTATTAATTTATAAGGGTGATAGTAAGAGTCATATTGAGATAATTACCCAGGGTACCGAAATGATTTTTTATTTTTACAAATGGGATTTTTTAGAATACTTTTCTTTCATAAGGTAAGACTTTTTTGTACTATTTAATGAATTTTTATAACATTATTATATAATTGGTTTTATTTCAAGATAATTATTCATGTCTTTCAGTAAAACGTCATGATTATAATTTTCTTCTTTATTATTTCGACATGATATTTATGATTTTTTTCAATGAGGTTGATTTAATGAGTATGTAAATTATTTTTCTAGAATAATGTTTTTTTAAGTGAAACTACATATATATTTTTCTAATTGTAAAAAGGTACTGACAAGATTCAATATTTTTTTGTAATCGTTAAAAAAATTCATTTAATCATCCCATATTTTCAAATTATTTTTATAGGGTTTAAGGATGTGTATGGGTTATAATAAGATAAATTTTGGATCATCTATAATGATGAAAAATTTTCATGAATGAAACATGATTTTAAACATAAGAACTTATTTTTGTGTAAATCGTTTACATTGAATTAAAATTGAAACTTTATTATGTAATGGTTTTACTAATTTTAAAAAATATAAAGCTATAATATCCTAGGAATGTAAGAAATTAAAAAAGTTTTTATTAATCATATAATGGTGGGTTAATTTCTACATAAGGTGTTGTAGTTGGAAATAGAGGAATGATTTTGATAAATTAAGATGTTTGGATGATATTAAATGATGATTTTAAGAATTTATTATTTATGGTAGGTTTTTTGGATTATCAAATAGATTATTCCAATCCTTGTATGTTTTTAATGATTCACTATAGATAAAATAAGGAAAATTAATTAATAAGGAATGAATAGAATGATATTATTATGAAGAAACAACCTGGAATAGTTGGAAAGTAATTGATAAGTTTGTAGCTATGTTAGCTCAATTAATATAAGATATTAGTGGTGGTACCCATGAATCAGAGTTATTGAATTCTCTATGATAAACTAATTCAGTTGTTGAACATATCATGAGACATAGACCTATAATATTTGGTAGATCTTCAGACCAAGTGTCTACTGGAGGAAGGACTAATACTTTGGAGAAGATATTCAAAGTACTATGGTGTTAATAGAATCATAAAAAACACATGATTTCTATAATTTGGAAGGTAATGTATATCATTTGTGTTCTTAGATTAAGAATACCTAAGAAAATGATAATATTGATTCCATGGAATGAATGAAATTTATTTATATTATCCTTTGTAAATATGTTTAAAAAATTATTTTAATATGGATGGAAATAATATTTCTAGATTTAAATAATGTGGATTCGTTTTCCACAAAAGAATAAAAATTTACCATTTTTCTAGGTTTGTAGTGAATTTCATTCGAGACCGTGATAGTGAAACTGATCGATTTTACTCAGTAATGAAATAATGTTTATTAAATAATTTGTTTATATGGGAGTTTAAATGTTATGATGATATTTTTTAATGTGTTGAGTAGGTCAAGAGGGAGTTTGTGGAATTATATAACAACAAGTCAAGAAAATGAAAATGTCAAATATATTGGGGTAACATTAATCAAGGAAATTTGATGGTAAGAAAAATAAAATTCTTTCTAGTAATAAGGGTGGATTTTTTTAGGAAATTCCCAATTATGTTTATAATGTGTTATAAATTTCGTTATCAAGAAAAATATTCTTGGGATAGAAATGATAAAATTAAAGGCCATGGACATAACAATAGTCAAAAACCAATAATAATATTTTTTTTATTTTAATAAGATGTTTCAATATACCTCTTTTTGGTACCCTTGTTTTAATGATCCCCAAATAATGTTTCTCATTCTATTAATGAGTTTTATGTTTCATGAAAAAAATATATAATATAAGAAGGATTGATCAGAAATTTGGATAATTTTTGGAAACACTCACCAGTAAGCATGAATCACGATTGAGGTGGAGTCATCACCATGTATGACTCATCATCAAGATGAAATTATGGCTAAGTCTGGGAAAGACTAATCACTAGTAATAAGTCACCATGAATATGTAATTTTGGATATGTTTGGGAAATAATTATCACCAAGAGATAACTCACCATTAAACCATGAAATTTGTATCAGTGTGGAAAACACTTACCGCCATAGATATGTCTCCATTGAGATAACCTACCTCCCAAGGTTGAGTCCCTTTAATGACTCAGTTACATCAAACTTGGAAATGTATTGAGATGAAGTAATACTATAGACAAGTCATCGTTGACCATGACTTAGCATCAGCCCATGTCACCATAAGATTGTTCTCAAAATTCAATGCAGTCACCAACAATATTTGTGATTATTTTGAATTAAATATTTCTAAGGGATATTTTATTGAAATCAATACAATTGATTATTTTAATTTTTTTCTTACATAATTAATGATATTAATTAAAGTCTATATCAGTTGTCCAATATGATGAGTAGAATATTTGGATGATTCTTCTAACATGATACTATTAAAGGAAGTTATTGTATTGTTTATGAAAAATATATGTATGAAAGAGATAGATATACACAAACATGTAATGTGGGATGAAGATTCACTACAAGAACCTAATGAGTACCACTTGTAGTGATATTACAAGATGAATTTTTACCATTGACAAACTATGGAAGATTGAAGTTCATCTAACATCTAGTTACATCCCATATTCAGATGAAAATTTTTCATAACAGTCTAGTCTACTTAAATTTTTAGAAACATGGATCAATTTTTCTACTCAATCTACATTCAAGGATTCATAAGTTTTTGAACACATAAGAATAGGAAACAATTTCATGTCTACATCTATATGTTATCTATTTGTTTTTGTTATTACATTATTAGTAGTGTGTGTTTACTCTATATTTTAAACATGAAAACTATCTCATAATATTTAGCGGTAACTTACTAGATATCTTATATACTCCCTTTTACACCTATTTTAACATGTTTTGTGGAAGAGGTCATTGTGTCTCCAATGTTTGTTTCATTCCCACAGTTTTTTTGGAAGAGGTCCTATGTGGCATGGAACACTTTTTTACTTTGGTATACCTAATTCAGGTTGTGGATCAATGATTATTTTATATAATCTTCCTGGCAGCATGTGATTTCTAAATGGAGAGGATTTGGTCTCAGCCTGATATAGAATCTATTGTTTTCTTTTGGATATGTATTTTTTTTTTTGGTTTTTTCACTTCATATATTTAAAAATAGGTTTTATTTTAAACTATAAACAAAACTAATATTATGATAGTTATTTTTAATTAATGATTATATAAGTTTCTAATCATTTAAATCTATTTCATATGTTATATTAATATTAATATATTGTTTTAGCTAAGACATAATCAATATTTGAGAAATATTTTAATAGATATAAATTATATAGATCTTCTATTTTGACTTACTCAGATGGTTAAACTTAGTTGGGGGATTTTATTTAAACTGGTTTAGATATAATTTTTTGGGGTACTAAATTCACCCCCTCATAAGATAATCACTTGGACCAACATTTAGTATCAGAGCCACTCAAAATATATTCAATTGGTATTTTAGTTCAATTTTAATGTTGGGAAACTAATATAAATTCTAAATGTAGTTATTTAAATGGATAGTAGACAATAGGGTTCCAATAATAACAAAAATATTTTTATTAATTGAAATAAATATGCTCAATGGAAAATAAAGGTGAAAAATATATATTAAAATCGTCAGTTTTGAAATTTGGTATTCTGTAGATGAAAAAAATGTTTCCTAAGATTTGTAAGTGTACTTGGGGTGATTATATTAAACTTTATTATAATAATAATTTAAAATATATTAATTGACTTTACTATGACTTAGGATATGACGAAATCAATCGGATATCTACTATTAAAACTTTTTTTGAAATTTGGGATACATTAGCTATTTTACCTGAAGTAACTATTAATATTAATGAAATGAGACTAAATAATTATAAAATTAAATATTATAATTTTAAAATGAATCATGATGAGATAATTTATGATATTTATCTTAGCTTCAATGAAATAGTCAATACAATGAGATCCTGGGAAAATCCATTGTTAGATAAAGACCAAATCACGAGACCTTCGAGATGCCTTATAAAGAGATAGACATGGTAATTTCTATTTATAAGGGAATTATATGAAATTATTAAACGACCTATCATGTAATTGATTGGGAATTTGATTATTTATAAAGAAGAGCTTAAGGTCAATCATTAATAGGAAGATGAAACTAAGAAAAAAATCAGTTTCTTTTAAGTCTACCGCATCAAAATAGAAAGACGAGGAAACATTTTATGCTGAAAGATCCAGTGATGATGAATCACCAACTGACAGTTATGATGAATTAGACAATTTGGAATGAATTTTTAAAAAATTCTACACGAACAATTAAATCTACAAGAAACCGAACTTCAAGGTAAAATATGATAATCGAGGAAATTAAATAAAGGAATGGAAAATAGATGACAATAGAAATGATATTAACTATTATGAATATAAGAAAAATGTAAATGTAAAGGGATGATAGTACTAATTTTAAATACAAGAAGAATTATGTAGAAATTTATAAAATCCACATGGAGTGCCTCTGAGGACAACTTTAGTGACTCATACTCAAATAATGAAGATAAACCATATATAGCTAACAAGTTCTTCATGAAAAACAAAATTGAGGTACATGATGTATCTTTCATACCTAATTACAATCACTCTGAAAATTAAAATGATGATGCTATGTATAAATAATAAATTTTTGTTTATTGCAACATGCTTGAGAATACCTAATGATCGTGAAGGAAAATGAAATGTTTTAAAGAAAAAACATGTTTTATATGTTGGGGTTAGAATTGATATTGTAGTAGATAAATAAAATAATGATAAATTGTTGAAGGAAAATAATGGGTTGAGATTGAAAAATGAGAAACTAAAGAAATATTTAGAATGATTTTCAAATGGATGAGAAACTTTTATTCAAATATTTGTAAAAACATTGGTCCTATTAATATTACTAATCTAAGATATCAATATGGATAGAGAAGTGTTTTTAAGCATTATTTTGTTCCGAAGTCCACTTCCAGAAATCATACTACTACTTTTTATTCATGTAGACTGAATAAATTTCTTATTTCAAAAATTTTACAGTCTTATTATAGGAAACCCATTATGAAAATGTGATTTCATATAGCCATAATCACTAACATATTTTGAACCAAGAAAATATTGGTACAAAGACATTTATAGTATAAACTTCAGTTTTTTAGGAACCTTTTTGAAGAGATACTATAGTAATCTATAGTATTTAGGCAACGGATGTTCCAGACATATAAAAAGAGACTACTGAAGCTTTAAGAAACTTTTTAATTTTGAGGGTGATCTTGTCACCTTTGGTGACAATACTAAAGTAATGATCATTATCATTGAAAAAAAATTTAACACTAATTATGTTTTTATTTATAAAGTACTTTTTTATGGTTTAATATATAAAATTCATAGAATTTTACAATTATTTTATGATGGTTTTCATATTAATTTTAATTCATTTCTTATAGTATTTTTATTTCTAAATATACTTTATTATTTACTTATTTGATGATTGGAAATGTATATTATGTTTATCTTGATTCTTTTAATTCTGTAATTGTTTCCTTATTGAGTGACTTTGATAGAAAAATAGTGGCTTTGTAATAGGATACTAGGCCATGGTAAAATTCGCTCACATATAAATCTTACTATGAAAGGGTTAGTCAGGGATATACCAAATCATTAATTTCCAAATTACAATGTATGAAACCCCTGTAAAAAAGGGAAACAATGGAATATATATTTTAAATTAATGAAAGAATCTTTAACTTCCCAACCACTTGAGTTGGGGAAAATGGACATGGTTGGACCATCCAGAGATTCTAGTTTAAATGGGAATCACTATGTTTATGAAATTATAATTTATTTTTATAGGTATACTAGGGTATTTTTTTTATTTTATAAAATATAATATTTTTCTTATGTTACCATTTTTTCTATGTCAATATTAAATCCAAGTGGAATTTGAATTAATACCTTAATAAGTGACCATATTCATGAGTATGATAACCAAGACATTGAATCCTTTTTCTCACAAAATGGATATATTCATAACTTCATTTATCATAGGACACCTCAATATAATTAAGTTTTATAATTAATAAATATAACTCATAAATGGCAAGCTTAGAAAATACTAAATGAATATGACTAGACTATCTACTTCTGGGAAGATTCTATAAACACATAATGTTATATAATCAATACAGTTTTAATTAGACACATCTTAAAGAAAAACTCGCATGAACTTTAATATAATATAAATACTAAGGTTAATTACTTTAGAGTTTTTAGTTTCAAGTTCTTTATTCATAACACTGAGGATAATCTTGAAAGTTTTTCCTACAAAAGTGATGATGTAATTTTCTTTTGTTATTTAACTTTTAGTAAATCCTATAGATTTTTTAATAAAATAACTAAGAATGTGGAAGAGTAAATCCATGTAATGATTGATGAGTTAGATCCACATTAAGCTAATATTCCTTTATAAAACCGTGAGGATTATTTATATATTTTGAACATATATTCCAAACCTTCATCATTTTCGGTAAAACAATTAGAAAAATCACCCTGTTCTGAGGAACATCAAGTCCTTGAACCTAAAAATATAGAGGACCATGAGGTGATCATAACTTATTTTTATAGAAATATTAAGACTATTAAAAACCATCCTTTAGATACCATTTTTGGATACATAGATAGAGTTACAAAAACTAAACCTCCTCTAAGATACCATGTTTAACATCAACCATTCTTTTCTCAACTTGAACATAAGAAATTGAATTATTCAATTAATGATTAATTATAGTCAATGGATATGAAATAATAACTTAACCAATTTGAAACAAATAATTTTTGGGAACTTATTGATTGAACCCAATACACCATGACTATATGTACTAAATGGGTGTTTAGAAAAAAAGGTTGATGAATATGGTATAATAGAATGGAATAAGGCAATGCTAGTTGCACAAGGATATAGTCTCCAAGATGATATATACTATTAAGATACATTTTCACCTGTATCCAAACATGAATCTATTATACTACTTCTTGGCTATGCAGTACATCTATATTTAAAACTATATCAAATGGATGTTAAAAGTTCATTATAAAATGGGTATATAATTGATTTTGTTTTGGTAATAAACCCCTAGATATTAAAATACCCATTTTCCAAATCAAAATTTCAATTAAAAAAGTATTATATGTCTTCAAACAATGTCCTCGAGATGTTTATGATAGGATCAACCCTTTTCTTATTTCAAAAAAATTTCAAAAGGTTTAGATGATCATAAATTATTTATAAAATTCATTTCAAATGATTACTTAGATGTTCAAATTTATATACATGATATTTTTTTGGATCTTGTAAAAATTATTAATGCACTGATTTATAAAAAGGGACGAAAAATGAATTTGAAATGAGTTTAAAGGGTTAATTGAAATTCTTTATTGGTTTTTAAAATTTTCAATATAAATAAATAATTATTTTAAAACCATTTAAATATTATAAGGACCCTTTAAAACATTTTGGTTTTGATAACACTAAGAGGAGTGACACTCCTATGAGTACCACCTATAAATTAACTCTTGATGAGGCTAAGAAATAATTGGATCAAACTAGTTACAGAGGTATGATTCTAAGTATTCTTTACTTAACTGCTATTAAAACTGATATTATGTTTAGTGTGTGTATGTCTTCCCCATTTCAATAAAATACAAAACATTGAAACATAATTACTATAAAATTTATTTTCAATTATCTCAAGTATACAACCAATTTATGATATTTCTATATAAGATGACATAAATTTTACTTAGTTAGTTGTTCAGTTCTAGATATTTTTGGTTGCAAGTTAGATAGAAAAAACCTCTGTAATATTCGATATTTTGGAAAAGTCTCTAGTTTCTTAGTGTAGTAAGAAACATAATTTTTTTGTACTGAATACTGCTGAAGATTAATACATAGCTATAGGTAGTTTTTGTGGTCATATTTTTTAGATGAAACGCATATTTTTATACTATGGATATCAATTCCTACATTTCCCTATATTTTTTACAATAAAAGTGCTATATGAATTTCTAATAACACTGTATCTCACTCTAGAAAAAAACATACTGATAAAAGACACCACAATTTGGGAGTCCATAATCGAAATGGTGATTTGATCTATAAAAACATAGGTAGATAACATCCTCTTGCTAATATATTCACTATGTATTTAAATTATGAGAGATTTAGCTACATAAAATATGAATTAGGTATGATTAATTTTGGGTAAACGTAATTTTCCAGGACACACCACTGAGTTTTACACAAAATTGAGTTTTAACCACCATTATGTTTTACCCATCATTTAGTTTTTCCCACTATTGAGTTTTACACATTATTTATTTTTACCCACCTTTAGTTTTACCTACCATTGGAAACTGCATTCCTTTTTTAGTTTTTTGTTGTTAGTTTTTATGACATCATTTGAAATTTTATAATATTCAATTTTTATTTATTTATTTTTTAATTCAATTAAAATTATATTCTATTTTTCATTTTTCATTTTTCCCAAATTCCTTATTGAAATAATATTTGACACATATCAAATTCCAAAACACTCCCTCTCCCACGCCATTACTCTATTACCTCACCATTAAATTTTTTATCTCATAACCATTGACCATTTCACACCTACATCCAAACCATACAAGATGATCTCCATGGTTAGAATGAAGAGAACCAATAAATATTCTCCAGATGAATCAAATACTTTAAAGAAGCAGAAAGTGGAATATATCCATTTTGTTTCTATTGATCAAGTGAACCCAGATCTTGCGAAGAGAGTAGTTCTGACCAAAAAATAAGTTCAAACTAAATATTGTTCTCAAGAAAGTCATTAGTGATGAAATTTATAGAAGACTAAGGATGGGTGGAATTTTATTCGTCTAATGAGATGCCTTTCTATCCTATGTTTGTGCACAATTTCTACCAGTTCTCTATAATTATTTTTGATGAAGATGAATACTATGAAGGAACTAGGTTAAATGGCCAAAAAGTTTTTCTCCTCAAGGAAATGGGATATTTATCTAAATGTACATCATGGGGTTGTCCCAAAAGACTATTAGGTAATTATTCTAGATAATATAGATGAATTTATTTATGAATATAATTTCATAAAATTAACTGGACATGGGATAGTGTGACTAACTTTTACTATTGATATAGATGGGGAATGACGCCTGATTTTCAAGTATATCAAACATATGATATTTTTTAGGAAGTGTTATTTCTCTAATATTAGGTATTATGATGTTAATATTTAATGTCATATGAAGATATTAGAGAAGGTCAACCTATGTAGATACCACATGACTCACATGATAGAGATTTTCAAGCCTTATTCAAGGTAAAACTGCCTTATTTATCCACAATTTATCACATCCATGCTAGAGTGCAAGGGTCTAGTTGAGCATGGAGAATAAATAGTAGTTAAAAGTGGAGGACGTTTCATTACAAGTGTAATTTATAAAAGGTTATAATTTAGATGGATCCACTTAAAGAAAATGTGTATCAATGATAGTGAAAGAATCTATGATGATTTCAATCTAGTTGATCATCCATATAGACCAAAGAACCTTTTGTATCATGTCTTAGAGCCAGATGAGGTGGTGGAATATTAAAAAGAGTAAGAAAAGTCTAATGCATCAGTTAATAAGGAGGATGCATTTTTTAGTGGATGAAGGATGTGACCCATATCTTCCCTAGAGTTCTCCTACCAATACTAATGGTGCTCCTAGTACACCTAGGTATCTCCATATCCAAGATTGTCTTTTGAAAGAAGGTTGTGTAGAAGAATAAACCAATGTTTCTAGTTAAGGGATGTTGAAAAGAACCTCTAAGTATTCTTAAGAGTATGGAGGTGATTAATAATAATAAAACAAGGAGGAAAATATGTAAATGGGGATGGAGATGGATATGAAGATAGAAGTAATGTATTTTTTGACCAAGATAGTCTCACTGTAAATGTTAGACCTGAGGATTTTGAGATACTGTAGGTACTTATTACTTCTCTAGGTTTAACAAGTGTTTCTATATCTGAAGAGTAACCCACTGAGTTCAAGGAAACGTAGGATATAATTTAGATGAAAAGTTAGCATTAATAAAATCAGATAAATCCCAATGTTTTTATAGTCACCATGTTAATCATACTTTTAATGGTGTTTATAGTGATCCTAAAACTGATGTATAGATGGATGCTGAGTAGAATTTTATTGAATAATCACTTCATGAACAAGAGGAGGTTGAACCTACTGTTACTGTGAAAATAGTGATTGTGAAGAGACTGAATGAGAATTTTCCTACCATTATTGATCCTACAACTGTAGATAAAACCAGTTTTTAGGACCTTGGGTATGTCTTCTATTAGATTTATAGACCCAATTTTTGAGGTTTGGAACAAGTAACCCGACAATTTCAGAATTAGTATGGATATCTCAGATTCAAATGATGACATAATTATTTGTCAAGGTGATATAGATCCTAAGGTATCTTTGGTGGATTAGATTGATTCCATATGGTAATTGAACTAGTTTTCTTATGATGTGCATACACCTACCACTGAAAGAGTTGTTTCTTGAGCCATTTTATATATTCTAATGGATGTTTCTCACCAAAGGTGACTTGGAATCCTTCATAGAATGTATGATTTTTTATTTTTACCCTCTATTAAGAAATAAAGAAACTCATGCCACTATGTTATGTGAATGGGATGCAAGGTATCTATTTGAACTTGTAATACATCATACTTAGCCAACAATGATGCACCATATCCATGAAGTGGAAATACAGAACCTAAGGTCAAAAAATTAGTTGGAATCCTTGAGATCCCTAGAAGATGACATGAAGTCTTCATTTTTAGATTCCATGGTAGATTTTATAGAGTGTATATAGAACCTTAATTCTATAACTTCTTTATCTAGTTCTCCACATCCCACTTTTTATGTTTAGTTTATTAGGATAGTTTTATGAGAATATCTTTTTGGTGTGTTAGTTAATTCACCCGCCATCCCTCATGAGTGTTTATGGAAAAATGGGCATAAAATTTACAGGTCCATGTGATTTTTATGAATTATATAAAGGATATAAAATATAAAAAAGAGAAAATAATAAAATCAATAAATTATTATATGTATAGTATTTATACTATGAATTATTTGAAAACTCATTTCAAGTTATTACCTGAAAATATATGACTTCCTCATATTAGTCAATTCATTAAATAAAAATTGAATTAGTTGAAGGTAATGATCCCGATGCTTAAGTGTTTTATAGAGGAGAAAAATTATTTATTGAGTTCTATCAAAATGTGAGGAAACATAATTATTTACTCCCTAAATATGATGAATCCCTTTTTTCATGTTATTTGAATTTCTATTGTAGCCTAAGATTCCATTCTAGTCATTGCCCATCTAACACCTCCAAGTTCTGATCTAGTGTTCTTTAGGACTGGTGTCACCAAAGATCCTAATGCTCCATTTATATCATATTTTAATTATTTTAGTTTAACTCTGAGAGAGAGAGAGTCTACAATTATAGATACCCCTTTTCTTACTGATGTCCCTACAGACACCCTTCAAGGTCCCTAAGCCACAAAAGTTGATCCTTCTACTTCAGAAAAAGGTAATGGAAAAGCTCCCATTGATCCTTCTACCCATCACCAAGGAATTTATATTAACAATTTAATCTTTGATATGGGTATTTTCAAATGACTATTTGTTGTATATTTTCTTTATGCTTCACACTATTTTTATTAGAACCTCTATTATACTATTATTCTATTTCTATGTATATCCTATTTCATTCTTAGTTTTTGATGATCCCAATTGGGGTAGAGTTCATATATGGTATTTATTTTAATCCATTTATAGTAATATTCTTTTGATTCCATTATTTTTCGATAATTTTGATACCATGTGTATTTAATTTTACATATCACTGATTTTTTTCTTTCTTTCAATCTTAGACATCATTTCAGTTTTAAGATGAACCTATTTTAAAATCTCAATTTATTTTATTTATGTATTAAAATATTCCAGGAATTATAATCATAAAAGGTAACATTTTTGGAACCCTTGTTTTAATGATCACCAAATCATTTTTCTTATTCTATTAAAAACCTGTATGTGATATGAAAAAATTTATAATAAAAGGAATATATGAAATAAATTTGAATAAGTACTGAAAACACTCAACCCAATCCATGAATCATTGTTGAGGTTGAGTCACTTCTATAAATGACTCAACAGGAAGATAATAATCTAGATAAGTATATGAAAGACCCACCATTAGTAATAAGTCTCAATCATGTTGAAATTTTGACTATGTATGAGAAAGAATTACCACTTGTAGATGACTCACTATTGAACAAATAAATTCGGTTAGGATTTGAAAACACCAACCACTTGAGAGAAGTAAATGATGAGATGACCTACTATGAGAGGATGAATCACCATTAGAACACATTCACCTCTGAATTTTCATAAGTGTTGAGATAACCTACTACCAGAGATGAGCCACTATTGAGAATAAATAACTACCAGCATAAGTCCACTCCAGAGTTGTCTCAATGTTAAAAGGAGTCATTGCCACTATTTATTATTATTTTTAATTAATAAATCATAATGGCTATATTATCGAATTTAATCATGTGGATTATTTTAATTGTTATTCATAAAAATATTATAGAGATTCTTGAATGTATGTTTTAGTTGTCCAGTACAAAGAGGAGAGGATCCTAATCATTCTTCCTACAAGCTACCATTAACAGAATTAATAGTCTCCCTTGTATAATGATATGAATTATATAGAGTTATATACAAATACACCTAAAGTGAATAGAAGACACATTGAATGAACCTAAAGAGTTCCACATGATGAGATATTACATGAATAATTCTAACTTATAACCAACTATGGATGATTGAACATCATTAAACATCAAGTTCCTTCCTATAGTCAGAACAAAAGAGTTCATGACACTCTATTCTACTAGAATCTTCCAAAACACCACTCAATATTCTACTAAATATAAATTCAATAAGTCACAAGTTTTAAAGAACATCATTTAAAGAAACTATAACATATTCACATATTTATTTTATCTCCATGTTTACTATTATTACATTACAAGAAGTTTGTGTTTACTTTATATTTTAAACACATACTCTGACTCTTGAGCTTTAACATGAAGATACATAATATCATATCTACTCACTATAATACATTATTTCACACATGTTATAGAATATGACCTTGAGTGGCTTGTGATTGTTTTATTCCCAAAGTTTTTCTGGAAGAAGTCATGCACGTACCATACAACTTGTTTGTTGTTTTATACCCAATCCATGTTATGGATGAAATATTATTTTATATAATCTACTTAGTATAGGGTGACTTCCAAGTGGAAAGGATTAGATTTGGTTTTGAGAATAATCCTTTTGTTTTCCTTCAGCTATGCATTTCATTATTTTGTTTCTATTCAATGATTTTGAAAAATAATTTTTTTAAACTCTAAACAAAACCAATAATTTGATAGTTAGTCGCTGTTAATATAAGGTTTTGATCAAGTAAATCTATTTCAAAATTTAATATAATTTAAATATTTTTTTTAGCTGAGACTTAATAAATCATAGATAAATCTTTTAAAAGATCATAATGTATATCGATCTTCTATTTCAATTAACCAAACTATTTTAATTTAATTGGGGGATTTTATTTAATCCTATTTTAGAAAGAACTTTTTATTGGGTACTCAATTCACCACACTCTTGAGATACTCACTGAGACAAAAACTAATGTGTGTCCAAAGAAAATATTGAAGGACATAAATCCTCAAGAACAAAATAAAAAGGGTTTGGAAGATTCATTGGTGACTGCCTTGATAAATCATGGACAATCAAATGAAGTGGTGATATGCACATTGATTGTTTATTTAGATTCTGATAATGTAATTTTTGATTAAGAATTTATGAATTATTTTTATTTTATTTTTAAAAAAATTTAGTATAATTGAAACATCAATTAAAATAAGGGATATATAAATTTTAGATAAAACGGATAGTGGAAGTATTAATGTAATAATGATTTATGAGAAACATCCTATCATTACATATGTAGTGTTTTTTCATAAACATATTGTTTTCTTAAAATTAGAGGATATTTATGCCATTATAGTCATGGATTGAATTTCAATTTATCTTGTTAAGATATATTACAAAGATAAAGAAGTAATAATAAATTATTAGAGTGATTTTCAATTTGTATATAATAATAAGTTCATGCATGTGATTACCTATCATGGGGATAAAAAATTGACTAAATATGGATGTGAAATTTATCTTTAAAATGTTACTAAAATGTAGGGAACTTTTTACATCATGGATTTTCTAACAGTAAATTAATTTATGGATGATTTTAATATTTTTATTTATATTTGAGAATTTTTGTTAACCATTTAATTGTTAGCAATGCAAAAAAAATATCCAAACCTCATTATTGAATGTTTCATATAAAGATATTGTTGTTTAAAAGAAAATTAGATGAATTACTTGATAAGGGTTTCATTCTCTATAACACTTCACCTTAGAGTGATCTTATTTATGTAAAAAATAATTTTTTTATGGGTATTTTTATTCATTATAGATCACTTAGTAACCTTGAGGGTAAGAACAAGTATCTGTTTCCTCATAACGATGATTTATTTGACCAGATCCTAGATGATCATAATTTTCCATGATTGACCTCAAATATTGATACCATATGCCAAATGTTAAAGAATAAGACATTCTAAGGACAATGTTTCTCACTAGGTATGACCATTATGAGTCCGTGGTCATGCATTTTATGTTGCAAAATTTTCTAGCTATATTTATGGATCTTATAAATAGTGTTTTTGTGCGTTTTTGATAATATTTTTCATTATGAATATTAATGATATTTCTGTATATTCTAACATTTACAAGATCATAAGAAATATATAAGGATTTTTATATAAACCAGAATATAAATTAAATTACACGGGAATTTATGTAAATATTAATTTTAGTCACATAAAATTTCACTTGTTGGGAATATTGTAACTATAGATAGAATAAAAGTTTATACTACTAAAAATAATGTGGCCAAAGAGTGGTCAATACCCTTTAATATCATCAAGTTTCAATATTTTCTTTTATTAATGGGTTACTACTGATGTTCTTTTGAAAATTTTGCTCAATTTTCTAACTCGTTAACCAAGATAACATGAAATAAGGTTAAATTCTACCACTTAATTAAATTTGTTAATATTTATTAGAAATTAAAAATAAAAATAGTTAATAATATAAGTTATATTTTCTATATAGAAATAGAGAGTTTTTTATTTATTGTAATAATTCATTTAAAGGCCTTGGTTGTTTCCTAAATAAGATGACTGACTAATTGCCTATGGTTCAAGATAAGTGAAAATCCATGATCATAATTACCTAGTGAATGAGATTTAGATTGTTACAATAATATATTTTTTTATTTGGATGAATCATTTATATGTGGTGAAATATGAATAATATATGGACCATAAAATTTCTATGTATATATTCATTCAATAAGAGTTGAATGTGGGGTATATAAGGTGGTTAAAATAGATAGAGGATTATGATTTCATGATTTAGTATCACAAAGTTAAATCAAAACATTTATATGTTTCATTGATTCGAAAGTGTATTATATCAATTTCCATGATATGTTTGTAAATAGATACTTACTTTATGATTTAATGAATCTAATATTTAATTAATTTATTTGGAAACCAACTACCTTTAGATTCCTATATTAGTATAATCAATCCTCCTAGAATTATTTGAGAAGGATCATAGAGAAGATTATGGCTTGTATGAAATGAAATAATTTATTTATAATTGTACGTTTCTTTTTTTTAACATTGATGAGGAATGTTTTATAATATTCTATAGAGGTAGTGTGTTCTATGTGATTCCATGATAATAAAGCAATTTATGAGCAAGGCATACAACTATATATTTTTCTATTAATTATGGTTATACTAATATATACAAATACCATAAGGAAACTTATTGGTAGGAATAAATGAAGAAAGATATTTTTTATTTTACCATGAATCATTAAACTTGTGAATTGGATAAAGCTGAACAACAACTACCAATGGAGATGATTCATCAATTTTTAGTACTTGAGTGGAAATTATAAAATATATCCATGGATTTTATGGAATTATTACCAATGAAATAATGTTGTTATAATGAGATTTGATTTATTATTGATCATTTGACTAAATATATTAATATTTATCTGATTCAATATATTATATCCTTATATCCTCTTACAAGACTATCAAAAAAATAGTTAGCTTACTTGGAGTTTCCCACTCAATTGTATCTGATCATGAAAAAATATTGGAATCATGTTTTTGTAAATTTCATCAATATTCATTGGGTTATGAGTTAAATTATATTAAAAAATTTGAATTTTATTTTGGTGTAAATTCATTTTGAATAATTTAGCATTTGTAGGATATGCTTTGAGTTTTCCCATTGGTTTTCAAAGGAAGTTTGGATCAATTTCTTTCATTAGTAAAATTTACATATAATATTTTTTTATCATTATATTATATTTATCACACCATTTTAGTAATTATATGTAAATTAGTGGCGAACTAAAACATATTAGATAAATTTTGGTGAGATAATGTTTTCAGGACTCGAATTACTATAATAGATATTTGATAAAGTAAAGATAATTCAACACTACATGAGGGTAGATCAAAGATGGTGGAATATTTATAAAGAAAACCATATGAAAGATCTCTTATTTTATTTTGGGGATCATACATTTCATAAAATATTTTTATGAAATGTTTTTATTAATTTTTGTTGGATAGTAAAATTGTGTCCATAGTTTGTTGGTGCATTTGAGATTATAGTGAAAATGTGGAAAATTTCTATCGGAGTATCTTTAACATTGATTTTATTTCAGGTAAATGACTTATTTCTTGTTTTTTTAATAATGAAACTTTCACTAAATGTATCTAATATTTTTATCCAACAAGTAGTTCATTTGAAGGAATATTTTTCTTAAAAAAATAGGTTTTATATTATTATTTTTAGAGAGAGGGTGTTGTGTAATAAAGTATCTCATATGGTTAAATATTTATATAAGAACGATATGATGGAATAAGCATTATATGAATTTAAATAATATAGGATGGAATAATATCCTTTTTATGTAATGAATTAAATTGCAAGGACACAATTTCATTAAGAGGGGAAGAGTGTGATAACCAAGTTAATGTTAATAAGAAATAAATTTATTTTCCAATTAATATTCATGATTATAGTTTATGTAGTTTATTCACTATAATAATTTAAATTAATTTGTCAATCGAAAAAGAAACAGATTTATTCTTAATAATGTTTTTCGATGAATTATACAATTTTATTTAAAATATAATTTTTTTAATTTTTTAACATTAATTTGGATAAATGAGAATTATTTTTAATATCATAATATAAAAATTATATTAGAGGATTTTTTGTATTTTTCCCAAAATTTTTATTTTTTGATGAATAAGGAGAATATTATTTTATAAATATCGTAAATTTTATGAAATTATTATAATTTGAAAATGAATTAAAAATATATTAAAAAATTTTCTTTATGAAAAATCTATTTATTGAGTAAAATAAATCATTTAGAAGTATTAGGTTGAATATGGATACCCATTCTTGAATTTTGGGATCCTAAGTTATCTTTTAATCTAATTAAAATATATTTTTCATTATTTTCATTTAATTGTGTAGTGGGAACGTTCCATTAAATATTCCCTAGAATTAATGTTTTATAACCTTCAATTTTTAAATAATGAACTTAAAAAAATTGTGAGAACAATAATTATTATTGATTTTTTGAGAAATCATTTTTATGATTAAAAATATATTTTTCAATTTTTTTTTTACATTTTATGAAATTACATTAAAATTAATTTTACAAGTTATAGAACGTTCTTATATAAAATAGATTCTATATTTGGATTTATAATATTTTTATATTTTAATTATGATAATATAATTTTCATTCATACTAAATAGTTACTATAGTTAATGTTTTTCACCATAGTAAATGTTAACAAGGGGGTTAAACTAATAGATAAGGATTAAATTATCTCTAAAACACCTAAATAAGATTTTATGAGTGTACTTAGATAATAAATTATCCACCTTTAAAATTTTAATAAATTTTTGGCACTTTACATGATAACTAATTTTTTTATATTTTAATGTTCTTAATATTATAAGGGTTTTACCCCACTCACTTATGAAATAGATCATCCTCTCCTTACTTATCAACATACATTCATCACTCTATCTGAACCAATATCTACCTAAATAGATCCCTAAATATAATTCCCACATACTAGAGATTGTATTTTCATTGAAAGTCGAATACTTGATGGATGGAGGTGTAATCCAAATGAAAATATCCAAGGAGGAGGTGTATATCTTAAAACAATTACTAAATGCTTATTTCTATTTATATCTACATGAAAAATATTATTAAAATAATAGTATTTTTAAATAAGTATTTTTAATATTATAAAATTTTATTATTTTAATGCAGCTGCTATTTTTTTACAACCATTCCATTTAATGGGAGATGAAAACATTTCTCATGCAAAAGTAGAGACTCTCATCTCCTGGAAGAAATGTATTTTATTTCTCATCACCACCTCCAATGGATGGTCATAAATATAGATTTTATGTATATATATGATATTTATATAATAATGATCAATTTTTAATGAAAACATACTATCATCATTCTTACACTTTCATCTCTTGTAAAATGGAAATGTCTCTCATGCATACATGTGGACTAACGTATCCATGAACCACATATTTAGATAATAATTTACAACTTACATGGATAATAATAAGGTTGAATTTAATGAATAAATAAGAAATTTATAATATTATTATTATTTGAAATGTTAAAAATATACCTAATTTATTTTAGTTTTATCCATTAGAAACAATAAACTACTAAACATGTGTTCATGCGGACTACCTTTTCTTTGAAATGATGAATTCTATAATTCATGAATACCATAAAATGTTGTTTTAAAAGTATATTTAATATATAAACATTATTATTATAAACTTTTTACATTAAAAATATTATGTAACCATAACCACCTTCTCCACAATGAATGTATCGATGTTATTTTTGATATTATGAAATGAATGACCTCAAAATGTCGGGAGTATGATTAATCAATTTTGTAACTAAATAAGAGATTAATATAAAAGTAAAAAACTAATAAAAATAATTGAATAAATATTAAAATGGTTACAAATAATATAGATAAGTGATATAATTTAATTATTTATGAATTTAAAATATGTACATCATGAGTTGAGTCTCAAGGTAAGAGATTTTTTTGAAACCATGTATTAAAAGATTTAATTTTTTTTCATCCATATCCTTGATCCTTAAATTTTTTTAAAATATTATTATTTATAAATAGAATATTCAGGAATATAATTTTAAATTAATTTTTTATTATTTACCAAATTATAGAAATTAATTTTATTAATTATTATCTTATGGGTTATGTTACCATTATTTAAAAAAGTGTGAAAAAGGTTTTTTAAATATTTAACACACAATAACATTTTTTTGTTATTATGCCTATCATTTAATATAAATATTCCTATATAATTCTCACTATTTTAAAAAAATATATATGATTACCATTGTTTTTAGATATTTTAGAATTCAAATATTATCAATGTAAAGGGATATTTCTTCTCATTTTTATGAAATAAATTGATGTTTCATTAATTATGGGATAATATTCATATTGCAATGAATTTTATAAAGAATTTTTTTTTATTTTATGCATTATATTCATGTAATGATTGTTGGATATTGTTTATGATGACCAGATGGCCCAATATAGCACTCTAATGCATTGTGTAATGATATATTCTCCAATTGGAGACACAATGAAGTCATCCTGGAAGTTATTACTTTAAAAGAGTGATTGTAAGAGTTATATAATGATAATTTATAAAGTTACATATAATATTTTTTATTATTTAAAATGGGAATTTATTGGAATATTTTGACTCCAAAAGGTAAAGAAATGATCTTATAATTTAAATAATTTCTACGAAATTTTTTGATACATTTACTGTTTTCAAGGAAGGTTTTTATATCAACAATGAAACATTCATGATTATGAATACTAATTTATTATTTATATAAACAATTTTCTGCAAAAAAATGAATATAATATTTATTTCATGATTGAGTAAATAATTATTTGAAAAAAAAATTACATTGTTAATGGAAGACTTATATATATATATTTAGTATGTTTCAAATGAGATAATGAGTTTAATTCATTTTTATATCAATTATTATGATTTGATTCACTCACCCCAAATTATTTAATGTTATTCAATGGTCGTAAGGATATTTATGAAATTCAAAAATTTTAATTGTGACACATTTTTTATGAAGAACAAGTTTCATAAGGAAATAAGAGTTTAAACATAAGAACCAATTTTTTAGTAAAAATGTCCACTATGTAGAAGTGTTGATTTTTTATATATTTGTTTTCTTAATTATATAAAACTCTAAACCTAAAAGATCCTAAAAATGTAATAAAATGAAACACTTTTGAAAAATCATATAATTATTTGTTAATTATGATATTGGTTGTTGTATCTTATGAGTAAAATATTAGCTGTATAATACTGATCTTTAGTCCTTGATGACCTATCATAAGTTGAAAAAAACCAAGGAATTATGGATTCACTATATGGACTCCCTTTTTATGTATCCCCATTAAATTATATTGTATTATCCTCTTTATCTTGCTACGATGGTGTAAGAGGTTCCCTCTATAAAATTATAAGATCAATATCACCTTATTTTATAGCATTTATTTCCTTAAGGTATATAAAAACAACTTAAACATATCTATCCATGATTATATGAATAGTTATACAATATCTATCATCTTTCAAGAAGGAATTATACATAAAATTTGTTTAAATATGACCTTTTCTAGAGTAATTGGAAAACAATACACCCATGATTCAAAATCAATATGTTTTTTAAACCTATAATCAACATTATTTAAAATCAAAATATACTTATATAGTTGATCTAGTAGGTCAATCATAATGTATTAGTGACAGTATATGGGATAGGAAATAATAATCAAACGTTAGTTAGATGATAGAATTCAAAAAATAGAATTTCTAATGATCTTGATGATAACTAGTTTCTAGAATAGTAGAGGTAGACAATAGACATTGATCCATATAGTGGTTGAAGGGTAATATAAATTTATATGGAAGTTGAAACCCCACATTAAAAGGCATAATAAGAAAAATTGTACAACTTTTAAAACCCTTGATTATATAGAAACTAGATGGTTTTAATTTTAGAAGGGAACCAGACTATGTATGGTGTTTAATAAGTGAAATTATATATAAAATTTCAGTCCCTATTTATCCTTTATGAATCTATAAAATAGAACAAAAAATACTTATATTGGGGAAATCATGTATCGAGAGTGGTTACAGATAGAGATGAATCATTTACAACTTCCAATCATGAAAGAGGATAGAGAAACTGGCTATTTTTTGTTAATATGACTCTAGGGCCAGGTATGATTTTAGGAAACTATTAGAGTATATATATATTTGAATAATGAAGGGGATATTGATGATAGTTGGTATGATTTGAAGAATCCTACATGGTGAAACCCTCCCCTAAAGTGGGGTATGGGCTGAAGGGAGATCTATGATTAGTTGTGTCATTAAGGTTCTAATAAACAGTGAGAGAAATTGTGTTTTCCTTCCACATACTATGTTATGTTTTCTTATAATAAATCCTTGACTTATGCTTATAATGTTTCATTATTATAAATTTGTAACATTTCTATGAAACGTTATTATGTCAAGATCTACGCTTTTCTCATCCTCATGTTTTTATATAGATCCATATAATATTCTATGACTTATTATTAATTTATTTTTTTTATTTCATTGGAATTATTAGGATTTTTTACTGATTATTTTTTTGATGTATATCCATAGGAGAAAATATGTACAAATAATATTATTATTATTTAAATGTATGTGATATATTTTGAGAAATTAAAATAATAATAATGTCATTCTATGTGATACTATTTTAGATGGGAATAATTTTATAATTAATTAAACCTAATGATTCTAAGATGTGTAATATTATGTGAGTTTATCAAAAAATTATGTAACAAATATTTGGGTGAATTAGGTATCATCATATTTTTTTCATATAAAAAATTAATTAATTTTAGAATGGGTGTAAATAGAAAATTAAACATTTGATTATCTTAGGGGGATTCATATGTTAATTTATATTTATACATAGTCACTAATTTATCGAAATGTATATTTTTCCATCAATTATTAATTAACTTATGTTTTTTTTCTCATTTTTATTGTTTTTTTGAAAATGATTGTATATAGGTAGAACCGATCTAATATCAAATGACATAACAATATGAAATGATTATCCAAAATAATTCCAAATGATATGGGAAATTGATTGTTAAAACCTCAAAAAATATATTCCACCGAACATTTTTTTCCATTTAAAAAAATGCGCATTTAGATTAAGTGATAATAGAACAATATGGCATGCATCGAAGAAACATATAGCACAATGAAAAATATTTTCAAAGCAAGAACCCAGCCTAAGATCAGACCCTACCAAAATGAAAATAAGTGAACACACTAGGCCCCAAGAACACATCCCATCACCACTCTGTACATGCACTTGTCACCCATCCCATCACCACTCAGATAGTAGTGCCCACATCCAAAGCCAATACCATGATGAAATCTAGGATAACCCCATAGATGATATCCAAAACACAAAAAATAATTAGAGCACACAACATCGAATCCACCGACACCTAGGAAGCAACACCAACATGACTGATGCAACACTACGGGAAAAAGCAAGACCCCCATAGTAGAACCACCATATTAGGAGCCACTAACACTATATTAAATCAAAAAAGATACATTTTAACCAGAAAAAAGTGGAATCTAACTTGCAAGGAAAATGAAAAAATATAGAGGAGGATCATCTATAGGTATAACCAATCCCAAAAAAGAAAAACAGATCATCATTAAGAAAAACAACAATAAATCAGCGGTGAAAGATAACCATAATGCTAAAATCATTCAAGGATAAATATTGATGCATGTGAATGATGAAATGGTCTTTGTAAAAAAATCTACAAATACAGTACTCTGGGGAGGAAAAATGAGATGACGATCCGTGCTTGAGTCTATGTCTGGACTCAAAGAAGGATAAGAACACCACCACAGAATAGAAAACCTACATAAAAACCACAGAACAAGACAAAAGGGTTGAGAGGGGAAATTACAAGGGGATTCCACCAGTTCTAAGAATTATTGAGGTATCCATCTACAATAATATATTGATATGGGAAAAAGATGATTACCCTGCCATATAATGACTCCAATGAATGAATCGGATGAGGGATCGATGATGACTATTGAGAATAACCAGAACCCCATCCACTGAACGCTCAACCCAAACTTTCTGAATATTATTGGAATCTAGAAGGAGGAGATGAAGAAATATTTGGAAATAGATATGGGCACTAATATCTATCACCTTTGGGATCAAGGGAAATCCTATAGGGAAATAAAAATTATTTATTTAAACCTTTAAGAGAGAAAACCCCATATTCAATTAATATATTTTGGAATCTATTAAATATATATTAAGGGATTTATATGTCATAAATGTAATTTTATATAATTAATTTTTCCAAGAAAGAGAGGGTTGGTCTAGCTATGTATATTTTTTTGTAGAAATTGATCAATGAATAATGGATTCATTAATACTTTAATTAAAAAAGGAGTTCAAGATATATTATAATGAATAAATTATTACATATATGATTAATTTTATCATGGATATATATAACCCTATTTTTTGGTCAAACTTATAAAAAATTGACAGATTCTTTGATGGTTTTAAAATAAAAATATGAAAATATATTGAAATTATTGAATTTGATAGTTTTGAATAAGTGGTTTAATTTTATCAAATATTTAAATTGTATTTAGAGAGTCATAATGGGATCATGTACCTATTAATATGAATAAAATAAAAGAGTTTCATATTGAAGGGTATATTGAGAGAGTTTAATGAGGTTAAAAGATCCAACTACCAATATGTTACCATTATTGGAAGAAGAACCAAGAGAACAAACATAACAAAGCTATGAAATATTTCATGTATAGAATAATAGGGAATCAAGAATATGATTTTAAATGTTTCATAAAGGATAATTAATTCCCACAACCACATAATCCATCAAATCAAGAAAGATATTATCCTAAAACTAACATTAAGGTAGATTAATAATTTATTGTAACTAAGCACAAATATTATCTAGTTGTGAATGAAAAGTATATTTTTTTTGGTTTGATTAATTACTAAAAATTTAAAAGTTTTCTATACGTATTGATTTTCCCCTTTAAAGTATTTAAGATGACATATTTATCAAAATACATAATAATAAATTTAATACATGGTGAATGTATATATGTTCCATAATTTAAATTTATGGTATTATTTTTCTAAAATATACCATCATTATTTATTTCCAAAAACACAATGCTATATTGAGAATGTAATTACTGTCATTATATCAATTACATATCATGTAATAAGAATAATAAATGTCATTCAGTATCCTAAAACAACCCACAATACTATATAAATGGATAGATGACTGTGAATAAAATTTCACAACTCATTTTTATGAATGGTTCTAGATACCCAATGAAGAAGCATATCATAAATAAATATCTGATTTTTAGGGAAAGTTTAACCATGAATACAAAAATATATTCATGGAATTTAATAACTTATTTCCAAAAGTATTTTTTTTTCTAATATTTTGATTAATATTTCTAAATAGAACTAATAACAAGAATGTTGACAATATCAAAGCATCCCTATAGAGTTATCATGATAAATATAATATAATTAAATAAAAAACTACAAGAGATTTTAATAAAACTACAAGAGAAATTCTAAAAAATAATTTTTCCCACCCGGTTCAACATATTGTGGTGAATTACATATCTTTATCAATAACATGTATGGGTCAATAAATATTTTAATTATTTACCTTGATATATAAATGGACACTATAAGGAATAAGTATCCTTTACCCCAGAAATATGAATTTTTATGATCACATTCATGGATTGGAGTACTTATTATAAATTAAAATTATTTAATTATATAATTAAATAATGGTTAAAATCAAATAATTTAAAAATAAATTATTTAATATCAGATGTTATAATTTTTAGCTCTTCTTGATTTTATTTAAAAATACAAACCACTATAAATATTTATGAAACTAGTGAGTAGATTATGTAGACACAATAATCTTCATTTTTGTGGCATTATACATTTATGAAATTATAATACACTACAACATAAATAAGAACATGAATAATATTTACGAATTGTACTGATAAATATAATAATGAATAATTGTTTTTTTAAAATTTACTATATATGATTTCAGGATGAAGTAAGTGAAATTTATGGAGAATTCCATCAGTAACAAGGGAATTTATATGTATCATTAAAATGTAAAAGTTATTGAATAATAGACCAAAAAACAACTATTGTTTATATATATAGTTATATTACGTTATCTACATAATAAAAATAATTGTTGATAAATATTTCATGATTTTACTAAAAAATTAATATGTTAACATGAGAGGTATTAATTTTTTTTGGACCAAATATTAAGAATAAATATTCATGTAACTCAATAATATGCTGTTCATTAGAATTTTACTGACATTAAATATATTATATAATTCATTATGATATAAACTGATGAAATTATAAAGGTACTGGGTTGAATTCTTATTCAAAATTATTGAATGGTTGCATTGTCCTCACAAAACATAATGACACATGAGAAAAATTATATGAAAAAAAAAAGAATTGGAGTTATCCATAATGACCTTTTCATTGATATAAAGATAGAGTGTGTATTTTTATAGAAATGTGATATATATACTAATAAAGAAATTTAAATGTTTATTTCCATAAAATGGATACCAATATGAATTAATGAATATGAATATAGTTTATCAAGGACTATGATTTCTCAATATATTAATATCACAGGAAGGATAATTTGGTCAATGATTATCTTTATAGAAATGAAAATCCCAATCTATCCATGATAAGGGTTAAAAGGAAAGAAATATTTATGGATATATAAAGGATAGATATATAAATCTTATATTCAATGATAATATCCCAAAATTACTAAATAATTTTACAACTACATATCCAAAAGAAAAACTAGGAGTGAAATTAAAAAATTGAAAAATAATTTACATAACATAAATAAAGATGGATTTATCTAATTTATAAATTTATTAGGGGTCCCATTAAAAAAATATTTAAATGTTGAGATCTTTTATGGTGTGCATAACTTATATTTATCAGTATAACCATGATGTAGAAAGATGAATCATTTTCATCGTGATAACTTTTTATGGTATAATATGTAGAAGTATATTTTAAAATATAACTTAATGTACATGATATACGAAAAAGTTAAGGAATTGAGTTAAAATTAAAAGGTTATATTTAACCATTACCTATATTATCATGGAATTGGGGAAAATTTAACATAGATTTTTCCAAAGTAACACAAAAGCCTCTAAGTGAAATTGTTCAATATCAGTTAGGTTTTATTAACAAGAAATATTTATTTATGTCAAAACCATTAATGATATTTTCTCATTTGATCAAATTTAAAATGTATATATCAATAAATCATTGAGTATATAAGGGATACATGAAGTAGATATGTCTTTATTTTACAAACAATAAAATATTTTGTCACCATTTTTTCTCCAATAGACCACATAATCACCACAAGCTAGTATAAATGTCACTGGTAGATAAAAATACTTAAATAATAAATATAAGAATTCATAATTATAATATTTATAAAAAATATTTCATCACTTATATACCAATAACCAATCGGTTTTAGTGTTTTAAAAATTAAGAAATATAAAAGCACTAATTATATCTACTAAATAGGAATTTTCCAACTAAGATAAACTATTTAGATGAAACATATGTTTCACTAAAGGATAAAACTCTATAACAATATATTTAAATTTATAGTTGTCCCTACTCATCCTTATTCCAAAAAAATCAATTAAAAATGTGGGGTGAGCATACAACACTCACTAAGAGGCATAAAAGGAAAATAAATCCAATTTTTCCATTTAAATAATTTAAAACCCTTAAAAATTAATCCATTTAAATATTTTTCCCATATAAAAAAAATTAATCACTAAAACAGTATTGTTTCTAATATTATCCATAAAATGGTCTATAATGATATTATGAAAGGATAAAAGGAATACATATGAATTTTAAAAAAAGTCCTTCAAAAAAATATTAAACCCTTTAAATAAAAAATTATACTTTTGAAGAGATTATAAGAATTCCGTTATTCATGAAATAAACATACTATTTCATAAAATCAAAATATTTCAATTAAAATGATTCTAAAGCATAGAAAATCCATCATCGACTCATACAAAATCACATAAAATTATATATATGATGAATGAGAAAAAATCAGGGAACATGCTCATGTATGAGATTCCAATTTTGATTATATTTATTGTGAAGAAATATTTATTCATATTGTCACAATAAATCATGGAAGAGGTAATTAACTTTGAGCCAATAAGTTGTGATCTCATGAGATACCACACATTACCTAATGTATTGGAAGGCTATAACAAAGCCAATTATCATCATATTTAACTTCTAATAGCCATAACACGAATTAAATTCATAAGGCCTACATTTCATCTGTAAATAAATAAAAATCATTGAAACAGAAATTACAACCCATAAACATAATATTTTTTTGGTAAAAAAAATTAAAATCAATTCAAAATAATGTATTAACCAAAATTTGAATATTGTAAAAGACAAAATTATTTGGAAAATTCATAATTATCACTTTGAGAGAAACATTATAATTAACTATTTTGAGTCTTAAAAGTAGAGGATTTGAAGAAAACAATACCTTTCCTTAAGTATAATTATATAATTAATTAACCCATAATGTACCACTATGTTGAAGAACCCCTAGGGTATATTTATTTTGGATGAATTTAGAAAAATAAGTATAATGGTTCTAGATAAAGATATATAGTGTAATATCTGAATATTTTTAATAATGATCACAATAAACAAGATACAAAACACCAAGATCAAACGAACCACGAAATATTATAATAAGACTGTTATAACCTATAAATTGAATTAATGGGTATAAATAGGATAAATTTAATTATTATTTATATGTATAAAGGTGGCACTCAATTCAAATATATCAATTAATTGATAGAAAATAATCAATCAATTTTTTGTAATTTTCTTTTATTATCAAAAAATATTTATCTTCAAAAATTGTTTATTTCACATTATATTAATTTTTAGAAAGTTTATAGAATTTATTTTATAAAATAAACATCATTTTTTAAATCTAAATTTCAAATTTTTATTAGGTTGATATTTTGGTATTTATCAAAAAAGATTGTTTCTTCACTTAATAGTGAAAAATAATTTTTTTTTGTAAAACTATCTCTTATTTTCATTAAATAAAGTAATTTATAATTTCAATTTGATAATTAATTAAAATAATATTACTCTAATTATAAATTATATCATTAATTATAGAGTAATTATCATTATACCTTGTTTTGGTATAAGTTCATTTTTTCGATGAAATATATATTTATAAAAAAAATTGTTTTTAGTGATATTTTTCATTTTAATCTAAAATTAATTCCAAAACATCTATAAATTTATGCATGAAACATTATACTTATAATTTAAATTAAGATGTTAAATTTTTGTAAATTGGACCCTTTTATTTTTATGTTTTATAAATACATATCATGGTAAAATTTATCACATCAATAAAGAGTAAAATCAGGTAATAAATGGTAAAACTATATGGTAAAACATTAAAATAAAAATAAAACCATCCATTATCATATTTTATGATTTATTTTTGAAAAAAATTATTTTAAAGGAGATAAATAATGTATTTCAAAAATTTATTCTGAAATTTTGGGATCTAAAGCATAACTTTCATCAAGATAAGTTATATTTTAGGAAAATTAAAATTTATTTCCGTTTCTTTACATTTTACATCATTATTGGAAGATTAAATTTGGTTTTAAATTCATAAAAAATTATAAAAAAAATCAATTTTATTAGTTAATAAATTTTTTATCAAAACCAATTTATTAGATTATTTCAAGGTGGAACAATTTTTACTCTAAAATAATAAATTTTCATAAATGACATTTTCACATATTATGTGTTATTATCTTAAGAGTAATTTCTTCTACCATTATAATTTCAATTTAATAAAATGGATTCAAATTTTTTAATCAAAATTCCAAATTTTTTTAGAATTCCATTTTTATTTTTGACCATTTAAATAAGTTATAATTATAAAAATTTATGTTATCATACATATGTTTAAAATGAGTATAATGTGGTTTTACTAGGTGATAAGACTTGTAATGTACTCAAAACATGACTTTATATTATTGTAAAATATTTTCGTGGTGATAAACATAAAATTATAAAAAAAATCAAATTTTTTCTACCTTACATTGATTTTAAAAGTTATATTATTTTATGAAAAATATATTGTCTAAAATATGACTATATTTTAATATCTATAAAAATTTGAGACATAGATAAAAATAAATTATTTATAGTTATAAATATCTTGTTTAAATATGAATTATTTATTCTCATCATGGATTTTTTTTAATTTTTAGTTAAGAAATAATTATCTTAAATTCTTACACAATATTGATGTAGTTCTTGTGCTAGCAGTAGTCAAATCAATTAAGTAATTTTTAAAACTATAAAAATAATATTTTTTGGGTGGGTTATAATGTCAAATGAATTATATATATATATATATTATCAAGTGTGTTTTAATATATAATATCTAAATTCCAATGTATTCAACTTATTTTCAATGTAAAATTAAATGAATATTTCCACAAATGACATTAACTAAATCTTATAAAAAATAATTATTTATTAAATAATTTAAATTTCATAAAAATATTATCTTTAGAAAAGTGAATGGGATGTGATTTATTATTTCAAAAAAATCATCTATGGTCATTTTTTCTTTGTATAATAAATTTATTAACTCCTTTACTCTAAAAAAATGTTATGTGTTGGTAATAGATAAAAGGGATAATGGAGGGACCAAAATATATGGATTATTATAACCCCTAAAATAATAAAAATTTTATTTTTTTGATATTATTTTGATCCATAATCATAATTAATTCAAATTAATTAAATTTTTAGAAACTTTAACATATAAATAAATTTATATTAATTTAAGACATTAATAATTCCAAGAGCATCATTACCCTCACTTATGAAAGTGTAGATCCTATCCTCTATTCCAAGAAATATTTGAGTACTATATATCATGAAATCACTACCCAAATCACTTCATAACATATCTAAAAAATATCCTATATGTCACTTTTTGGGAATAATATATTTTTAAGAGGGATGAATGTGCAATGAAAAAGAGGTTTTCTAAAGAGGAGGTATAATTTTTAATTGAATGTATTAGTTTTAAATATTCTTATAACTTATAAAAATATTATTCAAAAATGATGAAAAAAAAATACATTTTAATGATCATATTTTATTATGATAATTTAGTAACCTATATCTATCTCCTTTTTAAACAAATGATAAATGAATCCATAATTATTATGTATGGTTTACTACAGCCATACAAACTGATGTAATTCATTTTCAATCACTCACTCTCATTTATGGATATAATGATGTATTTTAATTATATATATTATTTTAATTAAATAATTAGCATTTATAAAAGATAATATTTTTTATATTTTCTTTTGTTTATATCTATTTAAAAAATGATAAAGTTGTTATTAAATACATGTGGATTGCCACCTTCATGAAGTTATGTGAATAATTTCTCATGATTACATAACATAGACAATATAGATAAATAAATTTAAAGAAATTTTATTATATTTAATACATAATAATTATCCTGGAATGATTAAATTATACATACCATCATTCAATCACATTCTTTGAAAAATGGAAACGTTAGTTTTGAGATTATATAACATACCTTCTCTATGATTGTAATGTAAGTTATTCTTCACAACCGTATTTTATATTTGGTTTCAAGAGTATTGGTAATGTATGAAAATTAATTTTATTCCCAGATTTTTAATATGGTTATTGTTTAACAATTAACTCTTTGACCATGTCAACATACTGATTTCGTTTGGAAATTATGAACCATATTCACTAAGAAAACCCAATATGGACATAACCAATTATGTAATTAAATTTCATTGAAATAAATGAAATAAATAGTTTAATTATAAGTTAGTAAATCTATATTTTTTATAAAAAATAAAAAAATTATATAATTTTGTCACATATTAGTTAAAGGATGAATATAGATATTCTAGACTTTAGGTGAGGGGTTTCACCATAATTTCCCATCATTGGAGAATATTTTAATGTATTTATATAGTTTATATTTCTTCCATTTGATAGGTTATATCATTAATCCTTCAAACATCATTTCATTTTAAGTTACATTTATACTTTTTTCATGTAATGGGATTTGAATTGAATGTTACTAAGGGGTAAGTGATTTCTAAAATCAATTTTCCTTAATTAGATAGCATCATTTCTTCATTAAGTATGTTATGATAGGTTTTTTTATGAAATGAAATTTTTTATATTTTATATTTGTTTTTTTGTATTTATTTTAATTTTTTACACACAATCACTCAATTTTATAATTCTAAATTAAATGGTATGATCTATATGATGATTATTCTTCCCAAATTGTATTTATTTGGGATATAATTTTATGATATTTCCTTATATTATATTATTAAGTATATATATTGATCCCATGACATGTTATATCCTTAATATCCATTGGTTCATGATATTTTAAGATTTATTTAATGTAATTTATTCATTGGGGTCATGATTGAAAATTTACCAAATGAGAAAAGAATTTTTGTTTCAGTTCAATTTTAATTAGTATTATATTTGCTTGAATTTTAATTGAGGAAATTATATGATCCTTATCTAATAAATACCTTTAATTTTATTATCCTCGTTTTATTTTTGGAATATTTAATTAATATTACCATATTCTTCTATGCAGTACTTAAAATGTACATGAAAGTTAAAAAAAGGATTTTTTTCATCTTTTATTTGGAATATTTTTCATACATGTCTATGTTTTCTCTAAAATGTTCTCAAGAATTATTTAAAATCCCTATATAATTGTTCAAATTAATTCATACAGATGTTTTAGTTTTTAATTATATTTAAATGAGTATTATATTTATTTCTGAATGTGGTACTTTTGAATTTTTACTAAAAATAGGAAAAGAATATTTGTTTCAACGTATACAACTTGAATAGAATTTCCCACCATAATATCACATATTTTTTAAGGAAATTTTATAATATTATACATTTTTTTACAAAGAATTTTTTACCAAATGTTATAGAAATGTTTACTTTTTAAATGTTAATTTCAAATTAAAAAGGTTATTTTACTCTTTAATGTTTACAGTGACACATTAATTCTTTTTATATTCATCAATGACTTCAATCCTTGTTTTTAATAACGATAAACCAGTGATATGTTATATTTATACTCTATTTATTATTTCTCTAGATATACTATTATTGTTTTAAAGATATTTCCTTGGAACCAATTTCTTTTTCATGGGTTAATCAGGTTATGAAAGAAAATTTGTTACTTCTATGATTTTTTTGATTAAATTAATGGTCTATATATTTTATTAAATTTATGTTTCTTGTAAATTGAATATGATATTTTTTTATCTTTTATAAACCAAGAACAAGTGGTTACATTATATATGAAGGATGAGTGGGGCTGTTATTTCCATATAATGCATTGGTTATTGATTATGTTTTCCAAAGTATTATGTTTTAAGTTGATTGTATTATTTATTACTAATGTAAGTGTGATTATACAAGTGGTATGATGATCAAGTTCCATGATAATAACACATTTTATTTATGATTTATATGAGTTATTAATGGATTTTTTATCCAAATTAATATTACGTGGATCAAGATTATGGATTCTAATGATTGTTTCCTTTGATAAAACATTTTTAAATTTCACATGCCTTTTGATATAGGTATTGATGGGTATTGAATCTATTATTTTATGATAAATCACTTTTATTGTATCATTATACCATTATTACCATTTAATTCTCACTAATGAAATTGAATTCTTTATTCTTATGTTGACAATTATTGTTTATTTTGGATCACCATTAATAAATTTTTTTTAAGAAGGTTATGAGGGATGATGTTAAATGAATTATATAAATAACGTTTTTATGTTTCAAGAATTTTATTGGATATATTGATGTTTAATTCAGAATATGAAAAAATCATTATAGTAGAAAAAATTATCATTTTAAAACATGGTTATTTTTATGAAAAGGTTTTTCCAAATTCTATAAAACTATAAACATAAATTTCCTCAGGTAATTCACTGATACAAAATTTTCTTTTGATTTTGTATGTTTTTTATGGTTGAAATTGGGTTATGTTTATCGATATAAAATCTAGAAATGTAATTATTATTTTTTCATCTCCAAATTTGGAATTTAATGTTTTAAGATATTATAGATGGTATGAGATGAAAGGATTTAATATCCTTAGAGATTGGGATGTTTCCATATAAGTTTTGGTTAAGAGTTATTGATATTATCCTAAAATTTATATTTTCTTGGTAAATAATAATATCAAAGACATCAAAACCTCCTTTGGACATTTTATGTTATTTGTTAAAAGATATTGGGGATATATTTTATTAGGTTAATGTAAAAGTATCCCATAGGTATATCATGTTGTTTAAGATGAATTTTTATTTCAAAATAATACTATTAAATTTTTGGGGATGTAAGATAAATGGTATGAGAAAACCTTTGAGGTTAATAAATTATTTAATGATGAGGTTATTGAGGTGAATTGAGATATTTGGTTGTTTATTTATGGTATGATCTATATTAATTATTTGGGGTTATTGATTAATTTTTTATATTTATTTATTATTTTATCATAGGAAGGTCAGTTTATTTTGATAATTATCTTACCTTTTGCTAAAAATTTAATTTTTCGTCAGTATCTAAATTCATAAGGGATATATTTTTAACCATTTTCACACTATGTGATCTATTATTAGTTTATTTTAGTGTTTTAGGAATGAAAATTTATTCTTTAAAACTAGTCATTTGGAGAAAAAGAAAATATTATGGTGGAAATTTATTAATGAATGAAATTATAATTTTCAATTATGAAAATTTACTTATGTTCTTGGGACATAAATTTAAATAATTTTCTCAAATATAGTAATGAGAGCTTGAAATAAATATTGTCCTTTTACCTTTATTTCTGATGAATTGATATTCTTCTTAATTCTTTATTGATTTATGGTTTTATAGTCACTAACATTCACATGAAAAAAATCTATTCAATAATCCAGACACTATTTTTCTCCTCCTTGTCGATATTTTCACGTACCACTAATGTTCTCCAATTTAGAAACCTAGTATATATTACTCTAATTGTGCATAATATTTATTTTTTCTATATTTTCATGTGGATGTTTTATTAACCATTTTAACAATGTGGGATTTCAAAAAAATACTTTAAAATGTCCATCCCTAGATTTCGAAGCTCATTTTCAAATTTTGAGGATTAAATTATTAAATAGCGCAGAATGTAATATCTCTAGATTTTAAAAAAGTCACTAGCATACAAGATACACAACACAAATCTCAAATGAACCATGAAGTATTATAATATGACCAGTATAGCCAATCTATTGGATTATAAGTTATGAGTAAGATTTTTAAAATTATGACGTTATTTATAAAGTTCATACACAATAAAACTGTACCAATTAATTCTTAAGAAATAATAAATTATTATTTAGTAAAGTCAATTTAATTTTCCAAAATATTGTTTCTTCAATATTTTTTCTATCAATTTTTTTTAATTTATGGATCTTCTAGAAAAATATTTATAAAATGAAATAATTTTTCTAAAATATAATAAAAAAATTATCTTAGGGTAATCATTTTGTGTTTTTATAAAAAGATTGAATTTTTAGTAAATAGTGAAAAATACCAATTTTTTTAAAACTCTCATTTATTATCCTTAGGAAAAGTAATATAACAGAAAAACATTATCATGAATTAACATAAGATTCCATTAATTAGTAAAAATATAAGTAATTAAAAAGTAATTATAATTATACAAAATTATGGTATTATTTCCTTTTTTGGATTAAAAATGGATTTTTCTAAAAAAAATTAATACATTTTGAATTTAAATATTGAATTAATTTAAACCAATTATATAAATTGAAAATTAAAAAATGGATTCAATATTTATAATAAGTATGTATTAATTTCAAAAATAGTTCACATTAAATTATTAGGCATTATGGAACAAAATAGTGATAATGTTTATCATATCAGTAAATGGGAAAATTGGGTAAAAAAGTTTCAAACTATAGAGTGAAGTATTAAAATAACAATAAATTGTTCCTTTATACTATTTTACAAGTGGTGTTTTAAAATTTTTATTCTCTATGAGTCAAATAATTTATCATTAAACACTATTTTTAGATTGGGAATCCATGATTTCCTTTTATAATGATAAGTTATATTTTATTCCAATAAAAACTATTTTTGAGACTTCGCATTTAATGGATTGGTTGGATGATTATACAAAATTATTTATTATAAATAGTCTAAAACCTTAATTTTTTTATTATTTAACAAAAAAAATTCATTGACTCTAATTTATTGTATAATTTTAAGGTATAATTCTTTTTACTCTAAAAGGAGGTATCTTCTTAAAGACTGTTATTTCATGTATTTAATTTAATTTCATTAAAATTAATTTATTGAACCATTAGAATTTGATAATGATTAAATTTTTTCTATATTTTTAATTATAATATAAAAATTAGTTTATAATGTGCCATTTATTTTTTGTCACTTAATTAAGTTATCATTGTAAACATTTAAGTTATCAATGTTAAGGTTAATGTGAGTTTAAAGTTGTCTAACAAGGATATAAGTTTTAAAATTTTCTAATAAATTGTATTTATTTTTATTGTATAAGTGTGTTTCAACAATTTATATTAAATCCTATTATATTTATTAATTTAATAATAATATCCCTTGATTATAAAAGTTATATTATTTTTTTAATTATAAAGTAAAAAATGTCAATATATTTCTTTTAATATCTATATTATTTTGTAACGAGTATAATAAGATTTATGTTCAATTATAAATGATAATTTTAAATAAAAAATGTTTTTATCATTTTAATTGATTCTTAATTTTTAGTTATTAAATAATTATATTAAATTCTTATGCCACACCGACAGAGCTCTTGTTAAATTAGTAGTAAAATTATGTAAATAATTGTAAAAATGATAAATTTAATATTTTGTGGGTGATTTATAGTTTACCAAAAATATTATAGATATATATAACATATATTTATTTTTTAATATATTAAATTTGAAATCCATTGATGTAATTTTATTTTCAACGTCAAATTAAATGAATAGTTCAAAAAATGACAATATTGTTATATTAAATAATGTTTAATGAAATATTTTAAAATTATTAAAAAACATTCCTTCAACAATTTGAATAGTGTTTTGTTGATAATATCAACCATGGTCTATTTATGAATTACTTTTCCTTTTATTAATACTTCCATCACTATTGTAGTGTAATTTTTTAATACTATAGTAATTGAAAAAGGGTTAACGGGGGTAAATATAAGAGTATAAAAATATCCTAAACAAATCAAAATTTTATTTTATTATTTTTTTCATAAAATATTCATACTGTAAATTAATTATATTTTTTAGGTTCCATTTTAAGATTAAAATTAATTGACATTAATTTTATACTTTAAAAAATTCAAAGAGGGTCCCTCCCCTCAATTATAGAAATAGACCTCCTATAATATATTCATAACACCATTTGATCACTATATTTCATCGATGTAATATAAAAATAATTTTAAAAACTCCCTCCCCATGTTATAGAGATCTTATTTTTGGAAAAAAAATACCAAATTTAAAGGTATTAATGTGTAAAGAGAAAGAGGTTGTCTAATGAAGTTGTATCTTTTTTGACCTAATGTTTTAGTTTTTTTGTCTTATATCTCATTTAAATATTTTTAAATCATGATGAAGTAATATTACAAGTATAATAAATATACATATACTTCATTATATTATTTAAGTAATCTATTTCCACATCCTCTTCTATCAAATGTGACATGAAACCATTGTTCATTTCTACAAAAGACTATAACTTCACAAACTGGTATAATTAATTTTCCATTACTACCACTCACTAATTGTTATAATTCAAAATTATATATATATATATATATATATATAATTATCATTAATAACATAATTAATTTTTTTACGGATAATAAATTATTAATTTTACTACCATTACATCTATTGAAAAATGATAACATGCTTCATGTGTACGTGTGGATTACCACATCCAATAAGAGATGTGAATCATTTTTGTGACGACATCATATGGATGTTATATAAAAATATTTTTAAATGAATAATATGATATTTATGATAATAATATTTCTGAAAACATTAAATGATACTTACCATACTTCTTTCAAATTTATTGAAAAATGGAAATGTTGATCATTTATATGTATGACCTACCCTATCTGTTTTGGTAACATAATTCACTTTTGATAACCATCCTTTATATTTTGTTTTAAAATTATAATGGATTTATTTTAAATAATAATTATGTCATTTTTTTGTTATTGGGTTGTTGGATCAATAATATCTTTGTCCACTGTCAACTTACCAATGTTGTTTTTAAATTACAGACTGAACTACATCAAAATACATGATGTGGAATTAACTGATTTAATAATTAAGTGTAATTGAAATAAATGAAATAAGTATATTAATTTTAATGTAATAAATAACATAAAGGTTACTAAATAAGTTCATAATTGATATAATTTTATTATATAATATATAATAGATGTGCATAGAATGTCTAGACTCAAGGTAAGGGATTTTATCACAATTTATCTTTATTGAGGAATATTTTAATTTTTTACACATAATTAATTTTATATGGCGTATATATTTCCCCTTTAACATGTTAATCTTGAGTAATTCATACATCATGGTATTTTATGTCACAATTGAAATTGTTTCATCCATAGGGGTTTGAATTGAACATTTTAAAGTGGCAAAGGATTTTGTAACTCAATTTTCATTCATTGGTTTATATCACTTATTTATTTTTTATGTTATGAAAAGATTATGTGTGAAATGATTTTTTTGATTAATAATTTATATAAAATTTTTTGTGTTTATTTACATTTCATACATATAATTACTCCATTTGTTTATTCTTAATTTAATGATATAATCTTTATAAGGGTTATTCCTACCTAATTTCTTCATTTGGGATGCATGTATTTTATATTAACCTGTCTTATATTATGATCTATATATACTATCCATTTTATTCATTATATCAAGAATATTAGTATATACCTAAAATTTAAATATCCAATTTATTTTTACTCTTTCTTTTGGAATATGATTCAAATGTTACCAAAGTGGTTAGAGATTTATGTTTCAGCACCATTATAATCAGTATTGTTTATCTTGAATTTCTAGGGATGAAATTTTATGATCCTTGTTTTATAAATAAATTTAATTTCCATATATTCTTATTATTCCTATAATTTTCAAGTAATATTACAATTTTCATAACCTTGGTAATTAAAATTATTATTATTTTTCAAGAAACATAAATTGTATTTACTATTTGTTCAGAATATTTTCCACCCAGGTCCATGTTTTATCTAAAATGTTTTATGAAATATGTAACATTATACTATGACAATTTAAACTATTTTTATCTATGTTTCAATTTTTAAAATTTTTTTAAAATGAATATTCTTATGATTTTTTCAAATGAGGAACTTTTTACATGTTAATAAAAATATAAAAGAAATATTTATTTTCACTTACATGGAAATAAATAAATATCCAAAAGTGACTACTACTAAATTTTTTATGCTTCTATTACATGTTTTCATAGTTCTTTTCAAATAATATATTTTTCTAATATATTGGAATGTTTTAGTTTTTTGTGATGAATTTTAAAGTGAAAATTGAATATTCATCATGAATGTTTTTGGTGATATTTTAATGGTATTTCTATTCATCAATGATGTAATTGCTTGATGTTACTTATGCTTCATCCGGGATACATTGTGAACATAAAATTCTAATTTTTTTCTCTATATGTATTATGAGTTTTTTAAAGATATTTCCAGGGAATAAATTTATTTTCCCTGAGTTAATCAATTTTTTATAGGAATAATGGTTATTTCATTATTTTTTGATGAAATATGATCTCTATGTAATTTATTCATGTTATGGTTCTCCAAAATTATTTTTGATGCCGGTTGGTTCCATTATAAGGAAAAGACAAGTGGTTTCATTATAAATCAATAATATGTGGGTCCATTATAGACACCAAATACATTGGTTAATGATTATGTACTAGAGATAGTTAAATTAATGCTGATATTAGTGTTTATTCCACTTTTATGTGTGATTTTTTGAGTGATATAATGAAGATGTTCCTATATACCAACTTGATTTATGAAGGACCCTGGGACACCCTGAGAGGGGAGGGGTGAATCAATGTGTCAACTTTTTCTTTTAAACTAACAGATCGTGTTCCCATGTTGGTATAAACTAGTTTAACCTGTATTATGGATATGAGAACAAATAAAACATTCACATGCAAAAAGATGACACAACACTTTTTATTTGGTTCACCACTAAGGGATATGTTCAAGGATCATACGCCGATAGGTTGTCGATTGTACCAAATTCCACTATTCTTCACTCATTGTAGATTATAAATGTTTGGGCACAATCACTCTGTCAAAGGCTCACTGCCTTTACAAAAGTTCAGGGATAGCTCACTACGTCCCTCGGGTCACTCCCATTGACTCCCTCTAGCTCACTGAATTTGGTGAAGTCCCACTCAATTTATAGACGTGGTGGTCTCTTCATCATCGCTAATGAATACATCCTCTGTTGTATGTAGATGCTCTGTTGAAGTCCAACTTCCACCCGTAGACTGAACTCACTTTGTACCAAAGGTGTCGGGAAAACGTCCAGCTTTTGTGCAGCCCCAAAAATTTGGGTGAGCCTCAATCCACACTTGGCGCACTTCTCCAATCCAGTACAAAAGTTTTAAATATGGCGCACAAGTTCACATCTACTACTTGTGTGACACTTTCTTTTTCAACCTCAAAGTTGGGAGACTCACACTCTTTTCCACCCAAACAGGATTTGGTGTGCAATTGTCAACTATTGCACTTCTTCAAATACTGTTGCACAAGTGTCACCAAACCACCTGTGTGACACCTCCATCACTAACTCCATACTTGGGAGACTCACCCCCTTTCTCACCCAGACCAACTTGGACATGCAACAAACAACTGTCGCGCAACTTCTACTTGTGCGACCCACAACCACTTGCGCGACCACTACACCTCTGCAACAAGAGCTCTGATCTTCTCTAAGTCTGAAATTCATACTGAATGAGGAGGGGTCAACCTCTATATATAGGAATTTGGATACCATGTGTGACAGCACACAATTCTTCCCTCGGCGCGCAGGTCTCTGCCGCGCAGGTTACTTGCGTGACAAAACATAAAACTTGGGCGCCCTTCTCTCTTGGAAATATTTTCATATTCTGAACTTGAAAAAAGGGCGCACAAGTTTTCTCTCCTTCAAGTCAACGGTGCACACGTATTTTTTCCAAAAACCACTTTTCTTCATTTGTCGATTTTCTGGCCTAAAAAAATTGGCAAACACTGCAAAATGGTGCCACCTTCAATTCTATTATCTGCTTGTTCTATATGATCACTTTGTTGGCACACATTATGAACTTCCACTGAGGATTGACAAAAAACAAAAACCATACTCCAAATCATGCAAATAATGACCATGGTTCCAACAATATCCCCCTTTGGGTTTGTTGGAAATCATAAATAAATTCAATAGAGCACCATCCATAGGAAAACCAAAAATGCAAGAATCAACTCGGCCAACACTCTAAGTCTATGTGAGTAATTATCGATGTAGAAAAAAAAAGAGAGGAAGCTTGAATTGGGTTCTCGTCCAATGTATTCCATCCCATCCTATCACCAACACTGAATTCTCAATGTGTCACAAAAGAATTACATGCGTGAATTTATTCCTTTCTCCCCCATTGAAAATAAACCCAAAGACCGGTAATTATTTATTGTTCAACTCAAACCACACTCCCCCTAGATAGTATCTCCCCCAAAAACCTACATCACATCCATAAACATATTAAAAACAATTAATATAACTGGGGAGAGGGGAAATTCATAACTTTCCTATGCACTGGGAGGTGGCTGAACACCGAGGTTCAAATGATGCTTCTCAAATACAGTCGCTGATTGTGGCTTGGTCAGGATATCAGCCACTTGCTCATCAGTTCCCACATGATCCATTCTAATCACGCCTTGCTCACCATTTTCTTTGATAATTTGATACCTGATTTCAATATGTTTTGTACGAGATTGATGAACAGTATTATTTTTAAGATCAATTTCTCTCTTGTTATCACAGTAAATTACCATTGGTTGCTTCACCTCATCACCAATAACTGTTAGTTTTTGTTTCATCCATAACAGTTGAGTGCATGCCTTTGTGGTAGAGATATACTAAGCATCATCATCACTAAGAGAAGTACTTTCTTGTTTCTGGCTCAACCAGCCAACACATTTATTCCCTATATAGAATGCTCCACCACTGGTGGACTTTCTTTCCACTACATCACCAGCCTAGTCAGCATCAGAAAATGCTGATAATTCACTGTCTCTTCCTACATCAAAGTATAAGCCACAACAGTGAGTACCTTGAATATAACTCATGATTCTTTTTACTACTGTCATATGTTCCTCTTTTGGATTACTATGAAAGTGGGCTGCTAGACAGGTTGAAAAGACAATATCTGGTCGTGTCGCTGTCAGGTACAGTAGGCTCCCAATTATCCTTTTGTACGTATTGGGGTCTACAAATTCCCCATCCTCATGCTTTCCAAGTTTGGTTCCAAATAAAATCGAAGTTGATATTGGTTTGGATTCTTGCATATTAAACTTCTTCAGCATCTCTCTTGCATACTTTTCTTGAGAAATTAAAGTGTAATCCTGCCATTGAATCACCTGCTGCCCCAAAAAATATGTGAGCTCCCCAATCATATACATTTCAAATTCTGATTTCATGTGATTGGAAAATTCATCCACTAATTTCTGCCTAATTCCACCAAATATAATTTCATCAACGTAGAATAGAACCACGAACTAATCAATTGGATAATTCTTCACATATTGATTATGGTCTACTCCTCCTCTTTTGAATTCTAGATTCTTGAGATTCGAGTCCAGCCAGGAATACCATGCTCGTGGTGCCTACTTCAAACCATAGAGATCTTTCTTCAGTTTGCAGACCTTTGTTTCATCAGTACCAAGAACAAAACACACTGGTTTTTCAATGTATACTTCTTCATCGAGTACACCATTCAAGAATGTTGTCTTTACATCCATTTGATATACTTTATATCCTTTTTGGAGTACCGTGGCAAGGAAAATCCTGATTAACTCCAATCTAGACACTAGAGAAAAGGTTTCTTCAACATCAATGCCTTCAATCAGAGAGTATCCTTTACATACTAGTCATACCTTGTTTCTAATAACACTTCCATTCTCATCAAACTTGTTCTTGAAGATCCATTTTGTACTAATAACTTTATGACCTTCGGGTCTCTGGACAAGATCTCATGTCTGATTCTTTTCAATTTGATATAACTCTTCATTCATGGCTTTCACCCATGATTCATCCTTCGCAGTTTCTTTAAATGGGGATGGATCCACAACTGATAGAAATGCAGATTGCGTGTTATTCCTCATCCTCCTTGTTTGAGTGGGTGCAATCCTTTCCCCAATTATGTTAGATGGATCAATCTCATCTCTATGATTTCTCCTATGCGGTTTAGTTGCATTCTCTCCAGCCATAGTTTCTTCTTCATAGTCTTCTTTTGAGTCAACATCATGATGTGACTGCTGAGTGTTTTGTACAGCTTCCTCTATTTCTGTATTTTTATTTTCTCCACACTCACTTTCTTCCTCACTTTCTATCACATCAGCATATGACATCTTTGAAGCATTTGTGTGTTTATCTTAAATTATCTTAACATCACTTCTTTCCATAATCCTTACTAATCACTTGTTTAAACACTTTTAGGCTTTTTTGTTCATTGAGTATCCAAGGAAAATTCCTTCATCTTCATTGTCACCATACTTCCCTTGATTTCATTATTTGTTCCTAATGAAGCATTTACTTCCAAAAACACGAAAGTATTTCAAAGAGGGTTTCCTTCCATGCCACAATTCATATGGTGTCTTCATCTCAACCATATAAAGTCCTGTTCGATTTTGAATATATATTGTATCTTGAACAGCCTCTTTCCAGTAATGTCATGGAATACGACTCTCATTCAGCATAGTCTGTGCCATGTTGTTCACCTATCGATTCCTATGTTCACCAACTCCATTTTGTTGTGGAGTTCTCACAACAGATACCTCATGTTGCATCCCATGCTTCTCCAGGTAATTTTCAAATTCAATGGACGTGTATTCCCCTCCATTGTCGGATCACCACACTTTTATTGTTCGTCTAATATCATTCTTAGTGATTCGTTGATATGTTTTCATGCATTCAAGCACTTGTCATTTCCTCTAAATGACCATTACACATGCCATTATACTATAATCATCTATGAAAAGGACAAAGTACCTTTCTCCATGAGTTCCTACAACATTTATCGGCCCGCATACATCAGTATGAATTAGATCAAGAAGATGGGATGCCCTTTTCTTCTTTGGACAATATGAACTGCAGACCAACTTCCCATGAATGCAAGCATCATAATACTTTTCACACTCACGCTTCAGGTTGGGAATGTCCATGACAATCCTCAATTTTTTTATTTTCTCCATGTCTTGTTGATTGATGTGTCCCAGTCTCTGATGCCACAAATTGTTTTCTTCTTCAACAGTCATGTAACAAACATTTTCATTACTATCAACCTAATACAAGTTGTATTCTATTCCTCATCCCTTCATAAGTGAATTGAATGTCTTTCCCTTGATAGTGCAGCCTTTATTATTAAAAGTAACTATAAGTCCTGAATCACATAGTTGACTCACGCTGAGTAGATTATGACATATTCCATCTACATAAAGTACTTTAGTCTTATTTAGCTCTCCATTAGCTAATTCAGTACTTCCACTGCCTTTGATTTTTAGAACTCCATAATTACCAAATCGTACTATTCCATCAACCTTCCTTTTGATATCTGTTAACAGGACAACATTACCTATCATATGAGATGAACAGCCGCTATCAAGAATCCAAGTATTGTTTCTTTTTGTAGCTTTGAGGGCCACCTCTACAAGGTTGAATTTCTTAATTTTATTAATTTATTTCCTTGAGACATATGATTGAGTATAGAGCACTGATGTCCATTCAATTATCTCTTCCATGTACCTAGGTTCTTCATAGTAGAAATATTTTTTGAGGGGAGAAAACTTGTTTAAAAGAGCAACATTGTCTTGCTAATGAGACTTGACTTGTCTCGAACTTCAGTATGAGGTGTCCATGCCCCTTCTCTTCCTGCAATTAATAGCCTTATAACCAAAGTTAGAACAAAAAAAACAATATCCATAGAAATTGTTTCCTATATAAGAAATAGTATATGAATTTGTTCTCCTCTTTTGAACTCTTATATCTTATCCATTCAGATAGCTTCTTTCATCTTCGCAATAAGACATGGGGTGGCCCAAATATCCATAGAACTGATACTTCATGAGAGGAAACATCTTCTCACTTCTACTTATCCTCATTTCTTCTTCTGTGGGATAATAGTATGAGGGATCCTTTTTCAATGAGGCTCGAGGATAATATTCTTTTATTATTTCAGATTGAATTGGGGGTTTCTGTATCATCACTTCAAAAGACTTTCCTACATCACCCACATTCATCTTGCCTTTATTTTGTTCACCTTTATTTGAAGCATTTGATGATTATTCCTCACAACCAATTCAACTATTTCCCATATAGGCAGGTATTTAATCATTTAAAATCTTTTCAACTACATTATAGCCATGTTTTGCTCTCTCTAACAGCTTAGAGTCTAAGAACCTTCCAAACTGTATTTTCTTCATTGATTAATTTGAAATTGATTCAGTCTCAAGTTTACTCCTAAGAGTAACAACTTCCTACTCAAGACCCTTAGCAGCCTTGTTCTTTTCTTCCAGTCTGGATGTGAGGTCATTGATGAACTTTCCCTTCTCTTCAATTCTTAGCTTCAGATCCACTACATCATCATTGCTTTCAAGGATTTTAGACTATACTTTCACAAATTCTTCCAATCATTCAATTTTAGCTTCTATTTGATCAACATATTCAGATGATTCCTCTACAATTGATTTCAACTTATTGCAACTCTTACATTTTATCTTTATATTGATAACAGCATCCTTAAGTTTCAACTCGGGATTGCCACTAGTTTTTAACTGATTATATCCACCATTATCTTCTAAATTTTCAACAATGGACATCATGGAAGAATGGTTTCCAGTTTTCAACTCAGGTTTTTCTTCTTCACAGAATTCATTATTATCATCTTCCTCTTCATAGACAAATTACTTCTTCAGAACTCTCTTTCTATATTTGAAGTCTCCTTTCATAAAAAATCTTTTCTATGGATTCTCAATGTTTTTAGTATTGATGTCATCATCATTGATCTTTCTTAAGAATTGAGAAGCAATATGCCCTACTTTGCCACAATGAAATCAAGCTAGAGGTAACTTCCATTTGAATATCCCTTTTTCCTTCTGGTACTTCATGGAAATGAGAGAAAGAATTTATTTTTCCTCATCGTCTTCACCACTACTATCTTTTTAAATTTTCAGTTTATCCATGGATTTGAACGCCATTTCCTTTCTTACTCGTGTAGTAGCATATTCTTGTTTGACTCTCATTTCATATGCCACTAGGCTGCTCAACAGATCATCCAAATAAATTTTGGAAAGATATCTTTCCTCAAGGGATGACACCTTTGCATTTTACAGGGGTGGAAGTCTTGTTAATATTTTCTTTAAAATTTCAACGTCTTTTATTTCTTCACCTGGACCCTGAATTTCTCAAACCACTTCAGTAATTCGATTGAAGAAGGAGTCTGCATTCTCATCAGGATGCATCTTCAGATCATCAAACCTATTGTGTAGGACATGTAGTTTCGCCTCCTTCACTTTTCTATATCCTTCATAAATATTTTCAAGTTTATCCCACATGGACTTTTCTGAGGTGCAACTCATCACCTTTAGATAGATCTAATCAGAAAGGGTTGTGGTGAGAGAATTCTTCACTTTAGCATCCGCATCAAGAATTTTCCTATCGGCATCCAAAATAGCCAGCCCTGTTGGATCAGTAACATGTATACCTTGGATAGTGGAAGATAGGACTTCCATTCCAAGGGATCTCATATGAGATCTCATTTTATTCTTCCTGATCTAGAAATTACTTCCATCAAATAGAGGGACATCCCCGACATTGGATGAATTTTCCATAATGGTATATTGATAGATCAAACACCAGTTAACCTCTGTCAGATACCACTTCAAGGACCCTGGGACACTGTGAGAGGGGAGGGGTGAATAATGGTGTCTACTTTTTCTTTTAAACTGACGGATTTTGTTCCCACGTTGGTAGAAACTAGTTTAACCTCTATTATGGATATGAGAAAAAATAAAACATTCACATGAAAAGAGATGACACAGCAATTTTTACTCGGATCACCACTAAGGGCTACGTTTAAGGAGCATACATTGACAGGTTGTCGGTCATACCAAATTCCACTATTCTTCAATCATTATGGATTACAACGGTTCGGGCACAATCACTCTATCCCAGGCTCATTTCCTTTACAAAAGTTCAGGGATATCTCACTGTGCCCCTCGGGTCACTCCCATTGACTCCCCCTGGCTCACTGCCTTTGGTGAAGTCCCACTCAGTTTACAGACATGAAGGTCTATTCATCATCACTAATGAATACATACTATGTTTTATGTAGATGCTCTGTTGAAGTCCAACTTCCTCTCGTAGACTAAACTCACTTTGTTCCAAAGGTATCGGGAAAAATTCTTGCTTTCATGCAACCCCAAAAAGACTGGCGAGCTTCAATCCACACCTGGAATGCTTCTCCAAGACATCGCGTATGTTTTAATGATGGCACACAAGTCCACCTCTACTTCTTGCACGACACTATCTTTTTCAACCTCAAACTTGCACGAATCACACTCTTTTCCACCCAAATCGGTTTTGGCGCGCAATTTTTAACTGTCACGCTTCTTTAAATCCTAGCACACAAGTGTCACCAAACCACCTGCGCAAACCCTCCTTCTCAAACTCCAAACTTGGGCGACTCACCCCCTTTCTCGCCCAAACCACCTTGGACACGCAGCAAACAACTATTGCGTATCTTCTACTTGTGCAACCCACAACCACTTTTGCAACCACTACACCTGCGCGATAGGATCTCTGATTTTATCTAAGTATGGACTTCATACCGAATGAGTAGGGGTTGAACTCTATTTATAGGCATTTGGATACCCTACACGATGGCGTTCAAGTCTACCCTCGGCGCACAAGTTTCGGTGTGCAAGTCTCTACCGTGCAAGTCACTTGCGTGACCAAACATAAAACTTCGGTGCCCTTATCTATTTGCCATATTTTCATGTTATGAACTTGAAAAACAAAGGCACGCAATTTTTCTCTCCATCAATTCAACGATGCTCAAGTCTCTTTTCCAAAAACCACTTTTCTCAATTTGTCGATGTTTAGGCCATAAAAAAATTTGGCAAACAATGGAAAATGGTGCCACCATAAATACTGTTATCTACTTGTTTTGTATGATCACTTTGCTGGCACACATTCTGAACTTCCACTAAGGATTGAAAAAAACACAAACCATACTCCAATTCATGCAAAGAATGACCACAGTTCTAACAATTTATTTATTCATTCAATTATATTTTAATGGAACAATTGATCATGTTTAATATCACATGAATTATGATTATTTATTCCCCTGACTCTTTCCTTTGATAAATATTTATTCCATTTCACATGTTTTATAATCCATGTTTTTATGTGTATGAGTTCTGTTTTTATTCCTATTCACATTGATTTTTTCATCATACCTTATTCCGATTTTATGCTCACCAATGACATTAAATAATTATTTTCTTTGTGTTGGGAGCAATAAAATCTTCAAAAAAATATTCCAAATACTTCCATACGTGATCTATGATTATAGTCCATTTTTAAAGCTTCAATTTTATTGGTCATAGGGCCCTAACAGAGTTACAGATTAGGAGTTATGGACATTTAAAGTTGGGCTGGAAAACTAGTTCACGACACCCATTCGTGAAGCTCCCTCCACGATCACGGAGCAGAGGGAACTTGACTGAAGCCTCCGCGAGTGCCATGAAGGTCAATGACTGTTGACTCCATGATTATGAAGAACTTGAGGGAACATGGCTAGATACTTTTTGAGTGCCAAGAAGGTTGATGACGGTCAACTCCATGATTACGAGAAACTTGAGGGAACTCCCTCCGGTTGCGGAGCGCGATGTCCTTTGCGTCATCATTGTCTCTTCATGGCGCGCATTTGTGCTTTGCAGCATGCTCCTCCAACCTTCATATCATATAATTAGCTGGCTCACCCCCCAATCCTAATCAATGTCACGCCGCCCCTTGGGCGGCCAATCTTCTATTTTTTGGAGCTTCTGAGAACCACGAAGTGGTGGCCTTCGCAAAGGGCTCTGCTCTTTGTGAAGGAGGGAGCTTCTTTCTGGTTGCTGGAGGCTCTACAAGCTACTTTTCTCCATGATCTGATTTTCTCCATGATCCCCTTGGCTCTGTGATCCCCTTTTATGCACGAGACGCTTTCCTCCATGCGCCGCTTTTCATTGCGGGTTGCATTGCTCCGCGGGCCGCTTTGCTCCACATGCAACTTTTCTCTGCGGGATGTTTCGCTCCACATGATTCTTTGCTCTGCATTCCACTTTTCAATGTGTTCCCATATTCTCCATGATTCCTTGCTCCACGAGTAGCTTTCCTTTGAAAATTTTCTTCATGATATTCTATGCTCTTTGAGCACCTTTCCTCCGTGAAGCTACTTCGCAAAGCCCTATCCTTCGTGAAGCTGCTACCTTTGTGCCCACTAGTCCATTCAGCAGGAGATAGGCCCTCACACCCCCACTTGGGATCAGTGTCGGGCTACGTTCCCTAGCCTCTAGTAATTTTCCTTGGCTTCCGTCATGGACCCCCATGAAAATTGGATAGTCGCACCACGAACTTTTTAGGCCGGGATGTCGTCATCTTCCATTGCACCCTTATGCAGAACAACCATCCACCTATGGAATACCATGATTTGAGATAATCGTCCAAAATCCATGAAATTCCTTCAGTCGACATATTCCTCTTGGTTTATTCCCCATGTTGTGAGTTTAAATTTTCATCATCAATTCCCCAAGTACCTTGAGTCAAACCATTCATCAAGTAACTCACCCAAACCATTTCACCTGACTCCTTTTCCAGGATCCACAAAAAAGGGACGCTCTTGCTTAAGTGACAACACCAGCCATTTCTAAGTTCATTATGCCTCATAGTCCTATCTATATAACTATAAACTATAGTACACCATATGTGCCAAACCTAGGATGCCTCTTGCTCTAAACAATATATGCCTTATGCACCAAGCATAAGATTCCAATATTCTTATCTACATGACTTTAAACTATAGTACACCCTATGTGCCAAACATAGGATGCCTCTTTCTCTAAACAAGATATGCCTTATACACCGAGCATAAGATTCCAATAGTCATATCTACATGACTTTAAACTGTAGTACACCCTATGCGCCAAACATTGGATGCCTCTTGCGCCAAAAAAGATATACCTTATGCGCCAAACGTAAGATGCTACCAGCCCTCACTACATGACTATAAACTGTTGTACCCATTATCATCAAATAATAGGATGCCTCTTGTTACAAATAAGAGATTCCTTATGTGAAAAACATAAGACACCTCATGTTATGAGTACAATGGAATAATTTCAAGTGCATTGGAATCTGTTCAAACATTCCATCACTCCACCTCATGCTTTTCATGTCCTTCATTCATATCTTCATCCTCTTTCATGTTTGAAGGTACCCCCTAATATCCTGGTCCCATGACACCTTGAGTCACCTACTATTCTAGTCCAACGCCTCAGATGACTTTAGACCACACTTTGAGTCAGGTCCTGTGTTTTGAACACGGTCAATAGTCGACCCTCATTTGTTTGTCCCCATTTCAAGATAACACGATATGGATGTTTTGTTTCAAACATTTTTAATAGTTTTCCTCCTTCACACCACCCCCACTATGTTCCTAATATCAGTCATGTGATTCAAACTTTCATCTCCCTTTTTTCAGACTGATTCCAACCCCCTCAGCGTTATAACTCTTGTGCACTAGCGCTTTGGTGAGGGTCTCAATTATATGCCTAAACCCACTAGTGAGTTGGGATGACCTCATGGCCAGACATAAAGAAGACACCTGGGAAGCATCCATGCGTTAGCCTAATGCACCATTGTCCCTTCTTAGCGGCACCTAGGAAACATCCATGTGTAAGCCCTATTCACTATTGCTTCTCTATAGCGACACCCAGGAAGCTTACATGTGTAATCCCCATCCACTGTTGCCTCTCTTTAACGGCACTAGGGTATCATCTATGAATAATTCCCATTCACCTTTATTGCTCTATAGTGGCACCTGGGCAAGATCCATGTGTAAGACCCATTCACGTTTCCCATTCCATAGCGACACCTTGGCAGCTTCCATGCGTAAACCACATCCACTATTTCCAAGCCATAGCGGCACTTGGGTCGCCCAAGAGAGTAAGACCCAAACCATCCTAAATTGTGTGGACATTGATCCATGCCATGGAATGGTTGGTAGGAATCCTCTCTAAGGTTTATGCCCAACACCTACTTGTTCTGACCCCTTTACGTTAGTTCACCTTCGTCCCACATAACGTTATACTGCATCCAACATTACGAACTACATAGAAGTTGATCCCTACCTTATAGGTATGGAACCTAGGAAGCCTCCCTAAGGTTCACTCCACACACCCATTGTTCCCGACCACTTCACACTAGTCCATCCTCATCCTGCATGGCATTAAACTGTACGTCCCCTTTACGTACCGCAAGATGTTAAACTGTACCCATTCAAACTATATTGGATTTGATCCTTGTCTCCTAGAAAAGGAACATAGGAATCCTTCCTTAGGTCCTCCCCTAATAGACGTTAAGCTATTGTGTTCCCCAATTGATGGAAAAACATTGTGTTCCCCAATCGACGGTAAGCTGTTGTGTTCCCAAATCAGCGGTTAACCATTGTAATTCCCAATCGATGGTAATCCATTGTAATTCTCAATACACGGTAAGCTGTTGTCATGAAAGAGAAGTGGTATTCCATTGAAGAAACATTTTATGGGACCCACATCTTTTGTCCCCCCCCCTTCCCCATGGCGTTAGACAAACCCGGGCTGCTAACCAAGCGTAAGCCCCAGTATATCATCGGTTCCTTGTCTTCTGTGTACACCCAGATTCAATCGTTCCACCTCCTGAACTATGGGGACTTTGATTCCATTCCACAGGGATAAGTAGGAATATTCCATGAGGTTCAAGACCAACATCTTCATCATCTTCAGCATCTTCACGTCAGTTCCATCCTATTCCTCCCATCCACTACACTAGACCATCCATCATCCAAACTGATTCTTACTCAGGCCGCCACATCCTAGTGAGATCATGTCATATATCATACCACAAATCCTTGAAGAACCAGGGAAGCTAACCATGCATAAGACCCACACTATTCATATCCATCCACCAAAGATCATCCCTCTTGTGATGGGCCTCTAGCCATGGGTAATCCCTAGAATGTCTTCGAAACATTTTTTTTTGTGTACACCCCGATTCATCCCCCTTCAAACTACATGGTTTTTGATCCCTTTCTTCTACACAGGGTATGTAGGAAACCTCCATGAGGTTCAATTATAGCCAATGGTAATCCTTTGTGCCCCCATTCAAGGGTTCACTCTCCATGATCCACCCTTAGTGGTGTCCAGGTCAGCCTTAATGGTGTGACATCTTCCCTTTATGGGACACAACACCCTAGGTCTGCTCTCATTGGGAATTCTGACCTATCCATCTAGTGTTCCCCATTTAAGGGTGCACCCTATATGATCATACCTTAGTGGTGTCTATATCATCATTCACGGTGTGATATCTTTCCTCTATTATACTCACCACCTCGGATCTTTCATCTATCTAGTAAACCTTCCAGGTGTTCCTTCCTAGGGATATACCAATCTCATCCATCTCTAGTGGATGTTATGATCACCCTCACTTCATCTACACAAGATGTTAAACTCGTGGCCTACCTCATGTTTAACATGAGATTCCTGAGGAGAACCTTGGAAGACATGCCTTTGGCGTAACCGTCTCCGCAAGAAAATAAACTCTTGGCATACCCTGTGTTAAACATGGGATGGTGAAGAAAAACTCAGAGACATGCCTCCAACATAAGATACCCATGACTAGAATGGGATGACTTGGGTTTTGTGCCCTTTATATCCCATCTTATGAGGAATAATACAAGTTCCCCAACATCTACGTATCCAGAGATTCACCGACATGCCTGATGTTTTCATCTACTCTAACCAAAGGATGATACCATGTCAAGACCCCATGGAATGTTCTGACGGAAGTAGTGTAATTAACCGGCGTCCACAATGATATGGAATTGGTAATGAGATTCATAAACTCTGACTCAAATCTATGAGGGAGATCCGGACTAGGCGACGAGTTCTGAGGAGGAATCCACGGAAAGAGGAACTGGCATCCCATCATCCTATTTTGATCAAGTAGAAAATGTCCATAAATAAGTGATGGATATCACCCACCTTTGGAAAATGGGAATGTGTGGAAATTGTTTCATGTCCTCCTCCAAATAAGAGACAGATCCATGCCTTGTCGAAAGCATTGGAAACAATATGTTTACCATTTTTGAGTATTTGATCTTGATCTTCATATGTTTTAAGCAACCCTGGGTTCTGAATAATTATGTTAATTGAATTATTTCTAGAAAGGTTTAATGTTTAAATAATTTTATGAGACATGTTAAAGATGTAATGTGGAATATAAAATAAGAGTATATTATAAAAACAACTCTTTTGAAGACCTCAATATTTTTATGTTAATGTTTTTTCAAATTATCTAAAACAATAAACATAAAAAGGTACTCATATATGTATGTGATCCAACATTCCCTTTTATTTTTGTATGTTTTGGTTTTCTAAAATTTTTCCACATTTAGTGGTATTAATTCTTTAGATGTAATTTTTATCTTTTTTTCATTGGATCCAATAGTAATTGGCTATATATCTTATATATAATAATATGATAGATAAAAAAACTCTAGATGCTTGGATACATGATGTGGTGGACTAATTTTATATACATACCTCAATGGAATATTCATGATAAATTATTGAATTAGATTTTAAAATTATAAAGTCACATGTAGTGACATGATCATCCATATCTCTCAAGACACAATGATTGCGATCCTTGTATGGTCTCATATGGTGTGAATTTCTTGTTTTTACTATAAAATGTTCCATATGCTTTTATAATTTTCAACTTGATGTAAATATAATTCCTGAATAGGTTAATATACCCATAATTTTCTAATATAATGTGTTGTAAACTGAACCTCATAAAAACATAATTTGATGTGATTTCACATATCGCAATTTTTAACTTTTATTATAATCCATAATCATATGAAATGATTATATTATAATATTTTTACATTGTAACGCCCCAACCCTAGTTACCCAATGTCATTGCATTATTACATAACATTGGAATGATCACAAGAGATCATGTCTCGAAAGACTGATTAGTTTAGTAGCCTTGGAAGTAATAGATACATACATAAGTTTTACATTACAACATGAAATGAAAAAAAACATTATGTCCCCTTGGAACACACTCATATCCCTTACCCTATTACAACAAGTTAATCGTAAAATATTTCTTCACATCATAGGAAAAATAAAACATTGAAATAGGTGAGATCAGATGCTCAGTAAGGATAACAATATAGTAGAAACTATCATAAATAAGCATAAACATTTAAGGAAATGTATAAGAATAAAACCCAAGTATTTTAAACCTAAAATTCAACATAATATGGAAAAGATAAATCAAATAATTCCATTACTTATTCACATGGATATTCTACTAGTCAAATAATCACATGTAATATTAATAGTTAATTTCATAATGATGGAATGTATAATGCCATATATCATAACGACATAGTCAAGGCATCATTCCAAGACTACATATATGATTTTATCAAGGCCTTGTGCTAAGAGACTAGTTTGTCTCATGAGACCTACTGATTCATCAAGGAGCTATAGTGGGCTCCACCCGTCACTTACTATGTCCAATTTATTCTTTATTTGAAAAGGCTGAAACATAACATAAACATCCGTATTAAAAATAGCATATGAAAAGTTAATAATTATACCATAAACCATGAATGTTATAAAAATAACACATCCACAGTAAAAAATATCACAAAACCTTCAATACAACATGGAAGAACGTATCATAATAAATCAACTTCAAACAAGTGTAAAATCCATCAAAGGATATTGACATAGACGAAATCAAAACTATTTGAGAGAAATAACTCTATCTATTTTGAAATCATTTAAAAGTCACATAATTATAAAAAAAATATTTATTTTGATAATATTATTATAATATTTTAAGGGAAACACCTAAGGTGTTATATTGGTGGAAAATATCCGCACTCGCTATATAAGTTAAAAAAACATTATTTGCTTAATTTTTTCGAAAAGATCTTAAAAGACATTGTTTAGAAAATGACGGAATAATTACTTTATAAAAATTTAATAAAAAGTTAAACAAGTGTATAAATTAATTTAATCCATTGTATAGGAAATAGTAATTTTTTTGTAAAATATTTTTAAGAAACATGGATGTGGATGATAAAGAGGTCCTAGTAGATACTAACGTATAAACAACCTCAGATAATAATGATATTGTAGAATTAACCCTTACCTTGTAATTTCCTTGATCAAGGGTAATTTATACTACTGTATAATAGTTAAAACATAGTTATTAAATTATACAAGAACCACATACATAAATATGATATCATATATGATCATCTAATATTTCTTTGTTAATAATATTTCTGTAGTATCATTGATTTGAATGTTAACTGATTCATTTTCCATTATATGTTTTGTTATTAAAGTCAGGTTTATTTTAGATAGGATGTATTTTATTCATATCCAGAATGATATTAAGTTATTAAATTTTATTTTTAATCCTGAAATTAAATTTGTTCATGAATGATAATGATGTAGAATGAACCTCATCTCATTCGTGGAGACGGTAATCTGTACGTACACATGAGTGACAATATCAATTTATTGATGGTGAAATAAAAAGTAATTGGATGGTATATAATATATAAAGAATCATTAAAATTTTATATTAATTATTTACATCTATTATACTCATTATTGTACTCATCTAGATAATGAAGTGTTGAATTACAAACTACACTACATCATGGAGACGGTAAACCGTACGTACGCACATATGGTGACTTTTTTATTCATAGGATGGATAGAATAATGAACATGGACGTACTATATTTATAATAACATCACATTATTAATAAGTTATTGGATTTATTATTTTGGTACGGAAACAAAAAATAAAGAGGAAGTGGAAGAAGAAAAGATCTTTGGAAGATGTGATGAAATTATTACCTCTTCTTCTGGTGCTTCTTTTTTATTGGATCAAAAGGGCTCGTTAGGTGTTATTATGATCAATGTAAGGCCTCTAGGTTGAAGTTAGGGTAGTTTTGTGGATATTTGAGTAGGTTTTGGATGATATAAATGGATTTGGAGGTGTTATTTTGTGATAAGGGGATGTAACCTTTTATAAGAGAGGTGAGGGTCACTTTAGGAAAACCATGAAATATTATTTTATTACACAATAATATTCGGTTTATAATTGATAAAAAAACTATTTATTTATAAGATAATATGGGTATGGCTCAAAAACCTCTCAAACAATAGGTTTTAGATAGGTTTAGGACACCATATAAACCTTATCTTTTAGATTTAACTCTTAGTTAAATAGTTTAACTTTTACCATGTATTTTTGTATTATTATAATAAATGGTTAATAAACATACTATAAAAATAATAGAAAACTCCAAGTGGTTCATTATTGATATATATAGCCTTATCTAAGTCCATTGGTTGAACCTTATATTTTTAGGAATATTATATCAATTAATAATATAGTATTTGTTTTAAAAACTCATTTTTGTGTCAATTTTGACACTATTTAGTATTTGGTTAATGTGAAAGTCATAACAACATTATCACTTAGAAATAAAATTGTTTAATCAACCCTAGCATGTCATATTAACCCAAAAAAAAATTAATGCATAAAATGTATCAATTTACAATTATATTAATATTTATAATATCAATTATTTTAATCATTCAATAATAAAGGTATTTACTGCATCATCATTGTGTCATAAATAAATTTATTTATTTAATGTCTAAAAATTATATATAAAATAAAATTATGTATTAGATATTTTAATATTTCTAATGAATATTTATAGTCAAATTTATCTTATTTATAACACTATATTAAAAATGATTTAGATATTAAACATTGTATTTAACACTTTTAACTCTTCTTTAAATAAAATAATTATAAATGTCCTAATCTAATCCATATGGACCAAAAGGATCATATTTTATTCCAAATGATGATTTCAGTCGAAATACACTTATATAGTAGAATTATGACATGTGTTAGGGTAATTATAATATCATTTTACCTTTAATTACCTTATTTACTTTTAACTGTGGAAAATAAAATTCAAAAGTTACTATTCCCAAAAAAATTATGTTCATCCTATTGAACCACATTTTACTTATTGATGTCAACCGTGTCTCTTAGATTGTTGAAATTAAATTCACATAAGTGGTAAAATTACGTTTTATGCCAATTTGCAAATGTTCCTAGAAGGTTGGTAAAAGATGTTAAAAGTTTAATAAAATTTTATGTATCTAATCATATTAAAAATTTACTCCAATGAATTACATTGAACATATATAGGTATTATGTATCTATTTCGACCTAAAATAAATTTAAATAAAATAACTAATTATTTAAATAAAAAAGTTTGTTTTAAACAATAACGTAGTTTTTTCACTAATCATCAAAAATTGATTGTTTTCTAAAAAATACCAAAAATTTACCCAAAGCTAATTGGGATATTCCGAATAAAAAAATGAAGTCCATTTTGGAAACTTAAATTTAATAAATTTTAAAAAGTGGGTATTAATATTCATAACGACTAGTTTGATTGGTTGTGGTGTGCCGGAACTCGAAGTTGCGTACAATGCAAGATATTTCATTATTCAAAGAGAAACATGTTATGGAAGCTTGGGGTGTTACATTATTCCCTCCTTCAAATAATTTTTTCATAAAAATATCTATAATAATACAACATAAAATAATTTGAGTTTTTCTTCATCATAAGTTCATCGAGTTCCCACCTTGCCTCTTCCCATCTTATAGTTTCTCCATAGAACTTTTACCAGACGAGTTGTACGGTTTCTCAACACTTGTTCTCTGGTATCATGAATATTGACATGATCTTCACAATAATAAATGTCAGGTTCCAGTTCTCTTTCTTTATGGTGACTACATGCGTTGGTTCATGCATGTTTTTTCTCAATAGTGATATGTGGAACACATCATGAACTTTGGAGAGACTTGGAGGCATTGCCAAACGGTAAGCTATAACTCTAATTCGTTCTAGAATTTTAAAAGCTCTGATGTACCTAGGATTTAATTTACCATTCTTACTGTATCATATAACACCCTTATATAGATATAGCTTCAAGAAAACATGATCTCCTACATGAAATTCCCAATCATTCCTTTGGTTATAAACATAGCTTCTTTGCCTACTTTGAGCTGGATTGATGTGGGTTTGGATAATCTTCAACTTTTCCATTGTTTCCTCAACAAGTTCTGGGCCTATAAGTTTTCTTTCACCAACATCATCCCAAAAAGTTGGTGTGTGACATCTCTTTCCATATAATGATTCATATGGTGCCATTTGAATACTTGAATGGAAGCTATTGTCCTAGGAAAATTCTACCAGAGGTCAATATTGATCCCACGTTCCTTGAATGTCATGTGAACAAGATCTCAACATGTCTTTTATGATTTGAATAGTCTATTTTGATTGTCCATCAATTTGAGGGTGGTATGTAGTGCTCAACCCATGTTCAATATCTAGGGCCTTTCTGAAGACTTTTCCTAAATCTTGATGTCAAATGGGGATCACAATGAGAAAAAATCAATATGGGTACTCCATAAAGTCTTACAAATTCATTAATAAATAATCTTGCTAAATGTTCAAGTGGTAAATATTCTCTTATAGAATGAAAATGTGTTGACTTGGTAAGACGATCAACAATGACCCATATTGCATCATTCCTTCTAGGAGCCTTTGGTAGCCCCATGACAAAGTCCATCGTAATATCATCCCATTTCCACACATGTATGGGAAGAGGTTGCATGAATCCTCCATGATGTTGTCTTCCAGACTTAACATGTTGACAAATCATACATATTTACACATAGTCATCAATATCCCTCTTCATGTTGTCCCACCAAAAATGTTCCTTCAAATATCTATACATTTTCGTTCTAATAGGGTGTATAGAGAAATTGTAGCTATGAAAATCATCCAATGATTACCTTTTTAAATTTGGTATGTCAGGAACACAAATTATCTTCCCAAATTTCAAAATACCATCTTCATATATGAATTCAATCAATCTATCATCATTGACAGCTTTAATTTTCTTTTGAAACTCTACATCATCATGGTGGGAAATTTTTGTCCTTTCTAGTATAGATGGTTCGGTAGCCATTTAAAAAATTATAGATGTTTCACCTTCCATGATTATTCCCATATCCATCTTTACTAGATCTATGAACATAGTATCCCTTTAAAATCTCATATTTTTCAAAACTCTATGATCCTTTCAGCTCAAAGCATCTGCCACCTTATTTTCCTTCCCCGAGTGGTAATTCATAGTGAAATCATAATCCTTGAGTAGTTCAAGCCATTGTCTTTGCCTCATGTTGAGTTCTTTCTGTGATAAATATACTTCAAACTCTTGTGATCGGTATATATCCCACATTTTTCACTATAGATATAGCTTCTCCATATTTTCAAAGCAAAGACTACAGAAGCTAACTCACGATCATTAGTGGGATAGTTTTATTAATTAATTTTCATCTATCGTGATGCATATGAAATAAATCTATCATTATTCATAATGACACAACCAAGTACTTTCTTTGAAGCATCAATATAAATAACAAACCCATCATTCCCCGATGGTAGAGTCAAGATAGAATCATTGACTGATATTCAATTCATTTCTTAAAAACATTCTTCACACTCATTTGTCCAAAAAAAATTAACCCCTTTACATGTGAGCATGGTTAATGGGTTAGCCAATCGGGAAAAATCTTGGATGGAACGCCGATAATAACTTGCTAAACCAATAAAATTGCATACCTTAGTTATACTTGTCAATTCTGGCCATTATTGTATTGATATTGTCTTTGAAGGATAAACAAATATTCCATCCTTAGAGACTATATGGACAAGAAAATAAATATACTAAATCCAGAAATCACACTTGATAAACTTCCCATATAATTAATTTCTTCTAAGAGTATTTAGAATAGTGTGCAAGTGATTTTCATGATCTTAATAGATTTTGTAGTAAATCAAGATATCATCAATAAATAATACTAAAAATTCATCACGATATTTGTTGAAAACATTATTAATTGGATCTATGAAGATAGTGGGTGAATTAGTCAGTCCAAAAGACATTATTTTAAACTCGTAATGCCCATACCTAGTACGAAATACTATCTTCGGAATGTCATCATTCTTTGCACAAAACTGATGATATCCAGATCAAAGTCCAATCTTTAAAAAATATTGATCTCCATAAAGTTGATTGAATAAATCATCAATGAAAGGTAGGGGAAACATGTTCTTTATTGTTATAGATTTTATCTCCCTGTAGTCAATGAAGAACCTCATAGATCCATCTTTATTCTTAAAAAATAATAGGGGCTCCCCACGAAGAAATTCAAGGTAGAATAAATCCTTTATTACTTAATTCCTCTAGTTTTTTCATTTCTTACACTAATTTCATCATGGCCATTATATAAGGGGTCTTTGATATGGTCCTTGAATTGGGAATTAAGTCAATGGAAAAATAAATTTCCCTTACAATCAAATTCTTGGTGGATTTTTTCACAACCCTTATAATAGACTCCCATTGCCTTCAAGAAAGTACCGGGGTGTTTCTTCCCACATTTAATATAGAATGGAAATTCAACTTTTCCCTTATTCCCCTTATTTCCATATCCATATTGTTCAATAGATCTCTTCTTCTCTTGATTTTCTTTAAAGTTGTAAGACATAGAGAATTCGTTTTCAGTCTTGATAGCACATGAGAAAATATCGTCATATGATGAGAAGGATTGTGAGACTAATGCTCGATAAGGAAATGGTTTTAACCCATAAAATAATCGATCAATCTTACTAATTTAGTTATATATATAATATGTTGCAAGCCTTTCTAACCTTGTAATGTTTGCCTCATACATTGCGACATTTCAATCCTCATTCTGCCTAAGCTCGGAAATTGTCTTTTTGTATCTTCTTGATGGTCACGAGGAAATTATTTTTCTAAAAAAAGTTATTTAAACTCCCTCCATTACATATTTGATACTTCTTAATCCTCCTTTTTGTTTTGAATTAATTTCCACCATTGATCTGTATCTCTCATGAGGTGATAAACCACCATGAAAATTTTTTCCCTTTCAATACTCCCAATGCATGAAATATATTTTCTAAGGAACTTATCCATTGATCGGATAAAAATGGATTTGTAGTCCCATTGAATTTTGGTTGTTGTTTCCTCATGAAGTGGTCTAACATTGATCCTTCACATTATGGATTAGGGTTCTCTATACGGGTAAGTTTATTATTCATAACCTGAGTGAGTTTTCCCAGTATGGTTATAAGTTTTTCAGCACTAGTTTCATCACCCACTCCACTATAATTATCTTGAGTATGAGAGAAATCCTTACTTGGATTACATGCATTGATATGGTTTCCACTCCTTCCACTATGCGCCATTTCTAAATATTGATATACAATAGATTATTTTATGAATCATAATACATAATTCCAAACTAGTAAAAGACCTAACACAAATTGAACATTTTATAAATATAATCCATAATCATCAAAAAATGTTTTCTTTGAGGAGGTATTTACTCATAAATCATTCATAATGGTTTGAAAAGAAAATGTGAATTATCCTAAGCATATACCCCAGGAGTGTCGTAACCAAAAGTGCAGAAAGACACGTTGTCGTGTACCAGGATACCCCAGGTCATGCCCGAAGCTCCGTGTCGGAGTTTTCACTCCATGGTACATCTGTGCTATAGCTGCCTCTACCTTATCATATCCAGACTGGGATGTATTGCTTGTAAAATTTATAAAATCTCTACATTACCAAAATTATAATATGTTCTTCTATACTAATCCTCAAATTCTATCTTAGGGCAATTCTTTCTAATCGTAGTTTTTCTAAATCTAGTATCCATGATTTTTACTAAACATTCTCTAATACCAACTATAATGCCCCGACCCTAGTTACCTAGAGTTGGTGCATTATTACATAACATTGGAATGATCACAAGAGATCATGTTTCGAATGAACAATTTTTTTAGTAGCCTTAGATGTGATAGATACATACATAAGTTTTACATTAAATCCTGAAATGAAAAAAAACAACATTGTGTCCCCTTTGAACACACTCATATCCCGCAGCATATTTTTGTAGGTTAATCATAATATACTTCTTCGCATCCGGGAAAAAATAAAACATAGAAATGGGTGAGCTTAGATTCTGAGTAAGGATAAAAATATAGAGGAAACTATCATAAATAATTATAAACATTTAATGCAATGTGTAAGACTAAAACACAATAATTTTAAACTTAAACTTCAGTATAATATGGAAAAGATAAATCAAATAATTCCATTTAATTATTAACATGGATATTCTACTAGTCTAATAATCACATGTAATATCAATAGCCAATTTCATAATGATGGAATGCATAATACTAGACATAATAACCACATAGTCAAGGCCTCATACCAAGACTGAAAATAAGATTTTGTCTAGGCATTATTCCAAGACACTAGTTTTTTCTCATGAGACCTACTGATGCATCGAGTAGCTACAATGGTCTCCACCCATCACTTGCTAAGACCAATTCATTCCTCGTGTGAAAATTTTGAAACATAACACAATCATTCGTATTAAAACTATCATAAGAAATGTTAATACTTTAACCATAAACCATGAATGGTATAAAAATAACACACCCACAATCAAATATACCACAAATCCTTCAATATAATAAGGAAGATTGTATCATAATAAATCAACTTCAAACAAGTGTAAAATCTATCTAATGATGTGGACATAGATGAAATTAAAACAATTTGAGAGAAATAAATCTTTCTATTTTGAAATCTTTTAAAAGACACATAATTATAATATAAAAAATTTAATTTTGAAAATATTCTTATAATATTGCAAGGGATTCTTATAAGGTGTTATAATGGCAGAAAATAGCCGCACTCTTCTTATAAGTGAAAAAAAACATTTTTTCCTTAATTTTCCCGAAAAGGTTATAAATGACATTGTTTGGAAAATGATGGAAATATTACATTATAATTTTTTTTATAAAAAGTCAAAAAAGGGTATAAATTAATTTAACCCACATTCTAGGAAATAGAAAAAATGTTTTGAAATACATATTTAAGAAACATATATGTTGATGATAAAGAGGTCCCAGTAGATACTCATATATAAACTACCTCAGATAATGAAGAGATTGAAGAATTAACTGTTACCTCATACTTTTCCATGATAGAGGGTAAGTTAACCTCTTGTATAATAGTAAAATCATTGTTATTAAATTATACAAAAACCACATACATAAATATGATATCATATATGATCTTCTAATATTTCTTTGTTAATAATATTTCAGTAGTATCATTATTTCGAGTGTTAACTGATTCATTTTTCAGTATATGTTTTGTTTCGTAAGTCATGTTTGTTATGGATAAGATGTATTTGATTGATATCTAGCTTTATATTATGTTCTTACACATTATTTTTAATCATAAAATAATAATTATTCTTGAATGATTTTGATGGGAAATGAATCTCATCGCGTTCGTGGAGACTATAATCTGTACGTACGCACGAGCGACAATATCATTCAATTGATGGTGAAACCATATATAATTGGATGGTACATAATATATAAGTAATAATTAACATGTTCTATTTATTATTTACATGAATTATACTCATTATTATACTCATCCAAATAATGAAGTGTGGAATAACAAACTACACCACAACGTGGAGACGGTAAGCCGTACGTGCGCACGTATGGTGACTTTGTCATTAATAAGATGGATAGAATAATTAATAAGGTTGTAACATATTTATTATAACATAACAGTAAGTATAGGGTACTGTAGTTATTATTTTGGTATATAAACAACAAAGAAAGAGGAAATGTAATAATAAAAGAACTTAGGAAAAGGTGATGAAATTATTACCTCTTCTTTAGGTGCTTCCTTTTGATTTGATCAGAAGGGGTCCTAGGTGGGATTTTGATTAAATTAGGGCCTACAGTTTTAAATTAGGGTAGTTGGGAGGATATTTTAGCAGGGTTTGGATATTCCAAATGGATTTTGATGTGTGATTTTTAGAGAAGGGGATATACCCTTTTATAAGAGAGGTGAGGTTCACTTTTGGAAAAGATTGAAATATTATTTTATTATACAATCATATTCGGTGTATAATGGATCAAAAAAGATTTATTTGAGGATAAGGTGGGGCTGGGTCAAAAAACTCTCAACAAATATTAAAATAAATGGTTAATAAACATACTGTAAAATCCAAGAGAACCCCAAGTGGTTCATTATTGATATTTATAACCTTATCTTAGTCCTTTGGATGAACCTTATATTTTTAATAATATTATATCATCTAATAATATAGTATTTGTTTTATGAAACTAATTTTTGTCAATTTTTTCACTTTTTAGTATTTGGTTTTTGTGAAATTCATAATAACTTTATCACTTTGAAAAAAAATTATTTAATCAACCCTAACATGTCATATTAACCGATAAAATTATTGTAATACATACAAAGTATCAATTTACAATTATATTAATATTTATAAAATCAATTTTTTTACTCTTTCAATAAAAAGTTAATTACTGCATCATCATTGTGTCATAAATAAATTTAATTATTTAATGTCTAAAAATTATAAATAAAATACAATTATGTAGGAAATATTTTTATCTCTATAATAAATATTTATAGTTGAATTTATCTTATGTTTAACCCTATATTAATAATGGTTTAGTTATTAAACATGTAATTTAAAACATTTAACTCACCTTTAAATAAAATACTAAACAATGTCCTTATCTAATCCATGTTTTCCAAAAGGATAATATTTTATTCCTAAGGTTGATTTTCGTCAAAATACACTTATCCAATAGAATTATTACATGTGTTAGGGTAATTATAATATAATTTTTAACTTTAATTACCTTATTTACTTTTAACCATGGTAAATAATATTCAAAAGTCACTATTCACCAAAAATTATTTTCATCATGTTGCACAATATTATACATACTGATGTCAACTTTTACTGTTGGATTTTTTAAATTCAATTCAGAGAAGTGGTAAAATTATTTTTTATTCCAATTTGTAAATGTGCCTACAAGGTGGTTGAAAGACGTTAAAAGTTCAATAAAATTTTATATATCTAATATTATTATAAAATAACTCAAATTAATTATATTGAACATATATAGGTATTATGTATCTATTTTTACCTAAAATAAATTTAAATAAAATAACTAATTATTTATATAAAAAGTCGGTTTTAAACAATAACAAAGTGTTTTTAGTATTCATCAAAAATTGAATGTTTTCAAAAAAAAAGTACAAAAAATTCACCCTAAGATAATTTTGATATTTCGAATCAAAAAATGAAGTCCATTTTGAAATTTTTTTTATAAAATTTCCAAAAGTGGTTATCGTTATTCATAACGGCTTGTTTGATTTTTCGTGGTGTGCTAGAACTTCAAGTTGCATACAATGCAAGCTATTGCATTATCAAAGAGAAACGTACCGTGGAATCTTGAGGTGTTACAAAAAACCCCTTTAATTTTACTATGTCATACTAACATTTAAAATATTTATTATCCTACTTATTTTGTAAGATTAAACAACCGTGCAAGGTAATGTAGGGATTCAAATAGAAATCAACATGTCAAAATTGACCAGTGTGGGAAATATAAGGCAAGGAACAAACATGAATATGAATAATCATGATACATTATAACTCCCACATTTGAGTAAAATAATTTCATGTCAAATTCAACTAATGATTTTATAGGATTAATTTAATGCTCATGTATGAATGAATAAGAAATTCCCTTATAGGATTTACCTTTGTAGAGATGTGGTTAATGTAGTAACAACACTATACTTTTTGGAAGTAAAAAATTTATATGTTAGCGTAATTCCTTAAAACATAATATTCAGCTACCTCTTTATATATTTATTTCGACAAAAACATATTTTTTTTGAGTTAAATTAAAAAGGATAAAGATAAATTCTAGAATCCTCACTTCTAGAAGTGCTACACACTAATGATGACCCATATGATTTCTAGTAGTTATCAACCAAATGTTATATAAAGAGTCGTGATGAAAGGATTGATTATATTGAAATTAATTACAAGGAATATAACAAAAAAATTTCCTAAATATGAGGATTATTGGAAGTTAATGTGGTTGGAAGACTATAATTGGAAAAGGAAAAGATTATACATATTATATATAATATTATAGGGGAAACATATTTTCCAAAGATAATAAAAAAATATTGAAAATGAAATACATTATGCGAGACATATCATTTAACAGATATTAGTTAACATTTGAGAAAAAATATGGGATTACTCAAAATCATAGGTTATGATATCACAATATTATAATGGATTCTTCCTATAAATATAAGGGTACTTCAGGTAGAAAAATTTGAAAAGACATGTATTTAAAATTAATATTTAAATGAAAAAAATTTATTTTAAATTATTATCGATTTTTAATGTGTTAATCACATGATACATGATCTTTATAACATACTAAATGATATTACTATATAACTTATTGGATATAATGAATGTTTTATGGTGAATAAAATTTGATGATTCGATGTAGAACTTATAAGAAAAAAATTTATAATGATTTAATAGATGAGATTAATGAAGGATATTACTAATGAAATATTTTCAATAATGAGGGTTTAGAAGTTACTAGTTCAAACCATAATGTGAGTAAAATGGTTACCTAATGAGTGAATATCACATTAAATAATAAAGGAAAAAAATTATGGTATATGTAATCATATATACACTACAAATGAGAGTACTAGTGGGAAAAAATATTATGGAATATGATATCTTACCTCATCAAATATAGAAATTTATAATTAATTAGTTCCCTAAAACAAAATATTTAATTTAAATTCAAGTAAGAGAGTGGAACAGTTATGTGGTATCCCTAGTATTATTAACGAGACTATGTTTATAAGGTATTTTCGAGCCCCATTTTATTTAGGATTTATATTTGGGTCCAAAAGACCAGAATACCACATCTTTTTTGTTATTTTACCAATATTCATATGAGGTACCCGTAAGAATGAATAATATACCTGGTGGTTCAAACGGAACATCCTTTAACCATCAAGAACTTATAGGGTTCCCACTAAGACACTATAGGGTTCATGTCTATACATAAACAAGTTATAGTTGGTTTGTAATACTAATGGGTTCCTCCCCTTTCTTCACATTTCTATCTTCTTATCCAAAATTCAATTCAAATAAAAATACACCTAAATAGAACTATAATCATTGAAATTAAATGAAAATACTTCCTAAGGAAGGTTAATGAAATTTTGACCTCCCTAATAATTGGATTCCCATCCCCAAGAATCATAAAAAAATTATTAAGGGAAAAGGTCCAACCAATAGCACTATATTTTAGCCTCTTGGACCCAAGTCTCATCTTGGGGATTTCGATGATTCTATGAATCCCAAACCATAGGGTTTATACTAACTCATAAAGAATTATTACTCCTTTGAATAACATAAATAAGAGTATCCATATTAGACACATTAAACATTGGTTCAATATTATTACATTATATTATTTTTGATGGGTTGGGAAAAAACTTTCAAAAATGATAATTATGGAATATAATATGGTTGGAACCAAAATTATGAGCTAAAACAAGACAATAAACCACTTAAACAAATATTATGATAATTATAAAGTTCCCAATATAACTTATGGTCAACTTCTCTTTTATACCCATTTGTAGGTGACCTAATCTGACTGATACAAAAAGAAACATAATGTCACTGATCTTAAATTCCAACCTTTATATCTGATTGTTATGATAACAGTTCTTCTACCTCAGGGTAGTATACAAATTTTTTGAATCCATTTGAAATAATTTTTCACCTCCTATACAAGACATATCATAATTATAGATACTCCTTCTAACATTATGAAATAGAGGATACATCAACATGATCATCCATATAATTCTTTATATAGAACTATCTAAATGGTTTATTGATAACTACTATTGTAAGAAAATTCCACCAAGGAGTAGTGATCCTTCCATGAGAAACTTTATTATAAATAGAGGATTATAGAATTTCTTCCATGATTTATATAGTTTTATAATATTTTCCCCCATTATGAGGATGAAAGTTAGTCCATAGATTTACTTGATTCTCTAATGCTAAATAAAGTCCCCTCTATAATTGAGATGTAGACTTTAGATCCTCGCAATGATTATACGATATTGGTTATCATGAAACCTCACTAAATCTCTAACATATATATTTCAATTCTCCTTGACCGAGGAAGCTTATTTGATCAGCATAAAGTGAGTTTTCTTGGATAGATGGTCCATTGCAACCCAAATAATAACTTTAACCATAGATGATATTTATAGGTTAGTCATGTAATATATCATGATTTAATCCCATTTATATAGAGGTATAAAGATTATTGGAAAATTCCTTTTATATTATGATGTTATACTTTTACCCATTGATAGGTCTTTCATTTGGAAATGAAGCTTGTAATTCTTTTCTTCACTCTAGGGGACCAACACCCATGACCGATGTTATAGTATATCTTTTTGATATTAAGGTGAATTACCTATTGGGAGGAATGATATTCTTAGAATACTTCTTCCCTAATTACCATTGGAACCATTATACCACTATAAACATAATAAATGGAAATATAATCTTATAATAATCCAACAAGGATCAGCCCAAAAGTTATTATCTCACATAATGAAACAATAAAAAATAAAATGTTTGTAACCCCTAAATTATTCTAATATATATGATGAGAGATCAATGTTTTCTACATATATCCTTATTAAATCCTCTACCATATTTTATGGAGATCATATTTATGTGATTTTATTCTCAATTCATCATTAGATCCCTACACCATCTAAAGTTGTAATTTTTAGCTAATATCATCCTCAACAACATTACTTTTACCCATCCTATACTAGAAATCCAAATCAAAAGATTGATGTTACTTCACCTAGTGAAATTCCCATATATTCAATTCACATTGTAAAAATATATAATTCAAGTATTTATAGTTCATAAATTCTATAATTTTTTATCCAAAATATTGTTCCACTAGAAATATAAAGCTTGTAAAATGGTGGAAAATTTTAGGTCATTGGTATGACAATTCATTCAATGAGGATGCATATTCTAAGGATTATACACCACCAATGAATAATAATATATAAGAAAACAACAAAGGATATCATAAAAGTAATAAATATATTCTTAAAACACCTCTACTAGTCATAGAATAATATGAACAAGAGATATAGTCAACAACTTCTTCAACTCATGGATGTCTACATAAAACTATTATAAACATATGAATTTAACACGTTTCCCTATGAAACCGTTCATCAGTGAACCTATAAACAAATACCATGAATTAAAGAGTGTGAATACCTTATGATTTTGATAAAACTCTTGATCTCAAATACATTATAAGGGACATTAAATTTCATAACTAATTACACCTTTTTAGAATAAAAAAATATGGAAGCTACTGAAAGAACATTCCCTAGGTGTTTTATTTATTGATCTAAAATGATAATTTATATAGTTTAACATACAACTACTGATCAAATATAGTCTCCAAAATAACAATAAGATGTAGAGGATCCTTACCATAAGTCATGGAATATAGATAAATATCATCAAATAAAACTACAATTAAAGAATTCATGAAGGTACATACATGATTATTTATCCAGTCCAAGAATACATTATGAGAATTACTAAGCCAAGAAGGAAACACTAGTAAATCACAATTCCCAAAACTACATCAAAAAAAAAATTTAAAAATGTATTAATTCATTATCGGAAAGAGATAATATTATGGACACAAGTTAATTTTTGTGAACTACGTTTCATATTTAGGAAATTCAAATAGATAATCAGATATAGGAAAGTGATAAATATCTTAATCATTATATAGTTGAGCTTTAGACAATTGGTATAGATTCATGAATTTCCATCTACATTCCTGGAAAAAACAAATGAGGAAACCCAAGGAGAAGTACCAGGCCTGTTAAATCCTTTACCATTATGATCCTAATGTGGTATCTTCAATTAAAACAACTCCATTGGATACATATATATTATAAAAGTTTTTAAATAAGTTTTTTACTAGGTAAAAGTTAATATTTTTGTTATTCCTCTTACTTCATATATTTTTATGAAAATTATTATAGAATCATATTTGGAAAAAGATTAACTTTAAGACAAAAAAACAACACCCCATTAGTGTCTACTAAACCATTGACAAGAAAATACAATTTGATAGTGATCATCATAACCTCCCCTAATCTCCTAGATTGATATATTAGACATATTTTGGAGATGATAATATTACTTATGTAGTATAATAACCAATTCATGTTCATAATTGGTTCATCTAGTCTATTTTAAAGTCCATATTAATGTGGTCAATGGTAAGAACCATAATTTCCCAAATATTCCTAAATTAACCTGTAACCAATTCAGAGGATGAGAACCCCCTCAGTAACTCTATTTAGTTCCCTATATGGGTGTTAATATTCATATATACTGGTGACACTACCACTTTCATAGATATATGAGAAACCAGTTTCATAGAAATAAAGTAATTATTGGAACAAAAATGAAATAGATCATAATCCAATGTATAGGATTTCCGAATCGTACCTCTTACAGTATAAGGCCAAACATCTTTCTTAATTTTCGATTTTTTCCAATTTTAACTTTCCTAGATGCTTCTTCTGGTCTTGAGGTGAATACCATTGAAAAGAGGACTCTAATATAGCCAAAAATTCTTTTATTCCTTGGTTTCCTCCTCAACAAAATCTTTTATATGGTGGTTGATATCCACCTATCAACTAAGTAACCGTGTCTGTATGAATTACATGATATGGATAAGGTTACTACATAACAATATTTAATACATCATGATGTAAGAACCTCAAAAGATAGCCAACATATCTACATCAGTGACACTGTTTCACACAAAATGTTGTTTTTCAACTTTTTATACCTGATTGAACCTCACTAATAACATTTTCCATGAGGTCTCCCTAAAATAGGTGATATAGACACCATTCTTCCTAATATACCCATATCACAGTAACCCATACTCTTATATTCCCATAATTTCTTCCACACACTAGAGGAATAGTAGGTTAATTCCTGTCATGGTAGTGAGATACCTACACCTATACATCCATAGAAACCTATCTCAAGATGAAATAACTTCTTTACCAGCTTTTTATAATAATTGGGTTTAAAATAATCACTTGAGTATATAAATACTATTTTAATCCTATCACAAATGAAAATTATTTATATTCATAATGTACACTCAGATATGGTGTAAAAAAATAATATTAGTAATCTTATCAAGATACTCTATAATGGTCATTGAGATCAATTAGATACTTAGAAATTCCATCAGCTTCACAAGATGTAGCATTTGAGGATATAATTTCTCAGAGAATAGATCCCATAAATTATTCCATATCAGGAAATAATCATTCATCTCTTTAGGCATATTATCTCACTAGTAGTTTGTTTCCCCTTCGAGTATATTGGTGACTAATCTCAATAATTTTTACTCTAGGGTTTTTAATCTATTTTTTATATGAAAAATATTATCTTCATATTCCCGTTATTAATATTAACCAATAAAAATAGGTGGATAACGCGAATATTTGAATTTTATGGAATCAAATTCCATTGGTTCCTTTTTATGAACCCCTTACCTAGTAACTTATAAGTGTTTAGTGAAACACTAAAAATCATCAGTGTCCAGTTCAGGTCAAGTTGGTTGGGAATTCTGGTTGACCACTTTATTCTCAACAGGTAATGGTCATATCATAGACAAACTCTAAAATAATATAGAGAATAACATAAATTTCCACCCCTTTGGTAGCAGACCTTGGAAGGAAATTATATTATCAGAAATAGGTGTAACCTTCATTCCATCACTCCCTTCATTCTATAAATATCAAAACCCTTTTAATTTTTTGAAAAACATTTATTAAAACTATATAATTTACTAAAACATGGTTTTACATAATAAAAATATAGATGAATATTTTTACATTATTTAATAAAATATAGTAATTCATTGAATAAAATATATAATCACATAAATTCTGAGTAAATATATTTTATAAACAAATAAAACATTCCTTGAAGGATATTGAAGAGATATTGGAATTCAAGTTATTCATAAAAGGAAACAACTTTCTAATCAAGAAACCTACAATCAGTTTGACTGAAAATTAATTTTTTATTCAAAATCACTTTTGATGAAAAAGTGGGAAACCCGATATATGAAAATACCAAGATCAAGACAACATGGAACTGCCCCTCCCCCACAATTACATCATTATTTTAAGCCTCCACTTCACATGACCACTGAGTAAGATGTCCCATGCAGGGTTTCATGGGCCTAATATTAATTATTTATTACTTTTTTAATGAAAACATCCAAGTTATACCAAATATTACATAAATAATAATAGTTCAACATAAAATATGATATACCATCTCTTATATAGTAATACCTAATCATGATAGTTGAGACTCATTCACATAGGGAGGAATCAAAGAATAGACGAATAATGAAATCTAATAATAAACCAAGAAACTCATAATTTTACCAAAATTAAATTGGTTAGGCTTATTTATTAGTTGATTATTGATTTTTGTAAGACCAGGATCCTCTAAAATATTGTATATAAAATTCTATTAAATATGATATGATACAATTTTTTTATGAAAGTTACATGATTTCCCATATAAAACTGGGTTTGGATTCCAAAACCCTATAGGTGTACCTCCATGTCACTAGTGGGTAGCATAAATTCCCAGGGTTTCATAATATTCATGTGTATGGTGATTTTACATCATGGAAACTGAATATCAAAAACAAATATTCATATAAAAAATTTGGCATGCCACATTGGGGTGATGGATAGTCAATCCCAAATAATATTTGATCTCACAAAAGGTACATATTAATCTATATATATTATTAAATTGATAGGTCATATCTATAAAAGAGGAATTTACAATCAATCATTGTCCAAAGAGTCCAAAACATTTAGAATATTATAAGAAAATAAAACCCATTATTCAAATAAATGAAAATCCAATCATGGACAAAATAAAAAATATTAATGACAATGTGGTGTGTAAAAAGTGAAAATCCATAACTATAATCTATGAAAAAACTATAATAATCATTCCCCAAACCACTATAGGATGTACCCAAAAAAATTTCACATTCCCCAAAGTTCATAAGCTACCAGATCCCATGCTTTGACAACATTCCTTTACCTAGATCATACAAAACAAGGTTAGAATGAATATTATATAGACCATATAGGGAATGAGTATGGAATATTTTTTGATAATATCTACCCACATACACTTAATTAACATAAAAATAATATAATGAATGAAACAATATATAGATATGTCATATGATTTTTTTCCAATTTTCTTATCAAAAAATAAAGTTAGACATTTTCACTACGAAAAAAAATCTTTTTACAAGGATTTGAGATTAAATTAATTTTCCCAATTTTTGAGAGTCTAATATCAATTTTAGGATAAAGGTAGTGAGTTATTATATCCTATAAAATCCTTGTATAATACAACATTTTATATGGACTAATGCCATCTCTAGGTAAGGGGAAGGTGTATTCAATGTCATGGCCTCAACTTGTCCCATGGGTAGGGAGAATGTGAATAAAAATTTTGGGTGAAACAATCTGGTCTGTCACTAAATTAAAAATTGAGTGTATCTTATCTAAAAATATATATACACCAAAAAAAACCTTCAAATATATATGGAGGTCATCAAGTGAAATGTTTTAAATTTTCATTAGTAAAAAGTTCAATATTTATATAATGAAATCCAATAATCACTACAATGAATAAAATATGTCCTTACTAGGATCCTATATTAACTCACTAATGATTATCATATATAATTACAAGATACAAACATAAATAATGCAACTGACCTAATAAGAAAACATGTAATTTACTAAAGGCATAATTTTAAGAAAAAATTAATTCAAATTAATCTCTACCTACCACAACACATCATAAAAGACAAATTAAACACTCATTTTCTATCAAAAATATATTTTTTAATTTAAATATAATTTATGATTTACTAATTCCAATATAGTACATAAAGAGTATAAGAGAAAAATGGGATATTATTATCAAAATGATTATAGTGCTTCATCTTGGGTGGTAAGAGGTAAAATATATCAATTACATGATGTTGATGACACACCATTAACCAAAATAAAATTTGGTCATAAAAAAATTTACATCAAAAGAAATTGAAATAGGAACCCAATATTTTAACCTAAAATTATCCAGAATTACCTTCCAACACACTTATATTTAATAATATTTGAAGGAAATTAATGAAATATTAATGATCTATAATTCTAATAGAAAAATCTACCCTTAATATAAATGAAACAAATTTAGGGATATAATGAGTATGTAATATGGAATCTTGCCTCTTTGAATAAAACTCTTCACAATCAATTAAATCCCAAAAATAAAATCATGAATTTGGATTCAATTGGGAGGAAGTGAGGTTTTGTATCACTTAGAAGAATAGGGAGAAATTTTTTAGAAGAAATTCCAAATCCCATAGTTAGTTAGGATTAATATTAGATGTAAAATGACTATAACAACAATAATTTATTGGATTTTCCTAGATTCGTAATAAATTCATGCTAGAATTCACAAGTAAGTAGTGGTTTAATAAAACCCACAAAAAACCTACTCATTCCCATTATGTTTCCCCTAGGACACTTTTGGGTAAGCAGTTGTTCCCAAACAAAAAATGGGTCATTTATATTCTCTTCCCACTACTTCATATTTATTCCTTAAACATCCAATTACCATTAAACTAAAAATACACCAAAATAGATCATTAAAAACTAAAAATAAATGATAATACCTAAATAAATATATGAGTATCAAAATATATCCCATTATCATTATAAATAATCTTGATCCAATTTTCATCTCAATTTTTTAGAGGATTATCCTAAAGGAATTGAAAACAAATTTGAAATTTTTCTTAGCCTATCATCCTTAAATAAATACCTCCCTTAAGAATATAGTTGAAACATTTGAAGACATGAACGAAGATAAATTTATGTACTTTATGAGAGGCTGGAATGAATATCATCCAAAACAATTGAGTTCAAATATTTCTTTATCATATATATAAGGATATGTATAAATATTTTTATTGAAAAAGTTTCATAACATATTCCCATGGGGTCTTAGTGTTAGATACCATCTTTGGGTTTTTTAATAAATTTATGAATTATTCCAAATTTTATATCTTTTCCTTTAGTACTCACATCCTTAACAAATCTTCACCCATTAATCAAAAAATTAACTATTTTTCTTACTAGGTTTTGTGATATGATTTCCTTAAATTCCATATTTTATAAAGTTATCATCTATATATTGTCTACCCAATTTTATTATATGATGATATTTTTCAGGAATATAAATAAAATCACATGGGTATCAGGAATATTTATGTGGTTCACCACTATGGGTGTCACACCCCAACCATTGTAATTCTTTTATTTTATTCTTTTCTTGTTTTTAGATCATTTGATTAAGATTTGGGTTCAGTTACCAGTTTGATTCTTTAGTTTTTGGGTTTTTTGGTGGTATTTTGGCATGCACACAATTTGGGAACATGGTATAAGAAACCATGTGGCCTTTCGCAGGTAACAATACTGCATGTTTTTGGTGTCAAATGGTGGGGAACATGGGTTTTACATGATTTAGGAAACCGTGTGGAAATTGTGTGGTTTGGTTCTAGTATTGGGTAGTGGAATTTGGTATGGTCGACACATGGTTTGGAAACCATGAAACCTGACCATGTGGGGTGCCCCTCTTTTCTAGTATCTCATGAATGGTTGTTGCATGGTTTGATAAACCGTGCATCTAAACTATATGATGTTTCCAGGTCATTAAAAATTTGCAATTCCCAAATCTACCATCCCATAATTTTATCCCAAATCATTACCCCTTCCTTTAGCTTGTTTTTTATACATGAAGGTTTCCCAATACCTCATCTCATTGATTCATCTTCATATATGTATGCATCTTCAATGTTATAAGGTGTTCTTATAGGGTTCATGTCCAATTTTCTCACATTATTATTTTCCCCTTAAGATTTATAGGGTTTCTTGGTGGGGTTCCATCTTGGAAGAACCCTAATTACTATAGTTTATGTGTGTTCAAACGTCTTGAATGTTACTGTGTTTAGATAATTTCTTGATCTTATATCACCCTTTTACTGAAGTTCAGTTGTATTCACACATCATTGTGGTTGGTGTTTCTATATGTTTCCAATCTAATGAATTTAATTTGATTCTTGAGTATTTTTAAATGATATATAAATGTGTTTCACATGCTTGTGGTATGATTTTTTGGCTTGTTATGGTGTTTTTCTGTTGGTAGAAATTGGTGGAAGTAGTTTCAAAGGGGTTTTGTTAGTCATGTTATAATTTTATGTACACATTTTTTTTTGTTAAATTGTAAATTTTCTTTGAATATTAAATTGGGTGTTTTGATTCATTTTTAACCTTGTTTGTGTTATGATATTTTTGTTGGATTGGGAAATAGGAACTATGTGTGTTGATTTTTGGGATTTTTAAGGATTGAAACTCATGAAATTATTTTTTTAGTTGGTGATAGAACATTTTTTGTAAATTTAAAAAAAAAATTGGTAATTTCCATGATATTTGTGGTGTTCCATTAGATGTGGGAAAATATAAGTGTTCCCGGAGCACACTCATAGATGGGAACACAAATTATAATGGTATTTGATGAACTTTATCAATATAAAAACCTTTATTTAAATATAATTATCCCTCATTCATTCATTCTTGAAACTATAGATGTATTACTAGGTATACCTTGGTTTAAATGACTTGAAAATGTTGTCAAATGATATTTTTTTATTTTGGACCATTTAGAACATTTTATTATAGTTTGTTTTCAAATGGTGTGAAGTCCATTTGGAATATTTATGTGTGTTGTGTTTTTTCATCATAGTTTTGAAATAATGTTGGAAATGAAATTGGATTTCAAAATGTAAGGGCTCCTTTTTTCCTTGTACATATAAATGTGGTGTTTCATATTAATTTGAAAATGGTTTGAGAATGTTTTGGAATGTTAATTGAAATGGTCATGAGATAAGGCCTAATTGAAACTTTTTAATGATGGGAAATGAATATTTTTTGGGAAAATAAAATGCTTGGTTAGAATCTTAGCATGTTTTGAGAAATGGTTTGAAATCTTGTATGACGTCACATCCTGGTTGGAATTTGAGAATGAATTGTTATAAAATGGGCACCCCTACAGCTTGTTTCCCAAGTTGGGATATCAAAATTGGTAGTGTAGGTGTTTGGGGTGGGAATTGGTGGAGGTGGTAGGTAATGTGAGTCATACATGAGAGGGAATAACTTTTCACTAAGTACTATAACCTTGGGACTCTTGGATTCCATTTAAAGGGTTGACTGATAGTTTCTTTTCAACCCCAATTAGAAGGGTTGGAACCCCATTGAATTTATAGGGATTCGTTGGACATGCCACTGGATTGGCTATTTTAGACTGGCCCATTGGTTATTGAGTGTGGATCTGCACCATACGCTGATATGTGAGTCTGATTCCATTATGTTTAGGGATCACTTTAGGGATGTTTAGGAAACTCCCAGTGATCACTATTTGTGTATGCCTATTTTTGTTCTACTACTATTTAGTTATGGAACTATTTATATACTTACTTTAATATTTCCTTGGTATGACTTCTTTGGATTTTATATTACTATTATGGCTCACTAATGGTGAATATATTGTGAAAATGGGAATGTGGTGTGTTTTTTTAGAGGGAATGTTGTGGTAATTTATTTAAAAAATTTAAAACCTATTTACATATATGTATTCTAAAATAGTGTTTGTAGACACTTTAGGGAAAGGAAATGTATGGATACTATATTTTTTTCTTACTGAGATGTATAATCTCACACTCCACATGTGTCGTTCTGTATTAGTATAACCAAGCTGGTTTGTGGGTATAGGTTTTTTGTTTGGTTTTTCTTCATATTAGGTTGGTCTTGTGGATAATGGTGGCCATGAGGTCATATGAAGATCGAGTTTCCTTTAGTCTGGTTTTAGTTTTTTCTCTGCAGGATCCAGTTCTTCGGTTTCTATTTTACTAGTTGTATATTTTTAATTAATTAGTTTTTGTGTTTTTTGAGATTAAGTTATTATTTGGTCATACACATTCTTGGTTATTCATTTGATCTAGTTTTATGGGAAAAATTGTCCTCTCAATGGTTTATTTGATGCCCAGAACAAGTTGATAGCCTGTGGGGATCAGGAATGCCCTTTAGGCCACGTCTCAAACTGGGTTGGGTGTCAGGTTGGATGAAATTTCATCTTAGTTCATCCCAAAATAGTATTAGAGGAGGACCTTTTTAATTGGGCTGTTAGGTAGTTAGAGATTAAAACTATCGGTACATGGGAGGTAGGTATGGGAAGAGAATCACAAACTCTTACTTGTTATTATCCTAATGTTTCCTTGGGTAATTTTTGATTTTATTCTTTAGTCACTGATTTGGATTTAGGAATGAAAATCAAGGCAATATGATGTCATGTTGTGATATCATATACAGTAGTGATCCATGTAGAGTTTGAGTGCATGGTTTAAGGTATTCTTAATTGTTAGTGCCTACTTGGAGAATGTCAAACTAACCTTGATTCCAAGTCAGGTATGGACACTAGTTCTACATTCTAGTGATTTTATGTGTTTGGTTTGTTTATATAGGTTTTTGTCTTATGTTAGTGGATTCTTAATATGAACATCTTTTTTTAATAAAGTGTTTTCAAAAGGGAAATTGTTTTTTGGAATGGGGTTTTTTTTGTGAAAGTGGAAAAGAAAAATTTATTAAATGATTGAATTTCATGGTTGGATGGAATGTGTGACCATTGTTACTCCTTTTGAATGTTCAAATATGTGAGGGTGTGAATAGAAATTGCATGTTGGAACTTGTGTATGGATGATGAATCTGACTAGGTTGAAACATATGTGATGGTACATAGGATTCCATGGGTATGTATTTAAAAATAAAGTTTTGGCCATGTTTTTTTAGAATGGATTTTAAAAGGGGAAAATGATTTTGGAAATTTTTATATTTTAAAATTTTGGATTTTCTTTGTGAAAAGTGAGTATGTTATATGAAAAATATCTTTCAATGTTTGGTCATTGACCATGGTATAAGGTGCTTTTGAAATTGAAATGAAAAGGGTGTTTCTTGAAAATAGTATCTTTGGTTGTTCTTGCATGTTATTTGATTGTAAGACTATTTTGTTGGGTTGACATGGTTTTCTTGATTGGGTATCTGATTGATGTTGGTTATAGGTTTTTGTTTTTTTTCCTTTATTGAATTTTCCACCCAAAAAGGTCCCAAACGTTTATAGTGAGTCTCACATGGTTCTTGTTACTCCATTGCTGTTTACCATATTTTTTGGTGACTGTACATGTTAGAGTCTATGTAATGTCTTGAGAAATTTGAATGTTTCTTTAGATCATTGGGAACTCTCAAAGCAGTTCGATTTGGTATTGTCCGGGGTTTGTCAAAGAGACCATCTTTGGATCAATGGGAGATTTTTTCTCCACCATCGATACATTTTGGGAAGATGTGGGAGGTATTTAAGTCCATTTTCTACTAATGTTTTAAACATAAATAGGTGAAGGCGAAGAATGTGGGAGAGCTAAAGAGTATTTAGTAAGGCATGAAGAAGGTGAAGGACTATATTGAACATTTCAAAGAGTTGGTTTGTTTGTCTCAATAATTACCATTTCATGATTTGTTGAAGGAATCTATTTTCTTTGTGAGTCTTCGTCTAGTGAATTAGGAGTGACCACTCTCCTCCGTGGATATTTATTTTGAGAAGTTAGTGGATGTAGTGTTTTAGTTGAGTTGGTTTCCAGATTTCAGGAAGTTGGAAATAAATAATCCCTTGTTTCCTATGAAGGTTCCCCGTCTAGTGAGAGGATTATGCAAGAGGAACTCATTCCTAAAAATATCCCATTGTTGATACTAACATTTTTTCCATTGGACCATTCACTCATGTTCTTCTAGTGTGGTTGGTTCAGGAATTTGTAACAGTCATTCCGAAATCCCCTCGTAGACTTTCAATCATTGTGGTCATTTGGATCATATAGAGAATTTTTGTTGGAAGTGTTTCCCAAAGAAGAATACTTTATCAGAGGATGTCAGTTCTGAACTATGATGTTGGAGATTATTTAGACATTAGGGCTCCAGCTAGAGGCCCCAGAGTGATGCTCACGAATAGTCAAGAATCACCAGGGCAAGGGTAACCTCGACCCAATTTTTGTTATCTGGTGTTTTATTAGAGACAATTTAAGTTCCTAGTTGTATTTTTATTCCAATTTTGTGTTTATTTTATCTATATATGAATCTTGGTGTTTTTTTCTTGAAATATTTTCCATTTGATTTGGATGTGAAAATTTTAGTGATTAGTCTTTCATGTATTGGTTTATTATTTCTTGTGGTTCTTGTTGGGTTATATTCTGGCTTGTGGTAATCGATGCTTGAATTTTGTGTTTGGTTTCATTTTTTTGTTCAAGTATCTTTTTGGGGGATACCATTGTACTAGTGGATTGGGTTATGTAGGAAATTTTTAATTCCCATGGAGGTGTTGTAAATCTCATATGGAGAAGTTTGGGTTAGTTCTGTTGGGGGTTCCTGAACTTGGTGGGGGTGTTGTTTGGTTATTGTGAAGAATTTTTTGTTACTTCCCTATTTTGGCTGATGTGAAGTCTTTCTGAGGTTTGATTTGAGTTATTATGGAGGGGAGAACACTCTCGTGTTCTCCTAACATCCTTCGTGCCTTGTTTTTCACTAGAATCGGTCAGGTGTGACTTGTGGAGAGAAAGGTCATCCTGAGGTTCATGTATTCTTGGAATTTTTATCGGGCTCAAAATCAAGTTTTGTTTATTCCAAAGAAATAAGAATTTATGGGGAATAAATTGTCTGTAGTGGGGATCATTTTCACACCCATAAGTTTATAATTACTTTATTTTATTATTTTACAGACATTATATGTTTTGGTTGAGGTTCATGTTGAGTTCCCTTTTATAATTTTTATGCTTTTGGATTTTCAAGAGGTAGTTTGTCCTGTCAACAGTTTGGGTGCACAAATTTGGAAACCGTGAATCCATTCCCATGTAATCATGTGGCATGTTTTGTGTCCAATGTTGGGGTGCACGGGTTGCGCACGATTTGGGAAACCATGTGGTAACTTTGCAATTTGGTTATTGTTTTCGAAATTGGCATTTGGAATGGTCAGAACATGTTTGGAAACAATGTGACTAGCTTGTGTGATGTTCCCCACTTTTCTAATAGCTCGGGCACAGTTTTCACCCAATTTGTTAAACTGTGTGGCCAAACAATGTAACATTTATAGGTCATTAAAAATATATAATTCCCTAATCTACCATCCCTTTATTTTATCCAAAGTTGACCCCCTTCCCATGGATCATTTTTAGTGCATCAAGGGGGTACCAAAACCCCTCCTCTCATTGACTCTTTATCTTCCATGGATGCATCTTCAATGTTTTAAGTTAAGTATTTAGTGTCTTTTGGACAATTTTATCCTCTTCTTCTTATCCCATTTGGATTTATAGGGTTTTCTTGGTGGTGGATCCACTTGTAAAAACCTTAATGGCTAAGGTCAAAGTATTGTTCTGCATGTTGAATATTAGGGTATAGGAATCATGTGTCGTTATTAGATCCCCATTCCCCCGTATTTCGCCTTTATTCGAACATCAATAAAGAACTTTGTTATATTTATTTCCTTTATGAATCATTAAATTTTATACTTAAGTATTTTTAAATTATATATAAATTCATGTAAGATGATTTTCGTATGATTTTTTATCATGGAATGGTTTTTTGTATTGGTAAAAATTGGTGGAAGTGGTTTCAAAGGGGTTTTTGTAGTCATGTTATATGATTATGCAGATAATGTGGCTATTAAATTGGAAACTATTCTTTAAAAGATTTTTTTTATTTTGAGTTGTATTTAATTTTGATTGTGTTATGATATCTTTGTTGGATTGTAAAAGTGGCATTGTGCATGGGGATTGTGGTGACATTTATGTCCCTAGAACTCATGAATGGCTTGTTGTGTTGGTCGTAGAACACATTTTGTTACCTTAAAAATGGTTTTGAAAAATTTCTCGGTTATTTGTGGTGTGACATTAGATGTTGGAACGTTTATGTTTCCCCAAAGCACACACATGGATGGGCACATAAATGATAATGATCTTGGATGAAATATTTTAATTTAATAACCTGGATTTTGGAACACCTCTCAATCCTTAAAACCCTTGATGTTTTACCAATGGTATATTGGTCTTCAAATGACACAAAAATGGATTGAAATTTAATTTGAAGTTTGGGATATTTGGCACATTGTAAGATGGTTTGTTTTCAAATAGGGTGAAGTCCATTTGGAATCATTAAGTGTGTTGTTTGATTTCATATTACTTTTAAAATAATCATGGAAATGAAATTTGATATATAAATATAATGGTCCCTTTTAGACATGTACAAATGAAAGTGTTGTTCAATTTTATTTTTGGAATGGTTTGACAATTTATGGAAATTGTATTCCAAAAGATCATGATGTATGGCCCAGTTAAAACTTTATAATTTTAAGGAATGCTTGAGGTTTTGGAAATTAAAATGATTGGTTAGAATATTAGTATGTTTTTTGAAATGGTTTGAATGATTATATGATGTTACAGCTTAGTTTTCACTTGAGAATTAATTTTAATAAAATGGGAACCCCTATGAAGGATTTCCCGATGTGGGTTATAATTGTGGGTGGTGTTGGTGTTTGGGGTAGGTAAGTGTGGTGGTAGAAGGTAATTTGATTCATGCATGTGGGGGAAACTCCTTTCTCCATGTACTATTACCATGGGAATCCTGAGAATAATTTATATGGTCGATTAAAATTTTCTTATTGACATCAATTAGACGGGTTAATACCCCCTTGAATTTATATGTCTTGGTGGGACTTTCCACTAAACATTATTTTAGAGAAGCAAGTTGGTTATTAACTATAGAGATTCACCATACGCTGGCATGTGAATCTAATTAGAGTACTTTTAGGGATCATTATAGGTATTTTTAGGAAATTCCCATGATTTTTTGTCTATGTATTCATATTTTTGTTCTATTGTACTTGGTTTATTATGCTATCTATCTAGTTAATTTTATCTTTTCTTAGTATTACATTTTTGGATTTTGTTTTTGGGATTTTGGTTATCAAATGGTGAACTTATTTTCAAAATGGGAATGTGGTGTGTGTTATTTTTCCAAAGGGAATGTTGTGGTCATTTCATTAAGATGTTTAAAAAATATTTTAATATATGTATTTAAAACTAGTGTTTGTGGAATATTTAGGGAAAGAAAGTGTATGTATTCTACAGTGATTTCCTACTGAGATATTTTCAGTTTACACCCTACATGTGCCTTTCAGTATCAGTAGACTCGAGTTTTTTTGTAGGTACATATTTCTTTGTTCAGTTATGCATCATTGAAAATTGGTCTTGTAGACGGCGATGACCTTATGGTCACATGGAGATCTATTGGTCTTTAGTGAGGTTTTAGATTATTCTTTTTAGCCTTCAGTTTTTCAGTTTTTGTTTGTTCAGTTGTATGTTGTATGTATACTTTTTTATGTGTTTATTGAGATTAAGTTATTTTTTATTCTTTTATAGGATTGGTTATTTATTTTACCCTGGTTTTGGGAAATTATCATTCCTATAAGTATTTCATTGATACCTCACACTAGTTTCCAGCTACTGTACATCAGGAACACCCATCGGGAAATGTCTCTGACTGGGTTGGTTGTCGGGTTGGATGACATCCTGGTCAGTTTGTAGTAATGGGATAATCCATTATCATGAAATTTATAGTGGATCGAGTTCTATAATTTCCAAGATCTTTGATTTTTGGGTTTTAAGCTAGGTAAATATTTACTATGATAACTATTTTTACATTGGTTTAGGGTAGATGCACTATCTTTCTCAGATGAATTTTTATAGACATACCTCCTTCACTCACTACTTTAAAGGGAATAACAAATTTGGAAAACATGCAAGTAAAAAATAACACCTATTATGTGTAGATAAAATATAATATAGTTATGGGTTCCCTTGAAATACTATTTCTCCATCATAGACTTATATTAATTACTCTATGTGAAACATCTTCCATCCATGAAATTTCATAGAGCTATATTTCATTAATATATAGGGTTTCCTTAGAATTTTTCTTCCTCAATAACCTACAACGATCTCTTATTCTTACTCCATGGAAGGTTCGTCAATGAGTTTAAAACAATATTAATTTCTACAAAACAATAACTCCATCCACTCACTATGACTTAAATATATATAGTACCACTATTATAAGATATATATGTATTTTATTTGCATTAGAACTTCTAAGTTTTGGGTTATAAGTGGGCATACCTAAATTCAGTTGTTTAAATTAAATCACCTTCTTCCTATCTTCTTGATTATTTCTTATGTGCACCACACATTTAGTATTATTTTTTTTATAAAATTAAATCCAAGGTAAAACCCCAAATTCTAAATCCATTAATTTTACATCAAATTTATTGTTTTATTGTAAAGGATTTGAAAATTGTGTGATCTCTTCATCTACAATGTAGCAATCCTCCTCAATTCCATAAATACAACATTACAACTTTCACTATGGTTTATAACGAGAGATAAATACATTATTGTGGCATGGAACACTTATCTTCTATGATGTCTACTATATTTGACAATATCTAAAATTATTTTATCATTAACATCTTCTTAAATATTCCTTGGTCTTGAAATGATATCCTTATCATAGTCGACGCACGAAACTAGCTACAATGTAACATTCATTTTGAAATATAATTTCATATGGACATTGAACGTATCGAATCATTCGCTCTACATGAATCACACCCTCAAAAAAATATTAGGATTATATGGAACTAACGTCCCCTCTTTATCATGGATAAAGTAAATCCTTATATCAACGGTGTAGACCCACCCATAGGTGCTAAGATATACATTTGCATGGTCCTAAATTACCCTTAAGAAGGTTGAGTAATTCCTTTATTATGTTTACATAGCTTATCCATTTCCTTTACTCTGTAGTAGAAAAATATTTTTTATCTTCACTTAGACTTTATTTATTACATTTACTTAGAAAATTCCTCTGACCTACATGTAGACTTCTTATTTACCAATAATATGTTCTGAGAAACTATATTACAGTGTATCCCATTACACTATGGTGTAAGAAGATGAAATATTTTTATATTTTATGTTATAGTCATATGTGTCGTGATGTGGTGTCTTTCTAAGAAAATGATAACTTCAATCTTCCATAGAGTCTAATATCACCATGCTTATCCTACATTGAAACTAATGGTTTTGTGACAAACAATATTCCATTAAGTAGGATTCTTCTCTATTATAATAGTATTATTATTCAGACATTATAGATTTAATTAATCCTCATAAATCCTCTAATCATTACATCCAATTATTTTTTTCAAATTACTCTATGATTTAATTATTTAAAAACCTAAAACCCCACATTAGAAAGACTCAAAGTATATTTTCCAAAATTACGTCAAGATATCATCTACTTTTATTTTTAATAAATCAAACACCAATTCATATTGTCTTAATAATATCCACCGTTTGAATTCATTAATAATTGTGTATCTTCCTCCACACCATTTGTAAGTGATTTCAAAAGGGTGGAAGTCGTACAAAAATTTTATAACATTAAATATATGTGTAAAGACCCGGAAATTTCAAGGAAAATTTTTTCTTAATTTTTTTTGGAATTTTACAAGAACGTAGTTTCTGAAGGAACTTGATTCCGAGGCTCGGAGTGCCCGGAATCAATTTCCGAAGTTTGGCTCAGGTACGTTCAGTGAACGAACGAGCGGGAATTTCTAACTTTTGAACCGGTGCTCGGAATCGAATTCTGAGGGCACCGATGAACTCGCAACGCCGGTAATCGCTTAAGGGAACCTTTACCGTAGTTGGTTTGTGCAGGTGAAGAAGTTAATTAATGGGGTTTAATTAAAAAAAAGTAAATAAAATTGTTGAATCAATTTTATTTCATATCAAGGTGGTTTATTTTCTCCCATGGGAAGTTGGTGGTGGGGCCCACATTCACCCAACTTCCCATGTGTGGATAATTGAAAGGGTGGGGCCCACACGAACCCCCCCACCTTTTCAAATCCCTTAACTCCTCTTAACCCCTCACCTTCCTACCACCCCATTAACTCACTTTCATTAATTTTTTGACAACTTGTTATAATTAATAAGGTGAGTTACTTAATTTCAAACTCTTGAAATTCAAATGGTTAGGTTGTGTTAATAAAATAAGACTTGGTCTTATTTTATTATTGTTAGATTTTTTTCCACCTTGAGAGGATTAGGGAGTGTGAAGTCTTCTTCTTCTTCAACCTCGGTGAAGAACGTGAAGAACATCTCGGACTCCGACGAAGAATACCGTTCTTCAACGAGGAACATCTCTGCCGAAGAACGCGACGTCTTCTTCCAACGACGTTACCTCTTCGAACGCACCTCGATGACAACGGAATCGACGATCTTTTTCCGTGATGCCTGACCTCCGCGACGCTCGTCATCCGCGGCTCGATTGTCGTGCACCGTTCCTGAACCGAGGTAGGGGTTTTATTTATTTATTTGTTCGTGAATACCAACATGATGATCTTTGTGGTTTAAAACCATTTGTTATCGAATAACGCGAGGGGGTGGGACCGCACAAACACGGCCGACCCTCCTCCTTGTTTTCGTGTTGGATCCTTTGTGGTTGGTACGGAAAAGCGTGGTGTCGTCGCACCACGCGGATTCATGTGGAAGGATATGCGCGGCGTCGTCGCGCCGCTCCGTGGAAATAAGTTCAAGGACGCGACGTCGTCGCGCCGCGTCGAAGTAAATCGAAGACGTCGCGGCCGGAGAGGGGTCGCGGCGGAGGGGCGCGGTGCCGTCGCACCGCGCCGGACGACAAGGGCAGCGGCGGAGCAAGGTGACCGGTGGCCGAGCCGGGCCGCCGGTGTCGGAGCTGTAAGGGGACCGGCCACCGCCGGTCCCGTTGAGCAGGAACCGGCCGGCTAGGTCGGGCCAGCCGGAAAGGGAGGAGTTGGGGGAAATAAATTCCCCAGGCCGGATCAAAGAGGCCCCAATTAAGGGGTTGCAGTTTCATGAAACGGGAGGGGTAGCACCCCCCCCCCCCTGTGCGAGCCGACAAACGGCTCGGTCGTTTTGGTCGAGCACTGACCGCGCGCCCAGCGCACGGGTCGCCGAACCGGGCTGCCAGGCCGGGCCGCGACAACCGGGCCGGGCCGCGCCCAGCTGGGCCGGGATGCGCCGGTCCGGGCCGACCCGGACCCAGGGCGGGTCAACCAGGTTCGGGCCGACCAGGGGGTCTCGGGCCGGGTCGGTCCGGGCCCGAAACCCCCATTTTCGGACCGTTTGGGTTCAATTGCCCATAACTCGGGCTACAGACCTCTGATCGATGCGCCGTCAGCGGTGACGTGATCCTTGGATCGAGACCGTCATTTCAGTATATCTCACTCAAGGTTTTGGAATACTTTGAGTTCGTCCGGGTTGGTTCGTACACGAAACCAACCGGGCCCTCAGAGCAGAAACGCTCATATCTTGAACTCCGGACGTCCGATCGACGTGCCGTCGACTTGGTTGAGTTCCTCTAAGTGAGACGGATCTTTTGTCATACTCCTCCCAAGGTTTGGACGCAGGTGGAGTACGGTCGGGTTGGGTTTGCCTTAAAAACCAACCGGGCCCCTGGAACGAAAAAGCCAATAACTCTCAGACCGGGCGTCCGATTGACGCGCCGTCTGTTGCGTTGAGTTCCTGTTGACGATACGGAACTTTTGGATACATCAACTTTGGAATATGTGACAGTTGATGTATCAGCCTCTCGGCTCATGGAGCGGACCCTCCCGAACGAGCTTGCTGTGTGCGGGAACCCTAGTGCTGGCTGCGACTGCGACTTCGACGACGACTATGCAGAGATCCTCAGTGGATTCGACGGCGACGACTACAGCACTCAGCGATCCTACGGGGATCAGTGCTACAGATCCTGTGTGGGTCTGATCCTGTGTGAGCTGAATCCTGTTTGCTTTTCTGTGTGGATTGTGTTGTGCTATCCTGTGTGGATTACGTTTTTCTTTCTTGTGTGGAATACGTATACTTTCCTGTGTGGACTGAGTTTTACTTGGGCTCGTAGGTTGGAGCGTATTGTAATTATTGACTTAGGTATATGTATTGGCATATACCTAAGTAGTGGCGGTTGTTACTTCGTGATTGTATCTTTCCTTTGTGGTTTATCCTTTGTGGATTTTGGGAGACCTTCGGGGGTCTCGGGGTCCCTACTGAGTAGCTTATACTCACCCCTGCATGGGCTATGCCCGCACTACGTTGTGTTGGTTGCAGACGACGGACAACGTTGATCATGGTTGAGGCTTGTAGAGCAGGACGGTACCTGGAGGATAACCACTGGGCGGGACGTACTCGGAGCGGACGGCGGGACCCGAGGAGCAGTGGAGCTATCTGTACCCACCCTTCAGGTGGGATTTCCAGTGGACAACTCGGCGTAGCGGCTTTTACATTTCAGTTGTTGTTTTCCCATTCGAGTTGTACTTTACTTTCAGTTTGGGTTTGTATTCTTTCCCACTTACTTTCCGCACTTGCAGTTGTACTCTGTTTTTACTTAGTGTTTACTTTTTCCGCTTGCTTAATCTGAGGTGCTTGTTTACTTTACAAAGGAAATGCCTTCCCTTTTCTGGGATTTACGCCTTGGTGCTAGTTGCCAGCCCCTGGCCTATGGAAGGCAGGCTTGGGGTAGTCACGACACGGGCCCCGAGGATGGGTCGTGACAAATTGGTATCAGAGGAGTTCAGTTCTACCGCAGACTCTGATCTTTCTTCTGTGTAAAGCAATAGTGTTCAGCGTATTGGGTGTGGTTATCAGTCCAGCGCCAGCGACCGCCCAGGTTCCGCGGGGAGACGGACCCCCAGGCAGCCGAGGACTGCCTGGAGGCTATGGTGAGAATTTTTAGGTTAGTGAGGACACTAGAAGACCTCATGGTGATCCTCGCAGCGAGCCTACTGCACGCAGCAGCGGGCCGATGGTGGAGCTTGATGCTCCAGGTGCACGACGAGACATCTCTTCTTTGGACGGACTTTGAGAGCATCTTACGCTCCGAGTTCTTCCCAGCCACCCTCCATGTGGTGCACATTCAGAAGCTTCTTCAGCTGCGGCAGAGCAGCTTGTCAGTGGCCCAGTACTCGGCGAGATTTACTGATCGCTCGCGCTACTCCACAGATATGGTACGGGACTCGTTCTTCCGGGCCCGGACCTTCGAGCAAGGACTGAGGCATGAGATCAGGGCTTCGATGATCTCCCTCAACATTCCGACACAGAGAGAGGTGTTTGAGAGATCCCTTCTAGTGGAGAGTTTTCTCACCGAGTAGGCTCTAGTGACAGGGCCCTCCGCAGGACGACCCGTAGCAGGGTCTTCTGCAGTTGGTAGTAGACAGGTGACGCAGAGGTCCAAACGGGCCAGACCATCAGATGGGCAGTCACTGGATGAAGATTCAGTTGTGCGGGGCACACGAAGGAGAGCCAGATACACGAGGGGCAGGCATTGCTACGCATGCGATGGGCAAGGTCTCATGGCTTGAGACTGCCCGACTCGTCTTACAGAGGAGCTGGCCGAGCAGCAGGTGGTAGACGACACTTCGAGGTGTTGCCACCACCACCACCAGGAGGTCCGCCCCGACCGCATGGAGTTGGTGTACATGCGAGAGCTCAGCTTTAGGCAGCTGAGGCCTTCGATCATGGAGCTCTGGGAGCAAATGGACAGGAGCGGAACTAGTGGATACGTCTTTTGTACTTCTAGTTCCTTGTTGCTATTGTGTAGCGTCTTTGTATTATGAGCTGCAATAATAAAAGACGCATACCTTTGTGATGTTTTCATTCCTATCCTTTTTTGTGTTGTTACTAAGAGGTTCCAGTTTTTACTGTTGACTTGACCCTCACTTGTGAGACATCTACTAGAGGAGACCCAGTTACCACACACTGATGCCGACAGTGTGACTCAACCCTTGGAGGCGAGAGTAACGGTTGGATCTCTTGGTAGTAGCGTCGAGGTCTTACAACATCATCCTTGGTATGGATTAGTATCATCCATGTCGGGATTGACTGTATTAGGAAAAGAACGTGGTTCATCCTAGGGATGAGACCGGATTTCTCTTATTGGCAAAGAAGAAATCATAGCAGCTCTTGTGGGACCAGAGGTGGTCCATGCCACGATAGAGAAGGTCCAGGTCATCCAGGAGCGGATGAAGACAGCTTAGAGCCGACAGAAGTCTTTCGCTGACAGGAGGCGGAGGCCACTAGAGTTTGAGGATGGCGACCACGTCTTCATGCGGGTCTCACCACGACATGGATTACGGAGATTTGGCCAAGGTGGAAAGTTGTCTCCATGCTTCATCGGACCCTTCCTGGTCCTCAGTAGGATTGGCGAGGTGGCTTACCGCCTAGCTCTACCGCCTTTGTATCCCTAGTTTGTGTTGAAGCTTTACGGGGACGTAAAGCCCAGTGGTGGGAGTAATGTAAAGACCTGGAAATTTCAAGGAAAATTTATTCTTAATTTTCTTTGGAATTTTACAAGAACGTAGTTCTTGACGGCGGTTGATTCTGAGGCCCGGAGTGCCCAGAATCAATTTCCGAAGTTTGGCTCGGGTACGTTCAGTGAACGAACGAGCGGGAATTTCTAACTTTTGAACCGGTGCTCGGAATCGAATTCTGAGGGCACCGATGAACTTGCAATGCCGGTAATCGCTTAAGGGAACCTTTACCGTAGTTGCGTTTGTGTGGGTGAAGAAGTTAATTAATGGGGTTTAATTAAAATAAAGTAAATAAAATTGTTGAATCAATTTTATTTCATATCAAGGTGGTTTATTTTCTCCCATGGGAAGTTGGTGGTGGGGCCCACATTCACCGAACTTCCCATGTGTGGATAATTGAAAGTGTGGGGCCCACACGAACCCCCCCACCTTTTAAAATCCCTTAACTCCTCTTAACCCCTCACCTTCCTACCTCCCCATTAACTCCCTTTTATTAATTTTTTGACAACTTGTTATAATTAATAAGGTGAGTTACTTAATTTCAAACTCTTGAAATTCAAATGGTTAGGTTGTGTTAATAAAATAAGACTTGGTCTTATTTTATTATTGTTAGAGTTTTTGTCACCTTGAGAGGATTGGGGAGCGTGAAGTCTTCTTCTTCTTCAACCTCGACGAAGAACGTGAAGAACATCTCGGACTCCGACGAAGAACACCGTTCTTCAATGAGGAACATCTCCGCCGAAGAACGCGACGTCTTCTTCCAACGACGTTACCTCTTCGAACGCACCTCGACGACAACGGAATCAACGTTCTTTTTCCGCGACACCCGACCTCCGCGACGCTCGTCATCCGCGGCTCGATTGTCATGCACCATTCCTAAACCGAGGTAGGGGTTTTATTTATTTATTTGTTCGTGAATACCAACTAGATGATCTTCGTGGTTTAAAACCAATTGTTATCGAATAACGCGAGGGGGTCGGACCGCACAAACACGTCCGACCCTGCTCTTTGTTTTCGTGTTGGATCCCTTGTGGTTGGTACGGAAAAGTGTGGTTTCGTCGCACCACGCGGATTCATGCGGAAGGATATGCGTGGCGTCATCGCGCCGCGCTGTGGAAATAAGTTCAAGGACGTGACGTCGTCGCGCCGCGTTGAAGTAAACCGAAGACGCCGCGGCCGGAGCGGGATCGCGGCGGAGGGGCGCGGTGTCGTCGCACCGCGCCGGACGACAAGGGTCACGGCCGGTTCCGGGCCACGGCGGAGCAAGGTGACCGACGGCCGAGCCGGTCCACCGGTGTCGGAGCTAGATGGGGACCGGCCACCGCCGGTCCCGTTGAGCAGGAACCGGCCGGCCAGGTCGGGCCGGCCGGAAAGGGAGGATCCGGGGGAAATAAATTCCCCTGGTCGGATCAAAGTGGCCCCAATTAAGGGGCTTCGGTTTCATGAAACGGGAGGGGCAGCCCCCCCCCCCCCCCGTGCGAGCCAACAAACGGCTCAGCCGTTTTGGTCGAGCACCGACCGCGCGCCCAGCGCGCTGGTCGCCGAACCGGGCCGCCGGGCCGACCCGGACCCGGGGCGGGTAGACCCGGTTCGGGCCGACCGGGGGGTCTCGGGCCGGGTCGGTCCGGGCCCAAAACCCCCGTTTTCGGACCGTTTGGGTTCAATTGCCCATAACTCGGGCTACGGACCTCCAATCGACGCGCCGTCAGCGGTGACGCGATCCTTGGATCGAGACGGTCGTTTCGGTATATCGCACTTAAGGTTTCAGAATACTTTGAGTTCGGCCGGGTTGGTTCGTACACGAAACCATACGGGCCCTCGGAGCGGAAACGCTCATATCTTGAACTCCGGACATCCAATTGACGTGTTGTCGACTTGGTTGAGTTCCTCTTAGTGAGACGGATCTTTTGGCATACTCCATCTGAGGTTTGGACGCAGGTGGAGTACGGTTGGGTGGGTTTTTCCTTAAAAACCAACCGGGCCCCTGGAACGAAAAAGCCAATAACTCTCAGACCGGGGGTCCGATTAACGCGCCGTCTGTTGCGTTGAGTTCCTGTTGACGATACGGAACTTTTGGATACATCAAATTCGGACTATGTGACATTTTATGTATCAGTCTCTCAGCTCGTGGAGCGGACCCTCCCTAACGAGCTTGCTGTGTGCGGGAACCCTAGTGTTGGCTTCAACTGCGACTTCGACGACGACTATGCAGAGATCCTCAGTTGATTCGACGGCGACGACTACAGCACTCAGCGATCCTACGGGGATCAGTGCTACAGATCCTGTGTGGGTCCGATCCTGTGTGAGCTGAATCCTGTTTTCTTTCCTGTGTGGATTGTGTTGTGCTATCCTGTGTGGATTACGTTTTGCTTTCCTGTGTGGAATACATATACTTTCCTATGTGGACTGAGTTGTACTTGGGCTCGGAGGTTGGAGCGTATTGGAATTGTTGACTTAGGTATATGTATGGGAATATACCTAAGCAGTGTCGGTTGTTACTTCGTGATTGTATCTTTCCTTTGTGGTTTATCCTTTTTGGATTTTGGGAGACCTTCAGGGGTCTCGGGGTCCCTACTGAGTAGCTTATACTCACCCCTGCACGGGTTATGCCCGCACTATGTTGTGTTGGTTGCAGACGACGGAAAGCGTTGATCGTGGTTGAGGCTTGCAGAGCAGGACGGTACCTGGAGGAGGACCACTGGGCGGGACGTACTCGGAGCGGACGGTGGGACCCGAGGACCAGTGGAGCTATCTGTACCCACCCTTCAGGTGGGATTTCCAGTGGACAACTCGGCGTAGCAGCTTTTACTTTTCAGTTGTTGTTTTCCCTTTCGAGTTGTACTTTACTTTCAGTTTGGGTTTGTATTCTGGACCACTTACTTTCTGCACTTGCATTTGTACTCTGTTTTTACTTAGTGTTTACTTTTTCTGCTTGCTTACTCTGATGTGCTTGTTTACTTTACAAAGGCAATGCCTTCCCTTTTTCTGGGATTTACGCCTTGGTGCTAGTCGCCAGCCCCTGGCCTAGGGAAGGTGGGCTTGGGGTAGTCACAGCACGGGCCCCGAGGACGGGTCGTCACAATATGAGTTTAATGAGATAAAATATATTTCTTGTACTAGGTTAACACTCATCTTTCTTTCTTAGAAATAAAGTGGGTTTTAACATTATCCTATACCCACCCTTTAGACATAATATCCTTACACCGAATTCTTCTATCAATATTTATAAATATAAAAGTGTTTTCTCATAGGCTTAAAATATCCCATTTTGAATTGGAAAAAGATTATCATATTTTAGATCCAAACACAATTTATTATCTAATTTAACTATTTACCAACAGTTGAAAATTTCCATTAATATTTTTCAATGCTAAACACTTGCATTATTCTAAACTATATGATGGCTTCATTAAGGCAAATACTTATAGTGAGTGAATTTACCACATAGAATTTGGGTTGGCCCCAAATAAACTTAGGCAATTATGAATGATATTTTTATGAGAAAATAGTTTATTTTAACCTCTATAAAGTTATCCATGTTACTCATTGAAACATGTTAGGCCATGGTTACTTTGAACATTCCATTTTCTCAACATATACAATTTCAATATCAATTGATACCAATTGAAAATACCAAATTAGTCATTTCTTTATACTCTAATTTCATCTATATTCTCACATGTTCCCTTATTAAAATATGAGAATTAATAACCTTTGAAAAATTATCATAAACTCCCCATAAAGATGTGGTTCTTAACACCCATAGGTTCAATATCTATATAGTATCACTTATTAAAAATAGTTAACCTTGAATAACACCATTAGATATCGTAAAAAATTACAACATGATACTAATTAATAGAAAACTTAAAAAATAAACTTGTAGTTAAAACATTTTTCTTATTTCAATTATCAATATATTATTTTGAATATAGTGTATTCCTACCACTAACACCATGGAATGGTTCCTCCTAAAATGGTTCTTGAAACCAATAGATATTTATAAAGTTTATCAAGATACCACTAATTGTATTATGTATGAATTTAACATTTTTTCATTCAACATTATATCCCTTTTTTATGTATTATTCACCACTAAAATTATACATAGCATGAAGATTTAGTATTTAAGACAAGAATGACATGAAATTCTTTAAACTCCACTTGTAACATGAACAACTAGCTCAATAATATATTTTATTTGTCTCATTCACAAGTACATTGGAAGCACATCTACCCTAAGGATCATGTCTCCCCTTGCCTTTTACGCTCTTCAAACAAGTTATAAACATTTAAACAACGTGAGTATAGGGTTACCTAAAATATTACTCAAGTCAAGGACAATGAAGGGTCACTATGGGCCCCAATTTCCCATTTACCTCATAATATTGGAGTCCATTTCTAGATCTAACATGGTTATAATTGAGTCCAAAATATTATCCACTCATTTGGGATTGTTTTATTATTCAAAACCTAAATAAAAAAATTATCTTATACAAAATTATCAATTATGATTTCTATTACATAATGCACGTAACTTATTTTCTCATCATTTTAGGTATTGCTATATTTTTAGAAAAATACCTTATTTTGGGACATTCTATTTTTATAGGAATTTTATTTTTTATAAACATGTTAACCCATATCTTAATTAGAAACCCTTTTATTATCTCTCTATAATGAATGTGGTTTATAAAAATCTTCAATGTTTATCATCACATTAATTTTAGAATAGAAATTTTCTAATGTAAGTTTCTGAAATCTATATCTCAAAAAGCTTTTTTATAATAAATGCTTGATGATTTCCCTCTAAGGATATTTTGAAATTTCTATTTGAGTACTTTTTAGTAATGTAATAATTTTCAAGATAAAATTAATATGATAGAAACCATGTTTGATGACATAGTATTTTTATTTTTTCAATGGGTTCAAAACAATAAATATTCTTAATTTTTTTTCAAAAAATAGTTATCTGACCATGAAAGAAAAAAATGCAACATGTTTCCATACCATATTATAGATATCATCTAGTTTCCATGACCTCTTGTAGGGTCCTTATTGGAACTGTTTCATGAATCTTCTAGATTTTCTATTTCCATGGGAATATATTTGAGTTTCTTCTTCTCATACCTAAGAGAGAAATCATTATAGGCATTTCTATATTTTACAATGGATCATGGTCTTTTTTATATTATAATCCATTCATAATTATTATTTGATATATAATAGTACTCATTCCTTTAATCGTCAAATTAAAATGATTGATCAAAAAATGTAATGTACCATTGAGTTTAATATTACCCTTTTTATTCATAGCTGAGATTAATCAATATTATATTTTTTGGGTATTATTTATCATTTATTGAATAATATCATTGTGTTATTATATGAAAGTGTTCCCACTACACATCACATCCTCTAATTCATGAGGGAGTTTTTCTTACAAATTACTTTTCTCCTTCATTTAAAAATATTATATACTAATTGAATCTTTTTGGCATACCTCTCCTATTGAATCCCTTGTTTTTCCTAAAATATTAATGTCAGATGAGTATAATGTTCCACAATTTTGGTTTTACAACCCCTTATGGTAATTCTAAATTAAAAAATCCTTTTATTTAAGATTTTTAACTATTAAAATTAAATTTCATATACATAGATCCTGATACTTTTATATTTGTTCTCTTATTTATTATTGAAAATATTTTCTTATATTTTTTAAAAATAAAAGTTGATAAGTGGATGGAATGAACTTTTTCCTCCATTTAATATCTATATAATCATTGGTTACAAATATAGTTGTCATACAATTTACCTTTTCCATTTTGGTAGGATAATTAATGGAATAATGGGATTTATATTATAATTCATTCATAACATCATTTTATTGATTTTTTATTCCTTAATAATGATTTCACACTTTCCAAAAACAGTTCCAGAATATAGAATTCTATTTTAATTATTCTTATTCATCAATGTTCTACCCTTTTACATAGAAACCAAGAATATAAGTGTAGTCTGAAACATTAAATTCAAAAAAAATTAGAAACTTAAGATAGAATTTAAATTCAAAAAAATATTACCTATGATCTTATATAAATTACAAGGAATATAGGGTCATAGTGTGAGACATACCCTAAGAGGGTGGAGGAGATGAGGGCACATATTTGTTTCTATTTTTTTTACTTAAAATATTAAAACCTAATGAATAATGAACTCATAATTAGAGGGGTAACATATTTTTCTATTTAGTATTTATTGATTCAAATACTTAACAAATATCTTATTATCAATTTATCTTTTATTAATTCTTAAACAAAATTTATAATATAATGATAAACAGAATGTGAAGAAAATAAAGAATATGGGAAACTTGAATTTTTATTTATTTAATCATTGCAGTCTTATCTATGGAGTATATAAAAAATAATGTATTTGTGGACAATAATTAATAAGCACACATCTTATGGGAAATTTGTGTAGGGAACTTCGATGTATACTCATTTCTTATAGAATCTTTTAGGTTAGATACAATATATTCTGAGGATTACTTAACTTATACATCCCTCCTTAGATAACTACTTTAGGAGTGAAATAATTTTATCATTGAAGATAAGAATAATATAATTTATTAGTTATCTATTCCCCAAAATATATAGATGGGTTCCATTGATCTCATATTTTCCTTCAAATACCACTATGAATATCACTATGAGTATCTTATACATTCAGTGAGATGTCATTGATCTATGTTTCATTACATCGTAGAACATAAATATATTTCTTATTCTTCATCATAGTACAATGATCTATTAATCTACTTCATTGTAATGTTCATGAATGAGTGACATGATCTCTTGTTTATGGAATTGGAGAAATTCCCTCTTCACTCTAGGAATCAGATATGTAAAGTACCTATCTCCTCTGATCTCTATGTAAAAAGGTTCCATAAAAAAATTTATTGGTAGGTTACTAATTCTTTATCCTATAATCAAATGACTTAGATTAATTTAACTCCCTATTATCTCATTGTGATTTCACAAGTAAAACAAGACATTCAGTGTTTCCATTTATTTCTATTAAATCAATGTTATATCCCTAAATTCTCAATCAATAATTCCATGGTGGAATTTTTCATTTGATTAGAAAAAAACACGACTACAATTATTTCTCTTAAAATATGGAATATTCATGTTCCTCTGTGAATTTACTATGTAATTACACCATCCACTATGAAATTGATATATCGATCAATTAAAATTTATTGTGAATTCACATACCTACATTGTGGACTCCTTTAGTTGACCAGATCCAAAAACCACATATCTTTAACTTCCACATAACTGTCCAATGATCTTGACACAATCTTATAAACTTATTGGATGCACCAAAATAGTTGTAGAATCTACTTAACCCCGTATTTTAATATTTTATAGACATGAAAAATATAAAATCATTCTCCCTTCTAGAATCACACTCTACAAATCATAAATATTTTCATTATTATAGATTTCTCATATTTAGCATCAAAATGACACAAACTAATCACCATGGATATGGAACCCTCACATGATTTGGGATATAATTTTATGTGATTTAAGAACTACCCAAATCTTGTGAATTTAATTCTTATATTTTCTTTACACATATCATCCATTTACCTTATATGGGTTTAGTGTAATCCTTTTATCTTCTTATATCCTTATTCTATTATATTTAAATATAATAATTAAATTTCCTTCATGGATACTTTCTATTTATCATTACTGTGGCATAGAAACATATATTAAGGTGTACACCATTGAATTCTTTCATATGAAGTGAAACACTTTTGATCTTTTTTGTTGAAAATAGATGTGATGCATTATAGTGTCCTTTAATAGAGTGTGCAACATCAAAAATATTGAGATTTTAATCCAACCAAACCTATACTATGACACAAGAAAGTGACATGCTGTAGATTCAATATTCCAGAGTAATTTCTATTCAAAATCTACTAGAATTGTACTTGAAACATGGTTGATATAATAAATTTATTACAATGATCCGTGAATAACATCTAATTCTTTTTCTAAAAATCCTCCATCTATTAAATCATCATAAACATCAAACCTTAGATAGGACAACTCTAAAATACATTTTCAATAAATCACATAGGGATATCTTGCACTTATATTATAAAAATACTCAACACTAAGTCATATTGTTTCCCCAATCCTTTTTTTGGAAATATTATTGAATATACATTATTTGGAACGAAAATTTCTTATGAAATGAAATATAAAGTCAAAGACATATGGAAATATATTTAAGAATGTTTTTTATATAAGTTATATGTTTTTAATAATTGAAAAAAAACTATTTTCTATGTTAATGAAAAATAACTCTATCAATTAACTCCTCATATTAGAGTTATCAGGGTTATAAAGAATGTATTTTTAATCCTTATGCACATCGAACCCTTTGATATTATTGATTGAATATGACATGTGACCCATCATCCAATATTACCACTAATCATTTCATAATACTTAATCTGTTTTATGTGTCTCTAATTAGTAATTTTATACTTGATACCTAAAAAATCCAAAAATCTAGAGGTGGAATAATTCGATCATTATCTCTCTTATGATAAATACATGATGTAAATATTAAAATATTGAAAAGAAACCATGAAACCCGAAAACTCACATTTTTAAGACACTATTTTGAAATAATATGTATGAATAATAATTATTGGATATTAAATATTTAAAAAATAATAATAAGGGAGTTTTTTCTCCTTAAAGGGTTTGAAATAAAATTTTGAAAGTGAATTTTCTAAACGGTGAGTATGTAACAAATTTGTCTTTTCCATATTAAATTATTATAATTAATGGAAAATGTTTGTTATAGTAAAATGGGTTTTTATTTTTTCAATATATGAACATAAGTATAAGGTATACTATAATTATATTACATTAAAAAAATAAACAATATTTATTTATTTAGAATACAATATTAAAAAATAAGTATTAATAAATTATATTTGATTAATGTTAGTAAAATTTAGAAATAAATAAAAATTAATAACATAAAATATGTTATAAATATAATTATCTATGATCTCATAAAAATAAAATAATTTTGATAATTACTGTACTAAGAAAGAAAAATATTTGAGATAAGATAAACATTTTTTAAAATAAATAAACAAAATCATGATCAAAACTAATTGAAAAGAATGTATCTGATTTATGTTCTATATATATAGTAGTAATAGTAAGTATGGCCTTTATAATGGGTTGGATAGATATTGGAAATATGATTATTAGAATATTGATATAACCATTAGAATTGTAAAGTGATTATTACGAGTAAAAAAATTAATACTGGTAAAACTAAACAAATAACATTGATATAATATAAATATTTGAATTAAAATATACTAAAAATAAATATTTAATATAATAAATATAATTTTTTCTTTATTTTACTAAAGTAAATATTGATTATATATTATAAAAAAATAAATAACAATTTCAAAATGTTATAAAATTTCTATCACAACTAAAACGTTTTTTCTTCTATGTATTATATTTTTAATAATTCAAATGAATCTTATTTAGATATTTATTTTCAAAAAACAATTTTCTTATTTGGAATTAGGAAATAATGATTAGGTTAGGGTGGATTTTTGTTATTTTTAATAAAAAATAAATAAATGTGTAAAATATGATGCAAAAATGATGTATTTATTCTACTATTGTATATAAGATTATTTTATTATGTATATAAAAATAAGGTTATTAAAAAAGGTTTTTAATGATATCACTTATCAAAATTTAGTTAAATATTTCAATCCCTCACTATAAAATTATTTTTTATCTCTGTATTCCCCTAATCATTGGTCCTATACACGCTTCTCTGCATACCAGAGTCTGAAAACGTTACATTTTTGTGGAACTCTCATAGATTCCAATTTTACCATAACTTATGTCCAATGATCCTATCTATTTTTTATGTTTTTCTCACATTTGGGAATGTTTGGTTTATTCATTGTGTTTAGCACCCCCATGCTTCTTCATCTTGCATCCTAGATGGATTTCAATGCTCCTTTTTTATTTGATGAGATTTCATTGTTTTTCAAATCTCCAATATATATTTACCATAATTATATTCTCAGTTTAATAGAGGGACAAAAATAGAATAAAACATGATGGATCATCCTAATGGGACTTCTTTGTTATTTTTGGCTATATTTACATCCCTGAGTGGTTCTAGACTACTTCCCATATTTGGTGGGTACTAGGTTCTTCAGTATATGATATTTATGGATAGAGAATGTTTCGTTTTTCTTACATGGTTAAATTATTGTTTCTTCTATTATGGTTTCATTTCATCTTCTTATAGTCCTATGGTTTTTATTTTAGATAACTGTTGGTCTTCTCCATTTATTCTGGGATAATATTAAAGGATTTTGTTACATCAGTTCTATATTGTACCATCATGAAACCCATTTGTTCTAGCCTCTATGATATAATTTTAAGGTATTTGGTTTGAAATGTATCCATGGTGTATTTAGTGGAGGTGGCATGGCTAAGACATGATGGTGACCTTATGTGGAGATGAAAATATATGATATAAATAAGGGAAATTTATGTATGTTGGTTCTCTAATTACTTTTCCATGATGCAATACTTTTGGTTCTAGATTGGGTGGGTGATAAAATTTTATCTACCTTCATGTTGGTTGTTTTGGTGGTAAGTCCCTTTTGAGTGTATTATAGTGTTATTCTTTAATCACTTGTTTCTTTATTAATCTTCCATATTTGACTCATTTGTCTTATGGTGATTGAAGTTCAGATTTTTGATTTGATATTTTAAAAAATGATAAGATGTATGACCATTGGGATTAATGATGCATGTCATGAGGAATGTTCAGGGAATACATGTCTTGTTAGAAAATTTAACATATGGTGGAATTGGGCTTATAGAAAGACATTGACCGAACTACATGACTTGGATGATTTCGTTACCTAGTCACCCATTATTTTTTTATAATGAATTTATTATTAACAAATGGTTGGATATATTTAATGATTGAAAGAATTGGTTTTTGAAATTGTGAGGGTTCAAAATTTTATCCATAAAAGTGGTTTTTTAACCTAAAATAAAGATATTATACTTTTTTTGATAAGAAACTGCAAGATACGATTCAGTGAAATGATTTTCTTCGGGTTTTTAGTTTGTGAGAATAATGTTTCTAAATGAATGTAGTCATTGGGACATTAATAGTGACACCTTTGAACACACGTCAGTTGAGAGGGTGAGAACTCAGCCTCATCACACCTTTTAAGGGGATTCATACATACTATTGGAATCTATTATAGATTTAAGTCGTATTTTTGAATCCCTCCGAACTTATATAATGAGACTGGTTACCCTAGGGACAATGGTTTGTCATTAACATATATTCTATGTGAAAAAACCCAATTTATGAGAGGTTTTTAATCTATGTTCTTTACTAATTATAGAAAATTACTTTTAATTTACCATGGTTTATGGCTACATAGCAAGGAACACTAGAATTTATTACTATCCAAGGCTGTGGTAAGTGGTAGTGGTATTGAGATCGATCCCCATGTATAGGTTTTTCAACATATCCTTGTGAAAAAGAGTCATGACCCACATATTTCCATTCTAGAAAATAGGATACATTGTACATTTTTTGGTTATTTTACAAGGACAAATCCATTTATATTAAAGTCATGCAACAAGGAAAATTGGGTTAATGGTTGCTAGAAACATTTAGTATGGGAATAATTCATGAATGATATTTTATGTTCATCATCACATAGAATATGGCCTAATGATGTTAGGATGTTTTAACAAGTAACATGCCCATGTAATTTATGGGTTTGATTCAACTAGTAAGAATATGACCTATTTAGTATAATTTGTTTTCATTAATAACATTCTATAACAAAAGAAATGTGTTGATTCCCAAAGGGGGAATTGGACCTCTATGTGGGTCATTAGGTTCATTGGTAATATGGACGTATGTGGATGTATCCCAAGGAATATGACCCTGGTAATAGGGAATCCCAAGATTGTATAAAATATATCCTAACGATAAATAATTTAAGTCGATTAATAATGAATATAGATTGGTCAGGATGGATATTAAGGATTAATGTGGGTGGTATTGAACCTCTAGGATCTATCTTACAAACCCTTGCTAATACGAATCAAATTCTATATAGTTCGAGTTACCCCAATTAATGTCACGTGAAAGAATCACCCATGCAGTTTAAAAATATCCAATAATGATGTTTTCCTCCAATTTTACATTATGAAACTAGGATGTTGGATGTGCAGTTTAATTCCACATAATTGGTACATCAATCTTGTGAATGGTATGATATTATAGGATCAGGTGTTTCTTACTCATATGAGTCTACCAAGGAATTCCTATACTAATAATTAGATCATTTTATGTTTTGGTGAGGTGATCCAAGCATTACTCACATAAATATTACACTATGTTAGATGAATATATAATAATTATCACAATAATACATGCCTATGAACCTCAAAGGATTTTTCTATTTGGATACTAGATTCATAATATACTTATTTATTTAACACTCAACATTTAACAGCAAATTTATTCTCACATGGTACCCTTATAGACATATCATAATTAATAACATTATTCATAACATAGGGAATGAAAACCAAATAAATGTGTCATATTAGATGCTTATTAAGGGTAAAAATCTGGAATAAAAATTAATGACCATAATTTAGGTAATGATAAGCTTCCATCCATGATATAATAGTCAAGGTCCACGAACATAAAATTATAAAATAATAAGAAAATAAACATGGTTTATCAATAATAAATTAGGGCATACGTATTTGAGAATAACATAAAACATGATTTATCATAACATTAAAACACTGAAAAAATAATATTGTGACACAAAACTCTGAAAAAAATAGTTTCCACTATCAAGGTTCACTAATAATACCATAATTGTAATGTGGATGAATTCCCATAATGGATTCAATTCACATAAAAATATGTGAACCATGGTAGATAAAGTCTCAAAGTGGATTGGGGTCACTCCCCAATCCGTGACAAGTCATATCATGAGATATATGTCATTATGCAATGCATTAGTTTCATGCTCCAGACTCATAATCCTGGATTGTGTGTATAAACTACATACATTACATACAAGATCCAATATAAACTACAAATTAACATATATAAATATACTACAATTATATGGATTAATTTAATATTTTCCTTACAAATATTCCCAATACCATTTTTGTTGGGATATATATAGAATTATTACAAATCATAAACTAATAAATCCCATGTTATTATATAATAATAAATATATCTTCCTCAATATAATAAAATACGTAATCCATAATAAATCATTAGTTTCTCCTACATATTCTCCACACAAGCTATCCTATTAGATATATTATGTTTAATATTTTTTCCAACAAGGGGAAATGAAAACATATGAACGGTTGACCTCAAATACTCAGTAAGGGTAATCGAAAGTGATAAAATGTTATGACCATATGAGAGAATGGTATAATAAAAAATAATAAAAATGAATTTATAATAAAAATATAATTCCATAATATAATAAAACTGAAATAATAATATATCCTTTGAAAAAAATAGAAAAAAATAACTCTATGACATCCCATACATTATTATACATTAATTATTGAATTATTACATAAATATACACTTAATACAAACTTTAAAGATCATAAATTCTAGATTATTAAGTAAACTATGTACATAGAACAATAAATTGAAGAATATGTATAATAGAATATTGAAAAACTCCTAGAACATGCCCGTATATTCCTTTGATATTCTAAAAATTCATTGTATAACCTAGGGATAATCATAAAAAATGTTTGAGATATATATCCCAGTAAGGGAATAAACAATTCATTTCATAAGGTAAAGTAAAACATGTGTTACAAATGGAATATCAGTGTAACATAAGCGGGATGATAATCATAATATTGATCAATGAGTCATGATATTGCATGATAACATAATAGAAATGTAGGAATGAGAAAACAACATAAAACATGAATTCATAAAAAAATTTACTGATAATTACCAAGAAATCATAACATAGTGTTCTTTGGATAACCCCCATGCACTATACATGGAATCTCATGGGATAAAAACATTACCCAATGTATTAGAGGGATATATAATTCTCGTTCCACCCATTATCTTCATATAATGTACATGCATAAGTGTGCAATATAGATAATAAAACATAAGGATGTATTAAATGAATTTTAAACAAATAATAATAATTAGTGTATGGTATATAATTGTAAATTAAAATTTAATTAAGGATAGTCACAACTAGGTGAATACACTTCAGTGGAAATTGAGTGGGGTTATCAATACATAAATTGTTTTTCATGGAAAATACATGATAGTTTTGTGAATATAACGAGTAAACATAAAGGTTAAGATAAGGGGTTAATGGGAGTGTAATTGGTATCTAATTACTTGGAAATCATAATAATAGTAATAGGGATGAGTAAAAACGTATCATGGCATGCGAAATGGAAATCGAAAGGACTGAGAAAAAAAAGGTGCTTGATTAAAGAGGCAAATTAGGTGTTCCCTCAACACAGTAAAGACTTATCTAAAAGTGACCATAATAGATGATAAATGACCTATAATTATTATATCACCATTTGGATGTTAAATGGATATTTATAAATGCATGAAAATAAAAATAAATTGATATTAAAAAGGATATATAAAAAGAAATTTATCATTTAGAAAATAAAAGAGAGATATATTTTACCATGAGAGGGTGCTTCATAATGCTTGACATGATCTACTTAAGAGTGTGGGAGATCATTGGGAGGGATCTAAATATGTAAAGGTATAGTTAATTCACAATTCAAGGGAGTTGAGTGAATATGAAGGGGAGTTTTAGTGGGTTATTTTGTAAAAGAGAGGTGTATTCTTTATTAATTTCCAAAATATTGCCTTAGACTCTATATGATAAATTAATAAAAAAGTATTTAAATTAGTTATAACCTTGGTTTCTATAAAATTTGATTTTATTTTAATTATATTATAATTATATGAACCAAGCACATTAAAATAATACCTTTAATGATGAGAAAGTGAGTCATGTTGATAACAAAATGATTAAAAAACATTAAAATATAATAAATATTATGGAAGATTCATTAAAGATTTATAAAATTAATAAAATAAATAAATATTTTAATGGGGAAATATATATGTCGTTATGGATACCTTTTATATTGTATATTATATCACTTTTTGGTCATTATGAGGTTGTAATACCTACCATATATATACTGCATTTAATTTATACTAAAAAATTTGATTATCTTAGAAAATTTATAAAAAATAACTTCATTCTAATTAAGGAAAGATAATTACCAAAATTTATATTTATTTTATTATATTTTTTATATATGATTATTTAAACCTTTAAATAAAAATCTTAATTTATTAAAAAATACTTGTTTTTTTTATAATAACATTTTTCTGACACTTATTATAATTTAATTGGAATTAATTAAATTATTCTATAATTTTATTTAAATAAATATTATTTAATAATTGTAATATATTAATATATTATTTATTGAAAAATTCTTGAATTTATTAAAATTGTTTTATATTTAATGCCATATATTTTCCAAACATTTAATTTTTTTATTCCAATCAAAATCTAATTTTCATCCACTCTATTATTATTTTATATATAATTTAAAATGTAAAGGTATAAATGTAATCATTATTTAATTAAAAATATAATATAAAAATTAGTTTGTTAATATATAAACCATTATTACACTGGTATATGCCCCAATGGTAAAGTGTGCGATAGTGAAACTGTTATGGGGTTATTCAGAGAACATGGGTTGTGTTGTAATATAAATAATCTTTAAAATATCTTATACATAGATTTTCTTTTATATTTAATGTTAAATATTGGATTGGGAATAGTCAAGAGAAAATCAAAGTGATGTTATCTTCTTTAGAATCTCTGATAAATGGTACTCATATGGTACAATCATACTGGTAGAGGCCATATATTAATTCAAATATTTAATTTGAATTTATAAACACTTAATATAATAATATTAGTTTTGAGTATTTAATTTCTATATTATCAATGATTATGATACTTAACATCCTTTTAAATTTGACATTATATAACTTATAATGTCCAAAAATAACCACTGTAGTTTATGTGTTTTCTATAAATTTAATGTTAATAAGTTATTTACTCATTTATGAAGAGAAATTCATTCAAAACATATAATTTTTTACATTATTCCCCATTCATAAGTTTCACCCTCAAAATTTTCATTTCATACAAAAAAACAAACCAGCGTAATTATGCTTCATCACCACCTCCAGTTCTCATGTTTATTCCTTAAAATTATGGTTATTTCAAAACACTTCAACATGGGATGATTTAATATTTAATAGAAATTTGTATTTATTATTTATGATATTAAATGGATGCTCCTCATATGAAAGAAAATTCTCCAATGGTTCCATAAAATGATTTAGTAAATGTGAGAGATCTGGTAATTACTTCATAAAGAGAGATACGTGGATTGAATCATGTACATGAGGTTAGGTGAGAGTTCAAATTTATAGCCATAAGTCTGTTGAGATAAATGATCTCAAAGGGGTTGATTTATCTAGTTCTAATCTTTCCCTTATTCCAAAAACTCATGACTTTCTTCTATAGTGATATATAAATGAACAATTTATCTTTGACCTCAAACTCTATGTTCTATTGATGATTGTCTCGAATTATTTTTTTGACATTATGTTTATTTTGTATCATGATAAATTATTTGAAAATTATATTTCATTTCTTCGATTAGATTAGTTCTTTTCAGCTTCCTCCCTCCAACCTCATCCCAGTATATCATTTCCTGACACATCTTCCTCTACGAATCCACATATGGTTCCATTTTAGTGCTAGAATAAGACTATTTTTATAAGATCACAATAATAGGGTATAGTGGTAGTCCTGATATCCTTGGAAATCCATTGAAAATAATCTCAACATATCCTCTATATTTTGAATTTTCTTTTAATACTGATCATTTTTTAAGGTGATAAGAAGTCATATAGCTCAATTCTATATACAATTCATGATGAAGGGTTCTACAAAACCATGAGGTAAACCTTGTATTTCAATCGATAAAATATAGAGATGAAATACATGTATACTTCCCACTTTTCTTATCTATATCATTCAAATTTAGTCAAGAAAAAAATATTCTATGAAAGGTATAAAATTTACTATCTGTGTAAGACAATCGACTACCACCCAAATGGTGTTTTTGACTTTAGGTTTCCCATAGAGTCCTATTATGAAATAGGTTGTTATTTTTTCTCATTTACATACATATATAAAAAATGGTTTCTTTATTCAATTTGACCTCTATAATTCTATGATTACATGTAGGAATACCAAACATCAAGATATACACTCCTAAATTTCCATCTTTATGTTATCCCACCAGAAGTTTTTCATCAAATATATATAAATCATAGTGATTTATAGATTTATATAGAATGATGAGCTATGTAAATCGTCCTGATTTTCCCTCTTCGGTTACGGTTTTTATAGAACATATATGATACTTCTTAACATTATAACACCATCTTTAGCAATGGTAAACTTTGTAATACTCATTACCATTTTTTCTATAGAAACTCCTAAACCTTTTATTTCGCGTTGGTCATCATAATTTATGGCTGAGAATTTATTTGAGAAATTTAGGATGAAGAACCTTTTATTATTCCAATATTCATCCTTCAAATATAAAAGTATATTGGATTCCATTCAATCCTCATCATGGATAGGGTTGCGGTATTCTTTATACATAGAGAATCTTCAACTTTTTTACTTTTTAGGATGGAAAAAGAGTTGGATAATCATAATCCTTGATCATATCCAACCACATTTATTGGATCATATTATGATCCTTTTGAGTGCATATATATTGCATACATTTATGATCTGTATATTTTTCAAACATTACTCCCTATAGACATTGTCCCAAAATATTTAATAAAAATATCACTACTACTAATTATAGATCATGTGTTTGGTATTTATGCTAAATTATATTTAATATTAGGATGAATTAGCTATCACATTGTAATATTTCATGAGTACACAACCACATATCTTTTGGAATCATTATTAAAGACCACACATCCATCTCTTCTAGTGGATTATTTGATCGTAGGTGTAGTTATTTATCTCTTCTTCATCTCATCAAAGCTTTCTTTACATTTATCAGTTTATAAATACATGACACGCATATGAGTTATCGTGGTTAGTGGTACTTTCAATCATGAGAAGTTTCTCAATATTCAATTATAGTACCTATCTAATCCTAAGATGCTATGGATTTATATCACATAATTTGGTCTTGGACATCCTTCAATCACATCAATTTTTTTAGGGTCCAAAAGTATCCCTTTGTGGATGATAAATTTCTGCAGGAATATTTTTTTTATATCAAAAAACCACCTTAACAATACATTAAAAATAAATTTTCATTCCCAAAATATTCAGCATGACATATAAATTTTCCTCATGTTTCCCCTTCTTTTGAAATATATTAGATATTCATATATAAATACTATAAAAAATTTCTTAAACTAATCCTTGAATAAACTATTCATAAATTCCATGATTATTTATAGAGAAGTAGTGATTTCAAATGGAATAAATAAGAACATAAAATGGAATTATCTTGTTTGAAAATAAGTATTTTGGATATCCTCATTATTCCCCTTTACATGATAATATCTGAATATAAGATCACCAAAGAGGAGCACTGGGATACACATTACTGGTTAAAAAATACATAAATACAAGGAATATGGTACTTTTTATTTATCAAGATATTATTTATCTAATTATAATCAATGTATAGGTGCATTGACCCATTATTCTCTTTGATTAATAAGGATAGTGCACTACATGGAGAACCACAAGGGCGTATAATCAATTTTTCTAGATTCTCGATAACTTTTTCTTCAAACCCACATGATCAATAACATCCATTCTATATGGTTTCTTTGATATTGGAAAATATTAATGTGTAATAATTATTGATAACTCAACCTCACATATTAGAGTAAGTCCACAAAATTTTTCTATAAGTACATCAACAAATTACCATTAAATGGGAATTTCATCATGGATGATATTTCCTTAGTCTCGATTGTTTGATCTAGATATAGTTTCTCACATGGAAATAATATCCATGGTTGATATATTGGTATAAAATTAGATTAGTCATCATCTTTTAACTTATTTATAACTATAGGGTAATTTCATTTTCTCACAAAATTATGTTTTCTCTATAAAAGGGAAGGAAATTAAGGCCCAAAATTACATCAAATTCAAATATGGGGAGTGACACAAGGTTTTCTAGAGAATTCAGACCATATATATAGATATGGTATGAGTTATATAATTTTTATAAAATAATTCCTCATATAACAATTTTCACTGATAACTTGACGTAAATGTTTTTAGGTGAAGTTTGAATGGTTCTAATAAACATGCATGAAATGAAAGAATGTGTAGAAACAAAATAAGATATTAAATTTAATATCAATTAGTGAATAACTATGTAACCTATCACTACATCATTTTTGGGATCTAAATCAGTAGTTTTGAAAAAATAGTATCACCCTTACTCTCTGGTCCACAGAGTTTGTCGGTGTCGGTGTCGGTTATCCTAAAAAACCATTCAATAAGTACATTTATTCACATAGTGTTATTGTTTCTTGTATTTGTAACATTAGTGATAGAATTAAATTATACTGAAGAATTATTTTCTTCCATCACATTGGTCGGTTTCTCCAATCAACAATTACTTACTATGTTTCATTCCTTCCTAGACCTAATGAATTTCCTTGTACCCTTAACCAAATTCCCAAAAAAAATTCAATTTTTTTTTTTGAATTGAGATGCTAGGATTTATTACCATAATTATATTTCTCCATAATAAAAATAAAATAAAACTCTATTATCTAATTCTTATCCCCTATAAACCATGAGATTCATTGATCTCTATATCATCTTTGACGACAGATCAGATAATTTCCTTATAGGTATCAAAGTCTCAAATAACCAATGAAGTTCAAATATTTAGATTTTACCCACTGAATATTTTGTGAAGTTTAATTTTTGGGGAGGTGAAAAAGTTATATGCCTATCATTTATATCTTGTGAAGTTCACTTCACACACCTTGATATATTTTTATCATTTTCCTTGTGGGTAAGTAAATCCCTCTCCATTTTATGTCAACGAGTTTGAGGACAACATTTGTCAAAGAACATTTTATAGAATTATTTCCACTATATAACTTTGATATCCTCATCTAAAGTCCTATTTTTGACCAATATACACCATTTCTTGGATTCTCTCTCAATATGATAAATAGTATTCCCAACATTATCTTTATCATGACATTAAAATAAGGATAAGATATTCCCAATAGAGTTGATCCACTACTCCACGATTAAGCGATCAGAATATCTAATAAAATTTAGTAGTCTTAACCTAAAAAATGATTCAATTGTATCATGTTAATTCTTCAAGGGTATTTGTTTTTTTTTTATAATTCAGGTTTATTGAAAAAAAATGAGACAATTGTGAATGTATTATTACAATTTTTTTATTTCCTAATCTCTTATGGTTCGGAATCTCATTAGAGTAGTAATCAAATTTATCTTCATATTGGTTCTTGACTCAATTTATCCATTTCCTCCAATTTAATAAAAATAATGGAAAGAATTAATGATGTGTATTTCTAAAATATTAAACACATAAATGGGATTACATGATAATTAAATTTGGTATATTCATTATCCTATAAATTTCTCAATTTCAATCTATGTTATCTATAATCTATTTCCTAACATAAAATTTTATTATAATTGTGGTTCCCTTAATAATGGTTCATAAGGCGCTTGAGAATTTTAAAAATCATATCTCCTGGTATCAAAACTAGTTTGTATCATGGCCTAATGCCATGCACTAGTTGATGATATAGTATAGCTCATTATTACACTTTTGGGGTTATTTTACATAGGTACAACTATTATAGATCCACACCCACTATTAGTATCTATATAGTGACATATCTTCTAAGAAAACACTTAATCTAGACTTTACATAAATTTACAGATGTTTTCCTATTTAACGTCTTATCCCCAAGGCTTTCACTAGATGTTTTTAATTATAATCCCAAAAAAACTACAATATATCCCTTAAACATACTATAAAATCCCATACTTTATTACACATTAATTCATGATTCATTACATAAAAATACACTTAAGAGAACCCAATAATATCTTTAGTCCTTATGTATTTGGGATTTTTGGTACGTTGAACATTAACATTAACATGTGTAAAATACTATTATTTAAAAACATTGAAACCATGCCCTTATATTCCTTGGATATTATATAACTATATGGGATAGTATGGTGACATACAGAATAATATAGTTATATATAAATAAAAAATAATAGAATAAATAAATATCATATGGTAAAGCTACACATGTTAGCCAAGATACATATTAAGATAATATAATAGGGATAAAAATTATAACATTTAATAATGAGATGTGATATAACATAATAACATAAGGGAAACAAAGGAATGCAGAGACAAAATAAAACAAGATATAATAAATCTATGTCAAGTATAAAAACAATGATAGCATAACATAGTGTTCTTATTATAACCTATCACGCACCATATATGGAATCTTATGAGATAAAAACATCACACAATGCATTATAGGGATATATAATTCTGGGCCCATGCATCATATACATATCTTGTACATGCATAAGTGTTCCACATAGATCATAAAATATAAAGATGTTATTAGTCAACTAAAACCATAGGATTAATTAATGAGTGCTGCATCTATATAAATCACAAATAAATGAATGATAATTACAACTTTTTAATACCCTTGATCAAAAATGAGAGAAGTAATTCACTACACAAATGTATGGCATGGAAAATCATTATATAATTTAACCATCATAATTGGTGTGCATAAAGGTTTATACAATGGGATAATTATAGTTAAAGGGGTCTCTAATTAATTTGGAATAATAATAAAAGTTATTTCAAAGTGTAAAAATATATCCCAACTTGTACAATTGAAAATATAAATGAATGACATATTTAAGGTGCTTTATTAGAGAGGAGAAGGAGAGGATCCATTACATAAAAATGGTAATAAATTAGGTAATGGTTATAACAAGAGGGAATAATTCAATTCTCATTAATAAAAAGTAAATTGTATGGTAAATTTATATTTATAAACTAATTAAATATAATAAATTGATATTTTAAAGGGTAAATACGAATATGGTACTTGAATGGAAAAGAGATGTGTGGGATCCCTTATCTTGAGAGGGTGTTTCAAAAATCATAGGGGAGCTTCTTAAGAGCATGGGGGAACATTGGGAGGTCTATAGAGAGTGAGTGTAAGATTAGAATCATGATATAATGGTTTTTAGTGAAGAGGAATCAGAGTTTTGGTTTGTTTTTATATAAAAAGATATGTGATTTTTATTAACTTCAAAAACATTGGTTTTTTACTCTATATGATAAAGTAATAAAAAACAAAAACCATACAATAGTTTATAACCTTGGTTTCATCCAAAAAAGAGTGATTTTCATTATTTAATAATTCTAATAACTCAAATCATTAATGTATTTCCCTTGGAGATGTGTAAATGAGTCATGTTCATAAAATAGAGTTTTTATATAATTAAAATATAATAAAAATATTGGTAGATTTATTAAATAAATATAAAATAAACATAATAATATAATTATTTCAAATGGGAAATATTAATTTGATCAGGGATACCTTTTATGGAATACATTGAATCAATTTTGGTTCATTATGATTGTATAATACATACATTATATTTATACCATATTTAATTCTTATTGGGAAATTTAATAGTCTATGAAAATCATGAAAAATAACCATTGAATTTTTTTGACAAGATGATTCCAAAAGTAATATTTATTATACCAATATTGGGTCTCTATATATGAGAATTTACACTTTTAAATCAAAATCCCCATGTATTCAATAATAATGGGTTTTTTTACAATGACACTTTTCTAATTCTTATAATGATTGCATAGGACTTAATTAAGTTAGAATAAAATTTTTATAAAAAAATATTATTTCATTACATTATTATGCGTAAATAAAATTCATTTGAAATCCTTGAATTTATTAAATTATTTATTTTAGTTAATGACATACTATTTCAATAAATGCAATTTTGTTTTATTGGAATCAAAATTATTTTTCATAAACTCCAATATAATTGTATATATAAGGTAACAATGAAAAATATATAAATATAATATTTAATTTATTTGAAAGTTAATATATAAATTAGGGTACTTATCTAGAACCCCTTATGATATCAGTGTAATCCACCAGGGTATGGTTTTTTATAGTGACATTATCTTTTGGTGGTTCGACGAATATGGTTTGGGTCATAGTCTCGATAATCTTGAACTTCTACCGTGAAAAGTTTTTATCATGAATTTGTTAATAAATCTCATCATGGGATTAGTAAAAAGGAAATACCAATGATTCAACATCAATCAGATGTTCTGATGAATGTTCTTCAGAGGGTATGATTCTACTATTCGAGGCCATCACTTTTTTTGTGTCAATTGTAATTTATCAACCCTTAATATATTAATCATCGTGGTAACTATACAATGACTATATTTTCAATGGTTATGATTCTTAATAGTCTTGTAAATATGATAGGATATGTTCTATAATGGTCTTAAACTACAAATTCAATGCATGTGTTTTCTATAAGTTCATTTATTAATAAAAAAATTACTCTTTTAAAAAAGAGATTTAATTTATAAAACATCAAGTATTTTCAAAATGAGATGGATATCAACAAATAAATCCATAGTGATGGAATTAATAATTATAGAAATATTTATTTTACTATTAAGGCCTCAACATATATGTTATTCTTTTTTATAAGGTCGTATTCAAGATATCTATTTTGTTTCATAGACCAAATTCAAGATAGATTTATGAATTCGGAAGGCATTCACCAAATACACAATCATATTTATCTCAGGTTAACTAATGATTGATATAGTGTATATAAAATTTATATCCCCACCAATCAAATTTTAATTATTATTTTTTTATCAGATGATATAATGATAAATAAATTCCTAAAATATTTATAATGATCGTTAATATTTTGATAACAACATATGAAACTCCAATACATTTCCCCCTTTATATGAAAGGGAAAAACATAATCATAATCCTTTATGATAATTCAGGTGGATGGATAAACATTACATATTTAAATTACTTTAATAATTTGTAAACATCAATATATGACTAAAAGATATATTTTTTTCAATATTTCCCCAATAAATAAGTGCAATAGCTTGTTATATAAGAATCTCTCAAACTGACACCATATAGAGTGAAGAATTTATAGATATACCAAAAATTTATCTAATAGATTTATGTATAGAATATAAGTGTTCTACCATCTATCAAAAAAAATAAATATTGATCATCTATATAGGAATGGAATTGGATGGAAAAACATTTTGATAAAAGAGGATGATTTGGAAATAAAAATGCAAAGATAGATAATTTTTTAATAATAAATACATTAAATAAGCTATATAGAGATTTAATATGGATGTTTAAAAAGTAAAATATCCCAAATGTGTCAATAGAAACATATAATTATGTTTACATTGATGAAAAACATCATTAAAAAAGAATATTTTTAACGACATCAAACAATAAGTAATAATGAATCGTATTGTTTGATACCACGTGTTCAATAGCACAAATTATATATATATATATATTAATGTCTAGAAAATTTTATATAAATTCCATGACTGTAAATAATTTTTAATATGATAAGAAAAATCAACTTTTAATCATAAAAGATCCTTTGGAAAACAATTTTATCATTGATGTAAAATTAAAGCTAACATTTAACAATCAAAAGAAACATTTGAAAAGGTTATGGGAATGATTTTTAAAACAATTAATTTTAATAATAATCTAAAATAATTTATATTATATAATGATATAATTTTTTCTAAATTAAATGTATTTACAATGATAAAACATTTTATTATAAGAGGAATGTTTTTATTACATTTAAATTACATTTATTGAAAAATCACATTGTAAAAATTGTAATAAAAACATATTTATATTAAAAATTAATCTTTTAAAAGTTGACAATAACATAAAATAAAATTAGATGTTATATTTTTACATATTAATGAAAAAAAATTCTTCAATATAATTCTTTATAACTCGATGATATGTTATTTAAGGTGACAAAATACCTTACAAGAAACATACTCCATAAGGTAAGAAATATTCAACATGGATTTATAGGGTATGAATTTAAATCCATAGAAAAAATATTACAGAATACCACATAATATAATCTTGAGTAAAATATATCCAACATATTTGGAATAAGTTCATGATAATTATCATAACTCAAAAAATGAATGTTAAGGTACAAAAATCCTAATACCTTTACATATAATTGAATTGATATTCATTTGAAGAAAACAATATTATTTTGAATTGTATATTATATGAAATAAAAAATTATTTCAAAAATAAATTAATTTTTAAATAAATAAACCATAAAAGAAAAACATGGTGAAAAATGTAATGTGTCTCAAAGAATTAAAATTGAGACTAAGAAAACCCTTACCTCTTATCTTGGCATCCATGAACACACAATAACCTTCTGTATATCAAACATAGTTATTTTAATAATTTATTTCATAACCATACTCATATTTTCTCAATTTATTCTCTTATTTTATAAACATTATCTATATTAATTATAGTTAGTTATTACATATTTTCATATTTGATGAATACAGTCCTGATCATTTTCTACTTGCTTCATAAAAATGGTGTTGGAATTCTGTATTTTTATAAATACCATCCAACCAATATCATTAATGTTACTAAAATAGATGTCACATGGAATATTAAATGTTATAATTTCATTCATTGTATGTTTTGTTAATAATATGTGAATATAAAATCGATGATGATCATGTTTTGGTGGTTCTTGAAAAATTAAAGGTGTTCTATTATTTAATTGTTTTAATAATAATGTTACCATTATAGTAGAGAAAAACTCAATATTACGTATTAATATCATATTATAAAATTTAATAAGTTCCCATAGTCATCCATGATATAAATTCATATCATTCTTTATGTGGTTGGTTAAATAGACCCAAACCTAAACATAAAAAGATTAATGGATGATTATGTGGTTATTTAGTTATAATGTAATTATTATATAAGAACCTTGATTTTATTCAATGTTTATTAGTGTAATATATTACCATTATAAAAAATTATATGAGGATATATTGTATATGAAATTACGATAGAATATGAATAAAAATATTTTCCTCTTATTATGCTTGTTTTAAATGATTGAATAAATGATGATTGTTTTTATCATATAATATATAATTCCTCCAATATTTCATCATATAACCATAATTATTCCATATGAAAAATATTTATAGAGTAAAACTATTATTAGGACAAACCATTGAATAAATTATTGAAATGTGGAATGCATTGCTCCACAGAGGTGGAAGTCTGTGCGCATACATAGGTATGGATTTAATTTTCATAGAATAAGTGAAAGAAGTAATATGATTAATCTTTTAAAAAATTTAAATGAGTTATAAATATAAAAATTAAGTATATAATTACATTTTAATACTATCCATGTTATTTTGTAATGAAATATGAACATATTACTTCATACAGGAGTTAATACACACAAATGCACAGATCATATTTTTTTCCCTAATTTAAGAGTGAAAATATTTTTCATGATTTTTCTCTTCATGTATCAATATTAGATATTTAAAAAATAATTATGATACCATATATTTATTATAAAATTATATGTATAAAGGTAAGAGAAAAAGGAAATAATTAAAGAAAAAATGACTGCACATATTGAGAAAATTAATTTTTCCTTAGATAATTTCAATGAAAATAATTTCATGGGCTAATATTTTTCAAAAAAAAGCACAAGGAAGTGGTAGAGGATCCTAAAATAAATAAAACTAATTGTTTTCAAGAGTAAAAATATTATTATTAGAGGTATTTTAAGGGAAGTGATTGGCCCTTTTTATTAGTGAGAAGGGATGAAATTTTTTAAATACCCATATCTATTTAACCATGGGAAGTCACTCTCACGGAATGTGTCCCAAAAAATTTGAAATAATTGAGTGAGGAGGAGATAAGGTTGATAAAGTCCACAATAAAACATTAACACTAATACTTTTAATATTTTTATCCATTTTCACTAAGTTAAAACATTTTAACCATATTTTAATCTTACCATGGAAACTAGTATTTCAGATAAATAATTTATCCTTTATTCATTCAAATAGAATGGAATTTATTTTATAATTTGTTCGTATGGATTAAAAATATAAATCAATTTTATATTATTTCATTTCTAAAAGTGATTAAAATTTATTTTAATATAATAAATGTATTATTTATTAAAGAAGTATTTATTGAGTACAATATTACTTATGTTATCTAATATAGGATATATGCTTGTAAGCTATAATAATTTATATATAATTAAATTTTACATGAAAAAATATATATATTTTTTAGAAAATATTTTCAAAAAAATTTATGATATAATTCCATATTAATAATGTCATTAAATCATGGCATTTGTAAAAATGTTATATTTAATTATTCACATAAACATTAATAATTTTAGAAGAATTCCTAGAAATAATAAAAAGAGAATCATTATTTTATGAATACAAAAATATATTTCAATTTTGAAAATTCAAATTATAAATTAAAAAAATTTAACTTCTAAAAAGATATGAAATATTATGAAAAACTATTTTTATTTCAAGTATTTAGATCATAATCTTCCAGTATTGTTATTTCAAATAATTAAATAATTACTGTTAAACAATTATCCATATAATTATATTTTACCATAAATTAAAAATATTTTTTTGTGGTAAAATATATAGTACACAATGATATTTTTTTAGAGAAATAAAATCATAAGCTTTAAATGACCTTAGTAGTAATTTTAGCTATACCAATTGAAGTTATATTAAAATTGTCCATTATTTTATTTTTATAAATATTACATAAATTGGAAACTTCATAACTTGTTTTCGTATTTAATAACTATGGTTTAATAGTTATAGTATAATATATAAATTTAAACTAAATATATCAAGTTTTGGTTTATGTTCGGTATTTCATGTGGATCAAGCTATCAAAAAATTGAATTTTTAAATTTAATAATATACTAAAATATTTTTTTTAGATTTTAACCCCCTTTACTTATTTTTTCCCTTGAAATATGACTCGTAGGAGCCAATTAATTTCAATAGGGATCTCATAATCAACCATACATTATAAGATGATCGTGGGTTTATCTATGATGTGGATTGAAATTTATCTATGTGAAAACAATTTATAACCCACAACTTAAGGGAGATTAAACATTATTATTTTTACTTAGAATTATACTATGGAAAGATAATCTAGGACAATAAAGAATAACTTCTCGCAAATGTAACAACCTAATCATTCTAAATGAGTAAATTTTATTTCATAGTGTATAAATACTCGAGGCTTTATGGTATATTTAATATTGTAAATAAATTTAATATATTCTATATATTTTAATGCATTAAATACCAATGTGGAGTCCCGGTTCCGGAAGCCACCTAGAGGCACCCCGTACCCAGTTGGTCACATGGCCTCAAGTGCATTTCCCAGAATGCCAGAGCCTGACGACTATCTAAGAGGGCCTTGGGTGTGATAGTGGGGAAACTATGCCCTTGTTAGAAGACTAACACAACGAAAGTAAAAAAATGGAAATAACGGAAGCAGTAAACAATCAATAAGTAGACAATAGAAGTAATAAATAACTGGATCACATATATAAAATGATGCATGATAAAAATGTATATGAAAATAGCCAAACAATTCACAATGATGGAATACAGAAATAACCCAAGTAAAAAAACATATAAACTCCTCCATATTGCAAGCCTCAGCTTGGTCCAATTCTCTCCCGCTCCAATAAAGTCAAGTACCTGAAGTAGAAGGGTGATTTCCCTTATCAATACCTGCAACAATATAATATTTTTAGGACCAAAATAATGTCCCTAATAGGGTGTGAGACTAATACATGTAGTAAATAACCAAAAGATATGTGCCTAACAGTCAGTGAATATATATGGCAGGAAATAATTAAAAGAGAATTAAATAAGGAAGTACTCAGCAGTAAATAATTCAACAGTTTCAAAGCATTCAATTCCACATATCAAGCAGCTAATCAGAGTAGGTAACCCTCTGGGAAGTACACATAGCTTATCCCCTCTGGTTCAGTTATAAGGATATGACAAAGACTCTCTGAGGAAGCACTCACAGTCAATTAACCTTATAGTCAAAAGTGATAAAGACTCTCTGAGGAAGCTCACACGATCAATTCCCCTTACAGTCAAAAGTGATAAAGACTCTCTGAGGAAGCTCACATGGTCAATTCCCCTTAAATTCTATTACACAAGGTTCCCACATCCCTGTGTAAGTCTATCATTCAATGTAATGCAAAATTGACCAAAGTAAACCTCAAGAACTACTTGGATAAATAGTCTACAACATAACAGCATGTCATAATACAACACTCCATCCTACAACACAAGGCATGGGAAAAATAAGCAATGAACCCTAACAGGCTAAATAGTACCAAACCGTCATAAACATAACATGAATGGGAAAACACTTCCAATGAATTGCAATCAACCCTATTCACATCTAATTTACCTCTACCCAATCATACCAGTATAGAAGGTAATTAATAGGGTGAAAATGGTAAAAACACAATACCTCGTTCAAGGTTATTGGACAACGTTTCACCTATATCTCAAAGAAATTCAACAGAACGGAAAAAACCCCTTCTTCAGTGTTGGGAGATCACTATAAGTGAACCTCAAGCCTTGAATCGTCCAAGAACACTGTAGATCTAAAACACAATCTAAAATGTTTGACCGAAGATAAATCTTGAAAGAAGAAGAATCAGAAAACAAAGCTCTAGAAGAAAAAAGAGCTTACTAAGGTGATCCCAGCGCAATCAATGACTTTCGAATCAGAGAACGAATGCTTGCTCGAGGTCTCAGAGAAGAGTCACTGTCGTACAGGTTCTCTCGGATGAACCAGACATAGAAGAAGGCCTTTCTGTCCATTAGACACAACCCTAGTGCATTAAATGAAAAAAAAGTACATATAGTGTACTTTTGAAGTACATGGCATGTAATTGCCTTTACTGATCCACGATTTAGGTGGCCTCTAGGTCACCACACAAGGTCGTGTGCAAGGCCGCTACATGGCCAACTCATGGCTACCAATGGTAACCGAGTAAACGGTCTATACTCATACAGTACATGGAGAGTAATTCAAAATTTTCTATAAAATCCCCTTTTTCTCAAAAACACCAGAAAAAGGAAAACATACCCGACAAAAAGATCTGGGTTCTTAAAAACTTTACCCCTTTAAAAATTCATCCCTGAATTTCCCTAGTAAGGCGGCATAGAAGAAGAATCCCTGAATAGCTCCAGCCACTACGATCGTACATCGATTTCCTTCATTTAAGTCTCGTCATGTACTCGCCCATGATGCCATAGCACCTATACTAGTGGAACATACCGACAATGGAGAACCTTCATACTTAGATCCACTATCTAGATAGGATACTCCCCAAAAAATGCATCCACCTCCAACTCTACATCCTCAGGTTGGAAATCACGAGATGGGTCTAAGAAGTAACATTGAAGTTGAGAAACATGGAAAACGTCATTCTTAGGCCGGTACCTCTGAGGTAACTGCATCTGATAGGCAACCGGGCCAGCTCGCTCCAACACCTCAAATGGCCCGATGTACCTTGGAGAAAGCATACCATGTCTCCTAATCCTTCTGTGTCCCATCCTCGGTGTGAAACTTCAGAAAACATGATCTCTGACCTCGAACTCCAGAGGTCATCTCCATCGATCAGTATAAGACTTTTGTCGACACTGTGCAATAGCCATCCTCTTCCAAATCAACTCTATCTGCTATGTGGTATCCTAGACAAGATGAGGTCCCAGCATATCTGGCTCTCTGGCCTCTAGCCAACATAAGGGTGATCGACATGGCCTACCATATAGAGCCTCATAAGGTTCTATCTGAATATTTGATTGAAAACTATTATTGTAGGAAAACTCTACAAGAGGTATGTGCATCTCCCAAGAACCTCCAAAATTCAGAATACAAGATCAAAGCATGTCATCAAGAACCTGAATCATATGCTCGGACTGACCATTTGTCTGGGGATGGTAATTTGTACTCAAAAGAACATGTGTACCCAAACCCTTCTAAATCCCCTTCCAGACCCAAGAAGTAAAACTGGCATCCCTTCCTAAAACAATGGAGTGTGAAACCCCATGTAGACGTATAATATCTCAGATGTAAAACCTTCCCAGGTCATAAACACTAATGGTCTCCTTAATCTGCAAGAAGTGAGAAACCATCATGAATTTGTCTATGGAATCCCATACTGCATAATTACCTCGAGACGACCTCGGAAACCCTATCACAAAATCTACCGCGACATCAGTCCACTTCTACTCGAGAATGGGTAACTGCCGCAAAAGCTCTACTGGTCGCTGATGCTCCACCATCACCTGTTGACAAGTGGAAAACCTGAAGACAAAACCAGTAACATCTCTCTTTAAACCTGGCCACCAATACATATGGTGTAGATCACGATATATCTTTGTGAGACCAAGATGAACTACCCAAACTAAGGAATGAATGTCCCGCATCAAATCCTCGCATATGTCTATGGGCACCCATACACGCCCCTAGAAATTCTAGATCTCATCCTCGCCTATGGTCCATCCAGGAATATGGTCCTCTCCTGACATGCTTTCCCGTAGACTAGGCCTTTGGAATCTGTTATTTTCCTCATTCTCACTCCATAATGAAGATTAGAGGTAACAACCATAGAATAATGAAAATTCTTCCCCAGTCATTCATTCACATCCAAATGAATCTCAGAGAACAAAGCCATAAGCTGCCACTCACTGGTGGTCTCCTGAACTACCTGTATCTGAGTCATCCTGCTCAACGCATCAGCTACTGTTTTGCCTTTTCCAAGCGTATATGCATGATCGAAGTCAAAGGAAAAGAGCTATTCCACACACCATCGTCGTCTCAGATTCAAATCATGCTGACTAAAGATGTACTTGATACTTTTTTAGTTCGTGAAAACCAAAAAATTCTCTCCCATAATATAATGTCTCTAACATCGTAAAGCTTGAACTATAGTTGCCGAATCAAGATTGTGCATCAGGTAATTCCTCTCATGTGGACTCAACTTCCAAGAACCATATGCTACGACTCCTTATCCCTACAAAACCACAGCTCCTAGCCCGATACCTGATGCATAACAATACATAGTATAGCTCTTTCCCAGCATTGGAAAAACTAGTATCAGTGCCGAAGTCAACCTCCCTTTCATCTCATGAACGGCTGACCCGGAAGAATCTGGCCATATGAACTTTGAACCCTTCTTAATCAGACCTTTCAATGGTGCTGCTAAGCATGAAAATTCCTATATGAAATGTCAATAGTATCCATCCAGCCCTAGAAAACTCTACACCTCAAAGATGTTCTTCGGCTGCTCCCAGAAAACAACTACTCTCACTTTCTCTGGGTCTACTAATACTATTGTATTTGAGATAACATAACCAAAGAAGTGAATCGAGTCCATCCAAAAGTGGAATTTTGTGAGCATAGCATATAACTGATGCTCTCTCAGTTTACTCAAAACAATCTCAAGATGGGTAGCATGATCGTGTCGAGTTTGAGTGTACACAAAGATACCATCCATGAAGACTACCACAAAATAATCCATGTATAGATGGAATACTCGGATCATCAATTCCGTGAAATCTGCTGGCATGTTCGTGAGACCAAACGACATAACCACATACTCGTATAGACCATACCAGATCCATAATTCTATAAGAGCTATATCAAATGGTGTAATTTGAAAATGATGGTATCCAGACCTTATATATATTTTTGCGAACACACAGGCTCCTTGAAGCTGATCAAAGAGATCATGAATCCTCGACAAGGGATATCGGTTCTTGACCGTCAATTGGTTCAACTTCTGATAATCCACACTAAGTCTGAGGGTACCATCCACCTTCTTCCCAAAAAATATAGGAGAACCTGAAGGAGAAGTACCGGGTCGGATGAAACCCTTTTCCTGCAACTCCTCCAACTGCTTCTTGAGCTCTTGTAACTTGGGTGTAGCCATCCTATAAGGAGGAATGGATACCAGTGTCTCCCCTGGTACAAGCTCAATAGAGAATTCTATGTCACGATCCGCAGTCAAACCTGAAAATTCTACTAGAAATACATCCTTGAAACGATCCACCACTGGAGGAAAGTCCATCTATGAAGTCCCCTTGTCATCCAGATACAGACTAGAATTCTGGGCTGTAACTCCTCCCAACCCATGATGCTCGGGTCCCTCTCTACTCTCCTGGACATCCCATTCACCCTTATTAATAAATGATCTGGATTATGGTGATGTGAAACTCACCCTAAGATTATAGAAATAGACAACAACCTGGAAATGAACTAACCAGCCCAATCCAAGAATGACGTCATAGCCTATCTTCTCTAGGACATAGATGTCCCATAAGAAGTGATACCTAATAACCTCTAGAGGGAAATCTTTCCATTGATGTTCACTAGTCGTTCTAGTCCCCAATAGAGTGACTGCCGTCAAGATATCAGTAGAAAAAAATATACAAAGCTTAATTCTCTTCACAATAGCAATAGATATAAATCTATGGGAAGCCCATGTATCGAAAAAGGAAGAAGATAAAACTGAGGCAACTGGAATGGTAACTCAAACTGTAGAGGTTCTAGGATCCTACTTCTATTGGGTCTTCTCCAATGAAAAATTTTGGCCTACGTCATGGCCCCGTGACCCTACCGAACCACTCTAATCTGATCCACTGTATTTACATTGAAAACTGGGCCCTTGGATACCACAACCTTGACCTCCACCTCGGCCTGAACAGCCAGATGAAATCTAGTTCTCTGACTGAGGAGTAACTGGTGTTGCTGCTTTTAAATGCAGAGTCATATAAGAACCCCTATCACCTACTACTGGTGATAAGATCTAACATAAGCACTGAAGATGCTCTATCTTGCTGCAAGAAAGGAACTACACTAGGTCTCTCATGAAATGTGGCCTTGTATGCCCGCTCTTCCCGAAATGGTAGCACACCACCTGGCTACCAGAAGATGCATCCTACCTACTCTGATCTCCTCGTACAGTCTCCCTATGATGCTTCATGATATCATCCAAAGAATCACTAACCCTGGATGTTGAACCACCTTGGCTTACAGCTCCATAATCCCTCAGATTATGCTCTGTGATTAACACCTGGTTGACTTTAGAGGATATCAAAGTCAACCTGAAGAAGTTCACCAAGGATCAGATTTCCTTTTTGAGACCATCCTCAAACTTCTGTGCAAGGAACAACTCATCTCCCCATAGAAAAGGTGTAAACCTCTACAGCTTGGTGAAGCGAGTAGAATAATCCATAACAATAAGAGTACCCTAGTCCAGACTCTTGAACTCTCAGGTTCGATCACCCCTCGTGATATCTGGATAGAAGTAATCGTACAAGGTTCACTAAAACTCATCCCAAGCCATATTCTTCTGGCGTCCTGCCTGTGAGATCACATCTGACCACCTCGTAGAGGAGTCTTGGAGAATGTAGGTTGAGATCTTGACCCTCCTTTATGTAGGATTGAAAAGATGATCAAATATCATCAACATGGCTTATAGCATTGACTCTGCATTCTGGGGTCCTCCATCCCTTGAAAAAGTGGGAGGATGCTACAGCTGAAAGACCCATGTCAATTCTGCCATCGACGGGGCAGGAGGCGGCGCTCCCCGAAAGGTCTGCATCATCCTCATAAAGCCCCCCTTGAATTGTGCATTGGCACCTATGTCAGGTATAAACACTGGTTCCAAGATTGGAACAAGTGGAGGATTTGACGTCATTCCTTGTTCATCCATATCTAGTGTCTAATCACCACCCTCTAACTGGCGTATAACTCGAGGAAGTCTCGGTGGCATGACTCGGCAAGGTCGAGCACACACCTTAGATCATGATTAACAGGAACTGAAACTTAGAAGTGTAATAATGGAACAAGAAGGGAACAAGAGAAATAAAGCATTCCAGTTTTTCAAACACATGGATACACGGCGTTTATAATGATTACATGACGTGTTCCCTTAAGCCTTTCACATGGGCATGTTCTCCTGCCACAAATGGTCGTGTAACAACCCAAACCCATGGCATGTTGTCCTAAAGCACGACATGTACTTGACTTAACTCCCCCTGCCCGAGTTATTCTACATGGCTAAGACACACGGTTCTCCTAGAACAAGACAATATGGTGTGTTCATGCTAGAAACGGTGTGTACTAGATGAGTTTCACCGACCCTTGTTGTTGGTGACATGGCCAGATACACAGATCACACTACACGGCTTGTTCTAGATGGACAAGTCTACTAGGAAGATTTTACCGACCCGTTTTGTTCATTAAACGGATGGGTACACGAGTTACACTACACAGTGTGTTTCAAATGGACACGACGTGTATTTAGAGAAGACTCAAACAACCCGTGTTGTTAGTGACACGACCAGTTACATGGTTCTACAAAATGGTGTGTACATCCGGTACGTGGTGTGTCCTACCAATGATTCCAAACCCTGTGTCCCTGCCCACACAGTCTGAGACACAGTTAGAGACTATAGAGTGTGTAAATACTGTATATGGTGTCTACTTAAGAAAATGATTTTCTTCCCGAAGAGAAGAACACATGGAGTGTATTCAACATTACAAGCCGTGTATTCTGGATTTTTCCAGATAGTAAGCCTCCAAAACTACTCTGAAACCTAGAAAAAAAATAAAACAAACATTAAAGTGTCGGATTCTGATCCATGAGGGCCCATACTCCCTGATAATCAAATCTTGTCATCTTATACATGTTATAAACAAGTAAAACAAGACAAAGATCCACCGAATTCATATTAATGAGTGCCCATATGACCTCAAGAACCAATGTTTTGCATTCAATCAAACAAAACCGTATATAATGCAATACCCTATCAAAACAGCTATTTTATAAAATCATCTATCACAAAAACATACATATCTAACAAAACTTCTATCACAACAACATGAAATCGTTAATGTGCCCTAAATGGCATGGAAAGAATGCATGACATGTGATTTCTAGAAAGTGCCTATATGATGATGGAATACCCTCATTTTATCGGGTTGCAAAAAAAATAGATCCTCAATAACATCATCAATAACAGTACAAAACAAATGAATCACCCAAAACTGATATCAAGTCAACTGAAAAATTGTAAAACTATAAAAAAAGTCAATAAACAAGGTATATTGGCTTTTCCCTATACACGGGTTAGCTACTCCTAGGCAAAGCTTATTACAAAGTACCAATTATGTCCCATCCCTGACAATAGGCTCTAAATAGTAACTCAAGAAGAAATGAATTCCTTTGATACCACTTTGTAACTTCCCAGTTCCGGAAGCCACCCAGAGGCGCCCCATACCCGGTTGGTCACATGGAATTAAGTGCATTTCCCCGAATGCCAGAGGCTGGTGACTAGTAGCGAGGGCCTTGGTTGTGATAGTGGGGAAACTATTCCCTCATTGGAAGAGTAACACAAAGGAAGTAAACAAATAGAAATAGTGGAAGCCGCAAACAGATAATAAGTAGACAACGGAAGTAATAAATAACTATAGAACATATCTAAAATGATGCATGATACATATGTCTATGAAAATAGCCAAAAAAGGTCACAATGATGGAATACAGAAATAACCCAAGTACAAAGGAAAATAGATTAAATCCTCAGCATCGCAGGCCCCATATTGGTCCCATGCTCTCTAGCTCCAAATCAGTCAAGTACCTGAAGTAGAAGGGTGGTTGACCTTATCCATACCTTCAATAATATAATATTTTTGGGCCCAAAATCATGACCCAAATAGGGGTTGAGACTAATCACAGTAGGCAACCACCAAAAGATCTGTGCCTAATAGTCAGTTAATATGTATGGAAGGCAATAAGTAAAAGAGAAGTAAATAAATAAGTACTCAGTAGTAAACAATTCCACAATTTTAGAGCATTAAATTCCACATATCAAGTAAGAAACTAGTCAAAGAAGGTAACCCTTGAGGAAGTCCACACAACTTATCCCATCTGGTTCAGTTATAATGATATAACAAAGCGTCTCTGAGGAATCACTCATATTCAATTCCCATTATAGTCAAAAGAGATAAAGACTCTCTAAGGAAGCTCACACGGTAAATTCCCCATATATTCAAAAGTGATAAATACTCTCTAAGGAATCTCACACAGTCAATTCCCCTTATATTCTACTACACCAAGTTCCCACAGTCAGGTGTAAGTCGATAGAGCAAAGCAATACAAAAACGGCCAAAGTAAACCTCAATAACTACATGGGTAAAGAGTCTACAGTATAACTGCATGTCAGAATACAACTCTCCATCCTACAACACTGGGCATGGGAAAAATAGGCAATGAAGCCTAACAGGCTAAATAGGACCAAACGGTCATAAACAAAACATGAATGGGAAAACACGTTCAATGCATAGAAATAAACCATATTCACATCCAATTAACCTCTACTCAAGCATACCCGCATAGCAGGAAATTAACAGGGTTAAAAGGGTTAACATACAATACCCCATTCAAGGGTATTGGACAACATTGCACATATAGCACAAATAATTTCAATGGAATGGCACAAACCACCTACCTCAGTGTTGGGAGATCGATATAAGTGTACCTCAATCCTTGAATCGTCTAAGAACACCATATATCTCAAAAAAATATCTAAAACATTCAACTGAAGAAAACTCTTAAAAGAAGAAGAATATGGAAACGATGCTCTAAAAGAAGGAATGGATTTCTAAGGCGATCCCAACACAATCAATGATGGTAAAATCGGAGAACGGATGCTCTCTTGGGGGCTTGGAGAAGATTTTCAGTCGTACTAGTTCTCTCGGATGAACCAGACATAGAAGAAGTCCTTTCTGTCCATCATACGTGTCCCCGGTGCATTTAATGAAAAAAAGAAAGTACACAAGGTGTACTTTTTAAGTACACAGTGTGTACTTGACCTTACTAAGCCCTGCTTTATGTGGCCTCCAGGTCACGACACACAGCCATGTGCAATGCTACTACATAGCCAGCATAGGGCTACCTGCAGTAACCGAGTACACGGTGTGTTCTCATAAAGTACACGGCGTGTACTTCAAAAGTATCCAGAAATTCCTATTTTTCTAAAAAACACTAGAAAAAGAAAAAAAACACCTGAAAAGAAGATTTGGGTTCTTACAACCAAGATATCATTAATTTCACAACAAAACATGTTTCTTCAATTCCTTGCATTATAATCTAGACCTAGTTTTATAGAATAATAATATATTATTAAAATTTTATCATTTAATATAATAAGATATAACTTATCTATTAAATCAGAGGTTATATATAGGGTTAGATAACTTATTTGAATATATATATATATATGTCAATAATATATTTTTAACATCCATCTAATATATTTGATAGAAAAAATATTACAATAAACTAAATTTTAAATATAAAAACCTATATATTTATAAAGGAAATTTCAACGACTTTTAATGGGAACCTATTTTAAATATGAATTTTTAAACCTTTATAATTTTAATATGAAAAAATAATAATTTTTGAAATTTAAACATCTAAATTTTTTTAGGTTTAATTCTATGTATGTTTCTTTTAAGTAACATTTTTTGATGAATAATGAAGAATACTAAATCTTAATTCATAGTTTATTTTTATTCTAATTTGTTTATAAAGTTAAATTATATTTTCTATTAGTGTAAAGTGTAATTAGATCAATTTGACATAAATTAATCTAATTTAGGTTATTTTAATCAATTTCACTTTCAAATTGAATATAAAAACATTTAAAACTTTTCAACATTTTTACATTAAAACCCCGATTTGTCATCCCGTCTATGGGATTAAATTTAAATTAATTTATTCCATTTATGTGATTGTAATATGGAAAAATGTATTCCATATTTTTAATAATAATAATTTCTAATTTCTAATAATTTTGACATAATTTTATAACAAAAATATTAGTAAAACTAATTAAAAATAATTACATCGATTAAGAGAAAAATTACCTTAACATGGAACTAACCCTTAATCATAGTCATTAAAATGACCTAGATCCTTGTTCAAAATCTATTTCCATGCCATATTTCTTCCATATCATCTCTTTTATTGAATATAGTTTGTTATTGGGTGAACATTATATAAGGTATACCTTTCAATAGTGTTTACCTTTTTAAATATACAAGAATTGCACTCCTTTACTATAAAATGTCCCTGAACCTCCCCACTTATTCACTACCATTAATTAAATTGGATATTCCAAAATCTATCTAAATAATATCCCAATATCCCTCTCCAAATACTAGAAGCCTCTCTTTGGATAGATAACAAATGAAGGGATTCATTTTGTATAAACCAAAAGGATTTACTCGAATAAGAGGTAACAATTTTGTAACAATCTATATTCTAACATTTACATATCTGCCCCATAAATTAATAAATTTCATGAATATATAATAATTTTAGAATATTAAATATAACAATATTTTTAATGAAAAATTTCGACTTAAAAATTCAAAAAAATCCATCAAATGGGATACACAATCATCATTCATGTGTACGGAGGACTACAGCTTTACATACTGATATCATACATTCATCCATTTATGACGATTCAAGATTTGAAATAATGATGGATTTATAGTTTATATATGATTTATATTTTATTTATAATTTATTTTTTCTTTTTTCTTTTTTATATGACACATACTTTTATACACTCCATTTGTCGGAATACAAAAGCATCATTTGTGGGTGTGTGGACTACCACAACCTCAAACCGATGTGATTCATTCATGATATACATGTAATGTGATAAGGGGTGGTTTTAATAATAATATTTGACATATATGTCATAAATATGATTCTTAAAATATAATATACATATATAAATAATTTAATTTTCATTACTTTAATACTATATAAAATTTAAGTAGTGTGCACGGGTAGGTACGACCAACTATCTCGATGAATGGTGAATTTCATTTCCTATCTAAAAATAGTATGGATTATAATAAATACATATATAATTGATTTATATGATATTTAAATCATTTATTAAAATTTTAAGATGATGAAATGGTGATCTAATTAATAGGAACAACAAGTAACAAGTCACAACATACTTGAAAAATTAGGCAATTGGCACCAGAAATAGCGAACATAATGAAATATTTTTCAAAAATTGGTAATCATATATTAATAGGATATTATAAGTGACATTATATATATTATTATGGTTCTAGTATAAGTTAGTAACAGGTTTAATAACCTTATACATGAGGTTAAAGTATTTTCACACAAAAAAAAATGCAAGGTAGGGTATTCTTGTCCCACCTTTTCTTCCATGGGGAATACACCATTTTAACCATTTATTTATTTTATATGGTGTATGTGATGACCTATTGACATGTAAATAAATGAAAAATTAATTTTTCTTGGTATTGTGAGTTTCAATTTGAATTATTTTATTAAGGGGATTTGAATATAACGTTACCAATTGGTATATATGTTTTATAACCTTGTTCCTTTTTTATTGGGTTATATTAATTCCTTGTTATAGTTAATATTCTAATATTATGTGTGTAATAGATTTTAAAAATCTATTTTTTTATTTAAACTTGTTTTATATGGATTTTTATTTGATAAAAAACTATTCATTCATTTATTTTCACTTCGATGTTATGTTCTTTTAAGTGTTTATTTCACAACACAATTCTAGTTGAGATTTCTCATTCTTGAAATTCATTAAAATAATTTGATATGATAGTTGTACAATGAAAAATTTAATTTTATTTATACACTCCTTAATCATTAAAATTTTAAATTAATAGTATGATTGTTCGACTCTTTGGTACTCAAAATGTTTTAGAAAATATTTTTAAGAATACCCAACTTCATTTCACTATTTAGTCGGAGAACATGTTTTTTTCTAAAAAAACTAAAAAAGGGATTCAATGTTTTTTAAACATTTAAAAAATGATTTATTAAATAAAATTGAACCATTTTTTTGATAATGTTTTCAAAGGAATATTTTTGTATCTTTCTGAATAATTCACATTCCTAACATTTTTTTCTATGAAAAATGACTATTCTTTTTAACTTCTACGACATGTAAAGAATTATAAACCATCGTTCCTTTGAAGTTTTATTTGAATATTTTAAATGTTAATTTTTAAAGAAAATGTTTTTCTATTTTATTTTAAATGAAAATTATTTCAATATATTTTTCAAAATGAAAATGATATTTTAGTCAAGAATTTTTTTAAAATATATCCTTACAGTATTTCCATTCATCATCAACCAAAACACATTATTTTTACTCCACATGAAATATGTTGTATTGATACAATACCTATTATTCATATGGATGGTTTATGAATTATTTTACCAAGGATAGTATTGACAAACACTACCTTCATTCCATTATTAGTCCCCTTGAAATATTCAATTTCCAAGGATCGGTGAACATTAAATTTTAACTAAATGTCTATATCATTTATAATGGATATGATTATTACATAAATTGTATTCTATTCTTATATCCATTTTTTATTTTGAATGTTATTTTATATAGAGGGAAATATTGAAAAATCCCTATATTACATTCATTAAGAATAATTTATACGGAATATTTTTTATTAATTAAATTGGTAACTCAATACGAGGATTGCTTTAGTCATGAAGTGACGAGTGGGGACCATACATTATATATCATTTTTATGAATCGAAAGGTTATCTTGAGACTAATTAGTTACAAACATTTAATGATTTTATACATTTATTTTTTAAAATTTTTTGTGGAAGCTCATGATGGTATAACTTTTCATGTGCCTCAAGATTGAAATCCAAAAATTAATAATTACCTTTATTTTGATTTATTATTTATTATAATTGATATTTTCACTATGAAAATGTTAAGGGATTCATTTCATTTTATGTTAATTGATTCATTTAAACTTGTTTTATGTTTCATAACATTACCTATTAATTATTCCTTTTCTAGTTATTTAAATTTCATGTGTTTTGAGTTATTCACCTTTATATATTATTTATGAACATCCTTATAAATTTATTGATATCATGGGATATGTGTTCTTTTATTTACCATTACACGAGGATTATTTCTATTGATTAATTATTTTGTCCACTATACTTAACCCTTACAGATCATTTGACCTCACCCTTATTATGTTTTCTTTCCCTAGGATTCCATGACGTGTACTAAGATACATTCAAGGATACACTAGATTGAATAAATTTATCCTTCAATGAAAAAAATCATTTTTAAATTTTTGTATTCATTTATAATATAATCCTCATGTATGTATATATTTTACCAAGGATAATAAAAAAATTCCATTGGGAATAGATTTACTTGTATCTTGTGTCAATGTAATGGTAGCACGACACCAGATTTGGGATTTCTAGGTTTGGGTAACTATAGTTGGTATTAGAGAGTTTTTAATAGAAACCATGGATACTTGATTTAAGAAAACATAGATTGGGGAACAAAACACTAAGGTAGGCATTGAGAATAATTATTGAAGGACATATGAAAGATTCAGTTAGACAGAAATTATATGGTCTTCCTTTCAATAAACCATTATATGGACACTACATGTGGTCCATGGTTCTGAAAGATATGTTCATAGAGGTAAAAAATCCAACAAGGTGAATTGGGCTTGACCTGAGCGTAACATTGTTCCCAACAATGGGCTATACTGTGCACCATGTTTGACACTCCCGGGGGATATGATTAGGATAATTAATATTTCATTTACAAACCATTATAAATGATTTAAATAGATAATAAAAATGAATTACCTAGGATAAACCTTTTACTATGTATGGAATTATGTTGAAATAAAATTTTTGAAGTATGTACTAGGATTTTAGAATTAAATTGCTGAAGTATTTTTACTAAAAACATTTTCAATATAATAATTATGATACATATAAGGAATGTATAAAATTTTATAATAACGTATGTATTCATAAAGGTTAGACCGATGGATACCATCATGGTATTATGAAGTAATGTTTTACCATAATACTTATGGATTAAACATATCTTCAGTTTTTATCTGATCAAGGATTCTTTGGAAGGAATTCATTGCAATACAACTAATTATTTTATTATTTTTTTAGTGGAAAATCCATTTGAGGAATAATTCAATTACATCTAGATACATTATTTTAATGTTATTGATAACCTTTGGTGTTATTATGATCATTAATGACATTATAATAATTGTCAAAAATTGTTATTTGTCTTTAAAAAGAAATTATATTGAAAACCATACTGAAGGTGTTATTTAATGAGTAAATCTCAAGAATAAATATCATATTTAGTTTAGAAATTATATTAATATAGTATTATAATTAGAAAAACTATATTACATGGAAAACTCCATCATATCCAACATGGCCATAGGTATTGATCCCATGATCTAAGGAAGAAAAGGGGTTTTCACCTACCACTGGCATATGCGATGTCTGGGTTATGGTGTAATTATTTTTAATGAATCAATTTGACTAATAAATATTAATGGTGAAATATTAGTGTTAATTTTTTGATTTAAATATTAAATTATTAAAAATATTGTCCTTTTAGAAAAGTTAGAGACAAATGTAATGACTTTTCACTCTTTTATGGGCCTTAATATATGTTAAAAGTGTATTTTTGTACTTTAGGCATCCAATTTAATTTTGGGATATCCATTTCCTGAAGTAATTAAAGAATTATAAATTGATCAAATCACAAAAGGATGAAAATTGTGTTTATAGAAATATGTTATGTAATAAAATTTCATTACATCTGTAGGCCGTAAAATAATTACTCAATATTAAGAAAATGGTCTTGAAATAAAATGATGTTTTAATACCTTAATTTTTTATGAATTGATGTTCTTTTAAATCATCATATATTTTTGACATTCAGGACCACAACATTTCATTGATCATTAGATTTTTTTTGGGATTGATAATCACAATCAACCCAATAAATATGTATTCTTTTCCTCTATGTACAGATCTCCAAGAGCCACTAATGTTTTCCACATAAAGACCTAGTTACATGATAGTCCATCTAAGCTTTCTACATCCCATTATATGTTTTATAGATGATTTTTACGAACAATTATCATGATGTGTGATTTAAGAATTATCTATATAAAACATTATATTATCAATATTGTGCTTAAATTTTTAGGATTCAATTTATTTAAGGCGGGGATAATGCAACACCCGAAAAATACTAACAGAGTTACTTTTATTTGATAGTGTATAACCTCAAGATACATTACTTTATATTTAATATTTTAAATAAATTAAACATGTTATATTTTTTAAAATTCATAAAATACCAAGTCATCTTGAGTTTCACACAATAATTAATTTCTTTGATAGCTTACGTTACACGCAAGACTGCGTTTTACAGAACAAAATAATATTATTAAAATATTATTATTTAATATATTAAGTTATAACATTTCCATTATATTAGCAGTTCTGGATATAATTAAGTAAATTATGACAATATATATATATATTATATTCAATAAAATCTTTTGGAAAATAATCCAATATATTTGGTAGGCGTAAAATATGACCAAACCAAATTTTACACACCAAAACCTATATATTTATAAAAGAATATTTTACTGCCTTTTAATGATAAAAATATTTTAAATAATAATTTTGAAACATTTATAAATTTAATATGAATAAAAATAACATAAATTTAGAAATTTAAACATAAAAATTATTTTAGGATTTATTTTTGGTTTTTTTCTTATGAAGATTAATTTTTTTATGAATATTTAAAAATACTGAATTTTAAATCAAACCATAATTTTAATATAATTTATTTATAAGTATAAAATAGAAGTTTTTTTGGTTTTAAAGACATATTAGGTAAATTTTATACACATTAATTTAATTTATTTTATTGTAATAATTTTTACTTTGAAATTTAAAAAAAAATAGTTCAAACATTTGAACATTTTTACTTCAAAACCACAATTTTTCATCCCATATGTGGGCATAAATTTAAATTAATTTTAGAAAATTATTTGATTTTAATTTGGTAAATTGGATTAAATACTTTTAAAGAGAAAAATTTATAATTTACAATAAGTTATAATTATTTTTTGATGAAAATGATTAGTGAATGCAATTAAAATTAATTACATAAATTAAGAGACAAATTAGATTAACATGAGACTACACATTAATATTAATGAAAACACGACCTAGAAACTTATACAAAATAAATTTTATGGAAATATTTAGAACATATACTTAATTTTATCTAATTGTGTTCTTTATTGGCGGAAAATTTTGAAAGGTATATTTTTCAATAGTGTTCACCTTTTATAATTACATGAATTCCTCTCCTACCCACTATAAAAGGCACTCACCCCTCCCACTGATTAACACAAATAAATCCCATTTATCATAAATAATCTTTCCAATTAAGATGCCAAAATCACTTCCCTCATACCAAAAGCCTCACATTGGGATGACGGAAAACAAAATAATCAATTTGGTATAAATCAAAAGGAGTTACCCGAACAAGTGGTAATGTTCCTTAAAGATATCTTTTCTTTCAGTTACTTCTCCACCCCTTAACTTATTTTTCATATAGTTCTTATATAATATCCTAAATATCACAATTATAAGGAGTTATTTTTAAAATAATATTTATACCTACACATTCACACAAATCGATCAAATGGGATACATAATAATCGTTCGTGTGTATGGAAAACTATAACCTCGTGAAGTGATTTCATTAATTCTTTCATTTACCACCTTTCAAGGATTTAAATAATGATGGATTTATAGTTTATATGTGATATATATATTATTTATATTGTCTTTACACTTTTTTAATTTTTATATAACACATTAATTTATGAACTCCATTTGTAGGAATAAGATATCATCATTTATGGTCATGTAGATTATTGCCTCCTAAAAGAGATGTGATCCATTCACGCTATGCATGGAATGAATTAATGGATTTCTATAATAAATATTGTCTAAATATATGTAATAAATTTTATACCGAAATTATAATATATATATATATATATATATAATTTACTTTTCATTCTTTTAACCTGACAGGGAAATAGGAGAAGCGTTCATGTGTATGTACAATCTAATGTCTCCAAGAATGGTGAATTTCATTTCTTATATATAAATATTATGGAATATTCTGAAAACATATATATTGTATATATATGATATTTAAATCATTGTTTAAATTCATTATATGATTACATCCTGTAAAGACCTGACCCTAGTTGCCTAGAGTCGGTGCCTTATTTGGCTATATTGGCATATAAACAAGGAATATGAATCTTGAAGTACCAAGTAGTTTAGTATTATTTGAAATAATATACATACATAAGTTCAAAATTACAAGCATAAATGAAAACCAACTTAAAAACTTCTTAGATAACTTCCATAACTCCTAGGTTATTTCAAAATGTCATTCATAATAAAATTCTTCATGTCATGAGAATATTAAACATAAGAAAGGGGTGAGATCAAGAGCTCAGTAAGATTAAGAAATATAGTGGAAGATAACATAACATAAACATTAGGAATGATGAATAAATAAAAACATATGCTTTTAAAAATAAACCTGAATATAATATGGCATAAATATGAGATGAGTAAATATCGCCATAATATAACATAATCAAGGGTATTCTAATAGTCAAATAACCACATGAACCACATATACTATTTTAATAGTTATGGAATGCATAATTTGGGACAATATAACCATACTGTCAATGCCATGCACCAAGACCATAATTAATCGTCTTGTCAAGGCCTTGGGCCAAGACTGTAGTTTGTCTCATGAGACCTACCGATGCACCGAGGGGCTATAGCAGGCTCCACCTGACACATAATATTTCAAATTCATTTTTCATATGAACATGGATAAACAAAAACAACATATACAAACATATTGAAAGTAATATATGGAATACAAATAACTTTTTCTGAACATTAAGCATAAACACTAACCATTACGAGTAAATTGGTGAACGGTTTTAAGATAGAACATACATAGACAAACTAATCATAAAACATTAAATTAAATTTGGTAGATTATAACATGTAATAATAATCCAAATAATACATAAGAATCAACAAGAGTGTTGAAATAAATTAAGATACTCTTATAAAATCTTCTTGTAAATCTTGAGATAAATACTATTTTCCCTTGAAAAGAAGAGTTATTTTGGAAAAATATTAGTATAAAACCAGAAGTTAATTAAGATAGTACTTTCATAATAAAATTAGTGATTTTATAAAAATAATTTTTTCCAAAAACAGATTATATAGTGACCTTGAAAATAGGTAAGAATTAGATAAATTCACTGGGATTGGGCATGTATTTTGGAAACAATTTCGAAATTTCCTTTCAAAACATGTAACCATCCATAAAATAATGAAATATTATGGTTGTTAAAATTATATATAACCCATACACATAATTTTTTAGGATTAAATAATAATACACAAGAGTTTCATTGAGTTAATTTTAAAATAAAAGTAACCCGAATGAAAATGGACGTTCGGGTGGAAAATCCCTTACCATAAGTCCAAATGTGTTCTGCTCTTGAAATTTTTCTCCAGGAATATGAAATTAGACTTCTTAATAAATTATTTCAGAAAATATTATACATTTATTTATTTTATCGTAATTCTTTTTAGTTTGTTTATGAACTTTTGATACTTTATTATATTTAATTTCATCGTTACGGAGTGTTCATTTTCTTAATTTTTATAATAGGTTAACTTGTTCGAAGAATGAAATTCCGCCGTCTATGAAGGTTTTAAATTGGAACCTCATGGACGTTGATCTCGTTTATAAAATAAAAGAGATAGAGGGGGGATATTGATTATGGTTCTTCCATTCACATGATATAATTATAGTATATAGATGATACTATATCTATCATGGTCATTTGGATAGAGTAGGTAAGGAGAGGATTACAAAATAAAGGAACTCGAAATGAAACTAAAGGAAAACGAATTGTGTTTTACCTCTTGATATAACCTCCTTGGGAACCTCCTTAAAGGAAATGGGTTTTAGTCTTTTGGAAAGAACAAGAGCTTCCTAGACATGGGGAGTGACTAGGTAAGTCTATTGGGCCATAAATGTGAGGAGGTTAAAGGCTTAGATGAGGGAAGATAGGAGGGAGTGGTTGGGGTTTTTTATAGTGGAGGAGAGCAGTGAATTTTGAGTATTTAATTCATTATTTTATTATTTCCCTCCATACAACCAATAATGTAATTTAATGTGACCCCTCATAGTAATATGGGTGTGTGAGTTCAAACCAAGTGGCCTTACATCACTTATGTTGTCATAAATATTGTATTTTACTGATAATTTGTATATATAATATTTTACGGTATTTCAGTATTCATCAAAAATTCAAGAATTTCAGAAAAATCCCAAAAATTAACCCCTACCATTTTTCAATGTTTATAATTCAAAAATTAACTCCATTTTTTGGAAAATAATTTTCCAAATATTATTAATTTAATTTTAAAATAAAAAAATAGTTAATTTAAAAAATAAAAAATTTAAAAGAATAATTAGATTTATATCACATTGAAAAATTAATTAAGATCTCATTATCTTATTACCTTAAGAAAATAAAATATTATCATTAGTTTCTATTCATAAAGGTCATACTACTATTCATATTACTCTTCATAAGGTTATGTTACTATACACTAAAAATAAAGTTTATTCTATTAGACTACAAATGACTTGTTGATCACAAATCTAGATGACCGTTTTTTTTATATTCAAAACATAGAAGAGGAAAAGTTATTTTTTAATGTCTAGATTATAAAATGAATTTATTTTCAAAACCATGGGGTGTTACATTCTCCCTTACAAAAATTTGGTCCTCTAAATTCAAAAAACTTTTAACTTAAAAGATTTGGGTATGTATTCAACATAATCTCATCAGGCTCTCATGTTGCTTCCTCCATCTTATTGTTCCTCTAAAGAACCATTACCAGGAGAGTCATCGGATTTCTCAATACTTGTTCTATGGTATCAAGAATCTAGATAGACTCTTCAAAATAAGACAGATAGGGCTCATGTTCTATTTCTTCATAGTTGAGTACATGTGTTATTTCTGGCATATATTTCCTTAACATTGATATGTGGAACATATTGTGAAATTTAGAGATACATGGCAGTATTTCCAAATGGTAAGCTACAGCTCAAATTCGATCCAATATTTCAAAAGTGCCGATGTATCTAGGACTTAATTGTTTCCTTATTACTGAATCATATAATACCCTTCCATGAAGATACCTGTAAGAAATCATGATATCCTTCTTGAAATTCAAAATCCCTCCTTCGGTTATCATCATAGCTCTTTTACCTACTTTGAACTGTTTTGATATGGTTTTGGATAATATTCACCTTTTCTGTTGTTTCCTCAACAAGTTCTAGTCCTATGAGTTTTATTTCACAAACATCATCCCAATAATTTGGTGTACGATATCTCTTTCTATTCAACACTTCATATGGTGCCATATGAATACATGAATGGAATTTGTTATTATATGATAATTCTATGAGAGGTAAAAACGGATCCCAAATTCCTTGAAAATCAAGTGAAAAGACCTAAACATGTCTTTCAGAGAATGAATAGTCCATTCTAATTGTCCATCAGTTTGTGTGGGGTAGTCAGTGCTCAAATGAATATCAGTATTTATAGCCTTATGAAGACTATTCAAGAATTGTGATGTAAAACTAGGATCATGATTAGAAACAATTGATAAGTGTAAACCATGAAGTTTTACAACTTCATTAATATATAGTCTTGCTAAACATTCAAGTGATATATAATATCTTATAGCAATAAAATGTGCTGATTTTGTAATATGGTCATCAATGACCCATATCACATCATTCTTTCTTGGAGTCTTTGGTATCCCCATGAAAAATTCGATCATAATATCATCCCATTTACACATATGTATAGGAAGGGGTTGCATGACTCCTCTGTGATTTTGTCTTCTATCCTTCACATGTTGAAAAACCAAACATCTCGACACATAATTAGAAATCTCCCTCTTCATGTTTTTATAAAAAAAATGTTCCTTTAAATCTCTTTACATCTTTGTGCTAACAAGGTGTATAGAGAAATTAGAGTTATGAGCATCATCCAATAATTCCCTCTTGAGCTCAGGAATAGTGGGAACACAAAGCCTCTTTCCAAATTTCAAAATTCCTCCTTCATATACAATGTCATTCAAATTCCCATAATTTATAACATTAATTTTCTTTTGAAACTCCTCATCATCAACCTGAGAAGATTTTATCCTTTCCAGTAGAGATGTTTTGGAAACCATTTGAAAAGGTTGTGATGTGTTACCTTACTAAATAATTCCTATATCCATATTTACTATATCCACGAATAGAGGATCCCTTTCAACTCTCATATTGTTCAGAGTTCTGTGGTCCTTTCTACTTAAAGAATATGTTACCTTATTTGACTTCGTTTGTTGGTAGTGTATTGTGAAATAATAATCTTTGAGTTGCTAAATCCATCTCTTTTTCTCATGTTGAGTTCTTTCTAGAAGAATATATATTTCAAACTCTTATGATCTTTATATATCTCACATTTTACGGGATAGAGGTAATTTATCCAAATATTCAGAGGAAATACTACCATTTATAACTCAAGATCAAGAGATTGATAGATTTGTTCATGAATATTTAGCTGCCTTGAAGCACAATCAATCACTCGATCATTCTGCACTAGGAGACAACCAAGTCCTTCCTTTAATGCACCACTATAGATATCAAACCCATAATTCCCCGATAGTAGGGTTAGGAATAGAGAATTCACTAACCACCTCTTTATTTCTTCATAAAATTCTTCACATTACATTTTCCAAATGAACTTTACCCCTTTTCATGGGATTTTTCTCATTGTGTTGACTAAACAGGTGATTTTATGAACGAAACACTGATAATAACTTGCTAAACCAATAAAACTATGTACCTTAGTGATATTTTTTGGAGTAAGACATTCATGGATAGCCTTTGTCTTCACATGATCTATAGATATTCGATCCTTAGAGACAATGTGGACCTAAAAGGAAATTGATTGATGCCTAAAATCAGACTTACTAAACTTCCCATATAATTTATTTATTTTTCAAGTCATCTGAATAGTACGCAAGTGATTTTCCTGATCATTAATGATTTTATATTTTACCAGTATATCTTCAATAAAAAACACTACAAAGTCATCAATATATTCCATGTATACCCTGTTCATGTGATCCATGAAAATAGATGGTGCATTAGATAGTCCAAAATCCATTAATGTAAACTCATAATGCCCATACCTGGTTCGAAATGTTTTTTTTGGAATGTATTCCTTCCTCAAAATCAACTGATGATATCCAGATCGAAGATAAATCTTCGAAAAATATTGGGCTCTATGAATTTGATCAAAAAAATCATCAAGCTATCACAGAGGATTCTTATTATTTATTGTAATAGAATTTGTTTCCCTGTAATCAATGCACAACCTCATGGATCTATCATTCTTCTTGACAAAGAGGATAGGGGTTCCCCATGGAGAAACACTAGGTTGAATAAATCCTTTATCACTCAATTACTCTATTTGTTTCTTTAGTTCCACTAAATACATAGTGTCCATTATATAATGGTACTTTGATATGGCCCTTGAACTAGAAATTAAGTCAATGGAAAACTCAATTTTCTACTCTGGAGGATGTCTATGTAAATCCTCTAGAAAGACATCAATATATTCTTGCACAATAGGTACATCCTCTATTTGTAAATTCTTCTAATCACCCATATTTATTTTATTCCCTTCCTCCCCAATAATATAATTCAGAAGATCTATTGAGTGTGGATCTAGATGAGTATAAAATAAAGAGGTTTCTACTATAAAAATAAAGGATTCTACACCATTATCAAAAATTGTAACTTCCTTATTCTTGTTATAGATCCTTGCATCATAAATTGATAGCAAATTCATATCGAGAATTATATCATAGTAAACCATTGGTATGATGATAAGGTTATAAACTAAATCATTTTTATGTGTTATGAGGGGGACTAATGGACACTCCTTTGTTGCAATGATACATCCATTAGGAGTTTTGAATGATAACTTATTTATTAAATCAAATTTGACAAGTATAATTTTCTTTTAAAACATGGAAGATATAAATTAATGCGTTGATCCAAAATCAAAAAATAATAATTGGTTATGTTTGATGTAATGATAAATGTACCTACCACCACTTATTTAGGAACTTCATCCTTCATGGTTGTGACCACATAAGCTTGTCCCTGCCCCCTTGGCCTTTTTTGGGGAACATTTCCCTAATTCTTAGGAAATTCATGAGAATAATGTCCCACCTCCATGAAATTATTACATTGAACATTGGTAGCTTCTTTCTTCCCCTTACAATCCTGATTTAGGTGGAATTTTTCTCCGCACTTGTAATAGACTCTCATTCCCTTCAGGAAAGTGCTAGGGTGTTTCTTCACATAATTTTCAAACTGTAGAAATTAAAATCTTCCCTTTTTCCCTATTTCCTTATTTCCATTCCTAGAGTTTTCAAAATCCCTCTTCCTCTCTTTCTTTCCATTAAATTCATAAGACATAGATAATTCCTTTTCCTTTTTGATTGAACATGAAACTATGTCTTCATATGATGAGAAATACTAGGATAATAGATTCCTTTAGAGAAATGGTTTCAACCCATCAAAGAATCAATAAATTTTTCTCCTCAGATTTCATATATAGTCCATAGAATGCCTTGATGACTATGTGAAGTTAGCTTCATACATTGCAACATTATAATCATCCTTTTTCTTCAAATTCAGAAACATCCTTTCCATATCCGCTCGTTGTTTATGAGGAAACTATTTCTCAAGGAATATTTCCTTAAAGTACCTCTATTCCATCTCTTCTATCTCTTCCTCCTCTTTTTTGTTTTGGATTGACAACCACCACTGAACCTCATCTCCCGATAGACAATAAACATCCATGACGACCTTCTCTATTTCATTATATCCCAAAGAGAGAAATATCCCTTCAAGGGAACTTATCCATTTCTTAGCTACAAATGGGTTTATAGTCCCATTGAATGATGGTGGTTGTTGTCTCATAAATAAATCTAACATATATCCCCAACATGTTGTATCCAGATGCTCCATACGGGTAAGGTTATTATTCATAACCTGAGTAAGTTTTCCTAGTATAGTTATGAGTTTCTCAACACCAGTCACAACACCAGAGCCAACATCATTATTTGGTGTGAGAGGGAAATCCCTACAGGGGACATGTGCGTTCGTAAAGTTTCCATTCCTTCCAATAGGTGCTATTTATAGATGATAACATACACTAGAATAGGTTATGAATCCAAATGTATAATCTTAACTTAAGAAAATACTTTTCATAAATTGAGATCCTATGCATGGATATTACCATAATCACAAAAAAGGTTTATTTGAAGAAATATTTACATTTAAATCATTAATTATTGCCTGTAAATAAAATGAGAATTATTTTAAGCATATCCCCTAGGAGTGTCATAACCAAGATTGAAACAAGGCCCGTTTTCAGGTACAAAGATACCCTGGGTCAAGCTCAAAACTCCTTATAAGAGCATTCACTACTAGGCAAATCTATGCCAGAGCCGCCTCTATCTACTCATATCCAAAAATGAATGTATTTCTTGAATGATCCACATAATCTATTCCTTAACAAAATAACAGGAAGTTCATGTATGTTTATCCTCAAATACTATCTTAAGGACTCTTCCCTAATCTATGTTTTCTAAATCTAGTTTCCATGTTTTATACTAAACATCCTCTGATACCAATTGTAAGGACCCGACCCTAGTGGCCTATAGCTGGTGCCTTATTTGGCTACATTGGAATATAATCAAGGTATATGAATCTCAAAGGAATGAGTAGTTTAGTATTATTTGAAACAAGATACATACATAGTTTCAACATTGCTACTTGAAATTAAAACAACATTGAAACTCCCTAGACAACTTCCACAACTCCAAGGTTATATCAGAAAGTCATTCATAATAAAATTCGTCATGTCCAAATAAAATGAAACATAAGATAGGGGTGATATAAAACTCTCAGTAAGAGTAAGAAATACAGTGGAAGATATCATAACATAAACATTAGGTAAGTTGAATAAATAAAAACATATGCCTTTAAAAATAAACATGAACATAATATGGTAGAAATATGAGTTGAGTAAATATTTCCATAATATAACATAATCATGGGTATTCTACGAGTCAAATAACCACATGAACCATCAATACTATTCTAATAATGGGGGAATTCACAATGTGGGACAATATAACTATACCATCAAGGCCTCGTGCCAAGACCATAAATAATAGTTTTGTCAAGGCCTTGTGCCAAGACCGTAGTTGGTATCATGAGACCTACCGATACACCGAGGGGATATAGAGGGCCCCGATCGACACGTACATTTTCCAATGGATTCCTCATATAAATCGGGATAAACATAACCAATATATACATTCATATTGAAATTAATATATGAAATGAAAATAACTTTCCCCAGACATTAAGCTTAATCACTAACCATTCAGAGTAAATCAGTGAATGGTTTTAAGATAGCACATACACATCCAAAATAATAATAAAACATTAAATTAAATATGGTAGATGATAAAATTGAATATTGATCCCAATAATAGATAATAATCAACAAGAGTGTTAAAATAGATGAAGATACTCTTATAAAATCTTCAAGTAATTCTTGAGATAAATACTCTTTTCCTATTAAAAAAAGTGATCTTTTAGTAAAATATTTGTATAAAAACAAAAGTGAAGTAATATAGTATCTTCATAATAAAATGAGTGATTTTATAAAGATAATTTTTTCCAATAACATATTATAGAGTTCCCTTGAAAATAGGTAATAATTAGAGAAATTCCCTTGGATAGGGCTTGTATTTCAGAAAAAAAAAATTGAAAGTTCCTTTTAAATATTATAACCATCCATAAAATAAGGAAATAATCTATTTGGTAAACATATATATAACCCACACACATAATTTTTGAGGAGTAAATAATAATACATAATAGTTTCATTGAGGTAATTAGAAAATAAAAGTAACCCAAATGCTAATGGAAGTTTGGGTGGAAAATCCATTACCTTATGTCCGAATGTGTTCCGCTCTAGAACTTAAGCTCCTGGAATATAAAATTAGACTTAGTAATAACTTATTTCAGAAAATTTTAGACATTTATTTAGTTTATCGTAATTATGATTAGTTCATTTATGCCCATTAGTGATAAGTTATTATATTGAATTCCATCATTCTAGAGTGTTTGTTTTCTTTATTTTCATAATCGGTTCACTTGTTCTTAAGTAATGGAGTGGAATGGATATAAATCTCCAAAATTAAAAATAAAAATTATTTATTAACATCTAGAAGTTTTAATGGTCATTTCTATAATTTGGTTACATGGAAATAGAATTAATCATTAGATGAAATATTTATGACATTTACTTAGATTATTTAGCTGTATTTTGATTATTAGGAACTAGTTTGGTCATACGATTTTAAAATATGTATGTGTAATAGTTCATGAAACTTAATTAAGTTATAATACTTATATTAAAGTCTAGTTCAACCATAAAAAAAATCATGACCAGTAATGAAGGATAATTTGAAGAACAAAACTTTATCGTCATGAAGGTTTTAAATTGGAACCTCATGGAAATTCATTTCATTTATAAAATAAAAGAGAGAGAGAGAGAGAGAGATGATATTGATGATGGTTCTTCCATTCATATGATATAATTATAGTTTATAGATGATATTGGATCTATCAAGGTCATTTGAACATAGTAAGGTAAGGAGAGTATTATAAAATAACAGGACTTGAAATGAAACTAAACGAAAAAGAAAGGTGCTTTACCACTTGATATAACCTCCCTGGGAACCTCCTTAAGGGAAGGGGTTTTGGTCTTTTGGAAAGAAGAAGAGATTCCTGAATGTGGGGAGTGACTTGGAAAGGCAATTTGGGCAGAACTTTGAGGATCTTCAAGTCTTAGAGTAGTCAAGGGAAGAGGGAGTGATTGGCGTTTTTATAATGGAAGAGAGGAGTGAATTTGGAGTATTTAGTTAATTATTTTGTTATTTCCTTCAAGACAACCAATAGTGTTGTTTAATGTGACCCCTAATATTAATAAGTTCATTTTATTTCTATCCGAGTGGTATTACATCACTTATGATGTCATTATTAGTGTATTTAACTAATAATTTGTATATACGGTATTTTACCATATTTCACTATTCCTAAAAAAATCATGAATTTGATAAAAATTACAAATATTCACCCGTACCATTTTTAACATGTAGATTTCAAAAATAAACTCTATATTTAAAAAATAATTTTTTAAATAATTTAATTTTTAAATAAAATAATAGTTAATTTGAAAAATAACAATTTTAAAGGTATAATTAGTTTTATATCACATTGAAAAATTAATTAAGATCTCACTATCTTATTACCATAAGAAAATAAAATATTATCATTATTTACTATACATAATGATCATATTACTATTTCTATGAGAATATTACTATTCACCAAAAATCAAGTATGTTCTATCAAACTTAAAATGACTTACTAATCACAACTCTAGATGACCATTTTTCACAATTCAAAACATAGAAGAGGAAATGTTTTGTTTAATGATTAGAATATAAAATGAATTTATTTTCAAAACCTTTGGGTGTTACACATCATGATCTAATTAATAAAGACAATAAGTAACAAGTAAAAATAATCTAAAAAAAGAAGGCAATTAACACACAAAATAATGAATATAATGATTTATTGTTAACAATTGGTTAGTAATATATTATAAGATCCTAATATATGATATTATAAATATTATTATAGTTATTTTATAAGTTATTATCATTTTTAAAACCATTAAAAATGAGGTTAAATGATGTTCACCCAAAAAGAAACACATGGTAATGAATTCTTGTCTAACTTAGTCTTCTATGAGGTATTAACCATTTTCACAAAATATTTCCTTCATATGGTGTATATGATGCCATTTTAAAATGTAATATCATGCATAATTTAATATTCAAATTATTTTGAGTTTTAATTTAAATCATTTCATTTAAAGGGATTTGAACTTAATGTTTCCAAGTTGTAGAGAAATTTTATAACCCAATTCCTTATCATTAATATTATATGATTATCTGTGTAATATATTATTACTATCTATTTCTATATTTAAACTGTCACGACCCATCCTCAGGGCCCGTGCCATGACTACCCCAAGCTCGCCTTCCATAGGCCAGGGGCTAGCGACTAGAACCAAAGTCGTAAATCCCAATAAAGGGAAGGCATTGCCTTTATAAAAGTATTCAAACACAACAGAGTACGCAAATAAAGTAAACACTTAGTGAAAACTGTATACAAAAAGTAGTGCTGAAAGTAAAGAGGTAGGAAATACAACCCCAACAGTAAATTACAGGTATAATGGAAGCAAGTACAACTGAAAAAGTAACAACAGCTAAAAAGGGAAGCTCCTGGAATTCCGACCAAGTATCCTACCTGAAGGGTAGGTACAGATGTCCACCTCAGCACTCCACGTCTATCGGTATGCTCTGTGTACCGTCTCACCGTGTGGTCCACCTCTGGGTATCGTCTGGTCATGGCTCGCTCCCTGCCTCTGTCAACGATGTCTGTCGTCTGCATCCAACACAACGAGGTGTGGGTATAGCCCGTACAGGGGTGGTTATAACGATACTCAGTAGGGACCCCGAGACCCCAAAGGTCTCCCAGAATCCACAAAGGATAAACAAAAGAAGAAAGATACAACCATGAAGTATCAACCAGCCCTACATAGGTATATGCCCATACATATACCTAAGTTATCAATCTCAGTTCGGCTCCAAATATCGATCCCAAGAACAACTCAGTCCACAGAAAAAGTAAGTCAATCACATCATTGAATAATTATTGAAAGTCAAGACTCAGCTCACACAGGTATACATCTTTCGTATAGCGATAGAGATGATCATATATAGTCACTGATTCATCTAAGCTATCGGACCCACACAGGATACAAGATCAGCTAAGCTATCTGACCCACACATGATACAAGACCAGCTACTCTATCGGACCCACACAGGATACAAGTACAAAGGTCAAAACTGCCGGACCCACACAGGATACAAGAACAGTAGTCATCGTTGTCGAACCCACGAAGGATCCCAGTACAGTAGTCATCTTTGTCGAACCCACGGAGTATTCTAGTACAGTAGTCGTCGTTGTCGAACCCACGGAGGATTCCAGTACAGTAGTCGACATAGTCACACCCACTCTAGGGTTCCCACACAGAGCATGCCTGATTCTGGGAGGGTCCGCTCCTCAAGAAAAGGGGGTCGATACATCAAATATCATGAATTTCAGAGTTGATGTATCCCTAAGTTCCTTCTCATCGAAAGAAACCCAACGTGATAGACGGCGCGTCAATCAGACGCCCGGTCTGAGAGTTATTGGATTTTTTGTTCTAGGGGCCCGGTTGGAATTACGCTCGTTCCAATCCTGGACGTTTTCCAAAGTTTTTCAAAACTCACTTAGAGTATCTAAAAAGGACCACCTTGTCACAAGGGTCCCAGTGCCACTGACGGCGCGTCGATCGGACACACGGTCAAGAAGTTATTCGCATTTAAGCGAAACGGGCCCGACCCGTCAAGCCTGGTGGGCTGGCGGGTCAGCCCGTCCTGGCTCAGCATGTCCGACCCGGCTGGGGGGTCAGCCAGGCCCGGTGGGGCGCGGCCCGGGCTGCGGCTAGCCGCGGATCAGCCGGCTGTCCGGGCGGTGCACGGGGGGCCTCGGTTTCGTGAAACGGTGGCGCCGAGCGGCGCCGCCCCTCCTGCGTTGTCGGCCGTAGCTGGCCGGTCTACTTCGGTGTGAGTGGCCTGCATAGGCGGGCCACTATTTCTCTACATATGGCACCAGAAATTTCCGCGGCTCCCTTCAGCCCGGCCAGCAGGCGGCCGGCCAGTTCGCCTCCGAAGCGGCCCGCGGAGCGCGGGCCTAGGTTCTCCAGCCCAGCTGGCTAAAGCCGGCAGGTTCTTCTTCAGCCGAGCGGCCTGGTTGCGGGCCGTAGTCTCCTCCGCCCACACGGCTCCCAGTGTCGCGGTCCTCTAATGGTACAGCGCGCGGCCGCCGTTGTCGCCACCTTCTTCAGTCGTCGCCGCCTCTTCCATCACCGCCTCCATCGCGAATAAAAACAAGGATCAACAGAGGGTCGGCAGACCGTCAATGTCGGAGGATGAGGAAGGTAGGTAGCATTTTTTGTGGTGTCTCCTCCTTTCTAACCCCGGTTGAAGAAGCAGAGGAAGTCGATCGTGTTCCTTGTGTTCTTCGCTGGAGACTATGAATAAAGTTCCACCAAGAGTTTCTCCCAAAAGCTCTTCGAATATTTTCCAAGGAAAATTAAATAATAGGCTTTTCCAAAATTATAAACTTTCCATCCATTTCAAATTAATTCAAAAATAGATTAATTAAGTGGCATTAATTAATCTCCAGAGTTGGCACATTCATGAGAGGAGGGAGGTGGAGAGGCTCCACCAGTAATGAAGGGAGGTTTCAAAACTTAAGAGGAGTTAAAGGGAGTTGAAAGGGTTTGGGTTCATGTAGGCCCCACCACACTAAATCCTCTCAAGGGAGGTTATGTGGGGTGTGGGCCCCACCCCAACTCTCCTTTGGATGAAATAACCACCTCTTAAATAAAATTGTACAATACAACAATTTCATTTAATTTTCTACGAATTCTCAAATTATAACATTCAACCCGCATAAAACGCAACGGAGGTAAAGGTCCCCTTAAGAGAATATCGGCGCTACGAGTTCATCAGTGCCCTCGTATTTCTATTCTGAACACCGGTTCAAAAGATAGAAAAATCCACACATACGTTTACTAAACGTTCACAAACAAAACTTCAGAAATTGATTCCGGACACACCAGGCCTCGGAATCAGGCGCCGTCAGAAACTGCAGACTCATAATATTCCAAATAATTTAAGAAAGAAAAATCCTTGAAAATATCAGTATTTACATTACCCCACCTTAGGTATTTACATCCCCATAAAGCTACAACACATACTAGGGAAACAAATGGGGGTACTGAGTACGCATTTGAGCCTCCTACTCCCATGTGCTCTCCTGGTGGTTCTCACGCTTCTAGAGAATGTGCACCAGAGGAATCGACCGTCCACGTAGGACCCTCTCCTGTCGATCCTCGATCTCCAATGGGACCTCCATGAAAGTCTCCCCATCATTGATGTCCAGCTCCCCGTGGTCGATAATGTGGTACGGTTCGTGCACGTATCTCCTCAGCTGAGATACGTGGAAGACGTCATGCACCCGGTGCAACTGAGGTGAAAGGGCCATGCGGTAAGCCACTTCGCCTACTCTGCTGAGGACTTAGAATGACATAATGAAACGTGGAGATAACTTTACACCTTGGCCAAATCTCCATATACCTCATCGAGATGAGACCCATAGAAAAACATGGTCACCATCCTCGAACTCCAGTGGTCTTCGTCTCCTATCTGCATAGGACTTCTGTCTGTGTTGTGCAGTCTTCATCCGCTCCTGGATGATCTACACCTTCTCCGTCATAGCCTGCACCATCTCTGGTCCTACAAGTGCCGATTCCCTTGGGTCTATCCAGCATAGATGTAATCTGCAAGGTTGGTCGTACAATGTCTCGTAAGGTACTATCCCGATGGTGGATTGGTAGCTGTTGTTGTATGAAAACTCCACCAAGGGTAACTGGTCCTTCTAGCTGTGACCAAAGTCAAGGGCACATGCACAGAGCATGTCCTCGAGAGTCTGAATGGTCCTCTCAGTCTGAACATCCATCTGAGAATGGAAGGCGGTGCTCAAGCGAAGCTGTGTCCCAAAATCCTCCTGTAACCCCTTCCATAGCTGGGAATTGAAATGAGAATCTCGATCAAAGACGATAGTCGATGGTACACCATGAATCCATATGATATCCTGAATGTAGAGGCATCCCAAGCTCTCTACTGAGCCTTTCTCTCTGATCGGTAGGAATTGGGCTGACTTGGTGAGTCGGTCTACGACCACCCAGATAGATTCATGTCCTATTGATGTACGTGGAAGCCCCATCACAAAATCCATGTATATCCCATCCCACTTCCACTCTAGAACCTCTAAGGGATGAACCAAGCCTGCTGGAACCTGGTGCTCTGCCTTCACTTGCTGACAAGTGAGGCATCGCGAGACAAACTCTGCTATAGACTTATTCATACACAACCACCAGTGTTGTCGTCTGAGGTTATGATACATCTTCGTCACTCCTGGATGTACTGCTAGAGGGGAAGTGTGAAACTCCCTCAACACCTCCTCCTGTAATGAAACTGGTACCATGGTACATCCTCTGAAGAGGATGACGTGGTCCCCAACTTCAGAAAATCCATCAGGTGCCTATCCTATGGATATCTGAGCACATTGTGACTCGCAGTTAACATCCCCACGTTGTGCCTCTCTGACTCGCTAAAGAAGTGGAGGAGTGACTGTGAGATACTGAAGAAAGGATGCTCTATCTCTATCGACAAAGTATATCTGCAACGCAGCTAGTTGCTATGTTGCCTCTCCTAGCAGTTGAATGCCCGATCTCCTACTGAGAACATCTGCTACCACGTTCCCCTTTCAAGGAGTATAGACTATCTCAAAGTCATAGTCCTGGAGGAACTCGAGCCATCGTCATTGTCCCGGGTTCAGGTCCTTCTACGAGAAGATGTACCTGAGACTCTGGTGGTCAGAGTAGACTGTAAATCACTCGCCCATCAGATAGTGCTGCCACATATTCAAGGAAAAGACCACTGCTGCTAACTCCAGGTCATGGGTAGCGTAGTTTTGCTCATGCTGTCTCAACAGCTGTGAACCATAATCGATCACTTCTTGCTCCTGCATCAGGACACACCCGAGTCTGGTCCCTAATGCGTCGTAGTAAACTACATATCCTACTCCCTCCTCCGGTAGCCTCAAGATGGGCACACTGGTCAACCTATGTCTTAGCTCCTAAAAGCTCTGTTGGAATATCTCTGACCACATAAAGGGTTTCCCCTTCTTCGTCAAAGGTGAAGGCGGTGCTGCAACTCTGGAGAAGTCTGGCACAAACCTCTGATAGTATCCAGCCAGGCCCAAGAAACTCCAAACCTCCATCACACTCCTGGGTGGCTCCCAAGTGAGTACTGCCTCGTTCTTCGCTAGATCCACTGCTAACCCAACCTACGAGATGATGTGTCCTAATAAGTGAACCTCTCGAATCCAAAACTGGCAATTTGAGAGCTTACCATAAATCTGGTGCTCTCGGAGTGTATCCAGTACAACTCGCAAGTGGTAGGCATGTTCCTCCTCAGTAGTCGAGTAAATAAGTATGTCGTCGATGAAGACTATAACAAACTGATCAAGGTAAGGCTGTAAGATCCTATTTATGAGACTCGTGAACACTGCTAGAGCATTGGTTATGCTGAAGGTCATAACCATGAACTCGTAGTGGCCATACCGACACCTGAAGGCCATCTTCTGCACATCCTCATCTCGAACTTTGAGCTGGTGATAGCCTGACCTGATTTCTATCTTCAAGAAACATCGTGCTCCCTTGAGCTGATCAAAAGAGGTCGTTAATCCTCGGAAGTTGGTACTTATTCTTCACGGTCACTTGGTTCAGGTGACGGTATTCAACACTCAGTCTCAAGATCCCATCCACTTTCTTGGCATACAAAATCGGAGATACCCAGGGTGAAACACTGGGTTGGATAAATCTCTTCCCCTACAAGTCCTCCAGCTGTAACTACATCTCACGATGCTCAGAGGGAGCCATCCAATATGCTGGAGTAGATATCGGTGCTTTCACAGGGTACAATTCTATGTAGAAGTCTACCTATCTGCAATGAGGTAGTCCTAGAATGTCATCAGGAAAAACATCTGCATACAGATCCACCATAACAGGAAAACTCAGACTCCGCACATCAACTGCTCTGAGGATGAGACTAGCCAACTGATGTTTGATTGGATTCCCTCTCCTCTGCATAAGTCCATCTTGCGCTGCATAGACTCCCATCTTGCCGGTGAAGGTGAACCTCATCCCATCCATGTGGATACACCGCACCTTACACCTAATACAATCAATATGATAATGAAATATGGATAAATAGTACATACCCAAGATGACATCATAGGGCCTCGATGTTGCTACAAGAAGATCCTAGCCGACGCTCTCACCTCCTAGATAAAGCTTACCCTACCGGCACCAGTGCGTAATTGTCGAGTCTGCTCCCGTAGGAGTCTCTAGCCGTAAGAATCGATCCAACGGATCTGTCAGAATCTCTGAGCTCTGAACAAGGGTAGCGGAAATAAAAGAATGACTCACACTTATGTCTATAAGTACTGCAGTAAGGGTGGAGTAGACATAGATAGTACCACGAATCATCTCAGGTGCGCCGTGGTCATAGGCCTCGACTGCCTAGAGCTGAGCCCGCCTCTGTCTTCTAGCTCCCTGTGGTCGGGGTGGACCTCTTGGTGGTGGTGGTGGTAGAGCCTTGAAACTTCGTCCACCACCCACTGCTTGGCCAGCTCCTCTACCTTGTCCTCCTTCTCCCGACGAACCACCATGGTCGAACCTCTGCCTATATCTGGGAGGTCCCTCTACTGTCTATTTCTCATCTGCATGGCGGGTCGAGCAGTCACGATCCATGTGGCCCTGCTCGCCGCATGCATAGCACTGCCTGCTCCTCATAAGGATGGCTCTGTTTTGTGTTCCCCACACAACCAAACCTATATCCTGAGGTCAAACACCTGATGGCCTGGTCCGCTTGGACCTCTGTGTCAACTGTCTACTACCGGCCGTAGAAGACTCTGCTATGTGTCGTCCTGCGGAAGGTCTCACCGCTAGTGACTACTCAGCGAGAATACTCTCCACTAGAAGGGCTCTCTCCAGCACCCCCTCCTGCGTCGGGATGCTGAGAGGAATCATTGAAGCTCTGATTTCATTCTTGAGTCCCTTCTTGAAGGTCTGGGCCCTGAATAATGGGTCCCGCACCATATCAGTGGATTATCATGAGAGGTAGGTGAACCTCGCTGAGTACTGAGCTACTGTCATGATGCCCTACTGCAGATGAAGTAACTCCTGAATCCGCACTGCATGTAGGGTGGCTGGAACAAACTCAGAGAAGAAGAGACTCTTAAAGTCCGTCCAGAGTAAAGATTCCTTGTCATGCACCTAAAGCATCATGGTCCACCATCTACCTGCTGTTGCGTGCAAGAGACTCATGGAAAGGATTACCATAAGTTCAACTAGTGTCCCTACCAATCTAAATACTTTCACAACAACCTCCATTCAATCCTCATATGCCTTTGGGTCTATCTCTCTAGGGAACCTAGGCGGCCTTTGTCGCTGGAACTCGTGCAACGTACTCAGGCGGTGTGCACTCTCTACTGCTGGGGCTGGTGGTATCGGTGGTCCAGTGGGTAGAGGTGCCGCTGGTACCTCCGCTGTGATGGGGCCCTACACCAAGGCCTCATCGCTCAGTGGGCTACCATCTCGTACGTAACTTGGAACCCTAGATGGTTACCTTCATGGGGTCATCCTAAAAAGAAACAGGTGCTCCAGGGTCAAACAGTATACCTAGTGAGCTGACACAAAGTGATCACAAAGAAAAAATTTCAAAGGAAACACACACGCAATCAGTGTTTTCGTGTACTGAGTCGAAAATTAGAGGTCAGGGTCCTGGTGTATGGATACGTCATCTGTTGCACCAACACTGGACTCCCTAGACTGAAAACCACACTCAATACTCTTAACACTATAGCTTCATAGAAAGAATGATCAGAGTCTTGAGTTCTGCGGTAGAACTGACTCCTCTGATACCAATTTTTCACAACCCGTCCTTGGGGCCCGTTCCGTGACTACCCCAAGCCCGCCTTCCATAGGCCAGGGGCTGGCGACTAGCACCAAAGTCATAAATCCCTATAATGGGAAGGTATTGCCTTTATAAAAGTAAACAAACACAACAGAGTACGCAAATGAAGTAAACACTAAGTGAAAACTGTATACAAAAAGTAGTGCTGAAAGTAAAGGGGCCAGAAATAAAAGCACAACAGTAAAGTATAGGTACAATTGAAGAAAGTACAACTGAAAAATGAAAAATAGCTAAAAAGGGAAGCTCCTGGAATGCCCGCTGAGTATCCTACCTGAAGGGTAGGTACAAATGTCCACCTCATCACTCCACGCCTATTGGTTTTCTCCATGTACCGTCTCATTGTGTGGTCCACCTCCGGGTACCGTCCGGTCCTGGATCACTCCCTACATCTGTCAACGTTGTCCATCATCTAGATCCAACACAACGAGGTTTGGGCATAGCCAATGTAGGGGTGAGTATAACGATACTCTATAGGGACCCTGATACCCCAAAGGTCTCCCGGAATCCACAAAGGATAAACCATAGAATAAAGATACAACCACGAAGTATCAACCAACCCTACTTAGGTATATGCCCATACATATACCTAAGTTATCAATCTCAGTTCGGCTCCAACTCTCAAGCCCAAGCACAACTCAGTCCACACATGAAGTAAGTCAATCACGTCATTGAATAATGATTGAAAGTCAAGACTCAGATCACACATGTATACATCTTTCGTATAGAAATAGAGATGATTAGAAGTAGTCACTGATTCATCTAAGATGTCAGACCCAGAGAGGATACAAGACCAGCTAAGTTGTCGGACCCACACAGGATATAAGACCAGCTACTCTGTCAGACCCACACAGGATACAAGTACAGAGGTCAAAACTGCCGGACCCACACATTATTCAAGAACAGTAGTCATTGCTATCGAACCCATGAAGGATCCCAGTACAGTAGTCATCTCTGTCGAACCCACAGAGGATTCCAGTACAATAGTCGTCGTTGTCGAACCCACGGAGGATTCCAGTACAGTAGTCGACGCAGTCGCAGCCAGCTCTAGGGTTCCCACACACAGCACGCTCGATTCCAGGAGGGTATGCTTCTCAAGTAAAGGAGTTAGATACATCAACTATCACGAATTCTAGAGTTGATGTATCCTGAATTTCCGCCTCATTAAAATAAACCCAACGCAATAGACAGTGTGTCAATCGGATTCTCAGTCTGAAAGTTATTGGCTTTTTCGTTCTAGGGGCACGGTTGGAATTACGCTTGTTCCAATCCCAGCCGTTTTGCAAAGTTTTTAAAAACTCAATTAGAGTATTGAAAAAGGACATCCTTGTCTCAAGGGTCCCAGTGCCACAGAAGACATGTCGATCGGAAGCACGGTCAATAAGTTATTCACATTTAAGCGAAACGGGCCCGGCCCGTCAAGCCTGGTGGGCTGGCGGGTCAGCCCATCCTGGATCAGCGGGTATGACTCAGCTGGGGGGTCAGATCGGCCCGGCGGGGCGTGGCCCGGCCCGCGGCAGGCCGCAGATCTGCCAGCCGGCCGAGCGGTGCGGGGGGGGGGGGGGGCGACCCCCCAGTTTCATGAAACAGCGGCACCGCCCTTCCTGCCCGGCCGGCTGTAGCCGGCCGGTCTCCTTCGACGCGAGCGGCCCACACAGGTGGCCCGCTGTTTCTCCGCAAGTGGAACCAATGGGTGTCATGGCTCCCTTCAGCCTGGCCGGCAAGCGGCCTGCCGGTTCGCCTATGAAGCGGCCCGCGGAGTGCGGGCCGCGGTTCTCCATACCGGTCGACTAAAGCTGGCATGTTCTTCTTCAGTCGAGCGGCCCGGTTGCCAGATGCGGTCTCCTCCGCCCACGTGGCACCCGGTGTCGCGGTCCTCTAACAGGACGGCGCGTGGCTGCCATTGTCGTCGCCACCTTCGTTCGTCGCCGCCTCCGTCGGGAATAAAAATAATGATCAACTGAGGGTCGTCGGACCGTCAATGTTGGAGGAAGAGGAAGGTAGGTAGCATTCTTTGTGGCGTCGCCTCCTTTCTCACCCTGGTTGACGAAGTGGAGGAAGGCGATCATGTTCCTCGTGTTCTTCGCTAGAGAGGATGAATAAAGTTCCACCAAGAGTTTCTCCCCAATGCTCTTCGAATATTTTCCAAAGCAAATGAAATAATAGGATTTTCCAAAATTATAAACTTGCCATCCATTTCAAATTAATTCAAAACTAGATTAATTAAGTGGCATTAATTAATCTCAAGAGTTGGCACATTCATGAGAGGATGGAGGTGGAGAGGCTCCACTATTAATGAGGGGAGGTGTCAAAACATAAGAGGAGTTAAAGGGAGTTTAAAGGGTTTGGGTTCATGTGGGCCCCACCACCCTAAATCCTCTCAAGGGAGGTTATGTGGGGGTGTGGGCCCCACCCAAACTCTCCTTTGGAGGAAATAACCACCTCTTAAATAAAATTGTACAATACAAAAATTTTGTTTAATTTTCTACGAATTCCCAAATTATAACTTTCAACCCGCATAAAACGCAACTGTGGTAAAGGTCCTCTTAAGAGAATACTGGCACTGCGAGTTCATTGGTGCCCTCATATTTCTATTCCGGGCATCGGTTTAAAAGTTATAAAACTCTACATGTATGTTTACTAAACATAACCGAACAAAACTTCAGAAATTTATTCTGGACACACCGGACCTCAGAATCAGGCGCCGTCAGAAACTGAAGACTCGTAATATTCCAATGAATTTAAGAAAAAAAATATCCTTGAAATTCTTGGCCTTTACATAGCTTATGGTGTGCTAGGAAGGCAACCAAGGTATTACAGGAGACCCATGGGGTCAGATGACAAGGTTCATGTCCTGGGGTGGCGGGTCATGACATAAACTTTTTCCAAGTGAATATATAGTTGATACACATAATCTAAACATTGATTTATTTTCATTTCTATGTTATGGTTTTTGAAGTTTTTAATTCCCAATATCATTCTAATTGATATTACTCATTCTTAAAATTCCATTAATGGAATTTATATGATAATTATCCAATAAACCCATTAATTTTTTTATCCTATAGTTTTTCATGACCTTTTTTCAAGTAATAGTACCATTTTTAACTCTTTAGTTCTAATAATGTTTTATTATATGTTTTTTTATGAAAAACCAACATCATTTATCTCTTTAGTCGGTGTACTTGTTTTCTTAAACAAATACTATTTTGTAAAATGGGTTTAAAAAATGTTTTTAATCATTAATAATTATTTATTAAAGAAATTTTTACCCGTTTTTTATTTTAAAAACATTTTCGAAGGAATGTAGTTATCTCTTTATGATTAAGTTACTTTTATATCATTTTTATTATTTAAAAGGAATAATATTTTTTAAGTTGTATTAAATTTACATAATTATTCACCATTATTCCATTAAAGTTTAATTTAAAAGTATAAAATGTTAGTTTTTAATGCTTTTTTAAATTTATTTTCAATGAAAATAATTTCAGTTCTTTTTTTTCAAAATGAAAATTATATTTTCTCCAAAAAAATAAATTATATTTTTATAGGATTTTTTCATTCATCAATGACAAAAAACCATTATTTTGACTCCACATGGGATATTTTTTATTGATACCATATTTATTTTTCCTCTAAATGGTTTATGATTTCTTTGGCCAAGGATAGTATTGAAATTCACTATATTTATTCATTGTTTTTCCCCTTGAAATATCAAATTTCTAGTAATCCTTGAACATTATATTTCCACTAAATATCCATATAATTTATCATGGATATGATTAAATCTTAAACCACAAACCATTCTTATATGAGGTGTTTAATTGGAATGTTATTTTATATTTGGGGAAATATTTCTAACTTTGTATCTTTTAATTAATAAAAATCTTTGATAGGGAATATTGTTTATTAATTAAATCAATTTCTCAATATGATGAATGCATTGAAAAAAATAGTTATGGGTGGGGCCCAGAAATTATATATCCTATCCATGCATCGATAAGTTCCCATATGAAAAATTTGTTTCACAAATTAATGTGTTTTAAACCTGTAGTTTTTAAACCATATTGTAAAATTTCATGATAGTATATATTTTCATGTTCCACAGATATGATGTCCAATAATTAAGTGTTACATTCATTTTGATTTATTATTTATTATACATGATATTTTAACTATAAAAAAGTCAATTCATGCATTTCATTATATGTTTATTGACTAAATAGAATGTGTTTTTAGTTTTATACCTCTTTATATTAATTATTCACTCTCTATTTATTCAGATAGATTTTGGTTTCAATTATTTACCATGCCATATTGCTTATGCACTCCCTTATTAACTTATTTATTTCGTGGATATTTTTAGTTTTTTACCATGCCATAATGATTACTTTTATTGATTCATAATTGGTTCCTCTATTATTTACCTTTACTAAGAACACGATCTCCCCTTATTATTTTTCACTTCCCTAGGATTCCTTAAAGTGTAATATGAAGGATATTCTAGGATACACTAGATGGAATAAAGTTATGTTTGGAAGGAAATAATTATATTGTTATTTTTGTATTTATTTGTAATACAATTCTCATGTTTGTACCTTTTTATCAATACTAAAAAAATGTTCATTACTTTATGATGAGATTTACTTGTATGTTATTACAATATTGTGGCTTTATTAAACTGGCTACGAGCTTTATAGGGTTGGGTATCTACAAAAAATCATAAAAATGATTTCATAAAAAACATAAAGCTAGGTGTTTTTAAACTCAATATATAATAGCTGGTGAAAAAATTTAGGACATAAAGAATTGGAAATTTTATAATGAAAACTCAACATCCTCTATATTAGTTGTTTTTTCATTAGATTTCACTTATTCACATGGTTTTGGGTACTATATCTCTATTTATCCCTTGGATAGAAACATTGAGTCACATAATTCCCAACTACCTTGTAGTTGAATCAATAGATTTTATAGGTTGTTCATTTCCTTACATTTTCTAGTCTAATTGCAATCATCTTCATACTTATAACATCTATCTATCCATTTTTATTAATTTACCTTATTATTTCCAAATACTTGAAAAAAAATAAAATTTAATATTATTTCCTTTATTAACATCATGCCTTAAACATCCATGAGACTCCATATTTTTCTACTTTGTTATGTCCAAGAATTCAACTATGTTATTTTGGTTAATTATATTTCATGATATTTTGTTTAGAATAATCCCTAAATTTGTTAGACAATATCATATTTTTATGGGTTTATTAGTGAGACAATCGCTACATTAACCAAACAACAATTACTAAAATGTTCTATTCTATCCTCATCCATTACTAAAACCAAAAGGGGTTAACATATGTGATGAAAAATCAATATCTTGAGGGATTTAAGAAAATTTAACATCATGATATTATTATTTATCAAAAATCCATGTTATATTATATTTTTTGTGTTATACATATATCACTCTTAGTTAAACCCACATCATCCATTTCTAAACCCTTTTCAACCTAATTTACAATTTTTTGGGTTTTATCATACTTCTTAACTCGATCCCTTGATGAAACTTGGAAATAAATTCTTCATAGTGGTTAATAAACAGTGTATTTTTATCCAAGGAATATCCATAGGGAGTGTCTTGTATGATGTATGGTATTAAAAACAGTTATTGTAAAAAAGATTTAATATTTAGAAAATGATCAATCATCTCCTTTCGCGATGGTTTCCCCTATATTCATTTAATCTATAGACACAAACACTTTCTACTATTCAAATCAGGAATTAATTTCTTTGAAAAAAACATACTAAAGTCATCACTAAAACTTTTTATTCCATTATATACATATAATTATTCATTATATTTTAACTAAAATTCATTAATCCCAACCAATAAATCAATTGTGCATTGTTACCATTAAAATTATGATCAACCATAACATATCAAACCATAAATTATACAAAAAAATTATCATGGGAAAAAATATTTAAACCAAAATCTGTTACTAACTATGGATCCTCGGTCTCGCACTCTTAGATTCTATGATCATTAAACATGTAATTTACACACTTTTTGTGATTCTAACTATATATTACCAGACATTAATATCCCATAATAAAATGAAATAATTTTTTTTATGAAATATGTTCCCAATACCTTTTAGTTTTATATATTTATAAAATTAGGACAAATCATAAATGAATAAATCCATTTTCCTTCTCAATAAATTGAAAATTTATCCCATTATTAATAAAATACTTAATCCATAATAAGTCTTTAATATCAACCAAAAAATCTCCAAAAAGTTATCCTATTAGATATATCATGTATAATTCTTTTGTTCACTACCTAGGGAAATGGAGACATATGGAGTAGTAATATGAAGTTCTTAGTAAAGGTAAACTGAAGTGATAATAACTGAAGATCATAAGTGAGTACAAGATGATTCAGAATTATATGAAAGGAATAGACAATAAAAAACACCATAATTGAATGAATCTAAAAGAACAATATATCTATGGATAATAATGAACATAAATAGATCGCATATATATGAACAATTTATTTTCATTGATATAATTTATAATATTTTCATCTCTATCTTACAATCAATTCCATAACCAAGACATCATTATTCTTACTAAATATGTAGTGAAGACATCATTTTTATAATTAATACCGTAGATATGGAAAAAAAATTAAATCGGGTAAGAATAAACCAAATAATCCATCATTTTTTTCTAATGATATCTACCGATTCATATAGGTGGTATATAATACTGATCCCCACCAATCATTTTAAGTGAAATGCATACATTTAATGAGATAATGAGTAAACAATACTTAATAAAATTCTACAATAATAAACTATATTAGAATAATAACATACATAACACCAATATTTTTCCCATGTTAGTAAATATGATAATAACTCAATCAAATAATAAAGGTGGATTGTTAAAAAATACATAGTTAACTCTACTGAGTAACTAATAACCATTAATATCAAAATACAAAATATGAATATTTTCAGTAGTTCCCCAATCAATGAATGGAATATATTTCTACGTAAGCATCCATTAAACTAAGACCAAATAATATAATGGGCATATATTTATGTAAATCTTTTAGATAAGAAACATACATATGGAATTTAATTCAACACAATTCAATCAAATGATGGAAATATATATTTTTCATCTATAAAGGAAATGAAAAAAAAACATATCTGCAAAAGATAATGATTTTTAAAAAAAAATTAAGTAATGTAAAATTTATTTAACTGAAATAAACATTATATAATGTATCTATTGAAATAATATGGATGGTATCAAAAGATAATTTAACTATTGAAAAAAAAATTACTAATAAGGATGTCAATAAATATGAAAAATATCGTTTAGAAATAATGATTCTAACTATATCACAAAATAATAGATTTAGAATTGAATTTTTAATACCATGAGTTCAATACCCCACATTAAAAAGGATTCTATTCATTGATGGATAAATAATTTTACATAAATCCCATGAATGAAAAATGTTTTTAATTCTAAAAGTAAAATATAGTATAAAATTTTAAAGATAATTTTGAAAAAAATTAATATTGACATAAAATAAAAAATTAAATGTCACCATAAAAAATGTTTAAAAATAGTAATGTAAATTATTATAAAAAAATTAATTTTAAAAATAATATCCAATAATTGATACAATAAAATTAAATAAGGATTTACATAGGATGTTTAGAGATGATGATAAATCACTTGATTATAAAAGTAATATTTTTAATACTTTTAAAATATATTTGTTAAAAAAATTCATTATGAAAGAGTAATAAATCCTTATTATTATTTGAAATTTAATTTACTAAATTATATTTAAAAAATACCAAATAATAAAATATTATGGTCGGAAAATCTATGTGTGGAAGAATAATTAACAATATAAAACATTATAACTCAATAAAATGAGATTTGACCTATTAATATCTCGTATGAAAAAGATACTCTATAAGGTAAGAAAAATTCAATAAGAATTTATGTTTAGGAATTTTAATTTTTATAAAAAATTACTGAATACCTCATAATAAAATCAAGAGTATAATATACCCAACTTATATGAAATAATTTAAATAGAATGATCATATATCAATAACTGAAAGTTGAGTTACAAAAAATCTATACTACCAGGGTAAAAATTTAATCAATAGCCATATATTGAAAGAAATATTATTTATATTGGTATGTTCTAGGAAATAAAAAATAAAACTATGATAAAAATCCATCCATGGACAATAAATTCATGTTAAAATGGAATGAAGGTCCACAAAATGTATTGTTTCTCAAAGAATTAGAATTGTGACTATGAAAATTCTTCCCTTTTGTCATGGGTTCCATGAACATACTCTAACCTCTTGTATTAAAAACATATCAATTATAAATAATTATTACAAAAATATAATTACATATTTTATATTTATACACATTATTTATTTTATCATTATATATATGAATTTTATTGGGTTATTACCTATTTCCAATACTAGGTGTAAGTAATTCGGATTATTTTGATATAGTTTCATAAATAATGTGTTGATATTGATTATTATTAAAAATTTCATTATCCCATGATCATAAAAGGTATTATAAAATATTTTTCATGATGTTTATAAAGATATAATTCCATTCTATGGTATCTTTTATTCCAATCTGTGACTATGAAATCTATAATGAGGATGCTTTAGCGATTATTAATGAATAAAAATTGTTTTATTAGTTAATGATGTTGATTATAATATTAACATGAAAAAAAAATATCATAATTTAAGATCTTACTTCATATTATACAAAACATTATATTCTTATATTCATCCATGATATAATTTCACAGCATTTTTCATGTATGTAGTTAAATCGACCCAACATTCATCATACCTGGATTAATGAATGATTATGTGGTTGGTTAGTTGAAACATAATTATACTTGAAATAAAAAAATAGTTTTTTTTTATTATTACTTATTATATTTTTATGTAATTATTCAATGATTATATGGATATGAAAATATTACATAATATGAATATAAATATTTTTCTCTTAGTTTACTTGTATTAGTTGATTGAATGAAAAATGAATTTTTTTTAATCATATAATTTATGAGCACTAAAATTTTCCTTACTAGAACATTAATTATATCATAAAAAATATATCCATCCATTAAAAATATATTTAGGACCATCCATGAATGTAGGAATGGAAAATCAGAATGCATCATTCAATAAAGGCGGTTCTCCAAACGTACCCATGGGTAATGATTTCATTTTATTAGACTAGGTGAAATAAGTAATATATTATATAATTTAAGAATAATAAATAAGTTATAAATATCATTATTATATATTAACATAATTTTCTTACCAAAAAATTGTAACACCTTTAGATTTAATGATTTATTTCCCTTTAAATAAATTAAATATCCTCAATAACATGTCGTACATGAAATGCCGAGTCTTAATAAAATGTAATATAATATACCATTATAAAATACTTTTTAAATTTTTTAAATGAATATTAATTAATTTTTTTTAGAACATATGTATAATGGTTTTAGATAAATCCAATTTCTTGATAAATATCTACTCAATCATTAGTACAGTCACTATATGTGTTAAAAATACATCTTTCATTAAAAAAATTCAATAGATTTTTTATGGGAAAATAATATAAATAATTTATAATAGTTTTAGAATATATATATATATATATAATTGAAATTAAAATTTTAAATCTTCATCTAAAAATTATCTTACAATGGTGTTTTATGAACTTTTAGAAATGAATGATTTTTCATTAAATAATGATAATACTATTTTTATTTAAACACTTCCATTTCATTTAAAGAATTGAGAAATTATAATTTATTTGTAAATATTTTTTAAATTTATTATTAATTTAATTATATTATTTATAATTAAAATATTGTATTGGAATCAATTTTCTATTGAATTATGATATAAAAACAGTTCATACTTTAAGAAACATTTTTTCTAGTAAAATACTTTTCATCAGGGTTTTCATTATTCATTTTAAATTAAACTCTACCAATTCTGTTAGTAAAAATTGGAAAAAATCATTCTATATTTAGAAAAAATAATTATTAATAATATTTAATATTTTGTAAATAATTTTTGGTCATTAATAATAGTTAATGAGGTAATTTTGTTTACAATGCTTATGGTTAAAATGAAGTTATCAAGAGGAGGGTTAAACCAAAAGATAAGGGTAGGTTTTCCAAATATAATTTTCTAAATAATATTTAGTGGACATATTTTGACCTTATTATATATTTTTTTTAAATATTTTTTCATTTGGAAGCATTTGGAATGGGTATGATTTTATAATATTTTAATCTTTTATGAAATTCCAAGTATATCATACCCCCCACATAAAAAAGACACCATGCCATTCCATTATTCCCACCAATTTTTCCCACATATCAATGAAAAAACTACAAATTTATGTTATACAATTCCCTCTACATGTATTATAGGTATTGGTTATCTTAAAATACAGTTAAAAGGGTCCATAAAAAGAATCTAAATGAGGTCTATTGGAGAAGATGTAATCATTTGATTTGAACTATTTCAACATATTTCTTATTATACCACCCATATTTATATTGTATGAAATATAAAATAATAACCATAAGATCTAAAATTTACTAAATCTTATTATTATTAAGAAACAACCAATATATTCAATCTATTCAATCAAATGGGAAGTTAGTGTTTTTCTCGTGTATATGTGTGGAATATCACCTCTTTGTAGTAATAAAATTTATTTTCAATCACCATATTTCATGGATGGTTAATATGATGAGTTTAAATTATATATATATATAAAAATAATAATTATGATTTTATAATTATAATATAAAATATACCTTCATACCTTCAAAACCATTTGGAAATGATAACATTTCTCGTGTATACGTGTGGAAAAATTCCCCAACAAAGCTATGTGATTCAATTTTCATTTCCACTTTACATAGATTGTAATAATGATATATTTAATAAATATATATGATATATATGATATAATTATGATTTTTTTAATTGTAATTAATTTTTATATTTATTTCTTTCTATATGTTAAAAAGTGAAAATAGTGTTCATGTGTACGTATGGATTACTGTCTCATTGAATTATGGAATTCATTTTTATATTTCTACCATTTATTTATGAATATATATATATAATTAATTTTTATGATATTTATACCATGATTAATATTATTGGAATTAGGGAACCATGATAAATTTACATGTACCTAAACTATCGAACCAAAATTCTCATGAAGAACTAGATAGTTTACACCTAGAAATGGTGATTTTAATAATAACTTATTAATAAATGGGTGTTGAAATGTTATAAGGGAAAATAAATGATATTATAATTATGTAAATTATTAGAGTATATAATATTAATAAATTTAATTGTATAATACATATGTTTAAATTAATTTTTAAACAATTCAAACTTGTGGTAAGGGTTTCTCGTCTCACATTTCAATCCGCATGACATATTCCATATTCACCAATTTTTTATTTCATGTTGTTTATATATTATCCCTTTAATATGGTATTTAATTAATAAATTTATATTCATGGTATATAAATTTTAATTTATGTTATTTCATTCATGGGGGTTATTATTCAAAAGATACCTAAGTGAAAAGGTTTTTTTGATAAACTATCCTTATTTATGGTGATAATTTATTATTAATTTTCCAATGATGAGATTTCATGATATTAATCTCAATGATATCATTAATTTTGTTATAATATTCTTATTTATTAATATATAATATTTTCTCTTTGTTTTCCTCTCTTCAAAATCTTAATAGACCAAAAGAATGTTTTTATGGAAGACCATATTAATTTCTCTAATCAATCAAAAATCCATTTTTTGAATATCCAAAATTCTAAAAATAGTGTCAAGAAAGTTTTTTATATTATAACATGAATTCATAAACTCTTTATAACCCATGAATGACTTTATACAATTTTTTTTAAAAATTAATATTCTGACCTTTTCTATAAAGATGTTATTTTGGTTTTTTGGTGAAAATATAAATAAAATATTTGTTTTTAAATATATAGAATGTATGGAATTTCACCCCATCAAAACACCACAATGATTTGAGTCTTACATTATAGGTTCAATAATTTTTATATCAGAGAAATTATTTTACATAAAATTTGTGTAATATTTGAATTTTAAACAAGTGATTACAATGTGAAAATGGAATTTTCCTGATGAAATGATCCAATTAAATTTTATGATGGATGAGTTATGAATTTCCAAGCTTTATACTATTACATGATATTATGATCTTCAATATGAATGCTATAATATTAAAATTTTATTATCATGATATCATACCCTTTTTATTATGTTTTATTTATGTGATCACTAAAATCGTCCAATTTCATCCATATTGATAATCTAAGACATCCCTTTAATGTTTTTCCTTTCCCGTGTTTATAAAGAATAGTTTTATGTATATTATTTCTTAGAGTTGTTCTAATTATAGAGATCTTAGTAGGAGATGATTAAGATCTCGTATGTACAAGTTTATCTATGTATCCATGTTTCCAAATCCACTATACCTATAAGGTTTTGAAATGAATCATAAAATTTGGTATTTAATATTCATCTAATAATACGTAACATTTATTTATGAAATGTATAGAGAAAATATGTTATTCATTTAATGTGGTTTACATTTATAAATAAATTTGAAAAAATCATAGTGAGAACCCATAGGATAAATTAATATATATTGGATAAACTCCTATGTTATGGTAAATAAAAGAGTGTGTTTATCCATGTAAAACATCCATATATAGAATGTACTAGTGGATTTGATTATCTAATAGGTTTATCGAGGGGTAATTACTATGAAATTATTTGGTTGAGTATATTTCTTCCATCATTATGGTAAATGGTGATATTTCCCTTACTTTGTATCTAGTTTGACACTAACTGGGGATATGATATGGTTTACTCAAATGTTCATTATAAATCATTATAAATGTATTAATTAGATGATTAATATGAATTTGATACATTAAAACTATGGTGTTATATATTTAAATGCATGTGTTATGATTTAGGAATCATGTGAATGATTTTTCTTTATTGATCACACTGATTAAAGATGCATGTTGGTCCTTCAAAATATTTTTTGTCTTATTATGTGATTGATGATATAATGATTAATATGTGGTGGTTATAGATTTTTTTAAATATTTTTGTTCCCTATTTGATAATATATTAATGAATTGTGGTATATTAGAAATTTCATAAAGAATATTAATTAATATCCTCAAGGATTTGATTTTTAATTATCAGTAAAGCCCCAAAATGGCATGAGGCTTTCATGTAAACTATATGATTTTTATCTAATCGAAGTTTGTGGGAATATTCTTCTTACAATCCTCTATATTCTTGCACTAGTTTAATTTTATTTTATCATATTCTTCGTTTTGTTTCATTTTTTTTAATACTACATGAATTGATGAGGATGGGAAGGCACGTCTGATATTCTCATCCATCCTATGATCATCTATAAGTGAGATGATAAATATGAACATGAGATTAGAAAGAAATACATTATATGGGTCATGATTCATTTTCAAAATGGTTTTTTATCTAAAATAATTTTGGAGATAGTAAACATTAAATAAATTTCTATTATAGGAAAGTTTCTTAATGGTTCTTTTAAAGAGTCCCCTAATATTAAACTAAATCATGAAGTTGAGTCTCCTACAGAACTCATACCTAATGCTAAAAAAATTCCAAGGTGATACATAGAATGTACCCTATCATGTTTCTATAATTGAATAATCAGCTCAAAAAGAATATTGATAGGGGATTAATTTTGATAAGTGTTTCATATTGGGGTTTACCATTTCTTTTTATTAAGAATAAGGATGGATCAATGTGACTCTACATTCATTATTGAGAAATTAATAAGATAAAAGTCAAGTATAAGTATCCTATTCCCCATATTTGATGACTTGTTTAAAAAACATCATGGAAACCAATACTTATATAATATTAGTATTCTTTATAAATATCATCAATAGAGGGTCATGAAGTAGGATATAATTATGTCAATATTTCTTACAAGGTATGAAAAATATGAATTTCTAGTGATGTTATTTGGTCATTCTAATTCAACTTGGATCGTTATGGATTTAATAAATTTAGAATTTAGAGATTTATTTGATCATTTTGTGGTTGTATTTATGGACAATAATATTATATATTCAAATATCATGGATGTGAATGAATATTACTAATGTATTGTTTTGAAGACTATTAGGAAGGAGAACTACAATACATAATTTACCAATTGTGGTTTTTTGCAACCAAATATTTCTTTCATGAGTCATATAATATCATGATTGGGTATATATGTATATCCATCAAAGAAATAAGTTATTAAAAAACTAAATTGATAAACCATGGTAGTAGAGATTCAATGTTTTCTTGGTTTGAATGGATCTTATCGATGACTTAAGGAAAGTTACTCACAAATATATAATATAGATACAAAATTAACTCTAAATGAAGTGAAGTTATATAAGATAAATTAATGTGAGGAAAATATTAAATAATTGGTGGGAAGGATATTCAGCACACCTATGGTTACATTACCATATTTTTGAGAAATTTTTGTCATCTTTAGTGATGAATCCAAGAAGGTATTGTGATACGTTCTCTTGTATACTAATATAGTTATATATTATGCCTCCTAGAAATTTAATTTTTATTAGAAAAATTATGTAACTCTTGATATGAAGTAATCTATGTCAATTTTTGGATTAAATATATAGGATAAATATAATTATGGATAAATGTGTGGAATATATACTGATCATAAAAGTTTAATGTAAATATTCACTTAAAAAGAGTTGGATATGCACCTAATAATATGGTTGGAGTTTATTAATGATCATCATAGCTCAATACATTACCATCCTATTAAAAATAACATGGGGACAATTCTATGAGTGGATAGGAACATTCTATCTTATCCATAATGAGAATAAAAAAGATGAAATATTTCTATATTTTCAAGGATGGATCTAAAAATAATAATGGAATGGGAGAAACCTTATCTTACAAAAATGAGTGCTCACTCATCTATAAAATTGAAAATTTAATAAGTGAATAAGAAACATGTAGAGTTATAAAAGAAAGTAATAAGTGTTCCTAAGTTAACACTTTAATGTGATTCAATTATAAGGTTTATAAACTATGTATGTGTCCCTTAAATACCATATTTTAATAAGGATCTAATGGATGAATTTCATAGTTCATCATTATCTACTCATCCTATGAGTACCAAGGTATATAAAGATAAAAAAGAGTATTTATGGTAGGAATATTGGTCGATAAATATTTTAGATTATATATCAATATTCTTAGTATGTCGCTATATTAAGTATAAGAGATTGAATTTTAATGGAATTTTATAACCATTAACCATACTATGTGGAAAATGGGGAAAATATCCATAGATTTTATCATTAGACTCCCTAGAATATCGAATGATCATAATGCTATTTTAGTTATCAATAGTCATATTATGGTATCAACACACATCATTTCTATTATATAATAGTTATTCATTGATCATATTTCTATAATATAAATTAAAGTAGTTCTAAAGGTACATGGAGGGCCATATTCAATTTTATCTGATCCAGATTCAAGGTTCAACACAAAATTATGGAAAATTCTTCTAAAAAACCATGATTAAGAGTTGTGTTTCAGTACTTACTGTCATATTTAGAGATATGGGCTATCTAAGAGAACCATTAAAATATTAGAGGATATTATGTGGGCTTGTTTTAGAGATTTAAAAGGTAGTTAAGATCTACACATTCCTCTAGTTTAGTTCTCTTTTGACAATAAATTTCAATCAAGAAATTATATGGATCCTTATGGAGAACTATATGGAATTTAGCATATAAATCCAATGTTTTTTTGATGATGTTATAGAATATAATCTATTATGACCTCTTCTATATGAGGAAATGGAAGAGAAAGTCAGATCCATTTAGAAACACATAAAGGTATCTCTTAGTCGATAAGAAATATAGGTTGACAATTATCCATGAAATATGGAATTCAAACATGTTGAGAAGTTTTTAAAAAACAAAATTATATATAATAAGTTTATGAGATTTAAAAATAAACTAAATATAATCAATATTTATATTTGACATTTCAATATTCTTGACTTAGTAAGGTTAAAATCTTATCTCTTGGATATTTCACCGAACATATCTTAAGTTCGTGATGCATTCCTAGTCTCTCTCCATAGGAAGTACGTATCTTATCTAACACATGTGTTGAACACAATAATCCTACTAATGGAGTATGATCTTTCCATTAAAGGAAAAGGAGTTGAAATCTTGGGTCATAGAGATAAAGTCAAATATAAAAAGACACATCACCTCATTTAAGTTCTCTATATGAAACAGAATATCAAATAATCTACATTGGAACATAAGTATGTGGTGAAACATAGATATCCTAAGTTTTTCTACCAATTTGATTGAATTTGAAGAAAAAATAAATTTCAATGGCGTTGAATGTAACATTGGAATATTGAAGGATAAATTTATATTTAAATATTTTTTATTTCATCGATAGCTTGCAATACACACAATAATAAATCTAAATTAACTATAATATAGTATACCATTATAAAATATCCATAAAATTTGTGGAATGAATAAGAATAAAAACATTTTAAAAGCAATGAATAAGCGTTTTAGATAAAGAAAATATATTGATAAATAATTAGGCAATTTTTAATAATGTCATTATATTATTTTTTTTAAATGTGGGGCCGAAGCTTCTTCATATTATGAATGAAAAGACCACGTTATATCTAGGTAGAGGGAGACCTTTTATATAGTCTACATTCCCTTGGCCAAGTGGCCTATAAAAATTTTCTAAAGGCCATAGGGATTGAAAGAACTAAAAAATAGGTGTTTAAATAATATATGTAGGGGATATGATATTATAAGTATGTATAAAGATATGTTATAGAATTATTAAAAAATAAAATTCATTATACATTAAGACATAGTGCTTTTTAAGGGTGTTGGACTTGTGGTAATGGTTTCTTATATTTATTTATTTTCTATGAAACATATTCCATATTTATGACTTGATTATTTCATATGGGGGTATATACTATAAATTTAATGATATTATCATTTATAAATTTATACTCATGGTATTTAATTTTTCGTTTATATTATTTCATTCATGTGTTTTTTTATTTGAAAGACGCTGAAGTGGTGAGGGTTTTATAATAAAATCTCATAGTTTTCTAGAATTTTTTAAGAGTATGTTTCAAATTATGAAAATTTAATGATATACCCCTCAATAATATCAAAAATTCTTTTTTCTAAAGATATTTCTATAGTTTTTTTGTTTTACATTCATTTTACATTTCTTAAAAACCGAAGAGACCATAAAGAATGTTTTCGATCCAAACTCACTTTATTTCTCTTATGGGTCAAAAATAATTTTTATTTAAAGTCTATGACTTCTTAAAAAAAATTCATGAATGTTATTAATATTCCATTATTTGATTAAATTTTTTTGGTGTTATTTTAAAAGAAAATTTTAACATTAATATTTGGGATGTTTTCTATTTTAAACAACTCATTTAAAATTGAAAATGTTATTTTCATCATGAAAAGTTTTAATGATATTTTAATGAAATATTTAATCTATTATAAAAAACATGAAGATCCGTATAATTTATTGGGGATATGATCCAATGATACTATCATATTTATTTATTTGGATGGTTGTTGGTGATGATGATTTTTGGTTAAACATATGAAAACCATTTTGTTCCCATGTTTTAATTTTTTTATGATGAAATTATTCCCAACCCATTTTTTCCATGGATCATAATAAGATGTAATGATGAAATGCATATAAAACCCATTTTTATTTCATGGGTTATTTTATCATGAATGTTTTTTGATATTTTGGTATAGATATTTGTGATTTCAATTATGAAATGGGTGGTCCCTATATTATATATCCCTCAAATGATGGGGGTAAAAAGGATATCACATGTGATAATAAGGACTATAATTGGTGTGAATTCTATTTAGTAAGTGAATTGTTCCACTATGATAGTGTTATGAGTGAATGATGAATAAGGATACTATTTAATGAGGATTTATCCCAATCTATATTGATATACAAGGAAGTGATCCTTGATAAAGTTAATTATTTCCCCCGATTTTGTGTTTGCTATAAAAAAATGTTTTATGATGATCTTATACTATCATGGATCATGTTATATGATTCCTTTATGATTCATGTCTTATAAAATTTCATTATTTATTACATTACTCGAGATTATGATATTTTTATGTAGTGTGTGGTTATAAAATATAATAATGATGTTGTTATACCCTTACTTTAAATTTATGTTTAACTAATTATTACAATATCCATTTTACCCTTACTAAGAATCTGATCTCACCCTTTATTATATCAACTTTCCCCCGATCACAAAGAAGTTTTTTAAGTATGTTGTTTATTAGAATAGTGGTATATATAGATAACTTAATGGGAGATTATATTGATCTATTATAAATAATCTGTTTATGTATCTATGTTTTCTATGGAAGTAGACTAATATAGTTTTGCATTGATCATAATTTCATGTGTTGAAAATTAATATCAAATGATATGATATGTATATTTGAAATTTATGGGTCACTACAGCTATGATAGATGATGAAGAAAAAGGAATATATTTATTTATGAAAAATATAGTCCACACATACACAAGAAACACATTTTAGTTTTTATAATGGGAATATGTGAAATGTCGTTAACCATTATTATCCAAAAAATATGACATTCAATATATAATCAATACTGGTTTCATCATATAAGGATGATAAAATTATGGTATTAAAGGTAATATGAAATGGAAATATATTAAAGGAAAATGATTTCTCATGATGAGAAAATTATTTTTCCTTTAGATAATCCCTCGTGAAAGGAGTGATTAGGCTAATTTATTATGAATAGATGCTCAAGGAGTATGTAAAAATATTTTATGAGAAGTAAAAATGGTAGTGATTAAGTAGGACACCAAATTTTTATAGGGATATTGAAGGGGTTGAAAGGGACACCTTTTGAAGATGACATGGGATGAAATCTCTGAAAACAACCATAAATTTTTAAGAATGGGAAGTAACATTGAAGGAAGGTGGCCAAAAAATCGATAAATAATTAGCAGAATAAGATATAATTTTTATAAATGACATAACCACACATTATCACACATGTTTTCATTTTTTTACTATTATACTATGTTAAACCCTTTTAATCATAATTTACTCTTACTATAGTAACTAATATTTACCAAAGTAATTTATCTTGTATGCATTAAAATAAAACTGATTTTATTACATAATTTGGAACAACTGATAATTTTTTTAATAAATATTATTTTTTAAAATTATAAAATTGAAAAAGATTAATTTTCAAAAAAAATTAATGTATAATGTATTAAAAACAATTTCATGTGTACCATACTATATAAGTTATAAAATATCGGATATAACTTATTAAAAAAGTGTAAATATTTTTAGATTTATAATTTCAATTATAAAATACAGATTTTAAATAAAAATGTCTTCAAAAAATTTATATGAAAAACATACCATCTAATAATGACACAAAGTCAAGGTATTTGTAAAAAATTGAATATTTACTATTCATCTTAAAATCATTATTTTTTGAAAAAAATTGATAAATTATTCTTAAGAAAATATTTATACGATGAATCTAAAAATAGTCATAATTTTTTCAATTCATCTTCTAAAATTTAATAACTTAACAATTAAATGAAATTATATAATATAATGAAAACTATTTTTATAGGGAACTAACTCTTTTACACAAAATGATTATTGTTCTTAATTTATGTCATTTAATAACTGGTGTAAAGATGTTATTCAAATCAATTTTTGTTACATACAAATACTCATTAGTTTCTTTTGATAAAAAAATCAAACCATAGAAATGGAATTTTTTTAAAAGAAAATAATTCTAACTTAAAATGATCTTATTAGTCATTTTAGATATACTAATATAATATAATTCATTTTAAATATATAATTTATTTTCTTCATATTAATATTTCATAAAGTATTTAATTTTATTCATTCTCACCAATTCTATGGAAATTATATAATAGTTATACAAAAATATTTACATAATTTTAAATATATCATAGTTTTTTTATCAGTGTTGTGTGAGGAAAATGATATCAAAAACATTTAATTATTAAAATGTAATCATATATTAAAATATTTTGGTGTTACAATTAAATATATATATATATATATATATATATATTATAGGCCCACCAATCACTTAATTAACATAGTCCTTTACTGTTTTGAGTTCACTCCCAATTCACATTTATTTCATGAGACATAAATTATCCTAATAAATTAGAGGGATATATAATTCTGGTCCTAATCATCAGACAATGAAAACTATACATAATTATTCTACATGATCATAAATTTTTATTATTAATTGATCATAACTTAATTATCTATGGAAAATGAATGGTTTTATGAAGACCTCCATAAAACATCACCATAATAAGACATCCAAAGATAGTATGTGGATTGTATCATTAAAACATATTTCTAGTTTAAAAAAAAATCAATTTATGTATACATGGTTGAAGAAAAATCTTATAAGATTACTATATAAATAAATATGAAAGAAGATGAATAAATATAATTTTTTGAAAATTCATTCAACTTAATTTTTCTTTTATTTATAATGAAATACTTAGAGACTGATAATTGATTTTTTCCATGCTACCCTTTAAAATAAAAAACGGTTTCAAGAAAAAAAACCTTATAAAATAAATATTTTTTAAATACATTAATTGAGAAGAAAATAAAACATAAAATTTTTATATATTAAAATCCCTTTTAAAATAAAGAATATTTTTTTTAGAAAAACTTGTACTTTTAGAAAAACCATAATATCTCCTCTTCTTATAAGAACCATTAAGAATTAATATTATTTGAAATTTTTTAAAAAATTTATAGGAATCTTCTTCAAGGATTATGATTTTAATATTCAAATAAATTAATCTCAAATAAAATAGAAGAATGTTGAACTTTTATAATATTAAATGTGAGGTAAATGATAAAACATTCTTTTAAAACATTTTTCATGAATATAAAAAATGTATAAAATAGCCCTAATAAATTATTATCAAATATATACGGATATTGATAAAATTAATATTGGAATACTTGAGGAATATTCCAATTCAAAAAGTATAGGTGGTGTCAGTTTCACTTATAAAATTAATATTAAGCACATTATTTTTCAAGAAAAATTAAATTGGAAGGGGACCTGTAAAACCACAATAATAAATAGAGGACAATAAAATGGTTTTATTTTTATAGAGAAAGATTAAAAAATATTCCCCTAGGTGGAAATTATTATATTAAAATACAAATTTGAAAATGAGACCGGATATATTCCCTTATAACTTTAGTAGTATTGGATTAAAACCCCCCTAGAAAGGGAGAGAATTAGATGGATTTGTTTGTCCCTTGATTTTCACTATAAGAATATTAAAATACATGTATGTTAATTATATAGAAAAAAATAATATTAGTGGTGAATAAAAAAAATTCTCAAGGAGGTGAAATTGATTTGAGGAAACCCTTAACATTTATCTTGACTTCCATTGAAGTTCTTTATCCTTATTGAGAATTTTAATATTCTCATAAAATATCCTTTGAAAATTAATAATATACTAATTCTTCAATTAACAAGAGGATACAAAAAGTGGAAGAGGTATATAGCTGAGTTAAAATGTTAATAGTTTCATGAAAATTTGGAATGATATGTGTGTATTGAAGTTAGTGTTAGTGAGATCATTTTATGGGTGAAAATGTGTATGTTTTCCTTGGAATTTAAAGTTAGATGATGGGTAAGGATGGGATTTCATGAGAGTAATGTGAGTTAAATGTGGAAATTTTTGTAATACATGTTTTTATGAAACATTATTCTAAAAAAGTATTCTATAAGGTGTTCATGTCATGTTAATTATGTAATATTATATCCACATTATGTTACTCAGTTTTTCCTTATTAACCAAGGTTAAAAATTAACCATTGTAATTATTTTTTAATAAAAATATTCTATTACCCATATTATAAAATTTGTATGCAGTGATTCAAAATTTATAAAATATTTAATCAAATTCATCCCTAATTATAAAAAATAAATTTTATATTAAAATATAATATATATTGAAAAATTAAGTTTCTAAGAATTATATTTTTAAAATATAAGGATTTGTTAATATAATTTCATATAAATACATTATTATATAAGATTTAATGAATTAATTTATATATATATACATCACAAAAAATTAATTATTTAAAATTTATGAACATAATTTGTTTTGATAAGAATTATAAAGACACATGTAAAATTAATTCTTTGAAAATAATATTTCTACTTTTATCAGGGTAATTAATTTTAACCTCAGTAACTAATTTTTATCTATCAAAATGAGATTAACCTTATTATGTAATTTGAAAATGGTGATGATTCACATGATGATCATCTTATTTGGTTTAATTTAAAAAGTGATAAAAAATATGTTTAATGTAAGTGTGAACAACAAGCAATTATTTTGGAGAAAAAATGTATTTTTGAAGCATAATATCAATATATTAATTAACTAGTAATTGATATTTGATGATCAAAAAATTATTATATTTTATATATTAAGAATTAGTTTTTTAAGAAAATATTTTTTAACTCAATGATAATAAAATTCATAGCATATAAAATGGAAATTTTTAGTAAAATTTATATTCATTATAACACCCCATTAACTTTTTGACAGATATGTTTTGATCATTGTATTTAAATTCCCTTTTTTTATGGGTGGGTATTTTCATCTCTGAATTTAGAGGATTCCTATAATGTTGAAGTTATGGATTTGTTGGATTTTTAGTGTATCCCTTGATTTTTTTCAGTTCACTAGGCAGTTACTTGATGTGTAGTCAAGTTTCACAATTTGTAATACCATGTAGGATGCATCCCATGAATTGAATTCATAATGAGAGTGTTTACATGTCTAGTAATGTTTACAATTCATGTAATGTGAAAATTTTCTTTAAATAAAGAATGAAATGCATTTTTTAGAGAAATATAAATTAAAGGGTTTCATGACATGTAAATTTATTGTACACCATGTTATTTCACAATTTCATGTTTTTGGAATGTCGTGTGGGTTTATCAGTGATCATTTATTTTTACATCCCCCTCAACTTAGCTGTAGATCTTAAACTATGAATTTTTGGTTGTCTTCATGCCACCCAGATCAATTTGTTAAGCAATTAATCAGTCGGGTTAGGAGTTTCATCCTTCTGTGTAAGCTTTCATATTCATTTCTCTCACATTGGTGGTGGTGGTGTTGTTTTTTATAAGGATTTTTTTGAATGGTGTTTTATATCTATTGTTTTTAGTCCATGGTCATGAATTTTCTTTTAAAGGTCGATATTATTGTTTTTGATCCCTATTGTGAAATGCAATTAGGTTTTCTACGCTCTTGAGGAGGGAGGATCTCATGCATTGTTAAAATTTATTGAATTGAATATAGTTATTATTTTTTTAATTGGGTTTTGAAATGGAATTGCATGTGCTGAAATTGAAAATGGAATTGGTTCTTTTTTTAAAGGGGGGTTTCCTTAAAAATAAGATTTCTGGGATTTGAAATAGAAAATGGATTTTCAAACCCTGATGTAGATTAGCTAAAATTTGAAACTATTTTCTAATAATTTATGCATGGGGTTTAAAACAAAAATGGACAAACATTGAACATTGAGAACCTTGGGTATGTTGAGATAGAGAAACATGCAGCCTTTGTGTGTGTGACACCACTAAGAGACAACCTCTTATATGTCAATATTCTATGTAAGGCCTCTATTTTTTTTCATATCCAACATTATGCCTTGTTTGGTCCTTTATGTGTGTAGTACATATTGTCCCATAGGCTAGAGCCCAGCTGGTAGGTGAATTTTTGTTTCTAGAGGTTTATTCCACGAAAGTTTATTTCACGGATGTTGGATCACATTTTTATTTACATTTTTGTATTGTTACCTTATTTTTTTAGATTCAGATGTTATAGAATGAAATTTTTGAAAACTGAAGGATTATTTGAAAAAGGATTTAAAATTCATTTATTTATAAAAATTATTGTAAAACTACTTCTTTTTAATAATAGACTTGTGCATTCTTTTTATTATAACATTTATTGATTCTTTTGGTGATATCCTTCTTGGTAATGTTACTCACACTCAACTTCTACCTATGGGTGGATGCATACACATTTTTCTAGGAAAAATGTAAAGGAATGTGAATACATTAGTGATATTGGTTTTTTATTTACGTCATTCTTCCTTGTGGGATAGTTTAGAGGTTATACTTAGTCACATGTGGAATTTTTGTCTATACTTGTCATGTTTTCATGGTTTAACTGGATTGAATCAGCTGTATATTTCATTTGCTTCTTTACAGTTCTATGTTTTTATGTCTTTTTTTATGGATATTCATGTTTTTTTCTCTATTATACCATAACCCTTAATGTGATGTGTTAGGTCGCTAGTTTGGTTGAACCGAGTTTTTATTTTACAATTTGGTATAAGAGCCATTACTCAAGGCAATGTTTTTAGCACTACTATAGTTTTTTCAGTTTCATGGGTATATAGGATTAGGATTGTCAGAATTCATATAGTATGTGAGGAAATGGGGCCTATCCATCTCTATCCCATTACCGAATCAGAGTTTCCATGGGTTGTCAAAAAACATTACTAATTCGAAGACTGAGTATTTAGGTTCAATTTAAAAAAAAATAAAGGTGAATTTAATTTAAATTAACCTATCTACAATTTATGAGTACTCGGATTGTGTAAGTTCATTTATATAAACTATGAAAGAAGTGTACATAGATATACATGTTCCCTTAAATTGTTTTTGGCCTTTTGTGAGGAGATTTATGAGTACTTTAAATTCCAACTGTTTTAAAGAGCATTTTTGGATTCTTGTTTTTGGTTCAATGGTTTTGGAGTTTCTCGTAAATTATTTTTTATTGTCCTGTGTTTAATAGATAATATATTTGAGAATATATCTTCCAAATACAATATGGTAATCCATGAGGTATGTTCTATAGGTGGATCCTTCACTAAACCTTTCTTTTGTCAATGTAGTGATTTCTTGCATTCAGACTCTAGGGTCTGTGGGCACAGTGATCCCAAGCCAAGTAGTGGATCTTGGTTTATAATTTTCCAAGAAACATCCACAAGACATTCATGGTTGAAAAGGATGAAAAGATTCAGAGGAGTGTCTTAAACACAGTGAAAGTAACTTCAACCTATTAATATTCATAAGTAATCATTGGTGGATTTTCCATGTATATGCTCGATATAATAGGTGGAAGATAGTGGAATTATATAGTTCAAGATAAGTTTCATGATGGTCTTAAATGGGATTCATTCAAGAAGAACTTAAATAAGAAGTTTTATCCTAAGAATTTTCTTATGGAAAAAACAAAAGATTTTATGATATAAGACTAAGGGGAGAATACCATTCTAGAGTACATCACCTACTTTGTAGAGTTGGTACATCTGGCATCATAGCTTATCACCAATGATACCCTGAAGGCTCGGATGTTTGATATAGGGATATGGGTTGATACTCGGTAATTTTTTGTTCATTTGTGCCTTCATTAATTTTTTAGAGGTAGTTGACAGAGAATCTAATGCTTAGGTAGACATAGTTTTCTAGGTAGTCTTGGGAGGAGCATCAATGTGTGTAGTAGTAATCCATAGTGCTTCATTTGGTCAAAAAATAATGTGATAGAGTGGCCAGATTTCTACAGTACATGTTTCAAGGGATTTTACTTGTCATTAATTGGTTATTTTATATTAGTGTGGGAGGAATGGTCATACGAGGCCTCAATGTATAGTGTCTCCTAGAACTTTTCATCTTTGTGGGTGATTTTTCCATCATATGGTTTTCTTTGATATGATGTCCCATGGTAGTAAGGTGGGATCCACTTTCACCAAGGGGTCACATGTTTAGGTTTATTCTTCCATGGGTGGTGGGTCTCATTCTTAGGCCAAAGGGTATGCCCATGGGGCTATTTTTGGATGAATATATGCAGTTGAGTGTGAGCTAGAGGAATCTGAAGTAGGGCCAACTGTTGTTTGTGGTACAATATTTGTTTCTTATTCTATAGGGATATCTTTGTTTGATATAAGTTTTAATCATTTCTTTGTGTCGTCAAAGTTGTTTTATGGTTTGGGATTGTGTTCTGTGCTTATTCCAATCTTGTTAGATCTTTCCACACCTTTTGGAGAATGTTTCGAACAAGGTTTCAAATGTCCCATGTGTCGGGATGTGATAGATGACTTTGGGGTGGTTTGGGATTTATTAGAGTTTGATCATGACGTATTTATCTTGGTAATTGATATTGACTAGACGATTATCATAATTTTCAAGATAAATTGCTATCTCTGTTAAGTAGAGTTCTTATCTATCGAATGGGTCGGTCATGTTTTTTCAGGGTGAGTGGGAATCTAGATCTATAGTGTCACGAAAAAATCCAATGTACAATCCAATCTGACACTTGACCTAGCCCATGGCATATCCCAAAGGGAATTACCAATCACCATAGTCTGAAAAATAGTTCAGGGGTATCAAAAATCATCTTTGGGATTGATTTCACCCACAATTATTACAAAAAAACCATGAAAATAAAACATCACGTAACTGATAATCGTGACCAAATATAATAAAATTACTTTAAGATTCAATGTTTATAGATTTAACCAAAAAGTTACCACAACAGGAAGGGAATGACTAAGACATCCCTGAAAGCACTATGTAACAAGGGGACCATCACCCACAAGTCACCACCACAAATACCTACATGAAGTGGAAAACTATAAACGATATCCACCATCACCATCACAGAACATCATTCTTTTACCATTGTCAAACAAAAAAAACGTTTACATACACCCAAAGGTGTATATAGGGTGCGATACAATTCCCATTAGGATTCCACCAAAACGAATGATTTTGTGCTATTACATTATATGATAAATCTAAATACATATTTTCGTAAAAAAATATTTATATTTTTCAATAAATCCATTCAAGGAAACTTTTTCAGGAAAATCATTTTAAATGATATTTTTTTCTCAAATGAATATTTCCTTAAATTCAAATATAAGCATGGTCCACCATATTCTAATGTTTAGCACCGCATCACATAATCATCATATCACAATAGAGAACCATTGGAAATCCTTATAGTCAATCTAGCACCAGTGATACCATATAAACCTCGTATCTTTTTGATAAAAAACAACCAACAAATACTAATAGTGTTCCAATGCATGGGCCATTAGAGGGGATCCCATCCCAATGTATAAAGGTATCTATATCATAATAAAAAACAAATAGCATTCCCATGAATGAGCCACTAGATGGGATCTCATCCCAAGGTCTAGTGTTCTCCGATCATATCACTTGTTTATTTAGTATTGTAATAATCAATCCTTTTAGAAGAAACAAGATCTAGATACCACCAAATAAACTAGTGTACTTGTTCTAGTCTAGCCACCTAGAGACTTAGGATTCCCTTTTTTATAATTTCACAATTCATATATCACATTAATCATCACTTTCACAATTACATGACAAGCATCACAAACACCAAAGGAAATCACCATTTTCACATTTTACATTGATCTAAAGATCAGGGCTCACATAAAAAACACCATTTTCAAAATCAAACCCACATTAATTTCACACACACCCCAAAACCATTTGGGAACACTCTTTTCAACACATTCATAACTCATAAGGTCCATTTGGAAATAAAATAAAAAATCACAGGTGAAATCCAACAATTTCCGTGGTAAAACCCCCTTTCAAATCCAAACGTTTGTCGAATCTACTTTAAAACATTCTTCACATCACCCTTCACAATTAAGAAACATAGTAATATTTCACAAAAAAGAATCCTTTATGAAACAAAACCCATATATATTGATAAAAACATTCAACACATACCCACATCACATTATTTTTAAAACACATTTCTCACCTTTTACTCAAGGAATAAAAAACATTCAAGAAGTACCATAGTATAGAACAAAAGAAATATAACCCATTTATTTTAAAAAAACACAACTTATATCACATATCTATAGTTTACAACTTTTTAAACATAGCTAACACCATAAAAATAATCCATATAACACCTTTAAACAACTAGAAAATAAATCCAAAATTATATAATAATGTAAAAGCATAGAACGACCAACCTCACACAAGGAAATTCTCAGAAATTGGTGCAAAAACACAACCACAAAAAAAATAGACCGTATAATGGAAGGATTTAATAATTAACATAATTATTTCTCCCAATATCTCAATCTTGTACCCTCATTAGGTAAAATAAACTATTGTAAAAGAAAAACTCAATAAGGAGGGAAGATAAACCCTAGAAAATGAAAGAAATTATGGGAGAAGGGTCTTAATAGAGGATTACATGAATTTACCATGACAAAAAGAAACAAAATATTAATTTTCAAGAGTTACATGAAGGAGAATAGTGATCTTACAAGGCATAAAATCCCAAATTTAGTGGATGAGGGGTGGTTTGGGGGTTAAATACGAAGAGGTTTAGATGGTAATTTTCCACTTTTTAATGACATGGATAGGTCCCATGGTTTTCTTACCTAGTTTTCCAAACTGTATGGAAACTGTGCATCCCTCACTTTCTAAGATGATCATGTCACATGGTTATCCTACCTAGCTTTTCCAACCATGTAGTCACCTCTTTCTAGGAGGAAATTATCAGCGCACTTAACTAGATAATGGAACACGGTTTTCCCTAACCATGCACCAACCTTGGACCACCTACTGATAAGAGAAATATAATTACATTTCATCAAAAAAAATCATAGAACAATTAAAGAATAAATTAAGTGAAAAATAAAGAAAAAACCTGGGTCAGTAATCATCCTCCGCGGAAGTTCTGGAAATCCTGGACTGACCAAAAACAAAACCCAATTCGGATTCATCAGTGGCGGAATTGTTGAGTTCTCTCTCGCTCACAGGTGTCCATCATCTTCAAGATTCGATCTGAATTAGCTTCTTCAAGACCCCATAAGCTCGAAATCTCCATTCTCAGTGAATCACCATTAGGCTCGGGATCCTGGTTCAATTCGTTTGAAACAATGGCGTCAGAGATCAATTCGACATGGTATCTCCAAGATCGGAATCACAACTTTCAATGATCTTCATCAAACGGTGGATTCGAATGGATCAGTAAACTCAAAAACACCTTCATCATGGGTTCGGACTCATCTCAGTTGTATGGATTCACCGAAAAACTACGGATTTCTTCAAAATAATGGGTATAAATCGGCAGATACACCTGGATTTGTGGCATCTCCATCCAGATCTGGTTAGGGTTCTTCCTTGCGACAGCGGCGCGGTATGGTTTTACCGGTGGCCATGGGTGGAGCTGACGTCTAAGGCTTCGGTTCGTCTGGTTCCCAGTTGCAGCGGCGGCGAGTTGAATCCAACGGCGGTGGCAGGATCTACTACAAATGCGGTGGCCTCGGCCTTTCACGGATTTTAACTTCCATCAGCGACTTCTTGAATCTGGGATTCTTCATCTTCAGGGCGGCGGATCTTCGGCTCGGCTTCAAAGCTTCTTCGCGAAGCTTCGTGAGTGACTTCGTCCATCTCGGACTTAGCAGATCTGAAACCAGCGACCTCGGCGTCTCCTACATCAGATTCAAGGTGCGGCTCTAGGTATCAGCTCAACTCATCGGCCCTTGAATCGATGGTGTTGTTGGAGGCGGCGACCCATCAGCCCCTCAAGCGGCTTCCGACGTGACCTCAAAATAAAATCCCCATAGTGAAAATTCTTCCCATCATTAAAACTTTGTTTATTAAGAAAGTCACTCCAAAATCTAATCAAGGGGAAAAAAGATTCTTATCTTCAACCTCGGTCTCCCACTCCCATGTATCATGTACATAATTAACATGCTACCAAAGAACTCAGAGAAATGATATAGACTTCCCAAGGAGAAGTTTTCCTGAGAATCCACAATTGCCACTGACTGCTCAACAACAGACAAATTAGGCTCGAACTCCAACTCCTCCCAATTTAACATAGGGGACAAATCCATATATTACTTATTTAGTTGAGATACATAGAACACATCACAGATTGACATAAAATCTTAAGGAAAAGATAAAATCTATACCACCTTTCCAATCATCTCATTAATCTCTATGGGAAAGACATACCTCATTTTTATCATCCCTTTTACCCCCAATGATGGTGAACCAGGTAATATGCCACTTTTAGGAACACCAGGTAACCCACAGAGAAACAAAAACATCAACACCTCTGATTTGAATAATACTTTTGATGACATTTTCCATGTGAAAATGATGGATGATCAATATGAATTTATCATTTTTTTATTGTATAAGGCTTGACCATAGCAATAATGTATCACCAACCTCTTCTAAACATAAAGGGCAAAAACATGACCCTTCATAAAGCACCAAAAAGGGAGCCATTCAAATAGTTTATTGATAAATATTATTATAAGAAACTCAAATAACATGAAATGGCTATCCGATGAGCCTCCAAAATCCAATACACATTACTGGAACATGGCATCAATGATCTGATTCACCCGCTCCGTCTAACCATCCATTTGAGGATGGTATGTATTACTCTACTTGACCTGTGACCCCATCACATTTGGAATGCCCTCCCAATATTGTGAGGTTAAACATGGGTCCCTATCTGAAACAATTTTTGATGGTACACCATGAGTCTTTAATATCTCTTGATCATACAACCGTCCCAACCCATCCACCTTGGATGAATCCATGATTAGAATTAAATGAGATGATTTGGTCAGGTAGTCAATCACCACCCAAATAGAATTATGTCCCCGAGGTGTATGAGGAAATTCGACAATAATGATCATGGTGATATGATCCCACTCCCTGGCAGGAATAGGTAGAGGATAAAGCAAACCAGAGGGACTTTAGTTTTCTTCTCTAACTTGCTAACATGTATAACATCGCAATACAATTTCAGATAATCCCATATCATTCCTAACCCACAAACCTTCTAATGCACATCATAAAACATCTTGGTGGCACCATGTTAAACATACCACTAATATTGATGGCTATCCTACATCACCACCTTCTACAATGACTAAGAAACCATATAGTGACCCTTGAATCACAAAACACTCTCCAAAGACAACAACTATTCACAAGGAACCTCCCCACCATTTCAGAACTGGATAGACTGGTTTCACAACTCATCACATGGATTCTCCCACTAAATCAATTTTGAAAGGGAATCTGTTAGCAGAATACTAGAAAATAACGTACATCCACTATGTTCCTTGGTCTTGAGATGCATTTGGGAGAAATTACCCATCAATGTCTATTCATCGCTGGACTCTTCCAATGCTTGCACTAGCACATTCCTACACAAATAATCTTTACCAACATTACCTTTTTTTGGGTAATAGACTATATCAAAATTGAACTCTGAAGGTACTCAACCCAACGATGCTACCTCAAATTCAAGTCTTTGTGGGAGAAAATGTTGGATAAGATTGTGTGCTTGTAATGAAATAAAGAATTCTCCCTGAAAAGATAATTACATCACATGTTTGAGGCATACATCACTATCGCTAACTATAGGACATGGGTGGGGTAATTATTTTCATGTGGTAGGAGTTGCTGAGAACCATATTCCACTACATGGTCATCCTGCATCAACACACATCTATTACATATACCAAAAAATCAAAATAAACCACATACACCCCTCCATGATCTATGAATATCGTAACTGGTGTTGTTTTCAACTATCAATTATTCTAAACAATGGACACTTAACACATTGGGTTCCATTAAAACTTCACCCCATTCAGGGTGAGTGTAGTCATGGACGGAGAAATATAACAGAAATCCTAGGAAAACCACCTATAATACCCTACAAAGTTTAAAAATATTCTTATTTCAAAGACATTCTTCATCTTCTCCCATTAGATCACTGCTTTTATCTTCTTAGTGTCCACTAAAACCCCTCATTCTGAGATCACATGACTTAGAAACTTCACATCCCTAATCTAGAAGGTTCGCATAGAGGATTTTTCATAGTGACAATGATCTCAAAGGGTTCCCACCACAATTCTCAAATGCTGCTCATGCTCCTCAGTAGTAATATAATAGACTAGGATGTCATCTGAAAATACCATGAAAAAAGAGTCGACATACTAATGGAACACCCTATTCATAAGATCCATAAAGATCATTGGGGAATTCTTGAACAAGAAAGACATGAACGAATAATGAAAATGGATGTACCTAATTCAGAAGGGTATTTTTAGAACATTCGTCTCTCTAACTCTAAGATTGTGATAATCAGAACGCAAATTGATCTAGGATAACCACATTCTCCCTAAATCTAATTGAAAATGTCATCAATGTAGGTCAATGGGAACATGTTCATGATTTTAACCATATTCATCTTTGATAATCAATACAAAAATAGAGAGATCCATTAGCATTTTTACAAACAAAATAGATGTGTCCCATGGTTAGACGGTCGGTTGAATGAACGGTTTGGATTGAAAATCATCTAGCAGTATTTATAATTTGATTAAATCAGTGGGAACATATGGTATGAGGGGATAACTATCAGTTCTGTTCCTAGAACCAAATAAATTAAGAATCCCACATCTATATCTATAGTCAAACCTGAATAATACTCCAGAAACAACTCTGGGAACTCATCCACCACTAGGGGTAATCTAGCTTCTAGACCACTATCACCATCCTCCAATATGAAAAACAAGATCTGATAAACATGGTTTGAAGTGGTGGTCTAGTACATCTAGACCGGGGATCCCATTCACCCTAGAACACCAGGATACTTCCATCATGTGCCACAAAAATCACTCGCAACCTATAAAAATGATGCGAACCTAAAAAATAACTATACAATCCATTCTGAAGATAATTTCAAATAGTTCCATCTCTGAAACTATAAAATCACTCTCTAACTTGACCCCTGACAAGGTTAGAACACAAGAAAGAAAGCAGAAACCATGAATACAGACAATCTAGAAGGATGGAACGAACTACCTCCTCCCTTATTCCCCTGTTCATCCTTCCTTATATTCTTATCAGATGAACTACCACATCCCAATAATAAAACCGATCTAGAGAAACCATATATTCCCTTATGGTTCATTTCCACTATCATGGCATGATCATCCACCTCAGCATACATCCTTAATCTAAAAAAGAAGACACGTGAATGGATTTTTATTCACAATAGCACCTCAAAATTCTTATCCATCAGCTACTCATTTGAAATGAACTCGTGTGCATACCAAAATAACATTTCAAAGTTGTTATCATACTTTATCATGGTCCATTATCCCTAGAAAAGATCCAAAAAACTATGACCAGGTGAAGGAAATGATATCATGACTATAATTATCATTTAAGACGACCTTAAAGTTCTCCTACCTCATATGCCTATAATTCCCAGCTTGAACCACTGAGTCCCAACACTTCTAAGTGGAGCCTTCCAACATGAACGAAGTGCACTTCACCATGAATGCTTTAGGATTATGAAGAAACTCAAACATCCACTCAATTTTCTCAAGACACTTCCCACCTTCTTGGGGCTTCATGCTACCCTGAAAAGAATGAGGTTTGATCCTGAGTTAATCCTCATCATTGTCCCTTACAGGACATATTTCAGCTTCTCTAACATATGTAAGACCAGTGCCCGCTCTTTGACCCAATGTTTTGGAGCCTGAACCATTGGTTCCACTAGTCTCTATTCAATTAGTGGGGGGGGGGGAATCTCTATAGCCTCTTCTTGAGTTTGAAAATAAATTATCTATGGAGGAATCTTATTACAATAAGATACAATCACAAGAAAATACCATCAATGGAACATTATGAACATATTTAGTAACAAAAATAAATCTCAAGAAATTCTATAAAATAGAAAATAACCAAATGCATCACAATAATAAGTCCACTATTACACTCCACCCTCACCCAATGTCCACATACAATATGCAACCTGTATGTATCACCTGTTGGATAACTCAAACTAAATTTCCCAACATCCCATGGAGACTCGATCCCTTTCACAAGTTTAGTTGACTAGGAACCCCACTCATAACTATAACCTCAAGGCCCAGTAATCCTAGATTTATTCTATCTAGACTCTTCCCAAATAACATGACCAAAAAAGATCATAACCTACTATAATACCATTTTTTCACAAACCGATCCTAGGTTCCATACAATATTACACCCGACTATGCCCATGGCATGGAGAGAAAGGAATTCTCAATCCCCACATGTTGGAAACTGGTGATTGGGTATCAAGAATGGATTTTGGAAATGATTTATCCCATGAATATGACAAAAAAACAACTAAGAAAAAAAAAATACATCACATAACTGATCATCACAACCAAACATAATACAAAAAAAATTAGATTCAAAGTTTACAACTTTAACCAAAAACAAAAGTACCAAAATGGGAATTAAAAAACAAACACATTCCAGAAACCTCAATGTAATAAGAGGGCTATCACCCTTAATCTACCACCACTAACACCTATAAGAAGTCAAACACTAGAAACCTGATCCACCATCAACACCATCGAACATATTACCTTTACCCTAGTCAAACATAACAAATTCTACAAACTCCCAATGGTTTATGTAAGGTGTGATCCAAATCCGAATAGAATTACACCCAAAAGAAATATTCCATGAATATAATATTAAAAATAAATTGACAAGAAAATTTTCATAAGATCTTTTATTTTTATATAGAATTCATTTCTAGGGAATATTTCTTGGAATTTTTTTTAAAGAAAACATTTTCATAAAAAGAAAATTTCTTTAAATTCAAAAATATTCAAGGTCCACCTTATTCTGATGGTTAGAAACATATATGGTAAGAATCATATGACAATAGATAACAATGGAAAATTCATATAGGTAATTTTGAACTAGTGGGACCCTACAAACCTCACACAATGGTGATCAAAATCCTCCAACTAAAACCAATAGTTTCCCCATGAACTACCCATTAGTGGGGATCCCATCCAAATGTATAATGATCTCCATATCATAATCGAAAACCAAAGAGAATTTCCATGCATGGGCCACTAGAGGGGATACCATTTCAAGGCCTATATGTATCAGATCATATCACATGTTAGTTAGATTTGTAATCATCAATATTCAAATAATAAACTAGACGTCAATCATACTGAATCTATTTTCATACTAGTTCTAGTTCACCTTCTTGATACCCATGATTCCATTTCTGGTCATTCACATTCGAGATATCACATAAATCATCACTTCACAAATACAAACCAATAATCATGAACACACAAGGAAATCACTATTTTCCCATTTCACATAATTCCAATGATCATGTATCAAATGGAAACCACAAGTTTCTCAAAAATACAACCTTAGTTTTACACACACACAAAAACCCCTTGGAAACATGCATCACACCACTTGAAATAAAATGATAAGTCCCATTTGAAAAATAAAAAAGAAAAGAACATGTGAAATCCATCCATTCCATCAGGAAATCCCTTTTCAAATCCAAATGCACACCAAATCCATTTTAAAACATGTTTCATATCACTTCTATCATTCACAAACACACAATAGTGTTGAAAATTGAAGCCAATATGTAACAAAATACATTTATTTGGAGAAAAAAAACATTCAATACATCCTCACTTCACATTCATTGTAAAACTCATTTTACACCATTCAATCAAGTCATAAAATACATTCATGAAGTACAACAATGAAGCACAAAAGATATATAACCAATTTCTTTTCAAAATACCAACTTCCATCACACATGATTCCTAAAAACATTTTTACACATATTTTATACCATAAAAATATTCTATAAAATACATTTAAGAAACCAATAATTCAAGTAAAAATCATATAATAATGTAAAATCATGAAACCACCTACCTCATGCTTGGAAACATCTAGAAACCAATACAAAACCACAACTGCACCTCACAAAAGACCCTATAAATGCAAGATCAAACAACGACCAGCATGATTTCATGAAATATCTCAGGATCAGACCCTAAATATTTAAAATAACCCACTAGAAAAGAAGAAATTAGTGTGTACAGAAGAGAAACCCTGAAAGAGTGGATAAATTAAGATAAAATAGATCAACATGATGATTCCATGATGTTACCACACCAAAACCACATAATATTGAAGTTCAAGAGGTCTATGGAGGATAATAGGGAGATCTTAGGACGAAAATCAAGAATAGTGTGGATTAAGGGCGGTTTCAAGGTTAAATATGATTAGAGAAAAAGGAAATTTTTCACATTTTAATGACCTCGATAGGTCACATGATTTTCCCACATGGTTTTCCAAACCGTGCAGAAACTATGTGTCCCTCACTATCCAAGAGCATCAGTTTACACCGTTATCCCACCTAGTGTTACAAACCATGAAACCACTATTTAGTCCCCTATTTACTTGATTAAACCAACTATATACATACCTAGATATGAGAATAGAGTTTTCCCTAATCATGTGCCAACCATGGACCACCTACTGACCAGACCAAAATATCTAATTTTTGTAAAAAAAACTCATGAGAAAACTATATAATAAATAAGGGAATAAAATTAAACAAAATAATACCTCTAAATAAATTCATTTTTGTGATATGAAGGGTATGGTTCCTTGTTCTTTATGCCATTTTAATCTTATACCTGTTTTTTGAAATGTTTTGGGATACAGTTGACCCGTGTATGGCTGGTAAGCTACCTGTAGTTGCGTGTTCATACCCAGAGGTCATTATGGACTATTTTTTTGGGGTTTACTACCACATAGAGATATTGATTTTTCTATTTATGTATTACCTGGAACAATTATCATTTCCATCACATCCTATCGAATAATTCCCACTAACACGATTGAACATAATGTCCTACTTGAGGACTTGGATGTGAAAGGATTTATTCATTCTAGAATGTGATTATTGGGTTCACCTGTACTATTTGATAAGATTGTGGAATCATAAAATGTATATTGAATATTGAAATTTTAATTAGGTAAAATTTAAGAATAAGTACCCTTAACCCAGAATTGATGATAACTTTGATCAATTTGAGGGGATCATTGGTTTTCTAATATTTAATGGTTGTTGGGGTACCACCAATTGAGATTCCGAGAAGAAGATATTCACAATAAATATTTTCAGAGTCAATATGGGTATTTTTAGTTTCTAGTTATTCCATTCGGACTCACTTACACTCCTTCAATGCTCAAGGATTGGATCAACTGAATCCTTCATCGGTTCTTGGGATCTTTTATTATTGGGTTCATGGATGATATTTTGTTGTACTCCAAATAAATGGAGAAGTGTATAGACAATTTTAATTCCATTATTAAATGTTTGATGAAACATAATTTGTATGGAAATATTTCCAAGTGCGTGTTATGGATTAAAAAATTCAATTTTTTAGAGAATGTGATATTTGAGAGGTGAATCTCAGTTGATTCTAAAAGGGTAAGTAAATTCTATCATGGGAGAATCCAAATAATGTGTTTTATATTCCAAACATCTTGGGTTTGGTAGGTCAGTATAGTCGGTTCATTCTGGACTTCTCAAGGAAATCATCTTCGATGAACAATTTAACCCATAAGGGAGTTCAGTTAGAATGAAACAACATGTGTAATAGATATTTTAAGGAGTTGTAAATGAAGTTGACTTCAGTAACGATTTTTATTCTTCTTAATCTAGTTTTGGGATACGATGTTTTATGTGATGCATCTGGTACTAGTTTTGGATGAAAAATAATAAAGGGGAAATAGTTTATGGCTTCCTGATCATGACAGTGACACCCTTATGTGAATAACTACCCTACCCATGATCTAGAGTTTTATGCCATAATACATGTTGAAAAAACACGGTTTTAGTATCTCTTTGGAGAGAAGTTTATTTTAAATTAAAATCAAAAAATTCTAATGTATATTTTCTATCAGAGAGATCTGAACTTATTATAAAGACTCGAGGTTGAGTATCTTAAGACATTTTACTTTTATATCATGTATAACCATGGGAAATAGAATGTGGTGGATGACACTTTGAGTAGAAAATTTCTAACATAAGACATGAATCAATCTCTCTAGGAGTGATCTCTAATGGGTGTGATTGATGAGATGATATTTGGGAAAGAGTAGGTTTGTTGATAGGTGTTATTAGATTCAATAAATGTGTACTCATCCTTTGATTATCATTTTCAACTTGATAATATGAAACACATCGAGATCGTATGATTATGTGAAATAATAAAAAGTGGGGAGACCATGTGTGTGTTGTCTTTGTCTCCCAGTGGAGTTTTATGATTTTGTAACATGTTAGCAGTTCGTTTTTTCATGAGGCGGTAGTTTTGAGAAAGTGTACAATGGCCATGTTGGTCCGTAAACCCTGGGGATATAATGATGTACCATCATCTGAGATTCTGTCATTGGTGGACAAGGATGAGGTGGTCAGTTGTGGATTTTTTATCACAATGTCTCACTTTTTATGGAGTAAAGGTAGACCACTAGAGACCAGATGGTTTTTTCATCCTTTACGTATTATGGTATGAAAATGGGATGATATTTACAATAATTTATTCGTTATTTTACCATGGAATACTAATGATAATGATGTGATTTTGGTGATTTTTGACTAACTCACCACATCTTCTAATTACCTTCTAATAAAGGAGGTGATGTAAGTGAAAAAATATGTGCACTTGTTTGTCTAAGATATTGTAAATCCTCACATGGATCTCGTTGCAGTTTTTTTTGGATAGTGAACCGAGGTTCACATCCATGTTCTGGAAAGGTTTTTAGGAATCAGTGGGTCTCAAATGAAATTATTAATGGCTTATCATACATAGATGGATGGACATAATGAGAGGGCTATCTAGGGGATTATGGATATGCTTTGGGCTTGTGTTCCTAATTCAGTTTATCATGGGATAAAAATAATCATTTTTCTAAGTTTTTCTATAATAATAATTATGAATATTAGATCAAGATATATCCCTTTGAGAATTTTTATGTGTGGCCATGTCAATCTCTATTTTTTGGGAGGTGCTGGGAGAGTGATCCTTGGTTGGGATGAGTGTTGTACAAGAGATCACAGAGGTAGTGTAGTTGATCCAGATGCATTTGATCATGATATAGAGATGTAAGAAATATTATTTAGATCATCGCCATCAACAATAAGAGTATAAGGTTGGTGATTGGGTCATTCTTAGAGTTTCTCCCTACTTGGGACATCATCAATTTTTTTATAAAGGGAAATATTTCTCTAAGGTTTCAGGTTAGTTTGATATCGTTGAGTGATTGGGGAGGGATTCTTATAGATTTCTATTACTATCTAGATTAACTTCTATAAACTATGTGTTTCATGTTTCCTAATAGAGGAGTTATATAATAGATCATTTCCATGTGAATAGATGAGAGGATGTGGTTCTTAATCCTGATACCACATTGGATGTGTAGCCAGTTTAGAATATAGATTGCCAAGATAAGGTAATACATGGTAAAATAATTCCCATTATTCAGGTAATATGATCACCATGAGATGTGGGATTGTGATTCATTTAGGAGGCATTACATCCCTACTCTTTTTTTAGATCCATGATCTTGAGCTATTTTTAGGGACAAAAATATCTTATGGTGGGGAGATTGTAATGACTTGTTACATTTCTCAAAGGTTTGTTCTTATCCTTGTTTTTTGTTTCCCTTTTTCAATGAGTAATTATTTTTATCCATGGATTGGGAGGATACCAATAACAGTGAATTTATTTGTTGGTTGGATTTTCATGTTTTCGGTAGACTTTTTCTATTGTTCACTATTTAGTAACATGATGTGTAGTCAAGTTTCACATCATGGAATTCCATACCAGACTCATCCTGTGAATTAAAATCAAAATGTAATTTTTTAAATTCCATGTAATGTTTACATAATGACTAATGTGAAATATTATTTTTAATTAAAACGGAGACGTATTATTCGGTGTAAATCAAAATTAATGTTTTTCATTACATTTAAAGGTATTATATGCCATGTAATTCCACAAGCTCTAGTTTTTTATGATTCTAGGTGGGTTTTTTATGGCTCATTTGTTTTTGAATCCCCCCATATCGGACCATGCTCTTACCATAGTAATTTTTTGGTTCCTTCCTTCTATATAGATTGAATCATTCAGTGATTGATTTGTAGTGTTAGGTAATTCATATTTTGGGTAAGTTCTATTCATGGTTTATTTATCACTAGTGGCTGCGTCACAGTTTTCTGTAAGGATCATTGATTGGGATTTGTTTTCTATTAATCCCATTAATCTATGGTCATACATTTCTTTCTAAAGGTTGAACTTGTGGTTTATAATCCCTGTTGTCAAAGGCAGTTCGATTTTCAATTCTATTGAGGTAGGTGGATCTATTTAGTTGTTCTAAATTCATGAATTTCTTATAGTTCTTATTATTTACCTTGATATTTGAAATAGAATTTCATGTGTTTAAATTTCACATGGAATGGGTTCTTATAGTTATTATTGTCTTCCTTGTTATTTGAAATGGAATTTTATGTGCTAAAAGATGACTCGAACAGGGTTTGAGTATAACTCAGTAGGTCGAGAACACTATTTATAAATAGAACTAGTCTCTTAAGAAGTTTATGAAATAAAGTGATAATTAGGTGTGTTAATTAATTCAATAATTAATTAAATACAATAAACATGGTATGAATCCCTATTAGAATACCACTGAGTATGTATTACAACCATGCCAAACAAAACAATATAACCATGGAAAATAACCTAATTTGACACCATGCCATATTATCTATAAAAATTTCTTATGACCATTCCAACCACCACCATAAAACCATTGTATAGTCACAACCACAAATCCGGGTCAAATCCCTATAAGCAATACAATATTCTGGGTCAATGCCCTATCAGAATTATAATGTGGGACTGGGAATAGCCCACTTTCTATGATCATTACAACATGGGACTAGGCTGAGACTTCTAAATATTAGCATTAAAACATATAAGTGTGCACATTCTAGGGAAGATCCTGATATATAAGCATTACAACGTTGGAAAAAATCAATTTCATATATCACAGATACCACAATACCACAATACCATATAACAATTCTCAATGATTAATTATAAAAATTACCAATATTCTTTAATATGCCACTTGATATTTAATTCAGAACTTATTAAAAATTATATAAATAAGAAAATTCCAAAATTTAGGGATTCTATAATAAGAAATCACTCTATGTCACATGTCATGCTAAACATACTTTTAATTCCATTTTCCAATTCATTCAAAATCATGGTTCTCTCACCGCATGGGTATCCATAAGCTAAGTCATAAGACAATTGATAAAAAATGAATTCAGAGAATAGTACCCTTTATTATTTATTCAATTGGGTCACACATTTCATTGGATCAATCCCAATAATGCTTAAATATGGGAAATATCAACCATAGGGTTAGGATTTAGACCCCCTACCTTTAACCGATGATCCAATAATGCGTCCAACAACCAACACCCTTGATAAAGAAGGTGTATATGATTAAAAAGTTGTCCATAGATAAAAACTGATCAATATCAAATCCAATAACACATTTGGGAAACTGATTTCACCTTAATTGTTGGAGAAGAAGGAAGAAAAGGAATAACATGACCAGAACCACATACCATGGATTGGTCAGACATATAGATAATTTGGAAGGGTATTTGTCACCACAAAATTTCATGGAGATATCTCTAGGGTTAAGAGGAGAAGATTCATGGAAAATTATAATGAAAATCAGCCGCATAACCTTTCTAAAATAGATGGTCGGTCATTTAAATGATTTTTAATGTGATAACACATCATGAAAATGTTTTTAATGGAATTCACTAAAAACCCACTCACCTAAGATTTATTTTATTTAAACCCAAGAACAATTACACATCATGTAATCCCATTACAAGATGTGTAAATGTTTTGCAATTTATTTTCCATCACATTTACTTTTTAAAAAACCTAAAGCTCTTTTAAAGCTTCTTTACTCCCCAAGAACCCATGGGACATTTAAACTAATTTTTACATGACTCCATTAATTCATCCAAGCATAAATCCATGAACATTATGTAATTTTCCCTAACAATGAACTCCTCAGGTATACTCTATGGTCTTTCTCAATTTTACTTGCAACCCAAGGATAGATTTTTTAAATGAAAAATTATCATGATGAAAAAAAACCAGAAAGAAATAACAAACTAAAAACTTAAAGATAGACGCAACTAGAAAAAGGATAGATTTACATCCTCCCTACCTTATAACAGATTATCCCCAAGCTTCTCTAATCATATCTATGAGATCTTAATGAAAATGTTCGGATGATGTGTATTCATATTACACTCCCTCTCCCTGGTATCCCCATAAACCCTCCCATGCTTTCACTACACCAAAAAACATTATAGTCCAACCATAAAGGAATTTCTCACTATGATCCACAACCCATATCATATGATCCTCAAAATAAAACATCATCATAAAGATCGAATACTGCTACGTCTATAAAATGTAATGGGTCTGGATGATATCTTCATTGTTTCAACACATGGGAAATGTTATGAATGGAACTGTAGTGTTGAGGAAGGGCTAAACAGTGCGCCATCAAATTGAACCTTTACATTATTTCAAATGACCTAAAAAACGTGGGTTCTAGCTATCCCTATTTCATGATGCGGTGTTTCCCCAACCAAGGAGACACTCAAAGGAAACCATGTTGACCAACCGTGAATTTCATAGGTTTTCTCTGATTGTAAACATATGATTTATTCCCACACTGCATGGTCACCAACAAGTATCTGATTAGTTGAACATATTTAGATGGGTCCTTCATAAGACAAATCCCAACAAGTGCTGACTCACCTATCTCTAGCCATTTAAGTGGTGACCATAATATCCTACCATTAAAAGTCTCAAAAGGTTCCATTTGGATTGATTCATGTAAGCTACTATTATCTAAAAACTCTATGAGTGATGTATATTGCTCCCATAAAGCACAAAATTTATAACATAGGATGTTAACATATCCTATAGAACCGGGATACTCTTATCTGATTTACTATCAGTCTTAGGATGATAGGCTATGATTAAAAAACAAACAATCCTAAGGATTTATGAAGACCTTCCAGAAGAACATTATTAAATGAGGATCTATTTCTAAAAAAATCATCCAAACAATGTGAAACCGAACCACCAAATTCATGTAATTAATTCCTAGATCATCAACTATAAAGGTTTTACTAATAGGTAAGAAGTGATCTACCTTAGTTAGTCGATCCAAGAAAACCCATACATAATCATTCATATGATTCATCTCGGGTAGTCTTATCACATAATCTACCGTGGCATCATCCCATTTATACTTAGGAATGGGTACAAACTAGAAAATCATGGCTGGCCTATGGTGCTTGTCTTCCACCTACTGAAAAGTGAATCATCAATACGCACATCATGACACCTCCTTCATTTCTGACCACTAGTACTAACTACAGAGATCACAATACATCTTTGTTAAACTAGTATTCACCACCTATATTAAAGCAAGAATCTTACTCAGCAGCTCCTCAAACATGCCTCTAGGAACCTATACTTGACCATGGAAAAGAATAGAACTTCCACTACTGGGAGACTATCCAAATGGATACTCCCCACAATATAATTTTTCTATGAGAACTGATCCCTCCAGATCAGATAACTTCTGAGTATTAATCCGGTCAAAAGAATGGGTATAATAGATATTGAAGTCAGAGATAATCACCCCTGAGATTCATGATCATATAAATTCATGTATGTGAAGAGGGACATTGTCCACTACTCATAATAGGACATCAATACTACCTATACCTATTTCTTTCAGCTCAATGATTTTGAAATGATTTTTTCCTTTCAAGGTGTATAATCCAATTCAAAATTGAATCAAAACAAATAATCTACACTCCTACACAAATAAAACTTCATGTATCACTAAGAAAATATGTAATTGAGAATATTTTAATTTAGGTATACATCAAACTTCTCACACATGAGATAGTTTATCCAACATCTCAGTGAATTTCTCACTTCCAATGACTCCAGAATGTGAGTAAGGTATTTCCTCTAATGCGGTCTCAGCTGCGAGGATCCATAAGAAACCACATGATCCTCCTACAATAGAACTAATTTGAATCTAACTCGGGGTGCATTGAAATTCTTGGTATAATTTATATCTGGCATAGGTAAAGTGTGGATAGGTGCTGAGGTCATCCTACCATTCATCTCTTGAAAACATCACTTGTAAGCATCAAAAAAACATCACATGTTTCCTGGTCTACCCAGACATTGGTGTTGTCAAATGGGATAATTTTTGGCCAAAATTCCAGTAATAAATATCTAATCTGGGAAAGATATGAATTTCGAATATGTTCTTGGGATTTTATGAAGATATCACATTTTTGGATTTCTTTTGGTCCACTAAAACTCTTGTTTATTTGATAAAAAAACCCAAGAAGTGATCTTCATTAATCTAGAATCTATATTTGGTTAGCATGGTGTAAAGAAGATGCCCTCTCAATGTACTCAAGTTTGTGTTAAGAAGTTTTGAATGGTTGTTTGTTGACTAAGAGTACAATAATATTTCATTAACAAAACCTAAAACCTATTAATACAAAAAAGGATGAATGCTTATATTAATTAACTACATGAATATCACATGCACATTATTCAACCCAAATGACATCACTATGAATTCAAAAAATCCATACCTACTCCTAAAAAGAGTATGAGTGGTTTATGATGTTCTCACCCTTAACTAATAATATAAAAATTCAATTTAAACATTGGATATTATTTTATCACCCCTCAACTAATCGAAAAGATTTCCAATGTGTTGAATAGGATACCGGTTCACGACCATAATCTAGTTTAACCTCCAATAATCCACACATAAATGAAAATATCCACTTGAATTTTGGTGATTAAAACTAGATAACCCCAAGGACATGTACAAAAATAAATTATGTCTTTAGAATCTAGATCTCCTAACAAAACATTCAGCTCCTAATGCTCGGCTAGTGACATTCAGTATGGGGAGATGGAAAATGGAACTGCTCCAAGAACCAACAAGATTATAAACTCAGTCTCTCACATAGGAAATATGCTATAGAACACAATAAGGAAAACATCCAAAAAATAGTCTACAGTTGGGGGAAAATATTCTAGGTACATTCCACCATTATCTAGAGCAAGACTGGTGATCCGATTAATGAGGCAATCCAATCTGCGCTGAATTGGTCTGGTATGACCAGCTTGATGATCCCTCTCACCCTGGTGAGAATAACTAATTCCTTATAGGTATTGGAAATAAACTCTCCTCCTGTCACTATAGATATGATCATAATATAGAACTATCTGATCTATAACAATAATCAAGTTGAAACCTATCATTTCCAACAAAAATGGTTCCAAAATGAATTAATAGCCACCAATCTCTAGATAAAATTCCTTGTAATAGTTTCTATACTCTTAACACACTTCCAAAATTGTTTCAATTTCATAGAAACCATCTAATATTTCTAGATCCATCCCCAAAATGTTTCATAAAATAGAATATAGAAAAGAATTGGAAGATCATATATCAAATAAAACACAAGAAAATGTAGATTATACAAGAACCGTATCATTGATAGTAGACAGTTCAACAACGATGTGAACTAGAGTAGTCTACCTAACATGAAACTGACTAATCCCTAAACCATAGGCTCCAATATAACTACCCTGGTCTATTTCCATTTTTTGTACTTTTTCTAATGTTGTGGTGTACTACGTCCCCTACCTCGGCCAGAACAAACTGTCGAACTCTAGCCACTAGCCTACTAAGGGGTAGCTGAGCCCCTTCCCAACTCTGATGCCTGTCTTGATCCTATAACCATGGTTTAATATTTAATGTTTTCATATAACCTCTATACGTGAACCATTTTTTATAGATACATCACTCGACTCTAGGTTAAAAACATTATAGATACTTATAACCAAATATTCCACACTGATAACAATAGAACGAAATAGGATCTTGAGATCAATTTCCACCACCCTGACTACTCTACCCACTAATAATATGGTGGAAACATTTATAATCGATCATCTTTCCACTCAAAGAACAACTCCTAGATCACCTATATGAAATTGCCTAACCACTACTCAAGGCCTCACTCTATTTCCCTTCTATGGTGAGTTCTTGATTAATAACATCCTCAATTCTTATTAAATGGAAAAAAATTTACCTACATCCTGATCTCATAACAATTAACCTCCAAAAAAAAACTTTACCTAGAGATCTCATCAGCTACTAAATATGGAACAAAGTGCATCAAGTCAGTAAAAAGTCTTTCATAGTCCATCACTAAAACCCCCTACTATATTAGATGCATTAACTCATGAGATTATTCAACCCTCAAGGTGTCCGGAAGGAATTCTTCCTGAACTTCCTCTCAATATACTTCTTGGATATCTCATCATGATTCCTAGATTATTCTAGAATGTCCCCCAATGCTTGGAAGGACCATGTAGCATATACGTAACAATATTCACCTTCATATCCACTGATCTCTTGAGATGCTTAAGGATTTTATAGAATAACTCAATCCAAAACTAGGATTCTATGGCCCCCCAGCCAATTATGGAATTTTAAACTCTCTTTTCATCTTATACATTTAAGGAACAATATGAATAGGCTCTATTTCCATGGATCACATTACCCCCAGAAGGTTCCACGAAGCTGAAAATCTAGCTTCTCCTTAGGAACCACAGGAAGTTCTTGTTTAGATATATTAAGATCATGATGATTTCTACTCTCCTGATTCTCAATTAATAGATGAACAAAGTAAATGCCAATATGTAAGTACAACTGAGAGCCACTAACTCTTTGTATCTATAGAAATAGCTTACAATTATTTTAGAATGAAACAACAACTCATATCATTTATCATATAAAATAGATATATCATATCATAGTTTTACAAGCTCGTATATATCACATTCAAAAATAGACATTCCCTTGTCATGAACATTGCATGTAAAAATATCCCTATGTTCCTATTATTATGTATGTATTCTCATCTCGTGCCATACCAGGAAACAAATAAAATCAAAAGGAAAAATAACATCACAAAACAAGAACCTCACACAACATTTGAATCACCTAAGGTGAAATAACATCAACTATAAAAATAACACAACCGAAATAAAAAACCCATCCTTGTCCACTCTGATTTCCCCAAGAACAATGGTTATATACTCCAATTCATATGCTAATTACCACATTCAGAAACATCCTAGTCTCCTTTATAACATTTCTAAACAATAAGAACAAATAAAATAAAATTTTATAATTTGATGACACTTTTTATCAACCCTCCAATCCAGCACCCTCTAACATGGCCCGAATGGGCTGGTTACGAGACCTCATGTGTGCCACCTTGTACACCAGAGGCTACTATCTAGTAGTGAGGGTGTTAATAGTATATTTGGGAGACTCTACCCCTAGTATGAAGTGATGTAGTAGTATAATAAATTTATAATAAAATGGTAATAACATGAGTAAATGAATTTTATAATACAAAAATAAAATCCAAATGAATAATCCAATTAATAAATAAAGAATAAAGTCATAACGTGATGGAATGAATCTAAGTGTAATTTTGGAACAATATATGAAAAAGACTAACATATTCAAATAAAAGTCTCAAAGTCCCCTATCCCAAATCCCACACCAATCCCATCTATGAAATCCATCCCAAAAACAAATAAGAAATTGAAAACATTATCCTTTTCCCTTGTCCAAACCTGCATATTAGAAATCTTCTTAAGTGAAAAATGACCGCCTAAATAGGGTTTAGTATAACTTTGTACCTTAACCCCACTATTTTTAAACAAATCCAAACTGATAAAAAGTTTATCAAATAAATAGACAAGTTGGTGTAGTAATTAATTAAACAATTAATAAAATACACCAAAAACATCTTTAAATTATATCCCATATTATCTCTGAGCATATCTTATAACCATGCCTACGACAACCATATTACCAAGGTAAATAACCTGCATCAGCAATATTCTGGAATAACTCATAATATGTCTTACAATAGTACCTACCACCACCATATAACAATGTTATAGTGAAAAAAAAAACAATCAGAGTCAAAACCCTATAAGCATTAACATAATCCGGGGCAAATCCCTTTAAGAATTAAAAACTGGGACAAGGCATAACACGATATGTATAATCATTACAACATGGGACTAGAAGATCTTGCTCAATATCAGCATTACAACATATACATGTGAACGTTTCAAGATAGAGACCAATATATAATAATTATAACATAGAACCCAATACCTTCCATATACCATGGATATCAAAATATCACATGACAATTCTCAATGGAAAATTATGTGAATTTACATTCTTCTTTCATACGCCACTTTCAATTCAATTCAAAATTGGATAAAAATTTTATCAATAAGAAATAATAATGAATTTAAGGATTATATAATATGTAATATACCTATTTCACATGTCATGGAAAACATAATTTTATATCCATTTTTCAATTCAATTATAATCATGGTTCACTCACCCCATAGGTATCCACAATCGAGGTCAGAAGAAAAATGAAAAAAAAAATCGTTCAAATAATAATTCACATTGTTATTTATTCAATTTTGGTGCAGATTCCATTAGTGAAATCCAAATATTTTCTAAACATGGAAATTATCAAACTATAGAGTTATGATTTAGACCCCCTACCTTTAACCAATGATCCAACCATGCTCCCAATGAAAAACACCCATGAGAAAGAAGGTGCAGATCATGGAAAATTGGTTCCAAGAAAAAAAATCAATATCAAAACCAACAACTCAATTTAGAAAAATAATTTCACCATAATGGTTCGAGAAGAAGGATGAGAATGAAGAATATGACTGAAACCATATACCAGGTATTTCTCACCCAAATGGGCTGTTTGAAAGGGAATCTGACCCCCAAAAAACTAGCTATAGAGAGCCCTATGGCTGAGAGGAAAGGAGATGAATTATATTAGAATTAAAATAAAGACAATATGTTCAATGTGATTACACACCATATAATTTTTTTAATATAATTCAATGAAAACCCATTATATCATATTTTTTTGAATTGAATCCAATGAACAATTACATGATATGTAATCCCTTTACATGACATATAAATGTTTTGCACTAGATTTTTCAGCCCATTTTATTTTTAAAAACCCCAAAACATTTTTAAATATTCTCAACTCACAATTAACCCATGAAATTATAAACCCAATTATTCATAAACTCCATTAATTCATACAAAAATACATCCCTTAACATTATGTCATTTTCTCTAACAACGCTCTCCTCATGGATAATATCTGTAATATCTCATGTATCCTTTCTAACCAAAACAAGATTTATTCAAACAACATATTATCACAATGTACACACAACAAAAATAAATGATTAAATATACTTAGAGAGAGACACACATAAAAAATAAATAATCTTATAGTATTTGATGTTAGTTTGGATCCAACTATATTCCTTGTATAGGATTATGAGTCTCTAGTATGTATTGTCCCATTGGATAGTGATTTTAGGGTAGGTGAATTGTTGTTTTTCATTGTTTGGGAAATTATATTTTTTTCATGGATGTTTCCTCACATGTGCATTTACTTTTGGGTATATTTAAAGCTTTGTTTCTGGATTTGGCGTATATATCATGAAATTTTTGAAAACCCATAGAGTATTTGATAAAGGGTTTGAAATTTATATTTTTATAAAATTCATTGACAAAATTGTTTTGTTTTAAATCTTATACTTGGGAATTATTATTATTTAAAATTATATAAATTCTTTTGGTGTTATCCTACATGACCTTTTTTCTCAAACCCTACTTATTCCTATAGGTAATTGTAGACTTTTTGTTACTGGAAACATGTTAAGAAACATGCATAAATTAGTGATGTAAGTGTTATCTTTAAATTTATATTTATTTTAGGATTTTTTGGGGGTTATTCATTGTCACATGGATACTTTTTGTTAGATATTTCAGGTTTTTTCTAGTTTAGAAGGTTTGGCTATGTTGTACATTTCTTTTCATTCTAAATAGTACTATAGTTGTATGTCTTTTTCATAATATTTAGGACATGTTTCATTTTATTTATTTTATTCCATACCTTAATGGAATAGCTTATGTTATTAGTCTACTTACCCCAAGTAGGTCTCCTACATTAATTACTAAAATTATATCATTTTTGGTTTATCTATACTATTTGAATTTTATCTATGAGTTAATAAAGAATAAGAATTTATTTTTCCCTTTAAAAATATTTCATAATGCATAAAAATTGATTAATATCCACTAAAAAGTAATATATTATAACAATTAAATTTTAATACATGTAATCTTTTCCTAAAAAATTGGGTCATTGTTTCTTAGTTTGGTGCTCTGTGTTGTGGGGGATATTCAATATAGTATTTTATTAACTAATTGAAAAAGTAAAATTATAAGGTTTTACATTCTGCAATTTTAAAAAAATAATTATCCTCATAATTTTAATTTTGTGTCACTTATGATAATTAATCATGGTATTTTAATTATATTAATTAATTGATATATAATTTCTAAAAACATTTAAACCTCAATAACATAGGTAAGAATAGGAAACTCATCTAAGGATTGAGTAATAATACCCATATAACAGAATTAATTTCGATAAATTGTTCATTTTTATCCTTTCACTAATAGATGATCATAGGATAGTTTAGGATATAATATTTGACTTCCTTATTTTATACATTGATATAAGAAATATATAGTGATAGAGATAATTAATGTCAAAAAACCTATCAAATTACTATAAGTGAATAATCATAAAATTTTCTGGAATCATACTACAATAAATTTATCTTGGGATGTAATAATCATATAACTAGAGGGATTCTATGATTATCAACTTGTTTTGGGAGGTGATTTTATTTTCTTGGAGAGCTTCCATGATATTGTGGAGTGGATAGAAATAGAATCCAATAAGACAACCATAAATGAATAATATATCATAAGTGTACCTATATTATAATTTCCACCTATGTAGTCATCATCACATGGGTTATTCCTTGTTCCATTGTCCGTAATGGATATTTATTTACATTATACCCATTATCCAATAAAATTGGGAATAGATTTGAATAATTCCCAATCTTATTGAATTGGAGGCCATAGTGTTTTAGTGGATCATTAGATGGGTCCTATATACAATATATTGTATTAGATGAACTATTTTTCTATTTTTTAAAATCAAGAGTCATATGTATAATCTATAAACCCTTGAAAATTTTAATTTTTTCCTCTGAGACATTCTGTTTTTTCTTCATAACACATTCTTGGCTCGTAGGATGGTGAGTATACTTTCCTCCATGTCCATTTTCTATTATTTTTTTGGAAATATATCACTCAATTCATTGGAATGTCTAGGAGTTTTCTAATGTTACATTTTTTAATCATTACTCCTCGTAGTTGGGTGATAATAATCACATTATTATCATCACATGTTTCCATCCCATTTGGTTTCTAATTATTAGCATAAAAACAATTTTTCCACATATACCTTATTTAGCCAATTTACCATTACTCCATCCAATACATAAATAAATTAATTTTTTGAAATGAATGTACATAAATTCATAAATTCATTTAAGGAAACTATAAACCTTGAAGATAAAACTCATGGATGTCATGTATAACCTAACTTATTAATATCTATGTTTTAGTATAGGTTTTCAATGATCACATTCATATTAATTTATCATGTTTCATATTAAAAAATAAAGATTTATTTAAATAATTTATAACAGTTCAAAAAGATATTCTAAATCAATCAATGAATAACTGCTAGGCATTTCAAACTCATTGTGTAGTACAATCCACTTGTTGTGTTCCAAGATAAAAATGAGATAATACTCAACAAACTAGTTTAAGGCTTAATATCCCTTGGATTATTTACCTTAGAGTTTGTGTATACATGTTTTTATCACAAATAGGATTTAATTTCTTCTATATCGCACACATTATACTTTACCAAAAAATCTATATGTTTTATAACATTTAGGATTATCTCTAAGGAATTAAATAATATTCCCTTGTCTTAATCCAAAAAAATAACAAATCATATCACAAAGAAGTACTAAACCATGCTTCGATACAGACATATATGACCTATGAATAACTTACATAAATAATAAATCATTTTAGATGAATATTAAATACATCCTATAATAATAAACACCTAGGAACAATAATGGTTTAGTGTATTTGGATTCTATATACATAATATACTTATTTATGAATTATCAACCACATTTAATGAAAAAAATCTTATCAAATGGTACTCTTTTATACTAATTATATTTAATACCTTTCCTCATAAAATTCGGAATGAAAGAATAAGAAATGAGTGAGATTAGATTCCCAATAAGGGTGAACATATGTGATAAAACATTATGGTCATAATTGAGAATAAAATAATCTTGTGGGTGTGAGATCATAGTCACAGTCTAAGAACATAAAATTATAAAATCATACACAAATAAATATTATTCATTATTAATAAATGGAGGCATATGTATTTGATCATAACATAGTACATGAGTGATCATAACATGAGAATTTTGAATATCATAATAGTATGACCTAAACATAATGATCAAGAATAATTTTCTTCATAAAGTCCCACTACTGAGACCATCATTATAGAGTGTACATATTATCATAATATATTAGTTTCAATCTCCATTCCTTGAAAAACATGACATAGCCCCATAGTTTATGGGGATACATATAAAATATTTGAAATTTCATATCCATGGATATAAGTCTTCACATAATAAATTGGAGGGAAATGTAATTGTAGTCCCACCTATCACTTAATGTATATATTCCCATAGGGGTTTGGGTTTACTCCAAATTAAAATTTATATCATGAGATATAAAATTATTTAATTCTGCTGAGGGACATATGACTATGAAACAACCCATTACATAATTAAAACCATATATAATTGTGAATTAGGGTCATAAAAACATTTTCCCATTTATCATACCATAAATAACTAATAGTAATAAATCATATATGAATAAGAATTCCTTAAAACTTTGTCATCATAATTCATTATATGAAATAATTTTAATGAAATTATTAGAACACACCCCATGTGTAATATAAGGAAAAAAATCGATGTTGAAATAGATTAAAAACCCAATTTAAGCTTATGGGAAAAATTAATTTAAAATAAAAAACGTGAAAATTTCATTTTTAAAATGATTATATTATAATTTATTGTTTTTCCTTTAAAAATAATGATTTAACTTGATAATTTTTTTTAAAAAAATATTAAAATAGAAATTGGTTTTCATAAAAACAAATTTATAAAATAAATATTGTTTAAAAACAATTATTTACAAATACATAAAAACACTGAATACACTATTCTTGAAAACAAAATCATTTAAAATCCATTTAAAAATGATGAATTAGTTCTCAAAATCAAAATTATATTTTTGTAAAAATAGAAATATATTTAATTTTTTCTTGAAAATAATTATGAACTAAAATTATTTGGAAAACCTTTTAAATTTATATCGTGAATTTTTTATAAATAATTTTGTCCATAAGAGTAACAAGATTAATTCAGATAGAAATGATAAGAAGGGATACTTATTTCAAAAGAAAACATGTGGTAAATGTGAAGATACTATTTTCATACATTTTTAATGAAAATTAAAATTTCCAAAAGTAACCAAAATCAACTATTTTTGTATGGATATGTAAATCCAAAAAAAATTGATGTAAAGGAGGAATATTCGCAATAAAAAAATGTGTGGTTTATTTCACATATAATTGTCACATTAGGAAAATAATTTTCCAAGGAAAACAAAATTGAGAGAGGACAAGTAAAACCAAAATAATAGGTAGAGTATAAGATAATGGATATATTTTTTAATGTTGATGTTCACAAAATATGTTTCATATGTAAATTCGGTCAAAAAATTATTTATTTGAAAATTGGATCAGAAATAAACCTTTATTTATTTTGGAAACCATGGATTTAAAAACCCCTTGAAAAATATAATTTAGAACCTAATGATTTTAAAGTCAATTGAATTTTAAGTAGATATTTGAGTTTTGAGTTAGTGGCTTGGTAACTTTTTATTTGGGGTTTAGAATCAATATTATAAAATTTTGGAACCTAAAATATATGTTTTAGGACAGGAAATAGGGTTCAATGGACAAAATGTGGACTTGGTAGGGTCATCAGAGTAGTTATGGTTGCTAGTTCATCTATGGATATAGTAGATTACAAGATCACCAGAGCCTATAGATTGTAGCTAGGTGGGATTCTGTAACTATTGAATAGCCAGTGAGCTTTAAAAGTTAGCTGATGGGGGGATTAAAGCTTCAAAATGAACCTCATTCCTCTTGAATATTTATGAGGTAATCCTATATCTTCATTCCCATTTTTTCTATACACAGCCCAAGGGGTATCCCCTATCCAAACTATGTTTACCCTTGGCTTAAATATGTATTCATGGGAGTTTTTAGTGACAACACATGGAATAGGATCCTCTCAATCCACATTTTTCTTCAAATTATTATTCTCACTAATTATATTATGTTTGGGTTTAGGGGTTCTTAAATATTATACTTATGAATGTTAAAATCATATGATTCCTTTAGAACAATCAAGAATCCTAGATTGGGGATATCATGTAATGATTTACATTAATAAAATTTTACAAAATCATCAATGATATTTAATTAGATGGATTTATTTAAGGATTTATGGTTTATTTAATGAAAATTAATTATGTAAACAGATCCAGTGGTTAGGTTATTTTCTATAATTGGTACCAAGAATACTCTGTAGTCCTCCAATGATTGGGTGGTTTTAGTTCTAATTCATCATAATGATGTGGTGATTTTTCAATGAATATACATAGTTAAAATTTAATTTTTTAATTAATTATATTACATGAAATTAGTTATTTTGAGATTATTTGCATGAGTTAGGATCCTAAGAATTTGGGATTATCTTCATTGATCATGGATGAGATTAGATAGACCTCGTAGGTCTTTAACAGAGCTGTCAATCCTTAGAAAAAAACTATAATATTTCAAATAAACGTTTGGTGGTTTATGTACATGCCCTTATTATATTTATGAGTTTCATTTATGTATGTGTATTGTTGTATCACTAATGAAGCGATCAAAAATATTATTTTAAATGAATTAAATAATTGAAATATTAATTAATTATATTTAATTAAGAAATGGGTCAAATTTAAAAAATTGAAATAACTTGACTAGGATGTATAGGTTGGAAAGGCCTTGATGGACCTCAATGATGGATGGTTTTTCTCAACCACTAATGGTCAATCCCTTTGCATGGAATGTTTTTAACTATGGAAGATAGAAATTTTAAAAAAAATTGATAGTTTGGGTGAGAATAAAGACTATCTGAGACCCTGATGATTGAGATGGGTCATGACCCATATGTTGAGTGATTCCTAAGTGGCATAACCTGTATAACTGATTAGAAAGATATATATTGATATTGATTTTGAGGGATATTGTTTCCCCTTCGAATTGGTTTTTAACCTATTACTGTGATTGATAATAAGAACCCATGTGAGGGCTCCTTAGTAGTGATGTGACCTAGGGGATCTCACTGGGTTCCTCATTTACTGGATGACCCTGAGTTGAAACTTATGACTTGGATAGATATGGTATCATGTTTTAACTTGGATCGTATACTGAAATTTTATTTTTTATTGGGATTTGGTAATGATAAAGGGTGTAGGCGTTTGACCAACCCCTATATTTGTTTTTATGCATAACTTATTTAATTTTTTGTAGATGTTATGTTGAGTTCTTCTTCTTGGGAATTGGCCTATGGGCCAATTGTGATGAGATCATGTGGTGGATAATTAGTGGTAATTATTATGATCCAACCTCATGCCTTATGTGGTACTGATTTGAAAAATATCATACCTTGAAGTCACTATTAATTTCTAGTGTCACTTAAGATCTAGTTGTTGATACATGTGAAGAATGATTGGGATGATGGGATTTGAACTTGGGTCTATATGGGATTCCATAGATTCCTTGGGGAACTAGGATACTTATCTTTTATAGGATCCAACCATGTAAGAAACATGTTTTTTATTTTTTGATTACTATCATGATGATGATTCCTAGGTCATCCCTAGGATATGACTGATCAATAATTATTGTTTAACTTGTTATTGATCATAATGATAAGGATGCATAAGATATTGTAATTTGGAAATACGATCTTGAAAATATTTTTGATTCATACATTTCTTGAGGTGAATTTAATTATCCTTTACCCATTACACATACTTTAAGTTCAGAAATATTCCTAAGGTTCCTAGAATTTCCCCATTGAGGCATTTATTATGAGTGGTTGTTTATTGATCTTGGAAACAATGGATTCATGGGATATAGAATGATATGGTATTTATATTGTTGGAACAATATCCTAACATGTTTAGAAATAACATTATATTGGCCGAGGAAGGTATGGTTGATCTGGTTTACTAGTATAATGATCAGAATTTGTAAGTTTATGGCAAATGGATATGTACCATCATCAAGATGTGATAATAGATATTATGAAAATAGTATAAATAAGGTTTTTGGTTTTTCTTTTTAGTTAAATTATTTTTGTTGAGTACATCATAAGAAAATATCACGACATATATCAGTTAGCATGAGAACACATTGGTGGTTCTCTATGATTGTTATACTCACACCATGCTCAGGCTGCTATTTCACATTGGTATCCAAGAATCTATCATGTGAATATAGTAGTGAAAACTTTGGGATGAAACCTAAGACAACATAAATGAGAAAAATGATCAGTTGAGACCAGGATATCAAGATGAGGTGAGGCTTCATGTAGTTATAAATCCATTATAATTTATTTTTTTTGTACTATAATGTACATGTGGCCATCCTAGTTAGTGGGTGACTACTATTTGGTATTGTTTTTTTTTAAATTATTTCATATCATTTATCATTTATTTTGTTTATATTTACTTGTTGAACATCTATTTTATAATGATGGATGGAATTTAGTTAATTTTTCCTATTGAACACTCTAATAAAATGGGTATAACATTTCTACATCACCTCCTTATACCCTCTCTATTAGTCGATAGTATGGGGTGTTTGGGGAGGCATGCTTGAGGACTTGTCACGGACCGGTCACTCGAACTACTTGACTGGCTACATGAACAAGGTGTTACAGTGTGTTATTATATTTTTTCCTATTGTATCACTATTTTTGGATTTGTTAGATAGGATACTAAGAAATTTAGCAGGCATGTGATGAAATCCACTGTGAATCATGAACACCTTTGCTAATGGCAGTCTAGGTTTCCAGGGGTATAAAATTTATTTTCTTATTTTGTTACATTATTGTTATTCTATTTTTTTACCTAAAATGACACCCATAATGTTTGAAAATTACAGTTTATGGTTTATGTAAAATAGATATTGGCCCGTTAGAAAGAGGTCATTTATTTGTTATTGACTATTGGCCTATTGAGGTAAGAGGAGTCGCATTCATTATACCTGGCACAATGGATAAAAATGATATAGGTTTTCTAGTGTGATATTTCTCATTAAGGGTGAGGTTTTTCCATTTTAAGTGTTAAAAACTATATATATTACACTTTCCCAAACTAATACATAGTGAAATTCTCTTTTGTTAGCCCAAATTTCAGACTTATTTTTTCTTCTAATGGTACGATATATGGATCCAAGGAATGGTGCTTGATGATGAATGAGTATTCTTTTAATCAAAGGTGTAGTGACACTAGTAGACCACTAAGGTTCAAAATTCCTTAGTAGGTGACCACATTCGGTCTTCGGTGTTCTGTATTAGTTATTTAAATATCCAGTAACAACCTATATGGATTTTCCCATATTACATAGAAAGTGATTCTACTTAACTAAACCAGTTGGATATATGTTCTCACAAGAGGATGACTAAAATAATTCCATTATACCAGTGCAAACCAGGGTGAGTTTTGATTTTTCAAGGGTCTAGTATTTTGTATAGAAATTCAGTAAGAAATAGTTCCATTTCAGAATTTTAAATTTTAATGAGGTTCTGGAACTTTATTTAAATGAGGTTCTAGGGTGGGTGGATTAGAAGACAAGTTAGCACATGATGTTAATATTGGTGAAATAGGTACTTTATGATGATTTATAACCCATCATGAGACTTGGATGGGATTGATGGGGGATGTAGAGACCCATAGTTTTACTTTGAAATTATTGGATTATAGTTTGATTCCTTACAACAGAAACCTATGAGTGGGGTTAGACCAATGTTTATTGTTTTCTTATCGAGGGGAATGATTGATAAGTCATTTAGAGTTTGATACCAATGTGTGTAGGGTTCTAACTATCAAATGATGTGGGAATGGTGATTTTTAATATTCCTTATGCAATGTTGTATTATGTTCTGGTGATTTTGACATGAAACTAAGTGCAGTGAGAGCATTAGTAAACACATAAGATCTTGTAAAGACATTGGCTATTGAATAAGTGAGTGGATGATATTGACACAACTTGGGGAATGGATTGACACTCATTTTGTTAATATAATTTCTATGATGTGAGTGATCACATGTTAGTCATTGGAATAAGTGGAGTTCACAATTTTGGATTGGTGTTATAAGGGAGCTCCTTGATTGGAATGTTGACATGTTATGGGGAATGGTCTACATATTTTTTTAAAAAGACATGAGTAACGAGTCATTGGGTAAAACATTATTATCGGAGCTATTGGATAATAAGATAATTCATCTACTAACGAAACTGAAGGGACACATCAGAAGTAGAAAATTCACCTTCAAATACAGTTTAAAACCGTGGAAGTAGCCTATGGGCACCATTTTCAAAAACCATGGATTATAGAGCGATATTAATAGGTCTTACCAATTTACATGGTTTTATGGTCTATTACTACAATTTTACACAATGGAAATAGAATCTACACTCATGGGTATCCAAACATTGGAAATCGGTCTCATAGTTGTCCATTGTGGCAGTTCAGCTATAGAAATTTTTTAAAATATGGCTATAGGTGTTATTTTCATAGTGGATAACCTGGGCTATAGCCTCAATAAAGCGTGACTATAGCCCAAATAAATAATTCCCTAGTTGTATTTGATCTGTAAACCAAGCATATGGGACTTAGGCACCTAACTACTACACAATGGAGAAATTCATGTATATATATTTTTATATATATTATGAAAAGATCATGGCTATATCATAAACAACTACAGAAACAGAGCTTCTCACACTTTTTATGAGGGAATTTTTTCTATCCAGTGAAAGTGCGAGAGAGATATAGCCACAATTTTGAAAAAAAGTTGCTATAGGTGCTTGCTATATCCATAGTTTTATAGAACCATGGCTATAAGATTTGAAAATAGTGCATATATCCATGATTTTCAAAGCCGTTGATATAACCTACCTATAGCCAGGGTTTTAAAAAATATGGTTATTAGTCCATGGCTATAGACTGGTTTCCTATTAGTGAATGTTTTGTACTTGATAAATTGTTTAATTATGAATTAGTGGGTGAACCTATTTGAGCTCAGGGATGAGGAGTTTTGATGCAACCCTGTAGATGGTGTTTATTGTGTTAAGATTCATCGTTAAAAATGGAACAGGTGTGGTGGTACAGCTGATTTCAATGATTTATGAGGGTGATCCCTAGGTTAAAATGTGAATAGCTTGAGATGAGTGACATTTGAGGGATGAATATTAATAAATGTTTTGGGTCAATTATAGGAATACAAGGACATTAATTGAATAGTTTTTTGACAACACTCTTGTATGAGATAGTTTTTCCCCATCTAGTAATCATGTCAAGGGATGGAAAGAGTGTGGGAAGTAGTGGATGATATTTTGATCTAATGAAGACACAACTAAGAAATAATATAGTGTGGTTTGTGAAATTGGTGAGGGTGATATGAACCTCATGCTATAGGGATTATAGATGTGTGAAACTGGACATTATAATTTTATTGGGGAATTTTAATAACTGGGAGAATATGGATTTGAGTACGTTTGGATTATGTAGATAATTTCATAGATGATTTGAGAGTTAATATCAAGTGATGTCTTATAATTTAAATCAGGACCTGGGTGGTTTTGAGGTGACCTGAACTTGGTTGGGTGTGTGGTGTGATTGTGCTCATGGTATGTAATAATGGCAGAAATTTATCGTGGATAGTTCAAACATGGAACATCATCTGTAGTTGGGTACCTCATTTAGTGATTATTTATGGGAAATCATTGGATATTTTTTTAATGACTCTTGATAGGTAGTTTATAACATTTCACTCTTGGGGGCCGAGTGTCTCCACAAAGGGTCAACCTGGGGAGTTCCAAATTGTGTTTCCTTCATAATATGGAATTTGGTGATCCAAAAATGTATCAGGTATGTCATTTTTATGTGATTGGAATGTTCAAAAAACATACATATCTTTTTATGGAGAAGTCATCATGCTCATGTTTTTCTCAGAAGAGAGGTGATTGTCCATTTGTTTTGGATTTTTAGAAAAAAGTAAACAATCACATTGTATGAGAAGTTTTGAGAATATTTTGTGTTGGCATAGTAGATATTGCACTAAATGAATTTTCGGAATGTTGGTATGGATTTATAATAGCCAAATATAATTACATACGTGATAAAGCACTTAAAATGGATGTTTTTAGATAAGTCCCATGGTGGGGATCACCCTAAGAAAAAAATTAGTAATGGAGGGAAAATGTGGTCATGTATCGACATGGAAATGTTTTATGGATCACTATCTCAATGTTTCATTAAATGGTTAATGTTATTGGATTTTGGTTCAGGGTATTAATTTCATTGAATTGGATATTTCACTATATGAGTGTGTTTAATGTTTCAATAATTAAATAAGCCACTTGGTAATGAAGAGAATAACTCAACAGGTTGATAAAGATTCTGAGGTGCTCGAAGCTTCTTTATAAGAATGATACATGTTATAATAGGGAGACTATATGACCTTGTATCTATATGAGCCATTTAAATTTAAGGGTATCTTTGTTTTTTTGAATTAGTGTCCAAAAATATTTTTTTAAGGATTTAAATTTGTGTTATGAAAGAATGGATGCATGAAATATATGTTTTCTAGTATGAAATGGGGTTAGAGGGATTTCATGGAGTGATGACAGGGCCCTGGGAGTGGTTGATGTTGCTGTTATATCATTGGTAGCACTAGGACATCAACCTTTTAGTGGATGAAGAAAGTATCTGGTGGGATACTCATACCATTAAATAGATATTTCTTTATACATGAAACCCCAAGGGATTATTAATGGGAAAAAATATCCCTTCTTCTCCCATAAACATTGAAGGGGGGTATCCCCCTCTCCCAACCAATTTTTCTCCATGAGACATATGGGGTATTCCCCACATTCATTGGTCTCCCCTTGGATTAGGGTTGTTTTATTATGATTTTTGTCCAAGAATTTGGGTGTGGGGTCCACTGATAAAACCAATGTCTTCACCTTATTATTCTCTGTAATTTAGAGATTTTTTTGTTGAGTGATTTTTGATAACTTCAACAGAGAACAATTAAATCATCTGAATCCTTCAAATTTTTTTTGAAAGAAATCTAGAGGATGTTTGATAATGAAGCCCATTTGTCTATGTTCATTGAATCCTGAATGGTACAAAGTTCCATGTAATTATTTGAGGTTTTATAGTAAATTAAAATTAAATTAATTATGGAAATAGATCCACAACATTTGGGTTTGGCTCAGATTTTCATCAGGGTTCTACCATGGGCCTCCCATAGCTGGTTGGTTTTGGTACTGGTGTGACACAACAGTGTGGTGGGTTTTCTCCAGATACGACTTGTATAAATTAAATTATTTAATTAATTTTATTTGATATAATTAATCATTCTAATATTATTTAATTGATTTAGGAGCTCAAGATTTTGGGATGATATCAGTTGAACAGGGATGATTTTTGATAGACCTTAGTAGGACATGGTAGGGTTTCTAACCCACAAAAATAAATTTGAAATATTAAAATAAAATTTATGTGATCTGTGTACATTTTCTGTGGTATGTACTCTTTTGTATTCACTATTGTGGATTTATTTCTCACATATTAGCTGATTTATATGTTAGTATTATATGAACTATGTCATTGAAATATTAAATAATTTATTTTAATTAGTTTATTATTTTTATTAGTTAAAACTCTTTTACTGGGATTCATTAGGGACATGACACTAATTGACCTTTGTACTTGCTGGTTTGTCTTAGCCAACAATATCTGTAGCCTTGAATTAGAATGTGTTTAGTCTAGGAGGATAGACGTTGGACTATGGTTCATGGGTTCGGTGAGAATATTGACCTTATGAGACTCTATGAACTGAGGGGGGTTGTGATACATATCTTGAGTAATTCCTACATGACATACCCTACATAGCTGATGAGGTTGCAATGTCTTGATAGTGATTCTAAGGAATGTATTATCTCCCCATGCATCCACTATTGACATAGGGCCTAGATCAAGACCAAGAGACAAGGTAATAGTTACACTCTTGTTATTTGAATTAGGGGACCCCAGTGGGTTCTCTATTGAATAAATGAACCATAATGAGAATGTATGGTTTGGGTAAAGATTATAACGTGTTTGACCTTAGATCCCACAATGGGACTTTTATACTATATGTAGATGTGGTTATGATTATTATTTTAGGCATTTGACTTACAATATCTTGTATTTATTTTTTTACTTAGTTATTTTGATAAAGATATTGTGGATATACATGCTTCATGAGACTCAACATATGGGCTGAAAGTGATGTGATTGTACTTTCAATGCCCAAAGGTGCTTCCTAGGTTCCATAATTATTCCATAGGTTGCACTTATACAAGACTACCTGGACCATGAAGTCACTATGGAATCACAGTGCTTCCAAGGATCTTACTACTAAGAAACATGAATAATTCCCTTGATTAAGAGTTTTGACCTCAAGTATTTATGGGATTCTCTTGTTGCATTGGGTCCCTTAGATTACTATCATATATTGGATCCTACCATGTATCCTAGTGGAATTATTTTATTTTGATATATATAAGATTATGATTCCATGTTTATCCCAATGATCTGGTTGTCCAAGCCTAATGATTTTATTTTTTCTACCTCAAGGTTCCTAAGGTTCATGAGATTCATCTATTTTAAACGGTGATTTGGGTGATTTTTATTATTCAATAATTTTCTGAGATGATGTAAATTGACCTCAAGGAATTATGTATAGATTTTTTGGATAGATTCCTAGGATTTTTGGGATCTATCCATTTAAATATTTATTAGGAGCTATTGTTTGTTGACCCCTGGGTTAAACCATTATTCATTATTTATATGGTTGGAACAGTATCATGATACATTCAAATACACCATGGAACATTCCAAATAAAGGTTTATCAATTAGGGTCATGGTCCTAAGGATCAAAAATGGTATTATTATGGTACATTGGTAGTCAAAATAATCTGGACATGCTCATATATATTCCAGTATCAGGCCAAAGATGGTATTGTTGGTTTATTTTTTTTATTTGTTCACTATATTACATATTTATACTGATCATGTAACATTCACATATTATTGAATATAATAGTAGGTATAGTACAACGTTGACATTTCTTTACGGATTTTTATACTCGCCCATTGTTTTGGACCACATTTTGTAATGGTACCTAAGAAATTGTTAGGTGATTACTGTAGGCGCACGTTTGGGATGAGGCCTATGATTTGATGATCGAGAAGATGTCTCAGATTAAGCCAGGAGATTGGGATGAGGTTATGCTTAGGGTATTCATAGTTCATGTTTATTTGTATTCTTTTATGGTATTTATACGGGACTATCCTAGTGTGCGGTTGACTATTATTTGTCTTGGATGTCAATGCCTTTATTATTATCATTTATTATTATTTTTTTATATTTATTACTTGTGCTTCCAATTTATCAAGAATGATTAAATTTGTTTATGTTGTTTTTAAAAACTCACATTGATATCAGGGGTATAAACTCCCCATGGGGCTTCCTTACCCCCCACATATCTTCAGAAACCATTGTATTTTTGGGTGGTGACATTAGGTATTTTGGTGGACAATGCAGCGACACTAGTGAGTGGCCTCTAGAGAAGGGTGCAATAGATAAATCAAGATGGATTTTTGAATCCCATGAATTTCATATTTTTTATATTTAAAGATATCTAAGGGTAGTACATAATTAACCATTAAAAATGTTATGGATATTAGTCTTATCTTAATGAAGTGAATTTGAGATTAAGAATACCTTACCATTAATCTTGTCTTTTAGGAATATTAATTTAACTTGTTGAGATTATTAATCATCTTTTATAAGATCTATTAGATATTGTGGAACTATGTATTATTCTTGAAAAAATGGGCTACCAAAAGAGGAAAAGAATGTCAAGGGAGGTAAACTGGGTTGAGGTTTCATATAATTTCAAATAGAGTTTTGTCTTTATGTGTGTGATAGTGAGAATCTTTTATTGGTTAAAAGAGGGATTGCTCATTATAATTGAATGGTAAGGGAGGGGTGAGAATGGTATATACTGAGTTAGTGGTGAGTTAGATGAATAAAAATCAATGATACATGTTGGTAGGAATTTTATACCTAAAAAGGACTTCAAAATGTTTTTTGTTGAAGTATTTTTTGTAAAATATAAGTGAATATATGTTTTTCATTTTTTTCAATTATTAACCTAGATTAAATATTAATAATGTTAATTATATATTTATATAAAAATATATTATTACACCTCTTACTGCATTTTGATATGATGATTCCAAATTTTTATTCCATTTATTCTAATTCAATCACTAAATATAGAAAAATTTATTTTTAAATTGAAATATGTAATATATAGAGAAAATTATTTTGTAGAAAATGTTCTTTTAAAATATCATGTGTGTTCATTTTAATTTCATCTCAGGGTATAATTAATTTAGTGTTAAATTATATGATTTTATATCAATGTAATATTTTTGATTCATTTTTTGGAAGATATTAAGTTAAATGACATTAATAATAATGTCACAAACACATTTTAAAAAAATTATTAAAAATTACCATTATTATAATTATGTTTATAATTAAATTTCAATTATTATATGTTTTTAATATATAAAAATAAGTGTTTTATAATTAATTAAATTGAAAATTTTATTTAAAATATATATCAATTTATTCAATTAAATTTATATATGAGTTAAAATTTAATTTCGATGTATATGTACATAATGCCTAAAAATTTTTAATGAAAAAATATATATTCCAAGATTAAATTAATTTGTTACCTTTTGAGAAACAAATATTGGATTTTTTTAAACTTATTTCATTATATATATTATCAATAAAATTTATTAAAGTCATTATTTAACCACATTATAAACAAAATCATAGAATACTAGAATGAAATTTTTAGCAAAATCTATTTTTATTCCTAAACTGACTTCATTAGTTATTTAGCTATACTAATAAAATTTTATTAATTTATTAATATTGAAAATTATTTTTTCTATATATATTTTATAATATGGATACCTATATTTATATTCACTTACTTAATGACTATATTATAAATATCTCGTTTTGATACTAAACATTTTCTCTTAATAAAATGTGTCAATATTTCATTTTTGTTCAATTTTGCGCATGGAGGAAGATATGAAACATTTAATTTTATTAATTTGAAGCATATTTTATAATATTGTGGTGTAAACCATTTATTGATGGAGCCTACACCTAGTAGGAGGTCCATGAACCCATTTTCCAACATATTATTTGGTCGGGTGATATAAATGGAGCCCACTTCCAGTCATTGGAGTTGAAGGGTATATGTACCGATTACACTAGCTTTAGATACCTCTATTATTCAATAAAATCAGGTATCCACCTATATCCTAATCCAATCAGATTTAGGAAAAGCTCATTTGTAATATGTTATATTACATGGGGATGGTATCACTGATTTACACATGATGAAGACCCTCGTTTTCGAGAGAATGAATGATTATAAATTCTATAAGGGCCCTATGAGTTATGGAGTATAAATGAGATTCACATATATCATGGTAATTCATGATTGAATAAGGGGAAATATAAAATAATAATAAATCTCATTATGTATGACTGATGTATGTGAGAGATTCTTCAGTTTTTGGGGTTTCTATCATGGTGAAAGAAATATATAAGTATCATTTTGGTTCTTCATGAATGGGATATAATGAATCCAAACACTAAAAAAATTACAACATTCCAAATGTTTTAACATGTACCTTAATGACCCTATATATCATATATAATACTTTCTATTTGTAATGTAGGGAGAGGGTCAGTCCCCTTTAGGAAGAGTGACTCAAGAAATACTTCCTTTGGGAATGTATTCTTGAATAATTTACATAATAACGTGATTTATGAAGTGTTCAATTAATGAATATTTTGTGAAAAAAAATAATTCACAAATTTTGTATTGATCTTTGTTAGGTTTCAAATTTTCTATTTTACAGAAATTTGATTCAAAAGGGGGATTCATCATTGAAAACATGAGTCTCAAGATTACAAAATAAGAAATTCATCTATATTATTCTCCCTATATAAATATCAATTCAAAATAGTGTTATGGCCTTTAAAAATGGTCCTTAAAAGTCATTACCAAAAAATAAGGGACCATGTGTTGTTTTGTGATGGAAATTTTCAATGGAAATAGAAGATAGAGATAGAATATGGGATTAAAACCAGATGATCTGAAAAAATAAGAAATATATTCACAGGAGACACAAAAAAAAACGTATACCCAAAAATTGATTATCCTTCGTTGATGATTAAAAATTTCAACCATTTCACCATAAAAACATCACTTCATGAGAAGGCATAATGATTTAGGAATAAGGAATTACTTCACAAAGGATGAATCCCTTCATTGGGGAATAATTTCTTTATGAAATTTTTGGTGATTAATGAATGGATTTAGTTTTTATGATATTTTTTTATTATTTTTCATATAATTTTCATTTTTGAATTTTCTTTCATTACGAATTGAAACCCAAATTAAAATAACCAAAAATTTAATCCAGCAGTTAATTTAGGCTTCACAAGCTATCAAATCAATGAATACAATGAAATATATGGTCCTGTATATCAGATATTCCCATAGAAAGGGTTTTATTAGGTAAAAGTTTTTATGGAATACCCTCAACATGGATTTTATGGTATTGACCCCCTCTTATTAAAATTCATTTGAAGTCTATAACCTAATATTGGATAGAGGTTATCACTGCTACCTCATCACACTGAGTATCATTTTTTATGATTTTGCATCTATTGGTGTGTGATCCATTTAGCGACACATGTAAATTTTATCTTCCACTTATTTAGTATGGGTGATACTATTATCCAAAACATTACATTTGTTTTCTGAGTGAGGATCATGTCATTGATTCGGTGGTATAGTGTGTGTCATGAATTTTTAGTTCCAACATCTGTAAAATTATATTATATTAATTATTTAATTCCAAAATTCTATTCCTCAAGTTCCTTTAATCTTATTTTTAATTTCAACCTAAAATTAAATCCACATCTTAAACATTTCTCAACTACCCCTTTTAATACCTTGACTCTCCATGAGTACATTTTGTTCTCAAAACACACCTAATATTCAATGAGTTTGGAAAATAATGAAGGAATATTCATTTATGTAGTGAAAATATCCCTTGTCACTAAATATATATATTTTTACATTCAAATCGGTAATTATTTATATAATTTACCATATTTAAAAAAAAATCTAAATTTTATCAGGTTTTTATAAGATAAATTTGTAATTATATGTTACATGTTCCTTTTCCCATTACCCATTCTATACTTCCCTTGTGTAGTCTATTTCTTCCACCTTCTTGGAAGGATTCATTCTATTATTATCACCACATTAATTATTAGTCATTATAATATATAATATGTGTAAATATTCCATTTTTTTATGTTTAATATCTTATAATTATGAAATTAATATTCACATTACTTCTATAATGATTTCTTTTATAACCAATTTAAGTCACTAAAAACCATTGAGCTGTAAAAAATTATTTTTAATCCAAGTAAAATCAACACATAATATTAATCATGGGAGTAAATAAATCATTGATATATCAAGGGTGTTTAATTTAACTATTTTCTTGTGTTTTTTAAACATGTTACTCATAGACACTGAACGAAGGCTAAAACCATGGTATCAAAATGACCATGTAATTGTTGAAAACTCTATCACCAGATGAAATATGTAGTGAATAAAATAAATAAGAATAGTAAAAAACTAAATAAATAATATAAAATGAGATAAATAATTATAAATAATATTTAATAGTAAATTTTTAACAAGTAAAATTTCATATAGAAGAATTTAAATGCCATATAACCTTATCAAAATCAATATAAGAGTAATCTCTCTCAATTATCACTATTTATATTTAAATTTTTTGTTATTCTTTTATCCATTATATATTATATCCTATTTATGAATATTATTCAATGTTATTATTATTTTCTATAGAAATTTATTCTTTTCAACTATATATTCTCCTTTGAGAAAATCATTTTAAGAAGACTTATACCTTCTGACCTGAAAATTTCTCTCTTTTTTCTTCTTCCATGGTATTTATATTTAATTTATATATTTATACCTTAAATTATTTATGTACATACATTAGGTTGAATGAACCCATTCTCTTGGGGGGAGTGTTGATGATAGGGTTGTTTAAATCATTGGTAATTTACACATTTTTAATCATTAAATATTAAAAATTTCAATAAGTTGATATTTCACACATTATTCAGCTCTAGATTTCATGAAAACACTTTTTGAAGAATGAAAAAAATAATTCACAAAAATATTTGATAAAATGATTCACCTATAATATGGATGACTCTATCTCTAGTTAATGGTGGTTGTTATCCAATACACACATAACCTCTCATTTATTATCAAGATGAATATCAGGAAAGGGTATATCAATGAACATACACTCCCTGAACCGAACAATTTTAGCATAAATTCCAACATAATTTTTTTAGGATCAGACATTGATGATCCCATCACCTTGAAATAAAATAATCAACTATATCCTCTTGAATAAGAATCAATAATAAAACCCAAAAAACTTTTGGACTGAATAATGTATGATCATCTTCATGAGTGTGGGGCCTTAAAAATTATTATATAAGGGAATCAAAATATTCCATCTCTATGATATAGGGATATCATAGGATGGGATTATTAATGTTATTTAATTCTAGGAGAGTTCAATATAAATGAATTCTGTATCTCCGTATTCTTATCTTTTTTGTATTCAACTCAAAAGATAATATCTCATAGTAGTACCAGTTCTCTATGTTCTTTGATACACTCTGTATGTAGGATAGAATAAACCTCAAGTCTCTCTATTCTCGATGTTAATTTATTATAATTCTTATATTCTTATATATTTAGTATCTCATATGGATGTTTTTTATACATTTAATATGAAATCCCTTCAATATACATATTTAAATTCTCTATCATTCAGAATCATAAAATTCATTTAATCAATTATATATAATGTCTCCATAAGAAATTTTATTTAATATCTATGTGATATCCATAAATAACACAAATTTATATTTATATAATATAAATTATAACTTATCACTGAAATATTCATGATAACATTAAATGATATTGCTATGGAGTGAATGAAATTATCACGACACATGGTTCTTTTAAAATTTTCAAGGTTGTGTCATGGATGTTCTTATCACTACATAAAACAATCTATTATCTATATCCTTGAATGTTCCTATCTTTTATGGAATGGCATGATGATGTCAATATATATTAAAACATTTAATTCATAATGCATCATGGCATGTCATTTTCATTGTGACAATATTATATATTAATTAACAAAAGATTCATTATGTTTATCATTCATATATTACCTTATTGTTTTATATTCTTTATTAAGGATCATAAAATGTTCTTCTTCTTCATTATTAATTATTGAAACTAGTCCTGGATTAATACCAAAATAATCGTTATGATTATGAGTTTAAGAAATATAAAATATCATCATATTTGATACTTCATAATTCATGTATACTTTAAAAGTGAAAACCCATATATAGGAAATATCATATATACTATAGTGGTGAAAATCATTTAATTTCTCTATTTTTCACATTAGAATAATCATACGAATAATAACATGATTATATGTTATCCATACATATAATTTGAAAACCTATTAAATATGAATTTTACATATATAATAGTTATAAAAGATATTACATTTCATAGGAAAACTTCCATAGTCTTTTTTAAAATTTACAATTCGGGAAGCTCATGATGCATATTCTTTTAAGGAACCCTTATATATCTCAATGTAGACAAGTATGTTTCTAATATCAGATAAGTAATGTAGTATTACTATTATGAATGAGTAAGTAAAAATTATGTATTGTAGTGACAGACCATAATTTTCTAAATCTTCACTTGTCTGAAGGATTTTAAATATCTGTATAATATCTTTCATATTTTCAAAACTCTTAAGCATTACTTGAATAATATTTCTTTACAAAATTGGGAATTATAGATTGTAATTTTTTATAAACTTTGTAATATATATTATATATTCATAAAATGGAATTACATATCATAGTGTAATACTCGAAGAGATTTTCCAAAATTATAGATTTTGAGGGATACATTATTATCATGTAATTTGTGAGATTTACAATAAATTATAACCTATAATTTCAAAACATTCTCTAAAAAATAAAAAATAATATCACGACACAAAAATTTATTTGAATAAATTTTAATGATATTCAATTATCAATAAAAAATTCCAAATATTATTCAAAACATTAATAATCCAGAGCTTATTTTTATTGATCTTACTCAACTTCAACTGGATTTTGATCCTCATCAAATATCAACTGTGTTTCTTTATCATGTATCATAGGTCATCACTATATGATTATACATATCAAGGGACATAATAAAATAACTTTCTCAATTTCATAAAATATATAATTTCCAGTAATCATCATACTTTAAGAAACTGTTCAAAAAACAAGTATCATTGCCAATGATGAATAGATATCTAATAAAATATACAATAGAAGAGTCTAACTTCCTTTTTCCATTGATTAAAAAGAATAACTAACCTCCCATATTTATGGATATCCATTAATCCATATGTAATTTAATATACTCAACATATAATGACAACATTACTTGTAACTTCATTCCTTATCATTATTAACATGATTGGGTACATCACTCTCTTTAAAATATACTTTTCATAGTAAAAATTAACATTATGATATTTTAAATCAGGATTGTTAAATATATTATTTTTGAATGAAAAATATAACTAAACCCTATATGAGAACAATAATATCACCCTTTTTATTTTTTATGAATACTAATATAAAAAATCACAACATTATGTCTCTATTCATTTTATACTCTCTCCCCCTTATTAGAAATAAAAAAACATTTATTAAAATTGGGACATATCATTTAAATTTTAGAATCATTCATTGAATTATCATATTATATTTTAATTTTAGAAATTATTACAGTAGGAAAAAAGAGATACAAATTTAGAAAAAAAATCTATCCATGAGCAAACCAAAATATGATACCAATAAAAAAAATATTTTCCCTTGGTCATTTAAAATTTATTTTCTATATAATAAAACTATTGAATATATTCTTATGATGTTTTCATCTATAATATATATAATAATCATTATAAACAAACTCAAAACATTGAAAAAACTATCATGCGTGTCTATAGAAATTATCCATTTAATTTCAGAAATTATGATTATGTTAATGTAATTTATTAATATAATTTCCAATATAAATTAATAATTTATACCTTCAAAATAAATATGAGGTAATTTGAAAACATAAATCTCAAATGAAATTTTTTCAATAATTCTCCATAATTTCCATATTTTAAGGAAATATTAGTTTTTGGTATATTTCTCAAACGCCCCCACAAGGGATACACTTTTTCTTCACATTACAATGGTTAATCTCTTTATCAAAAATAACCCTAAGGATACTATATTTTTAAATTAACCTATGACTGAGACTTTTAATATATTCTCTAGATTTAGTATCATAATTATCTCATCATTTATTCTCCCAAATATATATATTATATTTAATTCCGTAAAAATAAATAACTAAAACAAAGGATAAAGAATACAGTGGTTCTTTAATTCTATTTAGTAAGAGAAAAAATGTTAATATTTTCATCTATTCTAAGATTATCATTCCATTTTAGACTTATTTTTAAGGTACCCCTTCATTTATAAACATCATATCTTATAGGAAATGATTTCTAAAAGAAGTACATTTTATTTTATAGTATAATTTCTTATTTTAATGTATTGAGAAAGAATGTGTATATATTCATTATTTATTTATTTTTATTAAGCATCTATTATTTAAGTATTTGGAAAATAAAACAATCCTTTGAGACTTAACCAGCTTGATTACACCTCCTAGATGACATCAAATAGATTCTTCGGTAATCATTTTGAGAAAATTATATTGAAATTAAACTTCTTCGTATGGAATTTATTTTATTCTTTTTTAAACTTTCACTTTATTGTGATTTATATAAATTTAATTCCATGATCAATTAAGATGGTTATAGTTTCAAATATTTTCTAGGGATATACATATATTAATTGAAACATGCACATAGTCTCTTAGAAATTATGTTATTGAGATCAGTTATTCTATTCCTTTACTGAAATAATTAAGCTTTTCTCACTATCTTATATTTAATAAAACAATCAATCATGGTCTCTTTTCAATGAAAAATGATATTTTTACATCTTAAACAATAAAATATTCTCTTCCACATTTTTTGAAACATTATTTTTTATTTCTTAGAACTAATTTGGATAAAATAAATTTTCATGTTACCCAATGAAATATTACCATCTATGATCAATTAAATTTCCCCATAATTTGTTATATTGTCTTTACTATTTTTGTGAAATTAATTGTTCATTTTTATCAAAATTATTCTCCATTGTGACCTACCGCATTTAATTTTACAATTAATTTTTTCATGCTTCTAAACATGAGTGAAATTAATAATTTTTAAACCTTATTCTCTGTACAACGATTAATTTAAGCCTTGTTATCCTTTCATAGGGAATTTTATTTTCCCTCATGATTTAAAATATTATGCTAGAAGTACATATCCATGTACCTATATTTTAAAAAACATCAAATTTATCAGACAAAAATTATTCTTTTCTCTTGAACTACAATATATCAATAATTGATTGATAATTATTATTTAGATTTTTTATTATTTTGATAGTGTTTACTTAGGGAATACCTATACTATATTTTTTATAACTATTATAGATATTTGGGTCTATTCATCACTAATTTTATTCTTCTATATTTTTATAATTTTTTAATTTCATCCTGTAATTTCTTGAAAATAGATTTAGAAAAATCAATATTTTATCAAGTGGATGGTGAATGTATCTATTTTCCTATGTTTATTTTATAAGAGGGTGAATTTGGAAATTATTTCTAATGATTAAAGGTATTATAACATAAGTATTATCCTTATATGTTCTTATTGAAGCTGTTATTTGCTTAATAACCTGTGAGGATATAACATTTCTTACCACTAGATTTTTTAATTTAACATACATCCAAAATACATATTGTTAAGGATATTTTTCTCTTGATAAACTAATATCACATATTATTCAAGAAATATTTTTAACATTATAATCATTTTTCTATTTTTCATATTACATGGAAGTTTCAAGATTCTTAATCTTATCGGATTTCATCCCTAATTGAGTGTCATTGGAAAAAATTAAATCTTATAATGCATGTATTTTTTATAATATAACTTTCAAATATTATTCCTTTGATTAGAATAAATTGATACCGTTATTATCACATATGTATCATTTTCATTCAAGATCCTCTTGGATTCCCAATTTAACACCTACTTGTTCAGAATGTTATACACATATCAACACTTTTTTATCCATATCATGATTCATCCCGCCACACTCATTTTCATGATTCGTGATATGTTCTTATGTAATTATACAATACCAATAAAAAAATATATGTTTATTATGGGAAACTATTTATTATATCCGTTAAATTTAAAGCTGATTCATCTTTTGAATCCTTATATATGTGATCTTCTCCACATGTGTTGGATTATTATAGAGGGAATTATTGACAAGGAATTTTAGTTACCACTTTTCCATGAAATATATTTGAATCCATTGAGGTAAAATTTTTATCCATATCATTGGTTATTGATTCTTTCAATACTTCATATTCTTTTTCCACTAAAGATTTAATTTCATATTGATTGTAGTATGTGGAAGTTGAAACTTATTACTTTTTTCCAAAGAGGGATCCCTTCATCATCATTTTCAAATATTTTATTCTTATATTCTTTAGAGTTTAAAAAAAGATAGTGTTCTGATTAGGAATTTATATATATTCTATAATACTACAAATTACATTGAATTGAATAACTGAAAATAAAAACTATAATTTTTTTAATATTTTATATTACTGCGAATACAATTAGTTTTGGGATCCAATATCTGATTGAATCTATTATTCCACTAGGATCATCACAAACACATAATTGATTGAATTTGAATTAGTGTGAGTGACTTATTTCCAATGAAATACTTTCCCATATATAGATATATATTAGTTTAATGGGTCACACATTATTCCTTGACATTTGGTTTTCATGAAAGTACATTGAATTGGAAATAAAAATAATTAGCCCAAAAATGATTTTATAAAGAGGTTTTCTTATAGTGTTGATGAATACATCCCTAATTTTTAGTGGTTTTTGTCCACTAGACACACATATTCTGTTATATTATCAAAAATGAATATTAGAAAATGGTATATCATTGAACATGTATTTCTTACCATAATTATGTATAAAAAATACCAACCTTTTTATTGTGGGTTTTAAAACTAACTATTATTTCACCTAGAAATTATAAATTCAAATGTATCATTTCAAACAATGATCAACATTAAAACCCAATTCACTTTTTCACTAAAAAATAATTGTTCTTTTGTACCAATTTACAACAATATCAAGGGTTGACTATAAGATTATGGTGTAAGGGAAATGTAATCATAAGTCATTTTAATATATAGATATAATTTTATAGGTTTCATTGTTTTATTCAATTATTTTTATTTTTAGTTGTAGGGATATTTTATTCTCTCTGTTATCCTCCTCTTCTTCTACAACACAAAATATAATCTCTAACTACAACATTAGTTCTCTATATTATATGAAAAATGGATTTTGTAAGATAGACACATTTTCAAGTCTTTATATTTTTAATTATATATTATTCTTATTCAAATGTTCTTATATAATAATTATCTCACCTGTATATTGTTTTGGTATATATAATATTATATCCCTTCATTATCGTAATATCAATTCTCCATCATTCCTTGTCATCAAAATACATTCAACTGATGGCATATAATATCTTTATATGACATAGTATTTAATCACCAGGTAATATCTAAAAAATTTCAAAACATTCACCTTCCATAATATTTTCAATCACTTAATTGACACATATATATGATATCATGAATAGACTATAACACCCTAATTTTTTTTGGTGAGATTTCATTAAAAAATATATGTATTTAATAGCTTGCACTTCTTTCAACACTCAGTTCAAACACACCATGATCAATTATACCATAGCTATTAACATAGAAAGAGTTAATAGTGTTAACCAAATTATATACAATATAATGCCTAAAATAACTTTTTTTGTTCTCTATATAGGATATATGATCAAATCAAATAAAACCTTTATTTTCTGAAAACGCGGTTTTAATGCCTTTTGATGGAGCACCAGTTTTAAATACAGTTTTGACTGATTCATATATTCTATTTGAAAAAAATAATTTTATTATTTGGATATAGGACATTAAAAATTACTTTGGTTTATTTTTTTTGTATTTTTCTAAAAAAAATTATATTATAGTGAGTAGTGAGAAACACTGCATTTTAATTAAAAACATTTTTTTTGTCTAATTTATTTTTATTGTTTGATTATAATTTTAATTGATTTTAACGCATAATTAGATTATTTTATATCTAAAAAATCAATATAGGTCACTGGAATCAACATAATATTTAACTTAGATATAAAAACATTTTAAACTTTTGAATGTTTCACTTTAAAAAACCCGCTCTTTTGTTTTGTCTGCAGAAATAATTTTAAATATAATTTTCCAAATTATGTGATTTTTATTTGGTTAAATTGATTACATATTTCAAATAATAATTTAAAAAATAGGTTATATGGCCAATATAATATATATATATATATAATTCTCTATGTTAAATAAAATCATTTACCATTTTATAGGTAAAATTGTGACAATAGTTAATGTTAAAAGGTAAAAGCTTAACATACCTATAAATTACAAAATTTAATGGAAGGTTGATGTGTGGATTGATCCAAATTTTCCAAAAAACATTAATTTAATGTCTAATTCGTTCAAATTAATGCCACCTCAATGTATTATCTTTATATATAAAATAATCAATAATTTAATCATTGTAACCCACCTCTCATAAAGTATAAATACCACCCCTGACCTCACCATTTCGACCCCAAAAACCTTTTAGATCCTCAAATATTTGAGAAAACCTCTCATCCAAACTGTACACATGTTCACATAAAGATGGTCTCTCAAAAATTCCAAAACCAAAGGTCCTTAAGGGTATTTCAAGGAGGTGATATTCATGAGGTAATTTTCTTAAAGTAAATCTCTTAATTTATTTCCATTATATACTTTATTTTCACCTAATTTTTCCAAAAATGCATTATAAATATAGAATCATGTATACACTAGAGTGTTATGTTTATTATGAAATATATCATATCCATGCAATTTCTCACCTCCTCTTATTAAATGAAAATAAATTCTTGTCCAAGTTATAAATGTTAATCGACTCAGTGAATAATTTTTTAGTTCTTTTTTTATTACCAACATAATGGATGATCTTAAAACTTTTTTTTCTGGTTAAATTATATTTTAATATTTGTATCATAATATATTTCAAATTCTATAAATTTTATATTATTCATACCATCATGATTTCAATATTGTGGATATATGATAACATCATTTGTGCAAGGGTGGACCACTACCCCCTCAAAATGATGTGATTCATTCATGCTATACATTGAACATATTAAGGATAATTTTAAATAACATATGTAAAATATATTACATATATATGATACTTAGATTATAATATACATTTCTACCACTCACTTTTAAATATTTTAATAAGATCAAAAAATGAATGTTGCGTTCCTACAGACGTACAACCTACCATCTTTATGGACAGTGCATTTCATTTCTTTTCTACAAACATTATAGATTATTATAAAAATATATGTAATCAATATATAAGATAATTAATTCATGTTTTACATTATTCATATGATGAAATCATGATCTATGTAATAGAAGAATCAAATAACATTTCAAAACATACTTGAGAAAACTAGGAAATTAACACCTGAAATTGTGAAATAATAAATGTTTGTTAAGAAACATGTAATAAGATATTATAAAGAGATGATATAAAATATTATAAACACGATTATGGTTCTTTAATAAGTTATTAACACTCTCAAAACCATTATAAAAGATGTTAATGGTTGATCACCCAAAAAAGGAATCACAAGGTAGGGGTGAATTTCACAATCTCATTATTATTTGAGGTTGTTTATACGTATGTATCTACCAGAACATATTTTTTACCAATGCAATTAGTTCTTAAAAATATATTTCAAAATATTTATTATATTTCTAAAAAAAATTAATCTCATTTTTACCCTTTTTTGATTTTTTTATAAAATTTCTTGAATGTAATCATTCTCTCATTTCCTAGAATGGTACTTTATGACCCTTTTGACAAATCATGGAAAGAATGTTTTTTAACTTAAGTATAGAAACTGGCTATGTTGCACCATTATGAGTCCTTATCATTTTTAAGATTCTATTACAATATTACAAGGGTAATTTCAGAATAAATTTATTTTTTTATAATTTTTAGTCTTTTAAATGATTTAAAAGTAAAAAAGGGATATCTCTCTCAAAGAGTTATAATGAATTTATTAGATTATTTTCATTTATGTAAACATAATGTTTTATATTTAATGCTTAATTGATGTTGATATATTATGGTACAATATTCTATATTGTATTTAAGGTTTTATGATATGTTTGAATATGGATGCGCTATTATTATATCATTCATGGTTTATATTTAAAGCATTAACATTTAATATGATATTTTTAATACAAATGTTTATGTTGTGTTTCAACCTTTTCATATAAGGAATAAATTGGAACTAGTAAGTGATGGGTATGGCTCGTTATAACCCCTCATTGCATCAGTAAGTCTCAGGACACAAACTAGTTTGGGTTTTTATCTATTTATGTATAGCCTTTTCATGAGGCATTGATGGTGTCTTTATGATGTTTGGAATTATGTATTACCTCAATATGAGATAATCTATTAATATTACAAGTGATTATTCGACTAGTATAATATCCATGGGAATGTTCAAATGGAATTATTTTATTTATTATTTCTATACAATACTGAATATTATTTTTAAATGTATTTTGTTTTAGTTTTATACCTTAACTTGAAATTTTATACTTATTCATTATAGCTTCAACTATATTACTTATCCTTAATGAGTATTTTAGATCACCCATTTATTATGATACATTTTTACCAAGGATATGAATAACTGTATTATGATTGATATGAAGGGTTAATATATGATAATAATAGCATTCTCAAAGCATTTTCTATGCAGTATGTTATGTTGTGAATTGTAATCTAAAGTTAAAGTACATAATATATTTCCAAAGAATGCTAAACTGATCATCCCATTGGTATTTGATTCCTTGTAATCATGCCAATGTTTTAAAATAATACCCTATCTTTGGACTTCTAGGGTTGGGGCGTTATGTAGAAAATATATGTATGATCGAAATATTGTATATAGATGCCCAAATACAAGAGTAGGGAGGGGTGAATTGTAGGTTGGAAAATAGCTCTTTTAACCTTATGTAAAATTATGTTTAACATGGATAAATATGGTAACTTCAAAAACCCTCTTCTGTTCATAATAATGAAAAAAACTTTCTTAGGGTATGGAAATATGAATCTAAAAAAGCATCTTAAGAACTATTTTCATAGAGAAATATTCTACCTTAAATAGTATAGAATCTTATTTATCATAGTAAGTAAAAGTACAAGAAATTATAATAAATTTATACCTTCTTTATTTAATAAAATTCATAAGAAATGAAACATAAAACTACATTCAATTAAAAAATTAGGAAAAGTTTTAACATAAAGAGTAGGGTATCCAACAGCCTTGGATAAAGGTTCCTTGATTTATACTTTCAAAGAAATATGTCTTACCCACACCAGGGTCAGCCCTTTATAGGAATATCAGAATTTGTTTTTCTATCCCTAAAAGCCCCCATATTACTAAGGTAGTTGGCACCTCTCTCTTCCTATTTCCATAAGCTCTCGATTATACTCAGAAAAAATCGGAGTCACATTAAGAAAGATGAACAAGATGTTTATGGTTGAACAAGGTGTTCATAAAATGAATGAGGCATGGGATTATTTCTCTCTCTATAAATCACATCACATCATGTAATCTATGGGATTATAAGTCAATAGATTGATTATGATCTTGTTAGAATGAGATCATATTTATAGGAAAAATCTCAATGGTCAGCACCATCCTACATCAGTCATATTTTTCTGTGAATCTCGAAGGGACCTGTACATCTATCACTCAACCAATAGTTAGTTATAAAATAATTGTACGACATCTTTTGATAAAAAAAATGAGTAAGGAAAATTAAGTAGCTTAACTAAAAATGAATATCCAGAATATCAAGAAAAATATAATTCAGTTTCAAAACAAATAAAAAATCAGATTCTAGAAGCAAATGGATATTCAGATTTTGTTTTAAAAAGAATTCAGAGTCTAAATTTCGGAGTCTGAATTCAGATGAATTCAGAGTATGAATTTCAAATAATTCAGAGTCTAAATTTTAGAGAATTATGATTCTAAAAATTAAATGACTTTGTAAATTAATGAATTGTATGATTCCAAGGTTTTTGATTAGGATCCAAATTTTTAACTTATAAAAAAATAGACATGGTTTTGAGAATAAATTCAATAAAACATATAGAACCAAGGTAAGGGTAAAACATTCCACGTAGAAAGGAAATTTTCTTTAACAATTCAATTCTTAGAGAAAAATAATTTTTCGTTTATGAAAATGTGATTGTGATTTTAAAACATAGTGGAATGGAAAATTCATAAGGAAACCATATTTACTAAACAATCTCCCTCTTTTTGGAAATCACAAACATCCTTTTGAAAAAAAATATAAGGAATAAGGATTTTTATTTTATGTTTTAAAATAACAACTTGTCTCCCTTTACTTATGTGTTATAATGAATACGACTAACTCCCCCTTAGGTTTTGGAGTCCCTAAAGGTCATATTATTGTCTTTCTTGGAGAATTTACTTTTTCTTGCATAATAAAGTCTTCTTTATGTAAAAATTACCTTACATAAACACCCCCTTATATAGGTAATTCTATTATTTATAATTAGTATTTATAAGATCATTATTTATTCACCCTTTGTGATTTTAAAAAAGGAAAATATAGATTGAAAAAATGGTACCTACAAGATTATAACTTTAAAAAACAAAACAATTGAATGATAAAAAAAATTTCATTTTAAAGTAAAAAATTTTACAGGGTAAAAAATACAAAAAAAAAAAAAGATCTGATTTGACATGAAAATTATCCATCCGTATTTTCTTACGACATGATCTTACTTAAGGTGGCCTTTAACTTCTTGAGATCTTTATGATCATCCTCAAACCATTTGAAAAAATATTTCTGATCTCAATTCTTCTTTTCCAAAGCCTTTATTTTTTCATCTTGAGGCATTAGAAATTATGACTGATACGTCACTAATTCTTCTTTATGATTTAATAGTTCTTAAAAATCTTCCCTGAGTTCCCTTTATCTCTTCAAATTTATAGCAACTGAATTTAACTCCCCAAGTAGATCTTTATCCTATTTCTTCCGGGATACTTTCTCATGATTCATGTTTTTTGAAAAACATGTTGAATGGTTTTTGAATCTAGAATATGACTTATCGAAACAAATTTTTTCTGAATCATGGAAGTCATCAAATATTCTATTGTCTTCAATCATTTTTTAGGACATTTTGTTATTTCATTACATGAACTCCTATGAGTATCATAACCAATATGAAAAGATTTGAAATTTACCTCAAGCATGATGAATTTTTCCATGAACTTGCTTACAAAATATGTATTTTCATTGAATGAATGTTGAAACAAATGACATATAGAATCAATAATAAGGATCAAAGGTATTTTTTAAACTAACTTCTTCAGATGCTGAATAAAAAAAATCCTTACCCATCCAAGATGATGATTCACAATCCGATTCCCCTACAAGAGATGATTGTTTGTCTAGCTCTTCACCTTTCTTCTTAGATGATATGCCAATATCTTTCTTATTCATAACAATCACAGCCTTATAAGGTGTATAATAAACCTCATGTTTTCCTCTATCTTCATTGGAAATAACCTTATTATCCCTTGGAGAATCATGCTCACTGTCATAGAGTTGGACTATCTGATCTTCTTTAACATCGTCTATATCAGCATCTTCCATAACATCATTGTGTTGGAAGAAATCATGGTTGTTACTCTCATCATCAGTAGGTTTATCAACCTCTTCCTATATATCATCATATTTTTCTTGAGAAACATTTTTGGTTGACTCAAACTGGGAAGTTTGGATTGTAATCTATTCTGAAGGACTTTTATTCTCATGATATTCATCCATATTTTTAATCACATTAATACTCTCATATTCTTCTTCCTCTTGTTCTTCTTCTACGTCTTCTTCATGAACTATCTATTCTAACACAATAGGTTTTGGAATTAGAATTTTCATTTCTAGTGTCTCTATTGGTACTGGTTCTTGGAGAATGGATTCTAGTACCTGAATCTCTTTAGAGGCTTTCTAATTTTCCCTGAGAAGTTCTTGAATGATATCAGCATTATAAATTCTCTTCATTATCTTCATATATTTTAATTTCCTTTCACGATATTATGAATCATGAATTTTCAAGGCTTTTTTATCATCATGATCTAATATAAAGCTTGGATATCCTCCTTTATTGTTCTTTTTTTCTATCTTTGTTTATCTATAGCTTCATTAGATAATGTTTTTTTTCGTTTCGGCATTGGATGAGCTGACTGGATTTCCGGTAGTAAATACTTTTCTTTGTTTTCTTATTCCCTAACTTTTATTTCCTTCTTAAACTTCTTGGAAGTTTTTCCTACACCCCCTTTCTTAAGAAAATATCCAATCTCACTCTCAAATAATTCATAAAATTCTCCTGAATTTCTACTGAAGTTGACTTTCATTCTCCTTAGAGTTTTATCACTCAACAACATGATCTTCATGGTTCTGGGATTAGAAATAAAAGGAATTTTAAATGATTATAATAATTTCACTATGATCTTTTAAAATATCGCCATATAGATGATATTATGTGACTTTAGTGTTCCATTCTTAAGTTCTGTGATTCTGAGAAGAATGTACATAACAGGGTTTACCATTCTAAGGTTAACCAAAAACTCTAATATAAAGATATTACTTTTCTTTAATGATCCCTTGTCACTATTTCTATAAATAAGGAAACCATGTATCTGCAAAGCTAAAATACTTAAATTCGTTGAAAGGTGGTTTATTTTAGGTGACTTTTTTCCTTTGAGTCCAAGGAAATCAATTGCACTTTCCTTCTCAAAACATCCTGACTGATCTGGAAACTTGGGAGAGTAGAAAATTTCTTAACCAATAAAAGGGATACTAAGAATATTTGCTGCCATACAGAAATATAGAGAATATTTTTCCCATCGCTTTTGAATTAAAAAATATCCCTTCCACCTTCCTGATAAAAACATACCGTATCATAGAATTCTATAAAATAGTCAGGATAAACTGGATCCTAAGTCTTTGTCCTAGAAATGAAAAAATTATCCCATCCATTCAGCTTTATATTTTTTGTAATCAACAAATTATACTTCGAAAAAAAGTTTGGTTCAATCAAAATTTCCTTGTTGATTTTCCAATGCTTGATTTCCCTGGTCGAAGGCATCTATTTATATGGGGAAGCTTCTAGAGACATCTGATGTGTAAGAAAACTTTGAAAAATGAATGACATTTTTGAAGAAGACCAGATCTTCAATGTACAATTTCTTTGAAAATGATGTGGGACACATAGTAGGTGGCCATTATATAGGTTTTGAGGTGACAGTTTGAATTCCCCATTATAGCCAATGATTGTAAAGAGACTGATCTAATCTGACCATTGAGATAAATTGAAAGGAATGATTTGGTATGTTATGATATATTGAGGTTTTATGAAAAAATCATATTTAAGGAAATATAATCCAATAGAGTTATCTTAAAACATGATAAAAATTATGAAAATCTATGTAAGGAAAAAAAAACCTTTCAGATTTCCCAAAAAAAATGTCAGTAATGAAAAATGTTCTTCTTGAAGATCATTAGATTTTGGAAAATTTTATTATGTAAAGGAAGTTTTAGGTTTTATAAATTTGAGTTCTGAAAAACAATAAATAATATTTTTGTGTTTTGAAAAACAAATTTATGAATGAAAAGAAAAAAAATTAGTTAAACAATAAATTTACCCCCCTATGAAAATGAGTTTATAAATGTTTTGAGATAGGTTTCAAAAATAATGTTAAAATTGATGATTACCTTACAGTTATCATTTCTAACTTTTTTAATGTATTAAAATCGCCTATAAGGTATATATTTGGTAAAAATATCATCAAGTTGATCTTGTGTTTTGATAAATTGAAGAATGATATCTCCTTTAACTGTGAAATCTCTATGAAATTTAAGCCTAATATCTTTGTGTTTTTCACAAGAGTGATGGGAATGTTTTTTCTTAGGGAAATGAAACTTTTAGTGTCACACTATATCCGTGTTTTGGTAAAACTAAATCCATATTCTGTGAGTGTGTGTTTAATCCATGAAACTTGAGCAAAACAACTTCCACTTGTTATATATTCAGCTTCAGCAGTGGAAAGTGGAACCGAGTGTTGCTTTTTTCATGATTAAGAAACAAATAGAACATCTAAGAAATGACAAGTTCTGGATGTACTTTTTATGTCCATTCTACATCCACCAAAATAAGCATCCAATTTTTTTTAAAAACAAAATTATTTTTATAATAATAGAAAAGTCCGAAATCATTCTTCCCTTTAAATAGCAAACAATTATTTTAGGTGATTTTAAATAAGATTCTTTTGGATTAGATTGATATATATCACTTAATCATACTGAAATTATTATGTCTAGAAGACTAGCTATTATGTATAATATACTTTCTATCGTACCACTAAAAGATTTTTAATCTACTAGTTTCCCATATTCATCAAGATCAAGAGAATTTGAGGTACTGATTGGAGTTCTTATACTATTAGTGTGGTCATATCCATACTTTTTAATAAGATATTTAATATACTTATGTTGAGATATATAGGTTCCATATGGTTATTAAAAAATATGAAAACCACAGAAAAATGTTAACTCACCCATCATACTCATCTCGAAATAAGATTTCTTAAGATTCACAAACGAATCAGTTCAAGATTGGTGAGTTGATCCGAATATAATGTCATAAACATATATTTGAACAATAAAAACATTTTTCTTATCTTTCTTTATAAAAATAATGGATCATAAGTTCCCTTAGCATAGTTGTTATGTAAAAATATCCTATAAGTCTATCATACCAGGATTTGGGGGATTGTTTAAGTCTATAATGCTTTGGTATGTTTTAAAACATGTTCTGGATGTTTTTTGTCTTCAAATCTAGGATATTGTTCAACATAAACTTCCTCTTGAACATATACATTAAGGAAATAACACTTGAAATCCATTTGATAAATCTTGAAATTAATGAATGATATAAAAGAATGTAAAATGGGAATATATTTATGTCTAGCTACTGGAGAATAGGTTTCTTTATAGTCAATTCCTTATTGTTGATTATAGATTTTAGCATCTAATCTATCATTATTTATTACTATGACTCCATTTTAATCACAATTATTTTTGAATACCCATTTAACTCCAATTATAGAAGATTCATTTGGCCTTTCAAGCAAGTTCCTTACTTTTTTACCTTTAAAATTATTTTACCTCATCTTACATGGATTTAATCCAATCATTATCACCTAAAGATTCATCAATGATTTTTAGTCCTAATTGGGAAAGGGATATTAGTTGTTTATTTCATTTCGTAGGGAACAACTATTCCTTACAAGTTTATTTACATCACCAATGATACTATCAATGGGATGATTCTTATGAAAAAACTGATTTGGGTTTTGTAAAACAAGTTCATCAACGTATGGTAGAAAATTTTCAGGGGTAAATACTTTAGAAACATTTTCTTGAACATTTTCGTTATTAGAAAAATATTCTCTCAAAGGTTGATACTCAATTTTTAAAACACATTTTTAGATTTTGGTCGGGGTTGTTTAAAAACAAAAGTATCAATTTCATCAAATTTAACATCCACTGTTTCTTTAATAGTACATGTATTTTTATTAAAAACTTTATAAGCCTGGAGTATCCTAGGAAAATTCCTTCATTAAATTTGTGTGAGAATTTATCTAAATTATCATTAGTTATTAAAATGAATACTTTGAATACAAATAATTTGAAGTAAAAGAGTCTTGGTTTTTGACCAGTCCACAATTCATAAGGTGTTTTGTTAAGAAAAGTTTTGATTAAAACTCAATTTATAGTACAACATGTAGTACTAACAGATTCAACCGAAAATTGTATATCAATAGAATATTCACTAAAAATGGTTCTAGTTACTACTGATTAAATTTATTTCTTCATTAAAAAACACCATTATTTTGAGGAGTTCTTGGTGCTGAGAAATTATGAGCTATTCTTTTATTAATACAACATGATTCAGAAAATGAATTTCGATATTCTTTTCCATGATCACTACGAATAGATATCAATGGAAGGCATTTCACATTTTCAAATTGGGCTCTAAAAGTTTTGAAATAATAAAAATCTTCATATTTATTTGTTAGAAAATAAACCCATATAAAACTGGTGTAATCATCAACTAAAACAAATACATAGTATTTTCCTCCAATACTCACAGTATGTGTTGGACGAAAAATAACCATATGCACTAGATGTAATGAATCAGAAGTTGAGACTTCACCAATTGATTTAAAGGTTGACTTATGTTGCTTTCTTAGTTAAAAAGGATCACACACTTTTGGAAAATCAAACATATGCTTTGATAGATCGTTAACAAGTCTTTTTATTGAGATTTTTCAAATGTTACTAATGTTACAGTGTCCTAACCTTCTCTTCCATAACCTTGATTGATATTCCACTTCACTAAGGTAAGGTAGATCATGGATCGTAAGGTCTTCTATGTTTAGTGTATAAACATTATCATGCCAATGGGTAGAATGAATAAAATCTTCCTTGGAATTGTGTACGAAGAATTTATCATTCCTAAAATTCACAAGGTAACCATCATCACATAATTGAATTATACTAATGAGGTTGGGCTTAATACCTGTAACAAATAAAAAATTTGAAATAAATGTTTTTCCAAGGAGAATAATGTTACATATACCAACAACTTTTCTTTGAACATTATCTCTGAAAGTTATTTTTACTCCTTTCATCTTGATAATCATTTCCATGATGTTTTTATACTGGTCATGTTCTGGGAACATCCACTATCCATGTACTATGTATTATTGTTGGTACTTTATTTATTTTCCTAAAAATAAAAGTGTTAGAATTTTGGAATCCAAACATTCTTGGATCCAGAAATTTAAGAATGTAAAATCATAGGAATACACATTTTCTAACAAAAATACGATTTATGAAGACCTAATGATTTGGTTTTATCTAAAGAACGTTTTCTTTCACAATGTCCACTACAATGAAATTTTGTACAAAATGAATCACTTTGGAGAAAAAAATAATTATTACTAAAAATAGGTTTTTATTCCGTATAACCAAATGTTGAACTATTAATTAGAGGGAAAAGTTGTGAATACATTTGATCAAATTCCTTCAAACCTTAAGTAGAATTTTAAAAAACATTATTTAAGTAAAAAAATTCATATTTTAGTATGATGACTAAATTTTTATCCACAATGTAATTTTTTTTACAAATTGGTTTATTCTATAAAATTTCTTTATTAGAAATTATATTTTTAATATCTTTAGAATGTTTACGCATCTTAGAATTAACGTCCTTAAGGTTTTTAGACACACTTTAAAAATCAAGAGTTTTTTGATCAAGATCTTTAGAATGATTTGGTACTTCTTTTGTTAAAATAGAAATTTGAGAATTTAATTTCTCTAACTTATTTCTTATCTTATAATTTCCATTATCAAAAAGTTTAGAATATCTAGAAACTTCATTAAATTTAGGTAAGGTATTGTATTCTGATGAGAAAGATTCATCATTCAAAGATTCATAATATTGTTCAATTTTAAAACTTTCAGTTAAAGAAATATTGGTTAAGGATTCAGAATTGTGTACCTTAGCCATAAGAAAATGATTTTCAATAGCTACTCTTGCTATAATATTAATATTTTTCTGACTAGAAGATATATATTCCGAAGCTTCATATTAAGAGTCACCACCACTGGTAATCCAACTATCATTTTATATTATAACTTTATTAGCTTATAATTTTAATACTTTTTTCTATTTCTCTCAGAATTCCATTCCTTCCAGTATTTTCTCTTAAGCATTAGAAAATCAGGTCTGATAAGTCCATACCTTTTACTTTAATAATAGGTTACATCAGAATATTTATTGTCCTTTCTATCTTTCTTCTAATATATGTACTGAAAATCTTTCTTTCCCACAATATTGTTCATCGTTTGAGAATGATTGGCTAATTCATTCTATTAATTATCACAATCACTTGATTCAAATATAACAACAACATTCTTAGATTTAGATCTCGTGACCCTTTCTAGTGTCTTGGTATTATATGTAGTAGTGAATGCTACAATTCCATTTCCATTATTCTTTTTGTTTAAATCAGCATCTCTCTTCGTTATTATTTCATAATGAAGAATAGTTCCAAATAAATCATCAAGATTAATGTTAGATACTTTAATATTATCATAAATAGTTGTCCTTTTAGATTCCCACTCATTGGGCATAATATCTGAAATCATATCCATAAGAACATCATCATCAAGACCTTTGTCTTCCATAGATTTAAGACTATTGAAAATGGTCATAAATATTTTTTTTTACTTTTCCAGTAGGTTCTCTATAAGGAAATTAGAATCTAGGATATTCACCTCTTAATGTAGCTGTTCTAGTTTCTATCACTTTAGAAGTCCCAAAATGTATATTTTCTAGTTTCTTCCAAATGCAGTTGGTAGCTTCACATGCAGATATTTAACTATATATATTCCTGGTCATAGAACACAACAATGTGTTGCGTACCTTGTAATTTAGTTTATATTCTACTTTTTTCTGGTGGGTGAAAGTTCTAACTTCCTTTTAAGGATTTTTTTATTCATCAGTAAGAATGAAAAATTTTTCTACTCCAGTTTTAATAAAAAAATGTCTTCATCCTATCTCTCTAATACACATAATCCTTAACATAAAAATTGGTGGTCTTATAGGATTAAAGTTGTCAATGGAACCAACATTAACACCTTCCATTCTATAATATAATACCTTTCTACAAGACTTGTTAAAAGTAAAAATTTATAAAAAATGACAACAATATTTAAGCCAAAAATAAACATGAAATGTTAAGAAATAATAATTTAGAACAAGGAAAATGTGATAAATAAAAATTATATGTGAGTATAAGTATTTTAGAGGCCTTCCTATGATACAAATTGTAGTATCTAAATAGTGTGTGTAGATGATCAATTACAATAGAGGGTGAATTATAGTTTTAATTTTTTTTTCCTTTAACCATAATGAAAATTATATTTAACAAGGTTTAACAAGGTAAATTCACAAACCCTCTTTTGTTCTTAATAATGAAACAAACATTATTAGGTTCAAAAAATATGAATATAGAAAAGATGTTTATGAGCTATTTTCTTAGAAAAATATTCTACCTTAAATCGTATAGAATCATATTTATCAGAGTAAGTAAAAGTAAAAGAATGTATAAAAAAGTTATAATTTCTTTATTTAAAAAAGAATAGAAAAAAAATCTAGAAACAATAATCAAGTAAACCAGTAGGAAATTGTTTAACCCAAAGAGAAGGGTATCCAACAACCTCGGATAAAGTTTCTTTGATTTATATTTTCAAGAATATCTATCTTACCCACACTAAGGTAAGCCCTCAATAGGAATATCGGAATCTGTCTTGATATCCCCGCAAGCCCTCGATCTTCAAGGTAGACAGAACATATGTCTTCTTATCCCTGAAATCCCTCGATTGTACTCAAGAAAAAAAGGTGTCACACTAAGCAAGCTGGAAAAAATGCTCAAGGTTGAACAAGGTTTTCTTAAAACACACAAGGCATGAGAGTCTTTATCTCTCTAGAAATCAATTCAAATCATGTAATATCTAGGATCATTATTCAATAGATTGATTGTGAGATCATTCGAATGAGATCCTATTTATATGAAAAACTTCAACGATCAGAACCCTTATCTAAAATTCATATTTTTCCTTGAATCATGGGGGGACCTATACATGTTTCACTAAACCAAAAATTAGTTAGAAATAAAATTTCATGACTTAGTTTAAAAATAAAAACATGTGTATGGAATATGAGGTAGCTTAACTAAAACTGAATATCCAGAATCTATGGAAAAATATAATTCTAAGTCTAAACATATAAAAAATCAGATTATAAAATGTAATGAATATTCAGATTGTTTTTTATGAAGAATTTATACTCCGAACTCTATAGATTTTGAAGTCTAAATTATGATGAATTTGGATTCTGAATTCTGATGAATTCAGAGTCTAAGTTATGAGGAATTTAGAGACTAGATTATGATGTATTCAGAGCCTATATTCTGAGGAATTTGGATTCTGAATTCTGAGGAATTCCATGTCTGAATTCTAAGCAATTCAAAGTATGAATTTCATATAATTAGGAGTCTAAATATCATTTAATTTGATGTCTAATAATAGTAAGATTTTATAGCATAAGGAATTTCACTATTATGATGTTTTTGATAAGGACCCGAAATTTTATCAAAGAAAAAAATATACTTGGTTTTGAGAAGACATTGAATAAAACATCGATAACCATGGTAAAGGTAAAACATTATTTAGAGAAAATTAATTTTCCTTATATAAAATTCTTATTGAAAAATAAAATTCCTCAGGAAAATGTGTTTTCAATTTTCAAAACATATTAGAATGGAAAAGTCCTATGGAAACCTTTTTGAATCAACAATATCATGATGTGATGGAACATCCCATGATGTGATGGAACTTATCATGATGTGATCGAACATATCATGATGTGATGGAACATCTCATGATGTGGGATTATTTTTTACTTTTTCACAGTTTCATCATGGAATCTATTATCATGAAATGATATAATCTATTATCTCACTCCATCCACATGCCTAACTTTAATTGAATGAAATTACAGTTTAAATATCTCTCGTATCATTATTTATGTGACATCCTACATCATGGCCATATTTTCACTGCATGAAAACATCACAATTAATATAATCGACTTCATCTTTTTTTCATCAACTGCCTACCTAGTTGCGTTATCTTGTTCTCCATGGTGTATAGAAAAATATTATTCTTCATTTCACATCATTGTAAAAAGAATATTGGATTAAGGATTATGTAAAAAATCATCATTACCGACCTATATTTCTTAGAGTGAAAAACCATACAAATGAAATGTATTATTTATTATAGTATTGGTATTCATGTAATTTTACAATTTTTTGTCATTGTAAATATTTTATATATTATCAACTGATTTATTTAATACCATACATATAAAATAAAAATATATTATACATTAATTTTTCATAGATCAGCTTTATGGGAGACAATATGTATCATAGGGATACTTCTATAGCAGTTTTCCAATTTCTTAGTTCTAGGAACTCTTACACGTTATTGTAAGGAAACCTTATATATCAAAATATAGCTCAGTACATTTTCAATATTAACTCTGTAACATATAATTGTTATTAAATATTATTATGTTACTCTTAAATATCATATTTCAACTATATACTTTACCTATTATCCACATCTCTATGATATATTATATATCAATATAATATCATCCATATAATCAAAAAATATTTCAAATTATTTTAGGGAAATTGAAAATAAAATCATAATTCTATATTTTACATTTTGTGAAATTTAGAATATTTCTTATGTATTCTTGGAAGAATATCATGTATCACACTGTAAGATTCCTAGGGAATATTTGAAATTGTTGATTCTGAGATAATATTATGCATTATTTACAATTTTATATTTTTAATACCCCATAACATAAAATTTCCCAAAAATATTCCAACATCTAAAAAACATCTCAGACACTTAACATTACACTAGAATAACATAAAAACATCAAATTTCACAAGAATAACTTGAAATAATATTCTCCATGTAAGTACTCTTTAGATAATTTCAATTGATCAACCATTTTTTTTCTAACATAACTTTATATAGAACTCTCTCACATGGCCAAAATGGGTTATTTATGAGACCTCAAGCATGTCTCCCCATATCCCATAGGTTTTCGACTAGAATAATCTGTGATATGTATATTGGGAAGACTATACCCCAAGGTAATAGAGTTACAACACAACGAAAAAAATACAATGATGATAAAAAAATATCATAGTGCAGAAATAATGGAAACAACATGATACAATTGAAACCAATGATAAATCCAACTGAATAATCCATCAGATAGTAAAGTAATAATGTAATGACATGATGGAATGTAATGAAATTTCATTCCTTATAGAATATAAATAAAAGACCAGAAGACTCAAATAATTAATAAAATATCTATAGTCCCGAACCCCAACTCAGTACCATCTAAAAACTACATCTCATATAGCGAGATAAAGATAAAAAATAAGGTCATATTCCATTTTACAAACCCACATGAATATATTCTAATAGGATACCAAATGAAAATCATAATAGTGTGTGAGTGTAACATAGTAGGTTGACACCACCATGTATAAACATAACTAGTCTCATAACAAGTGTATGAAATATTTAAATAAATAGTTGTATTACATAATTAAATAATTAAATTAATACCATATAAACTTGCTCTATCTCCATGTGGAATATCACTAAGCATGTCTCACAACCATTCCAAACAAAACCATATAACCATGGGATAACATAACCTTCCATTGTGTGATACATGAATGTCTCTGAGCATGTCTTATGACCATGAAAATAATAAATATATAAAAAGTTATATAAATTATATAAATCTTGGTGAAACCCCTTGTATAATAAATTCATCAATTAATTGGTCTTGATCCTAGTGTATAATAATTTAACCATGTGTTAGTGCCAAGCCTGGTATATAATCCCTTCAACATTTCTCAGGTCCATGGTCGATATATATAAATGTCATCACAACTAAGGGCCATGACCAGAATATAATAATTTTCACTTATAAACTTTTCCATCTCCCCATATATGTATTTAATAAATTAATATTTTCCAACACCTCATATAATATTGAAAACATTGAAATTATAATACATGTTATAGCAACTGAGATATAAAAATATATCATTATAAAAATCCATGGTAAATTATTAAAATTACAACTTATCTTTAAATTTACCATTTAATTTATCAATTTGGTATAACCAATAACATAATAGTTATCTCAATAAATAATACAAGATAAGGAGAATCTACATCAAGTAGTCACCCAAAATCCATTTCACGATAAACAAACTTTAAACCATTAGTGATTATTTTTCAAATCAATTTTTTTCTCACCTTAATAGTAGAAACATTCCCTGTCAAAATCCAATTGTATCTATAGGGTCTCTAAATACTAATTCAATTCGTCATTGAATTTATTTTGGTGCATATTACATCGGAAAAATTTCAATATAGAACAGACTTGATGAAAATAAAATCACATGGTTAAGGTTTACACCCCCTACCTTTTACTGATTGTCTACGAACACTTCCATAAGGATTAACCAATTAGAATGAAGTCACAACTGATCAAAAGAATGTTTCAAGATCATAACCAATCATGATCAAAACCACATGTTGACACGGTGAAGAGATTTCACCATTATAGCTGGAGAACGAATGGATAGAAGGGGAAACGTAAGTAGAACAACATAACAGGGATCTGATGCTAGATCAAGATGTCTATAATCTTGGGAGGTGCTCCAAAATTTATTGTATGCTACCCTAGGGTCGAGGGGAGGAAGTTGAGCATGAGGTAATGAAATCAAAATCATGCACCACAACATTTTAAAAATGTTCATGAAATTACAAGATGTGTAACTCATTTAAAAATTATGAATTATTATTTAGAGGGATGCACAAAAAAACACATCAAATCATTTGAATATATAATTCACCAAAAAATTACACAAAGTGTATTTGGTTCATGATGTGTAACCACTCCACATCATTAATTAGTTAAAGACTTGAGTCTGGTTTCTTTCAAAAATCATGTAACACATCTACATGGTATGTTAATGACATTTAGGTAGTTTTTAGACCAGTTTCCTTATAGAAAATTAAACCCATTTTAAATAATTTAATCATACCCAGAACTCTTATAACACCTTTCCCATTTATACACAGACTAAATTAATTCAAATAAACTAACATCCATTGTATTTTAAGTCATTTTCACCAAAAAATGATTTTTTATGTATCCTCTATATTTTTCTCATGTTTCCTCATAATAAAAATCCATGTTTATTAAAAAAAATATCAATGATGAAAACAATACCACTAAGGATTAATGAAAAGTCAAAACCCAATGAAAATATGTTTAATGAAGAACTTATGGAGAGGAATACCTAATAAAAGACATGATATTACAAGCTCCCCATCATATAAAACCTGATACATGAGATGCTCCAAGAATAAATGTGGGGTGTCATTGAACATGTATGGAGACTATTCTAACATATTAGACTCCAACTCCCTGGTATGCTTCTGAATATTACTATTCAACCATTGCACTCAAACAAAATGAATCTCCCTATTGCATAGATTTGTATCACTACGATCTAGAATTCATATCATATGCTTCTTAAAGAATGCATCCACACTAAGCTTGATATATACTATTTCTATCACATGATAGGTTTCTGGATAATATCTTTAAAGTTGAAATGAATTTTAAATATTGTGCATGGAACTATAATGACATGGAAGGTCTAAATGATACACCAATTTAGTGACCCTATACATTATCTCAAACAACATGAAAAACCTGGGTGCTAGATTTTCCTATTCCCTGATACGATGCTGATACAATCAGAGAGAAACCCAAATGAAAACATGATGAACAACCTCAAACTCGATATGCCATCTCCAATGGTCACGATGATTTATCACCACCATATAAAACAAATATCAAATATCATTCATATGGATAAAATAACTACTCAATATTGATCCTTTCGAATAGCATAGGTATTACAGATTCCAAAATCGTAGCTACTCATCCTTGAGACTCTTGATGGTTTGTAAATTGGTACATTACCCACTACTCATCACAAGAATCCTATTCTACCTTTTCCTGCATCTTCCTACTCAATGAATCAGTGACGAAACTAACTTTACCCATTGGATAATATAACTCAATGTTGAAATGCTGTAGTTTCCTAAACCACATCCTATGCTAAATTTTCAGTTCCCATTGATAAAATTAGTACCTGAGGTTATAGTGGCCCGTGTATACAAAAAACCCTTCTCCCAATAGATAATAACTCCATCATCTTACATCATGTACCATTTTTTATAAGTCCATATCATGAGTAGAGAAATTCATATCATGTGGTCTTAGTTGTCTAGATCCATAAGAAACCACAAGATCCTCCTACATCAAAACTGCTATATTTTGAACACAGGATGATTCCCTATAAAAAATGTAAGATTTACCCAATATAGGTAATGTAATGATAATTTCTATGTTCAAACTACCTTTTTCTCCAAAAAATATCTCTCACATGAATTAGAACAATCAATGTTAACCCCTTTCATGGATATCCCTAACATCGGTGCTTCCAAATGGGGGAAGACTGCGATAATGTGTCGATAATAACACACTAAACCTATAAAGCTCTAAATCGGGAAGATAGTATTGGGTTTCTTCCAGGATATCATCAATGAATATTTCATTGGGTTTATAAAAACCCCATACTCTCAGATGATATGGTCCAAGATAAGCACATTATTAATCCTGAAATTGAATTTGGTTACCTTGGAATAAATAAGATGCTCCCTTAATTTATTGAGGATGATGCTAATTTTTTTTCATTCTTCTCTGATAACTGGTATAATAATATGATTTCATCGAAAAAAATCACAATAAAATGATCTAGAAAATTATTAAGGATCATTTTGATCATGTCCATGAATATTTTCTATGCATTGTTGAAACCAAACGACATCAATATAAACTCATAAAGGCCATTATTACTACAAAAAAATGTCTGATGTTTTTCCAATGGAATCAACCTCAAGATATGGTATCGAAATATCATTTAAATTTAGGAAAATATCATAAAACCTCTTAATTGATCAAATATATCATCAATGCATTGAATACTTTATATTAAGAATCATAAAATTGAGCATTCTGCTCTTTATGTTCTACTAGTTCTATTCAATAAGGTGGCATAGAAACTAGATCTATTTCAAGTAAAAAATTGATCATGAACTCGATCTCTCGCTTATGGGTAAGATGTAAAACAAGTATGAAAATAAAAACTAAAAATATTCCACTATTGAAGGAAATTAATTTGGATAAAATACACCATTATATAGAGAAATATTGAACATATGATATATGAGGAAATGAAATCTTCATAGAATTGGTCTCGCACGACTAGCTTAAAGTTCCCACTCACCATGGTGAGAATAGATATCTTTTTCTAAAGAGATAAATGTAACTATAATCTAGGAAAATTTGATATAATTAAGTTATATTACTATGAAATACATGCAAATAAACAAGTCCAATGCTATCTTATCTAGATTGAAAGGTTCCATAATGAAATAGTAACAACCGTTCTCTTGAGAACATGACTTGTAATGTTGGATATTATCTGAACGAACTGACAACAGTGTGTCCATGGTCAAAACACCATCCAATATTTCTACATTGAATCCCAAAATATTTTAAATAAAAGTTGATATAAATGAATGTGATGCTCCTATATCAAAAAAACCCAATAATGAGTAGTTGATATAAGAAACAAATCTTTAACAGTATAAGGTCTCGAATTCAGAATAGCCAGAGTAGTCTTCATAATGTGTAGATGAACAACCCCTCTTCCATGGGCTCTAGCCAGAATCCTAAGAGTAATACTCTATTACTAGCACTTCTATTCAAGAACATGGTTACCACATCCACTTACTTGACCATAAAGTCATGTAGAACTCAAACTACCTTTCTACTGAGGAGTAATTGAGTCCTTCCTAGACTCTAGTAATAGTCATATTCTCCTACCACTGATTTTATATTACATTCCCCTAGAAAACACTATAGATATCCCATTTTACATAAATCAAAAAACTCCAAAATGGGGAAAAGAAAATAAGGCCGTTTGTGACACATATTCCCACAATTATATCACTTTAATGGAACATGATCGGGATATGGATTCCGAATTACTTGATTACTTTGTCCTCTAATTACTTAATAAACTATCATAAAGATTCTTATTTTTATTTGAAGAAGAGTTCATAGATTTCTATGCTGATACAACTTTTCCTCTGCTTGGGGACTCTTTGAGATTCCCCTCCTTGATGAGTGGATAATTTATAACATATTTAAAACTGATCAGCTGGAAAATATTCACCTACAACGTAATATAATAGTTAATACCATCACAAAAACATATTACCCTAGATATCTCATTGGCTACCAATGATGGCACAATGCATTGCAAGATTTTGAAAATTTCAGCATAGTCCAACAATGACATGGCCTCCTGTGTCTGGTGCACGAACTGACAATCATTCCCATCCCTCAAAATTTTGAGATAGAAGTGGCTTACGAAATTATTCGTGTATACATTATATGATAACTCCTCATTTATCCTTATACACATTTGAATGTCCCACAGACTCTTTGATAGTACATGAAGCCTAAATGTAGTAAGATTCACCCTCCTATATGAAGGTTGCTCAATATTATTAAAGGTTTATTGAATTAACTTTTTCCCAAACTTAATGAGTTGGGGAAACCTCCCTAATAATTGAAGGAAAATGTTGTAGCTAAAAACATGTCATCAGCTCCAACATCGAAGGTATGGCGATAGCATTATCTCCTTTCATGGATCCCATAACCCCAGAAAGCTATCGTGAATCTGAACATCCATTTGATCCACTGGAACTAGATGAAGATTTGGTTCATCTACATAATGAGGGAACACATTTCCACTCTTAGAATTCTCAACTCAATGAAAATGGGGAGTAATATTATATACAAGAGAAAAATACTCCTTAGAACACTAGTTATCAATAGGGTCAACCAAAACATGTTACAAAAATAGAGAACCACTTACTGTTGGTACCTATAAACGCCACATACAAGTGTTTTAGCATGACATGAAAATTTATTTATTTCATTTAATAGATAGAAAAAGTATCTGATATCACAATTCAATAGCAATGTAAATAGAAAATTCAATAAATATGTCCCTATCATCAGAAGTGCAAGAAATTATATATCCCTATGTGCCTATTATGATTCATGCATTCTCATATCATGTCATATTGTGCCATGAATATATATATTTATAATCAATAATATCTTAACACAATAACACCATGGAAAATGTCAATAACCCAAGGTGAAATAACATCAACTGTAATAATAACACAACATAAACAACCATCCATCCTTGGGTATTCAAATATTCACTCATACATGGGTTAGCTACACCCACAGACATTCTCATTATCATGTCCCAAAACATTGTAGTCTCTATTCTAAATTTTCCAAATAATAATGAAATATAAAATAAAAATAAGCCTCTATAATACCACATTATAATTCTCCCCGATCTAGTACTATCTCACTTGGATGAAATGAGTTTGTCATGAGACCTCAAGCGCACATCCCCATATGACAGAGGATGCATACTGTCATGGTATTGTGATATTTATAGTGGTTTGTCTATACCCCCATAATTATAGGGTTTTAACAGAGTTGAATTAAATATACAATGATAATAAATATATAATAGAATAAATAAATAGTGAAAAATTATGATACAATGGAAACCAACAATAAAGATGACTGAATAATCCAATAAATAATAATAGAATAATGTAAAGACATGCTGGAATATATCTAAATTTCATGCAAGATGTAATAAAATAAATTACTAACATACTGAAATAAAGAATCAAAATTCCCTAGCCCAGAACACCAAGGCAGTACCATCTCCAAACTCCAACCCATCCAATATGTAAAAAATCAACATTGAGGACCTTCTACCATGTCCATAATGGAATCCATATAATATTATCAAGTACCAAACACTGTCCCAAATAGGCTGTGAGTATAACTTAGTAGGCTGACACCACCATGTTCAAACATAACAGGTCTGATTATAAGTGTATGAAATAATGTAATAGATAAGTTTATTAATAAATTAATCAATTAAAATAATACCACATCATCTATATTTGTCTCCATGCTATAATATCTCAAAGCATGTATCATAATAATGGAAACCAAAACCATATAACCATAGGATCCCAAAACCTTCCTCTGTACAATGCCAAAATTTTTATGAGCATGTCTTAATACAATTAAAACCATAATCTTATAACCATGGTATATAAATTACATAAATCATAGTCAGAACCTCTATATAAGTGTTTCATTAATCTATCATGTCTGATCATGGTATATAAGCATTTTGGAAAGTGTATGTGCTAAGCCCAATATACAATCATTTCAACACGTCTCAGGGCCAAGACCTGTATATAAGTATTTCTGTATGTCTTATGGTCAAGACAATTAGATAATCATTTAAACATATTATCTTGGAAAATAACCCATATAATAATTTAAAAGAAAATAAGCTAGGCCAATTTCCCACATAATCATTACAACATAGATATAAGAACACATGTCATAGCAAAAAGGATATCACAATATCACTTCATAAATCTCAATGGTCTATTATGAAAATTATCATTTATATTTTAGATTCCCATTTCATTTATCAGTTTTTCCATATCTGAAAACATACCAATTATTCAAATAAACAAGACAATCCAAAGTGAACCTATATCAAGAAATAACTCAAATTAAATTTCATTCTAAACACACATTAATCCATTTAATAATTTTTTTTCTAATCAAGGGTTCACTCACTCGATCAGTAAGCACAAACTAGGTTAATAACCAATTAGAAACAAAGTTAGTCCAAGGAATAATTCAATTCATAATTTAATTTACTTAGGTTCATTATATGATGGAACAATTGAAATATTTCGCATACATGATTAAAATAAAACTATAGGGTTATATTTAAGACCCCCTAACATTAAATGATGATAAAAAAATATTTTGAAATAATTATATAACAAGAATGAAAAAATAGATGAACTCAAGTAGGTTTCTGGTTGATAATTGATCATGATCCAAAAAAAATCACACAATCAAGATAGTACACCAAAACGACTAGAGAATTAATATATATAAGTGAAAGAATAAAAAGAAATATAATATTAATTTTATGCGTGATTGGAACATATAGAATCATGAGAGGTGCTCCAAAATAACTAGGATATTGTCATATGGTTGAGATTTAGAAGCATCATGTGATTGAAGGAAATGAAAATCACATATGCCACCTTTTTAAAACCTACTCAATAAATTATTCGATTTGTAATTTAGTAAAATGACGTAAATCTCTTTTTATAGGGATATTATAAGTAACCCATCACTTCAGCTGAATTTTTGATTCACCTAAACATTTCACAATGTGTATTTGGTTCATGATTTGTAACTACTTCATGTCCTAAATTAGTTCACGACATGAGTCTGGTGGATTTTACACATCATGTAACACATTTAAACGACATGTGATTGTCCTAAAATTCATTTTCAACATAAATTAATTATAAAAAATCTAACCCTATTAAATAATTCCCAACGTACCAAGAACCCTTTGTAACACCTAAGATATATGTATTTGGACTCTATTAATACAAAAAACTTATATCCCCTAGATTTTTAGTCACCCCCCAAAGGCCTATCTATGTAGATCCTATCGGGTTTTCTCATGTTTACTCACAACTAAATTCAACATTTATTTTTTAAAAAATATTTCCATGATGAAAAAACAACCACCAAGGGTTAGTGATGATGAAAAACTCAACCAAATGAAGTTTAACAAAAAAATCCAGAGAGTGACTTACCAAAAAAATGACAAGATCTTACAGCCTCAACTGACTTCATCTTTTCCAAAACCATCATCAATGTACATTCTTCATATAACATTTATTTTTACATTATTGTAAATCCTAAACTATATTTATAAAAATTTTCTATGAGATATAATATTTGAAAATATCCATAATCCAGGGATATATTCACATAGATAATATAATTACAAAATACGAATGGATATCCAATAAAATATCAAATGGAAACTCACTTATATGGTCCATAGTGTTTGTTCAATCCTAAATAAATGTTCAAAACCCAATATTTGATGATAATTTTCTTGGGTAATTGACTAAATATCATCAAAAAATGTTTTCAAACTTCACTTTCCTTCCAATATCCTCTTTATAATAAATTTTCACACAATGATTGTAGAATTCATGTTAATTGATATCATGATTACTGGAAATATATAAAAATCTACAACCATGATTCAATTTTTCAATTTTTTTATGATGATATATATGAATTTAGTATTAAATTAAAAGTTATAATATTTTGAGAGGGAAATATTTTAATAATTCCCATAATTGAAATGTTTCAGCAATAATGGTGGTCAACCATAGGAGGGGTAGGGGTGTTTGTGGCGTATCCATTTTGGTATCAGAGGTTGTGAGTTGTTTCATTTTATCATAACCTCTAAGACCATAATAAATTATTTTATCTGTGGTTAATATATTATTTTTTATGATATTAGATGAATATTAAGCCAATATTATTTATTTTGATAGGTATTTACCTATATTTTTATTTATTATTATGTGAATAATTATATGAGTTGGGGTTTTTTATTTATATGGGAATACATTTCTTTTTTAACATGGTTGGTCTATTTTATAATCACTTATAAATATGATTCAATAAATAACATCATTTATATTTAGTGAAAATTATTTTAACATATTTTAATGAAATATATTGGGAGTAAATTAAAACTCACTCCAATTAATTTGGTAATTATTTGACCTCATGAGATTCTTTGTATGGGGAATTGATCTTCTAGTGATTCACTATTCATTTCCACCCTTATACAACTGTGTTAAAATGATTTTGTATCATAAATACCAAATTTTAAAAAAAAACATGTTTAATAAATTATTTAATTTTAATCACCATTAAAAAGAATAATTTCACTTTTTTGGACGATTTCATTATAGATAGAGGTCACTAAGAGTGCCAAGACAACGTTGAAGAAAAATGGGCCAAATTTCATAGGAATCCAAGAATATATGTGGACTCAACTACACAATTATACAAATACATGAATAAAATTGGGCTTAATTTTTGTGATATAATCTAAAATTAGTTGGTATGAGACTTTTAGGAAGACATTGAATCCCAATTCATCCATTAAGTGTCCCAACCAATGTGATCTAAGAAAGACATCAAATCAGCATGAAGTCAAACTTGGTGTGTTATATTTCATCCATATATCGATATGTATCCCTCAAAATGATTCCGATGTTCCTAGTGATCTATTAAATCGGTGAGGAAACAAGTTTTTTATTTTTTTTGAAAAGTTTGATAAGACTTTTTAGAGGCATAAAACCATTGTCCAAGTGGTTTTATGAAATCTTGGTTCCCAAAATAGAATTTCAATTTCTCTATAAATTGGATCCTTGGGACCCCCATTTAAAAGACAGAACATGAGGAATGGTGATGGAATTTTTACGTCCTAAAAGATCCCCCTAATTCCTTTGTATATTCCAGAGCTCCATGTACTCATAGGTAGAGCCTAGATAATGTCGGAGTTCCAGATGAGCTTCCTTGTCCTCTCGATGGAGACCTGAAATGTGAATGTTTTTTGTGAGGGAGCTACACACATATGAAAGGAGTTTAAACGAATATATTAGCTACTAGTTTAGATTAATTTGGGAATTAAAAAATTTCATTTCATTAATCTTACATAATATCATTGTTGAATTCTTGTTTTGATGCAGATGATTGATATGATATTAATTTATAACCAATTGGTGTGAGGTATTGAGTGTTTGACTTGTGTTGTTCAGATTGGACAACACACACATCATTTTCTTACACACATTATTAAGTTTTAAATCTTTTTTGAAAGCTATTATTTAGGCATATGTTCTCGACCATTGCAATATTATTGTTATTTCAATGATTGGTTTTTCAAGAATTGATATAAATGATTAGGAATTAGTCATGATTGAAATTAATTTCAACCAAAGAATGAATCCAAACCTGAGTGGATCTATAAAAAATTAAAATTAAATGGGGTTAGTGAAATAAAAACTCCCCCTTTATCTCATATTTTTCTAAATAAACATTGGTTTTGAACTATTTAACTCTTTAAATCATGTTATTTTTTTAAAACTGTTTTAAAAACCACCCCACATTTTAATATTTTTTATTAAAAATATAAACTCTAAACCTATAAATTATCCTTGATATATGACCATAGTTATTCCCTATAATATAAATCAACCTTAAAAACATAATAAATTTGAGATTTCATGACAGTGTGGTCATATATTTTTGTCTTTGATGCAATGCTCTTTAGTTTTTAGTGAATGCTTTTTAAGATATTTTAAAATTTTGGGAATATTTATTAGTCTTATATTATACCTTTTAATATATATATATATTCTAATTAATTTATTTTTTAGGGTTTCTACATCATGTGTTGTAATCTAGTATATTTTTCACCTTTCTAACCTAAACTAGATAGGATCCTACGTCAATAACACCGAGACACACAGTAGAAACCTTTGATAGAGGACACCCAAACAATGAAACTCTTCATGATACTTCTTATTATTTTTATAGAACACATGTTAAAACTGAAAAAATCTATATAATATGGATGAAAAGAACTAGAAATTAATATAACAAACCTCACCTAGTGTGGATATCCATCCAACATACATACAAATATAGGGAAAGGCACCGAATTTTGAACATAAATATGGTTTAATTCACTTATTATCAAGATTCCATAAACTCATGGGAGAAGATAACAATAAGTACTTAAAACTAATTTAATAATGTCTGTTCTAAATTAAAACAAGCTCATTTATATGAAGAACAAGTATAGAATATGGAATTATCTTTTTCATTTGAAGGCACTACAAATGATTGGTTGCATTATATTAACGCCCCTATTAAATGATGGGATGAAATGAAAACTATTTCTTTCTTGAAATTGTTTCCCCATCCTATTAAAATTCAACAATAAGGAATGAAATAAGTTGATCAATACAATCACATGGGGAAAACACTACATAAATAAAAATAAACATTTAAAAGGTTATGTTCATGATCTTCACACCACCAAATCAGTGATCATATTTTAATACAATATTTTTATAAATGTTTAATTCATATTTATCATATCATTATTGATACTCATACAGGTGGATCACCTATTGATAAGACCCCAATTTATATAAGGACCCTATTTGAAAGTAGGACGTGGAGCACACAATAATTTGGTTCAAGGTCCAGTGTATGATTTTGAGGTTTCCATGAGGTGCATGGTTAAATGTTTGAGAAGAACGTGGACATGATGTTATAATAGGTATGTATCACTATCTAAAAAACTACCCTTTACCAAAGGAAATCTGAACCTCATCCCTCCATCCATTATGATATTTGTTCTTCTGAAACCCACAACTTTGACCAAAACCCCCAACTGAGAGAAAAATCTAACAATAGTGATGTATTCTTTCTAGTATGTCCATATAACTGATCCATTATGAAAGAACCATATGTTCCATATAACCCTACATGGAATTGAAACCCAAAATATAGGGATGGGGGTATTCAATCCAACCTCAATAACCATGGATCCAACAAGGTTAATGTAGTCATCCACCCCACCACCTAGAAATCCTCCACTTCCACAAAGTCCCTTCCAACAACCCCCTATAAAACATAATCCTAGACTAAAGGACATGAAGAAACAAATGGCTTCAAAAAACCCCAAACTAGAAAAAAAACCAAGCAACCATAAAAGACCTAAAACCCAAATTAGGCCATATTTCCAACTTGGTAAGGTGAAATCCAATGTCATGGGTCGGGTAAACTACCCTCTAAACCAATATTCAACCTTAGGGATAAAGAAAATGTTAATTCTCTAACCCATAGTAGTAGAAAAAAACATAATACCCAAATTACCCCTCCATTGAAGTTATCCCATCTTGAGGAAACCACTATACCAACCACTAAAAATGTCCAAATAAGGAAAACAATATCCTAAGATAAGACCTTATAAAAGAAAAATAGTTTATATTGATGAGTCACCTAGACCAACCATTCTTATTCCATTTACTAAATTTTATATCAAACCAAGTAAATAAAAAATTATATTAAAAAGATAATAAAATCATGTCAAATTTCTAGAAAGTGTAGGTTAACAATCCCTTGATTGATGTCATTATAAAAAATCAATGATACACCATGTTTTTAAAGGATATGTTTTCACACAGAAGTAACCTTCATGGTGATGAAAAAATTATCATGGGGAGGAACATCATATAATCTATAGAGCAATCAATTCCCACCAAAAGAAATTATCCTATAACATTCCCGATTCTGTGCACCATAGGGGAATATTTTTTCCCAATGTTATTCTTGATTTAGGCAACTTTATAAATGAGATTCCTCAAAATATTTTATCCACATTATAGGTTAGAGAACTTAATACCACTAGACTATTTATTCAACTAGAAACCTAGAGTACAACACACCCCACAGGTGTGTTAGGCAATGTTCTTGTGAGGGTTATAAATTTAATTTTCCCTACCGACATTTATGTTCATAAAATAGATGATGATATGATTAATGGACATCCTCCAATTACATTGTGGATAAATTTAATGACAAAAATAAAACCATAATGAATATCCATAGTTGTATATTATCTATGGTGTTTGGTGGTGTCATTTTCCACTTCAACATCATTGATTCTATAATTCACCCCTTATAAGAATATTACCTACTTTCCGTTAATTCTGTTGATTTCCACCCTTCTCTTATAAAATATTTTCTTCTCCATGATCCATATTTTGATTTTTCATCATTGATAGAAAATATAGGAAATGAATCACGAATTTAATGTTTTATTGTTCTAAAAAAATGTCATGAATGTTTTTTAATTGATTATTTATTGGGAACAAAGGATCCCACAACCATCGATGATAATGATAATCTTTTCATTGATTATTAATCATCTGAGGATGTTACCATTCAGTAGTTAGATGAGATACGTGACCTCTAACTACCTCATTCACATACATTAATCCAAAAACCCCCTAAATGGGGGAGATACACCATTAAATCAAAATTTGAAATTTTCATATCATGAAAATGGAAGCAAGAATCCCATAATCATTACTAGTTCACTCACAATAGGGAATGAATTTTTACTACATGAACATTGGTGGGATTATAAATGTGATTTGGAATTGAAACTTTTTGAAATTCCTGCCATTTTCCAATAAAATTTCACGTATCAAATTTTATTAAATGAGGAGGGTAAACCAATGAGGATGTAACAACATTAGCTAAACCAAAACCTCTTAGATGTTGTTAAAAAGGAGTAAACAAAATTATTTGATGCAGGAATCATTTATCGAATATGTGATAGCTAATGGGTAAGTCCAGTGCAGTTCATTCCAAACAAAATTGGTCTTACTATAAGAAAAAATGAGACATCAAATTCATTCCAAACAATGTGAAGAATAGTTTGTGGGTCTATATAGACTATCGTTGACTAAACCAATATACTAGAAAGTACCATTTCTGATTATAGTTCTTCGAACAGATGATAGAGTGGTTAGTGGGGATATCCTATTATGGTTTCCTAGATGGGTACTCTAGATAATTTCAAATACATGTTGTCTTTGAGGTTCATAAAAAAACTATTATTTTCCCCTCTAGAACATTTGAATATATTATGATTCCATTTTTCCTATTCAATTCTTCAGATACTTATCAGTGGTATGTGGTAAGTCTTTTTTCAGATTACCTAGATAATTTCATGGAAGTTTCAATGGATGATTCCCCTATTTATGGTTCATCTTATGTTCATTGTTTTAGTAGTATTGGTTCTGTAATACATCAATGTATTTACAAGAATATTCTATTAAATTAGGGTAAATTCCAATTCATGGTTAAACATGGTATAGTACAATGGAATTTCATTAGTTGTGATGGTATAAAAATAGAAAAATCAAAAGTGGATTTCATTTAATTCATATTGTTCCCCAAAAATATGTGGGATATGAGGTCTTTATTAGGTCACTCTAGATGTTACCATTTATTAATTCATGAATTTAGTGAGATTTCACCCATTTTTCCAGATTACTCAAAAAAAAGAATTTGTTTTTGATAAATAATGTGAGGAAGCTTTTAAAAAATTCCAATTGAGTAAAATGTAACTCCCAATAATCCAAACACCTCAGTGGGATTTATCATTTGATATCATGCTTAATTCCTCTAACTATGTAGTTGGGGAAGTCTCACCACAATGGGTTGATTGAGATCCATAGGTCTTTGCCTATGCGTCACACACACTGAACCCTGCCCATGAAAACTAAAACACAACTGAAAAAAATTACTTTTTATTCTGTTTTCCATGGAAAAATTTAATTCATACCTTATAGGGTCCAAAGTCATTGTGTTCTCATATCATGTGGAACTCTAGTATCTTATTAATAAATCATAATCCAAACCACATATAATTATTTGGATGCTCATCCTTAAATAATTTTTTCTAGAAATTAGGGATAGAAAAGGAGTAGAGAAAGTGGTGGTCAACTATATCATTAGGATCCTCCTATACCAAGACATTGAATCATCCCCATGTATTCTAATAAATGACATGTTTTCATATAATAATGTTTTCTATGTACAAGATGCTATTCCTAGGTATTCCAAAATTTCAAATCATTTAGTATCATCTTGAATTATTATTCTTTTCAACAAAAACTATACCGATCATCTAAATAAAGAGTATTGTTAGTATATTTGGGATGATCCCTACCTTTGGCCCACATGTAGTGATCAAGCACTTGGGTCTTTTATTCTCAATGGATAGTTTCAATATTTCCTTAGGTTCTTCCACACTCTTTCTTATGTGGTACAATTTGTCCCACAATAGACTGATGGAATGGTCATCGATTCTAGTATCTTTTGTCCAACACTATTTCGGGATACCCACGTTCTCTATAAATCATGTCCTCACATTAATGTAAAGGTAATGTCTCTAAAAGAAATGAAAATCCATAACAAACCATGCTTTTTCATGACATTATTGATGTTTGGGGTGTTAAAGTTATTGGAACATTCCCTAGTTTACATGGGAACATAAACATTATTCTAGAATTTTATTATATGTCAAATGGGTAGAGAACAAGACACAAGGACAGATTATTCCATGAGAGTTATGTAATTGTTGAGAACCCAAATTTTATGTAGGTTTAGATTACATAGGGTCATAATCAGTGACAATGAATATCATTTATTCAACTGAACATTACTATCACTTTTGTATCGGTATGGGGTTAGGCATCAAGTGTCTACTGTATATCACCCACAAAACAACGGTCAAGCTGGGGTCTCCAATAGATAGGTAAAAAAATTCATTAAAAATTGGTTCAAACCAGAATAATGATTGGATTTATAGACTCAATGATTCATTACTGGATTACCAGACTACCATCAAAACACTACTTGGCATGTCACTATATCAGATAGAATATGGAAATATTTGTTACCTCCCTATAGATATAGAGTACTATAACTAATAGGATAATAAACAATGCAATTATAATATTTATAGTGTAGAATATAAAAGGAAGTTACAAATTAATGATATGGAGTAGATGATAAGATATTCATATGAGAACCCCCAAATTTATAATGATACCAAGACGGCTCATGGATGCCTCATCCTTCATCATTAATTCCACATTCGGAAGATGTAACTTATTCTAAATGCATGGGTGAAGTTACATCCTGGTAAGCTTCATTCCCTCTAGTTTGGTCTATAAACTATTACTAATGCATATACATTTGGTGTTATTCAAGTTACAAATGAATAAACAAAACAAACGTTCACTGTCAATGGGTAGCGGCTAAATCACATTCATGAATCCCTTTTGGAGTCCTCAATCGAGGAACTATATGTTCAAGAAGAAAACTATGATTAAAAAAAATGGTTTTGTCCTTCCTTCCAACATTCACTTTTATTATAGTGTGTCCACTACATTATTATGTGTGTTGTGGATGGGTACATTTCTAGGTTTGATATAAATTTTCTTCATATTTGTTCATTTTATCTTTTTCATTTGTTGTATAGTATTGTTACTCCCCCCATTTCTCCCCTAACATTTGATTGGGGATATTTTTTTATTCCCATATAATCATGAAAAATTAATCCCACTTAATCATTAAAAATTATTCCCACTTAATTTGGGAAAATGAAGCCCTCTTAATCGGGGAAATTAAAGAAAATACATGAGGAATTTCCTTATTTCATGTTGTGTTAACATTTTTTCACTAATGAAATCTGTGTTTTATCATGAATTTAACAATGATGCGTGAATTTTTATATAAAATTGTTGGATTTTCAATTATATAAATGTTTGTGTCACTTTGAAATCTTTGAGAATAATGGAATCCTTTGTGTGAGTAGTTTGTTGGAAAATTGTGCCACTTAATTTCTCCACACATTTTTGCATCAATCAATGAGATGATAATATTTTTTACTTAGTATAAGGTAAATATGATTTAGGATAATATTTATCATATTTCAAAAATTATTTTTACATATGTTCATTCCTTATCTGATCTATTCCATTACTCTACCTGATAGACCTATGAGCGTGTTCCTATAATCTGACTTTTATACATCACAAATAAAATTTAAATAAACAATTTAGAAACAATTTAAAAAAAATTAAAAAAAGTATGGGTTGCATATTGGGAATTTTAAAAACCACTATTCCTTGGAATTTTATCTTGTTCTAAATATTACATTTAGTTTTGTGATGAGATTAAAAAAGGGTTGAGTGATAAGTTTGATATTTATTCCATGTTAAAATTTTGAAAAATAATAATAATAATAAATGAGGGGAGTGATGAAATGTACAACATGTAGGGATATCAATGTTGGGAGATTAGGGTTTTACCTATAGGAATTCTTATGTGTGAGGGTCTTGAAATTTTATTGGAAATGTTATAGGATAGTTTAGGTGGATAGAATCACATAAGTAGATTTTTTTTAAATAACCTAAATTTACTGGGTAGAAAGTGGAAGCTATATCATGAAATTGTTTTCACACAAGAAAACATATAGAATTAGTGAAATTTTTAATTTTTGGATTGTTATATCAAATTAGTATCATTCATCTCTAGGAATTTATTTCTGTTATAATTTGTGAGACCTCTTTTTCCATTATCACTAAGAATAAGTCCATTCTGTTATTTTTTATTTTATTACATTTCTATCATAGATTAATAATTCTATTAATGTTAAATCTCCATGATTTTGGAAATATATCTATGTAATATTTTTTGAAATATGACTTATATAATGAGTGAAAATGTTTTGGTGTGGTGGTGTGATCGTGTAGCGATACATTCTTCATTTCCACCCTTATACAACTGTGTTAAACATATTTTGGTTCATAAATTAAAAATTTAATAAAAAATTACACTTCATGTTTGATTTAATTATTTGGTTTTAATAATGGTTAAAATGGTAATTTCAATGGTTTGGATTATTTCATTGTAGGTGGAGTTCATTTAGAGGGCCTAAATGATGTCGATGAAAATTTGGCCAAATTGTAGATGAATACAAGAACATATGTGGACTCAACTGCACACATATTTTAATAATTCAATAAAAATGTGATGAAAGTTTTTGATCTAATAAAAAATTTGTTTCGCTATAAGTTTTATAATGACAAAAAATCCCAACCTGTCCAGTATTAGGCACAACCGAACTGATCTTTCCAAGATATAGAATTTTAATGATGTAAAAATTCATGTGATGTATATCATCCATATATCGATATTTAGGCCAAAAAATGATGCCAATTGTTTTTTGTAAATATAAAATAAGAGTAATAACATGTTTTCTATTTTTAAATAATATATATAAAAATTTTATGAGGCTAAACACCATGATCTAATGGTTTTATGAATTCTTGGTTCCCAAAATCACCTTCAACATTGCTTATAAATTTTCTCCTTGGGAACCCCATTTCATGTTCGACCAAGTGGACAGGTTATGCTATTTTTGATTCCTAAATGAGTTCCATGATCCCTTTTGAGTTTATATATCTCCCTATCTTCATAGGGATATATGAGAAGAATTTTTTGTTCCGCATGAGCTTCCTCATCCTCTCGTTGGTGGGTTAACGATGAGAATTCGTTGTGAAGGAGAAACACACATGCCAAGGATGTTATGATGCATATATTAACTACCTATTTTGTGTAATTTTATTATTAAAAACATATATTTTAAATTATCTCAACTTATTTAATATTTTAATTCTTTTTTTGAATCATGTGATTGGTATTCTCTTAATATCTAACATATTGCTGTGAAGTTTCAAGTTGGTGACCTCTGTTGTTCTGATTGTAAAACACAAGAATAATTTTCTTAACCACTATATTGATATTAAAATTATATTTAAAGCTCTAATTCCATGAATATGTTCCGAAACATGTAAATATGGTTGTTATTTCATGGTTTGGTTCGTCAAGCATTGATATAAATCCTTAGGAATTAATTAGTATTACAATTAATTTCAACCAAAAAATCATTACAAACCTAAATAAATCTATAAGATCATGGAAATAGAAATACGAATACTTAAATAAAAATGACCCCTTTATCTCATATTTTTAAAAATACACTTGGTATTTCCACTATTGAACTATTGAAATTATGTTATTTTCTTAAAAGTATCCTCAAAACCACCCCTATTTTAGTAAATTTTCTTACAAATAAACAATCTAAACCTATAAAAAATCATTTATAGATAGACTAGGGTCTTCTCTATACTATTATTCAAATTTAAAATCATAATAAATTTGAGGTTTCATGACAACGCGTTCAAAAATTTTTAGAGAACCAAAATCAACTATGCTATGTTTTCTTTGTAGTGAGTCTTGTCTTATGATTATGATTCCTCATTAATATGCTTGTTTCATATTCCTTCAAAAACATATTATGTCATGATCTGTGTTTATATCAATTTACTACTATTGATTATGATCCCTATGCCATTTTATTACTATATAATGATTCATGATTCCATCTATTTCTTCTTAATGGGGTTTTATCTCATTATTTCACTGATGTATTCCACAGATGAATGTTCAATAATAATAATATTATGATTGAATTCCTAGTATTTTATTGATGGAAAATTAAAAAATATATTATGGTTTAATATTTAATCTAATAATAATAAAAATATGTTAATGGTGAATTGTATTAAAAATAGGCATGGTTTATCATTAATTTGTATTTTTAGAAAAAAATGTGACTATAATAATGGTTATATATTGTTCGGATTTTTTTTTGAAAAAATTGATGTTAATTTGGAGATGAAGTCGAATACTAACCTCTAATATTTTTAACACATTGTTAATTTTTATAATGGTTTAAAAAAATCATGGTAAAGAAAATACAAGACTATAATGAGTAATTATTACAACAGGTTTACCTGATTCGGAACAAAGGTGATTTTAAAATTTAATATGAAAGAGATAACTATAATTAAATATAAATACAAAGTGTGAAAGGAGTTCAAATATTTCAACAAGACTTTTGTATTACACTAAAATTAAAAGATATGATATATCGATGAAAAACATGCTTGAGATTGTCTCATTTTATCCAGAATCTATAATTCTAGGAAGAACAAGGTACAACACTATGATATAATATATTAAAAAATAATGAATTTATCATATTTATTTACAATACTACCACATGATTTTGTATATTTTAATGTTTTTATTGTATATATAGATTTGATTGATTAATTAAATATTTGACAGAACTATTATTTGTGTTTAAACATGCCAATTAAGTGGTTAAACTTATTGTAAAAAGATATATATAATTTATAGAAGTTACTAAAAATATATTCAATGAATATGACTGATGAATTTGGATTGAATGGAAATAAGAATAACACCTTAATGGAAAAAATCCTAGATTTCTGAGGAAAATGATGTTTCACGACTGAGGAACATACACATTATGGATGATATAGACCTGTAAATTTAGATGGATAAAAAAGGAATTAATAAAATATATTATAACTTTTAATTGAATTATATTATTATTTATAATAATATTTGAATCATTTTATGGTGACCTTATACTAAACCTATGAGTGGAGAGATAAAAAGAGGTGATATTCCATGGATTCTATAATAATCCAATATTAAATTAACTTCAAATATGTTATTCTAGGATAATCTTCGTATATCGATATATCATTAGTGTATTCTCCTCCAATGTATCCCTTTCATGTGAACTAGGTAAAAATATTCTTGTCCTTTGAAATTATTATTCATAATTTGGATGTTCTAATTTGGTTGTTTGATTTTGTATACTTGGGTGTTCTCTCCAAAAAGATAATAAGATCAATTTATAGATAATGTTTACTCAACATAATTCAACCCACCATAATGGTGATTGTGACTTTGATGGTTGAAAAAATATATTTCAGTTCTAAAAGGTTACTGTATATAAATCCTTCATAAATATGTATTTAAATGGGGAATAATATAAATGCGAAGGGTTTAATAACATTTTTTAATGTAATTTTTAGATAAGGAATAATATACTATATTAATATTTAATATTTTTGTATGGATATATTCTGGGCCAAAATAGATAGAATTTAATCAATTAATTCCATGAAGATATAATTTAATGAAAATAATACAAAGGTTCTCGTTGTTTGTGAAAAGGAAAAAATTGGTTATTTAGAGCACTATAAATGAAAATATAATTGAATATAATTACATGAAACATAAAAAATGAGATATATTAAAAATTATATTATATATATTAAAGAGTTAATAAAAATGAAAAAGAAAAAAATATTTTTTCATTTGAAATTTTATTTTTTTAAAGATGAACCCCAATGAAAGAATCAATAGTTTCCTCAAATAAATCATTGAGGTTCATGGATTAAGAAAAATAAATTTGTAAAAAAATAAAGGATATCAATATTTTGAAAAGGATGATAATGAGACCCTACATTTATGCATATGTCAAAAATATTTCATTGGGAGGAAATCTCTATTATGTTTTTTGTACAGTTCTCACTTTCACAATATCGATGGACTCTCACTATCATAGTGTTGATGATGAAACAATTTTTTGAATGATAATAAGTGATCTTGGATCAACCCAAATAAGAGATTATTATTTAGTATAGGACTCCCTCATATATTTATGATATATTTAGTTATTAATTTATGTATAAATCCTTGTGGACATATATTAATTACATCACATGCTAACTTAGAAGGGTGAAGAGATTTCTGTAAGAATATTTAGTACATAGAACAAATTTAAATTTTATATATATTTCTTATATTAGAGTTTTAGGGAATGCTTTTTTATTACAAAAAGTGGGATATTTTTGGTGTTTAGTGCTAATAATGTGATTGAACTCTATTATTGTTTTTAAAATAAACAGGGTGGAACTGGAGGATTAAGATTATTAGGGACACTCTTAGTTTATAGTTCAAAATATAATCTCATGTTTTTGAGTTTAGTAAGGGCTCTAATGGTTTAATGTCTAGTGGGGATGCTCATATTTTAAATTTATTGGTGAAACTCATAATTTAGAGTCCAATGGGACACTCATTGTTTAGATTCTATTAGGTAGACTCAAGTTTTAGAGTCAAGTAGAAACCCTCATTTTTTAGAGTTTAGTGAATAAAATAATGTTTTAGGGCCCATTTGGGACAATCATTATTTAGTGTCCAGTGGAGAGACTCAGGTTTTAGAGTCCAGTGGGGTAACTATCCGCGTCAATGTTGTATAAGTTGGAACTCTAGGGTTTGAAATTTACTTTAAAGAACAGTGGTGTTAGAGTTGATATTAGGATTAAACCATAAATAGGAATCCTACTTATCTTGTTGGAATAGGAATCAAAACCTATATAGTTTATTTCACATAGTTTATTTTCATTTTATTGGACTTGTCTATTAATTTTAACATTATATGGTTAGGACACATGTGTAAAAAAATTTCTTATGTAAATGATTGATTGGGATTTCTGTATTGGTATCCCATAAGGTGAAATGATATTTTTTGGTCTTATATGCATGCTTCATGGCCCATGTATGTGTAAAAGGTAAAAAAGATAGGTGTTCATGAACTTGAAAATGCAATAAAGTTTGTATAAGTGATCAAATATTTGGTGAACAACTATGTGAGGAATCCATGATAAGGTATGAAAAATCCCTATATTCTACAACTTCTATGTACATCGGTAAACACAAAAGGAGACTAAAAACTTATTCATGTAATAGTGTTTCATTAAAAATATGGATTGCATGAAACCTAAGAAGACATGATAACCCATAACTTTTGTGTGGTTAAATCATCATGAAAGGTGGTTATTGTGTAATTCTATCAAGAATTTTAAATTTATTTATGATCTAACATGAGTTAATTCATGCATGTTTTCTCACCCATAGGAGTTCATGGTTCTTTATTTATGTGTGGATTTCATTGTTGATGCTTCACAAATTGGGAGGTCTCTTCTCTCACTCTTCTATGTAATATATAAAATGGTTTCTAAGATAAATTTATTGTAATTTGGATCATATATTTGTGCTGGTGGAATGATAATTGACATTTGGGTTATGCACTCACACAACAGTTTCCCTACATATTAACTTCACAACCAAGATCAACGAACAAGGGAAATTTTCTTGAGATTTAATTTTTTGAATCTTTATTTTCTTTTTTATTATTGTTATTTTCATTGATCAAACATTAATTTATTTTTGAGCATAAATTTTTCCCCACCCCATAATTTTGTCTCCTATGGACAAGTAGGGAAATATTTAAAAGTAATTAGTTGATTTTGGTTCTTTTATACTATATTTTTTGGAAAAATACATTTTGAAAAGGTCACATGTACACACATATATAAATCTTACGGACCTAAAATGGGGCCATGTTCCTTCATTAAAATTTCCCAAATCCTTTCTTTTAACAGATCTAAACTTTTGTGTGAGAGACCTTATATGATTTAATATTACCCTTTTGAAAACCTCTTCATGTAAACCAAATTTACATGAAACATACGTTACATGATAAAAGAATACATATATGGATATTTACGAAATCCATTCACTCATTGTGGAAGAAACTTTTTTGAGGATGAGTCTTGTGATGAAATTTAACTACTCCAACAAACTCCTATAATATATTCTGATCATTTTGCTAATATCATTGTAGAAATGTCCGAAATATATGAGCATCCTAGGTTCCAACCAACTGAATACATTATTCCATGTCATAAAATTATATCATTCTTGTTTGGAAATTAAATTAGGGACTATCCATTTTCAAAGAGTCATACTTTTTATGGATTCAGTTCCCTGGATTATATCCTACTCCAAAAAATACAACATTGACCCCACTATGTATTGTTTATGAAACTCAACTAGAAATGTATAAACAATTTTCTATACTACTATATATTTCATGAGAGTTCATGTATAAATTTTTGGATACAAACTACACAAACCCACCAAGACAGTGACCAATGAGCCACCGGCTATTGAGCCCTCTCCCTTGAACAACACAAAAATCCACCAGGCCAAATAAGATGAGAGGAAATAATTAAAGGCTAGATAATGAAATAGGTATCCGATATAATATTTCATAGATTTGTGGGAATGGGCCTTCTGGATCTGAATTACTTGAACCATTTCTTGAGACCATTATTACACCATTAAGATCTATAAGGTCATGTGGGTGTCACAATTCTATGTTTTCTGCAATCTGAATCTTAATTTGGTGGTTTAGATTAGGTTGAATTTAAACATGAACACATATGACCTACATCATAGAGAATTTGGGACTATTTTATTAGAAATTAATATTATTGGAGGTTTATAGATCTTTTATTTTATATTTTATTAATTCCAACTATCATTGAAAATCAAAAATAATTTATAAAATACCCATATTCTAGAAAATATGTTGGTGCTGGCAGTGAGGGAGAAAAGTAGGGGGAGCATCATATACACCATTAAATCCCCCTAAAGACCTTGATTGAGATGTTCCTAGAGCTTTTTTAAGAGATTATTGTGGTATTTACCACCAGGATCCTACACTTCACTCATGTGGGTAGTCGAAATTCTATTGGTTCATCATGAAGAAATTCCAAAACAAAAATTAGGACATCGTTATGAAGGCAAGACCAACCAATAATATTTTGATGGTGGGTTTCTAAATGGGCCTTCTATGTGTATGGATTATACTGATTAGGGGTCCCTATGTGGTGTTGAGTCATGGAACCTTTATTTTGGATGTGTAGCTGGCATGTATGTTTCTCATTAATCCTTCCCTCCCTTTACTGGAATCAGTATATAAACTATTGTGGTCATGTTAGCTGAAGGAAAGTACAAAATGGAAATTTATGCCCTATTTTAGTTTTTATGGATGATTTTTTGGGGAATTAATGAAGTATGATTTTCCAAACCCTCTAACACCTCTATACATAAACTTCTAACTGACAAAAAAAAATTATCTTGTAATAACCTATTGGAATTAATATTCCCAGACTAATTTCCACCATAGAGCACTATGAAATTTTTATTTTCAAAATATTTTATTCTTTGATTGGGATCATCATTTGAAATAGTGTGATCTCATTGGATGATAGGTCTTACCTAGAGTCCTTAAAGATTAGGGAGTTTTCTTCAAAAACCAACATTGAAATCATTTGTTTTCCATAGTCCATATAACACTACATATTTTTGTACCACTTTCTGAAATTAATCACCCCACTTGTATACACTATGGTTGAACATGAGTGGAATCTGATGGTCATTTGATAGAAGTGGTTAAAATGACCATTGAGGGAACCAAAATTCAGACCGCACAACTAGTGGTGGATACCTTAACAAAATTTCTCAAGGACTACCCCAAGATCTAGACATTAGTGTACCTTGGAGTAATTCTAATGAATATAGAGATGTGGGTATTAAAATTAAAATAGTCTAAAAATAGGTTGTTTAATGGGAATACATGTTCCTAGATAACCCATATATCAAGGTAAAGGTCCCCTATTGAGATCATAGTTCTACTGTAAGAGTATTATCCCATTCCTGATGCCCAACATCATCATGAGGTCCTTGGGGATTATGAAACCCTTTATGAGGGTCACCCTTGGAAGCACATATAGTAATACAGCGAGGGATAGAAGTTATAGTAATCCTTAAATATATTTTTTAGTAAATAAACTAAGTCATCCTATCTCGATATTCAAGAATACAGTATTCCCCTAACCCAGGAAAATGTTGGATGAAACATATATTCTCTTACATGGAGGAGGTCATGGGGGAATCTCCAATTAATTTGGGTATACCAAACATGAATTGGGATTTTAGAGCAACATTTTCAATCCCATAAAGTAAATTTATTACATATCGTGATGATCTATAGGGGTTTATGTACACTCATGGAGATGATTATGTCTTCATTGGCCGAATTTGGGATCTTCATGGTTACAAATGTGTGTGTGGAATGAATTATTTTGTTCCTACTAGACACCATTGGGAGGAGGATAAAGGAATAGATTAAGGGATTAATGAGGAAACTAAGTCCACATGATATATAGGTTAGATATTTATGAACTATATATGTAACTCCCCAAGCTTCCACGGTACGTTCCCCTTTGAATTGAAGTTCCCAATCAGGATCCAAGTATCACTGAGAGGGGGAGGGGGTGAATCAGTGATATCTTTTTCTTTTTAAGTTTCCCCTTTTTGAAACAACCTTCGCCTCCTGTTAAAGAGTTTCTTCCCTGCTGAACACACACATCCACAGGAACACAATATTTACAAGGTTCACTACTCAACAAGAGTAGCTACGTCCTTGGTATGGTACAGAAATAATCCAGTACCACACAATCCACTAGAAAACAATACTTTGATGTGGAATACAACGAGTAGGATATACCCTTACACTCGTGCAGCACTTTGAAAACAATCCAATAGTGCGTGTGCTCCCTCTTAGCACAAATAGGATAACACAATGTTTCAGTGCTTCTTTACAATTAAACAGATGTATTCTCCGAAGTACAAATCTTCACTTTCTTACCCAGAAGCCGGTAAGAACTCTCTCGTGCACAACTGAATATGTGCGAAGACCCCAAATATTTCGCGCAGCCTTTAGGGTGCCTTGCGCGCAATTCAAATGGCTTGCGCGTAAAATCACCTTTTGGCGCGAAAAATGTTTTCGCGCAACTTTCCTTTTACGCGCAACTTTTCCTCTTTTCGCGCAACTCACTTAGCGTATAATTTACGCGCACCAGAGCTCGGGATTTCTTCTAAGTGTCGAGCATTACCAACTAACAAGGGTTAGCCTCATATTTATAGGCATTTTTGAACCCGCGCGAAAAACACTAATCCGCGCGTAAAACCTCCTCCATGCGCGTAAAAACTCTTTTATGAAACTTCATATTTCGCGCCATGCTTCAATATTTCGCGCACCTCATGCCTTTGTCATTTTTTATCCTTCTAAGCATGAAGCACCAATTGCGCGCAAAATTCCGCACCGCGTTCCATATTGCGCGCAAACCCAATCTTTCCTGCAACATCAGATTTCGCGCATTGCTCCAATATTTCGCGCATTTTATGCCTTTGCCAATTTTTGATCTTCTGATCTTGAACCATCATTTGCGCGAAAACTTCATTCCTCAATTTCGCGCACCATTCCAATATTCCGCGCATCCCGCAGATTTTTCGCGCAACCCGCTACTATTTCGCGCATCCCGCAGATATTGCGCGCACCACTTTATTTTTGCGCGAAACGTGCCTAAATTTCCGCGCACTCCATGCCTTTGTCATTTTTCATAGTTCTGACCTTGAATAACTCTTTTGCACGTATAAACCATCTTCAGCGCAACATCCATTGCCAAGCAGATTTCTTCATCTCCCGATTTTCAGGCCCTAAAATTTGGCAAACACTGGAAAACGGCGCCACCTTAAACTGTTCTTTTCTGCCATCCCCAGATTGTCTATTGCTTTTCCATTTTATCTCTTTACTGCTTCCCATATCCATTCTTCTGCTCTTATCACGAATCCCACTATCGTGATATTTATCCTTTGATAGATCAGCTTAAGCATCGTCAGAGTTGCAATGGGAACTGAATCTTTCCTATCTTCCAGCAGCATCATCCCTTCCAATCAAAACATTATCTGACTGGCATCATCATTTCTCCCCCTTTCCTTCATAAGGCTTGCATCACAAGTTCTCCTAACTCATGATTTGTGTGAAATACATACCAGCAAAGCATCGTCTGATTTATGATCCTTCTACACAGTGAATTGATTTATCGCCTTTGACAACAAAATACAACACTCTGCAAAAGCTAACTCTTCAAACTTTCATCTTCATTCAACCTGGTCCCAACATGAATAATACAATAGCTTGTGTTATACGCAACATCGTGTTCAAACACACCACAACCAATTAAACTAGCCGTTATGAATAGTAATACCCACCTTTTGAAATTTTATAAATTTTATCTTTCAAAATGGACTTCATTTTTGGATTTATAATATCGAAATTAGCTTAGGGTGAATTTTTGATATTTTTCTGAAAACTTTCAATTTTGGATGAATAGTGCAAAACACCGAGTTATTGTTTAAAACCGACATTTTATTTAAATAATTATTTATTTTATTTAAATTTAATTTATGTAAAAATAGATACAGAATTCATATATAAGTTCAATTTAATTCATTGGAGTCATTTTATAATTAGTTTAGATATATAATAAAATTTATTAAACTTTTTACCGTCTTTTACCCACCTCATAGGAGCATTTGCAAATTTGCATAAAACATAATTTTAGCGCTTCTGTGAATTGAAATTAAAAAATCCAAGATTAATTGTTGATATCAGTAAGTAAAATGTGGTTAAAAAAGATAAAAATAATTTTTGGTGAATAGCAACTTTTGACTTTTATTTACAACGGTTAAAAGTAAATTGGATAATTAAAAGTAAAAATGATATTATTATTATCCTAAAACATGTACAAATTCTATTAGATATGTGTAATTCCACCAAAAACAACATTAGAAATAAAATATGATCTTTTAGGTCCACTTGGATTAGATTTGTACATTTATTATTATTTAATTCAAAGAAGAGTTAAAAGTGTTAAATTCCAAGTTTAATTACTAAATCATTTTTAATATAAGGTTATACATAAGATAAATTCCACTATAAATATTAATTATAAATATAAAAAGATTTCATACATAATGGTATTTTATTTATAATTTTTAATAATTAAATATGTTAATTTATTTATGGCACAATGATGATGCAGTAATTACCATATTAATGAAATATTAAAATAATTGATATTATAAATATCCAAATAAATGAAATTTGAGACTTTTTATGAATTAAAATAATTTATTATGTTACTATTACATGTTATGGTTGATTAAATGAGTTTTTTTCTAAGTAATAATGCTTCTATACATTTAGAAAAAACAAAATACCAAATAGTGTCAAAATTGACATAAAAGAGTTTTTAAAACAAATATTATATTATTAATTAATATAATATTCCTATAAATCTGAGGTTATACCAAATGACATAGATAAGTTTATTTATATTAATAATGAACTACTTGGGGTTTTCTTGGCTTGTTAAAGTAAGTTTAATAACTATATAATATAAAAATACAAAGAGACATGGCAAATGTCAAACTAATTAACTAAGAGTTAAATCTAAAAGATAAGGTTAATATAGTGACCCAAACCAGTATAAAAACTATTAGTTGAGGGTTTTTCAACCCATACACAACTTATACTCTAAATAAATCACTTATATATATTAGAAACCGAAAATTATTTTATTATAAAATAATATTTCAATATTTTCTTAAGGTGCCCCTCACCCCTCTTATAAAAGGGCACTTCCCCTTCTCACAAATTCACGCCTTCAAATCCATCTGGCTTGGCAAAATCCTGAAAAAATATCCTCTCAGCTATCCTCCATTAATCTTACAGGCATCTCTTTAGTCATAAAGCCAACTTATGGAGCCCTTTTGATCAAATCAAAAGGAAGAACCCGAAGAAGAGGTAAATATTTTATCACCTCTTTCAAGTTCTTTTCTTCTTCTATTTCCTATTTCTTTGTTGTTTCTATTCTAACATAATAACTCCAGTATATTCTATATACTGTGATTCTTTTATAAAAATGGTACAACCCTATTCATTATTCTATCCATTATATAAATGACAAAGTCACCATACGTGCGTACGTACGGATTACCGTCTCCACGTCGTAGTGTAGTCTGTTATTCAAACACTTCATCATTTAGATGGGTATAATAATGAGTATAAATGTTGTAAATAATAAATATAACATTATAATTATTCTATATATATGATATAAAATCCAATTATATATGATTTTAATATCAAAAGAATGATATTGTCACTCGTGGGTACGTACGGATTACCGTCTCCACGAACACAATGAGATTAATTCCCCATCGTATTCATTCAAGAATAATTTTTATTTTATGATTTAAAATAATGTTTATAAACATAATATAATTCTGTATATGAATCAAATACATCCTATCCATAACAAACATTACTTATTTAACAAATCATATAAAGGAAAACGAATCAGTTGACACCCGAAACGATGATAGCACTGAAATATCATTAACAAAGAAATATTAGAAGATCATATATGATATAAGATTAATGTATATGGTTATTTTATAATTTAATAATAATTATATCAACATTATATAGGAGGATAACCTATCTTTAACCATGTAAAATACAAGTTAATGGTTAATTTCACAATCTCTTTATCATCTGAGGTTGTTTTTACGTAAGTATCTAATAGGACATCTTTATCATCCACATCCGTGTTTTTTTTCAAAATGTATTTTTAAAAACATTTTTACTATTTACTAGACTATGGGTTAAAGTCATTTATACCCTTATTTTACCTTATATTTTTTTAAAGGAATCTTTCTATTGTTTACTAAACACGATACTTTACGACCTTTTTGAAAAAAATTAAGGTAAGAATGTTTTTTTAACTTATACGGTGGGTGCAGTTCTTCTCCACCTTTATAACATCGTCTAACATTCCCTTACAAGCTTATAAGAATATTTTAAAAATAAAAGTTTTCTTTTATTATTACATGAAATTTAAATTATTTCAAAATATAAATATATATTCCAATTAAATAATTTTCCTTTCATTTATGTCAGCAACCTTTGATGGATTTTAAACTAGTTTGAAGTTGATCTATTGTGATACAAATCTTTCATGTTATATGGATGGTATTGTGATATGTTTGATAGTGGATATGTTATTTTTATACCATTCATGATTTATGGTTAATGTATTGATATTTCATATGCTAGTTTTAATACGAATGTTTATGTTATGTTTCAACCATTTCATATGATAAATGTGTTGGAGTTAATAAGTCATGGGTGGAGCCCACTCTAGATCCTCGGTGCATCGGTATGCTACATGAGACAACTATAAGTGTAATTAGATGAGGCCTTTCCCAATTTGATATATGGTTTTGGCCAAAGCCTAAATCATATTTAGACGTCTTGGCTGAGGCCTTGACAAAATGATTCAGAATGTCCAACATTATACATTCCCTCATTATGAAAATAATATTGATGGTTCATGTGGTCATTCGACTAGTTGAATACCAATGATTATGTTTTATTATGACATTATTTACTCAGCTCATATTCATGCCATAAAGGTGTTCATGTTTATTATTTTTAAAGGCATGTGTTTTCAATTATTCATCATCCTTACTATTTATGTTATCTTCTGCTGTCTTGATTACCCTAACTGAGTGTTTGAGCTCACCCCTTTCTTATGTTTCATTTTCCCAAGATATAAAGGATTTAGTTATGAGAGACTTGCAGGTATAATCTAGGAGGCTTGGATTTTTCTAACGGAATAAATTAGTGTTGTATTTCTTTTCAAGTTGTAAATTTGAACTTATGTATGAATCTTGTTTCCAATAATACTAAACTGATCGGTCTTTCGAGACATGATTCCATTGTGATCATGTTAATGTTATGTAATAATGCATATACTTTGGGTAACTCGATTCGGGGCATTACAGTTGGTATCATAGGAAGTTTAGTACAAACCTTGGAAACTATATTTAGATAAACTCTGATTAGAGCACATTATCCTAAGATAGACTTGGAGATTTAGAATAGAAGAACTTCATATAATTTTGGTAATGTATAGATTTTGGGAGTTTCCCATGAAATACATCACTATCTAGACACGATCAGGTAGAGACGGCTCTGAAATAGATGTGCCTAGGGGAAAAACCTGAAAACACCGCTTTGAGCTAGACTAAAACAAGAACTAGTGCACCACAACGGGCCTTGTTGTACTCTTGGTTACGACACTTCCAGGGGACATGCTTAGGAAAATTCTCATATTCTTTACAAATTATTATGAAGGGTTTTTGAGTATATACTTTCTCAAAGAAAACATTTTTATGATTATGGATTATATACATAAATTGTTCAATTTATGTTAAGTGTTTTATAAGTAGGGAATAATGTATTTAAATTCATAAACTAATCTAGTTTATTACATTTTTTTAGAAATGGTGCATAGTGGAAGGAATGTAAACCATATCAATGATCATAATCCATGTAGGTATTTCCCTCATACTCGAGATAATTATAGTGGAGCTGGTGATTCAACTAGTGCTGATCAGCTTATCACCATACTGGGACAACATACACTGGTTATGAATAATAAAATTATCTGTATGGAGCACCCTAATCCATAATGCAGAGGATCGATAATAGATCACTTCATGAGGCAACAACCACCATCATTAAATGGGTCTACAAATCCATTTTTAGCTGAGTAATGGATAACTTCCTTAGAAAAAATATTTCATGCTTTGGGGATTAGCGAAAGGGAAAAAGTTTTCATGGTAGTTTATTACCTCATAGTGGATGCAGATCAATGGTGGTAATTGATTAAAAACAAAAAGGAAGATGAATATGTATAATACATGGAATGAAGGGAGTTTAAAGAGATTTTCTTAGAAAAATACTCTCCTCATGAATATCGAGAGGATATGGAAAGGCAATTTTTGAGTCTGAAGAAAAAAGAGGGTGCGAATGTCTCAAGGTATGAAGCTAACTTGAAAAGTTCACCAAGGCATTCTGCATATTATATACGTAACCCACAAAGAAAGATTGATCGTTTCTTTGATGGGTTAAAACCATTTCTCTGTTGATCATTAGTATCACAATCCTTCTCATCCTATGATGGTATTTTCTAATGTGCTATCAAGATAGCAAATTAATTCTCTATGTCTTATGTATTTAAAGAAAAGCAAGAGAAGAAGAGATCTGCTGAACACTCTGGGAAATGAAATAAGGAAACAGGGAAGAAGGGAAGAGTTGAGTTTCTACCCTATAATAATTGTGGAAGAAAGCACCTTCGTTCCTCTCTAAATGTAAAATCATTATGATAAAAATATGGACAAAAATGCCATCTTACAGGTGATTTTAATTGTAGGAAAAAAGCTACCAATGTTCAATGATTCAATTGCAGGGAGATGGTACATTATGAAAATGAATGTCCTAAACATCATGAAAACTTACCTCAGAAAAGGCCAAGGGATCAAGCACAAGATTATGCGATCACTACTGCTGAGGTTGAAGCTCCGAAAGACAAGCTGGTAGGTAATTTAATGGTTTCCTTAGGTTTAGCCAATGCTTTATTTGATTCTAGATCAACACACTGATTCATATCTTCCCAATTTGCTAACAAAATTTGGTATTTCCAATTTGATTTAATAAGGTAGTTGTCATTAAAAACTCCTACGGGAAGTATCATCACAACAAAGTTTTGTGAATCAGTCCCCATTAGGGCATATAAAATTTATTTATCTGCTAATCTAATCATCCTACCCATGATTGAATTTGATATATGTAACGAACCAAAATTTTGAATAATTTTTGGTTTCCTAACTTTGTGTATTATTTTATTTTATACTCAACAAAACTATTTCCTTTAATAAATTGAGTATAATTAAAATAAGACCGTTGGGTTTCGACTGTTATATGACCATTGGTCAATAAGACTGTTGGAAACTAGATATTGCGATTATTTTATATAAATACAAGTGATATTGATTAATTAACATAGAAAAAAGATTCGATGGCCCCTTCTAGTAGTCTCGGGTGGATCTAAGCCCATCTGATGGAACTCGGGAAGGAGGTATCACCTTTGGGCTTTGCTCTGGACCAAACCCAAGCTGAACTACATCCTGTGAAGATGGAACAGAATCGCCTTCGTGATAAGTTCAAGCTGATAGAAATCACTACTCGGGCAATGTTGGATGAGCCGCCCCAAGATTCTATCACCCTTGCACACCTTACTCTTAGGTCCTATGCTGGTGTTATAAGGGGATATGTAATGAGACTGTAACTACCTTGTATAATCCTTTGATTTAAAAAAATGTGATTTCTTCTTATGGTGATGTTTGTGAATTTTCAAATGTCTGGATAAATATAGTATGCATATTATTGATGAATTTTAGAAAAATAATAATTTTAAAAAATTTATGTAAACCTTAAATAATTAATAATGTGTAATTATTTTCAAAAAATGGTCTTCTACAGTTATGTTCAGTAAGAAATTTAGAGTATAATAAGATCAACTTATTTTTTTGATGAATAGTAAATTATGAATAGTTATTTTCTCCTTATGATTAGTAATGTCACCAAATGGATTAAGTAACTTCACTTAAGAGACTATTAATATAATTTAGACACCTTGATTAAGTAATGTGATTCCATAAAATAGGTAAATAACTATTTCATAAATTATTGGTTAAGTATTAGTTTTTTCGGGTGAATAGTGGTTTTTAATTAAAAATTAAATGAAAATTAATTATAAAATTCTTTTCATAAAATTATGTTCATTTTTGAAATCAGAGCATCAATTTTTAGTTAAGGTGAAATTTTGGGATTTTTCTGAGAAATTTGAATTTTCGGTGAATACTGAAAATACAGTTTTTGCGTTTCGTGTGTTTAATGACATCATTAAGGATGTAATAATTATGAAATAATTTTGGTCAACTTATGAATAGTAATATAATTTATGAGGTGTCCCAAGTGGCCAATATCATGGGAAAATATCATGGGAAAGCCCATGGTTTTTCCTATACCACTGATGAGGTGTCCCTTGGAAATTAATGCTTTGTCCCATCACTTCTCCTATAAATACCAAGACTTTAAATCATTAATTTCACTCCCAACTCCCCCTCAATGAAGCTATGGTCTCATTACCTCTGAAGGAGTCCTCCCAGGGTTCCCTCAAGCCCTCAAGGTCCTGACCTCTGAGTTTTAAGAGTTATGTTTTAAGGTAAGGGATCCTACATATCTCTTTCTTTTCAAGTACTCTCTTTTATGTCATTTATTTTATTATCCATGCTCTTATGTTGGAGGATGTTATTTTATATTTACATTACTGTAATTTTTATTCTCATACGATGATATAACCCCTTACTCTTTTCAATTTAGTTTAATAATTTTTAAGTGGCGTCGTTAGGCTGCTGAATTTTTTTATAAGGGATTCTTTCACCCTTCTCATTTTCAAAGTTCTATTTTCATGTCAGGTCTTCCAAGTTCCTTTTTCTTATGTTGGGGAATGATCTCTATATCCATAATACTGTCCTTTTATGTTCATATGATGAGATAACCTAGTTGATCTCATCAATTTATTTTTTAGAAGTTTTAAGTGACGCTGTTAGGTTGCTGAATTTTTATAAGAGAAATCTTATTTTTGTCTTCCTTTCAAGTTTTTCATTTCATATGGTATGTATTTAAAATTTAATTACCATGTTCTTATATCGTTTATATTATATACCTATACTATTTTTTGGATCATTTATGAGTAGGTAACCCATGTCCCCTCTCATTTCAATGTTTTCCAAAACCCTGTAACATAGCTGTTATGCTGCAGAATTTTGGTCTCAAAATGTCTCTCTATTTTTCTCAAATTCTTTTTTTATTAAGTGAATACTCAAAGATATTTAATCTACAGGTGTATTCACATATATATCTAAATTTTCTATTTTAATTTTGGTATTTACATACATTAAACCCGCTTTCCTTTTTCTGTGGGTTTAAAATGACATATAGATCTTGTCTTAAATGTAGTTTTTAAAACGTTATGATTATTAAATAAAACCCATTTCTTTTATGAGATATGGGTTATATATGAAATTTTTGATGATGATATATGTGGATAACATGATAATAAATTTTTTTTAAGGATTTTCCCTAATAGTGCTCCAATGCATTGGGTAATGATGTAAATTCTAGGGATTACAATTTTAACGATACCTTGGTGAATAACCTTGGTATTTTTTTAAATGAAACCTTGGGGATAGACCTTGGTGATATGTTCATGATTGTATAAGTTAAATGTTATATCCACATCTTCAAGTTATGAATCATGTTCTTTTCATTATGATATGCCTCATGATCTATTTCTCAATCCTTAAAGTTATTTATCTTGACTTTATTGATGTATCTCAAGTTCACATGTAAAATGTTTCCCTTGTTTCCCTTAGTGGGCCTTTTGATCACCCTTTCATTTGATGTATGTTCCCAGGTTATGAGATGCAGTAATTAACTTAGGTTGAACAAATTAAGAATCCTTTCAAGTGTTTAAGAATAAATTTTTTATGTTGTCATGTATTAAGATCCTGGTTTCCAAGACACTAAACCTTAAAGATCCTTGGTTTTGTATAATGTAATTAAAGTTTACGTGATAAAAAGGTGGAATTATATAATATAATCCTCGTTTTGGATTGGATTTCAGACCATGATGCAAAAAAAAAGAAGAAGGATGTTACAATTCTTGATGATGATAAGGAGTACATTATCATTAGAGTAGAAACATCACCACCTAATTCTTATCTTGAACCTCCACTAGTAGCTCAACTAAATTCAATTATTGGGGAGGAAAATAATTAAATAACCATGGGTGAGGAAGATAATGTTCAAATAGAGGATGTACCTATTGTGTAAGAATATATTGATGTGTTTCCAGAATATTTACTTGGACATCCTCTAGAATGAGAAATTGTGTTTTCCATTGATTTAATTCCTGGTTCAAGGTCCATATCGAAGACCCCTTAAAAAATGGCCACTGTGGAATTAGTGGAACAAAAGAAACAAATAGATGAATTGTGTAATAAGGGATTTATTCACCCTAGTGTTTCTCCATGGGGATCCCCTTTCCTTTTTGTTTAGAAGAAAGAATAATTTATGAGGTTGTACATCGACAACAGGGAGATCAATTCTATAACAATAAAGAACAAGTATCCCCTACCTTGCATTGCTGATTTATTTGACCAATATCATGGAGCTCAATATTTTTCAATGATTGACCTTTGATCTGGATATCATCAGTTGTGTATGAAGAAGGAAGACATTCTGAAAACAGCATTTCTAACCAAGTACGGGCATTACAAGTTAACAATAATGCCTTTTGGGATGACTAATTCACCCTATGATTTCATGGACCTAATGAAAAGAGTTTTCAAGGAATATCTTGATGACTGTGTAGTGGTGTTTATTGATGATATCCTTGTATACTCCATAATCTATGAAGATCATGAAAATCACTTGCGCCCCATTCTGAAAACACTCATAATAAATGAATTATACGGGAAGTTTAACAAGTGTGAATTCTGGATTCAGGAGATTACTCTTAGTGGGCATATTGTCTCTAAGAATGGAATCTCTATTGATCCTTCTGAGACAAGAGAAATCCAATAATTTCTAGCACCGATGAGTATAGCTGAGGTATGCAGTTTTATTGATTTAGCAGGTTATTATCGGCATTTCGTCCATAATTTTTCCCAATTGGCTAACCCATTAACCAAGCTCACACGTAAAGGGGTTAAATTTGATTGGATGAAATAGTGTGAAGAATGTTTTGAAGAATTAAAGAGATTATTACTCAATTCTCCTATCTTGACTCTACCATCGGGGAATGATGGGTTTTTTTTATTTATAGTGATGCATCAATGAAAGGACTTTGTTGATTTCTTATGCATATTTATAGGGTTATTTCCTATGAATCATGACAGCTAAAAATTCATGAGCGAAACTATCATACTCATGATCTTGAGTTAGTAGTTGTGATCTTTTTTTTGAAGATATGGAGAAATTATCTCTATGAAAAAAAATGTGAGATATATACCAATCACAAGAGTTTGATGTATATTTTCTCACAAAAAGAACTCAACATGAGGCAAAATAGATGGATTTAACTACTCCTGGATTCTGATTTCACTATAAACTACCACCTGGGGAAGGTAAATAAGGCGGCAGATGCTTTGAGCAGAAAGGATCATGCAGTCTTGAAAAAGATGAGAGTGGAAAGGGATCCTATTTTCATGGATCTAGTTAAAATGGACATGGGAATAATCATAGAAGTTGGAACATCGATACGTTTTCAAATGGTTTCTAAGCCATCTTCACAAGAAAGGATAAAAAGTTATCAGGCTGATGATGAGGACTTTCAATAGAAAATTAAAGCTATGAATGATGGGAGATTGATCAAAATTTTATCTAAAAATGGGATTTTGAAATTTGGGAAGAGACATTGTGTTCCCGATATACCTAATCTGAAAAGGTAATTGTTGGATGATGCTCAAAGCTCCAATTTCTCTATACACCCTAGGAGCACCAAGATGTATAGTGATTTGAAAGAACATTTTTGGTGGGACAACATGAAGAGAGAGATTTCTGATTTTGTGTCAAGATGTATGGTTTGTCAACAAGTGAAAGTTGGAAGGCAACAACCTGGAAGAGTCATGCAACCTCTTTCCATACCTGAGTGGAAATGGGGTAATATTACAATGTAATTTTTCATGGGGCTACCAAAGACTCCTATAAGGAATGATTTAATATGGGTCATTGTTGATCATCTTACCAAGTCAGCACAATTTCATTCTATAAGATAATATTTACCACTTGAATGTTTAGCAAGACTGTATATTAATGAAGTTTTAAGACTTCATGGAGTATCCCTATCGATTGTTTCTGATTGTTATCCCCATTTTACATCAAGATTCTGGAAAAGTCTTTAGAAATCCATGGCTACTGAACGTCGTTTGAGCACTACCTACCACCCTCAAAATGATGGACAATAATAATGGACAATTAAAACCTTAGAAGACATGTTGATATCTTTCTCACTTTACTTTCAAGGTATGTTGAATCAATATTTACCTCTTTTATAATTTTCCTATAACAATATCTTCCATTAATGTATTCAGATGACACCATATGAAGCATTATACGGAAAGAGATGTCACACACCAACCTGTTGGGATGATGCTGGTGAAAGAAAACTCGTAGGCCCAAAACCTATTGTGGAAACAATGGAAAAAGGTGAAGGTAATCCAAACCCACATCAAAGCAGTTAAAAGTAGGAAGAAGAGAAATGTTGATAACCGGAGGAAGGATTTGGAATTTCAGGTAGGAGATCATGTTTTCTTGAATGTATCTCCATGGAAAAAGAATTATAATATTCAGTAAGAAGGGTAAATTGAGTCCCAGGTATATTGGACCTTTTGAAATTATAGAACGAATTGGGGATATAGCTTACCGTTTGGAAGTGCCGCCAAGTCTCTCCAAAGTTCATGATGTGTTTTACTTATCACTATTGAGAAAATACATGCCTGACCCAACACATGTACTCACCTATGGGGAATTTGAACTGGAACCTGATCTGTCTTATTACAAAGAGCCTGTCACGATTCTTGATACAAGAGAACAAGTGTGAGAAACCGTCGACTCATATGGTAAAAGTTCTATGGAGAAACCATAAGATAGAAGAGGCAACGTGGGAACCTGAGGAATTTATGATGAAGAACCACCCAAATATTTTAGGTAGTAATATTCAAGAAATTTTGAGAACAAAATTATATGAAGGAGGGGAGAATGTAACACCCCAAGCTTCCACGGTATGTTTCCCTTTGAATAATTCAGTAGCTTGTGTTGTACGAAACTTCGAGTTCAAACACACCACAACCAATAAAACTAACAGTTAGGAATAGTAATACCATCTTTTTTAAATTTTTATAAACTTTATCTTTCAAAATGGACATCATTTTTGGATTCAGAATGTCGAAATTAGATAATAGTAAATTTTTTGTTTTATATGAAAACTTTAATTTTTTTATGAATAGTGAAAAACACTTTGTTATTGTTTTAAACCAACTATTTATTTAAATAATTATTTATTTTATTTAAATTTATTTTTTCTAAAAATAGATACATAATACCTATATAAGTTCAATGTAATTCATTACAGTCATTTAATAATAAGTTTAGATATAAAAAAACTTTTATTGAACTTTTTACCGTCTTTTACCCACCTCCAAGGAGCATATGCAAATTTGCATAAAACATAATTTTACTGCTTATGTGAATTGAATTTCAAAAATAAAAGAGACATGGTTGATATCAGTAATTAAAATATGGTTCAATAAGATATAAATAATTTTTGGTGATTAGTATCTTTTGACTTTTATTTACCACGGGTAAAAGTTAATAGGGTAATTAAAGGTAAAAATGATATTATTATTTCTCTAACACATGTCGTAATTCTATTGGATAAGTTTAATTCGACCAAAAATAGCCTTAGGAATAAAATATGGTCCTTTAGGTCAACTTTTATTAGATTATGACATTTATTATTATTTAATTCAAAGAAGAGCTAAAAGTGTTAAATTCAAAGTTTAATAACTAAACAAATTTTAATATAGGGTTACACATAAGATAAAATCGACTATAAATTTTCATTAGATATCTATAATTATTTCCTACATAATCGTATTTTATTTATAATTTTTATACATTAAATAATTTAATTTATTTATGACACAATGATGATGCAATAATTACCTTACTAAAGAAATAATAAAATAGTTGATGTTATAAATTCCCAAATAAATGTAACTTGAGACTTTTTATGAATTTAACTAATTTTATAGGTTAATATGACATGTTATTTATGATTAAATGAATTTTTTTTGAAGTAATAATTATATTATGAATTTAATAAAAACAATATAACAAATAGTGTCGAAATTGAAATAAAAGAGTTTTTAAAACAAATATTATTTTATTAATTGAAATAATATTCCTAAAATTATAAGGTTTGGAAAAATGACTTAGAGAAGGTATATATATTAATAATTAACCACTTGGGGTTCTCTTGTCTTGTTATAGTAAGTTTATTAACTATATAATATAAAAATACAAAGAGACATGGTAAATGTCAAACTAATTAACTAAGAGTAAAATCTAAAATATAAGGTTAATATAGTGACCCAAACCTATCTAAAATATATTGGTTGAGTGGTTTTGACCCATCCCCACCATAGACTCGAAGTAAATCATTTTTGAGCCATTAGAAACTGAAATGATTTTATTATAAAATAATATTTCAATCTTTTCCTAAGGTGCCCCTCACCCATCTTATAAAAAGGAACTTAACCTTCTCTCAAATTCACACCTTCAGAGCTATTTGGATCTTCCAAAACCAGCCAAAATATCATCTCAACTGTCCTCCCATAATCCCATAGGCCTCTCTTTAGTCAAAAATACAACCTCAGGTGCCCTTTTGATCAAATCAAAAGGAAGAACCCGAAGAAGATGTAAATATTTCATCACCTCTTTCAAATTCTTTTCTTCCTCCACTTCCTATTTCTTTTTTGTTTCTATTCTATAATAATAAATAAAGTATATTCTATATAATATTATGTTATTATAAAAATGGTACAACCCTCTTAATTATTCTATCCATCCTATAAATTACAATGTCACCATACATGCGTACGTATGGATTATCGTCTCCAGGTCATGGTGTAGTTTGTTATTCAAACACTTTATCATTTGGATGGGTATAATAATGAGTATAAATTATTTAAATAATAAATATAACATGATAATGATTCTGTATATATTATATACCCTCCAATTATATACAATTTTAATTTCAAAAGAATGATATTGTCGCTCGTGCGTACGTACGGATTACCGTCTCCACGATTCATTTTATGATTAAAAATAATGTTTATGAACATAATATAATAATGTATATGAATAAAATACATCTTATACATAAAAAACATTACTTATGTAATAATTTATATAAAGGAAAATGAATCAGTTAACACCCGAAACGACGATAATACTGAAATATCATTAATAAAGAAATATTAGAAGATCTTATATGATATCATATTAATGTATATGGTTATTTTATAATTTAATAATAATTATTTCACCATTATAAATGAGGTTAACCTACCCTCAACATAGGAAAAGTACATGGTAAGTGTTAATTTTACCATCTCTTTATCATTTGAGGTTGTTTTTACGTAAGTATCATTTAGGACCTCCTTATCATCCACATCCGTGTTTTCTTAAAAATATATTTAAAAAAAAATTCCCATATACTAGACTATGGGTTAAAGTTATTTATACCCCTATTTGACGTTATATGTTTAGAATGGAATCTTTCCATCGTTTTCCATACAAGGTACTTTACGACCGTTTTGACAAAATTAAGGTAAGGATTTTTTCTAACGTGTACGCAGGTGCAGTTATTCTCCACCATTATAACATCATCAAAGATTCACTTACAATATTATAAGAATATTTTCAAATTAAAAGTTTTCCTTTATAATTACATGACTTTTAAATTATTTCAAAATAGAAAGATATATTCCTATTAAATAATTTTCCTTCCATCTATGTCAACATCAAATGATAGATTTTTAACTAGTTTGAAGTTGATATATTATGATACAAATCATCCATATTTTATTAAAGGATTTGTGATATGTTTGACTGTAGATGTATTATTTTTAAACCATTCATGATTTTTGGTTAATGTATTGACATTTTGTATGCTAGTTTTAATATGAATGTTTATGTTATATTTCAACCCTTTAATATGAGGAATGTATTAGACTTAATAAGTAACGGGTAGAGCCCGCTATATCTCCTCGATGCATCGATAGGTATCATGAGACAACTAGATGTGGAATTGCACGAGCCCTTTCCCAATTTGATATATTTTTTGGGCAAAGGCCTAAATAATTTTTAGATTTATTGGCCAAGGCCTTGAAAAAATGTTTCAGAAAGTTAGACATTATACATTACCTCATTATAAAAATAATATTGATGGTTCATGTGGTCATTCGACTAGTAGAATACCCATGATTATGTTTTATTATGGATTTTTTTACTCAAATCAGATTACTTCAATAAAATTGTTCATGTTTATTATTTGTAAAGTCATGTATTTTCAATTATTCACCATGCTTAATATTTATGTTATCTTCTACTATATTTCTTACCCTTACTGAGCGTTTGAGATCACCCCTTTCTTATGTTTCACTTTTCCAGTATATAAAAGAGTTCGATATGAGTGAATTGCAGGCATAATCTAGGAGTCTTGGATGTTTCTAATGGAATAAATTAGTGTTTTATTTCTTTTCATGTTTTAAAGTTGAACTTATGTATGAATCTTATTTCCAAAAATACTAAAATAATCGGTCTTTCGGGACATGATTTCCTTTTCATCATGCCAATGTTATGTAATAATGCACTGACTCTGGGTAACTGGGGTTGGGGAATTACGAAATAATTATAAAATCCCATGTATTTCATGGTTGTACAAGGTGAATTATTTATATTTATTACCTAATTTATGTAGAAATCAGTATGAAAAGAGAAGTAAAAATACAATATTTACCATAAATAGGAAGGGAAACATATAGGATCCGACTGACTAGAAGGTATGAGAGGTATAACCTAACACCATTTCAATCCTAGTGTTCTATATGGTGATACCTTCTATGATTCAAGAGGAATCGTTGATTGCTAGTGGAGTACAACACTAAGAGCTCATGGAATTGCAATCAGTTATTAATCTGCATGATTTAAAAGATAAATATTAATCCCTTTTACAATGAATTTACCAAGAAGTACATTCTATGAATCACATGAAATTATCATTACATAGGAAACATGATAGGTAAAGGGTAATCCTATAGTGACTTTAGGGATACTCACCAATGTCGAGGGGTCCCTAGTAGTTTAGTATAACTCTAGTGGTTGATACCTCAATAGACTAGATTACTTCTTGACTAAAGAAGGCTTTCTAAAGGAAATAAAGAGATATGGTTCATCTATAATTTCAATAGAGGAGAAAGATGGTCTCCTTTTTTCATTTGAAGTAGATATGATTTCATTTCTTCATTCTTGATTATCTTTATTTACATTTCCTAGATTAATATTAGACTTATTGAACTATTTCATATCGCCATAGATAATTAAGGGTATAAGGAACCAACAGTCCATAATGATCTTATACTTGGTGATATAGAGTAAGGGTTTGGTTGAAGATATAATATCCTCAACACTCATGAAAAGGGTCCTACCAATGCACTAGTAGTGGCATAGCAGGACCCTAGGGTGCTCATCACCCACAATAAGTTTATGATCAATATGGTAGTTGGTAAAGGGGGTAAAGATCCCAATGTGACTATATTAATAGAGATAGAAACCACTTTTCCACTAGAGGCTTGACTGGGGAAATAGTATAGACGAGTATAAACACTAATTTTAGGTGGATATTTTAGTGTTACTCTCACCATAGAGGATTATGGTTATTGAGATATACTCTAAAACCTCATTCAGTTGATGTATGTGGGATATATCATATAATAATATATGATCATTTCCTATCAAAAAATATTACTTAAAAACAAAGGAATATTTTATTCCTTTTTCATGTTAAACCATAAGTCTTTCACTACATTGGCATGAAAATAAAATGTTAAAGGTAAACATTTGATTTTACAAACATGGGATATCATAAATTGGATGTTTCATATGATAAAATTAATATAGAATCAGTGAATGCATTCGACGAATGCATAAAATATTCAATGATTTAGCACAAATGTTATGAAAAAATATATTAATTAATTAAGGGCATTAGAATGACTCAGGGATTATATAAGTAATAATATAACATTGAGATAGATTGTTTTTTCTTTCCATATCTCTAAGATGATTTATTGTTTATCCTAAATCTCTCTTCTAATTCTCCCATTATTAAAATCAATATATAATCACATATAGAGAATGAGGGATCATATGTACCCATGTGATATAAAATTTAATTCTTATAATGGATACACAATGAAAAGTTAACTATATTTATTTTTCCTTAGTGATCATCATCAAATAAAAATATTAAATAACAAAGAGAATTGTCATGAAATCTAATATTAAAGGTTCACATGAGATAAACTTTTATATATAGTTTATTTTCATATATCATGTGGAGGAGATCCTGGTTTATGGTTTTTTATTTCTTCCACTACTCAGATTAGGTGAAAATATTATTGACTCTAAAATCCTATTGAAAATGAAAAATAGGTAATGTTAATTCATGTTGAACTATATATAAAAGGATACAATATTTATTTCTTAAAGGAAAATTGATATAATAATCCCTATAGTCCACGATGATTTTCTATGATGAAAATAAATTTATATGATAACATTGTCCTTATTGGGGTCTTAGTGTATGATATCTAATATCACATGCCAATACATAGTGTAATTATTTCTGTTATTATTGTATTTTAGAACATGATATGTCATGTTTTATATCCACAAATATCTCAATTCAATGAGAACAAAAATAGTTCACTTTACCATAAATATGATATTGATGCTCATAATATGGTTTGAAATACCAAATTATAAAGGGTTAATCTTATTCAAGCCACATATTATAATTAGTGATAACCAAAATATGATGAGATAATCTAACACATGATATAATAGGAGGTGATAAGAATTATTAGTCATTTAATATGGGAAATTTTTATTAAATGGTATATATATGAATACCATTTCAACCATATCCTATTATTTAGATATATCATTGTATAAGATATAACGAAATATTTTTTTATTTTATATTTTGAATTGATTAATATAGTTTATAAAAAGTTTATAAATTATATTAAAAGTAATTTTGAAATATTAATATATTTTATAATGGTTCTTATAATAAATTAGTTTTCTTATAACTAATTAATTGAATGTTTATGAAACATCTATTATATAAATATCCATAATAATCATGGTTTAAATTAAAAAACCATTTATATGTTATATGGAATGATTTATAATTTTGATATAATTTTTTATATCGAAACTATAAGGGTAATTTAAAATCATTATATATATGACAAATAAGGAAAAAATATAAAGTTTGGTTTATTTAATATAATGAAAATTTCAAAATATTTAATTTGCATTGGTCATGTAAAAGTAATTATTTGAGGAAATAATTATAACTATAAAAAATTAAATTTGATTGTAATTTTTTAAAAATTAGTTATTATTTTAATTTTTTTAATGATTATATAAGTTTTAACACAATAAAATTGGAAGAAAAAATGTTTACATTTCATATAATGTCATATATATTTAGGTAAGATTCCTTATAAAAGGGGAATATAAAGAAGATTAAAAGGTATAGTTTTATAAATTATTTATTTTATTATGGAATATCTATAATATTTAGTTTAACTATTAAATTTTTATACTTATTTATTGCGGTATTGATCATAGATATTTTATCTCATGTTTAAAAAATGTTAATTTTTCATTTATTTAGATTTATTTTATTATTATCATAGATATGGATGATATATTATAAATTGGTATATGATTAAGTTTAAAGAGTTAATATATATATATATATATATATATATATATTATTGTACAGGCATCTAAATAGTTAGATGATAGGTAACATAATGGTTTTAGTTTTATTTTACATTATATCTAGATTGTCCATGAGTGGTGAAAAGTGTTACACATCAACATGGTTTAAAAAAATTGATTTTTTGGAATGAGTAGTATTCCAAATGAAATCATTAGAATAATGGATACCTATAAAAGGAATTATATGGGAAAATATGGTGAGATTAAATAATATATAAAAATACTAATTGTTAATGTCATTCTATTGGGAATAATTTTCACAACATCAATAATATTAATCAGTAGGTTATTCCAATGATAGGTTCACCATGATAATATTTAATAACTAATAGATGAAATTGGAGGCCTTATTAGTAATAGGTTCCCATTATTGGAACTTTATATTGGTTTAACATATCAAGAAGAACCTAATAAGACTATGTTATCAAAGGAACAATGTTGATTTTGTCCATATTATTGATTGGAAGAAGATTTTCCTACTAAAATGTTAAACTATAATATATGACATTATTTGGATTTTACATACCTAAATAATTATGCAGTGAGGGAAAAATCATAGTATGAAAACTTATTAGTGAAATATAGTTTTGGACAACTAATAGGTGTGATGTTTTTTTAAAATGGTTCATCATTTTAGTTGGCTAACATTTAAAAAATGTACTTATTAAATGAATATAAAAGTTAATAATAATTTTATAAAAGATTATATGATATAAAACATCCATCATAATCCTCAAAACAACATTAAGATCAACCCTTGAGAATCAGAATCATAATGTGAGAAAATCAAAATACTATTAAATTTTGAGAAGTTCTTAGTAAAAAAATATTTTTTTGGAGTTAATCTTTAATGAGTAAAGAACTAATAGAGTAGTTCAAAAATTTGATATATATGCTTATCAGAGACATAAATGAATTTAATAATGGATTTATATATGTTCTATTCTAGTTAAGAAAATCAATCTAGGATATTTAATTTAAAGATTCTGACAGTGTGAATATGTTTAAGAAATGTATACCTTATTTCCAAAAATTGTTAAGGATATATGAACTTGGAATGAGATATCTTGGTTATTATGAAATATTTATTGTACATATTACTAGAAGATCAAACTAGTAGAAGAAATGTTAATTATAAATTCAAAAAATGTTTCTTCTAGAAATAAATTAAGGTTAATATAACCTTAAATAAGATTCTTGGAAGGTGAGTAATGATTCAATTGGAATGAATTATCCTAGATACTTGAGGGAGTCTAATAAAATATTCAGTATATAAATTTCAGGTAACCATGTTTTTGGAAACCAATTCATGTTTTTTGAAGGTATATGATACCTAATATATACTTTTAAAGTATTGTAATTATATAAGAGTAAAAAATTAAAGAAAGTGATAATGAAACATTTAGTTAGTATTTAAACGATGAAAAAAGGACTTTTGAATCAAATATTTAAAATAAATGGAATTAATATTGGCCAGATAAGAAAAAATAAAATATTTGGGCATTAATTTTACTCCACTAACTTTATTTGTGAATATTTTTAATAATAATGTATTATTATAGGCAATATTATATGATTGTTCTAATAAAAAATATTTTTTATTTATTAACTTCAATAACAAATTTGTGGAGGAGATAATGATAATAAAGATTTACCCATGATAAAATTTCTTATCTATATGTTTAGTAAAATATGAAGAAATGATATTCCACTAACAAAAGATGAAAATATTTAAAAATAAAATATTATTTTCTTAAATGTTTTCTAAACATATAAAATTCCATATGTAATATGAAATTATTTCTTATTTTTAAATATTCCATATAACAAAAATAATATTTTTTTCTCAAACATAATATTGTTAATGTATCATAACACGATATTCTATAAATTATTGAGTGATTACTAGTCTAGTGAGAGTATATTTTGACTTCATTGTGTTCAGAGTTAACAAATAAAATATTATACCAGATAATGTTAATGAATCATTGTCGTGAACCATCCTAGATACCTTGATAAAGTGATACTCGAGTTTACATTTCCATAACTCAAAGGGAATTCCCAATTAACATGGGTTAGTGACCATCACCTGGAATCATATAATATAATAATGGGGATGAATTGTCCACAAAAACAACTAGAAAACAAAGATATATAACTGTATGCAAAAAAACACCAAATGGAGATATTACCAGAAACTAAATAGGAACATCAAAATCCATAATAGTACATCAACAAAATCCCCAAAAGTATACAAGATAACTCAAATGTCTCAAATCTGTCGATACTCAAAGCCCCAAGAAGAATGAACATCCACCCCCGCCAAGTAGAGTTTCCACTTTACTTGATCGTGGTAGAAGAAAATCTTAAAATCCTGAAAGAAAATATTGGGTTTGAGCTAAAATCCTAGTAGGGTCTCACCATATTTTCCGTAATATGTTTTCATAATAAATTAACAAAATCATGAATTCAATTTTTAGTAAAAAGGTAATCACAATATAATTTACTGTTTTATAACAAAACATGATTTTATTTTCAAATTATCAAAAACATTTCAAAAAAATGTTCTTATTGTTTTTCAAATAATATATATATATATATATATATATATATATATATTAACTATAATAAATAATAAATTTTCACAATCAATGGAATATGTATCAAGGTAATCACAATAAATCATAGCACTGCATAGTCGGGGAAAAATTACACCCCCTTCCAGATAATGTCAAATTATATCCACTCCCACTTAAGGTAAAATTACATCCACTCATACTTAATGTAAAATTATATCCACCCATATTAAAGGAAAATTACAAAAAATATGACTTAAGGGAGAATTTCATAAAACAATCTATATATCAAACATTTTAAAATGCTTAAAATCTAATTTCCCAATTTTAACACAATATGACTATTTAATTTAAAAACTAAAACACATGTACTTCATCAATTTATTCTGTTTCACAAGAAAACCTAGCATAGGATTTTATCAATTTAATTTAATTAATTTTCTAAAATGAGTTCTCAAAGGAATTCAAAATTACCATCAATTTCCAAATATGCCCAAAATTCCAATTCCCTTGCAATTAGGGGTTTTTTGTAAAACTCTATACCAAATACATTCCCTATTCCAATTCACAAAGAATAGTGTTTTCTAATTCGACTAAAATAAAATTATATAAAATCCATAAAGTCATAGTTTTATTAAATGGAAAATCTCAATGAAAACAATTTAATAAATCACCACATACATCACCTCAATTCAAAATAGGACACACTTACACACCAAATGATGAAATTCACCACATACATCACCTCGATTACCATGAATGAAATGAAGCAATTGGATAGAACCTGGCTCTACCAATCATCTAGGAGACTTGGTAGAGTTAACGACTAGAAGTGATCCTCTATAACTTATGAATACCATTCGAGGTATCATACTCTAAACAACACAAATAAAGAAAACTAAACCAAAATCGAGACAAAATTCAACTGACTTGTGCATTAAATCAAAAAAACCACAACCAAAAAACACCAATCATTACCAAAACCAAATTTAAAAAATCACCACTTTCATTTCCATTTCAAATATACCTTCTTCCAAAGACACTGTCCAAAAACACCAAATCCCACCTTTCAAAAATCATTTAAACAGTAAAAACAAAATTAAAAAAACAAACCTCGAAAATCATTTTCCATTTGATTTTATCCCCAAAAAACCCTTTTCCATTTCAATATCCACCCACATCGACTAAAATAATCCAATACGCAACTTTCACCAATACTCTATGAATGGAAAGCTAATGGCCATTAATAACAGGACCACATGGTTTAGTAGACCACACCCCAATAATGAAATGACGACTTGGAATACCATGATCCACGAGCACAAGATCCACATGGGTCACTACTCCATTGAATCCCATCACACATCATCAATTCCCCTCCATTTTCATTCCCCAACCACACAACCAAAACCCCAAAAATGACTCAAATCATGGACTACCCTGAGTAACTCAAGGCTCCTGATAAGTAAGATTTCATGATTCTATTTCCATACCTACATACCTAGACATAAAAATATTATCTCCAAACTACTTGATTCCCTAAATAATAAAGGGATACTTTGATACCCTTTTTTACCAACTAGGTCTAGCTACTATCCAACCTAACTCTCAAACTGACCCGATACAAGGCTCGAGAGCTCTCAAACCTCTTAATCTAGGGACTAGTGCCAGGATTAAAATATAATCTGATGGTAATGATTTTTCCCTAATAAATCAAGGATTTGAATACCAAATGGATCATGAAACATAAAATAATAATAACTGAACATCATTAAATATATAAAGAGGATCTAGATGAAACAATAACTAAAAAATTTACAAAAAATAGTGAAAAATGAAAACCAAATCACAACTGAAATGATATCTATAAGAACTATTTGTCACCTCCATCCATAAGAAATTACTCGCTCTATAGGAAACATGAACCGAAGACCCAAACCAACAAAAATGATTAGGTATACTACTGCTAAGTTGAATAAGTGGGGTTTGGACATAAATATCTTAGTAGGCAAGCACCAAAGATCCATTACATTTCCATTCCCAAAATATTCCATAAAAATGGTTTTAAATACTTTTTTGATAAAAAAATTTAATTTATAATCAAAACAAACCATCATGTAATCCACCATAGAAAACAAATCACAGTACGTCCTTTTTTATTTCATATTTTAAATCACACTTGTTTCAAAACAAAAACCCCAAAAATATTCCAATCGAGGAAATTAAAAATTATATGGTCGAAATAATGTATATATGTGAAATAACACAACCAAAAAACAACTAAAAAATAAGATAAACAAGTTTGGTGAAATAAAATAGAAAATACATATAGTAATCATAGACATTTTTGAATCATATCTATAAGCATTCACTATATGTACTCATAATAGGCTCACCTATCAACATAGAGTTTTGTTATATAGTTAATAACCAACCATTATTTTCTATACTTGCCCCACTAGTGGATCATCCCACCTAGGATTTACACCAATACAATTGTATGAAAATGTCAAATCATGATCAGAAAGAAACATTCACTGCATCCTTCTAATGATGCCCAGAAATCCGATGATATTAGAAAATATAGAATGGGGAGGGATTCACATGTATAGAATAAACCAATAAACCTTAGATTCCACTTTGAATTCCTATCCCAAACTCTAAAACCACCTATGTGATGACCCTTTTCTCATAGGAACTGCCATAGAGGTTCCCAATATTGGTCAAACCATTCAAAAAGTGCTAATTGATCCTACATTTCATATCAATTTGGAACTAGTTTCTAGAATTTCAATAGGTACCAACCATTTCTTTTAAATATACAAATCATAACCATTTCCCATTAATTTTTAAAAACCAATGTTAAACCATACAACATTATCCAAAAGTTTCAAATGGGACTCTACTACATTTAGTTACCACAAAAATCAATTGAAGGTTTTTAAATTGATGATATTTAGTAATCACATTATAAAACCTTATTTGTTATTATTTAGGAACTAAATATCCATTTAGGAACCATTTGATGGTAGGATTATTAAGGGAAAAAATAAATACGAGAGTAAGGTATTATGAAATCCATTGTATGAAATTATCATTTCATTGAAATCCATCATCATTTATGTTCTTATCCATATATTCACCCCATGCACATATGAATATGGTAATAATGAATGGAACATCTATTCTAAACCATAAAAAATACCCTCAACCCAATTTAAATAATCCCCACATATATCACCACAAATCATAACAAGAAAAACATACTCACCACACCATAAAAGTCAAAAAATTCCAAACATAATTACCAATTAACAAACAAACCATGATACCAAAACATAAACGAGGTAAAACAGAACTTGAGACACCCAATTTCATCTTTATGGCCCATGTGGAATTTTATTGAACATTTTATGTACATATACATATATTCATAATTGATGAAACTCAATTCAACCAAATTTTCATCTAATTGTCACCATAAAGATGTTAATACAATTTACACTAGCACAACAAAAGAAAAAATTTCATATTTGAAAGGAATTTTTGGATTCTCAAGAATCAATGGAATATGATGGAAATTAAATGGATGTAAACACATACCTCAACAATGAGCGCACACAATGAAACACTTGAGAAAGGAATAACTAATCTTGGGTAATGATTTACACACCCTAAAATCAAATAAATCCAACCATATTATCCAATCCTCACCCGAGGGTTAATGTAAGAGATAACCCCGCCAAAAGAATAATCAATAACAACAATTTGGTGGAGAGAAGATAAAGAGTACACCCTAAAAATCCAATATAACTCACGTTAAAATCATTGATTAGGCACCAAATAATGGATGATAGGTAAAGGGGGATACATAGGTAACCCCGTTGGTGTTCCAAGGTAAAAAAGGATATTTATGAAATTATATTGAAACATATTGGGAGAAAATTGAGAAACATGACTTTTATGAATATGTTAAAGTAAAATTGTTTGGCTTCATGTTTTTGAAAATTGTGTGCCAACCTTGTACACCCTACTAAAAGGGAAGGACACCCGAACATGATAGACATACAGATTTGGTAACTATGTGCCACCCATGAAAAATGATTCTTCAAAATTAAAGAGAGTCCCAACAACCTTTCTTAATGGTTTATCCTAACCGTTCCCAAGCCATGTTCCCTGTACAATTCAACGGCTAGGATCAGCATAGTTTTCTCAAGGCCTTGTACTGTTTGGGTTAAAATATGATCATACCATGAATATGTCCAAAAAACCAACCAAAAACATCCAAAACATGAAAAAAATACCATTTTGAAATCAACCCAAGTGTCAATAAAAAGTAACAATTCCAAGAAAATAATAAAATAAATGATAAAACAAGGTCCAGGTTTGACAGATACATTTAATCATGGTATCAAAACTCAACACCCACAGTTGGAATTTCAAGTGACGAATGATGGAAAAGGATATCTATAAATAAAACCTTGATTTATGATTCAAAACAACATTGATTAGATCTATAGAATACATGATGATATAAAAACCCTAAGGAGGAAATAAAGAGTGAGTGAGAGATAAGTAAAAATGGAAGATTCACTTTCTATAGTGGGATCCAAAGAGGTCCACCACACATCTATTTGACTAGGAAAGAATCCAGAGGAGATAAAAATGATTCTCATTATCTCCAAGACCTTGGATTTATAATTATGAGGAGTCAAGTTTGAGTTAGAGGAAAAAAGTGGGTTCAATTTTTTTAATAATTTTTGGAATTATAATATCCCGCATGCATGGTTATCTAGGCAGGACCACACAGTTTGAAAAAAACATGTATACTAACTATGTTCTCTTCTTATGGGGTTCTTGGATTCTAATTAGTGTGAGAATAGATTATGAAATAGTTCTCCAATCATCAATTCCCTACTACTTAGGGGGTTCATGGTTTTCACTGGTGTGGTGAATAGATTGGTCAATCCATGTGCTAACTATGAAAAACCAAGAATTTTTAAAAAAACACGACATTCTAGCTGAACCAACCCCAATGAGAACAGGAATGAATAATAGGGTTGATGATTACTTGAAAATGGTAATAGTATGTTAAAAATAACCCACCAATTTTTTTTTTCTATCCCCGGAAATCTGGTAAAGAAGTCTTCATATAAAAAAGATGAGGCCACTACTGTCTCATCAATTCAGCTCCCTCTCAAGTCACGTGAGTATCATAACCCTATTGTTGTAGAACTGAATCTAAATATACCATTATACCAAAAATTATTTTGGTTTCATAATCAACTATCTTAGTTAGATTCTCAGTCATGGATAAATTAGCCACAACATCAAGGTCACCCCATCTCAAAACATGAGATGGATCAGAATGATATTTTTGTTATTATGATACATGGAACACATTATATATCAATATCAACTCTGGAAGAAGTCACAAATGGATATCCCATTTCCTTATCTTCTCAAAAAACTCAAATACTTCCAATAAACCAAGAGTAATCTTTCCTTGACACCCAAGCAACCGATAAACTAAACAAGGTTGAATATTCAAGAACACCCGGTCACAAACTGAAAAATTTAATAGACAAAGATAAAAATCTGTAAAATATTTATACCAGATATGTGTTATGAAAATTCTATAAAAAATAAATAGAATCATTGATATAGTATTTTGAACCAACCTTATTCTATCTAACAAATTTTCACTGATTTCTAACAAATGCAATGATATTCAGAAGGTCGGCTATAAAAGGCCTAAAAAGGATCCACTCAGATCATAGACTAGTAACTATTGTAATAAGAAAACTGTACCTTCCCCAAATGGTCATCTAAATCCCCACTAAAATTGAGGATAGAGGAAACAATCATGACCTCAAGAATCTATATATCTCTCTCTGTCTAACCATATATCTATATACGGTATACTGTATTTAAATTTACTTGGGATCCCAGTCCCCCTAGAAGCCACTCCAAAAGTGATAAGTAAAACATGGATCTCTATCAAAGACTATAACAGATTTAACTCCTTGAAAATGAATATTCTCTCTCATATAGTGATTCCAAATCTCTTCAAATTTTTTTTATGTCATGAATGTTTATAAATTGAGCCATTTTTTCTTCCTGTCGATCATAATCCATATCACATTCTTATTTCCTAGGGTACATGGAAAGCCATCCCAAATGGCCATAGAAATATCTTCCCACTTGAAAGAAGGGAATAAATGTGAATGAATCGAACATAAAGGTCTCTTTGGTTCTTCCTTGAACTATTAGAAAATATAGGATCGAAAAACAAAGTTAGTTATGTCTCTTATCATACCCAACCACCGAAATCGATGCCGCATATCATAGAACATCTTTGTTTTTCCTAGGTGCATAAACCAAAATAAACTATCTAAATATACCATCATAGCTTCCATAACTAGAAAACGTAAAATTTCAACATTATTGCAACATAGGATACCCTCCATGGAGAAAAAACAACTCAGTAATGGTCTCTCCACCATAAAGAGAGTTCATAATGCAATAGAATTCAACATAAGGATGTTATTGTTGAATAACCATATCATGAAGAGTGTAGGTCAACTAATAACTATAAAATACAACCTAGTCCCCTATTTTTATAACTTGAATATGAAATTTTGAAAAATGATATGTCTAGTTCAACTCTTTTGATGATTCTTTAATTATTTGAGATAGAAGTTCCATGATCAATACATTAGTGATTGAATTCCCTTTACCCAAGGTGTAGGTTATATAAAAATAAAAAGAGTATAATACTCATCAAAAAACCTCTAAAAATGTTTCAAACCCATTTGAAAGATGATATAAGTCAAGATCTTGTTGTCATAATACACGGAAAACCTAAATCCGAAAAGTTAATTCTTCCAGCTCTTAAGTAAACACATCATGTGTTCATGTTCTAGGTGACGGGTTGTATAATTTTTTAGATGTGTTTTAAGATTCACAGAGACATTGGAAATGATATGATAACCCTATATAAAAATACATCCCAAACCTATACCTGAGGTATCACAGATGACCACATAGCCTTGTCCGACCTCTAGGATAGTCAATACTACCAAAGAATTCAAAAGCCATTTAAACTCCAACACAGATCTCTGAAATTTCTCATCCCAAAAAAACATCAGTTCCTTCCATGTAAGAGTGTTCATATGAGAATCAACATTTAGGAAATCCTTTAAAACCCCTCAATAATATCCAACTAAACCTAAGGATCTCAAAATCATGAAAACATTACATAGTTTCTCCCATTTCATAACAGATTTCAATGTATTAGGATCAACTGGGATACCATGTTCCAAGACCGCTTATCTTAAGAACATCACTTCCCAAATCAAGAAATCACATTTTTATAACATAGAATAATGTATGTGACTTCTCAAAATTTCAAGAAATGATCCCAATTAATTCACACGATCCTCCTTTTACATGTAGTAAACTGAGATGTCATCTATAATGACCACATAAAATGCATCAAGATACTAATGTATGATCCTATTCATTAATTAATAAAAGACTTTACAATAATTTTTAGACTAAATGGTATGATGAGATACTCATAATTCATCTACTTGCTTAGGAAGGTGGTTTTTTGAATGCCATATTTTTTTATTCCCAACTTGTGAAAAATTGACCATAAAAATATCTTTGAGAAATAGTTCACCCCATTTGACTGGAAAAATAAATTATCAATTTGTGGAAATCGATACTTATTATTTACTATGACTTGATTGAGTTTTTGGTAATCAAAACATAGGGTAAGTGTTCCATCTTGTTCCTTAGAAAATAGGATATGTGCCTCCAAAGGTAAAACATAGGTATATAAATCCATTATCTAAAATATCTTCCCAATAAGTTTTCAACGATTTTATTTTAGATGGTTTAATATCAAACAAATGTATAGACCCTAGTTGGTTACTATGTAATAAATCAATAGAAAACTCTACCACCCTTTATAATGGAAAACCATATATGTAAAAAGGAATTTTTTTTCGGAAACTCAACAAAAAATTGATAGAGATAATCACTCAAATATTACCACTCCATATCAAAACAAAAAAATTATATTTATTTAAAAAACTCCAGATAAGAAGGTTTAAGTCTATTCGACATCGAGTCTCATTCTCCCTGAAAGATAAAAAACACCCCATCTGGAATCGTAAAGAAGACCCACTGAAGGTAGCTTTCAATTCTGGTTGTATTAGAAATGATCTATTCTATCTATAATATGTCTTCAAGATGTTTCATGTTAAGAAAAAACATACAATTTAAGATAAATCTTTGAGAAAGAGATAAAACACACAGGACAATGGAGACCCATATCCCTCTTTATTTTGAGGGGTGTAGTAACATCCATATCATAATAAAAATGCTTTATAATAATATTTATCATTTTAAAATTATAGTTCAATATAAATAAATGAGATACACCAGAATAAAATAAAGTAATCACTAATGATGAAGCTATAGTTGTGGTACCTCTCACATTCACTGGGCTTAAATTTGTTTCATCTAGAGACTTCTACTATATAAAAATATTTTTTCTAGTTTTTTTGGCTGGATCTTCTTTGATCCTAAAGCATCTGATTGTACCGTAGTAATTTTTTATGCTTCAGAGCTCATTCCACTATCTAGAGTCGAATAATTATGATATATCTTCTCCAATTTTCCTAAGTCTATATATGAACCAAATATCATGGGTGCCTTAGTGAAAAATCGTTTCATGTTCCCTATCATTCCAAAATGGAAGAAATATAAAGGTCCTCTTCTTGGGTAAAATGGTGGTCTAAAAGAATCATTTTTTCATGAACCATTACATGACTCCTCGCACATTATCTTTAATTTATGGTAACTCACAAAAGAAATAATTGGATAAAAGAAACACACATAATCCCTAACATACCAGAGATGTCTAGATTAAAAAACAATGATCTATCCAAATTAATAGCATAATAAGATATATTTAGTATGAAAACCTGGGAATAAATAAAAGAATGAAGTCCCATCTCAAAATATTGATTATTCATCTTCTCTTTCAAAACTATCCTAGGTTCATCCTACAAAATAATGTCCAATCATTTTAACAATTTTTTCAGGATCCTTTTAGTATAATTGGGTTTGAAAAAATCCATATCTCTAGCTAGCACCATATATAGAGAATAAAATTTCTCATTGAAAATACCATTACTCATGCTTGTTCTCTATAATTATTGAGTACCACCATATCTTATTAGGTACCTCTAGATTAATGGTGTCACATTTCACCATGATTGGATCATGAGTTTCCATGAACATAAAATGACCCTCATGATTGCTCAAAAAGTACTTATCTAGTTGAAAATCAAATGAATAAATGAATTATGGTGGATTTTGGTGAAGGAACTCATGAGCATGATTTTTTAATTTGACCCTATGAGGTTCCACAGCTGGATCATGAATACGAATGGATGTAGGTTCATATACCATAGATTAAACAACATGAAAAATGAACTCAACTAGATTCTAGTTCATGGGAGGATTTACTCATTGTGGTTCATTATAAACTTCCTCCTGGATCCTATTGAAACATAATATCCATATAATAATGATACAAAACATCAAAAAAAAAAACAAATATGATATCAGAGTACTACATATATCACCCCTCATACCGGATTTCCATCCAATAACTGAAAACTTCATCATAATTATGGAAAATATATTATAACTTCATATCGACGTCATGAAAAAATGCACAACCTATCCACTGATACCACTTTCCCAAAAACAAGCCTATATACCCATGTACCCTGATACCCGAACCAACACTAGCATAGATTATAGGGAATTCTTGATCCCCACAGGTTGTCAACTAGAACCTGGAATCATAAAACATAAATGTGTGAAATTCTTTTCCACCAAAATAGCATAAGATAAAGATACATATTAGTATCCTAAAGAAATACAAAGGGAGTTAGTTCAAAAAACCTAATAGGTATATATAAAACCATAAAAATACAAAACAAAATTATCTAAAATTAGGAAAAATAACTCAAATGTCCAAATGGTTTCAACACTCAATGACCGATGGGTCAAGAACATCCACCTCCTCCTAGAGGTTCATTCCATTTACTCACAATGGGAAGAAGAAAATATAAAAATTCGTGAAGGAAAAGTTAAGATTTGAGCTAAAATCCCAGTATGTTATCTCCATTTTCTCAATAATATGGATAATAGAAAATTTCATTTTTTATTATAAAAACACTTTTATTCAAAATTGAGAAACCACATAGGTTCAGTCAGTTGTAATGAACCAAAATATATCATGAAACCATTAAAAATATCGTTATCCTATTAGAGACTTTCCCCCTAAATAGTTTCCAGGAGAGAGTGCATTCCTATGTTTCAAGATATTCCATTATAATGTATTGAAATCATGATTTGAATTTTAAATAAAACTCGAATGGTAGTACTACTGAATATATAGAAAACCATGATTTTCATTTCAAATTATGGAAAAAATTTACAAAATGTATTAATAAAAATTCAATATAAAACTTTTTATATAAATCATATGGAATGAAAGAAGTGATTTCATTACCAATGAAATATATATCATGATAATCAAAATAACTTATAGCACCCCACTAAATTGAAAAATTACATCCTCATCCACTTAATAGTAAATTACATTCACTCCCATAAAAAGGTAAATTACATCCACTCCCACTTAAGGGAAAACTATATCCACCCCCACTTGATGGAAAATTACACGTACTCTTACTGAAGGGTAAATTTTATAAAAAAAACTGTGAATCCATCATTAAAATCACTTGATAATATAATATCACATTTTTAATTTCAATATTCTAATTCAATTTAAAAACAAAAAAATCATCAATATATTAATATTCAAAACAAAACCAATAATAGTTTTTTATCAATTTAATTTAATCCAATTTGTAAAACTATTTCTCAAATTAATTGATTTTTTTTTTCAATTTCAAAATTTTTTCTAAATTCCAATTCCATTAGAATTTAGTATTTTTTTCTAAGAATCAATTTAGATTTTAATTCTAATAACAATTTTCATATAATTGGGTTTTTAAAATCCATTATAATTAAATTTAAATAAAATTTAAAAAAATGGGTTTTTTAAATGAGAAATATCAACAAAACCACCCACCTATAATCATGGTATCAAAACTCAACACCTGTAATGTGAATTTCCAATGACGAATTAGAGAATCAAAGATCTAGAATTAAAAACTATATTAATGATTCCATATAGTGGTGTTTAAATCCACCGAACAAGTGATGATCTAGAAAACACTAAAGATGAAAGAAATATATATCCAGAGAGAATGAATGGGGAAGAATCACTTTCAAGAGAGGGATCGAGTGAGGTCTGTTACACTTTGATCCTACTAGGATGGTGTTTGGAGGATACAAATACTGTTATTGAGAGCCTCTAAGACCTAGGATTTTATTTTATGTGTATTTTGGGTCTAAATGAAAGTAAAATGAGGTTTCTAAATTTTTTTAATAATTTTTAGAAAGAAAATTTGTCGTCTGCATGATGAGCTATGTATGGATGCAAGGTTTGACAATACATACACCCTTACCATATTCCACTCTAATGGGGATCATTTTTTCTACTTTTTAGGATCTCAATTTTATTCCATCCATGAATTCCCCAATTCCCAGTTGTGCATGGATTTAACTAGTAGGCAATTTATTTTGGAAAACATTGAACCAATCATGAGCAACCCATAATTTTCCAAAAAAAACACACCATTCCACTAGAAACAAACCTAGACCAACCCCAAAAAAATAATGAAAAAAGGAGGGTCTTGTGGTACCAAAAAAACAATAATAGGATGTTACAAACATAAATATCTAAAAATTATTAGGTAATGTTTAATTATATTAATTTAAAGGGTTATATTATTAATTATAAAAATTAATGGAAAATTTCTAGGGTTAAGATTCCATGGATGATGACGATGAATTATAAATATTTCTAATTATACAAATGAAGCAATTAAAATCATTAAAATGGATGTTTTTGAGTTTTTATAAGTTTTTAGGAGTTGAAAATTAGGAATATATTTCCTACATATCACTATTATGAATATAGTGTTACTTTATAAACAAAACCTACTAAAGAGTATAGTGATATGGTTTTATCACATGGTCACATAGGGATGTGGAATGAATTACATTGAGATATAATGAGCATGAAAAAATCATGAAAATTTAGTATAAATAAGGCTGATATGGTATTCTACCATATGTGATATTTTAGGTAGTCACTTTTATAGGGCTTTCCTAAGATTAGTAAACATGTTTAAGAGTATCAATTTTTTAATTTTATATGAATTAAAATTTCCACTTTATCATTATTTCATGTTGGTTGTATTTATATTTATAGATATATATCATGATGTATAATAATAATTGTACTCATGAAGTTTTGATTTGAGTTATCTCTAGCTAATGTTTTTCAAGGAGTTCAATAGGATGTGATGAAACCTTAAGAGAAGTTTGAGTAATATTTATATATCATGACACATAATATTCTTAGGAAGCAAGAAATGAGTTTTTTGTGTTGGATAAACCATAAATAATACCACATGGATTTGATACACTATGTATTTAGTATACAAGGGTTATATGGTCCATATTTATTGTCCTCATACCTATGTTAGGTGAAATATATAACATGAGAACCCTAAAAATTTAATAAATTTCTTATAAAATCATTAAGGTTTAGATAATTAGCGGGGTTTGGGTATGTGCCTAATCATGTCATCTATTGGTGCTTATCCATGATGGGATTTCCCTCTCAAATGTTATATATAGGACTAGGATTGAGATAGAATGGGGAAACATATTACTATTCCAAGAAAGTATATATAATGTGATTATCCATCAGGTGAGTTTAATTTGATGTGATCATCTATAATAGTGAACAACTTTAGATGTATTCATTGACATAGTCATTTTATACTCACATAGTTAGGAATATATGGGGAAATTACAATGGCTTGACATACTCTATGTCATATGTTAACAAGATGTCCTATAAATAGGTTTCATATGAAAATGAATGCATTTATATGATACAATTTGTTGATAATGCTATAGTTATATATGTTTTCTCTGAGATCTTGAAAGATACATTTATATCATCATTAGAACTAATTCATTTTTACAGGCCTCCAATTAAATAAATTTATAGAATGTGGGATTAACATATTTTTTCAATGCTAAAAATGATATTTATATCTAAATTTGTGGTTAAATAATTAATGATTTATTTTTCTACTTTTAGATATAATAAAATAATATTTTAGAGTGTATGTAATGATAGTTTTTTATTTGAATTAACATGGTATTTCAAATGACATGTTACATAGTGAAATTAATGATAACCACAATGAAATATTTTGTAAATATCTTAATGTAGTTATGGGTATGGATTCAAAAGTTATTATATATGACACAATATAATGTGAAATGGTACTGATTCAATGAGGTTTTAATGATAACGGGCGGTTGATGGTGATAAACACTAAACCATCATACATATAATCTATGTGTTATATATCATTTTGTATTAAATAAGCATGTAAAATGGAAATAAATAAGTAAAATACAAGAAATAGTTTATTTATTGTTCATGTTATATCATATGTCATTATACAACCTTGGAATGGTAAAAGAATATTAAATTTCATCATTTTAATCACCCATAATTTTCTACCATATATAAGGTATTTCAAAATATGTCATACTTGGGTGATTAGTGCATTCATTTAATGGATGCATAAAATGGGAAATAAATTAATGCATATGTTATGAAATTATTGATGACATCATGAGGGGAGAAAAAATTTCATAAGGTTTATATAATATTAAAAACACCATCTATATGGTGAAACATATTTTTCCATAGATCCTGGATGATTCTACCATTCTCTAAAAGCTCTCTTTTTTATTCTCTCATCCTTAAAATTGTGAGATATAAGTATTTCATTGATTAGAGACTCCTTCCTCACAAGTAATGTGAAATTAATTTCATCCTTGGGATAGGCTATTGAGGTATGTCTCATTTTATTATTACTTATTAATATTAATCAACAATATATTTTTAAGATCCAAGAGTAGTGATCATGAAATATATGTTTCAGGGTATTCACAAAATTAGTTTCTTCATTTTATATACAATGTGGTTTCTTGTTTCATGTATTGGAGATTTTTGTTTATAATTTATTATAAATTCTTTTAAATAAATTAAGAAATAGATATTTCACAGAAACCCAACACTCAGTTCTGGAATTGATGGTATATGAAAACATCATCAATTTAATATTAAAATGGATAATAGATATTTTATTTGTTTAAAAAAACACAATAGTTTCACTTGATAAGATAATATATACCTCTACTATAGAGCCAAGACATATGGTGCTTGTGGTCAGGAACTATTCATCATTAGTTGATAAAATCATAGAAGATGATCTGGACCTTGAGGATGATGTTGGAACGGGTTTAGAAACAACCATGGAATGTTATGTGATATAGTTATGTGAATTAAAGATCACCCACTTTTCAATCAACAACACATCATTCAATTATATGGGTGATTGGATAAAAACTCTATTTCATAATACTGTGAGCATAATGACTGGAATGGTCAATTATCATGCCCATACACCATGATCCATGAAGTTTTAGTCTAGTGGGACTGGTTTGAGGAGTTATATGAAAATAATTCATGGGATGATTCTAAGGAACATTTTTTTAGAGTCCATTTGGGAGATTCATTGGAATATTGACCAATTAGAAGAGGAATACTTCCAACTATAGGTCCTCACATTTGTGAGGTAATAGGTTGAAACATTATTAATGACCCAATAAGAAGTCAATAAATATGAACATTAGAATAGGGAAACATAAGTGGAAAAGTCCCAATAATGTAGATATGAGACCATGATTCAAGAGGTCCAACTATTACCACATGCGGAGGCTGAAAATGAAGAGATAACAGGGACACCATGTCTATCTGATAAATAATTATTTATCATGTGATGAAAATGTGTCTAGGTATTATATAGATATTCCTCCAGTAAAAAATGGAATCAAACATGTAGATGGGCTTTCAATATTAATAAAATAATTAAATTATATGGGTTTAAATATACCATCTCAATTTTTGATAAAACATGATCACATTAATGAAATAGTCATCTAACACCTCTAAGCCAACAAAAGACATGATTTATGGGAGAAACAATAGAAAATATAATATCATTAATTGTACATCATAGATCACATCAGAACATTAAACCGTAGGGTTGTAATTTTTTGATAGAAACTACCAAATATCTCTTGACAATTGTAGAACAATGATATAATTAATTCCAAAATGTATAGGGGTAAAATCAAACGGTGATGAAAATCCACTTACAAATGAATATTGTGGGAAGAAAAACATTTGAAAAAAACTGTTTGACTTAGAAGTTGATGATAAGTATTTTGATATTGACCATGATATATATGTTCAATGATCAATTTACACATATATATAATTCTATTTTGTAGTAATAAGTATAGAGCTCGAACATTGAACATGTTTCAGACATGTGTTCACACAATTTTTCAAAGGATTCTTACTCCAAGATGTATTCCCTTAACATACGTTGATTGGTGAAGAAGAGGGTATATGTTACATTACAATTAACAAATGTGTGCCTATTTGTAGGTAACAATTAATGGAAATGATTCAAAATTAAAGGTAACAATATTTTTTTGAGGAAAGAAACATATAGCAGTTCATTTCAAGAACTATGGGGCTACATCATCACCTATTTATAAACATAATGGAAAATTATATATAGAGGTAATGTATGCTACTAATACATATACATAAAAAAATTCCAACCCCATGAGTTATAGAGAAGCATAAATTTATTAATTTTATAAAGAGGTAACTGATAAAATCCTTGATGCAGTATAGTTTTGTCTACATATAGATTTGGACATATGTGACTAATGTTTTATGACATAAACATTTGACCAGATGGGTGTATAATAGTTAAATTTCATCGAGTTTGGAAAAAATATTACTGAATTTTATAGTTATATTACTTTTATCAAATAGGTGGATACTGATTTAAGGACATAGAGCTCATACCATGACTTTTGAGAAAAATTATATATCTATGTTAGAAGAGTAAGTTTAACCTCATAGAGGGGAAGATGAAAAAAAGAATAGGGAAATGAAAGTCCTATGACTAGGATAAATAATGAAATACATGGTAATCTTTGAGTATCAAATAAAATTTGGATGAACCCACATGCATGTATTGTAGAAAAAATGATATCCTAGTGTAGAGCCAAATGAAAGAATAGCCATCATGGATTAATGTTTTTATACAATAACAGAGTAATTTGAGAGAATAATTCGAGAACTAGTCTCCGGATATGATATTTGGGAATCAACACATATACTATGAAGTAATAATCAACATATTTATAGTTAGGTATGGTTTTGTGGATGCGGAACCACATCAAAATGGAGTAGTGGCACTATAGGGGACCAAAACGATTATAATGGGAGAATAATTTTGTGTGAGGAATATATATTTTGTTTTATAGTCTATGTTGAATATAGATAATAATAAAAGATATAGTTTATGGTCATGTATTGAGGAATAAAGAATTATATGGTTTATTATCATTGGATTGGGAAAACTATGTCATTTAACATCATGTATTAATGATGTTTACCAAATAGTTTGACATCATGAGGTAAAGATGATCTTATTGAGGTATAATGTAATGTGAAAATGATAAAATTTAATGTGTGGTGTATTCATGGAATGTTTTATGAAATTTTTCTTAGAGGGGGTTTTAATTCCCTTCTAATCCAAGATTACTAATGAGAATTATCCATTTGAGTAATTATTGTGTATAATAAAGGAGCCTTCACACATAGGATAAACCATTGATAGTTTCCTTCCTTGTATCTTCAAATCATTTAATTCGAGTACAAAATCACATTTTATAAATGATCAATTATGAACGTTATTATTGTTTGGTAAATCCAAAAGATTAATTTGAGCCTCTAGATTATGTTATGCATACAACCTTTTTTCATAAAGGGATACAACTTTTCTATCCATAATTATGACATATCAACTTATTTTATCAAGTCGTAGATATCAATTCATAGATATTATAAGTAAACCTTTATGGTAAGGAGAACATATTATACCTATAATATGGCTTAAGTGGTCTCTATTTTAGAAGCCTAAGTCATTTTATGATATTTCTATAATGTTTTGTAAAGCCTGTCAGCCAACCATTCTGATATATATCCACAATAATTGACCTATAGTTAGAGAAGACATTATTTAATTCTTTAAAAAATCCATTCAAAAATTCATGATACTATGATGTATAGTTAGATCATATTTGATAAATGGAATTTATATTCATCCGAATAGTGGCCCTAAAGTTAATTCTGTTATTTATAATAATAGAGTATGTAACATTAAATTGGTGGATGAAGTGGATTTTACAAACTCAAATATAGGAAATGTCTTGAAACCATTCAGCAGAATAGATATAGTCCATTTTAAAAATAAATATGTAGTAGTAATATGGATATTAAATTTTAATTACACCATTGAAGGGTATAGTCCGATGGCATTAATTTCCCATAACAAAGTGGAAAGTGTGCATTTTATTTTATAAAAACATTAGAGAATGATGGAAAAGTTTTCTAGGAACCCGTAATTTCTAAAAAGTTTTGGAAAACAAAATAAAGTCATGATCAAAGTGGGTCAAAAGAATCCCAAAATATGGATTTTTTATGATTGATTTAATGCTATCTAGTGAGAATCACATGCTACAATATGAAAAGGTAATAAAATATAAAGAATTCAAATTTAATTGACATAATAAAAAAGGAACCAATCAAAGCTATTCTAACAGTGGACATTCTATGTGTTTGGTTCATCATAGCGGTTGTAATTCATTTCTCACTTATGAATCAATTATTTTTCCACTCAAATTAATGATAATTTTCCACATTAGAGAAACTATAAAAAAATCATCTAATTATAACATTCTTCTACAATAGGGGAATTCTAAGGCCTTAGATATGAAGGTTTTGTGATAAGATTATTCACCCATAGCTCTTACAAATAGAGTATAGTACTACAATGTCTTCTAATTCATGTCCACTAAACAATGCTAGATTGGGGTTCAAAACGTGACCTCATGTGTACCTCCACGTATCCTAAAGGCTGAAAACTAGAAATAATGGAGTCTGATAACACAACGGGGACTAAATAATCTCATTTACAGAGTAACTTATCAAAAATAGATATTTCAATCAATATGAAATAGTATAATTGACAACCAATAAAGTGAAAATGAAATAATATTTCTCAAATAGTCTAAATTGTTGTGTACATGTCAGAATGACATAAAAATGAAAAAACCAACTTAATATCTCAAATAGAAAATAGATAAAACTAGTATTCTCTAAATAAAATGTCATGTTATCCCAAGATCCATATTAGTATACCAAATCATTGATCAGTAATAGGGAACATTCCCTTATCCTTTCCTATATACAGGGAGTCTACTCAAGTACCATTAAAAACCCAATCTATAGGATATATCATTTTTAATACAAGTTTTTAAATATTATTCCTTAACAAAAAATTACATTAATAACATTGAGTAATATTTTTATGTCATGTGTCTTGAAAACTAGGAACAAAATATTTTTATTACATAAAGAAGAAATAGACAAAAACAATATCTAATCTATTTGAAAAAAAATCATTTGTTAATCTATCCATGGTCACATAATTGGATGTAATTTCCTAGGACATATATCAATGGTAAAGGGTGATAATAAATCATAGCAAGGGGCAAAACAAATGAAATTAATCATAAAAAATAATCATGGATTAAATTGAGGAAAAAAATGGGAGAATAATCATAATTACTTAATATATAACTTGGAAATGTGGATAAAACATAAAAAATTAAACCTTTATAATCATATTACCATGATTTATCACTAAGATATCATAAATCATAATCTACAAGGTGAATCACTAAGGTATCATAAAACATGTAATCTAAATAGATTGGTTCTTTATCCAATGTATTGGAACACTATATGGTTGAGCCCATAATTTATATAAATTCATGTGTACCATATATATCATAAAAAAAAAATTCATTAATATACATTGGAAAATAATGAATTAGTTTCATGTAAAAGACATTAAATTCACAAATACTTAAATACATGAATATTAAATCATTTTAACACAAGAAAAAAGGAATGTGGGTTCTATATTTGTATGTCTTTGATCAAGGAATCATGGTTACATCTTACTGAATACATATGAATAGTGAAATGGGTGGGAATTCACATTTTAATAAAATATCATGTGAAATTGAAAAATTCAAGAAATTAATTCGACAAAATGATAGGTATACAATGAGTATTATATAAAGGGATTAATAGTAGGGGAAAAAGTTTATCCATTGATATAAAACTATATAGAAGTAATGGGATAATAAAATGAGTATCAATATAAATTAATTCATCATTTAGAATACATTCCATAAAAAGGTACTTGAATGAATAAGAAAAAGAGGTGACTACCCTTACCATGAATAATATCATCCCAAAACGTGAGGACAAAACTGTGAGGCCTTTAGAAAACATTATAGGGATTCCTTTGGAGGTAAACTTAATAGTTATTTATTGATAATGTATTTGAAGATAAAGAAGGAGGAAAATGTGTGTATATTTAGTAATATATGAGGAATTATTTAATAATTTATAAATATAGGTATAGGAAATATAGGTTGTGGAAAATTAAAAAACATTATATTTCCCATGGGTTTTTCACATGGATTTAAATATTTTAGTAATGTTTAATAACATTTTAATCAATTAGAGTGAAAATCATTTTTTAATATTAAATTTGACCTAGAGAATTATATTCTTCACAAAATATTTCTTTTAAAATCAATATTTCTATTTTATACTTTGGAAAGTGACAAATTAATTTTCAAATAGAATTTGATCCATTAAAATAAGTAATATTTATAAAATAATATAAGTTTGGCCATATTTATTTCCTAATTAATTATTAAATAATTATTATATATGTATAAAGTCATAAAAAATAAAATAACTAGAAACAACTATTTTAGAAAGTTCTCAACATTTCACCATAACCAAATTTCAAGAGGATGATTTAAAATATAATGTTTCTTTTTTCAATTTAATTTCTAAAATATGAAAAAATTAACTGTGAAATAATAAATCCTTATTTTTTTGAAAAATAATAGTTTTTATAAATATTCTACTTTATGATAGTTAGAAAAATATTCTAGATAACTATAAATATATATTTTCAATTTTATTTAATTAAATATTATTTCAAAAAACTGTTTAATGAAAATAAATTATATTTATGATATTTGATATTATAATTAATTGTTATTTAATTTATTAAAATTCCCTTATTTATTTGAATAAAAAAATTATATTTATCAAATTAATATTATAGTAAATTTTATTTAGTAAAATAAGTCCAAAAACATATCAAAAAATAAATATTTCAGTTAGAAAAAAGAAAAACAATCTTTCTTGAGACTAAGGTCAGTATAAATTACCCTTACTTATATCATTATATTACCTAAGGGTATGTTTTTTTATGGTGGTAGTTTTATGGGGTAGTTGAGCTAACATTGAAATATTGGTGATCTATACTAATTTGAACTTTTCGCATATGTGATTTAATTCCATCCAACATATTAAAGATATGGTTGGGCTTGATCAAGGTTGAACCACAATGATACTTAGAAATAATGAATCTACTTGTTGAGGCCTTCATTTCACATTTATACGTCAATTATAATTTTTTATTACCTTTTATACACACTAATTCTAATGGTATCATTATTACCGAGAGTGATGGTGCCCAATGGTTTTGTTGACCAATAGATATATTGATGAACAATCATATTTTCAAATAGTTTGATCCCAATGGTCCTATGAATTTATAACTTATATATAATAAACCATTTATCAATATTTACTACTTAAATCCAAGATGTTTTGTGAAATAATATTATAATATAAATAATAGTCATAAGGTTTCATTTTCCTTTATCTATTTTAATGGAATGTTTAATCTTCTTAGAAGAGTTCAACATTATGTAGTGTACCATTTTATGTTTGATATTATTTGGATTTATGTAATTATACTAGTCTTGTCTGTATTATTTTTTATCATTATATATCATGTGATTTTTTTCTATAATAATATTTCTTTGTACCTCAATTATGAAATATTATAAAATAGTCATTATGAGAAAAAGTTGTCTTTTATCCGTCATAGATGGAATTTTTACGATATTAAATTCCCCCCAATTAAGAAATTTAATTTTCGAAATTTTTATTCTACTTCAAAGTAAATTGAGATATTTTTCATTAATTTAATACTCAGGTTCTCTTGTATACTCTTAAAACATGTTATTTCTATATAAGACATTCACAGGTCATGTTTTCTTGTTCCTAAAAACATATCCCCTTATATCAATGATCTATATTGGTACACCTAGAAATGAAAAGAAAGGTTTCACTTCTAAATATTTAAGATAAAATATCTGTGTGGCTCCATAAATATACATTCTCAATATGGACACACAGAAGACATCATGGACATTGGAATGATTTAAAGGCAGTGCAAATTAATAAGCAACCCCATCGACATGATCCAAAAAATGGTCCAATGTTCCTTGGGCTTAATCCTCATTCATTTAAAACCAAATAACTCATTTCCATTATTATATATTTTTAAAAAAGGTTCCACAACTTAAAATTATTTTTCTTTCCTTCATTTGTCAGTATAACTTTTCTACCAACTCTGTGAAGCCTTGATGAGTTTATGAATCACATGTTTCTTTTCTGTAGTCCGTTTTAAAATGTCTGGTCCCAATTATTTCCCTTCTCCAACCTCATCCATACATTTTAATGTACTAAAAATGTTTCTATAGATATATCTTAAATGTTATATTTAAATTCTATAGTGGAAACTATTATTCTACTAGAATTCAAATAGTGGAATCCATCAATCTTAAATCTATGGAAAATTCTGTAATCTATTCCATATTTAATCTTCAAATTTTTTTATTATAATCTCAAACTACCCATAATTTTGGGTATGACTAGTTTTTCATAGGTTTTTGTCTATATTAAAAACCATTCGAACTCTCCACCATAACATCAATGTAAATCATGGATCAAGGTCATGAACAATCATTAGTGGTACCCCATGGAGTGTCACTACTTCTTAAATAGAGAGGTGATATATGTTCTCTATGGGGAAATCATCTATTATGGGTGTTAAATTGGTATGATATTTTAATCTATCAATAATTACCCATATATAATTATTTTCCTTGGATGTGTTGGGAAGGACAATGAAAAAGTCCATAGTGATTTTGTCCTACTTCTATACAAGTATTGGTAGTTTTTGTAACACCCCTTTTGGTTGTTTTCAATATCATTTCTCTTGATGACACACCAATAACCTTATAGTGTAACTCAAAATATCCCTTTATATATTATCCCATCAATAATGATCATGAGTATCCACATATATTTTAGTGATTCCATGACATATGTTGAATATAGATCAGTGTTCTTCATCCATAACCTCCATCCTTATTTCTAGAATATATGGAATACATAACCTTGTACCAAATTTTAATAATCATTATTTTTTAATATTGAATTCATAAAAATTACTATTTTTACAATATTTATCTTTCTTTTAATCCATGGATCAAGTCTTCCAGCATTTAGTATATTTTTTTTAATTGTAACATCATAGATATATAAGTAATAAGGAACTTTTCATATTTATTAATATTTGTGAATTAAATATTAATTTTAAATTAAAGAGGATGCTATGTTCGATAGTGTACTCGATACGCAACAACATGTTTCTTTGAAATATTACATTGCACACTAATAATATAATATTATTATTTTAAATTACCATTAACTCCTAGATGTTGTATTGGCGGGAATGAAAAAAACTAACTACAATAAGATTATACATGTTCGTTAAATTTATTTACATTTATCCAATAAATGTTAGAGGCTTAAAATGTGAATGAATATAATTTTAAGCATAATTTACATTAAAAGGTCAATTTACCACCTTTTAATGGTGACCCCTCTTTAAATATAGTTTTGGTCACTTTAATACAATATATTTGACCAAATAAAATCCTTCTTTAGAATGGGGACATCAAAATTTATGTTTTGTAAATTTTTGGAAGTTTTCTGATAAAGTTCATTTTTTAATGAATAGTGTAAATATTGTATTTTAATTCAAAACCATGTTTTAATATAATTTATTTATATGGTTAGATTATATTTTTAATTGGTTTAAAATTTTAATTAGAATATATTTTTACCATTTAATCCAATGTTGGTCTTTGTAATTAATTTCACTTTGAAATTGGACATAAACAAGTGTCAATCTTTTGATAATTATTGTTTCGTAAAAACATTTTTTTTATTTTAACAATGTGAATTAATTTTAAAATTAATTAATGACACTTTTATGTTTTGAATTTGGTAAAATAGACATCATTTTTGAATTTTTAATATCAAATTTATCTTAGGGTGAATTTTTGGTATTTTTCTGAAAAACATCAATTTTTGAGGAATAGTGAAACCACTTAGTAGTAGTTAAAAAACTGATGTTTTCATTTAAAAGATATTTTACCACTTCTGTGAATTGAATTTTGAAAATCCGACATACATGGTTGTTATCAAGAACTAAAATGTGGTTTAATAAGACGAAAATGATTTTTGGTGAATAGTAACTTTTGACTTTTCTTTACCACGGTTAAAGGTAAATAGGGTAATTCAAGGTAAAAAGAATATTATAATAATTAAAAATTACGTTAAAACTTGTCCAAAACATATTTTTTGAGTCATTGACGACCATGTACATCTTTGGGTTGGTTTGGGTACCTTTTTGAGCCACTTGGGAGTGATAATGACAATTTAGATTAATTATTTTAAAGTAAAGGCAAAATAGACATAAACAAAACTCTTTTAGTAATTAATTTTTATATGGTGTTATATAAGTAATATGTTTGACTATTAATATTTATTGGAAATATAAAAAGTTTTCCTATATCATGGTATTTGTTTTATAATTTTTAGACATCAAATAAATTAAATTATTTATGACACAATAATGATGCAGAATTTACCTCATTAATAAATGATATAAATAAATAAGATTATAATGATTAAAATATTATCCAAAAACCATCAAATTATTATTGGATGATTTTATTTCGACCATGAGTTATCTTATCTTCGACTATAATGATTTTTGGACCATCTGAAACCGAATATCATTATATAATAAAATAATATTTTAACACTTTCCTAAAGAGCCCCTCCTCCTCCTTATAAAAGGATACCTCTTCTAAACAATTACTCACACCTCTCAAGACCTTAGGATCATCCAACCTCTTCCCAATTAATCTCCCTACATCCCTCTCCTCCTCTTTGAAGCCTTACCTTAGTCAGAAGGCACTTCAAGAAGTCCTTTAGTTCAAACCAAAGGTAGTTACACAAATCAAAGGGAACTGTTTCTCTTACATTGTTTTCTTTTATTTTACTTCTCCAACCCCTAAACTCTTTTTATTCCTTTATTTTGTAACAAAAACAGTATTTTAAATATACTAGGATGTTTTTATGAGAAGGATTCTAACTACACTTACAAACACATCCATTTAATGGATGAAGAACATAATGTTTCTTTGGATAGAAAACTAACGCCTCACAAAACGATGATTGTTTGATTATCTCCTACCGCCTCCCATAGTGGACATTATGAAAGAAATGTATTTATATATGATATATATAATTTTTATGTTTTCTTTTTGCTTTTTTAATTTCCATTTATAACATACCTTTATGGTTTCCATTATGGGTAAACGCGATAATTTCATTTGAGGAAGTGTGGACTTCTGGCCCCTCAAAGTGATATGACTCATTCATAACATATGTGGTACATATAAAGGATAGATTTTATGATATTATATATGATAAAGTAATTTAATTTAAATACTACTTTGTATCATTATGTTTTAATTCCATTAAATATGAAATAGAAATGGAAGTAGCGTTAGTGCGTACGTACGACTTACTGTCTCCATGAACGGTGTATTTCATTTCTTACCTCTAAATTTTATGTACTATTATAAATACATGTATATACTGGATACATAAGATATATATAATATCTAAATCATGATTATCATTTTGGATATATTGGACTATTGAAAACATGGACAACTTGTAAATATAAGGTGTTCATTTTTGACTCAAGTAACAAATATCAACAAAACGACCATTAATAACTTAAATGATTACATAATGTTTATAACATGGTAATAATTTATATAAAAAGAATTATAAACTTGAAAAAGGTTCTTAAGCAAGTATAAATTAACTTTATTTTATTATTCAGGATATTAAAGAATGATCGGGTTAAGTCGGACACGAGGTAAGGGATTTTCTTATCTCACTTTTAATTCCGTGAGATTTCCATTGTTCGTCACTTATTTATTAGATGTGGTGTAATGTGTACTACCATTGATATATATTATCATGATTAGATTTATATTCCTGGTATTATGTGATTCATTTTGTTGTTATTAAATTTTGGTCATACGATTCAATTTGAATACAATGAAGTAAGAGTTTTTCATCTCACTTTTTATTCCCGTGAGATTCATGCTATATTTGACACTATTTCCTTTTGTGTGGTGTATGTACTGCCAATTATTTTACTCTTCATAAAATATACTTTCCTTTATTACTATTTCCATCTTCATTGAATTATCCTTCTTTCATGTTGCATATTTTTTGTAAGTTACCAAATTGGTAAGGGAACCTTTCACCCTCCTTTTTTTTAAAAGACTTATTTTGTTATGTCTTTTAATTTTCATATTATTATGTTGGGATATGTTCTTAAATATCCTTATTTATGTAAAGTTTATGTCCAAGTGATGAGATACCATTTTTATCTCATCAACTCACTTTCTTAATTTTAATGTGACGTCGTTTGGCTGTCGAATGTTTACAATGGAACTTCTTAACCCAATTTCAATTCTTTGGGTTCAACTTGTACTTCATGAACATGTCGTCATATGAATATGTGTGAATGACCTATGATTGTTTTACACATAATATACACTTATATTAGGTGTATTTATATTTTTTACACATAATTATGTTATTGATTTATCCTTAATTTAAGGATACCATCTTTATAAGGGATTTCATCTCAATTTACATTTCCATTGAGATTTCATTGTTGTTATGCACCAATTCACTCTTATGTGGTGTATATACTATCATTTGGCATAATATATCATGACTAACTTTATTATCATGATATTATAAAGTTTTTATTAAATGTTATTCCTCAATTATTTGTATTCAAGCATCTCTCCTTTTTGTTAAAAAACTCATTAACTAAAATATTTTTTTAAATGTTTTAAAGATTTATTCTTCAAAATATTTATCATTAATTTCCATGTTTTCAAAATGGGTTTTAGGATTTATTTATATGGAAATTAATGTTTTCAAATTATAATTCTTTTAAAATCTTCAAGGTGGTATGGGACACTTTGATTCAAAAATCACTTTTTAAATGGTTTTGAAAATGATTTGATAAAACATTGTTTATTTCAATATCTTGATTTGATATATTGGAATGTGGAAATGTTACCTTTCTATTATACATGTGTTATATGTTATGATAATTTTATGGTTATTGGGTATTGTTTTCGTATATGGGTGGTTCTGTGATAAATCTAGGGCGGGTGAGCCTGAGATAGCTCTCCAATGCATTGGGTAACGTGACGGAGGTGAACGTGATGTTTCTCCTAAGAAATTTAGAGAATATACCGTGATGGGTATTCCAAGTGTAACTCCCTGTGTATCTGTGATAGCTACAATGTAAGTTTGATATGGAGACCATAAGTAACCTTTATGATTTATGATTTGCGTGTGTTATTCGTAAATCATATGATTTCTTATGGTATGTTATGATTGAAAAGTATGGTTTCATTGATTTGTATTTATTGATGGGAAAATGTTTTCCTTCCTTATTTTATAAACCTTATTGAAAATTTTGTGCTCATCCCAAGTTTTTGAAATGTTTTCCATAGGAATTAATGATGAATAGGGTCAAGGATGGGATCAAGGAAAAGTTGTGCTGTCTAAAACATGGAACTAGACACGTTTTTATTTAAGAGTTTTTATTTTATAAAAAAACTGGATGCTGAGTAGTAGTGTCTACTTGTAATATTCAAGTTGTTATGTAATAGTTATGGCCTAATTCTCTAAAACTCTAAACTTGAAAAGATCCTCAATGTGAATTATTCATTTAATTAAATTTTATGTAATGTTTAAGGTTTGGTCCTTATAGTTGGTATCAAATGTCATTTTAGATAACTTTAGAGGTTAGGGTATTCTTTAAGCATAAGTGACATAACCATAATGGTTAGGATTTTAGAAAGTGTCATAGTTAATTTAGATAAAGTGAATTTTTTAAGATAACATTACTAAGTATATCTTAGTATTTACCCTCCTCATAAGATATTATATGATTATTTTAATGATATACTCACACTGACCTTTTTGGTTTTAGTAAATGTCTGGATCTAGCAGGCATCAAAGTAACAGTGGATGTGAAGAGACCTGTAATGGTTTTTTGAACGAGCAACTGAATGAAATGAGAGATGCAATGAGAACTCTTATAGTTATTCTCAACAAAATATCTGGAGTACTGATTGATAACCTAAACCTTAGTGATTTTTATAACTCATCATATATGCGAGAAACAAATCCCAACTGATGTTAAAGTAATAATCATAAAGGAAAGTATGTTAAAAAATCTATGTGTCAAGGATGTGGAAAGAAACACCTAGGAAAATTCTTCAAAGGGATGGGAAGATGATATAGATGTGGGAATGAAGGTCATAAATAAAGAACCTTCCATGGAAAAAGGAATCATATAGTTGACTCTAGGAAAGGGAAAGAAGTTATTTCTGAGGGATCAATTGAATGTTTTAAATGTGGTGTGCATGGTCATTATACAAAAAGATGTCCTACGAAGATGTTTCAGGAATGGGATCACCAGGATCGTAGAAATATATGTTTACCAATAACTAATTCCATTCCAATTGAGGATGAAGAAACTGACAATGACCAATGAAATGTATGGACTATTTTTAAATATTTTTTTTGACATTATTGAATCTTAGGATATGATTCATGATTATGTTTGTAGGAAATAAGTATTTCAGAATAAGTTGGTAAAGAATGGTTAATGGATCATGAAGAATGTTGAATGTGTAAGAAGTGAACATATAAGGGATTCAAGAGTTATGGTAGATTTTAGGATGGTGAAATGCTTAAAAGTATTAATTCTCTTTTGATGTTGGGATTACATTAGAAGACTTTTTATAGTATGTGTAACCTTGAAGTTTGATATATGAAAATTTTATTCAAGGAATAATTATCTTTTCTTTTGTGGATATAGTTATAAAGAACAATTTGGGTTTATATGATCGTTGAATTTGAGGAAATTACAGGTTAATACATTTTGGGATGAAAAATTAAAGTTATTAGATAAAAATTGTGGTTAAAATATGTTATGGTTATTTTTGATGAATTTATCTCTTTTTGGGAATGTTATAAATTTGTTGAAAAAGGACGACACACAAACCGCTTGACAACCCGTCGCGTCGGACAAAGTTTTGATAATCGAACCCACAACCAAAGTGCGATTGGGATTTACCCCTATCACTAGACTATGTGAAGTCCCTGGTTAGTATGATGAATTATTTTTAGTTATATGATTTTATGAATCAATAATAAGTTCATTTTGGGTTATATATGGAATTTATTAACCTATCTTGGATAATATGTTATTAGGTTAATTAGTTTTCAATATAAGACATTAAGAGTATCTGCTGTTATTTGGAGATAAATGTTATGATTTATCTTTGAAGAGTGTGATTAAATACTTCTGAGATTTGGGTTTTAATACTAGTTTAGATTACAATGATTAATTTTATAGACAATTGTTTATAAAACGGTCTTTGTTGAACTTTGGGTACTTTTGGTTGAATTTTGGAGATTAAGAGTAGTATTTCTTTTTATAAAGGATTATCCTTTTTGTGGATTATATGATCTTGTACTAACCATTTTTGGTTTTGGTTAATGTCTAAAGACAAGGGAAATATATAGTTTTTTTTTCATTATGTGATACTCTATAAGTTGACTTTAGCACTTTTAATGTGACCAAGTCTGTTTGAATACTCATTATTTGGAGAAAAGATGAGTTTTTGGTAGGAATTTAGTAAAGGATAAAAGTCTACATGACAAGTAAGTATGTTTCCTTATGTTTTTAGGTAAGATCATAAATAAATTACCCAATGAAAAGTAACATAAAACAAAAACCTTGTCTGTTAACTTTTCATTCTGGGGAATCAAATACTGTTTAACCCATCACAAGTTAATGATTTTCTGGTGGTTAACTTTCTCCTAAACATGTTATCTATCACTCTCCATCATAACTTGAAGGTTTTTTTTCTCCTCCATATCCATGGTTTCATGGAATCCTAATATCTATTGTCTTGGGTAACCTTTGTACTTCTCTTCCCTTATTTTAAAGTGATAGTTTATTGACTCTTTTCTGATGTGGGACTTTTAATGAAGTTTCCAAGCCCAGTTTAAAAATTGCGAGGACGCAATTCCCAAAAGGGAGGAAGGATGTAACATCCTAGATAAATAAGGAATAAGACACTTTTCATATTTATAAATATTTTTGAATTAAAAATTAATTTTACATTAAAGGGGATGTGATGTTCGATAGCGTACCCGATATGCAACAACATGTTTCTTTGAAATCTTACGTTGCACACTAATAATATAATAATATAATTTTAAATGGTCGTTAACTACTAGCTGTTGTATTGGCGGGAATTAATAAAACTAACTACAATATGATTATACATGTTTGTTAAATGTATTTACATTTATCCAATAAATTTTAGAGGCTTAAAATGTGAATGAATGTAATTTTAAGCATAATTTACATTAAAAGGTCAATTTACCACCTTTTAATGGAGAACCCTATTTAAATATAGTAATGGTAACTTTAATAAATTATATTTGACCAAATAAAATCCTTATTTAGAATGGGGAAATCAAAATTTACTTTGTGTAAATTTTTGGAATTTTTCTGATAAAGTTCATTTTTAATGAATAATGTGAATATTGTATTTTAATTCAAAACTATGTTTTAATATAATTTATTTATATGGTTAGATTATATTTTTAATTGGTTTTAAAGTTTAATTAGAATATATTTTCCCCATTTAATCCAATTTTGGTCTTTGGAATTAATTTCACATTGAAATTGTACATAAACAAGTGTCAATATTTTGATAGTTATTGTTTCTTAAAAACACGCTATTTGTTTTAACAATGGGAATTAATTTTAAAATTAAATGATGACACTTTTATGTTTTTAATTTGGTAAAATAGACATCTTTTTTGAATTTGGTAAAATAGATATCTTTGTTGAATTTGGAATATCAAATTTAGCTTAGGGTGAATTTCTGGTATTTTTCTGAAAAACTTCAATTTTTGATTAATAGAGAAACCACTTAGTAGTGGTTAACAAAACTGACTTTTTCATTTAAATGATATTTTACCACTTATGTGAATTGAATTTCAAAAATCTGACATACATGGAAGTTATCAAGAACTAAAATGTGGTTCAATAAGATGAAAATAATTTTTGGTGAATAATAAATTTTGACTTTTATTTACAACGGTTAAAGGTAAATAGGGTAATTCAAGGTAAAAAGAATATTATAATAATTCAAAATTACCTTAATACTTGTCCAAAAATTATTTTTTGAGTCATTAATGACGATGGGTATCTTTTGGTTGATTTTGGGACCTCTTTGAGCCACTTGGGAGTGATAATGACAATTTAGAATAATTAATTTAAAGTAAAGGAAAAATAGACATAAACAAAAATCTATTAGAAATTAATTTTTATATGGTGTTATATAAGTAATATTTTTTACTATAAATATTAATTGGATATATAAAAAGACTTCATATATCATGTTATTTTTTTTATAATTTTTAGACATCATATAAATTAAATTATTATTGACACAATAATGATGCAGTATTTACCTCATTAATAAATGATTTAAATAAATAAGATTAAATTGATTAAAATATTATCCAAAACCTTTACATTTCTTAATGGATGATTTTATGTCGACCATGAGTCAACTTATATTATAATCTAATGATTTTTGGACCTTTTGATACCGAATATCATTATATAATAAAATTATATTTTCACACTTTCCTAAAGAGCCCCTCCTTCTCATAATAAAAGAAGACCACTTCTAACTGATTACTCACACCTCTCAAGCCCTTAGGCTCATCAAAACTCTACCCAATTAATATACCTAAATCCCTATCCTCCTCCTAGAAGCCTTACCTTAGGCATAAGTAACTTTAAGAATTCCTTTGGTTCAAACCAATGGTAGTTACCCAAATTAAAGGTAACAATTTCTCTAAAATTGTTTTCTTTTATTTTACTTCTAAAACCCCTGAAATCTTTTTATTCCATTATTTTGTAACAACAAAAGTATACTAAATATACTAGGATTTTGTTATGCGAATTATTAAAACTAAACTTACACACACCTCTATCTAATGGATGAAGAACATAATGTTTCTGTGGATGGAAAACTAATGCCTCACAAAACGACGATTGTTCAATTATCTCCTACTGCCTCTCATGGTGGCCATTATGATGGAATTGTATATAAATATGATATATATTATTTTTATGTTTTCTTTATGCTTCTGTAATTTCACTTTATAACATACCTTTATGGTTTCCATTATGGGTAAACGCGATAATTTCATTTGAGGAAGTGCGGACTACCGGCCCCTCAAAGTGATATGACTCGTTCATACCATATGTGGTACATATAAAGGATAGATATAATTATATTATATATGATACAATATATTAATTTTAATACTAATATGTATCCTTAGGTCTTAATTCCATTAAATATGAAATATAAATGGAAGTAGCGTTCATGCGTACGTATGGCTTACCATCCCAATGAATGGTGCATTTCATTATTTCCTCTAACTGTTATATACTATTATAAATACATGTATATACTGGATATATAATATATATATAATATCTACATCATGATTATCATTTTGGATATATTGGACTATTGACCACATGGACAACTTGTAAATATAAGGTGTTCATTTTTGACTCAAGTACCAAATATCAACAAAACGACCATTATTAACTTAAATTATTACATAATGTTTATAACATGGTAATAATTTATATAAAAGGAATTATAAACTTGAAAAATGTTCTTAAGAAAGTATAAATTAACTTTAGTTTATTATTCAGGATATTAAAGAATGATTAGGTCAAGTCGGACACGAGGTAAGGGATTTTATTATCTCACTTTTAATTCCGTGAGATTTCCATTGTTCGTCACTTATTTATTACATTTGGTAATTTGTACTGCCATTGATATAAATTATAATGATTATATTTATATTCATGGTATTTTGTGATTCATTTTGTGGTTATTAATTTTTGGTCATACGATTCAATTTCAATACAATGAAGTAAGGGTTTTTCGTCTCACTTTTTATTCCCGTGAGATTCATGCTATATTTTACACTATTTCCTTTAGTGTGGTGTATGTACTGACCATGATTGTACTCTTCATGTAATATAATTTCCTTTATGGGTATTTACATCTTCATTGAATGACCCTTCTTTCATGTGGCGTATTTTTTGTAAGTTACCAAATTTGTAAGGGAACCTTTCACCCTCCTTTTTTTAAAATACTTATTTTGTTATGTTTTTTAATTTACATCTTATTATGTTGGGATATGTTATTAAATATCATTATTGATGTAAATTTTATGTCCAAGTGATGGGATACCATTTTTATCTCATCAACTCATTTTCTGTATTTTAAAGTGACGCTGTTAGGCTGTCAAATTTTTACAAGGGAACTTCTTAACCCAATTTCAATTCTTTGGGTTCAACTTGTACTTCTTGAACATGTCGTCCTATGAATATATGTGAATGAACTCTGATTGTTTTACAGTTAATATACACTTATAGTGTGTGTATTTATATTTTTCACACATAATTATGTGATTGATTTATCCTTAATTTAAGGATACCATCTTTATAAGGGATTTCATCTCAATTTACTTTTCCATTGATATTTCATTGTTGTTATACACAAATTAATTCTTATGTGGTGTATATACTGTCCTTTGGAATAATATATCATGAATACCTTTATTCTCATGATATTATAATGTTTTTATTAAATTTTCTTCCTCAATTATTTGTATTCAAGCGTCTCTCCATTTAGTAAAAAAAACTCTTTAACTAAAAGATCGTTTTAAATTTTTTAAAGATATATTCTTATAAATATTTCTCATTAATGTCCATTTTTTAAAAATGGGATTTAGGATTTATTTATATGTACATTAATTTTTTCAAATGATAATTCTTTTAAAAGCTTCAAAGTTTTATGGGAAACTTTGATTCAAAAATTACTTTTTAAATGGTTTTGAAAATGATTTGATAAAACATTTTTTATTTCAATATCTTAATATGATATATTGGAATGTGGAAATGTTACCATTACTTTATACATGTGTTATATGTTATTATTATGTTATGGTTATTGGGAATTGTTTTCGTATATGGGTGGTTCCATGATAAACCTAGGGCGGGTGAGCTCGGGATAGCTCTCCAATGCATTGGGTAAAGTGATAGAGGTGAACATGATGTTTCTCCTAAGAGATTTAGGGAATATACCGTGATGGGTATTCCAAGTGTAACTCCCTATGTAGCTGTGATAGATACAATGTATGTTTGATATGGATTCCATAAGTAACCTTTATGATTTATGTTTTTTGTGTGTTATTCATAAATCTTATGATTTCGTATGGAATGTTATGATTGAAAAGCATGGTTTCATTGATTTGTATTAATGGATGGGATAATGTTTTCCTTACTTATTTTATAACCCTTACTGAGCTTTTTATGCTCATCCCATGTTTTTGAAATGTTTTACAAAGGATTTAAATATGAATAGGGTCAAGGATGGGATCAAGGAAAAGTCATGATGTCTAAAACATGGAACTAGACATGTTTCTTTTTAAGAGTTTTTATTTTATAAAAAAATTGGATGCTGAGTAGTAGTGTCTACATGTAATATTCAAGTTGTTATGTAATGGTTATGTCTTAATTCTATAAAACTCTAAACTTGAAAAGATCCTCAATGTGAATTATTCATTTAATTCAATATTATGTAATTTTTAAGGTTAGGTCCTTATAGTTGGTATCATAGGTCGGTTTAGATAACTTTAGAGGTTAGGGTATTCTTTAAGCATAAGTGAATTAACCATAATGGTTAGGATTTTAGAAAGAATCATAGTTATTTTAGATAAAGTGAATTTGTTTAAGATAACTTGAATAAGTATATCTTAGTATTTACCCTCCTCATAAGATATTATATGATTATTTTACTGATATACTCACACTAACCGTTTTGGTTTTAGTTAATGGTTGGATCTTGCATGCATCAAAGTAACAGTGGATGAGAAGAAAACTGTGATGGTTTTATGAATGAGAAACTGAATGAAATGAGAGCTTCAATGAGAACTCTTATGGTTATTCTCAACCAACTATCTGGAGTCATGATTGACAACCTAAACCTTGGTGATTTTTATAAGGCATCGTATATGCGAGAAACAAATCTCTACGGATGTTTAGGTAATAATCATAAAGGTAATTATGTTCAAAAACCTATGTGTCAAGGATGTGGAAAGAAACACCTAGGAAAATTCTTCAAAGGGACGAGAAGAGGCTGTAGATGTGGGAATGGAGGTCATAAAGCAAGAACCTGCCTTGGAAAAAGGAAGCATCTAGTTGACTCTAGGAAAGGGAATGAAGTTACTTCTGAGGGATAAATTGAATGTTTTAAATGTGGTGTGCATGGTTATTATACAAACAGATGTCCTACGAAGATGTTTCGGGAATGGGATCACCAGGATCGTACAAATATATGTTTACCAATACCTAATTCCATTCCAATTGAGGATGAAGAAACTGACAATGACCAATGAAAGGTATGGACTATTTCTTAATATATGTTTAGAAATTATTGAATCTTAGGGTATGATTCATGATTTTTTTGTAGGAAAGAATTATTTCAGAATAAGTTGGTAAATAATGGTTAATGGATCATGAATAATGTTGAATGAGTAAGAAGTCAATATATAAGGGTTTCAAGAGTTATGGTAGATTTTAGGATGGTGAAATGCTTAAAAGTATTAAGGCTCTTTTGATGATGAGATAACATTAGAAGAATTTTTATAGTATGTGTAACCTTGAAGTTTGATTTATGAAAATTTTATTCACGGAATAATTATCATTTCTTTTGTGGATATAGTTATAAAGAAACATTTGGGTTTATATGATCCTTGAATATGAGGCAATTATAGGTTAATACATTTTGGGATGAAAAATGAAAGTTATTAGATAAACTTTGTGGTTAAAATATGTTATGGTTATTTTTGATGAATTTATCTCATTTTGGTAATGGTATAAAGTTTTTGAAAAGGATGACACGCAAACCGCTTGACAACCGGTCGCGTAGGACAAAGTTGCGGGAATCGAACCCAAAACCAAAGTGCGATTGAGATTTACCCCCTTCCCCTGGACTACGTGAAGTCCCTAGTTAGTATGACGAATTATTTTAAGTTAGATGATTTTATGAATCAATAATAAGTTTATTTTGGGTTATATATGGAATTTATTAACCTATCTTGGAGAATATGAGATTAGGTTAATTACTTTTCAATATAAGACTTTAAGAGTATCTGATGTTATTTGGAGAGAAATGTTTAGATTTATCTTGGAAGACTGTGATTAAATACTTCTTAGATTTGGGTTTTAATACTAGTTTATATTACTTTGAAGAATTTTATGGACAATTGTTTATCAAATGTCCTTTTTTGAACTTTGGGTACTTTTTGTTGAATTTTGGAGATTAAGAGCAGCATTTCTTTTTATAAAGGATTATCCTTTTTGGGGATTATATGATCTCGTACTAACCATTTTTGGTTTTGGTTAATGTCTAAAGACAAGGGAAATATATAGTTTTTTGTGGATTATGTGATACTATATAAGTTTATTTTAGTTCTTTTAATGCGACCAAGTCAGTTTGAATACTCATCGTTTGGAGAAAAGATGTGTTTTTGGTAGAAATTTAATAAAGGATGAAAGTATACATGAAAAGTAAGTATGTTTCCTTATGTTTTAGTTAAGCTCATAAATAAATTCCTCAATGAAAATTAACTTAAAACAAAACCCTTGTTTGTTAACTTTTCATACTAGTGAATCAAAGACAGTTTAACCATCACAAGTTTGTGATTTTTTGGTGGTTAAATTTCTCCTAAACATGTTCTATATCACTCTCCATCATAACTTGATGGTTTGTTTTCTCCTCCATATCCTTGATTTCATGGAATCCTAGTATCTGTTATCTCGGGTAACGTTTTTACTTCTCTTCCCTTATTTTAAAGTGATAGTTTTATTGAATCTTTTCAGATATGGGACTTTTAATGAAGTTTCGAAGCCCAGTTTAAAAATTACAAGAATGCAATTCCCAAAAGGGGAGAAGGACGTAACATCCCAGATAAATAAGGAATAAGACACTTTAAATATTTATTAATATATGTGAATTAAATATTTATTTTACAATAAAGGGGATTCTATGTTTGAAAGCGTACCTGATACGCAACAACATGTTTCTTTGAAATCTTACATTGCACACTAATAATATAATATTATTATTTTAAATGGTTGTTAACTCCTAGACATTGTATTGGAGGGAATAAAAAAACTAACTACAATATGATTATACATTTTTTTAAATGTATTTACATTTATCCAACAAATGATAGAGGCTTAAAATGTGAATGAATCTAATTTTAAGCATAATTTACATTAAAAGGTCAATTTACCGCCTTTTAATGGAGAACCCTCTTTAAATATAGTTTTGGTCACTTTAATACATTCTATTTGACCAAATAAAATCCTTCTTTAAAATGAGGACATCAAAATTTACTTTGTGTAAATTTTTGGAATTTTTCCGATAAAGTTCATTTTTAATGAATAGTTTAAATATTGTATTTTAATTCAAAAATATGTTTTAATATAAATTATTTATATGGTTAGATTATCTTATTAATTGGTTTTAAAGTGTAATTAGAATATATTTTTACCATTTAATCAAATTTTGGTGTTTTTAATTAATTTCACTTTGAAATTGGACAAAAACATGTGTCAATCTTTTGATAGTTATTATTTCTTAAAAACACGCTATTTTTTTTAACAACGAGAATTAATTATAAAATTAATTAATGAAACTTTTATGTTTTTAATTTGGTAAAATAGAAATTATTTTTTAATTTGGAATATCAAATTTATCTTAGGGTGAATTTTTTTTATTTTTCTGAAAAACTTCAATTTTTGATGAATAGTGAAACCACTTAGTAGTAGTTAAAAAACAGACATTTTCATTTAAATGATATTTTACCACTTCTGTGAATTGAATTTATAAAATAAAACATACATGGTTGTTATCAATAACTAAAATGTGGTTCAATAAGATGAAAATAATTTTTGGTGAATAGTAACTTTTGACTTTTATTTACCACGGTTAAAGGTAAATAGGGTAATTCAAGGTAAAATGAATATTATAATAATTCAAAATTACCTTAAAACTTGTCCAAAACTTATTGGATGAGTTATTAACTACCATGTGAATCTTTGGGTCGATTTTGAGACCCCTTTGAGCCACTTAAGAGTGATAATGACAATTTACATTAATTAATTTAAAGTACAGGAAAAATAGACAAAAACAAAACTCTTTATTAATTAATTTTTATATGGTGTTATATAAGTAATATTTTTTAATATAAATATTCAATTTAAAGATAAAAATATTTCCTACATAATGGTATTTTTTTATAATTTTTAGACATCAAATAAGTTTAATTATGTATGACACAATAATGATGCAGTATTTACCTCATTAATCAATGATTTAAATAAATAAGATTATAATGATTAAAATATTTTCCAAAACCTGTCCAATTTATATTGGATGATTTTATATATACCATGAGTCATCTTAGATTCTACTATAATGATTTTTGAACTTTTTGAAACCGAATATCATTATATAATAAAAGAATATTTTCACACTTTCTTAAAGAGCCCCTCCTCCTCCTTATAAAAGGATACCACTTCTAACCAATTACTCACACCTATCAACCTCTTAGGCTCATCCAAACTCTAAAAAACTAAGCTCCATACATCCCTCTCCTCCTCCTATAAGCCTTATCTTAGGCATAAGGCACTTCAATAAGTCCTCTGGTTCAAACCAAAGGTAGTTACCTAAATTAAAGGTAACAGTTTCTCTTAAATTGTTTTCTTTTATTTCACTTCTCCAACCCCTAAACTCTTTTTATTACTTTATTTTTAAACAACACAAGTATCCTAAAAATACTAGGATGTTGTTATTAGAATGATTTGAACTACACTTACACACACCTCTATCCAATAGATGAAGAACATAATGTTTCTATGGATGGAAAACTAACGCCTCACAAAATGATGATTGTTCGATTATCTTCTACCACCTCTCATGGTGGCCATTATGATGGTACTATATTTAAATATGATATATATTATTTTTATGTTTTCTTTATGCTTCTGTATTTTCCATTTATAATATACCTTTATGGTTTCCATTATGGGTAAATGCGATAATTTCATTTGAGGAAGTGCGGACTACCGCCCCCTCAAAGTGATATGACTCGTTCATACCATATGTGGTACGTATAAAGGATATATTTAATGATATTATATATGATAAAATACTGGAATTGTAATACTACTATGTATACTTATGTTTTAATTCCATTAAAGATTAAATATAAATGGAAGTAGCGTTAATGCGTACGTACGGCTTACCGTCTCCATGAACGGTGCATTTCATTACATACCTCTAAATGTTATGTTCTATTATAAATACATGTATATACGGGATATATAATATATATATAATATCTACATCATGATTATCATTCTGGATATATTATACTATTGACCACATGGTCAACTTGTAAATATAAGGTGTTCATTTTTGACTCAAGTACCAAATATCAACAAAACGACCATTATTAACTTAAATGATTACATAATATTTTTAACATGTTAATTATTGATATAAAAGTAATTATAAACATGAAAAATGTTCTTAAGCAATTTTAAATTAACTTTAGTTTATTATTCAGGATATTAAAGAACAATCGGGTCAATTCGGGCACGAAGTAAGGGATTTTCTTATCTCACTTTTAATTCGTGAGATTTCAATTGTTCATCACTTATTTATTACATGTGATGTAATGTGTAATGATATTGATATATATTATCATGAATAGATTTATATTCATGGTATTCTATGATTCATTTTTTGGTTATTAACTTTTGTTCATATGCTTCAATTTGAATACAATGAAGTAAGGGGTTTTCATCTCACTTTTTATTCGTGTGAGATTCGTGATATATTTGCCACTATTTGATTTTGTGTGGTGTATGTACTGCCCATGATTGTACACTTCATGTAATATACATTCCTTTATTATTATTTACATCTTCATTGAATGATCCTAATTTCACGTGGCGTATTTTTTGTAAGTTACCAAATTGGTAAGGGAACCTTTCACCCTCTTTTTTTTAAAGACTTCTTTTGTTATGTCTTTTAATTTACATCTTATTATGCTAGGATATGTTATTCAATATCCTTATTTATTTAAAGTTTATGTACAAGTGATGAGATACCATTTTTATTCCATCAACTCATTTTCTGAATTTTAAAGTGACGCCGTTAGGCTGTCGAATGTTTACAAGGGAACTTTTTAACCCAATTTCAATTCTTTGGGTTCAACTTGTAATTCTTGAACATGTCGTCCTATGAATATGTGTCAATGACCTCTGATTGTTTTACACTTAATATAAACTTATATTTGGTGTATTTATATTTTTCACACATAATTATGTGATTGATTTATCCTTTATTTAAGGATACCATCTTTATAAGGGATTTTATCTCAATTTACATTTTCATTGAGACTTCATTGTTGTTATCCACCAATTCACTCTTATGTGGTGTATATACTGTCCTTTGGAATAATATATCATGAATACCTTTATTCTCATGATATTATAAAGTTTTTATTAAATTTTATTCCTCAATTATTTGTATTCAAGTGTCTCTCCTTTTTGTTAAAAAACTCTTTAACTAAAAGATCGTTTTAAATGTTTTAAAGATTTATTCTTATAAATATTTCTCATTAATGTCCATGTTTTGAAAATGTGTTTTAGGTTTTATTTATATGGAAATTAATGTTTTCAAATGATAATTATTTTAAAATCTTCAAAGTGGTATGGGACACTATGATTCAAAAATCACTTTTTAAATGGTTTTGAAAATGATTTGATAAAAAATTGTTTATTTAAATATCCTGATTTGATATATTGGAATGTGGAAATGTTATATTTCATTTATACATGTGTTATATGTTATGATTATTTAATGGTTATTGGGAATTGTTTTGGTATACGGGTGGTTCCGTGATAAACCTTGGGCGGGTGAGCCTGAGATAGCTCTCCAATGCATTCGGTAACGTGACGGAGGTGAACATGATGTTTCTCATAAGAGATTTAGGGAATATTCTGTGATGGGTATTCCAAGTGTAACTCCCTATCTAGCTTTGATAGCTACAATGTAAGTTTGATATGGATTCCATAAGTAACCTTTATGATTTTATGATTTGTGTGTGTTATTTATAAATCTTATGATTTCTTATGGTATGTTATGATTGAAAAGTATGGTTTCATTGATTTGTATTTATTGATGGGATAATGTTTTTCTTCCTTATTTTATAACCCTTATTGATATTTTTATGCTCATCCCATGTTTTAAAAATTTTTCCACTAGACTTAAAGATGAATAGGGTCAATGATGGGATCAAGGAAAAGTCATGATGTCTAAAACATGGAACTAGACATGTTTCTTTTTAAGAGTTTTTATTTTATAAAGAAATTAGATGCTGAGTAGTAATGTCTACTTGTAATATTCAAGTTGTTATGTAATAGTTATGGACTAATTCTAAAAAACTCTAAACTTAAAAAGATCCTCAATGTGAATTATTCATTTAATTCATTATTATGTAATGTTTAAGGCTGGGTCCTTATAGTAATTATGGTTGAGAAATAGGTTATGATAAAATTAATGATGTCTTTTCCCATGTTATTTCCATTAAAAACCATAATAGGCCCATGATTTCTGGATCTCCTTCAATCTTAATCAATTCAAGCACACATCGATTTTTTCTACACAATGAAAATGTGACATTGTTTTATCTTTAGGGGTGATAATGAACTAAACAATCACATTATTTTAGAAGCTCCGACCATCTCCTTTGTCTCATGCTCAGTTTAATTTATGTTGATATATACTAAAATATTTAGTGTATTATGTATATATTATAACACCTTGAAATATTATTAATTTTTTTTCAATTTTATTAAATTTTTTCTATATCTTTCATAAGAGAAGTCAAATTTTATTAATGAACTTTGAAAAAACTATAAATATTATTATTTAAAAATGACCTCTATTACCTTTCCATTGACGTTTGTGGCATGAAGAGGAATGTTTTTTTAAATTTTTTTGTATATTTTATTTATATAATGAAAAAATACTGTTAAAAATTTACATAAAATTTATTAAATTATACATTTTTTGAAAATAGTAATTTGTAAAAAAAATTTTAAATGATTTTTTTAAAAAATAAATATTTTACAATATTAAAAGATTAATTATAAAAATTATAAAAAATTATTTATATAAACAAGTCCAAAACAAATTTTATGGAATTATTATAACCTTATAACCTATAAGGTGAGATAATGGATCAATTTGGAGTCTTTATTCATGTTTAAAACATTGATACACCTTTTCCTTTTCAAGAATTAAATGTGTGGTACTAACCCAACTTATCAAAGGCCAACCACTCTCCTCTACCATTAAAACATCCCAAAACATTTGGAATAGATAATAACTACCAAAATATCTTCCTTACATCCCTACTTATATCCATGATTCCTTTTTGAGATCATGAACCAAATATAATAAATATTTAAGTTTAACCTAATGGGGTAGTATGAAGAAGAAGTAGACTTTTAAAATTTTCATTTTTGTTTTAATTATTTTTCAAGAACCATAAAATTTTATAATTTATGAATATACAATAATATAAGTATCTAAAATATAGATATATTTCATTATTTAAATTTCAAAACTTAAATCTATCCCAAAATTCCATTAAATTAGAAACGTATTCATAGATTGAGTGTATAATGGACTACCACCTCACGAAACCATGGTAATCATTTTACATTTCAAAATTTCAAGGCTGGATATTGAGATGGATTTAATGATTATATATTATATTTATCATATAATTATATATCATGGATTTTAATACAATATCTAACATATTACCTCCAAACCCATTGAAAAATTATAATGTAAGTCATGTGTATAACATATTACAACCTCATGAACCGTTGTGATGTGTTTTTAATTTATATTTTAATTAGATGAAAATAAAGATTTATTAAATGAATAATATGACATTTCTAACATAAAATTAATTATTTAGTTATTATATAACATATACCTTATTAATTTCTAATCTGTGGAGATATGAAAATGTCGTTCGTGAGTATGGAGGACTACTGCCTCGTGAAGTGATGTGATTGGGTTTTTAACTAACACTTTAGGTTGGAGGTATTTAGAGTAAATTTTATGAAAATAAGTTATATATGACATAAATATTATAATGTAAATTTAATATATTATTTAACATTATTTCATTACATCCATTGAGAAAATGCAAACAACGTTCACGCATGCATACAACCTACTATCTCTGTGAACTGTGTTTTTAATTTTCTATCTCAAAAATTTATGGATAAAAACCCATAAAAATATACTTAATATATATTATATATATATAATTAGGAAATTCTATAGATAATGGAACCAAGATCAAATTAAGTGGACCAAAAATTACATATTAAATCATATATGAAAAAAATGCAGTTGTTACCCTAAACATTATTTTATTAACAAATTATTAAATACTGGGTAATAAAAAGACAAAATTAAATAATGTATTGTATTATATATATGAGTTTTGTTTGATAAAATATGTATAATATACATATATTTTTTATATTGTAGGTATGAATGTGTATGAAGGAATCCAATAATTATGGTGAAGGATTTCCTTCTCACTTATTTACTTATGTGATACACATGTCATATTAAACACCTTTTTAATTTATATGGTGCATATAATTCCTATTAATGTATTTTATTTATTATCATGATTTTTTTGTATTTATATATTCATTTTATGGTATCTCTTTTATGGGGTTTACAGTTCAAATGTCACCAAAGTGGTAAGGGATTTTTGTCTCAATCTTTATACATTGATACATACATTATGTTAAGCTCCTATATTTTTTTATGTGGTATATATACATCCCCATTAACATTTAATATCATGAATTTATTTATTATTATGATAGTTAATGTTTCATATAATGTTATCATTCATGAGGATTGAGATTCAATTTTACCAATGTTGTGAGGCATTTATGATATAATCTCATTATGTAATAGGATTGAGTATGTTTATGCTTTTCATTATAAAATATTATGTATTATCTATAATGAAAATATTTAATTTTATTTTATACTAGTTATTTCACTTGAATAAAATTTTTACCTTTAAATTTCTCTTTTTATGTACTCATGAGTCCAAAATATTTTTTAAATATAAAGTAACTTTATTTATATCATCGAAAAAAATTATCAATATCTATGTTTTCTAAATTATTTTTAAAATTATTTTAATTTCCCTCTAAAACTAGTTAATATTACTTTTACCATTTTTTAAATTTTTTTAAATAAAATTAAAATGAATGATCATTTTGTTTTCGAAATAAGGAATGTTTGTCTTTTACAATAAATGTGAATGGAATCTTTGTTACAATGAGTACAACATGAAAACAAATTTACCACCATCAGAAGTATCAATTGTATTAAATATTCTTTATATGTTTCAAATATTACTTTCCACAAAAATTATTTTTAAAATTATTTTATGATTTGTTATGTTTTAATTTTTTTCAATACTGAAGGGCTATTTTCCTCAAGGACCGTTCTAAGTGATTTTTAAAATCATTTTCCAAATAAGATGGCATCTTTTAAAGTTAATTATGATTTACTAGGTCTAATATAGAATTATATTATTCTTGTTGATTCGATGGATGGGTAATGATTATGTTTATCAAATGTTTATGAAATCCGTTTATTTTTCATGGGTTATGCTATAGCAAATTGATGAAATGTTAATGAAACCTATTTCCTCTAAATAGAATATAATGTGACGAAATGATGAATGTTTTATGATATTATGGAGAACATAATTATAGATTTTATTATGATATGGGTGGGGCCTAAATCTTCCTCCGATTTATTTATTTTTTCTTTATATCTAATGAGATAAAAATTGGAAACATGTTTAAGGGCTTGATCCACCATGGGAAATAGGTGAGTCTTGATCCAATATTATAAGTAGTTGTATCCAAATCCACAGTGGGAAACATATTAATAGTACTCATTGACTATGTTAATGGTATTGGATGTTAAATGTGAAATATGAAATATATTTATATATTTATGATGGTGCCACAAGTTTATGACACGATCATATAGTTATTGATTGATTCGTGATGCTTTCAGAGTCTGACATCCAATGTTTTCTAAAATGAGAATTTTTTATTCTATGAATACTTATTATTGTATATAATAGGTTTGGTATGAAATTCATCAGTTATGTTTGAGTTAATATACCCTTATAGTTATATTATTCTCCCATATTATCATTTATTGATATCAATTATGATCAACCTTATTGGGAATAGTATTTAAAACCTTCCAATAAATATTTCACCTGTTTTAAATAAAGATATTATGCATGATGTGTCTAAGATGTGTTCTAGTTGTGAATAAATTATAGTGAGATGGTGTAGATAACTTATAGAATAATTATTTATGTGTCAATGTTTCTAAAGTATCAATACCTTCAAAATTTTGTCATAAATTGTTATGTTATGTAATGAATATTCATATAAATGGAATAATATTTTTATATGTGAAGTTTGGATATTTACAGTTGGTATCAGATCAAGGATTATTTATCCTTTCTAATATAGTATGAAAAAACATTAGTGATATCCCCATGTATATTTCATAGTATATTTCTATGGTTATGTATAAGGATGATTAAATGTAGAGTAAAATTTCCAAGAATTTCGGTAAAGAATACAATGATTGGTTTTTTAGAAATTAAATACCAATTTGGGTTTTATAGGTAGGTGTGGATATTGAAGAGAGGTAACTAAGGGAACTAATTTCGAAAAGGGTGCATTGATATGGACTTGAACGTCACCCAGTACATGAAAATAAGACTTTATTAAATTGTGTTTTGAAACTCATGTTTTACAGTACTTGGAAATTCAAAATATTGTATTGAACCATAATGAAAGACTAGAATAATGACCATGAATAACCTAGTATAATCCTGAATCATCATAGATTATAAATAATGTATCCTGATTTAGAAATCCTATATGTTTTTATCATGTTTATTTGGTTCCCTAAAAAGATTATTATTTATCAGACAATGCTTTATGGTTTTAGTCAATAGAGAAAACCAGATATAACTAAGTTAATATTTAATATGATAGAAAATGTGTTGATGAGAAAAAAAATGGGTTAATGATTGTGGTGAAGGATATTATGATTATTCCTAGTCAACTATCATTATATATAATTATCAAATTACGCTTAAAATAATTATCAAAGATGCCAATCAAGAGAAGGATAGTGTTTTCTAAGAGCTCAAGTGGTGGAGAGCACAAAAGAATGAAAAATTAGTTTCTTATATTCCATGAAAGTGGGTAAAATCACTCAAGGGAATGTATCAAAGGGATGAAAATATATATTTATTGTGGGAAATAAGTAAAAAAATATAGTAATTTTTGAGGAAATGTAAATTTTTTATTAAAATAAATGGATGGTAATAAGTTTTTTCCTAAGGAATCATCAATACCAAAATGTTATAAAAGTTGTGTTTTGGTAATTATAAGTGTTTATGTCATAGGGGGAAAGTTCATGTCGAGAATCATCATGCTAGAATGATTAATTTTTATACTATTAATGATGAAGAGACCACAAATGATACATGAAATTCATAGTCAATTATAATAATATTATTTTGGTTAAATATTAAATGAATGATTAAATTGAGTTTTATGAATGTTAATAAATGATTAATATATAATATTTTAGGAAAGAGTTTTAATGGAATAATATTTTGAAGCCTAGTTATTGGTTTAATAAATAAGTTAATGGATTGAATTTTTTATGTATTATAATTCAATAATTATCTTATATAAATCATGAAATAAATCAAGGATGATATGTATATGTTTCTCATTAATGATTCAACAGAATATGTTGAATGGTACTAATGATATAGAAAAGTGATTTAATTAAAATGTTATATTTTACATAAGACATATGATTAAGTGAATAGAAACCTTAATATGATCTTGATGATGACAAGATTGTGTTATTTATGGTTAAATATACGATTGATATTGATTAATAAAATTGGATAACATTTATTACCTTTGAATAGATTAATGATCGATTGAAAAATTTGTTTCTGTTCTCATTTGTAGAGTTTAAAATGTTTTGGTCTATCAAATATACTAAATAATATGTGGTTTTATTTAAGGAATTCATATGCATGTTTTTTTTCATTGATATTTTTTTTAATTTTGTTTATAAAAATGCTTCATAAGAATATATGACCTATGTAATCAAACATTTGGTATATGGCCAGGAATAGATGCATAATGATATTTTGGTGTTAATATGAAGTTAATTTTAGAAAATATAGCGACCTTATTTACAATTTTTTAATTTTTTATGGGATATACGATTAACTATTTTCAGATCGGTTTATGTTGAATTTTTTATGATGTTTTATAGATTGATGTGTTACATCCAAATATAATGATTTATGATATTTCATAACTCATTCCAACTATTTTTCTAGGATGATAACTAGATATATAAGTAATTAATTTTCATTATATTATAAATATTGTGATCCATCAATTATTAGAAATAAAAAATTCATATTAATTTCTTTGAGTAAGAGATTAAGTGGAAATTGATCAAACAATAACCCAAGGATTATATTTTTCTAACAAGGAGAAGAAAATATATTTCTTACATGTATCAATCCCTTTGAAATTAGTAATTATATTTGGATGGTAACCGATTTTGCTGTACTTACACCAAACCTATCTCTAGTCCACGACATGTTCCATGTTTCTCTTTGTAAGAATTATATACATATTTCTTCATAGGGAATGAAAATTATAGGTCATTTATCAAGAGAATGATCACTATTATAAGGAAATATCAGTTCATATTTTGGATCATAATGATAATTTTCTAATTAACAATACCAGTCACATGGTAAATGTTTTTTTTTGTGAAACCACTATCTTTAGGATGTTATGTGGGAACATGAGTATACGATGAGGAATAATTATCTTCATGTAGTTGTATTGAAGTTAATATTTTTGAGGAAAAAATAAATTCAATTGAAGTAGAATATTAAACCCCATGATTTTATGATAGTATAGTTTTTAATAAAATTGACTTTATTGGTATCTTGTGTTACAATCAACACTAAGTATTAATGAATCGTGAAAAATTGTAAATATAATGATCTAAAAATGAATATTATTACCTATAAATTAAATATGGAATAACAGATAACAATATAAACAATTGGAATATTATATATAAATTTTTATATAAATAAAATATACTAATAAAAAGTACATAATTTTTAGTAATTCCTTATATGTTTCGAAAATACTATTTTCTAAAAAATCATTTATTGAATTTTGATAAAAATTTATAAATTTAATTTTTTAAAAAATTATAAAATTTATTTTAAAATATAAAATTAATTTTTGAAATTTTATTATCAAAATTTAATTAATGTGTCATTTTTATATTGTTCATAAAATAATGTTTTTTTGACGAATAGATAAAAATAATGATTTTAGTAAAATATTCTATTTTATTTCAATAAATTATGTAAATAGAAAGACCCATTTTGTTTTAAAGATTATTTAATGAAATATTTGTGTTATTTATTTATATTTATTCAACCTATTTACCTTATAATCAACATTATATTTTATTTTAGTGTACGTTTATTATTTGGGTTAAAACAAACACTTTTTTGAAAATTGTTTTGAAGTACATAATGTTCTTCCTTTTTAATTAAATAAAATAAAACCGAATTATGAATGGTTTAAATGAAGTGAATATAATATATATTAATATATTGTAATTTAAATTCATATAATGGACATCATTTTTAATGATTTAACATAAAATCAATTTTTTCTTGAAAAATACACTTCTTGAAAACCTATTTTTTCATCATGTATCTTAGATTAATATTAAATTAAAATTTTCCAAATATGGGAATAAAATTCGAAAAAATTTATTCCATATTTTCAATTATAATGTTTTAAATTTTATAATAATTTCAAATTAACTTTTTACCATTATGAATAGTAAAATTAGTAAAAAATATTTAAGGCGGTTATGGTCAAAATCAGTTCACAAGGGGGTTTAATTAAAAAGGGAAGTGGTGAAGTTACCCAGAGACATGTATAAAACCCATTACTGAATAATTTATACCTTAAAACCTATAAGTTTATATATGTTTCCATTTTTAATCCTTTTTCATGTGAATAACATGGATAAGCATTCTTCTTTTCAAAAATCACAAGTGTGCTGCTCACCTCACTTATAAAAGGCCACACCTCTCCTCTCATTTTCACACTTCAAAAACCATATATCTTGTCCAATAATTACACTATTATATTCTTTATATCCCTAAAACATCATATATTCCTTAGTAAAATTATAAAACCAATCTAGAAAGGTTTTAGGTCAAACTAATAAGGATGTTCAAAGAAGAGGTAAAGTATTAAACAATGCATTTTTATTTTAATTATTATTATAAGTATTTATAATATTAATAAAATAAATTTATTTTATAAAATTTAATATCCTATATACATATATGTTATTATTTTAATTTGTTAACTTATATCCATCTCATCTTCCATTAAATGGGAAAAAATCATCGATCATGTTAAAGGATGACTACCTCCTAGAGAAACGATGTTATTTATTTTACATCAGTACCACTATTGGATGGATATAATGATGAATAAAATGTATATATATTATTTATATGATATTATTATTCATATTCAATTATAATACCCAAAATACCTTCTTAACTTCTAACCATTTGGAAAATAATATTGTCGCTACTGTGTCTGGAAGACTACCTCCTCACGAACCGATGTGATGTGTTTTTAATTTTCAATTTACATGGATGATAATAAGGATATATTATATAATATTTTTTTCAAGATAATATTTTATAATTATTATATCACATATAACTTTTTACTTTTCATTCGTTTTTCTATACAATGAACTAACACCTCACGAAGCGATATGATGAGTTGATCACATTTCATAGGAATTGAAGTTAATATGGGTAAATTTATTGAATATCATATATATATACATATTAAATAAAAATTATTATATAAAGTTAGAGTATTATTTAACATTCCTTAATTTTATATTTTAAGAAAATTTAAATAGCATTCTTTCACATGTACAACCTTCCATATCCAGGAACGGTGTATTTCAATTTCTATCTTTAACTTTTATGGATTTAAAAAAATATATATTTAATGAATATATATTATATTTATATATTTTTTAAAATTATTGGGATTATTTAACCATGATAAATATAATAGGACCATAAATAAAAAATCAATACAAAAAAACAGATCCATTATTACTCGAAAAGTGGATTTAGTTAAGAATTGATCATAAAAGTGTAATAAAATGACATAAGTAAATCATATATGGTATTATATATATATATATAAAAATGGTATTTTAATAGATTAATAATAAAAATATATTTATTATATAGGAGTTTTTACACTGTATGAAGGATTTTAAAACTTATGGTAATGGATTTATGTCCCATATTTTCTCTTCTGTGAGACGCATGCCATATTCACCACTGATTAATTTTTATTAGGGTATAAACAGAAAAATAATGTGTATTATGATGATTATAATGAAATATATTGGGATTTAGATATCATTTTTATTATCTCCCAATAATGTAGTTTAAAGTCAAAATTTTACAAGAGGTAAGGGATTTTTGTCTTTTTTTTCTCTGTGACATATGTTATCTTATGAACCTATCTTATTTTTTTGTGGGTTATATACCACCCATTTATGTTTCAATATAATGAATTTATTTATACTCATTATATTTGAATTTTCATTCAATGTTATTATTTTATGGGGATTATGATTCAATGCTTCCAAATAGGTAAGGGATTTACGATACAATCTCGTCATTTATCGAGATTGATTATGTTTACGAATATAATAATAAAATATTATGATATATATCTCAATAATCTCATGATTTTTTTATAATATATTTATTTCATCGTTATAATTGGTTTAAATTAAATTTTCTATATTTATGTATCTATGATTCCAAAATAATATTTTTTAAGAAAAATTGACTTTATATCTAACTTCTGTCAAAAGACCTTTTTTCATCCATGTCCATGTTTTTTGAAAATTTACCAAAGAATGATTTAATGTTAATATGGTAATATTCAAATAAATTTAAATCCTTTTTAATTTTCTAATAAATGTTAAATTTAATATTCATGTCGTTTTCCAAACAACACCAATTTGAATTATACTAAAAATATGAAAAGAATAATTATTTTTATTTTTATGGTATGGAAAACATTTCCAATAATCATGGACACTCATTTTTTTAAACATAAATTATAAAATTATGATTTTAAATTCAAATAAATGTATTTAATAATAGAATTTCAAATTTAATGTTTTAAACATATTTTTTCAATGTGGATAGAATATTTTCCATCGGAAATGTTCCACGTTATCTTTCAAATTAACTTTCCATATTTTAAGAAATACATTAAAGTATATCATGATTTTCTATGGATAAAATTGAAAGTTAACATTATTATATTTTATCTATATTTTTAATATTTACATTTATTAAATAGTTATGAAACCCATTTAATTTTCTAGGCTTTTACTACAGTGAATTGAAGGAATGTTTATGAAACTTGGTTTTTGTACATGAGTTATAATGTGATGATATGATGAATGTTTTATGATATCATTACACATATTATTATGCTATTAATTATGAGATAGGTGGTACATATATATCTCACCAATTAATTTATTAAATCTTTATATCTCAGGAGATAAAATTGGGAATGATGTAAGCGAGCTTGATCCCCAATGGGAATAGATGAGTCCTTGCAATTACTTAAACTGTTATAATTAATATTTCCCCTTCTGTTTTAATTATGTGTCATACTATGTAATATGTTTATAGAAAAAATTACCTTATTTTTTTATTATATCATTTCATATTTAAAAGACTATTAAGCATCAATACCATTGATAATATATATATATTGAAAATTTATCATATGATTAGTATATATAGGGTTTTAACAAATCCAATTAACACAAAAAAATGAAGTGAAGGAATTAAATCATAGAAGTGTACCATATAAATCACATTTACCAGATCTTTTATGGGAGATATAATCTCTAGAATTTTCCATTGACTAATCCCATGTTGAGAACTAATAAATTAAGTACGAGAGAAACAATTTATCGGAGTATTTCAAGATCCTTGTGATCGTGTCTGAGACCATGTATTTCGAACTTCCAAATAAATTAATAATCATCGAACACCTTACTCTTAAGAAAATTTATGGTGTATTAAAGGGATATGTATTAGTACTCTAGAAATATGAGTATTTAAATTATTTTTTATAGATTAATGAATATATTTTCATCATACTATTGCAACTTTATAAATGTTTTATTATTTTGATATAATAAAAATAGTATTGTTGGTTAATATTAAAATTAAATTAAGGAATTTATTTGGATTAATTATTAGATTTTTTTAAATAAATTTTATTTTAATAAAATATTATTATTAAAATTGTTTTATTAAATATAAATAATCTTACATTTTTTATGAATTCAAATGAAATTTTAATAATGGTTCAAGAAATTTTATTGTCAAAAACCATTAATTTCTTAATATATTTATTCTATTATTTTTAAAGTTAAAATTACAATATTTATAAAATTATTTCAATAAAAATAATATTAGTTTTTCATTCATAATGTCAAAATTATTTAATGGCGAATCAGTTATAATTTTTTGAGACAACCAAATTTTTTGGTACAAATTAAATACTGTATAAATATACGGTGTGTATTATGAAATCATAATGACACAAAAGTAATGTAATAAATACTATAATTGGTATCTAAGAACCAATCTATGCTTTTCAATTTAAAAAATTTAGTTTATGTTTAATTGAATACTTTTATAAATTATTTACGAATCCTCAAAAACCATTAATATATTTTAAGGTTTTAAAATAATTTTTTTATGAGTATGGCTCACCTCTAAATCAAAAAGGGTTATATTTTAGTAATTTTTGACCTAGGACTTATAAAATACAGAAAAATCCCATTTATAATAAAAAATAGAAAAAACGTTTGTATGTTTTTTTTATTTTTTGTTATTTTAATATATAGTGTCCAAAACCTATGTTTGGGAAATAATAAACCAATTCCACACTAATTTCCAATATAAACCCAGCCATGATCCAATTTATATTAACTCAATATCAATAGAGCATGTTCTAAATCTTCCCACCCCTCTCTAGAGACACCTAAATGTTCCCCCAAGATTATAAGAAGCTCCACCCAAGCATTTTGAGCCACACACTCAAGTAAGGGTTCCTCACCTTATATTCTTTATTCAAGTTTCATTATTACCGTATGGATTCAATTTCCTATTCCTATTATTAAGAAATATCGTTCCAGGTCCCCATTACTTCCCATTTTATTTAAATATTTTAATGTACTCCTTTATCTATCATAATCTTATTTTATGAATTTTTATGTAATGTATTTATGATAATAATATTTCTCCATGTTTTTGCATGCCAAAACAATTGTGTAGTGAATACCATACCGATTTCTAATCAAGTGTGTTCACCTTTATACAGTTACTCATAATTTACCTGGGACACACATTTACACTCCATGATCATGTAATGACATATAATGATGAATGAATCTATGTTTTATAATCTATGTGGAAAACTAAAGTATGAGAATGAAATGAATGGTATGGGTGTGCCCGAAATTATATAGCACTCGAATCCATTGGAAAATGTTTCGTATCATGATTCATCATGTTGGGATAGAGATTGAACCTGATTACTGTATGTAAAATTTTCTATCATGATTCCTTTGAAGTCATCATTTACTTATGTTCATAGAGAAGTGTTTTAAGTTGTTTCCACATTTCCTATGTCGCCCTTAGGATTATCATGACATATCATGTCTCATTGTCCGCGTTTAAGTTTTATAATCCTTTAAGTCCCAATTTATTTGAAAATTGAATAAAATTTATTATTCTATTCATCTTATTCCATGATTATTCAATTAATTTACTTTAATATCAGCCATTTATTATGTTTGTCTCCATGTTATCCCAGGAAGTTTTAAGTGCAACCATGTTAACGATGTTTTCAATAAAGATGATCTTTTTCCTATTTTAAATTTCTATATAATGTACCTAATTCCCAAAAAACTAAATATCTTGATCTGTAGTTTTATACTTACTATTACCTTATGTAATAAATCATCTATTAATTTTCAATGAAGACAAGGGTTGTTAAATGTGTTATTAAGGAAACATTTAGTTATTTTTGGTATTAGGAATAAAGGCTCCACTGAAAGCCTTAGGGATAAAATCCAGTATAAGAAAGAATCCATAAATTTTAGTAAGTATAGAGAAAGTGTTTTACCATAAAAATACATATATGTTTGGACTCTACAAGGGGATGTGGCTCTAGCACAGATGTACATAGGTGTAAAACTGGAAATCACCTTGTTAAGCTAGTCTTAACCAGAAATTTGTGCACAACAATGGTCCTTTCCGCACCCCAATTATGGAAATCCCAATGGATATGCTCTGGTAAAAATCATTATCTCATAAAAAAACCATTATTAAGGTAATATGACCATTATAAAATACATTGGGAAATAGATCATTAATAACGTAGTTTATAGTCTATAAATTAATATGTTAAGGATAGAAAATTAATTTATATGTTATCTATTTATTTTCATCAGATTCCATTCTATTCATTAAAAATTTTAAAAATAATCATCCATATTTTCCCTTTATTCTATAGAATGGTTGGAAATTGGAGGAACTATGTAGAAATCAATGTGATGGTCAATGCGATGACGTCCCCCAATAATATGTCCAACCCAATGGGAGTTGGAATCATGAACTTTGTAACGATACTCTATTAGAGGACTCAAGATCTGAATAGAAAAATCAACTATGAGAACCATACAAATCCACCTAAATAAAGAACATGATGAAATTGAGAGATCTATGTGTCAATAGTCCTTAACATTCAATGGATCATCTGAGCCCTTAATCATGAAACAATGGATCAACTCAACTGAGAAGATATTCTATATCATTTACTGTTATGATAAAGATAAAGTTCTTCTGGATATTTATTATATGGAAGGTGAAGATTATCAATGTAAGTCATTAATCATGAAAACGAAGCATGAGGAAGATATTAATGTGATTGGGTGTAAGGAATTTATGAAAATGTTTTTCGATAAATATTTTTCTTATACTCTCCATCATAAAATTTAAATGGAATTATTTTCCATCAATAAAAATAAACATGAATATATGGGGGTGTATGAGTAAAAAACCACAAGATGTGTGTAATATTCCTCCATATTTATTATTACCCCTGAATGCAAGATTGGCCACCTATTTGGTGGGGTAAAACCATGTCTATGAAATTACATGTAAATCCATGACTTTTATAGCTATGAGTAAATTATCTGATGTTTCCACAAGGCCAAAATAGATTTTTAAGAATCTCAAATGTATCATAAGGATAAAGAATAGAAATTAGATTTTTATACTGGTGGTCTGATGGAGAAATCTAATGGTGCTAATAAATTTCAACATCCCACCTGTCAATGGTGTGGAATAATGAAAACCAAAAATTATGTAAGAGGGTGAGGAAATGATTTAGGTGTTGTAAGGAAGGGAACCTAGCAAGTGATTGTCGATAGAAGATACCCACTAATTCATTGGAGGGGATGAATTCTCTGGTAACCCCTTAGATCAATGTAAATTTCTTCAAATACAAGGAATAAGGGAAGTTTGTAAATGATTGGAATAAACCAATGGTTTTTAGGGACAACCAACAACCACCAAGGGGGTAAGGGCGAGCCTTTAAAATCAAAGTCACTAAGGTGGATCCTGACAATGAAGTGGTGATAGTCACTATAGTTATTAATTCAAGAATATTGGATGTACCTTTTGATTTTAGTTCAACAAATTCCTTCATATCATAAATGATTTTTATAACTATTCAAACAAAAACACGAAGTATTGAAGTACCATTTTGAAAAAAATGAAATACCATGAAATTATTGCATCTCAAGATTATAACTCTTCCCATTTAAAAATTTGTGGGATGAAATTTCAACTATACCTTTTCATACTCCCATTTGTGGTATTTGATGCAATTTTGGGTTTGGATTGGATTTACCTATATAAAGACAAAATAAATTGCCTCAAGAAGGAAATCACTTTCTATAATGCTAATCCACCCCCTATTCGGTAAAAGTTTAAGGAGGAGGATAAACCTTCTTTAGAACCAACATCTAATGAATATATATTATAACCCTATAATTAAGTATATCTATCTCAAATTATTTTCTCTAAGGAAATAATCATATTTGATTATTTTACCATTGTGAGGGAGTACATTGATGTGTTTTAAATTTAATACCATGGTCATCCTCATAACTAAGACGTTTACTTTTCAATCCATCTTATATATGGAGCATTTACATTATCTAAGACACTGTATAGAATGGCTGTTGTGGATCTTGGGGATCTAAATAAATAACTATAAGAGAATATAGTTAAAGGGTTCATATGACCATATGCTTCACCATGGGGTACATCAGTCATCATTTTCAATAAAAAGGATGGGTCAATGTTCCTTTTTATTATGTATCGTGAGCTCAAAAATATCATAATAATGAACAAGTGTCCTTTTCCATAGATTGGTGAATTGTTTTACCAGCTATATAGAGCACAATACTTCTCCTAGGTGGATCTTCTCTCAGGATATAACAAACTTAGGGTATAGAAGGGGGATATCCCCAAGAAAATTTTTGTTATAAGGTACATGCACTATGAGTTCATAGTAATTCTATTAAGACTCACAAATTCTATAGAAAAATTTATGAACTTGATGAATATAATCTTTATAAATTACCAAGAGAAATTTATGTTAGTATTTACATATGATATTATAATATTCTCTAAAACCATGGAGGAGAATGAGGGGAATCTGAATACTGTGCTAAACATATTTTGAAAGGATATACTTCATGATGAGTACAGAAAATGTGAGTTCTTATTTTAGGAATACTCATTCACGGGGCACATCATTACAGGCAGTGGGATATATATAGACCCTTAAAATACTAAATCCATTGAAGGATTACCAAGGCCAATATATGTGAGGAATATCGATAGTTTCCTCGTATTATCTAGGTATTATCCTCCATTTTTGATAAATTTCACATGATTTTCAAACCACATGACCATGCTAACTCAGAAGGGAGTAATGTTTTCTTGGAATGATGAATGTAAAGAGAGATTTAAGAAGATGAATAGGTTGCTTATCACTGCCCCTTTGAACCAAATACCCACAAGTGGAAAACATTTCATAGTATCTAGATATGCTTCAAAGAGGAGATTGAGTGATTTGTTAATGTATAATGAGAAAGTTGTAGTTTCTGGTTCAAGACAATTGAATGTTCATGAATATAACTACCCATTGCATGATCTAGAGTTTGTTTTTTGGATATTATCTATGAAAACAAGGAATAATTATCTCTTTTGAGAAATGTTTGAACTATATATGGATCTAAAAATCCTCAAGTATATATTCACAATGAAATATATGAATATGAATAAATGAAGATGTTTAGATATGATCAAGGACTTTGACATCCCAATTCACTACAATCCCAGGCATGAGAATAAAGTGACAGATTTTCTATGTAGAAATGATCTAGAAACATTATCATTGATGAGAATTGATAAGGATGTGATATTATTAGGCATAAATTGGATTGAAATGGGAATAAAAAATAATGGAACATCATTAATACTTTCACAAAAGACTACTCAATCATCTCTTGGGGAAATATAACTAGAGATCAAAGGGTTGATGTTGGAGTTCAAAAGAAAGTGGAAGCTATAAGAAAAGGTAAATACTTGTAGTGAAATTTTAATGAAGAAGTTTTTTCAATATTTGGGTCAAAAAAATTACCCTAAAATAACGAGTTAATGAATGAGTTGTCTTATGATACATATCGCTCAACCTTCTCTATCCATCCTACAAGAAAAAATATTTTTCAAGATCTATAAGAACACTATTGTTTGGAAAATATGAAGAAGGAGATCATAGAATATATGTCAATATGTATTATATGTCAGCAAGTGATGGAGGAAAGGAAAAATATATATTGGGATAATATAACCATTACCTACACCTATATGGAAATTGGAAAATATCACCGTTGACTTTGTCACTAAAATTATTAAGAAATATAGGGAAAGCAATGTACTATGAATTGTGGTAGATCATCTTACAAATACTACACACCACATTCGATTCGAGAGGACTCATCACTAGATCAACATGCACAGATATATAGTGAATAAGTGTTGAGGATGCATGGAGTACCATTATCAATTGTATGTGATTGATATCATTGATTCACATCCATGTTCAGGAAAAGTCTCTAACGTGTTATAAACATTGAATTGAACTTCAATACAACCTATCACCCTCAAATAGACGAACAATCAATAAAGAATATTCATAAACTGGAAGATATGTTTAAAGCATTATTTATGGGCATCAATGGATTAAGGGATCAATATCTTCTTCTAGTTGAGTTCTCATATAATAATAATTTCCACTAAAGCATCCAAATGAATCCTTATGAAGAACATTATGGGAAGTGGTGCAGAACACCTACATGTTGAGATGATGTTGGGGAACAAAAACTAATGGGTCCAAAAATGGTTGAAAAAATGGTGGAAAAGGTCAGGACCATTAAGAATCAGATCAAGGATGTTCAGAGTAAAAGAAAGAGAAATGAAAAAAATTATTCATGAGAACCCCTGATTGTTTTTTGAGTCATGTTTTTCCTCTTCATATCACCATGGAATAATGTGATGACATTTATAAACAAGGTAACACTTTTTCCAAAATATAATGGCCACATTGAGATCCTTGATTGCATCTAAGTGATGGATTATGGACTAGCGCTCCCACATAGCCTCTCTTATGTACATCATGTATTCCTTGTATCCCTCTTGAGAAAGTACACACCATGCCCCAAACATGTACTCATTATAGAGGTGGTACCATTGGATAATTTCCTTTCTTATAAAGAGAATCCAGTAATGATCTTAGATCATAGAAAAAATTTTCTACTAAATAAGAAAATTCACCAAGTTGAAGTTCTATGGATAAACCACACGTTTGAAGAAGTGATGTGGTAACTGAAGGGAGTGATTAAACATAATTACCCTCATCTATTTTTGCATGGGAAATTAAAATTCCACTGTAGAAATTTCATAAGGTAGGATTATTGTAAACACATAAACTATTATGAATAAAATTTTCGAATTTGTTTTAATTAAATTCTATATTATATAATACTATTTTAACAAATACATGGACTTATTTGTTTTTATTTTATCATATCAGATTTAGAATTCCAATAAGAATCATTTACATTGATAACAAATACATTTAACAATGATCAAATTTTTTGTATAAATATAGTGTTTTAAAAAATAAGGTTTTCATAGGAAAATGAAGTGATGGACTCAACCAATAAGCCATTCCCTATGGAACCCATTTATTAGAGCTTTTATGGGAGATATAATATCTAGTATTTTTTCTTGACCAATCCAAATATGAAATCCAATAACCTAATAATGATAGAAACCACTTATGATATTTGATCAAGATCATCAAGATCACAACCCAAACCATGTTCACTGAACCACCCCATGGAAGTATCATCACCCCACACCTTACTCTTAGAGAATTTTCATGCGGATTAAAGGGTTATGTATCAATACCATAGAAATATTATTAAGTACATTAATTTTTTATATAATAATAAATATTTTTTCATCAAACTCTTTTTACTTTATAAATGTTTTTTATTTTGATACAATAAAACTGAAATAATATTATTTTTTATAATATTCAAATTTGATTAAAAAAATTATTTTGATGAATTAATAGATTTTTTGAAATAAATATAATTTTAATTTTTCTTTATTTTATAATTTTTATCAAAATATAAATTATCTCATATTTTTATAAAGTCAAATTCAATATCTATAAGGGTTTAAAAATAGTTATTCTCGAAAAATAATTATTTCTAAATAAATGTGGATTATTATTTTAAAATTGAATATTAATGTATTTATAATATTATTTAGATAAAATTAAAATTATTTTTTTAATGAAGAGAGAAAAATTATCCCTCGGTGAATATTTCAAAATGTTATTAGAGTTGAATTTTCTAAAAATAATAATAAAATGTATAAATATATAGTGTGTATTATGACATCATAATAAAAAAAAGTGATCTAAAAAATACTGTAAAGGGGATTACTGACAAAAACTATTTTACCCATTAAAATAATTTGATTTTATGTTTTTTTAATATTAATAATCACTTCATGAATCCTAAAAACATTAATATATTTTAATGTTTTAAAATCATTTCCTAAAGAGTTTGACTCACCTCCACATCACCAGTAGTACTATTTTAATAAGATCATCCCTTGGATTATAAAAAAATGAGCACCACTCACATGTGACCAAAACCATGGAAAAACATGGTAAGGTTTTTTGTTTTAGTTTTTTTCTATATAGATTCAGAAACATATATTTGAGAAATAATAATGAAATCCACACTCATTTATTATATAATCTCACCCAAGAACCATTTATCTTCACTAAAAACCCATGGAACACATCCTTACTCTTATATGATGTCTATAGGGTCCTCTCAAGGTTCCCCTAAGCTATCAAGAAGCTCCTCCCAAGCATTTGGAGTCACGCTTGAGTAAGGGACCCTCACCTCCTATTAATTATTCAACTTTAATTATTATATTATGACATATATTTCTAATTTATAATATTGTGAAATGTATTTATACATACCCATTCCATCACAAGGTATTTCCAAATGATAATAGACCATTTTCCCTCTCTTTAAAATTTTTTATGAATTTTCATGTGATGATGATATGCGGTTCAAATGTCACCACAACTTTCCTTGCCAAAAAAATAGTGTAGTGAATACCATACCAATTTACTATAATTGGTTTTAATAATTATAAACATATAATTATTTGAAATTGTAATTACTTGTTTTTTTCAGACACCTTGATCTTTTAATGAAATATTATCATTTATTATTTCGTGTTGTATGATTTATGTGGAATAGATAATCATGTAAATGAAATGAATGTTTCACATTCACCAAAAATTATATAGTGATACAATGCATTGGGTTAGGTTTAGTATCCTGAGACGTCATGTTCAAACAATAAGTGAAATTTATTACTTAATGGGAGTATTCAATAATTATTTCTAGGAAATTATCCTCGACCTATGTTTATGTTGTACTGTTTTAAGTTATTTCAAAATTTCCCATGCCGCCCTTTTGATTATCTTGCCATATCATGTTTAATTGGTCATGTTTATGACTCATAATCTTTTTATTACCCATTGATATGCATATTATCAAACATGAATTATTATGAACTGTTTATTCCATGATCATTACCTCATTGGGTTTTATATCTCATCCACATCTTATGTATGTCCACAGGTTATGCCTTGCAGTTTTATGTGCAAGCATGTCAAGGATTTTTTAAGTGAAGATAATATTTATTTACTATTTTAAATTCTTTTGTAATGTACCTAATTACCAAATAATCTATACTTATCTAACATCCTGGTTTTGTTAATGGTTATGATATTTTATAAATAATTTATTAATTTGAAATAAATAAAAGGGTTTTTATAGTCTTTATACACTATGAAAATTAGGTACAACCAAATCACCAATGGGAAATAGGTACTGAGTCTGGATCCACTATATTGACAGTATTAGTATTTAACAATGTCATATGAAATGGTAATATATATTTATGATGCTTCCAAAATTTATGATAGGAGTGTATGGTTCATGATTGATTTATGATGATTTATCACTCTTATGGCCCATGTTTTCTGAAACAATTATGTTTTATGTTATGAATCATGTTTATGATCTATTAATGGTTGGATATATACTTTATTATGTTATGATTATTTTAAAATATCCTTATTCATTTATTATTATTTTTGAGGGTCGTAGTCGGTATCTTCTATGCCTACCCTAAGTAAGAATATGATCTCACACTTTTTTATTTTCCTTCCCTATGTTATGAACAATTGTATTATGTATGATATGTACAAGAAGGGTGATAGTTATGAATCTCTTAGTGGGAGATGATGTAGTTCACTTAGGGACCTATTGTTTACGTGTCCTAGTTATAAAAGACAACATGCCTTTATTATTCAATAGTGGATAATTATGTTATGTAATTGAACTTTGTAAACAAGCATGTAATATTTATGCATGATAAGTTTGGTACTTTTCATATGTCACAATTTACAGCATAAATAAAGTCTCTATATAATTAGATAATAAATGACTATATATAAATACATTTCGTGAGTTGGATTATTATACTCTTAAGGTATTATCTTTTTAGATTCCTAGTTGATCACATGTTCATTTTTCAAGAGAAAACAATCAATATCTTTCAAAGATTTATATATATTGATAAAAATTTCTTCTTCAATCGAGGGTATAGTTAAAATATTCTGACTAACTAACCGATTCTTTAATTCATGGAATATCTTTCACACACAATATTCTAGATAATCCCAACATATTTTTGAAATAACATGATTAGTGGAATTGAAATACATGACATGTTTTTCTTAATCCTTTTATAGTATCATGCAATAACAATTAAACTACAAATCATTGAAACTGTAGGAAAATGTGGCTACTCCTCTATGAAATTTTAATTTATTGGATCCACCAAGACTCTAACCCAAGTCATGATTTTCCCTAGTAATGAAATTTTTGTTACTATAAATAATGTTTACTAGATCATCCAAATAGATCCTCCATAATTAGAGTTTATAATATAAAAGTTAGATGATTTTTATGATCTTAACGACTTTTTAAATATGTTATAATTTCATCAATAATGATCACTAAATATTTATCATGATGGTACAATTAATATTATATTAATCAAATCCATAATTATGGAAAAATTATTAATCAATCTAATGGTGATATAAAAAATAGATAATTTCCATATAATATTTGGAATTTAGTATTTGGGATATCTTTCTTCATTACTTACAAGTGATAATACTATAATCATCGATCAATCATGGAGACGGATTGAGCCGTGCAGAGTTGGTTGATGAAATAATAAATTATTTGGTAGAGGGTATTTATTATTTACTATGATCCCATTGATCTCTATATAGTTAATTCATAAACTCATCATTGCATTATTATTTTTCACAAAGTGAATAGGTTCTCCCTAAGGTGATAGTCATAGTTGAATAAATCCTTTTTTCCTAGAGTTCTTGTAGTTTCTTATTTAATTCTTCAAATTCAACATTTTTAATTATACATAGGGCGTCAATATTTTATTTTTATATAGGTATGAATTATATCAATAAATATACCACTCTTTAGAGAGGAGTTATATGTATCTATTCTATAAATATATAATGTATTCTAAAAAATGGGTACATATCCAATTTTTAATCATTCTTTTTATTCTCCCTTTTCACCAATAATTTAACTAAAAATGAAAATAGAATATAGTTCCTAGTAAAACTAAATCTTGGATATATCTTATTTGTGAAAAAATATGGGCTTTAACTTATAGATAATAGATATCTAATTACTTATATATATAAATATGGAATTACACTTTGAAACCAAATCAATCCCTCGTATTATGTGAAATACCACCATTGGGATGACCACACTGTTTTAATATAGATTTCATTCACTAATGTTAATAGGAGAATCCATATAAATATTTTATGATTTAATAGTTCCACAATATCTTTAATTATTATCTCTACAACTAGATATTCAGGGATTAACATGATGTTTTTAAAAAATATGAAATAAATAAAATAATGTATATTAATTAAGTTAAACAATATAATTGATAGAATTTAGTGTATAATGAGAGTACCTAAAACTATATAACTTGTATCCTCAATTTTATCATCTCTAATTTAAAAAGAATAAACTTTTCATCATGGTATTAGATTGGTTTGATGGTCTTTTTCCTCCATTATCTTTTAATTTTGGAATTCATTAGCGAAATGTCTATAGAATAACCATATAAATAACCGCACAGAAGGTTGTACTTGCATCATATTCCCTTTTTCCTTAGAATCCAAATATTGGGGATTAATATCTACCCAATATTTTTGAGCTATATGTCCATCTCTTCCACACTCGTAGCACTATTCACTACCTTGAAAATAATTCCTTGAATTCTTTTCCCTACATTTTTTTCACATGGGTATCATCATTTTTTCCCATATAGACTCTTTTCAATTCCTCTCCCATCATTATTGAATTTTCATTACATCCATGAGTCAAATAGAAATATCCAAAATCAATTTAAACTTTTATAACACATAATATTATAACTTTATAATTCCCAAAATCAAAAATTATATATTCTATCTTAATATGGTGTCTCAGTCTACTAAATGATTGGACGGTCTTCCAGACAGATTCAATGATGAATCCTAAAGTACATCACAAAATTGATGAAAACTTATTCTTATAACTCCATAATGATTTATTTTTTATTTGATTCAAATCATGTAATTCTATCCTTATTTTTGTTCATATGTCATACAAAAAATAATTGTTGAAAAATATCATTTTAGGTTTTTCAATTCCATTGATTCTACCTTTTCCATTGATTTTTTTAATCTAGATCAGTTTAAACAAATGATGAGATTATCCCTCTAGGAAATATATTCCCAACATTGAATTTTTTCACTAGAATAAAATATTATTGGAAATATCATTTGTGTAGAGTTTATTTATATTATGGAGATTCTATAATTAGATGTTATACTAACAAAAGTGGTTGTTGACACATAAAGGATTCAATATCTAGTTGTCCCTTCCTTATTGAAGTAGGAAACTACACATTTTTTATGATTTTATTCATAACATGAGTAAACTAAATCACCATCCCCATGAAGTTTTCAACTCTACCTCAACCCATATTTTGATGTTTTCCATCTCATTTTATATTCTATATGTTGTTTAAACTTGACCTTCTTGTTTATATCATTTTTTACTAGAACAAGAAAACAAATGTGAGAAATTTGAAACCATTGAAAATATAATAATAATTATAAAGGAAATATTAATCGTAAAATTTTCTGATATCATATATTTTGGATGATATACTTCAATCCTAAAAACCATTACATTATCAATATATCCATCAAGATGGTTAGAAAAAAATATGATTATCCAGAAATATCCTATGAGATTATTAAAACAAGTTTTTATCATGGATTATTTCTTTATGCATTAGATATAGATCTTTTTAATACTAAGTGAACCCTTTCTATTGTTATTACTCCTAAGTACAACTGTCTGAGATTCACATCCACCGAAAGTATCTATGTAGGGAAATAATTTATCCAAAACCACTCAATTTATACATCACCATGGTTTTATGATATTTTTCTATATTTACATATATCCATACAGTTCTTATTAATGTTTATCTATGCCAAATTTTAATTAATAATTAAATCCAATTATATTACAAACTATTGAATCGAACCATTTTAACACATCACTTTTAACATAATTCCATAAAAAAATTTGACATGAATATATTTAAAGAATATATTATAGTATACAATCTTAAAAACATGGTATAATAAAAACAAATAACATATGGAAAATAAAAACATAAACATTATTTAATCATTAAGAAAAACTCATTTTTTATATTCCATCCAAAGTCATCTAACTACGTGTAATTTCAGGGGACATACATCAATATGAAAGGGTGAAAATATTTCATATTAAAGGATAAATAAATGAATTTGACCATGAAATATCTTCATGGATAAAACAACAGGCATACAATTAGTGAATAATAATATGTACTTGATACGTATCATGGAAATGTGGTTGTAATATATAAATGATGCATTCATAAGCATATCACCATTGTTTATCACCAAGGTGTCTCAAAATCATAATATCAAAGGTTTTTCACCAAGGTATCGTAAAACATTTCAATTCTAGATATTATTTATTTACCAAATCCATTAGTGAACTATATGGGTTAATACATCATATTTTTATTTTCATGTTTTCCACATAGATCATAATAATAAATTTCATCAATAACTCAAGGAAAATAAATTATGGGTTTCATGTAAAATTCATTAAATTTATAAATACATAAAGACATTAGCAATACATGATTTTGAAACTAAGAGAAATGAATCTGGGCTTTATATTTATATTTACTAGATTAATGAATCATGGTCAAGTCTAGGTTAATAACTATGAAAAGGAAAATTGGTTTTCTAACAACAGTATACATATATGACATGTAGAAGAGAAAAATTCATGAAACAAATTTGGTTGCATGATAGGTATACAATTTGGATTATATAAATAGAATAATTGGATGGAATGAAGGTGTCCCAAATATAAACCACCATTATTCATATAATGGGTTAAAAAATATATTATTAAATATTTTAATTAAATATTTTTAATACATACCAAAAAATAGTTAATTGAATGAAAAATAAGAAGAAGATAGTTCCCTTACCCTGAAGAGTTGCTTCATAAAAATTAAGATGGAAATTAGGACCTTAAGAACACATTTCAAGGACACATTTAGAGTTAAATTAAAATTATATTACTGGATAATGGATATATAATAGAGTAAAATGATTTACGGGTAGTTATTTATAGAAAAATTGGAGGAATGTTTCAATAATGTCAAAATTTAGGTTTTAGAAATCTATGTTGTGGAAAATGAAAAACCATTGTCCAACCCTTTGTTTTTAACATTGTTTTATAAATTAATGTAAGGTTTTATAACATTATAATTATTTAGAATTTAAATCCATGATTAATTTTTTTAAATGGAAAATTACTTTTTAAGAAATATAGTTTTAAAAATCATAATTTCTATTTTAGAATTTTTAATGTCAGCTAACGTTTTGGTTATTTATTTACATCCCCTAAATTATAGAATATTAAAAAGAAACTATTTTTAGTCATGGATTATGTTTAATTAATTGTTACATCATTATAATATATATATATATATAAAGTCCTATAACATACTAAAATCAAATATTTTATATTTACTATTTAGTGACAAATATCATATCCTAGAAAATTGTGAGAACTATTACCCAAACCCAATCTCAACATTTTTATTTCAAATATAATTTTAATTTTATAAATATAATTTCTTAAATATTATAATTTTAAAATTTTTATTATAAATACTTATTTATTTATAAAAATATTTTTATGACACAGAAAACTTCATTACACATACAAATATTTTATTGGACAATAAAAAATATTATCATTTATATTTTAAAAAATAATTTTATAAAAGACTATTTGATTAATATATATTTTTTTAAATATTAGAGTTTATAATAAAAGGGTATATATTTTAAAAAATTCTATAATTTTTTATTTTTATCAAAAAATATTTATGTAAAATTTACATTATATTCAAGTGTATTTTATAAATTATTACTAAAAAATGAGATTAGGGAGATAAATTAATAATTTATAAATATGAAATTCCAATTTTATGATATTATAGTCTAGATTCAAAATTTGGTATTACACCTACACACACCATTATATTATGTTCTGTGATTGTGGTATTTTAATGGGGTGTCCTAGATAACATTATCTAGTTGTGATATCCACAAATTTTAACTTTTATTATTAGTGATTCTATTCAGGAAATAATTATTTAATATATTCATGTTTTTGGTCTTGTGTGAACCTAAGTGATGCTACCTCCATCCCAAGTTCCAAAAAATGGGATTCAGAAGGCATTGAATCAAATTGTTGGTCAATCGTTTCTCTTTTCTACATGAAATAATATTTTTTCATTTCCATTTATAAAAAATAATTCTTATAATAAAATTATCAATAATTGCTATAGTTCCCAAAGTTCATTGTGAATGAGGATTATATTGAACGATGGTATTATTGACCATTGGTCAAGTAACACTAGTATACAAATGAACACTATACTTATATACCCAATAAACAATCCACAACTTTTCCAATATTTACTACTTCATTCCCATTGTTTTTTTCAAATTTTTTATAATTCGATTTATATTCCTAAAGTTTTTCATTTAATTTTTATTATTCATGGAAGTGTTTGAACCTTTGATGTACAAAAATGCGAGGTTAATTATCTTTGGTTTTTATATACAAGTACTAGTATTACCTATAGTAATTAGTATCTTTACATCAAAAGTAATATTTTTCTATAATATTATTTATATATACATCTATTTTTGTAATACAATAAAAAATTAATTATTAAAAAAGAGTAATTTTATCTATCATAGAAGTAATTTTTAGGTCATTACATGAGTATGGTGTGAGTACAGAGTAGTATAACACCCCCAATTGTGTATGTAAATATACTCCTCTTGAGTATGTTAATAAAGAAATGATGTTTTTTTATCTAAATACACCTGATAAATTACTATGTAAATAAATTTCATTTTTTATCAATGAGTTCTATAATCAAACCTGATATCATCTTTAACTAGTAAATAATCTCACCTTGTGAAATATACCCATATCATAATAATTATCACACGTGAAGAAGTATACCTATCAAAAAATCATAGTCAAACCCTATGAAATATACCTCTCCTAAAACAATAGCCGCACTAGGAGAAATATAATTAATTTTGAAAAATAATCACACCATAGAAAATATACCCATCCTAGAAACCTATGCGTCCACCCATTGATGATAATGTCTCCCAAACCATATAATAGATACCTCAAATAGCACCATTCTAGGATATATGCATAATATCTATAGATGATTGGTCAACAAAATTTCATAACGCATCAGAAGATATTTATTAATTATATTTTAATTTAAATATAAACCATTCACAATTTCACCTCTTAAAAAAGTTCATACATTACCAATTAAACTCAAATTATATATTGATCCATTCAAACATCACATAAATTTTATTCACCAATAGCCATCACCAATTAAATTGGAATCATTAATCATTCACCTATGTGCATTTTAAATTTGAGTTGACCCTTACCATATTTATAAGTTAAGGAAAAATATTAACTTCAATTCCATGAATTAAGGTATATAATTTATTCCTTGGATGAACACATGGAAAACCATTGTGTTCTCATAATACATGTACTAAGAAAAATGAGAAGATATTTGGAAAAAATAATGTATGCCTACCATAAACATGTTCTACACAACAGATCAACACAACAATTCCTGGATTCAAGTTATCCTTTCGATTCTATAGACAAATCCCATGAATGAATAGTTATAAATTGAATCAAACCATTCATCTAGGAATTTAAACCCCAAAATAATACATATCTTAATATATAATGATAAAAATAATAAAATCTAATTGAAACAAGATTCTTACCTTTGATCCCTAGGGTCCTTTGTTATCTAATTTAGCGATATCAGCCTTTGAAAATACTAGAATCATTAAAATCACCTATATATGATCTATAATTGATGATAAAAATATAATTGATTAAAAATAAGGTATTTCTAGTGATTTTTTAGTTTAAATAATTTTTTTTCTTTTAGAAATCCCATCACACAGTTTGAGTACACGAATTAAAGAACTGCATGCCAAACTTTCAAACCACACATTCAAGATACACTACTTTAAAAACTTAAAAAAATTATTCTCTAAAATTGAAAATCAATATATAATAATTTAACACATTTTATTCGATGAACTTAGGAATCTTGAATTGTTTGGAAAACCGTTCACCCCTACTGTAACTATAAATTCCATATTTCTTCTCCCTTTGACTCCTAAAATTATTTTAGAGCATTACCAACTTCTAAAAAAACATCCATCACATTTTAATCAATAAATAGGTAAAAGTAGGTTGAAAATTAAATAATAACACACCATAAAAAAATAGTCGTATAAAAACATTTTATAACATCTCCTGGTCTGTGACCACTAAACATTTCCAGTCCACGGTTCACTATGTGATCTACAACACACCTACCCAACACCAGAGGCTACCTAATAGAAGAGAGGGTCTGTGACTATTCATAAGGGATATCATAACCTATATATGAGGGTAAAATGTAAATTTATATAATAATAATAATAATCATATATATGTATCTAGATAAAACATTACCAGAAAACCATATAGGTTCCAATAAATATATTTTTATCAATAATATAAAAAGCTTTATCCCTTAAAAATAAAATAAAGTAAAAAACCAATAATATCCCATGGTACAAAATTGAAAAAGGACTCCAAATAAATCATCCCCAACTCCCATTATCCATCCCATGGGACTAATAATATCTTACCAATTTCTATATTTTATTATCCCATACTATAGTCATGAATTCGACTTGGGTACTAATAATGTCCAGATAAGGGTGTGAGTACAAGTCAATAAACCACCACCAATGATGATTCTAAATATATATTTTTTGAGATTTTTCATATAGAAGAGATTATTTAATATAAATACACCAGATAAATGTATATGAAAATAAATAGTCTTTATTAATCCATATGTTCCATAATGTTCTAGAAACCAATTCTACCTACCTCAGCTCGTGTGAAATTTCACTAGGATATAACCATCACACATGGGATATATTCCCATCATGGATTATATGTCATATTTGGAGAAATATTCCAATAAAAGAAATATTCAAACCTGTAAAATATAACAATCATGGAATAATAGATACATAATTGGAAATATACTCATCCTGAAATTATATACACTCTTGTGAAAATATGTCCATCCTGGAACAAATGGTCACATCCAAGGATATATAAAAGTACATGAATAATAGTTTCACTTATGTAAATATTCTCATATCTATATAATTGTTTAAATTGAGTAAATATTCCTATATTTGAATCCATGTGTACACTCAGAGGGTAAACCATTCTTAAAAACATAAAAGAACTAACATAGAGAACACTATTCCAAGAATATTGAATAAAATAAACATAGAATTGGTCAATAACATTTCATAGAACATAACATAATAATTAATAATTCTAATCCCATTTCTAAATACAATACTCATGATTTCACTTCAAAATAATGATCGTAGATTATCAATCTGATTCCTATCCTACACTGATCCATCCAAATATCATTAAATATTTTTTTACCAACAATCATCACTATTTAAATTGGAATCACTAACTATTCTCCATTTTTCATTTATAGTTCTATTTATCTAATTATAGTGTCTTAAAATTAGTAAACATTATTAAATTCAATAAAATGAATTATGAAATATAATTTATTTCTAGTTTAAACTCATATAAATAAATTGAAACCATCGAATCCAAGAAATATAAAAAATGATAAGAGTTATGGAAGAAATATAAACTAAAAACATTTAAAATGTTCCGCATGATGGATTGACTCACATAATCATATTTTTATGTTCTATTTTTTGCAACAAATATAATGAGTAATTATAATAAAATGACCCATACCATAGATCTAATCATTATAGACCCAGTGTAGCGTTCCTATAATGGAAAATGAGAAAATAATAAGAATAAATAGAAATAAGAATCTTACCATTGATCAATAGAGTCACGAATTATCTGGTTTATTTATATAGTCCTCCAAAAGGTGTATAATAATGAAAATATAGTAGTTGAGAGCTAAAAATTGACCAAGTTAATTGAGAAAATTTCAATTTTTGGGTTAGATTCGATATAAAAATAATTTTTTGGGATTTATTAAATCCAATTTCATTATTTGGATATAATATTTGGAAAACCATTCACAACCAATGTGAACCCCATTATATGATATACACCATGTCCCATTGGTAGGACCCACTATTTATCAAATCATGCATCAACAATGAAGAGTGGATCAATAATAACTTTTATTGATTTTCATTGGTATATAGAGAAAATATAATGACAAGAAAAACCATGCACTTTCTCTTATACCCTTTCTGGTTATATGTATAGTTGTCATTATTTGGGAACTATCCATTCACCCTCAACTATAACTCTATAATCGATATATATGATCCATGTGACAATTTAAATGCTTTGGAATCCTTCCCAATATCCATTAAAATATATATTATATTGATAACAAAATAAAACGTTTTCAGGAAAAATTAAATAAGGAAACACCAAAAAACCAAGGGTTTACAACCTCCCCACCTTAGAGAAGATCAAAATTGAGATAAATTCTAGAATATCAATGAGACTTCACTAAAAATAACTTAGGAACTTATTCTTCATGTATGATTCTCATTCTCAAGTTCCCTTCTATTTTTAGTAATTACTCCACTACAATCACATCATAGTAACTATCTTTCCATGAAGGGTATTATCACTTATATTCACTATACAAACCAAAAAATTATTGAAGTAATCACCATCCTCAAGATCAATATCATCAATGAATTATAAAGGGTGTTGATATGTATGGAATATAAATAACTAGATACATGGAAAATATCATGCATAATAATAAATCCCCACAGGAGAACCAATTGGTATACCACCAAACTAGTCATGTGAACTATCTTGTATGATCCCATAAACCAAGGTGCCAATATTCCTTACCTCCTCATTCAGTGATTCCCCAATCTCTGTGACTCTCACAAGAGAACCCAGACTATGACATTATACATATAAGGTTGGTGTTGATGGTATGCCTAAGATGAATTTCTTCTATATGTGGTGGCTAACAAATTCTAGATAAACTAAAAATTCTTTTATATATTTAGCTTAAGTTTCATCCCAATCACTACTATCTCAACATCCTCCATCCAAAGTTGAGGAAGGTGACATGGTATTCCACAGGAAGGCTTATATGGTTTCACCTCTATTGAATCCATAAATTAATAATTAAAGAATAAATATATCATGGATAAGTGGTTAGCCCAATAACCCCCCAAATCATGGAAACACATTCTCAACATGTCCTCCAGAATAAATATAGTCTACATGGATTATTTATTATTCTATAGAAGACAAAAATTTCTCTAATGGACCTATATATCAAATGGTTTATGAAAGTAATTCTGGATTCTCACAATAAAATGAAGGACTCAATCTGAAATATTGGTCTATGGAACCCCAATGAAGTGAACTATATACCAGAAATTAATATTACCAATCTCTTCTACTAAAATGGACTCTTTTATTTGAATGAATATTGACCCTTCATCAGATGATCCAATACCACCAAAACTTTATTGCTACCCCAAGGAATTCTTGGTATCCCTAACACAAAATCGATAGTAATATCATCTCATTTACATTCATGGATGGGTAATGACTATAAAATAAATGAGAACCGGTGGTGATTAGCCTTCGACTATTGATATATAGAGCAATGCATAATGATACCCCAAAAATCCTTTTTCATTACTACCCACCAATTCTATCGATGAATATCAAAGTTCATATTCATCATGCCTTCAGAAAATCCCATTTAAATGTATTTCTTTCCAAAAAGATTCATTTATACATGTCAATGTGAACTATTATATGATTGTGAACAAGGATAATCTCATAATCACCCAATGTCCAATCTAGTGGCGGCTTCTCATTATAAATACTAACCCAAAAAAAAAATTCTAGATCAGGTGGTTGTCATTTTTATTTCTATGAATTAATAAAGGATAAATAGGGAAAAATTTATGTTTCACATAACCTTGGTTATCCCAAACAATTAAATGAATATTTTTGGAAAGTCTCTTTAATTTAAAATTCACTACCTGACTCCTTATATAAACTAGCTCGTATATTTCATCTCAATGATAATGAATCAAAATTGTAATTTCATTCTATATATGTTGTCCAATAGTCAATAGATTCTACATACATGATCCTACATAAAGACGAAAGGTTTATATCCTATTATAAAGAGATGCATTTAAGGATTTTTTTCCCTGTATACACCACAAATTTCTATCCCAATAAGCAATGCATCAAAAATATCAACAAATTCACTTCTACTTTAAGAAATAATCCATGGGTTAGGTAATTATTTTTACGAGGTATCAACCTACTAGAATGATAAATGACCCTAAGAACATCCTAATTCAATCTACTTGTATCTTGACTATGGATGTATCCAAATACATAGTATACACATTGATTAATCTATGTAGGGTCAATATTAGTGTTGTAGTCATTCATTCTTGAATCTTATTAAATGCATCATTGCAAGAATCAAACCATTCAATATTTAATTACTTTTTTTAAGCCTTAATTTGTTCATACCAATAGGAAATATCTTCAAAAAATATTTGTTAATGCTATATTAAATAGAAAATACTATTTATATAAATAAAATTCATTGGTAACACATGAGAAAAAATCCCAGACCTTCATCAAGGGCCATGGATATATTGAAATTAGAAATTGAATGGGACAAAAGTCAACTTAATCAATACAAAAGTTTCATTTATATATTTGGTTATAGAGATGATGTTATTGAAGTATTTACATCACGATCTCAAGGTTATGGTCTAGACTAATTGAGAATATCATTAATGAAAATCATAGAAAAAGTGTCTGAATAATGGTAGAAACCCAGATTCATGAAATAAAAAACCATATCACACTGAACTATTAGACAAGATTTCATCATGAAGTATATATATATATTATATCTGATCCTAAAATTAGTATTTGTATATTCAATGGATTGACTCATAACTGGTGATACCCCAATATCATATCAACAATTGATAATACTTGAGTACTTCTCATATGTTTCAACATGTTATCTGTATATGGGAGATTGTATCAATTTTAATTTCATCTGATTAAACACTCAATAGAAGAGACATAACTTAAAATAGAAATATGACTTCTTTGAAAAATTTATTGGAGAGATCCGAGGATATCTTCTTGGATGAATAATCCCCTTTGAAAATAAGTCTTTTATAGGTGTATTAAGATTTCAAATTTGGGCCGGATCCATCTAATTAGGTGGAATAGAAACTAGATGATACCATTGTCATATCTGAACAGTGAAACCAATATCTCTCTCAATTGAAAATAATGGGATGTATATCTGATAAAATGTCATAGAATAAATATATCATTAGAGGGAAAAGTATTATAGGTTTTCCAATTACTCAATTATCAAAATGGGAACCGAGGATAAAATCCTTCCAAGTCTATTATAGTTAGGTTTCGCATGTCCTACATCTAATCCTCGTTCTCCAATGAAAAACATTCCTTGGAACATTAAAGAGATGTGGAAGACACTCATCGATGGTAATAATTGATGTGAGTGTGTTATGGTACTGACTACTCCATCCCATGGATCTGGTTTAAAACAATAATTTCTGACATAAAAAAGAGTAATAAAAATCAATAAACTCTAATAGCCAAAGAACAATCTATACTATGAAAAATTCAATGCAATATAACCCGTAATGATGTGCCAACATAAATCATAATAAAAATATATTATATATCTACCATTAGGATATCTATAAATCTAGTAGTTATGATGGAATGTGAAGCGCCATTATCAAATAAATTTCATGATATGTTAGAAGATATTAATATCTTAAAGTGAACCATTGTTGGATTCACATCCTTGGTTATATTATGAGTATTTATATTCTAAATATGAACTAAAATGAATCCTTGTTATCCTATATGAATCCCCTAAACAAAAATTCCACAGTATTATAGTTCACCTTATCAATAAGCACCATTTCATATACCCCAACTTATAGGGCTGATCGAACTGCAAATACCCACATATTATGGTGTTTCTGACCCTTATACAAATTTATATACTATCATGATTCTCCACTGCTGGTATTATCTTGATACTTCTAGAAAAAACTACCCAGAATCAAAATCCTTCCAAAAAAATGAGAATCGATAGTTGGTTGATGGAACTTTGGTTGGGTATGGCCTCATATGCTACACTGACTCCCCTCAATAAGTTGTTCCCTCTATGAAGACAAGGGAAACTCATTGTTTTAACAACTCAAACTAATACCTTGGTTTGACTTCTCATAATAAAATTTCTGACTACATTATTATCTACTATCGAATCCCCTATATAAATACATCTTCATAGAGACATTTCTGTCATTCAGGTTTATTTTTGATGTAATAACTTGATTCAGGACCATTGAAAAAGTAGTGAGGAAAAATAAATTCACCACAACTGAAAACCCATATCACAAACCATCCTAAAAATATATCACTCTAGCCAACTCACAGTAATCTTGAATTAGAGTAAAAGAAAAATAAAACAATAAGAGATCTCTATATGTAATGAAAAACATATTCCCCAATGAAAAATGCATAAAAACCCTAGAAATGTTATCTCTATGGGAGTTGTGAATGAAATTATCAAATAAAAAAAATCAAAAAAACAATCTAGACTAGTTCTATACACAAGTATACCTATAATGGAATGTCCCACCATTATTTCACTGATCCTTAAATAATATAAATGAAAAACACCACCGCCTTACTTTTAGATGTCTCTAAATGTTAAAAAAATATTCACGACAATCTCAATCCAATACTCAAGATATTGGGAAACACCCTACCATAAAAAATTATGGGGTTACTAGTTAAAACTCTTTAGTTGACTAATTCATCTTCAATATAGATTGAGATCCTCTCTATATATATCATGAAACACTCTCTTCAATATCAATAGGAGTTAAAAATCTAACACATACCCTGGTTCTTCCTGAGGATATGAACAATCAACCAATTTTATGTGCATGATTTTTCCATTGTAGATCATTATATAAAATCACATCATATGAATATTTATAAAAATAAATTCTTCAAAATATATCAGGATATCAGTTTAGGATATCAAGGTTTAAGGAAAAAGGTAAATATTATACTACCTCACTCTTTTATATATCCAATTTCACAACATGGGAACTATTCCTATCCCTGAACAACCTAAATATAGGTTAATTATATTTCATTAAGTCCCCCATATACACATGATCTAAAACATCAAGATTTCTCCACCATATTATAATAATAATATCATTATATGTGATAAGAGAACCAGTATTTCATTTATACGTAAAAAAAAATTATACGCTTTTATTTTAATTCTAATTATATAGATTCAACATAATAATTTAAATAAGTTATCATAAAATACTATTTCAGAAAAAAAATTATATTATTATAAATAAATAATCACAATAAAATAAGAAGATAACATGTGTATAATATTTTCCTTTTATTTTTTAGGAATTCATTCCCCATTTCCTTTTCGATAGAAGACAAAATTTCACGAATTTAAAAAATTCAAAACACATGTGCATCACTCTAGGTGAATATAGTCCTAAAAGAATAAATTAAAATTATAATCATCACCATATCCATGGTAACATATAATTTTCTCATATTTGGGTAAACTACTCCTAATAATGATATTTATATACTTTATCGACATGACCCTATCACAAGTATTTCATACCCAAAATATTAAAAAAATATCATTGATACCACTTTTTATGATTACCCTTTCCATGATCACTAAAAAGTGTCACACTAGGTTTCTGTACATGAACACAATTATTCTTTCATATATTCCAGAGGATAACAAATAACAGAGAGGGAATACAATGGAAAATTGTGGATATTATACCATCATTACCAAAGAACAATTTTATAAGAAAATTATGATAATCAGAAATAAAAATCATGATAAAATTTTAGAAAAGATTACCAATTATGTGACAATAAATAAATCAAGATCAAATAATACAAATTGATTTATTCTTGTCATAATAACAACAATAAAGTTTAAAACTCACAATATTTCACAAAGAACAAAATAGAAAAAACTAGAATTCTCAAAATTAAAAGGTCTTAAACTCTCATTCTCTATCTTAGCATCCCAAATCATGAATCATATATAGGATGCTTACCTTGATCTAGTCTTGTAATTACGAAGACTTATTGATTACCAATAGTTGTTCCAGAAGTGTGCAAGTAAAAAAGTTTCACCTACCACCAATTATTTCTATAAAAATTTATATTATATATATTTCAATGTATATGTGGTGATTTTATTTAAATACACTAGATAAATAAATATGAATTGAAATATTCATTATTGATCCATATGTTACATAATGACACCCAATAGTGAGTATATTTTCCTCATATAATGATAGATGTTTGTAAACAATTTGCATCACACCAAGGAATTTTAATCATTATTAATTATAAGAGAAACCAAGGGTAGTATAACCACCAGTAAAAAATAGATTTTTTACATCAATTTTTATATTTTTATGTTTGGTTTTTTAGGATATGTATTTTTAGGATATGTTGTGATTATGTTCTTTAATGTATGTTATTAAAAATGACATAAAAATTGGATTTTTTATGTTTTTTCATGTCAGTTTTTTACAAGTAATGTTAAAGACCCACATAAAAGTGTTTTTTTGAAAAAATATTCCTTATAAACTATTTTCAATTCCATTTTCTAAAAATTGATCGAAAAACCAATTTTTTCACATGGTTTTTTTTAAAAAACTGATGGGATAAACCTATTTTTCATGTATATATTTTTTAAAATGATGAGAAAAATATTTATTTCATAAAATATTATATAATTTGGATTAATCAATTGAAGGAAAATATATTTTTTAAAAAAAATTTCACAAAAAACATAAGAAATATTGAATAAAAAAATATTTACATAATTTAAAAGGTTTTTATTGTCTTAATGGATATTATTTTCTTTCAAATAAAGATCTATTGAAGAAAAACAACATCAACTTAGAAGAAATTATAGAATCTAAAGAAATATTTTTACTTTTATCGTGGTCATAAAAAGTACACAAAATTATAATAAAATCTGAATCATTAATCGTAATATCAATTTGAGATAGAATATCATTAAAAAATAATTCATTTCAAAATAATTGGAAATACCATGAAGATATTTATGAAAGAAGAAATAGTTGATTGATGATGAAGATAAAATGTTTTGAGTAGGTGGATTGATTATGATTGGAATAATAGTTCGTGAAATTAAAATATTTATAGTCTGAAATAATTTAAATGACCCAGTAAAAGCAAACATGGTATTATAAATTTTTAGTGAAAAGTGAAAATTCTGATGTCCTGGTGTAAAAAAATTCTAATTACACATTGAGGGATATTAATTTTAATTTTCAAATCAGTAATTTGATATCCATCATGAAGAGATATTACAATTTTCATTTTCACAATAATTTTATGATAAACAATGGGAAAAATTATATTTTAAAATATATTTGTCTAAAACCAATGTTAAAAATGTTTTCTAAAATGTAGTTCATTTCATAGGATTTGATTTTAATGGTCTTGGATCTCCAATATAGTTTCATTTCAAATGTTATGGTCATCAGATGTTTTATTTTTCTTATAATTTGTTTAGATATGATCAATATCTGATGTCCCCAAATTTTAAATTTTAATTCAATTTTAGCTCCACCACCAATCAAATTAATTCTTGGAAAATGAATTATAACTTTTTAAACAATATTCATATCAGTTTTTTATAACTAATGATGAAAATAACTTTTTACATCGATTCTTGAAAAAAAATGACACTAAAATCATTTTTCGATGAATTTTAACAACAGTTATCTAAAGACAATGTTAGAACTAATTGTTTACATTCTTTATTAATCAATAGAAATATAAAAAATTTACCAAAAATTATTTCATTTACCAAGATTTAATTTTACTGGTCTTCGATCTAAGACGGAGTTATAGATCAGAAGTTATGGCTGTCAAATGTTGGACTTTTATGAGACTTTTTTTAGATATAATCAAGTTCTGGCATCCATAAATTTTGATCCGTAAGACTATTTTAGATCCAAAACCAATCAAACTAAATCATGGAATGTGAACAAAATTTATTTTAAACTATTTTCATGTCAGTTATAAAATAATCTCCATGAAAAATTCCTAAAGACAAGGTTTTGACGTTCTTTATTTAATATCCGAAATGAAAACCCAAATTTTCACATCAAATATATATAATATTTTTGAAAAAAGTCATGAAAATTTAATTTTCATGTTGTTTAATATATAAAAGACCTGAAAAAGTTATGAAAATTTACTTTTCACGTATGTTTTATAAGAACCGATGGGAAAAACCAATTCTTATTGATTTCCATGTATGTTCTAAAAACCCGATGTCAAATAGGTGATTCTATAAATAGTTTTTTTGTATTAGTGAACCATAATAGAATAATAGATACACCAATGGAAAAATAACCATCATATAAATATTGTCACACATAGGAAAATATACAAGTACCAGAACAATAGGTACAACCATGGAAATATACCCCTCAAGGAAAAATATACACACTTATGGAAAAACAAACATACTAGAAAAATAATGGCACATGGGGTAATATACCTATTATATAATAATTTTCTCACTAATGAAATATACTCATCATGGAATCCTATGAGTACACACATGGGAGAAAATGTGATCATAATAAAAAAATAACTAACCCAACGAACCTAATTCTATGAAACATGCATAAATTATAATCATGATTGGTCAACTCCATTAAATAAAATATAATTTACCATTTACTAATTGTAATTTATCTTCAAGATAAACCATTACTAATTTAAACTTTTAATAATTTTTATACATTACTAATTAAATTATTATCATCTACCAATCCATCCAAATATAACTATAAATTTCCTTTCCAATAATCATCATTATTTAAATTAGAATTTTCAACTGTTCACTTTTTTCCATTTCGAATCTGAGTTATCCAATTCCTTGTTTATAAATTAAGGGAAAATTATAAAAAAAAAATTATAAAAAAAATTATAAGTTATTTGGAGGTTTAACCCATGACAAGAATGTGCAACCCAAAAAAACATGTAGTAAAAAAATGATATGACTATATTGAATAATATAGACAACCTACCCTAGGGGTATTTGAAATGATAGATCAACTATGGAATTAATGAATCCATTCACTTTTTTCATTGTTCTGTTATATCCCAAGGCTTATATATCAAAACATGACTCAAATCATATATCTTGAAATGAAAGCTCCTACCATGGGTTCCTTTCATTGTAAAATTAGAGTAATAAGAAGTTTCAATATAAACATGATTTATTGCATTTATAACTAGGGTACAACATTCTCTAATTTGGTGATATTGACCTCTAGAAGGTGATAAAACACAATGACCAAATAGTGGAGAGTTATAATTTTAGGGAAACAATAGTTGAGGAAAATGAGGGATTTTTAGTGGGTCTCATGTTAAAAATAATTTTTTTTGGATTTTATCAAATCTCATTACTAGGTATCATCTCAAAGTTTGGTAAATTTCACACCATTTGTGTGAACCACACTTTACAATATACACCACTTCACATTGTTATGCTTCACTATTAGAGAAGAAATCCACAAATCATGTGAAACAACAATAGAATTAATTTTTATATTTTGAATGAATACATTAGAAATATCGTAGAATTTGAATAACCATGTACCATATTTTTCACCTTGAAATGTTTAGCTACAATGATTGAAATATCCATGTAATAACTGTGCACCCCCATCTGTAACTAAAAAACCCATATTTTCAGGATACATGAGTCACAAAATCATATCAGTGACTTCCTAACTTCTATAACCACCTCCATAACTTTTAATACATGAATAAGATATGTTTAGGGTGAAAATTAAATAAAAAAGTGACATAAGAGAAACTATTAGTCTTTCAAGTAGGGGATATCACTCTATGATATACACCATGGATAACCATGTAATCCATGATTGGGTAAAAAATGGATGAAGTTAATATTTCCAAAGTTTCTCATTAATAATTTAAGGATTTTAAAAAAATGATACACCTTTGGCACATATTAGAATCTCATTATTTAATTGTGAGTTCATTCAATCAATGGGTTGATATGTTTATTTTAGAGCATGTTTCCACCATTTATTTCATTAAAAATTATCCTGGATTCTTCCATTATATGTATCTAAGGAGCTTCTAACTCGATAAATAGACCCATGTCCAATAATTAGATCATGACATTATACCTCATTATTAGTGAAACCCTATAAGATATAAAACACATATGGCATGAAGGAATTTGAGGAAGACATAAGACCAACTCTATGACTGGACCTATTGAGTTTAGGGTTGTGTAACTATATCTCAGTTTGGCTATGGAATGAACCAAAAGTGTGAATTTCCTACAATAAAAATGTATCATCAATAGAGATATTGGAATTATTAGACAATTCAATGTAAAAGTAAAATTCCTTTGGAATTAGGTTCACGAATAAGAAATTCATTAATTACTTTCCCTTGAAAGCATTATAAAGGATATACGTGATGATGAATTTCTTGTGGGTCAATACCCATGATGAAACCCATTTATTCTTCATTGGATAATTTGATATGTGATTCAATTGGTCGATGTGGGGGATCATGTAAACCTTATAATACATTAGAGAATTAAATATCTTCTAAACTTTAATGATTAGTGAATGAAAACTATTATACATAGAAGAATATTAGATATCTGTTTCTATAATCACTCTACAATGATAATATAATTTATTTTCATTACTTTTTGTTATTCCTATATGATAAAAGGGAATTAAGATATCACTCTAGGGTGTCCTCTTGTAGAATCAATGATTTCCCATAGAAAAGTGGAGTCAATACTGGAGTGTAGTAAGTACTTATTTATGTCATTGAATTTTATTTTGTATTATTTATCACACTACAGAATAGAAATTTTCTTTAGATACATTATTGAGATCATTCATTTAGATTATATATTGGTGAAAAAATATCATATAAATGTTAAAATCCCTTGAAATCATCTCAATTTTAACAAGTAGTATGGGGGGAGGATTTAATTGATGGACACGATATTTTCTTATTCAATTTTAATGTCTCTATATCAAACAACAGTCCTAATAACCATCCTTGAAATTTTAAATAATTCTCATATCTAGGGGATCATCTTTTAGAAGTGGGTGTGTAGCCTGAAAAACACTATTATGTGATTGTAAAGGCGATGATGATTTTAGAGGGTTTTGACCCCAAAATCATACTCATAACATTTCAAAAATTTTTGTAGGATATTCTTGTAGATGTGATTCAAATATGATTGATAGGATACTATAGTGTTATTTATGGAGAAGGGCATCACCCAGTAGTAATATGATCTCAAAGGTTCCTTAAATGCAACGAGCTCTACTTCTATAGAGTCCTTCTTGATATCATTTAATTAAGAGTATTTTTCCATGGTAAAGAGTTTTGGAAGATAGTTGTTTAATAAATCAAAAAATTCACGAATTTGTTGGGGAATTCATCTTTTGGGTAGTGGTTTATGATATCCCAATATTACATGCTCTCACTCGTATTCTCATTAATCTTACAGACTAGGAAAATGTGGGATAACTTCATGGGATATATAACCAATGATGTGAAATTGTATTTAATCAAAATTTTACCCTCAGTCTCAACCATGACACCGTGAGAAGGGTGCATCCTTTTAAGAACCAACTTATATTCACAAAGACTAACTAAAATACCCAATTAGTGGGTAGAGACATGTGAACTGGTCATGGGAATATCCTCAAAATTACACACATATACATCAGGATATTTTTTTATGGAATTTGATGTATTAAAAATTATTACCATGATACATGACCACAATGAATAATTTCATCCATATTTATTTCCTCTACATAAAGGCTCACTATATTGTCTCATAGATATTAGTGAAAGAAACATCTTCAAAAACATGTGGGGAAATAATCAAACTCTTCCATTTCTGAATCATGAATTATATAGAGATTTTACTCCTCCTAAAAATAATATAGTCAATTTGAACCATCTTCTATTGTACAGTGAATCCTTCAAGGATGAATTCCCAATCCTCTGGATCTATAAATACAATGTTCATGAAATCTAACACCACAATTTCTTGTTTCATTTGATTAAATATTTTACAATGAATGAAAAAACACAACATCTCATTCAGTTAAAAATTCTTCAACCCTTCCCTTTGATATTCATAGATAATATTATAATTAAATTACATGTGGTAAAACAATTTATGCACTACAGATGAGACATATTATATCCTTGGAATGATACTCCCTCATTTGTTAAGAATTATATTTGGGAGAACTCTTTTATTTTTGTAAAAATGATGTTTTTACTATATCTTTATTTTTTCCTTAATAAGTTGAATTGGGAGTAGAAAACTATTTTTCAGGTTATCCCTCAGATTTATCAAGGTTTATTTTAGATCATTGGGATTGTGGTAATGTCTAGTTCTGTATATTTGGGTCTTCCTTAAACTATACTTTTAATATAATACCTTAATGTAATGGGTCTCATAAGAAGAAATGGAGGAAACATCACCATGGATCTCCTCCAATCTACCATTTTGTGTGTATTTTGGATCTTATAATATTATTAGGGAGTGGATACATGAAATTTTAGCTATGTACTATCCCACAAAGTGATAAAGGAAGGGTCTTATGATACTACCACACTCTCAGTAGTAGATATAATCTCCCTAAACTGTGGATTTAACAATATATTTATAAGATAATTTTAACTCACCATTTTCATACCTTAGTATGTTCAAGTTGTATGTGGCTAGTTAAATATCCAATTATCCAAGTGTTTGGAGAATTAGGTCATGAAAAAATTATTACAAAAGTCATTATCCACCAGAAATCAGTGTTTATAGATTCTATTATAATTTCATGATAAAAAATTGGGTTTTATATGTCTATTTACAAACACACACATATACTCTTATGATAAGGATATAATGGATTTATATTATTCATGCTCTCTATTAACTTCATGGTACACTTCAGTGACTTCAATTTATATCTTAAACTCAAGAGAGATCTTAATGGACATAGTGATAGATTCATAATGTATTTTCACGAATAAAATTGCATCAATGATTATAATATGGCCATAAAACAGGAAATTGGTCTTTATAAAATCATAAATTTATATCAAGGACTCATTTATACTCTGAAGGGTTTATTTCATAATCAGAAGTTTAGAGGACCCAGAGATTGGAAATTAAGGTGCTTGGCTAGAATGTGATGGAATTTTTCAATTCATAGAAGATTTTTTGTTGGATAACTAATTAAACTTCTGAATTAGTTGTGAAGAAGAACTATATTCTACTACATTAGACTAATAATACCATATAACTAGGATCAATTAGTACCTTCATATTTCAGTATAAAAAATAAAGTGTTCAGGCATTGATCCTTGAGTTCCCTATGATAATAAATATTCAATTCCCTAACATAATAATGTTTTTATGGGGATATGTATTTATTTTATAGACACTTCTCGCCTCCATGCTTAGTGGAATGGTCCACCATATGAGTATAATTGATTGAGGCCTATTAAAATTTCTTTGAAAAGAAATATTTAAATGTATGAGGGGTAATAATGTGTAATCCAAATGTGGAAGTAATGTAATCCATGACTACATAGGCTAATCATGTAACTAGTGCTAACTCCTCATCACTATTATTATATTGTTATAATCCACCTTTATCTTTATTAGACTTTATATCTGTTAGTTCCACCAAAGGGAAACATTTCCTTGGGATGTAGTTGTCTAATTTATCCACACATGGATTATCTAATTGGATAACATAGTAAAATTTTGGTCTATAAAATGATATAATTCTTTTATTCTTTTATTTAAGGAATATATAAATTTTATAAGTAATGTATAATCATCTAGTGTAGAAGAAACACATGTGACATTACCCCATGATTTGACCAAGTCCTCCACACATTCATCTACCATCTTTTAGAACTAATCCATAAAGATGAAACCATATTGGATCATTCATCCAAAAAATAATTTTTTGTGGAAATATTTATGATTGTTTCCCATTTTATATTCTTAAGGATTCATGATTTTTTATATAGTGGGAAAATTATGTTTCACTACACATTTGATGCAGTGAAGAACATGGTCATTCTAAAAGGAATAGACCCTATAATTTTAATATTCAAAGGTTTATTCCTATATGACTTTTAAATACTCATGGATATTGGTCTCAATATATTCATTTATCATACCTAGTTTAGTTATCAGATCTACCAAAAATTGGATTGATTGGATTTCTTGATAATGCACCCCTCATAATAGGGGAAGGTACTAGAAAATACTTTTGTGTTCTCCACTAAATAAACTCTTTAAGAAGATGTGAAATATTGAAAAAATCCAAAAATAATCATGTATAATTTTTAGAGACAACAGTTATTACCAAATCCTTCATTAAAATTTTAAAATACATACATAATATCTACTCCAATGGGATTTGAATGGTAAAAAAACACATTCGACCTTCCCACTGGGGGTGAAATTATAAAAACCCGCATTATCTTATTATCCTCACATATAGGGGTCTTGGATTCTTATTCTGCATAAACTAGGATTAAAATAATAGATGAATTACCAAAATAAATCTTATAAATATACAATAAATATTTTTGGGTTATTTTTTATTATAAAATGTGTTGTTCCTCTAGTATCACAAGGAAAAAAATGATGTTTGGAAACTTCCATTTCTAGGGTTTGTGAGAATCAAACCTCACTAAGAGGGAAAGAATGTGAGATTTTCCTTTAGGAAACTTATATCATTGTATAGACGAAAGCAATGATTTCCGAAGTTTTGTGTAGATGGACATGATCCACTTATATTGGATAAGGCATATTCTACGGCTTGATTTGTAAACAATGTCGTTCTAAGGCATTAATGTTGTTTTTAATAGGATTAACCAGATCATTTGAGGAAACATCTACAAGATCCTACACAGTTGAAATTGGTCATTACCATGAATCATGTTGGGAATTGACCATTTTTGGTAAATCATTTTTATCTAGTAGGAAATTTTACAAAAGGATAGCTAGATCAAATCTTATATTTGTGGAACTACCTAATGTAGCCTATAATAGATAACAACCAACTGTAGGATGGGTGAATTCCATGACAATTGTATCTAGAGACACATATGTTTCATCTTGGTTAGGTTAGTAACCTCTAATAAGAATAAAATTTATTTTATAAAAACTCTAAACTTATTTCAAAGAGGTGGAAATCCATTTTTCCATTGAAATTATTTCTATAGCTTTATATAAAAATACGGGGACACAATACCCATTCTATAATTTAGGTTTCAATTGCTAATAGGGACTTGTATCATAGGTGGATTCCCAAAGATAATGTCCTATCAATGTGTTTTATAACAAATATACCAATGGGATTATCCTATTACATTGGAAATTTTATTGTAAAAGTCCCACTCTATGTTATTCTTCTACATTATGCACTCTATTTTAATGGATATTAACTATGAAAATATTCATTATGGTAGAAATTAATGGTGTCAATTCAACAAAATAGTTGAAGGAACCAAGATGTTAATTTTATTATAGTAAAAAAAATCTTGATGTCCATACCATTAGAGTAGAAATAGAACTATGATATAATTTACAGGACATCGAATTCTTACCTCTTCATCCTCATTTGGGTATAGGTAATGACTCCACATCAAGTTTAATCATGAGTGAGTTAGTGCCTGTAGCCATCTGATTGAAATGTAAATGTTAATCAATAGTTTTGGGAGGATATGATACAAATAAATCATATAATTATTTCATCAATGGTTGACCAACTGTGATGAGAGAGACCATAGGTGGTTGGGATATAAGATGATGGTTATCTATACATGAAAATTTCTTCATACCAGTGAAAAATGATTATGTGACTATAACCTCCATACATTGTTGGGAGGTGTGAAAGGTTTTCAGTATTAAAATCTTATGGTAGCTACATTCCTATAATACACATTTCAACATTGAGATTTTTTTATTTGGAGAGTGTATACAATAACTTTTGGACAATTATTATAATCCTGATTGGTGATCCATTCACATGATTCTAGAAAAATCCCTTCTATGTAAGGTGTTATTGGAGATCTTTCATATCCTTGTTGTTGGTACCCAAGAAGTGAAAGTAGTAGTAAGAAATACTTACCCTCTCATCTAATGTGTACATAGGTATATTCAACATTGATAATTTACTACATCACACCAATACGTTCATCACATGATCACTTGTACTTTTGGCAATATCTATTAGATTTAGGGTGTTGCAAAATCAGAAGAGAAACAGGGTCCAACATTCAACATTTCCAATCATGATCTTTAATGTTTATAGAACACATATAGTAAATAAAATATTTATTATTCAGGATTTGGATCACCAATTATATATTCTATCTATGGTGAGTTTTTAAGTTACAATCATGAAGATTTGGGATGGATAAATGAAGTTCACTATATAAATAGAAGATGGATACAATTTTATTTCTGAAAATGAACCCCAATAAAATCCCATTCTCCTCTTCCTCTTCTTAAAAATTATGGTATTTATATTAGTCCATAGGCTCACCTCCCACTAACCCCATAGTATGGAAGTGGGATTCCATATGATGAAGTGTTGAGGATCTGTTTCATAGTGTATTCATGATCATAGGATTTAATTCCAAGGGTATCTCATCTTAGGAACAAGAGGTATCTCATTGAGTTATTATATGATTTGACAACACCACGTTATAAGTGAGGAACCCTTCCTCTAATTCCTATAGGATCATGTCATGTATGAACAAACCCTCTGGATGTTATTCCATAAATGTAAATTTTCATCCATACCATAATGCCTACCCCACCATCCTCATAGAGAAATATATAAAGTATGGTAATTATATATATATATATATATAATCATACAAAAAAAATTGAAATTATGCCAACACATCCTTTATAAATAAGTACTTACAAAGGGTATTCAAGACCCTATTTACATTTTATTTTGTAATAAACATCCCTAATCCCCATATGTCTTTGTATGGGGGTTATGGTGGTGATTTTACAATAATTTACTCTTTATCCTCCATAGTATGGGATCCTAAAATATTGACCTTAATTTTACATTAAAAACTCTACCCCTATTTAAATTATTCATCCATCATGAGAGTTACATGAAGGAAATTTCATCAATATCATGGGGTTATCCTTTCATATATATTGTCTATTTCTATTTCATCTATATAATTAGGACATATGTGATGAATGATAAGTATTTCACCTTGGGGATAACATTTACCGTTATGAATGTCATATTATTGGGAAGGACTTCCCTAGGTGTTGATAGTGGTAATTTTTAAGAGATATCAATCAATAATATTGATTAAAGTTAGGGTAATCAATCCTAATGTTATAGAAATATTTCAACATAGAGTTTTTTAGATGGAATTGGTTACAATAATTGGCCAAGTATTATTATCCACAAGAAGAGCGGTTTCATATTACCAATAAAATTGGATCTATGTGGTCTAGATGGGGTAAAAATGAGACATATTGAATTAAACTAAATCATTTTTTGATTCTACAATTCTATGATGATGGTGTTGCTGGTTAGAGGGATAAATCATTGTTCACTCCATTAGATAGCTAAAAATGACCCATTTTCTAACTCCTCCAATTTACCTAAATTGGGTAACGATGAATCACTATGCTACTATGAACTTTTCTGCATAGTTATTAATAGAGATAAGGTTTATTATTCCATAAAGACATATGTTATTGGGTGTATCAATTTGGTTCTATGTATTCAAGAACCATATGAGTTATATGATTGGTTAGAATAACATATTCTTACTCATACTGGTGGAAAAGTGCATTAATCACATGCCATTGTATCACCTTATTTAGGTAAATGGACTGAGGGTTCCTAGGATTCATGGGAAAAATGTTTTTAATAAATTTAAAATATGTGTTTGAAATCACTTCTCATGGGATATAGAGATTCATATTATCATCAACGATATTCCCTCTACTTTTAATCCCATTTCGAGTGGTATGGGTTAATTCTATGTCAACTCAAGTAGTTATAAATATGTACAAATATTATATTGAATATAAACTTAATATTACATATAAAGACATTTTTGAGACCTTATAAATATAACATTCTGATATCAATAGGGGTTGTGACCTATTGTAGGTTTTTGAGTCCTAAGGGAATCTTTACATGATCAGAAGATGTAGAAGAATTTTATATAATTTTGAAATTATTTAGGGGTGTTAAATTAGAGAAAATATTAATTATATATTGTTACTATGATTTTATTTGTTATAAACACACAAATAATGTTCACACTCATGTTCTATAAGGCGATTCATTTGACTCAATGTCTATATTAATGTTTCGGAGTGATTGAAGGAAAATTAAAGTAGATTTGATGTTAAAGAGTGGTTTTTAATATTTTTGATGTGTTTATAACCTCCCCATTAAATGGTTAAATATAAAAAGGGAATGTTTATAGTATTAAATGGGATATTGATAAGACATTTATATGAATAAATCACCTTAAAATAAATTATGAGGCTTTCACAAGTTTTGGTCTAATCCATTTTGCCTCACGTATGATTAATTTGAAGGGAGAAACAAATTAGGGTGGATTATATATAATTAACAAGGATGAAGAGGAAAATTTCATGGATAATGAAATAATTAGTTAAATGGAGTGTTTTTATGGGGATTAAAATAGTGCCTTACACACCATTTCCAAATTATGGTGTTTCTTTTTAGAAGACAATAAAACACCAAGGAGGCTTATACCTATAAATATAAATGGATTCACTGATTGAAAGTTATTATTTGAGATTAAAATAAAGAGTCTTATGTCATGGAACACATGATGGATTCAGAATAAAATCCCCATTTGAAATGGTTAATAGATAACACACAACGGGACAAGGAATATTGAAATATGTTTTAAAGTAGTTTAAACTGAAACGATGTCAATAATATCCTTGATGAAGGTGAACATGTAATGGTTATTAAAAATAATCATATTTTTAGTTTATTTTATGATATGTATCATTTAATGAATCATTGGAAAACTATACATAATCAGTTATTTCCAATTAACAAATCAATGGGGAATAAGATGTATTGAAGGACGCGAAGGATTAAAAAGGAGCAGGAGAAATTAAAGTTCTGTTCAAAGAAGTTATATGTTTAACTTTATTCATTATGAATATGACCTTAATATGTAATATAATTATGAAATAGAGGTACTTTATGAAGTATATAGACGAGTTAGATGAACATAATTTCACTAGATAAGTGTTTACATGAAGGGAAGAGTAAAAAAGAAGAAGAACATGAAGTGTGGTCGCTAGTTTTTGATTAATCATCACACTTGTATTGTTTAATGATGAGGAATGATATCAAAAACTTATATACATAAAGATGAGGTGATTAAGAACTATAAATTTTAATAATAATTTTATTCAATGTGCAATTATAATCATTAAATCAGTGAATACAAGAAAACAAAAACAAAAATATTGATAAAGGTGTAATCGATTCCTCTTTTCTTGAGAGACTCAAATGTTTTATTTTTATAATACTAGGAAATATATATTATATATTTTTATCTAAAATGGGTTTTCAAGTGGATTGAATGGTCTTGGGGTCTTCTATATCCTTATATAGACATATCTTCTCATTTGGTGTTTTAAACCTTGAATATCATATGTTAGTTATTTGTTTACATTTTATTGAGTGTGGGAAATTTAGAAGTATGTTTTTTTACTCTTACAAATGATATATTCTGATTTAATAAAAAATAAAAAATAAAAGAACATGTTTTTGTAAGATGGTTCAACCTACAAGTGAACAAATAATGTTTTTTGGGGAAATTACATGTTCTATCAGATCCTATCAGGTTTCCTTGATAATGATCATTTTTTTATCAGAAGCTATTCCTATGTGTCTAATTTTTCATAATTAAAATTATTATTGATTTTATGAATAAAACATATTTATTTAATAGAAATTGGGTTTCCACTTTTTGTGGGAATAATTATCTTATCTAGAAAGATAATATTATTCCTTTTCATCTATAAAGTATTTTTGATGTTTTAGAGGTTTCTTATTAATGGTTTTGTTCATAGTGTTGATGGTTCTATGGAGATATAATTATATAGTATGAATTTAGAGATTTATGTTAATTATTAAAATGATATATTGTAATATATTTTATAAAATCAATTTTCCAAGGCTAAAAAGATCAATACATAAAAACACATTTTGGATAAGGTGAAAATGATTTATCAAAGAACAATTATGGTGAAGGAATCTGAAATATAGGTTTGGATAATGAATTGTGAATATGTCTAGTTTAATAATGTTGAATAATTATAAGAATAATTTAACAATTTTAATGAATTTATTGGAACGATCAAAGTTTTTAGTGGAAACTAGAGATTCAATAGTTTTTGATAAGATAAAATATATCTTATTGAATAGATTTTTTTCAAAAAAATTAGCACTAAATTTTTTAGGCCAGGTTACACTACCATTGGATTTTTTTCAATATTGTTATTACATCTAAAAAAAATATGGGAAGTTTATTCAAGATAAAGAGTTATGTTTATAAGGTAATTTCATTTAATTATTGGAGTAACACTACAACGTAAACATTATTTAGTGGCAGTGTTTTCATGGTGGTTTAGTAAACCACTATTAAAAAAATTTATATAAATTTGTGTTGTTTTATAAAAACTACCCTGAAATATCACATTTTTATTAAAAAGGGAACTTCTCCCCCATGGACCCATATTCTTCTCCCACCCCAGAACCAAACCCTAATCCTTAGAACCACCATTGGAGCACCCTATCACCAATATTGTTCCCCATTCCCAATGCCCGAGTATCTCTCAGGCCCTCCCAGCTTGAACCCCTATACCATTTTTGGTACTCTGGTCACAAACCCCAAGCGATCCTCCCATGTTCTTATCCCCTGATCACTCATAATTCTCACCTGAACTCCCCCTACCATGAACCCTAGCTACCACCACCTCACTGGCAATCCAGTCTTCCACCCCCTTGATGGTTCTCCTCTTTTCTATGAGCCCCCAAATCACTCATGGACTAGTGAACATGACCCTTGATAGTGCTCAAGCACTCCCCCCTTTCCAATGCTCGAGCCTCCGTAACCCCCACCTTCAATAATTCTATATCCCCTCTATTTCTATGATATACTCTTTCCCCTGATCCCCCTCCCTTGTCTAATCCCTCAACCTCACCCTCAGCCTCACCCTCGGCCTCACCCTCGGCCTTACCCTCAGTACATGTAGGTATTTTTTCTCAATGAAGTGTATTTTTTTCTTTTTTTTTTCTAGTATAAAATTTTAATGTTTTTGTAAGATGAATCTATTATTGGATCTCTTTTCTATAAACCATGAGGTTTTAGTTATTTCTACATATTTTTAATTAATTTTTTGTTACATTATAATTATTATGTTCTTCTTTGAAATTGATGTCAGTTTCATTCTATTATTCAAGGTTCATTATTTAAATGTGGTTCAGTTTTATTTGTAGAAAATTATTTTAGTTTTTTTCATGTTAGTTAAATTTTATTTTTTTACTTAGATATTTTTAGTATGGTTTTCTAGGTTTCAATTCATTTGCATTCAATAATGTTTGATTTACTTTGTTATCATTAGATTATATTTGATTAAGATAGGATTTTATTGGTGAAATTACATTTATATTGTTTGGTGTGGTTCAAGTGGATTAGTGATTGCCTGGGTCATGTAAAATAAGGTATAATTTGTTTGATTCAGTGAATTTGTTTTATCTTCTGATATTTCTAGTGCAAGGTAGTTCAATTTTTTTCTGCTTTTATTAAATATAGTCCAGGCCCATTTAATTTATACTTTTATTGACCTAATAATGTTTTATTTTTTATATTTCTATTAGGTTTGTGTTGGTTCATCTCACATAATAATACATATCTATGTATAATATTTTTTAAGGAGTTTAGTAAATTTTATTTTTGGATATATGAATTTAATTCAATCAAATTTACTACCGTTTTTATATATTTTTTATTTAAAAAAATATAATATGTGTTTAACCAATATACCTAGATCTAAAATATTTTATAATATTAGTTTTATATCTTGATGAGATTAAATGGATACCTAAAAATGAAGGTATGTATATGTGAAGTTCAGTTTACACTTTTAAATTATTTTTAGGGTTCCTACCTTAACAAGGTATCCAATTAGTCATTATGAGATATTTTTTATTTGGATTATTTTATAACATAGATAAAGAAGCTACACCATTTGAAAACCATACAACCAACTATGAAAAGTTACTACCCCATTATTACAAATAATTTTTTAGTGTACTTGGTTTTACTAACCCATTGTATTTGATAATGTTCATAGAATTTAAAAACATTTATTAGACAAATAATAGTAATATAATGAATCTATGGTTTGTTTATCAATGGAATTCAATATTTATCAGGCTTTTCCATTTTTACATAAAAGAGGGAATTTCGTAATTTAATACATTTTCACTTAAAAAATAAAATATGACACACACAATGATTTATAAAATTTCTATTGGGGTTTTCTTTAAAATAAATGAAAATAACATTTTTTTTGAATAAACAAGATTTATAAAGTTGGGGTTCTATAATTTATCATGTTTTTTCTCTTATATAAGGGTTTTATTGGTGTATTTCATCATAATATATATTCTATTTATTGGTTGTCATTATGATTTTGAGTCATTGATATGTTAATTAGATTTTATATTGTTTTAACGATGGACTGTAGTGATGTTATAGTACTATACATATCTATTGAACAATTGTTTATGAATTCAACTCATTTTGTAAATCCAAAATCACATTTTATAAACAAATACAGTGCTTTATTCTTGTAAATCAACAACCATGATGTAGTTTCCCATTTGGTTTCAAATTTTTAGTTTTTGATGTCATGTTATACAAATGAGTTATTATTTAATATCAAAATAAAATTGGATTTATTGTAATAAGTTAATGCAAGTGAGTAGTGTGATTTTCAAGGTGTGTTTATGAGACACCATATCATGATTCTGTGATTTTTTATAAAACATATTTAGAAATTCTATTTTGGATCCTTGGGTATCATAGTATAAAAATTATTGATGGATGTCATAACAGTTAATATTGTTAATTAACTATTATCTCCTGTTTTCCTAAGGATAAATTCAAGTAAAAAAATGTGCGGGGACGAATTGTTATGATGTTAATTTATTTGATTAATTGAAAAGAATTCCAAGAAGGAAGAGATTCAAGGATCCCATTTTAATCTCATTAAATGTTACATTTACCACAATGATTAATGATGATCCATCAGTCTCCCTCCCAATAGAATTTGATAGTCCCTCCTCCCATTTACCATCTCTCACATCCTCTGTCCCTTCAACATTTCTCACAACCTCCATTCCATCAGCATATGACACACCCTCTTTAAGAATCCAATCAGAATATGAGATATGGGATACACATTTATCTTATTCAGTAGCAAGGGGAAAATTAATCTCGGAAGGATATTTGAGGGTGATAGTTATACATTCAAATTTTAATGTGAATAAACTAATTCCATTTTATTACACTAGTAACTATTTTGTTTAAAAAATGAAAACAATGTTACTCCCAAGAGAAATATGGACTTTTCATATGTATAGTATTTGAACGGAATGAATATATTTATACCATTTGACATCTATGGGGTCCCCGCTAATGATTCCATAGGATTACTTATCCATATTCTAGTCCATATGGTGGTGGAGTAAGTTACCCTTCGATTAACTATGCAGATTAGAGGCATGTTCCTTGGACATGAATAAATGTCCCTTTTAATATAAAATAAAGGTAATTTTAATAAATTATGTTGTAATTGAATGTAATAATCTTAGGAAATTCGAATATTTTTAAAATAAATCTCTTTATATGGATGTTTTTTCACTTTATTATTGCCGATCTGATTGCACAAATGTGGATATTGAAATATTTTTCTACAAAATTTAATGATTAGAGATTATGGAATGAATTCAAGGGTGCACCGTAGAGTGGTCAGTATCTATATGATAAGGTACCATAATGGGCACCTAGATAGAAATGTAATGTTTTTCTTGATAACCATCATCATGAGAATCACACGATATTGAAATATATAACATAATATTAATCACATGTTACATATATACATGAATATAACAAGGAGATGGAATGGTATACATTACAACTAAATTACATTTTTTTTATTTTAGAATTCGTCTAGGTAAAAATACACCATGTGAAGAAAAAAAAATCATCCCTCATACCGCCGAGTGATGGAGTTTTTTCCAATATAGATCAAATCTGCTAATATTTTCATTAGTTTATATATATATATATATATATAACAAAAAAGTATCAGTTTTTTATATTAAATTATTGATTTATATTTTTTTAATGTTGTATAAGGATTTAGGGAACCAAGTATCCCAAAATAAACTATGGCTGGAAGCCTATAGAAAATATTATGGGGTTTAACTTAATGAGTATACGAAATAAGTTGGGGTATGAATTACTTTTTCATTAAATGTAACATATTGTAAGTTTTCACTATGTTAACAGGTATTTTATTAATTATGGATGATATTTTATTTATAAGTAAAAAAATAACTATAGGATTCCAATCCCATGATATCTTTCCCAGTCTCAAAGGATGACCAGGTTGGTCATGTCCATGAGAAGGAGTATCCTGGTCCAGTTTGTGAGATGAGTTTGTGACCATTACAATATGATGTATTTGGTTGGAAATTCGATATTACAATATCATATACTCATGGTTTTAGTGACAACCTAACTCGAGATGGACATAAAGAGTTTTTACAATGGAAAACATAATTTAAGAATAGGCGACTCATATAAAGATGCATGATCCAAATTTAAATGATTTTCAGAAATCATTAATTGAATTATATCAAAATATAACTGAATCTATCCCCACAAATATTTCATTGATGATTTTTAATACAGATAAATATCAAACAACCTCAAAATCATTTATTACACAAACATTTGTTTGTTTCATGTATAAATTTAAATATAAAACATTTCAAAAATTTCAAAATTGTGGTCCTATAGGTTCCAGTAAAAGGAAGTGGATATGGAGATAGAGAGGATGTTATGAAAATTCATCTGGTAGTTATTTTGGTTCACTAATGATTAAGTTGTGATGTTTAACTAATCGTGTGATGGTTTCATGTTAAATTCACTTAATAAGACTGTAATTTTTTCTTAAACACATGATGTTAAAAAAATTATTCTCAATAGTATTTTATTACCATAAAAATAACATTTTGATGATGCTTAATTCCTTGTTCATATTAATGTAAATTCTATTGAATCAGGTTTGTTTTTTATTAGTCCAACTGAATTGTTATTTTTTTGGTTATTTTATGGAAGGTGATTCTATAGTTTTTTAAAACTGATATATATAAGTAGTTTAAACCCCCAATATATATTTCACATTAATATATAGTGGTAGTCTCAAACGATGCTACATTAGATATAAATTTGTATTGAGGTTGTTTTGACAGTTTTAGTGGTGGAATTTTCTACCAGAAACAGGCTGGAATATAGCCATGGTTTAAACCACTGAAATTTTTTTTTATGAGTGTTTTCATTAACTACCACTAAATTGATGGAAGTGACATGAGTTGAATTCTGATTCAAAAATTAGTTTTAGTTTTTGGAAACTATCACAGAAACATATGTCTATAGTTAAAATCACCACCATATAAAAAATTACACTATTAGTTGATCTTGAAGCAGTTTAAGAGAAAATAAGTAAATTAATTGATAATGATGAAAAGAATAAATTGATGAATTGAATGTGTAAATTAAATTGGATAAAATGACTTCATTAATATCAAGAATAATGGGAATATAAAAAGTAAATTATTTTAAAATATCTAAATAAAATGTATCATCTACACATATCATTAAAATTTCATTAAATATTTAAAATAATTTAAAGAAGATAAAGGTTTTTATAATGAGGATAGAAATATAAGAAGTCACTCAAATAAGAATGAATAGAAATATTCTTCAAATAGGAAAGGTCATAATTTCTCAAAACTAAAGAGGATAAATTTGTTTAATGTGATTTAATAAAATGATATCAATGAGGATAGAGATAGAGAGGGAAATTATTGTGATGTTTTAAAAAGGGCACTGATTTATGCAGTTAATTATGAATAATTTAATAAAAACTAATGAAATAATGATATAAATGATGAAGAAGAACAAATGGTGTTCATGATAAAAGGGTAAATCAGAGACTGTCACATGAAGGACTCCTAATTAAAAGTGAGGACCAAATGAGTGAAGAATTATTAACAATGATGTATCAATAAAAAAATTATAATCTGTAGAAGACATAATGTTTTAAAATAATATTGAAAATTTCAAATAGATACTTTATAATGAGAAGATTTTGAATATTAACAATAAAATTAAGGTCAATGAAACAGTTAATGATCTTGATTTTGTTCATCATAAATTTATTGTTGCCTAAAGATATTTTGAAAAATAAAAAATAAAAAATTTCAATTTCAATTGAATAATAAAGAAAAATCTAAAATAAAAAATTGTATGGAATGGTTGACATGAATGTTCAAAGAGAGAATGTATAATTTCTGTTGAATAAAAAAATTATAATAAATCTAGAAATTTCCTAAACAATGAATTGAATGTGATATATGTTATAAATGTAAATCATAATGATTCAAAAATATACTATAAAATGAATAAATATGTGTTGGGGGTGTACCATATATTTTTGGAGAAGGGATCCATGGTTAATGGTCCTAGAGTGATAGAAATGCAGGAAACTAACCCTAACTACAATAATTTTACAATTGAAACTAATCTTATTATAGTTATTGATTCTATTTTGAAGGTTTTGGATCTTTTAAAGACATTTTTAGTTCAATTTATAACATCACTATGAGTCGATGGGATATGGGAAACAATAATTGAGGGATATTAAACCTACTCATCAAAGAATTTTTTTGATTAAATCTAAAGATTATATGTAAAATGATGAAAACTAGTTCATTCCATTGAATGATGTTTGCGGAAAAGGTGACCATAATGAAGAAATTGATGACAATTGTCTTATCATATTACCTTAACAGTTGAGTATTAATCCTAATTATCTAAATTCATGTAATATGAAATTGAATATAAAGGACAAGGCATTGATTGTTGAAGTAGAATGAAATGAATTAGAAAAAATCATTCATGGATCCTACATAGTAGATAATACACTCTTATGATAATATATTTAAATCTCTTAAAGGATGTTTAGAAGAAAATGGAATTAATATTGAACTTTAGCAATTCTGTGTCACTAAAAATTAAAGAATCTGGTTCCACATTCATTGGAGAAAACAACTAGAATACCAGAGCACATTTCTTATTGATGTGTAAAAACACTATTTACTAAGTCTGTCTCTCCTCTATGATGAATGAATTGAAGTGGTGTTTAAAAATACTTAATGTTTTATGAAGATTTTTAAATATGTGGTTTATTAAATGAGAGGATCATGAACTCGTGGAAACTTATTTCATGTTTATGAAACTAAAAGTAAAGTCTACTTGGGTGTGAATGATGAAAATAAATTATTTCATAAATTATTTTCCATCATAAATAATGAAATATTAATAATATTACTAATGGAATGAATGTATTTGATTTTATAATGATGAAGAGTAAAATTAATTGGATTTTATCTACATGATAAAAGGGTGAGATAGTTAATTCTTCACATAGGAGAGTGATTGTTTATACATCTCATCTATTGAATATAATTCATTTTGATGTCTATGGGCCTATGAAGAAGAAATAATAAAATTGAGACAAGTAAAATATTTCCTAAATTTTTTGAATTCATTATAATTACTTTAACTATATTTATAAAACATAATTACGATGTTTTGGAGATGTTGCATTTTTTCAAAAATATACAAAGAAAAGGAGTATGGTTTGTAAAGAACCAATGTTTTATCCACGGAAATCCCTTATTATAATTATTCCTCATAGTATAATCACATTATTAATAAATAACATATCATGATACTAAATACAATGTGATAACTAAACATAGTTTTTCCAATTCAATGTTTAGAATTTTGAAAAGCGGTCATCAACTTTTGTGTTCATTAAGTTATTTGGAGTTTGATAGAACCAACTTGTTTTTTTGGTGAATAGTAACATACACTTATGAATAGTAATATGACCCTAATGAATATAAAATTTTATTATTATTTTATTTTTTTTATGTATTTGAGATAATGACATCTTGATTAATTTTTCAATGTAATTTAAAAGCATTTCTGGTTTTAAAATTGTTAATTTTTTAATTAACTATGATTTTATTTAAAAATTAAATTAATAATATTTAGAAAATTAATTTCCAAAAATGTAGTTTTTTTATTAATTCTACATATCGAAAAATGGTTAGGGTGAAATTGGGGGATTTTTTCTGAAACAGATGAATTTTTGGTGAATAATAAAAATACAGTTTTGAGTTTTGGCGTGTTTGAAGACATCATTAATTATGTAATAATGGGGTAATAATTATGGTCTAATATTTTGCAGTAATATAGGATGGGAGGTGTCCAAATTTTCTAATACCATGGGCAAATACCAAGGTCAAGACCATGGTTTTTCAAATACCACTAATGAGGTGTCCATTGGAAATTATTAAAATATTCCATCAATTGTACTATAAATACCAACACATTCTTCATTAAATTCATTTAAAATTCCTCCTAAACGAATATATAGACTTCTTACCTCCCTATTATTCCTCCAAATGTGTCATAAATCTCCCAAGGTCCAAACCTTCATGTATATGGAGTTACTCTACAAGGTATGAGAATTCTCAACTTCTTTTTTTCCCCTCCAAGTTCTCTTTTATGTGGTATAACATTCATGTTTCTATACCATGTTCTTATTTTCATTTTATCCTTTATATATATTGTATTATTATTCATTTATGGATGGTTTACCCTTATCTTCTCTCTTTTTAATGTATTCTAAAACCATGATGAATAGCTGTTAGGCAGCTGAATTTTTGTAAGGAATTTCTCATCTTTTCTTCATGTTCATTACTCCTCTTTTTCGTTCCTCACTTTCCTCTTATCCAAGAGGCATTGAATCTCCATAAATATTGTATATTCTGGATTTTCTCATGTTCGTGGAAAATTCATCAACATTATTCTTCTCCTCTCCCACTTATTCAAGGAATAAAAACATTGTCCATGATGTGTCGACTTTCCAACATCGTAGAGGATGTGATTTCAATTTGATTTAATTCATTAAAATATAGCCATAAAACCATTTTTATGGTTGAAACAGATTATATTATATGTATTAAATTCTATTTAAATTTATTTAATTAACTTATGTACATATTACTAAATGGTTAAACAAAACAAATTCGTTGTGGTCGAAAAAGTTCTCGAATTAACCCAAACGATCATCATTAAATTTTAACTAATGTTTCATCCACATGGTATATAACATAATTCAATATAAGATCATTTTAAATACTCTAATATAATTAATAACATGTAATATCAGTTTTTTATTTTTATCCATGTTCTACATGAACTTTTATTTAATAATAAAGGTGAACCATTTAAGAAAACCATAAAAAAACAATCGCGAACAATGGATTTGAACTCCATAACTCATACAAAGGATCATAAAATAACCTAATGACACCATAACGAATCAAATTCATGTATAAAAGGTTCTTTAATTTTTAATTAATTAATCTAATGTGGTTATACATGACTTTAATGTGAATAAAGCTTTCAGATACATGGTAAGGGAAAATTCTCAAACCCAACTTTCTTTCTTCGGGTTCTCCCTCTTTCACTTCATTTTTGGTATGGTTACTCAATAAAAATAATTTGTTCATCATTATATTTTCTATTATATGATATACATGCTAACTAATTTATTTTATGAATTACAAATTTTTTTACAAATGAATTCTTCTTTAAAGAACACACCTTTCACTTCTAACTCAAAGATGAAGGTTCTTATATTGGGGATGATATTTTCTCTTTCTTTTGGTAAAAAAAGGATAATGAATGTAAAATGTGAAAACCATTTCATTACATGGGTTATTTTATGTTAACGTTTCAATTATTTTTATTTTGGAATGCATGATAATGTTAATATTATGATGTGACGAGTGAGCCTAGAATTATATAGCGCAATATGAATGTTTGAGTGTGACAGGTGCACCCAGAATTATACTTCCCTCCAATGCATTGGGTAATTTGATGAATCTCATGATTAAATTGAAATGTTATTTGAACATGATTGTAGAATTTTTCACAAGTATGAGTTGTAGTAAACCACTAAGACATGATGTTTCATTTTTTATGCATTGCCTCATTTCATGTCTTTTATTAATGATTCCTCTTATGTTCATGATCCAACGCCTAAGTTATGATTATGCTCACCCCATGTTATATTGTTATTATCTATCCTCTTACTATGATTTTATCTCACCCCTTTTTTATGTATATCCTAAGGTGACAACTTGTTATAAAGATAGGTCAATTTCCAATAAGATTCTAGTGAAGAAGGAATTGAATAATTTTTTAGGTTTAATGTTGTAAATGTAATGTTTGGTCGCAGTTTTCCCAAGACACAAAACATATTGATACCCTTGGTGTAATACTATTATGATGTTGATATTTATAATGATTCAATAGTAATTTAAGAAACACATGGTCTCTATAGTTGGTATTAGTGTCAAGGTTTAGTTAATTTGGGAATTTGGATTAGTGAACCCTAGAGAAAACCTATAGTATGAAACTATGGAAAAATATGCACACAAAAAGATTTACATAGGCATCCCATAAGTCATAATTTTACTGTAATATATAGAAATGAATTATTTATTTATTCATGACTTATTAACCTATGTTTTTTTCTAACATTTTTTATTTTAGATAATGGTGGGAATTGGGAGAAACCAGGCCAAAAACTCGTGTGAGGTCCAATGCAACGATTTCCCAAATGACATCCCCAATGATTTGGTAGGTGGAGTTCAAAACATCATGAAAATTCTTACCCAACTATCTCATGTTATTAACAATAACCAAAATAATGGGGAACTTCCTCCTTCAACAAATAGGGAGCAACTAGCTATCGAATGTTTTATGCAGCAAAGAACACCAACATTTAGTGGATCTTGCTATCTACTAGTTACGGAACAGTGGGTCAACTCCATGGAGTAGATATTTTCTATGATTCATTGTTTTGAGATGGAGAAAGTGACACTAGCTGTTTATAATCTTGATGGAGATGCCAATAAATGGTGGGCATTGATTAATAACACCAGACTAAGATATGAAAATGAAGAGACGGAATTAGAAGACTTTAAGTCAATGTTTCTTGGTAAGTATTTCCCACAGACTCTTCATACGAAGATGGAGAGAGAATTCATAGATCTCATGAAAAAAAGGATAATATGTAAAAACATATGAAGAAAATTTCATGATGCATTAAAGGTTCACTTCAGGATTTGTTATAAAAATGATATCAAAATTGATAGATTCTTTAGTGGATTAAAACCCCATATTCGAGAGGCTATTTCAATTAGAGACATTTGGAGTTATGAAGAAATTGTTCAATGTGATATCAATGTGGAGAAGGAGTTTGGATAATGGTCCCATGGTTTTTTTGATAAGAAATGAATGACAGAGTTTCAAGCTGGAAGATCTAATGATAATGGTGGGAAGAAAACTCAACAACCCACATGCCCAAAATGTGGGATGTTTCATCATGGGAACCCCCAAAAAGGGATGGGGAAATGCTTCATGTGTGGAAAAGAAGGCTGACATGCTCAAGAGTGTCAAAAATACATAAAATGGAAGGAGAATATAGTGGAATAAATGAGATAACCACCTATGGTTCAATGCTGCAACTTTATGGATTAAGGGCACTATGCAATCTAGTGCACTAAACCTCGATCCATTAAGGGTAATCAGCTTCAAAAACCACCAAATACAAAGGATCAAGGGAAGGATTATGCCCTAACTACTTTGGAAGAGGAGAAATATAATGAAGTCTTATAAGGTACACTTCCAATTCACTCAAGAATGAAAAAAGTCTTATTTGATTCAGGTTCTATGCATTCCTTTATATGTTGAAATATTTCTAGAACCATATAATCGAATCCCTGAAACCATGAAGTAGAGATATAAGTAAAAACACCAAGTGGTTCTCTCATCATAACCCACTTATTTTACTCTTCTTTTGTTGGCGTATGTGGAGATATTCTTCCAGTGAATCTTGTAATACTTCCCTTGGTAAAATTCAATGATATAATGGTAAGGGATTGGATATCGTTATATAGAAAACATATCAACCTTCAAGAAAAGGAAATATCATTTCTTATTCTGAACCTTTTCACGATCCTCTACAAATGAAAGGAAGATCATGAATCTCCTTTGTGAAATACTTCAACGGTGTGGGTGTTGATTCCCTATGAACAAGAATACCATGCCCAAATGGTTGAGTTATAGGAAAGTGCCATCTTTGTAGAAATGCCCATCTTGAGAAAATACAGATATTTATTTCATGAAGAGTTTCCCGGGCTTCCCCCAGATCATGAGGTAGATTTCTCAAAAGAACTCATACCAGTAGCTACTCCTATCTCAATGTTTCCCTATAGGACGCCATATATCTAACTGGAGGAGTTAAAGAAGTAGCTGCAATAGAATTTGGACAAAGGATTCATACACCCTTGTGCATCACCTTGGGGTGCACCCGTGCTCTTCATAAAGAAGAATGATGGAACAATGCAGTTGTGTATTAGTTATCGGGAACTCAATAAGATCACCATAAAGAAAAAGTATCCACTTACAAGGATTGAAGACTTGTTCGATCAGTTAAGAGGAGCTCAATACTTCTCTAGATGGATATTCGTTATGGATATAATCATCTTAAGGTTAAGAGGGAAGATATTCAAAATAATTCCTTCCGTACAAAGTATAACCATTATGAGTTTATGGTGACACCATTTGGACTTACTAATGCCCATGAAATCTTCATTTATTTGATGAAGAAAGCCTTTAGAAATTACCTAGACAAATTTTTGGTTGTTTTTATCGATGATATTCTCATCTACTCTAAGATAAAGGAGGAACATGAAGAAAATATAAGACTTGTGTTGGTGACATTGAGAAATCAGAAGTTGTATTCCATGTTCATCAATTGTGACTTTTTGATTAAGCAAGTCATATTCTTGGGAAATGTGATCACAAGTGAGGGAATTTTTGTAGACCCTTAAAAAATAATGGAGATTGAGGAATGGTCCAGTCCCTTTAGTGTCACAAAAATTCGTAGTTTTCTTTTATTATCTGGGATCTACCGATGTTCTTGTGAGAAATTTCTAATGATTTTCAAGCATGCTAACTAAGTTAACAAGGAATGGAGAAAAGTATGTCTAGATATAATAATGTGAGATAAGCTTCAAGGATATTAAAAGAAGGTTGATCACTGCACCTGTACTCATATTACCAAAGAGTGGAGAAGGTTTTGTGATATAAAATGATTCTTCAATGAATATCTTGGGGTGTGTACTCATGAAAAATGATAATTTGTTAGCCTACGCCTCATGATAATTGAAGATCCATGAGCCAAACTACCCAACACATGATCTAGAGTTGGAAGACGTGATTTTTGCCTTCAAAATCTGGGGGCACTACCTTTATGGTGAGAAGTGTGAAATATACACCAACCACAAGAGCCTAAAGAATATATCCACACAAAAGGAGATGAACATGCATCAAAGGATATGGTTAGAGCTAATCAAGGAATAAGATTTGTCTATTCGTTATCATCCTCGAAAGGCGATCAAGGTAGTTGATGCTCTAATAAGAAAACAACCCACTACTCTGTCCATGTTATGGATTGAGAAAGGCCCTATCTTCATGGATATGAAAACGATGGATTTGGAAATCATAAGGGTATGGGATACATCCTACCTTTCCAAAATGATTGCACAACCAAACATCCAAGAGATGATTACGGAGGCACAAAGGGATGATATGGAGTTACAAAAGAAAGTGATTATAGTAAAGGAATGGAATATGCAAGAGTTCCATATAAACAATAAATGTGTGATTTGGTTTGGAATGTGGCTTTGAGTTCCTTAATCACTCAGGATAATAAAAGATCTATTGGATAATGCACATAGCTTGATATTCTCTATCCATCCTAGTATCACCAAAATGTACTTTGATCTCTGATAACACTTCTGGTTGGATAACATGAAGATAGAGATTGCAGAATATATCTCAAGGTGCTTTGTATTTCATCATGTTAATATAGAGAGACAAAAGTCCAAATGGATGATGCAACCATTTCTTATACCCTTGTGGAAAAGGGAGAATGTCACTATGTACTTTATCAAGAGTATCCCAAAGATATCAAAGAGAAATAATGTGATATGGGTTGTGGTTGACCAACTCACCAGGATGGCCCATTTTATCACTAGTCGGGAAGATCTCTCACATGAAAAACTTGCATAGATATATGTGTAGGAATTGGTGAGATTGTATGGTGTTACACTCTCGATTATCTCTAACTATGATCCAAGGTTTACTTATAAATTATGGAGGATCCTTCAACATGCTTTTAGTACTAAATTAAATTTCAGCACGACCTATCACTCCCAAACTGATGGCCTATATAAAAGTACTATTAAGACACTTGATGACATGTTAAGAGCATGATATCTATAATTAAAAGGTGGATGAGATAAAAATAGCCCATTGGATGAGTTCTAATACAACAATAGCTACCACTATAGTATTCATATTGCTCTTTTTGAAGCTCTGTATGGAAATAGATGTAGAACTACAACCTGTTGGGATGAAGTTGGAGAAATAAATCAATATGGACCCAATCTTGTGCAAGAGATGCCAGAGAAGTTTCAAGTCATACTGAAACACATCAAAGGTACTCAGAGTCAGCAAAATAGATTGGTGACAACCGTCGAAGGGACCTGTAGTTCGATGTTGTAAATAAAGTCTTCCTTCAAATATCACTGTGGAAGAGTGTCATGCAGTCTGGAAAGAAAGGGAAGATACGACCAAGGTACATTGGCCCCTTTGAGATCCTTGACCGCATAGGAGACGTGGCCTATCGGCTTTAACTTCCACCAAATATAGATCACGTTGATTATGTTTTTCATGTATAACTCCTAGGGAAGTACATACCAGATCCCTCAGAGGTATAGAACTTAGAGGTGGTGCACCTGGAATATGATCTCTCCTATGAGTAGCAGCCAGTAGAGATTCTGGACTGGAAAGATAAAGTTCTACGCAACAAGACAACCTATCTTTTCAAAGTGTTGTGGAGGAACCATAAGTTTGAAGAAGAATCTTGGGAACTGTAGGAGGAGATGAAGGAGAATTACCACACCTTTTGGTGTAAAATGAAATTTCACTGGTGAAATTTTATAAGGGGTGAGAGAATGTAAGGACCTAGTGTTTATCAATGTAAATCCATTCTTGTAATTATGATTTATAGTATAATAATGTTATTAAGAAATAAAATATCATGATACTAAATACTATGTGATCATTAAAAGATAATTTTTCCAATTCTGTGTTTTGAATTTCGAATAGCGGTCATCTACATTTGTGTTCATTAGGTTATTTGAAGTCTGATGGAACAAACTTTTTTTTGTAGAATATTAACATACCCCTAGGAATAGTAATATTAATAGTAATATGAACCTAATGAATAATATATTTTATTATTATTTTATTTTATTATAGTTTTAAGATAATGACATCTTGATTAATTTTTCAATGTAATATAAAAGCAGTTCTAGTTTTAAAATTGATAATTTTTGAATTAAGTATGATTTTATTTTTAAATTAAATTGATAATATTTTTAAAATTATTTTAAAAAAATGGATTTCATTTTTTAATTATACGTGTCTAAAAATGGTAAGGGTTAAGTTTTGTGATTTTTATGAAACAATTGAATTTTCTGTGAATAGTAGAAATACAATTTTGAGTTTCGTTGTGTTTAATGACATCCTTAATTATGTAATAATGAAGTATAATTATGGTATACTTTTGTGTAGTAAAATAATATATGAGGTGTCCTAAGGGGATAATACCATAGGAAAATACCATGGGAATACCCATGGTTTTTCAAATACAACTAATGAGGTGTCACTTGGAAATTATTTAAATATTCCCTCAATTTTACTTTAAATACAATCCCATTCCTTTATTCCATTCTTATAAAATTTCTCTTCAACTAATCTATGGAATTATTACCTCCCTAATAGTCCTCCCAAATTGTCCTCAAGCCCCGAAGGTCCAATCCTTCATGTCTTTGGAGTTAATCTACAAGGTCAAGGAATTCTCAACTACTTTCTTTTTCCATCCAAGTTCTCTTTTATATGGTTTAACATTCATGATTCCATACCATTTCATAATTTTAATTTTATCCCTTATCTATATTATATTATTATTAATTTTTTTATGGGTGACACTTGTCCTCTCTCTTTTTAATTTTTTCTAAAACCATGATGCATAGCCGTTAGGCTACACAATTTTCTTATAGAATTTCCCAACTTTTATTCAAGTTCCTTTATCTTAACTTTATTTCCTCACATTACTCTTATTCAAGAAGCATGAAAGATAAAAAAATATTTTATATTATGGATTTTCTTATGTTCATGGAAAATTAATCATCATACTTCTCCTCTCCCACATATTCAAGTAATAAAAAAATTGTCTGTGATGTGTTGAATTATCGACATCATAGACGATGTGATTTCAATTTTCTTTAATTCATTCAGATCGGGTCACGAAACCATTTTTATGGCTAAACCAGATAATATTATATTTATTATATCCTAGTTAATGTTCTTGAATCAACTTATGAACATATTACTAAATGATTAAGAAAACAAGTTCTTTGTTGTCCAAAAATATCTCGATTTAACCCAAACGATCATCATTAAATTTTAACTAATGATTCATCCAAATGGTATATAACATAATTCAATATAAGATTATTTTAAATTCTGTAATATCATTAATAAAATTTAATATCATTTCTGGATTCTTATCCATGTTCTACACAATCTTCCATTTATGAATACAAGTGAACCATTCAAGAAAACCATAAAAACAAACATTCCTGAACATTGGGTTTGAACTATATAACTCATCAAAAGGATCATAAAATAACATTATGAAACCATAATGAACCGATTTAATGTATAAAAGGTTATTTAATTGTTAATTATTGAATATAATATAGTTATACCGGACATTAAAGTGAATAAAGTTTTTAGATACAAGGTATGGGGAAATTATCAAACCCAACATTCTTTCTTTGGGTTCTTCCTCTTTCACTTCATTTAAATTATGATTACTCCTTAAAAATAATTTTATCATAATTATCATTCCAATTCTGGGATATAAATGTTATATACTTAATTTTATGGAAACCTCAATGTTTTCCAAAAGAAATCTTCTTTCAAGAACCCACCTTTTACTTCTCACTCAATATTGATGGTTCTTGTATCAAGTATGATATTTACTCTTTCTTTCAGGAATCAAATGTTTAAGAATTGATTATGTGAAACCCATTTAATTACATGGGTTATTTTATGTTCAAGTCTAAATAATTTTTAATGTTCTATGCATGATAATGTTAATATTATGATGTGACGGGTGCGCCCTAAATTATATAGAGCATTTTGAATGTTAGAATGTGACGGGTGCATACATAATTATACAGTTCTCCAATGCCTTGGGTAAAGTGAATAATCTCGCTAGTAAAAGTGAAATGGTTTGTGAACATGGTTATAACATTGTTCACAAGTATGTGTGGTAGTTAACCACTAATACATGATGCTTCATTTTTTCTACATTTCCACATTTCGTTACTTTTATTAATTCTCCCTCTTATGTTCATGAGCCAATGCCTAAGTTATGATTATGCTCACCCCATGTTATATTGTTCTTATCTATCCTCTTACTGGGATTTTAGATCAATATTTTTTGATGTATATCCTCAAGTGACTATGTGTACTAATGAGATGTCAAGTGCCAATAAGAAGCTAGATAAGAAGGGATTGAATAAATGTTTATGTTTAATGTTTTAAATGTAACTCTTGGTCCTAGTTTTCCCAGGACACTAAACCTCAGGATCCTCATGGTGTAAAAAAATTATGTTGTTCATATTTATAATGATGTAATAGTACTGTACGAAATGGAGGGTCTCTATAGTTGGTATTAGAAGCATGGTTTAGTTATTTTGGGAATTAGGATTAGTGAACCCTAGATAAAACCTAGAGTATGAAACTAAGTACAAATATTCACACAAGAATATTTATATGGGGATCCCATATTTCATGAATTTAGTAAAATATTTAAAAATAAATATGTTTTTTATTCATGAATTGTTGGCTTATGTTTTGTTCTAACATTTTCTATTTAAGATAATGATGGGAACCATGACTAACTAGGCCAAAAACTCTTACAAGGGCCAATGCAATGATTTTTCGAATGACATCGCCAATGATCTGTAAGGTGGAGTTCAAAACATCATAGAGATGCTTACCCAACTATACTGGGTTATGAACAATAACCAGAATAATGGGGAATGTCCTCTTTCACCAATGAGGGAGAAACTAGCTATCAAATGTTTTATGTGGCAATGACCATTGATGTTTAGTGGATATTCCAATACACTAGTTGTGGAACAATGGGTCAAATCCATGGAGAAGATCTTTTCTGTGCTTCACTATTATGAGATGGAGAAAGTGACACTAGCCATTTATCTTCTAGAAGGAGAGGCCGATCAATGGCAGGATTTGAATAAGAACACCAAGCCAAGAGAAGAAATTGAAGAGATAGAATGGGAATACATTATGATAATGTTTCTTAATAATTATTTCCCTTGTACTCTTAATATGAAGATGGATGGAGAATTCATATATCTCAAGAAAAAAGAAGAATAATTTGTCACAACCTAGGAATCGAATTTGACGAGGCTTGCAAGGTAATATTTCGATTTTTTATCAACAATGATAGAAAAATTGATAGATTATTTAGTGGATTAAAACCACATCTTTGAACGGATCTTGCAATTACAGACTTTGGGAGTTACAAAGAATTTGCTTTATGTGATCTCAAAGTGGAGATGAGTTTAGAGAATGGTCTCATGGCTATTTTGAGAAGAAAGTAATGACGGAGTTTCAAGATAGGGGATATAATGATAATGGTGGGAGGAAAATAAATGAACCACATACCAAAAATGTGGGAAGTTACATCATGGGAACTGCCTCAAAGGGATGGGGAAATTCTTCTAGTTTGGAAAAGAAGGCCACCATGATCAATAGTGTTGAGAAGGCATAAAAATTAAGGAAAATGTAGTGGAAGAAATGAGAGAAACACCCATGGTTAAATGAAACAATTGTAGGGAGAAATGGTACTATTCAATCCAGTGTACTAAACCTACATCCTTCATGGATAATCAGTGTCAGTAGCCACCAAAGCCAAAGTATAAAGGGAACAATTATGCCATCACTACTGTAGAAGTGGAACAAGATAATTAAGTATTACAAGGTACACTTACTATTCAATCAAGAATGGAAAAAGTCTTATTTGATTTGGGTTCTAAGAATTCCTTTATATCTAGCATGTTTTTCAAGAACTATAGAATCGATTCCCCAAAACCATGAAGTTAAGATATATGTAAAAACACAAAGTGGTGCAATCACTGCAACCAAAGTGTTTTAATCTTCTTCTATTGGCGTATGTGGTGAGATTCTTCCTATCAATCTCCTAATACTTTACTTTGTGTAATTAGACACTATAAGGGGAATGGATTGGCTCTCGTTATATAGAGCACATATCAACTACTGTGAAATGGAAATATATTTTTGTATTCCGAACCATCCTATGCTCCTCTACAAATTAAAGGAAGATAATTAATCTCCTTTTAAAATTCCTTCAACGGTGTGGGTGTTGATTCCCTATGAAGAATCATACCTCACCCAAATGGTTGAGTTAGAGGAAAGTGTCAACCTTATGGAAATTCCCATCATGACAGAATATGTATATGTATTTCCTTAAGAGTTATTTGGACTCCCCCATATATCATGAAGTATAGTTCTCAATAGAACTCAATCCTGGAGCTAATCCTATCTCAAAGTTTCCCTATATAGGATGGATCCTATCGAAATGTAGGAGTTTAAGAATTAGCAAAAATAGAATTTAGACAAAGGATTTATACGCCCTAGTGCATCACCTTGGGGTGCACCAATGCTCTTCATGAACAAGAAGGATGGAACAATTTGGCTGTGTATCGATTATCAGGAACTCAACAATATCACTATAAAGAAAAAGTATCCTCTTACATGTATTGAAAACTTGTTCGATCGATTTAAGAAAATCTCAATACTTTTCAATAGTGGATATTCATTCTATATATCATCAACATAAGGTGAAAAGCAAAGATATTCAGAACATTGTTGTCTGTACAAGGTATGGGCACTATGAGTTTGTGGTGATTCCCTTCTAACATACTAATTCCCCTGTAATACTCATGGATTTGATGAATAGATTCTTTAGAAATTACCTCGACAAATTTTTGGTGGTGTTTATAGATGATATTCTCATCTACTCCAAGGGAATTGAGGAACATGATGAACATTTGAGACTTATGTTGGTGAAATTAAGAAATCATACATTGTATGAGATGTTCAGGAAGTGTGACATTATGATGAAGAAAGTCACATTTTTGGGATGTGTGATCACAAGTGAGGGAAATTCTGTGGACCCTTAAAAAACAAAGGCATTTGAGGAATGTCCCAGGCCCACTATTGTCACAGAAGTCTGTAGTTTTCTTCGGTTTTTTCGAAACTGTTGACATTTTTTGAGAAAATTCACAAGATTTTCAAGCCTGCTAACTAAGTTAACATGGAATGGGGTAACAAATGTGTTTATGGAAGGAGGCGAGGGAAGCTTCAAGGATCTAAAAAGAAGGTTGATCACTGCACCTATAATCACATTACTGAATAGTGGAGAAGGTTTTGTGATATACGGTGATGCTTTAATGAATGTTTTGTGTTGTGTACTCATGGAAAATGATAATGTGATAGCCTACACCTCAAGATAGTTAAAGATCCATGAGCAGAACTACCAAAAATATGATCTAGAGCTGGCAGCCGTGAGTTTTTCCTTGAAAATCTAGTGGCACTGCCTTTATGGTGAGAAGTGTGACCTATACACCGACCACAAGATCCTAATGTATATATTCACACAAAGGATCTCAACATGCATCAAAGTATATTTTTAGATCTAATCAAGGATTACGATTGCACTATTCACTATCTCCCTGGAAAGTTGAACAAGGTAGATGATTCTTTAAGAAGAAAAGAATTAGCTACTCTATCCATGTTACAAGTTGAGAAAACCCTATCTTCTTGTATATGCAAAGGATGGATTTGGAAATCATAAGGGTAGGGGATACATCCTACCATCCACAAATGCTTCCACAATCATACATCTAAGAGAAAGATTAAGGAGGAATAAAGGGATGATCTGGAGATACAAAAGATGGAGATTGCAGTAGAGGAAGGGAAGCTGCAAGAGTTCCATATCGACGATGACCATGTGATTCGGTTTGAAACGAGACATTGTGAGCCTTCATTACTCATGATAATGAAGTATCTATTAGAAAACGCACATAGCTCAACATTATCTATCCATCCTAGTAGCACCAAAATCTATTGTGATCTCCTAGAACACTTCAGGTGGGATAACATAAAGAAAGAGATTGCAAAATATATATCACAGTGCTTCGTATTTATGTAAGTTAAAGAAGAGAGACAAAAATCCATATGGGTGATGAAACCATTTCCTATAACCATGTGGAAATGGGATAATGACACTGTGGACTTTGTCACGGGTTTCCCGAAGACATCAAAGTGAAATAATTCGATATGGGTTGTGTTTGACTGACTCACCAATAATATCCATTTTATCAATATTTTAGATGATCTGTTTCTTGAACAACATGCAATGATATATGTGACGGAATTGGTGAGACTGCATGGTGTTCCACTCTTAGTTTTCTCTGACCGTGATCTATGGTTTACATCTAAATTCTAGCAGAGCCTTCAACATGCTTTTAGTACAGAATTAAATTTCATTACGGCCTATCACCACCAAATAGATGGCCAATATGAAAGGAATATTAAGAAATTTGATGACATGCTAAGAGAATGATCTTAGGAACTCAAAGGTGGATGGGATCAACATCTCCCATTAGTTGATTTCTAATACAAAAATAGCTTCTATTCAAGTATTCATATGGCTCCGTATGAAGTTCTGTATGGAAAGATATTTAGAACTCCTACCTATTGGGATGATGTTTGGGAAAGAAAGCTACTAGGACCCGATATTTTTTTAGAGATGGAAGAGAAGGTTCAAGTCATCCAGAAACACATCCAAGCATCTCAAAGTCAGCAAAAGATATATGCTGACAACCATCGAAGGGACCTCGAGTACGATGTTGGAAATAAATTCTTCCTTCAAATATCACCATGGAAGATAGTCATGCGATTGGGAAAGAAAGGGAATCTAACCCCAAGGTACATTGTCCCCTTTGAGATCCTTGATTGCATATGAGTAGTGGCCTATCAGCTTTCACTTCCACCGAATATGGATCAAGTTCATGATGTGTTTCACATATCACTCTTGAGGAGGTACATTCCTCATCCCTCACATGTACTAAACTCAGAGGTGGTGCAGATGGAAGATGATCTCTCTAATAAGGAGAATCCAGTAGTGATTCTGGACTGGAGAGATATGGTTCAACGCAACAAGACAACCCATCTTTTGAGATTGTTTTGGATGAACCATAATTTTTAAGAAGAAACTTAGAAACCAGAGGAGGCGATGAAGGAGAAGTACCCTCACCTATTTCTGTAAAACGACATTTTGGGGGAAAAATTTCATACGGGGGGGGGGGATGTAATGACCCAATATTTTATCAATAGAAATACCTTATTATAATTACGCCTTTTAGTATAATAACATTAGTAAGAAATAAAATATCATGATACTAAATACTATGTGATCACTAAAAATAATTTTTCCAATTCTATGTCTTGAATTTCTAAAAGCGATCATCTACATTTTTGTTCATTAATTTATTTTGAGTCTGATGGAACAAACGTGTTTTTTTAGTGAATAGTAACATACCCTTATGAATAGTAATATTAATCTTAATATTACCCTAATTAATAGTAAATTTTATTATGAGTTTATTTTATTATGGATTAAAGATAATGACATCTTGATTAATTTTTCAATGTAATATAAAAACAATTCTAGTTTTAAAATTGTTAATTTTTGAATTAAGTATGATTTTAGCTAAAAATTTAATAAATACTATTTATAAAATTATTTTTAGAAAATGGAGTTCATTTTTTAATTCTACACATCAAAAAATAGTTAGGGTGAATTTTTGATATTTTTCTGAAACAGTTGAATTTTCGGTTTATAGTAAAAAAACATTTTAGAGTTTCGGTGTGTTTAATGGCATCATTAATGATTTAATAATGAATTAATAATTCTGCTCAACTTTATTGTAGTAAAATAATATGTTAGGTGTTCCAAGTGGATAATACCATGGGAAAATACCATGGGAAACCCCATGGTATTTCAAATACTACTAATGAGGTGTCCCTAAAAAATTATTAAAATATTCCCTCAATTTTTCTATAAATACCAATACATTACAACATTTAATTCATTTAAAATTCCTACTCAATGAAGATATGGCCTTCTTACCTCCCTAGTAGTTATATCATGTTTTCCTCAAGCACCCAAGGTCGATACATTCATGTCTTTGGAGTTACTCTACAAGGTAAGAGAATTCTCTCCTTCATTTTTTTCTATATAAGTTCTCTATTATGTGGTTTTACTTTCAAGTATCCATACCATGTTCTTATTTTCATTTTATCATTTATCTATAATGTATTATGATTAATTTCTAGATGGGTGAACCGTTTCCACTATCTATTTAATGTTTTCTAAAACCATGATGCATAACCGTTAGAGTGCCGAATTTTCATAAGGAATTTCTCAACTTTTCTTCAAGTTCCATTCTCTTCTTTTTCATTCCTCACATTCTCTTTATCCAAGAAGAATTAAATATCCATAAATATGGTATATTATATATTTTATCATGTTCATGGAAAATTCATCATCATTCTTCTTATCCACTCTTACTTTTTCAAGGAATAAAAACATTGTCCATGATGCGTCGAATTACCGACATCATAGACATTGTGATTTCAATTTTCTTTAATTCATTAAGATATGGTAATAAAACCATTTTAATGGTTGAAACAGATTATATTATTTTTATTATATCTTATTCAATGTTATTTAACTATCTTATGTATGTATTACTAAATTATTAAACAAAACAATTTTGATGTGGTCGAAAAATATGTCAAATTAACTCAAATGATCATCATTAAATTTTAACTAATGATTCAATCGTAAGGTATATAAAATAATTAAATATAAGATCATATGAACTTATAGAATATAATTAATAACTTTTAATATCAGTTCTGGATTTTTATCCGTGTTGTACATGAACATCCATTTATGAATACAGGTGAACCATTCAAGAAAACCATAAAAACAAACATTCCAAAAAAAGTATTTGAACTCTATAACTCCTGAAAAGGATCATAAAATATCCTAATTAAACCATAATGAATCAATTATAAGTATAAAATGTTTTGTAATTGTTAATTAATGAAAATAATGTGGTTATACATGACTTTAAAGTAAAGAAATCTTTTGGATACATGGTAAGGGGAAATTATCAAACCCAACGTTCTTTCTTCGAGTTCTCCCTCTTTCACTTCATTTTTGGTATGGTTACTCATTAAAAATCATTTTCCATAATTATCTTTTCTATTCTGTGATATACATGTTATGTACTTGATGTTATAAAAAATCCAATGTTTTCCAAAATAACTATTCTTTCAAGAACATATCTTTTACATCTCACTCAATGTTGATGCTTCTTGTATCAAGTATGATACTTACTCTTTATTTTGGGAAAAAATGTTTACAAATGTACAATGTGAAACCCATTTAATTAGATGTGTTTTTATGTACATTTTTCAATTATTTTTAATGTGACATGCATGGTAATGTTATTATTATGATTTGACAGGTGCGACCAGAATCATATAGAGAAAAATGAATGTTTGAATGTGACAGGTGTGCCTGGAATTATACATCACTTAAATGCATTGGGTAAAGTGATGAATGTCATGATTAAAAGTGAAATTATGTGTGAACATGAATCTAGCATTGTTCATAAGTATGTGTGGTAGTTAACCACTATGACATGATGTTTCATTTTTATGCATTTCCACATTTCATGTATTTTATTAATGCTTTCTCTTATGTTCATGAGCTTATGCCTAAGTTATGATTATTCCCACCACATGTTATGTTGTTCTTATCTATCCTTTTACTGGGATTTTAAATCACCCCTTTTTGGGTAATATCCTCACGTGACTACATGTAATAAGGAGAGGTCAAGTGCAGATAAGAAGCTAGAGAAGAAGGAATTGAAGTATTGTTTATGTTTATTATTGCAAATATAATTTTTGGTCCTAGTTTTCCTAAGACACTAAACCTTTGTATCCTCATGGTGTAATACTATTATGTTTTTCATATTTTTAATGATGTAATAGTAATGCAAGAAAGGTACAGTCACTATATGGTTTCTCTTCAAAGAAGTTATAGAAGAAACAACGCTGAATATAAAAATTTAAATATTTATGTTTACCTTGGAATGATATATTTTCCCCCTGAATTCTGTAAACAATATTCCCTAAAAAATGGCATTACTATACAAAATAGTATTAATTTGGAGTAAATTTCTCCCATGAATTTGGATGAACATAATGATTCTAATTTTTTCTTTAGGGGAAAAGTATATACCATTATTTAGATTAAAATTCATTATTTTTATTATCCTAAATTTGATTTTAACTATATGAGATGTGTTACAAGAAGACCCCAAACATGAAATAGCATAGATTATTTGGAAATCCCTCTCTTCTCAATTTAAATTATGAGAAAACGGGATTTTTGAACATAGAGAAGTTGATATTATCTTCTGTTATTATCATCAAAACTACTACATGATAATGATGTTACTATACGGATACAAGGAATACTATAAGTTGACAAAATGGTTTTGTAACACATAAATAATGATGTTAAATGTCACATAAAATTTTCTAAATGATTAGATCATTAAGAATAATTTTTTGAGAGGAAGTATATTGTTTCTAAAAAATAAATGAATTCATAAGTAGTTTAAGATGAAGTTGATTTATCTTCTATTTATATTTATGAATATAATCATTTTTCAACAAATATAAGGATATTAAATTCAGTGCATATTCATCATATTATTATAGATCATAGAAAACTTATAAAAATACAAGAACATTGAAGACATCAATTGATACCATGTTATTTTCATAGGGTAAACCAAAGGATGAAAAAGGTTATTTGGAGTATCAAAATTTGTGAAATAATAATAATTTGTTGTTGGATATGATATAGAAGAATGACTATTAGGGGTTTCTATTCAAACCATGTAATAAGAATTTCATTTCAAAAAAATTGGATGTTTCCTAATAAGGTGAATAATAAAGAATAGATGATGTGGAATTGGAAATGAAAATGTGATAATTATTTTAATGAATTGAAGAAATTGAATTCAATGAAATTATCACATCAGGATCTAGGATTCATACCACTATAAATTTTTATTTTTATGCTGGAGAAAAGGAAATAGAAGGTCTTTAAAGTGGGTTTCAAGTTATACTTTCTTAATGAAATATTTTAAGAGGAATTTTATAAAGAGAAACAATATGGATTATTTCATAGGGAAAATTAAGGATATGTTTTTTAGAAGAAGAAAAATTATATGGTTTATATTTATCCTAGAGTTATTAGAATTTTAATATTTATTCTTATGTGAAGTGTCCAATATTCAATAATAAATGATTAGAAAAAAACCTATATATCAAGGAACAAAAGGCTATATCATTTATTTCTATTATCAATGTATATGAGATTAACTTTGATGGAAACAAATAAGATTATTATTGGGAAGTTTAATTGAATATATAGAGGATGTTGGATATGTACACACTTAGTTATATAAAGTGTTTCATGGGTTTGAAAATATCCCAAGAGGGGAATCATGTTTTTAATCATAACAAAAACATACTCAACAACATATTGAAAATTTTGGGATATAAGAGTCGAAATCGAGTTCTACCAAAATTTTAGTGGGATGTAATATATAAAAAGATCAATATGGGGGAGATTTTGATTAATGTATGTTTATAAATCTAATTTGTAGTGTAATACACATTTAAAAATTATAACAGAATCTTATGTATGACTTCACACAATAAATTGTATTCTAGAGTTCATCGAATGAATCAAATTTTATTTCAGTAGAGAGAATATTCATTTAAACCAAATGAAAAATTAATTATGGGATAAAATGTAATAAAAATGGAGGAAATCTTTTATTTGGAGATACCCATATAGATTTGGTTGTAAATGTTGATTATATAAGGTATGCATCAATTTGTATTTTATTTTTAATAGAAAATTGTGTTCCATGGAACAAAAAGAATCATAGTTCAATGACCCTGAGTACTAATAATGTGAATTATGATGCTATAAATCATGAAATAACCTAATTGAGGTGGATGGATACTCAATTGGATAGTTAGAATGTTAATGTGATTTTTATTCTGATCACTGGTCATGATAAGAAAATTGTAATAAATCTATGTATAATTACTCTTTTTTGATCAGGTAAAACATTAGACTATTTTAAAGAATATTATCTAATTTTGGAGTAGTGTAAATTAAAAATCATAATTTGTTGGGAGGTAAAGTTGTGATATGTTAAAATAATTAAATAAAATATTTCCCATGTACACAAATTTTTAGAATTAATATAACAAATCCAGAATAGTTCCTCAGATGGAAAAAATGATAATACTATTAAATTTAGAGATTGGGTTTTTCTCTAGGCTTGAGATAAGTCTTTTCTAGGTAGGATGATTTTATTGAGTAATTTGGTTGGAGGATTAAATCAATTAAATTAATTTATCAATTTAATATTCATTTAATCACCAATCAATAACGACACATCCCTTATAAACTCATATTTGGGGAATTACTTAGGGTTATCTATATAATCCAATAGTATTTAGAGGATAGATAGAAATATGGTGGAGAGAACATTGGTAGATGATAATGATCTTATAGATCATGGATATGATTTCTAATGGTCTCTTCATTATCGATGAAGTTCTTAGATAGGGCCAATAGAAATAATGAAAAAATATCTTTAACATGAATCAATTCATCCAGTGGTAGGGCATTGTATTTCATTGATTAATCCAATTATATGGTTTTTGATGAGTCTATGTTGTTTCCCTATGAATTACGTCTTGTATAGTTATTTTTTGGGTTCTATTTCAATTATTTTCCCTTTTGAGGTCTTGGAATTTGAGATATATTATTTTTGTTCTTTTATTTGAAAATCCACCCTATTCAAAGGATAATGACAGAAATGGAAAAATGAACATAGATATCAATAGAATGTTTCTTTAATTTATGTGTTCATATATATTTTTTCATCAATGTTCTTTAATATTATTTTAGTTGGCTAATGATTCGATGATCCTCAAGAGGACCAATCATTTTCCATTCATTAATTGGGCCGAACAAACCATGGTCATGGGTTTTTTTTGTTTGGGAGACAAGAAAGGTGTGTGGTGGCGATTAAAGGAACCTGATGATGGTTTGGATGATTGTAGATATATGAGTTAAATTGAGTTTATTTCTATTTTGGTGTGATGATTGATGTTTTTGAGACATTTTTTTCTGGAATTAATCCACCTATGATGTTGGTGATCTAGTTTTGTTTTGGACAATGGGGTCCCATGATTTGGATAGTGAATAATATTTTTGAAGAATTATATGTCAAATTTATGATTAATGGATAGCTAGAATAATACCACCAGAGACATTGTGGGATCTTTCAACCTCAATTCATGTGTTTTGGTGTGATTCATGAATGAACTGAAGGTAATGTAAATGTGAGAATGATGTGGGAAAATAATGGGATTTCTATGAAATTCCACCATATGTGGTGTGTAATATGGAAGATCACACAACATTTTTATCCATATATAGGGATTCTGCAGTTACATATTGACTTAAATATCAAATGTCATGTGCAAATCCCACACACAACGTGACACTTAGCTATCTTACTTGGCATGTATAGGGGGATCACACCTAAGAGGAAATAAATCACTAAACGATGTGTTAAATGGAACAAACCTCTTGTAATTTGTAATGTTCATGGGTTAATGAAGAAACATATTGAGTGATGGACCAACCCATACATTCTATGTGTGATGTGGAGTGAATCCTATTAACATATTAAAGTGAACAGGTATGAGAAGATGACGCATCAAATGAGACATGAAAACATCTAAATGCCCTGTAATTTAACAATACACCTTGTATCATTATAGAGAGATATTTTATGATATGGAAGGAAACTGGTAGTTCTAGACTCAATGATACATGTCGTTCACCCCATGGGACACTCCAAGTACAAATTTTAGGGTAGTTTATACACCTTGTTCTCCTTAGACCAGCTTCAGTATAAGCATGTGTGAGTTCCCTAAAACTCTATTATTGTGGGTTAATTCCCCTAGTCTATACTTAAGAGGGTATAGTTGGTATTTGTTCATGAGAAAAGGATAAGATATCCCCTCTACGGGTTAGTTCCAAATACATCAAGTATCCCTCCATATGTCCTGAGGTGTTATCATCTATCATTCATCCATAAGTTGTGGAAGATATACTATTTATATCATTATGAGAGTATGATCCCATGAAAATTGGATAATCTATATAGGATTTAGTATCCCCCATAGGCCATGGGTGTGTTACCCTATTAGTGAATTAACATTTGTTTCATTCTTGTGAGGTTTAGAATGATTTATTTGGTATCATAGGAGATCCCTCTTAGTTTACTTCATGGTTTATCATTGTAATACCTTATTATTGTTTCATTTTTAATGAGTTCCATTATCATAGATATACACTATGAGTGAGTTCTACTAAAGGAATATTACCTTTATGCCTCTAGTAGAATCATTGGATCATAGTGAGGTTGTGACCTCACCCTGAGACATAGAGTATTACTTTGTAAATATCTACATTATCATTTTTTATTCCCATGAAATTCTTTTATACCAATGTCCCTATTTGATGATCTATTTTTAGTGGTTTAGGGGTGTCCTACTGGGTACGTTTATACAAACTATTGTATGGGATCTTTCCAAACATGTTGTGTCTAAAGATGATGATAGGTCATTCAATGGATTACTTGGAGGACTTTGAGTATGTAGAGCATATTTTTTTATAGAAGTTCCATGAATTATTCTAAGAGTTAGAGTCTAGATATAATCCCCCTTTATAATAAAAATGTACTCTTTTTTACCTATAGTGGGATTTAATTTAGCCAGTTTTTCATTTTTTGTCCTGTATGTGTCAATATGACGTGGGAGATATATTATGAATGTATTTACAATATCATTTGTATACCTATTCCACATTATACTGGTGTAAGTATAAGTGTTCATTTGTAATGGTACCTTAGGATATGACCTCCCATCTTTGTGTTATGTATAATCAATGATAGTAATCGGACCCTAGTGTATTGGAGGGAGAATAGGGTTTCCATTATAAACAATCCATTGGATGGGTATACCTTAGAGGGTTGGGCCTAGATAAAGTGGTATCAAAGTTGGACATCTTAGGACTGGTGTTTGGAGATAGTCTAACTATGAGGTTTGGTTTGGGATCTAGAGAAATAGTGTTAAAGTGTCGCGAGTTCATAAATCTGTCTAGGGATCCAAAAAATAGTAAATTGGATAACATATCTATTCACCAAGACTCTAATAACCTTCTTTTTGACTCAATACATGTAGGATCTAGTTGTGGGTGAAAACATATGTACATGCTTGATATTGGAATGGGTTTTGGATTCCATTTTCTTCTTTAGTTAGATCCCAGAATATTCTTTTTTTTCACCATAGTGTGTATTAGATATTAGTGGATTCCACTATGATGACATCCCACATGTACTTTATAGTAGGATCATGATTGTGATCCACTTAACAATTACGTTTTAGGCTAGGTGGTAGTAAAGGAGGTTTCTTTTCTGGTTGGATACTAATTAATGTCTCCACTCATTAGGAAACATTGTATCCACCTTCAATAGTTCATGTTGATACACCTCATCTGGCCGAGAATTAGTTGTTCATGACATTAATGATAGATGACACACTCATGCTGATTTCACTCCATCTGTTTTATAGAAAAAGACTATCTAGTATTTGTGGAGGGACATACCCCCTCCTAACAAGGTATGGGGTACGATCGAGTGTTTGGAGTTAGTGTAATTCCTTGTTAGGAACCCACATGATGGTGGTATGATGGTTATAAATTATCTATGATGAAAAAAGGTGTTTGTGGATACATATGTCAGTCATGTTTGATGTTAATTATAGAATGAAAACAAGAGGGAAAATTCCACCATTGAGAAGATTTCTCTTGCCAAATGATTTAATGGCCCATGGTCGAGTTAGTGCATGCCAACATAGATAATGTTGAGATGTGATAGATTCATTACTCTGAATTGTATGTATGAGACAATTTTTAATGTGTATGGCATCAAAGTGACTTCTGGTTATGGAAAATAGGCAGGGAAGGTGAAGGATATGATTACATATTATGGGTTTCTAACCCAGGGAATCTAGGCGTGTTTCAATGAATAAACTTTTTTTCTATACATTATCTCTATTATTAGTACATAATAATAAGACACGTTTCCCTTAACACATCCATTGATTGAGACTTAGAGATGCTAGTGAAGAATCATTTCTAGACCATTAAATTTGGAGAACCATATTGGGAAATAATAGGTGATAACGCACTTAATGACAGTGTAACGTAGATCGAGTAAGAGAGATCTTAAAAATTAACCCATCCATATAAACAGTGAGGTCCAATAATGTTTTCCTTATTATGAACTTGTTGTCTACTATACATGCCCAGTTGATTTTTACCAGTATAGGTTGCATTGTATCCATGTTGGTGGGATCAATTATCATTATTCAGTGAGAAGTGATATTAGTAAATGATGGATGAGTTCATTTGGAAGATGATACAACTGATTCCCTACTAGTTGGCTAGTACAACCCTTTGAGTAGCAGAATCTAGGAGACTTCAATTCCTTATGATGGTGTAGAAATGTGATGGAATATTTCATGAAGAGGTTCTAGGCATCAATCTCTATTGAGATATTAAAAAATATATAGAATTTCTCCAATGAATTACCTAGTAAAAGTGCTAGAATAGGGTATTAACCTAAGAGTTGTATGATTTTAGGGTTAAATTATATAATCTTGTGAGTAGTGGGCCTTTGTAGAAACTGTGTGTTACATTGGGTAGCCCCAATTTTTTTCTAGTTAGGTGAATTCGATCTTGACTTTATACCAAGATTATATAATCCTAAACTAAGTAAATTTGGGTAAAATTTTTTTATCACCAAGAATTAATGACATCATTTAAGAACTTTTAGGGGCCATGTGGTTGTCAAATTTTGACCTCAGGATGGTTTATCACCATATCCATGATCGAATGGATGATATAGTAAAAGTAGATTTCAAGAGACAATTTGGTTATATTGAGTTATTATTGATACCTTTTGGCAATTTTCATTCTCTAGAATTGTATATGGGACTATTTCAATGATCTATCAACCCTTAGTGGGCCTGTTAATGGTAGTATTCATTAATGACATCCTTCTATAATCACCATTATAGGTGGATCATGTGAGTCACCTAAGGATGGTTCTCGAAAAACACTAAGAGTGCTAGAATTATGGTATTCTATGGAAGTGTTATTTCAGGATTCGAGATATCCACTTAATAGGATATGCCTTCTCAGACCTAGGATTAATATTGGACCAAGTAATGTAAGAGGAAATGTTTTATTGCAATCCATCCAAGAGTGTGACTACGGTGTAGAGCATCCTTTGGTTGGTATGCTTCTACAATAGACTTTTTTTGAATAATCTAGGATATGGGAACCTTTGATATATTTAACCTACATGGGAATCATTTCATACGGGAAGTGAGATATCAATAGACATTCTAAGAGATATAATGGTTATGGATGAGGAACTCATATTGAGTCATACAACAGAGTGTGTTGAGTACATGGTGTTTTTTAATTCCTCAGGATATTGTCTTGGATATGTTCTAATTTAGAGATAGAAATTTATTTCTTATGGGTCTTGGAAAATAATATGCTAAGGGTAGTAATACATGACACATGACATAGAGTTTTCAGTATAAGTTTTTAACCAAGGGTCTAGGAGAAACAATATCAATAACGATATTCTATGATTAGATAGATGCAAGACTCAATCCAAATAGAATATTAAAGGTATGTTAGATATCATTAGTTTTTGGAAAATATAAAAAGGTTTTGTCCAGAATGTGATTGTATGGGTTGAGACACTTTCATTCTATCATAGAAGTACATCCATGAGAGGTGAGGATATACCAAAATCATTTATCATTGTTTTCAGAATCCTGTGAAATAATAGTTGGTTCCTAAATTTATCTATCAATTCCATACTACTTCTATGTGATGGATGAGGTCCTATGATGGTAGTATAAGGATGATGTTTTCTCCATGGTTTTTAATGATATTTTGATGACCAATAAAATGTCAAGGTGCTATTTTAGTGATCATAGAATGAATAACGAAGTCTTTCCACTTCATATCCATTCAAGAGTAGTTCTTAATGGATTTTTTGGGACAAATATTAATATTAAAGGTATTCAACCTTTATAATGATTAATTGATGACCGTTTCCGAACATGAGGACCACATCATAACATGATTACAGAAAAGGTTACGGGAGTTCGTGGGATTCAGTTGTAGTCTATGATGTAATTTCTTCACCCATATAAAGATGAATATAAAAATAAGACCATTTAGGTTCATGATAACATTATAATATACATAGATTTTTTAATATTTTTTTTAATTAATATAATATTTTTGATATTTTTCATTTCACATAAAATAGAATATAGCATTTTTATACGAAATTACTAAGTTTGGATTGGATCATATGCACCACAAGGTAAATATTGTGGAAAAACATTATATTGGAATGTAGTACATGAAATATTTGGTTTTTTTTATGTTACAGACATGAAGAGTTATTTTTATGGCATACATTACATGGAAGACCGAGTTTTACCAAACTACAATATACTGTTTATATTGTTATTAAAAAATTATTATAGTCACAACATAGTCGTTTGAATGGAAATTAAAAATAAGATTACCTAAATTATGAAAATAATATATAAAAATATATATCAGAATCCTTTTATTATCAATTATCAAGAAATCAAAGTAATAAGTATATTTAAATAATGAAATTCAATTTCAATAAAAACTATATTTCTATGTAAAAAAACCATTTTAACTCAATAAGTTAAACAAAATACTATTGATGATTTTTTTATTAAAATTTATATATTAGATACTAAATATTTTTTCCCAGTCATCATATATATTTTATATTCATAAGAGAGAAATAAATCCAATTTTTTGAATAAAAAGATGTTTTTTTCAAAAGGGTAGTTATATCACCTTTTAATGGGAAACCAAGATTCAATATAATGTTTTTCACTCTTATAATCATTACATCAAAAAATAAAATTCATCTTGGAAATGTTAATATCAAAATTTACATTGGGAAAACTTTTGGTAAATTTTTTAAGATATTTCATCTTTTGATGAATAATGAAAAATATTTAATTGTAATTGAAAAAAACTTTTACATCTAAGTTGTTTATAAAGTTAAATTTTATTTCAAGATGGTTTTTTAGTTTAATTAGTAAAATTGTAAAAAATTTAATTCAATTTAGTTCATTTGAAGCAATTTAATATTGAATTTTAATATACAAATGTTTCATTCTTTTGAAACTTTTCACTTTAAAAACTCATTGTCTCATCCCATCTGTGGGATTAATTTGAAACTTATATCTACCACATATAAAATTGTAATTTTGAAAAATGGATTCCATATTTATAATAATAAGATCCAAATTTATTAAATAGGGTTATTTTATTTTTGGCCATTATGAATAATAAATTTAGTAATTTTTATTACCACGGTTAAGTGTAAATTCGGTAGAAATGTTAAATATAATAATTTAAATATTATAAAACTACTATAAAACATTTTAAATGTTATTTGATGAATATAATTCTCTTATTAACACCTAATTATCTATATTTTATTATTTAATGGACACTTTTCTAAGAAAATGACTTATATATTATTAAAATCAAATAGAGTGTAAAAATGTCACACTATTACATTTAATAATAATAATATTTTTAAAATGGAAAAAATATAATATATTCTCACATATATATATTATTATAAAATATAAATTGGTTTTATTCATCATAGAAATTTATTTTTAAATTTTAGTTAAGAAATAATTATTATAAATAATTACACACTAATGATGCAATAATTATTCAATTAATGAAACAATCAACTATATGATATTAGAAATATTGAAATAAATATAATTTGAATTAACTAAGGTAATAAAAAATTTATTTATTATTATGCTATATTATGGATTTCTTAAATTATTTTTCTAATATATATCTCATTTTCATGTGTTTCTTGATGTCAATGAAATGAATTGTGTCAAATCGACACTTATGATATTTTATGAAAATAATATTCTATTAAATTATTTAGAAATCAGAAGAATATTAAATAACTAAAAATGGGATTATATATAGACTAAAATATCATAAATTGTATGATTATTTACCAACTAACACTTTATAAGTAAAAATAATATCATTCTTAAATTATAAAATTTGTAATTGTTCTTAGAATTAAAATGGTTTAGCTAAGGGTTAATCAAAATCATAAGTTTTAAAATAAAACAAACAATGTAAAAATATATAGTTTGACGATATTAAAAAAATATAATATCTTATATTCTGATTAATTTTTTTGGAGGTATTTCAATTGACATTTTATTTATTATATATTAATATTTTGATAACATTTTTGAGTACCTCTCCTCTCTTATATAAAAGGACACCACTTAATTTAAATTCTTCACTATTTAAAACAAATATGTTTAAACTTAAACATGTCCCAATATCCTACGAAATCCCAAAATATACCCTTCAATCATTTCTGTTTGCATATATCCAACAAACATAGTCCTTTGTTGATTCCAGATGGAAATTTTTAAAAATGAGGTAACATTCATCAACAAAATGTTTTGTAAAATTTCTTCCTTGAACCCCATAAAATATGATTACTTAATGTTTATATAATAAAATAATTATATTTAATATCTTGTTATATTATTATGAGAATGTTATGACCTACAACTTCACACACACTTGTAAAATGGGATACACATTAATCATTGATGTGTTTGGAAGACTACCACCTCACGAACAGATGTTGTTCGTTATTCCATTACCAACATCAATGCTTTAGAATAATGATGTATTTATATTTTATATATTTTATATATTTTTTTATATTTTTTATTCAATAATTGTTATATCACACATACCTTCATACTTCCCATTTTTTGAGAATATGATAACGTCGTCCGTGTGTATGGCAGACTACCACATCAAGAAGCGATGTGATTCTTTTTCATTTTTCATAAAATGTATTAAGGATAGTTTTAATAAAAATATTTTATATATAAGAAATAAAAAATTTTCTATAATGTTAAATTATCACAAAAGTTTTTGTCATTTTATATGAAAAGGAAATTGAAATAATGTTCATGCATATGTACAACCTACAGTTTCTATGAGTGGTGTGTTATTTTCTACATATATATTTTATAAAGATCCATAAAAACATATAAAATTAATATATATGAGATATATATAAATTTTATTATTTTTTAGATGATTAAATCATGATCTAGTTATATGGGCCAATAATAATATGTGAAAACATTCATGTGAAACAAAGGGGTTATTACCCAAAACAATACATAAACTTTGGATTGTTAATAAGAGAGTAATATATAGACACAAGTAAATAATATATGTTATTATATATATGAACTTGTTTATATTGTAGATTAATAATTATTTTTTCTATTATATAAGTGGTTTTAATGTGTATGATGTATGTTAAGACTTATGGCACCAGGATTTATAGTATCACTTTTATTTCTGCGAGACTTATGACATATTAACCACTAGTTTCTTTTGAATGGGGTATATAATTACCTTGAATATATATTTTGATGCATATAATTAAATTTATCAGTATATACACATCCATTTGATGATATATATTTCTTTGGGTTTATATTTCAAAACTTACCAAGTTGGTAAGGTAATTTCGTCTTAATTTTCCTTCTTTGAGACACATGTCATGTTATAAACCAATATACTTTTATTAGGTGTATATATTTACCTTTTAAATTTTTATAATGAGCCTAATTATTTTTTTGATATGCTATGTTTCATTTTATGTTATTATCGATTCATTTGTAAATTTTATGTATTCAAAAACCATAATTTTAAAAAATAAATTTAAAAAATGTTTTTAAATGTCATATTTAAGAATTTTCATGGAAAATAATTTCAATGAAGTTTAAAATGGATTCAAAATATTCCTTTACAATTTTTCAACGATATTTTCAATTAAAAAGGTTTTTTAAATTTTATTGGATTTGAAAATCATTTTCCAAAGGGGTAATGATATTTTCCTCAAGAAATGTTTTAAAAATGATCTTTCAAAATTATTTTCAATCTAAGATTCCATAAATTGGTGTTACTAATTAATTACTAAGAATATCATACAAGGATTCCCTTAAAATCTTTTCACTAAATGGTTTTTGTTTTGATGGAATGATTTATATGAATACCATTAAATTTCAATGAGATGTGCTATGATGAAATCATTACCAAATCCATTTCTATTAATGATTTCAGATGTGAAAAATAATTTATGATATTTTGGAATATATATATATATATATATTCATTATGTGATTGGTGGGACATATATCTACCTCAAATGAATTATGTAATAATAAATTTTATATGAGATCAAAGGTTAAATGAGAGGTCATCCTAATCCTGAAACAAGGGGGTACATTGGAGGTAATCATAATCCCATAAGAAGAGGGTATACAAGAGGTTATCCTAAGACTAAAATAATAGTGTACAAATTATTTCATCTCATGCCAACAATAAGATGTTACATATGATGTTGTCCAAATTACGCAATAGGAGGGTAGAAAGAAGGACATTCTAAGCCTAAAAAATGAGGGTGTACTAGAGGTCATACCAATCCCACAACAAGAGAGTACACGAGAGGTCATTATAATCCCAAAACAAGAGGGTACATGGGAGGTCATTCTTATTTTAAAACAAGAGGGTAAATGAGTGGTAATCATAAGCCTGAAACTAGAAGGTACACGGGGTTCATACCAAGATCAATGCCGGTATATGAGTGACTATCTCAAGCCTAACATGTTATGAATGTATTGTTATGTATAACTTACATTATATTTTATAAAGATATTTTTATTCAAAAAATTAAAATTATTATTCCATTATTATACTCTCATGGATCATGTTCTTTAGTTATCATATTATTCATGTCTTATGATATTTCAATCTTTATTCCACAACTCTTCTAAATTTACTTTGAAATATAGGGTATAGTCATAAAATGTTTTTCTTATATTTTATTAATCTTATATATATATATTATTCACATTTATCTTCATTTTTTAACCATACTGAGCATCTGAGATCACCATTATTTATGTTTATTTTCCTGAGAATGAAAAGAAATGTATAAAGTATTATATACGAAAAAGGGTTCAAGTTATAATTAAATAGGTGGTAGATGATAATGATGTATTATGAACCAATTTGTTTATATTTACTTTTTTCCAATGCTAGTAAACTAAAATAGTAATTGGCCACGTGTTTTTGTAATGCCAGAAATATTTTGAAAACAATTTCACTGTCTAGGTACGTTGAATATCTGTCTCTCTATTTGGTATTAGAACGAAGGGTTAGTCATCCTTTGGAATCTAGAATGACAAATCATTAGTGAGGTCCCTAGGGATATTTATATGTATGCGTATAGTGATATATATAAAGATAAGACTATGGTTTTAAATATTTGATTATATGTATCATGATTTATACATCCAATAAGTTATTTTCCATGATTTTTTGTTATTATTTTATGATAGTTTTTTTTATCACATTATGTTTTTTGGTCTTAGTCAATTGTGTGAACTAATAGAAATAAGCTTAATGTTGAATGTTTTTTATGGGGAAAGTGTGGGAATTATGAAAATTAAATTCTTAATTTGAAATATCATGAAGAGAATTAGGATGGTTGTATAAGTATTGGTTATATTACTAAGGAAATGGAGACCACAAATTACTTGGGAAATGTATGGGTTTTTCTAATAGTATTGTTTAAATAAATCGTAAGAAGCATTATTTGATTGAGTTTGAGGAACCTTAATCCATGATTCATATTTCATATTATAGGAAATAATACAATGATGAAGTTAGAGTAATGGTTATAGAATAAATTTGAATGATTTAAGTTTATAGGTTTTGGAATTAAATGATTATGTCTTTTGAATCACGAGATATGTATGTATTTTCATTATATGTTTTTTCCATGGATTTAAAAGTTTCTGGTGAATGCTACTAATGAATTAGAAAAGTGATCTAATTTAATGGTGATATTTATTGGAAATTAAATATTAAGGGAAAGATAACCCTTAATAAAATTATATTATTGAGATAATTATTCTTACCAAAACAGACGTTGGATATGAATATGCAATCAGGACAGTACTGATTACCATGGAACATATTAAGGATTTGTTGAAAAATTGATTTATGATATCATGGATAGAGTTGACCACATTATCATACATAATGAATATATAAACTAATACTTGGAATAATAAAGAAATCATGTTTTCAATATGGATTTATGGTAATTGTCAAGTTTCAAGAGAATACATGATGAAGGTATTCCCTTGTTATCCATGTGACAAAAAAAGAGTTACTTTATGATATACCGGGGATTCAATCTACTTTTTTTTGAGATATTTAGTGACATTATTTAGAAATATTTGTAATTTAATAATTTAGAGAGATTACAAGGTTAACCAATTATGGAATGATTTATGTTAAACATCAAATTAAATTTTAGAGATTAAATTATTATCTAAATATATGAGGATTTATGCATATCAAATAACATGTGCTATGTTTTTTATTTTGATAATGATAATTGGAATATCCTATAAATATATTAATAAGTATCATTATTTGATAACACATAATAACACAAAATACACCTTCATTAGATAGAAAAATAGATTTAGTGTAAATTGATCAATGCATGAAAAAAGGCGAGGTTGTCTTGAAATCATTTAAGTTTATATTCTCATGAAAATTATGCAACATTAGTAAAAGGCTCTCAAAATAAAAAAAATGTGTTATCATCAATTTTGATGATATAAATGAACTTTTTTAAGCCTCTTTTCCTTATTGACTTTTGATGGTCAACATTCTCATAACCGTGTCCTCTATCACACTCCATCAGAACATGATAGTTAGATTTCTCTTCCATGTACGTGTTTTCAATTTCAACCTATGTTATCTTATGTGGAAACCATGTTATGAGTTAATTTTGGAAAATGCTAGGTTTCTATCAATTCATTTTAAAGAAAATTTTAGTATTCATTTTTTTGTGATGTGGGTTTCTATGATAAGAACTTTCATATATTAAAACATTTATATTATAGATGAATTTTGATGGAGAAATTCATTTTAAAGTTTTTATAATGTAACGACCTAATATTTTGTTCTTTTTGTGAAATAATTTAATATTTTTGAAAATTTTCATATCCTACAACACTTAATATAGCTTTTATTCTATGAAATAACTGGATTTTTCATTAATTATATGCACCTCGAAGTCAAGATTGTGATATATTCAACACTGAAACTAGATTTAGGAACACATAAAACTATGGTTGTCTTATGTTTCACACAATGATGCTTTATTTATATAGCTATTATTACACGGTGGACTGAGTTTTACCAAAATACAATATATTATTAATATTTTTATTAAAAGAGTTGTTATAGTCGCTACCGAGCCGTTGGAATATAAATTAAAAATAATATTAAATAAATTATCAAAATATGATTTATAAATTTATATAAAATTAATCCTTTGGTTATCAATTATCTCTCAATGAATGTAAGAAATATTTAAAAATAATTTAATTCTATTTCTAAGAAAAATATTTTTTATGTACAAATAACATTTTATTTGATTAAATTAAACAAACAAATATTTATGGATTTTTTTAATAAATTTTATACATTAAATATTCTACCAAATTTCTTTGACACTCATCTGGTATATTTGATTGGAATAATTTATGATTAAATCCAATTTTATGAATAACAATATGTATTTTTCGAAAGGGTAATTTTACCATCTGTTAATGAAGAACCCATTTTAAATATAATTTTTCTCACATTTATATTTTTTATATATGAAAAGATAACAAAATTTTAGAATATGTAATATCAAAATTTACTTTTTGTGAACTTTTAGTATTTTGTGGCGAAGTTTCATGTTTTGATGAATTCTGAAAAATAATGAATTTTAATTGAAAATTTCTTTTTCATAGAACTTATTTTTATAGATATATAATTATTTTAATTGATTTTAAAGTATAATTAGAAAAAATTTACATCAATTCATCCTATTTATGTCATTATAATAATTTTCACATTAAAATTAGATAAAAATACCTTTAAAACATTTTGACCTTTTCACTTTAAAAAACATATTCTCATCCCCTCTAAAGGATTGATTTTAAATTAATTTCTGCAACTTCTATGATTGGATTTTTGAAAAGTTGATTCCATATTTGGAATTAGAAGTTTGATATTTATAAAATATTTCCCTCTTATTTTTTTACAATATGAATAGTAACATAAGTAATTTTATTACCATAGTTTAGGGTATAATCAGGTAATTGATGGTGAAAATAATATTTTGAATATTATAAAACTACCCTAAAACATTACCAAATATTATTGGATGAATTTAATTTGACCCTTAACAAAAAATTTTATAAATTTATTTATTTAATTGAATTTTTTTTCATGAAAATGACATAGATATTATTAAAATCAATGATAATGAAAAAATATCACACACTTACTATTAATAAGAATCATATTTTTATTATGGTGTAAAATAGTAGATATGATCGATTATATATATTATTTTTATCGGTAAAATTTATATATTCATCAAAGAAATTTAGTTTCAAATTTTTGTGAAGAAATACTTATAATAATGAATTAAAAAATGATGATGGAATAATTACATAAATTAATTAAGCTATAAATTATTGGATATTATAAATATTAAAATAAAAAATTTGACTTAATTAAGGTTATCCAAGAAGTTCCTAGATTACCCCTCCCCTCCCTTATAAAATGAATCCTCTTATTCTCATTAATTCACAACATAAAACCTATGTTCTTTTTTGAAAAAATATTATTCATATCTCTTAAAAACACACATCCATTGATCCTAAAATAATTATTTTGGGATTAATGCCAACCAATGAGGTTCTTTGGTTCAAAAAAACTGGAGATACCCGAAGAAGAGGTAATTCTCATTAATAAAAAATTTCATTTTATTTCTTCCTTGATCATAATAAATTAATTTTGGGTCATGTATTTATAATAAAAACAGAATATTAAATATGTGGAGGTGTTTTTATGTTAATTATATTATCTAAAACATCACACACTTCCATAAAATGTGTAAAAAATCATCGAATGAATGTAAGGCAGAATACCATATAGTGAACGGATGTCATTCGTTCTTCTGTTACCACCATTAATGGTTGGGAATAATGATGGATTTATAGTTTATATTTTATTGAAATTATTTATATAATTTTATTCTAACTTTTGAATATTTTATCATGCAGAACTTGATGATATACATTTTTTGGGAATATGATAATGTTGTTCATGTATATGGCGTACTACCACCTCACAAAGCGATGCGATTTGTTCGTTCATTACATAGAATGTATTAATTATGGTTTTAATAAAAATATGTGATAAATATGAAAAAATATAAATTAATGATAATATACCAAATAATTGTTTTTCTTTTTAACTACAAATAAGGTGAAAAATTTGTTTATTCATATGTACGACGTACCATCTCCATGAACAATTTATTTTATTTTAAACCTATTTCTTTTATAGATACCAATAAGTTAATATTTAAGGAATATATATGATATTTTTATAAATTATACCATTCTAGTTATTATTAAATCAAGATCTATGTATTAGGATAATCAACAACAAGTCAAAACATGTATGTCAAACAAATCAATTATTACCTAAATAATAACATCAACATGAAATTATTAACAAGAGGTTAAAATAATTTTAAAAGTAAATCATATATGGTAATATATGTATGAAAATGTTTTTTAGATTTATAGTAAACTTATAATTATTATATAGGAGGTTTGAATGTGTATGAAAAAAGTCAAGACTTAAGGTAAATGTATTTCTAGTGTCACTTTTATTTCTTCAAGAAATATATCATATTCACCAATATTTTATTTATTGTTGCATATATACTACCCATGGATTAAATATATAATAAATATACATGAATTTATCTATATTTACAAATCCATTTTATGATATCTCTTTCATGGGGTTCATAGTTGAAATGTTACCAAATCAGTAAAGTAGTTTTGTCTCAATTTTCCTTATTTGAGACACATTTTAGGTTATGAACCTATATTCAATTAGGAGGTGTATATACTACCCTTTTTAAAAATTTTACCATGAATATATTTTTTTCTTGATATTATATGTTTCATAAAATTTTATTCTCCCTTCGGTCATAAATTTTACTTTTTCCAAATCCATGTGTTCTAAAAAAATCAATTTTAATAAGTAAAGGATTAATTAGTTTAAAGTAAAGGGTTTCAAACATGATTGAAATGGTGTTTAAATATTAATATATAATTTTTAAAGGTTCTTTTTAGTAATTTTTTTTCTAAAACTTTTATGATTTAAAAATAAAATTTAATATTAGAAATGGTATTTTTCTCAGGAAATGTTTTCAAAAAGAGAATTCAAAATTATTTTCCATATACTATGTCATCCATTGATGTTACTTATTCCTTAATGGGAATATTACCCAATGATACCATTCATATTTTTTACAATTAATGGTTTATTTTTTGATTCAATTATTTTTTTAATCCCATTACTTTTGATTTATATATTATAGGAAGAAATGTTTATGAAACCCCTTACTTTTCATGATTTATGACATTATGAATTATTAATGTTCTTTGGTACATATTTATATGACTTTACTATGTGACGGGTGGGAACTATATCTCCCACCAATCTATTAGTTAATTATAAATTATATATTATCTTAAAGGGTACACATGATGTTAACCTAAGCCCACGAAAAGAGGGTATAGAGGATTTCCTCCAAAGCCTGCAACAAGAGGGTACACATGAGGTCATTCTAAGATGAAAAAGGGGTACATGGGAGGTCATAAAAAAACTAAAATAAGAAGGTATATAGGAGGTCATACTAATCCTACAACAAGAGGGTACACAAAAATTCATCCTAATCCAGCAACAAGAGGGTTCATGGGAGGTCATCATAAGCCCATAAGAAGACAGTCTAAGGGAGGTTATCCTAAGACCAAAAAAGTGGGTAAATGGGAGGTCAAACTATGCCTACATCAAGAGGGTACATAGGAGGTCATCATACTCCAGAAACATGAAGGTACATGGGAGGTCATCACATGACCGAAGTAGGTATATTGGTGATTAGCCCAAGCCCAACATGTTATGAATGGGTTGGTAGGTAACACTGACATAATATTTTCTAAAAATATTTTTATACCACAAATTTGATGTCTTAAACCATTTTTATTCATTCATGGATCATGTTCATTATATGATTCATGTCGTATTATCTTCCAATCATTATTCCAATACTCTTTTAAATTATCTTTTTCATAAATATTATGATCTACAAATATTTTGATTATGTTTTGACATGATTATGCTCATGTTCTGCTTATGTATCTCCCCTTTTTTCTCTTACTAAGAATTTTAGAAAGCCATTTTTATGGTTCTTTTCAACAGGATACAAAGAAAAGGAATTGAGTATGATATTTCAAAAATGGTTCTAGTTATTGAGAAATTTGTGGGATATGATGAAAATTTATTATGAACCATTTTTATGTTTACAAGTTTCCAAAGGCACTATACTAATACAATATTTGTTTGAGTGTTTCTTTAATTTATGAAATATTATGAAAAAATGATATAGAGTATATGTACATTTAGTATAGGCCTATTTTAACATGCTTTGGTTATGAATGTCGATTTTAGACATAAATGTGAGGATAATATACCATTGGTAAATTTATCATTAGACAATAGATACCAATCCACCATCGGTGTATCAAAATTTCACTCCACGAATGGGTGACCTTATAGGTCACTTCTATAATGGTAAGAGAATAGGGAAAAATGCGTATGGGCCCAATTTTGTTGTGAATGACCATAGTTAAGGAGCAGTTCAATAAGTGAAGGTGAAGTTCATAAAGGCGTGAATGAGAACTACCCAGGAAATTTCTAAGTCCTATGTAGAAAAATGATGGAGCTCTATTTAGTTTAATGAGGGAGGCCATGTGTTCTTATGAGTCTCAACTTAGTGAGTGTAATAAAGATTTGGGTGAGGTGGAATATTGTCTTCGACATACATTGAATATTTTTATGTTATTGTGTAGGGGTTTCTAGGTGGAATTATGCTTAATCCCACACAAAAGTTAGACCACGTGTATGATGTATTCCATATTTCACATATGAAAAGATATGTGCATGTACCGATGCACATTATCAGTTAGGGCATCATCAAATTGAGGGTAGAGTTACTATTATATGGTTCTCGATGGAGTCTGAGAACCGGTAGTAGTACACTCTACATTGGAAAACTTTTTCCTTGGGTTTGTGTTGGTTGGTAGCCTGGGAACCTCCCAGAGATTTTGTGAGACTGAGAGATAATGATTCTAAATCGGTATCCTCACCATTCCGAGTAGGTTTACAGTTGTCATTATTAAAAACCCAGATTGTGGGGATAATTTATTTACATGGTTATTTAAATGTACCTACCTGAATGGCCCAAAGGCCTTCATTTTTTATGCATTTTTCATAATACAACTTTTAAGTGTTGATGGGGAACCCTTATATCGACTGTAGGATTTGTGACTATATAGTAATGAAAGGTTTTGGAGGAATTCATTATAGTCTATGAAAACATGAAACTGCCCCTCCCTAGCACATACATCATGATCATCTCTCCAAATTTTCATGGATATTCCACTATCTTTTAATTGAAGATGACACAAAATGAATGGAAAATAACCCCTACATGTTATATTTTATGTGAAATACATCATATGTACTTAATATAGATCCTGATATTGAGTAGGTGTCACATGAAAAGTGATAACCCGACCTTTATATTCAATGTTTTTTTACAACATGTTGTGTATCATGTGGGAGACATTGAATGTGAGATGGTAGGATATGGGAAGTTCTATAATCAGTGAGACAAATTGTCTACCCCATGTGATACACCATGTACTACATCTAGGGAATGTTGGATCCCCTTTTATAATTAGAACATATTCTGTATGGTCTTGGATGAGTTACCTCAATATGTAATGGTATAATTTCATTCACATAGACTATCACGAAGAGGGTACAATGAGGCATCCCATCCCGATGAAAGGATAAGTGATTCCATCTATGGGGTAGTTCCTAATATAGTTAGGTATCCCTTATTGTGGTTTGAGGTGTGATTATCATTAATTACAACATATTATGGGTTAGGCATACCCTTTCTAACATCCACAATGTGTGTTCCCCTATATAATGGATTAATATAGAGTGTGTTAGGTATCCCACATAGGACATGGTTGTAATCCCTTATCTATGATTGAACATATTTAGTCTTATAGTGAGGTGTAGACCAATTGAACAACTATATTAGGTAACCCCTATCATTTCCTTTATGATTTATCATGTAATTTCCTTATGATTATATCCTCATGGATGTGTTCCATTAGTATAGTGAGACACAATGAGTGAGGCCTCTCAAAATAAAATTACCTTTGAATATATAGTAGAATCCTAGGCTCATAGTGGGGACATGACCTCAATTTAATAAATATAATATCCTATTAAAAATATCATGTTTATATTTTTTTGGTCCCTTTTCATTGTATTTTAGAGATGACTCCATCTTTAAAAGTATATCTTTGTTGATTTTGAGGATTCCTACATAGTATTTTTATAGACCCTTGTATATGGGTTCTAGAATCACATGTCATGTATTATATAGTAAATATGACATTAAATGAAGTTATATGAGGAGTAAGATCAAGTTTATTTTAGTTTTTCAAGACAAATCCTGGATGGTTCCAATATTTTTCATCTAAATAGTAATCAATTTATTCAGTATGTTGGAATATTTTATAGTTTTGTGGGCTTGTATCTAGACTTGTTTCCTTTTTTCCCCACTTTGGATACTATTTTGAGGGATACACATTATAAAATTATTTGTAATATCAGTTATTTATATTTTTATTTCTTTATATTAGAGTATCGATGTGTGTTCACCTATACTTGTAATCTAGTCAAAGGCCTTTCATTTGTGTGTTATGCTTAATCAGTGCCAATATACTACCCCTAGAATAATAAAGGTAGTCTTAGGGTTCCATTCATAACTTATACCTTCCCTATAAGGACATAGTGTTTCTATTCATGACACTATCAAGGTATTTGATTTAGTATTACTGAAAAATGAACATTGATATCTAGTAACACTTGATCACATATCTATTGGAGTAGTAAAATTTGAAGCAGTATTTTTCTAAAATAAGAGAAAATATAATTAATGTGATCACTATACCATAAAAAAGTGTTATTTAATAAATTTAGGGTATTGTTGGATGTTCAAACACTTCTGTTTTAAGGCTAAGGTACGATTATTTACTCCCCTACCATATTTTTTTTTATTTTTTTTCAATGATGGATTGAAATAATATAAATTAAATTGATATTAATTTCTTTCATATGTATTATATATTTATAATGATATTTTATAAGGGGTGAGTTGTGAAGTTGATATGTGTGCGGGTGTTTGAAGAATGTGATATTTTTTTTATAGTTTTGCAGAGAATATATATTGTAACATGTTATTTCTATGTTTAACGAAATAATAATGTTATGTGAAATAAGATTCATAAATAAAATGGTGTTTTGAGGAAATTAATTTAAGTTACAGTAATAAAAATCATGATATTTTTATTCATTGTTTTTCTTTTCAAAACTGATTCCCCTCATGTACAATAATAATTACTAAATGATGATTCACTCTTATCTGTGTTGAGTTCGAAAAGTTATTTATGATCAATGGATTCCAATAGAATCTAAAGGGATTGATTATTAAGACTAAGAGTAGATAAGACTATGAGAAAAAGAGTGGTTGTAATAATTGAAAGCTTATTTAAAACTAGGGGAGTTTTTCTGAGATTATAAGATGAAGAAGATTTCCATATCCGGAAGAAATTGTTATGGAGGTTGAATTAGAGAAGAGATGCCGTGGATATGATTATTATGTTGTATTTTGTTTTCAACATGGAAATATTATTCAAAATAACGTTTTATATGTTACTTCATTTTGTATTATGTAAATTATAAAGTTTTTTAGTTATTTAATGGAAATTAAAAGAGTTTTTATTTTTATGACTGGGGTTAAAATCTGCAAGAAGTGCTGGTGACCTCACTATGCTGTGGTTAGACAAAAAATGGGTGTGGAACTAATGGGGGATGAAAAACAAGTATGATAAGAAAATATTAATTTTCTTATCCACTATCATAGGGTATTTCATTGTAAAATGAAGTACATGCCATAGAAAGTAACATTGGGTGATTATCTCTAAAATAATAATAAAAGAAGGTGTTTCAATTGAGAAGTTTCCCAATTATAAATAATAAGGATCAAACATTATTTGTTCAAATACATTATGGATATTATATAATTTTTTTTAATAAATGTGGGAAAATTGAGGTGTCTCACATGTTATTGACAGATAGGCATACTAGTTTGCATGAAAATAACTAACTAGAAGGAAAAATTATCTTACATTAACAAATGATTAGTTAAAATAAATATTTCTTGTCTAATTGAGGCTTCGACCCCAACCTTTTAAAAAATATTTCTTGTCTAAGGATCAAAAAAAGATATCTACAGTGTAATGTTCATGCTATGGTAGCCATTTTCCAAAGTCCATGAAATTACAAGGAATCTTATATCTAGGTAAGCGAGAAGGATTTATTTATTTGTACCTATTATCATCGGGATTCATAAACTATGGGGCATGTTATCATGTGAGGTAAAAAATTCAATATTTAAAATAGTGAAGGGATAACACACTATAGAAGAATGATTATTTAAATCTGTTAAAAATATGTTTTAGGATGTTTTAACTAAAAAAATGTAATAAATTGTGTGGAAAATTTGGACATTGAAATGTCCCTACCACCCAAACCTCTAATCGGTGCTCATACCAACATATAGTAGCTGTACTCATGAATGCCACAACATTGGCCAGAGACTAAAGAGTAGAGAAAATGATCAAGTTAATTTCTATAGGAATACTATAACCAAATATCAGAGTAAAAAACAACAAAAATAATTATTAATAATCCACAATAAAAAAACAGTGTAAACATAACAAAAAAAACATCCATGATACACTAACATGTAATATGGAAGAATAAATACAAATAGAATCATAGTAATCATAATATATGTCAATTAATCATGAATTGGGATGATTACATATAAAAATAAATAAAATAATAATGATATTAGAATGTAATACTATCCCTGAGATTCAAGTCATACAAATCCCGAATCCCATCTGAGTTATCCCTCTTAATCATACAACAACAGGCCTCCTCTCTACCCGAACCTATGAATAGTCAATTCTTCTTGGGTACCCAACATCCATGGACATACAAATTGGTTGCGATTATAAATAATTATGGACACACCTTCATTTTCCCACATATAACTGGTAATTATAGTGCACACAAAGGCGATAAAATTAGCTAAATAAGTAAATAAATCTTGAAATATAAAAAATTTCCACATTCAATAATTAGGTTAAACATGAAACAAGTGATCAAATATTCCTACTTCAACTACTGCAGGAGTGTCCTTGAGTACGTAACACAATTATTTTTTGTGGGGGGGGGGGGTGGGGGGGGTTAATACATGTCCTACCTTGAAGTCTTAATAATGAAATTGATCACTTAGTGGGAAAATAGTTCACCAAGATCATCATGAGGAACAATTGGTCTCTTGTATCCACTCATAGTAATATAAGAATTTGGGGTGGGGGAATCCCCTAGTAGTATCACATAACAATCGACCATATAACTCTAACATTCACTCGAGTCATACTATAAGTCATCAGGGCCATTATCAACCAGTAAAAACATTAAATAGGAAGTTGTACACCAAAAACATCATATAGTATTTGATAAAAATAAATAATTGGGGGACAATGTCCACCCAAGTGGTCTCATTAATCATTGATGAGAATCATAAACATGTTGAAACAACTCATATAAAATAATATTAATAATAACATATGATAGAAACAAACTTAACCAACCTCATATAGTCAGGGGTGGCCTCTCATGTGCATGAACTATCCCAATCAATCTCGATATATTTGGCTTACAACATCAATTTAGGATTAATTGTTACTCTTGAAACATCACTACCCAATCCCATAGTAAACCACTAAAGGGATAACAAATTACGATGTCACCCATAAATATCCTATAGAAAACAGGATAAACTAGACAACATACATGGGTTCCTCATCCTCAACTCAAATCTAATGGAATATCATAACTCAAATGGTATAACATCCTTCAACATCATGATTATCACATTAATACATTAATATACTAATAGGATATGACCCATTGAAACCACTCTATAAGATGTAATCATGCCAATTTTAAATCTCATTACTTTTGAATTTTATCTTTAACCCCAACCAATCATGAACCTTCTGATGTTATACTCACCCATGTTCCCAAATCTATAAGGGGAATAATTACACTTTTCATAATAGTATCAACTAACACAAAGGAAATGAGGAATCCACTAGTTCTATGAAGTCATACTAAAGCCATTCTCTATAGCCCATCACATTACTATATATAGATATTAGTAAGGAACCTGTATTATGAAAGACAAGGTTTATTAAATATAATCAATCCCCCTAGGTCTCCACATTTCACATGGATTACAATGTTAACCAAGCCCTCAGCCTTCAATGACTAAGGCATCCAACTATCTTCCAAGGGTCCCTCATGGGCCTTGACTCTATTTTTCATTCCATGAGCATTTTTTTAAATTAAAAATTTATTCAATTTTAAAATAAACTTTGATAACCCTTGATGGTGTGAACATGTATATATTGTATGAGAATAAAACTCAATTACCATGGGAGTAGGATTATGGGACCACATAATTCATACACATATACATTTTCATTAAATCATATCATATAAATCACTACATAGTATTTTCTATGAATCACATTAACACTAGAGAACAGATAACATCCACGTGCCAAATCCCTGATAAACGAGGTGTAATACAATATTGAAATGCTATAAAACCCAATATACAATTCTAAAATTAAACAGTGGTTGAATTATAATTAATTTTATAATTATGTTAAAAAATAGTAACATCCAACAAATCACTCGGTGACCACGTTTCATCAAAATGAAGTCTACCCACCCTTGTATGGTATGTGGTGCATTCTTCGTACTATACCTTGAAAAATTGATATAAACATGCCTTTATTGAATATAAAAATTAATTAAACTTTATGAAATTTATGAAATAAATCCATTCAATGGGATAGCTTAATCGAATAATAATACGGAGACTTTTGATTGTCTTTCTAAGATTTCCTATCATCCAGATGAGTGAAAGACCCATCATTTTATGATGATTTTAGAATTCTATAGTAAAATAACCACCATGTCTTATCACACATATGAGAAAAAATTAATTGATGGTATGTATGAACTTTAATAAAGATATAAATGTAATATTTTACCTGATATTACCAATAGAGAACACCCATAATCTCCCAAAACCAAAGAGGATTTATGGATAGAATGGGGAGAGTAGATGTTAGGTGAATTTCCACCTCACGACACTAATGACTATAAAAACCACAAATAATGATAATATTATTATATTTTACACCATATAAAAAATATAAAACACATTCCACATTATTTACTAGGTGGTTAATGGTCAGAATCAATGTCACTTTTCACATTCACAACCTCAACCCCTAGTCTATGGATGAAGGACAATTAGAAAAGGGGTACCCTTAAGAAAACCACATTTTTGTATGAACTAGTCTCACATTATAAATATATTGAGAACAAAAGGCTCCAACCTCATATAACTTTTCTTCATGGTGTGACCAACAGTCATCACAATGTGCAGTATAGAAATAGTTAAATTTTACACATCCGCCACATGTGACACCAACCAGTTCCAACATCACCTATGCACTAGAAACACAAATTTGGTATCATTTCACATCCCAAAACATATCCCAGAGATGTTATAACTATTAGCACTCTGATTTGAATCTATATATTAAAAAATACAAACCCCTCTCCCAATGATTTATTTGAAATTACTTTTTAATGTAGTATCAAAAAATGAAATAAATTATTATAAACTCCCCACCATAAATTTTATCTTCCAAATAATTCTCATAAATAATTTAACCCTTAGTCCTCACTTATGCGAGTCATAAATCCATGTTAAATTCACCATGTTCTACCCTTTAATGATGAACAATCTTCCACTATCAAATTCAAATCGGACCGATCAATATTCATCCAAAACTAATCATCCATTTATCACATTAACATAATCAATTTGACAGTGATTAATTTTTCCCATCCATCCTATAGAACCATTGAGTCATCCAAAAATACATTCAGTAGGATAATGGTGTTTCCCACTATAATTATCTAATCATAATGTCTGATATTTTTCCATGATTCACACCACCATCAGAATCACCTATTAATATACATTCTCAGTGGAAGAACATCCATCTCACCATGGATTCCACATGACCACAGTCATCCCAATACAAAAACATTGATCTAAAATACAATAATTGTACTCCTATATTAAGAATATAACTAGATGAGTGCCCATATTTCATGAACAATGCTTTATGTAACTATAATTTACTCAATAATCACCTACTGATCGCTGAAACTCCTTCCTCATACCGAAAATGGTGTACCAAATGTAGTTTCTAACCCACCACATCAAAATATATGCAAAATCACTAGTCGGTCCACTTATAGATGAGAATTATAAAAAATAATTATTACACCTACCAAAAAATTATTACATTAACTGATTGAGATTTTTAAACAACAAAAGGAATCTTAAGACCATCCATATACCCAAAAAATTTATTCAGCCAAAATATCTGCGTAATTTTGTGGTTGAATCACCCACTAAAAAAATACACTACCCTATTCTTACCCTGATCAATTTCATACCATCGATTGGAGACACCATAAAATCACATCAAGCACATCCCAAACTGATTCTAATGCACATGCATCACCAAATACCACTTCTAAGCCTAAAATATGGTATTTAAAATTGAACCATATTGAATCAGGTTTACCATCACACTAGAATTTTGAGGCAATTTCTACTATATTATAGCTGATCTCATCACGCCCATGAGCTTACATACATGGGGGAAGACCATTATAACTCGCTCTATATTCATTACTACACAAAATGACCATATATGGCCTTCCCAATCATATGAAACTGCTAAGAAAATATAGAAATAACCAAAAGGTCTCAATTCAGAAGAAACATTATACCCAACATCCACTAATTGTTTATCTAAAATGAACGTTACAATCTATAAGGATGACTTGTTCACTCCCCATCATATGAATCCAATTATAAAAATCATCAAGAACAACCTAAAGAAGTTTTATCATCACATACATGTCACTCCACCAGATCCATGCTCACTATCATATAAATGCCTACCATCTGGAATTCAATATTAAATCATCTTTATTATATAGTAAACTCTAATTTCTCTCATGAAAACCCTAGAAATCCATGCCTTCATGTACTCCATTAAACCAGTTTCCCCTAAAATAGAACATAACCACTAATCAAAACAAAAATAAACTGCACTATACACAAGAAACCCATGATATATTGATCTAATCCTATTGCGATGGAAATACATCCCCGTACCACTCAGTCACATATCATAACTCACACTACCATGAGTTTTAGTCTACCAACCATGGCTATCATTCTTAAACCACTAATCATGCTCACAAAATGTCAATATCATAGGTGTACAAGAAGCTTCAACATTAATATTCAAAATCAAGTATCTCACCCATTCCATGACTGATGAAATGACCACCCATCAACCTATATGTTATTCCAAAACCACAAGAATATACCCAAGCTCTGAAAACACTCCTGAAAGAACGTCCATAATTAATATGGAAAGGAACCCAATTGGAAATATCCTCAAATACAGAACTTGACACCATAATAAGCATAGTCACTTTCATTAGGAAGCTCATAGAATCTCCATTTATATATCCATCCCCTAGTAGCACATAATGTGGAACAATATCATAACTTGAAGAATAAATCCTTGATAACTATTTTAGTGGAACTCAAAAGCCTGGGCTAACCCCTCACTTGGGTTACTCTCACAAATATCACCCAACTAACCAATTTCATGAGTTGTATCATATGGAAACTAGGATCTCCCATATAGACTATAAATAATTTCCCACCTAACTCATAAATCATGGAAAACCTCTCTATTCCAATCTCAAATTTCACCTGGTAACTCACATCCTAACACACTAACACCAGAGTCCTTTTGTGTGTCTATATATATATATATCCATAATAAAATGAGATATCATCTATCCCTTAGAGAACCCATCCTCATTGGGAATATACATATAGAACTAACCCATTGAGTACCACAATATCAACCATAAACATATACACATATAATGATGATATCCTATATGATCCATTTCTAGTAATACTTAATCATATAGATCAATTGAGAAGAATTCATATGATAATTTATATTGGAACACACTATATACATTATTTTTATCACTTTAAATAACCAAATCCATATCTTCACCAAAAAAAATTTCCTTGATCACCAAATATGTTTCCTCCACTAATGTAACATATGCCTACACTGACCTACTAAAGTTCAATATTCATGAAATTCAATGTTGGACTGTACATCCATCAATTAATGTCTCTTCATATATGAACAGGACTAATAATAAGAAGTAAATTTAATTTTGTTCAGATGAGTAGAATGAAAACAACTTGTTTTATGGGAAAACACCATATAAGTTAGTTTTAACACATAAAATAGATAATTACAAATTGATAGTGATATCAATCACATAGAAGAATGCATAATTCATATGGATACTAAAAAAAATATGATTCATTTATATAGGCCACTAGAAAATGTTATTAGTGATGAAAAACTATAAATAGTAAATCTAGAAATTCAATAACATCATGATATGTGAAGGAATAAAAATATAAAAATAGACACCCAGAATGAAAATCCCTTATCAATGAAACCTAGAATTCTTATTGGTAAAAGTTATGCATTACTCACTAGAATTAAATCAATAAAAATTATAGACACATATATATATCACATCATAAATGGTATTTAAAAATTAATGAAGACATTTATAAAACATTATAATGTCTCTATTACACCAGACCACTTATCGTTTCCCAAAATAGAGTTTGTTACATGACCAAAGGCATACCTTCATAAACTCTAGAGGATACTGACTTATAATTTGTTCCAAGGTTGTTACAGCTAGGTGATTATAACATCATATTACCATCAAATTTTAAAAAAGCTACAAATCATCAATAAATAATAATAATATTACTAAAAGTTATTAAATAACAAACATGATAAATCAACATGTAATATAAAACCAAGATGTAATATAGACTCATGGTGATACCAGCATTCCCCAACCGATGCCACATTAGGTTGATCCCATATATAGAATAAATAAAATAATATGGGTCAATGGATATTGTACCATTCCTAATCCTTTCATCATATAATCATCTATTTCTATTTGACATAACAGTCTTGATCATTAATTATTAGTCATTTTCCCTATAAGAACCTATGACCATTAATGTATAATTGGGCACCCAAGTGATTTTTCTGCCCGATCAGGGAGTGAGTACAACTCTATAGGGATCCACCAAAGTGGCCCCTCACATAACAACTATATATAGTTCATGAACATGTGATAAAATCATCTAAAAGGCTTACGAAATGTGGAATCTTACAAAAAAGAATAAATGTAAATCAATTGATTATAACCTAACACTTGAGATAAAATATTCCTACTTAAGACAGTGTTGGGGTGTCATTGTTCATATAACAGAAATATTGGGGGAACAAAAGTCCTATCCTGGACTCTAATGATTGTAATCAATAAATTTGTTTAATTATTTTCCACAAGGATCATCATCAAAAATAGATATAGGCTAATAACTCCTCATATTAACACAATGTTACTTGGGGCCAACAACAACCAATAGTTATCTTAAACATAATGTCGAAGTCCAACAACCACCCATAGTATTTCATAGTAATAGATCACCAAGGTTCAAAAATCTACACTAGTAATCTCATAATCTACCAGGGGACAACTTCCACCCATATTAATAGTGAATTTTATGTCGAGGGATAACATTAATGCATCATATCTGATAAAAATTTATCACAAGGGTCAAACATACACTAAGGAAATCTCATAAATCATTGGTGGATAGAATCCACCCATGGTAAAATCTAATATAAAATACTAATAATACTAATAATAATAACATTAATATGGATAGATACATACCAAACCCATATCATATATTAAATTTCATCATATCATGTTCACAATCATTATCAGTGTATCCATAACCGTCTCACACCATCAGTTCAATTTCATTGATGAAACCCAAAATCATAACCACCCACTACCTTGTTAACCTAAAAAGCGCTAACATAAAATTGGGGTAATCAACAAGGTCCCATAGTGAACATCATAATCCAATAAACCTTAATGGGTTACTTAACCTAAACTAATATCACAATATAATATCATCACATAAAGGGTGTAATATCCATTAACATCCTCATGATCATAGTAGGCCCCCAATGGTCCCATAGTATAATCCCACTGGAACCACAACCACATATGGCATCCTTGCCATCTTATGTATGATGTCAAATCTATTCAGTCCTCTCATGTAACACATCATCAACTTACCTAGGGTTTACCTAGCCATGTGATCACATCTCAAGTGGGGAAGAATCACTCACCCCATAGAGGTCTCAAGTATCCAAAATTCTACAGGGTGTCTCATGGTTCGATAAGTTCCCACTAGAGTGTAATAACCAAAAATTTTATAAAAAAAATCATTCAAAATAATTATATGAATTATTTTTAGTGTGGTTATTTCAGAATCAGGAAGGATATGTCATTATTATTTTTCACCAATATAAAATATAGTAATAATAAGATTTTTGGGAAGAAATATTATTAAGAATTAAAAGTTTCTGTAATATAACCACTGTACAATCAACATTAACATTATTATATATTAAAGTTTATAATAAAATAAAATTTTTGAAGGTGGAAGATGAATTGGATTCAGCTATTGGGAATTTAACATACAACGATCATTTATCATAACCTTTTAGGAAGTTGGAATCACTAGGATTTTTCCATAATAAAGACAATGACAAGAGTCCTATGTTGAAACATGAGTGGATATTTTTATTATATAAGATCATTTTGACTATTATCAACACCCAAAATATGTTCATACAACCACCCCAAGAATCTTCTACTATCACAGACCTTATTTTTAGGGCATACACTTACGTTAGAGGGGTTATGCGTTTAGAACATAGTTATTTTAATATGTTAATTATCTTTTTTTTAATAGGAAATTATTTATATTGATCAACTTACATTATTATTTTATAAACATGAGTATCAAATGAAATTTATATAAATTATATTCTAATATAATGAATCTTAAAGAGAATATTTGGAAACGATATATAATTCCAATGGAAACACAATTTTTTATTAAATTTTAGAATTTCAAGTATTTTTTTTTCATTATATAGTCTTATAAAACACTATTTTTTATAAATATGACTAATAAAAAATATAATGTTGTCCTGTATTATTTTTAAGGTTTAGAAGGTTATTGGTGGTGAACAAACTAGTACTTTTTCATGAAAAATGTTTTTTTGTCTCGAAGTGGAAAATCACAAAATTGGGAAATTAAATTACGAAAATAAATATCATTTTTAAATTAAAACCATTGGAATTATCCAATACTTAATTGTTTAATTTTTTTCATGACATTCAAATTATTTTATAAAAATTATATATCATATTAATATATGGTATGTGTTACAACGTACTTATCGAGAAAAATTGATATAATAAAACAATACTTTGATTTCTTAGTAACGATTAATTATTCCATTAAAATATTGTGTATTGATGTAATAATATGAATTTTAAAAACCTATAATAAATCTTTCAAATCCTATAGTTTATTTTACGTTTTAAAAACAATTATTTATGAAAAAAATTCTTTTCACCTACACGAAAACTATGGATTATATATTTTTGGCTGATGAACCATTCAAATAATTAAAATTAATATTATTTATTAAAAACCAAGGGATAAAATCATGGTAGATCCAATAATTTTCAATATTTTATAATTAAAATTCCCAAACCAATGAATATAAATTGATAAATAATCTCTACTTTTGTTCTATAAATAAACACCAATGTTCACACTCCTCTTCACTCGGAATCCTTGAAGAATAATATTTCTCTTTTCTCACATCTCTAATTTTCTCCTAATAAGTTCCAAAATTAATAAGTATCTTCTCCCTATAATTTAGAAGTAACCACTTAAGGTAAGGGATTATCTCCCCCAACTTTTTCATTCAAGAACATCCCTTGAAATAAGTTTATTTTATTCTCAATTGATTATATTTATTATGTTTTTGAATATTCAATTAATGAATTTTTCCCCAAATGATTATAGACTATGTTCCAATAACATTTTTTTATTAAATAAAATAATATGTATACCTTTTGTGATACCAAAATTGTCCCTTGATTTTCCATGCTATACGTTAAAGTTGAGAATACCACATGCTATTTTCTTTTAAGTGTATTCTCATAGATATAACTATCATTTAGTGATTGAGGTATTTCATGTATGAAACATTCCTTCCAAAATCATGGGATTTATGTAACAAAATATTTTCTTATGTTATATTATAAATAGGGAACATATAAATTTAGAAATAGAAATGGTGCACCATAATAATGCTCTAATATACTAGGTAATGATTTCAACACATGAGATACCTTTTTTGGGGCACAAGTGGTTAGCCTAAGCACAATATAATAAAATTTATTCGAGTTTAAACTCAAATAACCTATATTATAAATAAATTTATTTCATAAAAATCATTATCTATGATTATCGTAACTTGTATCTAAAATTTTAGACATAAAATCATACTATTCCTAAAAAACACTTTTTATGTGTTAGGATCATTTATTATAAAATTAATATTCCAAACCTATAGAAACTAAATTTGGTTAAATTTTCGAAACAATTAAACCCAAAATGATAAAATTATTTAAGAGGTATATTATTATATATATATATATATATATTAATTATTAAGGTGAGAAAATAATTTCTAATTTAAAATTAAATTAGGGTAAAAGATAAAATGATAAAATAAAATTTCTAAAACACTATATATCGACTTATTAATGAGCATATTCCATGAGTACAGAACAAAAAAATTTCCCTCAAATTTTTTGATTTTATGAGACATTAACCTCTAAATAGTAACATTATGTTATTAGAAAATCTATTGATTACATGGAAACGACCAATCACATAACATATAAAAATTGAAATATTTACACCAATAAAAGACTCACTTTTCCTTAAAATGTTTTATGAAAAATATGAATATATTCTCTTCCTAATACCATATCCCACATAAATTATATTTTAGTCACCATTACTTTACTTAAGGAAATTTTTATGGAGTTTTCCATGAGTAAAATAATTATTATAACCTTTGTTTCAATTTATCATAGTATTTTAATTTTGTATAATCATTCATAAGTAATCTCAGAAAAAATTATATAATGAAATTAGTATAATAAGTACACTAAAATTTCATTATATTAACTAAAATAATTTATTCAGGTCATTACACCACTCATGAAAAAAATTCAAAATCGATCATACATAAATGCAGACTACCTCCTCTAAGAGACAATGTTGATCATTTTTCATCACCAAATCTCAAAAATAATGGATTTTATTGATTATAATGCTTAATGTGTCATATATATATATATATATATATATATATATATATAATTTTTCATGTTATATGTTTTTGTCCCTTCATTGATAGATGAAATCATTAATCGTGTGTGAATGTGGACTATCTCCTCCATAAACAACAAATTTCATTAGTTATCACAATCCATATTAGATGTTTCTAATAACGAGTGTTATATGTAAGTGTGATAATTATAAATAATTGACACATCTAAATATATAATATTATCATTGTATAAATATATTTCCATATTCATGAAATCATTATAAATCATTTCCATTTGGAATGGGTTTACCACCTATGTAAATGATGTTAAAATGAGTACATCAGAAATGGTTATGTGATTTAATATAATAGTAATATCATGTAATAAAAATATATTTATGAATATTTAATTATTATGAAATTTTTTAAATTTTTTAAATATTTAATAATATATAATATTTCAATCATTAAACATTTCGAAAACTATTTAACCAATATTTCAATTTTCAGAAGATGTATTCATGTATTTAACCTAATTAAAATAAGACTTATCCAATAAATTAATAAATTATTATTATATCTTGAATGATCATGAAATAATGAAATTGAACTATCTTAGTGATAATCGATGCTGTATTCCCGATTTTTTTATCAGACAAAAAATTGAACATTATAACACCTAATAATTTCACAAATTATATAATTGGTTGACCTATTTTTGATATATGGTTGTAAAATAATTATAAAATGGGTATAATATTTATATTACGGTTATGAGAAATGTTATCAAGAAATTTATGTTCGTTATATATTATATTATAGAATAGTGGAGTATGAATAAATATAATGTAAGGTATATTGCCATTTATTTACACACATTATTATTGAACTATATTATTCAATGAATGATTTACTATGCAAAAAAAATTATTTTTAATTTTATCATTATATTAAATATAGTCACAATTATCCCTTATTATGTTATATAAAAATGACTCTTACATTAATGATTATGCTTCGTGGATGGGTTTCGGCCCAAAATTTCTTTCTTTGAGAAACAATATAATTTATTGACATAGATTCATTTAAATGCTATTTATATTTTATATTAGATATATAATATCATGAAATATATTCATTCATTATATTTTAACATAAAATTAAATATCCCTCTCTTTCATGTTGTTTTTATTGTAATGGTTTATAAAACATAAGGGTTTTTATCTAAATACACTTTCATTAGTACATGTTATGATATTATATACTAATCATAATTTTTATGGAGTAAATATTTCCACATGAATTATAGCTTCCTACTTCATTATTGTAATTATAAAATTAACATCCATTCATTCTCCTCCTTTATATCACATGTAATTTATATCATTTGAAAAATATAATAGTCCTTCATAAATGAATTTTCCTTCATTATTAATAATGTTTCTCTATGATATTAATTTTTAATTTCACATGGTATACCATATTTATATCAATGTTGGTCACTTTAAATTAATATATTCTTTTCTAATGAGCACATTTCCTTTATGAAAATGCATATATAATTAAAATAATTTTCATCCTTTTAAACGATTTTTTCCCCTTATTATCTACAATTTTCCTTCTTCACTAATGTTTCCATTAAAATCAGAATCCTTATTATTTATTATATAATATGAATTTTATATTTCTGTTTTTAACTTTTTTAATGGTGGTTTTATTTAAACTTTAAAATTGTGCATTTTCAAAATATTTATTTCAATTGTTCCATGGTTTTTCGACCCTTTAAAATTAAATGGTTTTATCATCCACACAATATTTCTTTTTGATAACCATTTTTTATTTTTATAGCTCTATTATGGAATATTACTTTTAAATGCAGTCATTTATAAATATTTTATCTTCAAATTTATAAAAAATAATTTTTCAAAGTAACCATAACTTCTTCCTTTTTTCTAATGATAAAGGGGTTTTCTAAAAACTATTTTTTTATTTCGCTACCATTTTTTATTTATCTATATTTTATTTATTTAGTTCATAATTAATTTCATGAATAACCATATAAATTCGTTTATGATACACACTTTGGGGTTAATTTAATTTTTGATATAATAAATTTTCATGATCGAGGTCAATTAGATGATACCATCTTAAAGAATTGTGAAAAAAATATCCAGTTCTATGGGTTCTTTATGAAGTTATGATTGAAACCTATTTTCCTTCCACAATTTTTTCATTATATGTTGTTTTATTTATGCCTTATTAAACACATTGGTATGTATAATGAATCATGGGTTCATATATCACCCTCCAATACATTGGTTAAGGGTTTATAACTTATGATGTACTTATGATGTGCCTAAACATAATCTGATTAACTATAATCACAAGTTTTATGGTGATAATAATTCAAATTTAATATATTAAAAACAATGAAAATGAACACAATTTCAGTTAGCTTCATTCACAAGATTGATCATGAACATATTGTGGGTTAACATTAATTAAAATATTTAGTGAAGAAATAATATTGATTAATTTCATTCAAAATGTAATGAATTCTTATGATAAATAATTTTACATAATTATATGTTATATTCATAGGTTATTCTCCATGGATCTTGTTTACTATATCTTATTTCCACACAGTTTATCTCGGGTAGTTGTTTCCCTTTTGAGATTAAATTAACTTCCATCATGATGTTTGGAAAAATCTTATTGTACAGTGTTCTTTTTAATAAGATATATATTATATTCTCATGTTTTATATGATTCTTATTATCTAAACATTGATGATATGTTTGTGAGATCTTAGAATTAATGAGTACTCATGCTCACCCCTTTATAATAATTTCATTTCCCCTTATTATAATGGTATGTATAACATGTGGTATTCTATAAAGGATTATAATGGATTTCAATTATATATAAATTTTTACATGTGTTGCCTATGTAGATATCCATGTGACACATTAAACCAATTGGTCCTTGGGTTGTGTGACTATTTTTGATAAGTGTTAACTAAATCATGAAAATATTGTAAATTAATTTTTCTTTTATATTGGGTTTATGTAGATGGTTTCAAAGGATGGTTTAGTTATTTTTTTGAATATTATAATAATATTGGGGATTGAGAATATTTAATTATATAGAAATCACTATGTATAAATATTTGGGATATGTCTATGTGTCAGATAAAAAAAATTGGAATTATTTAGATTTTATGGGTTTCCAAGAATTTAAACCCATGTATAGATACTGGAAACTAGAAGAAGCTATAACAAAAATTCACCTTGGGGAAATAACCCTAAAAAGTGTTGGTTGAGAACAGACTCGATCATCACCTTGATGCACGATAAGTGGTCCTAAGATTACACATCAGGCTAGAAAAATCTAGGGGATACAAAATGGCGGATAATATGCTCTTAACTAAAATATATTAACGATTAAATTCCTATTTACTTTGAGGGATTAGTCTAATAAGTGTAAGATAACCCAACATAATGATTCCTAGGTTTAACTAATCTCTATTTAGGTTTAACTAAAGAACCATTTTGGAAACGTGAAAATTTAAAAGAACAAGGAATGTTACTGATGAAATCTTAGAGGAAAATGCAATACATATGTATGAAATATTATTAATTTATATCTTTATATTTTGATATAACTTCTTTATAATACAGATTTCAAAATGTCCAGTTGAAATTTTATTCTAGGAACATTTGTACATCTAATATGATTACTATAATCATTTAATGGATACCATGATGACTTTATTATTGAATAAATATTTTAGTATCCTGACTATTTTATTACAAGTTTATGTTTGTTGGAGTGTTCATTTTATAAATATTATTATCCTTATTTTAGATAAATTTAACATTACTTTAGTGATTTATTGGTTCCCTCCATTTAGTAGAAAAATTAAACTGAGTGAGGAAAAAACATTTCATATTACACTGTGATATTCTATCAATGAAAAAATGAAAATAGACATCCTCTATAAATAAATTAATGACGATCAGGATATTTATTTATGATATACTATTGCCTCAAAGAGTTAAAAAAATCAAAATTATGGATTATCATAATCTGAGGAAAGATATATGTTTCTTAAGTGTATATGGTTGACATCTCTTCCAAATATATATTTTTATACATATCTATAATTTATATTCTTTTATTATTTTACATTAGCATGAAATAATTAAAACTCATAGGATTACATTTTTTTGGGTGGGGGTGATTTAAAACCCTAATATTTTGAAATATATTTTCACTTAAATATACATTTTATTTATAATGTGTTTGAAATTCATAATCAAGTTAAAATGAGTTAAGGAATAATAGATGGATATTATTAAGAAAAATAAAATATAATAAAAACCATCAAGTAAATAAAAGTATATTAATTATCAATTTTTTTTATATTTATAGGACATATAATAAATGATATTTAATAATAATTTTTTTTATTAAATAAAATTTCTATAAATATTATATATTATGTCTAAATAATAGAAATGATAAATTTCATAAGATTGTATGTAATATTTCCTTATATGAATTAATAAATTACCATTTCCTAAATAAGAAATAGATATAAAATAATTTAACTAAATATTTATATTTTAAAACATCATTTTTGAAAAAAAAATATTTATTTATTTATTTTTTGGTTTTATTTAAAAAATAAATTTAAAAATTTTATAATGTGAATTAGATAAAAGTAAACTAATTAAAATATTTATCAGTTCAGTCATTTCATTGTATTAATAGTTTTACTAATTTTCAAATAATGTTGATTTTTAGTATAAAATTGGCACACCCTCAGATTGAGTTATTTAACCCTAATATAAATAATTTTATATGTATAATGTTGGTGATAATGGTTTGGGAGAGTTTGGAAGGTATCTCAGATTGTTTTAATGATTTTCTAAGGTTTAAAGGTTTGCGCATTGTTAGTGAAATCCATGCAGCTTCTCATAGAAATCATGCCCAATCAGAAAGTGATCTATGGGGTGGCACACAGTTTAGGTACATGGTTTTCCAAACCATGCCTTCAGCCTAGAGAAAATTTTATGTTTGAGACCGTGACCTTCCACATTTTTGGATCATGGTTTGATTAATATTGTGATCCAAACATACGAGGAGACCTATTAAGGTAGTTTCAAGCACCTGGTTAGCACATAGTCTTCCATACCATGATGCTAACAACACACAATTTAAAAAGTTGGTTTAAAAATGATATTAGGTAGCGATGCACCCAAACAACCCATTTGAGCCCCATTTCGACCCTCACATAGGATTCCCTTCTCTCTTAGGATATTGAACATCTTCCACTCATTTTGGATGATTTTAGAAGCCATTTCATGCTGTAGTAAAGCTAGATCTCCCTAGGTATGTCTCATTTCATGGTAGATTCATGGCTTTCCTTAGATATACTTCTCAATCTCTCCCAAATAATCAGATCAACATCCTTTGTGGATAAATCTAGTGGATTTTATGAATATAATTTTTAGTTTTGGCCTTATAGATATTAGGGTGAGGTATATGAGGCACATTTGTGTAGTTTTCACCTATATTTGTGGAGTTTTGGTGTCTTTGGACATTTTTTCTAAAACCATAGAGGTTAGTGGCTTCACTCTCGAGTAAGATTACTATAACTTGACGTTTTAATTTAAATTTTGTTTTTTTTCTTGAACATGATTGTTAAATTGATGTTCGAATCTTAGAAAACCCTGTTTTCTGATCATTTGTGGATTATAGAGATATTATAATGTTTTTGTGCATTATACTTCATTATTCGATTTTTAATTGATGATTTTAAAATCAGTTGCTTTTTTTTATTGAAAATGGTTTGTGAAATGGTTTCCAATAAATATGTTGTTTTATTGAAAATGGTTTTGAAGTGTATGTCTACAAATGGTTTTTTTAGGGATGCTTAAACGGGTTTTGGCATTGTCTGGTTATGTTTTTTGGCATGGATGATGGCATATGAGTGTTTTCAAAAATGGGATAATTTTATTGAAATGGTTGGAAATAGTTGATTTGGAATGGTGAGGCTTAAATGGTTAGGCATGAGATGGAATGAGGATGGTTAGTGATCATGAATTAGGTCCATAAAAGAATTTGAATGTGTTCAAAAACTAACATAATAAAAATGGGATGAGCTATGGATGGGAAGTTCCAGTATCAATGGTAACACTAAGCTTGGGTTGTTGTGGCGTGTTCGTGGTTGTGGAGTATGTACTAGGTTGTGTGAAATAAAATGGGCGATGACAATATAAAATGGAATATAACGCTAATGACTTGTTTGATTGAATAACTTTTAAATTTATTGATACAGGTAAAATGGTTTTGATGGATGTGTTTGGCTTGTTGTGAATTGTTTAATTATTTAATGATTTTATATAAATTATTTTTTATAGACTTTCTATCTAGTTCTATCATAGTGGAGCGAGTTGGGAAGTAATTTGGAGAATGCCCAATGAGTTTCACTACTCACCCCCTATTGTGGAACTTCAGTGATCTTGTAGATTTTGTATTCTAGGACACAAGTAAAGTTCATAAATCTCATCTCATTAGTGGTTCGTCATGTTGCTTGGGCATCCATGTGGTGTTGGATATTAAAGCTTTGTATTGAGATATGAATCTTATTCTTAGATTCCTTTTGTTTTTCTTTTTAATATTCCACTTGGTACACTTGTATTGGTTAAGATATTGTTTTATTATGGTGGTGTTTAGATATTTTGGAGCTAAATTACATTGTTGACTTGCATCCTGTAGTGGGTTTTTGGAATGTCACATTTTCTTGGATGCTTTTAGTTCAAATCGAAAATCATCCCCCAAATTTTCATGAAGTACTCAAAATTTATTTCCATCCATTAGCACCCTAGGTATTCTAATGATGTCCAAGTAGTAATTATGCGTCAACTCAATCCATTTACAAATTGTGGGATGTTACAGGTAGTATTAGTTTCTTCAATCCTTTGGAATCTATTGTTAGTATTTGAGTAGGAAATCATTTTCTGTTTATTCCTTGATTTAGGATGGTTATAAGGAGTAGGATTGAAAGAAATTGAAATGTAATTTAACATCTTATAATTTGTTTGTATTTTTTAATATAATATGGAATGATTTCATGACCAAGTCTTGGGACAACATGAGATTCGGAGGCCCGGTGGGCCCGAAATAAATGTTTGAAATTTTTTAAAATGTTTAATAGTACGCATGCACTGTTTTCAAAATAAATTTGAATAACTCTTCAAAGGATTCCCAGATAAAAAATTCGAGTACACCATTGAGTTCATAAAAGAGGATTTACCCTAGGAGTGCCCTAAATTTAGTATGTGTAGGTTGTTTGTGGAAAAAGCTGTTGGGGATGACAATGGAATAAAATAATTTATTAAAAATAATTTGTACGCCACACCATCTCCCTTAAATTAATCCATCTGTTGAAAATACAGGGTTAGTTTTATAACCCTAGAGACACCAGAGTACTGTTAGAGTGAACATTGAAGAATTATCTCAGGAAAATTACAATGGATCAAGATAGTATCACAGATCATTTTGCCAACAGAATCTGTGGAACTCATCCACCATTAACACACAATCATTCTTCATTAAAAATAAATCCAACAAGAGGTCTGATATTATTTTTTTAATACCCCTTTCCAAATTCCTGTAAATAACACAAACTAATTAAAAAACATATTATCTTGTAGATCTATCAAATTTTATGGATGGCATTATATGCAGAATTATCAGGAGGTATATGTCTTGGTTATCTAACATGAATTCCCTAATTATGATAGTTGGACTAGAAATCATTGACACCAATTATAAAACCTTATTTTATGTTCTTTTATCCATCTTTTCTTCGAGTTCTTATCTGTTGTAATTTCTTGGTTCCCGAATTAGAATTTTTTGGGCTGTTTCGAACACGATCAGACCTCTAAATTTTAGGGAATCGACAACTGAGGCAGGCTCTGTGTATATAGGGACCCAAAGATCTTGATTCTGTGACCATTTTATTTTTTATTAATCGAAGGAGGTGTAGTATTCCATGGAAGGGAACACTGAACTGATGAAGTGGAGATTCTTGAAGCGGGTGTGGAAAGTCGCAACTGCGGAGGAAGCCGTAATAGATGGTGGTGGCGATGTGGGATACACAGGGCCAATGTAAGAGGATGCAGTGGTGAACGATAGATGTTGAAACAGAGTACACAGGGCTAGTGGGATAGGTCATGTGGTCTTGGTTGACCCAGATGGGCTACGTTAGGCCTGCAGGTTGAGCCAGGCATGATTCGGTCCCCGAGTCGAATTCAGGAAAACCTGGGTGGTGCTCGGTTGCGGCCAACCGTGATGGTCAACCATGAAGATCATAATTTGGTATGCCAAAGTTCGACCTGTCATGGGTGAACCTCCCTTAATGGTCTACCTATATGGTTGACCACGAGTTATGTGATCATGTGATCAGTCGATGTGGTATGTTGACTAACCATGGTAGTCGACCGTGGAGGATGATTCGTAGGCCCCCGGTTGGCCAACAAACAGTTTTGTTCAAATTATAAAATATCCTAAATGGAGTTCCCAATCGACGAGTCATCTACGGTGTTGATACCCTAATGTTCATATAGTCTTTTTGAGAAAAAGTAGTGGGATTTTATTTTGGACTATTATAGGTTGATAGCATTACCATGGCTCTTTACTTGATCGTTCAGTATGAAATTACATCCACATCACAATATTGTAATGCCCTATAGAGGTTGAGTCTCAGATAGTGTATGGTATCGATCCAGAAGACTAGAGTGAAATAATATATCTCTCCTAATGATTTCTGTGTAATTTCTTGACCTTTTTTAGTAGGACATTCATCTTCCATCTATCAGGCCACATTATGAGGTTCAATGGAATCCCCCAATCATTTCAGGGTGTGATCCACTATGTAGCGGGTTGATACGGATTGCATACATGTTATCCCCAAGAATTTCTGTGTGTTATCTGTGGTTTCCCTTGGTTATTTATGGGAATGACCCCCTCTCTGAGTATCATAGTCTTTCTTGACCAATGAATTAAATTTGGGTGGGGCCCAAGGGAGATAAACCTCTTTGTAGACTGTCTCTGATGATATCATGGCTTGATTAGATAGTATTCCTAGAACCAACATGATTCGTGAAGAATACTATGACTAGTAGTTGTTTGGGACCACATGATGGTGTGGTGTCTCACTTGAGTATATCAGCATATTCTTGTTATATATGTTGTATAAATATACCGATGTAGATCTAACTATACTTAAATTGTTCTATTTATTTTTAGTTTCAGTGTGCCCTAATGAGTATGGTTATACTCACCGCAACACTGGATTTACCCGTACTTGTCGTGTCTTGTGAGTATGATCGATCTTTTGATGGATTCCTAGGAGGACTAGGAAAAGGTGGTGCTTATTGAGGCTGGGCAGACCATAGTGTGTTCCTGCAGCTATCACACATCAGTCCAAATACCAATACATCCAGGTTGGACTTATGTTAAATACTAGTTATGGTGGGCTTGTATTTGGACCTGTTTAAATTCTCATACATTTATTGTAGTACTATTTTGTATTATCTTAGTGGTATATATGAATTGTTTACTTAGTGATTTTTATATTTTATAATTTTTTGGATTGGAGATGTGTGTGTGTGTACAGGTACATTATGACAATGCCTCCCATTTATTAGATATGCCTAGTCAATGCTAGTATATAGCCCCTAGACTTCTGGAGGTGGTCTTTGGGTAGTCATGACATAGTCTCCTCTAGTATGGGTGAAGACTGAGTGGTATCATAGGTGGTTAGTTATTCCTTAGGATGAAGAGTCTATGAGATTAGTTTGGGAAAATAATGTTAAGTGTTTTGAGTTTAGATTTTGGGCCAGGCACTCTAGTGTTGTTGCTATGGATGATGTATCCTAATAATAAGACTCTTATTACCTTCTATTCAGCCCAGTAAATGAAAAAAATGGTTGTAGGGGAAAATAATGGTAAATTAATCATATAGTAATGGTTGTGTTTTACATGTACTTCTTGAGTTAGCTCTTAAGATATACTATATTGATCATGGTACATCTTATTTTATTTTTAGATGCCTCTACATGGGTAGCCATCCAGGATTCCATTTCATGAAAACAAGGATGATATTATTAGTGAAGAGGCATCAGTAATGGGACTTTTACTAAAAATAACACCTATAGGTGGTTTACTAGCTATACCACCACCCATCGAGCGTCAACTACTACAATAATTACAATATAAGGATTCATTATGGGTGATTTCATTGAAAAATATTCTAAGGCAATTCCTTCTAATGTTTTGGGGTGAGCGAGACCCCTAGATGGATGAGGATTGGCTAGAGGAAGTAACCCATGTTTTCTTCCTTGTGAATACTCCTACCAACAAGATGGAAGTCCTTGCCATGAGCCTTCTTTAGGGTTCTATGAGGATATGATGGATCATGGTGAGTTAGTCACATGATGAAACATCTCTCTCCTATATAAACACCATGCATCTCTTAAGTGAGGAGTTTTATTTTGAAACATTGCGATCAGTATGCATACATGTGCTTATTAATTTACAGATGGGCAATAGGATTCTCTTAGATAATTTATTGATGTTTATTGATATTTCACACTACTTCAAGGATATAGTACAAGAATAGATATTCAGGGCCCAGATCTTCGAGAAGGGATTACATGGGGAAATCTGGGAATCAATTGTATAACTTAGCATTCCTACCTATGATATGTTCATGAGAGATCCCGTTTAATTGAGAGTTTTATAGTAGAGTAGACACTGGTAGTGGGATCTAGTAGTTTGAACTGGTTAGGTGAGACCTCATTAGCAGGTAGATGATGATAGTCACATGGATCCAACGGAGTCAGGCACTTTAGGGGGTGATCCCAAGACATAGGGTCTATGGTTCTGGGCTCCCAGGGTGGCTCGAATCAGCCTTGGGAAAGATAGTGTTACTCAAGCGACAGTCAGGGATAGCTAGAATGATACTACCCGACCCGTCATATAGCTTATTGAGAGACGGCCAAGGGACCACTGAGACATAGGTAGATATAGGATATAGGTGGTCCATAGGGAAGAAGATATGTTAGAGGGGAATATATCACATCAAAAGGTGGTTAGAGGTGTGACCTATAATCACAACTACTGCTTGGTTGTCCATGCTAGGCTTAGGGATCTGTTGGGTGGGGATGATGCCATCTGCAAGAAATAGAGGATTATGACCCCAGGTCTATAGGGTTATTAAGAGGTATTATCTATTTCTTTTCCACCTTAGATACTGTTTTGATGGAAACAATTCTTAGTCATTGATTCTTACCACAAACCTTGTCTAGGACTCAAACATTCTGGTTGAACCGTTGACTAGACCCTTATTCGTTGGGACACCAATTAGAGGAGACACGATGATCACACACTGGTGTCGATATAGTAACCTGAATTTTTTAGGTGAGAGTTTTTTGGGATCTATTGGTAGTTCCGTTGAGGCCTCACAACATCATTTAGCTAGCCTCACACTCGGTGGAGTAGGTGATATAAGCCCTCAGTTTCTTTCAGTGGTTGTATAGTAAGGGGGTGTCTATCCAGAAGATGTTCCAGGTTTACCTTCCCATGAGGATATCGACTTCTGAATTGATCTGCACCCCAGGATAACACTGATATCTACACCTGCATATCATATGGATCCCACAAAGCTTTGTGAGACCCAATGTTTCACCCTATGAAGCCCCAATATTGATTTCTAAGAAGGTTTATAGGATCGTGAGGTTTTTTTTGGATTATTGGTGCAAAAAATAGGTGACATTGAAGAAAATGTATCCACTACCATGGATCAATGAACAATTTTATTAGTTGAAATGGGTGAATTTGTTCTCGAAGATTGACCTCAGATAAGGCTATCACCAGCTATGAGTGTGGGATGATGATATTTTGAAGACATCCATTAAATGTTGTTATAGTCACTATAAGTACATGTTGATGTATTTTTGTATAATGAACACTACAAATGTTTTCATGGGATTCATGAACCAAATATTTCTACATTACATAGACCAGTTCATGGTGGTCTTCATTGATGACATCCTATTGTACATGGAATCCAAGGAGGAGCACACGAGACACCTGAGGATGGGCTAGGATACACTCCAAGAGCACAAAAAATATAGGAATCTCTCAATGTGATAGTTTTGTATTCTAGAGGTCCATTTTTTGGGAGATGTCATTACAAAGGTTGGAGTTTCAGTTGATCCTATGAAGGTTGTGGAAGTGATTTCTTGAGAGCCACCCAAGAGTGATACTGAGGTGAAAATTTTCCTTGAATTGGCAGGGTATTATCAGAGGATTCAACCTGACTCCTCCAAAGTGGCATCACCCTTGATAGAATTGACACTAATGGGGAAAAATTTCAGATGGACAAAAAACTGGTAGAAGTTATTTCTTGAGATGATGACGAGGTTGATGAGCACTCCCATATTGAAGATAAAAAAGGAAGGTGTTGAGTACATGGTTTTATACAATGAATCAGGGATCGATCTTGGCTGTGTCCTGATGCAGAGGCATGCAATGAATTACTATGGTTCATGCAAATTGATACCACATGATATGAACTATGAAACCCATGATCATGAGTTAAAAGTGATAGTTTTCGCATTGAATATGTTGTGACACAACCTAATGGTATTTTAGTTTATCATTTAATCAAATCACCAGACTCTAAAGTATATCTCTTATAAGAAGGATATGAACATTGGAAAGAGGAATTTTCTAGTGTTATTGTAGGACTATGACATTATTATTGTTTATACTAATTGGATGGGTAGTGTAGTGGAAAATTATCTCAGAAAGAGATCTAGTTTATAGTTTTTGAACGATGTGTCAGAGTGGTTGGACTTAATATACACATCATTTGTGGACGGAGATGGAAATCATACCTGCAGCCGATGGTTGTCACCCCTACTCCCTTATAGTGATTTAGGGAAGCACAACTTGGGGATGCTAACTACAAGACCATACTTTCACAAATTTCCATGTGGTATACTCTTGAAAAATATTTTAATGGTGGGGAGAATGTTTTTTTCTCTTCATAGGATGGCTAGTAGTACCAGTGGCATTTCCTGAGGGTGTTCTATGGTAGTTTCCTAAATTCATGTTGAAGGTACATCAGGTGTGGTGAAGATGTACTAGGACCTCCAATGTCAGTTTTTGTGGCCATAGATGATTAAAGGTGATGTAGAGTATGTGTCTCAATGCCTTACTTGTCATAAAGTGATGGTTGAGAACCATGTTCTAGCTAGTTTAGCCCAACCCCATATGGTTCCATAATGAAAGTGGTATGGGATATTGATGAACTTTGTGATTGGTTTACCACATATTTCAAGGGGAAATAATTCCATCTAGGTGATCATCAGCTAACTCACCAAGTCGGCCCAAATCCTAGCTATATGATAGTAGAGCCCATTAGAGATATTTGGACGTCTCTACGTGAAGTTGATAGTTCGAGTACCTGGAGTTCCATTGATGATTGTTTCTGATCATGGTTCTCTCATTACATATTGGTTGTGGAAGGGATTATTGGTGGAATTCCAGACCAAAATTTGATTGTGTACATATTTTAAGCCATAGAGGGGTGGACAGACTGACTGGACCATTCTGGATCAATAGGATATGTTTCAGGATTGCATGATAGACATTGTCCCTAGTTGGTAGGATCACTGACCACTATTGGAGTTTTCATACAACAACATCTATAATTAAACCATTATCATGACACCATTAGAGGACTTTTATAGGCATCCCTACAGGTCACCACATTACTGGACTGTCCTAAGAGAGTCAGTACTTGTCACGACCCGACCTCGGGGCCCGTGCCGTGACTACCCCAAGCCCGCCTTCCATAGGCCAGGGGCTGGCGACTAGCACCAAGGCGTAAAATCCCAGTAAACAGGGAAGGCATTGCCTTATAAGTAACAACCACCACAGAGTCAGCAAGCGGAATGTAACTACAAAGTGCAGAAAAGTAAAGGGGGCCGGAATACAAGCCCAACTGAAAGTACAACTGAAAAGTAAAGTACAGCAACTGAAGGAAAGACGGCGGCCTCGTGTCGTCCACTGTCAATCCCACCTGAAGGGTGGGTACAGATAGCCTCCAGGCTCCTCGGGTCCCACGTCCGCTCCGAGCACGTCCCGCCCAGTGGTCCACCTCCAGGTACCGTCCTGCTCCACGCCCCAGCCGTGATCAGCGCTGTCCGTCGTCTGCAACCAACACAACAAGGTGCGGGCATAGCCCGTGCAGGGGTGAGTATAAGCTACTCAGTAAGGACCCCGAGACCCCCGAAGGTCTCCCGAAATCCACAAAGGATATAGCACAAAAGAAATATGCAATCACGAAGTAACATCTGACTCGACTTAGGTATATGCCAATACATATACCTAAGTCCCCAATTCTAGCTCTGCTCACGGGCTCAAGAACAACTCAATCCACGCAGGAAAGCAAGACTCAAATCCACAAGGAGAGTAAACAGTAAATCCACAAAGGATAGTTCAACACAAACCACAAAGGAGAGTAACATAAGATTCAGCTCAACCATGATTTTCATTATCGAAACCGTAAATGTTGAAGAGCCCCATCTCTGAAGTGTACAGTGGTCCTGTCACGACTCCGAGGTACTGCTCACTAACCTAAGACTGCTGAAGTACTCCTCCTGTCGAGTACCGCGGGTCTGCTGCCAACTACCGGGCGCTCCGTCCGCTGAGGGTCTGCTGCCAAATACCGGGCGCTCACCCAGATAGCCTACTGAGGTACTCCTCCTGTCGAGTACCGCGGGTTTGCCGCCAACTACCAGGCGCTCCGTCCGCCGTGGGTCTGCTGCCAACTACTGGGCGCTCCGTCCACTGGGCTAGTCGACTCACTCCAAGTCGAGTCGGTCAAGCAGTCGTCAGGTCTCAGTCATCTACACGGTCTCCGTACTCCGCACGCACGTCTCCACCGTCGCGGGTCTGTCGCTACAACCAAGCGCACACACTCCGTAGAGTATCGCGGGTCCGCCGCTACAACCAAGCGCTCCACCGCCAAGGGTCTGCTGCTGCATCCAAGCGCACCACCACTGTCAAGTACCACGGGTCCGCCGCTACACCCAAGCGCTCCACCGCTCAAGGTAAAAAGAAGATTCAGCTCACACAGGTTCGGTAGCACTGTTCCACGTAGGATCGCTGAGTGCAGTAGTCGACGCAGTCCACTGAGGATCTCTGCACAGTCGTCGCCGCAGTCCACGAAGGATCTCTGCTCTGCCGTCGTCGCAGTCCACGGAGGATCTCTGCTCTGTCGTCGTCGCAGTCCACGGAGGATCTCTGCTCTGTCGTCGAAGTCACAGCCAGCACTACGGTTCCCGCACATAGCGAGCTCGTTAGGAGGGTCCGCTCCACGAGCCGAGAGGCTGATACATCAACTGACACGTAGTCCGAAGTTGATGTATCCAAAAGTTCCGTATCGACAACAGGATCTCAACGCAACAGACGGCGCGTCAATCGGACGCCCGGTCTGAGAGTTATTGGCATTTTCGTCCCAGGGGCCCGGTTGGTTTTTAGGGAAAAACCAACCCGACCGTACTCCGCCTATGTCCGATCCTCGGGCGGAGTATGCCAAAAGTTCCGTCTCACTTAGAGGAAACTTCCACAGCTGACGGTACGTCGATCGGACGTCCGTAGCTCAAGTTATGAGCGTTTCCGCTCCGAGGGCCCGGTTGGTTTCGTGTACGAACCAACCCGGCCGAACCCAAAGTCTTCCGAAACCTTGAGTGTAATATACCAAAATGACCGTCTCGATCCAAGGATCGCGTAGCCGCTGACGGTTCGTCAATCGGAGGTCCCAAGCCCAAGATATGGGCGGAAGACCGAAGAAGGCCCGAAAACGGGGGTTCTGGGCCCGGGGCGACCCGGCCCGAACCCCCCCCCCGGGCTGGCCGAACCGGGTCGACCCGACCCGGCCCGACCCGGTTAGGCCGGGTCCGGTCCGGCCTGGGCACGGCCCGGCCGACCGGACCGGCCGGCTCGGCTTCGGCCGAGCGGCCGAAGGAGAAACCGCCGCGGGTTTGACCCGCGGCTTGGAGGAACGCGGCCCGCGCGGGCCGCGTGCTGGGTGGCCGGACCGCGGACGCGGTCCGGCGGTTCGCCGCCGCCGCGGCTCGGCCGCGGCGGAATTCCCGGCGGCGCGCCGGGCGCCGCCGCCTCCGGTCGCCGGCGCCGCCTTGCCGGCGACCCGCGCCGCCGCCGCCTTCCGCGGGCCGCCGGAGTTGCTCCGGTGGCCCGTTTTGCCTCCCGTCTGCGCCGTTGCTCCTCCCGGGGGCCGATCTTCACTGCGGAATCAACAGATCGCCCCTGCCGCGTGGTTCGTCGTCGTCCGCCAAATCTGCACAACAAAAGATCGGCGGAGGGGTGCTGGGTCTTGTTCGTTAGATCCGCACCCTCCGCGTTAGTCATAAACAACGGGAGAAAGGGGCTACAACAATTTTTAATCATGATAAAAATTGTTCACTCCTTTTTCTTTTGAACGACATTTCAATTTTAATTGATTGAAATTATTCATGCCGGTTCTTATTCAAAAAGAAATAGAAACACGGGAATGAATCATCAAGAAAAAAATAAACCCCTACCTCGATGTCGCCGTCGGACGTGAGGTCGTCGCGGAAACGCTCGTCGCGGAAGGAGGGGATCGTCGCGTCGTCGCGGAAGAGACGTTCGTCGCACCGCGGGAAAAAGCGTCGCGCCGACGATCTCCGGATTTAGAACAAACGGATTTAATTAATTAAATCCATTGTTATTGAAATTAAAAAGGGAGAAATAAACGATCCGATTTTCACCTTAGTTGCCGAACGAGGATCGGCCGCGGAAGAAGAGGCGTCGCCGAAGAACGTCGCGGGTAGAGCTCGTCGACGTCGCAGATCACGGTGTGCGTCGACGAATTCCGGTCGCCGGCGTTCTTCGCGTTCTTCGCGTTCTTCGCGTTCTTCGCGGGGAGGGTGGAGGTTTAGAGGATCTCGCACAACAGGAGGATCCTCCAAAATAGACAAGTTGTCTATTTTATTATTTTGCCAACAAACGCAAAACGCGTAAGTAACGACCCATTAAATTCGTTGAATTAATTCAACGAATGAAACAGCCCATTTAATTCCCGAAATAAACCGCCCAATTAAATGGTCTGTTAAGAAATAAAGAAAACGCGTCGGTTGACTTTTCAGTTACTTGACGGGTTTTCACGGGTGCGTTACTTAGCGAAAGAAACGGCGGGGCTCGTGCGGGCCCTGCCTTACAAATATCCTACCAAGAGGGTAGGATATTTCCGGATAGCACCCTATCCACTTTAACTCAGTTCAAGTGGCTTCCAAGTGACTTTCAAGCAGCTTAAGTGAAATAAAATAAAGTTGTCGCACAAATTTTATTTTATTTCTGTCTTAAAGCCCCAAAATTTAAAAACCACGTCTGAGCAAACGCAACTCTGGAAGAGGCGTTTCTAAGCAAATACCGGTGCTACGATTTCATCGGTGCCCTCAGAATTCGATTCCGGGCACCGGTTCAAACGATAGAAAAACCCGCTCGTCCGTTCACTGAACGTACCCGAGCCAAACTTCGGAAATTAATTCCGGGCACTCCGGGCCTCGGAATCAGGTGCCGTCTGAAACCGCGCTCTTGTAAAATTCTAAAAAAAATTAAGAAATAAATTTCCCTTGAATTTTACGGGTCTTTACATTACTCCCACCTCAGGGCTTTACGTCCCCGTAAAGATACATCAAAAACTAGGGAAACAAATGAGGGTACTGAGCACGCATCTGAGCCTCCCGCTCCCATGTCCTCTCCTGGAGATTCCAGTGCTGCCATCTGATGCGCACAAGAGGAATCGATCGCCCACGCAGGACCCGCTCCTGTCGATCCTCTATCTTCACCGGGACCTCCGCAAAAGTCGCCCCATCATCAACGTCAAGCTCCCCATGATCAATGATGTGCGTCGGGTCGTGCACGTATCTCCTCAGCTGAGACACGTGGAAGACGTCGTGCACCCGGTGCAACTGAGGTGGTAGAGCCAGGCGATAAGCCACCTCGCCAATCCTGCTAAGAATCTGGAAGGGTCCGATGAAGCGCGGAGATAACTTGCCGCCTCGGCCAAATCTCCGAATACCACGTCGAGGTGAGACCCGCAAGAAGACGTGGTCGCCATCCTCGAACTCCAGTGGCCTCCGCCTCCTGTCAGCATATGATTTCTGTCGGCTCTGAGCTGTACTCATCCGCTCCTGGATGACCTGGACCTTCTTTGTCGTGGCCTGGACCATCACATGTCCCACAAGAGCTGCAAGATTTCTTCTTTGCCGAAAAGAGAAATCTGGTCTCATCCCCTGGATGAACCACATTCTTTGCCTAAAACAGTCAATCCTAACATGGATGATACTAATCCATACCAAGGATGACGTCGTAAGGCCTCGACGCTACTACTAAGAGATTCAACCGTTACTCTCGCCTCCAAGGGTTGAGTCACACTGTCGGCATCAGTGTGTGGTAACTGGGTCTCCTCCAGTAGATGTCTCACAAGTGAGGGTCAAGTCAACAGCCAAAACTGGAATCTCCTAGTAACATCACGAAAGAGGACAGGAACGAAAATATCACAAAGGTATGTGTCTTTTATTATTGCAGCTCATATTACAAGATGCTACACAAAAGAAACAAGGAACCAGAAGTACAAAGGATGTATCCACTAGTTCTGCTCCTATCCATCAGCTCCCAGGGCTCCATGATCGAAGGCCTCGGCTGCCTGAAGCTGAGCTCTCCCCTGCGGTCGGGGTGGACCTCCTGGTGGTGGTGGTGGTAGAGCCTCAAAGCGTCGTCCACCACCTGCTGCTCGGCCAGCTCCTCTACCTCGTCCGTCTCCTCCCTGCAGACCGCCACGGTCGAACCTCTGCCTCTGCCTAGGTGGTTCCTCAACCGTCTGCTGCTCCCCCGCATGGCGGGTCGGGCAGTCACGATCCATGTGACCAATTCCGCCACAGGAGTAACACTGCCCACTCTCGGCACGCCTGGCTCTGACTCCACCCCGGATTCCCCGCACAACTGAGCCTGAGTCGTGCAGTCGGCCACTGGTAGGTCTGGTCTTCCTGGAACCCTGAGTCATCTGTCGGCTACCTGCTACCGAAGACTCCGCTACGTGCCACCCTGCGGTGGGTCTCTGTGCTGGTGTAGACTCAGCAAGGAAGCTCTCGATCAGAAGGGCCCGCTCTAGTACTCCTGTCTGAGTCGGTATGCTGAGGGAGATCAGCGATGCCCTGATCTCGTGTCTCAAACCCTGCTCGAAGGTCCGGGCCCGGAAGAAGGGGTCCCGTACCATGTCTGTCGAGTACCGAGAAAGGTCGGTGAACCTCGCCGCGTACTGAGCGACCGTCATGCTGCCCTGCCGCAGCTGTAGAAGCTCCTAGATCCGCACCGCACGAAGGGTGGCTGGGACGAACTCCGAGCGGAAGAGGCTCTCAAAGTCTGTCCAAAGAAGAGATGCCTCATCGTGCACCTAGAGCATCAAGCTCCACCATCGTCCTGCCACCGCCTGCAGGAGGCTCGCCGCGAGAATCACCATGAGATCCGCTGGTGTCCTCACTAGCCTAAAGATACGTACCACCGCCTCTAGCCAGTCCTCGGCGGCCTGGGGGTCCGCCTCACCGCGAAACCTGGGCGGTCGCTGGCTCTGAAACTCATGCAGTGCCCTGAGGCGACGTGCATCGTCAGCGTCTGGTACTGGTAGCATCGGTGGCTCGGCGGGTAAAGCTACCGCCGGTGCCACTGCTGGCAAAGGGCCCTGCACCGAGGCCTCGTCGCTCGGTGGGCTGCCGTCGCGCCCTACACTCGGAACCCTAGCTGGCTGTCGTCGCGGGGCCATCCTGAAAAGGAGAACAAGAGCACCACAGTCAGAACAGTATACCTGGTGAGCTGGCACAAGTAATCACAAGGAAAACCTGAGACTTTCATAAAGCAGATCAGTATACCCGGTGAGCTGACACAAGTAATCACGAAGAAAACTTGAAACACACACGCAATCAATGTTTTCATGTATTAAGTCGGAAATCAGGAGTCAGGGTCCTGGTGTACGGATACGTCGGCCGCCGCACCAACACTGGGCTCCCTGAACTGATAACCACACTCAATACACTAAACACTATTGCTTCATATAGAAAGAAAAGATGATCAGAGTCTGCGGTAGAACCGACCACCTCTGATACCAATTTTTCACGACCCGACCTCGGGGCCCGTGCCGTGACTACCCCAAGACCGCCTTCCATAGGCCAGGGGCTGGCGACTAGCACCAAGGCGTAAAATCCCAGTAAACAGGGAAGGCATTGCCTTATAAGTAACAACCACCACAGAGTCAGCAAGCGGAAAGTAACTACAAAGTGCAGAAAAGTAAAGAGGGCCGGAATACAAGCCCAACTGAAAGTACAACTGAAAAGTAAAGTACAACAACTGAAGGAAAGACGGAGGCCTCATGTCGTCCACTGTCAATCCCACCTGAAGGGTGGGTACAGATAGCCTCCAGGCTCCTCGGGTCCCACGTCCGCTCCGAGCACGTCCCGCCCAGTGGTCCACCTCCAGGTACCGTCCTGCTCCACGCCCCAGCCGTGATCAGCGCTGTCCGTCGTCTGCAACCAACACAACAAGGTGCGGGCATAGCCCGTGCAGGGGTGAGTATAAGCTACTCAGTAAGGACCCCGAGACCCCCGAAGGTCTCCCGAAATCCACAAAGGATATAGCACAAAAGAAAGATGCAATCACGAAGTAACATCTGACTCGACTTAGGTATATGCCCATACATATACCTAAGTCCCCAATTCTAGCTCTGCTCACGGGCTCAAGAACAACTCAATCCACGCAGGAAAGCAAGACTCAAATCCACAAGGAGAGTAAACAGTAAATCCACAAAGGATAGTTCAACACAAACCACAAAGGAGAGTAACATAAGATTCAGCTCAACCAGGATTTTCATTATCGAAACCGTAAATGTTGAAGAGCCCCATCTCTGAAGTGTACAGTGGTCCTGTCACGACTCCGAGGTACTGCTCACTAACCTAAGACTGCTGAAGTACTCCTCCTGTCGAGTACCGCGGGTCTGCTGCCAACTACCGGGCGCTCCGTCCGCTGAGGGTCTGCTGCCAAATACCGGGCACTCACCCAGATAGCCTACTGAGGTACTCCTCCTGTCGAGTACCGCGGGTTTGCCGCCAACTACCAGGCGCTCCATCCGTCGTGGGTCTGCTGCCAACTACTGGGCGCTCCGTCCACTGGGCTAGTCGACTCACTCCAAGTCGAGTCGGTCAAGCAGTCGTCAGGTCTTAGTCATCTACACGGTCTCCGTACTCCGCACGCACGTCTCCACCGTCGCGGGTCTGTCGCTACAACCAAGCGCACACACTCCGTAGAGTATCGCGGGTCCGCCGCTACAACCAAGCGCTCCACCGCCAAGGTTCTGCTGCTGCATCCAAGCGCACCACCACTGTCAAGTACCACGGGTCCGCCGCTACACCCAAGCGCTCCATCGCTCAAGGTAAAAAGAAGATTCAGCTCACACAGGTTCGGTAGCACTGTTCCACGTAGGATCGCTGAGTGCAGTAGTCGACGCAGTCCACTGAGGATCTCTGCACAGTCGTCGCCGCAGTCCACGAAGGATCTCTGCTCTGCCGTCGTCGCAGTCCACGGAGGATCTCTGCTCTGTCGTCGTCGCAGTCCACGGAGGATCTCTGCTCTGTCGTCGAAGTCACAGCCAGCACTAGGGTTCCCGCACATAGCGAGCTCGTTAGGAGGGTCCGCTCCACGATCCGAGAGGCTGATACATCAACTGACACGTAGTCCGAAGTTGATGTATCCAAAAGTTCCGTATCGACAACAGGATCTCAACGCAACAGACGGCGCGTCAATCGGACGCCCGGTCTGAGAGTTATTGGCATTTTCGTCCCAGGGGCCCGGTTGGTTTTTAGGGAAAACCAACCCGACCGTACTCCGCCTATGTCCGATCCTCGGACGGAGTATGCCAAAAGTTCCGTCTCACTTAGAGGAAACTACCACAGCTGACGGTACGTCGATCGGACGTCCGTAGCTCAAGTTATGAGCGTTTCCGCTCCGAGGGCCCGGTTGGTTTCGTGTACGAACCAACCCGGCCGAATCCAAAGTCTTCCGAAACCTTGAGTGTAATATACCGAAATGACCGTCTCGATCCAAGGATCGCGTAGCCGCTGACGGTTCGTCAATCGGAGGTCCCAGGCCCAAGATATGGGCGGAAGACCGAAGAAGGCCCGAAAACGGGGGTTCTGGGCCCGGGGCGACCCGGCCCGAACCCCCCCGGGCTGGCCGAACCGGGTCGACCCGACCCGGCCCGACCCGGCTAGGCCGGGTCCGGTCAGGCCTGGGCGCGGCCCGGCCGACCGGACCGGCCGGCTCGGCTTCGGCCGAGCGGCCGAAGGAGAAACCACCGCGGGTTTGACCCGCGGCTTGGAGGAACGCGGCCCGCGCGGGCCGCGTGCTGGGTGGCCGGACCGCGGACGCGGTCCGGCGGTTCGCCGCCGCCGCGGCTCGGCCGCGGCGGAATTCCCGGCGGCGCGCCGGGCGTCGCCGCCTCCGGTCGCCGGCGCCGCCTTGCCGGTGACCCGCGCCGCCGCCGCCTTCCGCGGGCCGCCGGAGTTGCTCCGGTGGCCCGTTTTGCCTCCCGTCTGCGCCGTTGCTCCTCCCGGGGGCCGATCTTCACTGCGGAATCAACAGATCGCCCCTGCCGCGCGGTTCGTCGTCGTCCGCCAAATCCGCACAACAAAAGATCGGCGGAGGGGTGTCGGGTCTTGTTCGTTAGATCCGCACCCTCCGCGTTAGTCATAAACAACGGGAGAAAGGGGCTACAACAATTTTTAATCATGATAAAAATTGTGCACTCCTTTTTCTTTTGAACGGAATTTTAATTTTAATTGATTGAAATTATTCATGCCGGTTCTTATTCAAAAAGAAATAGAAACACGGGAATGAATCATCAAGAAAAAAATAAACCCCTACCTCGATGTCGCCGTCGGACGTGAGGTCGTCGCGGAAACGCTCGTCGCGGAAGGAGGGGATCGTCGCGTCGTCACGGAAGAGACGTTCGTCGCACCGCGGGAAAAAGCGTCGCGCCGACGATCTCCGGATTTAGAACAAACGGATTTAATTAATTAAATCCATTGTTATTGAAATTAAAAAGGGAGAAATAAACGATCCGATTTTCACCTTAGTTGCCGAACGAGGATCGGCCGCGGAAGAAGAGGCGTCGCCGAAGAACGTCGCGGGTAGAGCTCGTCGACGTCGCAGATCACGGTGTGCGTCGTCGAATTCCGGTCGCCGGCGTTCTTCGCGTTCTTCGCGTTCTTCGCGTTCTTCGCGTTCTTCGCGTTCTTCGCGTTCTTCGCGGGGAGGGTGGAGGTTTAGAGGATCTCGCACAACAGGAGGATCCTACAAAATAGACAAGTTGTCTATTTTATTATTTTGCCAACAAATGCAAAACGCGTAAGTAACGACCCATTAAATTCGTTGAATTAATTCAACGAATGAAACAGCCCATTTAATTCCCGAAATAAACCGCCCAATTAAATGGTCTGTTAAGAAATATAGAAAACGCGTCGGTTGACTTTTCAGTTACCTGACGGGTTTTCACGGGTGCGTTACTTAGCGAAAGAAACGGCGGGGCTCGTGCGGGCCCTGCCTTACAAATATCCTACCAAGAGGGTAGGATATTTCCGGATAGCACCCTATCCGCTTTAACTCAGTTCAAGTGGCTTCCAAGTGACTTCCAAGCATCTTAAGTGAAATAAAATAAAGTTGTCGCACAAATTTTATTTTATTTCTGTCTTAAAGCTCAAAATTTAAAAACCACGTCTGAGCAAACGCAACTCCGGAAGAGGCGTTTCTAAGCAAATACCGGCGCTACGATTTCATCGGTGCCCTCAGAATTCGATTCCGGGCACCGGTTCAAAAGATAGAAAAACCCGCTCGTCCGTTCACTGAACGTACCCGAGCCAAACTTCGGAAATTAATTCCGGGCACTCCGGGCCTCGGAATCAGGTGCCGTCTAAAACCGCGCTCTTGTAAAATTCTAAGGAAAATTAAGAAAAAAATTTCCCTTGAATTTTACGGGTCTTTACAGTACTCATGGGCCTAGTTTTGGTGTAAGAAACTATAGTGTAAGAGGATATCATTGATAGACCCATGGGCTTTGTTAATTCCCATAGGGTTACCAAATTTAGAAAGTTAAAACATCAAATAAGGAAAAAACTAATCTATAGTGTAGTAAAGGATATGGAAGTCTGGGGTCAAACCCATAGAGATAAGGTTGGATAAAAATATTAATTAAATAACAATGACCTAGACTAAATTTGATGAATATAAACAAGTGAGCATTGGTTTGTGAAGAAGGTGGGAGTTGAAAATATTAAATGGGTTCCAAAAATAATAATTCAATGTTTATGAGAATAAAAGGTAATAAATAATTAATTAAAAATCATGCAGTTGTTAGAATTAGGTCGTAGCGAGTTCAATGGTCATGATAAATGTCGTCTATCTTAAGCTCTCATTTTCTTATGGTCGAGTACTTTGGATTACAAAGGATGGGTAACCTAAAACACTATTTAAACATTGGGAAAAAACCAACCTAAGGGCCATGGTGGAAGCTTAACCAATTGACCACAGATAAAAAAATTTATTCAATCTAGGAAATGTTTAGGAACAAAGAAAAAAATTGAACCCAATCACAAACCCCCGCTCACAATGGTCAAGCAAGAAGAATTAAGACAGTGGAAAAATTTTAAAAGAAAATATTAAATCCCAATATCAATATCATTATAATATAAAATAATTATTACATTCAATTCCATTTCATCACACTTTCCATGACATGAATAAATCACTCACTCATGCAAACCACGATCGGGTGGAGAAAAATAAAATAAATCAAAATCCTATAAAAGTTGTGGAAGCTGGTGTGAATTCATCTGGTTGTTGATCCTCATTGATATCTATTTATAATAATCAAAATGGTGCAGCCTAGGGACCCTTTTATAGTATATATTCCCATGCATACTCATTATCTTCCTCACCTTCATTTTCTATGCGCATCGTGGTCATCACGATGTGTACCTGGGGAACACATCATGTACGACAGATCTGGTTTTCCTCCACCGCATTGAATCCACAAAAGCTACCATGAATACTTCACTTTCATCATGTTGTGTACTAAGGTTACACATCATGTACCCATGGTCCATTTCCGCAATGTGTACTGTGTCTACCTGCATGAATACCATTCATTAATTTGTAACTTTGACTACCAACACATCATGTAGTGAAGGTACATGATTTGTACTGGTCGTTCACTACATGTATGCTCATCATGAATTGTTCAAAGTGGTCTACAAAATGTAATGATTTGAAACAACATGCCATGTACTAATGGTACACATTTTTTAGTTTCTCTTCTCCATAATTTATTACACTTCTTCAACATCAAAATTCATGTGTCGTGCCGCTTAACTTCGCTCCCGAAACCATGATTTTAAGCTCAATTTCCACCACATTCAATTCAGTTTCAAATATTAATTGTTTGATACCAAAAATTACAAAACAATATAAATCACTCACATCCTTGGAATATTAATCAATTAAATATGATAATTCATTCATAAAAATACTAAAAAATATATGCATGAAATAGACATATCAAATCCCCCCACACTTGAATTCATCCTTGTCCTCTTGGATGGAATTACTACATACTACAGAGGTTACTAACCTTACCATTCTTTAAGTTAAATTTAAACAAAAACAATTGATCAGATGGAAAATTAATTGTTTGAGAATCTTGTGGGAAAATTATTCAACACTTCCCTTTTCAAAGAAACAAGCCTATCAATTATTTTACATTTCTCCTTTGAAATAACTATACCTTTTCAATCATCCATTTTATGTTATTAATTTATTATTAATATGAATTCCAATTGAAAACTACCTCACATGAATTTTTTCTCATACTTAGTGTAAAATATATATATATCATGATCCACATACCTCATTAACATGTAACTTACCATAAGCTTGTAGGTAATCTAACATCTCCACCACGTAAAGACAAAATCACAATTAATCGTAAGGGCTTCACCATTATGGATCAGATGACTCTGAGGCTTTGTAGAAGGTAGGTAAATGATATAAAACAAATATCAAAAGGTGGGTTAACTATATAGCTATTTTCATGATAATAAATGACAAGTTCAATGATTGTCTCCATTTACAAATTTCACTTATCTCCCCCCAAATCTCAAAGTGGGATCATGATTCATGTAAGCACAAATAATGAATAAAATTTTATTTATATTTTTTCTCTCTTTTTTTGGAAATCAATGCCTAGGTCAAATCTCATATCCATCACAAAACCACATATTCTCAAAATTCATCGGTATGGGAGATAGTGATTTTCGATCATCCCAAGACAAAAAAAAGGTTTATTCATTTTATTTCGTTTTATTTCAAATATTTTTTTAGTAAGACAGGTGAATAATGAATTACAATGAATGATGTCATGGCCTTCCCCCATATCATAATAGAAAATACAATAGTAAAATATCCAATATGATGTACAATCCAGTATACACCACAAACTTCCTCCCCTAAACTTATTATTTTAATTATCATTCAAAACATTTAGATGAAGGTAGAAATAGATAAAATAGGAATGTAACATGGCTAGTTTGGAAAAAAGACTCATCATGGATTTTGTGGGCTTAAAAGGATTAATGTGTGGTGAGTCTTCGGATAAGGATTAAAGAAAATAATGCCTCAATCATTTTAAAAGTGTTTCTAATTAGTCATGGCTTTTACAAGTTAAAAAGAAATTTCAATAAGAAAATATAATAGAGTTTATCAAGAAATATATACAAGAAAAAATGAAAATTTTTCATGTAGGGATGTCTTGTGAATGAGACGAATGGTTGGGTCAATTACCCAGGGAAAAAAATTCGAATAATTAAATCAACTAATGAAAATTTCCATAAATCAAAACATGGAAAATTCTCATAAAAATCATCTAAAATGATTAATATGCTAGGATAATTCATGATTTATCCAATCCAAAATCCACATGCATATCTATGCTAAATCTTTTCCCCATTTTTCTCATTAAAATTTAATTATATGGAAATTTAAATACATTTCATGATAATTTTCCAAAGTATTTTATATCTCTTAGTTTAGATTATTAAACAATTAATCAAATGTGGGCATGAAATTTGTAATAAATTATCACAAAACATATAAAATGTGGGAAATAAAATAGAAAAATATTGAATTGAAACTCATACTCCCCTTTTAACTTGATGTATCATTGTTAGTTTCACATGTTCTTCCTAATACGACATGCCAATCACCGCCAGTGCATTCTATGGGCCTAAAAAATAAATCGAAACGTGTTAAAGTACATTCCATTGAAATGAAGCTCAAAAAGATAAGGGGAATTGAAATTAAATAATAAAATAAAATTAAATTCTATGGAAGAGATAAATTTAAAATCCTAGAATGAAATAAAAATCTTTGGTTCCCTCCCAAAAGGTTCTATTTTTTATTCGTTGTTTAGCTCGACCATACCTGGGTAATCTTATTGAAGTGTGGTTTTGGGCTAACCATCATGTGTTTACCCAATTTTAACTTTGAATTCATCCCATATCAGTTTAAAAAATATTTTATGGAATTGGAATGTATCATGGAGGTGGTGACCAATGTCTGAACAACATGAGTATTTCTATCAGGATCCCGATATCTGCCCAGACTCAGTAAAATTCCTATTTTTTAATGGTTTGATGCAATTTTTTGTTTCTTCAATAATTTTTTTATGTTCATATAGCTCCTCAATTTCCTCTTTTTTATGATTCTTTTTTTCTTCTATGTTGTTAGTGTAGGGTGTAACTTGTACATTATCTTTTTCTTATAACGATCTTATAATTTATATGAAATTCATTTTAAATTCACCAGTCACCAGCCTTTCATCCTCAACTCTTTCTTCATTATCTTCTTCCTTTGACTGCGGCCCCAGTTTTGTGAGGAGGCTTTATAGAATCTCAGTTTTCGAGGTTCCCTTTTCATTGAATTCTTCTTGATCACTATCTTTTTCTTGTATTTGTTTTCTAAAATTCACTTTAGACCATTCATGTTCTACAGATTGGTTGCCCTCTTCATCATCGTCTTGGCCTTAAAAATCAGGGGAATATTGATTAGCAAAAAATGTTAGAATTGGATGACGTACTAACCTTTGCTTCATTATGCATGATTCTTTGATTATAGTACTCCTTAGAGAATTATAGCTCTTGGATATAGGGTGTTGAGGAATCTATGCATGGTTATAGTTTTGTGAACTCATATGGTTGACTTATCATCATTTTTAGTTCATCGAGTAGTTGCTCTATATCATCATGTTTGAAGTTGAACCTATCCTTGGTATTAATTTCCTTATATCATCCTACCATCATAATTTAAAATATCCAGTGTTGTAAAAAATAATAAAAATAAAAATAATCCTATGATAAAGTCAAAAAATTGACATGATGGGAAAATAATTTTTCCAATTATCCAACTAATAAATTCTCTACTGCTATCCCTAATAATAGAGCCACAAATTTGATAGCACTATGGGCATTGTTAATTCCCACTAGGTTATAAAATCTAGAAATTGAAAACATGAAATAGAAAAAATAGTAAACTATAGGGAATTATAGGATATGAATGTCTGAGGTCAAACACACAGAGATAGGGTTGGAGAAAATATTATTTAAATAACAAAGACCTAAACTTATTTCAATGTATATAAACTAATGAGAATAGGTTTGTAATGAAATATGGAGACAAAAATATTAAATCCGTGTTGGGAAGTAATGATTCCAAGTTCATTAGATGACAAAGTATGAAATAATTAATTATTAATCATGCAGTTTTTTGAATCAAGTCTTAGTGAGATCAATGGTCATTATAAACGCCCCCTATATTCAGCTCTCATTTCTTCACGGTCATGTACTTGATGTTAATAAGAATTAGTAACCCAAAACCTAGTCTAATGATAGGGATGAAACCAACCCAATGGTTATGGTTGAAGTCTAACACATAGACACATGATAAAAAAATTATTCAATATATAAAATAGTCATGCACAATGAAATAAATTGTACTAAATCCCAACCCACCAAATTAGAGTGGCCTTGCAAGAATAATTTGGAAGGTGGATAAAATTAAAGAGAAAATATGAAATCCCAAAATCAATTACATTAAAATAGTAAATACTTATTACATTAAATTCACCTTCATCACACATTACAAGGAAGAAATAAATCATCCACCCATGAATACCACGAGCGGGTGGAGAAAAATAAAAGAAATTAAAATCCTACAGAAGTGGCGGTAGTAGATGTGCCTTCGTCTGGCGATGGTTCCTCATCAAGATCTGTCCGGAATTCTCTAAATAGTGTGGACTAGTGTCCCTTTGAAAGGATAATCTCTTTTAAAACTGAATTCTATGTTGCCTGCATTTTCTCTCTGCATCACCATCGTCACGACGTGTACCTAGGGTACACGACGTGTACTTAATATCCTATTTTTCCTCCACCACATTGAATCCGAAGATACTTCATTAACTTTTTGACTTTTTTCATGACATGTACCAAGGTTACACATCATGTACCCATGTTCTGTGTTGTATTCCTGTATCATGTCTACTATGCATGAATCACATTCATTAATTTTGAACTTTTACTATTGTCAAGTTGTGTACTGAAGGTACATGACATGTACTGGTTGTTCACATCATGTATTCTCATCATGACTTGTTCTATGTTGTCTATGACATTTCATGATCAGAAACTACATAATGTGTAATAAAGGTACACATCGTGTAGGACCTCTACTCTATAATTTTTAGCTCTACTTCTACGTCAAAATTATAGTGTCACTCCACTTTCCTTCTATCATGGAGAAAAATTTCTTTAAGATCAATTTTCCACTTGTTTTCATTTATTTTGAAAATAATCATTTATCACTTCCAAAAAACATAACAAAAGTTATATAACTAGCAACATCTAAATATTAATCAATTCAATACAAGAATCATTCATAAAAATAATCAAAAATATATGTGTATGAAATAGACCTATCAATCATCCCAGAGTAGAAAATGACTGTAGAGGGAAGACAATAGTTTTATGTAGACAACCAGAAGAGGCTTTCATTGTTTGAGGAGGGAGACCTCATGTTCCATCATGTTACACCTTGATGGGGATTAGAGATATTTGTCCGGGGCATCGAGCTATCTCTGAGGTTCATCAACCCTTTCCAGATATAGTGAAGAGTTGGGGAGGTGGTGTACCACCTGGCTCTACCACTATAGTTAGATCAAGTAAAAGATGTATTCAACCTTACATAGCTAAAGAGGTACATACATGAACCATAATACATCATTGATTTGGGTGATATGGACATTAAGTATAGATAACCTTTTGTTGAGTACCTGGTTGATATCAAGGATCACATGAGATGATCCTTCATGGGTGATTGATTTCTTTTTGTAAATGTCTTATAGTAGTATGAGAATCCATAGTAGAGCACATATGAGCGAGAAGATCAGATTTTTGAATATTACCATCATCTGTTTGAGTTTCCCTTTTTTAGCCTTTATCAGATATAATGCCCCAAAGTAAGAAGAATGTTATGTCTTGATATTTATATGTATTATTTCTTGATATTATATAGAATGATTTCAGGACCAGGTTCTAAGGAAACATGCGATTATGGCCCCCGGTATTCCTAGAATGAATTTTTAAAAATATTAAAATATTTAATAACACCCACATATTATTTTTCTAGATAAATTAAAATTACTCCTAAACGGGTTTCCAGATCAAAAATATGAGGGAATCATTGAGTTTAGAACATATATATTACCCTAGGAATAACCTAACATTAGTCGGTGTAGGTCATTTGTGAAAAAAAATGTTGGGGACGTAAAAGGAATAAATTAATTTATTAAAAAGTATTTTTGAAGAAACAAAATTTCTATTATATTTATACTTATTTTTAGAATATAGGGTTAGCTTCATAACCTTGGAAACACTGGGGGACCGTTTGAGAGAAAATTGGAGAATTATCTCAGGAAAAAACAATAGATCATGATTGGATCACAAATATTTTGGGCCAATGGAATTAGTGGAACTCATCAATAATGAAAACACAATCTTTTTTCATCATCGATCATTTCAACATGAGGTAGAATGATATTCATTTGTTTTAATTCCCCATTTTTGATTCATAGGATGAACACAGACTAATCCAAAAATAAATTACCATGCAGATTTATGAATTTGTAGGATGGGAATAAATGCGGGATTATCGAGAGTTATATGTTTTCATTTTTGAACATGAATTCCCTAATTTTGATCGTTGTCCATGAAAACATGAATATCTTGGTAAATAACTTCTTTTATGTGTACTTTTACCTATGTTCTTTTCTTTACTAAATATTGGAACCCCACAGTTCTAGGATTGACATTTGTAGGGGTATATGAAAATTATTCGACCGTCAGATTCGATTCGAATCAACATCCAAGGCTAGATAAATATAGATTGGTTCCGAATGATCTCAGATCTATGTAAATTTGAGTTTTTGATCATAAAAAGTGGCACAATTTTTCTATGAAATAGATAACTGGAATGTCATCGGGGCCCGATGGAGGAGCATCATATGGAGGGTGTTGATAGAAATGGCTATAGTGGTGGTCGTGAGAGACGAAGGTTGCGATGAGGGCGCGCTGGAGTGATGAAGTGGGATCAGTGGATGCAGAGACATTGGGCCAGAGGAGTTGGATGTCGTAGCGACTTCTAGAGGCGGATGCAGATGCGGAGTAGTCTAGGGGAATGGGTTGGAATAGGTGGTCTAGGTCAGGCTGGCATACCATGTGAGACCCTAGGTTAGATCCGGGGAAACTGGGCTGGAGCCTAGTTGCATCCGACCATGGGGATGTGACAACTCAAGTTTTCGTGGGTTCACCGACCAAAACGTTCGACCATGATGTTCGACCTTGATGTTCGATCATGGGTGCATCGAAAACATGACCAATCCATGTTGTATGTCAACCAACAGTGGTGGTCGAACATGGTGGTAAGTGGATCTACCATGGTGGTAGGTCCACAACCCCATGGTTGGCCTACATGAAATTTAATTAAAACTATCATATCACTTAAATATTGAGAAGAATCAATAATCCATTTATTGCATTGAGACCCTAACGTTGATAAGGAAATTTTAAGAAATAATTTTGTATTTTTAGCTTGGACCAATAAATGTTTAGAGTGCTCCTTTTCTATTTTCCTCAAGAGTTCTATATAAAATTACATATATATCACCAACTTATAATCCCTTTTAGAGGTCAAGTCTCTGATAGAGTAAATTATGTCTCCTAGATACTGGAGTGAGATCCCCTATTACCCCAAGTGGAGTCAATGGAATCATGTGACCTCCTTGAGTATGGCGTTGATCCACCATCTAGTAGGCCACATCTGTAAGGTCTGTGGAATCCCCTTGTCGGTTCTGGGTGTGGTCCCCTATGTAGTGGGTTGATCCATATTGGGTATGTTGTATCCCCAATAAGTTATAGGAATGATATGTGGTATCCCCTAGTCAGTTATGGGTGAGACTCCCTCTCTATGTATCATATTCATCATTCACCAACGCATTATCTTTGTGTGGAGCCGAAATGATCTAGAACTTTTCATGGTGTGTATCTGATGTGAGAGTTTTTGTCGTGAAACCCTCAATCAATATTTTCCCTTTTTATGTAGCACAGTGGTGACCACATGGCTGTCTCTCGAGGAGGTTGCAGTTCGAGTTGTAAAACTGTCACTTTTGTTGTTTTGTTTGTTTTTAATGAAATGAAAATGGGGGTTTGATTAACAATTTGAAAATAAAATTTTAATTAAATTCTAAACCTAAATAATTTTAAAGGAAAGATAATGTGGGTTTGAAATCAAGAATAAAAATAGCAGTCGCAGACAAGCTTCACCCTCTCGGACACTCCCCTCTTCCTTGTATATAAAAAATATCTCTTATTTTAAATTCCTAAATGTACCCCCAAGGACCCCCAGGTTTACACTCAAATTTGAAAATACACCATATTTAAGACTTCAATATGACTTTTGTCCCGCCTATAGAAGTGATTCAATTACTTAAATACCTCCAAGTAATTGAACCTAATTGAATTCGCTATGCTCAATGACAAAACCTCACCAAAGAATTTTAAATAGCGAAGTCAATTGTTCTACTTTATAGATGGAACAATGGTCAAATCAAATTTGTTGAAAATATATTTAAGAAAGAAAACAACCAGATTCATTAAAAAATATAGGTTCAAGAGAAATTCAAAAAAAGAGATTTCACATTAAAATCCAAACTCGGAAGAGAGTGTCCGTCGGGTGTCGCCGTCCGCAACCACTTGCCGCTTAGCCTTCCATCACTTGAGAAGCCTTCATCTTTTCTATTGAATATTCAAAAAAATTCATCTTCTTAAGGATCAAAATCTCCACCTTCCCCTTCTCTCTCTCAAGCCAACTCCCTTTTGTGAGGGATGGTGTGGTGAAAAATAGAATATCTTGAGAGGTAGGAGCTCCCCTCCTTTTATAGGCAGATTTTATCTTCACAAAGTTTTCGCGTTTTAGACCCATTAAATGGCCGATTCACGCATGGACCTCTTCATCAATATTGTTCATCAATGTCTTGGCCGTCCACCCTCAAAATGGAAGATTAATTGGACGCGTATTGAAGGATTTATGGGTTTTATATTAAAAATAGATTTCTCTGGATGAAGCTTCCTGGAAGATTCCTTCAACATTCTACCACTAAACGGCCATCATAAAGGCTTCCAAACGGCTTGAAATTTATTTAGGAGATGCGCCTTGGAGTCCTCTGTCATATCCAGGTAGAATCGCATCATTTGGAGTAGTGTAGGATGAAATTTGCTTCCATAAATATGGTGGAGTCAATGCAGTCCGCCCGGAAAACATTGTCAACTTCATTGATTTTTTTTGGCCACCATTAATATCGATTCAACCCCTGGTCCTGAATACAATGTTGAAGAAAATAAAATAAGGGTTCAAACAAAATTCGAATCACAAAATTTGGAAATATATTTTATAAGAAATGACCAAAATACCCCTGTGATAAAAAGCTGTTAAAAATCTAGAATTATGAAATTTAAACTTTTTATCCCAAAACACACTATAAATCCAAAATTGTTACAAATAAGATCAAATTGTTAAATTTGTGAGGTTTAAATCATTTAAATAGACATTAAAAATATTGGAAATATTATCTCTATCAATTCCCCCACACTTGGCTCTTGGACTCCTGGACAAGTGAGGACGGTATCAAGAAAAATAAAACACATACCAATGGAGTTTACCAATTTTACCACAATGAATTAAAAAGATATCATGCCTCATTAAAGAACAATATTTAAAATTCTAAATTCAAATAATTCAATCCATTTCCACTTATTTTTTTCTTCTCATGGACAAAACACACTTACCTCACATTCATTTTTTTTCTCTCAGCACACAATATAGATTTGCAACAAGGATTTTCTCATCCAACTCATGCAAGAATTACCATAGGCTTGATAAATTTCTACATCTCCACCTGATGTGAACCAAGAACATGTGATTATCATGAGGACTTTACAAGGTTTTTCTGTGGCTTGGGGTTGGTAGGTTTTAAATGTGAAAAATTCTGTGGCTGAATAAGGAGGGTTTGACTCTTTTTGAATTAGAAATGCATGATTCTAATTTTTGCTCAAGTATGGTCTCCTCCATATTCTCTTAAAATAATCAGCTCTGATCTTCTGTTTTCCACCCCATTCCATCAATATTTCAGCAGAATGTATGAAATTTTTTTTTAAAGCTCCAGATAGGCACAGCTTATTTCCATTGCGAGCTCCAGATAGGCACAACTCCATTTCATTTGAGAGCTCCAGATAGGCACAGCTCCCAGAAAAATATATTCCAGCATCACAAATACGCCTTCAATGTTTAAATGTTCTCCCAAAGCAGCACCAAATGAGGTATCACATCATGAGTCATCTTCCCCTTCACACTTAAGTTCAACTAGATCATGCATTTATACTTCCAGAGCAGGTTGGAAAGGGAAATTTGGCTTGTAATGTGGCTAACCTAACAGGCTATACATGGCTACTAAGGTCTCACGAAGGATAAAATGTTCAAGGAAGGCCAAAATAAAAAGGATAATCATGAAAAGGAGGCTCCAATATTCAAACAAATGCCTCAATAATTTTAATCACACGTATCTCAGCCCTCAAGTTTTGATATAAATAAATCAAGTTCTGGTTTAAACAAACACGAATTGGTTCTCTCAAGAAAGAGGTAAATGTGAAGAAAATTTAAAAATGGGTCCAGAGGCCTCACAGGAATGAGAATTTCAATCACAATGCCAGTGATATGTGCCATGATATTTAAAAATCAGTGGTCATTTTAAGAATTGTCCAAATTTTTGAACTTAAAGCAATGTCGTATTCAGCATTCATTTATCTTTAGTTTCAAAGGATAAGTTTGTTCACTCCATGGCATAAGTTTCAAATGAAATTCAAGAAATTCCAAAACCCCTTTTTTTTTGAAAAAGAAACACGAAGAAAGAAGAAAGAAAATGGAAAGAAATTTTGACAACAAAAAATTTCAAAAAAAAAGTTCGTAAAAAAAATCTACTCTACCCAAAATTGTGTCCCCCCCATACTTATTCTATGCAATGTCCTCATTGTGTAGTTTTTTTTAGCATGAAATTCAGGAAATTAAAGACAAAGCAAAAATAAATGATAAGGAAAGACACAACCTGGAATCAATTATATTCTGTGTCATGAAGTTGAATTTCCTCCCCTGGAGGATCATGAAAATTTTCTCGAAATAGCTTCAACCGATGCCCATTGACAGTGAATGATGTCTCTTTGTCTGGATCTTTAATCTGTATTGCACCAAAAGGAAAAACATGAGTAACAATGAATGTGCCAGACCATTTGGAACAAAATTTACCTGGGAAGAGTTTCAATCTGGCATCAAATAGCAGAACTTTGTCTCCCTCCTTGAAGTTTTTGTTGAGAATCCTCCCATAATGAAAGGCTTTGCTTCTATCTTTGTATAACTTGGAGCTTTCGTATGCATTATTTCTGATCTCCTCCAACTCCTGCAAACAATATTTTCTTTCTTTCCCAGCAGAATATAGGTTCATGTTACATGTTTTTACAGCCCAAAAGGATTTGTGTTCTAACTCAACTGGTAGATGACAAGCCTTTCAATAGACCAATCTAAATGGTGACATTCCAATGGGGGTTTCGAAAGCTGTTCTATGGGCCCAAAGAACATCATCAAGTCTCAAACTCCAATCCTTTCTATTTGGGTTCACTGTTTTTTCTAGGATTTGTTTGATCTCCCTATTAGACAACTCAGCCATTCCATTTGTTTGAGGATGATAGGGCGTAGAGACCCTATGATTAACACCGTATTTCTTCAAAAGTGATTCCAAAGTCCTATTACAAAAATGGGTACCTTGATCTGTAATTAGAAACTTTGGAAATCCAAACCTTGAAAACAAATTTCCTTTCAAAAATTTAGACACAATCTTTGCATCATCAGTTCGGGTGGGGATAGCCTCTACCCACTTGGAAACATAATCAAAAACCAACAAGATGTATAGATATCCAAATGAATTAGGAAAAGGCCCCATGAAATCCATTCCCCATACATCAAAAACATCACAAAACAAAAGTGGGTTTTGTGGCATCTCATTCCGCTTGGAAATGTTTCCTTGGAAATGACAATTTTTACAGGTTTTGCAGAATTCGAAAGCATCTCTAAAAATGGTGGGCCAATACAATCCAAAATAAAGAACTTTTCTTGCTGTTCTTTGTGGTCCAAAGTGTCCTCCACAGTTTAATGTGTGGCAGAAATGTAGGATGGATTGAAATTCATAATTTGGAATGCAGCTTCGTATCATTTGATCACTACCAATGTGCCATAAATAAGGATCATCCCAAATGTATTTCTTTGAATCGCTCTGAAGTTTATCAATTTGATTTTTGGAAAACCAATGGGGGTGTTCATCAGAAGCCAAATAGTTTACAAGATTAGCAAACCATGGTATTTCACTTTGAGCAGCAAATAAATCCTCATCTGGAAAGGTTTCCTTAATTGGGGAAAACAACTGAAATTTCTTATTCCCAATAGATGGTATCCTGCTCAAATGATCAGCAACAAGGTTCTCACATCCTTTCTTATCTTTTATTTCAACATCAAACTCCTGTAAAAGCAAAATCCATCTCAGAAGTCTTGGTTTTGCATCATGTTTCTTCATCATGAATCTGATTGCAGAATGATCAGTAAAAACAATCACCTTGGAGCCCAGCAGATAACTTCTAAATTTGTCTAGAGCAAAGACAAAAGCCAGCAGTTCTTTCTCAGTTGTTGTGTAGTTTGATTGGGCTTGATCAAGAGTTCGGGAGGCATAGGCAATCACATGAGATTTCTTTTCTATCCTTTGACTCAATACTTCCCCAAGAGAAAAATCAGATGCATCTGTCATTATTTCAAAGGGAATGTCCCATATAGGAGGTTGAATAATGGGAGGGGTTATCAATCTTTGTTTTAGATCATGAAACGAATTTATGCAATTCTCATCAAAGACAAATGGGACATCTTTTTGGAGTAATCTGGACAATGGAAGTGCAATTGTACTGAAATCTTTAATGAATCTCCTATAAAATCCAGCATGCCCGAGGAAGGATCTCACATCTCTGATAGTTTTTGGGTATGGTAATGAAGAAATGACCTCAACTTTGGATTGATCAACTTGAATTCCATCATGGGACACAACATGTCCAAGAACGATCCCTTTAGAAACCATAAAATGGCATTTTTCGTAATTTAGAACAAGGTTCTTTTCAATGCATGTTTTCAGGACACGTTCCAAGCTTTTCAAACAACTTTCAAAAGATGATCCATACACAGTGAAGTCGTCCATAAAAACATCCATGCAAGTTTCCAAAAATTCAGAGAAGATGCTTATCATACACCTTTGAAAAGTTCCTGGGGCATTACATAAACCGAAGGGCATCCTTCTGTAAGCAAAAGTTCCAAATGGGCATGTGAAAGTGGTTTTCTCTTGATCCTCAGGTAAAATGTGAATCTGAAAATATCCAGAGAATCCATCCAGAAAACAGTAGTGGGTTTTTCCAGCTAGTCTTTCAAGGACTTGATCAAGGAATGGTAATGGGAAGTGGTCTTTCCTTGTAACCAAATTGAGTTTCCTGTAATCAATGCACATTCTCCATTTATTTGGAAGCCTTATGGGGACAAGATCACTAAATTCATTCCTTGAGATTGTAAATCCACTTTTTTTAGGAAAAACATGGATTGGACTTACCCATTGGCTATCAGATATGGGAAAAATAATTCCAGCAGCCAACAAGGTGGTGAATTCTTTCTTCACAACCTCCAAAAGTGTTGGGTTTAGTCTTCTTTGAAATTGTCTTACCAGTCTAGTGTTATACTCTAGTAAAATTCTGTGCATGCAAACCGAGGGGCTGATTCCTGTTAGATTAGAGAGAGTCCATCCTATGGCTTCCTTGTGGGACTTGAGAACTTCCAACAATTGGTTTTCCTGGACTTCTGACAATTCTTTTGAGATTATTACAGGGAATTGTTCCTTATGACCTAGGAAGGCATACTTGAGGTTATCTGGAAGGGGTTTCAATTCTACCACAGGTGGGTTGGTTTCATTGATAACTGGGAACTCTTCAGAATTTTGATTGTTTGGTGAAGCTCCATGTTCATCATAGTTATCTCTTTCTATGATATCATGACTTGTTTCATGTGAAAAATTGGAAACCTCTCCTGGAATACCACTAACAGATTCAATGGTTTCTAGAAATTCATCTTTATCATTTCTCAGATATCCAGTCTCAAAATCCCAAGACTCTTCATAGTCTCCAATTTCATCCTCATTTTTCTCTGATTTGGTATCATACAAATATCCCTCTTTTTCTACATCAGTTTGTATTTCATCACAGAAAAAATTAGGTAACATGCCAGAGGAAAACTAATCAATCATGTTTACATGGGGAGTTCAATGATCCTCAACTGGGTGTTTCATTGAATGAAAAATGTTGAAATGAACAACATCTCCTCCAAATTCTAGTGAAAGTGTTCCCTTGTGAACATTGATGATCGCTTTTTCCGTTTTTAGAAATGGCCTCCCTAGGATGAGGGGAGCATGTGTGCTGAACCGATCATCTTCCATATCCAGAACATAGAAGTCAACAGGAAAAATCATGTCTCTCACTTGAACGAGAACATCCTCTATAACTCCAGCAGGTTTGGTGGTACTTCGGTTTGCGAGTTGAATGATAATTCCAGAGGGTTTTAAGTCTCCAACCTGAAGAGATGAGTAGACAAAATGTGGCATGACATTGATGGAGGCCCCTAGATCAAGCATCAAATCTTTGAATTCACATTTCCCAATGGTACAGGGAATGGTAAATGTCCCAGGGTCTTTACACTTGACCGGAAGGGCATGTTGGATCAACGATGAGACATTCCTTCCTAAGTTTACTTTCTCACCCCCTTTGAACTTCCTCTTGTTGGTACACATGTCTTTCATAAACTTAGCGTACCTCGGAATTTGTATCACAACATCGAGAAATGGCATATTGACTTGGACTTTCTTGAATTTTTCCAAAACCTCCTTATCCAATTCTTTTTCAGCACTTGACTTTGGTGGTGGTTCACACCTTGGATAAGGAAGTGGAGGTTTGAATGTTTCTGGGGTATTCTGAGTATGTTTTGGAGGAACATAAGGGCCAGACATCCTCTTCCAATCATTCTTTGTTCTTTCAAACAAGATTTCTTCTCTTGACTTTGAGTTTCTATCAAATTCAAATTTTTCATCATTTTTATCAAGGGTAGGATTTTCATCAACAGTATCAGAAGAAGGCTTGATGTTCTCAATTTGAGGATTTTTCAATTTTGTTCCACTCCTAAGTTCAATTGTACTCACATTTTCCTTCCCATTATTCCTCAGATTTACTTGTGGCTGTGAGGGTAAACCACCACTCATTTGATTTGTTATGCAATTAATACCAGAGGCAAGTTGACCCATTTGAGTCATCAAGGTATTCATTTTGTTATCTTTCTGTTTTGTGTATTCTTTTAGTTCCCTCATTTCCTCTTGTTGTTTCCGCATTGCTTCTTCAAGGTTCCTATCCGAGTTTTGAGTGGGAGGGGTAGGGTGAAAATTGCTTCCTGAATGAGCATTGGCTTGCTCATTGAAATATCTTGGTTGATAATTACTTGATTGTCCTTGGAAAAATCCTCTTGGTTGTTCAGGTTGACGAAATCTTTCATTTGAGTTGTTGTTCCATCCTTGATTGAAATTTTGGTTGTTTTGAAATGGTCTTTGCTGGTTTGGTTGAAATGGTCTTCCAGGAAAAACTGCATTGCAGTTCTCATGAGGTTCATTCATTTGCGGGCATTGGTCACTAAAATGTTCATTCGAAGAACAAATCCCACAATGGACATGTAGTTGGAAAGCCGCTTCAGGTTTGGGTTGGGTTGGTGGGGTGCTAGACAACATTATTGACCTTACCATGGTGGTGAGATCAGATAGTTGACTTGCAATTGTGTTGTTTTCGGGAATAGTAGTAGGGAATTCTTGTGCAGCTTTGACATGAAGAAGGCCTCTAGTTCCAAATTGTTGGGCATTCTGGGCCATGTTTGCAATTAAAATCCTAGCAGCAGCTGGTGTCTTATCAACTAAAACTCCTCCTGCAGCAGCATCGATCATACTTCTATCAGTGAGACACAATCCTTCATAAAAGTATTGAATGAGAAGCTGGTCACTGATTTGATGATGAGGGCAACTAAAACAAAGACGTTTGAACCTTTCCTAGTTTTCGTGAAGCGTTTCTCCTTGTGTTTGCCTAATTCCACAAATCTCCTTTCGAATGGAGGCAGTTCTAGATGCAGGGAAAATTTTTTCAAGGAAAATATTTTTTAATTCATTCCAATTTCTAATCAAGGTTGAGTGAGAATAGAAAAACCATTCCTTAGCAACTCCATCTAGAGAAAAAGGAAATGACCTAAGCTTCATTTGATCGGCATCAACTCCATGAGGTTTTATATTGACACACAGATAACTAAATTCTTGGAGGTGTTTGTGTGGGTCTTCACCGGGAAACCCATTGAATTTGGGAAGCTGGTGGATGAAACCGGACTTGATTTCAAATCCAGCAGGGGCATCAGGGTACTCAATAGGATTCTCATGATTTTCATCATAGGACGAAGCCAGTTCTTTCAAAGTTCTATTTTCAGCCATTTGGATTTCAGTTTCAACTAAGTCCCTCCTAGGTGTATTGGTGGAAGATTCACAACTTGAAACTTGTGGATTATTACCTCTAAACCTAGTGTGAAAAGTTCTATCAATTTCTGAATCTAAAGGTAACAAGTTCGGTTCAGAAGTTCGGGTCATGCAAGAGAAAGGAAAAATATATATATATATATAACTAAAATAAAATCAACTCTAGCAACCTCCCCGGCAACGGCGCCAGTTGATGTGAGCGTTTTTGTCATGAAACCCTCAATCAATATTTTCCCTTTTTATGTAGCACAGTGGTGACCACATGGCTGTCTCTCGAGGAGGTCGCAGTTCGAGTTGTAAAACTGTCACTTTTGTTGTTTTGTTTGTTTTTAATGAAATGAAAATGGGGGTTTGATTAACAATTTGAAAATAAAATTTTAATTAAATTCTAAACGTAAATAATTTTAAAGGAAAGATAATGTGGGTTTGAAATCAAGAATAAAAATAGCAGTCGCAGACAAGCTTCACCCTCTCAGACACTCCCCTCTTCCTTGTATATAAAAAATATCTCTTATTTTAAATTCCTAAATGTACCCCCAAGGACCCCTAGGTTTACACTCAAATTTGAAAAGACACCATATTTAAGACTTCAATATGACTTTTTTCCCGCCTATAGAAGTGATGCAATTACTTAAATACCTCCAAGTAATTGAACCTAATTGAATTCGCTATGCTCAATGACAAAACCTCACCAAAGAATTTTAAATAGCGAAGTCAATTGTTCTACTTTATAGATGGAACAATGGTCAAATAAAATTTGTTGAAAATATATTTAAGAAATAAAACAACCAGATTCATTCAAAAATATAGGTTCAAGAGAAATTCAAAAAAATAGATACAACATTAAAATCCAAACTCGGAAGAGAGTGTCCGTCGGGTGTCGCCGTCCGCAACCACTTGCCGCTTAGCCTTCCATCACTTGAGAAGCCTTCATATTTTCTATTGAATATTCAAAGAATTTCATCTTCTTAAGGATCAAAATATCCACCTTCCCCTTCTCTCTTTCAAGCCAACTCCCTTTTGTGAGGGATGGTGTGGTGAAAAATAGAATATCTTGAGAGGTAGGAGCTCCCCTCCTTTTATAGGCAGATTTTATCTTCACAAAGTTGTTGCATTTTAGACCCATTAAATGGCCGATTCACGCGTGGACTTCTTCATAAATATTGTTAATCAATGTCTTGGCCGTCCACCCTCAACATTTCAGATTAATTGGACGCGTATTGAAGGATTTATGGGTTTTCTATTAAAAATAGATTTCTCTGGATGAAGCTTCCTGGAAGATTCCTTCAACATTCTACCACTAAAAGGCCATCATAAAGGCTTCCAAATGGCTTGCAATTTATTGAGGAGACGCGCCTTGGAGTACGCTGTCATATCCAGGTAGAATCGCATAATTTGGAGTAGTGTAGGCCGAAATTTGCTTCCATAAATATGGTGGAGTCAATGCAGTCCGCCCGGAAAATATTGTCAACTTCATTGATTTTTTTGGCCACCATTAATATCGATTAAACCCCTGGTCCTGAAGACAACGTTGAAGAAAATAAAATAAGGGTTCAAACAAAATTCGAATCACAAAATTTGGAAATATATTTTATAAGAAATGACCAAAATACTCCTGTGATAAAAAGCTGTTAAAAATCCAGAATTATGAAATTTAAACTTTTTATCCCAAAACACACTATAAATCCAAAATTGTTACAAATAAGATCAAATTGTTAAATTTGTGAGGTTTAAATCATTTAAATAGACATTAAAAATATTGGAAATATTATCTCTATCAGTATCTAATTATATCAGGTCTCGATAAGGGCGTTCTCCCCGAACGATCACGCCTTGATTGGAATCTTGTTTTTGGAAGTTGGTTGTGATTTCCAGATGGTGTGGTGTCTCTCTAGAGAGTATCTGAATATTCTTGCTATATGTTCTATAGAAATATACCCTTATAGAGCTGAGCATACTTAATTTTTGGAATTACATTGTGGTTTCATGCTTTCCTAAAAAGTGTTGATATACTCTCCCATACATGGGATTTTCCCACAGCTATCATGCCTTGTGTAGATGATCGACCTTTTGATGATATTATATGTAGACCAAGACATGGCTGTGCTTAGTGAGATCTGAGAGATTGAGGTTTTTTCTTATGAAATTCACACAATAGTCCCAAAACCTTTACTTTTAGGTTGGGATTTTGTTACAATATCCTTGTGGTGGGATTGTAGTTGGCCCAATTTACTTTCCAGAAATTTCAATCTTGTACTCTACGGTAATATCATAGTGGTATGACAATAATGTTTAATTAGTGGGTTTTACATTTCAGAATTTTGTGGCTCTAATTTGTGTGTGTGTGAACATGTATCATAGGCTAATGCCTCTATTTGTGGGATATGCCTACTCAGTACTAGTAACCAGACCCTATCATGCTGGAGGTGGGCTTGGTATAGTCACAGAAAGATCCCCTCTATGATGGGTCATGACATGTAATGAATAAAAAGACATTACTAACCTTTTTATGCTAAACATCATGTTACTAGGGAGATGGGTACGTAGGTTTTTTGGAGACACTTATCACAATATAATCTCATTTTCGTGGGTTTATCCAATGATAAGTTCATGGAATTCATGATATAAATGAATTCCTATTAATATTTCTTATCCCATATTGATCAATAGCTTATGGTGTCCTATAAATGTGTAAATTTTTTAAAACTCCAGAAATATTTTCCAAATGTCTGATTCTAAAAATAAAATGGTTGTGGTATTTTGAAAATGGATTGATTTTCAATTTCATAGTGGATTTTACTTGATGAATGAACATGAAAAATGTTGAATTTTTTAAAACATGGTTGTGATAGTGGAAATGTGATAGAAGTTGAAATTATTATGCATTTAGTTATTAGATAGTAGGACTTATGGTGTTTCTTGTATGAATAGAAAGTGGAACCCGATAGGGGTCGTAGAGACCTACTAGAGGATGCTTCAGAAAATGTGGTGGAAAATAAGCCACATGTGATACAAGAACTTATGGAGGGGGTATTGGAATCCTTTCAGGCTATGGATTGTTGGAATAAAAGGGATGAGATGAGTCTTGTAGTCTATTTAGGTGAGTTTCAGATGTAGAATCGATCCATCATTCTCATACATTCAGAATCATAAAATCTGAATGTGTGGTATAATGGGATGAATCAAATCATTAATTTCCCAGGAACACTAATGGAAATGAATACCAACTTAGTGATGTAAATTTTTGATGATATTTCAAATCACTGATGGGATTTAGTTATCCAGGATCATGAATTCCAAGGTTTGACATGATGGATTTTGAGTAATTTTTTAACAAGAATTCTATACACATGAATTTAAAATTTAGAGAACAATGGATTTCTCATACTGAAAATGGAGAACCTTTTAGTGACATATTATGTGGAAAAATTCCTGAATTTATTGTAGTTTGAACCTGCGTTTTTGGCTAGTACGTCATTGAAGACACTCATTTATAGAATTGTGGTAGATGCAAGAAATCTGTTCGAAGATTACATCTCCCTATATAACATATTATACATAGATGGTAAATAGAGAAATAGTTTTATAAAGAGATATATTATGAGACATGGGTGGAGGAGGTATTTTGACTTGCACAGAAAATTTTGGGAACTCTAATGTGAGGAGCAAGCTGAAGAGGGATACTTTTTCCATGGTGGGAGTACGACTAAGAATTCGTCGCTAAGATCAGTAAATCTTTTTTTGAAGCCTTAATGAAATTTGAGATTTTTTCTATGTAGATCTTCTAATCTAAAAGAAGTAATAATATAAAAAAACCTAGATAATTCCATAATTACTACCAGATAAGACATATCTTCTGTTAATGTGCCAATGTTCCATGGTTGGGTGTTCGGGACACTCCTCAAGGGTAGTAGGCATGATAGGCCACAATGAAAATAGGGTAATAGAATACCCCTTTTCAAAAGAATAGATTTATTCCTAGATATTATAGGAATATTATAAATATTGAGTAAGGGAAATTTTGGCAGGGTAAAAAAGAGAAATGTGTTGCGGGTAAGTTGGTCTATGAAGCTGAGTAGGTTGTGGTGGATGATCAATCTAGACCATCGACAATGAGAGGAATAAATCTTTTTAATTTTTCCTTTTTTAATGTTTTATTTCATATATGTGTGTCTCATTCATTATTTTCTTTGCGTGATATTTATTTTTTGCATTTAAATGTGGAAAATATTCCTTCTATTTTGAAACATCAAGCTCTTAGGGGTTAAAGAGAGTTTCTAGCCATTCAGTAGAGATATTATTTTATAGATATCAATGGGGTTTAATTGATATGGTATTTATCATTGCTTGATATGTATTTTTATGATATAATCTTGGGTATGGATGTGTTGGTGAATATTAAGGACCACATAAACTATTATATGTGAATGGTTAGTTTGAAAAATGATGATAGAATCAAGTTTATCTTTAGAGGATAGAATAAGGTAATGGTGGGTGTGATGAGCTTGTTGGAACATGGGATTCGAAATATCTTATTTCAGTTGGAGGGTTTGTCTTTGTAATCGATGGAAGAGAATAGTAGAATTAGTTTATGGATGTTTTTGATCAGTTTATGGATTTATTTCCCAATGATTTCTTTGGATTTCCACCCACAAGTGAAGTGGATTTTATGATTGATCTCCTCCAAGAGACCATTCCTATCTCACCTTTATCTTACCAGATGAAACCAGTAGCATTTAGTGAATTGAAATTGCAGTTGAGAGTTCTAGAAAACAAAGGTTTAATCTAAAATATCTGATCTCCACGGGAATCAGTAGTCTTTTTCATTAAAAATGTGGATGGAAATCATCGAATCTATGAATATTATCATAAACATAAAAACGATAAAATATAAAATTGATATCCGATACTATGAATTGATGATCTGTTAAATCAGTTAAAAAGTGCTCAATGGTTCTCCAAAAATTAACATGTGATTAGGATATCATCAGTTGAGGGTGAGGAAGGATGATATTTCAAAAAAAAATTCATGAGTAGATATAAATCTTATGAGTATGTGGATATTCATTTTGGTCTCAAAAATTCACTTGCAGTCCTCATGGAATTTAAGAATAAGATAATTGATAGATATCTAAATTCATTCAAGGTGGTGTTTCTGAGATATATATTATATTATTATAGTAGAGGGGATAAGAATGTCCAAAACCTGAAAAAGTTGTTTGGAATCTTTAGAGATCATCAATTTCCAAGCGTATTATCAAATTTTGATTTTTATTTATAATGGGTACATTTCCAAGGCCATGTTATTTATGAGAACTATGTTTCAACAGATATCACGAATATGGTGGTATTTATCTCTCTCAAACCTCTAAAAAATTTCTTTGAGATATGAAGTTTTCTTAGTTTATCTTGGTGTTACCGACATGTTTTTTGTTACTTCTCATGACTATATTCACTGATGATTACTTTGGAAAAGTATAATGTTATATTTTAATTGAATGAAAAATGTTATAAGTCTTTTTAGTAGGTCATGTTTTACTATACATAAGCATCAATCTTGGTTTTTCTAAATCCAGGAAAATGGTACATGATGTATTGTAATGCATCAGGATCTGAGTAGGGGTGTGTTCTTACTCTACAGGATCATTTTTTTTCTTAAGGATAAAAAAAGTTGAGGTTTCATGAGAAGAACTACCCAATTCATGATTTTGAGATAGTGGTTGTGGATAATTTGTTGAAAACATGGTGTCACTATATCATTAGTGAGAAATTCATGAGTTTACTAATCACAAGTTCTTGAAGCATATTTTATCATGAATAAGTTTTAACTTGAGATAAAAGAGATGGATGGAGTATATCAAAATGTATGAATTTGAATTGATGTATATACAAGGTAAATGAATTTTGGTGGTGGCTGAATTAGGTATTAATTCATATGTTCCGGTGGAAAAAAGAAGGTTGTGATTAGTGGTAGTTTATTTCATCCATATCCAACATGAATTTGGAATGTGAATACCGTGGTGATGTTGCAATTGTCATTCTGGTTTCATTGGTTTCTGATTTGATTTTATTGGTTAAATAGGCATAGGCATATGATTTAGAATGTGTGAAGATGATTTCAAAGTTTAGTGGAGGGGGGACATTGAGGGACAAAAACTGTATGTGAATTCATTTTTTGGGTTTTTAAAATATAATGGTTGTACTAATGGATTTTAATGAACACCATCATAGTGAAAACAATCATTAATGATGGAAAGCCTACATTAGAATTTAGAACATTTATAAGTCATCAAAATAGTAGTTTTTTTCGGTGGGTATGAAAAGGAATGTGGATGAAATTTTATCGAGATGCTTGACTTGTCAGTAAGTCAACATAGAGAATCGACGACCACTATGAATGTTTCAATATTTACTAATGCCTATATGGAAATGGGAGAATATAGAAATGGATTTGGTTATTGGTCTCCCAAGAATGGTTTAGAAACATGATGTTATATGGGTGATTGTAGATTATCTCATAATTTTGGCCCATTTCATACCTATTTGTGAATCTTATATAGTGGAGGACCAATAAAAAAATCTATATTTTTATTGTGGTAAGGATATATGGTTTACCACATTCAATTGTATTAGATTGAGATATGAGGATGACATTTCATTTTTGTAAATCCTTATAATTGGTCTTTAGGACATTGTTGACAATGAGTATGATGCTTCATCCTTAGATTGACGGAAAATATTAGAGGATGATATAAACATTGGAAGACATGTCATGGGATTTTGTAATGAATTTCTGTGGATCATGGGATGATCAATTTAATTTAGTAGAGTTATTTTATATGAATAGTTATCATTCTTCGATATGTATGGATCTGTTTGAAGAATTTCCTGGGAATCTGTGTCATTCTCCACATAATTGGGTTGAAACAGGTGACACATCGATGTTTGAGACGATCCTTATCAAAGAGAGAATAGAGAGGACTATTTTTTTTGTTGAAATGAATAGAGGCAACTCAGAGTCATAAAAAAACATATGATGACCATCATCAATGGATGCTATCGTTCAAGGTGGGTGGTCATGTGTTATTGAGAATTTATCTGAGGATGGGCATAGATTTTTTGGAATGTAGGTGAAATTATCTCTGAGATATACTTGGCCTTTTTAAATACCTAAGTGGGTTGGAGAGGTAGCATATCGGTAAGCATTTCTACCACAATTCAGTGTAGTGGATAATGTATTTCATATATCCTAGTTGAAGAATTATCTTCTAGATCCTGACAATGTGATTTTATTGGATAATACTGAACCAGAGTTGGATGCTTCATAGGTGTACATTCCAGAGAAAATTGTGGATTGGAATGAGAGTTTATTTCTTGGGAAAATAATCATTATAATGAGGGTTTTGTGGAAACATGGTCAGATTTAGGAGAATTCGGATTGAGAGAAACAAATGGCCCATCATTAGCCTAAGATCTATCAGAAATTCAATGGTTTTTAACTTTCTATAGATGGAATGAATAATGGTTGGGTGAATTTAGAACCCCTAGTTGAAATATGTATACATTATTTTTGAATTTTTATGTTGATAAAGTAGTTGGATTAGTTTTTAGAGAGTTTGTAAGGTTTCTTGAATGGTTTTAGGGATTTTATAATGGTGAATGATCTGAGCACAATTTGATAAAACCATGTAGCTTCTCTAGGAAAAAGTGCACAATGATGGAGTGGGCTATGGGTTGGTGCACTGTTAATTCACATAGTTTTCCAAACCTTGTTTCCACCCCAAGTAAATTATGGATTATGAGAGAGTGGGATTCTACATGGTTAGTGAATGGTTTTTATAACCATGTAGGACAACCATGTGGGGAACCCTCTTTAGGAAGTAACATGCACACCATTAACACCATGTTTTACTAACCATGTTGCTAACCGTGAATGTTTAAAAAGTAGTTAAAAATGAGATTAGGCCAAGATTCACTCCAAATAACCAATTTGAGCTCAACTTATACCCTCACTTAGTATTTACTTCTCCCCAAGGATACTGCTCCTATCCTTCTCATTTTGGAAGTGTTTCAAATAAATTTCTTTGTGCAGAAAGGTTTCATCCCCCTTGGTAAGTCTCTTGTAATAGTAGTTTAATGGTTTTCCTTATATCTACTTATCCATCCTTCACGGTTTCTTAGGTATAATTTTGTCCCAGATATATCTAAGGTTGTTGATTCCAACAATGGATTATTTTGGACATGTTGATGTTATGGTAATGTATCTATGGAAGACTTTTTGAGTTTTTAACCTGATTTGTTGACCATTGGTGTCATTGGTCATTTAAACCAAAAACATAAAGGTAGGTTGCATCACTCTTGACTCTTCTTTCTAGAACTAGAAGTTTTATTTTCATATTAGTAGTTTTTATTGAAGATGATTTTGAATTTGACATGCGAAGATTGGTTGGACCCCATTTGGTGATGATTTGTTGATTTTGGGGAAATTTTGATATTGTTGTGCATTATGATTCATTTGTGGATTTTAAAATGATGAATTTAAATTAAATATCTTAGTTTGATTTATGGAAAATGGGTTGTGAGATAGTTTTCAATATAAATGTTATTTTATTGAAAAAAATTTGGGCATAGATTTTTGGAAATGTTTTTTCATGGATTCGATTTTGGAATTTTTTGGTTAAAATGTTGTTTGGCATGGATGTTGTGTTATTAGTGTTTTCAGTATTAAGTGAAAATTTTACTAAAATTGTTTGATATAGATTATTTTGAATTATGTGGCTTAAATTGATAAGAATGAGTTAAAATTAATATGGTTAGTTGTCATGATTTACCTACATAAAGGTGTTGGAATGTGGTTATGATATACCCTAATAAAATGGGTACGAGTATGGATTGAAAGTTCCACCATCAATGGTAATAGTAATCATGGGTGGTTGAGTTGAGTGTGTGGTTGAGTTACATGTTTTGGGTCATGTGAAATGAAATGGGTTATGCCAACATGAAATGAGAAAAAAATTTAATGACTTATTTGATTGATTTACATATAAATGTGTTGATTTGGGTAAAAATTTTTCATAGTATGTGTTTGTTTTGTTGGAAATTTTTGAAATATTTAAATATATATATATATATATATATGATTTTATATAAATGTTATAACTGGTTATATCATGGTTGTGTGAGTAGGGAAATCATTTGGGGAATGACTGCTGTGTTTCATTACTCACCCCCTGATTTGGCACATTGGTAATTTTTCCAATGTCATATTCTATAACATGGGTTAAGGTAAAGCATCTCATTTTGTTATTGGTTTTTCATGATGTTTGGTCGCCTTATGGTGTTGTAGCATGAAGATTTGTGTGGAGTTGTGGAGATTATTCATAGAGTCCCAGAGTTTTTCCATTTTTATCTTCTGCATTGGAAATCAGTTATTGGATAATATGCTATTTGGTTATGGTGGACTTTGGGTATTTGGGAATTGTATTACATTGCTGACAATCATCTTGCAGTGGTTTTTTGGAAAGGGCACATTTGGTTGGTTGTTTTATTTCAACGGGAAAATCATCCCCAATCATTCATAAATCCCTTGAAATTTATTACCATTTTTATCATATTTGTGATGTTTCTTAAGGACAATTTTATCCTCCCCTTCAACTCAATCCAATGGGGAGGGACGAGATGTTACAAACATACAATTTTTTGAAAATTAAATTCTTTATTATTTTATTATTTTGAAAGATTATCCAAGAGGAATAATAAAATTGGGTATTAAAATATTTATTTTAGGAAAAAAATTTACATTTTATAATATTATTTGATCTATTAAATCCAATGTCCCGTATTTATTACAACGAGTTAAAATGTTAGTTTAATTAAAAGAGTACTTGATATTTTTAAAAAATTAAGTTTTCTGATGGTGATTTTTGTTCATGGATTCCTTTAAAAGTCACACACCTTTTACTTGTGTCATCATAACCAAATAGTTCCTAAAATGTACTATATATGATATTTCATTTTTTTCAGAAATATTTAATTTTAATAAAAATTACTCATAAAAACCAATTTTTATGCAATATGTGCATTTATTAAAAAATAATCATTTCAAAAATTAATGTTATTAGATATACTCATTTACCAAATATAAATTAGTAGATTAAGATTAGTTAAAATGTTCAATCCAAACATTATTTGTTAATGTTAATTATTAAGGTTAAAAATGTATTAAAAAATTAATATTAAATTAGGGTACAAGTTAACACTTCAAAATAAAAATCCAAAAAAACACTCTAGGTTGTATACAAGTTGAGTGTATGAAGATAATATTTAGAAAAATACATATCAACTCCACTTTTTTATTTTTTTTAATAATTTTCCTTTAAAAAATAAGAATAAATTTTCAAAATTGATGCTGATACTTCTAAAAAATCCCATCTCATCAGTTATAAAAATATTAAACATTCACATATTAATAACTTACTAATCCATTGATATTTTTTATTAAAAAAATAATAAATTTATCCGACAAGAACTATATCCCACATCATTAAGATTTTTCACCTATTTCTATCTATGGATAGTAACTTCAAAGGATTTTTCAATGAGAAAACTCTGAATTATAATTTAGGTATTAATTTATCTAAGTATATAATTATATTATATTTCTCCCAAAACAATCTCTAAAATAATTATTATATAGTAATTAGTATAGTTTTGACACATAAAAATTATTATATTAATTTTAATGTAATAATTTAATGATTTTCAACCACTATGAATTAATAATATCAATTGTGCCAACGTTTATATTACCACCCCAAGAAATGATGTTGTACATTTTTTACCACCAACTCTCGTTGATGATTACAAGTATGTGTTTCTGGATTTATAATTTTTTGGTCACATTTATAACATTGAAATGATAAATTATCATAAACCATCTTGCTGACCATTCATTTAGAAGTGAAATCATTAATTATGCTTATATGTGGGGTACCGCCTTAATGAATATCAAATTTTGTTCGTAATATATAATATTATTATTATGTGAATTCATTCCCTCACTCAATAAAATATTATAATAATTTTTTATTTGGGTCTGTCTTACCACCTTTATAAATGAATATAAAAGGATTATGAAAAAAGATAGAGGGATTTCATATAAGGGAAATATCATCTAATAATGAAATATAGAAGATTATCTAATAATTATGTTATATTTGTGTCATTATTTAAATCATATATTAATATTTATCCTTTCAATTGATAAAAACGTTAACAAATAGTTTTTATCAATTTCAATTTTCATAATCTATAATCATGTATTCAATATAATGAATATATGAGATGTTAAAAAATATTATTTTATATTGAATGGTCTAGTAAGAGGTAATATAATTCAAGGGTTTGTGCTAACACAATTTTTTACCCACTGAGTTAGAACCTTTCTTATTGAAATATAATATTTATATATTGATTTTTCCTAAAAAAATGAATACAATGATAATGTTTTCATCATTTTTTGGTTTTTAAAATTTATCCTTATTTTCCCATTATGAAATGTCTCATTCTTCAGTGATAATTCTTCTCTTAAGTGATTCATATCAAACTTTATTTATGTGAGGCACATTATCATTAATGCACTGTATATTATATAATTAGTGTGTATAAAACTAATGATATATATAGTATCATGAAATATTATTTATTCATTATATATGAACTTCAATATTATATGAGCTCTCTTTTTTGGGGTTTTTATTGAAATGTATCTGAAGACATAAGCATTTTCATCTCAATCACCCTTTATTTAGTCATTATTTGATATTACAAATCAATATTCATTTTTATAGTGTAACTTATAATCCTTGACTTATAATATCAAAAGTTATTTTTGAAATTGTAAAATTTATATCCATTCACGATCTTCCATTATGGGATAAGATTTATTTCTATCCTAAAATATAATAGGGATTTATAGCATAACATAAATTCTTGAGTTATAATGTTTTTCATTGAGGATAATATTTTATTTCAAATGGTACAACCTATTTCTATCAGGGCATATGAAATTTAATTCAAATATTTATTATTATAATGTTATGACCCTTCATAAAATAGAAATTATGTTAAGCGTAATTTCCATCTTTTTAATCAATGATTTCCCTTCCTTTTCAATAATTTTATACTAGTAAATATTCTAAATGAAAATTAGAAACCTAATTATCTGTTATGTCATGTGACATTAATATTTCCATTTTCTTATTTTTAAAATAATATTTTCAATATTCTTTATTCTTTCTATTTTAAATACGGTTATATGAAATACTGAAAATATTTTCCATCAACTCAGAATCAAATTTTTATTCTTACACTCCATATTATTTTTTGATAACATTTATTTATTTTTTATGAACTATTTTTTAATATTATTTTTAAAATTAATTTTTTTCAGAGTGTTTTCACTTCATCTTTAATAATTAAATTTCAATTTGACCATAACTTCTTTTTTTAAGGAAATATGAAATCATTTTATAGACACCCTTTATTATTTTACCACTATAATAATCATTATCTATAGTGGATTTATTTGTGCTGAAATTCATTTAGATAGATAACCTTCTAAATGTTCCAATGAAATATTATTCTTAGGTGATTGATTATTTTATATCAACCGTTAACAAGAATGATTTAAATTTTGGATCTATATCTTGAATCATCATGAAACTAATTTTTCTTTTCAATGGTATTTTATTTTGTTATGAATAAATACCATTATTTTTATAGTGGGTTTTCATTATATATTTATTTATTGATGTCTCACAGACCAAATATATATGGATGATGATAATTGTGGTGTAATATCACCCTCCAATTTATTTTTAAGGTTTTATACATTATGATATAACAATGACGAGCATGATAATGAATAATATGTGATAAAATCTCATGATTGAGCCTGAAAAAAAACAAAAAATTTCTATATTCACATGAACGAGTGTGAAGAGGATAAAAATTTGTTATGTCTATAATATTGAGAATTCCCATGATGTGTATTATCTACCTTCACATTATTGAGCATTATTATATTGTGAATTCACTATATTCACAATGGTATGAATACCTATATATATTTTTCACCATAATTCAATGATATATTCTAACTTTATACTCCGTAAAGCATTATTATTATAACATGTATCCTAAATAATTATAGAGTGCATGTTGTTCCTTGAGAATACATTCCCCACCATGATAACCTATTGGAAACTATTCTTAAACAATGATATTTTTAATATGTATTTCTTTTCATGTTCATGTTTTCTAAAATCTATATTATGTGATCCTTCATGATATATGAATGAGTTTTTCCATTAATGACTATATTATTCTCACACCATTATTTTCTTTTCCATTCCCTATGATATAATGATAAGTATAACATGTTGAAAGCCAATAAATAAATCTAGTGGAGTTATAAAATGGGGATATATTCTCATTTTTTTCATATTTTATAGTCCTCAATGATGATAATTATTTTTATCCATTGGTTGTGAGACTATTTTTGAGATATCAAATCAAAATCATGAAATCAATGTATTATTTATGCAATTCCTTGCTTGGGTTGATATAATAACGGATGTAGTGAATGAATGTAGTGAGCATTTATTTTTAGTGTCTAAGTACGTATGAAATCAATAAATGATGTGTAGATGCATTAAAGAACCATCCTTATGTGAATCAATGATTTAATATTTATAGAAATGTTAAAATACACATAGATCATGGTTTTATGTGAGTTAATTAGGGATGGTGATAGAAATGTAGTATAATTACATTAAATACCTCGAAGAAAGATAATTTACTATATATGATCAATGAAATTGATATATGTAGTTTATGAGAATATAATAAATTTATAAAAAACATTTTAGGAGTTTATTAATGGTTTAAAAAGTCCTAAAAGAATTTTAAAATGTTGTAGATAATTTGAAAAAGTTTTTGATATTAATTTATTTCCTTTGTATAGGATAATTTTATTTATTTCATAATGTATAGCTATAATGATCCAATTCATTTTAGTATTTAAGGTTTATTATAACTATACTGTTATAAATAAATTTTAGTCATGGAAATTATAATGGTCATCTAAAAGTTTTTATGGATACGTAATGGAAAACAAAAAAATACAATGACTTATACATATATAATTTTTAATATTTGAAGGATATGTAATATTATAGGATTTTTTACATGAACATAATCTTTGATATATATTTTTTGTGGGATGGTATGAAAATAAATTGAATACCTACAAAAACATGATGTATAAGATACCCAAAGGTAATACATGATACATAAAAGTAATTATATGGTTCTACAAGATATATAATGTTAACGATGAGATTCTATTGAGTAAAAAAATTTACTCATTATCTACAAAATTTTATCCAATATTTATAAAGGGTGGCATAAAGGTATTGATTTTTTGAAATATGATTTTTTTAGAGTGATTATCTAAAGACGAAATCTATAAGATGATTTTTAGGGTATATATCAATGACAAACATATCATAAATAAAAATGTATTCATGCATAAAGAATGAGTATTAGAACAACAATATTGATTAAATGAAGGAAAATGAATTATGGAATTTTGGATTATTTCCCAAAACACTAATCTATTAAGAAATTACAAAAAATGAAGAGATATGTTATAATTTTTTTTAGATATTTTTAAGAGTTATCGACAAATAATTATAAGGAATTTTTTATAGAGTGTTTTGAATGAAATATGACATTTCCATAGTGAATTTTCAATGGCCGTAGCCCTCAGAATTTTGAGTGAAAAGGTATAAGATGGTGAAGAGTAGTTTGAAGATATTTGAAGTGAAATAAAATTTAGTTCAGTACATTGAGAATATGAATATTGGTTCTCTGATATAAGTAATGAGTCTATAATTTCATCTTTTTTTATGGGGGGGGGATAATAAGTTTAAAAATTGAATGTGAAGGGAACTATTGTACATTCATAGGAGTTGACTATTATGGGGATAATGTGAAATAATGTCATGGGAAAATATCACCTAAATACTATGTGAAAATGATTTGGAATGTTAGAGAAAAAATTTATTTCATTTTATTAATTACAATATAAAGAAAATATGATTCGGGAAACATACATGTAGATTAAATAATTACAAGAGAGATATGATTTTAAGTGTTATAGAATCTATGAGAGTTGTTCAATATGAATATCTAGAAGAACACTTGAAGTTATAGAACGAAGAATTATTTTATGAATGTGATAAATATGATAATTTTTTATATATTAAATAAATATGATGAAGTGAAATAGTTCATCACTGTATCTTCTATTCATTGATAAAAAGTCATGAGGAAATAAGGAGTTGAGTATGGTTAACCAACATGTATTGTTTATATCATTTATTGGTAGTCAAGGAAAATGAAGAATGATAATAATATTTTGGGTTTTATTATCAAAATACAGTGATAAAATTCTCAAGATAATATATGAACAAATCTACATGAAGTGACTAATCTACCAAGAATATCCAAAGACCATTTCATATTCATGAAGCTACAATGTGAAGGGAGATAAGTTATGTCAATCCTCAAGTATCAAATGAAAATTTCATGATATTATTTAATAGGAGTACATAATATAACTAATTTTAGTGGGATTCTATGAATTATAGTGGGATACTAGCTGTTATAACACATAGGGATTCCATGCTGACAAGGAATGCACCATTATTTTGGATGATACATGTCAAATTACACTAATATTTTATAATTTTTTATAGTATATAACCCAATATGTAGACATATCATAATCCACATAGAGTTTTTATTTAATGTTAAACCTTGTAATACTATGTGTGAAATTTAATTTTGATATTTTATATCATATAATACATTCTTTCAAAGTTAAAATATTCAAAAATAATTTTGATCTAACCTATGAGAGTGGTTAAAATAAAAAAACTTATATAATATTTAATGTGAAATTTGATGTTACAAATAATACGAAAAATGTAATTCACTCCCAAAGAAGTCTTATGATTTATATAATACATTAAGAATTATTTATAATAATAATAAATAATTTTCAATTTAATTTAAACTATCAAGTATGTTGTTTATTTAGGATATTTCCTCATCAAATTTCTTTTATTTTTATCTTATAACATCGGACATATTTTTTGAATAATAATATATAATATAATTTCATTTATATAAATAATTATTTATTATCATGTATTTATCAACTAATCAACATTGAAGTTTTTCCCATAACACAGATACATATGAATATCCATGTTTCTATAAATTTAAAATATCATTCAATATTTTCACCATTTTCATTATGAAAATATATTCTAAATGAACATTTTTATGTACTCTTATGTATTGATAGATAATGTATTAAATTTATATATTTCTTTAGAGGAATATAGGAAAATAATCTTTAATTAGAGAAAAAGAAAGGTATCTGTACAAAACAATTGAGTACATGAAAACAATGAAATAAAACCTAGAGTAAAAAAGTTTGGCACATAAATTTCTCCTCGTACTTTCACCTTGCTTTGTTTTTTCTGCCTAAATTACATTCCAATCAACTCTTCCATTTCCACATCCTCAGCCTCTTTTTCGACCCCTACTTGAAGGCGAAATTTTTTATCTAATTATCTACTATTTTTTAAAATTAAATGAAATAGATGATTCAAAAAAATGTTATAATATATCTCTATAGTTGAATGAGTTACATATTTTTTTTTAAAATATGTATATTTAAATATATTGTCATAATAAAACAATAATTACCAAATATAGAATTTTCTAGATTGTTCTGGTATTTAAAAAAATGGTAATAGATATAAATGAATCATCAATATATTAATAATTATTCCCATTGTAGATTAAAATTAATAATTACTAAATTCCATTATTAGATGATTTGTATGAAATTATTAATTAAAGGATTACAAAACAGATTACATTAAAACACTTGTGTTATTTTACTTATTTTGATATCTTCAAATGTTCTCCAAACATCTGGGTTCAATATAATTTTTCCTTAATTATTTCACCTTAAATTATTAAATATTGTTTACATACACTAAATAATATACTCAAATAAATAAAAAAATATAACAAAGAGTTGTAGTGAATTAATAAATATAAAATAGAAAAAAATTAAATAGTTTACCTAGAATAAAAAGGATCTATACACTTCGGTATATGGAAAATTGGAACCTTAAAATAGTTTAAAAATATAATAACTCCTTATCAGGTATCTCCATTTGATTTAATATATTTCATAGCTCTATTATGAAAAATTATTATATAATTATGGGGTTTAATTCTAAGGAAATATCCTCATAATCGAATTAAGGTTATAAACTATAATTTAGCTAGGATGATGGATTCACGATTTTCTTTAAAAATAAAAATTATTTCAAAAAGAGATAAAAATAGTAGAAGAGATCTTTTATGGTATTATAATTAAATTTTCTTACACCATTATAATAATACTTGATTATTATGATTTATTTTAAAAGATTATAATTTTATATTAAAAAATACAACATAATATATTAAAAATACCAACTAATTATGCTTAGTCTTAGAGATATTTTATGAATAAAAATAATAAGAATAATAGTTGTGTAGTTTTATTTGGGAATTTATGAAAAAGAATGGTTGGAATGAAACATTACTACTATTTACCTATTTAATCACTTATAATAATTTAGTGTTTCTATATAATGTGATCATAAGAGAATTTATAAATTTTCAATAATTAATTTGTTTTTAAATTTTCATAGACACTGTAACCAAAATATGAATTTTTAAAATAAAATAAAATAATTCATCTTGTATCCATCTAGAAAATTAGAAGATGTTTAACTTGAAAACTAACAAATAAATAGATAATTAAACTATTGATAAATTATAAAAATAAAAAAAAGGTAAAATAAGGTTCCAAAATGACTTATTCAACTTTAATATCAACCTCTACTTTTATTGAATACCCGGATTAATGTTCCCCTCCTATTTTATTTTTAAATTAATCTATTATTAATTTAAACTTTACTGTATTCCCCAATTTTTGGCAACTAGATATAGTAAAATTTAATTATAAATGTTACTAAAATACTAATGAGGGAATTTTAAATTAAAATGGTGTGCATTGAATTTAAATTATTTTTACGATATGTTTTTTCGATGATTAATTATTTATTATTAAATTGGGGAATTTTTGTATAGATCAGTTGAAATTTTCAATTAGTGTCATGTTATTCATTTTTTGAGTAATCTACACCCCTTTGGAATTTACTTTATTAATTTTTTATATATTATATTTGTGACATTTATGAATTTTTTTATCTTTATATGTATAAAGTGAGTTATGAAAAAATTTATATAAAAAGGATTATATAAATAAATTCTAAAGATAAAAATAATATAATTGGAGTTTCTAAGTTTATACACAATATAATTAGTCATATGGGAAGTATCCCATTAAGATTATTCTATTACCTATATTATAATTCTAGTGAAGAAAAGATTTAGTGTGTATAAAAAACATAACGACCTGAAATTTGACAATGTGTTTTCCTCAAATATGTATTTTGTTAACAGAATGTTTAATGTGAAAAAAATATAACAATTAGTGATATGTTATATGCAAAAATAATGATAATAAATTATCATATGGTAAATATAAATATATTAATCAATAATAATTCCTAGTAAATATGATAAAGAAAACTTAAATAGTAACTATTTCATTTTTCAATATATGTTTTTCAATTTAAATATTTAATTTATTATTTAATAACTAAGTAAATTGAAAATACAGGTCAAAATATGGAAAATAAACTTCATTTTTGAATTTATAATTCAAAAATTATCATACGATGAATTTTCTTGAATTTTCTAAAATATATATTTTCAGGGAATTATAAAAAATAAAATATTTCACTAAAATATAAATATTATTAATTTATTATATTATATGGATGACCTAATGTTTTTAAAAAAAATTATTGCTCAAATATATACTTAAGGAGTAAAAGTTTTTATTTGAAAATTATATTTTAATCCAAAAAAACCTATGTTCATCATTTTAGAAAAGAAGTTAAATAATTTTCTATTTCAATAAAAAATATATATCATTTATTTTAATAAAATTTTTTATGAAAATTTTGGTTTTTTTTAAAGACCTTAAATATATGTCTTTTTTATTAGCAACAAATCTAGGTAATTTTACTTTTTAAAATATCAAATTTTAACATGAACATAAATTTTAACCATAAAAAACATTTTCTATTTATGAGTTCTTTCTTCATTTTGTCGGAAAATATTTACATTAAAAATTTTACCTTTACAAAATACAATTTTATAAAATTGTTTTCATATTTGAAATCATAATATTCAATTTTGAAAAAAAAATCCAATTTTAATATTGGTCATTAAAATTTATTATAGAGGATAAAAAAATAAGTTACCATGGTTAAAGAAAAAAGGGTAAAAGGTGTATTCAAGTTTTTTAAAAGACAAAAAAATATCAAAAAAATCAGTGTATAAGTGAATAGATTATTTTTTTATTATCTAACCATCTTTATAAATATTATTTTAAAAAATTTGTGCTTTTGACCCTCGAATAGTGAGAAAATAATTGATGTGTAATGTATGTCTCCAATATTACCCTTCTCATCACGTAATAAAGGGGATCCAAATTCATGTTACACATAACCATTTGAATTTAATTTTGAAACGAAAATACATTTTTTACACAAAATCTTTACTCAGGATAATATCCCTCTGTTCAAAAATAGATTTCATAAGTCACATACATCAATAGATATTTTCAAGTCAAAAATAAAGTTTCCAATATGAGTATTTTTTACAACTTAACATATTATGTATTTTTTATTTTTTATTATGAACATATTCTATATACTTAAATATAATAAAACCATTATTTTAAAAATAAAAACATTAATTATATTAATTAACGAAATGTTATTAAATCCTATAAATTTATTAGGAAAAATAAAACAACATTGATCGTGTGGACGCACAGACTAACAACTCCTTCAAGTGATGTGGATTTTTTTTCAATAATAAACTATGTGGATGGTAAGAAAAATGGATTTGAATATTTAATATATTTAATATTTAAAAATAATAACTATGAAATTTCAATTTATCAAATAAATTCATTTTATCCAATTCATTGAGAAATGGAATCATTAATCATGCATACTTGTGGAATACAACGTCGCTTAATAGAAAATTAAATTATTTATTAAATATATAGATATATGGTTCTAAGAATTTATTTCATTAATATAAATGATTATTTTGAAATTTTTATCATTTTATGAAATTTTATATTATCATTATATAAAAATGTTTCCTTACTCGTTAAGTAATAATAACATTCTCTCATTCGGTAGGTTTTACCTCATAAGGGAATGATGTTATAATGTTTATTTATTTAATAATTAATGAGTTTCATATAATGGTAATATCATGTAGTAATAATTTAGTTATGGTGTTTTAAAATTTATATAAATTTCATGTTAATATTTAATGTGATTATTAATATACCACCCTTTAATCGGTAAACATGTCTAAACTAGTTTATCATAATTTCCTTTTCACAAACAATATCCATATATTTTCACCTAATGAAATGGATCTTATGGAATCATTAGAAAAATAATTTTTCATTCTTTAATAATTTCAGAATGATAAAATTTGAACCAATATGTGTGAATTGACCACATCACCGTGAAAAAAGTATGAAAAAGACAATTGAAAATATTAACATTAAATGATGAAAATGAAATGTAATTGAATAAATATTTGTAAAATATGGTTATAAATGATGTTATTAGAAGGTAATAATTTTGAATATGGATATGAAGTTAGTAGTTAATATAGTTACCTTCGACATAGAGTATTTTATAGCATGTTTGGGTACAATGGAATATATGGTAAGGCGTTTTTTGTCAAAAATTTAATATCCTTATACATATTTTGTATTATACATCATAAAATTTTTATTCTATTGATTACTATATAATGTTATTGGTTTTCCATATTTATGTAATTTTTGGATTTTGGAGTTCCAAATCATGTTCTTTATTTTAAAATATTTGTTAATTCCCTTAGACATGTAATGCATAAATGTCTAAATGTTACTACTCAAGTCAAAAATGTACATATTTTTGTGCATCCAACCTAGTTAGAACTATAGAGTGTTGTAAGGTTTGTTTTGAAGTAGTATCAGGATGGGTGATATCATGGGATGTTTTTTCAAGGTGTGTGTGAGTGAGGAAAATCAAACTGAATGAAAATGTGTCATAATGCTAGGACATTCACTAGTCTGATATTTGAAACCAATGTGTAATAGCCAAGGGTGTGTTTGGAACACAACCAAATTATTATAATATGTTATTAAGAGAATGTGACCCTGTAAATGGATCTATAATGTTGGATAATGAAAAATGGTATCAGATCCAATACCCAATAATAAGCATATATTTCCACTACCTACGTTGGAATTGTGGGGTCTAAAACAATGATGGTGGGAATTAAAGGTGTGTAAAGTGTAACACCCCTAGAATAGATAGACCTACAAAAAGAAAATTATACTAAAAATGTCAACAAGTTACACATTTATTTTCAAGATCCCATCTGATTATAAATCCATATTTAAATTAATGATATCTTGTATTATATTCATGATGGGTGATAACTTATGATGTTTATCAAGGTTTGTGTTAGTAGATAAAAACCATAAGGTAATAACGTTCATTAGAATATAGGTATAAACATTCGTCTGATAAGTGACCCTGATGGTTAATAACCTATGGTGTGTTGGGATGGTATCAAAGGTATTCCACAATACTCAGGGGGTCTAGCGACCATGTTTATAAACTATCAATTTTGGGTCATGAAATTTTTTTATTCAATGGTTATCAATGTTGTAGGGTTTATTTGAGTCAAATTTCAATTCTTTGTGACATTTATTATTATATCTGATGTTTTATTTTTTATGGCACAATTACAACATTATTTTAATTTTTTTTCATGATTAACATATATTGAAATATATTCATTCTTCTATTCCAAGCTCATTCTCTCTTATTGTTTTGATAGAAAAGTTAAAAAAATATGAAATCTTTTATGATAACTCAATTTACATCCTTTGAGTTACAAAATTTCTAATTTAAATATATTGGAAAATGTTTTATTTATTATACCTAATGAATAATTTTAGGTGATTTGGACTATAAATTCATGGTTTTTTATATTTCATCATTAAAACTTCATTATCAAATCATTTTTACCTCAATGTCTATCTTACATTAAAGGGTATCACGGTCTGAATTATTATTTCCAAAGAGTTGTTTTTGATTATTAAATAAATACTTTTAGATGTTGTATATATTTTCAACACATAAATTTTATCATGAATTATCATTGATTCAGGATTATTTAAGTACAATTTCAATCCCCATCAACTTAAAAGTTTTTCATATAAATTTCACTCAATTCCTATTCTTTATTTTCCTAAAAATTATTTTAAAATAATGATATCTCAAATGTGAAAACCCTTCCTTTTAATTTTCCTAGTATTTGTTTCTAATATCATAATAATTTTGTTCCCCTTTTCATATCCTTGGTGAGAGTTTTTCCTCTATATCTTGATTTAAATTGGATGATGTAAAATCTCATTAATGATGTATTTTTCACAATAGTTTTTTTAAAATATAATAAAAATGAAATTCATTTTAACTCATCTTAATTCTACCACTAAACATTTTTTAGATATTCTTATTTTTAAAAATGTATAAATATATTTCTCAACAGTCTTTTGTTTGTTGTAAATTTTATTTAAAGAAATATATTTTATCATTTTTTATATGGTTCATTTTGAAAATAAGATTATACCTTATAATTTATATGTGAACTTATCTTTCCCAAAAATTTTCTAATTTTTTTGAAATAGAATCTTTATGTTTTCATATTTTATAAAAGAATTTATTTTTCTCTTTATGATATAAAATGTTATTGTATTATAATATATTGAATTATCAAATATATTTCTTGTTTTTAATGATATATTTCTAAAAATCATAATAATTTTTTCATCAAGGTAATCATCCTTTGATATATATTAGGATTGATCAAGGATATTACTCAAATGATTCCATCAACATTCCGTGTGTTGATCTTTTATGAAATGTTATTTATACGCATTGAATGATCCATCACTAACTTTTTCTTTCTAACCCATGCCATGTGAATATGATTAAATTTTGTTCAATTTATATCATTTAGGAATATATTGTTTTTAGTTTCATGTATTTGAGTTATCACTTAAATTATATATATTCATTGATTGACTTACTTATGAAATATTCATTAATATGGTGTTAATGCCGCATAAATCATTGAATGATGTATAACAAGAATGATATTTCTTACAATTTTATACCTAATTGTATTCCTTGCTGTTTCATGTCTATTTATGTAATTATTAATGTTTTCTATATATTATTCCATTTATAATGGATATAAACCCCAATATTATTCCATGGGTTCTTTATAATGTGATGATGAATGATTCTACGTGGAAAAAATATGTATAAATGATTATTTTTTGGGTCCTATATTATTATCCAATACATTGGATATGTTTAATATTCCAAGAGATAATAATGTTTGGAAATAATTATTTTTTTTTCAAAATGGAATGGGAAAAATTTATATTCTCAATTTTTATTTCATGGAAAAATAATTTTTTACTCAAATTCATGTGCTTAATAGTTTTTCTAAAAAAACATATTTTTATGATTATATTTCCTTTATAATTTGATATTCAATTTAGGCTATGTTAAATTCCGTTTTTTTTTCTGAAATATATTATTAAATTTTATGTTCTAATATAATGATTTAAGATTAAAATTTTATACATCTAATCCATGTTATTATTTGTTTACAAATTTGATAGGAGAAAATCCCATGAAAATGTCACATGTTATTCCATTCCTTATTCAATGATATATGATCTATTATTTTTGGGGTATAAATATCTTATATATCCGGATTATACCCAAAATATCATCTTATGAAAACTTGTGATATTTTATTATTATCCATTATATTTTCCCTTAACAAACATTTGAGATCACACCATTCTTCTAATTTAATTTATTAGGTTATCAATATCATTATATTATATAGGAAGTATATATGTAAGTATTTTGTGGATCAATTATGGATTAATGTTCATTAGTATTGTAAAATAATTTTCATATGTAGTAATTCCTCAATGACACTAAACCATATATTGTTGGTATTGAGTGACTTTTTTGAGAAGTATTATATAAATTATATAAATGATATTTTGAAAATATATCCTTATCTTGGGTCATAAATGATTATATAAAAAATTCCATAAGAGGTCTAAATTTCTTCTTTAATGAACACTTTATAAGATATCATTTTTTATCTTCGATATTCATTTTTATGAAAATTCAATTTGCATCACCCTAAATGAAAATAGACATGCAATATACCTCTTCTCAGATTACCCTCTACATATCTCATAAATATCCTCTTTATATGATGTCTTATTAGTTGTTTATCTCTATCAATAAGACTTCTTCAATGAAAAAAACTGTATAATTCAAAGTTATTTTCCAATAGTGTAAAATTCTCTTTTCCTTGTTTAATTATCTGGGTATTTATAATGATTAAATCAGTTTTTTATAAAAATAGAATGATAAAACCATATAAATTTATTAACAGTAATGAATAGGCTTGTTTTACAATAAGGTATATTTTCCAAACACTAAAATATTGTTTTGAAATTAGGTTAATAATAAGATATATGTCCCAAATAAAGTAATTCACATTAACTATAAATATTCAACATCATTATGTTTGGTTGTTTTCTTTCATTTATCATAAACCAAAATAGGGGATGGAAATGTTTCCCAAAAATCTATGAAATTAAAAGTTTAGTTTATTATTAAGTTATTTACTTATGTTTCCCCCAAGGTGTTCCTATTCTCTATGGGTTTGAAACTAACACATGGCTTAATAAAATCTAAAACTAAGAATTAATTTCCAAATAAATAGTATAAGAAACAGTTTCATGTTATTATTCTCTAAATAAAACTCCAAGGGATGAACTGTACTATAAGTTAAATGGGTAAAAACCCAAATTTCTAGTAGAAAGTACTCTCAAAATCAAGGATCAACAACTAGAACCACCTCCATGTGTCCATTTAAAATTTATCAGACCTATAAAGAGATAATCTATAAACACACGAAGGCATAAGTAGAGATTGGGAAAAAAGTCTAGTAGGCTCTTATAAAGGATTCCATAGTCAGTCAGCACATTAAATTAACCAAATAAAGCCTTCAATTTTCAATTAGTAGTCATGGAATATTAAAATTATATATTAATCAAATCATTATTTTCACTTGATATTATTGAAATAATTTAAATAAATTTATTAATAAACATTTTATAAAAAATAGTTTATGTAAATTCATAAGGCAAGGTAAAATAGTTTAGAAACATTGGAAGATATTACAAATCATAATCAATGAGAAACACGGTCATCTGAAAAAGGTATAATAGTTATAGGTTTTGGGACACCCTCAATCTAGAATAGTTATCTTGGAAATATGTGTTCACACATCCCTCAGACACTGGTAAAAGATGACTCATCACCATCCCATCATTGATATATTCGAATGCACATGTATTATTAGGATTGTAATGCATCAACAGATTTTTATCCAAAATAAGTGACTAACATCCTTGTCAAGCATGAACCCTGCCATCAAAATTCAATAACTGGTAGTTTATTTTAAAAAAAAATTAAAATAAAATTCACCCCATTTTCCATTTTTGTATTCATATTTTTATTTAATCTCCAAAATAGGTTTCTAATCAAAGAATTAATATTTCTTAATGAATCCACTACGTTTCTATGAAAAATATTGAAGCATTTTTAAAGAAAAAATGTATAAAATAAATGATTAATATGAATTTCATAATTTAAATTCACCAATTAAATTCCACAAATTAATTTTAAAAAATTCCCATCCAATTTCACTACAAACCCCATTTCAATGGAATTGGGGAGTTTCCCAAGTTTTCATTTAAAATCCTAATAAAATCTCGAATTTGATTGAATTATATTTTTAATAAACCAATTTAATGAAATTATATTCAAATAAAAAAAATTATTTTAAATAAAAAATACAGGTTTAATCAAATTAGACATCATAAATTGAACCACATACCTCGAGATCATGAGATCACGAATCAAAAAGTAGTAAATTGAAAAATCAAATGAATAATGTCAATAAATAATTTCATATAATTAGACTTTGATTCATGATATAAATCAATGATAATTAGATCCTCCAACAACATAGAGATCCATTAAACCATTGGTTGGAGAGAAGAAGAGATCTATAGATACATAAGGAGAAGAGGAAACTAACTACGAAAAAACAAAACAATGATCACATATATTTAATCCCCCTTGTAATGGATTTGTTTGATGAAATAATGATCTTTGATATCCCCCAAATCTCGAAAAATTGATAAAGGTTTAGTTAGGCCCATGTGGGGGTCTAAATGTGTGGTTCATGTATTTGATTATGAATATTGGATTAATTATAATTCATTCACACAATTTCATGGGTGGGTTGATAGAGTTAGAAAAACCATGATCCATAAACATTCTCCCCTACTGATTGTGTTTAACTATTTCTACTTGGTGGGTTCATGGTTTGGAAACCCAGAAAACAATTATGAAAACCCTCATGGTCTTGGTTTGTATAGTTTTTACTATCTGGAAAAATAGTTTGGGAAAATCGTGTGCCAAGTGTACATAACCCAAAAGAACTTTATAATGATGAAAATTTCACCTGTAGTTCCCCAAAATGAAACGAAACTAAAGTATGATCAAAATGGGTGTTTTATAATACCTGAAAATAGTTATAATATGTTAAATGTAACTTTTTTATTATAATAAAAGTTCACAGTGTCTAATATATAACATAAAAAATGTATATTTCAAAAAACCAATAGAAAAAAAGAAAAGTACAAAAGAAGGAAACATCCTAACTCCACAGGACATGTAGTCACCTATAGACTATGAGAACCATCTAATGAGAAATCCTGCAACCACTGTACAACACATTTAATATACCTTCATCAGACCAATCAGGATCTACCATTAACACAATGTGTTTTCAAGGTTTATGAAAATAAATCAATGTTGGATCCCACTAAGTGTTTCATAAGTATAAATTATAAAATTTACCAATAATGATCAAGAAAAAAATGTTAATTCCTAAAATAAAATTTTATAAATTTTAATATATAGATGGTAAAATCTCCAATTTTCAACGTTTACAAATTAAACCAATAAGTTATTTCAAAATATTTCATAAAATACAAAATTAAACATTTAAATGATAATTATAGGTATAAAATTTCCTTAGTTTATCATAAATTATTCTTCAGTGATACCGCATACAATTTTATGTGATCGGTAGACCACCTAGTTTGAACATTAACCTAGTAGAACAATTTTAGGTGGTAAGAGTTTACTCATAGGGGTGGATTTATTTTAAAACATAGGTAACCATGTGAAAAAAGTATTCTAGTTGAATATGTTATAGGGTAAAGAGTTCATACATTTGGATGGACCTGTCAACATTTTTTTCACAATTAGGGTTTCCATATAAAAATCGTTTAATGAGATTTTTTATCCATAAAAATCATGATTTTAATCCATTTACATTAACAAAAGAAATTGGAAAATCTATTTTAATATAGAGTGACCAAAACCACCATGTTTTACAAGTAAGTCCTTAAAAACCATCTCAAAATATATTTTTAATGTGAATCCATAAAACATGTCTCCCAAACATTATCAATCAAATTTCCAATATTTAGAATTAATGTTTTGTAAGATAAATATAAATAATGAAACCAAATACCTTGAAATACTTGGAAAATTAATACCATTATAGAACAAAAAGTGAAAAAAAAACACTAAGGATCCTAAAAATAGGAGATGGATCCTAAACCAGGAATTCCTAATGATGAATCTCAAAATTATAAAATTCTATAATAAAGGATTCCAAATGAATTACATAACACTATAATTTCTATGTAATTCCTGAAGGGTATTGGGGATCCGGAGAAGATCATTAAATTATAAAATGGATCTAAAATGAATAACATTAGAATAAACAATCTTTAAATATCACACAATTGACATAGTCAATAGATAAATATAAATAAGGGTGATCAATGAATAAGGATACCCAATACAAAATAGTAAAAAACCTGTGAAAATAGTTCCTTGACATTTATTAACACTTCAGTCATCCAAGTAATTGAGTTATGAGAGACAAATGTTTCCCAAAAGAGTATCCATGTTAAAATAGAAAAATTTAAGATAATTTTTAGAAGATTATGAAGATAAAAAGGGGTTCAATGTCATTAAATATTTATAACACCATAACCTAGTTAGCATAGATTGGTGAAACTATCCAACAATTGGTGACTTTAGAGAAGTAGTGGTGATGGGAGAAAAAATTTGGGGATTGGTGCTTAAAAAATACATTTGTATTCTCCATAATTTCTACTAACTAGAGATTATCCCTCATTAGCTTGAAATTGATCCACCTATAGCTCTACTAGATGTAGGGTCCACTGTAGACCCAACTAACACCACAATATTTAACCTTGACCCTTCGTAAAAATTAAAACTCACAAAATAAACATACTATGATCAATGAATAAATAAATAGTACAATAAAAAGATGGTGGTATCACATGAAATCATCAATTGGATATTATAATTCTCCCAACTATACGAATTTATACAATCATAAATCTATGTCGAATTAGGAATATCCACAAAGAGATAAGGCCATGAATTCCTCATTATAAACTCTCAACACCACTTTCCATGGAATAATAACCCATACTCTCAAAAAATCATACTAATGGGATAAAATATCCATTAATAACCTTCATTTTAGAATAAATAACTCATAATGTTTGTTTAATAATATATTTATTAACATCTATTATAAGTTCATCTCAATTAATAACAAGATATTGGTCATGATGATACATTTTGAGGTAATAAACATGAAAATTATTGTTGATAGTATAAAACTAAGGTGAATGTATGTGGTATATCAGTAATACAATCAATTAAAAAACATAAAATGATCCCACAGATATAGGAATTTGATTTCCTTTTTTTCTAATCCTTCAATGACCAAACCGGGGTGTGACATTCAATTCCACTTATTCAATGATGAAAAATAAAAAAAAATGATGATGATGGAAATCCACATAAGACTAGTATTGGTATTGTAAAATCCCAAAATGATGATTAATCAACTATATATTCCCTATTGGTTCTTTAACCAACCTCATTCTTACCAATATTCATTTAGAAATTCTAGATCATTAGAGAAGAGAGTGATAGGGTCAGTATTATAAAGAATCAAAAGGTTTTATCTTGATGCATTATTGTAAACTATTTTATAAGTAATATTTACAAACCCCAAGTGAACATCTCATGCAACACTGAAATTCAAGACATTATAAAGAGTCATGTCTTCAAGAATTTGTTTATCCATTTATATATACCCATCTATTTAGGGATGATGTTCCATTAACAATTTGACATCAATTTATATTTCCTCAAATATTTTTATTCATAAATGATAGGTAATGTGAGGTTTATTTTAGGTACATTGTTCATAGGAACACCATTAATCATTATGATCTATTTTACCTAAAAACCCCCGATATATTCCACTTTAGTGATGTTGTGAATTAGTATAAAAGGAGAAGAATTGGAAAACCAATCAATCACCACCCAAAATGGAATTATCTCGTTGGGAATCATAGGGAAATCTATAATAAAATTTATTACTATCTCATTCAATTTCTCCATGAGAATAGGAAGAGGATAAAACATGCAATAAGGATGTTTGTGCATAGTGTTAACCGATTGGAATTTTTTTTCATAATTATATGATGTCGGCTATTTCCTATTTTATAACATGTAACCAAATTTATCACATTATTTCATAACACATATTTCAGTTTTTGGGTTGACTACCCTAATGAAAGATGCTAATGATACATCACATCCTTCATCAATGTAGATGGAATATTGTAATAATTTTTTGAGGAATGATAACCCTATAAGGTGAGAGACCACTCTATGATGGTATCCACACCATATAATTAATTTATCTTATTCCAAAACCAATCATCCTACATCTTATCATGAATAATAATCTTAATTAAAGAGGTTGTTAAATTAATGGAATCCATAACATTACTAGAATATGCCTGCAAGACTCCTAAGTGTGTCTATGAAAAGAGTACCATAATGTTATATTCATCATTATAATCGCTAAAATCTTAAGAATGTGGTTTCCTTATAAGATAATTAGCAACCAAATTCCTCATTACTGAAACCAATTCATTGTCAATGTCAAATGAATTCAGGTATTACACCAATCATCTATGCCAAAGTATTAAATATTTCTAAGAAAATATGAAATTAAATCTATAATGTCCCTAGAAAATGGTACCATTTTCCACGAACATATAGTGGAACTAAATTTTATCGTAATTCAAAATATCTATATATTTCAAATAATGAGTTGTATATTTCATCTCATGAGGTCTATGATCATGTGATACCTAGTTTTTTATATTATCTCCATGTATAGGGTTACCAAAACAATCCTCAAATGATCCACAATATCTTTTTAGGTTTTAGAGTACACTATAATGCCATTCAAGAATATCAATTTAAAAGATAATGGTGTAAAATTTAGTTCATCAGTTCTATTGAGATAAATGGAGTGTCAGTTTATCTAAGAGGAATCATGAGGTACTCATGGTGGTCTTACTTTATATTCATGGATATTTATGAAATAAATGAGTCCTTCATTTTGAGTTAAGGATAATTAGATAAAAGATCAAATTTTGAAAAACTATTTTTCCATTACAAATGATAGGAAAAATAATCAACATGTAAATATTGAAGTTTTTTTCAACCATTAGTCAATTTATCTGTAAATAATCAATGCATAAGATATGTGATGCATCATATTTTTTGGAAAAGAGCTTAAGGGATTCCCACAGGGACACACTAGGTCATATAAATACCATTGATCTCTAAAAAACAAATTAAATTTATCATTTTTTCTACTCAAATATATCCACATAGTAAGATGGAATCGATAATAGTTTATTTCTAGAGAATAGGTCAATCCAGAACGGAATAGTACCTACCTATCCAGTGGTAGACTAGAAAAGGCTTCGAGTATTTTTCAGGAAAATCTATAAAAATTTGAGGAATAATCCTTGTGAATTAATCATATTTAAATAAAATTGTTAAATGTGATATAAATATTCCTTACTAAGGAAGGAAATGTCCTACAAGAATAGATATTAAGTCCCATTAACCATGAATCACATTGGATCCCCCATCGGGTGCGATAAAAGACACTCGATGGTGATAACAATCTATCCAAGACTAATGAGAAATTAACTAATGCATATTAAAACTAAAACCAAATAGTTTTATGATTAGAATGATAAAACACATTAAATTCCCACATTAAATGAAAATAAGTGGATTGGTGAACATAAAAATCCCTACACCATCATATTTTTAGATGTGTCAGAAATTCTATAATGAATGGTGTGGGAATTAAAGGATTTTTAAAAAGATTTACAATACATTTTGATATAAAGGAGTAAAAATATCTTTTGTCAAATAATTTAAATGTTAATGTTGATGAATAAAAAATATTCACACTCAAAAATTTAATACCCACATCAATATGGATTACAGTCTCTTCCACATTCTTTATCTTCTTTTTTTGTTTGACTTTGTATGAAACCATATTTTTCAGGATGCATGTCACTTTGTAAAAAATCTCCTAGGTGGAAGTGAATCCATTCTAGAAAAAATAGAATATAAATCATGAAATAATCTCTAAAAACTACCACATATACCACAGTATTTGAAAGTATGTGGAGGTATGATACAAAAATGATTCATTTTCAATGTTCACCCTGATAAGTTATAAGTAATTACATTATCCACTGATGTTGGTTTAGGAAATAGAGTCTATAAATACCCTCCACTGTTTCTTTTTCAAAAATCTTTTTGATTCGTCAATCCCTTTTATGGACTACCAAAACTACCACCCTAGATATGAAGAACATTTTTTATCCCTTAATTACAGATTTGGTCAATTTATCACATCAATACATTTTCCAAAACCTTGGAATATCTAGTTATATTTATCATAAATACATATCAAAAGATATTAGGTTGAATTTCTGTCTAAATAATTTGTTCATTTACCTTCTCATTTATCACACCCTCATTTAAAAATTGAGAAGTCATGGTTAATTGGTCAGTACACACCATCACTATCTAATTAATTTTCTCAAAGATGAGGAACTTTATAGATTTCTCCATAGACATATAATATAAGTATTATTTCATAGAGAATATGTCCTTGAATTCCATTTACTCAAAGGCTTTATGATTCTTTTCAAAAATAACCATATCCGACCGTCTTTTATTAATACCCTATAGCATGAAAATAACACACATCACTTTAATAAAATAACGAGTCTCTAATAATTTTATGGTTCTCTTAGTCATTACATGAAAAATCCCCCTCATGAGGATTTTTCATCCCTTGGATTCATGGCGTTTTATATTAAAAAAATCTTATACTTGATTCTATTTTATGTCCCATAAAGGTTCTTCCTCTAAATAATAAATAGGGAATTGTTCTATACTTTTCAAGATATACCGGACCATGTACTGAATTTTTTAGATTAGTTTTTGGTAACATAGAATTTATACATAATAAGGTTCATTGTATGAACCCTCTCAATGAATAATTAGATGTCTTCATGGGATTATGTTACAAAAATAATAGACAAAGAGAAAGAAGAACATTATACCCTTGATTAAATTCTGTTTTAATATAACTGATGTCATCCATAATTACATTGGGGAAAGAGAGAAGAAATACTATAATTTAATCACTCCGGATTAGAAAATAAGTACTTCCAATGAACCTATTTTAACTTATGGGGCTTTAGGAAGATATTATTCCATGTAATATCTCATAACCTACCCCTTCAATACACAATTCTTGATTTCATGTATACCAAGAAATTACAAAATGAATACTGTCAATGGAAATATAATACTCATTATCGAATACTGATTTCTCAAAAACCATAGATTACCCAACTATTGAAAACCCAATATTTTCATGAAATAACTCAAAGGGTGTTCCTAATCTCCTTAGGTGATAATTAAGAACACTGTATTGAAAACTAGTTTGGTTGAGGTTTTAATAAAATCTAACAGAAATAAAATAATTTGGAAAATATAGAATTTTTTATTTTAAAACACATCCATAATAGAAAGGATAGAAATGAAATAAAAACATGTTACCAAAATCATCGACACAACGGAAATTTCTTAAAAAGTAAAGATCCAAACCTTGTAAAAACATTAGAAATGTATATAATCCCATATCCTTTTAATAAAAAACCCTCTTCTAGCCCATAATTTCTTTACATTACATGCATCAAACCAAACATGATCTCTATACACCTAATAGTGTTGGCATGGTTTCATAAAAGTAGGACCTTCAAGATTATACCAAGTGTTTTACAAGAAAAAGTTATAAAATTGAAATATAATTATTGTTCAGTCAAAGATAATGAATGAGGTACACTTTTAAACTATTCAATATAAAAAATGGAATATCATCCCTATTCATGGATTATAAATCATAAAATTAGCCTATTTTCAGGGCATTTCATATAGCACTAAAATTCACATTTCGAAATTAGTAATAGTTAAACATTTCCCATATATTAACCTAAATTACAAATTTTTTAATATCCTCATACAACATTATATGATCATTAAGATACTTTGTGAGTATATGACCCTAACAGAATTGGTCTTGGGGTTAGGAGTTCAATCCAAAGAGTGCCTTCAATACAAAACATAATCATCCCATTATATACAATACCCTATTAGAATATATATATATGGGGAAAGAAATCATCCTTGAGAAAGGATCCCTACCTATTATTTTTTCATAGTCAATATTAACATATCAACATAATTCAGGGGTAAATTCATCTTCTAATGAAATAAATCAATCTATTTAGCCATTTCAATTAAAAAATGGGAAAATATGTTTTTATAGGGAGGTATGAAAACACTATTTTTTTATCTTCTTTATATAAAACAATTTGCATATCAATCAGGAAAATAATTTATTGGAAAATGTTTGAAAACAATTTAGAATCTAATTTCAATGGGCAAGTGAGATGGATTCATAAATAAAATTCCAAAGCATGAACCCTGCTATGTTGTACCACTTAAAATATCAATAGTCACATAAATCCATAAGAACAATTGAAATAAATATATTAGGAATGAATTATTTTTTATAACCCATGAATATCTTATGAATATTTTCAAAATTATCACTTCTTATAATGGAGGAATCCAATGAAATTATATAAAAAAATTCCGAGAAAACTCACATATGCAATTGGATATATACAATAGAACATTCAATCTGGAATGGATCCAAATAGAATACCGTAAGAAACATGGATACATCAATAATCAACCATTAAAAGGTTTGACCTGTAGAGAGAAATATGATATATCCAAATTATAATATTATACAAGACAAAATCAATTATTAATGTACCCATAGTGTCCCATTGATTCAATAAACACTTTGATCCAGTAATGAATTGAAACTGGAGATACAGTGGTATCTAGGGAGAGCCTATAAGTTCAAATGAGGAGGAATTATTTTTTAGAGAGGAGGATTAAGATATTAAAAAAATTTCTTAGTCAAGAAAATATAATAACACCATCACTTACCTGACCTAGATCTTGACCATGAGAAACGAGGTTGCTATAACATATTTTTGTATCCATTTTCATTCCAACCATATATCCTTTATCCACCACTAACTAATCCTTAGGCCACATGCATCTCTACTAGGTAAATGTACATGTGTACACCTAATAAAATCCACATGATTCACCTAACCCATTTTTAAAATCTACAAAATATCTAATAAAAACAATATTGGATCAATTATAGATGAAACATAATAATAACAAGAAGACTATAGTACATAAAAACACCATCACAATTTTACATGAATGATATATAAGAATTATAATAATTAAGTCAAATATAAATAATTATAATCCATTTTTGGATATTGAAAATAATCTTATTGAGGATGATTCCCTGAATAGAAACTATTTCATCACCTATAAAACTTCATAGATCTAATGAACCCAAATCTAGTAGCTCAGAGTTGGTGGTTACAATATTACATTAGTTTGATATAGAAGTGATCACATCATAAAGGATATAATAGTTTAGTATTTTTGGTAAACTGGATTCATACTTGACTCTCAAATTACATTTAAAAATATAAATTAAAATATTGTGAAAGGAAATATTATTCATACTTAAAATAATTCAAATAGTCATTCATCATATAATGGGTATTAGAAAAAATAACGATGAGATCAAATTCTCGGTAAGGGTTATCTATAGAGGAACATATATTGGATCAATAAAGAAGAATGAATATGTTAAGGGAAATGAATGTTAAAACAATCCATTCTATGAATAACTTGATTATCATGATTACATAAGGAATATAAAATGTGGTAGCGTAAATATCTGAGAAAAAGTTCCATTTAACAAATAACATGAAACACTGGTAATGGAATATATACCCATGGTTGATAACCATGGGTATAGCCCCCAAAACACTGGGTATCATCTATACCCTTGGATTCGAGAACCGTGGCTAGTTTTGGCATCAATATAGTCATATACCCATGGTCTGTATTAAACTGTGGGTATTGGTCACATTGATTTTGTTATACCAATTGTTTCAATAAACCATGGTTATAGCTCTATATCCACATTTTGAAAATTTTGGGTCTATGTATTTCCATTAGAGAACCTATACCAATAGTTCTTCAACCCTTTTGTATAGGTTACTGTCTAAATTTGGAAAGAGCCCCTCTACCTTCTTCTCCAAATGCATGTACCTATAAAAAAATTTCAATACATTGCATATTTTCTAAATTTACCATCCAATCAACATGTTGTAATAATTTTCAAAACATTTAAAATACTAAAATATACATATACATCCTGAAAAAAATAAATTTAAGTCATTACAGAACTGAACAAGTCACCTTACTATTAAATAAAAAATGACAGGGATCAACATCTCTCCCATTTCCCACATCCTCATCCTCACCATCTGGATCATCATCATATTGATCATCAATAACATCGTCACCATCAACAACATCTAGAGTAGCAACATCAAAAACAATATCTTTACCACAAACTTTAAAAATGTCACCCATAGGACCATTAATAGAATCACTTAGAATATTATTAAAAAACACATTGATTCTATATATGAATAAATAGTACAAGAATCCAATGATGGAAGTGATTGAATGATAACTGACATAGATGTCAAGAATTTTTTGGTGATCATATTACTTATTTTATTCACCTACTTACTTATTCCTCACTCTTATAAAGAAATTTTTATTGCTTTAGATATTTTTTCATGAGAAAAGTATAGCTTAACAGTCTGAGATCCTTGATAGGAGTCATTGAGGACTAATACCTAGAAGGGATGATATATTTTTCTAGTAGATGTCAAACTCTTCCTTGGAGCTTGTCACCTAAAATAGGACTCAAATGATCATTCATCTAGATTTTTTCATATTTCATATCATCAAGGGACTCTATTGATGTATGTTGAAAATAAAAACAATATATTTAATTTGGATATTTGTATGAATATTTTAATGAAAAATTAAAAACTTACTATCTTTTCTTTTTTTTTTGTGAATTTAATTCACTTATATCTTTTATCTTCCTAATTGATCGAATTAATTTATCTTGAGGTATTGGGCCTTTAATTCCAAATATATGTTGATGAAAATTAAATTGATTATTATACACATATTATAAATGTAATCATTTTGTAATGTGAATAATAAAAAAATGGGATATCTATAAAATAAATGAAAAATTCATAATTAATGCGATTTTCATTATTCAATATTGGTCAATTGGCCATTAGGCCCAATGGTCAATAGGGAAATTTTCTATTAGGCAAATAGACCAATTGGACAGTATGAAATTATTTATATAGACCAATTTTCCATTAGGCATAATGTCATAATGTCCAATTGGCATATATGGATAATGTCTAATTGGCCTATAGTCCAAATCCCCAATTTTCCTATAGGATTAATGAAACATTCGCCCATAGTACTATATTTAAATTGTATATTAGTCTTATAGGCCACTTGGATGTTAGGCCTAATGGAAAGTTCATGTATACTCTAGTTAAAATTAAAATAAAACATATTATTTATAAATGTGTAGGTTATAATCATGTTAATAGGATTGTTTGGTCTGAAATGGGTAAAAATAAATCGCCATATATATTAATTAATGTTGAAGGAATGTAAATATGACCATTTCCCAAATAAATTAATATTCAATGAATGTGAAAGGTTAGAAAGACCAATATTTATAGACTAAAAATTTATCACTATCGAAGAAAAAAATCATAATATATTGATAGTGATGTAGAATTTATTGGAAAAATTCCCATTAATAATAGTTAATTTTTTTATAAAATTATAATTGATAATAATTAATGGTGAGAAACATTGAAACAGAAATCAATTCTTTTAAGATTAGGAACAATTGAGGAGTAAAATTTACTGTGAATATTATTCGATCAAATCCATCAATTTAGACAAAAAAAATTTCTTTGGAGTAGATGCATAAAAGATGTGACCAATATGATAATTTTGTTAATAAGTGTATGAATACTCTTCCAATGAATATTTATTTTAATAAAAATAGAAAATTAATTTTTAAAATTAATACATAATAAAATTATTCATTATTTATGTGTATTTAAAAGTGTACAAGAATGGAAAAACATTCATTATGGATAATAATTTTTCCACTCGAATGATATTTGATGAAAATATCCCAAATTATAATGAAGATAATGATAGAGGGGTAGTTACCTTTAGAATTGATATTTCACTAAAAATAAAAGGAGTTACTACAGTGTAAATTGTTTTTATAAGGAAAAAATAACAACATGTTATTTTTATTGAAGGGTTCTAGAATAACACATTACGTGTTAGAAAAATCCATTTTGATATAAATGATGTTATTTTCAAGAAATATTCATGCATTATTAGCTGTTAAAATATAGTTGAATTATTTTTGTTGGTCATTGATCTAGTTAAAGTTTGATTCATATTGGTGATCCCTCAAAATATTATTGTTTGAGTTCCATTAGATAAAAAACGATGTCTTGACTTCAAAGAAATATTGGTCAAATATGATGGAGTATGATCACAGATTGTTATGTATTTATATATATATACCCATACTGAATATAGATATATGCAGTTTGTGAATCATGTAATAAGGGGAAGATTGTTTAAGGAACACAATAAATAGTCTAAATTCTGTCTATTTTAAACATTGAGAAAAAAATATTATAACATATATGGGAATATGTGAAATCAATCATTAAAACTTATATTTACTAAATCATAGTTACAAATTATTTCCCATGGATAAAATATTTTATATTTATGAAGCACAAGTCAAATGAAATAAAAATAATAGAAATTTTCTATATACAGGTCCAAAATGAGTTGGGAGTGTACATCAAAATGTTGAGGGTATATAATGGAAAAAGATTAAATATATTTATTTGGAATCATATATTTCAAGTTATTTTAAATAAAATTAGTAAAATAATCATTATAATCCATAAGAAAAAAATCATTGCATAATGTAATAGAAGGGGAATGGTAGATATGGTAATAACGATATCTGATGAACATTAACTCTCATCATTATTTTCAAGGGATGTATTGTGTGAAAATATTTATATTTAGAATATGTGTTTTCTAAGAATTAATTATAACATGCATTTCTATGAATTATGGTATAAGATCAATCCTACAATTGTTTAATTTTAATTTTTTGGAAGTCCATTCCTCATGATGATCAAAAAATAAAATCTAAGAATATTTGATGAGGAAAATAAAAAAGGGTTCTTAATAACATATCTTTCTAATAGAATTAGATAAATGAATAAAAGGATTCATGATTTTTTGTATTTTTATGTGAATATTAATTAAAATTAACACATCATAGCTATGTAAAAGTGTAATATTTTAAAAATAGTAAACTGAATAATGTAAAAAATTTCTTAAAAATCAAGGAAAAAGATTATAGAAATGATTCAAATTCTATTGATGTGACACAGATTAAATTAGTGATGAAAAAGTTGTTTTGGGGATGATAAATTATAATATTATAGATGGATAAATATTATATATGTAGAAAATATAATTTTAACTAATGATGATATAGTATTGAATATAATAATATTTTGAAATAAAATCAATGAGATTGTATTTCACAAAATGAAAATATATAATTTTCATTATAGTTGATCATGAGGAGAGGATAAATTCAACGAGTGATGTTTTTGATGATATAGATAAAAAATAAACATATGAAATTATATTAGGACATGATGGAAAAACTATATATGTACCAAGCGGTTATTCAGAAATAAGTCAAAGAAAAAATATGTGTTGTCATGAAATAAGGATATACTAGTTTTCAAAATGTAATATGATATGGATGATATCAAAGCCTAAAAAACATTTAAACAAGTTTCAATACCTGTATCAATTATAATATTTTCTACAGTGATAAAAGGAAAAAACTACAATGGTTTTAAATGGTTATAAAAACTACCTTCTTAATAGAGTGATAGAAGAATAAGGGTTTATTGAGAAACCTAAGAACATCATTATTTATGGTTACTGATGTATGGTTTACTAAATTAATAATTCCTTTTATGGGTGAAAATATATCCCTAGGACATGGAAATTAAAATATAAAACATTCTTAGTGAAATTGAATTATTATAAATGAAAAGTTAATAGAAACATATATTTGAAGTGGATGAGATAAAGTATTACTATTGACATAGAATATGATAGATGAATTTTTTTCATGTGTCATAGAGTATTCTGATGTGGAGTCTGTAAAACAACGTAAAGTGTCTCTTGAAAATTATTTTCTAGTTCAAATGAGATTTTTTATGGGAGGAAATATTGAAAAAAATCTGAATTACATTTTATAATTCAAAGGAAAATATGTGACATAATTGTTAAAGAAATATATAATAGAGGATTGAATGTATTTCTCAACAACCATAAGAATTAGAATGGGATTGAAAAAGGATGTTTTAAGAAGTACCACTAATCAGAATGAATTTTAGAGAATCTATTGAAGAAAATTTTATTAAAATAATAATTCCATATATAATATATTCAATTACTAATTATAAAATATATTAGTGTGATCCTTACATGATAGATATTCTGAAAGAAAAAATAATTCTCCAATATATTAAAAATACACTTTGTTATGGTATTTCATATTAAAGTAATAAAAATTCAAATATGTTGGATTTTATAAATTTTGAATGGGTTGGTGATTATAATGATTAGAGATTCACATCAGGTGAAACATTCATTTAAGGTGAAATAATTATTAACCTATATAGTAATAAGTGGAATTATATTATTTTGAGTACTGGAGGGAGAAAATATGTTGTTGTAACTAAATCTGATTTCATTGTGATGGATTTATCTCAAAAAAAGTGAATTATATAAAATGTGGTGTTTATAAAATTACGGATTTGAATTGATATGATTTTGGTGGACTCTTTATGTTAGTTTTTACTGTTTAAAATGAATCCAGTGGTATAGATTGAAAAACCATTGAAATTTTTGAATTTATATGGAATTTTTTTTTGATATCAGTTAGAATAATTATATATAGATGTGATAGTTTTTAAATACTTTTTGTTGTTTTTAACTGAATTAAAATTACTTGGGATGTATTCATATTTTATTGAGCAGATTTGATGAATTCTATAAAAACGGATAAAACCATATGCCTAATGAAAATTCCCATTTGAAAAGGGACTTTCTAGAATTTTATTAAAGGGTATAATTAAAATAAAATATAAAATTCAGAATTAATTTATATCTAAGTAACAATATAAATAAGGAAATTCATTTTATTAAGATTAAATAACCTAGCGCATCTCATGCTCGGGAATTGTATTACACACCAATGTTTTTACAAATGACTTTGAATATTTTTTCTTTTTGTTTTTCCCCAATGATTCCTAATAAATTCAAATACATGTAATAAGAATTAAATGTTATATGAAAAACATTAAATATTGGCTATAGATTAAACTCATTAGTCATCCAATGTGAAATCAGTTTTTGACATTGAGTTTTTGGATAGTTAGGAAATGTGGGTACAACTTCTAATTCAGAACCTATTATTCACATACAAGGAATATATAACACGTGCTTACATGATTTCCATAACTCTCCAAAACCCATCAACCATTCAATCTTATAAGCTTCTCTGTCTGGGAAGATAAAATGAATCTGCATTGAAAATGTCATTTCATATGAATATAATATTAATATAGGTATAAATTTATAAAATTTTCTTACCCATACATGTCCCAAGATTTTTCTAATATATATTTACTGACTTCTCTCCATGAAACTGATTCCACCATAATTATATCATTGTATTTGGAGAAAGTGGGCATGAAACATATATAATGCCATGAATTTTTACCTACCATCTGATTTTATTTATTATAATCCACACTATTAATGCATGGTGATTCCAAGATTCTAGAATATGACTACACCCATGTCACCTAGAAGAAGATCCCACTAAAATAGAAAAGATGGGGAAACAAGAATTAATTAATGATATAAAATGAAATAAATAAGGTTATATTATTTGACATAGTTATCATAAAAACAACCTACTATAGGCTACTCAGTAGACTGTGATGAATGTGTGGGTTATCCTAGATCATCATCCTCTAAAGAATGTGTCTTTTCAAATGAATTCTCTAGGTGGTATTCAAGAAATAGAGTGGATGATGAATGAACCGACTCATCAAATGTTATATGGATTTCAAAAATTAGAGGTAGCGTAGACATGGAAGAATATGTGTAGTATGTTGGGGTTTAAATAATAAAAAATGGATATAGTAAGGGTGGAAACATCCATGGAGGCAGTGTCGACATGGAATTTGAAAAATTGGGTAAAAGAGATGATGGGATCATCAGTGTTATCATCCATGGATGTGGCATAGAAATTCTATGAGAATAAGTAGGTAGTTGGGACAATGATTCTTGAATGAATAAGAGCATCCCTAGAGAATTTATAGGAGGATAGAAAGGTGTGGTAGAAGGGGTGTCCACTAATGGGTTTGTGTGGGAATAGTTTTGACGGGTGCCCCATATTAGTATAGAAGAATCCCCACGCAGATCCATGGTAGTAGGATAAAGAGTCATGTTTAGTGGAATTGAATGTACCTAAACAAATTTGATAATGATTTTAACATGACCTTATATGTAATGTAGAAAAATAAACATTACAATTATTATACTAATTGAGGGAAGAAAAGGAGGGAATGTACACATTTACACATGTCAATCGAGATCAAATAGTCTCTTCCATCGAAGTTATAATGTATTTCCCTTAATCTACATAATAATGAAATGTACATTTCATAAAAATAGTTTTTATAATTCCTGAAGGAAACTTAGAAGACAAATCAGGCATAATAAATGTCATGACATATTTTGTTTTCAATAATTTAAAACCAAGACATAATTTTTTTTAAAAAAATTCAAATGTAGTTATCTGAATTGAAATTAATTTAATTAAATGAAATGACACCAGACTATACTAAAAAAACATATCATTCCACACTGAAACAACATTAAATTAATTTCAGTAATACTAACCTAAGAAACACCTATGATAGTAAACTGAAAGAATAGTGAAAATATATGGTCTCTTATATATATAACCCACCACTAATTTAGGTTCAATTTCATCTCTCATAATGGAATATTTTGAATCCTCAATGAAATATTATGGTCAACACCAATCAGGGCATCATTGGTGGAAGTTATATCACTAGCATCATGAATCATATGTCATGGAATTACTTCATTAATGAAACCGTAATCAAGTCGCTGGCGATATTTCAGATAAAACACTTGTTTTTTCACTGATTCAAAAATGTATGGTTTATCAGTATGCATGATTCCACTCATTTCAATAACTCTAAATCCTCATTCATCAATAAATTTACCCCACTGAGTCATCAAATAAAACCATTTACATTTCATAATAGTGATTCGAACCTCAGAATAATAATATATTAATAATATTTTCTCAAAACATCCATAATAATATAAATCTAATATCAAAGAAGACTATCAGATTAACTAGAATAACAATATGTTGTATCAGTTAACATAATTCCATCATGCTGTGTTATCATTTTCTCCTCTCAATCAGTTTTAAAAAATTTACATCCATTGATTATTAAGGATTTCCACCCACGAACCAAAGAATTGGGACCAAAAGCTAGTGCTCTATAATCTTGATAAATGATGTCAATAGGTAAACTCAAGACATGAAATATGTACGAATAATACAATTTAATGGAAATATATAATATAAGATAATTAAATTAAGGGCCATACCTTGGATTTCAACCAAGATTGAAACTCTAGGATATAAAAAGCCTTTATCCTTATCAATGAGAAAGATTGATGAACTCTACTTATAATTTATTTGTATTCTAAACATAAAATTATAGTAAAATCAATGGTATATATAAAATTTCATAATATGGGATAACATTATAATATCCAAATTACTTGATATATTCATCGAATAAACCATTCTAAAAAAAGAATGTGTGGTGTGCCATATCACACTCTTCAAGGATCAATGTATCTGATGTATAAGACCATAAAATTCATCATATTAGGAGAATATATGGCAATGAGGGTTCAATTTACAAATATTTTTCATCTTCATTTATCATTAGCTGGTTATGTATAGTGATCGCATTATGAAAATACTTAGAACAAAAATCCATTAATTCTTGAGACACAAAACCTCTCAAAATAAAACTTTTAGGATTATTATTTTTTCAAACATATTATTTGATTGTGAACATATATTTTTCACTTTGATACATCCTCCGAAAATTATTTGGTTATCCAAGAAGTGATTCAGTTGGAAGAAGGAATCTTAAATACAACATACATGTGAGAAAATGTGGATTTTTTTTTCCATCTCAAAGAAAATTAATGTCTCCTCATGCTCCATTATTATCAATAATACCATGGATATCCTTTTTCACAATGGTCTTTAAAAATTGGTATAATATAATCACTTCCTCCCTTACATTATTGGAATGAAAATGTTGAATTTTGGTTGTAATTAATTCAAGATGATGGATGTGATAATCATGAGTTTTTAGGATTTTTAGTTTCAAATACCTTTACTGACTCGTTTAGATATGTTTCAGGAATATCCTTTAAGAACCTAAATATTCTCTAATACTGCCAAAAATTGATCTTCCTCTGGAGGTTTCATCACATTAGAAGCACAACTAATGTTACATTTGTTTTCACCGACACACAAAGGATGTATTTTTGGTCGAATTTAACAATCCAACAAGTCCCATAGAGATAATAATTCATCTTTGTTCTTTCCCTTGAAATTTAGAATAATTGAATGAAACATTTTAGATATATTTTTCTCAATTATAATGATCTCTTAACATTGAAAAAAAATTGGTATACAAATATGGAAGCTCAAAAAAATATTCTTCTCTTTTTACAATTGTAAGTGGATTCAATGTAATTATTATTATTCTTTATTAGTTTATACTATCATTTAATTAATAAAAAACTGAAATTTTCCAATTCATTAAGAACTTTATTACCTAAATACATTGAGGTGGGTTTTCAGTTTCAATAGTATTATCAAACCTCTGAATATTCTTCCTGCATTGATGATCCATTTTAAAGAATCATCGATGCCCCATGATACAGAAACTATGATGATATTTAAACCTTCTCAAATCATGTATTCATTACACATATCAGAAATTATATCTTTCCCTTCATGATCTAACTACACATCATTATACAAGGAGGGAAATCATTTGTACTCCAATTAAGTGCAGCACATATTTGAAATAATTTTTTTTGAAGAAGTAATGAAAGTCTATACACCCATATCCCAAAGCATCTTCAAAACAATTATTAAATAGAACATGTAGAAATTTATATCATTAAAGAGATTATAAGGCCTCTATATCTTCATACTTAGGGAAGTGAAATTTTTTTCATACACATCCTTGGAGGAATATTATATACCTGAATAAAAACTTCTCATATGATATGAGCAGCAATCATTTGCCCAAATGTATTAAAACCATCCCTGTATACACCCAAATTTACATTACACACCTCAGCAGTAATATTAGGATGTTGTGCACTGATTTCCTTCCATGCTAATCCATCTACAAGTTGAACCAAATCATCAATACATTTTATTCTCTCTGTATCATTCCAACGCATATTGGATGATATTTATTGCTGACATGAATAGATTATGATGTCTTTGAATCAGTGGAAAGTGCCACATAAATTTATAGGGAACATGATATGGTGTTTTATCTTCATTTTTCATCAATATATCTGTACCAAATTCGTTACGGTCATTACTGTCAACACATTACTCCCAAAATAAACTTCAGTCTTTTGGAAAATCATGAACTTTTTTAGTAGAAAATAATGGATACTTAATTAACTTCCATGAATTTCAATGATTTGACTAAATATCACCAACATTAGAAAGAAATTCCTTAAAATGGTAAGAATATAATAAATGGTGGTATTTGAAATTACATTCTTGGTTTTCCTATGATATAACCACATTAAAAATTCCAACATGGTCATTTTACTGCATTCGTTATATACAGAAGTTCTAGCGTTAACCATTAAAATTTTCACAATATTAACATCATGATCTTCATTATTTTCCCCATGTGTGTTGAAATCATTGTCTTCTTTAATTGGAATATTGTCTCTCTCATGATGATGCAGAAATGGAATCCAATCAGAACAAAAATTCTCTATTATATTTCATTGTTTCCATTCAAGAATAATTGAATATTTCACAACTATCCATGGTGATACCAAATAGAATAGTTTCATTAAAAATAAAAGTATCGTTATATGGTAGCTAACTTCTTACCAGCTTATCCCTGGTATTCCAATGCAATTATAGAATGGAAAATATATAAAAACTCAATCTAAAGAATTATAAAATGGAAAATCTTAAATGTTTCCCAAATTATTTTGAACCTCAGTTGAAATCCAATCTTTATGATACTTCAAGATTCTATCCATTCAATTACAAAGAAAAAAAAATTATTCCAATCATAAATGATTAAAATATTTTAAAAAGTCATTGAAACAAAATTTAACATTAAATTTAAAAAATTATACTAGTATGTAGAAAAATAATGAATTAGAGAAATAATATATGCTATAATCGATGGATAAAAATATCGATTCAAGGTGGATATCTATGTTTGATAATGATTATAATGTTATTGAAATATTAGATAAACACTAATAATAATAATAATAATGAATCTAACATTTAATTATGAAATGTGTTTTAGATAAATAATATATACACATTTAAAAATGTATATTGAAAATTAATTTTTACCATTGGAATCGATGACATTTATAATTTAATTATGAAAGGAAATAGTAAAACCAAAATATCTTAATTTATTTTTATATTCAAAATGATAATTAGGTAAAGAACTATATAAAATATCTTTAAATATAATAATATAATTGATAATTCTAGTGGTGTATAAACTGAATATTTTTATCATTCCATTATTCCAAATGTGGCATGTCTACCATAAATATTTTATAGGTGGTTGAACTTCATGAAATCATCTAGTTATACTGAATTTAAATAGTGTTCACATAATAAGTAAAATCCTGGGATTCTCTCTTAGGGTATACCTTATATTATTGAATTTTGAATCTATTTTTTTTTACAAAAAATACTTTCTCTATAGTAATGATATAAAAAAAGATCTTGAAACAAATGTTATCCTTTTTATGGTATATTATCAATAATTTAGAAGAGAAGAAAACGATTATAGGTAAACTATAACAAGTATTTATTGAATTTAATTCATATAAAATTTGTCAATTTTATGAAAAATATATATATCATATATTGTGATGATATTATTTTGTTAATAGCATATTGTATAATTTTATGTACTTTAAAATAATTTATTCCAAAAAAAATTAAAAAAACATTAATCACAATCTCATAATAATGGATTTATTTTATAGTCAATCTAACCACGTTCATTATGGAATCCAATATTTCAACATTTTGTGGAATTTAATGATCTTACCTTCTATGAACACATTAGATTCATTTATATTTATTAATTTGTATATAATTTTATTGAATACTAAAAACCTAATTTTTCACTCCATGTGCTTTCACTAATATCCATTATATCTTGAAATATTGTTTCCTTTGGTAAACAAGTTCATTGAAATTGTCAATGGATTACCATAAATTGAATTTTTAATTAAATAAAATCACCAAGAAACTATATTATATATTTAATTTTATTATATACATGTAAATATTTTATTCATTAGTTATCTGTGTACAGCTCATTCCAATATATTTTTCATATTCCTCTCCATTTCTAGAAATGAAATTATTGAGGGAGTTATGATATAACTGATTTTTTTGTAATTATGTTCATCAGGGAAGGTATAGTGATCCTCCCCCAATTTATGTTTAGAGAACTTATTTAAAAATGAGAAGAAATTAATTACTTTCCATCACAATCTAAGTGAGACAACATTTAGGTTATTTTCTACTACCATTTTCCAACTATAATAACCTAACTCTACTTGAACCCATTCTAAGTCAATCGTGATATCGGGTGTGACCCCTATATCATACCTCTAGTTTTTTATGGATTGGAGACTAGTAATTTTGTTAAAAAAATGTTATATAAGAGAAAAGAACCTCTTTAATCACTAGAAATGAAGAAAATACACCAATAAACACAAAAAAAGTGGATGAAATTAACCCAATATCTTAATCTTTATGTAAATATAATCATAATTACATAAAACTAAAAACAATAATGGGAAAATACATGATCCAAACTACTCATAAATAATAATAAATAATATAATTTCCATTAAACTTTTATATTAAGAATTTATATAGTTAGACCAATTGAAAACACAATTTTATAAAATATATAAATAATATATAGAAGTAGGGGTGATAATAGAAGTATAATCAATAGGTTCCCCATAATAATATTTGTTCCAAAATGAGAAAATGCAATATCACATTTATCAAAATATATTAACTTCATACTCAGGGTTTTATATATTTTATATGTTTAATATAATCTCTTATAATTTCTCAAGGAATCTAAATCGTGACTATTTTACGGAAATAATAATAATGAAAAAAGTAAAATCACCTATATGAAATTCTATACATATTAATTACGTCACAAAATGATGAATTTTAATGCCTAAAGTCCCACATTCTCGACACAGTTCTCTCATGAACTACCACTCACTTACCTAACAAAAACAAAATTCCTTATTAATGAATCAACCACAATATATATATACCTAAGATGAAATAATAGTGAGTATGAGGGAAAGTAAGAAACTCTTACCTCACGAATATCCAAACAAAGAAATTCACAAAAGATCCTAATAAAAAACATTCACAAAAAAAGTAATCAAATGGGTGTAATGTCACTTGGTGGATACCAAAATAACCAGAGTAGGGCATGAGGAGGATAAAATCAACTAAATAGAGTAAGGGGATTCCAAATCCAATTGATTTGGTGATGGAGGATGCCAAAATCGACCAATGGGATGGGGATCTATGGAAACATAGTGGACGATTATGGAGTCTCAGGGTTCGAATGAGGAGCAGGGGAGGAGGATCCAAAGTTTCCTCAAAATATTGAGACCTCTATACCAAAAATTTGTAAAAACCATTGTTATATATAACCATATACCAATGGTTTTTTAAAAACCATAGGTATCACCATAGTTGAAAAGAACATACCAATAGTTTTTCAAAACTGTGTGTATTTATATGTTGGGATACATTGATTTTCCAGTAGTGTTTCAAAGAAGATTAATCCACATATAATATAAATACAAAATTGTCATGGATAAAAATAAAAAATATATTCTTAATGATGAAAATACTAATATTTGATAGCATGATCTTAGAAACCATGATATTTACAATCTTAAGTCATTAAGCCCAGACAATTTAACTAATTTGTTGGTACACAACAAAGACACATTTAAAAATGCATATCCAAATGATTCATATAATTATTATACCAATTAATTGGTGGTATATTTAATTATGGTACCACCCATTACATTCATGTATCAATAATAATTCATATATCAAATTATAGATATTATTTATAAATAGTAATCCTTACAAAAAATTATTCATATTGAGTAAATAATATTGATATAAAAATATTTCAAATGAATATAAAACAACATGAATGTAAGAAACCATATGTATAAATGATATATAGTATAAGAACTAATAATATCCATGATACAAAATATTTATTTTTATGCGCGAAAAATTTCTAATGATCTCAAGAAAGTAATTTTTTATAGGGAATGTCAATCAGTAAACTATTAATCCAGAAAGAGAATATTGATACCATTCTAGGTAAAACTGAAAATAAACCATCCAAAGAAAGAACAATAAAGGTATTACAAAAATATATCCAATTTTATGTCAAATATAGGGTTGTTTTCCTTGATGAATATAATTACCAAAAAAATACATTTCAAAACATTATAGAGGAAAATACCATTTTCACATTAAAAAACACTTCTAAAATTTAAAAATTTCATTATTATTAATAAATGTATTTCCATTCAAAGGAATGATGAAAATATTTAATGGTTGAATCAAAGTATTTATCATTTATTATTGAATAAAATACCTTTCATGCTGAATATATTGAAACAAATATTATTTTCTAATATTTTTGTAAGAAAAGTAAAAAACAACTTATTGAATAAATGAATGAATTTTTCAATTTATTTTTTTTTAAAAAATAATGATTAAATGTTAATTTATATATTCAAAGGATAATATAATATAATTCCTGGAAACAGTTTTTGAGAACATGGATTTAGAAGAAAATGGATTTTTTACTGAGGAATGAAATAAACCAAAAAATTAAAAAACATTTTCTGAACAATTTTTAGTAAAAAATTGAATAAAATGAAAATATAGTATTAAAATTTAATTAATAAATAGAATATGATAAAATGAATTGAATTTATTAGACAATGATCAAATAATTTCCTTCAATGTAAATTTAAGAATTAATAATCTTGATAAAGATGTGGTTGTAAAATAATCAATAGAAATTGTCATAACATTAAATTAGGAATTAATAAATGATGTAATTATGTGTTAAATATATAATTTAGAATTTAAAAGTAAGAATAAAACATTAAATAATCCAATTAATTTAATCAAATAATACTAGATTATTATAGACAACAAAGAAGTAATATTACCCAAAAAAACTGAGTTTTGAAATTATATACCATTTTGTAAATTTATATTTAAATAAAATTGAATTAAACAATTCACATTGAAACATAAAATAATATGAAATATGAAATATTTATGATATTACATATAACATTATTGTATAAATTTTTTTTAATAATATTAAAATATGCCTTAATGAATGGAAATTAAGAAGAAATATTTTACCTCATGTTTTTTAGTTAAAGATGCATAACCTCCTACATAATGGTTTTAATCATTTTAATTTTTTATATAAGAACACTATTATTATTTTTAAAATCATATATGATATTTTTATAATATCTAATATGTCTTTTGTTAACAATAAATTATTGTTTCCATTGTTTCATGTATTATCTACATTGTTTTCCTATGGATGTTTCATCATAAATGTTTTGATTATTTTTTAGGACATAGATAAATAATATAACTAATGATATTAATATTTTAAATATTATTTTAATTCATTATATATATTTTTGAAAACATTATTTAATTTTTTTCCATGGAATACGAATTTCATCACTTTGTAGAGATAGAAGGCCATATGTAGATACAAGCAACGATATCATTATCTTAATGGTTAAAAGGGTGATTAAGTGGATGATAAATTAAATTTTAACAATTTATATCATTTCAAATGAATCATATATATTAATCATTTACATAATTATTACAATCCATGTGACATGCTGATGGAAAACATTTTACATCGGTTCACAAGGAACTACTCTATAGTACACACGAGCAATGGATTTTTGTCTCATTTGATATAGTATGAAATGAATTAACATCATGGTGTTGTAACAATAATATATAATTATTTATTTTATTATTATGTTATTATATCATAATTTTTAATACATAATTTATGGTGATAAAAGAAGATGTAAAAGAGAAAGTCCATAAGGATGACAATTACTTTCGTTTAGAATAACCTAATTAGGATATCTTATTAAGGACATTATAATTAGAATTTATCATTATAAAACGATCCTCTAGAATGTATATAAGGATTTTGGGGAGATATTTTGGTAGCGGTTGGTCTAGAAAAATGAATTATTATTTTTTGAATAATTGAGGGTAGGGAGTTCCATTTTAGAATTAAAGTGGAATGAAATTTTTGTTAATTCCCAAATCTACTCAATAATGGAATGTAAATTTCACCCCATGTGCCTAAAAAATTAAAAATAATTAATTTTATGGATTTTAAGGTGAATAAAAACCTTCATAAAAAAATAAACATGTTTTTACTTATCTTATATAGTTACTAACTTTCACCATTTTATTTTCCACCATAATAATTTTTTTAACGTATGTAATTTATCAATTAGGCACTAAATAATATGAGCATTTTAAGTTTATTTGATTTTATTTTATAGTAATAAAGAATCCAATTTATTACATAAAAATCAATAATGTGGAAAATTAATTTTAACCAAAGCACATGTAACGAGCAAAACCCACTTTTAACCAAAATTATGGTAAATAAATTTTATTGTCCATACTAATCATTAAGAACAAATATTAAGTAAAATAATATATAATATTAATAATAATGATTATAAATAACAAATAAATTTCATAAAATAAAATTTATATAACATGAATAATTTAATTTATAATAAACAAGAGAATTGGGTGGGAAAATGGTTTTTCAAAAAATGTATTTTCAAGCATAAGATGATCTTAAATTAACCATGCAACTAGTGATCATAATTATATGGATTTAAATTTATATATATAATATCATAGTTAAATATAAATCTTACTATATTTTTCATTTTTTTAATTAATTGAAATTGAGGAATTAAATGAATTTATAAACAGTTCTTCGGAAACCTGATTTGTATGCCTAGAAAAAAAGTATAGAAAAATAAGTTATTATGAAGTGTTCAGTATACTAAATTGTTATAAAAATATTTAAATAAATTTATGTTACTTTAAAAAAAAATTGATAAATGGATTACTTAATTTATCAAAAATAAATGACAACATTAATAAATGTGGTATTTCTCACTTTTCCCAAAAAAATCCCTATCTAAAAAAAACACAAATATTTCAACCTAAGTTAATTTTGATATACTGATTTTAAAAAAATTATTATTTATATAAAATAAAATTTATAAAAGATTTATAAACGAATATAATTCCATATCATTAAATACAAAATAAAACAATTATTGAAGAAGTTATGTTTTGCGGAATAAAATAACTTTACTAAAAATTTAAATTATTAATTATAAGAAATTATCAACAATTTAATTATTTATTAAAAACTCTCTATATATATCATATATTTTTTAATCTTATTTATACCCTACAATTCATTATCTATGTTGTAATGATAAAATTTACATAATCTATTTTGTGGGACTTTAAATCTTAGTGTTAGGTGTCATCTATATTATCAAAAACAATGTTGTTCTTTTGAAATATAGTGGAATTATATCATATTCTCCATAAATAAGTTTTATACTATCAATATGAAATTTCACTAAAAAAATAAAGTGTTTGATATTTGAAAATTGGATTTTTGAAAACCCAGAATGCAAAAAGGGTTAATAAAACATCATCTTAAAATAAAGAAATGGAATGAATATGGTTATTTAGAAAAATAAATATATAGGATTCATTGTAAGAGAAAACATGTGGGATGAATAACTTTAGTCATTGGAAAAAAGTCTAAATAATTGTGGAGAATCATAAGGATCATTGATCACAATATTTTAAATGATCAATAAAATGTTAGTGACTAGAAAACCATAAATCAATGTTTAGTTAAATGACCTTTGATTCATCAAATATAGAGGTAAAATGTCAATATTTTTCTATCATGATAAATTTTATAAATTTTTAGTATTTTTTCTCTCTATTATCATAATTTAATATACTTACATTATATATTTAAATTTCATAATAAAAATTTTATCCTTTTGTAGTTATTTGATATATTTACACATCAAATTATACTCTAGGAAGGGAATATGAAAAATAAATTCTTATTCACGAAGCAGAGAAATTAATATTTAATAGATCATATGGTTCATTAAATAATTATATTATATTCATTATCTCTTTAAATATTATCAAAAATTAAAATTGTACCCACTACAAATTAATAACCCTTTATATAAAGAATTAAAAAATGTTGCTTCATCCATTCCAACAAAGGTTCAACATAAATTATTCCGAAAATAAATAACCCAATATTCTAATTATCATAAATATTATAATAATTAATGAATTCTTCCACCTAACAGGTTATTAAAAACCATTTAACTTACACCGCAAAAAATCTAAATTCATACTTCCCAAATATTATTATATGTTAAATTATGTTATCATATATACATCTAACAAAAAAAAAATATATCGAAATAATATTAATCTTATGAAAATAAAAATATATCATTCTATAATATGTTTCCTAAAATTAATTTAACATCTAACCATCAAATAATTTAAGTACAAATAATTTCATACAAACCATGATATCACATAGCCCGATTGTAGGTGTTTCTACCTTGTTACCCTTTGGTTGTGGGTTCAATACATGCAACCTTACTACACATGATATTTTGTCACCTACTATGTGGGATAAAATTTTCAAAAAAAAACATAATTCAAATAAAATTCCAAAAATATAATGAATATTATAGAGAATAACTTTAATCATAAAATAACATTTCCCATAAAAGTTTTTTGTATTTATTATTTTACCATAAAATAAAATAATGTTAAATGAATATTATTACCAGAAATTAAGGATCTTATTAACCCTAATGGTTATAAATAAAATTAATATTTTTAAAATAGAGGCAAGTTTTCATATACTAGGTGATGATCAATTCAAATCAAAATGAACCCTTTTTTTGAGTAAATACCCCTATGTAAAATCTCACCATAAATAAATACCTTTTAATATCTATAAAGGGTTGTATTTATAGGAAAACAACATAATAACTACCATAAATAAATTATGACATTATTCCAAAAGATTTAATATCATCACAGTCTATCATAGGCTTATTTTCCAAAATATATTTTTCATTAAATATAGTTCAAAATCATTCTACTAATATTTAGAAAATACCAACTATAAAGTCCCCACACAAAGCTTCCCAGATTCTATAAGGACCCGGCCTTAAAACATTACATAATCTTGAATTAAATGATTAATTCACATTGAGGATATTTTCAGGTTTATAGTTTTATAGAGTTAGGACATAACTATTATATTTCAAAATATTACAAAGTAGACAATTCTACCTAGTATACATTTTTTTTACAAAACATGAACTCTTGAAAAAAAAGTCATCTCTAGTTCCATGTTTAAGATAGCATGGATTTTCCTTGATCCCATCCTTGACCCTATTCCACATTATGTCATGTGAAAAACATTTCAAAAACTTGGGATGAGCATAAAAATCTCAGTAAGGGTTACACAAAGAATTAAAACTGTTAGTTTTTCAAAACAACAAGTAAACCATGAATACTTTAACATAAGTAATAATTTTCACTTTTATGAAGTATTAAATACTCTTCACTGAATAAAATATCATTACTTACCCTTTTGTAACCAAAATATTACCATAAAACCCATATAAATAACACATATCTTATAAAGGTATCTTGGGACATAAACATACTTAAATGGAATAACCATATGGTCCAATTCCACACATATCACTAAATGGAATAGCCATATGGCTGACTTCCATACCCAATGCATTAGAGGTTATAACATAACCACCCGTCCTCGTATTCATGACACCGCCCATCATATGGTTTATCACGTAACCACCCGTCAAATGTCCAAGTACCATCATAACACATAAAATATTTCAAATATAAACATTTCACCAATAACATTTCATTTTCAATCACAATAAGTAATTTCAAGATATTGAAATAATCAAACTATTTTCAAAAACCATTTAAAAAAAGTATTTTTGAATCAAAGTGTACCATACCACTTTGAAGATTTTAATGGAATTTTAATTTTAAAACCTTAATATCTATATAAATAAATTCTCAAACCCATTTTTAAAACATGGACATTAATGATAAATACTTATAATGATAAATATTTAAAACATTTAAAAATGATATTTTTGTTAAAGAGTTTTTAACAAAATGAGAGACTCTTGAATAAAAATAATTGCGGAATAAAATATAATCAGAACATAATAATATCATTAGAATAAAGGGATTCATGATATAATATGTCAAAGTACAGTATATACACCATATAAGAGTGGATTTGGTGTATAACAAAAATGAAGTCTCAATGGAAATGTAAATTGAGATGAAATCCCTTATAAAGATTGTATCCTTAAATTAAGGATAAATAAATATCATAATTATGTGTGAAAAATATATATACACCCAATATAAGTGGATATTAAGTGTAAAACAATCATAGGTCATTCACACATATTCATAGGATGACATATTCGATAAGTACAAGTTGAACACAAAGAATTGAAATTGGGTTAAGAAGCTCCCTTGAAAAAATTCGACAACCTAACAACGTCACATTACAATTCAAAAACTAAGTTGATGAGAGAGAAAAGGGTATCACATCACCTGGACATAAAATTTACAGAAATAAGGATATATAAGAACATACCCCAACATATGAAGCTATGAACTAAAAGACATAACAAATAGAAGCCTTTTAAAAGAGAGGAGGGTGAAAGGTTCCTTTGCCGATTTGGTAACTTACGAAACATACACCACATAAAAGAAGGATCATAAAATGAAGTTGAAAATACCCATAAATTAAATTATCTTACACAAAGAATACAATAATGGTCAGTACATACACCACACAAAAGAAATTAGTGGAAAATATAGCATGAATCTCATGGGGATAAAAAGTGAGATGAAAACCCCTTACCACAATGTAATCAATTGAGTCGTATGACCTTAAGTTGATAACCACCAAATTAATAATATAATACCATGAATATAAGGATATTTATGATAATATATATATCAAAAGTCAGTATATAATATACCATATTCAATAAATAAGTGGCGAACAATGGAAATCTCATGAAATTAAAGGTGAGCTAAGAAATCCCTTATAAAAATTCGGCAGCCTAATGGCGCCACTTAAAAATTCATAAAATGAATTGATGAGAGTAAGAGGGGGTCTCTCATAATATGAAAATACATATTAAATTATGGTTAATATAAAATAACATCCTCCAACATAAGAACATGGAGCATAAAAAATGACATCAAAGAGAGTACTTGAAAAGAAAGACAAAGGTCAGATCCCTTACATCGTGTCTGACTTGACTCGATCGTTCTTTAATCTCCTGAATAATAAACTAAAGTTAATTTATACTTTCTTAATAACCTTTTAAAAGTTTATTATTCCTTTTATATCACTTATTACCATGTTATAAACATTATGTAATCATTTAAGTTAATAATGTCCATTTTGTCGATATTTGGTACTAGAGTCAAAAATAGACTTCTTATAATAACATGTTGTTCATGTGTTCAATGGTTCATTATATAAAGAATGATATTCATGATTTGGATATCATATATTTCATATATATCCAGTATATACATGTATTTATAATAGTACATAACATTTAGAGGTAAGAAATGAAATGCACCCTTCATGGAGACGGTAAGGCGTACGTGCGCATGAACGCTACTTTCATTTCTATTTCTTATTTTAATGAAAATAAAACATAATGATACATAGTTATATTATAATTCCAGTATAATATCATATATAATATCATTAACTCCACCATTTATACAACCCACATAAGGCATTAACGAATCAAATCACTTTAAGGGGGCGGTAGTCCGCACTTCCTCAAATGAGATTATCATATTTACCCACTATGGAAACCATAAAGGCGTGCTGTAAATGAAAAATACAGAAACATGAAGAAAACATAAACATAATATATATCATATATAAATACAGTTCCATCATAATGGCCACCATGATAGGTGGTTGGATATGTTTAAACAATCATCGTTTCGTGAGGCGTTAGTTTGCCATCCACAGAAACATTATGTTCTTCATCCATTAGATGGATGTGTGTGTAAGTGTAGCTCAAATAATTCTCATAAAAACATCCTAGTATATTTAGGATACTAATTTTGTTACAAAATAAAGGAATAAAAATATTTTAGGGGTTTGAGAAGTAAAATAAAAGAAAAAAATTTAAGAGTAACAGTTACCTTTAATTTGGGTAACTATCTTTGGTTTGAACCAAAAGGACCTCTTAAAGTTCCTTCTGCCCAAGGTAAGGATTCTAGGGGGAGAAGAGGGATGTAGGGAGCTTAATTGGTCAGAGTTTGGAAGATCCAAATGGCTTTATTAGAGTGAGGAATTGGTTATAAGTGGTCTCCTTTTATAAGGGGGAGGAGGGGCTCTTTAGGAAACTGTGAAACTATTATTTTATTATATAATTATATTCAGTTTATAATGGTCAAAAAATCATTAAAGATGAATATAAGATGACTCATGGTCGAAATAAAATCATCCAATCATAATTTGACGTGTTTTTGATGTTATTTTAATCATTATAATATTATTTATTTAAATGATTTATTAATGAGGTAAATACTGCATCATTATTATGTCATTAATAATTTAATTTATTTTTGTCTAAAAATTATAAAAAAACTACCATGATGTAGGAAATATTTCTATATTTCCAAATAATATTTATAGTAGAAAATATTACTTATATAACACCATATATAAATTAATTACTAAAAGATTTTGTTTAATGTCAATTTTTTCTTTACATTAAATTAATTAATCTAAATTGTCATTATCACACCCAAGTGGCTCAATGGGGTCCCAAAATCGACCCAAAGATGGAAATGGTCGTTAATGACTCATCCAATAAGGTTTGGACAAGTTTTAAGGTAATTTTTAATTATTATAATATTCTTTTTACCTTGAATTAACCTATTTACCTTTAACCGCGGTAAATAAAAGTCAAAAGTTACTATTCACCAAATATTATATTCATCTTAATGAACCAACTTTTACTTCTTGATAACAACCACATATGTCGGATTTTTGAAATTCAATTCACATAAGTGGTAAAATATCATTTAAATGAAAACTTCAGTTTTTTTAACTTCCACTATGTGGTTTCACTATTCATCAAAAATTGTAGTTTTTCAGAAAAATACCTAAAATTCAGCCTAAGATATATTTGATCTTCTGAATTCAAAAATGATGTCTATTATTTCTAATTCAAAACATAGAAGTGGAATTAATTAATTTTAAAATTAATTCCCATTATCAAAACAAATAGCGTGTTTTTAAGAAACAATAACTATCAAAAGATTGATACTTGTTTATGTCCAATTTCAAAGTGAAATCAATTCCAATGACCAAAATTGGATTAAATGGTAAAAATATATTCTAATTACACTTTAAAATCCAATTTAAAAGATAATCTAACCATATAAATAAATTAGATTAGAACATAGTTTTGAATTAAAAGACAATATATACACTATTCATAAAAAATGATCTTTTTTCAGAAAAATTCCAAACATTTACACAAAGTAAATTTTGATGTCCCCATTATAAAGAAGGATTTTATTTAGTCATATATAATTTATTAAATTGACCAAAACTATATTTAAAGAGGGTTTTCCAATAAAAGGCGGTAAATCGACCTTTTAATGTAAATTATGCTTAAAATTAGATTCATTCACATTTTAAGCCTCTAACATTTATTGGATAAATGTAATTACATTTAAAAAACATGTAAAATAATATTTTATTTAGTTTTGTTCATTCTCTCCAATACAATGGCTAGGAGTTAACGCCCATTTAAAATAATAATATTATATTATTAGTGTGCAACGTAAGGTTTCAAAGAAACATGTGGTTGCGTATCGGGTATGCTATCGAACATAGAATACCCTTTAATGTAAAATTCATATTTAATTGAAAAGTATTAATAAATATAAAAAGTTTCTTATTCTTTATTTATCTGTGATGTTACAGATTTAGTGGTTATATTTTTTACCTTGGTGATAGATGTATGAAATCACATCCGAAATGGAATAATAATACTTTAGTCTTGGTAAAATAGATACTTATTCAAACTTGTCATTACAATTAAATATATTAATTTTAACATAGTGAATATAAATATTATACATACTTCAAATAATTCTATTATTAAATCTAAATATCACGGGGAAAGAAAAGAAATAACGGTGACTTCAAATTCAAAGTAAGAGTCATGTACAACGACAGATATAATGAATCCATAATTCATAGTCAAGATGAAAATGTAGATAAATATAAATACATTTAATTTAATAAACATTACTATCATGAATAGATAAAAATAAAAAAATGGAAGGGAAAATAAGTGAGAACATATTACATTTAATCAATTAATGGATAATAAAATACATAAATAGATAATATCAAGGTAATAATCTCCTGGATAATAATTATAATGGAATTATAAATGAATGAATTTCACAATATTTGATATCATGGTCTTAGACATCATAATAAATATACCATGAACACTTTGTGCAAATATAGTTTGACTGATGTGTAGTTATATACCAAAAAAACATTTAAAAATGATATAAAACATATCTAGATAGTGAGACAACCCATCGATAACAAGGATATATAATTTTCGAAATCACCTATCACTTATATTTTCAATGAATTCCTCATATATATAATGATTGATTTACTTCAGGAACCATATGACTTATCAATAAATATCCATATTGAGTAAAGAATATATATTTTTCAATATTTCACTAGTCTGTGAAATGACACAAGAAGTAAGTCACTATATAGAGAAATTATATATGGCCTAATAAAAAATAATATAAATGATAAATAATATAGATATTAAAGGTAATCATAATTTACAATGATCAAAAGAAAGTGATTGTTTCATGGGAAAGTTAAATTATAAAAAATTAAACAATATAGTTAATGTAAATAATTTTCATGGTCAAAGTAATCACAATCCATAAAGAGAAATTACCTGAAAATTATTATTAGAACATATCCCAAGTGATGTAAAATAAGTTTTTTATTTTAGTGATGAATATAAATAACAAAAATGTATTATTAAAACAATTATTGAGGAAAATAACGTTTTCACGTTAAAAATAAATTTTAAAAGCTTAAAATTTCTAGAATATTAATAAAAAATATTATTTGAAAATAATCAAGGAAATATGTAAATGAATAATAAATTTAATGAGTGGTCATGATGGTATGAATGTTTTTCACATTCATAGTATGTTAAGAAAATATTCCTTTCCTTTTTTTACAAGAAAAATTAAAGAGTACCTTGTTTAGAAAATAAGAAGAATATTACTTTTAATTTTTTTAAATTATATAATAAGTAAAATTTTCGTTATGTTATATTATTATTAAATTAATAAAAAAATTTAAGGCATTTTTATAAAACATTTATTTCGATGAATAATTTTTACTAATGAAGAGGGAAAACAATTAATTTTACTAAAAACAAATTCTCAATATTTTTGAGTAAAAAAGGGAGAAAAATGGTAATATTACATAAATAAATGATGAATAATAAGAGGAGAATAAACTTAATGGGGTTTATTAGAAAATGATCGAATAAATTTTTTAATTAAGATTCATTCATAAACAATCATAATAATGTTGAGATTTTGAAATACACCCTTAAAGTGATCTTAACAATGAAGTAATAATTATTCAAAAAATTGATTACGGATCTCAAATTTAAATCCAAAAAACATTCGATAAAAAAAATAATAAAAATAATTACACATATAATCTTTTAATATCAATGAAAAATGAAGATGTAATATAACCCAATAAAATGAAATTGAGTTCTGAAATTTATTACCACATGTTAACCTGCAAGTCAAATACCCCTAGAAGAAATAATAAATATCGAAACATAAAATACAATGATATATATAAAATTCTTAATATAAAATTTGAAATGAGCATCAAATAAATTATATAAATTAAATTGGTGCATAACATTGAAATATGCCTCAATTAAAGGGAATTAAGATGGAATCTGTTTCCTATAGTTTCTCATTTTTTGTAAGGGATGTAACCACATGTATAATGGTTTTAAAAATATAAATGATATGGAAACAACCATATTAATATTTAATATATTAAATATGATCTTATTATAACATATTATGACTTAATTATTAATAATATTTCTTTATTGCACTTTTTTTGGGTGTTAACTGCTTCGTTTTTATGCGTGATTTGTTGTGGAAGATACGATTGTTGTGCGTAGGATGTAGATCAGTAATCTCCAAAATAATATTAATATAATTAATAAAATATTAATTCATAGGATAATTTTTTAAATTAATTATTTAATTATGGATATTGAATATTAATAATATTTATTTATTATTATGGTTATTATTAAAATTTATTTGATTCATTAATGGAAGAAAATTACATAGGTTCAAAAGGTGGTAGTCCACCAAACCTTTGGATGATGGATTTTTCCCATTCTATGGAGGAGGAGATAGATAAATATTGTTATGTAAGTATAATAAAATTTCCATATAAGTTAGATACATTAGTAATTATATTTGAGATGTTGTGAAATAATTTAAGGTGATAAAATAATAAGTAACAAAAGAAATAGCTTATTTAAGATAATTAAGGTTTATTGGAATAAATTATTTTCTCTATATTATTAATGACTATGGGATTAGTATTTTGGGAACACCATACACACTATAATGTTTCATAGGATGATTGATAATGATTTTGGTAATGTATGATTTAGAAAAATGTCTTGAAATGCATGAATAATTGATACAATTGAGTGCACTTTTATAATTGAGGAGTTACATTTTTGTAAATACACAAAAATATTCCATAATGGGAAGTATCTTTCAAGGAACGTTCCAAAATAATAATAAAATAGCATTATTAAGGGAACATAATAATGATACCAATATATAAACATAATGAGAAGCCTGTTTTAAAAGTGTCATTCCTTATCCTCTATTTTTACTTACTTTTACGGTTTTGTTCTTCACCATGGTAATTAGTTTCATTAACCTAGGTAATTTATCCTTTTAGTATAAAATATAATTATACTTATTAGATAATATTAACTTATTATTTATATTAAATCAAATATATAAAAAATTCAATTTATCTGTAAAATCAATTTTTAAACAAGCGCATGCAACATAGAAAACTCCATTTTAACCATAAACGTGATAAATAAATTTTACTATATTTACTAGTCATTATGAAAAAATTATGTTAAACTTGTTATATAATAATGATTATTATTATTCCAAATATCGAATAAAATTTATGAATTTCAATTCACATAAGTATTATTATTTAACTAAAAATTAATCCTAACAATTGTGTCGAAAAATGTTATTTCAAGAAATTCATTTTTCAATCATAAGATGATATTACAATAACAACAGAAGTAGTGATAATAATTATGTATATTTAGATTCATATATTTAGATATATAATCTATAAATTTAATTTAAATATTTCCATTTTAGTGTTTATTGAGTTACTAAATATAGAGAAAACATTGTGAATTTTAAAACAGTTCTATGAATAATGTGTTTTTATCCTACAAATAAACATAAACCAAAATTGGGTATATTATAAGAAATATAAATAAATAATACTTATTCTATTTTGAAAATAAATTCATATAAAACTTGGATTAATTAAAATATATAAATGAAAATATAATTCCATGATTAAGAGTATTTTTTACACTTCACTGAAAAATAATTATTATGAACAAACAAAAAAATCACCATAAGATTATGTTTATATGATTAATTAAAAATTAGATCTTTTATGAATTAAAATTTTAAAATTTTTATAAATTATTTATTATTTTTCACAAAAAATGCAAAATATAACCATTTTAGAAGAAAATGGATTTTGAAACCTAAAATTACTTTATTAAAAATTCCAGTGATCATTTAAAAAGAAATTATCAACAAGTTTGTAATGATGAGGACCCCATATATATATATATATATATATATTATTTCAGAATCAGGTAAATACTATTCATACCCTTCAACTAAACAACTATTTTATAATTGAAATATTTGAATAATATATTTTGATTTTCCATTTAAGATCAGTGTTTCATGTCAGATATGATATCAAACACAAGGTTATTATATTAAAATATTTGGGTGTTAAAATAACATCTATAATGTAACTAACCACATAATTTGGAAATTATATATCTTATGTAACAATTTTATATTGACATATTTATATAACCAATGCATCAAAGTGGTCTTGAAACTACGAAAATAGAAGAATAAAAATGATTGAAAAAGAAAAGTAATAAATTAAATAAATATAAAATTAATGAATTTATAATAATAATAATAATAATAGTAATGATAAATATATTTGGATCAATATAATGTAATTAAACAATACAATTCCATTTTTTTGGATGTTAGAAAAGAATTTAAAAAAACCAGTACTGGAGATATGGTTTTATACATAATTCGATTATATTCAAGTATTGCCTATCTATATTCGATAATATATATCAAATTTATAGTCCCGAATGTATAGATTGTTTTTACCATATTTTTTTAATGAATTTACAGTCTTATTCCTTCATTTATGGATTTGTAGTTCTTACCGTTCTTTGTTCGTAAGGATTCCTTCATACTCATTCTTGTTCTGGTGATTGTATTCTCTATCACACACTATCCATATCCTGAATTTATCCATTTCTTTTATATCTTTATTATTTATTCTTAATCACTCTAACTTTTTCTATATTTTCTTTATATTTGAAAATATCATGCATACTTTACCACTTACATTATGAACACTCTTAATTTCTAAATATATATTAAATGGTGTTATCCTATAAAGTTGACATTCATTATAAATTGTGAAATATTAATAATTAATATATTTTTTATTACAATATTTATAATTATTCATTACTAATATTTATTATTTACTAAATTATTTAAACTTTCCATAAATATATTGAGTCCAATAGAATAATTATGTGATAGGTGGTACCCAAAATTATGTAGCCACTATATTCATTGATATGATATTAAAGATAATATAATATTGATATTTAGTGTGGACCTACACATTTTTTGTATGATATCATGCTCGAATACTTGAATGTATGGTTCCGATGTTTGGTATTATATATTCAATAATTATGAGATATATTATTCTTATCCATGTGAATTTTTACTATAATTTCCTTGGATATAACCTATTTTTTACTCAGTTATATAACATTTATTTGTTTATTTTTTTGATTCAATATTATGTATTCAAAACTTATTCCATATTTCCTTATGTTTTTTTCCACCCCTTACTAATCATATGATATCACAAGTTTTTTGTATCAATATTTCCATGAAAATAATGATAAATCCTAAATGTGACCTTTGGATGTGAATTATAGGAATTACATTGTTTTATTTATTTTTACAATGTATTTATTTTACCCAGGAACATTAATGATCAAATATGAATCTAGTCTCCTAAGACAAAAGAAAATTCATTTTTTGGAGTCTTTTAATTTAATAAATGGACTCTTTATCAAACAAGCTCGATTTGGGGTTGTATAAGTTGTTTCATAAAAATTTTAGTAAAAACATCAGCAATATATTATTATAATACAATATTAATAAAAAAACATTAGGGTAAACCCAAAGAAAACTTTATCTATTATTCTAGAATTGATAAAATATTTAATAAATAATTTTAATAAATTTATTTTAATTATATAACATGATTTATAATTCTTATTTTTATTTAAGAGGCAACTAATATATTTCATTGTTTAGAAATGGATTCTAATAGTGTTGTTGGAAACCATGTGTATTATCATTATACTTGTAGGAATTACCCAAATAAGAAAAATATTGAACCTTGTATTGGATTGAATAAAATAATGTCTATATTAGAGACCAAGGTTTAGTATAATAAATGAAACCTATCATGTATGGATCAACCTATTTCCCCTCTATATAGGGTACATAATTTGATCACTTCTTGTTGAATAAATATCCATCATAAAATGAAATAAAAAATCTATTGGTCACATAGAATTAGAGAGAATATCTAGATAATGTATTTAGTTAATTGTGATATAGTGAAAGGGAGAAGGTTATTCTGATTGTATATAATATCACTGGATATATAGAACAGTTTTTTTTCTTCAATTATTAATATTAAAAGGATGATTATAATGAAATAATGAAAAAAAATTAAGAAATTATTTCATGAGATATATTTTATTCTTGAGTAGAGATATAGACATGAAATTAAATTTACAAATGTATGTAAAATGTAAGAGTATAATGTTATTAAAAATTATGGATCATTACAAGGTTATTGAAACATGCAATGAATTATCTGAGAAATCCAAAAGGAAATATCAACCACTTATTTAATGGATTATAGATATTTTAATTTTGGGAATTATTCTTCAAACCTTTTATCATAAAGAAACATTTTTTAAATTGAAATAACACTACAACTTATTTATTATATTTTTCTGGAAATATAATTTATATTTTATGTATAATCGAATATCATAAAATATGGATTAACATTAGATAATTAATTCATTATAAAAGTAATATTTCTATTGAAATTTCAATTGGACTACAATATATAGTGTATGTTAAAAAATGTGTTTACAAGTAATATTAATTAACTGATAAATTTTACATAATTAGAATATCCATTTTATAAAATGTTATTTTTTTGGAAAGATATGAATTACATGGAAGGATGGATTTAAATTTGTGGGTTAAATTTCTTGTATAATTATTCTAGTCGAGTACTCCATTTTTATCTCTTTTTGAAATTCCCAACAGATCCACACTCTATAACTAAGTATGAACCTGATTTACCAATTCTAGTGGTCCTTTGTGGTTTTAGAACCAATTATTCTTAGATAATCACATTGGTTGAGAGGATAAGAGGTTAGGATCAACACACTTTTTGGGGTGGAAATGTTTACAACTCTAGGACCCTCTTACAGACTTAAGATTTTTTTCAATAATCTCTTCATAATATGTATATGAGACCTATTAACCTAACAAAATGATCAATTATTGAATAATTTCCTAGGAAATATTGGTGTTGTTAATGAGTCAGTATATATATATCTAAGGTTCATTATCCATTTCCCATTATTGGGAAGCCTCTTATACTTTTAGAACATATAACAAGCACTTAAAAATATGATGACATCCAAGGAGATGATTAATATTTCAAAGGTGGGATTGATCCATTTTGATGTGTCTGATGAATCTTATAAATAGCAGGAGAAAATTTTATTTTATTACACAAGTGTAGTTTAGCTTCATGCATTACAGATATATTTTTTTCGAAATTAGGCATCAGTTTTTGAGGTTCAACCTCTTAGAGTCATAATACAAATCATAGTTAGGGAATTAATTATGGTCATTATAGTTTGATCATGCCCTTGGGACTTGGAATAAGGTAGATGGCCTTATACAAGAGTAGATTTAACATGATGTTGAACAGTGCTAACAAAATGAGGTTTCAATATTAGGAAAATATTCATTATGTTAATGGTATGAACATATCAAATCCTTAATTATAGATTAGTCATGTTATGTGTGACAAACAAGGGATTGAAATTAATCTGTATTACTACATATAGATGCAGTAATTATGTGTAGGAGAAACTCTCTCTATGTTTTATATGGATACTGGCTATTAGGAAGCCATCCTATCTATCCTAGTTGTGTTTGGAATCGTATTTCATGTGGTTCAGTTTCCTTCTCAATCCAATAGTGGATGACGAATATTGATCATACCATGGGAGAGATTGGGTCCCGATGGTTGGAATTTTGGAGACATTATGGGACATACGCTAAGGAGGATGACCATTTGAGCTATGGAATTAAAAAGGAATCCTACATATATTATTTATGATACGAATCAGAATCATTATTTTTTCATTTTGATTGTGGCATAAAAATTGAGGCTTCCTTTGTATATTTGATATGGAGCTCGAGAATTAGAAAGGAATTATACATATCCTGGTTATGGAAGGAATCAGTGTTCTCATAGTTCAGTTTCATTGGGCCTTACACACTGAGTTTTCCCATTTATTTTTTATATGGATCCTGGGCCACCGAAATAGTCTTCTATGTCACATTTATAGTAGGAATCAGAGTTCTCATAGTTCAATAAAATTAGGGATTATGTACTGATGTTTCCTCTATATATCCAATGGAAAAGGCTATCATTTCCACTAATACTAGACATACATGTATAGATTGTATTCATGAAATGTTCTATTCATCTACCTTACATGTATTATGATGTACAGACATGTCTTGGTTGACTATGGGACATATCCAAAGATAATCCCATGATCCAGTTGACTTTTTTGAGGGACATTTCATGAACTATAAGACATTTATGGAGGAAATAACATGATCGGGATGTATTTTATAGAAGGTATCACTGGACTATGTCTGGCATGGTTTGAGTGTTTCACAATACCTATATAATTATTTCTAGAGCATTCGGCATGACTTGGCAGAAGATATCTAGAAATGTCATTCTGTCTAGAAGATATATCTGCAGACAATTTCATGATCTAGGCTGACATGTTAGGAGGAAAGATCAGAATATGGGTGAAATATTATAGTGTTGTTGCAATACCTAGATGACATGTCATGGTGTCAGGACACAACTTGGGAAAAATTTATGGAGGACATCACACTATTTTTCTAGAAAACTGATGATACTTCGCAAGACTTGGATGGAATTTTGGGAGGGAGTCATGTGACCTGGTTTTAAATTTAAAAGGGGAACCATAGGATCCTAATAGGATGTTAAGGCAATGTCACATGATTTGAGAAACATGTGCCGATGTTGTTGCATGACTTGAGTTCTTCATGCGATGTGCAGGAGGATCAATGTATCTTTCTTCAAATGAGAATCCCATCTTTTTTAGTCTTTTTTCTCTCCTCTATAGAATATTTTCCATAGGGTCTTCCTATAGTTAGCATATTTTTTATTTCATTTAACCTAGATCCTACGACTAAATCCATTATCATAATCTCACAAATATGTTATATTTCCTTTATGTGATTGAAGATGGGCACACAATGTTCTTATAAATGCCTCTCGATCCATAGTTTTTTTCCTTTATTTTTCATTGAGGAATACCTTTTCCATCTCATGACTTGATGCTATGAGAATTCCTATCCTCTGCTCCTGTGTTTGATTGACGGATGGATTGGTTTTACATTTATTATTATTAGGGGGGTTTTTGGTCTTCTTTACCCCAGTTTGGTGCTATGTTTCACAGTGTGAATCCCGTGGATTTGGGTATGATTCAGTGGATGGATTTATTGTCATATGCTTCACATGATCCTTTTGTAGGATATCCATATATAATGGTGATATTCAATGACCGTGAGAGGGAACCTCCTTTTACATTTTTATTGGAACCAGGATAATCAACGTGATCTTGACTGACCATGTGAACATTCCAAGGGGTTTCTATAAGGTAAGGTCAATATTTCAAAGATTCTTCACTAAATAAAAAGTTACATGGATAAGATTTCATGTGATTACAGAAGAATTTTGTTTGTGTCTTTCACGAGACAAAGTAATTTTTCTTGAGGGCCTTCATTAGATAAGGTTGTTAGGTCTAAGTAATTTTATGAGATTATTGTATCTTTTTTGTGGGGGACCTCACATCATCAATGGTGACCACTCGGGGAATATTTACCTTTTCACGTGAAGGATAGAATTTCCTTACAATGCATGAAGCATTCACTCTTTTAAATTTTATTTATTTATTTATTTTATAAGGTCAAGTGATAACATGATGTTTTGTGAGTTGTGGAAAAGACAATCACTCTCCCAATATGTGATACATTGTGTGCCCAATACTAGATGTTATGGAGGTGCGTGAGCAATGTCACGGAAAACCCCTTTTCCAATCTATAATGTTAGTGTGATAACAATTAATGAAATGAACATTTAAAATAACTCTCACCTGATGAAGGGGACATGTCAACAAGTTATTGAATAATAGGGGGGACATGTCAGAAGGGATCTATGGTGTATTTAGAATAGAATAAGTGTGTCAAAATAATATCGAAGACTAAAAAAGGCTTACACATTTTGAATACTGTTTTCCCTTATTTTAAGAGGGGTTTTAGATGTTTCTCATCAGTTATGCATCAGGTCAGTCCAAGATCAACAGTGGATCTCATGACGGTGTGCATGAATCATCATAGATGGTCTATCTGCCTGTTTGTGGATTTGAAGGGGAACCATATTATGTTCAAAGTGTCATGTGATCATGCAATCACAGTTATGTGAGGACATCACATGATCAAGGGGATCTTTCTATGTCAGATCAATTTGGGGTATGTTGTTGAAATCCTATGCTGAAAAGCACCATCATTAAGCCTAGGGTTCTGGTTTCATGTCCAAGTTAATATAAAGGAAACATGTACAAAGGGTTATCATGTTAATTATGATGTATTACATGAATGGAGATGATTCAGATGATCATGGCGGCATGTCCAAGGAATACTAGAGTGATGAATTCCTAGTTCATAGGAAGTGATTATGATAATGGGTTCACATGATCGAATGTGACCCATAATCATGAGAGTAAGGATTTCTATTGTATGTCATGGAATGATTTCATTTCATAACTGAAGATGCTGGAATGTGTGTCACCATCGAGTGTTCTGATGAGGGAGTCCCATGAATTTAAAATATTCATGTCATAATGTAAAGGGGGTCATGTTATAGATTCTCACATAGATATAACTTCTCATTCTCTCCATTACTATGTGTAGAATTTATATTTTTCTTAAACGATGATATAATGAATGGAATGGAGATTCTCAAGAACACATGAATTTTTTAGGTGTGTTGTGTTGACTTTTTTCATATTGGTCTGTTGCACTGAGTCTTGCGTATTATTCCTAATCGGTATTCATTAGACATCAATTAAATTATTCATGGATTATAATTGGCAGATTTCAGATTTTTTGTCCTCAATTAATCATATAACATGGCATGAGTTAATTCACTTTACTTCAATGTGAAGTCAGGCCCATGATATGAATAGGACTCCAAGTTCTCATGATAGTATTTATATGTGAGATATTAATCACATATTTTGTATTCCAAGAATAAATCCTGGCATCAAAACCCCCTTTACTCAATAATTTAAAAGATGCCTTGTATCTTCTCCAAATATTTTAGGTCTTTCTTAAGATTCTTCACATGAATGAAAGCATGTGATCTCACTTAAGATTATTTTCATTACCCTTATATGGGATCATGTAAGCTACATTGATTAACCCTTATGTGGGTTTGTGTTATTCTGGTTTTCATATAAAATGAGATATCTATAACCCAAAATGACAGAGAACCACAATTATTGGTCATCATTCATTATTTATAGAAGAAGCGTTATAATACCTCATCTAATTTGAGAAATGAGTCTTGTATGACCAGTAGGATCCCCAATTCATCACTCTAAAGTACCCATATTTATATTCTAAAATAATATCATTTAAAGAGATATATCAAAATCACAGAAGTTTTTAGAATTATTTAGGTGATATACAAATTTATTTTCATGATCACATAAGTATGAGATCCCATCAAGATAGATATTTTTAGAGAACTCTGTTTTGATTGGGGTTTGATATTTATATAACAATTCTTAATAGGGATATCCCATCATAAAATCAAGAATTGCGGTGTAGTTTGTCTCGTGCACTGATCCAAGATTACGTTTCTACTACTCTTCTCATAATAATACACATGAGTTATTTATATCCCCACATGATAACATATCAAACAATGAATCTTCTAATGACCTTGTTTTATATAGCTATCTTGTCATGTATAATTCTTGTGTGAGAAATCTTATCCACTTTAGTTCTTGCTGGTGTATGATACTGATGTGAGTTGAAAAAGGCGAGATGAAAGTTTGATACCATGAGGAAAAATAAGAAAATGTATTATGACATTTATCCATCACATAATATTCTACGGTTTGAAAAAAATGAACAGTTCATTTAATTTTTTTCATTTTTTATTTTCATTATCATAATTTTTAAACACATAATAATTATAATAATTATAATAATAATACTTCTGCAATAGTTTAAAAAATGCGCACACCCCAAGCATCATTATTTGATGTGTAGGCATTGATATCGATTAATGAGTCTTCACATGTTTCCATCTATGGAAAAGTGTGTGGCACACATTTGGTATAAAAAAATTATATTTCGTTTTAATTCTATAAAGAATAATTTTTTACACATGTAATAATCATTTAATAATAAAAAAATATCAATGTAGTTACTCATAATAAAAGGGCAGTGTTTTTGTCTAAATTGATTTTATTTATTTAAATTTTATATTTATAATATTTAGAAGTGAAATATTATAATATGGACTACATTTTTATAGTCCTTACATAAAAAATATCTTTGGTTGATTTTTGAGAAATTTCTTAAAAATATATTTTATTGTGAATAAAAAATATAGATTTGACAAATATCTTATGATATATATGTTTATTATGATATAAAAATGACTTTAAAATTAATAAAAACATTATAAAAACTTAAAATATTTTAAATGTATAAAATTATTCATTTATATGTTATAACTTCATTCTTAATCCTATTCTTGAAATTTTTTAAAAAAATTATATCAAATTATAGTACAAATTATTTTTTATACTTAAATTTAAATAATATTGCCATGATTCCATTAATAATTGCATCTATTTGAATGTCTTAGAAATATCTGTTTTTACTCATAAACACAAAAAAATAATGGGAATCGACATTGTTTACATTTATTGGCTTTAATTATAAATTAATAGATTCTTAAGTAAAAAATACCCCTCTCTCTTAGTTATATAATGATTCCTCCTAAACCCCTCTATACTCATTACTAAAATTAATAAATTTTATGAATCTCTACCTATATTAATATATTTAATCCCATTCCTACTTTATTAATCCTTTTGTGTATCCAAAATCCCTTCCTCTAAAGGATTTTGGTTTTCTCCAAATGAGACATCTCAAAGAGAAGGAAAGGTTTCCAAGAATCTTTCACCATTCTTATTTAAAACAATTACTATAAAGATCCATTAAGACTACTATTATTTTTATTTAAAGGGTCTATTATATTGTAATTAATATCATTTGGATCCATTTTAATGTGGTATAACTTGTATCCTATCATTAAACACTTTTTAATTACCTCTTACTATCTTGAAATAATAGTTTATTAATTTTCACTATTCATTGTCTGTATAAATTACATTTCTATAAAATCTTATTTTTTTAAATATTCAAAAAAAATTATTAATCATTTCATAAAAATCATTTTTATATATTCATTATGAGATATTTCTAATTTTTTCTCATATATTCTTGAACAGTTACTCTATCAATATATTGTTTTTAAAACATGTGTTACTTTTTATTTTGATTATCTACTTTCCTATTGAATAATATAAAATATTAAATAATGTAAATTTAATTCACTAATTTTTAAATTAATATTTTATTATGAAACTCAAAAATTATCTAGTTTACCACTTATTTTTATAACACACTTTAAAATATCTTTTCAGCTATGGAAAATTACACTACAAAAGTGACACATAATAATTTTTTTTGCTTATTCCTTTATTTAATATTATTAAACCATTATTTAGAGTTTTAATATAATATATTTATTATATGAAATCATTTCTTCTACTCTATAATGATATAATAGTTATTTTAATTTTGACATTAAATGTAAAAAAATCCTAGTCATTTTTATCAACCAAAAAAATCATTACAAGAAAAATTATAAGAGTTATAACTATTTCATGTTCCATCATAAACCTTTACGTATAAAATTATATAAAATGTATGACATTATACATTTAAAAATTATAGAAACATTTTACAATGACCTTTGACCATTACAATTTCATCAAAGAAGTTTTAGAACTATGAACCAAACAACCTTGAAATGACCGACCAAAATAATGTATCCCTTTATATAAAAATATTTAAAATTATTTTTTAAAAATAATACTAATAAACAATGAAATTTAAACTTTTTTATAAATAATTTAATGAAAAAATAATTATTATATTTTAGTGGTTTTGAGAAACCCTGGGTCTCAAGATATTTTTTTTAAATTCTCATAGTTTTCTAGTATTACCTCCCTATCATAAATTCTGTATGTTATAATTATTGATAGAAATATATAAATGAAATTTTTACCTTTATTTATGGTGTTTTTATGGCCTTATTTCATACCTTAGGTATTTATTGTTCGTACCTCACGTTGTTCATATGATTAAATTCCTTATAATTATTATTCATATGATTATGTTCCCAATGAACATCTTATTATATATTTGATATATATTTTTTTCTTCACTTCCATGTATTGTATTATATATCTCAAAAAATATATAAATTTTTAATTATTTTTTACATGACTATATTCAATTTACCTTATACGTTGTCAACACTACAAAAATCACAATCCATATTTAAGAGTGTTTATTCAGAAAGTTATTCAAATAATTAATGGGGTAAATATTAAAAAAATATACTTATTAATTCAATATATATAATAATTGATTAATAATACATGTTGATTATTTAATTTATTGTTCATTATTTTTTTAATATGTTTGATTCATTTCACTTATTAGGGGATGGGAGAGGCTTGAAATTATATTTCTCTTTACTGCATTGTTAGGTATAATGATAAAAAATAATTTGGTAATTTTTTTGTTTACCTACAGATTTAGGAAATATATCTTGGATGAGGACATTATGATATGGTTATAAAGTTTAACTTTACGCATTTCTTTATTATGAGATTTATTATTATTATTCATGTGATTGTCTATGTTTAGTAAATTGGATATTGAATGTTTCTACTTTGTCTATTAACAATTATTTATTTATTTAATTTCTACTATATTTTTCATGCATAACATATTCCATATTTTACTCACCATTACACTACCCCTTACTGAGAATCCAATCTCTCCCCTTTGTTTTTGTTCAATATTTCCTAGGATGTAATGATGAATATGACAAGGGATCTATGAAAATGCAGCAGATTAAAGATAATGTTTTATTAACTCTTATGATTCAATTTGTGTTTACCTTGAAATTTAATAATAAATTATATAAAATTAATCATTATACTATTGAAAATTCATTATTAGAATCAGAAAATTTAATAAATGGTCACTCTATTAGGGTAGCTGGAGTAAAAGATGAAATGTTGGTATCAGAACATGATTATTAAAAATCATGGGAACTGGATTTAGATAAACATAGAATGATGATAAATCATTATGAGAACCCCTTATGAGGATATATGAAAGTATCTATAATGAATTGAATATTTTATATAAATTTTTAATAAATTTATTTGAATTATATACTAAAATTCATAATTCATAGTTTTGTTGATGTGGTAATTAGCATATGTCATTATTTATCAATTATTTATAAAATAAGATTCATAAGACATTTAAATATCCATATTCATTAAATTTATTTTACAACTACTAAAACCAATAATTTAGATAGTATTTTAAGAATATTATCCTAATATTAAAGATATCATATTTGTTTATGGAAAAAATCTTAACAATGGGGATTAATTAATTTACCCTATATATACTAACAATATTGTATCGTTTCATATAGAATAATCCACTATCACTAAAGGGAACCAATATTTCATTTATTTTTGAGGAAATATCTAGGGAATATATTAATTTTTTTTGGATTTACAGTAAGGATAAGGTTACTATGGTTAGATATCATATAAAGGGGGATATATAATAATGTCAGTAATTTATTATTTATAAAAAGATTCAATAATAAGTATAAGTCATGGAATATAATGATTTTAAGGAATAATTCCATGAGAAATATTCTCCCTCACATCAAAAAGATTTAATGGAATGTAAATTCATAAATTTTTGAATTAATGAATAGTAAATTAATATTGTATTTGTGGCTAATATTAAATATTTAGAGAGACATGGAACAAATTATGTAGGAAAAATATAAGATAAGATTGATCACTCCATTATTGTTCCAATTATAAGTCTACAAAGACAGTTAATTTCTAAAAAAAATCATCTTCTGAGTTAATCAGTTCATGTTATATAAAGACTGAGAATATTTTCCCAAAACCATTATTCATTGACGGAATAACAGATTGAAATAGGTTTTCTAAGTTCCATGTGTAATAAAAACTAGAGATGAAGTATGAAGGTAGGTTATAATCACTAACATATAATAATTGTGGGATAAATAACCTTGGTATGCTGTTAATGATATTTAGAATTTTTTAAAAGTGGGGAGATGTAACATTTTGATGTGAGATCCACATAACTTGTGCTCCATCCTGGTGGGTCACATGGCCTCCAGTACACCTTCCCATATGCCATAGGCTTCATACTAGTAGCAAGGTAGTAAAGGTGATATAGTGGGGAGACTTTTCCATCATATCATAATGGAACATAAAATACAACAAATATCATTCAACTTTAGAAGAAGTAGATATAAAAAAAATTGAATATAACATCCAAACAAATGATTATAATTTTAAAATCCTCTAAATAAATGTCAATACATAATGCATTTAATTCCAATATATAAAATGGGAATAGGGAAATATGAATAAAGTCATTCTATACACACATCATAAAAAGACAAAAACATCTCTGGTAGAATCCGGAACATATGCTCATTCCTATTCCCCTAAGCTCAATCAATAGGTAACCATATCAAAAACCGATCATAGTGCACTTTACATTATTAGAACATACAGATAGATAATATTCTTGAGTACCAAAGTCATCCTGGATAGGGTATGAGATAAAAATATTAGTAGTCCATAATCAACAATTTCTACATGTAATCCAAGTAGTGTTCTTAACTAAACATTGTGTAGGTAACAACAAAAAAATCAATACGTAAATAAATAACCATCCCTCTCAGGTTTCTATTGGACACATGGATGGTCTACCTTCTTCGACTCATGGACAAAAGGATGTTATGAACATGTACTATATATATAATAGTAATAATAATATATATCTTTTAATTATATATTGTGTCCACCTACACGAACCATGTATGTGTGGATATAAGTCTCCATATACCTGTAATACTTGTCACTGGCTGGACAAAAAAATTACTCAGTTATCCAGGGAAAGTCTAACAATCCTATAAGCTCACAAAATAGGGTACATAACCTAAATCCCAATAAGAGTGTTAGACATCACACAATAATAATTGGGATGATGAGTGAGCGATCATTTCATAACTTTAATTATGAAATTTGATGTGTAATTCCCAACACCCATAATGTATCACTAGTATATATTTCCATAATCAATACCTGAGGTATGGGAGTGTGATTTTCCTCCATGATAAACACTCCATACCATTGTACAAATCCTATATAAATCTATATTCATGATTACAATTTCCATGAGGCATAACCTCTCATTCATCATTTTATTGTATCCCATATAAATATAAGTGATGAATAATCATATTTTCTAAATAATATGGGGGAAATAACATCCCATGTATCACAACAACCATGTTTGTTTATTCTAAGGAATTTCTATTCAAAGTGTACAATTGATAATTGATGCAACAATAGTGATGGCCTTGCCACACCAAAATCATTTCAAGAATCCTTTGAAAGCATTTTACATAATTAATGGAAAGAGAACCATCATGTATGGTCCATCCTATATAAATAACAAATTGTTTCATTAAATGAATTGTATCCATTATACATTATCCACTTCACTTAATAAACCAATTTGATTCACTAAGATATGTTAAATCAATTCATATGGATTGAGGTGTCAATTAGATGGTCTCATAGTCAAGTGGGGAAAAAATACATGGGAAATTCACAAAACAGGTTGATCAAAACACCTAAAAGGTTCTTTGGGTCATATTAACATCCATGTAATAATAGAATTACCATTTTGTGTCTACTATGAAAGAGAAAGTGGAAATCTAGACGTTAGTGCATTTATCAAAATGGGTTAATTCTACTAGGCACACCAATGGGGGGACCATAAACAAGGAATATGACCTCTAACTAACCAAATAAGATTCAATTGGCCTGTATTAAGCTAAAATGATCAATTTTATATGAAGGGACCTAATAAAAGTAGATGATAAAAAAATATGATGTGAAGAACAACGCCATAGTTACAATAAGATGATACTCAATTGTAAAATGATGTAAAAACCTACTTCGAGGGCGTAGAAGTGGCCTCACTAAAAAACAACCACATATTTGAAATGGGTAGGAAGAGATCTAATAAATGGTCCAATTCCCTAAAAATAGGGAAAATGATCCTGCGCCTAAAAAGCATGATGAATTTGGTGGAAAATTGAAATAGGATGGGAGAGACAATGAATAATTACCAAGAATGATACACTACTTTTGATAGATCGACAATCAGAAACTAGATGGGTGAGTTGTCTTAGTGCTTAGCTTGAGGTATTTTCAAGCTGAAAGGAGTGGAAGCTTTGTTTCAGTCGCATAAAGAATAAAGAGATAACGAAAAAAGTTTAAAAAAATTATTTAGGGGAAAAATATAATTCCATGTCAAAATATTTAGGCACATGGTTAGGCCTCAATGACTTCCCAATCTATGTTAATTTTAGTTCTCCTTAGTTGCACACTACACAATTAGGCATATAGTTTGACTGACCATGTGAAAACCATGCTAAATAGAACTATACCTACCCTATAACCAACTATACTGTCATGTTCCCTTGGACATACAGTCATAGAAAAACCATGCAGCACATCCCCTTACTCCCATTTAAGGGATATAGGCTTTGAACGAGCCATAGAATCACTTGAGACCTTTCCAACATGATTAGAAATAAATACTATGGTTGTTTAAGGAATTCAAAACGAAAAACAATAATCCATACCATTTTTGAAAAGACATGTTATTACAACCTCCCCTATATAAAGAATATCATCCTTGAGTTAGCCTTCTTAGGATAAATTGATATCTTAAACAAAGAGTTTCGGCCACTAGGATCATATATCAGCTTCCCATTCCCGTCTCTCATACTCTAATCATCTATGCTACCATATCACCCATACCAATGAAACATACCCAACTCAAAGTGTCTTCTTACTCAAATAAATAATATGAATGGGATACACCTGAAGGAAGAGTCTATATTGAGATCTACCTCAAAAGAACGAATGACATGTTCATGGTTTGGATAGTATCGGTGAAGCTGTTAAACAATAAAGACATCATGAATAATCTAGTATCTTAGAGGAATATCCAACTGGTAAGCCACTATTCTAGTCTGTTTCAAAACCTTGAAGGGTTCAAAAACCTCGGTGATAGATTCTCTAGCTTCCAAATATATTTATAGCCCTACCTACGTGATACATGCTAGAAAAATTTATCTCTATCCATGAAATTGAGAGGTCTTTGACATCTGTTGTAATAAGACAACTATCTAGACTGAGCTTTCTTCATGCACTTTTTAATTAGTTGGACCTACTCTATTGTTTGCTACATGATATTTTCTCTAAACATTGAAGATTCCCCTACCTCTATCCATTATAGAGTATAGTGTCATAGTCTACCATATAAATCTTCATATAGAGCCATTTCAATGGTATTCTAAAAGATGATATTATATGTGAACTCAATTATGGGAATGTTTTTCTTCTATGAGCCCCCAAAATCAAGGATAAATGCATTAATCATGAATTCTAGCAGCTGAATCGTACAATATATCTATTCATCATTCTGAGGGTGATTGGTCATTCTCAGAAGCACATGTGTACCCAAATCCTTTTATAATCCCTTCCAGAACCATCATGTGAAGAGATAGTCTCTTTTAGAAATGATTGAATTTTGGGCTCCATGAAGATATACAAGATATTTTACAAGTATTATTTCTATTTCATCTATCTTGAATTTTTCTCACACAGGTATGAAGTGTGAAGTCTTCATTAGACGATCAAGGACAACCCAAACTGTGTTATTTCCCTGAGGTGATATTGGTTGACCAATCATGAGATACCTTGAAATGTCACCCCATTTCCATTCAAGAATGGAAAATATTGTAAAATCCCTACTGGTTTGTAATGTTCCATCTTCACCTGCTAACAAGTGGATCATCGATTGATTAAACCAGAAAAATCACCTTTTATACTAGGCCACAACTATTGGTGTTGTAGATCTCAATATATTTTGATGAAACTGGGGTGAACCACCAATAAATGGGCCTAAAATTAATGTATTAGACCCTCTATGATATAATCTAGGACTCATACATGCATTTGGAATAGTAAGGTATCATCCCCATTCATAGTCTAACATGATGACATATCATCATTGGAGAAAATTTCTCTTAGGAAAATGCCTTCAGGATCTGACAAATCCCTTATTCTTACTCATTATATAATAGTAGTGGTTGCTGATAAGGATAAGAAGATAGTTTAATCATCGTCATCCAGATCCTCAATTTCCATCTATGAGAATAAGTCCATGATAATCCATTCTCCCCCATATTTCTGAACAACCTGTGCCTGATTATTTCATCTCAATGAATCAGCTACTGAATTCCCCTTTCAAGGCATATAGGAATGCTCAAAATGAAATGAATGTATATAATCAATGCACATTCACTGACAGAGATTGATATCCACATATATGAAGATGTATATGATTAGTTTTGGGATTAATGAACCCAAAAAATACTCTCCACGTAAGTATTGTCTCTAATAGAATATGGAATGAACCACACTAGTGAGCTCATGGTTGTGTATTAGGTAATTCCTATTATGTCGCCTCAACTTAGTGACCCATATGCCACAACTCACTTTTCCTGCATTATAACATCTCCAAGCCTGATACCTGATGCAACATTGTATACAATATAGCCCATGGATGGTTCTGGAAGAATTAGTATCCGCATTAAAGTAAAATTTCCCTTCAACTCCAAAAGGCTACTTCATAGCCTTCTAGCCAGATTAATTTCATACCCTTCTTTTTCTACACTATATATGGGACTAAAAAGTGTGATAAATCTAATATTAGAGTCTGTAATATCCAAAACACCCCAGGAAACTTTGGATTTCAAAAACAATCATGGGATTCTCCCAAGAAACCACAATGCTCACTTTTTATAGGTGTACTATGGTGGAAACATGTTCATCTATGCATGAATTGGAGTATGGGTTGTGTTTTTTGTCAATCCTCAGAGGATGTTCAGAATGTGTGCCAGAAAAGTGATCATACAGGTCAAGCAGATTACAATATTGAAGGTGGCACTATTTTCCAGTATTTGCCAAATTTTTGGGCCTGAAAATTGACAAATGGAGAAAAAGTGTTTTTGGAAAAGAGACTTGCATTCCATGTACCCTAAGGAGAGAGAACTTCTGTGCATAGTGTTTTTCAAGATTAGAATATGGAAAAATGTAAATGGGATTAGGGTCGCGCAAGTATTGGTGGGGTTGCACAAGTGACCTGCGTGCCGAGAAGGGACTTGCGCGCTGGTGCCTAGGAGAATTGGAAACTTGTGTGCCTATTGTTCTTCATGATCCTAACTTCCAAATATGGCAAGGTAAAGACGGTCTCACAAGTATTGGTTTGGTCGCTCAAGTGAGTTACATGATAGATTCTAGGGCGGTTGGAACTACGCATCGAGACCTACACACCCTAAGGATATCTGCGCGCCACTGCATAGGGGGTCCAGTTTGCCAATAAATAGAGGACCACCCCTCTTAATTTGTAAACAAGTTCAAGAATTATAGATTTTTTGGGATCCTATCGCGCAAGTAGTTTAGTCGTGCAAGTGGTAGTTGGTCCACTCAGGTAGAGGATGCACGCCAGTTGTTGTTTGAGCGCCCAAGGTGGTTTGGGTGAGAACCGAATTGAGTCACGTAGGTTTGAAGTTGAAGTAGGCGGTGTCGCACAGGTGGTTGGTTGATACTTGCACACCAGTTTGAACTTGCGCGCTGAATTTGTGTCGCGCATGAGACCTACGCTCCAGGCAGTAAAGAAGCGTGCCAGTGATATTGAGCTGTGTGAAAGTTGGTAGATTGCCCGGTACTCTTGAAGGGAAGTGAGAGTTGACTATAGGCGAGAGTTGGACTTCAACAGAGCATCTAAACGCAACAGAGGATGTATTCATTAGCGATGATGAAGAGACCTTCACATCTATAAACTGAGTGTGGCATCACCAAGGGTAGTGAGCTAGGGGGAGTCAATGGGAGTGACCTGAGAGAAATAGTGAGCTATCCATGAATCTTTGTAAAGAAAATGAGCCTAGGACAGAGTGACTATTCCCAAACCTTTGTAATCCACATCTAGTGAAGTTTAGTGGAATTTGGTATGACCGACAACCTATTGCCGTATGCTCCTTAGACGTAGCCCTTAGTGGTGATCCAAGTAAAAAGTGTTGTGTCATCTCTCTGCATGTGAATGTTTTCTTTCTGATCATATTCATCATATAGGTTTAACAATTCCGTACCAAGGTGGGAACAAGATCCATCACATTAAAAGAAAATTTGGTCACCCTGATTCACCCCTCCCCTCTCAGGGTGTCCCGGGGTCCTACAAGTGGTATCAGAGCCGCGTTACTGGTGTTGAATATGTCCTTTGATGTCATGGAGAATGTAGGCAATGTCAGGGGAGTCCCTCTCTTCGATGGAAGTAATTTAAATATCTGGAAGAACAGAATGAGATCTCATTTATGATCTCTAGGAATGGAATTCCTCTTTGCTACTTTGCAAGGAATACATGTTACTGATCCCATAGGTCTGGATATGACTGATACAAATAGGAAAGTTCTTGATGCAGATGCTAAAGCTCAGAATGCTATCACTGCAGCTATTTCTAATCAAATTTATCTAAAGGTGATGAGTTTCACCTCAGCAAAGTCTATGTGGGATAAACTTTAAAATATCTTTGAAGGAGACAACAAAGTGAAAGAGGAAAAACTTCATGATCTGCACAACATGTTTTATGATCTAATGATGCATCCTGATGAGAATGCAGATTAATTATTTACCTGAATCACTGATGTAGAGGGAGCAATTCGAGGGATTGGAGAGGAAATCAAAGACATTGATATTGTAAAGAAAATATTTTGAAGACTTCCTACCATGTACAACGGAAATGTATCAACCATTTAAGAAAGAGATCTATCTAAACTATCTTTGGATGATATGCTAAGTAGTCTAGTGGCATATGAGATGAGAGTCAAATCTGAAGAAGCTATGACTCGTGTTAGTAAAGAAGTGGAATTCAAATCCATGGACAAACTGAAGATCTCAGAAGATAGCGGTGATGAAGATGATGAGGAAAAATAAGTTCTTTATCTTATTTCCAAGAGGCTGCAGAAGAGAGAAGGTAAATTTAAAGGTAAGTTACCTCTAGCATGCTTTCATTGTAGAAGAGTTGGGCACATTTCCTCCTAGTGCCAATGAAAGTTGAATGATGAAGAAAGTTAAGTAGAAGGAATTGAGAAGCCTCGCAAAAGGTTTTTCAAAAAGAGTGACTTCAAATCTGGAAAGAAGATACAGAAGAAGATTTTTGTCTGTGAATATGAAGAGGATGATATTGAATTAGTTGAAGAAGAAGAACCCGAATTTAAAACTGGAAACCATGCTTCCATGATGGCTACTGTTGAAAAGTTATAACCCTCTTTCAACAAAGACAGAGACAATCATATGACTCATAATTGTGATCCCATGTTGAAAATTAAGGATGAATTTTCAAAGCTTGAGAACAAATTCAAGAAATGTAGTAAGTGGAAAGAAATGTTGAAAGAATCATCAGAATATGTGGATTAGCATGAAGCTGAAATTGAACAAATAGAAGAACTAGTTAGAGTTCAATCTTCAATACATGAAATCATAGACGACATTGTATAATTTAAGCTTAGAATTGAAGAAAAACCAAAGGTCATAAATGACCTTACATATATAATGGAAGAGAAGTCCAAGACTGTTGAGGGTCTTGAGGAAGAAGTTGTTATTCTTAGAAGAAACCTGGAGTGTTGATCAACCACATATATGGGTAAGAAGAAAATTCATTTCGGAAGATTCCCAGATATAGAGTTACTGGCAAGAGAAAAGAGTGGTACATATGGGGTTGGAAAAATATTGAGTGATCAAAGACCCGCTTGCATGGGAAATAGTGGAATTGGATGTGAAGCCGAGACTTAAACTGCTAGAAGTGGACAGAGCCAAATGAAAGACAAGATAAAAGTTGGACATGTTTAAATGTTTCCTGATGTGCTGAAAAAGAAACCCTCAATCAAGGCTAAATGAAGAACCGAAAATTATTATCAAACCTTCAAAAATTACAGGAAGTCCAACTATTCTCCCAAGGTAGAAGGCATGAGGAGAATTTCAATTGAGAAGTCATTTCCTCTCATGAAGTGTCAGTTCTGTGTCTATCCAGGCCATACCATGACATATTGCGAAGAGGCAAGGAGCTACTTGAATGGGGAAGATCTGGAACATCAACAAGGAAGACCGAATTTATATCCTCTATCTTATAGAAGAAATAGTTTTCGTGGATACTATTTTCATTGTTCTAACTTTGGCCATAAAGATATGTATTGTAGGAAAATATTTGATAGGAGAGACTCATACAACTCTCAGAGATAGGTCAACATCCACCCTCCTGATGGTGTTGTTCTCACAAACAGTTTCTCTCCTCTGGATGAAGATTATGGGAAATGAAGAATCAGATTTTGTGGAGGAAATTATTAGAATTCCATCAGTATCCTTTACTCGATCCAACATTTCATGGAAAGAAAATAAGAAGATCAAGAAATCAAATCTTGTGGAAGTAGCCCTCAATGCTAAAAAGAGAAACAGAACTTGGATTCTTGATAGTGGATTATCTTCCCATATGACGGGAAATGCAGACCTTTTGAAGAACATTAAAAATAAGGTTGATGGAATAGTGAGGTTTGGTAATGATGGTGCTTTGAAGATTAAAGGTAGTGGTAATACTACTCTCGTTAATGGAGAGATAAAGAATACTGAAGTTATTTATGTGGACGGTCTATGTCACAATCTCTATAGTGTGAGTCAACTCTGTTACTGAGGGCTCATAATAACTTTCAATCAAAAAGGTTGCACTATAAAGGGAAACATAGGGAATTCTCTTATGAAAGGTTGTAGAACATATGGAAACTTATATCAGGTCGACGACAAAGTGAACTCATACAATTTGTCTGTTAAATAAGAAAACAATTTTTGGCATCGAAGGCTAGGGAATATTAACCAACAAGACATGGAAAGGATATCTAAGTTGAAGATAATCATGGATATCCCCATTCTGAAACGTGAATGGGAAAAATCTTGTGATGATCACATTCGTGGGAAGCTGGTCTTTTGTTCATATCGGCCAAAGAAGAAAAGGGCATTTCATTTTCTTGATCTCATTCATACAGACATATGTGGCCTGATAAATGTTACTGAAACTCATGGAGAAAGGTACTTCATCCTTTTCATAGATGATTAGAACAGAATGGAATGTGTAATGGTTATACATAGGAAATGACAAGTGCTTGACTGCATGAAAATGTATCATTGAATTGCTGAGAATGATACTGGACGAACAATCAAAGTGTTGCGATCAGACAATGGAGGGGAATACACATCCATTTAATTTGAAAACTACCTGGAGAAGCATGGGATACAACATGATGTACCTGTCGTGATAACTCCATAGCAAAACGGAGTTTTTGAGCATAGAAATCAACAGGTTAACAATATGTCCTGGACTATCATGATTGAGAGCAGTATCTCTTGCCATTACTGGAAGGAATATTTTGAAGCTGCAGTGCACATTCAGCATCGAACATGGCTTTATATGGGAGAAACTAAGACACCATATGAATTGTGGCCTGGAAGGAATCCTTCGTTGAAATACTTTCATGTTTTCGGAAGAAAATGTTTCATCCGGAACAAAGAAGGAATTCAAGGGATGTTTGGTGACAATGCCGATGAAGGAATTTTTCTTGGGTATCCAATGAAAAGAAAATCCTACAAGTGTTTCAACAAGCATTTAGGAAGGATTATAGTAAGCAGTGATGTTAAGATAATTGAAGAAAATACCACAATGCTTCAAGGACGTCATATGCTGATGTAATAGAAAGTGAGGAAGACAGTGAACATGGAGAAAATACCACTATAGAAATAGAGGAAGCTGTACAAAACTCCCAGCAGTCACATCATAATGTTGATTCAAAAGAAGAATCTGAAGAAGAAACTGTGGCTGGAGAAAATGTGACTGAACCACACAGGAGAAATCATAGAGCTAATATTGATCCATCTAACATAATTGGGGACTGGAATGCACCCACTCAAACAAGGAGGATGAGAAATAACACGCAATCTAAATTTCTATCAGTTGTGAAGCCATCCTCATTTTAAGAAGCTGCAAATGATGAATCGTGGGTGAAAGCCATGAATAAAAAGTTAGATCAGATTGACAAGAATCAGACGTTCGATCTTGTTCAGATACATGAAGGTCACAATGTGATTGGTACAAAATGGATCTTCAAGAACAAGTTTGATGAGAAGGGAAGTGTTATCAGAAACAAGGCATGACTGGATTGTAAGGGATATTCCCAGATTGAAGGTGTTGATGTTGAAGAAACCTTTGCTCCAGTGGCTAGACTGGAGTCAATCAGGTTGTTCCATTCCATGGAACTCCAAAAAAGTTATAAAGTATATAAAATGGATTTCAAGAAAACATTTCTAAATGGTGTACTCGAAGAAAAAGTCTATATTGAACTACCAGCAGGTTTTGTTCTTGGTACTGATGAATCAAAGGTCTGAAAATTGAAGAAAGCTCTATATGGATTGAAGCAGGCACCACAGGCGTGGTACTCGTGGTAGGATTATTATCTCAAGAAGCTGGAATTAAAAAGAGGGAGAGTGGATCACAATCTATAAGTGAAGAATTATCCAAAAGATCAATTCATGGTTCTTGTCTATGTTGATGATGTCATATTTGGTGGCAGCAGGCAGAAAACAGTGGATGAATTTTCCAATAACATGAAATGAGAATTTGAAATGTCTATGATTGGGGAGCTCACATATTTCTTGGGGTTGCAGGTGATTCGAAAGAAGGATTACACCTTCATTTCTTAGGAAAAGTATGCAAGAGAGCTGCTGAAGAAGTTTAATATGCAAGACTCCAAACCAATGTCAACACTGATTGAAGTTGGAACTAAACTTGAAAAGCATGAGGATGGGACCTTTGTAGATCCCACCATGTACAGGAGGATCATTAGAAGCTTACTGTACCTGACAGTGACATGGCTAGATATTGTCTTTACCACATGTCTTGTAGCCCGCATTCAGAGTAATCCAAAAGAGGAACATATGGCAGTAGTAAAAAAGAATAATGAGGTATATTCAAGGCACTCACAATTATGGCTTATACTTTTCTGCAGGATGGAACAGTAAATTATCAGCATTTTCTGATACTGACTGGGTCGGCGTTGTTGTGGACAGAAAGTCCACCATGGGTAGAACTTTCTATATTTGAAATAAATGTGTTGGCTGGTTGAGCAAGAAAAAATAAGGTACTTCTCTTAGTACTACTGAAGCTGAGTATATCTCTGCTATAAAGGCATTCACTCAACTACTATGGATAAAGCAGCAATTAACAGATATTGGTGATGAGGTGAGGCAACCAATGGTGATTTACTGTAATAACAAGAGCGCAATTGATCTTACAAAGAATCCTGTTCAGCATTATCGTACAAATCATATTGAAATTCAGTATCATTTTATCAATGAGAATGGTGAACAAGGTGTGATTATAATGGATCATGTGGGAACTGATGAGCAAGTGGATGATATCCTGACCAATCCACTGTCAATGGCTAGTTTTTGTGAAGCATCGGTTGAACCTCGGTGTTCAGCCACCTCCCAGTGCATAAGGAAGTTATGAATAACCCCTCTCCCCATTTATGATAACTATTTTTATCTATTTATGGATGTGATGTTGGTTTGTGGGGGAGATACTATCCAGGGGGAGTATGGTTTGAGCTGAACATGGAAAAAATTACCGATCTTTGGGTTTATTGTCAATAGGGGAGAAAGGAATAAATTCAGGCATGCTCAGGCATGTAATGCTCATGTGACATGATACGAATTCAGTGTCCGTGATAGGATGAGAATAATGAGAAGGAATACATCGATCACGTAATGCTTCTTGGGTGTCCTTGCGAATTCCAAAACACTAAAACCCAATTCAAGCTTCTTATCTTGTTTTCTACACCGATCATTGCTCATGTAGACTTAAAGTGTTGACTGATTTGACTCTTGAATTTTTTGTTTTTAATATGGATGGGGATCTATTGAAGTTATTTTCTGATTATCAACAAACCCAAAGGGGGAGATTGTTAGAACCATGGTCATCTAAGCATGAATTAGAGTATGGTTTGTGTTTGTTGTCAATCCCCAAAGGAAGTTCAAAATGTGTGCCAGCAAAGTGCTCATACTGGTCAATAAAATTATAATAATGAAGGTGGCACCATTTTTCAGTGTTTGACAAATTTTTGGGCCTGAAAATCGACAAATGGAGAAAAATTGTTTTTGGCAAAGAGACTTGCACTCCGTGTACCTAAAGGAGAGAGAACTTGTGTGCCTACTATTTTTCAAGATTAGAACATGGAAAAATGGAAAAGGGATAAGGGTCACGCAAGTATTGGTTGGGTCGTGCAAGTGACCTGCGCGTCGAGAAGGGACTTGCGTGCCAGTTCCTAGGAGGTTTGGAAACTTGAGAACCTATTGTTCTTTATGATCAGAACTTCAAAATATGGAAAAGGAAAGAGTGTCACACAAGTATTGGTTTGGTTGCGCAAGTTAGTTATGTGACAGAGGCTAGGGCGGTTGGAGCTGCGTGCCGAGACCTGCACGCCGTAAGGATATCTGCGGCCACCGCGCAGGGGGTCCAGTTTTCCTATAAATAGAGGGCCAACCCTCCTCATTTCTAACGAAGTTCAAGACTTATATATCTTTCGAGCTCCTGTCGCACAAGTATTTGAGTCACGCAAGTGGTAGTTGGGCCGTGTAGGTAGAGGCTGCGCACCAGTTCTTGGCTGAGCGCCCAAGGCGGTTTGGGTGAGAATGGAATTGAGTCGCGCAGGTTTGAAGTTGAAGTAGGTGGTGTCGCACAAGTGGTTGGTTGATACTTGCACGCCAGTTTGAACTTGCATGCCAAATTTGTGTCGTGCAAAAGGCCTGTGCGCCAGGCAGTCAAGAAGCGTGCCAGTGTTTTTGAGGTGTGTGAAAGTTGGGAGATTGCTCGGTACCCTTGAAGAGAAGTGAGAGTGGACTATAGGTGAGAGTTGGACTTCAACAGAGCGTCTACATGCAACATAGGATGTATTCTTGAGCGATGATGAAGAGACCTTCACATCTATAAACTAAGTGTGACTTCAACAAGGGTAGTGAGCCAGGGGGAGTCAATGGGAGTGAACGAAGGGAGGCAGTGAGCTATCCCTGAATATTTGTAAAGGTAGTGATCCTGGGACAGAGAAACTGTGCCCAAAACTTTTTAATCCAAATCTATTGAAGTTTAGTGGAATTTGGTATGACAGACAACCTTTCGACATATGCTTCTTAGATGTAGCCCTTAGTGGTTAACCAAGTAAAAAGTGATGTGTCATCTCTCTGCATGTGAATGTTTAATTTATGATCATATTTATCATAAAGGTTTAACAAGTTCCTACCAACATGAGAACAAGATCCATCACATTAAAAGAAAAAGTGGTCAACCTGATTCACACCTCCCCTCTCAGGGTGTCCTGGGGTCCCACATACTAAAACTCTTAACCCTTTGATTATGTATCCCAAGAAGTGTAATTAATTATGAACAAAGTGGCATAAACTTATCTTAGCAGAGAGATTATTCTCTCTCAGTGTATTTATCTTGATTTAAATTTAGTTTATAAGGTCATTTCTTGAGTGTGAATACACCAAGATATCATCAACATAGATAACCACTAATGAATTAAGATACGAGTGGAAAACATGATTCATAAGATCCATAAAGACCATACGTGCATTTTTGAATCCAAACGGAATGATTGGGTACTCATATACACCATAACTGCTCCGGAAAAGTGTGAAAAGTATGCCTGATGTACTGAAATGTACCCTATGATATACTACAATTTGATCTGTCATTGAAAATCACTATATTACTGAGATATGATCAAAGGGTAATTCTATTCTAGGAAGTGGATACAATTTATTTGTTATGAGATGATTAAAATGATGGTAATCCACACAAATCCTGAGGGTACCATCCACCTTCTTAGATAAAAGGATCGGTGAACCCCAAGGAGAAGTCTTGGAGTGTATAATTCCTTGGGCCTCAAAATCCTCTAATTTATTCTTGATTTTTAGAATCTCCATAGGTTCCATCCTATTAGAAGGAATGGTCATCAGTTCTTCTCCTGGTACTCTCTCAATAGAAAAATGAACCTATCCCACCAGAGGGAGACCATATATGTTTTCCAGAAAGACATCCCAAAAATGATTCACTATTGGAAAAAATAGTGGTTTGTAACCCCTGGTCATCCAGGTAATGTCTTTTGACTTGAGATGTCACATTACTAATCCAATTCAACTTGGGTAATGGAAATGTAGCTTTCACATCAAATTAACCATTATGTAAATGTCTATCCCCTTATAGGGATATAAACATCACCCTCTAATGATATAAGTAAATGTGGTCTTAAGATAGAGCTAACCAATCCATCTTGATTATTATGTTAAATCCCAACATGTTGAGGACATAATGATTATATACAAGAAGGTAATCACTTATCTCAAGAGGAAGTCTATATAATAGAAAACACCCTCTGACTGGATAACTAATGGGGTATGTAGTGTTATAATGACATAATAAAGCATCGACCTCAATACCCAGAATCTCTGTGATTTCCTCAGATATAAAAATTTGATATTCATTGGTTTCAAATAATGAAGGCATTAAAGTGGAGAATACTAGAAGAGTACCTCATAAATTCAATTTTTCAACACTTTGATATTTAATTATAGGTTTTACTACACGTAACTAACATATATCATAGCCCTAAGTCACTGCCTAATTTCCATGATCAAGCCAGCCCTGCTAGAACTGAGAATCATAAGTCTTCCTACTGATACCTCGATTGCCACCTCGACCAAATCATCCAATTGTATTACAGCTTCCTACTTGTTGTGATCTTACTAGATATTCTCTTGATCCTAGGGTAGGAATAGATCCCCTCTCACTAGGAACTAGGGGGAAATCCATTCAAAATATTTGGATATTCCCCCATCCTTCTGGAAAATCTTATCTTGGTTGGATCAAAAAATAACATATGTTTAGTATTCCTTAACTTCTAACACTAATGATAGATGAGAAAACTATCTTCCCCGAGGTCCGGTCTATTTCTAAATCAATAAGTAGTCTCAAAACTCATATTTTAACCTAGAATAAGGAACTCTACCTCTAGGTTTTAAACCTCCCTACCTCACACCATTAACATATCCAAAGTTCCTATCTATAATAAATGTCTTTTTGATGATTTTACAAATTTTATTCAACCTAAACATGCTAAACTATGATTATATGGAGTATGTTAGCCCAACCATGATCCTCCTCATAGTGATAAGATCATCAGAAACTAGAGTATGAAAGAATTGTTGCATCTCTATGAAACGAGAAGAGAATTCCATATTTGACATACTCCCATGGTGAAGGTTAATTCAATCCATATAACTATCATACCGTAGATTCTAGGGAAATATATAATTGTAAAAGTTAATTTGAGAGTCATCCCAAACCAAATCAAAAAATTAATCTTCATGTGTTATTATGTCCCACCACTTCTTGGAGGAATCCCATCGCATATAAGCTTCTAGATTGACCATATGATGTGGATCATTCTCAAGATTCTCTAACATATAATTCATGGATTTGAGCCAATACTATGTCATGTGAGGTCCTCAATATCACGAAAATGTGGGATTATGTTGATGATGAATCTCTAGTGTCATATATTCTATTCTCAGGGAGGTCAAACAACACATTTCATAGACAAAATAAGACATATAAAACCCTATTGTAACAGATATTTGGTGCCTATATAAGGTATATGAAGAGTTTCCATAGGTGGAACTATAGGAGGAATCACTGGTGGCTCAATGCCAACTACCTAGGGAGCATGATCATCACCTCCTTCTGAGATTGTGACTGGAGGACATCATCGCAACATGATTCTACAATGAAAAACACATTACTATAGAGATATTGAATAAATTTAGGAGATTATTTACAGAAATTTGGATAAGTAATAAAACCATAAATTATAAATGATTTTGCCTCTCTGCCTACTCAACAAGGAAGGTCTAAACAATAGAAAGAGACCACAATATGCCATAAGAATTCAAGAGAAACCCCAATACCCACTACTATGGCCGAGTTACAATCTAAGACTCTATGCTGGATACATATATCAGATGAAACCTATTACTCTGTAAGTGATATTCATTTTGAATTTTTTTAGTATTTAAATCACATAAAATAGATCAAGCAGATGGTTTACCATTTTTCGTTCTATAAGAACCCATACTCCTTATGAACCAAAACATGGAATCTATTTGACCCATAGTATAATACATTTTATCCCATGTGACCAATGTTCCATGGCTCAATATTCCATAGTTGACTACGTAAGGTGTGTTATTTAACCTATTCTGTATAACTTTTTTTGTCTAAGTAGATAAAATTAAGTATTAATTATATTTTCTAATCCATGCAAGAAATATAAACATAATTTAATATATTTTCATATAACAATCAATATTCCATAGGAATGTGCACTATATAAATAAATGTTGCATTGAAATATAAATGGCCTACTAATCATACTATTATTATGATGATGAAAGTACTAAAAAACCCCTCATTTCATCAGGCCTGGATAAGGAAATCACATTTTAATAACATAAATAACAATAACAATATATCTAAAGTTCATTACCAAATAGTAAATATGTATCAACCATAATAGGAAAATGAAATAATAATATATTCACATCCTTGGTAATTTGGATTTCCCCAGCACATGGGTTACCTACGTCTAGGGGGAGGGCCACTTTCAAATCCATTTAACTAATAGTCTTCTTTATAATACCCAAATAGAAATGAAAATGATAATACTCTCTATGATACCACATTCTAACATCATTAAAAGGGATCCACTTAACCTATGACTCGAGACGGTGGGTCACACAATGTCAAGAACACCTCCATGTACGATAGAGGATGCCTACTAGAAGTGAGTGTGAAAAGGTGGTAAAATGGGGTGTCTATACCACCATATAATAATGGAAAATTAGATATAACTGATAACATTAATTAGTGGTATAATCAAATATAATTGATAAAATTAATAAAAAATATTTAAGCATAGATAATGGAAAAAACTAATAATATTATCAAAATCTATTAAGGAAATGCTAATACATGTTGCATGACAAGTCGATATACAAAAAGGGTAACCAGAACACATTTTTACAGTCATGGAACAAAAAATTATAAAAAAATATCTTCCATTATAATCTCAAGTGTATGATCAGTCCTCTACACATAATGTCTATATATAGGTAAGAATATCAACAACCTGTGGTAGGTAACATTCTCTTATCAAAAAATAAAGACATATAATCTTCTTAGGTACCAAAAGAATACCTTGTAGGGTGTGAGATAAAAATCTATGTATCCCACTAACAATAATTTCACTATGTAATCCATGAATTGGAAATAACTAAATAGTGTGCTTCAAATAATAGAAAAGGAATACAATTCGGAAATAAATAATCACCATGCTCATGTTTCTACTGGATACTTGATGGGTCTAAGTACATAAGCACATCGACGGAAGGATTTTATAAAGAGTTACTATATATGTATACATATTAATTATAATGTATACATATTTATAGATTAATTATGTATTGAATCCACTTATTTGATAATCTAAAATATCAAATATATTTTAAAATTATTCATAGAATAGTTGATACCATAATCAAAAATACCCCCGCATGGATATATGTAGACCCATACTCCAACCCTCTCTATTCAATTAAATAATTCAATTATATTCTAGATATATCACTATATTTATATGTAAAATACCCATCACACATCCTTAATCCCCCAGTGTATGAAAAATCACCTCCTTCAATGGGTGAGGGCTTACTCCAATGGAGGTGTTTCAATGTGAATAATAAACGTCCCATGTCTCTTTACCGTTTCATAATTTAGATTATTTCTCCATAAAAAACATTTAAAACATTTATTAAATTTCAAAAATAGTTATATTATGTATCTATTATCACCATATTGAGAATTTATTGATGATTAATCACCTATTTTCTAACATCAAACTCTTTTTAAAAACATGTTACTATGTCAAAATTACATTTAGTTAATTCTATCCTATCATTTTCTATTTGAAATTATATTATTATATAATAAATTAAAAATATACTTTATATGACGAAACAATTAACTAATCATAATGTTTTCATATTTTTTATGACTCTATTTTATATTATCAATTCCCTCCCATATACCGTTTTTCATAACCAGTTACTCTGTTAACATATAGGTTTCAAAACATGTGATTGTATTCATTTTGATTATTTTCATTCCTATTAAATAACATATAATAGATAATAAAATATATTTTATGATAGTGTTTTATATAATGAATTTTTTTTTATAACAAATTTAACAATTAACTAATTAATCTCTTTTTTTGAAATATCATTAAATTCATTGTTTTTCCTATGCTCATTTCACACTACCAATACTAATGAGGATATTTTATTTTTTCAATTATGTATTTCATGGATATTATTAAAAATTTGTTTAATGATTTAATATAATATAATTAATTTTATATGGTTCTATAATGATAAAATAATCACCGTGATAATAATATTTAATGTAAACTATAATAGAATTTTTTAACCACAAAAAAATACATATCAAAAGATTTGATGAATTATAACTATTTCATAAACTATTTAGTACATTAATATTAAAATTATATGAACCATATAACATGGTACTTGTAGATCATATGGGATAATTTGATAATTAATTTTACTGTTATTATTTCCATTACCTTGAAGTAGTTTTCCAATTATGAAATTGACAACCTTGAAATGACTAATCAAAACAATATTATTCCATTAAATGAATAATATCAAAAACATGTAATTAAAATAAAAAATAATAATGAAACAATAATAAAAATTGTCTTAAATTGTATAAATAATAAATATTATTTTCTTATTTATGATGTTATAAGAGCATCTAAATAAATAATAGACTCTAGGTATGTTTATGTTTCCAAATCTCCAATATTTTAAAATATTTTCAAACTATGTTACATTATATTTCTCAAATTAAAATTCATGGTTATAGAAATTTTAATTTTAGATTTATTGGTAATGAATTTATTGTATTATTTCCTCATATATGGATTTAGAGATCAAATATTAATTTTTTCATAAGTGTAAATTCTAACTAATTTGTCCCCAAGTGATTATATTCTATATCACCCTCTATATCTATAGTGTATTTATATATTATATTTTAAATTATAATTATAATTTTTCTATATATCACCTATTTTTTATATTTTTTTTAACTTTCTATGTTACCATATACAAGTAAGCTTCTATGGTGTGGAGAGTAAATTTTTCTCAATTGATATTAAAGGTTTTCACATATAAAGTTATTCAACTTTTAAATTAGTTAAATATTGTAAATAAATATACATAATTTTTAATATTAATAATTATTGATTACTAATAAATTCATATTATGTATTTTATTATTTATCAATACCATAAATATGACTAATGAATTATATTTATCGATGGTTGGGTGGGGCGCCAAATTTTTTGCGGGTCACTACATCAATAGGTCCGAAGATAAAAATTAATTTTAATATTTGGGATATGCCTACCCATATATGTATGATGTATTCAAATTGGACTTGATTGTATAGTTATGATATAAGACTCTATATATTCCATCATTATAAGATACATCATATTCGTTCATGTGTTTATCAATCTCCATTACATTTGATATGGCATGTTTTTTACTCCGTTATATCACAAACACACTCACATAGAGAGATATATATATATATATATTAGTTTTGTTCCTATATTATTATGTATTCCATTAATATTACCAATTGAATTTTACTATATTATAATCATTATTCATTTTCTGAGATTAATCCATTATTTTCATTCATCGTTTATTAGATAATGAATAATGATAAGTCTAATCTATGGATGAGATTCATAATGACAATAATTATTTATTATTTTTAATGATATTATTTTTGGATAATATGTAATGTAATAATAAAATTTGTATTTAGTTTTAAAGGAATACAAAAATTTTGATTTTATTTTATTAAAATGTTAAAAATTAGATACAAATTTTGGTATCTTGAGTTGAGGTTTTTATAATCATGATGCTTGTTATTTAATATATGATTACATTTTCCAATAATGTAATAGTTAGAATTTATTGAGAATGTTTTTTATTTCTAAATTTTGATTGTACAGATTTCTTCACATCAATTCCATGCAAATATGTTTATTATTATATTTTAATATATTGAAAATACAATTTTATGGTAAAATATGATAGTATATATTATAATCTTGGTAGCTATTATTGGAATGTTAAGATGATATATAAACTCTAAATAGATATTGATATATGGGTACATAAGAATCCATACATAAACTAATGTAAGAGGGCCCTAGAAGAATAGTCAATACCGCTATTATGATTAAGAGATTATGAGCAACATGAAATACCTAAAATTTGGGATATGTACATGAGATAATATACGATTCATTGAAAATTTATATTCCATTTAATATTTACATATATTATTGAATGTGATTAATATATATCATTGGATTTCATTCTCAGGAGGATGATCCATTATACATATAATCTATATGAATTTTCTAGAATATTATAATCTGTAATTGCATTTCTATTTTTTAGGTGGAGAATAAAAATGACATGGGGTATGTAAAAATCTTCAAGGATTCATATACAGAATATATAAATGCTAAGGTATACTATCAGGGTTGTAGAAGAAAATGAAGCTGTTTTTATCAAAATATCGTATGAGGGGCGGGGTTATTTAGGTTGTAAAATTGTTCTTTAGACTCAATATTATATAGTATCTATGTTTTCATGAATGAAATAATCATTGTAACGCCCCGACCCCAGTTACCCAGAGTCGGTTCATTATTACATAACATTGGCATGATCACAAGAAAGATCAAATCTCGAAAGACCGATTGGTTTAGTAGCCTTGGAAACACTAGATATATTCATAAGTTTTACATTACATCATAAAATGAAAAACTACTACAACAACATAATGTTTCCACAATCCACACTATAATCCCCTCATAATATCCCTGCAGGTCATTCATAACTTACATCTTCACTTCCTACGAAAAATAAAACATAGAAAAGGGGTGAGCTAAAATGCCCAGTAAGGATAACAATATAGCGGAACATTCAAAATAAGCATAAACATTTAAGGCAATGAATTACTAAAACAAAAGCCTTTTAAAATTGAACTTCAACATAGTATGGCAGAAGTAAAATGAAATAATGCCATTTACTTATTCACATGGATATTCTACTAATCGAATAATCACATGCAAAATCAATAACCACTTTCATAATGTTGGAATGCATAATGCTAAACTTTAATTACTTTTCAAGGCCTCGTCCCAAGACCTTGGGGCTAACTGTAACCGGAACCCAACCCGGAGTGCCTCTAATAACCGGACACCAACCCGGAGTGCCTCTAATAACCGGACACCAACCCGGAGTGCCTCTAATAACCAGACACCAACCCGGAGTGCCTCTAATAACCGGACACCAACCCGGAGGGCTTACTTTTACCAGTCCCTAACCTGGAGGGCTTACTTTTACCAGTCCCCAACCTGGAGGGCTTACTTTAACCAGTCCCCAACCTGGAACATACTTGTCCAACACATTCATATGAAGTAAAGATTGAAATATAACATACACATTTTTATTGGAACTAGCATACGAAATGTCAATACTTTCACCATAAACTATGAATGGTACAAAAATAGCACATCCATAGTCAAACATATCACAAAACTTTCAATACAATATAGAAGCTTTGTATTACAATAAATCAACTTCAAATAAGCGTAAAATCCATCAAAGGATGTTGACATAGATGAAATCAAAATTCTTTTTAAAGAAATATCTCTTTTTATTTTGAAATCATTTAAGATCCATATAAAATAAAACATTTTCTTTGAAAATATTCTTATAGCTTGTAAGGGAAGCTTCGATGATTTTATAACGGCGGAAAATAACCGCACCCGCCGTATAAGTTAAAAAAAACATTCTTACCTCAATTCTGTCGAAAAGGTTAAAAAGGACCTTGTTTTGAAAACGACGGAAAGATTCCTTTATAAACCTCTTATAAAAAGTCAAACAAGGGTATAAATGACTTTAACCCATATTCTTGTAAATAGTAAAAATGTTTTGAAATACATTTCGAAGAAACATGGATGTGGATGATAAAGAGATCCCAGTAGATTATTACATATAATACAACCTCGGATAATGAAGAGATTGTGAAATAACCCTTACCTTGTACTTTTCCTTGGTTGGGGTAGGTTAACCTCCTGTATAATAGTGAAATAATTGTTACTAAATATACAAGAATCATATACATTAATATGATATCATATATGATCTTTTAATACTGATTTGATAATAATATCTTAAAATTATCGTCGTTTCGGGTGTTAACTTACTCATTTTCTTTTATATGTTTTGTTACATAAGCCATGTTTGTAAAGGATAAGTTGTATATTATTCAAATCCAGAATGGTATCAAGTCTTTAAACATCATTTTTAAATCATCAAATGATAATTATACTTGAATGGATACGATGGAAAATGAATCTCATCGCGTTCTTGGAGACGGTAGTCCGTACGTACGCACGAGCGACAATATCATTCTTTTGATATTAAAATAATATATAAATGGATGGTATATCATATATACAGAATCATTAACATGTTATATTTATTATTTACATTAGTTACACATCATTATTATACCCATCCAAATAATAATATATTGAATAACAATTACACCACGACGTGGAGACGGTAAGCCGTACGTACGCATGTATGGTGACATGTTATTCAAAGGGTGGATAGAATACTGAATATGGTTGTACCATATTTATAATAACATCACAGTATATGTAAGATACTGGAGTTATTATTTTAGAATGGTAAGAACAATGAAATAGGAAGTGTAAGAAGAAAGGAACTTAGAAAAGGGTGGTGAAATCATTACCTCTTCTTCGGGTTCTTCCTTTTGATTTGATCAAAAGGGCTCCTTAGGTTGGCTTTCTGATCAAACTAAGGCCTCTAGGTTGTAGTGAGGGATGTTGGGAGAGTATTTGGGCAGAGTTTGGACGAACCAAAAGGCTTTTAAGGTGTGAAGAAATGATAAGGAGGAGTGCCCTTTTATAAGAGGGGTGAGGGGCACCTTTGGAAAGCTAGAAATATTAATTTATAATAAATTCATATTCGGTTTCTAATGGCTCAAAAGTTGATTATTCAAAGGTTAAGGTGGGGATAGGTCGAAAACCACTCAACCAATAGAATTTAGACAGGTTTTGGTACTTATATTAACCTTATCTTTAAGTATTAACTCTAAGTTAATTAGTTTCACTTTTACAATGTCTCTTTGTATTTTTATATAATATGGTTAATAAACTTACTATATACATCCAATCGACCTAAAAGTGGTACATTAATGATGAACCTATCATGATATAAGTCTCTTGGCCGAACCTTAGATTTTTAGGAATTTAATATCAATTAATAATATAATATTTGTTTTAAGAACTCTTTTATGTCAATTTTGACACTATTCAATAGTTGATTTTTTGTGAAACTCATAACAGATTTATTACTTAGAAAAAGGTCAATTAAATCAATCCTAATATATCATATTATCCTAGAAAATTAGTTTAATTCATTAAAAGTTTCATATTATATTTATTTGGGTATTTATAATATCAATTATTTTAATTTTTCACTATTATAGTAATTACTTCATCATCATTGTGTCATAAATAAAATAAATTATTTAATGTCTAAAAATTATAAATAAGATATAATTATGTAGGAAATATTTTTAGCTTTCTAATGAATATTTATAATCTAAAATCCAACATATATAACCCTATGTAACAATTGTTTTTCTAAAAGATATATGCTTGTGTCATTTTTGTATTCATTTTAACTTAATTAAAATAAAGTGTCATTATCACTTACAAGTGGATCCATGGGGTCCCAAAATCGACCCAAATATGACCATGGTCGACCATGTATCAACCAATAGGGTTAAGACACGTTTTAGGGAAATTTAGTATTATTATAATATTATTTTTTAACCCTTATTTACCGGTTTTACCCTTAACCATGGTAAATAAAATATTTACCGCAGTAATTATTCAAAATGTCGAAAAATAAAAGTTACCTATTTACACAATTTGAACATCCTGATTCCAAATATGGAATCCATTTTTCTAAATTCAAAACACAGAAGTGGCAGAAATTAATTTAAAATTAATTCCCGCTGTCAAAACAAAAAGCGTGTTTTTAAGAGATAATAACTATCAAAAGATTGACACTTGTTTATGTTCGGTTTAATTGTAAAATTATGTCTAATGACCAACATTATATTAAATTGTAAAAATATATTCTAAATATACTTTAAAACCACTCAAATTCATAATTTATCACTATTAATTATTTTGATTAAAAAAGTTGTTTTTAATTAAAATTTATTAATTTTCACTATTCATCAAAATATGAAAGTTATCCGAAAAGTACCAAAATTTCACCTTAGGCTAAATTCGATATTCCGAATCCAAAAATGAAGTCCATTTTGAAATATAAAATATATATATTTTCAAAAAGTAGGTATTACTATTTATAACGGCTAGTTTGATTGGTTATGGTGTGTTAGAACTCGGTGTTGCGTACAACACACGCTATCACATTATTCAAAGGGAAACGTACCGTGGAAGCTTGGGGTGTTTCATTTTAAATTTTTGATGTCCCCATTTAGTCAAAAGTTTAAAATATTGTATTTAAAAAGGTTTCACTATTAGAAGTTGATAAAAGTGAAATACTGAAAATGAATCTGTTCTTGCATTATGACTAAGAAACTCATAATAGGGATTCTAAAATTATAAGGATTATATAAAGTTCAAAATGTAGTTAATACTATTCATGACCTCTTTTAATGGTGTGATTGAACTCGGTGTTGTGTGTAGTGCAAGTTATTGAATTATTTTTAAGAAATAACACACCCTGAAATCTTGGGGTGTTACATTCTCCCCTCCTTCAATAAATTGCGTCCTCACAATTTGAAATTGTTCTTCGAAAATAAAAGGTTGAAAGTATAAAATATATTTGTGGGAAAACCCACATTGGAAATTGGGTTACTAAAATTTAGTCTTAATATGAGGAAGAGAGAAATCAAAGGGTCACCACCAAATTATGATCTCGATTAGGAGAACATTGGTGGCAACTAGAGACATATAATTGGAGGAAAAACGTAAATATTTATAGGTGGTGATTGAGGTCGTCAATCACAAACAAGTGTAAAATTGAGGTCCTTAAATTCATCAATCTATGATGATTTGAAATACCATCGGTTTAACAAAACATAGGGTATTAGGATAACACATTTTTGACGTTTCAAAATATCTTAGTTGAAATCCCACATCGAAAAATGAATTAATGAGGCCTCTATTTAAAATAAAGAGTGGAAAGTATAAAGATTACCGAAAATAACACATATTAGGGTTCCATGTAGGAAAATATGGATATGGAAGAGAAATCTAACCATCAATTATATGATGGAGAGTGGTAGAGAACATGGCTATGAAAAGGCCAACAATCCCAAAGCCATAAATTAGTGATGATTTAAGGTACCATCTAGGACAACATTTTTGTTCTAAGTTCCTTTTCTTAATGTTGAGGAATTTATTTATGAGATTGGATAAAATCATAAGGAGATATACTTACTTTATAATTAGAGTTTTGTCCATTAATAAATTTCTACCACAAACTCATCTTTCACTCGTAAAAAAATTCTATTTATACTATTCGTACAGGGTTCCAAAATAAACGAATTTATAATTCATCTACCAGATATTTTAAAAAGAGCTACATTATTTAATCCAGGACATATCTTGGGCCAGTGGTAGGTGATACACCCTTGTCGCCCTTCGGTTGCGGGTTCAAGTCTCGCAGCCTTGCCGGACGCGACGGGTTGCCGCCCGACCTCTGGGTTGTCCTTTTATGGAAATCCAAAATAAGCCAAACTAGAACTATCCAAAATAATTCTGCCCAAACTCACAGTCCAACATTTTATAAGGAAGGTAAACATAATGTAGATCCTTTTTACCCCGTAATAGCAAATGAATACCTTCATCATGTATTCTTTTAATACACTGAAACATCCTGAATTACCATATTCCTTATTGATTACATTCATGTTCCCTTATTCTATATAGAATGCTGGATATACTTCATTAATCCAAAAATGTTTTAAACCCAAACAATGATGGAATATACAAATCATTAATCAGTTCCAGGGTAGTCAAGAATATCCAATATAATTTATCCAAAACAATCACATATTATTCCAAAATCACTACCTCAGTATCAGAACTATATTATGATTTATCATTCCCTCAACCATATATTTTCCAAGAATTTATCCTGCTATTCAGTCACTTTTCATTGTTCCACACAATCTCAAGTCCTTAATGAAATAGTACTGCAGTACAATCCTTATATACTCCATGATTATTGTAGCAAGTACATTGTTGATACAACACTCAATTGACATAATCAACATAAGAACTCTAATCATTCCTCTTCATCTGTGGTAGTATCATAACTTGATTATTATCCAATAACATCATTTGCGGCATAGTCTGATGACTGGGACATAGGTTCGCGTAGTGTCCAAACTCCTTGCAAATGAAGCATTGTACATTTGAAACCACTTTCTCACCCTTGTAGTCACGTACTTTGTGCCCTTTTCCTCCACACTTATAAAAAACTCCCATTCCTTTCAGGCAAGTTCCAGGGTGTTTTTTCCACAGTTACCACATATGGGAAAATTGTTCTTTTCCCTCTTCCCTTTATCCATCTTTCTCTCTTCCATCCTTTTCTTCTCTTGCTTCCCTTCAAATCCATAGGACTCAGTAAACTCTTTACTTATCTTATCAACACATGATATTATTTCTTCATATGATGATAATACATGGGAGAATATTTCTCTTATAAATTCTAGCTTAAGACCATGAAAGATATGATCCTTCCTTCTCTTTGAATCATGTGTATTTCTGGAGTTCTCATTCCTTCTACTGGGCGCCATTTCTAATCAATGGCATAAACTAGATCAGTTTATCAATCAAAATACATAATCCCATACTTATAAAGCACTTAACATAAATTGAACTATTTATGGATATAATCCATAATCATAAGAATGTTTTCTTTGAGGAAGTATATACTCATAATCCCTTCAAAATGATTTGTAAATAAAATGAGAGTTATCCTAAGCATATCCCCCGGGAGTGTCGTAACCAAGAGTGCAGCAAGGCCCGTTGTCGTGCACCAGTTCCCGTTCGAGTCTAGCTCAAAGCGGTGTTTTTGGGTCTTACCCCTAGGTACATCTGTGCCAGAGCCGCCTCTACCTGCTCGTATCCAGACAGGGATGTATTGCTTGTAAAACTCACAAAATCTCTACAACACCAAAATTCTAGGAAGTTCTTCTATACTAATCCTCAAAGTTCATCTTAGGTCTACGTGCTCTAATCAGAGTTTATCTAAATCTAGCTTCCAAGGTTTGTACTAAACTTCCTCTGATACCAACTGTAAGGCCCCGACCCCAGTTACCCAGAGTCGGTGCATTATTACATAACATTTGCATGATCACAATAAAGATCAAATCTCGAAAGACCGATTGGTTTAGTAGCCTTGGAAACACTAGATATATTCATAAGTTTTACATTACATCATAAAATGAAAAACTACTACAACAGCATAATGTTTCCACAATCCACACTATAATCCCCTCATAATATCCCTGCAGGTCATTCATAACTTACATCTTCACTTCCTGGGAAAAATAAAACATAGAAAAGGGGTGAGCTAAAATGCCCAGTAAGGATAACAATATAGCGGAACATTCAAAATAAGCATAAACATTTAAGGCAATGAATTACTAAAACAAAAGCCTTTTAAAATTGAACTTCAACATAGTATGGCAGAAGTAAAATGAAATAATGCCATTTACTTATTCACATGGATATTCTACTAATCGAATAATAACATGCAATATCAATAACCACTTTCATAATGTTGGAATGCATAATGCTAAACTTTAATTACTTTTCAAGGCCTCGTCCCAAGACCTTGGGGCTAACTGTAACCGGAACCCAACCCGGAGTGCCTCTAATAACCGGACACCAACCCGGAGTGCCTCTAATAACCGGACACCAACCCGGAGTGCCTCTAATAACCAGACACCAACCCGGAGTGCCTCTAATAACCGGACACCAACCCGGAGGGCTTACTTTTACCAGTCCCTAACCTGGAGGGCTTACTTTTACCAGTCCCCAACCTGGAGGGCTTACTTTAACCAGTCCCCAAACTGGAACATACTTGTCCAACACATTCATATGAAGTAAAGATTGAAATATAACATAAACATTTTTATTAGAACTAGCATACGAAATGTCAATACTTTCACCATAAACTATGAATGGTATAAAAATAGCACATCCACAGTCAAACATATCACAAAACTTTCAATACAATATAGAAGCTTTGTATTACAATAAATCAACTTCAAATAAGCGTAAAATCCATCAAAGGATGTTGACATAGATGAAATCAAAATTCTTTTTAAAGAAATATCTCTTTTTATTTTGAAATCATTTAAGATCCATATAAAATAAAACATTTTATTTGAAAATATTCTTATAAGCTTGTAAGGGAAGCTTCGACGATTTTATAACGGCGGAAAATAACCGCACCCGCCGTATAAGTTAAAAAAAACATTCTTACCTCAATTCTGTCGAAAAGGTTAAAAAGGACCTTGTTTTGAAAACGACGGAAAGATTCCTTTATAAACCTCTTATAAAAAGTCAAACAAGGGTATAAATGACTTTAACCCATATTCTTGTAAATAGTAAAAATGTTTTGAAATACATTTCGAAGAAACATGGATGTGGATGATAAAGAGATCCCAGTAGATTATTACGTATAATACAACCTCGGATAATGAAGAGATTGTGAAATAACCCTTACCTTGTACTTTTCCTTGGTTGGGGTAGGTTAACCTCCTGTATAATAGTGAAATAATTGTTACTAAATATACAAGAATCATATACATTAATATGATATCATATATGATCTTTTAATACTGATTTGATAATAATATCTTAAAATTATCGTCGTTTCGGGTCTTAACTTACTCATTTTCTTTTATATGTTTTGTTACATAAGCCATGTTTGTAAAGGATAAGTTGTATATTATTCAAATCCAGAATGGTATCAAGTCTTTAAACATCATTTTTAAATCATCAAATGATAATTATACTTGAATGGATACGATGGAAAATGAATCTCATCGCGTTCGTGGAGACGGTAGTCCGTACGTACGCACGAGCGACAATATCATTCTTTTGATATTAAAATAATATATAAATGGATGGTATATCATATATACAGAATCATTAACATGTTATATTTATTATTTACATGAGTTACACATCATTATTATACCCATCCAAATAATAATATATTGAATAACAATTACACCACGACGTGGAGACGGTAAGCCGTACGTACGCATGTATGGTGACATGTTATTCAAAGGGTGGATAGAATACTGAATATGGTTGTACCATATTAATAATAACATCACAGTATATGTAAGATACTGGAGTTATTATTTTAGAATGGTAAGAACAATGAAAGAGGAAGTGTAAGAAGAAAGGAACTTAGAAAAGGGTGGTGAAATCATTACCTCTTCTTCGGGTTCTTCCTTTTGATTTGATCAAAAGGGCTCCTTAGGTTGGCTTTATGATCAAACTAAGGCCTCTAGGTTGTAGTGAGGGATGTTGGGAGAGTATTTGGGCAGAGTTTGGACGAACCAAAAGGCTTTTAAGGTGTGAAGAAATGAGAAGGAGGAGTGCCCTTTTATAAGAGGGGTGAGGGGAACCTTTGGAAAGCTAGAAATATTAATTTATAATAAATTCATATTCGGTTTCTAATGGCTCCAAAGTTGATTATTCAAAGGTTAAGGTGGGGATAGGTCGAAAAACACTCAACCAATAGAATTTAGACAGGTTTGGGTACTTATATTAACCTTATCTTTAAGTATTAACTCTAAGTTAATTAGTTTCACTTTTACAATGTCTCTTTGTATTTTTATATAATATGGTTAATAAACTTACTATATACATCCAAGAGACCTCCAAGTGGTACATTAATGATGAACCTATCATGATATAAGTCTCTTGGCTGAACCTTAGATTTTTAGGAATTTAATATCAATTAATAATATAATATTTGTTTTAAGAACTCTTTTATGTCAATTTTGACACTATTCAATAGTTGATTTTTGTGAAACTCATAACAGATTGATTACTTAGAAAAAGGTCAATTAAATCAATCCTAATATATCATATTATCCTAGAAAATTAGTTTAATTCATTAAAAGTTTCATATTATATTTATTTGGGTATTTATAATATCAATTATTTTAATTTTTCACTATTATAGTAATTACTTAATCATCATTGTGTCATAAATAAAATAAATTATTTAATGTCTAAAAATTATAAATAAGATATCATTATGTAGGAAATATTTTTATCTTTCTAATGAATATTTATAATCTAAAATCCAACATATATAACCCTATGTAACAATTGTTTTTCTAAAAGATATATGCTTGTGTCATTTTTGTATTCATTTTAACTTAATTAAAATAAAGTGTCATTATCACTTACAAGTGGATCCATGGGGTCCCAAAATCGACCCAAAGATGCCCATGGTCGACCATGTATCAACCAATAGGGTTAAGACACGTTTTAATGTAATTTAGTATTATTATAATATTATTTTTTAACCCTTATTTACCGGTTTTACCCTTAACCATGGTAAATAAAATATTTACCGCAGTAATTATTCAAAATGTCTAAAAATAAAAGTTACCTATTTACACAATTTGAACATCCTGATTCCAAATATGGAATCCATTTTTCTAAATTCAAAACACAGAAGTGGCAGAAATTAATTTAAAATTAATTCCCGCTGTCAAAACAAAAAGCGTGTTTTTAAGAGATAATAACTATCAAAAGATTGACACTTGTTTATGTTCGGTTTAATTGTAAAATTATGTCTAATGACCAACATTATATTAAATTGTAAAAATATATTCTAAATATACTTTAAAACCACTCAAATTCATAATTTATCACTATTAATTATTTTGATTAAAAAAGTTGTTTTTAATTAAAATTTATTAATTTTCACTATTCATCAAAATATGAAAGTTATCCGAAAAGTACCAAATTTTCACCTTAGGCTAAATTTGATATTCCGAATCCAAAAATGAAGTCCATTTTGAAATATAAAATATATATATTTTCAAAAAGTAGGTATTACTATTTATAACGGCTAGTTTGATTGGTTATGGTGTGTTAGAACTCGGTGTTGCGTACAACACACGCTATCACATTATTCAAAGGGAAACGTACCGTGGAAGCTTGGGGTGTTTCATTTTAAATTTTTGATGTCCCCATTTAGTCAAAAGATTAAAATATTGTATTTAAAAAGGTTTCACTATTAGAAGTTGATAAAAGTAAAATATTGAAAATGAATCTGTTCTTGCATTATGACTAAGAAACTCATAATAGGGATTCTAAAATTATAAGGATTATATAAAGTTCAAAATGTAGTTAATACTATTCATGACCTCTTTTAATGGTGTGATTGAACTCGGTGTTGTGTGTAGTGCAAGTTATTGAATTATTTTTAAGAAATAACACACTCTGAAATCCTGGGGTGTTACATTCTCCCCTCCTTCAATAAATTGCGTCCTCACAATTTGAAATTGTTCTTCGAAAATAAAAGGTTGAAAGTATAAAATATATTTGTGGGAAAACCCACATTGGAAATTGGGTTACTAAAATTTAGTCTTAATATGAGGAAGAGAGAAATCAAAGGGTCACCACCAAATTATGATCTCGATTAGGAGAACATTGGTGGCAACTAGAGACATATAATTGGAGGAAAAACGTAAATATTTATAGGTGGTGATTGAGGTCGTCAATCACAAACAAGTATAAAATTGAGGTCCTTAAATTCATCAATCTATGATGATTTGAAATACCACCGGTTTAACAAAACATAGGGTATTAGGATAACACATTTTTGATGTTTCAAAATATCTTAGTTGAAATCCCACATCGAAAAATGAATTAATGAGGCCTCTATTTAAAATAAAGAGTGGAAAGTATAAAGATTACCGAAAATAACACATATTAGGGTTCCATGTAGGAAAATATGGATATGGAAGAGAAATCTAACCATCAATTATATGATGGAGAGTGGTAGAGAACATGGCTATGAAAAGGCCAACAATCCCAAAGCCATAAATTAGTGATGATTTGAGGTACCATCTAGGACAACATTTTTGTTCTAAGTTCCTTTTCTTAATGTTGAGGAATTTATTTATGAGATTGGATAAAATCATAAGGAGATATACTTACTTTATAATTAGAGTTTTGTCCATTAATAAATTTCTACCACAAACTCATCTTTCACTCGTAAAAAAATTCTATTTATACTATTCGTACAGGGTTCCAAAATAAACGAATTTATAATTCATCTACCAGATATTTTAAAAAGAGCTACATTATTTAATCCAGGACATATGTTGGGCCAGTGGTAGGTGATACACCCTTGTCGCCCTTCGGTTGCGGGTTCAAGTCTCGCAGCCTTGCCGGATGCGACGGGTTGCCGCCCGACCTCTAGGTTGTCCTTTTATGGAAATCCAAAATAAGCCAAACTAGAACTATCCAAAATAATTCTGCCCAAACTCACAGTCCAACATTTTATAAGGAAGGTAAACATAATGTAGATCCTTTTTACCCCGTAATAGCAAATGAATACCTTCATCATGTATTCTTTTAATACACTGAAACATCCTGAATTACCATATTCCTTATTGATTACATTCATGCTCCCTTATTCTATATAGAATGCTGGATATACTTCATTAATCCAAAAATGTTTTAAACCCAAACAATGATGGAATATACAAATCATTAATCAGTTCCAGGGTAGTCAAGAATATCCAATATAATTTATCCAAAACAATCACATATTATTCCAAAATCACTACCTCAGTATCAGAACTATATTATGATTTATCATTCCCTCAACCATATATTTTCCAAGAATTTATCCTGCTATTGAGTCACTTTTCATTGTTCCACACAATCTCAAGTCCTTAATGAAATAGTACTGCAGTACAATCCTTATATACTCCATGATTATTGTAGCAAGTACATTGTTGATACAACACTCAATTGACATAATCAACATAAGAACTCTAATCATTCCTCTTCATCTGTGGTAGTATCATAACATGATTATTATCCAATAACATCATTTGCGGCATAGTCTGATGACTGGGACATAGGTTCGCGTAGTGTCCAAACTCCTTGCAAATGAAGCATTGTACATTTGAAACCACTTTCTCACCCTTGCAGTCACGTACTTTGTGCCCTTTTCCTCCACACTTATAACAAACTCCCATTCCTTTCAGGCAAGTTCCAGGGTGTTTCTTTCCACAGTTACCACATATGGGAAAATTATTCTTTTCCCTCTTCCCTTTATCCATCTTTCTCTCTTCCATCCTTTTCTTCTCTTGCTTCCCTTCAAATCCATAGGACTCAGTAAACTCTTTACTTATCTTATCAACACATGATATTATTTCTTCATATGATGATAATACATGGGAGAATATTTCTCTTATAAATTCTATCTTAAGACCATGAACGATATGATCCTTCCTTCTCTTTGAATCATGTGTATTTCTGGAGTTCTCATTCCTTCTACTGGGCGCCATTTCTAAACAATGGCATAAACTAGATCAGTTTAACAATCAAAATACATAATCCCATACTTATAAAGCACTTAACATAAATTGAACTATTTATGGATATAATCCATAATCATAAGAATGTTTTCTTTGAGGAAGTATATACTCATAATCCCTTCAAAATGATTTGTAAAGAAAATGAGAGTTATCCTAAGCATATCCCCCGGGAGTGTCGTAACCAAGAGTGCAGCAAGGCCCGTTGTCGTGCACCAGTTCCCGTTCGAGTCTAGCTCAAAGCGGTGTTTTTGGGTCTTACCCCTAGGTACATCTGTGCCAGAGCCGCCTCTACCTGCTCGTATCTAGACAGGGATGTATTTCTTGTAAAACTCACAAAATCTCTACAACACCAAAATTCTAGGAAGTTCTTCTATACTAATCCTCAAAGTTCATCTTAGGTCTACGTGCTCTAATCAGAGTTTATCTAAATCTAGCTTCCAAGGTTTGTACTAAACTTCCTCTGATACTAACTGTAACGCCCCGACCCCAGTTACCCAGAGTCGGTGCATTATTACATAACATTGGCATGATCACAATAAAGATCAAATCTCGAAAGACCGATTGGTTTAGTAGCCTTGGAAACACTAGATATATTCATAATTTTTACATTACATCATAAAATGAAAAACTACTACAACAACATAATGTTTCCACAATCCACACTATAATCCCCTCATAATATCCCTGCAGGTCATTCATAACTTACATCTTCACTTCCTGGGAAAAATAAAACATAGAAAAGGGGTGAGCTAAAATGCCCAGTAAGGATAACAATATAGCGGAACATTCAAAATAAGCATAAACATTTAAGGCAATGAATTACTAAAACAAAAGCCTTTTAAAATTGAACTTCAACATAGTATGGCAGAAGTAAAATGAAATAATGCCATTTACTTATTCACATGGATATTCTACTAATCGAATAATCACATGCAATATCAATAACCACTTTCATAATGTTGGAATGCATAATGCTAAACTTTAATTACTTTTCAAGGCCTCGTCCCAAGACCTTGGGGCTAACTGTAACCGGAACCCAACCCGGAGTGCCTCTAATAACCGGACACCAACCCGGAGTGCCTCTAATAACCGGACACCAACCCGGAGTGCCTCTAATAACCAGACACCAACCCGGAGTGCCTCTAATAACCGGACACCAACCCGGAGGGCTTACTTTTACCAGTCCCTAACCTGGAGGGCTTACTTTTACCAGTCCCCAACCTGGAGGGCTTACTTTAACCAGTCCCCAAACTGGAACATACTTGTCCAACACATTCATATGAAGTAAAGATTGAAATATAACATAAACATTTTTATTGGAACTAGCATACAAAATGTCAATACTTTCACCATAAACTATGAATGGTATAAAAATAGCACATCCACAGTCAAACATATCACAAAACTTTCAATACAATATAGAAGCTTTGTATTACAATAAATCAACTTCAAATAAGCGTAAAATCCATCAAAGGATGTTGACATAGATGAAATCAAAATTCTTTTTAAAGAAATATCTCTTTTTATTTTGAAATCATTTAAGATCCATATAAAATAAAACATTTTCTTTGAAAATATTCTTATAAGCTTGTAAGGGAAGCTTCGACGATTTTATAACGGCGGAAAATAACCGCACCCGCCGTATAAGTTAAAAAAAACATTCTTACCTCAATTCTGTCGAAAAGGTTAAAAAGGACCTTGTTTTGAAAACGACGGAAAGATTCCTTTATAAACCTCTTATAAAAAGTCAAACAAGGGTATAAATGACTTTAACCCATATTCTTGTAAATAGTAAAAATGTTTTGAAATACATTTCGAAGAAACATGGATGTGGATGATAAAGAGATCCCAGTAGATTATTACGTATAATACAACCTCGGATAATGAAGAGATTGTGAAATAACCCTTACCTTGTACTTTTCCTTGGTTGGGGTAGGTTAACCTCCTGTATAATAGTGAAATAATTGTTACTAAATTATACAAGAATCATATACATTAATATGATATCATATATGATCTTTTAATACTGATTTGATAATAATATCTTAAAATTATCGTCGTTTCGGGTGTTAACTTACTCATTTTCTTTTATATGTTTTGTTACATAAGCCATGTTTGTAAAGGATAAGTTGTATATTATTCAAATCCAGAATGGTATCAAGTCTTTAAACATCATTTTTAAATCATCAAATGATAATTATACTTGAATGGATACGATGGAAAATGAATCTCATCGCGTTCGTGGAGACGGTAGTCCGTACGTACGCACGAGCGACAATATCATTCTTTTGATATTAAAATAATATATAAATGGATGGTATATCATATATACAGAATCATTAACATGTTATATTTATTATTTACATGAGTTACACATCATTATTATACCCATCCAAATAATAATATATTGAATAACAATTACACCACGACGTGGAGACGGTAAGCCGTACGTACGCATGTATGGTGACATGTTATTCAAAGGGTGGATAGAATACTGAATATGGTTGTACCATATTTATAATAACATCACAGTATATGTAATATACTGGAGTTATTATTTTAGAATGGTAAGAACAATGAAAGAGGAAGTGTAAGAAGAAAGGAACTTAGAAAAGGGTGGTGAAATCATTACCTCTTCTTCGGGTTCTTCCTTTTGATTTGATCAAAAGGGCTCCTTAGGTTGGCTTTCTGATAAAACTAAGGCCTCTAGGTTGTAGTGAGGGATGTTGGGAGAGTATTTGGGCAGAGTTTGGACGAACCAAAAGGCTTTTAAGGTGTGAAGAAATGAGAAGGAGGAGTGCCCTTTTATAAGAGGGGTGAGGGGCACCTTTGGAAAGCTAGAAATATTAATTTATAATAAATTCATATTAGGTTTCTAATGGCTCCAAAGTTGATTATTCAAAGGTTAAGGTGGGTATAGGTCGAAAACCACTCATCCAATAGAATTTAGACAGGTTTGGGTACTTATATTAACCTTATCTTTAAGTATTAACTCTAAGTTAATTAGTTTCACTTTTACAATGTCTCTTTGTATTTTTATATAATATGGTTAATAAACTTACTATATACATCCATGCGACCTCCAAGTGGTACATTAATGATGAACCTATCATGATATAAGTCTCTTGGCCGAACCTTAGATTTTTAGGAATTTAATATCAATTAATAATATAATATTTGTTTTAAGAACTCTTTTATGTCAATTTTGACACTATTCAATAGTTGATTTTTGTGAAACTCATAACAGATTGATTACTTAGAAAAAGGTCAATTAAATCAATCCTAATATATCATATTATCCTATAAAATTAGTTTAATTCATTAAAAGTTTCATATTATATTTATTTGGGTATTTATAATATCAATTATTTTAATTTTTCACTATTATAGTAATTACTTCATCATCATTGTGTCATAAATAAAATAAATTATTTAATGTCTAAAAATTATAAATAAGATATAATTATGTAGGAAATATTTTTAGCTTTCTAATGAATATTTATAATCTAAAATCCAACATATATAACCCTATGTAACAATTGTTTTTCTAAAAGATATATGCTTGTGTCATTTTTGTATTCATTTTAACTTAATTAAAATAAAGTGTCATTATCACTTACAAGTGGATCCATGGGGTCCCAAAATCGACCCAAAGATGCCCATGGTCGACCATGTATCAACCAATAGGGTTAAGACACGTTTTAGGGTAATTTAGTATTATTATAATATTATTTTTTAACCCTTATTTACCGGTTTTACCCTTAACCATGGTAAATAAAATATTTACCGCAGTAATTATTCAAAATGTCTAAAAATAAAAGTTACCTATTTACACAATTTGAACATCCTGATTCCAAATATGGAATCCATTTTTCTAAATTCAAAACACAGAAGTGGCAGAAATTAATTTAAAATTAATTCCCGCTGTCAAAACAAAAAGCGTGTTTTTAAGAGATAATAACTATCAAAAGATTGACACTTGTTTATGTTCGGTTTAATTGTAAAATTATTTCTAATGACCAACATTATATTAAATTGTAAAAATATATTCTAAATATACTTTAAAACCACTCAAATTCATAATTTATCACTATTAATTATTTTGATTAAAAAAGTTGTTTTTAATTAAAATTTATTAATTTTCACTATTCATCAAAATATGAAAGTTATCCGAAAAGTACCAAAATTTCACCTTAGGCTAAATTCGATATTCCGAATCCAAAAATGAAGTCCATTTTGAAATATAAAATATATATATTTTCAAAAAGTAGGTATTACTATTTATAACGGCTAGTTTGATTGGTTATGGTGTGTTAGAACTCGGTGTTGCGTACAACACACGCTATCACATTATTCAAAGGGAAACGTACCGTGGAAGCTTGGGGTGTTTCATTTTAAATTTTTGATGTCCCCATTTAGTCAAAAGTTTAAAATATTGTATTTAAAAAGGTTTCACTATTAGAAGTTGATAAAAGTGAAATACTGAAAATGAATCTGTTCTTGCATTATGACTAAGAAACTCATAATAGGGATTCTAAAATTATAAGGATTATATAAAGTTCAAAATGTAGTTAATACTATTCATGACCTCTTTTAATGGTGTGATTGAACTCGGTGTTGCGTGTAGTGCAAGTTATTGAATTATTTTTAAGAAATAACACACTCTGAAATCCTGGGGTGTTACAATCATATTGCATTCAATCAAACATTCACACCATACCCATTTTTTGGATTCAAAACATAAAAGAAAATACCAATTACAAAGTTCAAAAATACATGATAGTTAAAGGAGAATTTTTTGTTGTCATGTTGGTCATACCAAAAAACAATAAGATTCATTAAATTATTGGGATTACAATTGTTCATCCATTGTTACTCACTAATAGTCACACCACATTTACAAATAATTCAAGGAGGGAGAACTAACTCCCCCAAATCACTATCATCAACTCCCCATTTCATATTAAATAAGATCAAAAATTCCTTATTTTAATAAAACTCTTTTCTATTTCATATCCAAAAGAATTTATGAATTTATTTGAAACATGATATCATTAGAATAATGATCCAATGCAATCTTTATTTTAATGAACACCCACGAAAAAATGATGAGTGGGACAAACCTAATTCAGAATGTCTTTAAAAACATACTGAATAACAAAAATTATTATGAAAACTTACATTTTGATCACTCTTACATTCACCACCAACCGATGAAATGAATTATCAAATATTCACAATCTCTCTACCTAATATCTTCAGGAATCACCTTTGAAATGACATCACAAGTCGCAGACCATCTCCCTGATGCACCATTTAAAACCAGCATTATTGAATTCCAATAGAGGTATACCGTTAATGTTTCCATTATATAGTTAAAATTTATCCTAAAAAAATCTTGTTTGTGTCCCTAGATTCCAAACATATCCTCAGTGCAGTCCTTATACTTATGCACTTCCTTAGTGAACCATAATTACTAGGAGCTACTGATACAATCTCTCTATTATTGACCACATAAAATTTTATTTTTCTTATTTTGAATATATATATATATTAAATGATTATGTGATAATAGAGTTTTATTTAGGAAAATAATATAAAAATACATTTAAAAACAGATATTACGGTTCAATAATTAATTATCTCCCACACATGGACTCCCTTTGTGGTCTGCCCACTACAAAACTACCTCTTGAACCATACATTATCTCATGATCAGAACATTATTAATACCATGTGGTCAAAAGAGATTGTTCCACCTAATATCATCTCTACCAGTATTTTTACATCCTTAATAGTCGACATACTTTCTTTACAGTCATACCATCAAAAAACCTTCTTTTTATGCTACATGCATTATTCATATAGGAATTTTACTCTCACCATCCTCTTACAAATGACTACCTACAAGATATTATACCACGGCCTTTACAAATATTCAACATATATTCCATGTGATTAACATAACTACAACATAGAAAACATTGTTATCCCAGAATGTTCCGCATTAAGAAAATTAGAAACCACTGGGAAATAGTGGCATAAAAAAGTCTTTGAGGATTTTTTAGTAAATAAACTATATTCCATCTTGTACAAACTCCATGATAAACCCAAAACTGAATGATAATTGACACAATTTACTATCAAACACGATCTAACATCACCTAGTTTCTATCATTATTCACCTTATTATTTTTTAGTAATTCCAAATGAAATTTAGATATATACACATGATTGAAACCTTCCCAATGTTAGTTGAATAATGATTCGATAACTCTAATTCATTGTGATAAATTATCACTATATAATATAGATTATAGATAGAGGATTTAATGGATAATATACATTTATCTTTTATAACTCCCTTAAAAATTATACATTTCCCCATGGATCATATCTACATATGCCTTTACAATAATAAACCCCCCAGATGAGAGATTGAAGATACAATATTAATTTTAGAAAATCTTAACCACCATTGATGATAAACCCTAATAGATAGAGAACATTCTAATTATGTAAAAACAAGTAAACAAATATATACAACGGGGAAAGGGGGTGTTCCGAACCTCTCCAAGTATAGGGTTTTGGTTTCCAAGGTTAACCAATTTTTACAAATGATTTGAGTGTCCAATAATTTATTAAATATATCTTAGACTAGTTAATTTTTGATTACATACTATATTTTTACCATTCCATGTCCAATTATTTCAATTATAGTGTTATTTTAGATATCTATATGTTTTAATAGGAGTGATGAGTGTGATTCTTCATGAGCTTAATCACACTCATATTATCAAAATTATTCACCATTGGCTGTTTCAATTAGTCACCAATGTCTTACAACTATAATTTTATCCATATGAGATGAGTACAATGATTGGTAACTAAGATATATTATTCTACTACTATAATTAGTGATATGATTTCATACTTGTTACATTCCATTCCACACATTTTATTTTTATAAAAAAGAACCAATATTGTTGTAATTATAAACCACCATATCACATACCGATTCTACTGAAGAAAATACATATAACTCTAAATATTCAATTGTATAAAATAATCAATAATTGAGAGTAAATATCAATTATATACTATTTCACTTTAATATGTTGATATTATCTTCCTTTATTTTATTCCATAAGTGGAAAGCTATTATAGTTCAAAAAATGATGTCTAGTTGTGTTGAAGTTGGACAAAACATAATTCCAATAATTATTTGTTACATGGATTAAACCACGTATAACCAAACCACATGATTTATAATATTGGTTCTAATGAAAATTATATTTTAAATTAGTTTATAGTCATATATAAAGAATTTATCTTGTAGAGATCTTGTGGAAATTATCTTATAAATGAAGGTATATTTTTCCTTCTAACCCACTTATATCCGTAAGAAATATTAAATCTCACCCATCAATGGAATATAAAATTATAATATATTTAATTTAGAAAAATTATTCTATTATTTTAAATTAACTTCATAAGAAAATATTTTCTCTAACAAAACCAATCCCATGACTTTATATTCTTTGGATGAGTTCACATAAAAATTTTGGTTGACACTACCTCCTTTCAAATATTAGTTTTTTAGTTTAGAATCTATTCATTTATATCATATTTGAGTAGATTGTTTTAAACCATAAATATACTTTCTCAACCTACAAACCATTGTATCATAATCTAAAATTGTGACATACCATGGATTCATAATATAAACATTCTCATAAATAAATCATTGAAAAATCGTGTTTTTAAATACATTTGATTCATATACAAACGTCAATGAAATGCTATGGAGATGAATATTCTGATAGGCTCATGTGAATAAACTAGATAAAATGTCTCATTAATATTAAAACCATCAATTTAATCATACACTTTACAAACTATTAATTTTTTGTCAAGAATTACATTCCCATTTTGAAATTTGTTCTTCATTATACACATAATGCTTCTAAAATTTTGATTTTATTGATTATTTGAAAGAACAAACATAATATTATTATATATTTGGTCAAAAAATAATTCTTGGATTTAAAAAATGATTAAAATTTTTCATCCCCTCAGATGATTATGGATGGACCATTGAAAGCATAGTAGGATGCCCGAAACAATATTTTATTCTTATTTCTATAGAAGTATCAATGACTTTTATAATGATAATTAGATCAACTATTACTGTCATATTTATCCTATGAGTGGTGTGATAAATTTATTCATCAATAACTAATTCTATGAATGTAGGCTCATAATATTCATCATTCAGAGAACCTTGTGCATTAGGTGTCACTAATTAAAAATTCTTATTTTCTCCATTTTTATTTTCTTATGTGTATTATCGTTTATAAATAAAAATATAATTTTAGTTTCAATAGATCATTTAATATTTTTTCTAAATTATATTAACATTATTTATTATCATAATTTACTTTTTCTTTTTTCATATCAATTATATACTTAGAGAATGATAATCATAAATTTTAATAATGATTTTGGTAAAATAGATATTTTTTATTTTGGTGAAGGAAAATTTTATACCAGTTGGTAGAAAATAATACTGGGTCTAGGGAGACTCCTTCCGCCCATTATTAGTGTAATTGGTGATTCCTTAACTAAATAATTTTTTATCTGTGATATAGTATGGTGGAAAATATGTCTATTAGGTGATTATGAATATAATCAGTAGTAAGTAACCGTAGTTTGATATAACATTGTAAAATTAGTTCTCCTTGAATTTAATTTTCATGTCATTATATATGGGTGTGGAATTGCTATAAATTTGAGTGTATTGAATTTATAATAAGTTGAATAGGTTTATTTAAATGTGAAAAAATTGTAAAAATATCCCCACTGATTCAATCCCTCTTTTTAAATGGTGTTACTCACCTACAAAATTAAATTGTTATAAGAGTATGGTAACCTAAATATATCTTTTTTATAAATAATAGATAATATAAATTCATCTAACATTAGAGGATTCTATACTATTTGTGGATAAAACATTAATGGATAGTTGAATAATATTACAACCTCTCTTCTTTCACTATTACTAAAATTGGTAGTTGAAACAACTATTGGATTTCCACCAATAAAAAGGGATAAAATAATGAATTTTGATGATAAAAGTAATTTATTATATGATTTTAAGGATCAAATTTCTATTAATATATCTCATTTGGATAGAATATACCCATATGAAGTTGATTTTTGAATATATAATGGGATTCGAGATATTCATGAAAAATATTTTTGAAGAAAACATTTAATTGATGTAAGAGAAAAATAAATAATAGAGATAAAAATTTCACGATATGAAAATTAATGTGGAAGATGAAATTAATGAGTATATAAAATGGGAAAATTAAATAGCTAGTAACATCAGATATTTTAGAGAAACATTGTTACATATAATTTTAAAATATTTATGTGAAATTTTCCTTATTTATGCTATTCAAATGTCCATACAATTAAATATAGGGAAGTTATTTCTCTAGATGAGCTTATGAAAATTCTCATTACCTATATTGTGATGAAATATATGATCTTTAAAAAGAATTATATGAATGCAATTTATTTTTTATTAATGATTTTATTGAATTTTTAAATTTAAGAAGAGTTATCCAATATATATATAATATGAATCTATGGATTATTAATAATATTCCTGAGTGTGTTATTTTTTCAATAATTGTTTTGGAAAATGTAATGGAAGGTAAAAAGAAATACTTAAGCTAAAATATTTTCAATATATCTAAATAGTTTTATTTTCCTTTGACATCCAAGAAAATAAAAAGGTCATATTTTATAATGACAAAGGAATGAATAGTACAATGATGAATAAGTTGGGTAATGAATATAAAATTTTAAAAAAATCTTGGGAGATGAAAAAGACGGTATTATATAAGAAGTAAAGGTATTATTTCTAATTAAATAAAAAACTAACCAACTAAAATAATTAATTTGTTTAATTTATTCTTGAAAAAAAGATAAATTGCATAGCTCATGTTGTGAATCATGAAGAAACATCTAGTTCTAAAAAATAGGAGAAGGTGGAGAATCATATAGAGAATATATTTTGAGATCATAAAATGATGAGATTCATAATTAAAATTCAAAACATTAAAGAGAAGAAAAAATTATTAATAAAGAATTTTTTTTAAAAATCATGAATATTGTATAAATAATATTAAATAACTCAATTAAAATTTTATTTTGAAAAAAAATATGTCAGAAGTTAATAGAGTGAAACATTCGATGAAGGTAGAATAATATGGAAATACAAAATTAAGATTTTACAATGATAACAAATATTTAAATATGATGAATGAAAATTTAAATGAAATGGACATTGAAAACCAATGATAAAGAACTTTTAAATAATCCAAATAAATAAAAATCATTTCAAAGAGACTATAAAATTCAAGTGTTTTTAATTTTTATTTAACTTAATATTTAGGTTTAGATAAAATAAAGGGGAATACATGGATTTATTAGTATAGTGAAATTCTTACATCCCTTAAAAATTTAAAAAAATATATTATAACATCGAGGGGAATAATATTCCATATAAAAGGAAGAATAAAATAAAAAAAATTAGGAACCTTAATTGAAATATTTCAATCCAAAAAATATCATAATATATGAACTTGATTCAAATGATATTATCTGTATTCTAGAGAATTTTGGAATTAAACATATAATTATTGGTTCAACATGTCTCATCCTTGGGAAAGGTAAGAGTCAAGTAGGAGAAACACTAGAATGATGGGAAATTATATGAATAAAAAAATGTATAATTATAAAAATGATGATTATGAGGCATTTATTTAATTTAAATGGTCTAAAATTCAAAAAGGTGTAAATTTATTTATGAGATATATGGTATGTTTTATCAATATATTCACCATTTGTAAGAATATATGACTACTATACCAAGACATTTTTTTAATAGTGAATAAAATGGAACTTGAAAGTTACATAGTAATGAAAATTCATTATTTTTTGTTGTTGTACTAAAAGTAATAAAAAAGAGGAAACCATGGATTCTTGATACTAGATTTTATTCTTGTAGTTTAGTGGATATAAAAATATTTAAAAAATGAGAACATGATGGTGGAGTCGTTACTTTTGGGGAATAATATTCTCTAAAAATTAATTGATTTGGGAAAGGTATAACAAAATACCATAAAGTGATATCATGAGATGTTGCATATATTGATGGATGTAAAAATTATTTTTGAGTATTAAAGAACAATAATATTATGGGAAAGAAGTTCATCATTATAAAAGATTTTTTTATCTTCAAATGGTCAATAGATGAATAAATTTTCACTAAGGGTGATAGGGTATGAAGAGATATATTATAAATTGGAGATCTTATGAACTCAAAGTATCATTTCACTAAGTATAAGAAATAGTTGAAGAAAAAAACACAAAGACATCTTGGATAATGAAATTTTAAAAAAATATCAATGAATGAAGTGTTGAAATAATTTTCTAAAGAAATTAATTAAATGGAGGTTATTTGTGAAACATGTGAAAAATGAAGAACGGTAAAAAAGGAATCAGAAGAGAGATGTTTAGTCAAATAAACCTCTTAAACGTATTTACGATGATATTTTTGGTCCAGTGAGTTATAATTCCACTAAACATGATATATATTCTATTACCTTTGTAGAGACCCGAAGCTTGTTGTACATGTACATTACATTACTTTTGCGAAATACTTAGTACATAACAAAAACACACACACAAGGATCGTAATAGTTTAGTGTCTTTGGAAACTCGGAACGTAATCTTCTAATCGTGGTGAAAGATCTTCAATATCTCCCATAAAGATCTTCCCTTTTTTTTACCTAAAACATTTATTTATATACTGGGGAAAAGAAAACATAAAAGGGTGAGCTCAAATGCTCAGTAAGGGTAAACAAAAGAAAAATCAATCACATCATATTCATAAGAACATAACTTTTGGAAATCTTAACCTGAAAAAGAGAGAATAATTTCATAACATGGGATAAATCATAGTAGTGAAATGTAATCACAATAATCATAACTTAAAACATGAATATTTTTGGAATTCACACATAATCATAGAGAATCATTTCTTGTTAGTCAAGACTCATTGCCAAGACTATCATAGTGGACAAAGTCCCTTTCTGAATCGAGTCACCCTCGTTTCAGTCATGTTTCACTGAACCGGTATAACCTACCATTCCAGCCATTTCTATCTCATGAGATATAAAATCTTTACCCAATGCATTGGAGGGAGATATAGGTCCCACCCATCTTATAATTAATCCTTTCTTATGTGTGCCACATAATCATAAATCATACATCATCACATAACACATGTAACAAAAATGGGATTCTTGAAACATCATGACATCATGAAAAATAATTCCCTCAAAACATAATCAAATCAATTTAATAATAGGGATAAAACAGAAACCTTTATTATCTTAGATGGAAAATAATTTTGATAAAACACTTGAAATCCATTATTGAGGAAAATATCCTTTCTTCTTCAAAAACATTTTCCTTTCTTAACATGTCTTACAATTTTCAACTAAAATAAGTTTAATAAAAATAAACTTGAAAACATGTAAAGGAAGCTTCTTGGAGATAATGTTTTAAAAATCCATTCATGCCGTATAAGTTAAAAAAACATTCTTCTCATACTTTTGTCGGAAAATTCAAAAAATACCTCGTACGAAAAACGACAAAAGATTCCTTTCATATCTTTTACTAAAAACTCACCGAAGGGTAAAATTGAATTTAAACAATTGTAGGTGGATGGAAATAATATTACATATTGATGAAACATGGATGTGGATGATAAAATACACCCCAGTAAATACCGAAGTATAAGCAATCTTGGATAAAAATGAGATTGTGATATTTCCCTTACCTTAGGTCCGATTTGCTTCGTATGTGTCCGAAACTCCTGTATAATGATTTAAATAATGTCATTGACTTATTACAGAATCATATTCATTGTTATGATATCATATATGGTTCACTTATGACATTATATTACCCGTTCTTTTGTAAATTCCATGTTAAAGAAGCGTTTTGGGTAAAATCGTTTCATTTATCGTAGGTGTTTTGACTTGTTGTTATTGACATCATTATTATTTATATCATGATTTAATTACTTCCAGAATATAAAATATGATTTATATATCATATATATTCAGTATATATATATATATATATAATAGATAGATAAATAAAATGAAAAACACCGTTCATGGAGACGGTAGTCCGTACGTACGCATGAACGTTGTTTTCCTTTCCTTATTGTCTTGAAATGGAAGTAAGTAGATGACATACATATATATATATACATAAATCCAGTAGCTTTATAATGTCATATATTTCATTATTATTTCTTATATATACTTTATAATCATTCTTAAATGGTTAACATGGAGAATGAATCTCATCTCGTCGTGGAGACGGTAGTTCGTACGTACGCACGAGCGATGATATAATTTCCATAAATATTGAATTGAATTGGAGTGGATTATACAATATATCAGAATCAATATGATGTTGTAATAACTATGTATAGTTATTCTTTACACCATTATACCCATCCATGTAAGGTGGTGGTGGAAAATAGATTACACCACGGCGTGGAGACGGTATTCCGTACGTACGCACGCGCGGTGATTTCTTTTTCCGTAGGATGGATAGATGGTGAAATATGGTTTTTTTCATACTTATAATAACATATCAGTATATGAGTGATACTGATGTTATTACTTCATAATGAAACAAACTAAGAAGAAGAAGTGGAAGAAGAAATAAAGATGAAAGAATTGGTAATGGTAATTACCTCTTCTTTGAAGCGCCTCTTTGAGACCTCCTCTTAGGGCACTAAAATTGGTCTTTGAGGAAGACCAGAACCTCTAGGATGTTTCTAGGGAAGTGGAGAAGAGATTTTGGCTGGGTTTGGACGAGATTGAGTGCTCAAATTGGTGTGAGGAGGAGGGGGAGGAGGTGTCCTTTTATAAGGGAGGAGAGGGGCACCTTAGGAATACCTCAAAATATTATTTTATATTAATGTCAAAATCGGTTTATAATGGCTTCAAAGGGTCTTATTTCGAAGCTGAAGTGGGGATGGGTCGAAATCCTATCAACCAATAGGATTTAGACAAGTTTAGGGTATTATTTTAACCTTATCAATTATATTTAACTCTAAGTTAAATAATTTAACTTTTACCGTGTCTTTATGTTTTCTTTCACTATATGGTTATTACACTTACTATAACATGCCAAAAGAAACCCAAATTGTTTATTATTAATATATATATCCTTATCTAAGTCATTTGGCCGAACCGTAGATTTTTAGGAATAAAATAACAATTAATAATATAATATTTTCTTTAAAAACTATTTTGTGTCAATTTTGATACTATTTGATATATGATTTTTGTGAAAGTCATAACAGAATTATATGTTCGAACCAAGTTGATTACATAAACACTAATATATCATAGTAACCTATAAAATTAGTGGAATTCATAAAAAGTCTCAAATTACATTTATTTGAGCATTTATAACATCAGTTATGTTAACATTTTCTTAAAAGGGTAATTACTGCATCATCGTTGTGTCATAAATAAATTAATTTATTTGAAGTCTAAAAATTATAAATAAAATATCATTATGTATGAAATCTTTTTATCTTTATAATGAATATTTATAATCTAATTTATCTTATTTATAAGCCCATATTAAAAATGTTTTAGTAAATAAACTTTGATTTTAACTCTTTTAACTCTTCTTTGAATTAAATAATAATAAATGTCCTAATCTAATCCAAGTGGGCCTAAATGATAATATTTTACACTTAAGGTTGTTTTTGGTCGAGATACATTTGTCAAATAGGATTAGGACATGTGTTAGGGTAATATTAATATCATTCTTACCCTTAATTACCCTATTTACTTTTAACCGTGGTAAATAAAAGTAAAAAGTTACTATTCACCAAAAATTATTTTCATCTCATTGAACCAAATTTTACTTACTGACATCAACCGTGTCTCTCAGATTTTTGAAATTCCATTCACAGAAGCGGTAAAATTAAGTTTTATGAAAAATTCAGTTTTTTAACTACCACTTAGTAGTTTCACTATTCATCAAAAATTGATGTTTTTCAGAACAATGCCAAAATTTCATCCTAAGCTATATTTCATATTCCAAATTCAAAAATGAAGTATATTTTACCAAATTCATAATATAAGAAGTTGCATTAATTAATTTTATAATTAAATCCCGCTGTTAAAACAAATAGCGTGTTTTTAAGAAACAATATCTATCAAAAGATTGACACTTGATTATGTCTGGTTTAAATGTGAAATTACAACCAATGACCAACATTGTATTAAATTGTAAAAATATATTCTAAATATACTTTAAAACCAATCAAATTAATAATTTATCACTATTAATTATTTCGATTAAAAATGTTGTTTTTAATTATAATTTAGTAATTTTCACTATTCATCAGAATATGAAAGTTATCCGAAAATTACCAAAATTTCACCTTAGGCTAAATTCGATACTCCGAATCCAAAAATGAAGTCCATTTTGAGAGCTAAATTTTCTAAAATTTAAAAAGTGGTTATTACCATTCATAACGGCTAGTTTTAATAATATTTTAATAGCATATCGTTGTTTCGTGAAACTCAGTATTGCGTACTACACACGCTATCGAGGAAGGTTGCTATTGTGTGTAATGCAAGGGAAGTAAAGGATGCGTGTTGTGCAAGATCCTTTTGGTGTAGCGTACAACACAAGACATTAATAAAATTAAAAAGAATATTTTTCATAAAATCTCGGGCTGTTACATTCTACCCCCCTTAAAACGAATTTCTCCCTCAAAATTCGTCGGGTTTATAAATGGTTTACTATTCGAAAGTTTCTTTAATAGAAACCCACATCGTAAAAAGGAATATCAAAACCAATCTTTAAAAACAAAAGTATGAAACGTAATGGTTACCCAAATAAACTAATCACTGGGTTTCCACATAGGTGAAAATATGGATATGGAAGAGAAATCTAACCATCATGTTCTGATGGAGAGTGGTAGAGAACATGGCTATGGAAAAGCCAGTAATCACAAATCCATAGATTTGTGATGATATAAGGTACCATCTGATTCATCAGGTATAAGATCACTATGACAACATTTTTGGTTTTCAAGATCGTTTCCCTAAAGTTAAAGAATTTGAATTAGAATAAATACTTACTTTATTTTGGTACAATCTCACTGTTGTTCATGCCTTTAACAATTTACACTTCATATCTTAAATAAATGAAGTTGAATTTGTTATTCGTGAAGTGTTAGAAGATCATGTGATAGAATGACGGGTCATTCCATCTGTCTCAAAAAAAGGTTAGCAAAAATTATATACATAAGTCGATCTATAGTGAGATTAATCATATATGGTTCCTAAAATGGACTTTATACTTCATATATCATACTGCTTAATATAATAAAAGTAGTTTCTAATAAACAGGGTCTTCCTGTAGGCCAGTGGTAGGCGATAAAGGTCAGTCACACTTCGGTTGTGGGTTCGATTCCCACGGCATTGTCTGACGCGATGGGCTGTCGCCCGTCCTGCAGGTTGTCCTTTTTCTAAAACTATATTACTATAATATCCCATCAATAATATCGAAAAAAAGTTCTATAGTTAAACAATACTAACTTATGTCCAACATAATCCATTCCAATCTTCAGGCTTATCCATAATACTGCAGTCTACTCTCATAACATAGTGAAAAAGATTACCAGAGATTTAATACCATCGTTGATCCCCATATATCATAAGATATGTTTTGTTGGTCACATTCCAAACATTCAAAGTCCTTAATCATGTATTCTCTGGAATACCCATTGAACCTTAGTGAAAACATGAATACAGTTAAAAGTTAACACTTTCCACATACCAAAATCCTCAAAATTCTATATACTCAAACCATGATATCACTTAGTCCTTATATGAGCTCAGGAATACTGTTAAACATTTAATTTTCTCCTCATCCCTTCATTATGCGCATATCAACTACATTCCAAAAATATTTGAATAACCTTTCATGGATACTGGTAACATTAATCATATACTTTTAAAACTCAAGGAAAGACAACAATGTAACAATCCTTAGATGTCTCTTTATTCCATAGTAGCATGAGATTACTTATACAACATTACACATGATAAACATGTAGTCATTCCACTACATTCTTAAACCATTAACCGAGCTTCAACAATTCTTTCATCTCACATATCATTTGTAGTCTCTTCATCATCATCAACATAAATACTACCCATACGACCATACTGATTCTCTTCATGAGACTTTCCCTTAGGGCATTGGTTTGCATAATGCCCGTACATTCCACATTTAAAACATTTAACCATTGTTGATGTCGTAGCAATACCATTATCCTCATCCCTGGTGTTAACTGAACCTTTTCCTTTGCACTTACTGGCTTTGTGTCCTTCTTTTCCACACCCAAAGCATCTTCCAGTTCCTTTGAAACATTCTCATTGATGCCTCTTCCCACATGATTTACATAGGGGAAATTGAACTTTCATTCCTCTATGATCATCATGAAACTCCATCTTTCTCTTATTAGCCGAGTCAGGAATCTTACCAAATTTTACTTTATTGATCATATTATGAGATTGCTGATTCGGCATAATAATGATGTTTGGACTTCCAAATCCCATTTCGTTTGGTTTCTCATCATTCCATTGTCCATCATATCCTCCATTATCGTGAATCATCTTGTTTCCAACCATTTTCTAAAACCCAAAAAGAATAGTGTGAGAGGCAAAAATCATGCTAGGGAAAACAACATAATAAAGGGGGAGTACCCTCAATATCTAACATCTTAGGTTAAATTCTATGATCGTTAGCGTAATTATAGGACTATAACCTATACGTATACTTAACCTTAGAGACATCCCTAGACATACCTTAGAAATATCTCTAGGGATCTCACTAAATTCTCGCATCCTAGTTTCCAAAGGTTGACTAAACCTTTCCTCTGATACCAACTGTAGAGACCCGAAGCTTGTCGTACATGGACATTACATTACTTTTGCGGAATACTTAGTACATAACAAAAACACACACACAAGGATCGTAATAGTTTAGTGTCTTTGGAAACTCGGAACGTAATCTTCTAATCGTGGTGAAAGATCTTCAATATCTCCCATAAAGATCTTCCATTTTTTTACCTAAAACCTTTATTTAAATCCTGGGGAAAAGAAAACATAAAAGGGTGAGCTCAAATGCTCAGTAAGGGTAAACAAAAAAAAAATCAATCACATCATATTCATAAGAACATAACTTTTGGAAATCTTAACCTGCAAAAGAGAGCATAATTTCATAACATGGGATAAATCATAGTAGTGAAATGTAATAACAATAATCATAACTTAAAACATTAATCTTTGTGGAATTAACACATAATCATAGAGAATCATTTCTTGTTAGTCAAGACTCATTTCCAAGACTATCTTAGTGGACAAAGTCCCTTTCTGAATCGAGTCACCCTCGTTTCAGTCCTGTTTCACTGAACCGGTATAACCTACCATTCCAGCCATGTCTATCTCATGAGATATAAAATCTTTACCCAATGCATTGGAGGGAGATATAGGTCCCATCAATCTTATAATGAATCCTTTCTTATGTGTGCCACATAATCATAAATCATACATCATCACATAACACATGTAACAAAAATGGGATTCTTGAAACATCATGACATCATGAAAAATAATTCCCTCAAAACATAATCAAATCAATGTAATAATAGGGATAAAACATAAACCTTCATTATCTTAGATGGAAAATAATTTTGATAAAACACTTGAAATCCATTCTTGAGGAAAATATCCTTTCTTCTTCAAAAACATTTTCCTTTCTTAACATGTCTTACAATTGTCAACTAAAAGAAGTTTATTAAAAATAAACTTGAAAACATGTAAAGGAAGCTTCTTGGAGATAATGTTTTAAAAATCCATTCATGCCGTATAAGTTAAAAAAACATTCTTCTCATACTTTTTTCGGAAAATTCAAAAAATACCTCGTACGAAAAACGACAAAAGATTCCTTTCATATCTTTTACTAAAAACTCACCGAAGGGTAAAATTGAATTTAAACAATTGTAGGTGGATGGAAATAATATTACATATTGATGAAACATGGATGTGGATGATAAAATACACCCCAGTAAATACCAAAGTATAAGCAATCTTGGATAAAAATGAGATTGTGATATTTCCCTTACCTTAGGTCCGATTTGCTTCGTATGTGTCCGAACCTCTTGTATAATGATTTAAATAATGTCATTGACTTATTACAAAATCATATTCATTGTTATTATATCATATATGGTTCACTTATGACATTATATTACCCGTTCTTTTGTAAATTCCATGTTAAAGAAGCGTTTTGGGTAAAATCGTTTAATTTATCGTAGGTGTTTTGATTTGTTGTTCTTGACATCATTATTACTTATATCATGATTTACTTACTTCCAGAATATAAAATATTATTTATATATCATATATATTCAGTATATATATATATATAATAGATAGATAAATAAAATGAAAAACACCGTTCATGGAGACGGTAGTCCGTACGTACGCATGAACGCTGTTTTCCTTTCCTTATTGTCTTGAAATGGAAGTAAGTAGATGACATACATATATATATATATACATAAATCCAGTATCTTTATAATGTCATATATTTCATTATTATTTCTTATATATACTTTATAATCATTCTTAAATGGTTAACATGGAGAATGAATCTCATCGCGTCGTGGAGACGGTAGTCCGTACGTACGCACGGGCGATGATATCATTTCCATAAATATTGAATTGAATTGGAGTGGATTATACAATATATCAGAATCAATATGATGTTGTAATAACTATTTATAGTTATTCTTTACACCATTATTCCCATCCATGTAAGGTGGTGGTGGAAAATAGATTACACCACGGCGTGAAGACGGTATTCCGTATGTACGCACGCGCGGTGATTTCTTTTTCCGTAGGATGGATAGATGGTGAAATATGGTTTTTTTCATACTTATAATAACATATCAGTATATGAGTGATACTGATGTTATTACTTCATAATGAAACAACGTAATAAGAAGAAGTGGAAGAAGAAATAATGATGAAATAATTGGTAACGGTAATTACCTCTTCTTTGAAGCGCCTCTTTGAGACCTCCTCTTAGGGCACTAAAATTGGTCTTTGAGGAAGACCAGAACCTCTAAGATGTTGCTAGGGAAGTGGAGAAGAGATTTTGGCAGGGGTTGGCCGAGATTTAGTGCTCAAATTGGTGTGAGGAGGAGGGGGGGGGGAGGTGTCCTTTTATAAGGGAGGAGAGGGGTACCTTAGGAATACCTCAAAATATTATTTTATATTAATGTCAAAATCGGTTTATAATGGTTCCAAATGGTCTTATTTCGAAGATAAAGTGGGTATGGGTCTAAATCCTATCAACCAATAGGATTTAGACAAGTTTAGGGTATTATTTTAACCTTATCAATTAGATTTAACTCTAAGTTAAATAATTTAACTTTTACCGTGTCTTTTTGTTTTCTTTCACTATATGGTTAATACACTTACTATAACATGCCAAACGAACCCCAAATTGTTTATTATTAATATATATATTCTTATCTAAGTCATTTGGCCGAACCTTAGATTTTTAGGAATAAAATAACAATTAATAATATAATATTTTCTTTAAAAACTATTTTGTGTCTATTTTGACACTATTTGATATATGATTTTTGTGAAAGTCATAACAGAATTATATGTTCGAACCAAGTTGATTAAATCAACACTAATATATCATAGTAACCTATAAAATTAGTGGAATTCATAAAAAGTCTCAAATTACATTTATTTGAGCATTTATAACATCAATTATGTTAACATTTCCTTAAAAGGGTAATTACTGTATCATCGTTGTGTCATAAATAAATTAATTTATTTGAAGTCTAAAAATTATAAATAAAATATAATTATGTAGGAAATATTTTTATATTTCTAATGAATATTTATAATCGAATTTATCTTATGTATAAGCCCATATTAAAAATGTTTTAGTAAATAAACTTTGATTTTAACTCTTTTAACTCTTCTTTGAATTAAATAATAATAAATGTCCTAATCTAATCCATGTGGGCCTAAATGATAATATTTTACACTTAAGGTTGTTTTTGGTCGAGATACACTTGTCCAATAGGATTAGGACATGTGTTATGGTAATATTAATATCATTCTTACCCTTAATTACCCTATTTACTTTTAAGCGTGGTAAATAAAAGTAAAAAGTTACTATTCACCAAAAATTATTTTCATCTCATTGAACCACATTTTACTTACTGACATCAACCGTGTCTCTCGGATTTTTGAAATTCCATTCACAGAAGCGGTAAAATTAAGTTTTATGAAAAATTCAGTTGTTTAACTACCACTTAGAAGTTTCACTATTCATCAAAAATTGATGTTTTTCAGAACAATGCCAAAATTTCATCCTAAGCAATATTTCATATTCCAAAAATCAAAAATGAAGTCTATTTTACCAAATTCATAACATAGAAGTTTCATTAATTAATTTTATAATTAAATCCCGCTGTTAAAACAAATAGCGTGTTTTTAAGAAACAATATCTATCAAAAGATTGACACTTGATTATGTCTGGTTTAAATGTGAAATTACAACCAATGGCCAAAATTGTATTAAATTGTAAAAATATATTCTAAATATACTTTAAAACCACTCAAATTAATAATTTATCACTATTAATTATTTCGATTAAAAAAGTTGTTTTTAATTATAATTTAGTAATTTTCACTATTCATCAGAATATGAAAGTTATCCGAAAATTACCAAAATTTCACCTTAGGCTAAATTCGATACTCCGAATCCAAAAATGAAGTCCATTTTGAGTGATAAATTTTCTAAAATTTAAAAAGTGGTTATTACCATTCATAACGGCTAGTTTTAATAATATTTTAATAGCATATCGTTGTTTCGTGAAACTCAGTATTGCGTACTACACACGCTATCGAGGAAGGTTGTGATTGCGTGTAATGCAAGGCAAGTCAAGGATGTGTGTTGTGCAAGCTCTTTTTGGTGTAGCGTACAACACAAGACATTCATAAAATTAAAAAGAATATTTTTCATAAAATCTCGGGCTGCTACAACCTTCATTTATGACCATATGTGGATGACTTAGGAAATGTTAATAAAAAATAATGTATAATAGATGTTCAAACTACTTTTGAAGGATGTTAATAATGAACAGAGAATACATATGAGTGTATTTAACCAACCTTAAACATTATATAATCTTGATTTTAGTTAATAATTCACATTGAGGATCTTTTCAGGGTTAGATTATTAGATAATTATGTCATTAAAATTACATTAAAAACCTTAGAGATTCAAAGTGGACACTTCTAATAGTATCCATGTAATTCATAAAAAAATTAAAAAGAAACATGATTTTTTTTCATGATTAATCATCATAACATTTCCTTGATCCCATCCTTGAAGATATTCTCCCAAAAATCCTATAAAATACATTTAAAAACTTGGATTTAGAAAAAACCCCACAATAGGGGATACACATAGAAGGAAAAATATTATACTAGTGAAAACATGTAAACCATGAATATTTTGCCATAAAGTAATATGTTTCACCATTAAAAGTAGTAAATACTCTACATTTAATATAAACTCATTGGATACCATTTTTTATTCAAAATATTACAATAAAACCCATATAAATATCATATAACATATAACTGTACCTTGGGACAAAATTATACTTAAATTTAATAACTTTACTATCGACTTCTAGACATATCACTCTTACAAATGTAATATTCATGTGTCTATCTTCCATTCCCAATGAATTATAGGTTATAACATAACCACATGTCCTTGGTTTATCATGGTACCACCCATATGTTTTTTCATGTAACAACGCATCTTTGATTTCTCATATATCCACCCTTCAAATTTTTAAGCGCCATTATATAATCATAATGCATTAAAGATTGGAATTATCAAAATTTCACTCATAAAATTTCTTTTTAAATCAAAAGAAATCATTTCCATATATTTAAATAGTCAATAAATTTTCAATAAAATTCCATACTAAAATACCCAAAAATTTAATAAGTTATTTCTTTTCCATTTTAAAAACATTAAGGGTAATAGAGGAATCTAAATATCAAATAATGGTGACGGTGGTACAAAATTCATTGTCACCGCATACATTAAAAGACATTACATTATTAATTTTTAAGGAATTTAAAATTATTTTTTATAAAGAGATTCATTTTTAAAACAATTGAATTAAATAAAAGTAAAAGTGGTTGATTAAAAATCTTATAATGGAAGGTTGTGTATAACCTCAAAAGTTTCCTCAATGAAAGGAGACTGAGACGAATGTAGGATTGAAATATAATATGAGATGCTCAATATACAAGAGGGGGGGGGGGTGAATTGTATACTTTAAAAATTTCTTTGGAACCTTTAAAGTTAGTTAAGAAACTATAGTTTCCTTAAGAAAAGGAAAGGGCTAAGTTTAACAAAGTTAAACTAAGTAAATTCACAACACCTCTAATACCGAACTAAACTTGGAAAGAAATTCCAAAAGTAGGTTCCGGAAATATGGTTCCGGAAATTGAAACTTAACAAAAGTTACAATATGAGATTCTACCTTAAAGCGTATAGAATCTAAATGAATCAGAGTAAGTAAGGAAGTATAAGAAAGTTATACTTTCCTTAAGATAAAAATTGCAGCGGAAGAAAGACAAGTAGTAAAACTACTAGTAACAAGATAATAGTCTTTTAACCCAAAGAGAAGGGTATCCAACAACCTTGGATAAAGGTCCCTTGATTTATACTTTCAAGCAAGTCTGTCTTACCCACACCAGGGTAAGCCCTCGATACGAAGATCGGAGTCTCTGTCTTGCTATCCCCGCAAGCCCTCAACTTCAAGGTAGTTGGTAACCTCTGTCTTTCTCAGCAAGAAAGCCCTCGATCTTTAAGGTAGTCGGCACCTCTGTCTTCCTATCCCCGGAAGCCCTCGAATTTAATCACCAACATTCGGAGTCGCACGAAGCTTTGAGAGTTAATAAGAGACTCTCTCTCTAGAAATCACTTCAACAGCATGTATGTACTTTTTCAGAAATCAGCTATTATCCATCAGCATCATCAGCATCGAGCTCTTTCAAATGGGCTCCTATTTATAGGTAAGGTCGGCTCCTTCTCCAACGGTCATATTTTCCTTAAAGATCGGAGGGACCTGTACACGTGTCACTTAGACAACGGTTAGTTTATAACAAAATGGACGACATGGTTTTATAACAAAGTGAGTATAACAGAAAGTACGACATCGTTTTAAACTCTAACATAAAGGTTCGGAATGAATAAATTCAGAGTGTATAAAACAATGATAATCAGATTCTGTTTAACAGGTGAATTCGGAATGAGAATTCGGAATAGGAATTCGTCATCAGAAATCGTAATGAGAATTCATCATCAAAATTCGTAATGAGAATTCATCATCAGAATTCGTAATGAGAAATCATCATCAGAATTCGTAATGAGAATTCATCATCAGAATTCGTAATGAGAATTCATCATCAGAATTCGTAATGAGAATTCATCATCAGAATTCGTAATGAGAATTCATCATCAGAATTCGTAATGAGAATTCGTCATCAGAATTCGTAATGAGAATTCTTTATCAGAATTCGTAATGAGAATTTGGAATGAGATTTCTTCATTAGAATTCGTAATGAGAATTCTTCATTGGAATTCGTAATGAGAATTCTTCATTGGAATTCGTAATGATAATTCTTCATTGGAATTCGTAATGAGAATTTTTCTTCTGAATTCGTAATGAGAATTCGGAATGGGATTTCTTCATTAGAATTCGTAATGAGAATTCTTCTTCAGAATTCGTATCCTGAATCTGGAATAGAACTTAGTCAGAGTTCATATCCGGAATTCGGAATGAAACTTCCTTATAGTTCTTGTCCAGAATCCGAACCCAAAAACAGAATGCTTTATATCAAAGTTTCAATGATTCCGAGAAAATGAATCCGAAACTCATACTTAAGAAAAATATGAATGAAAATATGATAAGGATAATTTTTCTTATAAAAGCGATTTTCCTTAAGAAAGCAATTTTCCTTATAAAAGCAATTTTCCTTAAGAAAGCAATTTTCCTTAAAGATAAGGTGTTTGTGATTTTCAAAACAAGAAGGAATGGAAAAGTCATAAGGAAAACCTTATTGACTCAACAATATCCCCCTTTTTGGAAAGCACAAACATCCTTACGAAAAAGCTATTCCAAGAAGAAAGAAACACATTAAAGCTTATCTCCCTCGGTTTAAGGATATAGATGAATACGACTAACTCCCCCTTAGGATTTGAAACTCTAAAGATCGTATTCATATTTCCGGAGTGATGTTTCATAAGAAGGTCTTCTTTAAGAAAAACTCCCCCTTAAACAAACTCTTATTAGAATTCTTTTTCCTTGGGTATTTTTCTTTCTCCCCCTTTGATAAACTCTTATTAGAGTTCCTCTTTTTCTTAAGGTTATTTTCCTTCTCCCCCTTTGTGATTTTCAAAAAGAATTGGAGGGAATGGAAAAACTTAACAAATTACCTGAAAAATTAGTAATGACAACAATAGAAACAACAAGTACGACTTTCATTAAAATTAGAATCTCGACAACAAAAAAATACAACAAAAAGATCGGATTGGTTATTTCGGATCTTTCTCCTTCGACATTAGCCCCTTAAGAATCGTCTTGATCTTCTTTAAGTCTTTGTGATCCTCCTCTGCTTGCTTCTCTAAGACGACTATTCTTGCTGACTGAGCTTCAATTATTTCTTCGTGAGCCTTCAACTTTTCTTCCTGAGCTTTCATCTTTTCTTCCTGAGCCTTCATCCTTTCTTCAAACTCGATCCGATAATCCCTTTCAAATTTACAACTTTGATTAATGGAATTGAGCTTTCCATTCAGATCTCTCACTTCCTGAATCCGAAAGTTCTTTTCCTCTGTCAATTTCTCTTCGAAGAATGCAGTCAGCTCATTAATCTTCTTGTCTTCGGTCTCAAAGGCATCCTTAACATTATCTTGAAACTCATCAAGCAACCTCATCTCTTCCACATTCTTCTTCGACCAGCTTGTCATCCTTTTACAAGATCTTCTATGAGCTTCGTAACCAACAAAGAATGTTTTGAACTGAGCTTCAATCTCAACACACTTATCCATAACCATCGATACGGAGTCGGTTTTCTGATTCAACGCATGTTGGAGCATCTGACATCGTGAATCAATGCTTGAGAAGGTTGGAATGGTTCCTACCAACTTCTTCAAAGACTGAACAACAAAATCATGCCCCAACGAGGATGACTCTGAATCTGAAATCTTGCTAGGAGAATTTTCTTCCTCAATAAGCTCCAACTTCCTCTTAGAAGAACTACCAGCTTCCTTCCTCTTTCTTACTAATGAGCTCGGAGTCTCGGTAAGAATTTTCTTTCCCTTATCTTTTTCCGGAATAGAATCCTGTTCCGGAGTTTTCTTTTCACTGTCAGAAACTTGAACAACCAAATCTTCTTTATCAGCAACTTCTTGAACACCAACCTCTACGTTTCCCATCTGAGCAATATCTTGTAAAAGTTGTTCTTCTTCTCCATGATAGGCAACTTCTTCTTCTCCTTTATCTTCTTCCATCGCAGGAGTGACAAGCTTCGAAGATTCAGCTTCTGAAGTCCGGAGTGATAAGTGTTCCGAAGGAGTTCCCTTGTACTCATCAACTTGTTTTAGCACATCTCCTGTCTCACCACTTCCTTCAGAAGCCTCTTCAACTTGTTCCACTTGCTCTTCTTCCTCAGTATTTGTGGCAACAGCCTCTTCCGGAGCAACAAGATTTCTTCCTGGAGTCTCAGGTAGAGATTCCAGGGAGAAAGTTCTCGGAACAGGAATTGTTGCTGAAACCATTTCATTGAACTTAAACAACGCTTGGACTGCCTCAGCTTCTGACATTTTCTTCTTAAGATTATTTTCCTTAGCTTGTTTCTCAAGCTCATCAGCAGCTTTTTCCTTCAAAGATTTAGCCTCCGCAAGATCCAATCCGAACTGCGGATCCCCTTCTTTCCTCTTCTCTTTGTCATCTCTCCACTTTGTAACGACTTCATCAGGATATGTCTTCTTCTTCTTAGTCTTTGGTGGTGCGGAGTGGACTTCCTTAGACTTAGGTTCCTCAGCTTCGACTACCAATTATTTCAGTTTTCTCTTCCTTACCGGCTTGGATGATTCCGGATCAGCAGATTTCGGAGTCACTTCTACTTGAGGAGGTAGATCAATAAACTTCCCAGACTTCTTGTCAAAAGCTATATTCATCCTTTTAAGCGTGCTATCACTAAGCAACATGATCTTTCAAACTTTCGGTTTAGAACTGCAAGCTACCTTGAAAGATTCTAGGCACCTAACTATGATCTTTGATAATATTGCTGGGTACATGATAATCTGAGCTCTCAGATTCCCCTTCTTCAAATTCTCAATATTAAGAAGAATATGCTTCATCAAGTTAAACTTTCTTAGATTTATCAAGAAATCTAAGATATATATCTCACTCTTCTTCAAGCTATCCTTATCACATTTTCTCGGTATGATAAGCCCTTTCACCCATAACTCCAGAATCCGGAAGTTTGTAGATAGGCTTGCAATTTTCGGAGCCTTGTCATCATCCAATCCGAGAGTTTCTAAGGATTTTTCCTTGTTGAAGCTACCCTTGGAGTCTGGAAATACGTGAGAAATAAACTCAGCTTCACCTTCATAAGGTAACCCTACCAAGCTTGCAGCCTTGGTGTAAGAAAGCTTATATGTCTTGCCATATGATTTGAACGAAAAAATTTCTCTATTATCTTCCTCGAAGAAAGCAACTGACTCATAAAACTCAACAAGCAAATCTGAGTACACTTCATCTTGGTTGCCGGTTTTTGATACCGCAACATCTTCCCAGCCATTTAACTTGATGTTCTTTCAGATGACAGAATCGTAGTTGCTGATGAAAGTCAGATGAACTAACCTTTCTCTGTATACTAACCACTGAGATATAGGCTTGGTTGAAGACATTTCTTGAGAAGCTAACTCTGCAGACATTCGGATTTGAAGTCTTCTGAGATATTCGGAACAGAGAAGACTGAAGTTCGGAGCGGAGAAAACTGTGGTTCGGAACGGCCTTAAATCGGAGAGTCAGAGCTTCAGCACGCGAAAGCTTGAAACCGATGTGGGACGAGAAAATATGGTCCCCTTTATATAGGCAATGGGATGACGGTTCACCTTCCACGGTTGATCTAACGGTTGGAATGAGCTGCGATCAGATCTGACGGTTGAGAGCTTGAATCCGATCTTTTTGAGGTTTTATTAGAACAAGGATTTAAGAAAACTAAAAACCGAAAACAAAATATAAGAAACTTCCAGCAAGTAAAATATGATTACGAAAACTTCAGTAAGGAAATCATACCTTTCGGATTAGCTTAGGAAAGTTGTTCGTAATGGGTAATATAAAGATGACTACGAAAAACTCAATAATAATAAAAAACGAAAAACTCAATACGAAAAACTCAATACTAAAAACTCAATACGAAAAACTCAATTCTAAAAACTCAATACGAAAAACTCAATACGAAAAACTCAATTCTAAAAACTTAATACGAAAAAGAAAAAAAAACTTGTTATGGAAGATTCAGTACGAAAGTTCCGTTATGAAAATACCAGTACGAAAGTTTTTCATTCTGAAAATTTCCAATACGAATACTTCCATTCCAGAAGTATTCTGTACGAAAATATCCATTCTGGAAAATTTTCATTCCGGAAGTTTTCATTCCGGAAATCTTTATTCCGAAAAGTTTGAAAACAAATTTTGAAAAACATTGTTTAAACAAACAATCAAATGTACTCCCCCTATGAAAAGGAGTTTATTACTGTAAGGAGACTTTTTCAACAGAAAGTTATTTGAGAAAGATTACCTTACGGTTATCATTCCTAACTTCTGTTTAATATATTCAAATCTATCAGAAGGCAAAGGCTTTGTGAATATATCAGAAAGTTGATCTTGCGTTCCGATAAACTGAAGAATAATATCTCCTTTAAGTGTGTGATCCCTAAGAAAGTGATGCCTAATATCTATGTGTTTTGCACGAGAGTGATGTGCAGGGTTTTTACTTAGGGCAATGGCACTTGTGTTATCACACAAAATTTGAGTTTTAGTAAAACTCAAGCCATAGTCTGTGAGTGTGTGTTGCATCCACAACACTTGTGCACAACAACTTCCAGCTGCTACATATTCAGCTTCAGCAGTGGAGAGTTCTATAGAATGTTGCTTCTTGCAGGACCAAGAAACTAATGAATCTCCTAAGAAATGACAAGTTCCAGATGTACTCTTTCTATCCATTCTACATCCACCAAAGTCAGCATCAGAAAAGCTTTTTAGAACAAAATCATTTCCAGAAGTATAAAATAATCCTAGATCCATGGTTCCCTTAAGGTAGCGAAAAATTCTTTTAACTGCCTTTAAGTGAGATTCCTTAGGATTGGATTGATATCTTGCACATAAGCATACTGAAAACATTAAGTCTGGTCGACTAGCTGTTAAGTAAAGTAGACTTCCAATCATACCTCTAAAAGATGTTTGATCTACTGGTTTCCCAGCTTCATCAAGATCTAAAGAGTTTGAGGTACCAATAGGAGTACTTATACTCTTAGTGTTGTCATAACCATACTTTTTAAGAAGATATTTAATATACTTATGTTGAGATATGTAGGTTCCTTCTGGTTTTTGAGAAATTTGAAAACCAAGGAAAAATGTTAACTCACCCATCATACTCATTTCAAACTCATATTTCATTAGACTAGCAAACGAGTCAGTCAAAGATTGCTGAGTTGAACCAAATATAATGTCATCAAAATAAATTTGAACAATCAAAACATTTTTCTTATCTTTCTTTATAAAAAGTGTTGGATCTGCATTTCCCTTAACATAGTTATTTTGAAGAAAAAATCCAGTGAGTCTATCATACCATGCTCGTGGGGCTTGTTTAAGGCCATACAAAGCTTTGGTAAGTCTGAACACATGATCAGGATGTTTTGTATCTTCAAAGCCAGGAGGTTGTTCAATAAAAACTTGCTCTTGAACATAACCGTTAAGAAAAGCACATTTCACATCCATTTGGAAAAGTTTGAAATTAAAGAATGCTGCAAAGGAAATTAGAATACGGATAGATTCAAGTCTAGCTACTGGAGCATAGGTTTCTTCATAGTCTATTCCTTCTTGCTGATTATAACCTTTAGCAACAAGTCTAGCTTTATTTCTAACAATGATTCCATTTTCATCACATTTATTTCTGAAAACCCATTTTACTCCAATAACAGAAGTTTCCTTAGGTCTTTCAACCAAGGTCCAGACTTTATTCCTTTCGAATTCATTTAGTTCATCTTGCATTTCTTTGATCCAATCATCATCACCTAAAGCTTCATCAGTGCTTTTAGGTTCTAATTGGGAAATAAATGCTAGATGTTCTACTTCATTTCTTAAGGAACTTCTAGTCCTTACAGGTTGATTTACATCACCAATGATACCATCACTGGGATGATTCTTAAGAAACACCTGATTTGGGTTTTGTAAAACCTGTTCATCAACATAGGGTAGAAAGTCTTCTGGGGTAAATGTTTCAGAAGTATCTTCTAGAACAATTTCCTTATCAGAAGGTTCCTCTATCAAAGGTTGATAATCAATTTTTGAAAACACATCCGAAGATGTAAGTTTAGATGGTTTAAAAACAAAAGGATCCGACTCATCAAATTTTACATGTACTGTTTCCTCAACAGTACAAGTGTTTTTATTAAAAACTCTATAAGTCTTAGAGATTGTGGAATATCCTAAGAAAATTCCTTCATCAGACTTTGGTGCGAATTTATGTAAGTTATCTTTAGTATTCAAAATGAATACTTTGCAACCAAAAACCTTGAAGTAGGAAAGTCTAGGTTTTCTACCATTCCATAACTCATAAGGAGTTTTATTAAGAAAAGGTCTAATCAAAACTCGATTTATAGTATAACAAGCAGTACTTACAGCTTCATCCCAGAAATGTCTAGCAATAGAATATTCACTCAACATGGTTCTAGTTATCTCTTGAAGAATTCTATTTCTTCTTTCAACTACACCATTCTGTTGAGGAGTTCTAGGTGCTGAAAAATTGTGAGTAATACCTTTCTTACTACAAAAAGTTTCAAAATCAGAATTTTGAAATTCTCCTCCATGATCACTATGAATAGTTTTCAATGGAAGGTTTTTCTCATTTTTAACTTGAGCTCTAAAACTTTTGAAATAAGAAAAAGCTTCAGATTTCTTTGCTAGAAAATAGACCCAAGTAAATCTAGTGTAATCATCAACTAGAACAAACACATAGTATTTTCCTCCAATACTTCCAGTTTGTGTTGGACCAAAAAGATCCATGTGCACCAACTATAATGCATCAGTTGTTGAGACTTCACCGATTGACTTAAAACTAGATTTATGTTTCTTGCCATATTGACAAGGATCACAAACTTTAGAAGAATCAAATCTAAGCTCCGGTAGATCCTTAACAAGTTTCTTCTTAGAGAGTTTACATAGGTTTCTAAGATTACAGTGTCCTAGTCTTCTATGCCATAACCAAGAGTGATCTTCCATTGCACTTAGGCAAGGTAAATCTTGGCTTCTTAGGTCTTCTAGGTTCAAAGTGTAGACATTCTCTTGCCTATTGGCTGAGAGAATAAATTCTTCCTTGGAATTGTGAACTAAGCATTTATCATTCCTAAAATTCACAAGGTAACCTTCATCACATAACTGACTTATGCTAATGAGGTTGTGCTTAAGACCTTTAACAAAAAGAACATTTGAAATCAAAGTTTTACCTAAAAGAACAATATTACCAATACCAACAATCTCTCCCTTAGCATTATCTCCGAAAGTTACATTTCCTCCTTTCGTTTTGATAATCTTTTCAAAAAAGCTTTTGTTACCAGTCATGTGCCGGGAACATCCACTATCCATGTACCAAATATTGTTGCTGGAACTTCCTTTATTTTCCTGAAATCAAGAACAAAGTTAGATTTTCGGAATCCAAACTTGTTTGGATCCGAGATTTCCAGACAATAAAATTTTAGGAACCCACATTTTCTTAGAAAAATAAGCTTTGTGAAAACCTAAGGATTGGGTTTTGTTTAAGGAACAATTTTTTGCCCAGTGACCACCACATTGACATTTAGTGCAAAATGGGGCACTCTAAGGAACAAAATAATTGTTACTGAAAACTGGTTTTTCATGGGTATAACTAAATCCGGATTTATTTCTTAAAGGTCGTATTTGAGAATACATCTTATCAAAATTTTCTTTACCATGGGTAAAGTTTGATAAACACTTCTTTAAGGAAAAAATTTCGGACTTGAGTTTTACAACCAAGTTTTTATCCTCAAAATCATTAGTTTTAGAACTAGATTTAGGCTCGAAAACATTTTTCTTAGGAATTACTTTTTCTAACTCTTTAGAAAGTTTATTCTTCTCAGAACTTACTTCCTCAAGATTTTTTGAAATATTTTCAAAATCAGCATTTTTCTTATTAAGATCTTTAGAAAGATCTGATATCTCTTTAGTAAGAATAGAATTCCTAGAATTTTCCTTGTCAAGTTTCTTGTTGAGTTTGGAATTCTCAATCTCAAGAAGTTCAGCAAACCTAGAGACTTCTTCATAAGTAGGTAAAGTATTTTCCTCATCAGAAGATGATTCTTCATCAGAAGAGTTATAATACTTACTATCATTAGAATTTAAAGAAACATTGGTCAATGATTCAGCATTTCGTACCTTAGCCATAAGACAATGATTATTAATAGGTAATCTGGCTATAAGACCAAGATTCTTCTGTCCTGAAGATTCATAATCAGAAGATTAATCTGAAGAGTCACCACCACTAGCACTCCAGGTGTCATTAGCTTTCAGAACTTTCTTAGCTTTATGTCACGGGACTTGGCCTTCTCCCAAGCTCTCGTGCGGCACCCGTCTAGCTTTCCTTTCACAAATCCTAGACGAGTTCAGCCTTTCGACACTCACAACAGAAGTAAGGATCGTAAGGGAAGTGCTTGACAAGCTCACAAGACAAAAGTGCAAAGAAGCTCTCAAATGCTCTCAACTTCTGTGTGTCTTTACAAATGAGGAGCCACTCCCTTTATATAGGGCTTGGTGGCAAAGTCTACAACATTCTAGAATATGTACACATCCACATGATTCTAGAGTATTCTAGCCTACTCTACTAGAATATACATGGAGCATTCTAGAACCCGTTGAGATCCACAACCTTCCATGGAGGCCTAGAATGTTCCGGACCCTTCAAGGCCCAAGGGGTGTTCCGCAACACTCCGGAGAAGTCTGGAATATTCCGGAACTTGGTGGAGATGTAGATAACTCTAGAGGATTCTAGAGAACCTCACCACCAGGTCTCCTCTCCAGTTGGCGGGGCGTGACATCCTCCCCCACCTATTCTGGCGACGTCCTCAGCGCGTCCATGATGATACTCCTCGATTGCCCGCGTGAACTGCCACAAGTTGTCTGCAGGTTCCCAGGTTGCCTCGCACTCTGGTAAGCCCTTCCACTTGATCAAGTACTCCTTGCTTCGTGGCACTCCACGTCGCCGAACTATCCGATCATCGAGTATGAGATCCACCTGCTTATCATATGACTCCACAACCGCTGTAGGTGCCCTTGTAGACACCCCTCTGCTCGGGTCCTCCACGTCTTCATGATATGGCTTGAGCATACTCACATGGAAGACTGGATGGATCTTCAGCTTGGGAGGCAACTCCAAGCGGTATGATACCTCCCCAACTCGGTGCACGACCTCATATGGTCCCTCATATCGCCGAATCAGGCCCTTGTGCACCCTCCTGAATGCTTTGTGCTGCTGAGGCAAGAGTTTCACCATCACCTTGTCCCCAGGCTGGAAGCTCACATCCCTTCGCCCTTTGTCGGCCCACTTCTTCATCCTCTTGGAAGCCTTGTGCAAGTGGGTTCTCGTCATGTCGGCCTGCTCATGCCACTCCTTGGCCATAGTGTAGGCGGTTGGGCTGCTTCCTTGGTACTTCTCCCCAAGTACCGCTGTGTGAGAAGTAAGGGGTTGTTGTCCGGTCACCACCTCAAATGGACTCTTCCCCGTAGACTCACTCCTTTTCAAATTGTAGGAGAATTGAGCCACATCAAGCAACTTGGCCCAATCTCGCTGGTTGGCACTCACAAAGTGCCTCAAGTAGAGCTCCAATAAGGCATTCACCCTCTCCGTCTGCCCATCTGTCTGGGGGTGAAAGCTCGTAGAGTAGTGGAGCTTTGATCCCAACAATCCGAAGAGCTCGGTCCACAACTTACCCGTGAAGCGTGGATCCCGGTCACTAATGATGTGTCGTGGTATTCCCCAATACTTCACCACATGCTTGAAGAGTAGCCTTGCAGTGAGCTCTGCCGTCACATCTAATGGAGTGGGGATAAAAGTGGCATATTTTGAGAACTTGTCCACCACCACGATGATGCTCCCATACCCTTCGGACTTTGGCAATTTAATGATGAAGTCCATGGTGACTGTCTCCCATGGCCTCTCTACAATGGGCAATGGCTGCAACAATCCTCCAGGCAACTGATTGTCCACCTTGTCTTGTTGGCACACAAGACAAGTCTTCACATAAGACTCCACATCATCCTCCATCCTCGGCCAATAATATGCTCCCTCTAGAAAGGCCTTGGTGCGGTGCTGCCCTGGATGTCCTGCCCATCTCGAGTCATGACACTCCTTGATGAGATCCCTCTGCAGGTTTCCCCACTTTGGGAAATATATCCTCCTCCCTGTGGTAAGAAGAGTGCCATCCTCCTCCCAAAATCTCCTTGTCTTTCCCTCCGCCGCGAGAGCCAAGACGTTCTTGGCTATAGGATCATGCCCCCTACCTTCCTTAATCCTACCCAAGATCCCGTCATCCACACATGACAAGTGTCTGAACACCATCTTCCTGCTAAGTGCATCGGCCACCACATTGGCTGTCCCAGGCTTGTACTCCAAGGAATAATCAAACTCGGCCAAGAATTCCTGCCATCTTGCCTGCTTCAGAGTCAGCTTCTTATGGGTTTGGAAGTAGCTTGTGGCAACGTTGTCGGTCTTCACCACAAACTTGGACCCCAAGATATAATGTCTCCATGCCCGAAAACAATGTACCACGGCTGTCATCTCTTTCTCTTGCACCGTGTACCTCCTCTCGGTGTCATTCAGCTTCCGGCTCTCAAAAGGTATGGGATGTCTTTCCTGCATGAGCACACCCCCAATAGCAAAGTCTAAGGCATCGGTGTGTACCTCATAAGGCTTGGTCGGATCCGCCAAGCTCAAGACTGGTTCCTCCATGACCGTCTTCTTCAAGCCCTCAAATGCCTCCTCGCATTTGACATCCCACTCCCACGACTTGTTCTTCTTTAGCAAGTCGGTGAGTGGAGCCGCCTTCTTTGAGTAGTCACAAATGAATCGCCGATAATAGTTCACCAACCCAAGGAATGATCTCAACTCAGGAACCTTGGTTGGCCTCTCCCATTCATCGATAGCCCGGATCTTCTCATGATCCATCATGAGCTTCCCTCCTTTGATCTTGTGCCCCAAGAAGATAACTTCATCCCTCGCAAAGGAACACTTCTCCTTCTTCACATATAACTCACTCTCCCTCAAAACCTTGAACACGGTTTGTAAGTGTTCCACATGATCCGCCATTGTCTCACTATAGATGACAATGTCGTCCAAGTAGACTACCACAAACTTATCCAAGTATTGGTGGAAGACTTTGTTCATCAAGGTGAAAAAAGTCGCTGGGGCGTTAGTCAAACCAAATGGCATAACAAGGAACTCATAGGATCCGTACCTTGTCACGCATGCGGTCGTTGGCACATCCTCCATGGAAATTCGGACTTGATAATACCCCGATCTCAAGTCCAGCTTGGTGAACACCCGTTCCTTGCCCAACTGATCAAAAAGATCCACTATCACTGGGATAGGATACTTGTTCTTCACTGTGACTTTGTTCAACGCCCGATAGTCCACGCACATCCTCAAGGAGACGTCATGCTTCTTTTGGAATAGAACGGGCGATCCATATGGCGACTTGGATGGTTGGATTTGTCCCGCTTCCAACATCTCTTCCAACTGCCTCTTCAACTCCTCCAACTCGGGTGGAGCCATGCGATAGGGTGCCATGGATGGTGGCTTTGATCCTGGCACCAACTCAATTTCATGATCCACCTCTCTCTTGGGTGGTAACTTCTTGGGCAACTCCGGTGGCATGACGTCGCTAAACTCCCTTAGCACGCCCTTCACCTCCTTCGGCAACTCATGGTTGTCGTCCACTGGCCCATCATCTTTCAAGGAAACCAAGTAGGTCTCCTCTCCCTTCTTGAAACCCTTCTTCACTTGCATGGCAGAAAGTAAAGACAAGTCATGATTGCCACATACCTTCGTTGTCACCATGCACGGGCTTCGCTCCTCCATGATCACCATTTGCTCCAAGTGAGGTGTCGGAATGGCCTTGGATTTCTTGAAGAACTCCATCCCCAACACTAGCTTGAAGTCATCCATGGGAACCACCGTGAGATCAATAGCACCCCTCCATTCGCCAATGCAAAGGGTCACTCCACGGACAATGCCACTCGCCGGTGGAGGTGTGGCATTCACAGCTTTCATGCGACTAGTCGTCTTGGCCACAACTAGCCCATGTCTCCTTGCCTCATCTTCAGCCACAAAGTTGTGTGTGGCTCCCGTGTCGAGCATCGCATAGGTGGACTTCCCATTCAACTCCACCTTTGCATACATCAACCCATCCTTAGGTAGCGCCTTAGGTGGGTTCTTCACCTCCAACGCATTGAAGAGCCTTAGAGTCCCCATTTGCCGCTCCTTGGGAACTTCCTATTTCTCTTCAAACATGGAGTTGAGTGCCTTCCGCTTGGGACACTCCTTCCATGTGTGAGGCCCATCACAAAAGTAGCATCCTCGGGGCTTGAATTCCCTTGAGAAGTCCTTGGTGTGCTCCTTGGACTTCCCCTTGTCATGGGCATCTCGGTTCCACCTCCTCTCTTGGTCTCCCCCACCTTTACCCTTGAACTCCTTCTTGGGCTTAGGGGGTTCAACCTTCTTCTTGTATTCTACCAAGGACTCGGCAATGGACACGGCTTCGGTGAAGGTCTTAGGCCGTCGACCTCGCACCTCTTGTTGTGCCCATGGCTGAAGACCTTTGATGAAATCATACATATGATCATAATCAGGCTTGCCACATACCTGGATTTTTAGTGAGACATACTCCCGAACATATTCATGGATTGTCCCCGTATGCTTCAAAGTTCGCAGCTTGTCCCTTTCTTCCCAATCAGCTTCCTCGGGGTAGAACTGAGCATAGACCCATTGCTTGAATTCTTCCCATGATGGAAGTGCCTTCCCACCATCTTTGAGCTCTTGGTGCTTCATCCTCCACCATAGAGATGCATCGTCACCAAAGTAAAGAACGACGGTCTTCACACGGCTCATGTCTTCCATCAAGCCTATCGCCTCGAAGTATTGCTCCACTTGCCAAAAGAAGTTGTCTACCTCCTTGGCATCTCTCTTTCCATTGAAGTGTTTGGGACAAGGCACATCAATCTTTGGTGTGTCACGCACAAGCACCCCACTAGCCAACTCGCCATGATAATTTGACCACTCCCTCTTAAGTTGATCAAGAGTTTGGTCGTACCTGGCCATAGCATCTCCATGATGTGCTAAGATCCCCTTTGTCCAGTCCATGAAGGCATCTTTCTCGGCAGCATTCTCCTTGGCGTACCTCTCAACTGGTGCCACTCGGTCTTGGAGAGTGAAGAGCGCATCACGTAGGCCCACGACGCCTAGTGCCCCTTCCTCATCGTCTCCCTCGACATACTCGAGCCTTTCTTTCACATCAGCAAGGCACTCCTCCGCCCTTAGGAGACGCTCCTCAAGAGTCGCCACGGTCTCACGGGACTTCCCAGCCTTCTTCTTAGGAACGGTCGGCATGGTCTCCTTCTCGGACATAATAGGATCCTCCACATTCGAGCCTGCCATCACGAACACTTGCCTTGAGAACCTCTGATACCAACTGTCACGGGAGTTGGCCTTCTCCCAAGCTCTCGTGCGGCACCAGGCTAGCTTTCCTTTCACAAAGCCTAGACGAGTTCAGCCTTTCGACACTCACAACGGAAGTAAGGATCGTAAGGGAAGTGCTTGACAAGCTCACAAGACACAAGTGCAAAGAAGCTCTCAAATGCTCTCAACTTCTGTGTGTCTTTACAAATGAGGAGCCACTCCCTTTATATAGGGCTTGGTGGCAAAGTCTACAACATTCTAGAATATGTACACATCCACATGATTCTAGAGTATTCTAGCCTACTCTACTAGAATATACATGGAGCATTCTAGAACCCGTTGAGATCCACAACCTTCCATGGAGGCCTAGAATGTTCCGGACCCTTCAAGGCCCAAGGGGTGTTCCGCAACACTCCGGAGAAGTCTGGAATATTCCGGAACTTGGTGGATATGTAGATAACTCTAGAGGATTCTAGAGAACCTCACCACCGGGTCTCCTCTCCAGTTGGCGGGGCGTGACATCTAGCTTTGTAATACTTCTTTCTGTTCCTGTCTGAATGTCTTTCCTTTCTTTCTTTCTTTTTGAGCATAGGGCAATCTGGTCTAATATGTCCTGCTCTTTTGCATTCATAACAAGTTACTTCTCCATCTTTCTTATCTTTCCTGTCCTTCTTCATATACTTGGATTGAAAGTTTCTCTGTCCAGCTATCTTGTTCATCCTTCGAGCAATATTGGCTAATTCATTTTCTGAAACTTCACTCTCACTAGATTCGGATCGGAAAATAACTTTCTTAGACTTGGATCTGGTTACTCTCTCAGGAGTCTTAGCTTTCATCTGATTCGAAGTTGTAGTAAAAGCAACAGTACCATTTCCATTCTTTTTCTTGATGTTGTCAGCATCTCTCTTCATTCTAGTTTCATGTTGTAGAAGAGTTCCAAATAATTCATCAAGAGTAATTTGAGTGACCTTCCTATTCTCATCTATAGCTGTTCTCTTGGATTCCCACTCATTGGGAATAATGTCAATTATCTTGTCCACAAGAGATTCATCATCTAATCCTTTCTCTCCCATAGATTGTAGACTGTTGACGATAGTCACAAATCTTTGTTGAACTTTACAGATAGGTTCTCCATAAGGAAAATTGAAGCCATGATATTCAGCTCTAAGCATAGCTCTTCTAGTCTCAATCACCTTTGAAGTCCCAAAGTGTGTAACCTCTAACTTCTTCCATATACAATTAGCTGCTTCACAAGATGAAATTTGGCTATATATATTTCTAGTCATTGAACATAGTAAAGTGTTGCGTACCTTATAGTTGAGTTGATATTCTTGCTTTTCCTGGTTAGTAAAGGTTCTGACTTCCTTGTCAGGAATTTTATAGTCACCAGTAAGCATGACAAAGTTATCTACCCCAGTATTGATAAAAAATGTCTTCATACGATCTATCCAGTATTCATAATCATTACCATCAAATATAGGTGGTCTTGTAGGATTCAGATTGTCAATCGATCCAACATTAATTCCTGTCATACTAAAAATAACTTTTCACAGAAACTTGTTAGTAGCAATGATTCGTAATCACAAAGTTCGGAATGGAAAAAGTTCGGAATGGGTAAATCGTAAAGACAAAGTTCGGAATGAAAAAGTGAGTAAGAAAAACTTGTATGTGAGTACAAGTATTTCAGTAACCTTGGCTCTGATACCAAATGTGAGAATGGTATAGAGTAAGAGGTTTCCAACCTCTGATACCAATTGTAGGATCGAAATATAATATGAGATGCTCAATATACAAGAGGGGGGGGGGGGTGAATTGTATACTTTAAAAATTCCTTTGGAACCTTTAAAGTTAGTTAAGAAACTATAGTTTCCTTAAGAAAAGGAAAGGGCTAAGTTTAACAAAGTTAAACTAAGTAAATTCACAACACCTCTAATACCGAACTAAACTTGGAATGAAATTCCAAAAGTAGGTTCTGGAAATATGGTTCCGGAAATTGAAACTTAACAAAAGTTAAAATATGAGATTCTACCTTAAAGCGTATAGAATCTAAATGAATCAGAGTAAGTAAGGAAGTATAAGAAAGTTATACTTTCCTTAAGATACAAATTGCAGCGGAATAAAGACAAGTAGTAAAACTACTAGTAACAAGATAATAGTCTTTTAACCCAAAGAGAAGGGTATCCAACAACCTTGGATAAAGGTCCCCTGATTTATACTTTCAAGCAAGTCTGTCTTACCCACACCAGGGTAAGCCCTCGATACGAAGATCGGAGTCTCTGTCTTGCTATCCCCGCAAGCCCTCAACTTCAAGGTAGTTGGTAACCTCTGTCTTTCTTAGCAAGAAAGCCCTCGATCTTTAAGGTAGTCGGCACCTCTGTCTTCCTATACCCGGAATCCCTCGAATGTAATCACCAACATTCGGAGTCACACGAAGCTTTGAGAGTTAATAAGATACTCTCTCTCTAGAAATCACTTCAACAGCATGTATGTACTTTTTCAGCAATCAGCTATTATCCATCAGCATCATCAGCATCGAGCTCTTTCAAATGGGCTCCTATTTATAGGTAAGGTCGGCTCCTTCTCCAACGGTCATATTTTCCTTAATGATCAGAGGGACCTGTACACGTGTCACTTAGACAACGGTTAGTTTATAACAAAATGGATGACATCGTTTTATAACAAAGTGAGCGTAACAGAAAGTACGACATCGTTTTAAACTCTAACATAAAGGTTCAGAATGAATAAATTCAGAGTGTATAAAACAATGATAATAAGATTCTGTTTAACAGGTGAATTCGGAATGAGAATTCGGAATAGGAATTCTTCATCAGAAATCGTAATGAGAATTCATCATCAGAATTCGTAATGAGAATTCATCATCAGAATTCGTAATGAGAATTCATCATCAGAATTCGTAATGAGAATTCATCATCAGAATTCGTAATGAGAATTCATCATCAGAATTCGTAATGAGAATTCATCATCATAATTCGTAATGAGAATTCATCATCAGAATTCGTAATGAGAATTCATCATCAGAATTCGTAATGAGAATTCTTTATCAGAATTCGTAATGAGAATTCGGAATGAGATTTCTTCATTAGAATTCGTAATGAGAATTCTTCATTGGAATTCGTAATGAGAATTATTCATTGGATTTCGTAATGATAATTCTTCATTGGAATTCATAATGAGAATTTTTCTTCTGAATTCGTAATGAGAATTCGGAATGGGATTTCTTCATTAGAATTCGTAATGATAATTCTTCTTCAGAATTCGTATCCTGAATCTGGAATAGAACTTAGTCAGAGTTCATATCCGGAATTCGGAATGAAACTTCCTTATAGTTCTTGTCCAGAATCCGAACCCAAAAACAGAATGCTTTATATCAAAGTTTCAATGATTCTGAGAAAATGAATCCGAAACTCATACTTAAGAAAAATATGAATGAAAATATGATAAGGATAATTTTTCTTATAAAAGCGATTTTCCTTAAGAAAGCAATTTTCCTTATAAAAGCAATTTTCCTTAAGAAAGCAATTTTCCTTAAAGATATGGTGTTTGTGATTTTCAAAACAAGAAGGAATGGAAAAGTCATAAGGAAAACCTTATTGACTCAACAATGAATTCCCTTATCTCAAGTCTAAATCATCTAATACATTTTTTATATTCTTGAATATTAAACATAGGTTAATTTATACTTTCTTGATAATTTTTTTATAATAATTTTTACTTTTATATCACTTATTATCTTTTTATAACTATTACATAGTTATTTAAGTTCACATCGGGCATTTTGTCGATTGTCGGTACTTGATTCGAAATTGAACATGGTATCATGTCAACAGTCCATGTGGACAAAATTCCATAAAATATAGAATAATATTAATGAAAAAATAATATTTTTTTATCTTAAATTTAATTTTAAATCCATTAATTAAATATGGATATTAAAAATGGAGCAATGTTAGGATCATGGAGACGATAAGCCGTACGTTTGCATGAGTAATGTTTTCCATTTTTCATTGATCCTTAAGAAATGAAGGTAAGTATTATTTTATGTCTTCAAAATGATAATAAAATCCTTAATATCATATTAATCATTTCAATATTCTTACATATATTTTCCAATTGATTTGCTGATTAAAAACAAATCACCTCTTTTCGTGGATTTGATAGTTCACACATACACATGAATAACGAATGACTTTATAATTTTTATGTACATGGAAAGTAAGACGATAATATATATATTAGTATATTATAATGAAAAAAAGGTCATTAATATCACATATGACCATTAATTAATCCTTTATTAACATTCTTCCGATATGCTAATGTAAAACGGACAATTTATGTTCGCGAGGCGGTAGTCCGTCGTACACAAGAACGAAAAGTTCACTTCACATTTAATGAAATCAGAGATAGATTAATGTTTTGATACTAACATAATAAAATATTAATATATTTTGGAAACTGTATTTATTATCACATCATATTTGAAGGATATATTATGGAAGTTGACGAAGAAATGAAATAGAAACACTTAGATAAAAACATCATCATTCCTTCCAATGATCATATTTCATTACACCTAAACCCCTATAAAGATGGTGTTATGCCAAAAATAATGATTAAATAATAGGGGATAGACAATAAGATAGTTTTTGGGTAGATATTGGAAATAATGGTTCTTTACGTGTTATTAAAAGAGAAGAGTGGGTATATTTTTATGGGGGAGGGGAGGGGTACCCTTGGAAACTCATAAAATATTAAATTAATATAAATTAATTTTTAAATCCAAATGACTCCAACATCAGTTATGTATAATATACGATGTCTTTGTTTTTAAAACCTCTAATATATTAATTTTTAGACATGTATTGATTTTTTTATAAACATTCTCTTTTCAATTTATCCTTAATTAATCTATTTTAATCTTAAATGTGGTAAAATAATTTTCATTTTTAAGGGACTATATATTTTACTTATATGGTATAAATTTCAAATAAATTGATAGTTAATTATATTCTAGACCTAATAATAGTAAATTTTTATTTTTTAATGATATTCATTATTTTTAAATAAATTACTAAAAAAATTTAAAAAAAATCAACAGTGTCAATTTTGACACTATTCATATTATTGAATTTAAATAAAATCCAAAAAGTGAGATAACATTGATAAAAAATTAATAGACTTATTTTATGTCATAGATACCTATTAAATTCATGTGGTACCCTAATTAATTATAATTATATTAACTTTAATAATTTTCATATCATTTATTTGATATTTCTATTAAAAAAATAATTTCTGTATCACGGTTCTGTTAGTATTTATTGTAATGATTTGATTAATAAAAGTAATAATTAAATTCCCACGATTTATATAATATTATCATATTTCTATATATAATTTATTATAAAATTGATATCATATTTTTCAATATATTAATATTATTATACTTATAATAAATAAGAGGGTGACAGGTTGTAACGTTCTTTTGTTTTAAAAATATTTATATCACATTGATTGAAAAAAATCCATAAAAAGAGCCCCTTAAAATCTGTAGGTGTTAAGGGTATACTTTTAATTTTCCAATTGAATTATTTCAGGTGTTAGTGTAATTTTATTGTCTGTATCATATTGTTTATTACCCTTATTTTCCTGATTGACCTTTAACTATGTTAAAACAATACCAATGCTACTATTAAAGATATCCAAAAAAGATAACTATTTAAATATATTTTACCCACTAATTCCAAATATGAAATTAATTTTTAAATAATTGAAACACATAAGTTGCAGAAATAATATTAAAATTAATCCCAATTGTCAAAATGAGAAAAAAATGTTTTTTTAAAATAAAAACCATAAAAATATTGACATGCTTTTGTATCTAATTTCAATGTGAAATTACATCAAATGAAGAAAATTTGATTAAATTATAAAAATATATTCTAATTATACTTTAAAACCAAATAAAATGGTAAATATATCAATAAAAATAAATTAGATGAAAAAGCAGTTTTGAATTTAAATACAGTATTTTTCAACATCCATTAAAATAGCAATGTCATCATAAATATAACGAAAATTTACCCAGACTAATTTTTGATGTCCCAATTCCAATTAAAAAGATTAATTTTCAAATAGAACATTAAAAATTGTAAAACACTAGATTTAAAATGGGCTCTCCATTAAAATACAGCCAAATGTATTTTTTTTAATATACTTATTTTATCCATAAAATTATATATTTCTTATATAATGTCTAGAAAACATATAAGTTCAATTTTAAGCTCTATATTTAATATAATACATATATATATATATATATATCATTAATAAAATCCACCAAGGGTGATTTTAATATTTTATGAGTAGACTTATTTGAATTTAAATATTTTTTCAGAAGAACATATCCTTCATATTCAATTGGTTTTTATTTAATTTACTAATTTATTTTACAACCAATGAATCATTATATAGACATTTCTAAACCATATTTTTATAATTCAGTTAATCATTCTCATTCCCACCATTCTAATGGTTGTGTGATAACTATCATATCAAATAATAATATTAAGTTGGTCATTTATGTTAAATGTGGCATATCATGTATTCTATCGAACACAATGAATCCTTTAAAAAAATGGGATGTTACATTATCACCCCTAATGGAAATTTTGTCCTCTAAATTTTAATTTAGGGTACATAACTGATGTATGCCTTTTAAAAGTACCTTTTATTGTATTGCCACATTAGAAAAATTATTAACAAATAAAAACGTCAAAAGAATGAAAGTAAAATATGATTTTCACCTGAGAAAACACATGCTAGGGTTACATGTATGAAAACATGGATATGTTAGAGAAAAATAATGATCAAAATCTAATGGATAATAAATGTAACCATTTTTAGGAAAAGTTAAATATAAAAATACCAAAACATTGTGATGAGTTAAACAGTCTTTCACTTTAGAGTGGGAAAAGTAAACATAATTTTGTTTAGGATACATTTCATAGAGTTATGGAATTAAATACTAAAATTACTAATAACATAAGGAAACATACTCACATTACATTTTTAGTTACATCATTTAATAAATTTCTACCACAAACTCATCTTTTTCCCCCAATTATGATTATTCAAGATGAATCAACTTCTATAGAATCACATAATCCACAAAATATTAACTATCCATTTCTCTTATCTTGAAACATTAAAAAAAATAATATGGTTAGGATAAGATAAAAAACATTCTCCAATAAGAATAAACCATTTGATGATGAAAAACTAATTTTAATCTCCAATATTCAACTGTAATACCAAAATTCCAACATGGACTATTTAATAAATAAAAATCTGTAAAATTCGACAAAAATATTATAACTAATATTAAATAAAAAAATTCAGAATGATTTAATCAAATAATATTTAAAGATATTTTTTATCCTTTAACTCCAAATAAAATCAACCACTCTTAATGACTCATATAAAAAATATAATTAATCTAATCACATAGTCTCTATGAAATGTTATTCATTTTCATAAATAACATGAATAAACATAAGTCTACAGTAAAAAAATTTATTTTCCCAAAAATAAAATTCAACCATTACTCCTCAAATAAAATCCCATAGTATTTATTTTTCCTTAACTATATAGGTTTCCCAAAATAATGAAAATATTCCAAAATAAAAAGTTTCACTTAATCACCAAATCATTTTACAATACCAAGGATATCCAATTGAAAAAACATAATTTCCCAAAATTAACATATACTTATTCCATTAACTCTATTAACTAAAAAATTAATCCAAACTAAGAAGGGGTGTCATGTAGGCTAGTGGTAGGTAAAAAATCATTGTCTCCCTTCTATTGTGGGTTTGATTCTTACATCCTTGTCTGACATGACGAGTTGTCACCCTTCCTAGGGGTTGTCCTTGTTATAAAACTATATAATTTTTATAACACTTATAACATTACCAAAATGAGATAAAATTCTCAAGTATGACCATAAAATACATTAACCTAAATGTTTATGTCATAACATTCATTTTTCATCCAAAAATATAATATCCCATAATTACCTCAAAGGTGAATGTCTTAAAAAATACTGTTAGTTGCCTTAAAGGTTCATAAAATATAGCCTCAAAAGGTATTTTAATACATTAAACTTATAATAATCCTTAAAATTATAAACACATGATGATATCTCTATCTCTTTTAAAAAACATCATATTCTCCAATGTTGTCAAAATCATTCAATGATACCAACTATAAGTCCCCATACATAAAAATTAAATAATATTTAGTTTAGTCATGAATTCACATTTATTTCTTTTTTAGGGTCTTATTTTTAGAGAATTAGGCCAAAAATATTACATAAAACCCCATAAAAATACAAGGTCTTATCTTCAAATAGTATTCATTTCATTCATAACATATAAAAGTTTTAAAAGAAACATTATTTCTTTTTATGTTTAATCATAATAATATTTCATTGATTCCATACATGAGTTTATTCTCCCTTCAATCTTGTGAAAACAATTTAATAACATGGGATGAGTTCAAAAAACACAGAATGGGATACACAAAAAAGTAAAACTGATAGCCTTGTGAAAATATGTAAACCATTAATACTTCATCATAATGTAATGATTTTCACCATTATGTAGTAGATACTTTTCATCTAATATAAGCTCATTGATTACCATTTTTTAAAATAAAGATAACCATAAAACCCATAAAAATCATATATAACATATAAAGGTGACTTAGGAAATAATCTTAGTCAAATGGAAAACCCATATTGTCAACTTCGACACATATCACTATAACAAATGGAATAACCATATAGCTGACCTCCATACCTAATACATTGGAGGTTATAATATAACCACATGTCGGTGTATTATCATGTACCACCCATCTTTAGTTTATCACATAACCACCCACATTTGGTTTATAACATATCAACCCATCAAATGATCATGTACCATTATATAATCATATCAAAAAAAGGATTGTGTTTATCAACATTTCACTCATAAAAATTCATTTATAATAACCAAAAATCATTTCAAGATTTTGAAATAGTCCATAAAATTTACTAAAAATTATCAATAAAATAATTCCAAAAAATAAAATAAATTATTTCTTTTCCATTTAAAAATAACATAAGGCTTATAAAGGAAGATAAATATAAAATAGCAGTTAGAGCGGCATAGATGTCATTGTGGCCGTATACATTAAAAATTGTTCCTTTTATAGTTTTTTAAATAAATTTAAATTATTCTTATAAAAATTATAATTTTGAAAACAATTAAATATATTAAATATCAGAGGGGTTGATTATAAACCGTATAAAATAAGGTAGTGTATAACATCAAAATATTCTTCAATAAAAAGTGATTGAGACATAGTCCCTTAACTCGAGTCTAAATCATTTCGTACGTTCATTATCATAATTAATATTAAAGTTAGGTTATTATATAAATTAATCAGAACCTTTTTCATGTTTATTATTCATTTTATATCACTTATTTTCATGTTAAAACAATTACATAATTACTTAATTTCATATCGGACGATCTGTTGATATTCGGTACTTGAGTCGAAAATGAACATGGTATGATTTAATTTGTAAATTTGGTCATAATTCTATCATATCCAAAATAATATTAATTACGTAATAATTTCTTTTCTATAATCTGGACATGAAAATTCCCTTTGGGTAAATTTTTTGTTATTTTTATGATAAAATTCATTTTTTGATGAATAGTGAAAAATACTGTATTTTAATTCAAAACTGTCTTTTAATCTAATTTATTTATATGGATAAATTATCTTTTTAATTGGGTTTAAAGTGTAATTAGATTATATTTTTACCATTTAATCTAATTTTGGTCATTGGAATTAATTTTACTTTGAATTTGGACATAAACATGTGTCAATCTTTTGATAGTTAATATTTCTCAAAAACACGCTTTTTGGTTCGACAATGAGTATTAATTTTAAATTAATTAAACCAAATTTTATGTTTTGAATTAAGTTAAATATAAATCATTTTTTAATTTGGAATATCAAATATATCTTCGGCTGAATTTTTGGTATTTTTCGGAAAAACATCAATTTTTGATGAATAGTGAAACCACTAAGTAGTAGGTAAAAAGATGAATTTTTCATTTAATGAAATTTTACCACATCTATGAACTGAATTTAAATTTTTTTATATAAATGGTTGTTATTAGTAAGTAAAATTTACTTTAATAAGATGAAAATAATTTTTGGTTAATTGTAACTTTACATTTTATTTACTGCGGTTAAAGGTAAACATGGTAATTAAAGGTAAAAATAATGTCATAATAATACAAAATTCCCTTAACAAATCTCCTAACCTTATTTTATGAGTCATGGCCGACCATGGGAATCCTTGGGTAGATTTTCGGATCCCATGGAGCCACTTAAGAGTTATAATGAGACTTTATTTTAATTAACTTTATGTAAAGGCAAAAATAAAATAAACAAATATATTTTAGTAAATTAATTTTTACATAGGGTTATATAAGTTAACTCTTCAACTATAAATATTATTTTAAAATATAAAAATATTTACTACATCATGGTGTTTTTTATAATTTTTATACATTAGTTAAATAAAATTATTTAGGACACAATAATGATGCAGTGTTTACCTAATTTATAAATGATTTAAATAAATAATATTATAATATTAAAACAATACCCAAAACACATTCATCTTATCTTTTAATTTAATTTGTTTTTTACGTTTAGAAACTGAAAATCATAATATAAAAAAATATTATTTTCACATTTTCCTAAAGAGCCCCACCTCTCCATTATAAAAATCCATCACCTCTAACCCATTTCACACACTTCTCAATACCCTTGAATCATTTATCCTCTTCCCAATTAATCTTTCTACACCTATATTCCTCTTATAATCCTTACCATAAGCATAAGGCACTTCAAGAAGTTCTTTTGGTTCAAACCAAAGAGAGTTACCCGAATTAAAGGTAAAATTTTCTCTTAAATTCTTTTCATTTATTTTACATCTCCTACCACTAAACTAATTTTATTCCTTTCTTTTATAAAAACACCATTATCCTCCATATACTAGGATTTTTTATGAGAAGTATTCCAACTACACTAACACACACCACCATCTAATGGGTAAAGAACATACAGTTTATGTGGATGGCAAACTAACAACTCACGAAACGACGATTGTTCAATTATCTCTTACCACCACTCATTGTGGCCATTACAATGGCACTATATTTATATGTGATATAATTATTTTAATATTTTTTTATGCTTCTGTATTTTTCATTTATAGAATAATTTTGTGGTTTCCATAATGGGTAAATGTGATAATTTCATTTTAGGAAGTGCAGACTACCGCCCCTTCAATGTGATATGACTCATTAATGCCATATGTGGAACATATAAAGGATAGAATTATATGATATTATAAAATATATTGTACTAGAATTATAATATACCTAGGTATGATTATTTTTATAATTCCATTAAAATAAGAAATAGAAATGAAAGTAACATTCATGCGTACGTGCAACTTACTGTCTCCATGAACGGTGCATTTAATTTCTTATCTCCACATGTTATGTACTATTATGAATACATAAATATACTGGATATATATATGATATATATGATATCTACATCATGAATATCATTTTTGATATAATTGATATTTGACCACATGAATAACTTGTAATTATAAGAAGTTTATTTTTGACTCAAGTACCAAATATCGACAAAATGACCATTATTATCTTGAATTATTACATAATGTTTATAACATGGTAATAATTGATATAAATAGAATAATAAACTTGAAAAAGTATCTTAAGAGAGTATAAATTCGCTTTAGTTTATTATTCAGGAGATTAAAGAACAAATAAATCAAGTTGGACAAAAGGTAAGGGACTTCATCTCAACCTCCTTTCATTGAGGCATGTTTTCTTTTATACATTAATTTCTTTTATACACTGTATAAACCCCTTTAGATTTTACTTTTATTCAAAAGGAATATTTTCTCCACAAAAAGTTTTACTAAATGACAAAAAATGTCTCTTTTAACGTAAGTGGTGACAACGACCTTTTCTACTGTCACGAGCGTTATTTGATATTTGGCTTCCCAAATGAGCCGTAATGTTTTAAAAAAATAAATACCATTTAATCTTTTTACATATTTTGGTACTGATAATGGTTTTTATAATGGACTGATTATGTCAATATAATTGAATGTTATATTGTGATTCCAATGTGGAAATGTTTTCTTTCATTTATGTTTCTTTTATGTGTTCTGAATATGTTATGGTTCTTGGTAATTGTTTACATATATGGGTGGTTTCATGATAAACTTAGTGTGGCTGAGCCTGAGATATCTCTCTAATTCATTGGGTAACGTGACATAGGTACACATGAATGTTTCTCCCAAAAGATTTAGGTTATATACTGTGATGGGTATTCTAAATGTAAATCCCTACGTAGCTGTGATAGACACAATTTAAGTATGATATGGATGCCACAAGTAACTTTTTTTATTTATGTTTTCTTTCTGTTATTCATAAATATTATGATTTCAGGAGGTATGTTAAAGAGCTTATGTTATGTATGTAATGATGAACTAATGTTCTATTTCTTTTTTTATAACCCATAATGATCTTTTTATTCTCATCCCCAATTTTGAAATTTGTTTCACATGATGTAAATATAAATAGAGTCAAGGATGGGATCATGGAAAAGTCATGTTGTCTAAAACATGGATCTAGGCATGGCTCTTTTTTAAGAGTTTTTATTTTGTGATAAAAATGGTAACTGAGTAGAAGTGTCTACTTAGTAATTCTAGATATGTAATGTAGTAATTATGGCCTAATTCTCTAAAAATATAAACCTGAAAATATCCTCAATGTGAATTATTCATTTAATTCAAGATTATGTCATGTTTTAAGGCTGGGTCCTTATAGTTGGTATCAGAGGTTGGTTTAGATAACTTTAGGAGTTATGGTATTGTTAAATTAATTTCCATAAATTAATTTATGTTAATATTTAAATGATATATCATTTACTGATTACCATTTTTCTTCGCCTAAGATATTTCTATGTTCAGAATGGTTTTCCATAGAGGAAAGAGGGTAGCTATGTTGGGATGACATCATGAAGAAGAAAACCTTCCAAATATGCAGACCGAGATGGTCAGAATTAGAACTGAATAGTTTTTTGCAGTGATGGCATAGTTGAATCGGGCTATAAATGGTGGTGGTATCAATGCATGAGATCAGCCAGATCAACCACGAAGGAACATGTTAGTAGTGGATCATTTCACGAGGCAACATCCCCCATCATTCAGAGGATCATCTGACCATGTGCTATATGAAGGGTGGATTAATGTACTAGATAATATTTTTGATTTAATGGGGTGACCGTAACATCAAAAGTTTAGTCTCATTGCTTACTATTTTGAAGGTAAAGCTGACCAGTGGGTTCGATGGTTAAAATTATCATGGATATTGAGGAGATTGATGCTATTGATTAGGATGAATTCAAATTTATGTTTTGTGGGAAATATTTTCCAAAGGTGGTTCATCTTAGGATGGAAAAACAATTCATATAATTGAGGTAGGAGGATGACTTATTGGATGCTTATGAAGTAAAATTCACTCGACTGGTAAGGTATTCTCCAAATTTCATATGAGATATTGATTGTAAAATCAACCTTTTTACTCCGTTTTAAAGCCAAATTATCAAAGGGATTTAACTTCTCGTGAGTTAAAAAGTTATGAAAAACGTGTTTGATTTACGAAGAATGTGGAAATGGAGTTTGAAAGTGATCAGGTGTTCTTTAACAAACAATATAATAAGAGGCCACGGTGGATGGTTAAAGGGAAGAACTATTTTAAAAAGTATGATGGAATGAAACTTAAGTTTACAATTTGTTAAAATTATGGTAAAAAACATGTTGGGGAATGTCTTTTGAATTCTATTAAGTGCTATTGAGGTGGTAAAATGGGACATAAAGATCTTAATTTCACTGAAATGGACCTGAGTAATGGTAAGAAAAAATCTGATTTACTATCAGTAAAATGTTTTAAGTGCAATGAAATGGGTCATTATGAAAACGAGTGTCCAATGAAGAACTCAACAGATAGAAAGTAGCCATACCATAACCAGAAAGGGGTTGTGAAATCCTTTGCAAACTACAAAAGCTGATGTTAGGCCATCGAATGAAGTAGTATCATGTACACTATTTGTTTGATCAGATTATGCCAATGTGTTCTTTGATTCTGGGTCTACACATTCGTTCATTTTTGGGATGTTTTCTAGTAAATTTAGAATACCTTATCAAGATACGAATCCTGAACATATGGTAAAAACACTGGGAGGAAATGTTGTGACAAAAAGAAATTATAAGAACCGCCATGTCCTTGTGTGTGGAAAGAATCTACCTGCAAACCTTATTATTTTTCCTCTAGTAGTGTTTGATGTTATTTTTGGTATGGATTGGCTTTCTGTTTATCATGCCAAGATTGACTACAAAGCTAAAGAGGTTTCTTTTCAAAATTATTTTCAGTTTGTGTACATGAATGAACCCTTAATTTTGATAATATATCAGGAAGCTGAGAAACTAGTAAAAGATGGAAATGATGTTACCTTGCACATATTGTTGAAAACAAAGAAAATATTCAGATTAATGATGTCCCATTGGTAAATTAGTACATTGATGTTTTTCCTGCTCAGTTTCCTGGTATTATACTAGATGAGGAAGTTGAATTTATTGTTGACTTAGATCTTGATGCTAAGTCAATTTTAAAAAACCCATATCGAATGGGTCAAATTAATCGTTTAGAGTTAAAGAAGAAATTGCAGGAGTTATTAGATAATGAATTCATTCGACCTAGCACATCCCCATTGGGTGCTCCTGCCTTGTTTTTTAAAAAGAAAGATGGTTCAATGAGACTTGGTATTGATTATAGAGCATTGAATAACATCACTATGAAGAACAAGTATTCTTTTCCTCATATAGATGATTTGTTTGATCAACTCTAGGGAGATCAGTATTTTTCAAATATTGACTTGAGGTTAGGGTACCATCTGTAGAAAGTAAAGGAAGTAGACATTCCGAAGACTATGTTTCATACTAGATATGGAAATTATGAATTTTTAGTTACGCCTTTTGGTTTAACCAATGCACCAACTGTATTCATGGATCTTAGGAATATAATTTCCTGTGAGTTCATGGATAAGTTTATGGTTGTGTTCATTGATGATATTTTGTTTATTCCAAAATTAAAGAAGAGCTTGAAAGTCATTTAAGGGTTGTCTATAAAACGTTAAAATAAAAGAAAATATTTGTGAAATTACTCAAGTGTAAGTTTTGGTTATAGAAAATTTCATTCTTTGGTCACATTGTTTCAAAAAATGTATTCACTGTTGATCTGGCTAAAAAAAAGTTGTTAAAGAATAGTCAAGTCCCCCAAATATAACTAAGATATGTAGTTTTATTGGTTTAGCAGGTTATTACCTAAGTTTTGTTGAGAATTTGGATAGTTACCTAACCCACTGACTAACTTAACTTGAAAAGGTGTTAAGTTATTTTGGACAAAAGAATGTTATGATTTTTTTCAAAAATTGAAAAAAAGATTGGTGAATTCTCTAGTTTTGGAACTACCTTCCAGAAATGGTGAGTTTGTTTTTAACAAGGATGCTTCGTTGAAAAAACTTGGTTGTGTCCTTATGCAGAATGATCAGGTAATTTCTTATGCTTCACATCAGTTGGAACCTCATGAGTTAATTAACCTACACATGATTTGGAATTATCTTTTCTTGTTTTTGATTTTAAAATTTTGAGGTATCATTTGTATGGAGTAAAATGTGAAATATATTCTGCCCACAAAAGATTAATTTATATATTCACTCAAAAATAATTGAACATGAGACAAAGGAGAGAGCTGGAATAAATCAAGGATTTTGATTCCACGATCCTTTACCATCCAGAAAAGTAAAATAAAGTGTATGATGCTTTGAGTTGAAAAAGTAATTCTTCATTAACCATGATATATTTTGAATGAGATACTTTTGTTTTTTATTTGATGAACATTGTCATAGAATTTTTTGGTTCGTGAAATTATTCTATTTTATTTCAGATGTTAGTGAAATCATCTCTCTCAGACCAAATTAAGAAAGCGTAGAAGGAAGATAGTGAGTTCCAGAAAAAAGGTGGAGTTGGTTAATAAGGGTAAGTTTCCTGAATTTAACATTGATAATGATTATGTTTTTAGAATTCTAATGATATTTTGTGTGCCTTTTGATTCATAGTTGAAGAATGAGTTGTTATCTGAATCTCCTAGCTCCCCGTTTTCAGTTCATAATGGCAGTACTAATATGTACAGATGTCTTCAGGAGTATTACTGGTGGGATGGAATGAAAAGATATATTTCTGATTTTACTGTGAAGTGTTTGACTTGTCAGTAGGTTAAAGAAGAGTGCCAGTTTCCGAAAAGGATGCTTCAGTCTTTAACGATTCCAGAGTAGAAATGGGAAAATATATCCATGGACTTCATTGGCAGATTACCGAAAACATCTCTATGTAATAATTCAATATGGGTTGTTGTTGATCGATTTACTAAATCTTCTCATTTCCTTCCTATTTGAGATACTTTGTCTATAGATAAACATTCATGGTTGTGTGTTAAAGAGATAGTCAGGTTGCATGGTGTTCCCCTCTCCATTGTATCTGATCGTGATCCCAGTTTTACTTCTAAATTTTGGAAAGTCCTTCAGAATTAATTGGGTACTGAATTAAATTTTAGTACAACTTTTCATCCTCAATAAGATGGTAAATTAGAACGAACAATTCAAACCTTGGAGGATATGCTACGTGCTTGTTAAGTGGATCACGAGGGAAGTTGAGACCAACATATTTCTTTGGTTGAAATTTCTTATAATAACAGTTTTCATTCCAGTATACAGATGAATACATTTGAAGAATTATATGGGAAGCTGTTTAAAAACTCCAGTTTTTTGGGATGAAGTAGGTGAAAGGAAGTTTATGGGACCATAATTGGTAGAAGAGATGACAGAAAAAGTTCAGTTGATTTGTAAGCATATGAGAACATCTTAGAGTAGGCAGAAAATTTATGCAGATAACCAGAGGAAGGATCATTATTTTGAGGTAGGTGATCATGTATTTACCAAAGTTTATCCATGGAAAATTGTGATTCATTTTGGTTAGAAGGGAAATTTGAGTTCGAGGTTTATTAGACCTTATGAAATCTAGGATAAAGTTGAATTTGTTGCGTACAGAGTTGCTTTACCTCCAAGTTTGTCCCAGGTACACAATTTTCCTCATGTTTCAATATTGGGAGAGTATATGCTAGATCTATATAATGTGTTAAGTCCAGAGGTAGTTTAGTTGTAAGAGAATATCTCTTATGAGGAACAACCAGTCCAGATTCTTGACCATAGAGAGAAAGTTTTGCGGAATATGGAAATTCACCGGGTAAAGGTTTTGTGGAAAAACTATATGGTTGAAGAGAAAACATGGCAATATGAAAATTCTATGAGGGATAAATACCCCCATTTATTTAATAAGTGAATAAAATTGCGTGGATTAAATTTCCAAAAGGGGAAATGATGTAATATCCCAGGTATATAAATAAATTATACATTTTATTTTTTATTAATATTTAGGAATTACATTTTAATTTTACTTTAAAGGGGTTTCTATGTTCGATGGCGTACACGATACGCAACAATGATTTTCTTTGAAATCTTACATTGCACACTAAGAATTTTGTCTTATTATTTTTAAATTGTAGTTAATGCCTATCCATTATATTAGAGGTAATAAATAGAACTAACTACAATATGATCATAAATTTTTGTTAAATGTTTTTATATTTATCCTAAAATAGTTAGCGGCTAAAAATGTTTATGAATCAAATTTTAAGCATAATTTTCATTAAAAGGTTGATTTATTGCCTTTTGATGGAGAACCCTATTTAAATCTAGTTTTGGTCACTTTTTTAGGTTTTATTTCACAAAATAAAATTATTCTCTATAATTGGGACATCAAAATTCACTTTGGGTAATATTTTGGTATTTTTCTCATAAAATTCATTTTTTATGAATAATGAAAAATATTGTATTTCAATTCAAAATTGGATTTTAATATAATTTATTTATATGGTTATATTAACCTTTTAATTTGTTTTTAAGTTTAATTATATTATATTTTTACCATTTAATTCAATTTAGGTCATTTTAATTAATTTCACTTTGAATTTGGACATAAACAAGTGTTAATCTTTTGATTTTAAATATTTCGTAAAAACGGGCTTTTTGTTTTGACAATGGGAATTAATTTTAAATTAATTAATCCAAATTCTATGTTTTGAATTTGTTAAAATAGACATCATTTTTGAATTTTCAATATAAAATATATCTTAGGCTGAATTTTTGGTATTTTTCTGAAAAACATCAAATTTCGATGAATAGTGAAACCACTATATAGTAGTTAAAAAACTGACTTTTTCATTTAAATGAATTTTTACCGATTTTGTGAATTAAATTTTGAAAATATAATACACATGGTTGCTATTATTAAGTAAAATTTGATTCAATAAGATGGAAATATTTTTTGGTGAATAGTTACTTTTGACTTATTTTCCATGGTTAAAGGTAAATATTGTAATTCAGGTTAAAATGATTACCATAATAATAAAAAATTACCTTAAAACTTTTCCTAGAAATATTTTATGAGTCAAGGCCGACCATGAGCATCTTTGTGTCCATTTTGAGACCCCAAGTAGCCACTTAAGAGTGATAATGACACTTTATTTTAATTAACTTAAAGTAAAGGAAAAAATGACACAAACAAATATCTTTTAGTAAATTAATTTTTACATATGGTTATATAAGTAATATACACGACAATAAATATTAATTTGAAAGCTAAATAAATTCCTACATCATTGTTTTTTTTAATTTTATACATCAAATAAATAAAATTATTTATGACACAATAACAAGGTAGTGTTTACCTCATTAATAAATGATTTAAATAAATAATATTATAAAGATTAAAAAAATATCTAAAACCTATCCAATTCTTATTGGATGATTTTAATTCTACCATGAGTAATCTTATATTCAAATTTATATTTTTTTGGACCTTTAGAAACCTAAAATCATTATATAATAAAATAATATTTTCCCACTTTCCTAAATCGCCCCTCTCCCCCCTTATAAAAGCCCTCACCTTGAAACCATTTCTCACACTTCTCAAGCCCCTTGGATCGTCCAAAATCATCCCAATTAAGCTCCCTAAATCCCTATATTCCTCTTATAATCCTTAACTTCGGGAGAAGGCTCATCAAGAAGTCCTTTTGGTTCAAACCAAAGGGAGTTACCCGAATTAAAGGTAACAGTTTATGTTAAATTGTTTTATTTTATTTTACTTCTCCAACACCTAAACTCTTTTTATTTCTTTCTTTTATGACAAAAACATTATCCCAAATATAATAGGATGTTTTTATGAAAATTATTCAAACTACACTTACACACACCTCAAACTAATGGGTAACAAACATACTGTTTCTGTGGATGACAAAATAACACCCCGCAAAATAATGATTGTTCAATTATCTCTACCGCCTCTCATGGTGTCCATTAATATGGGACTATATTTATATATGATATATATTATGTTTATTTTTTTCATATTGATTTTTCATTTATATTATACCTCTATGGTTTCCATAATAGGTAAACGAGATAATTTCATTTTAGGAATTGCGGACTACCACCCCCTCAATATGATATGACTCATTAATGCCATATGTGTGACATGTAATGGATTTATTTAATGATATTATATATGTTCTTATACTGGTATTATAATATAACTATGTATCATTATATTTTAATTCCATTAAAATATAAAATAGAAATGAAAGAAGTGTTCATGTGTACGTACGACTTATTGTCTCCATTAACAGTGAATTTCATTTCTTATATCTAAATGTTATGTACTTTTATGACTAATTAAATATACTGTATATATATGATATATATGATATCTACATTATTAATATCATTCTGGAGATAATGGATATATGACCACATGAACAAATTGTAATTATATGAAGTTCATTTTTGAATCAAGTACCAAATATCGACAAAACGACCATTATTTACATAAATGATTAAATAATGTTTATAACATGGTAATAAGTGATATAAAAGGAATAATAAACATGAAAAAGGATCTTAGGAAATTATAAATTAAATTTAGTTTATTATACAGGAGATTAATGAACGCACAGGTTATGTCGGGCACGAGGTAAGGGACTTCGTCTCAACCTCCTTTCATTTAGGAATATATTGTTTTAAACAAGACTTTATTTTATACGTAGTATAAACTAATTTGGATTTTACTTTTATTCAAGAGTAATATTTTCTCCCTGAAGAGTTTTACTAAATGATAAAAAATTTCTATTTTAAATAAAGCGGTGACACCAACCTTTTCTGCCGCTGCGAGTGTTATTTGATATTTGGCTTCCTTAACAAGCCACAAACATTTTAAAAGGAAAATAAATACAATTTACTATTTTTATGTATTTTTTAATGAAAATGGTTTTGATAATGGATTGATCATATTAATATATTTAAATATTATACTGTGATTGCAATGTGGTAATGTTATATTTCCTTTATGTTTGTTTTATGTGTTATGGATATGTTATGGTTCTTGGGCATTGTTTATGTATACGGGTAGTTTCATGATAAAATTTGGGTGGCTGATCCCGATAGAGATCTCCAATGCATTGGGTAACATGACATAAGTAAAGGTGAATGTCTCTCCTAAGAGATTTAGGGAATATATAGTGATGGGTATTCCAAATGTAACACCCAACGTAGATGTGATAGCTAAAATGTAAGTATGATATGGATGCCACAAGTTACCTTTATGATTTATTTTTTCTATGTGTTATTCATAAATATTAAGAATTCATAAGGTATGTTAAATAACTTATATTATGTATGGAATGATAAATTAATGATTTATTTGTTTGTTTTATAACCCTTACTGAGCTTTTTATTCTCATCGCAAGTTCTGAAATGTTTTTCACAAGACGTAAAGATGAATAGGGTAAAAGATGAGATCAAGGAAAAATCATTCTATCTAAAACATGGAACTAGACATGACCCTTTTTTTCAAGAGTTTTTATTTTGTGAAAATAAAATGGAAACCGAGTAGAAGTGTCTACTTTGTAATTCTTGAGATGTAAGGTAATAGTTATGGATTAATTTACTATAAAACTAAACCTGAAAAGATCCTCAATGTGAATTAATCATTTAATTCAAGATTATGTAATGTTTTAAGGTCGAGTCCTTATACACACACTATGTCCTACCATATAGGGACTGCCCGTGTACTCTGTTCGTGTGCCAGTACATGGTGTCAACACATGTTTCTCTTCCCGTGTACCAGTACATGGGGGTAATCTGTGTACTTGGTCTAGGATATGTCATGTGACGGAGTATATTCCATGAAGGCAACCCATGTACTCAACCACATGTTCTTGTATATCAGAAGATACACACCAAGTCTCTATGAAGGGACTGCATTCCTGTGGTAGGGGTCACAGTCCATGTAACAATTAACTATCTCCCAAAACCCTAGTCCCCATTCTATGGCGTCCAAATTCTATATAACATTGGGATACATGCCATGTTCATCCGGATTTTATAAGATCCCATGTCTATTCTCTAGTCGTTTCCTTTGTTGATCTGACCACTATTTCCAGCTATGTGATTCTAGGATACTCAAGATCCACCATCTTATCATCATTGTACTATGGAATCAATGGATCTCAAGCATTCAATCATCTCCAAAATCTGATAATTCTCATCTCGACTCAAACTGATTGAAAAACAGTATATTATGAATCATTCTTGCTTGTCTGTTGTATTCACCATTGCACCATCATTATGTCTTCTTGATTTTGGTTCTTCAATTTGGAATCATTTCACAAATAAACGAAGAATAAATGATTGATCATTCATCAACTTATCAAGGAATTAAAAACATGCATAGAAAAAGAGGGGAAAAAACATAAGGAATGCATCTGAGGGATGTAGCTCGACCATTCTTTTTTATGGCGATGATTTATTACTAAAATAATGATAAAATATAAAACTAATAATCTATATAATCAAACTCCATAAATCCCACAGTGTATAACCCATCTTGTAAGGAACGATCGAACGATGGATCAACTTTTTATTTGTTTGTTCTTCATTCATCGTTGAATTCATGAACAAGAATGATATAAAAAATATTGAATCCAACATTTTAATTGGATCATTTTATGTTGAATATTGATTGGTACTAGGGTTATATTTTTAGAATGGTGTTCATTGATCTTTGATCCACAATTCTTTTGTCACCTGCTGAGAGGAATCTTCAGGGTTTTCTAAGGAGAATTCAGTGAAATTACAGGGTAATGAGCATATCCCTAGATCCCTTCCTAAAGGATCATTTAAAAAAAGAATCATGGCACATCTACGGTGATGAAATAAATATAAAATAAAATTAGTCTTCAAATTATTTTATTCTTTAAAAATTCCATAAACTATTTTTTACAACTGAACTATGCTGACTGATGTTTGGTCATCCCTAAGGTAAAGTTGCTTCTCTAACTGTAACGATCCCTTACATTTCTAATCTGATCACTCCTTTATAACTTATTCCAATTTTAAATTAAAATTGTGCATGTGTGGTATTTAGTAATTTCATATTATTCATGAATTTATTCTTGGCCTATCGGGCCAATAGAATCTCACAACGTCTCTAAAATTTGTCTCAAAATTAATCCATATAATATTAAAAGATAAAAAAAAATAAAAAACTAGGGAATTTCATTCTCCAGGCCTTTGGGATTTAGATCCATGAAAAACCAAAAAAAAAATTACTCAAAAAAAATTGGGTATTGAGCACACATTTGAGCCTCTCGCTCCCAGGTGATATCTTGTAGATTTTCATGCTGCCACTAGACCCACAACAAAGGAATTTATCTCACACAAATTATCCTCTCCTATTTATCCTTGATCTCTACTCAGTACTTTTAAAAATTCACACCATCCTTAATGCCTAGCTCGCCCCAGTCAATGAAAAGTGATGGGTCATGCAAGTACCTCCTCATTTGTGACATGTGGAAGACGTCATGTACCTAGTCCTACTCTGGGGGTAGAGCTAAGCAGTATTCCAACTAACCAACTCTATGAATTATCAAAAAAGGGATGATAATCCTCATAGATAACTTGCCATCTAACCCAATATTCATAATCCACATCTAGGTGAATCCCATAGGAATATGTGGTCTTATTCATTGAACTCATAAGGCCTTAGCTTCCTGTCAGCTTAAGACATATGAGGGCTCTATATAGTCTTCATCCTCTCATGGATGATCTAAACCATCTCTTTAGTAGCTTGAACCAACACTACTAGAAATACAGGTATTTACGACGGGTCATTTGCGATGGGATCCCGTCGGAAAGGGCCTTTTGCGACGAGGCCCCGTCTCAAATGACCAGTTGCGGAAAATGGCGTTGCAACTAATTTTCTTTTGCGACGGGCCCATCGCAAATAATTTTTTTTTGCGACAGAAAATGGGCCCGTCGCAAATAGATTTCTTGTTTAAAAAAAAATTGTGACGGGCCCGTCGCAACAAAGTATTTGCGACGAGCCCTTTTCCTGTCGCAAATAGTCTCTTCGAAGAAACTATTTGCGACGGGCCCGTCGCAAATACTAGTAAAAAAATTAAAAATAAATAAAAAAATTATTTATTAATATTTAAATATATTAATATATTTATATTGATATAAATATAATATTTATTTTATAAATATGTTTCTGAAAGGATCTATGGAAATATAATATTAATTTATAAGATATTTAATAAAAGAGGATTATAAAATAAATTAAAAAGTATTTCTAATTAGTAATTATGTAATTTTTATCAATTAATAGTCATTTCATAAGTCTTTGAATATAAAAAAAATAAAAAAATAAATGAAAGATCCAAAATAAGTTGAAAATGAAACCCAAACTTCAAACATCCATAACTTTTGATCCGGGACTCCGTTTGAGCTCTACAGCATATCAAATCAAAGACTGCGATGAGCTCTACAGCCCTATACACCAGCGGAACCCTTACAAGGTTTTTTCAAGGACAAAAAAGGCCTAGAAGGCTACCAAAACTGAGTTTTTAGTCGGGGTACCCTGTTTTTTTACCATTCAAATAGTTATAACTTCTGATCCCGATGTCCGATAAACCTGTACCATATATCATATCGAAGATCATTTCATGTTCTTAGATTTGACTGATTGTAAAGCTAAAATGGACTCCTGGATTAGAAGTTATGGTCGTTTTAACATTCAAATGGCTATAACTTCTGATCCGGATGTCCGTTTGGCTTGTACCGCATATCATATCGAAGATCATTTCATGTTATTTGATTTGACTGGTTGTGGAGTTGAAACAGACTTACGGATTAGAATTAATAGCCGTTTTAACATTCTCAATGGATTTTCACCCCCTCATTTCTATGTACTCATTCATAACTATACACATATATATATATATGTGTGTGTGTGTGTATTGTATATATGTATTTATTTATTTATTTATAAATACACATAAAAAAACATATTTTATATATTTATTTAAAACTAAGTTTATAAATATATATTAATATACAAATAAATATGTGAATAAAAATTTATAACTACACACACACACACATATATATATATAGATATAAATATATATTAATAAACGAATAAATATATATATTAATATATGATTATATATATATATATATATTCATATAACCAAATATATTTATATTAATATAAATCTATATTAATATACGAATAAATATAACTATATATATATATAGATAGATCATTAAATGTATAAAAAAATGAAATGGCATAGTTCTAAAGGCTAATGCACGCATGGGGGAGGTTTATTAATAATTATTAGTAATTATTAGTAATTATTAGTAATTATTCGTATTTTTTCTTATTTTTCGTAATTGTTCCTAATTATTTCCTAATTATTCTAAATTATTACTAATTATTTCTAATGATTACAAATTATTACTATTTATTCCTAATTATTAGTATTTGTTACAAATTATTAGTATTTATTCTTAATTATGACTAATTATTAATAATTATTCATAATTATTCCTAATTATTATTAATTATTCCTATTTATTATTAATTATTCCATATTTATTATTAATTATTTCTAATTATTATTAATTATTACTTATTACCATTAACTATGAACAATGAATACTAATAATTTAAATTTATTAAATTACAAAAAAATCTAAACATAATTAAATTACAACTAATTAAGAATAATTAAAAATAATAAACAATTTAAAATAAATATTAAATTAAAATGAACATAAATACCTTTAAAATTGATCTGAGGTTGATCTCTGATAGTTGTTGAAGACTTCAATATCAACTCTGGAAATAAAAATTAAACTAAAGAAACTGTGAACTCTAAAAATAGAGTTTTGAGAGAATTAGAAGATAGAGTTTGAGAATGATTGAAAAAAATGGATAAGGGTATTTATAGGTTAGCTTATTTGCGACGGGTATCTCGTCGCGAATATTTTAGCCCACATTTATCACAGTCAACAGTTAAATAGTTATTTGCGATAGGACCCGTCACAAATAATAACCTGCCGACAGACTATTTGCGACGAGAGTATATTCTTGTCGCAAATATTTTTTACCGCCGCCGGTTATTTGCAACGGGTGGTAACCTCCCGTCGAAAATAACTTTCCTGCGGTTTAGCGCGCATTGCGCCCCTATCCTTTTGCGACGGGTGAGCTTTCCCCGTCGGAAATAAGTATTTATTTGCGATGGGAAAATGCCCCCGTCGCAAATAACCCATCGCAAAAACCCCCGTTTCCCGTAGTGCAACTCCATGCCCATGATTACTAACTCCCCTAGGACATTCTAGCATTGTGGTGACCTGTATGGTCACCCGTACAAAGCCTTTAATGGTCCAATACAAATGGGGAAATGGTAGCGGTTGGGTACGTAAACTCTACCAGTGGTATGTGATCCACCCAACTACAGCCGAAGTCCAACAAGAGAGATCACAGAATGTCCTCTAGTACTTGATGCGTTTACTCCATCTGGTCGTCCTTCTATGGGTGAAACATTGTTATCTAGAGTAACTAGATTCCAAACACCTTAAAAAATAACTTACACAACAAGAATGTAAAAAGAGCATCATGATCTGAGAAAATAGTCGATGAAACTCCATGGAGTAAAACTGTCTATTGGGAATAGAGGTATCCCAAGATCTCTACTAAACTCTGCTCTCGAACAATTTGGAAGTGTGCCGAAATGGGGAGTCAGTCATTGATCACCCAGATGGAATCATGTCCCCTAGAAGTTCTTGGTAATCACATTATGAATTCCATCGATATAACATCCCAATTCCACTCTTTCACCTCTAGGGGTGTAGCTAATCCCACTTGAATATGGGGCCCATCCTTTACATGCTAACAAGTAAGGTATCAAGAAATGAACTCTAAAACTACCTTCATTATCCCTGGCCACCAAAGTTGATGTCAAAGGTCCTAGTACATATTTTTCACAACTAGATTTACTCCCAAAGATGACGTATGAAACACCCTCGTAACCTCCTCTCACAGTTCCACTATAACTATTGTGGGTCCTCTGAAAATGATGATGCACTACCCATGTCTCAAATATCGATCAATAGCATGCCTTGTGGACATATTATCATTTAGATTCCCACAATTAGTATCCTCAATTGTGACTCCCTGAATCACTGTAAGAGTGGAGGGGTGGAAACAATCGACATGAGGTAAGATTCTCCATCTCTATCAACTATGTATAAATATAATGAGGCCAAGTACTCTAATGCTTTGTTCAAAAAATTACGAACTAGATCTCCTTGTGAGATAATCTACCAAAACATTCCCCTTCCTAAGAGTATAGGAAATATCAAAGTCATAGACCTGGATGAACTATATCCATCGTAACTATGTCAAGTTCAGATACTTCTAATAGAATATATACTTGAGTCTCTTGTGATTAGAGTAGATGATAAAATACTCACCAATTATGTAGTATCGCTACATCTTCAATGAAAAAAATACCACTCCTAACTCAATATCATGGGACATGTTGTTATACTCATGTGGTATCAACTGGAGATAACTATATGAAATTACTTCTTACCTCTTCATCATGACTAATAAAAGCCCAGTTTTTGATGCATCAGAAAACAATACATACTCTACACTATCCTCTGTCAATTTCAAGATCATAGCACTCATCAAACACTGTCTCAACTAAAAAAAATACAACTGGAACTTCCCTATCCACAAGAAAGGCTTCCACTTTTGATTCAAAGCTATCATTGTTGTTGATAATCTAGAGAAATCAGGAATGAATCTATGGTAATATCCTACCAGCCCATGGAAGCTCTACCCCTCTTTCTGATCCTAGGAGGCTCCCATGAAAACACTTCATCATCCTTGGCTGGGTCTATAACCACACCATCCTCGGTGATAATGTATCCCATAATGTAGAATCCCTGAATCTAGAACTGACACTTTGAGAAGTTAGCAACCCTATCCTTTTTTACATAACATTACATGATTTTAAGCATAATTATACATCATAGTGAAGGCTAATTATTGTTAAGACTAGTGTATTGGATGTATAGGTACGTAAAAAAAATAACATGGGGCTAAAAAAATATTTATTTAATCTCCATAAAGGGATCCTAACTTCCTTTGATTCCTTACATCATCATAGGGTGCCCTGGGGAACACATGAATACAGGGATGAGATAAAAAGCCCAATATGAGAATGAACATAAGGATAAAGCTTAATAACATGGTTTAGGATGCTTGAAAAAATGATATAAAAGTGATGGAAAATATGAATTCATGTCACATAAACTCATGATCATATAAATATCGAATCATATAAATGTGGCAGAAGTATAAAACATGTCTTTAGTTTGAGTCAAGGATAATGGCCAATCTGGTTTCCCTTAGTAGTACAGGTCAAAGATAATTGCCAATCCCATTTCCCATAGTTATGTGGGACAAGGATAAACTCCGATAATGTTTCCCATAGTATTATGGTTCATTTATAACTGCCAATACTGTTTCGGTAGTAGTACGGGTCAAGGCTAACCGATAATCCCTTTTCACATAGCATCTCATGAGACATAACTTTACCCAATGTATTGGACTACTATCAGGGTGCACCCATCTCAACATTTTTGTGAATAATCTCGACACATAAATAATTAGACATAATCAAGCATATATAAACATAAGGGTAACAATGGAAAGAATTGGTTACCAAGATCATGACATAAAGCATAACCAATGAGCGTATCATGAAAGTGTCAATTAAAGAAATGGATTAGAACATACATGGATGTTAATAAGGTAAAATATTCATATAACCTGGTAAGTTATGTCAAATATAAGTGAAAGATTATAAGAATTGTCTTTGAAAATCATTATCATTATATCAATTTTGGGTGATTTTACAGAAATTACATTAGAGATTTGAAAATAGAAAAGATGAATATATTTTATATAAAACCATAATTGAAACAATGAAGTTTTTCATAAAATATTACATATATTATAAATACAATGGTGTATTCAAACAAAGGATAGAGTGATCTTTAATGTGGGTAAAAATTCAGGACTTTACCTTAAAATATGTTTTCTTATCAGAATGTTTTAAGGATGGAATCTTCTAAAAACATGTATATCCCCAAAACAGAGTGATGAAAGGGTCTTCATAATTAAATTTTTAAAACTAGAAAACATTTATCATATGTACATAAATAGATAAGATAACTCTATTTAGATATAAATAATGATATTTCAACCCGAAATAACATAGAAGGTTTGGGTAGAATTCATTACAGTTTATCAATAAGGTGTTAGTTATACCTAAGAGGGCTTGATGAGAGAGAAAATGGGTTTCTCATCACATATAAATCATGAGGGAAGTATGGGGGAGGTGTGTAATCATACCCCATCATTAGTGATTAGACATAAAATGACATAGCATAGATGAAATCTTGTTTAAAAGTAAAATGGATAGGATCCCTTACCTTAAGTATGATGGTGATCTTTTCTTGAACTTAGTGACCTCTTGAGTCTACCTCCGTTGAGAAAATATAAGGGGAGTGATTTGGGTATTTTGAAAAGACTAGGGTCCTTTTAATGTGGGGGAGGATCTTGGGGAGATATTTTAGTAGAATATTGGAAAGGAACAAGGCATGAGATGAGTGAAGAGAAGAGGGATTGAGGGGGGGCAGGTGTATAATGGAGGGGAGGAGGGTTTTCATAATTGTTTAATCATTAGATTATTAATTTACCTCACGACCAGAAATATTGATGATTAAATGACTATCAATATTATTAAATTCATTTGATTTTAGAAAACAATGTTCATTTACATCATCCATGACTCAAGATTGATGGAGAAATTCAGGTTTTAACATTTATTGTGAATTATCGTATTTTACAATTCATCAAAAAATCAAGTATTTTAGAAAAATCTCAAAAATTAACCCTAATAATTTTTCAACATGTAGAATACAAAAACGATGTCAAATTTGTTTTAAAAAAAATCTATATATTTTTAATTTAATATTTAATTTAAATAAAAATTTATTATTAAAAACAATTAAAAAACATTCATTTACTTATTCAAAAATATAGGTACATCATAAATTCACTTGAATCATATTCATATACTATCACAAGTATTTTTAATAATCATTAGGGTATATCACTATTCATATGGATATGAAACTATTCATAATGGTAGGTAACTATTCATCAAAAAATATGTTTTCCTTATCGGATTCCTAATAAATTACTGATCGCAACTGTGTATGTGAAATTTTCAGAATTCCAAACACAGAAGGGACGAAATTATGTTTAAAGGTTACAACAAACTTAGTAGTTCATTATGTTGTGATTTCATGTGGTTATATGACATTTTTATATGAATGGAATTTCAATTGATAAAACATTGGGTCGTTACCTTCTTCCCACCTTATGAAATTTCTCCCTTGAAATTTTATTTAACATTTTATTCCATAAATAGGTGCGATTACTTTTCCATCATTTATTCATCTAGTTCCTATGTTGCCTCTTCATACTAATGGATTTCCCATAGTACCTTAGCCAGGTGAGTAGTCTTTTTTACGTTGAACAATATCTGTACAATCGAAGATCTTTACTGGCTTATCCTTATAAAGAAGATCGTCCTCCATCTATGCCACCTCTCAAGAGAGTACATGTGAAGGGTCCGGTATGTACTTTCATAAGAGGTATTCAAGAAAGATATCATGTATGTTGTCCATGGTAGGTGGAAGTGATAGTCGATAGGCCACAACTCCGACTCGATCAAGGATCTCGAAGGGGCCAATATACCAGAGACATATCTTTCCTTTATTACCAAAACAGATGACATTCTTCCATGGAGATATGCGTATAAATACCATGTCTTCAACATTGAACTCAAGGAATCATCAAAAATTTTCTGCATAACTATTTTGTCTACATTGTGCTACCTTGATGTGATGCTGAATGGTTTTCACCTTATCCACCATTAATTTGAACATTTCAAGTCCTAATTTCTTATGCTCACCGACATCATCAAAACACACTGGCGTTCTGCACCTTTTCCCATAAAGTGCTTCATTTGGTGCCATTTGGATGCTCGAGTGGAAACTGTAGTAGTAAGAGAATTGAACAAATGGAATATGTTGGTCCAATCTTCCATTGAAGTCTATATAACATGATCTCAATGTATCTTCCAATATCAGAATATTTCACTCAGATTGGCCATAATTTTGAGCCTGATAGGCCGTACTGAAGTTCATTTAAATTCTTTGAATATATTAGATACTTTTCCAGAACTTCGAGTGAATATCAGATCACGATCGGATACAATAAACAGTGGCACACAATGTAGCCTTACGACCTTGTTGATATATATATGTGCATGTTGATCCAATGAGAAGTCCTCTTGAATAGTGATAAAGTGAGATTTCTTTGTAAGATAATCCACATTAACCCATATAGCATTGTTTCCTCTGGATGTCCTTGGAATTCCAATGACAAAGTCCATGGTAATGTTCTCCCACTTCCATGTTGTAATAGCTAGTGGTTTTTTCAGCCACTTAGAATTTTTCCTCACATCCTTCCCTTGTTGAAATACCAGGTACATTGATGTATATTCGCCAATCCCCATTTTTATATTGTCCCACCAAATGTTTTCTTAGAGATCTCGATAAATATTTTTTCTCCCTCTGTGGATTGAGAAGGTCAATCTATGTGCGTTATTCAAAATATCCTTATTTATCTGTGGATTGTATGGTACACATAATCATGACAGAAATCATACAAATCATTCCTCATCAATTTTGAAATCAGAAGGTTTCTCATTTCTTATAGCTTCCACCCTTTTCTGAATTTCCACATATTTTCTTTAAGAAACCTTTATTATCTCCATGAGGGATGGTTGAACAATCAACTGAGAATGTTTTGCTGATGCTCCTCCCTTAATGATTCACATTTCCACTTTCTATAAATCTAAGAAGATCAGAAATTTTTCAATTTTCATCATTGATAAAGATGCAGGGTCTTTTCTACTTAGAGAATCTACCACCTTGTTTGCCTAACAGGGATAGTAGTGAATTGAGAAGTCATAATCCTTAATGAGCTCTATCCATCTTCATTTGTTCATGTTAACCTCCTTTTTTAATATATATTTGAGACTCTGGTGGTTAGTATATATCTCACACTTCTCCCCATAGAGATAATCTTTCCAGATTTTTAACACAAAGATCACATCCATGAACTCTATATCATGCGTAGGATTGTTTTTCTCATGTATTTTAAGCTGCCTTGAGGTTTAGGCTATCAATTTTTCATTTTTCATCATATTAAACCAATGAGATACTTATATATAGTTCCATTTAAATATTCAATGTTTATATAAATTAAAAAAAAATTCTTCAAATTTTTTGTGTATTTTAGTTTTGAATTTTGTTTTTAAAAATAAAGGTTGTTATTTATTGTAAATGGGCTTTATCAAAGAAAATGGTATTTTAATATTTTAATTTTATATTCATATGAGTTTTAACGATTTTTTAAAAAGATGAAATTTTTTATTTCAGGTTGCGAATATTTGAAATTATAAATGATGGGTTCACCTAAATAGCACCAGCTGGCCCCATTATAGATTAAATAATTAGTGTGCATATATGGTACCCTTATACAATGGATAATTTTTATATTTATGAATAAATATATGTTATGATAGTTATATGGTTATTCCAATCTATAAGGGTTCAATGTGATGATGTACCAAGGTACCTACATGAATTTTATATTTTTCTAACGATAATTCGTGGGAATAATTTTTTTAGATGTTAAAGTAAATGATAATTAATAAATAATAATATTTATATTTTAGGAAAAAATATTATGTTTTAATGAAATTGTTTTTCATGGGTTTTATTGTTTATTAATGGACTAATATTTTCCTTTTTTCGTATCCCTTACTCAGATTTTTATTCTCATCCAACATTTTTTGTATTATTTTTCACAGTACTTGAGGATGATTAATCTATTTAAAGAATATGTGTTTAATGTATTAAATATTCATATTCAAATATATCTTTAATTATATTATGTGAAAAAATGGATATTGTTTAGAATTTTTCACATTATATTTTTATGGTTTTGTATTGTATAAGATATGGCCTAATTATCTAATACTCTAAACATGAAAAGATCCTCAATGTAATGTAAAGTAATATTCTTGAATTAACTAATTATTGTGTAATTTTAATGTCCACGACCTTATATTTGGTATCAGAGGCTGGTTTAGATAACATTAGAGTCTTGGGTAATATTAATAACATTCTATTATAATATTTTAACTTATTTTCATGTTAAAATGATATATAATTTGAATATTTTCATGTTGGTTCATCTAAATTATATATTTTTATAAATATTTTCCAAAGCTAAAAAAGGGAAGTGGTAGTGGGAAGGAACCTAGATGATGTTATTCTTCCAAATCAACATCTTGAGATGCTAGGAATAAGAAAAAGTAGTTTTTTACTAAGATGGATCAGTTGAATGAGTCGATTAATAGCGGTGGTATCCATGCCAGAGAGTAACCCAATCAACCCTAAAGGAACATGTCTTTGATGGAGAATTTTATGAGAAAAAAATACTCAATTATTAATAATATCTTCTAATCTAATGGTAGAAGAATGATGTATCATTGATCTAGAAATGGTATTTGATGTCATGGGATGTTTAGAATATCCAAATTTTACCCTTTCCATTTATCATTTTGAAGGAGAAATTGATAGATTGTGGTTTTTGGTTAAGAATACCATAGAGAGTGATGATCTTGATTCAATTGGAAGGGAAACATTCAAGGTACATTTACTTGAGAAATATTTAACTTACATTTTTATACTCTAAATCGAAAATAAATTCTTGGAATTGAGGATAAAAGATGGTGATTCTATAGCTTCATATGATGGGAACATCAATATACTGGTCATAAATGTGCCAAATTTTATTCAAGAAACTAATAGATAAAATAATCTATTTTACAAATGATTGAAACCATGTCTTTAATGAGTATTAGTTTCATGATAATTTAGAATCTACCAAAAAGTGGTTCTTTAAGCAGAAATGCTTGAGATTGTTTTTTATAAAAATTATATGACGCATGAAGACGAATGTAAAAAATGATCAGGATGGTAGGTTATTGGGATAGTTGAAACAAAGAAATATAGAGGTAAGATAATTAAGTTATTATCTTATAGTAAGTGAGGTAAACACCCTGAATAATTTTATATGAAGTAAGGGAATTATTATTGATGTTGAATGTTTTTTCACATAGAGAGTGAAGGCCAAGAATAGAATCCCATGGAATTAAATAATGATTTAAATTATATCATTTTTATGGTAAGATGATTTATCTACAACTAAATGGGTAATTATTCTAATGAATGTACGATTATTGTGTCACTGGATGGAAATATTCATGATCCGAAACATAATGGTGTATCGAGGACATTTTCTACTACTATAGTTGATGTTGGTCCATCAAATGATGTTGCAAAATATATATTAATTGTGATTTTGAATTATTCTAATACCCTATTTGATTTTGGATCTTTACATTCTTTCATTTATGAGAATGTTTTAATAAAATTGGGAGTATCACCTCATTAATATAAGATCTTGATTTTGGTAAAAAACCAAACCGAAATAATTAAATCAACCAAGTTTTATAATAATAAACCTATTGGTATTTTTGGGATGATATTTTATTAAAATCATGTTGAACTAACCATAGTACAGTATCATATCATTCATTGAATGTATTGGATTATATTTTATTATGAAAATATAAATTTAGCTATTTTGATAGTTCTATTCAATGATTTCTTTCCTTCGATAACAACCCAATACGTTGAGAAAATTATTAGATATGTAAATTTATTTTACCATGACAATATTGTTGAAAATAAAGAAATTATTGAAAATTTTGATGTTCTAGTTGTAAATGAATACATGTATGTCTTTATGAATCATTTTCATAGTGTTATTAATGATCGATAGGTTGAGTTTAATGTTTAATTATAACTTGTTTGTAATCTTATTTCAAAACACCATTATCAAATATATCATGAGGAACTGTTAGAGTTGAAAAAAAAATTCAATATTTATTAGATAAAGGTTTCACCGAACCTAAAACATCACCATGGGGTTCAACTATATTTTTTATTAAAATTAAGATGGATTAATGAGACTCTGCATTTATTATAGACCCTTCAATAACATCACTATTAAGAACACGTATTCTTGGTAAGGACCTGATTCCAATTTCTTATAGTCGGTGCCTTATTTAATTAATTTTGCATATAAACAATGAATATTATTCTAGAAGTATAGATTAGTTTATCAGTTTTGGAAACAAGATACATACATAAGTTCAATATTACTGCAAGAAAATAAATAAAACCTATAAAATCCTTTGATAGCATCCATAACCCCAAGGTTATTTCACCATTTCATTCATAATATACCTCTTCGTGTCCAATGAAAATGAATCATAAGAAAGGTGTTAGCACAAATGCCCATTATGGGTAAGAAATATAGTGGAATATATCATAAACATAAACATTAGAAATGTTGAAAAACTAAAAACACAATCCCTTAACAAAAAACTTGAACGCATTATGGAAGGAATAATATATGAATAAATAATTCAATAGTAAAAAATAATCATGGGTATTATACTAGTTGAATAACCACATGAATCGTTAATACTATTTTCATAATTAGGTAATTCATAGTGCAAGATATCATAACCATGTAGTTAGGGCCTCATCCCAAGACCATAAATAATTATTTTGTCAAGGCCTTGTGTCAAGACCATAGTTTTTTTCATGAGACCAACCGATGCACCATGCGGCTATAGAGGGCCCCACCCAACACTTCCTTTTTGCAACTCATTACTAATATGAATGAGGATAAAAATAAAAACATATACATTCATATTGAAACTAATATATGAAATTTAATAACTTTCCTCGAACATTAAGCATAAACACTAATCATTCGGAGTAAATTGGTGATTGGTTTTATGATAACACATCCACAACCGAAATAAAAATTTTTTTAAATCAAATATGGTATATTATACCCTAAAATATTAATCCCAATAATACATAATAATCAACAAGATTTGTTGAAATACATGAAGATACTCTTATAAAATCTTCGAGTCATTCTGGGGAAAAATGCTCTTTTACATTCAAAAGAAGAGTTCTTTTGGATAATTAATTGTTTAAAACCAGAATTGAAGTAAGATAATATTTTCAAAATAAAATGAGTGATTTAATAATGATAATGGTTTCCAAAAACATATTATATATTTCCCATGAAAATAGGTAAGAATTTGAGGAATTCCCTTGAAACATGATTGTTTATCAGGAAGGGTTTTTGAAAGATCCTTTTGAAACATATAACTCCACATAAATTAAGGTATAATTCTGGTTGGAAGACAATTATATAAATTTAAAATATAAATTATGAGGATTTAATATGAATGAACAAAAATTTAATTTAGATAAGTAGATAATAAAAGTAACCCAAATGAAAATAGAGGTTCGGGTAGAAAACCCTTACCTTAAGCATGAATGTTCCGCTCTAGACCTTATGATCCTAGAATATGAAATTATACCCATTAATAAATTAATTCATAACTTATTAGAAATTTATTTAGTTCATCATAAATTTGTTTATTTCATTTATGTCCTTATTGATAACTTATAATATTGAATTTCTTCATTCCAGAGTGTTTGTTTTCATGATTTTCATAATCAGTTCAGTTGTTTTTACGTAATGGAGTTCATGTGGAATGGTTGTAAATATATAGAATTTCAATTTAAATATTATTTATGAATATTGATAAGTATTAATTATCCTTTATATAATTTTGTTACATGTAATGAGTATTAATTATTAGATGAAATATAAATGAAAATCACATAGATTATTCTAGAGTTATTTTGATCATTAGAATCCATTTTGGTCATATGAAATAATATTATGTAAATATAATTGTTCCTGAATATTAAATATGTAATAATATATATATTATAGTATGTTACAACAAAAAAATGGTTTCATGACATGTATTTAAGGACAAATTGGAGAATAAAACTTTATCGTCTATGAAGGTTGTAAATTTGAACCTCAAAGATGACGATTTCATTTATAAAAGAGAGAGTGTGTGTAAGAATATTGATAATGGTTAATAAATTAACATGGTATTTTTCCAGTATATAGATTATATTATATTTATATGGTTCAATTAGATAGATTATTTTAGTATAAAATATGAATATAAAATAAATTTAAATGGAACTAAAATAAAAAAGAAAGATTCTTTACCTCTTGATATAACCTCCTTGAGAACTCCTTTAAGGGAAGGGGTTTTGGTCAATTGGAAAGAAAAACTGCCCATGGATGGTGAATTTAATAGAGAAGGGTATTTGGGAATAAAATTGATTATATTAAAGGCTTATAAGAGTAAATATAAGAGGGACTGGGGGGGGGGGTTTATAGTGGAGTTGAGGAGGGGTTTCCCATTATTTTACACATTGTTTTTTAATTTTGACAATGAAAACCAATATATTTGATTCATGTGACCATGAAATTTTAACGTGTGAATGTGAGTTCGAACCATGTGTTATTACATAATTCATGATTCTAGGAATAGGTTATATAATTATTAATGTATATATATGGTAGATTACAGTATTTTACTATTCATCAAAAATTTGAGTATTTCAGAAGATTCCAAAAAATTAACACTAAACATTTTACGACCTGAAGAGTTAAAAAATGAACTCCATTTTATTAAATTATTCTTCTAAATATTATTAATTTAATTTTTTTATAAAATAGTAATTTATTTGAAATATAGAAATTTTATAACTATAACTCATTTTATATCACATTGAAAAATTAATCAATATATCATCATCATTTAACCTAAAGAAAATAATATGATTTACTAATACTAAGGGTAATATTAATATTAAAATTTCTATTCGTAATGGTATGTTAATATTGACCAGAAATTATGTTTTTCTTATCGGACTCTAAATATCTTACTAAACACAACTGTGTATGTCAGTTTTTTGTAATTCAATACACAGAGGTGGAAAATTTATATTTACTGGCTAGGTTATAACAAAGTGTGGTTTTGTAGATACTTAGTGTTTCATGAATTCAATATTAAATTTATTTTCTTAACATATTGGTGTTACATTATACCCTCACAAAAATTTCATCCTCAAAATTACCTGAATGTTACCTCACAAAAATATTATGGTAGTTCTTCATCATTACCACCTCAGACTCCCATGTTTCCTATTTTATTTTATGATTTTTTCAAAGAATCATTACTAGTATATTTTTATAATTCCTAAATACTTTTTTCATTAGTCTCCAGAATCCGGATAGGCTCTTCATAGTATGATAGATTATGTTAAAATTATATACCTTAAGAAGTGAGGACATGCGTTGGGTCTAGCCTGACTTTCTCAGAACTGATACGTGGAACACATTGTGTAATTTAGTGAATCCATGTGGCATAGACAAATGATATGAAATAGCTTCAATTCCATCTAGAATTTCAAAAGGGCCTATTTACTTATGGAACAGTTTCCCTTTCTTCCCAAATTTTATGATACCTTTCCATAGAGATACTTTTCAGAAAACATGATCCCCAACTAAAAAATCAAAATCCTTCCTTCGATTATCAGCAAATATTTTTTTATTCAATGAGATTCTTTGATATGGCCTTGAATAGTAATTACCTTCACTGTTGTTTCATGCACTTTCTCTGGGACCACTATCTTCCTTTCACCAACTATATCCCTATATGTTGTTGTATGACATCTCTTTCTATATAATGCATCATATGGTGCCACTTGAATAATGGAATGGAAACTATTATTGTAATAAAACTCCATTAAAGGTAAATATTGATCCCACACACCTTGAATATTAAGTGAACATTATATCAACTTGTCCTCTATGGTTTGGGTTGTCCTTTCTTATATCCCTCAGTTTTTGTGTGATAAGTAGTACTCAATCGAAGCTTAGTATCCAACGATTTCTGAACACTTTTCCATTATTTCGATTACAATAATGGATCATGATTAGAAAAAACTGATAGAGGTGCTCCATGAAGTATCACAACATCATTTTTATAGAGTGGTTCTAGGTTTTCCAGTGGAAAATCCTCCCTTATATCGAGGAAATGTGCAGATTTTGGAATTAGATCAACAATAAACCATATCACAACATACTTACTTGGAGTTTTGGGTAATTCAGTAACAAAATCCTTGGTGATGTCATCCCATTTATATGTAGGAATAGTTAGAGGTTCCATGACCCCTCTTGGATGTTATCATTCATCCTTCACTTGTTGACATACTAAACATCTTGACACATAGTTATCAATTTCCTGCTTCATGTTATCCCACCTGAGATGTTCATTCAAAAATCTATACATTTTAGTGATACCAGGGTGTATATAGAAATTAGAGCAATTGGAATCATCCAATAACTCAATTTTTAGATAGGGTATAGAGGGAACACACAACCTCTTCTCAAATTTCAGAATTCCAACTTCACATTCTAAATTAGGCAACATTCCCTCTTTCATATCATTAATTTTCTTTTGTAGGATATCATTATCAGGTTGTGATATTTTGATCCTTTCTAATAAAGATGATTGGGCAACCAATTGAAAAAGTAGTGTTGTTTCACCTTCTTTGAAAATTCCCATATCCATCCTCACTTGATCAATATACAAAGGATCCTTATCAATCCACATTTTATTGTGAACTCCATGATCCTTCTTGATCAAAGAATCAACTGCCTTATTTTCCATTCCAGGGTGGTATTGTATGGTAAAATCATAATCCTCGAGTAGTTGGGGCCATATCATTTTCATCATGTTGAGTTGTCTATATAAGAATATATACATCAGACACTTGTGATCTGTATATATCTCACATCATTTACCATAGATATAGTTTCTCCATATTTTTAGAGAAAATATCAGATTTGATAACTCAAGATAATGATTAGGATATATTTTTTAATGAATATTTCACTGCCTTTATGCATAGTTAATAATACTGTCATTCTATATAAGGATGCAACCATGTCCTTTCTTTGATGAAGCATTATTAATCACAAACCAATAATTCCATGATTGTAGAGTCAGGATCAGATCATTCACTAATATCCTACTCAATTTTTTGAAATACTTCTCACATTCATTTTCCACATAAATTGAACCCCTTTACATGTATGCTTGGTAATTGGGTTGGCTAAATGTGCGATGTTCTGAATAAAATGCCAACAATAACCAGCTAAACCAATAAAACTATGTGCCTCGGTTATGTTCAATAGAGTAGGCCATTCCTGAACATCCATTGTATTTTCAGGATCATCATATATTCCATCATTAGAGACAATGCAACCAAGAAAGGAAACTGATTGAAGCCCAAATTTACCCTTGTTGAACTGCCCATATAAATCATTTCTTCTAAGAGTCGTCAAAATAATGAGCAAGTGATTTTTATGATCTCCATATCTTTTGGAGTATACCCAGATATCATTAATATAAATCACCAAGAATTCATCAAGATATTCAATGAAAACACTCTTCATTAGATCCATGGAAATAGAGGGTGAATTATTCAGTCAAAAAGGAATTACTGGAAACTAACAATGCCCATATCGGGTTCAAAATGATGTTTTTTTAATAGATACCTTCCTCACAATAAACTGATGATATCCAGATGAAAGGTCGATCATTGAAAAATATTGAGCTCCATGTAGTTGATCAAATAAACCAGCAATGTGAGGTATGAGGTACTTGTTCTATATTTTTTTATCTCATTGATCTCCCTATACTTAATGCACAACCTCATAGATCCATCGTTGATCTTAAGAAAAAGAACAACGACTCCCCATTGAGAAACACTAGGGAGAATAAATCCATTGTCACTACATTCCTCTAGTTATTTCATCAGTTCCACTAATTTTATATTATACATTATAGAATATGTATTTGATATGGGACTTGAATTAGAATTTATGTAAATGGAAAACTCAACATCTAACTCTATAGGATGTCTAGGTAAATCCTCTCTAAATACTTCAACATATTCTAGAAAAATATGTACATCATCTATTTGAAAATTCCTTTCCTCGACCATAGTTATTACAATCCCTTCCTCCCCAATAATTGAATTTATTAGAGATATTGGGGGTATTTCTTGATGAGAATCAAATGGAGATGTTTCTTCACTAAAGATAAGGGATTACACATCCTCCTAAAAAATTGTAACCTCTTTCTTCTTGTAAGATTTTTTTTGCATCGTGGTTCTAAATCCAATCCATACCAAGTATTATATCAATTTAAATAATGCAAATTGTAATAAAATCATATGATAAAGCATGTTTATATTCCATAATGGGGACCTCCAAACACAACATTGTTGCAATGATACTTACCTTAAGAGTTTTTGCTGAGAACTATCTTATTAAATCAAATTGTAAATATCTAATTTTCTTCAAACACTGGGAAGATATGAAATAATGTTATGATCTAGGATCAAATAAATTATATTCTAAGTTCTACGAAAAATTAATGTACCTCCCATAAAATTATTAGAAACTTCCACCTCTATTGTTGTGATGGCATAATCATGGCCTTTCTCCCTTGGCTTTCTTTGGGGAATGTTTCCCAGACTCTTAGGACATTCATCTACATTATGTATCATCTCCTTGAAAATGTAGCATTGAACATTTATGTCTTCATTTATCCCATTACAATCCCAAGATATGTGGACTTTTTATTCGCACATTTAAAAAAATCCCACTCCCTTCAAGAAAGTGACATTGTGTTTCTTCCCACAATAACTATAGGATGTATGGTTAAATCTTCAATTAATCCCCATTTATTTATTTCCATTTCTAGAGTTTTTGGGATACCTCTTCTTCTCTTGTTTTCTTTTAAAGTCATAAGACATAGACAATTCATTTTTTATCTTTATAGAACTTTAGAATATATCTTCATAGGATGAGAAACTTTATGAGACTAGTTCATGTCGGTGGAATGGTTTTAAACCTTAAAAAAAATTAAACAATCTTGCTCCTTGTATTACATATGTAATCTGCAGCATGTCTTGATAACCATGTGATGTTAGATTCATAATTTTCAACATTCTCATCCTCTTTCTTCCTCAGATTCATAAACTTCCATTCCATATCTGCTCATTGTTCATGAGGGAAGTATTTTTATAATAATATTACCTTAAAATCCATCTATTCTATCTCTTATATTATTTTCATACTCCATTGTGTTTTGGATTTGCGACCACCACTGATATGAATCTCCTGATAAATGATAAACCACCATAAAAACAATATCTCTTCTGTTACATTGTAAAGTGAGAAATATCATATCTAGGGAACATATCCACTGCTCATATAAAAATGATTTTGTAGTCCCATTGAATGCTGGAGCATGTTTCCACATAAAGGGATCCAACATACATCCCCCATGTTGTGGATCCAAAAGCTCCATACGGTTACGGTTAATATTCATAAACTAGGTCAGCTGTCACTATAAAGTTATATGTTCCTCAGCACTAGTTAATAGCCCCAGAACCAATATCATTATCTTGCATCAGAGGTAAATCCCTACATGGGACACACACATTCATGTTGTTTCCATTCCTTTTACTATACACTATTTCTAAATAATGGCATGCACTAGATTAGGCTATGAATCATAACATATCATCTCAACGTAGAAAATACATATCCGATATTGAAATTCAATACATATCTAATTTCATAATAAAAAACATAGTTTAATTGCTGAAAAATTTATATTTTATTCCATCATAATGGATTAAAAAGAAAATTTACATTATCCAAAGCATATCCCCCTAGAGCATGAAACAACATGCACAGTAAGGCTTATTGTCATGTACCAAGATATATCGGGTCATGCCTGAAACTCCTCGTCAGAGATTTCACTCCTAGGTATAACTGTTCTAAAACCACATCCAATTTTATTATCCAAACAAGAATGTAATTTTATAAATATACACATAATATATTCCGTAATAAAAATTGTAGGATGTTCATGACTGTTTACCCTCAAAGACTATCTCAGGGATTTTCCCTAATATACATTCTCTAAATCTAGTTTCAATGTTTTATCCTAAATTTCCTATGATACCAACTATAAGGATCTGACCCCAGTTTCCTGGAGACAATGCCTTATATAATTACATTGGAATATTAACAAGGAATAAGCATCCCAAAGGACCAAGTAGTTAAGAATCATAAGAATCAAGATACACACATAAGTTCAACATTATAACTTGAAAATAAATACAACATAGAAACTCCTTTGATGACATCCATAACTCTTAGGTTATTTCTTCGTTTCATTCATATTATACCTATTTTTGTCATGGAAAAATGAAAAATAAGAAAGGGGTGAGCTCAAATTCTCAGTTAGGGTATGAAATAAAGTGTAAAATATTATTAACATAAACATTAGGCATGTTGAATAACTAAAAACACATGCCTTTAACCAAAAACATGAACACATTATCGATGAAATAATAGATGAATAAATAATGCCATAGTAAAAGTTAATAATGGGTTTTCTACTGGTTGAATAACGAAATTAACCATCAATACAATTTTTATAATGAGGGAATACATAATGAGGGACATCATAACCATACTTTCAAGGCCTTGTTCCAAGAAATTAAAAAATCAATTTTGTCAAGGCCTTGTGCCAAGACAGTAGTTTGTCCCATGAGTCTACTATTGCACCAAGGGGTGGTATAACTTGATCCACCCAATACATACTACGTAAACTGAATTTCTAATATTATTGGGGATAAAAATAAATAACATATATATTCATGTTGAAACAAATATATGAAATGAAAATAAATTTCCCAAAATATTTAGCATAAACACTAACCATTCAGAGTAAATTGGTGAATGTTATTAAGATAGAACATCCATACCCAAAATAATCATAAAACATTAAATTAAATATAGTATAGGATTCCATAGAATATTAATCCCAATAATATATAATATTCAACAAGACTGTTGAAATAGATGAACATACTCTTATAAACTCTTTGAGTAATTCTCGAGATAAATACTCATTTACATTGAAAAGAAGAGTTCTTTTGGAAAATTATTTAATAAAACCAGAAATGTAGTAAAATATTATTTTAAAAATAAAATGAATGATTGTAAAAATATAATGGTTTTAAAAAACTTATTATAGAGTTTCATTAAAAATAGTAATGAATTTGGGGAATTCCCTTGAAACAAGTTTGTTTATCGAGAAGGGTTATAAAAAGATCATTTTAAAACGTATAACTCCCCATAAATGAAGGATTGATTCTCGTTGGAACACATACAATGAAAATTATAATAGAAATTATTGGAGTATATATGAATGTATAATAATTTACTTGTTATAAGTAGATAACAAAAGTAACCTGAATGAAAATAGAGGTTTGGGTATAAACTCATACCTTAAGTAGGAGTGTTCTGCTCCATACCTTATGGTCCTAGAATAAAAAATTATACTCATTAATAACACAATTAAGAACCTATTAGACATTTATTTAGTTTTTTATCAATTTTTTAATTAATTTATGTAATTATTTATAAGTTATAATATTGAATTATTCCATTTAAAAGTGTTTGTTTTCTTAATTTTTATAATCAGTTAACTTTTTTTACGTAATGGAGTTTAGGTGGAATGGATGTAAATATCCAAAATTGAATTTAAACATTATTTATGAACATAAAATAAATAGGTTTTAATGGTCATTTATACAATTTTGTTACATGGAATGAGGATGAATCATTGGATGAAATATTAATGATAATCAGATAGATTATTTGAGCAGTATTGTGATTATTAGGAACTAGTTTGGTCATATTATTTAATAACATTATACATATACTGGTTCCTTAATATTAATTATATTATGATACATATATTATTGTCTGGTTCAATAAAAAATGGTATAATGACAAGTAATTAAGGAAAAACTGGATAATGAAACTTCGTTATTCATAAAGGTTTTAAATTGGAACTTCACGGACAATGATTACATTTATAAAAGAGAGAGAGAATGTAATAATATTAAAAATGGTTATTACATTAAAATAGTATAATTCTATTTTATCGATGATAATTTAGTTATATGAATGAATTTTATATAAGATTTTTGGATAAAATAAGAATAGAAGAAAAATTGGAATGAAACAAAATGAAAAAAGAAAGATGCTTTAACTCTTAAAATGACCTCCGTGAGAACCTTCTTAAGGGATGGGGTTTTGGTATTCTAGCAAGATCAAGAGCTCCTGGAAGTGAGGAGTGACTAGGAAAGGGTATTTGGGAAGTACATAGGGGAGCTTCAAGCTTAGAGGATTGAATAAAAGATTGAGTGAGGGGGGGACTTATAGTGGAGTAGAGGAGAGGTTTCCCATTATTTTAAACATTATATTATTATTTTTTCCAATGAGAACCAAAAGTATCAATTTTTGTGACCAAGAATATTAATGTGTGCATGTGATTTTAGAGAAATATTTATTACATTATCCATGATTCTAGGACTACTGAGTTTAATTGATAATGAATATATACGGTATATTATCGTATTTTACTATTCATAAAAATCTCCAATATTGTAGAAAAATAAAAAAAATCACCTAAACCATTTCTCAACGTGTAGGGTTCAAAAATGAACTCCATTTTTTGAAAATAATTTTCTAAATATTATTAATTTAATTTTCAAATAAAATAATAATTTATTATAAATAAAGAAATTTTAAAACTATAATTCATTTTATATCCATCCAACGTCTCGAAGGCCTTCAAATTGTTTATTCTAATAAAGCCCCCTATTAAGGGAAGAATGGGGGAACCCAAACAGACTTCATGGATAAGTAAATGAAATGACCCAATGGTCATAGAGAGAAAACCCAGACTGATAAAATGAACTTTCCCCTTCCTAGCATGTGACTAGGAGGGATCTCTCCACCGTTTCACAATTGTTTAACAAGCAAGTGTCACGTATCCAAGAACTGGCCTGATCTAATGGAAAATTCCATACCATCTCATTATATTATATCCTTATGAAAATAATATAATTTACTATTCATACAGTTCATATCAATTTTCATATTGCTATTCATAAGTGTATGTTACTATTCATAAAAAAATTAAGCTTTTCTTATTAGACATTAAATATCTTACTGAATGAAACCATGTATGTCACTTTTTTGAAATTCAAAAAATAGAGGTGGAAAATTTATGATTAATGGATTTGTTATAACAATGTGGATTTTTTAAGTGACTTAGGGTTTCATGCAATCAATATTAAATTTATGCATAGAATCTTGGGGTGTTAGATTCTTTACCTCACATCGATTATTTATTTTATTAGATCCGAGGAGAACAATATTTTTTAAAGGTTGACATGAGGTCAGGGTGCCATCAATTGAATGGAGAGGATGATAAAATTATGAATACTTGATTTAGAACTACATATAGAAACTATGTATTTTTAGTTATTATTTTTGGTTTATATAATGCACCAGTTGTATTCCTGCATCGTATGAATAGATTTTTTCGTTAGTTTTTTATAATTCAGTGGTTGTGTTTATTGGTGAAAATTTAGTATTTTATAACATCCAATCAGAACATGAATGTAATGTAAATATTTTTTTTCAAGACTTAAAAATAAAAGAAACAATATGGGAAATTTAGAAAGTGTGCATTTTTGTTTCAAAAAATTTCAATCCTTTGTTTAATTGTTTCTATAATTGGAGTGACTATGGATCCTGGTAAAATGAAAGTTGTTGAAGAATGTAAAATACCCAAAAATACCACCAAGATTCATTATTTTAATGGATTAATGGGTTAATATTGTCATTCAGTTGAGAACATTTTTTGATTGTATACCCACTGACTAAGTTAACTAAAAAATGATTTATGATCACTAGGAAAAAATGTGATGATTGTTTTCAGGATCTTAAAAGAAGATCGTAGGATAATTTTTTTTGGACATGCCTTCTATAAATGAAAGGTTCTTCATATATAGTTATGATTCATTGAAAGCACTTGGTTGTGTCTAAATGAATAGGTAATTTCATATTTTTCATGTCAGTTAAAGCACATGAGTTAAATTAACCTACACAAGATTTGGAATTAGATGATTATATTTTTTCATTAATAATTTACTCACATCATTTGTGTGGAGTAAAATGTGAAGTATATAATGATTAAAAAATTAAGTATATATGCAATCAGAAATAATTGATCATAAGATAGAGAATATGGCTTGAACTAAAAAAGTATTATTATTTTTAAATTCATTATAATACAGGTAATGAAAACATGATGTATGATTAATTTATTTGAAAATGTAATTATATATTAACCATGTAACTTGGGAACATTACCCTTTGGTTAATTATTTAATAAATTTGGGGCTATAATTTGTGGATGCTGAGATACCCTCTTTTTTATTTCTATTTCAATGAAGTCAATTTTAAAAAAAAATTAAGAGGGATTAGAATGTGGATCAGTATTTGTAATAAAAGGTATAATATGTTAATAATGTTAACATTACTGATTTTATTATTGATTAATATAGTGTTTTACGACTTGGAAAAATATTGTGTGTTTCTCATGATTCATAGTTGAGGAAAGAATTATTGACTAAGATCATCCTTTTCCATTTCCCTTTATCTAGGAAGCACTGAGATGTATATAGACCATTGGGGGTATTACTAGATGGATTCAATGAAATGATTTATTATTGAATTTATTTTGAAGTGTTTGAATTTTAATTATTTTATTGTCGATTGACATTTACCGAAGGGGATTATTCAATCATTTCTAGTGCTGAAGTGTAAATGGGAGAATATATCTATGTATTTCTGTGAAGTATTTCCAAATAAATCTCAAGGTAATAATGCAATTTGAGATATTTTTATTTGACTTACTAAATGATCGCATTTCTTCCCATTAGATATACAATATATTTAATGAAGAGTTATAGAATATATCTAAAAGGGATTAAAAAATTATATTGTGTACCTATTTCTATTGTATCAGACTGTGATCCAAGGTAAAAATCCATCTTTTAGAAAGGACTTCATAATTCATTCTCTAGTGAATTAAATTTCAGTACAACTTTTCATCACCTATTCGATATACATTTTGAATGAATGACTTAAACCTTAAATTATATTCTTCATTCTTTCTCTAAGGGAATATTAGGGATGTTGGGATTGACATATTTCATTGGTTAAGATTTCATGTAAATTAAATTTTCATTCTTATAAATAGATGTCACTATTTGTGGTGATATATGGAATGTGTTATTGGACATCATCATTTTTAGGATAATTTATGTGAACATAAGTTGATGGGAGTACAGTTGGTAGAGGAAATGGAAGATAATGTTTAGTTTATTCATTAATACATGAGTTCATCTTCAAGTATTAATAATTGTTATGTGGATAACAAAATGAAATATCTTTCATTCATGGAAGGTGATCGAGCCTTTTTAAAAAAATTATCAATGGAATGGTGTGATGATTTTTTGTAATAAGGGGAATATATGTCCACAGTTCATTATACCATATGAAATCCTATAGAATGAGGGATTAGTTTCCTACTTAGTGGATTTACCTACGAGTTTGTCCCAGGTACAAAAGATATTTCATGCTTCAATGTAAAATTACTATATACCAGATTCATCTCAGGCTTTCATCCTTGATTTAGTTCATCTGGAAGAGAATCGTTCTTATGAGGAACAACTTGTTCATGTTCTTGACCATAGAGAAAAAGTGTTGGGGAATAAAATGATTCATCTGGTTAAGGATTTATGGAAACACATATTCTTGAATATATTACAATATAATATGAAAATTTTATAAAGAAAAAATATCTCCACTTTATTTGATAATGGAAAAAAATTACTAGGATGTAATTTAGAATAGGGGGAAGGATGTAACATCACATACAATTATAGAATAATTATTTTTCATATTTAACAATATTTTTGAATGAAAATTTAATTTTACATTAATGGGGACACTATTTTTGATAGTGTACCTGATATTCAACAATTAGTTTCTATGAAATCAGGTTGCATGCAAGGGAAAGTTATATAGAAAAACAATATATTTTTAATATTATTATTTGAAGTGGTAATTATTACATAGACCTTGTTTTATTGGAAATCAATATGAATAAATATTTTATATTTTCAAATTATTTTTAGCTATTTTACATTTATCCCATAATATTGATTGGCTTAAAATAATAATAAATCCAATTTATTGTATAAAAATATTTAAATTTTTAAATGTTAGTTTTACTAACTTTTAATGGAGAACCCATTTTAAATCCAACTGTGACATCTTTGATTTTTTTTTGGAAAAATAATTTTCATTTATTAAATAAGATTATTAAAATTTACATTGTGTTTATTTTATGATTTTTTCTAAGAACCAATAAATTTTGATGAATAGTAAATAATAATGAATATTATTTCACAACTGTTTTCACCTAATTTATATTTATATTTAATTTATGTTTTTTTAAAAGTATAATTAGATAATTTTTATCATTTAAGACAATTTTGATCATTTAAAAAAAATTACATTGATTTTAGATATATAAAATTATAAATTATTGAACATTTTTACTTTAAAAACATGCTTGGTCATCTTATATAAGTGATTAAATTTATATTAATTTCTACCAATTCTATGATTGGGATTTGAAAGAAAAAATATTACTTATTTTTAATCATCATATTTTTTTAGTATCTAATATGGTCAATATATTTTTTGACAAAAATTCTTAATGAATGTAATAAAAATTAATTACAACGATTAAAAGGGAAATTATCTAAACAAAAGACTAAACAACAATCTGAAGAGCCAAAAGGTCCTAGAAATATTTTTAAAATATTATTTATGTTAATATTTCCACCAAATTTTCCATTTTATATAATTTTTAATAATATTTGAGAAACTTTTTAAAAGAAATACAAATGTGGAATTCACTTTTCCAAAATATGCAAGAATGCAACTCCTCCTCCAGTGTAGAAAGGAACTCACCCATCCGATTTCATCGCACATCTCAACCAACTTTGGATATACCAAGATCTTCCAAGATAGATCATAAAATTACATAACCTCAACCAATAAACCTCACCTTTTGATGAAATACATCCATGAAAGCCCATGGGTAAATACCAAAATGAGTTACCTGAATAAGAGGTAACATCCTTCCTCATGCTCTTTGGTTTTAATTTTTCTCCTCACTTACAATTACCCTTATTCCATGATTATATAACAAATGAATTGTCCTCAATATACAAATATGTTTTTATTTTTAGTTTTCTATCTACAATAAAACACTATTATATTTAATGGGTAATGATCTTATGTTTATGTGTACGGTGAACTACCACCTAACAAAATGATGTCACTCGTTTCTCCTTTAACACCTCACATGGTTGGAAATTATGAGGGAAAAACTATTTATATATAAAATATATGGTATTTATTATTTCTTTATTATTCTTAATTCTTATCTAACACATACATATATGATTTCCATTTTTTGGTAATATGATAACATCATTTGTGGAAATGTGGACAACTGCCTCCTCAAAGCGATGTGATACATTCAAACACTACATGAAATGAATTATTTATGGATTTATTAAAAATTATTTAACATAAATAAAATACATATTATAATAACAACATAATTATATTTCTATAAATAGAATTTATCATTTTATATAACAACTTTTTACACAATAGAAAAGTGATTCGGTCGTTCGTGTATGTGTGGACTACCACCTCCTCGACGCAATTTGCTTCCTGTTATATAATTTTTTTTATATGTAACTATATATTATTAAATAATTTTTTTATTTATGATATAATTATAATTATTTAAAAAAAATTGTTACTTACATTCTTTCTATAAGGATCATTGAAAAATGAGAACGTTATTCATGCATACGTACGACCAACCGTCTCCATGATTGTAATTTTGGTTCATTTTTCACAACCATCATTCGTAATTGGTTTTAAAAATAATGTTTTTATATAAATACGAAAATTATTTCATGACTATTATTTATATATGTTTATATAAGGACCACTTTGACCATTTTTTACCTTCCAAACTTATTTTGACACATAAACTGAAGATGGTCAAAACACCTGATGAAATCTTAATTTCTTTTGTAGTTTGTTTAAAAAATATTAATGATTTAAATAAAAGTAATGATATATTTGATAAAGGTTCTCAATAACGTAGATAATTATCATAATTTATTTTTCATGAAGATAAACACCAACATGACATGACCGACTAAAGGTAAGGTATTTCATATAAATCTCCTTTCATTGAGATATTTCTCAATGATATTTACCTTTATTCTTTTATAATGTTTATATAAAGATTATTTGAAATTATATATTAATATTTTATCAATTATCAGGTAAATTAATATTTTTTTAAATGGTTCTTTTAATAGTTATTAAGATTTAAATGTTTAATGTGGAATGGGACACTTTGAATATTTAAATATTTAATCTTTTCCTTTAAATATTTTTTATATTATTTAACAGATTATTAATATGGATATAAAACAGTTATAAAGAAAATTTTATGTCTATATTGAATTCTATTAAATTTTTTTTTTCAAAAATGAATACTTTTATTTATTTTATTTGTAATGTTTTGAGAAACAAAAAAATGAATGTTATATTCTTAACATACACGAAAAATATGACTTCTTTTCCGCATTATACATTATTCTATATTTGGATTCTTTTTCAAGATATCATGTATATTTAAATGAAAAAACATTGTTTTCTATTTTTTGGGTATTTTTCTATTGAAAATGTGTTTTCAATAAAAATTCATATTTTTTATTGGAAATGGGGCTTTTGAATGAAAATGGTATTTTTATATCTAAAAGTGATTTTTAGTTGGGTTTAAAAGAATTTCTCAAATAATGAAATGTTTTATTTCATGTTGTGGCTCTTGGAAAAAATAAATTATGGGTATTAATAGATAGCATCAAGTGTTCCCATTATAGATTAAATGATGGTTATGCCCAGATAGTTCTGCATTTCAATGGGTAATGATTTTTTTTTTGAGAATTATATTGGAATTTGGTTGAATGGTTATTTAGATCTATAAGGGTTCTGTAATGGTTCAATGTGATGATGTCCTAAGGTACCTACACGGATTTTATATGTGACAAATGTGTTTTCCTAGGAAATATTTGTTATCAAAATGTAAAAGACGATACTTATTAAACAACGATATTTCAATTTTTTGAAAAATTATTTATTTTAAAGATTGTTTTTTTCTTGAGATTTTATGTTCATAAATGATCTAAGATTTAATTATTTTTTATATCACTTACTGAGAATTTATGATCATCACACATGTTTATTATTTTTTAAAAAACATAAGGGTGATGAAGGGATTGGAAGAATTCATGTTGAAAGTCATGAAGATTTTTTTTAAAATAGACAATACATTGTATTAAATGTTTTACATTATGAAAAAATGGATACTATTTCGAATTATCAAATTATTATTTTTATGTTTTTTTATATATAAGATATGGTATAATTATCTTCAAATAAATATATTCATATATCCCCAATGTGAAGTAAATTAAAATTATTGACATAACTTGTTATTCTTTAATTATTAATGATGGGTGCTTATACTTCACAAGTATCTAATTATTTTATTACAAGTTTCCTACATTGAAAAATATTTCTAGAAGAACTTCAAAATATAAATTCTCATTTTTTGGGGAAACTCTTACATTTATATATACTTAGATCAAATTAATTATCTCAACACTAATCAAATAATGATGGACAAATTTATAAAATGCTATTAAACTTAACATATCGGAAAAATTCTAGGTTTACATGGCTTCAAATCTCCCTACTTATCTGTTAAAATTTTATCAATGAATTGAAAGACATTCCCTATCCACAATATAATTCTCATTGCCACCAATTTTAAGGTCTTGTTTTTTATGGATCTTAAGGATATATCCTTACATCCATAAATTTTATTTTTTAAAATTTTTATTTTCATTTCTTCAGGTACTAAACTACATAACATATAATCAAGATAAATCTTTAACAAATTCATTTCTAAATTATATTGACAGTGTAGATTTTATATGTAACAGTGTGTAACTCCCGATCTGTTCCATTGTAGATTTATTTATTAGAGGTGTTTGGGGGATGTTTTTTGAGTTTTTGTGGTTGGTGGAGCTACACAAAGGTGTTTTAGGAATGACATGTTGCGTAACTAGATTACACGACATGAACGCCTGTTTCATAAATTGTATAGAGATGGATAACTATGTGAGTTTTTTTGGGATTAATAAAATAATAAAATTAAGAGGTGACACATTTTTGGTGGAAACTGAATACCGGTGATTACATGAAATCACATAGGATTACATGTTGGGTAATTCCTCGATCATGTGCTATTTGAAAAATTATTTTCAGTTGAACTTTTTTTCATTCATCTAAGATCCGTTTTGCCTCAGGTTTTGGGAAACCCCTAAAAACCTCATTTTTTCCTTATAATCCTTCTTTACCCCACATTGATTTGTTAAACCAGGTGGTTATTCATCGATGATCTGTGGTTGATCTGGGGTATATTCTCTCACCCCCTTCTTGGTTCATTTTATTCCATTCTTCCCTAGGGATTCACTGTAGTGATACAATTTGTCTTCAGTTTCATTTTTGGGAAGCGTTTTGATATTATTTTGGCACAAAATAGGTTGATAAATGTTTTTACTCATGCAATTGTATTTTTCATGCATTCTTTTTCACCATTCAGTGCATTGAAAATTTGAAATGTGTCATTAATGTATGATTTACTTCGATTATCTTCAATTTTGAATCATGAAATTAGAGAATTATTTAGTTTAACTATGGATTATTGTTATTCTAGATTAATCAAAGATAAATATTTGGATAAATGAAATTTAATGGGGTAATGGGATTGGATTCACATTCATTTATAGCTTTGGTATTGATTATGATATTGTGTTTATACAGGAAAAATGACAAATTAGAAATGATGGTCATTGGTGGCCATTCATGGGATGTGCATGGGTTATTTGATTGTTTTTTTGAGATTGTTTAATATTACCTTATAATTTAAATTGGATATACACTTCTTTTTTTTTATAACGAATCAGTTTCCCCATGATTTGGCATGTTTGATAATGTCCCAAATAAATGTAGTGGAATGTAATATATATTCTTGTGTACCTATAAACTATTTTCTTGTGATGTGATGTGTGTTTTTTTGTAAATTTGAGGTAAGTGAATGGCATGTGGTTTTATAGTGGGGTTGTGATGGTCGTGGTGTGATTATGCATTAGGGCTCGAAAACTTGTTGTCTTGTAATTTGTTGCTAGATGTGGTTGTGAGTTGGGGGTTTGTTTTGGTTGGTATAGGGGTTTGGGAATGATGAATTTGATGAAGTAAAGTAGTGATTGGTATGGGTAATTCTCCCAAAGATTCTCTATAAATAATAATAAAAAAATTTCACCCAGTTTTACATGGATTGGTATGTTGTGTGTATGGGATGTGTGTTAAATAGAGAGGTAATGTGAAGCTGTGTATATTTATTAGGGCTCATCTCCGACTAAAATTATTATTTTTCTATATTGAGGCATGGTAGTTTCCTAGTAAGTGTTGATGGGAAAAGAATTAATTTTAAAGGAATTGGATGAAATGGTAATAATTATAGATAATTTTTGAGTGATAAATAATTATTTAAAATGAATTGTTTCTTATGTTCTATTTGTGTGGATTTATGTATTTAGAGGTGGCTACAAAAAAGGTAACTTTATTATGGGTTGGTTGGTTTTTTTACCCCATAGGATTGGATAGATTGTTTCTTAATTATACATATTTTTATATTCTTTTTATTTCTATACACACCCACACATGTTGAGAACTATTAGTCGAACACCTACATCATCACGTAGGCGGTATTTTTTCCAACATCTGGTGAAAATTATGTAGGGATGGGTACCACACTTTTCCACACCCTCTTCCAAGATAGGTAGGTATGGAAGAGGATATGATTTCTAGAGTTCTGTTAGTTTTTTATAAGGTTGTTTTGATTGTCCAGGTGTTTTTGGGTGAGGTTTGTTGTAACCTAGGTTTCTATAGGAGAGATGTGATAGGCCATGTGTTTGTGGGTGAGGTTGTTTTTTTCTAGGTTTTCTCAAGATTGGTTTTGATGAGCATTCCCAGGTTTCTTTGGGATGATATGTGATGGGATGTGTTAATAGGTCCAAGTGTGTGCTTGTGGGATATGTTGTGAGGCCTAGGTTTGTGTTGGCGGGATGTGATGTGGTAGAAGAAAAGGATGGTAGTGCCAGGATGTACTCCATTGGGAGAGAGCGCCATACCAATGGGAAAGTGGAATGGGGTACCCTATCATAGATGTGATTTTGAACTTTGTTACTTAGTGATTATGCACTGGTGAGGTTAGGATTGTTAGTATATCATGATAGGTGTTGTTTGGTTCTGTTTTTTTCTCATAGGTGCATTAGTATGTTTCTTTCACATGTACATGAGTGACTTTTCTCTTCCTTACGAGTATACTTTTACGATCCCCCTACATATATAAAACTAATTTTAGGTTTCCTATAGGATTTCATGGACCGTAAAACACCTTACAAGCTTATACCTCTGAAAGTAGTTATTTCGCTGCTTTAACATTACTTTTTTGTGTTTACTTTGGAGACTTTTATTATTTCAGTTCAATTCATACATACATTTTCAGTGGTTTTTCATTTCTAATATATATTTATTGTTGTATTTTTGGAAGATTCATCATTTATCCCTATATATTTTCCAAAAAATGGAAATTTCCTCCCATATAGGAATCATTGTATACCCTTGGTGTTGGTCACCAACCTGGGGGATACTAGAGGCGGGACTTGGGGGTCATTACTCCCTTTCTTCACTTCCATAATAGAAAGGGTATCTTTTGAGGGAGGGGTTGTGACATCATTTTATCAGAGTTTATGGTTGAGAGATATGATGAAATTTGGAGATAAAAATAGTAAAAATTTCATGGAATGGTATAGAAACATTTCCAGTTAATCTTCATGCATGAAATAGACTTGGGAGACTAGCTAGATCATTTGATTTTAGGGCCCCCATGATCCAGTTCACAAACTCTAAGCTTATTGAATGACTAAGTGATACCAACCTTCTTGTTAGGTAGAGACATAAGTATGGTACATACATCATAATTACATGTGTTATTATATTAATTGGGTTGTTTTGGTATGGTTAAAATTGGACAAATATATTAAATAAATTAAAATGAATCTTAGTAAAAATTATATACTACTTAGGGTTATGTTTCTTACATTCATATATGGTTCTTGGTCATCATTTGTGAGTGTCTTAGGCTATAGAGGTTCAATATGATGATCTATTTGATCACCGTAGGGCTGATATTGTTTAAGAGGATGATCAGTGGAAGAGGATATCAGACATATTCTAGAAGAATGCTTTTGAAAAGTATGAGGGTAGTGTTTTAGATGTGGATAAAGAGATATGGTAGGAGGATCTTGAGAATTATTTTAGTTTGATCCAGGTTCCAATGAAGTACTAGGTCCATATGGAATTCATACCAATGTGGGGAGCTATGTGACATTGGTGGATGCTATATCTGGGAGAGAGAATGAATACAAGTGTTTTATTTTCCAACTTTTAGAAGGTGTCTAAGAAGAGTTCCTTTTGTCGACCATGATGCTAGTAAAGAGGATGAAGCTTAATTACCTTTTTGTTGGTGAGAATTTAAGTGTGGGAGTTGTGAATCTGGTTCAAGGATCTTCTTAATTTTGCACCTGAACATTTTCAAGATGAGGAGTCTTGTGAGAGACATCATGAGGAGGCACTTTTTCCTTCTACCAGGTATGTTGTTAATCCTTTTACATTGTTGAAATATCTGGAGGTTCAGAATATGGAAGTTGTTTTTGACCGGAAGCACTAACATGGTAGTATACCATGAGAGGGGAGACAACAGAGTTATATGAGCTACATGGTTTTTAGTGGAACATCTCATGGACCAGGACCTTTTAGGTTTTGACTGGTAGGATGTTGATCATAGCATATTAATTTGTACCATTCTGGGGCCATCAATTTCAAATCCTTTCTTGGGATTTTTTGATAGTGTGTTTTGGTTTTGGGGTTTGTGGACATATTTAGATTCAATTTCTAGTAGTTCCATGAGATTTGTTCGGTAGAGGTAGACATGTTTAGTTCCAGCATTAGAAGAAGTTTCCAATGAAATTGTTTTAATAATAAGGGTAGTAGGCCTTTTTTAGGTGATATGGACTGAGTAGAGGCCAGACATAAGATGTTCATTGTGTTCACGGACCCAAAACATATCTTGGCCATAGAGGTGGTCATTAGCCATGAGGTAGAGGATCCTTCCATGGTCAGTTACATGCAGTGGAGGTAGTAGTTCCAGAGGGTCTAGTTATTGTTAGAGGTAAGATCAATTTTTTAGTAGCCTTGTTTGTGGCTTTTTAAATTCATGATATTCACACACCTTAGTTTCACCCCCTCTAGTACATGCTACTAGACTAGAAATAGAGTGGTTTATCATTCTTCTGGTGTTGACTATGCTATTCGAAGAACATAATAGCGTTTTTGATATCTTTCATGGGTGTGTACTTAAGATGGGATGTCATCAGTCACGTGGGTATCTTTTCTTACTACTGATCCATCCATACAATTTCATCCTCTACATTAAATGGTGACATTCCATACATGATGTTATCATATATTTTTGGGTAGATTCATGTTTTTGTATGTGGATTGCCAGCGTGTGGTTTTCAGAGTGAGAGTGGTTGTCCGGTGCATAGTTGGCATGCAGAGCCCCTTATTTCCTTATAAGATGACATTTTCGTAGAATATGTGGATTCTGGGATGGTGGAGGTTACTAGGGTTTTTTGTTAAATCCCATATGTTTTCCCCTAGGAGGTTCTGATGCTACCCCCTTAATCTGATGATGAGTTTGAGGTAGAATTTCATCATGGTGACTCTCCAATTTCAATGTATCCTTATCGAATGAAACCTTCTGTGTTGCAGGATTTTAGGATTTAGATAAATGATCTGATGTAGAATAGTTTTATCTGCTCTAATGTCTCGTAGTGGGGTTCTCCAGTATTGCTCACAAAAGAGGAATATAGCTAGAAGTTTTGCGTAGACTATCAGAGATTGAATCTTGTGATGCTCAAAACCCATTACACTCCTCCAAGGATATATGATCTTGTCAACCATCTAAGAGGGGTTATTTTGTTTTCATTGATTGATTTTTTCTCTAGATATCACCATTTGAGGGTGAAGGATGAGTATATTATGAAGTCTACCATAAGGGGTAGGTATGAGCACATCATGTTTGTAGTCATGCCATTTGGTGTTATTAATGCACTAACCATGTTAATACGACTTATGAACTCTTTTTTTCTGTGATTTTCTGGATCTTTTCATTGTCATATATATCAATAATATCTTAATCTACACAATGTTATAGGAGAATCACATTTATAATTTCATAACTGTCTCACATGTTCTTCGACACCACCATCTCTATTAAATGTTTTCCAATTGTTGTTTTTATACAGGAGAGGATAATTTCCTTAGGTGTGTAGTGTCTCATCATGGATTGGAAGTAAACACATCGAAGGGTGAAGTACTTTTTTCTTTGTAAGCACCCATTTAAGTGGGAGAGGTTTGTAGTTTCCTTGGACTCACATGATATTATATGAGGTTTGTGCCCGAATTCTATTGATTATCACCCTATTTGATAAATTTAATATGAACTAATATTTTTCTGGTTTTGATCAGTTCTACAAGGAATTAATTTTCCATATGGGGATGTTGGTCAGTCCCCCAGTGCCCGAGTTTCCGGAGGTTGTAGTAGTGTTTTATGTGTTTTATAAAGCTTCCCTTCTAGTCATGGGAGGTGTGATAATACAGATGAGGGATGTGATCTATTTTAGGTCTATGGAGTTATGTTCCCAAGAGAATAACTACCCCACCCCTGATCTAGTGATTTTTGAATTTGTGTTTGTGCTGAAGTTGTGGAGACATTACATCATTGGGGAGTGCATTTCAGTATCCACCGATCACAGTATCTCAAGGTATATTTTTTCTCAGTGAGATATGAACATTAGAAAATAAAGGTGGATAAATTTTCTTCAGGATTATGATTTATAGATATCATAATCCTCAAGAAAGGGGAACGTTTTGGTGGATTATTTGAGAAGAATGTCATATATGGATGGTTTCTGGGAATCTTCTGAAGCTTTGAGATAAATAGTGGAATTTTCAGCCTTTCACTTAGATGCAGGGGTGGATTGTTGTAAAGGATGCTATTTAAAATAAAGGTGCATTCTGCTCTAATGTAGTATGTGGAAGAGTCTCACTAGGGTCACTTAGAGGAAAAGGTGATGTGAGATTGTGTTGGCCATGGTGATGCTCTGAAGTGATGTTCGAAGGATGGAAGATACTAAATGTTGTTTCATATAAGGTTTTTTGATCTAATAATAATTTGCGACAAAGTCCATCATGAGTTTCATAGATCATATTTAGTGTTACACCCAAGAATTTACAAGATTTATTGTGGCTTAAGGTTGTAGTTTTGGTGGCTATAGGGAGAGTACTTGGGAACGAGAAATGTATATGTGTTCCCTGTACCAAAGGTTGTTTTAAGTTTTTTCTTGTTTTGTTTTACCTTGTAATGTGATATACTATTTGGATTATTTTTTATGAGACAATGAGTTATTCTTGGTTTAAGATGTGTTTGGTGTAATGAGGGATAAAGCCTTATCATATAAAGAAAGGAGGAACTAATTCTTAACCAAGACACATTAATTTTGATGCGACTAAAACTGTGTGGGCGAGTCAGTTCCACCCATATATGATAGTATCAGGGCATGGAGGGAAATTTTTTATTCATGTGTTTGGGACAGTGTGGTTTGTTAGTTGAATCGATTGTTCGTTTGGGTTTTTTAGGGGTAGAGGTAGTTGTATAGTGGTTTTGTGGATGTGTGGTTTTGTGAGAGTAGGAGTCTGGTGGTAGTGTGGTGTTATTGATGGCCATTTGGGTTGGCATGTTTAAATGGTAGTAGTGTCTGAGTTATGACAAGATCTTAGAGAGGTGTCTTACGGTGTGGTTGTTAAGACCCTTTTCCTTCTAGGATCAGTTTTCGATTCTCTAGGGGGAAAATTGATTAAGAGGTATTCGATGTAACCATCCATGCCCACGTATTCTATTACATTTTTAGTTCTTTTGTTGGAGGTTTTCAAGGGATGTTATGGGAGTTTTTGGTTTATTATGGTGGTGCAGTAGAGGTGCTTACGGAATTACACAAGATGTAACTAGATTACATGACATGAAAGTATGTTTCATTACCTACCCAGGGATAGTTTATAACTAGAGAATTTTGGGGGTTAATTAAATAATAAAATGAACTGGAAAATAACTATTCACTGAAAACCAAAAACCTAGGGTTACACATTGTGAAAGGATATTACACGTCCTATAATACCCCGATCGTGTGAATTTTTAAAAAATCGTTCCGACTGAAATTTTATTTATTCAGTTGGGATCCATTATTCCTTTATTTTTTGGGAGAACCTTAGGCAACCCAAGGTTCCCTTCAAGCACTTCTTCATCCCTCTTCAGTCTAGTGACCCCAGTGGTTGTTCATTAGTGATCTATGGATGATCTATGGTATGCTATCCCCCTTCCTGATTTGTTTTCTTTTGTTCTTATCTTGAGGATTCAATAAATTTTTATTATTGGAAATGATTTGGATGTTTGTTTAGGGTATTGATAATATTTTTGTTTGTAATAGGTTTACCCAAATTTCTATTTATGTATTTTTTGTTTTCATACATTAATATTTTACCTACGGTGCACGTACAAGTTGAAAATCTTCCTTGAGGTAGGATTTCCTTATTTTATCTTCAATTGTGAATCAAACAAGAGGTTATTTAATTTTTTAACCTATGGATTATGGTTTTTCTATATTAATCAATGATATAGTATTTTCTAAATGAAATTGAATTAGGTAATGTGATTTTATTTTCAATATTTTTTAGCTTTGGTATTGATTGTGATATTGTGTTTATATGATATAAACACCTCAATGAAAATTGTGGTCATTGGTGGCTTTAATTGATCTTGGAATGTGTATTTCAATTTATTTTTGGTTGAGATTATTTGGTATCCCCTAAAAATTAATGTTCGATAAACATTAATATATGGATAATGAATCTATTTTCCGAGGAATTTGGTTTGTGTAATAACACCCCAAAGAAAATTACTGGAATGTAATAAGTATTCTTGTTAACCGATAAACTACTTTTTATGACGTCATTTTTGTTTTTTCTATCTTGTACATGTGTGGGAAGTGAATAGATTGTGTTTTTACAGTGGGACTGTGATGGGCATGGTGTGATTATGTAGCAAGGATATAATACTAGATTTGATGTAATGTGTTTTTGATGTTGTCGGGAGTTGGTGGTTTATTATGGTTGGTATGGTAGTTTTGGAAGGATGCCTTTAAAGAAAGACAGTAGTGATTGGTTTGGTTAAATCACTTGTTTTTTCAATATAAATAACAATTACAATTTTTCCCCTTTCCTTGGGGATTAGAATGTGGTGTGTAATGGACTTGTGTCAATAGGAGAGGTAATTTAATCTCGGGTAAATTTATCAAGGCTCATCACACACTAAAATTATTTTTTCTTTGTGTTTCACCATGGTAATTTCCCAGTACGTGTTATTGTAATTGAATTAATATTAAGGGAACATGTTTAAATGATAAAGAAAATGTGGATAATGGATGAGGTATAATTAGATATTTAAAAAAAATGTTTCTTGTGTTCTATTTATGTTGAGTTATACATTTAAAGGTGGTATAAAAATCATAATGGTGGTGTGAGTAGGGTTTTTTGTTTTTGAACACATAGGATGGGATGTATTTCTCAGTACTATAAACATAGTTGAATATTCTTGTGATTTTTATATTCAATTCACCCATGTTGAGAACTATGTGTTGAACACGTGTATCATCATGAGGGGGTGTTTTCCCAACATTTGGTGAGGAGTACGGATGACTAGGTACCCAATATTTTCCCCTGTATCTTCCAGGTTATGTAAACATTGAATAGGTTGTGATGGTTAGAGTTATATATTTTATTCTGATGGATGTTGTGATATACTAGTTTTTTGCTGGCAAGGTGTGTTGTTTCACAAGTGTATTCAGGAGAGATCTAATATCCCAGGTGTTTGTGAAAGAGGTGGTTTGTTTACCAGGTGTCTTTGCGATGAGTTATGATGTACTTTCGTAGGTGTCATAATGATGAGATGTGATGGGATGTGTTCTGAGGGCCATGTGCGTGTGGGTCGGATGTGTTGTGAGGCCCAAGTGTGTATAAGCAGGATGTGATGTGGAATATTGAAGGGTAGTGAGCACCATGATGTACCACATTGGGCTAGAGCAGTATACCATTGGGAACGTGGTGTAGATTACCCTTTCACTAATGTGATTTAATTTATATTATATTAATTGAAATGCATTAGTTTTTGATCATGCCTTTATGAGGATGATATGGTTAGTATACCTTGATAGATGCTGTTTGGTTTTGATGTTTTTGTTAGGAGCCTCTCCTTACGAAGATGCCCCTCCTAGGCAGGAAATGGATAATGAGAGATAATGACCCACGAGTCCCACTTACAATAGGCTTCGAGGTGGATACCAGCACCAATGGTAAATAAATATCACATCATGGGATGCATTACCCTTTTTATAGTAACCATTATTGGGTTATATGATTTATCAACCTCATAAAACATTCCAATAAAAACATATAAAGGAATCCAAAATCCATTCCACATGCATGTTTAAGGTAAAACTACTAGAAATACAAATAAAGTCTACAATGTAAATACCAAAAGAAAATAACTAATCCCCAACACCCTAAATGTCCCAACTTCTGCGATAGTAAGGTCCTGCAGGTTCTGCTTAATCTCCTTGGAAACCTTAAAGTAGTTTTATATACATAGGGTGAGCATACAAGTTTACTCAGTACAAAAACCCAATGTCTCTTAAGTACTATTTGGAGAAGCATACTAATACCCCTATAAGAAAAACCAAATAAACTTAAAAGCACCTAAAAAGGTATAATATCCTCCCCATCCTCACAAAGGAATAATCACCAAATAAAGCAATTCATGTTATGTACATTTATAAGAACATTGATGTTAGGGTACCTCGCACCACTTCCAACTGATTAACAGCTCGTCCCTAATGGAGAATTCCTTGACTCTACCATTCTCTTTCACATTCCCTAGTTTTACAAACTACCTGTACACACATTGGATATATACCACATTATTCTAACAAATAACTGGGCCCCAACCACATCATATCCCACCCACAGACACCTGGGCTACAAAACCACTACCTTATCCAGATGAAAAATGAAAATGTATAAGATATCTCATCCCGAATACACCTAGGAATCACACCTCACCCGTAGACAACTAGGACTCACAACCACACCCCTACCTAAACAAAGAGTCTAGAGCATCCAATTTCTGAAATAGGGAGTAGAGAACATCTAATAGCTAGTCATCCATCCTCTTACCGGGATGTTGGGAAAGGGCACCCTCACCCATACTAATGGGGATATTTGGAATGTAGTGCTCAAAACAATTGGGGAGCATATATAAATCACAAAAAACTAAATGTATATATCTAACCCCCCAAGCTTCCATGATAATCTTCTCTTTGATTAATACAATAGCGTGTGTTGTACGCAACATCGAGTTCTAACACACCACAACCAATCAAACTAGCTGTTATAAATATTAATACCCACTTTTTGAAATTTTATAAATTTTACCTTTCAAAATTTACTTTATTTTTGGATTCAGAATATTGAAATTAGATAAGGGTGAATTATTAGGATTTTTCTGAAAAATTTCAATTTTTGATGAATAGTGAAAAACACTGAGTTATAGTTTAAAACTGAATTTTTATTTAAATAATTATTTATTTTATTTAAATTTATTTTAGGTAAAAATAGATACATAACACCTATATAAGATAAATTTAATTAATTGGACTCAGTTTATAATAATTTTAGAGATATAAAAATTTTATTGAACTTTTCACCGTCTTTTACCCACCTCCTAGGAGAATTTGAAAATTCATATAAAACATAATTTTACCACTTTTATGAGTATAATTTAAAAACTCCAAGAGACATGGTTGATATAAGTATGAAAAATGTGGTTCAATAAGATGAAAATAAGTTTTGGTGAATAGTATCTATTTACATTTATTTAGCACGGTTAAAAGTAAATAGAGAAATTAAGGGTAAAAATGATATTATTATTACCCTAAAAAATGTCTATATTCTGTTGGATAACTGTAATTAGACCAAAAAACAATATGAATAAAATATAAACCTATTTTCTCCACTTGGATTAGATTAGGACACTTATTAATATTTTATTTAAAGAAGAGTTAAAAGAGTTAAAATCAATCTTTAATAACTAAAACATATTTAATATAGGGTTAAACATAAGATAAACTCAACTATTAATATTCAATAAAAAGGTAAAAATATTTCCTACATAACGGTATTTTATTTATATTTTTTTAGACATTAAATAATTTAATTTATTTATGACACAATAATGATGCAATAATTACGTAATTAATGAAATATTAAAATAAGTGATACTGTAAATATCCCAATAAATGTAATTTGAGACTTTTTATGAATTACACTAATTTTATAGGTTAATATGACATATTAGGGTTGGTTAGATGAATTTTTTCTGAAGTAATAATGCTGTTATAAAATTTGAAAAAACAAAATTCCAAATAGTGTCAAAATTGACATAAAAGAGTTTTTTTAATATTATATTATTAATTTATATTATATTCCTAAAAATCAATTTTTCGGCCAAAGTACTTATATAATTATATTCTTATCATTAATTAACCAATTGGGGCTCTCTTGGAAGTATATAGTAAGTTTATTGACCATATAATATAAAAATACAAAGAGACATGGTAAATGTCAAACAGTTTAACTAAGAGTAAAATCTAAAAGATAAAATTAATATAGTGACCCAAACCTATATAAAACCTATTATTTGAGTGTGTTTTTACCCATTATCAACTTAGAATTTAAATAATACATTTTGGATCCATTATAAACCTAAAATTATTTTATTATAAAATAATATTTCTAGCTTTTCTTAAGGTGCCCCTCACCCCTCTTATAAAAGGGTACTCCCCCTTCTCTCTAATTCACACCTTCAAAGCCATTTATCTCAGCCAACCACTTACAAAATACCCTTTTAACTATACTACCTTCATCCTAGAGTCCTTTATTTATTCATAAATCTAACCTAAGGTTCCCTTTTGATCAAATCAAAAGGAAGAACCTGATGAAGAGGTAAATATCTCACTACCTCTTCCAAGTTCCTATCTTCTTCCACTTCCTATTTCTTTGTTGTTTCAATTATAAAATGATAACACCAATATCTTCTATATACTGTGATTTAATTATAAATATGGTACAACCAAATTCATTATTCTATCCATCCTTTGAATGACATGTCACCATACGTGCGTATGTACGCCTTACCGTCTTCATGTCATGGTGTAATTGTTATTCAATACATTATTATTTGGATGGGTATAATAATGATGTGAAATTGATGTAAATAATGAATATTACATGATAATTATTATTTATATATGACATACCATCAAATTATATATTATTTTATATAAAAAAATGATATTTTCGCTCGTGCGTACGTACGGATTACCGTCTCCATGAACGCGATGGGATTCATTCCCCATCGAATCCATTCAAGATTAATTTTCATTTGATGATTAAAAAAAATATTTAAAGACATGATATCATTCCAGATATGAATAAGATACATCCCATCCATAACAAATATGACTCACATAATAAAGAATATAAAGGAAAATGAATCTGTTAACTCCTGAAACAACGATAATACTAAGATATTATTAAAAAATAAATGTTAAAAGATCATATATGATATAATATTAATGTATATGATTCTTTTATAATTTAATAACAATTATTTCACCATTATACAGGAGGTTAACCTACCCTTGACCAAGGAAATGTACATGGTAAGGGTTAATTTCAAAATATCTTTATTATCTAATGATGTTTAGACGTGATTATCTACTAGGACCTCTTTATCATCCACATCCATGTATCTTAAAAATGAATTTAAAAACATTTTTACTATTTACTAGATAATGGGGTAATGTCATTTAGACCCTTATTTGACGTTATATCTTTTGAAAGGAATCTTTCCATCGTTTTCCAAACATGGTACTTTATGAACTTTTTGACAAAACTAATGTAAGAATGTTTTTTTGACATATACAGCGGGTGGGGATATTTTCCACCGTTATAAAAATTTTTAAACTACCCTTACAAGATTATAATAATATTTTCAAAATAAAATTTTACTTAAATGATTACAAAATAGAAATAGATATTTCTCTAAAAAGGTTTTGATTTCATCTATGTCAAAATACATTGATGGATTTTAAGCTTATTGAAGTTGATTTATTATGATAAAAAACTTCCATATTTCATTGAAGGTTTTGTGATATGTTTGAATATGGATGTGTTATTTTTATTCCATTCATGGTTTATGGATAAAGTATTGACCTTTTTATGCTAGTTTTAAAATGAATGTTTATGTTAAGTTTAAACCTTTTCATATGAGGAATGCATTGGACTTAGTAAGTGACGGGTGGAGCCTAATATAGCTCCTTGATGCATCAGTAGGTCTCATGAGACAATCTATTGTCTTGGCACAAGGCCTTTAAAAAATCTTATTTGTAGTCTTGTCATAAGACCTTTGACTATGTGGTTATGAAAGTATGGCATTATGCATTCCATCATTATAAATATGGATATTGATATTGCATGTGATTATTAGACGAGTAGAATATCCATGTAAATAATTAAATGGAATCATTTGATTTTATATTTTCTTTATTATGATGATGTTCAAGTTTATAAGGCTTTTGTTTTAGTCATATACATTTCCTTAAATGTTTATGATTATTTATGAAATCATCCGCTTTATTGTGATCCTTACTAAGCATCTGAGCTCACCCCTTTCTATGTTTTATTTTTCCTGGAATGTGAAAAAGTATATTATGACTAACCTGCAGGGATAGTCTATGGTATCTCAGTGTTTTCTATGGAAACAATGTTGTTGTATTTTTCCATTTTATGATGTTATGTAAACCTTATAAATGTATCTAGTACTTCTAAGGAAACTAAACTAATCAGTCTGACTTGATCTTTTTCGATCATTACAATGTTATTTATTAATGCACCGACTCTAGGTAATTGGGGTAAGGGTGTTGCAGTTGGTATCAGAGGAAGTTTAGTACAAACCTTGGAAACTATATTTAGACAAAATCTGATTAGAGCACATAGCGTTGAGATAGAATTTGATGATTAGTATATAAGAACATCCTAAAATTTTGGTGTTGTAGAGATTTTGTGTGTTTTCCAAGTGATACATCCTTAACTGGATACGAGAGGGTAGAGGAGGATCTGGTACTAATGTACCTAGGGGTAAAATATGAAAACACCGCTTTGAGCTATACTCGAACGGGAACTGGTGCATGACAATGGGACTTGCTGTACTATTTTTTACGACACTCCTGGGGGATATTCTTAGGATAATTCTCATTTTATTTACAAAACATTATTAAGGGTTTAAGATTATATACTTTCTCAAAGAAAACATTTTTATTATTATGGATTATATCCATAAACTATTCAATTTATGTTAAGTGTTTTACATGTTTAGAATTATACATTTCGATTCATAATGTAATCTAGTTTATGCCATTGTTTAGAAATGGCGCTTATAGGAAGGAATGGAAACTGTATCAATGCATGTAATCCATGTATGGATTTCCATTCTGCACAAGATAATTATAGTGTAGCTGGTGATACAACTGGTGCTGATCAGCTATTCACCATACTGGGACAACTCACTCAGATTATGAATAATAACCTTACCTGTATGAAGCACCCTGATCCAAAACGTGGAGGGTCAATGTTAGATTTCTTCATGAGGCAACAACCACCGACATTAAATGGTAGTAAAAATCCATTAGTAGCTAAGAAATGGATAAATTCCTTAGATAAAATATTCCATGCTTTGGGGAGTAGTGAAAGGGAAAAAGTTGTCATGGAAGTTTACTTGCTCACTGGAGATTCTTATCAATGGTGGCCACTGATTCAAAATACAAAGTAAGATGATGAAGTATCAAATAGGTAATGGAGGGAGTTTAAAGATATTTTCATAGAAAAATACTTTCCTCGTGACCATCGAGCAGATATGGAGAGACAATTTCAGAGTCTTAGGAAAAAGGAGGATGCGAATGTCACAAATTATGAAGCTAAATTTACACGGTTAGTGAGGCATGCTGCAGATTATATACGTTACCCAAGAAGTAAGATTGATCATTTCATTGATGGGTTAGAACCATTTCTCCATCGAGTATTAGTCTCACAATCCTTCTCGTCGTACGAAGATATTTCCTCATGTGTTATTAAGACAGAAAAAGAATTCTATACGTCTTATGACTTTAAAGCAAAGAAAGTGAAGAAGAGATCTATTGAACACTCTATAAATGGAAATAAGGGGAAGAAGGGAAAAGTTGAGTATACATCTTAAAATCAATGTGGGAAGAAACACCCTGGTACTTGCCTGAAGGGAATGGGAGTTTGTTATAAGTGTGGTGAAAAAAGCCACTGTTCTCGTGATTGCAAGGGGAAGAAAGAGGCTGTCGATGTTGAATGATACAATTGTAGAGAAAGAGGGAATTATGAAGATGAATTTCCTAAGCGTCAAGGGAACATACCTCATAAAAGGACAAGGGATAAAGGTCAAGCTTATGATATAACAACTGCTAAGATTGAAGCTCCAAAAGACGTAGTGGCAGGTAATTTAATGGTTTCCTCAAGTTTAGAAAATGCTTTATTTGATTCTGAATCATCGTATTGTTTCATATCTTCCCAGTTTCCTAAGAAAATTAGATATTTCCAATTTGATTTAACAAGGGATTTGTTAGTCAAAACTCTTAAGGGAAGTTTCATTGCAACAAAGTTTTGTGAATAAGTCCCCATTAAGGCATATAAATGTTCTTTATCTACTGATCTCATCGTCATACCCATGATTGAATTTGATATAATCCTCGGTATGGATTGTATTTTGGAACATAATGCAAAAATTTATTGTAAGAAGAACGAGGTTACTATTTCTGATGCCGATGAAAAAGAACACCTTATCCTTAGAGTAGAATCGTCACCACCTAATTCTTATCTAGATCCACCCCCAGTAGCTCAAATAAATTCAATTATTGGGGAGGAAGATAATGAAATTACTATGGGTGAAAAAAGGAATGTTAAAAAATAGGATGTACCTATTGTGAAAGAATATGTTGATATGTTTCCAGAATATTTACCTGGACATGCTCCAGAATGAGAAATTGTGTTTTCCCTTGACTTAAATTCTAGTTCAAGGCCTATATCGAAGACCCCTTATAGAATGGCCATTGTGGAATTTTTGGAACTAAATAAACAACTAGAGGAATTATGTAATAAGGGATTTATTCACCCTAGTGTTTCTCTATGGGGAGCCCCTATCCTTTTTGTTAAGAAGAAAGATGGATCTATGATGTTGTGCATTGACTACAGAGAGATCAATTCTATAAAAATAAATAACAAGTACCCCTTACCTCGCATTGATGATTTATTTGACCAACTTCATGGAGCTCAATACTTTTAAAGATTTACCTTCGATCGGTATACCATCAGTTGTTCGTGAAGAAGGAAGACATCCTAAAGGAAACATTTTGAATGAGGTATGGGCATTACGAGTTTACTATAATGCCTTTTCGATTGAATAATGCACCCTCGGTCACCATGGATCTAATTAATAGAGTTTTCAAGGAATATTTTGATGACTTTGTAGTGGTATTTATTGATGATATCTTAGTATACTCCAAAATCTATGAAGATCACGAAAATCACTTCCGAATTATCCTAAAGACTCTTAGAAGACATGAATTATATGGAAATTTTAGCAAGTGTGAATTCTGGATTCATGAGATTTCTTTTCTTGGCCATATTGTCTTTAAGGATGGAATCTCTTTTGATCAATCTAAGACCAGGGAAATCAAATAATTGCCAACACCAACGAGTATAACCGAGGTATGTAGTTTTATTGATTTAGTTAGTTATTATCAACGTGTCGTCCATAATTTTTCCCGATTGGCTAACCCATTAACAAAGCTTGCACGAAAATGGGTTAAATTTTTTTGGACAAAGGAGTGTGAAGAATGTTTTAAAGAATAGAAGAGAAGATTTTTTAATGTTTCTATATTAACTCTACCATCGGGGAATGATGAGTTTCTTATTTATAGTGATGCTTCAAAGAAATTACTTGGTTGTGTCCTTATACAGAATGATATGGTTATTGCATATGCACCACGATAGCTAAAAATTCATGAGAAAAACTATCCTACTCATGATCTTGAGTTAGCAGCTATAATATTTGATTTTAAGATTTGGAGACACTATCTCTATGGTGAAAAATGAGAGAAATATACCGATCACAAGAGTTTGAAGTATATTTTCTCATAGAAATAACTCAACATGACGCAAAGGAGATTTCTTGAACTACTCAAGGATTACGATTTCACTATAGACTACCACTCGGGGAAGTCAAATAAGGTGGAAGATTATTTGAGAAGAATGGATCATGGAGTTTTGAACAAGATGAGATTTGAGAGAGATACTATTTTCAGGGATCTAGTAATGTTGGACATGGGAATAACCGTTAAAGGAAAAACATCAATTCTTTTCCAAATAGTTGCCAAACCATCTTTACTAGAAAGGACAAAAAGTTCTCAGGATGACAATGAGGAATTTCAAAAGAATATTAAATCTGTGAACAATGGGAAATTGATTTACATCATATATGAAGATGGGATTTTGAAATTCAGGAAGAGACTTTGTGTTCCTAATATACCTAATCTAAAAATTGAATTATTGGATGATGCCCATAGCTCCAATTTCTCTATACACCCTGGGACCACCAAAATGTATAGAGATTTGAAGGAACATTTTTTGTGGGACAACATGAATAGGGAGATTGTTGATTTTGTATCAAGATGTATGGTTTTTCAACAAATAAAATCTAGAAGGCAATATCCTGGAGAAGTCTTGAGACCTCTTCCCATACCTGAGTGGAAATGAGATAACATTACAATGGAATTTGTCATGGGACTACCAAAGAATCCTAGAAGGAAAGATGAAATATGGGTCATTGTAGATTGACTTACTAAGTCATCAAATTTTCTTACTATAAGAGAAGATTTACCACTTGGAAGTCTGGAAATACTATATATTAATGAAGTTGTGAGACTTCATGGAGTACCCCTATCAATTATTTCTGATCATGATCTCCATTTAACATCATGATTCTGGAAAAGCCTCCAGAAATCCCTGGATACTGAGCTTCGTTTGAGCACTACCAACCACCCCCAAACTTATGGAAAACCAAAACGTACTATTCAAACCTTAGAAGACATTTTGAGATCACGATAACTTGATTTTAAAGGTATATGGGATCAATATTTACCTCTGGTAGAATTTTCCTATAACAATAGCTTCCATTCAAATATTCAGATGGCACCATATGAAGCATTATACAGAAAGAGATGTCACACACCAACCTGTTAGGATGATGTTGGCGAAAGAATACTTGTAGGCCCAGAACTTGTGGAGGAAACAATGGAAAAGGTGAATGTAATACAAAACCTCATCAAGATAGCTCAAAGTAGACAGAAGAGCTATGATGATAACCAAATGAAGGATTTGGAATTTCAGGTAGGAGATCATGTTTTCTTGAAGGTATCTCCATGGAAGGGTGTTATACATTTCAGTAATAATGGAAAATTATGTCCCAGGTACATCAGACCTTTCTAAATTCAAGAACGAATTGGGGATGTAGCTTACCATTTGGCAATACCACCAAGTCTCTCCAAAGTTCACGATGTATTCCATGTATCACTGTTGAGAAAATACACGCCTGACCCAATGCATGTACTCACCTATGAGGAATTAGAATTAGAACCCAATATGTCTTATTTTCAAGAGCCTTTCAAGGTTATTGATACTAGAGAACTAGTGTTGAGAAACCAGACGACTCGTCTGGTAACAGTTCTATGGAGAAACCATAAGATGGAAGAAGCAACGTGGGATCCCGAGGAACTTATGATGAAGAACCACCGGAGTATTTTTACGTTGTAATACTCTATAAATTTCGAGGATGAAATTGTTTGAAGGAGTGGAGAATGTAATACCCTAAGCTTCCACGGTACACTTCTCTTTAATTTATACAATAGCGTGTGTTGTATGCAACTTTGAGTTCTAGCACATCACAACCAATCAAACTAGCCGTTACAAATAGTAATACCCACTTTTTTAAATTTTATAAATTTTATCTTTCAAAATTAACTTCATTTTTTGATTCTTAATATCGAAATTAACTTAGGGTGAATTTTTTGTATTTTTCTAAAAACATTCAATATTTGATGAATAGTGAAAAACACTGAGTTATAGTTTAAAACAGAATTTTTATTTAAATAATAATTTATTTTATTGAAATTTATTTTAGGTCAAAATAGGTACATAATAACTATATACTTTCAATGTAAGTCATTTGAGCCAATTTATAATAATTTTCGATATATAAAAAATTTATTGAACTTTTCATCGTCTTTTACCCAACTCCTAGGAGAATTTGCAAATTCACATAAAACTTAATTTTACCACTTTTGTGAGGTGAATTTGAAAAATCTGAGAGACATGGATGATATCAGTATGAAAAATGTGGTTCGGTAAGATGAAAATAATTTTTGGTGAATAGTAACTTTTTACTTTTATTTACCACTGTTAAAAGTAAATAGGGTAATTAAGGGTCAAAATGATATTATTATTACCCCAACACCTGTCTTAATTCTATTGGATAACTATAATTCGACCAAAAAAACATTAGGTAAAATATATGAACCTCTTTGGTCTACATGGATTAGATTATGACACTTATTATTATTTTATTTAAAGAAGTGTTAAAAGAGTTAAAATCAAAGTTTAATAACTAAAACATTTTTAATATAGAGTTAAACATAAGATAAACTCAACTATAAATATTCATTAGATATATAAAAAGATTTCCTACATAATGGTATTTTATTTAATTTTTTTGGACCTTAAATAATTTAATTTATTTATGACACTATTATGATGCAGTAATTAACTAATTAATGAAATATAAAAATAATTGATACTATAAATATCCAAGTAAATGTTATTTGACACTTTTTATGAATTACACTAATTTTATATGTTAATATGACATATTAGGGTTGGTTAGATGAATTTTGTTCTAAGTAATAACTCTGTTATGAATTTAGAAAAAACAAAATACCAAATAGTGTCAAAGTTGACATAAAATAGTTTTTTTGAAACAAATATTATATAATTAATTAATATTCTTTTCCAAAAAATCTAAGGTTTAGAAAAAAAACTTATATAATTATATTTGTATCATTAATGAACTAATTGGGGTTCTCCTGGAAGTATATAGTATGTTTACTAACCATTTAATATAAAAATACAAAGAGACATGGTATATGTCAAACTATTTAATTAAGAGTTAAATCTAAAAGATACAGTTAATATAGTGACCCAAAACCTATCTAAAACCTATTGTTTGAGTGGTTTTAGACCCATTTCCACCTTAAATTTTAAATAATCTATTTTGGAGCCATTAAAAACCGAAAATTAGTTTATTATAAAATAATATTTCTAGTTTTTCCTAGGGTGCCCCTCACCCCTCGGATAAAAGGGCACTCCACCTTCTCTCTAATTAACACATTCAAATCAATTTGTCTCGGACAAACCCTAACCAAATAACCTCTAAATTTTCTTCCCTTCATCCTAGAGGCCTTCCTTTTGTCATAAATCCAACCTATAGATCCCTTTATATCAAATCAAAAGGAAGTAATCGAAGAAGAGGTAAATATCTCACCACTTCTTTCATGTTCCTATCTTCTTCCACTTCCTTTTTTTGTTGTTTCCATTATAAAATAATAACTCCAGTATAATCTATATACTGTGATGTTATTATAAATATGGTATAACCAAATTCATTATTCTATCCATCCTTTGAATGACATGTCACTATACGTGCGTACGTACGGCCTACCGTCTCCACGTCGTGGTGTAAATGTTATTCAATATATTATTATTTGTATGAGTACAATAATGATGTGTAATTGATGTAAATATTAAACATAACATGATAATGTCTCTGTATATATGATATAACATCCAATTATATGTTATTTTAATATCAAAATAATGATATTATCGCTCGTGCGTATGTACGGATTATCGTCTCCACGAACGCGATGAGATTCATAACCCATCTTATCCATTCAAGACTAATTTTCATTGGATGATTAAAAATAATATTTAAAGACTTGATATCATTCTGGATATGAATAAGATACATCCCATCCATAAAAAATAATATTCCCATAATAATGAATATAAAGGAAAATGAATCTATTAACACCCAAAACAACGATAATACTAAGATATTATTAACAAACCAATGTTAAAAGATCATATATGATATCATATTAATGTATATGATTCTTGTATAATATAATAACAATTATTTCACCATTAAATAGAAGGTTAACCTACCCTAGACCAAGGAAAAGTACAAGGTAAGGGTTAATTTTACAATCTCATTATTATCTAAGGTTGTTTATATGTGATTATCTACGGGGACCTCTTTATCATCCACATCCATGTTTCTTAAAAAAATATTTCAAAACATTTTTAATTTTTATTAGATAATGGGGTAAAGTCATTTATACCCTTATTTGAACTTATATGTTTGGAAAGGAATCTTTCTGTCATTTTCCAAACAAGGTACCTTATGACCTTTTCGAAAAAACTAAGGTAAGAATGTTTTTTTAACTTATACAATGGGTGCAACAATTTTACACTATTATAACATCGTCAAAGATTCCCTTACAAAATTATACGAATATTTTCAAAATAAATGTTTCCTTAAATGATTTCAAAATAGAAATAGATATTTCTTTAAAAAAAGGTTTTGATTTAATCAATGTCAACATCCTTTGATTTATTTTACACATATTGAAGTTTATTTATTAAGATACAAATCTTCCATATTGTATTGAATGTTTTGTGATATGTTTGACTGTGGATGTGTTATTTTTATACCATTCATGGTTTATAGATAAAGTATTTACCTTAGTATGCTAGTTTTAATACTAATGTTTATGTTATATTTAAACCTTTTCATATGAGGAATGTATAGGACTTAGTATGTGACGGGTGGAGCCGGCTATAGCTCCTCGATGTGTCATTAGGTCTGATGAGACAAACTAGTGTCCTGGAAGAAGGCCATGAGAAAAAATTCTTTGTAGTCTTGGCATAAGGCCTTGACTATGTGGTTATGAAAGTCTGGCATTATGCATTCCATCATTATGAATGTGGCTATTGATATTTCATGTGATTATTCGACTAGTAGGATATCCATGTGAATTGGTAAATGGAATTATTTGATTTTATCTTTTCCATATTATGTTTAAGTTCAAGTTTAAAAGGATTTAGTTTTAGTCTTATACATTTCCTTAAATGTTTATTCTTATTTATGAAAGTTTCAACATTATTGTAATCCTTACTGAGCATCTGAGCTCACCCCTTTCTATGTTTTATTTTTCCCAAGATGCGAAGAAGTATATTATGATTGACCTGCAGGGATAGTCTTTGTGATCTCAGTCTTTTATATGGAAACAATGTTGTTGTAGTTTTCCATTTTATGATGTAATGTAACCCGTATGAATATATCTAGTACTTACAAGGGTACTAAACAAATCGGTCTTTCGAGACTTGAGCTTTTTTGATCATGATAATGTTATGTAATAATGCACCGCCTCTAGGTAACTAGGGTCAGGGTGTTACAATATATATAGGTACCAAACACTCAACCCAACCCATGGGTTTTCAAAAAAAATGACCATACCACACAAAACTTCCCTTTCTGCCTCCTCTAATGCATAACCACATAGTGAGACAAAAACTTAATTCATAACCCCGACCAATTCATTTAACCAATTATCACTTTTTATGACTCAATTTATTTATATATTTGTTCCATCCCAATACATAAAACTACCAAACAAAGTACCACATATCTGCATACTCAGCCAAAACACTCCATGAAGAAGGACCAAGGTAAAACAACTAAATACACATTCCCCTTTGATGAAAACCCATCCAAAAACTTCCACCATCAATCTTCAAAGTAATGTCACCCTATCCATTATCAAAAACAGTCTATCCCCCAACAATACTCATCACAACCATGCGAGGAATCCCTACTGCATAACAACATATCACCAAGTAACATAAAAATAAAATGATAAAAAATGTATCCCCTCTCCCCAACCACTACCCAGATGCAGTCCCACTTCATAACAAGTTCATTACTTCCAAAATCGACCAATATCTCAACCTTAGATTCCATTACACTTCCCGTACAACCCCATACACATAGCCACACTCATAGGCACAACACCACATGACCCTCATAAACACAAGCTCTAATATAACCATACAAAGCACACAACGACACCAAACAAGGCAATGAAAATTTAGATTTAACACAATTTTTTTTAATTTATCCAATTATAATTCAGGGGTCATCATAAAATAGGTTTCATCCACTGGAATCAATTTAAATAACTGGATATACATCATTAATCATATTTTCATGTTCAAAGTTTTTTAAAAAAATAGTAACAACGTGTATTAATGAGTTGTGTGCGCAAATAGAGGGCACCAATGGCCATGATTTTCAGAAGGCATACATCCCACACAATTCAAAACATAATCCAAAGATAACAGATAAAAATAAAACAACATCATCATTAACATCACCTTGTCCCTCATTTATCTTTATTATTATTTTTTCAACTCTACCCACAATAAGACATCATTACACCAACCCCATAAGATAAATAATTAAAATATTGATGAAGGAATTAATAATTGGAACAAGAGACAATAAAAAATTCATCTTTATAGCTAAACCAGGGGGTGTGTGAGTATCAGGAAAGACTCCAAGGAAAACTGGATCCACGAATGTAGAACGAATGCAGCACGAATGCAACTTATTCAGGAAGAAAGGTTCCAGTGGAACAAAGTTAAAATCGAAACACATGTGGAAGAGAAGACCTCAACTTAGAATATCCAGATCCTATATCCATGTAAGGAAATGGTTTCAAGGGACATTAATTTCATATCATGGTTAAGGCCATGTAGTTTGACAATTTCAAGTCCTAAGAGTATTATGATATTAAATATTTAATTAATCTCATTTAAACACCTTTCTAAATTTTCAAAAAATATAGGAAACTCATTTAACACAAAATAAAACCTAAAGGGGTGAAATAGATAAAACATTGAAAATTTGAAATGGCCCACTAATGGGTGGGTAACTAACATGATCCACTAGTAGTGAGTCACTGATGGATGACTCACCAACGTGAGTCACTGGCCTAACCAACCAACAATGATTCACCAAAACAACTCACTGACTCCACTCACTAACACCATACCTACTGATGCTCGACCTACCAATGCCCAACTTACCAATGCCTAGACCTAATGATGCCCTAAACTACCGAGGCCCTAACCTACAGATGTCTTTACCTACCAAATCATTTAACTAATGATTCCCTGACGTATCAAGACCCTATCCTACTGATGTTGAGCCACAGATTTTGAGACACCGATGTTGAGCCACAAACTTTGAGCCACCAATGGAAATTCACTGATGCATCCTGTTGATGTAAAAACAAAAATTTTGGAAAACTCTTGAAATGAGCTACTGTGGCCTACCAGAACACCCCAAACAATAATTTTTTACAAGGAAATGGATCAGGGAGAACCCTTATATTATATAAGATAACTCTCAAACTATTCTTATCATTGAGAATTCAAAACCAGACCTAGAAGAAAGAGGGGTTTGAACAACCACCCTATGAGATACCTCTCAAGGATAAACCACCCTATGTTGGTCAAAAGCTATAGTGATAACTCAATATCCATGAACAAATCCTCCAAAATCTATAAACCTAAAAATCTATAAGATAACCCAAACAAGAACATACTATCGGGACACATGCATTATAAAATTACATCCCCCATTTCAAGATACTCTCCACTCTTGGGAGTATTGACTCTCCCGATCGGGTTTAATCGCATCTCAATTAATGTGTCCTAATTATGAATCTGGTCTCCCCCTTTTTAAATGTTAGTATTTTGTCACATACTATGGAATAAAGAATAAACTCTAATTATAGTAAGAAATGTTCAATAACTACATCAAAATGAAAAATAGACAATCCAAACTAAAAACAACTATGGGTAATGTGCATGATTCCGCGTCTCCCATTCCCAAGTACACTCTTCTAGGCCATCATGACTCCACAACACATGAATCAAAGGAGTGGTTCGGCCATGTAAAATCGTATCCTGATGATTCTGGATCTCTAATGGTCACTCTAAAATTGTTGTGTCGTCCTCGATATCAAACTCTCCCCAGTCAAGGAGACGGAAGTCATTTTAAAGATACTGATGAAGCTAGGTGATATGAAATATGTTGTGGATCCTCTTTAACTTGGGAGGAAAATACAACTGGTATCCACCGAGTAAACTTTCCCCAACACTTAAAAGGGTCCGACGAACTTGATGGAAAGCTTCCTCCCTTGGCCAAACCTACACATACCACATCGACTGAAAACCCTAAAAAACACATGGTCCCCAACTTCAAACTTCAATGGACTTCTCCGGTAATATTTATATGAATTATGTTGGTCATGTGATGCCATTATCCTCCCACAAACAAGATACTCCATCTATATTATTCTCTATACCAAATCGGGTCCAAGAACATTTGTTTCCCCCCACTATTGTCCTTAACAATTGTGAACACCACAAACATACATATAATGCTTCAAACGGAGCCATGATAATGGTATATTGATGGCTATTAATGTAAGAAATATTTTCCAATGGAAAATGTCCCACCTAAGACCCACAAAAATCCAAGACCCATGCCGGCAACAAGAACTCCAACATTTGGATGGTGGTCTCTATCTTTCCATCTATCTGAGGGTGGAATACAGTTTTGAAGAACAACTATGTTCCAAAAGAACACTTCAATACCCTCCAGACTTGTACGGTAAAATGTGTATCCCAATTAGATGCAATGCATCTCAAAACAAAATTCAGGGGAACCACCTCATCCACATGCCTTCTTTCCAAGGCATCCACTATACTTGAATCCATAACCATTAAGAAATGAGATGATTCCATCAGCTGATCCACCAATACCTAGATAGAATCACTACCTCCCTAAGACTTGGGTAATACTATGACAAAATCCATTAAGATTATATCCCACTTCCATTCAATGTATTCTAGGGGATGAAAAAATCCACCAAGAACACAGTGATTATCCTTCACCTACTAGAACATGAGGTTATTTACCACAAACATTGTCAGTTCCCACTTCATCCTGGCCAACCAAAACTATTCCCTCAATCCATGGTGCATATTGGAAACTCCGGTGTACAGTTATTGGTGATCTAGGAAACTCAAGGAGAACTTATTCACTCATCATCATTGGAACAAAAAACTTATCATGGAAAAGAATCTGACTCTAGATATGTAACGCCCCGACCCCAGCTACCCAGAGTCGGTGCATTACTTCGTAACATTGGCATGATCACAAGAAAGATCAAATCTCGAAAGACCGATTGGTTTAGTAGCCTTGGAAACACTAGATATATTCATAAGTTTTACATTACATCATAAAACGAAAAACTACTACAACAACATATTGTATCCATAATCCACACTCATATCCCCACATAATATCCCTGCAGGTCATTCATAACTTACTTCTTCACTTCTTGGGAAAAATAAAACATAGAAAAGGGTTGAGCTCAAATGCCCAGTAAGGATGACAATATAGCGGAAACTTTCATAAATAAGAATAAACTTTTCAGGCAATGTATAACTAAAACAAAAGCCTTTCAAAGATGAACATTCAACATGGTATGGCATAAATAAAATGAAATAATGCCATTTACTTATTCACATGGATATTCTACTAATCGAATAATCGCATGAAAAAATCAATAACCACTTTCATAATGTTGGAATGCATAATGCCAGACTATCATAACCACATAGCCAAGGCCTCGTGCCAAGACTACAAATAAGATTTTGTCAAGGCCTTGTGCCAAGACACTAGTTTGTCTCATGAGACCTACCGATGCATCGAGGAGCTATAGCGGGCTCCACCCGTCACTTATTAAGTCCAATGCATTCCCATATGAAAAGGTTTAAACATAACATAAACATTCGTATTAAAACTAGAATACGAAATGTCAATACTTTCACAATAAACTATGAATGGTATAAAAATAGCACATCCACAGTCAAACATATCACAAAACCTTCAATACAATATAGAAGTTTTGTATCATAATAAATCAACTTCAAATAATCTTAAAATCCATCAAAGGATGTTGACATAGATGAAATCAAAATTCTTTTTAAAGAAGTATCTCCTTTTATTTTGAAATCATTTAAGATCCATATAAAATAAAACATTTTCTTTGAAAATATTCTTATAAGCTTGTATGGAAAGCTTCGACGATTTTATAACGGCGGAAAATAACCGCACCCACCGTATAAGTTAAAAAAAACATTCTTACCTCAATTCAGTCGAAAAGGTTAAAAAGGACCTTGTTTTGAAAACGACGGAAAGATTCCTTTATAAACCTCTTATAAAAAGTCAAACAAGGGTATAAATGACTTTAACCCATATTCTTGTAAATAGTAAAAATGTTTTGAAATACATTTCAAAGAAACATGGATGTGGATGATAAAGAGATCCCAGTAGATTATTACGTATAATACAACCTCGGATAATGAAGAGATTGTGAAATAACCCTTACCTTGTACTTTTCCTTGGTTGGGGTAGGTTAATCTCCTCTTCTTCGGGTTCTTCCTTTTGATTTGATCAAAAGGGCTCCTTAGGTTGGCTTTCTGATCAAACTAAGGCCTCTAGGTTGTAGTGAGGGATGTTGGGAGATTATTTGGGCAGAGTTTGGCCGAACCAAAAGGCTTTAGAGGTGTGAAGAAATGAGAAGGAGGAGTGCCCTTTTATAAGAGGGGTGAGGGGCACCTTTGGAAAAGCTAGAAATATTAATTTATAATAAATTCATATTCGGTTTCTAATGGCTCCAAAGCTTATTATTCAAAGGTTAAGGTGGGGATAGGTCGAAAATCACTCAACCAATAGAATTTAGACAGGTTTGGGTACTTATATTAACCTTATCTTTAAGTATTAACTCTAAGTTAATTAGTTTCACTTTTACAATGTCTCTTTGTATTTTTATATAATATGGTTAATAAACTTACTATATACATCCAAGCGACCCACAAGTGGTCCATTAATGATGAACCTATCATGATATAAGTCTCTTGGCCGAACCTTAGATTTTTAGGAATTTAATATCAATTAATAATATAATATTTGTTTTAAGAACTCTTTTATGTCAATTTTGACACTATTCAATAGTTGATTTTTGTGAAACTCATAACAGATTGATTACTTCGAACAAATTCAATTAAATCAATCCTAATATATCATATTATCCTATAAAATTAGTTTAATTCATTAAAAGTTTCATATTATATTTATTTGGGTATTTATAATATCAATTATTTTAATTTTTTACTATTATAGTAATTACTGCATCATCATTGTGTCATAAATAAAATAAATTATTTAATGTCTAAAAATTATAAATAAAATATAATTATGTAGGAAATCTTTTTATCTTTCTAATGAATATTTATAATCTAAAATCCAACTTATATAACTCTATGTAACAATTGTTTTGCTAAAAGATATATGCTTGTGTCATTTTTGTATTCATTTTGACTTAATTAAAATAAAGTGTCATTATCACTTACAAGTGGATCCATGGGGTCCCAAAATTGACACAAAGATGCCCATGGTCGACCATTTATCAACCAATAGGGTTAAGACACGTTTTAGGGTAATTTAGTATTATTATAATATTATTTGTTTAACCCTTATTTACCGGATTTACCCTTAACCATGGTAAATAAAATATTTACCGCAGTAATTATTCAAAATGTCTAAAAATAAAAGTTACCTATTTACACAATTTGAACATCCTGATTCCAAATATGGAATCCATTTTCCTAAATTCTAAACACAGAAGTGGCAGAAATTAATTTAAAATTAATTCCCGTTGTCAAAACAAAAAGCGTGTTTTTAAGAGATAATAACTATCAAAAGATTGACACTTGTTTATGTTCAGTTTAATTGTAAAATTATGTCCAATGACCAACATTATATTAAATAGTAAAAATATATTCTAAATATACTTTAAAACCACTCAAATTCATAATTTATCACTATTAATTATTTTGATTAAAAAAGTTGTTTTTAATTAAAATTTAGTAATTTTCACTATTCATCAAAATATGAAAGTTATCCGAAAAGTACCAAAATTTCACCTTAGGATAAATTTGATATTCCGAATCCAAAAATGAAGTCCATTTTAAAATATAAAATATATATAACTTCAAAAAGTAGGTATTACTATTCATAACAGTTAGTTTGATTGGTTACGGTGTGTTAGAACTCGAAGTTGCGTACAACACACGCTACTGTTTTATTCAAAGGAAAGCGTACCGTGGAAGCTTGTGATGTTTCATTTTAAATTTTTTGATGTCTCCATTTAGTCAAAAAGTTTAAAATATGGTATTTAAAAAGGTTTCACTATCAAAAGTTGATAAAAGTGCAATACTGAAAATGAATCTGTTCTTGCATTATGACTAAGAAACTCATAATATGGATTCTAAAATTATAAGGATTATATAAAGTTTAAAATTTAGTTAGTACTATTCATGACCTCTTTTAATGGATTTTTTTTTGGTAAGTCATGGTGCAATTGATCTCGGTGTTGCGTGTAGTGCATGTTATTAAATTATTTTGAAGAAATAACACACTATGAAATCTTGGGGTGTTACATTCTCCCCTCCTTCAATAAATTGCGTCCTCGCAATTTGAAATTGTTCTTCGAAAATAAAAGGTTGAAAATAGATAATATATTTGTGGGAAAACCCACATCGGAAATTGGGTTACTAAAATTTAGTCTTAATATGAGGAAAAGAGAAATGAAAGGGTCACCACCAAATTATGATCTTGATTAGGAGAACATTGGTGGCAATTAGAGACATATAATCGGAGGAAAAACGTAAATATTTATAGGTAGTGATTGAGGTCATCAATCACAAACAAGTGTATAATTGAGGTCCTTAAATTCATCAATCTATGACGATTTGAAATACCATCGGTTCAACAAAACATAGGGTATTAGGATAACACATTTTTGACGTTTCAAAATATCTTAGTTGAAATCCCACATCGAAAAATGAATTAATGAGGCCTCTATTTAAAATAAAGAGTGGAAAGTATGAAGATTACCGAAAATAACACATACTAGGGTTCCATGTAGGAAAATATGGATATGGAAGAGAAATATAACCATCAATTATCTGATGGAGAGTGGTAGAGAACATGGCTATGAAAAGGCCAACAATCCCAAAGCCATAAATTAGTGATGATTTAAGGTACCATCTAGGACAACATTTTTGTTCTAAGTTGCTTTTCTTAATATTGAGGAATTTATTTATGAGATTGGCTAAGATCATAAGGAGATATACTTACTTTATAATTAGAGTTTTGTCCATTAATAAATTTCTACCATAAACTCATCTTTCACTCGTAAAAAAAATTATATTTACACTATTCGTACAGGGTTCCAAAATAAACGAATTTATAATTCATCTACCAGATCTTTTAAAAAAACTACATTATTTAATCCAGGACATCTCTTGGGCCAGTGGTAGGTGATACACCCTTGTCGCCCTTCGGTTGCGGGTTCAAGTCTCGCAGCCTTGCCGGACGCGACGGGTTGCCGCCCGACCTCCGGGTTGTCCTTTTATGGAAATCCAAAATAATCCAAACTAGAACTATCCAAAATACTTCTGTCCAAACTCACAGTCCAACATTTATAAGGAAGGTAAACATAATATAGATCCTTTTTACCCTATAATAGCATATGAATACCTTCATCATGTACTACCATATTCCTTATTGATTACATTCATGTTCCCTTATTCCATATAGAATGTTGGATATACTTCATTAATCCAAAAATGTTTTAAACCCCAACAATGATGGAATATACAAATCATTAATCAGCTTCAAGGTAGTCAATAATATCCAATATAATTTATCCAAAATAATCACATATTATTCCAAAATCACTACCTCAGTATCAGAACTATATTATGATTTATCATTCTCTCAACCATATATTTTCCAAAAATTTAACCTTCTATTGAGTCACATTTCTTTGTTCCACACAATCTCAAGTCCTTAATGAAATAGTACTGCAGTACAATCCTTATATACTCCATAATTATTATAACAAGTACATTGTCGATACAACACTCAATTGACATAATCAACATAAGAACTCTAATCATTCCTCTTCATCTGTGGTAGTATCATAACTTGATTATTATCCAATAACATCATTTGCGGCATAGTCTGATGACTGGGACATAGGCTCACGTAGTGTCCAAACTCCTTGCAAATGAAGCATTGTACATTGGAAACCATTTTCTTACCCTTGCAGTCACGTACTTTGTGCCCTTTTCCTCCACACTTATAACAAACTCCCATTCCTTTCAGGCAAGTTCCAGGGTGTTTCTTTCCACAGTTACCACATATGAAAAAATTATTCTTTTCCCTCTTCCCTTTATCCATATTTCTCTCTTCCATCCTTTTCTTCTCTTGCTTCCCTTCAAAGCCATAGGACTCAGTAAACTCTTTACTCATCTTATCAATACATGATATTATTTCTTCATATGATGATAATACATGGGAGACTATTTCTCTTATAAATTCTAGCTTAAGACCGTGAAAGATATGATCCTTCCTTCTCTTTGGATCATGTGCATTTCTGGAGTTCTCATTCCTTCTACTGGGCGCCATTTCTAAACAATGGCATAAACTAGATCAGTTTATGAATCAAAATACATAATCCCATACTTATAAAACACCTAACATAAATTGAACTATTTATGGATATAATCCATAATCATAAGAATGTTTTCTTTGAGGATGTATATACTCATAATCCCTTCAAAATGATTTGTAAAGAAAATGAGAGTTATCCTAAGCATATCCCCCGGGAGTGTCGTAACCAAGAGTGCAGCAAGGCCCGTTGTCGTGCACCAGTTCCCGTTCGAGTCTAGCTCAAAGCGGAGTTTTCGGGTTTTACCCCTAGGTACATCTGTGCCAGAGCCGCCTCTACCTGCTCGTATCCAGACAGGGATGTATTGCTCGGAAAACTCACAAAATCTCTACAATACCAAAATTCTAGGAAGTTCTTCTATACTAATCCTCAAAGTTCATCTTAGGTCTACGTGCTCTAATCAGAGTTTATCTAAATCTAGTTTCCAAGGTTTGTACTAAACTTCCTCTGATACCAACTGTAACGCCCCGACCCCAGCTACCCAGAGTCGGTGCATTATTACATAACATTGGCATGATCACAAGAAAGATCAAATCTCGAAAGACCGATTAGTTTAGTAGCCTTGGAAACACTAGATATATTCATAAGTTTTACATTACATCATAAAACGAAAAACTACTACAACAACATATTGTATCCATAATCCACACTCATATCCCCACATAATATCCCTGCAGGTCATTCATAACTTACTTCTTCACTTCCTGGGAAAAATAAAACATAGAAAAGGGGTGAGCTCAAATGCCCAGTAAGGATGACAATATAGCGGAAACTTTCATAAATAAGAATAAACTTTTCAGGCAATGTATAACTAAAACAAAAGCCTTTCAAACATGAACATTCAATATGGTATGGCATAAATAAAATGAAATAATGCCATTTACTTATTCACATGGATATTCTACTAATCGAATAATCGCATGAAAAAATCAATAACCACTTTCATAATGTTGGAATGCATAATGCCAGACTATCATAACCACATAGCCAAGGCCTCGTGCCAAGACTACAAATAAGATTTTGTCAAGGCCTTGTGCCAAGACACTAGTTTGTCTCATGAGACCTACCGATGCATCGAGGAGCTATAGCGGGCTCCACCCGTCACTTATTAAGTCCAATGCATTCCCATATGAAAAGGTTTAAACATAACATAAACATTCGTATTAAAACTAGCATACGAAATGTCAATACTTTCACAATAAACTATGAATGGTATAAAAATAGCACATCCACAGTCAAACATATCACAAAACCTTCAATACAATATAGAAGTTTTGTATCATAATAAATCAACTTCAAATAATCTTAAAATCCATCAAAGGATGTTGACATAGATGAAATCAAAATTCTTTTTAAAGAAGTATCTCCTTTTATTTTGAAATCATTTAAGATCCATATAAAATAAAACATTTTCTTTGAAAATATTCTTATAAGCTTGTATGGAAAGCTTCGACGATTTTATAACAGCGGAAAATAACCGCACCCGCCGTATAAGTTAAAAAAAACATTCTTACCTCAATTCAGTCGAAAAGGTTAAAAAGGACCTTGTTTTGAAAACGACGGAAAGATTCCTTTATAAACCTCTTATAAAAAGTCAAACAAGGGTATAAATGACTTTAACCCATATTCTTGTAAATAGTAAAAATGTTTTGAAATACATTTCAAAGAAACATGGATGTGGATGATAAAGAGATACCAGTAGATTATTACGTATAATACAACCTCGGATAATGAAGAGATTGTGAAATAACCCTTACCTTGTACTTTTCCTTGGTTGGGGTAGGTTAACCTCCTCTTCTTCGGGTTCTTCCTTTTGATTTGATCAAAAGGGCTCCTTAGGTTGGCTTTCTGATCAAACTAAGGCCTCTAGGTTGTAGTGAGGGATGTTGGGAGATTATTTGGGTAGAGTTTGGCCGAACCAAAAGGCTTTAGAGGTGTGAAGAAATGAGAAGCAGGAGTGCCCTTTTATAAGAGGGGTGAGGGGCACCTTTGGAAAAGCTAGAAATATTAATTTATAATAAATTCATATTCGGTTTCTAATGGCTCCAAAGCTTATTATTCAAAGGTTAAGGTGGGGATAGGTCGAAAACCACTCAACCAATAGAATTTAGACAGGTTTGGGTACTTATATTAACCTTATCTTTAAGTATTAACTCTAAGTTAATTAGTTTCACTTTTACAATGTCTCTTTGTATTTTTATATAATATGGTTAATAAACTTACTATATACATCCAAGCGACCCACAAGTGGTCCATTAATGATGAACCTATCATGATATAAGTCTCTTGGCCGAACCTTAGATTTTTAGGAATTTAATATCAATTAATAATATAATATTTGTTTTAAGAACTCTTTTATGTCAATTTTGACACTATTCAATAGTTGATTTTTGTGAAACTCATAAAAGATTTATTACTTCGAACAAAGTCAATTAAATCAATCCTAATATATCATATTATCCTAGAAAATTAGTTTAATTCATTAAAAGTTTCATATTATATTTATTTGGGTATTTATAATATCAATTATTTTAATTTTTTACTATTATAGTAATTACTGCATCATCATTGTGTCATAAATAAAATAAATTATTTAATGTCTAAAAATTATAAATAAAATATGATTATGTAGGAAATCTTTTTATCTTTCTAATTAATATTTATAATCTAAAATCCAACTTATATAACTCTATTTAACAATTGTTTTTCTAAAAGATATATGCTTGCGTCATTTTTGTATTCATTTTGACTTAATTAAAATAAAGTGTCATTATCACTTACAAGTGGATCCATGGGGTCCCAAAATTGACACAAAGATGCCCATGGTCGACCATTTATCAACCAATAGGGTTAAGACACGTTTTAGGGTAATTTAGTATTATTATAATATTATTTTTTTAACCCTTATTTACCGGATTTACCCTTAACCATGGTAAATAAAATATTTACCGCAGCAATTATTCAAAATGTCTAAAAATAAAAGTTACCTATTTACACAATTTTAACATCCTGATTCCAAATATGGAATCCATTTTCCTAAATTCTAAACACAGAAGTGGCAGAAATTAATTTAAAATTAATTCCCGCTGTCAAAACAAAAAGCGTGTTTTTAAGAGATAATAACTATCAAAAGATTGACACTTGTTTATGTTCGGTTTAATTGTAAAATTATGTCCAATGACCAACATTATATTAAATAGTAAAAATATATTCTAAATATACTTTAAAACCACTCAAATTCATAATTTATCACTATTAATTATTTTGATTAAAAAAGTTGTTTTTAATTAAAATTTAGTAATTTTCACTATTCATCAAAATATGAAAGTTATCCGAAAAGTACCAAAATTTCACCTTAGGCTAAATTTGATATTCCGAATCCAAAAATGAAGTCCATTTTAAAATATAAAATATATATAACTTCAAAAAGTAGGTATTACTATTCATAACAGCTAGTTTGATTGGTTACGGTGTGTTAGAACTCGAAGTTGCGTACAACACACGCTACTGTTTTATTCAAAGGAAAGCGTACCGTGGAAGCTTGTGATGTTTCATTTTAAATTTTTTGATGTCTCCATTTAGTCAAAAAGTTTAAAATATTGTATTTAAAAAGGTTTCACTATCAAAAGTTGATAAAAGTGCAATACTGAAAATGAATCTGTTCTTGCATTATGACTAAGAAACTCATAATATGGATTCTAAAATTATAAGGATTATATAAAGTTTAAAATTTAGTTAATACTATTCATGACCTCTTTTAATGGATTTTTTTTGGTAAGTCATGGTGCAATTGAACTCGGTGTTGCGTGTAGTGCAAGTTATTAAATTATTTTGAAGAAATAACACACTATGAAATCTTGGGGTGTTACAAGATATCCTCCTGAACATACCTATGGAACATCACCTGGGTCAATGCAATCTTTGATCACCTATACCTCTGAGTCTCCCCACAGTGACACCTCATCCTTCTACCATATTGATGACTACATTGTCATATAAAATAGACAGTATCTACCACCATCCATTCCAACATCTATTTTCAAGGAATCCAACTCCTCCATCACCCTCCAAGCATCTATAGATTCTCAAACTACCTCCTGAAAGAACTTCTGAATCAAGGAAACGGACCCAACATTCCCATTTCATAAGGTGTAATAGATATTGAAGTAATAATCATGGACAAAATTCATCCACTTCTGATGCCGCAAGTTCATGTCTCTCTTGGAAAACATATAACCGAATATATTGTAATCTAGGGAGACCACACAACACTCCCCAATGAGGTAATTACACAAATACATTAACTCATATACTACTAATGTAAGCTCAAAATCATTGGTGGTATAGTTACATTCATGTAGACGTAACTGGCTAGACCATTAAGAGATCACTCCTTGTTGTTGCATCATCACACACCCCAAACCTACACGGGAGGCATCACAAAAAACCTCGAACATTACCCTTCCCCGGGAAACATTATAACTATAGTGCTTACCAAAATCACTTTCAAATGGTTGAAATAAGCCTGAAACTATTCACTCCACATAAAGGCATGGTATTTGTTTGGATAGAGCTATTAATGTAGTTGCTAGTTGAGAAAAATTGAGTTATAATCTCTAGTAATAGCCTACCAGACTGAGAAATCTATGAACCTATTCCAAATTCATTGGTGCAACCCTAGAAACAACAATCTCAACCTTCAATGGATCCAGTACTACACCCTGAAGAGACACCACATTCCCATGTACATGTTCCTATATTGTCCTAAACAAGCACATGGACAACATTATATAGAGATGGTGGCATCGAAGGACTTCCAGGAAATTATTTAGATACTATGTATGCCCCCATATAATTCAAGTAGATTATAATGTGATTGATGAATATAATAATGAACTGGTTCAGGAACTCATTAATGAAATAGTACATAAATCACATGAACATGGCTGGTGCATTTGTAACACCGAAAGACATAATGACATACTCTAAATGTCCATACCTGTATCTAAAAGAATTATTCAGGATGTCACCCTTCTTCACCCTCAACTGGTGATGACCAGCCCATATATCGATCTTATAAAACCAACATTGTCCCCTCTTCTGGTTGGAAATATCATCTATCCTTAAGAGAGGATAATGGTTCTTGACTGTCACCTGATTCAACCTTCTATAGTCTATGCACAACCTCATACCACCATTTGACTTCGCCAAAAACAAGATCGGTGCTCCCCACAGCGACACACTAAGCTTGATAAATCCATTCTTCAAAAAATTGTCAATTTAGACGCTTATCTCCCACATCACTGAATGCAACATCTGATAAAGAGGCATTAAAATCATACTAGCACTGGGTTGTATGTTTATACCGAACTCAACATCACTTCTAGAGGTAGAGTCACATTATACTCATGGAAAGCATCCATGAAATCATTAAAATCCCCCTCAAATTCTATCATATCATCATCCACTTATTATCTAGATGAATTTTCCTACAAAGAAGGAAGAGGCTCCATGCATCGGCACCCCACATGACAAATCCACTAGCTAATGAAAGATTCACGCTATCCATCCACGTCTGAAAACACAACTCTATTCTAGAAGCAGATGATTACAAAATGCATGGTTAAAACTAGTCAATGCACTAGATGACATTGTATGTATGCATATGTAGTAAGAAGATATCCCCACTAGATTGATGTGTCCCCAACATCATTCTATATCCCTAGAAAACAACAAAAATGTCAGTTTAACATCCAAATGGCGTGTTCAAAACTCGGGGATTGGGAAATAGGGGATAGAAAGTGTGAAATGATGGATCATGATGTTCTATAATCAAACAAAGAACATGAAGGATTACTGAAGACACTGATCATACCTCGACCGATATCTGGCTGCGCTAGAACAGACACCTTTGTGGCATGAAACTGACTACATTATCCTCATCTACTCCTCTAATTATTTACCGACACCTCGACCAAATCCAGGTTGAGGTCTTTAAGGAACACCTTGATATCGGCCTCTGCCTAGTCTATCTCCCGTTGGTGGAGCATGGACCTCTTGTATGTGCTGCTGAGACAGCCTAGCCGGAAACTGCTACTGAGACGAGCACCAAACATGGCCACCTCTACCATAATGTGCTCGAAAATAGAACTAGATATGAAGGAGACCATGCCATCCATAGGTGAAATACATGTGTCCCAAGATTATAGGAAAATAACGTGGACCAGAATGTCGGAACATAAACTTCTGATGTCGACTCCCCTCTAGTCGAAACCTCAAAGGTCGTGGCACCTGAAACCTAATATTGGAAGCCATGACCTTCATAGAACCATGCAGGCTCCCCTATCTCGGTAGGTATCCTCATTAACGAATCCTATCAACCAAATAAACCTTTTTATGGACCTCTAGATTGTCGGCATGGTGAAGGGAGTAACTACATACTGAAGGGAATTCCAGAATGCCTCCTATAAGCGTCTCACAAAAAAATCCACATCTGAAAAGATATCCAATGAAATGTAAAGGAGATCCTGGAAATTGATACCCACTTTTTGTACCAACATACTCCCCTGCTAGAAGGAGAGTATCTTATGTTTCTTCTCAGCCTTCAGGGTCAAAGAAAATAATTCTTCCAAGAACACCTTCTCAAATTTGACCCACAAAACACCAGTCTCTTTCTTATTCCCCTGGTAGAGCATCCACCACTAATGCACAACAACCTACATTTGGATCACTACCCGAGCATCCCAGTAATCCTTTAGAAACTAAATCAATCTAAAAGTATCACTAGCTCCTCATGACAAATCTATGTCTCTGTATCTAAAATGATTCCTTCATACATTCCCAGAGTTGATACTGGAAATCATGTAACGTTCTCTACCATAGGTTTTCCTCCTCCTTCGGATCAACCCTTCACCAATTAGCTATGTTGGCCTATAGATCCTCCACTTCCTGATCCACTCATGGATGATGACTTGGTTCCATTGATGAAATGTAAACAAGGAACTCCTAATCCCAACTAGAATAGAAATTATTTAGGATTCATTTTAACGCATTTTTTCTTTTAAATTTCCCAAAATACCTAAAAAACAAGAAAAAAAGTCAACATAATGAATGACCCATCCCTAGAGTCTCTACCCTGAAAATGGTGTAGCCTCACTTAATCGTTTGGAAAGCTTAGAGTCGTCAAATTAGATCATCGGGGCCCTAAAATCCCATGTCCTAGCTAGTTTTCCACAACCGATGTCGTGTACCAAGATTACCTGACACTATTTTCTGACCAAACCATGAAATCCACACTATTAAAAACACCAAATCCATACTATCTCTAAACCATCAGACTATAATACCATTCTATCATGACCCCATCAATCCATTAATTCCCCTACTAAGCTGGCAGTGGAGAAAGATAGATAATGACCCCCGTGTCCTGCCTCCAATAGGCCCCGAGGTGGTGACAAGCACCAACGGTATAGAAATCTCACAACATCGGAGGAATTAACCTTTTTATAGTAACAATTATAATTATATATGATGTATAAAACTAAAAAAACTCCAAAAAATATATATATAATATGAAAAATTGAATCCCACGATCATTTTTAAAGTAAAATTGTAAGAAATACAATGAAAAGTTACAAAGTTAATAAAAAAAGAACAAAACTATGGAGGGAAATGGAAACTATACCAAAATACAAGCTAGTATGGTTCAAAACGATCCACATAATATCCTTGGAAACCTCAAAATAGTTTTATTTATGTACGGTCGACATACAAGTATACTCTGTAGGAAAAACCAAGGTCTCTCTTGCACAACTCGGCGAATCATTCTAATTCCCTTGTGAGAAAAATAAAAAAAACCCAAAAGCACATTACAATGTATATTATCCACCCAAACCTCACCAATAAATTCTCTCCAAATAACACAAGTCTTGAGAAGTAAAGTAGTAATCACATTGATTATAGTGTACCCCACACCACTTCCCAACAGTTAATTGCACATCCATAACAATTGATGTCCTGACACTACCACGCACTTCCAAAAGCCCTACTATCAAAATCTCCACACACTCACCATGGAAATATACCACATCACGCCCTCAAAAACCTAGGCCACAACCACATGAAATCTCACCCGCAGACACCAGGGCCACAAAACCATGAACTCATCCCAATTAAACCTTGGAATGTACCACATATCTCATCCCAAAGACACCTGCGAAAAACACATCAATTGTAGACACCTGGGCCTCACAACTGCATGAAAACATGCACGTAGAGTCCAGGGATACGAATTCTTTAACGTGGTAGAAGAGAAGAGCCAATAACTAGCCATATATCCTCCCACAAGGGTGTTAGGAAAGTACACCCCCCATAAAAATGTGGGTGTTCGGAAAGGAGTAATAAAAATGGGTAGGGTTCATATATAAATCGCAAGGAAATACATTGATATATATAAGTACTAAATACACAACCCAACATATGGGGTTTAGATACAAAAACCCATCCGAAACAAAATTCATCTTGCTGCCACCTCTAATGCAACACCACACAACCAGCCACATACTTAATTCATAACCCCATCCAATTCATTTATCCAATTACCACTTTGTATAAATCAATAAATTTATTTATTTATTCCATCCCTACTTGAGAAACTATCAAACAAAACACCCCACATCCACATAGTTGACCATACCGAACTAATAAGAAGGACCAAGGAAAAGCAACCCACACCAAACTCCCCATTAACGAACATCCATCCAACAACTTCCACCAACATTCTTCAATGTAATTTCACCCTGTCCTATCTCCCAATAGATACACCCCCAAAACTCCTCATCACAACCACACTCGGCATACCCACTATATAAAAACACATCACCCAGCAACCTAAACATAAAACAACATGAAATTACCACCCCGTTTCCCAACCATTTCCCATATGAATTTATACTACATAACAAGTTAATTCATTCCACAATCAACCAATCTCTCAAAATGAAATTCCATTACACCTCCAGTACCGCCCCATACACATAGCCACAATATTAGTCACAAAAACACATGACTTCCACAAACACAATGTTTAACAAAACCATACACAATACACTTCCACACTATACAAATAAAAGGGTATTTAGATTTAACACACACTTTATTATTTTCCACATTAATAAATTTGGGGTAATCTCAAAATATTGTTCATCCTAGAAAATCTATTTAATTAATTAGATATATGGTATTAATCATGTTTTCATATTCATAGTCATTCAAAATAATATTAAAAATAATTGTTTATGATTCTAGTGTGCAAAGGGAGACCACCAAAGTCCATGATCTTTAGAAAGCATATGAATAAAATAATTTCCAGTGTATGTCCAATATAAAAGATAAAAATAAAAAAAATTACATCAAAAATATCACATTGTCTCTCATTTTTCTTTATTAAATTAGTTTCAAACGTACCCACAAGAAGAAATTAGTACACCCACCCCACATGATACATAATTAAAACAGAGATGATTGAATTATTACATGAACAGCAGACGATCAACAATTCCTTCTTTCACAAAAAACATGGGGTACACGAGCAGCATGAAATATTCCAAGAAAAACTGGATCCATTGATGTACCATAGATGCCACCCCTCTAGGAAAAAAAGGATCTATTTGCAAGAAAAGAAAACAAAAACATATGGGGATTAAAGGATCTCATCTTATAAGAGGTAGACCCTATATGAACAGAAAAAATATTTTCAAGGGACATTAAATTTGGATCATGGTAATGGCCATACATTTTGACTATTTCAATGTCCGTAGAGCTTTAGGATATTAAAAATAAAATTAATTTCCTTTTAAACGACATTAGAAACACTCAAACAAGATAGGTAACACATTTAATGTAATATAAAACATTAAGTGGTGAAACTAGAAAAACTGGGGAAAATGGAAATGACTCATTGATGGGTGAGTCATCGGCACGAGTCACCGACATTGAGTCACTAAAGCCTAGGTCACTGATCCGAGTCACCGATGTAACCCACTAATAGTGATTCACTGATGTGACTCACTGGAAAAACTCATTGATTCCCAATATACCGATGCTCGACCTACTGATGCCTGACCTACCAATGCTCGACCTACTGATGCCCGATCTACCAACGCCCAACCTACCCACGCCCTTACCTACCGACAATCGAATTACCCACACAATGTAATATTGACACCCAGACCTACAGACGACCTAACCTACAGACACCTTGAACTATTTATTCCCTAGCCTATCGACGCTAATCCACCAATTGTGAACTACCAACACCGAGCCACTGACACTGAAAGACTGATACATCCTATCAATTCAAAAAATAGAATTTTGGAAAACTCTTTAAATAAGCTACAATTTCCTCACAGAACATCCCAAACACTGGATTTTGAAAATTTAATGTACAGGGGAGGTCCAAACCATTAAATTTTTCCAATAGTGGAATTATTATGTGTCATTAACATGTGCATGAGAGACTTTGGTTTTCTTTCTGAGTATACCTGTATGCTCACCCGACGTATATAAAATTGTTTTCAGGATTCTAAGAGATTTTTTCAGACCTTGTTGGATAATACAATCTCAGATTCATGATAGTTGTTGTATCACTTCTTTAGGTTTACTTCTGGGTATCTACTTTTTAGAACATTATTATGTAAGTTCTATTTATACATGAATTATGTGGTTGTTTTTTCTTCTTATATATTTTTATTATGGTTATTGTGGATGATTCATATCATATCCTGATCTTGTTTCATAAAAAGGGTAATGCCTACAATATTGTGATCATTGTACACCCTTGTAGTTGTTCGCAAACCCAGGGACTGCTGGAGGGAGGAATCGGGAGTCATTATATCCATTTATTCATTGCAATCCTAGGAAGGGTATCTTTGGATGGAGGGGTTCATTATAGTATAGGGTTTGAATCCTTCCCATTAACATCTTGATAATTTTTAATATATTTAATTAATTATCTGATCAATAACATTTATCTAAAAAATTCATTTATCCCTCGAAATAAACTTTCTATGTTTTTATTGGGATTCATATTTAGATCATAGAACATATTATATATAACATGGAGTGTCTCCTCCTTCGCTTATTGATCACCATTGTATATATTTTAATGTTTTTTTGACATGGATTTGTAATAGTGAAAATAATTACATTCAAATATATTTCATCTAACATAGATCCAATAACATAATTTTGATAATTTTCATCAATATCAATCAAGTTGATGTGGGATTCTGTCATAAAAAGTTTAGATAGATCATTGATTTATGTTCTATGAACATTATAAAATATTGTAGATGATATATCATTGTATTATTCAAAATCTAGTAGTTTTTTCTATCAAATATATAAAATACCATAAAATTTACATATTTATACATACCAAATAATCCAATCTAATATTTTTAACTACTACAAGTTTTCCTCAACACTACTTGATGTATCTTAAGTCACCTTGAGAGGGGAGGTAGAATCATAGTGTTATGTGTTATTTGTTATTTAGGATACTACCCGTACCTTGATAAAAATGTGTTAAAACTAAATAATTCAGTGAAAAATCTATAACACAAAAGTTTGTATTAATAAATAAATAGAGAACAATAATTTATAGTTGTTTCTCCACAAAGGCTTAGTCAATAATGTATACATGGACGATGTTCCACTAATAGTTTATTCAAAAATTATTTATTTTATTTTGTGAAAAAACGTAATTTTTGTGATGGTCAAAACATTCTTGTATCACTATATTTAAAATTAATTTTGGGATAATACACTATCTCATTCAAATCACTTCTATCGAATCCTCCATATATACTGTGTTAAATGATGTATTATTCAGTTTAATGACATTATGGTCACTTCCATTTCATAAATACTGTATTCATTGACATGCATTGTGAGAGACGAATTATGAATCTCCAATATGATCCTCAATATATTAAACACCAAAAAATACACTATGTTGGAAAAACATTCTTCACAGAGGATTTTATTCACACCTATGTGACCAAAATTTACTAACACACCAACGAATAAGACACTTTCATGATCACCATCAAGAAAATATAAAAAAAATCATTAAAAAAGAGACCAACTATGTGGTGTATGCATAGCTAATCCATTAACTAATTTTTTGCATCACGAATCACCTCTATGAGATGCCTTTATAGGGATAGATCATATAACTCCTTTGGTGTCCTATATTTCATGTACCGAGTAAAAGGATCACCATAATCCTTGTGAAAATCCTTTACAATCCCATGATTCATTCATACATACATGTTAGAGTCTATCTACTATAATACCTCATCAGGAAACTTGGATTACCACACAATTCCCAAGAGGTCTCTCCATTACACACTAAGAAAACTCACGTTTTTCTTCATAATATTTTGTCAACTAATCAGTGATGCGATCTATGTGGATTTTATAGGAAAACCACTTTAAAAGTTAATATATAAATCAATATTAGTATTTAATCCTTCTCTAAATCCCAGTTGAAGACTCCATTTATAGTCTACATACCATGAACCTACCTTACAGAGTATCCCCCATCCATGGTATGTTTATAATGTGAAAACCACATAGAAAAACCTTCATGTTCTACATGAAATCCCCACATTCTAATATCCTCCCTCTTACACTACCGTTAAAATCACAACCTCATCAATCATTCTAGAAAACCTCTTTATGAGCTTCCTTGGTGGTTCACTCATGAGTTCCATTATCGCTATTATCCTAGATCATCTACCCACTTCAAACTACTAAAATTCACCTTCCACATAGTCAGTATACATAATTCATGATCCATTTACTTACCATGTGGAAATCATCCCTAGATAATAAATTTTCACAACCATTAATTTGGAAAAAATTTAAAAATAATTATATTAACATGATATTTCATGGATTCCATATATTGAAAAACATTTTCCATACAGTTCTAACCCTACGATAGTACATGCAATTATTTTAAAAAAACACACCGTAAATCACAATCTCAGATCACTTTGGATATAATGGGATGTTTATTTTATTTTATTATATGTATGGGTTTGTGTTATTATTTTTAATACTGGCCGTGTATGATTAATTAACAATTTATTCTCATCCATGATTAGTAGTATTTTAATTTTAAAGATTTAATTTGAGAATGAATTTGATTTATTGATAATCATTTCGTAATTTTTGGATTCATTGGTTCTTTTATTCATTAAATTGGGAATAATTTTTAAAAAGAGGTTTTTTTATCATTAGAAATAAAAGTATTAAATTCTGATTTTTTTAAAAATATGGACCCAAGAATAAAATATGAAAATATTTTATGAACTTCACCATTGATATACTTTTTTTTCTTATATCATTCTTGTAAAAATGTTCTTTTCATTATTTACCATTTTTTTGGGTTACAAAACCTTATTTGGGAATTTATTTAGAAAATTGATTGAACTATCCCATATAGAAATAATATGGTACACTATTAATGATGAACCATGATCATATAAACTCATGGGGGCTGGGGGGGGGGGGGGGGGTGGTTCCCTAAAATCAATTTTTCAATGTCATATATAGTGATTGTTTCATACTATAATAATAATTTCATGTAAATATATTTTCATTTAATTAATTGATATTACTTTAATTATTCTTTCAGATTAGTTATTTTATTAATTTAGTTAATTTTGGATTAATAATATTTTTAAAATTTTTTATCCATTAATCCAATAATAAATACTATGGATGAAGGGTCATTAATAATGCATAATTTGAGTGAATCCACTAGTAGCTACCCCTAGTACTGAATCCCATGGTAAGACTATGATACTCCAAACATATGTCATTGATAGAAAAAGATCCTATGTATAGTTCCCAATATTGTTTAACAATTCATGACCAATATTTTATGAGAATTTTTTTTATCAGGTAATAGGTTTTAATAATTATTTTAATTCATTAGATGAGATAGACTAGAATTGATAAGATGGATTGGGTAGAATGGTTTGAAACAAACCATGGTAGACAATCATGCTATTGAGGACCTCTCTTTTCATAAATTAATAATACATTACTTTTGTAGAATACTTAATACAATATATAAACAAACACCCAAATAACTTTTTATTTTAGTTCCATTGGAAACATGGAGACCAAAAAACTGGAACATGAGTGAGCTATATTATCTCCTACAGGTTCTCCAATACTAGGACCCCACTTAAAAATATCATACAAGAAAATTATATTTATAACCAGGGGAATGAGACATAAAAAGGGGTTATATCAAATGCTCAATAAGGGTAAAAAATAGATAAATGTAAGCATAATCAAAAGAATGATGGCATGGGAATGTGATCGTGAAAATAATAAAATTTTACCCTATATATCCAAGACCACAAATATGAATCATGGATTAAATCATATAAGTTCACAAGCCATGAATCATAAGGAAATAAAGAACATAAGAAATAAAACCATAGCAAAGGAATAAAACCTGGAATTGTACAGAAAAATAATCATATGTAAATATTTACATAGTTTCCAAGGCATTAATGCCAATGACATCTTATTGGATGGATTCCTTTACTAAACTGGGTTCTTACTGAACTGTGTTCACTCCACATTCTATCAGAATAATACTAAACCAAGTTCATTTATCATTCCAGTATAGTAATACTGAACCAAGTTCTTTTCACATCCTATACATGTCTATCTTATGACATATATATCATTACCCAATGCATTAGAGGGAGATATTGGTCCCACACCTCTCATAAAAAAATCATACATACATGTTCAATAAAATCATAAAAATTTATATCATAAACCATGAAATTAAATGGGTATCATACACATGAAATCATATCACAACCTTTGGAAAAATATACAAGTTTCATAATCATTACATCATAATCATAACCTATGGAAATAAGATGGTTTCAAAAGCATATAACCCATGAATGATAAATGGGTTTCATAACCACAATTCCATAAAAATTTAAAACATTCAATAAATAATATGAATGGATCCTTTAAATTAATTTATATATGTGAATGACTAACATCAATGAATGTTATCTCTATAAAAAATAACATGTAATGATATTTTGAAAATATTTCTTATGTAAAATATACTTTCTTCTTTTAAAATTTCTTTTTAAAACATAAAAAAATTTCCAACCATTTTTAAAAAAATTCCTTTGATAAATTTTATGGAAGGCATAGAAATGATTTTGAAAAACATTTCACATGAAAACATATAAAACGGTTCATGAAAAAGAATTTAAAAAAAATTTCCTTGAAAATATAAAAAATTATCTTCAAAACATTTTTAAAACCTCTTTCTTTGAAAAACTTTTAAAACATATAAAAAAACTATTGAAAATATTTTCAAAGTCATTTCATTGAAATGACATTGAAAAATTATAATAAAATTTTAGAAAAAAATCCATTTATCCTTAAATACATTTAAATAATATATAAAATTCTTAAAAACATTTTAATAACCTTTTAAGAAAAATGGTTTTGAAAGAACATATATTTCTTGACCGAAGGGATATGTTTGGATTTCAAAAAAACAACTTATTAAATATATTATATACCAAAAAGAAGAATGAATGTTACCAATATATGAATAAATATTTAATTACTATATGAGAATAAGAATCAATAATTTTATTGATATATGGATCATAAAATTTCATCAAATGAATAATAAACATAAACTATCTCGAAAAGAAATAAGATTGTTTCAATAAACTCTTACCACTTAATAACATGGAACCGTAATACCCATGTAAAAAATTATATTAAATTAAAATCAGAATATGATGAATATATTTTTTATCATTATATATCCTTTAAAAGTTGGTATATACACCCAATGCAAACATATAGGTGCATAACGTGGCATGTGTATCAAAGAAGGAAAATTGAGACAAAATTATTTTACCGAATTGAATTTTTTTGAACTATAAATGAAATGAAAGAAATTTCATCAAATGTATTAGTAAATAACATTAAATTTTGGAATAAAAATCATATAATAAATCCATGGTCATTATACACTCCACTCAAATTTAACGGGTGGTGAATAAAGCATGTACCTTACGGAAATAGAAAGTGAGATGAAATCCCTTTACCTTATGTCTTGACTCTATTTGTACAAAACAATATTCATTTTATAATTAATTTTAGTTTTTTATAAATCATTTAATGAATAATATTATTATATCTAACTCTATATATCATTTTATATTACCATCTTTTCAGCAATTTTATGTTAAGGTTTTATTTCAGGTAATATTCTCTCTGTTTTTTTTCTTGTGTCATAATTTATTATATATTTGGTCTGTATACATATATATCATGATTTAAATAATGTAAAATATGATATAAATAACATTTAAATTAATTATAATTGTATTATGAAAATATATATCATATAGAATTATTAAATGGAATATACTATTCATAGAGATGGTAGGCCATATGTACGTATAAATGTTATTTCTGATTTATTATCAAGTTGAAAGAAAGGGAGTAAATCACATGTATATATGTATATATGTATATAATTATTTCATTATAATTATTATATCATATATATCATAAAATTTCACTAATCCCATCTTTAATACATTCTATTTAGTATGTGAAAGAATCACATCCCATTTAGAGGGCAGTAGTAAACATTTCCTCAAACAAAATTATCAAAATTACACCAAATGGAAGGTATTAAGATATGTGTTGTAAAAGTATCATATAATATCAAATAAATAATAGATGTATTATATAACACATATAAATAGAGTTTCCATCATAATGTTAATGATGAGCAGTGGTAATGAAAAACGATCAAGCATCATTTTGCGAGGTAATAGTTCACCGTACACATAAAGATTATGTTCCTTACCCATTAGATATAGGTGTGTGTAAGTGTGGGTGAAAAACAAATAATAAAAAATTCATTGTATTTCAATGACATAGTTGTTGTTATAAATTAATTGAATAAATATAACGGAGTGGATGGATAAATAAAATAAATGATAATAGCTTTGAGATAAGTTGTTACGTCTTAATTGGGTAACTCCTTTTGGTTTAAACCAATGTGATTCAGGTAAGGATTTTTTACCAGATAAGGGCATCTAAGAATAATTTATTTATGTTTTTATACTGTTTTGGTATAGTTTCATTGATAAAACTTGTCTTTAGAGGTGTGAGGATGGGGTATAGTGATTTACTTTTTATAGTGGAGGGGGAGTGGTAATCCTATAAATATCAAAATGAATTCAATAATAGGTGGAATATTTTATATATTGTGAATCCAAAAATGAAAAATATTGGATTAATTTAAATTTATCTTAGAACCAAATCTAAACAATAGAAATATATTCTCATTTTAATAATTATGTTCCCTATCTTTTATGATTACCCAATTTTATTATTTTGGTTTTTATTAAAGCATCAAGATTTCTAACCTAGGTAGTTTTATTATTAAGAATAAAATAAATATTTATTTATTATATAATATATAGACAAAGAATTATAAATATGATAACTTGTTTACAAAAAAATAACATGTGTTTTGGAAATTAATTTTTAAAACAAGCGCATGTGACACACAAAACAATTCTTAAACCGTAACCGTCATAACAATGTTTTTATAATATATGGGTAAATATGTTTATTATAATATATGAATTGGTAAATTTATAGACCATATTCAATATTTAATAACCCTTAAAACCCAATTTTCACACTATAGTATTTCTATTAATTTTAAATCATTTAATAAATTATTATTTATTGTAAAATAACAATAATTTCAATTTTGATACTATTTATTTGATTTAATTTTAAAATTATCATACTAATATTGTAATTAAAATAAAATTAGTTTAAATATTATAAAAATAATATTTTAATCTTATAAAAATAATTAAAGGAAATAATTCAATAAATTCACTTCAATTTTAACATTTGTAGTTTAATTTATTTTAGATAATTATTAACAATATAATAAATATGTTTGTGTTTTGTAAGCATTATAAGTAATTAATAATATATAAAAACAATTTATAAACTATTTTGATAACAATAACCCAATTTACTTTTAAAATAATATGTATAAATGACAATATGATATTTTTTACTTATATAATTCTTTTTAAATGATAAGGATAAGGAATGTTCCCATTTATGCCATTTTTTAAAATTATAACCACATAAGTGGGAAAAATATGTTTAACTCTAATCTCAAAAAATGTGATGGTAAATCTGGGTTTAAAAATAAAATATTCAAATGCTCAATTATTTTTTGTATTTAATTTCAAAATAAAAAATTACTCCATTGACCTTAATTGGTCAAATATATTCATAATTGATATTTTATGACTTTAAAAACAATTTAAAATATTTTTTTGACATGAATCATTATTTTAATGAAAAGGTTGTTTTTAATGAAATTGCAGTAATTTTTACTATTGCACAAAAACAAAGTTTCCTAGAAAAATTCCAAAACATCACCCTATTATAATTTCTACATTAGGAATTAAAAATTTTAGTTTAGTTTATCAAATTAAATTTATATTAGTTTCTAATAATTATTTTACTATTTTTCATAGAAAGATATAAACAAGAGTTCCTTAATGAAAATATTTATGGAAAAATATAAAGACTTTAGAAAAAATATATATATCTCATTATCGATATTTTCAATTTATATGAACCATAATAAATAATAGATGAAAATTAGTTATCAATATTTATATTATTAAGTTTAATATCTATTTTATAATTATAGAATTTCAGTAATTATATCAATATAATTATTTTTCATAGAAACTATGGGTTGTGTATAATGCAAGAGAAGTCGATGTTGCATGTAGCGTAAGCTAAGTCACTTCCACGTGAAAGGAATATTTGACATAGTGAAATGAAATACATCAATGAAAATTAATTCATTAAAGAAAAAAAATATTTAACAAAATATCAAGGTGTTACATTCTACCCCCATTAAAATGAATTTATCCCCCGATATTTGTATGGGTTATCAAAGTTTCAATACATGAATGTTTCATTCATAAAAACTCACATAATAAAAAATTAATACTAAAACGTCCTATAAAAATGGAAATGTGTAACCATAATGTTTACTGAAATTAACTTATACTGAGATTTACACATCAGAAAATATAGGTTGGAATTGAAAATGTGGATATGGGAGAGAAATATTACTATTGGTTTCGATAAAGATTTATTGAAAAAATGTTTGGAGAATGATAACAATAAAAAAGAAATAAATATGGGATGACTAATGGGACCTTCTAATTCATAAAAAAATTAAGGTACTAGGGAAACATTTTTTCTTTCATGATCTATTTTTCTTAATGTTTATGAATTTTTGTGAAATAAATTCCTACCAAATTTCAGGATAATTTTTCCCATTGTTGTTCATTGATCCACTTATATTATTTCTCTAAAAATGAAGGTGAAATTTTCATTCCTGAAGTATTAATAGATCTGAGACACATGGTATTATATTCCATAAATTATCATCTACATATTGTTTTTGAAGAGGCTATCCAATGTGCATAAATCCTTGTATTTAGAGATAACACATTAATCTTATTAACTTCATATAAAGTTTAACATAAACATTAAATAAATGGTTAACCATATAACCCTCCCAAAAAATGAAAAATGAAATCTTTATAAATAAATTCATAAAATTTTCATAGAATTGATACACTTATATCACTAATTACTAATTATTTTTCACATTCCAAACATGTAATTACCCTTGTCGTATATTCCCTTAATTACCATAAATCCTTTTGCAAAACATACATGATTCATTATTCCAATGATTACTAGATATACTCATTAAATAAAATATGTTCTAAACTTCATCATTGATGATATAGATACCCTTTTCAATAATTAGTTATAGTGTAAAATGTATAGTCTAATTTAATAATTGATATCCAACATATCTTTATCTAAACATGATTATCTCAACATCAAAAATTATTTAAGGTTTTTCTTCCCTTAATCAAAATAGCATCTTTACCTGAAATATCTTTTTATATTTCTTCACCACCATTCAAAATTTCCTTCCCAATCCTTAATTATAACTTATATTTAAAATAATTATATATTTCATGATTCATATATCATAATATCTGGATTCTAAAACATAAATAATTCAATCATCCATCATTATTCTTAAATAGTTACTAAGGATTCATCAAATTATTAATTAATACCACTTTCGTAGACTTTAAAATTTTATGTGTTTCATAATGTTCCTAAATCTCAATCTAATCATGCTTCTTATGTTTAATGTTTAAAATACTAGAAGATAATCACATACCCTTTATATGTCATTTTTAGTCTCTTTGTCTTTAGATGTATAACCAATACTTGTACCACCATCATGATTATATTTATTATATTTCTACATATGAAATATATTCTAATAATGCTGATACTTCCAACATATGAGACATTAAATGTTACCCATATCCACTCTCATTATCTCCATTGATTAAAACCATAAAGCATATCGTGAGAAACATTTATCATATTGGGATACCATATAATCATGAAACATTATTCATAGGGTGCCTAAATCATGCCTCCTACTTCTTTAATCTATGAAACCTTAGTTTTATCCAAGTTTATTAATAGTCATTCTATATTTAAAAACATCATGATGGTTCATAAATAGTTTGTGAATTCCAAAAGAATGTCCTCTGAGAGTGTCAAAACTGATGTCTAGCAAGGCTCGTTGTTGTGTACTAAATTAACCCGATTCTGGCCCACGACATATGTTTGTAGTTGTTAACCCTAGGTAAGTCTATTCCAAATCCACATCCACAATTAATATCAATATAGGGATCTATTTCTAGGAAACCAATCACTCAATCCTTTACCAAAATTCTAGGAAGTTTTCAAAAATGTTAACTCATCCTTATACTTATCCATAGAGACACCCATAGACATATCCTTAGAAATATACATTAGGATATCACTAATTTTTTATCATCTTAGTTTCGAAATGTTATCTTAATCTTTTAAATTATATCAATTATAGATACACTATCTTTTCATACATTAACATTACATCACTTTTGCGGAATACTTAAAAAATTATACAAACAAACTCCAAAAGACCTTATTAGTTTTTATTATTTTAAAACATGGAAATAGAACACTAGTATATGAGAGAGAAATTTTATCCATCACTAGGTTCTCCAAGACTAGAACCCCTCTTAGAGTTATCATACATTAATTATATCGTCATAAGATCAGGAATAAGAAATAAAAAGTTTTGATATCAAATGCTTAGTAAGGGTAAACAATGGAGACATTTAAGGATAATCATGAGCATAAGGGTATGAGAACGTGATTATGAAAATTCAATAACATAATGAATATCAATGATCAGAAACACGAGTCATGATATAATGCGTAGAAGTTCATAAGACGTGAATCATAATGAAAAAAAGAACAAAATCCAAGAAATCATAACATGGTTTAAAACATGTAATTGTGGAAGACACATAATCATATATAATGATTTTTTATGTAGTCAAGTCATTCCCTCCAAGTACATCATAGTGTACAATGTTCTATACTGAACTAGGTTCACACCCCGTAATAGCCCTATATTACTGAACTGTGTTCACTCCTTATTTTGTCCATGTAATACTAAAATGAGTTCATTTCTCATTCCCACGATGTAATACTAAAATGCGTTCATTTCCCATTAAATACATGTATATTTCATGAGATATAAATTTTTACCCAATGTATTATAGGGATATATAAGTCCCACCCATCTCAGAATGGAATCATACATACATGTGAAACAAAATCATAAAATTTTGTATCATAAACGATAAAATGAAATAGGTATCATAAAAATTTAATAACATCATATACTGTGGAAAAATATATAGGTTTCATAATCATTTCATCATAATAACAACACATAGAAATATTCATGTTCCAATTTATATAACCCGTGAAAGAGAAGCGGGTTTCATAAGCATCATTCCATCAAAACAAAAAACATTCAAGAAAGAATACAAATAGAACCATTATATTATTTCCTAGAAGGTAATGAGTAACATCAATGAATTTCATCTTATAATGAAAATAACATGGATGGATATTTAGAAAACATTTATTGAGGAATTTATCCTTTATTCTTTGAAAAAATATTTTTAAATCATACAACATTTGTAAACCCATTTTGTTTAAAATCCTTCAAAAAATTAGAAAGAAGTCATGAAAATCATTTAAAAAAATATTATACTGAAAAAAAAATAATTTTGAAAATATTTTGATAACATTTTTCCATTAAAACATAAAATATATGCTTCAAATGATTTTAAATAAATTTTTCTTTGAAATCAATTTTTTTACTTATAAAAAAAAGAATGAATTTTTCTGAAATCCATTTCATTGATTTTTTTTTGAAATATTATAAATAAATCTTGAAATCATTTTTAAAACAATATATTTTTAAATAATTTTTAAACATATAAAAAATTCTTGAAAAATTTGGAAATCCTTTTTAGAAAACATGGTTTTAAAAAACATAGATCTCTAACAGAATAGAGGGTAAATTTCGGCTTTCTGAAATTCACTTTATTAACTATTTTATGTAACAAAAAGGAAAATAAATTATAAAAATAAATTAATAAATCATGAATAAATTTTTGATAATATAATTCATGAATTTTCATGGGGGGTGGATCGTAAAATTTCATCAAAAGAATAATAAACATAAAGAATCTCTAAGAAGTGATGAGATTATTTCAATAAACTATTTCCACTGGGTAACTTTGAACCATACTCCCCATGAGAGAAAAATGAAATTAAATGAAGAATAAATTACCATGAAAATAATAATATTCATGATAAAACATTTCAAATTTATTATATACACATAATGTAGAAACATAGGGGATTAACTTGATATGTGTCTCAATGGAAGAAAATTGAAACTATTTTTAGTTTTCCGATTTGGTAACTTCTGAAACATAAATCCAATTATAGAAAATTAGTCAAATGGATATGTAAATATCCATAAATTAAGGTATTAAAATCATATAGTAAATACATGGGTAGTATAACACCACACAAAAGGAATGGGTTGTGGATAAAGCATGTATCTCACAGAAATATAAAGTGAGATGATATCCCCATACCATTTGTCATGAATGTCTTTTTTCTCAAAAAGTATTCCTATATAATAAATTTAATATTATAATAAATATTTTAACAAATAATATTAATATATATAACCCCATATTCGTGTTTATGTTACACTTTTGTTAACAATTTTATGTTAAGGTTTCACTTCGGGTAATATTTTCATTATTTTTCGCTTATGTCATAATTTGTTATATATTTTTTCCTAATAAATATTTCATGTTTAAAAAAAAAATACATTATATAAATATCAATTTTATTTGTTATTTGTTTTTATTAAAATAATATATATTATATAGAACTATGTAATGAAATATGATGTTGTTGGAGACGGTAGGCTATACTGTAAGAACCCGGTTTTTGATATAAAATACTTTGGAATATTCTTGATGTTATTTCAGAGTAGCGCCTTCAGACGGCGTGCGATTCCGAGCCCCCGTGTGGCTAGAATTAAACTTTCAGTGCATTCACACTAGGCACGCCAAATAAATGGGATAACTCCTAAACGGTAATTCAGATCCTAAATCTTAGAGTATGGATGGGTCCGAAATGGGGTGTTTACCCTAGGAACGACATAAAACATGTTGGAACGGGATATTGGGACCCCTCGCCCGTTAACAGAACGTTAAACGGATAAATAAAATAAGTAATTTATTCGTTTTATGGTTAAACTCGGGTATCTCTTAAATGGTTGCTCGGATGGGAAAACCAAGGGCACCGTTGAGTCCGGAACATGCCATTTACCCTAGGAGGGGTGTAACTTTAATGGGAGCGGGCCTTCTGTGAAAAATTCCGCCATGGGCATTTTCATAATTTAGCGGCTTCGGACGTTAAAGTTTATAATTTTCGAATGGAGGATCAGATTAAAATTCCATGACATCCATTGTGCTCGGGATGTGGTGTTTACCCTAGGAGAAGATTATCCTCGACCCCGTTGAGAGATTCAGAGGCGAGTCCTTTTGTGGGTGATTAATAAAAAAATTATTATATTAATTTTTATTTTAAGACTCTACTTAAGACAAACCCACTACCCTCCCTCCTCCATTTGCACATCCTGGCAGAAGAACCCTCAAGGAAGCTCTTCTACAAAAATCTCCCCTCCATATTCTTCTCCTCCCCAAGGTGGTGCAGGGCTCCGGCAGATCGTTGCGAAGCTTCGGGATACGCCCAAGAGGTAGGATCATGCGTTTATTTCACAATTATCACATCTACATCAAGCTTGAATCTCAGCATTAAATCTCTTTTCAAATTAGAAGAAAAGACCATAATTTCGCAGCTAATTATCCAAGCTTTCTACGACCCTTTTCATATTTGAATTCCGTGTTCCGAGGAGACCACAGTAATTTGATAAAGTCCAGGGAGTTTTTGGGTGTTTTTTCAGTGGATTTGGGCACTCCTGTGGTCTAGCACAGTGGTCCGGCGAGCAGGTGCGGCGAGGGTCCAGGCGGAGGCATGGTCGGCCGGGCGGTCTGCGGCGTTCGGCAGCAGGGCGAGGCGTTGGGTGAGCGGAGGCGCCAGCGAGGGGCGACAAGGCATCGGCGCGAGTGGGGAGCGGAAGACGGCGGAGGCGCCGGGCAAGCGGGGGCCGACCATCAACGGTCGAGCGCGGGGCGCCCGCAGGGTGGAGACTAGGGCCGACCGACTTTTTCCGGTCGGTGTGCACGAGGAGAGACCGGGGTCAGCGTCCTCAGCTGGCAGACCGCGACCCGCCCTTTGTGGGTCTCCATGGAAAGAGAGCTGACCGGCTCTGCCAGTCCGATCGAAGTGGGGCTGTACACGTTGTGAACCGCGGACCGCCGGTTCAGGCACAGGGTGGGCCGGACGAACCTGCCCGGCCCATCTGCTTTGGTCCATAAAAAATTAAATCGCTTCTAGAACGCAAACCAGGTATCAGATTCGTGTTCCGTCAGCAGCGATGCGTTCCTTGAACTGAGACAGACATTTTGAGATGGTCGTGGGTGTTTTTAATTTATGAGACGAGGGATGGGCGACACAAAGAGTCCGCTAAGTACTATTTAGCGCACTGTCTAGATTTTGTTTCGGATGGAACGAGTGCATCTGGAGTCCGAATTGGGCGCAATCAGAGGCACGATGGTTCAAGAGCTGAGGCGGTCCTTTCAAGTTGGTTCGAAAATTATGTGGGTTGGTTTTGTTGCTCGGTGGAATGAGATACTAAATGTGAATAATTAATTAATTAATTAATTAATTAATTGTTGCATCGGAACTAACTCCTGCATGGGATGTCTGATTGACATTCCATCAGCGGCAGCGTGACCCTAGTTCTTGTGTCGAATGTTTGAGATGATTTCTGAAGCATTCGGGTTGGATACAAGGTGCGGTCCCCACAGGGCCTAGTTCGCTCATTTTACAGTGAAACACCACTTTTCCACCAGTCATCTATTTGGTGTGATTGAGTACTCATTTCTGAGTGTTATTTTCCAAGGGCATTGCAATGGCGCAGTCCGCCCGCTTTAATTCTGCATGGTGGTACGGGCCACACGAGGGCCATTTTGGGAGTTGGCGGTGATTTCCCTCTTTATCACCAGGTTTCCGTTTCAGAAAAGTGGTTAGTCAATCTTGTGTACTTTTTCAAGAGGATCGCAACGGTGCGATCCGTTCGTTGCCCTTTGGGACCGAGATGCGGGTCCCACGAAGTACCTCTCTTGTGCGGTGTGGTGGAATACATCTTTTTTTCCCTGGATATCTGTTGCGCTCAAGTGAGAAGTAAATTGGATGTATCTTTCCGAGGAGATAGCAATAGTGCAATGCACGTGACTGTTTTCGGGGCTGAGGCTCAGGACCACGGGACGCCGTTCGGGCGTAAAGCGGTGTCAAACAACTTTTACGTCGGATATCCGTTGGAGGCGAGTAAGTAGTCTATCTCTCATGTTTTTTCATGAGGATTACAATGGTACGATCTGTTTGAATGTTCAGATACTCATTCGATATCTCTTCTTAAATGTGGAAGCATGAATGGTGTACCGATGGTGGTTCTTCCTATATGGTTTGTAGGGAACCCTTGGCGTGTGATCGTGTTCACTCCTGTGAGAGTGAAGTTAGTGATTATAGAGATGTGGTTGGTCGTCCCAGGGCCGTGGAAGAAGCAGATTTGCAAAATTATGTTTTCGCCCTTCGTGTTGACGTTGGGTGTCATGTGCGTGATAGCCATGGGGATAAATATGTGGTATACATTGGGAGTATATAGGAATTCTTGGAGGTACAACTTATAGTTTTTACCTGAGAACGTTTGTGCGCTTGGTTTGGAGATGAGTTTGGTCCACACATCATGTAGGCCCCATGTGGGGGTCATGCACTTCTTTTGCTACCCTGACCTCTCGCAACATAGATGGTCCTTCTGTTCTCGATGGGTTTGACCAGTAGGGGTGAGTGGGTTCCCCCTGGTTCTATTCTCGTTGGTTTGGTCGGATGAGTTGTTTGGGTGCCCCTGTTTCTTCAGCTATGAGGGGTTTCAGTATCACATCCCTTTCACTGGACTACGGTTTCATTTATGACTACATTCGTTCGTACAGTTTGGGTGTTTTCCCACATTCTGGAGTGAGTTGTCTTGGTCTGCTTCGATAGTGACTAAGTGGATTAGAGCATGATCTCCCTGAGAGGCCTGGGTAGATCCTCACGTCCCTTCGTCTACCCTGGTATAGTTCTTTGGGTATAGGGGTGACCAAGACATTATGTGGGACCAAATACTCTACCCCGGAGGTTGTTTCCAGTAGGGTAAGGAGCCCCCAATGAGCCCTGGGCGCAGACTCCCTAGCTGTGTATCAAGATCATATCCTCCTTCCGCGATCTATCATGACGTGTTTCCCTCTACATGTTTTGGTTACCAGTGATGTACCATCCAGCAGGGATGGCCAGTGAGGTACCATACAACAGGTATGACCAGTGGGGTACCATCCAACAGGGATTTCCAGAGTGGTTCCAGGTCTCCCTCTAGTGGATTACCCTTTCGCGGGGATGGGCAGCGGGAACTCGTCGACTTTGAGAATACCTCTCGACTGTGGGATGGTGACGAGGTGTGGCTTGATGCTCCTCTATAACTCCCAAGTACGAGGGGAACTTTCCCCACCGAGACGTGTACTTGTGACACGACCTATTACTATGCGATTGAGTCAGTGCCGCCCAACGCAGATAGTGTCAAGGTGAGTTTATTTGATCCCCTTGACTTGCAGTTCGGGGCAGGCGTACGGATACTTGGCATTGATGGTGTATAAATCTGGGACTGTTAGCTACTCACTTTCTTGGGCTGAGCTATAGGATGGAGATCCCCTTAAGATCTTTCTTGGGATTCATGATTGAGCATATAGATATGTATATACCTTGTTCCAGTACCCACTCCTTGGGTTTTGGTTACTCTCCTTCTAGGAGAGGTGAGGATGCGTAGGGTATGCCACGTGCTTTCCGTGTCTAGCTTCTCATGGTTAGACGAGTCTACTCGCTTGTTATAGGTAGCAAATACTCGAAGAGAAGTTCATCTTCTCACCATTTATAGCTCCTTGTGTTTGAATGAGTCTACTTCCTTCCACTTGTTGGGTTGAGCTTTACTCTTTACTACACTCTCTATTTTACTCCTTTACTTTTAATTGTTCGATCTACTACTCACCTCTTCAGTACCTCCTTTGTTGCTCCCTCAAGCCTTCAGCACAACCTAATAAGTATTTTCATACTCACCCCTGCTTGGGCTTTGCCCGCACTTGGTGTGCCCTTGCAGATGATGGACAAGTTAGTCGTGACTTTAGTGGAGCTTAAGAGTTCGGGATCTTGGACCACATGCAGTGGTCATAGTTGGTATTTAGGTGTGGGACTCTCCCACCTTTTTTACTTTTTTTTACCTGTTGCTGGGTTGTGTCACTTTTCTAGTTGGGCTCGTGTTTTTCCCCTTTTCTTTTCAGTTTACCTTCAGCATTTACTTTGTACTATTTAGAGGTCGATGAACTTTTTAGTTGTTTATAGAAGTTAAAACTTTACTTTTCCTTTTACTATACACTTATTCCTTTAGTGTGCTGCGTGCGTGTGTATAGGTACTCAGGCATAGGCCTCCTTGAGTTGTTTAGCCTTTGGCGCTTGTCTCCAGCCCCTGGCCTATGGAGGCAGGCTTGGGGTAGTTGCGGATCGAGCCCGGGTAGGGTCGGGTCATGAAAAAGTGGTATCAGAGGTGGTTTTTTTCTTGGGAAGTTGTACAGACGTCCCTAAAAAGGAATTGGTTGGAATGTAGGGCAAAAGTTTCAACATGTCTTGAGAGTGGCTCTCAGGCTAGGGAGTCCAGTGATGGTGCGGAGGCCGACGTATCCATTCACCAGTACCTCGATAACCCGCTTGTCGACTCGGCATGCTGAGACACTCTTTGCAGGGAAAATTGGTTTGTGCATCACATAGGATTGAGTCTTGGAATTCCTTCTTGAGTCAACTCCCCATTGTTGTTAATGTTATATACATATATGCTAATCTGATCGCTGCACTCCTTGATAATATTCAGGATGTCTCCGCAAATAAAGCCAGCCAGGATACCAGCTTTGGTTCATGACAATGACCCTGTGAGCTACGAGGCCTCAGTTTAGGACCCATCATGTGAGTCCCTTTCTCCGGGCGGGCTGGTAGAAGCACCCCCACCTGGTGAGAAGAAGACAGCTTCAGCAGAGCAGACTGAGCTCGAGCGTAGGTTGACCGTGCTCCGTGAGTTCCATCGACAGAGACTGCTGAGGTTTAGTGGTGAGCCAGACCCTCAGGCAGCAGAGTTTTTGTCTTAATACAGTGGTTTTCCTCTTCAGGCTTGTGCAGACGCCGACAGATCTTATGGTGGATTTGGCCGCCAGCATTTTCCACAGAGCAGCTGGTCATTGGTGGAGTCCGGTGACTCAGTTTCTTGACGAGTCTTCGCTTTCGTGGGGTGACTTTCAACTTCATTTTCATGAGTAGTTTTACCCCTTCTTCTTACGCTCCATTCGGATCTAGGAGCTCCTACAGTTTCAGAAGGGAGGGATGATGATGACTGAGTATGCGACTAGTTTCGTAGACCGTGCATGCTTTTGGCAGGACTTTGTCCATGACGACAATTTTCGAGCGCAGGAGTTCGAGCAGGGTCTCCACAAAGAGATTAGTGTTGTCATAGTACCCACGGGAATTTCCACTTATGTCGGGGATCTAGATCAGGTGCTGGTGAGAGAGATATTCCTGTCACGCTTTACAGTTGGTGGTGGAATGAGGATCGACAAAGCCGATACTTATGTTACATATAGCGGGCGTCGGGTGACAGAACCTCGACAAAGGTGTCTTTCCGATAACCAGACTCAGGGCCATGGTCGTACACCAAAGTGGCACCGGAGGGAACCAGTGCATCTCAGAGGGAGTCAGTGTTATGCTTGCGATGGGAAAGGTCACCTGGCATGAGACTGCCTGGCCAGGCGCGCTGAGAATATCGGGTAGGCATCGGGTGCACTACCACGACGGAGGCAGCACCGTGATCGGAGTGGTCCCCAGAGAAGTGGTGCTAGCAGAGGAGCGTGAGGAGCTGATAGTGGGGGACGACATTACGAGGTATTCCCATCACCACCAGGCGGTCCACGTCAGGATCTGAGAGCTGACAGTTGGGACCACAGATAGCAGCGAGCTTTGGATGTCTATGATCCGGCAGAGCATGTGGTGATAAGAGGTATGGTCTATAGATCTTCCACTTTTTACAGTAGAATTTTTTTACTCTGTGTGTGAAATTATTTTCTCCTTGTTCCTTTCTTGAGGTGTTACTAGGGTGGCATGGGGCATCGATGTAACCCTATTTTGGTAAGGTAAAATGCATGGGACCTTTATCTTTAGTCGATTGTGGCGACGCCTTCACCTTTCAAGCGTGTAATATTGTCTTGGTCATGAGAAATCGACTATGAAATCTTGCGTGAGCAGATATACTAGAGTGTTTCACCATATGGATATTCTGAAGGAGGGAATCACCATGCTTTTTCCCAGGTCCAAACGGTGATTCCAGTCGTGGCGTGTGACTTACGGGTTTAGTCGGGGAGTTGAGCTACCCTCGAGAGCCTTCTGGCCATTTGAGACAGTACGAAGGGATGATGAGGTTCCCTACTGTCTTTCCCTAACCCCAAAGACTGGTTTGGATGCATAGCGTCTCATGCGTGACTCACCCAAGAAGAAGTGTGTGTGCTCTTACACACGTCATCAGCAAGGGAAGACCTTGCATGAACAGATCAAATGTTCTGGTCTGTGTGTAGTGACGCGGGACTGTGCAAGAGTTCTTCTGGGTACGGGAGAGCCAGGTGTGGGCTTAGTACCCTGAGTTGTTCCTTGGAATTTATTTTCGAGGACGAAAATCATGAAGGATTGAATGATGTAAGAACACGAATTTTTCTATAAAATACTTTGGAACATTTTTTATGTTATTTCAGAGTAGCGCCTTCATACGGCGTGCGATTTCGAGCCCCAGTGTGGCCAAAATTAAATTTTCAGTGTGTTCACACAGGGCACACCAAATAAATGGGATAAATCCTAAATGGTAATTGGGATCCTAAATATGAGAGTTCAGATGGGTCCGAAATGGGGTGTTTACCATAGAAACGACATAAAATTTGTCGGCGCGGGACGTTGGGACCCCTCGCCCGTTAACAGAACGTTAAACAGATAAATAAAACAAGTAATTTATCCGTTTAATGGTTAAACTCAGGTATCTCTTAAACGGTTGCTCAGATGGGAAAAAAATGGCAACGTTGAGTCTGGAATGTGCCGTTTACCCTAGAAGGGGTGTATCTTTCACGGGCACGAGCCTTTTGTGAAAAATGCCACAAGGGGTGTTTTTGTAATTTAGCGGCTTCAGACGTTAAATTTTATAACATTAAAAAGGAGGCTCAGATTAAAATTCTAAGACCGCCGTTGTGCTCGGGAGGTGTTTTATACCCTAGGAGAGTCTTAACCTCGACATCGTCAAGAGTTTCGGAGGTGGGTCCTTTCGTGGGTGACTAATAAAAAGTTAATTAAATTAATTTTTATTTTAGGACTCTACTTAAACCAAACCAACTCCCCTAACTCCTCCATCTTCACCTCCTGGTGGAATAACCATCAAGTAAGCCCCTCTCCAACAAGCTCCCCTCCATATTCTTCTCCTCTCCAAGGTGGTGCGGGGCTCCTGTGGATCGTTGCGAAGCATCCGGCTACGCCCAAGATGTAGGATCATGTGTTTATTTCTCAATTATCACATATACTTCAAGCTTGAATCTAAGAATTAAATCTTTGTTTAAATTACTAGCAAATCCCATAATTTCATAGCTTATTTTCTGAGCTTTCCGCTGCCCTTTTCGGATTTGAAATCCGAGTTCCGAGGCGACTGCAGTCATCCAATGAAGTCTGGGGAGATTTTGGGTGTTTTTCCGGCGGATCTGGGCACTCCGGCAGTGTAGCACAATGGTCCAGTGAACAGGTGTGGTGGTGCGGTAGGGGTCCAGGTGGAGGCGGGGTTGGCCGGGTGGTCTATGGCGTTCGGCAGCAGGGCGAGGCGTTGGGCGAGCAGGGGGTGCCAGCGAGGGGCGGAAGGGCGTCATCACAAGCGGGGAGCAACAAAAGGCGGAGGCGCCGGGCGAGCACAGAGGCTCTAGGTGAGAGGGGGAGGAGCATCGGTGTTCAAGCGCGGGGCGCCCGTGGGGCGGAGACCAGGGCCGACCGCCTTTTGTCGGTCGGTGCGCACGAGGGGAGACTAGGGTCAACGACCCCGGTTAGCAGACCGCGACCCGTACTTTGCGGGTCGCCGTGGAAAGAGATCCAGACCGGCTCTGCTACTCTGGGCGAAGTGGGATGGTCTGCACGGTGAACCGTGGGCCGCCAGTTCAGGCACAGGGTGGGATGGCCAAACTGGCCCAGCCCATCTGTTTTGGTCCATTAAAAATTAAATCGCCTCTAGAACGCAAACTAGGTATCAGATTCATGTGCCGTCAGCAGCGACGCGTTCCTTGAACCAAGACGGATATTTTGAGATCGTCTCAGGGGTTTGTTAATTTCTGAGATGGGGGCTCGGAAAAGAAAAGAGCCCACTAAGTACTATTTATCACACTGTCAAGACTTTGTTTCGGATGGCTCGAGCGCATCTGGAGTCCGATTTGGGCGCAGTCAGAGGCACGATGCCCTAGAGCTGAGGCTATCCTTTAGAGTTGGATCAGAACCTTTTAGGGTTGGTTTTATTGCTCGGTGGCATGAGACGCTAAATGTGATTAATTTATTAATTAATTAATTAATTGTTGCGTCGAACCTTACTCATGCTTGGGATGTCCGATTGGCGCGCCGTCAGCGGCAGCGTGACCTCAGTAATCATGTGGTCTTTTTGAGACACTTTCCAATGCGTTCAGGTTGGAGACAAGGTGTGGTCCCCATAGAGCCTAGTTCGCACGTTTTACGGTGAAACACCACTTTTTCACCCGTCATCTGTTTGGTGTGTTTGAGAACTCATTTCTGAGTGTTTGTTTCCAAGGGCATTACAATGGTGCAGTCCGCTCTCTTGAATTCTACGCGGTGGTGCGGGCCCGATGGGGGCTGTTTTGGGAGTTGGCGGTGATTTACATCTTTACCATCGGGTGTCTGTTTGGACAAGTGGTTATTCAATCTTGTGTACTTTTTTGAGAGGATCGTAACGGTGCGATCCGTTCGTCGCACTTCGGGATCGTGATGCGGGTGCCATGAAGCACCGCTCGTGTGCGGTGCAGTGAAATACATTTTTTTTCATTTCGATATCTGTTTCACTAAAGTGAGTAGTAAATTTTACGTGTAATTCCGTGGAGATCGCAAGAGTGTGATGCGCCCGACTGTTTTCGGGGCCAAGGCTCGGGACCACGGGACGTCGTTCGGGCGTAAAGCGGTGTCAGACGACTTTTACATCGGATATCCATTAGAAGCATGTAATCAGTCTATATCGCATGTTTTTCCAAGAGGATTACAATGGTATGATCCTTTTGGATGTGCGGACACTCATTTGAGATCTATTTTTAAATGTGGAAGTATGAATAGTGTACCAGTGATGGTTCTTCCTGTGGGGTTTATAGGGTACCCTTAGCGTGTGATCACGTTCACTCTTGTGAGAGTGAAGTTAGTGTTTAGAGAGATGTGGTTGGCCGTTCTAGGGCCGTGGAGGAAGAAGATTGGCAAAATTACATTTTTTCCCTTCGCGTTGATGTTGGGTGTCGTGTGCATGATAGCCTTGGGGCTAGAGATGTGGATTACTCTGGGAGTATTCGGGAATTCTTAGAGGTACAACATGTAGTTTGTACCTAGGAACATTTGTGGGCTTGGTTTGGAGAAGAGTTTGAGACACACATCGTGTGGGCCCCATGTGTGCTTCGTGCACTTATTTACGTACCTTCACCTATCGGGACATAGAGGGTCCTTCTATTCTCGATGGGTTAGACCAGTAGGGGTGAGTGGGTTCCCCCTGGTTCTGTTCTCGATGGTTTGGCTGGCAGAGTTGTTTGGTTTCCACTGTTTCTTCAACTATGAGAGGGTTTCAGTGTCATGCCCCTTTCACTAGACTACGACATTGTTTACAACTACGTGCGTTCATACAGTGCGGGTGTTTTCCCACTTTCTGGAGTGAGTTGTCTCAGTCTGTTTTGACAGTGACTCAGTGGATTAGAGCATGATCGCCCTGAGAGGCCCAGGGAGATCCTCACGTCCCTTCGTGTACCCTGGTAGTGTTCTTTGGGTATAGGGTTGAAAAAAACATTACGCGGGCCCTGATCCTCTACCCATGAGGTTGTTTCCAGTAGGGTAAGGAGCCCCTAGTGAGCCCTGGGCGCAGACTCCCTAGCTGTGTATCGAGATCATATCTTCCTTCCATGATCTATCATGACTTGTTTCCCTCTTCATGTTCTGGTTACTAGTGGTGTACCATCTAGTAGGGATGGCCAGTGATGTACCATTCAGTAGGGATGGCCAGTGGGGTACCATCTATCAGGGATAGCCAGAGTGGTTCTGGGTCTCCCTCCGGTGGATTACCCTTTCACGGGGCTGGGTAATGGGAAACTATCGACTTTGAGAAGACCTCTCTACTGTGGGACAATGATGAGGTGTGGCTTGATGATCCCCTATAACTCTCAAGTATGAGGGGTTCATTCCCCACCGAGACTCGTCCTTGTGGCGTGACCTAAAACCATGTGGGTGAGTCAGTGCTGCCAAAAGAGGATAGTGTCAAGGTGCGGTGATTTGAGCCAATTCACTTGCAGTTCGGGGCATGCGTATGGATATTGGGCATCAATGGTGTTTACTGCAAATAGTTCCTTCACCCTCAATGCAAATAGTGCCTTATTCTCCCCATATTCTTTCCTTGATGACGTCATTGCCTCCTTTTCTCTCGCCTCTAGCGTCTTTAGATCTCAGTTTATGGGATGCGAAGAGTCATATTTCTCCAGTGGCTGATATCAGGAAGTGGCCTAGAGGAGAGTTCACTCCAGAGGCCATCTGCAAGAATGTGCAGAGTGGAATGTGCACCCTTTCTCAGTCCAAAATCAGTGGTTCATGCTCTCTGATCTTGTCTCCTCCCGCCAAGGGCCAGTTTTCTGGGGACAAAACCAGACGCCCGCGGTTTGATGTCTAGAGTTCTCCTCTGGAATGGTAGATGGCTAGGAGCGCAGGTGAAGGTCGATTTTATCATCAACGAACTGGTTAACCATTAAGTATCTCTGGTGGCTATTATTGAACCAAAACAAGCAGCAATCAACTTGAAGCTTTTCGTGCAGAGGATCAGAGTAAGGGGATTCATGCACGAGAATCCTCCTAACTCCCATATCTGGCTGTTTTATAAGGACCACGTCTCAGTCGATTTGTTGTGCGCATCGGATCAGCACCTTTCCATGAAGGTATCGGTAGGCACTCATGTCTTCTTTTTCTCTTTTGTTTATGCTAAATGCAATGTTCAGGAGAGGGAGAGCCTCTTGCGTGACTTAGAAGATCCCATTGACGATAGTTCCCATTGGATCATCAGAGGTGATTTTAATACTATAGCATCTCTAGAGGAGAAACATGGGGGGTGATTTTCTAAGGAGTGCTAGTCAGGCCTTCATTTCCTTCCAAGCCCGAACAGGTCTAATGGATGCGCGGTTTGAGGGTGATCACTTAACCTGGAGTAACAACCAAAGGGGAGAGAGGCACACCTGGCGTCTTCTCAATCGCTGCTTGATGAATGAGGCCTCTATCTCGCTCTTTCCGGATGAGAAAGTCTCCCACCTAGCACAGTGCTTATCAGATCACTCACCACTATGGATCGACCTGGGCTTTAGTGCAGCAAGAGTCAATTATGTTCAGTTTTCTAGGATGTGGGTGGCTGAGGTGGGCTTCAGTGATGTTGTCAGGGAAGCTTGGACGTGTTCTTTCCCTGGGAACCCGTGGATTTCTCTCCATAATAAGATAAGGCGGCTCAAACATATGATTCAGAGGTGGAGGAAGTCTATTCCCACCCGTGATCAGTACCTGCTAGAGATCAATAAGGAGGTCGATTGCATAGAGGCTAGCCTTGAGAAAGCTTTGGATGATAACGTTTTTGAATCACTCAGGACCAAAAAGGGTATCCTTGCCGATATTTTTTGAGGCGGAAGAGGATTGTGAGAGAGGCTGCTCGTGTAAGATGGCTTCGTGAGGGGGACTGGAATACTGGCTACTTTAATGCTTGCATTAAAGAGGGGGGGGGGAGTTTCACATGCCAAATATTCTTAGGGAGGATGGCTCATATTCCAACGACAGGGACGAGGTTGGGGAAATGGCCAATGCATCTATCACAGATTTACTTGCAGCCCCTAATCCTAATATGGCAGGGTGCTATCCCAGCGAGGAAACATACATATTTGAGGAAATTCTAAGGAGCGTTTCAGAGGAGATTGATGAGCACTTAAGAAGGTCTCCAGAAGAGGAGGAAGTACATGAGGCTATATGGACTTTGAACCCAGATAAGCACCAGGACTGGATGGCATACCTGGTTCTTTTTATATGGCTGCAGGGGATACGGTCAAAGGGGATGTTGTACGAGCTGTGATGGATTTCTTCCAGGGAGGGAACCTCCTACGCATAGCTAGTGCAACCAAGGTGGTCCTGATATCGAAAGTGGGTAGCCCACAGTCTGTTGACCAGTACAGGCCAATAAGCATGTCTAACATGCCTTACATGATTCTAGCTAGCATCCTTAACAAAAGATTAGCACCCCACCTAAATACATGGATGGCAGTGGAGCAACATGGCTTTATCAAAGGGAGATCCATTCAGGGTGTGATTGGAGTCGTACAAGAAGTAATCAGTGGGATTGACAATAAGATCATCGGGAACAATATGGCTATCAAATTAGACATGATCAAGGCCTACGACATGATGGAATGGGGTTTTATTTTGAAGGTAATGGGACACTTGGGCTTCTCAAATTGGACCTGTGACATGATTTTTTGTTGCTTCAGCTCGGCATGGATCTCCACCTCGTTTATGGGCAATAAGTTTAGTTTTTTCAAGGCCTACCGAGGGCTTTGACAGGGGGATCCTCTTTCTCCTACCCTATTTATTCTATCTCAAAATGTGCTTAGTCATTATATAAAGAAGGGTCTGTAGACAGGTAAATTCCATCCTTATCGGGACAGACATCTTATTGATGGAATATCTCATCTGATGTTCGCAGATGACACTATCCTGTTTCTCAATGGAAGTATAAGATCAATGGTTGGAATGAACGAGCTTCTTGATGAATATTGCAAATGGAGTGGACAAGTGATTAACAGGGAGAAAAGCCTATATTATACTTCTAAAGTGCTCTCAGACAAGAGGGTGAGGGTCCTGAATTATACCTTAATTATGAGGAGAGTATATTTTCCAATGGGGCACCTTGGAGCACTGGTAAGTACCTACCTTCTTCATGTTCATCATTTTGACAACATTGTTGGTAAGATTATGGGTCGCATCTTCAACTAGAAAAACAGGCTTCTTTATTTTGGAGGTCGCATTAACCTTGTTAATAGCGTCCTGGTTTCTATTCCCATGAATCTCTTGTCCACCTTGAAGGCCCCCAAAGGAGTGGTCTCTAACATGGAGAAGATCATGGTTTCCTTTTTATGGGACAGTCAGTTGGAAGGAAAACATCACTGGGCAGCAGGGAGGCATCTTACTAGGCCTATAACTGATGGAGGGATCAATATGCAGAGTGTCTCCTCGACCATGTAGGTGATGCATGAAAAACTTGAATGGGAGGCCATGGAAAGACACTCTCTCTGGGAAATGCTTATTCAAGAGAAATATGGTGTGGAAATGTTGGTGTAGAGGTCTCGACCATCGAGGATATGGAAACTTATTCACCTGTATATTGAGGTCCTGCAGCCTCTTTCCAGGTGGTTGATTGGGAGAGGTGAAGTGATCTTATGGTGTTAGAATTGGGGGGGGGGGGAGGAAGGCTGTGGTTTCCTAGATGCCCCACACTGGATATGTCCTTCAGTGATGCGTGCGGCCATCACGGCTTCATTCAAGCCATTCTTGATGATAATCAGTGCGCTGTCTTCAATGAGGTGGTCCTCAGAGATGTTCCAGACAGAATAATATTCACAGAATCCTCCTTAGGAAAGTTATCAATCAAGGAATATTCAAATGTAAGGAGGAATACGGTCGCGGGTGACCAGTGGGGAGATACGCTGTGGTGCAGGGGGATATCTCCAAAAATCAATTTTATAATGTGGAGGATAAGGAATAACGCGATGCCCACTGATGATAATATCCAACATATGGGGGTGTCTATGGTCTCCAGATGCTGGTGTTGTAGAAATCCTAAGTAGGAAATGGTGAATCACCTATTGTTTGACATCGAAAGGTCCCGCTGGACTTGGTAGGCGTATGGATGGTTAACTGGGTGGCACGATCAAGACGGGATTCATGAGGACTTCTTCAAAAGATGGTTCAATGGAGCTGAACATGGTCTAGAACGGAAGGTACGGGCGATCATCCTTATTGCGGGTTGTTGGATCATTTGGAAAGAAAGGAATGACGCTAGACACAGAAGTATCTGCAGAACCATCCCCAGTATACGTTTCAAGATGAAGAACACTTTGCTAGATTTATCTGGAGAGTGTACTGAGTGCCACAACGCTCCGTCAGTAAGGCCTTTCAACCCATGGGAGCATAACCAGACAGAGAGGAGAGGGAAAGGAAATTTGGTACGTTGGCATCCCCAAAGATCCGGGCTAAAACTCAACACGGACGACTCCCTATTAAGGGGGGAAATGAGGGGTGGAGGCGTCATTCGGGACCAAATGGGTTATGTAGTGGCTTCTTTCTCAGCTTTTTATGATAGAGGAGATGCTATTAAAGCCTAGGATAAGGCAATGGTTACGGGGCTAGAGTTAAGTGTGTAAAGGAATTTAAATTTGAAGGCAGTTGAAACAGACTCCTTAATTCTCTATAATGCACCCACTGAAAGTGGTAGCTACCCTTGGAATTTTGAATATTATGTTCGTAAGTACAAACATCTTTTGGGAGTCAACATGGAGATAACCCACACCTGGCGAGAGGGGAATATGGTTGCAGATTTCTTGGCGTCCCAAGCTTCTCCAACTCAATGATTATCATTCTTCCTTAACTTAGGTTCATTTTCATCAGGCAGCAATATCTTTGTTATTAATGATGCATTGGGTCTCAACTACTTTAGACCTCCATGATGTTCCTTTGTTTTTGTTGGATGTTTGTGTTTTGTTTTGTTTCAAAAATCAATAAAAATGTAAGTATTCATTTCAGTTCTGTTCAGTACTTTACTTTCCCTTTTACTCTGCACTTATGCATTGAGTGTACTGTGTGCGTGTGTACAGGTAACCAGGAAAAGGCCTCCCTGAGTTTTTTAGCCTTCGGCGCTTGTCGACAGCCCCTGACCTATGGAGGCGTTCTTGGGGTAGTTGTGGCTTGAGCCTGAGTAGGGTCGGGTCGTGACATAGACATATGCATGAAAACTGTTTCTATTTTATTTTCATAAAGAAAGAATGAGAGTAAATGACATATATGTATATATAAATATATTATTTTTTAGTATAATTATTATATCATATATATCATATAATCTCACTAAAAACATCCATAATTCATTACTTGTAGTGTGGAAACGAATCATGTCACTTTGAGGGGGTGGAAGTTTACACTTCCTCAAATGGAATTACCATTTTTACACCAAATGGATTGTATAATAATATGTTTAATAAAAGGATTACATTGGATGAATTGAATAATATATATAATATATTACATATATAAATAGTTTTTCAATAATAATGTTCACTATGAGAGGAGATAAGGAAAAATGAACAACCATCATTTTTTGACACAATTGATCATCGTACACATAAATTGTATGTTCATTACCCATTATATGGGGGTGGATGTATGTGTAGGTAGAACCCTTAGTATAAAAAAATCATAGTATATCCGATATAATGGTATTTTTATTCAAGGAAGAATAAATATAGTGTATCGGGTGGAGAAAGAAAATAAAAGATATGATCTTGAGAGAATTTGTTTCCTCTAAACCGGGTAACTTCTTTTTTTTTGACAAAAATAGCTTCCATGGAAGGAATTATTCCCAAATGGAGGCTTCTAGAAATATATTATGGATGTTTTTATAATATTTGTTCCATGGTTGTACTAGTGAATATGGAATTAATTGTATTATGATGGGGTATAATGCTTTTATTTTTATAATTGAGGGGGAGTGAAAGTCTGGTAAATAATAACAGGAAGTCTTAATTAACTAATGTGACTTAAAAATGGAAAAAAATGATTAATGTGAAATTATAAATGATCCCAATCTAAACCACAAAATATAATATCCTTTTAAAAATTTGGTTCCTTACCTTCTAAGATTCTTCAATTTTATTAGTGTGGTTTTTATTAAAGCATCTAGGTTTGTAACCTAAGTAATTTAAACATTTAGAATAATACAAAGATAGTTTTTTTATATAATATAGGGTCACCAAATTATAAATATGATATCTAATTTACAAAAAAAATCTCATGTGTTTTGGAAATTAATTTAAAAAAAGAGCATGTGTCGCAAAAAACACAGCATAAACTTGGACAACGCTAATAATGTTTTTAAAATATATTGAACAATATTTTAAATATAAAAAATAAATTAGAACATTAAAAGACCATATTTAATATTTTTTAATACATAAAATCAATTTTACAAATATAGTACTTTTATTAATTTGTAAATAATTTAGTAAAATATTATTTGTTGTAAAATATAAATAATGTCAATTTAGTCCTTATTTATTTAATTTTATTTCTAAAACAATAATGACATATTTGAATTGAAATAAATTATTTTTAAATATGTTTAATATGATATATTAATCTTAAAAAATAATCAAAGACAATATTTCAATCAATTCAATTAACTTTTAACATTAATAGTATCAATTATTTTTGTTTATCATTCAAAAGGAAATGTATAGATGATAATATGTTTTTTTTAAATATCTCAAATATTTATAAATGTTTAAGGTAAGTAACGTTTACATTTTTTCTTTCCACTAAATTATCCATTTGTACATGGAACTTCTATTTAACAATATATTACTATCCCATTAAATTTGAAAAAATATGGGCAAATTAGGTTGATATTATTTGAATAAAAATATAATACTGACTACAACAATGAATGTCATTTTTAAAAAATTCAATCCACAAAATAAGGAATATGATGTTTAACACTAATCCTATTGATGTGATGATAAAGTAGGTTTTTAAAGTAAAAAGGTTATAATGTTCAATATGTTTCTATATCTAAATTCAATATACAAAATTTACTCTAATGAATTTAATTAGATTAATTTATTCATAATTGATCTATTGTGACTTCAAAGACATAGTAAAAATATATTTTAATAGAAATCATTATTTAAAAGGAATGTCTATTTTTAACAAATTTGACATAATTTTTACTATTCACTTAAAAATGATGTTTCATAGAAAAATCCCAAATATTCACCCTAGGATAATTTCAAAATTATGAATTAGATAATGGTGTTAAATATATCAAATTAAAGATATATTGGTTTCTAAAATTAATTTTAATGTTTTTCATAGAAGGATATAAAATGTTATTCCTCTAAGAAAAATTTATTTTAAAACCTATAAAGACTTTTCTGAAAATTATTTATTTAATTATCGATAAGTTTTATTTATATAAAACCATTATAAAGAATAAATGAAAAGTAGTTATTACTATTCATATTCCTATGTTTAACATCTAGGTTATAATTATTTCTTTTAAATAATTATTACAATGATATTATGTTTTGTAGATACTCATTGTTGTGTATAACACATGCCTTTTTAGAGTCTCATGTAGGGATAGCTATGTTCGTTCCATGCGAAAGGAATATTTGACTTAGAAAAATGAAATACATCAATAAAAATTATTTCATACAAAGAAAAAAATATTTCAAAAAATCAATGGATGTCACATAGTCCCTTTTTGAATATAGAAAGAGTTATAGAGGTCTGAAAAAATGTTAAGTATGATGCTTTTTTAATTAATTTTTACATTTATGAAAATAATAACGTTAATATATAAATCATTACACATAAAAAATTAGTCTAATTTATTGATTTTTTTTGTGATTCATACTATATATATTATATTTTTCCTCAATAAATAAGTGTTACAATATATTTTATAATTATATACAGATATGACACCTAGAAAAAATCATTATTTAATTAATGGATATTATTACATAGGTCAAAAACTAAATCTGTGAAATTTCAATATATTAAAATGTGATAAACAGAAAATATTAAAAGTAGAATGGAAAAATTTATATTATTTAATTATAAAAGAATTATTGGACCCTTAAAAAAATAATCCAAACGATACAAATTATTAGGGAACTAATAGACATTTTAGAAATTAGAAATATAGAACCTTTGGAGGAATTGTAGTGAATTCTCTATAAGGGAATGATGATGTATTGGTAAGAGGTAATGCGACGGTTTGATTAGTATATGGAAAATTGGAAAAATTAATTCAACCCCAAAATCGAAAAATGTAATATAAATAATATTTATCATGAGAAAATACAAATAATAAAATTCTTTATAATGAAAATCGGGATTAAAAACTAAAAAAACTAAAAATATTTATTAAAATTTATTTTAATATATTTCTAAAAAATATAATATTTTTAATGTAATTAATAATAAGTTACCTATGTTAGAAAAATAATTTGATAATATTATCTTCTATTTCTAAAAGAAAATTCAAATATCCAAAAGGTGATTTTTTTTAATTTTTTGAGAAATCTCTTTTTTAGATGAATATTAAAAATACATTTCGTTCAAATACCACATGTTTTATAACATTATAATTTAGTAATAATGGATTAATACATTTAAAATTTTCTATCTCATCCAAAGATAAATTTAATAAAAAATTATTCATTTACATGATATCAAATTAATTTCTAAACCCAAAAAGTAATTTCCAATGTCTAAAATTATGAAGTGTCCCTTTAAATAGTTTTTTCTTCATTTTCTTCCTTCTCTTTAGATAAAAATAATAAATTAGAATTATAAAGTGTTTGGATGTATCGAAATCAATTTATATTATTTAAAAATATTTTATAATTTCAGGAATTCTAAATTTTTTTGGATTATCTTTGATATAATAATTTTTTGATTATTAAAACTAAAAAAATACCCCCTTTTGAAACTATAAACCCACCTCTCCCTACCTTTGGAAGAAAACTCCTACAAAACATTCCAAATCCGAATATCTAAAAAAAATTCATCTCTAAATCCCTTTATAATCATTTTTCACATTATAGATTAAGTAATATCCAATCATTGAAGGAGTTTAGTGTTATAGAAATGAAGCTTCACTAGGAAGAGGGAAATGTTTCATCAACCATTCGACATATTTTTCACTTATCTTTTTTATTTTATTATATATTAATTTCAAAAAAATAGTATAATATTAATTAAATATTTTTTTAATAATATATATAAAAAATTAACCTTCTGTAATGATTATATTTATGAGATATTTTATATCATAAATATTTTTCTCATCTTTTGACAGTGCCCTATTAATGGTTGGTTAATCATTCATAAGGACATTTCCAACTTTTTTCTCATCACAAACTTCATGGATGGATAGTATGAACTATATACTATATATAATTAATTTATTTCTTAATTTATTCCATAATAATTTATTTTAATTATGTTTAAATTTCCCTGGTTGAAAATATTGAAGTAAAAAAATGGGATATTTTAACGAAATTATTACATCAAAAATATAATTCCTAACATTATGTATTCCTAATATGAATCCAATAAATACAATGGATAAATTGGGGAATATGTGAATATAAATTCCCTCTAGTTTCATGTGTTCACATACATATGTTAGTTATATAGGATGTATAAATATGAAGATAAACATGGAGAGATTTACAGTAAAGAGATTCTAGAACCCAACTCCTCCTTTTTGGGTTACATTCACAATCACATTATTTTTGGCATGGAAATTCGAATAACTCCTTAAAAATTTATTTTAACAATTATTTAACTTTTCGGTTTGGGTAAATACATGTTACAATCTTGTTGAAATTATTAAATAGAAAATTTCAATGATTTTTCAAAATAAATTTTCCCCAAATACATTTCATGAAATCTATTTGAATTTCTTATTCTCCACTCAACAATATTGATGTTTTTTAGTGAAAATAACATTTTAATTTTTCATTATGGAACCCAAAAGGTTATTCATGAATTATACATCAAAAAACCTTTATAAAGATCATTATATTCCTTGATATTATTTCAGGACTACGATTTTTATATGTTATCTATCCAAGTGGAATGAATGATTATGAAATTTTTATGTTATTATGAGTGGGATATGAATAAAATACCGCTCCAATATATTTTTTAATTGTATATATCTCATGATATTAAGAGTTTTATATGGGAACACGATGCTATCTTTGTTCAAAATTAACATGTTTCAATTTATCCACACATGTTATGAATGAACACGATGCTATATTTATTCAAAATTCTGTCTTGTATTTGACCACTACGTTATGATCTTTCTTTGTTATACTTATTCCACATATCATGTATTTTAAATAATATTCCATAATATTATAATGTGGACCCAATTCTTGTTATATGATAATGATCATGCTCACCCATGTACTATTGATTAATGTCTCTTATTATTTCTTTGTTATCAATCATCTTACTAGTATTTTGGCTCACCACATTCCTTTATGAATAACATCATGTGATTACATGTATTATTGAGAAGATGATAGGTTTTAGGACGATAAATGATAAAGATTTAGATAATTTTTATGTTTTGTTATGTTCAAGTTATGGATGAAACTAATTTCCAAATGATACCAAACACGGTGATCATGGAATATATTATTATTTTTTTAGTTATCATAAAAATTATGTAGTATTCATTTTATAAAATATTAGGGTACAATAGATGATATTAGAGGAACTATTTAACTAATATTGGGATTATGATTTGAAAATATTAGAAAAAAATATTGATAAGTATATGTAAATATAATCACCATATATTTTGTAAAGTATGAGAATGTTTGTTTTAAGAGAAATTAAAACCATATCAAGATACTAAAAGTGGATAAAACTCTATAATATATGTATTTTTTAAACAAAAAATATATTAATCTAGATAATTTTTTTACATTTTTACAATGTCATGATATACAAGGGATCTCACTATGTAGAATCAACGTGTTTAACTATCTTGAAAAATATGATAAATAATTAATTACCATGTAAAATTATAAATATAATTATCCAAGTCTAGAATATGAATTGTTAATGAATCCTTGTAGCACCCTGTTATTTTTCAAAATATTTTTTTGAATTAAATTGTTATTTTTTATATTTTCCATTTCCAAAACACTAAAAATAATTTTTTATATGTTTAGATTTCATTAAATGAAACACCGATTTAATCGTGCACTATAAAAAATATAATTTTTTTCTTTCTCAATGATGAACACTTATATTAGTGTACGTTACATGAAAGACCGACTTTCCTCGATGGCTTGCGTAAATAAAAGACCTACTTTTTCTGAACAATGATATATTATTAAAAATATTATTATTCAATATAATTAGATATATTCAAGCTGTTAAGTTTGAAGTTATAAATAGGATAAACTAACTTATGATAATAAATGGTTTAATTAATTGGTTATAAACTAAATAGAAATAAATATAAAAACCAGTTGAATATAACGAGAATGTTTTTATAAGAACTACATTATTTCTCACAATATAATTATTCATATAATTTAAATAGATTCATATTGGTGAGTGATATTAATGAAATAGATATTTTACATATTCAATCAAATATATTTATATTCTTGTAATATATTTGAAATGAATATGATAAAAACCCTCAATATTACTCATAAAAGCTTTATTTTTATAAAATAAGTTCCACAAAATTTTAATGAAAAACCAGTTTTAAATATATATGTTGGAACATTTATAAATTTCATATTTCAATGTATACTATATTTTTTAAATGTAAATTTAAAAATTATTTTTTGGTGATTTTTTTTTACTTTTCTGTGATGTTAGATTTTTAATAAAGTGTAAAAATTGTAAATTTAAATTCCAAACATAATTTTTATTATAATATATTTATAATGTCAAATTGTAATTTTAATGGGTTTTGATGATTAATTTTTTTAAATTATACATAAATTAATCCAATTTATGACATTGGGAGAAATGTCACTTTGAAATTAGATATAACTACCAAAAAACTTTTGAGCATTTTTACTTTAAAAGCTATCATTTTCATCAGGCCTATGGAATAAATTTATTAATAATTTCTTCCATTTTTGCAAGGAAATTTAGAAAAATGGATTTTATTTTAGGAATAATAATAATTTATAATTTATAATAAGGCTAAAATATTTTTAATAAAAAATTATTTGTGAATTTAATTAAACTTTATTACAACGATTAAGAGAAAAACTGATATAACAAGGGACTAAATCTAAATATTAAAAAAACTGACCTAGAAACATGTAAAAATGAACTTTTATATACTTATTTAGACCTAATACTCCATTTTATATAACTTGGACCATTATTGGTACCACATTTCATTGGAATTACATTATTTGAATTCCCAATTTTAAAAGTTTCAGGAATGGCACTCCTTTTAAACTATAAAAATGCACTCACCCCTCCTACTTATTCACACCTCTCTATACCGTTGGATAAAAAATATACTAAAATAATTTCAAAAAATTCCTATATTCCTCCATGAATCATCACATTTGTCATTATTCCAACCAAGGACTCCCTTTGTTTTTAGAAAAATGAGTTACCCAAAGAATATGTAACATCCTTCCTCAAGCTGTGTTCTTTTATTTTTATTCACCACTACCTCAATTATTCTTATTTCAGTATTATATAAAAATAGAATTATCCTAAATATACTTATATGAATATATTATAATGGTTATACCTTCAGTTACACACACTTCCATATATTGATTAATGAACATACCATTCTTTTATACGGTGAACTACCACCTCACGAAATTATTTTGTTTATTTTTACTTTACCACATATAAAGGGTGGTAATTATGATAAAAAATATATTTTTAGATTTTTCATATGATATTTATGATTTATTTATTCTAATTTTATTATTATATACCCCATATATTCATTCTCTTTAATTTGTGTAAGTGTGATAATTTCTTTTGGGGAAGTGTGGATTACTTCCTCCTCAAAGAGATGTGATTCATTAACACATTAGATAACAGAAATTAAGGAATAATTTAGTGAAAATATGTGATGTATATGAAATAATAATAATGTTTTTATTATAATATATAGCTATATAAATATATGTTATTTACTTTTTTAGTTTCAGTACGATAATAAAATGAAAACAATATTGATGATTGGGTATGACCGTACAATCTCAATGAACGATGTCATAAATTTCTTAATTATATATAATATAGAAAATTTTAGTATAAACTTACTAAACATAAATGATAGTTATATCTTTTATTACATTACTTAAATCATAATATAAGTATATTGAAAAAAATGTAATAAATTATGGTACAAGAAAAAACAAAGCAGATAATACCTGAAACGTAACCTTAACATCGAAGTGGTAATAAGGGGGTGATATAAAGACATATGCGGTATTAGGTAAAATTATATTGTTATTTTATATATTTATTATAAATATATATTTTTTATAAATGAGTTATAATGAGTACAAAGATAGTCAATACATAAGGTAAGGGAATTTATCAGACTTTTTTATTTTTATAAGATACATGCCACATTCACCACCAACATTCATTTGTGTGGTGTGTATACTAAACATGTATGAATAAAATTATTATTATTATTAAATTTATTTTTATTTTAATATCCATTTTATGATATTTATTTCATGGGTTTTTTGTTTCAAAAGTTACCAAATTGGTAATGTAATTTTGTCTCAATTTTCATTCTTTGAGACACATGTCGTGTCATTCACCTATATTTCTCTATGCGATGTATACACATAATTTGACATATTAAATCATTAATATATTTATTTTAATGATATTTAATTCTTTGTGTAATTTTATTCTTTTGGTTATTATTTAATGTTACCAAAGCAAAATAGTTTATAGCTTTAGTCTCACAGTTTATTAAGGTTGTTTATGACTATGTTTCCATTGAGGAAGTATTATGATCCATATCTAAATATCTATCATGCTATTTATTTCAATTTTTAAATTAATTTTATATCAATGTTATGGTACATTTCTTCCACTCTTTCATACTTAAGATGATTATGATTTTTTTTAGGAAAATCCGACTTCATTTCTCCTTTTGGATGGAAATCTATGTTCTTTAAAAACTAGGTTTTATAAAACTTTTCTAAAGTGTTTTAATATTACCATATGATGTTTAAATGACCTAATTATTAGGATTTATATTTTACAAAAATATTTAAAAATGAATTTAATTTTCCTTTTCCAATTAAGAATAATTTTTAATTTTCTAAGGTACGAAAGGAATGTTCGACATGTATGGACTTACCCACCATCATGACAATAATTTTTAGTAATATTAATATATAAATTAACAAGGTTATATTTAATGATTTTATTTAATAATATTATATAAATATGTGTAATTTAAATTGTATTTCCTAGAAAATGTATTTTAATAAATGACTTATGTTCAAAAAAAAATTAATTGAATTTCACATATTATTTTAGGTACTTTAATAGATTATTTTCAAATTAATTTAATTAATTGGTTTCAATATTTAATTATATGTTTTGAAATAATTTTAAATGAAAAAGTATTTCAAAATGATTTCAAGAATCATTTAAAAGCATTAAATGAAAACTATTTCAAAAATATTTTTATGATTCTTTATAAGTTTTGAAGGTTATTTTCAAGGGAAAATGTTTTTCAAAATATTTTGTGTTTTAAAAATAATATCTCAAATAATAAAATAAATTTTAATCAAAAAAACATTTTAAATTAAATTAAAAATATTTTATTATTAGAAAAATATTTTCGATCTCGTTTTATGAAAATGGATTTTCAAAGATAGGTTTCTTTCCTTAAGAAATGTTCCATGTGATCATTAAAAATCATTCTCCATAATAGAGGAAAATATTAGTGATAGTTAATTATTTACTAGGATATGATCCAATAATATAATTCATATTCTTTTGTGGATGATTTCTATTTTTATGGAATTATTTTTATGACATCTGTTCCACTTGCACTGATTATATGATTTTGAATCTTGTTTTATTTCACAGGTTATGCTATGAAAAAATGTTTATGAAACTTTTATCATTTATATTTGTTATGATATAACAATGTTTTTATGATACACATTTCATTTCTTTGGATATTATATGATACTTCTGAAACAGGTCCCTTTTTATAATGATATGATGAACATTTCATTATCTTGTGGCACATGTATGGATGGTTTAATTATGTGATGGGTGGGACCCATATCTCCATATACAATTTTTTTTAAATATTAAATATAATGAGAAGATTTTGTAAATCATGTCGATGGGATTGATCCACTATGAGAATATGGGGACACTTGATACCTTACATAAAAAGGGATATGACTGGGGGTGATGGTGTGTCCCTCTAATTTTGTGTAGTCACCATGATGATAGAAGATGTGGAAACTCAATCCACAATAAAAAGATATGTAAACATGAACCAGTATGATATGATGGTAAAATCTGGTCCACTATGAGATGATGGGAATCCTAACCCCTCATAATTAAAGGATTGTGATTAGGGATGGTGGTGGCACCGCCCCATAGGTGTAATCCCCTTGATGTTCCCTTATTATATGTATCAATGTGACATTTCTTATAGGTATTGATATTTCATGTTTATGTGTATAATAAAATATCAATTCATACTTATGTGTTATGATTTCATGGATTATTCTCTTGATTTATTTATGATTCATGCCTTATAAACAACTAACCTTTATTCCATGATTCACAGTTTTGATATACATGGTATTATTTTCTAATGGTATTTGCATGTTTTCATACCCTTATACTCATATTTATAATTACATATCTCCCTTGATAACCCTTACAGAGAATCCAATCTCACCCCTTTTTTCTGTTTCATTACCAAGGTTTTGAAAATACATTTTATGAAAGATATGTCTAAGAGGGGTGCTAGTATTTGAGAAACTAGTTAGAGATAATGTAAATTTTTTTTGTACTAGTGTTTAAATTTACATGTTTCTAATTTCACTAAACTAATATGGTATTTGGATATCTATCTGTGTAATTTATTAAATATTATGAAAAACAATTGAAAAGTTATGAATGGGTTGTTAGTGTTTGTATCAGATCAAAGGAGAGGTCAAATTTTAGAAACTAATATGACAAAATCTTAGTGATGTATCCTGTAATATTTCTAATTATATGTCTAGGGATTTCACTAATGAAATGTGTTTGGGTAATGAAACGTGTAGGGAAATTTCATGAAATATTTGTAATGGATAGAGAAAGTGGTTTCCTTTAAATACATCCATGTATGGATACTAGATGTGGATGTGGATCTAGAACTTATGTACCTATGAGTAACAACTTTAACAATGTGTGTTAGGCCTTACTGAAGAATATACCACTAGAGGATAGTGAGCATTACGAAAAACCTGGTTTTACACTTCGAGAGGATATTCTATGGGAATTTAGAAACTCTTTACAAACCATCACGATGGATAATAAAATAGTTTTCTATGAATAAACAAGTATAAACTTAATGTGTCATAGATTAAAAAATTATATTTCATTATTTATACATCCTATATGCAAATTTGAATGATTATGTGGTTTTCAACTATTATAAGTGTTTCTCACCAAATGCATTTTGGTTTAAGTATATTGTGGGAACTAGAAAGAATAGGGTTAGTATTGAATGTTTCCGATGAGGAAATTAATAGCTTGATTAAAATATATTTCCTAAGTGGAAATCTTATGAATATAATTTGGAAGGTTTAGGAGAATTGTTTATAATTATTTTAATAAAGAGATTGTAAATGAAATATAAATGGTATGAGCTATTCTTCAATTATTTTTTATATTAATATCAAGAATCATGATTAGATTGACATTTAGGAACCTTTAGACATGATTAATTTTTCATATTCTATGAAATATGTATTAATGAATATGTCGATGAAGCCTATGTAATAGTTTATGAATAAAGGTTGATGAATGTTGTATTTATGTTTTGAAATTAAATTTTTATGTTACACGTGTCATCAAATATATAATCATTTTCTGTATATGTTTTCATTAAATATATATTGAATGGTGACGATGATAATTAAAAGTAATTTTATAGAAAGGTGAAATTTTGATTTATATAAGGAAACCATTAATGTGTTGAAGATATATAGACAATTCTATGTATCTTAGATAATTATAGGATTATTTTGAGGAAATTAAATTGTATAGAATAAATATACTTTGAACCAATTAATTATTTGTTTAAAAATTTATTTATTTCACCATGGTTGAATTTTTCAACATCTTGTATTTTAGAAATATATCCAGTAATCATTGGAATAAAAAATAATTAGTGTTTTCTAAAATGATTTATTATAATTTGTGTTATTACTATGATTAAAGAGAATATATGATGATGGTATTCACATTTTGGTAATGTGACAACCAATAGATAATTTTTAATATATGTTGTAACAACTATAAAGATAATTTTATGACCTTATTTCTAAAATGTCATATTTTCATCTTTCAAAATGGTTTTATAGGTAGTGATATTTGGAAAGTTTATGTTAAACTTTAAAGGAATTTTGTAAAATTAATGTATTATCTCACCTTATGAGGATTCCGGTATATTGGAAAACCTAATATTACTAATTATTTTATGGTAGATGAATATGGATGGGATGAATTATCAAGGATATCATGATCTATTAAGGCTTCATAAATGAAAAATTCACCTTCATTTCATGGCAGGAGAGATAAATTAGAAGTCGATCAAGGCACAACTAAGGGTAATATTTTCCTGAAATAATGTAAGTATATATTTTCGTTAAAATTCATCAACTTTAGGAAAAATGATATTTAAATAAAAAATGTTTTCCTATTACCTTATTTTTTGATGAATCAAATGGCCCCTTATCTTACATGTGTTATCTTATGTGGAAACCCAGTTATATGTTACTTTGGGAAACCTATATGTTTCCAACATTCCCTTTTTAAAGGATGTATTAGTATTATTTTTTAAGATGTGTGTTTGTATGAATGTAACTATCATGTATAAAACATTGATAACTGAGAAAAAAATTAATGGTGAAATTCATTTTAAGGGGGGTACAATATACAACACAATGCTTTTTTGAAATGTTGTTTTCAAATTAATTTATTATTTTTCATATTTTTCATTTCGTGCAACACTAAAAATAGTTTTTTAAAAGTTTTATTTGAATTATGTAAAAAATATAGTTAATAATTCACTACACACAACATAAAGTTTATCTTTCTCTAAAAGGAAAACCAAGGATATCATATGTTACATGAAAGAATGCGTTTCCTCAATGTCTTACGTAACACGGAAGACCGTATTTTACCAAAGAATGATATATTATTAAAGATATTATTATTTAATATAATAAGATATAACCAAGCCATTATTTTGGAGGTTATGAATAGTATTATCTAACATATAAAAATACATGGTCTAATCTATTGGTTACAAATTAATTAGAAATGAATATAAGAACCAATTGAATTTAAATAGAATGTTTTTATAAAAAAACTGTTATGATCACAAATTAATTATCCAAATAATTTAAATTAACTTATATTTATGATTGATAATTATGAAATAAATATTTTATGTATTAAATTATTTATTTTTTATATTCATCAAAAATATTTTATAATCTCAATATAAGAACAATACCAATGTTACAGATATTGATCTATATTTTTATAAAATCAATTTTAATGCCTTTTAATAGAGAACCTAAATTAAATCTAAAATTTTGATCTTTTCAAAATAATATATGTGAAAATAAATATTATTATTTACTAAGACATAAAAAATAGTTTATAGTGAATTTATGGTATTATTCATTGATGTTTAAATTCTGATGAATAGTGAAAAATAATAATATTAATTTCAACACTTCATTTTGATCTAATTTATTTATAATGTAAAATTATATTTATAATTTGTTTTAAAATATAATTATACCAATTCTACATAAACAAATATAATTTAGGTCATTAGGATAATTTTCACTTTGAAATTATGTATAAAACATAGAAATCTTTTAAATATTTTTACTACAAAAACCCTCTATATCATCCCGCATATGAGATTAATTTCTTCCTCTTATGTAAATGAAATATGAAAAAATGATTTCTATATTGGGAATAATTGTAATTTTTAATTAATAATAAGGGTAAGTTATTTTTTTACAATAAATATAAGAGAATATAATTATAATTAATTGTAATGATTAAGAGGAAGATTAGATTAATGAATGAATGAACCTTAATATTAAAGGCCAAAATTACCTATAAACATGTAAAAATCCATTTTATAGAAATATATAGAACCTATACTATATTTTATATACTTTTTACCTTTATTGGATACACTTTTTTTTGGAAAATATTTGGTGGAATTCTTTCTTAAAAAATGTTCAAGAATGCCACTCCTTCTCCACTGGAAAAAGGAACTCATCCATCCAACTTATTCACACATCTCAATACCATTGTATCACAAAAAAATTGCAACAATATGCTCCGAAAATCATTAATATAAATCATTAATCATCCCTTTGGATATAAATCTAACCATGGACTCCCTTTTGTGAAATGAAAAAGGAGTGACCCAAAGAAATGATAACATCCTTCCTCAAGCACCATTCTTTTCTTTTATTTCTCCACCACCTCAATTATTATTTATTCCATACATATATAAAAAAAAAGTTATAAATAATATAAATATATGTTTCTATTCTTTGTTTTAGACCATCACTTACACACACATCCATCAAATTTGCAGAGAACTTATCGTTATTTTGTATGATGAACTACCACTTCACGAAATGATGTTTTTCATTTTTACATTACAACCAATTATTGGTTGGAATTAAAATGTAAAATATATTTTTATATATTATTTATGATATTTAAGATTAATTCATATTTCAGTAATTACTATATAAAATATTATTTCATACTTTCTATTTTGTGTATGTATGGTAATTTCATTTGGGGAATTGTGGATTACAACCTCCTCAAAGCGGACTGATTCGTTAACGCAACATATAGAATTTATTAAAGATTAATAGGTGAATTTATATTATATATATTAGATAATATTTATAAATTATTTATAATATATGTAAATATATTTCATTTACATTAATATTTTTTATAAAATAATAATATTGAAATAGCGTTCATTCGTACGAAATATCGACCATCTCCACGAACATGGTATTCCATATCAAAATTCTATATTATATAAATTAATATAATAATAAAATATTTATTATAAATTATATTTTTATTATTCATTACATTTTATAAACAATGATATTAGTATGACAACAAAATATGTAACAATTTAAGGCACATGTGAAAAATGAAAGATAAAATTACCCAAAGCATAACCCTAACATTGAAGTGGTGAAAATAGGGTTATATAATCCATATAAAGTATTTTATATATAAACATGGTTATATGGTATATTTATAATAATATTAAATTTATTATAGAAGCGGTTTTAAGGATTATAATTAGAGTTAAGAGATAAGGTAAGGGAATTTCATCTCACTTTTTATTTCCATAAAATAAATGCCTTATTAACCACTATTTTTGTTTTTATATTGTATATACATCACATGGATGTTTTATATTATTATTATTATTAATTTTATGGGTATTTATAAATCAATTTGATCATATTTATTTTTCAAGGTTTATTTTTCAAAACGAAAGAAATCACTAAAGTAATTTTTTTCTCAATTTTCCTTCTTTGAGACACATGCTATGTTACGCACCTACACTTTTCAATGAGGTTTATATAATAAAATTTACATTTTATATAATTAATATCCTTATTTTTTATATTTATTTGTTTTTCTATTCATATTCTTTCTATTATTATTAATCATTTCCAAAGTGGTTACAATTTTTAGAATTAATCTTATCTTTTATCAATATTTTTTGTGATTATGAATCCATTGATGAAATCATATGATCCAACTCTCAAGAACACACACGAAATTTTATAACCTAGGTATATGACTGCCATATCTATGTAATGGTACAATTTTTCAACCCTTTTTTAATTAAGATAATTTAGAAAATGTTTTTATAAAAGTACAACTTAATTTATCATTTCATTCAGAAATATATATTATTTAAAAATCATGTTTTGTAATAATGGTTTAAATTTTTTTTAATATTACCATATGAGGTTTAAATGAAATTTTTTCCTGCGTTTTACTTTTTTAAAAAATAGTTTTAAGAAATTATATTCTCTTCATTTTTAGTTCATTACTCTTTGATAAACATTTAATGTAAAATGAAATGTTTATCATGTATGGGATTACCCAAAATCTTGACAATAATTCAGTTTAAGATTCATTTATAAGCTTAATGATTTATTTTTAAATACAATTATTGCCTAATATTCAAAACAATTGTCGAATTTAATGTGGTTTTCAAATAGAGTGATTTTTAAAAATTATTTTTGTTCAAAAAGTGTTTTAAATGATTCTCAAACATCCATTAAATTTTTTAAATAGTTTTTTTAAAAGAAACTATTTTCAATGATTTCAATATTTCGTTCTATGTTCTCAATTAAATTTCAATGAAAAGGTGTTAAAATGGATTCAAGCTTCTTTAATATGTTTTGGAAAAAAATAAAAATGATTGGAAGATTATTTATAGGGTTTCAAGGTTATTTTCAAGGAAAAATGGGTTACAAGAGGTTTTATGTTTTAAAAATCATAACTCAATTAATAAACAATATTTTCCTCAATAATTGTTTTTAAATGAAATGGTAAATAAATATTTATAAGGAAATAATTTTTTAAATGGTTTTATGAAAAGGGATTTTCAATGAAAGTTTATTTTTATAAGTAATGATTCATATGGTCTTTCACAATCCTTTTACATATAAGATGAAATAAATTATGATTGTTTATTTTTTTAATTATATAGGAATGAATAATATGATTCATATTCTTTCTTGAAGGGTTTATGTTTTTACAAAATGATGTTTCTGACACCCTTTCCTCTTCATTGGTTTAAATTATCTTGAATCCCATTTATATTAATGTGTTATGATTTTATGAAATGATAATGAAACTTGTCTATTTTATATGGGTTATGATGTTATAAAATGTTTATTATAACCAATTCATTTCAAGGGTTATTATATGATGTTTATGAAATACATCTCTTTTTATGGGGTTTTATATGATTAATGATTTATTATCTCATGAAACATGTTTTTTATAGTATAATTATATGTTGTGTAGGAACAATATCTCCCTGAAATTCAATGGTTAATGACTTATATCTCATTAGATATTGATGATAATCAAGTCGATAGGGTTTACCCACTATATAAATATTGGGAAAACTAATCCCTTACAATTAAAGGACTGTGACTGAAGATGGTGATATGTCATGCCAATTAGGTGTAGTCACTATGAAGATGAAATATGGGGAAACTTGATGCCCTAAAAAATATTACTCTGATTGGGGATGGTTTTGTGTAATTCTAAGTAGGTTTAGTCCCCATGAAGCTCCTTGATAAGATCTAAAACTGTATCTTGACTTGTTAGGAATGATATTACTATTTATGTGTATGAAAAAATTTCATGTCTAGCTCCTGTGTTTTTCTCTCATTGATTTTGTTCTTGATTTACTTATGATTCATTCCTTGTGATCTACTAACATTTATTCAATGATTCATGTTTATTATAATAATTTCATGATATTCTTATGTTATGATCATGTTATTGTACCCTTATACTCATGTTTTTTACATATCTCTATTTTTTACTCTTATCAAGAATATGAGAACACCACTTAGTATGTTTTCTTCCAATGGTTAGGAATATATATTTTGTTTATAATTTTTATAATTGGGTTTATAGTTAAGGATAACCTAGTGGGAGATAATGTAGCACACTCATATACCATTGTTCATAATCCCATATTTCTAATGGACCTAAAATATTATGTTCATTGGGCATCTATTTATGTAATGTTTTATGTATTGTAAAAAATAAAGTAATTTATATGTACATTAATGCGTGGATGTTATATTCCTTGATTTAATTTACAAACACATTAATCAAATATATAGGAGAGATAACAAATTAATGGGTGATCTCAATTTCCTTGTAAGGCTTACATATAATAGAATCTATCATTATTAAATAACACATAATAAACATGGAAATGTGTAAAATATAAATTAATTCCATTAAATAAACACTTGAGATCAATTAGAGTCATGGATAATATCAATATATAATGTAAACTAAATTCAAAATAAATTAAATACATGTTTATTTACATTCACAGTCATGTCCCTTCAACTAAAAAATTATAAATCTTGCCTTAATATACTTTCAACCAATAAATTATAATTCCATCATGGACCCTCTACCATTAGTTATCATTTTATAGGTTAGAATACACTAAATACCAAACTATTTTGACAAGATATTTTTTAGTTATCCTATACATTATGCTAATATTTTTTTCTTGATAAAAATCGATGCATCGAGAGGCTATCTATAACTAATACCCACATATGATATATATTTCATATGCATTAATAATATATTAAATGATTAAAAATCATTACTAAAATAAATTATATGTAAAATATTATCCATATTGAATAAAGGTTATGCATCATTAACAAATTATCACCATAAATAATTTATATAATAAATAAAGATGTTATCATTTGACCATATCACCAGCAACATCAATCGGTGTTATCATAATTAAAAAAAATTTAAAGACTAGTGATACATTTCTTGAGGAAAATAATCTTTCCACCTTGATATCACTTATTAAAATCTAAGAATCAAATAATCATTAAAATGTTATCTTTGAATTGATAATTGGAAACTTTTTATGGAATCATCAAATCATTGAGAGATTATGACAATGGTAAATTCTATTCATGATGAGTACGTTAAAATAATAATTCTTGTAACATTATCAGTAAATAGTAAAATAGTAATCCATTCTGAAAATCAAAAGAATAATACATTGAAATTTTTTTTATAGAAGTTTAATCATGTTTTCAAATGACTTTAAGAATAATATTATAATTTTAAAAACATTGTTGATAACATTTTAATGAAAATATGGACATTTGAGAATAATAATGATGGTCGACTAAAAATCATTTTTGGCTTTAATTAATAAAATTATTTAGTTTATTGAGTTCATTCATAGATGAAAATTAAAGGTATAGATGTATTCTATATTAATAAGTAGTGGAGAAGATAAATTAATTACATTTATCAAAAAAATTATCATATGATTTCCATCACTGGGTATGAGAAAATAAAAAAGCCTAAAATAAAATGAGATTGTAAAAATAATCACATACAATTATTAGAACATTAACAGAAAAAAATAAAATGAATGGATTTTCTCTACTAAATGTAAATAAACAAAAAATGAGTGGAAAAAAATCAATTATTGTTACAGATATAATATTATAATATCAAATATAATGAATAAGTAATGTCACCCAATGAAATGAAATATAGTTATAAAATCCCTTACCTTATGTTTGACTTTCCTAATAATTTATGTTAACCAACTATAATATAAATTTATATTTAGTATAATTATATCATATATTCATTTATATTATTATAAAATCATATACTATCCAATAGAAAAATTTAAAACATTCTCAATAATATTTATTCATTTAAACCACCATTTATGGGTATTAACTATTTTTTTCAAGATAACCTCGGTTCAACAGTTCAAGTAAATATACATTGATCATCATTACATAATCCCTATGATTTTAACAATGACAAAAATATCATATTTATTTATTATATAAAAATTTATATTCACCCATTGATTGTGTAGATATAAAAACTAATTATACCGTTCACGGAGACGGTATGGCTTACATACACATAAACACTGGTTTCACTTTTAAATGGATGGAATGAATGAAAATTGATTAATAAATCTCATTTAGAAATAATAATTATTTCATACATATCAAATATACTAATTAAATATAACTTCAATATCATTCATGTAAATCAAAAATGAAAAGGCGATCACATCACCTCCTAGAGGTGGTCGTCGAAACGTAACCATGATAGACATTATTGTTTTCCAATGGATTGAAATGTTTGAAGGTAGAAATGATATTATAACTATTCAAGAATAATTATTTCATAAATATTGTTTATTAACATTAAACCCATCCAATTAATAATATATTTATTTTTGAAATGTAAAATATAATTTTATCGCTACATGGAGGTGGTAGTGCACACATATGCATGAGTGATTCATTTACATCCATTTTAATAGAAAAAAGGTGAATAATTATGGATCCATAATAGTAAATTTTTATTTTGATGAAGTGAATTATTTAATTATTTTTTGATTATTTACACAAATATATAGGAGTATAGGGGAGAAATAAATTTAAAGTACTCAGGTATGATTATTATATCTTCTTGATATACATCATTTAAATCGCATTATAATGACACATATAATTTACTTCTAATTGGAAAATAAAATCTAATTAAAAAATAAAAATTTTTATATACAGTACAACATGGTATTTTTGAGGTATATATGAAAATGTTTTGAAAATAAGGGGTGAGATTAGGTACCCTTTTATAAGAGATGGGTGGTTCATTTTCAAATTTTAAAAAGTATTAAATTAAAATAAATTAATTTTATCTAAAAAATGGATCCCAATTGATATAATTAAAATTTAATATGTGGATTAATATAAATAAACTAATTAAATAATTTTTTTTGACATTTTTTAATGTTTACACTCTTAACATGTCAGTTTTTCACCATTTTTACCATTTTTATAATTATTATGATATCAAGGTTATTTAATATTTTGGGGTAAAAAAAGATATCATAAATGGGAATGTGAAAAATATATGAACCATGTTTTATATTTTAGACCATATACCATTTAATTCTACAATTATATGAATTATATGTATTTTTATTAATTCAATAAAATATTTTTTACAACAAAAATCTTTAATGGTATTTTTTGGAAATATATGAAATATTATAGAATAATATTTGTCTAAATCATGTAAAAGTGTTCAAAATTAAATTAAATAAATATAATGTAGTATTTATCATTTTATAATAATTATATAACATTAAAATTAGTTTATATATCATTTTAATCCTTATCATTAGGTTTAACATGTTGGTTAAACAATATTAACCTTAACTATTTTAGTTAATTTTTCAATATTAATGCTATATAATATTATATATAAGTTTAAAATTGGATAATAAATGGAAAAGGGGTGAAATATTCAGTTATATATCATCATATATTTACCTTTATTATATTTTTATGATTTTTAAAAATTTCAAAAAAATATATTCCACATAAAATTATATTAATTTCATTTTAATAACTGGTCATGTAATTTGACAATGAAAAATTCATGACACAAATAAAATTTTAATATAATATTATAAATTATATTTAATTATATTTAATTATATTTTTTTTGAATCATTAGTAGAAAAAGAATTTAAATTTTTAGTTTTAAAAGCATTTACTTGATATTTTTACTCCTAACACAAGAACTTTGTTGGCGTTCCATAAACATTTAAGGTAATTATTTCATCAAATAAATATAAAACTCTATTAAAAATATAATGATGAAAATTAGTACTTTATATAAATATTTATAACTAGAAATAAGTTCTTTTAAACCTATAAAAAATTATTATAGATATTAAATTTAAGAGGGTGATATTTTATACTTTATATTTAAATACAATAAAATAAATGTAATAATAAAATTAAAGTGAAAATTAATTTTCCAATATTATATTTTTGTATTATTATTGATTAAATATACTTATAAAATTAAAAATAACAACGTGTTGGGTTGAATTTTTGACCTCATACCATTGTTTTATCTCGACTAAACCAATTTTAACCATAACAACATGACAAATGTTTACCAATATTATTATTAATTTAGAGAAAAAAGAGATATATTTTTCAAATATTTAAAACATGATTAAAAATATGAAAACTATTTTTATGATTTAATTCCAATATGTGGAAGATATAAATTCTATCATAAATATGAAAGTCCTAAAAAAAGTTTAAAGAAAAATTATTTTAAACAAAGAAAATTAGTTATATATTAATCATAAATATTAATCATTAAAAAGGGAAATAATAATATTATTATAAAAAATGGATCTTACTTAACATAAATTCAAAATCCAATGCATTATTGTGTTTTTAAATTACATTATTTAATTATAAAATTTTATAATTTTTTTGTTATAACTATTTACTACAGAATTTTTTTTCCAGAAAAATCCGAAAAAAATCACCCGAAGATAATGTTCATATGATAATTTGAAAAATTAAATTTCTTTTTTCAAAATAAATTTTTACATTTCTAATAAAATCATAATTATTTCCATAGAAAAATTCAACCAAATCATTTTTTTATAAAATTCATTTTAGAAGCATAAAATAAATGTACCAACAAAACAGAATGCTCATTTTCTAATAACTATTCAATGCATTTTTATTTTGTAAGATCATTATAAATATATAAATGTGGTTACTCATATTTATAAACACTGATTAAATATTTTGGTGATATATATCATGTTAAATAATAATATTTTAATAGTATATCAAAGTGTTCACAATTCATAGTCTTCCATGTTATGAGAGCTTTTGAGCATGGTATTCTAATTTTTTTTGGTGTTAAATCGTATACCATTAAATCAATTTCACCATTATAATTCTATCCTACTCATAAAAGGATCAATATTTTGAAATTTCTTTATTGAGACACCATTTCATTAAGATGAATAATAAAACTTATTTTAAAAATGGGAAGAGAGAAGGATAAAACATACCTACAATAATATCCTAATTGGATTCCCATATTAGTAGAACATTTGTTGGAAGATAAAATATAGACATGGAGGAGAAATATATTATCTAGGGACTATTAATTTTTTAGGTTTCAGGCTCAGTGGAAGCACATTGATTTGTGTACCCAACATTAATTTTATCATTAACAACGATCAATACAAGATCCATCATGATGATAAAACTCCAGATCTTCAGAATAGAAAGAAGAACAAAAAGGAAAGAGGGATGTCTTGAAACCAAAGAGAGGATCATCATTTGTTGGTTATAATTAATTTTATCAAATGAAATGAATTACCTTGATGTAATTCTCATTCTTTTGATGTTTCTGATCATGATTCAATGTGATCATTCATTACTCTATTAAAGCCACTTGTAGATTTACTCAAGAAGTGATCCAAACATGATCCAAATATATCTAGATGTCATCAAATGGATCTATATGTACTAGCACAGAATATCCTTCTCTTTTGATTTCTTCTTTCGATCGCCTTTAAAGCTGCTTCCAAAGTTCTCTCTTTATCTGATGGAGGAGGATCTCTCTCATAACTTGAGATCATTCATGGAGGAAAGTAATTCCTTAGTGGCATGAGATATTTTTCAAGATCTATTTTTCACAACCACAAGGAATGGATAGGTCTGATAAGAATAATGTAATTTGGATTTTTATTACATAGAATAACAAAATGAGTTAATTATACAAATACATTTATTTATTTCTTTTAATTCTTAGCAATACCCCATGTCTAATAATAACATTTGACTATTATTATCAACTGACATTCACCCAGAAAATTACACATATTATTATTTAATTAAATAAAGAATATTATTTCTCATAAATCCCTAGAAAACTCTATTGTGGGTATGTATAAATATACAAGGTGTGTACTCTTGTTTTTTAGTTTTCTTTATTTCCTCCACCACATTATTAGACCATAAATAATGACTATTTATATATTAATTAAATATCACTGCATTACTCACTAATAAATACATTATTTATCCAATAATATATTCTCTCGAGTAAATAGATTCAAAATAAATGTGATCAAGTATCCTTGAATAATTATTAATCCCCAATTGGGAATAATCTTTATTCAACATGTTAAATTAATATTTAATTGAGATACTTAGACACACTTAGTGTGTTACACTCTAGGGATCCTTCTCAGTGGTGTTTGGTAGAGCCTTCTTAAAGTACCAGTTTAGGATTTAGAAACATGCCAAGGTACCCAAGGAAAAAATATGTTAACACACTGTAATGATGTTTCACCACTTACAAACTGCTTAACGTGTAATATAATCTCTTTGTCTCGATATCACTAATTAAGTGGGTTTCATGCTAGTGCCATCAACCAATGTGATTGATTATTCTTTCATAGAATTCATGGAATTTAACTCACCCATTACACCCTATGGGAATCGATTTATTTATGCTATATAAATTCCATCAAAGGACTTGAGATATAAAATTCAGTTATAGAACAGAAGGGAATAATCCTTTCTAACATTATCTATTAATATAGTATTAGTCGTGACACACCCAACATATCCTGCATTCCTATGAACAGTTTTTCGTCACTATTTTCGTCAATACATATAAGTGAACATGTTTTAATACACATTAATAATAATCTTAAAGTCTAAGGACCAATACCCACATCTGTATAAAATAAAATCCAATGTAAATATGAAATGTGGTTTTCCTAATCGAAGGTATTGTTTTCATAATATCCATCATGATATTACCAAGGGAAGACACCATGATAAGGTTCCTCAATGTTTAGTGAGTCCTCACCCTTAATATCATGTATTATTTTTTTCAAAAAATAAAATCATCTGGCCATAGAATATACATTCAAGAATCGTGTTGTGGAACTTCTGTTTTCTCATCATAGCTGGGATCTGTTATGAACCTTTATTGAAACATCTATCCTCATGACATTGTAACATTAATTTTCATGCAGACAAACAACAAAGATTGTATAAGCTATTTATTAATATTCACATCAATTAATACATGTTTATCATTAAGTAAAAAGTAGTTGGTTCTATTGCACCAACTCCAACAGCCTCCCACTTGGAATAGAGACAACTTCAAACAACCTTTAAACTATTTTCTCTCATATGATATTCATGATTCTACTAAGATAGGATTTTAATAATGGGGTCTACCAAATTATCTTTTGCGGAAACTCTTCTCACTGCAATATCACAACTTTTATAGAAATCCATCAAGAGGTGACACTTCTAGAGAATGTTCATTATCTATTGATGTGACCTTTTTTGTTTTGAAAGAGCCACCATTACAGTATTCTCACAATACAATGTAATATGATATTTACTGCTAGGTACCACATCATTCTCATAGAAAATATTCTGAATGTAGATGGATTCCTTAGGTTCAATATAAGCCGTAATATATTCAGACTCTACTTTAGAATCGGTAAACACTGACTTCTTTGAAAACATCCAGCTCACAGCTCCTCCATTGAGAGAGATAACGTATCCATAATGTGAATTCAGATCATTACAATCTATCTGAAAACTTCCATCAACATACCCTCTAATGAAATGTTCCATGTCTCCTCTATACACCAAGAACATGTCCTTTGTTCTTCACAGAAACTTAAGGATAGTCTTAATAGATTTCCAATGTTGTTCGCCAAGATCAGCTTGATATCTGCCTACCATGATCAGTGCATAAGAAACATCATGCACGATACATAACATGTAATACATGATTAATCCTATAGCCGAACTGTATGGTATCTTACTCATTATTTCTTCCACCTATTGTGTTTGAGGACACATTCTCATAGAAAGATGTAGGCCATGTGACACTTTAACCAGTACCCTCATTGATTTTTCTATAAATAATATCTTTTGTATCGAGTAAATGTATGTACCCTAACTTAGTCCAATAAACCTATTTGATCTATCATGAATGATCTGGATCCCTTGAATATAGGTTGATTCACCAAATTCCTTCATGGAGGAACACTTGTTCAACTAGTCCTTAACTGACTGTAAGACTGGTATATCATTTACAATATGTAATATATCATCAAAATATACTACTAGGTTAATGATGGAATTCCCATTAAACCTATAATAAACACATTGATCATATTCGTTCTTAATGATACAAATTTCTTTATGGCTTTAACAAATCGAATATTCCATCACCAGGATTATTTCTTTAATCCATAATTTGATTTCCGCAACTTGAAAACCTGTTTGACTTCACATGGTGTCACAAAACCTTCAGGTTGTGTTATATAGACTCTTTCAAAAGGTTCCCATTAAGGAATTCTATTTTTTCATCCATTTTCAAAATCTCATAGTAATGGTAAGCTTCTATGGAATGAATGCTTCTTATGTATTTAAATGTGGAAACTGAAAGGTAGGTTTCATCAATGTCAATTCCTTGAGGCTTTATGAATCCTTTAGTAACTAGATTTGCATTATAGGCCCTGATTTTACCTTCCATATTGATATTTCTCTTGAATTTCCATTGGAATCCAACAGGCTTTACATCAACTGGCTTATCGAATAGAACCTAGACCTAGTTCTGATATGTGTAATCCATATCAGAATTCATATCTTTTAGCGATCTTACAACTTCTAAGCTCACTACTACTTCCATTTAAGATAAGGGTTCATCATTGTCTGACATTAATGATTCACTATCCTCGATGACTAGAAAATAATGTCTATTTGGTTCCCTTACATATCTCGATCTCCAATGTAATACTTGTGTTTCTAGAACATCTTCCTCTCGGACCTATGGAACTTGTTCCATTACCAACTCTTGTGTATCTTTATCATTAACTTCTTCAAATTCAACCTCTCCCCCACTATCCTTTCTGAGGATATTCTCCCTCTCATGAAATATGGATTGTTTAGTGACAATCACATTATTATATGAAGGGTTATATATGTAATATTTTTTTTCTTCCATGGGATGTCCTATAAAAATAAACCTCATGCCCCGGGGTACTAGTTTGTTTCCTAAGAAGGCCTTAACAAATGTATCGCATCCCCAAACACGTATGTGTTACAAAATGGGTTTCATTCCATTGCATAACTTAGAGGTAATTACATTTTCCTCTATTGTTGGTACTCAGTTTAATCTGTATGATGTAGTTTATAATGCACATCCCCAAAATGATGATTGGAGATTTGCATGACTCGTCATCGACCTCACCATGTTCAACAAGGTGCAGTTCCTGCATTCACTAACACCATTCCACCGTGGTGTATAAAAATGACTAAGTTGAGATATAATCCCATATTCCAATAAAATGCCGATGAACTCTTCATTTAAATATTTTCAACCTCAATATGACCTATGATTCATTATCTTTTTACCAGGACGACTCTCTACTTAATTAATTAATTCCTTAAATTTCTCCAAGGACTCTGAATTATACCTCATTAATTATATATATATATATATCTATCAAATCACCAGTAAAAGTAATGAAGTAAGAATATCCACCTATATATTATACTGGAAATGTTCCACACACATCCATGTGTATGAATCCTAGAAGCTCTACGACACTTTCACCATATCCATCTAAAGGTGACTTTGTCATTTTCCCTTGAAAAAAGTTTGACATCTATCAAGTGGTTTTATCTTAGTAGAGTCTAAATAACCATCTCGGTAGAGATTTTTCGAGTGCTTCTCATTCACAAGACTGAGACAGTGATGCCACTACTATGTGTTGTGTGACTAATATGAGTTTGTTTCATTATCAATCACCAATACTTGGTTTTCATAATTTAATCTGTAAAAAACGTTATTTAAAACATCCATATCATAACAAAAAGTTTTCTTAGAAAATAAACAACCCTTATTTCCAAAATTGAATATAAATCCATCCATATACAAAAATGAAACAAAAATTATGTTTTTGGTAACATAATGTACATAATAACAGTTATGTAAAACTAAAAGAATCCTAGTGGTAAATGAGAGATGGTAATCACCAATGGCCTACGTAGCCGGCCTCATTCAATTGGAAGCTCCAAGATCCCCCTCTCTTCCAGAAATTATTCTAAATATACTTGGTTTCCACATTTGAATACATACGTGAGACCCAAAATTTGTATATAAAACCCAATGTGTAGAAATGGAAAGATTACCCTCGATAACGAACACACTTTTAGCATCCCCATGCTTGTGGGTGTAGTTCCTCTTCTAGTGGCCTAGATTTCCACATAAAAAATATACCACCTCTCATTTCAGGCCCCACCCCTAGATATTCCCCTTCTTAGAGGGACAATTCTTGGGGGATTCAGATATTTTTTAAACCCTTGGACCATTTTCCTTGTCTTTCCTCTTCTTATTCAACATAATTATTGTGGATTTGACATGCCCCATGTTCTTATTTACAAGGAGAATCAAGGTCAAAAACTATGATAGAATCTTCTCAATATTTTTCATGTTGTAGTTGACAATAAATATAGATAAGATCTTGGGAAGTGATGATAGGATGAGGTCTGTGGACAAATCACCCAAAAACATAATCCCTAAGATGTCACGACATTCAATGTAGCGAATAAACATTACTACATGAGGCCTAGGTGATGAAGACTCTTGAAGCATAGTTGTGAAAAAAGCGTTAGATATGTCATGTCTCTTCTGTATTTCCTTCTCCTAATAGTGATCATTTTAGGTGAGACATCATGTTATACACGTCCATGTTTTCATGTTTCTTCAAGATATCATTAGACATGGAAGATAACATGAAACATTGAAAATATGGGGAATTATCCAAATTTTTCATATAGAGAGATGTTTCCCCATCACTGGCCTCATTTCTAGGTACAACTAGAATAGGCTCCTCTAGTAAATATAATTTCATCTTGTGTCCAAGGATGACGCATAAATGCCTCTGCCATTCCCAAAAATTAGTTTTGATGAGATGGCTTTCCTTCACAATTATGGTTCGAAGTGACATGCTTGATGCCATTTTTGTTATGATTTCTACAAATTAATATGAGAAAATATTTAGTACTTAATCATGATAAAACTAAGAAAAAGAAATAAATAAATACTTTTTAGTCTACCAATATTTTATTGAAATCCAATAGCCCTTACCATTGAATTTAGAACATTTTGTTCCCTTAATATTATAGTGGAAAGGGTCCATATTTCCCTTCGCATTACCCCCAATAGGGTTTTTCATGAAACTTGAAAGGATTTAGGTTGGAATTCCAAATTCTAACTACATTAAATCGCAGCTCGTTGATCTGTTGAGTGGACTCCCCAATCCGGAAATCATTTTATTTTGGATTTCCTCAATCATTGTCTCTTAGTCACACCATGTATTACTGTGGTAGTCAACCCTTAATGTGAACTAAGTCAGTTCAGCCCAAAACCACGATTTAGAATTCCATGATAATTGAAAGCACCCCAACTTGGGTTGGTCAAGCACTTTGATCTATGGTTTTATTCTAACCAATAATATGGAAGGCTATAACGACTTATTATTTTCTTGAGGTATTTTATCCTTATTTGTAAATTTTTATTTTATTATCCTTATTACATGATTTTCAATATTATGTGGGATATACATGAGTGATTAACCATGTCTACGATAATATTAACTCATAACCCGGTCTTATTTTAGTTCAATCATGCATGCTTGTTTAATTCATTAATTAAGTGATCATGATAACAAAACCACAATTAATAAACCATGAAACTGATAGAAATAAAATAAATTGAATGATCATGATCTTATTCTATTTGTTAGTTTATCTAGTGGTTGATAAAATAACCCATCACCTATGGGTAAAAACACCTTGAACCTTTTGTGTTTGTGTTTATAGATTTACACCTATCAACCTTTTTAACTCCTTGGATTTGTCTTTCCATGGCTCCTAACTTGATCCAACTCAACTAGCTTGGGAACTCCACTCATTACATATTATTTTATCACAAACACAGGTGAAGGGTAAAACAAGGTTTTACATGAAAGAATCATTTGACATGCAGACCTACATATTAACGAGGAGAAGTCTTGTAGACCAATATTTTTAATGTAAATAAATAAATTACAAGAAAACATCAACATACAAAATTTCATGGTCTATCTCATGATCATCCATACATGCAATGAAATTTTGGAATAAATAAAATTATCATTAAATTATTTAATTGTTCCTCTTTAAGATAAGTCACCCTCAAATCAATTAATTATAATCTTTAATTAATAAATACATTTACCAAAAACACTTTTTTGAATTTTCGTGAGATTCTCATCCATCATAATTTTAAACAAATAAGTTCATTTAAAATTATCTTTGTACGTAACTTCCACCTTGGAGGAAACCCAGCGAATTTCCGTTCATAACTACACAATGAGTAGAAATGAACATTAAGAAAAAAACAGATGTATAAAACACTTATGAGATGTTTTAGCCTAACTTTACGCCCACACCATGGTATACGTCTCAAATATTTGTATAATAGAATAATATATTTTATTAAATTTACATCATTTGGATGGGTACATGGCATGTGGAGTGTACTATCATTGACCGTCAATCCGATGTACACGCCTGGGGATAAAACATGTATATTTACATCATAAATATTTGGAATAAATGGTGTGTCTAGTGGGACACACGATGTGTAGTATGCATGTTACACAGTCTCTAACCAGGAAAGATGTGTATGGGGTACATGGTCGACCCTATCCCATTGGAACCACATGTTGTGTCAAGTGGGCCACAATGCGTGTAATATGGAAACCATGTTCCACCTGTTCTTGGTTAAAGCACGGAGTTATAAAGACTCATATAAACACCAACACATGGCTTGGTTTGGTGAAGTAGTCACAATGAATTGATCCTTGAATACACATCATGTAAGGATGAATACATGCCGTGTTTTCTGGTGTACTACAGATAGGAACCATTGGAACCTTCACATGAGATCCTCTATTTTTATTTTAATAAAAATTAAAATAAATGATCGTTTCAATAATATGAATGAGAAACCAAAGTGGAGGAACAGAACACACGATTTAAATTTATAGAATTAATAACTTGAATTGAAACAAATAAACTATCAAATTCATTATCATCAGTGAAAAAGAAAATAAATATAATCAATGATATGACCACTATAATACAAGTTGTAGGTTTCAGGTGCAGTGTAAGTACATGGATGGGTATACCAAAATTTAATTTTACCATTAATAATGAACAATCCATGATATGTCATGATGAAAAAATTCTGAATCTTTGGAATTGAATGAAGAATGAAAATGAAAAGGGAAGTCTCAGAACCTTTGATATGATATTCATATGATGGTTATAATTAATTTAATTAAAAGATAAGAATTTTCTTGAGGGAATTATCTCTCGATTCATGTTTCTGGTCACGATCCAATGTGATCCGTAATTTCGTTTTAGAATACATGTGTATGATTCCTCTAGTGATGATCGACTTGTGCTCTACGTATCACTAGATTCCACCAAATTGATATCGAGGAGTTAGTACAGAAGATAATTTTTTTCAGATTTCTGCCTTCGATCACCTTAAGAGCCTCTTCCAAAGTACTCTCCTTGATTTGGTGGGGGAGGATATCTCTCGTATCTTGAGAGTCTTCTTGGGGGAATTGAATTCTCTCTTGGATTAAAATCTTCCTCTAAATACATTATGAACTACCACAATGAATGGCTAGTTCTAATGATAATTATGTAATTGGGATTTATATTACGTAGAATAAAAAAGGGAATTAATTATCCAATGTAATTTATTCATTTCCTTTAATTAATAGAAAGAACAAATGTCTAATAAAAAATTTTGATGATTTTTATAACTTTACAAGCACCCAGAGAATTACAACTATTGTTATTTAATTGAAAAAATAATATTATTTCTAAAAAATCCCCAGAAAAAATACATGGAGTATATATATTAATATAAATGAAGTGTAATATTTTTTTTCCATTTTCTTTATTCCTTCCACCGCATTTATTAGACCTTGAATAATGACACGTTATTTCTTAAATAAATATCACTGCATTACATTCTAATAAATATATTATTTCTCCCATAATATATTTTCTCGAATAACTAGTGTTTAAATAAATGAGATAAAAAATAATTTAATAATTATTAATCCATAAACCAAATTAATATTCATTCAAGTTATTAAAATAATATGTAATTGTGGTTCTTGGATAGACTTAGTGGGTAACCATTTAGGACTCTTTCTCAGCATCATTAGACAAATCCTACCTAATGTCCAAGGTTAGTGTCTAGAAATACACCAAGGCACCCATGTAAAAAGAAGTGAATGCTGCAATAACGTTCCACCTCCTCTGAATTCATATCGTATAATTTAATACCTTTTTCTCGATATATTCTATCATGTGGGTTTCATTATGGTGTCATCAACCCATGTTCACAATTATTCTTTCATTGAATTCCCAGAATGGTACTCACCCATTGTAAGATCCCGATTTTTCGATGGGTGTGTTTTCGATATGTTTTTTTTGAATCCCTTGATTCAGGATTCAAGGGATGTCTTCTGAAAGTATGAGAGGTCTTGGGGTTTTTAGGGGGCTCGGGACAGAAAGGAAAAGAAAACTGGGCAAGACAAGCCTGGGCGTACGACCTGCGCATAGCCAGGGAAAACCGTGCGGCCTGCCCAGGTAAACCGTACAACCCTCTTCCACTAGATAGTAGCATGTGCATGGTTTTTCAAATGGTGATGCCAAACTGTGCGGCCTCATAATGTTGGAAAAAATTACGAAATTTCCACCCTGGGATTTTAAGTACCCACTCGGGATTTCCTCTATATTCCTCCCTCTTTACCCTAGGCACGAACCAAATCAACAAAGAGCTCCAAGAGGTTGATCTCCTTAATTTTTAAGGAGTTTTTGGTTATGTTGGATGCGGATCAAAGCTCTGTCTAAGGATAATCACATCCTTTATTCTCTTTTTTGGTTTAGGGTTTTTATCTTCTCTGCCTCTTGTTCTGAAGCTCTAAACCCTACCTTTTGGGTGAGTTCTAGGTTGAAGCTCCAAAGGCTGAAAAGATTGAGGTCTAAGGACTCGATTGAGTTTGTGTGCAACCACAGTTTTAAGTTAGGTGGTCTAAAAAAGATATCCAATAGTTTTATGGTGGATTTATGGATGTGTGGCTTTGCTCATGGTTTTATATTGATGAGAATTGATCAACCGGGATGAAGTTGTAATAAAGGATGCTTAAAAAATGGTAAATGGGATCCATCACGATCCCCATGGGATGCATTGAGGATGACTTGACCTAATTGGGGCCATCCATAGGATGTGCTGACTTTTAGGGATTGTTATTAAACAAGTCACCCTATTATAATAAATGATAGAGCCCTTGACTAATATGTTGGCATGATGGTTCAACTTGTAGTAGAAGGTAGGTGATGCAACTAGACTTGGAAATAACCTAAGGGTTGTTTGAAATGGGTTGAATGGTTGCTTCCTGGAAATGATGAAAGGGTTAAATGGGTTAATGTGTAAACTTATTAAAGACCATAACGGGATAGGTTATGGGTTTAGTGTAGAATGCTTAGTGAGATAATCATTACACATGAGAATTGGGTGAATGGTAAAATGATATGAAATGGTAATGTGTTAATGGGTTAAGGCATAATGTGAATTCATGTGTGGTTGTTGTGAATGGTGTTTGTCAAAGGACAATGGCATGGTGGGTTGATGGTTACTTATATATATAATCATGTGCACATGGCTTGGTAGAGTGGGGTATGACATGAGGATCTATGCCCATGGGTCGAGTGAAGACTGATGCTCTAAACTCCACCCTAAATGCACAGGTTAGGAATGGCGACTGATGATCTATTCTCCTAATGGTTGAATCCACCCGGACTGAGGCTTCGAGGTGAAGATATGGTTACTATGAGAGGTTATTCCTAGTGAGATAGGATAACGATGTGTTTACCCTATTGCATGTGATTTTTTTCCTTAGACCCATGTAACAAAATGTATTTGATTAACCCATGGAAATGTGATGAAATGGTAAGTGATAATAATTAGTGTGAAATGAATGGTAATGGAAGTGTAAATGGATTTGGATCTGAACTGGTTAATGTAATCTTAAATAATTAATTGGAAATTATTATTCATAATACTTTTTCATGCACTACTTGTTCATACTGGGTATTTTGTAGACATTGTTGGTTGTGGCCTACTGAGTTGTACTCACACCCTGCTCAGGCCACCATTGGGTACCCGAGCAGACTTCATGTTTGAAGGTCAGGAGAAGGGCAAGTGTCCTTGCTTGATAGTCGAGTGGACATGGGTAGCACTTGGTGGAGGATCCAGACTTGGAGTCAGGACCATTTCGGGTATTTTGGTCATTGTCCTTATTTTGGTCCTTTGTTCACTTTTTCACTTGTAGTAGGACATGGCATATTTATTTTTTGGAAATGGTTGTTATACATGTTCCTTGTTTATTGATAATTTTTTCTGCTGTTGGTTTGTTTCTATTGTGGCTTACTTTGATAAAAAGGGGGTATAGTCTCCACACTTGACGACAAATACCCCCGCTGCTAGTCGGTAGCCTTTGGTGTATGGGGAGGCGCGCTTAAGGTTGTGTAACTACCTGGCTCGGAGCACCAATTTAGTAGCTTCCTTGTCAGGGACGTTACAAAGTGGTATCAGAGGAGGTCTTTCTTCTTTTTATCTGAGGTCTTGTTATTTGGGATAGGTTTCCAAGGGTTAAGATGTGCCAGGCCTTGGTAAATGAGATCATTCTTGGGAGTAGCTAGCAAATGTACGAGGGAAAACCCAAGTCACCCTGGGTGGGAAATGTTGTTCTTGGCTGTGTATTGTTACATTTGATGATATTTCACCGTCGGGTGATGCACATGTGGTTTGATGCGACTGTTTTATGATATTTGGCTCGTGGTCTTAACGACCCGATGATTTTCATTCATGCATCTTTGTAGTCACCTAGGGTGATAGGCGACATGCATTGTGTTATGCACACGCATGGGGTGGGTGTGTGAGGCATGAAAGTAGGGTGCATCATGCATTTCATGAAACCATGAAATAATGGGAAGAATGAAATAAAACAAGTGGGTAAATGTTGTTTAATGAAATATAAGGGTTTAAAATGAAGTGGAAAATGTTCTTGTAAAATTTTGTGTGAGTTTGGTGGTGGTGCCTGGTTGTTTACCCCATGTGGATCATGGCCCGTGGTAGGGATGGTTGGGTAGTGAATTTGAGGTGTTAATGTCATTGAGTGAGTATATGAAAATGGGATGTTGTAGCTTGAAAAGATATTTTGATGAAGTCATGAAAATTTTATTGTTTGTGTGAAAAATGTCGTGCTTGGCAATGTAGAGATATTCCACCATGACGTCGGTTGCCAGTTGGGCAAAGAGAGGATGTTGCTGAGAACACTCCTCCGGTAGAAGAGCACAAAAATGTGGTGATCAATGAAGGTAGAGAAGACCAGTTCAAGGAGAACATGGCTCACCTTATGTAGAAAATGGATCGGGAGCCAGGGTGGGTTGCACCGAGTATATTTGAGCTGACCAAGGAGTTCCAACTAGAGCACCCTCTGACCTTCACCGGAGAGGGTGGGGCAGAGGCAGTGCAGTTCTAGTTAGAGTTTGTCCAGACGATAATGGATCATCTAGAGACCCCTGTTGAAAAGTGAGTAAAGTTGGTCGTTTATATGTTGCGAGGACAAGCAAGGCATTGGTGGGACATTCAGGCTCAGACCGAGCAGCATGAGGGGATGTCGTGGGAAGTTTTCCAGGAGAAGTTTCTTGAGCATTTCTACCCAATGACTTTGAGGCAGGAGTGGGATACAGAGTTTATGAGCCTGACTCAGGGATAACTATCGGTGATGGACTATGCTAGCCTCTTCACTAATATGCGATGCTTTGTCCTAGTGTTAGCAGGGGATGAGGGAGAGATATCAAAGCATTTACAAGATGGGTTCAGACATGAGATCAGGTCTCAAGTAAATATCTTCCGCTTGAAGAGGTTTGAAGAGGTGATGGATCAGGCCCTCATCTACGAAGGGAACCTGAAGGGAGTTTTGAGTGGTGGGATTGTCGTGCCAGTTAGTTGGAAATTGGTGCATCTTCTAAGGGTTGGAAGCACCATTTGGAAATATTCCAGTAAGGTGTTCATAAGAGAGGGTCAGCCTCTCAAAGTGGGAACCATGTGTTATATTATCTGTGTGGAAGGGTGGGGAATATGCGTGGTCAGTGTCCTCGACCTCCATTTAAGTGTCGTTCGTGTAGCAGGATGGGGAATGTGAAAAGGTTCTGCAGGAAAACTCAGCAGGCAGGTGAGCATGATAATGAAAAGTAGGTTTCGGGTACGGGAATAGGATCAGTTGCCCCGTATCCGGAAGGAAGTTGGAGCTCCATAGGCCATACTGGTAGGGGTGGTAGACGTGGAACTCCAGGTCAAGATCGCTCACACCAGCAGGGCAGTACGACATAGGGTGCTCAGGCTGGAGGCCAGTGTAGAGGGGCTGGTCAGCTTCAGGCAGTTCAGTTTGTGCCTAGTGATGGTGAGGCCAGACCGTCAACTGTTTGAGGTACGATCCTTATAGATTCTATGTTTTTTAGTGCATTTTTTTGACACAGGTTCCACCCACTCTTTTGTTTTTACTCAACTTGTGGTAGTTCTAGGTTTACCTGTGGAGGGGGTGTGTGGAGTTTTGTCAATTGACACCCCGTTGGGGGTGCGGGTTGAGGATATCAGGCAGTGCAAAGGGATGTGCCTTGGAAGTTAGTGGGTATCATTTTCTTTCAGACTTGTTCATTCTCGAGATGTCAGGGGTTGACCTAATATTGGGAATGGATTGGTTGGTGTTATATCGGGCGCACATAGACTGTTATCATCGCAGAGTATCATTCAGGTCACTTGACGGTGACACTTATATCTATCGTGGCGAATGGGATGTTCAATCACGACGTGCGGGACCTTTTTTCAATAGGTGAGTGGACTCATGGCTCAAGTGGCATGCCTCATGATTGATTATGATGTGGGAGGGGAGAAATATAATTTTCCTCCTGGGGTGGATCGATATCAGGATGTGTTTCCCGAGGATTTTTTGGGGTTACCACTCGAGAGGGATGTGGAGCTCATGATCGAGTTTTTGCCGGGAGCGGAGCTAGTGTCTATTCCGCCATACCGAATGGCACCGGCAGAACTCCAGGAACTGAATGTTCAGCTTGAGGAGTTGGAGCATAAGGGTTTTGTCCATCCTAGTACATCTCATTGGGGATCTATTATGCTTTCTGCAAATAAGGATGATGGGTCGTTCAGGCTGTGTGTTGACTATCAGAAGTTTAATCCAATGACGGTGAAAAATCGGTACCCTATTCCTAGAATTGATGACTTGTTTGATTAGTTGAAGGGTGAAACCGTGTTTTCTAAGATTGATCTAAGGTCATGTTATCACCAAATGAGGGTGAGGTCTTCTAACGTACCTCGGACAGCTTTACAGAGTCGGTATGGGTTCTTAGAGTGTGTGGTAATGCGTTTTTGCTTGACTAATGCACCGACAGTGTTTATGGATTTGATGAACCGAATATTTAATCCCTATCTAGATCGGTTTTTTATTGTATTTATCAACGATATCTTAGTGTAATCGAAAACTCAAGATGATAATGCCCAACATCTTGACATCGTCTTGGGTACAATAAGAGAGCATCTGTTATACACCAAGCTATCAAAGTGTCCATTCTGGATAGGTGAGGTGCATTTTCTTTGTCACATCATCTCAGAGGAAGGTGTGACAGTGGATCCAAACAAAGTGCAGGCAGTTGTATCTTGGGAGAATCCCAAGAGTGTTTCTGATGCTCGGTGATTTCTGGGTTTGGCCGGGTATTACCGAAGGTTCATTCATGATTTCTCTCACTTTGCAGCACCACTCTCGGGCTTGAACAAGAAAGGAATCAGGTTCGAGTGGTCCGAGTCTTGTGAGAACGCCTTCCAAGACTTGAAGAAGCGGTTGACGACTGCACCTATCTTGATCTTACCTGAGCCGGGTAAGAAGTAAATCGTGTTTTGTGATGCATCCGGAGTCGGACATGGGGTTGTGTTGATATAGGATGAGCAGGTTGTGGCTTATGGGTCAAGGCAGTTGAGACCCCATGAGCATATCTATCCCACTCATGACCTTGGGTTGGCTTCAGTGGTGTACGCCTTGAAGTGCTGGAGACACTATCTGTTGGGAGAACAGTTTTCTGTGTTTACTGACCATAAGAGTTTAAAGTACATATTATCACAATGGTATCTGAACCTTCGTCAGAGAAGATGGGTTAAATATCTCAAGTCTTTTGACTTTGAGTTAGTGTACACACTGAGAAATGGAAACAATATTGCTGATGCTCTGAGCAGGAAGGTTCGAAATCAGGTGGTTCAGGAGTCCAACACCGAGTGGAAGGTGATGACTTTGTTTGGAGAGATGTGCCTAGAGGTGCTGGAGGAGAGTGGTCAGGTCACTCTTGTTTCCTTAATGATGGATTCGACTCTTTTCAATAATTTTGAGGAACGTTAGCTTGATGATCCTGAGTTTTTGATCATGAAGGAAAATCTTAAAGGTTGGGATCAACCTTCTGGTTGGGCCGTCAGCGTGGAAGGTATTGTTTGTGTTCATGATTGTGTGGTTGTGCCAAAGTGTATGCGGTAAGAGCTAATGTGTGAGTTCCATTCATCCAAGTGGGAAGTGCATCCTGGTTTGACCAATATGTACAGTGATCTCCAAAGGAATTTTTGGTGGTCTTGAATGAAGACAAAAGTTGCGGGCTTTGTGGCATGGTGCCTTACCTGTCACAGGTGAAGGCCGAGCATCAACTTCCAGGTGGTTTTTTGCATCCATATCCCATTCCAGAATGTAATTGGGATGATGTGACAATGGATTTTGTCATGGTTCTTCCAAGTACACTGCAGAAGAATGATGCAATTTTGGTGGTTGTGGATCCGTTAACGAAAGTGGCTCATTTCTTACAGATTCAGGAGTCCTTTACAGTCGAATAGTTGGGTGAGATATATGTCTGTGAAATAGTACAGTTTCACGGTGTTCCGAGGACCATACTTTCGGTTCAAGATCCACATTTCACATCACGTTTTTGGAAAGGGTTGCTGAAGGCGCTTGGTACGCAGGTCTTTTTGAGTATGGCTTTCCACCCACAGACGGACGGTCAGTCGGAACGTACGATCCAAGTATTGGAATACATGTTAAGATCTTGTGTCTTGGACCTTGGTGGTTCTTGGCAGGGGCACCTATCGTTAGTTGAGTTTTCCTACAACAACAGTTTTCATGCTACGATTCAGATGGTACCGTTTGAGGCACTCTACGGGAGGCCATCTAGATCTCCGTTGTGTTGGCTAGAGGCTGGTGAATCTGAGCTGTTGGATCCAAGTCTCGTGTAGGAGAATTCTGAGAGAGTTTATTTAATAAGGAAGAAGATGGATACAGCTTAGAGTAGGCAGAAGTCGTATGTAGATCAGAGGCATACACCTCATGAGTTTTCGGTGGGTGATAAAGTGTTCCTTTAGGTGTCGCTAAGGTTGGGTCACTGTCGGATTCGAAAGCAGGGTAAGTTGGCACCCAGGTATATGGGACCTTTTTAGATTGTGGAGAGGATCAGACCAGTGGCTTACTAATTGGCTCTTCCATAGCAGTATGGTGGGATGAATGATGTGATTCATGTGTCACAGCTTTGACGATATCACCCTAACCCATCTCACATGGTTGACGTGGAGGATGTGGAGCTTGAGGCTGATACATCCTTTGAGGAGCATCCGGTTCGTGTGGTGGATCATTGTGAAAAGTTCTTGTGAGGCAAGGTTGTGCCATTAGTGCGAGTACTAGGGAATCATGGAAAATTTCAGGAAGAAACATGGGAGTAGGAATCAGATATGAGGGCTCAGTGTCCCGAAGTCTTCTCTTCGGTGGATCAATGTGGCTTGGATACTCGGCTCGAGCACGAGCCGTTATAAGGTGGAGACGTTGTAAGATCATGGTTTTTGGAAGGGTTTTTTTTCATTATGTTTTGGTTTAATCTCTTGTTTTGGGCATCAAGGGATGTATTATGAATGTATGAGAGGTATTGGGGGTGTTTCGAGGGCTCGGGGCATAAAGGAAAGGAAAACTAGGCAAGAAAAGCCTGGGTGCACGACCTGCACACGGCCAGGGAAAACCGTGCAGCCTGCCAAGGTAAACCATTCAACCCTCTTCCTCCAGATAGTTTCATGTGCACGGTTTATGCATGGTTTGTCAAACCCTGTGGCCAAACCATGCAGCCTCTTAAATTTGGGAAAAATTACAAAATTCCCCCTCGGGATTTTAGGAACCCACCCGGGATATCCTCTCCACTCCTCCCTCTTAGCCCTAGGCATGAACCAAATCATCCAAGAGGTCCAAGAGGTCCATATACCTTGTTTCTAAGGCGTTTTTGGTGCCGTTGGATGTGAATCGAAGCTCTGGGTAAGGATAATACTATCCTTGCTTCTCTTTTTGGTTTAGGGTTTGTATCTTCTCTCCCTCTTGTTCTGAAGCTCTAAAACCCTACCTTTTGGGTGAGTTCTAGGTTGAAGCTCCAAAGGCTAGACAGATTGAGGTCTAAGGACTCGATTGAGTGTTCGTTAAACTGCGGTTTCAAGGTAGGTGGTCTACAAATGTTATCCCATAGTTTTATGGTGGATTTATAATTGTGTAAATTTGCTCATGGTTTTCTTTTGATGAGCTCTGATCAACTGGGATGCGGTTGGTATAAAGGATTCTTAAAAATGGTAAATGGGAACCCTCATGATACCCATGGGATGCGTTGAGGATGACTTGACCTAATTGGGTCCATCCATGTGATGTGCCGGCCTTTCTAGGGTTTAGGGATTGTTGTTAAACAAGTGACCTTGTTGTAATAAATGGTAGATCCCTTGAAGAATATGTTGGCATGATTGGTTGAACATGGAATAGAAGTTAGGTGATGCACCTAGACTTTGAAATAACCTAAGGGTTGTTTGAAATGGGTAGAATGGTTGATTCATGGAAATGATTAATGGGTTAAATGGGTTAATGTGTAAACTTATTAAAGACCATAACGGAATAGGTTATGGGTTTAGTGTTGAATTATTAGTGAGATAGGCATTACACATGGGAATTGCGTGAATGGTTAAATGATGTGAAATGGTAATGTGTTAATGGGTTAAGGCATAATGTGAATTCTCGTGTGGTTGTTTTGAATGGTGTTTGTAAAAGGAAAATGGAATGGTGGGTTGATGGTTACTTATATATATAATCATTTTCACATGGCTTGGTAGAGTGGGGTATGACTTAGGGATCTATGCCCACGGGTCGAGTTAAGACTGATGCTCTAGACTCCACCCTAAATGCACAGGTTAGGAATGGGGATGATGAACTATTCTCTTAATGGTTGCATCCACCAGGACTGAGGCTTTGAGGTGAAGATATGGTTACTATGATGGGGTTAGTCCTAGTGAGATATTATAACGACGTGTTTACCCTCTTTCATGTGATTTTTGGCCTTAGACCCATGTAATATAATGTATGTGATTGACCCATGGAAATGTGATGAAATGGTAAGTGAGGATAATTGGTGTGAAATGAATGGTAATGGAAGTGGAAATGTATTTGTCTCTGAACTGGTTAATGGAACCTTTATTAATTAATTTGAAATTATCATTCATATTCCTTTTGCATGCACTACCTATTCATACTGGATATTTTGTAGACACAGTTGGTGGTGGCCTACTGAGTTGTATTCACACCCTACTCGGGCCGCCATTGGGTACCCTAGAAGACTTCATGATTGCAGGTCAAGAGAAGGGCAAGGTACCTTTCTAGATTGATGAGTGGACATGGGTAGAACTTGGTGGAGGATCCAGACATGGAGTTGAGACCATTTTGGGGATTTTGGTCGTTGTCTTTATTTTGGTATTTTGTTCACTTTTGCACTTGTTGTAGGACATGGCGTATTTATTGTTGGAAAGGGTTGTTATATATGTTCCTTGTTTATTGATTATTGTTTCCGTTATTGGTTTGTTTCTATTGTGGATTACTCTGATAAAAAGGGGGTATAGTCTCCCCACTTGACCACAAAGTCCCCCGCTGCTAGTCGGCAGCCTTTGGCATACGGGGAGGCGAACTTAAGGTTATGTAACTACCCGTCTAGGAGCACCAGTTTAGTGGCTTTCGGGTCTGGGACGTTACAACCATTTCTCAACATGGTCATAGATTTAGTTAGGCTATATCAATTCCATCAAAGGGCATAAGATATCAACTTCTATTATGGAATAGAAGGGAAAAATACTTTATCGCATACTCATGAGGCACCCAACATATCCAACCTCAATATGAATAGTGTTTCATTAGAATTTTCGTCAATACATCTAAGTTCATGAGTTGTAATACCCATTAATAATAATCATAAATTCTACAGACCAATACACATATCTACAGATAGGAACATCCAATGACACTATGAAATTTTGACTTCCTATGGGCCGATCTCATTCTCCTAATATCCTCTTAGATATTCCAAGGGTGCACACCATGTGAAGCTGCCTAAAATTTATAGGAATACTCACCACTAATGGGATGTATTATTTGTTATCCTTAAATAACTTCATTCTGGCATAGAAAATATCTTCATGAATTGTGTTATGACACTTATGGGTTCTCATCATAGCAGTAATCTGCTATGACCCTTTAGTGCAATAGATAACCTTAGGACGTTATCACATGCATTGTCATGTAGATGAATGATGAAGATATGATAAGGTATTCATTAATATTGAAATACATGAATAAAAATTTATCATAATGTACAAAGTAGTTGGATCTAGGTCACCAACTCCAACAAATTAGTGATGGAGAACATTTCTGGGAGGATGTTCACAAGCACGAGACAATAAATTGGTGATTGGTGAAAAGACCATAAAATCATCAGTAATGATTCATAGAGGATAAATTTTTATCAAACATCTAATTTTTTAATGTATAAGGATTCATTTACTTTTGAGATAGAGATTAATAGAAAATGATCTTACTGTATTTCATTCTATTTAATATTGATTATTTCATCATTAGGTTGTTCTTTAATGAATTTCCACTTCAACTCTAATTTCATGAAATGAATATTCATGTTGAATTTACGTTATTATGAATTATTAAAACAAACTATTATTATATCATAAGATCCATAATATAATGAAAAGTAATTAATTATTCCTCTAAAAGTTTACCAAACCAATATGGATCACATTAATAATTATAAATATAACACATTAATTTCAAAAAACAAAACTATAACCCCAAAATAACATCTCAATCCACTACATAATGTGATAACATTAGGATTACTACAAAATATATCTCATATAATTAAAAACCCTAAAATATGAAAGTTATCTCATAATTTATAATATATCAACCTTAATATTTATCCCAAGGTAACATAATGCAACTCATTAAGTCACAAACCAAACATGTGAATACCATAATCATTTATTTTGTTAAAATTTTATAATACATTATAAAAATAAACTAAATAACTATAAAAACTAAATTAAAACATAACTTCTTTGAAAAATTATATCTACCCTTTTTCCATAAATAAAACCATATATTAATTAATATATTCCATAATTCCAAAAATGAATTAAACTTCATTATATATGTTCTAAATCACATTTTCATCAAATCAAAAAGAAATTTCAAGGTCTTAAATACTATCCTATATTATTAATCAATGTCAATAAGATATTTATTATTATCTCAACATTAGACATATGATAAGGATTATATTTCACTTAATAATAAATAATCTAAAAAATATCACCTTACCACTAAATTAATTTTCTTTGTTGTCATTACACTTGAACATATAATTTAAATCCAAACAAAACAACTTATGAAAAATCTATATAGTTTTTATGATTAATGTAATCATATTATAATTAATATATAACTTTTAAGACACAATTTCAGAATCTTCACAAGAAAACATACAAACCATTCCACATGATTGTATACCATTACATTGTATTTAGAATATTATTCTATAATACCTCCTTCAATTTGTATAAAATTTTTAGTATCTTTATGATAAGAAAACTATTAGTCATATAACCTTGTTTACCATATTATTTTTGTTTACACCTTGGAATAAAATTTGTATAATGCATTGATTTTAAAAATTTAAAACATTCAACCTTCAATGATACTTTAGGAAGATCATTATTCTAATCCATTGTGTTAACTGAACAACATTATTTTTCTCAGAAATTGCATGATTAGTTTCATTAATTTCCACACCAAAAAATAATTCTTTTACTTTATTGTATTTCATTTAGCGAATCTTCCCATATACTCGACATGTTGGAATACAAATCTTATTTCCCCACATTCTTTGTGAATCACCATTTTAATCCTATGAGAAGAGTCATGGAAATAATTCTTATATATATTTTTTATCATATACAAATTTACATGATTAGGTATAATCACATGTTTCCCATCTTGGATCCCATTTCACTTAGTAGTTGATTATTACAATCATTACAATGTCTGTTATATTCAATTGTGAAAAAAATTCTCATGGTTTTAGCCATTGACTAAAACCAAAAAATTATTTAGCGACCAATAAAAATCATAGTGAGAGATCATGAAAAAACATTCATTAGATGTCAAATTCTTGACACCTTATTTTCAATCTATGTCACCTTAAGTTTTAAATAGGTCATTAACGGTCATCATCAGTTGAAATTTTTGATAATGGTGTATAATGAAAATGAAGGTTAACCTATGTATATTCCTAAAAACTGTCAATTTAGGTATGTAGTAAGGTAATACTCACCCTGAACTATATTGATGTTCAATATATACTAAAACATCTATTTTCAAGGTTATGACCACTACATTCGTGTTTTTTGAAACCAAATCAACTTTTAGAATGTAGATAGGGATGTTTTTCCTAGATGTACACTTAATCCCAATCTAATATAATTTTTAGGATATTATATATATATATATATAACTATCCTAATTGTCTATTATACCATTATATTGACAATTCAACAGATTCCTAAATATATTTCACAAGGTTTCTACAAAACTCTCTATAATACCATCTGTGGAAACACAGACTCCAATGAAATAAATATGGTGTTTAGTTTATTAAATTGTTTTAAGATAAAAGCGATACCACAACACGTGATCAATCAATCTTCCACTTTTGTGAAATTGGAAATATACATGATTCAATTATAATATTGTAAATATAAGTAAACATATAATATCATAGGAAACATTCTTTAATCCATGATTTTATTTATAATGTCATACATCAAATCATGGGGATGGGGAAAGAACCATGGGTGTTCTCGGACACCCAGTAACGGTTGTGCACAACAGAGTTTATTGAGAGTAAATAATTGATAGTATTTATTAAAGAGGGGATAATCAAAACACATTCCATTCAATCAACACATAAATTAAAATAGAATCTAGGGATAATGTCACTAATGAAAACACATGGATAATGAAAAATAAATTCCTAATGAAGTAAATACATTTTTATACATTTATGATTAAATAATATCAACCATGAAATCATGAATATTATAATAGAATCCTCTCAAGAATGAAATTATCATTACATTATGGCCTCTAAAAAAATACACTATCATTATATTGGTAGTCATTTACAAAATACCAAACAATTATTACATGATTATATATCCTCATCCACTAAATATAGATAACATGTTTTATCTCATAAAACCTACCAATGCATCAAGGGGGAACATATAATTAATCCTCGCCCACTACTTACACATCATATTCATTAGATATATTCTGAATGATTAATACAATTCATTCTAAAAAAACCTTATAAATCAATAGTTATCACTATTTAATCAAGAATATAAAAATCAACCCATTATCTTCATAAACCAAAAAAGTAATGAATTTGTGTGGAATCTTTGTATCATATCCCTAGTAACATCAATGGGCTTTATTATAGTTTAAAATTCCATAAAATAATCATTGGATGATTTCATTAGGTAAATAACCTTTTAAAATTCTTATCATTTGTTAAAATATATTTTTTAAAATAATAAATATAAAATCTTTATGGAAAAAAACATTGGAAAATTTTAAATGAAGATTCAAATCCTTGATCAATCATGATGGTGGGAAATTCTATTCATGAAGAGTATGTTAAAATAATGTTTCCTTTTATATTTTTAGTAAATAGTAAAAAAGAAATGTGTTTGAAAAAATGAAATTATTATTACATTTGAAAAATTTTCTAAAATTTCAAACATGGATATCATTGAATTGTAAAAATAATAGTTGAATATTAAAAACATTTTTTAATAAATTTTAATGAAAACATGGAAAACCAAAAAAAGATTATCGACTAAAACAAAAAAGTTGGGATTCCTTAAAGTCATTATATTGGTCTATTAAGTTAATAAATTGAAGAAAATTAAAGGGAAACATGCATGCTATAGACTTTAATAGAGGATAATAGAAATGAAATTTATTTTTTAAATAATTATAATATAATTTCTTTCATTATAAATTAAAACATAAAATATCCTGAAATAATATGATATTGTCAGTGAAATGCCCCACAATGGTCAAATAGTTAATGTTTTAATTTTTCATTGAAGTGGTTATGTGTGTTATATATAAATATAGATAAATACGTAGATGTACAACATAAAAAATATTTAGAATGTTAATCAATATATATGTTTCATATATATTAATTATATATATTAAATAAATTATTTATAGTCATTTATAAAATGAAAAGAGTTAAAAATAAATTATACCATTAATGGAGATAGTAGGCAATACATACATTTGAAAACTGTTTTATGTTTTTCATGGATGAATGAAATAAAATTAAATAATAATTCAACATTATAGAATAATTATTATTTTTTTATATTATATATATTAATCAAATATATCATTATTATCACATATGTAAATCAGAAACAGAAAAACCAATCACATTGCTTTATTGAGGTGGTAGTCCCAAAATACACATGAGTGGCGTTTTCTTTTTCCAATGGATTGAATGGAAAGAAGGTTTATTAGATATTATAATATCATAATAATGAAATTTTCATAAATATAATATATAAACATTAATCCCATCCCATTATCCATCCATGAATTATGGTGTTGTAAAATGAATTATATTGATATGTGGTGGTGGTAGTGAACACATATGTAAGAGAAATACATTCACATACCATATTATAGAAAATAGGGTGAATAATCGTTATTCCATAATCCTAATACAATTTAAAAATAATTAGTATAATGAAGATATTATTTATAAATGAATATAATAAATTTAGAAGAGGTAGACGAAGATATAAATTGAAAGAGACCAGGTAGGATTATTTCGTATTCTTTAGTAATCCACATTTAGACCCCTAAATAATGCCCTGTATAATTTTCTATTAAGAATTCAATATCTTCCATTTAATGTATATAGATGTTTAAAATATAATTGGATATGTTATGATAGTTTGAAATATCTAAAGGTGGTGTAATGAACTGATAAAAAGATGATCCTTTTTTAAGGGTGTGTAAGGGAATTTTATAATTTCATTATGTACTTATTTATTATAATGTAATTTCATTGAAAAATGGAAAAAAAATTATATAATTATAATATAATACCAGGGTGAGTCAAAATATTTTTTTATAAAAATATTTGGACACATTTATTATAATTTCCCATATTTATGGTGTATTATTTTAATCTATTATATCGAATTATAACGAGATCGGGCTTTGTGACGTCATGCGATCTTGAGGCCCGAAGTTCCTTGAATAAATGTTTGAAATCAATTAAACTCTTAAGTATCATGTGCATGAGTTTTTTCCAAAAAATTGTAATAACATTTTAATGGGTTCCCATATCTGAAATTCAAGGGCACCGTTGCATTCAGAGTAGCAACTTTACCTTAGATGGGGCCTAACATCGATCAACGTGGGCCATCAATAGAAGTCAGTTTTTCAAAATTTAAAAATAAATAAAATAAAATCAACAGTATATTTTATTCTAAACGTTTCCTCAATGTAGAAACACATTAGATTTTTTAAATTAAGCAGGATCCCATGGTAAGCCTCATAACCCTGTAAAACTCTGTGGAATCCTCTAGACCTTTGGAGAGGAGCCTCCCTTAGAAAATTCTGGATGAACAACAACGAACGATGATTCCTGGATCATGGAATAGTGAGATTGAATCCCAATAAATTAACACTCTTTATATTCATTTATGATCAAGGTTTGGGTTGTTATTTCACTTCTTTTTCCCGTTATTGGATTCAGGCGATGAGCAAGAATCAACCAACGAACAGGTTGACCCGCAGATTGTTCATTCTTGTGGGATGGTCTTTTATTTGGTTTATTTTGGGGAATTGATCCATTTTTAATTTGAATAAGTTTTTTCTCCATTTGATCCTTTTAACAGGATTGGATCAATGGTCTGAAAAATAGCAGTGGTGGATGTTTTCTAAAATTTGTGGTGTGCATTTTTTGCCTCCTTTTACCCCACATTCTTCATGTTCTTCCTGAGGTTTTGAACAATGCATCATTCCTCATCCTTTTATAAACACAATGATTCCAGATAGTATATATAGAATCTTGAAGACCTAGTGGAGGTGTAATGAAGATGGTAGTGGACGAATCGAATCAGTTTAGGAGAAATCACTCATCAATAGTTCTTCGTGTGGATGGGTCAAAACATGTTTTTCATGGTGATTGGAGGCCTTAAACCTGTAGAATCGCCTTTTTGATGATGAATCGACCCTATATCTTCGGTTTTGAGGTAAAAATTACTAGATTATGAATTAGAGGATCTCTTGAAGCATTAGATGAAGAACCTATGATTCAAGAAAATTGCGACGAACACGACATGTAGTTTGGACTACACGGCACGTGGGCCCCATTGAACGACGCCTAGTTTTTCGGGCGGGAGAAGGCGATGACATGGAATATGAAAGATTTCACATAGAATGTGGGTAATTATGTGGGACTTGTAATGTGTCTCAAGTGATACATGAAAACGGGTTGGAGTAGATGGCATGTACTCAACCACACTATAAGAAACGACCACTTACACGGGTTACCCAGTGTTCTGGTACATAAGTTGGAAAAAAATAGTTGAATCCATGTACGAGAACATGTCTAGTGTACACAGAGTTTTCCCTAGATAATAGGGGCCGACATGACATATTTTTACATGTCATGTATATCTCTTCTACACGAGATGCTCTTCGATATGATCTATTGTACAAAGATAGTACCCAGGGTCAAATGACATGTCGTGTGACCTTTATACACACTATTTACATTTATGTAAATTACATGATCTTCATGTTCACCATTCCATGGACAGGTTTCACATGGTTTAGTTCCCCCTTTTCTCGTTCCCCTAAAGGTCGGGTATCATTTACATCCATGGGAGTTTGATCCCTTCTACATGACATTCTGGATAGAGTCAGAATACCTTCGAGAGGCTCGGAGAAAGATTTTATACCAATTATTTATTTATATAGAGTCAGTTATCGATGTGAAAAATCCAACTGGATGATGATACCCTATGTTATAGGTGAATCCAGATGAATTTCGATAAACGCCAAGGCCCTGAAAGTGATCTTCATCTGTGTGTCGTGATCTTTCCCCACACTGTAGTGAGTTCTCTGAAATGAGTGTATTTGTTCTCTCTTCAGAACTATTAGTGCATCTACCATTCTCTCTATCTCTTGTGAAAATTCCTAAAAAACATAATTCTAAAATGGATGTCATCAGAACTATCAGACTCATGGAGTGAGTTCTCCTAGATGAGTGCTTCATGGAATCTTTAAAATGATTCCCTAGTGTGGGAATGTGGTTGTTGTAACATACTTTTAGGCTATGGCTTTGGGTTTCAAGTATATTTGGGTATGTTTCCCTAATTATATATTATGTTGAAATATACTATGTATATATAACTTTACCATTACTTAGTGTATTGGTTTGAGGTTTTCTGGGTCCCCTACTGTGTGGTGTTATACTCACTGCAGGATGGGATTTTCTCGCACATGTCATGTCTTCTACAGACAAGAAGCCTTTTGACGGTGTCCAGGGAAGACTAAGACATGACCGAGCCTTGTGAGATTCCTTATAGGTTGAGGTGTTCTTATGGATATGAGTAGCAGTCCATGTACCTTCAATATTTATTAAAGGTTAGACATTGTAGTTTGATGACTCTTACTTTTGGTGGGATTGCATTCTTTCCTAGTTTTATTTCTGCATATTACCTTCTGTTTCACTCTATTGGTTGGGTTTTGTGGTATGTAATCATTTATTTCGTAGTTTATTTTTACATTTCAGTATTTGTGGGATTAGAGATGTGTTCATGTGTACAGGTACTCAGGAAATGCTACCCAAGTTAGTGATATTCCTACTCAATGAAATTCACCAGCCCCTGGCCTATTGTAGTCGGGCTTGGGGAGTCGTGGAACGGGTTCCACTGGGGAGGATCAAGACAGAGTGGTATCAGAGATCATTGGTTCATCCTTAGGACCCTGATTTTGTGATATTTTCTTGGGAAAATAGTGTTAAGTGTTTCAAGTTTGGCTTTTAATCCAGCGACTCTAGTGTCGGTGTGGGCATCCCACATATCCACACACTCAGACTCTGATAACATGTTTTCGATTCGGTACATGAAAACGCTAGTTGCAGGGAAGAAAAAGAAAGGTACATTCATTATATGGGAATGATTATTATTTTCCATATCCATTTTTCCCTCTATACCGATTTACTCTTTGACCATGGTACATTTTGTTTCCTTACAGGATGCATCCGCCAAACATACCCAATTGGATTCAGTTTCTCAATCACGAGGATGACCCCCTATGCGACGAGGCTTTGATATAGGGACTAGTTCCCCTGACATTAACTCTAGGTGGTGCACCTGTGATACCACCACCAGTGGAAAATCATGTGGTACCTGTAGTACCATGATATGTGGAATCCAGAATGAGCACACTCTATAAGTTTTAGAGATAGAGACCCCTAAGGTTTTGAGGCAAGCCCAAACCTCTAGAGACTATGCACTAGATTGAGGCAGTGATGAGAGTTTTCTATTTAGTTAGGACACCAACAGACTATATGGTGATCCGAGGAGGGATCCTTCTTCAGGGTTTGGAATTATGATGATAGATTTTGACTATCTAGACTCATGATGAAGAGAATCTTTCATTGACCGAGTTCGAGCGACTATTTATGGATGATTTCTCTCCAGTTAATTTGAGAGAAGTGTGTGTCCAAGATCTTCTTCAACTCTAATAGGGATGTTTAGTGGTGAATGGATATTCATCAAGGTTCACCAACCTCACCAGGCACTTGATGGATATTTTTAGGGATAAATACATCAGTTCTCAGACATTAAAGATAAGTCTAAAACAAGACATCTAAGATAGTGTTGTGCCTCTGTTTATTTCAACTTATGATGGAGTGATCGATTGGGATTTGGTGGTCAATAGATTCCTAGATGGGTAGAGACACCCCGTACCAGTTAGCAATGGGAAGACCGGTTCAGAGACCTCAACAATAAGGAGCAAACATCAGGCATATGGGTCAGGATGTGGTAGATTCCATAGAAGGACCCAAGATAGTAGACTTTTGGTCCATGTAAATCTTGCTGGATCTAGATATCCTAGGGAGAGTTGATGTTAGCCATGAAATAGTAAGGGATATCTCATTATAATCTTCCCAACCTGTCAAGTTGCTGATAGGGTGGTGATGGATGAACCACCGAGCTGGAGGTAGAGGGTGGAAGAAAAAGACCCTCCCGATCACAGATGTGGAAGTGGAGCAGGGAGAGCTACAGGAGGTGGCAGATGCTTCGACATACTTCCACCACCTTCCCCATGAGGTTTAAAATAGGCTTAGGGAGATGTGGCATATTGAAGGGTGCAACTACATGTGGTAGAGTCATATGAAGCATGGACTCCAATAATGATACAAGGTACGATCTGTGTCTTTTATACCTTATATTCTATACATATAGACACAGGTTCCATTAATTATTTCATCGTCACATGTCTTGTGCAAAACCTTGAGATTCTGCTGGATCCTCGGACATGAAATGTATTCTTAGAGACACCTATGGGAAGAGAATCAATAATCAACCATCTTTTTTGATAGTGTGATCATACCCATGTATGAGAGAGTTTGGGTCGGAATCTCTTGGTGGAAGTATGAAGTCCTTACGATGTCATTCTCATTATGGGTTCGTTATTTTTTTTCATCCCCATATTGATTGCTTTAGACAAAGAGTGCATTGTGTCTATAGTGATGGAATGAGGTCTTCCATTGTTGGTGAAAAGAAAACGCAGGCAGCACAGAATGGGATCATGCATAGGACGATGCAGCTGATCACTCATGAGTTAACTAGACATACCCTTGAAGCAGTAGATGTTTTGTTCTTTTATCTCACAGTATTAATAGAGGAGTATGATGATCTCTTTCTAGAATATGTTCCAGAATTTCCTCCTCACTAAGTGATTGACTTCTGCATTGACGTACACCTTGAGACGACACCAATATCCTCACCACCGTATCATATGGATCCTAGAGAACTTCATGAGATGAGGGTTTAGTTGGAGGAATTATAGAGGAAGGGTTGCGTATGACCCAGTGTTTCACCATGGTCGGCCTCAAGTTTTTTTTCAAGAAGAAATATTGCAGTTTGAGGTTACGTGTGGATTTGTGGCACCTGAATTAGGTAATGATGAAGAAAAATTATCTGCTACCATGGATTGATGACCTCATCGATCAACTGAGAAGGGAACACGAGTTCTTGAATGTTGACCTTCGATCAGGTTACCACCAGTTACAAGTACGAGAGGAGGATATATTGGAGACAACATTCATAGGTTTATACGGTCACTATGAGTACTTTGTGATGCCATTATTCATGAAGAACACCCCTATATTTTTCATGGGACTTATGAACTGGATCATCCATCAATACATAGACCGTTTCATAGTGGTCTTCATTGATAACATATTTTGTACTCAGTGTTAGAATAGGATCACTTGAGACACCTACGGATGGTTTCAGATGTACTCTGAGAGAACCAGATTTATGCGAAGCTCTAGAAGATGTATTTCTAGATTCAAGAGGTCAAAATTTGGCACATGTTATATCAGATGATGGAGTAGAAGTGTAACCAACCAAGGTCGAGGTGGTGTTACCATGGGAGACACACCAAAGTGTGATAGAGGTGAGAGCTTCCATGGGATGTCAAGATACTACCAGAGAATTATCGTTGATTTTCCCCAGATATCAGCATCGATGAAAAACTTGACCCTAATGGGGAAGCATTTTTTATGGAAGGAGAAGTGTCAGCAGGATTAATAATAGTTGAGGGAGAGTTTGATGAGTGCACCGATCTTGAAAATTTTAGAAGAGGGTGTCCAGTATGTATTCTTCTTTGATGCATCAAGAACCGGGCATGGTTGTATCCTTATGCAGAGGCAAGTAGTGATTGCTTATGGTTCTCTCTAGCTAATTCCGCATGAGAAATACTTCATGACCCATGATCTTGAGTTTCCAGTGGTAGTATTTGTGCTGAATATGTGGAGACACTACCTTATAGTAGAATGATTTATTTTCTACTCTGACCACAAGATCGTCAAGTAGATATTCTCACAGAACGATTTGAATCTGAGGAAATGGTGATGGCTGGAGTTTTTCCAACATTATGACATTGAGATTGTCTACACAAATGGGAAGGGGAAAATTATGGTATATTTAATCAGCAAGAGTTTGAGTTCGCAACTGCTGAGGGATGAATCATTGTTGTTGGGCTCGATATTGTTATCTTTCATTGATGGAGACAATACAGCTTAACTACAATTGTTGTTTTAAACCCCTCCACACTTACAGATAGTCATAGTGGAAAAACTAGGATATTATTACTTTGGTACTTTACATGCTCAGTTATCCACAGTACAAGCTCATGGTGGGTATTATCAATGTGGGGAGCACATCATCCTTTTCAAAGTATGTAAAAGTTTTCCAGTGGTGTTGAATGAGGAGGTTCTGAGGGATTTTTATACACCCCCCTTAGTGGTATATATTGGAGAAGAAAAAATGTACTAGGACCACCAGCATTAGTTATGGTGGACAGGTATGAAGTAGGTAGTAGAATAGTTTGTTTCTTAGTACCTTATGTGCCAGCAGGTGAAGGTTAAGAACCAAGTTCTAGTAGAGTTAGCTCAACCCTTGGAAGTGCTAGATTGGAAGTGGTCTGAGATATCGATGGACTTCGTGAAAAGATTACCATGAATGTATTGGGTACATGATTTCATCTGGTTCATCATTGGCCAAATCAATATGTTATCCCAATTCATAGATTTTGGGGAGCAGTGTTCCGTAGAGAGATTGGGACACCTATATGTAAAAGAGATAGTTTGGATTCAAGGAATCCCTTCGACTATAGTCTCTTATCACAATGGTCGATTCACATCCTAGTTTTGGATGGTATTACAAGAAGAATTTGGTATATATCTAAATTTGAGCACTATGTTCAATCCATATATATATGGTCAAATAGAGAGAACCATTCATGTTCTATAGTATATGTTGCAGGCATGTATCTTGGAAATGGGTCATAGTTGAGATGACCACCGACCACTAATGGAGTTTTTGTACAACAGTGTCTACCTCTCTGCGATTTGTATGGAACTGGTTTTTCTTTATATGGGAGACCCTACCTATAACCACATTGCTGGACTGACCAAATATATTTAGCACTAATGGGTCCATATTTGGTACGACATTCCACCATGATATTGTAGATCATCCACGAGTGGATGAAGACTTCCCAGAGATGGAACAAGTCTTCTTAAGACTGATGATGGAGACCTCTGGAGTTCGAGGAGGGAGACTATTTCTTCCATTGGGTCTCACCTTGTTGATGGTTGCAGAGATTTTTCAAGGGTAGAAATTGTTCTCTGAGTTTCATCGGCCCTTTTTAGATACTGTGCAATGTTGGAGAGGTGGTTTACCACCTAACTCTACCACTACAGTTTCACCAGGTACATGACGTCTTCGACGTGTCGCTGTTGAGGAAGTATGTGCATGACTTATCATAGGTCATCGACTGGGGCGAGATGGACATCGTGGATATAAAGACATTTTCAGAGTACCTAGTGGAGAGAAACGATCGACAAAAGATTATCTTTTATGGGTGAGTGATTCCCCTAGTGTGTGTATGATGTCAGGATGAGAATCATCAGGAGAGCATGTGGGAGTGGTAGGTTCAAATTCGAGCGCAGTACCCACATCGGTTTGTGTAGCCTTTTTTGGATTTTTGGGGATGTAAAATTTCTAAGGTGGGGGTAATTTTACATCCCATGTTTTCCATAAATTATATTTAAATAATATATGGAATTATTATGAGACCATGATTTGCAAGAGTGTGTGATTCCGAGGCCCGAAGGTCCCATAATAAATATTATAAATAAATTAAACTCTTAATTAGTGTGCATGAGTGGTTTTCCTAAAAATGTATAATAAAATTTAAATGGGTGTTCAGGTCAGAAATTCAAGGGCACCGTTGCGTTCATAGAAGCTACATTACCTCGGGAAAGGTCTAACGTCATCTAATGGGGGTCGATATACGAAGTTAGGTTTTGGTAATTTTAAAATAAATTAAATAAATTTAATTTCTTACTTAATTTTAGATATTTCCATAATACACTGACACATTAGTTTGTTTCAAATAAGAAGGATCCCAAGGTTAGTATCATAACCTTGGAAAAATCCCTGGAATCCTCTCGAGCTTTGTAGAGGATCCACTATTAGAGAATTCTTGATGAAAAAAATAGACAATGATGTGTGGATAGTTTCCCGGTGATATTTAATCCCAACTGATGGCCTCTCTTCCTCTTAAACAATGATCAAGGTAGGTGTTTTTATTTCAATTAATTTCAATAGTCTTGGATTCAAATGAAAAGTGTGGATTAACCCATGAATAGGTTGACATGCGGATCATTCGTTCTTATGGGAGGGTCTTTTATTAGGTTTATTTTATGGAATTAATCAATGATTAATTTGAATTAATTTGTTTTTTTCTTTTTATCCTTCAAACTGGAGCAGATCAATGCCATGAAAAATGATGCTGGAGGTTCATTATAAAAATTCATTGTGTATATATCTTCTTCCCCTTTTTACCCAAGGTTCATCGTGTTCTTCGTGTGGTTATGAACAATGGATCATTGTGCATACATTTTGAAACTAAATTATCAGAAATCATAAATATGGAATAATGATGACCTAATAGAGGTAAGACGACGATGACAAATCACGAATCGACCGGGTTTGGGATAAATCAGTCTTGAACAGTTCTTCATGCAGATAGATCAAAACATGTTTTCGACACCGATCAGAGGACCAAAACCAAAAAAAATAGGTTTTGTGTTGATGATTTGACCCTCGATATTCCGTTTGGAGTCAAATTAATGGCTTGATTGAGAATCAAATAATTTCACGCTGCACTAGATGATAAAACTCCAATTCAGGAAAATAACGACAAACACGGCAGGTAGTTCAGACTACATAGCATGTGGGCCCCATTGAGTGAAGTGCAGTGGTTCGTGGAATCTTTGAACTAAATCCCTAGTGTTGGTATGCAGTCATTGTAATATACCACTAGACTACAGGTCTAGGTTTTGAGTATATCTGGATATGTTTCTCTTATTATATGTTCTGTAGACATATACCTTATAGAGCTGACTATACCTTTAGATTGTGTATTTCATTGTGTTTTTTGAGGTACCCTATGGAGTATTGTTGTCCTAACCCCTACATAGGATTTTCCCACATCGTTCATATCTTTTGTAGACAAGCAGCCTTTCGACGGATTCTAGGGTTGACCAGGACTGGACCGAGTTTTGTGATATTCCTTAAGTCCGAGATTTTCCTACGGCTACAAGAAGAAGTCCTCATACATATTTTCATACGTACATGTTGTTCATTATAGTTTGTAGACTCTTTCTTTTGGAGGGCTTGTATTTAGTCCTGGTTTACATTCTCGCATTTTTTTTCCTTAGTGGGTTTTTAACATTTCTATATTTTTGGGCTTGGACATGTGTGCATGTGTATAGGTACTTAGGGAATGCCTCCAATGTTATTGATATTCCTACTTGATGTCAGTCTACATCCCCTAGCCTATTGAAGGCGACAATGTGGTGTAATGGTATGGGCCTCATTGTGATGGGCCGTGACATTTATGAGATTATGAAACCTTTATTTCTTATTTTTGACCATCTATAATCCTTCTGAAAATTACTGTGATATTAATCTATTACGGGACATGAAAAATAAAATAAAATATAAAATGACCAATAAATTGACTATGTTCAATATTTCAACCATATCATATTCTTATGCATTAAAATAAGATTTTTTGGAATTTAAAATTACGTACTAAATTTTTTTTTATAAAATTTAAATAAAATCATTTTTGGAAATACATAAAATATTTTATTTCTATTTTTTTCTAACTCATAAAAAATTTTATAAAAAATAAAATTATTTTAATATACACGAGATATAATTCATTATAATCACATAAAAAAATATTATACATTTATATATCATTTTAAACTTTATCTTTTTGATTAACATATTGGTAAACCAATTTCAAACATAACCCTTATAATGAATTTCTTAAAATTAATCGTTTATAATTTAACTTATAAGTATATAATTTCATCATAAATTTACAGTGAATGAAATTTTAGAAAATTTATCATAATAATTCTAATACTTAATTTTTTTTAATGATTTTCAGTTTTTTATAAAAATATATTTATTATAAAACACTATCAATGTGATTTATGAACTATTTCCATAATTTTTCATTGAAAACCACATGATAGAGATTAAATTTGAATAAATATATTCCACACATATCTAATAATAAGTATTTATCTATTAAATCCATGGTACACTTTAACTCACTGATATAATATTAATTTTACAGTTTTTAAAATCATTTAATTGATTTTATCACATCTTTCAAAAATCATCATGTTGGATTTGAAAAAGAATTTAGGGAAATTATTTCATAAATAATAATTAAAAATAAATTTCAAGGATAAAAATCCATAAGTATTACTAAAACCACTAATAACAAAACATAATTTTCTTTTAGTGCTATTAAACAATATTATTGATATTTAAAGAAACCGAGTTACTAATTTGACTTCATATTTATATAAAATAATATAAAGACTATATGAAAAGGAAAGTGTGTATAATAGACCATTTTTTCAAATTAAATATTAGTATTAGAAAACTGTACTCATAAAAGAAAATATAGGCATGTTTTGGGGGGATTTTAAAAACTTATTTCATGGTTTAAACCTAGTTTTACCCATTTCAATCTTAATGAGGTAACAAACAATTACAATGTTACTATTAATAATGACCCAAAATAAAAAGGATCTACTTACCAATTTTTTAAATATTAATTAAAAAAATAGAATCCATTTTTATATATTCCGTTCTGAGAAAGATATTAAATTAATTTTAATATAAATTTGCAAAACCCAATGAAAAATCATATTTAGAAAAATGTGTTTTAACCACAAAAAATTGCTTGAAATAGAAAAAAATACTGAATATTAAAATGTAACTATTTAGAATATTATAAATCAAATGTTACATAATTCACATTGATACATAATCCAAAACAAAATAAGACTATTTAATTAACTAATTTTATGGTAGTTTTTGAAAAATCATTATTTCTCACTTTTCATTAACAAATAAATCATTTCAAAAAAAAATTAAAATTTCATCCTAATTGAATTTTTAGTTGAGAGTTTCAAAAATAAAATTAATATTATAAAAATAAATTTATATATATGGGAGAAATATTTTATAATTTAAATAAACTAAATGAAATTAAAAAAACTTTTGGGTTAATTCCCTATTTTAAGCATAAAATTATTTTACTAACAAAACATAGAGTACATATATTATAAGAATTATTAACTATTTTTTATTAGATAGGATAATTATAAATATATTTCAAAATTTTGTTTAACAATTTCATTTACTCCAATTCAATGCATTACAAATAAATATCACATTAAATAATATTTTTTATATTATATCACAGTTGTTTTATAGTTTACTATTTTCTATTTAACTTTTTTGAAAGAAAATTATTCTAAATAATTAGGTTTCTACATGTGATTTGGGTTATAAAAGATTCCTTATTGTGTATTAAAGACGAATATTCCTATTTCATGAAAAATTTTCCTTGATGCACACTTTTTTTGAAATGTCAATTAGGTATGTTTCACTTCATCACAAACTCAATACAAACCTTTATGAGGGATATATAGTTAATAAAATTATTTCAAATAATGTTATAAATGATTAATTTATATGATCATAGAAAAATAATTTTATAATAATTCTATCCTAAACCTTTATATCCCATAAGATAAGGATTTAGAATTGAATTGTGCTTAAAAATAACATGTTCATTCTTTATTTGCATATTTTTTGTTCGAGCCATTTCTATTTTAGAAAATTTTGGGGACAAGGATAAACCAAAAAACCTAGGTGAGTTATACTAACATGATTATTCAAACTGAATTTCCAAATTCAATGGGACATGTGGTTCAAAAATTCAAGGATATTCTTACCCGAATATCTCAGGCATTGAATAATAACATTAAACATGTGGAATAAAAACCTTCACCCAATAAATGGAAACTAGAAATTTATTCATTTTTTGGAAATGAACACAAATGTTTAGTATATCTTCTAATCCAAATGTTAGGAAATTTTGTGTTAAATCAATGGAAATAATCATTTCTATTCTCTAGTTTTTAAAAAATGAATAATTTTTGTCAGGATTTTTATCAATTAGGTAGAGAGGTTGATCAATTTTGGGTGTTTAAATGAATTCAAATATTAAAGGTGAAATGTAATAAATTGAGTGGGAAAAAATTATGAAGATATTTCTTAACAAGTATATCCATATATCTTTATGAAAAAACAATGGATATATACTACCTACAAAATAATCAGAAGGCAAGTGAATATTTCAAGGATTACAAATCATATTTTACCAGGAATAAAAGATACATATCAAGTTTTGTTATAAAAAATGAATAATATATAGATATACTAATTAATTGTTTAAAAAGAGACCTCAAAACGTCCCTAGCTATCTGAGATGTCAGCAATTACAAAGAATTAGTTCGATATGCTCTCATAATAGAGATTGATTTTGGATAATGGTTCCATGTATATGATACATGAATTGAATAATGGACATTCAAGGGGATGGATTGACATTAAAATGAAAAAAATAAATCAAACCACCAAAACATATAAGATGTTGTAAGATTAGTCAGGTTAATTACCTCAAGGGAAACATGAAATTCATAATGTGTTAGCGGGAAGGTCTCAAATAAAATGAATGGTTATGATACATGATGAATCCAGAAAACACGATTGATGAAGGTAAGGAACCTCCCAAAGTACCAAAAAAGGTTTAATGAAACATTTTTATTGCGCAGGGGAATAATAAAAGCTTGTTTACTAAAGCATGGTCTTCAAGGGTAATCAATTTCAATAATCACCAATGCCAATAGAGAAATAAAATTATTATTCTCTCACCACCACTAAGGTGGAATATGATAATAAATTCATACAAGGTAATCCTACCATTCACTCATGATGGAAAATGTTTTATTTGATTTTTTTATATATATTCTATTATATTTTGATTGTTTTTTCAAAATATTGAATTAAATCCATTATAACATGAATTTGATATAACCATAAAACACATAGTGGTATTATCATTGAATCCCAAGTGTTGAAATATTAATCAGTTAGTTTTTGTGGGATGATTCTTGTATAGAATTTCATAATCCTTCCCTTCTTGAAATTTAATTTAATAATGGGTATGTATTTTGGATCTCATTACATAGATATCATGTAAACTATAATGAAAATTAAATAAATTTCTATATTCTAGACCATCAATTTTTCATATTAAAAGGGAATTAAGATCATTGATCTTATTTAAAAAGTTCGAAAAAATTATGGTTGTCGATACCCAATTTAGAAAAATAAACAACCGAAATGGTTGTGAAAAATCAAAGAATCAAAATTGATAAATTTTCTATTTTTAGAGAATATATTGATTTATTTTAGAATTTATTTACCGAAAATCATCTATACCATGAGGTAGATTTCTCAATTGAGATTATACCTAGAAGTAATCCTATATCTAAATTCCCCTATAGGATGAACCTGGTATAACTAAAGGACTTAAATAATAAGTTTCAACATAATTAGGATATATGGTTTATATTCCCCAGTGAATCACTTTGGGGTGCTTCAATTCTAATTTTCTTAAAAAATAATTGATCAATGTGACATGTAATTTACTAACCGGATATCAAAATGTTGAGCATAAAAAAATTTATCCCCTTATGAGGATGGAAATCTTATTCGATAAAAATAATGGAGATTTGTAGTTATCCTAAGTAAATCTAAATTCGAGATATCATTTGATAAATGTGAAGAATAAAGATATTCAGAATATATTTTCCTATCCATGATATATAAACAATGTGTTTATTGTAATTCTTTGAGGCATTAATGGTTCCCCTATAATATTCATGGATTTGAGAATAGAGTTTATGAAGACAATCATGAAAAATTAATGCTACTCTTTATTGATGATATTTTCATTCCCTAAAACTGTATGGAAGAATATGAAGAGATTCTATGGATTTTTCTTATGAAGTTAATAAAAGACTATATTTTTTATATATTAAAATAGTGTTTCATTTCAAGGTAGCAAGTCACGTTCTTTTGGAACATGATCACAAGCGAGGTAGATTCTATTGGCCATTAAAAATGGATATTTATAAATGGATCAAACCCACCAGTGTCATTGAAATCCATAATTTTCCATGGAATAAATGTGTAATACCAATGGTCTATGAGGTATTTTTTAGGATTTTTTATACCAATATCCATGTTAATGAACAAATAGGTATAGTATGTCGATGATGAAAATTTATAGGGATGATTTAAAGAGATTACGAAGAGAATTATCATTACCCATATACATATACTACCTTAAAGTGGAGAATGGTATGTGATATATAGTGATTCATTGTGGAATGGATTGGGTATTTTAATCATTAAGAATGAAAATTTCATAGGTTATGCCTCATGAAAATTGAATATCCATGAGATGAACTAATTGAAAAATGTTCTACAGTTAGTACATGTGGTCTTCTCCTTTAATATAGGCTGAAGTGCCTCTACGGTATGATGTGTGACATATATTAATATCACTAGATTATAATCTAAATATTCACATAAAAGGAGAAAAAAAATGTATTAATGATAGAGGATAGTGATGGACAATGACTATGAATAAACTATTAAATATAATCTTGGAGGGGTGAATGATGTAACAGATGTGCCTTCTATCATAGAACCTTCTACATTATCCCCGATGTAGATTTATAAATATATTTTCTACATAGATATGAAAAGGAGGGTCCTAGTAATCAAATTGGTATGATTACATCCTACCTTTCCAAAATTATTTTCCAATAATCTATAAAATATATGATCAATGATGAAAAAATTGATGATTTGGATCTTCCAAATGATGTGTTTGTAGTTAAATAAGGGTTGTTTCAAATATTCAATGTCGATTAGGATAGAGTAATTCAATTTGGAAATAGTGTTTTTGTGCCTTCATCAATTAAAAAAATAATGATCTACATGATATGGTATATAACTCATATTTCTCTATCCATTTTGGATATACTAAGATATAGTGTGATCTCTAAAAGCACATCTAGTGGGAAAAAGGAGGATATTGATGAGTTCACCTTACAGTGCTTGGTATGATAGAAATTTAATAATGAGAGACAATTGTTTAAGGGGATGATAAAACATTTCCTCATACCCATATGGAAATGGGAGAACCTTACTATGGAAATTTTTAATAGTCTCATAAAGAAAACCAATGGAATTAATGTGATATGGGTTATGGTTGATCAAATCACCAAGAATACCAACTTTATATATATATTATATGATTTATATCTTGATCAACATACCATGATATATATAAAGTAAGCAGTGTCATATAATAAATTTCTATTTTTGGTGAACTCTATGTGTGGTTTAAGGTTAATTTATAAATAATATGGAAGTATTCAAAATTCTTTGAACACTGAATTGAATTTAATTACTACCTATCACCCCTAAACTAGTGGATAAACAAAAAAGGACCATTAAAACAGTTGAGGAAATGCTAAGATCAACCTCAATGAAATCTAATAGAGGATATTATAAATATATCAAATTTACTGAGTTATCATACAGCAGTGACATTAATTTTTGTATATAAATGAAACCTTATTAAACTATTAATGGGAATATATGTATAACTCCCACAAATTGGGTGAATGTTAGTGAAAAGAAAATAATTCAACTTTATCTTGTTAGACAAATGATATATATGTTTGATGCTATCCAAAAAATATATAATTATATTCCGATTTGGTAGAAGATCTATACTAACAACCATATAAGGGACAATGAGTATTATCTTGGATAGAAAGGTTCCTTTTAATATCATCATAGAACAGAGTTATGTAGTTTGGAATAAAATTAATTATTATACAAATGTGAATGGTCCCCTTTTTGATCCTAGAATTCATAAGAGTAGTGTCTTATCATCTAGTACATCCCCAAAACATTTATAATATTTATGATGAATTTCATGTATATATCATGAATAATTACACACCTAATTTTTCCGAAGAATAAATATATATGGGGTACAACTGGTGTATGAAATCTGTTTTGAGTATAATATAGTGAGGATCTCAAATAATAGAGAAAAACGTCTTCACAATAAGCGAACTGATATTGTCAATGTTCATTTTTAGAACAAAAAAAAATGAAGCGTGACATAAGAACTGGATGAGACAATGAAGAAGAACTACCCTCATCTATTCATAATATAAAATATGAGTTGAAATTTCAAGGATAAAATTTGTAAGTTAGGGTACAATGTAATGACCCCACCTTACAAATATATTTTTGGTTGATTAAATATATTTTTGATTTTATAATATAGTATTTTACAAATAAAAAAATTGAAAAACCAAAAAACACATTATGTAATTTATGGATATTGTAAGATTAGTAAACAACTAGACCCATGAAAATGGAAAATTTTACATTGTAATCCAAAATTAAAAATATAAAAAGTAGAATGGTAAAATGTGTATCATTTCAATATACTGTAACTTTATCTCTCATGTACAAAACTATCAGAGAGAATAAAATTATGTATAAAAAATTGAATATTTTTTAAAGGATAACATATAACAATTGAAGGAACAATAATGAGTAATGTATGAAAAAATAAATAAGTATTTAAAGGAGATACTGTGACTATTGAATAGTAAATTCTCCATTATAAATAGTAATTTGGCATTAAAATACTAAAATGTCATATAAATAATATTTATCATGATAAAATCTAAATATTAAAATTCTATAAAATAAATATAAAAAATAATAAATAAAATAAACAACCAAAACATTATATAAAATTTATTTTTGTGGAATTTTGAAAAAATAATAATTTTTATGTTAATAATTAAAATTTATATACATATAAAATTATGATAATAAAATTTAAATAATTTTTATAGTCATTACATTTAATGTTTCCAAGGGTTTTTTTGATTTTTTTTATAAAACATCTCTTTTTATGGGAATAGTAGAAATACACGTTTTCAAATATCAAAATTTTTAGGAAAATATTATGATTTAATAATGAATTAAAAAATATTGAATTTTTTATCTTGATAAAAAAATTCAATTAGATAAATATTATATTTGAAACATAATTTAAGAACCTAAAAATTTATTTCCAAAGTATAAAAGCCTCAAGCATCCATTTAAATAGAAATTATATTTTAAATTTCCCTATTTTCATTTGAATAAATTAATAATTTTGTATTATGAAAATTTTAAAAGTCCTAGAATCATGTTATTTTATAAAAATAAATTGAATTATGTCAAAGATATTACTATTGAATGGGTTACCTTGTATATAAAAATTTATATATAATTTTAAAATAGAATTTATCTTATATATATATCTATATATATAACCTATATCCATTTCCTTTTAAAGACACTCCTCCCTCCCTTAACATAGATAAATATAAACCAAAATTTGTTCTCTTAAGAACCTAAATATATATATTATCATTTTAGTGACATTAAAATCCATGAATTCATGGATTTTAGTTTCCTAATATAAGAAGAAACATAGAGTGGGTCACATTTCATCTACGCGTATTGTTATTTTCCTCTTATGTTCCTCATATTTCAATATACATTTTTATCCAAAATCATATAAGATTCATTTAATAGTATTTAAAGAAATGTTTTTAATATTTTAATTATTACATTTATGGCATATTTCAAGGCATATTTCTCTTCAAAATCTTTTAGAAATGTTCCGTCAAAGTTTACTTAGCTGCCTACAAGGAAAATGCCACCACTACTTGTCCTCACTTTAATTGATGGATTTTATGAATTATTTATAATATATAAATATTTAATTTCATGAATTTTATGCCCAATGAAATAATTTTACCTATATATATAATACTTTGAAACAAAATAATGAAATTGGAAAATATAGGATAACAAAATGAAAACATGAAATCAAAACAATTATCATTTAACAAAGAGCATTACAAAATAAAATCAAATATTTATAATTAATAAATAGTTAAATCAATTAATAATATTATATTATGTTTCTATTTGTTAAAAAAAATTATTATAAATTTGTTTAGACAAGACAAAACCTAATTATTTTCAATGTAAGGGAATTCTTGAACCCAACTCAATTTTCTTTGGATATGTATTGTTTTATATTATTTTTAGCCAAAATATTACTCTAATATACCTATAATGTGTTTTAAATATTATTTTTCTTTTCATTTTTAGATTATACATTCTCTTACATTACTGAATTATTTCAACGTTAATTTTTGTAATGTTCCAAAATGACAGTTTTTTATAAATAAATTTCATCGACTCCTGAAGAGTTTATTCAACACAAATGATTCATTATAGTTTAAAAAAATATTATTTCCTTTATCAATTTGGGTTCCCAAAGGTTAATTCATTAAATTAATATTTTTGAATCAATTATGGTACCTATTATGTTACATAGTTTTTTACTAACTATGATTGTTATTTTTTCTATTTACATGTGGTAAGGAAGATTATGATCATTCAGTGATGTGATGGTTTGGCCTAAAATTTTATATCTCAAAAATTCATTGTGAAATGATAAATATAATTGGTTATTATTAGTATTATTCTTGAACATGGTGATATATTTATTATAAAGTATACTGTCATGATTTCTATATATATTCTACTTGTGAACATGATAAATTCTTTATTCGCCACATGGTGTGGGTATTTGACCACAATGTTATGATTATTCATTATATTTCATATGAAATATTCCATTAGTGTTTCAAAATATTATTTCATTCTTATAATGTTTTTCTAATACATTTTATATATTTATGATGAATTTTTCCTACCACTATCTATTTATTCATATATATTACTCCTATTTTATCACTCCCATTACTGGGATTTTACCTCACCACATTCATTGACGTATATCCTACACTTACTGTATGTAATAAGAGGAATATGAGGTGTTATAGAGGACAAAGAAGAATGATATAAATATGATTTAGGTATTTTGTTCAAGTGATATATGCACTTTATTTTCTAAAGATACTAAAATTTTCAATAACAGAATAGAATATTGTTATGTTATTTATAAAAAAAATAATGTAATAATCATGTATAAAAAAGTGGGATCACATTAGAATCATATTATATCCATTATTTTTAAGACGAATGGTTTTCACACCCCTCATATTAATATTCAAATTTTGTTAGTGGAAAGGTATACAAGGATTAATATGTTTACTCAATATAGGGGTTCTGATTTTCATGAAATTGAAAAATATGGTCAACTAGGTCACACTATTGGATAGTCACATGGGGGAATCAAACTAACCTGTTGGGATCCCTAAGGCCCTGACGGGGAACAATATCAATAGCCCATGGGAATGTTGTGGAGCCTAAGGTGGTCATTTATTCAAAACTCAATTCACCATGTGGTCCCTTTCTATAAATATTTCAAATTACTATGAAATATTTTTCTAAATTATGGTTAATAAAATTGAATATTCCTTTTTAATAAGATTTTAATTAATATTTATATGGTTGGGGTATTTAATCACATTGATGTTAATTAAATGATAATTCTATAATTTTTAAAATTTATATTATGAATTTGATAATGAATATGGTTGGTTAAATTAAAATAAATATATTTCAATTGTTTTTTTATGTGAAGCACGGTTGCTATATTAATTAGAACAATAGGAGATCAAAATATAATTATTTATTTGAAATAATATTATGGATTTATATTTTCTTGGAGGAACTATGATGTATAGATTAGAGAAAATAATTTATGAGAATATCTCAATCGGACCACCATGCTGTGAAACAATGGTGATAACTATATGGGAATTATGGTTCAACATGACATATTTTTTTAACAATGTTATGGTTTTTATGAGTGGTAGTTAAGTATTGTAACATTAAACTAGTTTACGGATAAATGGTTCAATATTTTGAGACTTAAAGTTTATTATAATATGATGGTTTGATTATGTAACATTAAACACATGTCCCTATTTGAATATACATTTGGGGGTGTAATGTGAAAATGATTGTATTAATGATAAGTGGGAGTTATATAATATTTAATTACAAAATTATCAAAAGAAAATTTTCTTTTTTTGATAGTTGACTAATATTTCTTTTGATCATCCCACATGATAGACTATAAGAGAATAACTAGAAAGTTCTATGAACCATTAATTAAATGATTATGGATAGGCTGATATATTGATTAGTATGGAAACGTATATCTTGACACTATTGCATTTTCATCATAGAAGTGGAAGGGTTTATATTAACATTCAATATTATATTATTATAATATTATTAGAGATGAAAATTTGTAATTATTATCCTAGAAAAAACATCTTCAATTTGTTTTTGTGTGATGCCTAATAGTTTAATGATATTTCAACAATTCCATTACATGAAACTATGACCTTGATTTTATCTTAAAATGGCCAAGACCATGAGATATTACATACATTTACTATCCATAAATAATGGATGATTTTATTATATAATATAAATATATATCGATTTCCTATATTGAGTGATTTTACAAAGACTATTATTATTTTTTTCATTTGTTTTGTGTAACCCAAACTATGTTTGATCATTTATAGAATAATACATGAATTTATTATATTATTTTTCATCTATTGAAGATATAAATGATGTGTGTTTGGATTAGATATGTGAAACCATTTTCCAGATGATCACTCGGAACTTATATAAGGGGTGAGTTCTGAAATATGATTTGAATTTATATGGGTATTAAGGTGTTGTGGACCTAATTTACTGTATTATGATCCATAAAGTTAAATATATATATATAATATTGGAAGAATCTAAAAAATTATAATTAATAAATTATTATAGAATATTAATAAGTTGTGTTTGAATAATCTTGGGGTTGTTGGTTGCTTCAGTGATCAAGAAATCATTCATTGGAAAATATTGTATAGCTCCAGATTTAGAGAAACAAGGTGAGATATACTATAAAAGGGTTATTCGGGCAACCTGATCTTAGGTTTTATTATTCATATTAGAGATTTTTATTTTGAGTGGATTAATGGTATTTATGGATGTATAAATTTTATATTCCACCCCTTGATGAAATGGTTTTAGTGTTCCTCGTTGAGAGATGGGAAATTATGGAACCAAATTAATCTGAGGTATTTTTGTTCCATTTTTTATTTTGTTCATTCTAATAATTTTTAAATTAAAATTTGAATTTTTCTATGAGGAGATCATGTATTTTGATTCAAGATAATAGTTACAGATTTTTTTTTATTTTAATCAAGTGCCATCTGATTACAAAATCTTTATCCTTTCTCACATATTTGATGGTTCTAGTGGAAAAGATATGGATTAGAAGGTTGTAATTAAATAAGTTTTTATCATAGATAGTATAAAGATATTGTCATAGTTATTCCTTTTTCAAGAGTTAATTGTTTAGTATAGATCGTAATTCTATGGTTGTCCTAATAAAATAATTCTATTATATAGTTCTAATCCCTTTTTATTTTCAAATTTAGGTGGAGTTCAATAATTTAAATTAGATTGTAGCGACCCAACTCTAGAAATATCAAAGAAAATCTCATTATAAAATTACATTGGAATAATATACAAGTAAATAGAAACCAAAATGACAAAAAAATATAGTATTCTGGGTAAACCAGATACATACACAAGTATTAATTTACAAATGAATACAAAAATTACATAAAAAATATCAACGATAAAAACTCTATTACCTCTATAGTATCCTCGAATAATTTTCTTAGCAAACTGAAAAAAATCAAATATAAGATAATCATAAGGTTGTTGAGATCACATGAGAAGTAGTGGTAAATAAATCATATGTAATATAGAATAAATGAGAATAATCAACATGGAGAAAGTAATAATAGAAGACACATTCCATGTAATCAATAAACTAAAAGGAAAGTTAAAAATATCATGGCAAGTAAAATAAATTAAAACACATTACATTTAAATAATTAGTTGTATATTAATAAATATAGAAAGGTAAAAAGAAGAAAAAACATTCCATTTAGTCAGGAAACTAATAATTAAACGAATCCATATACTTTTTAAAATTGAAAATCTCATGGATTATAATTACTGAATCAAAATGAATGAAATTCTATGCTTCACTCATCATTTCCAGTCCAAATAATTCCTCATATCAAATAATTTAATTAAATAATATTCCATATAAAAAAACCATATTGAATAATGAATATATACATATTATTATCTCCCCTTATAATTAAATAATATTTCAAGTAAACGCCATTTGTAAAAATGATATACGGTTTAGGATATAAACATATCTTGATAAATGATATGGATAATTAGGGGAACTTAAATGTTCAATGATCATAGGAAATTGAATATTTTAATGGAAAAAATAGAGGAATCAAGGATTTAATTGGCAATACTATTCATGGCCAAATCAATCATAAACCATCAAGAGAAAGAATAATGATGATATCAATACAAAATATTAAATGTAGAGTAAGAATAAATGGTTTTTATCATTGATGAAACAGATTAATAACATTAAAAACATTCTTATTGGAAATATCCTCTTATTTTGAAAAACCTTTTCATTGGAAATAACTTTTAAAAACATTAAATCTTTCTAATGTTTGAAAATTCCATTGATAAATCATTTCAAAATGTTTCAAAACTTTTTTAAAACATTTTAACAAAACATGTTTTTAAGAATAAAATAGTAGCTCTAACTAAAAAGATAAATTAATACATTCTTTCTTGAAACACATTATAAAACATTTTGAGCACAAAACAGTTGAAAAGTGGTTCTATTATTTATAAAAGGTCATTAACATCATTATGGGAATTTAATGAAAGGTTTTATTTAACAATTATCCAAAAATTTCCCCACATGAAAATTTATGTATAAACAATCCAAATAAAATGAGATTGTGAATTAAACTGTTGAAAAGACCTTAACATTGATGTGAGAAAAGATAAATAAATAGATTATCTATGAAAAATTTAAATCTACCAAAAAAAATTCAATGAAAATAATATATAGTTAAATGTGATCACACACATAATCTTAAAATATCAATGGTAATAAAGACATAATATAACCTAATGAAAAGGAATCAGGTTATGAAATTATTAACCACTTGGTAAAATTTAACTCATATCCTAGTAGAATAAAAAATTGGAATCTAAAAACTAAATAAATTTAATATAATAATATTCATGATATAATATATCAAAATGGATAATACATACACAATATAAAAGAATAATGGGGTGAATATGGCATTAATCTCATAGATGTTACATGTTAGATGAAGATCCATTACCTTGAATTTATTTTCTAGTGAATGTACATAAAATTATTTATAATGGTTTTATACATGATAGAAAATAATTATAGAACAATATTAGTATTTATGATTTCATATATTTTATTTTTATAACATCTTATTACCTCTTTGTTAGTAATAGTTCATTATTTTCACTATTTCAGGTGATAATTACAGGATTTCTCAAGTCTATGTCAACTTTTTACATGTTATTAATATCATATTCATAATTTAAAAAATGATATAAATATCATATATATATAGTATATATTTATTTATAATAATCCTTAATATTTGGAGATAGGAAATGAAATGGACCATCCGTGAAGAAGGTAGGCCATACGTACCCATGAACACAACTTTCAATTATTTTTCATATATAAATGAATAAAAATTCATTGATATAAATTTAAATTTAAATTATAGTTTAATATTTATATCATATATTTCATATTTATTTATTAAAATCATTCTTTAAATATTCCATGTATCGCGTGAACGAATCACATACCTTGGAGGAGGTGGTAGTCCGCACTTCCACAAACGATGTTACAATATCTAAGAAATGGACAGATTAAGGGTATGTATTATATTAAAAATAATGAAGAATAAATATATTAAAAATATCATACATATTTTATAAAAATATTTTGTCCAACATAATTCTCAAATATGAGATGCGGTAAAGGAAAAACAAACAACATCGTTTTTTGAGGTTGTAGTTCACCATAAAAAAAATTGTAAGTTCATTATGAATTAGATATAAATGTGGTTAAGAGTAGGATAAACCCTTAAAATAATAAAATATATTTACATTTATCACACTGGTGTTATTATATAATAATTTAATAATAAGATTTTATGTGGAGGAGGACAAAAATAATTAAAAGAGGTTAAGGAAATATATTACCTCTTCTTGGGGTAACTCATTTTAGTTTGCACCAAATATGATTCCTTGGATGGATGACTACCCAAACTTGGGAATATATAATAAATTTATTTATTTTTTGTATATATTTGGTATGATATTGTTCCCGGTAAAATATCTTTGTATTTGTGAAAAAGTGGGAGGGGAGAGTGCATTTTTATATTGGAGGTAGAGTGGAATTCTGGAAATTTTCTGAAAAGGGAGTTCCAACCTTATTTTTCATAGGAAAAGTGGATCTAATAATGAACCTAGTTATACAATAGTTATTATAGGGTATAATACGTAAATAAAATGTATTTTAGAAATGTTTTTAATCCGTTTTCCCCTTTTGTTTAAGGTTTAGTTCCTTATGTAACTAATATTTCTCATAATGGCAGTAATTAATTTTAATCACTGTGACTATTATTTTTTTATCAAAAAATAATTTTAACTCATTATACATTATAAATAATTATTATTATATATATAGTATCAATTTTTCAAAATTATAATAAAAAAATTTGAAAAAAATTAATATAAATTTAATCCCATTGATGGGATGACAAAGTGTGTTTTAAAGAGAAAGTGTTCAAAAGCTTCCAAAGTTTTTATTTTTAATTTCAATGTTAAATTGAACCCAATGATCTAAACTTAATTAATTGATAAAAAATTGATATAATTAAATATTAAATATAATTATAAATATAATTTAACCTTATAATTAAATTAGACAAAAAATCAACTTGGAATTCAAATTTAGTATTTTTCACTATTAATCAAAATGAAACATCCCCGAAAAATTGAAAGAATTTACACAAACATATTTTTTGTAACACCCCAAGATTTTACGGTACGTTTCCCTTTGAATAATGCAATATCGTGTGTTGTACGCAACTACGAGTTCTAACACACACCACAACCAATCAAACTAGCCGTTATGAATACTAATACCCACTTTTTGAAATTTTATAAATTTTATCTTTCAAAATGGACTTTATTTCTGGATTTGGAATATCGAAATTAGCTAAGGGTGAACTTTTGGTATTTTTCTGAAAACTTTCAATTTTTGATGAATAGTGAAAAACACTGAGTTATAGTTTGAAACCGAATTTTTATTTAAATAATTATTTATTTTATTTAAATTTAATTAAGGTCAAAATAGATATATAATACCTATATAAGTTCAATGTAATTCATTTGAGTTAGTTTAGAATAAATTCAGATATATAAAAATTTCGTTGAACTTTTCACCGTCTTTTACCCACCTCCTATGAGAATTTTGAAATTCACATAAAACTTAATTTTACCACTTCTGTGAGTGGAATTTCGGAAATCCGAGAGACACGGTTAATATATAGGAGTAAAATGTGGTTCAATGTGATGAAAATAATTTTTGCTGAACAGTAACTTTTTTACTTTTATTTACCATGGTTAAAAGTAAATAGGGTAGTTAAGGGTAAAAATGATATTAATATTACCCTAACAAATGTACTAATTCTATTGGACAAGTGTATCTCGACCAAGAGAAACCTTAGGAATAAAATATTATCATTTAGGTCCACTTGGATTAGATTAGGACATCTATTATTATTTAAGTCAAAGAAGAGTTAAAAGAGATAAAATCAATGTTTAATATGTAAGACATTTTTAATATATGGTTATAAATAAGATAAATTCAATTATAAATATTCATTAGAAGTATCAAATGATTTCCTACATAATGGTATTTTATTTATAATTTTTAGACATTAAATAATTTAATTTATTTATGACACAATGGTAATGCAGTAATTACCTAATTAATGAAATATTATAATAATTGATATTATAAATATCAAAATAAATGTAATTTGAGACTTTTTATGAATTCAACTAATTTTTGGGTTAATATGAAATATTAGGACGGATTATATAATTTTTTTCTAAGAAATAATGTTGTTATGAAATTATCAAAAACAAAATACCCTATAGTGTCAAAATTTACATAAAATAGTTTTTAAAACAAATATTATATTATTAATTGATATTCTATTCCTAAAAATCTAAGGTTCAGCCAAATTACTTATATCATGATAGGTGTATCATTAATTGATCACTTGGGGGTTTCTTGGATGTTATAGTAAGTTTATTAACTATATAATATAAAAATACAAAGAGACATGGTAAATGTCAAACTATTTAACTAAGAGTTAAATATAAATAAAAAGGTTAATATAGTGACCCAAACCTATCTAAAATCTATTGGTTGAAAGGATTTTGACCCATCCCCACCTCATCCTTTAAATAATCCACTTTGGAGCCATTAGAAACCGAATTTGAATTTATTATAAAATAATATTTATAGCTTTTCCAAAGGTGCCCATCACCCCTCTTATAAAAGGAAACTATGCCTTCTATCAATTTCACACATTCAAAGCCTTTTGGATCGGTAAAAATCTACCCAAATACCCTCTCAAATATCCTAACTTACTCCTAGACGTCTTCCTTTAGTCAGAAAGCCATCCTATGGATCCTTTTTGATCAAATCAAAAGGAAGAACCCGAAGAAGAGGTAACGTTTTCACCACCCTCTTTCAAGATCCTTTCTTCTTCAACATATTTTTTCTTTGTTATTTACATTCTAAAATAATAAATATAGTATCTTCTATACACTATGATGTTACTATAGATATGGTACAACCATATTCAGTATTTTATCCATCCTTTGAATGACATGTCACCATACGTGCGTACGTACGGCTTACCATCTCCACGTTGTGTTGTAATTGTTATTCAATATATTATTATTTGGATGGGTATAATAATGATGTGTAATTTGTGTAAATAATACATATAACATGATAATGATTCTGTATATATTATATACCATCCAATTATATATTATTTTAATATCAAAATAATGATATTATCGCTCGTGCGTACGTACGGACAACCATCTCCACGAACGCAATGAGATCCATTCCCCATCGTATCCATACAAGTATAATTCTCATTTTATGATTAAAAATAATGTTTAAGGACTTATTATAATTTTTATATGAATAATATAAAACCTATCCATAAAAAACACGACTTATGTAACAAAACATATAAAATAAAACAAGTAAGTTAACACCCGAAATAACGATAATACTAAGATATTATTAACAAAGAAATGTTAAAAGATCATATATGATATCGTATTATTGTATATTATTCTTTTATAATAAAATAAAAATTATTTCAACATTATATAGGAGGATAACCTACCCTTGACCAAGGAAAAAGTATAGAGTAAGGGGTTTCTTATCTCACTTTTAATTTCGTGAGATTTCCATTGTTCACAACTTATTTATTTAATGTGGTGTGTGTACTGTCCATGATTGTATTAATTGTGTAATATACTTTAATTTATGGATATCCAAATCTTCATTTTATGATCCTTCTTTCATGGGTGTATGTTTTGTAAGTTACCAAATCGATAATGGAATTTGAAATTTCAATTTCCACTCATTCAGCTTAACGCATACTTCATTTATTATTTTACTCCAAGATTATGTGTGGAATAACTATTCATTTGATTATGTCAAAATTTACACTCCCCTTTCTGTGGAAATACTTTTGATACACATAGTCATTCCATTGATAAATTCTCAATTCATCGTTATGAACTTGATAAGAGTAATTTTTACTCAATCTCGATTTGTTGAGTTAAACATCGAATTCATTGGTGTTGTTTTTACAAGAATATGTGTGATTGTCCTTTGATTGTTTTATACATAACATTCAATAATATTGAGTGTATTTATATTTATCACACATAATTATGTCATTGATTTATCCTTAACCTAAGGATATGGCCTTTATGAGAGATTTCATCTCAATTTACATTCCATTGAGACTTTTTTGTTGTTATACACCAAATCACTTTTATATGGTGTATATAATGTACTTTGACATAGTATATCATGTATCCCTTTATTCTCTTGATATTACAATATTTTTATTACCTCAATTATTTTTATTCATGTGTCTCTTCTTTGGTTAGGAACTCTAACTAAAATATCATTTTAATATGTTATTAATATTTATTATTCTAAATATTTCTCATTAATGTGCATGTTTTAAAAATGGTTTTAAGTATTTATTTATATGGAAATTAATGTTTTAAAATCTAAATTACTTTTAAAAGTTTCAAAGTGGTATTGGACACTTTTATTCAAAAATATATTTTAAATTTCTTCTTGACAAATAGTGTGACTTTTAAAAGTTTTCAACAAAAGGGGATATTTCTCTGAATAGTTTGCTGATTATTTTATTCTATGTCAATATCTTTCATTATTCTCGATTGAGGTTAATATGATATAATACAATCTTCCATATTGTATCTAATGAGTTATGATTGACTATAGATGTGCTATTTTTATACCATTCATGGTTTGTGGTTAAAGTATTGACATTTCGGATGCTAGTTTTAATACGAATTCTTATGTTATGTTTCAAACTTTTTATATGAAAAATGCAATGGACTTAGTAAGTGACGGATGGAGTCTGATTTAGATCCTCGATGCATCGGTAGGTCTCATGAGACAAACTAGTGTCTTGGCACAAGGCCTTGAAAAAATCTTATTTGTAGTCTTGGCACGAGGCCTTGACTATGTGGTTATGATAGTATGGCATTATGCATTTTGTCATTATGAAAGTGGTTATTGATATTTCATGTGGTTATTCTATTAGTAGAATACCCATGTGAATAAGTAAATGGTATTATTTCATTTTATCTTTTCATTATTATGCTGAAGTTCAAGTTTAAAAGGCTTTTGTTTTAGTTATATATTGCCTTAAATGTTTATGCTTATATATGAAAGTTTCTCCTATATTGTTATCATTACTGAGAATTTGAGCTCACCCCTTTCAAAGTTTTAATTTTTCCCAAGATGTGAAGAAGTAATTTATGAATGACCTGCAAGGATATTATGAGGGTATATGAAGACAAGATGTTGTTGTGGTTTTTTTTACTTTATGATGTAATGTAAGACTTATGAATATATCTAGTGTTTCCAAGGCTACTAAAGTAATGGTTCTTTCGAGACTTTATCATTTGTGATCATGAAAATGTTATGTAATAATGCACCGACTCTGGGTAACTGGGGTCAAGGCGTTACAGTTGGTATCAGACGGAGTTTAGTACAATCCTTGGAAGCTAGATTTAGATAAACTCTGATTCGAGCACATAGCTCTAAGAAAGACTTTGAGGATTAGTATAGAAGAACTTTCTAGAATTTTGGTATTGTATATATTTTTTGAGTTTTCTAAGAAATACATCCCTGTCTGGATATGAGTAGGTAGAGCCGGCTGTGGCACAGATGTACCTAAGGGTAAAACCCGAAAACACCGCTTTGAGCTAGACTCGAACGGGAACTGGTGCACGACAACGGGCCTTGCTTCACTCTTGGTTATGAATCTCCTGGGGGATATGCTTAGGATAATTTATATTTTCTTTATAAACCGATTTGAATTATTATGAGAGTAAATGACCTTGGTTAATCCTAATGTGTTTCAAATTGAGAATATGGTGACATGATATTCTCTAAATGATTTTATGACTACTGTTACTCACACAATGCTTTCTGGTTTCAGGAAATGGCTGGATTCCAAGGAATTCATAGTGACTTTGAGAATTATGTACAAGGTGGGAACAGTGGTGGAAATGAGCAACAAAATGGAATGTTGATAGGCGTAAAAGATATCGTCTTCATGCCAAATCAATTTTCCAAAAATATGATCAAAAATATATATATTAACCAATTCCCGGACCCAAAAAAGAAGAGAAAGGTGATGAATGATAAGATCTATAGTAGTGGAGACAATAGAGAAAATAATCCTCAATTTCAATCATGCAGGAAATGTGGAAGGAGACACCCAGGAAAGGGTCTCAATGGAACAAGGAAATGTTTTACATGTGGGAAGGAAGGACATAAAGTGAAGAATTGCCGAGGATAGATGAAGAGTACTATGGAAGAAAAATAAAAATGGTCCCAAGATTCCAATTACAGTCATTTGTCGTAAATGTAAAGGACCTTGGAATCACCCATGTCAATGACCTATTCTATAGGATAACCTCTTGGTCAAGGAAAAACCTATGTGGAAATAAATGGATGGCAGAATATTTAAAGGTATTAGTGCTCCTTGTTGTTGAGATTACTTTGGGTGAATTTTCTCTTATATGTGTAACCCTTCAATTTATCATGTGAGAATAATATTTGAGGAAGACGTGTCCTTTCTCTTGTGGATATAGATATAAATAACCATTTGGTTTTATATGATCATTGGGTTAAAGGCAATTAAAAGTTATTATATTTTGTGATGAAAATTCAAGGTATGAGAAAACATTTGTGGTTAAATTATGTTATGGTTATTTTGAAGAATTTATCTCATTTTGGTAATGTTATAAAATATTTTTTTTGAAAAAGCACAACACGTAGACCGTGTGACAACCTGTCACATTGGAAAACGCTGTGGGAATCGAACCCACAACCAAAGTGCGATAATGATTTATCACCTACCACTGGACTACGTGAAGTCCTCGGATAGTGTGACTAATTATTTTTAGTTAAATGATTTTATTGATCAATAATAAGTTGATTTGAGATCTTATGTATTATCATGTGAATACCCTTAGTATAGGAAAATGATTTTGTGATTAAGTGATAAATGTTATTTTGGAAGATGTTCGATTTGTTGGGAACACTATATGCCCAAGGAAAATAGAATACTATGGGATTTTATTTGGGGAGAAATAGTGGATTTTATCTATGTTTTTATTGTGGATTTGTAGTAATTTGGGTTATTTATGGAAATGATTAACCTATAATAGAGAATATGCGATTAGGTTAATTACTTTTAAGTATGTGACTTTAAGAGTAGTTTATGTCATTTAGAGATACTATTTAACGTAGAAGACTACATAACCAAATTATTCTATGTTTTTGGTTTCAATATTAGTTTGGATTATATTGAAGGATTTTATGGACAATTTTTTTTATTGAATGGTATTTATTTATCTTTGGGGTATTGTTGGTTTAATTTTAGAAATTAAGATTAGTGTTTATTTCTATACAGGAATATCCTTTTGTGGGATCATCAGATCTTATACTAACCATTTTGGTTTTGATTAATCTCTAAATACAAGGTAAATATATAGTTTATCCTTCATGGATCATGTGATTCTATAAGAATTTTATTCTATCTCGTCCAGTGTGACCAAGGCTTTATGAATACTTTTCATTTAAAAATGAGTTAGTAGTAAGAATTTTTTATAGAATGAATATTTACTAAAAAAGTATGTATATATCTTTATGTTCTTAGTCAAACTCAGAATTGAATTCCTCATATTTATGTAATGTAACTTAAAACGAAAAAATGTTGTTCGTTTACTTCTCCTACTGGGAAACTAATGACCATTTGTCCCATCACTAGTTTTTGGTATTCTTGTTGTTAAATTTCTCCTGAACATGTTCTCTATCCCTGTCCATCAGAACTTGACACTTAGTTTATCATCCATATCCATGTTTTTCTACATGGAATCCTAGTATAGGTTATCTTGGGTGACCTTTTTTACTTCTCCTTCTTTCTTTTAAAGTGATAGTTTTATTGACTCATTTTATGATGTGGGACTTTCCATTATATTCCCAAGACCAATTTTAAAAATTGTGAGGATAAAATTTATTGAAGGAGGGGATAATGTAACACCCCAAGCTTCCACGGTACGTTTCCCTTTGAATAATGCAATAGCGTGTGTTGTACGCAACTTCAAGTTCTAACACACACCACAACCAATCAAAATAGCCGTTATGAATAGTAATACCAACTTTTGGAAATTTTATAAATATTATCTTTCAAAATGGACTTCATTTTTTGATTTGGAATATCAAAATTATCTTTGGGTGAATTTTTGGTATTTTTCTGAAAACTTTCAATTTTTGATGAATAGTGAAAAACACCGAGTTATAGTTTAAAACCGAATTTGTATTTAAAAAATTATTTATTTAATTTAAATTTATTTATGGTCAAAATTGATACATAATACCTATATAAGTTCAATGTTATTCATTGGATTTAGTATAGAATAATTTTAGATATATAAAAATTTTATTGAACTTTTCACGGTCTTTTACCTACCTCCTAGGAGAATTTGGAAATTCACATAAAACATAATTTTACCGCTTCTGTGAGTATAATTTTGAAAATCTGAGAGACATGGTTAGTATCAAGGATTAAAATGTGGTTCAATGAGATGAAAATAATTTTTGGTGAATAGTATCTTTTTACTTTTATTTACCTCGTTTGAAAGTAAATAGGGTAATTAAGGTTAAAAATGATATTAATTTTACCCTAACACATGTCCTAATTCTATTGTACAGGTGTATCTCGAACAAAAACAAACTTAGGAATAAAATATTAACATTTAGGTCCACTTGGATTAGATTAGGACATCTATTATTATTTAATTCAAAGAAGAGTTAAAAGAGATAAAATCAATGTTTAATAACTAATTTTTTTTTAATATAGGGTAATACATAAAATAAATTGGATTATAAATATTCAATAGAAATATAAAAATATTTACTACATAATGGTATTTTATTTATAATTTTTAGACATTATATAATTAAATTTATTTATGACACAATGGTGATGCAGTAATTACCTAATCAATGAAATATTATAATAATTGATATTATAAATATCAAAATAAATGTAATTGTAGACTTTTTATGAATTAAAATAATTTTATAGGTTAATATGACATATTAAGACTGATTATATATATTTTTTTCGAAGTAATAATGCTGTTATGAAATTATCAAAAACAAAATAACCAATAGTGTCAAAATTGACATTAAAGAGTTTTTAAAACAAATATTATATTATTAATTGATATTCTATTCCTAAAAATCTAAGGTTTGGAAAAAGGACTTATATCATGATATTTGTATCATTAATGGACCACTTGGGTGTATCTTGGATGTATATAGTAAGTTTATTAACTATATAATATAAATATACAAAGACACATGGTAAATTTCAAACTATTTAACAAAGACTTAAATATAAATGATAAGGTTAATATAGTGACCCAAACCTGTCTAAAATATATTTCTTGAAAGGATTTCGATGCATCCTCACCTAAACCTTTAAATAATCCACTTTGGAGCCATTAGAAACCAAATATGAATTTATTATAAAATAATATTTCTAGCTTTTCCAAAGGTTTCCCTCACCCCTCTTATAAAAGGGAACTCCCCCTTCTCTCAATGTCACACCTTAAAAGCCTTTTTGTTCGGCCAAAATCTGCCCAAATACCCTCTAAAATATCCTAACTTTATCATAGAGGTCTTACTTTAGTCAGAAAGCCAACCTAAGGAGCCCTTTTGATCAAATCAAAAGGAAGAACCCGAAGAAGAGGTAATGTTTTCACCACCCTCTTTCAAGTTCCTTTCTTCTTCAACTTCTTCTTTATTTGTTATTTCCATTCTAAAATAATAACTCCTATATCTTCTGAATACTTTTATTTTATTATAAATATTGTACAACCATATTCAGTTTTCTATCCATCCTTTGAATGACATGTCACCATACGTGCGTACGTACGGCTTACCGTCTCCACGTCGTGGTGTAATTGTTATTCAATATATTATTATTTGAATGGGTATAATAATGATGTTTAATTCATTTAAATAATAAATATAACATGATAATGATTATGTATATATGATATACCATCTAATTATATATTATTTTAATATCAAAAGAATGATATTATTTCTCGTGCGTACGTATGGACTATCGTCTCCACGAATGCGATAAGATTCATTCCCCATCGTATCCATACAAGTATAATTCTAATTTTATAATTAAAAATAATGTTTAAGGACTTAATATAATTCTTTATATGAATAAGATACAACCTATCCATAAAAAACACAACTTATATAACAAAACATATAAAAGAAAACGAATAAGTTAACACCCGAAACGACAATAATACTAAGATATTATTTACAAAGCAATGTTAAAAGATCATATATGATATCATATTAATGTATATGAATCTTTTATAATTCAATAAAAAATATTTCAACATTATACAGGAGGCTAAACTACCCTCGACCAAGGAAAAAGTACAAAGTAAAGGGTTTTTATCTCACTTTTAATTCCATGAGATTTCCATTATTCACCACTTATTTATTGAATGTGTTGTGTGTACTGCCCATGATTGTATTAATTGTGTAATATAATTTAATTTATGTATATCTACATCATCATTGTATGATCTATCTTTCATGGTTGTATGTTTCATAAGTTACTAAATTGATAATGGAATTTGAAATTTCAATTTCCACTCATTCGGCTTTACGCGTACTTCATTGATTATTTTACTCCAAGATTATGTGCAGAATAACTATTCATTTTATTATGTCATAATTTACACTCCCCTTTCTGTGGATATAATTTTTATACACATAATCACTTAATTGATAAATTCTCAAGTCATCAGTATGAACATTATAAGAGTAATGTTTACTCAATCTCGATTTGTTGAGTTAAACATCCAATTCATTGGTGTTGTTTTTACAAAAATATGTGTGATTGTCCTTTGATTGTTTTACACTGAATATCCAATCATGTTGAGTGTATTTATATTTATCACACATAATTATGTCATTGATTTATCCTTAAACTAAGGATATGACCTTTATGAGAGATTTCATCTCAATTTACATTCCATTGAGACTCCTTTGTTGTTATACAAAAAATCAGTTTTATATGGTGTATATAATGTACTTTGACATAATTTATCATGAATCACTTTATTCTTATGATATTACAATTTTTTATTACCTCAAATATTTTTATTCATTTGTCTCTTTTTTGGTTAGGAACTCTAACTAAAATATCATTTTAAAATGTTTTTAAGATTTATTATTCTAAATCTTTCTCATTAATGTCAATGTTTTAAAAATGGTTGTAAGGATTTATTTATATGGAAATTAATGTTTTAAAATCAAAATTCCTTTTAAATGTTTCAAAGTGGTATGGGACACTTTGATTCAAAAATCTATTTTAAATATCTTCTTGACAAATAGTGTGACTTTTAAATGTTTTCAAGAAAAAGGGGGATATTTCTCTCAATATTTTGATGATTATTTTATTCTATGTCAATATCCTTCATTATTCTTGACTGAGGATAATCTGATATAATACAATCTTCCATATTGTATCGAATGAGTTATGTTTGACTGTAGATGTTCTATTTTTATACCATTCATGGTTTGTGGTTAAAGTATTGACATTTCGTATGCTAGTTTTAATACGAATGCTTATTTTATGTTTCAAACTTTTCATATAAAGAATGCATTGGACTTAGTAAGTGATGGGTGGATCCCAATATAGCTCCTCGATGCATCGGTAGGTCTCATAAGACAAACTAGTGTCTTAGCACAAGACCCTGACAAAATCTTATTTGTAGTCCTGGCACGAGGCCTTCACTATGTGGTTATGATAGTCTGGAATTATTTATTCCGTCATTATGAAAGTGGTTATTGATATTTCATGTGGTTATTCGATTAGTAGAACATCAATGTGAATAAGTAAACGGAATTATTTCATTTTATATTTTCCATATTATGTTGAAGTTCATGTTTAAAAGGATTTTTTTAGATATACATTGCCTTAAATATTTATGCTTATATATGAAAGTTTCTTCTATATTGTTATCATTACTGAGCATCTAAGCTCACCCCTTTTAATGTTTTAATTTTTCCCAGGATGTGAATAAGTAATTTATGAATGACCTCTAGGGATACGATGAGGGGATATGAATATAAGATGTTGTTGTAGTTTTTTTACTTTATTATGTAATGTACGATTTATGAATATATCTAGTGTTTCCAAGGCTACTAAACTAATCGGTCTTTCGAGACTTGATCAGTTGTGATCATGAAAATGTTATGTAATAATGCACTGACTCTGGGTAACTAGGGTCAGGGATTTACATTTTTTATATTTCACATTAATAATTTTAGTTTTATTTTTAAAATATTAGATTTATCAATTATCCAAATAGAGTATTTAAATTTGGTTCCCCATTAAAAGGTTCTAGAATTATCTCTTTAGAAAAATACAATTTTCACACGTAAAACTGGATTTATTCTTATCTTATGCATATGAAATATATTAGATTTATTTAAAAAATATTATAATTAATTATATATATATATCATTAATATTATTCCTTAATATACATTAATTTAATTTATTATAATAAACAATTTTGGGAGCATAGAACTAAAAATATATCCTTTATATTCCATTTGTTTTTATTTACATTTATTATTAATTTGTTACCAATAAATTTATCATATATTTATATAATAAAATATATATTAATTAGTTATTTAAAAAAAAATATTAACCTATAATTTAATGTCAAGGTTATATCATATAATATAAAATAATAATTGTTTAATAATATATTGTTTTTTTGGTAAAAATCGGTCTGGCATGTAACATAAGTTGTTGAAGAAAGTCATTATTGTGTATGATGCACACTAACTCAATAATAAATAAATTTCAAGGTATATCATGGATTAATTTATTTTAATATTGTAAATATATAATTATTTCATGAGATATTATATTCCCTTACACACATGGTGTTGTGTGTCATACACACTATTTAATAAAATGTTTTTTTTGTATTTTAGAGTGCTACATTCTCCACACAATTAATAAATTAAACACCTATAATTTAAACTAAATCTTGGTAATATTTTGTTTGATATTTCCTATTTTGAGATCCCACATCATGAGAGGGGTTCATAAAACATCCTCTAGAAAAGAGATAAAGTTAAGAACAAAGGTCACATAAATGAACATATAACTAGGTCTATATATAGGAGAACATTAGTGGAAAGTGAAGATATATGCATGGAGTAATAGAGAAAATATTTATAAGGAGTGATTTAGGTTATCAATCAAAAACATGTTAATGATCAATGGAAATTATGGGGCCTCAAATCAATAAATCTATGATGATTCACAAGACCACTAGTTCTGTAAGAACCCGGTTTTTTCTATAAAAGGCTTTGGAATATTCTTAATGTTATTCCAGAGCAGCGCCTTCAGACAACCTGCGATTCTGAGCCCCAGTGTGTCCGGAATTAAATTCTCAGTGTGTTTACATTGGGCATGCTAAATAAATGAGATAACTGCTAAACGGTAATTCAGATTCTAAATTTGAGAGTACGGATGGGTCCGAAATGGGGTGTTTACCCCAGGAACGACATAGATAATGTCGGCGCGGGACGTTGGGACGCATCGCTCGTTACCGGAACATTAAACGGATAAATGAAATAATTAATTTATTAGTTTAATGGTTAAACTTATGTATCACTTAAACAAATGCTCGGATAGGAAAAACGAAGGCACCATTGAGTCCAGAACGTGTCATTTACCCTAGGTGGGGTGCAATTTTCGCGGGCACCGGCCTTCTGTGAAAAATGTCACCAGGGGAGTTTTCGTAATTTATCGTCTCTGAACATTATGTTTTATAAATTTTGAACGAGGCCTCAGATTCAAATTCTAAGACTACCGTTGTTCTCAATAGGTGGTGTTTACCCTAGGGGCGGTTTAACCTCAACCCCACCGAGAGTTTCAGATGTGGGTCCTTTTGTAGGTGATTAAAAAAAATTATTTAATTTTTTTTCCTTACTTAAGCCAAAACACCTCCCCTTCCCCTCCCTTGTTCTTCCCTAGCACAAGCCCTCCCGATGAAATAAGATCTCCTCTCCTCTCCTCCACCTCTCTAAGGTGGCGCAGCGCTCCGGCAGACCATTCTTGAAGCCACGGGCTACGCCCAAGGAGGTAGGAGGTTACGTTTCTTGTTTTGATTTTCCGCAACTCTTTTGAATTGAATTGCATGCATCGAATTGATATCAATTTATCGAGAGAAGGCCATTTTTGATTAGATCACGATTTTAGGGTTCCATCGCCATTTTCGGATCAAAAATTCAAGTCTCGGGGCGTCCGGTGTGGCTCTGGGAATTTTCACGGCCGTTTTTCTCTTTTTCTGGCAGTTCTAGGGTGGCCCGGCGGGCTTCCGGTGGTCGGAGATGGTGGCAGGAAGTGGTAGGCTTCGGCGGCGGTCTTCGGTCGGGTGTGGCGGCGAGCAGCCAGGCTTCAGCGATGATCTTCGGCTGGGCAAGGCAGTGAATCCAGGGAGCGAGGCCGAGCTCGCCGGGGGTGCGATGAAGCGGGGTCGCGGCGCGCGACCCCGTGCAGGGACAAAGACCCGCACTCTGTGGGTCTCTGTGGAAGACCGCTACTGGCCCTCATGGTCGGTCAATGCTGCGTGGACCCAGGGTCCACGACTGGGCCGCGCGGTTGAGCAGCGGGCCGGCTCTGCGAGCCGGGCTGGCCGGCGTGGGCCGGTCTAGCCCAAGGGGTTCGCCTCCTTCAACTTCAGACACCCTTTATTTTTGCTACGGGTGTCCATTTTGTGTGTCGTCTACGGAAGTTTTATCCATGGCTCGAGGAGAACTTTTTGAGATGGTCTCAGTGATTTTTAATTCCCGAGATGAGGGACTCGGTGGTGTGACACACCTTTACGTTGTTTGGCAATATTCCAAAGTTATTGTTTTGGATGGCGCAGGCATATCTGATGTCCGATTTAAGCGCCGTTTGTGGTATTGGGACCCTGGAGCTGAGAATGATCTTTCTAGGGTGGTTTCAGGCATTTAATTCTGAGTTGAGGCATGAGCCCCACGACCTGTCTTTTAAGCTGCGAGCAGCATTTGACAACCTTTTCATCGGACGTCCGTTCGAGGCGTGCGAGCTGTCGTTTTTGGGGGGTTTTCCGAGGGCATTGCAATGGCTCAATCTGCCCACTTTAATTCTACATGATGGTGCAGGACCCATGAGGGAAATTTTAGGGTTGGTGGTGATTTCTATCTTTATCACCGGGTGTCCGTTTCAGACAAATGATTAGTCAATCTTGTGTACTTTTTCGAGAGGTTCGCAACTGTGCGATCTATTCACTACACTTTGTGACTGAAATGCATGTCCCATGAAGCATCGCTCGTGTGCGGTACGGTGAAATGCATTTTTTATCCAGACATCCATTCCACGCAAGTAAGCAATCAATTTGACGTGTCTTTCCGAGGAGATCGCAACGGTACGATGCACCCGACTGTTTTTGAGATTGAGGCTCGGGACCACGGGACACCATTCGGGCGTAAAGCAGTGTTGGATAGATTTTCCGTCGGATGTCCTTTGGATGCGAGTAAACAGTCAATCTCACGTCTTTTTTTTGCGAGGATTACAATTGTACGATCTTCTTGGATGTGAAGAGACTCATTCAAGATCTCGTTAAATGTGGAAGTACGAATGGTGTACCAATGGTGGTTCTTCCAGCGGTGTTTGTAGAGAACCCTTGGTGTTTGATAGCATCCACTCTTGGTAGAGTGAAGTGAATGCTTAAAGAGATGTGGTTGGCTATGCTAGGGTCGTGGAGGAAGCAGGTTATCAAAGTTATGTTTCCGCCCTTTGTGTTGGATTTGGGTTCCATGGGTTCGATAGCCTTTAGGCTAGAGATGTGATATACTCTGGGAGTATACGAGAATTCTTGGAGGAAGATGTTGTATTTTGTACCTGAGAACGTTTGTGCACTTGGTTTGGAGATGTTTTTGGGCCACATGTCGTGTAGGCCCCATGTGTGTGTGTCGTGTTCTACTCAACGTAACTTTGACATCTCGTGACATAGATGGTCCTCCTGTTCTCAATGGTTTGACTGGAAGAGTTGTTTTGGTTCCCCTGTTCTTTCAGATGAGGGGGTTTTTAGTGTTGTGTCCCTTTCAGTAGACTGCGACATCGTTTATGGCTATGTGCGTTCGTACAGTGTGGGTGTGCTCCCAATTTTGGAGTGAGTTGTCCTTTCTGCTTCGACAGAAGAATCAGCGGATTGGAGCATGTATCACCCTGGGAGGCCTGAGTAGATACTCATGTCCCTTCGTGTTCTCTAGTATGGTTCTTTGGGTATCTGTGTGACTAACACACTACACGGGCACCGATCCTCTACCTAGGAGGTTGTTTGCAGTACGGTACAGAGCACCCAATGAGCCCTAGGTGAAAACTCCCTATCCGTGTATCGATATCATATCTTCCTTCCGATATCTATCATGATGTGTTTGTCACTACGTGTTCCGATTACCAGTGAGGTACCATCCAGTAGGGATGACCATTGGTGTATCATCCAGCAGGGATGGCCAGTGCAGTACCATCTAGCAGGGATGGCCGGTGGGGTACCATCCCATAGGGATGGACAGAGCATATCTGAGTTTACCTCCAGTGGGGCTGTTAATTGGTCCCTGATGACGGTTCCGGGCATCCCTCTAGCGGATCACCCTTTCACGGGGCTAGGCATTGGGACCCATCGATGACTTTTTTCGGGTCTCCCTCCAGCAGATTACCCTTTCATGGGTTTGAGTGGTGGGAACCCGTCGACTTTGAGAATACATCTCGAATGTGTGATAGTGACGAGGTGTGTCTTGATGCTCCCTCAGAACTCTCAAGAACGAGGGGTGATTTTTCCCACTGAGACACGTTCTTATGACGCGACCTAAAACCATGTGAGCGAGTCAATTCTTCCCAAAGCGGATAGTGTCAAGGTGCGGTGATGTGATCCCCTTGACTTGATGTTTGGGGCAGACGTACGGATACAGGGCATCAATGGTGTTTACTCCTGGGACTGTTGGGTACTCACTTTCTTGGGCTGAGCTACGGGATGGAGATCCCCTTGCGATCTTGTTTAGCTTTCTTGATTGAGCATATGGATATGTATATACCTAGTTCCTGTACCCACTGCATGGGTTTGGTTACTCTCCTTCCAAGAGAGGCGAAGACGAGCGAGGTATGCCATGTGCTTTCTGTGTCGAGCATCTTGTGGTTGGATGAGTCTACTCTCCTACTATAGGTTGCGAAGACTCGACGAGAAGTTTCATCTTCTCACCATTTCTAGCACCTTGTGTTTGGATGAGTCTACTTCCTTCCTCTTGTTGGGTTGAGTTGCACTCTTTACTGAACTCTCTATTGTACTCCTTTACTATTCCCTGTTCGATCTACTTCTCACCTCTTCTGTACCTCCTTGGTTTCTCCCTTGAGCCTTCAGGGTATCCTACTGAGTATTTTTATACTCACCCCTACTTGGTATTTTCCCGCAATTGGTGTGCCCTTGCAGACGACAGACAAGTTTTTCTTGACTTCAGTGGAGCTTAAGTGTTCGGGAGCTTGGTCTGCGTGCGATGGTCATAGTTGTGTTTCAGGTGTGGGACTCTCCCAGCTATTTACTTTTGTTTACCTGTTGTCGGGTTGTGGAACTTTTCTGTTTCAACGCATGTTTTGACCTTTTCATATTCAGTTTACCTTCTGCTTTTACTTTGTACTGTTTAGAGGTCGATGAACTTTTGTGGTTGTTTATAGCAGTTAGTACTTTAATTTTCCTTTTACTCTGCACTTCAACATTGAGTGGGATGCGTGTGTGTGTACAGGTACTCAGGAAAAGGACTCCCCAAGTTGTTTATCCTTCGACACTTGTCGCCAGTCCCTGGCCTATAGTGGTGGGCATGGGGTAGTTGCGGCTCGAGCCCGGGTTGGGTCGGGTCCTGACAAAGTGGTAAAATAGGTGGTTCATTACTTGGGACGTTTTGTAGACATCCCTAAAAAGGAATTGGTTGAGATTTAGGGAAACAATGTCGACGTGTCTCGAGAGTGGATCTCAGGCCAGGGAGTCCAGTGATGGTGCGGTGACCGGCGTATCCATTCACGAGGACCCTGATAACCCGCTTGTCGACTAGGCATGGTGAGACACTCATTGCAGGGAAATTGGTTTGTGCATCACATAGGATTGAGTATTGAATGTCCTTCTTGAGTCAGCTCCCCATTATTGTTACTGTTATATACATATATACACATCTGACTACGACACTCCTTGATAACATTCAGGATGTCTCCGCGAAGACAACTAGCCTTGATACCGGATTTGTTTTCTTGACAATGACCCTCTGAGCTACGAGGCCTTAGTCCAGGACCCATCATGCGAGTCCCTTTCTCTGGGGGGGGGGGAAGTAGCAGTACCCCCACCTGGTGAGAAGTAGACAACTTCAGTAGAGCAGGATGAGCTTGAGCGCAGGTTGAGCGCGCACCGTGAGTTCCAGAGATAGAGACCGCTGAGGTTCAGTGGTGATCTAAACCCTCAAGCAGAAGAGGTTTGGCTCGAGACAGTGGTTTTCCTCTTCATTCTTGGACAGACACCGAAAGATCAGAGGGTGACTTTGGAAGCCAGCCTTTTCAACGGAGTATCTAGGCATCATTAGAGTTTGGTGACTCAGTTACTTGATGAGTCATCGCTTTTGTGGGACAAATTTCAGCTGCTATTCCGTGAAGGGTTTTACCCCACCTGCTTATGCTCTGTTCAGATTTAGGAGCTCTTTTAGTTTTAGCAGGGAGGGATGATGGTGACTGAGTACGCGACTAGGTTCGCAGACCTTGCACGTTTTCACCGGAACTTGGTCCACGACGGCAACTTCCGAGCGTGGAAGATCGAGCAGGGTCTCCGTAGAGATATTCATGATTTCATAGTACCCTTGTGCATTCCCACATATACAGAGGTGCTAGAGCATGTGCGGGTGACAGAGATCTTCCTTTCATGCTCTATAGTTGGTGGTGGAAGCAGGCACGATGGAGCCAAGACGTCTGCCGTAGCTAGCGGGTATCGGCAGACAAAACCTCTATGTAGGTGGATTTATGATATCCAGACTCAGGGGCGTGGTCACACACCACAGTGGAACTGTAGGGCACCAGTACAACCTGAAGAGGGTTGGTGCTATTCTTGCGATGAGCAAGGTCACTTGGAAAGAGACTTCCCAACCAGGCATAGAGAGAATATCGGGAAGGCAGCAGGTGCACCACCATGACAGAGGCAGCGCCGTGATTAGAGTAGTGGCCAGAGAGGAGGTGCTAGTAGAGGAGCAGGAGGAGCTGGAAGTGGGGGATGACCTTACGAGGTCTTACCATCACCACCAGGCGATCGACGTTAGGCTCAGGGAGCTGACATTTGGGACCACAGACATCCGCGAGCTTTGGATGTCTACGATCCGGCAGAGCATGAGGTGATAAGAGGTACGCTCTACAACCCTTCTAGTTCCTTTAGTATAATATTTAGACTCTGTATGTGAAATACTTTTCTCCCTTCTCCTTTTTTGAGTTGTTACAAGGGTGGCGTGGGGCATCGGTATAACCCTATGTTGGTAAGGTAGAAGGCGTGGGACCATTTTCATTAGTCGATGGTGTCGACTCCTTCGCTCTCTGAGCGTGTAAGAGAGTCTGGGTCATGGGACATCCACTATGAAACCTTGGTTGACCAGATATCCTTAAGTGTTTCACCATATGTATATTCTGAAGGAGGAAATCATCGAGATTTGTCCCAGGTGAAAATGGTGATTCAGTCATGGTGTGCGACGTTGGAGTTCAGTCGGGGAGGCGAGTTACCCTCGAGGGACTTCAGGCTATTTAAGACCATGTGAAGGGATGGAGAGGATCCTTACCACCTTTCCCTAACCCCAAAGTCTAGTGTGGGTGCATGACGTCTCTCGCATGGCTTACCTGAGGATATGTGTGTGTGCTCTTATGCACGTCATCAGTTATGGCAGAACTCATGTTAATAGATCAAATCCTTTGGTCTCTCTGCGGTGGCACAGGACTATGAAAGAGTTCTTCTGGGTTTGGAAGAGCCAGGTGCTGGCTTAGTACCATGAGATTTTCCCTGGTTTTTCTTTTTGGGGACAAAACTCTTGAAGGAGGGAATGATTTAAGAACCTGGTTTTTCTATAAAAGACTTTGGAATATTCTTGATGTTATTCTAGAGCAGCACCTTCAGACGGTGTGCGATTCTGAGTCCCGGTGTTGTCGGAATTATATTTTTAGTGCGTTCACACTGGGCATTCAAAATAAATGGGATAACTCATAAAAGGTAATTATCATCCTAAATCTAAGAGTACATATGGTTTTGAAATGGGGAGTTTACCCCAGGAACGACAGAGAACACGTCCGCACAGGACGTTGGGACCCCTCACCCGTTATTGGAACGTTAAAAGGATAAATAAAATAATTAATTAATTCGTTTAATGGCTAAACATAAGTATCTCTTAAATGGTTTCTCATATGGGAAAACCGAGGGCACCGTTGAGTATGGAACATGTTTTTTACCCTAGGAGGGGTGTAATATTTTCAGGTGCGGGCCTTATGTGAAAAATGTCTCCAGGGGCATATTGGAAATTTTTCGGCCCGAGACGTTAAGTTTTATAACTTTTGAACGAGGCCTCAGATTAAAATTCCGAGACTTCTATTATTCAATAAAGGTGGTGTTTACCATAGGGGCAGTTTAACCTCGACCACACCGAGAGTTTCAGATGTGGGTCCTTTCGTAGGAGATTAAATAAAATATTAATTTTATTTTTTTTATTTCCTTACTTAAGCCAAACCACCTCCCCTTACCCTCCCTTCTTCTTCCATGGTGCAAGCCCTCCAAATGAAAGAGGAGTTCATATCCTCTCCTCCACCTCTCTAAGGTGGTGCGGTGCTCCGGCGAACCCTTTGTGAATCCACGGGCTACTCCAAACGAGGTAAGAGGTTACGTTTCTTTTTTTTATTTTCTGCATCTCTTTAGAATGCAATTACATGCATCGAATTGCTGCCAATTTGTTGGGAAAAGGGAAATTTTTTATTAGATCATGATTTGAGGTTTCCATATCTCTTTTCATATCGAAAATTCATGTATTGGGATGGCTGGGCTGGCTCTGAGAATTTTACCGGCCGTTTTTCTCTTTTTCCAGCGGTTCCAGGGTGGTATGGCGGGCTTCCGGCGGTCCGGGACGGCGGCAGGCGGTGTTGGGCTTCGGTGGTGGTCTTCGTCCGGGAGAGGTAGAAAGAGTCCGGGCTTTGGGGGTGGTCGTCATCCAGGTGAGGTGGCGTATCCAAGCGGTGAGGCCGAGGTCGCCGGGGGCGCGACGAAGCGGGTTCGCGGCGCGTGACCCCGTGCGGGGACAGAGTCCCGCTTGGTGGGTCTCCGTGGAAGACCACAACCGGCCCTCGTGGTCGGTCGGTGCTGCATGGACCCAGGGTCCACGGCCGGGCCGGACGGTAAGTGCCGGCCCAGACCGGCCAGACTGACCGGACGAGGCCGGTCCGGCCCAAGGGTTTCGCCCACTTCGACTTCGGACAACCGTAATTTTTTCTATGGGTGTCCTTTTTTTGTGATGTCTGCGGCAGTGTGATCCTTAGCCTGAGGAGAACATTTTGAGATGGCCTCAGTGATTTTTACTTCCTGATATAAGGGGCTCAGTGGCGCGACATTCCTTTAAGAGTTTTGGCATTTTTCCGGGTGTTCTTGTTTTGGATGGCGCAGGCACATCCGATATCCGATTTAAGCGCCGTCAATGGAGTTTGGACCCTGGCGCCGAGGCGGATCTTTCCAGGGTGGTTTCAAGCATTGAAGATGGAGTTGGGGCATGGGCCCCATGACCTATCTTTTAAGTTGCGAGCAGCGTCTGGAATCTTTTTCATCGGACGTCCGTTCGGGGCGTGCGGGTAATAGTTTTTGGGTGTTTTTCTGAGGGCATTGCAATGACGCAATCTGCTCGCTTTAATTCAGCACAATGTTGCAGGCCCCACGAGTTCTATTTGGGGTTTGGTGGTGATTTAAATCTTTATCACCGGTTGTCCGTTTCGGACAAGTGATTAGTCAATCTTGTGTACTTTTTTGAGAGGTTCACAACGGTGTGATCCATTCGCTACGCTTCGGGACCGAGATGCAGGTCCCATGATGCATCACCCCTGTGTGGTATGGTGAAATGCATCTTTTATTTGGAAATCCATTCCATGCAAGTAAACAGTCAATTTGATGTGCCTTTCCGAGGAGACCACAACGGTACGATGCGCCCGACTGTTTTCAGGAACGAGGCTCGGGACCACGATACGCCGTTGGGCGTAAAGCAGTGTTGGATGGATTTTCCGTCGGATTTCCATTGGAGGTGAGTAAAAAGTATATCTAGCATGTTTTTTTGTGAGTATTACAATGGTATGATCCTCTTGGATGTGCAGAGACTCATTCGAGATCTTATTAAATGTGTAAGTATGAAAGGTGTACTAATGGTGGCCCTTCCTGCGGTGTTTGTAAAGAACCCTTGGCGTGTGATCGCATTCAATAATGGGAGAGTAAAGTGAATGCTTAAAGAGATTTGGTTGGACATGCTTGGGTCATGGAGGAAGACGGTTGGCGAAGTTACGTTTCCGCCCTTTGCGTTGGGTTTGGGTGCCACGCATTCGATAACCTTTGGGATAGAGATGTGATATACTCTAGGAGTATACAAGAATGCTTGGAGGTGCATGTTGTAGTTTATACCTGAGAACGTTTGTGTACTTGGTTTGGAGATGAGTTTGGGCCACATGTCATGTGGGCCCCATGTGTGTGTTCTGTATTATACTCTACGTACCTTTGACCTATCGTGACGTAGAGGGTCCTCTTGTTCTCGATGGTTCGACTGGAAGAGTTTTTTTGGTTCCCCAGTTCTTTTAGCTGAAGGGGTTTTCAGTATTGTGTCCCTTTCACCAGACTACGACATCGTTTACAGCTATGTGCGTTCGTACAGTGTGGGTGTGCTCACACATTCTGGAGTGAGTTGTCTCGGTCTGCTTTGATAGTAGACTCATCGGATTGGAGCATGTACCACCCCGAGAGGCCTAGGGAGATCCTCACATCCCTTCGTGTTCCCTAGTAGGGTTCTTTGGGTATCAGTGTGACCAACCCATTACGTGGGCACTGATCCTCCACCCAGTAGGTTGTTTCAAATAGGGTATAGATCCCCTAGTGAGCCCTGGGAACAAACTCTCTAGTTGTATATCAAGATCATATCTTCCTTCCACGATCTATCATGACGTGTTTCCCACTATGTGTTCCGGTTACCAGTGAGGTACCATCCAGCAGGGATGGCCAGTGGTTTACCATCCAGCAGGGATGGCCAGTGTGGTACCATCCAGCAGGGATGGCCAGTGGGGTACCATCCAGCAGGGATGGCCAGAGCAGATCTGAGTTTACCTCCAGCGGGGTTGGGAAGTGGTCCCTGATGACGGTTCTGGGCCTCCCTCCAGCGGATCACCCTTTCACGGGGTTGTGCATTGGGACCCATCGACAAGTTTTTTGGCTCTCCCTCCAGCGGATTACCCTTTCGTGGGGCTAGGCAGTGGGAATCTGTCAACTTTGAGAAGACCTCTTGACTATGTGACAGTGACGAGGTGTGGCTTGATGCTCCCTCATAACTCTCAAGAAATATGGGTGCTTTTCCCACCGAGACGCATCCTTGTGACATGACCTAAAACTATGCAGTTGATTTAGTGTCGCCCAAAGAGGATAGTGTCATGGTGTGGTGATTTGAGCCCCTTTACTTGCAGTTCGGGGCAGACATACAGATACTGGTCATCGATGGTGTTTACTCCTAGGACTGTTGGCTACTCACTTTCATGGGCTGAGCTAAGGGATAGAGATCCCCTTGTGAACTTGTTCGGGTTTCCTGATTGAGCATATGGATATGTATATACCTTGTTACAGTACCCACTCTTTTGGTTTGGTTACTCTCCTTCCAGAAGAGGCAAAGATGTGCGGGGTATTCCACATTATTTCCGTGTCTATATTCTCATGGTTGGATGAGTCTACTCTTCTACTATAGGTAGTGAAGACTCGACGAGAATTTTTATCTTCTCACCATTTCTAGATCCTTGTGTTTGGATGAGTCTACTTCCTTCCTCTTGTTGGGTTGAGTTTTACTCTTTACTGCACTCTCTGTTGTACTTATTTACTATTCCATGTTCGATCTACTTCTCACCTCTTCAGTACCTCCTTTGTTGCTCCCTAGAGCATTTGGGGTATCTTACTGAGTATTTTTATACTCACCCCTACACGGGCTTTGCCCGCACTTGGTGTGCCCTTACTGACGACAGACAGGTTGGTCATGAATTCAGTGGAACTTAGGAGTTCTAGAGCTTGGACTGCGGGCGGTGGTCGTATTTGGGTTCCAGGTGTGGGACTCTCCCATCTGTTTACATTTGTTTACATGTTTCCAGGTTGTGGAAATTTTCCTCTTCGGCGCATGTTTTTTCCTTTTGCCTTTTCAGTTTACCTTCATCTTTTACATTTTACTTTTTAGAGGTTGATTCACTTTTGTGGTTCTTTATAGTAGTTAGTACTTTACTTTTCCTTTTACTCTGCACTTCTTCATTTATTGGGCTATGTGTGTGTGTATAGGTACTCAGGCAAAGGCCTCCTGGAGTTTTTTAGCCTTCAGCGCTTGTCGCCAGCCCCGGGCCTATGGAGGCGGGCTTGGGGTATTTGCGGCTCAATCCTGGGTAGGGTAGGGTCATAACAAGTTCAACACAAATTATGTTTTTATGTTGACATTGTGTTTCATTTTCATTTCCCTAATGTTTGGTAATTCATTTACTATATAAGTATATTAGGAGATATACTTAATTAACATATTTATATAGACATATTTTTTATTTTTTGTTTGTGTTTTGATCAATTACTTATTCATCCATTAAATCATTAAATTGTTACCCAAAAATTATCTTTGATTAATAAATCACTAAAATAATGTTTTAATGGATTGTAAGGTCTATTAAACAGATAAATGTCTAACTATTTTCCTAAATGTACTCTCTAAATCCTAAATTTTTAATACATTAACCTAAAAGCATAAAAATTAACACTAGTGGTTGGTTCAACATTAATATTTATTCATCATATTTTTTTCTAAAAATTATTAAATATTTGCAAGAACATTTTCTAGGTCAGTGTTTGGAAGTAAACCATTTTCGTCCTAAGGTAATGGGTTCATGTCCAATGGCCTTGCAAGATTATATTGGTATTCACCTGTATTACAGGTTGACCATTTCAAAAATCATATTAATAAAAATGATGTACATCCTTTACATTGAGTTATTAAAAAACATTTTAACTGTGGTTTTAAATATATCCTCATTTCAAAAATAATTCATCCATTTATTTAAACATTGGTACTTAGAATATGGTTGATCCATTAGAATAGGGAAATGACATAGGTAATTCCCAGGTTATCTATATTTATGGAATGTAACCATAATTGTATGCTTAGGATGGGAATTCTTTCCTTCCATCATACACTTCATTTTCCTTAAGAATTATAAGATTTACGTCCTTCCTTCTAACACTAAACGAATTTCTTCATTCCATTGATGCACTTTCCTGGGTTTCACTTTCCATATTTCTTACATTATGGGAATTTTTTCATGTCTTCTCAATTCTATCCACTACTAATGGACTTAGCATCCTTTACCCTTCTTGTATTTTGTGAGTTCTTAATTTTGTTAAGGAATATATTGTTAATCAAATTTCTGAAAATTGATTAGTCATAAACCCAATATCATTATCTCTTAACAAAAAATCATTTAGTAGATCATTTTTGAAACCTTATACTTCATGTTCAACATTAACATTACTCCATTGGTATCTTTCTGTTTTCTAAAATAATACATCATAGTGTGAGTAACAACAGTCATTGTGGGAATAATATATGATCATTTATAGGATATCTAAATCATGAAACTTTATTTTCATTCTAAAAATAATTAGTATTCATAATGGTTATTCATTTTCATCACATGTTAATATAATTTATAATAGGATGTAAATAAAATTTGAATTATAGAAATAAAATACCCCGATAGTATCATACCAGGTGCACATTAAGACCCGTTATTGTGTACTAGGTTATGCTTGAGTTAGGACCAGTGTACCTTGTCAGAGTCATTACCCCTAGGTACATCTATTCTAGAACCTCATTGACTTGTACTATATATATATGAATATATTATTATGAATACCCACATAACATCTACCTTAAAAAAACTATATGTTATTTTTCTATATTGATACTCCAATTATACCTTTGGGATATGTTCTCTAATCTACGATTTTGTAAATATAATTCCCAAAGTTGCTACTAAACTCTCTCTAATACCAACTATAGCTACCCAACCCTAGAATCCACAGATTAATTATCATGATAAAAATATATTATTATAATATATATGTAAATCACATCCCTAAGATAGAATAGTTTAGTAGTATCTGTAAAATAGATACATATATGAGTCTTGTTTTAAATATTAATACACCAATTAAAGAATAAATTTTTCATTAAAGGATAATAAATTTATTCTATATAGTGTAACCTCACATATCTTTCTCAGTACACATCAAAGAACCTTAGGGAAAGAAAACATAATAAAGTTGAGATCAAATTATCAATAATGGTAAATACATTAGAAGAAATAATGAATCAATGTGAATATTCAATATGGAAAGGTAATAACTAAATACTCATGCCATGTAATAAATAAACAGATAATGGTGTGTGTAAACTATATGGAAAGCTGAATAACTAAAAACACATGACACTTAATAAATTAGACAAGAAACAACCAATCTTAAATGGTTAGAAACGGAAAAAAGATTTCATTTAGTAAGTAAAATTTTAATGAAATTAATCCATACAAATTTTCATAGTGAAAATCTCATGGATAATAAATACTAAATCAAAATAAAGGAAATGATTAATTATTGGATTCCATGTTTGAGGTACAAGAAAACATATACTATCAATACATATCATAAAATAGTTTTAAACTACTATTAGAAGCCTATTTAATTTTTGAAACAAGTTTTTCTCATGATAACATGTCAATGAATTGAGGGGCTATATGAATTATGGTCCCCACCCATGATTTCCAGTCAAAAATAATCCTCATATAGAATAATTGAATTGAATAATACACCTTATTGGTTATTAATATTGAATTAATAATAATAAATTATCAATATTTTTCTAGATAACCATATAACTTTATATTTGAACACCATTTGTAAAAATTATATAAGGTTCTGGAAAAAAAATATCATGATAATTGATGTGAATAATTAGGGTAATGTTAATGATCAATGATCATATGAAATTTAATCTTTAAAAGGTGACATAATAGAGGAATCATGGAATTGAATGTCAATACAATATTTGAAAAAATAAATCATAAAAAATCCAGACATATAATAATGATGGTATTAATAAAAAATATCCCATGTGAAATAAGTAAAGTGTTATTTTCAATGATGAAATATAAGAAGAACTATAAAAATATTCTTGAATAAAATATACTTCTGTTTTAAAAAAACAATTGAAAACCATTTTCTTTTAAAATAACATTTCAAAATATAAATATTCTGATAAAGGGTGAAAATACCTTTGAAAAATGATTTCATAAATGGTTAAAAACATTTATGAAAGTATTTTATTAATAGATGGGTTTTTGTATAAAACATTTTCTCTATCTAAAGAGATAAATGATTTGAGGTTTTCAAAAAAACACATTCTGAAATACTTTTAGCACCAAAGAGTGGGAAAATAGTTGTATTACATAGAAAATTTCATGAATAAAACAAGGATAAGAGAATAAATGGGTTTATTTAACAATGATACAATAATTTCTTCTGATGTAAATTCAAGTATAAACTAACCATATCAAAATGAGATTATGAAGTAAACCATTGAAAGGATTATAATGTTAATGTGATAATAAATAATTGAATAAATTATTTCTTTTAATTTATAATACATATAAAACATGATTAAATGAAAAAATATATAGTAAAAAGTTATCAACCAAAAAAACATAAAATATTAACAACTGTGAGGAAGTAATATAACCTAGTGAAATGAAATCGGGTTATGAAATTCCTTACCACTTGGTAAATTTTATCTAAAATCAAATTAGAAAAAATAATTAAAATTGAACCATAGAATACCATGAGGATAAAAAAATTAATTATATAATATATCAAAGATGGCCTATTGATGAAACACCCAAAATAATTAAGTAGTGAATATGACATTAATCTCATAGATGTAAAATGTGAGATGAAAATACCTTACATTGTGTTTCTTTTTGGATGAAAATCCATAAAATTATTTTGTAATTGTTTTAAACATGTTACTACCTTATTCTACACAACATATATATATTTATTATATCATATATGATCTTCTAATAGTATTTATTATTCGTTCGTTAGTATTCTTTGATTACTTTAACTATTTCTCGTGTTAATTAATTAATTTCTCGAGTATGTTTTGAATTATTAATAATTTTCATGTAATATACAAAATATAAACCATGATTTAAATATCATATATATCCAGTAAATATGTCATTATAATAATCAATAATATTTGGAGATAGAAAATGAAATCTATCTTTCATGGAGACGGTAGGCCTTACGTAGACATGAACACTACTTTCATTTCTTTCCTATATTTAAAAGAATTAAATGTATATGATATATATGTATATTATAATTATAGTATCATATATATTTCATCTATGTAATATATATTTATTAAAATTTTCATCTATAAATTAATATATAGCGTGAATGAATTACATCGCTTTAAAGAGTCGGGAGTCCACACTTCCACAAACGATGTTATCATATTCACAGAAAATGTAAAGCATAATTGTATGTGTTATAAAACAATTATAGAATCATAAATAAAATAAAAATATATATATCATATATAAAAAAATATCTATCATAATTCTAAACCATGATGGGTGGTAAAGTAAAAAATGAACGATGCCATTTTTTGTGGTGGCAGTTCATTACACACGTAAATGGTAAGTTTGTAACCCATTAAATATAAGTGTGTGTATGTGCATGCAGAACACATAGAATATAAAAATATATTTATTTGAGACAATTATTATTATATAATCATGTAATATTAATATTTTAGGGGTGCATAATGAAAATAAAGTAAAAGATGTTTAGGAAGGATGTGAAATCTTCTTTGGGAAAATCATTTTGGTTTGTACCAAAAGTATTCTTTGGATGAAATACTTAAAATGGAAGGATTAAAGGATAATTAGAGGTATTTTAAAAATCTATTTGGGTAGAAATTTATAGAGACAAAGTGTATTTATAGATGTGAATAAGTGATAGGGATTAGTTCCTTTTTTTTGAGGAGGACGTGTAACATTTTTATAAATTTTTGATAAGGGAATTACACCCACGTTTTTCCTATGGCATGTGGCTCCAATAATGAAAAAAATTAAAAAATGGATTATAAGGTCAAAATATGTATGTTAAATGGATTTTATACACATTTTGATGTCATTTTAGTGTATATGATTATGGTTTAGTCCCCTATTATGCTAATTTTTAAAGTATTCAGTACAATTTATTTTAATCACTTTATCTGACATGTTTTTTTCATAAAAATTATTGACTTAATTATGAATTATAAATTTTTATAATTCCAAATATTGAATCAATTTTTTTAAATTCTAATCACATAGGAGGTAGAAATTAATTAAAATTTGATCTGATAGATGAGATGACAAAGTAGGGTTTTATAGTAAAAATGTTCAAAGGTTCGTTATGTTTTTATATATAATTCCAATGTGAAATTGATTCAAATGACAGAAATTGTATTAATTTTTAGAAACTTTATATAATTAAAATTTTGACCTAATAAATAATATCAGTTATCTTTATTAATAAATTGGATGAAAAACATTTTTTAATTTAAATTCACTACTTTTCACTATTCTTGAAAAAATGAAGTGTCACATAAAAATACCAAAAAATCACCCTAAATATTTTTTTGTTTCACATTAGAAAATAAATTTTATTTTAACATAAATGTTTTATATATGTTCCAAAAATTGGATTTAAATTAGGTTCTCCATTAAAAGGAGGTAAAATTGCCTCTTTAGAAAATAATAATTTTTATATGTAAAACTAGATTTATTCTTATATTGTATCTATCAAATATATTACACGAATATTTTTTTGGAATATATAATATATATATTTAATTAATATAATTAAATAATAGTAATTAATTTCATTTATTAGGAAAATTTCTTTAGGAGGATAAAAATAAAAATAAAACATTTATATTCAATTGGTTTATACTTTCATTTCTAATTAATTGGTAACCATTCAAATTAACATAGATTTTTATAAAAAATATATTTTATTGTTTTTTTATAATATACATAACAGATTATTTTATGTCTAGGTAATATCTTATAAAATTAAATAATAATTTTGTGATAATATATTGTTTTTTGGTAAAAATCGGTCTTTTATGTGAAAAATGTCATCAATGAAATTCATTGTTGCATGCAACACATGATAAATTGGTACCAAATTTATTCCATGATATATCAAGTAATATCATGTAAAGTGGTAAATATAATATAATGCATCAGGATATTATATCCCTTTGTGCATTTGGTGTTGTGTGTAATGCACAGTATGAAATATAATGCTCTTATTTTAAATTTTTTCAGTGTTACATGGTTTGTGTTAGAAAAGGTTATGCTATATATTGATAAATTTAATATGCTATATTTTACATTCAAAATGATATAAATTGAATAATATATAATCTTGGGATATTTGGAGGTCCCATTAATCAAATTCAAAGAAGAATCTATGTTAATGAAAGAATGAGACATGATTGATCAAAAAGAACTATGGGTGATTGACATGATATTAGTGTTGAATATGGCCATCCATATTTAGGAAATGTATATAAATGTTGATATGATATCAAACCATGGATAAATTCATTACAGTATAAGATCTTGGAAAAAATAGTTTATGATGTGGTGATGTTTAAATACTAATATGTTATGAGGAATGTTTTTGGATTATCATATTAATAATCTAAAACCCACAACTTATTTGAGGTGTATTATTATTAAATTATTCCTCTAAAATTTTTATTTTTCATATTTTAAATGTTATTGATTATTTTATTGACATTTTCAAGGACGCAAGGGAATTTTCAAGAGTCAAAGGGTCCTATGGAATAGAATTGGGGTTACAGTAGGGGTGTATGTTTTTCAAAATCATTTATGTTTTTCTCTGTAACTGTGAAGTTATATTAAAAAAATTAGATCCATTTAACAGGGTTAGCACATTTTTTGATATAAATGTTACCTATCCATGTGGTTCTGTTTATCTTTTATAGTGGGGCTTACCATATTTTCACATCATATTAAAATCCATGCAGTTAAATTTCGTGATAGAAAATAATAAAATCCAAAGTTAACATAAAAAAATAGTATATTTTGGTGTTTTCATATCATTTGAAGTCATCTGGTAAAAAATAAGAGAAATTTGGTTCCTAGTGATTAAGGGTAAGAAACATGATTCAATTTCATCTTTATGATTTTTACATTTTACATTGAATAAAATCCAAGTCCAAGGCTTTCATTCCATAATCTTTGGATTTAGTCATATTTTTGTAAATCTTTTTCATGATTCACTAAAGGAATAAAATGTATAGTATCAATATTGATGTAATGATTAAATCTATCCTATATAATTAATTCATTTTACATTGTCTCTAAATTCTTTTATATGTATTGAATAGTTCATTAATTCATGTTTTGTGTCATCATTTTAGTTTTCTATGTGTTCAACATATCATTAACAAATGTAGAAAATGATTAATTTTATTTTATGTACCAAAATTGGGAGATAAGAAATGGGGAATCCACAAAGTTGATTTGTGTAAATGAAAATGTTAAAAAAAATTGATCCCAATTTTTTTTGGGTTGATATAAAAATGCATATTTATAATTTACAAAAAAGAATTGTGTTTTAAGAAAAGGGTAACAGATGATTCCATAGTAGTGATAACCAATGTTATAATTTTATTAGGCAAAGGGGATTAAAATTAAATTACAACATCATGATGTGAAGATGAGATATTTAAAATGAGGAAAATTGAAAATGTTTCAAGTGTTGTTATTCCTTTGGGTAATTTTATTACAGTTTGAAAGGTAGCTTTTCATATGGGGGTGATAAATTGTTCTTGTAAATGTATATTTCCTTAGATGGGTTTATTATTTTGGGATGGTTATATTTCCATGAGTACAACTATTATTTTGGGATTTGGGTGTTTTCCAAAGTGGGAATGCTATTCTCATATAGGTACATTTACTCAGTGGAGTCATTTCTCTGTGATGGTTATATTTCCCTTGGTGTAACTATTGTTTAATAATTTTTTTATTTCATTATGTGTGAATATTTTTTCTAGGAATGTATATTTCCTATGGTGTATCTATCATTATAGGATGGGAATGATTCCCTTTGTAATACATATAATCTAAAATGTATATATTTTCACATTTTTAGTTATTCATAGGCATCTTGAAATGGATTAAATATAATTACCCAATCCTTTCATAGAAAAAATTACATGATTTTATGAAAAATTATACATCAGAGTACAGGCCAAGGATCGTTAAGTCTAGTGTCTTGAACGACTAGGTACATAAAACATAAAACATGGGGCTACAAAAAACATCATTATTTAATCTCCATAAAGAGATCCTAACTTCAATTGAGCCCTTACATATACATAGGTTACCCTAGCTAAAACATGATCAATGGGATGAGGTGAAAATCCCAATATGGGAATGAACATTAGGATACATCTTATGCACATGAGGTAGGAGGCATGACATACTGATATACAAAGAAGAGAACATATAAAATCATATCATTTAGGCATAGAATCATATAAACATTGAATCATATAAATGTGGTATGATCATAAAAAGTTTCCATAGTACGGGTCAAGGCTAACCACCAATCCCATTTCCCTTTATAGTACGGTTCAAGGATAACTACCAAGCCTGTTTCCTATTTTAGTTCTTGTCAAGGCTAATCGCCAAGCCCGTTTCACATTTCATCTCATGATATATAACTTTACCCAATGAATTTGAGAGATATTTGGGGGCACCCATCTTATCATTTTCATTAATATTCTTTCCACATAAATAATCAAACATAATAAACCATACATAAACATAAGGATACCCAATGAATGAATTGGGTAACACAATTATGACAAAAAGCATAACCAATGAGCGTATCATGAATGTGTCCATGAAAGAAAAAAATTAGAACATACATGTATGTTAATAGGGTAAAATAGTAATATAACATGGTATGTTAAGTCAAACATAAGTGACGACATATACTAAATGTATTAGAGAATCATTAGCATTAAAACATTTTTTTACAGTTTTAAGGAAAATAATATAGAGACTTTAAAATAGAAAATAAGAAAATAATTTATATAAAACCAGTATTGAACCAAGATTTATTTCATAATAAAAAAATGATTTCATAAATAAAATGGTGGCTTAAAATAGTTTATATAGTGCACTTAAAATTGGGTAAAAATTTGGGAAGTTCCCTTAAAACATGTTTTCTTATCGGAATCTTCTAAGGTGGGAATCTTTTAAAACATGTATATCCTTGTTAGAGAGTGATTAAAGGGTATTCATAAATGAATTTTTTTAAAAAAAAATTAAACATCATTTATAATATTTATATAAATCGATAAGATAACTCTATTTTGATATAAATAGAGAAAAGGAAAATCGGAAGAACAAAGAAGGTTTGGGTAGAATTCATTACTGTTTATTGGCATGGTGTCAGATGTACCTAAGATGGCATGATGTGAGAAAAAAGTGTTTTCTCATCACTTATACATCATTAGGGATATATGGGAGAGGTTATAAAACATACCCCAATCATTTGGGATTACACATAAAAAGGCATAACATATAGGATGATCTTGATTAAGGGAGAAATGGAGGGGATCCCAAACCTTAAATCCGGTGGTGTTCTCCACTTGTTTTAAATGACATGAATAAACACATTATATTTATTTATTAATTAATACATAACCAATTCAATATTTTATTGATTCATTATAACCCTTTTTGGTTCATTACAAGAATTTTTTATTGGTCATAAGGTTTAATTTCATTGATCAGGATCGTTAGTTTACATTGTTTTACCAACTGGTTCCTTTATATTCATGTTTAGATAAACATTTATGATGAAATTGGTTTTCCATAATTAAATTTATATGATATTAGTGAACAAAAATAATATTACATGGTTTAAATTTTAATTTGGTTACATAGAGTAAATTTGAAAAAATATATATAAAACCTTAGTGATTACCATTTTGGTTAATTGGTGGGTTTGATTAAAATGAACATGTTTTACTCTATAATATAATAAAATTGTTACAAAAGTATTACAGAACCATAAATAGGATATATTAAACATATAATAATATTTCTCAAGCATAACATAAATGGATTCATGACCAGAATTAAATATGATAATATAAATTGATAAACTGTTGTCATTGAATGTGCTAAATTAACACATCTCAAATGCTGCTTTCATTTCCTTCTAATAAAATATGGGGAAAAAAGAGATGATACTGAAATATCCCATTAGCATGAAAAATTAAACCAGATTTATGTTTCTGGAGTTATCATACTATTTGGTTGAAGGGAGGTGAGGAAAGAAACAAGAAAAGAAAAGAACATAAAAGAAATAATAGAATTTGCAAGAGGAATTTACTTCTTTAGATTATCTCCATTGAGAACCTCTTAAGGGGAGATGTTTTTATATTTTTAAAAGACTAGGGGCCTTTAGACGTGTGGATGGATTTTGGGGAGTGATTTGGGACGAATATTAAAAATGCACAAGGATTTTTATGTGTGAAGATAAGAGGGAGTGAGGGGGGGGGGGGGTTATATTGGAGGAGAGAAGGGTTTTCATAATTTTATAATCATTAGTATATTAATTTCTCTCAAGACCATAAATAGTGATGTTTCAATGACCAAAAATAGAAATAAATGAATGTGAATTTTAACCAATTAGGTATACACCAGTAGATCATCATCAATGACTCAATAAATCCATTATTTAGCATTTATCATAAATTTTCATATTTACTATTTATCCAAAATTCAAGTATTTTAGAAAAATCTCAAAAATGATCCCTGACCATTTTTTGACGTGTATAATTCAAAAAAGAAGTCCATTTTTCAAAAATTATTTTCAAAATATGATTAATTTAATATTTAATAAAAACTTAATTTATTATTAAAAACCAAATTTTAAAACATTCATGTACTTATTCTAAAATATAGGTACATCATAATTTCACATTAATATTATTTTAATACTATCATAGGTAAGGTTACTATTCATTATGTTATATCACTATTCATTATGTTATATGACTACTCGTAAGGGTATATTACTGTTCATAATGGAAGGTTACTATTCACCAAAAAATTAATTTTTTCTTATCGGGCTACAAATAACTTACAGATCGCAACCACGTATGTTAGATTTTCGAAATTCCAAATACAGAAGTAAAAAATCTATGTTTAAAGGTCACATAAAACTTTGTAGTTCATTATGTTCTGTTTTCATGTGATTATATATTATAATAGAGAAATTTCCATTTATAAAACTTTGGGTGGTTACATCCGTCCCCCCTTATGAATTTTTTCCCTCAAAATTTCATTTTACATTCTATGACATAAATTGGTGGGGGTACATTTCTTTCAGTGCTTCCTCCAGTTCCCATGTTACATCTTCGTACTTATGTTTTTTTCATATCACCTTTACCAGATGAGTAGTCTTGATGAGTTGAACTTTACCTCTACGATCCAATATCTTCCATGGATTGTCCTCATAGGAACGATCACCCTCCAGTTGTTCCACATCGGAAGATAGTACCTGTGAAAGGGATGGTATGTACATCATTAAGAAGGATACATGAAAGACATTATGTATTTTTGACATTGTTGGTGGAAGTGCCAGTCGACCAGCCATAGCTCCGACTTGATCATGGATACCAAAGGGGTCGATGTACCTGGGATATAACTTTCCTTTATTTCCAAACATCATGATCTTCTTCCATAAAGATATGGGTAGAAATACTATGTGTCCAACTTTAAAATCAAGGTCTCTTCGATGGTAGTATGCATAACGTTTCAATAGAATTTGGGCTACCTTGATATGCTTCTGAATGGTTTTTACCTGCTCCACCATTTCTTCAACCATTTCAGGTCCTATAAGCTTACGATCACCGACTTCATCCCAAAACACCGGTGTTATACAACTTTTCCCATAAAGGGATTTATATGGATCCATTTGAATGCCAAATTGGAAACTATTTTTGTAGGATTATTCAACCAGTGGAAGATATTGGTCCCATCCTCTATTGAATTCCATATAACACGCTCTCAACATGTCATCCTGTTTCGGAATAGTTCGCTCAGATATTCTATCAGTTTGAGGATGATGGGCCGTACTGATATTCAGTTTAGTGCTTAGATCATGTTGGATACTTTTCCAAAACATAAAGGTGAATATCACATCATGATCAGATAAAATATGTAGTGGTACTCCATGCAGTCTTACCACTACTTTGATGTAAATATGAGAAATTTTATCCAATTAGAATCCCTCTAAAATCGTGAAAATGTGAGTTTTCTTTGTATGATGAGTCACAATGACCCATATTGAATTGTTTCCTCTATATGTCATTTGATTACTAGTGAAAAAAATGGTAATGTTCTCCCACATCCATGCTGGTATGGGTAGTGGTTTCATCATCCCCTTAGAAATTTGCCTCTCAGCCTTTACTTGCTGACATACCATGAACATTGATGTATATTAAGAAATATCCATTTTCATATTGTGGCACCAAATGTTTTCTTGAAGATATCAATACATCTTTGTGCTCCCAGGGTGGATAGAGATGGTTGAGCTATGTGTGTCATTCAAAAGTTCCATCTTTATCTCTGAATTGGATGGTACACATAATCGTGACCCGAATCTTACAACTTCTTCCTCATCAATTTTGAAATTAGAGGATTTCCCATTCAGATAGCTCCCACCCTTATTTGAATTTCCACATCATTTATTGGAGCATCTTATATTTCTCCATGATGTATGGTTGATAAATCATTTGAGAAAGTATATAAGATGTTACTCCCTTAATGATTTCCATGCCCATCCATTTTAAATCTAATAAAATCAGATCCATTTCAATTCTCATAATTGATAAAGATGCGGGATCGTTTCTATAGAGATCATCTGCCACATTATTTTACTTACTAGGATGGTAGTGGATTGAGAAGTCATAATCTTTGATGAGATCTAACCATCTTAGTTGGAACATATTAATCTCTTTTTGGGTGAATATATATTTAAGACTCTTGTGGTTAGTATATATCTAACAGTTTTACCCATAGAGAAAATGCTGCTATATTTTCAATGAAAATATCACCACCTCCAACTCCAAATCATGCATAAGATAGTTTTTCTCTTGCAATTTCATCTTCCTTGAGGCGTAATCAATAACTTTATCATTTTTCATTAGAAAACAACATAATCCCTTCTTAGAAGCATCACTATACCACATAAAGTGTTTTCCACTTGTCGGGAGTGTGAGTATTGGTGTAGTTATAAGCCTCTTATTCAACTCTGAGAAAAAGTCTTCACTTTCCTAAGTCCAAAAAATATTTACTCCCTTCTATGAAATCTTGGTCATTGGGTTTGACAATCATGAAAAGTTATTCACAAATCGTCGATAATATCCAACTAGACCAAAACTTCTTGTGGATCTCCGTTACAGAAGTTGGCCTGGGCCATTCTTCAATTTATTTTGACTTGTAAGGGTCCACAAATATAACATTTCTAGTGATGACATGCCCAAAGAATGATTCTTCATCCATCCAGAACTCACATTTACTATACTTTTCATATAATGTCTCCTTTAAAAATACCCTTAACATATTATTCAAATTCTCGTCATGTTACTCCATTCTCTTGGAGTATATCAGAATATCATCAATAAATACCACAAAGAAAATTTCAATGTAATCCATCAAAAAAATATTCATTAAATCAAGGGAAATTTCTGGAGCATTAGTGAGTCTGGAGGGAATCACTATCAACTCTTAGTTTCCCTACCTCGTTCTAAAGGATGTCTTGGGAATATTATCTTTCCTCACCATTATTTGGTGATATCTCGACTGAAGGTCCACCATAGAGGAATAATTGGCCCCACGAAGTAGATAGATCAAGTCATATATCTGTTGAAGGGGATAATTTTTCATTATCGTGATTTTATTGAGATCACGATAATCAATGTAGAGGCGCATTGATCTATCCCTCATCTTGATGAAGAGGACTGGTGCACCCCACGGTGAATCACTTGGGCATATAAAACCCTGCTTCATATTCTCTTGAAACTAATTCTTCATCGCGTCCAGCTCTACAGTCTCCATTCGGTAAGGTGTCTTTGAGATAAGTAGATATCCTGGGATAAGTTCAATTGAGAACTCAACCTCTCAATTAGGAATTAGACTAGGAAACTCTTTAGGGAATACATCACTGTAATCCCTCACAATGGTAATTTATTCAATAATGATTCTCTCCTTTATTCACTCATTTGAGATAAATATTATTTATCCGAAGGCAGCAATATCCACACTTGAGATCATCATTCTAAAGGAGATTAATCTTCCTCCTAACACTTGTAAATAATTGCAGGATTATTTGTGATGTGAAGAGTGATCTCCCTTTCCCAAAGTTTTAAGTTTTTTTGTATAAATATACCCAATCCATTACTAAGATAGAGTCTAACTATACTAAATGAAGTATGATTAGATTTTTTTAGAGGTTCATTCCACAAACATTAACTGGGGAGGAGTTATAAACCATAGACGCAATAATTTCCCAATTAAATGTACTCACAAATGAATTTTCCTCCAAAACTTGAGGTGGTGTTTGAATAGTTCTACCAAACTTGTATTATATAAAATAACGCGTAGAACGAGAATCAAAGAGTACATTCACTATTCTTGAGTGAATAACTAGCGTACCTATCAACACATCATTTTCCAGCTCCATATCAGCCTTAGTGATTTCCTATGCCTTTACTTGTTTCCATGGAGGTTGTTGTTGATTTCACATGATAAACCTCGGTGTAGGGAAATTGTTTTCATAATTCCCATTATCTTGGCAGTTTTAACACTACACCATTGGCTGATCGGTGACCTGAACCTTCCTTTATTCTCCAACATTAGTGGGATTTTTCATATCCCTTTAGCATTTCATGGCCTGATGACCAAACATTCGGCATTTTAACCAGTTCTTGGTTCCCTTGAGATAGTTACCAGGATGCTTCTTCCCATAACTATTAGAAGGGGAAAATTCAGGCTTCATCCCATCATGGAGTTTTTTGTCTTACCACCCATGTTATTCTCCAGTTTTTTCTTCTTTTCATAGGTCCCATGAGACCACTGACAGTCTCGAATCTCTATTTCAACCTTGGGGACACAATGGACAATCTCCTCATAGCTATCAAATTCTCAAATTTCCAAAACTTTTTGTAGATTCGGCTTTAGTCAACTAAAGAATTGATCCATCATTCATTCGATGTTCATGAAAACGCTAGAGTCGTACCTTGAAAGCCTTGTGTATTTTTCTTCATAAGCCTCTATGGAATCATTTTCCTTCTGCTTGAGTCTGAGGAACTATGATTCCATCATAATATGGAGGTTTCAAGGAAAATATTTGTTGAATGAAATCCTCTTGAATTCCTCCCAATCCATGTGATCAATTTCCTCTTGGGACTTTGTATTCTTGATCAGTGTCCGCCACTGATCAGCTTCCCCATCAAAATGATAGACCACCAATATGAAATTATCTTCTTCTGATCACAGGAGGATGGAGAATATATTTTCAATGGAGTTAATCCATTGTTCTATGAGGAGGGGATCATAATATCTACTATACATGGGAGGCCTTTTCCGAATGAAGAAATATATGAAAACAATATCTTTCCTTGGAGGAGGAGGAGGGTGTTCTGCATGATTCATGTTATTATTCATAACTCGAGCCAGCTGATCAAGTACTGTCATGATGTTTTGATCAGCCACTCTAGTCATATCAGACATATCATTTTTCAAATCTTCACATTGCCTATAACATTGGTTTTTGGAAGGTGTTCTTCTATTTTCTTCCACTAACTAATAAATATTACATATAATTAGAGGTCTGGAATACATATCTATTGAGAATAAAACCAAAACTTTGAACATAAAATTATAAACATTTAAAAAAGAATTATATCCTAACTTGTGATTCTTTAGGTTTAAATCTAGGTTATCCTCGATACATTTATTAACTTATATTCTTATAGAATTTTTTTCCCTCAATAATGGTTTGTACTAACCTCATGAATATTTCAAATAATATCCCTTGAGTGTGTCGTAACCAAGAGTGTAGCAAGGCCCATTGTCATGCCTCAGTTCTCATTTGAGTCTAGCTCAAAGCGTTGTTTTTGGGTTTTACCCCTATATATATATGTACCAGAGCCACCTCTACCTACTCATATTCAGACATGGATAAATTTTCTTGATAAACAACTTACTCAATACTCAAAAAATTTAGGAATGTTTTCTTATACTTAGTCTCATACTTAATGTTCTCACTAATGTGTTCTATTCCAAATCTCCAAAAATTACTAGACCATCCTCTGATACCGACTATAGTGACCCAATACTATTACATAAAATATTACATGATTTTAACAATAATTATACAACATATTACTAGCCAATGATTTTTAAGTCTAGTGTCTTATAAGACTAGGTACACAAAACATAAAACATGGGGCTAAAAAACTTCTTTATTTAATCTCCATAAATATCTCCTAACTTCTATTGAGGTCTTACATATTCATTTGGTTCACTAGTGAACACATGAACAAAGGAATGAGCTGAAAATCCCAATAAAGTAATGAACAGAAGGATTCGTCAAAAGCACAGGAGTTAGGAGGCATGACATAATGTTATCCAAAGAATGAAACATATAAAATTGTATCATATAAGCATATAATCATACAAACATGGAATTATATAAATTTGGCAGGATTATAAAACATTTCCATAGTATGGGTCAAGGATAACCACCAATCTGGGTTCCAATTTTAGTAAGGGTTAAGGCTGACCGCCAATCCCATTTTCCTTTTTTACTACGAGTCAAGGCTAACTGCCAATCATGTTTCCCATCTCATCACATGAGACTTAACATTACCCTTTCACTGGAGCTCTATTTGGGTCCACCCATCTCAACATTTTCAGGAATATTTTTTCCACATAATTATTCGTACATAATCTACCATACATAAACATAAAGATATCCATGGAATGAATTGGGTACCACAATCATGACCTAAAGCATAACCAATGAGTGTATCATGAAAGTGTCAAAGAAAGAATGTAGTTAGAACATACATGGACGTTCATAGGGTAAAATAGTCATATAAAACGGTAATTGATGTCAAATAGAAGTGAAAACATATAAGAAATTTATTATTGAAACATTAGCATTAAACAAATTGGTAAGGTGTTAAGGAAAATACGATTGAGCCTTGATAACTAAAAGAGGATAATATTTTATACAAAATCATAATTGGACTAAGATAGTTTTCATAATAAAAATAAATATTTTATAAATTCAATGGCTCTTTAAAATAAAAGATAGAGTTAACTTGATATTGGGTAAATATTTGGAAACTTCCCTTAAAACATGATTGCTCATAGGAATGTTATAAGGACGGAATATTTTAAAACATTTATATCCCCAAAAAATATTTATGAAAGGGTCTCCATAAATGAATTTATTAAAACTGAGTATCATTTATAATATGTACATAAACAGATAAGATAACTTAATTTTGATATAAATAGAGATAAGGCAACCGAAAAGAATAAAGAAGGGCTGGGTTGAATCTATTATAGTTTATTATCATGGGGTCAGGTGTACCTAAGAGAACTTGATGAGAGATAAAATGGGTTTGTCATCACATATACATCATGAGGGTAGTATGGGGGAGGTTCTTATACAAACCACATCATTTGGGATTACACATAAAACTTCATACCATAGAGGACAATCATGATTAAGAGAGAATTGGAGAGGATACCTTACCTTAAATCTAGTGGTGTTCTCCACTTGTTATTAATGACCTGAATAACCAAATTAGGTTTATTAATTAATAAATCCCAAACTAACTCTATATTAAATTTATTTACTATAATCCTTTTTGGTTCATTGGAGGCCTTTTTGATTGATCATAAAGTTCAATTTTATTGTTCGGGCTCGTTTATTTACTTGGTTTTAATGACTGATTCTCTTATATTCATGTTTTGATAAACATGTAATATGAAAGTGGTTTTCCATAATTGAAGTTATATGATATTAGTGAACATCAGTGATATTACATGGTAACAATTTTAATTTCATTACTTAAATTGATGTCTAAATATTATATATTAAACCATTGTGATAACTGTTTTGGTTAATCATTGGGTTTGATTACAATGAACATGTTTTTCTTTATAACATAATACCATTAGTAAAAAAGAATTACATAACAATAATTAGAATATATTAAACATATAATAATCTAGTTCAACCATAACACAAATTGTTTCATGACCATAATTAAATATGATAATAGAAATTGATAAATTGTTCTCCATGAATTTGATAAATTAGAACATCTCAAACGGTGCTTTCATTTCATTCAAATAAAATATGCTGAAAGGAGAGACAATAATGAAATATCGCAATATCATAAGAAAATTATAGCATATTTATGTTATTGGAGTTATCAAACTTGTCACGACCCATCCATCGGGGACCATGTCTTGACTACCCAAAGCACGCCTTCCATAAGACAGGGGAAGACGACTAGCATCAGAATGGTGCATCCCAAAAACAGGAAGGCATTTCCTTATAACCTGAAAATATGTACAGTCTAAGAACATAACAAGAAGAAACCACAAAGTAAACTGCTGTAGAAAAAGTGTGACAAAAGTAAAGGGGTCGGAAGACATGCCCAACTATAAAGTACACATACAACTGAAAAGTACAATACAACTGAAAAGTGAAAAATATCTCATGGATCGTCCATCAAGGATCCTACTTGAATCATAGGTATAGCTCACGATCAGTAGTCCCCACGTCACATCATTCCAAATAGTCCACATCCGAGCACCGTCTGGTCCTGGATCCCTCAGCCTCGATCAATGATGTATGTCATCTGCACAAGACATCTCAAGGTGTGGGCGTAACTCATTCATGGGTGAGTGTAACAATACACAGCAGGGACCCCGAGACTATGTAGGTCTCATAGAGTTCCAAAAACGAAAAACAAGAAAGAAATACATCAACTCGTCTTACTTATATGACCATATATATATCTATGTTATCAAGATATACTCATCTCATACATTAGGGAATAATACCACATAGGTAACACCGCGAAGGTTGAAGTACCTCACAGATCACACCACAGAGATAGAAGTACCACACAGGTAACACCACAAAGAAATTACCAAAAAGGTTGAAGTACCAAACAGGTATCACCATTATGATAGAAGTACCACACATGTAACTCCACAATGAAAACACCACAAAGGTAGAGGTACCACACATGTACCACCACGATGCTAGATGTACCACACATGTAAAACCACAAAGATAGAAGTACCACATAGGTAATACCATAAAGATACATGTACCACATAGGTAACACCGCGAAGACAACACCATGAAGATAAAATTACCACATAGGTAACACCAAAATGATATAATTACCACATTGGTAACACAACAAAGATTGATGTACCACACAGACAACACCACAAAGGTAGAAGTACCACACATGTAACACCACGAAGATAGAAGTACCACCCAGGTAACACCACAAGGACATCACCATGAAATTAGAAGTACCACACTGGTAAAACCATGAATCTAAAAGTACCACACATGTAACACCGCGATGATAACACCACAGAGTTCAAGGTACCCCATAAGTAACACAATGAAGATTTAAGTACAACACAAGTTACACCACAAAGATAGAAGTACCATATAGTTAAAATGACTCAGCTCACAACCAGGTATAACATAATTCTAAAAGTACATATGATTAGTCATAATTCTAGATCATCTCGTTATGTTAAGTAGCACTGCTTGTGACCCACATAGGATCGATAGGTAACTAACCCCCGCTGACCCACACATGATCGATAGGTAACTAACCCCTACTGACCCACATAGGATCTGACCCACACAAGATCAGTATGTGGTGATCAATACTATATTTTTGAGCGCTGACCCACACAGGATCTGACCCACATAAGATCGGTATATTTTGACCCACACAGGATCACTGAGCGCTGACCCACAACGGATCAATGTTCTTCCTTCACGTTACAGCCTACCACAGGATTCCATGCACCCAGTGAAATTGAGTTCTGTAGAATCTTCCACTCGATATATTGGTCATACATAGACCGCCACTAATCTCCACAAAATAGTAACCCAAAGGACTTTCATGTCGTAAGGGTTCCAACGCGACAGACGGTGCGTCAAACGGACGCCCGGTCTTTGAGTTTTAAGCATTTTAGTTCCGAGGGTACGATTGGATTCGGGTTCGATCCAACCCGGTCATACTCTAAATTTATCCAAACCTAATGTGGATTATACCAAAAATACCATCTCTCCCCAAGGATCCCAACACCATAGACGGTTCATCAAACAAACGTTCGATTCTCAATATATGGCCCTTTAATTGTTTCTGGGTCTGGATGGGGCCGGGTCTGGTCCGACCAGGTCGGACCATCCAGGTCTGGGTCCAACCTAGTGGGGCTAGGCTGAGATTTGATCAGCCCAGCTAGGGGGTGGCCTGACCATCAAGGGGGTGCGGCATGCTGGGCAGGTGGCCCGGCTGCAGTGAAAAGCGGCCCGCGGTCCGCCGACTAGGCAAAGGGGGGGGGGGTTCCCCTGTTCGGTAGCTAAAGTGACAACACATGAGCGAACTACCTTGTCACTATGGCACCCACTTTTTATCCCGCCATCAAGGATGATGTGTCGTGGCCCACACCCACCGGTGGTGCGCTGTTTGCACACCCTCTACATCTGCAGTCATCCGATGTGATGTTTGCCTTTTCAAACTTCCGCTACTGACTAGCTGCGGCTGGTTCATCTGGCGGTGTGGGTGCACTGCCTCCTCCCTCGTGGTCACATGGTGTCGGCCTCTGCCATCACCTGTCGTGGCTATGGTCATGACCTTCTATGCTTTTGGCACACGACAACGTAATTCTATCTTCTTCGTGGACGGCTGCCACTGGCTGCCGCCGTCACCCGGCGTTTCGAGTTCTGTCCATCACAAAATTAATTTCCTGTGAAGAATGAATCAGTACAAAAAGAGGGCATGGGTTCAGGACTTGTTAGTTTTTCCCACACCCTCCATGTTATCTATGTAACATGAGGGAGGATAAAGGGTTCATCAATCACTTGAAAATTAACAAAATAAAACCCTACCTCAAGAACGATGGAGAAAGGCCAGTGGTTGAGGTAGTGGATCAGTGTACTCCGTCCCCCGCAACTATCTTCCAACGATGTTGCTTGATCATCGATCATCAGTTTGGGGTTTCAGTGTCACTAGTCACCACTTTCTGGAACCAGCTCCGTCCTCCAAGGATTTGGTGTCTTGACTCATGTTCAGTACTTCGTTTCATTGTGAAGTAATGACGATACCCCTCCCCAATCTCCATATAAATAGAAGAGGGGGAGGGTAAGTAATGAAATTGGGAATTAATTGTGGCTTTTTAATTAAGAATCTTCCTAATTCCCCAAATTTTTTGTAACTTATATTAAAGGGTCCAATCCATTTAATGGATTGAAACATCGTTGGCCCCACACTCCGCTTGTCAGTTGGAGGATACGAATGAAAATAAAATAATAAAATTTATTATTGTTTCTTTTTAAAAGTCACAAAACATAAAATTTTCCCCAGAACTACTATAGTAAAAGTATAGTCTTCCTTAGGTGGATCCTGGCACTACGGATACAACGGGGACCTCAGAATTTTTATCTGAGCACCATATCGAAAGCTATAAAATTCTGGTCACGCGTTTACTGAACGTACCTTAAAAAAGTTCAGAAATTAATTCTGGGCACACCAGGCCTCAGAATCACGCGCCATCAATTTTCAAAGACTCTTAATAATTCCATATAATTAAATAAAATTACATGGAAAATATAGGTCTTTACATTACCCCCACCTTAGATATTTTCATTCCCAAAAGCCAAAACAATGAATAAGAAAAAAATAGGGGTACTAAGCATGAATCATAGCGTTCCTCTCCCATGTTCTCTCTTGGAGGTTTCTGTGCTTCTAGTGAATTCACACCAGTGGTATCGACCGCCCAAGAAGTAATCTTTCATATTGATCCTCAATCTATACTGGAACCTCCATAAAAGATTCCATGTCATCAAATTCCATCTCACCATGGTCGATGATGGGAGATGGGTCATGCACGTATCTCCTCATATGGGATAGGTTGAAGCTGTCGTGCACCCTCTCCAACTACAATGGAAGTTCCATGCAGTAATCCACCTCACCTATCCTCTAAAGAATACGAAATGGTCCGATAATCCTTGGTAATAACATGACCCCCCCCCCCAGAAAAATCTCTGCAAGCCTCATCGAGGTGATACACATAGAGAGACATGGTCACACTACTCGAACTCCAAAGGCGTCAGATGTCCAGGTTCACCTTCAACACTCCATGATGTACCGCTAAATGGGATATATGGATCTACCTAAACACCACATCTTGAAGCATCACTGGTACCATGGTGTGTCCTTTGAAGAGGTCTATGTTCTCCCTACCTTTAGAAAATATTTCAGGAGACCGTCCTGAGGATATCTGATCATGCCAAGCCTCACAGTTAAAGTCCCCAAGTTACACCTCTCTGACTCACTGAATGAGTGGGGGAGTAACTGTCATAGACTAGAGGTAAGCATCCTCATCTTTATCCATGAAGGATATCCACAGTGCGAATACCTTCCCTAATGCCTCACTTAGTATCTGTAGATTAGAACTCTTACTGAGTGCATCTTCTACCATGTTCCACTTCCCCATATTATAGACTATCACAAGCTCATAGTCCTGGAGGAATTCTAGTCAGCATAGTTGTCTCAAGTAAATGCCCTTCTGTGCGAAGATACACATGAGACTCTTTTGATCAGGGTAAACAGTAAATCATTCACCCATCAAGTAGTGCCTCCACATCTTCATCGCAAAGAACACTGCTTCTAACTCCAGGTCTTAGGTAGTGTAGTTCTTCTTATGTTGTTACAACTATCGTGAGACGTAGGTGATTAATACCAACTCCTACATCATGAAACATGTAATGCCCCGACCCTAGTTATCTAGAGTCAGTGCATTATTACATAACATTGGCATGATCACAAAAGATCAAGTCTCGAAAGACTGATTAGTTTAATAGCCTTGGAATCATTAGATACATTCATAAAGTTTACATTACATAATAAAATGAAAACTACAACAACATAGTCTCCATAGTCCACACTCATATACCTTCATACGATCCCTACAGGTCATTCATAAAATACTTCTTTAAATCTTGGGAAAAATAAAACATAGAAAGGGGTGATCTTAGATGCCGAGTAAGGACAACAATACAGCGGAAACTTTCATAAATAAGCATAAACATTTAAGACAATGTATAAGTAAAACAAAAGCCTTTTAAAAATGAAAATCAGAATAATATTTCCAAAATAAAATGAAATAATTCCATTTACTTATTCACATGGATATTCTACTAGTTGAATAATCACATGCAATATCAATAACCACTTTCATAATGATGGAATGCATAATGCCAGACTATCATAACCACACATCCAAGGCCTCGTTCAAGACTACAAATGAGATTTTGTCAAGGCCTTATGCCAAGACACTAGTTTGCCTCATGATACCTACCAATGAATCAAGGAGATATAGAGGGCTCCACTCATCACTTATTAAGTCCAATGCATTTCTCATATGAACAAGTTTAAACATAACATAAACATTCGGTTTAAAACTAGCATACGAAATGCCAATTTTTTTTCCAAAAAGCATTAATGGTATAAAAATAATATATCCACAGTCAAACATATCACAAAACCTTCAATACAACATGGAAGGTTTTTATCATAACAAATAAACTTCAAATAAGCTTAAAATCCATTAAAGGATGTTGACATAGATGAAATCAAAACTATTTGATAGAAATATCTCTTTTTTTGAAATAATTTAAAAGTAAAATAATTATAAAATAAAACTTTTACTTTGAAAATATTTTTATAATCATGCAAGGGAAGCTTTAATGATTTTATAACGATGGAAAATAGCCTCACCCACCGTATAAGTTAAAAAAAATCTTACCCTAATTCTGTCGAAAAGGTTAAAAAGGACCTTATTTGGGAAACGACAGAAAGATTCCATTATAAACATCTTATAAAAAAGTCAACAATGGTATAAATGAATTTAACCCATATTCCATAAAATAGTAAGAAAGATTTGAAATACATTTTTAAGAAACACGGATGTGGATGATAAAGAGGTCCTAGTAGATAATTACGTATAAACAACATCGGATAATAAAGAGATTGTGAAATACACCCTTACCAATTTGGTAACTTACGAAACATACACCCCATGACAGAGGTATCAATAATTAATATGTAAATACATATAAATTAATGTGTATTACATAAATTATACAATTATGGGCAGTACATACACCACACAAAAGGTAATAGTGGCAATATGGCATGAATCTCACGGGAATAAGGAGTGAGATGAAAACCCCTTACCTTGTACTTTTCCTTGGTTGGGTGTAGAATAACCTCCTTTATGATGGTGAAATAATTGTTGTAAAATTATACAAGAATCATATACATTAATATGATATCATATATGATCTTTTAACATTTCTTTGTTAATAATATCTTAGTATTATCGTCATTTCGAGTGTTAACTTACTCGTTTTATTTTATATGTTTTGTAACATAAGCCATGTTTTTTAAGGATAGGATGTATATTATTCATATCCAGAATGATATGAAGTCCTCAAAAATTATTTTTAATCATCAAATTAAAATTATACTTGAATGGATACGATGGGGAATGAATCTCATCGTGTTCGTGGAGACGGTAGTCCGTACGTACACACAAGAGACAATATCATTCTTTTGATATTAAAATAATATATAATTTAATATTATATCATATATACAGAATCAATATCATGTTATATTTATTATTTACATTAATTACACATCATTATTATACAAATCCAAATAAAAATATTTTGAATAACAATTATACCACGACGTGGAGACGGTAAGCCGTACGTACGCACGTATGGTGACATGTCATTAAAAGGATGAATATAATACTAAATATTGTTGTACCATATTTATAATAACATCAAAATATATATAAGATATTGGAGTTATTATTTTATGATGGTAATACCAAATAATGTAGAAGTTGAAGAACAAAGGAACTTGAATGATGGTGGTGAAAACATTACCTCTTCTTAAGGTTCTTCCTTTTGATTTGATCAAAAGGGCTCCTTAAAATGGATTTATAATCAAAATAAGGCCTCAAGGATGAATTGAGGGAAGTTTAGAGAGTATTTGGTCATATTTTGGCTGAGCCAAAAGGATTTGAATGTGTGAATTAGTGAGAAGGGGGAGTTCCCTTTTATAAGAGGGGTGAGGGGAACCTTTCGAAAAGCTAGAAATATTATTTTATAATAAATTCATATTCGGTTTATAATGTCTCCAAAGTGGATTATTTAAATTTTAAGGTTGTGATAGGTCGAAAAACATTCAAAAAATTGGTTTTATACATGTTTGGTTCACTATATTAAACTTATCTTTTAGTTTTAACTCTTAGCTAATTAGTTTTACATTTACCATGTCACTTTGTATTTTTATATTATATAGTTAATAAACATACTATATACATCCAAGAGACCACCAAGAGGCCCATTAATGATACACCTATCATGATATAAGTCTCTTGGCTGATCCTTATATTTTTAGGAATTGAATATCAATTAATAATATAATATTTTCTTTAAAATCACTTTTATGTCAATTTTGACACTATTGGGTATTTTGTTTTTGATAAATTCATGAAAGCATTATTACTTCGAAAAAAATTTATATAAACAGTCCTAATATTTCATATTAACATATAAAATTATTTTAATTTATAAAAAGTCTCAAATTACATTTATTTGGGTATTTATAATATCAATTATCTTAATCTATCATTAATATTGAAATTACTGCATTAACATTGTGTCATAACGAAATTAACTTATTTAATTTCTAAAATTATAAATAAAATACCATTATGTAGAAAATTGTTTTAGGTTTCTAATGAATATTTATAGTAAAAAATATAACATATATTACCCTATGTAAAAATTGTTTTTCTAAAAGATATATGCTTATGTCATTTTAGTATTTACTTTAACTTAATTAATATAAAGTGTCCCTATCACCTACAAGTGGCTCCATGGGGTCCCAAAATCAACCCAAAGATGAAAATTGTCGTAAATGTATCCAAAAATAAGGTTAGGACACGTTTTAGGGTAATTCATTATTATTATAATATTATTTTTTATTCTTATTTACCGGATTTAACCTTTAACCATGGTAAATAAAATATTTACCGAAGTAATTATTCAAAATGTCTAAAAATAAAAGTTACCTATTTACACAATTTGGACATCCTGATTCCATATATGGAATCTAATCTTCCAAATTCAAAACACAGAAGTGGAATAAATTAATTTAAAATTAATTCTCGTTGTTAAAACAAAAACAGTGTTTTTAAGAGATAATAACTATCAAAAGATTGACACTTGTTTATGTCTGGTTTTATTGTAAAATTATTTCCAATGACCAAAATTGAATTAAATGGTAAAAATATATTCTAAATATACTTTAAAACCACTCAAATTTATAATTTATGGCTATTAATTATTTTTACTAAAAAAGTTGTTTTTAATTAAAATTTAGAAATTTTCACTATTCATCAAAATATAAAAGTTATCCGAAAAGTTCCAAAATTTCACCCTAAGATAATTTCGATATTCTGAATCCAAAAATGAAGTCCATTTTGAGAGATAAAATTTATAAAATTTAAAAAATTGGGTATTACTATTCATAACGGCTAGATTGATTGGTTGTGGTGTGTGTTAGAACTCGAAGTTGTGTACAACACACGCTACTGTATTATTCAAAGAGAAGCATACCGTGGAAGCATAGGGTGCTACAAAACAACCTTGTCTGGAACCCCACATGTCACAGTAGACTATATATCCAATGACCTTTTCTAGTATCCTCAAAATGGGGGCACTCCCCAGTCTCTGCCTTAGCTCCTGAAAACTATGGTGACACTTCTCCGTCCACAGGAAAGAATCCACCTTCTTCATCAATGCTGAAAACAGTGTTTCTACCTTAGATAATTCAGGTAAAAAACTTTGTTAGTACCCAACCAAAGAAGAATTCCCTATCCTATCTGATATGTAATCATAGAAATATCTTTTAAAAAGGTTTCCTCACACTCTGCCACTCATGTTGGGAACTAAAAACTCAAATCCCCAACTGATATGAGGGTAAGGCTGGCCGACTCAAGAGTGATCAGATGCACCCTATTATGCATGAGTTTATTTTATGCTTCCTGGGTTTCCTTTTCTTCCAACCAAGGAAAACTCCATTCCAACATTGTAGATTAACCACAACCATTTTTTCCTAACACCGTCAATCTGAGAATGAACTGTGGATTTCCTGTCCATACCCAAACTAACGTCGTAAGGCCTCGACGTTTGGACAAAGAGGTTTCAACCGAAACTCTGAACTCATGGGTCAGATCACATCGTCGTCATAAGTGTGACTATAGATTCTCATCCCAAAGGTATATCCAGATTTAATGGTCATGTACTCAGTTTAACTAAAAATTATAGTCCTTCAATAATATTTGTGGTAAGAAAAAATGATTGGTACCTATGTCTATTAATACGAAAGCTATTAGTAGACACATAAGTACCTAGAATCATTCCTGGATCCCTTGGGTCACTCTTCTTGACCTCATGAAGCTACTCCCATTCCCTTTCCTCCATCTCCCTTAACCTGGTGGGGACCACATTGGGGTGGTGGTTGTAATATGTCAAAATGTATACCACCACATGCTACTCTCCTAGCTCCACTTCCACATCTGCTACCCTTTAGATTCATCTGTCCCTATCACTTCCTCTTGCTGAAACATTTTACACACCCATGTCTATGAGACTATCATTAGTTTCCCGTTATTCCTATACTAACATTCACTGACTGTATCTGCCCTGGAAAAGAACATTCAACCACAAAGGTTCTCTCTAGCACCCTAACATAAGTAGGAATGCATAGAGGAATATTGGTAGCTTGGATGTTCCTAAACACACCTCTCTTGGAGGTCCAAGCCCTAAATCATTGACCGTATTGTATTCATCGAGTACCAAGGATGGTCGGTACGCCTCAATGAATACTCACCTAAGGACATGTCATCCTTCCGATGCTGTGAAGCTCTTGGGAACACTCTCCCCTTAGCATTTTATGGAAATTGAACACCTTTTCTGAGGAAGGTTATCAAGCTTGTCCACAGAAAAGTCACCTCATCACAAGATCATGGTAATATAAACCTTGTCATAGTCTTGTTGATCCACGAAAAAGGCTCTCTACCCGGACCGCCATCTGATCAAATGGTGCCCTAGATAGATGGAAACTCAGCCACCTCCTCAAGACAATCCTTAGCTGCCAGTGAGTCGGGCTCAAATTGGAACCTGTGGGGTATCTAATGCTAAAACACAAGTAAGGTACCAATCCTACATGTTTATTTTATCAGTATTACCAGTTGTAACTACTGATTGACATGCAATGATATTACTGGTACACTACACAAAGGCACCATCTCGGAAAACAGTCCATGTACCGAAGCCTCATCACTCTTTGGGCCCTCATCATGTACACTCTCAGGAATCCAAGCTGGTTATCTACGCAGAGAAATCCTCAATGAAAACAGGTGTGCCACTGTAAATAAGTTATACCTAGTGACCTGACTCAAAGAGATCAGAATAAATCCTTTTAAAAAACACACACAATCAGTTTTTTCATGCACTGAGTCAGAAATCAGAATTCAGGGTCCTAATGTATTGATACGTCGACCGACACACCAACACTATATTCCAGAAACTAAAAACCACACCCATAACATGTAACATGATTTCCACATAGAAAATATCAGAGTCCTAGTTCTTCGGTAGAACCGACTCCTCTGAAGCAACTTTGTCATGACCCGTCCATCTGGGCCTATGATGTTACTACCCCAATCCCATCTTCCATAGTCCAGGGGCTAGCAACTATCATCGAAAAGGAGTATCCATAAAACAGAATTGCATTGCCTTATAACCGAAAAAGACGTGCAATCTAAGAACACAATAAGAATCGAACCCTAAGTAAACTACTGTAGAAAATGTGTGTTGAATGTAAAGGGACTTAAATACCAGCCCAACTATAAAGTAAAACTACAACTAAAAAGTATAATACAAATGAAAATTGATAAAAAAAATCTTGGATCGCTCACTAAGGATCATACCTGAAGGGTTAGTATAGCTCACAATCAGTAGTCCTCGTGTCACCTCATTCCAAATAGTCCACCTCCATGAACCGTCTGGACCTGGCTCCCTCATCCTCGATCAATGTTGTATGTCATCTGCACAAGACACATCAAGGTGTAGGCATAGCCAATGCAAGGGTGAGTATAACGATAGTCAGTAGGGACCCCGAGACCCCGTAGGTCTCCTAGAGTTCGACAAAGCAAAAAATAAAAAGCATGACATCAACTCTACTTAGGTATATACCCATACATATACCTATGTTAGCATGATATACACATCTCATACATGAGGGACGAATACCACTAAGTTAACACCACGAAGGTTGAAGTACCACACAGGTAACACCACAGAGATAGAAGTACCACTGATGTAACACCATGAAGACATCACCACAAAGGTAGAAGTACCACAGAGGCATGACCATGAAGATATAAGTACCACACAGCTAACACCGCCATGAAAACACCACAAAGGAAGAGGTACCACATAGGTAACACCACGAAGCAAGAAGTACCACATAGGTAACACCACGAAGATAGAAGAACCACATAGGTAACAACACGAAGATAGAAGTACCACAAATGTAACACCACGAAGACAACACCACAAAGGTATACGTACCACACAGGTAACACCATGAAGATAGAAGTACCACACAGGTAATTTCGTGAAGATAGAAGTACCACACAGGTAACCCCATGAATACAACACCACGAAGGTAGATGTACCACAAAGGTAACACCATTAAGATAGAAGTACCACACAATTAACACCACGAAGATAGAAGCACCACAAATGTAACACCATGAATGAAACACCATGAAGTTAGAAGTTCCACATAGGTAACACTACGAAGAAAACACCACGAAGGTATAGGTACCACGCATGTAACACCACGAAGCTAGAAGTACCCCACATGTAAAAGTTCAAATATAGAAGTAACACATAGGTAAAAAGAATTATCTTACAACTAGGTATAACTTGTGTATGGAAGTATAGATGATTAATCCTAAGGCTAGATCATATTATTCAGTTAAGTAGCACTGCTTCTGACCCACACAAGATCGATAGGTAACTAACCCCCATTGAACCACATAGGATAGATGGGTATCTAACCCCCACTGATCCACACAGGATCTAACCCACATATGATCAGTAAGCACTGACCCACATAGGATCGTTGAGCGTTGTCCCACATAGGATTGATGTTCTTCTATCATGTTACTACTTGCCACAAGATTTCTCACACACGATGCGCTCGAGTTCTGTAGAATATTCCCCTCCAGATATTGGTCTTATCTTAACCACTCTTAAGCTTGAAAGCGGAGTAACCAAAAGTACCTCTATATTTTATGGGTTCCAACGTGATAGACGATGCGTCAAACAGACACCCGGTCTGTGAGTTATACGTGTTTTAGTTATGAGGGACCAGTTGGATTCAAGTTCGATCCAACCTGACTGTACACCAATTGTTTCCAAAACTCAAGTGGAGTATACCAAAAAGACAGTCTCTCCCCAAGGATCCCAATTGCAATGACGGTTTATCAAATGTAAGTCTGGTTCTCAAGATATGACCCTTTATGTATTTTGGGGGCTGGTTGGGCCCGGTTCCGGTCCGACCTGGCCCGACGCGGTCTGAGCCGACCTGACCATGTCTGGGTCTGACCCAGCTGGGCTGGGCTCTGACAAGCTATGCCAGGCCTGCGAGGGGGGCACCGGATGCAGTGAAGCACAACCGACGGTCCACTGAGATGGAAAAAATGGTGGGGGCGGGGGTTTCCCTATTCGGGAGCCGAAGTGGAAGTGCCTAAGGGTGCAACCACGTCACTGCGGGACCCGCTATGGATCCCACTGCTGTGGTTGATGAGCCGCGGGCCAAACCCACAAGTGGTATGCTGGTCCTACAAACCTCTGCTTCTATATCCATTCAGTATGTTGGCCTCCATCTCCAACCACCATGGCTGACGAGTCGCGGCCAGTTCCTCTGGCGGTGTGGGTGTGCCACCTTCTCCCTTGCGGTCGGCCAGCGCCGGCCACCGCCGTCACCCGTTAAGGATATGACGAAGGCCATTTCCGCTTGCGGTGCATGATTCTGGACTAAAATCTTTTTTGCAGCTGGCCATTGCCAGCTGCCACCATCACCCGATGTTCCGAGTTCCGTCTTTCACAAATTAACATGCCCATGAAAAACAAATCAATATTAAAAAAGGAGGATGGTTCCAGCCTTGTTCGTTTGTCCCACACCCTCCATGCTATCTTGGTAACATGAGGGAGGATAAAGGGTTCATCAATCACTTGAATATTAACAATTTAAAACCCTTCCTCAGGAATGATGAAAAAACACCCGCGGTTGAGGAAGTGGATCGGTGTTCACTGTCCCCCACAACTATACTCCATTGACGTCACTCAATCGTCGATATTTTGTTTGGGGTTTTGGCGTCACCCATCACCGCTCACCGGAACTGGCTCCTTCCTCCAAGGGTTTGGCATCTTGGCCCATGGTCAGCACTTCGTTGCTTGACGAAGCAGTGCTGATACCCCCCCAAGCTCCATTTTAATAGGAGAGGGGGAGGGTAAGTAACAACGTTTGGAATTAATGGTGTCTCATTAATTAGGAATCATCCTAATTCCCCAACTTTCTTGTTACTTAGATTTAAGGTTCAATCCATTTAATGGCTTGACACATCTCTAGCTCCACACTCCGCTTGTTTATTGGAGGATAAGAATGAATATAAAATAATAAAATTATTTTATTTTATTTCTTTTAAAAAGTCACAAAACATATATTTTTCTCCCGGCCTACTCTAGTATAAGTAATGTCTCCCTTAAGATAATCCTAGAGCTGTGGATTCAATAGTTCCCTCGAACTTTTAATCCGATCACTGGTTCAAAAAGATAGAAGATGTCGCTAATACGTTACTGAATGTACCTTAAAAAATTCAAAAATAAATTTCAGGCACATTGGGCCTCGGAATCACACGACTTTAATTTTTACAGACTCGTAATAATTCCATATAATTATAAAATATTACTTGGAAAATCCGGGTCTTTACAATACTATTTGGGGGAAGGCAGGTGATGAAAGAAAGAAGAAAAGAAAAGATCATAAAACAAATAACATAATTTGATAGAGAAATTTACCTCTTGAGTTTATCACCTTTGAGAACCTCTTAAGGGGAGAGGTTTTGGAATTTTGAAAAGACTAGGGGCCTTTGGACTTGGGGTATGATCATAGGGAGTGATTTGGGAAGAATAATTGAAAGGCAGAAGGCATGAGAGGATTGAAGAGAAGAGTGAGTGAGGGGGGTTTTTTAGTAGAGTAGAAGAGGGTTTTCATAATTTTATAATCATTAGATTATTAGTTACCCTCAAGACCAAAAATAGTGATGATTACATGACAAAAAAGAGTAATAAATGCATGTGAATTAAAATAAATTGGGATTATATCAGTAGATCATCATCAATGACACAATAAATCCATTATTTATCATTTATCTTAAATTTTCGTATTTACTATTCATAAAAATTCCTGTATTTTGGAAAAATATCAATGATTAACCATAACTATTTTTGACGTGTAGAATTCAAAAATGATATCCATTTTTAAAAAATATTTTTCTAATTATGATTAATTTAATATTTAATTAAATCATAATTTATTATTTAAAATGCAGTTTTGAAAAATTCATTTACTTATTCTAAAATATGGGTACATCATAATTTCACTTGAATATTATATCAATACTATAAAAGGTAAGGTTACTATTCATTAGGTTATATCACTATTCATACGGGTATATTAATATTCATAAGGCTTGGTTACTATTCACAAAAAAATTATGTTTTTCTTATCAGACTGCATATAACATATTGATCACAACCGCATATGTCAGATTTTTGAAATTCCAAATACATAAGTTAAAAATATGAGTTTTAAGGTCACAAAGAACTTAGTAGTTCATTATGTTGTTTTTTCATTTTATTATATTTTATAAGAGAGGAATTTCCATTTATAAAACATTGAGTCATTACATGATATATGTATGTTTTCTTTTGGGTGTCATCACGAAACCTGAGGGCCAACAATGTTATGTATTAAATTTATTATATATTAATACTCATTAATATATTTATATGACTTCTATATACACTTATTCATATTTTAAATGTTTATAGAAACCATTGGTGGTTTCTTACAGACTTATACACATACTCTTCTTGGGCCACCATTTTTACTTGTGGAGACTTCCATAATTCAAGACAAAACAATAGAAAGTTCATTTTCTATGATGTGAGATTTGGGATGCTTGGATAGAGTAATTTATTTTATGAACATTTATTTAAATTATTCCGGTCTTCTCTATTTTATTCATTAGGAAATTTGGGTCTTGAATTTTCTTTTTTTCTTCTTTATAGTGGTACACCATGTCATATATTGAGATATATTTTTTATTATATCATTCAAAGTTGTTCGTTTTTGTAGTTCATATTGAGGTTATATCTTAATGTTATTAATTTCGCTGATATTATACACTAACAATGAGGCAATAGTGTCCCAACCATTCCATGGTACTCCATCACGGATAATTGATATCCTCCAACAGATGGTGAGGAACCTTTGAGTAATATGTTATACCCTAGTCTGACAACATTTATTATCCATACCCTATGTCTGTTACAAATTTTCTTGTGATAACATTCTTTACTCTAATAATTTCAAGTAACCTAGATATAATTTAAGCTATTTGAGGACTTAGTGTAGAACTCATTAATAGTATTATCTGACCCATGTATGGGGAATTACCATGTTACCTGAATTGGGATGGATGTTTATATGTTTTATTTTTAATAAATGACAATTATGTCATGAATGATACACATGATTATGGATTTATTGATATATTATATTTTGGCCTCTTGTTGGAACAAAACGTGGGAATATGTTCATCGAATTTTAAGGAGATATAGGATTCACATGTCATTTACATGATTATCTATGAAACATTGTTATAGTTACGATATGTGCATTCTATTTAATGTGTTAGAACACCATAATTAATAAATTATTTTAGTAGATAAAATGGAATTTTCGTGATCACTTATATAAAATTTATATGTTTCACCCACTAAATTTAAATTCTAGTTACCATAAAGAAAGTATTTTACATTTTAACAGATAATTTAAATGATATTTCTTTTAAAACAAATAATAAAATCATGGTTCTGTTATTGTAAGAAAAAATTTATGATATTTATCGCACATGTACGAGGTACACTAAATAATATATGGAAAAAATATATGTGAATAGCTCGTCCTTCTGATAGTCCCCATGTTTCAATATAACTATGAAATCTTATGTAGAAAATAGAGTGAATTGTTTCCATATATAACATTTATTTTCAATATGATATCCTAAATAGTTATCATGACTTTTTTGTACAATGTGGTTGTAAACAAATCAACCCATGATGACTTTATATAGAGAACTTTGAGTGATGTAATAAGAGGAATTGTCTTTGGTTTTTGGTCCATTATTTTCTAATGTATAATGGTTGGTGGTGTATGATCAAATTAGTGTGATGTTTTTAAGATTGTTGTATACAATTTATATATAGGACCCTTGATATAGAGAATCTTCAAGATGTAATGATGGTTCTAGAGATGGTTAGGAAGACTCATCTATAGAACCCCCATAATGCTTGTTAGGTCGGGTGGTCCCCATGATCATTAGTGTTGGATTTAATATGTTAGGACAATTTTTGACCACCATAGGATACCTCGTGATAAGAGGATGATTTTTTCCATTCATATGCTTCATGGATATTGGATTTTATATCATTCCCACATTTCAATGAGTTATTCTTTCTTTTCTTTTTTGGTTAAACTGAGAAAACTATCCATATGGTTGTCATATTTTCTTTTGTAAAGGACATATCTGGAGGAATTGAATCTTGATACAAATATTATACATGAGTGTATTTATAAAATTTAATTTATTTAAATACATGAAATTAAATTGGATGTAATGACCCCACTTATGATGTGTATTGGTTTTTTCATAGGAGGGAAACCCCTAATCTTTACAGGATGTGCAATGAAATTATAGGCCAGGTAAATGATAAGATATTTTACAAGGATAGAAGCCCTTATTTAACATAGGATATTTTTTATAAGAAAATAGAATATTTTTGATAGTGTCTCCTCACTCCTCCCATAGGTTTCACAAGATCTCTTCTATACATGCTTTGTTTTCTTCACCATTGAGAGCATTGGATCTATAAGATTAAGATACTCATTCACATTTCTACCTTGCGTTTTATTTATCACATTCTCTTGAATTTTTTTGTGTGATATCATATACATTATTTTTAGGTTTTTCATATACTCTTCCAATTTCTCCCATTCTTTCTCAATTTAAGGGTTAGTACTAAAAGGGGAGAGTGCTACAGGCTTATGGGTGGTGGTCTTGTTATTTTTCCTTAATGTATAGTTGTATTTTTTTTATGAATTGTTGTTTACCATTCCATATTCATCTACTATTTCATTCAGAAAGTCTATTTAATTATATTAATGGTTATTACCATGTGTATTAGGACCCTAGCTACAAGATAATCATTACATTGCGGAAACATCCTTGAAAAGAGACAACAATATGTTTGTGCCTCTATATAAATCCTTATGGGACTTATGTATTGACACTTAAGTAAATTAATTTATCCTTGGTGTGTGAATCACCTTTTAATATATATATTGTAATGTTAAATGAATTAAAGGAAATGATTATCCATCTGTTAGGCCCTTTGGATTTATTCCCTAGATATCTTTATTTGAATTAAATTATTTTTTCAAAATGACTATAATGTTATGATTTTCATTTTTTTAAATGATAAGATCCATTGATAGCTAAAACATCATTTATATAAGTAAGAGAGTTATGTTAGGATCCCAATTTATGTAGTCCTTGGATAGGGGAATCCAGAGTTATTATAAATAATTGTTATGGATTATAAATATGTTTGGAAAAATACTTGGAATCTTATACAATATCATGGATGGGTTAAACAATAATATTTCTTACTTTCCCATGACTGATACTAGTTTTCTAGGGAATTCTCCTCAAATGGGATCAGTGTTAATATGGTTATACCACACCATGAGTGATTCTCAGTCCCTTATGAGAGATACCATGGATGGGATCAAAGGGTTATAATTTACACCATGTCTTGACTGATACATAGGATACAATTTTGTATCTCATTGGATGGACTCTTATAGTGTTGTGTAATTTTAGTGCACCTGGTGCATGACTCGAGTTCCATTATACGGTTCTCATTTGTATGGGTCTTGGAAGCTGATTTATTAAATTCTAGATATACCTTATATTGAATTCTAGAAATTATATACTATTAAAAAAACCAATGCGTCCTCAAAATCAAATAACATGATCTAGAATATTCTATACTTGATACATTCATTGTTAAAAAGCCCTATTATTCTTCCTTCCATGTATGATAGAGATCATTGATACACCCATATTATATCTTTATAGGGTTCTATCCATTAAATAATACCCAAAATATGATTAATTAGGTAGATTTGGTCGGGTGTCCCATAGGGAACCCAATTTTTTTATTTATTTACTACCTTTTAATAATTAAGCACATACACAATGATTATTTTATAGACAAATACAATATTTTTTTAGACTCTGTTAGTTTTGATATAATTAGTATATCTCATGACTTTATTGGGAATCCTTTGGTAATCAAGATGACTTCATGAATGAAGGTGTGGATAGTTGGATGAATCCAACTTCTGATGCTTGATTTTGAGTACTATGAAAGAGTACGGGAGTAGACGACTAAGCCTAGTCTCATGATTCTAGTAAAGGAATCATGTTTTCTTTTTGTATTTCCATTTAACATGTTTTTATATAAATTTTTCCCATTTATACTATGTTCCTCATCTGTAAAGATACATTACATGATCATCATCATTTTTGAATCTATTTATAATTCATCTTCCAAAAGATTATTTTTATAGATGATTTATTATTCCAATATAGTATATTAGTTACTGCATAAACAGTTTTATTAATTATATATCATTATTTCTTACTATGTTCATGAGGATATATTCTCCCCACTATACCATCATATAAACTCACTTCTAGTTGAAATCCTCTGGAACGTGGGGTGAAACGCTTGGGGTTATGTAAACAACCATTTCAGAGAACCGGTTACTGTATTATATGGAGGGATTATAAAAAAGTGGTACATATCATCATATTTTTCCTTTTTCATATGCCTTTTTAATTATATTGGATACTCTGGTGTATCATAATTTGTCAATAAGATTTTTTTGGGAGTAGGTAACCCATGAACATGAGAATCCCAAATTTCAAGAGAAGGGATATTGTCGTTTTTCTATACCTATTATGGTTGTACTGATTTCACCATTAGGTGATGAAAATATTTTCTGATTTCATTTTTATTTGTAATATTATTTTTATGGATTCCATATTTCATTTGACTGGTACGAAAAGGGTGTATCATCTCATTCATCATTATAATCACTTTAGATCTTTTATTCCATGCATTTTTTCGTGTTTTGTTTACTTTTTGTGGGAATTTCCCTCTACCTAACATTAGTGCATGGATTATTATATATTGAAATGTGATAAAACATCTTATGTGGTAAAAATAATTTGATTATATAAATGTCATGTATATAAATAAATATTTTTTCCCACATAGATTGATGAATACACCTTAAATAACCAATTATTCCATCTTTTAGCAATGTATAACTAGTTCTATGGACTAAAACCTTAGATTATTTTGATTACATGAATTCCAATAGTAATTTTTGATGTATATAACTATATAAATTTAGAATGGTTATTCCTACAATAAACTAATTTTTTTCCATATTACATCATGATTCTAGACATTAAGGTAATGTTATTGTTACATGATGTACAAACTATAATTTATAAAGAGTATGGCTATTTATACATTGGGAATTGCGACTCATAAAAAACTAGGATTTATACCTATGTGTATAAAAGTATGAATTCAAATAAATTTAATCTTAAAAATTAAATGGTTACATGTAAATAGGGATTCCAATTGAAATTTAAAGGGTGTTTTCATCTATACCATGGAATTAAAACTCCATATGCTAAAACCTCTACTCCTTGATGTCAGAACTTGAAACATACACAACCATTGTTGTGGGTGGTACATAGTGTCTCTGATGATCTATTTGAGTCTTTCATATCATATGGATCTATATTTATGAGAAGGAAACTTGGAGTTACTCATTTTTTGGAATGTTGTGAAACTGACCTATCTTTCTTTCTCCATTTCCTATATTATATTAAATCTTATATGAGACATAAAAATTCAACATGTAGATTTTTTTTCTATAAATCCATCAATCCATATTATTGGAGGGTGGTGACGATAATGAAATATAGGTGATGGGTCCTAAGCCACCAATATTACCTCTTATAGTGCCACATGAGGAACCTCTATTTGATCTTCCATTGGTCATCGATCCTCGGAATCAAGATATTTTCTTATGATTCATAAACTCTATAAAGGGATCTTTGTGACCATCCACTACTATCATAGTGTTGATGTGGTAATTATAGGAGTAGCATCCTTCCACCATTTTAAAGGATGGTGGTCCTTAGGTTACTGAATCAGGGATAGATTCCATTTTATCTATCTTCATTCATATTGAGATTCTTTTAGCGGGGAAGGTTGATAACACCACATATAAGATTCTTGACTCTTCCAATCATTAGTGAGATGTCATGTCACTGGATGATCATCATTAAGGTATGGTATTGGTGGTCATCTAGATATCCTTCTATTACTATCTCTTTCTGAAAATATTTATAGTGGGCTCTTCTAGAGATATTATTAACCCACAAGTGGTTTCTATGTATGTGATGTAATTATCATTATGTTGATTTATGGGGTTTCAATGATTTTGACCAGTGATGAGATGTGGTTTGTGCCATGGTTTTATGATGGGAATGCATTAAACATTCAATCAAAAGTGAACATTTTCAAGATAAACACCACGTTAGAGATAGTGAACTAGGCTCTTATTATAGAGTGAATGTAGAGGGAATATTAAAAAGAGAGGTAGGGAACTGCATTATTTAGATAGGGAGATAGTTTTTCTAGGGACTAAAAAATTAATTTTTAGGGATCACATGGGGGAAGTACCATCTTGATGTGACATACTAATAATTAGGTGTTATCTCACTAGTGTGGTAGGAAAGGTCATATCAAACTCCATGTCATCAGGAACCCAATCGAGTTCTATGTTTTCTCTCCTGGTCCTAGTGAGATGGTATGTATAATGAATCTTCATTGGTATATAGAATTAGTATCTCCTCATTTTTCTGGGTGTTTATTCAATATCAGCTGATCAGGCCAAATTGGTGGTCATGGATGAGGTAGTAAGACCATAGAGGTTCACCACCTATAGAAGAAACTATCACTAGTTATTCAGATTTTATCTTAGAGCCATGAATTAGTACATATCTATTTAGTGAAACATAAATCCATAGAGTAGGGTTCTGGTCCTTCTATAGTACGTGGTACTACTAGTGTACCATCTACTTTAGTTTCATCATTATTGGATATATCTGTCTTAGTCACTTTTATATTTTTAGTAATGAAAGAAATTATGGGCCTAAAGATGGAATACATATGTGGTTTAATGAATATTGACACACTGTTAGTGGTTTGATCACACAATATAATCAATTGAAAAAAGTGACTACATGAGATATATGTGTAATGATTCTTGTGGAATTTATTTTACCTCATGGTTAATGGATTCAACATCATACTCAATATGGACTCATTGGTTCCGTGATAGGACATTGTTGATTTCTATCATTGAAGGTTGTATTTTGCATCACTTAAGGGTAGTTGATATATTCCATATAGAGAATGGGATTTCCAGGAGAGTTGAGATGGACTAGAGATTTGTGGGATGGGCAGTGTGACAGCCTATATGGGAAGTCTCTTTATGAGAAATTTGGGAATCCTGATTATAAAATTTCCTCCAGTAGTAAATATTTTCGTAGGAATATTATCTGATGACTACACTAGTTTACCTCATGTGAGATAGAAGAGTTATCCATTGAAATTGTTGTAGGAGAGGCATCATTGTCCATTACGCCTTATAGGATGTAACCTATAGAGCTCCAAGAACTCAGGAAGTAGTTGGAAGATTTAAAATCAATGGTTTTTATATAAGCCAATATATCACCATGGTGTTCAACTATTATTTTCACAAAGAAATAGGAGAATATCCTTATATTTTACATGGATTGTCACTATGTGAACTTGTCTATGGTAGTGAACATATGTCCACTGCCTCGTATAGATGACCTCATTGACCAACTTTGAGGGAAAATAGCTTTACCTAAGATATATATGTGGTTTGGATATTATCTAATTAATGTGAGACTATTAGACACACCAAATATAGAATTATATAGTAGATGTGACTTGTATGAGTATTTCGTTATGCTATTCTCCCTTATAAATTCATAAGAGATCTTTATGGATATGATGAATCGGGTTTTACATCCATATAGATATTTATTTGTGGTATTATTTTTGGACACCATATGGGTATATTTTCATACTGGGCATGAACATTCCAAAAACCATGAGATCATGTGGAATAGATATATGGTGCACCATATATATGAAAATCTCACATAATTCCACTTTTAGATCGATAACATTCACTTATTGGGTAGTATCAAATTATGTTCAGTAGTATCGAATGAAACACAAAATAAGATAACTGTAGTTTTCAGGGAGAATCAAAAGAATGTCATTGACATACAAAGTTTCTTGGGGTTATATAATTATTATAGATGTTTCATTCAGTACTTATCATTCCTAGAAACACCTTTTATGATCTTTACTAAAAATGGTATAATGTTATTATGGTATGAAGATCATGATACTAGTTTCTATGAGATAAAATGGAGAATGACTTCAACAGTAGTCATGATTCTTCTAGAATCGTGAAAATACCATAACATTTATTGAGAAGATTTATAAATAGGAATATAAGTATCTCTGATGTAGTGATATTGGATTGTAACACACGACTCCCTCCATCTGATACACCATAAGAGGATATATCCTACAGACTACCTCGAGCGAGCATCTTTGGTTGATGACTTATGTTGCTGGAGGCATTAATAATTTGTGGATAAGTTAGTTTTTTACAAAGATATAAAAATTCTCAATCCTTAAGTCTTAAAAATTGCATGTGCTTATAATACCTACATCTGTTATACTTTTCACTTTCTTATAAACCCTATAAGGGAAATCTTGTGGAAGATGATCTGATTTAGAAGACTCAGACACATGATATCCAGGAGTCCAGAATTTAGTTGGAGTTGATGTTTATTTTTTCTGATATTCAATTGGAGGTTTAATATTGTTGAGGAAAACATATTTTGGATGCTTTTGCAGTCACATGTTAATTTATGTAATAGGTAAGGATTAAATATCTTTACGATCCCAATGGATTAGTCCAAAGTGTCAGCCTCTTTAGCGAGGACCCACCTCCAGGTTTTGTTATAGATGAGGATGAAATTATTCACATATTTTAATGTATATAAGTTTATATATATATATAAAGAGTTATTGTAGGATATCTTATTCTTATTTTTTTTGTAGATCACCATGGGATAACAAATGTGTATCAATACATACATTATCAATATTAGGGTAAGGGTATGAATAATCATATTTAAAGTTTTATCACATGTTGCTCCATTTTTTAAAAGGATAAGGATAAGAAATGGTGGTATTCTTGAAATTTACATCCTCAATCCATTCCTTAGTGAAAATGATTTGAAATCCCCCGTGGATTTAGAGAGGGGTTTTCTAAGATTCTCTTGAGGCAGTGATGCATTGTAGATGACCATTGATAGGTTGAACAAGTTCACAAACTTCATACCTATCATAGATACCTACTAAATTGATGATATTGGTTGGATTTATATTCAATTAATTTTTTTATAGAATTGGGTTTAGAATTATATGACCTTAGACTGAGATACCATGTTTATAACATAGTTCTCGTAGGTGTTTTAGAAATAACTAGCTCACTAGTTCTACTTAGTACTTCATGTCACCCTTAGATAGATATGCAATCCAAGCGGATGATATTCGTGTTTGAAGAAATTCTCTAGACATGTGTCCTTGATTTTTGGGGTTCTTAGGAGAGAAACCCACCTATTTTCAAGTTTTCATATTACAAAAACTCTCAAGAAATGATTCATAAGGCTCCCAATGAGTCCCTTTAATTCTACCCTATGATTTTCCCCCTGTACTGGTTAGAGGATATCGAGGAAGAACTACATAGTACTGATTTCATTTAGTATACTTCATATTCAGTTCACACCATTAATAAATTAATGGGTATAGGTGACTCTAGGAAGAAGGCTTCTACCAATCATCACCAATGACCTCTAGATTGTGAGGTTGGACATTGGGTATTTCTGTAAGTTTCAAATAGATTGGGTCATAGATGGATTTAAATATTGTGAATCACATATCCTCATTATGTTAGTAATTTCAATATTGTGGAGGGATTCAGGACGATAACCTATCGGTTGGAGTATCTTTAGAGGTACCTTTCCATGAACAACGTCTTTCACATATCATTTATTGTCATTTATTAGCTTAACCCATCTATTTTATTTGATCTAAAATATATTAATATGGAGGAAGATTCTTCCATTGATGAGAATATGATCATGTCATTGATCAAAACATGAAGGGTCTCCAAGGTAGGTTAGTACCTCTAGTACTGGTGTAATTGAATCATGGAACTATGTGGGATCAGACCTAGTAGAGATAAGTCAATGTATGTGAATAGTTAATTGATAATTTCTTCGATGATGCCTTTTCACCCTCCTATGTGAAACTTGAGTATGAGTTATTTTTATGTGGGAATATTGTAATGACTCAGATTTATAGCAAGGTAAGTTTTATTTTTAGTTTTGGATAATCAATGAATCATTGACTATGGTTCATCTAATTTGATTCTAGATATGTGGTATTGGAAGTACTGTGTATTGGAATAAAAAATATACACAATGAATATTTAAATACATTTATTTTATCTAAATACATGATGTGAACTCAGCTAGCCATACCCTGTTCTAGATGTGTAATGGTTTTTTGACTTGGAGGGAAAAATTTGAGCATTAAAAGATATGTAATGCATTTCGACACAATTTAAATTCAATGATACATTTTAAATGGGTAATAACCCATTATTTCATAAGAAATATTATCTTTTTCCACACAGAGGGCATCTTTAAATGAGCTTCACCATCTGCTTCACCAAGTTTCTTTTAGATATCCTCAATCTATGCTCTGTTTTGTTTTCAGATAGGTTTGTTGGATTCACAGTGGTAATATCCTCATTCAACTTCCATGATTAACTTGATTATCTTTCTAGAACCATTTTCATTTTAGTATGATATAAAAATCCCTATTTTTATATTTTCATCTATTCTAATGATTTCCCTCATTTTATCTTGATTCATGGGGCAATACATGATGAGGAGAGTGAAACATGATTAAATTATATAGTCTTGTTTTTTCACTAAAATCTTAGTTGTATTTCAGTATGTACTACTATTAGTTGCACCAGAATCCTCTTATGTTTACTTCATAAATTATATTTATTTAAATTAAAAGTAATTACCATATATATCAGGACCCTAGACACCCTTGAATCATTACCATGAGTAGATTTTCTCAACATGAGAAACCCCATTTAGTATGCCTCTCCATAAAGGATTATTGTCCTTAAGCATTGGAATTAATTTAAATGCTTTGTCTTAGGTGTGTGAATAACCTTGTAATAAAAATATTAAAGTTTGGAAGGAACTAAGGAAATTGATTTTCCATAGGTTTGTTTTTTGTGATTTATACAATATCAATATTAATTTAAATAAACTAAATTTCCCAAAAATCCTAATGTGTTATGATTTTTGTGTTTTTAAATTATATGAGTTTTTGATTGAGAAACATTTCATTATATAAAGCTAAGGGTGATATAAAGTTCTTGATTTAAAGACAGCTTAGCACATTTCACCATACCTTATAATACAAAATTTTTATGTATTATAAATAATAAAGTAGTGATACTTGGATTTTTATGGAATGATTTGTATGCGATCACTGAGAAGACTTCTCAATTACCCAAGATTGATACTGTTTCCAAAGGGTAGTATTCTTAGATCAGATCAATGGAATGATTGTTAGGACATGAAATGAGTGATACATAGTACTCTATATGAGATACCTAGTATGGTCTCAAAGGCTTATATATTACACCACATTAAGAATGATACTTCAGATTCCATTATGGATCTCATTGGATAGACTCATACAATATTGGGTATTTCTGTGTTCTTAATGTGATAATAAAGTTAATTTATATGGTTCACCTCTAACAAGCTCATGATTAAAAATTATTGAATTCTAGACATGAATTATAATATATTCTAGAAAATCATACTATTAAATTAAAGGATGTGTCCACCAAGAGAAATAACAACCCTAGGCTTAGTACTTACTTGATACATTCTTTTTTAAATAGTCTATTTATTCTTATTTGCTTGTATTATAGAGATATTTTATGCACCCATATTATATATATACATGATTCTATCCTTTCAGTCATATTTAAAATAGGCTGATGAAAATAGTGTTCCTCTAATGTCACATGAGGAACATGGACTGATGTATTTATTTATTGATGACCTAGAAATTATAATAAACCTTGAAACATATCTTTTTATATGAACAAACTCGATTGTTCTAGAAATTGTTGGTGGTGGAATACTGGATATAACTTACACCCATATTGGTCCGTCTTTGGTACACAAGAAGACTTCATGATTGTAGGTATAGATAAAGGGAAGCATCTAACCATTGATGATTGATATTTTTTACTATAATGGAGTACGAGAGAAGAGGACTGAGCCAAAATTGTGATACTAGTATTGGTAGTTTTTTTATTTTTTTTTCAGCATGTCCTATATTCCAATATATATTTCATCTGGTGTACCTAATTTTTATATCTACATCAAAACATCATCATCATTTTTAATATATTTATAATTAATCTTACATGTGTTTATTTTTTCAATGATTTATTATTACACCGGTGCTTATTTATTACTATTACATTCATTTATATTAAAATGTTAATACTATATAATTCTCTAATCATATTGTTATAGTCTCCCAACTATACCATCATGTAGCCTCTCTACTATTCAGTAGCCTCTAGCATACTAGGAGGTGCACTTGAGGACATGTGTCCAACCATATCAGGGAACCTCTTAGAATATTTCTGTAAGGGACACAACATATTTGAGCATGAGACATAATATTCAGGGATGATAAGAATATAAGAATGATCTGGATGTTAATTGATACCTTTTTCACTGAACAAATATTTCAATAAACTCTGAAATATTACAATTAGTCGGTGATTATGAACCTTATGTAGAATAATTTTCCACTATATACTATGTTGATCACAGTATATAGCATCAAAATTTTTCTCTAGTGATGACTAGTGATCAGTTGGTCATGGTGTAACATTTGGAGGATGATATGCAATATGAGAGTTGTGATCTGGTGGTTTTAACCTATCTCAAAATATTATTTATTATCATGATTCATGATCATATATTGGAAAGACATGTGAATGATGGAAAATTCTCAAGACATTCATCTTTTTAGGGAATTCTGTAAGATATCTTTATATTTAAATAAACACTTTTATCAATAGTCACATCTGGGTTGTGGTTTGAGAGGATAGATTAGTGGGTTCCCTCCTTCATCCAAGAAGAAATGCATTATTTTTTCTATCAGTGTAATAGATATGTCTATACCAAAATAGGTTCCCTTGACCCCTTTTTATGTGTCAATTTTATAGAAGGATGTGGTATCTGTATAATTTTTTTAGGAAATGACTTTTTTTCTCAGGGTATTTCATTACATTATGTGTCGGGATCATGACCATGATTAGTTTTTTCACATCATGCGGGTAGTGGGAGTTAAACTGATAATTCAGCATGCATGGAGGACATAATGATTAGGGATAGTGAAAACCAAAACTATGGTTCAATTCTATGTAGGGGAGTCATTTTGTAGCTTGGGGTCATAGATTAGGACATATCTATGCCATACAGCCCAATACTATAACACATAATAGGGATCCCTCTATGGTTTAAGGTACGATCTTAGTAGCATCTAATTTATCATTTGTGTTACTTGATATAGGGGATTCAAATTCGACCATAACATCATAGTTCATGGATATAATAGGGTTAACAATAGAGAATAGGGATCCCTCTGGTGCGGTTCTCCTTCTCCTGCTTTCCTCCCCTTTTCTTCCCCCTGGTGCATTTCCCCCTCCTCGATGGCTTCTTTTGTCTCCTCTACTTCTTAGTCTTCAACCGATGTGGCTATTACCCTTGATGAAGAACCCATCGTGAATAAACCCCACTTGGTTAAACTCGATGGATCTTCGGCAACTTGGATTTGGTAGTGGAATCAGGTTAGTCCATTCCTCTCCTCCTTTATTTTCTCATCCATGCTTGACATTCACTCTTTGGTTTTCTTCCTTTTCACCCTCTCTTCGCAGCTTTGCGGTACCGTTCATTGTGGTTTTTCTGTTTTAATTCTGTTATGGGGTTATCGGTTTTCTATATTGTCTTGTGGATGGCTTTCAGTGATTCTTCCAATGGAAAATAATGGTTTCTTGACCTTCGGTGCTTGATGGTAGTTCTAATGGCAGAGGATACTGGTCACAACGACGTTTTTGGCTCGATATCGGTACTTTTCATCTTTTATGGCACCAGGATCCCAAAAATCTTCCCCCAGTCGGATTTGAGTGATGGTTTCCACGATGTTTTGGGATGTGTAGTTTGAGCATTCGACGGCGTTCCAGGAGGTGTTGTTCTCAGTGGCTTCTTCTATGTATTCAGGTCTCTTCTAGGCATGTTCTTGGTTGTTTTGTGAAGCCTCTTCAATGGGTGGGTTCTTTTCATATTCTATCATGGTTTTTGTTTCAACAGCAACATGTATTTCTGGTGGGTGGTGTGTCTCGTCGGCGTAATGGTTCCGGCGTACTACTCTCGCTGGTGTTACTGGTGAAGATGAAAGTGGTGGAGGGTTTGGTTTCATGGTGTACGGTGGTTCTCCCAGCTCAAGGCATGATGGGAGGTTCCACATGTCATTATTTCTGTTGTTTGATTTTGAATTTTGAATTTGGATAATTTGTTTTAGTGGCTTGTAGTGTAGTGGCAGCTACTATAAGTTAGAATTTTGATGTTTTTGTTTTTGCAGGTGGTTTTGGTTTCTGTTAGTTGGTTTGTGGTTTGGAGGATTGGCTAATGGTTTGTGATCCTTGAATTGGTATGCTTGTAACTGGCTACCACTCATCCTCAAAGGGGTTTTATTTGAAAATAAAAAAAATATTTGAATGGATGAATATTTTTAGTTACCAATGATGATTATATTGATATTTATAGTCCATGATTCCCTTTCACTCTCCCGAAGTTAGTGAATAAATTCATCTTAAAGAATGTGGGTTAGAGTAAAGACATAAAATTCCTAAACAACAAAATAAAGAGGTTAATGACCACTATTTCTTGTACGAAAATCAGCTACTATGACACCACACAAGAAGCATTTCCTCTTTTGTTGAATTTTTTCATCAAATTTTCCTCTCTATTTTGTGAAATTTTCTTATGTGTGAGATGTTGAGATTACAATTGAGTTATTATTATGAACGTTTCTGATTTCAATTCCACTATATTAAATGGAAATAATCATGAATTTTGAGGTTTATTATTTTCAATTGGAGTTAGACGCCAAAACATTCTCTAGAAAAACACGTCTCCTTGGGGGCTCTCCAGTCTAGTTATATAAGATAAAAATGGCTATTCATGGTTATGTGTTAATTATTAGATGTAAAATCAAATGAAAATTAAAAATGGGCACCATCTGAAACATATTGGAGACGCATTAGACATGTTTATAGGTGATTAGTTTTTTTAAAATTGATATAATCTCAGGGTATAAACGCAGTAGAGAAATGCCTTCCGATGTGTCATGTACTTCCTTTCATATGTGTCGTGTACTACATTCAGATGTGTCGTGTACCGAGTGATTCTGGTTTATATATATAATATTCGAATCTTATTTATAGAATTAAATAATAAGGTATTTCAAATAAATATGAAATCCTTTTTGGTTTTATTTTTTTTAATATTCACTTATATCATACGATGAGGGAGGAGCATGAGTAACACCTGAATATCATATTGGGAAAAAATCATGAACATCATATATATTCCAAAATATCCTATATTCCACTTTTGGATTAATATGTTACATTATTTGGGGAACATTATTTCTAATTATGGGATATCTGTATACCCATGGTAGGAAAGGTAGTTATTGATTTGGACTATTCTAAGAATTTCTTTTACTTCTGTAACTGTTTGGGTTAAAATTGGTATTACCGAATGTTTAACCATATCAATTCTTGACTTCTATTTTTAATGATGGGTTTGAAAAAAATAAAGTGATGTTTAGGTAGTACGATAATTGTAAAGAGTATTTTCAAAATATGAATGAATGAATAATAAAAACACGATCCTAACCTAACAAAAATCATGTTAGTCGAACCTCGTGTACATTGATGCATTAGAAGTTGAGATAAGATTAGTTTTGATTTAGCAAGGTCATGTGGTATCTCATGGATATCAAAAACTGAAACATTATAGGAATATTAGAAAAACCATATTTTAGAGATAGATTTAGTAGCGAAGAACCTAAGGTTATTGTGGGGAATAATTATGGGGGTGAAACTTCTAGTGTGAATTGACCACTAGGACTTATAACTCTTATCTAAGGGACATGGACCATCAGATGTAAAGGTGGGTTGAGTATTAATAATACATGAAAATGAAAAGGATTATAATCCTACTAAAGGAAAATTATTTTTATGAAATTTTAGCTTGGAGATATAGGCTTACATAGTTCATGAGCTCTATATTGAATTTTGGTTGACAGATATCTTAAAATAGAATTATTTTGATGTTCTATAAAACTAAAATTGAGTGACCCTTTTATGATTATCTATTGCTGCTTCATTAATCATTGTAAAAAAAAGAAGAAAACTATCATATCCAAAAAGATTATCCCTAAGGGATAATATATCTGGTAAGTTGCTACCACCAAAATATATCTTCAATAACGATGAAATTATTCATATTCATAATCCTTTCCTAGTTCCCATGGTCATGTGTGAAAAAAGTTATTGGAATCACATGATTCACAATGGGTTATACACACTTTAATGATGAATTTGTATCATGATATAAACTAGGATTATTATTTTTGAAAAACTAATCATGATTTCATGGGACATTCTATGTAGTGCTCCACCGATTAGTAGGTGAAGTAAGATAACTACGGGTTCATTTGAATTTTGAAACCATTTCGAATTCCCAATAGGAAATGGAATAATGTTATTATTTATTTTTTGATAGGGTTTTCTTGGAATCCCTGAGGTACAATTTTTTTCGGATTTTAGTGGATCAAGTGGTAAATATGGCTCATTTTTTATAACCAAATAGATACATTGATTAGATAAGTTGGGTAGGATCTATGTTTGGGATATAGATCTCTTTCTTTGGTTCTCTCAGACAATTATTTATTATTTTGATCTCTATATCACATCACATTTTTAGTAGGGACTATAGAAGATGTTAGTAATTCTTGGGTATTGGATCACTTCCTAACATCCATATACTGAATGATATTTCTATCATAATAAATATATTTTTAGGAAGTTCTTAGAGTGTATGTATATGATTTTAAATTTTCTTTATAAAACCTCATGAACCTGACTTAATTCACTTATAATGTTTTTTTATTATATAGAAAATATAAATATCGATTAATTGTGTGTTAAACCATGATGGTTTTATCTCTGTTAGTTGAAGAGTTGTGAGACAATGAATATTTTGATGAGTAATGTGTTTGAGAAAATAGAGAATGTATAGTTGATATAGAAGTTATTGTTTATCTCTTATAGTAGAAAGAGTTTTTATGTTGATAGGTATATTTACTTATTGAGATTTATGATAATGAAAGAGGGTTAAAACATGTTTTTTATAGGTTGGAGAATAATTAATTCATTGATAGTGATATTTAGCACATAGGTTTGTGGGGTCATTTTAGATAGTGGGAAGGATCAATATAGTGCCCTACTGAATGGTTCCTACAAAATGTTTATATTTTATAGAAGAAGTTTTATAGGTATCATAGTTGAGGAACATCATCATGACCCATCTCATACTATCGTTGTTGATGATAATGAGCTTTAGGATGATTTTCACATCTAAGTGCATCCTATGCGTATTATTTAACATAGAGAGATGTCCCATTATGGAATGATAATTCCACTTGTATGAGTTTGATGGAATCATAACCACAACCTGGAGGAGCATTGTGATTGAGAATTAGATATAAATACACAATGGTCTTAGTTATTAACAATTATGTCTTCCTAACATTTATAGTGAACCATGAAGATGATTTGATCTATGGTTGGGAGGTTATAAAACCCTGATTTCTAGATGTGTGTTCATATTTAAATTTCACCCCATACATGTTATTTTTCTTTTTTAAAATTTCATGTTTGTGGTTATAGATGATTGGAATCCTCTTGTAGTTTTATTGTATTGAGAGGGAAAATTTTATGTATATAACAAGGGCCACATGTGTAGAACATGATTAGTCCTAACCCTACTTCTAACCATGTTGAGGGTAATGGTAGGTATATAGTATTTGAAATTATATGGGTTTATCTATGGTGAAATTAATAATATAGAAAAGTGTTATAATTCCATATTACATGGATGTAAAATAATTTATTAACCATGTGGCCTAAATGCGTGTAGTAGTGTATCTTAGACAAAATATTTTTCATGGTTGGTGCAAAGTTTTGTAAACCGTGTAGAAAAACAATGCTATATAATTTCATGAAATAAATAAAACAAATTTTTCTAACAAAAAATGATAATTTTCTTCTCCTCTCATAGTATTTTGAATACACTTTCACAAATTTGTGAATTTTGTATTATATATATTTTTTAACTATCTCACTAATTAGGAGAATTTTTTCCCTTAATGAATCCAATTTTTATATAAAATTCTTGATTTTATAATTTTCCCCTGAGAAGAACTATAGAACTTGTTTTTCATCCTATATTTATTGTTGGAGTCATGTTTTAAAAACAATCCTTGTAATTGATTAATGTCATAGAAAGTATATCTTTGGTTATGATTTTTATTTGTTTTATCATTTTTAATATAGTCTAGGTAAGACATTTATAAATTAATATACAAGTATTGAACCATTTATTCATTCATATTATGTATTGTAGTACTAGCTTACCATGTGTTTTACTAATAATTAATATTTTAAATAAATCCAAGAAAATATTTTTTGAAACATAAATGGATGGGTACCGAAAGGAATGACACGAAGTGTATTATTAAAATGGATTATGTTAGAGAACATTATGAAAATAGAAATTGTTTTCATGATTTGTAAATGAATGAAAATGATTTAAAAATGGATAAATAATTAATTTAAAATATATAATGATGATGATGAAACTTTTATAGTAAGCGTTTTTATTTAAATCTAATTAGGGATTAAATAATTAAATTCCAAGGACATGATATTAATATGAGTGATTCAAAACTTTTACCATATGGAATGTTCTGAAAACTTTCATACATTTGGGAAAATGTTCTTTATTTATTGATTTTTATCTTTTTGGTACGATCAAATTTTCTAGGATGGGAAAATTTCTATGGGATTGACTATTGTTTTAGGATGGGTATATTTCCTAGGGAAAACTTACTATTTTCTTATGATTATATTTCACTGGGTGAAGAATTTGTTTCAAAAAATGATATTTCCCCAGCTATACCTATTTTTCTAGAAAATGTCTATTTCTCTAGCTGTGACAATTTTTCATAGATAAGTATATTTTTACAGGTGTTACTATGGTTTTAGGATGGAAATATTTCCTTAATAATGACTTATTATCTTAAATGGATATATTTACACAATTCTTATATTATAGAGAGTCTTCACATTGACCGATGCAGTAATTGTTTATCTTAGGATTCATCATGGAACTATAGGACCAAAAAATGTATATTTTTAGTTTCTTCCCTAATTATACTCATACTTAGGTTCTTGTCAAATTTTCATGCACTAAATCAGAGTAAATATATTTATAGATATCGTTGATGGTGTACTATATAGGACAACCATTTTCAATAAACATTTTGTAGAAAACATTATGACAACATGAATGGTTTCAATTTAGTACCCTATAGATGATAAATGTTTTTGGAAGACAGTCTGGAGCATGGGAGTCCATTATTTTTTTATTCATAATTTTATGGGGTTTTCGATTTTGTATACACGATAATTGGGTATCAGATATTTTCATTTTATTCATTATATAGATACATCATTTTATAAGTGAACTATAATTATATCTGCAACATGATGGTTTGTCAGGTTTTTTATTCTATGTAATGGTAATATTTTATTATTATTATTTCTAATAATATTGTACTAGGATTTTTACACTCTGATATTTTGATATTTATTTCATTAAATAAATATTTTTTCAATATATTTCTCTAAAAACAACATTGAACCAAAACAAATCATTTCATATTTATCTGTAATAACATTTAAAAATAATAAAACAACTATAAATAAATATATATTAACCAATTAAAATTTCTTATGATTAGAGGACGCATAGTCGGAATGATATAATATATAAAAGAATTTCCATTATCAAATTACAGTCAAATTTATTAAAATATTAAAACGAGTAACATGAAGGATTTTATTTTTGGTAATATATTATATTTTAAAATATTAATTAAAATATTAACATTATTATGTTAAGAATTGGTATGACACAGTATAAAGAACACATAATTTTGGACAAGGAAATTTTTAAATAAAATATTTTTTAATTACATTTTCATTTGAATGTTATCATTATTAATTTTTTAATTTTATTTGTACAAAATGAACTTTATTTTTGAATTTAACAAGTCAACATTTGGTTGTGATGAGTTTTATAGTTTTAATAAATTATTGTATGAGAATATGGTCAAATAAAATTTTCAAAAATAATATATTTTTATAACATTAATACTATATAAGTGTAAATATGAGAATAAATTTTATATTTATTAATATTTTAATTTATAGGAAACAAAAATTTGAAAACATATTAACAGTAGGCGAAGTAACCTACTATTATAAAAGAAACTTTCTAGAACAACATCCTAATAAAAAATGGAATATATGTAATATGTAATTAAAAAATATACGTTATATTATTATAAATATAATTCATTCCTATTATGCTATATGATACAAAGAAACACTATGTAACATCATCAAAATTATTGTTTAATTATATAATATATAAATCACTTTATTATCATCCCATATTTTTGGTATGTTCTTGTTTGGGTTCATTTGACCACCTACTGAAAAAATGTTATAAATTTCTATCATATTGGAATATATAATATAATTTATTATAATATAAGGTAAAAATAAGTACTCTTTTGTTCTAAAATTTAAATTAAATTAATAATTTATTTTTTATGAAAACCCCCTTTGATCTCTAAAAGTCATCAACACATACAAATAGAAAAATTCATTGTGAATGATCATAATATAAAAATCACATAAAGTGATATTATAAAATTTTATAAAATTATAAAACATAAATTCCAATAATATTTATGACTGATAAATGATTAAATTTGGGAGAAAAATGGGGATCAAGAACACTATTATGAAACTAGATCAAAATGATAAAGATTACTCACACATTATATTGAAAAAAGATTATAACTAATATAAAAACATGGAAGAATTGTATAGGATTTATATAAAGGGATAGAAAAATTAATTAGGTTGTGAAATAAATGATTAGTAATATTATTTTGGTTATTCATTTTCTTAGGGTTCAATAAACAATATTTGAATTCAGGGTTATGGTTTTGTGTACCAAATTTAATTTTCTAAGACAAATTCCCTAGTGTTCACTATGAAATATTTTATATTTTCTTATTTCTACATATAGAATATAATAAACCGTATTCATTTAATTAATGGTATTTTTATATCTGTACAGTTTTATTTAATTAAATTTTTTTTGAATCAATGTATTTAATGGTCATAAGTATCTTTGTAAACTCAACACCATTCATTAAGATAAAATTATTTTTTAACATCATTCATAATATATATTTTTATTATAGCCCATGATTCTTCTAAATTCAACTTTTTATTCCTATCTGGTGGAAGATGAAATTTAAATTCCAATATTTTATCTAGATCAATTAATTTCAGAATAAGTTTATGATTATTATGAATAATTCATATCCATGTTAATGATTTTTACTTCTAAATTAAAATATTTTTCATTCCTATGCATGTTATCATATAAATTTGAAAATCCAATTATTTTTTTCTCCCATTTGACCACAATAATTTCCTTCACCTCTTTTAAAATTTATGTTTTCATGAATCATCTTTTGATTTGATTTTTAAAAATGGAATATAAAAATTTATCAAAAAACTCTCAATCCTTTCAAAACAAAAATCTTTATCATCAACTCCACAATAAATTTTAATAACCCATGTCTCATTTTCTAGTTTCCAATATTTATGATTAATTTTAAAAATTAATATTTTCCATGTTTTTTAATTATTCAATTAAAAAAACATTAAATCTCCTTAAAGGATCCCTTTGTGGAGATTATTACTAACAGTAAAATTTTATAATATATTTTTTATAAAACATTTTGAATCCATTATTTTTATTTCAATGATCTAATATAGGATTCTCCATTTTAAATAGGTAAATCATTTTTAAAATAATACACTTCACCAATTAAAAAAAGTTGTTTCATTGTAGTCGCAACTTATTCTTTTATGACCGTGATGGAAGCAATTTCTAAAAACTATTTTATGATATCAGTATGATTATATACTATATATAAAATGTATTTATTTATTTCGAAATTTTTTATGAATATCCTTCAAAATGATCTTCTACGAAACTCTTTTGGGTTTTTTTAAATTTTGGTGTCAAATAATTACATTATTGAGGGAAATTTTAGTGATACCATATTGAAATAATAAGAAACCAGTTTTTCATTCCATGGGTAATTTTTGATGTTCTTACTAAGTTTTTTTCATTCAGAATCACATGTATGAATTATTAAAGGGCAGGGAGTTATATAACTGAATAATTAATTTTTAATTTTTAAAAAAAATTATGTAAAAAGGGTATATAATAAGATTTATCATAAGACAAAGTGTACATGGGTGGATTCATCCAAAACACAATTACACATTGAAGGCTATATCCCATTCTAAATGGTACATTAGAGGATTAATATGAAGGAAATAAGTATGTTGGAGATAATATATCAAATATAAAGGGTATATTAGAGGATTTATCTAAAGCTGGATGGTATAGAAAAAGTGGTATCCAAAGACAAAGTGTAAACATGGGATTTATCCCAAGATAAAGGGTATATGTCAGGATTTATACCATGAAAAATGGGTATAGATGAGATTTTATCAAATAAATGATGGTAAAAAATATTATTTAGTCTATAATAAAAGGTATAAGAGTGATTAAACCAAGCCTATAATGTGGATAATGTATTGGCGGGTTTACTAAAAATATGATTTCAATGATTAATAATCTTCTTGAAACTTATGTCATAATATTGTACCTAAAATTATGAGCCTTGACTCGTGTTTAGTGTTTCATAATTCTACACACTACTTCCATAATATATGTTTTTTCATTTTAGATTGAAAATAATTTAATCCTAAATTATGAAAATTCATTATTGTTTTATTTTATCTTAATAAAATATTTCATGGATGTTAATTCTTCCTCATATGTTTATGATCTGAACCAAGATAAAATGTTGATAAATTATCTCTTAATGATAATTTTATCTCATCCAATTCTTATATATCCCTTTTAATGGTTTTGAATATGACTATAAATTATGGTGAATATAGAAGGGAGTTTAGAGTTTTCTATTATATAGGAATTTTCACATGTGTTCCATCTATAGATAGCACTCAAAGTTATTAATCATTAGATTCACTAGTTTTGGTAAAATTTTGTAAGATGTAATGATTTGAAATGTATATTAATAAAATAAATATGTAAGTTTATCTTTGGTTTCTGTTGGAGGAGTGACCAGTGGGGTTAGTTTTTTGTATGGATTGTTGTAGTTATTTAGTGGAACTGTATAATATAACATTATAAAAAACCAAAGGGAGTATTCTATGAGATAAATCTATTTATTGTATATAATAAAAAAAGAATTTATAAATTAAAAATTATGTGATCCTCCAAGGAATCATATCCCTATCTCGTTAATTAAAAGTTCATATGACTATGAATTATATGAACCGATGGGTAATCATCACAAAAAATATGGATGAGCATTAAACCGATATTTATTGTTGTTTACTATGATGGGGCCTAAGAAAGCTCACTGTTCTAGAAAATATTAGGGGATATTATTCAGTCAATCATATTCTCTATACAAATGACAATGAGTCATTAATAAAATTATAAAATTTTGTTAAGGAGTATAAGAAAAAATAATATAATGATACCTTTATTAAACGAGAAGAAATTTATGACGATTTTGAAAATGATATATTTGTTTGTAGGAGTAATAAATTTTAATGATGATATGTTTTAATTTAATTATCAATAAATTATTACTCTATATTGAAAATTGTTAATCATTCTAGATTAAATCATATTAGTTTTATGGTTTGTTTGTTCTAGGATGAACCAAATTAAAAATTGATGTGTTGGTAAATAAAAAATATTCGAATTGAGAAACTAATTGAGATATAAACAAATGTTGAAAATATTGTTGTTATGAACACTAAATCATCCAAATATTTTATAAATAACATTAGACTTTCGAATCATCTAAGCACACCATTGAAGATAAGGGTAAAATTTAATAGATGATTAGTTGGTGAAGATTGTGATATAAATAATATTAAAATTACTACATGTGGATTATATTAAAAGAAACACAAAATTGAATTTCTCAAAGGAAGAAGAATGTGCTTCATGTGTGTCCAGATTAACCATTAGGGTCATTATTTTTAAGATTGTAAAATAAATTTGATCAGTGTAATAGTGGTGATGAATGTACAATACCAGAAATTTATATATTTTGATAATTAAGTAAAATGTTTTGATACCCAAAAAATAGATGAGGATAATAAATATCAACATTATTATAAAGTATGAAAATAATGGAAGACATATATTATCCATAATATTGTATATAGACTATGAAAAATAATCGTAAAAGATACAATCACCCTCTACTTTGGAGTAGTGAATGTATAATTGAAATCTAGTTCCAGCAACACCAATAGGCCAAGGAGGATTTATAAGAGTATCAAATAAAAAATGATTTGATATTATCTTCTATTATTATTGTAACCCATATTGATATTATTAAAATATAATTCAATAATTTATTATTGTCACTTCATTGGATGAAATTAATATAATTTTGGAAATCTATTCACCATAGGCAAATAAATTAAAATTTTAATTTAAAAATAGGGAAACCAAATTTAATATTTCAAGACACGTGTATGATCATTTTTCAGTGAATGTGTGACTATAATATCTCAATGAAATAAAATTTAATTCTTATAGTTATGATACATTATTATTAGGGATTATTAACTCAAATGTTTAGTGAAAAACTCAATATTATGATTGACCAATTCTAAGGAAAATTGATATATTTCCTCTCTTTAGTGATAATATTGTTTAAATAATATTACAAGTCACTTCTATTTCTTAGACACACCTTACTGGATATTATTAATATATAATTAATATTATGACGCCACTGTTTATTTATGGTGGAGGGTGATGAATCACCCTGATGTTCGGGAATATATTTCATTAAATATATAATTTTTTTGAATTGATTCCCCCACAAAAAAACATTCAACTAAAATAACCAATGGCCTATTTATTATTAATAAAATTTAATAATATTAAAACCTATTGATTATAAAAACATATTACCAAATTAAATGGTCTTAAAATTTAACAAAAATATAATTAAATTGATTTTATTTATAAACGGATTTTCTATTCACACATAATTGCTTAATAAATAAATGAATTAAAATTAATCACTTTCAAAATATTATTTTGAAAACAGATAGTATTCCAATATATTAAATAAATAATTAAAATATTTATGTTATGAATTGGTATGAAGTAGTACTAATAACACTTAATGTTTAAAAACTTCATTTTTTAAAAAATATGTTTTCATTATATTATCATTAAAATGAAAATTTTAATACTTTATAAATTTATTTTGAAAAAATAAAATTTATTTTTGACCTAAAACCTAAAATTTTATTTTAAAAATACAATTATTTTTTTGTAAAAAGATTTATTTTTTGGGGAATAGTACAAAATACTATTATTAAAAATAACATGACTTTTATAATGTTATAAGAATATAAGTATGAATTTTTTATTCACAAAAAATTTTCTTAACTTTTGTTAAAAGTGATTTTATAATTTTAAAACACTGGTTCTAAATTAAAAAAAATAGTAATTGAGATTTTATAAGAGAATATATATTCATAAGGAAATAGTTTTAACACATATAACATTTTTATACAAATATTTATTTTTATCACGTATATAAAATTAATAAAATAAAATCAATTAAAAATTTGGAATAACATTGTAAAAATTATATAATATAGGATTATTTATATTCAATAATAATTTTTAAAATTATTTTCTAAATACTAGTTACCTATGTAAAAATAAAAAGTTGAAATAGTGTATAACCAAGAGGTAAAGATCATAATAAACATTTCATAATTATTTTTAATGGGTGGTTGAAGAAATTATTGATATGGTCCCTCCCTATACCAATTATTTCAAATTATTAGAGACATTAAATTATATTGAATTAACATTATTATGTTTTTTAGGCATTTCCAAAAATTATATCATGTTCTAGTTATAAAAGATACAATCTATTCCCCACTTCGTATCATTCCAAATAAAAATTATTTTATTCCAAAATCCTCCAATAACTCCCCAAAAAATTATTATATTCCTTGAAGTGTTTTTCCTTCCCAAAAATCCATTAATAAAAGGCATATGTCTCATCAAAACAGAGATAATCCATAAAGAGTTCTATAAATTTCAAACAGCATTGTTCGTATTTTTATTTCATTCTCCTAATATTCAATTTAATATCAATTGAATTATTAAATAAAAATTATTAACATATATCTATATTATTTTAATTTTGTTGCACATTTTAACTTCATTTCACTTTTTTATGATGAAAAAAACTATCATTCATGATTTGTGTGAGTTATCACCTCCATGAATCAACGTGTTTCATTTTCCATAACGACCATCCATGGATGTTGATAACAGGAAAATCAATATAAAATTATTAAATTTATTAAATATTTAGTTTCCTAATTGATAATCCATATTACAACTTTTCCCTGATTATAAAAAAAATGAAATTAACATCCATGCAAACATGTGGGCAACTGCCTCCATGGAACAATCAATTTATATTTTTTCAACATAACCATACATAGATGGTAAATAGAATGGTTTATATAATATTTAATATTTTAATTAAATTTATAAGATTTTATTACTAAATATTTAATATTTTTATTAAATTTATTTGGGTTATTTTAACCACCTAAATGAACAATATTTTTTAAAAAGGTTATGGTTGTGGCCCGCTTTTAATAAACAAATAAAGGATGTCTCTATTTTTAGAAATGGGAAAGAGGAAAACCATTAAAATAAGGGAAACAAGCCTTATAAATAAGTGGTCCAAAACAACAACATGACCAAAAGAAAACAACATCCAAGTAGTCATGACAAAGCCTCACCGCCTACATGAATAATGAAATAATAATTATAATAAAAGAATAAGTGAATGTAATTTCTAGTAATATGTGATAAAAATAATTAAATTATTAGTTTTTCTGTTTTTTGAAATTTATTTAAAAGATGTAAAAATTAATTAAGAAAACTATTTATGATCTCTAAGAATAATTGAAACATGCCCATTACCAATTTAATCATTTATGGTCATATCCATAACACTAATTGGGTGAAATTATAAAATTAAAAATACTTATAAATCATCCATTATATTACATTATATAATATTTTAATGATGATATTTTAGAGAAGAATTAATAACAACATCGCTAGTATAAAACACTTTAAAAATTATGAACATTACTAAAACTTAATATTGAAAATATATAATAAGTAATATACATATATAGAGTAACTATAAATGATTTTTTATAAGGTTATAGTAATGATTATGGTTTCAGAATAGGTGAATATGATGGTTATATTTTTTATACACGAGGATAGAGTGTGGACAAATGACCATGAATTTTAAGTAAGGGTTTCATGTCTGAAATGAATTATATTGAGGCATATTTCATATTATGAACCATCAAATACATTCTCCTATGTGATTACAGACTAATTATTTTAATATACAATAATCATGTTATTAATTTTTTATAATTATAAATGTATTTTTCATTATTTAAATTTATTTTGATTTAATAGATACCAAGGTAATAATGTTCTTTGTTAATGTAACACTCATTGTTGAGTAAAAATGATTATTCTTTGACGTAATTATTCCATGATTTATTTCTTCCACCCTATGATTATATTCTATTTTAATTTTTCTTATAATCTAGTGGAAAATTTAATTGAAATTCAAGTAATTTATTAACATCATTTTTTATTTCAAAAATTTGGGAATTATTTAGTGTAATTACCATCATCTTAATTGATGATGTCCTCACCTTATACATATTTTTATTTCCAACCAATCTTTACTTTTATATTTTAAAATAAAATTATTTTCTATATCATGTGATTGTAATATTTCAGTTAGGTTATTTCTAAAATTATTTTTTAGATAATCTTTTATAATGGTTGTTTTCAACAATGGTAACAAAAAATGTTTAATTTTTTTTATAACATTGAAATTGAAAAATTCAATATTCATCCACATAAATTATATAAGATAAGAATAATTTCATCTAAAATGATCCATTACTGTTTAATTTTTTATTAGAATATATAAATATTTAGTCATTTTTACTTCACCTCATCAAAAAATAATATTTAGTATGATTATAAATTTGTAATTTGGGCCAAAGATAAATGCATTTTCCAAAAAATATTCCATGATTTAACCATAGGGTTTCTATTTGTCTCAATTGGATTTGTTTTTATGTAAATTTATTTTGAAAAGATAGCCTTATAAAAGTTATTTTGAAATAATCTTTTAGATTTGTTTAATTTTTTTCAACCATTTACATTCTTGAGAAATATTTTGGTGATATGATTTGGAAATGTTTTGAAATCCATTATTTATTTCTTTGTGTTATTGTTAGAACAAAAGTTTATCATAGTTGGTAAATTATTTTATGTTGTCTTTATTTTCAATACACAATGGGATCATCATGGTGGTCATATGGCAATTGATCTTAGGGTTGATGTGGTTTCAGTCTTGAAGGTGGAATATTTTTTCAATGTTCATCAAATTTGTTTGGTCTAAAAGTTGGAGATTGATATATTTATTTTGGGAAAATGAAATATTATTATGAAAATACAATATTAGCATGAAAGGGTAAATTTAGATTCTTGAGTTACATGAAAGAGAATATTTGTGACCATCACATTAAATTTTGAATATGGAAAATGTTTCACATAAGTACTGAAATTGGGTTAAGATCAATGTTTTGAGAACACCAAATATTTCAATAGAGCGTCACACAAAAGGTGATGTCAAAACATTGAATTTTATAGAACCATAAATTTATGGAAAAATGAAAAAATTCTCAAGATAGTTGATGGCAGGTCTTGTAGTGTCTATAAGTATGATTGTACCTCTAATATATAACTCATCTCTCTCAAGGATGATACAAAACCACTACTCCATGAAATATTAATGCATAAAAATTTTTTGCAAAGAAGAGATTCCCATAGTATTTTTTTGAATAGAATATTACATGTACCTCTTAAGGTAATGTTATTTTTGTGGAATTGAGCTTTATTATGATTTTTTATTGTTTTTTTTTAAAAAATTAGTTTCACAAAATGTTAAAAATATTCACAAAACTAAGATATTGAATGAAAGTGTAATAATTGTTCGATTTACTTGTTTGGAAAATATAGTTTTGTTGATCAACTCATATAAGTGTATCAATTTAGAAAAATTGTTCAAATATAAGTCCATTTTATATTTAGGAGAAAGAAATATGTTCCCAATATATTGAGGATACCTTCAATTCAATAAACTGAGTAATATGTCACCCTAGGCTATGAGAAATGGGGAGTCAATGAAAGTGATCAAAGGGAGGTAGTTTATTATCTATATTATTCTTGTAAATGTGGTGGGAATGGAACATAGTTTCCATGTATTATCATTTGTAATCAATAATTTTTATTGAAGCGTAGCGGATTTTTGTACAATTAAAAAAAATTGTGTATGCTCCTTGTAAAATCACTTAATGGTGAACCAATTAAAATATTCAATGTTGTGTTTATTTTTATGCATATGGGTGTTTGAAAATTACATGATTCAATCAGAAAAGATTAATATTTTTCACCAAATGTGTTGAATGATCTGATTCATATATAGAAACTTTTAACACCCTGATTCACCCATCACCTTTCAGGGTGTTATAAGGTCCCAAAAGTTGTTTTAGAGCATAAAGGTTATTGTTTTAAAATAAATCCTTTCTTATTATGCTCATAAATAATTCAGTGACTATTAAAGTACCTCCCCATTATGATTAATTTAACTAAAAAAATTAAAAATATAATGATATATGTTCTAATATCTCTTAGGATAAATGTTCTCAATTCCATAGTTTAAGGGATTCAACTACATGATGTGGTAGGTATTTCTTTGACTAAAATAGATAGTAATGTTCTTGATTCATATTCTGAAGCACTAAATTCATTAATTTAGATCTATTTGATAAAAATATTTAACGTTTGGAGTTTTACTACATCTTGGTGCATGTGGGAGAAAATGGAAAATATATATGAGGGTGATGTAAATTTAAAGGAGGTAAAATACTATGTTTTTTTTAATTTTTTCTATGATCTCAAATTGCATCTAGATGAATATAATGGTTAATTTTTTAATTTAATAACTAATGTTATTGAAGAAAGTTTATTACTTGATTAATAAATTAAGGATATTAATGATATGAAGAAAATCATGGAAACACTTTAACCACTGAACAATCCAAAAGTGTCATCCCTTGGGGAATAGATCTGTATAAGATTACACATTATGATCTATTAATCAGTCATCTATCATATAAAATGAGACTAAAACCAGAAGAAACAACATTTTGAGAATGTATAAAATGTTGTTCAAATACATGAAAAACATGACATTTCCAAAGGTAGTGATTATGGATTTGATTTGGATTATGAATTTATTTATCCTTTATCTAGAAAATTCATGTGAGGAACATTGATATTTAAGGGAAAGATTCCATCGGATTTTCTGCTGGGGTAAATTATGGAACATTGTTTCTCAGTGCTCAAGTAAATTCGATGATATAGAATGTGAATTATAAATATCGAGGAATTCACATAGGTGGTTTCAGTAAAACATAGACTACAATCAAAAACGAAATTATAGAGAAATTGATTCTTCTGTAAAGATGAATTATAAAATAATGAGTTTTTAGAGGATATTGAACCCAATTATAAATTTTATGTTGAATATTCCTTGATTTCTAATGTTGAAAATGTAAAACCTTTGATGGGTGAAGGAAATAATCCGAATAAAGATTTAGATATAAAGGGTGAAATTATGGGTTCTCTTGGTGAGGATGAAATTAAAAAAAAGAAAGATGATAGAATTGTTTAATGACTCATCAGATTATTTGGATTTTCTTGTATCTAATATTTATTGGCTATAAAGAGAACTATAAAGACATTTGAAAACTCATTAAATCTCAGGGTTGGTTGTGGTGTTTTAACATAGGATTTCAGAGATATAAAATGATATTAATGACCATACACATTGATTCATGGAAAGGTATTAAATAATTGAGGACCTTGAAGAAGAATTCATGCTATAAAGAAGTAATTTGGAAATGGAGTCAAAATACATGGAAAAAATAAGAAATTAATGAATATGTGGTTTCCATATGTATACATTTTAAAAATATTTAATTTTTTTTTGAAGGAGTATAAAATGCCATGAATGATCAAATACCTAATATTGTGGTAAATAGTGGAATCAGTTGTGATATAGAAAAATTAAAGGCATGATATGGGATGAGACAAAAAAATGGGATGTATAATGTTAGACATGCCACAAAGGTACCTAATTTCATAATAGAGACTTCTTTGAACCAATAGAGAAGGGAGCTGGAAATAATCCTTAATAATCTATAGAGGATTTCTAGTCAAAAACCTATAAAAATAAGATGACATGTTGAAGAGTGTGAGTGGGAAGATATTTCCACTTATAAAATTTCAATTATGTGGATTTATTGGATACACCATGTCTTAATGTGAAGAGTAAATGAGCTATCTGAATATGGAAGCACTTTGAAGTCACCAAATTAAAATGAGATCACGTACTTCATCATAAAGAAGAAACAATTTATATAGATACTGTTTTCACTATTATAACATTTTCCATAAATATATTCATTATAGGTTGAGAAAAGGATGGAACAATAAATACATATCTTTTGATAAATTCTATAACGGTCAACCAAGAAGAAATACTCTTTAAAATAGCTATTCTCTTATAGAAGAAGAGTATTATTATGATAAAACTATGCATAATGAAAATTCATCTGGATATTGTATGTTTTTCTTCTACTCAATCAAGTATCTCATGGGAGGAAAAGAATATTATTAATAGATCCATCATGGAAGATATCAATCTAAATTATACTAAGAAAAGTAGCACCTACATTAATGATAGTGGATATAAATACAACCAAATAGGAGATGATTTTTTTCATAAATGTAATGGAACAGTTTGATGGAATACTGATATTTATAAGTTATGGTACCTTATTGATAAAAGGTAGTTGAAATAATGAAAGTGAAAATTATGAGATAAATAAAATAGAAGATATCTACATGGACATATTACATTAAAATATTTGATGTTTGAGTCGACTCTATTACACAAGACTAGTGGTGAAATTTTATTCAAAAGGATTCACCATCAAAAGAAATAAAGGAAACTCTCTCATAAATTATATAGAAAAATGGAAACTCAAGCTAGGTTGATAGTAAAAAACAATTGTTTTTTAATAGTTAAAAAAATAAAACACCTTATGACTTAGAGTCTGGTTAAAATAAATAAAAATAGAATAGAAAAATTATCCAACCTAAAATCTATTTTTGATATTAAAATTCTAAAGTGTGAAAAGTAAAAGTCCTTTGATACTTGCATGTGAAGAATGATTGTCAAGAATTCATATCGGCCACTAAACAAATAGCATGAAATATTCTTGATCTTGTTAAAATAGATTTATGTGGTCTAATAAAGGTGGTTAGAACATATTAAGTGAGTTAATACATTATTATTATTTATTTCATTTTTATAATATTGTTTTTGATGTTGATGAAGAGATATATTTGGAGATTTGATAAGGAAAATGTCCACACAACCAAGATATTATGATCTATATATGGAATCGATTTCATATCTATTTAATATAGAAAAGAAGTATTAGAATAAATGGATATTATATAATTTTAGATGAATATTCAAAATATTAAAAAAATTACATGCCCGAAGTCTATAATAGTTAAGTGTATTTAGAAACATGGAACACATTCTTCTAATTTTGTGAAATATATTCATCATCTTAAATAAATACATACCCAATTTTTTTCAACTTAATAAAATTCATCATATCCAGGAGAAAATAATCATATGAAATGGGTGATCTTAGATTCCCAATATGGGTAAATAAAGAGATATGTTAGCATAATCATGTGCATAAGGGTATGAGAACATTATTGTATCATTAAAATATCATGCCCAAAATATCAATGATCGCAAAAATTAATTACTGAATAACTACTGACAATTCATAAGACATGAATCGTAAGGAAATCAGATATAATTAGTTTTGAGAGAATATAGTTCGGATAATAAATTGACTTGTGGAATACACATCATTTTACAATGTTGTGGACTTTTCTGAAAAGAATCTGGTTAATAATTAAGTTAAGGAAATGAAATCAGGCCCTTCCATAAACCAATAGACATGCAACTAGTTCCTCTCATATCAATGTGAACACATAATTTGGTTCACTCAAAATAGTTTGAAAATTTAATTAGTCTACACATAAATATATGTACATGCAACGAGTCTCACCCAAAATGTTTTTGAATTCATAATAATGATCTCCCATAATATTGTGAACATGTAATTAAGTCCTTACATAAACACAAGTAAATGAAACCAGGTCTATGTATAACATTATGGACAAGTATTAATGTTCACACATAATATTTTAAACACAGAATAAGGTTCAATGATAACATTGTGAAAATTTAACTTGGTTCACACATAAAAAGTTATTCCTCATGGGAGGGAAAAAACATTATCCCTTGTAGTAGTTTTTTTATGGTGTATTAGGTTACACATTCTTCCCATAGTGGATCAATCCCATAGACTTATTCCCATTAGTATCTCATCAAATAAAAATTGTTTCCCAATGAATTGTATAGATATATTTGTACCACCCATGTCATAATTATATATAAAATATATGTGATAGAAGTTAATAAAACAATCATATTATCATAGACCATAAAAATAAATTCATTTCATAAACTTCATATCATAACCAGTGATATAAAATGTGTATCATAAAAATCCAATAATATCATTATCCATGGAAAATATATATGTTTCATAAAAAATTAATCCTAGAATAACCTGTGAAATGAATTATTTTTCATATGTATTTATCATGGTATAACCTGTGGAATAATGACGAGTGTCATAAACATAATTCCATCAAAACATAAACCATTAAATGAATAATCTGAATAGTATTATTATATAATGTTACCTATAAAAATTAAACTATATTAATGTATTCCCTTGTATATGGAGAATTATTTTTAAAAATCACATGGATAATTTATTAAGGAAAATTACCATTCTTCGAAATTAATGTTTTAAATCATAGAAAATTTTGAAAATCATTTTTTAGGAAACCAATTTGAAAATATATAATTTATAAATTAAAAATCATTTAATACATTGTATGTGGAAAATAACATTTTTTGATTGAAAATATCTCTTTAAAATATAAATTATTTTTGAAAACATTTATCATTGATGTTAACATTGAAAACCTATTAGGGAATATTGTAAAAAAATTAAATCCTTTTCCCTTAAAATCTATAACTAATCAAAACAAATTGAAAAACATTTCTTATAAAAAAAATTTAAATTAAATAAATATCTACAATATTATGAAAACAATTTACATAAAAAAGGATACCTTGTAAAGTTAAAAAGTAATATTCAATGAAATTTCAGTCATATTGGGGGGGTAAATTCGAACATATTAAACAATCCTTTTTAATTTAAAAAATGTAGAACAATTACCTGATTGGAAAAAAGCAATGAAATTCCTTTTAAACCCAGTTTTAATTAACAATCTAAAACATGGGTATAATTTTTTTTCAAAAACATAGTAATTTTTTTGAAAACCTTTTTATAAAACATGTTCATAAATGAACACAGATATATGATCGAGAAAAGATAAAATCATATTTTCTTAAAAACAAATTATTAAATATCTTAAGTACCAAAGAGTGAAAAAATAGAACTGTTACATGAATATGTCATGAATAACCATAAGATAATAAATATCATTATATGTGTTTTAGTGATGGATCATAATATATCATTAATGGAAGCATAATTGTAAACAATCCAAACAAATGATGAGATTGTAGAAAGAAAATGTTACCTCTTTAGTAACATAGAATCATAATCAGTATGAAATAATAACATTAAAATAAGATTATTAAATCATTCATATTATAATATTAATTATATAAATTGTAAAATCTCATTGTATACACCTCTTTGAAGAATATAGGTGCGTAACATGGAATATTTCCCAAGGAGTGATAATTGAGAAAAAAATTACTTTACCGATTAAGAAACTTTTGAACCATAAAACCCATGAATGAAAGGTCATAAAATGGATATGTAAATACTTTTAAAATTTATTTATAAGAATTATATAATATATTCATGGGAATTATATACACTATTCAAATTTAATGATTCGTGAATTGGGCATCAGTCTCACAGAAGTAAAAGTTAGAAGAGAAAACACATATCTTAAGAATTGAATTTCTTCATACAAATTCAAAAAGAATGAATAATAAATATAATTTTATTAAAAATATAGATAATATTAATAATATAATATCTAATACCATATATTATTTTATTTTCCAATTTATGTTGAATATTTTCTAACATTTCTAATTTAATGGTACGTTTTTCAATATCCGATTTGTTTTTCATATATGTTTTGTATTTTTATTATAGATCCTATTACATATATAATGGTTTAAAAAATTAATTAATATATAACATGATATAAGTATCATATTTATTCACTATATAAATATTTATAATAATCTATAATATAGAGAAATATGAAATTGAATACACTATTCATGGAGACAGTAGGTCATACGTACACGTGAATGATGTTTCTGTTTTATCTTCGTATTTAAAGAAAGATATTAAATGAAATATATCAATAAATATTATAATTAAAAAATAATTATTATCTCATATATATCATATAATTATCTAAAACTATCTTTAATACATCACAAGTAATGTGTGAATGAATCACATAGCTTCGTGGAGGCGGTAGCCCACACATCCAAAACAGAAGTTATCATATTTATAAAAAAGGTAAAGGATGAGGACATGTTTAATGTAATAATTAATGAATAATAAATTAATATTATATATCATATATATCTTATAAAAATATTTTGTCCATCATAATTCCCTACCATTGGATGTGGTAAAACAAAAAATAATGACATCGTTTTGCGAGGCGATAATCCACTGTACACCCAAACGGTAATTTCAATACCCATTTGATGGAAGTGTCTATAGGTCATGGTATAAAACCTATAATAAAAACTAATTAGTATATTGAGGATAATAATATTACTATATAATAGTTTAATGAGAAAAATTGAGGTGTATAAGAAAGAAAATAAAACAAAAGAGCATGCGTAAGGACGTTACCTCTTTTTTAAGTAATTCCATTTGGTTTGCATGAAACAATTAACATGGTTTTATTTATGAAACAATTTAGGATTCTAGATTTAAATAAATTAGTCTAGGTTTTAATTTTTAAGGGTTTAAATATTTAATGTTTCATGACATATTCATGGAGGTTATGGTTGTGAGTTTTCTTTTATAGTATAGGAGGAGTGGCATTCTTGTAAATATCAAAAGGTAAATCCCATTGAGAGGAATTCCTTACATAATGTCCCTAATATAATTGAAATTTTCTGAAAAAAGGGTGGGTATGGAAGAAATATGAACATATAATTTTTTTTACATGTATCTTGGGTATTTGGATCCTTCGGTTAAAGTTTAACAAATATGTAATCTCATTTTTACCTAAATGTACATAATTAATTTTAATTATATAAACTAATATTTATGTTAATAACTATGATGAAAATTCTATATTTTATAAATTATTCTGATTCAAAACATGAAAAATGATTCTATAAATTCTAAAAAAGGAGTGCTATAAAATAATTTAAAATTAATCTCACTGAAGTGTCGCAGAAACGAGTTTTTGAAGATAAAAAATCCAAAAGATTGAAAAATTTTAATATCTAATTTCATTGTGAAATTTTATACAATGGCCTAAATTACATTATATGATTTATAATTTAAATAAATTTTCGCTAAAACCATTTTAATTTAAAATTATAAAATATAAATAAAATTTAACAAATAATATTTGAATTAAAAATCACTATTTTTCAATAATGATCAAAAAATGAACCATCTTAGGGAAATACCAAAATATCACTGAAATAAAACCTTGTTATTTTGAGTTATAAAATGGAATTTATTTTTTAAAATAAAAATTATAAAAATTTCAAAATATATATTTAAAATCGGCTCGCTATTAAATTAGGGTAAAATTTCCTTTTTGAAAAATACGTATTTTTATTTATAATATTGGTTTTTTATTATTTTAGATCTTTCATATATATTTTATGAGTATAAAAATAAATTATTGAAAATATAATATATTAATTTCATTGAAATTTTTTATAAAAATTGGTTTTATTAATTTATTGAGATTATATTGTGTTTGTATAGAGAGAAATAACATCCTTAGAAAAAAAATTCAATATTTTCAAAAAGTTCATAATTTAATTTCTAATAATTGATAACCAAATGAATAATTTCACATACATTTATAAACCATAGTTTCATAATATATATAATCCGATTCATATCATCCATTCTAATGGCTGGGTGACAATTATTTTAATAATAATATAAATAGTATATTTTAGTTCAGAAAATCATTATCATATGTGTAACTTAAGCTTTTGAAGTGACTTGATATTTAATGTAACACAATCCAAAACATAGTTTCGTGTGTACCAAAATCAAATTTAATTATTCATTTAGTGTAGGATTTACTTAGTGTTTCTTATACAATGAGCCAAACTATGTTCCATCTGATAAAAAATGTTATATTCTATATTGCTAGAAATGAAAAATATCAAAATTATTAAATTAATCAGAGTTTTTTACAATAAAAACAATATTTGTAAAATTATACCACGTTAAAATGATTTTTCGCTAAAACTTTGTCTTGAATGTAAATTTTTTAATACATAAATGTTCCTTCCATATAAACCAATGTCATAAAAATGAATACTGAAACATTCTTTAAAATGGGAATGATATAAACATAATGGTTTCAAAATGTAACACATAACCCTATTTACACAAAAAATAACATAGGTGGAATGTGAAAACATGGAAATGGAATAAAATCACAAATATTCATAGAGACAAATAAGTACCTCTGATCATAAGAAAGTGGTTCATCTAGAGAATGTTAATTATCACAAAAACAGAAACCGAAGAAGATTGAAAGAGTACAATAGTATCATAAAGAATTATGATAATTGGAAAAAATTATTTTAAGACTATTTTCTAAATTTGGATAATATTTTCACAATAAGATATATGTACTTGATTTCAACACAATCTTTCCCTGTTTTGTGCCTTTATCAATTTCCACTTCATCTCTTTTTCCAAAAATGAATCAGAATTTTTCATTCTTAAAGAATTTGAAAATAATATGATCTATAAATACAAAGATATATAATTCAATTTTTCTTTTGTTAACATTACAACAAAATGGTTAGAACATGTTTTACAATATGCATAAATTCTCATGTGGTGATTTAATACATTAATCTCAAAAATATCATCTGAGTTTTTTTATAAAAATTCTATAAATGGTTAGTCATATAACCCTTTCCAAAGTTGGATGTAAGAAGAATTAGAAATAAGGTATATAAATTTGTAAAAAATAACTTAAAATTGATCCCCTATATCATAAACTAGCTAACAGTTCTCACATTCCAATCATGTGAATACATGTATTGTATATTATCTTGAAACAAGTTATTGACATTAATTACCATAAATCCTTTGTGAAAACTTGTATTCTTATTTATTCAATGGATTATTATATGTATTCCATAACTCCAATAAGTTGTAAAGCTAATCCATGATAACATAGACCACTTGGTTATCAAATGAAAAAAAAATCCTAGTAATCTTCATTATCCAATTTATTTTATCTATATCAGTCATCTCTTCATCTAGTCTACTACAAAATATTCTCAATATTAGGATTACATTAAAATTACATTAATAAAAATCACATTTCCATTAAATAACTTCACTATTTTATTTTGACAATTCAAATTTTCCTTTTAAATCCTTAATGGGAAACATATAATTCATGATTTTTGTAACAAAACTCATTAATTCTAATACATATACACTTCAATCATAAAAAATTATTCATAGAAATTTACTTAGGATGCATTATCTTGTTCATTAATAACATTTTATTATAATATTAAATATTAATAATTAATTAAGGATCCTCAACCTCAGTTTAATCATGCTTCTTAAATTTAATGTAAAAAATACTTTTTGGACATCTCATTTCATTCACATGTATTTTGTGTCCTATTTGTCATCAACAGTATGCCCAATACTCATACCCCTTCCTAATTCCCTTTATGATATTTCAACCTAGGGAATCGATTTTTTTTAATTCTCATACAGTCAACACTAGAAAAATTAAGTGTTATTATTGTTTGTACTATTAGTTAAAAACTAAAATAATAGTTTGAGAAAAACTTATCATAGAATAAAGACATATAATCATGAAAAATTACTTATACAATTCCAAAATCATGTCCCATAATTTTAAATGTATATAACCTTTTTCTTATCCTTAGATACATACCTAGACATATCACTATAAATATCGTAAGAGATCTAACTAATGTTTTATCATCTCGGTTTCTAAAGGACGAATTAACATTTTATTTGATACCAACTATGTAACACAGTCTAAAAATAGAAGGATATTACATAATTTTAGATGATTATTCTCAATATTATAAAAATATATTCTTGGGGACTATAGTCGTTTAGTGTATTTGGAAACACGGAATAAATTTACATAATTTTGTAAAATATCTTCAATATCTCCCATAATTATCATCCCTTTTAATATTACTACATAAAATATTTCAACATAACCTAGGGAAAGGAAACGTAATAAATGGGTGAGATCAGATGACCAGTAATGGTAAAAATCTAGATATCTAAGAATTATCACCAGAATAAGGGTATGATAACATGATCATATCATTATAATACTATACCTTTCATATCAATGATAATAAAAATCAATCAATGAATAATGATTTGTAGTTCTTAAGATATTTATCATATTGAAATCAAATATCTTGAGTTGTGGGAGCATATCATGGTTTTATGTCATAGACATGTGGAATACACATCAACTTAAAATTTTGTGAACATTTTATAACGTAAAAGGTTTATTTATTACCTAAAGGTCATGAAATCGGTCCCTAATATAAACTTATGGTAATTCCACAAAGTCTATGCATAACATTGCGAACATGTAATATGGTTAACTGATAAAATTGTGACCATTTAATCATGTCTATGCATAAATTTCGGGACATGAAACAAGTCCACAGATAACATTGCGAACACATAATAATGTTCACTCATAATATTGTGAACATGTAATCAGATCCACAAGTAAACACATTGACATAAAACTTTGTCTATTTATTAAATTATTAAATTGTAATTACATTCACACATAACATTATGAACACGTAATAGGGTTCCCTCATAAACTTTTGAACACATAATCTGGTTCACACATATATGGCTATACCTCCCAGGAAGGACAAAAAACCACCCCCAAGGGTAACACTTTCTTCATAGTGGATCAAATTACACCATATTCCCATAGTGGATCAATTGTGATAACTTGTTACCATCATTGACTATTTAGTTATAAATATTTTCAAATTAATTGGTGTGGGATATAAGTCCAACCCATCATATATAAAAAATTTATGCACATGTGGCACAAGATAATGAAACATTCATCGTATCATGACCCATAAAGAGTGATGAGTTTCATAAACTTCATGTAAAAACCAATGAGATGAAATGGGTATCATAATCATTTCATCATATCAAACTATTTGAGAAAAATATAGGTTTAATAATCATTTAATCCTAGATTAACGCATGACAGGAGGTGGGTTTTATAAGAATTATTCGTGGTACAAGCCGTGGAAGAGAGACGAGTGTAATAAACATCATTCCATTAAAAAACCCATTTAATGTTGATTTTGAATATTAATCTTATATTACAACAACAATAAAATTAATCTATATAAATGGATTCCATCTTATATGGAGAAAAATTTATGAAAGATCACATGGAGAATTTATTAAGGAAAATAACCTTTCTTTGGAATTATAATTTTAAAACATAGAACATTTTTAAACACATTTTCTCTAAAATAGAAATTAATGAATATAAATTAATAATTAAAAATCATTGAAAACATTTATTGATGAAAATATACTTTTTGATTGGATAAATTCATTTTAAAACATAAATCATTTTTGAAAACATATTTATTTGAAAAAATAACATTGAAATCTTATAATGTACGATTGAAAATAGTTTTAAATCCATTTTCCATGAAAACCTACAGAGAATACTGAATATCATAAATTTTCATGACCTGTACCAGTAGGGCCTATGATATTACTCCTTAAGCCCGCCTCCAATAAGCCAGGGGATGGTGACCAGTGCTGAGATGGAATATCACTTACATGGTAGGCACTACCCTAAGAACATGTACACACAAAAATCTACTAAGATATACAATTCCGAAATGTAAAAACTAAATGACCATACATTAATACCTCTAAAACCCATAACCCAAGTATGATAATAAGTAATAGAAAGTAAATAGTGCGAAATACAATCCAACGACAAAGAGTATAAAACAGAAGTCCAAAATAAAACAAAAGTTCATGTTGTATGAAAGCCACAGGAACACACCTTAGTCTGTCTGGTCTCAATAAAAACCAGCTTGTCCTATTTCTTCTAGGAATATGTCAAAAGGTTGGTTTTCTGCACAAGACTTGACAAGTATGGGAAAATACCATACAATTGTGCGTTTAACAACACTCATTAGGACACCGTAAAACAACAGAGCATAACCAAAGGAAATGTAGCAATATCTACATAGGTATATGTATAATATATATATATAAATAATATCTAGATATACTCAACAAAGACACACATTCTAGAAGTAAGTCAAAACCACACTATACCAGCCATATGATTCTAAATAAAAGGATCCATGAAGCACTCAATCGTGAGAAAAAAATATTATCCCTAATAGCACTGATTACATCTGTTTGAGAGGTACTTATCATCTTGTCTTATCATGAGAAATAAAATTTTGATAGTTTTAAGTGATATGATACACATATGAGGATCACAACCATGCCCATGGGTTGGTACGGACAAACTCATTCTTGACTGACTCTCTCAATAGAGGATCGATGCCTGCATATGTTGGACACAACTGTACCAATAACTCCTCCTAGGGAATTAATATTAATTGAGGATCTCAATTTGAGACCCACATATGTATTCCAATGACTATATCCAAGAATTAATGCTAAAGGGATCATTTTAATAGGAGTGGGAAACTATTACATACCAAACTTTGGGGAGAAGAAAAGAGGAACCTACCCTAAAAAAACATATCAAATTTATTGATGAAAAGATATCTAATACTTGTATAAAGGAGTACATGTGATTTATCAGGGGACATAATCCATGTCCCGTAACCTTGTGTCCTACATGTTTAAATGGCCTGTGTCTCATGCCATGTCCGTGTAGGGGAGTACACGCCATGTATGAAACATGATTACTCCACCTCATGTCTGTTTACCTTACAAAGTACATGACGAGTATATAGGGTGAGGTCAAACATTGTGTAAGCCATTACACATGTTGTGTGATACTAATCTCCTACCCAAAACCTTGGAAAAAACATCAGGGGCCCACATAATATGTAATCCTGGATTACATTCCCTATCGATAGATTTTTCTAGAATCCTATATCCAAGACTTGTGCATGTCCTCTGTCAATCAAGACTAGGATTTTGGCTTCTCTTAGTGAGAAAATAATGGATCAATCCTCATCGAGCCTTTATATAACTGAATCAACGTGATTCAGACCTTCGATCCACTCAGGAATCAGATTGTTCTTCGTTATTCATTCCATGTTGAAGAACATGAAAAGTAGGTATCTATGTCATTCAGTTCATTGTAATCTTCATCATCACACCACCTTAATTTCCTTAATATCCTAGATCATCAATTTATAATCATTTCCTCAATAAATATGTGTAGAAAAATCGATCAATCGGTATTTTTCGAGACATTGGACAAAGGATGAATACCGATGATGAATGATGAACAGGGGAGAAAATCAGTATAAAATTTTTGAGGAATGAACCTTGAAGAATTTTTTTATCTCAATATATATCTATTAAAACAAAATATTAAGAAATCAATATTCATAAGTAATTCTCTGAATAAAACCCCACAATCATACCAATCCCAAAAGAAGATCAATCTATAGATAAATATGTTCATTGATTGGTCTATATTGGTCATACAAATCAAGAATAGAGAAGAAAAAAAATAAAAACACAAGCCCAACCATGATTTGGTTAAATCACTAACTAAAAACGAATATGCATCATGTTTTTGGAAATATCCTTAGAATCTGAGTTGCATCGATCATTAATACATGATCTTGTCATCATCTACATGAGATAATTCCTCCAACCCACTATCAATGGATAAAAAATGGATCCAGGATTATGCAGCTAACCCTGTGATTTTTCCATAGAAATCTATTTAAATACACAACAATTATTTCATCAAAAAAATGTGTTCAAATAATTTATTCAATAATTTTAAAAATTTATACATGTTTGATGATTATTCCACAAATATCCCATGCTGACTAATGTTATGTCTCACCTTGGGTAGAAAATCCCAATCAGAATGTAATAGATCCCTCATATATCAGATTTTGGAACCGGTTTAGATGTTATACCACTTTATTCATGAAATATACACACATGTAATATTTAATATATTTATAAAATTTATTTTAGGCACACTGGGCCTCAAAATCACATTTCTTCTTTGCGCATAGTCTCAAAAATAATCCTATAATATAGAAAAATATGAAACTGATAATTTGAAGGATTACATTCTCCCCACCATGGGGATTTACATATTGAAAATCCAAAATAGTAGATACACAAAAATATATTGGTACATAGTATGAAACTGAGCCTCCCCCTCCCATGTAATCCTCTAATGATTCATGTTCCAGCTTCAGACGTGTAGAAAAGGAATTGATCAGCCATGAATTATCCTCTATTACCAATCCTCGATCTTAACCTGGTATGCACCAATGGTTGTTACATCCTCAATATTCAGCTTTTCTTTGTCGATAACATGTGATTTTCATGCATTTAAATCCTCATCTATGATACATGGAAGGCTTCATGTAACTTTTCTAACTATTTACGTACAACTAAGTTGTACGCCACCTTGTTTTCTCTAAAAAATATATTGGAAAGGACTGGTAAACCTTAGAGATAGTTTGTCAGTACATCCAAATATCTATAATACATGTTGAGTTAGAACCCATAAGAACGCATGGCCTACTTATAAGAACTCTAAAAGCCTCTATAAAATGTTAAAATAGGACTTATGATAGATCTGTGCAGCCTTGATCATCTTTAAGATTATCTGCACCTTCTACGTTAAAGCTCTCACCAATTCTGGACCCATGAGTTCTGACTCTCCTAGGTCAGTCATGTAAATTGTTGACCAACATGGTTTACCATAAAACTCCTCAACTGGTTCCCTAATGATGGTGGAATGGTAGATTTTATTTTACGTAAACTCCACTCCTGGTAGGTGATCCTCTGAACTAGATACAATTTTAACGAGCAATATATCAACTTTTCCTCCAGAACATATGAAAAAAATGAACATCAGAGGTCATGGTACATCTTTTCCACATCTGCATATATCGAAAATAGATACATTTGAGACTCTCTTAAACCCCCTCCCACATCGTCACTGGTACCGTAGTGCATCATTTGAAAATAAAAACATACTCCCCACCTTTATAAAATCCATCATAAGTATTCCCTATCAATATATGTGTACATATGGTCTCAAAATCATTATCATCAAGTTGTGCCTTCCAGACTTGAAACATTATGGGAAGGTTAATAACCATCTACTGGAGGTATTATTATTCACTCCAACCACAAAGGATATCTACAATGAGGGTATCTTCTATGACACCTCATTCAATAGTTGAGAACAAGATCTACTATTAAGAGAATCTAATACCATGTTCGTCTTCCTAGAAGTTTAAAAAATCTCACAGAAATAGTCCTAGAAGAACTCTAGCCGTCACTTCAATCTCAAGTTGAGATATTTCTATGAGAAGATATTCTTGAGACTCATGTGATTATAATTGATGATAAAATTCTCTCCAAATAGGTAATTTCAGAACATCTTCAAAATGAAGACTACCATTGCTAACTCACGATTGTGGGTCATGTAGTTCTACTCTGGTATTCTTAACTAACATAAATAATAGTCAATAACCACTTTCCTCTACATGAATAACCAACCGTGCCTAGTTCAAGATACATCATAGAAAATTACGTACTCAACACCCTCCCCCAGAAATATCAATATGGTTGTTCTCGTCAAGCTATGCCTCAACTTCTGAAAGACCTCCTGAAACATCTTTATTCATGAAAAATGATGTCTCTTTTGATTCAATGCTACCATGTGTGATGTTATAATGGATAAATATTGTATCAATCTCCGATAATAGTCTACTATCCCAAGGAATCTACATACATCCATCATGCTCTTCGGTGGCTTGCAAGTAAACATTGACTCACCCTTGGCCGAGTCCACTACCACTCCATCTACTGAGATAAAATGTCCAAAAAAGTAGATCTCATGTATCCAGAACTAACAAATAGGTAGAAATTCATAAAGATATTGATCTGGTAGTACGCCCAAAAACATCCTCAAGTGTAACACATGATCCTCTTAAGAAATTGAGTTCAAAAGGATATCACTGATTAATAGTACCATGGACAGGTCTAAGAATGTTTGAATGATCTATTTCACGAGTCCATTGAACACTGATGGGGATATCATCATTCCAAATGGAATCACCATGTACTCAAAATGACCATACTGACATCGGAATATCGTATTAGGTATAGCCTCTTTATGTAGTCACAACTGGTGATAGCCTCACCTAAGTTCAACCTTCAATAACCATTGTTCCCTTGTAAACTGATCAATGTGGTCATAAATATTTAGTAGTGGATACTTTTACTTCACAATAGAAATATTTAAGCTTCGGTAGTCCACACACAACCTTGTGATCCCATCTACCTTTTTCGGAAAAAAACTGGGGCCACCCGGGGTGAAACAATGTGTTGAATAAATCCCTTCCTCTATAAGTATTTCATATAAAACCTTGACTAATTAATATATATGGGATGAATCTCATATGTAGGCATAAATATAAGAGTTATCCTATGTTTTTTATCAATGAATAATTCTATCTCTTAGTGGGGATTTAAATCTAGAATATCTTTGAAGAAGGGATCATTGTACTCTGCCACCATTGCATGAAACATGTAACTCATAAAATCTACTTCACCGAGGTTTTGGATATCTAATTTATGAATAATCAGATTCACCCTCCTTTTTATGAGTTTATCCTATGCTATATGGGTTTCCTTTTAACCGAAAAAAAGAAAAATGTGTTCTAGCCCTACTAACACACAACACCATTCACCTAAATAGTCAATTTGGGCATGGAATGTAGATAAAAAATACATAAAATTAATGGATTAATAAGTCCTAGAACCTTTTAAAATGATATCCCAACCAAAATTATCACTTATAAGAGTTATTCCACACTGTTGGATTATGTTTGTTAGCATCAAGTCCTCTTCAGTAGGAGTCTCTATGCATAAGGGTCGAGTAAGTGGTTAAACTAGAATATCTATGTCTTAAAAATGATATGTGGAAAGAATGGAATGAGTAGAACCTGTTTCTATCGTTACTATAAATAAAGTATAAAATCCTCATATTATACATTGAATCATTCTTAGAACCTCTAGGTCAGAATGGTCATCCACCTCTCTTGTCCCCCCTGCTCTCTAAGCCTCGTTTAGACAACACGAGGGTGGTGGTGGTAACATGTCAATGAATATAATACCTCATTATGAAATATAAGATTATATTCCACATATTCTAGCATGTGAACATAATACTCCTTCCACTGCCTCTTCCTCAGAGACCCGTCTATAGTTTCTCTGTCAGTTGTATGGTGGGTCGGACAATCTTGGGTGAGAGGTCCCCTACTGGAAGATGAGTTACATCACCTTTCTCAGGGTTGTAATGACCCACCCTTTGATCCATGAACTGAAAATACACTATCCTTGTACCTCATATAGAAATATCTCCCACATATACATCCCAAAGGATGTTTTCATCCACTGCTTCTCAGGTTTCTGATCCCACTTTCCCACTATTGACTACCACCGGCTATATCTGCTCATCCAAGAAACTCTCGACCACAAACGATTTTTATAAACCCCCCACATATGTAAGAATAAATATAGTGATAAAAATATATTGTATTCATCTAAACATACCTTTATCTATGGTATGATCCTTGCATAACTGATCTAAAACCATATCCATCGAGTACCTCGATGAGTTGGAAAACCACGTTGAATACCCAATTTATATGATTTTACCCTAGTATATCTGGATAAGGTCATGGATAAATACATTCCATATCATATATAGTGATAAATACTCTCTAAAAATATTCTCAAACTCTATCCATGAAAGAGTCACCTTGCCGTAAGTTTAGGTAACTAAACCCCACCGTCCCCATACAGAGCCATGAAGAGTGCTCGCTTCCACGACCACCATATTTTCTATTGACGTCCTGAAAACATAGAAAAAACAAGTCACCACCAAAATATAGTACATCTAGACCTATGTATTGGGATCTCCATGGCTCATAAGGGGTCTCTCTCTCTAAATCTCATGAAGTGCGATGTGAATGTGCACCTCATTCACTAGTTCTGTGTGTACCACATGATACCCAATAAGTTGTATGGCTGGTGCACCACTTGTAGGTAACATCCTTGGAAATGGTCCCAAATTAAATGAATCATACCTAAGGAGAACATGCTCATGATAATCATACTAAATCCAAGATGGAATACATTATAGAGGCATCCTGAAAGTAAAAAAGATTTACCTTAGTCAATGAGTATATCTAGATAGATGACTCAAGAAGGACATGGAACCACAAACCATTCTTATATGATGCGTGTACCACTTTTTTCCTAAAACCAATGATCTTATATAATGAGTTGAAAATATGGTGATCAGAGCCCTGGTGTATGGATACATCATCCACCACACCAACATTGGATTCCATAAAAAGAAAGACAAACTTGTAACACTTAACACTATCTCCCCAAACCAATCCCACAAACTCTCGATCCTAAGGTATAACTGACCCGATATGGTAACACACACTCATGACTTCTCATAGTGGGCCTCAGGTCGTGACTTCCCAATTTCACCTTTAATAGTCTAGGGGCTGGTGACTATCACCAAAAAGACATATAACTATCATGCTAGGCCTTATCCTAAAAACCTACACACACACACATTTCCATGCCTATACAATGATGAAATGTAAAAAATGAACAACCGTTCATGTATACAACTATTCCTTATAACTATAGTAAGACATGAAGTAAATTAAACTAAATATGACATATAAAATCCCACCACAAAGATTATGAAACATAATTTCTACTTGAAACAAAAAGTGACTGTTATTTGAAATCAGTAGGAACACACCTTGTTCTATCCAAGCTCACTAAGAACCATATCGTCATCGTATATCTAGGAATATCTCAAAATATTGATCATCTGTATAATAAATGACTTGTGATGGAAAATCTTGTTCATGGTCAAGTAAAACAATAATCAGTATGAGACCCCAAAACCACAAACCATACACCAAAGAAAATATATTCATATATAAATAGGTATATGTCTATAATTCATATAAAAAGAATATCCATATATAATCAAAAAAGATACATTGTCTAGAGGTAATTCCTAATAATAGTATACCATCCCTATGATTAAAATCTAAGGATCTGGAAATCTCTCATCCAAGAGAACACACATCTTAATCTAATAGCACGGATGGCATCTATCTGAGAGTAACTACTCATTATATCACATCATGAGAAAGATATCGCTAATATTCCGAAGAGATATGATGAAAATATGAGGATGAAAACCAAGTCCATGGTTTTATACCAATAATCTCAATCTTGATTAGCCCTCTAAGTAAAGGATACATGCCCGCATAGTTTTGGTCATGAAGATACCAAGAACTCCACCTTGGGAATGGAGATGAAAAAAGGATCACACTCCGATCCTCATGGTGGGATTCTAATTACTCAATACAAGAACTCATGCATAATTAATTATTTTCCGATGAATAGAAAACAATATCATACAAAACTTTATGAAGAGGATAAGGGGTATAGACCCTAACAAAACTTGTCCAAGTCACTATGAAGAAGATCTTTATGACATGTATAATGGAGTACATGGAATGTAGTGGGCATAACATACTATGTACCTTAACCCCAGGTCTTGCTTATGTAAAATAATCGTGTCTCAATCCATGTCTATGTCTGGGAGTATACGGCATGTATGAAACCCATGTACTTCACCCCATGTTAATGTACATTCTGAAGTACATGTTGATTATCGGGGGAGAGTTCACATGTAGTGTATACCAATACAGGCATCATGTGATACTAATATCTTACCCAAACCCCTATCTTCCACTCCGGGGGCCCCACACATTATGTAAACTCAGATTACGCACTATGTGGATTATGATTTCCAGATTCCCAGATTTGTGATCTGTGCATCTCCTCCATTGATCTGTCCTTTGATTCTGGTCAATCCATGATGCAAAAAAATTAATTGATCCTCTTTGATCCTAGCTATAATCATACCAACAAGATTCTATTCATCGACCTTCTTAGTAATTGTACTTTTATTCATTTTACAATTTTCATTGAAGAATGAAAAAATCCAGAATCTATGTCTTACAATTTGTCGCATCTCCCAACGTTGAACCACCGTCTGTCATGCCAATCCCAGATCTATGATTTTTTATCATTTTTCCCTAAAAAGTTGTGAAATGATCGATCAGTTGAAATTTTTCAAGATGTTGTCCAAGAAAAGAGCGCCTACAATGAATGATGAATGGGGGAGAAAGGCACATAAACATAATTGTGGAATAAAACTTGGCCAATGTTTTTGTTGATATAGATTCATTTCAATTAGAATTCAAAACAAATATGTCAATAAAAATAAGTAATTATCCCGATAAAACCCCGCAATCATACCCATCCCACAAGATGATCGATCCCCAGATCAATCTATTCATTTACTGGCCCTGCCTTGATTCGAATTGATCACTGATGAAGAATGATGTTGTATCACATTCATCAGTGATATTATTTGCATCCAATTAGCAATGATCATCAATCTATGATCTTATCGTCATTTTCATGATATAATTACTCGAATTATATCTGAAATGATCTCCAATTACTCTAGGGTTATGCGGATAAACCTGGGATTTTTCCACAGCAGTCTATTTAAATACAAAACAATCGATGAACCAAAAAAATGAATTAAAATAATTTATTCAAATAATTTATTAATTTTTATGCTCGAAATAACTTTTAAAAAAATACCCCATTCCGATGAATGTTACGTTGTACCTAGGGTAATTATCACATTCTAAACTCAATGGGGTCCCCATATTTCTAATCAGGGAACCTGTCAAAATTTATTCCACATTTTCAAGAAATCTACATTTGTGATATATAATATATTTAAAATATTTAAAATATTTATTCCAGGAATATGGGTTATTGTAATCACACTCTATCTTTGTAAACTATAAAAAAAATAATCCATATAATATTAAAAAATAATACACTAAAAACCTGAGACATTACTTAAATAATTTTTGAATACTATTCTATTGAAAACCACTTTAAAGCCAACAACTATTCAGAATATTAGGTGGAAAACTTTAATAAAAATGATAATGTATAAAATTTAAAAGGTCACTTAAAGTAAATGATTGTAATAATGGAGGGTAAATACATACAAGTTAGAAATTGTATTTTCATTATAAGAACATTAGAAATGTTCCTTGTTAAGAAAATGACAATGAGATTCTTTTTAAAAAAATATTTTTAATAAGGTAATGCATGAGTAAAAATTTAATTTATAAACATTTTAAATCATTTTGGAAAACATATATAGAAAACATTGTTTTCAATGAAGAAATCTCTTAGACTGAAGAGAGAAATAAAGTCATATTTTCTTAAAAAATGTTCTTTTTTATATTAAGAAAAAATTAATGTAAAAATGGTAACATTACCTGGATAATTAATGAATAACCATATAAGAAGAAAATTCATGATATTTTGTATATACGGATCATGAAATTTCATCAATGGAATTGTAATTATAAACAAACCCTTTAAACAATGAGGTTATAGCAATAAACAGTTACCACTTAAGTAAAATTGAATCATAACCCACTGAAACAACATATTTTAATGATGATTAAAATAACCCAAAAATATAAATATTAATGATATAACATGTAAATATTCATTGAATAAATATCTTATAAGAATATAGGTGCATAACATGGAATGTGTCCCAATTATTCCAAATTAAGACAAAAATTACTTTACTGATACGATAACTTTTGAACCATAGGACCTATGAATGAGAGATAATAAAATGGATATGTAAGTACTCATAAATTTAATTTTAATTATAATATAATAAATTCATTGGTTCTATGTACCCCGTAATAAAGAAATGAGTGGTGAATAAGGCATAAGTCTCACCAAAATAAAAGTGAGAGGACCAAACACTTACACAAATTATTGACCTTATCCATACACTTTCAAAACTCGTGTATATTAAATAATTGTTTATTATAAATTGACCATAGAATGATATTATTATATGTAAAACCATAGATTATTTTTTATGAAATTATATTACCCTTGTATTAAAAATTCCATGTAAATGTTATGTTTCAGGTAATATGTAGTTTCTTCATATATGTATTTACATGTTATTACTGATCCCCTTACATAGATCATGATTTACTTATTTGAAGAATCTAAAAAATGATATGAAATATCATAAATTTTTTATATATAATTATTTATAATAATATAAAAAAATATATAAATATGTAATGGAATACACTGCTCATGGAGACAGTTGGTCGTAAGTACGCATGAAATTTTTCTCGGTTTTATTATCATAATGAAAAGAAGAAAGTAAATAGAATATATAAATATATATATAATTAAATTAATATTATTTTTAATATATTTCATATACATTATCTAAAAACACCCTTAATACAGTCCATGTAATGTGTGAACGAATTACATCGCTTTGAGGATGCATTAGGCCAAATTTCCACAAATGGAGTAATCATATTTACAAAAAAAATAGAACCCATGAAGGTATGTTTTATGTAATAATTAAAGAAAAAAATAAATCATATATATCATTTAAAAATATATTCTTTATCATAATTTTAAACCATGATAGTTTGTAAAAGAAATATCACCTATATCATTTCACAAGGCGGTAGTCCACCATACACAAGAACAGTAAGTTCACTACCATTTTGATGGATGTGTGTATAGTTTTAGGTTGAACCCCTAGTATAAATAATTATACATATCAAATAAAAATTTCATAATTTATATTTAATTTTGTATTTCTATTAAAAGAAAGTAAAATTACCATTTAAAAAAATACATATTTTTATTCATAAAATTGGATTTATTCTTATATTATACATATCTAATCAATTATATGTGTATAATAAATATATTTAATATATAATTTATAAATATTATTTATAAAACTCATCACATATTAGTTATTTAATTTATTTAAAAAAATATTGTACATAAAAATATTCTACATAGATTTTTTATCCACAAATAGTTCTTAATTTCATTTCTAACTACTTGATAACCAATGTATTTATTTTATATACATGTGTCAAACATAGTTTCATAATTGTTTCAGTCACATTAATATATTCCATTATAATAACTAGGTTATAATTATTTTAATTATAATATTAATAGTATATTATAGTTTGTCCAAACTCTATCATGGGTGCAATAAGGGCTACTAAAGGGACTGAGTATTATGTGTAAAAAATGTCAAACATAGTTTTCTGTGTACATTAATCTAAGAAGTCTATTTAACTAAGTGAATGATTAAAATATTTTTGTTTTTAATCATGATCAAAATAAAGTTCTTTCTTATGACATAAGTTATAATTAGTGTTGCGTGAAATGAAAAATATCAAAAAGATTAAAATAAATTGAAAAAAAATTCACAAATTATCAGGATGTTACATTGAATTTGAAAATTAACTAGAAATATAGGGGATCAAACTTGAGGTTTCTTCAGTGATACCAACTAATAAACGGGGTTTCTTAATGTTGAATCTGATAGGTGAACAATATAGACAAAACTATTCTTGTTGGGGGTTGTGTTTCTCATACTTACTGGAAAGTGGCTGTTCAAGATGCAATGTACACTAAAAATAGAAAAGGGATATGTGTAGGAGAATACAAGACACTATATGATATATTTCATTTTATTAACACCTTATTAAAATATTTTTCCCTTTTTTGAAGTAAATGTTTCACCCGAAATAAAGATGGAAATCATATTCAGTATAGTGATACTGAAAATAAGGGAATATTTCGTGGATATTCAATGAAAAGTAAAGCCTATAAATTTTTAAATAATCATCTCAATCATATTTGAGGGAGAAATTGTGGAAAAATAATTGTGTGTAATACTATGAATAATATGAAGACTTCGATTTTTGATTTTTCTTAAGAGGAAGAAGAAAGCGAAAAATTGATAGATTCAAAAATCAAAAAATGAGGAAACATTTCACAATATTTTGGATCTCAAAATAATGATGATTTAGAATTATAATAATAGGAGAAAAACATTGATGATGAAAACCTACCAGATTCTTATAGGAAAAGTAGATGGGTATAAATTGATCAATCCATCATCATTGGGAATTGGAATGCATAAACACAAATATGGAGAATGGGGAATGAAGAAAATTATTCTCATTAATCAATTTTTGAACCAACCACAATAAAATAAGTAGTGAATAATGAATCATGGGTTAAGTCTGCGAATGAGGAATAATGTTATTTTGAAAAAAAAAACAAGGCATGTGATCCTATTAAGAGTCTATAAAATCACAATGTGATTGAAACTAAGTGAATGTTGAAAAAAAATCACCTAGGAAATTTTATAAAAAATAAGGCACACATGGTGTGTCAATAATTTGAATATATTGATGGAATTTATTTTTACGAAACATTTTCTCCAGTATGTTGACACGATTTAATTATGAACTTCCAGTCTATCACAATTAAAATAGGGTAAAATGTATATTTGTTAAATGTAAAAAGAGAATTCTTAAATGGTGTCCTTGATGAAGAAGTATACATTGAAAAAAATAGTGGTATTTATGATTCATAATGATGATATAAAGGGTTTTACATTAAATATAGATACATAGGGTCTAAAAAAGGAACCACAATCATGGTATTCTAAATTGGATTCTTATCTAAAGAAGCTTGAATTTAAAATAGGAGGTTTTGACCATAATCTCTATGTGAAGAGTTCAAAGGAAGGTCAATTTTTGATGCATATGTATATAGATGATATTATTTTTGAGATAATTACTCATATGGTATTGGAAGAATTTTCTGATCACAAGATATCATAATTTGATACATCCAGGATTGGTGATATCACATACATTTTTCTAATATAAGTAATTTAAAAGGACTACACCATAATTTCTTAGGCAATGTATAGGAAATATCATCTGAATAAAGTTAACATTCATGATCCCAAACAAACATTGAATCTGATTAAGGTTGGGAAGAAAAATATAAACCACTAGTATGGGAAATAATTAGATCTCACCTTATATAGGAGGACCAATTGAATATTATTATACTTGACTACAACATGACTAGATTCCATATTTGAAACACCATTATCATCTCATTTCCAATGTAATAAAAAATTAGAAAAACAAAAAATATGTAAAAAAATATGATATTTATTAAATGTATATCAAATATATCTAATAAGTTTTTGTAGAAAATGAAAATGAATTATCATTATTTTGTATACTGATTGGGTTGGAGATGTGGTGGATCAAACGTCCACATGTGGGGGTGCATTCATCCTTGAAAAAATGTCTAGGATGATTGAGAAAGACACAAGAAATAAACTATCTCAGTAATTATTAGGTAGAGTATATATATGTTAAAATTTAATATACTCTAATTTTTTGGATCATGTAATAGCTAACAGATATTGGTGGTGAGGTGAAAAAATTTAATGTGATTCATTATGGCATCTAGATCTTGATTGATCTAACGAAATATCTGGTTCAACACTATATCCCAAAGATAACGAGATCAGATATAACTTGTTCAAATAAAATATAGATTGATGTGAGATTAAAGTACAACATGTTGGAACTAGTGACCATGTGGTTGATATTGTGAAAAAATCCCTTAGAAGCACCAATGTTCGAGAAACATCTATTAAACCATTCTGTTCAAATACCTCTCATTTCTTTAGGAGGTTATAGTTTATCCCATATCCCCATTTTTAAAATATTTTAATATTTTTTTCTATGTGATGTAGTTATTTTATGGATATATGATATAGGGGGAGATTTTTTGGATCACTAAAAGTAAAAATACAGTTTCATTGAGTATATTTCCAAAGGGGCAGATGAGTGCAGGATTGGTCAGTGGTCTCTTGAGTCATGGAAATCAATTTTTCCACATATATTTTCTAAATTGGTCGTTAAATACATAAATATAGAGTGATGGATGATTTATTTCATTCCTATAAGGTATTTAATTGAGGTTAGAGATTTATACAATTTTTCTATTGATTAAAAAAATCAAAAAGAGGGATATTGTTTGAACTAATGTTTCTCAAAACAATAAATGTATTGTATGTAATTTTGTAATCAATACACATTAGTTTGAAAATGATTTCAAATATAAGTGACCTTAGAGTATATGTGGTTTCAGTGTTGAAGGTTGAATATTTTTCCAGATTTTACCATATTTTTTTGTTCTAAAATTTGTAGGATAGAGAAAGTCATTTTCAGAAAAATAAAATATTGATGTGTAAATATAACAGTTTCATGAAAGGTTAAAAGAGCATTATGGAGTTTCACTTAAGATAATATTCTGGACCATGAACTAAATTTTTTGATAAGGGATGTGTTTTAGAAAGGTACTGAAATTTTTAGAATATTAGAGTTGAGTGAAACTATAAAATACAAGTAGATTATAAACTAAAATGTGAATTCAAAACATTGAAGTTCACCAAACCTAGATGTTATGAATGAAGGGGATAACATAAAAGGGAGTTTATTGAAGGTATAAATAATTCTATAATTACTTGGTTTCATCAAGACTATAACTAAATTATGTCACTGAAGATCTGGAACCTCTACCCTAATAAATAATTACTTGTGAAAAAACGTTGCACACAATAGAGGGCACATAATAAAGTTTCATGGAGATAAATTTTTCAATGAATATAAACTATTCCAACTAAGGAAAAGTGATTTTTTGTGAAAATAAGGAGTTTCATGAATATTCAATGGTTTCAAAAAAAAAGAGTTTCATGACAATTTCAAAAGTTTCATGAAACTTAGAATTTGTGTACAATTGAAAAAAATAATGAATTTGAAATATTTGCATAACTAGTAGGGTTTGATCCTCTAGAATGATTTATTTATGAAAATAAGTGCATAAATTCAATACTATTACACAAGTATTGTCATGTGATAATCAAAGATAGATGCATCTATTCCCAATCTCTTTAGAAAACCATCATGTCAATAAACTGAGTAAGACATCTCCCAAGGTAGTGATCAAGAAGTAGTCGGAAAAAGTGTAAACTGGAAGAATTTTTTTGACCCATACAATTAAGGTAAAGGTAGTGGACCTAGAACATGGATTCCATGAATGATATTTTTTAGTCCAAAATATCTAGTGAAGCATAGTATATTCTGATACTATCCAAAAAACTATTGGTATATGCTACTTTGACTTTCCCTTATTAGTGAACAAAGTAAAAAAATGTTTGTTGTGTTTCTATATCTTCATATGGATGATTGACCATTTCATGAAATCATTAGATATGTTTAATTTGTATCTAACAATATGTGGAGAATATCTAAAACATTTTAGGAAAACATTGACTCCCTGATTCACTACTCCATTCTCATTTCGTTTTGTGGTACTATAGTTCATTATGATTTCTATAATGATTTTTTATTTCCTTTGGAACCATATAAATGGTTGATTTATTGATGGTGTTATATATATATATATATGTATATATATATCCTTACAATTAATTGGTAATTTTTATATCTCAGGATCGGACAATGTTAAATGGGAGGATTTATCACAATACATAGTGAATACATTAGCATTTTTTCAAAAGGAAGTAGTATGGAAGAGGATTTATAATAAGAAAATGGGAGAATAGTGGAATTATCCCAATAAAATAGGATTAAAGGATGAACAATCATATTAAAAATTGTACTAAAGTGTATTTTTTTATAACAAAAAGTGTATACAAAAGGATTTATATAAATACAATGTTTATAAGAAATGAATTTATCATATACTAAGGGTACATTAGGGGGTTTATATTTCACTACAGGTATACACGGTATTTTTTATCCCTAGCCCAAGGATGGACAAGAAAATTATTCGAAGCCCAAAAATATAAACATATAACTATATAAAACCTACAATTTGATAAATATACGTTTGGGTACCCTTGAATTGTAATTTCTATACTTATGTTTATACCACAAGGTTATTTCATATTCTTGTTCCAATGATTATTCTTATAAAAACATGTTTAATTTATCATGATTTCAAAAACTTATTATATGGAATACGTTTTTTTCATCTGAGTTTACATTTCCTTATATCATTTCTTATGAAAAATACTTACTGTTCCATTCTATTTCAAAAATATATTTCTATAATGCTCATTTTTACTCATATTATTACAATATAATAAATGATGGAATATTGATAAGTTTTTGTTTATAGAGAATATTACAACATATAATTCAAATGATTTACTTCCTAATATTATTAAAATGTGTATAACATATGAGAAATGTTGATTAGAGTATACTGAAGTCCGATTAAAGATAAATCTTTAGATTTTTGGGTTTTGTCATTAGAACTCAAAGACACTAGACCTCTATTCATCTGGTTTATGAAACTATTATTTAGATCAAATTATTGTCCAAGTAATTTAATTAAATAAACATGTAAGTTAATATTGGTATTTTCTACTAAAAATGTGCATATAATATCTCTATCATTCAATATTCTCCCTTACCTACTAGTCACAGCCTCTCACGTATGGGGTGGTGAACTTGAGGTAATGAAACGAAACTTGGACTAACAATTTTTAGTTTTCATGGATAGAGGAACATTATTAATATCTTTGATAAATTTTGGATTTAGCTAAAGACCATTGGGGGTAATTATTTAAAGATGTTAATCAGCTTTAATATTTCTCATATCACTTCCTTAATCATGGGATTTTGAGGTATTGATATAGTGTTTTTGGATGTTAATGATAGAAATTTTAATGAGGAAATAATAATGAATTAATGAAATGATTTTATCAGAAATTAAATTCGTGTGGTTTTTTGGGAATTTTGTTACATGGAAAATTCAGAAAAAGTAAAATGAGAAAAAGTGGGCCGTTGAGTTAGTATAGAAAAGATGATACCTATATGATGTAATTTCTAGAAGAATAATATTTTGAATAATGTTAACTATGTTTGATGAGTTAATTTTATAATTCATTCTCCATAATATTCATCCATAAATAACTTTTTATAATTAAGGAATTTTTTTATGAGTGTTACCCGTCTACCTGAGTAAAATATAATTAACTATGGGGATTCATTTTTATATAAATATGGCTGTGAGATTTTGAAAGTGATTATTCCAAATTATTTTTTAGGGTTAATCATTTGGTTTATTGAATTATCAATAATGTGTGAAAGGTATAAATTTCCTTCCAAACATACATGAATTATTTTAGGAGTTACAATGAGGATGAAACATACCTAGGTTACCAAATAACATGATCTTGGTAAGATATATAGACAACATTGGAATCAATTCTATCCACTGTTATGGTTTATGTTAGATGGCACACCATGGTGGTGTCCAAAGTGCGGAATGAGACGAAATTTTAGAATACAGTTAATTTCTACGGAAGAATTTGTGTCCAAAAATAGTCTTCTAGATTTATAGGGTTTTAGAATGATATTATAATTCTCATTGATTAAAAGGGGAATAATTATAAATCCATTAATGGTGGATTGGAACTTATAATCATAAATCATGTATTATTTTAGAACTACATCCTTTGAATTTAGAATAATATTTTCACCAATAAGGAAGGAAATTTACCGAATAATTGAAATATAAAGTCAAATTACGTAGATGTTTTGGCATAATTCCTAGTTTTTTTCTCATGGATTATTATTTTAATATTAACCATTTATCTTCATTTATACATACAATGTTTTTTCATTATTAGGAATATTTATGTAGTTTATTTATCCTTAATCATGTCGAGATCCATATTTGAAGATGATATCAAAAGTGAGAAAACATTCAAGACGTTTGATAATGGGGTAGAATGTAGATGTAAAGAGTTTTAATGGATGTTCCAGAAGAATGTAATATTTCTAGTGAATATTAGACCAAGAATTATAGAGAATAATGGTGGAAAAGAGAGTATGAATAAATATCGTATTGATAGGATGCCGAATAAAATGTTACATCCAAGATTACAAAATGAATCTTGGTTGAATGATATCTATTTTGCGGTTTGTCTCAAAAATTAGTGTCCATCTACAAAATTTTGTTATAAACATATATAAGAACTATTATTTATAATAGTGTATTAGATCTCATTTTTAAATTTTTCTAAAATTATCACTGACATCCACATTGATTTTTGGGTGAAGAAAAAGTAACAATAAAATCTCCATGGTGTGTTTCTTTATTGTGTATGGTGATAAAAATATTAGACTTACCCCATATGATAATGTGTAATGAGAGATAGTGATAAGATGAAATGTGGTCTACAATAAGGATACAATAAGGAAGAAGAAAAAATTATTGAAAATGATATGTAAAATAAATAATATATTTATGCGAATGTTAATTTCAAATAATTTTTGATGATGAATTGAGTTTAGGGAGTATAATAGTGCATGATATACCCAACTATAAAACATTGATTTTTCATATAATTTCAATTCCATTATTATTTACAAGGGTAGATCCTCTATAATTATTAAGGACTATACAATCATGTATTAGAGATCTAAAAGGACTTATTCTAAAATTAGTGGTTCTATAAGTCATAGAGTCGTCAATTTAGTTATAGAGCTTTACATAGCCATGTGAAATAATTAATTGGTTCATAAGAGATTTGACCTTATTACTTTTTAGAGGTGGTAAAGGAAAAAATATCCAAGAAGAGGGTACACGTTTGATTGACATAGAAGTGCTAGAATTAGAGATGTTAGAGTTGATGAATTCATTCAAATTTTCCAGAACATGGGAGTTAAATTAATGCCCCACAAACAAATAGTGCTATAGAGAAATTATTTATTATATTAAAAAAACAATTGTATGGTACTAAATATTCCACATTAGTGATTATAATGAATCTATTTTTCGTATGGGATATTTTTATTTACCAAAAATCATTCATATATTTTATTAGAAATTTGATAAATCAAATTATTCGTAGATTTTATTATGTAGAGGGTATACATGTTATGTGTTACATCCACATTTTTACATGGTGATTTTTTAGAGAAAATCATCATCCTTTGGAAAAATGTTTCCATTTATAACAAAAAAACTACATGTGTGTCATCTCAAAACCGGTTTTTTTGAATAAAAATTTCGTAAGGAATTGGAACAAAATTTTCAATACCCTATTTGTGAGGAATACATTAAATTAATGAAATTAAAATCATTATGGTTGTAAAGGGGTTTTTAATGATGGTATCTTCTTCATACTTATTATCTCTATAGAAGATATGAATTTCATTTATATGGATAGATCTAATTGATTATAGTAATGCCAAATTACCTAAAAGGTTTGATATGAAATCCATAGGTATTGTAAAATGAATGTTTCATATTAGTATTTAAAGGGACATGAGATCTAGAAAAGTTTTTTAACACCCCAATATTTCATAGTGTGTTATCTTTTAAATGCAATTCAATATCTTTCGATTCACGCTACACTGAGTTTGAGCGCCCCACGACTTACCAAACTAGCCATTAAAAATGTTGTTATGAATTGTATTAACTAGATTTTTAATTTTATAGAAAACATATAATTTTATAATCCATATTATATATTTAAAAGACATAATATAGGAACAAATTCATTTTTTTCAGATAAAATAAGTATTTTTCAAAAAATGCAATTTTACCACCTTTTAATGGCGAACATTTTTTTAAAACTCATATTTGAAATTTTAATATATTAATTTTAATGAAATAAATTATTATTTAGAAGTGGTACATAAAAATTTAGTTTGAATAAATTTTTTTACTTTTCTGATAACTTTCATATTTTGATTAATAGGGAAAAATACTAAATTTTAATAGAAAATTTTTTTTTAAACAAAATAATTTATATTGTTAAACTATAAATTTGAATGATTTTTAAGTATCATTAGATTAAATTTTTATCATTTAACATAATTTAGGTCATTTTATATAATTTCACATTTAAACTCAATATAAACAAGTATCAATCTTTTGATAGTTATTATATATTAAAAAAACACTTTTTATTTTGACAATAGGAATTAATTTTAAATTAATTTATGCCACTTCTATGTTTTGAATTTGGAAAAATGGATTCTATATTTGGAATCAGGAGGTCCAAATTGTGTAAATATGTAACTTTTATTTTTCTACATTATGAATATTTAATTTAGTAAATATTATATCTACCGTGGTTAAAGGGTAAATCTGGTAAATAAGGATAATGAAATATTATTCTAATAATATTAAATTACCATAACAGGTGTCCTATTACTATTTCATGATACATTTCTGACCATGGTCATCCTTGGGTAAATTTCCATACCCCCATGAAGCTACTTGAGAGTGATAATGACACATTATATTAATTAATTTAATGTAAAGACAAAAATGAGAAAAACATATACCTTTTAGTAAAATAAATTACAAGGGGTTATATAAGATATAATTTCTACTATAAATATTAATTTTAAAGATAAAAATATTTAATACATCATGGTATTTTTTTTAATTATTTATATACATAAAATAAATAAAATTATTTATGACACAATAACGATGTTGTGATTACCTCATTAATGAATGATTTAAAAAACGAGTTTATAAAAATTAAAACAATATCCAAAACAGATTCGAATCTTATTGGATGATTTTATTTCGAACATGATCCATCTTATTTAATGATTTTCGGATCATTATAAACAAAAAATTATTAAATAATACCATAATATTTTCAAACATTCCTGGAGAGCCCCTCCCCTCCCTTATAAAAAGCCATCACCTATGACCTATTTCCGACACCTCTCAAGCTCCTTTTCTCATCAAAACTCTTCCAAATTAATCTCTCTACTTCCCTATATTTCTCTTACAAGACTTAACATATGAATAAGGTGCTTCAAAAAAGAATTTTGGTTCTATCCAAAGGGAGTTACCCGATTTAAAGGTAACAACTAGTCTTAAGTTCTTTTCTTTTATTTTACTTCTCCAACCGCCGAAAATATATTTATTCCATTATTTTATAAAAAAAATATTATCATCAATATAATAGGTTGTTTTTATGATATTTATTCAAACTACACTTCCAAAAACCTCCATCTAATACATATAAAACATAATGTTTCTTTGGACGGCAAAATACTGCCTCATGAAACGATGATTATTCAATCTTCTACTACCACCTCTTATGGTGGCCATTATGATAGAAATTTATTTATATACGATATTAATGATTTATTTATCTATATTAGTCCTTAATTCTCTTTTATATAATACCTTAATTCTTTACATGTTTTATATACAAGATAATTTCATTTGAGCAAGTGTGGACTACTACCCCATCAATGTGATATGACTCGTTAATACCATACATGAAACGTATAAAGGATGGTGTTAATGAACATACATACTTTATATATAATATAATATTATACTGAAATAATAATATATCTCTGTATCATTTGGTTTTAATTCCTTTTAAAATAAAAAAATTGAAATGGAATTAGCGTTTGTGCGTACGTATGGATTACCGTCACCACGAACGTGATAGGATTCATTCCCCATCGTAACCTTTCAAGAATAATTTTTATTTGATTATTGAAAATAATATTTAAGAACATAATATCATTTTGGATATGAATCAAATACATAATATCCATAACAAACATGAGTTAGGTAACAAAACATACAAATAAAAATGAAACTGTTAACACCAGAAACAATGATACTACTAAAATATTATTAACAAAGTCATATTATAAGATTATATAAGATATCATATTTATGTATGTGGTTCTTTTATAATTTCATAAAAATGATTTAACTATAATAAAGGAGGTTAACCTAACTTGAACCAAGAAAAATTACAAGGTAAGGGTTACTTCCCCAATCTCATTATTATCTGAGATTTTTTATCTATATGTATCTACTAGAAAAAATTTATTGTATATGTCCATGTTTCATTAAAATATTTTAATAAGGGATATTTTAAGGTTATATATAAGGGTCCCTTTAACTTGATCATCATTTTAAATGTTTTTAATGTTTATTTTCCTATATCTTTTTCATTAATTTCCTTCTTTCCAAAATAATTTTAAGGATTTATTTATATGGACAAGAATGTTTTAAAATGTTAATTACTTTAAAAAGTTTCAAAGTGGTAAAGAAAACTATGATTAAAAAATCACTTTTAAATTTATTCCTTTATAAATATGTGACTTTTGAATGATTTCAAAAACAAGGAATATTTATCTCAAAGATTTTTACTGATCATTTTCAACCATGTCAACATCATTTAATGGATATTATTCTCGAATAAGGTTGATTTATTATAATACAATATTCTATAATGTATTGAATGAGTTATGATATGTTCAATTGTGGATGTGTTATATTTATACCATTCAAGATTTAGGGTTAATGTTTTGATATTTTTTATGCTTGTTTTAATACGAATGTTTATGTTATGTTTCTACCTTTTCATATGAGGAATGTATTGGACATAGTAAGTTACGGGTGGAGCCTACTATGGATCATCGGTGCATCAGTGGTTCTAATGAGACAATTAGATATGGAATTGGTTGAGGCCATTCCTAATTTGATATATTTTTTTGGGCTAGGCCTTAATAATTTTTATACATCTTGGACAAGGCATTGACAAAATGTTTCAGAATGTCCAGCATTATACACTCCCTAATTATGAAAATAATATTGATGGTTCATGTTGTTATTCATCTAGTATAATACCCATGATTAGGTATTATTATGTCATTATTTACCCATCTCATACTTCTTCCATAAAGTGTTCCTGTTCATTATTTTTAAAGGCATGTGTTTTCAATTTTTCACCATGACTAATGTTTATGTTATCTTCTACTGTATTGCTTACCCTTACTAAGCGTTTGAGCTCACCCCTTTATTATGTTTCATTTTCCTAGGATTCCAAGAATTGTATTATGATTGATATACAGGGTTATGATTAATGGAGTAATGGAAATCTCAAATGACTATCTATGCTAAAATTTATGTTTGAAATTGTAATATAAAGTTAATGTATGTAATCTATTTTCCAAGACTGCTAAACTAATCAGTCATTTAGGACTTGATTCATTGTAATCATGCCAATGTATTAAAATAATGAATCAGATCTGGGTTTTGGGGTCAGGGTGTTACGGTTGGTATCAGAGGAAGTTTAGGAACAACCTTGGAAATAGATTTAGATAAAATCTGACTATAGAACATTACCCTAATATAAAAATTGAGGATTAGTATAGAATAAATTCCTAGAATTTTTATAATATAGAGATTTTGTGTATTTTACACGAAATACATCCATGTCTGGAAATGACCAGGTAGAGGTGGCTCTTGTACAGTTGTACCTAGGAGTGAATACTCTGATGAGGAGTTACAGGTTTGACCCAGGGTATCCTTGTACACGACAACGGGCCTTTCTGAACTCTTGGTTACGACACTCCAGAGGGATAATCTTAGGATAATTCACATTTTGTTTACAACCCATTATAAATAATTTATAAATATATACATCCTCAAAGAAAACATTATTATGATTATGCATTATATGCATAAAATTTTCAATTTATGATAGGTATTGTACAAGTTTGTGATTTTTCATTGTGATTCATAAACTAACACAGTGTATGCCATTGTTTAGAAATAATTAACAATAAAAGGAATGATAACTCCAGCAATACGCATCTTCCAAAGAGTAATAAGGATCCTATCTTTCATGATATATAGAAATATCTTATAAAAGAAATTATCTCCCACCTATTCTAATCATATGAAAAAATAGTATCATGTGTTCATAATATGAGTAAAGAATCATCTGAGTCGTATGGCTTTGAAAGGAACCTAGAGAGGAAAATTATGGTAGAGAAAAAGATGGATAAAGGGAAGAAGGGAATGAGGAATTTTTTATTATGTGATAATTGTTGAAATAATCACCTTGGTAAATGCTTGAAGGAAATGTGAGTTTGTCATAAGTGTGGAGGAAAAGGATGCCAAGTACGTGATTGCAAGGGTAATAAAAAAGTTTCAAATTTATAATTCTTCATCTGCAATGAGCTGGGGCACTATGTGAATCAATGTACGAGTCATCAGAGTATTCCCAAATGATGCAATTGTAGAATAATAATGTTATGAGACTACCACAGATGAAGAGAAATTACTAGTGTTATTATGTAGTTGATAAAGAATTATGTCATTTGAGTGTTTTAGCGACAATGTACCGGTTATATGAATTATGGAAATAAATAAGGATTGTGTTGTAGTTCTATTTCATTGAAGATTTGAGAATGTATGGTAATAAGAAAAGTGACTCAATATCAATTTAATCTTTTTGAAAAATACATGGTTGAGGAAAGATAAACCTTAATATAGTTCTGATAATGAGGTAGTGATTTTGGAATAAGATATGATTGATTTGGATAAATTATATTCGATATTCTTGACTACCATGAAACTAATTAATGATAGTCATATTCCATCATTGTTGTAGTTTTAAAAAATATTGATATAAAGAGTATATCCAGTATTCTATAAGGAATAAGGGAGAGTGAATGTAATAAATAAGGTTTTATGGTAATTCTGGGTGTTACCATGTTTCAAAAGAATACATGATGAAATTATACACATGTTATTACATGGAAAAATAGATCTTCATTGTGTTTACCTTCCTCATAAATTTTGGACAGTGAGTTTGGAAAGATATATTGTGGATAAGTCTGAAGGATTTAAATATAATACAGTTTACATTGGATACTATTGTTCAGGTTAAATCATTTCAAAAGATTATTTTTGGATGTTTATAAAAAGGACAAACCAGAGGTTGGGTGGAAACCCATCCTGTCCGGCTAGGCAGTGAGACTTGAACCTGCAACCAAAGGGCGATAAGGGTGCACCACCTACCACGAGCCTATGTGATTTCCTGGTTTGTACAATGTATTTTTTTTAATTTTATGAAATAATAATTATAATATTTTTTAAAACCCTATACAATTTGTTTTAATAGAATGTTTTTGAGTTCTATTATCATTTGGAGAGAAATGTATGTATGTGGTAGAAATTAATTAATTTATGGAACTCTAAATGTGAAGTATTTTTTTTCTAGGAATAAATTAATTCTTAAAATTTAAGAAAGGGATATTAAAACAAAAATTTTGTTATGCTAATACTTTATGTTTTTTTGAACTGATTATATTTTAAATCATCATAAATGGATGGCTTTGAGGCCTTCAATTTCAGAATTGTTTTTGATTGATGACCTAAATCACTTACTATACATATTTATGTTTTCCTCCAATTATGTGTCTATAATTTACACCAATGTTGTCCTAATTGAGATCATAATTTTGTGGTGACTTTTTCATTTCCATTTCCCTCTTATTAAGACAAAATTTTGTTAACCCAATTTCTGATTAGGGTTTTCCACAAAGTTATTTTTCTATTTTTACCCTTTTATTTTCAAAGAACAATTTCAAATTATGAGAACGCAATTTACTGAATGATGGGAGAATGTAACACCCCAAGATTTCATAGTATGTTATCTCTTCAAATTAATTCAATTACATGCACTACAAGCAACACTGAGTTCGAGTGCTCCATGACTTACCAAAATAGCTGTTCAAAAAGCAATTATGAATAGTATCAACTGAATTTTGAATTTTCTATACTCTATATAATTTTAGAATCCATATAATGTATTTATTAGACATAATATTAAAACAAATCCTTTTTTCAGATAAAAGAATTATTTTTCAAAAAATGAAATTTTACAACCTTTTAATGGAAATCCTATTTTTAAAACTAATATTAGACACTTTCATATATTCAATTTAATGAAATTAAATTATTATTTAGAATCGGGAAATAAAACATTAGTTTGGATAATTTTTGGTACTTTTTTAATAACATTCAATTTTGATAAATATTGAAAAATACAAAATTTTAATTGAAAATAGCTTTTTAAATCAAAATAAATTATAGTGTTAAATTATAAATTTTTATGTTTTTTAAGTATAATTATATTATATTTTTATCAGTTAACATTATTTAGTTCATTGGATGTTATTTCAAATTTAAACTGGACATAAAAAAGTGTCAATCTTTTGATAGTTATTATTTCTTAAAAACAACTTTTTTGTTTTGACAAAGAGATTTAATTTTAAAATAATTTATGCCACTTATGGTTTTTGAATTTAGAAAAATGGATTAGATATTTGGAATCATGAGGTACAAATTTTTTAAATATTTAACTTTAATTTTATAAATTATGAATATTTACTTCAGTAAATATTTTATTTACCATTGTTAAAGGGTAAATGTCGTAAAAAAGAGTAAAATGTATTATTATAATAATATTAAATTACCCTAACATGTGTCATGTTCCAATTTTTTGATACATTTCCTACCATGGGCATCATTGGGTCTATTTTGGGACCCCATCGAACCACTTTAGAGTAATAAAGACACTTTATATTAACTAATTTAAAGTAAAGACAAAAATGACACAAACATATACGTTTTAGTAAAGAAATTTTTACAAGGGGTTATATAAGCTATCATTTGGACTATAAATATTCATTTTAAATCTAAAAATATTTCCAAAATCATGGTATTTTTTATAACATTTATACATCAAATAAATTAAATTATTTATGACACAATAATGATCCAGTGTTTACCTCATTAATGAGTGATTTAAAATAAATGAGAATAAAAAAAATTAAAACAATACCCAAAACCTATCCAATTCTTATTGGATTATTTTATTTCGAACATGAGTCTTTGTATCTTATCCTTTAATGAGTTTTGGACCTTTAGAAACCAAAAATCCTTATGTAATAAAATAATATTTCCAAATATTCATAAAGAGCCCCTCCCCTCCCTTATAGAAATCCATCATCTCTAACCCATTTCTCACACTTATCAAGATCCATGGATCATCCAAAAATTTCCCAATTAATCTCCCTACATCCCTCTATTATTATTTATATCCTCAATATAGGAATAAGTCACTTCAAGGAATCCTTTTGGTTCAAACCAAAAGGAGTTACCCGATATAAAGGTAACATCTCCTCTTAAGTTCTTTTCTTTTATTTTAATTCTCCAACCCATTAAACTCAATTTATTCCTTTATTTTATAACAATAAACTTATATGAAATATAATAGGTCCTTTTTAATGATAATTATTCAATCTAAACATACACACACCTCCATCGAATGAGTATAGATCATAATGTTTTTGTGGACAGAGAACTACTGCCTCACGAAACAATGATTGATCAATCTTCTACCACCACCTCTTATAGTGAACATTATGATGGAACTATAAATACATATGATATTTATTTTATCTATAACCATTAATAATTATATTGTATATAAAACCTTTTTTTTAATTTCGTGTTGTATATACAGGATAATTTCATTTGAGGAAGTACGGACTACCACCCCCTCAAAGTGATATGACTCATTCATAACATACATCGAACATATAAAGGATGGTGTTAATGAACATTCATAAAATATATTTAATATTATATTATACTGTAATAATAATATACCTATATATCATCTAGATTTATTTACTTTTAAAATAAAAAAAATGAAATCAAAGTAGCGTTCGTGCGTACGTATGGATTACCGTCTCCACGAATGCGATGAGATTCATTCCCCATTGTAACCATTAAAAAATACATTTCATTTTATTATTAAAAAAGATATTTAATAACCTAATAAAATTCTAGATATTAATCAAATACATTTTATCCATAACAAATATGAGTTATGTAAGAAAACATATAAAATAAAACGAATCAGTTAACACATGAAAAAGTGATACTACTAAAATATTATTAACAAAGTAGTATTTTAATATCATAAATGATATCATATTTATGAATTTGGTTGTTTTATAATGTAATAACAATTATTTAACAATTATACAAGAGGTTAACATACCCTTGACCAATGAAAATTACAAGGTAGGGGTTACTTCCTCAATCTCATTATTATCTGAGATTGTTCATCTATAAGTATCTACTTGGAAATATTTATTATATATGTACATGTTTCATTAAAATGTTTTAAAAATGAATATATTAAGGTTTTATGGATGGGACTCCTTAACTAAATCATCATTTTAAATATTATTAAAGTTTATTTTTCTATACCTTTTTAATTAATGTCTGTGTTTTCAAATTGATTTTAAGGATTTATTTATAAGGACATGATGGTTTAAAAATTTTAATTTCTTTAAAAAGTTTCAAAGTGGTATGGGACACTTCGATTCAAAACTATCCATTAAATTTATTCCTTTATAAATATGTGACTGTTAAATGATTTCTCAAAAAAGGGATATTTCTCTCAAAGAGTTTTACTGATCATTTTCAAATATGTCAACATCCTTTACTGGATATTATTCTTGACTGAGGTTGATTTATTTTAATAAAATCCTCCATATTGTATTGAATGAGTTATGAAATATTTGTCTGGGGGTGTGTTATTTTTGTATCATTCATGTTTTATAGTTAATGTATTTACATTTCGTATGCTACTTTTAATATGAATGTGTATGTAATGTTTCAAGATTTTCATATGAGGAATGTATTGGACTATGTAAAAGACAGGTGTAGCCCACTATAGCTCCTCGGTGCATCGGTAGGTCTCATTGGACAATTAGACGTGGAATTGGATAAGGCCATTCCCAATTTGATATATTGTTTTGGCCGAGTACATAATCATTTTCAGACGTCTTGGCCAAGGCTTGGACAAAATGTTTCAGAATGTCCCGCATTATTCATTCCCTCATTATAAAAATAATAATGATATTTCATGTAGTTATTCTACTAGTATAATACCCATGATTATGTTTTATTATGGAATTATTTACTCATCTCATACTCCTTCCATAAAGTGTTCATGTATAATATTTGTAAAGGCATGTGTTTTCAATTATTCACTACGCCTATTGTTTATGTTATCTTCCGTGGTATTTCTTACTCTTACGGAAAATTTGATCTCACCCCTTTCTTATGTTTCATTTTCCTAGGATTACAAGATGTGTATTATGATTGATATGTAGGGTTAAGCTAAATGGAATAATGTAATTCTCAAATAAATATATATGATGTATATTATGTCTAAAATTCTTATGTAATGTTGACGTATGTAGTCTATTTTCTAAGACTGGTAAACTAGTCGGTCCTTCGTGACATGATTCCTTGTAATCATGACAATGTATTAAAATAATGCACCGAATCCAGGCTTCTGCGGTCGAGGCATTACGATTATCCTTATACTAGTGAGGGTACGTCCATAATGTGGAGGATAGATTCATAATGGTTTTATCTAATACTGTAACCATTCCCAATGATGGAAATTTCATATTATCAACAGAGAAATAACCAATAATATAATTTGAAAGAGATTACATAGATTATGTTTCAAATATATATGTAGGTAGAAGCATAATGTATTCTATGACGTCCATTAATTGGTATGTAATTTGGGTATCAATAGTTTCATGGTGAATATATATTTATAGATAATTAAGAATTAATGAGGAGGATAATCCAATATATAATATTCATGAGACATGGTACCCTTGTTCGAAATTAAAGATCTATTATAGTGGTTTATGGATTAGTAATTTTGATGAAATGATAAGATGTTAGAAAGTATTATTTAATAAATATTTAATTTCCTAGGAATGAATATTATTTTAAATCCTTTAAATTAACATGTATTTGTAATATTCAAAATAGTGTCAATAATTTTAAAAATAAAGATTTCTATGAATGAGTTTATCTAGACAAAGGGGGAGTTTTTGGGTCTCACAGGAAGGTATAAAACATGGAAAATATATTTATGATAGTAATTTAATGATTCGTATTAGGAATATTATCATATTTTACATTATGATAATTATTATTCAGATACTATATTCCATTATTGATAAGGTAGAAGTAAAAAATTGTTATATATAAAAAAGGATTGTGAATTTTTAAAATAGAAAATCATTATTTGATTCTTACTGACTAAGAAATTATGCGGTATTGTTTCACAATAATGGGAAATATATGACTATAAGTGTCATAAATTAACATGGTTACACTAAGGTAGGGAATAATATTGAATGTGAGGGTGAGATATGGATGAATTTTTATTAATTCAGTGAAAATATTCAATTGTTTGGGGGTTTAATAGATTAGATATGTAATTTTCCCTCTAGATGTGTTCTTAATGTTTCTAGAAGAGGTGGCATTGTTACCATGATACATAACCAAATCATGATTGTGGGGTAGTAGAACAAATATCACCAAATGGGCTACTCTGAGTAGAATATTTTTACAGTGGAACAAAAAAATATAATGTATCCATTTATTAAGTATGCACTGTTAACATGAATTTAATATTTGAGGAAATTTAATCGTGGATATTCTGGTGGTTTCTACGATCAAGTGGAAGGTCATCCAAAAATATTTTATAGTTATTAGATTTTTGGTATGGATATAATTTCCTATTAAAGGGACAATTTTTCACATTTTCATAGGGTATATTATTTTTAAATATATATTTTTAATTTTAGTAGAGTTATATTTTTTATGGGTTTAGTAAATTGGATGTTATCACATATAATTAAAAGGATGTTGTTTTCGTCCCTTGGAGTTATGAAATTCTAAAATCACATCAATATTATGTGTTTATATATATATATATATATATATTTATTATTTTTATTCGTTTTTATATAGAATATCTTAACATGTTTTGATGCATTTTTATATGGACATATGATGGCCTATTTATATAGTTTGGTTATTGAACTTTGGTGTAGCAGGTATAGATGTTTTGAAAAAAAAATTGTACATTTGATCATTATTGGGGGGGAACCATCGGGATTTTAGGGATCCAATAAAATTGTTTTAACATCCATGGCCGAGTTTTGAACTTCATTATAAAATTTTCATAAAATATAAAATGACCCCCCAATTATCCAATAAAAATCACTAATGTCTAGTGGTGTAGTAATTTATTCCTTATTTTAGTGTGTGTATATTGAAGAGGATTATTATTTATAGAGGGGTTAATTTTTGGTATTTGGTATATTTTTTCCTAAATATTAAAATAGTATAATGATATACTTAAGGATATCAAGGATGAAGGAACAATATATATGATATTTGGGAGACACAAGGTTGATATAGTTCATCAACTAATGTTTGAACTATATTGTATATGGGTGGTATTGGGAAATAGTTTACTGATAATATTTTATGTTTTCAAATGATTTTATAATTATGTATGCATGATCACAACATTGCATTTATTCAAAAAAAGGATGTCCTACACTTTTGTTGTACTCATCATTATATGGAAATATTTTTCTCCATTTACTCTTTATTTTATAGGTATATGAATTGTATTTTGGTATAAAACAATATAATTTTTTTGTGTTATTCAGTATTGGTGGTCATGGGGACTTTCATCGATGATTTATTCAAAGAAAAGTCAATGTTCACTAGTTGGGGGTGTTATCATTGATATATTTATTTATATGATTTTCTTATATTTGGTCACAGATGTACATCATATATATGGTTTTTCAGGATATGGTTATGTATTATTATATTTTTTAAAATTTTATTATATATATTTATATATTCACAACTTTGGTTAGTAACAAATATTTAATATATATTATTTTACTATATTACTTTTGTAATAAATCATAATGAGTGATTTAATCAATTTTTTTCTTGTACACCATGTTAGTGCAAATAACTTACCCATGGTCTATTTATTGTAAGATTGGGGAGGCACCCATGGGCTTATCTTTGTCATGTGACGAATTTTGGAAGGTACATGAAATATTAGAGTTGTATCAAAGAATATGTTTTGTAAAATTAGTCATTAATGTAAGAACAGCTGAGGGTCGAGTTTCAAAAACATGCTAAATAATTATATAGTTTTATTTATTTCATAAATTATGATAAGGGTATCAAAAATATGGTTTTTGACTAAAAATGTATACTAAAAAGACAATAATCATTTGTTGATTTTATTTAGTATTAAAAATTAGTTAATTATATAAATCAAAAAATAGGCAATTCATATATGGTCAGTTTTTCTGAATAATGTAATTGATATTTTTTTTATAGAAGAGTTATGATATTCTAGTCCTGAATTATGAAATTATATCTTTAAAAAAATATTAGGTCAATTAGAAATGTATGAATAATATTTTAATGAGGAATACCATCATAATTGTTCTAATAATGAATGATCCTGAATTATAGTGTACTCACTAATGAGATTTTCATCTATAATTGATCTTGATAAGGATTGATATTTCATTTGGGGACCTACAAAAAAGATACAAACACATATTTCTATATTGATGATTGTGTTTCTATATAGGTTGATATAACTGAATATGTTGTGATATTGTTTTAGTTTATTAGTTATTATTACCCATGGGTCGACATCAGCCTAATTAATTATTGGATATATAGTTATAAACATTTATAACCATATACATACACTACAAAAGTACATATGTGTATTTAAAATATCATATATTTGAAATTTTTTCCATTTTTAGAAGGTAGGTAGAAAAGGAGATTTTTTTTCTTAAAAATGTGGTGATTTTGACTGAAATGTTTCTATAGTTTTTTGGGGGTATAATTTTTCTATATGTGTGTTGGTGTAAATATCATAGTGTCCCAGAATCTTTTAACAGAGTTGGATTACAATAATGAAGAACAAGAATATATTCCATGTCCTGAATTATTTATTTTAACATTTATATATTTATTAATTTCATTACATGACTCCTTAATAAAAGAGTGATTAATTAAAAAGAATTTAACAAAGTTAAAATATCTTAAAGTCTTTTCTTATTCTCAAATTTTTTGAGGAATAATTTTATTAGTGATCACATCTGTGGATCATAGATCGATTACATCATAATAATCATGTTTTTTGTGGGTATAATAGAGATTAGATGACATGAATGTATTGTAATTAGAATATTATGAGAGTACACTACTGGATGATCATTATAAATTTCTTCCATATTGATGTATTTATCATGTATATTTCAATGTCCATTATTAATACTGATTGGTGATGTCTAGTTGATGTGCATTGAAGTAAAACACATATTAAGAGTGAGGGATATAGATTTTATATATATTGTATGCGTCTATGATCATATAGTGATAAACATCATTTAGAGTTCATATTATATTTTTCACTATTTTAGTTTTCAGTTGCTACATATAATCGTTAGATATATCCAGTTATGATGATAATGGTTTATGTAGATACAATGATTTTAATAGAGATCATACATTAAGATATATTATTTCCACAAAAAAATTATATAGTGTTCGATTAGTTACCAACTATTTTGATGCATTGAATCAATAAATAAAATGGTAAATGGTAAATATGAATATGAAGGATCCCAACGATATGTTATTCAATGAAAAAGTATCATTAGAATATGAATATCAAATCAAATAATCATATATTTTGAAGAAAGGTGACCATAGATAAGAACATTCAATGAAAAAAATGATGAATCTATCACGACCCATCCTCGGGGCCCGTGTCGTGACTACCCCAAGCCCGCCTTCCATAGGCCAGGGGTTGGCCACTATCACCAAAGGCGTAAATCCCAATAAAAAGGGAAGGCATTGGATTTATATAAGTAAATAACACAACAGAGAACACAAGCTGAAGTAAACACTAAGTAAACTGAGTACAAAAGTAAGTGTTGAAAAGTAAGTGGGCTAGAATACAAACCCAACTGAAATTACAGTACAACTGAAAAGAAAGTACAGTAGTAGTAAAGTAAATCAGCAACCACTGAGTCGTCCTCCGACTATCCCACCTGAAGGGTGGGTACAGATGGTCTCCTCAGCTCCTCGGGTCCGGACGTTTTCTCTGCGTACATCCCACCTGATAGTCCACCACCGGATACCGTCCCTCTCCACAAGCCTCAACCACGATCAGCGTTGTCCCTCATCTGCAATCAACACAATGTAGTGCGGGCATAACCCGTGCAGGGGTGAGTATAAGATACTCAGTAGGGACCTTGAGACCCCCGATGGTCTCCCAGAATCTACAAAGATAAACCCCAAAAGAAAGATACAAACATGAAGTATCAACCAACTCCACTTAGGTATACACCCATTCATATTCCTAAGCCATCAATTCCAGTTCGACTCTAACTCACGAGACCAAGTAAAACCCAATCCACACATGAAAGCACATCCCAATCCACACAGGAAAGCTAGTCAATCATATCGATGATATTGATTGAAAATCAAGACTCCTCTCACATAGGTATACTACTCACAAAGAGGGGTGGAGATGATATATGTAACCTCTGAATCATCTCCCCTGCCAAAACCACATAGGATCCAAGTACAGAAGTTTTCCCTGCCGCACCCACGTAGAATCCTAGTAGAGTAACCATCGCTGCTGAAACCACATAGGATCCATGTATAGTCTTCATCGCTACCAAAACCACAGAGGTTCCAAGTACAGTCTTCCTCGCTGCCAAACCCACATTGGATCCAAGTACAGTCGTCATCGCCGTCGCAGCCGCATCCAACTCTAGGGTTCCCACACACAGCTTACTCGATTCCGGGAGGGTCATGTAAAGACCCGTAAAATTCAAGGGAAATTTTTTCTTAAATTTCTTTAGAATTTTACAAGAGCGCGGTTTCAGACGGCACCTGATTCCGAGGCCCGGAGTGCCCGGAATTAATTTCCGAAGTTTGGCTCGGGTACGTTCAGTGAACGAACGAGCGGGAATTCCTAACTTTTGATCCGGTGCTCGGAATTGAAATCCGAGGGCACCGATGAACTCGCAGCGCCGATATTCGCTTAAAGAGACCTTTTCGGGAGTTGCGTTTGTTGCGAGTTGAAAGTTAGTTTTGGGGTTTTTCAGTTAAGTTAAATAAAATTGTGTAAGACAAATTTTATTTTTAACTTATTAAAAACCTACCAAAGGAGGTTGGAAGTGGGACCCACACCCACTTAACCTCCCTTGGGAGGATTAAGTGTGGTGGGGCCCACACGAACCCCTTTTTCTTTTCAAATTCCCTAACCCCTCTAAACCCCCTCTTAATTATGTAACTCTTCCTTATTTTAATAACTTGAGTTACTTAATTAATTTAAGGGAGTTAAACCCCCTTTTTGAATTTCAAAACTTTGAAATTCTTTTGAGTTATATGTTAATAAAATAAGATGTAATCTTATTTGATTAAGGGTTGTTTGTTTATTCCCTTGAGAGCTTTTTGAGAGCTCCTCTTCATCTTCAAGCTCTGACGAAGAACGAAGAACGCTCAAACTCCGACGAAGAACGACGCCTCTCTTCTTCGTCCTCGGTGTCAACAAGAGGGAACGCCGCTTCCTTCTCAGACCTTCTTCGTCGGCAAACGAAGATCCGCCAACGACGTGTCTCTACGGGCATAACTCTTCGTCAACGGATTTGACGAACGACGACCGCGACACCCGACCTCCGCGACGCCGTCTTCCGCGGAGTGTAACCGAATCTTCGAATCTTAAACCCAAGGTAGGGGTTATTGATTTCATTTTGGTTTCCTTATTCCTTTTCTTGATCAGCAAGTATAACGTGTGGCTTAATTTATTTAAGTTGCGTTATTATTTCTTAACGTGAGGGGGGCCGGACCGCACGAACACGGCCGAACCCCCCCCCCCCCCCATCGTTGTTGTTTAATTCTTGCGGTGGAAGCAAGTAGCGTGGTGTCGTCGCACCACGCGGATGATCGTGCTTATATTTCACGCAACGCCGTCGCGCTTCGCCGAGGAGAATCTTCAAGAACGCGACGCCGTCGCGCCGCGTTGGAAGGAATCATGGCACGGCGAAAGGGGCGCGGTGCCGTCGCACCGCGCCGAATGACGAACGCCGCGGCCGGTTCCGGGCCGCGGCGGGACGCGGAGACCGCGGCCGGTTCCGGGCCGCGGCGAGACGAGAAGACCGCGGCCGGTTCCGGGCCGCGGCGGAAGAAAAGACCGGCGGCCGGGCCGCCGGCGTCGGAAGCCGAAGAGGGGACCTGATTTTTCCGGTCCCGTTGGAGAAAACCGGCCGGCCAGCTGGCCGGACGGATGCCAATAAACCGGGGGAATTAATCCCCCGGCCACTTCATGAAACCCCCTCTTAAAGAGGGGGCGGTTTTCTTGTGGGGGGCAAAGCCCCCCGTTTCTGCCAATCAAGCCCCCCACCATGTGGTGGTGGCGGTTCTTTGAAGAGAGGGAGGGGGGGCAGCCGGCCCCCCCCCCCCCGGTTCGTTCCAGCAAGCCCCCCCTCAAGCGGGGGGGAGTTTTTAATTAAAACGGCGCGGCATAGCCGCGCCGCCAGAAGAAACCGCGGGGGCAATCAAGCCCCCCGCCAGCCACCCACGTGTGGCCTCCCCGCTGGCGACAGCCGCCGCCACCGCGGCCCGCCGCCGCCGCCGCCGCGGCCCGCCGCCGCCGCCGCCCGCCGCCGCCGCCGTCCGCCGCCGCCGGCCGCCGCCGTCCGCCGCCGCCGCCCGCCGCCGCCGCCGTCCGCCGCCGCCGTCCGCCGCCGCCGGCCGCCGCGCCGCCCAGGGGGGGGTCGGGCCGGGTCGGCCCGGACCCGGACCCCCCCCCCCGTTTCGAACCTGATTTGGTTTTTGGCTCATAACATGAGCCTCGGACCTCCGAACGACGAACCGTCTGCGGCAACGCGATCCTTGGATCGAGACGGTCGTTTCGGTATATCGCACTCAAGGTTTCGGATTACTTTGAGTTCGGCCGGGTTGGTTCGTTCACGAAACCAACCGGGCCTTCGGAGCGGAAACGCTCATATCTTGAGCCACGAACGTCCGATTGACGCGCCGTCAGTCGCGTTGCGTTTCTCTTAATGAGACGGATCTTTTGGCATACTCCGCCCGAGGTTTGGACGCAGGTGGAGTATGGTCGGGTTGGTTTTTCCTTAAAAACCAACCGGGCCCCGGAGACGAAAATGCCAATAACTCACAGACCGGGCGTCCGATTGACGCGCCGTCTGTTTCGTTGACTTCCTCTTGATGAGACGGAACTTTTGACATACTCCGCCCGAGTTTTGGATACAGTCGGAGTATGGCCGGGTTGGATTGTACCCGAAATCCAACCGGGCCCCTAGAACGGGAAAGCTGATATCTTTCAGACAGGACGTCCGTTTGACGAACCGTCAGCGGCGTTGGTGGTTACGTTTAGTAACGGTCCCGATGAGTATACCCTATGGGAGTTCGGGGTACAGTTGAGATACGGCCGGGATTGGTTTCGCTCTCGAAACCAACCGGGCCCCTGGAACGAAAAGGCTAATAACTCACAGACCGGGCGTCTGATCGACGCGCCGTCTGTTGCGTTGAGACCCCTGTGACGAGACGGACTTTTGAGATACTTCTTTGCGGACTTTGTGATACTTTGAGTATCTGCCAGTGGCTCGTGGAGCGGACCCTCCCGGAGACGAGCGTGCAGAGTACGGAGACCGTGTAGCCGGCTGAGACCTGACGACTGCTTGACCGACTCGACTTGGAGTGAGTCGACTAGCCCAGTGGACGGAGCGCCCGGTACTTGGCGGCAGACCCACGGCGGACGGAGCGCCTGGTAGTTGGCAGCAGACCCGCGGTACTCGACAGGAGGAGTACCTCAGTAGGCTATCTGGGTAGCGCCCGGTATTTGGCGACAGACCCTCAGCGGACGGAGCGCCAGGTAGTTGGCCGCAAACCCGCAGTACTCGACAGGAGGAGTACTTCAGCAGTCCTAGGTTAGTGAGCGGCAGCCTCAGAGTCGTGACAGGACCACTGTACACTCTAGAGACGGAGCTCTTCAGCAGTTACAGTTTCGATAATAAAAATCCTGGTTTGAGCTGAGACTTTTGACCTTGTGTTTACTTCATGATTGAGATGGGTCACTTGCTAACTTTGGTATATGTATGGGCATATACCCGGGTAGTGGTTATCCGTCGTTTTCACAATCCTTGTGTTTCCTCATGATTGAGATGGGTTACTTGATAACTTAGGTATATGTATGGGCATATACCTAAGTAGAGTTTATCTGTTGAGATCTTCTTGTGTTTATCCTTTTTGGTTTTAGTGAGACCTTGAGGGTCTCGGGGTCCCTACTGAGTATCGTTATACTCACCCCTGCACGGGCTATGCCCGCACCTCGTTGTGTTGGTTGCAGACGACGGCCAGTACTAGCAGAGGCCGAGTGTTCGAGGACTGGACGGTACCTGGAGGTGGACTATACGATGAGGCGGTACCCAGAGGCAGACCACTGGGCGGGACATACTCGGAGCAGACGGCGGGACCCGAGGAGCAGAGGAGCTATCTGTACCCACCCTTCAGGTGGGATTTCCAGTGGACATCTCAGCGTAGCAGCTTTACTTTTCAGTCGCTGTTTTTCCTTTCGAGTTGTACTTTACAGTTGGGCTTGTATTTCCGGGCCCTTTTTACTCTTCAGCTCTTCTTTTTGTACTTAGTGTTTTACTTCCGCTTGTACTCTGTGGTGCTTGTTTTCTTTTATAAAGGCAATGCCTTCCCAGTTATCGGGATTTTATGCCTTTGGTGCTAGTCGCCAGCCCCTGGCCTATGGAAGGCGGGCTTGGGGTAGTCACGGCACGGGCCCCGAGGACGGGTCGTGACAAATTGGTATCAGAGGAGTTCGGTTCTACCGCAGAACTTATAACTCTGATCTTTTCTTTCTGTGAAGCGATGGTGTTAAGGGTACCGAGTGTGGTTTTCAGTCCAGGGAGTCCAGTGTTGGTGCGGGCGGCCGACGTATCCATACACCAGGACCCTGACAACTGATTTCCGACTTTGTGCACGAAAACACTGATTGTGTGTGTGTTTTCAAAAGTTTTTCCCCCTTAAAACAGCTCAAACCAGGTCAGCTCACCAGGTATAATCGTTTGATCGTGTTACGTTGTTTCTATCAGGATGGCCCCACGACGACAGCCAGCTAGGGTTCCGAGAATCGAACGTGACGACGGCCCACCGAGTGACGAGGCCTCGGTGCAGGGCCCTTTGTCAGCAGTGGCACCGGCGGTAGCTCTACCCGCCGAGCCCCCGATACTTCCAGCAGCAGCCGCTGACGATGAACGTCGCCTCAGCGCACTGCATGAGTTTCAGCGCCAGCGACCGCCCAGGTTTCGCGGAGAGACGGATCCCCAGGCTGCAGAGGACTGGCTGGAGGCAGTGGTACGAGTGTTTAGGCTAGTGAGGACACCAGCAGACCTCATGGTGATCCTCGCTGCGAGCCTACTACACGCAGCAGCAGGTAGGTGGTGGAACCACTTGTTTCAGTTTTGCGATGAGATGGACTTCGCATGGGAAGACTTCGAGACCTTCTTCAGGGTGGAGTTGGTGCCAGTATCTCTACACCCCGAGCGTGTACAGGAGATTCTGCCTTTACCGCGTGTTTTTCGATCAGAAGCCGAGTCATCTGTGGGCAGTAGACAGATGATGCAGAGGTCCAGGAGGACCAGACCAGCAGTTGGGCGATCTCGGGATTTAGGACCAGTGGTGCAGGGCACCCGGAGTGGGAACAGAGCTAGCCGTGCAAGGAGCAGGTTGTGTTACTCATGCCGCGGAACGGGTCACCTGGCACGTGACTGTCCGACTCCTCGATCCGCAGGCTTGGAGGGAGCCACCGAGGTTGAGGCAGCGACAAATGCTGGAGCTCTGGGAGCAGGTGGACAGGGGAGGAACTAGTGGATACGTCTTTTGTACTTCTAGTTCCATGTTGATGTTGCTTTTATGTAGCGTCTTGTATTATGAGCTGCAATAATAAAAGACGCATCCTTTGTGATGTTTTCATTCCTGTCCTCTTTTGTGATGTTACTAAGTGGTTCCAGTTGACTGTTGACTTGACCCTCACTTGTGAGACATCTACTGGAGGAGACCAGTTACCACACACTGATGCCGACAGTGTGACTCAACCCTTGGAGGCGAGAGTAACGGTTGGATCTCTTAGTAGTAGCGTCGAGGCCTTACGATGTCATCCTTGGTATGGATTAGTATCATCCATGTTAGGATTGACTGTTTTAGGCAAAGAATGTGGTTCATCCAGGGGATGAGACCAGGTTTCTCTTATCGGCAAAGAAGAAATCCCACAGCTCATGTGGGACCAGAGATGGTCCGGGCCACGTCAGAGGAGGTCCATGTCATCCAGGAGCGGATGAGGACAGCACAGAGCCGGCAGAAGTCATACGCTGACAGGAGGCGGAGGCCACTGGAGTTCGAGGATGGCGACCACGTTTTCTTGCGGGTCTCACCTCGACGTGGTATTCGGAGATTTGGCCGAGGCGGCAAGATATCTCCGCGCTTCATCGGACCCTTCCAAGTCCTCAGTAGGGTTGGCGAGGTGGCTTATCGCCTGGCTCTACCACCTCAGTTGCACCGGGTGCACGACGTCTTCCACGTATCTCAGCTGAGGAGATACGTGCACGACCCAACGCACATCCTTGACCATGGGGAGGTTGACGTTGACAATGGGGCGACTTTTACGGAGGTTCCGGTGGAGATAGAGGATCGACAGGAGCGGGTCCTACATGGACGATCGATTCCTCTTGTGCGCAGCAGATGGCGGCACGGGAATCTCCAGGAGAGCACAAGGGAGCGGGAGGCTCAGATGCGTGCTCAGTATCCTCTTTTGTTTCCCTAGTTTTTGATGTAGCTTTACGGGGACGTAAATCCCTGAGGTGGGAGTAATGTAAAGACCCGTAAAATTCAAGGGAAATTTTTTCTTAAATTTCTTTAGAATTTTACAAGAGCGCGGTTTCAGACGGCACCTGATTCCGAGGCCCGGAGTGCCCGGAATTAATTTCCGAAGTTTGGCTCGGGTACGTTCAGTGAACGAACGAGCGGGAATTCCTAACTTTTGATCCGGTGCTCGGAATTGAAATCCGAGGGCACCGATGAACTCGCAGCGCCGATATTCGCTTAAAGAGACCTTTTCGGGAGTTGCGTTTGTTGCGAGTTGAAAGTTAGTTTTGGGGTTTTTCAGTTAAGTTAAATAAAATTGTGTAAGACAAATTTTATTTTTAACTTATTAAAAACCTACCAAAGGAGGTTGGAAGTGGGACCCACACCCACTTAACCTCCCTTGGGAGGATTAAGTGTGGTGGGGCCCACACGAACCCCTTTTTCTTTTCAAATTCCCTAACCCATCTAAACCCCCTCTTAATTATGTAACTCTTCCTTATTTTAATAACTTGAGTTACTTAATTAATTTAAGGGAGTTAAACCCCCTTTTTGAATTTCAAAACTTTGAAATTCTTTTGAGTTATGTGTTAATAAAATAAGATGTAATCTTATTTGATTAAGGGTTGTTTGTTTATTCCCTTGAGAGCTTTTTGAGAGCTCCTCTTCATCTTCAAGCTCTGACGAAGAACGAAGAACGCTCAAACTCCGACGAAGAACGACGCCTCTCTTCTTCGTCCTCGGTGTCAACAAGAGGGAACACCGCTTCCTTCTCAGACCTTCTTCGTCGGCAAACGAAGATCCGCCAACGACGTGTCTCTTCGGGCATAACTCTTCGTCAACGGATTTGACGAATGACGACCGCGACACCCGACCTCCGCGACGCCGTCTTCCGCGGAGTGTAACCGAATCTTCGAATCTTAAACCCAAGGTAGGGGTTATTGATTTCATTTTGGTTTCCTTATTCCTTTTCTTGATCAGCAAGTATAACGTGTGGCTTAATTTATTTAAGTTGCGTTATTATTTCTTAACGTGAGGGGGGCCGGACCGCACGAACACGGCCGAACCCCCCCCCTCCATCGTTGTTGTTTAATTCTTGCGGTGGAAGCAAGTAGCGTGGTGCCGTCGCACCACGCGGATGATCGTGCTTATATTTTACGCAACGCCGTCGCGCTTCGCCGAGGAGAATCTTCAAGAACGCGACGCCGTCGCGCCGCGTTGGAAGGAATCATGGCACGGCGAAAGGGGCGCGGTGCCGTCGCACCGCGCCGAATGACGAACGCCGCGGCCGGTTCCGGGCCGCAGCGGGACGAGGAGACCGCGGCCGGTTCCGGGCCGCGGCGAGACGAGAAGACCGCGGCCGGTTCCGGGCCGCGGCGGAAGAAAAGACCGGCGGCCGGGCCGCCGGCGTCGGAAGCCGAAGAGGGGACCAGATTTTTCCGGTCCCGTTGGAGAAAACCGGCCGGCCAGCTGGCCGGCCGGATGCCAATAAACCGGGGGAATTAATCCCCCAGCCACTTCATGAAACCCCCTCTTAAAGAGGGGGCGGTTTTCTTGTGGGGGGCAAAGCCCCCCGTTTCTGCCAATCAAGCCCCCCACCATGTGGTGGGGGCGGTTCTTTGAAGAGAGGGAGGGGGGGGCAGCCGGCCCCCCCCCGGTTCGTTCCAGCAAGCCCCCCCTCAAGCGGGGGGGAGTTTTTAATTAAAACGGCGCGGCATAGCCGCGCCGCCAGAAGAAACCGCGGGGGCAATCAAGCCCCCCGCCAGCCACCCACGTGCGGCCTCCCCGCTGGCGACCGCCGCCGCCACCGCGGCCCGCCGCCGCCGCCGCCGCGGCCCGCCGCCGCCGCCGCCCGCCGCCGCCGCCGCCCGCCGCCGCCGTCCGCCGCCGCCGCCCTCCGCCGCCGCCGTCCGCCGCCGCCGCCCGCCGCCGCCGCCGTCCGCCGCCGCCGTCCGCCGCCGCCGGCCGCCGCGCCGCCCAGGGGGGGTCGGGCCGGGTCGGCCCGGACCCGGACCCCCCCGTTTCGAACCTGATTTGGTTTTTGGCTCATAACATGAGCCTCGGACCTCCGAACGACGAACCGTCTGCGGAAACGCGATCCTTGGATCGAGACGGTCGTTTCGGTATATCGCACTCAAGGTTTCGGATTACTTTGAGTTCGGCCGGGTTGGTTCGTTCACGAAACCAACCGGGCCTTCGGAGCGGAAACGCTCATATCTTGAGCCACGAACGTCCGATTGACGCGCCGTCAGTCGCGTTGCGTTTCTCTTAATGAGACGGATCTTTTGGCATACTCCGCCCGAGGTTTGGACGCAGGTGGAGTATGGTCGGGTTGGTTTTTCCTTAAAAACCAACCGGGCCCCGGAGACGAAAATGCCAATAACTCACAGACCGGGCGTCCGATTGACGCGCCGTCTGTTTCGTTGACTTCCTCTTGATGAGACGGAACTTTTGACATACTCCGCCCGAGTTTTGGATACAGTCGGAGTATGGCCGGGTTGGATTGTACCCGAAATCCAACCGGGCCCCTAGAACGGGAAAGCTGATATCTTTCAGACAGGACGTCCGTTTGACGAACCGTCAGCGGCGTTGGTGGTTACGTTTAGTAACGGTCCCGATGAGTATACCCTATGGGAGTTCGGGGTACAGTTGAGATACGGCCGGGATTGGTTTCGCTCTCGAAACCAACCGGGCCCCTGGAACGAAAAGGCTAATAACTCACAGACCGGGCGTCCGATCGACGCGCCGTCTGTTGCGTTGAGACCCCTGTGACGAGACGGACTTTTGAGATACTTCTTTGCGGACTTTGTGATACTTGGAGTATCGGCCAGTGGCTCGTGGAGCGGACCCTCCCGGAGACGAGCGTGCAGAGTACGGAGACCGTGTAGCCGGCTGAGACCTGACGACTGCTTGACCGACTCGACTTTGAGTGAGTCGACTAGCCCAGTGGACGGAGCGCCCGGTACTTGGCGGCAGACCCACGGCGGACGGAGCGCCTGGTAGTTGGCAGCAGACCCGCGGTACTCGACAGGAGGAGTAACTCAGTAGGCTATCTGGGTAGCGCCCGGTATTTGGCGACAGACCCTCAGCGGACGGAGCGCCAGGTAGTTGGCCACAAACCCGCAGTACTCGACAGGAGGAGTACTTCAGCAGTCCTAGGTTAGTGAGCGGCAGCCTCAGAGTCGTGACAGGACCACTGTACACTCTAGAGACGGAGCTCTTCAGCAGTTACGGTTTCGATAATAAAAATCCTGGTTTGAGCTGAGACTTTTGACCTTGTGTTTACTTCATGATTGAGATGGGTCACTTGCTAACTTTGGTATATGTATGGGCATATACCCGGGTAGTGGTTATCCGTCGTTTTGACAATCCTTGTGTTTCCTCATGATTGAGATGGGTTACTTGATAACTTAGGTATATGTATGGGCATATACCTAAGTAGAGTTTATCTGTTGAGATCTTCTTGTGTTTATCCTTGTTGGTTTTAGTGAGACCTTGAGGGTCTCGGGGTCCCTACAGAGTATCGTTATACTCACCCCTGCACGGGCTATGCCCGCACCTCGTTGTGTTGGTTGCAGACGACGGCCAGTACTGGCAGAGGCCGAGTGTTCGAGGACTGGACGGTACCTGGAGGTGGACTATACGATGAGGCGGTACCCAGAGGCAGACCACTGGGCGGGACATACTCGGAGCAGACGGCGGGACCCGAGGAGCAGAGGAGCTATCTGTACCCACCCTTCAGGTGGGATTTCCAGTGGACATCTCAGCGTAGCAGCTTTACTTTTCAGTCGCTGTTTTTCCTTTCGAGTTGTACTTTACAGTTGGGCTTGTATTTCCGGCCCCTTTTTACTCTTCAGCTCTTCTTTTTGTACTTAGTGTTTTACTTCCGCTTGTACTCTGTGGTGCTTGTTTTCTTTTATAAAGGCAATGCCTTCCCAGTTATCGGGATTTTATGCCTTTGGTGCTAGTCGCCAGCCCCTGGCCTATGGAAGGCGGGCTTGGGGTAGTCACGGCACGGGCCCCGAGGACGGGTCGTGACAGGTCCGCTCCTCGAGTTAAAGGGGTTGATACATAAACAATCATGAAGACCAAAGATGATGTATCCCAACATTCCATCCCACTTCATAGGGGAAAAACCAATCATAATGTGTCCAATATACAGAGAATAAGATGACCAAGTCATTTCCCAAAAAGTACACAACGTGTAGGTAAAAGGTACACGCCGTGTTATCAGACACCAGGTACTGCCCGTGTAAACAACCCATGTCATGGGGCTATTCATGTAAATAAGTACACAGTGTGTGGTATAGTGACATGCCGTGTACAAACCTCTGGGGTCAGGTCCATGTGTGCTGTCCATGCCTGGCTGTGTGGTGGAGTACATGCTTGTGTACTCCACCCCGTGTCCGGGTATTCCCGGAATACATGCCGAGTCATCACAAAGCCGCTTTTTCCATGATGAAGTAATTACATGACATTCCTCTTGGCCGTGTAGTTCTTCCCATGTCTATGTATCTTTTGGATTACACGCCAAGCCTCGTGAAGACACTTCTACCTTTCTATGATGTGAATACGCACCATGTTACTTGGCCTTGTATTTTTGTCTGTGTCCGTGTATTTTCCATGAATACACGCCATGTCCATCAAAGCCTCCTCTGAAAAATAGTGTGGAATGTACACACCGTGTGTATTGAGTCACATGTCGTGTGTTAATTTTCTAATTTCCGAAATGGAAGCCACGGTACGCTTTTACTACACGACGTCTGCTTCTGGAGGACACACCGTGTATTCTGGAATTTTCCAGAAATGACACCTCTAGCTAGCACGCCTCCTGAGGTGTCTTTTCTTCATTCCGATGATCCGATTTCTATGAAACTTCCACTTCTAAGTCTCCCTAACGCTCTGAGGCCATTTATGATGTTTTCGGGCCTACTATTAGCTCCTAAAACATAACATGATTCACCGCTCAAGAACAGTTGATGGACTCCACTTATTCACAAGAACGACAGAGGAATCAGACTGTGTTAGTTCGGTCCGGTACCTTCCGCATTAGTCTGATAACAATTTTTTTAAGAGGAATGAAAACATGGAATGAAAACCAATATTTATCAATCCAAAACACACCCGTACCTCGATAAACGATGTCGTTTTCCGGCGTCACGAAAGATGGCGTCGTAGGGTGAGGTTTTGAAGACGGCGTTGGCATGAGTCTAAGGAGGGGAGGACGTATCACACTAGCTGCGGAGAGAAGAAGGAAACTCATGTCGTCTCTCCTTGTGGTGAAGAAATTCTTCGTTGAAGAGGTGACGTTCTTCACGGGAGGATGAAGTTCTTCAAATAAAGCTAGAGTTCTCCCAAATCTCCTCACACAAAAATTCCAACCCAAAAATAAAATAAGCTACACCTTATTTTATTTTCCTTTTCCATGCATTTCAAAAACTTAAAATTCAAACACATAGTTAAATTAATTGAAGAGTTTTAATCAATTAATTTAGCATGTGTTGTAATGAGTTAAAGTGGGAGAGGAGGAGTTACGTAATTAAGTTCAAGGGGTTTTCCAACATTAAACACAAGAAGTTTAATGTGGGGTTTTAGGGGGTTTTAGGGAATGTGAAGGGTTGGGGCTCATGCCATCCCAACCCCACATTTATACTTACATGGGTAGTTAGGATGCTAGTGGTTCCCACCCTAACTCCCCCATGTAGGATAAAACCACCTTAGTTAGAAATAAAATTGTACCACAATTTTATTCACTTTTTATTTAAACCACCTTTTTTAAACAACTCCTCCCAAGAAAACGCATCTTCGGTAAAGGTCCTCCTAAGAAATTACCGGTGCTATGAACTCATTGGTGCCCTCAGATTTTAATTATGAGCACCGGTTCAAAAGATAGAAAAACCTGCTCATTCGTTCACTGAATGTACCCGAGAAAAACATTGAAAATTGATTCCGGGAACACCAGGCCTTGGAATCAGGTGCCGTCCGAAATTACGTACTTGTAAAATCACAAAGAATTTAAGATAAACTTTTACTTGAAATTTACGGGTCTTTAAATTACTCCCACCTCTGGGATTTACGTCCCCATAAAGCTACATAATAAACAAGGGAAACAAATGAGGATACTGTGCACGCATCTGAGCCTCAATCTCCCTTATGATCTCCTGAAGGGTCCCGTGCGGCCACCTGATGCGCACTAGAGGAATCGACCGTCCATGTAGGACCCACTTCTGTCGATCCGTGATCTCCACCAGGACCTCCATAAATGTCTCCCCATCATCGATGTCCATCTCTCCATGGTCGATGATATGCATCAGGTCATGCACGTATCTCCTCAGCCGAGATATGGGGAAGACATCGTGCACCCAGTGCAATTGAGGTGGAAGAGCCAGGAAATAAGCCACCTTTACTATCCTGCAGAGAACCTGGAATTCTTCAATGAAGAATGGAGATAACTTGCCACCCCGGCCAAATCTTCATAATCCACGTCGAGGTGAAACCCATAAGAAAACATGGTCGCCATCCTCGAACTCCAGTGGTCTCCACCTCCTATCAGCATAGGACTTCTGTCGGCTCTGTTTAGTCCTCATCCTCTCCTGGATGATCTGCACCTACGCTGTCATAGCCTAGACCATCTCTGGTCCTACGAGTGCTAACTCCCCAGGATCTGTCCAGCATAGAGGTGATCTGCAAGGTCGGTCGTACAATGCCTTGTATGGTGCCATCCCGATGGTGGAGTTGTAGATGTTTTTGTATAAAAACTCTACCAAGGGTAGGTGATCCTCCTAGCTACGACCAAAGTCAAGGACACATGCACGAAGCATGTCCTCGTGTGTCTGAATAGTCCTCTCTGTCTGGCCTTCGGTCTGATGGTGAAAGGCGGTGCTCAGACGTAGCTGCGTCCCAAATGCCTCCTGCAGCCCCTTCCAAAGCTCGGACGTCAAGAGAGCATCTCAATCGGAGACGATAGATGATGGAACACCATTAATCCATTAAATCTCCTGAATTTATAGGCATCCCATGATCTCTAATGATCCCTTCTCTCTGATAGGTAAGAAGTGGTCCGGCTTGGTGAGTCGGTCCATGATCACCCAGATGGAGTAGTGTCCTCTGGAAGTATGTGGAAGTCTCGGCACAAAATCCATAGATATGTTGTCCCTCTTCCACTCTGGGTCCTCTAAGGGTTGTACCAAGCCTACTGGTACCTGGTGCTCCACCTTCACCTGCTGGCTGGTGAGGCATCATGAAATGAACTCTGCCACAACCTTCTTCAAACCCAGCCACCAGTGCTGTCGTCTGAGATCCGGGTACATCTTCGCTACACCGGGATGTACCGCCAATGGGAAGTGTAAAACTCCCTCAGAACCTCCTCTTATAATGAAACTAGTACCATGGTACATACCCTGAAGAGGATGACGTGCTCCCCGCCTTCAGAAAAACCATCAGGTGCCTATCCTGTGGAAATTTGAGCACGTTGCATCTTATAGTCAACGTCCCCAAGCAGTGCCTCTCTGACCCACTGAAGAACTGTAGGAGTGACTGTGAGGGACTATAGGAAGGCTTCCACATCTCTAACCATGAAGGATATCTGGAATTCGGCTAACTTATTTTTCACCTCTCCAAGTAACTGAAGGCCCGAACTCCTGCTGAGAGTATCAGCTACTACGTTCCCCCTTCCAGGAGTATAGACTATCTCAAAGTCATGGTCATGGAGGAACTTGAGCCATCACCATTGTCTCAGGTTTAGGTACTTCTGTGAGAAGATGTACCTGATGCTCTGGTGGTCAGAGTAGACTATAATGTGCTCGCCCATCCGATAGTGCTGGCACATCTTCAAATTGAAGACCACTGCTACTAACTCCAGGTCATGGGTAGCATTGTTCTGCTCGTGCTGCCTCAACTTTCAGGAACCATAAGTGATCACTACCCGCTCCTACATCAGGACACACCCATGTCTGGTCCTTGATGCATCACAGAAAACTACATACCCTACGCCTTCCTCCAGTAGCCTCAAGATGGGTTCCCTAGTCAATATCTGTCTCAGCTCATAGTGACCATATCGACACCTGAAGGTCGTCTTCTGCAAATCCTCATCTCAAACGCTGAGCTGATGATAGCCTGACCTTAGGTCTATCTTCAAGATCCATCGTGCTCCCTTGAGCTGATCAAAGAGGTCATCAATCCCTGGAAGTGGATACGTGTTCTTCACAGTCACCTGGTTTAGGTGACGGTAGTCGATACAAAGTCGCAGGCTCCCGTCCGCCTTCTTGGTGAACAAAATCGGGGAAGCCCAGGGTGAAACACGGGGTTTGATGAATCCATTTCCCTACAAGTCCTCCAGCTGTACCTGTAGCTCTCGAAGCTCAGCGGGAGGCATCCGATATGATGGAGAAGATATCAGGGTTGTCCCGGGGTATAGGTCATTATAGAAGTCTACCTCTCTGCGAGGAGGTAGTCCTGGAACGTCGTTAGGAAAAACATCCGCATACTAATCCACCACAACAAGAAAACTCGGACTCCGCACATCAACTGCTCCTAGAATGAGACTAGCCAACTGATGGGTGATAGGCTGTCCCCTCCTCTGTGTGAGTCCATCCTGCACTGTAAAGGCTCCCTTCTCACCGGTGAAGGTGAACCTACTTCTATCCGTGCAGACATAGATCACCTTACTACAAATACAGTTGATATGAGCATGGACCGTAGATAACCAATCCATGCCCAAGATGACGTCATAAGGCCTCGACACCTCTACAAGAAGATCCCAGCTGAAGATCTCACCTCCTAGAGTAAGATCACTCTGCCGACACCAGTGTGTAATCATCGAGTCTGCTCCCGTAGGAGTCTCTAGCCGTAAGGATCAAGCCAACGACTCCATCCGAATCTCAGAGATCTGAAAAAGGGCAGCAGTAATAAAATAATGACTCACTCCTGTGTCTATAATAACTACAACAAGGGTGGAGTAGACACAGATAATACCTCGAATCATTTCAGGTGCGCCGTGGTCGTAAGCCTCCACTGCCTGAAGCTGAGCCTGCCTCTATTCGCCAGCTCCCTGTGGTCGGGGTGGACTCCTAGTGGTGGTGGTGGTAGAGCCTCGAAGCGTCTTCCACCACCTGCTACTTGGCCATCTCCTCTACCTCATCCGCCTACTCCCTACGGACCGCCATGGTTGAACCTCTGCCTCTTTATGGGTAGTCCCTCAACCGTCTGCTGCTCCTCTGCATGGCAGGTCGGGTAGTCACGAGCCATGTGGCCCTGCCCGCCGCATGCATAGCACTGTTTTCCTCTCGTATGACTGGCTCTGCTACGTGTGCCCCACACATCCGAACCAGTATCCTGAGGTCTCCCTCCTGATGGCCTAGTCCGCTTGGACCTCTGCGACATCTGTCTACTGCCGGCTGCAGAATACTCCACTACGTGTCACCCTACGGTAGGCCTCGCTGCTGTTGTAGGCTCAGTAAGAAAGCTCTCCACAAGAAGGGCTCGCTCCAGTACTCCTCCCCGCGTCGGAATGCTGAGGGAGATCATCAAATCCCTGATCTCATGCCTCAGTCCCTGCTCGAATGTCTGGGCTTGAAAAAATGGGTCTCGTACCATGTCCGTGGAATAGCGTGAGAGATCAGTAAATCTCACCGAGTACTGGGCTACTATCATGTTTCCCTGCCGCAGCTGTAGTAACTCCTGGATGCGCACCGCACAGAGGGTGGATGAAACAAACTCTGAGCGGAAGAGTCTCTTGAAGTCCGTCCAAAGTAGAGATACCTCGTCGTGCACGTAGAGAATCAGGCTCCACTATCTACCTACTGCTGCATGCAGGAGACTAGCTGTAAGGATCACCATGAGATTAGCTGGTGTCCCTACTAATCAAAAGACTAAAACGATAGCCTCAAGCCAATCCTCGACTGCCTGAGGGTCCGCCTCTCTGTGGAACCTGGGAGGCCTCTATCACTGAAACTTGTGCAGGGCACTCAGGCAGCGTGCGCTCTCAGCTGCTAGGGCCGGTGGCATCAGTGGATCGACGGGTAGAGTTACCGCCGGTGCCTCCGCGGTAATGGGTCCCTGCACCGAGGCCTCGTCGCTCGGTGGGCTGCCATCTCTCACAAATCTTGGAACCCTAGTTGGCTACCGTCGTGGGAACATCCTGAAAGAAACAGGTGAGCAATGGTAAATACAGTATACCAGGTGAGATGTCACAAAGTAATCACAAAAAAAACTTTTAAAACACACATGCAATCAATGTTTTCGTGCACTGAGTCGAAAATCATAAGTCAGGGACCTTATGTATGGACACGTCGGATGCCACACCAACACTGGACTCCCTGGACTGATAACCACACTCAATACCCTAAACACTATTGCTTCACATAGAAGAAATTTTCAGAGTCCTAAGTTCTATGGTAGAACCGACTCCTCTGATACCAATTTGTCACGACCCGTCCTTGGTGCCCGTGCCGTGACTACCCCAATCCCACCTTCCATAGGCCAGAGGCTGGAGACTAGAACCAAATGTGTAAATCCTGATAAAAATGGAAGTCATTTCCATTATATAATTAAACAACACAACAGAGAACACAAGCTAAAGTAAAAACTAAGTAAACTGAGTACAAAAGTAAGTGATGAAAAGTAAATGGGCATGAATACAAACCCAACTGAAAGTATAGTACAACTGAAAGGAAAGTACAACAGTAGTAAAGTAAATCAGCAACCACCAAGTCATCCTCCGGCTATCCCACCTGAAGGGTGGGTACATATGGTCTCCTCAGCTCCTCAGGTCCGGTCGTCCACTCCGCGTACATCCTGCCTGATAGTCCACCACCAGACACCGTCCCACTCCACAAGCCTCAACCACGATCAGCGCTGTCCATTATCTGCAACCAACACAATGTAGTGAGGGCATATCCCGTGCAGGGGTGAGTATACGATACTCAGTAGGGACCCCGAGACCCCCGAAGGTCTCCCAGAATCCATAAAGGACAAACCACAAAGGAAAGATACAAACAAGAAGTATCAACCAACTCCACTTAGGTATATGCCCACACATATACCTAAGTCATCAATTCCCGTTCAGCTCCAACTCACGAGCCCAAGTACCACCCAGTCCACACAGGAAACCACAACCCCGTCCACATAGGAAAGCAAGTCAATCATATAGATGATACTGATTGAAAAGCACGACACAACTCACACAGGTATACTACTCATGAAGAGAGGTGTAGATGATAGATGAAACCTCTGAATCATCTCCCCTATAGATCCCACATAGCATCTAATTACAAAAGTCATCGCTGCCAAACCCACATAGGATCCTAGTACAGTAATCATTGCTGCAAAACCCACAGAGGATCCAAGTACCGTCGTCATCACTGCTGAACCCACAGAGGATCCAAGTACATTCGTCATCACATCCGAACCCATGTAGGATCCAAGTATAGTTTTCATCGTCGTCGCAGCCGCAGCCAGCTCTAGGGTTCCGACACACAGCTTACTCGATTCTGGGAGGGTCTGCTTCTCGAGTTAAAGGGGTGGATACATCAACCGTCACGAAGACCAGAGATGATGTATCCTAAAATTCTGTCCCACGTCATATGGGAAAAACCAAGTAGAACGTGTCCAAGATACAGAGAATAAGATGACCAAGTCATTTACCAAAAAGTACATGGCGTGTAGGTAAAAGGTACACGCCGTGCTATCAGACACCATGTACTGCCTATGTAAACGGCCCGTGTCATGGGCCTGGTCGTGTAAATAAGTAAGTACATGACATGTGGTATGGTTACATGTCATGTCCAAAGCTCTTGGGTCAGGTCCATGTGCGCTAGCCATGCATGGCCGTCTGGTGGAGTACATGCTCATGTACTCCACCCCGTGTCCGTGTATTCTCGGAATACATGCCGAGTCATCACGATGCCACTTTTGCAATGGTGAAGAAAGTACATGTCATGCCACTTGGCCGTGTAGTTCTGACCATGTCTGTGTATCTCCCGGATTACACGTCGATCCTCGCAAAGCCACTTCTTCCTTTCTATGAAGTGAAAACACGCCGTGTTACTTGGTCGTGTACTGCTATCCGTGTCCGTGTATTTTCTCTGAATACACGCCATGTCCATCGAAGCCTCCTATGACAAACAGTGTGGAAAGTGCATGCCTTGTGTATAGAGTCACATGTAGTGTGTTACTTTTATAACGTCCGAATCAGAAGCCACAACACGCTTTTACTACACGACATGTGCTTCTGGAGGACATGCAGTGTATTCTGGAATTTTCCAGAAATGAAGCCTCTGCCCTGCACGCCTCCCGAGGCATCCGTTCTTCATTTCGATGATCCTATTTCTACGAAACATAGGCTTCTATGTCGCCCCGATGCTTTGAGGCTTTTTAGGATGTTTTCGGGCCTCCAATCGGCTCTGAAAACATAACTTGATTCACCGCTCAAGAACAGTTGAAGGACTCCTCTTATTCACAAGAACGATAGAAGAATCAGACTGTGTTAGTTTGGTCTGGTCCCTGCCACATTAGTCCGATAACAATTGGTTTAAGAGGAACAAAAAAATTGAAGGAAAACCAATATTTATCAATCCAAAATTCACCCCTACATCGATAAACGTTTTTGTTTTCTAGCGTCGTGAAAGATAGCGTCGTGGGGTGAGGTTTCGATGACGGTGTTGGCATGAGTCCAAGGAGGGGACGGCGTCTCACACTAGCTGTGAATAGAATATGGAAAGGCACGTCGCCTCTCCTTGTGGTGATGACATTATTCGTCAAAGAGGTGACGTTCTTCGCGAGAGGACGAAGTTCTTCAAATAAATCTACAGTTCTCCCAAATCTACTCACACAACAATTCCAACCCAAAAATAAAATAAGGTAGACCTTATTTTATTTTTATTTACTTGCATTTCAAAAACATAAAATTCAAACAATTAGTTAAATTAATTGAAGAGTTTTAATCAATTAATTTAGCATGTGTTGGAATGAATTAAGGTGGTAGAGGAGGAGTTACTTAATTAAGTTCAAGGGGTTTTCCAACATTAAACAAAAGGATTTTAATGGGGGGTTTTAGGGGGTTTAAAGGAATGTGAAGGGTTGGGGCTCATGCGGGCCCCACCTCACATTTATCCTTACATTGTTGTTAAGATTCTAGTGGTTCCCACCCAAACTCCCCGATGTAGGATAAAACAACCTTAGTTAGAAATAAAACTGTACCACAATTTTATTCACTTTTTTTAAACCACCCTTTTTTTAACAAATCCACCCAAGCAAACGCATCTTCGGTAAAGGTCCACCTAAGAAATTACCGGTGATGTGAACTCATCGGTGCCCTCCGATTTTAATTCCGAGCACCAGTTCAAAATATTGAAAAACCCGCTCGTTCGTTCACTGAACGTACCCGAGCTAAACTTCAAAAATTGATTTTGGGCACACCGGGCCTCAGAATTAGGTACCCTCAGAAACTGCGTACTCTTAAAATCCCAAATAATTTAAGAAAAAAATTTCCTTGAAATTTACGGGTATTTACAGAATCATGGAATTAAAATATATTGGTTCAATAGATAAAGGTATATGATAATGATATGTAATGGTCCAAGAACGTTTGCATTTACAAAAACACAATAATGTATGGGTTTTTTCAAAGGAAATGTGTTATCATGGGGCCTGGTTTTAAGATGAATGTTGAAGATAGATAAGGAATGAAATATTATGATATGATATTTATGGTTCATTATATTTTTTATAAAGGTTTTTTATTAACAATTTTCTTCAGCAACTCGATTAAATAATTTATAAAGATGTTTTAGAATTAGGGGGATTTTTGAGATGAATTGAACCTAAAGTGATAATGTTTAAAAGAATATTTTAATATGTTATATAAAAAATTAAAATAATTTCAAATATTTTTGGAATAATATTTCATGATTTAGAATGAAACATAATAAGTCATATACATACTAAAAAAATCATGAGCTCCTTGGACATGACATGGTTTTAAAGTGTGTTATGATGATTTTCACCCATTTTTAACATGATGAGAGGAACATTTTATGACGCAATTGATGATAAAAAAGATATATCTTCTTGATCAATATACAAAAAGAAAACATTGGTGGTGAGATTTCATTGTTTTTGAATAATTGTTTTACCAAAGTGTTTTGATTTGATTGAAATGATAAAAGAAAAATCAACAAGGTTAGATGTTTTGGATTTTCAATGATCACAATAATATATTGGGGTTATATTAAAAGAATCAGGGTGAATTCCTTGTTTGGATTTACTAAATTTTAAATGATATATATTTTTTAAAATTATATAACAAACAATACATGGTTTTTATTCAATATTTTACTGAATGAATAATTAATCATGGTCAATAAAAAATAAATATATATATATCTAGAGGTTATTTATATTGTCGATATTTATCTATTATTTGAAAATAGGTAGATAATGATGATTAATTAGGGGTTTGAATCAGACTATTTAGATGTCTCTAACCACCCTTTTGGGTTATCATACATTATATTATAATATATAATCTTGAATGAAATTTATCCTAGAAATTTATTATGGGGAATTCAGTTTGATAATATTCTATATATATATATATATTATATGATAGGGAATTGGTTATAATAAATTATGAGGGATCATGTTTAATGAGATATTGTAAAAAAATAATTTCAATATATATATTATCATTATTTATAGAGAATAACTAATTCATTGAAAAAAAAATTAGAAAATGAGTGATTTTATTAAATATGGTCCCTGAGAGAGGAAAATAGAATATTAAGGATGAGTGAATGTTCATAAATAAACAAAATTAATTATAGAAGATCATACATAATCTATCTATTTGTAGTTTATGATAGGGTTATGTAATCCCTACCCCAGTAACTCGTATTGGGTTTCTTCCTTATTACATTTGTATACGATATACGCGATCAAACCCTATGGGATTTAATATTATAGTTGTCTAGTTAAGATATATATATATATATATATATATGATTCACATGTTACATTTTTAACACAAATTATATCATAATGTTTTTCATCAATAGAATTATTCCCTCTTTAATAAAAAATAATATTTATTATAGTACACTTGTTATATTGTTGTAAAAATAATAAAATAAGGGTGAAATAAGATGCTCAGTAAGGGTTACATATAGACAATGATATCATGAATCAATTAGAATAATCAATATTGAAGGATAAATATCTAATCACACATGTCATTAACATAATTTTACCATCATAACTATTCTTGGAATAGTGAATATGGAATGGTAAGTAACATTAAATACATTTAGTTTAATCAATAAATCAAAATTAAAATGCGTAAAGAGATAATATCATTAGAAAAATCTAAGCGTTAATAAGATAATGAATAATCAATAAGGTAAGGTAAATAATTGAAAACACATTCCATTTAAATAATGAAAAATAATGAAATTCATCGATAGATAATATCTTTTTGAGAATATCATGTATAATAATAATTGAATTTCTATTGAATTAAATGCTTTATTATTTTATTTCATGTCTAGAGAAAATTATTAATCCACCATTAAGACCTTTTATAATTTGAATTAAAACAACAATGTGCAATATCAATAGGTTTTTCCAAATAACATATAACTACTAAGTACAAACTCATCTGGTTTGGATAAATGATTTTTCTCATGAGACCTACCAATGAATTTATGGGATATATATAACCATAACCACATGTGTCTTTAACCCCATATAATTCTTCACATATCAGGTATTCTATTTAATTCATGAACAATGTGCCTTATAATAAATTATTTGTGTTGAAGAAATATTATCCATTATCAATATTTCCCCAATCAATCAAAAAATCAATGAAATAATTTTATTTATAAATGTTCTTGATCTAAAAAATAATCATATCCATGAAAAATAACTATGATATTTCTTAGGAGTGTAATATCATGTGATCATATAAAACTAAATAAATAATGGATATATTTATGACATCAAAAATTAATCACCGAAGTGAATTTAAATACTATCATTGGTAAAAATGAAAAATAAATTCATAAAAACAATAAGGATGTCATTAATAAGACATTTATTCATTTTATTATGAATACGGGGTTATTTCCATGGATGAATTAAAATACAATAAAAATACCTTTTGGATAATTCTTGGGGAAATTTTCATTTTAATTTGAAAAATCACATTTTAAAACTATAATCAAAGAGAATTTTGAATATAAAATTATGTAAATTTTTTTTGAAACTTATTATGGACTAATTAAAAAATTTTAGGTTTATTTATTGAAGGAAATTATAATTATTCTATACACATTTAAATAATTATTCCATTCATTTTTTCAAAAAAAGACAAAAATTTGTTGTATTGATAATGATATTAAGATTAACATAAATTTTATTTATGTAAAATAGATAAAATTACTTTAATAAATAATTTGGTAAATGTTAAAAACTTTTTTGGAAATGTTTTTAGAAAATAAAATTTATAATAAAATGGATTTCTAATTAAATAAGGAAATGAAGTTGGATTTTGACAAAAAAAAATCAATTATTTTAAGTACCATAGAGTCAAAAAATGGTAAAATTGCATTAAAATGTTCACAATTAATACATAGAGAGGAAAATGAAGGTGTTTTATTAGTAATATTTGAAATAATTTCCTTTTACAAAAGTTCAATAATACAATATATGGATTACAATGTGACTATGATTTAAAATCTTACAATGATCATAATTTTGAGGTCAGAATTAGTCAATTAATCGATTATGTGCATCAAATATAAATACAAATAAATTAGGTGGATATATAAAATATGATAATCAATAGCCATTACACACATATTCATAAAATTTAAAATACATTAAAGCAATAATATAACCAAATAAAAATAAATTGAGGTATGGAATTCTTTACCACTTAGTAAGATTATTTAAGAATAATAATAAATTAATTAATTAAAATTAAAATATAAAATAACATTATGAATGAATTATTCAGGATATTACATGTCAATGGTTTAGTATAAAAATAATATGAATTAAATTTGTGAATGACTTTATAATATGCATCAATTAAATGAAATTGGGATGATGTCCTTAACCTCATAGTACCTTTTGGTTTAATTTTCATTAACCTCTTGTATAGTGGTTTCAAACATGTTGTTAAAATATAATAGAAACAAATTAATATATATTGTATAATATATTATTCATATATAACATTGTATCATCCATTCATTAATAATCATTACTAATCTTCATTTCTTCAAGTATTAACCAGATAGTTTTCTCATGTATGTTTTGTCATGAATGATATACTTCATACACATATTACATAGTTCCATCCTATAAAAAATAAATATCATGAAATAATAATCATATTTACTTATAAATTTTACATTTAATACAAATAATGAATTATGGTATTGAAGAAATAAGGTATGTTTCAATCATAGAGACGGTAACCCATGCATATGCTTGAGTAACATTTCAATTGTTTAATTATCATTTCAAAAAGGTGGTAGGTAATATTTTATCTATACATAATGATTATAATATGATAATTATTGTGTTATATTTTCACAAATCTGTATATATGACATCCATGTTTTGTGGTGATGAAATGTGCATGATATCACTTCATGAAGGCGGAAGTCCACACATACATAAACAATGTTATCATGATTATGTGAGTAAAAAGATAAGAATAAAAATGATATATTATCATCAAAATTGATATATATATATATATAATTAATAAATCAATAATGTAATTTATATAAATAATATTCATTAACTTTATTTTTATTATAATATATATATGGAATCAGTTAAAGGAAAATCACATCGATTCATGAGGCGGTAGTCCAAGGTACATAGGTTTGATGTTATTGTATCCCCTACAGAATGGAGAAACTGTTATATATGATATAATGAATAAATATGTATAATTTTGTTTAAAATACCATATATAATCTTTAAATACATCGTAATACTCATCCCTGGAGGTGGTAATGTAAAAACACATGACATCTGTTTGTGAGGCGGTAGTCCTCCATGCACATAAATGATGATTTCATAACCCATTTTATAGAAGTGGAGATGGTGTATGGTAATATGCTGAATGTAAAGAAATATTTTAATATTTTAAATAATTATTTTATTATATCATAATTTATTAAATATAACTTATGTTGGTGGAGGAAGAAAAAAATTATCATTAAAGAACAATACCAATTCTCAGGGTAACATCAAGGTTTTGAACCAAAATCATTCTTATGTTTAATTTATAAAAAAACCCATATTATTGGATTCACTTATTGATTTTGGGGAGTCCTTTTGGTATTTATTGGGAAAAAATATATGTGTTTGATGTTGGGAATAAGATAGTAGAGTGGTGGCCTTTAATAAGTTAGGTGAGTTGAACATTAGTAATTTTTGAGATGAAATAAATTTGAACACATTTTTTTAAAACTAAAAGGGTCTAAAATAGGGTATTATGAAGTCTCGAAAAATATAGGGTCTAAATATTTATATAAAAAAAAGTATACAAGTTTTTTTTTAAATTTAACCCTTATTTATTTAGTTTAACCCCACTATAAATCATTTTTTCCTTAACCATGATAAATAATTTATAGTGTTTTAACAATTTTTTTAAATAAAAATTTAATTAATAATTATTATAAAATATTAATTATACATATTCCAAATATTTAATCCATTTTACAATGTTCAATTCATAGGTGTGTAAAATTTTAATTAAAATAAATGCTGCAAATGAGACACGAATAATTGTTCTCGAAGAGAAAATGTTCAAAATTATACAATGTTTTTATATAAAAATTTAATTATATAATCACAAAAACACCTAAATTGGATTAATATTAATATAAAAAGTCAATTTATACCTTAAAATAAATTTATAATAAAATTTATAATTATTCATAATTTAAACGAAAAGGCAGTTTTCAATGATGATTTTTAATTTTTCATTATTCATGTAGAAATAAAAAAAATCCAAAAAATACCAATAAATGATCCTATATTAATTGTTATATTTTAATTTAATAGTTGAATTTAATTTTTACTATTTTATTTTCTATAGGTGTAAATGAAAATTTTAAAATATTCTTGCATAGTGAGACTAAACTATCTTATAGAAAAAATACTATTTTTCTGAAAACATTTATTTTATTAATAAATGAATCCCATTATATTTATTATAAATAGAGAAAATAATTATTTTAACAATTTAGTTAGTATTATTCATACCCACGGATCTAACAACAATGTTATAATGGTATACAATTTTATGGTTTATTTTAGACTAATGAATTATTATTTCTTAGGTAATCAAAATGATTAAATTTAAAGAAATTTATTTAATGGAATGGTTAAGTATGGTGTTTCGTGTAACATAGGATACTGAATAAATTGTTGTTCTTTTAGAATTTCAGTGTACTAAATTTACCCAACCTAAAATAAATCACACTCTATCAATTTAATCGACATATTGGTCATCAAGGGTGTTATATTTGAGAATTCCATTATTGAAATCCCATATCCAAAAATTGTTATTAAAACATACACTTAGTAAGAGAGAATGTTAAATATAAATGTAATATGGAATAATGAATAAATAGGTTTCCAAGTAAGAGATAATTATTTTCATGTTATTATGTAGACATGTAATACAATAATAAATTGTTATATCATATTATGGAGGTCACTGATTACAAAAAAGTGAGTTATTAATGGAATGTGAATGACCTCAAAACCCTAAATCTTTGATCATTTAAAATACCATCTGATTGATTGGATATGAAATTAATCAGATAACTTTTTTTCAATATCCGTTTTGATAAAGTGGAATGATTGTTTTACTATCAATAAATATAATGAAATGTACATACATAATATGTTACTATTTCATCAGAAAAATTTAAGCCTTTTGTACCTCGATAAATTTACTATTCATCACTTACTCTCTGAAAAGTATATCCAAAATGAATTTTTAATCATGAATCAAGATTATTCACTTTTAATGGATCATAAGATCAATAAAAGAGTGAAAATTCATTTTTTATGTATAAACTATATCTGAAGTCAAATATATTTATCACAAGATATCCTATATAATATAATAATTTTTAAAAGTAAATTGTAGCACCATGGGATCACTAATAATATTTATTTTATAAATTTTTTATTTAATTTCATATTAATGATGATATCATGTTGGCCAGTAGTAGTTATTAAACTCTTATAATCCTTTGATTATGGGTATATTCCACATGGCCTCACTATACTTGATGGGTTTCCACTAGACATGTGTGATATCCTTTTTCTAAAAATATATTATGATAATTCTTAAAAATATACCAAAACATAAGATGGAAATCCTTGAAATAAAATTAAACATTAACCGTCGTTTACACGAAGGTTTGTAATTCATCTAACATCTTTTTCACAATATATAATAATCTTATTTGACTAAAATTAAAATGTCTTTACTGGTAGTATTAACCCTAAATGGTATCAATACCTTTATAATTCATTCTATAAATTTAAAATGTTTTATTCCACAAATAATTTTTTCATTAAAACATATATTAAAAAATTGTTTTGTATTGCTATAAATTTATCCCAAAATATTCATAATCTTGGTTGAATCTTTTAATGCCCCGACCCCAGTAACCCACAGTCAGTGCATTATTACATATCATTGGCATGATCACTAGAGATCAAGTCCTGAAAGGCCGATTAGTTTAGTATCCTTGGAAGTACAAGATACATACACAAGTTTTAGATTACATTATTAAATAAAAAATAGTGTGACCCCTTTGAATAATCTTATATCCCTTAGTCTATTCCTGTAGGTTAATTGTAATATACTTCTTCGCATCCTGTAAAAAATAAAACATAAGTAAGGGGTGAGATCAGATGTTCTGTAAGGATAAAAATATATAGGAAACTTTCTTAAATAATAATAAACATTTAAAGAAATGTATAAGACTAAAATCACCTAGCCAACAGGAGGTGAATGCCATCACTAAGGTCCTGGTTAGGTCAGGATGTGAGGATGCTTCTCCCGCTCCTCCTACAGGTGGTGTGAAGTTGGGTGGTCAGGCGAAGCTGTGCGAAGAAGGATACAAAGATGATTCTCAGTTTCATATGGCCTCAGTGCTGGAACATAGGGATTTACTCTTACATTCTTATGAAAAAATGGTTCAAGCTACTTTGGATATTATGGAACAGAAGAAGATGATACCGATCCAGGTGGCTAATACAAAGGAGCAAGGTTATTGGGCTAATAAGAAGGCTCACATCCTGCATAGAGGCCTCAACATGGTGAAGATTTGCATGGAGGAATACATGAAATCATGGGAAAACTTGGAACTTCAATTCTAGGGTACCTTGAAGGATCCCCCCGACACTCAGGAGAATTCTATTTCATGGGTTTTGTTTTGGGAAAATGTTTCCAAACAACTCACTCTCTTATTTAACAAACTTGTTGTGTCCTTTGGTTCTGAACCTATTGCGCTATGAGGGTTCCCACTTTCACCTTAAACGTGCTTTTGGGTTTAATGAAAAATTAATATTGGATGGAAAAAAATCCATTTAAACATAAACTTCATCACAATATTAAAAAAATAATTCCATTTACTTATTCAGATGGATATTTTACTAGTCGAATAATCATATGCAACATCAATAGCCAATTTCATAATGATGGAATGAATAATGCGGGGCATCATAACCACATATTCAAGGCATCATTCCAATACAAAAAAATAAAGATTTTTTCACGGTCTTGTGCCAATAAACTAGTTTGTCTCATGATACCTACCGATGCATCGTGGAGCTATAGCAGGCTCCACCTGTCACTTACTAAGTCCAATGAAATTCTCATATTTAAAGGTTGAAAAATAATCTAAAAATTCATATTAAAACTAGCATATGAAATGTCAATAATTTTTTAATGGCCCGACCCCAGTTACCCAGAGTCCGTGCATTATTTTAATACATTGTCATGATTACAAGGAATCAAGTCCCGAAGGACCGATCAGTTTAGCAGTCTTGGAAAATAGATTAGATACATCAATGTTACGTTACACTTTATAACATAAAAAACGACATAAATATTCCATTATGAACTCCATTATTCCCTTGGCATAACCCTGTATATCGATCACAATACACTTATTAGAATCCTGGGAAAATAAAACATAGAAAGGGGTGAGCTCAGATGGTCAGTAAGTATAACAATACAGCAGAAACATTCATAAATAAGCATAAATATTTAAGGCAATGTATAACTAAAACAAATTCCTTTTAAACATGAACATCATCATAATATGAAAAAATTAAAATAAAGTAATTCCATTTACTTATTCACATGGATATTCTACTAGTCTAATAATCACAAGCAATATCACTAACCACTTTCATAATAATGGAATGCATAATGCCAGACTATCAAAACCACATAGTCAAGTCCTTGTGCCAAGACTAAAAATAATATTTTTTCAATGCCTTGTGCCAAGACACTAGTTTGTGTCATGAGACCTACCGATGCATCGAAGAGGTATAGCGGGCTCTACCTATCACTTACATAGTCCAATTCATTCCTCATATGAAATTTTTTAAACATAACATAAACATTCATATTAAAACAAGTATAAAAATGTCTATAATTTATCCCTAAACCATGAATGGTATAAAAATAACACTTCCATAGTCAAATATATCACAAAACCTTCAATACAATATGGAAGATTTGTATCATAATAAATCATCTTCAAAAAAGTTTAAAATCCATCAAAAGATGTCGACATAGATGAAAATGATTTGTAAAACTCTTTGAGAGAAATATCCCTTTTTAATGAAGACATTTAAAAGTCACAAAATTTAGAAAGGAATACATTTATGGAAATTTTTTAATCAAAGTGTCCCATAACACTTTGAAACTTTTTAAAGGAATTATCAATTTAAAAACATTCATGTTCATATAAATAAATATTTAAAAACCATTTTGAAGACATGGACATTAATGAGAAATATTTAGAAGAATAAGTATTTAAAACATTTAAAATGATGTTTTTTTAAAAAAAACAGCTTTAAAATAATACCTTTGAAAAATATTTCCTGAAAAATGGACATGGATAATAAATATGTCTCATTAGATACTTACGTAAAAACAACCTCAGATAATAAAGATATTGTGAAATTAACCCTTACCAATTTGGTAACTTACGAAACAGACACCCCATGAAAGAAGTATCATACAATGAATATTTAAATAAACATAAATTAAAGTGTATTACAAAAATAATACAATTATGGGCAGTACATACACCACAAAAAAGGTAATAGTGGCAATATGGCACGAATCTAACTGGAATAAGGAGTGAGATGAAAACCCCTTACCTTGCACATTCCTTTAGTTGAGGGTACGTTTAACCTCTTTTATGAAGACCGTAGTATGTTATTAAATTATAACAGAACCATATTAATATTTATGATATCATACATTATTCATTTATGACTTTATACTACCCATATAATAATAATAATTTCCATGTTAAATTAACATTTCGGGTAATAATCGCTTTCTTTATCGTACGTGTTTTAACTTGTTACTCTTGATTGTATCACTTAAATCGTGATTTAAATACTTCCAAAATATTAAAAATTATTTATATGTCATATATATTTAGAATATAAATATGTATTATAGACATATATATATGAAGTGGAAAACACCGTTTATGGAGACGGTAGACTATACGTACGCATAAATGCTGTTTCCATTTTCATAATGTATTGAACCGAACTAAGTGAATAAAATATATTTAAGTATATATATATATATATCTAGTAGAATTGTTATTTCATATATTAAAAACATATTAGTAATATATATTTTTATAATCGTCGACGAATGGTGACTGTGGAAATGAATCTCATTGCATCGTGGAGACAGTAATCCGTACGTACGCACGAGTGAACATATCATTTCCTTAAAGGTGTGTAATTGGACGGTATATTAATTTTACAGAGACATTATCATGTCATTTTAATTATTTATATACATATTACTCATCAATATATCCATCCAAATAACATAGTGTTGAATAGCAGATTACACCACAACATGGAGACGGTAAGCTGTATGTACGCAGGCATGATGACATTATCATTCATAAGATAGAAAGAATAATGAATATAGATGTGAAATATTTATTATAACATCAAAAAATATATAATATACTAGATTTATTATTTTATAATGGAAATAAAAAATAAATAATTAGTGGAAGAAGAAAGGAACTTGAAAGAGTGTGGTGAAAACATTACATCTTCTTCGGGTTCTTCCTTTTGATTTGATCAAAAGGGCTCCATAGGTTGGATTTATGATCAAAATAAGTCCTCTAGGTTGAAGTGAGGGATGTTGAGAGAATATTTGGGTAGGGTATGGATGATACAAATGGTTTTAAAGTATGAATTTGAGAGAACGGGGAGTGCCCTTTTATAAGAGGGGTGAGGGGAACCTTAGAAAAAATATAAAATATTATTTTATAATAAATTCATATTCAGTTTATAATGGCTTCGAAGTTACTTATTTCAATGATAAGGTGGGGATGGGTCGAAATCCTTTCAACCAATAGAGTTTAGACAGGTTTGGGTCACTATATTAACCTTATCATTTATATTTAACTCTTAGTTAAATAGTTTGACATTTACCATGTATCTTTGTATTTTTATATTATATGGTTAATTAACATATGATATACTTCCAAGAGAACGCCAAGTGGTTCATTAATTATACATATATCATTATATACGTCCTTTTTCTAAACCTTATATTTTTAGGAATATAATATGAATTAATAATATAATATTTTTTTTTAAAACGCTTTTATGTAAATTTGGGCAATATTTTGTTTTTTGTTTTTTCTAAATTCATAACAGCATTATTACTTCGAAATAAATTCATCTAACCAACCCTAATATGTTATATTAGCCTATAAAATTAGTGGAATTCAAAAAATGTCTCAAATTACATTTATTTTGATATTTATAATATCAATTATTTTAATATTTCATTAATTAGGTAATTACTGCATCACCATTGTGTCATAAATAAATTAAATTATTTAATTACTAAAAATTATAAATAAATTATAATTATGTAGGAAATATTTTGATATTTCTAATGAATATTTATAATCGAATTTATCTTATGTATAACCCTATATGAAATTTTTTTTAGTTATTTAACAATGATTTTATCTCATTTAACTCTTCTTTGGATTAAATAAAAATAAATGCCCTAATCTAATCGAAGTTGACCAAAGAGGTTCATATTTTATTCATAAAGTTGTTTTTGGTCGAATTATATTTATCCAATAAAATTAGGACATGTGTTAGGGTAATAATAATATCATTTTTACAATTAATTACCCTATTTACTTTTAAGTGTGGTAAATAAAAGAAAAAATTTACTATTCCCCAAAAATTATTTTTATCTTATTGAACGAAATTTTACTCCTTGATATTAACCGTGCCTCTCATATTTTTGAAATTCCACTCACATAAGTGGTAAAATTATTTTTATGTGAATTTGAAAATTCTCCTATGAGATGGGTAAAAGACGGTGAAAAGTTCAACAAAATTTTTATATATCTAAAATTATTATAAACTGACTCCAATGAATTACTTTGAAATTATAGAGGTATTATGTATCTATTTTGACCTAAAATAAATTTAAATAAAATAAATTATTATTTAAATAAAAATTCGTTTTTAAACTATAACTCAGTGTTTTTCACTATTCATCAAAAATTGAAAGTTTTCAGAAAAATACCAAAATTTCACCCTAGGCTAATTTCGATATTCTGAATCCCAAAATGAAGTCCATTTTAAAAGATAAAATTTATATAATTTTAAAAGGTTGGTATTACTATTGATAATGTCTAGTTTGATTGGTTGTGGTGTGTTAGAACTCGAAGTTGTGTACCACCCACGCTACTGTATTATTCAAAGAGGAGCATATCATAGAAGCTTGAGGTGTTACAAATTTCACCGCAAACCATGAATGGTATAAAAATAGCACATCAAAATTCAAACAAAACTCATTCAATACATTATAGATTATTGTATTAGAATAAATTAACCTCAATTGAGAATAATTAGGGATATTGACATAGATGAAAATTATCATCAAAACTATTTAAGAGAAATATCCTCATTTTTCTTGAAAACATTTAAAAGTATAACTAAATATCAAGAAGACATTTAAAATATATTTTTGAATCAAAGTGTACCATACAACTCTGAAACATTTAAACGCCATTTTAATTTTAAAACAAAAAAATTTACGAATAAAAAAATCCTTAAAACCATTTTTAAAAACATGAACATTAATTTAGAAAATTAAATTATTAAAACATTTAAAATTATATTTTTGTTAGACTTTCTAACCAAATGATAAATGCTTGAATAAAAATAATTGTGGTAATAAAAAATTTATAATATAATGAGAATAAGTAGATTCATGATATACTATGCCAAAGTACAGTATATGCACCATATAAAAGTGAATTGGCACATAACTATAAAGAAGTATCAATGAAAAAAATTGAGTTGAAATATGTTATAAAGACTATATCCTTAGGTTAAGGATAAATAAATAACATAATTATGTGTAAAAATTATAAATAAACTCAATATGATTGTATATTTAGTGTAAATCAATCAAAGGACATTCACACATATTCTTCTAAAAACAACACCAATGACATGGATGTCTTACTCAATGAATCGAAATTGAGTTAACATTGCTTTTATCATGTTAATATTGATGACTTGAGAATTTATAAATGGAGATATTATGTGTATAAAAATTATATCCACACAAATGGGATTGGAAATTTCTACATAACTAAATAAATAACGATTTCACACATAATCTTGGAGTAAAATAATCAATTAAGTTTGTGTAAAACCCAATGAGTGGAAATTGAAAATTGAAATTCCCTTACCGATTTGGTAAATTACGAAACATACACCCTATTAAAAAAGTATCATAAAATTATGATGTAAATACCAATAAATTAATGTAAATTATACAAATAATACAGTTATGGGTAGTACATACAATGCACAAAATGTAATAGTGGCAAATATAGCATGAATATCACGAGAATAGAAGTGAGATGAAAACCCCTTACCTAGTAATTTTCCTTAGTTGAGGGTAAATTAACCACATTTATAATAGTTAAATAATTGTTAATAGATTATAAAATAACCATACACATAAATATGATATAATATATTATGTTTTAATATTTCTTTGTTCATAATATTTCAATAGTATCATGGTTTCGGGTATTAACTTATTCATTTTTCATTATATGTTTTGTTACGTAAGTCATGTTTGTTAGGGATATGATGTATTTGATTAATATAAATAATTATATTATGTTCTTAAAACTTTTCAATCATAAAATGATATTTATTCTTGAATGGTTATGATGGGGAATGAATCTCATCGCGTTCGTGGAGATGGCAATCCGTATGTACGCACAAGCGACAATACCATTATATTAATGGATAAATAGTATTTAATAGGATGGTATTTCATATATATAGAATCATTAACATGTTATATTTATTATGTACATAAATTATACTCATTATTATACCCATCCAAATAATTAAGTGTTGAATAACAAACTACACCACGACGTTGAGACGTTAAGCCGCACGTATGCATATATGGTGACTTTGTCATTCATTTGATGGATAAAATAAGGAATATGGTTGTACATATTTCTAATAACATAAAAGTATGTATAAATTACTAGATTAATTATTTTGGTATCAAAACAACAAATAAAGTGGAAGTGGAAGAATTATAGAACGTTGAAAGATGTGATGAAATAATTACCACTTCTTCGGGTGCTTCTTTTTGATATGACCAAAAGGTCTCCATAGGTTGGCTTTCTGATCAATGTAAGGGCTCTAGGTTGAAGTGAGGGTTTTTTGGAGGATATTTGATCTGGGGTAGGATGAACCAAATGGCTTTCGATTAGTGACTTTGAGATAAGGTGAAGTACCCTTTTATAAGAGAGGTGAGGGTCACTTTAGGAAAACCTTGAAATATTATTTTATTATACTATCATATTCTGTTTATAATGGCTTGAAAAGCATTTATTTTGAAGATAAGTCGGGTCTAGGTTGAACACCTTTCAACCAATAGGCTTTATATAGGTTTAGGTAACCATATTAACCTTATCTTTTATATTTAACTCTTGATTTAATAGTTTAACATTTACCATGTCTCCTTGTATTTTTTTTATTATATGGTTAATAAAATTACGATAAAATTCCAAGAGAACCCGAAGAGGTTCATTAATGACATATCTAATATTATATAAGTCATTTGGCCAAAAATTAGATTTTTAGGACTATTATAGCATTTAATATTATAGTATTGGTTTTAAAAACTTATTTGTGTCAATTTTGACATTATTTAGTATTTGGATTTTGTGAAAGTCATAACAATCTGATTTCATAAAAAAAATCGAATCATCCCTAACATTTAATATAAACCTATAATTTTTTATTGAATAAAAAGTCTCAATTTTCATTTATTTTAATATTTATAATATCAATTATTTTAATGTTTCATTAATTAGGTAATTACTGCATCATCATTGTGTCATAAATAAACTTAATTATTTAATGTATAAAAATTATAAATAAAATAACATGATTTAGGAAATATGTTTATATTTATAAAGAATATTCATAGTAAAATTATATTTTATATAACCTTATATTGAAATGTTTTAGTTTTTAAAATTTGATTTTAACACTTTTAACTATTCTTTAAATAAAATAATAATAAACATCATAATCTAAACCAAGTAAACCAAAATGATCATATTTTATTCCTAAAGTAGATTTTGGTCGAAATACACTTATCCAATATAATTATGACATGTCTTAGAGAAATTATAATATTATTTTTACCTTTAACTACCCTATATTCTTTTAACCATGGTAAATAAAAATCAAAATTTATTATTCACCAAAATTATTTTTATCTTATAAAGGGTTCTCCATTATAAGGTGGTAAATTTGCATTTTTTAAAAATACTTCTTTAATCTGAGAAATTGAATTTGATCTTATATTATGTCTAATAAACACATAATAAGGATTTTAAAATTAAATGGATTACATTAAATTCATAATTCACATAATACTATTAATAACCTTTCTTTGAATGGCTAGTTTGGTAAGTCATGGTGCGCTCTAACTCAATGTTTTGTGTAGCGAAAGTTATTGAATTACTTTAAAGAAAATTAAATACTATGAAATCATGGGGTGTTACCTTATTCTCCCCTTTTTGAAATTTCATCCTCACAATTTTAAAATTGGTCTTGGTAACATCGTTGAATGTCTCACAATGGAAACAGAGTCAATAAAACTATTGCTTCAAAAGAAATAAAGAGAAGTACAATGGTCACCCGAGATAACCCATACTAGGATTCCATGTATGATAACATGGATATAGAAGATAAATTAACTGTCAAGTTCTGATGGAGATTGATATAAAACACTATCAGGAGAAATTTAACAATAAGAAAACAACAAATTTTTGATGGGTTCACAGTCATTAGTTTCCCAGTAGGAAAAGTAAATGGAAAATAATTCTTTTGTTTTAGGTTCCACTTCATGAATTTGAGGAATGTATTTATGAGATTGAATAAGAACATAAAGAGATATACAAACATTTTAAGTAGAGTTTCATCATTTAATAAATTGTACCACTAACTAATCTTTTCTCCAAACGATGAGTATTCAAGATGACTTTGTCAGACCTGAAACTCTATAATCAACATCTAGAAAATCACATAATACAGAATGATAAAATATATGTTTGCATTGTTTTTATAGATTAACAAAAATACCAAATGTTTAGTAAAAGATTAGATTATCCCCAAAATGTAAAATCCTTTATAGGAAGAAATATTATTCTTCATTTCCAAAATTAAAAAAATATCCAATGTTCAATAAAGACCCTTAAAAAAATTGTCCTTAAAATCCTTCAATATAATAAAAACTATGATTGATACCCAAAACATAAAATAATATAATCATAGTATTTCATAGTAAATATTAACATGTATTTTCAAATAACATCAACTACTCTAAAATTCTCATACAGAATTATAATTAATCAAATCACATAATCAATGTGATAGGTTAATAATTTCCATTAATAACTTGAATCCTTATGAAAAACATATATTCTTCTAAATTAAAAATAATCCATCATTACTCCTCAAATGAAATCCCGTAGTATTCTATTTTCCTTAGGCATATAGTGTTCCCAACATAGAAAAATCCTTCCAAATTAACATTTATCACTTAATCCTCGAATCATTTTCCTATAATAAGGATATTCATTTGATAAATCATAATATCCAAAATCAAATTAATATTGATCAATAAAATCATTAAATATAAAAAATTAGTCACGCTAACTAGGGACTTCACGTAGTCTAGTGGTAGGTGATAAATCCTAGTTGCACTTTGGTTGTGGGTTCGATTCCCATATATTTTTCTAATGTAATGAATTGTCACATGGTCTGCGGGTTGTCCTTTTTCAAAAACTATATTTTATAACATTCAAAAAATGAGATAAATTCATCAAAAAAATAACATAATTTAACCACAGATTTTTTCTCATACCTCGCATTTTCAGCCCAAAAATTAATAACCTGTAATTGCCTCAAATTCAAGGATCACATAAACTCTAATGGTTATTTTTAACTATATCCCCAAAATAAAAGACAATTCTTCCTCCAATAGAATTTTCACATAACAAACTACAGGGTTACACATATAATAGAAAAGTCTTCCAATGTAATCCCATCAACAAAGAGAACTAATACATTTAAATATTTTTCTATCTATTTATTTCCACATAGGTTCTTCCATGACCAAGAGGATATCCTATAGAATAAGTCATTGACTCGGTTAATGCTTAGGTCCCCTAAATTTATGGAAAAAGACTATAAATGGATTCTTGGGATCATTTTAATTTTCTTCCATAGTACTCTTCATTTTACCTCGACAATTCTTTACATTATGTCCTTATTTCCCACACATAAATTATTTCCTTGTTCCATTTAGACACTTTATGGGGTGTCTCCTTCCACATTTCCTACATGATTAAAATTGAGCAATCATTTGTCCATTGTCTCCACTTCTGTAACTCTTATAATTTACCGCCTTTCTCTTCTTTTTTGAGTCCGGGTGTTGGTTAATATATATGTTTTGGATCATATTTTTGGAAAATTGATTTGGCATAAACATGATATCTTTTATGCCTATAAACAATCCATTTCATTTCCAATTTCCCCCAATGTTCCCACCTTGTACATCACGTTCAATGTTACAGTGACTTCCTTGGAATCAATCCACGGACTAAAACCAAAAAGCATCATGTGAGAAACAATAGTCACAAAATAATTTAGAGAATATCATGACACCTTATTTTCAATTTTAAAAAAACATTAGGATTAACCAAGATTATTTATTATCATCCTATATTTAAATCTTTTAAATCAGTTTGTAATGAAATTATGAATTATTATAAGAATATCCCTCAAGAGTATTGTAACCAAGAGTGCAGCAAGGCCCATTGTCGGGTACCAGTTCTCGTTCATGTCTAGCTCAAAGTAGGGTTTTCGGGTTTTACCATTAGGTACATGTCTTACAGAGCTGCCTCTACCTGCTCATATCCATAGAGGTATTTATTGCTTGAAAAACACACATAATATTTAAATTAACAAAATTTTTGGATTTCATTATATACTAATCCTCAAAGTCCATCACAAGGTACTGCTTTCTAATTACAGTTTTCTAAAATCTAGCTTCCAACATTTGTACTAAAATTCATCTAATACAAATTGTAATGCCCCGACCCTAGTTACCAAGAGTCGGTGCATTATTACATATCATTGGAATGGTCACAAGAGATCATGTCCCAAAATACTGATTAGTTTAGTATCCTTGGATGTACTAGATACATAAGTAAGTTTGACATTACATTATGAAATAAAAAAACATTGTGTCCCCTTTGAACACTCTTATATCATGTATCCTATTCCAACAGCTTAATCGTAATATACTTCTTCACATCCTAGGAAAAATAAAACATAAGATATTGGTGAGCTCAGATGCTTAGTAAGGATAATAATATAGAAGAGACATTAATAAATAAGCATAAACATTTAAGGCATTGTATACAACTAAAACAGAAGCCTTTTAAACATAAACATCAGAATAATATTGAAAAGATAAATAAATAATTCCATTTACTTATTCACATGGGTATTCTACAAGTTTAATAATCGCATGAAACATCAACATCCAATTTTATAATAATGGAATTCATAATTCCGGACATCATAACCACATAGTCAGAGCCTCATTCCTAGAATACTAAAAAAAGATTTTGTTAAGGCCTTGTGTCAAGACACTAGTTTATCCTGTGAGACCTACCAATGCATCTAGGACCTATAGAAGGCTCTACCCATCACATACTATGTCAAATTCATTCCTCATATGAAAAGGTTAAAATGCACTCTAAACATTTGTATTAAAACTAGCATACAAAATGTCAATAATTTAACCACAAACCATTAATGGTATAAAAATAGCACATCCACAGTCAAACATAACTCATTAAATACAATATAAAAGATTGTATTATAATAAATTTACCACAATCTAGAATAATGAAGGATATTGACATAGATGAAAATAATCGTCAAAAGAATTTGGGAGAAATATCCCCCTTTTTCTTGAACACATTTAAAAGAATCACTATTTATCAAAAATCCCTTTAAAATATATTTTTGAATCAAAGTGTCCCATAACACATTGAAACTTTTAAAAGAAATTTAAATTTTAAAACATTAATTTCTATATAAATAAATCCTTTAAACCATTTTTAAAACATGGAAATTAATTTAGAAGAATAAATCTTTAAAACATATAAAATAATATTTTAGTTAGACTTCATAACCAAATGATATTTTCTTGAATAACAATAATTTAGGTAATAAAAATATTATAATATTTTGAGAATAAAGGGATTCATGAAATACTATGTCAACGTACAGTATATAAACCACATAAAAGTGAATTGGTGTATAACAACAAATAATTCTCAATGGAATGTTAATTGAGATGAAATCCCTTATATAGACTATATCATTAGGTTATGGATTAATCAATGACACAATTATGTGTAAAAAATATAAATACACTCAATATTATTGGATATTCACTATAAATAAATTATAGGACACTCACAAATATTTTTGTAAAAACAACATCAATGACCTGGATGTTTACCTCAATGAATAGAAATTGACTTAAAATTACTCATATCAAATATGTATCGATGACTTGAGAAATTATAAATGGAGTGATTATGTGTATAAAAAGTATATCCACACAAAGGGGAGTGGATATTACTACATAAGTAAATAAATATTGATTTCACATGTAATCTTGGTGTAAAATAATCAATGAAGGTTGCATAATATCCAATGAGTGGGAATTGAAATTTCAAATTCCCTAACCGATTTGGTAAATTACAAAACACCCCCCACCCAAAATAAGTTTCATAAAATGATGTTTTAATACCCATAAATTAATGTATATTATACAAGGAATACAATCACATGTAGTACATACACCACACAAAATGTAATAGTGGAAAATATAGTATTAATCTCACGGGAATAGATGTGAGAGGAAAACCCCTTACCTTGTACATTTCCTTTGTTGAGGGTACGTTAAACTCTTATATAATGGTAATATAATTTTTATTAAATTATAAAAGAACAATATACATAAATATGATACCATATATGATCTTTTAATATTACTTTGTTAATAATATATCAGTATTATCATTGTTTCAGGTGTTAACTAATTTGTTTTTTATTTATATGTTTTCTTACGTAAGTCATCATTATTATGGATATGATTTATTGGACTCATATCCAGAATGATATTATGTTAGTTAAAATTTTTAATCAAAAAATAATATTTATTCTTGAATGGTTACGATGGGGAATGAATCTCATAGCGTTCATGGAGAAGGTAATCTGTACGTACGCACGAGCGACAAAACAATCTTATTAATGGTGAAATAGTATTTAATTGGATGGTATTTAATATATACAAAACAGTTAACATGTTTTATTTATTATTTACATCAATTAAACTCATTATTATACCCATCCAAATAATAAATTGTTGAATAAAAAACTACACCACGATGTGGAGACGGTAAGCTGTATTTACGCACGTATAGTGACATTGTCATTCATATGATGCATAGAATAATGAATATGTTTGTACCATATTTATAATAAATGAAAGTATTTATAAGGTATCAGATTTATTTTTTTGGTATGGAAATAACAAATAAAGAGGAAGTGGAAGACGAAAACAACATTGAAATAGGTGATGAAATAATTACCTCTTTTTTGGGTACTTCCATTTGATTTGATAAAAATGGATCCATATATTGGATTTATGATCAATGTAAGGGTTCTAGGTTGAATTGAGTGTAGTTGGGAGTATATTTGAGCAGAGGATGTCTGATCCAAATGGATTTGGAGGTGTGATTTGGAGATAAGGGGAAGAACTCTTTTATAAGAGAAGTGAGGATCACTTTAGGAAATCATTGAAATATTATTTTACTATACAAGCATATTTGGTTTATAATGGATCTAAAATACTTTATTTTGAGGATAAGGAGGGTCTGGGATGAAAACCTCTCAAAAAATAGGTTTTATACATGTTTAGTTAACCATATTAACCTTATCTTTTAGATTTAACTCTTGGTTAAATAGTTTAGCATTTACCATGTCTCTTTGTATTTTGATATTATGTGGTTAGTAAACTGACTCTAAAATTCCCAGAGAACCCAAAGTGGTACATTAATTACATATATATTATTTTATAAGTCATTTTTTTGAACATTATATTTTTAGGAATATTTTATCATTTAATAATATAGTATTTGTTTTAAAAACTCATTTATGTCAATTTTGACATTATTTTGTATTTGGTTTTTGTTAATGTGATAACAATATGATTTCTTCAAAAAAAAATATTTAATCAATAATAACATGTAATATTAACCTATAATTTTTTTATGCACAAAAAGACTCAATTTACATTTATTTTATTATTTATAATTTCAATTATTTTAATCATTAACTAATAAGGTAATTACTGCATCATCATAGTGTCAAACATATATTTAATTATTTAATGTATAAAAATTATAAAAAAAATATAATTTTATTGGAAATATATTTATATTTCTAATGAATATTTATTTTCATATATATTTTATATATAATCATATATTTAAATGTTTTAGTTATTAAAATTTGAATTTAGCACTTTTAACTCTTCTTTAAATAAAATAATAATAAATGTCTTAATCTAAACCAAGTGGGAAAAAAGGGTAATATATTATTCCTAAGGCTGATTTAGGTTGAAATAAACTTATCCAATATAATTATGACATGTATTATGGTAGTTATAATATTATTTTTACCTTTAATTACTATATATACTTTTAAACGTGGTAATAAAATTCAAAAAGTTACTATTCTCCAAAAATTATTTTCATCTTATTGAATCATGTTTTACTCATTTATGTCAACCGTGTCTCTCGGATTTTTGAAATTCAATTCTCTGAGGTGGTAAAATTATGTTTTATTCAAATTTGCTAGTGTGCCTTGATGGTGTGTAAAAGACGTTAAAATATTCAATAAAATTTTATACGTCTAATTTTATTATAAAATGACTCCAATGAATTACATTGAACTAATATAGGTATTATGTATCAATTTTTACCTAATGTAAATTTAAATAAAATAAATAATTATTTAAATAAAAATTTGGTTTTTAAACAATAACCCAGTGTTTTACAATATTAATTATAAATTGAATTTTTTTAGAAAAATACCAAAAATTCATCCAAACTAAATTTTTATGTTCTTCTTCTAAATAATAATTTAATTTCATCAAATTAAGTATATAAAAGTATCAAATATTGGATTTAGAAAGGGTTCTCCATTAAAAATAAGTAAAATTTCATTTTTTGAAAAATACTTCTTTTATTTGAAAATTTGAATTTCTTCTTATATTATGTCTAAGAAACACATAATATTGTTGTAAAAATTATAAGGTGTGTATAAAATTCCAAATGTAGTTAATAATATTCATAAATTGTTTTTAAAGTCTAGTTTAGTAAGTCATGGTGTTCTTGAACTCGATGTTGCATGTAGCGCATGCTATTGAATTGCATTAAAAAATAACTTACTATGAAATCTTGGGGTGTTACAACTCCCATCAAAAAAATATAAAAAGTGGTGTTTATGATTTTGATCAAAAGATAAATTGTATATTGATAAACCAATGATGGTATACATAACTATTATTTAAATGAACACATATATTCTTATAAATTTAACACAATCCCTTGATGATTCATGATTATTACAACCAAGATAACATTGGTAAACTAATAATGAAATTTAATTCTATAATTCAAGTACATAAATAATTCATCAATTTAATTTCATCATAAGTACTTCCTTGGACTAGGGTTTATCCTTCATAAGAGGTAATTGACTCGGATGATTCATACATTCCCCACATTTAAGAAAATGAACCATAATTGGATCCATACGATGATGTTTATTTCAATATATTGTTCTATTCATTATTTTTATTTACTATTATTTACATTATTCCATTCCATTCAACCCATAAATCATTTTTCCATTCCATTGGGACACAATATTTTCAATCATAGACACTATAAGATTAATTTATGTCATTCATTATCATTATCTATTAAAATCATTCATATTGGGTAATTAGAAAATTATAATTATCATAACCATATCCCCAAGTTGGGCCAAACATGGTATGATGTAAGTAACATTGTCATGAACTAGGTGATGCTTCAATCAAGGCCAATTCAGCCTTTTCTAAGATATTACCACTATTTACATCTGTTCCAGAACTGAATATACAAGTAGTATCCAAAAATAGATGTATTTCTCGTAAAAAATAACATAATATTAACATTAATAAAAGAAATTGTGTTCTTATATACTTATCCTGAAATTATATCATTGGGTAATGATATATAATACATGTTTTCTCAAATTAATTTCACCTTGATTTCACTAAACATCATCTGATACCAACTGGTGAACCTCAACCCCACCAACAAGAAGTCAGTTTCTCCTTTATTTCATTGTCATAAGATATAAAGAATAACATCTTAAAAAAATGAATAGTTTTTTAGTCTTATTAAACTATATATATAAATGATTCTAATATTCCTTTTGAAAATTATTAAAACATAATATTTTTTCAAGACTAACATTATTTTGACTATAATATCCTTGAATAACAATTATAGTAAACTTCATTGATTCATGTTAAATTAAAAAATTAATGGTTTTTTCAAATTATTAGTCAGGGTTATATACAACAAAAGATATTATTAATATGTAAGAATAAAGGACCTATCAATTTGAATATCTTAAAACACATGACATCAAAATAAATTTATTTTCGTGATTATATTAGGAATTGGCAATATTCAAAGGCAAATAACTAGAAAAACATTCCATTTAATCAATAAATTGACGTTGAAATGAATCTAGAGAAAATATCATTACATAAATATCATGAATAATATGACATGGAATAATTAATATGGTTAGGTAAATAACTTAAATCACCATCTATTTAATGAATAATTGAAAAAGAAATTAATCCAAATATAATATCATTATGAAAATAACATGGATAATAATAAAGAATTTCTTAAGGAAGGAAAATTTTAATTATTGGATTTAATATCTCAATCACATGAAATGTATTATTTTAATTCCATTGAATATATTATTTCAAAATACTAGTTATAAACTCATCTAGTTTCGATAACATATTTATAACTACTTGTTATAAACTCATCTAGTTTGTTTGATTGATTTGCCTCATGATATCTACTAATACATTGAGGGTAATTATATAATTGATACCTACCCTTTTTCATCTCCAAATAATTCCTCATATATTTAATAATCGATTTAATTAATGAATAATTTCCATTATCATTATATATCCAAATTGTTGAAAGAATATAGATTTTAAATATTTCCCCATTCAGTCGAACAATATTCAAAATGAAACAAACTATGAAGAAATGACATATTGTATAAGAAATAACCATATACATGGTAAATAATTTGGATATTTAATAGAAATTTAAGGTCCAATGATCAAAAGAATGTGAATATTTTAAGGGAATCTAAATAAATAAAAAATGAACCAAGGAATTGAATAAAAATATAATAATTTATCAAAATTATCATAGCCATCCTTAAAAAAAGGTATTAATATAAAATTTATCCATTGGAGTAATAATAAAGGTGTTTTTTCATGGATGAATAGAAATACTATATAAAAATCTGTAAAATCATTATTGAGGAAAATATCCTTTTATTTTGAAAATCATTTTTAAAGTAAAAGTTCAAAACAATACATTTCATTGAAAGTAAAATTTTTAAATTAAAATGGATTATATATGAAATTTATGTGGTCATGGAATCCATAAATTATTTTCATAACATACATTTTAAAATAATGATTCCATTCACATGGGTAATATACCAATTGGAATTGTTTTGGAAACAACCTAAAGATTTGTTTCAAAATAAATTAAAATGTAAAATTCATTTAAAATAATTATAATAAATCATTTGTAAAAGTTTTAAAACATTATTGAAAACATTTCTAGAAAACATGGGTTCAGAAGAAAATATATTTTTGATCGAATAGATAAATAATGTTGGATTTCCATAAAAAACATTTTTGAATTATTTTATGAACCCAATAGAGGAGAAATGGGACTATTAAATGAAATATATCAGGAATAAATAGATTATTTGAAAATTAATTATAATAATTAAAAAATTGTTAAATAATTTCATCCAACTAAAATTCAAGAATAAATAATCTTGATTAGAATGAGTTGTGAAATAAACCCTTACAAAGATCATAATTTTAAGAAGGAAATTAATTTACGAATATATTATGTGTATCAACTGTAAATACTAATAAACCATTAGGAAATACAAATTTAGGAAATAAAATTCATTACAATCATAATCGTAGAGTATGAAAGAAAATGAAAGAGTAATTGAACTTAATAAGAATAAATAGAGTTATGAAAATTATTACAACATGGTAACTTTTAATTTAAATAATATTATATAAAATAATTTATATTTAAAACTAAAATATAATTATGAATTAATTATTCATGTTATCACATGACCAATGGGTGATATATTCACCATATAAAATACATTAGGTCCATAACAATACTATATTCCTTAAGGAAATGATATTCATATGAAATCTATTACCACACACATCAATTTGGTGGAACATGTATTAAAATCTTGAATAGTGGTTTTGAACATGTTATTATCTTATATTATAACCATATAAATATTTATAACATAATTTAGGATCCATTTATAACATATTATCACTAGTTTGTTAGTAATGATTCATTATTTTCATTATTTTGGTTATAAATTGCCTTGTTTTATCAAGCATGCTTTTTCAGGAATGATCCTTATGTTTCACATATTACATAATTTCATAAAGAAAATAATAATAAACATGAAAATATTATCATATATGTAACCCCCAATCTTCCATGGTACACTTCATTTTGAAAAATACAATAGCTTGCGTTTTACGCAACTTCGAGTTCTAGCACATCACGCCCAATCGATCTAGCCATTATGAATTGTGATACCCATATTTTGAAATTTTATAATTTTTTTTTCAATTTGGGCTTCATTTTTGGATTTGGAATTTCAAAATTATCTTTGGGTAAATTTTTTGTATTTTTCTGAAAGCTTTCGAATTTTGATGAATAGTTAAAACACTGCGTTATTGTTTAAAACTGACATTTTATTTAAATAATTATTTATTTTGTTAAAATTTATTTTAATTAAAAATAGATACATAATACCTATATAAGTTCAATTTAATTCATGTAGTCATTTTATAATAACATTAGATAGATTAAATTTTATTGAACTATTTAACACCTTTTACCCACCTTTTAGGCACATTTTCAATTTACATAAAACATAATTTTACCACATCTTTGAATTGAATTTAAAAAATCATAGAGACATGGTTGACATCATTAAGTAAAATTTGGTTCAATATGATGAAAATAATTTTAGGTTAATGGTCACTTTTGAATTTTATTCACCGCGATTAAAAGTAAATATGGTAATTAAAAGTAAAAATGATATTATAATTACCGCAGAACATTCCCTAATTCTATTATATAAGTTTATATAGACCTAAATAAACCATTTGAGTAAAATATGATCATTTTTGGTCCACTTTGCTTATATTATGACATTTATTATTATTTTATTTAAAGAAGAGATTGAAGTGTTAAATTCACATTTAAACAACTAAACAACTTTTAATATAAGGTTATAAATAAGATAAATTCGACAATAAACATTAATTGTAAATATAAAATTATTTACTACATCATGGTATTTTATTTATATTTTTTAGACATAAAATAATTAAATTTATTTAGGACACAATGATGATGCAGTAATTACCTTATTAATGATAGATTAACATAATTGAAATTATAAATATTAAAATAAATGTAAATTGAGACTTTTGATGAATTCCATTAATTTTATAAGTTAATATGACATGTTAGTGATGATTAAATGTATTTTTTTACAAAGTAAAAAAGATGCTATAACTTTTAAAAAAACTAAATACTAAATAGTGTCAACATTGACATAAAAGAGTTCTTAAAAAAAATCTATTTTATTAAATCGTATAATATTCCTAAAAATATAAGGTGTGGAAAAAGAAATTAAATAAGGTTAGAAATGTAATTAATGAACCATTGGAGGTTCTCATGGAATTTTACACTCTGTTTATTAACCATGTATTATAATAATACAAGAAGATGTGGCAAAAGTTAAACTATTTAACTAAGAGTTAAATATAGATGATAAGGTTAATATGGTGACCTAACCATCTCTAAAACCGTTTGGTTTATTGTATTTTGACCCATCCCAACCTTATACTTGAAATAAATCTATTTTGAGCCATTATAAAACAAATATTTTGGTATAATAAATCAATATTTCTAGTTCTTTCTAATGTGCCCCTCGCCTATCTTATAAAATGGTACTTCTCTTTCTCTAAAATTCAAACATCAAAATACATTTTTATTAGCCCAAAACAACTCAAATATCCTCCCAACTACCCTTAATTCAACCTATCAGCCTTACTTTGATCAGAAATACATTCTATGGACCCCTTTTTATCAAATCAAAAGGAAGCACCCGAAGAAGAGGTAATAATTTTGTCACCTCTTTCAAAGTTATTTTTTTTCTTCCACATACTTTTTCTTTGTTGTTTCAATAACAAAAAGATAACTCCATTTACATTTAAATATTTTTATTTTATTATAAATATGGTACAACCATATTCATTATTCTATCCATCTTATGAATGACAAGGTAACCATACTTGTTTACGTACGACTTACTGTCTCCACATCGTGGTGTACTTTGTTATTCAACACTTCATTATTTGGATGGGTATAATAATGTGAATAATCCTTTTAAATAATAAATATAACATTTTAATGTTTTTTTATATAGGATATACCATCCAATTACATACAATTTCACCATCAATAGAATGATATTGTCGCTCGTTCTTACGTACGGATTACTGTCTCCATGAATGCGATTAGATTCATTCCCCATCGTAACCATTCAAGAATAATTTTCATTTTATGATTAAAAATAATGTTTATGAACATAATATAATTCTGGATATGAATCAAATACATCCTATCCATAACAAACATGACTTCCAAAACAAAATATATAAAGGAAAATGAATCAGTTAACACCTGAAACAATGATACTACTGAAATATTATTAACAAAGCAATATTAGAAGTAATATATGATATAATATTTATGTATGTGGTTATTTTATAATTGTATAAATATTATTTAAATATTATACTAGAGTTTAACATACCCTCATCCAAGGAACCCAATCCCTTTATTTATCAGAGGTTGTGTATATGTAAATATCAATTGGGACTTCTTTATCATCCACATCCTTGTTTCTTAAAAATTATTTTGAAAACATTATTACTATTTCCTAGATTATTTTTAATGTATTTAATACCCTTTTTTGACTTTTTATAAAATATTTTTAAAGGAATATTTCCATAATTTTCCAAACAATGTACTTTTTGACTTTTTAGACAAATTAAGGTAACAATGTTTGTTAACTTATACTGTGGGTTCGGCTATTTTCTGCTATTATGACACCTTCAAAGCTTCCCTTACAAGATTAAAAGAATATTTTGTAAATACTTGATTTCTTTTATAATTATTTTAATTTTAAGTGATTTCAAAATATAAAGAGATACTTCTCTCAAATTGTGCTCATTTCATCTATGTCAATATCCTTTGTTGGATTTTACGTTTGTTTGAAGTTGATTTATTATGATATAATCTTCCATATTGTATTGAAGTTTTTGTGACATGTATTTCTGTGGATATGATATTTTTATACCATTCATGATTTATGGTTATAGTATTAACATTGCATATGGATGTTTTAATAAAAAAATTTATGTTATGTTTCATCCTTTTCATACGAGGAATGCATTGGACTTTGTAAGTGACGGGTGAAGCCTGTTGTAGCTCCTTGATGCATCTATTGATCTCATGAGACAAACTAGTGTCTTGGAATATGTCCTTGAAGAAATTTTATTTGATGTCATGGCACGAGGCCTTGACTATGTGGTTATGATGTCCGACATTATTCATTCTATTATTATGAACTCAGCTATTGATATTACATGTGTTTTTTTCAGTAGTATAATATCCATGTGAGTAAGTATATGAAATTATCTGATTTATATTTTACATATTATATTGAATTTTATGTTTAAAAGTCTTGGATTTCAGTCTTATACATTGCCTTAAATATTTATGCTTATTTATGAATGTTTTTTCTATATTGTTATCCATATAGAGCATCTGAGCTCACCCCTTTCTTATGTTTACTTTTCAAAAGATGTGAAGAAGTATATTATAATTGACCTGTATGGATATGCTAATGGATATTAGTGTGTTCAAAGGGGACACCATGTGGTTGTGTTTAATTTCAAGATGTAAGGTAAAACTTATGTATGTATCTAGTACTTTCAAGGATACTAAACTGATATGTCTTTTGGGATTTCATCTCTTGTGATCATGCCAATTTTATATAATAAGGCACAGACTCTAGGTAAATAGGTTCGGGGTGTTACAGTTGGTATCAGAGGAATTTTAGTACAAACTAAGAAAGCTAGATTTATAAAAACACTGATTAGAGAACATTTCCCTAAGATAGACTTTGAGGATTAGTATAAAGGAACTTCTTAAAATTTTGTTAAGTATAGACTTTGTTAATTTTCCAAGAAATAAATAAATTTCTAAATATGAGTAGGTAGAGGATGCTCTGGCACATATTTATCTAGGGGTAATACCCAAAAACACTGATTTGTGCTAGACTCCAACGGGAACTAGTGCATGACAACGAGCCTTGATGAACTCTTGGTTATGACACTCCCAGTAGATATGCTTAGGATAATTCACATTTTCATTACAAGACATTATGAAGGATTGAGGATTAAATACCTTCTCAAATAAAACATTATTTTATGATTATGGATTATATGCATAAAATTTTAAATTTATGTTATGTATTTTACAAGTTTGGAATTATGCATTGGGATTCATAAACTAACCTATTGTATTCCATTGTTTAGAAATGGAGCATAGTGAATGGAATGGAAACCATATCAATGCACATAATCCATGTAGGGATTTCCCTCCTACTCCAGATAATTATAGTGGATTTGGTGATGCAACTAGTTCTGAACAACTTATAACCATATTATGACAACTCTATCAGGTTATGAATAATTCCCTTACCCGTATGGAGCACCCTGATCCACAACACAAAGGATCAATGTTAGACCACTTCATGACGTAAAAACCACCAACCTTCAATGGGATTATAAATCCATTTGTAGCTGAACAATGGATAAGTTCCTTAGAGAAAATATTTTATGTTTTAGGAAGTAGCTAAAGAGAAAATGTTTTCATGGAAGTTTATTACCTCACATGAGATTTAGATCATTGGTGGTCGTTAATTCAAAACAAAAATGAGGATGAAGAAGCATCGAATATGGAATGGAGAGATTTTTATAATATTTTGTTAGAAAAATACCTTCCTCATGAACATCGAGAGAATATGGGAAGGAAATTTATGATTTTGAGGAAAAAAGAGGATGATAATGTTGCAAAGTGTGTGGATAACATTACAATCATAGAAAGGCATGATGCAGATTATATAAGTAAGCTAGGAAGTAATATTGATTGATTTTTTGGTTGGTTAAAACCATTTCTCAGTTGATCATTAGTCTCACAATCCTTCTCGTCGTACGAATATATAGTCTCATGTCCTATCAGGACATAAAATTATTTCTCTAAGTCATATTACATTAATGCAAAGAAAGAGAAGAAGAGTTCTACTGAACACTTGGGAAATGGAAGTAAGGGGGAAAGGGATAAGTTTAATTTCCACTCTATAGTAAATGTGGGAAGAAAAACTCAGGTACTTGCCTGAAGGATATGGCAGTTTGTTACAAGTGTGTAGAAAAATTCCACCATGCTCGTGATTGAAAGGGAAGAACAAAGACTATAAATGTTGAATGCTAAAATTGTAGATAAATGGGGAATTATTCAAATGAATTTCCTTAGAGACACGAAAATATACCTTAGAAATGTTCAAGGGAGAAAGGACAAGATTTTTTTATCACCACTAATGAGGTTGAATCTCTGAATGACATGGTGGCAGGTACTTTAATCATTTTCTCAAAATTATGATATGCTTTATTTGATTCTGGATCATCGCATTCATTCACATCTTCCCACTTTTCCAAAGAAAATTAGATATATCCAATTTTATTTATCAAGGCGGTTTTTGTAAAAACTCCTAAGGAAGTTTCATTACAACAATGTTTTGAAAATTAGTTACCATCAAGACATATAAACGTGCATTATCTGTTGATATTATTGTCATACCCATGATTTAATTTTATTTAATCCGCATTATGTATTGGCTTTAGGACCATGATGAGAAAATTCATTCTAAGAAGAAGAAGGTTACAATTTGTGATGATGATAAGAAATCCCTTATCTTTAGAGTAGAAACATCACTATCTGCTTCTAATCTATATCAACCCCCAGAATCTCTACTAAAATAAAATTTTTGGGGAAAGGGGGTGAAATAACTATGGGTGAGGAAAAGAATGATCAAATAGAGGTTGTACCTATTATTCAAGAATATATAGATGTGTTTCTAGAATATTTACCTTAACATCCTATAAAAGAAGAAATTTAATTTTCAATTGAGTTAATTAACAGTTCAAGGCCCATATCGAAGACCCATTATATAATGGTCACTATTGAATTAGTGGAACTAAAGAAAAAACTATAATAATTTAGTAATAAAGGATTTATTCACCCTACTGTTTCTCAATAGAGAGCCCGCGTTCTTTTTGTTAAGAAGAAAGTGCATCTATGTGGTTGTGCATCGATTATAGGGAGATCAATGCAATATAAATAAGCATTGAGTATATCCTACATTTCATTGATGATTTATTCGATCAACTTCTTGGAGATCAATATTTTTCAATTATTGAAATTAGATATAAATATCATCATTTGTGCATGATGGAGTAAGACATTCCGAATAAATCATTTCGTACTAGGTATAGGCATTATGAGTTTACAGTAATGCCAATTGAACTCACTAATACAACCTCTATTTCCATAGATCTAATGAATATAGTTTTCAAGTAATATCTGGATGAAACTATAGTGGTATTTATTGATGATATCTTAGTATACTCCAAAAGCTATGAAGAACATGAAAATCACTTGTGCACTATTCTAAATACTATTGAAATAAATGAATTATATGGGATGTTTAGAATGTGTGAATTCTGGCTTTAGGATATTTCATTTCATGACCATATTGTCTCTATGGATGGAATCACTATTGATCCTTCTAAGAAAAGAGGAATCCAATAACGGCTAAAACCCACGAGTATAACTAAGGTATGCCGTTTTATTGGTTTAACAGGTTATTATCGATGCTTCATCTAGAATTTTTTCTGATTGGCTAACCCATTAACCTAGCTCACATGTAAAGTGGTAATTTTTTTTGAAAAAAATGGTGTGAATATGTTTTTGATGAATTGAAAAAATATTAGTCAATTCTCCAATATTGACTCTACCATTATAGAATGATCTGTTTGTTTTTTATTGTTATGCTTCAAAGAAAGGTCTTGGTTGTTTCTTTATGCTTAAATATATAGTTATTGGCTTTTCGTCATGATGGCTAAAAAATCATGAACAAAACAATCCTACTAATGATATTGAGTCAGAAGCTGTAATAATTTCTCTAAAGATAAGGAGACACTATCCCTATGGTGAAAAATGTGAGATATATACCGATCACAAGAGTTTAAAGTATATTTTCTCACAAAAACAACTCACTATGAGGGAAAGGTGATGGCTCGATCTACTCAAGGATTATGATATCACAATACATTACCACCCTTGGAAGGAAAATAAGGTGGTAGATTCTTTGATCATAAATTATCGTGGAGTTATGAACTAGATGAGTGTTGAAAGGTATCTTATGTTTAAGAATCTAGTAAAGATGGATATGGGAATAATAATAGAAGTTGAAATATCAATACTTTTTCAAATGGTTTCCAAACCATCTTTACTATAAAGGATAAAATGTTCTTAGACTGATGATAAGGAGTTTCAAAAGAAAATTAAAGCTGTGAATGATGGGAGATTTATTGACTTCATTTATGAAGATGGAATTTTGAAATTTGGGAAGATACATTGGGTTCTCGATATTCATGATCTAAAAAGAAAATTATTGGATGATTCTCATATATCCAATTTCTCTATACACCATGGTAGCACTAAGATGTATAGTTATTTGAAGGGTCATTTTTTGTGGGACTATATGATGATGGAGATTACTGATTATGTGTTAAGATGTATGGTTTTTCAGCAGGTGGAGGTGGGAAGACAAAATTTTGGAGGAGTCATGCAAACTCTTCCCATACCAAATTGGAAATGGGATGATATTTCAATGGCCTTTTTCATGGGACCACCAAAGACTCCTCGGAGGAACGATGGAACATGGGTAATTATTTATCGTCTTACCAAGTCAGTATATTTTTTTGCTATAAGAGATGATTTACCACTTGAACGATTACCAAGACTATATATTAATGACGTTGTAACACATCATGGTGTACCTCTATCAATTGCTTCTGTTCATGATCCCCATTTACATCATGATTCTAAAAAAGCCCTTAGAAATCCCTTGATACTAAATTTCATTTGATCACTTCCTACCACCCTCAAACTGATGGAAAATCATAACAAACTATTCAAACCATAAAATACATGTTGAGATCATTTTCACTTGACTTTAAAGGTATGTGGGATCAGTATTTACCTCTGGTTTAATTTTACTATAATAATAGCTTCTATTCAAGTATTTAGATGTCACCATATGATGTGTTATATGGAAAGATATTTCGCACACAAACTTGGTGGGATGATGTTAGTGAATGAAGACTCGTAGGCCCAAAACTTTTTGAGGATACAACAAAAAAGGGTAAGGTTATCCAAAACCACATTAAAGTAGCTCAAATTATTCCAAAGATCTATACCAATAACCAAAGAATGAATTTGGATTTTCAAGTAGGTGGTTATGTTTTCATGAAGTTATCTCAATGGAAGGATGTTATACATTTCAGTAACAAGGGTAAATTAAGTTCTAGGTACATCATCCCTTTCAAAATTTTAAAATGAATTGGAGTTGTAGCTTACCATTTGGAAAGGTCGTTGAGTCTCTCCAAAGTTCATGATGTGTTCCACGTATCACTATTGAGAATAAACATGCCTACCCCAACGCATGTACGTGCCTTTGAAGAAATAGAACTGGAACCCGATATGTCTTATTGTGAAGAGCCTATAAAGATCTTGGGTACTAGAGAACAAGTGTTGAGAAACTTGACCACTCGTCTTGTAAAATATCTTTGGAGAAACCATAAAATGGAAGAGGCAATGTGGGAACCTGAGGAACTTATAATGAAGAACCGCCAAAATCATTTTAGGCCGAAATATTCTAGAAATTTTGATTAAAAAATTATTTGAACAAGGGAAGAATGTAACACCCCAATCTTCCATGGTATCCTTCTCTTTGAATAATACAATAGTTTGTGTTGTACGCAACTTCGACTTCTAGCACACCACCACCAATCAAACTTTCCGTTATAAATAGTAATACCCACTATTTGAAATTTAATAAATTTTATTATTCAAAATTTACTTCATTTTTTGGTTTCGGAATATCAAAATTAGCCTTGGGTGAGTTTTTGGTATTTTTCTAAAAACATTCAATTTTTGATGAATAGTGAAAAACACTACGTTATTGTATAAAACCAAAATTTTATTTAAAATTTTATTTATTTTATTTAAATATAGTTTTAGTCAAAATAATTACACAATGGACATATAATTTCTATTTATTTCATTGGAGTCATTTTAAATAATTTTAGATATATAATATTTTATTAAACTATTTAATGTCATTAACCCAGCTTCTAGGAACATTTACAAATTTACATAAAATGTAATTTTACTGCTTTTGTGAATTGAGTTTCAAAAATCTTAGAGACACTGTTTCCATTTGTAAGTAAAATGTTGTTCAATATGATAAAAATAACTTTTGGTGAATAGTAACATTTGAATTTTATTTTTGCCACAATTAAATGTAAATAGGGAAATTTATGGTAATAATGATATTATAATTACCCTAACACATGTCCTAATTCTATTGGAAAACTATATTTCTACCTAAATCAACCATAGGAATAATATATGACCCTTGTTGATCCACTTGGATTATATTTGGACATTTATTAATATTTTATTTAAAGAAGAGTTAAAAGTGTTAAATGCACATTTTAATAAATTAACTATTTTTAATATAAGGTCATAAATAATATAATTTCGACTATATATATTCATTTTAAAGATAAAAATATTTAATAAATCATGTTATTTAATTTCTAATTTTTATACATTAAATAATTAAATTTATTTTTGACATAATGATGATGAGGTAATTACCTAATTAATGAAAGATTAAAATAATTGATATTATAAATATTTAAATAAATGTAAATTGAGACTTTTGATTCATTCCCATAATTTTATCTCTTAATATGACATATTAATGTTGATTAAATTTATTTTTTTTGAAGTAAAAAAGTTTTTATGACATTCACAAAAACCAAATACTAAATATTGTCAAAACTGAAATAAAAGAGTTTTTTAAAAAAAATACTATTTTATTAAATGATATAATATTTCTAAAAATATAATGATAGGCCAAAGGAATTAAATGAGGTTATATATGTCATTAATGAACCACTTGAGGTTCTCTTGGAATTTTATAGTATGTTTATTAACATTGTTTTATAAAAATACAAGAAGACATGGTAAAAGTTAAACTTTTTAACTAAGAGTTAAATCTAAATGGTAATGTTAATATGGTGACCTAAACATGTATAAAACATATTGGTTGAGTGTTTTTCGACCCATCCCTGTATTATTCTTGAAATAAATCTATCAAGAGCCATTATAAATTGAATATGACTGTATAATAAATTAATTTTTCATGTTTTACCTAAAGTACCCATCACCTCTCTTATAAAAGGGTACTTCCCCTTCTCACATATTCACACAACCAATTCCATTTGTTTCGGCCAACCTCGATTAAAATATATTCCCAAATACCCTCATGTAATCCTAGAGGACAAATATTGAATAGGAAGACAACCTATGGATCCCTTTTGATCAAATCACAAGAAAGAAACTGAAGAAGATGTAATAACTTCATCACCTCATTTGCAGTTCTTTTCTTCTTCCACATCCTCTTTCTTTGTTGTTTCCATACCAAAATAATAAATCCATTAACTTTTACATACTATGATTTTATTATAAATATTCTACATCCATATTAATTATTCTATTCATCCTATGAATAAAAAAGTCACCATACATGTGTACGTACAACTTACTATCTCCACGTCGTCGTGTTGTTTGTTACTCAACACATTATTATTTTTATGGGTATAATAATGAGTATAATTGATGTAAATAATAAGTATAACATTTTAATTATTCTTTATATATGATATAATATCTAATTACTATAAATTCCTAGTTCTGAGTTCCGTCCAGAGGTGCCCCATACCGGGTTGGTCACGTGGCCTCAAGCGCATTTCCCCAATTACCAGAGGCTTTCGACTAGCAGCGAGAGCTTTGGGTGTGATACAGGGGAAACTATTAACTCATTGACATATTAATACAATGGAAAAAAATAGATAATAGTAGAGAAAGCAATAACAATTCTATAAAACTGTAAATAGCAGAAGAAAAAATGTAATAAACAACTGGAGCACATATATATAAATAATGAATGATACATATGTCTAGGAAAGCAGCCAAACAAGTCACAATGATGGAATATAGTACAAAAACAAGTAGAAATAATACAAATAAACACTCGTAGCATCACAAGTCTCAACTTGATCCCATTATTTCCTGCTCTACAACAATCAATTACTTGAAGTAGAAGGTCGATCACCCTTATCTATACATGGAACAAAATAATCTGTTTGGGCCCAAACGCATGACCCAAACAGGGTGTGAGAAAAATCCTAGTAAGAAAACACTCAAATATCTATGCCTAATAGTCATTGAATATATATGGAAAAAAATAAGTAAAATGAATCAGTAAACAAGGAAGTAGTCCAAAGTAAACAGTCCTACAATTTCAATTTCATTCATTTTCATATATCAAGTAAGCAGTTAATCAAAAACAAGTATCCCCCTGGGAAGTACTCACAACCTATCCCATATGGTTCCACCTCTCAAACACAAGAAACAATTTGGGAATTACTCATATTCTAACCAATCTGATTCAACTTTATCAAATACACTCTGAGGAAGCACTCATCGTCAATTCCCCTTATGGTCTTTTATCGGTAAACTACAGACAGTCTAGGGAAACACTCAAAAAACAATTCCCTCTATGGTCTTGAAACATGTAACTATAGACAATCTAATAGAGAATTCACATCCATCCCCCCTATGGTCTCACAATGTGAAGAGTAATAAGACAGTCAAAAGAAACCCTCAGTGTCTATTCTTTATATGGTATACTACACTAGGTTCCCACAACTCTGTGTAAGTTTATCATGCACATCGATGATTAACAGCCAAAGTGAACCTTATGATTTACTTGGATAACAGCTTCCTAAAAATTCTAGTCGAAACAAATACAATCATAACACAACATCAGATAAATCACTCCATCCTAATACCACTAGGCATGGAAAGCAAGCAACCTAACATGCAAAGCTAGACCAAACGATCATATCAAAACCAACATGGGAAACACATACATAGCATGAAAAAAGACCCTATTTACAATCAAACATCCTCTAATCAGGCACACAAGGAATAACATGCATTAATAGGGATAAAATCCCTAAACACGGAATACCCCATTCTAGGGTATTGGACACTTTTTAACATAATATTCAACAAAAAACTACAGAAGGGCACAAACCACCTACCTCAGCATTGTACGATTGATATACACCGGTTTTGCCCTTAAAATAATCCTTGAATGCGTTATATCTACAAATACATCAAAAAACACTCAACCATGGACATCTCATGAAGGGAGTGAAAACATGAAATTAGGCTCTAGAGGAAATAAGATCCCACCGTGGCTATTCCAACACAATTGACGCTAGTTGAATTGGAGAACGGATGATCGATCGGGGGCTTGGAGAATATTTGTCGGCTTCAGCCACTCTTAGATGAGACACGATGATAAAAATAGGTTTCTATCGATTAGACGCAACTCTAGTCCATTTAATCAATTAAAAATAAAATTACATGTCATTTTCATTAAAATTACATGGCATTAATTGCCTTAACCTGTCCCCATTTTATGCGGTCTCCAGTTCACCCCAAATGGCCATGTACTCGGCCATTACACGTCCAGTACATGGTCACCTGTGGTAACTGAGTACACAGTGTGTAATCAAAAGTACATGGTGTGTAATCCTTAAATTTACAGAAACTCTTCTTTATCTCAAAACAGTAGAAAATAGGATCCATACCTGAAATTAAGATCTAGGTTCTTACAATTACATATGATTTCACCATCAATAGAATGATATTTTCGCTCGTGCATATGTACTGATTACCATCTCCATGAACGCGATGAGATTCAGTCCCCATCTTAACCATTCAAGAATGTTTTTTATTTTAGGATTAAAAATAATGTGTAATAACTTAATATAATTCTGTATATGAATCATATACATCCTATCCATAAAAAACATGACTTATATAAAAAAACTTATAAAGGAAAATGAATTAGTTAACACCCGAAATAATGATACTACTGAAATATTATTAACAAATAAATATTGAAATATCATATATGATATCATAGTTATGTATGTGGTTCATTTATAATTTAATTTCAATGAATTAACTATTATACAGGAGGTTAAGGTACCCCTGACCAAGGAAAAGTACATGGTAAGGGTTAGTTTTACAATTTCTTTATTAATATGAGGTTGTTTATAAGTAAGTATCTATGGGGACATCATTATCATCCACATCTGTGTTTCTTAAAAATTAATTTCAAAACAATTTTACAATTTCATATAATATGGGTTGAGTTCATTTATACCATTTTTTTACTTTATATAAATTTTTTTGAATGAAATATTTCTGTCATTTTCCAAATAATGAACTTTATAACCTTTTTGATAAATTAAGGTATGAATGTTTTTTTTAACATATACGACAGGTGAGGCTATTTTCTACCATTATGACACCTTCAAATCTTCACTTACAATCTTATAAGAATATTTTGAAAATAGATGTTTTGTTTTATAATTATTTGACTTTTAAATGATTTCAAAATAGAAATATATATTTCCCTCATATAATTTTGATTTCATATTTGTCACTATCCTTCAATGGATTTTACCTTTTTCCAAAGTTGATTTATTATGATACAATAATCCATATTGTATTGAAGGTATTGTGATTGGTTGACTGTGTATGTGCTATTTTATACCATTCATGGTTTATGAATAAAGTATTGAAATTTCATATTCTAGTTTTGATACAAATTTTTACGTTTTGTTTCATCCATTTCATATGAAAAATGAATTGGACTTAGTAAGTGATGGGTGTATCCCTCTATAGCTCCTTGATACATCAGTAGGTCTCATGAGACAAACTAATGTCTTGGAATAAGGCCTTGAAAAAAATATTATTTTTAGTCTTGGAATGAGGCCTTAACTATGTGGTTATGATGTCTGGCAATATGCATTCCATCATTAAGAAATTAGTTATTGATATTACATGTGATTATTCATCTCATAAAATATCCTTCTGAATAAGTGTATGGAATTATTTGATTTATATTTTACATATTATACTGATTTTTATGTTTAAAAGTCTTGTGTTGTAGTATTAAAAATTTAATTAAATGTTTATTATTATTTATGAAAGTTTCCACTATATAATTATCCATATTGAGCATCTGATCTCACCCCTTTCTTTTGTTTTACTTTTCCCAGGATGTGAAAAATTATATTATTATTGACCATTAGGGATAGCCTAGGGGATATGAGTGTGTTTAAAGGGGGCATATTTTTGTTGTTTTAAATTTCATGATGTAATGTAAAACTTATGTATGTATCTAGTACTTTTATGGATACAGAACTGATCGGTATTTCAGTATTTGATCCTTTCTTATCATGCTAGAGTTATGTAGTAATTCACCAACTCTGGGTAACTAGGGTTGGGGAGTTACAAAATATATAATTCAATTATAAATTTAATATAAATATTTAAATATGGTTTTGAGAAATTAAGTAATTCATGACCATGGAGATGCTAGATCATACATAAGCAAGAGTTGCATTTCCTTTTTTTTAAATGATCATTATAGAATGATGGTATGAAATATTATATATTAATATAATGATAATAATTTCATTAATAATAGATTTTTTATATATATTTATATATATCATTCACATAGTGTGATTATGAAAAGAGTGTCACATCACTTCTTGAAGGAGGTAGTCCACACATACAAGAATGATGTTACCATCTTCATATGGGGGAAATGATAATAAATGATATGATATATTTTCATTTAATAAACATAAATATTAATTAATATCTTAATTATTTCATTTATATGATATATATTTATTAAAAATATCCTTATTACATTCCTTGTAATGCGTTAGTGAAAGACGAATCACATCACCCCAAGAGGCGTTAGTTTGTTATACATAAGAGAAATTTTATATTATCCCATAAGAAATATAATGTTAAAATTATATAAATTATATCATTATTTTATAAGTTTAATTATTTTATTGATATCACATTTATACTTTATATCCACTGTAATACAGAAGATCGTGATGTGGTAATGGACAAGAGAATTACATCGGTTCACGTGGTGGTAGTCCGATGTACAACAGAATGATGATTTCATAACCCTTTTTAACGATGTGGATATTGTTTTATTCCATTAAAATATATTAAAAAAACATTATATATAATATTATTTGATGATTAAATCATTATGTGTTAATTATAATTTATGGAGTTGGAGGAAGAAATCAAAAAAATTCTAATTGGATAACATTACCCCTTTTCGGGTAACCCCATTAGGTTTGCACCAAAATCCATCCAATGATAGATTTATAAAAAAAATTATTCCTCTAGGATTAGTTATAATATTTTTCGAGTGATTTGGGCAGGTATTGGCTGATAAAAAAAGGTTTGAATGTGTGAAATAGGGAGGAGAGGGGTTGTCTTTTTATAATGGAGGTGAGTGGCACACTTTTAATATTTGAAACTGAAAAAATGGACCAAAATGGATTATTAATGTGACATATAATTTATAGGGTCCAAATATGTCCACAAAAATACTTTTTAGACAAGTTTTCATGTTAATTTAATTCTTATCTGTTTAGTTATTCCCTTGGTAAATCTATTTTCCCTTAACCACAGTAATTTTTTTACTATTTTCACTATTCATTTTTCTCAAAAAATATGTTGAAAATATTAGATAATATAAATTATATAGATTATAAATATGGAATAAATGTTTTAGGATATAAATAACATAATTGGGAAATTTTAATTTAATATTATTCCAGCGAACTTGATGAGAAATATGGATTTCAAAGAGAAACAGATTAAAAGTTTTCTTTTAATTTATATCAAAATTGAATATGAAAATGATTAAAAAGAAATAAATTGTATTGATAGATATATATTTCATTTATAAATACATTACAATTAATTCAAAATATAATTTAACTTTGGTAATAAATTAAACAAAATTCATTTCTCAATTAAAAAACATTATTGTTTATTATTCATCAAAAAATTTGATATTTCAGAAAAATCCTAAAAAATACATGCTAAGATAATTTTGATATTATAATTTAAAAATTGATGATAATTTTATCTAATAAACTTTCTCCATGTGGTAAAAATTAATTTTAGATTATTTTTGCAAATGGAGAGTATGTGAACTTTTAAACAAATAAAATTATTCCGAAACAATTTCTTTTTATTTTAGATTATTATTATTTTATTTATAATAAATAAATACCCTTAATTACCAAAATATATTAATTACTATTAATACCAACCATTTTAATGATATTTTATAATGATATACCATATTTCGGTTCATTTAGATTCAAGGTTGTATGTTCCACGAGCTATAAAAAACCTTCAATTTTAATGAAACAAATTCAGTGGGTCGTTTAAGCTCGGTGTAGCATGTCACGTATGATATAAAAATTATTATTATTTCATAGTTTTTTTTGGCTTACATAGGGAGTTTCATTTCCGTACATATCGAGTTGAGATACGTTTATTTATAGAATATCAATGATATATCTGGTGTAGTTCAATAGGGAGATGAACTTAAGACATGATATAAAAAATACACGTAAAATTATTTTTTATAATTTATATACTTGTTAAAGGAAGGTAAATTATTAATTAAAAAATGTGTAAGATAAATATCAAATCATATTTTAATAATTTATTATAATTTTATTGGTGAATGTGAAGGAAATATGTTAGTGAAAATGACACATCACATATGGAGTTGTATTTAAAAGATATATTATTATCCTAAGATAATTTTGATAAGAATCTACAGTATATAAAATCCTTAATAACCTCATAAAAAATATAATAGAGGAGGATGATGGAGAAGTGATCCTTGGGGAAATATTACATATCACTAAATTCTAATTGCATTGGTAGTAAAACTTGGGAGGAGAGAACATAAAAAAATAATTGTATCTATAGTGAAATAGTCTTGTAAAATTTGGTTCATTGATAAGTAACCCTTATATTCTTCATGGATATATCCCAATTCACATGAACAAGTTAACCTTTTCAATTTTAACTGCACATTACTTTCACTAGATTCTTTAAAATTATACTCACATTGAAAAATTCATAAATTCAATCTGATTTCATATTAACAAATAAATAAAGTATATAAAAATGATTAGATTTAAAAAATAAAGTATAAAATGGTAGTGTACCTAATTCATCCTTTTTATTAGGTTATCTGGGCCTCACAATGTGATATGGTGATTCTAAAAAATAATATTATATCATATAGGTTCCATCTTGGATATTAATAAATTAAACATGTTTATAAATGAAATGAATCATATACATTAATATTTGAAATACTATTTTTTATGAATTTACCATTATAATTAAAAAATAGAAAATGTGTTGTCATTAGAAGGACTATTTAGGTGAAATTTTTGAATCCATTCATCATGATACCTATTCGTGATTATTTATGTGAGATGTTTATATTGGGAACTCCATGGAGATTTTAGTTGGTTCTTTAACAAAATAGTTCATTAAAATTACCCATTATTTTCCCACTAATATTGAGATATACTGTACATATATTGAGATATATATAGAATCTATGTTAATGGAAGATTCTTCGAATCCTTCTAAATTTGTTAAAGTAAAATCTACTAGCACTCAGTTACTAATGGATACAGCTGATTAAAACTTAATTGTGTTTAAAGGTAAAAAGTATAATAAAAATATGAATATTGTTTCTAATAAAATTGTCATTAAAAATTTGATTCAATTAAATAATATTTATTATAAATATGAATTTATGTATAATATCTTAATTATGGGATATGATGATTTGAGTGTTTAAGAAGACGTTTCAATAACAATGAGGTATCAATACTGGGATTGATTTTTCAATAATAAAGTGGGGTTCAAATCCATAAGAATGTATTTTCAATGTCATGAAATTATGTAGATAATTATTTTATTTATTTGATTATTATTATTAGAAAAAGAAAATTATGAACTAATCTGGAACGATTCAAAATAATTAATGTTAAATTAGATTATCATGAAAAATTAGTAATGTGTTCTAAGAAGATATTGATAAATAAATAAAGCAAGATCAAGGAAAATGAAGGAACTCAAATAAAATATGATCTATGCTGATAAATACTAAATAAAAAATTTATTTTTTAATGAACTTTTTTCTCATGTGATGTAAATTTATATAAACTTTTTATCATCTGAAGAGAATTTTAAATCTAGAAGAGAAATCCATTTTAAAATATATATTATCAAAACACTTGAATAAGTTTTCATTTTAAGTAAAGAGCACATATAATGCCAATAGATGGATGTGTCATATTAAAAAACAATTACTACACGTAAAATAATAAGAAATATGTTCTTTCATTATAGAAGATTGGAACAGACAATGGTTGTTTTTATAGACAAAACTACTAAATTAAATGGTAGAAAATCTATTTCATCATCTAAACTAACAAAAAAATAAAATATTTATGATTTATTTACAATATTTTGGATTTGAGCTATAATTTAATACATGTAATGCTATTGGCTAAAAGTGGTCTTAAAGTAGAATTGTGATAAACCACCATTTTAATGACAACTATATTTTCTTGTTAAAATGATGTAAAAATATAATACATATAAAAAAATAATTCATGGAATTAGTTAGAAATGATTTAATAAATACACATAATTATGCATTAGAACTAGTTTGATGGTTTTTTTCAAACAAAATCAATGATAAAATTGAAAAAAAATATTGAAAATTAATAATTTAAAATATATTTTAATTGGTTTTTAAGGAGAGATAGATTTAGATTTTATTTATAGAATTGAGACTTTTACTATATGGAAGAAGTGTAAATATTTAGCAATTAGTCTCTTTTAGAGAGTATATAAGGAGATTAATGAAATAGTGATAAATGAAAATATTTGTTGTTCCCAAGTTAGATTAATCTCATTTAGAAGGTAAAGGAATAATTAATTATGTATAATGATAACAATTATGAAATATTTTCTAATTAATTATGTTTATGTGTTATCATGGAAAACATTACAAATAAGGGATAAAAAACAATGTTATAAAATAATGTTTTTAATAAATGGGTTGGATTATTCATTCCAACAAACTTATATATTTTAAGATGACAAGGAAATATCAATTTCCTGGATATATTTAATTTCTGTAAGTTTTTTTAAAATTATATTGAATTAATGTTGAGATACTATCCATGTGGAATACATGTGTAATGTCATATTTAATATATGATATTTGATGAAAAGGATTTGGATACATATAAACACTAAAAATGGGAGATAATCACATATTGTTCTTCAATTTATAATTTATAAATGATATAGTCAAAAATAAGTTAATTTGGATATTAAATTATTGTTCTTGAGAAGGATGATGCTGTAATATTGTCAGTAATTGAACATCTTGAAAAATAAAAAAACATAATAAGTGGGATAACTAAAATCCAAAATGTTTCAGAAATATTCAATAATAATTTTTTAATGAATAAATAACATTATTTGGTAAAATGGATTATGTAACTAGATCATTATACTCCACATTATGTTGGGAGTATGTTTGTTAAATGTATAATATAGTGGTTTTTGTTTTATTCTCATATTAAAAAACCCAATATTTTAATTCAGTTGGGATATTTTATTTTTCTATATCAATTTATAATGTTGTAAGTTTCCAATGGAATAATTCAAAGATTTATTAAAAGATAATATTGATATAATCTACATGCGCACACATAGAGATTTGAAAAAAAAATGTTGTGTAAAGGTATAAGATAAAATGATAAATCTTTAGAAATTACGAGGATAAGAAGTCAATGAGAATTTGAATTAATGGAGGAGAAACTATGTATAATTATAAGGGAAGAAAAGTAAAACACTTCTCTGTTAAAAGGAGAATGGGGAATACATTGCATTAAAGAACATGCATTTATGAAATGGACATAATATATAAATACCTCTATTCTATAAATACAAACATAAGTAGATTAATAATTTTATATAGTATTACATATGGAAATAAGTTCCATAAGTCATTTCATAAAAAAATAGTGATATATGTTATATAATGAATGTTAATAAATAAAGGCGTAAATACTGTCATTAAAAAAATTTGAGAGATATTTAGAGATTGAGAAATATATGGCCAATCTATATGAATGTGTAGCTTTACATTACTGATGAGTTAAATTGGTGATGGATTGAATTAATGTTATGATATATTAATATATAATGAAATAAATTTATTTTCGATTGTTTAAAATATAATTACAATATAGGGAATTTTTGGATCAATATTTTCACTATTACAGAATTTTTATATATTGAAACATTGGGTTTTTTCATATAATAAATTTTAATATTACTAAGAATATTTTCAGATCTTGGAACTAAGGCAACGTCTGATTCTAAGGCCCATTTAGTATAGAATTAATTTTATTAAAATATTAAATATATTTTATATTAATGGAATGTATTTTTCCTAAAAATATATAATAACTTCCCAAAGGAGCCCTAAATAAAAAATGTGAGGCTACGGTTGAATTTGGAATATGGGGTATACTATTGGTGAGACATAAAGTAATTTTTAGTGGGAAGTCTGGTAGAGGCAGTTATTGGTGGGGGAATTAAATTAAATTAAATAATATATTTATTTATTTTAAATTAAATGACTAGAATTCATTTTTTATATAAATAAGACACTCTATAGAATCTTTATTATTATTCTATAACCCTAGGATTATTTAGAGGATCTTCCAGTGGTTAATTTTTAGTGATCAATAATGAATTATTTAAAATGACTATATCAAGGATAATCTTGATACAAATGATGAAAATAGTGATATCGTCACGTTCATCTATACCAGGCTCATTTTTCACCAATGATTAATCCATAGTAGAGGTAGGTCTTATCATATAGGGTTTACACCCTTTTGATTAAAATACTGTGGATGGGGATTTGTCTACTTTTGATATGTGATAATTATTCGTTGCAAGAGCCACAAAATTTAATTGAGTATAATATTACTGAATAATTATTCCCTTGTTTCAGAGGATCTCACCATGTTTATATAGTTTAAGTTGACGAACTCTTGGACAGTGATGGTTTAATTTTATCTTGTTCTTTTCCTATCACCATTCATAGTGCTATTCATTTTTTTCCAAAAAGATCGTGTTCTGACATTGTTATGGTGGGATCAAGGGAAATCAAACCCCCAAGTTCATTTCAATAGAACAAACTGCATGTGGATTGAATTTTTTTGTATTCATTGATGAATGAGTGGGATAATTTTAATTGAATAGATCAGATCTGTACTGTGGGTGTGGGTTCGTGATTGAGGATGCGATCTTGGAGAGATCAGAATGAAGAGTGATTGTGGGTGGTTCGGGATCAGTTCTTTTATTCCCATTTTTCTAGGTTGATGCATGTTGATGATGTGCAGGGTGATGGGATCGATTTTGATTAGTAGTAACACACAGGGTCTCATGGTGGAGGTTTCTAAGAGTGGTCCTGATAGTGGTTGGACATAGATGTCCTAGGATGTTTGTAGACATGGTTAACAGATTAGGTATTATTTTTATATTTAATAATAATAATAATAAATTAAACCAGAATGTGTCAGTGGTTAATAAAAATATAATGGATTTGATTTAAAAAAAATAATGAATATAGAGGGGCATGTAAAGTGTTTGAAGAGAAAAGGAGGCCATGTTAATATTATAATATATTTTATAATAGTAATATTATTAGTATTATAGTTCATTAAAGGATATAAGTGTGTGGATCACTATGCACCATGAGATGTGCTGGAAGTGGGATAATGACTCCCTTGATTTTGGTATAATATTATGTTTAAAGAAATAATAATATTAATATTAATTTTAAGTGGATCCAGCAGTGAAACAACTAATGTGTGAATAAATCTGTCATGAATCATTGGAGTAATGTTTTAGTAATAATTATAATTATAATAAATTATAATAAATTATTATAATTATTTCTTTTTTGTTATTAAACCATGGTTCAACATGAAATTCTTCATCTGATGTCATATTGATGAACCGTCAGTGGTATCATGACCTTGACATTGTGGTGGTAATTTCAATACCATTGATATATATTTAATTTAGACTCATAGTGGGGGTAAATGAAAAGTACAATAACAACAATAGTAAAAATAATAATAATTTTATTATTATTGTGTTGTAATCATGTATATGGAATATATTTTCTTATACGGTGTCAGAATGATGAACTATATATGGAATTGTGACCCTGATATTTAGGTGGATGTTTCAATACCAATATCATGTGTTTAACTCTGACTCGTGGTGTAGGACCACAAAGTGCAATTCGAGCATGATGAGTGATATGAATTTTTTCATCGGGTGTCTGATTTGGGCATTTGAATAACCTTTATTGAGAATTTTTCATTGAGTATCGTAATAGAGAGATATGTAATTTCATTCATGTATATTATTTGGATAAAATTTCACCTTTTTAACATTTTCCAAGTTAGGATAATGATTATCCCCGAGAGTTTGTTAGTCTTTTAGCTGAGACACATCATGTACTTCCCTAACTCTCTATGTAGTACTACAAAGATAGAATTTTTTGTGATGTTGATTACATGGATAGGATGAGGTTCAGGGACACATATCGTTCAGACCCTATAAACCTCAGGTAATTCTTGATAATCATCTTCCTATCATATCTTCTATGTTTTTCCTTTATTTTTATCCTATGAGTAGCCTATCATTTTCTTTTTTATGTATTGAACTCGATGATGAACTTCATAGAGGATCTTGAGATACAATGAAATATGTTATAAGTGTGACTATTTTTTATATATTTCTCAAATATTGTAGTGATCATCAAAGATCTTCATAGAGAGGTCAGAGTGGTACCTACCTGATGCACTAGGGCGTGGTTCCTCTGTTGATACATACCTGGTGGAACCCCCCATTGGAATGAGGGACTGGGTCCTCCATGCACTAAGGGATACCCCCGTGACGCACCAAGGATTGGGTCCTCTACATACCAAGAGATACCCTCAGATGGTCTAGGTCTCAAGTCCTCTATCTAATTATTTTTTACCATATCATGCACCAGGTTGTGAGTTATCTATCTATTTTGTGGTACTCTACTGACGCACCAAGGCAGGGGTCCTCAATTTACTACGTGGTATACCCATAACACATTATGTAGTGAGTCTTCTATCTACATGGTGGTACCCCTCAAGAACTAGGGTGAGGTTCCCTTATCTATTCAGCGGTACACCCCTGACACGCTAGGGAGTATATCCTCTAGAGACTGAGAGGTAACCCCTAAAGCAACTGGGTGAGGGTCCTCTACCTACCTAGTATAACCCCCTGACTCTCTAGGGTTTGTGACAACTACCTACCATGTTTTTACCCCTTGATGAACTATGGTATGATTCCTCACTCAACGTAGTGGTACCCCCTAAAAATTCAGGGCTCAGGTCCTATACTTGGAGATTTTTTTCCCTTGAATGTGCAGCATAATGGTGAGGTTTGAGTCCTCCCCAGGGATTCTATGGGAAAACACACAAGGTGTTGGTCATCAATGATGACCTCTTGGAAATATTGGTATAATCATTTTCCATAGTTGGGATGTGGATATATACATCCCATTTCTATCTCATTTGGAATAATTTTTAGTGTCTATAGGATTTTTGTTAAGGTTTTTGACTCATATACTAATTGGCAATCCTTTTTTGTGATTATATAAATACTTATATCATGTCTTCTATCACTCCCTGTTTATTTTTTTGGGGTTCCTACTAGGTATTTATATCCCCTCCCCTAGAATGTTTTTTTAACACATGTAATGTTTTATGAAGATGATGGATATGTCTATGGTAATTTTAGAGAAGAATAGGGATACTCATTTTTAAAAACCATGTATGGAGGTTAGGCTTGGATATTTGGAGTTGATCTGTCTCATACATTATTTTTATAGTTATCTTCAAGTTGGGGAATATTTTTTTGGTTGGGTGTCTACTTTTACCCCATAATTTTCATATTATGATATCATACTCTTATTTAGTATCTAGTGGTTAGTAAATGATATGTTTTTAGTATAGATGTAACATTCATATATAAGTATTCCTCTTCAATTATGTATAGAGATGGTTGGGTGTGTGCATACATGTACACAAGGAAAATGAATCCCACATTTTTCATTCTATTTAGTGTTTTTTCATTCCATTAACAATGGTGGTGGGAATGGGGTAGTTTCATTTGGGACATCCACCGACCCAATGGGTTTGGTTGTGACATTTTATCAACTATAGTGTTTTTCATTAAAAAGTACCATGATAAGAAAAATAGTAAAGGTGATGATGAATGTTTTCATCCAAATCCTATAGAATTACTAAATATTTGTTTAGATTAATTTTGAAACAATGAATTATATATTTTTATGAATTTATAAATTAATATAAAACACCCAATTCTTATAAACATTTTAAATATATTATTGTATAATAAATTTTAGTGTAAATTGATATTTTTTTGGTAATTTGGGGATTCCTGACTAGCAGTAATGACTTGGTAGACCATGCATTTCAATTTTATATTATGCATTCCCTTGAAATCCAAGGGCTTGACTTAAGGAGCATTTATAAAAACTATTTCTATTAAAATACCTATATGTATTTCTAATTTTTATTTTAATATTTCAAGGTTATATCATTTTTGACAAAGTATATTTTAATATTAATTAAATAAATTATGGAATATTTTTAAGGGTTAGATTATTCTCCCAATTATTTAAATTGAGTTTTTAAAATTTATTTAAATTAATTGAGGTGGTGAAATAAATTTTATAATAAAATAATTTTTTAGGGACAAATTACATATTGAGTAATAACACATAGAGTTTTAAAATAAAAAGGATAATTATTCTTCCCATAACTACTACTATTATTAATTTTTTATATACATAAAAATTTAAATTAATATTATTTTTAATTTGTGTGTAGTATAATATATTATCGTTTACGTCCCTATTCAACATTTAGATAACCATGTTTCAAATATTTGTCATTGTTCTCATCTTAGAAATCGGTTGTATTATCCTCAATAATGTGCTAATGATGATCCTTCTAAAATATGGAATGAATCTGTGTCACATATGATTATTTTTGTTTGGAAGAAAAACTGAAAATTTGAGTGCCTTAGTATATATTTCATGGGATTTTAATTCATTCATTTATACGTAAAGAACATGTGGTGATACAATTTTGTAGAAAGGGAAGTATGAGATGGGTATTGGATCATAATTGGAATATGGAAAAAATCATGTTGAGGGAGGGGATGTGGAGGAACACATGCTAGTAGCTATTATTGTAAATAAAAACACCATGAAAATATTCAAGAAAATTGTTAAGGGAAACAAAGATTCATTTAGTATTATGAGGATATTTGAAATCAGTCTATTCATCCAAATAATATTATGTCATCAAACCATTATAATAAAATGGGACATTAGTGGTGGGCGAACCATTTGAGGAATGGGGAATTGGTAATGGGGTTCACTACTAGAATTGAAGGTATTTGTGACGGGTTAATTGTGATGGGTTCCTGTGGAAAATAAGCTTTAGCGACAGGGCCCCGTCGCAAATAGCCCGTTGTAGAAAACGCCGACGCAAAAAATATTATTTGCGATGGGACAGTGGCAAATAATTTTTGTTGCGATGAGAAACATCACCATCAAAAATAAATCTACGATTAAATACTATATATATATAATATCTTTTGTGACGGGCCCGTCACAAATAATTTTTTGTGACGGGTCCATAATCTCGTCACAAATGATTTTTGAAAGACTATTTGTGACAGGCCGATCGCAAATAGTATATGCGACGGGCCAATAATCCTGTCACTAATTCCTTTTGTAAGAAAAACTTATTTAGAATATTTGCGACGGGATCCTGTCGCAACAAATCCCGTCGCAAATAATAAATAAATTTTAAAAAAATAATCTTAAAAAAATTAGGATTATTGAAAAATTATTTTTAATATTATTAAAATATTAAAAAGAATAAAAAATATTAAAATTCTCAATATTCACAGAAAAATATAAAAAAAAATCATAAAATATTATTATGATTATTGAAAAATTAATTTTAATATTATTAAAATAAAAAAAATAAAAAAATATTAAAATTCTCATTATTCACAAAAAACTATTAAAAAAACTCATAAAATATTATTATGATAATTGACAAATTAATTTTAATATTATTAAAATAATAAAAAAATTAATAAATATTAAAATTCTCAATAATCATAAAAAAATAATAAAAGAATCATAAATTATTATTATTATTATTATTAGTAAAATAAACAAATAATAAAAAATACAATACTAAGAAAATATATTTAATAAAATTATGATCACTGAAACAATAGTATTAATATTATTAAAATAAAAAAATATATAAAAAATATTAAAATTCTCAATATTCAAAAAAAAATCATAAAATATTAATAATTAAATTATGTAATAACTGCACCGATATAAAAGACAGAAACTGTAAATAGTTCATATTACAACAAATTTAAACTAAAATGTTTTTGACGTTAAAAAATCACTGGGGTCGTCTTATGGAGGAGGTGGAGAAGATGGTGGAGGAAACTAGATCCCTAAACTACGAGTCAAACGGCACATGTACTCCATCTTCTCATGATGATGCTGCTTCAATCGACGCATCTCCACCTCATCCTGCTACAACTACTGCTACCATCGACGCATCTTATCCTCGTGCTGCTGCTGCTACTAACGCATCTCTACTTGTTGCTTCTGCAAACTCTCTATATGGTCATTCTGAGCTTGGAACTGCTCCTGATACTGTGAGCCATAAGATAATTCCTCCCCATGAGCTCCCCTTGAGCTAGACGACAACATCGTAGCAACACAATAATAAGTACGAGAAGTCACATGAGGGTTGATACCAACTACTCGGCCCTTCTCAAAGCCATACTGAGTCGCCTGCATCCATGTCGCCTCGTTGAAATGGTGGGCACTGGTCTAATCAGTCGCCTCGTCCTGACCCTTAACCTGTGTCTGATAAGTCACAACCTCATATGACTCCTTTAATTCTAATTTGAAATTAAATTTGTGAAAATATTATATGCAGTTAATTTTAAAACTGAAAAAAATAATACTAACCACAATCTGACGTTGGTGATCACCTCTAATCTCTCCGGTGGTTGGATCACTGTACATCCTCCGATAAACATCATACTCTGTAATATTGGGAAGCTCGACTGCCTATATGAATATAAAATAAAGTATTTATATTTGAAGTTATATAGAATATCTAAAAATATACTTACAAGATGCTCTCTGTGCATACTGAACGTACGACTACCAGCTCGATGCGTCACCTCCTGTCTCCCTCGGTTCTGCTGACCCAATGAAGACCTCCTCTAATATCCACCACCCAAACAGTGTGCACATAATCCATCCCAAACCTGAGATGAAATGTACTCTGGTCAGTGGGATCTCCACGACTCAATAAATATTATCACCCCTACTTTCTTAATGATCGTCTTTCTCAAATTGTGAAAAAACTGACGCAAACGCTCACACATAGCCACCCCCATGCTGCATGGATATCTTCACGCATGCTATCATCGATGAGATACCATAAAACCTACAAATAATTTATAATACCAAGTTATTAATAAAATAAATTTCAAAATATATATTATTAATTTACGTATGAGCCAATGATTATACATGTCGAGCTGAACATCATCGGGAATCTATTCCCATGTGGTCAATGGATGAGAAATAAAATTGCGCAAGATAGCACCCTCCTTTCCAACTGCTACATGCACAAAACTGTGAAAAAAGAATAAATAATTAAACAATTATTATATATATAAATAAATTAATGAAATCTAACTAAAATATACCGGTTACCATACCTCTGTGTGCATGGATCTAATCCATGACATGGACGTCGCTCGAGGATAGGGTCAGGAATCATCAGTCGTTCAAGAGCACACCCCCTCCACGTACCTCCTGAACCACCAGTAGGCTAAGGGTCAGATGATCCCACATCCCCCTCATCCAAAGGTAGCTCAGACTCTTATAACTCACGAAATAGATCAGAGTCCATCTGAAACACAAAATTATTGTTGTTAGAAGATAGTTGAAAATAACTATTATATATATATATATATTAGTTATGATCATAACCAGTATTTAACTATACTAATGTTCGCCTTCATCATCATCTTCATATCTAACGATGTCTATGTCTTCATATTCCTCCTCGGAATCATGAATATCCATATGAGTTTCACATTCATCATCCCTTGTCATTTCAATTTCATTTATAACATCATTAACATCTTCGTCACCATGTACCCTTAATTGTGGGGTTTCTTAATCGATATTCATGTTTCTTTGTGAAAAATATGGATTTTGAGTATTCTCTTGAAAATTTTCAATTTCTTCCACTTCATTGGAACCACATTCAGGTTGAGTAAATTTATTATCCCGAGATTTCATTTTTATTATGCTCCACCAGTCACCTAGGTCTCTAGAAGTAGCACAATACTTTGGTAATAAATTTTATGTACCTGTTGATGTAGTAAAAATGGTTCATTTACTGTAAAAATACTTTTCTATTTAATATCGAAGATTCCATGAGTCTGATGAACATGCAAGCCTCTCTCAGTATCCCGCCATCGACATTTAAATATCGTTATATAATTTTGTCCAAGACAACATAGCTCAATAATTTCATCCAGAATTCCGTAAAAGTCAACTTCAGTTTCTCTATGATGCAATCCTCTAAAAAAACTCCATTGTTCAGTGTTTTTCTTATTCCCCATATGCACTTGTATGAAATCAAAAACCATTAACCACAAATGCATTATAAGATTCAACCATTTTGGATGGTGGGTTACTCAATATACACCGTCGATTATCAATTTTATCATCATGTTGAGATACCTAAAAATTTGTAAAACAATTATCAATATAATAAATAGTAAAAGGAATTGATATTAAACCGTCAATAATTTATGTTACTAGCTTTTGAAACCATTGAGAAAAAAAATTTCTGCATTCTTCAAGAGCAGCTGCGGTAATTTGTGGAACTTGTTTCTTGATATTATTAGCATATAACCTACAAATAAAATAAGTTTACATACTGTAACAAACATTATATAATAAGTGATAGAAGAAATCAGAGTACAAATGATGTCATTTCTTCATAGTTGAGCAGAACATATGTATGAGCTCTGTGATGTTCATCGTTTGAAAGTCATCATTCTTGAACTCCACCAAAGCCATGATTTGGGTTATTAAAAACTGATAAATGATTTTCCATTTCATCATTAACATTTCCTTAGTTTCATCCCATGCGGTTTTGTTTTGAGGGATATTCATATTTAAAATAGTGAGAGAAGAAAAAAGCAATTTCCTCTTGAAAATAGGCTTCATCAATTGGGCCTTCAACTGATGCGTTGTTACATACTTTTTTCTTCAATTTCTTCATGCATCTCTCGAATGGGTACATTGATCGAAATTGTACTGGACCTCCAAATTTATCTTAATGTGTAAAATGTAATATCAGATGTTCCATTGTGTCAAAGAAAGTAAGTGGAATGGTTTTTTCTAGTTTACATATAATTATAACAACATCTTCTTCTGGTTTGCTTAGCGCATCGTAGTCAGTTGTTGCTGCAAAAATGTCTCAAAAAATATGGTATGTCTGTTATCGAATCCCAAATCATATAATTCAACAATCCTCTAAATCCAATCAGCATAAGTCTTTCCATTATAACATGACAATCATGAATTTTTAAACTAGTAATATGACTATTCTTAACACATCTTCCCAAATTAGAAGCATATCCATCTGGAAGTCTCAAATCTACAATAAACTAATAAAATAATAAACGACTCTCTTTTGACTACGTATAATTTGATTTTTCATTCATTAACCTCTGTGATCTAACATTTTCAAATAGTTCAAGTTTTGATCGCCTGAAAATTTGGGCAAGATCTAATCGTGCTTTTACAGTATCATTTGTATTACCTGGTGTATCCAAAACAATATGAAATAAATTATCAATACAATTATTCTCAATGTGAATGACATCAAACATGTGGCGGACCAACAAATCAGACCAATATGGGAGATGCCAAAAAATTCTCCGTTTTATCCAATTATTTTCTTTCCCAAAGCCATGAATTTTCTATTGGTTTACTGTTGGCCCAAATGTGATGGGAGGTAATGAAAATACAACTGATTTTAACTCTGTACCTGAGATAATTTTTGGAGGTTCATCCATTTCAATTGTGCCTTTTCTGAAATGAGATTTGTTCCTTCGAAAAGGATGATCGGTCAGAAGAAATCTGTGTTGACAGTCAAAATAGCAAGTTTGTTTTCCATTGACGAGCATAAGAGATTTATTGTCTTTCATATAGCAAGGACATGATTTTGAACCATGATTACTCTAGCCAGATAACATGCCATATTCCGGAAAGTCACTAATCATCCACATCAATGCTGCTTTTAATGTGAAATTTTGTTTCACAGCAACATCATATGTACAAACACCATTACTCTACAATTATTTAACTCATCAAACAATGGTTTCAAATAAACATAAAAATTATTTTTTGGATGTCCTGGGATTAATAAGGTCAAAAAGATATAGGTATCCTTCATCAACATCCATGGAGGTAGATTGTAAGGATTTATAAAGACAATCCAACATGAATAAAAACTACCATAAGAACCAAACGGACCGAAACCGTCAGTAGAAAGACCCAATCACACGTTTTGGGATTCTAATGAAAAATATGGATGCTAATGATCAAAATGATTCCATGAATCAACATCAGATGGATGATTCAAGCTTTTACGGGTTGAAATATTGGTTTTGTGCCATGAAATCATTGATGATGTGTTATGAGACATAAATAAACGTTGCATCCTTGGTGTAAGGGGGAAATATCTCAACGGTTTTACAGGAATCGATCCAGACTTCACTTTTTGAGCTTCTTTATACCTCGATTGTCCACATGTTGGACAACTATCCAAAGACTCATTTTCACTAGAATATAAGATGAAAAAAATTTACATGCATGAATCTTCCAATAACTAAGGCCTAGATTATGAACCAACCTCTTTCTCTCATATTAATTTATAGGAAACACATTTCCTTTAGGTAACAGTGTTTTAACGAAAGAAAATATCTGATCAAAACAGTTGTTTGACATTGCATAATTTGATTTAATAGCCATAAATTTTGAAACCTCTTCTAATTTTCTTATCTTGCAACCTGGATATAATGCATCCTCAGTATACCTCAACAACTCATAAAATTTGGATGGTGCCAACTCAGGAGTTAAATAAATATCATCGTGAGTTTCATTTTGTTGAACTGATGGACCTGAAACATCATGTACTATATTTTAGAACTGTGATGGATCCGTAATCAAGTTATTAGTATCTTCTCTAGAACTGTGTTCACCATGTTGATACCAAAAAATATAATCTGGTTGAAAACCAAACCTCAAGAGATGTCCCCCAACCTTATCAAATGTGCCAAACGTTCTCATAGCACATTTTTTACAAGGTCACTTAATTGTGCCTTCTGAAACATATTCTGGTTTTGATGATGCAAATGCTAAGAAAGCTTCAACACCCTCAATATATACATGATTTAAACCATAACCATTTGGATTTCGGCGCTGATTTATCCAAGAACTATCATCTAATAATGATTGATGTCGAATTCTTTGTTCCAATTTTTTCTAAAAAATATTAAATCATCAAATTTTTTGAATAATTTGAAATTATAAAAATACTATTTGATAAAAAAGATAAATAATTACTACTACTTCTTAATAACTACCATTAATTAAAGGCGACACAATTTCCAGTGGATAGACGACTACTCTTTTGTCTGACGGCACACGAGAATAAATTTTCGTACCTCTGACCAGATTCTTTATTGTGATTTCAGTGTGAGAAAGATGCAAGTAAATGAGCCATCGAACAAAAGAGCCCCCTTTTCGTCGACGAATCGTCTTCTTCCAACTGTCACCACTTGAAAATATTATAAAAAATATGATCCTATGAATGCATATCCAATCTCGTGTATACGATATTGACTATGCCTATACAGCATCACATTTTTCATATTGTTTGGAGTCAGGGAGAGTTGAAAGGATAAAAGACATCGAGAAAAACGAGTGCCTTCAATCCACTGGAAATTATGCCATGTTCTTGGAATTTATTAAAATTTATTAAAAAAAATTCTAACCATTCTTAACTAAAAATTACAATTTATTACAATTTATTGCTAATTATTCCTATTTATTACTATTTATTCTTATTTATTACTAATTATTCTTATTTAAAACTAATTATAAATATTTATTACTAACTATTTCTATTTATTACTAACTATTACTATTTATTACTAAGTATTACTATTAATTAATATTTATTACTGTTTGTTACAATTTATTACTAATTATTACAATTTATTACTAATTACTACAATTTCTTCCTAATTATTACTAATTGTTCTTATTTATAACTAATTATTCCTATTTATTGCTAAATATTACTATTTGTTACTAACTATTACAATTTATTACTAAGTATTACTATTTATCAATATTTATTACTATTTATTACTAATTATTAATAATTATTACTAATTATTACAATTTATGACTAATTATTACAATTTATTCCTAATTATTGATAATTATTCCTAATTATTGCTAATTATTCAAAATCATTGATAATTATTCCTAATTATTGCTAATTATTTCTATTTATTTTTAATTATTTCGAATTAGTTGTAATTATTTCTAATTATTCCTAATTATTTCTAATTATTACAATTTATTTTTATTTATTGCTAATTATTGCTAATTATTGCTAATTATTCCTAATTATTGTTAATTATTCCTAATTATTGCTAATTATTCCTAATTATTCCTAATTATTTGTATTTATTAGCAATTATTACTAATTATTAGTATTTATTAGTAATTATTAGTAATTATATTTAATTATTACTAATTATTGTTAATTATTCCAAATTATTGCTAATTATTCCTAATTATTGATAATTATTAATAATTTTTGCTAAATATTACTATTTAATAGTATTTATTTCTAATTATTAGTAAATATTACTAATTATTAGAATTTATTCCTAATTATTACTATTTATTTTTAATTATTACTAATTATTCCTATTTATTAATATTTATTAATATTTATTAGTAATTATTGTTATTTATTACTATTTATTGCTAATTATTGCTAATTATTGCTAATTATTCCTAATTATTGCAAATTATTGCCTTTTATTTCTAATTTTTGCTAATTTTTGCTAATTATTGCTAATTATTGCTAATTATTGCTAATTATTGCTAATTATTGCTAATTATTTCTAATTATAACAAATTATTGATAATTATTGCCAATTATTACTATTTATTTCAAATTATTGCTAATTATTTCTAATTATTCCTATTTAATGCTATTTATTGCTAATTATTAGTATTTATTGCTAATTATTTGTATTTATTTGTAGTTATTACTAATTATTTGCATTTATTACTAATTATTACAATTTATTACTTATTAATACAATTTATTACTAATTATTACAATTTATTACTAATTATTATTAATTATTGCGAATTATTGCTAATTATTACTAATTATTGCTAATTATTACTAATTATTGCTAATTATTCCTAATTATTGGTAATTATTCCTAATTATTTCTAATTATTACTAATTATGAGTATATATTACTAATTATAAGTATTTATTCTTAATTATTCGTAATTATTCCTAATTATTACTAATTATTCCTAATTATTACTAGTTATTCATAATTATTACTAATTATTCCTATTTATTAATATTTATTTCTATATATTACAAATTATTGCTATTTATTACTAATTATTTCTAATTATTGCTAATTATTCCTAATTATTCCTAATTAATGCTAATTATTGATATTTATTTCTATTTATTGCTAATTTTTTCTTATTATTCCTAATTATTTCTAATTATTGGTAATTATTAGTATTTATTAGAAATTATTAGTAATTATTAGTATTTATTACTAATTATTACAATTTATTAATAATTATTACAATTTATTACTAACTATTACAATTTATTACTAATTATTATTAATTATTCTGAATTATTAATAATTTTTCCCAATTATTACTAATTATTCCTATTTATTACTAATTATTCTTATTTTTTACTATTTATTGCTAATTATTGCTATTTATTGCTAATTATTGCTAATTATTGCTAATTATTTCTAATTACTGCTAATTATTGCTAATTTCCCCTAATTATTACTAATTATTTCTAATTATTACTATTTATTGCTAATTATTGCTAATTATTGCTAATTATTGCTAGTTGTTGCTAATTATTGCTATTTATTTCTAATTATTAGTATTTATTGCTAATTATTGCTAATTATTCTTAATTATTAGTATTTATTGCTAATTATAAGTATTTATTAGTAATTATTAGTAATTATTAGTATTTATTACTAATTATTACAATTTATTATAAATTATTACAATTTGTTACTAATTATTACAATTTATTGCTAATTATTGCTATTTATTGCTATTTATTACTAATTATTGCTACTTATTACTAATTATTACTAATTATTAATATTTATTCCTAATTATTACTAATTATTCTATTTATTGATATTTATTACCAATTATTAATAAATACTACAAATTAATTATATACATTACTAATAATCGTTAAAAATTAATAATTACTACTAATTATTAAAAATTTAATACTAAAATTTTACATTTATTAGTACAAATAAATACTAATGACAAAACAATTTAAATTTAATTTAATTACAACTAATCAACAATAAAAAAATTACATAAAAAATGAAATAAATAATAAATTAAAAAACATAAATACCTTTAAGACTGATTTTCTATTGATGCAGACGGCTTCACAACTTGTTCGTGAACAAAAAAATTAACTTAGAAAAATTCCCTCTCTATAATCCGATTTTAGTGAGAAACATGATCTAAAATTTGAGAGGAATGAGAGGAAAAACGGATGGGGGTAAATATCGTTTATATTATTTGCGATGGATATCCCGTCGTAAATAGTATCTTTTGCGATGGGACCCGTCGCAAATAATATCTTTTGTTATGGGACCCGTTGTAAATAGTCCCTGCCGACACACCTTTTGCGACGGGACGACATCCGGTCGCAAAAAGCTATAAACCGCCGCCCGTTATTTTGAACGGGGCCCGTCGCAAATAACCTTCGCACGGTTTGACGCGCTATTCGCGGAAAACTATTTGCGATGAAAGATGAAATCCCGTCGCAAATAGTTGGTTATTTGCGACGGGTCGTTAACCCTATCCCAAATATCCTCTTGGACGGACCTTTTGAGACGTGATTTATTCCTGTCGCAAATGGCCCGTCGCAAAATCCCTTTTTCCCGTAGTGGTTTAATTTACAAATATGTGTGCGTTTGTGTGTGATTTTCAGTAATTTTTATCCACAATTATATTCCTTTATTACTTTTATTGTTAGTGTTATATAATAATTTTCTAACAATGATGGGAAATATCCCCATCAACTTTGTTTGGTAATATAAATGGTGGAAAGTATCCCCCCCTTCTACTGTATTCTCTATTCTTCATCCATTTTTATTATAGAATACACATTTTTAGAGTGTTTTAATATTCCCATATCTTCTATTCTAAATATTTCTTTTCTAACCTAATTTTTTTTGTGGAATGTAGAGTTTCTTCTTATATTGGAATTTTATTTTTTGGTTTCTCAATGTGATGAAAACCCATGAATTTTAATGTGGATTTATAATGGGGAGGCTAAAAGTGGATCTAATGAATGTTTTCATGTCATTGATAGTGTTTTTGGTCTTTATTCTCTTTATAAGGTTGTTTTTAGACTCTATTTGTTGAAGTTTGATTAAGATATGGGGTAGGGGTGAATTATTTGTTCCCATTAATGAATAGACTTATTTTGAATTATATCCCTATGATGTATCAAGGAAAGAATCAACTTTTAAATTTTTTTATCTCTATCATATGACATAATCATAAATAAAAAAATCACCTAATAATATTTCCAATGGTCCAATATAGATGTGAGAAACTACTCCTTTTCACCATTAAATTTTTTTTATCCCTTATTTTTCTTATCACTATTCTGTATTGTACTACAAATTCTTTTCTAATAATATAAAATGTATTTTGTATGAATCAACCACATTAAAAAGTACAGGTTCATCCTCTTTCAAATATAATGAATAGAATTATTTATACTAGAACCACCAGTACTTCAATATTTTCCAATCACTCATGAATGATATAGATCTTTAGAAAATCAACAGATGTATGAACCTCAAAGATAGGATATTATTTTAGAATGACTTAAATGATGTGAATATATTAATAGATTCTCATTCACATTGTATCTTCCAAAAATTTCATCATAATGATCTTCTCATGCATAAGATAATGCATTAGTAAATAATATTCAACCTCAATAATATGAAATTCATGAATGACGAGCTAATAAGATCAAATTTCCTCAACCACATTTGGATTAAAACATGAAACCCAAATAATTGTTCTTGTTCTTCTCATTTGACTTTCATCCTCTTTTCCACAATGTAGAATGGTAGCAATGTCTCTTCTAAATTATATATCAAAGAATAACATATAATTTTTTTATACTCACATAATTGAAAATAATTATATTTCTATAATTTTATGGTTATTTCTTGGAATTATAGGTGTAAGGAATTCCAGGATTAACAACTCTTAATTATATTCTAGTCTAATTAGGAATTAATTGTTAAAAATATTTAATTGTTAAATATCTATGAATATAATCCCATAATATTCTTAGTAAATCACCGTTCAATCTTCCACAATGTTTGGATATAATCATGAAATTTTCCACTACCTATAATATTTATGATATTTCTTCTATTATAGAATCATCAGAATAAATGATCTTCTTCACAATTCCTTAAATAGGTCTAAGTAAGTAAACCATATGATGTATCTTGTTTCATTAAAAATAACCTAACATTTAATAGGGATAATCTTATCCATTTACATATTCTTGGAATTTATCATATTTATAATAAGATTAAATAAACCTTATATTGATCCACTATTTTTCTAAATTTTCCATACATTTTCCGACCTATATTACAAAACCTGGAATGTATAATATAAATTTTTTAACTTTTCAAAATTCTCACATTATTTGGAAAATATGTTACACATTTCTACAAAACAATTATGTACTAAAAAATTATTATGCATGACATTAGAAATTTTATATATGTTCACTAAACATCATACATATCACTTTTAATATATTGTTTTAGGTGTTTATTGGAAATATCACATGTATTCATCTTCCTAATGAAAATATTATTGGTATGAACATCTTGTTGAATAATATCTCATATATGCACTTAAATATCATAATTATCAACAAAATACCCCATGTACCATGTTCCATTACCATTCCTCAACCTCATCTCATAAGTATATCATATATATTCTATATTTATATAGAATTTATGAAACATGAATTTAAAAAATTACCCTTTTGATCACCAGTAACCTCAAGAAATTGTATGAAACTACATGAAAACTAAAAAAAGAACAAATAAAATCATAATACTTTTACTCGTGGATTAGAAAAAAAAATTAACAATTTTCCACAATTCAAATGAGGTTTTCAATATCCCCAATTATTTTTTGGAAATTTATTAGCTCTTTCAAAAAAACAATAAATCACTCATTATGCCTTCAATCACATCGTAACTCACATGAGATGTGTATTATCACCAATACATAGTTGTTTTTAAAGAATTTCATCCCTCTTTGATAAGAAATTTTTTTAATGTAATTTTGGATTCCACTCCACTTAATCAATTATATAATGAAAAAAATTTCCCTACCATTTCATTATATTAAAATGGAAACATTCCCTTCAATTAATTTTAATAAACACAATTCTCTATATGAGTTGTAAACCTTTTATCGATATTTGACAACACAATCTAATTCCATGTGGGGGTTCTTCCCATAGTCAATTCGTAGATAAGGAAGTGAATATAAAGTAAGTTCAACATTAAGGATTCAAATTTATATTTAGGCATGGAATTGTTAAAAATAAATCCCAGTTAATACATGTTTTAAATAAACTCATCCTTGATGTATCCATTCAAAAATATATCTTCAGTATATTTAAATTCTTTATTAATGTGATTGGATTGTGAGGGTTGTGATATATTTTTTAAGTAGTAATGTGATTTTTTATTATCAAATTAATTCATCATAGGACATTGAATATATAATATAAAACACTCTCCCATCACCTTCATCTAAATCACTAATGTATAATAAGTAGTAGTAGTTACATATTTATCCCCTATAGAACTCAATGTCACAAAGTTCTATTTCTTGTGAGGATAACGCACATAGATTTCCCTTGTAAAAAAATATGATCTAATGTATACATTTTTTCATCGGAATATTCTACCTAATCTATATTTGGTAATTCAGATAAAATCAATTGTTCACATTTCATATACAATATAAGAGAAATGAATGTCCAATTTCTTTATTTTAAAATACTTTTACCATATTTTTTATTTCATTCCCTAGAATCAATATGATATATATAAGGAAAAATCAACATATATATAATTTTTCAGGTATATGTATTGAAGTAAAATAGACAACCGATAAACCTTCTAATATTCTTCTAATTAATACTCTAACACTCATTATCCTTGGATTGATTCAGAATAACGTGAATTGGTTTAGAAAAATGTTTATACTCACCCATCATAATGTTCAGTAATAATTTTGATTCATATTACTGATGAGAAATAAAAATAAAATTTTCATCCTTAATCACAGACAATCCCAAGAAATATCATTCCTCTCATAACATGCACATATTATATTAGTACATAATCTATTTGTAAAAAATCCTACTGAGAAATCCCTTGACCACATGTGAAATTTAAATCATCAATATAAAAAATCATATTTAGTGTACCTTTTTTAATTTTTTTATAATATATATATATACTCTCAACTTTTACCATTTAAAATTTATATTATTCAGAAAACAATCCATCATTGAGTTCTAGAATAGTGAGGATTAATTTTACCCTTATAGGTCATTTTTTAATTTTAACAGAATTGAGCGGTCATTATCAAGGAACAAATCTGAAAAACTTCACAATATAGACATATTATTTAATAACACAATTTAACAATGCACAAATGACATCCAATTGATATATTATGTGTTATTTATATGATACAACTTCTTATAAAATTTATATAACTTCCAATATTGTAATAATTTCAATCATATCTTCAATATGAGTACATTAAACTTGTGATTAAACATTGAAATCAATTTTATCATTATTCCTTATGAATTCTAGTTTTTCCTTTTTCTTATTCATGAACACTCACATGGTCCCAAATATATATATTTTTTATTTTGGTTAAGTAAGTAGATCTTATGCTTTATTTAAATCTATATATTCTACATTGTAATCCACAACTCAAATAAAGCATTGATACATAAAAGATTTAGAAACAAATTTTCTGTTATTATATGATATAATTATGGTTTAATTATCAAAATAAAACATTTTTATAGTAATTTCCCCTATGATGATATTGTAAATAAATTTATATCTTTTTTGAAATAGTGCACATTGAAAACCAGTTATATTTTATTCTTCCATAGGTTTCCTCATCTTATGTTATTTCAAATTCATATATCCTATATATTCATCTTCATCAATGGCCTACTCAGATTCAATTTTATCAATATGAAGTTATATTCTATCTTTTTTATTACAACATTCCAATAAACATTATCCCTTTTTTCAATTGAAATATCAAAATATAATTATACTAGAATAAAGGAAGTGGATTTAATTTTTATGATTATCTTGTAAATTCTACCACCCACATTATGAAGCCTTACTCTATAATATTTATAACATTTTCCATTATATTGGTATCCCAAAAACCATACACTCCACTCCCTTTTTATCAAAATTTCCTATGATAGAGTCTTTAATCATTTTGATTCATATGCTACTAAAAAGTCAAAATTTTCTCACATTATCCTTATATTTATAAAAAAATTCAATTAGTTTTAAGTTTTTTAGACTTATAAAACCATATTCAAGATGTTAAAGAAAATTCATCAAACCATTCCTCAAACTGATTCTTTTATCATTAAAACATATCTAAATAAAATTTACTATTTCTATAATACATTATTTAATTCATTAAAAAAATATAATCTAATAAGGTGTTGAGGGAAAAATTATTGGGTTTTAATCTCATACATCATGAGATAGAATTAAAATTAACTATAAGTCGAAAACTTGTAATTATCATATCATGGTTTATATGTTTTAATATAAATATCTCTTTTTATTACCTTTTCAAAAAAATTATCATTTCCATTCCACCTGACTTGTATTTATTGAAAAAAAATTCTTTTCATCCATTTATATGTATCAATGAATGTAACGAAATGTTAGTCAACCATTATTGATTAGTTTTTTATGGGCCTGTATTGATCTATGTGAACTGATGCAAGCTGTTTGGTTTATTTTATCTGTTTTATTTGTTATGTATTGACACAGATTTTACATGTTTTATATTTATAAATTAATTGAAAAAATTATGAGGCTAAGAACTGAGACAATGCGCAATTCGGTGACCTATTGTGCCCGAAATGGTTCAACAAAAAAATATTACGTTTTTAATACAAAAGCGTGAGTGTCTTCCCTCAAAAAAAGGAATAAATATTAAATGGGACCTCATGTTATAAATCTGAGTGAACTGTTGCATTTATGATGGAGGGTTTACCCTAGGTGCAAGTTCACATTAGTCGGTGTGGGTCCCCAATGAGAAATCCCAAAAAGTACATAACCGTAAATAAAAAAATTAAATTAAATAATTTTATTTTAAATTAATAATATCTAATGAATAGTGACTCAGATTTGAAATCGGATTCCACAGTTTGGTTCATAATGTAATGTTTCACTTAGGATAGGCGTCACATCAACTGGCACGAGTCTACTGTGAATGTTATTTTATGGACGTTTTAATGAAAAATGAAATAAATTTCAAGAAGTTTATTTTATTAATTTTTAGCATTTCGTAGCATGGGGACACTACAACACAGAAACATGGAATCTTTTTCTCTTTCATGAATGATACAGTGTTATAATGATGCAACTCTGCAATGATAATGATGAAACACATTTAACATTGAAAAGTGTTTAACACTGAAATGCATATTTCATCGTTAACTATTGGTACAGATTCAAGATTATATAAAGTATCCTTCCATGTGATCACTGGAGAAGAGCCTTGGCTATTTTGTATCATTGGAGAACAATGGAAAACGTTGATACTGGGATTGAGGATCGACGAGATGATGGATCATGACAACTCTCGACATATCAACAATAATGATCGAACCCTGATGTTTCCCGATCCACACTGGGGGTAGGGTGTGAGTTTTAATCTATTTTCCTTACCATTTTTTATCATACGATGAACATGGATTAATCGACAAACTGATTAATCCATGGGACATTTATATTGCGGGTTGGGTTTTACCTTGCATGGGTTATTGGGGATTTTTTATCTAATATTGAATATCCTTTTTGAGGATTTTCATTAACCGTTTCAACTGAATTGAACCATGATTAATATGAACATCGATTGAGGTCCCTTTCTCTTTGTTGATTCATTATTTTCTCCCTCTGTTCTTAATTCATCATGCCCATTCTTGATTTGTCCCACGACTCGACAATTCATGATTAATCGATCATTATGCTCCAAAATCTTGGTGCAACGATCTAATATCGTAGATATTGGATGGAAATATCATGATGAAGGTGAGATGATGATGGTTGAGAATGCATCCAGGAGATGGATAATATATCACTTTTCAAGAGTCTTTTCACTATGATGTGTTGTAGCATGTATTTGTGACCATGTGAGTGAAGGTGACAACCCAAGGATCACAATGGTGGATCTATCTTGAAAAATAGAGTAAAAATGAGATGGTGGCTACTCATCGATGGGGCCCACCACTCCCAAGGTGTCCACATGGTTGCAGGAAGCCACATGCAATGAAAGGAGGCCACGTTTAGGGAAAGTCATGAAAGTGAGGATTAGTGACACGGCAGGCGGTTGCGTCAGACTGGTTGGAATGTAGTCCCACAAACCTCATGTGTGATGTGGTCTGGGATTGATGGTCAGTAGCATTGATCTGGTGGGGTCGCAGTAGTTTTCGCGTCTAGGGGGACCAAACCAGCCAACTTTCCAGCAGGTGGGACTCAGCCGGCGGCGGGATGGACATGAAAAATGAGGCGGGCCTATTGGGCTGGGTTAACCCGGGGAAACTTTGTCATAGCAAGACCATATGTAATGTCTTGTGTAGATGATCGAATCTTTGAAAGAGTCCTTGGTGGACTAAGGATAGGTGGTTCTTAGAGTGATCAGATGTATGCGGTGTAGTTCTTCGGCTACATACAACTATTTCTATACCTACCTATCATGTAGGGTTTTCTACAGAGGACTTCCAGAGACTTGTACTTGTACTTTTCCTTTTTTTTGTCTCATATTCTTGCCTCGTTCACCTTCAATTTTCTACAATTTTACATTGTGTTTGTTTACATTTTGTTTTCACTTACTATAATATGTGGCTTTCAATTTTGTGCATGTGTACAGGTACTTAGGAAAATACTACCCTTTGTGGGATATTCCTATGTGATACTAGTCTCCAACCCCTATCCTATGGGAGGTGGCCTTAGGGTTATCATGACATAGGCCCCACGGGATGGTTCATGACAGAGTGGTACCATAGGGAGGTCAGTTCTACATTAAGAACCCATAGTCTTTAATTTTGGCTTGGATAAATAGTTTTAACTATTTCGAGTTTGGATTTATGGTCAGGGAATCTAGTGTTAGTGTGGAGACTGACATATCTGTACACCAGGACCATGAATTCTATTTTTTGACTCGGTATGTGAAAACAATAGATGTAGGAAAAACCCATGTTATAGGAATCAAATATGAATGGGTTGTGTTTTCCATGTACTTCTTAAGTCATCTCATAGTGTATACTCTATTTATCTTGGTACATTTTGTTATGATTCAAGATGCCTCCACATAGACAACCATCTAGGATTCCACTGCATGATCATGAGGATAATCCATGGGGTGATGAGATTAGTATATATATTTTTACCAGAGACAATACCTCTGGGTTGTGTGTCAGTTATACCACCACTTTTGGAGTTTCACATGGTACTCTTTGTACCAGTGGATGAGATTCTTGGGCTTAGGACAATTCAAGTGTTTCAGTGACATAGACCCCTCAGCTTCTAAGGGGAACCTGCCTTTCTGGTGGCTGAGGACAGACTTGAGGAACTCACCGAGTTTTCCATTCAGTCTAGGCACTAGTAGATCAGATGGTGGTCATAGCGATGAGGCTTCTACCTAGGTCGACAGGGTGATGGTGGGGTTTATATTACCTGATCATAAGATGAGGTGACTCTTCCATGGATAGAGTTTGCGATCTTTTCTTATTTAAGGGTATCTCACCATAAAAGATAAGGGATATGTGTTTCCAAGAGCTTATACAGTTCTGGAAGGATGACATGTCGGTATATGTGTATTAGTCGAGGCATACCAACCATTCCAAGTACTCAATGGATATGATACAATACATTTTCTTCAGTTCTTGGACCTTTGAGAAATGTTTTCTTAGGTACTTCAATGCTAACATTATTCCTTTGTGCATTCCTACTTATGTTAGGCTGATAGAGAGAACCTTTGAGGTTGAAAGTCCTTTTGTGATCGAATACTACTAGTGGATTTCTGCAGTTGTCATGTATGAGGAGAGACCTCGGGAGTAGGAATCTGACATCAATCCCAAATATAGGGATGTGTGAGACATTCTGAGAGGAGGTCCCATGATATGGGATCTATGGATCCAGGATCATAGGGTGAGTCCAGTCATCCTAGAGAGAGGAATTTTTTCATGAGATGGTTGGGGACACATCGCCAGAGATTATCTAGCCAGTCATGCTACTAATAGGGAAATGGTAGATGGGCCACCGAGGCAGAGAAAATGAAAGGAACAGATGGATCTTCAGTGCGGTAGACATGGTAGGCAAGCTGGGAGAGTAGTAATAGGTGTAATACATTTCTAAATGTTATCACGACCGTCCCCATGTGGTCCACACCATGCTCAAGGTCTTGGAGGAAATGGGAAGGGGAAACTACATGTGGTCAAATCATACGACCCAAGGGATCCAAAAATGATTCTTGGTACAATCGATATCTACTTATAGTTTCTTTATTAATAGAGAATCATTCTAATCATTCTTCCTTATCATGGATCTTGTTTGAGACCTATAGTATTTTTGTAAACTGTTGAATTGACCCTTACATTTGGATATACCTATGGGAGGATACTTGATAATCACACATATCCTAAAAGTGTGATCTTACCCATGAGGTGATTGTTTCAGTTGTAACCTCTTATTGGTGGAATCAAGGCCTTATGAAATCATTCTTGGCGTGGATTATTTATCGATAGTCTAGGCCGAGATTGCCTGTTTTTGGAAAAGTGGTGCATTATATCCATAGTGATGGAATGGGTAATTCCTTGGTTGATGAAAAAGTAAACCCATATATCATGGGATATAATCATGCATAGGAGTTTATATCTGATCACTCTTGAGTTGGATAGACTTACCCTACGGGTAGTAGATGTTATAATTATTTAGTTCCCAGTAGTAATATCGGAGTACAAGGAAGTATTTTCGAGAGATGATTCTAGGTTTACCTTTTTATACGGAGATATAGTATTTCATTGTTTTATACCCTAGACTGTAACTGATAATAACATCAGCATATCAGATGTCTTCTGTACAGCTTCATTAGTAGAGGGTGAATTTAGAAGAATTACTGTGAAATGGATTAATAAGACCCTGTGTTTGTGGTTATGTGGGATTAGTAATACCTAGTTCAGGACGAGCACCCCAATATTGAGTTTGACATAGGAGGGATTCGAGTAGATATTGTTTTGAGATGTATTAAGGATCGAATCTGGTTGTGTCATGATGTAGTGGAAGCGGTGACTACCTAGGGTTCATTCTAGTTGAGCCCACATTAAGGGAACTATACAACCCATGATCTTGAGTGGGATTCCTTTGAATTCCAAATAAAGATGTCACAACACTACCTGATGGGAAGGCCATTTATCATCTACTCTGACCACAAGAGTATCAAGTATATCTTCACTTAGTTGGTTCTGAACTTGACACAAAGGCATTGTCTAGAGTTACTCCAATACTATTTCATGACCAAGATGATTTTGAAAGTGGTGGTTTTCTTGTGTTGTATTTCTTTGTCAAAGAAGAAGTTGTGTGAAGAAATAAAGTCACCTCACATTGTATGTAAGTAAATCAGATCCTGATTTGTGGAAAAAAAGAATCAAAACCTCTGTTTCCTAGAAGAATTCATATTTTACTTTTGAAAAAAATCGTTGTCTACATTTTGAAGAATTCGGTGCCTAATTCATGAAGAATTTTGTGTTTGATTTTCTAATAAATCAGATTCTGCTTGTTAATGAAATCAGAGCATATTTTTCTATGAAATTTTATTCTATTTTTCAAATTAATTATAGTATGATTTTCAAGAGAAAAAGAGCCTGATGTTGAGAAAAAATGGAGTATTGTTTTCAAAAGAAACGGAGTTTTATTTTTAGTTAAAATGGGGCCTATTTTTCAGAAGAAACGGTGTCTGTTTTTTGAGAGAATTGGAATGAAAGGATTTATGAAGAATCAATGTCACTATGACTATGTTTATTTGAATTTGATGGTGATTTTATGGTTTTTACTTCTCATAAATCATGTTTCAAAGAATGAACTCATGATTCAAGCATGATGGAAGAGAGTAATAATGGAAGAATCGTTACCATGTTGAGATGTGGTACTGATAAGGTAATGTCTGAAACCAATGTCGTTGATAGAAGTAGTTAGGTACCAAGAAAATGAGTTACAATGACAAGGCACAATATCAAGAATAGTGGTTCTAGGAAGAAAGGTGTTGATGAAGTTGGAAATGATTGAAGCTGATGAAGATTTGAGCTATGCAGGGCAAAATCAACTAGAGTTTTCCAAATAGAGTGATTCTGAGAGTGGATGAAATTCTGATACCGATGAAAATCATAATTAGTGACTATTTTGTTTCATTTAAAACAAGGAAGAAGAAATGATATGAATATTATAGAAAAACATGTCAAGGGGGAGATGAAGTCTTACTTGCATGATTTTGATTCAAATCGGTTCTAAGGAGTCTGATTCATGAATCCGTATCAAAGAATCAGAATATAATTTTTGGATCCTTGTTATTATTAGTGACCATAATCAACCTCATATATCAAAGTCTGACAAAGAAGATATGAAGGATAAAGAATCATTGAAAATAATCGAGAAGATTTGAAACAATCATTGTTGCTTCAAGATTTTAGAGGGAAATAAAATTATTGAGTGGGAGGAAAAAAATGTTTGAAATTATCACGTAACCTTTTTCAGTATCCTATAAAATGAAAGATAATGTAAACAATAATTTTATAGGTAATGCATGAATTGCTGTTCATTTTGGAAGAGAGATATGATCTGAATAATTAGAGAAAGAAAGTGAATCTGGGTGCCTTTATTTGAATACATTACATATGGAACAATGTTGTCTTCAGCTGTATGCAATAAAGGGATAAGCTAAACAGAGTCTGTTTATCGTACTGAGATAATCTTAATAGAATGATAATTTTGTACTAGTTTTCACCATACTAGGATTCTCATACTAAGGGAAAATCGGAATAGAGTTTTCTTACTGGCTTTCACCGTACTAAGAATTTATAGACTGAAGAAGAACTAATCTTAGTTTTAGTGTACACAGGGTTTATTGTGGAGCAGATTTAGTTGTATTAGGAGAATCATATTCAATAGAAATGGACTGGGAAATAGAACTCTATTTTTTCTAACATTATTATAGGATGTTATTTCCTATCTTCTGGTAAATGAATTTAATATTTGTGTAACTATTGTATAAACATGTTGAAGTAAAATGAATCTCATGTAACATGAGATAATAAAAAATATTTTGATGTATTACTATTGTGAAAAATGTTGCACATTCACTTGTGGGCTTGTTTGATAGTGCTACAAAAGTTTAAGGGTATATCCAAATCGTTGGAATCTAAGGATTTTTTTTGAGTGGATTGTATTGTATTAGATCAATTCCAATAATACCGATGACGTAGATATTCTTATTAAATAGTGATCCTTGTAAATACCTGTGTTTTTGTGGATGTGTGTTTTATTTTTAATAGGAAATTGAATATTTAATAGGAAAAAAAGGTTGTTTCAACAGAAAAAGAACTTATTATAAAAATACTATTATTGATTCACCACTACCCCCTCTCAGTGATACATAACATTGATTAGGCACTTTCAATTGGTATCATAGCCAATTTTCTGTTAATTTTTCTTGCTGGTGGAGAACTTGAACTATGTGAACATCAATGGTATTATAGTCATTGATGAAAATAGTTATCATATCTAGAAATATAGAATGTTTCTATATCTTATGTATATCAGTTATGATGTTCTTGGAGCTGCAATAGTTGGGTTTCCACCCATTGATGATAAATCTCAATATACACCTATTGATTAGAGGTATCTTGAGAATGATGGAAGGGTCATGAATTCAATATTATCATCACTTTCTAAAAGTAAATTCTTAAGAGTGAAATAAGTTTCCACACCCAAAGGTATATGGGACAAATTGAAGAACATATACGAAGGCAATACAATAGCCATGAAGGAAAAGCTTCAAATCTAATGTTTAAAGTATGAATACTTGAATATGGGTGACCATGAATTTTTTGATAATTTATTCACATGGGTGAATAATATTGTATGTACTATTAGATGTCTTAGTGATAAGATGGATTAATATATAATTTTTGAAAATATCATGAGAACCCTACCTAAAAAATTCAATGAAAAAGTTTCCTTGTTACAATATAGATATCTCGAGACATTATCTCTTGATGAATTCCATAGGAATATATTACTTATGAAATGATAAGAGAGAAATCTATAAAAATAATGACATAAGATGGAAGATAATTCCCTTTTTAGTCTATAAAGAATGATTAATAAATAAGATTTATATCACAAAAGAAGATGATGATTCTAATTATGAGGTACATAGAAATATTAATGATAATTTATCCTTGTTTCCCAAGAATGTGAAAAGATATATATGAAAATTAAAGGGGAAACATCCATTAATTTGTTTTGAATGTGGATTCATTGGTCACTTTGTAGAAAATTTTCCTCGATGAATGAATGAAGAAGAAAGTGATGAAGAAGAATTAATTCCGAGAATATTGTGTAAGAAAAATAGTGGTAAAGGAATGTCAAGGAATGAAAATAAATTATTCGAAAAAAAGAGAAACTTTCCTATCGAAAGATGAAGAAGAATGTGGACGTGATAATGATTCTAAAAATTCAGTTTAGTATGGTATTAAAAATACTTTCATTGCAACAGTGAATGATAAATAATATAGAAATATCACATTTAAAGAAGAATAAGAAGAAACTGAACTTGAAATGCTTTTGAAAGTTGTGTTGAAGGAATATCTAAGAACGATCCAAAGGCATTAAAAGAAAAAATAAATAAATTGGAAGATGGATTTTCATCATTAAGAAATCAAGAATATTTTTATGATGAGAAGGATAATATTGTAAAATAGAGTAATTATTAGAAGAAGTATCTCAAATGTGGGAAGAATCTTAATGAATATTTGAATGTAAAGATAAAGGAAAAGGAAGAAGAGTTGGGACTTATTCAACAAACACTCTCAGAAGCTGAATTGAGAAACCCATGTTTCAAAAAACTCAATCACCGAAGCTGGTGAATGTTCTTGAAAATAGAATCTAGAGAATGTTCAAAAAAAGTTACCTTCAAATGGTGACAAGAAGTATGCAGGGAGGTTTGTTTGTGTGGCCAAGACCTATAATTATGGAGATTATGAAGTCTTAAGGAAATTGAGGTCTGATAATGTTCTGAAACAATCTGAATCCAGGATGGTTTGAAATAATTCTGATTCCATTAATGTTAATTTGGAAAGTAAGTTTGGTGGTTCAGAAAGAAATGAAAAGGAAATGGATGAGAAACATATTCATTATCATTATAGTTGTTCTAAAGAAAGATACTATTTCTATGGATATTTCTGGTATTATGGGGGATTCGACCATATAGAAAGTATGTGTTGGTTTAACCAACAACCTTACTATTATCGCATTGGTTATTTATGGAAGATATTGAAGGGTAATCAATCTCTTCAACAAAGAAAAAGTGAAATTGTTGCTGAAAAGAAGTTTGAAAAGAACGGAATGAAGATTGAAAATATTCTCCATCCCTAGAAACTATTTGGGAAATATGTGAACAACCAAGACATATTGTGAAAGGATTTATTGATTTGTTACTATCCCAACAAAATATTATTTATTCTTAGAAGATGAAGGTGAATAAAGAAATTAAATATGAAAAATCTATGGTTGTTAAAACTACACTGAAATATGAAAGAGGTGAAAAACCATGGATACTTGACAGTTGGTGTTCTTCACACATGATAGGAATCATAATGTTGTTGAAGGATGTGAAGGATCATAAAGAGGGCACTGTAACATGTTTCAATGATGAATAATTTAAAATCAATGGTGTTGGGTCATCCATCATTGGGAATGAAAATATAAATTCTAAGAATACATTGTATGTTTTTGGGCTGAATCACAATCTGTTAAGTGTTTCACAATTTTCTGATGAGGGTAATGAACACATCTTCAAGAATGATGGGTCTGTTATAAGAAGTGAAAAATGGGATGATTGTTACAAGAGTCCAATGTAAAAAAGGGAACATGTTTTGGGTTTGTGATACACAAAAATCATGTTACATGAGAAAGGTGGAAGAGGGTCAGTTGTGGCATAAAAGGATCAGACACATGTGTTTGAGAAACATGAGAAAGATATCTAAATGTAATAGTTTTTGATATATTCTTGATTTTCCAAAAAGAATATATGGGTGTTGCACTATCCTCCAAAAAGGTAATATTACAAATTCTGTGCATATGAATGTTGATATTTGTCCAAATAAACCCCATGGAGATTATACATTCTGATATATGTTGTTCAATGAGAAAACAATCAAAAAATTGAGATAAGTACTTCATTAATTTAATTGATGATTTTAATCGCATTACACGTGTTATGTTTATGAAACACAAATCAGATGCATTGAAAATGTTAAAAGGTTTTAGAAGAAAAGGTGAGTATCCTATGAAGAAGTTGAGAACCAATAATGATGGTGAATATAGAGGTGAAAAGTTTGAAGGAAATATTGAGAAGCATGGAATTCTGTATAAATATAGTTCCCCATACACACCCCAAAAAATGTGGTTTCTGAAATAAATAACATAATCTTGGGGGAAATTGGAAGAACCATGTTACCTGAACATGGCCTTTATCATTACATTTGGAGGAAATACAGGAATACTTTCTTGTATATTCTAAAACATCGTTTCTACATGACACAATAAAATATAACTCCATATGAATTAATTTATGCAAAATTTCTAAGCGTGAAGCATGTCAGAGTTTTTGGGGGTCCTTGTGTTATAAAGAAAAAAGGCGGAAGCTATTGAATGTTTGAGAATAAATGTGAAGATGGAATATTTCTTGGTTATGCTCTAGAAATAAGAGGTTATAATTGTATCAATCATGAAAAAGAACATTTATTATACTATTGATGTGAATTTTATTGAAAGAAGTGGGAGAAAATAACTTCCTAAACAAAAAGGGGAGTTAATGAAGTTGAAGGAAAAAATTATGATAAGAAGACATATGAATATATACCTTCTCATGATGATGAATCAGACTCAGCTATTTCTAGTTAAGAGGATGATAATTAGATATATTATCCTAAGATGAGAAAATATGTTTAAGTTAAGAATATTATTAGGGATCAACATCATAAGTTTCATACTAGTAGAACCAAAAAGGTTATCACACATAATTAATTATATTCAAAAGTGGATCCAATGGATGTGAAAAAAGATTATGATCATCTGGAATGGGTTAATTCCATGAATTAAGAGTTAGATCAGATTTAAAAGAAAAAATCATGGGAACTCATACCAAAACATAAAAAGAAAAACATTATTGTCACGAAATGGATTTTCTGGAACAAGCTGAATGAAAAAAGTGAAGTAACCAGAAACAAAAGCATGATTAGGGTGCCAAGTCTACTCATAAATTGAAAGAATTGATTTGGATGAAACCTTTTCTCTGGTAGACATATTTGAAACTATAATAATACTTTTTTCCATTGCTTCCTAATGATTCTACACGATCATTCAAATGGATGTTAAATAAATAATCATGAATAGTGATCTTGAATATGAGGTTTTAATTAAACAAACATGTAGCTTTGTTTTTGGGAATGGTGAAGGTTATGTATGTATATTGGATAAAGAATTGTATGAGCTAAAACACGCACCAAATTCATGGTATTCCAAATTGGATACTTGTTTATGAAATATGAACTTCATGAAAATAAAAGTAGATATCAATCTATATATTAGAGATTGTCAAGTGTATTCCCTAATTGTGATCATTTTTGTCGATGATATTATCATTGCTGGGAATGATGAAAGAAGTTGTGAATTTCTTTTTAAGAGATGAATATAGTTTTCAAAATTTCCATGTTGGGATAAATGAACTACATTTTTTTGTTGAAAATATTTCAACAGAAACAATACATTTTTATTTCCCAAGAAATGTATACAAACGAACTTTTCAAGAAGTTAGAAATGAAAAACGCACAACCTATTTACACAACCATTTAAGTGGGAACAAAGATAAATAATGATGGTTAAGGTAAAGAAGTTGATCAGAAAGAGTATTGAAAGCTGATTAGTGTTCTGTTGTATTTGACTGCCTCAAGAACCGACATTGTTTATGTTGTAACCATGTGTGAATGATTTCAAGGTTCTCCTAAAGAATTAAAACATATTTCTAGATAAATAATTCTCATATACATAAATTACAAAATATAATATAGGATCTGATATTACAACTCGAATAACGTTGACTTGTTTTGGGTATTCAGATGCAGATTGGGTATGAAATGTTAATGGTAGAAGATCTGCATCAGGTAGATTGTTCTTTATGTGAAAAAAATGTGTTAGCTGGAATTCAAAGAAATTGAATTCCATAACTCTAAGTATAGTAGAATCTGAGTATGTTTCTTCCACTCAAGATGCTACTCAACTTAGGTGGATTAAAACTCATCGGGAATACTTACTTGAATAATTTATGTTACCCTTGCTCTTATGGTGTGATAATCAAGGCACAATCAATCTCACCAATAACCCAGTTCAACATTCTCAATCGAAGCATGTTGATATGAAACACCATTTCATCAAAGATAATGTGGAGAATAATGAATTTATGTTTTAATATGTTACAACTTCAGGGAAAGATGCTTACATTTTCACAAAACACATCCCAGAGGAATAATTCTCAAAATTGAGGTTGAACATGGGTGTCTAGCCTCTTTCAATTCAAGGATAAGTTATATTGTATTTTTTGCTCTCTCATCTTACCTTTGGATTGTCATTTCAAGGGGGGAGAATTTTACTATTTAATAAATCTATTGCATAAAAGAGGGAGTTCTGGGTAAGCTATAAATTCATCATTATTTAGTGAGTGGACTATTCTAACTGATTTTAAGAGTAGTTGTAGGAAAAAATGGAATTATCTTCTAGTAATGTTGAAGAATATTTTATTTTCTGAAATAGGATTTCATAATCACTACTTTTGGATAGCATGGTTTTTTTGTCAATAATTTTTGATTCCTATAATGAGTTTTCTCACATAGGCTTAGAATTGATGATATGCAATCCATTATTTGAGGATACAAAGATCTGTGATTTATGAAAAATTGGTAAAAAAACTCAAAGGGGGATATTGTTAGGCCAAGATAATGTTGAAGTTGGTGGTTTTCATGTATTGTATTTTGTTGTCAAGTAAGAATTTGTGTGAAGAAAGGAAGTCACCTCACTTTGTATTTAATGAAATCAGATCTTTCTTTGTTGGAAATTAAGAATTAGAACCTATGTTTCATGCAATAACATAGATTCTACATATTGAGTAATTCAGAGTCTGCTTTTTGAAGAATTCAGAGTATAGGTTTTTGAGTAATTTGGAGTCTAATTTTATATGAAATTTTAGTATTCTTGTTGAAGAAATCAGAGTGTGTTTTTATAAAATATTAGAGTATGATTTTTGAAGTAATCCGAGTTTGGTTTTGGAGAGAAATAGAGTCATATGTTCCCAAGAAACAAAATCTATTTTTTCTGAAGAAATGGAGTATGATTTTCAGAAGAAACATAGACTTTTTCCGAAGAAATGAAGTTTATATTTTGAGAGAATCAGAATAAAAGGCTTTATGAGGGATCAGAGTCATTGTGGATATGACTATTTAAATGTGATGATGCTTTTTTAATTTGTAATTCTCATAAATTACGAGTTAGGGAAACAACTCATGTTGAATGCTGGATAGAAGAGAGACCAAATGGAAGAATCATTACCATGTTGAGAGGTGGTTCTTATAAGGTGAATTGTGACACTGATATTTTTAATAGAAGGATTATGGTGCCAAAAAAATAAATCCTGATGACAAAATAATGGTATCAAGAATATCGGTGTCATGAAGATAGTTGTTGATGATGTTGGAAATGAATTAAGTTGAAGAAGAGTAGAGCTAAGCATGGCAGAATCAAGAAGAGTGGTGCCAGAATGAGTGATTCCAATTGTGGATGAAAATATTATTCTGTTGAAAATAGGAATTGATATGTGTCTTGTATCATGTGGGACAAGAAAGAAGAAAAGATATGGATATTGTTGAATAACTTTTCAAGGGGGAGCTAAAATCTTACTTTCAATTTTTTGATTCAAATCAGTTCTGAAGAGTCATATTCAGGAATTGTTATAGGAGAATTAGAAGATAATGTTCAGATCCTTGTTATTCTTAATGATCAAAATCAACCTCAACAATTAGAGTCTTAAGAAGAAGACATGAATGATGAAGAATATTTGTGAAGAATCTAGAATCGCTGACATATTAAAATTATCTTTGAGATTTTGGAGAGAAATAAAATTTTTTAGTGGCCAGCAAAATATGTTTATAATTCCCACCAAACATTTTTGGGTAACCTATAAAAAGAGATAGAAAGTACATTATACTTGTGAAGGTCTAACACGAAATACTATTAATTGCAGAAGAGAGAGACACTTCGACAGTTGAGAGAGATAAATTGATTCTGACTGTCTTACATCAAATATAATATGTTGGGATGAATGTTTTTTCAGATGTTTACTGTGTAGGTGTGATTTCCCATACCCTTTTCTCATGTAATGATAATATTATGGTTTTATTCTATTTAATTTTCATGTTATCTGAACAAAACGTACAAAATAAACACAAGGAATTTTATTTAATTTAATACCGAAGTGATTACATTATAGCAAGATCACAGGAAAACCATACTACCCAAAAATACCGATTAAAAGTCCTATTAGAATTACAGGGAGACCACCCAATACAACAAAAACCCCAAGAAGATAGTAAGGGTCCTTCGGATCCATCACAATAAACATCAGTATGGAAAGAGCTGCTACAGCCGCAAAAAGAATCAATGGAATGATGTGCACCATATTCACCTAGTTGTGTTGAATATGGAACACCCTAATACGTGTACTTATAAGGGCCAAAATTCGACTGTTTCCCCTTAGGTGATCATTGAGTCTCTAAATATATACGTATAACCGTTGGTCATTTTGTTGGTTTAATTTTAAATATATATGTATAATTAGTTTTCAAAATAACTAAATTAACCATTGAAATTATAACTTTAAACATATAATCTCTTTTATAAACATTAAAAATGATAGAGATTTAATATTTTAGCTACACTTAGTAGGATTTCAAAATGAGGTTTTGATTTAAAATACTTTATAGATATTCCAAATGTGTTGAAAAGATTTTATAAATTCACTCATTCTTAATGTTTAAAAAAAGGTTTTAATTAAATCTATGTCTTTGTTTTTCTTATAGTACTAATATAAGATTTTCTTAATGATGTATTAAGAATTAATTTATTACTTATTGTTATTAAAACATTATCATTATTATAACTAAGGAAAATATTTAAGATATAATAGAGAAATCATATCTTGAAGATACCTATATACATATATATGTAAACATATTTTTATAAAAAACTGTTTACTTTGTTAAAAATTAGGGGAGTACCCAACCTAGCCGAGGGCCACCTTATGGAAGGTCCTCAAAGCCTTGATGGGCTTCTCAACCTCGACCTCCTTGAAATGGACCAGGGGAAGTGTGAATGCATGGTGCATGCTAGGTCTAGAACGCAGGGGGGAATTGTTACCCCTAAGGGCACACACGGTTGTGTGTGTTAGGATTAGAGTGTGCCACTGTGCGGGGCAGCACAACAGCATGGGTGGGCGTAGGAGCGCACTCGTAGAAGAACCCGATACAGGGTGGTACTGGGAGGGGAAGGGGAGTAATATGAGTGATGTCTCAGAGTCCTAGGCTTATAAAAAAGCCAAGGGTGCTCCTCCGTTTCGATGTGGGATGGTGAAAATCAGTCGGGATCGCATCTAGGTCATTAGATCATGTTACACATGATTAGAGCCATCCATTTCGGTCAGGTCCTCCATTTTTAGCTGACGTGGTATATCTCCACATTTTTGTCTGCTACCCAATTCAACGTGATCTAATCGTGACCATCCGAGTTATTTGAAATCACTACATCGCCTTGAGCCATCAAATCACACATGATCTAATCTGAGTCATCCATCTTTTTTAAATCTCCAAGTCACACCCAATTTGTCAGATCTCAGTGAGATTTAATCCCCACCATCAATTTATTTTCGTATTTTCTTCCCTGCAAAGACTTCATCTTCCTCCATGTGTACCGACCCAGTAGCCATGCTACTTCCTTTTCATTTTTCTTCCACACCTGTGACCCTGATGGCCCCTCCTTTCATGCTTTTTCCACAAGACTGACACCTTGGTATTATTTTGAACTGAAGAGGCTCTATTTTTTCCATGAAAATAGCATTAAAAATATATTATTTATATTTTATAAATATATCATATTTGTCACCCAACCCTACAGGTTCTCCTTTCTCCAGTGCCTCTTTCATGATCCTCCGAACCTCTCCTCCTCCACAAAATGGGTATGGGTTTTATGATGCCTTGCATTGATTTGGTTTGGGTTTATATATATATATAAATATAGGTGTATATAGTTTTATGTTTATGGTTTACTATAGAACTGCCAATTTCATATAAGATGGTGAGACCTTAATCCTACATGTAATCTTTAATTATTTATCAAGAAAATGATAAGTGAGGTTTTGTAATTATATACAAATTGAAATATACAAAATCATATATATTTATACATATTTTATAAACAGAACGTTTTATAATTAATGGAACATTTTAAAATTTATGAACCATTGTTTTTACAAATGTTCCTAATAATTTAAAACATTTAAGTGTTTATAAATATCAGTGTAAGACCATTATATATATATATACTATGTATAATTGGTTATACACATAAATGATCGATGTATATAAATTTTTTATAATCACATATATGAGTTGTTTAACAAATAAACCTTTCAATTTTTTTAAAATGTTATGGACCCTGGTTAATTAATGTGACTAATATATTAAAGTCATATGGGTGTTATTGGATTTTTGGTTCAAAACCCTTAAATACCTAATATATATTTGGTTATGTGAATATATGTGTATACATATAAACATTGATCCTCAGTTTTATTTAGAATTTTCCAAGGATTTCTAACAAAGAATAAAACATGTTGTTTTCGAAGTATGAGTGGTTTTTATTTAAAAATAAAACTCTTTGTATACACCCCTATGTATAAACAGATTTTAAAAAAACTAAAACTTAATTTTTGATATTCCAAATTTTATACTTTTGATGCGAGAATTCATGAGTATAATATTTGGGGATTTCTACTCATATATACATATGTTTGAATCAATTATATTCATTAATATTAAATGGTATTAGTTGCTATTAAATTTCATGCTTTCCATTTTTAACATTATGTATACCCTTGTGATGCGTTATACATAAGAATATCAGTAATAAATGATTGGTCATATGTGTGTCTAATACCCCACATGAAATATTTGGTTTATATTTTAATAAATTATACATTGAGATGAAATTTCTATATGTATTTGATTAATAAGGTTTTAGAATTTAAGGTTATCATTTTATGTGAAATAACTTGTATTTATTTTTGTACATTAGTTGTCATAACATATGGCGTAATCTGTTTATCATACTTGACATTTAATGACATATCCATTAAGTTGATAGTTTTTTAATTAACACTTATATGCCTGATTCACTAAATAAATGTAAATTCAAAGGAACAAAATTAAATTCTTTTGAACTTTTATGGATTAATTTAAAATTATTTAATTTGGTATGGGGAACTTTGAATAAATATGAAATGAGAAATTAAATTAATCAAGGTGGTATCGGACACTTTGAGTAATGTGAAATAAGAATCCAAGTAATATGTGACACTTGGAATGATAAGTGGTAAGTAATTTAATAAATTGAAGTAGTATGAGCACTTTGATTTATAGAAATGAAGAATCCATTAGACTTAGGTAAGTGTGGGGTGGGGCCCGTTACAACCCCTCAGTGCATCAGTAGGTTTCATGAGACAAACTAAGGTCTTGTCACAAGGCCTTGACAAATTTATGATTTATGGATTTTGGTCGAGGGCTTAATCATTAGACATCTTGGCCGAGGCCTTGACGCAGTCGCACATTATTCACATTCCTCACTATGACTATGTAATTTAATTTAATAGAATAATAATCTATTTTTAGAATATTCTTGGTTAAAGATCTTAGTTTTATGAGAATTAGAATGAAGTAAAAGCTCATGGGTTATTATTTATTCAGCACTAATAGATTTATTAGCCAATGTATGATTCACAGACGTAAAGGATCAAATTGAAGTTATTAAATTAATGTGAACCACTGATTATATATTACTCTTAGTTGTTAATTTTGTACTTGAATATTTACATGTCATACTTATTTAGAATGACTTTTACTTATTATTATACATTAACATTCTTATAATTGAATCATGATTCCTTATAACTCTGTTTGAATTCTGCGAACTGTGCCCTTATAATTCTTAGACTAAATGCCATGTTATGATACATGTGTTTCGACATTCCTTAAGATACTTTTTATGGGAAATTTTAAAATAATGTTTTCAAATGTTATAATTGATATATTATGTTATTTTAAAACCCCTTATTGGCTATTCATATTCTCACCCTATGTTTTTGAATAAAATCTTTAAGTATCGGTTTCTAGACGAAGAAGCATGTTAGAAGTGGCTGGTTTCCAAGAACCTAAACTATAACGATCCTCTGTATGAGACATTATGTGTAAAATATTAGTGCATGTTTTTGTAAAAAAATTACACATCATGTTTTAAGACACTAACTTTGGGTATTCTAGAGTTGGTCTGTTATAATTGGTATTAGAGGACCAGTTTAGCTAACTCTGGAAAACCAGAACTGAACTAATTCTTTTTACATAATCATTACTAACTATGATGTTTTCTTAATTTTAGATGGAAAACGAAAATAACAGCATTTTTTGTCTTCTTATTTATGCTCTAAAAACATATATTCCATATCCATCCATGATTTTTGTAAACTATGACCACATTCTTATGACATGCAAACACCACTATAACATGTCAAACTCTCCCCGTGTACTTCAACTCCCCCGAGGAGCGGGTTTAGACTACCTCTTTGTGATGAAAATCCAATTTTATTCCTACACACGTCAGGGAAATTACTTCAAGGGTCTTTTTGGATGATTCACCATAGTAGATGGCATCTCGTCTCTCATGGATTTCTAAGAAGCTACAGCAGTGGGTGACCTCCGTGCATCAAATATGTTCCAAATCATGTGTTATGGCCATTATGGTCATGTAATGGACTTTGAAATCCTTAAAATTGAGGCCATCCATTCTTTGTAAATACATAAAGTACATACTACTGTCTATCATCTTTACACCCCTCATGACTCACTCTGGAGACACCATAAGTGTTCCCTTGAGTTTGAACCAGACTGCTCGGGTTGCATTTGGTTCAAGAAGATTTTGAGTTTCAAAAAAATTTGGTGGAGTCATGTAACCAGAAACTAGGGAAACTATTCATCCTATGTGATGTGTACTAGATGTTATTACAACATGTTTCTTCTTTCTCCTACCTTTTTAGTTTTTGTGATTTTGTAGGAGTTTCACTGAATGGACTTTCAAGAAAAAAAAATTATTTTCATATGGAAGGACTACCTCATATATTATCTATTCCCGTTGAGGTACTAGAGGCCATTATGGTCAGAAAATGTGTCGAATAATACTTTCCCTTCACCAAACTATGAAGAACATGCCAAAATCTTTATGAGGTATCAAACAGTTCAGATATTCTCTACTCCTGCCAAGTGAATGCCAATATCTCCGCCCACATAGGTACTGCCCAACTCGAAGAGTGTTGGCGAAGGGGAATGTACAATAAAGGCATTTTACTATGCTTCAATCTATCCAAAATCTTCATGTCCAGGGAAAGGATTCAAGAGGCTTCCTTCTAAGGGAACCTTCACACAACCTACATATACCAAATCATGATCTTTATTTGTTATGACCATGTCTACAACATTGACATTCTTGGACAAGAGACAATCCAAAAAGTTCTTAGAGAGTTTGTCTATTCAGGAATCTCTAAACTTTCTACCATTCAACCTCCCACTGGAATCCCAAGTGTTAAATGAAAGATTTTAACCCTTACTCTATGAGGCGTGTTTGGGCTAGGGAAGCAGAAGTGTTGAAAACCAATTTGGGTATTCAGTTTACCTCACCTAAGGATACTCTACGATGGGGGATATTCTGATGAATGTCAGAGAGTATTTTTAGAATGATTATATGAAATGAATTGTGTGAACATAATTATTTGTAGTGGTAATAATGTGACACCAAAATCCTTTTTCTCATGTAATACTAATATTACGGTTTTATTTGATTTTATATCCATGTTATCTAAACAAAACATAAAAAATAAACACAATGTATTTTATTTAATTAAACATTGAAGTGTTTACATTATAGAGAGATCAAAGGAAAATCATGGTACCACATAATACCTATTAAAATACCTATTACAATTACAAGGAGACCACTCAATACAACAAAACCCAAAGAAGATAGTAAGGGCCCCTCAGATCCATCACAATAATCATGAGTATGGCCAGAGCTACCACAGCCACACTAATCATCAATGGAATGATTTTCACCATCTTCACCAAGTTATATTGAATATGAAAACCCTAATACATGTATTTCTAAGGGCCTCAATTTTATTTTTTCCCCTTAGGTGATCGTTGCGTCTCTAATGGCTATAAGTATACCTGTTGGTAATTTTGTTGGTTTAATTTTAAATATCTAGGTATCGTTAGTTTTCCAAATTAATTAATGTATATATTGAATTTATAAATTTAAACATATAAACTCTTTTATAAACATTAAAAAGGAGAGTGATTTTATATTTTAGCTACACTTAGTATGATTTCAAAATGATGTATGGATTTCAAATACTTTTTATATATTTCTGATGTGTTGAAAAGATTTTATTAAAATTTTCATTGTTTATGTTTAAACAAAGGTTTTAATTAAAACTATGTATTTGTTTTTTTATAACACTAATATAAGATTTTCATAATTATGTATTAAAAATTAATTTATTACTTAGTGTTTTTAAACCATTATAATTTATAAAACAAAGGAAAATATTTTGGTTATAATAGGGAAATCATATCTTGAAGATACCTATATACATATATATGTAAACATATTTTTATAACAAAAAAAATCTTTACTTTGTTAAAATTTAGGGGAGTACCCCACCATGTCGACATCCACCTAGTGTCAGGCCCTAAAAGCCTTGATGGGCTTCTCACCCTCAACCCCTAGAAATGGCCCAGTGGAAGTGCAGATGCGTGGTGCATTCTAGGTCTAGCGCATAGGGGAATAGTTACCCATAAGGGAGAATCTGGCTGTGTGTGTAAGGATCAGAGCACACCACTGTTCGGGGTAGCACGATGGCCTGGGTGGGCGCAGGAGCGCACCCGCAGAAGAAACCAGTACGGGGTGGTACCAGGAGTTGAAGGGGAGTAATCTGAGAAATGGCTCAGAGTCCTGATCTTATAAAGATGCCATGGGATCTCCTCTGTTTCGATGTGGGATGGAGAAAATAAGCTGGTATCGCATCCAGATCATTAGATCACGTCGATCATGATCAGAGTCATCCACTTCGGTCCGGTCCTCAATTCCTAGTAGCCGAAGTACATCTCCACATTTTTGGGGGCCGTCTGATCCATTGCGATCTAATCATGACTGTTCGAGTTATTTTAAATCACTACGTCTCCTTGTGTCGTCAGATGGCACCCAATCTAAACTGATCCATCCTTCCATTTTGAATCTCCATGTCACACCCTAGCCATTGGATCTGGGTGATATTTAATCCTAGTTGTCCATTTCTTTCCGAATTTTCTTCCTCATGGTGCCTTCTTCTTCAACTACCTGTGCTGAACTAGTAGCCATGCTACTTCAATTTCATTTTTCTTCCACACTCATGACCCGAGTAGCCCCTCTTTTCATGTGTTTTCCACAAGAAAAACACCTCTATATTATTTTAATCTGAGGAGGATCATTTTTTCCATGAAAATATAATTAAAAATATATTGTATATATTTTATAAATATATCAAATTTTTCAACCAAACTATAAGGGTTCTCCATTCTCCAGTTCCTCCTTCAAGCTTCTCTGAACCTCTCCTCCACCTCAAAATATGTAAGGTTTTAATGTTTCCTTTCTTTGATTTGGTTTGGGTTTATATATATATATATATATATATATATATATATATATGGTGAAGCATAGAACTGCCCATTTCTTCTAAGTCAGTGAGCCCTTAATCCAACATGTAATCTTTAATTCTTATTCATGCAAAGGATATGTGAGGTTTTTTTATTCTATAAAAATTGAAATATTCAAAAACATATATATGTTTACATTTTTTATAAAAGTATATTTTTATAATTAATGGAACATTTTTGATATTTATGAACCCTTGTTTTTACAAATGTTCCTAATAATTTAAAACATGAAGGTGTTAATAAATATCTTTGTAATAACATTATATAATTATACATTGTATAATTAGTTATAAACATAAATGATCTATGTATATCAATGTCTTATAAACTCATATATGAGCTATTTAATAAATATACATTTTAAATTTTATAAAATTTTAGGGACCCTTGTTAATTTATGTGACTAATATATTAAATTCATATATGTGTCATTGGAATTTTGGTTTAAACCGTTTAATACAAAATATATATTCATTTATGTGAATATATGTGTATACATATAAACATTAATCCTCAATTTTATATATAATTTTCCAAGGTTTTCAAAGAAATAATAAAACGTGATGGTTTCGAAGTACACGTGTTTTTTATTTAAAAATACAACTCTTTATCTACAACCTTGTGACTAAATTGATTTACACAACACTAAACCCTAATTTTGGATATTCCAAATATTATACTTTTGATGTGAGAATTTATGAGTATAATATTTGGGGTTGGATACTCTTATATACATATATATAAATCACCCATTTTCTTATATATTATATGGTATTAGTTAAGGTTGAATTTCATGTTTTCTATTTTTAAATTTATGTATACCTTTGTGATGTGTTATACATAAGAATAGTAGTAATAAATTTTTGGGCATCTAATACCCCACATGAAATAATTGGTTTATCTTTTAATAAATTATACATCCAGATGAAATTACAACATGTATTTGATTAATATGGTTTTAGAATTTAAGGTTATAATTTAATGTGAAAAAACATGTATTTATTTTGGTGAATTAGTTGTCATCGCATATGCCATAATCTTCCTATCATACATTCCATTTAATGACATAGCCATACAGTTGATAGTTCTGTTATTAACACTTATATGTTTGATTCAATAAATATATGTAAATGCTAAAGAACGAAATTAAAGGCTTATGACCTTTTATGGATTAAGTATTAAATTATTCAATGTAGTATAGAACATTTTGAATAAATATGAAATGAGGAATTAATGTAATCAAGGTGGTATGGGAAAATTTGAGTAATGTGAAATAAGAAACCAAGTAATATGTGACACTAGGAATGATAAGTCAGAAGTAAATCAACAAATTGAAGTGGTTTGAGAACATTGATTAATAGATATATGGAATGCATTGAACTTATGTAACTGTCGGGTTTGGCCTGCTACAACCCCTCAATGCATCGGTAGATCTCATGAAAAAAACTAAAGTCATGGCACAAGGCCACAAAAATTTTATGATTTATGGATTTTGGCCAAGGCCTTAATAATTATACATTTTGGTCGTGGCCTTGTTATAGTCCTGTATTATGAAATTTCCTCATTATGACTATATAATTTAATTAATCAAAAAAATATTCAACTAGTAGAATATTCTTGGTTAAAGAGATTATGTTGATGAGAATCTGAATTAAGTAAAAGCTTTTGGATTATTATTTATTCATCACTCAGAGATTTATTAGCCGGTGTATGATTCATAGTAGTAAAGGATGAAATTGAACATATTACTTTTATGTGCAACTCTGATTATGTAATACTCTTAGTTATTAATTTTCTACTTGAATATTCACATGTCATGCTTATTTAAAATTTCTTTTACTTATTATTCTGAATGAACATTCTTATAATTGAATCATGCTTCCTTGTAACTCTGTTATAATTCTATGAAATGTGCCCTTATGATTCTTAGACTAAATTCCATGTTACGAAACATTTATTTTGACATTCCTTATAAAAATGATTTATGAGAAATTTTAAAATAATGTTTTAAAAAGTTATAATTGGTTTATTATGTTATTTTAAAACCCATTACTGGGAATTCATATGCTCATCCTATGTTTTTTAATAATTTTTTTTAGGAATCAGTTTTTAACTGAAGAAGCTGGTCAGAAGTGGCTAGTTTTCCAGAACCTAAACTGTAACAATCCTCTGTATGGGAAATGATGTGTAAAATATATTTGCATGATTTTTGTAAAAAAATTACACATATTGTTTTAAGACACTGGCTCCGGGTATTCTGGATTCGGGATGTTATAGTAGGGCTAAGATGAATTGAATCAGTTTGTCGTACTAAGCTGATATAATCGAAATGTGACTTCTATACTGGTTTTCTATGTACTGGGTTTTCCAGAATGAGGGAGAATTAGAATGGATTTTTCATACTAGTTTTCATTTTATTGAGAATTTCTGGAGTGAATAAGAACTGATCAGTGTTTCAATGTACTCAGGGTTTTGTTGTGGAGCCGATACGATAGTATCAGGAGAGTCAGATTCAAGGAAAACATACTGAGAAATATGACTCTATGTTTCTTAACTTATGTCTAGGAAGTTATTACCTTTATTCTGGGTAATAAATTGATGATTTTTGTTACTATTGTATGAACTTGTTGATGTTAAAGGGAGAAAAAGTAACATGAGTTGTTACAAAAGTAGTTTAAGTTTCCCTATTGTTCTAAAAGGCTGCACATGCACTAGTGGGACTGTTTCATAGTGCTACATGAGTGTAAGGTTACATCCTACTCATTGTAACCCAAATATTGTTTTCTAGTGGATTATATGGTATTGGATTTCATCCAACCATACCAAAGATGTATCTATTCTTATTGAATAGTGAACCCTATAAATAATTTTCTTCTTGTGGATGGTTGTTTTATTTTTATCAGGAATGTGAATTGTTAACCAGAATTGATGATTATTTCAACTGAAAGAGAACCTAAAAGAAAAAGAGTATTCTTGATTCACCCTCCCCATTTAGTGATACATAACATTGACGGGAAACTATCCTACTATGAATTAGAGAGGGTAAATACTCCTTGTAAGGAAAATGTTGTACCAGGTTCTCTCAGTACGAGATCCAGTTCATAGTTACTGAATGAGGAAACAAAGTAGTTGTCCTCTCTATAGTTATCCTTTGCAGATGGAGAAGATGAAGCTTACCTACATTATATGTTTGATACCCCTCCACTCAATACTGAAAATGGAGGATATAGCAACAGATTTTTTCAAACAGTTCTCATAAAACATTGTAGTAGGGATGTTGAGAGGTCTATACCCAACGGTTTCAATAAACAATTGGAATAGAGAGTTTTAGATGAATTTTAACCAATAGTTTGATAAAACCGTAGGGATATGTGAGACTTTACCAAATAGTTTTATAAAACTGTTGTTAAATGTGAGTTTTAGGAAGCCTTTACCAATGGTTTTGTAAAGTGTTGGTAAAGATTACCTTTCCAAATGATTTTAATAACCCGTTGGGAAAGTTTTCCCCTAAAATTTTCAGTAATCCCAATCTCCCATCCACCCGATTGCATACCTAAAGCTGAGACACATAGCTCTTTCGCTCGAGAAATTTTTCCACCCTTCAATCAGAAAGTTGTTTTGTTATGCACTTCAAATATGTAAGTGGTACCTTAGGTTCAATTGTTTCCATATATTTTGGTTTTGTTTTATGTTTTTATTTAGCCTAAACTTGGGGTCCATGCGGTATGGTGTACCCAATAATTACAATTTGATTAGTTTTTTATTTTGGTTCTACACACTGTCATGATTTTGTGATTCAGATTTTGTGAGTGAACTATATTTGATGTATTTATAGCCACTACATTGTAGATTTAGTGAACTATACAAAGGGATTTGGACTGGTTAGAGTAGTGGTGCAGGTGGAGTTGAGGTGGGGAGGGGGTGTGTCAGTGGGGGGGTGGGCTGTGCAGGGTGGGTGTGTCAGGGGGGGTGCAGGGGGGTGTACAGTTGGGGGGTGGGGGTGGGGGTGGGTTGTGATATTGGGGGTGGGGGTGGGGGTTGTGCAAGTGCAGGGGGGGTGGAGGTGGTGGTGAGTTTTGGATGGGGGGATGGGGATGTGCTGTGGATGAAGGGGGATGTTCAGGTGGGGGTGTGTAGTGGGGGGGGGGGAGCTTGTTAGGCATGAGGTGGGGGGGGGGGGGGGGTTGTACAGGTGGGGGTGGGGGTGGGTTGTGCAGGTGGGGGCATGGGAGGGGGAGGGGGATAGTTCAATTGGGGGGTATAGGTGTGGGGGGGGGGAGGGGGTTGTGAAAGTGGGTGGGGGAGGCAAGTGTGCAGGTATGGGGGTGGTCTTAGTAGGTGGAGGTCTGTTGGGGGTGAGGTGGGGGTGTATAGGTGTGGGAGGGAGGCTGTGAAGGTGGGGTTGGGGGGGTGTAGTGGGTGGATGAAAGGGGGTGTGCAGGTGGGGGGGTGTAGTGTTCAGGTGGGGATGGGGTGCAGGGGGGAGGGGGCTATGCAGGGCGAGTCTGGTGGGGGTGAGTTGGGGAGGGGGCTGTGTATGTGGGAATTCATCACTTCCATAGTTCGCAAATAAGCACTGGGATGTCATCACTTCAAGAGATTTGGATAGGTCTGAGACCTCTTTGGTTTTGGTTCTTATCTTGTCATCTTGATGAGTAAGGAATCACATGATCTAAAAGTGAAATCAACTATATAGGATGAATTCCTTCTCCGAAAACACATTTTTCTAGAAAGCATATATACTTTGAAGGTGGTGGGAGCCTTCTAGAATCTTTTATTACAGAGAAAAGGGGAGGAAAGTCACCATATATATCCACCTAGAATAGGGACCTACTACCGTATACACATACCATATTCACAATCCAACCTATCCTTGTATTAAATGAATGGGGAAACTCTCTATACTTATCCTTCTAATGGAATCCAAAATTTTATTCATGTTATGATGAAATAAATATCAAGAAATCCATACTACTTCATATTGGAAAACACCCTTAATCTTCATGCATGATGATGAAAATACTTACAATCATATTACCATACATCATATCATTCTTAATAACTACCTATAAATATTCACTAACCCATATTACATCCACCATAATCCAATGCCCCATAATTTTCCAACTGCAAACTTGATACCATCATGTTATCAAGTCACCATCTTACCAATTGGATTTTCACTAAAAATAATGCACTAATCCTTAACACCCTTTGTTAGTTTTTTATAACATGAATGACAACCCAATTAAATCTCATAGCTCTCATTCACACCCCCGTGGATATCCCCCCACCCCTGTGGACAACCCATACCCCATGGGTAGCCCCCACCCCCGTGGAAAGCCCGCACACCCCCTGAACACCCCCACCCCCCGAACACCCTCGAGACACCCCCACCCCATGGACACCCTCGCCCCCCCTGAACATCCCCCCAACACCCTGGAAAGCCCCCACCCCTGAAATTCCCCCACCCATGTGGACACAACCCCACCCATGTGAACAGCCCCCCCACCCCTGGACACCTCAACCCTTGGACACCCCCCCTTGTGGAAATCCCCCCTGCACACCCCCCCTTGATAGCACCTCCACCCCCGTGGACACCCGCCCACCCCACTGGAGACGTCATACCCCCCTAGAGAGCCCTACCAATACCGTGGACAACCCTCCCACCCCCTGGACACCCCTCCTCCCTGTGGACAGTCCCCCAACCCCATCGACTGCCTGCCCCTGGACACCAGAACCCTCTTGGATAGCCTCACCACCCTCGTGGACAACCCCCCCCCCCCCCACCCCCGGACACCTCATACCCCCTTGTCATCCCCACCACCCCCATGGAAAGATCCCCCACCCCCTGGACACACCCGACCCCCTGGACATCCCCCAACCCCATGGACAGCACGCCCACCCCCCGGACACCCCCCCGGACACCCCACCCCCATAAATTGCCTGCCCACCCCCTGGACACCCTTACCCCCATTGACATCCCCGTCACCCCTACGTACACCCACCATGGATAGCCCACCCACCCCCTAGACACCCTACCGTTCTGGACACGCCCCACCACCCCTTGTGGCAGCACCCACCCCCTAGACACCATGTACCCCTAGACAACCCGGCCACCCCCGTGGACTACCCGACCACCCCATGGACACCCCCAACCCCTGGACAGCCCCCAACCCCATGGACAACCCCTCCACCCGCACCACCTAGACACCCCCATCCTCCTAGACACCCCGACCCCTGAAAACCTCGTACCCCCTAGACAAGCTCCCACCCCCATGGACAGCCCGCCCACCCCTTAGACACCCATACCCCCTTGACAACCCCCTCCAGTCCTGTGGACAGCCCCACCACACCCGTGGACATCCCGCCCACCCCCCTAGACACCCCCAACCCCCTTGGACAGCCCCCCACCCCCGGGACATTCCCCCACCCCCTGGACACCCCCACCCCTGGACACCCCCACCCACATGGACAGTGTATGTGATCACTCAAATAGTCTACTAAAATATTAAATTTTTTCGATCTAAAATTTAATCAACTACTGTATAATTATCCTACACAAGTGTACATGATCTTCTACACTCATTTATAGTTCTTTAATATATTTTTTTATAAATATAGTGTTTTGTTTTTTTTGATATTATGATTATCATATAGAGTAGTGTGTAAATTGTGTTTTCATATAAATTGAACCATTCTTGCTTACTTAAATATATTTTCCATGGAACTTCAATATTATTGAATTTATTTTGAATAAATGACTTATAAATTTTTTTGTATAGAATGGATATAAGTATAATGTATGAAACTGATAGGATCTCATGTGATTTTCAAAACAATTTGTTGATATTTTTTAGATTCGGCATTTCACAATGCTTCAGATAGTGGTCACATACATTGCCCCTGTTAGATTATGTTGGGATACACTTGGTTGAGCATGAAGAAGTCATCTAACACATAACCAAATATGGTTTTCAAGCAAACTACTTTGTGTGGTATCATAATGGGGAGAAAATGAAATCTCAAATTTCTGATGATCAAAATGAGAGGACTGGATTGGAGAATTCTTTATATTACCAATTTCCTTTATTCGTCATCATGAAAAGAAAGGATCTGATCCAAAATTATTTCTAAATTAGCATACATGATGCATATAATGAAAACGATGATGTCGTTACGGTGAAAAAATAAAATTATGCTGCCATGACTCCAGTTTATCAAAAATGCAGCAAATGTAAATGCTTGAATTTTTAATTTGATTGTTTCATTGGAAAACTATGAATGGGATTTATAATACTGTCATTGATTACATTATTATCTTCTTGAAGGAATTACTTCCAGTTGATGTAGATATTCCCCCAACCCATTATATTTCATGGATGTTAGTTGAGGAGATTATATTTTCAACAAATAAAATTCATGATTTCCCGAAAGATTATAGATTATTCTTGGAGGAAACTGCTAAACGTAATGATTGTATAAATGTGGCACATCCCTCTTAAAGCCAAAGATAATGGAACACCTTCCCATGTGCCACAAAATGTTATGTGGCACTTTCCATTGATCCCGAGACTCTTGAAATATTTTTTATGTCTGATTAAATATCAATTAAAATGTGATGGCATGATATAGAGAGAAAGAAGACTAATAATGAGCTATTTCACCATGCCGATAGATTTTCATGGTAGAGATTTGATGCTCGATATCCGAATTTTGCAGCTGACGTACGTAATGTGAGGTTGGGTCTTTCATGTGATGTTTAATCCATTTGGGTAGATTATTATTTTTCACAACACATGGATGGTTTTTATAGAAATTTTTCCCCCACGACTGTGTATGAAACAACCTTTCACTTTCATGAGTATACTCGTATCTGGCCCTTCTGATCCCGAAATTGATATAGAAGTATACATGCAATCTTTAATAATACAATTGAATCTTCTTTGGGATGTGGGTGTGTGCACATTCGATGCATGTTCAAAATAAATATTTCAGATGAATTGTTGCGCTTAAGTGGGAGATCAATGATTTTATGTCTTTTGCAATGTTGTATGGATGGAGCACAAAGGAAACTACCATGTCCCGTTTTAAGAAGAATAGACAATCCAGAAGACTGAAACATCGTTTTAGTTTCAGTTTTATGGGACATCGACGATTCTTGCCAATGGACAATCCATATAGAAGTAATCGTCTAAGATTTGACCATACCATAGAGACCAAAGATCCTCCCCAGTGTATGTTAGGAACTGATGTGCTTAATGATTTGAAAGACTTCAGTTTTTCATTCGGGAAGGGTCAAATTAAATTTTAAAAGGAAAGGAATGTTTCCACTGAAACCTTTTACAATTGGAAGAAGAGAAGTATGTTCTTTGTTTTTCATTATTGGTCAACCAATTTGTTACGTCATTTCTTAGACGTAATTAAAATTGAAAAAAAATATGAGAAATGTTTCTTTAGATTCTTCAAATCGTTAAGGGAAATACAAAAGATGATTTACGATCTCTGTGTGACTTGGTGGATTGGGTCATCAAACCAGAATTAGATCATGTGTGTATCAGTGAAAATAGATGCAGGTTCCATGTTCTTCTTATGTGATGACACCTACAGAAAAAAAAGCATTTTCTAGAATTATTAGAGACTATTAAAGTTCTTGATGGATATTCAAGCAACATATCCTAAACCGGTCAACAGAAGAGAGTTGAATCTAAAATCATTGAAGACTCCGGATTATCAAATCCTTCTACATGGGTTGATTCCAATATAAATTCATCATATTTTTTCCAATAATTTATGGGTGGCTGTTATTATTTTTTACATTTGTTTAGAGATATTTGTGCTAAGAGGTTATCCAATTATTTATTCAAAAAAATGTTGGATGATGCCCCATTCATTTTGTGTGAGTTAGAGAAAAAGTTTCCTCCATCATTTTTACATGCATGCTGCTTCTAACTATCCATATTCCAAATAAAATACTTCTTGGAGGACCTATTTATTTTCATTGGATGTATCCAACTGAAATAAATATGTACACATTAAATTCTTATGTGTGTAACAGGAATCATCTAGAAGGATCTATCATGAACGGTTACTTGGATCAAGAATGTATGGATTTATGCTCTATGTGTTTGTCTGATCTTACTACAAGAATGAATAGAACAATGAGAAATGAAGAATAATATAATTAGAAAATTGAACATAGTTTTCCACCACTTCCTCAAAGAGGAGTAATTCCGGGATCATATACATTGACGATATAAAGTCTTGAAGAGAAGGAGATGGCACATCTCACAGTTTTGGTTCAACTATGAACTATTCGATGACTACATCTTGTAAGTAAATTGAATATGTATATCTTATATATATATATATATATATTAATCTATTCATATTTTTAACTATAGGGAACATAAAGTGATGATAAATAGAAATCATCACTCTTTACCTTTGAGAAGGAGGGAGACATTGCATAGAAAAGTGTTTTCTACTTGGTTAAAATTGAAGGTAATAATATTACGGTTTAAATAATTAAAACAATATTTAATTAATTTAATATTAATATATATTTTAGGCATTGAGTTTTCCTGCTAACTCCATCTCAAAGGAAATAAGAGCTTTGGATTTTGGTCCTAATATCGTTGTTTGTTACTGTAAATCAATTGTTATCAATGGGTATAGATTTATTATCACTGAAGGACCAAAGAACATGAGAACACAACATGATGGTGTTATGGTTACTGCCACAATAGACAGTTATTCTTGTGCATTGGATAGAATACCACGATTTGAATATGTAGATTATTAAAGAGTCGTTGACAAAATAATAATATTGGATTATTATTCTCATGGATTGAGTCACGATGATGAAATTTCAATGGTATGATTCGATGACGAACCTGGGCACATTTATTAATGATTTTGGATTTTGAGTAATTGATATTTCTTTCACTCTTACTACCGATGAACCATATGTATTGGAATTAATGGTAAAACAAGTTTTTTATGTCAAAGACATCTTCGACCTCAATTTGGTGTCATTATTTAAGTAATTCCAATACATATTTTCGATGATGGTAATGATGGAATTACCACATCCTTACTGCCATTGGAAATGATCCAATTTATTATGTTTGATGACTCAGATAGCTCAATTATCAGAGTTGACAGTGAATCTTATGTTGTGGTTGGAAATATATAAAATCATCCATTCATGTTCTAAATTATTTTGGTTTACCTTGACTTGGGAAGTTAAGGTTGATACAATTCAGATTGATTTAATATTGATTAGAATATGGTGTATCAAGCTAGACCGTTATGTGAATTTTCAATGTTTATTGGTTTCAATTTTGATTTGAATTTTATTTTCTAATTTGGAATTGAACTATATTCAAAGCTACAAAAAAATTCTATCTTGGTGAACATTTAAATGTTTCAACTATGATTTGTTTAAACTTTTAAAACTCTAAGACCTCTCTTTACCATTTTACCAGGTAATGAAGATGATGGTTTGTATTCTCCTGAAAAACAAGTATTGAAACCTATATCATCCACCTGGGCTAAAGAAATTAAAATTTTCCATAATTTTGACAACTACATTACCCCTTATGAATCATGGTAGAATCAATGTTCTCTTATTTTAATAGACCTGACGACACATAGTAAATAACCATTCTGACAAAAATTAAATTTCTTTATCACATCCTGTACAATTTATTAACTTCATTATAGATCTATTAAAGCTCACCTAAAATAGTTCATAGTTAAATTATCCATGAATCCCCATATTACCGCTCTTTTTTTCAGGTTACACCTTAGTTATCTTTTTTATTTAATTCCATATTTAATTTAAAATGCAATAAATGAAACCAATTGAAGAGAGGAGATGAATATAGATTATGGACAATAATCTTTGCATGACTAAGTTGGGAATTCAACCATTATTGCCTGCAGTGAGTATTTTATTTAAAATATATATATTTAAATAATATGTAATGTCGTGTGATTAAGTTTTTTAAAAAAAATTCAGGATCCATATATTAGGAGATAGTTATTTGATGAGTATCCTAGTAGGGGTCCCATTACACTCGGTGTTCGTACAAGGAGAGTGGTATGTGAGCTAGACTATCTTGTCAGCATATCTTATTAGAACCTACCTCTCTCATTGACATACCACCCATCCCACATTCTGATCCCAGTTTGCTGTTATAGAAACATGGGATATTTAGGCCTCCCAAGTTTTCACCACCCTTTACATATGAGCCTCCTCACCTATCGGTACCATATTCAATTATGATTCCCACTCCCCAGTCAGCATTCAGCCAGTCATCTCTATCATCTTCTTTTACTTCCGCTTCCTTCTCTCCAGACTTTTATATTCAATCTTTTTCAAATCACGCTCCGCCAGAGTCTGTCCCTGCGGAGCATACATTGGGAACCACTACTTCTATACAGTGCGTTCCTCTAGTTTCTGCATATTCAGCGGTGCCTATTGATCAGACTACCGTATGTATACTTATACAACCCAGACAAATTTTTACTCCATTATTTATTTTCATTAAAACATGTATTGGTAAAATATTTTTTTTTCTTTCATAATTGATAAATCTACTGATAGGAGGAAAGGGCGGGGACATAAATGCATGTGGGAGGTGTGGAAGCTCTACACATAGTTGATTGTGGACTACAATGAAGACAGTCAAATGATTGAAAAATCAGGGCAGCAATGTCGGAGTTTTTTAGGATGCTTGACAAATACTCCGACATTATTTTTGTCAGCCTGCAATCATAAAGACACTGGCCAAATAAAGTCAAGGATAAAGATTGGGCAAAAATATGTTTAAAAAAAATCTGATTTATTTAATGCAATATTTTTTTTTGTATTTATATGAATTAATATTTTGGTTTCAGATGCGGTTTAATTTCCCAGATGGTGAGGGTGCACGACCAATACTTCTAAAGGATTTAGGTGAGCATTGGATAGATTATAAGAACTTGTTGTACATTGGATGTCATGCTAGAGTGGGAACAGAGTTAGAGGCGGTCCCTATCATGGATGATTGTCCGTTAGAATAGTACTGATAGATGATTACTCATTATATGACTAGCCAGTTTAAGGTATTAATCACATTAGATGTATTTAAATGAAAATTTTCATGTTTTTGGATAATACTAATTATTGAATTTTATTTAGGATTCATATAGATGAAATAAAAAAATATTGATGCTAAAAAATACGTCCACACATTGGGAGGTACTATGATGCCAGATCAAGATATGCAGCAGGTATGGTAGTTTATAATTATTCATTACGAATTGCACTTTCTATTGCTACCTCCATAATGTATTCGATTTATAAAGTTGTTATATAATTTTAGTTATACAATTAATTATTTTTATCCTATTTTTAATTATGGGTTCTTACTTTCAATTTCATTGTAGAGGATTAAATTGAATATTGAAGGATGTGTTCCTCGAGCAAAACTGTTTTGCTCAAGTAGAGGGAAGAAATATGGAAGTGCGGTTAATGAACTGACTCAGCAGTAGATTGTTTGTTTTAAATTGTAGATTTAAAATTTTAATCTCTATTTTGTATCTTAATAATCTATTTATATTTGTAATAGGCTTCTTTAGAGGCCCTTGATGCCCAGGAACCTAACAATGTTTTGGCTAAACGATCACTTACATCATGTGTTGGGAGATGAGCACCCTGGTAGAGTATGCTACAAACCTGGGAAGAGTATAGTTACGACACGGTATTGGCCCTCCTCAGGTACGACTTGTAGTTCCATTGATTTCTAGTAGGTTAAGGAATAGGAAGAACATGCTGAAAATAGGGCCACAGAGACGGTGAAATAGACTTCTAGGGAAAACACTGCATTTATGAAACTAATGGAAGTTGTACGTCCAACACTTCCACCAGAGGCCATCACAGGTTGTGATGAATATATTTAATCAATACGTTCTATATATGGTACACCGGGTGTCAGTTCTTTTTGAGGTTGAGATGATTGCTAGGAGTAGGCAGAGGTGGAGGAGGAGGAGGGCGAGGAGGAGACCGAGGAAGAAGAGTAGGGCAAGGTGTAGGAGGAGGGAGATGAGGAGGCCAAGGCTGAGTACGATGATGAGAAGGAGGACATTGAGGAGGGAAGGTATGATGATGAGGACGATGATGAAGATGATGTTGAGACTGATGATGGTGGTGATGAGGAACATATTGACCCTTTACATTTTGGACTGATATTACTGATCTTTAATATTTATTGATTTGTTGTGCCTGAATATATGTGTGATTAGATAGGTCACATAATCTTTATTATTTTATCAATAAATAATCAAACTTGACTTGATGATTCGCTGTGACTTATTCACCACTTCCATGGACATCCTGCCCTATAGATATCCTCGCCCACCCCCTGGTACAGCCCCCACCTCCATGGATAGCCCGCCCACCCCAGTAGATCGCCCAAAACCCCCCTTGGACTCCCCCTCCCCTGTGGACAGCCCCACCCCCACACTTATGGATAGCCTGCCCACCCCCATGGACACCCATACCCCCCATGGACAGCTTACCCACCCCGACTGGACACCACCTAGCCCTGGACAGCCCTGCCACCCCTGTGGACAGCCCGCCCACCCCACTGGACACCCCATACCCCCCTGGATAGCCCCGTCCACCCCCTGGACAGCCTTCACCCCTGTTCATAGCACTGCCCACCCCCTGGACACCCCCTACCCCCATGGACATCACCCACCCCCGTAGAGATCCCCCACACCCCCTAGACAGCCCCCACCCCTGTGGATTATAGTGTTTCTAACAACTCAAAGATCCCATTAATCATTGATACCCACATGGTTGCCTCCGAGGATCCTTGATCTCCAATAAAAAATAGTGGATGGTATTTTAGAAACTCCCATGCATAATAAATGATCTGAGAAGAACATGGTTATTCCACTTCCACAAGAGTTTCAGTAGATACCGAGACACAAGAATGACTACCTGAGATATTCCCTTCTGGAATTTTTGATTCCATTATAGTGGTAATATTCTAATGAATTATCAAAAACAAAACCTTTAGTAAAATAATACGATTTTCAAAAACAAGAGACACAAAATCACAAATCCTATTAAGATACATCATAAATAATTCCTCAAAAAACCATTTCAAAATCACATAATAGAAACTTATTTCTATTTAAAACTCCCCAATGGTTTATAAAAATATATTTTAAGGTTCAAGTTCAAAAATCATATAGTATTTTTGTTCCACAATAAAAATGAAATCCTTTTCCTAATAACCAAATCCCCATTCCTACAAGACACACCAAAAGCATTCATTTTTTCCATAAGAAACACATACTATTGAAATAAACACTATTCCAAACCATTTTAAAAATACAAATGATCTTAAAATTCATAAAATTAATTCCATTAAAACCATTATATCCCCCCTCCCCACCAAGACAGCACCCCACCAACTATACACCACCACCCACCTGGACACCCCCACCTCCATGGACATCCCCTCTGCCTACCCCACCCACCTAGGACAGCCCCTCCAACCCCCAGGACCACCCCCACCCATGGACACCAAAAACTCCATGGACAGCCCCTACCCCCTAGACAGCCCCCCAACCCCCTGGTCCACCCCCGCCCCTCCTAAACACCACCCCACCACCTGTGTTTCTCCATCCTTGGGCACCCCCACCCCATGGATAGCCACCTCACCCCCTAGAAAACACCCCACCCTCCTTGGACAGCCCCCCAACCCCCTGGAATTCCCCCACACCCCAATGTACCCTACCCCACCCTTAGACACCCCAACCCCTGGAAAGCCCCCCCAAACACCTGGACACCACCCCAACACCTGTAAACCCCCACGGACAGCCCCCCCCAATAACCCTGGACACCCCCCACCCCTTGGACACCCCAACCCCCTGGACCCCCACCCCTTCATGACACCATCCCACAACCTGGACGCCTCAACCCCCTTAGACACCCCCACCCCCATGGAATGCCACCCCTACCCCATGGACAACACGCCCACCCCCGTGGACAGCCCGCCCACCCCGTGGACAGCCCGCCCACCCCACCGGAGACCTCATACCCCCCTAGATAGCCCCGCCCACCCCCCAGGACAACCCCGACCACCCTAGATAGCCCCCACCCCCATGGACAACCCCACCCACCCCTGGAAACCCCTACCACTATGGACAACCCCCCTGGATAGCCCCCCTCACACTGGATAGTCCCCACCCTTGTGGATAGTCTTCCCACCCCCGTGGATAGCCCACCAACCCCATGGACACCCCATCCCCTCGTGGAAAACCCCCGACCCCCGTGGACATCCTTCCAACCCTCCTGGTTTCCCCCTACCCCCTGGACAACATGACCACCCCACTGGACACCCCGTTCCCCCTAGACAGCCCCGCCCACCCCCCAGACACCCTAAACCCCCTAAACATCCCCACCCCCGTGGATAGCCCTGCCCACTCCCTGGACACCCCCTACCCTCGTGGACAGCCCCCATCCCCTGTGGACAACCCCCACCCCACTGGACACCTCCCCACGCCCGTGGATAGCCCGCCCACCCCTGTGGACAGCTCGCCCACCCCTAAACACTTGTCCCCCTTGGACAACCCGCCCACCCCCTTGGACACCCCTACCCACTGGACAACCCTGTCACCCCTATGGACAACCCACCCACCCAACTTGGCACCTCGTACCCCCTGGATATCCCCACCCAACCCCTGGACACCCCGACCCCATAGACAGCCCCCACCCCTATGGATAGCATCGCCCACCCCTAGACACCCCCAACCCTGTTGACTGCCCCCTCCCCCGAACACCCCATCCTCCAGGACACCCACATCCCCTGAAACACCACCATCCCCAGACCCCCCTGGATAGCCCATACCCCCCTTGGACAGCCACACAAAACCCCTGAACTGCCCCCAACCCCTGAATTTTTAGTTTAATTATTTATGTATTTATTTAACTTATGAATTGTGTGTTAATGGTGTATGGGTATACTTGTTTTATTTGTATACTTGTTGTATGTGTATAATTTATGTAATTACCTTATTAAATATGTGTTAATTTTGTTAATGGTGTATGTAACTCGGACAATTGTCATGTGAAGATTGAAATGGGGAAAACTATGTTTTGGTACATGTCATGGTTGGAAGAGTGTGGTGTTTTTTTGTGCTATTGTAGGAGTGTTTTTGTTTAGTTATAACTGTTGTTTGGAGGTGTGTTTGCAGGTGTATGCAATAGAGGGAATGGGTGGCTGATGTGATGGCTGCTGCTCTGATTTTCGGAAATATACTATACTAGTGGTTTTAAATAATTGGAAAAGTGTATTCTGAGAATTTTTTACCAATAGATTGGATAAACTGTTGCTAAAACACTATACCAACAGTTTTGAACCATTGGTAATTGTATTTCCAGAATATCTGTACCAATATTTTTTAAAAATGTTGGTAATAATATATACCAACGGTTTCTAAACTGTTGGTAAACTACATGGAAACTATATATCCAAACAGTTAATAAACCATTGGTATAAATATATACCAATGGTTTCAAGAAAATCGTTGGCATACAGAAAATTATACTACCATATACCAACGGTTAGAGAAGAACTGTTAGTATAATCTTTTCGCAATGGCTTACTAACCAATGGTTTGAAAAACTATTGGTATATATTATACCAATGGTTTTGATGCCTATACCAATGGTTTGAAACCATTGGTATATATTTTATTTTCAGTAGTGACTCGGATAGTGACTCAGGGAGTCACAGTCTATTGATATCTATGGTGAGACATTACATGCTCAGTTGTCCACGGGGAATTCCCCTGATAGATATTCGAAAAATGGGGAGCATTTCGTTCCTTTCAGATGATGAAAAATAGTATCAATTGATACCTATAGTGGAAAGATGCATTGGGATATGCATGTGTGTGTCAAGAAGGACACCTGGGATGAAAGTGTAGGATAAAGTTGGGCTTACCTATTAATATAAAATATGATGGATTGTTTGAATCTGTTTCATGATTTTTTATCATAGTGTGTTGATACCCTATGCTTGGAAGGGGGTTCTCTTTTCATCCTTGTAGTGGTAGTAAGGGAGAGATAAAGGATATCAAAAAACTTCATGATTCTTTTATCACCTATGTCTATGGGATCTGATTCCATCTGGGTGATTGTTAACCGACTCACCAGGTTGTTCACTTCTCATATTTCTGGGAGAATAGTTTAGTAGAGAGCATGTGATTCATCTACGGGTATGATATATCTCAACTACATGGAATACCATAGATGATATCTACGGATCAGGATGTGTGCTCTGCATCATGGTCCTGGAGATCGAGGACCGGTAGGAGATGAATCTCCATGGGCAGTTGATTCATTTAGTATGTTCCTGGTGGTAGCATGATAATATCTTGAAGAGAACATGGGAGCAATGGGATCAGGTTTGTGCTCATACAATCATATGTTTGGGTATCCCTTAGTTTGGATTTTCAGGACATAAATACTTAAGGCGGGGATAATGTAATGATTCTAATTTTCACTGTTTTATTTTTAGTAATTAAATAAGAAAGCAGAAAGATAACATGTGATTCCGAGGCCCGATTTTCCCAGAATGGTTCAATGAAAAATATTAATTTTTTTCAAATGAGGGATTTTCCTAAAAAATATAATAACTCATAAATGGGTTCCCAAATCAGTAATATTAGGGAACTGTAGCATAAATGATGGCGGTTTTACCCTATCAAAGAATTAAAATTAGTAGGTGTGGGCCTCTAGTGAGAAAACATTAAAATGATGTACCTGTAAAAAAATTAATTAATTAAAATTATTCTATTTTAAAATATTAACAAATCATGAATGGCGACTCATATTTGAAATCTAAGACCACCGTTCAATTCGAAATGTTGAGTTTTACACATGTGAAGCTTAACATCAACCAACATGGTTTGACTGTGAATGTTATTTCTTATGTTTTAAAAAATAAAATTAACATAAAGAATTTTATTTTCTTTTCTTTTAACATTTGATAGCATAGCGACACAATGATGCAGCGATGTGGAAAACTATTCTCTATTATGAGTGAAAAAGTTTGTTAATGCTGCAATGATGAAACGGTAACATTGAAACATATGTAACAATAAAATGTGTTTATTGATGAAATGCATATATCTTATTTAACTATTGACAATGATTCAGTATTAGATTAATGATCCTTCCCTATGAGTTCTAGAGAAGAGCCTTGGAGATTTCCTATCATTGGTGAACAATGGACGATGATCATATGAGGATCAAGGATCGATGAGAGGATGGATCGTGACGACTCTCGATGGATCGCCGTTGTTGATCAATCCTGAATGTCGATTGATCAAAACTAGAGGTAGGGTGTGAGTTTTAATCTATTTTACTATCCAATTATTTATTCATATGAAAAATATGGGTTATTCGACCAATGGATTAACCATTGGGTCATGCATATTGTAGGTTGGGTTTTTGCATTCGAGGTTTATTGGGGATTGTTTATCACATATTGAGTATCCTTGGATTTGTATTTTAATTAACCATTCTAATGGAAATGAACCATGATTGACATGAACATCAATTGAGGTCTATTCCACTTGGTGATTAATTCTTTTGTCACTCCATTCATTGTTAATCATTGGTTTTCTTCCCTTGGCATGTGAGTCAACAATTCATGATAAATAAATTGTTGATCTCCATTATCTTGGTGAACTGATATGATATCATGGATCTGGGATGGAAACTGCATGATAGAGGAGTGATGATGATGATGATGGTGAATGGATCGAAGTAGTGTGGAAGATATCATCGGTTGAATAACTTTTCACTAGGATGGGTCGTAACAAGGATCCAAGCCAATGAAAGTATAGGTGGTGACCCAATCATCGCAATGGTGGTTCCATTATGAAAAACAGAGAATAAAAAAGGTGGTGGAAGCTTGTATAAGGGGATTTGTTGGTGGTGGTGCTCAGCCGCGCGCCCACCCGGAAGTAGGCAGTCATTGGCTTGATGGCATGTGGTGAATGGGCCCACGGTAGTCCAGATGTGGGCGGTGATAGGAATACATGTCTAGGGCGAGCCTCGGTGGTGAGGAATGGTGAAATAGAATTTTTCCACATCAGACTGGCTTGCAAGTGGTCTTGTGGACCACTTGTGGATGGATCGACCAGCTCGACAACTGGCCGCATTGACATTGATGGGATTCGGCAGCTACCATGTCTGGGTGGACCAAACTAGCCCATGGTTGAGTAGGCTGGGTTAGAGGTGGCGGGATGGGTTAACCTGGCGGGTTAGGTATTCGGATCAATGGGTTGGGTCGGGTCAGAACAGTTAGACTGGGTCGGACAAGACTGAGTTCCCACCAACACCTTTTTACAAAAAATACTTTAACAATCAACTCGTAAGTCCATTTGATGAGTCTTTGGTGGCATTGGGACCCTCAAGACAAGGCTGTCGTTTTGATGGATTGGTGGGTTTTCAGTTGGACTAGAAGGGCCTGGGTGCATTCTATTTTCCTTTTTTATGAGGGATCAATGCAGGATCCTGATCCCATCATAGAGGTTGATAATATTGATTGAGATTGTACCCTTGGTATTTTCTATGAAGGATCAATGCAGGATCCTATTCCTAACATAGAGGATGGCCCATGTTCCAAAGTGGATTTTGTCATCCTGTCTTCGACATTGACTCAGCGGTCTAGAGCATGTATCGCACTGAGAGGCACATTTGATCATCAGTTCCCTTTGAGGTAACTTATATTGGGTTTGTGGACAAGGTGTGTCCGATATTTACACAAGAACCTATCCCCTATCTCATATAATTTTTTCTAGTATGGCCTTGATGTCCCCCAGTGAGCCAATGGAACATAACCCCCTATATGTTTATCGAGATCAGATTCCTTCTTTCATGAAATACCAGACCAGTGTATTTCAGGTAGTTCTTAGTGTGTTCTCTTTGGTTAGGGCCCAAATTAGTGGGACCTCTTTACGATGGTCTTTGATGACTTCATAGCTTGTGGATTGAGTTCTCCTAAAATGAGCATGGCTTAAGACGAATCCTGTGACCAAGGGATTGATGAGATATCAATACACCATGTCTTATAGAGACTAATTTCTAAGTTAAACATCATGATATATCAAGACTATATGTTCTCCCAGATACTATTGGTATTCTTGTTATACAGGATAACTATCAGATAACATAGGGATTGAGGTCTCCAAGAATTGAGGGTACTAAGAGAAGAATGATATGGCTGGAAGTGGATTAGACCACAAGTCTTAGAATCCTTTATGAGTATACATGGATGTTCTTATTATTTGTGTTCTTTACATATACATGTTTTGATTTGATTGTATCTTTTTTGTGGTGTTCTATTTGTGGGTTTTTAAACTGGGTTTTGAGGTGCCCTACTACGTATTGTTTTACTCACCCCTACATATACATTTCCCATGCTTGTATTATTTTGTATAGACGATTGATGATTTGATGGAGTCCTTGGTGGAATTTGGATAGGTTGATCTTAGAGTGACCCGATGGACAAGGTGTTAATCTACGACATTAGATAGTTATTTCTGTACCCACCATTCAGGTAGTTTTTTTACAGAGGAGTTCCTTAGACATGTACTTTTACTTTCCATTTTTCTTCGGCTTGTATTCTTACCCCATTTACCTTACATTTTCTAATATCGAAACTTGTTTTTTACATAGTTTTTTCATTTTCCAGCATATGTGGCTTGAGGTTGTGTGTTTATGTTAATGTAATGAGTCATATACCTCCTTTTTGTTTGGGATCTACCTACTCAGTTTTAGTTTCCATCCTCTGGCCTATGGGAGGTGGGATTACGGTAGTCATGGCATGGGTCTAGTGGGATGGTTCGTGACCTGATAAATACCATGGATTATCTTCCCCTTTTGTAAATATATTTAAATGAAATCTCTATCTCTAGTCAATTAAAATAGATCACTCATTCTATTATCTTTTTATCTTTTTCACCGATTATTATGAACATGTTATCCATTTATTCTGTGAAAAATATTATTTTCCATTATAGCACAGAGATAGAAGGAATATATTTGTTCCCCTATAAAAAATATATTACAACTTGTTCTTTCTCTATTTTTTATGATTCATCTATATTTTAAAAATTTTACTAGGAATTTTTGTCGTTTGAAAATAACTAAATTACCTTCTTCATATAATGGACTCACAGTAAAATTGATATAATTATACCCAATTTTTTTAAGTTTCTATGATTTTAAACAATAAGGCTCAATTTTAGATGATGTAATTCCTTTATCCATATAGGATATATTATTTTTAATTCCCAAAACACCAGAATAGAGATATTAAATGATTTTTTAGACCTTGGTCCCACCTTTCATGTGTGATGATCATCCACTATTATAGAAAAGAAACATGATCCCTTGTTATCATGGAGAGAAACCTCTATAGTGAATGATGTTTATAGATTTTTAATGTTCATTTCATTATTTATTTTTATGACATGTTGATTATATCCAATATGTATGTTCATATAATCCTATAAACAATTAAATTAATGGTCACATCTTTCAATGATTTCCCCATGATATTAAAACTATTCTAAATAGGTCATATAACAATTATTCCATTCAAAATGTACTTATATATATATATATATATATTTCTCATTATATATAATTTTACCCCATAATTATAGATTTAATTTTAATTATATGAGGATGATGTTGCACTAATATACATATGATATATTTTTAAAGATACCACAACACCAGAAGTAACAGTCGAATCTATTTCCTTTATTAATGTATTATGACTATTTTTATAATTATAATTGTTCTTTTTGTACATACCATGATTAAATCTTCATATAATTTTAACAATACTCTTTATTTATATTTCTATTCACATTATTTAGGGTGAATTTAATCCCATTATATTTATTACTAGAACATTTTTCCCAGGTGGGAATTTAGAGAAACTGTTGTAATATTTTCCTTTATCAGGAGTCATATGTGACGATTTTACCTATAATTATGTTTTAGTTTTATCATCATTTTTTGATAACATAGATGTCAATTAAAAATTAGATTTTTAGAAATAAATCAAATTTACTTGTTTATTTCCAGCTTTAGGACACTTAAATTATGCCATGTTCATCTCTTCATCTTTACCAATAATTTTCATCATGTGTTCCTCCATCCTTAAGTCTTGTTCAACTAACATAACCATAAAAATCTTTATTCCATCAACATGATCATAGTATCTTCTATAAATCTCATTAGAAACATTATTCCTCATTTTAACCTCCTTATTATGAGTTTTAACATTTTTTGTTGAGCGTTTATTTCTAGATAGACCTATATCCCAGTTATCAAAAAATGCTCCACATAGGATTCTTAACTACCTACTTCACCAATTGACCTATCATTACCTCTAAAAAATTGTTTCATGATGGTATAAAAATTTTCACAATCTCCAATAGTGTTACTACATAATGAATATTTTCCATATTTAGGCTTACTTAATATGTTTCTCATTTTTATCATTCAATATTTCCATCTATATTTACAAGTTGAATTCAATTATTTGTATTTTTATATTAATAAATTATTAAAATATTAAATTTATTCTCTATATAATCATACTCTAAAATCATTTTATTCCTTTAAAAATATAACATAAAATTTAAAGAAACCCATAGTTGAAGCACCAAATTAGATTTTCACCTAAAATTTTATTTAAAATATTATATAATTTTACAAGTGAAATCCATAAAACTTTTTTCTAATTAAAACCAGTTTCATAATATGTGTCTAAATAACAAGAGAACTAAACATCATAATTCAGGGAAATAAATTTGGCGATTTATTTAAATCCATTAATCTATTGATGTTTTTTAAACTGATTCTTTTTTCATCTAATAACTAAGATTTTTTCTCTATAAATCAACTAGAGATAAATGTTTCAGGTTAAATTTGGCTCAAATATTTTACAGACACACACACACACATATATATATCTTGAATTATTTTTAAAATAAGGAATCATGAGACCTATTAATAAATATGTTGATGTGATAAACAATATGTATCACCCTCGTGATATATTCATCAACAACCTTATCATCACCCATCTTAGAGTCATCAATAATAACCATCTAAATATTATATTCATATTTTCTAATCTTGAAATTTCCTTCAAAAACAATCTTAATTTTTTCCAATGATTTTTTATAGGTCCTGATCACCATGAACTAAGTGTATAATTTTTTTGATAAATATGCTAAATATTTATTTCTAGAAATCCAACTTCCTCATATGTTCTTTTATCTATAATTTCATTTGATAAATACTCATAAGAGGAAGAAAATACATGATCCCTTCATAGTTAACCACCATAACTTTTGAGTAAAAACATGTCATAATTTTATTATTCAATTCTATAAAGTTAAAAACATTTAAAATGGTAAATTTTCTACAATAAAAAAATTAATATTCTCCATTCATCACTTTTGCAAATTAGGAACTCAACAATTATTTTTTTATCACCAATAAAACATATAGATCACTGATCTGTTCATGTACCACTATGTGGGGGGTCTATATTAATAATTATATAAAAATCACTATTTGAATTTTACACTTATGACTGATTAACTTCCTAACACCCTTTTTTAATTATTTTACTCTATTATATAAAATAATTATTATTAAAATAAAAAAACATAATAAATATTCATAATATTGGTCATAAATGTTTGGTACTACTATTTTGTAGTGAAAAAAGTTCCTTGATCCAAGGATTTTATTATCTATACTATATACATATATCAAATTGAATTTTATAATTGATCATGTACTACCTGCTTCTTGAATGGAATGTATAATATACTATAAAAATATGTTTAATGGTGTTATTAAATCAGGAACCAATAGTTTATCAAGATTCACCCCTAACACATGAATGGATTGGATCATTAGTAATCCCCACGATGTCTTAAAATAAAAAATAATACATTCTTCTATAAGGATTTTTTTGTCCATACAACTTTAATAAAATCATATTCACATAATCATTCCCACATAGTTTTTAGAATGATATTTATATGGAGTAGAGTATTCATTCACCAAATAGTCTTATTCCTCATTACTATTTGGAACTTAAATGATTTGTAATAAGAACTTATTGTCTCAACCTTATTAAAAATAGAAAATAATATATATGTCAGTGTTCTTCTCTTTTATTATCTTTGAAACCATCGTTCTTCATCAAATTATTATTTATTTGTATATAATTGATTTAATTTTCTTATTATACCTTTAAAACACACATAAATTTTCAAATAATATTTTCACAATTCTTATAGAAATTCACAGGATGTTCAGGTGTAGTGAATTCCGTAGTTAAAAACATTGAATTATATTCCAATTTTTTTCCAATAAGTTATTTCATTTATTTATATATGAAATCACCATGAATATCAACAATAAAATTTTAACATATAATAATTTTTGAAACAACTATATATTTCGGTCAGAATCACAACATTAACCATGACCTTTGTTATATATGATATTTCTCATAGAATATAATATCAAATTTAATATTGTGATTCACCCTGCCATAAATTTTCCTTAATACAAAAACCATATGAATTACCTTATATCATTAGAATGAATTTTATGTTTTTTAGGTATTATCTATTCATTTTCAATATTTTTATAATTTCTGGTATTTATAATATGTTTAAATGCATCGTATCATGATTTATTCCATTACCAAATATTCTAGAATCTGAATCATATGCCTTACCATATATGTTAATTATCTTATAATTATCATGTATTTTCAAACATGAAAACAATATAAATAATATATTATTATTTCCATTAAAAAAATTACATACTATAATAAAAATGTTACACTTGATTTCAAATTTCATACATATCAGAATACAAATAATAAAAATGTTCTACATGTCATATATATCAATTTACATTGAAAATTCCTAGACCTTATTTGGATATATCATACATTTTTATGTTATCTAACATACAAACTTTTCATGGAAGAATATGTTAACTAGAAGTAGAAATATCCTAAGTATCAACAAAACACCTCAAATAACGTATTCCATTTCTATTTTCAACCCTTTGTCATATTTATATCTTTATTATTTCATAATTAGACATATTCCAAGAAAGGTAAAACTCCAAAAATCTAGAATTGAATTATAGTATCCTAAAATCATCTTTAACAAACATCAGACTAACTCCAAATCAAATTAACAAACCATCCATTATTTTTTACACCATGTTGAAAATAATTATTATTTTTACAATTTAAAAATTTTTCATCATTTTTCTATATATTTAAATTATATAGTAATTTTGTGTTTATTTATTATTTAATTTAACTTGGGTATTAAATGATAAATTGTTAGAGTATGATTTTATAGTAAATTTAAAAAACAGTTCAATTTAGTTGAATGATTCCCCAGCACACGTGATGAATTCTCTAACATGGATCCTTGGTTTTTTCTAGTGTATTGAACAACTTAGGTAGTATATTCTAATAAAGCATCATTATTCATGAAATAAACTATTTTTTATTATTTTTTATATTTATTTAAAATAAAAGATATTTTTTAACAAGTCTATGATATTATTAAATAAAGCTTTGTTTTTTAGAAAATAAATTAGTTTTATTTTATGTTCATTCATGTTTCACGTATATTGTAATTCATTAATGGTAAATGTGTTATTATAATAAGAAATATTAATTTGGGTTTGATTTTTTCCATGTATGATATTTCATTAATCCCTTATTGATTTGACATGAACATTAAAATATTCCATAATGGATTATATTTTATCTAAATAAACACAAAATATTGTTTGTGTTATTATAAAATTATTTTATTAGATATTAAAATATCATAGGTTAAAAACTCAGAGTTTCAATTATGAATTCAGTTATTGATTATTATTTTAGAATATTATATTTTAAATTGAAAGTGATTGATTTCATAAGGACAATTTCTATTTTGAGATATTGAATTTATATGATTGAAAATCCCACGTTTTTTTTAATCCTCTTGTAAAAGAAACTAAAATGGCCACCATCAAATTTTTTTATTCAATTAGGTAAAATGTGTAAATTTATATTGGGTTCCACAAATCATTTGTAGGGTTAATGGTATTTCAATACCTGTAGTTTTGATATAAAATATATATATTCTATATATATCATTAATTGGTTAAATTTATTAATTTTTTGAATTATATTTTATAAAACATGGGGTTTAATATATATTTATATCTCATTCATTCATATGTTCTTAGATTTAAAATGTAATTTTATTTTATTTAATTTTCATTTGGAAATTAAAATAATAGTTTATTCTTATATAGATTTCATACAGACCTTGTGAAAATATATAATTCATGTTATGTTTTATGTAGTAATAGGTGAATATAAATCTTGGTATATTTACTAATCTATTTTTTTGTTTATATTTTATGTGTACTGAGCATGCCTCTCATTGGGTTTGCCTAGATATGTATTCCTGCAAGTATCTTAGAGTTCATATTGATGATCGTTTAGAGTGTACATTTACCCTATATAAATCATTCAACATATTTTTTTTATTTTAACAATGCATTATATTATATCATATATCCCTTTAAATATTTTTTTTGGATTTTATGTCTCAATATGACATATATACATTCATTTTTTTTGTGATGTTCTCAGGTGATAATGTTTTCAAGTTTTGTATAAATTTTATATAGATTAAATGAAATCCAACTTATTATTTTTGTTTTTTATATGAATTCATTACCATGGGGTATATTTTTATCCCCTTCCACTTCTCACCAACCTATGGTGACAATAGGAAATGTTCCTAAGACGAGTTGTGCTTTCATTCAGATACAAGGTATTATATGATGGTTTGTTACATAAAATTAATTATCCAAACAGTTAAAGAAGAATATATATGGAATTTATATGTGGGGTTTTTAGAGGGGTAGATAATTGAAATTGATATATGGATGTTGAAGATATAACATATAAAATCTCTAAAGTTACTATAGTGTTTTCAATGATGGAAAAGAGAAATCATATTGTAATTCATTTCTTATGGAATGAGAAGCTATTGAGTGCAATAAAGAATTTTGATCTAAAATATATGTAATATATTAATGTTCTTCCTAGTTATATAGAACCTATTTTAAAATGGGATAAATTTATTAAAAGGTTTTATATGTTTTGAAAATTATGAGAGATGAGTTAATAAAGTGTACAAAAAACACACTATTATATATAAAAACATTCCATGATTATTTACATCATTTTTTGAAGAATATAAATTTATAAAAAATATGAACAATATACACTATCATTTTATGAAAATGTTTTTGGATAACATTTAATTGATATTGCTTTCAATAATGGTACGAGGACATTAAAATTTTTCAAAAGTATGAAGACCCATGTAACTATTTTTTGTGTATAAAACAATATATATTTGATTATTAATTGAGAAATTTTAAGTAAGGAATAATGAGATGGTTTTTTGAAAGGGGTTTCTTTTGAAAGAAGTGTTCCAGGATAATTGACTTTGTAAGGAAGAAAAAAAATGGTTTAAGTTGATTGTTTTGTGAAGAGAAATAAAAAAAATTATGATTACATTCAGGAAAAAATTGTTAATCTCATAGATAAATTTAAAAAAAAAAAAAAACTTGATTTATTTTTTGGTTAATATATTTATCATGATGTGGTTTTAATGAAATTTAGTACTCAAGAAAGAACTTGTTAGGGTCTACATAAAAACATTGTGTTTTTAATGAATCAAAAATTTATTTTTTATTTTCATAATTTTATAAAATGTAAATATATAAATGACTCATGAGGGGTCTGATTGGATTTTTTAATCTTTTTTACCAGAAATTGTGGGGACATACATGTTGAATAATTATATAGGATAATGATGAAAATCGAAATTGTAGTAATTTATTATATGTATCGGACATTGAGAGAACTCAAAAAATCTACAATCTTATATAATATATGTGGTGATATGTAATTGACTAGATCGTGGTTTTAGTATATTTATTAATAGTTATATTTTGAATGAAAAATACTCCTCATATTTGGAGAATAATTAATTTTAATAACATATCAGAGATCAAATGATTTCATAAAATTTTGTTTCTATTAGGTCAAATGTGAAGATATAGTTTATGATAATGGGAATATATTAAGAGATGTAATTAGAGAAACATTTTGTGATAGGTCTATTTGGAGAGAGGTAGATAGAAATGGAGTATCGTTAATATATCTATCTTAATGAGAGAGTATATTTAATTCCCACCATGTCAATAATTTGTATTTAAATTTTTTTATTTCAATAGATAATATCAATTTGTTTAGAGTTAGTTTATTTGGGTATATTATTTAGAATTTGGGGAAGGTATATTCTAATATTATACTACATATTATAGTTTTATGTAGAGGTTAATAAATGTCCTAGGATAATTTTTTATGCAGTTTTAAATGGGTGGAGAGTGAAACCATTACGTGATGATGGTCATTCATTTACCCTTGTAATTTAATTTTTTTCATAGTGCATTACAATGTGACAAGGAAAAGGTTGTGTTTAGATAAGACCTGAGCAGTGGGATGGTTTTGGATTGTGAATTATTGTCATGTGACAACGGGTTACTGTACTATTAAAAAAACAGAAAAGATGTGGGGTATCTTAGAGTTACATCACATAGTGATAGGTTATACTTCACCAAGACATAACCTAAAAACATTTTAAAAATAGAAAATTAAACTTTATTATGTACATGATTTAAATCAAATACATTGTTATTATATAATATTACACATCAACTAGGGATTATATTTATATATTAATTCTTTTCCTTTATCCCTTTGTAATTATTCTTACTCCTTTTAAGGATTATTTAAGGAACACTCATATTTTCACATGTATTTTGTATGTCATATGCCTCCAATATCTTGTTCCTTTTTTCCCTTTTATTATGTAACTCCCAGTTTTATATATCAGTTGATGTCATGTATTTTCTTATTATCCTAATTTAATTTCATGTTATTTAGTTTTTTGAAGATCCTTTCACTTTATTAATTATATTTTTTGAGAAATATGATTAATTGTTTATGAATTTAATGTTTGTGTGCCAAAATAATGCATTTTTCATTTTCAATACATTGTGTTATCATATTTCCATGTGTTTCATTGGATAAAATGGACATGAAATGTTTTATTAATGGATTATATATGATTATTGATTTTTTTCGTTACAAGTGTTGGATATGAATTATATTTTTATATAGGTTTCTGTAAAAATTGGTTTCATGTGTATGGCATATTTGAGTAAATATTTCAAAGAAACTATTAGCATGATAATATATTTTGAATGATCATTTAAAATTAGAATTGTATAATAATCTATGTTTCCTTAATTTTGAGACTCAGGTATGTTTATCAAGTGTGATATATGATTTGATAATGGGTTGTACATGGTAGACCATGGGTGTGTGTTTGTAAGCTAGATGAGTTCTAACCTGGAAAATATTATGAACTAGTTAAGGGTTCTGTCCGTATTGGACTATAAGAGATAATGGGATGGAATATGTTACCCATTATGAACTAGTGAGATCCAATAAAATTCAATTTCTTGTATGTCATCAAGTGTTTAGAGAGAAATTCCTATTTAATTTAAGATTGAGTTTGGATCCCCATGTTTCAAATATTTTTTCCTTATCGTGGAATTAAAATTACACTGTATATAATTGAATTTTTTATGTGGATTATTCCATGTTGAAATAGATTTTGTTTTGAATTTTTATTGTACCTATTATTGTTGGATTTTTATTGTTTAATAATAACCAAATGGATTTTTGAAAAATTTTATAACTCTTTATTTTCAGGAAATAATGTTTTATTTAAATAGTTATGTTATATAAATAGAATAATTATTTTTCATTAAGAAATATGATATCTAGATACAAGGTAGTATCATAGTATGATTTTATTCATACAATATATACTTCTTCAGGTGTATGGTGACATGGTTATGTATAATTTTTATAAATGTAAATGGACCAGATAATATTAATATATATCTTAATTATTATCATCATTTTCCTTGTATGCCGATGGTGGTGAACATGGATCATAGCGATATTAGCTCTTGTGGATAATTTTAGGGATCCTTATATGGTTTTTTCCCTTTGAGTAATTTTTTTATAATCCCCTATAGAATTGAATTTATTTAGACTATAATGTTGGTTTTATATTGTTTATCACTTTTTAATTTTGTTAATTATGTAATATTTTTTATGATTTTTCTTATAATTATCATCATTTTATTCAATAGGTTATATTATAATAATTATTTGTACATTTTATTATTTTTATGGTCCCCAATGTAATGTTTAGTCACACTTGATTTCAAGGTAGAGGATATGATGTTGTTATTTGGATTAAATGGCTTAAATTTTAACCAATGTTTGTATTTTGATACCATGACACTTCTGTTTATCCCATTGTAATTGGGAACCTATTTTAGGCCTTAGGTGTAGGTGGCTCAGGTGATCAGTCTAGTCGACCTGGGATGGTTCATTGAAAAAAATTTATTTATACCATCAGGTTTTGGGGGAGTAATGTTTTTATATAGATATGACCATAATAGCATGAGAGGATGGTGTTATGGAGTAATTGGAAAACACTTATTCATTCCGAACTTCATGTAACCATGGGTAGTTGGGTATTGTTTCATTATTTAATCAATGTTATTGAGTATTTTTAAATAATTTGAAATGATTCACTACCATTAAAAGTAAATTTTTGGGTTATATTTATAATCATTGTTTAATTATCTATTGATTCATTTTTATGATTTATAGATTATTCCATATATAGAGGCTCTTATGAATCAAATATATAGAGATATTTCTAAATATATTACACTATAGACTAACACTCCCTTTTAAAAAATATTATTTTCGTTGGTTATAAAGACCGTACAATATCTAGTATAGTAGAGGGGTATGACAAATCCCAATCACTATATCACTACCAATTATTTAAATTAAGCATCCAACCTATTTATTTGGTAATATAAGAAATAAAGGGTCTGGATAATAAATAGAGAGGATGAAGGAAATCCATAACTTCTTGTTGACTCCTTAGGCCTCTAAGGATATATTTTACACGTATATGTTAAAAGGATATAATAAAAAATGTTTGGTGTCCATTGTGCCATGTTGATACAATAGGATCACACATGGTCAAAATGAAAATAAAGGGTAATTAAATGTTCGTTCTTGAGACATTGAGGGTTGGGGAAAATATGGAATTTATGACTTTGGTGAAGGGAAATAGACTAGTGATGGAACATTATACTCACATTATTAAAAAATTTTTTTTACTAACTTATATATATCGATGAATGATTGAAAGGAAAATACATTTAGATATGATTCCAACTAGAGATTGGATCACTGATTATACTTCTCTATAAAATAACTTATAAAAAGGTGATTGAAATGATAGTGATAGAGGATACCAATACAAAAGGATTTATGTATTTTAGTAGTACCTATAAATTTATGGGAGTAGTTAGGGATATTCCATTACTCAGATTAGGAAGTGGGATGAAACCTATAAATGAATATATTTGAGTATTCACTATAATTCATATTCCACGCCTATGTAATCCTTCCGACATAAAAAATATGTTTTCTCATGTGTGAAAAATATAGTCCCACCAAGATTGAGTTATATAAAGAGCTATGTATAATCCACCAATGTGGTCATTTAATCTAACATAAATAGTTTTTCTGTTATCCACCATAATTTAGTAGAATTTATTTATTAATCAATAGATCTTATTTGATGTACTTAGATACACCCATGGGGGTGGGGTATTATTTTTAGATTAAAGGGGACTCCCAAAAAACCAATAAGTCATAGTTTTCTCCTAATTCTAATTATATATTATAAAATTGATCATGCAGTAGAGGATTATAATTATAGGACAGTGACTGAGGTACTTTGTTTCATTTTCTATATTCTTATATTAATAAATAACATTTTTATCAATTATTTTATTCAAACTAAAATTATTTATTTTTTGGGAAAGTGAAATGAGTTAATTCAAATCATTATGGATCATTCCCATCCCATGGGAAAGAAAAATATGCAGACCATTATATAACCCTTAGTGATGAGTATTGATTTAAGAATTCAAAATAATTTTGAAATTCATTTTCTTTGATCTAGATGTCTATGATCTTATTGTTTGGAAAGTCAAGATAATTATTTTGAATGAATAGATCAATTTTTATCAAAACAATTAATACTCCATTCCACTGATGTAAACACTTCAATATTTTAGGGTAAGTGGGGTTCGTGTTCAGGATGAGAAACACATATTCATATAGAATATGGTTTCATTTCATGAATAATATCCCATTATTTCATTGATTATGTTAAATGAGGTGTATATGGAAATATTTATTTTTAAATAAGAAAATATATTATGATTTTACCTATTAATTTATCCATGTTTCCACCCTAGTGGAAGTTATATTGTTTTTCTTAATCCACTATGTAGGATGATCCCCCACTCCTTTCAATCACATCAAATGTATCCTATCCAAATAAAAGAATTTAGAATTCAAAAAAATTGTTTTAAAAGAAATCATTTTACATGCTTGATTGTGTCATCATGAGAATAATTTATTAACTATCTAATAAAGTTACATTGATGTAATTTTATTTTACTTTATTATTGTAATCTTAATTTAGTGATCATTAAGAATAAATTCTCATCTCCCTTAATTGATGTTTTCTTTAATCAACTCAAAGTAGTGAGCTGGTTTCATTAGATTATCCTCAAGTAAGAATTATATATGACGAGGAATATGGAAGATTATATTCCTATAACATTATTTTAATAAATATATAAAAATTATTAATATTTGATTAATTCATTCATCCCTTCTATTCCCGTACATTTTTATGGAATTTTGAAATTTTATCTTCCACGATTATCTAATTTTTATTATTTAGTTTTATTAATGATATATTTTTTTATTACATGATGAAAGAGAACCATGATAACCACATGGATATCCTTTTTGAAAATTAATATTCGAGTTCATGATTTATAATAAATCTAAACTCCATTTTTTGGTCCATATTATTGAAATCATGTGTCATATGATATATGAATTAAATTTTTTAAACCCTAAAAATATTAAAGAACTATTAATTTTGGTAATTAAATATAATGGTTTTTATATTTGAAGATATGTGGGATTAGTGAGGTTTTATAGGTATTTCATTATTATTTTCTGATATAAAATCTTCCTTGATAGCTTTGATATGAATGTTGGTGTTGTTTTATTGTGATGAAAAATGTATATGACTATATGAGGAAAAGAATGATGGGTTGAAACATAATCCCATTATGACACTCCTTGGGAATGGATAAGGTTCTATAGTTATTTTTGATTCTTCATGTATAGTTTTTGGGAGTTTGATGATGTGACATGATCATATTTTGAAATATGGATTTATCTATTTACACCATCATGAAATGAATTACCACACCCAAGACTTTTTTTATGGATATGGGGATACATGAATTAAAACATAGTACCACTACATTTTGGTGTATGGTTTTCAGAATAATTTTTTGAAAAAATAAGAAAATATATCTTCACATAGAGTTTTCTTAGACATTGAGAGAGGGACTTTGCAGGGTACCTCTAGGATTTTCATTTTCATATAAAATATACAGAAATTCAATAAAATGTGGTTTTAAATTCCTTGAGTATGAAATTAAAAATTTATTATATGATATAATTAGATAAATAATGATGCGATAATATTATTTTATAAGTTATATATAGAATTGAATGAGATTTATGAGAATGTTTTTTGGATAGTTTATAAGACAACCATTTTTATGGTGATAATATTTTACTAGATTATGTTGAAATTTTTGAATTACTATATGATAGTAGAATTATAATTTTTGGGGATACCCAAAATTGTTGGTCAGATTCTTGCAAGGTTGTAATTTACCATTAGAAGACAATTTCATTTACTTTAGACATAAGAAAATAGTTGATGGATATAGGGAACCTTTACAGTTTGGATATCACCCAAGGGAACACAAGATGTTTTAAGATATTAGATGGTGGTATTGGTGCCTTAGGATACTGTGAGTGCATTATGATTATATATTTGGATGAATTAACTATTAGGGAATCATGACTAAGAAACATAAGATATCAATATTAAAGTAACCACATCCCATTATGGTATTCAATTTTCATTTTATTTATATGGAAAATATTATTATTCTTCCCTGAAATCCTCTTTGCATAAATGTAATATTAGTGATTATCAATCAGTTGATGAAATCAACTCACTTAATTTCTATTAAAGATGAGAATAATATAAAATATATTTCATGCCTATGTCCAAGAGGATATGAATCTATATGGAATGCCTTTTAAGATATTTCCCAAATAAGACCTACACTTTTCTTCATGATTTTGGGATGAGATTTAGGAAGTAATTATATCTTATCATAAATTGACTATGACCTAACATCCTTGGATGGATGTTAAGACTTTTTAGCTTTTAAAATTCTCTAAGATAATCCCTAAACACATGTATTTTAGTTGTGTTTTGTTCTAGAGAAAAACATATCCGTGTTGAGTATTAATGAAATAATAGTTATCTATCCTTGTTAAAAATGGATCACATTTATGTATATTTTCATTGACTTTGATGGACCCTTTCATTTTGTTAATAATAATATGAGTATTCCTTTTTTGGGACATGTCCTCATCCAGGAGGAAATACATTTTTTTAGCTGGTTCAGAATAGATTGTAAAGGGAACTATGTTTCTAAAAATATCATCCATACCACCAAAACTATCAATTATAGATCTAATGTTCCTTAGGATATCAACTCATGTAGAACATCATTAATTTTTTAATTATGTTAGGTTTTTTCCATGTTGGTAGGTATGTTTGAGATCATTTATCATCCTAAGAAATTGGAATTCCATCATAACATTATATATCATTATAGCTATATTTTTTATGTATTTAAAGTGTCCCAGTTAAACTAATATCATTAAAACACATATCATATAGTGCAGTGGTATGATTTAGGGTCATATTCTAGAACAACTGTAGTTAAGTAGAAATTATATATAATGGATTACAAGAACAATGATTCAAATGGATTGTGTACCCCGATAGTTTTGTGATATTTTAGTAGAGTGGAGAAAATTATGAGGAATTTTTATGGACCCCAAAAACTCTATCCCTAAGCTGGTGCCTTACTTTATTACCTTGTTATTGATAAAATTTTCGAATCCCAAAAGTCCAATAATTTAACCAGTTGTGGAAAATATATTGCATACAAAAACATTACATTTTAATTAAAAACATAAAATAAAACATAGATAATACATTTAAAAAACCATTAATCTCCTATAATTACTCTACATATTAGTCATAATACATATCATGGAATCCTGGGAAAAAATAAAAGATAGGGGTGAGCTGAGATGCTCAGTAAGTGGAAGCATACAAGATAAGCTATGTTGTACCCCAAGTTTGTGGTGGATCACTCTTTCTTTGTGTGTTTATTTATATAAAGTATAATATATAATGTTGGGAGAGTTTGGTGATCTTTAAGTATGTTTTGGGGGATAAAGGAGAGGTGTACGGGCTGCACATGCTTCCTCCAAACCATGCGGCCATCCTAGTAGAAACTGTGCAAAATGGAAGGTTTGTGGCTGAGAGATTTAGAAAATTGTGTGAACGGTTAGGTAGACCGTGTGAGGAGGTTGTTCAAGGGTATTCCTTGGAAGTAGCTAACACGTAGTTAGCTTACAGTTTGTCAAACCGTGAGAACTAGCCATGCAGATAGTTTAAGTGATATACTAAAAAAGTGAATCTCATAGGTTTTTGCCTCTAAATGGTTCAATTTTTATCCAAAGTGGCCATATCATGGTATTTCTCTTCCTTTAAAGAATAAGAACCTATCCCATGCAATTTGAAGGTAATCTGAAGGCTACCCTTGGTGTTTCAAACCCAAATTCTTGGGGTATGTGATCGTTTATATCGTTCTTCATCGGTTTCTTAGATCAACAAAAATCTACTTCTCCTCTCTTCTTGGTTTCTTATATTAACACTCATTATTGGTAGATCAATGAGTGTGGAGTCAAAATAATTTGATACTAGGTCATGATCTTACAATTATAATATATCTAATGGGGTCTCGTGAAGAATCGACTCAGTTTTATAAAGTGTTCTTCATCCATGTCATTTTTCGCCCAAAAACATCGAGGTGGGTGGCTTCTTTCCTGACTCCACATAGTATAAATAATAGACATGCATTCAAATTGAATATATATTTTCTAATTTATTTTGATTTGGTGGTTTACCAATCATTGGAAACCTATCATTTTGATGGTTTAGAAAATTTGGGAAATTTGGAAAATTGGGTGTTTTGAATGAAGTGAATTTTAACATGGTTTTAAAATATGCATTTTAAAATGGATATATTTTAGAAATATGGAACATGATTTGGATTATATATTTTCAATAAAAGGTAATGGTTTATTAAAATGTAAGGGAATATTTGAAATTGTTTTGTTCTTTGGTTTTCAATAAAGGTACAATTTTATTGAAATGGTTTTAAATGTTCATTTGGAATGTTTTTGGAATACATTTGGTTGTGTGAGTTCATGATCGATGTTCCCCTCAATAAGGGACATGTTCAACTGGGGTACAAGGTGTGTGATCCTGGATTGGGGTGTGTTTCATTGGGACACAAGGTAATTGGACAATATACCTCTCATGAGTATGGAACTTTCAAACAAAGAATTCATGTGTGGGTGTGTTGTGGACAATGAAATGGGTATTCCTTAATGATAACAATAATTTATTTTTATGTAGTTATTAGTAATTTTAGGGAATATAACTTGTTTCAAATTGGTTTCAATTACCTCTATTTTCACTTGGTTATAGTATGTTTTCAAACTTGTTTATATTTGGTTATAAATGATTTTGGTAGATTGTTTTACATAATCTTTTTAATATAAAGTTATAACTATTCTATACTAGCATTATGAGTGTGGAAGTAACATAGAAAAAATACTGAGTTATATACATACCCCTGGTTTGGAACTTTGGTTCTTTTTTAGATGCTACCTTCTAAGACTTGGGAAAACATAAAGTATCACATTTCATTAACACCACGTCATGATACTTTGGACTACTTGGTGTTGTTGCAGCATGGAACCTGTGGATCATGGAGCCTTGTTGTCATCTTTTGTTTCTGTTTCATCATTCCTCTATTTACTTTGATATTGGGTTCTCTTCCACTATAGCATACTTTGGTTGGCTGATTTGAAGAGAATGTTTTGAAATGTCTTAGTTTATTTCATGCATCATATAGTGAGCTGTTTTTGGATGGTTTGTGGAGTTTTTCTTTTTAAACATTAAAGGGTATATCGTCCCCCACTTACATTGAAACCATTAGGAATTTATTTCATATGTTTTGTATCTTGGGGATGTAACTTAATGCCTAGTAACGACTCGTTGTACTCTCAAGACAATTTGAATTAGTGGGTCATTACCAATGGTATTAGTTTGTTCACTCCTTGACTAACATGTAGTAATTAGTGTTCTTGGTCTTGGATTTGAAATTCCTTCTTGTCTATTCCTTATGTTAGAATCTTAGTAAGGAGTAGTATTTTCAGAACATCAAATTTATTTCATAAAAGGACATAGCTATGCCTTTTAAGATGAACTTTAGGTTTCCAGGGAGTTGGGTGCATAAGTGTTTGGAGACACTTCCAAGATTTAGAAATAGTATTGCCATGGGTTTATCCAATGAGACCATCATGACCTGAATTATGGAGAAATTAATTCCTACTAGGAGTGAATACGTCATTTTTAGTAACGATTCATGTTGTCTATAAAATTTTTATTTCTGAAAAAGTATGAAATTGTTTCCAAATGAAAAACATTCAAAAAATCATCTTTCATATGTTTTGAAAATGTGTTGATTTTTAGAAACATGGATAATTTTTTTGAAAAACGGTGGAAATGGAAAAATATTGTTTTTTGAAAAATGTTGTGACAGTTGATATGATGGAATTTTAAATGTTAAGCCATCTGTTCCTATAGAGTGAGATTGATAGAGTTTTTTTGGTTTAGAAAATATCACCTAGTAGACGCCGTCGAAAACAACCTGAAGAAGCTATGGAGAATGTGGATTCACCTGAAGAATGGGTGAACCATGATCTAGTTCAAAGTATTATCCATGATTTTAAAGATATAGATATAGGGAAATGGAGGAATGAGGCAAGTCAGGTGGATAATATCATCCAATTCAAGAATCATAATCCACCAAACATCTAGGGTGATGCTGAACCCGGGAAGGAAAAGGTGTGGCTTAGTAGGATGAATTGTATCTTAGATTTATTTTACCCAAAATTAGTGGTCCAACTCAAGCTGGTAGCGTATATGCTCGATGATATTTCATGCCAGTTGTGGGATTTAGAAGTGCAGTAAAAATTAACTGAAGGCCTTGCTTGGGAGGATTTTGTGGAATTGTTAATAAATAATTTTATCCTCATACATTCAAGATCAAGAAAACAAAGGATTTATTTATCAAGAAGAATTGTAATCTTTCAGTCAGAATAAATGTTTCTAAATTCATGAATTTAGTACATTTTTCACCATAAGTTGTGGAAAGTGCATCGTTAGAGGCACACATCTTTGAATAGGGTCTAAGATAGGATATTTGATCGAAGATTGAAGTGCTCTGTATTATGGATTATATAGAGATGGTGACCAATGATAATGTGGATAAGACTCATATATTGGGAACTATGGGATGACGTATGATGATACATACAAGAAATGGTGGGAAATAAAATTCTATGAGCTAGAGGAAAAAGGACACCTATTTCCAAGGTGGAAGTGGAAATCAGAAGCAGACATCTAGATCAGTGAACCTTCCTCCATAAACCAAGATCCAACCATATTGTTTTCAATGTGGTATGTTTTACCAAATAAATAAATATTGTTTGACACAATCTATATAATGTCATAAAGTCAAGCATATGGGTCATATTCTATGTTATTGTCACAATGGTCCAAGGTTAGGTTCTTGAGGTACTTCTCAGGCGTCACAAGCATCGTATTCTTCGATAGGATGAGGATAGAAGAATAAATCTCATCAAAAGAGTAGCGATATACTTGGTGATTATAGAAATACCATGAATCCTTAATTAGGTCAATCTCAGAAAGGCAACAAGTAGAATAGTGCATTGATAAAGAAATTGTATAGAGCTGAGCAGATGATTTTTGAAGATCAGGATGGACCATATATGGTGAGAGGTAGGATTCTTTCTAATTCTACCCTTCTGAAAGTTCTCTTAGATACTAGTACAACTCATTATTTCATTGCTTATTATGCTATTGATTTTCTATGTTTAAATTTGGAAATGATGCCTTCTATTTCAAAACTGCAAACACTTGTCGGTGAAATAGATTGTTAGGATTTTTTGTGTAGAGCATGTTCTATAACTATTGATGGAGATGAGATAAAATTGGACTTATCGATTTTGGACATGGATGTCTATGATACAATTATGGGAATATATTGGTTGAAAACATTTAAGGATCACATCGACTGTTATAGGAAAAAATTTGGTTTCATAATTGAGGATGAGATCGAGCATGTCTTCATAAGAGAAAGGATGGTAAAGAAAGGTGAAAAAATATTTTTGGCACAGACGATTGGAACAATCTCTTATTAGTTGGCAGAGATAACTTTGGAATAAATGGAAGTGATCGAGGAAAATAGTTTCCCAGTAGTTGTGCATCAATTTCCAGATGTATTTACTGAGAATGTCTATGGGCTACAACCTATAAGGGAAGTAGATTTTATGATTGATCTCCATTCGAGGACCAGTCCTATTTCCCTTCCTCCTTATAGGATGGATCCAACAGAGTTATGAGAATTGAAGGTGCAGTTTGAGGTTCTTGAAATAAAGGGTTTTATTTAGCCAAGTATGTCTCCAAGGGTAGCACAAGTCTTCTTCGTAATGAAATAGAAGTAACTCTTTATATGTCTATTGATTTTTATAAGCTGAACTAAGTTATGATAAAAAATAGATATGAACTTCCTCATATTGATAATCTTTTTGATCAATTAATTAGATCTCAATGGTTCCCTAAAATTGAATTTTGATCAGGATGTCACCAATTGCGATTTCATAAGGAAGATATTCAAATGACATCATTTAGAAGAAGATATGGCCACTATAAATATACAGTCCTACCTTTCGGTCTAAAAAATGCACAAGTAGACTTTATAGATGGGATGAATCAGATATTTAAGTAATATCTAGATTCTTTTGTAGTGGTATTCGTGGATGTCCTAATGGTTTATTCAAAGAAAAAGGATGACCGTGAGGAACACTTGGAAATAGTCTTACAAATCTTGAGAGATATCCATTTGTATGAAAAATTATCAAAGTGTGATATTTTGATACAGGAAGTATGTTTTCTGGGACATGTCATTTCTGAGAAACGTGATTCTATATATCAAGAAAATATAAAAGCTATTATCTTGTGGAAATCACTGAAGTATGTCTTTGAGATATGGGGATCTCATGGTCTATCTGGTTACTACTGATTCTTTGTGCATGATTTCTCACGACTATCTTCAACAATGACAGCTCTAACAAAGAAAAATAATGCATTGCAATGGGTAGTGGAATTCTATTAGTCCTTCCAGGAACTAAAATTTTATCTTACATCGGCCCCAATCATAATTATTTAAGATTTAAGATAGGGGTTTCTGGTGTATGGTGATGCTTCATGATCAAGGTTGGGTTGTTTTCTCATGCAAGGAGACCATGTGGTTGCATGTGGATCAAGGCAATTGAGGGTGCTTGAGAATAATTACCCAACACATGATTTGGATTTAACTGTTGTGGTACATGCCTTGAGGACATGGAGTTATTATCTCTTTGGTGAGAAATTTATTGTGTTCACGGACCACAAAAGCTAGAAACAAATTATCTCACACTGAGATTTGAATCAGGGGAAAAGTGAGATTGATGGAGTATCTCCAAATTTTTGACTTTTTCTTGATATATATCCAGGAAGAGGGAATTTAGTGGTGGATTTATTGAGTAAAAAGTCATATACTCAGTTGGAAAATGAAGATTTAGATGAATGGTAGTTGATGTCCGTCCTAGACGACCTGCATATTAAATGTAAAGACCGAGGTGATTTTGCACTCTTCTTTTCAGCTATTCTTGTTCCTAATTTCGTAAATAAGGTAAAAGTGTCATAAACATTTGATAATGAATGTCGGGTTATGAGTTCAAAAATCAATTTTTGGGAGACCATGGAGGGATGGAAACATGATGAGAGTTCAGTTTTTTTTATATTGGCTGATTGTGCCTATGGATTTTTAGTAATAACTCATTCATGATTACCACTATTCAATATGGGTTGTACATCCAAAAACACGGAATATATTTAAGTTGTTTAAGGAATAGTTTTTGTGGAGAAGCATGAAATTCAAGGTAAACGAGTTCATCTCATGGTACTTAAATTGTTAGTAGGTTAAAGAATAACATCATATACCAGTGGTTATATAGTAGTCATTACCTATACCTAGGAGGAAATGAGAGAAGATAGAAATGGATTTTGTTACCGTTCATCTAGGAATGGTTTGGAAACACGATTCCATATGGATGATAGTGTATCATCTTACTAAGTCGGCCCATTCCATTCCAATTCATTAAACTCAAACAGTGGAGGATCTATCCAAAATTTATATCCAAGAATTGGTATAGAGACATTGTGTACCGGTTTCAATAATGTCGGATAGAGATTCAAGGATTAAATCTCGTTTTTGTAAATCCTTACAAAAATACTTTGGGAATCAGTTGACTATAATCACAGTGTATTATCCTCATAAAAATGTCCAGTCTGAGAGAATGATACAGATGTTGGAAGGCATATTGTAGGATTGTGAATGGGATTTTGGTGGCCCTTGGGAAGAGTTCATATCCTTATCTGAGTTCTAATATAATAATATCTTATTAGGCCTCGATACATATGGTTCTATTTGAAGTATTGTATTGGAATCCTTTTCATTATCCACATAGTTGGGTGGAAATGGGTGAGACTTCACTAGCCAGGTCGAGACTTCTCCACGAAACAGCGGAGAAGATCCATTTAATCATAATGTGGATGGAGATGGTTCTGAGTCAATATTAATATAATTTAGATCATTTTCTAAGTCTGTTGTCATTTGACCTGAGTGGTTATGTGTTCTTGGGGATCTCTCTAGGACTTGTACATCATCATTTCAGGTAGCAAGGAATGTTATATCCTCAATACTTATTCCCTTTTGATATATTGTAACGGGTGTGAGAGGTGTCCTATCGGTTGGCATTACCACCACAGTTCAGTTAAGTGCATAATGTGTTCTGTATATCTCAGTTGAAAAAGTCCCATCTTGATCCTGAAAATTTGTTCAGATGGGATCATTCCGACCTAGAGCCAGATGCTTTTTTGATACATATCCCGGTACAGATTGTGGATAGGCAGGATAAAGTCTTTCATGGAAAAATCATCTTCCTGGTGATGGTTTTATGGAAACATGGTCACATTCAGAAAGAGATTTTTGATTGTGAGAATGAAATGAATTAGAAATATCTACAACTCTTTCATAGTAGCAATGGTTTCGTAATTTTTGGGGATGGAATGACAAATGGTGGGGAGAATGTAGTAACCCTGATATGTCGTATATAACCCTTTCATTTTGTTTTTTTCGATATAATGTATAAGAGGGAATTTTGGGAGTGATTTTGAACTTTTAGTAAGTTTTTGGGGATAGAAGATAGGCGCACTTGCTACACACGGTTTATCAAAACCATGTAGCCATCATAGTAGAAACTGTGTAAAATGGAAGGTTTGAGGCAGAGAGCATTAGAACAGTGTGAAAATGGTCAGGGAGACCATGTGAGGAGGCTATGCGAGGGTCTGACTAGGCAGTATCTAATGCACCATTAGTTCATTGTTTGTATAAATGTGCGAACTAATCGTACAGATGGTTTAAGTGAGATCCAAAAAAGTGGATCTCACACGTTTTTCCCCTAAGTTTATCATTTTTTCTCACAGGAGGAAATAATTCAGGATTTATCTTCCTTGAACAAATAATAACCTCTCCTAATCAATTTGGAATCAATCCAAAGGATTCCCATGGTGTTTCTAATCCAAATTCTTGAGGTATGTGATCGTTTTAATCATTCATTATAGGTTTATTATATCTACTTAGATATACTTCTCCTATCTTATTGGTTCCTCATATATACTCTTTTTATGGGTATATATATTAGTGTGGAGTCCAAATAAGTTGAGATTTGGTCTTTATCTTTCTATGATAAGACATCTAAGGAGGTACCTAGAATAATAGACCCGGTTTTCTAAAGTGTTCTTCATCCGTGTCAAGTTTCGCCAAAAAACATTCAAGGTAGGTGGCTTCTCTCTCGGATCCACTTAGTAGAACTGATAGGCATGAATTAAAATTTAATATCTTGTGTTGAATTTATTGTGATTTGTTAGTTTAAAAATCATTTGAAACCTTTATTTGTGATGGTTTGGAAAATTGGGGAAAACTGTAAAATTGGGTGTTTTGAATAAAGTACTTTTGGTCTTGGTTTTAAAATAAGGATTTTAAATTTTTGATTTTTTAAAATTGTGCATCATGGTATAGATTATAGGATTTCCATAAAAGGTAGTGTTTTATTGAAATGAAATGGTGGATTTTAAATAGGTTTGTTCATCGGTTTTTGATAAAAGTACAGTCTTATTGAAATGGTTTGAAATGGTTGTTTGGAATGTTTTTTGGTATACATTGGGTTGTGTGAGTTCATGATCGATGTTCATATAAACAAGGGATGTGTATCATTGGGGTACAAGGTTTTTGACCCTAGATCTAGGGTGTGTGTCATTGTAAAATAAGGTAATTGGACAATAGACTACTCAGGAGTATGGAAATGTCAAATGAAGGATGAATGTGTTGGTGTGTTGTGAACTATGAAATGGGTATGAAAAAAATGATAATATGAATTGGGTTTTAACCATTGATTAGTTATTTTTTGGAAAATAAATTAATAGAAATTGGTTTCATTTACCTCTGTTTGAACATGGTTATAATGGGATTTCAAACATGTTTATATTTGGTTATAACCTATTTTGGTAAATTGAATTATATAAACAGTTTTATATAATGTGCTAACAATTCTATCCAAGTGTCTTGAGTAGGGAACTAATTGGGAAAAACAACTGAGATATATACTCACCCTTCATTGGTATGTTGGTTCTTTTTCAAATTCTACCATCAGAGACATGGGAAAATATAACGTATCGTACTTCTGTAGCACCATGTCGTGATACTTTGGACTACTTGGTGATATTACAGCATGGAACCTGTGGAGAATGGAGTCTGGTTGTCGCCTAGGATTTTGTTTGTCATCCTTCCTCTATTTAGTTTGATATTAGGGCTTATTCCATTGTAGCATACTTTTCATGGCTGATTTAAAGGGATTGTTTGGAAATATCTTAGTTTATTTCATGCATCATATAGTGAGTTATTTTTGGATGGTTTGTCAAGTTGTTGTTTTTATACATTAAAGGGTAAATCACCCCCCACATACTATTAAACCCATCGACATTTATTTCCAGCCTTTTTTATCTTGGGAATGTCGCTTAAGGCCCAATAATGACTCATTGTAATCTCAATCCAATGAGAATTAGAAGTTCATTAGAAGCTATTTTGAGTAAATTAGAAAAAATCCTATGAAAATGTTTGTAATATAAACATAATACAATTAAACATAATTATAAGCATAATATCGAAAGAATAATTCAAATAATACTATATAACATATCACATGGATATTGTACTAGTCTTATAATGACATGTAATATCACTAAAAATTATCATAATGTTGGAATGCATAATGTGTGAGATATTAAACATACCATCATGGTTTCTCCCGAGAAACAATACATAATAGGGTAAAATCATAAACTAGTTTTTCTCATGAGACCAACCGACTCATTGAGGGGCTATAGTGGGCCTCTACCATCACTTACTATGTCAAATGCATTCCTCATATGAAATGGGGAAACATAAGTAACATAAAAATTCATATTAAAACTATCATACTAAATGTTACTACATTATCCAAAAACCTTTAATGGTACCAAAAAAGCACATACGCAGTCAAACATATCACAAACCCTTTTTTATAATATGGTATATTTTATGATTATAAATCAGCCACAATTAAACATAAAATCCAACAAAGGAAGTTGACATATATGAAAAAAATTTAATCAAATCATTTTAAATTTTTGGATATAAATAACCTTTTTAATTTGAAATCATTTATGTAACACCTGAGACTTTTATGTTATATAAATCATCAAAGGAATCTTTTTCTACACAACACTTTCTTGGCTTGCTTTACACGCAATCACGACCTTCCTCGATAGCTTGCGTCGTACGCAATACCGAGTTTCACTAAACAACAATATGCTATTAAAACTAACCGTTATGAATAGTAATAACCACTTTTTGAACATTTATAAATTTTATTTTTCAAAATGGACTTCATTTTTGGACTCAGAATATCGAAATTAGCCTAGGGTGAAATTTTGGTATTTTTCTGAAAACTTTCAATTTTTGATGAATAGTGAAACCACTAAGTGGTAGGTTAAAAACTGAATTTTGCATAAAACTTAATTTTACCGCTTCTGTGAATGGAATTTCAAAAATCCGACAGACACAGTTGATGTCAGTAAGTAAAATGTGGTTCAATGAGATAAAAATAATTTTTTGGTGAATAGTAACTTTTTACTATTTTTACCGCGGTTAATAGTAAATAGGGTAACTAAGGGTAAATATGATATTAATATTACCCTAACACATGTCCTAATTCTATTGGACAAGTGTAATTCGACCAAAAACAAACTTAGGAATAAAATATGACCATTTAGGCCCACTTGGATTAGATTAGGACATTTATTATTAATTTATTTAAAGAAGGGTTAAAATAGTTAAAATCAAAGTTTAATAAGTAAATCATTTTTAATATGGGGTTATAAATAAGATAAATTCGATTGTAAATATTCATTAGAAAGCTAAAAAGATTTTCTACATGACGGTATTTTATTTGTAATTTTTAGACATAAAATAATTTAATTTATTTATGACACAAAGATGATGCAGTAATTATCTTATTAATGAAATATTGACAAAATTGATAATATAAATACCAAAATAAATGTAATTTGAGACTTTTTATGAATTCCACTAATTTTATAGGTTACTATGATATATTATTGTTGATTTAATCAACTTGGTTCGAACATATAATTCTGTTATGACTTTCACAAAAATCATATATCAAATAGTGTCAAAATTGACACAAAATAGTTTTTAAATCAAATATTATATTATTAATTGTTATTTTATCCTAAAAATCTAAGGTTTGGCCAAATGACTTAGATAATGATTTATATATTAATAATAAACAGTTTGGGGTTCGTTTGGCATGTTATAGTAAGTGTATTAACCATATAGTGAAAGAAAACAAAAAGACACGGTAAAAGTTAAATTAATTAACTTAGAGTTAAATCTAATTGATAAGGTTAAAATAATACCCTAAACTTGTCTAAATCCTATTGGTTGATAGGATTTCGACCCATCCCCACTTTAGCTTCAAAATAAGACCCTTTAGAACCATTATAAACCGATTTTGACTTTAATATAAAATAATATTTTGAGATATTCCTAAGGTTCCCCTCTCCTCCCTTATAAAAGGGCACCTCCTCCCCCTCCTCCTCACACCAATTTGAGCACTCAAGCTCGGCCAAACCCTGCCATTTTCTCCTCTCCACTTCCCTAGAATAATCCTAGAGGTCCTGGTCTTCTCCAAAGACCAATCTTAGTTCCTTAAGTGGAGGATTCAAAGAGGCGTTCCAAAGAAGAGGTAATATCCATTACCGATCTTTTCAATTTCTTTCTTCTTCAACTTCTTCTTCTTTAGTTGTTTCATGATAAAGTAATAACATCATTATTACTTACATACTGATATGTTATTATAAATATGAAACAACCCTAAATCACCTTCTATCCATCCTACGGAAAAATGAAATCACCGCGCGTGCGTACGTACGGAATACCGTCTCCACGCCGTGGTGTAATCTATTTTCCACCATCACCTTACAAGGATGGGTATAATGGTGTAATGAGTAACTATATATGATTATTATTAAGTAATATTGATACTGAAATAATATATATATATACTCCAATACAATTCCACGATCATAGGAACGATATCATCACTCGTGCGTACGTACGGAATACCGTCTCCACGATGTGATGCGACTCGTTCTACATGATCTTCATTTAATAATGATTATATAAAAGAATTGAATGAATGAATATGGTATATACTACACTAATAACATTCTGGAAATGAATTATCTATAACCTAAAGATAAGAATAAGAATTTATTCGACAAAACACGCATAAGAACAAAAAGTTATAAAGACCCGAGTAACAAGTAACAATGAAATATTACTAACAAGAAGCTAATAATATGACCATATATGATCTCATATCAATATGTATGATTCTGGAATAAGTCAATAACATTATTTAAAACATTATACAGGAACTTCGGACACGAACAAAGCAAATCGGACCTAAGGTAAGGGAAATATCACAATCTCATTTTTATCCGAGATTGTTTATTGGTAAGTATTTACTAGGGTGTATTTTATCATCCACATCCATGTTTACTCAATATTTAATATTATTTCCATCCACCTAAAATTTTTTAAATCCATTTTTACCCTTCAGTGAGTTTTTAGTAATATGTATGAAAGGAATCTTTTGTCGTTTTTCATACGAGGTACTTTTTGACTTTTCCGACAAAAGTACAAAGAATGTTTTTTTAACTTATACGGCACGAACGGATTTCTACTGTTTTATAAAGCCTTATTTTCATGAAGCTTCCTCTAAAGGATTTCATGACTATTTTAAATAAAATCACTTTCTTTTAAAATTGCATGATGTTTTGTGAAAAGAAATTGATTTTGAAGAAGAAAGGATATTTTCCTCAAGAATTCAATTCAAGTGTTTTATCAAAATTATTTTCCATCTAAGATAATAAAGGGTTCTGTTTCTATCCATATTTTTACATTTATTTGACTATGTTGTGATGGAATTATGTTTATGAATTCCTTTATCTTATATGAATTAATTTATGATGTCATGATGTTTCAAGAATCCCATTTTTGTTACATGTGTTATGCGATGATGTATGTTTTATGATTATGTGGCACACATAAGAAAGGATTCATTATAAGATGGGTGGGACCTATATCTCCCTCCAATGCATTGGGTAATGATTTTATATCTCATGAGATAGACATGGCTGGAACGGAAGGTTATTTTGGTTCAGTGATACAGGACTGAAACGAGGAGCGAACTCGGTTCAGAAAGGGACTTTGTCCACTAAGATAGTCTTGGCAATGAGTCATGACTAACAAGAAATGATTTTCCATGATTATGTGTGCATGCCACAAAGTTTCAAGTTTTATGTTATGATTATGGGGATCTCATTTTCACTTCTATGATTTATTCCATGTTAAGATATTATGATCTCTTATGCAGGTTTTGATTTTCATAAAGATATGATATGATTTTTATTTCCTTTATTTGCCCTTGCTGAGCATTTGAGCTCACCCTTTTATGTTTTCTTTTCCCCAGGCCAGGAAGATGGATATTAAGTAGAATATTCTAAAAGGGAACCTAGATATGATGAAATAAATGGGAGACACTGTAGAAGATTTATGAACCAGTTGTTTATGTTTCCCAGTTTCTAAAGACACTATACCTATACGGTCCTTTGTGGTTTTGTCATATGTTGTAATAAGAGTGCTTCAATTTTGAAGTATTAACAATGTATGTAAAGTGTGGGTCGTTATAGTTGGTATCAGAGGAAAGGTATAGTCAACCTTTGGAAACTAGGATGTGAAAGCCTTAGTAAGAACCCTAAGGATAAGTCTAAGCATAGAACACAATCTTAGAAATGGCCATGAATAACCTAGGATAAGACCATAATCATGAAATTTTTTTTTCTTGAATTATGTGGTTTCCTATTATAATTAGTGTTTCTCACACTATTCTTCTTGGTTTTAGTCAATGGCTGGAACCCGAAGGAACCGTGTTAATGCGGAATGCGATGGGCAATGCAATGATTGTCCCCCTGAGCAACCAAACGATATGGGAGCTGGAATGCAAAATCTTGTAGCCATGCTCACACAACTTTCTCAAGCTATGAATCATGCAGGATTTCCAAACGAACAAAGGAGGGAGCAACATTCTGTTGAATCCTTCATGAGGCAGCGTCCACCATCTTTCAGCGGGTCTACTGATCCATTAGTTGCTGAACAATACTACTGAAAAGATATTTTCAGTTCTTCAATGTGCTGAGCATGATAAAGTCATCCTAGCAGTGTATCGTTTGGAAGGAGATGCAGATCAATGGTGGAATCTTGTTAAGAATACGAGGCAAAGGGATGAAATTGAGTCTATGGAATGGGACGAGTTCAAGAACTTATTTTTCAATAAGTACTTCCCTCGTATTCTCCGAACAAAGATGGAGAAAGATTTCCTTGAACTGAAGCAAAGGGATGATGAATCTGTTGGTACCTATGAAGTAAATTTTACCAGACTTGCAAGGTACGCTTCTGGTATTATTATCCAACCTGAGAGTAAGATCGATCGATTCTTTAGTGGCTTAAAACCAAGTCTTCGAAGGGCGTTAGCCATAAGGGACTTCAATAGCTACGAGGAAATCGTTCGATGTGCTCTCAAAGTCGAGATGGAGATTGGAGTAACCCATCAGTCACATGGGTTTGATAAGAAGAGGAAGATGGAATTCAAAGAAAAATCTAAAGAGCACACGGAAAAGAAGATGAGCTTTTCCTTATGCTCAATGTGTGGAAAGAAACATGGAGGGAGTTGTCTTAAAGGGACAAGTAAATGTTTTAAATGTGGAAAAGAAGGTCATCGGGCATTTGAATGCCGTGATAATGGGAAGAAGATGTCTAATGACGCAAACAAAGGAAGGGATACACAGAATGAACCTACTACACTTCAATGTTTCAAGTGTAAGGAGATGGGGCATTATGCCAATCAATTCCCAAATCCAAGGGTTGATGATGATGGTCGACGTCAACAAACTCTTAAGGCTAAAGGCAAAGGAAAGTCACATGCAATTTCTATCAGCGATGTGGAGTACGATAACGATGTGGTGAAAGGTACACTTACCATCCACTCTAAAGTAGCAAATTTTTTATTTGATTCTGGATCCACCCACTCTTTTATTTCTGAAAAATTTTCTAAGGGTATCACCGTATTACCTCAACAATTAGATGTTGAGTTAGCTGTGACAATACCTAATGGCACATCAATCGCATCAAAAGTTTGTAATTCTTCTCCGATCGAAGTTTGTGGGAAAGTGCTTCCTGCAAATCTTGTGATCCTTCCTTTAGTGGAATTTTATGTGATTCTTGGCATGGATTGGCTTTCTCTACATAGAGCTCATATCAATTGCCAAAGAAGGGAAGTCACATTTCATATTCCAGATCAATATACGATCATATACCAATGCAAGGATGAACATAACCTTCCAGTGGAAATTTCTTCCATCTTATGGGTATTGATTCCACTAAATGAAGGTTATTTATCTCAAATGGTTGGTGAGAAACTCACGATTAAGAATATGCCCATTTTACGGGAGTTTGATGATGTCTTTCCGGAGGAATTGCCGGGTCTTTCACCAAATCGTGAAGTTGAGTTTTCAATAGAACTCGTACCGGGTGCTTTGCCTATTTCAAAGACACCTTATAGAATGGCCCCAATTGAGTTGCAGGAATTGAAGAAGCAACTCCAAGAGAATCTTGATAAGGGATTCATACGCCCTAGTGCATCACCTTGGGGAGAACCTGTTCTATTTGTTAAGAAGAAAGATGGATCAATGAGACTCTGCATTGATTATCGAGAACTTAACAAGATCACTATCAAGAACAAATATCCTCTCCCACGCATTGATGACTTATTTGACCAACTACGCAGAGCTCAATACTTTTCCAAGATTGATCTTCGTTCAGGGTATCATCAATTAAGGGTCAAAAGGGAGGATATACCAAAGACGGCTTTCCGTACAAGGTATGGACACTATGAATTTATAGTGATGCCATTTGGTCTTACTAATGCCCCTGCTATCTTCATGGATCTAATGAATGGAGTCTTTAGATACTATCTTGATCAATTTGAGGTAGTCTTTATAGACGATATTCTTGTCTATTCAAAGAGAAAGGAAGAGCATGAAGATCACTTGAGAATTATATTGAAGACCCTGAGAAAGGAGAAGCTTTATGCCAAATTTACCAAGTGTGAATTTTGGCTTCAAAAAGTTGCATTTTTGGGTCACATAATCTCAAAAGAGGGGATATCTGTGGATCCAGCAAAAACAGAGGTTATCGAAAGATGGTCAAGACCAACAACAGTAACTGAGATCCGAAGTTTTCTGGGTTTGGCTGGATATTATCGACGTTTTGTAAAAGATTTTTCACGATTATCTAATCCACTCACCAAGTTGACTCGGAAAGGAGTTAAGTTTGTCTGGACAGAGGAATGTGAAGAGAATTTCAAGGAGTTGAAAAGAAGGTTATCCAGTGCACCTGTGCTCACACTGCCTTGTAGTGGAGAAAGGTTTGTGATCTACAGTGATGCATCCAAGAAGGGATTGGGGTGTGTTCTTATGCAAAATGATATGGTGATAGCTTATGCCTCACGACAGTTGAAAATCCATGAGAAAAATTACCCAACACATGATTTGGAGTTGGCTGCGTTAATCTTTGCATTAAAGATTTGGAGGCATTACCTTTATGGTGAAAGTTGTGATATTTATACTGATCATAAAAGTTTAAAGTATATTTTCACACAAAAGGAGCTGAATATGCGCCAAAGAAGATGGTTGGAGCTGATTAAGGATTATGACTGCTCAATCCATTACCACCCTGGGAAAGCAAACAAGGTGGCAGATGCATTAAGTCGACAAGACCATGCTAGTTTATCCATGATGAGGATCACAAAAGATCCAATATTTATGGATTTACAAAGGATGGATCTTGGAATTATAATGGAAGGGGAAAAATCTTATCTTTCTCAAATGAATGTTCAACCATCTATACATGTGAAGATTAAAGAGGCACAGAAAGAAGATGTCGAGTTACAAAAGAAGGTGAGAAATGTTCCTGAATTCAACCTTGATTGTGATGGGATAATAAAGTTCAGGAATCGGGTTTGCATTCCTCCCATCCCCGAATTAAAGAAAGAGCTGCTGGATGAGGCTCATAGTTCTTCATTCTCTATTCATCCTGGAAGCACGAAGATGTATAGGGACCTGAAAGAGTACTTCTGGTGGGATGGCATGAAAAGAGATGTTGCTGAATATGTCTCTCGATGCTTGGTTTGTCAACAAGTTAAAGCTGAGAGACAGAAGTCTAAGGGGATGTTACAACCATTACCCATACTCGAATGGAAATGGGAAAACATCACTATGGACTTTGTCACAGGACTTCCTAAAACATCAAAAGGCAATAATGCTATCTGGGTCATAGTTGATCGTCTTACAAAGTCTGCACACTTCATTGCTATTAGAGAGGATTTCTCTCTAGATCAGCTTGCCAGGATATATATAAAGGAAGTGGTAAGATTGCATGGAGTACCACTTTCTATTATATCTGATCGAGATCCGAGATTTACCTCGAAGTTCTGGCGAAGTCTTCAGCATTCTCTGGATACAGAGTTGAGTTTCAGCACTGCTTATCATCCCCAGACAGACGGTCAGTCTGAGAGAACAATTCAAACCCTAGAAGATATGTTGAGAGCTTGCTCTATGGATTTCAAAGGAGGTTGGGATCAACACCTACCTTTGGTGGAATTTTCTTATAATAATAGCTTTCACTCCAGTATTCAGATGGCTCCTTATGAAGCTCTCTATGGAAAGAAATGCAGGACTCCAACTTGCTGGGATGAAGTTGGGGAAAGAAAGCTATTAGGACCTGATCTCGTTGATGAAATGGCAGAAAAGGTTAGATCTATTCAACAACACATAAGAGCAGCTCAGAGTCGACAGAAAAGTTTTGCCGACAACCGATGAAAAGACCTAGAGTTTGAAGTGGGCGATAAAGTGTTCTTACGAATATCTCCCTGGAAGAGGGTTATGAGATTTGGAAAAAAGGGGAAGTTGAGCCCTAGATATATCGGTCCTTTTGAAATACTGGATCGTGTTGGGAAGGTATCTTACCGATTGGCGCTTCCACCGAATCTCTCTCAAGTTCACGATGTGTTCCACGTATCTCTCCTGAGAAAGTACATACCAGATCCTTCACATGTACTCAGCTCAGAAGTTGTACCGCTGGAGCAAGATCTTTCTTATGAAGAATAGCCAATAGAGATTCTGGATCGTAGCGAAAAAGTCCTACGAAACAAGACCACTCCCTTGGTGAAAGTTTTATGGAGGAACCACCAACTTTAAGAAGCTACATGGGAGCTTGAGGATATGATGAGGGAGAAGTATCCTCATTTGTTTGTTACAAAGTGACGAATTTCGAGGGCGAAATTCTTTTTAAGGGGGGTAGAATGTAACACCCGAGACTTTTATGTTATATAAATCATCAAATGAATCTTTTTCTACACAACACTTGCTTGGCTTTCTTTACACGCAATCGCGACCTTCCTCGATAGCTTGCGTCGTACGCAATACCGAGTTTCACTAAACAACAATATGCTATTAAAACTAGCCGTTATGAATAGTAATAACCACTTTTTGAAAATTTATAAATTTTATTTTTCAAAATGGACTTCATTTTTGGACTCAGAATATCGAAATTAGCCTAGGGTGAAGTTTTGGTATTTTTCTGAAAACTTTCAATTTTTGATGAATAGTGAAACCACTAAGTGGTAGGTTAAAAACTGAATTTTGCATAAAACTTAATTTTACCGCTTCTGTGAATGGAATTTCAAAAATCCGACAGACACGGTTGATGTTAGTAAGTAAAATGTGGTTCAATGAGATAAAAATAATTTTTTGGTGAATAGTAACTTTTTACTATTTTTACCGCGGTTAATAGTAAATAGTGTAACTAAGGATAAATATGATATTAATATTACCCTAACACATGTCCTAATTCTATTGGACAAGTGTAATTCGACCAAAAACAAACTTAGGAATAAAATATGACCATTTAGGCCCACTTGGATTAGATTAGGACATTTATTATTAATTTATTTAAAGAAGGGTTAAAATAGTTAAAATCAAAGTTTAATAAGTAAATAATTTTTAATATGTGGTTATACATAAGATAAATTCGATTTTATATATTCATTAGAAATCTAAAAAGATTTTCTACATGATGGTATTTTATTTGTAATTTTTAGACATCAAATAATTTAATTTATTTATGACACAAAGATGATGCAGTAATTATCTTATTAATGAAATATTGACAAAATTGATAATATAAATACCAAAATAAATGTAATTTGAGACTTTTTATGAATTCCACTAATTTTCTAGGTTACTATGATATATTATTGTTGATTTAATCAACTTGGTTCGAACATATAATTCTGTTATGACTTTCACAAAAATCATATATCAAATAGTGTCAAAATTGACACAAAATAGTTTTTAAATCAAATATTATATTATTAATTGTTATTTTATTCCTAAAAATCTAAGGTTCGGCCAAATGACTTAGATAAGGATATATATATTAATAATAAACAATTTGGGGTTCGTTTGGCATGTTATAGTAAGTGTATTAACCATATAATGAAAGAAAACAAAAAGACACGGTAAAAGTTAAATTAATTAACTTAGAGTTAAATCTAATTGATAAGGTTAAAATAACACCCTAAACTTTTCTAAATACTATTGGTTGATAGGTTTCGACCCATCCCCACTTTAGCTTCAAAATAAGACCTTTTGGAACCATTATAAACCGATTTTGACTTTAATATAAAATAATATTTTGAGATATTCCTAAGGTGCCTCTCTCCTCCCTTATAAAAGGGCACCTCCTCCCCCTCCTCCTCACACCAATTTGAGCACTCAAGCTCGGCCAACCCCGGCCATTTTCTCCTCTCCACTTCCCTAGAATAATCCTAGAGGTTCTGGTCTTCTCTAAAGACCAATCTTAGTTCTTTAAGTGGAGGATTCAAAGAGGCGTTTCAAAGAAGAGGTAATATCCATTACCGATCTTTTCAATTTCTTTCTTCTTCAACTTCTTCTTCTTTAGTTGTTTCATGATAAAGTAATAACATCAGTATTAATTACATACTGATATGTTATTATAAATATGAAACAACCCTAATTCACCTTCTATCCATGCTACGGAAAAATGAAATCACCGCGCGTGCGTACGTACGGAATACCGTCTCCACGCCGTGGTGTAATCTATTTTCCACCATCACCTTACAAGGATGGGTATAATGGTGTAATGAGTAACTATATATGATTATTATTAATTAATATTGATACTGAAATAATATATATATATACTCCAATACAATTCCACGATCATAGGAACGATATCATCACTCGTGCGTACGTACGGAATACCGTCTCCACGATGTGATGCGACTCGTTCTACATGATCTTCATTTCATAATGATTATATAAAAGAATTGAATGAATGAATATGGTATATACTACACTAATACCATTCTGGAAATGAATTATCTATAACCTAAAGATAAGAATAAGAATTTATTCGACAGAACACGCATAAGAACAAAAAGTTATAAAGACCCGAGTAACAAGTAACAATGAAATATTACTAACAAGAAGCTAATAATATGACCATATATGATCTCATATCAATATGTATGATTCTGGAATAAGTCAATAACATTATTTAAAACATTATACAGGAGCTTCGGACACGAACAAAGCAAATCGGACCTAAGGTAAGGGAAATATCACAATCTCATTTTTATCCGAGATTGTTTATTCGTAAGTATTTACTGGGGTGTATTTTATCATCCACATCCATGTTTACTCAATATTTAATATTATTTCCATCCACCTAAAATTTTTTAAATCCATTTTTACCCTTCGGTGAGTTTTTAGTAATACGTATGAAAGGAATCTTTTGTCGTTTTTCGTACGAGGTACTTTTTGACTTTTCCGACAAAAGTACAAAGAATGTTTTTTTAACTTATACGGCACGAACGGATTTCTACTGTTTTATAAAGACTTATTTTCATGAAGCTTCCTCTAAAATATTTCATGACTATTTTCAATAAAATCTCTTTCTTTTAAAATTTCATGATGTTTTGTGAAAAGAAATTGATTTTGAAGAAGAAAGGATATTTTCCTCAAGAATTTAATTCAAGTGTTTTATCAAAATTATTTTCCATCTAAGATAATAAAGGGTTCTGTTTCTATCCATATTTTTACATTGATTTGACTATGTTGTGATGGAATTATGTTTATGAATTCCTTTATCTTATATGAATTAATTTATGATGTCATGATGTTTCAAGAATCCCATTTTTGTTACATGTGTTATGCGATGATGTATGTTTTATGATTATGTGGCACACATAAGAAAGGATTCATTATAAGATGGGTGGGACCTATATCTCCCTCAAATGCATTGGGTAATGATTTTATATCTCATGAGATAGACATGGATGGAACGGAAGGTTATTTCGGTTCAGTGATACAGGACTGAAACGAGGAGCGAACTCGGTTCAGAAAGGGACTTTGTCCACTAAGATAGTCTTGGCAATGAGTCATGACTAACAAGAAATGATTTTCCATGATTATGTGTGCATGCCACAAAGTTTCAAGTTTTATGTTATGATTATGGGGATCTCATTTTCACTTCTATGATTTATTCCATGTTAAGATATTATGATCTCTTATGCAGGTTTTGATTTTCATAAAGATATGATATGATTTTTATTTCCTTTATTTGCCCTTGCTGAGCATTTGAGCTCACCCTTTTATGTTTTCTTTTCCCCAGGTCAGGAAGATGGATATTAAGTAGAATATGCTAAAAGGGACCCTAGATATGATGAAATAAATGGGAGACACTGTAGAAGATTTATGAACCAGTTGTTTATGTTTCCCAGTTTCTAAAGACACTATACCTATACGGTCCTTTGTGGTTTTGTCATATGTTGTAATAAGAGTGCTTCAATTTTGAAGTATTAACAATGTATGTAAAGTGTGGGTCGTTATAATTTATATAAAAGTAGATCATTTATATAAGAAAAAATTCAATTTTAAAATAACATTGAAAACTTGTAAAGGAATATTTGAAACATTAATGTGCCATGGTGGCGGTAAAATACGCTCAATCTATGTAAGTTAAAAATATATTCCTTTAATATTCTATAGAAAATTTCATAAAGTACATGACTTAGAAAATGAAAAAATATATTTCTTTTAAAATAGTTTTATTCAAATAAAAACATGGGTAAATTAATTTATTAATTTATAGGATAATGGTAAAAAAATTATAGACATTTATAAAAAACATCAATATGGATGATAAATATTCCTCAATTGATACTAATGTATAAACTATCCTGAATAGTATTGAGATTGTGATAATAACCCTTAGGTTGTACATTTCATTAGTTAAGGGTGCGTTAATGTAATGTATAATGGTTAAACAATGTTATTAAATTATACTAGAACTATATAAAAATTTATGATATCATATAACATCCTCTTATATCGTTTTTTCAATAATAATTATTTATTGTCGTTGTTTCAGGTGTTGACTGCATAATTTTATTATGATTATTTTGTACCATAAGTCATATTTTTAAGGAATAGGAATTATTTTATTCATATAAAAAATGATATTAATTTCATAAATATTATATTCACTCATTATATAGATTTTTAAATTCATTTTTAGGGGTTAATGTGGAGATTAATTCTCATCAAGTCATAGAGAGGGTAGGTCCTAGGTACGCACGAGCGACAATATCATTATATTAATGTCAATGTGGAATGAAAATGGATGTTATATTAATTATTCAGAACCAATATAATTTCATATTTATTATTAATATCCATTATATTAATTATTATATCCATCCAAAATAATTATTGATGAAAAAAAATTACACCACAATGTGGAGACGATAAGCTGTACCTACACATGTATAGTGATATAATTTTTCATTGGATGGATATAAGTAGGAATATAGATTTCCAAAAATCATAATAACTTCACAAAATATAGATGATATTGTAGTTACTATTTTGTAATGGAAATAAATCCTAAAGTGTAAGCAGAAGAAGAAATAATTTTGATGGAGTTGGTAATGAAAATTACCTATTCTTTAGGAAACATCCTTTGGATCTCATCTTAGGGACACTTGGTTTGGACTTAAGAGAATATCATATCCTATTGGTTATTTCCAAAGAAGTTAAAAAGAAAATTTTTCTTGGTTTTTTTGATAAATGAGGCTAAATTTTGTGTAAGGAAGAGAGGGAGGAGGTGTCTTTTTATAAGAGAGGTGAGATGCACTTTTGGAATCCTTTAAAATAATAAATTAATATAAACTGATTTTTGATTAAAAATAAGAGATAAATTATTTATTTAGATTATATGATAATTATTGGTCTAAATACACTAAACCAACGATTTGGAGACATATTTAGGTCAAAATATTTAAATTATCTTTTGTAGTGCATCCTTTATTAAACCCTTTAACAATTACTTTGACAACATTTCTATTTACTATTTAAGGATAATATAGTTACTATAAAAATAAAAACTAACCAAAAATGGATAATTTATGAAATAATTAACATTACTATTTTAATGTTGATGAATTTTTTGGATGAATTTTATATCATTTAAAAAAAATATTATTTATTTTAAAGTATCAGTTTTGTAAATTTTGATTGTATACATTATTTGTCTTTTTAAAAATATCATAACAACATGATAACTTTGAACCAGTACATCAAATATGTCACTAACATATTAATTTTTTCTATAAAATTTCCATATATCATTAATTATATAAAATTATATTTATTTTCATATTTTTAATATCATTTATTTGATAAGTCAATTGATTAAACAATTACTAAAATATTATTATTAAAGTATTTCATTAAATTATTTATTCTCTAAATTAAAAAAAATTATCATTTTGAAGATGAATATCTTATTTTTCAAATGAATACTTATTTTCTATTTTATATTTTGTATAACCATGTATTAAAAACTTAATACTTATTAAAAACATGCTTATGACATTTTTAAATTATTATTAAATACAATATTATAAATGGTGTATTCTTAACCATGTGGAATAAAAAAAAGTTATAAATTTAGGCTAAGGATGAATTTGGTCAAAACACACTCATCTAGTGAAATTAAGAAAGCATAAGGGCAACCTTAAAATATCAAAATATTATTTTTACCTTTAATTACATGATTTACCCTTGACCATGGTAATGAAAATATGAGTATATTTTACAATTCATGTGCCCAAAAATAAATAAAACCAATTTACATAATTTGGACCCACTGATTTTAAATATGGAATCCATTTTTTAAAATTCAAAACATCTATTTTTCAGTAATTAATTTAAAATTAATCCTTTTGGTAGTTTAATAAGATGAATTATTAATGTTTAAACATTAAAAATCGTGAAATGCCTTTATATCTATATTCAATATAAAATTTGTTCCAATGAAATAAATTAGATTAAATGATTAAAAAATAATAAATGTATACATTAGAATAATTTAATAACATAATTTAACATAATAAATAATATTTATGAAGAAATTTGTCTTCAATTAAAATTTAGCATTTTCACTATTCTTTAAAACATGAAACTTATCCGAAATATATCAAAAACATAACCAATGTAAATTTTTATATTATGATATAAAAAAATAATATTTTATTTAAATATAATTTATAATAGTGTAAATTTTTTTATTTAAAATAGGTTCTCCATTAAAAGGCTGTAAAAAAGTTTATATTAAAAAATATTGATTTTTATGTGTAAAATTGGGTTTGTTCTTGTAAAATGCCTATATAATATATTATATTAATATATATATATTTTATTGATTATATAAAATATATATTTAATAAATTTAATTGTCTAATATTAATTAATTTAATTTATTATGATAAAATGTATTTGTGTCGATAAAAATAGTTCTTTATAAAAACATTTCATAAATATTTAGTTAGTTCTTATATTAATTTCTTATTAATTTGTAACCAATGAATTCAATAAAATATTTTCACAATTCAGCAAATAATATTCATAACCACCATGTTATCAGCTAAGTTATATCTTATTATATTAAATAATAATATTTTAATAATATATTTTTCTTCGATAAATCTATGTCTTGATTATAACACAAGCTATCAAAAAAATCTGTCTTGGGTATAACACAAGATAAATTACTGTCTTGTGTATTAATATCTATAGAATATATTAATTTTACTTTAAAATAAAAATATTTTAAGTTTTTCAGTTGCTACATTCTCTCCACCTTAATTAAATTACTTCCTCACAATTTGAAGTTTATATTAGAAATAAAGAGTTTAATATTTGGAAATAAAATTGATGAACAACCCACATCATTAATATTGATAAATGATGTAACGACCAGAACATTTGAATAATATTTTTTCCCAAAATTTGTGTGTTATTTCATTTTTTAAGTGATACCTTTGGGTTTGGACTGTTATATGATTGTTGGTCTATATGAACATTGGAAATAAACTCTTAACGTTACACTTACTATTTATAAATAAAAATTATCATTGTTAATTAATACAGAAAGAAGATTCGATGGCCTTATTTAGTAGACTCGATTCGTATAAAGCTCATCTGTCAGAGGTTGGAAAGGAGGTAGCATCTCTGGGATTTTCTCTAGAACAATCCCAAATTGAGTTTCAACATGTGAATCTTGAATGAAATCACCTAAGGGAGAAGTTCAAGCTGATAGAAATCACCACTCAGGAAATGTTTTCTGAGCCAACCCAAGATTCTATCACCATATCACACCTTACACTTAGGTCCTATACAGATGTTATAAGGGGATATGTAATGGGGCCTTAGATACTTTTTGTAATCATTTGGTTCCAATAAAATTGTTATTTCTTCTAATGTTAAATTTGTGAATTTGAAATGTCCAGATGAAGTTCCATATTATTGATGAATTTTGGAAAAAGGGGTAATTTAAAATATTTTTCTATACTTTAAATAATTAATAATGTGAAATGATTTTCAGAAAAAATGCCTTTTACAGTTGTGATCTGTAAGAAATTTAGAATCTAGTAAGATCAACATGATTATTAGTGAATAGTAAAGTATGAATAGTAACGTACACAAATGAATAGTAATGAATAGTAATAAATAATAAATTAGAAAAAAATTTAAACTTCACCCATGAATGTATAAATATAATTTAGAGATCTTAAAAGCTAAAAAAACGATCTTAGTATCAGTTTTGATAGTTTTTATGTCATAAATACTTTATTTAAAATTGTATAATTAATTTAATATATTAAAATGAAAATTTATGTTCATAAAATGTAATAATAAATTTCTAATTTGTTGTCTTATGGTTATATGATAATTTTATGGAACCTTGATTACGTTATCAAGGTGTTACAAAACAAATTATACTTTTAGAGTTGTTTTTTTGAATAAATAATGGTTTTATTTAAGAAATAAATTACAAACAATTAGAAAATTATTTTCCTAAAATGTATTTCATCTTTTAATTAAGATCATTGATATTAGGTAAGGGTAAATTTTTGGGATTTTTCTGAAATAGTTGAATTTTTGGTGTATAGTAAAAATACAGTTTTGCGTTTCGGGAGTTTAATGACATCATGAATGATGTAATCATGATGTAATATTTCTGGTTTACTTTTGAATAGTAATATATTATATGAGGTGTTCCATGTGCCTAATACCATGGGAAATTACCCTGGGCATGCCCATGGTATTGCAAATACCACCGATGAGGTGACCCTTGGAAATTAATTAAATATTCCCTTAATTTTTCAATAAATACCAAGCTACTCCTTAATTAATTTCATTCCAAAATCCTGATCAACGAATATCTGGTCTTTTTACCTCCCAATGAGTCCTCCCAAGGTACCCTCAAGCCCCAAAGGTCCCAACATTTGAGCTTTCGAAGTCACTCTTCATGGTAAGGGAACCGTCCCCCCCCCCTTTTAAGTCATCATTTCCTTTATGTTATATCTTCTAGTTTCCATCTTAATATGGCGGGTATGTTTTTATATATCTTCATTACTTTCCATTTCATGTAAAATTAATGAGAGACCCTTTCCTCTCTCATCAACTAATTTTCTGAATTTTTAATTGACGCTGTGAGGCTGCCGAATTTTTGTAAAAGAAATTGCATCTTCTCTTTTCTTTCGAGTTTCATTTTCAAATGGTATTTTATTCAAATATCAATGACATGATATTTTTTATTTTTTATTCTGTACCCATACTTTATTATGAGTTTTTTTATAATTCATTGACTCTTTCCCCCCATTTTTCAACATTTTCTAAAACCATGTTATATAGCCGGTGTGCTGTAGAATTTTCATCTCAAAACATCTCTATCTCTTTCTCCAAAATTTTATTATTTTATTTATCTAAATAATCAAATATATTTTCATTTCTAGGTGTATTAATCAAAAAATAAAATTTATCTATTTGATTTGTAAATTGACATACATATAACCCTCACTCCCTTTCCATGGGTTATAAATGACACAATGATCTTTTTTTAAGTACTTTAAAAATGTCAGGATTTTGAAGTGAAACCCATTTATTATACTCTCCATGGGTTATTTATGAAATTTATTATTATGATCTAGGTGTATCACATGAAAATAATAACATATTAAAGGTTCACCCTGATAGCACTCCAATGAATTGGGTAAAGAATTAATCTCTAGAGATGATGAATTTCATGATACCTTAGTGAATAAACTTGGTAATTTTTTATGACACCTTGGGGATGAGCCATGGTGATATGTTCATGAATGTCTAAATAAAATTTCATATACACATATTCAACTAATGATTCATGATATTTTTATTAGGATATTACTAATTTTCCATTTCTCATATCTTCATATTTTTCATCAAGTTCTTATTGATATCACAAGTAAATTGACTCACTTGTTTACCCTTACTAGGCCTTCTCCTCACCCTTTCATTTGATCTATGTCTCCAGGTTATGAGATGTAGTAATTGTACATAGAATTAAATTTTCACAAAACTTTTCAAGGGGAATTAAATGAGTGTTTAATGTTTTTATGTTTTATGTTCCTGATTACCAATACGCTAGACTTTAAAGATCCTTTATTGGTAAAATGTAATGAAAAGTTATATAATAAAAAGGTGGGATTCCATAGTTGATATCAAAGGATAGTTTAGTTATTTATGGAAATAAGGATGTGAAAACATTAGGAAGAACCCTATAAAGAATTTTAATTATAGGAAAAATTCCTGGTATTTTGGTGAGTATTGAGTATGTGGTTTATCAATGTAATGACCTGAACTTTTGAATAATATTTGTTTCCTAATTTTTTGTGTTTCTTAATACTAAACAAAAATATATTCTTAAATTAATGAAGTGATTATAATTAAAATGATGCCGTTGAGTTTCGACTTCTATATGACCGTTGGTCAATATGACCATTGGAATCTAAACTCTTAATGTTACGATTATTGTTTTTAAATACAAGTGATCTTCGTTAATTAATATAGAAAGAAGATTCAATGGCCTCATCAAATAGAATCAGTCAATATGAAGCCCATCTTTCCAAGCATGGGAAGGAGGTTTAATATCTGGGCTTTTCTTTGGACCAAGCCCAAGTTGAACTACAACATGTTAAACTTGAATGGAATCACCTAAGGGAGAAGTCCAAGTTAATAGAAATCACCACTCGGGCAATGTTGTCCGAGTCACCCCATTATTCTATCACTATAGCACACCTTAGACTTAGGTCCCATGATAGGGTTATAAGTGTCTATATAATGAGGCCTTAGTTACTTTTTGTTATCCCTTGGTATAAATAAAATTTTTATTTCTTCTGATGATAAAATTTGGGATTTTCAAATTTATGGATAAATTTAGGATGAATTTATAGTTCCATATAATTGTTGAATTTTGGAGAAAGAGGTATTTTAAAAATATTTGTATTCTTTAAATAATTAATAATGTGAATGTAATTTCAAAAAATAGTATTTTATAGTTGTGTTCAGTAAAAAATTTAGGGTCTAATAATATCAACTTAATTATTTTGTGAATAGGAAAGTATGAATAGTAAAATACTCTAAGAATATTAATGATTAGTAATGATTAGTAAATCAGCCAAAAAAATAGAATGTTCACCCATGAATGTATAAATACATTTTATAAATCTGATAAGTGTAAAAATAATCATGATATAAGTTTTTGTGTTTTTGTATGTCATAAATATTTTATTTACAATATTATAATTTATTTAATAATTTAAAATTGAAATTTATTTTCCAAAAATGTAATCATATTTTTTTAATTTATTGTCTTATGCTTATATGATAATTTAGTGGGACCTTGATTAGTTTCTTAAGGTGTTACATAAGGGGTTATAGTTTTAAAGTTGTATTTTTGGAGTGAATAATGATTTTACTAAAAAATAAAATTTAAAATCTAAGGAAATTATTTTCATAAAATGGAGTTAATTTTTTATTATATATCACCGATATTAGGTTATGGTGATTTTTTGGGATTTTTCTAAAATAGTTGAATTTTTTGGTGAATAGTAAAAATACAGTTTCGAGATTCGAGTGTTTAATGAAATCATTAATGATGTAATAATGATTTAATAATTCTGGTAGATATATGAATAGTAAGATATTATATGAGGTGTCCCAAGTGGCCAATACCATTGGGAAATACCATGGTAAAGCCCATGGTTTTCCAAATACCACCGATGAGGTGTCCCTTGGAAATTGATAATTTATTCTCTCACTTTTCCTATAAATACCAAGTTACTCCCTCATTTATTTCATTCACCAATCCTCCTCAACATAGGTCTGGTCTCTTTACCTCCCAAGGAGTCCTCCTGACGTGTCTTCATTCCTCCCAAGGTCCCGAACATGATGCTTTCTAAGTTACTCTTCAAGGTGAGGGAACTGGTCACCCACCTCCTTTAAGTGACGACTTCCTTTATGTTATGTCATATAGTTTCCATATTCTTATGTGGGGGTATGTTATTATATATACTTATTACTATGAATTTTAGTTCCAAATGATGAGAGACACTTTATTCTATCATAAATTTAATTTCTGAATTTTTAAGTGACGTCGTGAGGCTACCGAATTTTCGTAAAAGAAATTGAATCTTCTCTTTTCCTTCGAGTTTCATTTTCATATGGTATTTACTTCAAATATCCATACGGAGATATTATTTCTTTTAATTATGTACCCATAATATATTATGAGTTATTTATGAGTGGGTTACTCTTGTCCCCTGTCTTTTTAATGTTTTCTAAAACCATGTTATATAGCCATTATGCTGCCGAAATTTCATCGAAAAATTTCTCTCTCTTTCATTCAAGAAATTGTCTTTTTCTATTTATGTGAATACCCAGAACTGTTTGGTTTCTTTTTATGTTCATAAATATACAAAAAAGAGATATATTTGATTCTATAATTGATATACATTTAACCATCACTCCCTTTCCATGGGTTATAAATGACACAAGGATCATGTTTTTAAGTACTTTTAAAACGTAACGATTTTCAAGTGAAACCAATTTCTTTTACTCTATATGTGTTATTTCAAAAATGTATGATTACGATATATGTGACTCACATGAAAATAAATACATATTAAGGGTGTACCCTGATATCACTCCAGTGCATTGGGTAAATAATTTAATCTCTAGAGATGACAAGTTTCATAATACCTTGGTGAATAACCTTGGTAATTTCTATGACACCTTGGGATAAACCTTGGTGATATATTCATGAATGTCTAAATTAAATGTTGTATCCAAAAATTAAATTTATGACTCATGTTATTTTTATTATTATATGCCTCTCTTTTCCTTTCCTCATGTCTTATGGTTTTCATCAAGTTCTTATTGATATCCTAAGTAAACTGATTCCTTTTCTTTCCTTACTGGGCCTTCAGCTCACCCTTTCCTTTAATGTATGTCTACAAGTTATGAGATGTAATAATTTTACTTAGGATAAACTTATGATGAGGCCTTAAAAGTGGATTATAAGAATTTTTTATGTTGTTTTCATGTTTTATTGTTCTGGATTTCCAAGACAGTATACTTTAATGATCCTTTGTTTGTAAAATGTAGAAAGGTTATGAAATAAAAAGGTATGATGTTATAGTTGGTATCAATGTATTATTTAGTTATTTATATAAATTAGTCTATGAAAAATTTAGGAATAACCCTATAGGAAAATTTAAATATAGAAAAACTTCCAGGTATTCTATTGAGTATTTAATAAGTGGTTTATCAATCAAATACATCCCTGTCTGGATATGGGCAGGTAGAGGCGGCTCTAGCATAGATGTACATAGGGGTAAAACAAAAAAAAATCTTTGAGCTAGAATCGAATGGGAACTGGTGCACGACAACGAGCCTTGATTCAATCTTGGTTACGACACTCCCAAAGGATATATTTTCTTAATAACATGCTTTTTATGAATCATTATGAATGAATTATAGAGAAATGTTATTGTCTAAGCATGAAGTTTTAAGACATAAAATCCTTTGTAGTTAAAAGATTCGTAAATGAAACAAGTTTCTCACTAAGGTTTTCTTCTATTAAAAAATGGTGGGGAAAATTAGGAACCATGAAAATGGTGACCACACTTGACCATGCACTGATGACCCTCTGATAGAATCCAGAATGGAAACATTCATGCAAATTATGAAACAACTGACTCTTGTTATTGGAAATAACATGAATCAAGATGAGAGAATGATATCACTAGGAAGGTAAAAACATTCTATTGAATCCTTTATGCGTCAATGACCACCATCCTTCAGTGGATAGACCGACCCATTGGTAGATGAATTGTGTATCAGCCCTATAGAGAAGATCTTTTCTGTGCTTCATTATTCAGATCAAGAGAACGTCACCCTGGATGTCTATTTCATAGAAGGAGAAGATAATCAGAGGTGGGAACTAATTAAAAACATAAGGAAAAGAGTGGTGGTTGAATATATGTAGTGGAAAGAGTTCAGGTGGATCTTCTTCAGTAATTAGTTCCTTCATTCCATGAGAACAACAATGGAGAAGGAGTTTCTCGAGCTGAAGAAGAAGGAGATTGAATTTTTGGGAATCTGTAAGAATAACTTCACAAGGATTTCACATTAAACCTATATCTTTGTTATTGATCTAAATGAGATGGTTGATAGATTCTACAGTGGACTGAGTCCCCATCTGCGGAAGAATCTAGCTAACTGAGACTATGATAACTATGAAGAGATCGTGCAGAGTGAGATGAAAGTCAACCTGGAGTTTGGTGAGACATAGTGGTCTCATAAATCTAATGACAAGAAGAGATCAATAAATCCCACCATAGGGAGGGCCTTTGATTAGGGAAGATGAGGAAAGCAAGTGCAACGTCCCACATGTAATAAATGTGGAAAGAACCATTCGAGGATATTCCTTCTCGGGAGTGGTAAATACTATAAGTGTGGAAGAGATGGCCATATTACGAGGAATTTTCATTGTGAGGTGAATCCTTAGCTTCCAAACACTAATGACAAGGGGAAGATAGTGGAGGCCCTACTTGATGTCCAGTGCATTTAGTGTGGACAACTTGGGAACTATTCTAATCACTATCCAAATCTGAGGGCAGTAGAGGGTAACCAACATCCGCCTCAAAAAAGGCCAAGAAATCACGGTCATGCTTTTACTATCACGATAGATGAAGTTAAAGCTCTGAATTATGTGGTATCACATACTCTTATTGTCCTCTCAAAGCTAGAAAGTACATTGTTTGATTCTAGTTCTACGTATTCCTTTATTTCCTCCATAATTGCAATGAATTTAGAATCAACCCCCGATTTGCTAAAAGTAGAGTTATTATTCATGACTACTGGTGGGATTATCCAAGAATAGTCAGTGTTGAGAAACTCTAGTATTTAATTTAGTGAGCACAATATTATCTCAAATCTAGTAGTCATTCTCAGGATGGAATTAGAAATTATACTAGGGATGGACTGGCTCTCAAAGTATAATTCTAAGATCAAATGCAGAAGAAAGGAAATCTCAGTGGTATTGAATGGAAACCTAAAATTATCTTACAAGGAGAGATATCTCAACCTGTTCATTGTCTAAAACAACCCCCTATATCCTTGTTTATGAAGTCGATTAGTGAAGAAGAAGAAAGAGATGAGAGTTTAAGGATATAAAATGTCTCCATTCTCTAGGAATACGTTGACGTATTTCCTGAGGAGTTACCTGGACCTCCCCCCAAAAGAGAGGTAGAGTTCTCCACTAAACTCATACCTGGATATCATTTGATATCAATGAACCCCTATATAATGGAAAATGTGGAGCTAGAGAAATTAAAAAAACAAATCCAAGAACTTTTAGATAAGGGTTTTATCCAAACGAGTGTGTCTCGTTGGGGATCACCAATTATCTTTTTTAATAAGAAGGATAGATTGATGTGGCTATGTATTGATTATAGAGAACTGAATGGGATCACAATGAAGAAAAAATACCCTCTTCCAAGAATTGATGAATTATTTGACCAACTTTGTGGGGATCAATTCATCTCTAAGGATGATCTTCGATCTGGTTATCATCAATTGTGGGTGAAGAAAGATGATATTCTAAAAACTACCTTCTGATCAAGGTATGGGCATTATGAGTTTATTGTTATGCCATTCAGACAGACTAATTCACCTACTATTTTTATGGATTTGATGAATACAGTTTTTAAGGAGTACCTTGATAACTTTTTGGTAGTTTTTATTGATGATATTCATATATATTCCAAAATATGTGAGGAGCATGAGGATCATCTAAGGGATATTTTTCAAACTCTATGGAAGGAGAGGATTTTTGGGATGTTCTGAAAATGAAAATTCTGGTTACAACAAGTTTCCTTCTTGGGGAACCTTGTATCCAATGAAGGAATCACAATTGACCCTGAAAAGACAAAAGTTATAGAGGAGCGGCCTCAGCTTACAATAATAACTGAGATTCATAGTTTCTTTGGATTAGCGGGATATTATAAGAGGTTTGTGAAAAAAATTTCATGATTTTCTAATCCAATAACCAAGTTAACTCGAAAAGGGGTCACGTTCATGTGGAAAAAGGAGTGTGAGGATTGTTTCCAAGAGCTGAAGAAGAGACTGGTTACTACATTTGTGTTAAGTCTTCCATCAAGTGGAGAAGGATTCGTTATTTTTAGCTATGCATCTCAAAAAGGGGTTGGGTGCATCCTCATTCAAAATGATAGTCATTTCTTATGCATCTCGATAGTTGAAGACTCCTGACAAGAACTATTTTACGCATGATCTGGAGGTATATGCAGCCATTTTTTCTATAAAGATATAAAGGAACTATATTTATGGGGAGAAATATGATATATACATAGACCATCAAAGTTCAAAGTATATTTTCACACAAAAGGAATTGAACATGAGACAAAAGAGATGGTTGGAACTTCTTAAAGACTATGATTGTTCAATTCATTATCATCCTGGAAGAGCAAATAAAGTTGTTGATGCATTAAGTAGGAAAGACCTAGTTTTTCATTCCATGATGAGGATTCAAAGAGAACCTTTGATCAATTACCTAGTAAGGCTGGACATGTGAATTATAAGGGAAGGGACATCATCAAATCTAACCCAAAATGATTTCTCAACCATCATTACTGGAGAAGATCAAGAAATCTCATAAAGAACATCCTTTGTTATAGAATAATTTTGAGGCTATAAAGGATAAGATGTTTTCTGATTTTAATATTGATCAAGAAGGTATACTGAAATTTCATACAAGGAAATGGGTTCCATCTATTCTGGAAATAAAGAAGGAGCTGATGGGTGAAGCTCATAGCTCTACTTTCACTATACATCCAGGAAGCAATAAAATGTATATAGATATTTGTGATCAGTTTTGGTGGGATAATATGAAATGGGAGATTGCTGACTACACTTCAAGGTGCATGGTATGTCAGCATGTGAAGGAAAAGCGACAACTTCCTAAAGGGGTATTGCAACCACTACCCATACAATCATGGAAGTGGGACAATATCACAATGGACTTCATCACTTGTTTCCAAAGATCTTACAATGGAAATAATGTGATATGGGTTATTGTGGACTATCTCACCAAGACTACCCATTTTATCTCGATTAGGGAAGATTTCTCTCTTGATCAAAAAACCAGGATTTACATGATAGAAGTGGTAAGGCTGTATGGGGTTCCACTTTCTATCATATATAATCGTGATGCAAGGTTCACATAAAAATTCTAGAGTAGTCATCAACATGCTCTGAGCACTAAATTGAATTTCAGTATGGCCTATCACCCTAAAACTGAGGGACAATATGAAAGGACTATTCAAAAACTCACAGACATGATGAGAACATGCTCAATTGAATTTAAAGGTGGATGGGATCAAAATGTCCCTTTAGTTGAGTTATCTTACAAAAATAGCTTCCACTCGAGCATTCAAATGGTACCCTATGAAGCTCTGTATGAGAAGCGATGAAGAACCCCTTCTTATTGGGATTAAGTTGGTGAGAGAATTTGTTTTGGCCTGATCTTGTGCAAGAGATGTCAGAAAAAGTCCATGTCATCCAACAACACATTAAGGATTCTTAGAGTCGGCAAAAGAGCTATGTCGACAACTATCTAAGGGACTTGGATTTTGATGTTTGTGAAAATAGGTCTTTCTTTAAATTTCACATTGGAAGATTTTCATGAGGTTTGGGAAGAAATGGAAGCTCAACCCTAGGAATATTGGCCCCTATGAAATTTTTGATTGCGTAGGAGTAGTGGCCTATTGACTTTATCTTCTTCCAAATCTAGAACAAGTTCGTGATGTATTTAACGTATCCCTCTTGAAGAAGTACATACCTAACCCTTCACATGTAATAATCCTAGAGGTGGTATAACTAGAACATGGCCATTCTTATGAGGAGAAGCTGGTAGAGATCTTTGATTGTAGAGACAAGGTTCTACGCATCAAGACAACCCACCTTGTCAAGGTTTTGTGGAGGAACCACAAATGCAAATAAGCCACATGGGAACCAGAGGAGTCTATTAGGAATAAGTACCCACAACCTTTTTCTTATGAGGGTATGAGTTGAAATTTCAGGGATGAAATTTCTTAATGGGGGAAGATTGTAATGACCCAAAAATTTCAATAATATTTGTTTCCTAATTTTTTTTGTCTTTGTTATTTAATACTCAACAAAACTATATCTTTAAAGTAATTAAGTTGTTGACCTCACCTGTTTTGATAATCCCAATTATGCTTTCATATACTTTGATAATCTTGATCTAATGTTTTTCTATATAGTAATTCGTTCAATATGTCCTCAAGATGATAATAATATTAAAATTATCCCTGAGATAGTTTAATCTTTGTTTATCCATGTTTATATATGTTCTGAAGTAATTATAACCCATTCGGATATGTTGTTTATGAAACATATAAGTATAAATTTACTGGTCTTCTTGTTAGCTAGAGCTACCGGCACTCAGACTATCGATAGACTTAGTCTACTGATAGAAAGATTCACTGATACACTAAGGTCACTAATATGTACAGAGCTACCGACAGACATATCAGAGCTACCGATATGAGAAAGTCTACAGATAGAACCAGTCTACTGAGCTACCGATACAGAACAGACTAAATCTACCGATAGACAGAAGTCTACCGATAGAGCCTGTTCACAAACAGTTACTGATACAAGTATATTTACTGATATATCAAGCTACCGATAGAAGTCTTCTAATAGTGTAAGTCTACCGATAGACTACTGATGCAACGAGCTACCTATGGAGAGACAGCTACCGATAAAAAGAGCTACCGATAGAACTAAAGTCACCGGTATACGAGCTACCGATGCAAGTTCAACAGAGCTGCCGATGCAAGTTCAAAAGAGCTACCGATTGAAGGTTGTGTGACACAAAGACCACCATGCACGTCTACCAATAGAACACTACTAATGCTTGACCAACCAGTCAAACCCTATATTTTCAATACTATTTATTTGTTTAGCTAATGGTTACATTTGATTATTTTAATACAGTGAATGTTATTTAATGATTTCTGTTGCATGTCAGGGAACTGTACCTAGTACCCATGCAAAAGGTGATTATTCTTTTCTACCGAAGCTAAAAGCTATAAAGGGATGGAAAAGAACACTGGAACATATAGACAAAAATATATAGATGCATATGACACTACTTGAAAGAAAAAAGAAGATACACGAAGGGTGAAAGAGAAAAGAGCTGAACAAGCATTCACATGTGGAGCATTTTTATCTAGTCTACATCCATAATCCAAGAATCTTGGACATACACAAACAAACTTATTATAGAGGAGAACACAAGCTTAATATTGAGTGAAGAACTACAACAAGCATTTCATGCACTCAGGCTGCTAAGCTGGACCAAGAATCAAAAAAGAAAACGACACTCTGTTTTCTAAGAAAAACCAGAGAAGGACTCAGAAGCTTTTCGGATAAACCAAACGAGTCCAGAGTTGCACTGCTAATCACTAAATCATTTCTAAACTCAATAATACTTCTCTTTAATGATACTTTCTTTACATTTTGAGTAGTGTGTGTATCATGTTTATTTTACACACACACTGTCTCCTATGCCAAACTGGAGGATTATTAAATTCTCACTCAAACTCCATAACTCTTTTGTTTCCCACTGTGGATGGTGGTAGAGGTCGAGTAAGACCTGAACAGCCTGTGAGCTGTTGTTTGTTTTTTCCACGAAGAACTGTGGTAGAGGTCTTTGTACCTGGACAGTAGTGTACTGTTGTTTACCCATGATCAAGGGTGTGGATCAATTTATATAAATTGTTGAGAGGACTAAGTCTCGGCGTGAGACTGAACCTCTTGGTTAACTTTGCTGTGCTTTTATTTTAAGTCTATAAATATTACATATATATTTTACATATTCCACTACTATTACATTGAAATATAAAACTATTTTAAAGCTACTTTGATAGTTAAATTATCAAGTGTTTGTACTTATTTTAAACCAGTAAGTTAGTTTCAAAAGTTAATTTAATATTCAAATTATGTTTACTGAGACCTAATCAATCTTTGAGAAACTAATTGAACCTTTACACTCTATATAGATTCACTATAGTTTAACATTGTTTTTAAATTGGGATATTTTAAGAGAACTAATTTTAACAGAAATTTTAATTGGAACTCAATTCACCCCCCCTCTGGAGTAACCACTCCGACCAACAGAAGTGATTATAATTAAAATGATACTATTGTGTTTTGACTGTTATATGATCATTGGTCAATATGATCATTAAAACTAAACTCATAATGTTACGATTATTTTTTTTAAATAAAAGTGATCGTGGTTAATTAATAGAGAAAGAAGAGTCGATGTCCTCATCCAATAGACTCTGGCCGTATGAAGCCTATCTATCAGAGCATGGGAAGGAGGTTTCATCTTTGAGATTTTATTTGGACCAAGACCAAGCTGAACTACAATATGTGAAGCTTGAATGAAATCACCTAAGGGAGAATGTCAGGTTGATGGAAATCACCACTCCGGCAATGTTGTCTAAGCCGCCACAAGATTCTACCACCATACCACACCATACACTTAGGTCCTATACATGGGTTATAAGTGGATATGTAATGAGGACTTAGTTACTTTTTTTAATCCCTTGGTATAAATAAAATTTTTATTTCTTATTATGATAAATTTTTTGATTTTCAAATATCCAGATAAATATAGGATGAATTCATAGTTCAATATTATTTTTTGAATTTTGGAAAAAGAACTATTTAAAAAAATTATTCTATTAATAATTAATAATGGGAATTTATTTTCAAAAAATGGTCTTCAACTGTTGTGTTCAACATGAAATTTAGGGTCTAATAAGATCAACTTAATTTTTTTGTGAATTGTAAAATATGAAAAGTAACATATCCATATGAATAGTAATGTATTGTAATGATTAGTAAATTGGAAAGAAAAAATTGAAACTTCACCCATGAATGTATAAATATATTTTAGACATCTTAAAAGTGAAAAAATGATCATGGTATAAGTTTTGGTATTTTTATAGGTTATATATATTTTATTTAAAATTATATAATTATTTTAATAATTTAAAATTGAAATGTATTTTTATAAAACTGAATCATATATTGTTAATATATTGTCTTATGGTTATACGATAATTTTACGGGACCTTTATTATTTTATTAAGGGGTTATAGAAGGAGTTATAGTTTTAAAGTTTTATTTTTGCTGTAAATAATGATTTTATTTAAAAATAAATTAATAATATTTTAAAAATTATTTTCATATAATGGTGTTCATTTTTTATTTTATAGCATCGGTATTAGATTAGGGTGATTTTTTGGGATTTTTCTAAAATAGTTGAATTTTCTGTGAATTGTAAAAATACGTTATGAAGTTTTGGGTGTTTAATGACATAACTAATGATATAATAATCATGTAAACATTTTGGTAGACTTATTATAGTTTGATAATCTATAGGGTGTCCCAAGTGACTGATACCATGGGCAAGCCCATGGTTTTTCAAATACCACTGATGAGGTGTCCCTTGGAAATTAATAATTTATTCTCTCACTTGTCCTATAAATACCAATCCACTCCCTATTACATTTCATTACTAAATCCTCCTCAGTGAAGATATGGTCTACTTACCTCTCAAGGAGTCCTCCCAAGGTGTCCACAATCCTCCCAAGGTCCCAAAAATCATGCTTTTGAAGTTACTCTTCAATGTAATGGAATCGTTTACCCTCCTCTTTTAAGTCACGTCTTCTTTTATGTTATCTCTTCGAGTTTCCATCTTCTTATGTGGGGGTATGTTCTTATATAATCTTATTACTGTACATTTCATGTCCAAATGATGAGAGACAATTCCTTCTCTCATCAATTAAATTTCTGAATTTTTAAAGGACGCCGTCAGGCTGCCGAATTTTTTAAAAGAAATCGAATCTTCTCTTTTCCTTTGAGTTTCATTTTCATATGGTATTTCATTCAAATATCCATAAAAAGATCTTATTTCTTTTAATTATGTACCCATACTATATTATGAGTTATTTATGAGTGGGTTACTCTTGTCCCCTCTCTTTTTAATTTTTTCTAAATCCATGTTATAAAGCCATTATGCTGCAGAAATTTCATCTCAAAATTTCTCTCTCTTTATCTCAATAAATTCTCTTATTTTATTTATTTGAATACCCAAACCTATTTTTTTTCTATATATGTTCATAAATATAAAAAAATGATATATTTTATTCTTTAATTTACATACATATAACCCTCAATCCCCTTCCATGTGTCATAAATGACATAATGATAATTTTTTAAGTACTTTTAAAACGTCATGCTTTTGAAGTGAAACCCATTTATTTTGCTATCTATAGGTTTTTTATAAAATGTATGAATATGATATATGTGGATCACATGATAATAAATACATATTAAGGTTGCAACCTGATATCACTCTAATGCATTAGGTAAAGAATTTAATCTCTAGAGATGACAATTTTCATGATAACTTTGTGAATAACCCTAGTAATTATTATGATACTGTTGGGCTGAACCTTGGTGATAAGTTAATGAATGTCTAAATTAAATGTTGTAGCCACATATTCAAGTTATCACTCATGTTATTTTTATTATTATATTCCTCTCTTTTTCATTTCTCATGTATTATGGTTTTCATCATGTTCTTATTGATATCACATGTAAACGGTTTCCTTTCTTTTCCTTAATGGGCCTTCAGCTCAACAATTCCTTTTATGTATGTCTCCAGGTTATTATATGAAGTAATTTTACTTAGGATGAACTTATTATGAAGCCTTAAAATTGTATAAGAAGACTGTTTTATGGTTTTTTCAAGTTTTATTGTTCCTGATTTCAAGACACTAGACTTCAAAGATCCTCTGTCTGTAAAATGTAATGAAAAGTTAGGTAATAAAAAAGGAGGGATGTTATAATCCAATAAATACATACATGTATGGATACGAGTAGGTATATGAGGATCTGGAAAAAATTTACCTACACATGAAAACTCTAATACAGAGTTTTGGGCTTGACCCCGGATATCTTGGTACATGAAAACTGGTCATGTTGCACTCTTGGTTACGACACTCCTGGGGGATATGTTTGATTAATCATAAAATTTTTATGATTCATTATAAAGGATTTATAGAGAAATGTAATGTTTTAAATCATGAAGTTCTAATACATAAAATCCTTTATAGTTAAAATATTCATAAATAAAATAATTTTATCACTATGATTTTATTATTTTAGAAATTGACGGACAATTGGAGGAACCGTGCAAATGGTTACCGCAATGGACCATGCACTGACGGACCTCTAATGGAATCCGGAATGGAATATTTCATGCGAATGATGCACTGACAGACCCTATTGTTCTTTCTATGAAAAGTATTCAAATAGATCCTTTTATAAATGACCTAGTGAAGATTTACATGGGAAATATAAGGGAAGTGACTTCATTAAACCTAATCCAAATGATTTTTCAACTGTCCTTACTAGAGAAGATCATGAAATCTCAAAAAAAAAAAGATCCATTATTACAGAAGAGTTTGGAGGAGGTGAAGGATTAAGAAGTTTCCCGCGTTCAATATTGATCAATAAAGTGTACTAAAATTTCATACAAGACTATGTGTTCCATCTATTCCAGAAATAAAGAAGGAAATGATGGATGAAGCTCATAGATCTACTTTCTATATACATCCAGGAAGCAAGAATATGTATAGAGGCCTTCGTTATAATTTTTAGTGGGATAATATGAATAGGGATATTTTTTATTACACTTCAAGGTGCTTGGTATGTCAGTAAGTGAAGGCGTAGTGACAACTTCTTAAAGGGGTATTACAACCACTACCCATACCAGCATGAAAGTGGGATAATTTCACCGTGGACTTCGTCATCGGTCTCCTTAGAACATCCAAAGGAAGCAATGCGATATGGGTTATTGTGGACCGTCTCACCAAGACTACCAATTTTATCTCCATTTGGGATGATTTTTATCTTGAACAACATTCCATGATTTACATGAAGGAAGTGGTACGGTTTCATGGATTTCAACTTTCTATCAATTCTGATCATTATCCAAGGTTCACATCTAAATTCTAGAGAAGTCTTCAACATGCTCTAAGCACTGAATTTAATTTTAGAATGACCTATCACCCCCTAACTGACGTCCAATTCTAAGACTCTAGGACATGATGAGAACATGTTCAATGGAATTTAAATGTGGATGGGATTAACATATCACTTTAGTGGAGTTCTATTACATCAATTTCTTCCACTCGAGCATTCAAATAGAACCATAAGAATCTCTATATGGTAAGTGATGTAGAACTCTTACTAGTTGGCATGGATCTGGATAGAGAAAGCTTCTAGGGCCTGATCTTGTGCAAAATATGACAGAAAAATTCCATGCCATCCAATAACACATTAAGGATGCTCAAAGTCAGAAAAAGAGATATGGCGACAACCGCCTAAGGGATGTGAATTTTGATGTAGGTGATGATGTATTTATTTGAATTTCACCTTATAAGAAAGTCACGAGGTTTGGGAATAAAGGTAATCTCATCCCTAAGTACATTGGCCCCTATTAAATCCTTGATTGCATAGGAGCAGTGGCCTATCAGCTTGCACTTTTTCCAAATCATGCACAAGTTCATGATTCCTTCCACATATCCCTCTTGATAAAGTACATACTTGACCCTCCTCATGTAATAAATCTAGATGTGGCACAACTAGAACATGACCTCTCCTATGAGGAGCAGTCAGTGCAGATATTGGACCGTAGAGACAAGATTCTATACAACAAGACTACCCACCTTATTAAGGTATTGTGAGGGAAAAAAATGTGAATAATGCACATGGGAACTAGAGGAGTCTATAAGGAAGAATTACCCAAACCTTTTCTATTATTAGGGTATGAGTTAAAATTTTTGGGATGAAATTTTTTAAGGGTGGAAGAATGTAATGACCTGAAATTTTAAATAGTATTTGTTTCCAAAATTCTTGTGTTATTTAATTTTTAAAATGATACATTTGGGTTTCGACTGTTATATGACTGTTAGTCAATATAAATGTTAGAAATTAAACTCTAAACGTAACAATTATTTTTTTATAAATATAGGTGATCTCCGTTAATTAATACAGAAAGATTAGTCGATGGCCTCATCCAGTAGACTCGGGCCGTATGAAACTCCTCCATCATATGTTGGGAAGGAGGGAGCATCTCTGGGATTTGCTCTGGACCAAGCCCATGCTGATCTTCAACATGTGAAGCTTGAATGGATTACCTAAGGGAGAAGTTCAAAATGATAGAAATCACCACTCGAGCAATGTTTTATGATCCACCACATGATTCTTTCACCATAGCACACCTTACACTTAGGTCATATGTAGGTGTAATAATGGGATATGTAATGAGGCCTTAGATTTATTTTCTAATTCTTTTTTATAAATAAAATTGTTATTTCTTCTTATGTTAAATTTTTAAATTTAAAATGTCCTGATGAAGTTCCATATTATTGATGAATTTTGGGAAAAGGTGAAATTTAAAATATTTTTTTTATATTTTAAAAAAATATTGGGAAATGATTTTCAATGAATGGTATTCTATAGCAGTGATCAGTATGAAATTTAGAGTCTAATAAGATCAACTTTATTTTTAGTAAATAGTAATGTATGAAAAGTTACATATCCTTATGAATAATAATAAATAGTATATCAGGGAAAATAATAGAAACTTCACCCATGAATGTACAAATACAATTTAGACATCTTAAAATTGAAAAAAAACAATCATAGTATAAGTTTTGGTATTTTTTAATGTCATAAATATTTTATTTACAATTTATAATTAATTTTTCAATTTTAAATGAAAATTTATTTTCATAAAATGTAATCATAAATTTTTAATTTGTTGTCTTATGGTTATAATATAATTTTATGGGACCTTGATTACCTTTTCAAGGTGTTACAAAATAAGTTATAGTTTTTGAGTTGTTTTATTTGTATAAGTACAAGATTTTATTTTAAAATTAAATTACAAATATGAAAAAAAAATTATTTTCATAAATTGAAGTTCATTTTTGAATTTAGTACATCAATATTAGGTTAGGTTAAATTTTTGGGATTTTTCTGAAACAGTTGTATTTTCAGTGAATTGTTAAAATTCAGTTTTGAGTTTTGGGTGTTTAATGACATCATTAATGATGTAATCCTTCTGGTTGACTTTTTAATAGTAATATATGTTATTATTTATCCCAAGTGGCCAATACAATGGGAAAATACCATGGAAAATCCCATGGTTTTGCAAATACCACCGATGAGGTATCCCTTGGAAATTAATTAAATATTCCCTCACTTTTCATATAAATACCTAACCATTACCTCAGTCATTTCATTCCAAAATCCTCATCAACGAATCTCTGGTCTTTTTACCACTCAATTCGTCCTCCCAAAGTGCTATCAAGCCCCCAAGGTCACAACATTCGATCATTCTAAGTCACTCTTCAAGGTAAGGGAACCCTTCACCCCCCCTCTTTTAAGTCATGACTTCCTTTATGTTATGTCTTCATGTTTCCATATTGTTATGTTGGGGTATGTTCTTATATATCCTTATTACTATCCATTTCATGTCCAATTTATTAGATACCCTTTCCTCTCTCATCAACCTATTTTCTAAATTTTTAATCGGCGTCGTTAGGCTGCAGAATTTTCATAAAAGAAATTACATCTTCTCTTTTCTTTCGAGTTTCATTTTCATATGGTATTTACTTAAAATATCCATAACATTATATTAATTATTTTTATTTTATACCCATAATATATTTTTAGTTTTTTATGAGTGGGTGACTCTTTTCCCCTCTCTTTTCAATGTTTTCTAAAACCATGTTATATAGCTGTTATGCTTTAGAATTTTCATCTCAAAACCCCTCTCTCTCTTTCTCAAAAATTATCTTATCTAATATGTGGGAATAAACTAATATATTTTCATTTCCAGGGGTATTAATCAATAAATAAAATTTATCTATTTTAATCTGGAATTGACATACATATAACCCCCACTCCCTTTCCATGTTTTATAAATGACATAATTATCATGTTTTTAAGTACTTTAAAAACGTCACGATTTTGAATTGAAACCCATTTATATACTCTCTATGGGTTATTTATGAAATATATTATTATGAACTATGAAGATAACATGGAAATAAAGACATATTAAAGGTGTGCCCTCATAGTACTTCAATTCATTGGGTAAATAATTAATCTCTATAGATGAAAAGTTTCACGATAACTTGGTGAATAACCTTGGTAATTTCATTATGACACCTTGGGGATGAACCTTGGTGATATGTTCATGAAATTTTAAATGGAACTTTGTAGCCACATATTCATGTTATGATTCATGTTCTTTTAATTATGATATACCACTTTTTCCATTGGTCATGTATTCATATTTTTCATCATGTTCTTATTGATATCAATAGTAAACTAACTCCTTTGTCTACTCTTACATGGCATCATGCTCACCCTTTCCATTGATGTATGTCTCTCGGTTATGAGATGAAATAATTGTACATAGCATTAAATTTTCATGAAGCTTTTCAAGGGGATTTAAAAGAGTTTTTTTTTGTTTTTATGTTTTATGTTCTTGATTTCCAAGACACTAGACTTTAAAGATCATCTATTTGTTATATTTAACGAAAACTTATGTAATAAAAAGGTTGAATGCCATAACTAATATTCTAAATTATTAGGAAATTGAAATTTTATGGTCACAAAAAATAAGGATTTTGAATATGAAATCATTATTTTAAGCTAGAGATATGTATATGGAGGGAAAGTGTAAATATTTGTAAGGAGTGATTGATGTCATTAATCAAGGAAAAGTGAACGCTCTTTGAAAAATTGAGGGAATCAAATCCAAAATTATATGATGATTTAAAATATCATCAGTTCAATAAAAGATAAAAAATTTAAGATATGTTTTCTAGTGTTTGGGTAATCGTTCACTCTATAATAATTTATAGAAATATAATTACTTGATATTTTTCTATTAAAACATTTTTATACATTGGATGTTATTATAACTATTTGAATATCATTTCAAAGAAAAAATTTCATCATAGGGTGAAGTAATAAATTATCCTCCAAAACTATTTCATAAGATAAAATTAAACCATGTCATAAATAGTTAACTTTTCTAAAATGATCTTATAATTAATCTTTTCACAACAAGACACATATCTTATTTTTTTACCATCTAAACATGAGAATTACTTCATCATGTATTCAATTGAAAAATAAAACATTATTAAAGACATAAATCATTCCATATAAATAAAATAAAATATAGATTATTGGATATAATCCTTAGATCCAAAAATGTTTTAAACTCCATCAATGATGTCATAAACAACTTTTTCAAAAAACCAATAATCTGTTCCATGGTAGTCAGTACTATCTAATTAAATTAACCCAAATCAATTAAATTTTTATTATGAAATCATTATCTTAGTAGCAAGAACATATTAAGGGTTACCTCTACTCTATCCTTATGTATTAAAAAAACATAAATTGCTACTGTGTCACCATTCTTGGTACCACTCAATATAAATTCCCAAATCCTTAATGAAATAGTACTACATTACAACACTTTTATGTTCCATAATTATTATAACCAGTACATATTTTTAAAAGATCTCAAATTAATGAATTCTTGAATCCCAATATAAGGACATTAGTCTTTCCTATTCAACTTTGGTAGTAACATAACCTTGATTATGATCCATTAGAATATTTTTGGGTCACAATCCTTTGATGCCTGAGACATTAAATTGTATGGTGTACCATATCCTAGTAGTTGAATCATTATATATTAGAAACCTCTTTATTGTCCTTGTAATCTGAATGAGGGTGGAATTTCTCTCTACATGTGTAGAAAAATCCCATTCCATTTAAGAATGTACTAGGGTGACTATTTTCTCAATTATTTCATGTGGGAAAATACTTCTTTACCTTGTTCTATTTATTCATATTTTCCCTAGATATCCTCTTATTTTCATGCTTCCCTCAGATGCCATAACACATAGAGTACACTTTTGTCACCCTGTTATGACTTGATACCATGTACTCGTAAGATGAGAATTCTATGGAGATTATTTCCCTTCGAAAGATTGGATTAAGACCATGAAATATATGATCCTTCTTTATCTTAGGATCATTTTCATTTGTGAGGTTCACATTCCATATAGTATGCAGCATTTATTAACAATGGGATACACTAAAGTTTTTTATGAATCATAATTAATAATTTTGAAGTAGAAATAAAATTAACATAATTTGAGGATTTGTGCACCACTAATATCATAATCATAAACGTGGTATATTTGGGAAAATATATAGATTTAAATCCTTCATAATAGTTTATGATTAATGTATGAATCATCATAAGAATATATCCTTGCAGTGTCAAACTAGGTTTACACTAAGATCCATTATTGTGTACCATGTTACACCAAATCTGGGCCGACATACCATGTCAAAGTTATCACCCCCTAGGTACATCTATCCTAGATCCATGTCAACTTCTATTGTCTACAAATGGATTTATAACTTGGAAGACCCTCACAATCTCTACGTTATCAAAATATTATGATGTTATTCTATCCTTATCCTCAATGTCTATCTTAGGGTTATGTTCCCTAATCTATGTATTCTAAATCATGTTTCCAAGGATGCTAGTAAACATTCTCTCATACCAACTGTAATGACACTGACCCTAGTAACACAAATATGGTGCCTTACATTATTTCATTATCATAGATACATGTGTTGAATAAAAAATGGATGAGATGTTTAGAAATCTTGGAAGATAAATTATATATGTGAACCATACAATACAATTCAAAATATAAACTTAAACATAGATAATCCTTTTATAATTTCATTAATATTCAATATTAACTCTACATATCAATAATAACACACATATTAGAATCATGGGAAAATAAAGAATTAGATATGGGAGGCTTAGATGCTCAGTAAGGGTAAGCTTACATCAGAAGCTATGATGAGTAAAAATAACAGAAAACATTATGATAAGGTGTATAATTGAAATAGAGACAACATAAACACAATATCGATCATAATATGAAAAGAATAAATCAAATAATTCCACATAAACATTCCCATTGATATTATATTGTTCAAAGAATAAAATTTAATATTAATAACTAATCTCTTAATGTGGGAATTAATTATTCTAGCCATCATAAACATATCTTCAACGTTGAAACTAAGAAAAGATACATAAGTGGGTAAAACCCCAATCTAGTTTTTTCCATGAGACTACCGACGCATGAAGGAGCTATTGTGAGCCATTCCGGTCAGTTAATAAGTTCAATTAATTCTTTATATGAAAAGGGTGAATGATAACTAAAAAACAATTTTATTAAAACCAGCATACGAAATCTTATTAAATTAACATTAAATAATGAATGTTACCCAAATACCACATCAAAATTCAAAAATATCATAAACCCTTTAATAAAATCTTATATAGTTTATTAAAAGAAATAAATATTAATTAAGAATATAATCCGATAATTGAAATTGTTATAGATAAATATAATATAGTAAAATCATTTGATCTTTCTTGAGAGAAATACACCTTTTTATATTGAAATCATTTATTTAAAAGTCGTGTATTTATTATAAAAAAAAGTATAATTTTAAAAGAACATTTTAAACAATAAAATGAATCTTCAAAACATCAAAGGCATCATTATGGTGGTAAATCCACTCATTCCATATAATTTAAAAAACATGCAATCCATATTTTGTCTAAAAAGTCATAAAGTACTTCATTTGGAAAATAACAAAAGTATTCCTTTCAAATAATTTTATAAAAAATGATACAAGAGTTAAAAGAATTTAATAATTTGTATAATAATATTCAAAATAATTATTAATACGTATTTAGGACTCATGAGCATGGATGATAAATATACACTAATGGATGTTTAGGTATAACAATCCTAAATAGTAATGATATTGTGAAATCAACCCTTAACTTGTCACTTTTAGTAGATAGGGGTGTGGAATACTATTTTATAATGATCAATCAATTTTATTAAATTATATCTAGACTATTTACTTATTTTGATATCTTATACAATCATATTATACCATTTTGTTAATAAATTTTAATTATCACTATTATTTTAGGTTTTAGCAGATTTATTTTCTTATGTTTATTCTTTTATATAAATTTGGTTTCATATGAATAAGTTATATTTTCATAAAAAATAGAATAATATTATGTTCATAATTATTATATTCAATAATCATATTCATTTTTATAATCAATATTTAAGGGTTAACGTAGAGAATGAATCTCATCATTTCATGAAGGTGGTAGGCTGTACGTTGACACGAGAAACGATATCATCCCGTTAATGGTAATCTCGTAAGGTATTGGATTATATATTAATTATAAATAATCAATATCAGGTCATATCGATCATTTATATCCAGTATATTAATAATTATTCAAATCCAAATTAATTTTGATGAAAAACAAAATACAGCACAATATTGACACAGTAAGTTGTACGTACCCACAGATTATGATATTTTTTTGTATGATGGTTGTCCCACAATCATAATATAATATAATAACATATTTAATACTTGAGTAATTATTTTATAATTTTTACAACGAATAAAGAAGATTTAGAATAATAAATAATTATGAAAGAGTTAGTAAAGACAATTACCTATTCTTTAGTGAAGCACCTTTGGATATAGTCACGGAGACACTAGGGTTGGTATTTTGAGAAGACCAGAACCTCTATGATGTGTATAAAAATGTTTATAAGGGAAATGTGAGGGTTTTGGTGAATAAATAAGGCTCAATTTGGTGTTAGGAGGTGATAGAGAACAGTTCATTTATAAGAGATTGGGGGGGAACTCTTTCAATCCTTTAAATTTTTATATTAATATAAATTCATTTCTGATTTTAAATAGATGATCATTTTGAAAATAAAATTATTATGGGTCTAAAAACTCTCATAAAATTATTTTTTGAAATTTTTAGTTCACAATATGAACCATATCATTAGACTTTAACCCTTAGTTAAACTCTTTAACTCTTACCATGACATCTTGGCTTTTTTCACATTAGGATTAATATATTTAATATAAAATTAAAAACAAAACCGAAAGGGATTGGGGATAGAATATCTAACCACATTATAGTTATTTGGAATAATTTTTAATTTTTATAAAATTTATATCATTTAATAAAATATTATTTTTTTAATGTATAATTTATGTTAATTTTGATACAATTCTTTATTTGTCTTTTAAAAAATATTATAATAACATGATTACATAAAAAATAGTTAATATCAATAAAATTCGTGTATCTCATTAGTTATGTCAAATTATAGTTATTTTAATATTTTTAATGTCATATATTTTATATTTCCATTGATTAGAAAATTATTGCTCCTTCATATTTACATTGATTAAAAAATTACTACATCATTATTTTGAAAGCCCTTTATTAAATTATGTATTCTATAAAAATTATAAAAAATAATTATCCTGATGAATATAAATTTATTATAATTCAAATGACAATTTATTTCATATTTTATATTCTATATAACCGTTTAATAAAAATTTAACTGTTTTTAAAAACATTAGTATACCATTTTTAACTCATCTTTAAATAAAATATTATAAATTTCATATTCTTAAACAAGTGGCTTAAAAATATATTATTTTGACTAAAGATTGATTTTTCCCGAATCGCATTAATCCAATGAAATTAGGTCAAGTGTTTGTGAAACATTGTAATATTATAATATTATTTTAACCTTTAATTGCCCTATTTACAATTAATCATGGTAAATAAAATATTACTACATTTTAATATTCATATTACCAATAATAAAAGAAACATATATAAATAATATGGTCCCAAAGATTAAAAATATGTCAGAAAATTTTCAAAATTCAAAACATAGATGTTGTAGTAATTAATTTAAAATTAATATCGTTGATTGGGTGAGAAAACATGTTATTAAAGTATAAACATGTAAAAGATTGAAATGTTTTATATCAGAATTTAATGTAATATTTTTTTCAAATTACCTTAATTACACTAAATGAAAATAATTTATCTAGTAAAATTTTAAAATCATTTAATTATATAATTTAACACTATAATTTATTTTGGTAAAAAGTTTTGTTTTTAACTAAAATTTATCATTTTTCATTATTCATAAAAACATCAAAAATAGAATAATAAAACATATAATTTAATGATAGTAATTTTTTTTATTATTATTTAAAATAATAAGTTTAATTTTAAAATTATATTATAAAAAATTCTCAAAAATGTTATTTCAAAATGGTTCTCCATTAAAAGGTGGTAAAACTATTTTTATATGAAAATATAAGGTTTATGTGTTATATTGGGTTTTTTATTGTCCTATTACTATAAAATATATTAGATTAATATAAAAAATATTTCATTGAATATATAACATATTGATTTCTTTATATTCATTAATTTCAATATCTAATAGCAATTAATTTAATTTACTAGTTTAAAATGACATTATGGGCATAAAAATAGTTCATTATAAAAATATTTTCTATATTTTCCTATGTTTTTAAATAATATTCATATCCACTAACATGACTCCTAGGTAATATTTAATTATATTTGATTAAAATATTTTAATAATATATTTTTGTTTAGTAAAACTCGGTCTTATATATAAAGAAATCCATTGAAGAAAGTCTCTTTTCCATGTAACATAAGATACCTTAGTGTTACATGTGTAACAACCATTAGAATATATTAAATTTATTTATAAATAAGTTTATTGTAAATTCTTGGGGTGTTACAAAATTTTTTTAGGTATTACTGTGGAAATAGTAGTTTAATTTATTTTCTAATGAGGACCAGTAGAGACTTTTTTGACACAAAACAGTGTAATTGAGAGAAATATGATGCCAAATATGTCACTGATAAATATTTAAATTTTTTATTTTATTTCCTCATTTTAAAATTTTATGTTTTTTTGAATTTTGGATAATTTTTTACATTTTTGTATAGCTACCATCCTCAACTATAGTAGGTCCAAATGCGATATCGCCTATGTATTGGAGGGGTGTGTTAGATTAACACATCAAAACATGAGGAGGGTCACACCATGACGTCACCTATATTGTATGAAAATTTTACTATTGTTTGAATCACACCACGATTAGGGAATGATCTTTCAGTGACATGAACCATTCCATTGGGCTTTTTTTCAATTGAGATGTCCCATGTTGAGATAATGGGAGGATAGTCTTGATCAAAATATAGGAATGCATAGTTTAATTTCTATAAGATTCATCTTGTTGTGATTTTAAATTTGATGATGTGATCTGGTTTTTCCGTATTTTAGAAATGAAAAGTTATTATTGTTCCATTATGTAATTTTTATCAATTCACCATTCATTTATCCAATTCCATGTGTCCAATGGATCTAAAAAATGGATTGTTCCTCATCATTTATCCCTTGGTTATTTCTCTTGCTCATTGTGTGAACTCCTAAATGTGAACTAATATCTTCTCATAGATATCCCATATCTTATCCATCCCCTAATTTATGCATTCATTCCTCTCTGTTTTTTGAATTCTAACTATATAGGGTAGTTGATTGAATGGATATTATATTGACCATAACTTCTCTAAATGAAATTTATTTTTCAAAATGGAAAATTATCTTACTATGAAATGATGTTATATAAATCCAATGAACTAGTTTGTATATTATGGACCATTATATGGGATATAAAAATTTTAGAACCATTAATCATAAAACTATTCATAATATAGTTGTTGTACAGTCACCATTAATATTAGTATATTATGAGTTATTATAATTTTCATTTGACATAAAAAATGACTTCATGACATAACCAGTCAGATCATAATCAATAAATCACATTTATAAGAAATTAGAAATGAGATTGAATCACTATTTTTAATTAATAATTTTTTTAAGAATTCCTTAATATTTTAAATAATTTTTTATAACATATTTTGGTTATATAAAATTTACAAAACGTAAAAGTGAAAATAATTTTACGTATCGACTGTAATTTTATCATGCATCAAAAAATGTTACTGTCAAGAAAAAAACTATTTTGCAATAAATAATTAATTATTATTTAAATGAGTAAATTCAAATATTTATAGAATTAGTTTAATAAAATTATTATTTTTTCAATAAAAACATAAATATTATCCAACATTGAATTTTTAATATTTTTCTGAGGTAGTTGAATTTTGGGGTAAAACATAAATATTGTATAAGTATACAATATGTACTATGACATCTTAATGAACGAAAAGTGACGTAATATATGTCACAAATGTTATAAAGGACTAAATATACATTTAAAATTTAATATAATTATTTATATTATTTAATTAATTTTAAATAATATAAAATAATTCTTACAAATCATGTATTATATTTTAATGTTTCAGAATAAATTCTTTAAAAACATGTCTGACTTCCACGTCACCCAGGGACTTAATTTAATGTGTCGTGCTCAAATAGTTATAAAATAACTAAAACACTCCACAGTTTTAGAATCTATGGGAATAACAATCTAAGGGTTAGTTGTTTTGATGACATTGTGATATAGAGTCCAAAACCAAGGTTTAAAAATAATCAAAGTATTCTCTTCCCATTTTATATAAAATCCCACCCAAAATCCCATTACTATTAACTGAAAACACATAGTTTATTATATTTCTCTTCCATTCCAACTATAGAGTAATACCAAGGTTTATCTAAGATATTATGAAACCCCTACTAGTATATTAGAAGCACCCTCTTAAGGTAAGGGATCCTCTCCCTCTCTTTCATCAGGATCTTCTTTATGTAATGGACATTGATTTCAAATAGTTCGATATTGGATATACTTTAACATATATATATTACTATCCTTGTTATTTATGAACAACTATATACCACTTTCCCTATCATTCACCCCATCTATAATCAATTATGTGCACCTATATTACTACTGAAATTATCTTGCGATTTTCCATGCTAAACATTTGTCTAATGAATATCCTTCTCCATTTCCAATCAGTGGTATTCATCAACTTATAACATTACATAATTTATTGGTTACTTAAATATATTTAAAAACAATCAATTACTATGTTTTCAAAAAATATTAAATATATCCTTTTGTCCTATGATTTATGTGGCACTCTAATTCATGTATATGATATGAAAGTGAATGGTAGGCCTGAAATTATATGGCCCTCCAATTAATTAGGTAATGTTTTTATTCGATGATATTCTATGAATGGTTCATGGGAGGTTATAATAGGAACATTGTTTTAGGTTTTATTGGTGGTTTCCCTTATCATATTATTATCTATTCATGTTTTATATTTTTGTCACTTTCTCATATTTCCTTTACATAATCGTGAGGATTTCCTCACCCCTATTATGTTACCTTGATATCTGTCTTCTCTAACATGTATTATATTAAACTTTTCTTTGTTTATTCCCTTATTGGGGAATATATATCACCCCATTAATATGTACATCATAGGCCATACCAGGTAGTTTTAGAGTATCCAATGAAAATGAGGACATGTTTCAGAGTTTTTAAGTAACAATTTTGTAATGATTTTGAATTATGTTAGGGCATATAACAAATTCAATAAATTCACTAGGCCTCCTGATCATCATGGTTTAAATTATGTATGAAATTATTTAATTAATTATAAAATGTGTTTAATAAAATATGTGTTATCATAGATGATTTCAGATCAATATCTTGTTATTTTCTCTGATTTAGATTTGAAAACACGGGTGAAATCCTTAGAGATAAGTCAAATCATTGAAAAATATTGATAATTTTTTAAATTATGTCATGTTTATGAATTTAATAATTATAGAAATATTACCTCAACTAATTTATTCTATATTTTTATTATATGAGTGGAAGTATGAGAAACAAATAGAAGATCCAATGTTAGGGAAAATGTAATGGATTCCCTTATGATATTCTTATCCAGATTTGAGAAGGAATTTTGAACTTAATGAAAATAAATTTCTAGTTATGTCATTTTTTGGATTAAAAATTTGATTGGGAGGAACATGAAAATCATTGAAAAAATATAAATATTCAATTGAGACATTTATGCATAAAATTCCACTGACTTTGAGTGAATATTTTGATCCATTAATCCTGGAAAAATGGATTGACTCTATTAAAAAGACAATATCCATAATTCAATGCATTCATAAAGAATAGGTCAAACATGATATTTATCATATGGAGGGATAAAAAACTCACTGTTTGGATTTATTAAAAAATATTAATCCTAAGGAGGAATTCAATGTGATTGAGTGGAAGGAATTCTAGAAAATATTTTTCAAGAAATATTTTCCATGTACTCTCCAAATTAAACTGGAGAGGTATTTCTATACCCTTATGAATAAAAGGATAAAAAATCCATCAAGTCATATAATGTAAAATTCAATACACAAACATGATACAAAATTAGTTTTTAATTTCGAAAAAATCTTATTTTTATTGCTTATTTGGTGGGACTAAGGTGAATCTAAAATATTCATTGTCTTTATGAGACATTGATATGTATATGGAAACTGTCCAATTTTATCTGAAATCCAAAATGGATATTAGTGAATCCCAAGGTTTATACGAGGATACGAAGTAGAAAAGGGATTTTAATTTTGGATATATGACTGAGAAATATAATGAGGGTAACATATTGTATCTTTAAACTTGTAAAAATGGTAGGAATAAGCACCCTAGATATTGCTTTAATGGGATAATGAAACACTTTATGTACGGTAAAAAAGGACACCTTGTTGGGGATTTCTAAAGGGATAATCAATATATTATTACATAACAAAGATCTTATCTAGTCAAACCTCATACACTCAATAATTATTCAAATCCTTGGATAATGGGAACTATAAGAATCAATATCCCAAGACAATGGTTGTTGACTATAACTGATGATAACAACCACAGAGGTTTAGAGAGAAATTACCATATTATGCCATCACATCTACTGAGATTTATTTTCAAATTGAAGTGGTGAAATTTGTGGTTTATTTTCATTATAGTAAAATAAATTTACCTTTTTATTACATTCAAATTAATTCATTAATTTGATAAAGTTTAATAGAAAAATTCAAATAATACATCGAAGCATGAAAGTCGAGTTATTAATAGAGGTAAAAATGGGTCAATTGTTGCATCCCAAACATATAACCAATCCATTATCCAAATTTTTCGAATTAATAACACAAAAAATGTGATAATACCCCTTTTATAATTTTATTCTTTTATATAAATTTATTTACATTCCATATATAGATCCATCATAAATTGAAGAGAGAGGGAAATCACTCTTGATATCAAAAATCAACACTTGATTCGGTACAATTTCAAGAAGGTGGTTAAATATTCATTGGAAAAAAAATATATATAATGTATATTATTTACTTTATGAAAATAATATAGAGTAAAATCTATTGATCCCAAATAAATTATCATTCATTATGCTATATATATTTTAAAGGAATTCACTAATTTGTTTCCTGAAGAATTAGCTGGTCTTCCTCCAAGCTATGAGGCTCAATTATCAATTGAACTATTTCCAATGGATATTAGAAATTACAAGTCACCATAAGGAATGGAAGTTGTCAAAATTTATGATATGAAAAACAATTTAGATTATAATTTGGATCATGGTTTTTTATAACCAAGTGTTTCTCCATCCGATAAACAAGGCTTTTTTCATGATATATACTTGTAAATTAACATCTATATTGATTACTGAAAGATTAATAAGATCAAGATAAAGAAAGGGTATCATATTTCCTAGAATTATTACTTGTTTAATAACTATGTGGATAATGGTAAATTAATATGGTGGATATTTATTTGATATATTATCATGTACATATGGAGAATGAGTCCATCGAGAAGTTTACTTTTCAAAAAATGTATCAGTACTATGAGATTATAGTGAAGCAATTTGGATTCCCTAATGCTCATGATATATTCAGGAACATGATAAATATAGTTTCTAAGGATTACCTCATCATATTTCTCATATTCATAATAGTTTACATTCCTAGCTACTATAAAAATAATGAGGAACATGTGGAGCATTTAAATACTATACCAATGAAATTATAGATTGAAGAGTTAGATAAAAATTATTGTAAATGAGTCTCTTGGTTGGAATGAGTAAATTTATCAGGGATTATTTTCAATATAAAAGGGGCATATGCAGATCCATCAAAATACAGTAAATGAAATGGTTCCCTACACCAGCATATATAATATAAATATATAGTTTTGATGGATTTTCTAGGTATTATCATTGATTTGTGAGATACATGTAATGATTATAAAATTTAAAAAAAAAATAATTATAAGGGATTCATGTTTTCCAAGAATGGGGAATGTGAATAAACCATAAAAGATAATGAAATTGGCTAATAACTACACCTTCGATCACAATAAACATATGAGGGGAATGATTTGAGATCTAGAGCGATGCATCCAAAATGGTATTCAGTTTTGTACTCACGGAATATAATAATGTGATAATTTTTTCCTCCCATAAATAAATGATACATGATAATAACTAACCAATTCATGATATATAAATTATATCAATGATCTTTGTATTGATGATTTAAAGACATTATCTCTCTGGAGGAAAGTGTGGCAGATATACATTTCATAAAATCCTCATAATATATTTATAAAATTAATGTTAATATACACCAAATATAGTGGTTATAGATGATAATGTATTTTTATTTTCAAATCCATTACCATCCTAGGAAGGTATAGATATTAGAATATTCTCTATTTATAAGAGATGACACAAACCTATCCATGATGAGGTTTGAAAGAGACCCAATCATACTTGACATGAATATGATGAATAATGAAATCATAAAAAGATATTCATACTTCCTTCCCTTAATAAATACTCAACCATAAATTCATGAGAGGTTAATGCGGGCATGAAAATATGATGATTTTCTATAGAATAAGTTAAAAAAGACCCAAGAGTTCAACTTTTCTAAAGATTGAGTTATATGTTTTGGAACCCATATGTTCATCCCATAAAAATATCAACTGAAGAGTGACATTACGAATGATGTTCATAGGCCATCATTCCTTATTCATATAGGATGTACTAGGATTTATATATTGTTTAACAAAACCTTATGGTGGGTTAAAATTAATAGTGAGGTTGTGGGTTTTATATCTTAATGCTTTGTAGATGAATAATTAAAGGTGAAATTACATAAGTCTATTTGTATAATGAAACCATTTCCTATAATAATATGGAAATTGGATAACATAACCATTTATTTCATTGTATTCCTCCCCAAGACACCTTAAATAATATAATAAAATCTTGTTTTTATTTGATCACTATAAAATGTTGGAACGATTTATTTCAATTAGAAAATAATTCTCCAATGACCAATTATCTAAGATATATATAGAGTAAATGGTAAGATTTCATGGATTTATACTCTTAATTACATGTAATTGAGATGTTAGGTTTACCTAGAGGATTTGGAGAATCCTTTATCAAGCGTTGGATATATAATTGAGCTTCAACACAAGTTTCTCTCTTAGATTTATGGTTAGTTTGAAATAATCCTTAAATATCATAGGGATTTTCTAAGATATTGTTTAATGAAATTACATTTATTTGAGATAATATCCTTCCCATATTATAGTTACCATATAACAATAATATCCATTATATAATTGAAATGAAACCATATGAGTATATATATGTGAATTAGTGTCAAATATCAATATGATGGGATAAAGGTGGAGAATGAAAGTTGATGAGACCTGATCTTGTCCAACAGAATATTGGAAAGGATTCAACCGTTAGAGAAAACATGAAATCCACACAATGTAAATTGAAAAGATATATAGATTATTATTTAAAACTCATTGAGTTTGTGGTTATAGATAATGTATTCCATTATATATCCTTGAGGAAAATAGACATGAGATTTCAGAAGAGGGGAATGATTAGTCAAGGATACATCATCTCATTTAGGATCCATGATCATATCAAAGTGGTGGGAAATTTTCTAGAACTCCAACCTAACCTATCTCATGAACATGATGTGTTCCATGGATCCATATTGAAGATGTACATACTTGACTCATCACATTTACTAATTATATAGGTGGTACCATTATATAATTATCTATTATATGAGAAGTAGTGAGTGAAGGTATTCTATTTTAGAGATGTTGTTCTAAGAAATAAGAAAACTCACATGGTAAAAGTGTAATAGAAAAACCTCAAGTTTTTGGTTGTTATATTGGAATCATAAGAGGTGATGAAACAAAATTACCCTCATTAGTTTTAATAAATATAAATTATCAGGGTAAATTTATTTAGGGGTAATATTGTAACAAATACTATTTTTAATAAATGATTTTTAAAATGAGTATATTTATTAATAAATTATGTTATGGAATTTGAATACAACACATTGGATATTTTTTTTACCTTAATACGGTTTTTCAACTTTAAAATAATGTTAAACATCCCACTAGATATTAATATATCCATTTTATAGATAACATTGTGATTAGAATATTAATGGCCATAATAAAGTCCATTAGATATAGATAAAGGAAGATAAGGCCTTGATATGTAGAATTATTCCCTATAAAGCATATTTAGTAGTGCTTCCAAGGGATATACCACCATTCAAATATGAACATGACAAATACCAATCCTAGATTAAAAATTTTAATCTCAAGAAAACCCATTTATGATAGTGGTTCAAGAAGATACAATTCATGACCTAAACCATGCTCTCTAAACCAACCTAAAATATATCTCTATCACATGACTTACCCTTACGTAATTTACTAGTGTAATAAAGGTTATTTTATATAGACCCTAAAAATATGAATTTTTATATTTTATATTTAATATAATAATATGTATATTTATCTTTTTCTAATATTACTTCTTAAATTAGTAAATAATAAGTTTTAAATAGTTTAGCTTTGGATATGATGAAACCTGATTTTTTTTAAAATATATATATTCAATCATGAAAAACTTTTAGCTGTAAAAGAATTTTTCCAATAAATTATTTTTCTAAAAAATATTATTATTAAATAATATTTATTTAATAAAAATTATAATATAATTTTATAATGTGAAATTAAATTTTTATAAGGGTTAGAAAACAGTTTTTAAAAAAGGCCAATATTTTTCATTATATATGTATTTTTTTTAATTAAAAAAATACATTATTTTATTTATATAGGTAATTTCATAAATTAAATATTATTTTTGAAATCAAAGCATATAAATTATAAAAAAATTAAAATTTTAATATTTTTAGAGACCTTCAAAATTTTAGGTAAAAATTAAATATCGTATACATTATGTATTGTGAAAACATAATGACCCAAAAGCGAAGTAATATATGATAGAAAATTTAGCAATGAAAAAACATATTTCCCCTCTAAAAAAATTTAGAATTTTTTTCATTTATTTTTTAATAATTTTATGAATCATCTAAAACCTGTATTATATTTTAATGTTCTAAAATTAATTGTTTATAAATAGGACTCACATCCACATCACTAATGGAAATATTTTAATGTTATAAGTTAATCCATATAAAAAATAATTTGAACACCCCTTTTTTGTTAATATCAATGGGAAAAATATTGGGATGGTTTTTCATTTTTATTAGGAGTTCAAATATAGTCCTAAAACTATGGTTATTAATTAATAAATAATTATACTCTATTTTTCAATATAATAACTCACAACCTCCAATTAATTTTTAATATAAAATCATTATGATAAATATTTCTCGGTATTTGTTTCTCTATATACCTCCCAAGGTTCCCAAAATCTATAAAGAAGTTATCCCCTAGATATAAGAAGTAACCTATCATCTTAATGGATCATATACTTCTCCTATTTAATCTTGTACTCTCTTTGTGTCATTATTTTTGATATACAATTGTTCAAGTTGGGATTTTGTGTACATATACCTATTGATATTTTTATGATTCTTTCAAAAAAAATACCCCTTTCGTTCTCATTCACAAATTTTATAATTCTTTATGTACACTAGTTATGTAGTTGAAATTATCCTTCAATTTTCCATGTTAATCCTTTATATAGTGAATATCTGTATCTATTTACCCTCAGGGGTATTCACCACGATTTTCATATCATTATTTGATTATGGATATGAATTTATTTATTTTGTAATCCTTAATAGAGCTTTCAAAATTGAATAAATTCATCCATATGTTGTATGATCTATGTGGAACCCTTATGAATGTAAATGATATGAATTTGATGTGTGGTACCAACATTATATATCTATTTAATGCATTGGGTATTGTTTTTATGTGATGTTATTCTATATATAGTATGAGGGAGGTTATTCAAATCACTCAATGTTATGTTGTATGGGTGGTTATCCTCGAATTATGCTTATTATTCCATGTTTTATATTGTTTTAATGTTTCCACATTTCCATTATGTTTCCATGTATTATAATTTGTCAATGTCAAATATTATGATTCTAAAACAGATTATGTTACCAATATTTTCTTCTTGGAACCCGTATAATATTTCACCTAATTCTATGATTTTTTATTCCATTACTGGGATTTATTGTTCACCACTTTCAAATATACTACCTCGGGTTATCCCATACAGTTTTGAATGATATATGGAAGATAAGGACATGTTTCATAGATTTTAATTAATGTATTTTTTTATTTTACATGATTTTTTCATGTAACTATTTTCCAAAATATAATATTCCTAACAATATTATTGGGTTTTAAAAACAATAACTTTGTGTAATAAATCTTGAAAAAGGGTATAATAAAATATAGTTTTCATAGCTATGGTTTTTTTGTATGCATAAATTCATGGATAAATAAGTTTTTAGGATAATTTATCTTCATTAAATGTGATTTTTATTGAATTTTATGGGTTTGAGATGGATTTATTTTTGTATTATTTTCTTGAGATATCATTCATTTTAAGTACCAAGTGTTATTTTGTTTTCCTAGAAAAAATGTACATATAAGGATTTAATGACAGATTCTATATGAGTAGGAATTTTTTCTTTGGATTGATATTTATTTGAATGATATTTTCCTATGTGATTCATTAATTATTAGTTATGTGTATACAATGTGTTTTAGAATCTTTTTCAAGTGGTAATTTTGTTTCAAAATTAATTTTTGAATAAGGTTTAAAATTCAAATTATTCCTTGAATTTATGTGTTATATTTTAGGATATTGGTGTTTTTAATGATTATGATTTATGATTTGATGACAGGTTGAACATGGGGAACCTTGGGGTGTGTTGGTAAATTTCATGGGTTCTACCCAAGCATAGAATATACTATTGATAGTATCTATAGCCTGATTTCATTGGGAGGGATAACGAGATTTAATATATATCCTTGTGAGATATAGTAATCTCTCATAATTATCAATTTTATATATGACATTTCTGGTATATAAAGATATTCATTGTTATATTTATTCCTATAGTGAAGACACATATTACAAATGTTAATACTTTTTAAGGAATGTTAATTTATTCATTGTAAATTGGATTGTGTGATGTTGATTATTATTTATTTCAATTAGTTATGTTAAATATTTTATTTTGTAATGTAATTTATGGACATTTAGTTATTTCAAAAAAATAAGGGATTTATGAAATGGTTTCTGAATGTCTTTTTTCTTGAAACAATGTTGTATTTCCAGATTAAAGTATTTAAATAAGAACTAACTATTTTTAATTATAAATATATTATATAAATTAATGTTTGTAACCTAAGGGTTTGTAACTTAGAGCCAACATTCATATTTGAGTGTATCAACAGTTGGTTATTCCTAATGTAGGAGAATGTAAAGGAATCAAGTCCTATAGTGGTACATCTGAATTCTCTTCATCCTTCTATTATTGGTTGATATTGGAGACCATGGTTCATCAGGAAATTTCCCTATGTGGATCGTTTCTGGTTTTTTCCTTTAGGTATTCTTAGGTATCAACATTTAAGACCTATAATTTATATTTTTCACCTTATATATGGGACACTCCTTTCAACTTATCATTTTGTTTATAAAGTAAAAATGGATGGTAAATTGTATTATTATTATCATTGTGTTATAATTTTTTTGCAGTTTCATTATTTTGAATGTATTTATTTCTTTTAAATGATTAAAATGTATACATAAGAAATGCTAGATTTGTAGGTTGATTCTGTGACATGGTTAATTGTATTCTAATGGTGAATTTATTCCCAATGGTCAAATTTTGTTACCTTAGAACTTTTCATCGTCACTTAGCAATCGATAATGATCGTCATTCCTTAGGGAATGCTATCTTGGGTAAATAGTATAATTGAACCCTTCTAGTTTTTTATATTAAAATTTATCATATATAATTGAAATATTAATTATTTTTAATAATTTCAAGATTATAACAATTAACATAAATAAAATTTAATAAGGATTTGGTCTAATAAAGTTCTACATTAGAGGAAGGGAATGTTTTTTGAAAATGGTGGATTATAAGGAAATAAATCAAATTATTTAGACGTATTCTTATCCATATGATGATCTTGGATTTAGAGAACGGAAAAACAATGCATCATATATGCAATTTTAAAGAAATATATATTTGTTTCTTATATTTATTTATAGATGACCCCAAAGAATATAAAATATAAAAATCCATCTTCATTCTAGTGTTTGATAATAATTAATTGGTACATATCTTGTTGAATAACTGTTAATCACTAAATTATCATTATATAAGATGGACAACTTGGTGATACATGACCTTTCCTATAATATTTTGTAAATAAATATAAAGAGTTTAGTAGATTTTGGTATATTTACCCATCAATAATATATTCTCCCTAGGTGTTTTCCATTATTGTATAACCATGTAAAATCACTATGTGTGCATATTCATTACATTATTCACATTCAATATATTACCAAGAGAACAATTCACTGAAATGAATAATTTTTTTCCTTCTAAAATGGAGACAATTATTTAAATTTTGTAGTATTTTAATAATATTACATTGGTGATCCCCAAATTTCTCCCCCTTCCATGTGTACTTTTGTCCTAATATTTTTTACTTGATTCCCCAACACATATGGTCTTTGATTTTAGTAAATTATTACAGGATAATGGTTTAATTATAATCATGATGTGGATTAATTTTCATAAGAAAATAATCACCATGGATATGGGTGGGGTGAACTATGGTTCCAATGTTATTATATATAAAATATAAATTTTTAAATGAACAAGTATTTAAGATTTTAGTAAACATTATTTTTTGTTTAAAATCATTAAAAATTAATAATAAATTTATTAATTATGGTTGTGATTTTCTTTCACAATTATAAAAGGAATGGTTTTGGAAAAAATATATATTATATGATTTTCATAATTGTGTGAAAATGCCTAATAAATCATAAATTTGGGCCTAAATGGAACTTTCAACAGTGTCTTTGTGCTAATAACATTATTCCATTCTTAGGGAGGTTTTTTTGTTTCATTCATGAAAAACTTTAGATTGAGAATTTTGTATTAATTATTTGAATATAAAAGATGTATTTTTTTCTCTAAATATATTTTATTTCAATAATATTTGGTGAAATTCAGTTAATAATATTTTAACAATATCATACATTCCACAAATTTGTTACGATCTTGATGTTCATTCCATGTGGTGGAAATGTCTATATATGTGAGGATGAGTTGAATTATTGAATTTATGATTATAATGAATCATGTTTGGGGACTAATTATTTTTAGAGTCAATATTTATTATTTTATTCTATCTTGACTAATAAAATTAATAAGAATTATTATGTCGTGATAATCTGAAGATAGAACCTAAATTACATTTTTACTATTTGATTAGTAATTGATCATTAATAATGGATGCTTAACTTACTGAAGAATGATTTTAATATTATCTTCCTTTATTAATAAATATCATGTTTTATTTATTTTAGATAAATAATTATTTCATGAATTTATTATGAATATGATCCCAAGAAATATTTATTTTCTTGAATGCATGTATATATTAATTTAAGAATTTTAATTAAAATATTAAATAATTTATTATCATGGATAGAAATAAGAATGGATTATTATTTAAATTGTTTTTGATTTTTCATCCAAAGTGATCTCAAATATTTTTTTTCAACACAGTATTGATTTAAATTTTTGAATAATAATTTTACTCCAAATATTTAATTATTTTATATTTTATATGTTTGAGTGATGAATATAACAATGAAGTGGCCTCAAAATTTCACCCCATTGATTTATTATCCCCATCATGGATGATAAATAGTCAAGTAGATATTAATCCTCAATGTATGAATACCAATCGCAATGGGAATAGGGTAGAATCACAACCTATTATGAAATTCTTCAAGATTTAGGATAATAGAAATTTTGTAACAAATGTCCCATTAATTTAAGGAAATATCCATCAACCCTAGAAGAGGGAATATGTGAACGGTCATGATTTTCAATAATAAAAAATATTGGCAAGGATCAAAATAGAGTAGTTGTAGGTACTCTTATTTTACTCATGAATCTTTATAGAGATTTTTTTGTTATGGTTATATTAATTTTATTATTTGATTCATGTCTTGATTGAACATCAAGTTATGACTTAACATGAAACTTTTAGATCTTTCAGTTGGAACAATAAGAGTTTTTATTAAATCATCAATGATATATAGGGATTCATATACTACCTTTGGTTAGTGTAATCTCTCCCTAAACATGGTGGTAGTCTTAATGGTATAATTTGAAATAATTCATGGGATAAACTTGTTCCCAATGTTTAATTCCAGGATTAACTATAAGATAACATATATTTGGTTCTGAAAAATTTAAAAAATCATAGTTACGTTTAAATTATATATGTACTATACAAAAAAAATAAAAATAACCTCTTCCTCATTCCATGTATTTTTAAATTATTAGTGAAAATGTAGATGAAAAATAATGTATAAATATTGGAGATATACCCATTTTTTTAAAATAAATTGAAGTTTTTTATAGTCACCTGGATCTCCCATATAATGATATGTAAATTTATTAGTTTAACTCATACCTTGATCCAATCTAATTTGGAATAACACTTATAGAATTGAAATATAGAGTTAGTGTAATTAAATAAGTAAGTAAATGAACTCATGGAAGATATAATTATTTGAAAATGAATGTATCATTTAGGAGAACATGGTCTATTTTTAAAAATGAATAACAGATCAATGTAATGAAAAAATAACCCCTCACATGTATTTCTGATTTGATAGGATAAAATTGAGGGGCACTATTATTCTCCATGATTGACCTTTTATCATTGTATCATCATTTGAGAGTGATTAAGTAGGTTATACCAAGGACCTATTTTTTAAAAAGGTATGGGAATTAGAAAATTATTTGCACACCCTATGCATTGACTAATTCCCCTTCCATATTGATATATTTTATTAATATAGTATCTAAGCATTACCATTATATATTTTTCGTGGTATTTATTATTGATAGTATGATATATTCAAAAATATTCATGGAGCATGATGATAATATAATGGTTACAATACAAAAATCTTGGAATTAGAAATGTTTTTTTAAAATTCAATAAATTTCAGTTATGGATAAAAATAATTTCCATTATTGGGAAACACCTTCACCAATAAAGTAATTTGCGGCTTCCATGAAATTGGATTTCTACTTCAATAGAATCTTATCCAAGTCCGATATGAAAATCAATTTCAATTACCCTATAAAAAATTTACGGCTTCATCATGAGAATCACGCTTTCAAGACCCAAGTCCAGAAGCTCATAGAGTCTACTCAATTTTTGGACAAGTTTATAGAGAAAAATGATGATTTTAAAAAAGTCATGTAGTATGGTGGAGAGATCATTATAGATTTCATCAAACTCTTGAGGGATTATCTTCATGTCCAGAGTACAACCATTATTACTCCAGTGGCTGCACCTCTCAGACTTGGGATGCCTACCTTCATCTCTGCCCTAGCCTCAACCACCATGTCTGTCGGCGAATAACTAAGCTAGATCAGGCCTATGATTCTTCATCAAAAACTACCTAGAACTTATATTGCTTCTACCATGGCTCCCTCAGTCATTGAAGGCCTTCCTTTACCCTCCTTGTCAACCACCTCTCTGACTTCTTCTACCTCGACCTCTGCCCCTATGGATTCCTCTTATACTGCTGCTAAAGGCAAAGAGAAGGCCATCCCATGAAGAAGAACAATGATTACTCTTTTTTGATTGGAATGCTATTGATTTTGTATTACTCTTTTTTTGTACTGAACCATTCTTACTCTTAATGTAATGTGAACTTTTTGACCTCTCTTATTTCATCTTTTTCATAATCCCAAAAGTGGGAGAAGTTTCTATATTCTAGCCTTTTATCTCATTTTATCTCTATAGTTGAATCCAATATACAATTTAACTGTACATGATTTCTGATCATAAAAAGGGGGGGATTATTGGACTCATCATGTATTAATCTTGTTTTAATGATCAAAAATCTTATTCAACCTAGGTAACTCCTATAAATTATATCCAATCATGTGTATTTATGTTTAAAGTTTTCTAATGCATTAAGAATATACATGAAAGATCTTTATTACTCTATATTAAGTTTACTTACATTATACTATCTTTGATCTACTCTCATAATACCTTCTTTTAAAAATTCTTAAGTCTAATACTTTATATTATCATCATTACTTAATCCTAAACACAGTTACATTGAAAAGTATAAGACACCGTGAGTTTACCACTGGTGATTTATTTCTATCACCGTTAAGCCAGACACCATGAAGCAGACACTGTGAAGCCATACACTATGAAGCAGACACCGTGAAGCCAGACACTGTGAAGAAGACACCGTGACCACAAGACACTGTTAAAAAGACACCGTGAACAAGACACCATGAAAAGGCACTGTGAATAAGAAAATGTGATTGTGAGACACCATGACCACTAGACACCATGACTGTAAGAGGCTGTGACACTCAGACTCCATGATCAATCCAGACTCTGTGTGAAGGAGACACCATTTTCATGACATAATGTGACACCATTTCTTAAACTATATTGTCATGTTTCAATTTAATTTCTAATGGTCATATTTGATGATTTTAATGTACTATCATTATTAATGTTTCTTTGTAGTCATATCATCAAACAGTATGAGGTACGAGGTGAGTAACACATTCAAAATGTTGGGTCCAACACATGCATTCCAAGTTAAAAGCAAAGTGTGGCCAAGAATTAGTGTGTGCGATACAAAAAAATGAAAATCAAGGCCGTGAGAAAAAACGAAGAAGATACTTTGAGGAAGTTTCAACAGAAAGGAAAAATTGTATGTAACATGACACTGAAGAACACACGAAGCATTTTTGAAGCCTAGAGAACATCTTTGCTCATTAAATCTCATGAAGAACACAAGATAAATTATGACACTATGTTTTCCACACAACATCTAGAGAAGGACTCAAAGCTTCATATACTTCTATCCAAAGGAGTCCAGAGCTGCATTGACATCACACAGGAGCATTCTAAACTAATCTATATATTCTTTCTCTGCTATGATCATTATTTTCTTTACGTTAATAGCAGTGTGTGCTTATATCTGTTTGGACACACATTGACTTCTAAGCTGAACTAGATGATACTAAAATCCTCACACCAAACTCTTTATACCTTTGTGTATCCCATGTAGAACTGTGGTAGAGGTCTAAGGTCCTGGACAGCCTGTGTGCTGCTGTTGTTGTAGCTTTCCCACATAGAATTGTGGTAGAAATCTGAGGACCTGGACAGTCTGAGTAATGTTGTAAACCCGGATCTAGGGTGTGGATCAATGTTTATTTACATAAACTACTTTGTGGAAGTTGATCACCAAGTGGATTTTATTAGGTCTTGGCTTGAGACTGAACCACTTGTTTCATATTCGATGTCTTGCTTAATGTAGTTATCTCTATTTTATTGATTTACGGTATAATCTAGAAATCACTAATTTCAATTTGATAGTTAATCATGGAAAGAAGTTATAATTTTATTTTCTTAGTAGAATAACTTCAAAAGAAATATTAATACCACAAATTAAGATTACTAAGAATTAATCAATCTTCTAAGAAGTTATTTAAATAGTCAAACTCTTATAACAGTATAAAATTGATTAACTAGGATGTATTTAATCTTTGGGGAAAACCTTTCTAGAAATACTTTTTAACATAAATTTTAATTGGATCTAAATCCCCCCCTCTAGAGTATCCACTCCGACCAACAAAAATATTATCAATAAAATATATTTTCATGATATTGTATTTTAAAAAAATATTTATTTAGATATAAATGATTATATAAATTTACTATATCTTATGAAATTATTATAATTTGTTAAAATTATGACTATGCATTTAAAACTATTATTTTAAAACAGTTAATTTTTTATCATTTAAAAATAAAAAATCTAATATTTTTTAACTATTTTGAAAAAATTAAATTTCAATTTAAAATAATAATTTCAAAATAATTTAATGGTGAAATTTTTATTATTTTATAAACTATTATTTTTCTATGAAAAGTATAAATACAGTTATTTGTTTTTGTGTACATTTATTAACTTCATATATATGTAATATTGATTTAATAATTAATTAAATATAATCCTGAAACAAAAAATTTATTATTTTTTTAATTTTAAGTATTTTAATGTATTTTAATCAATTTCCAATCCAATAAGTGACATTCCAATTTCAAAAAAAAGGAAATTATCATTTTTAAAAAAAATTAATGTTGAAACATTTTTTTCAATATATAAATTAATATTGAAATATTTATTTTGGATCAAATGAATTAAAATAATTCAAAACGTCACTAATAATTCAAACACCATGAGAGAAAACATTATGCAATCCTTAGCTTTACATTTTCCAGAACACAAAAATTAAAGACATATATTTATATATTAATAATCTATTTGTCATGTGTTTCAATAAATTCAAACACATCCTTTAATTCTATACACTCAAAATTTTTTATCCATGAATTTTGGGTCATGTTTCCTCCCAAAGAATTCTTGTAAGGAGTCCATAATGTCTCCTAGATCCATCCACATGTTTTAGTATTAAAAATATCAAGGCATGAGAACCATCATCTTATTATGTTTTTTTACGTCCCCATTTTTGGTATATCCCCTAAATACAAATTTATATTCTTTTCACACATTTTTTTGTTAATATAGTACTTCCAAAATAGTGTCTTATCAATGGAGTACCTTTTTTCAATCATTTCATTCACTTTAAATAATCCATAGTGTATTTTGATTATGTTGTCAAAAAAATTTAAGGAATTTTTCCATTTTACATAACAAAATCATATTATATTAACAGCCAACTTATTTATCTATTCATAGGTATTCACCAGGATGTAACCAAATTTAATTGATCTGGGACTTCCAAATATGAGACACATATTCCCTCCCAACATGATAAAATTTAGTAATGCTCATGTCATTAATAAACTTGTAATTAAATGACTATATATGAATAATGTTATATATGTTCCATGGGTTATTGATGATATTATTTATTATTATCTAAGTTACAAACATGTATTTTTTCATATAAATGGTGAACCATGATAGTTTTTTAGTGCATTGGGTAATGAATTAATCTCTATAGATGACATGTATTGAAATACCTTAAAAAATAATAGGTGAAATTTTGATTTATGACACCTAAATGATATGATTATGAATGTCACATTTTAATTTTATATCCAAATTTCCCTAATAAATATCATGTAACTACTATTACTATCTCATTTTAGGACTGATTTTTTATCTATGATGATCATTCTGTTATGTTTCCTTTATTTTTCCCTTTTTAGGATTTATGCTCACCTTTTCCTATTGATGTGTGTCCCAAGGAAATTATTTTGAATTAGATAAACTATGATGGATTAACAATTTTGTTTACAAATGTATTAAATATTTGTTAATATTAATGTTTACCTCATGCAGATAATTCATTATATACCATGTTTCCAATACTCTAGACGTCATGAGATTCGTTAATTATATTAATGCAATATATTGTTAATGAATTATGTTCAATGAAACATATTAAAAATAAATGATTCCATATTTCTCTCAAAATAATGTCATTTTCATCTAATATGATGTTATTCTTGATATAATAGTTGTCCAATTTTACGGACAATGAATATCAATATAGTTTTAGGGTTATATTCATTCAAATAGATGCACCATGATTCACTTTTTTTGGTGTGTGGTAACATAAGGAATGATGAATTGAGAAAATCAATCATTATATTATTGGTTTTTACCCATCACATTGGTGGAATTTATTGTAATATCATTGATAAAGTTAAAAATAAGATAATTATGTTGGTGGATGATTATATGGACACATTTCTAGAGGCATTTTATGGCTTACCCCATGGTTGATACATCAATTTCTATAGTTATTTAACCCCCCAAAAAAATTTATGACTTTAATATCCTTTTTAATTTCCTTATTTTTACTCAACACGATGATGGTATAGTTATATGATAATATAGAGAATTGATTTATTAGACCTAGTGTGTTCCCCTAGGAATCTCGTGTTCTATTAGATACATTTGAAAACTAGACCATGAGGCATTATATTTACTATCACCACCTAAATTGTGCGACATAAATGAGAAAATAAAATCTTAAAAAAATTAAATATCACTTAAAACCTCTAGATATAATAATGTTTTTTTCAAAGACTAACCTCAGGGAAGGCCATCATTCATTTAGGATTATAAGGGTATTAAGAAGAAAAAATATTGGTTTGATTGTGGCCCCAATAAGTTCTTAATAATTCCTTTGGTTACAAAAATAACCCTATAGAACTTATAAGACTCATGATCTTTATTTTTCCATCATACATGTAATGTTTCATGGTCATTTTCATTTATTACATTTTAATTTATTCCTCAATGTAGGATGGACATGTTGATTATTTAATTATTACCATGAATTAAAACATGTGAATTAATTATATGGATTTCTCTCAATGTTTATGTCCTTGAGATAGGAATATATTTTCTTGGGTAATATCATATAATAATTTGGAATTATTATTGATTTTATAGAAGTTGTTGTTGTGATGGATTGTGAGATATCCTCCTTGAAGTTTTAGATGCAAAAAGTCCTTGAGATTGTATGCTTTTATCATATTTTCAAAAAGGATTTATATAGGATGATAGAATATATGATAACTTTTAAAAAAATAGTTCCTTTCATCTAGACTGTACACTATTAAAGGGATTTTTTTCATTTTAAATAATGATTTTCCAGTGATCTAGCCTTTTATTTTTAGAGGATGAAGTATAAAAAAATGATTATTATAATTCCTCAAATATTATACATGGTTGTTTTTTGATTTAGTGATGAGACATGATTACATATATGTCCTAAAATATTATAAAACAACTAACAAATTATATGACATATGTATTGGATCTAGGTCCCATGTTGTTTTCCAAGATAATTTAGAGAAATAGTTTTCTAGGTGAATGGTTTATGATATTTATATATCAAAAGAATCATAATAATATATTCTAAAATATATAACTCAAAAAAAGTTAGAGTAATTAAATTCATTTAATATAGATCCATGAGATTATGAAATCATATAATCCTGTTAATGGAAATTGGATGAATAATATGATTATTAGAAAGTCTAAAGCTCAAATAATAGAGAAGGTGACTGAATAGAAATCCACTGAGTGAGTGGTTTTGGTGTAAGGGGGATATGTTAATTATATTTGATCAATTGTGATGATCCCCACATATATTAATTGGGAATTTATACTGAAAATAATGATATTCCTTATGATATCATAGTTCACTATACATTATAAAATGATAAAATGATAGATTATTAAATAGTTGGTAACACATGATTCACTTCTAAGGGAGGATACAATATTTATCTATTTTCATGATGAGGTGATCGGGGAGTCTCAAACATCCCCTTTAGTAGTAAATCATTAATTTAAGAAATTTCACTTGGGTCATATACATTAGTTTTTGTTTCAAAGAATGATTAATAGTGTTTCTATGTTCATACCGCAATTCCAAAACTATTAGTGGGTGAAGGATGAGCACTAGGTTTCTTTAATAAATTACAACATATTAAGATTATATGGTGGATATATGAATATATACCTACAGAAATTATAACATTACATACATGATTATTGAAGGTCAACGATACAATTTGGGTCACTATTGATTGACTAAGAATATAAACCATTATTTATCATATATGAGATAGAGTTTAATAGAGTTTATAATTTCTATTAAATTTGGAGATTAAAATGTCACATGGGGTACACTTGATGACATTATCTTACTATTATACATGATCCAAATCCTTGTTAATGAGGTGTTTTAAAGATGATATTTGCCCTATTTAGGATTTAGTAATAATTACATAACTAAATAAAAGGTAAGTCCAAGAAAAACATTTAGGCTATGAAGGATATGCTATAATAAATATTTCTATATATTTTTTAGAGTTGGGAGAATTTTTTTAAATTTCTATAGTATTGTAAAAAAATAGATACCAATCCATATTCCGCATGAAACCTTCGAAGGAAATATATGACCGACCCAATTGGTCTCCCTTACACTAAAAAAATTTGTATTTCACACTCATATGGTTGATATATTTTGGTTGATAAAATAGAATGTTCATGGGATATACAATAGTATGAAAAAAAATAAGGAGCTATAAAAATTCATATGTGGAAAAATGTTGGAAACACTTTGATTTTAATAAGGGAGACAATGTGTTCCTAATGTTATCCCCCTGGTGTGGTCTGAGAATATTTTCTATTAGATGAGAAATATCCTTGGTATTTATCAGAACAATTCAGATTTATAGTAGGTTATGTGATGTTTTATATCACCTATAATTATACTCATATATTTACTATGTTCAAAAAATATCAATGTTTCTTTGTTAAGGTGGTATTTACACAATACATCACATTTTATCAACTACAGTGACTTGGATATAGAGAATGAAAATACCATTTCAATTTAAGGGGTTATTTTGGATGGGTAGAATATGAACATTCAATGGTGAGTAATTTTTTTAGTGTTCATGTTGTGGAAGCACATATACCTTTTAGTAAACTCATTGAAATGAAATAATCTTTTCTGAGATTATTAACCTATGCTTTCTAAGTGAATTTTTGATTTAATGGATGTAAAATTATGATTGTGGGAAAGGTAGTGTGAGCTATATTTTTCATTTAGACTCTTTGATAATATTAGTAATATTATAATAGGTGGTCTCGATGCTGGGTCAATGTTAATAGTAATGTGAGTCATCAAAAAATATATAATATTAAAAATTTATTATTTTTATTTCTGCACATTATTTTTTATATAAATCTAAAATTTTCTCCCAATTGGAAATTCAGACACATCATTTATGTTTGAAATGGGCATTTTTTCTTCAAAGAGGTGTAATTTTTATATTTTGGTGAAATACCTCAGAATAATAATTTTTATGTTTTTAACATACGATACTCACTTTTCTTGTGTAAGTGTTAAAAATATATTTACATTTTATTTATAATGGGTGTTCTACCACCACAAATTATAAGAAATGATATTTCTCTCATTCCTTATGATTCATGACATTTTTTCTCATACTTCCATAATCATAGATCTTGAGGATGATCCAAATATCTCGTGTTATGGCATTATATACTCACGGTAGTATAGTATGAGATTTTGGTATCATCCTTCATTATTTTACTATATAATACATAAAAAAATAATAAACATTCCCTTATACTGATTACATGAATAACTATATTGAATATCTATATTTAGACTATATAATAGATAATTTTACATGGGTAATCAATGATAAACTCTATGATGTAAGAAGATTTATATTTTTCTCTATTTAATCTCAATTATGTGTTCATGATTTTTTGTGAATTATTATTCAAAAGATTTATCATGAATATAATCCCTCAAAATATTTAGTCTTTGAATTCAGGGCTAGATTCATAATGGCGTAGTGATTCTGATATTGTATAATTTATTATAATGGAATGAACTAATTATAGATTATTCTTTAGGAAATAATTGATTGCATATTATAATCTATTTTAGAGAATGATATTTACATGTTCTAAAAATATTATTCCGAATAACAAAATTTTATCTAAATTTTGAATAAAGTTTAATCAATGTTTGTTGAGTGATGAATAATGACAATTTATTGACCTTAAAATTTATCCCCATTAATTTCTATTCCATATATTTCTTGTTCAAAACAATATTTTCAAAATCTATTACACAATTGTAGATATATTAATTTTCATGTTACCCAATAGGATTATATCCAGTTTATGTAAAATTATAGGCCTTATTGATTTGAAAAAATATAGGGTGAATCAAAGGGAACACTGATGTGATCAATATAATGTGATAATAGAGGTGACTTCTAGAAGATCCACAATTTGAATGAGTGATGTAAAAACCACTATTGTATATATTTCATACCACATGAAAGGTGGTGAAATTAACTCACATTTTTCATTAGTTCTGCCATGGGTGTTAATAGTTGGTAGAATTACTTGATTAACCATCACTAATATCCTACTAAGCCCAAAAAGTTCCAGATATCAAACATATTATGAGGATTTTTCATGTACAAGACTTCCTTGAATTTCACTGGATCCATGGATATAACCATCTTAGACACCACTTTTCCTAGGATCTTCACATATCAAATTTAAAAGTCACAATTTGACAATATGGTGTAGATCAAATGTGATGGAAGCATACTCATGAATACCAATAGATTCATATCATCATAATTCATTTTAAGTGAGTATATTAAGATATTATAAACAAAATTTATGATGAATGAGTCTATGTATGGAGGATTTATCTTGTTCTTGAGGGTATTTAACACTGCTGTCATGGTTAGTTTCTAGAATGACATCTACAATTACTCATAAAATACTTACATAATATAAACTGTTATTAATAAAATTACCCCCTCTCTTACATGAAACTAGTGATATCTTGATAAAAAATCTATCATAGAGAACCATACACCTCCACAAAGCTAATTTAAAATTTCATTGATCCTAGGAAATGAATATCAATTTTTCAACCACATTTGGTTCAACAATCAGAAATCAACATAGAGTCAATAACTATTATCCACCTTTTTTGAGAATAACCTAGATCCTCCCCATGGTGATTTACTAGGCCAGATAACTCCCTTCCTCTCTATGTTTTCCAATTTTACCTTGATCTCCTTCATCACGATTATCAAAATATGATATAAAGATATCAAAATTGGATTTACAACTGGTATGATATCTAAATCAAATTCAACTACTTTGCCAAGAGGGTTTCTAGTTAATTTAAAAAGAAATACATATTGACATGGATCTTCAATATGATTAAGAGATGTGGGATCTACCACTGATGTTGTTGAAAGGGTCAATCCCAGCATCAGTGTTGTGATCATCCAACACATTCTTTAGTCGGGTCCAACTCTTCCAGGTCTATTTTTACTCTCTCTAATAATATTGAAATTACATCCCTTTAGTGAATTACACAACATGCACATCTAGTATAAGTTTATGTGAGGTCTAAATCTAGCCAGAAAATATATATCGAGAATCATATAAAATGTATTTACCTATAGTACCATTAACTCCTAGAAATTCCCATAACTAGTGAAAATTATATATATATTTGGGCATCAATATAAAATATCTACTTTCATGGGAAATGTTGAATCAAGGGAGAAAAATATAGAGGAAAAACTTATCTATAGGTCCTAAATAGAAACTAAATGTACTTTTATAATAGAATATGATGGAACATTATGGAAAACATTATCTATATAGTTTGATAACCAAGACCATACATCAATAAGTAGATAGAGCCTATCCACCATATAAAGTAGTTTGATCCAATGTGTTGGTGTGACATGTCACTTTCCTATAATCCTATAAATGTGTCAGTTTTCCTATCTTCGTCTAATTATATGAACCCAACATGACTTATGGATTTTTGGTCAAATATCCTAACTCCTCATAGACATCAATCTTGTGAAAACTATAGAATATGACATGCCCTAACACAATAATATAATTGACTATAAACTATTGGGAATACCCAACTGAAGTGTCAAAACATCAAATATTTGATGTATATTAGTTCATATCTAGAAAAAACTGAAGAGACTAAACAAAGATTCTATATAATTCCATTTTTTTCCTTTTCCTTAGCCTTCCTATTCTAGCCATCGGATGAGGTATTCATAGAATAAGTATAAGGACCATCCATATGAGTTATGATGGGTATAAAAATACTAGTTTATCATCCATCCTTCATGATCCTCTAAAAGGTGTAATTATTCCATAGATTCTCTGAGCATAAAGATATATTTAATCTCCTCACTTACTATATAAGGTCTTTTCATAGTCTAATTTTAGGCAGCCTGGAATATTTAGCCAAATTATTGACTATTATCAATGTGAAATAGAGAATATCTTTAAAGAGGGTGGTTTATGATAATAATACTATGGATACCTGATTTATTACAATAATCTATTATGCATAGTGAATCATAATTGAGTCAGGGTAAAATACACAGAAAAATCCATCCATGATGGTTTCACATGAGAATATTTCATATCATCAAACCCAATCCATAAGTTCCCACAAATTCCTGGTAACTCCCTGCATCATGAGTGCTTCCATATTTACTTTTCTATCTATTGAAATCATAATGTTCTTATATATTCCCTCTATGGTGTCTACACAATCATCTTCATCCTATTGTTCACTAATACCCTAAAAGGATTTGTGATACTGGAGCTCATAATTAATGGAATTTTTAATCATGGATTTTGAGGAGGATGGAACAAATCCCCTATCCACCCCACATGGGAAGTTTCAGGAATGTGCTCTTGAAAAACTGGATCATTTGGAGGGCCCACTAAATATTAATGTGTTATCATAGACTAAAATAGAAGGAATATTAGAGAAATAAATTTTTCTAAATCAGTCTAATGGATTTCATAATGTTATCCTATAAGTCTATACTCAACCTAAGTTATTCCCCTCTATGAACTCACCTTTATTTATATCCCATAACTTTAGTCATAGTAATTATATATATACATACAAAACAGAATGATCAACTTCATTAATTAATTTTGTTAGGGATATTCCAGTAAAATAACAAAAATATGTCGTGATAAAAATCATATTTTAGCACCTCTTTATGGATAATGTGTTTTAAAATCTCTTATTTTAATGATAAAACCCCATGATTGTTTTATTTCCAATTATTTACATATTTTACGATATATTTTTATGTAGTGACATAATTTTTATGGTAATTATTCTTTTCTTTATGGTGAGTTGCCATTAGCTGGGACTCACTACTCGGACATGATACCATCAGCCTAAGCTACCGCGGAGGTGAGTCGCCGCCATCAGAATCACCCCTAACCATGTAACCTACGAGCTTTTTACCTACAGGAAAATAAAACTATAGGCTTCATACAACCATGAATAGATACCATTAGGCTTGTTACCATCAGACTCTAGGCCACACTCAGCCTGCAGTACCCCGATACTGAGATACCATCAGATGCTCAGTCACTGCTAGCTTCGTGCTATCATCAATTTCTAAGATATTTGACGCGAATGGATCAACAACTATTTATATTCAAGGTTAATTTGAAGAGTTATTAATGACTTACTCAAATATGATATGATGATTTTTGATAACCTCTAACTAATTCTATTATATATATTCAATGTAATTCTCTATCTCTATAATCAATACGTATGAAATATGACACAATTAGTGACAGAAAAACATTAAATTTTTTTTGAATATATAAATCTCCCTAATTTGTCTTCTATGAATATCAATTACACATAATATAAAATTCATTTAATAAATATTGATTGAGATACTATCAAAGGTCAATTAATACTCTTGTAGATTTCTATGTTTCTCTGTTTTTATGATACATTCAAAAAAAAGCTCGAACTCCTCACCAAAGATGATCTGTGGAATTCAACCACACTAATCTTACTAAAATGAACCTTACTATTATTTATAGATCCATTTGTTATTATTTTTTGAGTAGTGTGTTCTTACTTTTTCATCAAACACACACTTTCTCCTACACCTAATTAGAGAATACTTCTTATTTTCTCCTTTATTTCTTTCTCATAGTGTTTGTGGAAGAGGACCCTATATGGCCTATTCTATATTTATTTCAAATAAATAATAGTCTAAGAGGATCTTTGTACTAGAATATATATTATAGTTGTGTTTTTAGTTGATCTGGGTTATTGATTTGATTGATTATTATTATAATCTACTAGGAAATAGGTGATTTCCCAGTGGTGGGGATTAAGTCTCACCTTGATACAGAACCACTTGTTTATTACACTAAGTTATTATATTTTTTTATTATAATTTCTTAAATTTTTTTAATCTGATAAAACTATAATTTTTTTTAAATAATCTTAACTATTTTTATATTTGTTTTTTTTCTAATAAAATTGACTTCAAAAGATATTGAATTTCTAAAGATTATTTTAACTAAGACATGACAACTCTTAAAGAAATTTTTTAAAAGTAAATATCTTATATCTATCTATTTTTTTGACTAAATGGATAGTATTTTTTATTAAGGGGATTTTAATTTTAACTTAATCTTTTACAGAAATTATTATTGGGATCTCAATTCATCACACTCATGAGTTACTCACTCCGACCAATATTTGGTATTTAAGGATTTTTTAAATTAACATTTCAATTGTGATTTTAGTTTTATTATAAATATATAAAAATTTTGTCAAATCTAAATTTATGTTCTTTATGGATAATATACTAGATGAATATACACCATAAAAACTCCTTATATTAATGGTAAATAAATAATGCTAAATGGAAAATTAAAATTAAAATATATTTATAAGGTATTTGTTTTGACATTTTTTTGTAATGCACCAACCCCAATTACCCAAAGTCGGTGCAATATTCCATGATATTTCCATGAAAAAAGGGAAATCATGTCCCGAAAGACCGATCAATTTAGTATTATTGGAAATAAGATTCATATATACGTTCAACTTCACAACTTGAAAAGAAATACAACACTATTTTATTCACTTAGAAACATCCAATCCTTAAAGATTATCCCTGCAAGTCACTCATAACTAACTTCTTTATATCCTAGGAAAATGAAACATAAGAAAGGGGTGAGATCAAGTGCTCAGTAAAGGTAAGCAATACAGCGGCAGATAACATAAATATTAATCATGGTGAATAATTGAAAACACATTCCTTTACAAATAATAAACATGAACACTTTTATGGAAAAAATATGATCTAAGTAAATAATGCCATAATAAAACATAATCATGGGTATTCTACTAGTTGAATGACCACTTGAACCATCAATATTGTTTTCATATTGAGTGACTGTATAATGCTAGAAATTCTGAAACATTTTGTCAAGGCCTCGACCAAGACGTCTAAAAATGATTTTGGCATCAGCCAAAACTATATATCAAATTGGGAAAGACCTCGACCAATTCCACATTTAGTTGTCTCAAGAGACTTACTGATGCACCGAGGAGCAATAGTGGGCTCCACCCACCACTTACTAATTCCAATACATTCCTCATATGAAAGGGTTTAAATATAACATAAACATTCATATTAAAAGTAGCATACGAAATGTCAATACATTAACCATAAACCATGAATGGTATAAAAATAACGCATCAATAGTCAAACATCTCACAAAACCTTCAATAAAATATGTAATATTTGTATCATAATAGATCAACTTCAAACTAGTTTAAAATCCATCAAAGTATGTTGACATAGATGAAAGAAAAATTATTTAATAGGAATATATATTTCTATTTTCAAATCATTTAAAAGTCGTGTAATTATAAAATAAAACATTTATTTTGAAAATATTCTTATAATATTGTAACGGAAGCTTCAATAATGTTATAATATAGGAATATAACAGCACCTGTCGTATATGTTAAAAAACATTCTTACCTTATTTTTGTCAAAAAGGTCAAAAAGTAGCTTGTTTGGAAAATGAAGGAAAGATTCCTTTCAAAACATATAAGTTCAAATAAGGGTATAAATTAATTTAAGCCATAGTATAGTAAATAGTAAAAATGTTTTTAAAAAATAAATTTTTTAGAAAACACGGATGTTGATGATAAAGAGGTCCCAGTAGATACTTACGTAAAAACAACCTCGGATGATAAAGAGATTGTACAATTTACCCTTACCTTGTACTTTTACTTAGTCAAGGGTTGGTTAAACTCATGTATAATGGTGAAATAATAATTATTCAATTATAAAAGAACCATATATATTAAAATGATATCATATATGTTCTTCTAATATTGCTTTTTAATGATATTTCAGTTGTATCATCGTTTCGGGTGTCAACTGATTCGTTTTCTAATATATGATTTGTTATATATAAGTAATGTTTGTTATTTATAGGATGCATGTAATTCATATACATAATTATATTATGTTCATAAACATTATTTTTAATCATAAAATGAAAATTATTATTAAATGAATATGATGGAAATTAATCTCATCGCGTTCGTGGAGACGGTAATCTGTACGTACTCACGAGCGAAAATACCATTCTTTTGATATTAAAATCGTATATAATTGGATTTTATATCATATATAAAGAATTATTATCATGTTATATTTATTATTTAAATCCTTTATACTCATTATTATACCCATACAAATGATTAAGTGTTTGAATAACAAACTACACCATGACGTGGAGACAGTAATCTGTACGTACACATGCATGGTGACTTTTTCAATTATAGGATGTATGGAATAATGAATATGGTTATAGAATTTTTATAATAACATCATCGTATATATAATATACTAGAGTTATTATTTTAGAATAGAAACAACAAAGAAAGAGGAAGTGGAAGAACAAAAGAACTTAAAAGAGGAGATTAAATATTTTCCTCTACTTCGGGTTCTTTCTTTTGATTTGATCAAAAGGGCTCTTTAAGTTGGCTTTATGACTAAATGAAGGCATATAATATGAAGTTAGTACATTTGATAGGATATTTTGGTAGGGTTTGGCTGATCCAAATGGCATTGAAGGTGTGAATTTGAGAGAAGGGGAAGTGCCCTTTTATAGGAGGGGTGAGGGGCACATTAGGAAAAGATTGAAATTGTATTTTATAATAAAATAATTTTGGGTTTATAATGGCTCAAAAATGATTTATTTCTATGATAAGGTAGGAATGGGTCGAAACTCACTCAACTACTAGGTTTTAGATAGGTCTGGGTCACTATATTAACCTTATCTTTTAGATTTAACTTTTAGTTAATTAGTTTGACATTTACCATGTCCCTTTGTATTTTTATATTATATGGTTATTAAACATACTATAACTATCCAATATAACCCCAAGTGGTTCATTATTAATATATATAACCTTATCAAAGTCATTTATCTGAAGCTTATATTTTTAGGAATATTATATCAATTAATAATATAACATGTGTTTTAAAAACTCTTTTATGTCAATTTTGACACTATTTGGTATTTTGTTTTTGATAAATTCATAACAGAATTATTACATCCAAAAAATTCATTTAATCAACCCAAAAATTTCATATTAACCTATAAAATTTTTTTAATTCATAAAAAGTTTCAAATTACATTTATTTAGGTATTCATAATATCAATTATTTTAATATTTCATTAATAAGGTAATTAATGCATCATCATTGTGTCATAAATAAATTAAATTATTTAATGCCTAAAAATTATAAATAAAATAAAATTATATAATAAATGTTTTTAACTTTCTAATGAATATTTATATTCTAATTTATCTTATGTGTAGCCCTATATTGAAAAACGTTTTAGTTGTTAAACTTTGAATTTAACACTTTTAACTCTTCTTTGAATTAAATAATAACAAATGTCTTAATCTAATCCAAGTGGACCTAAAGGATAATATTTTATTCATAAGGTATTTTTTGTTATAATTACACCTATCCGATATAATTAAGGCATTTTTTAGGGAAATAATAAAATCTTTTTTACCTTTAATTAACCAATTTACTTTTAACCGTGTTAAATAAATGTCAAAAGTCACTATTCACCGAAATTTATTTTTATCTTATTGAACCAAATTTTACTTACTGATATCAACCGTGTCTCTCGGATTTTTGAACTTAAATTCATAGAAGTTGTAAAATTAAGTTTTATGCAGATTTTCAAATGCTCCTAGGAGGTGGGTAAAAAACGGTAAACAGTTCAATAAAATTTTTATATATCTAAAATTATTATAAAATTACTTCAATGAATTAAATTGAACTTATATAGGTATTATGTACCTATTTTGACATAAAAATTTTATATAAAATAAATAATTATTTAAATAAAATGTTGGTTTTAAACAATAACTCAGTTTGTCTCACTATTCATCAAAAATTGATTTTTTTAGGAAAATACCAAAAATTCAACCTAAGCTAATTTTGATATTCCGAATCCAAAAATGATGTCCATTTTAAAAGATAAAATTTATAAAATTTAAAAAAGTGGGTATTAATATTCATAATGGCTAGTTTGATTGGTTGTGGTGTGTTTGAACATGAAGTTATGTAAAACCCAAGCTACATTATTATTCAAAGGGAAACATACCATGGAAGCTTGGGGTGTTACACTCTCCCCTCCTTCAAATAATTTCATCCTCGAAATTTATAGAATATTACTTTATAAAATGATTCAAGAGGTTCATCATCATAAGTTCCTCGAGTTCTCACATTGCCTCTTCCGTCTAATGGTTTTCTCCATATAATTTTTACCAGATGATTCGTCTGGTTTCCCAAACTTTTTCTCTTATATAAAAAATCATGATAGGCTCTTCACAATAAGGCATATTAGGTTCCAGTTCTAATTCCTCATAGTTGAGTACATGCATTGGGTCAGGCATGTATTTTCTCAACAATGATATGTGGATCACATCATTAACTTTGGAGAGACATGACGACATTGCCAAAAGGTAAGCTACAACCCCTATTTGGTCAAGAATTTCGAAAGGTTCAATGTACCTGGGACTCAATTTACCATTCTTACTGAATCTTTTAATTCCCTTCCAAGGAGATACGTTCAAGAAAACATGATCTCCTTCCTGAAATTCCAAATCCTTCCTTTGGTTATCACCATAGCTCTTATGCCTACTTTAGCCTCTTTGATGTGGTTTTGGATAACCATAATCATTTCCATCATTTCCTCAACATGTTCTAGGCCTAAGAGTTTTCTTTCACCAACATCATCTCAACTGGTTGGTGTGAGACATCTCTTTCCATATAAAGCTTCATATAGTTCCATTTGACTAATTGAGTGGAATCTATTACTTTAGGAAAATTATACGAGAGGTAAATATTGATCCCACATACCTTGAAAGTAAAGTGAGCAAGATCTCATCATGTATTATGATGTTTGAATAGTCCATTCTAATTTTCCATCAGTTTGAGGGTGGTACACAGTGCTAAAATGAAGTTCAATATCCAGAGCTTTCTGAAGAATTTTCCAGAGTTTTGATGTAAAATGGAGATAACGATCAGAAATATTCGATAGGGGTACTCCATGAAGTCTTAAAACTTCATTAATATACAGTATTTCTAAACATTCAAGTGGTAAATCTACTCTTATAGAAAGAAAATGTGTTGACTTGGTAAGACGATCAACAATGACCCATATTTCATCATTCCTTCTAGGAGTATTTTGTAGTTCCATGAAAAATTCCATCGTAATATTATCCCATTTCCAATCAGGTATAGAAAGTGGTTGCATGACTCCTCCAGGTTTTTGCTTCTAGCTTTCACTTGTTGACAAACCATACATCTTGAAACAAAACCAGCAATCTCCCTATTCATGTTATCCCACCAAAAATTTTCCTTCAAATCTTTATACATCATGGTGCTCCTAGGGTGTTTAGAGAAATTTGAGAAATGAGAATCTTCCAACAATTCTCTTTTTAGATCAGGTATATCATGAACACAAAGTCTCTTCCCAAATTTCAAAATTTCATCTTTATATACGAAGTTGATCAATATCCCATCATTCACAGCTTTAATTTTCTTCTAAAATTCCTCATCATCAGTCTGAGAACTTTTTATCTTGTCTAGAAAAGATGGATTGGAAATAATTTGAGAAAGTATTTATGTTTCACCATCCATGATTACTCCCATATCCCTTTTCACTAGATCCATGAAAATAGGATACATTTCAACTCTCATCATGTTCAAAACTCCATGATTCATTCTTCTTAAAGCATCTACCACCTTATTTTCCTTCTACGGGTGGTAGGGTATAGTGAATTAATTATCCTTGACTAGTTCAGGTCATCTCTTTTCCCTCATGATGAGTTCTTTCTATGAGAAAATATACTTCAAACTTGTGTGATCAGTATATATCTCACAATTTTCACTATAGAGATAATGTCTCCATATCATTAAAGAAAATATTATAGTTTCTAACTCAATATCGTGTGTATGATAGTTTTTCTCATGAATTTTTAACTGTCATGATGCATAGGCAATAACCCTCTCATTCTGCATAACGAACAACCAGGTCCTTTCTTTGATGAATCACTATAAATAACAAACCCATCATTCCCCAATAGTAGAGTCAAGATAGGATCATTGACTAATATTCTCTTCAATCATTCAAAAAAAAGTTCACACTCTTTGGTCCTAACAAATTTGACCCCTTTACGTGTGATCTTGGATAATGGGATAGCCAATTGGGAAAATTTTTGGATGAAATGCTGATAATAACCTACTAAACCAATATAACTATATACCTCAGTTATACTCATTGGTTCTGGCCATTCTCGGATTTCTCTTGTTATTGAAGGATCAACAAATATTCCATCCTTAGAGACAATATGGAAAATAAAACAAATCTCTTGAAGCCAGAATTCAAACTTTCTAAACATTCTGTTTAATTATTTTCTTCTGAGGGTTTTCAGAATGGTTCACAAGTGATTTTCCTGATCTTCATAGCTTTTGGAGAATATCAGGATATCATCAATAAATACCAATAAAAATTCATCATGATATTCCTTGAAAACCTTGTTCATTAGATCCATGAAACAAGAGGGTGCATTAGTCATCCCAAAAGGCATTACTGTAAACTCGTAATGCATGTACCTGGTTCGAAATGTTGTTTTTGGAATGTCTTACTTCTTCACACACATCTGATGATATCCAGATCGAAGGTCAATCTTTGAAAAATATTGAACTCCATGAAGTTGGTCGAATAAATCAACAATACGAGGTAGGGGATACTTGTTCTTTATCGTTGTAGCATTGATCCCCATGCAGTCAATGCACCACCTCTTAGATCCATCTTTCTTCTTAACAAAAAGGACATGGTATCCCCATGGAGATGCACTTCGTAGAATAAATCCCTTATTACTCAATTCCTCTAGTTTTATCTTTAGTTCCACTAATTCCACAGTGTACATTCTATAAGGGGTCTTCGATATGGGATTGAACTAGGAATTAAATCAATGGAAAACTCAATTTCCCATTCTAGAGGATGTCCGGGTAAATCTTCTGGAAGTACATCAACATATTATTTCACAATAGGTACATCCTCAATTTGAACATTCTTTTCCTCACCCACTGTTATTTCATTATATTCCCCCTTAATAATTGAATTTAGTTGAGCTACTATGGGTGGATCTAGATAAGAAACGGGTGGCGACGTCTCTCCTCAAAAGATATGGTACTCGTTATCATCATCAAGAATTGTAACCTCCTTCTTCTTACAATAATTTTTTGCATCATGGACGGAAAGCCAATCCATACCAAGGATTATATAAAATTAAATCATGGTTATGATGATGAGATCAGTATATAAAGAACATTTATATTCCATAATGGGAACTGATTCACAAAACATTTTGTCAATGATACTTCCCTTAGGAGTTTTGAATGACAACTCCCCTGTTAACTCAATTTGAAAATATGTAATTTTATTAGAGAATTGGGAAGATATGAAACAATGCGATGATCCATAATTAAATAAAGTATTGGATAATCTTGGGAAAACCATTTACTTACCTTCCACCACCTCTTTTAGAGATTCAATCTCAGAAGTAGTTATTTCATAAGCTTGACCTTGATCCCTTGGACATTTCTGAGGTAAGATTCCCAGATGCTTAAGAAATTCATTTGCATAATGTCCCATCTCCCTGCAACTGTTGCATTGAACATTGGTAGCTTCTTTCTTTCCCTTAAAATCACCAGCAAGATGGCATTTCTGTCTCTATTTGTAGCAAACTTATTTTCCTTTTAGACAGGCACCAGGGTGCTTCCTACCACAATTATCACAGGGTGGAAATTCAACTCTTCCCTTCTTACCTATTTCATTATTTCCATTCCTAGAGTGTTCTGCAGATCTCTTCTTCTCTTTCTTTACAATAAAGTCATAATACTGAAAGAATTCTTTTTCTGTCTTGATAGCACATGAGACAATATCTTCGCACGATGAGAAGGATTGTGATACTAATTATTGAGGGAGAAATGGTTTTAACCAATCAAAGAAACACTCAATATTACTTCATGGGTTGCTTATATAATCTGTAGCATACCATGATAACCTTGTAAAGTTAGCTTCATACATTGCGACATTTTCATCGTCTATTTTCATCCGACTCAAAAATTTCCTTTCCCTATCCGCTCGATGGTTAGGAGAAAAGTATTTTTCTACGAAAATATCTTTAAACTCCCTCCATTCCATGTTTCATACTTCAACATATTCTTTTATGTTTTGAATCAATGAACACCACTGATCTGCATCTCCTGTGAGGTGATAAACTACCATGACTACTTTTTCCCTTTCGCTACTCCCCAAAGCATGAAATATTTTCTCTGTGGAACTTATCCATTTCTCACCTAAAAATGGATTTGTAGTAACATTGAATGTTGGTGGTGGATGCCTCATGAAGCGGTCAAATATTGATCATCCACATTGTGGATCAGGGTGCTCTATATGGATAAGGATATTATTAATAACCTGTGTGAGTTGTCCTAGTATGGTCATAAGCTGATCAGCACCAGTTGCCTCACCACCTCTACTATAATTATTTTGAGTTGGAGGTAAATCCCTACATGGATTATGGGCATTTCTATGGTTTTCGTTCCTTCCCCTAGGTTCCATTTCTAATCAATGGCATAAACTATATTAGTTTATGAATCAAAATACATAATTCCCTACTTGTAAAACTCTTATCATAATTTGAACAGATTATGGATATGATCCATAATCATAAAAAAAATTTCTTTGAGGAAGTATATACTCATAAACACTTCATAAGTTTTTGTAAATAAAATTATAATTATCCTAAGCATATCCCCCAGGACTATCATAACCAAGAGTGTATCAAGGCTTGTTGTTGTACACTAGTTCCCGTTCGAGTCGACCTCAAAATGGTGTTTTCGAGTTTTACCCCTAGGTACAACTATTCCAAAGCCGCCTCTACCTGCTCATATCCAGACACTAATGTCTTTCTTGGAAAAATCACAAAATCTCTACATTACATAAATTCTAGGAAGATCTTCTATACTAATCCTCAAAGTCTATCTTAAGATAATGTGCTCTAATCGGAGTTTATCAAAATCTAGTTTCCATGGTTTGTTCTAAACTTGCTCTGAAACCAACTGTAATTCCCTGACCCTAGTTACCCAGAGTTGGTGCATTATTTTATAACATTGGAATTATCACAAGGAAATCATGCTCTGAAAGACTGATCATTTTAGTATTATTGGAAACAAGATTCATACATAAGTTCAACATTACAACATGAAAAGAAATAAAAAACTAATTTATTACATTAGAAACATCCAAGCCTCTTATATTATTCCTACAAGTCACTCATAAATAACTCCTTCATATCCTGGGAAAATGAAACATAAGAAAGGGGTGAGCTTAAATACTCAGTAAGGGTAAGAAATACAGTGGAAGAGAACATAAATATTAAACATGGTGAATAATTGAAAACATAGGCCTTTACAAATAAAAAACATGAACACTTTTATAGTAGGAATATGAGCTCAGTAAATAATTCCATAAAAAAACATAATCATGTGTATTAGACTAGTCTAATGACCATATGAACCATCAATATTATTTTCATAATTAGGTAATGTATAATTCCTGACATTCTGAAACATTTTTTCAAGTCCTCGTCCAAGACGTCTAAAAATGATTTAGGCCTCAACCAAAACCATATATCAAATTGGGAAAGTCCATGGCCAATTCCACGTATAGTTGTCTCATGACACCTACCGATGCACCGAGGTTCTATAGCGGGCTCCACCCGTCACTTACTAAGTCTAATACATTCCTCATATAAAAGGGTTAAAATATAACATAAACATTTTTATTAAACATTCCATAGGAAATGTCAATACATTAACCATAAACCATGAATGGTATAAAAATAACACATCCATAGTCAAACATCTCACAAAACATTCAATAAAATATGGATTATTTGTATCATAATATATCAACTTCAATCTAGTTTAAAATTTATCAAAGGATGTTGACATAGATTAAAGTAAAATTATTTTATAGGAATATATCTTTCTATTTTAAAAATATTTAAAAGCCTTGTAATTATAAAATAAAACATTTATTTTAAAAATATTCTTATAAGATTTTAAGGGATTATTTAATGATGTTATAATGGTGGAGAATAACCGCACCTGCCGTATATGTTAAAAACCAACTCTAACCTTAATTTTGTCAAAAAAGTTTTAAAGTACCTTGTTTGGAAAACGACGGAATGATTCCCTTAAAAACATATAAGGTAAAATAAGGGTATAAATGACTTTAAAAAATAGTCTATTAAATAGAAAAAATGTTTTTTAAAAATGTTTTTTTAGAAAAAATGGTTATTGATGATAAAGAGGTCCTAGTAGATACTTACGTAAAAACAACCTCGGATGATAAAGAGATTATGAAATTAACCCTTAACTTGTACTTTTCCTTGGTCGAGGGTAAGTTATCATCCTTTATAATAGTGAAATAATTACTATTAAATTATAAATTAACTATATACATAAATATGATATCGTATATAATCTTATAATATTGTTTTGTTATTGATATTTTAGTTGTATCATAGTTTTGGGTGTTAACTGATTTGTTTTCCTTTATATGATTTGTTACATAAGTAATGTCTGTTATGGATAGGAAGTATTTTTTTAATATACAGAATCATATTATGTTCATAAAAATAATTTTTAATCATAAAATGAAAATTTTTCTTGAATTAATATGATGGGTAATTAATCTCATCACGTTCGTGGAGACGGTAATCCGTACGTACACACGAGCAACAATATCATTCTTTTGATATTAAAATATTATATAATTGGATGTTATATCATATATAGAGAATCATTATAATGTTATATTTATTACTTACATAATTTATACTCATTATTATACCCATCCAATTGAAGAAGTGTTTGAATAACAAACTACACCATGACGTGGAGAAGGTAATCCGTACGTAGGCACGTATGGTGAATTTTCCATTTATAGGATGGCTAGAATAATGAATAGGGTTGTAAAATTATTATAATAACATCACAGTATATAAAAAATACTGGAGTTATTATTTTATAATAGAAACAACAAAGAAAGAGGAAGTGGAAGAAGAAAAAAACGTGAAAGAGGTGATGAAATATTTACCTCTTCTTCAGGTTCTTTCTTTTGATTTGATCAAAATGGGTCCTTAGGTTGGCTTTCTGACTAATGAAATGCCTATAGGATGAATAGAGGATATTTTATAGGATATTTGGGTAGGGTTTTTCCGAGACAAATGTATTTGAAGGTGTGAATTTGAGAGAAGGGGAAGTGCTCTTTTATTGGAGGGGTGAGGGGAACCTTAGGACAGATTGAAATATTATTTTATAGTTAAATCATCTTCGGTTTCTGATGGCCCCAAAATGATTTATTTCAGGGATAATGGTGGGGATGGGTCTAAAAACACTCAAAAAATTGTTTTAGATAGGGTTGGATCACTATATTAACCTTATCTTTTAGATTTAACTTTTAGTTAATTAGTTTGACATTTACCATGTCTCTTTGTATTTTTAAATTATATGGTTATTAAACATACTATTACAAGACAATCAAACCTCAAGTGGTTCATTATTAATATATATAACCTTATCTAAGTCATTTGGATGAAGCTTATATTTTTAGAAATATTAAATCAATTAATAATATTATATTTGTTTTGAAAACTCTTTTATGTCAATTTTGACAGTATATGGTATTTTGTTTTTTCATAATTCATAACAGAATTATTACTTCTAAAAATAATAATTTAATCAACCCTAAATTGTCATATTAACAATGAGAATTTGTGAAATTAATAAAAAGTCTGAAATTAAATTTATTTGGGTATTGGTAATATCAATTATTTTAATATTTTATTAATAATGTAATTAATGCATCATCATTGTGTAATAAATAAATTAAATTATTTAAAGTATAAAATTAATAAATAAAATACCATTATGTGGGAAATTTTTTTATCTTTCTAATGAATATTTATATTCTAATTTATCTTATGTGTAACCCTATATTAAAAATGGTTTAATTATTAATCTTTGAATTTAACACTTTTAACTCTTCTTTGAATTAAATACTAATAAATGCCCTAATCTAACTCAAGTGGACCTAAAGGATCATATTTTATTCCTAGGGTTGTTTTTGCTTGAATTACAGTCATCCAGTAGAATTATAACTTTTTTTAGGATAATAATATTATCATTTTTACCTTTAATTACTCTATTTACTTTTAACCGTGGTAAATAAAAGTCAAAAGTTACTATTCACCAAAATTATTTTTATATTATTCAACCACATTTTACATACTAATATAAACCATGTCTCTTGGATTTTTTAAATTCAATTCACATAAAAAGTATAATTATGTTTTATGCAAATTAGCAAATTCTCCTAGGAGGTGGGTAAAAGACTGTAAAAAGTTCAATTAAATTTTTATATATCAAAACTTATTATAAAATGAATTAAATTAAACATATATAGGTATTATATATGTATTTTGACCATAAATAAATTTAAATAAAATAAATAGTTATTTAATTAAAAATTTGGTTTTAAACAATAACTCAGTGTTTTTCACTATTTATCAAAAATTGAAAGTTTTTAGAAAATACCCAAAATTCACCCTAAGCTAATTTCGATATTCTAAATCAAAAATGAAGTCTGTTTTCAAAGATAAAATTTATAAAATTTCAAATAGTTTGTATTACTATTCGTAATGGCTAGATGGATTGGTAGTGGTGTGTTTGAACTCGAACATCCATACAACACAGGATACTATATTATTCAAACTGAAAGGTACCATGGAAGCTTAGGGTGTTACATCTGCCACCTTATTTTCCTTCCCCAAGTGGTAGTGTATAGTGCGATCATAATCCTTGATTAGTTCAATACATATCCTTTTCCTCATGTTGCATTCTTTCTGTGAGAAAATATACTTTAAACTCTTATGATCAGTATATATCTCACATTTTTCACCATGCGGATAATGTCTGCATATCATCAAATAAAATTTTACAGCTACTATCTCAAGATCATGAGTAGGATAATTTTTCTAATGAGTTTTTAGTTGTCGTGATGCATGGGAAATAAACCTATCATTCTGCATAAGGACACAGCCAAGTCCTTTCTTTGATGCATAACTATAAATAAAAAACCCATCATTCCCCGATGGTAGAGTCAAGATAAGAGCATTGACTAATATTCTCTTCAATTCATAAAAACATCCATCACACTCTTTTGTCCAAACAAATTTAACCCTATACATGTGATATTGGTTAAGGGGTTAGACAATTAGACAAAATTTTGGATGAAACACCGATAATAACCTACTAAACCAATAAAACTACGTACCTCAGTTATACACATCAGTGCTGACCATTCTTGGATTTCTCTTATCTTAGAAGGATCAACAGAGATTCCATCCTTAGAGACAATATGGCCAAGAAAAGAAATCTCCTAAATCCAGAATTCACAGTTGCTAAACTTCCTGTATAATTCATTTATTCTGAGGGTTGTCAGAATGGTGCACAAGTAATTTTCATGATCTTCATATATTTTAGAGTATAGCTGGATATCATCCATAAAAACCACTACAAATTTATCATGATACCTTGAAAACTCTATTCATTAGATCCATGAAAATAGAGGGTTCATTAGTCAGCCCAAAAGGCATTCATGTAAACTCGTAATGCCCGTACCTTGTTTGAAATGCTATTTTTGGAATGTCTTCCTACTTCATATGCAACTAATGATATCCAGATCTAAGGTCAATCTTTGAAAAATATTTAGCTCAATGAATTTGGTCAAATAAATAATCAATACAAGGTAGGGGATTCTTTTTCATTATCGTTATAGCATTGATCTCCCTATAGTCAATGCAAAACCTCATAGATCCATCTATCTTCTTAACAAAAAGGATAGGGGATCCCCATGGAGAAACACTAGGGAGAATAAATAACTTATTACTCAATTTCTCTAGTTGTTTATTTAGTACCACTAATTCCACAGTGGCCAATCTATAAGGGGTCTTCGATATGGGCCATAAACCCAGAATTAAATCAATGGAAAACTCAATTTCTCATTCTGGAGGATTTCCATGTAAATATTCTAGAAACACATCAACATTTACTTTTACAATAGGTACATCCTCTATTTGAGAAATATTTTCCTCACCCACAGTTATTTCATTCTCTTCCCCCCAATAATTGAATTTAGTTGAGCTATTAGGGGTGGATCTAGATAAGATTTTGGTGGCGACATTTCTCCTCTAAAGATATTGTACTCCTTATCATCATAGATAATTGTAACCTCGTCCTTCTTGCATTAAATGTTTTGCATCATAGTCCAAAAGACAATCCATACCAAGTATTATATCGAATTAAATAATCAGTATAATGATGAGATCAGTAGATAAAGAACATTTATATTCCCTAATGGGGGCTGATTCACAAAACATTATTGCAATGATACTTCCCTTAGAAGTTTTGACTGATAACTCCATTGTTAAATTAAATTGGAAATATCTAATTTTATTAACATATTGGGAGGATATGAAACAATGTGATGATCTAGAATCAAAAAAATGTATTGGCTAAACTTTAAGAAACTTAATAATTACCTACCACCACATCTTTTGGAGCTTCAATCTCAGCAGTTGTGGTTGTATCAGCTTGGAATTGATCCCTTGGCCTTTTCTGAGGCATGTTTCCCTAACTCTTAATACATTTATTTTCCTAATTTCCCATCTCCATGCAATTATAGCATTAAATATTAGTATATTCTTTCTTTCCCTTGCAATCACCAGCAAGATGGTCTTTCTCTCCACATTTGTACCATACTCCTTTCCCTTTTATACAGGCACCCAGGTGATTCCTTATATAATTATCATAGGGTGGAAATTCAACTCTTCCCTTATTACCTATTTCTCTATTTTCATTCCCAGAGTGTTCAACATATCTCTTCTTCTCTTTCTTTTCTTTAATGTTGTATGACTTAGAGAATTCCTTTTCTGTCTTGATAGAACGTGAGACAATATCTTTTTATGATGTCAATGATTGTGACTCTAATTATTGACGAAGAAATGATTTTAACCCATCAAATAAAAGGTAAATAATACTTCATGGGTTATGTATATAATCTGCAGCATACCTTTCTTACCTTGTAATGTTAGCTTCGTAATTTGTAACATTCTCATCCTCTTTCTTCCATAGATTCAAAAATTTCCATTCCATATCCGCTCAATGGTCACAAGGAAATTATTTTTCTAAGAAAATCTCTTTAAACTACCTCCATTCCATGTTTGATAATTCTTCATCTTCCTTTGTGTTTTGAATCAATAAACACCATTGATCGTCATCTCCTGTTAGGTGATTAACTATTATGACAACATTTCCCTTTCGTTACTCCCCAAAGCATGAAATATTTTATCTAAGGGACTTATCCATTGTTTGGATACCCATGGATTTTTAGTCCCATTAAATGTAGGTGGTTGTTACCTCATGAAGTGGTCTAAAATTGATCCTCCACATTATGGATCAGGTTGATTCATATAGATAAGGTTATTATTCCTAACCAATGTGAGTTGTCCCAATATGGTGATAAACTGATCTGCACCAGTTTCATCTCTAGATCCACTATAATTATCTTGAGTAGGAGGCCAATCCCTACATAGATTACGTGCGTTGATACGGTTTCCATTCTTTCCACTAAGAGTCATTTCTAAAAAATGGCATAAACTAGATTAGTTTATGAATTGAAATATATAATTCCCTACCTGTAAAACACTTATCATAAATTGAACAGTTTTTGGATATAATTCATAATCAAAAAAATTATTTGGGTAAGTATATACTTATAAACCCTTAATAATCGTTTGTAAAGAAAATGAGAATTATCCTAATAATATCCCCCAAGAGTGTTGTAACAAAAAAATGCAGTAAGGATCATTATCATGGACCAGTTCCCATTCTAGTCTAGCTCCAAATGGCCCAAAGGCTATCATTTTTTATTGATTTTGATAATCCAACACTCAAGGGGTGAGGTGGAACCCTTACAAGGATCGTAGGCGAAAGTATTACATGGCCCATAGGCCTTAGAAAAATTCATGTCCCGTAGGCTTCAAACATTACATACAACCCAGACTAACTACTTGGAACTGCTCCTCTCCATTCTAGTCTAGCTCAAAGCGGTGTTTTCAGGTTTTACCACCAGGTAAATCTGTGCCAGAGCTGCCTCTACCAGCTCATATCTAGACAAGGATGTATTTCTTGGAAAACTCTCAAAATCTCTACATTACCAAAATTCTAGGAAGTTCTTCTATACTAATCCCCAAAGACTATCTTAGGATAATGTGAACTAATCCGAGTTTATCTAAATCAAGTTTCCAAGGTTTGTAATAAACTTCTTTTGATACCAATTGTAATTCCCTGAACCCAGTTACCCAGAGTCAGTGCATTATTATATAACATTGGCATGATCATAAGGAAATCATGTCCCAAAAGACTGATTAGTTTAGTATTATTGGAAACAAGATTTATACATAAGGTCAAATTTACAACTTGAAAATAAATAAAACACTAATTTATTCCATTAGAAACATCCAATCCACCTAGATTATTCTTGAATGTCAATCATAATTAACTCCTTCATATCATGTGAAAATGAAACATAATAAAGGGGTGAGCTCAAACGATCAGTAAGGGCAAGCAATACAAGGGAAGATAACATAAATATTAAGCCTAGTGAATAATTGAAAACACATACATTTACAAATAATAAACACAAACACATTTAGGGAAGGAATATTTTGTGAGTAAATAATGACATAATAAAACATAATCATGGGTATTCTACAAGTTGAATGACCACATAAAACATCAATATTATTTTTATAATGAGGAATTGTATAATTTCGTACATTCTGAAACATTTTTTCAAAGCCTTTCCCAAGACATCTAAAATTAATTAGGCCTCCGCCAAAACCATATATCAAATTGGGAAAGGCCTCACCCAATTCCACATCTAGTTGTATCATGATACCTACTGATGCACCGAGGAGCTATAACGGGATCCATTCGTCACTTACTAAGTCCATCACATTCCTAATATGAAAGGGTTGAAATGTGAAATAAACATTCGTATTAAAACTAGCATAAAAAATGCCAATACATTAACTATAAACCATGAATGGTATAAAAATAACATATCCATAGTCAAAAATATCACAAAACCTTCAATAAAATATGGATGATTTGTATCAAAATAGATCAACTTCAAACTAGTTTAAAATCTATCAAAGGATGTTGACATAGATGAAAAGAAAATTATTTAATAAGAATATATCTTTCTATTTTGAAATCATTTAAAAGTAATGTAATTATAAAAGAAAAAAATTATTTTGAAAAAATTTATATAATATTGTAAGGGAAGCTTCGATGATGTTATAATGGCAGAGAATAACCACACACACCATATATGTTAAAAAACATTTTTACATTAATTTTGTCAAAAAGGTCGTAAAATACCTTGTTTAAAAATGGATGGAAAGATTCATTCCAAAACATATACGGTCAAATAAGGGTATAAATAAATTTAACACATTTTCTATTAAATTTGAAAATGTTTTGAAATAAATTTTTATGAAACACGGATGTGGATGAAAAATAGGTCACAGTAGATACTTACGTAAAAACAACCTCGGATGATAAAGAGATTGTAGAATTAACCATTACCTTGTAATTTTATTTGGTAGAGGAGAGGTTAACCTCTTTTATAATGGTGGGATCATTATTATTAAATTATAAATGAAACATATACATTAATATGATATCGTATATTATCTTTTAATATTGTTTTATTAATGATATTTTAATAGTATCATCATTTCTGGTGTTAACTGATTCGTTTTCCTTTATATGATTTGTTACATAATTAATGTTTGTTATGGATAGGAAGTATTTAATTCATATATAGAATTATATTATGTTCATAAACATTATTTCTAATCATAAAATGAAAATTATTCATGATTGAATATGATGGGGAATGAATCTCATCGTGTTCGTGGAGACCATAATCTGTACGTACACACGAGCGACAATATCATTCTTTTGATATTAAAATCTTATGTAGTAGGATGGTATATAATATATACATAATAATTATAATGTTATATTTATTATTTAAATCATTTATACTCATTATTATACCCATTCAAATTACGATGTTTTTGAATAACAAACTACACCACGATGTGGAGACCGTAATCCGTACATATGCACGTATGGTGACTTTGTCATTTATATGATGGATAGAATAATTATTAGGGTTATAAAATTTTTATAATAACATAACATTATATAGAAGATAATATATTTATTATTTTATAATAGAAACAACAAAGAAAGAGGTGGTGGAAGAAGAAAAGAACTTGAAAGAGGTGATGAAATATTTACCTCTTCTTCGAGTTATTCCTTTTGATTTGATAAAAAGGGATTCTTAGGTCGTCTTTCTGATAAAAAGGAAGGCATTTAGGATAATGGTAGGATTCTTGAGAGTATATTTGGTCTGGGGTTGGCTGATCCCAATGGTTTTGATGGTGTGAATTTGAGAGAAGGGGAAGTTCCCTTTTATAAGAGGGGTGAGAGGCACCTTAGGAAAAGATTGAAATATTGTTTTATAATAAAATCATTTTCGCTTTCTAATGTCTCCAAAATGATTTATTTCGAGTATAAGGTTGGGATGGGTCGAAAACCACTAAACCAATAGGTTTTAGATATGTTTGGGTCACTATATTAACCTTATCTTTTAGATTTAACTCTTAGTTAATTAGTTTGACATTTACCACATCTCTTTGTATTTTTATATTATACAGTTAATAAACTCACTGTAACAATACAAGAGCACCTAAAGTGGTTAATTATTAATATATATAACCTTTTCTAAGTCTATTTTCAGAACCTTATATTTTTAAGAATATTATATCAATTAATAATATAATAGTTGTTTTAAAAACTCTTTTATGTCAATTTTGACATTATCTGGTATTTTGTTTTTGAAAAATTCATAAGATAATTATTAATTCAAAAAAAATTCATTTAATCATCCCACACATTTCCCATTGACCTAGAAAAATAGTTGAATTCATAAAAATTCTCAAATTACATTTATTTGGGTATTTATAATGTCAATTATTTTAATATTTAATTAATAAGCTAATTACTACATCATCATTGTGTCATAAGTAAATTAAATTATTTAATGTCTAAAAATTATAAATAAAATACCATTATGTAGGAAATTTGTTTAAATTTCTAGTTAATATTTATAGTCTAATTTATCTTATGTGTATCCCTATATTAAAAATGGTTTAGTTATAAAACATTGAATTTAACACTTTTAAATCTTCTCTTAATTAAATAATAATAAATGTTTAATCTTATCCAAGTGGACCTAAAGGATCATATTTTATTCATAAGGTTGTTTCTAGTCGAATTACACTTATCCAATAGAATTATGACATGTTTTAGGGTAATAATAATATCATTTTTACCATTAATTAACCTATTTACTTTTAACCGCGACAAATAAAAGTCAAAAGTTAATATTCACCAAAAAATATTTTTATCTAATTGAACCAAATTTTACTACCTAATATCAATAGTTTCTATCAGATTTTTGAAATTCAATTCATAGAAATGGTAAAATTAAGTTTTATGTGAGTTTGCAAATGGTCATAGGAAGTTGTGTAAAAGACGAATAAAAGTTCAATAAAATTTCAATATATCTAAACTTATTATAAAATGACTCAAATGAATTACATTTAAATTATATAGGTATTATGTATATATTTTTACCAAAAATAAATTTATATAAAATAAATAATTATCCTAAATAAAAAGTCGGTGTTATACCATAACTCAGTGTTTTTCAATATTAATAAAAAATTTCAATCTTTCATAAAATACAAAAAATTACCCCTAAGATAATTTCTATATTCCTAATAAAAAAATTTAGACCATTTCAGAAGATAAAATTTATAAAATTTCAAAAAGTGGGTATTACTATTCATAATGGCTAGTTTTATTTTTTGTGGTTTGTTTGAACTCAAAGTTGCGTACAACACTACCTACTATATTATTAAAACGGAAACGTAACGTGGAATCTTGGGGTATTAAATTTGGACCATAATATAATATGATTATTAAATACCAAAATAATATATAATTACATGGAGTTATGCTACAAAATATTCATTCAATAATAATTGTAATGTTATGAATGATTTGTTTTATTCCTTGGCTGATGATGAATTTATTAGAATATATACTTGAAAATCTACTTTTGAAATATGGGATACCTAATCTATTTCACATGAAGGAACATCATATGTCAGAGAAATTATAAAACATTCAAATACAATCAAGTATAATACTTTTAAAATGAAATCTGATGAAAAAGTTTCTAATATGTTGATCAGGTTCAATAAAATAATGAATCTCATGAACCCACACAGAAAGAAAGTGATAGACCATGATCATGTGATGAAATTCCTCAAGTATTTACCATAAACAAGGAGAGGAACATCTGTTTCAATTAGAGAATATTGTGATATAAGTAAATTACCTATCAAGAAATTAATAGGAATGTTAATTGCATGTGAATAAGAGATTAAAGTGAAAAGGAGATCAATGAAGATTAACCGAAAAAGAAATACAGTAGCCTTCAAGAGTAATACCTCCAATCAAAGAGAAAAGGTATAATCTGAAAATACTAGTGAATAATAACATCCTGATGTTAGTTCTTAAGAGATAGACCATACAACTATAAGATTTGAGAAATTCCTATAGAATTTTTTTTTTCTTCAAGAAATATAACTTCATAGGAAATTATGAAAATAATGGAAAGTGAAAAAAGGAATGGAAAAAGGATGAAAATCAAATAAAATCACATTTTATGAATGTAAGAGGAAGGGAAACATTAAAGCTAACTGTCCAAATATGAGATATAAAACACGTATGAGGATAAGGATAGAAGACTCAAAAAGGCCACAAATTATCATAGAGTGCCTCCAATGATAGCTCGAGTGATTTATACACTAATAAAAAAGATAAGTCTTATAGTGAATATACAGGATTTGGGTCCATCACATCAGAAGTAAAAAAATATTCTTCCTATATTCCCTACTACTATATCAAACATTTATAAAAATAAAAATAATGATGTTATTAAGAAATTATTGACCAAAAAAGATCCATATGATTACTTTAACAATCTATAAGATACCTTCTATTGGATAAATAAAAAATATAAGTCACTTAAGAAATAGTATGGTTTGATAGAAAATATTAAAAACAACCTGGCTATTGAAAAAGGGAAAATGATAAATTTTTTAAATAAATTACTGAATTAAAATTCCAAATAAACTACTATTTAAATACATAGAAATATTTACCTATATTAAGAGAACAATGACTTAGATATTGGGAAAAATTGTTTCCCCCCATGTATATAACTGGTGTAGGTTATCACCAGGAAAGTGAAAAATTTAAAAATTAGATTTATGTCCAATACCAATTCTAAAAAGTTATATAAAGCCAATACCTGCACAACTGGACCTCAGAATGATTTTATTTATATAATATTACAATATGTTTATAAGAAACTCATTGGGACAATTATTTATTGGAAAATCACTTATTACTAACATAAGTATAACCAAGAGGATTTTGGTACCAAAAACATTTTTGGCCTAAAAATTATTTTTAAGGAAAAATATTTGAAAACCTATAGCAGAAGATTATGTTATCTATATAGTAAATATTCTATACATGTGTCTAGTGAGAATTCAAACATCATAAATATGATCAATGTTGATATAAGACATTCCACTTTTGGGGATAATTCTAAAGGATAAATCATCTTCCTTTTTCAAATTGGTAATTCTTATTCAGCATTAATTTATAATGTTTTATATGTAGATAGTTTAAAATATACACTTATTAACATTTCTAAATACGTGATGATGGATTTTATGTAAAATTTTAAATCCATTCCTTTAATGTTTTTAATGACAAAAATATATTAATATTTACTGTTTTAATAAATTATAGAATTTATTTTATTGATTTATATTATTTATCATCGAAATCAATTTCATTCTTTAGTGACATTCGTAAATAATCTTGGATTTATCTTAAGAGACAAGTCCATTTCAATATTCATTCACATAGAATGTTAAATAAAAAAGGGTTAGTTATAGATCTACCAAATATTGAATTCGGCAATTATAATGTTTTTTGACCCATGGAAAAATGGAAACATCATAACATTTCCTTTAAATCAATTAAATAAGGTTCAACCTCTCATCAACTAGAGATAGTTCATATGGACCTATTTGGACCTTCCAGACTTTTCAGTTTAAATGGGAAACATTATTTATACTTTCTTGTTTGTTACTTCTCTAGATACACTTGTTTATTATTTCTATGTCATAAATGATAAGCTTGTTTTTACGTAATTATGTGTTAGGAATATGTTGAAAATATTATTGGACATATGATTAAGACCATAATAAGTGATCATGGTCATGAATTTGAAAATCAAAACATTAAATAATTTTTCTCTAAATATTGTGATAGTGAATGATTTTATTCTCCTTGTAAACTACATCAAAATGGTGTGGTTGAAAGAAGAAAAATAAATATTCAAGAGATATCCAAAACATTGCTAAATGATTTTTTATTATCTACATACCTTTGGGAAGATTCTGTTAACACAAATTGTTATACTGTTAATAGAGTATTAATTAGAAATCTCTTAAAAATTACACGTTATAATTTGTGGAATAATTGAAACGGAAGGATAAATATTTCAATGTTTTTTTGCAAGTTATTTATTCAAAATACAAAGGATAATCTGGACTAATTTTATTTGATGAGTGATCAAGGAATTTTACATAGATATTTAAATACTACCAATGATTATTGAGTGATTAAAAAGTTAACTAAAATATTGTAAGTGTCTTTCCTCCTTAAATTATATGAAACTGATCCCAATGAAACAAAAACAATATTAGAGAACCTTGAGGATGGTCATTAAACCTTAAATATGAATTCTAATCCTTCTAAATGTTCTATGAAACAAGAGGCAACTTCACCCAATGAACTACTAAAACCAAAACTTGAACACGATCTTGTGATAACCAAACCCTCTTTTTAATGGCCTATTAGGACTCTTAGAAACAACCACTTGGATGTTTTAATAGGAAAATTGGATATAGGTTCACAAAATAGAGATTCCCTAAGAAATAAAATTTAACATCAAGCCTTATTTTTACAAATTGAACATGTTAACATTAATGATTCTATCAAGGATGAATTATTTTTTATATCTCTGCAAGATGAACATAATAAATTTGAAGGAAATAATTCATGGAAACATATTGATATACCAAAACACACCATAACTATTGGCATTAACTGGGAGTTCAAAATAAATTTTTATGATTCTGGAACTATATTAAGAAACAAGGCTAGATTAGTTTCACAATTCTATAATACAGAATATGGTATTGATTATGAAGATACATTTTTACATGTTGCAATATAAGAATCCATTAGGATACATATCTCATATTTAGAACATTTAAATTTTAAATTATATCAAATGGATGTTAATGGTGCATTATAAAATGGATTTGTAATTAACGATGTTTTTTGTCGAACAACCCCTTGTATTTAAAAAACAAAAACATCCAAATCATGTTTTTTAATTAAAATAATAATTATATGGTTTAAAACAGAATCAAAGTCCTTAGTATTATAGGATTAGATCTTTTTATATTTTAATGTTTTTACAAAAGTTATATCCAATCCGACTCTTTTTATAAATGGTATTTAAAAAGATATTTTTATAGTACAAATATATGTTGATAATATTAATTATGTATCAACTGAAGATTCCCTATATACTGATCTATCAAAACTAATTCAAAAAAATTATAAATGATTTTAATGGATGGACTCAAATTATTTCTTGGATTTCAAATTTTTGATAATAATGAATGAATTATCTTAAATCAAATTAAATATACTAAAGATTTTTTACATTTTGGTATAGATACCACTAAAATTAATGATACTCCAATGAGTACCACCTATAAATTGGATCTTGATGAAGCTGGGAAAATAGTAGATAAAACTAGTTACATTGGTATAATTGAAAGGTTGTTGTATTTATCTTCTAGTCAACAGGATTTTATGTTTAGTGTGTGTATGTCAAGTTTTTTATAAGAAAATACCATTGAGTCACTCCTAAAAATTATCGAATGAATTTCTGATATCCTCAAAAATAGTACAAATTTAGTATTATTCTATCCAAGAAGATATGATTTTGATTTAGTAAGTTATTTCGATGATGATTTTTGGGGCTGTTAGTTAGCTAAAAAAACCACATCACTAACTTGTCATCTTTTAGGAAAATTTATAGTTTCACCGTTTATTATGAAAAAAAATTATGTTGCACTATCTACTAGTGAAGATAAATACATAGCTTCAGGATTTTGTTCAAAAATCTTGTGGATGAAACCTACTTTACATGACTTTGGATATGAATTTAGAAATCTACCTATAAATTTTGGTAACATAAGAGAAATAAAAATCTCTTAAAATCAAGTATCTCACTCCAGAAGAAAATACATTGATATAAGACATCAGTTTTTTGAGAGATCATTATCAAAAAGGTAATATAACTTTATAATTTTTTGGAAATGAATTTCATCTTGCCAATATCTACAAAAATTCTTCTAATTTGTAGAGATTAAACTACATCAACCATGATTTAGGAATTCTAATTTTTTTTTGACAAAGTCACCGTTGATGATTCACCATTGAGAAGTCACTATTAGAAAGTCTCCATTGATGAGTCACCATTTATGTTTCACCATTTATGATTCACTTTTAACAGATCACTATTGTCATGTCCGCATTGATATGTCACCATTTATGAGTCACTATTGATGAGTTCCCATTGATTAGTTACCATAGGCAAGTCACTATTCAATGACTCACTATTCCTTTCTATTACCTGTGCAATTTTTTCCTAAATAAATATATATTGTCTTAAATTTATTGTTCATTGTTTATAATAACTAATTGATAAATATCTCGGGCTAAATAAAATGAATTCACTACACTATAAATCTTTTGAACACCCTAATCTTTTCCATCCTTTCAAACTGACCATCTTTCTTTTATCCCTTAAGCCTTCACCCAATCTGAATAGCATGTTTTGAGTGATTAGCAATGTTGAATCTTGAAGGGATGAGGGAATATATGAAATCAAAAGTATCTATTAGATGTTTGGATATTGTTTCATGAAACCTTCATAAAGAAAAATAGGCTGTCAAATAAGAAAAGGAAATTTATTTGTAATGTATTACACATAGAAATTCACTAGTATTGAAAGTTATAAGAAATCATAAATTGATGTAATGGTTCACAAAAAATAACCATGTATATTATCAAGTTTAGCAAATGAATATTATCATAATTTTGAGTTTTTTTCATAATTAAACTAGATTTGATAATAACTCACATTGATGGAGAATATATTTATTTCTCTTTAAAGGAATGGAAAACGTTCCTAAAATTACTTCATAATGGGGTATGTGAGGATTTTCAAGGAAGTATTCCATGTGACAATGAAAATGTCAAATAACAAGAGGATCACCTAAAATATATATGATATGGTATTATAAGGGTTTTTACATACCCTAATCTTGATGGTAAATTTATGTTGTTATTCATGTTTTGAAATTATGTTCAATGTCCTAGAAAGTGGTTATTTCAATAGCATGAAATATCATTTTTTTACTTCTTGTTTATGATGAATCATGGTAAAAGTATCAAGATGTGTAGATTTATGATGATTAATGTGTATGAGATATAAATGTAAAGTCTAATATCAAAATCTCTAATATATCATAAGATGATATCTACCATCGTAGATGTTGAGGTTTTTTTCAAAGAAGGTGAAGAAGCCGGAGATTAGTATGGTTGATTTTTCTTTTGAATGACAATTTTCAAAAGAGATAAAGTGAGTTAGAATCCCTGGAAGAAACTATTGGTAAAATACAATGATAAATTGTGTGATGGATTCAATGTAATTGTTCATCTAATCAGAGAGATGAAAATAGTGGATCCTGATATAGATCATGATAATTTAGTTGGATACTTAGATGAAAATGATAGTTAAAAGGTTGATAAATAAGTGAAAGAGGACAATGTTTATTTTTTTAATGGAAGTGGGGAGTGATCCAGATATTGAAAAATCTCCTCCAAATGTTTTTGTCAGATCCTTCAGTCCTCTGGGTTCTTTACCTACTCGATAATTTCTTTTTGATGAAAGTGATAATTCAGAAACATATGTATATAGAGAATCATAGTTTAAGAAATCTTCCTCAAAAACATCTAGTGATGAGAATTGTAATGGAAATGGCAGTGATGAAAATTAATCTAAGAAAGCTGATGATGATCTGGATCATGAGAAAACATATGTAAATGAAATTAAACATAATGGGGAACATGATTATCAAAATTATAAAAGTGGTAATGGTGATGAAGATAATCATGGAAATGATCATAATTATGTATGTGATAAGAATAGAGATGATCCTACTGATAATGATCATGAGATGGTTTGAATACATCCATCATAACTAGTTAAATCATGTTATAACAGAGATGTGAATCAATATAATGTTAATGAGATGGCTAATTGACCGCATGTAACTAAAGAACATGTAAAAGCTGTTAGTGATGGGAGAAGAATATCAATCATGTTGATCAATAAAAAAATGGGTCAATTAGAATCAATATATAACATAAAAACAGATCATGTAGATCTTGTACATTCTTTTGCTGATACAAGTGAGTCTTCTCAAATACTCATTGAATCTCTAATTCTTATGTATACGAGATCTAATGTTAGTTCTTTTGAATAATGGCAAAACTATCCTTTTTTATACTTTCTTGGGATTATTGTGATTTTCATGATGAGCATGAATTTTTTCTAGAGGATAAGGATCATTATTGGATCAAATTGACCAATATGGGGAGTTGTATCCTTTTAATCTCATAGAAACAAATAGATCAGCTAAGGTTGAATTTATTCATGAGAAAAGAGATCATATTTCCTCTAAAATTATTATACATATAGATGTTTTGAGGCAATTTGGTTTTGAATATTTTCAGTGGAATTTGAATTATGATTTGGGCTCCATTAGAGCAAATTTATATTATTATTTAAAAATGTCTTGAACACTCAATCATATCCAGTAAATACACTAAGTGAATCCAACACTCGATATGTGGTTGATTTTTTATATCTCATTTACAACCAAGGTTTAGATTTTATATTCAGGAGAATGAAGTGGAAAATGAATTATTGTCTATAGAAATAGAAAATTTGAAAGCTTTAGTAGAGGGTCTGACATCTTTTTTTAAGAAGATTAAATTCTTTCTCTTAAAACATAGAAACCATGTATGTTTCTTCCTCTACATCATCTGTACCTCCTCCTACTCTAGTGAGAATTGATAGAGATATTCCATATAGGTTATTAGGGAAGAAATTCATACTGAATTGGGTGATGTGTCAACACATGAAGAAAAATTAATTCATATAAATCGTCTTGGAGATCATGTATATAAGATGATAAAGGAGTATTCCATTGATCTCAGAATTGATAATTAGATCATCAAGAATAAAATGAATTTTTATTTTTCAAAAAATTTATACAATGTATGAGATTTATAATAACTTAAAAATTTTATAAGATAATTTGAGGTCACCACTATTTACAATGGATTTCAATGAAAAAGTGATTCAACTAAAGGTTCTCACCCCATTCTTGTAGAGATTTATTGATGATTATAAGTATTTATTCAGTTCTATGGAAAGGAGTGGTAATATAATTATGAGTTCTATCAATATCATTAAACCCTTATCACATGTCCTTAGTAAAACTATTATTGCAAGAGATGAAATTATTATGAAATCATTTCTTTCAACGACAACCACAAGGACAGTTTGATATATACTAGAAGTGATTACTAAGTCAGATGGTCTTATCCATCCAAAATTTCAGCCAATGTATTTTTCAATTGCTCATGTAATCAAACACTGGAGGCCTATTCTAATTCATGATCCACTTCCTCCTAGAACAAAAACTACCTCCATTACCACCTTTTCTCTCAATTTCTCCACTACTTCACCCTCTTAGAATACATACAAGGACAAAAAAGTGCAAAATGAATGAAAAATTTAATCTTCCACCGAGCTCTATTAGTTGACTCCAATTGGATGTAAACATTTGATAGGGACCATGTTATCGTATGTTTTATCTTTATATTTTTGTACTCAATACATTTTTGGATACTCTTAAATGAAATATATTGGTTGTATTTTTATTTCACTATTATTTTTATTTTATACTTCTTTTCTTTTTGATAATCTAAAATGGGGAGATAAAATAGTAATTTACTGGTATTTATTTAGATTTTTGATCTAAAGTGTTTATGTCTCTCATATATCTTCTCAAAGGAAAATAATATTTTCATTAACCTAAATAAATATATGATGATATAAGATTACTTATTTAGTACATGTATTATTGAATTCCTTGTCTTGTGATCATGAAAAAGGTGGAAAATACTAGTACCTCCTTGTGTGAAGTGTGTTGAACACTCTATTATATTAACGATCACAACCTATGATTATTTTCATACTAATAATTTTTGAATGATAGAATTTTATATAGTAAGATAGTTTCTATGATAATTTGGTTAAGTGTTAGGGTGATTCACCATTATCTAGGATCAAATGCTGGGTCTCACTACTATTATCCGGGATCTACCTATGAGACGAGTCACCACCAGCCATGTTATTGCCTGGATTGTTACCCCAAGGTTGAGATTGCGCCAGGATTGTTTCTGTCTAGATGAGCTACCACCAAGCTTATTATCATTAGACTCCAATTCAATATTATCTTGAGGTACCTCCAGTATGAGATACTATCAGATGCTGAGTCACAATTACCTTCATCGAACCATTATTGTCGGAGAACATTAATGTGAATGAATCAAAGACTATTTTGTTTTTAGGGTAACTTTACCAAGTATAAATGCCATAGTAAATAATGTTTTAAGGATTTTGGATCTCCTCCATCTGATGATATTATATAAAATTGAAGGACATCTCTCTCTTTCTCTATGTATACTCAATACATATGACATATATAGTGTTTACTGACTGAAAAAATTATAGAAAATTATGAAATCATAACTATGAATCTTTATAAACTCACAAGATTAAACCTCTATGAAGATTAACAATACAGAAGTACAACTAACATTATAATGATTGATTAATATACTAAAAGAGATCTATTTGGAAACATGAAGATTTCTATGATCCTCTTCATGGTGCGACCTTCCAAAAGAACGATCAAAATCCTCAATACAACTGATTTGATGAAAAAACCCATTGTAAATGTACTAGACCAAGCATTACTATTCTTTATTTCTCATGTATTTTATTGTTCTTTTATTAAGTTGGGTATTTTTACATTTTCATCACAAGAAACACCATGTCTGACACCAAAATGGAGAATACTTATTATTCTATCCTTATATTACACTTGTTTTCCCACAATGTTTGTGGAAGGGGTCCTTGGGTGGCATGCACGATCTTTATTTCCCACGTATTTTTGAGGAAGAGGATCTTTATCCCAGACATATTATTGATATTGTTTATTTACCTATTCTAGGTTATATATTTGTTCGATTATTATTGTAATCTACTAGTTGTAGGTGATTTCTAAATGGAGTGGATTAAGTCCCACCTTGATACCGATCCTTTTGATTATTTACTATTTTATTGTGTTTTATATTATTACAATATCCTATAAATTTTTTAGTATAAATAACTATTAATTTCATAATTAATGTTAGAAACTGTTTATATTTTTTTGGTCTTTATAAATTGATTTAAATTTTATTGAAATTATAAACATTATATTAACTAAGACATAATCACTATTTATAAAATCAATTCAAAGTAAATATCCATTATTGATCTGTTATTTTTGAGAAATTGTAATTTTTTTATTAAGGAGTTTTTTTATTTAAACATAATCTTGAAAATATATTTTTATTTGGAACCCAATTCACTCCCCTTTTGAGTTACTCACTCTGGACAAAACAATCTATCCCAAAAAAGGTAGCATAATTAAATGGATTAAATTAATGAATGACTATGTTGTGAAATGAAAATTACATATATGTGGCATCTCAGACCTTGTTCACTCAATATTAACCAATCCTTGTTGACCACTTGACCTCTAACACACATCCCTATACACTATAGGTAGATTAATAGTAGTAATAGACCATGGTGGATTTGAAGAGATGTTATACACAAATGGTAAGAGTATAGAAAATGATATAATCAAAATGTTCCATGGTGTAACAATACAAATAAAATGACTCATGGAATAGAAAACATCCATAAGATAAATAACTAATTAATATTATCCAATATCATCATATACCTATGAAGATCGAGAAATTTTACATAATAGGTGGTTCATATATGGAAACTAGTATCTGATACTGTACATTTATCAAATATAAAATAATATAAGAAAATAACTATCCCTAGATAGAATAATGATCTATAGCCTAGTCATATGATCTATAGGTCAAATTCAAGAATAAACAAAGAATCAGCAAGTGATAGTTTTCCCTTGTCCATACCCGCAACCATGAAGTCTATCTGGGAACCATAAAGGCATCCCAGACAGGGTGTGAGATAAAATATATAGGCCACTACCAATTTTCTATAATTTCATCATGTTATTGATATATAATCATTAGTATTCATGTAATAAAAAACATATAAATGTATTTTAGTATATAAATAACCCACATAGGTTTAGGTTCCCATATAACACATGTCCTCAACTGCCTACTTCAACCTAAGTTAGATTGTATCTAAATAATAATTCAAATAAACTTTTATATAATAATTAATCCATAGACCTAGTTTGGTATCCATGCATCCCTCATATATCATATACAATTAAATTTATATAATAATCCCACCATTAAATAGTGAGGCACTAATCAAATTCAAGATATTTATTTGGTTTGGCATATATGATGTGATAATAATTTATATATTATTCAGTAAAAAAGTAATATGAGATTTATATTTGAATTCCTATGTTGAAAAACACGTATTTGTCTAGTAATAATAGGAACTGAATAGCTTATAATGCCCTCATAATAATTCATCACATTAATCTTAGTATTGCTCTAGGTTCAGGGTAAATTTATCGCCCACTGATACCATCCTTGGTGGTCCATAATGGGATACCAAGTTTCACCGATGGATTATATAAAAATCAACCATTATAATTTATCTCTTACAGTACATATGGATTCAAAATATCACTTAGGCATATATAATGATATTCCCCATTGAGTTCATCAATGGAATTCTAAAAAGGATTCCATGTATTAGTTTGAAATATGCGCACAATACACTGAATGAAACCATCCATGGAATTCGCAAAATAAACCATGTCTCATCCAAGGAAGAAAATAAACATTCATTATAATCATTTAATTATAAAACCCTGATGAGTTCTTCAATAGATGTCATACATTATAACCCACTAAAAAAATCTTAGATTCTCAATAAAAATAATCATAGAGAAGTAGTCTAACAATAACTTTTAAAATAAAATTTTAATAAAATTAGGCATAAAATTTATATTATAAAATAGTGCATAAAAAAGGTGGGTTAAATAATATAATAGACTCATAATTCCTAGAATCACAAGAATCAATTCAAATATTAAATTTTTTTATTTCAATCATGAAAATAATCTCAAGAGTAATACATCAAGAATATCAACTTAGGAGATAGAAATATGGTCTTCAATTCCCTCTCTAATTTTATTTACAAATTAATCAATTTATATTACATCCCCCTTGAAATGAGAAAATAGTCAGATCTCAAAATATGAATCGAATACAATGTTCACCATGGGTGGTATAATATAATTTAACAACACACCTATGGTGTGGTTTGAATTCAAGGTCCATGACATTTAATTACACAAAACTAATATCAATTTTTATCTAAGTGAATCTCATTCAATCAATTTGAATAAAAATTAAATTCATAAAAAATTTCAAAAACTAATTCCATGCAACACAATGGAATAATATATTAAAAATTAATATTATAGGAAAATATTAAGACCACATACCTTAGCTTGGTAGAGGAACACTCATCTAGTATGAGCCTCTGATTTTACCTATATTAAAAGAAAATGGAATAACATAAGAATTTAAAGAAAAATATGGCATAAGAACGTACATTAAAATTACTCCATCAAGATGGTGAAAATCAAAGAAGAAAAAAATTGAATAGATAGCCCACCAAAAAACATCCCATGAGACAGAAGTCAAGTGATTCAGGGCCGGTTGGAAATGATATGGAAAAATCTAGGCTTGTCTTCCATGGGCTCTTCAATGAAGAAAGGGGAGAGTTATATCTACTATAGGAAAAAATAATTAAATAAAAATGGATACATTTGTAGAATGGAAAAAGTGTTATTTCACATTAAATAACATGGTTTAATGATTTGGTTGTATGGTTAGAAAAACCATGAGCTAATTGTTCTTAGTTATCTACATCAATCCCCCCCAGACTATGTGTCTTGGGCTACATGGTTTCTACTTACCATGGGGCCTAACCGCCTTTTAAAAAATCTAATGATCTAACCTCTTTACAATCCATGGACACCCTAATTTCTTATTGAACCATCTAGTTACTCCCATTAGTATAAATTTTTAGATTTAAATTGTATTTTTGAAGGTTCCATACCTCAATGAAAAACATAGTTTTTACAATCATCCCATTAATGAAAGTCATCAGTGAATTTTCCTTCTATGGGAATTAAAACATCTTCTAAGAAAAACTCTAACCCCTATGAACATTAATTAGACTCCAACTCTCAATTCTTATTCGGTTAAAGGCTATTAACTGATAAAACACATACAATAGGAACTTACTGGCCTATAGAATCATCATTTCGTGATAAAAAGTACAAATAATATTCCAATAAAAGGATTCATCTACCCCAAACTCAACCTCTTTGGTGTTAAGATTATACAATTGATCTAAATTATATCATAGAAGATGAGATATGTTGAAGATTTTGTTTATAGGTTTGTATCTCTAAGGTATCTACTGCTGATAGTCTATATGCCAAACTCACTCTAGATTCCTGAAGGGACTGGTGTAATATAGTGATTTGTTACCTTTTTTAAAAATATATATATACCCTAATCTAGAATAAACAAACAAGAAAACCTAACACCTCATGTCAAACACTCATGGTCGATGGTGGTGATTGGTGTATTACTTTGGCCTATATTGAGTTATACACTTCCACTTACTAATAAGATAACCCTTCTCTTAAGTATCTTGAATGAGATAAGGACCTAGTTTCCCTACCTATCCTGCATCAAACAGTTATAGTGGTTAATGGAGTAAGTTATCATATTTGGCCTCATAAGGAGCCATAATTATGGTCTCCTAGAGGATGTAATTATAACAAAACATAGTGAGATGAAATTTTTGTCCAAAGAACATCAAAAATAAATTTCATATGCTTGGATAATGTTCATCAAACCCTTAATCATACACTCGTAATGAATGTTTGTTTTTGGGTCATAGACTGTACTCAACAGGACCTATAAGCCAATTCCCTCTTCAGATCCTACAAGAAATAGGATGTGATGTGGGCATCTCTATCAAAAAAAATATAATGTTGAACCCATAAAGTCATATGATGTAATTAATATAGACCCACATGAGATCATCCACTAAATTAATCTATCCAATAAGAATAAAATTGTAAACCATTGTGCAAATATCTAATTTGACCCTTATTACATCATTACTTGAGATGATCAAGGAAATCGAGTCATGGAATCTATGGTGACATCTTCAGAAAATACTCAAAGGGAAATTTAATAACTGTAAAATCCATAATTTTCACTACTGTTCATCTTTATCTATTAGAATGTGGTAGATAGAGTAATGAAATCAAATATCTCCCTTTTCAACACCATCCAACAGTATTGACTGCATATGTCATGATGAACCATGGTAAGATAGGGAAGTACTACCCATATAGAGTCATGTGACTCTCATATCAACATTTCTTATACATATTTAAGAAACCAAACACATCCATGGATTTTTAGACCTCATCCTCATCAACAATCCAATGAGGTGGCTAGTCATGATATACAATACTCTCACATCAAACCGAGCCCTTAGATTATGATTATTTCCTCATATTCAATCTCACAATAATTGAAGATTTCACTGATATGTTGTAAGGATGCACCACCCATGATGATCATAGAACATAATATGCATCTAGGAAAATAGTTCCATAATATAGAACACACTATTGTCCTCCAGAACCACCTGTTTCAAGGTCCCCCTTCTCAACTCATTGACATCAACATTTCCATTTCCTAGAGTATATAAATGATCAAATTCGAATTACTAATATTATTCAACCCATATATATTTCCATGTATTAAATTCATGAAATGTATATATGTACAAGATTATTTTTGGTCTATGAACAACAAAACGCATCTCCTAATGAATAATTCCTCTAATATCATAAGTTATGAACAACATAAAAATAACCAAGACTATTCGTTAGGTAATTATACTCATCTTTCCTCAATTTATGAGACCCGTATGACCTTACTGGATCTACAAATATCTTAATTTCTCCTAGACCTATACCTACTACATCATTACAGACTGCATAAATTCTTCATGGATTTGGTAGAATTAGGAATAAAGTTGAATCTAGTAATCATATAGGCTCCTATAAGGCTATCTCATAGGTTTCTAACCATATAAACACCACACCATTCTTAGTGAATCAAATAAGAAAATCTTCTTGGAAAGATTAATCTTGTATGATGTTCCGGTCATAACTAGATATACCCAAGAAACTACATATATCAAAATTTTCCAAGGATGATCCCATGTAACTATAGTTATCAACTTCTTTGGGTCAAATGATAATATTAAATGTGATAAAATATAAAATAAGAGGTGATTTTCATACATACAGAAGAGTTAATTTATGATCTTAGCATATAACTGTCACGACCCGTCCTCGGGGCCCGTGCCGTGACTACCCCAAGCCCGCCTTCCATAGGCCAGGGGCTGGCGACTAGCACCAAGGCGTAAATCCCGGTAAAAAGGGAAGGCATTGCCTTTGTAAAGTAAACAAACACCACAGAGTAAGCAAGCGGAAAGTAAACACTAAGTAAAAACAGAGTACAACTGAAAGTGAGGAAAAGTAAATGGGCCAGTATACAAACCCAAACTGAAAGTAAAGTACAACTCGAAAGGGAAAACAACAACTGTAAAGTAAAAGCTGCAACACCGAGCTGTCCATTGGAAATCCCACCTGAAGGGTGGGTACAGATAGCTCCACTGCTCCTCGGGTCCCGCCGTCCGCTCCGAACACGTCCCGCCCAGTGGTCCACCTCCAGGTACCGTCCTGCTCTGGAAACCTCAGCCAAGATCAACGCTGTCCGTCGTCTGCAACCAACACAACGTAGTGCAGGCATAGCCCGTGCAGGGGTGATATAAGCTACTCAGTAGGGACCCCGAGACCCATGAAGGTCTCCCAAAATCCACAAAGGATAAACCACATAGGAAGATACAAACACGAAGTAACAACCGACACTGCTTAGGTATATGCCCATACATATACCTAAGTCATCAATTCCAATATGCTCCAACCTCCGAGCCCAAGTACAACTCAGTCCACACAGGAATGTAAACGTATTCCACACAGGAAAGCAAACGAAATCCACACAGGATAGCACAACACAATCCACACAGGATAGCAACAGGATTCAGCTCACACAGGTATACTTCTTCGAAAGACGATAAAGATGATCTCTGATCCATCTAAGTCGTTGGACCCACAAAGGATCGATAGGTAACTAACCCCCGCAAAAGACCCACACAAGATCGGGCCCACACAGGACCTGTAGGCGCTGGTTCACACAGGACCGCTGAGTGCAAAGACCCACACAGGATCGGGCCCACACAGGACCTGTAGCACTGATCCACGTAGGATCGCTGAGTGCTGTAGTTGTCGTCGAATCCACACAGGATCTCTGTACTGTCGTCGTCGCAGTCACAGTAGCAGTAGCAGCAGCAGTAACAGTCACAGTCGCAGCCAGCAGTAGAGTTCCCGCACACTGAAAACTCGTTCAGGAGGGTCCGCTCCACGAGCCGAGAGGCTGATACATCAACTGTCACAAATTCCAGAGTTGATGTATTCAAAAGTTCTGTATCGTCAACAGGAACTCAACGCAACAGACGGCGCGTCGATCGGACGCCCGGTCTGAGAGTTATTGGCTTTTTCGTCCCAGGGGCCCGATTGGTTTTTAAGGAAAAACCAACCCGACCGTACTCCACCTGCGTCCAAACCTTGGGCAAAGTATGCCAAAAGATCCGTCTCACTAAGAGGAACACAACAAAGATGAAGGTACGTCAATCGGACGTCCGTAGCTCAAGATATGAGCGTTTCCGCTCCGAAGGTCCAGTTGGTTTCGTGTACGAACCAACCCGCCCAAACTCAAAGTATTCCGAAACTTTGAGTGCGATATACCGAATCGACCGTCTCAATCCAAGGATCATATTTCCGCTGACGGTTCGTCAATCGTAGGTCCGTGGCTCATGTTATGTCCAAAAGACCGAAATTGTCTCGAAAACGGGGGGTTCGGGTCCCGGCCGACCCGGCCCGACCCCCCCTGGGTCGGCCCGAACCAGGTCGACCCGGCCCGGCCGGCGGCGGCGCGGCCTGGCGCCGCACGGTGCCACACGTGGGGGGCAAGGCCCCCGCTTCTGCTGGCTGGCGGTGTGGCTTAAGCCGCGCCTTTTGAAGAAATCGGCCCCCCTCGTGGGGGCCTGCCGTTTGGAAAAATGGGGGGGGGGGGGGGGGCGCTGCCCCCCCTTTGTGCGGCCCGGCGAGCCGCCGGTCTTCTCGTTCCACCGCGGCCCGGAACCGGCCGCGGTGTTCGTCATCCGGCGCGGTGCGACGGCACCGCGGCCCCGCTCCGGCCGCGGCACCTTCGATTCCCTTCGACGCGGCGCGACGACGTCGCGTTCATGTTAAACTTTCTGTGGCGCGGCGCGACGGCGCCGCGCAATTATAGCCTTGCAATTCCCGCGTGGTGCGACGGCACCACGCCATCTCGTTCATCCGCAAGGAAAATAATATTCAAGAACAGAGGAGGGGGGATTCGGCCGTGTTTGTGCGGTCCCCCCCCCTCTCGTTAGTCGATAACACTTAACAATAAACCTCAAAAATTGTCAAGCTAGAACCAAGAATGAGAAATAATAAATAATCAACAACAACCCCTACCTTGGTTTCAAGATCGATGTTCGTCAACGACCCGCGGAAGACAACGTCGCAGAGGTCAGGCGTCGCTGTAATCGTTCGTCAAATCCATTGACGAAGAGGTACGTCATTGGCGAATCTTCGTAAGCCGACGAAGGAAGTCCGAGGAGGAAGCGGTGTTCCCTTTTGTTGACACGGAAGACGTCGTCGATCTTCGGAGACAACCGGCTACGAAGAAGAGAGGAGTGGCATTCTTCATCGGAGCTCGAAGGTTCTTCGCGTTCTTCGTCAAGGTTGAAGAAGAAGAAGGAGAACCCAAATTCTCTCAAGAAGGTTAGAGAAATCTAACCAAATAAAATAAGCTAGAGTCTTATTTTATTCACACACTTAACAAATAGAATTTCAAAGGTTTGAAATTCAAATAGAAATAACTCCAAATTAAATAACAAGTTGTCATGTCATTTAAAGAGGGGTTAAAGGGAGTTTTGAGAGAAGATGAAAAGTTAGGGTTCATGTGGGCCCCACCACACTTAATCCTCTCAAGGGAGGTTAAGTGGGTGTGGGTCCCACCCTAACTTCCTTTGAGAGGAGTTAACCAACAAGATAAAAATAAAAAGTGTTTCCACATTTTTATTTAACTTCTTATAATTTCTCCCAAATCTAACTTTCGTCCCGCAATAAACGCAACTTCGGAAAAGGTCTCCTTAAGAGAATATCGGCGCTGTGAGTTCATCCGTGTCCTCGGATTTCAATTCCGAGCACCGGGTCAAAAGTTAGAAATTCCCGCTCGTTCGTTCACTGAACGTACCTGAGCCAAACTTCGGAAAATGATTCTGGGCACTCCGGGCCTCAGAATCAGGTGCCGTCAGAAACCGCGTTCTTGTAAAATTCCAAAGAAAACTAAGAAAAAATTTCCCTTGAATTTTACGGGTCTTTACAATAACTGATGCTCTCTAAGTGTATCCAACACAATATTATGATTTTTGGAATGGTCTTCGCATGTGTAAGAAAACAAAAAGATGTCCCCAATAAATACAATCATAAACAAATCTAGATAACGAATGAAAATTGAGTTCATCAACATCATGAAAACTGAAGGTGCATTAGGGAGTTTAAAAAAGATGGCCAAAAACTCTTTGAATATATATCTACTATGAAATGATGTTGGTTGTATATCGGATGGTCTAACAAGAATGTGATGATAACCTGATCTCAGAAAAATCATCAATAACATGGAAGATCCTATGAGTTTGGAAAAATGATCATTTTTATGGGGAATTAGATGCTAGTTTTGAACCATGATCTATTTTAATTTTTTTCAATCTAAACAGAAATGAAGGGTTCAATCAATATTTTTGAATGAAATGTGAGGAGAACCACATAAAGAAGTACTAAGTTATACAATCCCCTTTTCTTCTAGATCCTCTACCGACCCCTTGAGCTGCGATAACTTAGTATTGGATATCATATAAGTTGGAATTAATAATGGTGAATCTCCAGGGACTAGCTCGATTAAAAATGAAACTTCTCTCTCACAAGATATTCTTCATAATTCATCTTGAAAAATTTTCAAATTTGATGAAAAACTATTGTAAAATCCACCTAACTCATCCCATAGTTTTCCATATGTAAGCTATAAATCTTGGCTATCATCCCACCCAACCCACAATTCATGGGTCTAGCATAGCTCGCCTAGAATATCCATTCAACCTTATGAGTAAACACAATTTTATCTAGTGATGTGAATGTCACCCTTCTACGGCATTAGTCAACATATGAATGATAGGGAAAAATATTGTACATCCTAAGAATAATATAAAACCCAATAATTTTGATGATAAAGAGGTCCTATATGAAGTGACCCTAGTATAACTCATGAGGGAGCTCCTTAATCTAGTGTAAACTATCCAAATGTATCCCTAATAGAGTATCATTTTCCATCATTCCAAATTATAACTAAACATTAATACCATGGATCTCCAAAAAAAGGAACAATGATAAATTAATGAGATTCCCCTATATAGAATAGAGATGATAATATGATAGTGTCTATCAGAATTGTACCCCTCACTATCAAAAGGTCTGTATCTAGACTCCTTAGATATCAACTACACTACATATATCAGTGAAGTTAAATAGACATTTTATATTTTTTTTACTTCCCTATGTATGTCCACTGTGATAAAGCTGTAATTATGGTGTCTTTCTACCTCAGTTGTAACCAAATACTTGGCTTGATTGGCTTATTGTACTCATACTGCATCACTACTGAGAAGAATCTAAACCTTCTCCTGAACATGGGGTCCATGCAGACTCTATCTAACTTTATACTAGGGAAACACATATCAAAATCACTATAGATGTCACAACTTCCCACAATATCAGTACTCAACTAGATCCCTCATACACTGAGGTCTCATATGTCTTAGTCTACAACATGGATTTCACCTTACATGAATACATAAGTATTTAATTTGACTACTAGTATCACCATGTTCAAGATATATATTAGGAATCCTACTATTGTTTAATGTTTTTACAGTGGAGGGATCCATGAAAAGAGCCATATTTACTATTCCGGGCGTAGTAGAAATCCAAAATACTTTCACATAATATTTGATGTCATACCTGAGACTATCCTCTAATATCATATATTTTGATACGTTATCACCTAACACTGTTGGTGAAAGACACATGAGCTCTGTAAAATAAGAATAATTTAAAATGATTGATAACGAGTCATTGTAAAATTGTATAAACTCTTGGTTTTTATTAGCAGTAAATATCTCATGATAGAAATAATCATAGGATGTCATATGATAATCCCTACAAGCCATATATTAATGATGATCCATCTGAGTAATCATGTCCCACTATCTTCTACACTAATCCTAAATAATATTTGTTTTGGAATTTAATATCCTCTCAGGAGATGTCTGAAATTGAATGAAAATTGATATTGTGGCTTATATCCATTACTCCATAACTTGTTGTCCACCCACAAAAAGTATGGGAGGATGTTGTTGTTAGAACCCACATGTCAACCCTGCCATAGATGGGGGAGGTCACAATGATCCTTAAAAGGTTTTGAAAAACCATAGGAATTTTTATCAAAACTAGGTATCAACAAACATGTTAGTTATAACTATTATTGACATAAGAGGCATTACTAAAGGTTCTACTGGTGTATAAAGTCCCACCGCATCTGGAGCATTGTAGTAACCACCCGATTGACACATTTCGTGAGGTTGTTGTGCTAGAATTCCTCAAAAAATGAGAAACACATGACTTATAACATGATTTAATAACATCGAAAAGAATTTTCATAATAATATGAATTGTACAAGAGTTTATATATAAGAAACACACCCCTAAGTCTATTCCTTAGTCCATGTACATGTAATTTATAGATCCTTAGAAAAGAATAAGACACTACATACATCCCACTATTATGGTAAGGTCAGGGCCAATATCACTTCTATAAGTCATCAGTCCCTATACATAGAGTGTCAAATGAAATTTATAGAAGAAAACACCCTTAAAATTTAAATTGGAATCCATATTAAATAGTACCCATTTCATTACAATGACCAATTTCCTTTAAATTTATTCCCTTTTATATGAAATTATCTTTCACATGTTGAACTATATGTACCACCATGTCCAATATATAAAGCCCAAAACACCATATAAATTGAATTGGGACATCCATTTAATACTAACCATTGATTATTAAATTTCATATATAAAATTTTGGCACAATTTCATTGACATTAAAATAAGGCACCAAAAATTCTACATGAAATGCACATGGTAATATAAATATGGCATGCAATAATTCATGAAAAATAAATCCTATAGTTCCTATGATGATTCATGAAGAAATACTTTTTCCAAATACTAGAAAAACTATAAAAATTTATAATCATAAGGAACATAAAACATCAAGTGTGTCACCTAACTGTGAAATCATGGTAACTGTAATGAACACAATCCTTATCAAAATGTCCCATCCTATGTAAATTTTATTTTCACTATATGAGGGTTATCTACTCCTAGGAACACACACATAACCAAATCCATATTTCCAAATTTCTATTTCCTACCATCATAATAAATAAGGCAGTGAAATGAAAGAAAGAGGTTTTGATATAACATTTTGACATCCTAGAACCAGTTCACTCAACAATAACTTATCGCAGTCGGCCATATGGCCTCAAGTGTTCCTCACCATTAACTAGAGAATGATGACTTGTAGTTAAGGTTCATATTGGAATATTGGGTAGAATATACCCTCTTGGTCATAGTTTATCACAACAGTATAATGATAACAATCAATAGGAGAACCATATAATCTAATTGAGCTGAAAAAGTGTAAACATCCGTCATAAAAATAAATAATAAATCACATAAATCAACTTCACATACAAATGATGATCAATACATAATATATAAATGATATTTAATACATGTAAAATATTTTAGATATATCAAAAGTACAATTGGACCAAAAAGGAACTATCCCCTGATAGAATGGTGAGCCATAGCCTGGTCATATGGTCCCCATATCAAATTAATGAATAAAATGAGCATCTGAGTGTTATAAATCACCCCTATCCCTACCTATACATGTGATGTCTATCTGAGTAATGTTGAGGTGTCCCGATAAGGTTTTGATATAAATTCAATAGGCCACCACATATGGTGACTAATTCCATGCAGTCAGTGAATATATAAAAAACAATTTGTAAGAAATAATATGTTTGGAAATTAACTAAGGTAAATAAATAAATAATGTAGGTCTGGGTCGATATGGAACATTAGTTCTCTTATACATGCTATGACATGAGACAAACTAACTATTAATACTAATTCAAAATATGTGGAAGTAAATAATGAAAATTCATGGCCTCTCTTATATCGCATACGCCCCTGGCTATGATATCCATTTGGATGTATAATATATGGCCATTGGTATTGATTGGTGCTCTAATCGAATCCAATCAAGTCATTTGGATTGGAAGATATGTCATTATAAATATTTATATACCATTCATTCCAAATGTATCCTAATCTTATCCTCAGAATTCCTACAATGGAACCAAGGTATCGCTCTAAGTATAATACGAACTAAACAAGTTATAATCCCTTTAGAAGAATCCCTCATAGGAATCCTAGAATCACTCTAGGAGGGGTATAATTTCACCACCCCCTGAGTCCATACATAGTGATCCATAAAAGTAGACCAATTATAACTCAGTGAATATATATTAATTTCCCATAGAATTTATTTTTGTCTTTCCATACAGATCCCATGTATCACTCATGAGTATTTAATGATCTACCCCCCCCCCCCCCGATTGCAAAATTGGTATTTCATAAAGGAGTCCAAGTATAACTTAGGCATGTATTAGCTATCCACCAAATTAGTCCATCCACAGAATTCAAAAAAACCATGTATTAAGAAATGATATTAATAATCACTCATTATAATCATTTAATTATTAAATCCTAAAGATTCTTTATATGGTGATCCTAAAATTGAACCCACCACTCTCTCCTAGAATGTAAAATAATAATGTTCATTGGTCTATAGTATCACGATACTATATTTGGATACATTTTAATTTATTTAGACATCACATTTATATAATCATAAAACTCACAAAAAAAATGTGGGTTAAATAATATCAAAATATTATAAGTCTTATCATCAGATGAACCCTTCCATTAATCATAAATGGGCTATTTCAATACTGAAAAATAGATCAATCCTGCTTGATCAAGAATAATAGACAGGGGCCTTAGGAAATAGTCTTTCATTCCCTCTATAATTTCATTTACAATTAAATAAATTTATCTGAAATCTCTATAGAAGGGGGGAAATGACACACCTTAAAACGTGAATCAAATAAAATGTGCACTAATTATGTTTTAATATAATTTTTCAACACACCCAAGGGGTGGCTCTAATTTGAGTTCCATAACTATTAATTACACCTCAATGGGTGCCATGGGTCTTCGTGATAAATACCTTTAAAATAATTTCAATACAAATTCAAATTATAAGAATATATGGGTGTAACTAGTGAACAAAAAAATGGAATAATATATAAAAACCCCAACATTAATTGAAATTCATTTGGTTACCTACCATAACTTAGTAAAAAAACTCTTATTTAGTCAACACCTATAATTTTCTATAGACCAAAAAAATATTTGAGAACATATAAATAAATAAAATATAGGTAACAATATACCACAAAAAAATAACTCCATCGGGAGGAAGATAAACTCTAAAAGGAACAAGAGGAATATATAACTCACTGGCGCACATCCAATGAGAATAACAGTGAGTGATTTGGAGTTCGGATGAAAGTGAAATAGAAAATATTGGTCTAGGATTCGAATAGAGATACAATAGAGAAATGGGAGAGTTATTTCCACTAGATGAAGAAATAATTATTCTAAAAGAGTATAATTTTTCGATGGGAAAAGGATCATTTCTCCTTTAAAAAATGTGTTCATCGCTTTACTACCCATTTGGCAACTCTATACGCCATCCATGAATCTGTCTCTACATCATAACCTCACATTAAAATCCATAGATCATAGTTAGAGAAACTGTGCACCGATCATTCATTTCAACTCTATTAAAAACACTATAACATTTTCATAAGCTTGCTGCCTAGGTTGCAAGGTTTGGGAAAATTATGTTCCCTTTACTCTTCCAGGAAATTCCCCCAATGGTTCACTCAAACCATGCACCCCAAGTAGAATAGTTTTTACTATCTATTTGAGTTTGCTTCTTCCTCTACAATATTGGGATCTATGTTTTTTATATGGAATTAATACCATCATCTCCTCCATGACCCCTCTATGTACTCACATTAAGGAAAACATTTGGATTTAAATAGAAATTTACAATTTTTCATACCTTATAGAAAAATTGGGTTCTTACATTGTATGTGGAATGTGAAACTATGTTCCCAGTAAAGATTCATGAACATACAAGAAATATTATAAATCACATATCAACATAATTTCCATTAAGCTATGTGATTTTGGTAAATGATAACAATAAAAAATAATTTTTAAATTTTATGGTAACTCTATGGTCTGATATATAGTGGTGTACATGCACTATCATAGTTCCCCAACTTGAGTCCATAACATCACAAATCATGACTATCCTATTCCAAATCAATGAAATATAAAATAAACTCTAGGAAAACAAGTGCCTTAATAAAATTTTATAATGTCCCAACCTAAACCACTAGGTCTATGATAGGTTTTCTGTGACATCATGCAAGAATACCTATTCACAAGAGGCCTCTAACTAGTAGAATGGGTTACATTCAATCAGTGGGAAGACTATACCCTCTATATCATGATTTGGCACAAATAATAATAATATTGTAAACAATAAACAATAAATAATCATAGTAAACCTGTGGAACCATATATATGCAGTACAAGCCACATAGGGTAAAAAATACCAATGTGGAATGATTTTATAGATTAAATAAAACTAATAAATGTATAAATAAATTAAAGGGTCCTTCAATATCTACCCCATTCCACAACTAACTCCATCCTACTCCACCCACCATTTCACCATAGGTCTCTTTATATTTGCCGGTTACCTCATGAAATCTATAAGAACACTGAAATTCTGGAGAATGATGGGTGTAAAAGACTCATTAGAAAACCACAAATGTATCCATAACCTAATTTTCTCATTTAAAATGAATTAATTAAAAAATAATAATAGATAAATAATAGTCACAAACAGAAAATCTTGAACACTGTACTCAGGCGCTAAACAAGCTACGAAAAATCATAGACCATACCTTCTTCAGCTATATGATGGAAAAAATATTACTGATATCTACAGTAATAAACCAAAACATTCACAATGTCATGTTGGGTCAGGGAGTTTATATCCAGGTAAATCTACCCATAAATAGAATCATTTCATCCTTCTTCTTCTATTTTCACTATTCCACCAAAAAATTTATTGCACATTACATATTAATGCTACCTTGAGTTCACTGTAAACACAACCAAATTATATATTATACCAGTAAATAATATCAACTCATTCATTTCCATCATATTATGTTATGAAAACTTCCTCTCTATGGGGTTATAATTTTTACAATGGTCAACTTATCTTTTGTATGAATAAAAACCTCCAATTCATGGTAATACAGATACATGGTGTGAACAGAAGTAGGAATAACATATTATTAGGAGCATATAGAAACCAAAATTGTACCATATGATCATAAATAAACATTGATAATGGCTACACTCAAATCACATATGGAATCAAATATCATAATTGACTCATGGGAAACAAACACACCCACATAAAATAACATTCATCAAGAATTCCAATATAAATATTCTTCAGGGAATCATGTGTAAATCTGATCTAATGAAGGTGAAAAATTACCTACCCTATGACGTTGAGGTTCATGTCAATGTCTGTTGATGTTTATGATATCCATTTCACGTTTATAAACCAATCAAATAAATGATTGTAAAATATTTAGAATAAAAAGTCCAATAAAACATGTAATGGGTTATTGAGAGAGGAAGGGAAAAAGAAAAACTAAATAGGATGAAACAAAATTACGCTAGATGATTATCTTCAAAAGGTATCTATAATTCTAAATAAAAAAGATAGAGGACAAGATTCAAAAAAATAGTTGGTATCCATGGTGCACAATTGTTGCTACGATATAAAGGGTGTGTTGTAAAAGACACCATGGTTTAGATTATATCACCACATTTTAAGGGGGTGTTGAAGTAAGTCGTCTGTGGTTTATGGAGTATGGGTGTGGCCTAGGGATAATGTGGAAAACACCACTATAGAATACATCAAAAACATCATTGTGTAAGAGCGTGTCTTTAATATTGCAGAGTCAGTCCCCTCCCCACTATGAATAAGGGGCATTATGGAATTTATTGGTACAAAATAGCATCTAGTTTGATTATGAACCCCTTTAGATCATTTTGATATCCCTCGATGAAAGTTTGGGAGATGGTATTTTCAATATTCATTGAATTTTTTACACATGTATAAATATCCTATAAATTACCCTTAAAATACCGATAATTACAAAACTATATTAATATCATTTTTTATTGAATTCTATTACACTTGATGTCCAATGGCTAGACCAGTTGGAATATAAAAACACATAAAGGCCAATATAGTGTGGTCTATGCAGCAATGACATGGACTCCTCATACAACCCATCCACCATGAAGGATATGATGAAAAAATTAACACTAATTTACTCTAAAATATAGTCCCCCCAATATTATCTAATCATCCCATGATGTGGCATTTCAATATGTCTATAGTGTGGTACCACCTTATTTTGGAATTATACAATCCAAAACATGTCATAACTTCTCAATGTCCATAAAACATCATTCAATATGGATAAATTATATGAAAAGTATAAATATAAGAAATTTATTAATGAATAATAATTTGAATTATTTTTGTCATGAATATCATATATATACGTTAAATACCTCATTTTTACCATCTGTGAAGGTGTTTATGGAAAGATAATTTCCTCAGTTCACATAGAATTAATTTTTTGTACACATGAATGATGCATTCATTTCCCATTTTATATGATGGGACAAGGATAAAGTCTATTCCATTGACATAATAAAATCTTATTATATAGAAGATACTGGTTTCCTTATTTCATCATTCATAATTAATGTTTTAAGGGCGTATGAGAAGAATTAAATTGAAAATGATTGATTAAAAACAATATCTATTCATTAGAAAACTTCATCAGATTTAAATAATAATATTTTCTATGATGGTACTATGGTAAAACTAGAGTATCTAGGATAAGGGTGGTATAGAAGATATTTAGTAAGATTTTATTGGAACTGAATTTGTCTTTGTAGTGTGAATAAAATAGAAGAAGAAGTTGCCTTTTATAAGAGATGTATGGGGAACACTGGGAATTCCAAAAAAATATTAAATTAATATATATTAATATTCATATGAAAATGGATCCAAACTCATATTATTTTATTATACGACAAGTTTGATTCGAAATACTATTATATGAAAAAAAAATTGATAATTTTATTTGATAAATTTGCCCTTATATTATTATTTTGACATGTGTCAACCCTTCTAGACAATATTCACTATATTGATGTTTTTACTTTTTAGCAGTCGAGAGAATTACAATAAAAGGTAAAACATCCCTTAATTTTACCATGGCTAATATTATCAACCATATTCCATTTACTTTGTGTAATGTAATATTTTTATTACTTTTAAATTATGTAATGAAATATTATTTATTATAAAATATCATTAATTTCTATTTTTACCATATTAATTAATTTTACATTAAAAAAATAACGAAAAATTTGGAACATGAACGTATACTTTTCAAACATATTAAAAAATGTATATATATATATATAAAAGTTTTTCAAGATGATAATTTATTCCAAAAATATAACTTGTAATGGTTTTTGATCCATTTTTTTATTTTCATTTTTATAAAATAATTAATGTGTTAGTATTGCGTAAAAATATAAGGTAATCATTCTATCAAATAAAATTATAAATGTATTTATATGATGAAAAATTAGATATCTATATAATCAAAATTTTGAAAAAACATGTATTATTTTTATCTTTATGTCATTAATTTAGATATAATATAATGATGAAAACGGTATTCATGTCTTTTTATTACATAATGTATTATAAAGGTCAACATCATGGAAAATGGTAACAAGAAGTCTTGTATTTAAATCAAGGATGATTATGTATGGAATATACTCACCCAATAAAATTCAATAATTTTTTAGGATTAATATTTAGTGTATATTAAACTATTTTTACACTAAATTAAAACAGTGAACCTTTGATGTGATAATGAATATTTACTATGGTTACTATTCGTAATGACTAAAAAGTGACCTATTTAAAAAAATTGACTCATTATTTCCAACATGGTGTCCATTTTAATTGATTTAAAACACATAAGTGGCATAATTAAATTTATAATTAAACTATAAAATAACATGACGACAAAATTGTTTTTAGAAAATGTTCTATTAAGTATAAATATATTTTATTCCAGATTCAAGTATAAAATTTGTTGAAAAGATTTTATTTGTTTTATATTTTATCAAAATTTAATAGTTAAATTTTAAAACAAATACCAAATAAAATTTCAGATTTTGAATACTTGAAATGAAAATAGAATGCTTTATAATACGTATTTTTTAATATTAATTGAAAAATAAATAATTTCATAAATATATCAAAATTTCACTGTGAGATATTATTGAAATTTTGACTTCATATATTATGTCCTTTAATAAAATAAAATTTCTAAAAGTAGAATAAAATCATTATATTTTCCACTAAGAAAATAAAATAATATTAATTTTTAATGAAAACATCTTTTTGAAGCATAAATTGACTTTATTAAAAATTCAGTTATTATTTACTATTTTTTTTAATATATTTGTATTGAGTATCCCCAATATATATATTTCATTATTATGGTAATATAATTCATAGCCAAAAATTTTATAGGTAGGATATAATGGTAATATTTAAATAATAATACTTCATTGTTTGTTTTGGCTCAGTGATGCTATCAAAAACAGTTTTATTTTTTAAAATATCTGGGTTACAATTATGCATAGTGTATAAATACCTCTCACCTATAACCATCTCTTTTGAAACAGTACAATCCATTTAATAATAGGATAATAATTTTCAAATGAATGTTTACAGATCAAGAACATCATAGTTGGTAATAATCTTATTAGCTAAGTCGTTTTTTATTTTTGATGATAATGATGAGGTCATTGTTAAGAAACTAGAAAATGGTGATGAAGATAAAAAATGATAAAAATATATATTATAAATAAGGTTAATTAAAAAAACAATAAAAGCATTCACTAGTGGGAAACCCCATTCAAATTGGAATACACTTAATATTTATACAAAACACATAGTTCTTTATTCCTCCATTCCTTCATCATCCCACAAAAACATAGGTTTAAATAGTGTTACCTTGATCTCCCACTATCAAGGATCACTTCTATGTTGAATTTGAATTATATATTACTTCATTTTTATATATATATGGTAATAATAATAATTTTTAGTACCCTTGAGCTACAATATGGCCTTATGGAATTCTTTTCCCATCAACACAACTCTCTCACTCCCCCTCTCTCCCTTATCCAATGTTGTATTATTAATATTTTCCAAGTCAAAAATACTATATTTGACATTATTAGTATTATATATGTTCTTTTATAACTTATATGTTCCAATGAATTTAATATATAGAGATTCCCATGTTATTTTTTAATGTTATCTAAGTTATATTATATAAATTTTAGTTATTCATCTATATCCCTTGAAAATATGTGTTTTGTTCTATATATATTCTAATATTTAATTTAGTCTGACATAGAATGCATAAAATCTATCTTAATCCAATGAAAATTTTCGAAATACTGATTTTATCTTACATATAATTGATAATTATGTTTTTCACTCCATCATTTCCTAGTGGGTTTTCACTTCCTCATATAGAATAAAAAATTAAAAGCCCATGTAAATTTATTTATAATATAATTTAATAAATAATTATTTCATTTGGTTTCATATATTCACCACAAATAAATTTACAAATATATAATAAATAATTTATATTAGCCCAAATATTTTTAAAATTCATCTTATATAATTATGTTTTTATAGAATAGAAATTTTTATTTTTATTTTTCCCACTCCCCCAAACATATATTTCTGTACACATGGTAAAAATTTCAACCAATACCCTATAAAATTCATCAAAAATTTCAAATGAATTGTCCTCAATTAGGAATATTAATCCTTATAAACCTATAATTCCTTAAATTTTCAATTTTATAATATAAAAATTTATTTTAATATCCTATGTACCCATTAAAATTTCAAATTTAGTTTCATTGAAATGAATTTTAGAAAATGTAATTTTAATGATTTTTAAATTATTATTATCATGTAGAAAATATATAATTCTTATAAGAATATCATTTCAACAATAAATAAATAAAAATTATAAAATTCAATAAGACATTCCATGGTTAATTATATCAGTTATAGGTGATAGGTTAATTTTATTTATTCTTGGTTTGAATGTGGTCGATAGAATATAATATAATCCATGTTTTCATAGAGTTATTTCAATAAAGATTGTTATCCAACAACATTCATATTTATACAATTTAAAATTTATTTTCATTTTTTACACTTTAATCATTAGTTATTCAAAATTATAAGGATTTCAACTCAAGACTTGTGTTTTTTCTGAAATCATTATCAAAAATTTATTCTTTACATGTGTATATTATGGATTTTAACAATTGGTGTGATCATATATATATTTTTTATTTATTTATTATTATTTTTTCTGAAATAATTGTTATTATTCAAACAAAACCAAGGGAAATGATATCCTCCCTTTCACATTTCTTTTACTACTTACATCCAATATACAAAAGTTAATTCTTGGTTGATATTTTTCCTGAAATATACCTATTAAAAATATATTAATATTATCAAATGATAGAGAAAATTTTCTAAGAAACATGATGTCAAAGATAATATTCATGTAAGAGTCTAATAAAATTTAACACATCCTTATCCCCAACTCTTTTTAAAGTTACTTTATAGAAATATCTCGTTTATAATTCAAAAACCATATTTCCCGAAAGTGATAATAGAATGTTATAAGATAAAAATTATTTTTAAAACTCGTAAGTGTGGGAATTTATCCTTGAATAGTTATCATAAACACTAGATTCACATTAAACTAGAAATTATTTTTATCTAAAAGTATAAATAAAGGAATTAACACTTATCCAAAATTATAATAATTGGAACAATGAGTATAATAATATTACTCAAATGATCATTTTCAACCTTTGATTTACCCTTATAGAGGGAGTGAATATAGGTTTTATCCAATATAACATTCAGTTCACCTAATAACCTTATTATTGAATCTTGTTCTAGTGTTTATAGAAATATGTGTTCAACTTATGGGGTATCTCAAATATTCCTAACAATAATGCCTAAATAATATTATGACAAGTCATGTTCATAGATGATTTATATGGTTTACCTTGACCAAGATATATCTAAGGTGTGTGCACTAATAACTAACCATTATATCAAAAATAAACTTTCTCATTGATAATGTGGATATAAATTATTTCCCATCTACTCAATTTAATTTCACACTCACATCAAATTTTTGTGATTTCACTCTACACATAGTCTTGCTACTTGTTCAATGGTTTACAGAATATATCACTATATTTTTATAGTCTCTCCATTCCCATTCATTGCACAATTATCTTGAAGATATATATTTATAAATTTATAGTTATCTTCATAGTTTTTATACATAATGGTTACTCAAGGAATAAGAAATTGATATTTTTGTTATTCATTATTAATCTTCATGTAAACCTCTAATATACACTATGTTTATATCCAAAATTTTATGATCATATATATTAAACTCCATGTTATAATATTTGATGTAATGTCTTGAAACTAAAATTCATGAAATAATAATAATTTAAAAGATGATAATTCAAGATTAGAAATCAAAATTGTTACTATATCATCTTTATTCAATCAACATGGAGTGATCAAGTGAAATTTAGAAATTCATTTCACTTTATTCTCCTATTTTTTTCATAATAGACTTTCAGTTATGAATTATTATTTTATATAACATTAATAAAAAATAAATCAATCCACATTAATATAAATATAAACTGAATCTCATGTTGTCAAAATCCTTTTATCTACATCCTCTATCCTTCAGGGAGGCATGTATTCATTTTTTCTATTTCTACGATAAAAGTTCTTTTATGAAATATTATCTTTTTGTTAGACTAATGTTCTACAGAATTTTATGTCAACATATTTTAAATTCATATTATTATTCAAGATATTAATTAACATTCAATTCCTCTACATAGTGTTAAACACATTTATCATTATTAAGAATATATCGACCATTATACTCTATTTACACTAATGATGTTCATGGTAAAACAAAAAAATGTTAAAAGAGTGTGAAATCATTTAATTTGGTCATAAACATTAGTTTTTCAAATTTATTGGAATTTTATATACCTAGAACACCCATTTATAGCTCAATATTTAGACAACCATGTTCTGGTACTCTTACTATTTTGAAATAAAACATCATTACAAAAATAAACATTCAAAACCTATTGATATATTATATCCTAAAAATTTTACATTGGACTCCAGAAAAACTTATACTCGATTTGGGATTTTTTATAGTGCATTTCTTGAAGTGACCAAGGAAAAATATAAATATATATTATATCATTTGAGATAAATATATAAAACATGAATAAATTATATATTACCCATGAATATAAAGGATTACTTTATTTTGATAGAATATAAATAATGATATTATTTCATAAAGTTTACTCATCATGTCCTAAAATGTGATTTATATTAAAAACCATTTAGACATATAATACATAGAAAGTAACACCCCATTAATTTATAACATTTTCATTTTAAAAGAAATTTAATTTTTTCCCTTGATTGATATATACAGAAAACAATGAAAAATTTTATGTTGCACAAAAAAATGGTTATCATTCTCTATAATGAAACACTGAGGAGAGATTTCATTATACACAAGAAAGGCTTCCCCCGATGGCTTGCCTAACATTCAATATTGAGTTTTACAGAATATTAATATATTATTAAAAATATTATTAGTTAAAATAATAAGACACAAAAATTTCATTTAATTAATGTTTATGAATATTATTAAGTATATTATTAAAATATATGGTTGAATTCATCAGTTTTTAATTAATTAAAATTCAATATATGAAAAAATCAAATATAAAGTGATTTTTTATAAAAAATAATTTTTTACATATAAATTAATATAATCCTACAAATTAAATTTATTAAAATTATTTGGTGATTAAAATTTAATATTAATATTATATATTATATAATAAATTATTTACATTGTAGAGACCCATAGCCTGACGTACATTGACTTTACATTACTTTTGCGGAATACTTAGTACATAACAAAAAAACACACACACAAGGATCATAATAGTTTAGTGTCTTTGGAAACTCGGAACGTAATCTTCTAATCGTGGTGAAAGATCTTCAATATCTCCCATAAAGATCTTCCTTTTTTTTACCTAAAACCTTTCTTTATATCCTGGGGAAAAGAAAACATAAAAGGGTGAGCTCAAATGCTCAGTAAGGGTAAACAAAAGAAATATCAATCACATCATATTCATTTTGGAAATCATAACCTGTAAAAGAGAGCATAATTTTATTACATGGGATAAATCATGGCAGTGAAATGTAATCACAATAATCATAACTTAAAACATGAAACTTTGTGGCATTCACAAATAATCATAGAGAATCATTTCTTGTTAGTCAAGACCCATTGCCAAGACTATCTTAGTGGACAAAGTCCCTTTCTGAATCGAGTAACCCTCGTTTCAGTTCTTTTTTCACTGAACCGGTATAACCTATCATTCCAGCCCTGTCTATCTCATGAGATATAAAATCATTAACCAATGCATTGGAGGGAGATATAGGTCCCACCCATCTCATAATGATACCATTCTTATGTGTGCCACAAAATCATAAAACATACATCATAGCATAACCCATGTAATAAAAATGGGATTCTTAAACAACATGACATCATAAAACAATTCATATAAGATAAAGGAATTCATAAAAATATTTCCATCACAACATAATCAAATCCATGTAATAATAGGGATAGAAACAGAACCCTATATTATCTTAGATGGAAAATAATTTTGATAAAACACTTGAAATCCATTCTTGAGGAAAATATCCTTTCTAATTCAAAAAACATTTTCCTTTCTTAACATGTCTTACAATTTAAAACTATAAGAAGTTGATTAAAAATAAACTTGAAAACTTGTAAAGGAATCTTCTTGGAAATAATGTTTTAAAAATCCATCCATGCCGTATAAGTTAAAAAAACATTCTTCTCGTACTTTTGTCGGAAAAGTCAAAAAAGTACCTTGTACGAAAAACGACAAAAGATTCCTTTCATATCTTTTACTAAAAACTCACCGAAGGGTAAAATTGGATTTAAACAATTTTAGGTGTATGGAAATAATATTACATATTGAGGAAATATGGATGTGGATGATAAAATACACCCCAGTAAATACTAAAGTATAAACAATCTCGGATAAAAATGAGATTGTGATATTTCCCTTACCTTAGGTCCGATTTGCTTCGAATGTGTCCGAACCTCCTGTATAATGATTTAAATAATGTCATTGTCTTATTACAGAATCATATTCATTGTTATGATATCATATATGGTTCACTTATGACATTATATTACCCGTTCTTTTGTAAATTCCATGTTAAAGAAGCGTTTTGGGTAAAATCGTTTCATTTATCGTAGGTGTTTTGACTTGTTGTTCTTGACATAATTATTACTTATATCATGATTTACTTACTTCCAGAATATAAAATATGATTTATATATCATATATATTCAGTATATATATATATATAATAGATAGATAAATAAAATGAAAAACACCGTTCATGGAGACGGTAGTCCGTAAGTACGCATGAACGCTGTTTTTCTTTCCTTATTGTCTTGAATGGAAGTAAGTAGATGACATACATATATATATATACATAAATCCAGTATCATTATTATGTCATATATTTCATTAGTACTTATTATATATACTTTATAATCATTCATGAATGGTTAATCATTAAGAATGAATCTCATCGCGTCGTGGAGACGGTATTCCGTACGTACGCACGAGCGATGATATCATTTCCATAAATATTGAATTGAATTGGAGTGGATTATACAATATATCAGAATCAATATGATGTTGTAATAACTATGTATAGTTATTCTTTACACCATTATACCCATCCATGTAAGGTGGTGGTGGGAAATAGATTACACCACGGCGTGGAGACGGTATTCCGTACGTACGCACGCGCGGTGATTTATTTTTCCGTAGGATGGATAGATGGTGAAATAGGGTTGTTTCATACTTATAATAACATATCAGTATATGAGTGATACTGATGTTATTACTTCATAATGAAACAACCTAAGAAGAAGAAGTGGAAGAAGAAATAAAGATGAAAGAATTGGTAACGGTAATTACCTCTTCTTTGAAGCGCCTCTTTGAGACCTCCTCTTAGGGCACTAAAATTGGTCTTTGAGGAAGACCAGAACCTCTAGGATGTTTCTAGGGAAGTGGAGAAGAGATTTTGGCAGGGGTTGGCCGAGCTTGAGTGCTCAATTTGGTGTGAGGAGGAGGGGGAGGAGGTGCCCTTTTATAAGGGAGGAGAGGGGCACCTTAGGAATATCTCAAAATATTATTTTATATTAAAGTCAAAATCGGTTTATAATGGTTCCAAAGGGTCTTATTTAGAAGATAAAGTGGGGATGGGTCGAAATCCTATCATCCAATAGGATTTAGACAAGTTTAGGGTATTATTTTAACCTTATCAATTAGATTTAACCCTAAGTTAAATAATTTAACTTTTACCGTGTCTTTTTGTTTTCTTACACTATATGGTTAATAAATTTACTATAACATGCCAAAAGAACCCCAAATTGTTTATTATTAATATATATATCCTTATCTAAGTCATTTGGCAGAACCTTAGATTTTTAGGAATAAAATAACAATTAATAATATAATATTTGATTTAAAAACTATTTTGTGTCAATTTTGACACTATTTGATATATGATTTTTGTGAAAGTCATAACAGAATTATATGTTCGAAAAAAGTTTATTAAATCAACACTAATATATCATAGTAACCTATAAAATTAGTGGAATTCATAAAAAGTCTCAAATTAAATTCAGTTTGGTGTTTATAACATCAATTATGTCAATATTTCATTAATAAGATAATTACTGCATCATCTTTGTGTCATAAATAAATTAAATTATTTGATGTCTAAAAATTACAAATAAAATACCATTATGTAGGAACTCTTTTTAGATTTCTACTGAATATTTACAATCTAATTTATCTTATGTATAACCCTATATTAAAAATGTTTTAGTAAATAAACTTTGATTTTAACTCTTTTAACTCTTCTTTGAATTAAATAATAATAAATGTCCTAATCTAATCCAAGTGGGCCTAAATGGTCATATTTTATTCCTAATCTTGTTTTGGGTCGAATTAAACTTGTCCAATAGAATTAGGACATGTGTTAGGGTAATAGTAATATCATATTTACCCTTAGTTACCCTATTTACTATTAACTGCGGTAAAAAAAGTAAAAAGTTACTATTCACCAAAAAATTATTTTTATCTCATTGAACCACATTTTACTTACTGATATCAACCGTGTCTGTCGGATTTTCAAAATTCCATTCACAGAAGCGGTAAAATTATGTTTTATGCAAAATTCAGTTTTTAACCTACCACTTAGTGGTTTCACTATTCATAAAAAATTGAAGTTTTTCAGAAAAATGCCAAAATTTCACCCTAAGATATAATTGATATTCCAAATTCAAAAATGATTTCTATTTTACAAAATTCACAACACATAAGTTGCATTAATTAAATTAATTTCCACTGTTACAACAAATAGCGTGTTTTTAAGAGATAATAACTATCAAAAGATTGACACTTGTTTATAACTGCTTTAAATGTGAAATTACATCCAATGACCAACATTGTATTAAATTGTAATAATATATTCTAAATATACTTTAAAACTACTCCAATTAATAATTTATCACTATTAATTATTTCGATTAAAAAAGTTGTTTTTTAATTATAATTTAGTAATTTTCACTATTAATCAGAATATGAAAGTTATCCGAAATGTTCCAAAATTTCACCTTAGGCTAAATTCGATACTCCGAATCCAAAAATGAAGTTCATTTTGAAAAATAAGATTTACAGAATTTTAAAAAGTGGTTATTACTATTCATACCGGCTAGTTTTAATAATATTTTAATAGCATATCGTTGTTTAGTGAAACTCGGTATTGCGTATTACACACGCTATCGAGGAAGGTCGCGATTGCGTGTAATGCAAGGAAAGTCAAGGATGCGTGTTGTGCAAGCTCCTTTTGGTGTAGCGTACAACACAAGACATTAATAAAATTAAAAAGAATATTTTTTTATATAAATTTTGGGCTGTTACATTCTACCCCCCTTAAAATGAATTTCGCCCTCGAAATTCGTCGGGGTTATAAATGGTTTACTATTTGAAAGTTTCTTTAATAGAAACCCACATCGTAAAAAGGAATATCAAAACCAATCTTTAAAAACAAAAGTATGAAACGTAACGGTTACCCAAATAAACTAATCATTGGGTTTCCACATAGGTGAAAATATGGATATGGAAGAGAAATCTAACCATCATGTTCTGATGGAGAGTGGTAGAGAACATGGCTATGGAAAAGCCAATAATCACAAATCCATAAATTTGTGATGATCTAAGGTACCATTCGTTTCATCAGGTATAAGATCACTAGGACAACATTTTTGGTTTTCAAGATCATTTCCCTAAAGTTGAGAATTGGAATAAATACTTTCTTTATTTTGGTACAATCTCACTATTGTTCGTGCCTAGAACAATTTCCACTTCATCTCTTAAATAAATGAAGTTTAATTTTTTATTCTTGAATTGTTAGCAGATCATGTGATAGAATGACGGGTCATTCCATCTGTCTCAAACAAAAGGTTAGCAAAAATTATATACATAAGTCGATCTATAGTGAGATTAATCATATATAGTTCCTAAAATGGACTTATACTTCATATATCATACTGCTTAATATAATAAAACTAGTTTCTACTAAACAGGGACTTCCTGTAGGCCAGTGGTAGGCGATAAAGGCCAGTCGCACTTCGGTTGTGGGTTCGATTCCCACAGCCTTGTCCGAAGCGATGGGCTGTCGCCCGTCCTGCAGGTTGTCCTCTTTCTAAAACTATATTACTATAACATCCCATAAATAATATCGAAAAAAACTTCTATCCTTAAAAAATACTAACTTTTGTCCAACATAATCCATTCCAATCTTTAGGATTATCCATAATACTGCAATCCACTCTCATAACATAGTGAAAACGATTACCAGAGATTTAATACCATCGTCAATTCCCATATAGCATAAGATATGTTTTGTTGGTTACATTCCAAACATTCAAAGTCCTTAATCATGGATTCTCTTGAATACCTTTGTGAAAACATGAATGCAGTTAAAAGTTAACACCTTCCACATACTAAAATCCTCAAAACTCTATATACTCAAACCATGATATCACTTAGTCCTTATATCAATCATGATCTCATGAATACAATCAAACATCTCATTATCGTCTTATCCCTTCATTATGCACATATCATCTACATTCCAAAAATATCTGAATAACCTTTCATGGATACTTGTACCATTAATCATATACTTTCAAAACTCAAGGAAAGACAACAGTGTAACAATCCTTAGATGTCTTTTTATTCCATAGTACCATGAGATTACTTATACAACATTACAGGTGATAAACATGTAATCATTCCACTACATTCTTAAACCATTGACCGAGCTTCAACAATTCTTTCATCTCACATATCATTTGTAGTCTCATCATCATCATCCACATAAATACTACCCATATGACCATACTGATTCTCTTCATGAGTCTTTCCCTTAGGGCATTTGTTTGCATAATGCCCATACATTCCACATTTAAAACACTTAACCATTTTTGATGTCGTAGCAATACCATTATCCTCATCCATGGTGTTAACCGAACCTTTTCCTTTGCACTTACTTGCTTTGTGCCCTTCTTTTCCACACCCAAAGCATCTTCCAGTTCCCTTGAAACATTCTCCTTGATGTCTCTTCCCACATGATTTACATAGGGGAAATTGAACTTTCTTTCCTCTATGATCATCATGAAACTCCATCTATCTCTTATTAGCCGAGTCAGGAAACTTACCAAATTTTACTTTATTGATCATATTATGAGATTGCTGATTCGGCATAATAATGATCTTTGGTCTTCCAAATCCCATTTCATTTGGTTTCTCATGAAGAATATCATTCCATTGTACATCATATCCTCCATTATCGTGAATCATATTGTTTCCAGCCATTTTCTAAAACCCAAAATGAATAGTGTGAGAGGCAAAAATCATGCTAGGGAAAACAACATAATAAAGGGGGAGTAACTTCAATATCTAACATCTTAGGTTTAATTCTATGATCGTTAGCGTATTTCTAGTACTATAACTTATACGTCTACTTAACCTTAGGGACATCCCTAGACATACCGTAGAAATATCTCTAGGGATCTCACTAACGTTTTCGCATCCTAGTTTCCAAAGGTTGACTAAACCTTTCCTCTGATACCAACTGTAGAGACCCGTAGCCTGACGTACATTGACTTTACATTACTTTTGCGGAATACTTAGTACATAACAAAAAAACCCACACACAAGGATCGTAATAGTTTAGTGTCTTTGGAAACTCGGAACGTAATCTTATAATCGTGGTGAAAGATCTTCAATATCTCCCATAAAGACCTTCCTTTTTTTTACCTAAAACCTTTCTTTATATCCTGGGGAAAAGAAAACATAAAAGGGTTAGCTCAAATGCTCAGTAAGGGTAAACAAAAGAAATATCAATCACATCATATTCATTTTGGAAATCATAACCTGTAAAAGAGAGCATAATTTCATAACATGGGATAAATCATGGCAGTGAAATGTAATCACAATAATCATAACTTAAAACATGAAACTTTGTGGAATTCACAAATAATCATAGAGAATCATTTCTTGTTAGTCAAGACTCATTGCCAAGACTATCTTAGTGGACAAAGTCCCTTTCTGAATCGAGTAACCCTCGTTTCAGTTCTTTTTTCACTGAATCGGTATAACCTACCATTCCAGCCCTGTCTATCTCATGAGATATAAAATCATTACCCAATGCATTGGAGGGAGATATAGGTCCCACCCATCTCATAATGATACCATTCTTATGTGTGCCACAAAATCAGAAAACATACATCATAGCATAACCCATGTAATAAAAATGGGATTCTTAAACAACATGACATCATAAAACAATTCATATAAGATAAAGGAATTCATAAAAATATTTCCATCACAACATAATCAAATCCATGTAATAATAGGGATAGAAACATAACCCTTTATTATCTTATATGGAAAATAATTTTGATAAAACACTTGAAATCCATTCTTGAGGAAAATATCCTTTCTAATTCAAAAAACATTTTCCTTTCTTAAAATGTCTTACAATTTAAAACTAAAAGAAGTTGATTAAAAATAAACTTGAAAACTTGTAAAGGAATCTTCTTGGAAATAATGTTTTAAAAATCCATTCATGCCGTATAAGTTAAAAAAAACATTCTTCTCGTACTTTCGTCGGAAAAGTCAAAAAAGTACCTTGTACGAAAAACGACAAAAGATTCCTTTCATATCTTTTACTAAAAACTCACCGAAGGGTAAAATTGGATTTAAACAATTTTAGGTGTATGGAAATAATATTACATATTGAGGAAATATGGATTTGGATGATAAAATACACCCCAGTAAATACTAAAGTATAAACAATCTCGGATAAAAATGAGATTGTGATATTTCCCTTACCTTAGGTCCGATTTGCTTCGTATGTGTCCGAACCTCCTGTATAATGATTTAAATAATGTCATTGTCTTATTACAGAATCATATTCATTGTTATGATATCATATATGGTTCACTTATGACATTATATTACCCGTTCTTTTGTAAATTCCATGTTAAAGAAGCATTTTGGGTAAAATCGTTTCATTTGTCGTAGGTGTTTTGACTTGTTGTTCTTGACATCATTATTACTTATATCATGATTTAATTAATTCCAGAATATAAAATATGATTTATATATCATATATATTCAGTATATATATATATATAATAGATAGATAAATAAAATGAAAAACACCGTTCATGGAGACGGTAGTCCGTACGTACGCATGAACGCTGTTTTTCTTTCCTTATTGTCTTGAATGGAAGTAAGTAGATGAAATACATATATATATATATATACATAAATCCAGTATAATTATTATGTCATATATTTCATTAGTACTTATTATATATACTTTATAATCATTCATGAATGGTTAATCATTAAGAATGAATCTCATCGCGTCGTGGAGACGGTATTCCGTACGTACGCACGAGCGATGATATCATTTCCATAAATTTTGAATTGAATTGGAGTGGATTATACAATATATCAGAATCAATATGATGTTTTAATAACTATGTATAGTTATTCTTTACACCATTATACCCATCCATGTAAGGTGGTGGTGGAAAATAGATTACACCACGGCGTGGAGACGGTATTCCGTACGTACGCACGCACGGTGATTTATTTTTCCGTAGGATGGATAGATGGTGAAATAGGTTTGTTTCATACTTATAATAACATATCAGTATATGAGTGATACTGATGTTATTACTTCATAATGAAACAACCTAAGAAGAAGAAGTGGAAGAAGAAATAAAGATGAAAGAATTGGTAACGGTAATTACCTCTTCTTTGAAGCGCCTCTTTGAGACCTCCTCTTAGGGCACTAAAATTGGTCTTTGAGGAAGAACAGAACATCTAGGATGTTTATAGGGAAGTGGAGAAGATATTTTTTCAGGGGTTGGCCGAGCTTGAGTGCTCAATTTGGTGTGAGGAGGAGGGGGAGGAGGTGCCCTTTTATAAGGGAGGAGAGGGGCACCTTAGGAATATCTCAAAATATTATTTTATATTAAAGTCAAAATCGGTTTATAATGGTTCCAAAGGGTCTTATTTCGAAGATAAAGTGGGGATGGGTCGAAATCCTATCATCCAATAGGATTTAGACAAGTTTAGGGTATTATTTTAACCTTATCAATTAGATTTAACCCTAAGTTAAATAATTTAACTTTTACTGTGTCTTTTTGTTTTCTTACACTATATGGTTAATACAGTTACTATAACATGCCAAACGAACCCCAAATTGTTTATTATTAATATATATATCCTTATCTAAGTCATTTGGCCGAACCTTAGATTTTTAGGAATAAAATAACAATTAATAATATAATATTTGATTTAAAAACTATTTTGTGTCAATTTTGACACTATTTGATATATGATTTTTGTGAAAGTCATAACAGAATTATATGTTCGAACCTAGTTTATTAAATCAACACTAATATATCATAGTAACCTATAAAATTAGTGGAATTCATAAAAAGTCTCAAATTACATTAATTTTGGTGTTTATAACATCAATTATGTCAATATTTCATTAATAAGATAATTACTGCAGCATCTTTGTGTCATAAATAAATTAAATTATTTGATGTCTAAAAATTACAAATAAACTACCATTATGTAGGAAATATTTTTATCTTTCTACTGAATATTTACAATCTAATTTATCTTATGTATAACCCTATATTAAAAATGTTTTAGTAAATAAACTTTGATTTTAACTCTTTTAACTCTTCTTTGAATTAAATAATAATAAATGTTCTAATCTAATCCAAGTGGGCCTAAATGGTCATATTTTATTCCTAAGCTTGTTTTTGGTCGAATTACACTTGTCCAATAGAATTAGTACATGTGTTAGGGTAATAGTAATATCATATTTACCCTTAGTTACCCTATTTACTATTAACTGCGGTAAAAAAAGTAAAAAGTTACTATTCACCAAAAAATTATTTTTATCTCATTGAACCACATTTTACTTACGGATATCAACCGTGTCTGTCGGATTTTCGAAATTCCATTCACAGAAGCGGTAAAATTATGTTTTATGCAAAATTCAGTTTTTAACCTACCACTTAGTGGTTTCACTATTCATAAAAAATTGAAGTTTTTCAGAAAAATGCCAAAATTTCACCCTAAGATATAATTGATATTCCAAATTCAAAAATTATTTCTATTTTACAAAATTCACAACACATAAGTTGCATTAATTAAATTAATTTCTGCTGTTACAACAAATAGCGTGTTTTTAAGAGATAATAACTATCAAAAGATTGACACTTGTTTATAACTGCTTTAAATGTGAAATTACATCCAATGACCAACATTGTATTAAATTGTAATAATATATTCTAAATATACTTTAAAACTACTCCAATTAATAATTTATCACTATTAATTATTTCGATTAAAAAAGTTGTTTTTTAATTATAATTTAGTAATTTTCACTATTCATCAGAATATGAAAGTTATCCGAAATGTACCAAAATTTCACCTTAGGCTAAATTCGATACTCCGAATCCAAAAATGAAGTTCATTTTGAAAAATAAGATTTACAGAATTTTAAAAAGTGGTTATTACTATTCATACCGGCTAGTTTTAATAATATTTTAATAGCATATCGTTGTTTAGTGAAACTCGGTATTGCGTATTACACACGCTATCGAGGAAGGTCGCGATTGCGTGTAATGCAAGGCAAGTCAAGGATGCGTGTTGTGCAAGCTCCTTTTGGTGTAGCGTACAACACAAGACATTAATAAAATTAAAAAGAATATTTTTTTATAAAATCTTGGGCTGTTACATACATTCCCCCAAAATACATGATAATCATAATATAAGAACAAACCCAATATTATGTACAAAAACATATATTCTTATAATTTCAATCTTCCATCCTTTTAATAGAGCACCTGATTTAAATATCAATTTTGAAACATTTATAAATATAATATGAAAAAATAAAATTCATTTCTCACATTTAATCCTCAAAATTAGGCTTTATGAATTTTTTGTATCTTTCTTGGAAATTTCATTTTTTCATGCATAGTGGAAAATACAGAATTTTTATTAAAAAAATATTTTTCATCTAATTTATTTAAAATTTTAAATAAATTTTTTGTTTGTTTTAAATTGTAATTAGATAAATTAAAAATATATTTATACAACTAATTATATAGAATCAATTTCATATTGAAATTGTATATAAAAAATTGAAGACTTTTGAATGTTTTTAGTTTAAAAACCAATATTATTTTCTCATCTGCATGATTAATTTAAAATTGATTTATACCACTTTTGTCATTTGAATTTGGAAAAATGGATTCCATATTTGGAATAATAATAATTCATAATTTATGATATGGTGAACATAGATTTTGGAAAAAAATATTAGGGAAAGTGATTGTAGTTAATAACAGAGTTTAAGAGAAAGATTATCATAAAAAAAATACTAAACTTTAACCCTAAGTCACTAAAAACATATAAAGATTTCAAAAATTAATTTTATTTCCATATTTATACCATGTAATCCATTATCTATAATTTTGAATTTTATTTGTGCCACTTGAGATGGAAAAAATGTTGGTGGAATTCCATTTACAAAAATTTAAAAGAATGCAACTCCTACTAACCTATAAAAAGGCATTCACCCCTACAACTTATTAACACATATTTTTACCATTGAATAGGAAAATATATACTAAATTAATCTAATAGAATCACTACCCTCATACTATAGGCCTCAACATGGGAAAAAATCCATCAAATGAATCCCTTTGGTGAAAACCAAAATGAGTAACCCAAAGAAGAGGTAACATCATTCCTCATGATATTTTCTTTGTTTTCATTATCCACACCATAAAATATTATTTTTTGATTAATAAATTATATCCTTCATATAAAAAATATAATTCTATGTTTTCATACTATGGTATTTTACCTACACATACACACACTTCAATCAAATAGTTAACCAACATATTGTTTAGGTGTACTATGAACTACAGCCTCACAAAAGAATGTAATATGTTTTTACTTTACCACATTTCCATTGTGTGGGAATACGATAACATCATTTGTAGAAGTGTGGACAACAACCTCTTCAATGGGATGTGATTCATTCAAACTATACAAAGAACATATAAAAGATGGGTTTAAGCTTACATATGTAAAATAGATAGAATATAAATTATATTAATTACATTATTATCTTTATATGACTCAATATATCAATTTTTATTATTAACTTTTTCATACACTAAAATGTGATAACGTCAGTCATGGGCATCTGGACTACTGCCTCCCCGACACGATGTGATTCCTTTTACATGAAAATAAATATATATATCTGTGTATATAATATTAAATAACACTATATTTTTTATATAATTACCTTCATATAAATTTATAATAATATTTACCTTATTTTAATAACATTTAATGAAAAATGGGAATGTTACTCATGGGTACGTATAGACTATTATCTCCCGGATTGTAATATTGGTTCATTTTTTATCACAATATTATGTCATTGGAATTAAATGTTTAATATATGTTAAAATATTATAATTATTTCATTATTATTAATTTCCAATGTTTATACATTGACCCCTTTGACTGTATTTGACCTATGAATTCATTTTCCACACAAAAAAATAAATATAGTCAAAGCACCTGACATAAACATAATTATTTAAGTATTTGCTTATAAACACTAATAAGTGAAATAAAAGTAATGATAAACATGAAAAATTATCTGAAAAAATTAAATAATTAACATAATATTATTATTTTGGAATATAAATACAAAGATGACAAATTTTACTCAAGGTAAGGGATTCTTATCTCATATTTTATTTCGTGAGGCATACATCATAACCACAACTTATTTATTATGTTTCATAAATTTAATTACCCATTTTATATATTATATCATGAATTCATTTATATTTATAGTATTTATAGGTTTAATTTTAATTATCTCATCCAAGGCATTTTACATGAAAATTACATGATGGAAAACGTTACACTTTCAACATCACTTTCTTTTATGAAAATTTACATCATCTTTAAAAATAACTTATATTGATTTTTATAATAAATAAAAATTATATTAAATATACATTGATTGGATATCATTATTTTCTAAACCTTATATGATTTTTACTTCTGCCTTCCACTTTGATAGTTATTTGATAAATTGTGGAATTATTGATAAATATGTATATTTTATTCAACACAGATATTTGACAAGGGAAATTGTTTATGAATTTGAATCGATTATTTAATATATTAAGAAATCCTCAGACATGAAAGGAATAGGTTTGGGAGAAACTAATGAAACAAAAATTGGTCAGGGATTATTTAATGTAAGTGCTAGGGGTTGGGGACTGGTTAAAAGAATCCCCTCGATGAATTGATTGTCTCATGAGACAAAATTAGTTTGGACAAACACTTTCCATCGGTTTCCAAGAAAATTTGACTCGTATGATATAGGTTGGGGACCGATTAATGTAATCCCCTTCAAACATCGGTAGTCTCAAGTGACAAATGATTTGGCCAAATAAGAGTAGTTCATATTATAGTAATAATATATCTTTATGGTATAATGGCTTATGTTTTAGATACATGAAGTCCAATAATTAAGAATTTCATTTATTGAGAATTCATTTATTATTATTATCCATGATATTTAAATTTGAAATATATAAAGCTTTATTTATTTTGTAGATTAATGTTTAAATGAAAGGTGTTATGGTTATTTCCAATTCTATATTGATTATTCCTTATCTAGTTATTTGGGAGGAATGAGTTCTTAGCTATATACCAAGCCATGTCTATTATGATTATTGATTTATTATTACTTCTATTGTACTTACCCATATAAAGAATCTAAGCTCATAATTATTTTATTTCTTTTCCCTCAAATATGAAGAATAAATCATTGAATTAGATTTCAATGATGTTGAGATGCTACTTCCGTTATGTTTAATTGTCTTTTACTAATGTATTATGGGTATCATGTATGTAACATGGTTTTCCAAAATTGCTAAACTATTTGTTCTGTTGGGATATGAATCTTATATCTATGAAAATTTAATAATTTAATGAAGAATATCTAGGCTTCTCAGTTTTTTGAATTATAGATTGAAAAAGAGAATGTTTAGTAGAATATTTGGAAACTATATTCTTGAAAACATAAATTAAGGTACAAACCAATAAGATATAATTTTTAGATATGTATTGTGGATCAACCCAAAGAAACCTTGTATATTATTATGAGATTAGATAAACCATTTTTCCAATTTATGTTATGTATTTAACTAGTTTTGGTATTACACATGATAAGACTTAATACAGTCTATGCCATCATTTAGAAATTTCACATAGCAGAAGGAATGTGAACTTCACCGACGTTCTAGATGCAAAGAATAAGAATGATCATTTATTTTCTAGTCTTAATCCAACCATTATATGGGAACTATTCTCCCATGAATTCTCATCAAATGAGGCCATAATATCATGTTATTGAAAGACGATGAAATAATTCTAAATGTATTATGTCTTTGGAGGAAAGCATGAGAATAAGAGTACAACTGGGAAAAACATTGATAAAGCGAAGAAGGGAAAAAAATATTTTCAAATACGTAATAATTGTGGAAATAATTATTCTAGTACATGGTAAAAAGGAATGGTAGTTTCCTACATGTGTTTAAAGAATTTTCCCAACTCTTGTGATTTCATAGATAAGAAAAAGGTTCCTAGTGTACAATGTTTCAACTTTAAGGAGACAGGACATTATGAAAATCAATTTCATAATTGGCAAAGGAATATATTTAAAATAGGATAATGGATCACGATCAATATTATGCTACTTCTACAGATGAAGATGGATTATTAATGCTCATTTATTGGTATTATTTAATTGTATCATTTGTTTATTTTACCAATAATGTACAAGTAATTAAGAAATATATAAGGATTTTACTTGAATAATTTTTTATTAATAATTTGATGTTATATTATGATTTTTACCACGAAAATTATTCATTAGATAGTAAATCAATTTATAAAACCCATGGTTGATGAAAATATAACAATTAATATGTTCTTAATGTTAAAACCATAATTTTTGGATAATAATATGATTGGATTGGATAATGTAAATCAGATTAGTGGTGAAAACCTTTTAATTGAGTAATTATTTATTCACAAAGTGGACTATGCTATTCTTGATGGAGTTTACCTCAGTTTTGGACATAAGGAATATACCTAATAATCTATGATTTATTTAAGGAATAAAATGAATGCATTTTTTCAATAAATTTTTCTTGTAATTCAAGTGATTACCACATTCACATGTTTGGAATGTATTGATTAAAGTCCACTTCATGTTATTTGATATGTATATTTTGAAAATTTGGTTACCATTTAAAGTGTTGGATTATAATCATTTTGAAATGTTATCCTTTTATGAAATTTTTTATGTTGATATTTTGATGAGGTTTTAGAGGTTAATGCATTAATTCACCATAAGATGCATCCTTTGATAATAAATAAAGTATAAATAGATCAAGAAAAAACAAAACTATAAGAGTGTGTTTATGAAATTGAAAATAATATTTACTTATATTATTATTGATTTATATAATTATTCTACTATAGGAAAAATGGTATTCAAACAATTTTTTCCATATTATCATTATTTTTATGATATCACTGACTTTTTTAATAATAGTGGTGTATAAATTTCTGGTCCACAACATTTACTTAAACATGTTCTCTATCACTTGTAATCATAATTTGTTTGTTATATGTTTATTCATTATCAATGTTTCCATTTCCCACCAATGTTCTCGTACTAGTGTAACATCACTGAAAGGAACCCCTCCCTAAAGAGGTGCTCGAAGTCTTTTGAGGATAGCATCGCCTCCTCATTTATCTGAATCATCAAGATCCACTATGTCTCCACTGATCCCTAAATAAGGCTCACGACAAGGACTTCCATCTGGTCGGGAGGCATCCTCACTAATCAAAAGACTCATGTTACCACCTTCATCCAATCCTCTGCTATATGGGGATCTATCTCACCTATGAACCTGGGAGTTCGCTACCTCTGGAAATCATGCAATGCAATAAGCCTACGTGAATCCTTTACAGGTAATTCCGATATAACTATTTCTCTCTAGGTTGTGGTATACTGATACACCACCAGGAGGTGCTATCACTGGCAAAGATCCCTACATCGATGCCTTGTCACTCGGTGAACCATCCTCATGATCATGCCCCAGAATCCTACATGGCTGCCTATGTGGAAGCATCCTAAAACCGAACATCATGTACCATGGTCAATAGTGTATACCCGGTGAGCTGACTATGACTCAAGAAGGAAATGTGAACACAATCAATTCTTATACTAAGCATTCAACCAGTGATTTAATATACCATGTCAAAAGAATGAATTCAAGGTCATGTTGTATGAATTTTTCAGCTGCCGGCCTAAAATCCGAACTCAAAACATATAACATTTTTTCCCCAAAACAATAGTAAAACTGAATTCCCTCTAATACCTCTCTGTCATGACACATCCCCCTAGGTATATGTCATGACTACCCCAAGACTACCTCCCATAGGCTAGGGGATAGAGACTAGCACCGAGTGGGAATATCCCACAAGTTGGAGTAATTTTCCCTAATACCAGTACACATGCACCTGTATCAAAGAGAAATATGTAACTGAAAAGTAAATAGGAAATAATACCAGCCTAATTGAAATAAAAAAGTACAATCTCCTTGATCTCATCCACAGAAAACCCTACATGAGGGGTAGGTACAGTAAGGTATCTGAATGTCTCTGAAGAAAACCACGTCTATCGGGTCACACTAAAGAACCCTAATCTCCATCCCAACAAGGATTCTATCAATGCAATCGATCATTTGGACAAGACATGAAATATGTTTATCAATCCCATGGAGGGGTGATTAAAATAATACTCAGTAATGACCCTGAAACAATAAAGGTAACACCCCTAAGAAAATACATGATGTACACCCAAATGAAAACAGACTAAGTACGCCACAAAGGAAACACACAAATTACACCACAAAGGAAAACACTAATAAGTACACCATTTAGACTTACAATGAAGCACACGAAGTGTAACCTCTATGAGGTACCGTCAAGGGAGATATTAGAGTCATCTCACACCAAGTATAGGTCTATGGTACCTAAACAAGGTTGTGGTATGAATCCACAGTACCATCAGGTAGTAACACCCGAAACATTTGTAACACATGCAGTGTAGGTAACACACGGAGTGTCGGTAACACTTGGATTGCAAGTAACACCTGGAGTGTAGATAACACACGGAGTGTTGATAACAAATGGAGTTTCGTAAAAGACTAGAGGACCCATAACATGTTGGGATTGGGGTGTATCGACTCATTATTGGTAAGAAAAAAATATAGATAAGACACATAGTCTCGGTAAGATACGCAGTCTAGGTAGGACATACAGTCTCAGAATTCACATATCCTCTAGATCATAGAATGTCATTGGATTCCATCTTTAGCAGGCTTGTTCTAAGTGAAAATACACCTAAAGAAAAATCTCAACATTATAATTTCTTCAGAAACTCACTTAGAGTGTCTAAAAAGTATATCCCCATCCTAAGGGTCCCAATGATTCAAAAAACCCATCAAAAGGACACATAGTTTGAAATTTATGGGATTTTAAGTAAAAATGGGTTAGTCGGGTACGGGTCTAGTCCATCCTGGTCGGACCAACCTGAGCCAACTAGGCCCATTTTCCACATGTCCTGACCTGACCGGGGTGCCGCCTGATCCGACTTGATTTGTTGACCTATCCTGTTGGGTCCAGACCACCTTGTATGGGCCCGAGACACTACGGGTTCGGTCCGCCGGCTCTACCTCGGTCCCCTAATACGGGCCGATTAGTCTTGCATGAACGTGGTGTCTAATGCATCCTACATGTATAGCCAGCCATGTTCCATCCTCTCCTCCCTCATGTGGTTTGTGGGACCCCATGCCAATCGGATGGTATGACACCACATCACGTCGCTGATCCACACCATCGTAGTTGAGGATTTTATCGGCACCCACGATTGCGCTGCTATAGGCCCCTACCACCACCGACTATCGATCTAGTAGCCTCTGTCACCACCACCACCCGCGGTCTCCTTCCACGTGTCACCCTACCTTCACGAGAATGTTGGACCATGGGTAACTACTAATGCTGGCTGCCATATCAATAGCTATCTGCCTAGCCCGATCGCTCTGCCGGGCCACTCCTCTTTTTCAGCATCCTCATCTCATGTCGCACATGCCATCACATGTCTACGGGGTCACTACAGTGTCAAATCCTCGGCCATGAGATTATTTTACCATTGATCGACAACAGAATAATCATTCTGTTCACAGAATCACTAAGAACGAATAGAAAGCAAAGAACATGGGAAAAAGAGGAATATAAGAAGACATGATAAATGGATCCAGGACATTTTTCATATCGGCCCAAATTCATTCTTGTTTTATGGATTGTGAATAATGAATTAAAAGTCACAAAGATCTAATTGCCACACTAATCTAACATTTTTAACCATCCCACATAAAAGAAAAAACCATGAATCACCCTCTACGTGGTTGTTCTGTGTTCATCATTGGAAACAAGAATGGGAAAGAAATCAAGTATAAAAATAAACCCCATACATATAGTGTGGATATATTGGTGAAGAATGTTTGTCATTTTTGGAGATCATTGCAAAACTGATCTTGATCCATCATCTCATCTTCATTCATCACTTGACAATGAGAGGATTTTCCAACACATTTTCTTTTTCCAAATCCTCTAGGGAATTCTCTAGGATTGTGTATTCCTTATATCCCTTCAAAGATATTAATAGAGAAAACACGTTTCTATACCACTATTTTGAAAAGTTTTAGTGTCTCCATTCTATTTACTTTATGAAAGGAAACATCTCCCTTGTATCTACATCGTAACATTGTTGCATCATTATGAAAGGTAAAAAAGAAAAATTAAATAAAATTTTTAATTTTATTTTTTTCTTCTTTAAAACATCTGAAAAAGATATTCTGAGGTCGACCTATTCCAGTAGAAGTTAGTTCATTCCAAAGAAAAACACGATGCTCTGAACACAATGGTAGCCTCAGATTTAATATTTGAGCACACGTTTAAATGATAATAAAATTTAAAACGTTTACTATTTTTAATAAACATAAAAATAGTTCAATTATTTATTTTGACTACCCCATGCCTCAGAATAAGTTTTTATCTCAGTTCCTGGTCTCAAAATAATCCCATATAATTATCAAATAAAATTACATAGAAAATCTAGGACATTACAACCACCTCCATTAACAACATATTTCTTTTTCTCCATCACCTTCATGAATAGTAAATGAAATAAAGTTTTACATACATATTATAATAATAATATTATTATAACTTATTTAATTATTCAATAATGAATAAATAACCATTAACTAAATGAAAACATTTCTATTTTCTTTTGGTCAGTAACTGCCTAAATGAGTTAACTATATAATGACAACATTCACAGTAAATGAATTATCCTGATGTTAGAAGATGTATAGTTATTTTAACTATTTTACATTATTCAAATACATGAATTTAATTTTATTTCAATTATATATTTACAGTCTCATTTTAACTGAACTCCAATAATCACCCATGAGTGATCCAACCGAGGAATCATGACATGAAACCCCTCAAAACAAAAAAAATTATATCTCACTAAAGTGGATTTAAATTATCATAATATGATTTATATTAAATAAAATATAGATAAAAAATACTCTTTATTAATTCATTAATTAATATAATTTTACTACCCATGTTTTTTGTGAAAATTATCAATGATCTATAACCTATGATAATAGGTCATTCAGGACAACCCTAATTTATTTTGTTTATGACTATTATCTCTCAAACTCAATTTCTATATCATTGATGTATGATGTGATTCTAAATATTATATATATATATATATATATATATATATGTTTTATATAAATATATATACCAATCTCATTCTATCTTTCTTTCATTTGATATACATTCCTTATGTTAATTGATCAAATTGCTTCTTACAAGTCAAACACTTTCGGGGGGGGGGGGTTCTATCCCTTATTGATTTTATGTTACATTATTTTAATAAATATATTATATTTTATAATTTATTAATATATATGAATATTTTATTGTCAAATGTTCTATTTTCCCTATGGTTTTACAGAAATTATAGTGTTCATTGTTTCTTCAAAATCATGTAGCTAATTAATTGAAACGTCACTTTTAAACTTCATTTCCATACCCAATGATCTACACATTATCAATATGAATTTTATTCAAAAAAAATCTTTTATAATAATGATTATTTATTTAAATAATAACTTCCACCACATGTAACTAGTTTTTTCTATAGTAATTTTTTATAAAAGTTTTTTTTATTGTGAAAAGATGAAATATTTTGTAACCCATTTCATTCAATGTGTACTTTTTATATTTTTAGATTATGTTTGATCTTAATTTGTGGAACACATAATAATTTTCATGTTTTTATGGGTGAAACCAGATAAGGTTACAATTAAATAGTTATTTTTAATGTTTTATAAGATGATAAATAAGATATTAGGGAGTAAACATAATCTATAATAGGAATCTGTTATCCATATGATGTTGTATTGGTAAATATCTTTGACATATGTTTATGTCATGTTTTATATTTTTTCCAAATTCCAAGGTTTCCATGAAATTATTTATCTATGTTATTTTTTATGAACCCACATTATTATTAATGAGCCTTGTCATTTAATGATTCATGTTATGAATTTTGAATACTATGATATAATTTGTTGTCATGTTAATGTCCTTACTATTCTATTTAGATCACACATTCTCTATATGAATTAAGTAGATTATCCAACAATTTTACCATTTAAATAAAATTTAGGGGCACATTATGATGATTAAAAAATCATTTCTTTTATTCTCTTTGATGTAATTTGATCAAAATCTTCCACAAAAACATGGACTCTCTATATTTGGATCTTATTTGGTGGATATTTATGTAAACAATCAAGTAATGATATATTAAAAAAGGGTTGGGTCAACATATTCAGTAATAGAGTAAGGCCAACCCATTTTATTGGATTATGAAAAGAATATATTGATAAAAACATGAAGGAAATGTGTATGTATAGGGAAATAACATTAAATTTTTGTGAATTATGGAGCAAGTGGTTTCAAGGAAATTTTATTTCTGTATAGATACTATAAGTTTGTGTGTCTCTTTAGTATATGTAACAAGCAGTAATAAATCAAAAATAATCATTGGGTATTATCTCAACCTACTCGTTATTCATCACAGTGATTCGTTATTGTGTACCAGGTTCGAGACTCACAGGGAGATATTTTTTGTAAAATTAAAAAACACTTTTTGAACAACAATTATGTAGTTGAGTAGATTTTTAGAATAGAAAAACTAATTGGAAAATTACAACGGATAAAATATATTGAATCCTAGAGACAGAAAATTAAGTATATATGTTTCCTTTATAATTTATTCAAATAATATTCATATGTTCTCTATTATTATGGTTTATAGTGTGTGTAGAATGGAATTTTATTAAAGAAAAAAAGAAAACAATAGAAGAAAAAATACCAACAAGAAACACCAAACAACTGTAAGGTATGGTTATGATGAAAGAGATCAAAACCAAAGCAACAAGAAACACCCATTGAAATAAGGTGAGATTTGGATGTCAAATCGAAAACTACCCTATCTATCCAAATCAGAAGGAACACACCAAGCACCTAGATCCTAAAACCACAACAATGTAGTCCACTCCGGGACAGTTCTCCATGAACTGCATAGAAGGAGGATGCCTACTCATTTTAAAACCAGAAATGATCCAGCTACAGAAATATGGCCTCGTTAGCGACCCCTTATGAAGGGAATCAGCCATAGCATGTGCAAACATATACCCTGAAAACATAAGCCTTGAGATCCCATGAGATCTAAAACAGGCCACAATATACAAGACAAAAACAAACAGAAAAGATCCAGAATGAGAAAAAACAATTGAATTAAGAAAAAACAAAAATGAAGAATCCCATTAAAAAATATGAAGTATGAAAAAATCAAGGATATCACCACAAAAGGCCCCATCCGAGATACAAACTGAAATTCAATCAAATAGATACACCTTGAAAACTAGTACAGAAATTAATAGATAACTATAGACTTTCCACTTCATTCTTGTAGAATTACAAAGAAACAAACCACTCCAAAGAAGAATAATGAATTAAACTAAAGTAGAAGATAATGTAGAAGATTCTTGACGTAGAATGTATCCTGAAAAATTATCAACTATGATAATAGATAAGGATCCAATATTATTGGGACTATAAAGAATCAGAAATAATTTCATAATAGAGGTAACTTCATCTTTCATTTCATAGAAGGTTCCTCTACATTCCCTTACAGGAGAGGTAATCAATTGTTAGTGATTTTCTATATAAATAAAATATAAAGTTGAATTTATATGAAATGGAGAATAATCATAATTTTCAATGGATAAAGAATTTTTATTAAGATATTTTTATGTCTATGTATACCAAAAAAACCTATGGTATAGTGGTAGCTATTTAATGGAAAACAATGATCATCCTTCTCTATCCACCCATTGAAAATGAAGATGTATAGAGATCTCTGGGAGAATAGTTGGTGTAGAAATAAAAAACTAATTAAAACAAATACATACCTAAAAGTTACAAGTATGTTTATAGGTCAAGAATAAAATGAAAAATCTCTAATGGGGTGATTCAACCATTACCCATACAAACATGGAAATGGTTGAACATCACTATGTATTTTTTCGCAACTCATCAGAAGACATCCAAAGGTAATATTTTTAAATTGTTTTAGGTCGAACATTATATAAAGATTTCCCATTTAATTTTTATTCTAGTGGACTTATCACATGATTAACATTCATGGATATAAATCCTAGAATTTTTGAAGCTACATAGAACACCATGACTGATTGTATCTGATCTAGTTGTAAGGTGAAAGTCCATGTCCTAAGTGAGTCTCAAAAAATATATAAAAACTCATTTTATCATCAAAAAATTTATAATGCCCAAAATTATGGATATATAAGAGGATAATTCAAACACTTTACGACACATTGAAATCATTCTCGATCTACTTCAATGGAGAATGGGATCAACATCTTCATGTTATTGACTTATCATAAAATAATTTTTTCACATGACCGTAGATATAATTCTATATAAATATATATATGGAATGATAGTTAGAGAACATTTGTGTTGGGATTATGTTGGTGAATAGGACCTAAAGAGGCCCAAAATTGTAGATGAAATTATTTAAAATTTCGGGGCTATTTAGCAGCACATTGAGGCTGTTCAAAACCAATAAAAGAGTATTTTTTAAAAAAAAATTATGTATACCTATAGTTATAGGTTGAGGATTATGTTTCCAACTAAATATATCCAAGAAATAGATTCATTATATTTGGTAATAAGTTAATGTTCTATTCTAGGTATTTCAAACATTTTAATATTATTGATCACATCTGAGTTGTGGTTTGTCAACTAATACATCCAAAAACAATGTCTCAAGTATATAATGTGTTCCATGTATCCCTCTAGATAAGGTTCATACCAGATCCTTCATTTAAACTAAATTTAGAGGTGGTCATCAATAAAGAATCTTTTCATAAGAGGAGGATGAACCATTTAATATATTTGACTATAAATAGAATGATTTATAAACAAAGATAAATCACCTAGTCAATGTAATATGGGGAAACCATATGTAGGAGAAGGAGACATGTAAACTAGGGTATACAATGAAATATATGTTCCCTCGTTATTTTCTATCTTTTAGTAAAATAATTTTCTAGGGATGAATCTTTATTTGTGTGTAAGAATGTAATAATCTAAAATTTTATGAATAGAATTTCCCCTACTAATTATATAAATGTTTCACATTTATTAATGTTGTATTATAAAATTCACATGCACCACATGACAGAACATCAAAAAAATTTATTATATTAATTTGAAAACTGTGTATCGAGATTAGATATGGATAGCTGAATAGAATATATCAAAAAGAGGAAAAAATATAAATTAATATAACTAAATGATAAAAAAATTATCTTCTTGATCCACCAAGATCGTTGCACCCACAAACAACACAGTAAAAATGATATAGAATTATATTAATGAAATTTTCATTTTAAAATTAAGAAATATATAATATGATATTAAATAGAATGGAATTAATATTGAATCAAATATTTGGTATTTATATAAATCAATGAACCCTTATGACTATTAAAAATCTAATCACCGTAATACTAATATGTCCATTGGAATAACAATCTAACCATTGGGAATAGTAACCTAATTATTCTAAAAGTAACCTCACCTATGTAAATTTAATAAAATTCATACGCATCCTTTAAAATAAAAATTTGAAATACTTATATAATGATTGAATAAATAAATGTTTTAAATATGTTTAAATATGTATTTGTATTTCTCAAAATTGGATCTTTTTAATTTTCCTTTATATAAAAATTATAATAATTTTAAAAAAATATTATTCTTTAAAAAAATTATTGAAAAATTAAGGTTATGATATATTATAATTATATTTTAATTTTATGTGATTATATTCCATTTTTTAAGGGGCATAAATTATTTCACCATATTAAAAGAATTATTTTATTGAGTAATCAAATATTTAAATTAAATTTTATTATTTCAAATTAAAAAAATTTAAAAAATTGATTTCATTTTTGGAATCTATGCTGTTAAATATAGTCATTTTTAATTTTTTTTTTAAATTTTTCATATATATTTTATTTCAAAGGGATCAGAAAAATACCACACAATCCAGAATTTGACATTAAGTTAAAAACATGATTTATTGCATATGAGATTATCTATAAACCTATTAATAAAAAATCTCAAGATAATAATTATATATAATGTTAAAATATTAAAAAATAATTTTTTTCATGAACCAAAATAATAAAATATTGAATATAATATTAAAAACTTCTACCTCCCCCACCTTATTAATACCACCCCGCACCACCCATTATAATCCCAATATATAAGATTTTAAGAATTCCCCATCTCTAAAAAATCAACCCAAAATATTTATCTTTGAATACCAAGAAGTTTTTTCCTCTAAAAATACTTTTTATTGTTACTTATGTGGGATCCTAAATTGAAACATCCAAAGTATAAGGTAAATTAATCAAGTGAGTCTTTTAATTTTTCATCCTCCATATCCAAAAAAAACATCCATCCAACATGGAATAATGACTCCATATATATATATATATACTATAATTGCATTGAGTTAATGTAATATATTCCATCTATATTCTTCTTGGCTATCCTCATTATAAAAAAAACATTTCTCACTGTATGGTTGGATTGTCATCTTTATGAACAATGGCCAAAAATTTTATACACCTTAATCAAATCAAGTTTTAGAAATGTTTTTTTTTAAATATAATGATTATAACTATATAATAACTTGTTAAATTATTTTTTAATGTATTAAAATCCATTTAAATAAATAAAAATATATATGTCATGATGGTATGTGAAGCCTCCTAAATGAAATGACTATATAATGAATCATTTCGTACTATTTGATTTATCCCAATGTCAAATCAAATGTAGATTTATACAAAAAGATTAAATTCATGAATTAATTTAATACCATTTCATGAATCTTCTAGACTTATTCTCCCATTTTATAAGAACATTAATAATTATCCATAATTGATATGACCTTGGTGATATGAAACAATTACCCTCATACAAAAATTGAAATTTATACCTCATTGAAATGGTTGTAAATCAATATAATATAGACAATGATAAATAAAATATAGAATCAAAATGTTCAAGATGAAGTAATTTATAAATAATATTTTATTATTTAGGATGTTAAGTTCATGTGCACATTGATTTTGAAACCTAAACTCAATGATGTCCCCGAACCACACTATTTTCATTAGGTTTGGACCTTTATCTCTATAACTCACTTCCTCTCTATATTTAATGTATAAAATGCTTCAAAACTCATTATATATATATTTTTATATATTTCAATTAAAAGAATACCAAAATTATTATTCAATCCATTGATGGAGTTTACATTCCTCAAGATCATACCATAAATTTACTCTTTTATATGAATCCCGAGTAAGGGTAACTTTTATTTCCCTTAATAATCTTATGTAAAAATACTTTAATGTATTTATTCCAATTTATTATTTCAATAATTATAGGAATAATTCATGGATAATAAATCTTGTTTTCCCCTTTTATTCAACGAAAAAACCATTTCCACCATTTCCTCAATGATTTTTAATAGATTTTACCAAACCATCTTCTTGGAAGTTCATTCATATACCAAATTATCTACACTTTCATCGGGAGATTTTAAATGAACAAAAAAACTAGAGACCTGTGATTTTTTATTCATATTTTAACATAAAAAATATATAATTCCTTATCATCAATTAAATTTTTATGAAATTTTCTTTGAATGTGATTTGAGGTAAGTTATAAAACCCATTACTTTAAATTTTTAATGATTTTTTTATTACTTATATTGAATTTACATTTGTGGAACACATAATAATGTTCTTATTATTATGAGTGCACCTATATCTATGCCAAATCCATTAAGTAATTTGTATGTATCATGAGATGATATATACACGATTTTCCAGTAAGCCAAATCTAGGATGGGGCTCTGTATACCATGTGATGTTATCTTAGTGGTTATCCTTAACTTATTCATTTTTCATCGTTTCTGTTTCTCCCCCATTCATATGATTACACGATCTTTTGATTATATACTTTACTTTTTATTCTCCCATATGATTATTATGAAAAATTTTATTTTTCTTGTAAGATGATGTGGCTTTTGAATCATAATCTATTCTTCAATTTCATGGTTATTCGCTTACTATGTTTTTTAGCTCAACCATTATATATATATATATATATATATATATTGTACATGTTATCTTATATAGTTCTAGGGTTTCAAAGACATTTAGTTTTTCATTTTCAAAAATAATATCAAATCATTTTATTTTATTTTCACATTGATGTATAATGAACCTAAACATACTATTACACTATGAATATCAATCATTGGTTTGTATTTATTTTATATTAATGTTTAAAATCATGAAATAAAAAGTTACATGTCCTGGGTATATATTGGATTTGTTATAAATTCCATAACATATCATTATTCACTTAGAAATGTGTTTCATGTAAATAACTTTCTCTAATAATTAAAATATATTTCAAATTAATAAATATAGAAACTCAATATATTATAAACCCCCTATTATATAAATCTAAAATGAATGAATCTTTAGTTCAATCAGCAAGACACAAATCAAAATGGAACTAAATATTTTATCCAATGATATTAAAAAATATATAAACTAATGGTTATTACCTTATATCCCCCTAATATAGGGTATATAGTCACTCCAACATCACCCTAAATGGAATAGAGGTGGTATGTTCCATACGACCCGACCGTATTATATGTGATACCAATGAATGTAATATCTCTTTGTGTAAAACATCCCCATATATAATTGGATTCCTCGAACCACTCTATGCTTGAAAAAACAACCCCTATTAAAGGAACTATGAGTTCAATGATTCCCATTTTATCATAATATAATGTGATTCTTATAACACTTAAGTAAAATCCATTTCCAATAAATTATCATTCATTAAAATATTGGTGGGATCCTTGAAAATTTACATCAGATTTATTTTAATTTTTATCATTAGGGATTACATTCATAAAATTTAATCCACTTCCTAAATTGGAAATAGATCTATGATGAGACCTCACATCCTAGAACATTATTTTAATTGAATTAATTTATTATATTATTTGTATAGATTCTATAATCTCCCATCTTATATCCATAAAATTATTCTGTTCACTTTAATACTCCTTTCTGTACTAGTTTTTTGTACTTTTAAAATTCATGTTCTGATTTTCTTTGACAACCAATTAATAAGGAAAAACTATTTATCTTTCCTCTATGAATAAGAAATACCATCAAATAGATCTATTATAAAAGAACTAGATGTTGAAATATTTCTATTATTATAGGGAATGTATTTATTTATAGATCTATTATCACATACCAACCTAAAAATAGTCTTTCCATCCTCCCAGCCATCATAATGTTTTGTGTGTACCTTTAAAGGTGGGATTCATACATGGACCATCATCATGGATGAAAAAAATTCATCTATAAACTATGTATGTTTTTTTTCCATTATGTTTTTATTTATATTTTTTGTCCATACAACCTTTAATGGAACAAAAAACAAATCATCACCCTCGTCAATTCAAAACACACGGGAAATTTAATTTTGCATCATTGTAATTTAGTGTAATCTACTAACCTTTCCAATTTCCATTTATATATATCATAATTTTTACCTTGGGTATATTAATCACCAAATACCATCAATGGATACATGTAATGAGTATGTTTTATCACAAAATACCCATTTTCATAGTGATGGATTATGTACCACATATACATACTACATGAAACCAACCAGGTATGTGATTATCCTAATCTATCCATTTTCATATCAATTTTCATAATTCATCTAACTCAATTTGTTATTTATATTTCCCTTTTCTCATTTACAAAGGTTTCTATGTGATTCAAATTAATTAAACTCACTTGGTCTCTTTTTATTCTATCATTTTAATAAAATTATACTGATAATAATTCAACTCATGCTAGGTAAGTTTTTTTATTGGATGGATGGCCCTCCATTTTATATTCAATATCTACATTAACATGGTATAATAGTTTAAAAACATTAGACGAGAAATTTTTATTATCAATTATGTATAAAAATCCTTGAGGTTGGATATATCTATATTATATCATTTACAATTATTTTGATTGTTACTCATTCATTGGATTTTCCACCCTATATATGGAATAAGAACCATGAATTTTAAATTCATTTTTATCTAATTAAATGTTGCATATAATAGTGATAGGATCACCATTGAAATAAATTACATAATCCTCATAATTTTTTATAGTAAAAATCTATTACATTGGTGAAATATGTATGATCATAAACATTATCCCTCTTCAGATTTTCATGTAATACCTTAAAATTATAATTTATAGAGACAAAGAACTCATCAATTTACAAATCATGACATAAGATATTTTGAAATAGGAGTGTCTCAATATATTATTTGTTTTACTTTAATATATAAATTAAAATTTAGAGCATAAAAAAAGAGGCACAATGACTTATTAATAATAAAACCATTGAACCGAGACAAAGAAAAATCCATTCTTTTTATGTAAATACATCACTTCTAGGACATATGAAAAAATCAATGCATCAAAATCAAAAAGTAAAATAACAAGGAAAACCACATGACCCTATAAAATTTAATGTTATTATTATTGGGATAGTGAATTAATTAATATATTGGATCATATTTATATCCCTCACATATATTGGTTTAGATAGTTTTTTAGTGTGTATATTTATTTTATTTATAAGTACATCAAATGTTATTGAACATCGCCTCACAAATGATAAACCCCCTTTATTGTTTTGATCAATATTAACAAATTATATCTTTCATAATCAAATAAAACAACATTTTCTCAGTCACAAAACATATATAATATATCTATAGAACCAATATATATTAGATAGAACAACTGTTGAGGAAAATAAAACCACTATAATAATTTTTCTAATATGTATTAATTGAATACAAGGATATTATATATTTTGTGTACTTTTCTTTCACATAACCTATTAGGAGATAATTTTAGATTGGATAGTTGATTTATTAAAGTAATTCAACATCACATTTTTTATTTTCAATTTAAGAAAACAATTCCTTTTTTGTCAATTTTACTGATTATTCAACAACCCATGTAATAATTACTTCTTAAATTAGTAAGTTATTAATAGTTGGAATTTCAATTAACTAAATTAATAAAAAATTTCATATATGAAGATAAATTAACTATAAATTTCATAACACCCCATGATTATAAAATAAGATAACTATTTAAGTAGTGAATTATAAATTCAAACCCAATCTTACATAACCCATGAAGTATATTCTGTTAAATTTAATCCAAGCGATAACTTGCGGAATATGCAACCCAAAATCAAAATGAACTATAACGTAGTAAAGTATTTTAAAAAATCCAATAAATTTTTGGTTATGAATATTATTAACTATAATATTAAAATAATTGTTATCTATTTTTTATAAATAAAATAAGATTTATTTCAAATAAAAATAAATGTTTTAGGTAAAACTATTTTGGATAGAAGAATGATTAGTCACACTTTTCACAGATAATTTAAATTTTTTACAACATTTAGGAAATTTAGTTGATAAAATGAAAATAATTTTATAATAATAAAAAATATATATTTTTTGGAGTTTTTTAGGTTTTTTTCTAAAATAATTTTTTTTTCTGTGAACAGAGAAAAATGCTGAATTTTAAATGAAAACAGTATTTTCGTTTAAATTTATTTTAATAATAAATTTTATTTATAATTTATTTTTACATAAAATTACTGAAATTATACTCTTAATAATAAAATTTCCTTTGTTAGAATCATTTTTATTTAAATTTTGATTTAATACATTATAAATCGTTGAACATTTTTTCCTTGAAACTCTATTTTTTCATTATTACGATGGGATTAATTTTAAATTAAAATTTCCCACTTTTCTAAACTGGATGACTTAATATGTAATAAATATTTTTTATAATAATAATTTATGTTATCTAATAATTTAAAATAATATTTTTTCACAAAAAATAGTGAAAACAATAATATTTATTTTAAACAGATAAGGTAAAATTGAATTTATCGGGTGTTTAACTATGAAGATAAGAGTTAAAATGACATAAAAACTATTCCACCACCTATTGGATAGAAATATTTAGATCTTAAATCGTATAATTTCAATAATTAATTAATTTTTAATCATTTATCATGATAAAAACCATGGTATTATTGAATCATTCGAAAACATTACAAGTGTGCCACAAACTAAAAAAATAAAAGGTCACCCAAGACCTATCTTCTTCACAAATTAATAACCTTTTATATTTTTCAATATTAGAAAAAATTACATCCCAAATTCCCTCATAGCATAATATAAGACTTATTTTTGTAATATATACAACCTAGTATGTCTTTGGTGGAAACCTAATGAAGATGCTCGAAGAAGAGGTACTGTTTTTTCAATGAGCTTTTTTATTTACTGTATTTCCCACCACCATCAATTATTATTACAAAATGATGATATAATAAACTCAGTTTCATATATTTAATGATATTTTTTATGTATATTTCATGACCTATGACCATCCCCTCATCCATAAAATGGGTTACGAAATCATCATTCATGTGTGTGGTTGACCACCACCTCAATAACTGATGTCATTCATCATTCCATTACTACCTATCATGATGGTTAATGATGATGGATATAAATTATATATATGATTTTTATAAAATAATTATAAATATTGAGTAATTATATAATATATACCATTTTACATTACATTCCATAGGGGATAATATAGAGTCACTCAAGTATAAAGTGGATTATTGTCTCTCAAAATGAACTCATTTTTCTTTCACTAAACATCTAAATGTAAAGTGATAATGATAATTTTAATGATAATATATGATACTAATAACATATTTATGATATTAATGATAGTATTATAATTCATTAAATATAATAACTCATTTTTTTCTTACATTTTCACTCATATAATGATGATAACATCATTCTTGTACTTGTCGACTACCTGCTTCCCAAAGCGATGTAACTCTTTTTTCATCACCACAACACATGGATGATACATATAAGTATATAATATAGTAATTATGATATTATAAAAATTATATAATGATACTCTATTAATTAACTTATTTCCATAATTATCATTGAAAACGGGAAATTTTACTCATTTGTACATATGACCTACAACTTTATGATTGTAACGTACATATGACACAAAATAATCATTACTAATTTGTATTAAAAGTATAATTTATGTATTGACATTATTTTTATTTCATGAGTATTATTATTTAAATTAAGTGACTATAAATTATGCATAATAACCAAAACATTCATGACAAAGGAAGCATGATAAAACACGCAATTTACACCTGAAACATTGAAAATAATGATATATTATTAAAGATAATGTGATACGATTTTACAAAAGGTACATATATGATATTATAAATATTAATATGGTTCTATAATAAGAGAATAATATGATTTAAACCACTATATATATGAGGGTTAAGTCATGTTAAACCTAGAGGTAATAAGAGGTAATGGATTTCGTCTCAATTTCATTTCATTAAGGCATATTGTAATGTTATTCCACATCATTTCATACATATACTATATATATATACCTTTATCAGGTAATATCATGAGAAAATAATTTATCATATTATTTTACGTTTCAGTTTTACATATTCCAGCTGAGGATGTTTGACTTAAAAGTTACCAAGTGTTAAATAACTTCATAACTAAATTTCTTTTCTCCAGGTCATATTACTTTTTAATTTTGTTTAATATTCTAAAAAAATGGATGTATTGAATTTTGATAATATTTGGGAGAATTTAAAACATTTTATGTATATTAATATTTGATACACATAAATTTTTTATTTATTTCTTTTCACATCAATGGTATGATCTTTTTTAGGGATTATTTCTCAATCTCATTCTAATTGAGATTTTATATAATTGTATTTCCTTTGTTGGAATTATTTGATCATTTTCTGATAAAATCATTTAATTATCACCTCTTATAGTTATTCATTATATTATAAATAATTTGAATAATTATTCCACTCTTTATTAGTTAATTTTTTGTGAAAATGTTTTAAATAAAATCAGACATCATTTATATATTTCGTCATAAATCTGTATTATTCCAAAATAATTTTTTCAAAAACATTTTTAAAAAGTGTGTTTATACTATTCGTATTGATTTATTAAGGAAATTATTAACCATTTTTACTTCCTAAATAAATTAATTGAATTATACTTTAATTTTCCAAAAAAAGTAACTTTTCTTACTTTTTTACAATGAATAGAAATTTCATTTTTAACTTTTACAGCATGTATGGAATTACCCTCCATCATGACAATAATTTAATAGAAGCATACTTTTTAATTATTATAGGTTATTTTTAAAAAAAAAATTCCAAATATTCTATAAATAAATATTGTAACACAACAATATTTTATAGTATTTTTTTTAAAAAATTTTATTTCTTCAACAAGGTAGGTTTCACACAACACCAAACATAAGAAAAAAATGATATACAATTAAATTTCATTAATTTTAAACAATCATGTTAACATATCCAATAAATTTGAGGGAATGATTAGTATTAAAAAATCATGAAATTTAAATATTATATATTTAAAAAAAAAAATTGACATCCATCCAAATGATTTTATAAGAATAAGATAACATTGAATCGGATTTTAATCATTAAAATCCTACATTTTTTTAAAGGTAGTTTTGTAACCTTTTAATGGGACACTTATTTTTAAAATAAATTTAGACACTTTCATAAATTATAATAGAAAAAATTGATTTAATTTTTAATAATGTCATGTCAAAATTAGTTTGGTTTGAACTTTGGGTATTTTGAAGAAAATATTTATTTCTTGTGAATTATGAAAAACCTCGGTTTTTTTAAAACTATCATTTTCGTTATATTAATGGACGATTTGCGATTTTAATATAAACCTTACATAATAAAGTGTACAAATAAAAAGTTATCATATAAATAAAAATACGGTATGTTTATATCTACGTAAATGTTTTACAAACGATAAATTTATTGTTGATATTTTTGTAAAAAAATGTTAATTTAAAATTTTGTAACAAAAATATTTACTTATAAGAATATTTATTTTCATAAAATTGATGCATAAATTAATTTTTTGTGGTCTTATGATTATGAGATATTTTTTTGAGGCTATAATTAATTTTTCAGAGTGTTATAAAACCAATTATAATTTTAAAATTAGTATTTTTCAAGTAAATAATTAATTTAATTGAAAATTAAATTTCTTATATTTAGAAAAAAAAATTTAAAATGGAGTTCATTTTTAAATTATAAAACACGATAAACGGTTATGGTGAATTTTTGATATTTTTTTAAAATAGTTGAATTTTTTTGAATAGTGAAATACATTAATTTACGATATTTAACATTTTAGCCGAATACATTAATTATCAAGCCATGGACAATGCATAGATGTATTAAGAACCCATTGTCTCAAACACATATGCAATAGATACTTTATTTAGTTACAAGAATCATCATTATTCATAGTCTTAACACAAAAATAATTAATTAATTAATTAAATGATCAAAAAACAGATGCCTTCTCTACTATAAATATCACCCTCACCACTCATTCCCTTAAAACCTCTAGTAACATCTTGAATTTTTAAAAAGGAATAAATTTTTTGATAGCTTACATTATACACCATATCAATCTTAAATTGACAACAAAATATTATTATTTAAATGTTATCACTATAACCTAGCCGTTCAAATGGAAAGAATGAACAATATTAACTAAAATTTTAAAATATTGTTTACTCATGTATATAAATTTCTTTGACCAATTAATTATAATTTATTTTTTAATAAACTATTTAAATGTCTACAAGTGTGTTTTATAATAATAAATTAATAAATCACACTTGATGGATTGTATTTATATATATATATATATATTATAAATTAATTTTTAAAATTCAACTGAGGTGTTTTCTATACTTAATCTAAGAAGAAATTCAATTTTATGGATAAATGAAGTATTTTCAATAAAGGCATTTTTGTCACCTTTTGATGTCACACATATTTTAAATCTAGTTTTGACACATTTATAAATTCAATTTGACAAAATAAACTTCTTATTTGAAATCGGAGTATCATTATTTACTTTTATTTAATTTTTTGTATTTTTCTAATAAGATTCATTTTTTAATGAATAGTGAAAAAATATTGCATTTTTAATTGAAATAGATTTTTCTTAAAAATAATTTATAGTATTAAATTATATATTTTATTGGTTTCAAAAAATATTTAGTTCATATTTTTTTTAAATTCATCTAATTTAATTCACTTGAATCAATTTGAAATTGAAATTTGATATAAAAACATTGTGAACTTTTGAAGATTTTTACTTTAAAACCTCATTTTCTCTTTCAGTGCACGAAATTAAATTTAAATTAATTTTGGTGAATTGTGTGTTTTTAATATTTCAAAATTTATTCAATATTTGGAATCATTATCTTTATAATTCTGTAAATATGTCCCTTTTATTTTTGGGCATTATGAATAATAACTTGAGTAATTATTTTTACAACCACAGTTAAGGGTAAATCGGGAAATTAAATATAAAAAATATTATAAATATAATTAAACTACCCTAACACTTGCCCTAATTTCATTTTATGGGTAATTGATGACTAAAAAATCATTGGGAAAAATTATGGGCTTTTTAAGCCACTTGGGTGTGTTTATGGAATATATAATATTTTATTTAATGTAAAGACAAAGATGTTATAATCATGACCCTCATAACTAGAAAAATTAATATGGGGTTATATAAGTGATATGTTCAACTATAAATAGTATTTATAAATCTGAAATTTTTACCTATATCATGGTAATTTATTTATATTTTTTAGGATTGAAATGTTGATATTAAATAGTGACACAATGTTGATGTGTAATTGCTTCATTGATGGAAGAATAAAATAAATGATATTAACAATATCAAAATAAATATAATTCGATATAATTAATATCATAAACTAATTTTCTAGATTATATTAACATGATAGTTATGATTTAAAGTAGTTTTTTTGAACTTATCTTCCTCTTGTATTTTTAAAAAAAGTTTACTAATAAACAGAGTCAACATTGATAGCATTGATATTAAAAATTAAATAATATTTTATTAAATTATATATAATTAATAAAAATAAAAAAATTAAAAAATTTAATTGTATAAGTCTTAAAATATAATAAATTAATCTTTAATTTTTATTTTGGCATTTTTATGTAATTATATTAACCCTTAAAAGTAAATTATATAATATCACAGTAAGAATTAAAAGGGTTACATATTGGTTAAAATAGAAAGATAAGGATTAAAAAAATAATTATACCTTCTATAATTTTTATTGGTTGAATTTATTTTAACCCATCATCGTCCAATATTTTAAATAATTCAGTTTTCGACCATTTGGATTAGAAAATTAATATATATTTATTAAATAATTTGAAGAATTCCAAGACTGCCCCTCACCTCTTATAAAAGGGAACTCATTTTTACCTATTCTTCACACCTCAATATCTATTTGGTTCTGACAAGAACTACCTAAATACCTTCCCGAAATCCATACCCACATTCTAGAGGACATATTTTAGGTAGAATATCCTTCTTTGAGGTGTTAAGGTCATAATTAAAGGTGATCATCTGAAGAATAAGTATTTATTTTAATCAAGTAGTTCTATTTTATTTCTTCTTCCATTTATATAAAATATAATTCCATTATGAAGAAATAAAAAATAAAAAATCCCCAATATAATTAGATGTTATTATGTTTATTTCAACACCCAAATAACATGCAATTTCATAAAATGAGAAACGAATTATTCATTCGTGTTTATGTCGGCTACCACATAACAGACCAATATAATTCTTTTTCCATCACCATACCTAAAGACTAGTTATAATTATGGAATTATTTTTTTATATTATATTCATAATCTATTTATAATAATCAAATAATAATAAACCGTTCAATTTATTAACTCTCAAAGCACATAAAAATGATAATGTTATTTGTGCGTATATATGTGAATTATCACCTCTACGATGCGTTGTGATTCGTTTTTCCTCACATCACATGGATGATATTTATATATATGTATGTATATTAAAATTATTAATATGATATTAATGATATTATGAATTTTTTAGAAACATAAAATAATACTTATGTTCTTTCCAAAATGATCGTTGAAAAATGAAAACGTTACTCATGTGTACGTATGGACCACCATCTCTATGATTATAACGTTAATAATTTTTCGGTTTGATTTAAATGAATAAATTATTTGTAAATGGTATTTTTATTTCATGAATATTTTTCTGGAGATGATTTATTAATGACCACTTTGACTGTATTCAATATACCAATGTAATTTTTAACTCAAGTACCGAATATCGACAAAATTTCCGACATGAACAAAACTAATTAAAAAATTGTTATAATGTTTCATTAAGTGATATAAAAGGAATGATAATATTTAATAATTTTATACATAAATTAAATAATTATCTTAATATTATTATTCAGGAATATAATGATTTTATGTGATGAATGAGACTCAAGGTAAGGGACTCTTTAACTAAAACATAAATTTAAATGTTTTTAAGATTTATTATTATAATTATTTCTCATTCATTTCCATGTTTTCAAAATTGTTTTATGTTTTTATTTATATAAATATGAATGTTTTTAAGTATTAATTTGTTTCAAATGTTTCAAAGTGGTATGGAACACTTTTATTCAAAAATTTATTTATTAAATGTTTAAAATTGGCTTTAAAATGGATTGGTTATTTCAATAATGTAAAATATTTTCTTATGAGTGTAAATGAAATTATAAGGGTGACATTTTTAAAATTTTATGAATTTTTTTTAAGGGTACTTTGACATTTTATTGGTGGTTACATAACAAACCAAGGATGGATGGTTCTGTGATAAACCTAGGATTGTTGGTTATGTTATAACCTCCAATGAATTGTGTAACACCCTACGATTTTATGAGAAATATTCTTTTTAATTTCATTGATTTCTTGTGTTGTATGTTACACCAATATTATTTTTCACTATATTCAACATTGTATTAGCTTTTAGTATATTCCAAGACTATCTTTGGCTTGTGTTGCACGCATGAGCGACCTTCCTCAATAGCGTGTGTTGTACGCAATACCGAGTTTCACTTAACAATGATATTTTTTTATAATATTATTATGAACTAGAAGTTATGAATAGTATTAACCACATTTTTAATTTTATAACATTATGATTCATTATGCACGTATTTTAGAACATGGTATGAGAACAAAATAAATTTTTCGTGTAAAATAAGTATTTTTCAAAAAATGATGTTTTGTCTCCTTTTGATGTAGCACCATCTATAAATCTACTTTTTGAAACCTCTATGAGTTAAATTTGACAAAATAAAATTATTCATTTCAATAATTATATACAAATTTACTTTGGATAATTTTTTAATATTTTTCTGTTAACGTTCATATTTTGATGAATAGTAAAAATATGCTAAATTTTAATTAAAAACAACTTTTTTCATCAAGATAATTTATATGGTTAAATTATAATATTGAATTTTTTCAAAGTATAAATAGACTATATTTTTACCATTTAATATAATGTAAGTATTTAACATTAATTTTACATTGAATTTATAGGTAAAAACATTTCAATCTTTTGTAATGTTATAACTTTTAAAACTCGTTTTCTCAACAGCGGGATTAATTTTACATTAAATACTGCAAATTATGTGTTTTGAATTTGGAAAAATGGATTCCATATTTGTAATCATTAGTTCCAAATTATGTTAGTAGGAAAATTTTTATTTTTAGACGTTATGAACAGTAACTATGGTAAATTTTATTTATTACAGTTAATGGTAAATCAGGTAATTAAGGGTAAAAATTATATTATAAAATTACCCTAACACATGTATTAATATAATTATATGGTTATAATAAGTCCTAAAATATAATTTTGTCGAAATGGTATCTATTGGAACCCACTTGTATGTGATTAATACCTTTTATTTATAATATTTAAAGGAAAGTGAAATATGTCTCACTCAAACATTAATAGTTAGATTATTTTTAATATAAAGTTATATAGAATATAAATTTAATTATAAAAAACTCATTTGAAATATAAAATTTTTGTCTTGATCATGGTAATTTTTTTAAATTTTTAAGAGATTTTTAATTACCTTAATAGATTATACATTAATGATGTAGAAATTAATTATTTAGTGAAAAATCAATAATATAGTTTTTATTAAAATAATAATACACATAAAAAGGCCCAAAACATGACCAAAACTTATTGGTCGTGTGTATATAAACCAAAATAATCCAATGGTAGAATTTTTGGCCATTTTGAGCCTTATAAAAGTGATTATGTCACTTATATTAATTTATTTTAAATGAGGTCAATGTTATCACCTTCATAATTTAACAAATATAACAATTTAAATGTTGTGATTTTAAGATGATAAATTTGATTAAAAGTATTATTATGAAAGATATTGTATTTATCTTCATCATAAAATTTTATTTTTAATTTTTATGCAACAAATATTTATATTAAATAATTTTACAAAAATTCTTTATTAATTATTTTACTAAGAGAGATATCAATTAAGTTGTTTTAAAAATATTAAAATAAATATTATATAAACTATTTAATTTGCTCCAAAAATGTTCTAGATTAATATGACATTTTAGGAATATATTAAATATTTTTTTCGATTATATCTTCTGTGTGGATTTTATTTAAATTCAAATAATTGAATAGTGTCAAAATTGACAATATTGATTTTTTATAAAAATAACAAATTATTAAATTGTTTAAAAATCACAACAATATTTAAAATTTAGAAATTTAAAATTATATGTTCGACAATGTAATAATGTATCATATTATTTAAAATTATCAACACATTTTTATGTATTTCTAACCATTTAAAAATTAGAAAATTATTACCACAAATAAAATTAAATAGATTAAATAAGGGTAAATCCAAATGATAAGGTTTAAAATAAACATAAAACATGTCTAAATTTTATTGTTTGATGAGATTACAACCCTATACAATATCATTTTATAATTGAGTCATTTTGGAGGTTTTTAGGTGGGGTTTGTGTTTATTATAAATTAGTATTTTGGAGGTTTCAAAAAAGTGCCCCTCTCCTCCCTTATAAAAAAGAACCTCCTTCGTCTCCTCTTCAGAACATTTTTACCCTTGAAGTTCAGAAAAACCCGATCCATTTGTCTTCTCAAATTCCATAGAAACATAATAGAGATCTTATTCTTCTTCCAAGAACAACTTTGGTGCCCTAATGGGAGGTTTAGAATAGGTGCGCTGAAGAAGAGGAGGTTCAAATACATATGAAGCATATCAGACCTAAGGTAAGTGATTATTTCATCTCACATTTACTTCTGTGAGACATATTCTTTAATCACCGACTATTTCGTTTGTATGGTTTTTATTATTACCATGCATGTTTTAAGATTTTTATTATGAAGGTTATTATATTTACATAGTTATATAATTTTCTTTATTTTATAACATGTATTATTCCACAGATTATAATTGGTAAGGGATAATTATTCCAATCTCATTGTTATCTGGGATTGTTTCTTCGTAAGTATTTACTGGGGTTATGTATATCATCCATGTCCATGTTTTCTCAAAATGTTTTCCTAAAATGTTCAGTATTCTTCCATGTATGTTTATTGTCATTTTTACACTTTTTTTACTTTTACCACATGGTATGAAAGGAATCTTTATTTTGTTGATCATACAAGTTACTTTTTGACATTTCTGGAAAAAGTACGTGGAGAATACTTTTTTACTTATACAGCATGAATGGATTTTTAACATTTTATAAAACCTTATTTCCATGAATCTTCCTCTACAAAATTTCATGATTATTTTCAAAAAAAATTCTTTTTCATTGAAAATTTCATGGATTTTTTGAAAAGAAAATGATTTTGAACAAGAAATGATATTTTCCATAAGAATTCATTTCAAGTGTTTTATCAGAAAATATTTTCCATCTAAGATTACATTATTTAATATGTTTATGTATCAAGTATAATGTCTTTATTATTTACAAAGATTGATTTTTAATATGATGAAATGATATCCATTTGTTTTATATAGATTATGATATGATGGGATGAAGTTTATGTAACCCATTTTATTCTTTGGGTTATGATGAATGATTTATGATTGTTTAGTGGCACACATAAGAATGACTTCAATATGATGTTGGTGGGACCTACATATCACTCCAATGCAGTGGGTAATGATTTATATCTCATGAAAAATACATGGATGGAACGGAAAGTAAAATATGGTTTAGTAATACAGGGCTAGAACAGCTGGTAAACACGGTTTAATAATGGACTTTGTCCACTATGATGGTCTTAGTAGTAATACCATGGCTACTATGGAAATAATATCATGTGCTTTATGGTTTTCCACAATTCCATGTTTTATTCCCATGCCATTTTAACATGATTAATGTTCCTTTATGATATATTCCTTATGTACTACTATGATTTTTGTCATGTTCAAGTTTTTACGTTCAAATGTTAATGGATTGTTTTATGTTCTCTATGATTACCATTACTGAGCATCTGAGCTCACCCTTTTCTATGTTTTCTTTTCCCAGGATATAAAGAAAGGTTTTAGTTAAGAAAAAAAATGGGAAGATCTTTATGGGAGATATTTAAGATCTTTCACCATGATTATAAGTTTTTTTCCGAGATTCCAAACACACTAAACTAATATAGTCATTGGGCGTCTTTTTTTGTTATGTTTTAATTATTCTGCAAAATTAATGTAATTTCCATGTACATCATGATTTAGGTCTCTACAGTTGGTATCAAAGTGAAGGTTTAGTTAACATTTGGAAACTAGGATGCGAAAACTTTAGTGAGATCCCTAGATATATTTATAAGGAATTTCTAGGTATGTCCATATGGTTTAGTATATGTATGGGTTATAGTCCTAGAATTACAATAACGGTCTTAGAATTAATCCTAAGATGATATATATTGAAGGTACTCCCACTTTATTATGGTGTTTTCCGTGCATGATTTTTTCCTCTCACTCTATTATTTTATTGTTTTAGACGATGGATGGAACCTGAAGAAACCATGTTGATCAATGTAATGGAAAATGCAGTGACTGTCCTCCTGAACAAACCAATGTTAAAGGAGACAGAGTGAAAAATATTATTGCTATACTTACACAAGCTATGAATCATTCTGGACTTCCAAATGAGCGGAGAAGGGAATAATATTCTACTGTGTCCTTCATGAGGCAACATCCACCTTTTTCAATGGGTCTTCGGATCCACTTATTGCTGAACAATGGATTAGTACCATTGAATCTTTTTTTCCCATACTTCGATGTTCAGAATGTGAAAAAGTAATTTTCGTTGTTTACTATTTAGAAAGTGAAGTAGACCAGTGGTGGACACTAATTAAGAATACAAGGCCCCAAGATAAAATTTAATCCATGGAATGGGATAAATTCATGAACTTATTTCTTAATAATTACTTTCCTCTTATTCTTCAAACGAAGATGGAAAAGGAGTTCCTTGGGCTTAAGAAAAAGGATGATGAATCTATTGGCATATATGAAGCAAATTTGACAAGCCTTGAAAGGTATGCATCTGTCTTTATCATCCAACTTGAAAGTAAAGTTGATCGATTCTTCATTGTCTTAAAATCAAGTCTTCAAAAGGAATTAGCTATAAGAGAAATCAGTAGCTATGAAGAAACTGCATGTTGTGCTATTAAGGTAGAACTGGAAATTCGTGTTACATATCCATCTCATGGTTTTGACAAGAAACGAAAGATGGAGTTTATGGAAAAATCTCAAAACAATGGGGAAAAGAAGACGAATGTTTCGTTATGCTCAAAGTGTGGTGAGAAGCATAGTGGAGATTGTCTTAAAGGGATTAGAAAATTTTTTAAGTGTGGAAAAGAAGTTCATTGAGTAGTTGAGTGTCAAAGTAATGTGAAAAAGGTAGGTAATGATGTGAGTAAATAAAAGACTACAGAGAATTCTCCACCAACACTTCAATGATTCAAGTGCAAGGAAATGGGTCATTATGTTAACCAATGCCCTAATACAATGGTTAATGATGATCGACATCAACAACCTCTAAAGGAAAAGGAAAAAAGGGAAGTCACATGTGGTCACTATTGATGATAATGAATATAAAAATGAAATGGGGGAATGATTAAGTGTTTATGAAACAGGATTCCAGAATATTGTTGTGGAATCTCATTTATAGTATCATTGAATATTGGAATATCTATGTATTGGATTTAAATAACTGTATAATACCGATTACCATGAAAAGTGATTGAAATATTTTTGGAGATGATATGCACATAATGAAGGTATAAGGAGAAAATAATGTGTTTGATAGTATTAATGAGCTCATGACTGCTATAAGGGAAAAGTGACATCATGGTTTGAGTATATAGAAATTTTGGGAATTTGGTATGTGGAAAGAGTTAACTTTTGACAGCATTCACGTTTTCACTAAGGTTCTATGGTAATTAATTTTTCAAGAGAATACATGATTAAGGTATTCATATGTTTGGAATGTGACCACTAAGATATATCTTATGATATATGGGGGACAAATGATGGTATTCACATGCTTGGTAGATGACCTCTCTACTAATCTTTTTCTTTATACTATGATATTGGAAAGAGGTGTTTTGGATAAGCCTAAATATTGGAATGAATTAAGTTAGAAATTAGATATTATTGTTTAGGGCTAGAACTTTTTGATATTATTTCTGGAACATTTTAATAGTTTTAGAAAAATGACAACACGTCGGACGGGCGACAACCCGTCGTGTCAGACAAGGCTGCGGGAATCAAACCCACAAACGAAGTGTGACATGCCTTTATTTCTTACCATTGGCCTACAAGAAGTCCTTCATTAGTAGAAATTAGTTTTATTTTATTAAGTGTTATGATATAAGAAGTATCAGTCCATTTCTGGAACCATATACTATTATTGTCACCATAAATGGAATTATACACATTTGATTATCTTTCGCTAACCTTTTTATGATAGAGACAGATGGAAAGACCAATCATTATATTGGATGATCTACTAACACTTCAAGAATGAAAGATTAAATTTCATTTCTGTAAAAAATAAATGAAGTGGTAATTGTTCATGGAATGACCAATGATGATATTACACTGAAATCAAGTAAGTATTTCTTCTCATGAAAAATTCTTCTACCTTAGGGAAATGATCTTGAAAACCAAAAAAATGTTTCCTAGTAATCTCATATTCAATGAATCAGATGTTACCTTAGATCATCACAAATTTATGACTTTGTGATTGTTGGATTTTTCATTGCTTTGTTCTCTACCACTCTTCATTAGAACATGATGGATAGATTTCTCTTCAATATTCATATTTTCACCTGTGTTCTCCTATGTGGAAACCCAGTGATGAGTTACTTTGGGTATCCGTTATGTTTCTAACGTTCATTTTTAAATGATATTTTAGTATTCCTTTTTATGATGTTGGTTTCTATGAAAGAAACTTTCAAGTAGTAAACGATTTATAACCCCGACGAATTTCCAAGGGGAAATTCATTTTAAGGGGGGTTGAATGTAACACCACAAGATTATATGAGAACTATTATTTTTAATTTCATTGACGTCTTGTGTTGTGCGCTACACCAATATTATCTTTCACTATACACAACACTGTATTAGCTTGTAGCATATGCAAATACTATTCTTGGATTGTGACACATGCAAGAGTGACCTTCCTCAATAGCATGTGTTGTACACAATAATGAGTTTCTCTAAACAATGATACATTGTTATAATATTATTATGAACATGCCATTATGAATAGTATTAACCAAATTTTTAATTTTATAACATTATCATTCATAATACACATATTCTAAAATAGGGTATGAGGACAAAATAAATTTTTCGGGTAAAATAATTCTTTTTTCAAAAAATGTAGTTTTGTCACCTTTTGAGGGTGCACCCACTAAAATCCAGTTTTTGATACGTTTATGAGTTCAATTTGAACAGATATACTTATTCATTGAAATAATTATATAAAAATTTACTTTGTATAATTTTTTAATATTTTTCTGTTAACTTTCATATTATGATGAATAGTAAAAATACGCAAAATTTTAATTAAAAATAACCTTTTCATCATTATAATTTGTATGGTTAAATTATTATATTGAATGGTTTTAATCTATAAATAGAATTTATTTTTATCATTTAATATAATGTAATTCATTAACATTAATTTTACCTTCAATACATGGGTAAAAACATTTCAATATTTTGCAATGTTTTAACTTTTAAAACATGTTTTCTCAATAGTGGGATTAATTTTACATTAAATACTACAACTTATGTATTTTGAATTTGAAAAAGTGGATTCCATATTTAGAATCAGTGGGTCTAAATTATATCAATAGGATACTTTTTTATTTTTAGACATTATGAATAGTAACTACGATACATTTTAATTACTACAGTTAGAGGTAAATCATGTAATTAAGGGTAAAAATAGTATTATAAAATTACCCTAACACTTGTATTAATATAATCGGATGATTATATTTAGTCCTAAAATATACTTGGGTATAAATGGTATCTATTAGAACCCACTTGTAAGTGATTAAGACCTTTTATTTATTTTATTTAAAGGAATGTGAAATATGTCTTAGTGAAACTTTAATAATTAGATTATTTTTAATATAAGGTTATATATAATATAAATTCAATTATAAATAATCATTTGAAAGCTATTTTTTTCCTGGTAATTTATTTTTAATTTTTAATAAATATTTAATTACCTTAATAACTTATAAATTAATGATGTAGAAATTATTTATTTAGTGAAAAATCAATAATATAGTTTTTATTAAAATACTAATATACAAAAAAAGGTCCAAACACCTGACCAAAACTTATTTTTCGTGTATATCTAAACCAAAATCATCCAATGGTATGATTTATGACCATTTGGATCATAATAAAAGTGATTATGACACATATATTATTTTATTTTAAATGATGTCAAAGTTGTCACCTTCATATTTTAATAAATATAAAAATTTAAATGTTGTGATTTTAAAATTATAAATTCTAGAAAAAGTATTATTATGAAAGGTATTATATTTATCTTAATTATTGGATTTTATTTTTAATTTATATACAACAAATAAGTATATTAAATAATTATAAAAAAATGTTGTATTAATTATTTTATTAAGAAAAATATAAAATAAATATATTTAAAAATATTAAAATAAATATTATATGAACTATTTATTGTTCTCCAAGGATTTTATTGATTAATATGACATGTTAGGAATCTATTAAATATTTTTGTTTGATTATATATTATTTTTGGATTTTATTTATATTCAAATAATTGAATAGTGCCAAAATTGACACTATTGATATTTTATAAAAATAACATATTATTAAATTGATTAAAAATCACATAAATATTTAAAAATTTCAATTTTAAAATTATATGTTCAAAAATGTAATAATGTTTCTGATTATGGAAAATTCACAACACATAAGTATGTATTTATAACAAATTTCAAAATAAAAATATTATTACCACAAATAAAATTATATAGATTAAATAAGGATAAATCAAAATGATAAGGTTTAAAATAATTGTAAAACAAGACTAAATTTTATTAGATGATGATATTACAACCCTATATAATCTTGTATTATAATTGAGTCATTTTGGCGGTTTTTAGGTTGGTTTTGAGTTTATTATAAATTAATATTTTAGTGGTTTCAAAAAGTTCCCCTCTCATCCCTTATAAAAGTACACCTCCTCCCTCTCCTCTTCAGAACATTTTGAGCCTTCAATCTTGAAAAAACCCTATCCATTTATCTTCTCTGCTTCCATAAAAACATGTTAGAGGTCCTAGTATTCTTCAAACACCAACTTTAGTTCCCTAATAAAAGGTTTAGAAGAGGAACGTCAAAGAAGAGGAGGTTTGGATACATACGATGCATATCAGACCTAAAGTAAGGGATTATTTCTTCTCACTTTTACTTCAATGAGACAGATGCCTTAATAACCAACTATTTATTTTATATGGTGTTTATGATTACCATGCATGTTTTAATACTTTTATTATAAATTTTATTATATTTACATATTTATATATTTTTCTTTATTTTATGACATGTATGCTTCCACTGATTATAATTGGTAAGGGATAATTATTCCAATATACTTCTTATCCAGGATTGCTTATTCGTAAGTATTTTCTGGGGTTATGTTTATCATCCATGTCCATGTTTTCCAAAAATGTTTCCATAAAATGTTTACTATTTTTTCATGTATGTTTAAAGTCATTTTTACCCATTTTTTTTACTTTTACCACATGGTATGGAAGGAATATTTATTATGTTTACCATACGAGTTACTTTTTGACTTTTCTGACAAAAAGTAAGAGGGGAATGTATTTTTACATATACGGTATGAACTGATTTTTACAGTTTCATAATGCCTTATTTCCATGAAGCTTCCTCCACAAGATTTCATGACTATTTTCAACAAAATCCATTTCTTTGAAAATTGAACGGCATTTTGAGAAAAGAATATGATTTTGAAGAGGAAAGGATATTTTCCTCCAGAATTCATTTAATGTGTTTTATCAAAAAATATTTTCCATCTATGATGACATTATTTAATATGTTTATGTTTCAAGTATAATGTCTCTATTATTTACCTGTTTTGATTCTTCTTATGATGAAATGATATCCATTTGTTTTATATGGATTATGTTATGATGGGATGATGTTTATGAAACCCATTTTATTCTTTTGGTAATGATGAATGATACATGATTGTTTTGTGGCATACATAAAAATGATTTCAACATGACATGTGTGGGACCTATATCTCCCTCCAATTCATTGGATAAATATTTATATCTCATGAGATAAACATGGCTAGAACGGTAAGTAAAATCTGGTTCAGTAATACAGGGCTGGAACGGCTAGTAAACCCAATTCAGTAATGGACTTTGTCCATTTTGATGGTCTTGGAAGCAATTCCTTGGCTACTATGGAAATTATATCATGTTCTTTATGTTTTTACTCAATTCCATGTTTTATTCCCATGCCATTTTATCATGATTAATGTTCTTTTATTATATATGCCTTATGTAATGCTATGATTTACGTCATGTTAATTTTTTTACATTCAAATGTTTATGGATTGTTTTATGCTCCCCATGTTTGCCATTGGTGATCATTTGAGCTCACCCTTTTCCATTTTTTATTTTCCTAGGATATATAGAATGGTTTTAGGTAAGAAAAAAAATGGGGAAGATCTTTAGGGGAGATATTGAAGATCTTTCACCATGATTAGATGTTTTTGTTTTTAGTTTCCAAAGACACTAAACTAATACTGTCATTGGGTGTCTGTTTTTGTTATGTTTAATGTATTCCCCAAAAGTAATCTAATGTCCATGTACGTCAAGATTTGGGTCTCTACAAATTGGGTATGGAAGTCTGTTATTTGGCAATTTGGTTTGTAAGTGTGAATAGGGTTGGAGTTGAATGAATGGTTATTCAATTTTATTATGATTTTTCCATGTTACATACATATATATTATAGTTTTTCTTGTTTTTTTCAAGAAAATTGTTTTATTTTCAAAAGGTAGGATAATGAGGTTTTTGAAATGATGATCCCTTTTTCATCATAAAAAATTTATGTTTTTTGGGATATGTTTTACTGGTTTTCAGTAGACTAGTGGTTTTCTATCCTTATATACCATAATATTATTTTTTTTCTCATACCATGTTTTATAATTTATTTCACGTATATTATGTTTGGTAAAGATAGAAAACATTACAAGTTGAATGTGTTGATGATGTGTCTTAACAAGAAACCATGTTTTATTTTAAAATGTTTTCCTTTGGTGGAAAAAAATGTATACTGATTATATGTATCCATTTATAATGTATTGGTTTACTATGTAAGAGTTTGAACTAATCCTATAATGTTATATACCTAAAATATATTTTGGAATTAAATAAAATAAATTCGAGTCATAAGTCACTAGAATATGTTATGTTTGAGCCTGGGTCCTTATAGCTGGTATCAGAGCAGGGCTTAGAGAACATTGAAGAATATGATGTTTTCTAAAGAGTTAATAATATCATATTATGTATAAAATCATATGATTTATCATTTATGTAATGTCTTATAAACTATTTTCATTATTTATGTTATGAAATTTTAAGGTCACTAGAAATATTTTTGGAGGCATTCATTTTTTAGGTAAGTATGGGTTTCTTACATTTTGGCAGGAAAAATGAAGTTTATGAGATAAAATTTGAGTTTAAAACAGGTTTTAGTAATTTTTAAGGACTTTATATTATTTTGGAAATTTTATAATAATTATATTGATTTGGAAAAAGGACAACCCGTAGCACATGTGAGAACATGTCGTGTCTGGAAAGGCCAAAAGTTTCAAATTCAAAATAAAAGAGGGACAATAGTGCCTCTACAACAACTAGCCTATGTGATTTCCTAGTTAGTATGAATTTTTTTTTATAGTTAAATTGTTTGATGGAATATGAATAAGATGATTTTTCTAATAAAATTTTAATCATATGAGAAAAATGATTTGGGGAATAACTGATCAATGTTATTTTGGATGAAATTCTATATTTTAGGATTCATAAATTATCAAGATAATTATATTACTATGGGAATTTATTTGGGAAGTAATTTTTCAATTATAATTTGGAAGAATATATGATTTTATTGTGGACTTATGGTAATTGATGTTATTTATGAAAATGATTAGCCAATCATGGAGAACATGTGGTTTGTGTAATTAATTTTTAGTATGATCCATTAAGAGTGATTGATGTTATTTGGAGATAAAATTTAAACATTATCTTGGAATAATATATTATAAAATCTTGATTATTATTGGGTTTCAACCTTATTTTAGATTATTTCATGAAATTTTAGGGACAGTTATTTACCAACTGGTCTATGTTAAACTTGGGTGTTATTATTTAATTTTTGAGATTAAAAGTTTTTTTCATCAAACAATGGTTTATCATTTTTGAATAATATTATATTGTAATAAGAAATTTGGTTTTTTTTAATGTCTAAATAAAAGAGAAATGGATAGTTAACCTTTTTTGGATTATGTGATTATCTATAGGTTGATTATAATCCTTCGGGCATGAAGAAACCATTTTGAATACACATTTGTTTTGATAAATGAATTTTTTATTGTGTAAATTTATTTAAAAACGTAATGTTTCTTTCATGTATCTATATTTCCTTATTTTATTAGTCTATGTTGTAAAATATATCATCAACTCTCTGAAAATGATCACGAGACAAAAATGATATCCATTTAAATTTGTCAATTATCTTTTGTCCCATCAAATATTTATAGTTTTATAATGGATTAAATTCCAATTATTATGATTATTATCACTCTCTATTATTTTTTCAAGTTAGTTTTATCATCCATGTTCATATTTTCCTACATGGAAACCTGGTATTTTTATCTTAGGTGACCATCATATTTCCCTTTCATTATTTTAATTTGGATGTTTTATTGAACCTTATTCTGATGTGGAAATTTAAAAATGGTATTTTGAAAATTCAATCCTAAGTTAACGATACTGAATTAAAAATTTCAAGGGTGCAATTCAAAAAATGAGGGATTAATGTAACATCCTGATTTTTTGAAAAGAAATTCTTTATTTGATAGCGTACATGATATGACATATTGATCATAAATAGATAGATAAAATATTTTTGATTAAATGTTTTAATTATTACCTATCCATTAGAATATAAGGAAAGAATAGTATTAACTGAATTATAAAAATATTCTTTATGCATGCATATATAATTCTTTGTCCAATTAATTATAAATAAATGTTTTTATGAAACACTATTTAAATGTGGATAAGTGTCTTTTAAAAAAATAATTTAATAAATCGTGATATTTGGATTATATTAATGATATATATATATATAATATTTAATTTTAATTTTAAAATTCATATTATGTTTTTGATACATTATATAAAAACGATTTCAGTTTTACAGATAAAAGAATTATTTTTTAAAAATGGCATTTTCCAACATTTTGATGGCACACCTATATTAAATATAGTTTTAGACACTTTTATTAATTAAATTTTAAAAAATAATATTCTTATTTTAAATATGACTATAAAAATTTATTTTAGTTTAATTTTTGGTATTTTTTTGATACGATTCATTTTTCGATGAATAGTGAAAACGATATTTCATTTTCAATTGAAACATATTTTTCATTGAAAGAATTTGTAGTGTTAAATTATTTATTTGAGTGGATTTAATGTATTATTAGATATTGTTTTTATAAATTAGTCCAATATAGGTCATTTGAATCAATTTTACATTGAAATTGGATATAAAAACATTTTGAACTTTTGAACGTTTTTACATTAAAAACATAATATCTTGTTCCATCAATGGGATTAATTTAAAATTAATATATTAAAACTATGTGTTTTTTATTTTAAAAATTGGATTCCATATTTGGAATTGGGATGTAAAAATTTGGTAAATAGTACATTTTATTTTTTTGTCTTTATGAATAGTGTCTTTAGTAATTATTTTTCTTACCATAGTTATTGGTAAATCAGGTAATTAATTGTAAAAATAATATTATAAATATTAAAATAAATAACATAAAACATGTCCCAATTTTATTGTATAAGTTAATTTAGACCAATAGAATCCTTGGGTAGAAATTATAGCCTTTAGAAGCCACTTTGGAGTTTTTTTTGACATTTATAATATTTTATTTAAAGTAAAAGAAATGATGTTATAATCATAAATATCATAATATAAATTTTAATATCGGGTTGTATAAGTTATAAGTTCGAATCTAAATAGTATTTATAAATAAAAAATATTTAACTAGATCATGTTAATTTATTTATAATTTATAAGAAATAAATAATATAATTAAATCGTGTCATAATAATGATGGAATGGTTTTTTACATTAATGGATGAATCAAATAAATTGTATTATGAATATTAAAATGAAGATAATTTGATATAATTAATTCCATCCAATAATTTATAGATTCCTTTGATTAGATATTGAGGATTAAATTGAGTTTTTTTTGAAATCATCTTGATGTTATAATATTTTTAAAATGACAACTAATGAATAGGTTCAAAATTTAAACTATTGAAATGTTAAAATAAGTAATATTTTGTTAAATGGTATATAATTAATTAAAATAAAAATTTTACAAAATTATTGGGATAAGTCATAAAATTTCTTCAGTGACTCGTTAATTGGCTGTTTTTAATTTTATAGAGATTATATTAACCCATTAAAAATAAATTACAAGATATCCTGGAAAGAATTAAAAGGGTTAAATATGGGTTAAAACAAAGAAAAAGATAAGTATTAAAAAACATGTCTAATTTTTATTGGAAGAATGGATTTAGACCCATCATCATCTTATATTTTAAATAAATCATTTTGGGATTATTTTTTTCAGAAAATTAATTTATATTAATTTAATAATTTTAAGAATTCCAAGAGTGCCCCTCCCATATCCTATAAAAGGGAACCAACTCTTCTCTATTCATAAAGCCTAAAAAATTATTTTGTTTCTCCACTAACTACCTTAATCCATTCCTATAATCCCTCTTTACATTATAGAGGCTTTAGTTTAGGAATGACACCCTTCTTTAATGTTCAAAGGTATTAATAAAATTTTATCATCCGAAGAAGTGGTATCATTTTTAATTTCGTGTTTGCGTTTTATTTTTTATTTCATTTAATTTTAATCTTATTAATTCAGGAAGAAATAATAACTAAAATATCCTAAATATAGTGAGATGTTATTTTTTTAATTCATCACCAAAATTATCTCTTATTTCATCAAATGGAAAATTAATTATTCATTCGTGTGTATGACAGACTACCACCTCGCAAACCGAAACAATTAATTTTCCATTACAATCTCTCATGACTGGTTATAATGATGAATTAATGTTTATATATGATATTCATGACATATTTAACCATATTAAATAATAATATTCCATTTTATTTCTTAACATTCCATCTAAATATAAATGATAATGTTGTTTGTGCGCACATGTGACTATCACCTCTATGAATGAATGTAATTATCTTTTTTCCAAAATGATCATTGATAAAAGGAAATATTACTCATGTGTACATATAGCCTAATGTCTTTATGATTATAATTTTAACCATTTATTTGGTTGGATTTAGATGATTAAATTATGTATAATATTTATTATTATGTCCTCAATATTATTCTGAAGATGATGGACTAATGACCTCTTTGACCATATTCAACTTACCAACGTCACTTTGAACTCAAGTTCCAAATATCGACAAAAAATCATACATGAACATTACTAAAAATTTAATTGTTATAATATATTAACAATTGATAAAAATTTAATAATAAAATTTTAAAATTTTATCAAGAATGTAAATAATTAACCTAATTTCATTGTTTGAGAAGATAAATATTATACATGATGAATCAGGCCCAATGTAAGGGACTCTTTAACTGGAACATCATTTTAAATTTTTCAATATTTATTATTCTAAATCATTATGATTCCTGCCTATTTTTTCAAAAAAAAAATTTTATTTATTTTTATGGTGCTAAATGTTTTAAAATGTTATTTTCTTTCAAAATCTTGAAATTTGTATGGGACACTTTGATTCAATTATATATTTATTAAATGATTGAATTTTTTTTGAAGATGGAATTGTTATTTAAATAATTTGATATTTTTCTAATGAGTTTAAATTAAATTATATGGGTGACGTGTTTAAAATTTCACTATATTATGTGTTAATGGTACTTGTACATTTGACGGGTGGTTTTGTGAAAAATTGATAATGGTTAGTTTCATGATAAATCAAGGATAGGTAGGTACATTATAAAAACCCAATGCATTGTGTTGGAAACCATCCATATAGATATTCCATTTATCATATTGAAATTTATCTAAATATACTGAATCGTTATTCCATTTTAGAATAATTATTCCCCAAGTTACCTACATTTATATTATATGTTTTTTATGAGTTTTGATGTAAAGTTTTTCATTTTCAAACGGTAAGATAATGATATTTTTGAAATGATGATCCCTTATTTATGGTTAAAAGATATGATTATATGGAAATATATTATGGGTTTTTACTAGACTAATGGTTTTATTTATTTTTTCCCTTACTAGGATTTTTATTCTCATTCGAGGTTTTAAAATGTTTTTCATAGGACTTAGTGTTGGTGAGGACAAAGAATATTACATGATGAAAGTATTTATGATGTCCCTTGAAAATAAACCATGTTTAATTTTAAAAGGGTTTAATTTTGTGGAATAAAATAGATACTGAATATAATTATCTCTTATATTTTAAGGGTTTACTATGTAAGAGTTTTTCCAAATTCTCTAAAACTCTATACCTAATAGATCTTTAGTAATGAAAAAAAATAAATTCAAGTTAAAATTACTAGAATGAGTTCTATTTAAGGCCCTGGACTTACACCTCAAAATCCTTGAATCTTGATTATATTCTACACATTTCCTCTCCCTAACCTATGCCCCACATTCTAGTATTTTCTTTCTCACCAAAATTTCATTTTAATTCCCTTAAATAGGTTTTCAAGGAGGCGACACTCAATAGGTGAAACCTTCTCTCTCTCTATCTCTCTTTCAGATTTTTTTCTTTTCTTATCCTTAAATATCCTGCCCTATCCAAATTTACATGAAAACTCCTGTTACTTTTATATTCTATAATCCTATTATATCAACTATGAATTCACATCTCTTCCCCTTTTTATTCTAAAAATGAAAATATCATCTGTGAGGTACCGATTTACAGCCATCGTGGATAATGAGTTTTAATTTTTTCAAATTCACCCTGAAGGGTGGACAGAAAACCATTTTTATGGTGAACCAAATTATAATATGTATATTAAAACGAATTTATTTATCTATAACTAGTATATTTACATAATATTAATCTATAATGAAAAACTTATTAATGATGATCTAGAAACCGCCAAAATAATCTAAATGATTATAAAAAATTTCCTATCTAATGATTCATCCTCGTGCAGTATAACCAAATGAATTATATAACCATTTTATCTTATTAATTATCGTTAATAAACTTAAATTTTAATTTTGTATAAATATTCCCATTTCACATGATCTTCTGTACAAGTATACAAGTGAAATAATCATGAAAGCCAAGGAAATGAACAATCTTGAATGAAGAAATTGAATCTTATAACTAATCAGATCTCCCAAAAATGAACTTAATAAAATTATACATAATCAAATAAAATTTTAATAAGTTAAGAATTAAATTATTAATGAATCTAATTTCATTATCCATAGCATTAATCATAAGTTCAGAACACTTTTGGACAAGTTGTAATGGGTTTCTCATCTCACTTTTATTTCTTTGAGATTTTTTTATTCACCACTATTTCTTGTATGTTTTGTATATATACTTCCATTTTCTGTATTGTATCATGAGAATATTTAACTTCATTGAATCCAGTTTTTCTTATGATCTTCATTAATTTTATTGGACATAAGATTTGACATTTTGAAGAGTGGTAAGGGTTTCTTCTCAAATATCCATTTGTTTCTCCAGGTTACGTTTTTTCTCACTCTACATCAATGTAATTCTTAATTATTATTATTTAGTCTTCCTAAATTCTATTTTTATTATCCAAAATATTTACCAAGATCAATTATACTTTATTTTATGGTGGAAGACATGTTTTATAATTTCATTTTTTTCAATTCCCCTGATAGGAAATCCTCATTAAATGGAACCTTCCAATTTCCTAACAATTTTCAAGTATACTCCATAATAAGTTTTAAGAAAAAATTATTTTTACAAAATACCATTTCTCATCATGAAAAACTATCTTAGAAATTTTCGAGTTTTACATAAAAATTTAAGCCTTTGTGTTCTTTAAAGACTCCTATATTTTCCCTTAAATCCCACTAAAGTGGACCATTTTTAATGTTTCTTAAAAAATATTTTTTAGTTTATTTCACTTCAGTTCAACATAATTTATTCCTCAAACATATATTTATTATCCTTCCATTTTATTTTTTGGTATTTATATGTTTACTGTATGATTTTATGACAAATACAAATTATTTTACAATATAACTCTTCTTTCCCAAGAAAAAAGCATATTATTCAAAATAATTTCTCAATGATTTTATTAGACAGCCTTATTATATGATTATGATTCATATATTTCAAAGTGGTATATGATAATTTTATTTAAATATATTTTTTTTTTGGTTAATGAGGAATGAATTTGACATAGAATGCGACATGACGGGCCAACTATATCCCCTCTATGCATCGATATGACTCATGAGATAAACTAAACGAGGTTTTTGATAAAGCCTGAACAATTTATGTAGAATCATTATTCTAGCCCTTGATGGTATGTTTATGATGTCCAAAATTATGAATTCTCTCAATATGATAATTGTAACTAATAATCAATGTGATTGTTTGAATAGTAGAATATCCATGGTAATGTTTCATTCTCATGTGATTATTTATGTCACTATTTAATAAGTTTGTATTTCTATCATATTATACTCACGTTTATGTTTTAATGGAATGTTTTTTCAGTTATTCACCATGCATTATAGTTTATGTTAATTTATGATCGCTTCTATTTTCTACCCCTACTAAGAATCTGATATCACTTAGTTCTTATGTTTTATTTTTCACCATGATGTGAAGATGTATATTAGTAAGTAAGTCTAGGGATAAACATAGTTATTATGAGTGTTTCCAAATTAGTTTCTATGTGATTTTTCCTTTAATGTTGTATTTTAACTATTATGTTTGTATCTAGTCTTACAAACCAACTAAGCTATTTATTCCTTCTATATTTGATTGATTTCTCATAGTACTAATATAATAATGTAAGGCACCATCTTGGGATACTGTGATCAGGGGCATTACAGTTGGTATCAGATAAAGATTAATAGAATCCATGGAAATTAGACTTAGAAAATGTAGATTAGGCAATATAACCCAAAAACATAATTTGATGATAAAAATAGAACAAATCCCTTGAATTTTGTTAAGGTCGAGATTATGGGTGTCTTCCTAGAAATATATCCATGTATAAATAATACATATGGATATTGTTCTAGAAAAAATTTACTTTGGGGTAACAACTCTGATAAGGGGTGTTGGTCCTGACTCAGCGTAACATATTACATAAAAAATGGGTCTTACTACGTACTAGTTTGAACACTCTTGAAGTATATTCTTAGGATAATTCATATTTTCTTTACAAACCATTATGAATGATTTAAAATAAAATATTTCCCTACAGAAACCATGCAGATGATTATGATATTAACAATGAATAAATTTACCAATTATGTCAAGGGGTTTTCTAGTTCAAAATTATGCATTATGATTCAAAGCCTAATGTAGTGTATAATAATGTTTAGAAATGGTTCCTAACAGAAAGCATGTGAACCTAACCAATGGACGATATTTGAAGATTAATGATGATAATATCCTTTATGTTCTAAATCCAATAATTTGAATGTATGTATTCTCCAAAATATTCTCATCATATGGAGAAATAATATCATGTTATAGGAAAACATAGAAAGAATTATCCATGTCTTATGGATTTAAAGGGAAGAAATAGAATAAGATGAACGATAGAAATAAGATTGTTAAATGGAATAAGGTAAAGAATTAATTTCTCACATGTGATAATTGTGGATGGAAACAACTTGGTATATTTTTAAAAGGAAAAGGATTTTTCTTCGTGTTTAGAGAAAAATTACACTATTCTCGTGATTGTAAAGAAGGTAAAGAAGTTTCGAGTGTTAACTCCTTCAACTATAAGTATATAGGGAACTATGAAAATCAATGTCTTAGTTGTAAAAGAAATATACCTTAAAAGAGGATAATGTATCATGGTCAAGCTTATTTTACTAACACACAAGAAGATTAATGATTTATATGACTATGTTTGGATTAAAGTATTATATTATTTGATTATTTTATCAATGATGATCTAGTTTTTTGAATCATGAGATGTATAAGCATTTTACTACCATACTTCTTCTTTATGGTATTGTAAGAATGTGATGAATAGAACCTGTAATCAAGAGAATTCATTCTATTGTTAGTTGATCTTTTTGAAAACATAATTATTGGGAAAGATAACCCTAAATATGTGTTTGATATTGATATAATAATAAATAGATGTTTATGGGATAGTATTGGTGACCATGAAAGTGGTTAGCGATTTGATGGTTTAAAGAACATATTCAAAAACCTAAGATTTTACCCATGTAATCATTAATTGTTTATAAATAATTAATGGAGATTATGGTATCAATATAGTAGTTATGTGAAAATAAGAGCTATAAGATTTGGTAAAATATTATGTTATGTTGATTTTGGAAATTTAGTGACCATCCTTAAAATTGTTTTGACTTTGATTTTGGATGAACATATTTTGGATACTCATTATGGTTAACAATGTATGGATTGGATTAAGGATATTATTTATTAAAATTAATGTATGATTTGTCATTTTGAATAATTTTTTATAACTATTTTTGTTTTAGTAAACATTTAAAGGATGAATGTATGAATTTTGGATCTTACGATTCAGAAAAGTGGTACATACATTAAATTTTTTCACGAATATCCATATTTAGAATTTAAAAATGAAGTGGATATGGATCTAAGGACAACCAAAATATGATACTATAACATGGAAAGAAATCAATTAAGTTTATTTTATTATGTGATTCTCTAGAGATTAAAAAAGTTCATCAACAATAGTAAAGGTATTTTTTTACTCTTCATTCTAAGAAATCATTTTCCTTTTAACTGATCTTATATTTTGGTTATTTTAATGGTTAGCTTTCTAATGAACATGTTTTATATCACTATCCATTAGAAAATTATAGTTAGATTCCTCTTTCATTTCTATGTTATCACTTTTAGCTAACAATTTCCCACGTGAAATCCTATTTTTGTGGTGACCATCACTTTTCTCTTTCCCTGTTATTTAAAGAATATTTTATTTACCCTTTTTCTAATTTATGTTTCCCATAATGTAATTTTAGAGTATAAACCTTCAAATTTCAACGAATAATTTCAAAAATTGAGGATGAAATTTTTTAAAGGATGGGAAAATGTAACACCCCACTATTTTTAGATCTGTCTCTTTCTAAAATTCAATTTCTTCGATAGCATAGGTTATACAAAAAACCAAACATAAATGAATAATGATATAAAAATAAGTATAATTATTTATAATTGACCATTATATCCTAGCCATTAAATTTCCAGGAATTAAAAGTATTGAACAAATTATGAAATTTTTATATTATATATTTAATAAAATGTTTTTGCATTTATCCAAATGATTTTATATGAATAAGATATGAATGAATAAAAATTTACTCATTAAAAGGCTATATTTTTTAAAATACAATTTTACCAAATTATAATGACCCAATTATTTAACAACTAAATTTTTACACTTTTTAAAATTATATTGAAGGAGTAAAAATTCATTTTTTTAAAGAAATTTCAAAATTATATTGGGGTGAAATTTGATAATTTTTCTAAAAATATTTATTTTCTAGTGAATTGTGGAAAGCATGTATTTTTCAAAAACATTCATTATAGTTATATTAATGGTATATTTTTGATTTAAATAGTAACCAAACCTGTGAATGAATAACTAAAATTTTGGAATCTTATAAAAAAATATGGTATATTTACATCATAGAATAAGTATATAAATTTTTGAAAAACAATAAATTCATTGTCAATATAATTGTGGAACAAAATGTTTATTTACAATTTTTAATTAAAATAATGGTTTAACTAAGATTTATTTTCATAAAACAGATTAATAAATTAATATTTTATTTTCTTAATATTATAAGATAATTATATGCGACCTTAATTAATTTTTTAGAGTGTTATAAAATAAGTTATATTTTTAATATTGGTATTTTTCTAGTAAATGGTGATTTTGATTAAAAATTAACTTCCTCGTATTTAGAAAATTAGTTTTAAAAAATAGATTTATATTAAATTCTAAATTTTTGAAAAAAAAATATAGTGAAGTTTTGGTATTTTTCTAAAATATGTGATGTTTGAAGGGAATATTGAAATACTATAATTTACGGTATTTAAAATTTTAGCCAAATACATGAATTATTGAGTCACATATGATGTATGGATGATCCAAGATCTGATTGGGTAAAAATAAAAAAACATATTTACTGCATTTAATCACATGAATCATCACTCTTCATAGTATTCGGCCAAAATAATAAAAAAATGAATTAGATAATCAAAAAACCCCCTCTCTTCCACTATAAGTACCACCCACTACTGGAATTATTGGTAATTGGGACAGCCTATTTGCGATGGGATCCTGTCACAAATAGGTTTTAGCGACGGGGCCCCATTGCAAATAGCCCATTGCAGAAAATTCTATCACAAATACAATTATTTGTGACGGGCCTATCACAAAAAATTTTATTTGAGAAGGGAAACATCGCCGTCAAAAATAAGCTTCCGATTATGTGTATTATATAAACATAATCATTTTTGCGACGGGCCTGTCGCAAAAAACTATTAGCGACCGGATCTTGTCCCGTCGCAATATATATATATATATATATATATATATATATATATATAATGTTCTCGGATGGGCACGTCACAATAATTTATTTATGACAGTCAAGTAGTCCAGTTGCAAATATGTTTTTAAAAATATTTAGTTAGACTATTTGCGATGGGACCGCGTCGCAAATGGTCCCATCGCAAATAATAAATTAAATTTAAAAAAAATAAAATTTAATAAATTTATGATTAAGGAAAAAATAATATTACTATTATTAAAACACTATAAAAATAAAAAATAATAAAATTTTCAATATTAAAAAATATATATAAAAAAATAATAAAATATTAAAAATTAAATTATGTAATATTTGAACCGATATAAAAGACAAAAAATGTAAATAATTAATATTACAATGTTAAATTCAAATGTTTGTAACATTAAAAAATCACTGGGGGTTGTCTTTAAGAGGAGGTGGAGGAGCTGAAGGAGGTGATGGAGGAAACTCCATCAATAAACTACGAGTTAGACGGAACATGTACTCCATCTGCTCGTGATGATGCTGTTGTCATCGATGCATCTGCTCCTCGTAATGCTGCTCCTGCTGCTGCTGCCGCTGACACATCTCTTCTTGCTGCTTCTACAAAGTCTCTATATGCTCAGCCTGAGCTCTCAACTACTCCTGATACTATGATCCAGAAGGTGATTCCTCTCCATGATCTCCTCTTGAGATGGACTCCAACATCACAGAAGTACCATAATAAGTACCAGGAGTCAAATGAGAGTCGATGCCAACTACTCTTCCCTTATCAAAGCCATTCTGAGTCACCTGCATCCATGCCACCTCATCGAAATGTTGAGCACTGGTCTACTCAGTCGTCTCGTCCGAACCCTCAGCCTGTGTCTGAGAGGTCGCAGCCTCATATGACTCATTCAATTCCAATTTAAAATTAAAATTGTGAAAATATTATATGTAGTTAATTGTCAAACTGAAAAAACAATACTAACCACAATATGACACTGGTGATCACCTCTAATCTCTCCAGTGGCTGGATCACTATACATCATCCGATAAACATCGAACTCCATAATATCGGGATGCTCGACTACCTACAAAAAATATAAAGTAAACTATTTATATTTATCATTATATAAAATATTTAAAAAATATACTTACCAGATGCTCTCTATGTGAACTGAATTTACGGATACCAGCTTGATGTGTCACCTCCTGTCTCCCCCGGTTCTGTCGTCCCACTGAATATCTCCTCTGAAATCCACCACCCAACCAGTGTAAACATAATCAATACCAAATGTGACATGAAATGTACTCTGGTCAGTGGGCTCTACACGACTCATCAAATTCTGTCACCCCTGCTTTCTTAATGGGTGTCCTTCTCAAATTGTGCAAAAATTGATGGAAACAATCATGCATAGAAACCTGCCATGCCGCGTGGATAGCTTCGTTTATTCTATCGTCGATAGGATACCATAAACCCTACAAATAATTTATAATATAAAGTTATTAATAAAATAAATTTCAAAATAAATATTATTTGTTTACATACCAGCCAATAATGGAACATGTCGCGTCGCACATCAACGAGAATATGTTCCCATGTGATCCATGGCTGAAAAAAAAATTACGCAAGATATCCCTCCTCTGTCCAATAGCTACATGCGCAAAACTGTGAAAAATGAATAAATAATCAAACAATTATTATATATATAAATAAATTAATGAAATCTAACTAAAATATACATGTTACCATACCTCCGTGTGTGTGGATCAAAACCAAGATGTGGATGTCTATCAGGGATAGGGTCTGAAATCATCAGTCATGCAAGACCACATCCCCTCCACATACCCCCTGAACCACCAGTATGTTGAGGGTCAGATGACCAAAATCCCCCTCATCCAACAGCTAGTCATCCTACTGCAACTCGAGAAATATCTTAGGGTCCATCTGAAACACAAAATTATTGTTGTTAGCAGATAGTTGAAAATAACTATTATATATAGATATATATTGGTTATGGTTATAATCATCATTTAACTGTGTCAATTTTCATCTTCATCTTCTAATCCATAGCTGTCAATGTCAATGTCTTCATCTTCCTCCTAAGCATCATCAATATCTATATGAGTTTCAGTTTCAATATCTCTTGTCATTTCAAATTCATTTGTAACATCATTAACATCTTCATCCCCATCGATCCTTAATTGTGGGGTGTCATAATCAATATTCACGTCTCTTTGTGAATCAGATGGATTTTGAGCAGTCTCTTGAAAAATTACTATTCTTTTCACTTCAGCAAAACCACATTGATTTTGAGTAAACTGATTTTCCCAAGAATTAATTTTTATTATTCTCCACCAATTGCTCAGATCTATTGAAGTAGCACAGTACTTGGCATAATAAAATTTATATGCCTATTGATCCAGTAAAAATGTTTCATTTACTAAAAGAAGACTTTTATATTTAATATCGACGATTCCATGAGTCGAATGAACATGAAATCCACTCTTAGTATCCAACCACCTATATTTAAACATTTTTATATATCTCTGTCCTAGATAACACAACTCAATAATTTCATCCAAAATGCTATAAAAGTCAACTTCAGTTTCTCTATGATGTGATCCTCTCAAGCAAAGTCCATTGTTCATTGTTTTCTTTTGATTCCTCATATGCATGTGTATGAAATCAAAAACCATTCACCACATATGCATTATAAGATTTAACCATTTTGGATGGTGGGTTACTCAATATAAATAGTCTCTTATCAACTTTATCAGCATACTAAGACACCTAAAAATTTATAAAACAATTATCAATATATTAAATAATAAACTTAATTGATATTAAACCATCAATGATTTATGTTCCCAATTTTTGACACCATTAAGAAAATTTTTTTGTCTGTGTTCTACAAGAGTTGCTGTTGTAATTTGTGGAAGTTGTTTCCTGATATGATTATAATATAACCTAAAAATAAAGTATGTTTAAATACTGTAACATAAATTATAAAATAAGTGATAGAATCACTCACAGGACAAATGATGTTATTTCTTCACAGTTGAGTAGAACGTATGTATGAGCTCTGTGATGTTCATCATCTGAAAGCCATTGTTCATGAACTCCATCGAAACCAAGATTTGGATGATTAAAAACTATTAATTTATTTTCTATTTCATTATTAACATTCATATCCTTTTGTCCCATGCGATTGGGTTTTGAGGGATATTGAGATTCAAAATAATGAGAGCAAAAAAAAAAGAAATTTCCAATTGCAAATAAGCTTCAGCAATTGAGCCTTCAACTGATGCTTGGTTACGTATTTTTTTCTTTAATTTCTGCATGCATCTCTCGAATGGGTACATCCATCGAAACTGTACTGGAGCTCCACATTTAACTTCATGTGGAAAATGTAGTATCAGATGTTCCATTTAGTCAATGAAAGCTTTCAGAAAGATTTATTCCAGTTTACATATAATTACAGCAACATCTTCTTCCAGTTATCTTAGTGCATCGTAGTCTTTTGTCGCTGCACAAATGTTTCGAAAAAAATATGATATGTCTGTTATAGAATCCCAAATAATAGAATTCAACAATCCTCTAAATCCAATCGGTATAAGTCTTCCGATTATAACATTACAATCATAACTTTTTAAACAAGTAATATAACCATTCTAAACACATCTGCCCAAATTGGAAGCATAGCCATCTGGAAGTCTCAAATCTTCAATACACTAACAAAATAATAAGCGAATCTCTTTGGAAAGTGTATAAGCTTCTTTTTGCCTCATTAACCTCTGTGATCTGACATTTTCAAATAGTTCAAGTTCTGGTCGCCTGCAAATTTGGGCAAGATCTAATCTTGCCTTTACAGTATCTTCGGTCTTACTTGGTGTATCCAAAATTGTATGAAATAAATTATCAAAATAGTTCTTCTCAATAGGCATAACATCCAATATTTGGCAGAACAAAAAATCAAACCAATACAGAAGATCCCAAAAAATGCCTCGTTTTATCAAGTTATGTTATTTCCCAAAGCCACAAATTTTCTTTCGGTTTTCTGTTGGTCCAACTATGATGGGGGGTAATGAAAACACAACTGATTCTAACTCTGTACCAAAGATCACCTTTGGAGGTTCATCCCTTTAAATTGTACCTTTTTTTGAAATGAGATTTTTTCCTCCAAAAAGGATGATCGGTTGGAATAAATCTTCGGTGACAATCAAAATTGAAAGGTTTATTTCAATTGATGAGCATAAAGGATTTGTTTTCTTTCATACAGTAAGGTCATGATTTTGGAGCATGTTTACTCCACCTAGATAACATGCCATATGCCAGAAAGTCACTAATCATCCACATCAATGTAGCTTTTAATATGAAATTTTGTTTCACATAAACATCATATGTATTAACACCATTACTCCACAATTCATTTAACTCATCAATCAATGGTTTCAAATAAACATCAATATTATTTTTTAGATGTCTTGGAATTAATAGAGTCAAAAAGATATAAGGCTCATTCATCAACATCCATGGAGGAAAATTTTACGGAGTAATAAAGACATGCCAACATGAATACTGACTACCATAAGAACCAAACAGACAAAAACCGTTAGTAAGAATACCCAATCGCACTTTTCGGGCTTCTATAGAAAAAGACGAATGAAGACAGTCAAAATGTGTCCACGAATCACCATCAAATGGATGATTCAATCTTTTATCAGTTGAAATCTTGGTTTTGTGTCATGAAATCATTGACGATGTGTTCTGAGACATAAATAAATGTTGCAACCTGGGTGTAAGGGGGAAATATCTCAACTGTATTACTGGAATCGATCGAGACTTCCCTAGTTGACCTTATTTATACATCGATTTTCCACATGTGGGACAACTATCCAATGACTCATTTTTGCCAAAATATAAGATGAAATCATTTGAACATGCATGAATCTTCTGATAACTAAGTCCTAGATTATGAATCATCATCTTGCTCTCATAGTAATTTGCAGGTAACACATTTCCTTCAGGTAACAGTGTTTTAACCAAATAAAATATCCGTTCAAAACAGTTGTTTGACATTTCATTATATGATTTAATATCCATAAATTTTGTAACTACTTCTAATTTTCTTATCTTGCAACCAGGATATAATGCATCCTCAGTAGACCTCAACAACTCATAAAATTCGGATGGTGCCAACTCAGGAGTTAAATCAATATCATATTGAGTTTTAGTTTGTTGCACAGATGGACCTGCAACATCATGTAATAAATTTTGAAACCATGATGGATCTGGAATCAAGTTATTAGGATCTTCTCTGGAACTGCGTTCACCGTGTTGATACCAAAAAACATAATCTTGTTGAAAACCAAACTACAAGAGATGTCCCCCAACCTTGTCAAATGTGTCAAACGTTCTCAGAGAACATTTTTTACAAGGACACTTAATTGTGCCTTCTGAAACATATTCTGGTTTTGATGATGCAAATTCTATGAAAGCTTCAACACCCTCAATATATACAGGATTTAAACCAGAACCATTTGGATTTCTACGATGATTTATCCAAGCTTGATCATCTAATAATGACTGATGTCGACTTCCATGTTCCATATTTTTCTACATAAAATATAAAATCATCACTATTTTAGAATAATTTTAAATTATAAAAATGTTATCTAAAAAAAGAAGATAAATAATTACAACTACTTAATAATTACCATTAATTAAGGGTGACATAATTTCCAGTGGATTGACGACTACTCTTTTGTCTGATGGCTCATTTAATTGCATCTTTCTCACACTTATTATTGCTAATTATTGCTAATTATTCCGAATTATTCCTAATTATTGCTAATTATTACAAATTATTACAAACTATTACAATTTATTACTAATTGTTAATAATTAATACTAATTATTACAAATTATTGCAATTTATTACTAATTATTATAATTTATTACTTATTATTACTTATTATTACTATTTATTACTAATTTAGAATTACTTATCAATACATAGAAAAATGAAAACTACATGAATAATGAAAGGAAATTTGGTAATCATCATTGTGGAGATGATTACAAATTTTCCCTTCATTATCCAAGTAGGTTTCGTTTACTAATTATTACTAATAAAAAAATAATATTTTCAATATTTAAGAAAAAAATATTAATATTATTAAAATAATAAAAATTTTATAAAATATTAAAATTACCAATATTCACAACAGACTTTGCTCAATTCTTAACATGTTCAAATCTCAATGGGTCACCAATTGTCAAGTCATGCGCAATAAAAAAAATTGTGTCAATCATGTCCAATGTAAACTCTATAATTGTACTTTCATGGTTGATCACCTCGCAAGTAGTGTTACAATAGGGCGACCAAAGTAATAACGTTCTCGTCTCAAAGAATCATCTCACATTGAACATTACATAGATCATTCTTCCTTAAAAATTTTAGGGGATATCAGTATCATTCCCTTAAATTTTCAAGGAAGAATGGTCTATATAAAGGTTCATGTGAGATAATTCTTATAGATAAGAAGGGCATGATTTGATTTGTCATATTGCAACACTACTTGCGAGGTGATCAACCATCCAAGGACAATTATAGAGTTTACATTGGACATGACTGACACAAACTTTTTATTGCAAATGACCTAAAAATTGGTGACCCTTTGATATTTAAAAATGTTAATAATAGAGCAAAGCCTCTTGTGAATATTGATAATTTTAATATTATTAATATTTTTTATTATTTTAATAATATTAATACATTTTTTGTAAATATTGGTAATATAGTTTTATTTATTGCTAATTATTGCTAATTATTTTTAATTCTTATTAATTATTTCTATTTATTGATAATTATTTCTAATTATTCCAAATTGTTGCTAATTATTCCTAATTATTCTTAATTATTGCTAATTATATCTAATTATTGCTAATTATTCCTAATTATTGCTAATTAATCCTAATTAATGCTAATTAATGCTAATTAATGCTAATTATTGCTAATTATTGATAATTATATCTAATTATATCTAATTATATCTAATTATATCTAATTATATCTAATTGTATCTAATTATATCTAATTATTTCTAATTATTGCTAATTATTGCAAATTATTGCTATGTTTTTCTAATTATTGCTAATTATTTCAAATTATTGCTAATTATTTCTAATTATATCTAATTATATCTTATTATTGCTAATTATTTCTAATTATTGCTAATTATTCCTAATTATTCCTATTTATTCATAATTATTCCTAATCCTTCATAATTATTCATAATTATTCCTAATTATTCCTAATTATTCATCATTATTACTAATTATTCCTAATTATATCTAATTATTACTAATTATATTTAATTATAGCTAATTATAGCTAATTATAGCTAATTGTAGCTAATTATAGCTAATTCTAGATAATTCTAGCTAATTGTATCTAATTCTAGCTAATTATAGCTAATTATAACTAATTATAGCCAATTATTACTAATTATATCTAATTATATCTAATTATTACTAATTATTACTAATTATATCTAATTATTACTAATTATTACTAATTATTAATAATTATTACTAATTATTACTAATTATTACAAAAAATTACTAATTTTTACTAATTTTTACTAATTATTCCTAATTATATCTACTTATTCCTAATTATATCTAATTATTCCTAATTATTCCTAATTATTCCTAATTATTCCAAATTATTACCAATTATTACTAATTATTACTAATTATTACTAATTATTACTAATTATTACTAATTATATATATTTATTACTAATTCTATCTATTTATTACTAATTATATCTATTTATTACTAATTATATCTATTTATTACTAATTATTACTAATTATATCTACTTATTACTAATTATTACTAATTATTCCTAGTTATTCCTAATTATACTAATTATAGCTATTTATTAGTAATTATATATATTTATTACTAATTATATCTAATTATTCCTAATTATATCAAATTATTCCGAATTATATCTAATTATTCCTTATTATATCTAATTATTCCTAATTATATCCAATTGTTCTAAATTATAACTAATTATTACTAATTATAGCTATTTATTACTAATTAATGATAATTATTATTAATTGTAGCTAATTATTACTAATTATAACTAATTATAGCTAATTCTTACTAATTATTGCTAATTATATCTCATTATTTCTAATTATATCTAATTACTACTAATTATATGTAATTATTACTAATTATATCTAATTATTACTAATTATATCTAATTATTACTAATTATATCTAATTATTACTAATTATATCAAATTATTAGTATTTATATATAATTATTACTAATTATATCTAGTTATTGCTAATTATATCTATTTATTCCTAATTATATATAGTTTTTGTTAATTATATCTACTTATTGCTAATTATATCTACTTATTGGTAATTATATCTATTTATTGCTAATTATATCTATTTATTGCTAATTACATCTATTTTTTCCTAATTATTCCTAATTATTCCATGTTATATCTAATTATATCTAATTAATAATAATTATGACTAATTATTTATAATTATAACTAACAATATCAATTTCTTAGTAAAAATAAATATACATAAATATCAATTGAAATCTAATTAAATTACAACTAATAAACAACAATTAAAATTAAAATAAAAAAATAAATATTAAAAAATAAATATAAATACCTTAAACTTTGATATTATGAAGATATTGACGCCCTTTGATTGCTCTCGTAAAAAAAATTTCAACTAAAAGAAAATTTTTCTTTGAAACTAAAGAATGAAGATAGAAAGAGTGAAAAATCTGAATGATTTGGGAACAACGAATGGGGGTATATATAGGTTAGATTAGTTGAGATAGGGTTATTAGCGACGGGTTTCCCGCTGCAAATACCATCGCCCGTATTAATTATAGTTGGCGGTTAAAAGGTTATTTGTGACGGGTCCCATCACAAATAGTTCATGCTGACAGTCTTTTTGCGACGGGACGATATCCCGTCGCAAAAAGTTATTAACCGCCGCCGGGTATTTGCGATGGGTCCCGTCGCAAATACCCCTACGTGGTTTGGCGCGCAAACCATGCCAAACTATTTGTGACGAGAGATGAAATCCCATCACAAATAACCAATTATTTGTGATGGGGAAATTTTCCCGTCTCAAATAGCTTTCTGGACGGGTTATTTACGATGGTAAGAAATCCTGTCACAAATAACCTGTTGCAAATAGTGATTTTTCCCGTAGTGACCCCTTCTCTTCTCACCTATAAATCCTTGAATCATTCTTATATTCTACCCATTTCCTCTCTCAAACCTCTCCCAAAATTCATAGTATTTCTAGTCTCACCAAATGACCATTTCCAAGTCTATTAAGGAGGTTCTCAAGGAGGTGATAGTCAAGAGGTAAAATCTTTTCTCTCTCTCTTTCAATTTCATTTCTTTTTCTTATCATTCCCTCATATACCATGTCCAAATTTACACGATAACTCCAGTATATTTTATAAACTATAATATTTTTATATCAACCATTATTTTTCTCCTCTTCCCATATTTATTCTAAAAATGAAAACATTATCTTTGAGGTGTCGATTTACCGCCATCATGGATGACAAGTTTTTGTTTTTCAATTTCACCTTCAAGGCTGGCCATAAAATCATTTTTATGGTTTAAAAAGATTATAATTTGTGTATTAAGAATAATTTAGTGTTATTGAACAATTACATATTCATAATATTAATTAATAAGAAAAAACTAGTGTCTGATGATCCAGAAACCTCCAAAATAATTTAAATGACTGTCACTAGTGTCATCCCCAATGATTCATCCTCAGAAATTATAACAAAATGACTTATATAACCATTTTTTTATAAATAATAACATTGTATTTAAATTATTTATATCTTCTGATTTCACATGATATTTCAAAAATATATACAAGTTAACTATTCATGAAAACCATGGAAACGAACACTCTTGAATGAAGAAATTGAATCTCATAACTCATCAAAAAGTAAATAAATGAACTTAATAAAAATATAATTAATAAAATAAATTTTTAATAGTTTCAGAATTAAATTATTAATGAATCTAAATTCATTATCCACGACATTAAGCGCAAGAGAAGAACTCTTTCAGACCAATGGTAAGGGGTATCTTATCTCACTTTTACTTCTATGAGATTTTCCTTATTCTATACTATTTCTTGTGTGTGGTGTAGATATAATTAAATTTTATGTATAATAGCATGAATCTATATATAATCATAGTATTGAATTTTTCTTTTTATGTTCATTAATTATATGGAATATACGGATTAGCAGTTTGCAAAGTCATACGGGTTTCTTCCCAGACCTCCCTATTTTTTCTTCAGGTTACGTTTTCTCTCACTCAACTTCAAAGTAATTATTAATTCATATAATGTAATCCATTTAAATTATATTCATATGATCAAAAATATTTATGCATCTCAGTTATTTTTATTATTTTGGTGTAATACTTGTTTTATAAGGTTTTGTTTTCAATTCCCTCCAATAAGCAAACCTGATTAAAGGGAACTTTCCAATTTCATACCCATTTTCATGTATACTCCATAATATATTTTAAGAATCTATTATTTTCCTAAAAACCTTATTTTTTAATGAAAAAAATCTTATCACTTTTTTGGTTTTATGTAAATAATTAATCATTTGTCCACTTCAAATAAACTTTTATATTTTCTATAAAACTGCACCGAAGTGGCCCATTTCAAAAGATTATTAAAAACTATTTTTACAAGTTTTTACATTAGTTGGATATCATTTATGCCTCAAAAATAGTTTCATTATACTTACCTTTTCATTTTTTGGATTTATATGTTTCAAATATTATTTTATGAAAATTAAAAAGTATTTTTTAAAAGAACCTTTATTTCCAAAGTAAGAAAACATTATTTTTACAAAGCATTTTTCAATGATTTTATTAGTGTACCTTCTTTTACGATAAAGAATAAAATATTTCAAAGTGTTGTGGGACACTTTTATTTAAATATGTTTTTTTATTTAGCATATGAGGAATGAATTGGAATTAGTAAATGATGGGTGGGAACTGTTATATCCTATCGATGCATTAGTACGTCTCATGAGAAAACCTAGACTGTGTTTTAGCTGATGTTGTACCCATTTATGTAGAATTATTGGTCAAGGCCTTGATGGTTTGTTTATGATATCTAAAATTATGAATTCTCTCATTATGATACTAGTAGTTTATATTACATTTGATAATTCTACTAGTTTAATGTACATGGTTAAGTTTAATTCTCATTTTATTATTAGTAGTAATATTTAATCAGTTTTTATTTCTACCATATTATGCTCAAGTTTGTGTTTTAATAACATTTTTCAGTTATTCAACATGACTTATCGTTTATATTTATTTATGATCCATTCCGCTTGTAAAGACCCATAAATTTCAAGGAAATTTTTTTCTTAATTTTCTTTGGAATTTTACAAGAACGCGGTTTCTGACGGCACCTGATTCCGAGGCCCGGTGTGCCCCGAATCATTTTCCGAAGTTTGGCTCGGGTACGTTCAGTGAACGAACGAGCGGGTTTTTCTAACTTTTGAACCGGTGCTCGGAATCAAATTTCGCGGGCATCGACGGAATCACAGCCCCGGTATTTGCTTAGAAACGCCTCTTCCGGAGTTGCGTTTTCCCGGGTGTGGTTTTTAAATTTTTGGGGTTATGTTAAGAAAATAAAATAAAGTGGTGCGACAACTTTATTTTTATTTCACATAAAGCCACTTAAAAGCCACTTAAATCTACTTGAGCTAAGTTGAAGCGGATAGGGTGCGATCCAAAATATCCTACCCTCTTGGTAGGATATTTGTGATGTGGGGCCCGCACGAGCCCCACCTTTTCTTTTCCTCTAAGTAACGCACCCGTGAAAACTTCTCATTAATAAAAGTCAACTGGGGAGTTTTCTAAAACTCTTAAACGCTCCTATTAAATGGACAGTTAAGTCGTTACCATTAATTCACCGAATTAATGGTTCGTTTCTTAACATGTTTTCGAACTGTTGGCATAAAAAAAATAAGACCAACACCTTTTCTTTTTGTTGACGGGTTGATTGTTGAGAGGATTTGGAGAATCTGTACCTTCATCCCCCTTCACGAAGAATGCGAAGAATATGAAGACCGCGAAGAATGCCGAACCCTCGGAGATCGACGACGCGACGCCGTGTTCCGCGATGCCGACGATTATCCTTCCCCAACGCTTCTTCCGCGACGTTCTTCCCCGCAACAATCTCTGATCATCAACTGCTTGAGGTAGGAGATTTCAGATCTTTTAATTTTCATTTGTGGATTTTATCCTTAACATGGATTTAATTCGTGAAATTAAATCTGTGTGTTTTCTTTAACCTTCGGAGATCGTCGACGCGATGCCCTTCTACGACGACGCGACGCCCTTCTGCGACGCGACGATCCTCTTCTTCCGCGACGGTCAATTCCGTGAAGAACTCTCGTCCGACGACAGCTATGAGGTAGGGGTTTTATTTGAGAATAATATTTATTCCCATGGTTGTCTCATCTAAAACAAAGAACCCAGATCAAAGTTCAATTTTAATTCATTAAAATCATTCCTTGTTATGTTTTTCATGTGTTGATTGTTATTTCCATTTGTTATCACCTAACACGGAGGGTGCGGGCCAAACAAACACGGCCTGACAACCCTCCACAGTTTTTTGTTGATGCGCGGAATGGCGGGCGATGACAAACGGGGCCGCAAGTTAATTTTGAAGGCTTTGCAGTAAAGTTCGAGTCCCGGGACGAACAATGGCGAAGCCCGAGCGCAAATCAGACCACCAGAGCACGTCCGGTGGTCCGTGGAACCCCCCGCCGACGCGCCACGCTGGAACGGCGGCACCGGCGGCCGGCAGCGACCGGTCGCCAGGATGCGGCGGCGCCCGGCGCCCCGCCGGAAAGACCCGCCGCGGCTGAAGCCTCGACGGCGCTGGCCGGTCCCGCGGCCGCACGGAACCGCAGAGGACGGGACGTGGCCTTGCGCCGCGTATGGTGACACAAAGTGGACCCACGCGGGGCCGCCGCTATCCTTCACGTGGGGGCAGCGCACCCCCGCGCCGCTCGGCCGTAACTAGTCGAGCTGACCCCGGCGGCCGGGCCGCGCCCACGCCGGCCGGGCCGGGTCGCGCCCAGGCCGGGCCGACCCAGGTGGAGTTGGGCCGGGTCAGCCCGGGCCCAGACCTCCTGTTTTCGGACCTTTTTTGTCTTTTGCTCATATCATGAGATTCGGGCCTCTGATCGACGTGCCGTCAGCGGTGATGCGATCCTTAGATCGAAATAGTCGTTTAGGTATATCGCACTCAAGGTTTTGGAATAATTTGGGTTCGGCCGGGTTGGTTCGTACACGAAACCAACCAGGCCCTCGGAGCGGAAACGCTTATATCTTGTGCTTCGGACGTCCGATTGATGTACCGTCGACTTTGTTGGATTCCTCTAAGTGAGACGGATCTCTTGGCATACTCCGCCCGAGTTTTTGAAGCAGGTGGAGTACGGTCAGGTTGGTTTTGTCTTAAAAACCAACCGGGCCCCTAGGACGAAAAAGCCAATAACTCTCAGACCGGGCGTCCGATTGACGCGCCGTCTGCAACGTTGATTTCTTGATGACGATACGGAACTTTTGGATACATCAACTCTGGACTATGTGTTAGTTGATGTATCAGCCTCTCGGCTCGTGGAGCGGACCATCCCGAACGATCTTGTTGTGTGCGGGAACCCTAGAACTAGCTGCGACTTCGACGACGACTACAACACTCAGCGATCCTTTGTGGATTAGTGCTACCGATCCTGTGTGGGTCCGATCCTGTGTGGGTCAGCGCTCTGTGTTCCTGTGTGGGTCAGCGCTTACAGATCCTGTGTGGGTCCGATCCTGTGTGGGTCTTTATGGGGGTTAGTTACCTATCGATCCTGTGTGGGTCAAATCCTTTGTGGGTCATTGCGGGGGTTAGTTACCTATCGATCTTGTGTGGGTCAGATCCTTTGTGGGTCATTGCGGGGGTTAGTACCTATCGATCCTTTGTGGGTCTGACGGCTTAGATGAATTAGTGGAAATATCTGATCATCTCTATCGTCATACAAATAAGTATACCTATGTGAGCTGAATCATATTTTTCATTCCTTTGTGGATTGTGTTGTGTTATCCTGTGTGGATTTCGTTTTTCTTCCTGTGTGGACTGTGTTGTACTTGAGCTCGGATGTCAGAGCCGAACTGGAATTGGTGACTTATGTATATGTATGGGTATATACCTAAGCAGTGTCAGATGTTACTTCGTGATTGTATCTTTCCTTTGTGGATTATCCTTTGTGGATTATGGGAGACCTTCGGGGGTCTTGAGGTCCCTACTGAGTAGCTTATACTCACCCCTGCACGGGCTATGCCCGCAATACGTTGTGTTGGTTTCAGACGACGGACAGCGCTGATCGTGGTTGAGGCTTGCGGAGCAGGACGGTACCTGGAGGTGGACCACTGGGCGGAACGTACTCGGAGCGGTCGGCTGGACCCGAGGAGCAGTGGAGGCTATCTGTACACACCCTTCAGGTCGGATTTCCAGTGGACAACTTGACGCAGCGGCTTTACTTTTCAGTTTCTATTTTCCCTTTCCAGTTGTACTTTACTTTTAGTTTGGGTCTGTATACTGGCCCACTTACTTTTATGCACTTACTGTTGTACTAGTTTTTACGTAGTGTTTACTTCTTCCTGCTTGCTCTGTGGTGTTTGTGGTTTACTTTACAAAGGCAATGCCTTCCCTTTTACCGGGATTTACGCCTTGGTGCTAGTCGCTAGCCCCTGGCCTATGGAAGGCGGGCTTGGGGTAGTCACGGCACGGGCCCCGAGGACGGGTCGTGACAAATTGGTATCAGAGGAGTTCGGTTCTACCGCAGACTCTGATCTTTTTCTACGTGAAGCAATAGTGTTTAGCGTATTGGGTGTGGTTATCAGTCCAGGGAGTCCAGTGTTGGTGCGACGGCCGACGTATCCGTACACCAGGACCCTTACTTCTGATTTCCGACTTAATGCGTGAAAACATTGATTGCGTGTGTGTTTCAAGTTTTCTTTGTGATTACTTTGTGTCAGCTCACCAGGTATACAGTTCTGACCGTGGCGCATCTGTTTCCTTTTCAGGATGGCCCCACGACGGCATCCAGCTAGGGTTCTGAGAGTTGAGCGTGACGACAGCCCACCGAGCGACGAGGCATCGGTGTAGGGCGCTTTGACAGCTGAGGCACATGTGGTACCTTTACCCGCCGAGCCACCGATGCTTCCAACACTAGCAGCTGATGATGCACGTCGCCTCAGTGCAAAGAATGAGTTCCAGCGCCAGCGACCGCCCAGGTTCCATGGGGAGACGGACCTCCAGGCAGCCGAGGACTGGCTGGAGGCAGTGGTGCGAGTTTTCCGGTTAGTGAGGACACCAGCAGACCTCATGGTGATCCTCGCAGCGAGCCTACTACACGCGGCAGCAGGCCGATGGTGGATCTTGATGCTCTAGGTACACGATGAGGCACCTCTTCTCTGGACAGACTTTGAGATCCTCTTCCGCTCAGAGTTCGTCCTGGCCACCCTCCATACGATGCGCATCCAAGAGCTTCTTCAGGTGCGGCAGGGCAGCATGACGGTCGCCCAGTACTCGGCGAGATTTACCGATCTCTCTCTCTACTCAACCGACATGGTACGGGACCCATTCTTCCGGGCCCAGACCTTTGAGCAGGGATTTAGACATGAGATCGGGACATTGCTGATCTCCCTCAGCATTCCGACTCAGGCAGGAGTACTGAAGCGATCCCTTTTGATCGAGAGCTTTCTTGCTGAGCCTTCATCAGCAGCGAGACCTACCGCGGGGCGGCACGTAGCAGAGTCTTCTGCGGCATGCAGTCGACGGATGACTCAAGGGTCCATGCAGACCAGACCCTCACGCAGACGACCTTAGGACACTGGCTCAGCAGTGCGGGGCACACAGCATGGAGCCAATCTTCTGAGAGTCAGGAAATGCTACACATGCGGCAGGTAGGGCCACATGGCTCATGACTGCCCATCCCACTGTGCCGAGGAGTAGCAGACAGTTGAGGGGCCACCCAGGCAGAGGCAGAGGGTCGACTGTGGCGGTCCGCAGGGAGGAGGTGGATGGACGTGCTGTCGTGACACATCAAATTGATTATATTTTTAAGGTTGATTTATAGTCTAGGGTAAACCCTAGGTCATCTCTCAAGGACCGTTGGTAGGTTTAGAGTGTGTATTTTTAATAAAAATGACTAAGAGAGGGGGTGGTTTTGAAAACAGTTTAAAATAATGACATAGTTGAAATAGACTAAAAAATGAGTGACCAAGTGGGTTTTGAGAAATATGAGATAAAAGGGTCGATGTGATTTCACTACACACATATCAAGTTCATTGTTCATAGAGATTCATCTTAGGTTTAGAGTAATTATTTGGTTGGAGTTAATTGGAATCCCGATTAATTCCTAAGATTTTATTTCAATGCTTTAAGGACCAAACCTTGAAGTAACAAACGTATTGTCAAGGTCCAGTACTTATGCATGGAATAAGAGCTTCCAAATCATATTGAAATCTCAATAAGTTGGGTATGAAAAGGATTCTTGTGATGTCCAATCGGAACAACACAAGTCACGCACTCAAAACCTCACACCGATCGATTAAAAATTAAGAGAATATCACTCACATGTATCAAATCAAGCATTCAAATCTGAAATAAAATAAGATACATGGAATGAAATTTTTAAACACCCAAATTACTCCAAACCAGTAGCTAATGTATTCATCAGAACTCCCTTGACATGTGTGTAGCTCCCTCACAACGAACACCCAACTTTTAGCTCGACATCGGGAGGAGGAGGAAGCTCGGGTTGAACTCCTTCTTCATTGTTGATCCCCCTATGAGGGTAGGGGCCTCCAGAACCTCCAAGGTGATTACTAGACTCCTCTAGGACTCCATATTGGCAGAACTTCACTCCTTGGCCGAACTTACAATTGAGGAGCCCAAGGTGTCCTTTTATAGGAAATGTGGGAGGTGGTTTTGGTCAGATAGATTTCATCAATCCACTTGCACGACGTGTTTCTGCCTTTATACAGTCTTATCTCGCTTTGAAGAAAATAGAAAGGCTGTATACCAACCTCTTGAATGTCTTCACTGAAATTTTGGAACCGTTTTTACAACTAGAGCTCAAGATATTGATAAAATACAGAACACCGCATTTGACTTGGTCCAAATTCGGTGGCTTGGACAGAGCAGTTCGGATGGGCCCCATGAAAGACGAATCAGGATTGGGTTCCTTAATATTAAATGTATCATATTGAATTATGGACAGTCCCACAAAATTTCAGCCCATTTGGATGCACGGAATTCGTTTAATATTCGAAACAGTGGACAGATATCCATGGATCCATGCAATTTTGGCCCATTTTTCTTTCACTTCATCAAGGGCCCTCCAAATCACCTCCACCTACATTGTAATTTTCAAAAAAAGTATCATTGAACTATTTAACAATGATAAACACAAAATTATTGAATCAAAAATGAAGCACAATTTGATAATATTTTTATAATTTTTAATACAAAATATGTTTAGCACAGCGATGTAAGGGTGAAAATGAAACAGTGAATCGTGGTACAATCACACCCCCACACCTAAACATTTGCACTCCTGGGCAAGGTCACATATCCAAATACAATGGTGCATATATATATATATATTTATTTATTTTTACAACATCATGAAGATTTATCATTTGATGGAATTTTATTTAAAGTAAATTGATCAATGCACGAATCACACCAAGGAGTTCTACCTAGTGAAAATAGAAAAGGATGTCTCATAAATCATATCATAGTGAAATTCAAAAAGGTTCATGATACACAGTTGATAAAGGAATTCAGAAGTAAATCATGACACTAAATCTCCATGTGTGTGTGTGAAAACCATTCCATTTTATTCTTTCCACTTGCTATCCAATAAATATATGTTATTTTAACATTTTTCTGCTTAAATGATTTTGTCACCGAACCTGTCCTACATCCTTTGCAATCATATTTCAAGACCCACTCATTTAAGCATTCCCAGAAGTCAAACCATAAGCTCCCGACCTAGATATCCCCATATGTTGCACATTTCATCACTCCCCTCATTTTTTTTGAAGTTGCAATTGGAACAAATCTCACACTCATCTCTCAACCCTTGTTTGATCTCCTCACGACACTAATTGAAATAGTTATATCAAGATCAAAGGTTGAGGAGGAGTGGTTTTTGACCTGCCCAAGACACAACAATTTTTTTGAGGGCGTACAATAGTCGGACATTAGGTACACACGCATAGGTCCATCTGGTACAGTAATGAAACATATCGGATAAGGAACGAACATATGAAAATATCATTTAAAGATGAAAAATATTAACCCAACATATATTTACCTTATATTAAGTAAGAAATAATCACACTTTTTAGTTTGGTGCAAAAGTTTTTGGAGATATTGGCGACACAGTTTTCCCAAAAACTACTCACACAATGGGAATCAATCATCTCAAAGATTTCAAATAGATACGACCATTTATATCATTGACAGAAAAACAATTCACTAAAAATCACTCCCTGATGTTAAATTCATACAAATATTCTTTTTAGCCTTCGTTATGGTATTTTTACTTTCCCCACTTTATGGTCGCCACATCATGGAATTTCGAAATTGTTGATGGGGAAAAATAAAAATACCATAAAGAAGGTCAAAAAGAGAAAACAAAAGGAGAAAATGGTGAAAAATCCTAACTAACCCAGGAATGTATCCACCCCCCACACCTAGAGAATGCAGTGTTCTCACTGTAATAAAAGAGACTGTGGGAAGGAAGGATAAAACCTGGCGAGTTTTATTCATAGACCGCTTCTTGAACATGGAGTTCCTCCATTGGGGACTCCGAAATGGCTTTATGGAAGTGCTTCAGCCGTTGCCCATTGACAGTGAAGGTTTTCTTGGTGTCTTCATTTTGAACCTGGACAACACCAAATGGAGAGACATTAGTAACAATGTAAAGTCCAAACCAACGGGAACGAAGCTTACCAGGGTGCAACTTCAGCCTTGCATTGTATATGAGGACCTTCTGCCCAATGTGGAATTGACGATGAAGGATGAGACGGTCGTGGGCAGCCTTGGTTCGCTCTTTATAAATTCGGGAGTTCTCATATGAATCTCTTCTCATTTCCTCCAACTCCTGAATCTGCAACATCCTTTGAATACCTGCACCAGAAAGATTAGAATTGCATTGTTTAATAGCCTAGTAGGCCCGGTGCTCTACCTCAATAGGGAGGTGACAACTCTTCCCAAAAACTAGCTGATATGGTGACATTCCAAATGGAGTTTTGAATGCAGTACGGTAAGCCCATAACGAATCATCGAGTCTAAGACTCCATTCTTTCTGTTTGGATGAACCATTTTCTCAAGAATCTATTTTACCTCTCTATTTGATACTTCGGCTTGACCATTTGTTTGTGGGTGATAAGTAGTAGACACTCGATGGCCAACCCCATACCTGCGCAAAATAGATTGCATTGTGCGGTTGCAGAAATGAGAACCCTGATCACTGATGATAAACCTAGGTAATCCAAACCTACAGAATATTTGGGTTCTCAAAAATTTCACAACTGTCTTGGAATCATCTGTCCTCGTGGCTCATGCCTCTACCCACATTGAAACATAATCCACTTCCAGAATAATGTAAAGGTTCCCAAATTAATTGGGGAATGGTCCCATAAAGTCAATTCCCCAAACATCAAAAATGTCATGGAAGAGTAAGGGTTGTTGGGGAATCTCATTTCTTTTAGAGAGATTCCTCATTCTTTGACAGCGAGGACAATATTTACAGAATTCATGGGCATCCCTAAATAATTTGGTCCAAAAGAGACCAGAATCTAAGACCTTGTGAGCAGTCCGTTGGGGACCAAAGTGGCCCCCACAAGCAAGTGTGTGGCAGAACCTAAGGACAGATTGAAACTCACTATCGGGAACACAACACCTAATAAATTGATCACTACATGTGCGCCAGAGGTAGGGGTCATCCCAAATGTACCAACGACACTCATGTTTTAGACGGTCAGCCTGGTTTTTGGTGAAATCACCAGGAATGAAAGATGCTACCAAATAATTTACAATTTCAGCATACCAAGGAATAGAATCTTGCACTCGGTACAATTGTTCATCAGGAAACAATTCATTTATGGGAATACAGGGGGATGATTCAATGTCCGAAGATGAAATAATCCTACTGATATGGTCAGCAACCACATTCTATGCTCCTTTTTTATCCCTAATTTCTAGATCAAATTCCTGAAGTAGGAGCATCCAACGAATGAGACGTGGTTTGGCTTCTGGTTTCTTTAGGAGATATCGGAGGGCTGCATGGTCTGAGAACACAGCGACTTTGGACCCTAGAAGGTATGGCCTGAATTTATCTAAGGAAAACACAATGGAAAGAAATTCTTTTTCAGTGGTGGTGTAGTTTGCTTGGGCAGGGTCCAAAGTACGTGAGGCATAGGCAATGTCATGTGGAGCTCGATCGACCCATTGTAACAAGACTGCCCCAACTGCATAGTTAGAGGCGTCACACATGAGCTCAAATGGTAAATCCCACCGAGGTGGTTGGATTACCGGGGGTGATGTGAGACTCCATTTTAACTTATTGAAAGCTTCCTCTCATTTTTTTATCAAAATCAAATTCATTTTCTTTTTAGAGTAATCGGGTGAGGGGGAGTGCAATTTTACTAAAGTCACGAATGAAATGACGATAAAATCCAGCATGACCTAGGAAAGACCGCACATCCCGAACATTTTCAGGGAATGGTAGGGAGAAAATGATATCTTCTTTTGATTTTTCCAATTGGATACCTTCCCCAGAAATGACATGTCCCAAAACTATGCCTTGTCGCACCATGAAATGACATTTCTCATAATTTAATACGAGATTCTTTTCAATACAGCGACGTAGGACAGAAGCAAGACTACTCAAACATTCATCAAAATAGGATACATAAACAGTAAAATCATCCATAAAAACCTCCATGCAATTCTCCAGGTAATCCGAAAAAATACTAACCATACATCGTTGGAAAGTACCTGGAGCATTGCACAGACCAAATGGAATCCTTCTATAAGAAAATGTACCAAAGGGGCAAGAAAAGGTTGTCTTTTCCTGATCCTCAGGGGCAATATGGATCTGAAAGTATCCAGAATACCCATCAAGGAAACAGTAATGGGACTTCCCTGCTAACCTCTCTAGCATCTGGTCAATGAATGGAAATAGGAAATGGTCCTTCTTAGTGTGTTGGTTTAGTCGGCGATAGTCTATAATGACACGCCAACTATTCTGCACACGAGTTGGAACCAATTCATTGTTTTCATTTTTAACTACAGTAAGGCTAGTTTTTTTAGTTACTACTTGAACGGGACTGACCCATTGGCTATCAGAGATAGGGTAAATGATTCCGGTAGCCATCAATTTTGTTACTTCTTTTTTAACAACATCAAGTAGGTTTGGGATCAGTCGACGTTGTGACTGCCTGACTGGTTTATCCTCATCATTTAATAAAATATTATGTGTACGAATTGATGGGCTAATGCCAGGAATGTTAGCAAGTGTCAATCCCAAATCAAGTTTATACTTCCTCAGAAGATCAAGCAGTCGCAATTCATGCTCATGAGGGAGTGAACTAGCAATGATGATGGGAAACTTGTTTCAATTCCCAAGATATGAGTATTTTAAATCTTTAGGCAGTTGTTTCAGTTCCAATTCTGGGGGATTTTGGATTGACGGAAGTGTGTGTGAAAGTGAGAAGTCACTGATCTCATCTAACTACTCAATGGTAACATCCTCAAATGAGGAATGAGCTTTTACCAGCTTAGCAGTATCATTGATGGTCATGTGATCCTCTGTGTTCAAGAAATCATCAATTAACAAACATGCATGACATTTCTCTAGACCGCTACAACAATCAATGCATGATTCATTTCCAAGAATTTCTATCAAAGAGGAAAATTCATAAAGGGGATTGGGGGAAACAAATGAATTTATTTTAGGGGAAGGGAGTACATCAATTGAATTTACCGAGAGAGAGGAATGTTCTTCTAAGGGGTGCTTCATGGAATCAAGGATGTTGAAATGGACTATGTCACCACCAAATTCCATAGATAATGTACCATTATGGACATTAATTATGGATTTGGCAGTTTTCAAGAAATGTCTCCCCAATATAATTGGTGCATGTCCATTCATCCTATCATCTTCCATTTTTAGCACATAAAAATCATCATGAAATATTGAAATTCTAACCCTCACAAGAACATCCTCTAACACACCAGAGGGGTGTGCTGTACTCCTATTTGCTAGCTAAACGACAATACCAGTGGGCTTCAGTTCACCGACCTGCAATGAAGAGTAAATAGAGTGAGGCATCACATTAATAGAAGCACCCAAATCAAGCATAGCATTGGAGAAATAATACTCCCCTATGGTGCACGGAATCGAGAATGTTCCAGGATCGTTGCACTTGGTGGGAAGTGATGGTTGTATCAATGCTGAGACGTTCCTCCCCAAGCTTACCTTCTCATCACCTCTAAGTCGCCTTCGGTGGGTACACATCTCCTTTAGAAACTTTGCATATCTCGGAATTTGATTGACGGCATCAATCAATGGAATGTTAACCTGTACTTTTTTGAAAGCCTCCATGATTTATTTATCAAGTTCAGTTTCTTTTTGATTCCTAGGTTGTAAATCCCTTTGAGTAAATGGAAGAGGAATGGTTGGGATACGTGGCTCATCAACAACCACAGTCTTTCCTTTGGAAGGGCTTCTCTCAGGAAAATGGTTTTCTTCTCTTGGACCATTTTCAGCAGTTGGGATGGTGGTTTCCTTTGGATGGGAAGACTCTAATGGAAGGTTCATTTGGCTTTTGAGTTGTGTCCTACTCCTAAGGGTGATGGCACTAACATTTCCTTTATCCCTAGGGTTTACTAGTGGTTGAGATGGTAGTTTACCCGACCCGTGACTTTGGATTTCCCCCACCGAGTTGGAAAGTAGGCCTAGTTGGGTCTTTAGGTCTTGTATGGCTTCTTGGGTGGTTTGTTGGAATTGGATATTATTGTCAGCCATTTGCTTCATCATATCTTCTAGGCTAGGCTCGGTTTTTGGAGGGTGTGGTTGGAATGGCCTTTTGGGTGGTTGAGGATTTTTGGGTGGTGGTGGATGACTACTCTGACCCTGTTGGTTCCATTGCTGTTGAGGTTGTTTTGAATACCCCCCTTGCCTATAGGCTTGGTTGTCCTTCCACCCTTGGTTGGATGGATAGTATGGTTCTTGCCTAAAGGGTTTGTTAAAGGGGAGTCCTGGAAATATTGCCTCACAACTCTCAGAAGTTTCTCTCAATTGGGGGCATTGGTCAGAATAGTGGGTATCAGAAGAGCAGATTCCACAATGGATGGGAGGAGGAGATTGATATTTCCCTTGGGAGAGAGCAAGTTGTCATAGAAGGGTACTTACCTCTTTAAACATTGTGTCCACCTTCTTCTCAAACTCAGTACTTTGCACCTCATGGACACCTCGAATGGGAACACTAGACCATGTACCGAATTGTTGAGTGTTCTATGCCATGTTCTCAATGAGGGTTCTTACAGCAATTGGGGTCTTATCTACCAATGCACCACCTGCAGAAACATCAATCATATTTCTATCAATAGGAATCAAACCTTCATAAAAATATTGAATTAAAAGTTGATCACTTATTTGGTGGTGTGGGCAACTTGAACATAACCTTTTAAAGCGTTCCCAATATTTATGTAATGTTTCCCCTTGAGATTGTCTTATACCACATATTTATTTCCTTATAGTTACAGTTCGAGAGGCTGGGAAGTATTTTTCAAGAAAAATGTGTTTCATGTCTGCCCATCCCCTAATTGGTGAATTAACATAATACAACCAATCTTTAGTCATGTCTTCTAATGAAAATGGAAATTCCCTAAGTTTTACTTGTTCTTCATCCACATTAGCAGGTTTTAATGTTGAACACACAGTATGAAATTATTTTAAATGCTTATGTGGATCTTCTCCAGGAAGTCCATGAAATCTTTGTAATAAATGAATTAAACCGGATTTTAGTTCAAAATTGGTTGTCTCGCCTTGTAATTGAATGTATGTGGGTTAGATATCAACATCAGGTGAGGTTAGTTCTTTTAGTGTTCTATTATTTTCATCCATGATATACAAGTTATGCTCAGTTTTAACTTTGGTTTCAGAAGAAGAATAAGGATCAAGAAGAATTTTAATATTTGATGTCTCCTCCTTCAAAGTGTGGTCTTGTATGTCTCGGTTTCGTTGATGTAGGATCCTCTCCAGTTCGGGTTCGAAAGTTTGTTGGTCTCCCGGAGTAGAACGCGTCATACAAATAACCTACACAATAAATAAATTAGAACACAAAAACAAATTCAAAGGTAGAAGATAAAACAAACAAATATTCACAAAAATTACAAAGAAAATATCAAAAACACGCACAAAAAACCAAAGCACTCACCGGAAATGGCACCAAAATATGGTCGTGATGTCGTGACACGTCAAATTGATTATATTTTTAAGGTTGATTTATAGTCTAGGGTAAACCCTATGTCGTCTCTCAAGGAGCGTTGGTAGGTTTAGAGTGTGTATTTTTAATAAAAATGACTAAGAGAGGGGGTGGTTTTGAAAACAGTTTAAAACAATGACTTAGTTGAAATAGCCTAAAAAATGAGTGACCAAGTGGGTTTTGAGAAATATGAGATTAATGGGTCGATGTGATTTCACTACACACATACCAAGTTCATTGTTCATAGAGATTAATCTTGGGTTTACAGTAATTATTTGGTTGGAGTTAATTGGAATCCCGATTAATTCCTAAGCTTTTATTTCAATGCTTTAAGGACCAAACCTTGACGTAACAAACGTATTGTCAAGTTCCAGTACATATGCATGGAATAAGAGCTTCCAAAGCATATTTAAATCTCAATAAGTTTGGTATGAAAAGGATTCTTGTGATGTCCAATCAGAACAACAGAAGTCAGGCACTCAAAACCTCACACCGATCGGTTAGAAATTAAGAGCATATCACTCACATGTATCAAATCAAGCATTCAAATCTGAAATAAAATAAGATACATGGAATGAAATGTTTAAACACCCAAATTACTCCAAAACAGTAGCAAATGTATGCATCGGAACTCCCTTGACATGTGTGTAGCTCCCTCACAACGAACACCCAACTTTTAGCTCGACATCAGGAGGAGGGGGAAGCTCGGGTTGAACTCCTTCTTCATTGTTGATCCCCCTAGGAGGATAGGGGCCTCCAGAACCTCCAAGGTGATTATAAGACTCCTCTAAGACGCCAAATTGGCAGAACTTCACTCCTTGGACGAACTTACAAATGAGGATCCCAAGGTGTCCTTTTATAAGAAATGTGGGAGGTGGTTTTGGGCACACAGATTTCATCAATCCAATTGCACGATGCGTTTCAGCCTTCAGACAGTCTTATCTCACTTTGGAGAAAATAGAAATGTTGCATCCCTACCTATTTAATGTCTCCACCGAATTTTTGGTACCATTTGGACAAATAGAGCTCAAGATATTGATAAAATACAGAACACCGCATTTGACTTGGTCCAAATTCGGTGGCTTGGACAGATCAGTTCAGATGGGCCCCATGCAAGCCGAATCTAGATTGGGTTCCTTAATATTAAATGTAGCATATTTAATTTTGGACAGGCCCATATAATTTTAGCCCATTTGGATGCTCGTAGTTCGTGTAATATGCAAAATAGTGGACAGATGTCCATGGATCCATGCAAATTTGGCACATTTTTCTTTCACTTCATCAAGGGCCCTCCAAATCACCTCCACCTACATTGTAATTTTCAAAACAAGTATCATTGACCTATTTAAAAGTGATAAAAACAAAATTATTGAATAATAAATGAAGAACAATTTGATAATATTTTTATAATTTTTAATACAAAATATGTTTAGCACAGCGATGTAAGGGTTAAAATGAAACAGTGAATCGTGGTACGATCAGTGGACGAGGCAGAGGAGCTGGCCGAGCAGCAGGTGGTGGGAGACGCTTTGAGGCTCTACCACCACCACCACCAACAGGTCCACCCCAGCCACAGGGAGCTGGCAGGTAGAGACAGGCACAACTCCAGGCAGCGGAGGCCTACGACCACGGCGCACCCGAGATGATTCGAGGTACTATCTATGTCTATTCCACCCTTGCTGCAGTTCTTATAGACACTGGAGTGATTCATTCTTTCATAGCCGCTGCCTTTGTTTGGAGCTTGGAGATTCTGATAGAGACGTTGGCTCGATCCTTACGGCTAGATACTCCTACGGGAGCATACTCGACGATTACGCACTGGTGCCGGCAGTGTGAGATTACTCTAGGAGGCGAGATCTTAGGCTGGGATCTTCTTGTAGCAGCGTCGAGGCCTTACGACGTCATCTTGGGCATGGATTGGTTATCTACAGTCCATGCACAGATTGAATATATTAGGTGCAAGGTGCGATGTGTACACACCGACGGGAGCAGGTTCACCTTCACCGGCGAGAAGGGAGCCTTCGCAGCACATGATGGGCTTCCACAGAGGAGAGGATAGCCCATCACTAATCAGTTGGATAGCCTCATCCTAGGAGCAGTTGACGTGCGGAGTCCTAGTTTTCCTGCAGTGGTGGATCAGTATGCGAACGTCTTTCCCAATGACATTCCTGGGCTACCTCCTTGCAGAGAGGTAGACTTTTATATTGACATGTACCCTAGGATAGCCCCGATATCGACTCTAGTGTATCTGATGGCCCCCGCTGAGCTTCGAGAGCTACAAGTACAGTTGGAGGACTTGCAGGGCAAGAGATTCATCTGACCCAGTGTTTCCCCCTGGGATTCCCCGATATTGTTTGCCAAGAAGGCGGACGGGAGCTTGCGACTTTGTGTCGACTATCGTCTCCTGAATCAGGTGACGGTGAGGAACAAGTATCTACTACCGAGGATTGATGACCTCTTCGATCAGCTCAAGGGAGCACGGTGGATCTCGAAGATAGACCTCAGGTCAGGCTATCATCAGCTCAATGTTCGGGACGAGGACGTGCAGAATACAGACTTCAGATGTCGGTATGGCCACTATGAGTTCTTGGTTATTCCATTCAGCGTAACCAATGCTCCAGCAGTGTTCATGGGCCTCATGAACAGGATCTTTTAGCCATACCTCGATCTTTTTGTCGTAGTCTTCATCGACGACATTTTTATTTACCCTCCGAGTGAGGAGGAGCATGCCTACCATTTGCGGGTTGTTCTAGTCACACTCGGAGAGCACCAACTTTATCGAAATTTCTCGAAATGTCAGTTCTGGATACACGAGGTCCACTTCTTGGGACATGTCATCTCTGAGGCGAGAGTTACAGTGGATCGTGTGAAGATCGAGGCAGTGCTAGCTTGGGAGCCACCAAGGAGCGTGACAGAGGTGTGGAGTTTCTTGGGACAAGCTGGATACTACCGAAGATTTGTTCCAGACTTCTCCAGAGTTGCGGCACCACTCTCAGCTTTGACGAAGAAGGGGAAACCCTTTGTGTGGTCAGATAGTTGTCAGCAGACCTTCCATGAGTTGAGACAGAGATTGACCAGCGCACCTATCTTGAGGTTGCCTGAGGGGGGAGTAGGGTACTTAGTCTACTGTGATGCATCAGGGACTAGACTCGGATGTGTCCTGATGCAGTATCGGGAAGTGATCGCATATGGATCACGTTAGTTGAGTCTGCATGAGCAGAACTATTCTACCCATGACCTGGAGTTAGCAGTAGTGGTCTTCGCTCTTAAGACATGGAGACACTATTTGATGGGTGAGCGCTTTACAGTCTTTTCTGACCATCAGAGTCTTAGGTACATCTTCTCTCAGAAGGACCTGAACCAGAGGCAGCGGCGATGGCTCGAGTTCCTCCAGGACTATGATTTTGAGAGATTCTATACTCCTGGGAAGGGGAATGTAGTAGCTGATGCTCTCAGCAGGAGGACGGACATTCAGATACTCGAGGAGGCGACAGAGCAGCTAGCCGCTTTGCTGATATCCTTTTTGGATAGGGATGGAGAAGCCTTCCTTCAGTAACTCACAGTCACTCCTCCACTACTACAGTGGGTCAGAGAGGCACAACGTGGGGATGTTGATTGTGAGACGCGGCGTGCACAGATATCCTCAGGACATGCACCTGATGGTTTCTCCTTTGGAGAAGAACACGACATCCTTTTCAGATGACGTACCTTTGTACCAGTTGCATTACAGGAGGAGGTTATGAGAGCGTTTCATACTTCTCCTTTGGCGGTACATCGTGGAGTGGCGAAGATGTACGAGGATCTCAGACGACAACACTGGTGGCTGGGCATGCAGAAGGCTGTGGCGGAGTTCATTTCTCGATGCCTCACCTGCCAGTAGGTGAAGCCAGAGCATCAGGTACCAGTAGGCTTGGTACAACTCTTGGAGGTCCCGAAGTGGAAGTGGGACAGGATATCTATGGACTTCGTGACTGGACTTCCACGCACTTCCAGAGGTCACGACTCCATCTGGGTGATTGTCGACCGACTCACCAAGTCGGCTCACTTCTTACCCATTAGAGAGAATGGGTCAGTGGAGAGATTGAGGCGTCTCTACATTCAGGAGGTTGTACGGCTTCACGGTGTGCCATCATCTATCGTCTCCGATCGAGATGCTCGCTTTACTTCATGGCTTTGGAAGGGGTTGCAGGAGGTGTTCGGGACGCAGCTACGTCTGATCACTGCCTTTCACCCTCAGACGGATGGTCAGATGGAGAGGACCATTCAGACTCTGGAGGACATGCTCCGTGCATGTGTCCTCGACTTTGGTCACAGCTGGAGGACCACCTACCCTTGGTGGAGTTTGTATACAACAACAGTTACCACTCCACCATCGGGATTACACCATACGAGGTGTTGTACGACAGACCTTGCATATCTCCTTTGTGCTAGACAGACCCAGAGGAGTCAGCACTTGTGGGACCAGAGATGGTCCGGGCCATGACAGAGAAGGTCCAGGTCATCCAGTAGCGGATGAGGACAGCTCAGAGCTGGCAGAAGTCTTATGCTGACAGGAGACAGAGGCCACTAGAGTTCGAGGATGGAGACCATGTCTTCTTGCGTGTCTCACCTCGACGTGGATTACAGAGATTTGGATGAGGTGGAATGTTGTCTCCAGGCTTCATCGAACCATTCCAGGTCCTCAGCAGGATTGGCGAGGTGGCTTATCACCTGGCTCTACCACCTCAGTTGCACCGGGTGCATGACGTCTTCCATGTTTCCCAGCTGAGGAGATACCTGCACGACCCGATGCACATCATTGACCATGGGGAGCTAGACGTTGATGATGGGGCGACTTTTGTGGAGGTCCTGGTGGAGATCAAGGATCGACAGGAGCGGGTCCTACGTGGACGATTGATTCCTCTAGTGCGCATCAGATGGCAGCACGGGAACCTCCAGGAGAGAACTTGGGAGAGGGAGGCTCAGATGCGTGCTCAGTACCCACATTTGTTTCCCTAGTTTATGATGTATCTTTACGGGGACGTAAATCCCTGAGGTGGGAGTGATGTAAAGACCCGTAAATTTCAAGTAAATTTTTTTCTTAATTATCTTTGTAATTTTACAAGAACGTGGTTTCGGACGGCACCTGATTCTGAGGCCCGGTGTGCCCGGAATCATTTTCCGAAGTTTGTCTCAGGTACGTTCAGTGAACGAATGAGTGGGTTTTTCTAACTTTTGAACTAGTGCTCGGAATAAAATTCTGAGGGCACCGATGGAATCGCAGCGCCGGTATTTACTTAGAAACACCTCTTCCGGAGTTGCGTTTTCTCAGGTGTGGTTTTTAAATTATTTGGGGTTAAGTTAGGAAATAAAATAAAGTGGTGCGACAACTTTATTTTTATTTCACTTAAATCCACTTAAAAGCCACTTAAAGCCACTTGAGCTTAGTTTAAGCGAATAGGGTGCAATCCAAAATATCCTACCCTTTTGGTAGGATATTTGTGAGGTGGGGCCCGCACGATCCCCACCGTTTCTTTTTATCTAAGTAACGCACCCGCGAAAACTCCTCATTAATGAAAGTCAACTGGGGAATTTTATAAAACTCTTAAACGCTCCTATTAAATGGACAGTTAAGTCATTACCATTAATTCACGAAATTAATGGTTCGTTTCTTAACATGTTTTCAAACTGTTGGCATAATAATAAAATAAGACCAACACCTTTTCTTTTTGTTGACGGGTTGATTATTGAGAGGATTTTGAGAATCTGTACCTTCATCCCCCTTCACGAAGAACGCAAAGAACGCGAAGAACGCCGAACCCTCAGAGATCGATGACACGACGCCGTGTTCCGCGACGCCGATGATTCTCCTTCCATGATGCTTCTTCCTCACCTTTCTTCCCCGCAACAATCTCTGATCATCAACTACTTGACTTAGGAGATTTCGGATCTTTTAATTTTCCTTTGTGGATTTTATCCTTAACATGGATTTAATTTGTGAAATTAAATCTGTGTGTTTTCTTTAACCTTTGGAGATCGTCGACGCGACGCCCTTCCGCGACGACGCGACGCCCTTCCGCGACGCGACGATCCTCTTCTTCCGCGACGGTCAATTCCGCGAAGAACTCTTGTCCGACGACAGCTACGAGGTAGGGGTTTTATTTGATAATAATATTTATTTCCATGGTTGTCTCATCTAAAACAAAGAACCCGGATCAAAGTTTAATTTTAATTCATTAAAATCGTGCCTTGTTATGTTTTTCATGTGTTGATTATTATTTCCATTTTTTATCACCTAACGCGGAGGGTGCGGGCCAAACAAACACGGCCCGACAACCCTCCACAGTTTTTCGTTGATGCGTGGATTAGCGGGCGACGACAAACGGGGCCGCAAGTTAATTTTGAAGGCTTTTCAGTGAAGTTTGAGTCCCGGGATGAACACTGGCAAAGACTGCGCGCAAATCAGACCACCGGAGCGCGTCCGGTGGTGCACATAACCCCCCACCGGCGCACCACTGGGAAAACCCGCCGCGGTTGAAGCGGCAGCGGCGCTGGCCGGTCCCGCAGCCGCGCGGGTCCGTGGAGGAAGGGACGCGGCCTTGTGCCGCGTCCGGTGACACAGAGTGGCCCCACGTGGGGTCGCGGCTCTCCTTCACGCGGGGGCATCGCACCCCCACGCCGCTCGGCCGTAACTGGCCGAGCCGACCCAGGCGGCCGGGCCGGGCCACGCCGGCCGGGTCGGACCCGGAATCGGGTCAGGTCTACCCGGTTCGGGCCGACCCACGGGGGATTTGGCCGGGTCGGTCTAGGCCCAGACCCCCCGTTTTCGGACCTTTTCGATCATTTGCTCATATCTTTAGCTTCGGGCCTCCGATCGACGCGATGTCAGCGGCGATGTGATCCTTGGATCGAGACGGTCGTTTTGGTATATCGCACTCAAGGTTTTGGAATACTTTGGGTTCGGCTGGGTGGGTTCGTACACAAAACCAACCGGGCCCTCGGAGCGGAAACGCTCATATCTTGAGCTTCAGACATCCGATTGACGTGTCGTCGACTTTATTGGATTACTCTAAGTGAGACAGATCTTTTGGCATACTCCGCCCAAGGTTTGGACGCAGGTGGTGTATAGTCGGGTTGGTTTTGTCTTAAAAACTGACTGGGCCCCTGGGACGAAAAAGCCAATAACTCTCAGACCGGGCGTCTGATTGACACGCCGTCTGCAACGTTGAGTTCCTGTTGACGATACGGAACATTTGGATACATCAAATCTTGACTATGTGTTAGTTGATGTATCAGCCTCTCGGCTCGTGGAGCGGACCCTCCCGAATGAGCTTGCTGTGTGCAGGAACCCTAGAGCTGGCTGCGACTTCGACGACGACTACATCACTCAGCGATCCTTTGTGGATCAGTGCTACCGATCCTGTGTGGGTCCGATCCTGTGTGGGATAGCGCTCAGCGGTCCTGTGTGGGCCAGCGCCTACAAATCCTGTGTGGGTCTGATCCTGTGTGGGTCTTTGTGGGGGTTAGTTACATATCGATCCTGTGTGGGCCAGATCCTTTGTGGTTCATTGCGGGGGTTATTTACATATCGATCCTGTTTGGGTCAGATCCTTTATGGGTCATTGAGGGGGTTAGTACCTATCGATCCTTTGTGGTTCCGATAGCTTAGATGAATTAGTGGAAATATCTGATCATCTCTATCATCATACAAAGCAGTATACCCGTGTGAGCTGAATCCTGTTTTTCTTTCCTTTGTGGATTGTGTTATGCTATCCTGTGTGGATTTCGTTTTGCTTCCTATGTGGACTGTGTTGTACTTGAGCTTGGATGTCAGAGCCGAAATGGAACTGGTGACTTAGGTATATGTATGGGTATATACCTAAGTAGTGTCGGATGTTACTTTGTGATTGTATCTTTCCTTTCTAGATTATCCATTCTGGATTCTGGGAGACCTTCGGGGGTCTCGGGTCCCTACTGAGTAGCTTATACTCACCCTTGCACGGGCTATGCCCGCACTATGTTGTGTTGGTTGCAGACGACGGACAACGCTGATCGTGGTTGAGGCTTGCAGAGCAGGACGGTACCTGGAGGTGGACCACCAGGCGGAACGTACTCAGAGTGGTCGGTTGGACCCGAGGAGCAGTGGAGGCTATCTGTACCCACCCATCAGGTGGGATTTCAAGTGGACAACTCGACGTTGCGGCTTTACTTTTCAGTTGATGTTTTCCCTTTCCAGTTGTACTTTACTTTCAGTTTGGGTTAGTATACTGACCCATTTACTTTTCCGCACTTACTGTTGTACCAGTTTTTACATAGTGTTTACTTATGCATGCTTGCTCTATGGTGTTTCTGGTTTACTTTACAAAGTAAATGCCTTCCCTTTTATCGGGATTTACGTCTTGGTGCTTGTTGCCAACCCCTGGCCTATGGAAGGCGGGCTTGGGGTAGTCATGACACGGGCCCCGAGGACGGGTCATGACACTGCTGAATTCCAGACCCTTACTAATCATCTTAGGTCACCCCTTTATTATCTTTTATTTTGTCCTAGCATACTATGGTCGAGATCCTTACATATAATTTTTAAAATTTAATTTCAATGACATTTATTTCAATAAAAAAATTATTATAAAATTATTATAAAATTTAAAAGTATATTTTCATCAAGAAAGTTTTTAAATATATATTTTTATTATATATATCCATCCATGAAAAACCCGATTTATTATTTATCCAATGGTTATATATTGATAAAATCATTATTCTTCTTTTGTATGGTTTATGACTATTTTTACCATTAATATTATTGACTTTCACTTCGTTGTTTATTTTTTGTAGTCATTATATTCACTAAGAAATATTATCATTTTATGAACATTCAACATTAAATTTCTACTATATATCCATTTTATTTATCACATATATAATTATTTCATAAACTATACCTTATTTTTACAAATGATTTTTTACTTTGATTGTTACATGATTGACTGGGAAAATATTGATAAATCTACATCCTTTATTCAATGAAGATATATGATATTAAGGAATATTTTATAATGATTTAAATTGATTGTCTGATATATGATTAATGAATTGTACATACAATGATAGGTGGGTTCCATTATTATATATCTCATCGATGCGTCAGTAGTCTTTTGATGTGAATAAGTAATTTAGAACTATATGAATTTTTATAAGTAGTTTTAAACTATCTGGTGTATGGTATGGATGGTAGATGTATCAAGATTCTTAATATCATAGAATTAAATAATTAACAATTTCATTCATTAATAATTCATATATTATTATAAATGAAATTTTAACAATGATATTATCTCTAGTAGAATTTAATTCTCCAATATTTATTAAATGACATGTGTTTATAATTATTTAAATTTCCATATTGATTATTATACACATGTTTTTTCATTATTATTATATTTAGATGTACCTTTATCATATTTTATTTATTACATGGAATATGTGTTCATTAATATATCCTTATATGTCTATTATCCTAATTTACTCATGATAGCTTATGTTATACATAACCCTTACTGAGAATTTGATATCACCCTTATGTTTCTTGCATTCTACAAAATCCAAGAAGTGTACTATGAGTGATCTGAAGATTTATACTTCATAGAATTATGATATTACTGAAAACATTTTGTTATAAATTGTTTTTAAAGTTTCATTAAATACTTCATATGAATCATGTTCACCAATACTACTAAATAATTAAGTAAATCGGGGTATAATTGGTGTATCTTATCACAATTTAATAAAATAAATATAGGATCCGGGTTATTAGGGTCTTATACACTACAGTTCGTATGAGAGGATGTTTAGTAGAAACCATGGGAACCAAAATCATGGAAACATAGTTAAGATAACATATCCCTATGATATACATTTAGGATAATTATATATGACTATTTGAATGTTTTTTATGGAATATATTTCATGGTTTATCCTAGATAATACATCCATGTTTAGATACTACAAGTGGATGTGGTTCTAGAAAAAATGTACATAGGGTTAATAATTATATAAATGGAATATTGGGATTGACCTGATCATCACCTTCTGCATGGAAATGAGCCTTACTGTGGACTTCGTTCATAACATCCAAGTTATATGATTAGTATAATCCAAATTTTCTTGATAAATGATTATAAATGATTTGAAAAGAAGATGAAAATGAATGACCTAGGTCAAACCTCTGGTGTCTTTTATTGAAAATAATGTTCCCTAATTTAGATATACTATAAAGTATCATATCGTTTTCCCATTGTACGCATTGTTTCTTACACTAAAAAATTGGTTTTTACTCATTCGATGGAACCAAAATAAATATTATTAACATTGATAAAGAAGTAAAATGTAGTGATTGGGAGGAAAAAAATAGGATGATGATAGGAGTGAAATATATCATGATTATGATTAATCATTTATACATGAATATGATTAACAATTTATAAATTAACTGAAATCTGGAATCATCAATTAAAAGATATATGGAATATTCTAAGAGCTTAAGTGGTGGAGGTCATAGAGGAAAGAATTAATGATCTATATCAGGGAAAAAATGTTGAAGGAGACACGTAATAATATTTTTTGAATAAATGTAAAAATGATTTATGTGTGAAAAATAAGGGGATAGTAAAATAAATTTCCAATGAAAATTTTAGAGTTTCATGGAAGGAAATCAGTCTCATCATAAGGATCCATTTATATTTTGTTTACTTATATGTGGGGAGCCTGGGAATTATCTAAAACAATTCCATATTTTAAAGTATAAACCCTAGACGATGAAGAACCTAGGTTGAAATAAAATAAAGTAAGTATTTATGTAATGGGATTAAAATAACAAATTTTAAAACTATTTCTAATAATAGTATTATTTTTGTTATAATAAAGAAACATCTAATTAATTTTTATGAATTTTGAAAAAAAAATTGTATTGATTAATATAGCTATTGTGGATATCATCATGGGTTTATGTGTTTCATGTTGATCATTTGATCAAAGTCATAAACACACATTTTTAGGTTTTATGCGACTGGGTTCTACCAAGATTAGATAAATTTTTAGAGAAATTTATTTAAATACAAACCATTGGTTTATTATATGTTTTATTGGAAAAGATATTTTGTAAATAGTGACTTCAAACTTTAGAGACATACGTTTAAAAGAACTGATATACATTTGGGTTGATATGACCAGTATTGACATTGTAATAATAGTAAAATAAGATTATTATATATCGTAAAAAAAGGTTATGTTAAAACCATAATAGAATGGTTATTTATATATTATTTTTTTATTCAAGGATGTCCATCTTATTTTTTTGAATTGTTATGATAATTATATTAATATGGTTTTAGAAAAAGGACAACCCAGATATCATGTGATAACAAGACACGCATGTTAACAACATAGGGTTTGAACCCATGAGAAAATGATGATAGGTGTTCAGTGCCTACCAATTTCCTATGATTTATCATATTTAATATATTATTGCCTTGAGGTAAAAAATTTAACAAATAAATATTAATGATGATCAATGGTGTTCATTTTGTGGTTTATAGATTAATTTATTATATATCATAACTTGTTCTAACTAAAATGGATAGTGAAAATAGTTTGAGAAAGGTAGGGAAAATTATCACTCCTTTATATATATTTTGATATATTAAAAGTGAAATTTAGTGATTCGATAATTAAAAACATGTTTTTTGATCTTTATTTATTAGAGTAAGGTATGAATTCAAAGTTGATCAAAGGACAACCAAATGAAGAACTTTTATTACGAAATAGAAATATATTAATTATATTTTATTATATTAATAGAGATTAAAATGAATCTATAAACACTAGAAAAATTCACTTCAAAGAAAAATGGTATACTATTTCATTCATATATGATGAATCATATGGTCTATTAAATCATCATAGATTTGTGGTTTTGGGGACCTTAGCATTCCATTTATTATTCTCTTTATTGGGATCACTGAGATCAATCTCTCTATATAATTTTTTATGCATTTATTCCATGTATATATATTAGTTTTCCACAACTGTTATCATACGTAGAATCCTAGTAATATGTAACTCTTTAATACCTTTGAAGATCCCTTTCTCTCTTATTATGAGAATATCTTATGAACTCTATATAAAATTTCAGTTTTAATCAAAATATTTTTCAAATATAATTCCCTCGATTAGTGAGATCATCTTTAAAATTTTAGGAATAAATTTATGTAATATGAAAAGAATTTTAAACACCATGATTATAAAAGAAAAAAATTGTTTTTGATAGTGTATGAGACATGTAACAACACCCAAAATATATTTATTAAAATTTAATCACTTCGATAGCTTTTGCAACATGCAACCTCATCTCAAAATAATCTATAATATAGTATAGCATTATAAAATAACAATTAAATTGGAGGGTGTGAATATTACTAACTAAAATAAATAAATTTTGTTATATATTAATTAAAAATTAAATAATAAAAACATAAAATTAAACAAAATTGAAAAAATTGTATTTTTCTAAAAGATGGATCAATCTCAATTTGTTCTGATAATTCACAATAAAATTTAATATATTTATAAAAAAATTAAATAAACATAATTTTGGAAATGAAAATATAAATATTATCTTAGGGTGAATTTTTAGGTTTTTTTGGAAATATTTCATTTTTTGATGAATTGTGAAAAATACTAAATTTTAATTGAAAACATACATTTTTTTAAGTTATTTTTACAGGTATATTATATTTTTAATTGGTTTAAAAGTAAAATTATTGTAATTATATATCTATTAAAAAAACGTATTTCAATAAAATTATATTAATATTTAATTATGATATAAAAACATTGCAAAAAATTGAACATTTACACTTTGATAACCTAATTTTTCACCACATAAGTAGGATTGATTTTAAATTAAACATTTACACTAATGTAAATTTAATTAAAAAATGGATTACATATTTGGGATAAGAATATTTTATATTATCTAATAGATTAAACTTATTTTTTGACCAAAATGAATAGTGAAAACATTAAAATATATATACAATAGTAAAGTTAAAAATAGATTTAATAGGGGGAATAAATTGAGAAAATAATTTATATGACTACCTTAAAACATGTAAAAAATTAATTTTATAGACATGTTTATGACTTATATCATGTAGGATCCATACTAGACCATTTTGGAATGTTTTGGAATGATAAAAACCTGGGTATTATTGAATTTTTCTAAATAATTACTGGTGTGTCACTCCCCTCACTTATTAAAGGACACCATTACCTCTATTATTAACAAATTTACATTTATTTTTTCATCCAATACCTTCAAAAATATATTAACAATAACCCTACCCTCATACAAGAAGCTTTATTTTTTGAATAACCCATCCTATGTAGGATTTTTTGAAAAATATATGGAAGAAAACATAAGATTATGTAACGTTCTTCAACCGGAATTTTAGTTTAATATATTACACCATGGAAAATTATTATTATTAAACAATGATGATATAATAACCTATGTATATTAAATATAAAAATGTATTTTTATGTTATGTTCATGACTTATAAAAATCCCCACTTCCATCTAATTGGTTATGAAATCATTATGTGTGTGTATGATTGGCTACCACCTCACAAACTGATGTCATTCATTTTTTCACTAACACATACCATAGTTGGTTATTATGAAGAATATAAAGTATATAAATTATATTTATGACATATTTATACCTAAAAAATTATTATTCCATATATACATTTTTACAGTTCATTCTGTAGGGGGTATGATAGCGTTACTCACAAGTACATTGGAATACCACCTCATGAAGTGATTTCATTCATCAATCACTAAATATTTACCAAGAAATTGATAAGTTTACTGTTAATTATGATATGTGTTATAAATTACAAAATTTTTATATTTATGAAATGTTTATCATTATAGATAGATAATATAGCATTTAATTTTTAAATTTTAACTCGCTTAAAGATGATAACATTGTTCATGTATGTGTGGACATCTGACTTCACAAAGTGATGTTACTCCCATTACATAACCACACCATATGGATGACATTTATAATTTTATAATATAGAAATTAATATGTTATTATAATTTTTATAGATAATATATTACTTACCTCTTTTCTATAATGATCATTAAAAAATTGAAACATTATTCATGCATAAGTATGGCTTACAGTCTCCATGATCTTACATACTTCACTTCTAAAAAACCATATTTCATGATCGGTAATAAAATTTTATTTTATGTATAAATATGACAATATTATTATTATTATTTTTAACGCCCTTAAATTCTAAAGTAAGAACATTGAATTTTATAGCGTGCATGACATGAAAAACCAAGAACATAAGGGAATATAACAACCCAATAATTTATAATATATTTTCATTTTAAAATAAAATTAACCCATGATATAGCTTTCAACTAATATGATACTATGTCAGTGTGATTCGAACACAATAACGAGTATCATTATTGGCTTTCATTACACGCGAGACCGAGCTTTACCAAACAATAATAAATTAATAAAACATTATTATTTAGTATAATAAGACGTAACATATGAATTAAATTAGTGGTTATGAATATTATTTACAATCTTATGAAAACATATGGACTATAAAAATATAAGTTGAATTCATCAATTACCAATTAATTAGAAATCAAAATATACACCAATTGAATATATAGAAAAATTTTTATCCTCCCAAAGGCGTGTTATCATAATAAATTAAAATAACTAAATTTATAAAATGATATTAATGAAATATATCTGTTATATATTCAGTATAATATTTCCTACTTTTAGAAAATTTATTTGATATGCATAAGATAAGATCAACCCCAATTTGACACATAAAACCCTGTATTTTTCTAAAGATATTTTTACATCCTTTTATCGGGGAACCTATTTAAAATAAAAAAATTAAAATCTTATATGTCAAAATAAAATTAGTTTTTAAAACTGTAGTATAAAAATTATCTTAGGGTTAATTTTTTTCATTTCTCGGTGAGTTTTTATTTTTTGATAAATAGTAAAAAAATACTGAATTCAAATTCCAACAAATTTTTAATCTGTTTGATTTATAGTGTTAAATTGAAATTGAAATTTATTTTAAATTCACATTAGTTATATTATATCACCATTAACCTAATTAAGGTTTTTGGAATCAATTTCACTTACAAAAGGTATATAAAAACTTATCAAATGTTTGAACATTTTTATATTAAAACCCCTCTTTGTCGTCTCATCAACGTGATTAAATTTGAATTAATTTCAGCAACATATGTTATCAGAATTTAGAAAAATATATTAAATATTTTTGAAAAATTATAATGTATAAAAAGTTCAACTAATTTTTTTCCAAAAATAATATCGAACGTTATTAAAAAAATACAGTGATTAAGAAATATATTTTCTTAACAAGTGACTAAACCTTAAACTAAAGGGAAACAATGACCTAGAAACTTTTCCAAAACCCATTTTTTCATATTTTTATTGTATACTACATTTTACCGAATTTTTTCCAATATTGGAGACATGATTCTTAAAAAACGTGGTTGGAATTCCATTTTCCAAAATTTACTAAAATGTCACCCCTCCCACTTCTTCACACCATTATTTCCATTTTTTTTGTTAAAAATTTGCTCAAATAATCCCCAAACATACCTCACCTATTACTAGATTTCTTTTATTGGGTATAAATAGAAAAAATCAAGTCTTTTGGTATAAACCAAAAGGAGTTACCCAAATTATAAGTAACAATATTTAATGACCATATTAGTTATATTTACTTATAAAGTCCATAATTTATTATTATTACCAGATTATATAATAATATAAGAATATAAATATATTATGATTTCATTATATTATGTTTTCAACCTACACCTACTGACATTAACAAGAAATTTGTAACTAACTTTCCATTCGTGTACGGTGAACTTTTTCCTCGCGAAATGATGTTGTTCATTCTTTCATTACCACCTCTCATTGTTAGTAATTATTATATACACACTATTTATATTGGATATATATGATATTTATAATTTCTTAATTCTTATATAATTTTTATATAACACATTCCTCTATGCCTTCCATTTTGTGCGAATACGATAACACTGTTTGTTAATGTGTGGACTACCATATCCTCAAAGTAATGTGGTTAATTAACACAATACATAAAATGGATAAAGTATGGTTTTAATAAACCTATAAAAAAATACGACATAAATATTATATTTTAATTATAATATTTATATATTTCACTTTATTTTCATTCTTTTAAATATGGAAAATAAATTAAAGTAATGTTAATGCGTATGTTCGACCTATTGTCTCCATGAATAATGCATTTTATTTCTTATCTCCAAATTTAATGGATTATTATAAATAATTATATAATGGATATATATGATATTTACAACATGTTTTAAATTATTGAGATAATTAAATAGTGATATTATTAATAAGAACAACAAGTAAAAATTTAAAACACACTTGACAAACTAGACACTTAACACCTGAAAGAGTGATCATTATGAATGATTTTTATCAAAAGAGAAATAATATATTATAAAAATATAATATATTATATTATAAAGATTATTATATGGATAAACAATGTTCACCCAAAAGGAAATGAAAGGTAAGGGATTCATATCTCACTTTTCATTTTGTGAGGCATACACAATTATCACCACTTATTTCTTTTGTGTGTTGTATATACTTTCTTAGATATATATAATATGAGGAAAAAAATAATCTTATTTGTATTTAATTTATAATTTTTAGTTATTTCTTTCATGGGTCTTATAATTTATATTTTCCAAGTGGTATGGGACTTCGTGTCAATTTTTATTCTTTAAGGAATACATTATTTTTATGAACCGAATTTCTTATATATGGTGTATATAAATAAACTTTGTCTTGTAATATCAGGATATATTAATTATTTATGATATGATGAGTTCAAAGATTAATTATTTCATTAAATCAGAATATAATTAAGCATTACCAAGTGGAAAATAATTTTCTAACCCAATTTTGTTCTTCAGCTTATATTACTTCCTCGTTGTGCTTAATATTCTAAGATTATGTGTGTAATAATTATTTATTATATATTTTGTATTTTAAATTTTTTATTTGGATTTACATTTGACACACTAAATCTATTTATTCATTAATTCTCACATCAATATTATGGTCTTTTCAATGGTTTACTTTTCAATCTCATTTTGTTTGGGAATTTTTACACCTAGATTTCCATTAGAGGAATTTATTGGATAATTTTTTAATAATCCCTTTAATTTTATTCTAATATGGTTATTAATGGCCTTTTTAATGAAATAGGACCTTTTTCACTCTTCGGTACTCATGGGTTTTTAGAACATGTTTTTAAGAAAACCTGACTTCATTTTCCTCTTTAATCAGAAAACATATTCCATTCTAAAAATCTTTTTTTCTAAATTTATTTTTCAATTTTTTAAAACTTTTATAAAATTAATTAATGAAGTCATTTCTTACCTTTTTTATTTTATATTTTTTTCAATTAAATCTTATTATCTCTTTCTGAATATGATTTTTTTCTCACCTTTTTACCATGAAAAAGTAATGTTCTTTTACCTTATATGTCATGTACAGATTCACCCACCATCGCTTCTTTTAAGGTTACATTATATTTTTAAAAGTTTCATTTTTAAAGAAACTGTTTTAAAATTGTATTTTCAATGAAAATTAGTTTTGATTTTTTTTCAGAACAAAAAAAAAATTTCCTCAAGGATTTTTTAAAACATCTTTTATAATATTTTGACTCGTCATTAACAACAACCCTTTATTTTAACTCCACATGAGATATTTTTTTAATAAAATACTTATTGTTCCTATAGATAGTTTTTGGTTAATTTTTTCAAGGATATTACTAATTTTCACTTCCTTGATTCCTTTTATTAGTCTTGATATATTAAATTTCATATGATCACTGAACATTGAATTCCCCCTAATTATCTATATCACTTATCATGGTTATATTTATTATAGAATTCATGTATCATTTTTAAATAGTGTGGTCAATTTGATAGTTATTTAATTTTATAGGTAAATGTTGATAAACATGTATTCTTTATTCGTTATACATATTTGATAAGGCATATTATCTATTTATTAAATTGATTACTCTGTATAAATAATTCATTGGACATGTTGTGACTAATGGAACCCAGAAATTATATATCCCTTTGATGCATCGATAGGTTCTAATGAAAAAAATTAGTTGTACATATTATATAGGTATATAACATTATATTTAAACTACTTGGAGGATTGATCTTAATAGTGGGGGTTTTCATGTGATTTAGACATGAAGTCCAATAAATAATTATTTCATTCCGTTTGATTCAGTATTTATTATCCATTAGATTTTCACTATCACAAAGTCTACGAAAGAATTTAATTATCATTTAATTGATTGAAACGAATTTTTTTCAATTTATTACCTTTCCATATTTATTTATTTGTATCATGTTATTTATATGTATTGTGTTTTTAGTTATTTATATTTCTATATCATTCACTCAATTCATTCTCAGTTATTGATTACATGGCATGTGTCCTTAGTTATTTATTTTAACATGTTGATTATTCTCATTGATTAATTATTTATTCTATTATACATACCCTTACTGATCATTTGAATTTTCCATTATTATGTTTCCTTTCCTAAATATTTTCTGAGGTGAACTTATAATAGTATGAATTGATACTCTGGATGGAATAATTTTTTTTATCGTCAAATGAAAAAAAATTAGTTCTAATTTCTATATTAATTTGTAATACAAGACTCAAATATGTATCTAGTATACCCAGACTTCTATACTATTCAGTATTTTAGGACACGATTTACTTGTTTCTTATTCCTATTTAAGGGTTTCATTACATCGGCTCTGGGATTATTGGGGTCAGGTCGTTGTAGTTTGTATCTAAGTAGGTTTATTAGAAACCTTGGTAACTAGATATAAGAAAACATAGATTAGGGAACATAATCCTAAGAGATAAATTGAGGATTATTATAGAAGATCATATGCCTTTATTAACATAATATTTGTAGATACCATCATACGATTGTGAGATTATGGTTGATCATATGTTTTATTGTGAACATATTTTTTAGTTTTTATGTAATGGGAGTGTACCAATATTAAGGATATTTTGGAATAAGCTTATTGAAATATAACTAATTAGTTTAGTATTCATATTAGTAGAAAATATTTTTAGGAATAATGTCATTTCATTTTAAGGAAATAAGTTTAAAGGTATTGATAGACTTTACTATTATTATTATTATCATTAATGAAATTGTAATAATAATCCAATCAGATTATTAGGCTATCAAAAACTAACTGTTGTATTTAAAAAAATGGAGAAAAGGTTATTTAATGAGTAAATTTCAATAATGTCCATAATATTTAGAAAATTATATTATTATAGTTTTGAAAAGTAAAACCCTCATGACAGGTTACAACCCATCAAATATAGCATGGTGGTGGGGCTTGAACACATGAATGAAGGTTAATAGGGGTTTAATTCCAACCAATGACCTATGCAATGTCTTGGTTAAAATTTCATTGTTTGAAGAATATATATTAATTGGGAACTAGTAGTACTAGATTTTAGGTTTAGATATTTATTTATTAAACATATTGGTTTTGTAAAATAGTTAGTGACTAACTTTTGAACTTGTTTTATGGATCATATTATCCTTCAATTTTAGTTCTTTGGAATAAAATTTCATTTTTGGATATTTATTTATTTAACTATAAGGGTGAATTTCAATTTGATCAAAGAACAAATAGAATATGGAAGTTCTCAAATAAAATTAGAATATATTATGTATGTTTATATCCTTATATTATTGATAAATAAAATCATTACTTATTATTTGGGAAGGTATCTTAATATAAGATGTTATCCTAATACCATAATTTTTGTTAAAATGATAGCCTTCAAAATCGTCACAAATTTCTGACTTCATGAACCTTGACACTCCATTAATCATAAAATTATTTTTGATTTATAAAAATAATTTCTCCCTATAAATATTCACTCTTTTCCTCCTTGTATATATCTCTACTTGATACTAATGTTCTCTTACTTAGAGGCCTAGTTATATGTTTTTCCATGTGGAATTTGAACATCCCATTTGATTTTTCACAAGAGGAAGTTCTTTGAACCCTTCTCATGATTTGGGATTTCACAATAGGAAATATCATAAAATATATTACCAAGATCGAGTTTAAATTGTGGGGACTTAATTTATTTATGGTGGGGATAATGTAATGCCTTGAAATTCAAATTTAAGAAAATCTAAATAGATTGCTTGTTTAGAACGCAACACCATGTGTGGAAGGAAATATAATACTCCAATACATTATAATATATTTACTATTTAAAATAAAATTAACCCATGATGTTGATTTCAATGAACACGATACAGAGTTAGCGTGTGTCACATGTAACAACGAGTTTCTTCAATGGCTTGTGTTACACACAAGGCTGAGTATTATCGAAATAAATATATTAATAAAACATTATTATTTAATATAATAAAACATAACATATCCATTAAATTATAATATTGAATATTATTAACTGTATTATGAAAATACATGGTCTATGAAAAAATAAAATTAATTCATCGGTTAATAAATAATTAAAAATGAAAATATAAACTGATAGAATATAAAGGAAATATTTTTATTTTCCCAAATATGTGTTTCCTTAATAAATGAAATTAATAAAAATTAGTTAATTAAATTAATGAAATATATATGTTATGTATTCAATCAAATTTTTTTGACATTCATTCAAAAGATTTGATAGGAATACGATAAGAAAAAACCATTTTTCTCTTTTTATATTTATATATATAAAAATAAACATCTTTTTACATATAATAATATTTAAAGTAGTTTAGTGTATATTTTTGGTATTTTATTATGAGGTTTCATTTTTTGAAGAATATTGAGAAATACTGGTTTTTAATTCAAAACATTATTTTCATCTATTTTATTTATGATGGTAAATTATATTTTACATTTCTTTAAAGTTTAATTATATCAAATCTACAAAAAATAATCAAAATTAAATATTTTAATCAATTTAAATTTTGAATTGGATATAAAAACATAGCAATATTTTACACATTTTTACTTCAAAACCCCACTTTTTTCCCTATCTGTGAGAATAAATTTAAATTAATTTCATCCACTTATGTGATAGGAATTTGGAAAAATGCATTCCATATTTGGAATCAGAATAATTTATATTACATAATATAGTAAACATAGTGTTTGAATAAAATTATTAGTGGAAACAATTATAATTAATTTGAGTGGTTTAGAGAAAAAATAGCTTAATAATTTACTAAACATTAAAATTAAGAGACAAATGACCCAGAAACATGTGAAAACAAATTGTATGTTCATATTTTGACCCTATAATCAATTTTATATAATATTTTGCATCATTTCATCCAATTTTCATAGGGAAAATGTGGTTTTATTCCCCTTTTCAGAAATTTACAAGAATACCACCACTCCTCCACTATAAAAAATCACTAACCCCTCAAACTTATTCACACCTTTTAACCCATTTGGTTCATAAAAAAATATACACAAATAATGATCCCACATCCCTCCACTATTCAAACATCCATCCTCTATTCCTATAATTCTCCCTTTTGGAATAAATCCAACCAAGGAAGTCTTTTTCTATAAACCAACAATAGTTACCCAAATAAGAGGTAACATTCTTCAACAATCACTTTAGTTCTATTTATTTATACACATAATAATTTATTATTATTCAATTATTATATAACAGAATCATTATAACAAGTAAAATAGTATTTTATTATATTAAATTTTTTTTCCTACACCTACACACACATCCTTAAAATTGGTAACAAACATACCATTCGTGTACAAAGAACTTTCGCCTCGCGAAATGATGTTATTCATTTTTCATTTACCACCTATAATGGTTTAAAATTATGATGGGAACTATATTTATATATGATATATATGATATTAATAATTTGTTTAGGATTATAGGATTTTTATATCACAAATACCTCTATGATGTTGATTTTTTGGGTATATGATAACATCATTTTTGGACGTGTTGACTTCCTCCCACTCATAGCGATGTGATTCGTTCACGCTATACATGTAATGTATAATGGATGGTTTCAACAAAACTATATAAAATATATGAAATATATATGATAATATAATTATAATATATATATATATATCATTTACTTTTCATTCTATTAAATACGTCAACGAAATTAAAGTAGTGTTCGTGCATACGTACGGCCTATCGTCCCCAAGAATTATACATTTCATTTCCAATCTCTTAATTTTATGTATTATTGTAAATACATTTATAATGGATAATATGATATATAAATCATTTTTTACATTCTTTATATAATTAAATCAATATCGTATTAATAAGAATAACTACTAACAACATAAAACATACTCGAAAAACTAGGAAATTAACACCCAAAATAGTGAAAATAATTAAATATTATTAAAAAAAGGTAATAAGATTTTATAAGAAACAATGTATGATATTATGAATATGTTTTTGGTTATTTTATAAGTTATTGAAATTATTAATACCCACATACACTAGGATAATGTATGATCACCCTATAGGAAATGTAAGGCAAGGGATTATTGTCTCACATTTCATTCCATGTGGCATACACCATTATCATCACTTATTTCTTTTTATGGTGTATTTACTGAAAATATTGTACTTAATATCATGAATATATTTATCCTTATGGAATTTTATCTTTAAATTTATGTCATTTATTTCATGGGTCTTATGAATTAAAAGTTACCAAGTGGTAAGGGACTTCGTCTTAAGTTCCATTATTTAAGGAAAACTTTATTGTTGTACATATAATTTCTTATATCTATTTTAAATAATTCCAATTTTACCTTTAATATCATTTTTAATTCATTATTAATGATATTTTGAGTTTAAAATTTAATTATTTCCTCAATAGTGATTTTAATGAAGTGTTATTAAGTGAAAATAAATTTCAAAACCCAATTTTTTCATTAGGTTATATTACTTCTTCATTGTTGTTAATATTATAAGATTATGCATGTGCTCGGTGGTTATTATATAATATTTTATTCTATATTTTTTATTTGGATTTAAATTTGACACAAAAAATCTATTTCTCGATTGATTCTCGCATCAAGATTTATATATTTTCAAGGGTTTACATAACAATAAAATTTCGTTCGGGATTATTTACACTTGAATTTATGTTAGAATAAATTATTGGATCATTTGTAAATAAACCATTTAATTCTATTCAAATATGGTCATGCAAGACCATTTTAGAGTAATAGTAACATTTTCACTCCATTTTTCTTAAAATGTTTAACAATGTTTTTAGAAAACCGGGCTTTATTTCCCTTATTTGTCGGAGAACCTATTTTCTTCCAAAAACATGTTTTCTAATAAGGTATTCAAATTTTTTTACCTTTGTAAAATGATTTATTAAATAAATTTTTACCCTTTTACCTTTCACAAATAATTTCAATGGAATATTCTTGTAACTTTCTAAACAATACATTTTTCTAATTTTTTTACCAAACTAAAGGAATATTATTTCTACCTTATAAGACATTAACAAATTTTACCACCATCACTTATTCAAACCTCTTTATTTCACTTCAAGAAGATAATTTTTAAATAATTTTTTTTATAGATATATTTTCAAATAAGATTATTTTAAAAATGTTTTTCAAAAGAAAAATGATATTTTCCTCAATAATGTTTTCTAAATATCTTTTATAAAATTTTTATTCATCAACATAAATAACACATTATTTTAAATCATGTGGGATATGTTATATTGATACCATCATTATTATTCATATATATGATTTATGATTAATTTTTCCATGCGTAGTAGTGACGTTCAATTCCTTGATTCATTATAGTATCATTTAGATATTCATTTTACAATGATCATTGAGCAATAAATCCCCACTAATTGTCCTTTAATTTATCATGGATATATTTATTTCTTGAATAATATATCATTTTTACATATATTTTTCACTTTGACTATAATTTATTTAGCTTGGGAAATATTGGTAAACAATTATTCTTTATCCAATAAGGATATTTTATAAGGAATATTTTATATTAATTAAATCAATTAATCATTATGAATAATTATTTGGACGCGAAGTGATGGGTTGGGATTGGACATTATATATCCCTTCGATGCATTGAATGGTTATCTTGATACAAAATAATTATTCAAATTAAATAGGTTTCTACCAATAGTTTTAAATTATCATGTAGAAAGATCATGATAGTAGAGGTTTTCATGTTCCTGATACATTTTGTCTAATAATTAAGCATTGCCTTCATTTTATTTCATTATATAATATCCTTGATATTTTCTCTATGATAAATTATATTAATTCATTTCAATATATTTTTATTGATTAAATGGCACGTGTTTTCAGTGTAATAAATTTTCATATTGATTTTCACTTATCTATTTTTTAAATGCAATAAGTTTTTAGTTATTTAATTTTTTATATCATATACTAACTACCTTCTTGATTATTGGTTAGATGGAATGTGTTCTCTTTGATTTACCTTTATATATTTATTATTCTCATCGATTTATTGTTAAATATATTGAATATACCCTTACTAAGTATTTGAGCTCACCCTTATTATGTTTCCTTTCACTAGGATTCCCAGAAGTAACTGATAATGATATGAAATGATAAACTAGATGTAATAATTTTGTTATCCTCAAATAAAAAACAACTTATGCAGTAATTTTTGTATTCATTTGTAATTCAAGACTCACATATGTATCTATTTTACCAAGACTACTAAACAATTCTGTCCTTTGGGATGAGATTTAATTAGTTCTTATGCCAATATAATGGTATCTCATCACCGGTTTCGGGATTACTGGGGTTGGGTTGCTACATTATTATTCTAGTTATGACATAACTATATAATATTAAATATATTTTGAATATTCATGATGATGAACAAATAAATAAAAAGGAAACTAACACTCAAAAAAATGAAAATAATGAAATTTTATTAATGAACATGCTATAATATGTTATAAAAAGATCATATACATTATTATAAATGTTATTGGGGTTTGGTAATAGGGTAATAACATTTTTTAAACCACTATATATTATGTTAAATCGTGTTCCCCACAAAGGATGTGTGATATCATGGATTTCATCTCAATTTCATTTCATTGAGTCATATTGTAATGTTATGCACCTAATTTCTCTTATAAGGTGTATATAAATATCTTTTTTCATGTTATATTGTAAATAAAACATTCTTCATGGTATTTTATGTTTCAATTTTATATATATCATCATATTGTATTTGAAATTAAAGATACCAAGTGGTAAATAATTTCAAAACACACTTTAACTTCATTAGGTTATAATAATTCTTCATTGTCATCGATATTATAAGATTATGTGTTTAATTAATTTCTATCATATTAATTTCTATCTCAAAAAAATATATATTTCTATTTTAATTTTATATACATAATAATTTCATTAATTAATTCCAACTCAAATGTTATGATCTTGGTGGGGGTTTATTTCACATTCTAATTCATATCGAGCCTATTTATACATGTATTTATAATGAAGGAAATTATTTCATCATTATATAAAAAACCCATTTTATTTTATCCTCTAATTTTTATTCATTATATCATCAAGTAATTGTAACTTTTTTTCTCTATTTTTTATTTAAATTATTTAGAATTTGTTTTTAGTATATTGTAACTTTATTTATCTCTTTCTCTAGAAATTTTTTTTCTTCTAAAATCGTGTTTTCTAAATATATTTTCAATTTTTTTAACAACATATATATAATTTATAAATCAAATTTTACCAAATTTATATTTTTACCAAATTTTCTGAAATGAAAATTATTTTCATTTTCCAAACTAGTCAAATTTTTAATTTTTTATAATGAAAAAGAAATGTTATTTTTAATTTGTATGGAATTAATGATAATACTAGTCTACATGAACATCATTTTATAGAAACCTACATAGAATATTTGAAAATTTATTTTTAAGGAAAAGGTTTTCTTAATAATATTTATATTATTAGTTTTTTATAGTGACATTCAATGAAAATAATTTTAAAAATGTTTTATGGTTTAAATAGATATTTTTTAAAAGAAAATAATATAATCCTTAGGAATTTTTTGCTAATATTTATAAGCTATTAAAATTAATAAATTACAATAAAACATAATTCTAAATAAAATGGTTATATATATCATTATCCTAATCCTTACTTTGAATTTTTTATTATTATTTTCTGAAAGGATAGTATTAGCATTAAATTCTTTGTTTCATTTTGATTGTCATTAAATTCCACATTATATATTCACATTAATGTGGTAATTAGTCATTAACTTTACTCAAAATATCATTATTATTTATCATGTATACGCTTACTTTTTATAATGTATCTCATTTCTATATAGTGTGTTTTACTTTTAAAGATATTTTATTTACTTGTAAAATATTGATACATCTGTATACATTACTCAATATGGTTATTTGATGTTATAGAATATTTGTTCAGAAACTAAAAAAATTATTTGATATATAAATAATTCTTTGTTCCTTAACTAATGTGGGTGTCTTGGTATTATATATCCCCTCAATGCATTGGTATTCTCATAAGGTGAATAAGTAAGCTATAATTAAAGTGGTTTTACATGAAATTATAAAGCATATTTTTAAAGGTCATGATAGTAGAGGTATCAAGATTGATAATATCATGGTTTCCAATAATTAATAATTTCCCCCATTAGAACTGATTTATTATAATCTAGGATAATTTCATAATTATATTATCCCTAGATTCATTTCATTCTCAATTATTGATTAAGTGGAATGTATTTTTATTTATTTAAAATTCCATATTTATTATACCGTAGTCAGTTAGGATAGTGATTTAGTTGTTTAAATAGAAAGTTTTTTTAGTTATTTACCCATCCATTTTTATTATTATCCCTGATATTTTCACATTGATATTATCTTTGGAGATAGATCCTTCTTGGTATATTGATTCCATGGTATGTGTGTTCAGTTATTTAGATTTACAAGTTGAATATGATTATTTATTCAAGATATATTCTGTTTTAAATAACCATTACTAATCATTTTAGCTCACATTTGTTTTGTTTCATTTCTATAGTAATCCAAGATGTATACTATAAATGATATAAAATGATATGATATAAGGAATAATGATATTCTCAAAAAAATAATAATTTTTATTCTCAATTGTAATAAGAGAATCAATAATGAGTCATGTTAACTAAGACTATTAAACTATTTAGTCATCCAAGGTTTGATTCCATGTATCTTATGGAATTATAAAAATGTTGACACCCTCTCAAGGTTAAAAGGGTCTAGTTTGATAAATAATTAATTGATTGAGAATGTATATCCTCATTTCAGACCTCCTAAAATAATAATAATGGAAATTGAAAATTAATAGAAAAAACTCAAAAATTAAAAATATAGGATCCTATCAACCGAAAAACATAGTAAATCATTCAATTTCTAAGAGGCATTTTTAGTCAAATTGAGGTTTTCGATATTTATGTATTTTGAATCCTTTTTCAAATATATTTTTTCCACATCTATGTATAGTTATTATAAGACCCACAATGAAAATCATATCCATATAAATACCTCATAAAACAAATTTGTGATTTAATTCAATTTTCTATTGAGTTATTACATCAAAAATATATATTTATAAGCCTAAAAATCAAGTAATTCAAAGGTGTCATCCAATAGAACTTTTTTATATTACACCAAATATAAATGTTCAATATACACTTATATATTATTATACATTACAGAAATAAAAGGTTAGGTTTAAATGTGATAATTATCCATGAGTATCCTATGAAAAGGGTAACTATGAATTAGGAAGTCCATTATACCAATAACAATACACTGGAATAGTTGAGAAAAAAATATTCTTCATTATCTATCTCCTCAAATCTATATTTAGTGATATTAAAATGAAGTAAACACCCTGACTACATTCTATTTTCCAAATTCTCAACTAAAACATCAAGATTAGATATTATGACATCTAAATAAAAAATATAGACTCATGAATTGAATTCATTTTGTAAGAGGAACCATCATATGTGCAGGGTGAGTAGAGTGAAATTTTCGACAGATCGACCTATATTTATTTTTATAGCTTACATGTCATGTGAATGATGCTTTTTTTACCACCCGCCATATAAAAATATTCACTAATTCTAGTGTTTTTTAGTATCTTCATCCATTTCATAGGGTTTCTTAGTTTCTTCAATGTGTAGAGGATCCAACAGTTGAAATGAGTCCACATATTGTATTGGATGTTTTTTAAAATATACTTAAATATCTATAATTGGTTCATGAATTTCTTCTTACTTTGATCCCAAAGAGAATTGTAATTTAGAAATAGATCATAATATTCTACCCAATATAATATTTGGATTAAACGTTTTCTAGTCTTGTCTATAGTAAAATGATAGGATCTACAAATAATTATTAAGTGGAAGTATAGTTATTTAATTTTGTATATTTACATTACAACATCAGTAAAATTTAACAAATGGATAATAGGTTTTATTCGTGATAAACCCCATTATCACGTTGTGCATTGAAACTCAATAGGAACCCAGTTTTTTTGTAATAAATTAATATGTATATAGTAAAAAATCATCAATTAATTGAAAAAACATCCCATGATTATTTTATGAGAATATATACTGAAGGAATATTTAATATAAATTCCCATGGTATTTTGAAAATCCTTTTATGTGTCATCTAGTAATGACCTAATATTTTATTAATGAAAGTTTGTTTTGATCTGATTAAATGTATTATTATGTAAAATGGTTATATAAGACATATGCACTTCCTTGGTTTTAGGTTTTTAGATTTTAAAAACCCATTATGAACTATTATCATTGCTAATAAAGTCGTTGAATAGTGATCACATGATTAATTTAAATATAGGGCTTTAAGAAATCCAATTTACTCAGAAAAAGGAAGTGATGGCATTACCTTCTAGAATTTCTCCATACAAAGCCCATATGTCTAAGCTCGTATAGAAGTCAGCATCACTGGTCTTTGATCTTGACTAATACATAGTCAAACTTCAACAATTTAAGCTTTCATGGAACAACCTATAGGAGAAGTGGCAGTAAGTAGATATTACCACCCGAGCGATCTTATCCAAGATTTCCCAAGAGTCAGTCACAATCTCACACCTTACCCTTTGTTATAATGTAGGTTTTAGAATGATTTAGGTAATAAGACACTAGCACTATTATTATGGGAATTAGTTTTTTATAGAATAATGAAAATATATTCATGTTATTATTATTACTTTGTGTGTGATTTTTAAAGCACAAATAGTATTTTTAGTTAATATTAAATTAAGAAATCTATTTTGATAAAATAATTTATTTGTTTCAATTCAATACTATTTTAATAAAATATTATTATTAAATTAATTTTCATTAAATATAAATGACCGTATAATTTTTTATGAGTATAATTGAAATATTTATGAATGTTTGAAAACTGTTTTTGTCAAAACTCATGAATTTTCAATAAATATTAGTTTTTATTTTAAAATAGAAAATTAATTTATTATTGTAATTATTTACATAAATTAATATTATTTTTGGATTCATGTAATCAAAATTACCTAATGTTGAATTTTTAATAATTTTCTACGAAATTCTAATTTTTGGCTAAAAATTAAATATCATTTAAATATATAATGTTTTTTTTGACATCGTAATGTCCCAATAGTGATGTAATAAAATAATATAAAATTATTGTTCAGCCAATATATATTTTAGTTTTAAAATAATGGGATTTTAGTTTTTTTTCATTAACTTTTTGATTCCTTAGTAGACCCTCTAAGGCGTATAAAATATTTTTACATTTTAAAGTGTTTTCCATGAGAGTTTGACTCACCTCTACATAAGGAAGGCTAATATTTTAATATGTTTGGCCTTTTTCCATATAAAATATTTTTTTCTACTCCCCTATGGATATAACCATGGAAAAAACATTTTATGGTTTGTGGTTTTTATTAGATTAAAATGTATTATCCAAAATCTAAATAATAAACAATTCCCTCTACTTTCTTATATAAACCAACTCAATATCCCATTCCTCTTCACTAAAATCCTTTGTCTCATGACCAACCTCTTCCCTTCTCTCTCTATAATCCTCCAAAAGCACCCCAAACTCCCAATAAGCCTCTCTCAAGCCTCTCCCAAACTTTGGGAATTACACTTCCAAGTAAGGGATCCTCACTTTCCTTCCTTCCTTATTTATGTCCAAGTTTCTTTATATTGTTATGAAATTTTATTTTCAATTAAAAATATTGGGTTATGGATTCACCCCCACCTTATACTTCTTTACTTATTTTTTAATAATTATATACCCCTTTCTCTCTCATTAATTCCTCCCATCTACACCCATTACCAAGCCAAAATTCCGTAAGGTATTTCTTCCTTTCTCATTTTTGTAAAAATTTCTTTATGGTTTTATACCCTTTTATTTTGAATTAAAAATGTTTTGGTATGATTAATAACCTCACCCATACTATCCTACTTTTTTTTAATTATGATATACATCTTTCTCTCTCATTAATTCCTCCCATGTACACATGTTAACAAGACGAAATTTTTATAAGGAATTTCTCTCTTCTCATTTACATTAAAGAATTTATTTTATATTATGAATATATATCCATTAAATATGTTACAATATTATGTTTAATGACCCATTTACTGTCCTTTTCATGTATAAATTATGATATACTCATTTCTCTCTCATCTACCCATTTTAAAATTCCTATTTGGCATTGTTATGCAGCCAAAGTTACACCAAAATTTCCCATGCCAAAATCATCATGTAAGTGAATACCATAGCCATTTCTCTATAAATGTTTTTCACATTTATTTACATGTTCATGTTGATTGATGACGTTTATTTATTTATTCTACATCTCTAATTCATGGAATAAATTATGATGTTTTATTAATAAATTTTTTATGATCCATGTGGCACAAATATGCATGAAATGAAATTATAAAGAAGGGTGGACCCTAATAGCACTCCAATTCATTGGGTAAAGATTAGTATCTTGATACGTCAAGTTCAATGAGGGTTTAATCATGATGAATCTTGTGAAATGAGGGTTTATTCATGATAATTTAATGGTAAATAGGGATTACTCATTCTCCATGTGCAATGAGCCTTAGAACAAGCTAGTATCTTGTTAAATATTGTTACCACGTTTCCATGTTATGATAATCATGATATACCAAGCCATTATGTTCATGTTTCTCTTGTACTTCATTAATATGCCTATTTCCTAAAATGTACTATCTTTTTCAGGTTATTCCTTTTTTATTCTCTTAATGGTCATTATAGATCACCCTTTTCTTATGCATGTACTATGGTTATCCTATGCAATGATAGGTACGAAAGAATATTGTGGCCATGTAAAAGAAATTTTCAATAAAAATATTTTGTTTTATGTTATAAGATGTTATATAATGCTTCTAATTTCCCAAGACTCTAGATCTCTTGATCCTTAGAGTTTTATCAAGAAAAATCTTATATTATAAATTGTGTCTATGTGTGTAATAAACAGTAGGGTTGTTATAATTGGTATTAGGGGATAGGTTTAGTTGTTTTTGGGATTTGGATTAGAAACACCTATGGAAATCCATAGGGATAAGAATAAGTATAATAAAAACATCCCTAAATTTTGGTGAGTATAGAGTATGTGGTTTATCGTGAAAATAAATCCATGTCTGGATATGAACAATAAGATGTGGCTCTGGCATAGATGCATATAGGGGTAAAACTTGAAAACAACTCTTTGAGATAGACTTGAATTGGAATTGGTGCACGACAATGGGGCTTACTGCACTCTTGGTTGTGAAACTCTTAGGGGATATTCTTTGGTAAATTCTTAATCTTAGTATGAAACATTATTAAGGAAATTAAAAAAAATCCCCTAAGAATATATGTTGGGAACAAGTTCATGGATAACATAGATTGAATCCTTAAATTTATAATTTATTCCTTTTTGTATTTGGATTCCCCTTTATGTGTTACCTATAAATTTTCTTTTATTACATCCAATGGCAGGTAATATGAGAAATTAGGCTAACAACCGATGTGAAGATCACTGTAATGACTGTTCTAATAAGATTTTCAATCTGATGGGAGTGGGAATCACAAATGTTTTCATGATACTCTCTTAGTTAACTCATGTTTTGAATAGAAACAAGGGTCAAGTAGAATGCCCCCCCCCCAAGAAAGAAAAACCCGCAATCGAGATCTTCATGAGACAAATTACTCCTACTTTTAATGGATCATCTGATACCTCAATCTCCAAACAATGGATCAACTTCATTTAAAACATCTTCTCCATCCATCAATGTTATAAAAAAGATAAGTTTCTTAATGTTGCATATCATATAGAGTGGAAATCTGATCAATAGTGGACATTGGTCAAAAATAAAAATCTCGAGGAAGATATCGAGATTCCGGAATGGAAGTATTTCCATAAAATGTATTTAAATAAATATATTATGTTCAACCTACGACTAAATATGCTAAGGTACATCCTTTCCCTAAAATAAAAAATATAATGAATCCATCATATCGTAAGAGGAAATCTTCACACAAGGCTTGCATGATATACCTACATCTTTGTTGTTGCCCCCAAATACATGGTTGACTGCTTCATTGGTGGGATAAAACCTAGCCTACGTAAATCCCTAGTGATCCGTTACTTAAATAGCTATGTGAAAATTGTCTGATGTGCCCTCAAATTTAAAATGGAGATCAAAGAATATTTGGGTTATCATGGGGATAAGAAGCGTAAAGTGGACATTAATTCTTGTAGTCTGATTGATAAATCCAATGGTGCTAAGAAGATCCATCACCCCACTTGACAATGGTGTGGAAAAATCACCCAAAATATTTTCTGAATGGGATGAAGAAATTCTTTATCTGTGGAAGAGAAGGGAACTTGGGCATTAACTATCAGCAAGAAAACCATACTACTACGACAAAAGAGAGGAGTAATCCATTCTAACCTGAATGCATTTTTCATTTCTTTAAATGAAACATAACCATGGCACTTTTCAAACCATTTCCCTAAGCTAGGTGTATTCGGAGGCAAACAACAGCATCCAAGGTACCAAGGGTGAGATTTTTCCATCACTTCCACTGAAGAGAACCCTTACAATGAAGTGGTGATAGGTATGATAGTTATTCATTCAAGAATAGAAAACTCACTTTTTGATTCTGGTTCTATGCATTCTTTTACATCCCAGAAATTTAGTAAAATAATCCCACCACCATAGAAATAATTGACGTAATGATTTCGGTGAGAACGAAAATAGGGAAATAAATACAACCCATGAATATAACTCCCACCCTACCAAAATTTGTAGTTTGAATATCCTGGTGAACCTTTTCATACTACCTATAGTGTAATTAGATCCAATTCTTTGCATGAATTAACATTCCCTATATAGAACCAACATAAATTGACGTGATAGGGAAATCACTGTACATTTGGTGAATCGACCCCTGATTCTATACAAGTGCTCGGAGGAAAATTAATATTCCATATAACCATCATATTTATCTTGGATATTAATGTCCTATGAGTACGTGTATCTTTCTCAGATGATTTAGCCTAAGGAAGCAATCATCCTTTATGACATGCATATTGTGAGGGAATTCACAGAAGTGTTTCCCGAGGAATTGTCTGGTCTTCCCCTTAGGAGAGATGTTTAATTATCAATTGATCTTATACCTCATGTGTTTCCAATATCCAATACATTGTATTGAATGGTTGTTATAGAGATTGAGGTTTTAAAGAAACAACTAAAGGATAATATGGATAAAGGTCTTATATGCCCAATGGCTTCACCATGGGGTTAACAAGTCCTCTTCATCAAGAAGAAGGATGGGTCAACGCGCCTTTGCATTGATTATCGTGATCTCAAAAAAATAGAAATAAAGAACATGTATCCTCTACCTCGAATTGATGACTTGTTCAATTAGCAACATAGAATACAATACTTCTCCAAGGTGGATCTTCCATTGGGATATTACCAAGTAAGGGTGAAGAAAAAGGATATCCCCAAGACTTCTTTTCGTACAAGGTACGATCACTATGAATTTATATTAATGCCTTTAGGATAAAATAATGCTCCATAAGTCATGATAGACTTGATTAATAGAGTCTTTAGATATTACCTCAAAAAATTTATAGTATTCCTTATAGAATATATACTAATCTTTTCAAAACCAAGGTGTAAGATGAGGAGAATATATGCAATGTACAAGAGACCATGAAAAAGGATAATATCTATGAAATGTACACCAAGATTGAGTTCTAGTTCAAGGAGGTCTCATTCTTGGGTGACATCATCACAAGAAATGGGATATCTACGGATCCCTCGAAAAATGATGCAATTGAAGGATGGATGAGGCCAAAATTGGTGATAGATATCCATAGCTTTCTAGGGTAAGTAGGATATTATCGTTGATTTGTGAGAAATTTCTCAAAACATTCAAACACTCTTACTAATCTAAATGGGAAAGGAGTAATTATTTAGAGTGATTAATGCGAGGAGAGCTTCAAAAAGATAAAAAGGAGGCTTATCACTATGCCTGTGATCACACTACCCACAAGTGGAGAACTTTTCGTGCTATTCGGTGATGCTTCGTTGAAGGGAATGGGATATTTTTTAATGTAAAATGAAAAATTCAATGCCTATTCTTCAAGGAAATTGATAGTTCATGAGAAAAAATATCCAACACATGATCTGGAGTTAATTTCAGTAATATTAAATTTCAAAATTTGGTGGCATTGCCTCTTTGGGGAGAAGTGTAAAATCTATACGGATCACAAAAGCCTCGCGTATTAACTCACACACAAAGAGTTGAACATGAACCAATGAAGATGGTTAGAGCTAACCAAAGCCTATGACTGTTTAATACATTACCACCTAGGGAAAGGGAACAAGGTGGCAGATGCTCTAAGAAGAAAGGACCCAACAATTTTATCACTGATGATAATTGAAAAGGATCAAATCTTCTTATATTTGATGAAGATGGACATGCAGATCCTAAATAAGGGAAGATAATCAATTCTTTCAAAAATGATTTCTAAAAAATCTCTTTTGGAAAGGTTAAAGGATCCTCAAAAGCATGATGTGGGAATTCATAAAAAAGTGGAAACTATCAGAATAGGGAAATCCTCGGATTTCAATGATAATGAGAAAGAAATTTTGATATTTGGCTCACGACTATGTGTTCCATCAAATCCAGATTTAAAGAAAGAAATTTTGGTTGATATACATAGTTCGAATTTATCTATCCACCCAGGAAACACAAAGATGTATCGAGATCTCTGAGGGAATTATTGGTGGGATAACATAAATAAATAGATTTTTGAGTATACATCAAAGTGCCTGGTATGTCAATAAGTGAAGGATTAGAGGAAGAAGTCTAAGGGGATAATAAAACCATTACCCATAAAAACATGTAAATAGGATAACATCACCATATACATTGTCACTGAACATATGAAGAAATCTAAAGGAAATGATGCTATTTGGGTTTTTTTGGATCTCAATATAAATACTTCGCACTTTATTTCAATTCTGGAGTATTTCTCATTGGATCAATTGGAACATATATACATCATTGAAGTGGTAAGGATGCATGGAGTACCACTATCTATTATATCAAATCAAGATCTATGATTCACCTCTAAGTTCTGGAAGAGTCTCCAACAAGATATGAATACTAAGTTGAACTTCATTTCGACTTCTCATCCTCAAACTGATGGTTAATCTGAGTGGAATATCCAAACACTTGAGGAAATGGTGAGAGCATGATCAATGGATTGCAAAGGAGGATGGGGTTAACATCTTCATCTGGTTGAGTTCTCTTACAATAATAGATTCCACTCAAGCATCCAAATGGATCCTTTTGAATCCCATTATGGTAAGAGGTTCAAAACACAGGCATGTTGGAATTTTGTTAGGGAGGAAAAAATCCTAGGTCCAAAAATGGTTAAAGAAATAGAGGAGAAGGTTAAGACCATCCAACAACTCATTAAAGATGCTCAGATTCAACAAAGGATTTATGCTGATAATCATTGATGAGACCTAGAGTTTGATATTGGAGACATGATATATTATTAATATCAGAATGGGAGAGATTCATGAGATTTGGGAAGAAGGGAATGCATAGTCCAAGGTAAATCTGCCCTTTTGAGATCCTTGGTCACATTAGACTAGCGGCATGTTGACTAGCACTCCCACCAAACCTATCTCAAGTACATGATGTATTCCATGTATCACTCTTGAAGAAGTAGATACCTGACTCCTCGCATGTACTCAAATCCGGAGGTAGAACCATTGGATAATGACATCTCATATAATGATAATATAGTGAAGATCATAGATCATAGGGAAAAAATTGTACAAAATAAGAAAACTCCCCTAATCAAGGTGTTGTGGTGAAACCATACGTTTGAAGAAGCAATGTGGGAATCGGAGGAAGTAATGAAGCAGAGTTACCCTCATCTATTTTAGGGTGGTAAAAGGAAACATCGAGGGTGAAATTTCTTATGGGGGAAGATTGTAACGACCCAAAATTTTATTAATGAAAATTCCTCTTGATCTGATTAAATGTCTTATTATGTAAAATAGTTCTAAAATACATATGCACTTCCTTGGTTTTATGTTTTTGGATTTTAAAATACCTTTATGAATTGTTACCATTTATAATATAGTTGTTGAACAGTGATCATATGATTAGTATTAATATAGGTCTTTAACATATCCTTTTTACTCAGCAAAAGGAAGTGATGGCCTCATCCAGTAGAATTACCCCATATGTAGCCCATTTGTTGGAGCTTATAAAATAGGTAGTGTCACTAGGCTTCTCACTTGACCAATCCCAATCCAAGCTTCAACATGTTAAGCTTCAATGGAACAACTTATAAGAGAAGTGTAATTTAATAGAGATTACAACCCGAGCGATGTTCTCTAAGCTGCCCAGGAGTCTGTCACCAACGCACATAGTACCCTTATGTGTTATGCTGGAGTTATAAGGGGTTATGTAACAAGACCATAGAAATATGATTATGTGAATTAGTTTTTTATTGAATAAAAAATATACCTTCATTTTAATATTGTTACTTTGTATGTGATTTTTTAATCACAAATAGTATTTATAGTTAATATTCAATTAAGAAATATATTTTGATGAACTAATGGATTTTTTTGAATTGAATAATATTTACATAAAATATTATTACTAAATTTAATTTTATTAATTATAAATGATCGTATAATATTTTTATGAATACAATTAAAATTTTCATTAATATTTGAAAATTGTTTTTGTTAAAACCCATTAATTTCCAATAAATGTCTATTTTTATTTGAAAATTTAAAATTCACATACTTATAGATTTATTTAGGTAAAATTATTTTTATTTTTGTATTCAGGACATTGATATTAACAAATAGTGAATATTTCAAAATTTGTTGAGACAATCAAATTTTTGGGGAAAAAATAAATACCATTAAAATATAAAATGTTTTTTAGGGCTTCATAATGACCTAATAGTGATGTAATAAAATAGTATAATAGGTTTTTTCGGTCAATATATGTTTTAATCTTAAAATAAAGTTATTTTAGAATTGTTTGAATAATTTTATGATTCTTTAGTGGACCCTCCAAGGATTATAAAATATTTTAACGTTTTAAAATGTTTTCCTTGAGAGTGTAACTCACCTCCACATAAAAAAGCCTAATATTTTAATAAGTTTGGACATTGTACTTATAAAATAATTTTTTCCACTCCTCCTTGGAAAAAACCATGGGCAAAAACCATGGGTTAGTTTGTGGTTTTGATTAGTTTAATATTTAGTGTCCAAAACCAACATAATAAATAATTTACTCTAGTTCCTTATATAAACACACTCAATAACCCATTCCTATTCACCCAAAAACATTGGAGTTCAACCAACCTCTATAATAATCTCTCTAGAATCCTCCTAAGGTTCCCCAAGATTCCATGATGCTCCTCGCAATCCTCTCTCAGTCCTTTTGGATCAAACCTCCACGTAAGGGATCCTCACTTTCCTTCCTCCATTATTTATGTCCAAGTTTACATACTAACCTCCTTATGTTTTAATTATGAGGGAACCCTTTCTATCTCATTAATTCCTCCCATTTAAACCTGTTACCATGTTGAAATTCTGTAAAGGATTTATTCCTATCTCTTTTTGTCCAAATTTATTTATGTTGTTATACCTTTTTATTTTCATTTACCAATTTTGGGGTATGATTTATCACATCCACCATACTTACTTCCTTATGTTTGAATGATTAGAGACCTCTTTCTCTTTCATTAATGCATACCATGTACACACATTACCATACTAAAATTTCTTAAGGAATTTCTCTCTTTTCATTTACATTCAAGAAATTATTGTATATTATGCATCCAAATTCCATTACATATATTGGAATATTATGTTCCATGGCCCCCTTACTTCCCATTTCATGTATAAACTATGAGAGACATATTTTTCTCTCATAATCCCCTTTTATAATTTCAATTTGACGGAGTTATGCTGCCGAAGTCACACCAATATTTTCCAGGAAAAAATCATCATGTAAGTGAATACCAAATCCATTTCTCTATCAAGGGTATTCACCTTTATGCACATTTAATTTTTGATTTATGACTTACATTTATGTATTCCACATATTTTATTCGTGTAGTAAATTATGATGTTTAATGAATCCATGTTGTATGATACATGTGGCACATTTGTTCCTAAAATTAAATGATTGAGAAGGGTGTACCCTAATAGCTCTCTAATGCATTGTGTAAAAATTAATATCATGATACATCAAGTGCAATGAGGGTTTACTCATGCTAATTTAAGTGAAATTAGGGTTTAATCATGGTAATGAAATTTAAAGGGGGGTTTACTCATGCTTCTTGTGCTATAATCCTTGGATCATGTTAATATCATGTTAAATGTTGTTGAAACATTTCCATGTTATAATAATCATGATATATCATGCCTTTATGTTCATGTTTCTCTTATGCTCCATTGATATTTCTATTTCCTAACATATATTATATTGTTCATGTTATGCCTTGTTTACTCCCTTACTGAGATTTATAGCTCACCCTTTTTTTATGCATGTCCTCAGGTTATTACATGCAACGTTAGGTAAGAATGAATATTGTGGTCCTGTAAAAGAAGTTTTCAATAAAGATGTTGGGTTTTGTGCTCTAAGTTGTTATGTAATATTCTTAATTTCCCAAGACACTAGACCTCTCGATCCTTAGAGTTGTATAAAGGGCATGTTTATGTACTAAATCAAGTTTAAGATTGTAATAAATACGATGGTTGTTATATATATCTATTTCCATTTAATATTTTTTTTTGATAATTATAATTTGTTTGTTAAAAATAAATTCATATTAATGGATAATTTTATTAATTAATGTTCAATAAAATTTTAGTTAAATATAAAATTTATTTACAAAATAATTTTATGAAATTTGTTATTATGAGATTTATTATATTTTTATTTCCAGGAAATGTTCGATGATGTCATCTATACATTTTAATTATAAGGATGAAATACTACAATAAACCCCATTACAATTTCAAACTCTATATTTTGATGGGTTTTCATCTTGTGGTGTAATATTTTGAATTTAGTTGTGGAATCCATATTGTTATATTCCAAAACATATGATAGTAAATAGATTTCTCTATATAGGGTACCTAAAAATATTCTTGTTTTAATTATGTTGGTGGTGGTTCTAGTGGTGATTATTGTATTTTTTGTTATTTTTATTACGGTTGTACTTACTGGGGTTGTTGTTTTACAAGGTAAAATTTGTGGAAAGGTAAAATAGATGTTCCATGTGAATATTATTTCTAATGGGATGGAATCAATACACCTGAATGGTAACAAGATATAAGTGAATTTAAATTATACTCTATGATCTATTATAATTTATATGATCTGGTGTGGTGGGAGTTTGTGATGTTAGTGATGGGTAACTTCAATATAATTTTGGTGATGAATATATTGGAATAATTCAAGGATCATAATGATTTCTATACTAGTGCTTTACTCTCACATTTTTTTATATTTTCTTAATAACAAATAGGGTGTGGGATATAATTCTACAAGGGTAGGGTCTTTACTGGTAGTGGTTGGAACTATGTCATGTTATTCAAAAAATGAACTACATGATTTGATTTTTCATATGTAATAATTAGGAATGAGGTTTATATTTCCATTTAAGGAACCTACCTAGTTAGAAACTCATTATTTATGGTGTGTAGTCTATAGTTTTTTATGCATGATCCTCACCTAAAAAGTTTCCTACGATATGGGGGAGTAAACGGTTACTGATTTTTTTATTAATGTGCATTCAATTTTCATGAAAATTAGAAATATTTTCATTCACTAATACTGAGACAAAAATTATTCAGTATTCTTAGTGGGTTATTAACAATAAAATGATAAAATTTTCTAAGGTGTAGTCTAATCAATGATTTATTTTTTAAGGAATGAACCTTGTTGGACAATTAAGTGGTATATTATTTGACCTAAAATTCTACAGATAATGAGTTAATGAACTAAGTTATTTCATTGGTGAATATTTTCATGAATTTCTACTCAATTTTTTTTATAATTATATTCAAGCATCATATTTCACACTCTAGGGATGAACTCATATGTAGATACTCAAACACACTATTACTATAATTTCATTATTTTTAAATTCATTTATACTAAATGAAAAACAAATGATTAGGGATTTTATTAAATTAATGGTATATATATATATATATATATTAAAATGAAGAAACACAATGAACTAAAGTTAGCAAGAAGAATATTTCTATAGGTAGGAGTTTATAGTGATGTTTTCCATGTCATTAAAAAAAATAATTATCATTACCTTATTCACTCTAGAAGTCAAAAAGTATATCTCTGCACCCTCCTATTTTAATTGTCCTACTTTGAGACCAATTTATATTGGCCAAACTATCTTGATATGTTTCTTGGAAACCTCTTATTGACACCTCACCACCACAATGATACTCCATTGTATACAGTAGTTTGTATACGAAAGAGAGTAGAAAACATGAATATGAAGAATAATATTGTATTAGGTAAATATTCTAGATCAAACAACTAATCATTTTATCCAATATAGAAATTTTAGTATATAGTATGATAATACATAAAATTGAAATGTACTCAAAACATCACCACAGCCACAATTAAATAAAAATGGGGGTTAGTTATTAACAAATAAAGATATGATAGAATCATGGTGGGGGAAAATAAGAGAGGAAGAAAATAAGACAAGAAAAAAATAATACACATTTAAAATGAATAAATTTATAGAAATATAAAAATACCACATAAAATATTGATTATGGAGAAATATTTTAAATGGAAATGGTGGTACAAATTTATTAGTATGTGGTGATGATGGTTTCTATATATATCAGTTCACAAAAATTGGATACGTTTTTGGAATATTAGACTGGTGAAAATAGAGATTGGTCTTAAATAAAGAGTTCTTTTATGTATTTCAGGTCTTACAACTATATTTACACTTATTTTGATATTTTTAGTATATATTATGAGTTAATTATTAATGAAAATTTATCTATTATGGAGGATAAATATTATTCCATTAGTCTTATTTCCCTCGAATGTTTTGCCTTGAAAATCGTAAATCATGAGCATCAACTGTTATAAAAAACCATCCTTAGTCTTTTCTCTATCTTCAATTAAAATTTTATATCGTTTGGATATATATGTTTTGTGATATGGGCCAAATATTTATTGACATCAAAATTATGCATAGATTCTAAGGAACTGATTGTGTGATTAATTTATGAATCATATTGTTATATTCAATATTTTTTATGGTTTAATTGAATTCTTCCCTAAAGAATGTAATCTTAAAAAAAATATTTTCTATTTGGATCATGTTTTTGAAATTTATGTTATAAATATTTAATTTATTAAAAAAATATAAATAAAAATTAATAAATGTTCTAAATTGTTTACACATTTTTATTAAAGCCAAAAATGTAATAATATATACAAAATAAATAATAATATTTAAAAATTTAATTAGAAAACAACTTTCATAAATATATGATCTTTTTTAACCCCCAACTCCTAAAATTATAGTCTTGTTTAATAATTAATATTTTGGGGAAACACATTTATTACAATATGATTGTATAAACTTATCAATTGTCATCATAATTGAAAATATCAAAAATCGAACATCGATATCGACTTTTTAACACCTCCACCAGTAAAAAAATATTAAATCAAATTTTAATCCACATGTGCATGTCATGTAATTATCATTGTAAATTTATTTCTATCTCATTATAGAACTTAATGTATACCTTTTCCTAATTCCAATAATATGGAGGATCTTTTTTGGCCTATAAAAAATGGAAAAAATCCAAAAAAAACTTAAAATATTTTTTATTCCTGATATATTTTCCTGGAAATTCTGTGGATATGGGTTGGTGGGTAAATTCATAATTAAATTTGAATTCTAAAAAATTATATTGACCTCTTATATATAATCTCATGAATATTCATGTTAATATATAATAATTATAAATTCATTATTTCTAATTTAATTATGTAAAACCCCACAACCAATTTTTCAATATTATAGGACAGGGGTAAAATAATGAATTCAATAAAAGATACCATGTTAATTCTTCCGTCTAGACATAATTTTTAATTATTAGTTATATTTAATTTTATTCAAGTAAGATGAGTAGTAATCAAAATTTAATGATTTAATAATAGATCATGTTGTCATAATGAAAAAATAAATCTTATCTTTATTTTATACTTTTCCTGTTTTTTTATTTTTTATCTTCTACATTTTGAAGAAATTGATAATATTAATGATTACAATGAAATAAGAAAACATGACCCTTTCTCTCTCTCTAATTCTGAGAATAATGGCACAAACCTCACACTATCCTGAAATGACTTTATTCCACAAAAATGCACACACAAAGACCTTATTCTAATTTCAATCCACAAATATTCATGATTAGATATTAAAAGTTAATGTGTGTAAGGAAAAGTCATCTTGCAATGATCTTTAAACCTATATGAAAATCATAGAATATGAGAGATAAATAATATAGGATGTAAATGGTATATACCACATTAAATATTTTTGAATCTAATAAACTTCATAAATCATATGAAAAAAAATTGAATAATAAAGTATATAATGAAACTAATCATATGTTATTGTTCACAGAATATGAATCCAGACATTCAAAATAATACAAATGAAATGCCAATGTGAAAACAGATTAGAAAACGCACTGGATAGAAAAGATATTAATTTTCACTAGTATTAGAGAACATGAGTTTCAAAATCATTCATAAACACATAAATTATTAGATAATGTATTAGGAAAAACCTTTTAATTAGTTTTCAAAATCCATTAAATAACTAAAAGAAATGTATGTACAAAAATAGAAATATGGACTAAATTTCCCAAATCATTCCATTCAACAAATTTTACTAATTAAACTCTAAAAATATAAAATAGGGAAAAACTAATAAGTTCTATACTTTGAAAGAATGATAAAAAATAGAGCACCCTCAAATTCCAAAAAAAATATTGACACCCCTACCCACTCGCAAGTTGTATTTCAATACCCATTAATTTTGGATGAAACTTAATTAAAAGTCTATGTTCATAAATACCATATGGATGAAAAGATATAACATAAGATTATTTTTATGTTCCACCCTTGAATTATGGTTCTATAATATAAAACATTAAATCACAAATAAAGAGGAATCAAAAAATTTTAAATTTATTGAATCAAAAATAATTAACAAGAATGAGAATAGGAAAAAAGAAAAGTGATGAGATATTGGTTTACCCTCAACATTGAAATAAATTATTAATTCCCTTAGTCATGAGGTTGCATCACTTTATCTCAAATCTGATAGATAATGGGTTTTCATTCTCATAATCTAAATAAAATATTATTTCTAGGGTTATTTAGCTTGTAATTTTTATAGAGAACACCATGGTTTATGTATGAATATTCCATATCTTTAATAGATATATATAGATTGTAATTTCGGGTTGGATATTGAATGGGTCATCTTCATTTGAGGAAACAGCTTGTTTGGACTTCTCTTAAAAACCATCTTGGTTCTACTCAATTTTTCCTACATTATAAATTTTTTTAAAAGTAATTTCAATATGAAATTATCATTTTTTCTGTTTAAAACAAGATGAATCAATGATTAATCTATACCTTTCAAGTCAGTTAATGTGAAACATTATTAATTCATTCAATAACACTATAAAATTAATTTTTGTAGAGGATTCATCTTCTTTTTCTTCATCCTGTAAGAAAATAAAAACATTTTATATTATTAAAATAATATTATGTTAGATTTAATACTAATTTAAACTTAAATAATATTATAATAAAATTATTTCTTTAAAATATTATCTCCCTATATTTTTCCAAATTATGATTCTTTTTATTAGTTTAGTTTGAAATAGAGGTAGGTTTTCATAGTTGAAAATAGGTTTTCAATCTTCTCCACATTATCTGCAAATTCCTCCACATCAATTGTGTCTTCTTTAAAATCAATTGAATGTAAGATATGAACTATATTTTCATTTTTTTTATATGGTATAATCACATACCTTTTAACATCTACACAAGTATAGATATATTGAATTCATTCATATTGATCTCCCAAATTGTTATTAGTTGGAATATATTATATATTGTCGGACTCCTCTAATTTTAATGATAACAAATCATGTAAATCATGAAATTCATAAATCATGTAAATAATGAAATTCAAAAATCTTATAAATCATGATTAAAATTGTTCTACTATGTTTTATTATGATTATAATTAAACTTAATACATTCTGGGAGTATTACTTTTTAAAAAAATGGAATATATTTGACTAAGTCTGAGACATTGTTTCTCTTCCAAAACAGTCACACTGTTCTACCAAACATTTTCAAATGAACCAAATACTGTAATTGTGCCACCAGTTCTAGAATTCAAAAAGGAATAGACACCATGACCATTCTACCGATTCTAGAATTCACAAAGGACTAGAAACTGTTTCAATAATGCCTATTTTTTGACCCTGTAACAAGAGACCGTACCGAATTTTGACAAATGAAAATATATTATTTATGTGACATTGTAACGAAAAATAGTCCCAAGTCACCATTTCTTACTCACCATGACTATGGTACCATTTCTAACTCACCGTAACTGTGACACAATTATTTACTATACATTTTTTCTGTCCTTTTCAATTACATTTAAAAATTAATTCTAATGGTCGTATTTGGGTCATTTAATGACACTAACATAATTAATGATCTTTTTTATACATTACACCAGACATTTTGAGGTAAGAGGTGTGGAGATCCTATTCTTTGTCAGCGAAAACATAGGCACTGAAGATAAATATTCAAGGTGGTGCATGAGATAAAAGAGTGTCAAGAAAGTGTGGCAGTGACGACTAAAATAGACTATATAGATGAATAAACATGAATGATAGATCAATAAAAATAACACACCAAGAACACTCTTATTTTTCTAGTTGTATTGCTGAGGATCAGAACTTCAAACATCCTTGCAGCAATAACACAAATAATAGAGGAAGTGAAACTCGCTAAACTGGAAACCAAAAAATAGAACTCTTGATACTTTGTTTCTGATTCTCCATTTATAAGAGGACCCAAACATCAAATCGGATAAATCCTTCCAAATATGCATAGAACAACACTCAAATTATCTCAAATTAATTCTTATTATATCATTCTTTATTGCATACTGTTTTATTAATATTTTGAGTAGTGTCGGTGTTTTTACTAAAAACACACACTATCATTTTCACTAAACAAGAAGATACTAGATATCCTCACAAAAATATCATTTTACACTTTGTTTCATCCATGAATAACTATTTAAGGGGTCTTATGTGACCTGAAAACTATATTTCCAATGTAGAACTTTGGTAGAGGTCAAGTTATATGAACAATATTGTGTACTATTGTGTAAACCCCAATCAAGGGCGTGGATCATATTTTTATATATATTTTTCTTGGTGGTAGGTGATCACTATGTGGAGTGGATTAGATCTCGACTTGAGACTGAACCACTTGTTTTTATCCATTTTGTTTTCAAATTTAGTTTACATTGTTTTTAATTCATGTTTCTGAAATGAAAGTTTCACTTTGATAGTTAGTCATGGATAATATTGATAACTATTTTTATTTAGTAGATTAGTTTCAAAGGTTGTATCAATATCACATATTATTATAGTGATAAATAATCAATCATTTGATAAATTAATTGAATAGTCAAACTATTATAAATTTTCTACTTTCATTAATTGGAATGTTTTGTTATTAAATTTGGGGATCTTTAAATAATGTTTTTTAAAGAAATTTTTATAGTAACTCAATTCTTTCCCCTCTTGAGTGTCCTACTCTGACCAACATTTGGTATCAAAGGTTTTATTTAAACTTCTATTTTCAAAGGTTTCTAATAGTTTTCAAATATTTTAAATTGTGATTTAGTTTTTCTTTAAAGATATTTAAATTTCTCTTAGATATAAATTACTATATAGTTAGAATATATCCTTTGTGGATAATAGACAGGATGGTGCTACTAACAATATACATCCCTACTTTAATCGAACAAATTATTCTAAGTGGAAAATTAAGAAAACATTCACTTAGAAGGTATGTCATTTGATATTTGGATAGTAATATATGGTAAAAATAAAATACCAAAAACTCTAAGAACAACATGATGTAAATCTAAAAAATCATCTTAAAATAATAATTGTAAAGCTATGAATTCCTTATTTTTTTGCACTAAGGGATGAAAATTTTAATAGAATATATGATTTTAAATTTAACTATGAAATTTGGGACACCATATCTGTTTCAAATGAATGAACTACTAATGTTATACGAATGATACTTAATACCAATACTATTAAGTATGATAACATTAAGATTAATCTTTATGATCCTATTTCTGATATGTATCTTATGTTTAATGAAATAGTCAATACAATGATCTCTCTTGGAAATCCAGTGGGTTCCAAATAACAAATCATGTGGCTACTCATATTTCTACCTCAAATATGGAGAGGATCCTCAGTATCAATCAGGTAATCTTTTCATATAATTAAGTTTCTATCCAATGAGTTAATAAGTAAATTAATGATGTGTGAGGAATAGTTAATGGTGAACATAGAATAATAGGGTGAACCAAAGATAAATTCAGTGGAATTCAAAACCACCACTTACAATAATAATGTAAATGGAATGATAAAAAATCTTTTTGATAGTACAAGTGATGATGAAACACTATCGGATAGAAATGATGAAATGGCTTAATTAGCTAGAAGGATTACTAAGTTTTATTTAAGGAATAAATTCTTTAGGAAGCCCAGTTAAAAAGGAAAGTGTGATCAGAAGGGAAATTTGATGAAGAACTGGAAAAAGAATGAGAACTCAAATGAAATAGTCTATTATGAATGTAGGAGAATTTTCATGTAAAGGATAACTATAAAAGATAAAGTATAAAAAAAGTATAAGGAAAATGATATAATGTTAAAAAAGAAAATGAAAGAAACATGTAGTGCTTCTGAGGAAAACTCAATTGATTCGGAATCATCACATGATTAAATAGAAAAAAATCCAATATGTGCTTCACAAAAACATATATTAGGAAACCCATGAGTCTCCTATACAAAATTCATATTATTCTGGAGATGAAAGTGATTTTGAAAATATGACTTGTGAATAATTGTTTGAATACTTCCAAATTCATTAAGATACAGGAAATGAATTAACATATAGATATAAAGCATTAAAGAAATAGAATGATCTTACATATACTGTTAAATATGAGAATACTATAGAAAAAGAAATAAATGATCAATTACATAAAGAGAACAATGAACATAAATTATTTAATGATTAATTGAAAAGTACCTATTAAAATTTACCAATGGGAAGAGTAATCTAACACAAATAATGGGTCGAAAATTAGATCATGTATACACTACTGGTATAGGATTCCAACATGGACAAAGGAACATAGATAAGACTCATTTTATTACAGTATATATAAAATATATTTTCATATCTAGAACTGAAAAATCTACTAGTTTTTTCTTTTTGAATTCATTCACTCCTCCTGATTTTTTAGAACCAAACAAAGTTTACTTTTGTAATACTTTACAAACATTGTATAGGAAACCCATGAAGTAAGTATGGGTTCCCAAATATTTTGTTACTAATATTACGAGACCCAAAACAAAAAATGTTCACAAATCATCTCTTTCTTAATTATTTTGTAGGAAAACTATTTGAAGAGCTCATGTATATGTATATGGTACCTAGACGATGGTTGTTCATGATGTAAGGACCTGACGTCAGTTTCCCAGATCATTGCCTTATTACATTACATTGGCATAATTACAATAAGGTATCATCCTGAAGGAATGAATAGTTTAGTAGATTTGGAAAAGTAGATACATACATAATTTCAACATTAAAACTTTAAATGAAATACAACATAAATGTTTTATTTGGAATATCCACAACTATAAGTTTACCCTTGGAGATCAATCATAATAAAATTCATCATGTTCTGAGAAAATGAAACATAAGAAAGGGGTGAGCATAAACACAAAGTAAGGTTAAGATATATAGTATAAGATATTGTAATAATAAACATTAGGAATGTCGAATAACTATAACACATGCCTTTAAAAATAAAACTGAATTCATTATGGAAGGAATACGAGCTGAATAAATAATACCATAATATAAGATAATCATAGGTATTGTACTAGTAAAATAACCTCATGAAATATGAATTTATTGTCTCATAGTAAGGTAAATTCATATTCATAACATTCTGAAATAATCTATCACAACCATGGGCAAGACATCTAAAAATAATTAAGGCTTCGGTAAAAACCATATCTAAAAATGGGCAAGGCCTCAACCATGTCCATACCTATTTGTCTCATCAGACCTACTGATACATCAAGGGGATATATTGGGCCCCACACATTACATAATAACTCTAATTAATTCCTCATAGTAATGGGTATAAAAATAAATAGCATATACATTTATATTGAATCTAACATATGAAATGTTAATAACTTTCCTCAGTCATTAAGCATTAAAACTAACCATTCGGAGTAATTTTGTGAATAGTTTTAAGATAGAACTTCCTCAATAAAAATAACCATTAACAATTAAATTAAATATGGTATACGATATCCTAAAATATTAATCCCAATACTACATTATAATCAACATGAGTGTTGAAATAGATCAAGATACTCTTATAAAATCATTGAGTAATTCTGGAGATAAACACTGTTTTATTTTGAAAAGAAGAGTTATTTTGGAAATGTCTTTCTATAAAACCATAACTAAAGTAAGATAGTATTTTCATAATTAAATGATTTATTTTATCAAGATAATGGTATCTAAAAACATGTTATATAGGTTCCTTGAAAATAGGTAAGAATATAAGAAATTCCCTTGAATTGGGATTGTATTTCGAAAATAATTTTTAACGTTCTTTTTAAAATGTGTAACTACCCATAAAATAAGTAATTATTATTGTTGGTGAACATATAAATGACATTAAAACAGAATTTATCAGGAGTTAATAATAATACATAAAAATTTCATTGAGGTAATTAGACAATAAAAGTAACCCAAATGAAAATGGTGGTTCGGGTGGAAAAACCTTACCTTAAGTCTGAATGTTCTTCTCTTGACTTTATGGTCCTGGAATATGAAATTAGAATCATTATTAACTTAATTCATAACCTAATAGTCATTTAATTAGTTTGTCATTATTATTTTATTTAATTTATGTCCTTATTGATAAGTTATAATGTTGAATTTTGTCGTTTTGGAGTGTTCATTTTCTGGATTTTCATAACTGGGTCACTTGTTTTTAAGTAATGGAGTTCATGTGGAATGGATGTAAATATCCAGAATTTAATTTTCAAATTATTTATGAACATAAATATATTTTAATGGTAATTTATATCATTTGGTTACATGGAATTAGGATGAATCATTAGATTAAATATCAATGACAATCGCTTAGATTATTTTACCGGTATTTTGATTATTAGGAACCAGTTTGGTCATATGTTTTAATATTATGTACATATACTAGTTCCCTAATAATAAATAGGTTATAATACATATATTATTTACTTTTTAACAGAAAAATGTTTTCATGACCACTATTGAAGGTAAAATTTGAGAATGAGACTTCGTCGTCCATGAATATTGTAAATTGGTACCTCACAGACGTTGATTTCATTTCTAAAATAAAAGAGAGAGTAAATATATTGATTATGTTTATTCCATTAACATGATATAATTCTATTATATAGATTATAATGGAGTTATCAAGGTCATTTTGATATAATAGGTGAGGATAGGATAACAATAGAAATGAAACATGAAATGAAATTGAAAGAAATAGAATGTGAATATACCTCTTGAATCCACCTCTTTGAGAATCTCTTTAAGGGATGGGATTTTCATCTTTTGTCCAGACCAAGAGATCATGGACATGGGGAGTGACTAGGTAAGGGTACTTGGGTCTAAAGTTTAGGAGATTCAAGGAATATATGAGTGAAGAGAATATAGGGTGAGAGGGGATATAGTGGATGGAGTATGGTTTTCCCATTATTTTACTCATTAATTTATTATTTTTCCAAAGGAAATCAATAACATTGATTTTTGTAACAAATAATAGTACTATGTTCAGGTGAGTTGGAATAATGTGTAATTAAATCAACCATGATTCCAGGAATAGTGAATTTAACTGATAATGTATATATATGCTAAATTACTGTATTTTATTTTTCATCAAAAATTTGAGTATTTGAGATAAACCACAAAAATACATCCTCCACATTTTTTGATGTGTATAATTAAAAAATAAACTCCATTTTTTGAAAATAATTTTCTACATATTACTAATTTAATTTTCAAAAAAATTTATAATTTATTCAGAAAATAAAAATTTTAAATCTATTTTTTATCACCATGAAAAATTAATCAGGATCTCGTTATCTTTTAAACTTAAGACAATAAAACAATAATATGATTTACTATTCATAAGGTTCATATTAGTCTTCATATTACTTTTCATAAGGATATGTTACTATTCACCAAAAATTTTGTTTGTCCTATCAAAGTCTAATAACATACTGAACTCAACCATGTATGTCAATTTTTCGAAATTCAAATAAAAAATGAGGAAATATTATGTTTACTATCAAGGTTACGAAAAATTGGTTTTTTGAAGAGACTTAGTGTTTCATTAATTCAATATTAAATTCGTGTGCTGAATCTTTGGGTGTTACACAAGACACATGATAGGTGATTACTCAGGCTTCAAGAATCTAATAAAGATCGATGGTGGACATGTCACTTTTAGTGACAATGCTAAAGGAAATATAATTTTCCTTTTCCATATTGGTAACTCTAACTCAGTTTTAATTTCTAAAGTAGGTTTTTATGGATTAAAATATAATCTCCATAGTATTTTACAGTTATGTGATGATAGTTTCAATGCTAAATTTGAAAATTTCTCATGAAATGTTTTCAATTATAAAAAAGAATTAGTATTTTCTACATTTAGAAATTAAAATATTTATGTTGTTAACTTAGATTCTTGAGTTTCCCAATAGGAATTCTTTGATTGAGTTTCATTAATAAAGAGTCTGGGATTCAGTATAGATGTCTAGGACACTGTAACACACACTCCCTTATAAGGATTACTAGAAAAGGCTTAGTCAATGATCTACTCAAACATGAGTTTCCAAATGGCAAAGTCTATAATCATTATCAAAAGGGAAAACCGCACAAAATATATTTCAAAATAAAGAAATAATTTTCAACTTCTCAACCTCTGGAGTTGGTTCACATAGTCTCTTTTGGACCTTCTAGAGTTTTAAGTCTTAATGGGAATCACAATTTCTATGTTCTAGTAGATGACTATACTAGATATAGAAGGACCTTTTTCCTATCTCAAATAAGTAAATCCTGTTATAATTTCACCCAGTATGCTAGAACAGTATAAAACCTAAGTGGTCTTAAAATTATAACACTAAGAAGTGACCATGGTAGTGACTTTTAAAGAAACAAATTTGAATCATTTTTCTCAAAAAATGGCTACAGTCATAACTTCTCTGTCCCTAGGACACCTCAACAAAATCATTTTATATAATTAAGAAATATAACCTTACAATAAATAGTAAGAACCATGCTTAATAAATATGACCTACCTATCTACATTTGGGCTGAAGATGTCAATACAACTTATTACATTATTAATAGAGTCTTAATTAGTCCAATTCGTAAGAAAAATACCTATGAGTTGGGGAAAAATATAAAACCCAAAGTTAATTAATTCAATTTTTTTGTTTCCATGTTTATATTCCCAATACTAAGGACAATATTTAAAAAAAATCATCCAAAAGCGATGAAGGAATTTTCCTAGGTAATTCAATCTCTAGTAAATCCTGTAGAGTCTTTAAAAAAAGAACCAAATGTGTGGAAGAATCTATATATGTCAAATTTGATGAAATATATCTACATGAACCTAAGACCTCATTATAAAACCTTGAGGATGATGTGTCAAATCTGGATATAAATGAAAAATATTTTGACCCTATATTCATGAAATTTGTAAACTCTTCTAGTTCTGGAATTTTTCTAGAGTCTAGTCAGGATGATCTTGAAACTGTTGAAGAAGATGAAATCACTAGCCCTTTATTTTCTTGATATTTTAGAACACTTAAGAATAATCCGTTAGATACTATAGTTGGAAACATAGATAAAAGAACTCAGACTAGATCTTCTCTAAGAAATCAGGTTGAACATCAAGCTTTCTTATCATAGCTTGAGCCTATAAACCAAAATGAGGCAATAAATGATGCATTTTGGGTGATAAATATTCACGAATAGTTAAATCAGTTTTAAATAAATAAATTATGTAAACTATTGGATATGCCTAAAGACACCATGACTATAGACATTGAATAGGTATTTAGGAATAATGTAGTTGAAGCTGGTAATATTGTAAGAAACAAAGCTAGATTGGTTGCATAAGGTTATAGTAATATAGAGGGGATATACTATGAGGAATTTTTTTCACCATTTTCTTTAATTGAATCCATTATAATCTTACTTGCATATTCAACACATCTATATTTCAAACTATATCAAATGGCTGTTAAGAGTGTATTCTTAAATGGGTATATAGTTGAGGATGTTTTTGTTGAACAACCCCCTGGTTTTACAAACCCTCATTTTCCAAATCATTTTTTTAAATTAAAAAAAATCTTTATATGGTTTAAAACAAGATCTAAGAGATTGGTATGATAGACTAATTAGTTTTCTTATTTCTAAAGGTTTTACAGAAGGTATTTCTGATCCAACTGTCTTTATAAGAATATTTTCTAATGATGTTTTAGTTGTTCAAATATATGTTGATGATATTATTTTTGGATGTTAAAAAAAATCCTTATGCATTGATTTTTCAAAGATGATGCAAAATGAATTTGAAATGAGTTTGATGGGTAAAATAAAATTATTTCTTGGATTTCAGATATTTCAAAATAAGGTATTATTTTGAATCAAAGTAAATATACTAAAGATCTTCTAAAATGTTTTGCTTTGGATAGTACTCAAAGTATAAAAACAACAATTAGTACCACCAGTAAGTTGGATCTTAGTGAGAATGGTAAATCAATTGAAAAAATCACTTATTGAAGAAATAATGGTAGTTTACTCTACATAATTTCTAGCATGCATGATATTATGTTTAGTGTGTGTACGTGTGCTCATTTTCTGTAAAATATTAAAGAGTCGCATCTTCTTAGTGTTAAAAGGATTTTGAATACCTCAAGAATAATACCAACTTAAGACCATTCTATCTTATAGTAAAATAATTTGACTTAGTTAGTTATTAAGATGATGATTTTCTGATGGAATGTTAAATAGAAAAACCACCTCTGCAACATGTCGCTATTTGGGAAATTCACTAGTATCATGTTCTATTAAAAAATAAAAATTCAATTTCATTATATACTACCGAAGCTAAATACATAGTTTTTTGCAGTTGTTGTGCTATGATTTTATGGATGAAACACACTTTTATAGATTATGGATATTAATTTAGACATGTCCCAATAAATTATGATAATAAAATTTATATTAACATCTCTAATAATCTTGTTTCTCATTCATGAACCAAACATATTTATGTAAGACATAAATTCTTGTGATATCCTTATCAAAAGGTTGATATTAATTTAGAATTCATTGGCACTGAACATCATCTTGCTGATATTTTCACTAAGCCTTTAAATTCTGAAAGGATAAGTTACATCATACATGAATTAGGAATGATCATCCTTGAGTGACCAGTTAACTATCTAAAAGTTTACTATCTCACATTTACTATCTCATATTTACTGTCTCTCAGTTTTTGTCTCTCAGATTGTTGTCTCATGTGTTTTGTCTCACCAGTTACAGTCACCCGGTTTAGTGTAACTCAGTTTATACTCACACCATTATGTTGAAACTATGACGGCCTACTCTGGTCTCACCATTTTGACTCAGACATCTTTTTGAAATCTATTTCATGTATCACTGTATTTATTGTTTTATTTCTTTTATACAATTTTTTTTTGTGTTTTGCGACGTTTTAACATAATAATAGTAAAAAATTGTTCTTTTACTTCTCTCTTCACTCCTACACTCTACTCTCAAAACCAATATCTTTTCTCTTAAAGTCCTCTTATTTCATGAACCCAAATTGAATACACTGGAAGAAGCATTTGTCTTCATCATCTCATAGAAAGTATTGGTATTCCAAGAAATAGAAAAAGGATTCAATTACCATGCCTGAGAAACCAATAAACACAGGTATTAAGAATCGAATAGTCATGCTAGAGAAAGAAATATGTGAGAAGTGTCTCATGTAAAGTAATTACCTTGTTCTAAAAGTCATGAAAGAATAGGTATGGTTATATTGGTTTACCAAAGACTAAAAACCTATCTATATAAAGTTAGTTTTTTAATTTTATCAGTATGTTCAATTCTCATTCAACTCTAAAGATGATTTTGTGGTTAGAAGATGGGTGATTGGAAATAGATGTACCTTCTCTTTGAGGTTTTGGGCTTACAGTTTAGGGATACCACATGATGGAATTTTTTAGAAATATCAAAGAGTACCGCCACCTCCAAGTTATTTGTTTATCATAGAAGAGGTTATATGTTTGTAGATAAAAAACAAGTAGAAACAAATTCAAATTGTTGCTGAACTATATGGAGAGACTAAGTTGTTATTTATGTTTATTCAACACCTAATAGGTCCATAGAAAAGAGACTTTGATACTCTAAAGTATCAATAATTTTTTATACATCATCTGAAGAATTTTCAGAAGATTAATCTATGTAATTACATTATCCTTAACATATTTTACTTGATCAAGACAACATCAATGTAAAATTATTTTTTCTATTCAGGGTTTTTCAATGTAATGCGACTAGACAATGGTGTGGTTGGTAAGAATGAATAATTGGTTAATGATTGTGATTTTTGTATATCTAAGAATATATACATATGAATAAATATTATTTGTAACTCATGGAAGAGATCATGAGTTGAAGATAATGATAGACTATGAGTGAATTTTAATCATGTTGAGAATCCTGCAAGACCAAATAATGTCACTGACCCTGGATTAGTGTCTGATGAGCTTGAAGAATACTGAGACGAAGGGATATATGTTGACTTACCTAAAGTATAAAAATATTTTGAAGAATCTCATGAACTTTCTCAAATAGTTCCCTATAGAGAGTATTCAATCTCTAAATGTGATGAAGATGCTAGTAAAGAAAGTGAATCTTCTGATAAGAGTAATGATGTACTTGAATAAAATTCTATTGTGGAAGAGAATGCTACTACTTAGAAATATAAACAAGAAAATTTCTAAATAGAATTGATTTTAACTTCTAAATAATGAATAGAGAAATATTTTCAATTAACTATAGGTATAAATGAATCTGATTGAGCATAGGGTGTGGAAACTGGTCAAGATATTGAGTCTCTTATTATTACAAGATATGTATCTGTTTATGGGGAGAAAAACCCCATCTTAGAATGTATTCAAGTACCAAACCCTATGGATTTAAGTAATATAGATACCAGTTATTGGTTTCCAACGTATTTGGATATTAATGAGTCTCATGGAACATCAGTTCAGAGATTGGATCTTTCAACTGTGTTTCATCTCAAACCATTCTCTATTATAGAAGTTGTGTCTTCTAAGGAACCAGAACTTGTTTCAGTTCCTGCTCTTGAACCTGATCAATAAAATCCTAGTTATGTAAGTCATCATGATTTGAAATAGTTTGGATAAAAATTTTTTTCTGGTTTTGAGAACCTCATGAAGTCGCAACCCTCCCTTGTGACCAATATTAGGGAAAGGGATCACTACAAGAAAAAAAGGTTTTTTGAGATCCCTTACACCAGCAACCGCCAATGGCGGTCGCACGGATTATCAAAAAAACATCACCCCCAACCCCCACAATCACACCTGATCCTAAAACCTACTCCCCCCCCCCCCCCCGTGTAGCCGCCAGTCCCCTCCCTCGCTGCACCACCGCTGTCACTCGCCCCAACCCTCGCTGCATTGGTGATGCTACACTGCCGACGCTGCACCGCCTCTACCTCCGGCTCCCCACCAACGTCATCACTCATACCCTCTCTCACCACACTACTTATCCCCTCCCTTGCTGTACTTCTAGCACCTCACCACCTCCTCCTCCATCTCCCTACCACCATCGTCACCTATCCCCTCCCTCGCCGCACCACCTCCGACTTCAGGTCCCCTCGATTGCCCCTCCTCTACCTCGTAGCACCACCTATGGATCCCCTCTCTTTCCAATTTATATTCCTATGAGGTATGCCCTAATTTCCATTTTTGGGTTTTAATTTTGTGAAATTTACATCTCAAATTTGGAATGTATGAAGATTATTTGAAAATTGTGAGTGAATAAAAAGTGTGTAAATGGATGTTCATGTGTATACGGGCTTGTGTGCATGAAGAATTATGAATGAATGTGTATTGGAAGTGTGTTTATGAGAATAATTAACACTTTAATTGAGGTTGGAAGTTACATACAATGTAGATTCCATGTATATGTTGACTGGATTGATATTAAGTGCCACGAACCATCCTCGGGGCCCATGTCGTGACTACCCCAAGCCCGCCTTCCATAGGCCAGGGGCTGGCGACTAGCACCAAAGGCGTAAATCCCGATAACTGGGAACTCATTGCCTTTATAAAACATAAACACATCCAAACAGAGTACAAGCAGAAGTAATACACTAAGTACAAAAGAAAGTGCTGAAAAGTAAATAGGACAGAATACAAACCCAACTGAAAGGTACTTTTACAACTGAATGAAAGTGCAATAGAAAAGACAAACAGATAGAAGATAGAAGCAGCTCCTGGGTCATCCACCTCGGATCCTACCTGAATGGTAGGTACAGATAGCCTCCTCAATGACCTCACCCTCCAACCTCCTCTGAGTACCATAACGTCATGAAGTCCACCTATGGGTACTGACTCATCGTAAGTTCCACCTCCGGGAACCGTCCAGTCCTCGTACACTAAGTCTCTATCAGCGTTATATGTCATCTGCATCCAACACAATGAGGTGCAGGTATAGCCCATGCAGGGGTGAGTATAACGATACTCAGTAGGGACCCCGAGACCATCAAGGTCTCAATAAATCCAACAAGGATAACCACAAATACGGATCTCAACAGATAACCCTTACTTAGATATAAGCCCATACTCATACCTAAGTTATCAAGTAACCCATCTCAATCATGAGGAAACACAAAGGTTATGAAATCAACAGATAACCACTAATTAGGTATATACACATACATATACTTAAGTTATCAAGTGACCCATCTCAATCATGAAGAAACACAAAGGTTATGAAATCAACAGATAACCACTACTTAGGTATATTGACATACATATACCTAAGTTATCAAGTGACCCATCTCATTCATAAAGTAAACATAAAGTTCATTGACTCAGCTCAAACCAGGATTTTCATTATCGAAACCACAACTATGGGAGAAACTCCTCCTATATCGAGTACAGTGGCCATGTCACGACTTCGAGGCGTTACTCACAAACCTTAGACTACTGAGGTACTCCTCCTGTCGAGTACTGCGGGTCTACTACCAACTACCAGGCGCTCCGTCCACTGAGGGTCTAGCACCGAATACTGGGCACTCTCCCTATTAGCCTACAGAGGTACTCCTCCTGTCGAGTACCATGGGTCTACGGCCAACTACTGGGCACTCCGTCTGCCATGGGTCAGCCGCCGAATACCGGGCGCTCCGTACACTGGGCTAACCGAATCACTACGAGTCGAATCGTTCAGTAGTCATCAGGTCTATAGCTACTCGGTCTCCGCACTCTGTTCGCTCATCTCTGGGAGGGTCCGCTCCACGATCTACTGGTCATTACTTCCAAGTCTCACAATTCCTACAAAGAAGTATCACAAAGTACCGCCTCGTCATAAGGGTCTCAACTCAATGGGCGACGCGTCAATCGGACGCCCGGTCTGTGAGTTTTTAGTATTTCTGTTCGATGGGACCGGTTGGATTCGTGTACGAACCAACCCGAACGTATCTCAACAGTACCCCAAACTCTCATGGGTATACTCAAAGGAACCTTTTCTCAACGAGATTACCAATTCTGTTGATGGTTCATCAAACGGACGTACAGTCTCAGAGTTATTGGCTTTTCCGTTCCAGGGGCCCGGTGGGATTTCGGGTACAATCCAACCCGGTCACATTCCAACTACATCCAAATATCAAGTGAAGTATTCCAAAATAACCTTCTCATCAAGAGGAATCCAACAAAGTCGACGACACATCAATCTGACGTTCGGAGCTCAAGTTAAAAACATTTCCGCTCTGAGGACCTGGTTGGTTTTGAGTTCGAACCAACCCCACCATATACATACAAGGCCAAAACCTTGAGTGTAATATACCAAAATTATTGTCTCAATCCAATGAATCCTACGCAACTGACAGTGCGTCGATCGGATGTCGACAACTCATGTTATGGGCGTTTAAGTGAATATGGTCAAAAAATAGTGGGTCTGGGCCCGGTCCAACCTGGCCCAACACCCCCTAGGTCAGCCCGAACTGGGTCGACCCGACCCGGGTCTGGGTCCGGCCTAGTTGGGCATGGCCCGGCCGACATGGTCTGGTCCACGTGACCCACGCGGTTGGTCGTGTGGTTGGGAGACCAGCGGGGAGGTGGCGGCGCCCAGAAAGGCCCGCCCTAGCCGCAGGTCCGGGGTGTTACCCCCCCCCCCCCCCCCAGTTTCTTTGAAATGACCAGCCATAATGGTCGGCCCATGAGTAACCGCGGGACCCCCTCCGGTCCAGCCTCAATGTGGCGCTGGCGGCCGGCACAGCCGGCCGCCCCTTTGAGTTCTGTCGTGACGTTAGGTCACGGCCCCTTGTAGCTCTGGCGCGGTGTGACGACGCCGCGCCCCTCCACCGCGGCTCGGCAAGGCCGCGGTCTGGCTCTGCTCCATGCGGCATGACAGTTTCGTGCCATTGAGGTGACCCGACAATCAAGAGTTGACGATCCACCCGTGATCGGCCAGACACCGACCGGTTCTTCGTAGTCCGCCTCTATCGTCCATAATCAACAAACGAATGGGGAAGGGTCAGATCATGTTCGTGCAGTCCGATCCCTTCCTCATCAAGATGGTATCAAGCGACCCAACGGAACTCGATAATTAAATAATGTTGTTGAACGGTATTTAAACTTGATCATAACAACCCCTTCCTCAAGGTTCGATGTTCGAGGATGATATCGCGAGAGGGTGGATGTCTGCTCGTTGACGTTGTCGCAAGGGAGGAGATAAAGGTGCCGATGATTGTTGAAGCTCGTTGCTTCCACAAGCATTCGATTCTAGCTCGAGTGCCATTCATTGGAGATCCAGTGGAAGAAGAACTATTATTTTTCAAGATAACATCAGAGTTGTTCTTCGTTGGTGAGGGATGCAGCTCTCCTCCCAAAATATCCAAAGGTTCCACCACCAAAGAAATTCCAATCCCGCTAATATAAAATTAAGACTCTCCCATATAATAACCTTTCCAAGAAAATCAAAACAAATCAAACGATTTTTTTTCACCAAACATTAATTAAAGAAGTAATAAATTAATTGTTTTGGCATTTCTAAAGAGAGGGAGGGGGAGAGGCTCCACATAATTAATGGGAGGTGTTTTCAAAATATTAAATGCAAGGGAAGATTAAAGAAGTTAAGGGGAGTTATTAGGAGGTGAGGACTTAGGAGTTAGTGTGGGCCCCACCACACTAAACCCTCCAATGGTAGGTTAGGGGGGTGTGGGCCCCACCTATAACTCCCCATTTGTATGATAAAAACAACCTTCCTTAGATAAAATTTGTACACAAAAAAGTTTATTTATTTTAATCTAAATCCCCGATATTAAACCTCAACCCGCTCAAAATGCAACTATGGTAAAGGTCCGCCTAAGCAATTACCGGCACTGCGAGTTCATTGGTGCCCTCGGATTTCAATTCCGAGAATCGGTTCAAAAGATATAAAAACACACTCATTATTTTACTGAACGTACCCGAGCTAATATTCAGAAATTGATTTTGGGCACACCGGACCTCAGAATTAGGTGCTGTCAGAAACTGCGGACTCGTCAAAATTTCAAAGAAATTAAGAAAAAAATTTCCTTGAAATTTCTGGGTCTTTACATTACTACCACCTTAGGGATTTACCTCCCCATAAATTTTACAAGACAAACTAGGGAAACTAATGGAGGTACCAAGCATGCATCTGAGCCTCCAGCTCCCATGTGCTCTCCAAGAGGTTCATGTGCTGTCAGCGAGAGCGCACAAGAGGAATCGACTGTCCTGATAGGACACACTCCTATTGATCTTCAACCTCTACTAGAACCTCGTGAAAGTAGACACATCAATGATTTCCAGCTCTCCATGGTCGATGATGACAGATAGGTCGTGGACACATCTCCTCAGCTGAGATATGTGGATAACATCATGCACCTGGTGCATCTGAGGTGGAAAGGCCAGATGTACCTCAGAGATAACTTGCCGCCTCCGCCACAACTATGTAGACTTCATCGAGGTGAGACCCATATAAAGACGTGGTCGTCACCCTTAAACTCCAGTGGTCTCATCTCCTATTAGCATAGGACTTCTGTCCGCTCTGTGCAGTCTTCATCCACTCCTGGATGATCTGCACCTTCTCTGTCATAGCCTGAACCATCTCTGGTTTTACACACGCAGAATCCATCACTATCCTCAAAGGATATTTACAACGTGGCCAGCTTCTGTATCGCCACTCCTAACAGCTGAAATCCTGGTCTCCTACTAAGAGAATTTGTTGCAACGTTCCCCTCCCTAGGAGTATAATCAATCTCAAAGTCTTAGCCCTGGAGGAATTCAAGCCATCACCATTGTCCTAGGTTCATGTCCTTCTAAGAGTAGATTCACCTGAGACTATTGATTTGGATAGAACCGTAAACTGTTCTCTCAACAAACAATGGGTGAGACTTGCCAATTATAAGAACTCGTCTCCACCCTTCTTCGTCTACGTTCTACTAAAGAGCTGATGAGATTTCTCCTTTGCCAAAAAGAGAAATCTGGTCTCATCCCCTAGATGAACCACATTATTTACCTAATACATTCAATCCTGAAATGAATGATACAATTCATGTCTTGAATGACATCATAAGGCCTCGACGATACTACTAAGAGATCCAACCATCACTCTCGCCTCCAAGGGTTGAGTCACACTGTCTGCATCAGTGCGTTATTGCTGGGTCTCCTGCAGTAGGAATCTCAAAAGTGAGGTTCAAGTCAATAGATTTAACCGAAACCTCTTTGTATCAACTATAAAAAAATACAGGAAACTAAACGTCACAGAGAAAGGTGTCTTTTATTAGTTCTTCTCAAATTACAAAGATACGTACAACCACAAAAAAAAAGGAATCTATAATCACCAATAACAAAGGCCTCTGTGCCTGGAACTAGTCCCGCTCTTGTCCACCTACTTCCGAAGCTCCATAGCCATATGCTTTAGCTACCTGAAGGTGAGCTCTCCCATATCCACCCATTCCCTATGCTCGGGGTGGACCTCCTGGTGGTGGTGGAAACTCCTTGAAGCGTCATACACCACCGCCTATACGGCCAGCTCCTCTGCTCTTTTCTGGTAGGTTCCTCTATTGCATGCTGCTCATTTGCTGGATAGGTCGGGCAGTCTTGAGCCAAGTTACCCTGCTTTCTGCATGCATAGCACTTCCTTCTCCTCGTATGGCTGGATCTATTTCGTTTTCCTCGCACAACCAAACCTAAAACCCGAGGTGGCCCACCTGTTGGCCCGGTTCTCCTGGACCTATGCATCATTCTTCTTCTTCCTAGAGATGACTCAGCTACTGAAGGATAAACATGCGGCAAGGGCAGCAGCTCCTGTGCATGATCAGAGTGTAGAGTCGCTGGTATAAACTCGACCCTGAAAAAAGTCTCGAAATCTCTCCAGGTGAAGGCCATCTCGTCGCAAAACTAGAACATGTGGCTCCACCACCTTTTAGCTGCTCCCTGGAAGAGGCTTACAGCTAGGTACACCATCAATTCTATGGGTGTCCCAGCTATGTGGAATGCTCATGCTACAAACTCCAGCCAGTGCCCAGCCATCTGAAAATATGACTCGCCTCGAAACGTCAGAGGCCTCTGATGCTGGAACTCATGCATCGCACTCAAGCGGTATTCACTCTCTACTGGTGTTTGATCTAGAAGAGGGCCATGTACTAAGTCCTCATTGCTCAACGGATTGTCAGCACGTACAACTGTTGGGGCTCTAGGTGATCGTCCACAGGGAGGCATCCTGAAAGAACAGATGCGACACGGTCAAAAGACTATACCTGGTGAGCTGACCTAGTATGAGCTGATTTAAAAGAAACTTTTGAAAACACATAGGCAATCTGTGTTTTCATGCACTGATCCAGAAATCAGAGGTTCAGGTCCTGGTGTATGGATACATCGGCCACCCACACCAACACCGGACTCCCTGAACTATAAACCATACCCAGTACCATTAACATTATTGCTTCACAGAAAGAAAAATATCAGAGTCCTAAGTTTTGTGGTAGAACCAACTCCTCTGATACCAATATTTCATGACCTGTCCTCAGGGCCCGTGCCATGACTACCCCATGCCCGCCTTCCATAGTCCAAGGGTTAGCGATTAGCACCAAAGAAGTAAATCCCGATAACTGGGAAGGCATTGCCTTTATAAAACATAAACATATCCAAACAGAGTACAAGAGGAAGTAATACACTAAGTAAAAAAAGAAGGTGCTGAAAAGTAAATGGGCCAGAATACAAATCCAACTAAAAAGTACAGCTACAACTAAATAAAAGTACAATAGAAAAGACAAACAGCTGGAAGATAGAAGAAGCTCATGGGTCGTCCACCTCGGATCCTACTTGAAGTCTATGTACTGATAGCCTCCTCAATTCTATCACCCACCAACCTCCTCCGAGTATCGTCACATAATGATTTCCACCTTTGGGTACAGACTCATCATAAGTTCCACCTTCGGGCATCGTCCAGTCCTCGTACACTCGGCCTCTGTCAGCACTGTCTGTCGTTTACATCCAACACAACGAGGTGCGGGCATAGCCCGTGCAGGTGTGAGTATAACGATACTCAATAGGGACCTCAATACCCTCAAGGTATCACTAAATCCAACAACGATAACCACAAATAAGGAACTCAACATATAACTTTACTTAGGTATAAGCCCATACTTATACCTAAGTTATCAAGTAACCCGTTTCAATCACGAGGAAACACAAAGGTTATGAAATCAACAGATAACCAATACATAGGTCTATGCCCCTACATATACCTAAGTTATCAAGTGACCCATCTCAATCATGTGGAAACACAAAGTGTATGAAATCAACAGATAACCACTACTTAGGTATATGCCCATACATATACCAAAGTTGTCAAGTGACCCATCTCAATCATGAGGTAAACACAAAGGTCATTGACTCAGCTCAAACCAGGATTTTCATTATTGAAACCACAACAGCTGGAGACACTCCTCCTCTGTCGAGTACAGTGGCCCTGTCACGACTCCGAGGCGCTACTCACTAACCTTATACTGCTGAGTTACTCCTCCTGTCGAGTACTGCGGGTCAGCTGCCAACTACCAGGCGCTCCGTCCGCTGAGGGTCTACCGCCGAATACCGGGCACTCTCCCTAATAGCATACATAGGTACTCCTCATATAAATTACCGCAGGTCTACTACCAACTACTAGGCGCTCCGTCCACCGTGGGATTCACACCGAATACCGGGCGCTCCGTCCACTGGGCTAACCGAATCACTACGAGTCGAATCGGTCACACAGTCATCAGGTCTACAGTTACGCGGTCTCCACACTCTATATGCTCATCTCTGGGAGGGTCCACTCCATGATCTACTAGTCATTACTTCCATGTATCACAAGTCCCACGAAGAAGTATCACAAAGGACCTCCTCTTCATAGGGGTCTCAACTCAATAGACGTCGCGTTAATCGGACACCCGGTCTGTGAGTTATTAGCATTTTTGTTCCAGGGGCCAGGTTGGATTCGTGTACGAACCAACCCGACTGTATCTCACCAGTACCCCGAACTCTAATGGGTATACTCAAAAGAACTTCTTCTCAACGAGATTACCAATGCCACTAACGGTTCGTCAAACGGACATCCGGTCTGAGAGTTATTGGCTTTTCCGTTCCAGGGGCCCGGTTGGATTTTGTGTACAATACAACCCGGTCACACTCCAACTGCGTCCAACTCTCAAGTGAAGTATGCCTAAAAAACTGTCTCATAAATAGGAATCCAATAAAGTTGACGACACGTCAATCGGACGCCCAGAGCTCAAGTTATAAGCGTTTCTGCTCTGAGGGCCCAGTTGGTTTCGAGTTCGAACCAACCTGAACATATCCATACTACGCCGAAACCTTGAGTGTAAAAATCTGAAACTACCGTCTCAGTCCAAGGAATCCTATGCAACTGACGGTGCATCGATCAGAGGTCCACAACTCAAGTTATGGGTGTTTAAGTGAAGATGGTCCGAAAATAGGGGGTCTGGGCCCGGTCTGACCCGACCCCACCGCCACGGCCCGCCCCAGAAGTGGCCCCTTGTAGTTCCGGCATGGCGCGACGGTGCCACGCCCCTCCACCATGGCTCTTCAAGGTCACGGTCCGGCTCTACTTCGTGCGACACGATGGTGTCGTGCCTTTGCGGTGACCTGACAATCAAGCGTTGACGATCCACCCGTGATAGGCCTGACGTCGGCCGGTTCTTCGTAGTCTGCCTCCATCGTCCAGAATCAATAAACTAATGGGGATGGTTCAGACCATGTTCATGTGGTCTGATCCCTTCCTCATCAAGATGGTATCAAGTGGCCCAACGGAACTCAAGAATTAAAGAACGTTGTTGAACGGTGTTGAAACTTGAACATAATAAACCCTACCTCAAGGTTTTCCGTTCAACGACGATATCGTGAGAGGGTGGATGTCGACTCATTGACGTCATCGCAAGGGAGGAGATAAAGGTTATGACGATCGTTGGCACTCTTTGCTTCTACAAGCCTTTAATTCCAGATCGAGGGTCGTTCGTTGGAGATCCTGCAGAAGAAGAACTGTTCTTTGTGAAGAGAACGTCGGAGTTGTTCTTCATTGGTGAGGGACGAAGCTCTCCTCCCAAAATCACCAATGGTTCCACCATCAATTAAATGACAATCCCCCCAGTATAAAATTAAGAATCTCCCATATAACAACCTTTCCAAGAAAATCAAAACAATTCAAATGAATTGATGACACCACACATGAATTAATGAAGTAATAAATTAATTGTGTTGGCATTCCTAAGGATATGGAGGTGGAGAGGCTCCACATAATTAATGGGAGGTGTTGTCAAAATGTTAATTTCAAGGGATGATTAAATAAGTTAAGGGGAGTTATGGGGAGGTGAGGAGTTAGGGGTTCGTGTGGGCCCCACCACACTAAACCCTCACATGGGAGGTTAGGTGGGTGTATGCCCCACCTATATCTCCCCATCTGTAGGATAAAAACCACCTTCCTTAGAAAAAATTTGTACACAACAAATTTTATTTATTTTAATCTAAATCCCCAATATTAATCCTCAGCCCGCTCAAAACGCAACTATGGAAAAGGTCCCCCTAAGCAATTACCGGTGTTGCAAGTTCATCGATGCCCTCAGATTTCAATTTTGAGCACCGGTTCAAAAGATAGAAAAACACGCTCGTTCATTTACTGAATGTACCTGAGCTAATCTTCGGAAATTGATTCTGGGCACACCGGGCCTCGGAATCAGGTGACGTCCGAAACTATGGAATCATAAAATTACAAAGAAATTAAGAAAATTTATTTATTGAAATTTCCGGGTCTTTTCATTAAGTTGTGTTTTTATTTGATTCATACCAATCTTGAGTTTATCACATGTCTCTGTGTGGGTGTATCCCCTAAGAAAATGATTGGAGTTTGACCTCATGTGTGTGATTGCATAGCCCATGGGACCCATGTTTTTTTTGATCACATGTTTGTGTTTCGATACTATATGTTATTATTAATATTATATATTTTTCCTCTATGTGATATTCCTTGTTTCAACATGACATAATTTGTATATTTTATATTGTGTTTTTCTATGCATGGTACCAATGTTACTGGTGTAATTATCATGGCTAAGTATCCCTTAAGGGAGAGTGTGATAATATGATGTATGTTCCATGAATATTGGAGTGAGATAGATGATGGGGTATATTGTATTTTCTTTCCTCACATAGGGCCATGGTAGACTTATGTGATCTGAACCTTGAGGTGACAATGGGGCACGATGGTATTCAAGGGCTTGACTTGAGACATAGTTTTGGGATTCAAAGGCCCAAGTGATTATACAAATGTGTTGGCCTTATTGATGAATTTAGAGAGAGAGAGATGGGGCTTGATGTCCACATATGGTTTGACTTAATACTCTTACCTTTTTTAGATTTTGGAAGACATGATGTGGCATTGTGGTTGACTAAGTTCATGAATTTTGTTATAACTACATTTCCATCATGGAGCTAATGTTTTTTTTCTAACAAACACTCCAAACATAGTTGTGTGTTTTATTTTATGCACATTTATTTACTATCAAAACATAAACTCTTATACCAAGTAACATGTGTTAAGGAAAAATTGTTTGTTTCATACTACTTTCATATTCCCACCATGCATGGGAATCTCGATGCATGTGAAAAACATCAAAGCCTGGGATACTAGATATGGAAAGGCCCTGATGATAGTGGCTAGTATATGGAGAATGGTGTTTAGAGGTAGAATTGGGATGGAATTTAGAGTGATGTATCAATAGTTTTTCACATTCTTGTTATTTTTCTCACTTTTATTCACCTAACACTTTGGGGGTATTGGGGTTTTTACTATATGACTTGAGATACCAACCATGGATTATTATTATCATTGTTTATTGACACTATAATGTTATTTTTTATTCTATTCATTATTGATAACTATAGTATATTTTCTTCATTGATGAAATTCATACCCTTACTGCTAGTAACAAACATATTTCTTAAAAGGATACCTACATAAGGCCATGAAAAACACAGTCTTGGATCCTATAATTAATCATGGGGAATCATATTCATTGTCCCAAATATTGCCTATTGATAACATAAGTCAAGATAGATTGGTATTTTTTTGTTCTTAAATTGTATATATTTGATGATAACCTTGATATGGATTAATTAGTTTTCTATAAATTAGAGATTGATTTCTATCTTTTATAGTTAGTCATTACTGCCTCAGATGGCTCAAAGGTAGGGTGAATCCAAAGTGGCAGTGAGACATTATTTGTACGAAGATACAGTTTCTCTGAGTTTGAGAAGACTATTTTTCACTAATTGATTTTGGGAACATTCATCAAAAATTATATTTATTGATTTATTGGTAGGCATTAACTTAGCCGCCAAGGTTGATAGTTCAATATTGGTATTTGATCAATTTTTTCATGTAGCACATACGCTTGCAGGTTATTATGTTGTTTTTCATTTTTTTTATTTAGAATTGGAATTTTTATAGTTATAGTTTCTTTATATGTTTTGATTATAGTGTATCAAAATTTATACATTATGATATTGGTAGACCATAAATTCCATATTCTTCATGTTGGTTTTCTATTTTTTTAGTATACCCAATATATAATATATTTTGATTCTTAACTGATTGACTTCCCCACCCATACAATCAAATGAGTTAAGTAAATTCATTGTATATGACCCAAGATCTATCCAACACCATATTATGAAGAACAATATATTGAAGGGATTCAATGATCAGGTTTATAAGAGAAGAATATAATAAGTGTGGGTAACTTTATGGAAACACATTTGAGAACAAAAACCTAAAATTCATATCACAATAATGACAAGCTTGTTGAGGATGACCCAATCTGTTACCTTAGCAAAACAATTAACCAATTATTGTTCAAAATTAAACAGTTATGAAGAAATATTAGTATACCCGATTTTTGAATAATGAGATACCACAACTATAATATTCCATTATTGAAAAAATTTTACTCTATGGAATTATAGACCAAATGAATTATCAATATATTTTCTTCATTATAAATATTTTCATATAATATTTCAAGAGTTATGAAATATTTCATTTCCATTTAAAATAATAATAACCAAAATATGATTAGGGACTCCTGAATATAGAATCATCATTAGATTTACCATACCAACATGGTGCCGATGACATGGGATTTCACTTCCATTCTTTTATCTATTCTCTTGTTTATCATTTAGATATATCAATTGTTTATTTTATTAATGGTCCACATTCAATTGTTCTGTTTTTATTTTAAATATATTTTATATGAAAAATTCATGTAATATGAATCCTTGTGTAATTGTTTGTTATTCAGATATTATTATGGATAAGAGTTGGATTGATCTTCCAAATAGAACATCTAGAAAATATTTCAAGGGAATTATGTGTTCTATTGAGTTCACTGGAGGATTTCAAAGTTACTATATTAGTTTTCCATGTAGAAAATGTGAAAACTAATATCAATTCACACAAGTTACCATGAGGGAGTACCTATTCTTGAACGGTTTTTTGAAAAATTATAAGAGCTGGACTCATTATGGGGAAGAATATATTCATTTTCAAAATAAAGATAAAATTAAGATGGATTTTGATGCGTGGATGAATGATACAATGCATGAAATTATTTCTAAAATGGTACGTGGTTTGGCCTTAAAGGCATTGACATCCAGAATGTTAGGATCGGTGAGGTAAATATGTGCTCCAGTGAAGATTGTGATTCGAGGAGTTTTTAGAAACTACTTAATGATGAAAAAATGTAATTATATCCAGGAAGTACTGCTAACAATAAATTTTCATTTATCAGGGATTTTTTGCATTTTAAGACTTTGAATCAGTGGTCAGACACATCGTTCGACATGTTGTCGGTGTTATTGAAAAAGGTTCTTCATATTGACGCTAAGAATACATAGTAATATTAATATGCTCATAAGTTGACCGAGAACATAATTTTTATATATGAGACCATAGATGTATGTGCAAAAAACTGTATGATGTCTATAAAATAAACTGACCATTTGGATATTTTTACAGTCTATGGAGCTTCAAGGTGGAAAGATAATTGGGGAAATAAGACACATCAAAGGCATACTGAGAAATAGGGAAAACCAATTTTCGTAAAGAAAATGTGTTGCTTTCCTCTAGATCTGTGGTTAAAAAGATTTTTATGTCATTAAAAGTTTCTAATCTAATGAGATGGAATGCAGAATGAAAATAAGAATGTGATGTGTTAACCCACCTAGCATACTCTCGTGCATGGAAGGATTTCGATAAGATACACCTTGAATTTACTAAAAATGTCTGCAATGTATGACTGGGTTGGAAGTAGATGTTTTCAATCCATTCAAGTCTATGGTTGGTGAAACTCATAGCACATGGCTCGTGGTGTTGGTTCCATATAATCATCCTCCATGTCTTTGTATGAAGCAACAATTTATATTAATTTCCACTCTTATTGATAGACCAAGATGTTTGGGGGATAAGATTGTTTCTTACCTTCATTAGTTTATTGATGTGTTGAATGAATTTTGGGGTGATTGTGTAATGAATTATGAGTGTGAAATGAATGAAATGTTGAAACTGTAGGCTTCTTTGTTTTGGACAATCAATGACTTCTCAGATTCTTCAAATTTATCAGGTTGGAGTACGAAAGGGGAATTTTCTTTCACTTGTCTCAATTAAAAGTAAAAAATCTATATCTCTTAAACATTCCAATAAATAGGCATACGTGGGTCACATACATTTTCTCCCCCCTTAGCATAGGTTCATAAAGGACAGAGTGACATTTGATGGTTTTAGAGAGTTCTGCCCAGTACCGAAGATCATGACAGGAGTCAAAATGTTATTGCAGATTGAGTATGAAAACAACCACATTGAATATGAATTTCAGGATTTTGTGGCTCATCCATTACCTAATATTTGTGGTGAGGTTATATACCGCAGTCACAATTGAAAAAATAAATGTATTTTTTTTACAATATTCCCTATTGGAAAACAAATATTCTAAGACATAATTTGGATTTCATGCACATTTAAAAAATATTTGTGATAATATATTGTATACCATTTTAGGTTTCAGTGGAAAATCAAAGGACCATGTTAATGCACATCATGATATGGAAGAAATGGGTTTAAGGAAATAATTGCATTTACATTTAGCTGAGAGAAAAAAGTAATATTTGTCTTATACATAGTATACAATGACTACAAAGAAGAAGGAGACATTTCTTTCTATTTTGATGATTATCAATGTACCTGATGGTTACTCTTCTAAAATTTCAATGTGTGTGAATCTGTTGAGTAGGACATTGCAGGGGTTGAAAAACATACTACTTAAACAGTTGATTCCAATCACAATTTGGTATTGTTTATCCCCCAATTTTTGTTCAATCGTTGATTGAGTTGGTAATATTTTAGACATCCTTGTTTATGAAATCAACAAATGAGTGATTTAAAAAGATTATAGGAATAAATTGTACTTATGAATTGTCACATTGTGAAACTATTTTTTCAATCATTTTTTGATGTTACTGTTCACTTTACTGTGCACCTAACTGATGAAGTAATAGCTGCTTGTCCAGTACAATTCAGGTTAATGTATCCTATTGAGCTGTATATTAATACATTGAAACAATTTGTATGCAACAGAGCTCGTACAGAGGCATCAATAGCCAATGGTTATTTTATGATTGAGTGTACAGATTTTTTTTGCAGAATATCTTATGGATTTGGAAAAACAATTAGATAATCCATCTCATATTCCTGATGGTCCAGTTAGTGAAGGAACAATATTTGATATGGAAACATTAAGTGTATACAAGCGCATCTATATATCTTATTGAATACTCTATCATTTTCAGCATTAATTTAGTAAGTGTCTTATCACTTTATTCTTTTAGCTTTTACATTTTTTATAATTCGATCATTTAAGACATTGTGTTATCATTTTCTGGAAGCACATTAATGAGCTAAAAAAGATATTTCTTATGCGGCTGCGTATCAAATTAAACAATATCATTATGTGTCATTTCATGATTGGTTCAAGGATTTTGTACATATAAATTGATATTCATTATGAGTGATGTATTATACTAATTTATTTATATAGAAATAATTATTTAATTCTGTGAATTATGTAGGTTCATAACCTGAAAGAATTAAGTGACCCCGCTATCACTAAAGAATTTATTCAACCAGCCGAGGGTCCATCTATAAAATCTTTTCCTTGTAAAGACATATATGATAATAGAAATTGATTCTTCTTTAAATATGATGAAAATTAAAAAGAAACAAAAATAGTGGCATCAGTTATCCATTCATTGATTCTGGTTATTACTATGGCCAATTGAAAGACATCATTGATGTTGTATACCCACATGTGTTGAAGTACATATTGTTAAAGTGTAATTGGGTTGATCATGTGGGTGGAAGTAAAGTCGATCAATATCAATTTACAAAGATGGTTTTTAATTACATGTTATAAAAAAATGAAACAAGTTGATAATGAACCATTCATTTTGAAATCAGAAGCAGAATAAGTATTCTTCATTAATTTTCCTTTGAATCCTAGTCGGAATTTGTTTTTGAAAATGTCCCGGTGAGAAGTGTCTTTATTTTAAAGAGATGAACCTGAGACTGTTCACTTTGTTGCCTAAAAGCTTGATCAAAATACCATATTTTAACATGGAGAAGATATTTATTGGGTTAGAGTGGCCATGGAAGGAGAAACGGTCGAATTTCATGTTTAATTAAAGGTGTAATTGTTTCCCTCTCTTCAGTTTAAATCCATTTTTTAAAATTGACTAAAACAACCCAAAACCTAATTTTTTACATAAGAATTTTTATTTATTACCAGTCAGAATCAACCCCCTCCACCCTAGACCCCCCCTTCCCACCCCCACCCCCTATCCCTAGACAGCCCTCACTCCCTACCCCCCTCCCCCCCTAGACAGACCTCTCCGACCTGCACAACCCCTCTTGCGAACTAAGGTGAGATGTTGATTATTTATTCTATTTTTGTGGAATTATCCTTTCAATATCATAAGACTATTTTTTGATTGGTACATACAAACACTCTTCATAGTAATGACCAAATTTGTTACAGTAATATTAGAAGTTTCCAAAATAATTAAATCTATTTTTTGCAAGACAATTCTACATTTTTTGTGTTGATTGTAGTTATCCAATGGGTTTTTTCAAATCCTATTATTTTGATCTAAACTGAATATATATTCAATTTATTCCATAGTAGGCTGAAGTTCTAATAAAAAAATATACCATTGAAAATATGCAATTAATCGATAATAGGTGTGTAAAAATATACAACAATAGCACCTTGTGGCATGGCTCACTTCTTTGCAGTGTGGCAGATTTTGAAAATATAATATAATTTAACATGCATGATTATTTTCCAGGACACTTCATTGAACTCATCTTCTTGTTTTCATTAACTCAAAACCCGGTTCATGGATTTTTCATATCATCATGATATTTAGATAATCAAAAAATGATTTTGGCATCTTTTGGAATAAATTCATTAGAATATTGAATATTCTAGAATTATCCATTATTTAGTTTATGGATTACAAAAATAATAATAACGTTCCCGAGCTTTCCACTTGATTATGTTCATATAGTTATTTCCAAGCTCCCAAATAGCCCACCCCCCCAAATAGCCCCACTGCTAACCCCCAGACAACCCCACCCTAGACTTCCCCCATTTACAACTAATTATTCTATCATTTTTGTTTTATTAAAATATGTACAAGTTTTAATTTTTAAAAAACATCCAATTTATCTTTTTTACACTTTGGATGGTCCCCTTACTAATGTTTTATACAACTGCAGGCATGTAAGAGGAACATTCTGTAGATTCACATCATCCTTATGATCTATCTATATCTCTGGGTCGAGGAATGTTTTTAATGTAACTATGTTTATTTTTTTCCATAATTTATAATTATATATATATATATATATATATATGTCAAATTATGTTTAATTTTTTTTCAACAAGATTGGACTCGACCGCTTCTTCCTCTCGAAAGAGAGTCCCTGGTCATGGAATTTCATCATAGAATTCTGACACGACCATTGACGTTTCATTTGACAATATATTTCATCATGTGGGAATGACTGCCCTAACATTTATTTGTCAGTTGGGTCATATCATACGTTACCCACATCGATTTCCATTCACCACATGTGACTGTGTTTATATACCTCATTATACATTTGATCATATTTGGAGGGAATTTCAGGTAAGAAGACCATTTTAGTTTCTTCCCTTTGTTTAAAATACTAACATGTCTGATTTTTATTATTTAATAGATTAGTTTTAAAGTGTTACCCGATGAGTTTATGATGACTTGTATGGGAAAATGTTGTATAATGTGGAAATATTATAATGGAAAAGTCAAGAGGGAGCACTGGGTACCAAAACATGGGTGCCCCAGACATTCTGAAAAAAGTACCAAGAGGTGTTCTCCCATATTATTAGTGCGAATTAGTTTCATATTTGTCTAATGAGGCTATTGTGGTCAGTATATTTATTTCGGAATATATATTTTCAAGAATGGGTGACATTATATTTGTTTGAAATTTGAATTAATTGAATGTAGGAGGTGTCAGCACGCCATTCTGAGAATCGAGCATTGTAGGGACCAGCTCATAGGCTCAGGACTCGACACGTGTCCTCAGATACAACATGATGTATTTATTATTAATTTTTTAATTTATTATTTAATATGGTTTTGTGTTATATTTTTATATTTATTGGTATATAGTTATGGGAGCATGGTGCACCAACTGATAAAATGTCAGTCTGGATGAGAACTCGTGATAGAAATGATCCAGAGGCTGCAGCTCTTATAGTAAGTGCTTGTACTCATTACTAATACTTACATGAATCTATATATAAACATATATATGACTATATATTTTTAATATTTCACAAGATAAATTTGAAGCTGAGTTAGAACAGATTCCACAGGACTAGTGAAAACATCCCATGAAAAGGGATAAGATATTCTATAACATTATTGGTCATGACGGAAATGGATATAATATAACCTATGGAATAGGGATAACTCATTATTTAGTATCACACACTGAGATTTTTGGTCCTACCTTTTCTCAGATAACATAACAGCTTTTAGATATCAATGCAGGGTTACAGGCTTTCGAGTAGGTAAATGCGCAATTGATTGCTGAGGTGAGAACAATGCGGGAATATGTGCGTCCAGGTGATGGTGAAGAGGATCCTACGACACAAGTTTATACATAATTTCTTTAATTACTTTCTGTTATTTTTGTTTTTAAATATTTATAATTTTTATTTTATGTAGGCCCCTGTCACATCGGATGGAGGTAGCAGCCATGGCCACACATGACGTGTCATATTCATGAGGTTTTTTTTCTTTTATATTTTTTATTTAATTAATGTTATATATTAATAAAGACATTAAATGTAGAATTTTTGGATTTTAGAACAATTTATGTTTTTAAAAACTCTAATTTTTTTTTAATTTTAAGAGTATGATTAGTAATTGGATACTTTATTGTGATAGATAATTTCTTATAATCACCATTATAGGATATAAATTAGGCTAGGTGGCCCAATGGCCTAATGGACCAATGCTCTAATGGCCTATTGGCCTAAGGGCCGAATGTCCTACTGGCCTATTGGTCTAACGGCTGAATGTATGAGTATCCCATTTCCCCAATGGCCCCAAATGGCAAAACGCCCCAATAGCCTAAATGTCCTAACGCCCAATGAAAATAGTTTTCCTACTATGTTGCTAGATAGTGTACTATATATACTATTCTTGTTATTATTTTTTGTTATGCAGATGATTATCATGTTGATCTTGATAGAAATTGGTAATAAATGTAAAGCCAGAATTGATTAATAATTAATTGGATAGATAATTAAGATTCATTTTTACTGAATATTGTGTTGGTTATAATTTGATTGTAATCAAATTGATAAATAGTGGATCTGTATTTGAAAATGATTTTTTTGTTAGGGGATCCTAGGTGGAGGGGGAGGGGCTGTGCAGGTGGGGGGTTGTCTGGGGGGAGTGTGGGGGGGGAGTGTGGGGTGGGGTGGTGTCCATGGGGTTAGGAGTGGAGGATATTCATGTTTGGGGGCTGGGGGATGTCTGGGGAGGAGTGTGGGGGTGGGGGTTGTTTGGGGGGTGGGGGGTTGGGAGTGGGGATTTCAACTAGTTGAACTTGGAGGGATTGTCCTAAAAAATCACTAATTTCAATAAATTTTTACATGCTATGTGGAGTCTCATTATTGAGAAGTATGATGCTCATTATTTTATAAGAAAAATATTATAAATAGGCACAAAGATGGAAATATAAATTACATTATCTCCTCTATTTGGCATGCTCTCAAATAATCTATCTCTGTTATTACAGTGAACTCCCACTGGTTGTTCGACATCAACTCTTTCCTCGATTTCTGGTTAGATAATTGGACATCCATGCCAATACTTAAGGTTATAAATTCACTAGATCCCTCACCTAACACAACTATATCAATCAAAGATAAAATGGAGGGTTCTCTAGACAATATTCTAGGTGAAGTTAAGGATATCATTCTGAATCTCACTTTTATAAATGGTAAAGGACACTTATTATATGAACTTTTCACCCAATGGATGGTTAACATTATATGTTTCCTCTAAAACAGCTATGTAAGAGCATTCTAATTGCTAGAAAAAATCCCTAAACAGAATCTGGATTATTCCATCATATTTTACACTTTCATGGAGAATCATTCATTTCAGGCTGCCCACAAAAAACCTACTTAAGCAAGTTGTTATTAAAGTTACTCTTGTCATGAATGTTGTGTAATCAACACATTGAAACCATCAATAATTTATTACATAGAAACAAATATACTACTAATACATTATGTTATGAAAAAATAAAACTATTTTATACTTAAATTATTTATTCTTTTGGTATAAAAGATCAGCAGGAAGCTTTCACATAACTTTCCGAGGGGTGGGGGTTGTCCGGGGTGCGTGTTCGGGGGGGGGGGGGGGGGCTGTTCAGGGTGGTGGTTGTCTGGGGGGAGTGGTGTTGTCCGGTGGGGGGTTTGAGTGGGGGGTTGTCTGAGGGGCGGGGGTTGTCCAGGGGGGGGGGTTGTGAGTGGGGGTTGTGTTGGGGTGGGGGTTATATGTTGTGTGTGTGTGTGGGTGGGGGGGGGGGGCTGTCCTGGGGGAGTTTGTTTGGGGGGTGGTTTTCCAAGGGGGGTGGGTTGGGAGTGGGAGTTTTCCAGGGGGTTGGGGGGCTGTCCGGGGGGGAGTGGGAAGGGGGGCTGTCCCGGGGGAGTTTTTTTTGGGGGGGGGGGTTGTCTGGGGGTGGGGGTTGTTTGTGGGTGGGAGGGCTGGGGGATTGTCCATGGGGGGAGTAGAGGATGGGGTCATGATGTCTAGGGATGTTCAGGTTCTATAGGGGGTGTTCAGGGTGGGGGGCTATCCAGGGGTGGTATTGGAGCTGTTTGGGGGCTGTCTGGTGGGGGGAGTTGGGGTTTTCTGGGTGGGGGTTGTCCTGGGGGTGTTTGGAGGGGTCTGTCTGGGGGGAGTGTGGGGGTCATAGGGGGTCGGGAGGGGCTATTCGGGGGGGGGGGGGGGGGGTGTCCAAGGCTGTGTAGGGGGGCTATTCAATTCTGGGGGCTGTCCAGGGGGGTTTGTGGGATGGGTTTTCCGGTGGGGGGGGGGGGGTGGGAGTGGGGTTTTTCCGGGTTGGGGTGGGGGGATATCCTAGGGGAGTTGGGGGGTCTGTCCGGGGGGGAGTGTGGGGGGCTGTGGGGGTTGGGAGGGGGTTGTCCAAGGGGTGGTTTGGGAGGTTGGGGGGTTATTCAGTAGTGAACATTTATATATATAGTTCAATATCGAGTGAATGCATCCGAATTATTGTCCAAACATCCTTTCAAACCACCTCATCGTGTACAAGAAACAAAGTAGGTCCCTTCTAAAGTATAGTAGTGAGTCTAATGGCCTAATGTCAAAATTGGCCAATTGGCTAAATGGAGACTTGGATAATTTTCCAAATGCCCAAATGACCAAACTCCATAATGGACTAATGGCCTAACTCCCAAATTCCCTAACACCCAAACGCCTTAATTCCCTAACTCCCCAACACCCTAACTCCCCAATGCCATAATGGCCTAACAACCGAATGGAAAATTGGCCAAATGGACAACTATTCTAATTACCTATTGTTCTAATTACATAATTTCTTATTGGCCTAATGGAATATTAGCATATTGTACTAATGTCCAAATAGACTGATTAAATATTAGAATATTGGCCTAATGGAGAATTGGTTACATGGAGACTTGGAAAATTGTCCAAATTCAGAAATGCCCAAATGGCCAAAAGGCCTAATGGCCTAATGCCCTAGCACCCTAACAGCTAAACTCCATAATGGACAAACTCCTTAATAGCCAAATTCCCTAACACCCTAATTCCCTAACACCCTATTGCCCAAATGTTCTAATTCTCTAACGGCCTAACGCCCTAACTGCCAAACGGCCCAACGCCCTAACAACGGCCCAACACCCTAATGGCCTAATGGACAATTAAAAATTTGACCTAATTTCTTAATGGTTTTATGTATTATTGGAATAATGTCATGTTATCCTATTGGAATAATGGCATATTAGCATATTGGTCTAATGAACAATTGTTCTAATATAATTTTAGTGTATTGGCTTAATGACCAATTGGCTCAATGAAGACCTAACCAATTGGCCAAATTCACAAATGGCCAAACGCCCTAATAGCCTAATTCCCTAATGAACGAATGACCCAACGTTCTAATGGACAATTGGTCAAATGGACTATTGTACTAATTACCTAATGTTATATTGCCCTAAAGTCATATTACCCTATTTTCCTAATGACTAAATGGCCTAATGGAATTTTAGCCGATTGGCCTAATGGGCAATTGGATAAATGGAGACTTGGCCAATTGACCAAATTCACAAATGCCCAAATGGCCAAACTCCCTAACGGACTAACTCCCTAACAACCTAACTCCCTAATGTCCTAACTCCCTAATGTTCTAATTCCCTAATTCCCTAATACCCAAATGGCCTAACGCCCTAACGGCCAAACGACTTAACATCCAAACTCCCTAACGCCCTAAAGGCCTAACACCATAACAGCCAAACGTCGTAACGACCTAACACCCTAATGGCCTAACTCCCTAATGGATTAACGCCCTAACGGCCAAATTCCCTATCATCCTAATGCTCGAATGGCCTAACTACCCAATTTTATGATTAAATATATATACTAAATGAATAAATATGTCCACTTTTCATTTTCATTGTTTAGTTCTTTCTTTTGTATCTTATTGTAGGTTTATTGTAGCAGAATATTGGAATGGATTGGAGCTATTTGGATAACTATATATGTGAAGAAGTATGTCTATTATTAATTATTTATGAGGATCCTTGTGTTTCTGTTATTTAGAATTGATTTTTTTTTATTTTAGCTATGTTTCTGCAGTTTGAGACGCAGCGCTGTAATTTTTTTTAAAAAAAATTCTAGGTTAGAGGCCTCCTATAGCGGTCTCTATAGGCCGAATCTTATATTACCTATAGAGACCGCCAATGGAGGTCCATATAGCTTGACACAATAGAAACTGTTATTTGGCCGAGCATTAGGTCACCTACAGAGAATGCCATTAGTAGTTGTTATATCCCTACAGTGATAGCCCTAATGCGACCGCCATTAGAGGTCTCTGGGTGGTCTCTAAATACCATTAGCGATCGCCAATGGAACTCTCTAATGGTCAAATTTCTAGTAGTGGATGTTTCATTGCTTCATGAGAAAATTATAGGGAAAATCTAACCTAAGATGTGTCATGAAATTCTGAAAGTTCAGATTGAAAACTAGTAGTTGAGTGATTAGGTGAAATCTTTAAAATATATGGTTTAGTAAATGAAGAAAGACTTGCATGTTTCTCAACACCCTATTGCTAATCTCAGTGAGGATGATGCTGATAAGATCCCAAAGACGATTGTCTCTCTCATTCAACCCAACTTGATTATTTTGTAGGAAAAGGTAGTTTAGAACAACAAAAAAATTGAAATTGAGATATATGGGATTTTTATAGCATAAATAATCTGACCATTGAATATAAATTTTGTTTATAGACTATTCTAAATTATATTATAGGTCTCACATCAGCTTTTTCTACTCCATCTACTTTTGCTTAGCCATCTCATCCTTTGGACACTAAAAGAATCAGATCAGTATTTATAGATGAACTTTAGTCTGTGTTGAGTGGAAGTAATAAAAATATTCTATATACCATCACTAATAATAGTGAACATGTGGTTGACATGGTAAAATTTCAATCAAAAATTTCCACAGATGATCAAGAATAAATCTCTATGAAGTTGGATTACTACATCGAGAGGTTCTATTCAAACCATGAGTTGAAAACCCTGTTCATGTATATTGTGGATAATTTCATGTTGCCTCCTATAACTCATGATTTCAAAAATAAAGTATAGAATCTTCATAACTTCATACCAACAATGGAAAAATTCATGGAAAATAAAGATGACATTGAAAAGTCTGTGTAGAATGGTGGAGAAATCATCACCGATTTTATCAGTCTTTTGAAACCATATTTGTAAGTTCAAATCCTATTTATCATGGCTCCAAAAACATCTCCTTTTAGGACAGTTCTACATACTTCCACGAATCCATATACCTCCACTTCATTTTCCCCTATGACAATGTCTATTTCTCATGATATGAACCAAATCATACATGTCATTGTTGAACGGCCTTTTCCTCGGTCTTCCACTAAACCAACCTTTTCCTCTTCTATCTCTGAAGGAGTTCTATTACCTTCTTTTACTAAAACTTCTTCCACCTATAATTCTTTACCACCTACTTCTACTTTTGTTGCCTCTAACAAGGATAATGTACAAGCTGCAGAATCTGAAGTGAAGTGAAGGATAATTTGTGATTGGGTTGTGGTGTATTCTCTTTTTATGAGTGTAAATCAACATTGTTTCTATATTAAAGGAAAATTGATCTCCCTCTTTTATTCACTTGTTGATTTCCTTTATTGTTTTTTTCATTTCTCTAGTTCTCTTTTTCATAATCCCAAAAGGGGGAGAAATAAGAATAAACTTTAAGGAATTTTGGGGAAAAGGACCTTAATGAGAGAAATATGATCTGGCATTTAGGATATTTTTTACATATATTCTCTAATATAATGATTTGATAAGAAAATTTAAGGATTTTAAATTTCAAAATTTTTGATCAAAAAAATGGGGTAGATTGTTAGACTCCTCCTTCTTTAATGATTACAAATCAAGTAAATCCTGAAATTCAAAAATCTTATCAATCATGATTACTGTTTTTCAATTATGTTTTATAATGATTATGATTATACTTAACCCATTCTGTGAGTATTACTTCTTATGACATATGGGAGATATTTGACTATGAATGAGAGATTGTTTCTCTTACCAAACGGTCTCATCGTTTTATTCAGAATTCACAAAGGACCAGACACTGTAACAGGGATACCAGTTACAGAATTCACAAAGGACCAGAAACTGTGACTCTAATACCAATTCTATAATTCACAAAGGACTAGACACTGTTTCAGTAACACCGGTTCTATTGCACCATAAAAAGACATCATTCATATGTTTTAAAAAGGAAAAGATACCATTTCTGCAACATTGTAGAAAGAAACCATTTAGAAGTGTGAAAAAGGGAAAGATACCATTTATTTGACATAGTAACAAGATATAGTCCCAGGTAACCTTTTTTGACTCACCATGATAGTGGAACCATTTCTAACTCACCGAAACTATGACATTGTTCCTTACATAACAATTTTATCATTATTTTTCAATTAAATTTAGAAGTTGATTATAACTGTCATATTATAGTCATTTAATGACACTGACATAATTAATGATCTTTTGTATAAATGACACCTAATAGTACAAGGTATGAGGTGTGAATATTATTCTCTTTTCCATCTACCACACAAGTAGTCAAGATAAATATTCAAGGTGGTGTACGAATAGAAATAGTGTCAAGAAAGTGTGTAGTGATGACTAAAAGAGATGATATAAAATAATAAATATGCTTGCAAGAACATATAGAAGAACACATGAGGAACTATCTTACTCTACTAGTTGTATTATTGAGGGTCAAAACATCAAACATCCTTGAAACAACAACACAAAGAATAGAGGAAGAGAAACTTCCTGAATAGGAAACCAGAACACATAACTCGGGACAATATGTTTTTAAGTCTTCTTTCCGAAGAGGGCCCAAACATCAAATCTGCTACATCCTAGAATCCCAGATCTACATAGAACAACAGTCAGAGCATCTTTAATCCCTTCTTATTGTATTCTACTCTGTTGTGTACTCTTTAATTATTCTTTCTAAAGGTATGTTTTTCTGTACTAAAAACAAACATTGTCTCCTACAATGAAGTGGATGATACAAGATATACTCACACATATACCATTTACAACTTGTTTTACCTATGTATGATTGTAGAAGAGGTCATTTGTAACCAAGCTATTAGATTTCCCTCATAGAATTTTGTTATAGGTCATGTTACCAAGATAGTCTTGTGTACTATTCTGTAAACCCCAATCTAAGGTGTTGTTCGAAGCATTATATATTTTTTTGGGTGGAGGGTGTTCACCAAGATTAGTGGATTAGGTCTCAACATGATATTGAACGACTTTTTTAATCTATTTTGTTTTCAGATTTAGTTTACTCTATTTTTTACTCATATTTTATAAAACTAACTTTAACAGAGATAGTCTTGGAAGGTATTTATATCTTCTTTGATTTAGTAAATTAGTTTCAAAGGTAATATGAATATATCATGTTGTCATAACTGATAAATAATCAATATTTTAAAAAATTAATTGAATAGTATAACTATTATAAAATTATGAATTTGATTAACTATAATTTTTTAAATTGGGGGATCTTCAAATAATGTTTTTAACAGAAATTTTTATAGGAACTCAATTAACACCTATTGAGTTACCTACTCTAACAAAAATTTATAAACCTCTTATAGAAGTGTTTTAGAATGATTTATGGTGGATCATAATATATATCCCTCTCTATAAACTTAGGAACCTTAACTAGCAGTTATTGTGAAATAAGAATCATTTCTTTTTTAGCTTGTTGTTTTTATTCCCACTATAATTATTTGATCTCCTTGATATAATTAGATGAGATTATAATTGTGATTCCCACTTTATACAACATTTAAAAATTATTTTTAACATGATTCTTAATGGAATATTGTTTTCTACACATATTATCAGGAAATAAATATGAAACATCTATGAAAAATCTATTTTGACCAATGAAATAAGCCATCTTCTATAAAGTATAATGTATTTAGTCATTTAAAAACTTTTATTTTATTTATGTTATTAAATATCATTTAAAATGTGTTTGGACTCTCTTATAATAGATTGAAATTTTTTGGAGTGATTTTTTCATAAATTAAAACTCAATATATTTTTTATTTTCCTAAGCAGGTAGAATTTTTCACACCCTCGGGTCAATTAGATTAGAAGTCCACTCACACAAACTAATTATACATTATTAATAATTTTAAACTAATATATTCTAAATGAAAACAAAACAATTGGGGATTTTATTAAATGAATGTGATATATATATATATAATAAACACATAGAAATTATTTTTTAAATAAGAATTCTTTTTTTATTTGAATTTTATATTAATGTTATCATTATTCCTCAATATATATTTCTAAAATACCTTATTCAATAAACATATAAAAAATATATATTTAATCCATCTTATTTATATTTTGAATATCCATAATCCATACCCTTTTATTTAGTATAATCTCAATTAAGTTATGTATTGAAAACCTATTTTCCACACACCACTAACATACTCTTAATCCACTATGTGATTTTCTTTAATGATGAGGTAGAGTGGGCATGGAGAGTTTATTTGTGAAGTCGCATGCTTTGGACAAGTAGTGCATCTAAACCATAGAGATCTATATTTTTTCTAATGATTTCGGATGAAAATTTGGATCATAGATTTCTAAACCATAAAACCCCTGCATAAAAATAAATTAGAATATTGAAAAAATTATAGATTATACATGACACCATATGAAAATCACACATTTATTTTAATAATATAATCAATATTCAACCAAAAGTTTCACCTGTTAAATTTTAGTAGATTATATTACTAAAGTGCTTCTAATAATTGGATAATGTAGGGTTTAGGATAGAGATCTATGGTAACACTCTATTCCCTTGTATGATTCTCTTATATTCTATTTTTCTTAAGGGAGGAAAACTAATATGATGATTCCATTTCCAAATCTAGTGGTGAAGATATTTTTATGGGTATTTTGTAGTAAATAATTATAGTACGTTTGATATATCTCACATATACTAATTATATGTAGGATTAAATCTAATGATTTATTTTTTAAGTAGTTTTAATCTCTCTCTTTTTCATTGAACATGAAGGCTTATAGTTTTTAAAATTTAAATACTTGTGATTCATGATGAAAAATACATTGTTAAACCCTTATAGAGTATTAAATTATTATATTTTTTGTTTGAAAAATAAATTTCATGGTTAAAAATTAGAACATGTTTTATAGAATGTATAATCAGATAACTATCATTATATTGATTATTTGTTCTTGTAATAAAATGGTTTGGATTTGTATTTGGTACAAGTATGTGTCTTCGTGATGTAAATGAGGATGGGGTATAATAATTCAAAAATGGATGAGGTACCAAATTAAGGCACATGTTTTAGAGACATATTAGCATGAAAAAGGATGTGGTAACTAATTTTTACACAAGGAAAATTCCATTTTTGGTTTGAATTGGTCTAGGTTACAAATTGGTACAAATTTTATTATAATCATGTGGCATGGACTATCCTGATGTATAATGAATTCATGGTAAATATGAATGGATCCATATTGATGATAACTGAGTAAAAATTCCAGGATTTTGGAATTTAGGTTTCACAACAATGTGATGAATTTCTTTAGGGGTTACAGGTTCCACTCATGGGGTTTGTTTATTCAGAGTTATGCTTTCATGTGGGATATGGTTTATGGATGGTATCACACTAGAAATGGGTTTTTGAGTTGTGGGTGGATTACTATGTAGAAAAAATGTTTTATAATAATTTTCTATTTTAGTGTGATTCATTTATAAGGTTTACTATATCATATATATTATATTATGAATCATTCATATTGAATATAAAATGGGGAATACCATGCTCCTGTTTATGTGAATTCTGGGGTAGATTTTATGGAATTAAATATATTATATAAACATCTACTTGAGTTTCTTATATTATATGAATTCATTATTAAATTGGTGTAAGATAAAAAATAAATTATCCCAGAGGAGTGACTAGTTTTATAGTCTTGATCAAACATATGATGATATGATTCCCATTTTACATTGGAATAAAATATAAAATTAATTCTATTATCCCTAATATTTTTCAAAATATCATTATTCATACCGTGAAAAAATAAATAAAATATATATTTTGAGCTTAGGTGATCAGAAAGAGTTTCATACAATAGAATCTATAATGAGTATATAATACATAATCAATATGGAAGGTAAATAACTACCACAAAATCCATTTAATGGATAACATTAACATAAAATTAGCACATGGATAGTATCAATGGTGTAATATGATTAATAATAATAGTTGAACTCATAAAGAAAGAAATTATTAATATTGGCCATCTTGATATCATATATAATCATATACATACTGTTAAATCCTTATTCCATCATAGTTTAATTGATGTGTATGTCTACATGAAAAAGCCATTTTATATGGGAACCTAGTTTTTCGGATGGGACCTATCAATGTGTCGATGGTATATATATATATAACTGACCCCCACACATCACTATATGTCAAATAAATTATTTATATATTGAATTATTAATAAAATTCATAAAACAATGTCTTATCAATATATATATTTATTGAAAAAATAATCTACTTTTTTCTTGTATTTTCACATTAAATAAAATAACTTTAATTGTAAAACACCGTAGGTGGAAATTATATACAGTTTTATAAATATTCATATACATGTTGAATTTTTAGTGTAATGTGATTTTATAGAAAAAAAATATCACATTAATATCATTGTTATACTATAATGTTATTGGAAACAAAATTAATAAGAGATAAAACTTTAACATTAATTCATCAAAATTAATGGTTTTCAAATATATTCATGTCTTTTAGATAATGAAAGAAAATTATGGGAAATACAAAAATATGATTTCATAAAATAGTTTTACTTTTAAAACCATTGAAAATTTGTAGAAGAGGTTAGATATAATAAAATTTTTATGGAGTAAGGACATATTTAAACAATGGATGTTTAAAAAAAATCCCCTTTTAAATTTTTTATAAATAAAAAAGAAAACGAATATTTCAAAAAAAATTAGAATGATTCCTTTGAAAACATTTAAAATTTATATTATAACAAAAAGGCCATTAATAAATCATCATATTAAATGAAATATACTTTAAAAATATAGATATGGATAAAAAAATAACAAATAAAAAAATAACATAATCTTTTCTCTTAGACATATCTTTTTTTATTAATGTTCCAATGATTGGAAAAGTGGGTAGAAAATATGAAAACTCTATTAAATATTAAAAATTAAGTATAACATTAATCTTCATGAAATTTATATTTATGTTAAATTAAAAAAAGGTAAATTATATATTCCATAGAGAAATATATAGGTGTGTTACTCTAAATATTACTCAATAGAGTGGAAATTGAGATGAAATGTCTTTAAAATAGCATATCATTGAAGTGAGAATTAATCAATTAACTAATTATTTATTTCAAATTTATATCCAAATAAAATAAGTTGAAATAAAAAATAAAATAATCATATTTAAATACGCAATAAATCTTATAATCTAAAATATAATGAAGAAGTATTATAACCCCATGAAATCAAATTGAGTTATGAAACCCCTAACCTCATGTTTGACATTCCACATGGGATATGTACCCACCTGTATAATACAATTGAAAAAATTATACCTAAATTCAATAACCATATACATGTCTTTAATATCATATATAATCCATTTATAAGATTTTATTTCCCATTTATTAAAAATTTTATATTAGTTTCTTTAATTTGGGTGTTTCCTTGTTTTTTTACATTTATATTTTAATTAAATAATCATGGTCCTTACATCTTTCTCATAGTTCTATCATCTATATAATGTTATTAAAGATATAAATATCACACATATTCAATATATATATATATAAACATAAAAAAATATAAATTTAGAAAATTATTTACACCGTTCATAGAGAGGAACGGCCGTACAAATACATAAATAGTGCTTTAGCATTTTGACCAATGGAACGAATGAAGGAAAAATAATAATTCACATTTGTAGGATTTTTTATTCAAAATATATGTATTATATATTAATTTAATATATAATTTTATTTCCCATGATAAATAGAAATTAATGATGGATTACATCACTTCAAGGAGGTGGTATTCCAAAAGTACACATGAGTAACAATATCATTTTACAATAGATTGGAAAGTAAAAAGGTAGACATGATATTATAATTTCGGAAGCGTAATAATGTCATCAATATCATATATATTCTTTATTTTCATATTTATTACCATAAAATTAATTTTTGGATGTAACACCCATTGTTTTTTATAATAATAGAAAATATTCTTATTGATGACATATGCAACATGAAATATCAAGTTTTAAAGAATCCCAATATGAAACTAATATTACCACATATATAATAAAAATATAATCTTAACATTAAATTGACATTAATGAATAATAATAACAAAATTTTATGAAATTATATATTAAGTGTACCACCCTGAAATTGGAAACCGAGAGTCAATGTCTGCTTTCTATCTTTAGCATAAGATACAAGAAATCATATCCCGTAGTATCGAATAGTTTAATAGTTTTTTTACTTTTGATACATTTTTGAAATTTATATAAAAATTTAAAATATAGATTAAATAATATTTTTTTTATTAATAACACTATTATTATCTTTATAATATCCCATTATATAAATCACAAAACACTTCCTCGTATCATCAGGAATTTAAAACATTATTAATGGTGAGCTCAAATTATCAGTAAGGGTAGACTTATATAGGAAGCTATTAATAAATAATGAATAATAAATATGGTAAATTAAATAACTGAACAAGAATTTCATTTAATCCGTAACTTGATCATATTATAGGAGGAATAAATTATGTTTAAATAAATCCATATAAATAATCGCATGATCCTGAAACTAAATAATGGATATTCTAACTAATCGAATAATCACATGGGATATTGAAAACTGATATCATAATAATGGAATGCATAATTAATAACATAAAAAACATAACATATAGTCCTTGTTATAAGTCATCTAATACCATTATGTCCTTATTGCACGTTATCTAGATAAATAAGAAATACCTTAGCCAACACCCAATTTTCTATTTATCATGAGACCTACTAATAGATTAAGGTGCTATAGTGGGACCTTCCCAACACTATTTATGTGTTATACATTCTTCATACTAATGGTGTGAAACTAAACAAACATAAACATTTGTATTAAAAATTACATAAAAATGTTAATACTTAGCCCAATCAATAAACAAAATAAGAAAACATCAAGAGTAAAATGGTGAACGATAATAAAATTTTACATACCCAACAAAAAAATCATAAACCATCTGGTAAAATAATAAGTATGGAATCAATAAAACCTACCTCACTGGATAAAAATTATAATATAGTGTTGACATCATAATTGATAATTAATAAAATGAAAATATCAACCAAAAATTTCCCAAGGAAAATATCCAATGCATCGTGAAAATATAAATTTAAAGAGGAATTTTAATATAAAATTTTTAAAATAAATTTCATTGATGGTTTAATACTAATCAATGATTGGACATGGTGGGAATCTTTTTTTTTACACGATGTATATGTTAAACCAATGGTTCATTTCAAATTTTCAGTAAAATCCAGACAATAATTATTTTCAAAATGATATTAATATTCCATTCAAAACATATTGTAAAAAGTAAAAATGGGTAAACAATTATTAAATAGTTTGAATAAATTGAAAAAAAAATTTAAACATTTTTTATAAGAGAAATGTTATATGAAATAATATATAAATAAAGTTAGATTTTATCAAAACATTTTCTTAATCATGTTACATATCAAATTAGGGAAAATGGTAATATTGTATTAGATAATTTATTATAATCCAACATAGAATAAAATATATTTATTTTAACATATAAGTTACAAATGCATCCACTATGGGAAACTTAAATAAAAACAGTGTCGAATAATGATGAGATTTCAAAATAAACCATTACAAATTTGGTAAATTTTGGACCATAAGCTCAATGAAAGAAATAAACATCAATTAAAAATTAAATAACATGAAGATAAATGAATTGAAGATATAAAATTAAAAAATGGAACTATTAAAAAAACACCAATGAAAAAAAATATAGTGGATGTCTCGTAGAGGTAAAAATGTGATAAGAAACCCTTACCTTGATTACAACTCTTCATTATATTATTTATGCTCGTAAATAATAATATTTTGTAAATTATTTAATTTATTAAGAACATTTTTATATTTTATTATTTAAATTATTATTTTATTATATTTTTATAAGTTATTACATAATCAATTATGTTTATATCCAATATTTTGATGATATCTGGCTTATGTTTCAAAAATCACATTGGTAATTGAATTTGGCCAAAGAGATCAATATTTAAACTTCTCTAGACTAATAATAATAATGTAATTATAATATTTATACTTTATTTATTATTTTGAAACCAATAATGAAATATATTTATGATAAATGAAATACATTAAAATCATGGAGAGGGTACACCATACATATGCCTGAGTAACATTTCAATTTTTTGAAAAGCATTTTGGAAGGAATTAAAGTAATATTTTATCATTATACAATGATATTAATATCATATATACCATATTATTTCGTTAAATATAATTATATAAAACATCAATGAGGTTTTGTTATTATAATAGAGTCACATCGCTTCCTGAAGGTTGTAGTCCCCACAAAGAAAAACGACTTTATTGTTTTTAGTATATGAAAGAAAATAATATTTTACTATTTAAAAAATATAAATATTTCTTTAGTGAAATAATTAATTAATTTATAACCTATGTATTAATTACCATTATCCTTATCACCTTCAATGTAAATAATTATTGAAAGAAGAATTAGATCACTTTATAGGGTGGTAGTTCATCGTACACCTGAGCAACATTATCATGTAAATTATGGAATTGAAAAAAAAAATATTTATAATATAAATTATCATAATTTATAGATAATTTATAAATAAAATATATATACATTATATCCATCACCATACCCAACTGTCAGAATTGTTTATGGAAAGTATTACATCATTTCGTGAGGCGGTAGTTCAGTGTACACATGAGGGACATTATTATATAATATTTGATAGCATAAGAGATGGATATAGGAAACTATATTAACATAATAAAATATAATTATATTTTATGTAATCGTGTTATTATATAATCATAATTGAATAATATTGACAGGATATGGGAGAAGAAATTAAAACACGCATAGTTATAAATTTGACCTATTCTTGGAACACCACATTATCACTAAACCTAAAGAACTACCAGAATAAATTTCTAAATAAATGATCCTAGGGTGAGGTTATGTAATTTTTAATGTTATTTTTATTTTTCATTTCCTAAAATAAATCGTTTCAAGGTGTGAAGAAGAGAGGATTGGGGTGGCCTTTTATATGGGAGGTGAGTGGTCCACTTCTAATTTCTTAGAATAAAACGTTTCACCTATATTTTTCAAATGAAAAAGTGGTAAAATGGAGTATTATTGAATTTTATACATTATAATGTAATAATATGGATATAAAATATATTTTAGGAAATTTTTTAGTTCATTTTAACCCTAATCATTTTATATTAACCCTCATTAAATCAATTTTTACTTTAACTACGAGAAATAATTTTAACTTTTTATATTATACGTTATGGTCAAAAAATTAAGATAATATTATTAAATAATATAAATAATATTGATTCTAAATATTTAATAAATTTTTACAACTTCCATTCACATAAGTAGAAAAAATGAAATTGAAAATTTATCCCAGAGATGTGATGTGGAATAAGGATTTCAAAGATATAATGTTCAAAAGTTTACAATGTTTTATGTAAAATTTTAATTTCAAAATAATTAAAATGAAATAAATTGGATTAATAGATATATTAATTATCTATATTTAAATTTCAAAAATTTAAATATAATATAACATTACCAATAATTTAATAAAAAATGAACTCTCCATTTAAAATTTAGTATATCTCACTATTAATCAATAAAAACATTTCTGAAGAATCAAAAAAATCAACCCTAAGATAATTTATATATCCAAATTTCCAAAATGGCGATTATTTTTAAAAAAATATCAAAATTGTAAATATTAATTTTCAATTTTGTGTGAAAAGCGTGACTAAACCACCATTTAGAACAATACAGTTTTTCCGGAAACATTTATTTTCATTTAAAACGGTTCTAATTTTATCTCTAAAAAATCTATATCCATTTAATTTCTTTTATCATTTTAAACCATATATTTTTAATAATTATGTTACAACTATTCATTCCCTCAATTTAACATCTATGTTATAATGGTAATGATTAAATAATAATATATTAATAGAATATCGTGTTCCATTGAAACCCGGTGTGGTATTTATTGCAAGTTATAGAATTGATTGAATTATTTTAAAAATATATCTCATAAAGTATTGGTATTTTATAATCAATTATATTTATGTTGATCCATTTCATACATGCAATTGAATATGACATTCAAATTTTAAAATCTCAGGATATTATATTCTACACCCTTAAATAAATTGCATCATTGGATTTTAATCTTGATCTCAATAATCATGGTGTTTTAATTTAAAAATACCCTACCTAAAATCCAACATCATGAGAAGGGTTAATAAATTACAAATTGACATTAGATAATGTAAATAAAAAGTTCACATGGAATAACAGTCGGCTAGGTTTCTATATAGGAGTACATTATTGGAAATTTATGATATGGACATTAATGAAAAGCATAAATATTTATTGTGATTTATGTATCTCATTAATCACAATAAATTGAGTTATAAATAGAAATTAAAGGACCGAAAAAACATAAATAAGTGATTATTTTAAAGACCAATGGTTCTATAAATAGTTAAAGTGATATGATACTTTTTTTAATATCCTTTTCCTAATGCTGAATAATTTGTGCACCATTTATACTGAGAATGAAAAAATAATTATTTGATATATTTCTATTTCATGAGAATAATTTCACAGTTTTTTGTGATTATATATATGACTGACTCATATCCTACTCTATGAAATGAATATCCAAATAGTAATTTTTTATGCCTAAATCATTAAAATTGTCATTAAATGTATCATAAGATCCATAATAGAGTGATGAGTCCATATTTGTATCTCATGTTATTATTATAAAAAAAGACTATTATAGGTTATTCAGTATGCATAAATCATCCTGTGGTGATTTCACACATTAATATCTAAAACCTCAACTAATTTTCAACTTAGACCATATCAAAAATTATTAACCTTATAAACATTCCAAATTATTATGATTCAGAACATTATAATGAAATCTAGTAAACATCAAAAATGAACATATCCTTAATCACTCAAACAACATGATGTATCACTTAATCATGAAAAAACATAAAGTTAATACCTTCATCATGTATTCTCCTAAAACATATTAATAATAAGAATTTCCATAAAACCTTATTGAACACATGAATCATTCCTTATTCAATAAAAAACACATATGATTTTATTAATTATTTAAATCAAAAAAATGCTGTTAAATCTATCAAAAATAGAGTAAGCCACTTTTTCAATAAATATTTAATCAATTCCATGGTAGTATATGCTATCCAATATAAATTATTCATATATATCATCTCTTTATCCCAACATAATTATCTCAACACTAGGAACATATTAAGGGTTGAATTTCCCTCAATCGCGTGTTTTCAAATATGATACTTGTTACATTGAATCATTTATTAGGTTAATCATTATCATTCAATATAATCATTCAGATCCTTAATGATAATGTAATATAGTACAATCCTTATACAATTCAAAGATATTATAACCTGTATATCATTGAAAAAATACTCAAATGACATAATTCGTAAATCCTTAATAAAAATTAATCATTCTACTAAGTATGTGGTAATAGAATATGAATTTTTATTATCCATTATCCAATTTTGAGGTATATTCCATTAACTCTTGGTGAATTCATTTCGATAGCACCTCGTCTCCTTACAGTTGAATAATTGAAAATTGGAAAACTTTTTATTTCCCATTGAATCACTAGAATTGTAACCATTATCCACACACTTATATAACACTCTAATTCTTTCTAAAAAAGTAACATGATGTTTCATTACACTGTTATCATATGTGGGAAATTCTTCTTTCTCTTCTTCCCTTAAATACCATAATACATGGAGAATTATTTCTCTATCTTTCAATAATATGATAATATATCCTCATTTGATGAGACTATTTGGGAGACTACTTCCCTTTGAATTATTGGCATCGTCCCATTAAACAAATGATCATTCTTACTCTTTGGATTATGCTAATTAAATAATTTCTCATTCCTTGTTCTAGGTTCCATTTCTAAATAATATAATAAACTATATTAGATAATAAAATTAAAAAACATAATGTAAAATTCTAGAACTAGTGGTATTTATAACATAAATTGAAAAACTATGCATATCTAATCTAATTATCATAAACACGGATTATTTGATGATATCATTATTTTAAAATGTTTCATACTAGTTTTTTTATAAAATTTTATTTATAATAATTATATCCTGAAATAGTTTCAAACTAGTTTCATAGTAATGAATACTTTTATAAACTAGGATATTATTAATTCAAACCCAATTCTCCCTTTTTGGAGTTATTACCCCTAGGTATATCTATGCCAAAACCACATACACTCACAGTATAAAAACATGGGAATATTTTCTATTAATAACCATATAATATCTTCCATACCAAAACAATAGGATGTTATTTTATACATATACTGAAATTATGTCATAGTTTTATGTTACATAATCTATGTTTTACTAAATATAGTTCCGAAGGTTTCAACTAAAATTAATCTAGTTACAATTATAGCTCCCGAAACCAATAACCAAGAGAGGGTGTCTACATTGTAAAATTGGAATAAGATACAAGGAATTGTGCCACAATAGACCTAATAGTATAGCACTCTTAGTAATCCCGATACATAATTGAAATTATTTTTACAATTGAAATCATAAAATAAAAATTGTATTTTCTTTGAAAATTACATTATTCTATTTAGTATATCCATACATATCCTTCACAAAACCCTTCCTAGAATATTGGAATAAAGAGAAGAGGTGATATTATAGGCTCAGTAAGGGTAAGCATACAAAATAAGATATGAATAATTCAGATATAATAAAAATGTCAAGGTAAATAAATAAAATAAAATCCATTTAGTTGATTACCTAAGAATAATATAGCATGAATAATTGTTAATCAAATAATTCCATATAAATAATAAAATGATCTTGAATATAAAACATGAATATTCTATCTAATTGTAAAATCACATGGGATATCAAATAAAAAGTCACAATGATATAATACTTAACAACAGACATATAAATCATACAGTTGAGGCATTATATGTAATGACTCCGAATTTTAAAATGAAATTTGATTCCTGGTAAAATGTGTGTGATATTATTTTGTACTCAAAAAAACAATATCTCTTTAAAAATTAAGTGAGTATAAATTTAAATGGGACTATCGATATTCGACCAATATATGATCTTTTTTTGTTATGACTGTTTGAAAAAATACTCTTGGTAATAATTTATACTATATAATTTATAAGTTGAAATGATAAATAATAATTAATGTTAAAAGGATAAATGATGGCCTCAACCAGTAGATTTGGTCCATATGAAGACTATTTTTTTATCATGGGATAGAGGTAGAATCATTGGAATTCTAACTTTACCAAGCCCACTCTGATCTTTAAAAATTTAATCTAGAATGAAATTTCCTATGGGAAAAGTTCAAGTTAGTAGAAATTACCACTGGGGAAATGTTAGACAAGATGCCCCGTGAATCTATCACTATAAAACACCTTAAAATTAGGTCATACGTGGATGTTGTAGGGGGTTATGTTTCAAATCCTTGGTTAATTAAAGTGAAATTCCATTATAAACTTAAAATTTTTATTCCATCGATTCCTTTTTAATAATAGTTTTTCTTAATTAAAATTTTGATAAATTTGATAAATTAATTATTCGGACAAAATTTCTACATTTAAAAAATGTATAAATTATTATAATAAAATATTATATTATTAACTATGATTATATGAATTAAATATTTTGTTAAAAATACACTTATTTAGATATAAATGAAAAAAAATCAAGTGTTGAAGTTTTAATATGCATTTTCAGACTACTATTATTTTTAATAAATAAGTATTTTTAAATTTAAAATATATAATTATAATATTCATATAATTATTATAATAAAATAAATATAATTTTTTGAAATTATCACATCAAAATTAGATTAGGGTAAATTTATGATAATTTTCTAAAATATATTATATTTTTTGGGAATAGTAAAAATACAATTGGAGTTTTTTGGTACTTTTAACATCATAATAATTTTTTCATAATGATGTAATATTTAATTAACAACAATACAAGGCCTAAAATTTTCCATTTTATTAATATCATGTATTTTAATATATTTTAATCAATTTTTGAACCTATAATTTACTTCCAAATGTCTAAAATGGATGTTTTAACATTAAAAAAAATTCATAGGAATTATACTTTTCCTTGTGAAAAAAGTAATATAAATTTATGGTCGACTCATGTGGATTAAAATAACATTAAATGTTTCCCAAATTTCCAATACCATGGAAGAGAAAATGGTTTTTCATTTTCCACAGCATAGGTTTGTAGGGCTAATATTTGGAAATTAATAAAAAAAATCATATGTATTTGATTTAAATACCCACTCATTACTCTATTTAATTTTACTCAAAATCCATAATCCATGAAAATATTGTATTTTTACCTACCAGAGAGTTTTCCCAATGTTTCATTAACCCCACATGGTTCCAATCCTTATGTTTTTGGAGTATCTCTTTGAGGAAAAGGAAATATCCTTTATTTCTCTTCATTTTAAAAACATTTTTTGTATATGTATTAAGACTATTTTGTTCACTCTCACTAATTTATTTTGTATTCATTCAATTACTTAAATTTTTTCAATGGGATACCCCTTACCCCTCAATTTTTACCCTTTTAAAACTATGTTTTATACCTGTTATGCTTCCAAGTTTACTTCTAAAAATTCTATCTTCTCCCCCAATAAATTGTCTTTTATTTTTTTTTGAATACCCAAACATCTTTATTTTCCATGGGTATTTACCTAGATTTAAATATGATTTATTTTATATGGTAATTTAATACACATTAAACACAAATTCCTTTTTACATGTGTTAAAATGAAAAAATAAATTTATATTTAAGTACTTTTTAAAATTCTATGGTTTTGAGGCGAAACTCATTTATTTAATTATCCATGAGTTATTTATGAAATTTATGGTTATGATCTATATTTATCACATTAATTAATAAATATAAAGGGTTCACATTGATTGTTATCCAATTAATTTGTTAAATAATATAATATATATATGACATGTTTTATGATACCTTGGTGAATAAACTTGGTAATTTTTATTACACCTTAGTGAAATGCCTTGATGGTATGTGTCACGACCCGCCCTCGGGGTCCGTGCCGTGACTACCCCAAGCCCGCCTTCCATAGGCCAGGGGCTGGCGACTAGCACCAAGGCGTAAATCCCGGTAAAAAGGGAAGGCATCGCCTTTGAAAAGTAACAAACACCACAGAGTAAGCAAGGGGAAAGTAAACACTAAACAAAGCAGAGTACAACTGAAAGTGCGGAAAAGTAAATGGGCCAGAATACAAACCCAAACTAAAAGTAAAGTACAACTCGAAAGGGAAAATAGCAACTGAAAAGTAAAAGCCGCTACACCGAGCTGTCCACTGGAAATCCCACCTAAAGGGTGGGTACAGATAGCTCCTCTGCTCCACGGGTCCCGCCGTCCGCTCCGTGCACGTCCCGCCCAGTGGTCCACCTCCGGGTACCGTCCCGCTCTGCAAGCCTCAGCTAAGGTCAACGTTGTCCGTCGTCTGCAACCAACACAACGTAGTGCGGGCAAAGCCCGTGCAGGGGTGAGTATAAGCTACTCAGTAGGGACTCCGAGACCCCTGAAGGTCTCTCAAATCCTCAAAGGATAAACCACGAAGAAAAGTAACAATCACGAAGTAATAACCGACACTGCTTAGGTATATTCCCATACATATACCTAAGTCATCAATTCAAATACGCTCTAACCTCCGAGCCCAAGTACAACTCAGTCCACACAGGAAAGTAAACGTATTCCACACTGGAAAGCAAAACGTAATCCACACAGGATTGCACAACACAATCCACACAGAAAAGCAATAGGATTCAGCTCACACAGGTCCTGTAGGCCCGATCTTGTGTGGGTCCTTGCGCTCAGCGGTTCTGTGTGAGCCAGCGCCTACAGGTCCTGTGTGGGCCCGATCCTGTGTGGGTCATTGCATGGGTTAGTTACCTATCGATCCTTCGTGGGTCCGACGACTTAGATGGATCAGTGATCATCTTTATCGTCCTCTGAAGAAGTATACCTGTGTGAGCTGAATCCTATTGCTTTCCTGTGTGGATTGTGTTGTGCAATCCTGTGTGGATTACGTTTTGCTTTCCAGTGTGGAATACGTTTACTTTCCTGTGTGGACTGAGTTGTACTTGGGCTCGGAGGTTAGAGCGTATTTGAATTGATGACTTAGGTATATGTATGGGCATATACCTAAGCAGTGTCGGTTATTACTTCGTGATTGTTACTTTTCTTCGTGGTTTATCCTTTGAGGATTTGAGAGACCTTCAGGGGTCTCGGGGTCTCTACTGAGTAGCTTATACTCACCCCTGCACGGGCTTTGCCCGCACTACGTTGTGTTGGTTGCAGACGACGGACAGCGTTGACCTTAGCTGAGGCTTGCAGAGCGGGACGGTACCCGGAGGTGGACCACTGGGCGGGACGTGCACGGAGCGGACGGCGGGACCCGTGGAGCAGAGGAGCTATCTGTACCCACCCTTCAGGTGGGATTTCCAGTGGACAGCTCGGTGTAGCGGCTTTTACTTTTCAGTTGATGTTTTCCCTTTCGAGTTGTACTTTACTTTTAGTTTGGGTTTGTATTCTGGCCCATTTACTTTTCCGCACTTTCAGTTGTACTCTGCTTTGTTTAGTGTTTACTTTCCGCTTGCTTACTCTGTGGTGTTTGTTACTTTTCAAAGGCAATGCCTTCCCTTTTTACCGGGATTTACGCCTTGGTGCTAGTCGCCAGCCCCTGGCCTATGGAAGGCGGGCTTGGGGTAGTCACGGCACGGACCCCGAGGGCGGGTCGTGACAGTATGATTATTAATGTCTCATTTAATTTTTTTAAACACATTTATATATTATTATTCCAGTTATTATTATTATTATATTCCTCTTTATCATTCCTTATCATTATGACTCATGTTCTTATTAATATTCCTCAATATCACAACTAAATTTTTTCCCTTGCATTACCTTACTAGGCCATATTATCACCCTTTCCATTGATGTAAGTCCATAGGTGATGAGATGTAGTAAATGTAATTAGGATAAAATGTTAAATATTCATTTCATGTGGATAAGAATAATGTTTTATTTTTTCATGTATTTTGTATCTTTTTTTCAAGAATCTAAACATCAAAAGATACTCTATTTGTATAATGTAATTAAAAGTTATGTAATAAAAAGGAAGGATTATATATTTCATATAAAAGAAAGGTTTAGATATTAGTGGAAATTAGGATTTAAAAACATTAAGAAGAACCCTAAGAAAAAATGTTTAAATATAGTTAAAAATCTTGTTATTTTGGGGAAGTTTGATGTAGGTGGTTTTTTAGAAAATGAATCCATGTCTAGATACAAAAAAGTGGATTTGGATCAAGTATAGAATTATGAAGGGGTAAACCCTAAAAAACACATTTGAGATAGACTCAAATAGGAAATGATGCATGATAATAGGCTTTGTTTCACTCCTAGTTTAAAAATCCCATGGGATATGTTTGGTTAATCACAAGATTTTAATGAACAATTATGAAGGATTAAAAGAAAATGTAATTTTTGTTAATGAATAAAATTTTTAATCATGATTGTTAAACACATAAAATTTCCTTCAGAATTATAATATTATTAAATGAAACATTTCTCACTAAGGTTTTTTATTTTTGAAAATTAAAAAGAAATATAGTGAACCATATAAATGGAGAGAGAAACAGACCATCTGATTATTTCCATGCGATGGAAGCTGGAATGTAAAACATTATGAGAATGATGAATCAAGAAATTCAATTTATAAACAGTGAATTTAATCAAGCTTAGAGACCAGATTCACCTCAAAGGAAAGAACTTTATGTTGAGTCCTTTATTCATCAATTACCATCTAAATTCAGTAGATCAACATACCCATTGATTAGTATAAAATTGATAAACTCTATAAAAAATATATTTTCTATACTCCGTTGTTTTTAAAAAGAGATAGTCACCCTTGTTGTGTACCGCTTAGAGGTAGAAGCTGATCAGTGGTGGAAACTAGTTAAGAAATCCAAGAAGGGATAATTATGTTATGGAGTGGGAATATTTAAAGGGATCCTTTTCGAAAAATATTTCCACTATTTGACACAAAAAAATGGATAATGAGTTTTTTGAGTTGAGGTAGAAGGAAAATTAATTTTTTGGAAGCCAGGAGATGAACTTCACAAGACATTATTGTTACACATATACCCTTATCATGGATCCAAATATAAAGTTTGATAGATTCTTCTCTGGACTAAGACCCCATCTATAGAACAATCTATCAATTATAGACTCTCAATTCTATGAGGAGAGAGTACGAAGATCTATAAAGGATGAACTGGATTTCTGATAGACATAATGTTCCCATAGATCAAATGAAAATAAGTGATCAATGTGGAAAATATTAAAGAGGAACGTTGATCAAGGAAGAAGAGGAAAGCAAGTGTAACTTCCAACATGAATCAAATTTGGGAAGAATAATTTGGGGAATTAATTTATTAATAGTGGGAAATATTAAAAATGTGGAATATATGAAAATATTTTTAAGAAATTTCATAGTGACGTGAAGCCTAAACTTCTCATCACTATGGAAAAAGGAAAGATGGTACAAACCCATCCTAAAATTCAATGTTTCATGTGTGGACCTCTTGGGAACATTTCCAATCATTGTACAAATAAAAGGTTAATGTAGGTTAATCACCATCAACCTCAGAATAGGCCACAAGAGAAAGGCCTGGATTTTTATGTCATGAAGGATGAAGATGAAGCTATAAATGATTTTGCATCATTTACTCTTGTTGTTCTCAAAAATATAGAAGAATAATTTGTTTTGTTTAGGTTCTATAAACTCCATTATTTACCCTAAGTTTGGAAAGAATATAGAAGTAATCCCTAAACTGAAAGAAGTAGAGTTATCATTCAATACTCCTAGAGGGATTATCCAAGAGTCAATAGTGTAATAAACCTCTAGTATTCATTTTGGGAAGCACAATCACATCGCAAATCCAGTATTTGGTCTTATGTAAGAACATTACACTATACTAGGGATATACTAGCTCTGAATGTATAATACTACGATCAACTACATAAGAAATGAAATCTCCATAGTCTTGAATGGAAAGCCTATAGTTTTTTTCAAATGAGAGACATATCAACCGACTATTTTTCTATAATAACCTTCCATATAATTATCTATGGAAATGATTGGTCAGATAAAGAAGGATGTGGAAGTATATGAATATTGAATTTCTCAATAATTTAAGAATACATTGAAATATTTCCATAGGAGATTCATGGACCTCCAAAAAAAGGAGGAGTTAGAGGAATTAAATAAAAAACTACATGATCTTTTATAGAAAGGGTTTATTCCACCAACTATGTATCCTTATGGAGTCATATTCTCTTTGTGAACAATATGGATGGATCAATGTAGATATGCATTGATTATAGGGAACATAACCAGATCATAGTGAAGAAAAAGTACCATATTCCAAGAGTATTGAAATATCACTCTATTGAGCTATATATGGGAAGTGAGTTAGGAATCCTACATATTGGGATGAAGTTATTGAAATAAATATTCTTGGACCTTAACTTGTGCAAGAAATGATTGAAATGGTTTATTCCATCCAACAACACATAAAGGCCGCTCAGAGTCAGCTAAAGATCTATGATGATAACTGTCTAAGGGACGAAGAGTTTTATGTTTGGGACATAGTATTCCTTATAATATCACAGTGTAATAGATTCATGTGGTTTTGGAATAAATGGAATCTTATCCCTAGGTACATTTTCCACTATTAAATCCATGATCACAACAGAGAAGTGGCCTGTTAGCTTCAACTTCCACCAAATAAAACTAAATTTCATTAATTATTACGTGTATCTACCATGAATCATCCCAGTGGGGCCCATGCTGTGACTCCCCAAGCCCACCTCTAATAGGCCAGGGGTTGGTGACTAGCACCGAGTAGGCATATTACTACATGGGAGGCATTTATCTAAGAACCTTTAAACACGCACACATCTCCAAGACCACAAATTCTGAAATGTAAAAACCACTAAGGAAAAACATGCTTGCATACAACTAAACCCAACCAATAGAGTACGACAGAAAGTATGTACTGAAAGTAAACTGGGCCAGAATACAGGCTCACCAAAAACAAGAGTCTGAAAACTACAAGGTCCAACTTGTAGACACATAGGGGTATTGGGACTGCTGCTCGTAGCTGAAGGAACTCCTCGGCATATAAGGGTCTCATAAATCTCGGTCCATTCCTGGTCCACCCTGGAATCTGTCAAAAGGCTCCTCATCATCACAAGACATGACACGTGCGGGAAAATCCCATGCTGGGGTTAATATAAAAATACTCAGTAGAGGACCCCGAAAAACACAAAGAAAGTAGACAAAGTAAATACACAGTCATCTCTACACAGTATATGTCTACTGAACATATGATAGGAGATCACAAACCAGATATACTCAAAATCCTGACTTGTGGTCTAGAGGTAAGTCGCACAACCGCATAACCCTATCTAGGGATTCAGTTAGAAGATTTTCAATGAAGTACTCATTCCAGGAGAACACACTCCACGAGTCTGGTAGCTCTGATGATGTTCGTCTGAGATGTACTGTTGGTCAAGAAACATCAAGAGAGGTAGTTCCACTCATTACGGGAGACACACTCTTGAGTAGGAAGATTATGATAGATAGATGCACTCATTATGGGAGACATACTCCTGAGTGGGAAAGATCACGATACACAGATGAGGATCACTGCTAGGGCCATTGAGGATACCGCGACTCATACAAATTCACCATCTAGGTATAGGATCAGTGCCTGGTAGATTTGGTCACGTTGATTCCTGACTCTAACAAGGGTCAATAATGGATAGAGGATCTTGATCCGGGCCTCTCGGATGGATGCCTGACTCTATCACAGAAATTCCTACTAAAGGGATCACACTCCTCTAGAAGGAAATGATGTCTGACCTTCAGGGGAACAAGAAGAAGGGGCACTAACCCAAAAGAAACTTGTCCAATATACGGTGGACAAGAGGACAATGCCATTTTCCAAAAATTACACAGTGTGTAGAAACTTTACACACCATATTGTTTGACCCCAAGTACTACCCATGTACAACGACGCATGTCATAAGGCTGGTCATTTAGAAAGGTTAGTACATGACATGTAGTAATGCGTACACGCCATGTCTGAGTGACTCGGGTCGGCTCCGTGTACGCTGGCCATGTGGCCGTGCACGTTCCTCAACCCGTGTACTCTAACCCGAATAATCGGTACACGGGGTGTCCCGCATTACTAGCCTTGACTGGCCATGCGATAGAGTACACAGTCGAGTACTCCACCCCGTGTCTGTGTATCCCCTGGATACATGTCAAGTCCCATGTTGTCACCGCTACCATGCAGCGTAGAGAGAACATGCCGTGTTCTGAAGCTGTGTAGTCCATCCCATGTCCATGTTCTTCTCAAAATACCCACCGAGCATTGGGGAAATTCCAAAACACCATGTGACCAAGGTCACACACTGTTTGATTCCTCTCTGACCCCTGAAACTTTAGATATTGTCACCAGTACTACACGGTGTGTTCATCGGATGTACACGAAGTGTATTATAGAAATTTCCAGAAATGCGGACCTCCGCTGTCGCACATCTAGTGATGTCATGTTCACCTATTCGGTCATCCTATCACCCTATAAATCCAATGTTTTGGTCACCCCGAAACCACAAAGCTGATTCCATTGTTTTCAGACCTCTGATTGGCTCCGAAAACATGTTTTGATCTTCCTACGTGAAGAACGCTCAAATACCGGGCTCTTTCTATCGTAGCTGATTTTTCGTCCGTCATGGCCATTGCACCTCTGTAGGGTCGTTGCAATTTCAGATCTTCATTTTGGGATTTTTGAATTGCAATATGGGTACACAAAAATCTATTATTCATCGCCCCTCAAAGAACGTGAAGAACGCGAAGAATGAAAGACAATAAAAGGGGGGAATAAAAACCAATATAAAAAATTTGAAGAAATAACCTCTAAAATTGTTCGTCATGGCGTTGATCTACTCCCATTAAAAGGCTTAAACCAAGCAAAAAATCATCAACAATAATCATCATGGATTATTTCCCCATAATCATCCCAATAAAACCATCCCGCAAAAACGTACGAATCCATGGATCAACCTGTTCGTGGTTGATCCGCGTTCGTCGTTTAAATTCAAAAATGTAGAAAGAAGAATGAAATAAAAACCCATAAATTTAAGAAAAGATTTATCATTGATGAAAGGGTCACACTTCCGTCGTCATTGAGGTCCTTCAACTTTGTTGTCATAGCGATTCACAGCTTCGATTCGTTGTCGTTCATCATTGAGAGTCTTCTCCAAAGTTCCATGGACTCTCCAGAGTTTCCTCTCAATCCTTTCCAACGAGCATCATCCCAATAAAAGGGAAACTTGTTTGGAATTCAATTACACTCTGGTAATAATGAGTCAGTTTTGCTATTTTGGAGTCATTATGACATGAGATTAATTAATGAAACAGCTACCCCGTCACCATGTTGCAGTGGATGTTTCAATAAAAAACAAAATAAACACTATGAATTTAATTTATTTTATTTTACTAAAACCAATTGAAAATTAAATTTTTTCCTCGACCCACGATGGTCGAGGAAAGACTCATTCTTAGGTAAAGTTGGCATCTCGGACGTAGTGGTGCCCTCATATTTTATATCCGGGAATCCATTTGGAAACTTCCACAACCACACACATATGCCAACTCACTTAACTAAAAAAAATTTGAACCACCATTTCAAGATCACCGGGCCTCAGAATGATTTCTCGTCTCTGCACCTGGTCTCGTTATAATTCCATATAATATTTAAAAATAATATATAGAGAAACATGAGACACTACATTCTCCCCACCTTAGGGTTGTGCGTCCTTGAAAATCCAAAATGATAATACTCAAAAAGATGTGGGTACTATACATGGATTTGAGACTCCCACTCCCATGTGCTCTCCTAAAGATTCTCATTCCTCCGCCGAACGCGTAACAAGGAAATTGATCACCCACGAAGAATCATCTCCTGCCGATCCTTGATCTTCACCAGTTACTCATCAACAGTCACTCTATTCATGATTTCCATCTCTCCCCAGTCAATGATGTGTGATGGGTCATGCACGTACCTCCTCAGCTGTGACACGTGGAAGACATCATATACCCGATGCAACTGTGGTGGTAGATCTAGGTGGTATGCCACCTCGACAACTCTGCACAGTATTTAGAAAGGTCCAATGATCCTTGGAGATAACTTTTCTCCTCGGCCAGATCACTATTAACCTCATCGAGGTGAGACCCGAAAAAAGAAGTTGTCTCCCTCTTCAAACTCTAGGGGTATCCGTCACCTGTCAGCATAAGACTTTTGCTGGCTCTGTGTAGTATTCATCCGCTACCAGATGATATGTACCTTTTCAGTGGTAGTTCGCACAAACTTTGGACCCATGAGTGCGGACTCTCTGGGGTCGGTCCAGCAAAGCGGTGACCGATAGGGTCTCCCATACAAGGCCTCGAACAGTGCCACACCAATGGTGGAGTGGTAACTGTTATTGTACGCAAACTCCAGCAGTGGTAGGTGGTCCTCCCAAATATGACCAAAGTCCAAGATACAGGCTCGCAACATATCCTCTAGAACCTAAATGGTCCTCTCTATCTGACCATCTATCTGGAGATGAAATGCTATGCTCAAGAGTAGCTGTGTCTCAAAGTCCTCCTGCAATACCTTCCACAAATGGTATGTTACATGGGAATCTCAGTCTGAGACTATAATCGAAGGGATGCCACGAATCCAAACTATCTCCCGCACGTAGAGGCATCCCAAGCTCTCTTTTGAACTCTGCTCCTTGATAGCTAGGAAGTGGACCGACTTGGTATGTCAGTCAATGATCGCCCAGATGGAATCATGCCCCTTGAACATCCTTGGTAATCCTATCACGAAGTCCATTGATATTTCATCCCACATCCACTCTAGAACTTCTTGGGGTGAGCTAATCCCACTGGAACCTAGTGCTCGTCCTTCACCTGCTGGCATGTAAGGCATCAAGAAACGAATTCTACTACTACCTTATTCACGCCTGGCCACCAGAACTATCGTCAGAGATCCTGGTACATCTTTGCCACTCTAGGATATACAGCCAAGGGGGATGTATGACACTCCCTCAGAACCTCCTCCTGCAACGCCACTGGTACAACAGTATGTCCTCTGAAAAAAATTATGTGCTCCCCACATTGTGAATATCCATCAGGATCACGTCATGTGGATAACTGAGCACTTAAATCCACACAGTCGAAATCTTCAAGCTACACCTCCCTTACCCGCTGTAAGAGTGGAGGGGCGACAACCATCGACTGTAGGAATGTTGTATCCTCTACATCCATGAAGGATAACTACAATGCAGCTAACTGCTCTATCTCCTCACTCAACAGCTGTGAGCTCGACCTTCTGTTAAGAGCATCTGCCACCTTTTTCCCCTTCTCAGGAGTATAGATGATCTCGAAATCATAATTCGGGAGGAACTATAGACAACTCCTCTACCTCAAATTCAGATACTTTAGTGAGAATAGGTACTTGAGGATCTTGTGGTCAGAGTAGATGATAAACCGCTCACCCATAGGTAGTGTCACCACATATTCAATGTGAAGACTACCGCTGCCAACTCAAGATCATGGGTCGCATAGTTCATCTCATGTGTCCTAAGCTAGAACAAACCATAAGCAATCACTACCTACCTCTGCATCAGAACACAGCCAAGCCTGGTCCCTGATGTGTCATAGAAAACAATGTATTGAACACCCTCCTCTGGTAATCTCAAAACTAGGGCGCTTGTCAAACTCTGCCTTAACTGCTCGAATGCCAGCTGGCACATCTCTATCCACACGAAGGGTTGCCCTTTCCTAGTTAAGGCTATCATCGATGCTGATATCAGGGAGAAATCAGGAATGAATATCGGGTAATATCCTGTCAACCCAACGAAGATCTGCACCTCTGTCACGCTCTGAGGTGGCTCCCACGCTAACACATCCTCTACCTTGGCTGGGTCTACAGATACTCCATCTGCTGAGATGACATGTCCCAAAAAGTTGACCTCCTGAATCAAGAACTGGAACTTTTAGAGCTTCCCATAAAGCTGGTACTCCTGAAGTATGTCTAGAACCATCCACTGGTGTCTCGCGTGCTCCTCCTCTAATACCAAGTACACAAGGATGTAGTCAATGAAGACCACTACGAACCGGTCCATGTACGGATGGAAGATTCGTTTTATCAGTCCTATGAACACTGCGGGGGCGTTCGTCATGCCGAAAGTCATCACCATGTACTCATAGGGACTGTAGCGGAATCTGAAATCCATTTTTGGTAAATCCTCATCCTGCACTCATAAATGGTGATAGCCTGATTGAAGTTCAACCTTCATGAACCACTATTCTCCTCTTATCTGATCGAAGAGGTCATCGATTCTTGGCAGTGGATACTTATTCTTCAACTTCATCTGGTTTAGGCACCGGTAATCCACACACAACCTCAGACTCCAGTCTTCCTTATTGGGAAAAAAAGATTGGGGCCTCCCAAGGTGAAAAACAAGGTCTCACAAAACTGTTTCTCTACAAATCCTCTAACTGCACCCTCATCTCGCGGATCTCAGTGTGATCAATACGATATGCGGATGAGGAAATCGATGTCATACTAGGGTGTAAGTCTATGCTGAAGTCGATCTCCCGGCATGGAGGTTGTCCTGGAACATCTTCTAGAAAGACATCCTTGTTACTCTGCCACTACTACAGGGAACTGAGAGCCCACAAAAGCCACTGCTACGAGGGCAAGGCTAGCCAACTCATGAGTGATTGGCTGCACCCTCCTATTCATAAGCCCATTCTGCACTTCCTGGGTTTCTCTTTCTCTAAAAAAGGAAAACCTCATCCCATCACAGTAGACACACTGCACTCTTCACCGAAAATAGTCAATCTGGGCATGGACTGAAGATAATCAATCCATACCGAGAATGAAGTTGTAAGGCCTTGACGCTACCACCAAGAGGTTCCAACAAAAACTCTCACCTCCGAGGGTAATATCACACTGTCTGAAAAGGTGTGTGATCATCGAGTCTCCTCCCGTAGGTGTCTCTAAGTTTAAGGATCGAGTCAAAAGTTCTACTAGAATCTCAAGGTTTCAGACAAGATATGTGGTTATGAAAGTATGACTAGAACATGTGTCTATAAGTAGTACATGTAAGGTAGAAAAGACACAGATCATAACTCGAATCATCCTTGGAGCCCCTGGGTCATATTCCTTGACCGCATGCAGCTATCCCCATCCATATCCCCTAGCTCCCTGAGCCAGGTGTAGACCTTGTGGGGGTGGTGTTGGAATTATGTCAAAGCCTTTGCCACCACCCGCATCTCTCCCTGCTCCTCTGCCATGTTCATCTCCTGGTGGGTATGTCTGCTCCACTCTCTACCTCTACCTCGGTGGTCCATCAACCACTTCAAAGTCAGCAGCTCAATGGGTCAGACAATCTCTAGCGAGATGTCCCTAACTATCACACACATAGCGTCGCTTCTCCCTAGACTGACTGGATACAACATAACAGCCTTGGACTATCGATCCTCTATCCTGGGTCCTCCTATGACGTTTCCCACATCCATATCCTAGTGCCTGATGTCGGTTCCCTGTTATTGGGGTCTCCTCACCTGTCTGCCTTCTGCTGACTGGCGTCTGCTATCTCTACTCTACCAAGATGATCTCCATCAGTAAGGCCTACTTGAGCAATCCATCATAAGTCAAAATGCATAGAGGTACGACACTAGCTCAGATGTATCATCGTAGACCTCACTCAAAGGTCCGAGATCTGAAGTATAGATCTCTGACCATATCCATCAACTACCAAGAAAGGATGGTGAACCACGATGAATAGTCGGATACCGTCATACTGCCCTACTGGAGCTGAAGAAGCTCTTGGATGTATACCGCTCTTAGCATAACAGGAGAGAACTCCTCTCTGAAGAATCACTCAAACACCGTCCATGAAAGGGTCTCCTCATTATGATTCTGTGTATTCAGACTCCACCATCATTCCTCCAAACCCTGAAGAAGGCTCGCTCCTATGATCACCATATGGTCTACCAATGTCCTCACAAGATGGAAAACTCTGGTCACCGCCTCAAGCCAGTCCTCAGCCGCCTGAGGGGCAGGCTCACCTCGGAACCTGATGGGTCTCTGTCTCTAGAACTCATGGAGCGCGCTAAGCATGTTCCCCTCTTCAATCATTACTGAATGTTCCACAGGATAATCCCCTAGTGGTGGCACAACAGGTGAACCCCCTGGTGGCAAAGCCTGGGGAACTCCTCCCTGTATCGAAGCCTCATCACTGAGGGGGTCATCCTCGTGATCGTGCGGCTGAATCCTATCAGGTAAGCATCACAGAGGCATCCTGTAATGAAAACAGATGTAGCATGGGTATATCTGCATAGCCGACTCAAAGGACATGGAAAACACAACCCATTCCTATATGATGCACGTACCTTTCTTTTATTTCCCCGCAACAAGTGTTTTTGTGCACAGAGCTGAAAATCAGGTCATCAGAGTCCTGGTGTATGGATACGTCGGTCGACGCACCAACACTGGAGTCTCTGGCCTAAAATCTGAGCTCAAAACACTTAAAACTGTTGCCTCAAACCCATCTCACAGACTCTTGGTCCTAAGGTAGAACCGACCACCTCTGATACCACTGTGTCACGACCCATTCCAATGGGTCCCACACTGTGACTCCCTAAGCCTGCCTCCAATAGGCCAGGGGCTGTTGACTAGCACCGAGTAGGCATATTACTAAAACGGAGGCATTTCCTAAGAACCTGTACACATTCACACATCTCCAAGACCATAAGTATTGAAACGTAAAAATCACTAAGGAACAAAATGAATGAATACAACTAAACCCAACCAACAGAGAACGATGGAAAGTAATGTACTGAAAGTAAACTATGCTAGAATACAATCCCACCAAAAACAAGAGTCTGAAAACTGCAAGGTTCAACCTGTAAACACCAAGGGGTACTTGCACTGTTGTTCGTAGATGAAGGAATTCCTCAGCCTGTAGGGGACTCAAAAGGCTCGATCTTGTCCTGGTCTGCCCTGGACTCTATCAAAAGGTTTCACATCTACACAAGACATGACATGTGTGGGAAAATCCCGTGCAGGGGTGAGTATAACAATACTCAGTAGAGGGCTCCGAAAAACACAAACAAGTATACAAAGGAAAGGCACATTCAGCTCTACATAGTATATGTCTACTAAACATATGATATGAGATCACAAACCAGATATACTCAAAACCTCGACCCGCGGTCTAGAGGCAAGTCACACAACCGCATACCCCCTCTAGGGATTTAGTTTGGAGATTTTCCACAAAGTACCCATTCTGGGAGAACACACTCCATGAGTCTGGTAGCTCTAATGATGTCCGTCCAAGAAGTACTATTCATCAGGAAACGTCCCAAGAGTTAGATACACTCATAATGGGAGACACACTCTTGATTGGGACATTGATGATAGATAAGTGCACTCATTACGAGAGACACACTCCTGAGTTGGAAAAATCACGATACACAGACGAGGATCACTATTAGGGCCATGGTGGATACTGCGACTATCCAGATTCAACAGCTAGGTAGAGGATCAATGCCCGGTAGAGTTTGTCACATCGATTCCTGACTCTACCTATGGTCAATAATGGATAGAGGATCTCGATTTGGGCCTCTCGGATATAAGCATGACTCTATCACAGAAAGTCCTACAGATGGTATCATACTCCTGTAGTAGGAAATGATGTCTGACCTTAAGGGAACGAGGAGAAGGGGAACTAACTCAAACAAAACATGTCCATGATATGGTGGTCAAGAGGACCAGGACATTTTCTAAAAAGGACAAGGTGTTTAGAAAAGTTACACGCCATGTTGTTTGGCCTCGGGTGTGGCTCGTGTACAATGGCCCATGTCGTAATGGTGGTCATGTAGAAAAGTTAGTACACAACGTGTAGTACTGTGTACACGTTGTGTCTGAGTGACTGGGGTCGGGTCCGTGTACGCTATCAATGTGCCCGTACACGGTCCTCAACCCGTGTACTCTAACACGTGTAATCAATACATGGGGTGTCCCGCATTAATGACCTTGCCTGGTCGTGTGATAGAGTACACAGTTTTGTACTCCACCCCATGTCTGTGTATCCCCTGGATACACACTGAGTCCCGTGTACCCTCCTCTTCCATGCTATAGAGAGAGTGCACACCATGTTCTGAAGTCGTGTAGTCCATCTTGTGTATGCGTTCTTTCCAAAATACACTCTGAGCTTCAGGGAAAGTCTAGCACGCGGTGTGACCAGGGTCACACGCTGTGTTATTACTCTCTGACAACCAAAACCCTAGCCGCCACCAGTACTACACAGAGTGTTCTTCGGAAGTACACGTCATGTATTCTAGAAATTTCCTGAAACGTGAACCTCCAATGATATCTCATTCACGGATTTGGTCATCTGATCACCATGGAACTCCTAGGTTTGGGTCACCCCGACAACATGAAGCTTCTTCCGTTGTTTTCAAACCTCTGATCGGCTCCAAAAACATGTTTTGATCTTCCTGCGGGAGGAACTCTTTAAGAATGGCCTCTTCCGATTCGAGCCTATTCATCATCCATCATAGTCGTCGCACCTTGGTAGGGTCATTATGATGTCGGATCTCATGTTTGGGATCGTTTAGTTGTAAGAAGGGTGCACAATGATCTATTGTTCGTCGCCCTGCGAAGAACGAAAAGAATTCGAAGAAAGCTTGATAGGGGAAGGGGGAAGGAAAAACCAATGGATCAAATTTGAGGAACGAACCACTGCCATCATTCGTCACAACGTTGATCCGATATCGTTAATTGGCTTAAACAAAGCAGAAAATTAAAAAAATAATCAACATGGATTAATTCCTCATAATCATCCCAGTAAAACCCTCCCACAAGAACGTAAGAATCTGCGGACCAACTTGTTCGTGGTTGATCCACGTTCATCATTTAAATTCAAAAACAGGGAAAGTGGAATGAAATAACAACCCCTACCTTTAAGAAATGATCAATCATTGAAGAAAGGTTTGTTCTTCTATCAACATTGAGATCCGTCAAATTTGTTGGTGCAGTAATTCACAGCTTCGATTTGTCATCATTCATCACTGAGAGTCTTCTCTGAAGCGCCATAGATTCTCTAGAGTTTCCACTCAATCCTTACCAACGAGCATCATCCCAATAAAAGGGAAACTTGATTGGTATTCCATTACGTTCTGGTAATAATGAGTCAACATTGTTGTTTATGAGTCATTATTAGATGACATTAATTAAATAAATAGTTTCCCCATCACCCCATTGCAATGGATATTTCCATGTGAAATAAAATAAACATTTTGAATTTATTTTATTTTATTTTATTTTACTAAAAATGTCCGAAAAATAAATTTATCTCTCAACCTGTGCCGGTCGAAGTTAGACTCGTTCTTAGGTATAGTCATCATCCCAAACGAAATGGTGTCCTCATTTTTTTTATCCGGGAATCTATTTAGAAGCTTCCACAACCACGCACATATGCTGACTCACATAACTAAAAAACGTCTGAACCACCATTCTGGGATCATCAGGCCTCGAAATGATGCGTCGTATTTGCGCCTAGTCTCATAAAAATTCCATATAATATTTAAAAATAATATACGGAAAAATATGAGACACTACAGTATCTCTCATGGGGAATTACATACCTAACCCTTCAAATGTACTGAATCTTGAGGTCGTAAAACTATAATATGACCTCTCTTATGATGAGAAGTCGGTGGAGATCTTGGACCATAGAGTTAAGGTTATTCATAAAAATACTACCAACCTCATCAATGTGTTGTTGTGGAAAAATAAATATAATGAAGTGATGTGGGAACTACAGGAGAAAATTTGAGAGAAGTACCCCCCCCCCCGTTTTCTCAAAAGAGAGAATCAGTTTAAAGTTTTGGAAGTAAATTTCTCACAGAGTGAAGAATGAAACGACTGAAACTTTTTTTATGAAATTTTTTTCCTGAGAAAATGTGTGTTATATTAATATGTACTCAAGAAAAATATATCTCTTTTATAATGAAGTGTGTATAAATTGAAATGTTACAATCAATATTTGACCATTATATAACCATTTTTCATTTTGACCACTGGATACTTTTCTCTTGGTAATAATATTTATGTTATAATTTATAAGAAGAAATGATAAACAATAATTAATACAGAAAAAAGAGATGATGACCTATACCAATAGAGTCATGTCATGTGGATCCCATTTTTTGGACCTTGGGAGAGAGGTAACATCATTGGCATTCATCATTGACCATGACCATGCTGATCTTCAACAAGTGAAGTTAGAACTAAATCTCCTCTGGGAGAAGTTTATGTTAGTGAAAATTACCACTTGGGGGATGTTAGTTGAGTTGCCTCAGAAATTTATCACCATCGCACACCTTACCTTTAAGTTATATGTGAGTGTTATAAGGGGTTATGTTTCAAGGCCTTAGTTAATTAATATTTAATTCCACTATAGAAATAAAATTTCCATTCCATCAATTCTGTTTTAAGAATATTTTTTCTTAATAAAAATTTCAAATAATTTGATATATTAATTTTTCAGATAGAAATTAAACTTATCAGAAAAAAGAAAATTTATTTTAATAAACTATGTAATTATGAATAATGGTTATTTTAGTGAAATAGTATGATAAAAACACTCTTATCTAGAAATAAGTTATAAAATAATTTTTTTCAAGTGTTTGAAATTTTACTATGAAGTTTCAATTCGCTATAAGGATTTATATATTTAAAAGTAAAAATTATCATACTGACAGAATTATTCTGATAAAATAAATATAATTCATTGAAATTTTTATTTCAAAATTATTTTTGATTGAATTTATGATAATTATCTAATTTTTTTTTTATTATTTATGAATAATAAAAATACATTTTGATTTTTTTGAATGTTTAATGGCATCACCGTTATGTTATAATTATGTAATAATTAATTAACCATAATAATTGACCAAAAATATGATATATTATTAATATAAATTATTTTAATATATTTTAATAATTTTACCAACCTATAATTTACTTTCCAAATTCTAAAATGGAATCTTTAACATTAAAACCATTATTTCGTTGGAAACATTAATTTTTCTTCCCAAAAGAATTAATATCAAAATATAGTCGACTCTTATGGAATAAAATAACATTATAGGTGTCCCAAATGTTCAATATCAAAATAAAAATTTCATGGTAAATCCCTTGGTGTTTCACTTTCCACAACCTAGGTATCGAAGGCCTGTATTTTGAAGTTAATAAACAAATCCTCCAATTTTGCTATAAATACCCACCCATTACACCATTTACATTCACTATAAATCCATAATCCACATATCTCTAGTAATTTTACCTCCCAAGAAGTCCATATATGCTTTAATCAATCCCCCAATGTTCCAATTGTCATGATTTGGTGTATCTATTTATATTAAGGGAAATATCCTTCTTTTCTCTTTGTTTCAAGAACATTTTTTTGTTTATGTATTATGAATATTGTGAAAATTCTCTATAATTTCTTTTTTACTCCTTCCCTTACTAAATATTTATGTTTTATCAATGATTTATCCTTCCCCTAATATTTTTATGCTTTTTTTACAACCACCTTTTATACTCGTTATGCTATCAAATTTACTTCTCAAATTTTCTCTCTTCTCTTCATTAAATTATATTTTATTTTCTTTTTTGAATACCCAAACCCATTTATTTTTCATGTGTATTCACCTATATGTAAAAAATATTTATTTTATTAAATAATCTAACATTCATGAATCCTACATTCCATTTTCATGGGTTAATAATGACATTATAAACTTGTCTTTAAAAACATTTTAAAACACTATGGTTTTGATACGAAACCCATTTCATTAATTCTTCATGGGTTTTTTATGAAATTTTTTATTATGATCAATGTGGATAACAATAATAATGGTTTATTAAGGTTGTAACCTAATAGCACTCCATGTCAATGGATAATTAATTTAATCACTAGATATGACATGTTTTACTATACCTTGGTGAATAACCTTGTTAATTTTTATGACACCTCGGTAAAAAACTTTGTTAATATGCTTATAAATGTCTCATTTTATGGTTTTAGCCGCATTTCTATGTTATGATTCATGTTCTTATTATTATTTTATGCCCTTTTCTCATTATATATCATTATGATTCTTGTTCTTATTAGTATTCCTCAAGATCACAAGTAAACTATTTCCCTTTCTTTCCCTTATTGGGCCTTATGATCACCCATTCTGTTTATGTATGCCCCCAGGTTATGAGATGTAGTAAATGTACATAACAATATACTTTTAATAATCCTTTCAAGTTTATTATAAGAATTTTTTATTTTTCATGTATTATGTACCGTTAATCCAAGATACTAAACATTAAACGATCCTACGTGTGTACGCTGTAATTAAAATTTATACAATAAAAATGAAGGAGTCCATATTATACAGTGAAATCTCATACCACTAATCCCTTTGGGTGAAATATCTATATAAATGGGTATGTCCTCATCCAAAACCAAATCTAGTTTGTCACATGAGACATATTGATACATCAAGAGGATAAAGTGAACCCTTTCCATCACAAACAATGCCCAATGGACTCCAATTTTTAATAGGGTGAAACACAATCAACATAAATATTTTTATTGAAGAAATAACAAATAAAATTAATGCATACCCCAATAAATAAACATAATCATAGAAAAATCCAGAGTAAAATTTTGAATGGTCGTAAAATTGTACATCCCCAGTCAAACTGACCATGAAACATCTAGATAAATGATAAGTATGGTATAAGTAAAAAATATAATAAGTTAATTATAGTTAAAATATAGTATTGATGTCTTTGATTAATATAAATAACATGAAAAGATCCATAAAAACATGTTTGAGTATAAACACATTCTCATCTCCAAAATCACCTTTTAAAATAAAAATCTCACAAATAATTTGTAAAATAAATTTCACAAAATATATTCTTTAAAAAATTTTACATTAATCATTAAAACATTGAGTGTTCATAATGGTGGAAAATTACGTTTATGCTGAAAAAATTTAAACAATACTTCCTTTGACATTTTCGATAAATAAAAAATTAGTATTGATCGAAAAATGGCATGAAGACTCATTTAATAACATTTTTGAAATAAAATATTCGTTAAAAATGATATTCAAAAATAGTTTCGATAATGTTAAAATATTTTTGAAATAATTTATAAATATTTGTTTTGTAAGGGAAAGGATTTTCGTCTCAAGAAAAATAAATTCAAATTTTCTTAAATTTTTTCATAATCATATTAAGTAAAATAGAGAGTAAAATGGTATTATTACATTAAATTTAATATTAATAACTGAAATATATAAATAATGATTTATTTTAATATAAAAATATAAAATAATCCCTCCAAGGGAGACTTGAACAGAAAAAATCTCGAATAATTATTAGATTGGGAAATAAACCCTTACCAATTTGATAACATTTGTATCATAAGACACATGAATGAAATTAAATTTAATTAAACATTTAATATCCTTAATATAAATTAATTCATGATATAACATACAAAAATGGAGTTATGTACCCCACAAAAAAATTAATAAGTGGTGAATATGGTGTTTGTATCATGAAATTAAAAGTGAGGTGAGATAGTCATATATTGATTCAGGTTCATCATGTATGTTATTTATCTTCATTTATAATAAAATTAATAAAATTAATTACTTTTTATAAACCCCTTTCATGTTTATTATTATTATCATTTTAATTATTAATATGTTGTATATGATTTCTTTTCAATGAATTTTACATCGACTGTTTGGATGATATTTAGTTTATTTGTTAAAAATGGATTTGGTAGGTTGACTATGGTCAAATAGGTCATTATGTAAACATATCCAGAATAATAATACTAACATAATTACTATACTTGAATTTATATTTTAAATATAAAACCAATCATGATTTACGGTTATAAAAAATGAACTATCTTACATTCATGGAGATGGTAGGTCATACATACGAATGAGTAATATCACCATATTTTAATGATCACTATAGATATATGTTAAATGATATATTATCTTTAAATAAATATAATGATATAATATATACCAAATTATATCATTAAGTATACTTTTATATACCTTTTATGTGGAGTTGTAAGGAAAGAGATTCACATCGCTTCATGGATGCAACAATCCACACCGAAATGAAGGATGTTATCATTTTTTAGTGTTAGAGATAAAATTATATATTACACATAGAGAATGGTAAATATGTCATGAATATAAAAATTATATTATGTATATTTCATATATTCCTTAACTTTATCTTCATCACCTTCTAGGTAAATCATTACTCAAAGGAAAATCACATCACTTCGTGAGGCTGTAGTATGTCGTACACACGAGCAATGTTATTGTGTCCCCTATGGAATGTATTGTGAAATAATATACAAACAATATAGTGATTAAAAAATAGTACTAATGTTTGTAATATCATATATATATATTTTATCCATCATCATACCCATCCTTTAGAGGTATGGATGGAAAATATTTCATATCAGTTCATGGGACAGAAGTATGTCATAAACACGACCGATGATATCATTTCCAATATCAATAGAAGATAATATAGATATATGTCATGAACATAACATAATAACATATCAATATATGGGATGTAATGGTGTATTTATATAATCACAAACGATTATTATTTTCTATAGTTGAAATAGGAAATAAAATAAAAATTTATAGTTAGAAAATTTACCTCATCTCGGACCACCACATTTATATTATACCAAATGTATTCCTAGAATACAATTATGGAAAAATGAATTCTAAAATGTGGGGTGGATATGGGGAAGTTTTTTTTATTTTCAAAATAAAATGGATTTTAAGGTGTTACCAATAGAGTAGAGTGGGTGGCCTTTTATAAGTGATGTGAGTACCACAATAGTAATTTTTTAATTGAAAAAGTTGTACTCATGTTTATCAAAATTAAAAAGGGTAAACAAAAATTGAGTATTATCGATAATTTCACCTGATAAAGTATAAATAATTCTAGAAAATATATTTTATTAAATTTATTATCTAATTTTAACCTATATATTTTTAGGTAAACCCTAGGTAAATCAATTTTTTTGTTACCTCAAAACATCATTTTTCCTGTTAACACTATTTATTATTATCAAAACGTAAAATAAAATTATTCTATAATACAAAATTTTATTATTCCAAATAAAGAATCGTTTTTTCAAATTTAAAATCACATAATTGAAAATATTTAATTTAAAATTAATCCGACAAATGCGATGATAAATCAAGTTTTCAAAAAATGTTCAAAAGATAAAAAATTGTATGCCTAAATTTAATATAAAATTGAATAAAATGAATAAAATTAGATTAATAGATATATAATTGAACTGATTTTACATTAAAACCATTTTAATAAATAATTTATCATAATTACAATTTTTATGAAAAAGATGTTTCAAATTAATATTCATTATTTTTCACGATTCATCATAAAATAAAGCATTTAAGAAAACTCCAAAAAAACCACCCTAAGATACATTTTAAATGTATATTTAAAAAAATTATATTTTTTAAAATAAATTTTATATAATTATTAAAAATTATTTATAAATTATTTGTGAAAATGCCGACTAAATAGACTTTTAGAAAATATATTTTTTCTGAAAAAATTATTTTTCATTCAAAATGTTCAAATTTTATCAGTAAGAAATAAGGGTGAATTTTATTTAGTTTATTCAGTTTTAAAAAATAAAACTTCCATAAATTTATTATCATTATTCATACCTTCTAATTTAGTGTCTAGCTTATAGTGGCATGTCAAAAAAAATTAATAGAGTTTTGGGTTCTTTAAAAATCAGGTGTAGATTGTATTATAAGATATAAAATATATTTAATGATTTAAAAATTAATATATCATAGTGTATCATGATTTTATATCCACTTATATGTTTGGTTTTTGATTTCATACGTGCTATAAAATTTTAGGACCATATTTTAAAATCATAGGGTGTTAAATGAAGTATAATGAAAATATATTGTTAAATAATTACATAATTTCTGGTGAAGAGTTTGTAGGCTTCAAAACATTTTTTAATTAAACATGATTTTAATGACTTTTATTAAAATTTAATAAAAAAAATTCACCATTTATTATTTTTATTTGGAATAATGGACATCATTTTTTTAATCCAAATTTCAACATTATCATACAGCGAATTCTTCATATTTTTATGAATGTATTTATTTATTATTATATTTTGAAAAATAATCATTCATTTTGAAAACTATCATTTAATTTAAATCATAAAAATGTTTTATTTTTTATATAATTGGTTTAAAAGTAACATTAGTTCCAATATATTTTTATTAACCCAATTTTGGAAAATTTAATCAATTTCATGAAGAATATTGATATAAAATCTTATATATAATTATGACAACCTTTTCTTTGGAAAACAATTTTTTTTCATGTCTTCTTGTTTAATTTTAAATTATATTCTTTAACATCAATGAAATTGCATTTTTACAAATGTATTATATATTTTGAGTTATAATAATTAATATTCTATAATATGGTGAACATTGTTTTCATAATTATTAGTAGAAATAGTAAAATTTAATTACTATGGTAAATGTAAAAACTTTTTTAATGGGGGTTAAACTAAAAATATAATATTAAAAAATACCTAAAAAATTTTATGAATTCTATTATCTAAAAAATATAAACCTTATATCATCTATGGTTATATAATGGTCTATTTTTATTCCTTGTGGAATGAGTAAAAACTTTGTATAAAATTATAATTTCAAAAATTTCATGTGTGTCCTCACCGCTAATTAAGAATGGAACACGCTCTCATATCATCATTACACATATAAATAATTGATTTTCTACCAATACCTTCCCAATTACGTTCCCTAATTTCATACACTATTTATATATGCATTTTCTATATCCAAAATAAATTATAGGAAGGCTCTAGGTATAATCTTAAAGAGGTGGTATGAGGAAGAGGCATTGTTTATTAACAATAACTTTTTAATTTATTCTTCACAACCATCAAATATTTCTCAATATGGATGATATAATAAAATTTATTTCTACAATATTCTATGGTGTTCTTATTTTAATGTGATAACTTAATTTTAACTCAACATCTATCAAATGGGAAACTAAACCATCATTCATGTGTACAACGAACTACTTTATCACGAGTTGATGTAATTTTTTTCCCACCATCACCTCTCACACTAATAATGATGATGTAATTCATTTTTATAAATTATATTCATGAAATAATAATTAATCTATAAAATTAAATATCATATAACTTTTTACCACACCATAAATTAAAGAATGATAACATTGCTTATATGTATGTAGGACTACTGCCTCGCGATGTTATGTGATTCATTTATTATTACCATGCCATGTGGATGGTATATGTAAGGGAATTTAATGAAATAAAATAAGAAAATTTATATAATTATAATTTTGGAAAGTAAAAAATAACACTTACGTTGTTTCTATTATGATTAATGAATAATGGAAGTGTTACACATGCATATGTATTACCTATCATCTCTAAGATTGTAACTTGATTAATTTAACAAAATTGTATTACATTATTTTTTTTAACAGTATAATTTGTGTCTAAAAGTTATAAATATCTTCTTAATATTATTTTTTAGATGTAAAACTAATACTCTCTTTGACATTAGTCAAATTTTCATAATTAACTAGGACTTACATGTTGGAAATTATAAATGCTTCTGAAATGAACTTAAGTGAATAAGTAATTGAATATAACATGATAATACATAATAAAAAATGAATAATAAATTTCAAATATAATCATAAGTAAGTAAATAATTAACATAAATCTATTATTATTAATGATAAAAACTCATGTGACAAATTATTCTTGAGTTAAGGGATCACTCTATACAATAATATTCATTGAGCTATGACCATTCTCTCTATATCTTTTATACACAATATCATCAAAGTAATGGAATAATTATATATTATTTATTTACCTATTACACATATATACCTACATTATTATACCTTCTATTGATGGGTTAACACATTCCTTATTTTAATTTCTCAAATGACTTCATTATGAAATTTCATTTGATTATGATATATTTCATCATTATGCAACCCGTTTTATTTACATTGGAAATTTTTATGTTTCTGAATTATCATTGATCTAATTTTAGTGGAAATAATAAATCATGAATTTTTTATATTGTATTCCCTATATAGTTCTCTAATTAATTGGAAAAATATTATTCTCATGAGATTTCATTTATTAGATTAGAGAGTAAACCTATCCCATTTTGAGGCTTTGTCCATCATGAGAAATTTCTTAAGATGTTAGACATGACACATTTTATTGTCATTTTTTATATTTCTTCAACATGTAATACAATTCCATTATTTTATGAGACCATTTACTTTAAGTTACAAATCCATGTGATTATTTACGTGCCTTCTCCTTTATGATATTATGTTATACATTAGAATCCAAATTTTTCTTCCTTATCATCTCTATTATTGTAATGGGATTTATAGATCACCCATTTAATTTTTGTATTACCTAGGTCATCCTATCCAATTTTAGGTTTCCATATTTATTTAAGAACTATTTATGTATAATAATATAAGGATGTCATGTTTTAGTTTTCTTTTGATGTATTATAAACCTGGTCATCCAATGACACACTGTGTCATAATATTTTAGGTTGTAATTATTAGATGTTTTTGTTAAGAAACAGAGGTCAATATTTCTCTTAGTATCAGGTCACTATGGTTGGTATTGGAGAAATTTTAGGTTAACCATTGGAAATGAGGATGTAAAAAAATTATTGATAACAATAAGAATAAGTATAATTCTATAAAAATATCATGGAATTTTGGTAAGGGATAGAGAAGGAGGTTTATGAGAAATTATATCATATCTACATACTAAAAATGGACATGGTTATGGAACAATTAATCTTAATGGTAATATGTCTAGAAATATATCACTATTCTATAATCAATCATCACTTAGTGCATGAATATAGTTCTTTATGCACAGCTAGTTGGAAATTCTCAAGGGATATGTCTTGAAAATTGGGAAACACTTTACAACACATTACGAAGGATATGAACAAATTGTTAGTTTAGAAATACTAAATGGAAACATTAAAAATAATTAAATATATTGAAACATATATACTCATAATATAGGATATAATCATAATTTATATATTATTCCTACCATGTTTATATGTTTCACTTTTTATGTTAATTAATTCCCTTCTAGTTTTTTCATTTTTGTTAATGGATTAAAACAAGATAAATTGTGGCAATTTCCAACATGATATGAAATATAATGATTTCCATAATGATATGATTATGTATGTGGGAAAATTATGTTAGTATTGGATAAAATGTCTAATGTTATAAAAAATAGCATGAATAATGTAGAACACACTCTTCCTAAAGAAGGTCATATTATAGTATAGTCATTTATGTGAAAATTGGTTCCATAAATTAGTAGATCATTTCATCCCCTCATCATGGAATAATATATTATCTCCATTGGGAATATATTATTAGTCTTCTAATTCGTGGATAATGATAATTTCATGTTAGCCCAAGAGATGGTGAGGGATCTCAATACAAAGACCCATAGTTCAAACCTGGCCATCAAACCTGACATGAAGAAGGAATATGAAGCTATATATGGGAAGCATGGTAGGACGCCTACATATTGGGATGAAGTTGGTGAGAGAAATATTCATGGTCCTTAACTTGTTCAATAAATGACATGAATGGTTTGTGACATCCGAACAACTCATAAAGACGGCTCAGAGTTAGTAGAAGATCTACGATGATAACCATCGAAGGGACTTGGAGTTTGATGTTGGAGACATAGTCTTCCTTAGAATATCACTGTGGAATAGATTCATGTGGTTTGGTAATAGATGGAATCTTATCCCTAGGTACATTGGCCCCTATGAAATCCATGATCACATATGAGTAGTGGCCTATCAACTTAAACTTCCTCCAAATCTAAATAATGTTCATGAAGTATTCCATGTATCTCTCATGAGGAAATACATACTTGTCCCTTCAAATGTATTTAATAATGAGTTTATAAAACTATAACTTTAACTCTCTTATGAGGAACAACCAGTGGAGATCTTAGACCATAGAGATATGGTTCTACGTAACAAGGCTACCAAACTCATCAATGTGTTATGGAGGAATAATAAATATAAATAATATATGTCTGAACTAGAGAAGAAAATTAGATAGGAGCAAACCCACAATTTATTAAAAGATATCATGAGTATAAATTTTAACGGGGAAATTTCTTATGGAGTAAAGAATGTAACGACGATGACTTTTTTTTATGAAATTTTTTTCATGAGAAAATGTGTGTTATATTAATTTGTTATCAACAAAATAATATCTCTCTAATTATGAAGTGAGTATAAAATAAAATGGGTAAATAGATATTTGACCATTATTTGAACATTTTTCATTGTGTACATTGGATACTTTTCTCTACGTAATAATTTGTATGCTATAATTTATAATTAGAAATTATAAAAAACAATTAATGAAGATGGGAGAAATGATGGCCTTAAGCAGTAGAGTCATCTCCTGTGAAGCCCATTTTTTAGACCTTGGGAGTGAGTTAGCATCACTGTGGTTCACCCTTGACCAAGCCCAAGCTGATCATCAACAAGTGAAGTTAGAACTAAATCTTCTATGGAAGAAGTTCATGTTAGTGAAAATTACAAATTGGGGCGCCCCATGAATCTACAACCATCACACACATTACCCTTAAGTCATATGTGGGTGTTATAATGGGTTATTCTTCAAGGACTTAGTTACTTAATGTTTAATTCTTTTATATAAATAATATTTATATTCCATTAATTCTATTTTAAGAATACTTTTTCTTAATAAAAAATATAAATAATTTGATAGATTAATTTTTCAGAAAAAAATTATCCTCTTTGGAAAAGAGATAAATTATTATAATAAACTACGTTAATATTAAAAATGATTATTTTAATGAAATAGTATGATAAAAACACTTTTATCTAGATATAAGTTATAAAATAATTTTATTTCAATGTTAGAAATTTTAATTTGTATTTTCAATTCATTATAAGGATTGTTATATTTTAAGTTTAGAATTATCATATTTAGAGAATTATTATAATAAAATAAATATGATAATTTGAAATTATCTTTTCAATATTAGGATAGAGTGAATTTATGAGATTTTTGTAAAATACTTTATTTTTTTCTTGAAAATTAAAAAATACACTTTGATTTTTTCTGTATGCTTAATGACATCGCAATTATTTCATATTGATGTAATAATTAATTAACCACAATAAATTACCTAAAATAGGTTATATTATTAATATAAATTATTTTAGTATATTTAAATCAATTTACCAACCTATAATTTACTTTCCAAAGTCTAAAATGGAAACATTAACACTAAAAACATTATTTCTATTGAAACATTACTATTTCTTTCCAAAGTAATATATATAAAATTATAGTCGACTCTTGTGGATTAAAATAACATTATATGTGTCCCAAATTTTAATACCATTGGAAAATACCATAGTAAAGCCCTTGGTTTTTTTACTTTCCACAACCTAGGTGTAGAAGGCCTCTATTTGGAAATTAATAAACAAATCCTCCAATTTTTTTATAAATACCCACCCATTACCACATGTCCATTCACTATCAATCCATACGCCACAAAGATCTGGTAATTTTACATCACAATAAGTCATACCAAGATTTCTTCAAGCCCTCTAGTTTCCAATCCTCAGGTTTTGGGTGCATCTCTTTATATAAAAGGAAAAAATACTTCTTTTCTCTTCATTTCAAGAACCTTTTTTTTATTTATTAAGTATTTTTTGATCACTCTATATTATTTCTTTTTTACACCTTCCCTAAATAATAAATAACTTTTTATCAATGGTTTATCCTTAACCCTATATTTTTACAATTATTTAAAACCACCTTTTATACCAGTTGTGCAATCAAATTTACTTCTCAGAAATTCTCTCTTCTCCTCAAGAAATTATCTTTTATTTTATTTATGTGAATACGGAAACCTATTCCTTTTCCAGGGGTATTCACCTATATATATTTTTTTTATTTTAGTCAATAATTTAACATACATGAATCCTATATTCTATTTTTTGGGTTAATAATGACATTATAAACATGTCTTTAAAAACTTTTTAAAACACCATGGTTTTGATATGAAAAAATTTATTTTATTATCCATTGGTTATTTTTGAGATGTTTGATTATGAAAGATGTGTATCAATTAATTAATGTATTTTAAGGTTGTACCCGTATAACACACTAATTCAATGGATAAATAATTAAATCACTATATCTGACATGTTTTACAATACCTTGGTGAATAACATTGCAAATTTTTCAACAACTTAGTGAAAAACCGTGTAGATTTTCCTATGAATGTCTAATTTTAATGTTTTAGCCACATTTCCATGTTATGATTCATGTTATTATTATTATTATCTGCCTCTTTCCCATGCCATATCATTAGGATTCTTGTTCTTATTAATTTTCCTCAATATCACAAGTAAACTATTTCCCTTTCATTCCCTTATTGGATCTTATACTCACCGTTTCCTATTATGTATGTCCCTAGGTTATAAGATTTAGTAAATATACATAGTAATAACCTTTTAAGAATTCGTTCAAGTGTATTATAATAATGTTATAGTTTTCATGTATTATGTATCTTTTTCCCAAGAAACTGAACTTTAAATGATCCTATGTTTGTACAATGTAACTAAATTTTATTTAATAAAAAGGCTAGATTCCATATAATACATTGAAATCTCTTAACAATTATCCATTTGTGAAATATATCTATATAAATGGGTATTTCCTCAGCCAAACCCAAATATAGTTTGTCACATGAGACATATCGATGCATCAAGAGTATATAGTGAATCCCAACCTTCACTAATAATGCTCAATGGATTCATAATTTGAATAGGGTGAAACACAATCAACATAAATATTATTATATAAAAAAAAACAAATAAAATTAATGCATAGCCTAATAAATAAATATAATGAAAAAAATATATAGTAAAATTTTTAATGGTAGTAAAATTTTACATCCCCAATCTAACTGATCATTAAACATCTAGAGAAATGATAAGGATGGTATTGATAAAACGTATAATAATTGTATCATAGGTAAAATATAGTGTTGATGTCTTCAATGAATAGGAAAAACAGAAAAGATCCATAAAAACAAGGTCGAAGAAAATAACCTTTTCATTTCCAAAATCTCTTTTTAAAAGAAAAATCTCAAAAATAATTTATAAAATAAATTCCACAAAATATAACCTTTAAAAAATTTTAAATTAATCTTTAAAATATTATGTGGTAATGACAGTGGAAAATTCAATTCATGCTAAATACAATAAAACAATTCTAATATTGAAATTTTAGGTAAATGAAAAATGACAGTTAATCAAAAAATTACATGAAGACTCATTTCATAATTTTTTTTAAATATAATAATCGGTCAAAATGATTTTCGAAAATAGTTTGGATAATTCTAAAATATTTTTGAAAATATTTTATAAATAATTATTTTGGAAGAGTTAGGATTTTCATATGATGAGAAATAAATTCAAGTTTTCTTAAAACGTTTTCCTTAATCATATTAAGTAAATTAGAGATGAAAATGGTCTTATTAAATTAAATATAAAATTAATAATAAAAATATAAAAATATTGACTGAAATTAAGATAAAAATATAAAATAATCCCTCCAAGGGAGACTTGAACAAAAATAATCTTGAATAATTGTTAGATTGTGAAATAAACCCTATCCAATTTGGTAACATTTGTATTATAAGACACAGGAATGTAATTAAATTTTATTAAACATTAAATATCATTAATATAAATTAATTCATTATATAACATACAAAAAGAGAGTAATATACCCCACAAACAATAAATAAGTGTTAAATATGGTGTGTATCTCATGAAAGTAAAAGCGATGTGAGAAACTCGTACATTAATTCAAAATCATTAGGTATATAATTTATCTTCATTTATAATAAAATTAATTAAATCATTCACTTTTATAAACCCTTTTCATTATTATTATCATTATTACTTTATTTTTTGATATTTTTTATATGATTGATTTTCAATTGATTTTACGTTGTCTGTTTCAATTATATTTATATTATTTGTTAAAAATGGATTTGGAAGGTTGACTATAGTCAAATAGTCCATTATGTAACATATCTAGAATTATAATACTAACATAATTATTATAATTTAATATAAATTTTAATTTTAAAACCAATCATGATCTATGATTATGAAAAATGAACTTTGTCCCATTCATGGAGATGGTAGGTCATATATACAAATTAGTAACGTCTCTATATTTCAATGATCACGATGGATATAAGTTAAATAATATATTATCTTTAAATAAAGATAATAATATAATATATACCATATTATATAATTAATTATACTTTTATATACCTTCTATGTGGTGTGGTGGGGAAAATAGAGTCACATCGCTTCATCAATGAAATAGTCTACACAGAAATGAAGAATGTTATCATTTATCAGTGAAAGAACTAAAATTATATATTTCAATTAAAGAATGATAAATATTTCATTAATATAAAAACTATGTTATTTATATATCATATATTCCTTAACATTTTCTTCATTGCTTTCTAGGTAAATCATTAGTGAAATAAAATCACATCAATTCATGAGGATGTAGTCTGTCGTACACACGAGCAATGTTATCGTGTCCCCTATAAAATGTATTATAATAAATATAAAAACAATATAATTAATGAAAAATAGTAATAATGTTTTTAATATCATATATATACTTTGTATTCATACTCATACCCAACCTTGAGAGGTGTGGATGGAAAACATTTCACATCGGTTTGTGGGATAATAGTATATCATAAACACGATTGACATTTTCATTTCCAATTTCAGGGAAGAGAAGAGGGATATAGGTCATTAAAATAAAATAATAACATCTCATTATGTTGGAAAAACTGGTGTTTTTATATAATCACAAATGATGATTCTTTTTTGGAGGTGAAATTAGAAATAAAACAAAAATTCATAGTTAGGAACTTTAACTCATCTCGGACCACCACATTAGAATTATACCTAATGTATTCCTAGAATAAAATTACGGAAAATGGATTCTAAAATGTGGTGTGGAATTTGGGAAGGTATTTTTATTTCTATTTTCCAAGTAAAAAGTATTTTATGGTTTTAATAATTGAGTAGAGTGGGTGGCCTTTTATATGTGATGTGTGTACCACAATTGTAATTTTTGAAAGGAAAAAGGTGTACTCATGTTTATCAAATCCAAAAAGGGTAAAAAATTGATTATTATCAATAATTTCAGATGATAAGTTAGAAATAATTCTAAAAATTATATTTTATACAATTTATTTGGTAATTTATACCTAAATATTTTTAGGTAAACCCCCAGGTAAATCAATTTTTAGATTACAGTGAAACATAATTGTTACTGTTAAGACTATTTATTATAATAAAAATGTAAAATAACATTATTATATAATATAAATTTTTATTATTCCAAATAAGGAAACCATTTTTCAAAATTAAAATCTCATAATTGGAAAATGTTATTTTAAAATTAATCCCAAAAATGTGATGATAAATCTTGATTTCAAAGAAAAAATGTGAAAAAGTTAAAAAAATAAGTCTATATTTAATATAAAAATGATTAAAATGGCTAAAATTAGATTAATAGATACATAATTATACAAATTTTACATTAAAATCATTTTAATAAATCGTTTATCATAATAATTTTTTTAAAACAAAGATGTTTTTAATTAATATTCGTTATTTTTCACCAGTCATTATAAAGTAAAACATTTCAAAAATAACCCAAAAACCCAGCCTAAGAAAAATTTGAAATGTATCATTAAAAAAATTCATTTTTTAAATAAATTTTATAAAATTATTATAAATTAATTATAAATTATGTGTCAAAATTTTGACAAAACCGACTTTTTGAAAATTATATTTTTGTAGAGAAAATTTATTTTTCATTCAAAATGATAAAAGTTTATCACTAACAAATAAAGATTCATTTTATTTAGGTTATTCAGTTGTAAAAAATATAACTTTCATAAATTCATTAGTACTATTTATACCCTCTAATTTAGTGGCTAGTTTATAATGGTATGTAAAAAAATTATTTTAATAGAGTATAACATTCTATTAAATCCAGGTGTAGAGTGAATTATAGGAAATCTAAGATATTGAATGATGTAAAAATTAATATATCATAATGTTTCATACTTTTATATTCTTGTTTCTGTTTGTTTTTTCATGTCATACATACTATAAAGATTTTGGATCATATTTTAATATCACATGGTGTTAAATGAAGTATAATTAAAATATATTGATAAATAATTATATAATTTATGGTGAAGAGTTTTTAGGCTTCAAAAACATTTTTTTATTAAACAAAATTTATAATTATTTTTATTAAAATTTAATAAAATTATTTTCTCGTGTTTATAAAATATATTTGAAATAATGGATATATTTTTTTAATGAGATTTCAACATTATATTAAGGTTAATTATTCATATTTTTTTGAATGTATTAATATTTTATTAAGTTCTCAAAAATAATGGTTTGTTTTAAAAACTATATTTTCATTTAAATTATAAAAAATGTTCTATTTTTTATAAAATTGTCTAAAAGTAACATTAGATCAATTATATTATGATTAAAAAAATAGCTAATTTTAATAAATTTCATGATGAATATTGATATAAAATCTTGTATATAATTATGAAAACTTTTTCTTTAGAGAATAATTTATTTTTCATGTCTGCTAGTTTAATTTTAAATTATATTCTTTAACATCAATTAAATTTAATTTTTAAAAATTAATTATATATTTTTAGTTATAATAATTAATATTATATAATATGGTGAAAATTTTTTCATATTTATTAGTAAAGATAGTAAAATTTAAATACTATGGTAAATGTAAAAACATGTTTACTGGGGGTTAAACTAAAAATATAATAATTAAAATTACCTAAAAACATTTAAGAATACTATTATCTAGAAAAATATAAACCGTATGTCATCTATGGTTCTATAATGTTCCATTTTTTATCCTTGTGGAATGAGTAAAAATTTAGTATAAAATTATCATTTCATAAATTTCAATTGTGTTCTCACCCTCAATTAAGAATGGAACATGCTATCTAATAATCATTACACATAATAATCATTATAGTTTGGATAATACCTTACCAATTATGTTTCTTAATTTCCTCCCCTCTTTATATATGCATTGGTTTTATCAGAAATAAAATATAGGAAGACTCTAGGTATGGTATTAATGAGGTTGTATGAGGAAGAAGAGTTGTTCTTTAAGACGAGTTTTTTTATTTATTCTTCAGAACCATAAAATATTTCTCAATAAGTCTGATGTATTAATATTAATATCTTCCATATTATATAATGATCTTATTTTATTTTAATAACTTAATTCTAACTCAGCATCTATTCTATGGGAAATTAAACCATCGTTATGGTGTATAATAGACTACTTACTCACGAGATGATGTAATTTTTTTTGCCACCATCACCCCTCACAATAATAAATGATGATATATTTTAATTTTATAAAATATATTCATGAAATATTAATCATTATATAAACTAAATATGTCAATACCTTCTTACCATACCATCTATTAAAGGATGATAAAATAGTTTGTCTGTATGTAGGACTACTGCCTCGCCAAGTGAAGTCATTAATTTATTATTACTATGCCATATGGATGGTATATTTAAGGGTATTTAATGAAATAATATGAAATATTTTATATAACTATCATTATAGAAAGTATAAAATAACACTTAATTAATTTCTATTATGATGAATGAATAATGGAAGTGTAACACATGCATACGTACGACCTATCGTATTCAAGATTGTAACTTAGTTAATTTTCAAAAATTATATTTCTTTTTTATTATTAGTAGTATAATTTGTGTCTAAATTTTCTAAATATTTCCTGAATATTATTTTGATGATTTTTAAATAATAATCTCTTTTAATTTAGAAAAATTTTCATGGTGAATTAGGACTTACTAATTGGAAATCATAAAAGCTTCTGACTTGAACCTAAGTGATTAAGTAATTCAATATAACATGATAATGAATAATATGAAATGAATAATAAATTTGAAATATTATCATAATTAAGTAAATAATTAAGATAAATTTATTATTCTTAATGATAAAAAACTCACGTGACAAATTATTCTTGAGGTAAGGGATCCCTCTATACCACTATTTTCATTGAGTAATGACCATTCTCTCTCTATCTATTATACACAATATCTTAAATGTAATGTAATTATTATATATTCTATATTTATGTACTTCACATATATACGTAAATTATTATACCTTCTAGTGATGGGTTAATACAATCCTTATTTTCATTTCTCAAATTCCGTCATTATAACATTTCCTTTGATTATGATATATGTCAACATTATGCAACCCATTTTCTTTACATGGGAAATTAGTTTGTTTATGAATTATCATTGATTTAATTTTTTTGGAAATCATGAATCATGAATTCTTTAAATTGTTTTCCCTAAATAGTGCTCTAATGAATTGGATAAAGATTATTCACAAGAGATGTCATTTATTTGATTAGGGAGTAAACCTATCCCATTATGAGTCTTTTTCATCTTGTTAAATTTCTTATGATGTTAGACATGACACATTTTATTTTAATTTTATATATTTCATCAAAATATCATATAATTATATTATCTTATGAGACCAGTTACTTTAATTTACACATCCATGTGAATATTTATGTTCCTTCTCCTTTAAGATATTATGTTCTACATTAGAATCACAAATTTTTCTTCCTTATCATGTCTATTATTGTGATGGGATTTGTAGATCACCCATTTATTTTATATATTACCCATGTAATCCTATCCAATTTTAGATGGTCATGTATATTTAATATCTATTTATATATAATAATATAATTATTTCATGTTTTATTTTTCTTTTGATAAATTACTAACCAGGGAATCCAATGACACAATTTTTCACGATCTTTTAGGTTATAATTATTATATTTTTATGTAAATAAACATGGTTCAATATTTTTCAATGTATTGGGTCACTACGGTTGGTATTGGAGAAAGTTTAGGATAACCATTGAAAACTAATATGGAAAAAATTTAGTGATAACCCTAAAAATATGTATAATTGTAAGAAAATATCATGGAATTTTGGTGAAGGATAGAGAAAGCACTTTATGAGAAATTATATCCTACCTGGATACTATAAGTGGATGTAGTTGTGGAACAATTTTACATATTGGTAATATTTCTGGAAATAGCTCACTATGATATAATCAATCATTACGAAGTTCATGAAAATTTATCTTTCTGCACACCTAGTCAGACATTACTGATGGATATGTTCTGAAAATTGAGAAACACTTCACAACCCATTATGAAGGATATGAACAAAATGTTAGATTATAAATCCTAATAGGAAATATTAAAAATAATTACATATATTGAAAAATATAGACTCATAATATACGATATATTTGTCATTTATATATTATTACTACTATGTTTATATGTTGCCCCTGAATTTATCAGTGTCACAAACCATACCATTAAGTAATATGTGGGTGTTATAATGGGTTATATTTCAAGGCCTTATTTAAATAATTTTTAATTCCATTATAGAAATAAAAATTTTATTCCATTAATTCTGTTTAAATAATTGTTTTTCTTAATAAAAAATATAATTTTTTTTGATAAATTAATTTTTTAGATAAAAATTATACTTTTAATAAAAGATATATATTATTATAATAAATTATTTTATTAGGAATAATTATTATTTTAATGAAATAGTATGATAGAAACACTCTTATCTAGATATAAGTTATAAAATAACTTTTTTTCAAGTGTTAGAAATTTTACTTGGCATTTTCAATTCTCTATACAGATTTTTATATTTAAAACTTATAATTGTCATATTTAAAGAATTATTATGATAAAATAAATATATTTTTTATAAATTATCAAGTCAAAATTAGGTCACTGTGAATTTATGATAATTTTTTAAAATACATTATTTTTGTGAATAGTAAAAATATAGTTTGGTTTTTTCGATACGTTTAATGACATCACAATTATTTCATAATGATGTAATAATTAATTAACTAAAATAAATGACCGAAAATATGATATATTATTAATATAATGTATTTATGTATATTTTAATCAATTTACCAACCTATAATTTACTTTCCAAATTCTAAAATGGAAACTTTAACATTAAAAACATTATCTCTATGGAAATATTAATTTTTTTCCAAAGAATTAATATAAAATTATTGTCGACTCCTGTGGATTAAAATAACATTATCTTGGTCCCAAATTGTCAATACCATGGTAAAATACCATGTTAAATCCCTCATTTTTTCACTTTCCACATCCGTGGTATCAAAGGCCTATATTTGGAAATTAATAAAGAAATCTTCCAATTTTTCTATAAATACCCAACCATTTCACTATTTCCTTCCTCTCTCCATCCCTCCTCCACAAATATTTATTAATTTTGCCTCCTAAAAATTCTTTCCAATTTTTTCTCAAGCCCCCAAGTTTCCAATCTTTATGTTTTTGTGTATCGCTTTATAGTAAGGGAAACATCCTTCTTTTCTCTAAATTTCAAGAACCTTTTTTTGTTTTTGTTTTAAAAATATTGTGATAACTATCTATTATGTATATTTTTATACTTACTTTACTAGAAAATTATGTTTTATCAATGGTATATACCTCCCCTACCTTTTACCCTTTTTTAAAGCTACCTTTTATAATTTTTATAATGTTAAATTTACTTCTTATAATTTCTCTCTTCTCCTCCAGAAATTATCTTTTATTTTTCTGATGAATACAAAACCTATTTCTATTCTACTGGTATTAACTTATATATAATTTTTTTTTATTTTATTAAATAATTTAACATACATGAATCCTACATTCCAATTTTTTTGGTTAAAAATGACATTATATACTTCTCTTTGAAAACATTTTAAAACATTATGGTTTTAATACGAAACCCATTTCTTTAATTATACATGGTTTATTTATGAAATGTTTGATTATGATATATGTGGATCACATTAATTAATATATATTATTTTTTTGCACTGATGTCACTCCAATTAAATGGATAAATAATTTAATCACAAGATATAACATGTTTTATGATACCTTGGTGAATAACCTATCTAATTTTTATGGCACCAAGTTGAAAAACCATGTTGATATGCTTATGAATGACTCATTTTAGTTTTTTATCCACATTTACATGTTATGATTCAAGTTATTATCATTATTTTATGCTCTTTCTCATTCCATATAATTATAATTCCTGTTCTTATTGATATTCCTCAAGATCACATGTAAATTATTTCCATGTTTTCTTTATTGGGACTTATGATCACCTTTTCTTTTTATGTATGTCCCTAGGTTATGAGATGTAGTAAATATACAAAGTAATAACCTTTTAATAATCCATTCAAGTGTATTATAACAATGTTTTAGTTTTCATTTATTGTTTACCTTTTTCCAATAAGTTAAAAATTAAATGATCTTATGTCTATACAATGTAATTAAAATTTATTTAATAAAAAGGAATGATTCCATATTATACAATGAAATATCATACCACTAATCCCTTAGGGAGAGATATCTATATAAATGGGTATGTCCATGGCCAAAACCAAATATATTGTTTCACATGAGACATATCGATGCATCAAGGGGATATAGTGAACCCCAACTATCACTAACTATTCCCAATGGATTCCAAATTCGAATTGGGTGAAACATAATCAACATAAATATTCTTATAGAAAACTAACAAATAAAATTAATTTATAGCCCTATAAATAAACATTATCATAAAAAATCAAGAGTAAAATTTTGAATGGTAGTAAAATTGTACATCCCCAGTCAATATGATCGTACAACATCTAGAGTAATGATAAGGATTGTTTCAATAAAACACATAATAAGAGAATCTTAGGTAAAATATAGTGTTGAAGTCTTTGATGAATATAAATAACATGAAAAGATCTATAAAATCATGTATGAGGAAAATAACCTTTTTATTTCCAAAATCACATTTTAAAAGAAAATTCTCAGAAATCATTTGTAAAATAAATTTCACCAAAAATAAACTTTAAAAATAGTAATTTAATCTTTAAGACATTGAGTCATCATAATGGTGGAAAATTATATCCATGTCTAAAACAGTAAAACAATGCTTCCTTTGACATTTTTGGTAATTGAAAAATGAGAATTGATCTAAAAAATACATGAACACTCATTTAATAACATTTTTTAAAATATAATAATGTGTCAAAATGATATTCGAAAATAGTTTGGATAAAATTAGAATATCTTTTAAAATGTTTTACAAATAATTGTTTTGGATAAGAAAGGATTTTCATCTAAAGAGAAAAAAATCAAATTTTCTTAATTTTTTTTGTTAATCATATTAGGTAAAATACATAAGAAATGGTAATATTAAATTAAATATAAAATTAATAACCAAAATAGAAAAATATTGATTTATTTTAATATAAGAATATAAAATAATCCTTCACAGGGAGACATGAACAAAAACAATCTTGAATAATTATTAGATTGTGAAAGAAACTCTGACCACCTTGGAAACATTTGTATCATAAGACATAGGAGTGAAATTACATTTAATTAAACATTAAATATCATTAATATAAATTAATTCATGATATAACGTTCAAAAAGTTAGTTGTATACCCAACGAAAAATAAACAAGTGGTGAATATGGTGTATGTCTCATGAAAGTAAAAGTGAGGTGAGAATGTAACATCCCAGGTAAATAAAGAATAAATAATTTTCATATTTATTAATATTTATGAATTAAATATTAATTTTAATTAAAATGGGTCTTTACGTTCGATAGCGTACTCGATACGCAACGATGAGCTCCTTTGAAAACTTACGTTGCACACTAGTAATATAATAATATTATTTTAAATGTTAGTTAACATGTAGCCGTTGTATTGGCGGGAATGGATATAAATAACTAAAATATGATTAAATATGTTTTTAAATGTTTTTACATTTATCCAATAAAAGATAAAGGCTTAAAATACGGAAAGAGTTCAATTTTAGGCATTTATACCCTAATTTTCACTAAGGGTTCACTTATCACCTTTTGATGGTGAACCTTAATTAAATATAGTTTTGATCAATCTTATAAATTCTATTGGACCAAATATAACCCTTCTTTAGAATCGGGACATCAAAATTTACTTTGTGTAAATTTTTGGTACCTTTCTGATAAAGTTCATTTTTTATGAATAGTGTAAAATGTTGTATTTTAATTCAAAACCTCTTTTTAATCTAATTTATTTATATGATTATATTATCTTGTTAATTGTTTTTAAAGTGAAATTAGAAAATATTTTTACCATTTAATCCAATGGTGGTCATTGGAATCAATTTCACTTTGAAATTGGACTTAAACTACTGTCAATATTTTGATACTTATTGTTTCATAAAAACACGCTATTTGCTCTGACAGCGGGAATTAATTATAAAATTAATTAATGTGACTTATATGTTTTGAATTTTGTAAAATAGACTTCATTTTTTAATTCTTAATATCAAATATAGCTTAGGGTGAATTTTTGGTAATTTTCTGAAAAACTTCAATTTTTGATGAATAGTGAAACCACTAAGTGGTACTTATAAAGACTGATTTTCTGTTTAAATGAAATTTTGCCATCATTGTGTTTTGAATTTCAAAAATCCGACATACATGGTTGTCATTAAGAAGTAAAATGTGGTTCAATGAGGTTATAATAAATTTTTGGTGAATAGTAACTTATTAAGTTCTTAATCGCGATTAGTGGTAATTAGTGTAGTTTAAGGTAAAAATAATGTTTTAATAATATGAAATGAACTTGACACATGTCCTACCCTCATTTGTTGTGTCATGACCGACCAAGACAAGCCATGGGTCAACTTGGGGTCCCCATGGAGACACTTTGGTTGGGAAATGACATAAATAACTTTTTATTTAATGTTAAAATTAAATTGACACAAACATGAGTTGTTTTACTAAAACAATTTTTAATTAGGGTTACACAGGTCCAAATTTTGATTATAAATAGTCATTGGAAAGCTAAAAAGCATTCCTACATCATAGTATTTTTTTTATAATTTTTAGACATTAAATAAAGTAAATTATTTATGAGATAATAATGATGCAGCGATGACATCATTATTTGACGATTTAAATAAAATGGAAAGATAATGTAAAATATATGAACTACACATGTCCAAAACTTATTGAATGGGTGTATTTCGAACCCTTATCACCTTATACAGGAATTATATCAATGTGGGACCTTTTAAAACCGAAAAACATTTTCAAATAAAGTAATATTTCTTTACTTTCCAAAAGTGCCCCTCCTCTCCTCTTATAAAAGGCCCCCACCTCTACCACCTTACACACACTCCTCAAGCCTTTGGTTCGGCCAACCCCTACCCATTTACTCTATCCACATACCTCTCCTCATCCTAGAGGATTCCCTTTGGGCAGAATCCTTTCAAAGGAATCCTTTAGGCTCAAATCAAAATGGAGTTACACTTTTAAAGGTAATTCATTCTCTCTTGTTCATTTGTTTTATTTTGCTTCTCCAACCCTCTAAACTCTTTTTATTTACTTCTTTTGTAACAACACCAGTATATTAAATATACTAGGATGTTTTTATAAGATTTATTCGAGCTACACTATCACACAACTACATAAAATGGTTAAAGAACATACGGTTTCCTTGGATGGCGAAATTCTGCCTCCCGAAATGATGATTGTTCAATATTCATTTAACACCTTCAAAGGTGGCCATTATGATGTCACTATTTTTATATATGATATATAATATGTTTATTGTTTTCTTTAAGCTTCTGTATTTTTCATTTTGGGAATACCTTTATGGTTTCCATTATGGGTAAACATGATATCTTCATTTATGGAAGTGCGGACTACCGCCCCCTCAAAGTGATGTGATTCGTTAATGCCATATGTGGGACGTGTAAAGGATGGATTTAAAGTTATTATATATGATGTTATACTGGAATTATAATATACCTCTATATCATTATTATTTCTTTCCATTAAAGTATGAGATAGAAATGAAAGTAGCGTTCATGCATACGTACGGCTTACCGTCTCCATGAACGGTGCATTTCATTTCTTATCCCCAAATGTAATGTACTATTAAAAGTACATGTATATAATAGATATATATAATTAATGATATATCTAAATGATGAATATAATTCTGGAATTAAAATATACATACCTCTCATTTAGTTTTAATTCCATTAATATGACAAAGAAATGAAAGTAGCGTTCATGCGTACGTACGGCTTACCGTCTCCATGAACGGTGCATTTCATTTCTTACCTCTAAATGATTATGTTATATTATAAATACATGTATATGCTGTATATATATGATATATATGATATCCAAATCAGGAATGTCATTCTGGATATAAAGAACCTTTGACCACATGAACAACATGCAATTGTAAGAAGTCCACTTTCGACTTAAGAACCAGATATTGATAAGCAAATATTATTAACTTAAATGGTTACATAATGTTTATAACATGGTAATAATTGATATAAAAGGAATAATGAAATTTAAAAAGGTTCTTAATCAAGTATAAATTAACTAAAGTTTATTATTCAGGACGTTAAAGAACGATCGAGTCAAGTGGGACCCGAGGTAAGGGAACTTCTTAACCCAATTTCCGTTCTTTGGGTTAATCTCCTACATTAAAATTATGTCATGATATTATTATGTCCTATATTGAATTTTTACTTTCTTTATGTGTACTTATAGTTAATACACATAATAGATCTATTTTATTTAAAAATTATCTTTGTAAGGGACTTCGTCTCAATCTCCTTTCATTGAGGCATATTTCATTTTATACACAACTTTCTTTTATACGGTGTATAAACCCCTTTGACTTTTACTTTTATACAAAAGGAATCTTTTTCTATGAAGAGTTTTACAAAACGACAAAAAGGAATGTTTTTTAACGTACGTGGTGACAACGACCTTTTCCGCCGCCGCGAGTATTATTTAGTCTTTGGCTTCCTCAACAAGCCGTAATGTTTTTAAAATAAAATAAATACCATATACTCTTTTATGTATTTTGGTATTGAAAATGGTTTTGATAAAGGATTCTATTCTGTCAATATATTTATGATATATTGTGATTGAAATGTGGAAATGTTATCTTTCCTTTATATTGGTTTATGTTTTATGATTTTATATTGGTACTTGGACATTTTAACGGGTGGTTACGTTATAAACCATATGACGGGTGGTGCCGTGAATACCAGGACGGGTGGTTACGTTATAACCTCCAATGCATTAGGTATGGAAGCCGGCTGTATGGCTATTCCATTAAGTATGTATGGAAATTGGCCGTATGGCTATTCCATTAAGTGATATGTGTGGAAGTCGACCGTATGGTTATTCCACTTAAGTATGTTTATGTCCCAAGTTACCTTTATATATGTTATGTGTTCTTTTTATGGATTCTATGGAAATCCTTTGTTTACAAAAAAGTAAGTAATGATACTTTATTCAGTGAAGAGTTTTTACTACTTCATGAAGGTGAAGGTATTACTTTGATAGAGTATATATGGTTTATTTGATGTTTGAAAAACTAACAGTTTTCATTCTTTCTGTATCCCTTACTGAGCTTTTTATGCTCACCCCAAGTTTTTTTTTGAAATGTTTTCATAGGACTTAATGTGGAATAAGGTCAAGGATGGGATCAAGGGAATGTCATCCTATATAAAACATGGAACTAGACACGTTTCTTTTTAAGAGTTTTTTTGTTATGGAAACTTAGTAGAAGTGACTAATTTGTAATATTTTGAGATGTAATAGTTATGTTCTAATTCTCTAAAACTCTAAACCTGAAAAGATCCTCAACGTGAATTATTCATTTAATTCAATATTAAGTAAGGTTTAAGGTCGGGGCCTTATAGAGAAACTTATATATTGATTAAAAATCATCATGTCTGTTATTTATCATTATTTATAATAAAATTAATAAATTTATTTAATTTTCATAAACCATTTTCATGTTTATTATTATTATTATTTTATTTATTAATATGTTTTATATGATTTCTTTTCAATTAATTTTACAATGGGTGTTTCGATGATATTTACATTATTTTTTAAAAATAGATTTCGTATATAGACTATGGTAAAATAGGATATTATTTAAACAAATCCAGAATAATAATACTAAAATAAATATCATTCTTTAACATAATAAGTAATTTTAAAACCAATCAGGATTTATGGTTATAAAAAATGAACTATGTTACATTCATGTAGATGTTAGGTCATATGTACAAATGAGTAACGTCTCTATATTTCAATGATCACTATGGATATAATTTAAATAATATATTATGGTTAAATAAATATCATAATATAATATATACCATATTATATCATTAATTATACTTATATATACCTTCAATATGGTGAGGTGAGTAAAAGGGATTCACATCACTTCATGAATGCAATAGTCCACACAGAAATGAAGGATGTTATCATTTTTTAGTGAAATAAATCAAATTATTTATTACACTTAAAGAATGATTAATATTTCATGAATATAAAAGTTATTTTATCTAAATATCATATATTCTATAACTTTTTCTTCATCATGTTCCAGGTAAATCATTAGTTAAAGACAATTCAGATCAATTCGTGAGGCTGTAGTCTATCGTACACATGAGCAATGTTATCGTGTCCTCTATAAAATGTATTGTAAAAATTACAAAAACAATATAATTAATTAAAAATCGTAATAATGTTTTTAATATCATATATATACTTTTTATATATCATCAAACCCAACCATGATAGGTGTTTTTGGAATACATTTCACATTGGTTCGTGCGAGAGTATTCTATAGTAAACACAACCGACGTTATCATTTCCAATTTTTGGGATGGGTATAGGTCATAAACGTAACATAATAACATATCAATATATGGATATTCTGGTGTTTTTATATAATCACAAATGAAGATTCTTTTATAGAGGTGAAATATGAAATAAGAAAAAAATAATAGTTATGAACTTTACCTCATCTTGGACCACCACATTAGAATTATACCTAATGTATTCCTAGAATAAAATTATGGAAATTTTGATTCTATATTATGGGGTGGAATTTGGGAAGTTATTTTTATTTATATTTTCCAAATCAAAAGGATTTTAATGTGTGAATTCTATAGTAGAGTGGGTGGCCTTTTATAGGTGATGTGAGTGCCACAATTGAAATTTTTGAAATGAAAAAATTGTACATTGTTTATCAAATTCAAAAATGGTAAAAAAAATTTAGTATTATAGATAATTTCACATGATAAGGTATAAATAGTTATAGAAAATAGTTTTTATACAATTTATTAGGTAATTTGAACCTCTATATTTTTAGGTAAACCCTCATGTAAGTTAATTTTTAGATTACCACGAAACATAATTTTTACTATTAATACTATTTATTATTATCAAAATGTAAAATAAAATTACTATTAATATAAAATTTTATTATTTCAAATAAGGAATCCATTTTTCAAAGTTAAAATCACATAACTTAAAAACTTTAATTTAAAATTAATCCCAAAAATGAGATGATAAATCCAGTTTTCAAAGAAAACATGTTCAAAAGGTATACAAATTTATGATTAAATTTAATAAAAAAATGAAAAACATGACTAAAATTAGATTAATAGATATATAATTAAACTAATTTTACATTAAAACCATTTTAATAAATAATTTATCATAATAAAAAAATTTAACAAAATTTTTTAATTAATATTCAATATTTATCACTAGTCATCATGAAATAAAACATTTCAAAAAAATCCCAAAAATCCACCCTAAGGTAAATTTTAAATGTATATTTAAAAAATATTTTTTATTTTTTAAATAATTTTTATAAAAAATTGAAAAATTAATTATAAATTATGTGTTAATATTCCGACTAACCCATATATTAGAAAAATATATTTTTTTTGAAAAAAATTATAATTCAATGAAAATGTTTTATTTCTATCAAAAATAAATAATGATACATTTTATCTAATTTATTCAATTGTAAAAAATATAACTTTCATAAATTATTTAGTACTACTCATACCCTATAATTTAGTGACTAGATTATAATGGTACGTCAAAAAATATTTTAATAGAGTATCACCTTCTATTAAGACCAGGTGTAGAGTGAATTATAAGATATCAAATATATTGAATGATTTAAAAATTAATATATCATAATGTCTCGCGATTTTATATTCCCCTCTATGTTTGGTTTTTCATGTCATACGTGATATAAAATTTTAGGTTCATATTTTAAAATATCATGGTGTTAAATGAAGTATAATGAAAATATTTTGATTAAAAATTACATAATTTCTGGTGAAGAGTTTGTAGGCTTCAAAAACGTTTTTTATTGAACATGATTTTTAATGATTTTTATTAAAATTTAATAAAATTATTTTTTCCCACATTATACATTTATTTGAAATAAACGATTAAATTTTTTAAATCAAGATTTCAACATTATCATACTTTGAATTATTCATATTTTTTAAAATATATTAATTTTTTATAAAGTTCTGAAAAATAATGGTTAATATTGAAAACTGTCATTTCATTTAAATCATAAAATATGTTATATTTTCTATAAAAATGTTTTAAAAGTAACATTAGTTAAATTATATTATGATTAACCAAATTTAAGAAAATTTAATCAATTTCATGAGTAATATTGATATAAAATATTGTATATAATTATGGAAACCGTTTCTTTGGAAAACCATTTTTTATCATATATATTGGTTTAATTATAAATTATATTATTTAACATCAATGAAATTCAATTTTTGAAAATTTATTATATATTTTTAGTTTGAATAATTAATATTATATAATATGGTGAACATTTTTTCATAATTATAAGAAAAAAATAGTATGACTTAAATACTCGGGTAAATATAAAACATATTTGCTAGGGGTAAACTAAGAAGATAACATTTAAAATTACATAAAAACATTTATGAATTTTATTATATAGAAAAATATAAACCTTATCTCATCAATGTTTATATAATTGTCTATTTTTAATCCTTATGGAATGAGTAAAACTTTGGTATAAAATTATCATTTAAAAAATTTCAAGTATGTCCACACCCCTAATTAACAATAGAACACACTCTGCTATTATCATTTCATGTAAAAAATGTTTTATTTTTTCAAATACCTTCCCAATTACAATCCCTAATTTCCTCCCCTATTTTTATATTAATTGGTTTTATTAGAAATAAATTATATAAAGGCTCTTGGTATAATCTTAAAAAGGTGGTGTTAGAAAGAGGCATTGTTCTTTAACAAGAATTTTATTATTTATTCTTCACAGCCATCAAATATTTCTCAATAAGGATGATATAATAAAATTAATACCATCCATATTTTATGATTTTCTTATTTTAATTTAATAACTTAATTCTAACTCAACATCCATCAAATGGGAAAGTAAACCACCATTCTAGTGTACATCCGACTACATACTCAGGAGCTTATGTAATTTTTTTCCCACCATCACCACTCAAAATAATATATCATTATTTATTTCATTTTTATAAATTATATTCATGTAATATTAATCATTATATAAAATTATTATATCATATACCTTCTTACCATACCATCTATTGAAGTATGAAAAAATTGTTTGTCTGTAAATAGGATTACATCCTCGCGAAGTGATGTGATTCATTTATTATTACCATGCTATGTGGATGGTATATGTAAGGGTATTTAATGAAATAATATGAAATTTTTTATATAATTAGCATTCTGGAAAGTAAAAAATAACAACTACCTTCTTTCTATTATGATTAATTAATAGTGCAAATGTTACACATGCATACGTATGACCTATCATCTCCAAGACAGTAACTTAGTTAATTTTCCAGAACTATATTTATTTTTTATTTTTAATAGTATAATGTGTGTCTAACAGTTAAAAATATGTCCTTAATATTATTTAGATGATGTATAAATAATAATCTCTTTTACTTTAGTCAAATTTTCATGGTGAATTTGGACTTACTAGTGGGATATCATAAAAGCATCTAACTTTAACCTATGTGATTAAGTAATTGAATATAAAATGCGATAATAAATAATATAAAATTAATAATAAATTTCAAATCGGATCATACGTAAGTAAATTATTAACATAAATGTATTATTCTTAATGATTAAAAACTATTGTGATGAATTATTATTTAGGTAAGGGATCCCTCTATATCACCATTTTCTTTTAGTTATGATCATCCTCTCTCTATAGTTTATACATAATATCTTCAAAGTAATGGAATACTTATATATTCTATATTTATGTATTGCACATATATACATAAATTATTGTACCTTATAGTAATGGTTTAATACATTCCTTATATTTAATTTTCAAATGCCTTTAATATGAAATTTCCATTGATTATGATATATGTCAACATTATGCAACCCATTTTCTTTACAGAGGAAATTATTATGTTTATGAATTATCATTGATCTAATTTTTTTTGGAAATAATAAATCATTAATGTTGTATATTGTTTTCCTTAGGCCCCACCATTGGTGGGGGTGGTGAGGGTTTGGGGGGGTGAGGGGCAGGTCATAGGGTCAAGTCCCCAGGCTTGCAATTTAATGTAATTTTCTTCATTGCATCGTGTGTCGCTTTCACAGCTGTACCCAACATTTAAAATATATTGTTTTCCATAGATAGTTCATCAATTAATCCGATAATGATTATTCTAATGAGATGGCATTTATTTGATTAGGCAGTAAACCTATCCAATTATGAGTCTTTTTCCATCAAGTGGAATTTATTAAGATGTTATACCTGAAACATTTTATTGTAATTTTATATGTTCCTTCAACATTTCATATAAATTAACAATCTTATGAGACCATTTACTTTACATTACACTTCCATGTGATTATTTATATGTCTTCTCCTTTATGATATTATGTTATACAATAGAATCAAAAAAATTCTTCCTTATAATGTCTATTATTGTAATGGGATTTGTAGATCACCCATTTATTTTATATATTTCTTAGGTCATACTATCCAATTTTAGGTGATCATATCGATTTAAAATATCATTATGTAAATTAATATAAAGATTACATGTTTTAGTTTTCTTTTGATGTTTTATTAACCTGGTCATCCAATGACACATTGTTTCATAGTCTTTTAGGTTGTAATTATTGGATGTTTATGTTAAGAAACATAGGTCAATATTTTTCATAATATCGGGTCACTACAGTTGGTATTGTAGAAAGTTTAGGTAAACCATTTGAAACTGTGATGAATAAAATTTAGTCATAACCCTAAGAATATGAATAATTGTAAGAAAATATCATTGAATTTTGGGGAGGGGTAGGGAAAGTTGTTTATGAGAAATTATATCCTATTTGGATATTAAAAGTGGATGTGGTTGTGGAACAATTATACCTAATGGTAATATGTCTATAAATATCCCACAATGCTCTAATAAATCATCACCTAGTGCATGAAAATAGTTATTTCTGCACACCTAGTCGGATATTCTCAAGGGATATGTGTTGAAAATTGAGAAACACTTTACAACCCATTATAAAGGATATGAACAAATATTTACATTAGAAATACTAATAGGAAATATTAAAAATATTTAGATATATTGAAACATATAGACTCATAATATAGGATATAATTATTATTTATATATTATTCCTACTATATTTATAAGTTTCACTTTTTATGGTGATTCATTCCCATCTTTTTTTCCTTATTAGTTAAAGGATTAAAATAAGATAAACTATGTCAATAAAAACATGATATAAAATATGATGATTTTTTTAATGATATGATTATCTATATAGTAGTATAATCTTAGAACATTATGTTAGTATTGGATCAAGTATTTAATGCTATGGAAAATTTCATGAATAATAAGAACACACTCCTCCTAAATAAGATCATATTACAGTAGAGTCATTTATGCAAAAATTGGTTCCAGAAAATAGCAGATCATTTTATCCCCTCATCAATGAAGAATATATTATCTCTATTAAGAAGATATTATTAGTCCAATAATTCTGGGATAATAATAATGTTGTTTTTTCCAAGAGAACATGATTAATCTCAATATAAAAGCCCCATGGTTCAAACATATCCCTCAAACATGACATTAACATGGCATATGATATACCTGAATGGAGCTTCATCAATAAGGTGATCTCAGGTATGGGTTTCTCCCCCTGAGCTAATACTCTCATTTTTAGAAATTTTAGCCCCTCATGGCTGGATCTTACTTTTATGGGGAAGTCTCATAGATTCTTTAAGGTAACCCATTGGCCTAAGACATGGTCATCTATTATCATAGAGTCTTTTCATCCACACACAAGACAGCCTCGACAACATCATCCATAGAAAAATCAATAATGGTGAGATCCTCCCATTCCGAAGAAGGGTGAATCTTCCCCTCTTCACCCACCTCATGTTTTTAGATGACACATTAATATTCATGAATAAAAATAAGAAGTTGGTCTGAGGATTTCTCAGGGAGATTGAGGAATACTATCCTTAGAGTGGGTAGGCTATTAAAAGGTCTAAGAGAAACTTTGTCATCTCTAGTAGATGTTATTCCAGTCGGGTGTCCTCATTGGTCCATCTTCTAGATATACAGAGAGGGAGTATTACCCTAGAATATCCTAGGGCTCCCATATCATCGGGAAGGCTTTGGATTCATTACTTTCATCATATCACCAACAAGATCACTAACCATATTCTCAACTAGAAGAACATATTTCTTTCATTTGGGGGTCGGATTGCCCGGGTTTAAAGAGTTCTCTTGTCCTATCCTGTCCATGACTTCTTTTCCATCAATGTACCAAAAATCTTCATCAGAAATATTGAAAATATCTTGTTATGCTTCATCTGGGATTCTCTCGCTGAAGGAAAACACCATTGGGTCTCCGGGGAAAATATTGTGATCCCCATTTAGAAAGGTGGAAGTTAAGGTTTGAAACCTCACGGACACTCTCCTCTTCAGGAATGAAAAACGTTCCAAGGAAATCTATGAGATTCACACCCTTTGGGGTAGGTTCATGTAATGAATTTATACACATCACCCAGAGATTCATGGTTTCCAGGCATCTCCATTCATATCCATTATTCTCCCTCATTTTACATCCCCACTTCCACACACCCACTAGATTATTGGAGAGGGGGACCTGACCTTCTGGCATCAAAACTAGTATGGAATGGTGCTCAGATTTCTGGGATTCCCAGCCACCATAATTTTATTGATGGAGGAAAATAATTATTTGGAATTCATCAGGACAGTTTTAAATGAAGAACAACAATCCACCTTTAAGCTTATCGAGCTCAACTCTGACATGGATACATGCATGCTTACTCCATCCTTCATGGGGGCCTTCTTAAAAAAGGATTACCACAGTTCTGTTTCTCTCCAAGGTCACACTAATAGATGGAATGAGGTTTGGTTGAAGGAAATTCCCAAAAATTTCAACTTTCTTATTTGGCGGATTTGGTAAAATTCAATCCCCACCGATGAGAACATTATAATATGTAGGATTACCATGGTTTCCTAATGCTCTTGTTGTTCCAAACACAAAGATGAAATTACGACCCACCATTTATTTGAAGGGGAATGGGCAGGCGATATTTGGTCCTTTTTTAGGGATTTCACTACCTTCTCCTCCTGCAATCTGTGTGAGGCCCCATTTCTTGCCCACATGTTACATGGCTCAAGTGATAGGGGTCCGATGAAAATATTGAGTTCCATCATTTTTCACAGTGGATATTTGTGCTTAAGGAAGGCTATGAACAAAGTAAGGTATGAGGGGATCCACTCCATAGTAAGAGGCATCATCACTAGTTCCAGAAACCTACTCATTGATCTTACTAGGATTTCACGCAAATTTTTGGATGCTCTATCCTTTCATCTACTTCCTTCTGGAATCCAATCATATCAGCCCAGTGGCACTACTTTGAGAACCCAATAAGTCTGATGGCTTCCTCTTCCGATGGGTTTAAATCATAACACAGATTGGTCCTATATCACAGTGTTCATGAAAGGAGGAGGGTCAGTCAGGGAAACCATAGGCTCAGTTATATTGGCATTCACTGCTCACTTTGGTTGTATCTATTCCCAGGGGGAAAATCCATTTATGAAGATAAAAATGACTCCATTATCCTCCTCAATTACCTAAAACTCATTGGTTATAATCCTTGTTTTATTTCCTATATCATCAGAAAATTATAAGGCATGTTATCCACCAACATTATAATGGTTCAAATATGGAGAGAGGGGAATAAAGTATCATATCACCTAGACTCTCTAGCAGCTCATAAATCTGGTGTATCCTTATTCTAAAATCTATACTTTTTGTATCCTAAGGGGTTTAACATTATTTGAGGGTATTCCCTTGGTTATAACTATTTTAGTTTCCCCTAGTTTCTCTCCATTCTTCACTTTCTTTTCCATGTACTTTACTTATCCAAATAAATAAATGGTTTTGATGAGGTGGAAAACATATTTAGTCGATTAAATGAATTTCTATAAAAATATGTGATGATTTGAGACTATGATAGGTATAAAGAAATTTAAATTTATGCCCCAATGTTGATAATGATATTGGTGTGTCTTAGTTTTCTCGTGGTACTGGAGGGAATAAATATAAAATGGGGTTTTCTTTGAGAGAAATAATAGATAAATCCTGAGAAGGAATGAAAACCAAATATCCCACATGTCAAAAGTGTTGCAAGAATATTCTTGTAAAATGTTTTTTGGGAACTGAGATATATTTCAAATGTTGAAAAGATGGGAATTAATCTAACCAGTATTAAAGGAAAATGAAGAAAACTACTAATGTGTAATAATAATAAAAAGGTGTATATCAACACTCAGCTTGTGTTTTATTATTTCAAATTTGAGGAACATGAGTATTATTCATGACCATTCCCTAATCTAAGGGCATTTTGGAGAAAATAAATGTCAAAAACCTCTAAGCCTTATATATAATGGGAGATCATATTCTATGAATTATAAGGATTTGTATACTAAAATTGGGTATATCCCTTTCAATTAAATCCTTTCCAATTAATTTTTGTAGATTGAATATTATAGTAAATATCAAATTAATTATTTTATTGTAGTGTATTTATATTTTTGAATGGGTTTGATATCCTAAAATATGGATGAAATCATCTTTCTATATAGGGAGATAACTCTTCACATCCAAATTCGTCATCCTATTTCATCCATTAGTAAGTGAGAGGATGAATCTCCTCTATAATTTTTTTTAAAGAATTGATATTATTTCATTATGATCAAGAATATCTAGGAAAAATGATTCTGACAAAGTATAGAATAATTCTTAAAGACATTCCCACTATGAGGGTTTATAATAATGAATTCTTTTCAGAGCTTTTCTATCTTCCTACTGGCCAAGAGGTTGAGTTATCAATCGAATGTATACATGGATCTTTCCCCAAAACGAATAATCTATATATAATTCCCACTTTTCATTTGGAAGAGGCAAATAATAATTTATAAGAGAATTTGAAAAAAAATGGTTTATTAAACCTGATTACATCATTGTGGGGTGCACCAGTCCACTATATCTAGAGGAATGATAGTTCAATGTGCCTATGTATTGATTATCATGAACTAAATATAATAAAAATAAATAATATGTATACATTTCCATTAATAGATGACTAGTTTAATCAACTATATATATCCCATTATTTCTATATTGTGGACCTTTAATTTCGGATATCACCAATTAAAGGTGAATAAGGAAGATATTTTCAAAACCAAGTATGGAAAATAAGAGCTCATAGTGATTCCTTTCAGACTCAGTAATTCCCAAATAATTATTATCAACATGAATAATATAGTCATTTGAGATAACCTAGACAATTTTTTTTAATGTTTTTATATTATATTCTGATTTATTCCAAAAACTTGGGGGAATGATGATAGTTTATAAACTATTAAAAAGGACTCCCATAAGGGTAAAATGTATTAAAATAATAGAAAATGTGGGTATTGGATGAAGTAAGTATCATTTTTGGGTTGTGTAATCACTAGAAAAGTCACATAGTTATACCCTTATAAGAAAAAGGTAATTGAGGATTGGAAAGACCATCATCTATGTAACATCCCAGGTAAATAAAGAATAAAGAATTTTCATATTTATTAATATTTACTAATTAAATATTAATTTTAATTAAAAGGGGTTTCTACGTTCGATAGTGTACTCGGTACGCAACGATGAGTTTCTTTGAAAACTTACGTTGCACACAAGTAATAAAATAATATTATTTTAAATGTTAGTTAACGAGTAGCCGTTGTACTGGAGGTAATGGATATAAATAACTAAAATATGATTATATATGTTTTTAAATGTTTTTACATTTACCCAATAAAAGATAAAGGCTTAAAATACGGAAAGAGTTCAATTTTAGGCATTTATACCCTAATTTTCACGAAAGGTCCACTTATCACCTTTTGACAGAGAACCGTCATTAAATATAGTTTTGATCGATCTTATAAATTCTATTGGACCATATATAACTCTTCTTTAGAATAGGGACATCAAAATTTACTTTGTGTAAATTTTTGGTACCTTTCTAATAAAGTTCATTTTTTTAATGAATAGTGTAAAATGTTGTATTTTAATTCAAAACCACTTTTTAATATAATTTATTTATATGATTAGATTATCTTTTGAATTGGTTTTAAAGTGAAATTAGAAAATGTTTTTACCATTAAATCCAATAGTGGTCGTTGGAATTAATGTCACTTTGAAATCAGACTTAAACTAGTGTCAATCTTTTGATATTTATTGTTTCATAAAAACACGCTATTTGCTCTGACAGCGGGAATTAATTATTAAATTAATTAATGTGACTTATATGTTTTGAATTTTGTAAAATAGACTTCATTTTTTAATTCGTAATATCAAATATATCTTAGGGTGAATTTTTGGTAATTTTCTGAAAAACTTCAATTTTTGATGAATAGTGAAACCACTAAGTGGTACTTATAAAGACTGATTTTCCGTTTAAATGAAATTTTTCCATCATTGTGTTTTGAATTTCAAAAATCCGACATAAATTGTTGTCATTAAGAAGTAAAATGTGGTTCAATGAGATTATAATAATTTTTTGGTGAATAGTAACTTATTAAGTTCTTAATCGCGATTAGTGGTAATTAGTGTAGTTTAAGGTAAAAATAATGCTTTAATAAAATAAAATGAGCTTGAAACATGTCCTAACCTCATTGGCTGTGTCATGGCCGACCAATACAAGCCATGGGTAAACTTGGGGACCCCATGGAGACACTTTGGTTGGGAAATGACATAAATAACTTTTTATTTAATGTAAAAGTAAAAATGACACAAACATAATATGTTTTACAAAAACAATTTTTACATGGGGTTATAAAGATCAGATTTATGATTATAAATAGTAATTGGAAAGATAAAAGGATTTCCTACATCATAGTATTTTTCTTATAATTCTTATACTTTAAATAAATTAAATTATTTATGACATAATAATGATGCAGCGATGACATCATTATTTGACGATTTAAATAAAATGGAAAGATAATGTAAAATCTATGAACTAAACATGTCCAAAACCAATTGGATGAGTGTATTTAGAACCCTTATCACCTTATCCACGAATTATATCAATGTGGGACCTTTTAAAACCGAAACACATTTTCAAATAAAGTAATATTTCCTTACTTTCCAAAAGTGTCCCTCCTCTCCTCTTATAAAAGGCCCCCACCTCTACCTAATTTCACACACTCCTAAAGCCTTTGACTCGGCCAACCCCTGCCCATTTACTCTCTCCACATACCTATCCCCATCCTATAGGATTCCCTTTGGGCAGAATCCTTTCAAAGGAAGCCTTTAGGCTCAAATCAAAAGGAGTTACACTTTTAAAGGTAATTCATTCTCTCTTGTTCATTTGTTTTATTTTGCTTCTCCAACCCTCTAAACTCTTTTTATTTACTTATTTTGTAACAAAACCAGTATATTCAATATACTAGGATGTTGTTATAAGATTTATTCGAGCTACACTCTCACACAACTACATCAAATGGTTAAAGAACATACGGTTTCCGTGGATGGCGAAATTCTGCCTCCCGAAACGATGATTGTTCAATACTCATTTAACACCTTCAAAGGTGGCCATTATGATGTCACTATTTTTATATATGATATATAATATGTTTATTTTTTTTCTTTAAGCTTCTGTATTTCTCATTTTGGGAATACCTTTATGGTTTCCATTATGGGTAAACACGATATCTTCATTTAAGGAAGTGCGGACTACCGCCCCCTCAAAGTGATGTGATTCGTTAATGCCATATGTGGGATGTGTAAAGGATGGATTTAAAGTTATTATATATGATGTTATACTCGAATTATAAAATACCTCTATATCATTATTATTTCTTTCCATTAAAGTATGAGATAGAAATGAAAGTAGCGTTCATGCGTACGTACGGCTTACCGTCTCCATGAACGGTGCATTTCATTTCTTATCCCCAAATGTAATGTACTATTAAAAGTACATGTATATAATAGATATATATAATTAATGATATATCTAAATGATGAATATAATTCTGGAATTAAAATATACATACCTCTCATTTAGTTTTAATTCCATTAATATGACAAAGAAATGAAAGTAGCGTTCATGCGTACGTACGGCTTACCGTCTCCATGAACGGTGCATTTCATTTCTTACCTCTAAATGATTATGTAATATTATAAATACATGTATATTCTGGATATATATGATACATATTATATCCAAATCGGGAATTTCATTCTGGATATAAAGAACCTTTGACCACACGAACAACATGTAATTGTAAGAAGTCCACTTTCGACTTAAGAACCAAATATTGACAAAACAAACATTATTAACTTAAATGGTAACATAATGTTTATAACATGAAAATAAGTTATATAAAAGGAATAATGAACTTTAAAAAGGTTCTTAATCAAGTATAAATTATCTCAAGTTTATTATTCAGGACGTTAAAGAACGATCGAGTCAAGTCGGACCCGAGGTAAGGGACTTCGTCTCAATCTCCTTTCATTGAGGCATATTTCGTTTTATACACAACTTTATTTTATACGGTGTATAAACCCCTTTGAATTTTACTTTTATACAAAAGGAATCATTTTCTACGAAGCGTTTTACAAAACGAAAAAAAGGAATGTTTCTTTTAACGTACATGGCGACAACGACGTTTTCCGCCACTGCGAGTATTATTTGGTCTTTGGCTTTCTCAACAAGCCGTAATGTTTTTAGAATAAAATAAATACCATATACTATTTTATGTATTTTGGTATTGAAAATGGTTTTGAAAAAGTATTCTATTATGTCAATATATTTATGATATATTGTGATTGAAATGTGGAAATGTTATCATTCCTTTATATTGGTTTTATGTTTTATGATTTTATATTGGTACTTGGACATTTTAATGGGTGGTTACGTTATAAATCATATGACGGGTGGTTCCGTGAATACCAGGACGGGTGGTTACGTTATAACCTCTAATGCATTGGGTATGGAAGTCGGCCGTATGGCTATTCCATTAAGTATGTATGGAAATTGATTGTATGGCTATTCCATTAAGTGATATGTGTGGAAGTCGACCGTATGGTTATTCCACTTAAGTATGTTTATGTCCCAAGTTACCTTTATATATGTTATGTGTTCTTTTTATGGATTTTATAGTAATCCTTTGGTTACAAAAAGTTAATAAATGATACTTTATTCAGTGAATAGTTTTTACAACTTCATGAAGGTGAAGGTATTACTTTGATAGAGTATACATGGTTTACTTGATTTTGAAAAACTAACAGTTTTCATTCTTTGTGTATCCCTTACTGATCTTTTTATGCTCACCCCAAGTTTTTTTTTTGAAATGTTTTTCACAGGACTTAATGTGGAATAAGGTCAAGGATGGGATCAAGGGAATGTCATGCTATATAAAACATGGAACTAGACATGTTTCTTTCAAGAGTTTTTTTTATTATGGAAACTTAGTATAAGTGACTACTTTGTAATCATTTGAGATGTAATAGTTATGTTCTAATTCTCTAAAACTCTAAACCTGAAAAGATCCTCAACGTGAATTATTCGTTTAATTCAGTATTAAGTAAGGTTTAAGGCCGGGGCCTTATAATCTATAATAGATATTTATAGTTTATTTGGAATATCTATGCATTAAAAAACAATGAATTTTTTTTCAATCTTCATCCAACTAACCAAGCTAATATAGAAGGGATTAATTTCTTATGGACAAGTTAATGCGATGATAGCTATGACAAGTTTAGAAATGGTCTTATCACTACACCAATATTCACACAACCTACAAGTGTTGAACTATTTTTTGTATAATGAAATACCTCCATGAAGGTGTTGGGATGTATTCTAATGAGTAATGATACATTTATATACTATGCCTTTATGATATTGAAATTTTATGGGAAGAACTATCTAGAACATCATCACGGCCATTGTATAGCTATCTTTTTAGTGAAAATATTGAAACATTATCTATGTGGGGGGATCTATGAAATATATATGAACCATAAAAGCTTCAAAAATATATTCACATATAAAGAGATTAATAATATAGATTGGAGATAGTTATATCTGATCAATGACTCTGACTTCACAATCCATTACCACAATGGAATATCAAATAATATGGGTGTTTAACTATGTAAAATGATATTTTGACTATATTGGATATTAGGTTAGAGAAGGATCCAATCATCACAAGCTTGTAATGAATGGAAATAAGACTCAGGATATATTAAACATCATCAGTCATTTCTTAAATTATTTCTTAACCATGCCATATAGAGATATAAAATATACTCAATGATATGATGTGGAAATTTAGAATAAGGCTCAAGACAATGAGAAATTGGAAATTTTTGTGTTCAAAATTGTTATAGAAGTAGTTTTATGTTTTTTTCATGGTCATGTGTACCATAAAATCCTAATATACAGATTTTTTTTAATGATTCACATAGATTGACCATCCCAATCCACCCAAGGATTACAATGATGTATCAAGATCAATGAGATCACTATTAGTGGGACAATATTAAAAATTATATTATATAATATATATCTATGCTTCTGTAATTTCAACACATGAATGATGGAAAGAAAAATTATATGGGGATGATGAAACCATTTCCCATACCTATATAAAAATTGTAAAGCATAATCATCGACCTATTTACTATTCTTTCCATGGTATTAAGTGGAAATAATTACATATGGGTGGATGAGGATCATATTAAAATATTGATCACATTATTTCAATTTGGTTAGAAATATAAATCAATAAACTTGTATGAATATTCATCATATATTTGGTGAGGCTGCACTGAATACCTATATTGATTGTATATGATCTAGATCGTAGATTTACCTCTATGTTCTAGAATGGCCTCCAAAATTCTATAAATAATGATTTGAAATTATATATAAATAATCACCCAAAAAATTAAGACCAATATTATTAGAGTATTAAAATATTGGAGGTCATGTTGAGCTAATAGTTGATGAACTTCAATGGTGGGGATGATGAAAAATTTCCTTTGGTCGAGTTATTTTATAATAATATTACACAACAAATAATCTAAAATGATATTTATGAAGATATTTATGGGATGATATACAAAATTCCATTATGTTGGGATGATTTTGGTGAATATTATTTTATGTAACTAGATATTAATGTTGAAATGGTAGAAAACTTCATGAAAATTTAGAAACACATCAGAAATTCTTATAGTCAATAGAATATCTTTGTTGAAAATTGTCGATGATAATTTCAAATTGAGGTCAGTGATAATGGGTTTCTCCATGTACCTCTATGGAAGAGATTCATGATATTTTGGTAGAATTGAAATCTAATCCCTTTGTAAATCATCGCCTTTGATATTCTCTATAACATTAGAGATATGGATTATTTAATAGTTCTCTCATCAACACTTTCTCGTGTACAAGATATATTTCATGTATCCCTTTTAAGTAAGTAAAAACCAAATCCATTACACGTAATAAATTCATAGTTCATACATATGTAATATTATATCTCTTATGAGGTGTTTCCAATGGCGATCTTAGACTATAGAGATAATATTTAACATAACAAGATGACTCAACTGGTCAAAGAGGTTTGGAAGAACATTAAATAAGAAGAGGAAATATGGGAACTAGAATAAAAAATGAAATATAAGAATCCTCACCTATTTTAACCATTATTTCATATATGAAAATTTTCAGTATAAATTATTTAATGGGGTTGAATTTTAACACTATAAGTTGTTTTTTTTAAATAAAATTTTGTTTTATATATTATGAGACATGCAACACCGTGTTTTAATAAACCTCAGTATACTATTAATATTTTTATTTATTCCTGAAAACTATAAACAACTAATTAAATATTGTGTTTGAGAAGGAATAATTTTTTTAAAAAAATATTTATGATGCATAAAGAAAATATTTTGATAAATAAGTACTTAATTTATTAAATGTCTTTATAGAATTCAAAATTACTTATTTCAAAATAATTGATTTTTATTAAATTATATGAATAACAAATATAATTAATATTTTAAACTTATAGAAAGTTTATTTGAAAAATTAATCTTTATTTTTTGAATTTACATTTAAATTTCAAGTTAAGGTGAATTTTTTGGGATTTTTTGAAATGATACATTTTTTAATGAATAATGAAAAATAATATTTTTTATTGAAAAATTAATTTTTGATTATATAATTCAAATATATAATTTTTTAAAAAAATATTAAAAGTAAAATAACAGGAATTATGTTATTATTAATCAACTTTAGGTCATTATAATTAATATCATGTTTAATTTTTGTATACAAACTTCTTATACTGATGAAAAAAATTATTTGGACAAACCTGTTTTTCAAAACATCGGCAGGTTTCATTTTAAAGTAAATTATACCAAAACAAGGAAATTAATATTTAAAAATGGATTACATATTTTAAATAATAATAATTAATAGTATATAATAACTTTATATTATTTTTAGGTCAATATGAGTTGTAAAAATGTCAAAAATAATTACCACAATTATGTTTAAAATGATTTTACTAGGTTGTTAATCTAGAATGATAAGAGATTAAATGACCGAAAAACTATTCCAATTCCTAAAATATGGATATATTTCAACCTTATTTCATAAAAAGTTCTATAGGGTGAATTTTAACATTTTTTTATATGTAAATTTTTTTTATAACTTTTACTTTTACAAGATTCCATGTGTGTACTCTCCCACTCATAAAAGGGTTCCACCTCTCTTATCCTCTTTTCTTTTAAAAATCATTGTGTTTCTTCCAATACATTAATAAATACCTTATTTTACTCCACCACACTCCAAAAATTCATCTTATTGATCACAAATCCATTTTAGGATGGATTTTTATATAATCCAAAAGAGGTTTTCTAAAGAAGTGGTAACTTTCATAAATGAGAATCTTTGATTTATTATTTAGTACACCTATTTGATATAATATTGCATCATGATGATATAATAAAATAAGTATATAACATATACTAATATGTATTTATATATATATTATAAATTAACTCCATGTACACTTCCATTAAATTGGAAATGAAACTATAATTCACGTGTATAAAATACAACTACCTCATGAACCAATATAGTTTTTCTTCCATCATCGTCTCCTATGTCTCTTTATAATGATTTATTTAATAATTATCTATGATATTAATGAAATATTATTCATTATTTTAATATAATATTTCATATAATTTGAAACCATACCCTCCCTTAATTAATGATAGCATCATTCATGTTTACGGATGACTACTACCTCACTAAGGGATGTTATTCATTTTTTATTACCACGATACATGGATGGAATATTAAAGTGTATTTAAATAAATAATATTATATTTATGATATAATTTTTATTATTTAAATATAAAAATAATATTACCTTATGTCTATTTTGAACATTGTAAAATGGAAATGTTATGTATGTTTATATACAACCTACATTATTCATGATTGTATTGTAGTTCATTTTTAATAACCATAATAATTTTTATTTTTTAGTATAATTTAAATATGAAAATAAATGTTAGTTAATGATTATTATTATAGAGTTTATTAAATAATAATCTCATTTTCTTATTTAGCTTTCCAAAGTTATTTGGAAATATAGTCAGCGCATCATCAAGGCATACAAATTAAACCAAAATGATTAAATAATTTAATATATCATGATAATGAATTAAAAATATTATAAGCAAGATAAGAATTTTTAATAAAGTATATAGTTATCATAATTTTATTATTCCATCTGATAAATATTTCCAGTGATGAATGAGAATCTATATAAGGGATCTCTCTAAACCACCTCTTTATTCAGGTTATTACCAATATCAATCAAAATAGCATTCTCTCTCTATAAAAATAAAGAATTAATATAAATTCATTATATGTCTCAAAAAATTATACATGTATTATACTCTATTCTTTGATAGGGTAATTTATTCACCTTCTTCAATTCTCAAATGCCTTCATTATAGACTTTTCTTTGATTATGATATGATCCATGATTATGAAACATGTTTTCAATACATGGATAATTATTATATTTATTACATAAGATTAATTCCTTTTTTGGAAAACAAAAAACTTCAAAATTTTATAATGTGTGTGCCCAAATAATGCTTTAATGCACTGGGTAATTCATTAGTCTCATGAGACGTAATGTCAGGGATTATGTAATAATCCTAATCTATTATGGTACTTTATCCTCCAAGTAATTTTTTTGAAAAGTTATAATTGATTCATTTTTAGGTCATGTTATATGTTTCTATAATATTTAAAATGATACAATCATCCTATGATACCATGTTCTTTATGATATGCTTCCCTTTGGTTACTCATGAGCCTTCTCTTTTATGATATCTTATTTTACTTTTAACTCACATATTTTACTTCCATTTAATGTTTATTTCATTTATAGAGTTTTTACCTCACCCCTTTGTTTTATTTAGTGCCCATGTCATGATATATTATATAAGAGCATAAATCTATTTAGGATATCATTATGAAGAATAAAATATGGATTTCAGGACTTAGTTCCCTTATAATATATTAATATTCTAGTCTATCAATGACATTAGGCCCTAAAATGATTTAGGTGCTTATTATTTTATTTATCTTTTAAAATACATGGTATTATTTGTGTAAAAGGATTAGGTCACTATCGAGGACAAATAAATTACACATCTATGTGGAGACAGTAAGTAGTACATATTCACATGTTACATTTTAACATTTCATATGATGGAACCAAGATGCAAAATGGTTATATCTTACTCAAAATAACATCTTATTATGTTTATGGTAATGTATTTATTATTTTATAATTAGTAAAATAAATTATTTAGAATCATGAGAAGAGTTAAACATTAATGTTTTGCAAAAGATGATCAATTATTCTTTTGTATATTTCCTTTTGATATTCTCTTAAAGTATATAGGATCAGTATTTTGGGAATAATAAATCCTCAAATGCATTACTAATGATTTTTAGAGTTTAAATGGTCTAGGGTTTGTTTTGGTTAGTTTCTTAATGTGGTGTAATGAAAATTTATAATTGGTTTTCTTTTATATGTGGGGGTAGGGTCATTCAAGGAATTCCATAAATAATTAATGTAAATTCTTTTCCATGTTGAGATCGATATTAATTGTATAATTTGTAGATAATATATTTATGATTCTAAATACTCAAATACAATAAAAATTCTATAGGTTTAGGTGAAGTTTTAACATTTTTATTTTATTATCAACACCCCATTAATCCATCTGACAATTTTCACAATATTAATGTTTTCTTCCGATTAAAAGACATGAATGTCACAATATGATGTTAAATGAACTACAAATGGAACATGGATGGTGTTTTAATCCATATAATATTCACATAGCCTAGTTGAGGATTTTTATAAATTTTAAATCACTTAAAATATATATATTTTATTATAAAAGGTTACTATTTTCGTTTGGGATATCATTCATATCATATGGAATGAAATATATAAATACAAATATGTAATTAAAGTATTATCCTTTCACACAAAAAAGAAATTTCATATATATCTATAAAATATTTGTAACATAATAATTCATCCCATTTATATTACTTTTAATATTTTCAATATCATTTATTTAGTTTTCCTTTTAATTGGATAATTACTCTATCAGTATTATGTAATCATTTAATGTAGTTATTCAATTACATAAAATATAAAATAAATTAACATAATAAAAAATTAATATATATTTAAAATTATCTTATGATTCTAGACATAGATTATTTTTATCCTTATGGAAAAATAGAAGTTATATTAATGTCAATTGTGAGACATTTTTTAATACAATATTAAACTAATACAATGAAATATTAAAAAAATCACCATGTGGGTATATTTTTATGTATTGTTTAGAAATTTACTAAATTCATTCACCAAATAAGAAAAATGAAATTTTAATAAAAAAATTAAATCTTTAACACATTAGTGTTTACCCTTAATTACCAAATTTACACTTTACATAGGTTATAAATTATACCTCTATTACTATTTGAAAAAAGGAACTACATGTCACGATTGACCAACCTGATTCCACATATGAAATCCATTTTCCTATTCTAAATTCATTGGATTTTTTGAAAAGAATTTTAAAAATTAACCTGCATATTGCAATAAGATTATTTTACTGAAAATGAATTTTTATTCCCAAAAAGAACGTGTATTATATTTTGGTATATTAATTAATAAAATTTAATTAATTTTATTATTTATAATAAATTTAGTATTTTTTAAATTAAATATTTTATATAAGGTATTTTGTGTATTTTAAAATTAAAATATATTTCACTTCTACAAAAAGCAGTAATTTTCACTATTCAATGAAAAATAAATCATTCCATAAAAATACAAAAATTTCAACATTAGATGTTATTATCCTAATTATTTCAAAATTGAATTCATTATCACATATAAATATTTTAATATGTTTTCATGGTATATTTAATCATAATTTTTCTTCCAATATAAGCTATAAAAAATTTAAATTGAAATATATAATAAAATCATAGCATGTTACACTCTCCCCCTTTTAAGAAATTTTCCCAAAAAACACGATCTCTCTTATAGAAAAAATATTGGATAATTATACCTCATCACATCCTAAGGATCCCATGTAGCTTCAAAAAAATTATTATTTCACCACAAAACACTGACCAGATGAGTGGCCTTGTTGGATAGAAATTTCTCTCTCGGGTTAAAAACTACATCTAATCATTCCCCATAAGATATATCTTGCTCCATAGGTACGACTTTTTAGTTAAGTACATAAAAATGAAAATATATGTAATTTATCACGAGTTTTAGGAGGAAAAAATCATGACCATGATAGATATTTATTGGATGTTATGGTCGATAATCTACTTCATCAAAATGATCAAGAATTTTAATGGGATAGATATATATATGGCTCAAAATTCAATTATTTCCAAATATCATAACCTCATTCTATAGAGATATTCTATTTTATACCTTATTGCTAACTTTTAACTCTATATCTCAATTATCATTTAAAAAACATTTTCTTGACTTCGAGATTCCCTTTTGTGATTTTGAATGGATCCAAACAACACTTCCATTTGTTCAGCTATATTAGGTCCCAATATATTTCCTTCACCAACCTCATACCAACACAATGGATTTATTCACTTGAATCATTAGATAGTATCATAAGGATCCATATGAATCCTCAAGTGAAAGAAATTTTTATAAAAAAATTCACCAAACGAAGGTGTTTATCTCAACCTTCTTATAAATCCATAAAGTATGCTATCAAGAGGGCTTATAGAGTGTAAATTTTCCTCTCATACTCACCATATCTCTATGGGTGATAAGAAGTGTTGAAACTCAACTATGTATCCAAATCCAACCAAATTATTCTCTAGAACATCAAGGTAACTCTATAACACTGATTTGATATAATTGAGAGTGGTATTCCATGAAATCTCATAACATAATTAATATATAATTGAGGAATATAATTGAGAAAGAAATATTCCATAATAGATATGAAAATCACTGATTTTTTAAGGTAGTTTACTAAAACCCAAATAACACTACGTCATTTAGATTTTTTTTATTCCAATGATTAAATAAATGGTAATTTTTTCACATTTCCAATTTTTGTATGGGTAATGGTTGTAACAACCCATTATATTTTAATATATCACCATTAACTTATAGAAACAACAATATTTAGAATACACAGTCAATAATATTTCTATTTTACTTATCCCAATAAAATATTCTTTCATATATCTATATGTATTTATACTTCCCGGATGAATAGATAATGATGGATAATGAGCCTCATCCGAAAAATTCTTTTTCAACTCTTTTATTGACAAGGTACGTACTTTGATCCTAAAACTTATCATTCAAGCATGATCATGGTTAATCATAGGTACGCTACTCACATTTTTTATATAATTCCAAATCTTCATTATGTAACTTCATGATTCACTCACGGATGGATGGATGAACCTTCATCTATAAAAGATACGATATGTACCATTTCCATATTATTTAAAGATCTAAATTTGTAAATATAAGAAATTGGATCTCTTTAAATCATCATCAGAGAAAAACTACCTTGATCATTTTGAATAAGGGCATCATCCCCCTTGTTTGCTTTCCCATGATGGAAATGTATTTAGTAGTAATAAGCATTGATCAACATCAACCATATTGTCTTTCACATATTCAACGCTTTCTTTTAAATAAATACATCATCGTTTTATAATTTGAATATATATCACACCATTAACCATACAAATGTTTACTTCATATCTTAAAATAATTTTTTTATTTAGACTCTAAATCATGAGTTGGGTAATTCTTATCATGAATTTTCAGTTAGATATAAGCCTATTATATTACCTTGTAATTATTCAGGAGGACATATCTATAACTCTTCACTATTGAATCATTATATATATCAAAATCCAATCCAAAATAGGGTATTTTAACTTCATTTCCTATGACTAACCATTTGTTCAGTTCCTTGAATCACTCCTCACATTCATATGTATAAAATAACTTATCCCCCTTGGGGTCGACATGGAGAGTGGAATAGTTAGTCATGAGAAATATCTCACAATTTATAATTATTATATAGCAAAATCATGAAGAAAAAAATAGTGACTTTTGTTTCTATAGTCAATATCTCAAAAAAATATCCCAATAGAGGATCCACTGATATATACTCACTTGAAATTATATATCTTATGTTAAGAATTTTTGTATCCAAATGTCACACTTATTAAATTTAGAATATAAATTATCCTTACCCAGGGTATGTATCAAAATTGAAAAATGTTTTTCCTGTTATCCATTTCTCATTGTATATATAAAAATATTATTTCAACATACTAAAGAAAATTGATCAACGAAATCTCTAAAGACACTACTCCTTAAATCCATGAAGAAAGCATGATCATTAGTAAGTCCAAATGGAATTACTATAAATACATAATGACCATACCTCATATAGAAGGATTTGTTGGGTATATCCTTGTTCATTACCCTTAGTAAATAAGATGAATGTAAAAGATCAATCCTAATGAAATATTGAGATCTTCATAATTGATCAAACATATATGAGATAATTGATAGAGGATACTTTTTCGAATAAAAATCCTTTCATGTACCAGATAATTATTGAAAATATACATTAACACATCAGTATACTTAACAAAAATAACATGTTCACAATATGGTGAAGAACTGGGCTGAATAAATACCTTATATAGATTACCATAGAATTTATTCTTTTATTCTTACATCCCAAACAAGTACATTCTATATATTGTCTTTGATATAGGTGCAATACTATCAATTAGTTCTATATAAAAGAAAACGTCGTGATCTAGAGGAAGACTAGGAAACTCATATATAAAGGAAAAAATAACCCATAATTAAGTAGAAACAACTTCAATGATGAGATTCTCCCCATCCATAGGAGAAACATATCCCTCATGAATATATTATAAAATAAAAATAATGGAATTAAATTATATTAAGAGTATAGGTTCATCCTTGAACTAATAGACTATAATAGGTTGATTTTGAATATAAACAGTATATTTTCTTCCTTTAAACTTGATATGGTATCCATACTAAGATAGCCAATCCATTACCAAAATAACTTAAAACTCTACTATAGGAGGAATAACATGATTTTTAGGAAGTAAATTCCCATAAAAATTTAACAGAGAGGATATATAGACATTAGATAAAATCATTATATAATTGGAATCATTCACATAAAACTCAAAATATAATCATTGAGGTAGATATTTGATAACCTTTGAAAATATATCAGATAAAAAAGAGTGGGTGGAATCTGAATCAAATAAAACATTTTCACTTATAGAGTAGATGATAAGTGTACCTTTCAACACATCCATAGGAACTTCTATAAAGGCTTTAGTAATTCTATATGCTTGGCCTAGTCCCATTATTTTTTTCGAATGTTATCATGATTCATGGATAAGTGGTTTAAATAATTACAAATCTAAATTAAATTATAGCACTACAAAAAGTGGGTTCTTTCTTTTTCTTATAGACATTGTCTAGATGAACCTGATCTCCACACTTGATATAATATCCCATTCTATTCAACAATTTCCTATGACACTCGATTCAAAAAAAATTACATTATGGAAATTTCTTCATTCCCCTCTTCTTGTTTGACATATTACCTTTTTCACGGTGCTCATTGGACCAATTCTTCTATTAAATTCCCTTGAACGTATGGGATCTAAAAAATTATTATCCATATTAATGGAATATATTACTATATCATCATATGATGATTTTTTTATGAAAATAGTTCCCTTTAGAGACACAATATAATACTATAAAAGAAAAAATCAATAGTTCTTTTTTAATTATGTATATTTTCTGAAGTATGTCTAGGTAATCATTAAAAGTTAGCCTCGTACTCTAACACAGATTATTCTTAATTATTATTTTAACTGAGTATCTTATATTATATTTATGATTATTATTTTCAAGGTATATATTTCTCAATGAAAAACACATTGAATGTTATATATTCTATGATTTATTTTTCTTCAAGCTCTTCAGTGTGAAAAAAATGACCCCAATTGAACTGAAAATATTTTAAATAACTCACTTAAAAAATTAAATTTTCACATTCATTGCATACCAAATTAATAAATATATTTATTTTGACATAATACACTTCTCATATACTATTGGATTATAATTTACAATAAAATATTGTCACTTCTATCAAATTATTTTATTAAACAATGGAGAATCATGTAGTGGAACAATAGGACGATCCATTCCAAAAAGGTTATTTATCATAACTATAGTGATTTTTTATAATATAGCCATCATATAAAATGTTCCAACGACAAATATATTGTCTTGGTTGGTAGGTAAATCACTAAATTTTTTATAGGTTGTAATTCCCTTTCATCTATTAGACTTTATCACTAAAAAATGGAACACACTGAGTTAGCTCATAATAATAATGAATATTGGTCTATAAAATTATAATTATTTTATTAGTAAATGTTCCCAAATATTATAAAGGATAATATTAATTCTCATGTTATTCACATAAAACTCTATAATTAGTAAATAACGCATGATCAATATGGCCTGCTAAATAACAAAAAATCATGAAATTAAATTAATAACATGGATTTTAAATCAATTTATGGATAATATCAATTTTGTAATCTTGTGAATAATAATAATAATTTAATTTTAAATGAAAGAAATGATTAATTTTGGATTCCATGAACTCATACATTGTGATATCTATATCATCAAAGCCTTGTTTGAAAATATTTTAATCAATGTGTATGTATAAGCCAAAAATCCAATTTAATTTTTCCAATTGATTTATCTCGTGAGACATGTGGATGCATCAAGGTGTTATTTGTTACTATGTCCCACTAATTTTCGTATTTGTAATGTAATTCTCATAAATTAAATGATAAATTAAATTAATAAACAACATTCCATATCCATAAATATATGTAGTAAAAATAATAATGATTTAACAAGGTTTTTCCTAGTCATTCAAAAAACATTTATATTAAAACAAAATTTGTGGAAATGACATAAGGTTTATGAAATCACCATAACCAAGATGGATATTTAAGATATATTTATTGACCAATGAAAAAATATCATTGTAAATTTAATGTTTTAAGATATAATTCATGACCAAAAAATAATAAGAGATAAAATATTACATACAATTCATCATAAATATAGTTTCTAAAATAAACTCTTGTCTTTTGGATAATACAATAATATGATGAGAAATATTTAATTAAGATTTATGAGAATATTTTTATTTGTAAAATAATTTAAAGCCTTTAAAATATGATAAATATATTAAATAAATTATGGTTTTAGTAAAATCCATTAACATAGAATACTATAAAAACATTAATTTTGAATTTAATGGCAAGAACGATGAAAATGACAATATTAGATAACATTAGAAATATTCATTTCAATCCATATAAAAATTAAATTATAAAATAAAATTTCTCTTATAGATCATTTGAGTAAATAAAAATTATTTTTGAAAATGGGGATATGGATGAAAAATATACTTGATCAAAAGGATAAATAACAATATATTTCTTAGTTATTTATTTACAAGAATTATGTTCGAGAGAGGGGAAATGTTATAAGAAAAGATGGCATATAATTAATTGAGTAAATATGAATTATAAAATTATTCATCATGAATAAATATATATTTATCATAAATACATCATAGGGTTAGTATATACACCACATAAATAGAAATATGTGCATAATTCCAAATATGTCTCAATATAGTGAAAATTGAGATGAAATACCATACATCGATCTTATCCTTAAAGTGATAATTAGTCCATGAAGTGATTATATTTATGAAATGTAATTCTATATAAAACAATTGTAAAAAAAATATTTAATAATATGAGGCAATTAATATCATAATAATATAATATCAAATTCAATAAATAATTAATATAACACAATGAAAAGAAATTGATTTATAAAACACCTTACCTCAAGTTCGACCTACCAAGTAGGTGCACTAAACTCCTATAAAATAAATTTTAATTTATTATAATTAACTAAAAACCATATTAATTTCTATAGTATCATATATTATGTATTTATAAAAAATTTCCACCTTTTTGTTAAAAATCATTTTCAATTGTTATTATTTCATATGTTAACTAATCTATTTCAAGTATGTTTAGATTTGGTAGACCTAGTCAATTATTCCTAAATATGGTTCCATAAAATATAGATTTTTATTTCAAATGTAAAATTCATATATATTCAATTTTTATTTATTTATAATCTTCCATAAATTATAGTGATAAATAATGAATTACCCTACTGATGGAGACAATATTCTATACATATGCATGAACGAATTTTTCACTTTTTGACAGATATAAAAAATAAAGAAAGGTAAGTAATAATTCACCTTTAAAGAAATTTTTTATATTAAATATATCATATATATTCATTAAATATATCCTTATTACTATCAATGTAAATTTATAATTAAAAATACATCACATCACTTTCAGAAGGTTGTTTTCCACACATATATAAGAGAGATGTTTCTGTTTTCAAATAGATTTAACAGTTAGAAAGTGGTGATTATATAATATTTAAATAATAATAATTATGTGATAAATATAACATATATTCATTGTTTCCATCTTTATATCCATTCATGTAATGTTTTGATGAAAACATTTCACTTTTATGTGGGGACAATAAGTCGTAGGTACGCATGGGTGATGTCTTCACTATTAATAAGGGTGAAAATAAATGGAATAAAGTTTTAAAATAATCATAATAACATATAATTATATTAAAAATACAATATTAAATATTTTAGGATAGGTATAACACATTATATAGATATGAAAAATGATATATTTATGAAACTTTCGATAAACACGATTACCTATTCTTCGGTAGAATTCCTTTAGATATCCACTTATGGGACTTAGGGATAGTATTTGGGAATAATAGTGACTCAAAAGATTGAATAAGGATTTTTAGAGGAGAAATGGTCATGGTTTAGTCTTTCTAGGTTCCTCAATGTGGTGTAATGAAAAGAGAGAAGGGGTGACCCTTTATATATGAGGGGAGGGTCCATAGAATATCATAAACAATTAATGTATATTATTTTTCATACCCAAATAGCTCAAATTAGGTATAAGTATAATGTTTAATTATTATGATTCAAAATAATTTCATCCAATTAAAATTATACATGTTTAGTTGATGTTTTAAATCTTATATTTTTGTTTTAACACCCCATTAATAATTTTTAAAATTATATAAATAACAAAATTTTCTACAGTTTAGGGAGAATGATTGTTATCATATGAGGAAAAAATACCCATAAATGGTCCATGGTTTATGTATTAAACCTTATACCATTAACATGGACAAATATATGACTTTTTAAAATTTTAAAACATTTAAAAAAATATAATTTATTATAAAATGGAATTAATTACATTTTTGTCCAAATTTATTTAATTTTAATCTAAATGCATTTTTTTCAAGGTTGGGGTCGAAGCCTCATTTTATTATTAAAGAAAAGCACATACCTCTTTAACTGGGTAGAGGGAGACCCATTACATAGTATGAAGGCCCAGTGGGCATTTATCCCATTACATGGCCCATAGACCCTTTTTTTCCCAAAGTCCATTCTGTGAATAGTACTGTTACAGTACCCGTGCTGTTATAGTACTGCACAATACCCGCCACTGCTACAGTCCTCTGCCGATGCTACAGTACCCTGCCACCACTATAGTGCCCACCGCTACTACAGTGCCTCCACTGCTACATTACTGCTACAGTTCCTGCGCCCAATGGGTTTTGAACCCCCAATTTCTATAGAGATTTAAGGGGTTCTTAATCTAAATACATCACTAAAAGGTTGGAAGTAAAATATTATCATTTTAAAAAAACCTAAAATTATTTATACATCTATAAAATTCATGGAACTCTATAACTCAACAAATTTATATTACTTTTATACCTCAAAAATCATTGATTCCATTTTTCAATTAATTAAATGATTATTTTCTGTGTTGCATAATAATTTAATGTAATTAATAAATCAATAAATATTTAAAAATAAATTACCCTAATAAATATACTATTTTCCATAAGATTAACATTAAAATCCAATTATATCCTATTTTAATCCTTATGTAATAATATTATAGATAGTAATGTTAAGAGTGTGACCTTTTGTTTTTATTGATTTCATTAATTAATATAAATGTAAAAAACAAAGAAAAATGGAACCATATGGCCATATATTTTAGAATTACATGGTAATATAATAACTAAATTCATTCAATAGGATAAAACAATGAGTTATAGAAGTTTTAAATCCCTATCATCTGTGTTTTTAATATTAATTATTTGATATGTTCTTTACCGAGGTGAAATTTTTTACGTTGTTTTTATTCAAAATGAACAAAAATTAAATGGAACAATTTTCTCAATTTTACCCCCCATATTCAAAATATAGAATCCCTTTTACCAAATTCAATTCATATTAGTGATAAAAATGAAATTTAAAATATAAAAACAAAAAATGGGATGAAAAACGGCTTTCAAACAAATTCCCTCTTGAGAAAAAAATGATATTAAAATAAAATATATTATAGTAAATATAGAAATATTAGTGATTATATTATGTATAAATATTTTTTGTTGAAGTTAATTTAGGATTTAATTTAACAGATTATGGGGCTCCCCTAATTAAATGAAATTAATTTTTTTCAAAATATAACAATTATCTCTATTAAATGATAAAATAATCTTTTTTGAAACTTCCAAAAATATCAACCTAGGATAATATCAAGATGATGAATTCAAAAAGGATCTAATGTAAAAAATAACATTTTTTTTATAGGATTTCACTATTTTTTAAACATATTTTTAATGATAAGTAAGTTATAAAAAAATTATTTGAAGATAAATATATTATAAATTATCATGTTGTTACAAACATTGTTGTATGGTCATCCTAAACATTAGAATCATAGGGTAATAGACACTCTTTTTTATGTGATGTTTATAAGTGGATGGCCTCTTAATCTTCCTATAGATAACACTGTTATTTTAGTTTTTTGTTATGGTGCTATGAGCATATGGGTAGCAGTCTTATGAATCCTGTATTAATGAAATTTGTATCATCTTAACTTTCATTTTTTTTATTTTAGTAATTTACTCTATGGTAATTTTTATTAGTTAGTTATGTATTTATGTTTTTTTCATTATTTTATTCATACATAATATTTATATATATATATATTTGTTTTTTTAGTGTATGTTGTCTCGCATTGATGGAATAATAAACCCTAGTAATTTAGTGAGTCCCTAGTCATTTATATCCACCCATTTGTGTTTACGGTATACACCTATGTTGAATGAAATTATGATCATATCCATTGATGGATGTTGGTTGGGATGATACAATTAGTATAATTTGTTAATATTCATCATTATAAATATTTTAAATGAGATAAGACATTCTAAGATATGAAATATAGATTATAAGAAGGCATAAGTAACATATTTATATTGAACATCAAGTTACGTGGGTGGTCTGGGTTTGAAATTTATTTCATAACTCTTATATTTGTGTTTTCACCACATCATCAAGGATCTCGCCAATGTGATTTGGTTATAATGCAATATCAAAGAGACATATTATTGTGATATTAATATTCATATAAGAATTTATTGGTTATATATTAGGGAATTGTTACATGATATCCTTGATTTAGGAAATTATTCTTTATGTGGATTGGTGAAATCAGTAGTTTCTAAGTATTTTCCTCCAAAACATGGTAAAATGTTATTTTTCACTTTTTTGTGTACCGATTCTTCTTATCATTGATCTGTGATTATGTATTCAAGGTGTTGTTGTTGTTTAATTTTATGTGAAATAATGGAAATATAATACCACAAAGAATTAATGCCTCTACATGTATGTAAGTTATTAAACGATATGTGTAATCCTTGTTATTATAAAAACATATTAACAATTATATAATTATAACATAATTTTATAATTACATTCCTACTGTCATGATTTTATAATAATTAGAGATTTTTTATTACTTATAAAATATTATAAAATTATAAAGTAAATTTTATTAGCCTTATATTTTTTTATTTTCTTAAAATTCCATTTATTTAATTATATTTTTGATTGGAGAGTTTTTTGTTTTTGGATTATTAATATATATAGATAATTATATAACCTGGAGTCAGTAATGTCTTAGTAAATTTGATATTATGTAAAAAAGAATTATATTTTTTGTTACATAGAAAGTGAATGATTATAAATGCATGTCTAATACTATGAGTATAATGCATATTGCATTTTTAATATTTTAAATGGAATATAATGATATATTATTTGAAATATTTTGGTTCTTAATGTTTCTAGTTCACTGGATCCTACATCATTTATATATATATGAAATGTTGAACGTTATTGTTTGTATTTGGTTATTAATTCACAATTATGGATTGGTAAAATGATATTTTCATGAAAATATTTCTGTTTTGATAATCATGTCATGAATTATGGTTATATAGTATATTTCACATAGAGTTGTCTTTCCTAAAGTAGAAACTAATAATATACTCATGAATTTATAAATAAGATATAACTAGTTTTAATATTAATATGGTTTATATATAATTAATTTAATTTTAAATATGTAATGGTTGTACATTATGAGATAATGAATATTTTTTTTATGTTTTATTTGTTCTCATTTAAAAAAATTGTTTGATAATGGTACACTTGTGTTTGTAATTATGAATCGAAATTTATGGATATCTTTGGATGTTTTTTTATCAAAGTATCATTGATATTAACAAAATCACCGGAAATTTTTTGTTATATTTTTTATGAAGATTATTATTATAAATTTTGATTTATGTATGGTAAAGAATAGTTCAATTTAAATTGTAAATGGAGGAAAAAGTTAAAAAGAAACATTATTTTGGAAATTTTATGTTTGAAAGGTTTTGATCAAGGGGTGTGATGTTTGGAATTAAGGGGTGAAAAAATGTAGTTACCTGTAGAAAAATATAATTTTAATTTATTAATTCCTACAAATATTTTTTAATATATTTCAATCATAATGATTTTCTAGTTTTTAAAAAATTTCATGTTGTATTTTTTTGTTTGTTTCAATAGTTTTACTTATCATGGTTGTTGTGATTTTCATATGATATTGATAAAGGGGAAATAAGGGATTCCTAAAGAAATTATTTCTAGTGAGATGAGCATCATAAAACCTAATGGGTAACATGATATCACTAGATTTATATTAGCCACTATAATCAATTATCATAGAATTTTTTTAGTGTGGTGGATGTTCTCAATGTTAGTGATGGGTAAAAAAATATAATTTTGGGAATTAATCTATCAATATAATACAAGGATACTATTTAATTATTTTTCTAAATGTCACTCTAATATAACTTCATGGAGTAGATCATACTTTCCTTGGGTATGGGAAAAATATATTGGAAGAAAAGGTATTCTCTGAGGTAGGTTGGATCTATCATAGGGAAATAAATAACTAAAATAAGTAATGTGAATGTTCAGTCCAAGGATTTATGAAACGAGATTCTCATTTAATTTTGGGAACCCAAATAAGTTAAACAAAAATGTTCAGTTTCTTTAGTATATAGTAATATCAGGGTGAGTCTCCTCCAATAATTTTTTTTCAGAATCTGGGTGAGTACATGGTTATTCTTATTGGATATTTTAATGTGTGAGATATTTTTTAAAAACTAAATAATATAATGATTCATATATACCTTGAGGATCTTTATCCTATATGTTTAGTAAATTATTTTCATTACCATAATTTTTTTTTTCATGTCCAATATCATTGACTTTTTTTTCTATGTAACAAAGAATTATGATGCATTTTTGGACACATAACATCAATTTAATATATATTGATTGTTAGTTAAAGAAATAATGGATCAATGGTAAATAACGGATCAAGTTAATGGAATGATCTTGGGTTGCACTAGAAAAGATGTATTCATGGTTATATATCTAATGGCATATGTTCCAAATGTGGTAAAAAATCCAAGGAGACTTTGTATTCAAAGTGTAGTAGATTTACTATAATGTTAACCCATTATGGTTGGGATCCATCGATTAATTGATAGAATATATGAATTCTCTCATATTTTCTAGATCAATTTACAATTTTCAAACTATTCCAAAAAATTGGATCCAGATCTATCTTGTAACATCCCAAGTAAGTAATGAGTAATAGATATTTTTTTCTGTGTCTATTAATGAATTAGATAGTGTTTTAGAGGCTTAAAATGAAAATAAATACAATCTTATACATGGAATACACTAATATTCTTAAAAGATTGTTTTACTGTCTTTTGATGGAAAACCCTTTTTAAATAAAACTTTTGACAATTTTATAAGCTATGTTGGTCAAAATAAACTTATTATTTATGATTGGGACATCAAAATTTACTTTTTGTGAATCTTTGGTATTTTTCAGACAATGTTCGTTTTTTAACGAATAGTGAAAAATACTGCATTTTACATCAAAACTGCTTTTTAATATAATTCATTTATATGATTAGATTATCATTTTAATTGGTTTTGAAGTGAAATTAGAATATATTTTTACCATTTTATCCAATGGTGGTCGTTGGAATCAATTTCACAATGAAATTGGACTTAAACTAGTGTCAATCTTTTGATACTTATTGATTCATAAAAACATGCTATTTGTCATGACAACAGGAATTAATTATTAAATTAATTAATGTGAATTATATTTTTTTAATTTTGTAAAATAGACATCATTTCTGAATTTGTAATATCAAATATAGCTTAGGGTGAATTTTTGGTAATTTTCTGAAAAACTTCAATTTTTTATGAATAGTGAAACCACTAAGTGGTAGTTAAAGAAACTGATTTTTCGTTTAAACGAAACTTTGCCACTTCTGTGATTTGATTTTCAAAAATCCAACATACATGGTTGTCATTAATAAGTAAAATGTGGTTCAATGAGATTAAAATAATTTTTTGGTGAATAGTAACTTTTATGTTTTTAATCGGGATTAGTGGTAATTAGTGTAGTTTAAGCAAAAAATAATGTTTTAATAGTATGAGATGAGCTTGAAACATGTCCTACCCTCATTTGATGTGTCATGGCCGACCAATACAATCCATTGGTCAACTTGGGGACCCTATGGAGCCACTTTGGTTGGGAAATGACATAAATAACTTTTTATTTAATGTTAAAGTAAAAATGACACAAACATGAGTTATGTTACTAAGACAATTTTTATATGGGGTCAAACAAGTCAGATTTTTGACTATAAATATTCATTAGAAATCTAAATATATTTCCTACATCATAGTATTTTTTTATAATTTTTATACATTATATAAATTAAATTATTTATGACATCATGATGATGCATCGATGACCTCATTATTTAACGATTTAAATAAAATGGAAAGATAATGTAAAATCTAAAACCTAAACATGGACAAAACCAATTGGATGAGTGGATTTCGGAGCCTTATCACCTTATCCTCGAATTATATCAATGTGGGACCTTTAAAATCCGAAACCCATTTGAAAATAAAGTAACATTTCTTTACTTTCCAAGAGTACCCCTCCTCTCCTCTTATAAAAGGCCCCCACCTCTACCTCCTTACCCACACTCCCAAAGCCTTTGGCTTGGCCAACCCCTGACCATTTTGTCTCTCCACTTCCCTCTATTACTCCTTGAAGCCTCACTTTGGGCAGAAGTCTTCCCAAGGAAGCCTTTGAGCTCAAACCAAAGAGAGTTACCCGATTTTAAGGTAATGTCTTCTTTTGAGTCCTTTTGTTTTATTTTGCTTATCCAACCCCCTAAAATCTTTTTATTCTTTTATTTTGTAACAACTCCAGTATCCTCAATATACTAGGATGTTGTTATAATATGGATTCTAGCTACTCTTACACACACCTACATCTAATGGTTAACGAACATACTGTTTTCGTGGATGGTGAATTTATGCCTCACGAAACGATGATTGTTCAACATTCTTTTAACACCTTCAAAGGTGGCCATTAAGATGTCACTATATTTATATATGATATATAATATGTTTATGTTTTCCTTAAGCTTTTGTTTTTTTCTTTTTGGTCATACCTTTATGGTTTCCATTATGGGTAAACGCGATATCTTCATTTAAGGAAGTGCGGACTACCGCCCCCTCAAAGTGATTTGATTCGTTAAATACCATATGTGGGACGTATAAAGGATGGAAGTGTGATATTATATATGATATTATACTGGAATTATAATATACCTTTATATCATTATGATTCCATTCTATAAAATACGAAATAGAAATTAATGTAGCGTTCATGCGTACGTACGGCTTACCGTCTCCATGAACGGTGCATTTCATTTATTACCTCTAAATAATTATGTAATATTATAAATTCATGTATATACTAGATATATATGATATAGACATAATGATTATAATTTTTTATATAATATATACATGAACAACATGTAATTTTAAAGGGTTTATTTCTGACTCAAGTACCAATGATCGTTAAAACGACCATTATTAACTTAAATAATCACATAGTGTTCATGACATGGAAATAACTGATATAAAAGGAATAATGAACTTGGAAAAGGTTATTAAAGAAGTATAAATTTACTCAAGTTTATTATTCAGGACATTAAAGAACGATCGAGTCAAGTCGGACCCGAGGTATGGGACTTCGTCTCAATCACCTTTCATTGAGGCATATTTTGTATTATACACGACCTTCTTTAATACGGTATATAAACCCCTTTTACTTTTACGTTTATCCAAAAGGAATCTTTTTTATATGAAGCGTTTTACTAAATGACAAAAGGGAATGTTTTTGTCGTACGTATGCGGCGACAACGACTTCTCCGCCGCCGTGACCGTTATTTGAGTTTCGGCTTCCTCTACAAGCCATACCTTCTTTTTAAAAGAAAAATAAATACCATGTTTTAATTTTCTTTTATTTTGGTATTGAAAATGGTTTTCATAATTTTTTTATATCAATGTGTTGTATTTATATCTTGTGATTGGAAGGTGGAAATGTTATGTTTCCTTTATGCATGTTTTATGTGATACGATTCTGTTGAGGTTCTTTGGCATTATTATGAAGACGGGTGGTTCCGTGATAAACTAAGGGCGGGTGAGCCCGATGTAGCTCTCCAATGCATTGGGTAATGCGAAGGAGTGAAACTTTAAGGTTTCTCCGAAGAGATTTAAGTAATATACTGTGATGGGTATTCCAAACGTAACCAAGAGGGTTACTCCCTACGTAAGAATGTTATGAATTCCACAAGTTACCTTTATGTCTTATGATTTCTATGATTTATTCATTATTTGATGAGGTATGTTAATGTGAATATGTTTTATGGGTAAAGTATGATTTCATTCTTATGTATATATGTACCCATGTTTCCTTTCCATATTTTTATATCCCTTCCTGAGCTTTTTATGCTCATCCCAAGTTTTTTTGAAATGTTTTTTACAGGTCAAGGGAAAGGTACATGATATGATGATAGTGTCAAGGAAGTGTCAAGAAATAATCCATTTTTTATTTTAAATGTGTTTCCATTGATGGTAATGAAGAATACTATCTTTATGTAACCACTTTGTTTATATGTGGAATGTAATGCACGTTTTATGATCTAATTCTCTAAAACTCTAAACCTGAAAAGATCCTCAATGTGTAATCTTGTAATAACTCAAGTTTAAGTAAGGTTTAAGGCCGGGGCCTTATAGTTAGTATCAGAGGTCGGTTTAGATAACTTTAGGAGTTAGAATTATATTAAATGATTATCCAAAAACATTTTTTTTAAATGATATAGCATTTGAAGATTACCATGTTGCTTCATCTAAGACATGTTTGTTCAGAATGGTTTTCCACAGAGGAAACAGGGAAGCAGTGCTAGGAAGGCATACAGAAGGAAATAACCTTCCGAATCAACATCCTGAGATGGTCAGAATTGGAACTGAGCAGTTTGTTGCAGTAATGGTGCAGTTGACTCATGTGATAAATAGTGGTGGTATCCATACACGAGATCAGCCAGATCAACCGTAGAGGAACATGTCAGTGGTGGAACATTTCATGAGGAAACATTCCCCATCATTCAGAGGATCATCTGACCCTATGCTAGCTGAAGGGTGGATTAAAGAACTGGAGAAAATTTTCGATGTCATGGGGTGTTCAGACAATCAAAAGGTTAGTATTGCTATTTACCGTTTGGAGGGTGAGGCAGATCAGTGGTGGTCTATGGTTAAAAATATCAGGGACGCTGATGAGATTGATGCTCTCGACTGGGATGAATTCAAAGGTATGTTTCTTGAAAAGTATTTTCCTAAGGCTGTTTGACATAGGATGGAAAAGAAATTCTTGGAATTGAGGCAAGAGGAAGACTCAGTGGCTACCTATGAAGAAAGGTTCACTCGATTGGCAAGGTATGCACCAAATTTTATCCGAGACCTTGATAATAAAATCAATCGTTTTTACTCGGGATTAAAGCCAAAATATCGAAGGGAATTAGCTTCTCGTGAGTTTAAAAGTTATGAAAAGCTTGTTCGATGTGCTGAGAAGGTGTACATGGAGTTTTCCGATGATCAAGTGTTTTATAACAACCAACAGAAGAAGAGACCAAGGTGGCAAGAGAAAGGTAAGAATTCTTCAATAAAGTCTGGTGGTAAGAAAACTAAGTTTCCAGTTTGTGATAAATGTGGAAAAAGGCATGTTGGGGAATGTCTTCTGAATTCTGGAAAGTGCTACCGATGTGGTAAGATGGGACATAAGGCTCGTGATAGCACTGAAAAGGATCAAGGTGAAGGTAAGACCAAATTTGATTTACAGTTAGTGAAATGTTATAAGTGCAATGAGATGGGTAATTATACAAATGAGTGTCTGACAAAGAGCTTGAGTAATGGGAAGCAGTTAGACTACAAGTAGAAAGGGGTGGTGAAATCCTTTGCAACTACTTCAGCAGATGTCGGGCCATCAAATGAAGTTGTATCCGGTACTTTGTTTGTTTTTTCAGATTATGCCAGTGTGTTTTTTTATTCAGGGTCTACACATTATTTCATCTCTGAAACCTTTTCTAGTAAAATGAGAATACCATCTCAAGAAATGACTTCTGAACATGTGGTAAAAACACCTGGGGGAAATTTTGAGGCAAAAAGAATTTATAAGAATCTTCCTATCCTTATCTGTGGAAAGAACCTACTTTCAAACCTTATTGTTCTACCTCTAGTAGAGTTTGATGTTATCCTGGGTATGGAATGGATCTCTATTTACCATGCTATGATTGATTGTAGAGCTAAAGAAGTTTCTTTTCAGAAAGACTTTCAGTTTGTGTACAAGAATGAACCCTTACTGTTGATAACTTATCAAGAGGACAAGAAACTTGTAAAAGATGGAAATGAATGTTACCTTGCACACATCGTTGAAAATTAAGGAACTGTTCAGATTAATGATGTGCCAGTGGTAAATGAGTATCCTGATGTTTTTCCTGATGAGTTGCCTAGAATAATACCAGATCAGGAAGTTGATTTTACTGTTGACTTAGTTCCTGATGCTAAGCCAATTTCAAAACCCCCTTATCGAATGGCTCAAATTGAACTTTTAGAGTTGAAGGAGCAATTGCAAGATTTATTAGAGAAAGGTTTCATTTGACCTAGCACATCACCTTGGGGTGATCCTGTTTTATTTGTTAAAAAGAAAGATGGTTCTATGAGATTTTTCATTGATTATAGAGCCTTGAATAAGATCACTGTTAAGAACAAATATCCTTTTCCTCATATCGATGATTTTTTTGATCAGCTCCAGGGAGCTCAGTTTTTTTCAAAGATTGACCTGAGATCGGTGTACCATCAGCTAAAGGTAAAGGAGGCAGATATTCCGAAGACCGCGTTCTGTACGAGATATGGCCATTATGAATTTGTAGTAATGCCTTTTGGGCTAAACAATGCACCTTCTGTATTCATGGACTTAATGAATAGAATTTTCCATGAGTTCTTGGATAATTTTGTGGTGGTTTTCATTGATGATATTTTGGTGTTTTCTAAAAGTAAAGAGAAGCATGAAAGACATTTAAGGGTTATCTTGCAAACCTTAAAAGAAAAGAAATTGTATGGTAAATTCAGCAAGTGTGAGTTTTGGTTGCAACAAATTTCTTTCCTTGGTCATATTGTTTCTAAAGATGGAATAGCTGTTGATCCTGCAAAAAAAAGTTGTGGAAGAATGGCCAAGACCCACAAATGTAAACGAGATTCGTAGCTTCCTTGGTTTGGAAGGCTATTACCAAAGGTTTGTTATAAATTTTTCACGGTTATCTAGTCCAATGAGTAAGCTAACTCGGAAGGGTGTTAAGTTTATCTGGACAAAATAATGTGATGATTGTTTTTAGGAATTGAAAAGAATATTGGTGAATGCTCCAGTTTTGGAACTACCTTCCAGGAATAGTGAGTTTGTTATATATAGTGATGCTTCATTGAAAGGATTTGGTTGCGTCCTAAGGCAGAATGATCAGGTAATTGCTTATGCTTCACGACAGTTGAAAACTCATGAGGTAAATTACCCTACACATGATTTGGAATTACCTGCTGTTGTTTTTGCTTTAAAAATTTGGAGGCATCATTTGTATGGAGTAAAGTGGGAAATATATACCGATCACAAAAGTTTAAAGTATATATTCACTCAGAAAGAATTGAAAATGAGACAAAGTAGATGGCTAGAATTAATCAATGATTATGATTGTACAATTCATTACCATCCATGAAAATCAAATAAAGTGGATGATTCTTTGAGTCGAAAAAGTAATGCTTCATTAGCAATGTTGCGTTTGGAACGTGATCCTTTGGTTAAGGATTTGATGAACTTTGGCATAGAAGTTGTTGGTGCAGGAAGTTATTCTATTTTGTTTCAGGTATTAGTGAGATCATCTCTATCAGATAGAATCAAGCAAGCACATAAGCAAGACAGTGAGTTGCAGAAAAATGTAGAGATGGTTCAGAAAGGTAAGTTTCCTGAATTAACCAATGATAATGATTGTGTTTTGAGATTTGGGAAGAGATTGTGTGTGCCTTGTGATTCACAGTTGAAGAGAGAGTTGTTATGTGAAGCTCATAGTTCTCCGTTTTCAGTTCATCTTGGCAGTACTAAGATGTATAGAGATCTGCGGGAGTATTACTGGTGGGATGGAATGAAAATAGATATTGCTGATTTTACTGTGAAGTGTTTGACTTGTCAGCAGGTTAAAGTAGAGCGGCAGTTACCAAAAGGGATTCTTCATCCTTTACCAGTGCCAGAGTGGAAATGGGAGAATATATCCATGGACTTTGTTGTGGGATTACCGAAGACATCTCGAGGTAATAATGCAATCTAGGTTATTGTTGATCGCTTGACTAAATCTGCTCATTTCATTGCTATACGAGATACTTTTTCCTTAGATTAACTTTCCCGTTTTTATTTTAAAGATATAGTCAGGTTACATGGAGTTCCTCTCTCCATTGTATTTGATCGTGATCCCAGGTTCACTTCTAACTTTTGGAAAGGCCTTCAGAAGTCGTTGGGTACTGAATTAAATTTTAGTACAACATTTCATCCTCAATCAGATGGGCAGTCAGAACGAACAATTCAGACATTGGAGGATATGCTACTTTCTTGCTCTATGGATTATCAGGGAAGTTGGGACCAACATCTTTCTTTGGTTGAATTTTCATATAATAACAGTTTTCATTCAAGTATACAGATGGCACCATTTGAGGCGTTATATGGGAAGCGGTGTCGAACTCCCGTTTTCTAGGATGAAGTGGGTGAAAGGAAGTTGATGGGACCAGAATTGGTAGAAGAGATGGCAGAAAAAGTTCATCTGATTCAGAAGCACATGAGAACAGCTCAGAGTAGGCAGAAGAGTTATGCGGATAACCGGAGGAAGGATCTATCTTTCGAGGTAGGTGATCATGTTTTTCTCAAAGTATCACCATGGAAAAGTGTGATGCGATTTGTTAAGAAAGGAAAGTTGAGTCCAAGGTTTATTGGACCATATGAAATTTTGGAGAGAGTTGGATCAGTTGCATACCAGGTGGATTTACCTCCGAGTTTATCTCAGGTACACAATGTTTTTCACGTTTCGATGTTGAGAAAGTATATGCCAGATCCATTTCATGTTTTGAGTCCAGAGGTAGTTCAGCTGGAAGAGAACCTATCTTATGAGGAACAAGCGGTCCAGATTCTTGACCACAGGGATCAAGTGTTACGAAATAAGGTGATTAATCAGGTAAAGGTTTTGTGGAAAAACCACATGATGGAAGAGGCAACATGGGAATCTGAAAATGCAATGAGGGATAAGTACCCCCATTTATTCGATAAGTAAATAAATTGTGGGGACGCAATTTTCTAAAGGGGGGAAGGATGTAACATCCCAAGTAATTAATGAGTAATAGATATTTTTTTCTGTGTCTATTAATGAATTAGATACTGTTTTAGAGGTTTAAAATGAAAATAAATACAATCTTATGCATGGAATACACTAATATTCTTAAAAGATTGTTTTACTGCCTTTTGATGGCAAACCATTTTTAAATAAAACTTTTGACAATTTTATAAGCTATGTTTGTCAAAATAAACTTATTCATTATTATTGGGACATCAAAATTTACTTTTTGTGAATTTTTGGTATTTTTCAGACAATGTTCATTTTTTAATGAATAGTGAAAAATACTGCATTTTACATCATAACTTCTTTTTAATATAATTAATTTATATGATTAGATTATCTTTTTAATTGGTTTTTAAGTGAAATTAGAATATATTTTTACCATTTTATCCAATGGTGGTCATTGGAATCAATTTCACATTGAAATTGGACTTAAACTAGTGTTAATCTTTTGATACTTATTGTTTCATAAAAACACGCTATTTGTCGTGACAGCGGGAATTAATTATTAAATTAATTAATGTGACTTATATGTTTTGAATTTTTTAAAATAGACTTCATTTTTGAATTCGGAATATCAAATATAGCTTAGGGTGAATTTTTGGTAATTTTCTGAAAAAATTTAATTTTTGATGAATAGTGAAACCACTATGTGGTAGTTAAAGAAACTGATTTTTCGTTTAAACGAAACTTTTCCACTTCTGTGATTTGATTTTCAAAAATCCGACATACATGGTTGTCATTAAGAAGTAAAATGTGGTTCAATGAGATTAAAATAATTTTTTGGTGAATAGTAACTTTTATGTTTTTAATCGCGATAAGTGGTAATTAGTGTAGTTTAAGGTAAAAATAATGTTTTAATAGTATGATACGAGCTTGACACATGTCCTACCCTCATTGGATGTGTCATGGATGACCAAGACAAGCCATGGGTCAACTTGGGGACCCCATGGAGCCACTTGGGTTGGGAAATGACATAACTAACCTTTTATTTAATGTTAAAGTAAAAATGACACAAACATGAGTTATGTTACTAAAACAATTTTTATATAGGGTTAAACAAGTCAGATTTTTTACTATAAATATTCTTCATAAATCTAAAAAGATTTCCTACATCATATTATTTTTTTATAATTTTTAGACATTATATAAATTAAATTATTTATGACATCATGATGATGCAGCGATGAACTCATTATTTAACGATTTAAATAAAATGGAAAGATAATGTAAAATCTAAAACCTACACGTGTCCAAAACCAATTGTATGAGTGGATTTCGAAGCCTTATCACCTTATCCTTGAATTATATCAATTTGGGACCTTTAAAATCCGAAACCCATTTGAAAATAAAGTAACATTTCTTTACTTTCCAAGAGTGCCCCTCCTCTCCTCTTATAAAAGGCCCCCACCTCTACCTCCTTACCCACACTCCCAAAGCCTTTGGCTCGGCCAACCCCTGCCCATTTTGTCTCTCCACTTCCCTCTATTACTCTTTGAAGCCTCACTTTGGGTAGAAGTCTTTCCAATTAAGCATTTTAGCTCAAACCAAAAGGAGTTACCTGATTTTAAGGTAATGTCTTCTTTTGAGTCCTTTTGTATTATTTTGCTTCTCCAACCCCCTAAACTCTTTTTATTATTTTCTTTTGTAACAACTCCAGTATACTCAATATAGTAGGATTTTGTTATAATATGTATTCGAGCTACACTTACACACACCTACATCTAATGGTTAACGAACATACTGTTTCCGTGGATGGTGAATTTATGCCTCACGAAACGATGATTGTTCAACATTCTTTTAACACATTCAAAGGTGGCCATTAAGATGTCACTATATTTATATATGATATATAATATGTTTATGTTTTCTTTAAGCTTCTGTTTTTTTCTTTTTGGTCATACCTTTATGGTTTCCATTATTGGTAAACGCGATATCTTTATTTAAGGAAGTGCGGACTACCGCCCCCTCAAAGTGATTTGATTCGTTAAATACCATATGTGGGACGTATAAAGGATGGAACTGTGATATTATATATGATATTATACTGGAATTATAATATACCTTTATATCATTATGATTCCATTCTATAAAATACGAAATAGAAATGAAAGTAGCGTTCATGCGTACGTACGGCTTACCGTCTGCATGAACGGTGCATTTCATTTCTTACCTCTAAATGATTATGTAATATTATAAATGCATGTATATACTGGATATATATGATATATACATAATGATTATATTTTTGTATATAATGGATACATGAACAAGATGTAATTATAAAGGGTTTATTTCTGACTCAAGTACCAATGATCGTTAAAACGACCGTTATTAACTTAAATAATCACATAGTGTTCATGACATGGCAATAAGTGATATAAAAGGAATAATGAAGTTGAAAAAGGTTCTTAAAGAAGTATAAATTAACTCAAGTTTATTATTTAGGATATTAAAGAACGATCGAGTCAAGTCAAACCCGAGGTATGGGACTTCGTCTCAATCTCCTTTCATTGAGGCATATTTTGTTTTATACACAACCTTCTTTTATACGGTGTCTAAACCCCTTTGACTTTTACGTTTATCCAAAAGGAATATTTTATATATGAAGTGTTTTACTAAACGACAAAAGGGAATGTTTTTTTCGTACGTATGTGGCGACAACGACTTCTCCGCCACCGTGACCGTTATTTGAGTTTCGGCTTCCTCTACAAGCCATATCTTCTTTTTAAAAGAAAAATAAATACCATGTTTTAATTTTCTTTTATTTTGGTATTGAAAATGGTTTTCATAATGTTTTTATATCAATGTGTTGTATTGATATCTTGTGATTGGAAGGTGAAAATGTAATGTTTCCTTTATGCATGTTTTATGTGATACGATTATGTTGAGGTTCTTGGGAATTATTATGAAGACGGGTGGTTCCGTGATAAACTAAGGGCAGGTGATCCCAATATATCTCTCCAATGCATTGGGTAACACGAAGGAGTGAAATGTTAAGGTTTCTCCGAAGAGATTTAATGAATATACTGTGATGGGTATTCCGAACGTAACCAAGAGGGTTACTCCCTACGTAAGAATGTTATGAATGCCACAATTTACCTTTATGTCTTATGATTTCTATGATTTATTCATGATTTGATGAGGTATGTTAAAGTGCATTTGTTTTATGGGTAAAGTATGATTTCATTCTTATGTATATATGTACCCATGTTTCTTTTCCATAGTTTTATATCCCTTGCTGAGATTTTTATGCTCATCCCAAGTTTTTTTGAAATTTTTTTCACAGGTCAAGGGAAAGGTACATGATATGATGATAGTGTCAAGGAAGTGTCAAGAAATAATCCATGTTTTATTTTAAATGTGTTTCCATTGATGGGAATGAAGAATACTATCTTTATGTAACCACTTTGTTTATATGTGGAATGTAATGCAAGTTTTATGATCTAATTCTCTAAAACTCTAAACCTGAAAAGATCCTCAATGTGTAATCTTGTAATAACTCAAGATTAAGTAAGGTTTAATGCTGGGGCCTTATAGTTGGTATCAAAGGTCGTTTTAGATAACTTTAGGAGTTAGAATTCGTTTAAATGATTATCCACAAACATTTTTTTTTGAAATGATATAGCATTTGAAGATTACCATGTTGCTTCATCTAAGACATGTTTGTTCAGAATGGTTTTCCGTAGAGGAAACAAGGAAGCAGTGTTAGGAAGGCATACAGAAGGAAATAACCTTCCGAATCAGCATCCTGAGATGGTCAGAATTGGAACTGAGCAGTTTGTTGCAGTAACGGCGCAGTTGACTCAAGCGATAAATGGCGGTGGTATCCATACACGAGATCAGCCAGATCAACCGCATAAGAACATGTCAGTGGTGGAACATTTCATGAGGCAACATCCCCCATCATTCAGAGGATCATCTGACCCTGTGCTAGTTGAAGGGTGGATTAAAGCACTGGATAAGATTTTCGATGTCATGGGGTGTTTAGAAAATCAAAAGGTTAGTCCTTCTATTTACCGTTTGGAGGGTGAGGAAGATCAGTGGTGGTCTATGGTTAAAAATATCAGGGACGCTGATGAGATTGATGCTCTCGACTGGTATGAATTCAAAGGTATGTTTCTTGAAAAGTACTTTCCTAAGGCTGTTCGACTTAGGATGGATTAGCAATTCTTGGAATTGAGGCAAGAGGAAGACTCAGTGGCTACCAATGAAGAAAGGTTCACTCTATTGGCAAGGTATACTCCAAATTTTCTTCGAGACCTTGATAGTAAAATCAATCGTTTTTACTCAGGATTAAAGCAACAATATTGAAGGTAATTAGCTTCTCGTGAGTTTAAAAGTTATGAAAAGCTTGTTTGATGTGCTGAGAAGGTGTAAATGGAGTTTTCCGATGGTCAAGTGTTCTATAACAACCAACAGAAGAAGAGACCGAGGTGGCAGGAGAAAGGTAAGAATTCTTCAAAAAAGTCTGATGGTAAGAAAACTAAGTTTCCAGTTTGTGATAAATTTGGAAAAAGGCATGCTGGGGAATGTCTTCTGAATTCTGGAATGTGCTACCGATGTGGTAAGATGGGACATAAGTCTTATGATTTCACTGAAAAGGATCAAGGTAAAGGTAAGACCAAATTTGATTTACAGTTAGTGAAATGTTATAAGTGAAATTAGATGGGTCACTATACAAACGAGTGTCTGACAAAGAGCTTGAGTGATGGGAAGCAGTTAGACTACAAGTAGAAAGGGGTTGTGAAATCCTTTGCAACTACTTCAGCAGATGTCGGGCCATCAAATGAAGTTGTATCCGGTACTTTGTTTGTTTTTTCAGATTATGCCAGTGTGTTGTTTGATTCGGGGTCTACACATTCTTTCATCTCTGAAACCTTTTCTAGTAAAATGAGAATACCATCTCAAGAAATGACTCCTGAACTTGTGGTAAAAACACCTGGGGGAAATGTTAAGGCAAAAAGAATTTATAATAATCTTCATATCCTTATCTGTGGAAAGAACCTACTTTCACACCTTATTGTTCTACCTCTAGTAGAGTTTGATGTTATCCTAGGTATGGAATGGATCTCTATTTACCATGCTAAGATTGACTGTAGAGATAATGAAGTTTCTTTTCAGAAAGACTTTCAGTTTGTGTACAAGAATGAACTCTTACTGTTGATAACTTATCAAGAGGCCAAGAAACTTGTAAAAGATGGAAATGAATGTTACCTTGCACACATCGTTGAAAATAAAGGAACTGTTCAGATTAATGATGTGCCAGTGGTAAATGAGTATCCTGATGTTTTTCCTGATGAGTTTCCTGGAATAATACCAGATCGGAAAGTTGAGTTTACTGTTGACTTAGTTCCTGATGCTAAGACAATTTCAAAACCCCCTTATCGAATGGCTCAAATTGAACTTTTAGAGTTGAAGGAGCAATTGCAAGATTTATTAGAGAAAGGTTTCACTCGACCTAGCACATCACCTTGGGGTGCTCCGGTTTTTTTGCTAAAAAGAAAGATGGTTCTATGAGACTTTGCATTGATTATAGAGCCTTGAATAACATCACTATTAAGAACAAATATCCTTTGCCTCATATCGATGATTTTTTTAATCAGCTCCAGGGAGCTCAGTTTTTTTCAAAGATTGACCTGAGATCGGGGTACCATCAGCTGAAGGTAAAGGAAGCAGATATTTCGAAGACCGCGTTCCGTACGAGATACGGCCATTATGAAGTTGTTGTAATGCCTTTTGGGCTAACCAATGCACCTGTTGTATTCATGGACTTAATGAATAGAATTTTCCATGAGTTCTTGGATAAGTTTGTAGTGGTTTTCATTGATGATATTTTGGTGTTTTCTAAAAGTAAAGAGGAGCATGAAAGACATTTAAGGGTTATCTTGCAAACCTTAAAAGAAAAGAAATTTTATGGGAAATTCATAAAGTTTGAGTTTTGGTTGCAACAAATTTCATTCTTTGGTCATATTGTTTCTAAAGATGGAATAATTTTTGATCCTGCAAAAACAAAAGTTGTGGAAGAATGGCCAAGACCCACAAATGTAACCGAGATTCGTAGCTTCCTTGGTTTGGCAGGCTATTACCAAAGGTTTGTTAGAAATTTTTCATGGTTATCTAGTCCAATGACAAAGCTAAATCGGAAGGGTGTTAAGTTTATATGGACAAAAGAATGTGATGATTATTTTCATGAATTGAAAAGAAGATTGGTGAATGCTCCAGTTTCGGCACTACCTTCCAGGAATGGTGAGTTTGTTATATACAGTGATGCTTCATTGAAAGGAATTGGTTGCGTCCTAATGCAGAATGATCAGGTAATTGTTTATGCTTCACGACAGTTAAAAACTCATGAGGTAAATTACCCTACACATGATTTGGAATTAGCTGCTGTTGTTTTTGATTTAAAAATTTGGAGGCATAATTTGTATGGAGTAAAGTGTGAAATATATATCGATCAAAAAAGTTTAAAGTATATATTCACTCAGAAAGAATTGAACATGAGACAAAAGAGATGGCTAGAATTAATCAAGAATTATGATTGTACAATTCATTACCATCCGGGAAAAGAAAATAAAGTGGCTGATGTTTTGAGTCGAAAAAGTAATGCTTCATTAGCAATGTTGCGTTTGGAACGTGATACTTTGGTTAAGGATTTGATGAACTTTGGCATAGAAGTTGTTGGTGCAGGAAGTTCTTCTGTTTTGTTTCTGGTATCAGTGAGATCATCTCTATCAGATAGAATCAAGCAAGCACAGAAGCAAGACAGTGAGTTGCAGAAAAAGGTAGAGTTGGTTCAGAAAGGCAAGTTGCCTGAATTCAACATTGATAATGATTGTGTTCTGAGATTTGGGAAGAGATTGTGTGTGCCTAGTGATTCACAGTTGAATAGAGAGTTGTTATGTGAAGCTCATAGTTCTCCATTTTCGGTTCATCCTGGTAGTACTAAGATGTATAGAGATCTGCGAGAGTATTACTAGTGGGATGGAATGAAAAGAGATATTGCTGATTTTACTATGAAGTGTTTGACTTGTCAGCAGGTTAAAGCAGAGCGGCAGTTACTGAAAGGGATTCTTCAGCCTTTACCAGTGACAGAGTGGAAATGGGAGAATGTATCCATGGAATTTGTTGTGGTATTACCGAAGACATCTCGAGATAATAATGAAATCTGGGTTATTGTTGATCGCTTGACTAAATCTGCTCATTTCCTTGCTATACAAGATAATTTTTCCCTAGATCAACTTTCCCGTTTGTATCTTAAAGAGATAGTCAGGTTACATTGAGTTCCTCTCTCCATTGTATCTGATCGTGATCCCAGGTTCACTTCTATCTTTTGGAAAGGCCTTTAGAAGTCGTTGGGTACTGAATTAAATTTTAGTACAGTTTTTCATCCTCAATCATATGGGCAGTCAGAACGAACAATTCAGACATTGGAGGATGTGCTACGTTCTTGCTTTATGGATTATCAGGGAATTTGGGACCAACATCTTTCTTTGGTTGAATTTCCATATAATAACAGTTTTCATTCCAGTAGACAGATGGCACCATTTGAGGCATTATATGGGAAGCGGTGTTGAACTCCAGCTTTCTGGGATGAAGTGGGTGAAAAAAAGTTGATGGGACCAGAATTGGTAGAAGAGATGGCAGAAAAAGTTCAGCTGATTTAGAAGCACATGAGAACAGCTCAGAGAAGGCAGAAGAGTTATGCGGATAACCATAGGAAGGATCTATCGTTCGAGGTAGGTGATCATGTTTTTCTCAAAGTATCACCATGGAAAAGTGTGATGCGATTTGGTAAGAAAGGAAAGATGAGTCCAAGGTTTATTGGACCATATGAAATTCTGGAGAGAGTTGGATCAGTTGCATACCGGGTGGATTTACCTCCGAGTTTATCTCAGGTACATAATGTTTTTCACGTTTCGATGTTGACAAAGTATATGCCAGATCCATTTCATGTTTTGAGTCTAGAGGTAGTTCAGTTGGAAGAGAACCTATCGTATGAGGAACAACCGGTCTAGATTCTTGACCATAGGGAGCAAGTGTTACGAAATAAGGTGATTAATCAGGTAAAGTTTTTGTGGAAAAACCACATGATGGAAGAGGCAACATGGGAATCTGAAAATGCAATGAGGGATAAGTACCCCCATTTATTCGATAAGTAAATAAATTGTGGGGACGCAATTTTCTAAATAGGGGAAGGATGTAACATCCCAAGTAAGTAATGAGTAATAGATATTTTTTCTGTGTCTATTAAGGAATTAGATAGTGTTTTAGAGGCTTAAAATCAAAATAAATACAGTCTTATGCATGTAATACACTAATATTCTTAAAAGATTGTTTTACTGCCTTTTGATGGAAAACCCTTTTTAAATCAAACTTTTGACAATTTTATAAGCTATGTTTGTCAAAATAAACTTATTATTTATGATTGGGACATCAAAATTTACTTTGTGTGAATTTTTGGTATTTTTCAGACAATGTTCATTTTTTAATGAATAGTGAAAAATACTGCATTTTACATCAAAACTGCTTTTTAATCTAATTAATTTATATGATTTGATTATCTTTTTAATTGGTTTTTAAGTGAAATTAGAATATATTTTTACCATTTTATCCAATGGTGGTCATTGGAATCAATTTCACATTGAAATTGGACTTAAACTAGTGTCAATCTTTTGATACTTATTGTTTCATAAAAACACGCTATTCGTCATGACATCGGAAATTAATTATTAAAATAATTAATGTGACTTATATATTTTGAATTTTTTAAAATAGACTTCATTTTTGAATTCGGAATATCAAATATAGCTTAGGGTGAATTTTTGGTAATTTTATGAAAACTTCAATTTTTGATGAATAGTGAAACCACTATGTGGTAGTTAAAGAAACTGATTTTTCGTTTAAACGAAACTTTGCCACTTCTGTGATTTGATTTTCAAAAATCCAACATATATGGTTGTCATTAAGAAGTAAAATGTGGTTCAATGAGATTAAAATAATTTTTTGGTGAATAGTAACTTTTATGTTTTTAATCGCGATTAGTGGTAATTAGTGTAGTTTAAGGTAAAAATAATGTTTTAATAGTATGAGATGATTTTGACACATGTCCTACCCTCATTTTATGTGTCATGGAAGACCAAGAAAATCCATGGGACAACTTGGGGACCCCATGGAGCCACTTTGGTTGGGAAATGACATAAATAACTTTTTATTTAATGTTAAAGTAAAAATGACACAAACATGAGTTATGTTACTAAAACAATTTTTATATGGGGTTAAACAAGTCATATTTTTGACTATAAATATTAATTAGAAAGATAAAACGATTTCCTACATCATAGTAGGTTTTTTATAATTTTTAGACATTATATAATTTAAATTATTTATGACATCATGATGATGCAGCGATGACCTCATTATTTAACGATTTAAATAAAATGGAAAGATAATTTAAAATATAAAACCTACATGTGGCCAAAACCAATTGGATGATTGGATTTAGAAGCCTTATCACCTTATCCTAGAATTATATCAATGTGGGACCTTTAAAATCCGAAACCCATTTGAAAATAAATTAACATTTCTTTACATTCCAAGAGTGCCTCTCCTCTCCTCTTATAAAAGGCCCCCACCTCTACCTCCTTACCCACACTCACAAAGCCTTTGACTCGGCCAACCCCTGCCCATTTTTTCTATAAACTTCCCTCTATTACTCCTTGAAGCCTCAATTTGGGCAGAAGTCTTCCCAAGGAAGCCTTTGAGCTCAAACCAAAGGGAGTTACCCGATTTTAAGGTAATGTCTTCTTTTGAGTCCTTTTGTTTTATTTTGCTTCTCCAACCCCCTAAAATATTTTTATTCTTTTCTTTTGTATCAACTCCAGTATCCTAAATATACTAGGATGTTTTTATAATATGTATTCGAGCTACACTTACACACACATACATCTAATGGTTAACGAACATACTGTTTCCATGGATGGTGAATTTATTCCTCCCGAAACGATGATTGTTCAACATTCTTTTAACACCTTCAAAGGTGGCCATTAAGATGTCACTGTATTTATATATGATATATAATATGTTTATGTTTTCCTTATGCTTCTGTTTTTTCCTTTTTTTTCATACCTTTATGGTTTCCATTATGGGTAAACGCGATATCTTCATTTAAGGAAGTGCGGACTACCGCCCCCTCAAAGTGATTTGATTCGTTAAATACCATATGTGGGACGTATAAAGGATGGAACTGTGATATTATATATGATATTATAATGGAATTATAATATACCTTTATATCATTATGATTCCATTCTATAAAATACGAAATATAAATGAAAGTAGCGTTCATGCGTACGTACGGCTTACCGTCTCCATGAATGGTGCATTTCATTTCTTACCTCTAAATGATTATGTAATATTATAAATGCATGTATATACTCAATATATATGATATATACATAATGATTATAATTTTGGATATAATGGATACAAGAACAACATGTAATTATAAAGGGTTTATTTCTGACTCAAGTACCAATGATCGTTAAAACGACCGTTATTAACTTAAATAATCACATATTGTTCATAAAATGGCAATAAATGATATAAAAGGAATAATGAACTTGAAAAAGGTTCTTAAAGAAGTAGAAATTATCTCAAGTTTATTATTCAGGACATTAAAGAACGATCGAGTCAAGTCAGACCCGAGGTATGGGACTTCGTCCCAATCTCCTTTCATTGAGGCATATTTTGTTTTATACACAGCCTTGTTTTATACGGTGTATAAACCTCTTTGACTTTTACATTTATCCAAAAGGAATATTTTATATATGAACCGTTTTACTAAACGACAAAAGGGAATGTTTTTGTCGTACGTATGCGGCGAAAACGACTTCTCCGTCGTCGTGACCATTATTTGAGTTTTGGCTTCCTCTACAAGCCATACCTTCTTTTTAAAAGAAAAATAAATACCATGTTTTAATTTTCTTTTATTTTGGTATTGAAAATGGTTTTCATAATGTTTTTATATCAATGTGTTGTATTGATATCTTGTGATTGGAAGGTTCCTTTATGCATGTTTTATGTGATACGATTATGTTGAGGTTCTTGGGAATTATTATGAAGACGGGTGGTTCTGTGATAAACTAAGGGCGGGTGAGCCCGATATAGCTCTCCAATGCATTGGGTAACGCGAAGGAGTGAAACGTTAAGGTTTCTCCGAAGATATTTATGGAATATACTGTGATGAGTATTCCAAACGTAACCAAGAGGGTTACTCCCTACGTAAGAATGTTATGAATGCCTCAAGTTACCTTTATGTCTTATGATTTCTATGATTTATTCATGATTTGATGATGTATGTTAAAGTGCATATGTTTTGTGGGTAAAGTATGATTTCATTCTTATGTATATATGTACCCTTGTTTCCTTTCCATATTTTTATATCCCTTGCTAAGCTTTTTATGCTCATCCCAAATTTTTTTGAAATGTTTTTCAAAGGTCAAGGGAAAGGTACATGATATGATGATAGTGTCAAGGAAGTGTCAAGAAATAATCCATGTTTTATTTTAAATGTTTTTCCATTGATGGGAATTAAGAATACTATCTTTATGTAACCACTTTGTTTATATTTGGAATGTAATGCAAGTTTTATGATCTAATTCTCTAAAACTCTAAACCCGAAAATATCCTCAATGTGTAATCTTGTAATAACTCAAGATTAAGTAAGGTTTAAGGCTAGGGCCTTATATATCTTCTCCCATGTGGATTTTCAATCATGGTATTTATAATCTATTTATATTATTAAATGAAAATCTCCCATTACCAATGAAAATATTTTGACTTTTACATATTACCTAAGTATAGTGAAAAAGAATATCCGTGTCCTCTAATGCTATATATATGAGATTAATAAGAATTAATATTTCATTAGGGTGACAATTTCTCGACTCTCCAAGTTGGTAAATGTTATTAAAAATTAAGGGATGATGTATGTAAGTATTTGGAAAAATAATATATACATCTTTTGTGAAACAGACATGTTGTAAAAATTTCCATCATCTAAAATAGAGACAATCTTTATCCTATGAGTATTGATTTTTCTTTAAATTAACCATTGAGACCCATTTAAAAATTAATAATGATGTATATAATTATTATGGGTTGGAATTTGGATTCATTATTATTTATAAAGTATTTTATTAGAGATTTTTTATGGTGTTTTTTAGTAATTTTAAGATTAATTGGATTTTTTTAGTTTTCATGTGTCATTTTTCATCTAAGAATGACTCCTATAATCCTTCAAGGGAAATTTTTTTATATCCATGTCAATATCAACAAATTTTGGTAGAGTTTGATGATAGAGATATTTATAGTCCAATTATAGGGGAATATAAACTATAGATAATAACTATTGTAGGAAATTTTTATAATAATTTCATGTTATTTGAAATATATTTTTTTGTATTATTATATTAAATAATATTTTTTAGTGAGTAATTTTTTATTCTTGAGGGTGTTATTGTAGGTATTTTTATTGAATATGGAAATGTTCATTGGGTTTTTATGGATTGTTAAAACCTCATTCCATTATGTATTTGTTGATTATTGAGCATGTTGTTGAGGATTCTTATCATTTTGAATTACCTCCACAATTCAGTATTACACTAAATTTTTTTCTCAAGTTTAGTTGCCGAAATGTGAGCTTAACAATGTTCATGTTTTTGGTGGGATCATATTGCACTCGAGATGGATGATTTTTTATTATAAAAATTTTATTCCTATTTTTGGATAGATTATACCAATCCACATGAGACTAATGTATACTTTTTTTCACATGTCAAAGTAGCTTATCTAGGATTATAAATAGGATAGTTAATGATAGAGTTTTATGTATAACAAATGAAAAATAATTTAGTACACATAGCCATTGTATAGCTTAATGAAGACATAAATCCCAATAATTAGGGGAATTTGACACCATCATTTTTTTGTGATTATTGGTGTTATTTTCATATTTATTGTAATGAATAGGTTATTTTTAGTATAGGGATGTTCTCATTGATTTTTGAAATTTTTGAATTTTTTAAGAGGTGTATGGTAATCTCATGGATAGGGGAAAGTGTTTTGGATTACTAGGTAACTATATTTATTGATTTAGGGTAGGGAAGGAGTTTAGAATAAATTTGAATATTTTAGGTAAATTTGGTAACAAAACCTTGTATAATGGGTGTGGGTCTATGGGTAGGAACTAGGTTTGCGAAGACGAAATAGAAAACAAATATGGCCTGATAATGTTTTTGACCATGATGACTATACTACTAGCACATGGATTTCTACACCATGCATCCTAGATATGAATGACAATTAATCTATTATGAAATTTATATTTTGAGCCAAAAACATTACTTGAAACACTCAATTCCTTCCATAATGAAATGGGTTTCAAACCATATGGTTCCTATATGAAATTTTGGTGTATTCCATTACCCTACATATCTTTCTACTTAAATTCTTGAAGTGTTTTTCATGGAGATCCATCATGAGAATTTTATCCCTCATGTTATAATCTCTTCTCATTTTCACTTGGTGGGAAGCCTATTTACATGATTCTATTCTCATATATTGTGTTTAGGGTTCATTTTGAGGGTGGGGTTATGAATATTCATATGAGTATTTATAAAGTAGTGATATTTTAGGGTGTTCTTTGATTTGACATTAGTTAGTTTATTTGTGGTATGAAACATCTCTCCCTCTTTATAATTTTTTATAGATCATAAAATCTAAAGTACTTTTAAAATTAAATTATTCTATTTATTTATCAAAATAAATTGGTAAAAATAATTTAGACTATGTACTTTATGTTGTTAGGGTTTTTTAATTGAAGGTTGTAGTATATTCCTTAAAAAGATTTAAAATTTACTTATTCAATGATTTTACATTTTATTGATGATTCTGTATGTGATAATAAGGTTTTTATATATATTTGGTGGGATTTTTTGTAGTCATGATGTATTTGGTTAACTAAATTATTTGTTTAGACAGGATAGAGATTCCAAATTAGAGAACATGAAGGGCCATATTATTTTGACATTATCCAAGTTATGAAATTGGTAAGGCTATGTTAGTAATGATTTATGGGATGTTCCATATTGGGGAACATTGTATTTGAATAATTGGATGAATATTTCTAAGGTATGATGTATGTTTTGTAATCATATTAATGGGTTCATTTTTATTTTTACTTCGAATCCATTCCATGATGTGGCCACACTATGGTGCACCACCAAGAGAAAAATCAGGTTTATGGGAACATGGATCTATTAATTTTTTAGTACATGTTGGGAGTTACAATTTTATATTGGATACATTTAATTGGTTTTTTCATACATTTTAGTGGTGTGTGATTTATGGTGTGGGTTACTATATTGAATTAATGGGATAAAAGAATGGTTTTGTTTGGTGTGAATTGTAAATATGGTTTTATTTATATTCTTTCATATATTGGGATTATTTTATAATTTATTTATTATTGTAGATATATTATTCATTATTAATTGGTGTGTGTACAAATTTTATAGAGGGTATATTACTAGTTTTATACTCACCCCCTTAAAATTGAATATTGGGGAATATGTAGACTTTTATATGGGATATATTAAGGGGTAAACCTATTAATATATTTTTAGAAAACAAGGATTTTATACTATTTTGTGATAGATATAGGATCTTGGTGTAAGAGGGCATGGGGTTCTTAGAGTATTTCCATGTCTAACATGTTGTCTTCAATTTGGGGTATTTTATTCTTATACAATTTATGATGATATTTCTAACTTTTGCATCTATAATCATCATTCTTGATAGTTTCTTTGTTATTGTATGGTATTTTTTATTCAGTCATTAAAATTTTATATCTTCTTGGAGTTGAATAATGTCGGTTATTTTGTACAAAAGAGAAAATAATACCCTCATGACTTGGTCAAGCCATAGTTATTTATTAAAAATCATGCTGTTCAGAGGATGTGCATAAGGTTAGTGGAATTTTGATCCTATGAAATTGATAGATTTGGATTGACATAATATATATATTATAGAGAATATAGGTAAACTTATTGTAATTCATTAATAAAAAACACATCAATACATAAATATAAAAACTCAACAGTATCATTTTTGTGTATCATTGGGTAAGATATAGAATATGGATTCTCTATAGTGTTATAGAACTTATTAAATCATAAATTTTATATTATCCTACCTGAAAAAATTATATCTGATCACTTATCTGATTTTAGTCTCTCCCAATTGTATATGTCCCACTATATAGTAAGTCAAATAATGAACCAGAACCCCATGATTTTTTTTATCCTTGTGCTACTATGATTTTTAATAAAAAATTGTATAAGTTGATCCCTAAATGAGAATCTCAATTAGGTAAGAGAATCATGTTTAAAAATATTGTCAATAAATTAAGAAAATACATTTTTGTATCTAAACCAAGTATTCTTTGGGTTATCACATGGAATGATTTCCCCTTTATAATCTTTCCTAATATGAAACCACCATATAGTGGGATCACAGAAAAGGGGATCTTTTTAGGTTCATTTTTTCTAGATTATAACTTGTTAAAAATATTAAATCAAGCAACCATTTAAAAAATGTGAAAATTATATAATTTTGAATTTATTACCCTAAAATTCTCTAAGCCTCCATTAATAATTCACTAGTTAAGAGAGGGGTATTATTTTCATCAACCAATGTATCATTTTCCTAGATAAACTGATCATATATTCACCAACGGTATAAGAATAAAAAAAAATTTGTACCCCTAAATATGATTCCAAACTCTTGAGATAGAATATTAATTTTACATTGGTCCTAAATATATTTTCTAATTAGTTACAAAAGGACATCACTAAAAAATTATAACATTGGTAAAAAATAAAAAATATTTGACATCATTTTATTAGATATAGATATTTATAAAACACAGTGAAATTCTAATGAACTTAGAAGCCAATGGTCAGGTCATTAAAGATATTTCTTCTTTGATGGATATCCCAGAGTGGGATTTATCCCACACTAATTTATTTGTAAGTTTGTGAGATTTATTTATTAATCATATGTGAAAGGATAAGCAGTTTGGTTTTCAATATCCATGTTCAACAAATAATATCTCAAAATTTAATATCACCATAATATTACTCATAGATAGGTTGGATCATGGAAGATATTTCCTCTTGAATCTACTCAAGAGAGGTCATAAAGAATATTGATGGAATATTTTTATTTGTGAAATAGATTGGGATTTCATTATGAATTCTGATGTTATATATACAAAAACTACTAAAATAACAATAACGATGTATCTAGTCCTATAATTATTGTGGGAGTCCCATTTGGGGATGTGACGTGGTATAATGGGTTTCTATTGTTATTAAAGTAATAGAGGCTATTATTTTAGCAATATTCATCATATGTGACTGTAAAAAAGAACCGCAAGATAATATTCTTATAAAAAATATGTAAAATATTAAAAAACAATTATAATTTTTATAAGCTATAGAATAAAAAGGAATAAAAAAAATTCAAATTTTAGGTGACAAAAATAAACAGACCAAAATAAGGGGATGACTTCTTCAATCATATATGGTTATTTATTCTTTGAATATGTCTCAAAAAATGAATTTTATATTTTTTTAATGTAATTATGTTATAAAATGAGAAATTATTTGACATAGAATTATGTCAGATTGGATGCAAATTCACATGTTTCTTGTGTTTCACCTATCACAATGTTTTTATGGTTACATGATAAATTTCATGAACAACATATATGTGAAGTAAGAATATTAATCAGATTAGAAAATTTTCACATAGAATTCACACTTTTTCATTCCAAATAGATTTAATTATATGGGGGAGGGTGGGTAGTGTTTGGATTTATTAGAATTAAAAAATCTAATATAATCATTGGCACTAAAACCCAGAAAGAGAATATAATATTTCCAGAAAAAAATATAATTTTTTTATAATTCAAGATTGGATATCTGATAAAAATTTCACGATCACAAACTAATTTTTTTGTAAACCTTAATTTTGGATCAAAAAAGTGATTCTTTATACAAGCCAATATAATATTTTTTGACCTACATAGTTATTTATCCTAGAGGTGATAGACTCTCAGACATATTAGTCATGTATATGATGTATTTTCATTTTTTAAACTAGTGTTAGTTCTTTCATCTGAGTTATAGCCTCTTATGTGGAGACATCTTCATATTTTTTGGTGATGTGGTGGTTTTATAAAGCCATAGATATTTTCACATTTCTAAGAATCATATTTATTGGACCATGAATTAGAAAAAAAAATATCGATATTAAAATCCCTAGATATGAATTTAATTGGATATAAATATTTCTATAACATGGTGACTGAGGAATTGAATCATTTGTGAGAAAACCTGGGTTATAATGTTATCATATATTATTTACCATTTTTATAATTTATATTGATCTATAAAAATATAGGCGATCAATTATATAATAATTTCGTGTCATTGACTACAATAATTTAAATATTTCTGAAGCTTTGTTCTCAAATACTTTCAAAATATTACCACATGAGACATTCATACATGGTTATAAAGACATTATTCATTATAAGATGAAAGAATAAAACCATTATTCATCTTATAGACCTCACAAAAAAATGAAAACTTATACAAAATTATGTATCCTTAATGTGTTTTCTATATTATCTATAATGGAATATCATAATTTATGATTTATCTAATATTATCCCATTTCAGAAAGTATCCCTTACTTTGTATCTTGGAACTTATTAACCTTCCACCCATAAAACCTAAAATCCCCCTATTACATACCTAACTTTAGGCCAAACTATTGAAAAATATATTTCAACTTAGGCCACATGATATAATTAGATGATTAATTATGCACACCTTCATACTCACATTAAATTAATTAAAACATTATTTATTTTTGTCCTCACTAATTTTTAGGGTCATTTGGGTACATTTTATCATGTTTTTCTTATAAAATAATGATCTATAAACAATGTAAAATATTGGATGTTATAATAGATGAATATGATAATAATATATTTTCTAATCATGTAATAATAGATTCTAGGAATTTTGTCTGGCTCCTATTATCTAATTAATGTCTCGAATTCACAAATACTCTAATAGTCACGTTTATATCCCAATTCTTATATAAATGTTTCATCACACCCATTCATTTATTCTTAATACCCTCTTGGATAGTACCCAATATGTTATAGATGAATGGAATTATGCATCAAATCTTGTGGATTTTTATAATAGATTGGTATGTTTATATATAAGTCCCACATAAAATTATTTCTAGGAAGTCACTCCTACAATAATATTTCATATGACAATAATATGCTCATAAAAGGTCATAGTTATATAACCATGAAATGTGTAACATCATTGGTCCTAACATCATGAACATTAATGGAAAATATGTTATCATGTTTCTATGACCATAATTGAAACCATAATAGTCTTTTTACATGACATTAAAAGTTACAACATGATTTTATAAATGTCTTTGAAATATGTGGTTTTTTATTCTTCTCACTAGGGTATATTAAAATTCCCTTTCACAGAATTGATCATAACTGGATAAATAAATACACCTCCTTATATGGTGATAAATTATATAGTTCTCATATATTTAGATCTAAAATATAGAGTAATCAACAAATTCGGGAAAATATAGAGAATAACTAAAATATAAATATTTATAATCTCTTATACAATAACTTTCTAAAAACTTCATGGATTTAATCAATCACATTTTTGGTATGGAAGCTCAGTATTCTTTCATAGAAATATTTTTTAATCATTTATTAAATATATAATATAGTTCCAGAAAAGTAATCAACATACATAGGTATATCAGTTGACCTCTCATCATCTCAACTCATAAGGTTTTTTCATACTAACCACCCAAAGTGTTCGGGAGACCCCAAACTTATAGAAGGAGGTAGAAACAAACACTCTATGAATAATAAAAATGGCCCATAGAGAATAAAATGAATGAAAATAGTGATCATGTATATAAATTGTAATGAAATTTTGGTTTAAAATACTCTTTATATAAGTTTTAACATCACACTACTCTTCATAATTGATTAATAAGGCTTCAGTTATTAAAGGGAATTATTGAAACTGATGGAGATTATTCCAAAATTGTTAACTCTTATAAAAAACATGTAATTAAATACTTATATAAATGATGTTTATTTTTTAAAGATGTATAAATTATTCATTCCAAATTTCTCTATGTGAGAATTTATTATAAAATAAAATCATTTAGGTTCTTTAAGGGTTTATTTTAGGGTTCATAAAACATCTCATACAATTACAGAATATATAATTAGGAAAACCTGAAGAAATATATTATCTATATCTCTGAAATATGTGTCATATTTGTATATGAAAAGTTTATGGTTCGCCATAATGGATTGTATTTCCCACAGATATATCATTTAAGTATTGATATTTTTATGTATTTTGTTTTTTTGTAAATTTAATCATATATAAGAAATAAAAACATTTTTTATCGTTGATAGAGTTAGTAAAATGGAATATATCATTATAAGTTAAAAGGAAATAAATAATATACTAATTATTGACATATTTTTCAATCATGTTGTGAAATTCAGAGGATTACCCAAAAATATTATAAGTGATAGGGATTTGATCTACTAATGAAAATATTAGGGAGGTCATTATATAATAAAATGAGAACTAAATTATCGTTAATGATTATTTCGTATCCTTTAACAAATTAGAAAACATAATATGGTAATAGATCAATTTTAACCTCTTTTTTGAATAATCAAAAACAAATAAATAAATAAGAAAACTGCATACCATATTATGGGGTATTATATAATAAATTTCCCAATTCCACTCCAAATTTATCACCTTTTGAGTTTTATATATTTTTAATCCAATGAATCTATTATATATTTTATTTTTAAAAAATAATTAGATTTTCAATTTTTTATTTATTATAAATAAAATATTTTATAGATAGATACATTCTAGAGTAAAATAAAATATCAATAGAAAAAGTAGGAAATATGAAAATGTAGCAGGAAATTGTCAATAAAGACATGTTTGTGAGATTACATATTGGGATTTGATAAAATCCAAGAAGGAAGAATTGTATAGGAAAATTAAATACAAACTACATCCCCAATGCTAATAGTAATTACAATCCTTGGATAAGATTAATGATAATATATATGTGCTTAAATTTTCATGTTCATATAGAAGTAATAATTAAATGTTTGGAATTATTGAGAATTATATTTTTATTCTCAATATTCAAAGATGGATCATTTTCCAAACTGATTGAATAAGAAAGTACATGCATTTGAATGTAATAAGAAGTGTGGGAAAATGAATGAGAATAATTTAAAGTGGAAAATTCCAATTACTTGGAAATTTTGTTCTAATGATAAGAAGAATATTAAGGAAAATATAAGAGTCAATGTATTTCAAAATTGATAATTTATAATAGGGGTTCTAATATCCATGCATTGGAGAAAAATAAGTCTATAATAATATTTATTTAATTCAAATGTAAAATTTCATATCCACCACAAGTGATCTAGTGAATTTTAAACCAACATTCATAATGTAATCTAGTAATTTCAATATTGGTGTACTATATATAAAATTTAGTTGGCTAAATTGTCCCAATACATTGTAATCCCCTAACTCTATAATTATAATTTAAGGTAATCTTGAAGGGTTATTTGTGACAGACTCGCATTCCCAAAATTCATTTATGATGGGAGTCTGTCGTTAACAACCCATCATTGAAGGTGGTGTCGCAAATTTGAGTATTTTTTATGGTCCCTCAAAAATAGTATTTCTTTAGACGAACCAATGATCTGTCACAATAGCTTCCGATATCATTTTTTAAATAACCTTTCGAGATGATCTTTCATAAAAGATTATTTGTGACTAAGTATACATCCATTGCAAATAATAAATTTTCCAAAAGAAAATATAAAAATTCAAAATAATAGAAAATAATTAAATTTAATTTAAAATAAAAACAAATAAAAGTAATTAAAAAGGTAAAAACTAAATATATTTTAAAATAATTTAAATATTAAACAAAAAAAATTAATTTTTAAAATTTAAAAAAATATATACAAAAAAATTAAATTTTTAAAATTATTTAAAATTTTAAAATTAATTAAAATATTTATTTATATTGAAAAATAATAAAAATAATAAAAATTTTAAATATATTTTAGAAAAATAAAAATCTTAATATGAATTAAAAAATATAAATGCATTAAAAATAATTAAAAAATGAAATTATGTAAAAAACATTAAAAACTTTAAAAAAATTAAAAAAATAAAATTAGGAATAAAAGTAATACATCACATAAAACATAATATTTTTTTCATACTGAATTACAAAAGAGTCATGAAAACATCAAATATCATGAGCTATCATCAGGCGGAAAAGGATCGCTCGAAGGACCAAGTGAATGAAACACAGACAATGTTGCTCACACTCCTCCTCCATCTCCTTCTTTATATGCTTTATCATCCCATCCTAAGCTCTAAATCTATCCTCAATATATTTACCAGATGATGGTGTCGACGACGACTCTCCATGAGCTCCCTCATTGCCCATTGATTCCATCACAAAACTACTATAATAACACATAGGATTTAGTCGAGGACCAACACCAATCACCCAACCATTAACATCACCCTGTGAATTTTTATGTATTCAAGCACCCTCGATAAAACTCGAATTATCAATGAAACCCTTTTCACTCTAGGATTGACTCACCCATGAACGAGAAGTCACAACCTAATATGTTTCCTATAAATATAATGGAAAATTAAAATAACAATAATATTAATATTCATTAAATTTTATAAATAATCATTAACCACAATATGGTGTTGTCGTTCACCTAAAACTTCTCTTTTATGGGGATAAGTGTAAATATTATAAATTTTAAACTATATAATAGATGGTCCAGTAGTAGCATTTGTAATATAATAAAGATCTTATAGTAAAAAATATATATACATTAATAAATATTATCATTTACCATATATCATCAATGTATGGAAAATGTACATCTTCTATCCCAATTGGTGACCTCTTTCCTCCCCTGGATCTAACGTCCAGCTGATGATCTCCTCATAAAATTCTCACATATCCAGAAGAAGAACAATCTATTTCATACCTAAGAAGAAATATAGTCGGGTCGATGGGAGATGCAAGACTTACCGAGAATGCTAACACAATCTTTATCCATGTCTCACTTTCTGATGTTATATAGAAACTCATGAAAGCGCTCACATATACAAATATCGAATGCCTCTCGGATAGGACCTCACATGATACCAATAATCCTGGAAAATAAATTATGCATGAAAAGTAAAAAATGTTAGTTATTATATTATTTTTAAAAAGTATATATTATTAATGACATACAATCCAATGGTTGAACATCTGGTCATGCATAACAAAGAAAACTAGGTCCCATAACACCCATGGCTTATAAAAATAATTTCATAGAATTCTACCTACTGACCAAATACCAAGTAGATCTCCAAAATAATCTATATCCATATGAAACAAATATTCTTACGTGTAACATATTTTTAATACAAATATAAATTATAAAAAAATAATGAATATCATAATATAATAATATTACCTATATACTAGATTTTTAATACAAATACCAAGTATAGAAAACGAATAAATATTAGAATATTATAATTACATATAACTAAATACCTAAATATAATACACCAATCATCATCATCTTAATCATTTTCATCAAGATCAATGTATTCTTCCTTGTCTTTAGTGTTATAAACTTCTATATGACTTTCAGTTCCATCACCCCTTATTACATTACTAACATTATCTATATCATTGGCCCTTAACTTGGGGGTTTCATCATATATATTTATATCACTGTGGGAAAGTGACTCATTTTGGGATGTTTCTTGAAAAATTCCAATTTTTTGTACTTCCACAAAACTATTTCCATTATCAATAAACTGATTTTCACGTGACTTCATTTTCAACACACTCCATAATCACTTCAAATCTCTCCAAATCTCAAAGTAATTTGAAAAATAACCTTGATGTGCTTGATGTGTCAACATAAAATATTCATTTGATGCAAGAAAAATGTTATATTTAATGTTAATGACTCTATATCATGGATGAACTCACAACCCTCGATCAGTATCAAAATAATGACATTTAAACATTGTTACATAATTTGGTTCCATATAACATAACTCAATTATTTTTTCCAGTATACCATAAAAGTAAACTTCAATTTCATTATGTTGGTATCCTTTCAATCAAACATCACTATTCATTAATTTCATGGAGTCAACATTTATACGTGTATTAAATTAAAATTAATTAACCACATACCCATTATTAATTTTTTCCAATTTTGATGGATGGATTTTGAGCTTGAATAATTGACTGTTAATTTTATTTTCTTGTTGTGTTTCCTATAAATAATAAAAATTAGTAATAATAGATATCATTGAAAATTTTATTTATTATTCCATCAAACGAAACTTAACTTACCATTATTTAAAACCAATAAGAGAAATTGTGTTGATGACATTCTTCAAGAGGAGAATACGTAATTTGTATAAATTGTTTATTGATATGTTCATCATATATTCTATAAAAAAATTTGTAAATAAAGGTATATTTTATAAATATTTAACAAAATAAAAAAAATAGTACTTACCACTGAAATCATGGAATTTCATCACAATTCAGCAGAACATAGGCATGTGTCATGTGCAATTATTCCTCTGTAAGCCAGCATTCAAGATAACCACAAAATCTATCCTCGTGCTGATTAAAAACTCAAAACTGGTCATATGTTCCATCATCTAAATTTTCCTCGTTGAAATCCATGTGATTTAGTTTTTAAGGATATGCTTACTTAAAATAATAAGAGAATATATTTTAAATTTCCTACCGAGAGTATGCTTCTACAATTGACCCTTCACCTGATGGTTTGTTACTTACTTTCTTATTTTATTTTTTAATATATCTCTCAATTGGATACATCCACCGTAATTGTACTGGCCCCCGTATTTAGATTCATATATAAAATGTAATATTAAGTGTTCCTTTGAATCAAAGAATCCTATTTGGAATATTTTCTCCACTTGACAAAAAATTAAAACAACCTTTTTCCCAAAAAACACATTGCATCATAATCTAATATTTCTGCATAAATATATCAAAAAATATTTATATTTCAATCAAAATTTATTTGATTAAAGATTTTAATATCCCTCTAAGAACAATATCTAGTAATATTTCAATTATGACATGACAGCCATGAATTTTTACCCCGATAATAAACTCATTTTTAAGGCATCGAGACAAATTAGATGCATAACCATCTTGTGACTTAAAATCTCTAATCCTTTGATAGAATAATAAACGATTTTCTTTATTATGTGAGTAATATTATTTTGGATTCATAAACATTATTGATCTTTCATCTTCAAATAATTGAAGTTCATGATGTCGTCAAATCTTTGAAAAATTAACTGTGCCTTCACATTTTCTTCGGTCTTATCAGGTGAGTCAAAAATGGTATAAAATATGTTATCAAAAACATTCTTCTCAATATTAATTAAATCTAACATGTGATGAACCAAAAAATTAGACCAATAAGCAAGGTCCTAAAAAATACTCCCCACTATCCAACTATGATCTCTCCTAAAACCATTTTTATTGTTCATTTATGGTTGGTCCAGAAGTAATAGGAGATAAGGCAAAGACAATAGATTTTACCAGATTACCTGAGAGCACTGTTGGGGGATCATCTGCTTCAACACAACCTATGGTAAAATTATTTTCTTTCCTTAAAAAATGGTGATCCAGAGGAAGAAATATCTGATGACATATAAAATAACAAACCTCACTCCCATTGCCAAGAATAAATACTTTTTTATTAACCATGGAATATTAAGATGATTTTAAACAATGTCTGGCCCATCTAGATAACATATAATACACCGGAAAGTCACTGATCATCCATATTATTGCAACCATCAATATAAAATTCTCATCAGTAACTATATCAAATGTAGTCACATTGTTGTTCCATAATGAAATTAAATCATCAATTAGTGGCTTCAAATACAAATAAATATTCTTCTTTGGATGTACGGAATAAATATCATCAAATATATATGTGGTTTCTTCATCAACATACATGGAGGTGAGTTTTAAGGAGTAATGAAAATAGGCCAACAAGAATATTGACATTTTTAAGCATCAAATACACAAAACCCACAAGTAGAAAGGCCCTTTCATATGTTGCAAGGTTCTAAAGGAAAAGAATTATGTGTCAGATAAAATTTTTTACATGAATCGCCATCATATGGAAAATTTAAGATTTTAGTGATGGAAATATTTAACTTCTTCCAAGTCGTTTATCTAGTTGTATTGTGAGACATAAATAAACACCATAAATTGGTTGTAATTGGAAAATACCACAACTGTTTCACACGAAATCAGGACATTCTTTGTTGTGCCCTTATACACCTTGATTCTCCACATGTTGGACAATTATACAAGGATTCATAATCAACATAATATAACATGCAACCATTTGAACATGAATGGATATTTTGAGAACTATGACCCAAATTATGAACCAACCTCTTACTTTCATAGAAACTTGTAGGTAATGTTTTTTTGTTTGGCAACAATGACTTAACCAATGATAAAATATGATTGAAACAACTATTTGACGTTCCAAAATTTGATTTAATAAAAAAAATTGTAATATCCTTAGGTTTTCTCATCTGGAATCATAGATATAAGGCCTTATTGGTATATTTAAAAAAATTATAAAACTGAGAAGTTTATAATTCAGGATTTGGAATATCATCCTATGTTTTTATTTCAAGAATAGACTTACCAGCTGCCTAATGTATAAATTTTTTGAAATAATGGATCTAGAACAAAAATTTTGTATTTTATACTGAATTATTTTCACCATGTTGATAACAAAAAATATAATCATTCTAAAACCATAACACAATGGATGAAGTCCAACATTGTCAAACATTTCAAATATCGTAAAATCAAATTTCTAACATGGACATTTAATTGTTTCTTCAGAAAACAAAACTGAATTCAATGATGTGTATGATATAAAGGATTGAACACCATAAATGTAGAAAGGATTTATACCAGTTCAGTTTGTATTTTTGTGATGATTTATCTAATCACGATCACATAATAGGTACTGGTGTCTACTTTATGGGTCCATGGTTTTCTAAAAGACCAATAAATTAAAAAAAAATTACTATTACTTTTGACTAGTCACAAATTATTATTATATTTTTAACACATTGAAATATTTTATGAAATATGATCAGTGTGAGGCACTAGGTTAAAAGTAAATAATAGGGCCTGTAGGGGCTCATCATAGATAAAATAAATATATTATATATATTATATACGACATGAATTATTTTCTGAAAATAATACAATTTCCATCAAATAGTGTCTCATATAAGAAATTTGAGATCACCGTTAGGTCTGAGATGTCGGTTTTACCCTAGATGCAACATTATATTTTTGTGTGTTGGGTTTTTTATTACATTGTATGGAAGTTTTATTCATTTATTATTTTTATTATAATTTCTTATAAAAATTTAAAGTATCTTCCAAACTATGTATCGTATGGAAAATTAGAGACCAGTATAGGGTTAGGGATGTGGTGTGTACCATATTGTCACATAAAATTTGAATTTATATTAAATATTTATAATATTTAACAGTTACTCATTTTTTTCTTTTACAAATTTTAACAAATTTTCATAATTTCCTCATATTGTCAAATTATTAATAACATTTTTTAATTAAAAATATTATTTAGATTGTATTAATAATATTTAAAAATTACTTCTTAATTATTTTAAATTATGTAACAATTATTATTAATGTAATATTTTATTAATTTTATAATTTTGTAATTTATATACGTTTCTATATTTTTTTAAAATATTATAATGATTCTAAAATTATTAGTAATATTAAAAATTTATTAATAACATTGACTCATTAATTATTAAATATTATAAATTATTTAAATTAATACTATGTTTCTAATAATTAATAGTTTCTACAAATTTTCAATTAGTCTTATAATTGTTATATTTTTTATGAAGTATTATGGAAAAATATCATAATTATTATTAAATAATATTTAATAAATATTACTTAATTTAATTTTTTATTGTTTTTTCATTAATTGTTTTTAATGTTTTCAATATACATTTTTTTTATAAATAACGTTCAGTTAAAATGTTTCATTTAAATTAATTTACTCATAATTTTTAAAAAAACTCATTTCTATTAGTTTTTGATACATTATATATATAACACATAATTAATCAAATCTATTTACTTAAAATTAATTTTCAAAAGTTTTTTCAAACAAATTAACATATCATATATATATATATACACATACATGAACACACACACAAAATTTCATATATTTCATCAACTTTTCATACTATTGAAAATATTTTGCAGTTAACAGTATTATTTACTATTTATTATTAATATTAGTTTAATAATAATTTTTATATATTTATACTAAAATATTTATTAATTATTATAAACACAGAAAATATTTTTTGAAATTTTTTTTAAACCAATATATATATATTAAATATATATATACATAGATATAAACATATTTACATTTGTACTATTTATTAATAATATTTACTAATTAATTTCAAATTATTATAAATTATATAATGATTAGTATTAATTATGTAAATTATAGTTAAATTTTTATTATTTATTAAATATATTTATATCATGACATCATAATTAATATAAATACATAAAATATATTCTAACTCTTTTTTTAAAATATATATATATATATCAAATCTATATATATATATATCCTTACAAGTATTTTTAAAATGTTTATATATACATACTTATATTTTAATATACATATATATATATAACACTATTTTGTAATCAAATATATTTTTACATGTTTTTTAAATATATATATATTTATTTATTTATTATACATGTATATGCATATATCAGATATCTTAGATTTTGTTAATGTTTATATATATGCCTATGTGAATATAAATATATATATATATAACTTACATGTTTTTAAAACTTATATATATATATATATATCTTCACAAGTTAAAATACATACATGTATATATATATATATATATATATGAAAAACCTTACACATTTTTAAACATTTATATACGTATGTGTGTGTGTTTATATCATAAACATTATACATTTTTTAAACTTCTCTATACATATATTGACATGTTAATATACATATATGTATGTTTATATATACTAAAAACGTTACACAATTATTTATATATATATATATATATGTATTAAAAAATTACAGGTTTTCTAATTGTGTATATATGTATGCTGAGAATGTAATATATATATATATATATATTGAAAGATTTCATTATAAATCAAAATGTGTTATTAATATATATTTATATTAAAATATCTATTAATTAATATAAATATATAAAATATATTCTGGAATTTTTTTTAAATAGATATACATATCAAATTTATATATACATATATACAAATATACATACAGACATACATACATTTATATATATATATATATATCAAAAACATGTATTTTTTTAAAATCTTATATATATATATATATAAACACATAAAAATTTCAAAATTAAATGAACACATGTTAATATATATATTTATACACAGGCATATATATCAAAATTAACACGTTAAACAAACATACATATATATACAAATAAAAAAAAGATATATCAATATCAAAATTACAAAATTAGTAGAATACCTAAAAATAAATTAAAATAAGTCATGAGAACATCGAATATATGAATTGAAACAATTATAACTACTAAATAAAAATTTCACTCTTAAATAAGATAAATGTCTAAATAAGGATTAATAAAAATGTATCAATCCTAAATACCAAATAAATAACATAAATCAAAAAAATTTATAAACCTAATATTTTAAAAAACAATTATATTCAACATTGAACCAAAATATGAAAAAATAAATAATGGGGGACATAAGAAGAGTCTGTACCTTGAAGATCTTAGTCGATATTAGTAAAAAAATTAGGAAGATCGAACCTGCATAGAGCTTTAATATATTGAGCGGTCAAGTTGGGTTCGTTGGGTCATTCGGAAGTGGAACGAAGAAATGAGAGTTGTACGGCGGTTAAATAGAAATGTTTTTTTGGTGACCGACTTTTTTTGATGTAATTAATTTTGTCACAAAAAGTTTTTTCATCAAAATTATTTGAGAAGGACATTAATGTCTCTCACAAATAATCCCAACCCCACTGATATTTGTGATGGACTTCAACATCAGTTATAAATTCCCATCATGAATATGATTCATGTCGGGTTGCGGTAAATCCCAAAAAAATTATTTGTGATAGATTGTATAAAATTTCATAGATAATGGATAATTGTGAAGGATCTTTTAGTCTCTCACAAATTTCCAACGTCGAAAAACTATTTGCATTGGGAATTTGTCTGTTGTAAATGTCTCATCACAAAAACATGATATATTAGTAGTGTCTATGAATATTATATTTTGTTTACCACTATGACACATTTGTTTCATGCATTCATATGAAAATTAAATCAGGACTTATCACAAGAGTGAATAACCTTTTTGAAGTATTTTTAGTTAGGGTTTTAAAGGGGGAGTCTCATTGGGGATCTAATTGCTCATTCTATTTTCTTATTCATTAAATTTTTTTCTTTATTTAAACTCTTTTTTCCTTATTAAGGAAATAAATTTCATATAAAATAGGGTATTAAATTAATATTTAACATATAAATGGACTTGTTTAATATAATTTTTATCATTGTGTGATGTTCTTTTTTGAATGTGGAAGGATGAATAAAGATGATTTTCAAAAATAATGTGGTATAGATGAAACATTAAATAATTTATTAAAATGAACATATATAAATATTTATTTTATCATGTGTGAGTTATCTTATGAGAATAAATCCAACTCAATGTAATAGTTTTATAACCCTAGTACTTATTGTCGGAGATGAGTGTTGTGGGTACTACTTGAGAAAATTATTGTGAACATAGAATCATCTAGTATTTAAGGATTCCATGTTCATGCCTCAGAGAGTATACACATTAATGAACATAAATATAAAATTATATGTTTACCTAGTATACTAAATGTACTTCATTTCCAATTATTATAGTGTACCATAGATACTAATAAAAATGTTTCAAAAATTCTTGTTATCCATTAAGCAACCTACTTTGAATTCATAAATTCATTGGTTATTCACACAAGGATATCCAATGTCCATTAAAATAAAAAATGATTCCTATTTTCCATAAGATCATGTTTGGTGACTAAAATGTATAAAATGTTGGGAAGATTGTCGCAACAAGAATCCATTTCATTCCTTTCCATAAAATAGTTCTCACACTCATTGAACCTGATGTATTTTTTCATAATATTGCTAATGTGTCCATGTATATTAGTTAACAATACAATTTATTTATTGATGTATTTTTATATCATATGTTATCAAACTTGTGACTTTGACACTAAATATCCCATATATTAAAAATTAGTTTTATATAGTTATTAACTCATAAAATATAAAATATTATAACTCATCCCCTAATTAAAAACCCATAATATCATAAAATATTACTATAGAAATACTTCAAATATTTATATATATTATCCATTAACCTTACCATAGTAAATATACTATTTAAATAATTGATATTATTATCACTATTATGAATAATGATTTATAATGTTACATAAAATTGTTACGTAGACACTAATGACACACCATATTATTGAAGGGAAAATATTTAAATAGTTACTTGTATATATTTAACACGATTACCATCATATTAAGAACCCCTACTACCATCACATATTTTCATTGATCATGTTCTTTATATTTTTTAATATCTGATTTCACATTTTTTGGATATGTATATACTATATACCATATTGGATATGGATAAACAAGAAAAAATCATTACACCTATGTGAGGGGGATATCATCAACCTAGAGGATATGAAATATACACTAGGTCTCCCAAATTTTAGGGTTCTACAGTTATTGGTCACATAAACAAAGATTTTCTTGAGATTGTATACAAACTACTTATCCTTGGAATTGTGAGAGATTATATATACATAAATGGTAGTAACATTTGTTTGGGTTTTATTACACACTTCCTAAATTTACATGATGGTGGTGATAAATAAAAATCATCTAATTATCTTGTTCATAGATCATATGTGATAGTGAATGAATTTTGTACATTGATAACTCACTCACGTTAGTTAACATGATGTTTCGTGTTCTTACATCGGGATTTCTTTTGGATATAAGATATAATTCAATATATATGTGCTTTTGTATATTTTTAATGAAATATGAATGTTATGTTACGTAGTCCATGATGTTATTGGAGTTTGTTTTGAACATATCCATATATGGGAATGAGATAGTGTCCCTTTCTAAGCCCCTATCGTTACAGGTTCTTAGATTAAAATAGATGTGTTTTCTGACACCCAGAATGGTTGAGGGATGTTATATTTTTTTACAATAATTCATGTAACAATGAATAATATTATGAACAGTTATATATAATTTATCACTTTTTACATTATATGTAATATTTTTTGTTAAGAAAATTATCATCTCATTACATTGAAAGACAATTTGGTATCTCATAGAATTATGTTAGACTGTATACTATATAGTTATATCTGTATATAATTTTTTAAATAAAATACATCTTTTATAAATATATATTTTTTAAAAACATATTATATATTATTTAATTATTATCAGCTATTATTGTATATTTTATGAATTGAATATTGTGTTTTCATTAACCATTTTCCTTAATAATGCACTATAGGGATTTTGAATTCCATAGTTATGGTTCCTCTCTATCATATTCACATTATTGAGTGGAAAAACCCTAATAGAAATGTGATATAGTTTGTATATTTCTATAGTATTACCTTGGAACTTAGATGACTATTATCTTTTCATATCAGGAATCTGACACTCTAGTAGCATATTAATTATATATTGTTTCATTCAAAGTATATTATAATATGGGATAGAAAAATCTATGCTTAAAATCGATTGATCCCTTATAACACATTATTATTTATCCTGATAGGTTCAATATGAGGTATGGCATAGAATAAAACAAAGATGAATATTTTTTGCCAAGGGAGATGGATCCTGGAATTGTTAAAAAATGACATATTTTAATATTTATTTTTAGTATTTTTTATGATTGTTATATTTTTATTGATAATTAATTTTCAAACACTACTATTAAAATGGGACAATATAATGTGAAATGTCCAGTATTGTAACTTTTATGACCATGGTTGATCCTTTTCGCCGCAATAAGTTTACCGATAAATATATTTTCCATATAAAAATGGGTATATCTATATGAATATCACACTGGTAGTTGTATGTTATGTATTAAAAAAACATATTTTGAATTTATATATGTATATATCCATAAATGTTACTAATTATAAAAAAACCAAAAGAATAAATGATCAGTATAAATTTTAAAGTAATTTTTATTCATCATAGATCTTAAATATGTCCAGTATCAAATATGGGGATTATAGTAATAGTCATTACCATCATCACCCACTTTATTACCACCACCACCATCCATTGGAGTGACATCACAAAAAGAATACCAAACACTATTTTTAGCACAAAAAACACCACCCCCATCTCCACCTCCACTATCATCATAATCATTATGAACATCACCATCATCAACCATATCTAAACCAACTTCTAGAGTCGTTGATGAGGAATCATTAATCACTGAATGCATCTCTACCAAACAAGAATCAACCACTAATACGCCCCCAATAATAAGGGAAGAATGAATATCATACTTATGTTTAATTATTTTTTTATTTATCATCTTTTCCTTTTATTGATACATCATTCCACTATTTATATTCCTTGCTCAAAAACATCATGAAACTACCCCCTCTATTACTATAGTATAAAAGTTTCTCAAAAAAACATTGTTTGATGAAAAATATTATGTTGGTTGGGTTTTATCCCCAATGTAAACAATGAACCCTACCATGATTCTCATAGACAAATACACAATACAGTTGACCCTCGTGACTCGTATTATTTTGTTTTTTTTCTTATTATTTATAGAAATTATGTATGAAAAATAATTTTACTAATTTAAATGTTAAAAAAATTATAAATTGAATTAAATTAAAAAATTGATGTTTAATTTATTTTCTTATGTCCTGCTATTTTTTATGCTTACATCATTCCCATTCCCTGTTTAAAAAAACACAATTGATCATGGAATGTGACCATCAATATTCGTGGAATTATTTATTTAATAAATATAAATAATTTGATATGTCTCTACCAGTTATCATGAATAATATATGATTATAATGCTAAAAAAATTATAAAAAATTGATCTAATTTAATTAATATTGAAAAATGTAACGTAAATGAAGATAAATATAAATAATATTTTAAACCAAAAAAATAATATATTATACAAAATCAAATTGAATATAATTTATAAAAGGAACCAATTTGAATAAAAAAATATTAAACGGATTAAAAAATATAGATTATACCTCCTAAAAAGTATTTTTGTTAATTTTTATATCATCCATTTTATTTTAAGAATTTGTTTATTCAATTAGGGTTTATTTTTTTCGGTTCATTTATATTTTATTTTTTGGATATGATTATTTCTTTTCATTTTTCAAAATTTTAGTTATTTTCTATTTAAAATTATTTCATATGAGTTAATATGTTAGTTTTTAGTTTAATTTTGGTTTCATAGTTTACTAGAGTAATGTTAATTTATATAGATATGAAATTTTTCATTGTGATTTGATTTATATGGTTTTCATTTTATCACATTTGGTTTTTTTGGTTAGTTTAGTCTAGTCCATCTCATTATAGTTTGTTTTTATTTACAAAAATGAATTAGAATCCACTTATTTTGGATTACACTAGTCTCGATTTTATTGGTTAAAATTGGTTTAGGATACTTTATTATAGTGTAGGTTATGTCAGTTACAATGGATGAACATTATTTGAGTAATCTGATTTAGTTTGGTTCATTTTTTTTCCAAAAAAATTATTTCGATTCTATGTGGTTTCATTTTGTTTAGTTAAATTGACTTATGATTTCCTTGGTTCAATATATTTTAGTTTAAATAATTTTTTTTTATATTTAATTACTATTTAGTTTTCTTTGTTCGGTTCATTTTAGTTAGTGAATGTTCTAATCTATTTGGAAGTTTTTTGAGTAATAGTGACTCCCATCATTTTTGGATTAATTATCATAATATAAGATACTTAATAAATGAATTTAAACTAATATATTAGTGTAAAAATCATCATATTTCTTAAAATATAATTTATTATACTATATAGATATTATATGATCCTTTAATCTCTATTTTCAACCCCATATATGAATAATCTATAAATAATCCATGAATGATTTTTTTATAGAATTTGTTTGAGGAATGTTTCGATAGAATAAAGTAGAACAATTTGAAATAGTTTGATTTTTTTATAGGGTGTTCCTACAAATATTATTCTATTGAATAGATTTTTCATATTTTAAAACATAAATATATATATAATGATTTAACTATTTTGATAACTAATAATTTGATCTTTTGTGAAGTCGCATTGGATGATCTAATGAGAATGATGATTATTTGAAATTATGTACAAGATAATATAAATGAAAATGATGATTTTTCATAATATATTTTTTAATTAAATAAATTATAAACATAATTATAAATTAAATATTCCTATCCATCTTCTAAAATTGAAGTGAATCCAAGTGTATGAACATAATTGATGAACATTTCATTTCATTTTCATAATTTTTCATTATTATATTAAAATTGTCATAAAATTAGTAATTATCTGCATTAATAGTAAAATATGTAACTCAAACATTAAATAACATTTTCAAATAAAAAATGAATACATATAATATAAATTGATACCTTAAATTGTGTTCTCTCCCATTATATGAACATTTTCATGTACTATGGGTGTTGATAGTCATTATTAAATGGTATACAATTAGGATTTATATTGATTCTACATTTCTAACCCATATAAAATTCATACATTATTCGATCATCATTTCTCAACAATTGATTATCCTTGAATTCATTTAATTATATCTGTTAAATAATTTATATCAAAACTTCCATGGAAAATATATTTTCTAATATTAGACTATTTATAAATTTATATATTTTGGTTCAGCTTCACTAGGTCAGCCATATCATAATTTATGTTAAATTTATAATATTTATATTATAATTTGTAATGGATTACCTATAATTGAAACCACCAAGACTAAAATATAGTTATAGTTTAAAGGAATCTCATTATATATAATAAAAATGAAGGATTATAGTACCCCCATATGGGTGAAATACCCTAATCATTTTTCACTACCCCTCATCCCACTTCATAAAACCTAATTAAAAATCTACTAACTACATATCATATAAGTCTTGATGGACCCCATTATTAATTTCATTAACACTTATCTCATAATAGAACATATTCACACCTCCCAATCACTCACTCTTTCAATGGGCACCTCATGTGGACTTTCCCCAATAACAAGTTATGCCATCCATATCTATTAATAACATGACCCATATTCTTCAATTTTAATTTCATTATTAAGAAATATATTAATATAAATATAAACCACCTCATATACATCATGGTATCAATTTAAAAAATCTATCCAAATTAAGGATGCCTCTAGGTCACATTTCCCAACTATTCTCATGAAAACTAGAATTTACACCACTACAATAGCTCTAAGAATGATGGTAACCGGGGACCTGTTTGATACAACATGAATTTTAATAAATATCCTTTTATAATTTTTGATAATAATAACTAATGTATAGATTATAAAAATACTGACTAATTACTAATAATAATAGTTTTTGGTTTATTAGTTCAGATTTGTTTCCCCCAGTTGTTTCCCCCGGTGTTTTTTCATCCACTATTGGGGAAAACTTTCATCTTGTGTTTTTTTATGACCCCACTCCAGTTCACTAAAAATAATAAAGGAGATGTGTTTAAAATATTAATTAGAAATAACCCACCATAAAAAAGTGTATTTCATCTATCGGTGGGGTTCTAAAGTGGTTTTGTGGGGAGACTCTACACCCTTTATCAGAGTGGAATCAATAAAAATAATAACAAACACAATTAGATACATCTACATAAATATACATGAATATACAAAAATCAAAAAAAGTCACAATAAAAGAATAATAATAAGCCATTTTATATCATAATTAAATTCTAAAAAAATGTTAGTGGGTCATAAATTTGCAATGTATCATATATAAAAAACTCAAAATACTAAAAGACAAAAACTAGAAATATCGTAAAAATAAGTCTCAAGTCTTAGCTCATTCCCAAATAAGGTGCTCAATTATATATTCCCATCTATGTATCAATAATATGTATCTTTATCTTATCCAATATTTTAATAATAAGAGTATTCTATAGTTCCCACTAAAATCACAAGTGGGGTGTTAGTATGACTTTGTAGGCTACCACTTATGAAATATACAGTTATATCTTGCCTGAGTAATAAGTACATGTTGATGTGTTTAATAAAAAAAATATAAATAAATAATCATCATTAATATTTATGTTTCATGGTGAATCAGGGGATTAACCATACTATGTTTTTCCTAATACATAAATCTATTTCCATTGAAAATCATAGAAATACAATGAACCCAAGGAGTGTATCCATGTCTTTCCAAACCATGAGTAATAGTGTTCCCGTAGGGGGCTACATCAAGGATCTTGAAATAATGAATTGTAATATGAACCCATGGGTGGGACTCCCCATGAAATCCCAAACTATATTCCATCATAGGAACCGAAGGGGGGTTTCCCCATGGAATCCCAAAACATGCTTCATCATATGAACTCATGGGGGATTTCCACACAGAATCCAAAACCATGTTACATCATATAATCCCATAGGGTATTTACCATATTAACCCAAATCTTGTTTCAATATATGATCCAATTAGGGATTCCCACACAAAAACATAATTGATTATTCATCGTTAAAACCCAAATAGATTTCCCCACAGAGTTTCAAATCATTTTATATCATACTAACCCATGGTGGATTTCCCCATGGAATCACAAACCATGTTATAACATAAAAACACCAGAGTGATTTCCCTATAGAATCCCAAACTATGTGACCTCATAGATAAATACATGAGAATCCCAAAAAAATATTATAACTCATTTATTTCAAAACTAGTCAGGTATCATTTCTAAGAACCCCTATGATCACCACTTTTGTTCCTATTTGATTTTACCATCTCAAGAAACCAAAGTTAAAGAAATAAAAAATCCATTAACACTATTATAAACATTTATAAAAAAATAATCATTGTCGCTATATCATAAGTAACATCCTAGAAATCCAAGTAAAATAAAAGTTCATTTAGTTAATTGATATCTCATGTTTTAAGAACCCCAATATTCACCACCATAACTACCCAATTTCTTTCCCATGTCAATAAAATCTTATGTGGTGGTTAAATTCCTATCCATATATATACTATTTATTTATAATTATAAATCACAACTATCATAACCTAATCAATTTACCAAGTCACATTACTAGAGAAAGTACACCATTTGGGTGGATAAATTTTTGGTATGTTCTGAACTGAGCTATTATTATATCATAGAGAGGTTCAACATCCTGGTTTATGGCTATGAAAAAATAATTTTAATACATGGGTTTAATAAATTGAAATGTATATGTGACTACACATCAAAAACACCATTAAAATGTAAAGATATTGAGGAAAAGGTTATAAACCACCAAAATTTCACCCATAAATTTCAACATGTCCAATATATTCCATTGATTTGAGAAAATCTAGTAGAAGTATGAATGGGAAATTAATACCTTAGAAATAGATATATTTCACATAATCTAAGAGAGAACTCTTGAAAATAGAGAAAATAATGAAAAGAGTTAGTAAGAATGATAGAATTACCTCAACCTCTCAAATGAAACCAATATCATTTGATTCAGTTATAAAACAAATGATATAAACTCTCAATAGAGGATGACAATAGCGATTAAGGGTGTTCAACATGCCTCTAGTAGAACATGAGTATACCTTTTTAGTCTAAAATGTACCCAAACCTAAATAATTATTTAAAACTAAAAAATACCAATAAGGGATTCTATGAAATGAATAAATAATTCTATTCATGAGTTTTCAAGATAGAACACTTAGGGGAACTCTTCTTGAAATTTTATAGTGTGAAATTCATTTTCATGCAACAAATATTTCCCAAATATTAAAAATTTATAAAATATATCCTGAATTCTCCCAAACTTTGTCCTAAGTTCCTAGTATGTTACCTTTAGAAAAAAACATATTACATCTGTTTCAAAAAAAATTAAACATATCTATACCTAAAAAAGTTTTCAGTGGTTTATAATATTCCCATATTAATGTAGGTGTTAATTATTTTTTCACTCAAACTAAACTGGTCCTTGGTGACAGAAAAAATCAACCCCTAATCCCATATTCCTTACTCCTTCTTTCATCTCTCCACTAATAGATGCCCAAGCTTCCACACCAAACATTTCATATGAACTATCATGTCCTACATATATCATTTATTGTGGTTAAATATACTAACCAGACCCCCTCATGGGATCTTGGAGCCACAACCAATATCCAAGCTCCTGTTGGTACCCTAGAGAAATAACATTAATAGAATTTTATTCCTCAACATGGATTTCTAAAAATTAAATTATACTGGTTTTCATTACATTATCCACCCGTGAATCATATTATGAAATGGGGTTTCATGTAATTCCCCTAAAAATTAATTAATAGAACTATTATTTTAAAATGATTTTTTTATAATTGTATACAAATACTTTTTGATTTCTCAAAAAATTCTAACATCATATATTGATTTGATCTTTTACAATTCTGAATGGTGAAAGAATAAAAACCCTTGCTAGGAATACAATAATAATTTAATTAATTATTTAATAGTGGTACAATCGGTCCATAATAGTTCTTATTATTAATCATTTAATTATAATGGGAATACTATAAGAGTATAAATAATTTAAAAAAATTACCCTATATGTCCTAGAATCATCCCACCCCTGAATAAATTTATAGTATGTAATTTGAGAGTTAGTAATACAATGTTCATTTTGAAAATGATTTTGAAGCATAATTGAAATTTAAGTGAATTGTGATGAGTAAGTTTGATGGGGTACTTATAGGGAAATATCATCATCATCATTTATTTTTTTCATAAAATATATTGTATTAGTATTATGACCATTATAAAATGAAATAGTTGGTCATTTTTTTGGTTTTATACGTCAACACATTTAAATGTTCGTCAAAATAATTTAAGGATACAATAAAATTTGTATTATTTTGGGATACTATGAGAATATTCTATTATAAATATGTTTTATGGTAATTATAAAAGTTTTATAAGGAATTTAATTCCATTAAATAATCTTACAAAACACTTTTCATATCATAGTATTGTTTGATGAAGTCTTAAGTAATTTTAAAAGGGTCAGAATGTTGGTTTTTCTATAAAATTTCTAAATTTCAATAAATAAATCTATTTTTAAAAAAAATTAATTTATCATTTTTATAGATTTATATTTATAATATAAACATAATTTTTTAACTCATAAAATCAAAATTATAATATTCTTATTTTTTGGGACTTGTTTTAAAAATTTTATTTTTGGGTTAAAAAGTAAAAAAAAATCTTTTTATGAAATTCCATAAATATTATGAAATAATTATTATATGAACATCATTTAAAATTAATTAAAACATAATATTTATCAAAAAATATTTTATGAATCACATAATACATAAATTTTCTAATTTATAATCAAATGTTTAAAATTTTTGAAACCCATGATTTTGACCTTAAAAAAATATTTTAATGAGTTATATGAAAAACAATATATTTAGAAATGATTATTATTAGTTTTAAAAATTTAATAAAATCAAATGGGTTCTGTATATTTAATCAAGAACCCTAAATTAGTTTATAATTCTATTATTTATTTTATTCATAAAAAATTATCATGTAAAAAGAAGATATACCGTAGTATGGGTAAAATAATGTAGCTGGTTAAAGTTTAAAGGTAAATGCTTAAAATACTAAAAAAATACTAAATTAAATTTGTATTTTATATTTTTATTAATATTAAACAGCCTTTTATAAATTAATTATAAACTAAATTCCTTGGAATTAATTCCAACCAAATGTGGTTGCCTTTAAAAATAAAACAATCACTATTTAAGCACATGAAACCATGCCCTCCTCAAGTATAAATACCACCCTTAACCACACATTTTTCCTCACAGGCCATGAAGAACTTAAAATTGTGGCCAAACTCTCTCCTACACACTCTCCACAAATCCATTCTCCGATGTTCACACCCAATGACCAATTCCCTATTTTTTAAGGGGTCCATAAAGGAGGAGATATTCAAGAGGTAACATTCTCAAACTAGCTCTCTTAATTTATTTTCTTATCCCAAATTCTTCTCACATCATTCATCCATGAAATACTAATAACTCAAGTATCATATATATACTTTAATTTTATATTTATAGTGTAATATCTTACATCCATCCCTTTAATCATCTCCTCTTATATAAATAGAAGAAACTATTTTCCAAATTATGGCGGTTAACCATCTCTAGGGATAATGATTTCTCATTTTACATTACTACATTAAAGGATATTCATATAATTATTATTATGGTTCAATAATATTTTAATAGAAAAAATATTCCCTATTTATATTTCTGAAACTAATATATATATATATATATATATTATGTAAAATGATTCTAGTTCGCGATATTCAGAAAAGCCCCCAAAAAAACTAAATAGTAATCGTTAACATTTATCAAATTAATCATCTTCAATTAAGAAAGAAAAATTAAATATCACACAATTTAAGATACTATAGATGAATTCATAAATTTTAATTTAACTTTTGAATTTTTATTTCCATGGAAATAAACATCCATATTTATATACATGTGAGCCGACCATGAAACCATGAAACAAACAAACCCGTAAAAAGGAAATAAATGAAATTTTATTCATGAATGGATGGTAATATGTTATAAAAGGATTATATAATATATTATAAATATGAATAGAGTCATTTAATAAATTAATAACACACTTAAAACCACTATATTGGATATTTAATTGTGAAAAACTAAAGATAAGTATGAGGTAAGGAATTTTGTAACTCAATTTTCATTCATTAGGTTAAAATTCAACATTATAGATTTTTTTAGGCTAAGACTATGTGTTAAATTAATTTTGAATACCACATTTTTAATTTAAAATTTTCTATATGGGTTTTTATAGGATAAACATAATCGATTCATTTTATTAACATTCACTTTAAGGATATAAAATTTTTAAGATACTTTCCTTCTAAAAATTATATATCTTCTCTAATGTTTACAATAAAATTATTTTTTTCCTACATTTTCGTGATTTATATAATTATTTAGAAAAATATTTTTTAAAATTATCTAATTATTTTTTAATGTTAATAGTACTAATGTTAGAACGTTTCCAAAATATTTTTAATGGAATATATTTATGTTTTCTAAACAACGTTCCTTGAGTCTTTTCCAAAAAAATTATGTAAGTAATATTTGTTTAAACATATATGGAGTGAGAATACATTCACTCCACCTTTAAGCCTTAATGTTTTGAAGCTTAATTTTCATGTTTATAATTTAATCTTAAAAGAATATGTTTTCCTTTATAATTTCACGTTTTTTAAAACATAAGTTTTTTTCAAAGTGAAAAAGTATATTTTTCCTAAAAATCAATAAACTAATTTAATGAATTTTCATCTATGTAAAAAAATTGTTTTATGATTAATTATTTTTGATCTATTGTGATACCATCATTGATATTTTATTTAGTGGGTACTTATTTGTTCGACTATGGATGTGTTGTTTTGATACCATTCATCATATTACTCTAGATGGTTGGTGATAATGTTTACTGATGGGATAATGTTAATTACATTACAAATTATAGTTTCAATAAAAATTTATATACTGATTACATTTCATCCATTTCTTATAAGGAATTAATTGGACTTAGTAAGTGATAGGTGGGTCTCACTATATCCCCTCAATGATTTAGTATGTCTTATGAGACAAACTAGTTTAGCTATTGTCTTAGGTCTAACCTGTTTATGTATAGAGTCTTCGAACAAACCATTATGGTTTTTTACAATGTGTTTAATTATGTATTCCCTAATTATGATATCAGTTATTTATTTCCATGTGAATGTTTAGTTAGTAGAATATCCATCATTTAGTTTTCTTGAAAGTATGATTATTTATATGTAATTATTTTATCATATTTTATTCTTGTAAAATTATGATCATGTTATTTATTAAATGGATTTTGTCAGTTATTTACATTTCCATAATTAATTATGCTTATTTATGATAACTTCTACTATACTTGACACTTAATGAGCAGCTAAGATCACCCCTTTATTATGTTTTATTTTTTCCAGGACACTAATATGTTTATTATGATTGATATTCATATTTATTCTTAGACAATAATAGTCTTCAAAGGATTCACTATATTTTATTTTATATTTTCCATTATTATATAAGGTTCTAGTATGTATCTAGTTTTCCAAAACTACTAAATTATTTTGTATTTTTGTTATGTTATTCTATGTACATTGTTCCAATATAATAATGTAACCACTGATTCTATGTTACAAGGGTTAGGGCCTTTATAGTTGGTATTAGAAAAAGTTTAGTAGAAACTTTGGGAACTAGATTTAGGAAAACATATATTTGAGAATGAAACCCTGTAACAGAATTTCGAAATACTTTAAAAGAAATAAAATTAATCATTTAGAGATTAATTATCCATGTATTTTCAATTTATGATGTGTATTTTTGAGATTATAAATTATATTATGATTCAAAGTGTAATAATGATCATTTCATAGATGGTTTGAATTAAATATTATGAATAGAAATAGTCTCCAAAACATTTTCCTCATATGAGGACATAATATCATGTGTTAACAAGACAAATAAATAATTTTCTATGTATTGTGTCTTTAAAGGGAATAAATAAGAGAAGAGGATGACATGGGAAAGCATTGATAAAGGGGTTAAGGAAAAAAGGATTTTTCCACATGGTATGATTTTAGAAGCAAGCACCTAGGTACATGATTAAAATTAAAAGGGGATTGCATCATGTGTGGAGAAAAATTCCACCATTATCATGATTTAGAAGGAATTAAATAGTTTTCCAATGTTCAATGATTCAACTATTGGTAGATGGTGAACTATACAAATAAATTCTCTAAGTGTCAAAACAATATACAAAAAAATAATCTATTGGATCAAGGTAATGATTTTTATATTGATATATCTAAAAAGGAATGATTATTGTGATTGTGTTTTTGGATCCAAGAATGATGTTTTATAACATTTTCATAATAAGAATAATGAATTGTATAAGGATTTTAATTTTTCATTATGGATTTTAGAAATTGTGCAGAATGGTGGCAATGACCATGAAAAGTGATTCAGTGGAAAGTTGATATTTTGAAAAACACATTTTTAAAGGAATGATAACACTTATAATATTCCTAATTTTTAGATAATGATGTTGGAATTATGATATTTCTGATATTAATATTGTAAATTGGATCTTAATGACTGCTTAATATCTGGTTAATAATTTATTAACAAAGTGGTTTATAATAACATTGATGGAGTTGAAAACATTTTTGTATTTAAGGAAAATATCTAATAATCTATGTTTTACATAAGGAAAAATAAAGAAATCATTCTTTATTTAATTATTTTTTATAATTTATATTATTTCATTGTTTCAAGAGAATACATGATGAAGGTTATTAAATGTTTGGTATGGGATAATTATGATCTACATCATGCTGTTTTAGATTTTAAAGTTATGATTATTTTGTAAATTTTGAAACCTCCTTTCCAAATTTTTAGATCATTATGTTTTGGAAGTGTTAGAAGGTTAACCATTTATGAAATATTTTAAGTTTAAAATGGATTATGTTTTAAAGATTAATGTGTTTATGAATATTGTAAATCATTTTCCATCCATATTGGTTTTGAAAAATAATTTGAGATAGATGTAATTAATTTCCTCTCTTTATGGATATTATGATCCATTAAAAGTAAATTTTAGTGCCTTATGCTTAAAAAATGATGTTTGGATATTCATTTTTTAGATCAGGGGTTGAAATTACTATGGTCCTTATCACTAGATTATAAAAGAATCCAAAAAATAATGATGAAATATGAGTTATTATATTTTTTAGGAATATAAAATGAAAGGTATGAAATGTAATTTTGAGGTTAAAACGTTTACTTAATGTTGAATACATTAAAGTTATTTTTGGAATGTTTTATAGATTATAATAATTTTAAAAGGACAACCCATGGATCTAGAAACAACCTGTCATGTCTTGAATGGTCGTGAGACATGATCCCACAAATGAAGGGAGAAAATGGTGCATCACCTATAATTGGCCTTTGTATTGTCCTTGTTAGTATAACCATGTATTTATTATTTAAATGGTATTATAGATAAAGGATAAGTTTATTTTGGGAACCCTATATGATTATAATAAATAGAATATTTTTTAATTTTAATTGAGGAATAAGGTTTGAATAGTCTTTTGAAGAGAAATAAGTTTTTTGGTGCAAATTGTTTAAAGGATAATACTCTTATTTTAAAGTTAATATATTTACTTAGGAAATTAAAAGGATTACTCAACTAAAGAAAATGGATTTTGGAGAAAACCATTATTTGTTTAATTTTCTTATCATGAAATCAATGGAATTTTCATTTATCTCATTTTTACGGATTTTTTAAATTAAACTTTCTCATGACCATGTTATCTATCACTCTCCATCATAACATGAAAATTATATTTATCTTCTATTTCTATATTTTCACTTACCAATAATGATCTCCTATTCAAAATCACATTTTTGTGATAATATTCAAATTTTCACATTTCCCACCTTTTAAAATGATGTTTTTTATAATTTTTATGATGTGAGTTTCCCATAAAGGAATTTTCGAATATAATCCATTGATTTTGGAAGTGCAACTTCAAATTTCAAGGATGAAATTTCTCTATGTGGGTGAATGAAACGCCACAAAAATTCAATTATAGAACTATTATGTTGTAATTATTTTTTTATGATAACATACATATAATTTTACATTTTCTAATAACTTTTTACATAATAGGTTTATATGAACTTTTACAATAAAGAATAGTGAAATGATATGAGAAACTTACTAGCAAACTAAAAACGCTTTACTCTTTTATTTAAGAATGTTACATTCATTCTGAAAAAAACCCATTATTGTTACAAAAAATATAATGGGAAGACTAAAAAAGAATAAATATTTTAAAATAGGAGAAAATTTTCCACCTATATCTATAAGTATCATCCCACCCACAAATAGAGTTATAGTAAAGAAACAGATTGTTAGTAATAAAATTTTCATTTTGAAAATGATATTGAACCATGATTTCAACTAGAGTGAATGGTTAAGATTATGTAAGATGGTTTAATTATATGGGAATGTTGTAAAAATGAATTATGTTATTAAACATATATATTTTATCGATATTATGACCATTATCCAATAAAATAGTTGGTCATTATTATTTTCAGATAGGTCAACACTTTTAAATAATCATTAGGATTATTTAATGATATTGATTAAATTGTATCAATTTGGGAGAATAAGAAAATATTCAATTAAAAATATTTTTTATGTTAAATATAAAACAATATGATAAAACGGACATTCATGAAAGAATCTTAGATAATACATTTTACAGGATAATATATTATAAAGAATTCCTATGATATTTTTATAATGGTCAGAATGTTTATTTTTCTATAAAATTTTCAAATTCCAATAAATAAATATATTTCATTAAATTATTAAATTAAAATATTAAAATATTTATATTAATAATATAAACATCATTTTCACTAATAACAACACATTTATCTTATGTTAATTTTTTGGGTATTTTCTAAAAAATTGCATTTTTTAAAAAAATTGAAAAATAATGTGTTTACAAAATACCATAACTCTTATTAAGTATTTATTATATGATAACAAAATAAAATTTAAAAACATTTATTTTATATTATAATATAATTAATTAATGAATTACTATAAGATGTGTTAAATTTAGAAACACATTCTTAGTAATTATGAAATTCAAAATTTGAACCATTAAAAAATATTTTTCTGAGTTATACATATAACATATCTAGAATTGATTATTAAAAACTTTATAGATTTATTAAAGTAAAATGATTTCTATATTTGGTAAAAAAAATTCCAAATTAGTTTATAAGTTTATTTTCGTTTTTAGGCATAAAAAATAAACCATGGTAAAAAACTATTTACCGCAATATAGGTAAAATAATATTTCAGGTTAATGTAAAATGCTTAAAAACCATTAAATGGGAGGTTGATATATTTATTAACCTTAAAGAACCATTAAAAAGTACAATTTTATACCAAATTATGTTTAATTAATACCACCCATATGTGGTTTACTTTAAATTAAAAATAAGCATCATTTAATCACTTAAAACCACCCCTCCTCAAGTATAAATGCCACCCTTACCAAATCCTTTCTCCTCATAAGAAGTGAATATATTAAAACATATTAAAAAAAATAATCCACACTATCCACACTTCAATGTAATTCTGGTCTAACCCATGATAAAATTCAATGTTCCTTAGGGGGTTCTTTCATGATGTAATATTCTAGAGGTAACTTTAGCAAACCACCTATCTTGAATTCCATTATTCTTCTATTTTCTCATCACTATATTCATCCATAAAATAGTAATAACTAAAATATAATTTATAGAATATAATATTAAATATCTAATTGAATATATTATTTCATACCCTTTTCTCTTCTCTTCTTATTCAAAGAAATGATACCAATTTCTAAATTACGACAGTTAAATATCGTGGATAATGATTTTTAGTTTTCCATTAATACTTTCACGACTGATCATAAAAGTATTATTTTGGTAAAATATGGTCTTTATATGTATATTAAAATATATTTCATGTATTGTAACTAATATATGTAAATAATATTAAATAAAACTAAAATTTTTTTGATGTGTGGAAAACATGCCAAAACAATTATCATTTATCATTAACTTTTTCAAATGAATCATACAAATGTAATAAATGAAAATGGTATATAGGAAAATTTAAAATTATATAATTTCATGAATACCACTTCATTTATCTTCTGGAGTTTTATTTTTATTATAAAATAACATCCATAATTATACACAACACAACCGTCCCAAACACCCCGAAACAAATACACATGAAACAATGAAGTTAATAAAATATTATTAACTAAATGGAAGAAATATATTTTAAAATTATCATATAAGTTATTATAAACCTTAATTTAGTTATTTAATAAATTAATAAAATTATTTAAACCATTATTCATGATATTTATGATTGAAAAACTAAATTCATGTGTGAGGTATGTGATTTCTTAACACAATTTCCATTTATTGGGTTAAAATTCAACATCATTGATTTTATCATTATAAGATTATGTGTAAAATTATTTTTATTTAAATTATGAAGTATTTAAGATTGTTTATGTTTATTTAAAGAAGATACACATAATTTATTCATTTTATTAATTATCACATCAATGATATGATATTTTTAAGAGACTTTTATTTTTAAAACATATATATTTTCTCAAGCTTCCCTTTAAACTCTATTTTTTCTTCCATGTCCATGTTTTCTATAATTAATTCCAAACTTTTTTATAATATTATCCTATGAATTTTTAATGTAATTTTTTTTATCATTTTAAAATTTTTAATGAATCGTTTGAAAGGTATATTTTGACATTTTCTAGACAAGGTTCTTTGAGGTTTTTTAGAACAAGATATGGAAGGAATGTTCTTTAACTTATACTACATGAGTGGATTTTATTAACATCATGATTACATAATTATTTGATGAATAAATTACATAATTACATGTTTATAATCAATTAATTCATTTTATTTTATAATTTCATGATGTTATAAACACAAGTGAATTTAAATGTTAAAAAGGGTATTTTCCTCAATAAATTTTCAATAATCACATTTAAAGTACTTTCATCTATATCAAAACAATTGGTTGAATCATGTGATTAATTGATGTTATTATCTTATTATACCAACATTAATATTTTATTAAATGGTTTCTAATCAGTTCGACTATGGATACACTATTTCGATACTATTCTCCATATTACTCTAGATAGATTGTGATTTTGTTTAAAGATTGGGGAATGTTATTTAACTTTCATATTCTAGTTTTTGTACAAATGTATATTTTTATTATGTTTTAACCCTTAAATATGAGGAATGAGTTTTACATTGTAAGTGATGGGCATGTCCCACTGTATCACCTTGAGGTTTTAGAGGGTCTCAGAAGACAAACCAGTTTGGGTATTAGCTTAAGTATTACCTGTTTATGTACGGTGTCTTAGATGAAGCCTTGATGATGTAATATGATGTCTAGAATTATGAATTAAAACATTATGAGATTATTTAATGATATCCATGTGATTATTAAATTGCTATAATATACATGGTTTAGTTTTTAAGAACATTTTATAATTAATATGGAATTATTTAGTCATATTTTATTCTGATCATATTATAATTTATTTATCAATTAAATGGATTTTTATTCAGTTATTTACATTTCCATAATTTCATTATTCTTATTTATGATACCCTCTACTTTACTTAACCTATACTGAGAACATGATCTCACTAATTTCTTGTGTTATATTTTTGGATAGGATGACAAGATGTTTATTGTGATTTATATGTTGGGTTAATGTTGAAAAATAATGGTGTCTTTAAATAATTTTCAATGTTTTATTTTATATTTTCATTTAAAATGTAAGATTAAATTATGTATCTATTTTTTCAAAAATAAAATAATATTAAGTCTTTAGGGAAAAGATTACTTCTATATTATTCCATTTTAATAAATTACCCTTCGAATATGAGCTACTGGGGTCAGGGTCTTTTCATTTCACCTGATGAATGATCTATTGAATGGGGTACTCACCCTGAAATAGAAAACAAAACAAGTTCACTGATTGAATCTTATAAAGAAATATGGTCTCACTATACAAATCAGTTTGCGATAAGCTGCCTTAATTTTAAAACTATTTCTAGATCATCTGAATAAGAATCAATGTCTCATATAAATTTCTCAGCTCGATCATCACTAAGAAACTGGACTCTAACTAAACATTGAGGTGAATAATTCTAAATACATGTGTTTATATCAAAAATTAACAATTCCAAGGATGCATTATCTTAGTATAACCTCTAAGATCTAAAATAACTTCATAAACAAGGACAGTCACTAAGAATGATATAAAAACCAACTATACACCTCTCAAATGTTATGGTCATGATAACACACCACCCAAAATAGACCTATCTCTAAAAACATCATAGACTAAGGAATTATGGTGCTGATTATTTCTTCCAACTCCACTATTATTCTTCACTTCTTGTGCCATTCATTAAATCCACACTTGCATACATCAAACCTTATTGTTTATTCAATTAGTCTAAAATATTTCACTTCTCGCCAGTATATATCACTAGACATTATAGTCCCAATCTGAAGAAAATTTATAACTCAAATCCATACCTCATAATTTACATCGACAGGTTTCAGCAAAGCGCAAAAGTCTCATAGACCTGGTCTCCATACCAACACGCTTCCTCATAAAAACACATTTTCATACCACCCAACTGTTATCCAATATCTAGTGGGTTTCAAATAGTAATCATATCAATTACATTAAATTTTTATTCATGGGAACTTGTATTTCATTATTTTCTAAATGGGTTCCTAACTCAGTATATTTCACTTGAACAAATTAAAAAAAAGACTACATCCACCTCAGGGCTAGGTTTATCAATATGAAAGATTAAAAATTTACTTGAAACATTTAAAATCATGTTTCTTTTTTTCAAACTATATGTGGTGTTATCCCTACCATAAGGTTTCCTTATTAACAATCTATGAGAAATATATTTTCAAGTATCCACCTTCATCCTATAGTGGAATCCTTGATCACTATTTTTCTTAAATGAAATAGTCCTTGACTAGTGAACTATTAAATAAATTATTAATATCATGGTGACTCGCATAACCACTTCCATACTATAAATAATCTTCCACCATACATATAGTTATGATGGTATTAACTCAAGGATCGTGACCTAGATCACCACTAAAATAGCATCTCATTTATCCCTCTATGGGTCCTTATTAGGAATACTAAAAGATCGCAATCAATATGAAACTTAGATCAGAATAATTTCAAAAAACCCTTTTCTTAATATATATCACACCATTTCACTTGACCATTCAATATCTCACAAGAGTGAATGTTCATCATAGTAAATATTAATTTTCATTAAAAACGGGGTCAAAATTCATGTTTTATATGAGTAGACTGTATATCCATCATCAAAGTCATCATGAACCCAAATTTTTCCTCATCATTAATAGATTCCTCAACTCATGTATCATCTACACCTTATAGAATCCACTTACCATAATAATATACATCTTCTCATTCCCAAGATAAGCTCTTTCTCTGGGCAACATAAATAATAACATCATGTATCTACACCCTACTCCACTTCTCTCATAACTAAGTTGTAACTTACCATTAAATAATCATCAAAAATTGTAAATTATACTAATCTCATCATTCACCATGACTATACTTCCTTTATTCGGTAAATCTAAATATGCATAGACCCCATGAAAATATATTGGTATCTAATAAGGTCAAAACTGTAGTAGGACTCTAGGTACCTAACCCATATGTCCCAAAATGGAATATCTCAAAATTGGGAGATTCACATGTATCCAATATTAATTACCATCCGATGTCATGGCCTTACCTCAAGATACATGTAACATTCCCAACTTAAGATCTGAATCCCAGATATTTCTTCAAAACCACATATCAACTTGACTTGCATGCCATAAAATTCTAGCTATGCATAGTCATACACTAAAATTTTCTTTTTAATTATATCATTATGTTTCACCAAACCATATTCCATGTCAATCAAACTAAATCCACTCAATTAGAACAGATAAAGGAGTATCACATTTAAAAATATGGGATGATTATCATACCTCATGTTTGAAGGTAATAACTCCAAGTAAGCATAATTATCTATGTCTATATAATATAAAAACTATCTCAAATATCCTAATTCATGTTTTATATTAATATGTTGTTACACCTAAACCTCAGACCATGATCACTACATGTCAACTGATATATCTAAAATCATATCACTTAGTTCATTCATTAGAAAAAATCATGGGCATCTCACTAGTGATAGGACAACAATAAGATCATTATCCATACTATTACATCACTATAAAACTAGATTCATCTAATAATTTTATACATCTTTTAAATAAAACCATCTTGGATCATGTCATTAATAGTATTGAACACCCAATTGATTATTCCCTTCAAAATCTAGATACAACTCGCCATATAAATGCTTTACATCATCATCCATAACACCCAAGAAATTTATATCACCATTATAGGTATTATTTAGTACATTATGGTCATAAATATCAATATAAAAAATACACCATCATTCTCATATTTTAGAAATTCACAAGTATGGGCTAAAATTACTATTGGTTTACCCACCATTATCACTTCCATCTCCAAAATCCCGAAGAATCATCTCATGATTTGATCATTCTTCTAGGATAAACAATATAATTAACCACATATCTACCCTAAAATGTATCTCATAGGATAACTCAACCACCTCTTTTGTTCTCATATTAATATGTATCCCTCACCCCTCATTTAAACTAACTTCCCAATCCAAGGTCATCCTCATGTCAATTTTTTACACATTAGAGGAAATTAAATAATATAAAACAAGTCTCACAACTCATATCATGAAATAAAACATAATATTGTTACATATCACATTTATTATAGTAAAACATACTCACTCTTGAGTCATAGGTGTCCCAAAAGTATCATAGATTGTCTTGATTTATCATAAAATCTCAAGGAGAGCATTCAAAATTAAAATCACAATAGGAATAATATCCCAATATCCTATCCACCCCACTTAATAAAGTTCTCATTACCCAATCTCTCTCCCTCTCTCTCACCACATTAACCCATTCTCAAAATTATGACATAATCTCTATAACCTATATATGATCACATATCTATAAAAATTCCCAATATCACTGTACAAGGAAATATATAATAGACCCCACACGTTACAATTCCCTACATCCCATATCAAAACGATATCATATTATAAATTATCTAAATAGACCCAATAATCAATACATTTGGTCACCACCAAATTCACATAATATCCACATCATAAATATTTAGTATTCATAATACCATACTTTTTCACGTTTCTTTAAATAAAAAAAATTGAACATGTCTCAATTAAATGATATGTAAACATTATGTTATATAGTAAAATTCATTATATATTGTAATTATAAATTTATTTAACTAATATATCATAATAATAAATATATTTGATCATGTAATATAGATTCATCCATATAATTTAACTTGATCTTTCCATGGAAAAGTTTTAGATAAATGAAATATCAATAGTGAGTCATAAAAAATTGCATCCGTTGTGTTTATTTTTATTTTAATTACTTGACTATTCATATAATCAAGTAATGGAATCACATAAATATATTTGAATGATAATATTATACGTTAAGTAAGGATCCATTATACACCCGTAATTGAAAATTCTATATAAATGGTCAAATAAAATGTTTGTAATTCACCCCATCCTTAGTCTGAGTAAATCCTTAGGGGAAATCACAAAAATCTAATGTGAATCCTATATGCATCATATGATTCATGAACACATGTTATATCTCTATGTGACAAAATAAATAAATCCAATAAATCAATAACCTCGTAAACATGTGAATCAATCCAGTTGAATTAAGTAAAGCAATAAAACAGAATATCATAAATATCAATTTCATCCCTTGAAATGGAGTAATCCCTCCCATTTATAGTGGATATTACATGGAAAAAATGTAAAACCATACTAAAAAAACCCTAAATCTTTTCAAACTTTCTGAAATATTTAAATAAAATAACTATATTTAAATATAATTTATAACATCACCTCCTAGGTTCACTCTAAACAGAAACCAGATTGGGTCACCACTATACCAGAAGAACGTCTCCCATAACACAAGATTAATTCTACAAATATATGTTGTATAAAATGATATGGTTGGGAGACTATAAAACGTTTTTCAAAGTGAAAAAATGAAAATAATTATTAAATCAAATAAATCTATATAAATAAGAAGCAGTATACAAAAATCTATGATTGTGTTAATAAATAATAATAAAAATTCAATATCAAAATGAACTTCGAAATATATTTAATTAATCATGAATTAGTATTATATCATATGTATATAATCTAAAATACAAAAAGTAACAAAAAGGAATGCAATTGAAATTGGTCTTGAGTCATAGCTCAGTCCAAACTCACATCCTCCTTCATAGCTTCCAAACCAAGCATTAGTCATATGGAAATTGCAGTTAACTCTTCATACAATCATAATAGTTTAGTTTGGTATTAGATAGAGACACAAGAAGGTTGTGAGTATGACTTTTTAGGACACCAACAATAGCTTCTATAAACATATCTAATTTTTGTAACATTTTCAAACTAAAGTGTATAATAAATAAAGGCACATTATAAGTTAATAACCCATAAATGATCCATGGGTTCCCTAGTGAAACTTAGTTTCAATAATACCTTATTTTGAATTAGTCAAAAACATCTATACATGGTAACTCATAGAATCCCAATGAAGCTAAGGATATTATCCATTGTGTACAAAATCATGAGTTATAATTAATCTATGTGGGAAACCCAGGGAATTATAAACCATGTTTCATCATCCAAACACATAAGTGGTCATATACAGAGCATCCCAAACTACGATTCATCATATAAACCAATGGAAGACATCCCCATTGAATGAAATAACATGTTATATCAAATTAAATCATAGTTTATTACCCAATATAATTTTAATCTATGTTTTATTATTTAACCTCGTGGATTAATTCCCTATAATATACAAAACAATGTTACATTATATACAAATGTGAATGATTTCACCACTTAGACCCAAATGTGATACATCATGCAAATCTTTTTTATAATTCTCCATAGAATCAAAAACAATTTTATTTCATAGATATGTACATAGTAAACACCAAAAAATTATTCAGACTTTTTTAGTTCAATAAAAATCTAGTATATTTCATGGGAACACCTAAAGAGATCCCTCTTAATTGTGATTGTATATTCTACATTCAAACCCTAAGGGAAAATCACTCACATATACATTAATTCAATTATAAAATTTCCTAAAAAATATGCATGGTCTCCATATCCTTAACCACATATTAGTAATCCCTATAACAAAAATGGTCAATGAAAAAATTCATATCTATTGATTTTCAGACCCAAATGAAACCTATTAAAATACCCAAACTATTTATCCTATCACAAACACAAGAAATGAGAATTATTGATTTTGTAGATAAACATTCAAGTTCTTCTCTTAAAAGTGTATTAATATATGGAGGAGGGGAATCTCACTTTATTTTTGGAAAACTGATGGAGAAATTTTCATTATTAAATAAACCTACAAAAAATATTAATTAAACACTAAAAAACACAGGTGGGATTCTTGGTGTGAATCAATGACTCATGTGATTATATATTCAGGTATAACTCTATAGGTTTCTACTCTTATATTTCATAGTGTGACATATATTTTCACATCATGAATCCTTCTTGAACTGAAAAATATTAGAAGGTTTATCATGGATCCCCTGATCATTCTCATGACACCTCTTTTAGCTAAAAATAATGTGATTATACATATTTTAGTCATATTAAAATGTATATGTACCGTTAATAGATTCAGGTTTTACATTTTGATTTCAATATTTGGGAACAATTTCACTTTCTCTTTGTAGTCTGGTATTTTAGACTATTTTATAAAATCTATTAATTTTTTCCCCAAGATATATTTCATTATGTTACTTTAATGCAACTCAATGGTTTTGGAATAATAATGGATACTCAGGAAATTATCATAATGAGTATATAAGTTATATGATGGTCATTTAATCATCAATTTATAGTAATTATTTCTGAGAAATTTTATCACACCTCGACCACTATTTTCTTTTATTTTTATTTATTTCATGATGATGGATGTTTTGGTTGAGGGTCAGGTTTAATGATCGACAATATACTTTGGATTTTTCTGGTTTCAGTGTCATTCTATCCTTTTTCATGGTTATTGTAAAATTTAATGGGTGAATGTTTCATAGTGGGGAGTTTTGGACACCCACGGTGTCACTATATTATGTTTAAATAATTCAAGGATCTTTGGGTGGAATCCCCTAGTGTTTGGGCTTTCATTTGAGGGTTTTGGGGAAGTTTTTATGGTCACATGATTTGGGCAAGGTTTTCCCAAACCATGAAACATAAATCTGCAAGTTTTTATAATGTTTTGAGTAATATTTGCACGATTTACGCATGGTTTACAAAATCATGTAGAAAACCCATAAAGTTCATTAAAACCTAAATAAATTTTATTTTAAAAACCTGATTTAAGTAATTACACCTCCCATTTTATGCCTTGTAAATTGGGTATCGATCAAGTCCACCCCCCCTCATTCTTCTTCATCTTGGGACACTTTTTGGGTGATTTCTCACCAATGGTTAGTGATTCTTCCTGATTTATTCATAAAATATTTCCATTTACTCATCTTATCTATCTCCCCTTATCAGTTCTTCATTTCCCTTGATGGGGTTTCATTTTCGTCCAAACCAAAAGTTTTTTGGTTGATGTGTGTCTTGTTTTCATGGATGTGAGGGTTCGTAAATTGTTCTTTGAGGTGTATTGTTTCTTCTCCAAAAATCTCATAGAATTCACACATTGTTGAGGTAGGTGTCTAAATCTATTTTCTTTCCACAACATTTTTATAATGATTGGTTATTCCTTTAATTACTTCAGTATATTATAATCTTTATTATAGTGAGTTGGAACAAATTTTTTGGTGTTTTCATGATGGAAAATGGGTGAGAAATGGTTTAAAACGGGGTTTCTTTAATTATTCCCATTTTCAATGCACATAAGTTATCTGATAAAATTTCTATTAGTTTTTTAAAATGACATTGGTGAATTGTAGTTATGTTTGGACTTGGATACATTTTTTGTAATGTTTTCAATTAAATTTATGGTATGTTGTTTTTTTTTGGAGCCTCTTTATGGATTGAGAAATCGTATTAAAATTATTTGGAATGGATATTCCGGTTCTTAAATGCTTATTGATGATTTTTCAATGGTGTGACATATTGTGCTGTTTTAATGGCATGTGGAATCTTTGAAAATGGTTTTTTAATGATTTCATGTACACTTGATGTGTTCCATTGGATGTTGGAGCATCCTTGGGAGCATGGGGTGCACACATGGATAAGATTTCAAATGATGATGGAATTAAAAAATTATTATTTACTTGAGCCTCATTTTTTTAAAAGGTTTATCATTTCTTCTCTCTTAACTTTTTTCTAAAAATTTTCCGTGATTTCTAAATGTTAAAGTGTTTCTTCAAGTGACATAAAAATTGTAATTAAAATGGATTCTTTAAAGTTTGGCCTATTTTGAGTTTTGATATATCTTTTGGTGATTAAATGAATTAAAGGACCATTTAGATTTTTGAGACACACCTGTTAACTAAGTGACATAAAATTATCATTTGGAACTTTTCATATTGTTTCATATTTCACTTAATTTTGGAAATGGTTTTTTAAGTGTATTAGATTGGAAATATCAAAGGCCTGGTTGGTACTTTTTAACATTTTGGAAATGTTTGTTTTGATATTATGTGATATGAATGACTGATTGGTATTTTATAATATATGGGGAAAAAATTTAAACTTAAATTATGTGAAGGAATGGTTGGAACTTGATTATAGATTATTGTGAGATGGTCACACCTATAGAGGATTACCCGAGATATGGGTTATCGCATGGGTGGTGTCAGTGGTTGGGGTAGGAATGTTTGGTAGTGTATGGTAAGGTGAGACATGCATGTGAGATTCTCTCTTTCCTATATGTATTGTTATTAATATCATCGTATTCTAGGGTGTCCTTTAGAGGTTCAAGTAATGGTTCCTTGTCAACCTCGATTAGATGGGTTGGTCCCCCCCCCACATTATATGGATATAAGGTACGTTCCACTACATTGGCTAGTTTGGAGAGGCCAATTGGTTATTGACTATGGTGCTACAACATATGGAGATAGTTTAGTCTGATCTGAGTACTTCTAGGGATTACTCTTGGGAATTTTATGAAATTCCCATTATTATCAATCTATATATTCTATTAATTTTTCTACTGCATGTGGATATTCACCCTTCTAGTTTATATTATCTATTTTCTTTCATTAATTTTCTTATTATCCATCTTCTTGGTTACTTTTTATGGATTGCACTTAGGCTTTGCTTTTGAACTAGGATGTAGAAAGTGAAATTGTTTTTGAAAAGGAAGGAAACAAGAGTTTTCTTCAAATGAAAACTTGTGGAAAGCTATGTTTAGTTGTTTAAATGTTTAAAAATGTGTTTCTTAAATGTATTTCAAACTATTTTTTATAGAATTTATTGTGAAATGAAATTACTGGACTCTATGGTGATTAATTACTAAGTTGTTTAAGATCACACCCTACTTGTGCCACTCAGTGTTGATAGACCTGAGTTGTTTTGCAGTTTTAGTTATCTAGTTCATGTGCTCGTAGTTTTAGTAGGTTGGTCTTGTTGTTGGTGTTGACCAAAAAGTCATGTGGATATTTTTTGGGCATGGTCCATCTTAAGTTGTGTATTCATTTTTCAGTTTTGTTTTTCAATTATTGTATCTAGATGATGTTTTTATATTATTAGTGTTCAGATGTTTGATATTGTTTCATATTTGGTATCATTTATTATTATCCTGGTTATTTGTTAGTCTAAATCATTCCCATTGGGATTACTTTGATGCCCAACACTAGTTGTCAGCCTATGGGGATTGGGAAAACCCTTCGGTCCATGTCTCGGACTTGCTCGAATGTTGGGATGGATGACATCCAATCTTGGTTCATGAAAAAATGAATTCAAGGAAGGCCCTAATTATTTTGGGTTTCTTGTAGTTTGAGATTAAGAATATCAGGACTCAGAAGGTAAGTATGGGAAGGACGTCATGACCCCTTGCTCTTCCTACAACCTCCAATTTCCAAGGGTAGTCCAATATTTGAGTCTTTTGCCATTTTTTTTAATTGGAGAATAATAATAGAAGCAAGTCGGTGTCATGTTGTGATATCACATGGAGTAGTGACCCATGTGGAGTCCACATGAATAGTTCAAGGTCCTCTTAGTGGTTAGTTATTACCTGGGGAATGTCCCACTAACCATGTCACAAAGTTATGCATGACCACTAGTTCTCATTACATTAGTTTAGTGTGAGTTGTTTTTTGTTCCGGTTTCAGTTGGTGTGAACGGGATTTTATAATGAAATTAATTTTTTAAATGGAAACTTTTTCTTTCCTATGGTTTCAGATTGGCAAGAATATGTTTCAATAGTGATTTTTTTTGTAATTTTAAAATTATGGGTGAATACATTGGTTTGGAAATGAAATGATAAGGGTGATCATTGGTATCACTCATGGGCATTCGCATACATGTGGGAATGTATGGAAGATAAATTTTGTCATGTGTGCATGAATGATATATGAAAACGTTGTATGCACACATATGCGCTGATTCACAAGATTCTATGGGTGAGAATATGGGATCAATGGTTAGGGTTGGTTTTCCCAAAAATGGTTTTTGAAGGGGAAAAATGATTTCAAGGCTCGCTTTTCTTTAAAAAGTGGGTTCTTTATTGTAAAAAATGGATTTTTATATTTGGATACTGTCATTAGAAGAAGGAAGTTTTGAAATTGAAATGAAAATTGGTAGTTTTTTGAAAAGTTTATATTTTTTTTGTGCTTGTAATGTTGGGATTGTGAGCCTTTCGTTTTGAAATGATATATTATTTATGATTTTGTTTCAGTTCGATGTTGATATCGGATTTTTAATATAGGTTTTGTTCAGAATATGCCTCCCAGAATTTCCCCTAAGGTTTTTATTGGGTCCTACCCTGTTTTTATTTTTTCTCAATTATTTTCTATGTTCCAAGATTATCATGGTTTGTTAGAGGTAGTGGAGTGGCTTGAAGATGTTGATTGTGTCTTCAGATAATTGGTTACTCTTAAAGGGGATAGAGTTTGTGATGTTATTTGTTTGTTTGACGGTCCATACTAGGATCATTGTAAGTTGATTTCTCCATCATCGATGAAGGTTGTGATGAAATGGAAAGTTTTTAATTATGTTTTTTTCTGATGGTTTATACCAGAGAAGGTGAATACCATGAAAGTGGAAGAGATTAATAGTTTTTAGTAAGGACACCAGATAGTGAAGGCCTATATTGAACATTCAAAGAAACTAGTTTCCTTATATTCATAGATATCATCACCGGATCTATTAAAGGACTCTATTTTCATCATGGGTATTCCTACAAAGATCAAGAATCTATCCCTATCCTCCATAGATCTTCATTTTTATTATCTAGTAGATGAATCATCATTTGCAGAGTTGGTTTCTAGAGCATGAGCAGTCGGTAATCCAATGTCTCATGTCACATGTGACAATTCCCAATCTTCTAAGTAGTTTTGTTTTCTCATTCATCAGATTATTCACTCGTGTTCTTCTAGTGTGGTTAGTTCGGGTATTCAAAGATCACATTTCATAATACTCCAAAGACTTACCATCATTGTGATTTTCATTTCATCTGGAGAGGTTTTGTATGAATCATAGCTTGAAGAATATATCTTGATTAGGGGATGTTATCTTTTTGACTTTGATGTAGCTGATTCTTTATTCATTAGGGCTTTATCCATAGGCTGCAGAGTGAAACTCGCATATAGTCAGGATCATTAAGGGGTGTGGAGAACATTGGTCTAGTCTTTGTATCTAGTGTTGGAGGAGAGATAGTTTATGTTTCATATTGTAATTTACTTCTTATAATGAGTTCCTTTTATATGTGTAAGAAAATTTGTGATCCCATTTTTTGGTATTCATGGCTTGATATTTTGAGTTTAGTTATCCTTCGGGTGTGTTTTTGTTCAAAAAAGAAATTTTTGGGGCTTGGCAGTAAGTGGGTCACGATTAGCGCGTGGTTATGATAAACAATGTGTCTTCTCTTATGAAACTTTTACACTTGATTTTTGTGTCTTGGAATTGGCGCACGACATGTGCACTATTAGAGGAACCATTGTGAAAGAATGTGGTATTTTTCTAGAATCAGGCAGTGGTGTATCGCATGATTAGCACACTATTTTTCATACTAGGCAGCCAAACCGTTTGGCTTACCTAGATCAATAAAAATGTGAAATTCCGAATTTTTTCCTCTAGTTTTTTAACCTTAATTTTAGATTCCACTTGTGTGGGATTTTCTAGGTTTATGTCAAGAGTTTCTATATTGGTTTGGTCTTAAGTAGTTCCATGGTGTGAGTCAAGTTCTTTTTGTGAGGAGAACTCTCTCGTGTTCTCCCATTGGAAATCATGTTGTGGATTCACGTACAGTTGTTCTATTGTGATGATTGAAGTTAAAGGTCACATTGAGGTTTATGGTTTCATTTTTCTTATTTAGAGTTCGGCATCAAGTTCTTTTTATTATTTGGATGGCTGACTTTGTATGGGTAGAAAGTGTTTTTGTTGGGGAGAATTTTCACACCCCAACCATGGTTTTCTTTTGTATTTATTTATTTCTCAATGATAGATATTTTTTTGAGGTTCAAGTTGAGTTTCCGGGAATATCCTTTTGATTTTGGTGGTTTCAGTGTGCTTCAATCCCTACGCATGGTTATTGTGAAAGGTATTGGGAGAATGTGGCATGGTGGGGAGTTCTTGAGACCCACAGTGTCACTAAATTATGGTCAAATAATGCATGGATCTTTGGGTAGAATCCCCTAGTGTGTGGGGTGTTATTTAATGTTTTTTGGGAAAAATTTTAGGTATCACTGTCTGAGCATGGTTTTCCCAAACTGTGGAACTTAAATCTTCATGTTTTTAGAATGTTTCCAGTAGCATTCACATTGTTTTAACACGGTTTACAAAGTCATTAAGCAAAAAAATATATCCCATTAAAACCTAAATAGTAATTTTTTGAAATCCCAATTTATGTGATTTTACCTCCAATTTGAATACCTTTCATTTTTTATAGACAAGAGGGATCCCCCCCCTTCATTCGTCTTCATTTTGGGCTACTTTTGGGTGATTTGTCACCATTTTTAAATGATTCTTTATGGTTTCTTCTTCAAATCTTTCCCTTTCCTATTTTTCTCTTCTTCCCCTAATGAGTTGTTGGTTTCCAATAGTGGGGTTTCCTTTTCGGAAAAAACCCTAAGGGTTAGGGTTTATGTGTGTCTTGATTTCTTGGCTATAAGGGTATGAGGATTGTTCCTTTGTGTGTATTATTTCTTCTATGGAAGTCTTGTAAAATTCACACATCATTGAGTTAGTGGTTTCCATCCATTTCCTTTAAACAAAATTCTGTTAATGCTCGATACTTCCTTTAATTCCTTAAATATATTATAATATTTCGTTTTTTGTGTTGGCATAAATTATTTTGGTGTTTTCATGATGGAAAATTATTGGGAAATGGTTTTAAAAGGAGTTTCTTTAATTATTCCCATTTTCAATACATATATTGTGTTTTATAAAATGATTATTGTTTTCTTAAAATTAAATTGAGAACTTGTGGTGATGTTTGTATTTTTTACTTTCTATTGAATTTTTTTATTTGCAATTTATGTATTTTTTGTGGTTTTAGATCATCTTTATGTATTGAGAAATTATGGTAAAATTATTATGAATTCTTCTTCCAGTTCTAAAATGATAATTGAATATTTTCAAAATGTGTGACATGTTGTGTTGGTGTAATGGAAAGTTGAAACCTTGAAAATGGGGTTTTAATGGTTTCATGGACAATTAAAGTATTCCATTGGATGTTAAAACATCCTTGGTTGCACAGGGTGCACACATGGATGGGTTTTCAAGTGACTAGGGAATTTAAAAATGATATCTTCATTGAGACTCGGTTTCTTTAAAACAAATTCTCATTTATTCCATCTTATCATTCCTAAAATGGTTCCTTAATTTTCAAATGGTGAAGTGTTGCTTCAAGTGACCTAAAAATTTGATTTCAAATGTATTATTTAAATATTTTCCTGTTTGGTGTTTTGATGTATGTTTTGGTGAATAATTAGCTTAAAGGACCATTTAGAGGTTTCAAACACACTTGGTAACTATGGGGAAAAAATACCAATTTGGCACTTTTCATATTGTTGTATGATTCACTATATTTTGTAAATGGTTTTGTAAATTTATTTGATTGGAAATGTCCAAGGCCCGATTAGTACTTCTAAATGTTTTCAGAATGGTTGGTTTTGATATGATGTGATTTGAAGGACCAATTGGTTTTTCATAATGTTTTGGAGAGTGTTTTGAAACTCAAATGATGTGAAGGCATGGTTGGAACTTGTGTATAGATTATTTCAATATGGAAACACTTATAGAGGCTTTCCCAAGACAGGGGTTACTACATGGGTGGTGTCGATGGTAGCGTTAGGGATGTGCTGTGGTGGTAGTAAGGTGATTCATGCATGTGTGGGCCTCTATTTACACTATGTATCACTATTATAATCATGATATTCCTGGACTTATTTTACAGGGTTGAGTGATTGTTACTTGTCGGCCCCGATTAGATGGGAACGTACCCCCCCCCCCAAATGATATTATAGGACTAGGAGGGACATGAAAGAATGATTTTCTAGTTTAGAGTGGCTAGTTTGTTATTGATTATAGATCTGCACTATATGTTGGTAGATGAGTCCAATCTAAGTACATCCATAAATCACTCTAGGAATGATTAGTTAATTCACATGATTATTTATCTATATGTTCTATTTATTTTACTACAATATGTGGATATTCTCCCTACTGGTTAATATTATTTGTTTTGTTTCATTTATTTTCTTCTTAGACCAATTCTCGATTACAAGGTTTATATTTTACTTAGGCTTTTCTTTGGAACTTGGTTGTGGAAAATGAAATTGGTTATGAAAAGGAATGCAGTGTGAGATGTTTTAAAATGGGAAATTATGGAAATATCTATTTAGTTGTCTAAAATTTTAAAAACCTATTTATTAAATTTATTTCAAAGTAGTGTTTTTTGGAATTTATCGGGAAATGAAATGCATGGAATATATGGTGATTACCTACTGACTTGTTTAATATCACACCCTACTTGTTCCACTCAGTTTTAGTAGACCTGAGCTATTTTTTGAGTTTAGTTTTTTGGATTTTGTGCACACAGTTGGAGTAGGTTGGTCTCATAGTTAGTGGTGACCCAAAGGTCACGTGGAGATATTTTTCGTGTGGTTAAGTTATAGTTCTGTATTTTGTTTTCAATTTTGTTTTTTAGAATTTGTATCTAGATTAGGTTTGTATTTTATTTGTGTTCTATGGTTGGATCTTATTTCATATTCATTTTTTATTATTTTGATTCTGATTATTTATTAGGATAAATCATTCCCATTGTGATTATATTCATTCATGGAACTAGTTTCCAACTTGTGGGGAACGACCTTCTAGCCATGTCACGTACTAGGTTGGATGTCGGGTTAGATGGAATCTCATCTTTCTTCCTGAAAAATTTTCATTATGATGGTGTAAAGAATAGGGGGGATATTCAGCATTGCATATAGAGATTATCTTTATTAATTTATTTTTGTACATTTATATATACCTAATGGTTACAAATATATCAACCAATTGTATCAGGCTCCACTAAATTATTTTATTTTAAAATGTATCCATGCTCATGAAACCTATAATGAAAAAGAGTCTTATAGTATTTAAATATTGTGATATTTATGGTAGGTTTTACTGGGTCAGCCATATCAAATATATTTTTAATCCAAAATATCCCTTATATCCTTTTTATTGGTTTCCCAATAAGTATTTACATATAAAAACATAGAGTTATGGTTTATGGGTCTCACATTCTATTATTCATATAGAATTCTATGTTATTTTTTTAAAACAAATTGATATTGGTTACTCATATATCATCATACGTATTGTTTTTATTTCTTCTCCAAAATTCATAATATTATTCCCTAATTGGGAATTTTTTTACTATGTATTTTTATTTTCCCTAAAATCACTTTCATTATTTTCCATTTCTTCTAATTATTGTTTTTTCCTCATTGCAATAAACTATAATTTTGGTGTTTCTCTTCTAAACATCTAACAAATATGTAATATTTCACAATCTATTATAGGGACTAATATATAATTCAAAATCATGAAATTAGTTATATATATATATATATATATATCATATAATACATTAAATAGAGTTTAAACATTTCTCAAATATTGGAGAATTTATTGTTTCTTATAAAATTTACTATGGGGTATTAATTGGATGGAAACTCTATACAAATAATAAAATATACTAAACTGATAGGGGATTAGAAGATAATTTAATTAATTATACAAAAGAATCTTGGATATTGATATAATTATGGTATATATACAGGATTAATACCATTTATAAAGAATGATAGGGTCAAGTAATGACTTATAAGAGGATGAGGAATACTATCATGTATAGTCATGGGTGGAAAATAATAAGAAAAAGGATTAATCATCAAGATTTACTAAGAAATGTGATGTCATCCCAAATTGATGATGTCCTAGTGAGTAAATTTGTAATTTAGGAAGATGATAATTATAATTAAGAATACTAATATGCACAAAATGTGTTTGACTTGTCACAATATACTCTAGAGGAACCTCTAGGTCCTCGGTAAAATTAAGTTGTCTCCCTAATCAATCTCTATGTCATAATAAGTAAGATAAAACATATTTTTTATTTTTACATTTCTTATTAAAATTAATTATCCTACATAATAAATCATATTTAGACTTTATTTCTAATTAATACATATAAAAGTGACCATTAGATAGGAAAATTTATTCGGAATGGGGTGATCATCAACTTAATCCTAAAATATCATTTTCATTTCACATTCCTCTATATTGTATTAATATTTCTTATGCAGAAGTATTAACTAGAAACTACTAAGGGGTATTGTGATATAATAAAAAATTATAAATATATCAATTATAAAAAAATTAAATGCATTTTTTTAAGAAAATATTTACTATATTTATCATGTCATCAAAAAATAATTTTTTATTTCATATTTCACTATTAATTTAATAAAACTAATGTAGACTTTCTTTTTTATAGTTAATTTTCAAAAAATGAATAATAAATTTTCCATTGTTGAGAAAATCATCGTAAATATAATTATTTTCAAAAAACCATCAAAATTAGTTCATTAATGATATTATTTTAGATAAATTATTTTTCAATTACAATATTTATTTTATCAATGTTTTAATGAAAAATTATCAATTTTGATGAAAATAATTTTTTCAGAAGACTTTTGATTCTACTATAAATATATATATTCTATGGAATATAAATTCATCATCAAATTATTGAAAAATAAAATATAATAAAATATAATCATTAATAAAAAACATAAATTAATTGTAAAGAAACTAATATATAACATTAATGTTTTCATTGAAAAATAATAATGTCACTTAGGCGTTGGTAGATTAGGTCCTTCTGGTGGAGTAGACATCATCACTAAACAACATGTAAGTGGTCTCATATACCCATTTATCTTATTATTCTCCTACTCTTGTATGCATTGTTACGCATCCATCTGTCATCACTGTTATTCTTATTGTTGTTGATGCCCTTCCATCTATCATCTCTAATCTTATTTCTCTCTATCTAATCTCTATATAACATCATCCAGGTCTCCTAAACACACCTCATAATCTACATTAGTAAATTGTGACAATGAAACTTCCCCCATTAAGCCATTCAGTTCTATCATTTTAGTGTCACAATAACTAAACAGGATTGGCCATTAACCTATATTGATGTTTGAGACTTCCTAAAGGCTAGTCATCATCATACATATCCAACTCACCCCCTCTAATCCTAACTCACATGAGGAAAATCCCCCGCCATATTTCTCATTATGAATCTCATGCATACGAGAAACCTCTATCAGGTATGTCTCCTATAATAATATAATTAAAAATTTAATATATTATATTAATTTTATTATAAAAAGTTAAATTACTGAAAAAATAAAAACCCACAATTTGTCACTATCCATAATGGATAATTTATCCTTTATTACTATTAGTGTACATTTTCTTTGTCACGCCAAAATTTATAATGTCCAGATCAACTATTTAAATATTAATTAGTAAATATATATATAATTAGTAAACAATATTAATTACCAAATTTCTATGATTCATATTTAATGTTTAACTCCAAACTCTATACATGAAATCCTATATCCATTGAAACTATTGATCAAAATTGAATCTCCTTTAAAAATTCATTCATATCTAGTGTATGATGAATCACTAGAAATCCTAGTTGGGAACATAATTAGTTTGATGTGGCCTATAAGACTCCACAATAACATTCATATACTCTCTCTTCATAGCTCCCCTTTGAATTATATGTGAAATATAATGGAATTGATCATGAATTCGAGCCTCCCAAATATTGGTACTCATGCTTTCATCCACAAGAGACCATAAACCCTACAAATATTTCAATATATATTATAATATATACTTTATAGATTTAAAATATTTACTCATTTATACATACCAACCACTACTTGAATATATGAAAATGTAACTCAAAGGAACAAAATCCCATGAAACTAATGGAGAATAAAAAACAATTCCACAAAATATCACTACCTTGACCAATGGTAAGACTAAAAAAACTATGAAAATAATATTAATTAGGAAAAAATTAATAAATACTTAATATTTAATGAAAATTAAATAAATATTGGTTTTAAACTTATAACCTCTTATTAGGATCAATGTCAAGAGATGTATTTTTCTTCAGTGTATGATCCAGATTTATCAATTATGAAAGTCCTCGACCCATCCCTGAAGTGGGTATCAGGTTAGAACCCTTGGTTGATGAATCTTGAAGCTCATCACCAGGTAGTGCATAATCAATCAATCAACGAATCAGGTCATCATAATCATCATGATTCCTCAAAAACATATATATACATTTATAATAAATTATAGTAAAGTAAATTAAATAATACTAATTATTATTAATTTATACTAAATTATATTAATTTATTATAATGTATATTAATTTATAGTAGTTTTTGGGGAATTTAATATAATTTATACCTGGTCATATCAAATTATACAAATTATAATATTTATTATAATTTTTATTAGTTTATACCAAATGATATTTATTTATACTAAATAATATTAATTTATAGTATTTTTTATTAACTAATAATATTATGTACAAATTTATATTAAATTATATCAAGTAATAGGTAATTGTACTAATTTATTCAAAATTTTAGTGAATTATTACTAATTTATAGAATTATCAATTGTTTTATAATAATTTATACTAATGTAAAATATCTTTCAATATCCTATTTTAATTTATATCAATTTTTATTTATTTGAAAAAATGATGCTAAATTATAATAATTAATATGAATTGTTACTATTTTCTAGGTATTTATTATAATTTTTTTAACTTATAGTAATATATAATAACTTTTATGGATTATATAAATTAATATTAAACTATAGTAATTTATTCTAATTTTAAAGGAAATAATACTAATTTATTTTATTATATACTATTGTATAATAATTTATAATAATATATAAAAATATTATTAATTTTTACTCATTTATATCTTTTTTAATTAAATTATACTAAATGAAAAAAAATACATACAAATGTATGCTGACTTATATTAATTTATAAGAAATTTTCATGAATTTATACTAATTTTTAATAATTTATTGTTATTTTAATTTTTTTATTGTTGGGGATGCAGACTCATTTTTATTAAGAAATCAAAGACCACTATCTATCTAGGTAGAGAAAGTCCCATTAAATATCCCATAAACCCAGGGGCATGTGGCCCATGAACATCGCTCAAAGGCCTTGAGTAGTGTCATGTCTACATCATCCCACCTATATAACCAACCCTACATCTCCACCTTCCTGGATCATGCATGTGTCATCGCCTTCCTACATCATGTTTACATCACCACCTGCATCGTAAGTCTCTCAATGGGATTTCCAGAATTCAAACTATGGTTTTTTGGATGCTAGATGATGTGGATTTCAACTTAGGTACCACCCCGACTGCATTGTGATTTTATTTAATATATGTTAAATTATATCGATTTATAGTGAATTCTGCAAATACATACTAAAATAAAAGGACTTAATACTAATTTATTTTAATTAATATTAAATTATAATAATATTTATGAATTTATAACAATTTATATTTATTAATATTAATTTATTTTAAAACACAACATTTTAAAATGATTTATACTAATTAATACTAAGTTTTAATAATTTATAAAAAATATTGATTAATTTTAATTAATTAATATTAATTATTCGTAAATTTATAATAATATATAATATTTTTCTTCAATTTATATTATATTATACTAACTAATATTATTATTTAAATTTTTAAAAAAACCTTACATTAAATTACACAAATTTATAATACTTTATATTAACTTTTAATAACATATATGAATTTATAGAAATAATGACGACTTATTAAATGCATATTAATTTATACTAATTAATTATGAATTAGTGGTAATTTAAGGAAATTTATAATAATTTATATAAATATTTACAAAATTATACTAATATATATTTATGTATATACATTATAGTAAAATTTATCAATTTATAATGATTTATCATTTTTATACTACATATTGTTATTTTATAATAAATTTCATCAATTTATAATAATTTTTATTAATTTATATATATCTATAAGAAATTTTGTGAATAAAATTTAATTTCTATTAATTTATAATATAATAAATCAATTTTTACTAATTTATGTGGACATATAATAGTTTTTATTAGTTTTTATTAATTTTTCTCAAATTTTAAAAATATATGTTAATTTCTCACCATTTTTTATAGTTTTTTCATAATTTATAAATATTTTCAAATCATTGAAACAATTTATAATAAATTATATCTTTTTATAACAATTTATATTAATTTACGTGAATGGATTATTATTTTATATTAATTTATAAATATTTACATGAATTTATGATAAATAATATATGTTAATTGTAATTTAATTATAATTAATAATAAATATTGATATTATAAACCTATTTATAATAGGTTTTAATAATTTATTTGAATTTTTACAATTTTTTTAATAATTATTACCAATTTATAATATTTTTTAATAAATAATTCTACTTAATTTATAATTTATGAAAATTTATAATAAATTGTAGTGGATTTTGTTAAATTGGGATAATTTATTCTGAATTTGATTCCAATTTAATATATTAAAATATTTAATTAATTATATAAAAAACAACAATTAATATGAAAAAAACAATTAAAATTGAAAATTAAGTTCAAAATATACATGAAAATTGGTATTTTAGAAAATGACTGGTAGACCTTGTACAGTAACTTCTAATATTAAGGTCAGATATGATTCTTGCGGGTTTATTCGATAGAAACGAAAGTGTAATTGACAGATTGTGGGGAGGCGGGGGTTTTATGCATATTTAAAGTTTTTTTTTTGTAATTTTAGTCTTTTGTGACATAATTTCCAGAAAAAAAATTAATTTTCTAGATGATTGGAAATTATTATTCACTTTGAAATGTTTATTTGTGAGAGATATTTGTGAAAAACTGCATGTTCTTTTCAAAAAGACTTCCATAAAGAAATAATTTTCCCATCTCAATGAAAATGTTTTTTCGATGGACTAGATCATCACAAATACACCTACTAACAGAGAATTTAATAAGGATATCACTGAAATAGTTTTTATTATAATGGAATCCTAATCAATTACGCATTCAGAATCATATTTGTGATAGATCTATCATAAATAGTCATTATTTGGGTGGTTATTTCTAATAGATCTGATGTCAATACTCCTTATCATAACATATTATTTTTTATAGAAATACTAATTGTCCACAAATAACCATGTGAAAAGGACTATCTGTAGTGTGCTTTTTATTCCATGGAAAATAATTTGTTACCACTATCTCAGCAGCATGCTTGATAAAAAAATTTAAGGTGCTAGATTCTATTTCCCAAAAAAACATTACGGAAAACCTATATGCGACAGATGAGATTTTCTGTTATAAGTTAGTACATCCTATTGAATTTTTATGATAGAATTGTATTCCTTTGAAAATAGGATATTTTAAAAAATTAATATTCCTATAGTGCAACTCATCTTCCCATTTTGGTATATGATTACTAAATGTGTTTCTATTAAAAAAATAATTATAAATACATAAAAACTTAATACAGTCAATGTGTAAATGCTTTAAAATGATCACCAATAATTAACACTATAAATTAAATAAATTCAACTATGATAATGATATACATTCTCCATTATAATTTATGGTCCATAATTTATTAGGTCGTTATAAGAAGAATTTGACTTAATATTAATTACTTCATCCAAAATATCACCATCATCCTTACCATCATAAAAATATCTAGTAATAACATCACAAATAATATTAACTTACTTTATAAAATGGTCAGTTTTATAAAACACTTTTGTTGAATGTGAAGGAAAAAATATAATTCCCATATATATAATTGTAATGATTCATCTCAAACACCTGATATTAACAACTATTATATCCATGCCTAGTCAGATCATCTAACAAATCCACTTTCATTTCATCATTGTAACTCTACCATTTGTGTAATTCAATATGATTATTCTATAAAATAATAATAATAATAATAAATATTCTTTTATCAAAGTTACATGTGTGATTTCTGGGTATAAAAATCTATTATTCACTAAACATGACATTCTCATGTTGTGTTTCCTGGTTTGTTGTTAAATAATTTATAATGAATATAGATACATTGATGGACATTTCATTATAATCATGTATCATATTGTTCATAAAATAATAAAACTCTCTAATCTCATGATATAAATCTACCATTGGTAAAACGTAAAATGATAATATATCAACCTCCTATTTTAAAAAAAAATTAAAATTATTTAAAAAATAATAATAATACCCATGATTTTATCCATGGTTAAAATTACTGACTATGAAATTTTTCATGACATCAATTAAATAAATAAAGTTGAGGTTATTATTAAATTTTCATATTCTTTATAAAAATTGATATATATTTAGATGAAAAAAATTCTAATAAATAATATACAACCTAAAATATATAATTTTTTATTTAGATAACTTATGTAATCATTAACTACACTACATTTGTACAATACTATATGATGGGCCACTTGGAACCATTTCCCTGCTAAATTTATACAAATAATATAATACTAATTTCACACTTGTTTAAGGATGTGATTGAATTTAATTTTTAATGGGATCATAGTGCTTGTCTTTATATATCATGGGATAATTAGATCACATATTGAAATTACAAAAGGGTATTGAATAGTCACATAAATTATTTTTTAAAATAACATTTCATAGTGTATGTTAGGAACAAACTCTCGCTACCAAAAACTAGTACCTGTGATAACCCATGACACATATTGAAAAATGTTCTGGATCCCCTAGGGAAGGATACTAGTGTTAGTGAATCAGCTAATATTATTGGTAATTATTTCTCTTGATAAAATATAAAACAAAAAAATATTACAACAAATAATATTACATGACCATTCCTTATGTCAACAAATTCATCCATACAAAAGAACTTGTTTTGAAATAAGTAACTACCAAAATAGGTATATGAAAAAAACCTTCAACAAAAATAGTGAAGAATCATCAATCATTATAATTTTAAAATAATCAAAAGGGAATAAAAATTAATAATTAAACATAATCTATAGCCAAATCAATTACTATAATGATGGGAAATGGAGAATATATATGTTCCATAATATATAATATAAATCACATGACATATCAGGAAACGTAAGAAAGATCCAACAGAATGCAACACCTCATAAAATGAAATCCAACTCCACATAACACTACCAACATGCCTAATCCAAATATAAGGATATCCTTATATTATAAGTGGTGTGATGCTTCCACCTACAACTAACTATAAAGGACTACATTCCCTAGAATGTATACATAGGTTGGTATAAAATATTCACAATAGGATCACACAATGTACTCCAAACTAAACATTTAGACATTAATATATATTATTCAAGTTTGCAATACTATATATTAAAATGCCCTTAAATTTCCATTAAGGAATAAAAAATTATGTTACACGTCCTCAGATTGAATTTATAAATAGGTGTTAAACTTTTTGAAATAATCTAGTTTGTTTTTGTAAACCAATTTTGATGATATTTTAGAAAAGTAAAATAATCACAATTAATTTATTGTAAAATAATTGTTGACATATATACACCCTTCATTACGCACTTATTTCTAGTTTTTCATAATAATATATTTAAAAATATTTTTAAAAATAATTTGGTGAACCATGAATATAAATTAGATGTATACTCATAATCAATAATGAAGGGGGAACAAATGGATTTTAAAGAAGAAAAAAATTTGTAAATAATAATAAAAATATTAAAAACATGAATGGAATGAATATAATAAATACTGAAAATAAAATTTGATATTGAAATAAGTGTATACTCACAATCAATAAATAATTTATATAATAATGAAATCAATGTAATAGTAGATATTTATAAAAACCACGAATGTTATAAATTCTCAATAATTTAGAAATATTTCTTATGTAATACATATCATGGAAGCACGTTAGTGTATAGTGAACTCTCATTTATAGAAATTTAAAACTTATGATAGGTAAATGATTATATATACATAAATGAATTAATTAAAATATAGTACTTGATATTGAACATTGGGGAATCCATAGGTTATAATGGATGGTAATGAGTAGGGGGTCTACAAAATTCTTAAAAAATGTTATTGAACATTTAAATAGGAAGAGTGTCATCATTCAATTAGATGAACCCATATCAAAAAAAGACTAATAATGTGATTTCCTATGTTTAAAAAAATTATATCATAAATATATATTTTTATCATTCCTAAATATTATATAATATTCACTCAAAATAGTGTAACAGGATTTGAAAACAAGTCGTGAAACATAAGAATCGGACTAGAAACAATTTAGTCATTCATAATTTATTCCTAAAACAAAATTACATGATATGAATTACTACATAACAAGAATTATAATATATAAAGTATGATTAATTCCATTTATAGTGAATAAATTAAAATGGGACTATAAAAATAAAAGGATAAAATTTTAACAAATAGGTAATTCTCTTGACTATCTTCACCCTCCATAATAACCATTATTAGAACTAATCCTCTTGTGAAAAACCATAATTATGGAATACATAATGTCATAAAATATAAATTTAAAATGATATGAATGAGAAGTTTAATTTTTTAGACAAAATGGTGCAAATTTATAGGACTTAATTTGGGTATTATATCCATTATATTGGGGTATAAATTTGTTGGTTAGAATACTATTAAATATTATTCAAGTTTTGAATTACTAGTTAGTAGTTAATACACATATATATTTATTACATGTTTAAATAAAATCATTTTAATTTAAATATTTTCATAAATAACAAATTATAATTTAATTATAATTTATAAAATAACAATTTATTTTTGTATATTCAAAAGATTATATATTTTTTTACTATTTTTTCAATTTTTATTTAATAAATTTTTGTTAAAATTATTATCAAAATAATTTATTAATAAATTTAAAAGGAATTATTTTAATAATTAATTATTAACATCTAGTTAATAATTATAAATCTATATGGAATTATAATTTTATAATAAATTACTAAATAAAAAAATTCATTAAATATAGTGTTTTCATATATTATATGATTTTATTAAAAAACGTTACTTCACATATTTTTAGTATGAAATTTTATAAAGTTTATATTATATATATATAATGTATTAAACAATCCTTAGTTGAAAATATGTAGTTGGAAATAATGATAAAATCATTTAACGTAAAAAAGGATGATTTTTTTAAATAATTGTTTTTCAATTTTTTGTGTTTATATATATATACAATAAATTTATCACTATTGGTGAATTATGTTAAATAAATTTATTATTTATATATACAATCAAATAATATATCGGACATCTAAATATTATTACATTATACTGAATAAGAATACGTTACTATTTAAGATAAAAAACATTTTTTCTAAATATTATTGTTTATACATTATGAATTTTTCTCTGAAAAAATAATTATATCATGGTCCAAGGTTTACTATGATAACATTTAAATTTTATAATTATAAATAGTAAATTATAAAATATTTAATTATTACTAATTGATATGTAATAATAAAAAGAACACTTATTACTCAAAAGGGAAATTTTAACAAAAAATAGTTTTTCAAAAATTATTTATATTTTTAATTAAAATATTAATTTAACATATTTATAAATTTAAATATATTAAATAGTGTCCAAATTTTAAATTATAAAATCAATATTCTGTATGTGGTGAAATTTTATTTTTTTATAAAATGATATATTATTGAGATAAATGTTTGGTTGCTATTTTAAAGGTAATGTGAGATCAAAATGCTTCAAATAAGTTGTAAATGTAAAAATATTATAAAACCCTATCTATAAATGTCTTCATTATGGGTATGATAAGTGTAAAATTTCTCACAACCATTGTTTTTCAATTTTTAGAAAATATCTATTTATAATGACTACATTATACATTTATGGAATAATATTTATGGAAAATAAACTCAAAACTAACATATAAACAGATCCCCCCACCACCACTTCCATTTATTTTAAAAGGAAGAACATATTGTATTTGTTTAAATCAGTCTCCAATCTCTCATTATCATGTGTTGAAATCTAATACCCTGTAAAGTTCATCAATAAGTTGAAAACTACACATGTTTTATCCAAGTAAGATGTTGATGATGAATGTGTGAATCTATGTAAATACACCATAATTGAGATGGTGCTGAATTATAAAGGGGAGAATCTCTATATGTTTAAAAAAATACCTCATATTATTATAGATATTTGGGTCATGATTATTACTATTTTATAACTATAGAGATGGTTTAATATCATGTTGTCATCCCGTCAGATAATTTCAATATAAGGGAATGGAAAAAGAATTAGTATCTCATAAACATTGGTTCTTGCAAATATAGGAATTGGATTAGAATTTTTCTGATATAAATGTTAGGGACACCCACATCTAGGTTTGGATGTTTATTTTTTCTAAACATTTTAAATTGGAACTTGTGTATCCTATAGTACGTAACCCTGTCAATCTGTAACCATATCAGGATGGATAGAACAAAAAAAAGAAAATATTTCTGAATTATTATATGGACCTATTGGAATTTTAAATGTATTCCACCATGGTCAATGATTTTCTATTGACAATAAGTTATTATATTATTAACCTTGAGATACAATATGAGTCAATGACCAAAATCTGATTGATTTGAAAAACATTTGGTCACTTTTCCTCGAAGATTCAATAGGGATAAAGAATGTATCATTAGTAAAACATGGGTTCATGATAATTAAAACATTCAGAACTTAAAAGGGATGGAAAAGATACCAATTTATAGATTCCTTTAAAATATATATCCTTAGGGTTCCAACTATAGAGATGGAAATAAGGGACACACAATAGTGGTTGGACAGGATGGTTATACAATTATGGATAACCATTTTGGATCCATATACTCTACATAGGCCTCTAAAATTATTTATATTTTGGTAAAATTTTTGTACAATGAATTTTTTTCTCTAATTGGAATTTTTATTGGGATGATCTTTCAAAATTTCATCACTCCCCACATAGATCCTTCTACTAAAGGAAAATATATATGGTGAGACCAATAATGGGAAAACTAAACTGAACCATTAGGATGCTTATAAACCTAGTGTGTACTTATATGAGGTCCCCTAATTCTAACATTATTGGGATAATATATCCATGGAACTCAAGAAGAACCATGGTGGGATTTCATAGGAGTTAATGCATGATGACTCATCATCATTTGGACAGGCTTCTATGATTCATTGATAGTATGCATGATGATACAATCATACTAAGCCATCTATACATGGTATGGAAAATAATAAGGGATCTCAATGAATTAATGATATGATTATTTGATCATTTGGAATTGAGGTGACCCTATATGGGAATGCTCAAGTACGTTTACATGATGACACCCAGCATCATCTAGTCAAGAAGTTATGAAGGGTTTGTAGACTGTAGGCCAAGGAACTAATTATTAGCTAGAGATCCATTGTAAAAAAGTATCTTTGTAACATAATAGGTAATGATAAAATACGTATTTTTTAATAATTAATCATATAGTAATTAATATTGATAATAAATTCAATAGAGTATATTATAAATCAAGTTTTATGGTTAAAAACATTATTTTTCTAAAAAAATAGGTTTACCACCTTTTGATGGAGAACCCAGTTTGAATCAAGTTTCTGAAACTTTTATAAGTTATATTTGTGAAAATAAACTTCTTATTTAGAATAGGTACATCAAAATTTAATTTGTATTAATTTTTGGTATTTTTCTGATAAATTTTATTTTTTAATGAATTGTGAAAAATAATACATTTTAATTCAAAACTGCATGTTCATTGAATTTATTTATATTGTTACACTAACCTATTAAATGGTTTTAAAGTATAATTATATCATTCTTTTATAATTTAATTCAATATATGTCATTGAAAAAAATTCACATTGAAATTGGATACAAAATCTATGACAACTTTTAAACGTTTTACTTTAAAAACTCATTTTCTTATTTTTTTTCAACATGATTAAGTATTTAATTAATTTCTAGCAAATATATGTTTTGAATTTGTAAAAATAGACTCCATATTTGGAATAATAATATCCAAATTCTGTAAAAATGTCCCTTTTTCTTTTTGGATATTATGAATGGTAACTTTAATAATTATTTTTATTACCACAATTATGGGTAAATCGGGTAAATAAAGGTAAAAAAAATATTCTAAATATTATTAAAATACCCTAACACATGTATTAATTTTATAATGTGTGTTATTTTCAAAAAATAAAATCCTTGGGAAAAATTGTGGCCTTTCGAAGCTATTTGGGGTTTATTATGACATATATAAAATTTTATTTAATATAAAAACAAAGTTATCGTAATCTTGCCTCTCATGACTATAACAATTTCAATATGGGGTTATATAAGTGAAAAGTTCAAATATAAAATAATTTTATAAATATAAAATTTTTACCTACATAATTTTAAATTATTTATAATTTTCAGGAAATAATTAGTTGAATTAAATGGCGATACAATGACGATTCATTAATTGCTTCTTTAAATGAAGAATAAAATAAATGATGATAAAAATATTATAATAAATATAATTTTATATAATTTATGTAATAAAATAATTATATATATGTCTTTGACATGGTATTTATGTTTTAAAGGAGTTAGTTAGACTATATCTTGAATTTATGATATTTTTAAACAGTCAAGAAATGAATATTGTCAAAATTGACACTAATGGTATTTCCCAATATAAAATATTTTATTAAATTTTATAAAATTTATAAAAATAAAATATTAATAAAAATATTTGTTATAAGTCCTAAAATGTCATAAATTACTCTTTTAATTTTCTTTTGTAATGTTATGGTAATTATATTAACCCACAAAGTGTACATAACATGATATCATGGTAAGAATAAGAGTGGTAAAATATGGGTTAAAACAAAAAGATACGGATTAAAAAAATAATCAAAACATGTATAATTTTTATTGGGTGAATTTATTTCGACCCACAATAATCATATTTTATAAATAAATCAATTTTTATCCATTTTCAATATAAAATTAATTAAATATTTTGATGAATTCCAAGAGTGTACATCCCCTCTCTTATAAAAGGACACTACGTCCTATCATTTATTATCACTTCAAACCAATTTTTTTTCCAATATCTAGTATATTCCCTTCCTATAATATCTCCTCACATTCTTGAGGCCTTATTTTAGGAATAACACCCTCTTTTGAGGTGTTACGGTTTAAATCATGGGTGATCGTCCAAAGGAAAGGTATCATTTTTAATCAAGTATTTCTGTTTCATTTATTCTTCCACTTACATAAAATATTCCTTAAACATGATGATAAAATTATTCTAGTATAATAAATATAATTATACATTATTATTTTAATATCATCACCTAAATCCTTCTCCAATACCATCAAATGTGAAAAGAATTAATCGTTCGTGCGTACGTGTGAACTATCACCTCCACGAACTAATATAATTCATTTTCTATTACCATCTATAAAGAATCGTTATAAAGGTGGAATTAATATTTATATATTATATTAATTACATATTTATCATTATAATATAATAATAAATCAATTAAGTTCTTCTTGTTCATGCACATAAAAATGATAATGTCCTTCGTGCATACGTGTAAACTATCACTTCCACGAAGCAATATGATTCATTTTTCTTCAACAAATCACAAGTATGAAAAATATTAGTATGTATAAATTATAAATATTATATTTATGATATTATTATAATTCTATAAATATAAAATAATAATTACATTCTTTCCTTAGGGATCCATGAAAAATGGGAACGTTACTTATGCGTACATATAGCCTACCATCTCCATGATTATAATGTTTTTCATTTTTCCTAACCATACATAAATTGTTTAATTTAAAAGTATAATTAATTTTTAAAAGTGATTATTATTTAATTAATATTATTCTTGAGGTAATGGTCTAATGAACACTATTGGATATATAAATCATACCAAGTCATTTTGGACTCATGTACCAAATATCATCAAAACATCCGACATGAACTTAAATAATTATGTAATTGCTAAAATATAGTAACAAGTGATATAAAAAAATAATTAATATTAGAAAAAATCCCAAGAAATTAAATTATTTTACTAGGTTTATTATTCATTAAGATAAAGAACATACTTGATGAATCAGACTCGAGGTAAGGGACTTCATCTCAATCTCATTTCATTGTGGAAAAGTTTTATTTTATACACTTACTTAATTTATAAGGTGTATAAAAAACCATTGTATTTTTAATTATTGTAAAAAAATTAAAAAAGGAATCTTTTTATGCCTTTTATATGTAGTGTTTCACATTCTTTTCAAACGACAAAAGGGATTTTTTTAATATATACAATAACAATGAATTCTCCACCGTCATGAACATTATTTGATATTTCTATTCCCCTAGAATACTTAATTTTTTTAAAATAAAAAGAAATCTATTATTAAATTTTTTTGGGTATTTTGGTATTTAAAATGGTTTCATGAATGGATTGATTATTTCAATACCTTGAATTTATTTCTTGTGATTTCAAATGAAATTTTATGAGTGAAATAATAAAATATGAAATATTTTATGTGTTATTATTACATAATGGTGAGTGGACGTTAGAAGGGTGGTTACATGATAAACCAATGATGGTTGGTTCTATAATAAACCAAGGATGGGTGTTTATGTTATAACCTTTAATATTGTGGGTATGAAAGTTGGTGGTATGATTATTCTATTTTGTAAGAGTGACATGTATAGAACTCGACCACATATTTATTCCATTTAAGTGTAATTATGTCCCAAGTTTCCATTATTGTTATATATGATTGCTATGATTTTTATGGGAATCATATTATTAAAAAAAGGTTAGAAATTAGTTTTTTAATGAAAGTGTTTACTAATTCTTAAAGGTGAAAAACATTAATTTATGATAAAGTATTAACAGTTTAGTTGTTTTCCAAAGACTAATAGTTTTCCTTATTTTTGTATCTCATACTCAGATTTTTAAGCTCATAAATAGTTTTAAAATTCTTTTAACATGATTTAATAGATAATAGAAACAATTATGGGATCATGGGAAAAATTGTGATGGTTGAACGGGACAAGAATCCATGTTTATTTTTTAAAAAATTTGTTTCATATAAAAATGGATAATATTTTTAAGTGCCCACTTTTTATTTATATGATTTTTTATGTATAGTTAATAGACTAATTATAGAAATATATAAACCTAAAAAGTCTATCTATGTGAAATAAAGAAACATTATTTACATAAATCAATATTATGTAATGTTTGTGGTTGGGTCCTTATAGTTGGTATCATAGGTCTATTTGGAATCCTTTAGAGGTTGGGGTAATATTAATAACTTACCCTTTAACTATTTTACATTGTGGTCATGTAAAAATATTATATCATTTTAAGATTACGATGTTTCTTTGTCTAAGATATGTTTGTTCGGAATGGTTTTCTGTAGAGGAAACATGTTCGATGTGTTGGGAAGGAGTCAAGTGGAAAACACCCTTCCAAATCAGTGTCTAGAGATGGTTGGAATCAAAACTGAGCATTTTTTGTTCTGTGATGGCTCAGTTGACCTAGATGATAAATGGTGGTGGTATCCATGAAAGATAGAAATCGGATATACCATAAAGAAAGTTGATGATAGTGGAGAGCTTTATGAGAAAGAATCCCCCATCATTCACAGGATTGTCTGACCACGTTCTAGTAGAAGGATGGATTAAATCCCTTAATAAGTTATTCGACATCATGGGTTGTTTGGAGAACCGAAAGGTAAATCTTATAATTTATCATTTTGAAGTTGAATCTAATCAGTGGTGGTCAATGGTTAATAATATTAGAGGAAGTGAAAAGATTGATTCCATGGAATGGGATGAATTTTAGAATATATTCCTTGAGAAATATATTCCTTAGGCTATTTGACTTATGATGGAAAATAAATTATTGGAATTGTGAGAAAAATAAGAAGATATGGTGCTTTTGTATGAATAAAATTTCACCGGTTTTCATGGTACATCTCAAATTTTACTTGGGGTCTTGATAGTAAGATAAATCAGTTTTAATAAGGATTTAAGCCAAGATATTAAAGCTCATTAGATTCTCATGAGTTCAAAATCTATGATAAACTAGATTGAATTGATGCGAAGGTAGAAATGTTGTTTTCTGATGATCATGTGTTCCATGAGATCAGGTAAAATAAGAGTTCCAGTTGGAAGGTAATGGGATATAGTTCATCAAATAAGTTTGGAAGTAAGAAAGCTAAATTTCCATCCTGTGGGAAGTGTGGTAAAAACCACCCTCGAGAATTTATTTCAATGTCTGGGAAGTTCTTTTTGTGTATTATTACTAGTCATATTTCTCGGGACTATAAGGGAGATGATCGGGCAAGTAGTAAAAAGCTAACGGTTAGATGTTTTAGTTTCAATTTGTTAAGGAAATTTCCAAGGTGCTCCGAAATTTTATTACACATGGTTGAAACCAGAACGATTGAAAGATAATAGCATGGGGAATTCATTTGAAACTATTGTGGATGTCAGTTATGGAAGGAGTTGGAAATGATGTCTATATAAATTATTCAAAAATGGATTATTCATAGTAATGAAATTCATTCCATCTCCATGTTTAATGGGATCCCATATATTAATATTTTCGGGATTGAATTTAAAAAAATATAATATAGTTACAAGATGGTGACACAAATAGCTAGCTTGTTAAAAATATACACAATGGAAAAAGTATTAGGAGTGGAATAAATGACTATAACATTAATTTCTACCTTGTAACATCTAGAATTTAAATCTCAAAATGTAGTGGTTTATTATACTCAAAATATTTATTTTGATGATGGGATTGGACACACCCACATGATGATTGGTATGATTTCATCATGAATTGAGTATCATCATAATTGAGGCCTAATCTTGGATCCCATAAACGAGGAATTTAAGATAGTTCTATACTTTCTCAAAATTTATATTTCATCAGGTCATAATGGGTTCACTAATAATTTATTCATGTTCTATTGGGATATCATCCATGTTTATGTAACTAATTCTTTGAGGAAACATTTAAATAATTTATCTATGTCTCATAGTCTAAACTCTAAATATATTTTTATTCTATCAATAAAGGATAATTCCATTGTTTAAAGAAACTTTAGGTCGATTGAATTATTCAACACCATAACAAAAATCATTATAAAATTCATTCTGTCCAAAATATGGAACATGGTTAGAGACAACATCACCCCATTCTAGATTAGGTTCCTCCTTTATTGGATCAACCAAGACAATCTTTTCAGTACTTTGGAAAGTTCCTTCCTTATGATAAGGAAAAATAAATATTTGTAAATTTACATCTCCTAAGATATTGAAACTCAGAATTAGAGTTTCATTTTGGCTATATTGAAACAATATAGCTTCTATACTACTTTTATTAGAAAAATAAAAAATATTCTTAACTATAAAATGATATCCATTCCCATTATTTGATCCTATAGAGGATTCTTTAAATTCTCTAGGTGTTCCAGGAAGATGATCCTCTCTCAGTATATTTTTACATGGTTGGATACTACATGAGTAGATTCATTAACAATCATGTCAATTTTGGGATTCGAAAAAAGGTCAAGTTTGGAATAGTTGTGTTCAAACCCTCTCATATGCTTTGTCTTAATGACATTATACTTCTTTAGAGGCCTAAAAACACTATCATCAATCAATGACATATTCATTTTCTATAAAAAAAGATGTTAGGAAATTAGTTATCTTGAATAAATCATTCATCATATTTGGAAATTGTATCTTAGAAACATGAAAAAATGTGATTTTTAGAACCCTTGGAGTGAAGATTGGGAACTACTAAAAAACTAGCCTTTTACATCTCTATTTTCTATTAGTGCTACAAAAGACACTGATAAATGGAAACTTTATCAGCGTTAACGAAAGCACTGATAAATTTAACCTTTTATCATTGCATTATTTTTAGCGCTGATAAAGGGTATCCATTATCAGCGTTTTATTTTTAGCATTGATAAAGGGTACCCTTTATCGATGCTTTATTTTTAGCACTGGTAATTATTTATTTCACCGGTACTGTTTTATGCTGATAAAGGTCTAAATAAATAAATTGAAATAATTAAATAAATAATATATAAAAATGATTTTATTAAAAAAATATTACAAATTTTATTAATTAAATGATTATTGGTAAAATTGAATAAATTTATTATACATTATTAAATATTAAACATTTTATTAATTATATAATTATGATAATAGATGTTATCAAATTGTATATATTAAATATATATATATATATATATTAATTTATATCAATATGATTTATATATTACAAAATATATATGTGCTTTACATTAAATAATCATATATTTATTGAATAACAGTTTATAATTAAAAATTAATATGAATTAAAAATATTGACAAATTTCCTAGTACACAACATATAATTGAATGTCATTTGATTTTTAAATTTAATGTAGATCAAATATGTGTTACAGTGATTTCACATATAGATAATTAATGCATTTTTATATCCAATGCACACACATAAAACTTATCCATTTTTTCATTATTGTTAAAGTGTACTTATTAATTTATTCAATTTCACTCATTTATAACATATATGCAAGCACTTAAAATTAGATATCCTTTAATAATGTTAAAAATATAATTTAAAAAAAATATTTACAAATAAATCTATTTATAAATGAGCATTTACTATATTTATACAACTATATATTTATAATTATAAATAAAAAAATATTTTATTAAAAATATTTATATAATTATAAATATGTAAGTGTATATATTTAAATAATTATTAAATTTTTAATAAAATTACTTAAATAATTAATATATTTATTATATTTAAGTTTATCTATATTTATTAAAGCTATACATATAATTATATAAATATCTATAATGATATAAATATTATTTTTTAAAATATTTCTATAATTATAAATAGTTAATTATGAATAAATAATTCTAAATAAATAATTATAAAATTATAATAAATATATTTTAAAAAATAATATATTAACTATATTTATATTTATATATATTAATTAAGTATATATAAATATTTACAATTTTTTATTTATCATTATCATTATCAATCCTTTAAATGTGATTAAGTAATAAGCACTAATGAAAGCATATTTATCAGTTCTTTTTTCACACTGATAAAAATGAGGTTTTATCAGCACTATATGTTTAGCACAGATAAAGTGTGGTTTTATCACCACTTTTTTAGCACTGATAAAGACCTACCATTATCTGTGCTAAAAAGAACTTATAAAGAGTTATTTTATTAGCACATAGGTAATAAGTGCTGATAAAAGTTTCCCAATATAATTAAAAACCATAACCATTTGTGAACCCGCCGTCATATTAGGAGATTTATGTGGAAGCCACCTGCTACTGGCACTCCTCCTTGGTGAATTGAAGATCTAATCACACCACTTGACTACCACTAGTTTATCGAACATCGCATTCGACCTTCGGTGTTTGATTTCAATTAGGGTTTTCAAAGAGGGTCTCAGATTTCCTTCAACCTAGCTATTTTTGATGCTTTGGTCGGGGTGTGCATCATCTTTGAGGACACACTGGTTATTTCCATGCATTACCACTTTCCAAAAATGGGCGACATTCATCACTTCTTCAGAGATTTTTTCTCTTTGATCTAAATGGGGTGATGGGATGTTGGTTACTCCTTCTGTAGATTCCTCCTCAAAACTCATCGCTTCGTCCAGGTCTTCCTTAATGATTAAGATGCTTTTCTTGTAACTCTTCCTAATCCCATATACTTGTATACACTGGTAAATTACACTACTTCATTCAATTCATTCCCAATGGGGTCAAGTTAGGGAAGTAACCTTTAGTCAGAAGAGTATTCACGCTGACGCATTACTGGTGTGTATGGATGTTGAAATAGTGGTACACCTAGATTTTACCTTATCATAGGGCCTCTCGAGGGCGCGGAATCCCGAGGCACACCACATCGAATGTGGGGAATTATATACCGTAGGTATGTCTCCAAAGTTTTCCTTCGATTCACATTTTTAACATGAGGTTTGTTGTGAGTTTAACATCTAGGAGAGACAGATCTCACTAATTAGTTTATTAATGGGAGTGGATCATACAGATATATCCCTATGAGGGAAGACTTAAAAAGTTTTTCAGATGGATGGGTCAGAACACCCAATAAAGATTGTCCCAGGATGGTATCTCCCGCAAAGAGTAAGGTTTCACACCGTAAATTCTAATTTTCAAACCACAATGGGAGGACCAAAGAAGAGGATGGATCCATGCAAAGGGGACACCAAGTTTTACCATTTGGTGGGATTGAACCTCAAAGAGGCTTCTTATGTACCATGTATAGAAGAAAGAGACCGAACCCCATGTAGTTCTAATGGGTCAAGCAAGGAATTGTGGTGTACCCAAAGGAAAAAAACCCAGAAGAATGTTAGGGATTATACATAGTTAGCAGCCCATATCAAAGGAATGATTTCATCATGATATAGTGGCCAAGGTAAAATCAAGATGGACATGGATGATGTGTTGAAGGATGAATGAATGGGGATGGAATAGAGAACCTGTGTGAAGGTGATGGTACCGGTTTTTAACCTCAAATAGGTTTACTATGTATCCCAATGGTGGGGAATCAAAGTCAATGTAGTTCTGGATATGGGGCGATGAGCCGCCTAAGGAGGTGGTTTATTAGAATAAATGCATGCATGGGAACTCAAAGGAAATAGAACCAACGAGTTATGTCATGATCTTCCCAATAAAAAAAGGTCTTGAGGGAGATACCATGATGGTAAATGATAGATGTTCTTAATCCTATGGGAGTCTTCCTATGTACCTTTCCCAAAAAGATAAAGTACTAAAGTCCACTTAGTTCAGAAATGGGGCATAGAATCGAAGAGTACACCAAGGATAGCAATCTAAAGGCATGTTGGGGCTTACACCTGGTACGAATCCAATCATAAGAGGGATAATCTTTATTGGAGGGTTATAGATTGAGTATAGGTATTTCACACTAAGATGGCCCAGGAACTGGTCCGACACAACAAAGGGGAGACCAAGGATGTTGGTCCCAAAAAAGGGGACGTTGAAGTTTAACCTTGTTTGGGGTTGTACCTCAGGAAGGATTCCTACGTAACCTATCTTAGAGAGAGGGATCAAAACCGGTGTAGTATGAAAGAATACAGTTTAATGTAATGTGGGAAGAAAGGGTCATACAGTTTAATGCCATGCGGGATGAAGAGTGAACTGACGTAAAATGGTCAGGATAGAGGGATAATGGGAAGTGATTGTCAAGAACCTCTGGGAGTCTTTGTACATACCTTTCTCAAGAATAGAAAAGATAAAATCCAACCTAGTTCTTTGGAGAAGGTCTTAAGTATTACACACTATGGTGGACCAAAGAAGATGTTATGGTTGATGCCTACTCTAAGCCCATGTGATTCATGATCTGTGTGAGAAAAAAGAGGCAACAAAATACCTGATTATTGTGTCACTAAAAGTGCGTTAGCGAGGAGTGGAGTGGGGCTTACACATGGTTAGTGACCCAAAGAGGAAATAAAGGCGTACACATTATTGGAAACCCAAAAAAGAAATAGGGGTGTATGCATATTTGGAGGCCCAAAGAGGAAACAGGGGCCTACGCATGGTTTGTGGACCATGAGAAGAAGATTGAGACTTTCTCCAAGATGGATGCCTAAAGAGGATGTCCATATTTATGAGGAGGACATGGTTTTTTTACAAAGAGCACCCTATAAAGTTGGGTCAGGGATTACGCAGAGACTATCAGAGGTGCGCATGGTGGAAAAGAATCGAGAGAGAGGGAGAGTGAGAGGGTTCCAGTGCATGTCCCCTTCTTAGTCCTCTTAGTCCTATCACTCATATGGTGGTCGCAGTTTAACATTGTGGGTTGAGGATGTGGGAGATATGAAATTTAATGTCTTGTAGATCGAACGATGAGGATTAACTCCTCTCCTCATAGGGCTTATATAAATGGTGCACTTTAACCCTTGGTGAAGGTAAGTCACATCAATTCCATGGATTAATGGTGTTGTGGAGTAATCCATTGAGGTGTCCAAGTTATTTTGGCTATGCGAAGAAGTAATATATATTATCATGAATATGTGGAAAGGAATGTGGTGGGGCAACATAACATGAAGCACCACTCGGGGGACTAGTAAATCGGTACATACTTCCCTAGAGGGCTGCAAGGAAGAGGGGCTCACAAAGCAGATGGCCTCGTAGATTGGTGCCTCATGAAGTGAATGATCTTCATAAAGGAGAGTACATCGCGAAGCATAGTGACCCAATATAGGCATGCAGTCTACAAGTGTTTGGAGGGTGTTTCATGAATTCTATGTGCATCACGAAGTTTCAAGCATCCATAGGGGTCTTTTTTCTTTGCATTATCTAAAAGTATTCGTGAAAGGAATCACTACATGAAGTAGGGGTAAATTTGGGCAAAGTGAAAGGGGTTTCACAATGCTCAAGTACCTCAGATGATTCCTTTTCCCAATGGTTCGCAGAGCAGAGGATGCTTCGTGATTTGAGATCACAGCAGGGGAATGTTTAGGGTATCAATCTTTTGGAGTGGGGGTGGTTCGAGTATTTATAGGAAATAGGCATCGCAATAATCTATGGACGTACTGCGAATTAAACCGTGTTTAAGAATCGGAGGAAGTTCCGTCATGTTTTTTGGGCTCATAGAGGATTCCATAACAGCCATTGTGGCATTCATAGAGGCTCCTATCAAGTTCTTTAGAGTTGTGAAGGACTTTTCACTTCCATTATGGCATTCAAGAAGCGGTCCTTTATGGAGGTCGCAAAGAATCCGTCTGGGAATCTTTGTGGTGGTTTCGATGCACCATGTCTTTTCAAAGGCTCTTCACAATGCATACTCATTTACCTTTCATGGACTTTCCCAATTTACTCCAAGGAAGAAAATTTTGACTCCAACAAATTCTCCCCTTATAATAGGAACCACAAAGAAAATGAGGGTCTAATTATGAGGGTAATTCTCAAAAATTTATGCAGATCATGAACTTGAATCACAGAGGGGTAGGCAGGACGCAGGTCGAGAACATCGTGAATCTCAGCATGGCCAAGTGTGCCATGAAGCTCACTGTGGTCCAGTGTGTCGTGCAGACTTAGTGATCATCACCTATAAAAAGGATGAAATGAACTTTATTTTTTCCACATCTATATCTTCAATCTGGTGCTTCAACTACTGAATCATGAATCTCTTCAATCAATGAATGTGCTTTCCAAACTGGGATTTACATATCAGTGATCTGAAAAATTTTCTTAGAGAACTAGTGCACCATGATCCCATGATTCTCGGTTCTGCGCAGTGATTCCTTAGGCTCTATGACCAATCACTCCATGAAGACTCTTTGTGATTGGGCTCTATGATCAATATCTACAATCGGGCATTGCGATCAAGCTCTGCAAACAGAAATGAAAAACTGGAAATGTCTCAAAACCAAATGGCCAACCAAGAAGCAGCTAGAGAGGTCCTTGAAGATGCCACATGAAGGGAAAAGATGGAAAACAATCTTGGGATTAGAGAATATGTATGAAGACCCTCAGATCATGAGTCTTTGGTGGGGCTGTAGATAGAAGGGAAAACAAACTATCAACTCTGAAAAATACTACTATTGTAAGGATTTGGACTTATGGAGTAAGTATTCATCTTGAGATCAAATAGAGATGAACCAACTTACTAGTTCAGGAGCACACATTTTCAGCACCAGTGGTTCAGGGTTACCGAAAACCATACATGGGAAGACCATACACCTTTCAGTGCCAACAGTCTGCATAATCACATTAATAATGTCGATGAGAAGGCACTGCCGCTAGTGGTATCTTCTCCTCAATGCAATACTATTCTGAAAGCAGATTTAGGGAACCCGGATAAGGGGTTGACCAACAATTGGGACCTACCAGAGGGAGGAAACTTTACATATGACTAGGCCTAGGATTATAAGTTATGTGAATCCTATGACAAATTTGGGTGGATCTAAAGCATGTAGGACTATATGAAACTGTGTGGGATTTCTAATTCAATATCTACCCACCGAAACATATAATTTCTAAGCTACTGAGCAGGTGGTCTTTGAGGACCAAAACATTCCATCTTCATCACGGGGAGGTCAAAATTAGCCTATGGGAGCTTTATCAGATCATAGGAATCTCCATTATGGGGGTGATGTATGACGAGTTGATTCCTACAGAGAACGCATGGGTGGATTTTGAGCAGATGTTGTGTTAGGAAAAAGTGTTGATGGAATTGGTGTTGGGTGATGACAAGCAGTCAGTGAGCAAAGTCCATTTCCAGTTGTGGTTTAGAAGTTTCCTAAACGTGTCACTAGAGTATTACATTGAAGGGAAGGAGGATCATATGAATATACCAGTAAGGCCTCCCACTTTTCTGAAGGGAGCTCAGTGTAGCAAACAAAATTATTACTATAGAATCCTAGAGGACATCCAATTGGTATTATGGGGGTACAGTGTCAACACCATGTAGAATCTAATGCTTATGTTGGCTAGAATTATCTCTTCTCTTATCTAAGGTAGTATGCTTCCAGTTAGAGATACAAAGATGGGTGTGTGACCAAGAACATTGATTATGGAATCCATACTGCTGGTGGGGAAACACGTCTACCTTGGGATCTTGGTTCTTGAAAAATTGTACAAGGTGTTGTGTCACATTAGTGAGGGGAGGAAACCACAACGGGTAGGTGGACTGATCTACTTTCTGTATGGTTTGATAGTGGCACACATGAATGTCTAAGAATATCTGAACCCTACTTATCCTCCCGGGTCAGACATTCGACCAACCATTCTAAATTCAGTGGGGAGATTTCCTTCCAATCTGACTTCAACTATTGCACTGAACGAGTTCTGTAAGGTGGATGAATACAATTTTCAACTATTTCTGCTACCAACAGTGGTGTTCACTGATGAAGTTCAGAAAATTGAGGAGCATCGTTCCTACCTTTTGGCCTTATGGGGTGGAGTTCTAGTGGCACGGGTTGACTATGAGCCTATCTATGAACCATATACCCCCACCTCTTTGTGAGGAAATTCTGGTGCATGCATAGATTGACTCTTAAATTTTACCTATTGGTACACCACAAGAATCATCCATGTGTGATAAAGCAGATGTGGATTATGTTTATATGGGAGGATGGGAAAATGCGGAATGATATGCCTCCACCTACCACTACTTATGGTATAATTAATGAGTATGCAAAGAGTTGGGAAGTAGCCTACACCGAGGAGATGTTGAAGCAATGAACTATCTATGTTGAGGAAGGGTTGCCTTCTTAAACATGAGGTCAGGATTAGAAAATGGAAAGAACACATTGTGGTGGTAGGGCTATGTTAGTTAAAAGAAAAATATTTCTAGGTCCTTCACCTGGTGGGAGGAAAGTGACAGTAGAGAAGCCGACAATCCTAGATGATTAGATTTTGAAAGAAGGGAGGCCACTAAGGGGTTCCATATGATATCCAATCAAGACCCTGGGAAGCGACTACACCACATAGACATGCCTAAGGATGTTTATTTCTTGAAGGCTTGGGATACCTGGGATGTCAATAGGAAATTTCTTAGTCCTAACCAAATATGGGACCACCACAACCATATTGGGATGAATTTTCAGAGATATTATAGGCTAAGGTTGGATTTATGGTGACTCATGTGGAAGGGGAGCAATACATCACTGATCTATAGGACTTCATGTATTCTCAGCGTACTCTACATCCTATAACAAACTGAGTGAAAGTACTGCTCGATCAAACAGTCGAACCCCAGCTGTCTCCCACTGAGTTGACATAGTGTTTCCCTTTAACTAAATAATATTAGGAGTTATCTTAGTAATATAAGGCTAATAGAGGTGACTTTTGGAGAAATTTGGGGTTGCGACCTCGGAGTTGGAAGAGTTTTCCTAAAATCTTGATGTAAACTCTAAACCCTTATGTTGTGACACTTACATAGGTCATCTAGGCATTCTGAACTGAAATTTTTCATAAACTAGTGAACCTTATATGAAAAACCCATTCTTCTACAACAGTGGACATAGCTTCAGGATCTACAGATGGGATGATGGTGAATAACAAATATAGTAGGGTTTCGATAATCATGGTGACCCTTAAAAATTTTTGGAGCTTCCAACCATATATTGGGGGGCCACTTTTTGGGGTTCTGGTAACCATGAATTGAGGTAGAGGCCAATTATTTAATATCTCTAATCTCTCTCCCCCATAGAATCTATACTTTTTTCTATCTAACTAGGGCAATTGAAATTTGTGTATTTCTTTCTGAACATTTCTTCAAATGGCATGTTCCATAATAGGGAGGATGGTTGAGGCTCTGGGCACCTCTCTCCTAATAGAAATGCTGATTATTGTGGAATTTGATTCCCATGCTAAAAAAATCTAGAAGCTGCAACCATGGGTAGGGTGACTAGTTGGATAAACTATAGATTACCAAGGTTGAATCCAATGATGAAAATCGACTGCATGATACAGAACCCAACATATATGATGGGATGCCAGAGGTATACCTTACTGATGAACTCCTAGAGGAATTCCTAGAATATGAACTAGCTGACCTAGAAGTGTTGGATGAGACCGCTTCTAAAGAAGAGGATAGTAAGGCTTTCCACCGCTGGTCATGGAAACTAATCAAGTGCTTTATCAAAGACACCCCACAAGCAGAGTGGGAAAACCATATGGTAAGAATTTGTTCCCGTATAAGTTAACTATTCACTCAAGGAGTGGATTCTCGATTACCTCATATGCTCATTCGAGATTATATGGCGGAGAAAATATGGGAATACAACTTTAGTCTCGGTGTCAGCTGTTAGTGGAGGAATTCTTTCAATAATAAGAAGAATCAGGAGGTTGTACAAGAGATCCAACGCTTGAGGGTTCGGGTGAATGAACACTCTACTTTCATTGAGGAATAATCATAACTCCAATCATGATTGAAGGCATAGTTGGTAAAATACAAGTTGTAGATGGAGCGAGCATCCTAAGAGATAGCTAAAATCCCAGATAATGAGGATCGGGCATATATTTGGTATAATGAACTACGCCCTATTTCCAATGATGAAGAGAGGGATCTACGAAGGTGATATCAAATCCTATAAACCATAACCCAGAGAGTGGTGGAGCTAGGAGGCTCCATTGAAGAGGTTAACCAATATATTGGAGGGGTTAATCCATGGGAGAAATAATCCGTACAAAATCACAAACATACTTTCATACCTACTTTTTAATTTTGTTTACATGCAAGAGTCTCATTATCTACTTTTATTATTGTATCTCAATTTCTTCTATGAAACAACCATTGATCAATCCCTAAGCGCACATTTTTCATTCTTGGTGTAAGAATCAAGGGATGAACACGTAATTATTCACCTTGAATACAATATCTCTAACCAATCAAAGGGAATTCGGTATCTGAATAACCACTTTGAGTTTTGGGGAGTAAATAGGGGTTTGTATTTAGATAATAGAGTTCTAAAAACAACTGAAATTCCATTTCCCATCATTATCTAATGCAATAGTTGTATAACGCCATGGGAATTGGCCTAAATATGATCGAAAGGGAATGGAAAGTTTGAATCTAGAAACTTAAAATTAGGAACACAATGAGTGTTGCATGACGATGGAGGATAACTATTGATCAAATTTAAAACACAACATTCACATCGTGTTATCCTTAAATGGGAACAAGAAAATGAGGGACATGTGCTAACCGTATTCGGAAACATGAGTCCAAATTTGAAGTGTCGTCTAATGTTCACCGGAACGTTGGCCCAGGATGGTAGGTAAGCCTTAAGGCCAATAATCCTAACCATTAAGGGGTTCCTTCAAACATAAAAGAGAATGAGGATCTAAAATAGAGGGCATGAAAAGTGTGGAGATGGAATTGTGGGATGTTCAGATAAATTCCAACACTCTTGAAATTATTCCATTGGGATGAAAGTATATTGGGTGATCATATCAGTCTAAGTAAATATCAAATCTACACTAAACAAGACCTCTTTGGCAGGGTCCAGGATTTCCATGTAGTTTTACATCATGAAAATGAGGATGATAGATGCATTTTTTAGCATCATACTGTGAGGACGATATACGGAATAGTTTAACATCATGAGACCAGGATGTTGTATTTAGTTTATGTCCATACTAATTGGACCCTAGTTAATAGTTTATAGTCCTTTTACATGGACTAGGGATTATTAATTTAAGGTCATATAATTTTGATAATAATTAGGGGAGAAGAGTCGTAAGGGTTAGTGAACTGGTAGTTGGGATCAAGGTTAGGTTCCTAGGCATATCTATGTATCTTATGAAGCCAGGAATTAGGATGAATGTAGTTATTAAATCACAGTGTTGTTAGAAACCAACAATGGTGGGGGTAATCTTCTCTAGTGAGGAAACTGAAGCATCCGATATTTGTTATGGAGAATCCTGAGCTTATCCAGGAATCACTACATATCTCATTAAAATGATAATTAAGCCACACATAGTTCTTGGAGATGGTATGTCAGATAGACAGTACCAAAATGATTCATATCCTCTCAGACTAGGAAAATTGTAGCTATTATACAACTAAATGTCAGGAAAAATAGGACGCTGGAAGTCTTAGCTTAAAGGACATACAGTTCGGACCGCATGGGGTGTAGAGGTGCAGTATAGCATCATTAGAAAACCAGATGTTGAGGAAAAAATAAGTCCACATCAAACTACACCTTTCCCTAGAGGAAAAAATCAGACCTATAAAAGGGAGGGCAAGGTTCATAATTCTGTGGCTGGATCCGGAGGCAAAGTGTACAAGAATCACTACATATTCCATGAGGGTGAGACCAAGCCACATGTAGTTTTCGAATGTGGCATGACAAAGGACCAATGTTAGATGGGTAACGTCTTCTCTAATAAAGACATCGTACGACTGGGCAGTTGTCATCACACATCATGTATGTAAAATGTGTAGTTTAACATCATACGATAAGGATTTAAGGGATATTAGTTTATGGTCATATATCTCAGACCACAAGTTGATACATCCAAGAAAAAAATATGTAACGTAGTTCCATAAAGAAATCCAATGTGAATGAGGAGCCAGGAGGCCTTCAGCACATCCAAAATTTACAAGAGGAAACATACAAAGTTTAAATTCATGATCCCTTGAATTGGATGCCCAGTTTAAAACATCATAGGTTTCGGTCCAAGGGGATGTGTGAGTCTTCAATGCATGCACAAACCATACTCATATCCCTAATCTCAAATGGGATATTCTCATTGTGGGAATCAAATGTGGAGAATTTTTTTATAACACATGGAGCATACATTAGGGGAACAACAGTGCGGAGTCAAGGGTTCCCCCATGACATTGGTTCGTCCTATCAACACTCAAAGGTGCATGGAATAATAACACCAAGGGTGTCAAAGTTCCATATAAAAATTATGAAGTGGAAAGGGATGTGAATCGAAAAACCAATATTTTCAGCATAATGGAGTTTTCATAACAATGGAGGATAACTATTGACCATATCTGAATCACAGTTTCCATATCGTGTGACCTAGGGGTGGGAACAAACAAGTAAGGGCTAGTCAATGACCATATTCACGATGTGGTACCTATCTCAAATGTAGTTCGAAATTGTTTATGATATTGGACCAAAATGGTATATGATCTATAAGTCTAAGCAACCATACTATGCGGGGCTCCTTTTGGATGTGAGAGATGATGAGGATCTAAATGAAGGGATGTGTGACTTGTGGAAATGGAATGAGAGAATTTCCATTCAGGATCTATCACTCTAGGTCAGAAAGCACAATGCCTCCAAGAATGTTAATGAGGTGGGGAAGAGATTCAAGGCCTCAATTAGGGATAAACAACTCGGGGAGGTGAGAAAAATAAAGGGGTAAAATGGGTTTGTGAGCCTGGGGATGGAATCAAGGAGAAATGTTGGGGCATTCTTACATATCCTACGAGGTTAGGAATCAAGGAATATGTAGTTCTTGAAATGTTGTGTAGTGTAACGTCATAAAGTAAGGGTGCAAGGGGTAGTGATTTATCAAGATAGAAATGCATATGTCATAGTAGAATAACCCGACGTGGATGAGAACTAAAGAGGTACACATAGCACACCATTCAATATCCCAAGAGAGAACCCATGGCAAGGGGTTAGGAGGAGGAATAGAATAACCTAAGGTTGGACCCAAGGATAACATTTTCGGGAATTCTTACATATCCTGTGAGGGTAGAAATCAAGAAATATGTAGTTCTAGAAATGTGGTATTGTTTAACGTCATGCAGAAACGATGAAGATGAAAGGTGAAATCCTATAGGGGGAGTATATGGAATGGATATTATAGACCTGATCTTAATGAGACAAAAGTACACATAACGCACCACGTAATCCCATAAAAACCAAGTCTGAGGGGCCGAATGAAAGAGATAATTTGTAGATACTAGGGAGGACTTGGGGACAAAATGCATGGGCATTCCCACATTTCCCATAAGGATGGGAATCAAGCCACACTTTGTTCTAGAAATTCCTTGTAGTTTGTCATCATATGGTATGGACGTAGAGGGATGGAATATATTCTTAAGGGAGGAACATGGTGTAGCTATTGTAAACCTGACATGAATGGGGAAGAAAGTCCATATTGTTCCACATGAATTCAAAAGGAATATAGTGTTTTAAGCCTGAAAATGGGGAACTTGGGGCTGAACCCGAGGATAAAATTTCTGAGCATTCCTATATATCCCATAAGAAAGGGAATCAATCCTTACATAGTTCATGAGATTTATGTTGTTTAATGTCATACGGTAAGGATTCATGTGGAATAAAAAGGTTTTAAAGGGAATATGCATGGCATGATAAAGAATACCAAATTAGAATGAGGACAAGAGAAGTCCACACCACACTATGCACAATCCCAAGGGGGGTCCTCAAGCCAAGGGGCCTGAAAATATCTATGGACCTAGTCTAGACCGAAACACAGAATGTCCAAGAGTTCGTATGTATCCCATGAGGATAGGAATCAAGCTATATTTAGTTCTCAGAATTTCATGTGGTTTAATGTCACGAAGTAATGAAAAGGAGGGTAGATATCTAAATGGGGGGAACATGAAATGGTATTTGTAAGACCAATTTGAATAGGACAAAAGAAATCCACATCACGCCATGTTCTCTTGAGATACTTAGGTTGAGAGGGCAAAAGGAAGGCAGAATCTGTGGTACCTATGGTTGGACCTAAAGAAAAAATGTCTAGGCATTTTCACATATACCATAAGGATGGGAATCAAGAAATAAGTAGTTCTATAAATGTCATTATATTTAACATTATGTGGTAAGGATGAAGGAAATCTTAGTTTAAGGTCATAGATCTCGGACCTTAGATTCCCAGTTTAATGTCGTGTGCATAGGAAAGAAAGCCGGAAAAAGGTGAATCACCACACTCAATATCTGGGAGAACATGGGGATGGAAAATATGATAGAGGATAACTTCGAACCATGTTCATAACACATTATCTATATCATGTGTTCTAGAATGGGAACAAACAATTTAGCATCGGCCAATGACCATATTTGTAATGCGGGACTTGTATTAAATTTTCATTTGAGATCCTATGGGGAGTTGGCCTAGAACAATAGACGAGACAATTTGGAGTGATAACAAGCCTCTAGGATGGTCCTTTTGAATGAGAAAGATGATGAAGACCCAAATCAATGGACGTGTGAAGTGTGGCGGTACCTGTACAGTTCAACGTCTTGCGGTAAGGATGGGAGAGATCTTAGTTTAAGGTTATAGATCTCGGACCAGGAGGAATGTTTACTGCTTCCAGTTTATTATTATGCAGGATGAGAGGGATATTAGTTTAAGGTCATAGAGATCTAACCATTTACATTTTATCATCATGTAGGATGATAGGGATCATATATTAAGGTCATAGAGCCCATATCGTCTTTAGTTTATCATCATCCAGGATGAGAGGGATCTTTGTTTGAGGTCATAGATATTGGTTTGTTTTTAGTTTATCATCATACAATATGAAAGTTCCCATTAATGAGAAGTAATACTTGAGGAATCTGGAATTGTGATATCCTCACCATCATAGTGGCTAGGGAGTATGCACTATTGTGGTAAACCTTGTGAATGATATAGGTTTCCTCCCATTTGGGTTTCAACTATGTTGGTTATTTGACAGGTATCATTATTGCCCTCATGTCTAATACCATGTCACCTTGAAGGAAAGAATGGAGGGAAACATTCTTATTGAAATCTATGGCATCTTGTTTTTATGCCTCTCTAGATTGTACAAGGTATGAAGCGTGTTCTCGTCGAGGGATTTCGGTTCATCCAGAATGGCTTATGCTACCTTGTCAAACATTTTTTGATCATCAATGATTGTGTGGAGTTAAAGAAATTGAATCTCAATGGGTAGGACTACCTCTATTCCATACACCAGAGAATATAGAGTCACTTGGGTGGAATTATGAGTCATCGTCTGGTAAGCCTAGAGAGTGTTGGGAAGTTTTCCGGATAGATCTTCTTGTTCTTACCAACCTTCTTTGGTATGAATTTTGAGAGGGTTTTTTTTAATGCCTCAATATTCCAATTTTATTGTGCATGATAGTGAGAGGTATGATTAGAACGTATATTGTAAATGGCATACAATCTCATCAAATCGACTGCATGGAAGTTGGTAAAAATAGAAGTGAGGATGGTGTGAGCGACTCTTAATCGGTGGATGATATAAGAGATCATGAAATCAATGACAGAATGGGCCTTGACTTACTTGATCATAATTTCCTTTTCCCACATGGAAAATAAATACGTAATAGTCCAGATAAACCTACACAGGCATGATGTCCCTAGTGGATAAGGTCCCATGACATTAAGTCCCCAAACCTAAAAAGGCCAAGGGTACTTGGTATTATAGAGAGGCCTTGGTAGCTGGTGCACAGAATTAGAATGAACTTGGAATGTGTGGCACCTCTTGGTGAACTCGATACAGTCATGGATCATGGTGGGTCAAAAATTTCCCAACCTTCAAATCTGGTGGGAGAGCATCGAACCTGCCTAATGAGCTCCATAATAACCAGAATGAACTTCTTGTATTACCTAGGGAATCACATCTCCTTGAATTCAGTAGAAAAGAACTCAATCGAACCCACATTTTTAGAGGATATTCTCAAGACTGGGACCAATCTAAAGGGTGAACGGTATAGCGTGCCGACGGACTCCCTCATGTTCATCTCAGTCTAATAGGATATTACCATGTTTGAGATACTTGATGAAATGAGTCATCCAATAAGGGGACTCTTTTGGTATTGTGGCAGGGGGAGCCAGGGGTCCCGATGTGGATGTGTTAGTAGGGAGAAGACTTACCTACTAGTTATCATCATAATTTAGAGTTATATGAGAAATGAATCTTCAATGCACAACAATGATAATCAAATCATCCTAGTCAGGCTCTGTGAGAGATGTGGAGAGGTTGTCCAAGGCATCGGCTCGACTGTTTTGCGACCATGGAACATGAGTAACTTATGCAGGATAAGAGAAATAGGCCATAATATGGTTATTGTGCTCTATAAAAGGAATGAGGTCAGTCTTTCTAACAATGTAGTCACTTTTGATTTTCTTGATGACTTGTTCGGAGTCCCCATTCACATACAGGTGGGGAACATCGATCTCACAGTCTAGTTCAAGACAAGTGATGAGGGATTGATACACGAAATAATTTTTTGTGCAACATTTTGAAAACAAGAATTAATAGGGTAGGATAGCCTTTGTTGGCATGGCGAAGACAATACCCAGGCCTACTTTATTAAACTTAGGATCATTAAGACTTCTAAAGGTATGGATTTGTGAAGCACTATTGAATTGCATCTACCAACATGGCACAAATTTATCCACTAAGAAGATGAATTCATCTGGGAAATCAAGATTTAGAGACTTATCTTTAGAGGTTGGATGGGTGGTAAAAAGGTTTGCCACTTTCTGACCCGTAAAAGATTTCTACAGGATGAACCTGATGTAAAACTTTTGCAGAATCACTACCCACCGATCTAGATGGTCTGTCAATATGGGGTAGATCATAATATATTTCCGTGGTTCTACTCAAGACACCAGATATATCTTATGGTGTTTTTAGTAATGTCACAATTTCTGACTGTGAATACCAGTGCAAGGAAGCACTTCATGATAGAGGAATATATAGTATATGTATCAAGGATCATGTGGCTAGGATATTATGAACTATTCTATGTTCATTAATTGTTTTTCTAGGGGATAAGGGAACCAAGTTACCATTCTAGGGAGGTCACATAAAGGAATAATGAATTTATGAAGATGGGTGGAATCAAAAGGTACTGCTTAATCTTCTAAAAAGTGAAATTACACCCTTCATCCCACTGGTAGTCGGAACCATTTTTCATGAGCTAGGAAAAGGTCTTACACTTAGCATCTAGATATGAATTAAATCAATGTATGTACGCTAAGTGGCCTTTAAAGCTTCAGATATCCCAAATGTTTCTCAGAGGAGGAATCCAACTAATGTTACTGATCTTATCTAGATTGCTCTTGATTCCCCTGTATCTAAAAACTAATCCCAGTTTCTTTCTAGATGTAACCCCGAAGGTGCACTTCAAAGAGTTCATCTTCAGATGGTGAGAGCAGAGGAATTTGAAAACTTTATAAATATCTCTATTATGGTCCTAACACTGGTGGGATTTTACCACCAAATATTTTACATAACATTCCACCAATGTCCCAAGGATTGGATTGAATATTTGGTTCATGGCACACTGATAGGTGGAACCGGTATTCATCAGACCGAAAGGAATTACTTGGTAACATAAATTACCTTATGGTACTCTGAAGGAAATATAATCTTTATCCTTAGGGTCCAATCATATTTGATTATATCTAGAATACCCATCCATGAAGGAGAGATCTCATAATCTAGCGGTATCATTGATCAACAACTCTATCATATTAAAGGAAAAATAATCCTTCGAACACTAATGGTTGAGATCCCAAAATTTGATGTCAACTCTAATTTTTTCTTTCTTTATTCAGACACGGACAATTTTGGCTAGCCATTTTGGGTATTTTACTTCATTGAAAAAGTTTTCTTTATTAATAATATCAACTTCATCCTTGACCATGACACCGCGAGAAGGGTGCATCTTTTAGGGAGGATTTTTGAACCCAGGATAGTTCATTGGGAGACCAAGGTGGTGGATAGAGACTTGAGGATCCAGTAATGGAATCTAGTATTAGCTCTAGGAGAATACATCTTGATGCTACTTAAAGAAATCAACATACTAATGTTTCTCTTCTACATACATGGATGCGCTGACCAATGTTTTTTTATTTGTCTCGGTGTCAAGGTTCACCCATACCAACTCATCGAAGGAGGTGGATACACCTTCCTCAAACGTAGAGAGGAATCCTCCAAATTCTCTTCATCATCCATATTTAGAGGTTTATCGGTAAGGGAAATTCTTCTGAGTTCACTGACCCTGATAGAATGATGGTGCTAGCTTGGGTGATAGTGGAATATTTACCGGAGGGATCCCGCTCTGCTAAAATCATGGAGAAAAAAACTAAAAATCTAATACCATCATCCCTTTAACCCAAGGGGCCATATTTTATGATATCAAAGAATTATTTTCAAGTCCTCTTGAGATAGTTCAACCCAGACCGATGAAACAAGCCAGTATGAAAAATTGTTGTTTCTATGGGGTGAACATCCCGATACCTTGCAGGGGTAAGGGGCTATGGGATCACTCATGCCTGATTCTTATAGGAGTATGAACTGATAATTTTATGTTCTGTTTCCCCTTAAACGAGCTTCCCCCTTGTCCTAGATATGAAAAAGCATTGTCCTGTGTCTGGGGTTGTGGCCTCCAACTGGTTAATTGGGAAAATGTAGGCATCATCCTAGTTTGCCCATGGGTCGGCCATAATGGTAGTATTCTCAACCTCATTGGTCTGAACGTTCTTGTCCTTTCTCTTATAGTATTCGGCATCTAGGTAGCCGACATCACAAAAAAGAAATGGGAGATACATCACCTTGGATCATGCCCACTCGACCATTAAGGGGGTACTTGAGGCATTGGTGATATGAGTAGGGGATTGCTGTGTGTAGATGAAGCTAGGGTCTACCCATCATCACATTGTAGGTGGTGCCCTACAAGACAACCCAGAACTTTTTAATAGAAATCAGGCCACCAAAATGGGTCTTCATGTAGAATTTTCTAATAGGAATCTACTTCTTCATGTCATAACCTTGAATATTCAGGTTAGAGGGATCTTGATCTGCTTCAGACGGCCCCAATTTATGGAGTGTCAAGGTCGGATTGAGATTGATCCCAGAACCTATGTCAAGAAGATAGTGGGAGAATTCCACACCATTTAACTGGACATGGATGTACAATGGGTGGATATGCCCGTATATAGGATAACATCCATCTTCTCCTGACAATGAAATTCTTCCCTAACATTCTATATTGTTGAATCCCTCAGCAAGGAAAACTTTTGCAGTTGCTACCTCTATTTAAAACTGGATGGGGCTTCTTAAAGCCTTTGTGAGGTATTCACTCATGTATGTCGATATTCAAAGATCCTCGAGGATTGAGATCCTTGTAGGAATTCTATTAAGGTTCTTACATAGATCATAATTCTATGTGAGGTACACACTTCTACTGAATGGAGGTCACTCAGGGGAAGGAAGCAAGATGGGAACTGCTAATCAAACTTGATGATTCTTATTGGTGTTTGGGATATCCCACCTCTCATATATTGAATGATGTAGAGTTACCAGTAGCTAAAGACCAGATGACTGATTCCTTTACACAACTGAACATGGATGATCATAGCATGGTCATGATGGATCTATTAGATCAAGAAATATAAATCATGATGGGAGAGAATCGGATGAAACAGAATGAGAATACTGCACATGATGAGCTCTGCTCTGGGTCTATTGTCTAGTCTCAGTGGCATGCACATCTTGATCATAAGCGTTGTCCTGAACATTATGGTGATTCACACACCCATGACTCTGTCGTTGCTGGAATTGACTAGAGAAATAAGGTGCCTCTTCTTGTAATTCCTCATATTCGATAACCATGTAAGGTTCCACCATTTTGACAGTATTTACCAAGGCATACTCTATATCATCACTCGAAGAGTCTTCTATTGTTGGGAGAATTTTGGGGGAAATCTCCATCTCTAGGGGTACAAAATATCTAAGAGTACATGATGGATTGGTCATATTAATAGGTCTTAAATCTCCCTTTCATCATTGGTGCCTTCTCTCCTAAGATGGTGAAAGATAAGGTGTTGATGCATAGGTAGTAGCTGGTGATAGCACCGCGACTTCAGAGGGATCAGGTTGATTCAAATAGGCACAAATAATACCATAATCCCAAGCTACTTCCTTGTGTTCTATTCAGTTGTCATACTTTTGAGACCCATGGTGAGATACCTGCTTCCATTCACCCTCATTTTTTATATCATGCTTTGTGGACACACATACCACCTGTTCTAGGGTGAGACCCAATATGACTTTGTTTTTGTCAACCTGATCCAAGAGCTAGTGTATGAACACATGACACTTCTTGATAGTGTTTCCAATAAACCAATGATAGGGAAAGTAATTTATACTATTAGTGAGATCTACCTCTTCGGGCCTCCTTCATTATGACAACCACAGGATTCCCTAGTCCAACGAACTCTAGAAATAACTGGGGACCAAAACATTGTAAAATGAGTAGGTTTGGTTTCTCCAATCTGAGAAAGGGGATTTATGAACCTATCCCTGACAATGGGTTTGAGCCTAGTGAGGTGGTGGAACCTGGTTGTCTTGTCTAGGTGACAATGGTTCCTTACATGGTGGAACAGGGTTGTCTTTCCTAAATGAAAAGCATTACTAAAATTTTATTCATTTCCAAATTACTTTTAAAGACTTTTCCAAAAATTAGATGTGAAACTTGGATCATAGTATGATAAAATAGAGTGAGTTACTCCATGTATCATGACTATTCCATTTAGATAAAGTCGAGATATATGATATAATGAAATTATATCTTTAATTGGAACAAAATGTGATGATTTAGTTAATTGATCAACAATAACCGAAATCTCATTATTAGCTTGAGAAGTCTTTGGTAATCCTACCATGATACCTGATCATATATTTTCTACTTTCCATTCCAGCACTGGAAAATTTTGGAGTATCCCCTTTAGTAATTGTTATTCTCCTTTGACCTATTTACATGCCAAAAACCTTATGGTAATGTTAGTAAAATATCATTTTATTCCACCCTACCATTAATAATCCTGATATTGTATGTACATCTTGATTCTACATGGATGAATGAAAAATATAAAACTATGAGATTCAAATAAAAACTATTTCCTCAACTACGAATCACAAGGCACACATAATCTCTTTCCAAATCATAAAACACCTTCCTCGTCAATTTTAAAATTATCTTACTTACACTTCGTAACAGATTCTACTTTTTCCTCAAATGATTAATACTCTTTATAAGCTCTCTTTATTATTTCTAACAATGTTAATTGTAATCAAACCTTAAAAAATGGATGTCCCTACATCCACAACATATGGAGAAAAATTCATGAAATCATTAACCAAAGGGTCATATTCCAAAAATTACATGGTTAACGTAGCATTACATTTTTTACTGAAAGAATCGTCCACTTTTTTTATTTCAATGATGTTTTGGGATGGTGCAGTCATAATCCTTGATTAGGTATAGCCATATTATATATCTCATATTAATTTCTTTTTTATTGAATATGTACATTAAACTTTTGTTATCAGTATATATTTCATACTTAACTCTCAAAAAATTATACTAGTATATTTTTAAAGTAAAAAACTATATAGATTATTCAAAATCATGTGTAGGTTAATTTAACTAGTGTGGTTTCAACAGAAAATAAGTTATCTGATTTTAATTGATCATTTTTCATTAAGACACAATCAATTCCTTTCAATTAAACGTCACTATAAATGAAGAATTTACCAATTTTGGAAAGAAAGTCCAAAACTAGATAATTCTCCAATCATATTTCTAGTTCCTAAAATCAATAATCCATTATTTTTTCTATATTATTTTAAATCCTTTTTGAGTAAAATTATTTTTTTGTCTAGAAAACCAATTAATTTTTTCAACAAACTGCCAATAGTAACTTAGTAATCAAAGAAAAATACTATTCTCTATGACATTGATGTTTCATGGAAATTATTCAACAACTTTTGTTCAAGTAGGGTCCAAATTTGTGTCTTCTTTAGAAACAATATGATCAAGGAATGAAATTTTTCGCAGCTAAAATTCACACATGATAAATTTAGAACATAGTATAATTTCATTTAAGATTTTCAAAACATTCATTATGTAACTTTAAAATTCCTATTGAATTTTAGAATACACCAAAAATGTAAAGAATAAAAGAAACCAAAAACATGTATAAGAACTCATGAAAAATTCTATTTTAAACGGCCAAAAATACAATAAATTCTTTAGATAATACAAATGGTGTAACTAACAACTCATAATTCTCATATATAGGCTCAAACACAGTCTTCAAAATTTCTTATTACATCAATTTCCACTGATGGAACCCCAACCTTAGTTAAACCTTCGAAAAATACTCAGATCCCGAGAGATAATAAAAAGAACATCGATTTGATGAAATGATTACCATTTCCTAACAAATTTTATTCAAATACCTATTATTAATAAAACTTATCATAGAACCATCTTTAATTTTCTCAAACAAAATATGATCACCCCATGGTGAATTAATATGTTTGATGAAACCTTTATCTAATAAGTCCTGTAATTTCTTTTTCAATTATAAATTTTAAAATTAATCCACTCTCTTTCTGGTTTAGAAATATACTTAACTTCAGGTACTAAGTCAATAGTAAACTAAACCTCTCTATTAGGAATAAAACCAATAAAATAATTTGATTAAAAATTAATGTATTCATTTTCTACTAGAACATCAATAATTCAAATAGTTTATTTTTTTTCAAAAATCAGTGATAGGTAACTTTCACTACCAACACTATTAAATTTCTCAACATCTTGGTATGTTATCAAAGGCATGAAATCATTTAACACAACATACATAGCACAATAATGCATCATAAATTGATAAAATGTGAACCAATCCATAACAAGAATTATATCAAACTGTACAATGGTTTGGTTAAAATGATTAGTAGGAAATACCATCGCAGTGATAACAATTGGAAGATTCTTATAAGTCTTGGTTTTATTAAAACTTCTACTCGATGTTTTCACTAAATGTCCTATTATAAATTTATGTGGTGATATTCCAAATTTAATTAAAATTTTTTAAAAATGAAATAATGAAATTATATAAAGTTAAATATAGTACTAGATTAAGTTTAATATATAAGTAACATTCCTATCACCACATAATTTTCCATCCCAACATCATCTATATTTGTAGGAAATGAATCTTCAACACCTTTATAAATTTGATTGTGAATATTTAAATCTTGTGAAACTAACATCTAAAACACATTAAAATGATAACCAAACTCATTAAAACTAAACATATTACTATTTGATTACTATTATTTACCCCATTGATTGATTATTCAGGATTCATTTCCTTGAAACATAGGCTTTGTGGCCAAAGTTTCCACATCGAGAACACTTCCTTAAATTTATAAGTCATTCTCTAGGATTATATTTACCACACTAACCAAAAGATCATAAAATTATTTTATTACCTTCATGTTATTTTATTGTAAGTTTCCCTATCTTTTTCCATACTAACCACTTGTTACTTTAATCACAATGAGGCACATAATAGTAAAAAAATCCATATTAACCTTTTCTTCATAATGAAAAACAATTAGCATAGCTCTTAAATTATCCTATGCCCAAATATCTTCATAGAACTAGTTTCAATAATGTGTAAAATATATTAATGTTTGTATTAGTGTCCTAAATAAAATCTGACACATACCTAGAAAATTTGGTGTTGATTTCTTAATATGATAATACAGAATCATCAAAACATTTCCCCAGTTCTATGAATTTATTTTCCATCTAGATTCAAATAACCTTTGGGAAATATTTATTATGAAAATTTTTCTAAATTTTTTCCCATTCTATGGAATCATGTTAATATTTATCCCAAGTATTCTTAATTAATGACTACTATTAATTATCTCTGCCTTCAAAATGATAAGTGTAATGGGTTAAAATTTTTAATTCTGAATATCCCATGACATAAAATAAATTTTAATTAGAATTGAACCATCCTTAATCTACCAAAGGGTTTGATGATCTACTAAATTATGGGGGATGTTTCTTCATGAAATGTTCCCAAAAATACATATTTCATTGTGTTAGATCGAGTTCTTCTCTAAAATGGATACATTCTCCATTTATAAATTGTTTCACCTAATCCATCACAGAAGAAAACTTCTGAGTTCTGATTCCAACCATCACAATATGTATATTTTGAAGGATATATTTCTTATAGTTCCTTCCCACTATAGTTTCCATGTTTCCACTGTAGAAAACCTTTATGAAAAGAAATATTTTTGAAGAATCTTCATTATAATTTTCAAATGATATATCATTATAAATTGACCATAAGGTAAAATATTTCATATGAATGGTATTATCATTATGATACCTCCTAATGATATGGTAAATTACCATTGATACAAACTATATTTCTCCAGAATTAAATATTACATAATCATAACTTTTAGTCTTAAATTTAATTTCTTTCACTTTGAGGATCTTCTAAGGTTTAGAGTTCTAAATAATTAAGCCACAAATCATACATTACAAAACTATATAATAATTAGGGTATATTTTTTATTAGTACACATTATTCTCTTAATATATTGATTTTAAAACAAATCATGAATTATTTTCATGAAAAATCTGAATGAATTTCAATTTGACCTATTCTTTTCCCTCACCCATCCATAAATCCTATGAAAAACATTTTAAAAACATGGGATGATCATATAAATATTAGTAAGGGACATAAAAACAATAAAATCATTAGTTTAATGAAAAATAAGAAAACACATGAATTTTTTTCCTAAAAACATATAATTTTACTCATTAAGGGATTTATAATTCCTTTTTAAATATAATTTATTTTACCAGTTGAAAACAAATGGTTTATGTGAAATATCATTAGAAATCATAGATAAATCATATTGGTTCCTTGGGGAATCATATTATCAAACTCTTATAAAACTCTTTTAGAACTGTACAAATTTTAATAACCATATGACCAAGTTCTAATATAATTCTATAGAGGAAAAAATAAATACCAATTGTATTATATAAATATTAGGTTATTGGCTATAAAATTAAATTCAAACATACACACACAGACCAAAAAATGGTCACAAAGGAAGGTCATAGCCCCCCCCCCCCAAAGGGGATATCCAACCCATAAATCTAAATTTATTTTGTAAATGGGATATAGTTCCAGTGGGTGTAAAGACCATAACATGGATATCATACCTATATTATCCTATCTTTATAATCTCTTTCATACGTCATGCTTGTGTACCACCTTCTTGCATCATTGTTTGTGTCCCCACCTGGATAGTACTATAATAGTACATGTGCCCACCTAGATTTAATCTTGGGTTTGATACAGAATTATGAGGATCCTTTACCACTCCGTTAATCCCCCAACTATAATTCTCAATTTATTTTATATTTATATAGGGGGCACCAATCATTTAAGCTATAATGGGATCACCTAGTGCTATCTGTATAAACCCATCATATATAATTCCAAAGAACCCCAATATGATTAATACATTTAATCATTTGAAAAACTCTTTTAAACACATATGTAAATATCATTAAAATATTAAATTACCATTCTCTTTTAGAATACCATTTTAAATACACTTTTCTTTTGAAACACCATTTTCCATATGAAAATTACAAAAAAAGGAATGATAGGTTATCATTTATGAAAATATGTAATATTAAAAAAGATACATGAAATAAAATAAAATTCACAATGATAGGAATGTCTGTTTTCTTCATTCTTTAAATATAGGACATTTCATTTGTTGTTTGTCAAAACATTCAAATTAAGGAACATAAAAATATTCCTTTTTAAAACCATGAAATAAAAAAAGGGGAAATAAAATTAGAAATATAAATATTTTATGTTCATACTAAACATTTAAAAAAATCATTTTAAAAGATGGACACATAATATTAAGATACACTGAATCAAAACATAATAAGAGGTTTTCTTTAGAATATAAGCATCTTTATCACTTTGTAAATATTTAAATCATAAACCCCATGGAATAATAACATGAAAAACATTAAATTATAGTATAATACATAAATTCAATATATAAATATTCAAATTGGATGTATATATACCTTATAAAAGAATAAAGGTTTATATAAAAAAGATATTCCTTAGTGAAAGGTAATTTTGATGAAATACCTTACATTGAATCTACTTTGGCACGTGTGTATTTGTCATCCTGAATAATAATATTATGTTAATTATTTATTTACTTTAGAACCATTTTAATTTTTATTATTAATATTATTTCACTTATTAACATGTTATTTAACATTAAATAATCAATTATTTTTATGTCGGGTGTTTTGACCAAATTTATTTTATGTATCAAAAATTACTTTGGTTGGTTGACTATAGTAAAAGTGGTAATTATTTAAACAGATAAATAATAAAAATAATGAAATAATTATCATATTATTACATAAATTTATCTTTTTAAACCAATAATGAATGATTGTTATAAAAAAATGAACGAAAGTTATGATCTGGGAGTGTGTAGGTCGTACATACGCATAAGTAATGTTTCCATTTTTCAACGATCGTTATGGAAAGAATATAAGTAATATTTTATCATTTCATAATGATAATTATATCATAAATACCATATTTTTAATTATATATACTTATATATATCATTATTTTATATTGTTTATGAAAAAATAAACACATCACTAGAAGGAGGAAATAATCCTCACATCCATGAATGATGTTATCATTATTTTCAGTGATTGAAAAGGTAAAACAAAAATGATATATCATATTTTAAAAAAGGTAAATATGTCATAAATATCATAAATATTTCATGTGTATCAAATATATTTATTATATTTACCCTTATTACCTTCCATGTATCATGTTACTGAAAAATAATTCACTTCACTTCACGAGGCGGTAGTCATCCATACACATGAGCGACATTATTATATCCCTTATGGAATGGAATTTATAAAGGTTATATATGATATAAAGACTCTAGAATTATAAATATGTTATAGATATCATAGATAATCTTTAAATCCTTTATTATACACAATAATTATAGGTTGTAATGGAAAAACAAATGACATCATTTAGCAAGGTGGTAGTTTGTTGTACACATGAAGGATAAATTCATAATCCAATTATTGAAAGTTTGTGTGGTAATAGCTTTCAAAAATAACATAAAAATATTAGTATATGTTCCATACTAATGTAATTAAATAATATTTTTATAAGAATAATCGAAGGGGTGTAGGTGGAAATAAATAAAAAATTATTGTTGATTAGTGTTACCTCTTGTTCAAGTAACTCTTTTTGGTTTTCACCAAATGAATTAATTGGTTAGATTTATTCCCAAATTAATTAATACATAATGAGATGAGGGAATTTTATAAATTTTTTGGGTAGGTATTTACCAAAAATATTAGTTTTTAAAGTGTAAATAGAGGAGGTTAGGGGTGTTCCTTTATTAGTGGAATGAGTGGCATGCTTGTAATTTGTTTTATGAATGAATCCTTAAAATGTTTTGTCCTAGAAAAGGGACCCAATAATAGACCATTTTCTATAAAATAATAGATGAGTTATAGTTATTTCCATAAAATGGATGTTTTACAAGTTTCTAGTGCATTTTTTCCTTATGTTTAAAGTTTAATCCCTCAGAAAACTCGTTTTTACATTAATCGCTCTAATTAATTTTAATTGTTATCAATAATAATATTCGTAAAAAATTATGATGAAATTATTAGAAATTATAAATTATTCTGATTAAAAATATTTAATCCATTTTTACATATTCATTACATTGATGTGGAAAACATTAATTTTGATATCAAACCCTCATACACGGAGAGACATAGGGGTTTTAAGAAGATTAATTTTAAAAAAGATGATTTTTAATTAACTCAATGGATAATAATAACGATTGAATGAAAATAAACTGTTATTTAATTAAATATAATAGATAAATTTAAATTAATACATTATTAATTAGTGATTAAGTTAATTAATTTATAATTGGATACATTTATCATTTTAAAATAGTTTTTAAAAATGCATGTCTTTAACCCCAAAAACAAACAGAGACAAAAAACCAATATAAATTTAATTAAAAAGAAATTAGGTGGATTAAATATTAATATATAATTTATAGGATACATTAAATAAAATTTAAAACATATTAGTACTCTTAAATTACTTAATGTATTGAAATAAATGTGTTTTTACAAAAAAATGGTATTTTCACTATTCATTGAAAAATCTATATTTTCTAAAAACTCATGAAGTTTCAACCAATGTAAATTTTGATTTAATTATTTTAAAAATGAAATTAATTTTATAAAATTAAAATTTTAAAATATAAAAAAATGTTATTTAAATAATTCATTATTATAAAAGTGTTTAATTAAAACAATTTTCTTTTTTATTAAAAAATAATTATTATTTTTATAATTGACTTAACTATCTAATTCATATTAAAAAATTTGAAAATGATTTATTATATCATTACCTATTTTATACATATATACTTCAAATTTCAAATTTTATTTCATAAAGATCCTCTTATTCATGATATATATTACGTTTCGAATAATTTTATTCTTTCATGTGGCTTACGATTCAATGATAATAATATTTTTATTTTTTAATGGTGTGATTTTATCTTTTATTCAAGATTATTTTTACTTATTATTACGATGATAAAATATATGATCCATCTCTCATAAAACTCATGGTTTTTTATATACTCTAGTTATGTTAATAGAATACATGTTTTCGCTTAATTTTCATCACTTTATATACTCATAAATTCAATGGAATGTTTTTTATGAAGAATTTTCATTATTTATATATTCGTTAGAAAAACTATTTTTCTTCTAAAACCATTTAATCTAAAAAAATTATGAATTTTTTAATATTATCCAAATGATTAATTAAATAATTTTTAAATAATGTTTAAATTGGTTAAATTTTTTAAAATGAATCCTCATATCATTTTTAAAACAAAGCCTGTTTGGTTTTACCAAACATGTGTGAGAAAACATTGTTTTCACATGCACAACATTTATGGTATATTATTCCATCATGAAATATCAATTTTTAAATCATCCTTTATAATTATCAAGGTTTATTTTCAATGAAAAGTATTTTTAATATATTTTATATTTAAAAAAAAGTGTTTTCCAAATATAAAATGAGTTTTTCTTCAAGAAATGTTTTGAATAATTTTATATATATTTCTGTATATGTTTTAAAAGATTAGTTTCAATGGAAATGGTTTATAAAATATTTTACAATGTTTTAGTTTTAAAAAGTTATTTTCAATGAATTTTTATTTTCCTCATGAAATATTCTAATTGAACTTTCAAAATCATTTTCCATCTATGATGACATCCTTTAATGTAATTTATGAATTTTCTAGGGATATTATCCCAAAGACACCATTCATATTATTTATCTAAATGGTTTTTGTTTTTGAATATATATGTTTATAAAAATATATTATGTTTTATTGGTTATACCATGATAAAATAAATATGAAACCCACTTCATTTTACAAAGTTTATGCTTTTCTAAAATGATGAAATGATTATGAAACCAGTTTCTTTTCCATAAGTAACATTATGATGAATGGTTCATGAAACCCATTTCATTTCACATGTTCTTATATGATTAACTATATATTAATTTGTGGAACACATATGTATTAATTTCATTATGTGATGGATATAACCTATATCTCCCTCAAATGCTTTGGGTAAATATAGATATCTCATTAGATAAAGATGACTACAATGGGGAGTGAGCCATGTTTTGAAGTTGAATTTGTCAAATGTGATAGTATTGGGAGTGTGCCTTAACTACTAAAATGGTTTATGTAGTGATCCCATTCCACTACGATAGCCTTATCAAGGATCCTTCACTACTATATAAATTATTTTTACTCTTATGTGTATATAAAAAAATATATATCTTAAGACATTGTTATTTCCTCATTGTTCATGTTCTTTGATTTTATTATGTTTCATGTCTTGGGGACTACCAAAATTGAGTCCATGACTCATGATTATGATATTTTATAGGCAGGTTATGTTTCTAAATTTTTATAATTATGTTCTAAAACCCTTATGCTCATTTTATGCTTACATATCTCCCTCATTTTTCATTAATGAGAATCTGAACTAAGCCTTTATTATGTTTCTTTTACCATGTTTATGAATAATGGATTTAAGTAGGGTATGTATAAGAATGGTACTATGTAGGGAGATATTTATGGGATATGTTAAAGATAATTCATGAAATGAGAATATTGCAATATATATTTATAAAACCCTCCAATACATTATGTGATTCTTTATATCACACGAGTTGACAGTTCAGGGATTGGGGTGCAAACCAATTCCATTAATGGAAAATATCCATTATGTGATGATAATTATGATATTGATTCTTAATATAAGGAATTACTATATATTCATCTATATGTGCCGCATTTGTATCAGATAATTTTATGAAATGAAAATTTTTGGTGACATATTTTCAGGGATCATTATTATTGACCCATGATTTTATGATCATTTGAATCCTGTTTGAAGACTATTTTTGGGAGATATTAAAATTGATTTAATATATATTGGCCATGTTTCTTCTCTCAAAAGAAAAAAAGATTATATTATAAGGTGTGCTTTATTGTAATAAATAATAAATATTTTTGTAAAATTATTTCATATGTATGTTTGTTATGGTTTGGTTATATCACATGATATCAATGAAATTGTTTAAATGTTTTGTTTTTAGAATAAGATACTGGAGTGAATGTTCAAGGAAACCCAGTTATAATTAGTGTTTTGTTTAATTATTTTTATGTAATATTTTATGAATAATAAAATTATATATATTAGAACAACATTTTTTATTCCAAAAGTGATATTTATTGATCATAAAATTTCATTGGTGCAAATAAAGTTTCCATAATTTAAGAAATATTAGGACTTATTTACCTTATCAAATAATATTTTTCCTTGATTATTTTTACTTATTACTCACACTAAAATTTTAAATATTATTCAATGTATAGTACATTGATGAATAACATTAATAATCTATTTAATGTAAAATCTAATGATTGTCCTAATTTTTTACCAAATTGGATAAGTTATGGAGTATAAATTTTCGTGTAAATTTAGTCCTAGGTTGTAAAATTTAACTAAATACAAATTGATGTCCCAAACTCACCCAATTACCAAAATGTCATTAAATATTTCATGCATAAGTGTCCAACAAATTTTAGTTATAATTAAAATAAATTTATAACTGATGTATGGATATACCTAATAGAAAATATATTTTTTGATATCTGGTACTCAAAGCATGAAAATATTATTTTAGCAGATTATCACTTTGAGGGGAAACTAATGAATGGTGGAATCTCAAAAATATTATATTTAATGGTGATGAAATTGAATCCATGTAATGGGAGGATCTTAAGATGTTGTTTTTCATAAAATATTTTCCCTTCACACATCACATTAAAAGAGAGATATGATTTCAGTATTTGAAATATTAAGAGGGAAAATCAATTGGTACCTAAGATGATGGATCCAAAAGTAATAAAAGTAATGATTATAGACATATAATTAAACCCAAAAGACAAATTTATCATTTATTTAGTATATTAAAACAAAACCATTAAATTTTATTACCAATAATAAAAATTGGTATCTATTAAAAATCTATTACTATTTCCTCTAGGTGGAAATTGAGATTAAATTCTCTTAATATTCTCATGATTTTGGTGGAATTAATTGGGAAATATAATTTAATGGAAATTCAAATTATAAAACCCAAATATTAATGAAAATTAATCCTCATACATGATGAAAATTTCATAGAATAAAAGAGGATTTTTCTTTAATGGGTTAACTAAATGCAACATGGGAAAAAGAGATGGACTTTAAGCCCATTAATGTCAAAGACATATATTGATGAAATACAATGATGTGGATGAAATGAATGGTCAACCTAATGGATCACCAACACTAAAATGATTTTCATATAAAATGTATGAACCTTACACCAACTAGTTAACCATCCTAAAGAACAACGAAGATAATTGATGTCTCCAACCTTAAAATGAAATGGTTAAAGTGAAATCTGGTGCAATCAAAAATGATAAAGTGGGTTATGAGAAATAAGTGTTATAAGGTAAACACATCATCCAACCAATAACAAAAAATATCTTATTAAATTTATTTTCTACCTTATATATTATATTTAGAATGTTTTATTAGATCAATAATCCATTACAACAACAAAACTTATATTGAAGTCTCATTGAATAATCCTAGAGGTGTGATGATTGCATCCCAAGTCTATAATTATTTTTTTATGGAATGTTTTTATAATTTGATTCAAAACAATCATGTTATTCTCCATTTATAGGAATATTATCTTATTTTGGGAATGGATTTAACACCTCAACTACTACATACTACCTTTTTATAACATAAAATTTTCATTACATGAAACAAAACAGAGGATATGTTGATGTTATGTTTCATAGAAATCATGAACATAATACATGAAAACATAAAATATTATTATTATCCCCTTAAACTTCTTATTCATGGGTTCATCCTATGTTACATTTACTTCATGTCATAACTTGGGGACATACATCAAAGGAAAGTGGTGAGCATGAGGCCCAGTAAGTGAATAATAAATAGAAATAGTTTACTTATGATGGTGAGGAATATCAATAAGAACATGAGGAATAACATTATGTAATGATAAAGGATACATGAGGCATATCATAATAAAAATAACATGAATCGTAACATGGAAATGTGGCTACAAAATTTAAATGAGATATTCATAAAAATATTGCTATGGTTTCTTCGCCAATGTGTCATAAATTAAAATTACCAAGGTTATTCACCAAGGTATTTATAAAACATGTCATATCTAGAGATTAAATTATTTAAAAAATGAATTGGAGTACTATTCGGGTACAAACATCATAATTATTAATTAATTTTAGCCACATTGATCATAATAAATCATTTTATTACTCGCCTGTGGAGAATAAAGAATGATTTTCCTATCAAAATCATTGTGTTTCAAAAGTGATTTAAGACATGATCATTAAGTCATTTTTAGCCCACGAAAATGGATGTGTGTTTCATATGTGTAAATACCAAAATTAAATAAATCATTTTTACATATAGGTAAATACCCCTAGAAAATAATGATGTTTTTTTCACTAAAAGAAAAAAATATATAATTTCTTATGTAGGGATAGAAACATGAGAAGTGATTTTAGCAGCATGGTAGGTAGAAAATTACATTTTATAAAAGGGTTAAATTAGAGGGGGGAAATAGTATCTCATTGATACAACATGATTTTAAAGTAAATGTATGATCAAAAGGCTAATAAAATCGAGTGACCATAATATTTATAATACATATAAAGATAGATTCTTCAATTTAAATGAAAGGAAGGGTAATTTTGTAACCTTGAATAGATACTCCAAATTATCGAGGAATGGAGATTTTCGGGAATTATGAAATCAATAAGGTAATACATGTGAGGAAAAATACTATAACATAATGGAGTTTGGATTTTGAGTTAAAGGAAATGGAGAAATGTTATGGAATTTATAGAAAAAGTGGAGGATTATTTTAATAATTTCCAAATATATTCCTTTCAAATATAGGTTATAGAAAATGAAAAGCACATTTGATTACCCATTTTTTCCCATTTTTTGGAACTTTTGGACAAATTTTATGTTATTTTTAACCATAAGAACTGATCATCATTTTTTGTTACTTATTTTGGCATGGAAAAGTAAAGTTTCCACAAAATAATGTTTTTAAAGTCAAAGTTTCCATTTTAGAATTTTGAAAGTCACTTATAGGTTTTCGAAGTTGATTAAAATATATTAAAATACTTGGTATTAATACAATTACATATTTATTTAATTTATTTTGGTTATTTTATTATTACATAATTATGACATAATTATGATGTCTTTAAACATACTAAAAAACTCAAACTTTAATATTACTATTCACGAAAAAATAATGATTTTAGGAAATTATCATAAACTCACACTAACCTAATTTCAATTTTTTATTTAAAAAATTATGTTTATTATATCTAAATAATTCTCAAAATAGGAAACAAATTTCTTTTAAATATAAAAAAAATTATTTTCTAAAGAAACGGGTTTTAAGGCATAATCGAATTTTTGACACTTAATATTTCCTAAAAAATAATAAAATTATATTATCATTTATATTTAACTGAGTTTTTTAAAAATAATTATTAATTAAAATAAATATTATTCAAAATACCTTAGTTTATTATAAAAAAAATTATATCTTTTAGAGAAAGTACAATTTGTGTCAAAAAAATCAATTTATCAAATTTCATCTCAATTAAACATATATTCTAATAAGAAAAACTATTTTTAAAATGGAATTGATAAAATAAAAATTTTATTTATAAAATTAATTATATTTTAAGTAAATCAGTCATGGATATGTAAAACATTATAAAATCCACCTACAACTTAAGGGTAATGTGTATAATGGTGATAGATTCATGGGGTGGTTCTGCTAACATTGACTGAATAGTAATTTCCACTAACATGAACATATCTATTAGGATATTCCAATCATGGTTTACATGTGGTAGATTAGTTTAGGCTTCATCATGGGAAAACCCTAGGGATTCTGCCTCTCACCCATGTTCTAAAAAAAGGGCTTCAAATGGCATTACTCAATTAGTTATGGCCATTTCCTCTCTTTTCTGAATTAATTATCCTTTGACATTTCTACTTATAAACAATAATTATAAAAGTAGTATTATTTTTGATTGGTATAGTTCCCAATGTTCAAATTGTCTGATGTTTATATTGACCAATGGTAATATTTGATCAATGGTCTTAAAGCATTCAAATCATGATGGCCATGTTTCCCTTTATACTCTATAAAGACAACTTCATTAGTTCATTCATTATTCACTTCAATTTCTTACAAGGTAATATATTTTCATTTACTAAGTAGTTGATTAATAATATTTTGTTTTATTTCTATAATTTTTTTCATGGGGAAGATGATTCTAATAGATTGAAGAGATCTATATTTTCCTATTTTAGTGATTAAAATATTGATCATTATTAATGAGATATGATTTTTTTTTATAAATTAATATAACAGACATTTTCTAAGTAAGTAAATATAATTTGAAAAACATAGGTCAATACATTATTCCCCCTTTTAGAAATTTCATCTCAAAAATTCAACTAATATTATTCGTTTAAAAAAAAGGTACTTCTGCTTCATTGCTTCTTATGCTTCCCAAGTCACCCCTTAAAACTTATGGTTTCTCCATAACACTTTTCCAAGGTGGGTATTATTGGTGTTTAGAACCTTGTCTCTATGGTACAAGATCTCCACTAGATGATCCTCATAATAAAGTTCATATTCTGGTTGTACCACCTCTAGATTCAGTAAATGATAGGGTTCATGTATGCACTTCCTCAATAGAGATACATGGAATACATCATGAACATGAGATAGATTTAGTGTATGTTCTAGTTGATAGGCCAATACTCTGAGGTGACCAATGATTTTATAGGGGTCCATGTACCTGGGGATATATTCACTTTCTTCCCAAACCACATGACTCTCTAATGTGGTGATATTTGAAGGAAAAAATTTCTCCCACATCAAAATACAGGTCCCTTATATGATTATCGACATAGATCTTTTTCCAAATCTGAGTAGCATTAATATGTTTTTCAATTGAGTTAAATTTTTCTATCATCTCTTGTGAAAGATCATGACCAAGAAACTTTCTCTCACCAACTTCGTCGCAACATAAAGAAGTTATACATCCTTTACCATATAGTGCTTCATATAGTTTCATTTGAATACTATATTAGAAGTTATTTTTTGTATAATAAATCCAATAATGTGGGGTGTTGAGCCCATAAAAAATTAAACTCCATTTAGAATTTTCTCAACATGTCCTTGAGTATCTGAATAGTTCACTTAGATTGGTCATTGGTTTATAGGAGTTAGGTCGTACTAAAATTCAAATCACTTTTTAGAGACAGTTTAAAACATCTCCAAAATTTAGATGTGAACATTGGGTCACAATAAGAAATGATAGAATGTGTCACCCCATGTAGCCTCAAAACATCCTTTAAATATATCTTTTCATGATGGTCAATATATTTAATCTTCCTAAATAGTAATAAAATGAATAGTCATGGTGATGCGGTGAACTATAACCCAAATCATATTGTTTCTGTTGGATTTTCTTGGAAGACCAATAAAAATGTACATAATTATATTGCACCACTTACATGTTGGTATGGGTAGTCGGTGCAATACCCCTATAAGAATTTTTTGATACACCTTCACTTGTTTAAACACCAAGCACCTTGCATTATAGTCAGCAATCTCCCTTATCATATTATCCCACCAATAATGATCATAATAGTCCCTATATATTTTAGTGATTCTATGATATATAGAGAATGAAAATATAAAGACCCAGAAAATCCCATGCAATTTTTTTTAAAATTATATGGAATTGTTCCGAGTCCACAGTTTCTGACGGCGCGTGATTCCGAGGCCCGGTGTGCTCAGAATGTTCTTCGGAAGTTTATGAGTGCGTTCAGTGTGTTTTTGAGCGGGTTTTGGTAACTTCTGAACTGGTGCTCGAAATCGAATTCTGAGGGCACCGTTGAACTCATAGCACCGATGATTTCTTAGTGAGACCTTCACATTAGTTGTGTTTGGGCTAGAGCATTGGTTGAGTTTTTACCTACGCGGTTGGTTTTTTTAAAAAAGAAGAATAAAAATAAAAAAGAATATATGACAAGTATTTTATTTTTATTCAAATTTATTTGAATTAATTTGGGGTCTGAAACCCCACATTAATTAAAGTAACTCCTCCCTTAATTATTTATGGGAGGATTCTTCTTAGTGGGAGAGGAGGATCTGCTGGAGAAATATCTCCTTCCTTCTCCTTTCTCAACCACCTTCCACCTTTTTCTTCCACCTTGCTGGAGAACTAAGAGGCACCACCTTTGGAGGGAAGAACTTCCACTACCGATGACGTACGATCTTCTTCTGCATCAAAGGAGGAGAAGTCTCCTGGGTAGAACACCGCCAATGACGACCTCATCTTCCATCGTCAACAAACGATAAAAAAGGTAGGGTTCATTTTGATTGATTTCAAACTTTGTTCTTCACTGTTATTAAACTTCGATAATAGTCGTTTGTTATCAACCTAACACGGAGGAAGTGGGCTGAACAAAAACGGCCAGACAACCCTCCGTTGGTTCTCGTTCATTGATGGTTGGGGTGGCGCAAGAGCGCCGCCGGAGGAACGGGCCGCGATGGTGCACGTGGAGACCAGCAACAAGCCAGCTGTGGAAGAATCCGGTGATGCCAGGGCCGCAAGGGCGCTGGAGGGGCGTGGTGTCGTCACACCGCGTAGAGAATTGTGTCGCGGCAGAGTCAGAGGGGCACGGTGTCATCGCACCGCGCCGGAGGAAGGAGCCACGGCAGTCAGACGAGCTAGATATGACGCTCAGACAGGCTAGGCATGGCGCTGTCACGCCGCGTGGAAGAATAACCATGGCGGACGGAGGAGGGAGGGTGGCTAAGCTGGCCGCGGGCTAGCACGCAATAAGAGGGACCCAAAGTGTCCCGTAGTTATCGAGCTCGCGCCACATGTCGGCCGTTGCTAAAGACGGGGGGTGTAACCCTCCCCCCCCCCCCCCCCCCCGCCGTTTATTTCTAGGGCGGGCCCCGCAGGGTACTGCCCCTAGCTGGAACCCCCACTGGCTAAGTGGGATAGGTGGGCAGAGCCTCCCCCACCCCCTACCCCGCGGGCTGGGCTTCAGGCTGTGCCACCACACCTCCTAGGGTCGGGCCACCGGCGAGGGCCGGGCCATCTCGCTGGGCCGGACCACCGCTGTTGGGTCGGGCCAGTTTCAGCGGTCCAGTTCAGACCTAGAGGATCGGGTCGGACCCCGGTCAAGATCTGGACCTGGGTCGGGTCGGTCCAGACCGTTTCGGGTCGGGTCGGTCCGACTGGATCGGACCGGACCTAGACCTAGTTCTGACCCATTTTACCTTTTTGCCCATATCTTGGGCTATGGGTGTCTGATTGATGAACTTTTTATGTTGACATGAAGCTTGGAATGAGACGGTTCTTTTGGAATACCCCACTCGAGGTTTGGAAGTAGTTAGGATAAGGCCGAGTTGGATGGATCCTAAATCCAACTGGGCCCTCGGAGCGAAAACGCCAATAACTCACAGACCGGGCGTCCGATTGACGCGTCGTCAGTCGCGGTAGGTTCCTTATGATGAGACAGAACTATGAGATACATCAACTTGAGACTTCATTGTAATTGATGTATCGACACTTGTCTTGAGGATCGGATCCTCCTGGAATCGAGTGTGTTGTGTGCGGGAATGCTATGGCTAGCTACGACTGAGATGATAAGATCCTACGTGGACCTAATACTGTACCAGGATCCTTCATGGGTTCGACATCGATTACACCGGACTAGGATCTTCTGTGGGTTCGACAGCAACGATACCGTACTGGGATCCTCCGTGGGTTCGACAATGATTACTTTTGTACTGGGATCCTCCATGTGTTCGACAGCACTGATACTATTCCAGGATCCTACATCGGTTCGACAGAGGAGATGATTCAGTGGCTACATATAATCATCTCTACCACTCTACATGAGTTAAATACCTTTGTGAGCTGAGTCTTGACTTTAAGTTTTTATCATCGATATGGTTGACTTTACTTCCTTTGTGGAATGAGTTGTACTGGGTCTCGAGTGTTGGAGTCAGACTGTGATTGGTAACTTAGGTATATGTATGGGCATATACCTAAGTAGGGATGGTTTATACTTCATGATTCTATCTTACTACTATGGTTTATCATTAGTGGATTCTGGGAGACCATTTTGGGTCTCGGGGTCCCTTACTAAGTATCGTTATACTCACCCCTGCACGAGCTTCGCCCACACCTTGTTGTGTTTTGTGCAGACAACGGCCAGCAGTGATCAAGGCTGAGGGAGCTGGACATGAGGCTGCTCAGAGCTGGACTAGATGCGATGTACCTTAGGGAAGTGTTGTTCGAGATCTGTACCAACCCTTCAGGTAGGATTTTCCCAGAGGAAGATCCAGGAGCCTCTTATCTTTTTACTTGTACTCGTACATGTTGTTAGTAGGGTTTTTATACTGGCCCACTTACTTTCAGTACACTTTATTTCTATATTAGTACTAGTTCCTTTAACTGCTTTTGTTCAGACTATGTGTGTTATAGGATTAAAGGAAATTCCTTCCCTTTTTATCAGGGATTTGCCTTTGGTGTTAGTCTTCAGCCCCTGGCCTATGGAAGGTGGGCGTGGGGAAGTCACAGCACGGGCCACATGGACGGGTCGTGACAAATTGGTATTAGAGGAGTCGATTCTACTATAGAACTTGTACTCTGATTCTTTTAATGGAAATAGTGTTAAGTGTTTTAGGTGTGGTTATCAGTTTAGGGAAACCGATGTTGGTGTAGTGGTCGACGTATCCATACACTAGGACTCTGATTTCTAATGTTCAACTCAGTGCATGAAAACACTGATTGCATGTGTGTTTCCTTTAAAAAGTTTTCTTAGTGATTAATTTGTGTTAGCTCACCAGGTATATTTTTTTGACCGTGGAGCACCTGTTTCTTTTTAGGATGGCCCCATGTAGGTATCTAGCCAGTGTTCTGGGATGTGTATGAGATCTTAGCCTACAGGGCGACGAGGCCTCAGTGTAGGGCCCCATCACAGCAGAGGAACCAAAGGTACCACTACCCGATGGTGAACCAATACCACCATCTCCAGTAGCAGAGATTGCACACCATCTGAGTGCATTTCAAGAGTCCCAGTGCCAGAGGACACCTAGGTTCATGGGATAGAAGGACCCACAGGCAGTTGAGGATTGGCTGGAGGCTGTAGTGAGAGTTTTTAGATTGGTAGGGACACCAGCCGACCTTATGGTGATCATTTCAGTGAATCTCCTATATGCAACAGCAGTCAGATGGTGGAGCCTGATGCTCTAGGAGCAAGATGAGGCATCACTTCTTTGGTCAGGCTTCGAGAGCCTCTTCCAGTCAGAGTTTGTTCTATCCACCCTTTGTGTGGTGTGAATTTAGGAGTTGCTTCATCTACAGCAGGGCAGCATGACGGTGGCATAATAGTCAGTGAGGTTCACCTCCCTATCACGCTACTCCAGAGATATGATGTGGGACCCATTCTTTAGGTCTCGTACCATCGAGCAGGGAATCATGCGTGAGATTAGGGCTTCAATGATCTCCCTCAGCATCCCGATGTAGGCGGGGGTGCTGGAGTGAGCCCTTCATGTAGAGTTTTTTCTTGTTGAGAAGTCACCAGCAGCGAGACCCACCACTGGGTGACATGTAGTAGAGTCTTCTACAGCCGGTAGTAGACAGATGTCGCAGAGATCCAAGTGGACCAGGCCATAAGGTGGGCGACCCCAGGATACAGGTTCAGTTGTGTGGGGGCACACGAGACAGATCCATCCATACAAGGAGAAGGAATTGATATGCATGCGGTGGGCAAGGTCACATGGCTTGTGACTGCCTGACCCTCCATTCAGATGAGTAGCAGACAGTAGAGGGACCTCCCAAGTAGAGGCAGAGGTTTGACCATGGTGGTCCTCCAGGAGCAGGTGGATGTGGCAGAGGAGCTGGGCGAGCATTAGGTGGTGGAAGAGGTTTCGATGTCCTACCACCACCACCACCAAGAGGTCCACCCTGACCACAGGGAGCTGGCAGACAGGGGCGGGCTCATCTCTAGGCAGTTGAGGCCTATGAACACAGCACACTTGAGATGATTCGAGGTACTATATGTGTCTACTCCACCCTTGCTGTAGTAATTATAGACACAGGTGTGAGTCATTATTTTCTTTTCGCTTCCCTCGTGTGGAGCTCAGATATTCTGGTTGAGCCGTTGGCTCGACCCTTACAACTATAGACTCATATGGGAGAGGATTAGATGATTAAAATCTGGTGTCGGCAGTGTGATCTCACTCTAGGAGGCGAGATCTTCAGTTAGGATCTTCTAGTAGTGGCGTCAAGGTATAACGACTTCATCTTGGGTATGGACTGGTTATCAACAGTTCATGCTCATATTGACTGCATCAGGTGGAATGTGTGGTGTGTCCATGAGGATGAGATGACGTTTAACTTCATTGGAATGAAGGGATCCTTTGCAGCACAGGATGGACTTACCCAGAGGAGGGGGCAGCCGATCACACACCATTTGGATAGCATCATTCTTAGAGTGGTTGATGTGCTGAGTCTGAGTTTTCCTATTACAATGGATCAGTACGCGGATATCTTCCCTGATGACGTTCCAAGACTACCTCCTCACATATAGGTAGACTTTTACATTGAATTGTACCCCGGGATGACACTGATATCTACACCAGCACATCGGATGGCTCGTGCGGAGCTTCGTGAGTTGTGGGTATAGCTGGAGGACTTGCAGGGGAAGGGATTCATCTGACCCGGTGTTTCACCCTGGGCATCAGCGATTTTGTTCTCCAAGAAGGTGAATGGGAGCTTGTGACTGTGTGTTGATTATCGTCACCTAAACCAGGTGACCATGAAGAACAAGTACCCACTCTCGAGGATTGAATACCGCTTTGATCAGCTGAAGGGAGCGCATTGGTTCTTGAGGATAGATCTTTGATCAGGCTATCACCAACTCAGAGTACCGGATAAGGATGTGCAGAAGATGGCCTTCAGATATCGGTATGGAGACTATGAGTTCTTTTTTATGTCATTTGGCATAACCAACACACCAGGTATGTCCATGGGACTCATGAACAGGATATTCCAGCCATACCTTGATCACTTTGTGGCAGTCTTCATCGATGACATTTTGTTCTACTCAACTACTGAGGAGGAGCATGCCTACCATTTGTGGGTAGTAATGGACGCACTTCGAGAGAACCAACTTTATGGTAAGTTATCAATGTGCCAGTTCTAGATATAAGAGGTACACTTTCTAGGACATGTCATCTCAGAGGATGGAGTTGCAGTCGATCCATCGAAGATCAAAGAAGTACTTACTTGGGATCCACCCATGAGTGTGGCGGAGGTATGGAGTTTTCTGGGTCTGGCTAGGTACTATCGGAGATTTGTGCCAAACTTCTCCAGAGTTGCAGCACCACATTCATCATTTAGGAAGAAGGGGAAACCCTTCATGTGGTCAGATAGATTCCAACGAAGTTTCCAGGATCTTAGTTAGAGGTTGACTAGTGAAACCATCTTGAGGATACTGAAGGAGGTAGTTGGGTTTGTAGTCTATTGTGATGCATCAGGGACCGGGCTCGGATGCGTCCTGATGCAGGAGCAAGTAGTGATAGCTTATGGTTCTCATCAACTGAGACAACATGAGAAGAACTACACCACTCATGACCTGGAGTAAGTAGTAGTGGTCTTCGCCTTGAATATGTGGTGACACTATCTGATGGGTGAGCATTTTACAATCTACTCTGACCACCAGATTCTCAGGTACATCTTCTCGTAGAAGGACCTGAACCTGGGATAGCGGTGTTGGCTTGAGTTCCACCAAGACTATAACTTCAAGATAGTCTATACTCCTAGGAAGGGGAACATTGTAGTATATGCTCTCAGTATGAGATCAGGCATTCAGCTACTAGGAGAGGCGACGGAGCAGCTAGCCGTGTTGCAGATATCCTTTTTGGATTGAGATGGTGCAGCATTTCTACAGTCTCCTACAGTCATACCTCCACTTTTTCAGAGATTCAGGGAGGTGCAGCATGGGGCTGTTGACTGTGAGGCTCAACGTGCATAGATATCCACAGGATAGGCACCTGATGGATTTTTTTTAGGTGGGGAGCATTTCATTCTCTTCAGGGGACATACCATGGTACCAATGTCGCTTCTGGATGATGTGTTGAGAAAGTTTCAAATGTCACCTCTAGAAGTACATCTAGGTGTGGAAAAGATGTATTAGGACCTCTGATGACAACACTGGTGTCTAGGTATGAAGAAGGTAGTAGCAGAGTGTTCCCACGATGCCTCACTTGTCAGCAAGTGACGGTGGAGCACCAGGTTACAATAGGTTTAGTTCATCCCTTAGAGGTCCCAGAGTGGAAGTGGGATGGGATATCCATTGATTTTGTGATGGTACTTCCACGTACATCGAGATTTCACGAATCTATCTAGGTGATTGTAGACCGACTCACCAAGTCAGCCCACTTCCTACTGATCAGAGAGATGTGTTTAGTAGAGATCTTGGGATTCCTCTACGTACAGAAGATTGTATGGCTTCATGGTGTTCCATTGATGATCGTATCCAATTGAGATGCTCGTTTCACTTCCCTGCTATGGAAGGGGTTGAAAGAGGCTTTCAAGACGCAGCTTCCCTTGAGCACTGCCTTCCATCCTCAAATGGATGTCCAGACTGAGAGAACCATTCAGACTCTCAAGGACATGTCCCATGCATGCGTCCTCAACTTCGGTCGTAGTTGGGAGGATCACTTACCCTTGGTAGCGTTTGCGTACAACAACATCTACCACTCCACCATCAGGATGGAACCTTTTGAGGCACTGTATGACTGACCTTTTAGATCACCTTTGTGCTAGACTTCCCCAGAGGAGTTAGCACTAATGGGACCAGAGATGGTGCAATCTACGACAGAGAAAGTGCAGGTCATCCAGGAGCAGATGAAGACTGCACAGAGCAAGTTGAAGTCCTTTACTGATAGTAGACGGAGACCTCTAGAGTTCGAGGATGGTAACCATGTCTTCCTATAGTTCTTACCTCGATGAGGTTTACAGAGATTTGGTTGGGGTGGAAAGTTGTCTCTGAGGTTCATCGGACCCTTCCAGGTCCTCAGAAGAGTATGCGAGGCCGCTTACCTCCTAGAACTTCCACCTCAGTTGCACTAGGTGCACGAAGTTTTCCACGTTTCATAGCTGAGGAGATATGTTCATGACCTAACTAACATCATATACTGGGGAGATCTCGAAATCGATGACCGGGAGACTTTCTCTGAGGTTCCAATGGAGATCGACGATCGACAAGAGAGAGTCCTTCGCGGGCGGTTGATACCTCTTGTGCGTGTACAGTGGCAGCACGGGAACCTCTAGGAGAGAACATGGGAGCGGGAGGCTCAGATCTGTGCTCGGTACCCCCATTTGTTTCCCTAGTTTTGAGTTTTGGATTTTGGGGACGCAAAGCCCTGAGGTGGGGAGAATGTAAAGACCCAATAAATCCAATGTAATTTTTTTAAAATTATATAAAATTTTTTCAAGTCCGTAGTTTCTGACGGTGTGTGATTCCAAGGCCCAGTGTGCTTGGAATATTTTTCTGAAGTTTCTAAGTGTGTTCATTGTGTTTTTGAGTGGGTTTTGGTAACTTTTGAACTAGTGCTCAGCATCGAATTCTATGTGCACTTTTGAACCCATAGCGCTGATGATTTCTTAGTGAGGCCTTTACCTTAGCTGCGTTCGGGCTAGAGCGTTGGTTGAGTTTTCACCTGCACGGTTGGTTTTTTAAAAAAAATAAGTAAAATAAAAATAAAATACATGCGATTTATTTTATTTTTATTAAAATTTATTTGTATTAATGAGGGATCTGAAACCCCACATTAATTCAAGTAACTCCACCCTTAATTAATTACGGGAGGATCCTTCTTAGTGGGAGAGGAGGATCCACAAGAGAAAGATCTTCTTCCTTCTCTTTTCTCCACAAAATTCCACCTTATTATTCCACCTTACTAGAGAAGTGAAAGGCACCACCTTTGGAGGGGAGAACTTCCACCGCCGATGACATACGATCTTCTTCCGTATCAAAGGAGGAGAAGCTTCCCGGGTAGAACGCCGCCAACGACAACACCATCTTCCATCGTCGACAAAAGACAAACGATTTAGGGGTAATTTTGATTGATTTCGATCTTTGTTCTTCATTGTTCTTGAGCTTCAATAATAGCCATTTTCTTTCACCCTAACACGGAGGGCATGGGCTGAACAAACATGGTCTGACAACCCTTTGCTAGTTCTTGTTCATTGATGGAGGTGGCGGCACAACAGCGTCGCCGGATGAATGGGTCGCGACCGACTGGCCACAGCGGTACACATGGTGACTGGAAACGAGCCGACCACGGAAGAAGCAGGCGGCGCCAGGGCCACCGGGCCGCCAGAGAGGAGTGGCGTCATCGCGCCGCACGGAGAATCGGGCCGCGGTCAGGCGGTGCCAGAGGGGTGTGGTGTCGTCGCACCACGCTGGAGGAAGGAGTTGCGGCCACGCAGGCCACGGTGGTGTAACGTGATAGGCGCAGCGCCGTCGCGCTGGAGAAGAACCGTGGCCATGGGCCGAGGTGGACGGAGGAGGGCAGTCAGCTGAGCCGGCCGCTGGTGGGCGTGCTACAGGTGGGACCCAAAGGGTCCTGCGGTTACCGGGTTGGCACCACGCGCCGACTGTTTCTGAATACAGGGGGTCTAACCCCCCCCCCCCCCCCCCGTTGATGGCTATGGAGGGGCTCGTAGGGCGCTGTCCCTAGCTGGCACCTCCACCCGCCAAGCGGGTTGGCTGGGCCGGGCCTCCACTCCCCCCCCCCCCCCGGGGCTGGGCCACTGCTCCCCCTCGAGCCATGCCACGTGGGTCGGGCCACCTTTTGGGCTGGGCCACTACGCTGGGTCGGGTCACCGTACTAGACCGGGCCGTCGCACTGGGTCAGGATGTTGCCGCTAGGTCGGGCCTGTTCCGTCAGGCCAGGCCGGGTCGGACCCGTGGACCGGGTCAGAAACCGGTCCAGATCTGGACCTGGGTCAGGTGACCCGAATCGGGTCGGCCCAGACCGGGTCGGGTCGGGTTGGTCCGGGTGGGCCGGACCCAATTCTGACACATTTCACCTTTTTTTCCCATATCTTGGGCTAAGGGTGTCTGCTTGACAAACCATCTATGCCAACGAGAGTCTTAGAATGAGACGGTTCTTTTGGCCTACCCCACTTGAGGTTTGGATAGAGTTTTGGTACGGCTGGGTTGGATTGAACCTAAATCCAACCAGGCCCTCGGAGAGGAAACGCTAATAACTCACAGACTGGCCATCCGATTGACGCGCCGTTTATCACGTTGGGTTCCTTATGATGATACAAAACTACGGGATACATCAAATCAAGACATCATGGTAATTGATGTACCAACACTTGGCTTGAGGATCTGACCCTACTAGAATCGAGCGTGTTGTGTGCGGGAACCCTATGGCTGCCTGCGACTGAGATGATTAGATCTTATGTGGACCTACTACTGTACCAGGATCCTCCGTGGGTTCGACAGCGATGATACTGGACTAGGATCTTCCATGGGTTCAACAACAATGATACTGTACCAGGATCCTCCGTGGGTTCAACAACGATGACTTCTGTATCGGGATCCTCCGTGGGTTCGACAGTGCCGATACTTTTCCAGGATCCTATGTTGGTTCGATAGGGGAGATGATTCGGCGGCTATATATAATCATCTCTACCCATTTACTTTAGTTAAATACCTGTATGAGCTAAGTCTTGACATTATTTTATTATCATCATGATGATTGACCTTACTTCTTTTGTGGAATGGGTTGGGCTTGGGCTCGAGTGTTGGAGTCGGACTGTGTTAGGTAACTTAGGTATATGTATGGTCATATACCTAAGTAGGGATGGTTAATACTTTTTCATTGTATCTTACTACTATGGTTTATCCTTAATGGATTATGGGAGACCTTTGGGGGTCTCGGGGTCCCTTACTGAGTATCGTTATACTCACACCTGCACGGGCTTCACCCGCACCTTGTTGTGTTCTGTGCAGACAATAGTCAACAGTGATCGAGGCTGAGGGAGCCGGATGGGAGGCTACTCAGAGTTGGACTAGACGTGACATACCTCAGGGATGTGTTGTTCGAGATCTGTACCTAACCTTCAGGTAGGATTTTATCAGAGGACGATGCAGGAGCTGCTTATCTTTTTACTTGTACTTGTACTTGTTGTTCAGTTGGGTTTGTATACTGGCCCACTTATTTTCTGCACACTTTTTTTTATATATTAGTACTTGTTGCTTTTACTGTTTGTGTTTAGACTATGTGTGTTACAGGTTTAAAGTCAATGCCTTCCCTTTTTATCAGGGATTCTCCTTTGGTGTTAGTCGCCAGCCCCTGGCCTATGGAAGGCGGTCTTGGGGTAGTCATGGCACGGGCCCCGAGGATGGGTCGTGACAGCAAAGATGTGATACCCATTCATCCTTTCATTCATTATCTCTATAATAGACGGGAAACATAGACTTTAATGAAATTTTAGTACACCTTTTTGATCAATGTTGATCTTAAGAAACTTCCAATTCATCACATCATCTTTATTTTGTTGTATCAAAGGATCATATCTTTGATCTTCCTGGATATTCTCTTGTAATGAAGGTTGAAAATTTATATGGGATAAGATTTATGATGTCCCTTATCTCATTATTACCGATTCCAAACTTACTTGTTTGTTGATCAATAGATCTCCTTGAGTCATCTTCATTTTTAGTGCAATAGTGTTTTTCCTACATAATACATTAGTGACATTGTTTGCTTTTTTGAGGTAATAATGAATTGAACATTCGTAGTCTCTAAGAATATCCAACCATCTCATCTATCTCTTGTTAAATTCCATTTTCATAAATATATATGTCAAACTTTTGTGTTCTATTTATATATCACATTTATTCCCATAACAATAGTTCAAATGTATCTTCATAGAAAACATAACTGAAACTAACTCCAGGTCATGCGTGGGATAAATCTCCTCCAGAGGATTTAACTGTCTGGACGCATAAGCAATCAACTTTTCATTTTTCAGGAGGATTCACCCTATCCCTTTCATAGATTCATTGCTAAAAATAAAAAATCATTCTCTAATATAGGGTAGAGTAGACATAGGTGAGGTAAACAATATCTTATTTATATCTTAGAAACATTTATTACACTCCTTTATCCATATGAAATTTTCTTCTTTTTAAGTTATGTTGGTTAGTGTATTAGAAAGTCATGGTTTTTTTTTTCAAACATCCTATAATATCCTTTTAAACCAAGGAAACTATGAATCTTCATTACTATTGTAGGATGAGGCCACTCCTCCAGAAACATTATCTTAGAAGGGTTAACTGAGATTCTTTCATTTTTTACAATGTTCCCCAAGAATGCAACTCATTGTATCCAAAATTCATTATTAATGAATTTTCAAAATAGATTATCCTTCCTTACAGTTTTCAATATAACCATCAAATTATCCTCATGTTCCTCATGAATTTTGGAATATATTATAATTTCATCAATAAAAATATCCAAAATATTTATCAAGGTAGACCTTATAAACTCTATTCATTAAATCCATACATATTGTAGGAGAATTAGTCTTGATGAAGGGAATATAAAAATCCAAATGATCATATATTGATCGATAGAAATCCTTTGAAATCTCTTCTTTCATCACCACCAATTGATGATAACCATACTGAAGATCGTTCATATAGAATAATTGATCCCATTAAAGTTGGTCAAATAAATCATCAATCCATTTGGAGGGTACTTGGTCTTCATTGTGATCCTTTTATGTTTCCTATAATCAACTTATTGATTATTTGATCCATTGTTATTATTCAAAAATAGGATAGGTTCTCCCAAAGGATATAGACATGGTTGGATAAACCCATCCTCCAAAATATTGTGAAGTTGTTTCTTTAATTCCTATAGCTCTAAATTTTCCATTCTATATGGGTACTTTGAAATATTTTTGGATCCAAGTATGAGTTCAACGGAGAAATATCCCTCACTTTCTGGGGTATTTCCATATAAATCCTCAAGAAATATGTCAATTTATTCTTGAATAATGGTGTCATTTTCTATTCTTATATAGTAATTTGCTTATTTCTCTTCACTAATCATCTCTATGAAGAATGTTAAGGGAGGTTCTTCTAGACAGATATATATTTGGGGTATCTCCCCTTTTAAAATAATTATTGATTTCCCATTCAAGAATACTGATATTTCGTTTATTATATAGTTGATATTAGAATTATACATTGAGATCCATTCCATCCCTATTATTGTGTCAAATTAAATCATGGGAATGAATATTTGATTTGTTATTCAATTGTGCTCACCAAAGGAAATAATAGATTTTTTATAAACTATTGATTCTTGGATAATCCCTCCACAAGTCTTGAATGGTAACTCTACATCAAGACACTTGGAGATAGATTCTATATTCTTTTCAAACTTGGTGGAAATATAGGAATGAGTATAACCAGAATCAAACAATGTGCTCTCTATTTTTGAGAGAAAAACGATTATACCTGCCAACACATCATTTAGAGCCTCTACTTAGACATTCATGATATAAAATGCCCGACCTTACTCCCTTGGGCTATGTTGAAGTTGATGGTTATATCCCTCTATGATATATTGATTTTTACAGTGATTGGAAAAGTGATAAAGATGTCCACAATAGAAGAATTGAACTTTAGGCTCAGTCTAAACCATGTTTCCTTTGTTGTTATTATTGATAAATTGAGGTTTCACCTCACCATGACAGTTCTAATCTATATGGAAATATCTTCCACACTTTTAGCATTTTCCACTCCCAATAAAGTAGTTCCCCAAATTTTTCATCCCAAATTTTTTTCTTGTGGTAAATTTAAGTTTCATTCTTCATCTTCCTTGGTCGAATTTTCTCCCTTATATTATATCCAAATATTTATTCATTTTATTTGATTTATGTGGACACTATATCTCCCCAAAGTCCAATTTATCCTTCATAGCACTCCACACTATCTCATCATATCATTCATAGTCTCAATTTTCAATATCCCTCAATATATGGGTATCAGTCCACAAAAAATTATTAAAACCATTTTCATAAGATCCATAATAAATCTAGAGTTGCAATAAGAAAATATTATAATGAACATCGCATCGAATTCCACCAATTTATTTTCATTCTTCTTCAGTTACTTCTCTATTTTACTTCGCATCGAATAGGGTAAATATTTATTTGAAAAATATTCCCCTAAAATATTCCCCTCCATAGAACCAATCTCCCTTATCATGTTAATGTTTTTAATCAATGTCCACCACTAATCCTGTACAATCCCATGTTTTTAGACAAGGAATAATTCAAAGGTATAATTCTAATGGAATTTAAATTTTGGATTTTGGTGGATGGGTCGTTCATTAACTGAGCTTCGAAACATAATCACAAGAGTATGAACACTCAAAAGTTTTTTTAGGCATGGTTAAATCCAAAAGGGCTTCCTTGAGTATTCTATCTTATTTTGGATGCATCGGGATCTTTGAAATGAGAATTAGGAAGTACTGGTTGTGTCCTATGGTTTATCTAAAACTGTGCATCCCATACAAGGAAACCATGTGGCTATTTCAATAGATATTCATGTCTCACATGGTTTGATATATCTATGTAATTGGTGTTGCATGACCATGTTCCTTGCTACAGGTTTTTGGTAGTGGGTTGACACATGGTTTTCACACGGTAAGGAAGTGTTATTGTTCATGGTTAGCACACGATTTGGAAAACCATGTGGCCAGACCCTACACCCCTATCTATTTTGGTGAAATTAAAATTTCACAATTAATTAAACTAAAACATAAACCTTATCATTCACTTTATTTTCTTTTATTACTCCATCCACATGAGGCTTTTCCTCCCCTCTCGTGGAGCTCCTCCTTCCCCATTATAGGCATCGATATTTCTCCCATGTCCAGAGTTATATTTTATCCCCTTTGGTATATATGAATTTCTCTTGGTAAGATCTGTTTTCTTATTGATTCTTTTTATATTTATATCTCTCTACAAGAAGTTTTCATGGTGAATTACAATTGTCCCTGTTTTATGAGAGTTAATCTATTTCTTTTGTTTTTATAGAAATAAAACAATTCAAGCCTTGATTTTGGATGTGTGAGTCATCCATGTTATATGGTGGGTGATTTATATATTTCTCCATAAGGTCTCGTTGATTTATAAAGTGCGCATTTGTTCCACATGTCCGTATTTTTGTGCAATGCCTCCAAAATGTTATATTTAAATTATAGAGTCTAATACTTTCCCTATAATATCCATGGAATGTTAAATTAGTATAGTTGATGGTATTTTTTTAAAATTTTAATTCTCCCACATTGTTTACCCCTTAAATATCCTTAATTAATCTATCTTTTCCTAATAAAAATCCATCAATGATGTGTGTTGTCTTCAAAACTGTAACTTTCTATTTATTTAGAATTATTTGGAATGAAGAAATACCCTATTTTTTCACCTAGTGATTGAACATACTCTTTAGGAGTTGAAAATATCTTTATTAAAGAAATTGGATGAATTTTATAGAATGATAATTATCTTAGTCTTTGACAATAAATTCATTTCTGGTGTTTCTACCAAGGGAAGTACACCTAGCCCTATGGAAATTATCAAATTCCTATAACTATGTGGTAATGGAAATGATCACTTAATTGAATATATGTATTGCATTTTAACATGACCCTCTTCTAGTGAATGGATGATTATTTTCAAATATTTAAGAACTCGGCCACCTGTTTTGTATAATTGGACTATTTATGGGTTTGGTCCTCCTTGATAGTAGTTTAATGCTCAAATGTTTAAGAGTTGGTATGCCTCAAGTGACACTCTAATTTCTTTTTATGGAAGATAAAGGATGGGATGATGGTTTTTTGAGGACTCGTACAATAGGATCTAGTGATGATTTTTCATGGATAGGATAACAGTGAGTGTTACTTACCTCCATATGAGAGATCCCAGTTCCTAGGGGAGAAACCATGGATAGGCTCTGTGGAAATATGGTTACCCCATGCCATCAGTGAGACTTGGGCTGCATTTGTAATATTCCTGGGATGGGCGTGGAGGGGACATTCTTACTTTATAATGAGAGTGATACTTGGAATACCAATTACAGATCCCATGGATGGACTCATTCTGCTATGGATATTGTTAGTCTCCTGGGGTGATTCTTGGGATACTTTTTGAGGATCTCCATGGAAGGTCCTAGGATTATGTTTAACTAAATCCAGGATATACCCATAACAAAACCAAATAATTACTTCAATATATATGTCAAGTTTACATGGATGTTACCCAGGGATGAGTCTGACAGGCTAAATAACATTTCTTGGCTTGGTCCATTATTGTTGCTTGTTACCTTATTCACCTATCATTATGTCACCTAACATTTGTACAACATCACTTGATTAGATACATTCTAGATTAATCTTAAGAAATTATGTTCAAAAAAGTACATGTTAGAAGCCTTATCCATCATTATCATTATTCTTTTATTTATTGATATTTCTTTATAACTTACCTTTCATACATGCACATTGTTATACATTATCTACATGGTTTTAGACACTATTGGTGGTGGCATATTGATTATATCTCATGCCCTAACTTGGCCATCATTTTAGTGGGGTACCTGACCAGATTTCATGTTCGTAGTTCGATGGTAGATTTCTTGCATTGTGCATTGTAAATTGGAGCTTATGGGAATATGCGTGAGTTCATACTAAGGATGATCATGGATTTATCCCTCCTGGAACTTTTTATATATTTTATTTATTTTATTTTAATGTACTATGCTAATTTCTATGTGTTTTCTGTTTATAATTTGTAGAACCTCGTGGACATGCATTCATTAAAGTATATTTAGAATTGGACACTTTATTTAGTTAATATATTTATATTAGATGCTTTTTTCTTTTCTTTATTACGACCTAGGATGTTTTATTTTATTTATTTTATGATATATTATAGTGCTACTTTTATCATTAGGGTATATTATCTCTATTGTATCATCATTAAACACTCACTACTATTCAGTAGCCTCTGGAATATAGGGAGGTGCACTTGAGGTCAAGTGGCGACCAGTCCAACTATCGGTTCGGTAGTCAGTCGTGTCTGGATGTTACAAAGTGTTATCAGAGCCAGGTTTTCCTTTGCCTTGTTGTTTTTGGCTGGTAGAAAGGATATTAAGAATGTTTCTACTCTTGGAAAATAATCATTCATCATAGTGATCAAACCATGTATGAGGAAATGTATAAGTGGTCATGTATGTGATTGATGTTCATGTTGTCGCTATTATAGTTGATTATGATTTCACCTTGAGTGAATGATCAACTTTCCACTGCTTAAGAATTTATGAAATTTAGGTATTTTACCCATGGACATTTATGTAATGAAGTTATAATTAGATGCATTATTATAGGCATGTAGTTATTCACATCCCATGCATATGACTTTCCATGTAGATTTCATTTCTAGGCTACTTGAAATTATTGATTTGCCTTGCATGTTTTTGTTATCATACCTTCTATATCAATGTTTTAAAAATAAATAACTTCTTTAGTTTTAACCTTCTATGTTATTTTATAAGAATGATTCTATAATTTAAATTTTGACTCATTGGTTATGTGACATGATTGAGTATTCCATGCTTATATAATATATTTCCATGATTATTTTACATGATTATGCTTATTTGGTATGAATAGTGATTAGTTTAGCATGGTTATTTCCTTACCATGTTTAGGTGGGTAATTAATGTTTTTTGTTTCTAATTATCATGATTCTATGCTTTTTTAATAAGGTTTCAAACATGTTGTTCGTGATTAAATGGGAGTCTATTTTAAATTTGTATGGTTAATGGGTACTTTATAAATTGGAAAATAATGACCCATATAATCAAATCATTTTTTATACATATTATATTCCAAAATATTATCATATAAATATTAAAGTGGTTAAATTCTCCTTTATCATAGACAAATCATTGTGGATATATTGGAGCCTCATGTAATTTTCTACATGTATGGGTGCTTTATAAAATTTAGAAGTGGTAATACATATAGCCAAACTATATATAATGATCCTTCTAGGTATATGGTAGGGATTTTAGTCGTTTTACCCTATTCAATTTAATTCTTATTCTCTTAAGAGTGTACCATAGTGGTTGTCATGAACAAAATCTAGTCGCCACCGAAACTGGTGCCAACCCCAGCTTGTGACAATTCCCGATGTCTAACGGCCCGACCCCAGTTACCCAGAGTCGATGCATTATTACATAATATTGGCATGATCACAAAAGATCATGTCTCGAAAGACAGATTGGTTTAGTAGCCTTGGAATAACTAGATACATTCATAAAGTTTACATTACATCATAAAGTAAAAACTACTACAACAACATCTTGTCTTCATATCCCCTCATACTATCCCTGTAGGTCATTCATTAATTATTCTTCACATCCTGGGAAAAATAAAACATTGAAAGGGGTGATCTCAGATGCTCAGTAAGGATAACAATATAGCGGAAACCTTCATAAATAAGTGTAAACATTTAAGGTAATGTATAACTAAAACAAAAGACTTTTAAACTAGAACATAAAAATAATATAGAGAGGATAAAATAAAATAATTCCATTTACTTATTCACATGGATATTCTACTAGTCGAATAATCACATGAAATATCAATAACCACTTTCATAATGATGGAATGCATAATTCCAGACTATCATAACCACATAGTCAAGGCCTCGTGCCATGAATGAAAATAAGATTTTGTCAATGCCTTATAACAAGACACTAGTTTGTCTCATGAGACCTACCGATGAATTGAGGATCTATATCAGGCTCCACCCGTCACTTATTACGTCCAGTTCATTCCTCATATGAACAGGTTTAAACATGACATAAACATTCGTATTAAAACTAGAATATGAAATGTCAATACTTTCTCCATAAACCATGAATGGTATAAAAATAACACATCCACCTTAAAACATATCACAAAACCTTCAATACAATATGGAAGTTTTGTATCATAATAAATCAATTTAAATAAGATTAAAATCCATCAAAGGATGTTGACATAGATGAAATCAAAACTATTAGAGAGAAATATCTCTTTTTTTAAAACATTTAAAAGTCACATATTTAAAAAATAAAACATTTACTTTGAAAATATTATTATAATCTTTTAAGGTATGCTTCGACGATTTTACAACGGTTGAAAATAGATGCACCCACTGTATAAGTAAAAAAAAGACATTCTTACCTTAATTTTGTCGAAAAAGTTAAAAAGGACCTTGTTTGGAAAACGACGGAAAGATTCCATTCAAATCATTTTATAAAAGTAAAACAAGGGTATAAATTAATTTAACCCATTTTCTATTAAATATTAAAAAAAAATTGGAATAAATTTTTAGGAAACATGGATGTGGATAAAAAAGAGGTCCCAGTAGATAATTACGTATAAACAACCTCAGATAATGAAGATATTGGGAAATAAACCCTTACCTTGTACTTTTCCTTTGTCGATGGTATGTTAACCTCCTATATAATAGTTAAAACAATGTTATTAAATTATACAAGAACCATATACATAATTATGATATCATATATGATCTTCTAATAAGGCTTTGTTAATAATATTTTAGTATTATCGTCGTTTTGGGTGTTAACTTACTCATTTTCTTTTATATGTTTTGTTACATAAGTCATGTTTGTTATGGATAGGTTGTATATTATTGAAATAAAGAATGATATAATGTTCTTAAAATTACTTTTAATCATCAAATGAGAATTATACTTGAATGGATACGATGGGGAATGAATCTCATCGCGTTCGTGGAGACGGTAGTCCGTACGTACGTACGAGCGACAATATCACTCTTTTGATATTAAAATAATATATAATTGGATGGTATATAATATATACAGAATCTTTATAATTTTATATTTATTATTTACATGAATTAAACATAATTATTATACCCATCCAAATAATAATATATTGAACAACAATTACACCACGATGTGGAGACGGTAAGTCGTACGTACGCACGTATGGTGACATGTCATTCAAAGGATGGATAGAATACTGAATATGGTTGTACCATATTTATAATAACATAACAGTATATAGAAGATACTGGATTTATTATTTTTAGAATGGAAATAACAATGAAAGAAGAAGTTGAAGAAGAAAGGAACTTGAAAGAGGGTGGTGAAAACATTACCTCTTCTTTGGGTTCTTCCTTTTGATTTGATCAAAAGGGCTCCATAAGATGGATTTCTGATCAAACTAAAGCCTCTAGGTTGATGTGAGTTAATTTTAGAAAGTATTTGGGCAGGGTTTGGCTGAGCCAAAAGGCTTTTAATGTGTGAATTATAGAGAAGGAGGAGTGCCCTTTTATAAGAGGGTTGAGGGGCACCGTTGGAAAATCTAGAAATGTTATTTTATAATAAATTTATATTCGGTTTCTAATGGATCTAAAGTATATTATTTAAAGGTTAAGGTGGGTATCGGTCGAAATCCTTTCAACCAATAGATCTTAGACAGGTTTGGGTCACTATATTAACCTAAATATTTATATTTAACTCTTAGTTAAATAGTTTGACATTTACCATGTCTCTTTGTGTTTTTATATTATATTGATAATAAACATACTATATACCTCTAATAGACCCCCAAGTTGTCCACTAATAATACAACTATCATTATATAAGTCCTTTTCCCGAACATTAGATTTTTAAGAATAGAATATCAATTAATAATATAATATTTGTTTTAAAAACACTTTTATTTCAATTTTGACACTATTTGGTATTTGATTTTTTGTGAAAATCATAACAGCATGATTACTTCGAACAAACATAATTAAATCAATACTAACATGTCATATTAACCTATAAAATTAGTTTAATTCCTAAAAAGTCTCAAATTACAATTATTTGTATATCTATAATATCAATTATTTTAATATTTCATTAATTAGGTAATTACCGCATCACTATTGTGTCATAAATAAATTAAAATATTTCATGTCTAAAAATTATAAATAAAATATCCTTATGTATGAAATATTTTTATATTTCTAATGAATATTTAAAATTGAATTTATCTTATGTATAACCCTATATTAAAAAATGTTTTTTAATTAAACTTTTATTTTAACTATTTTAACTCTTCTTTGAATTAAATAATAGTGAATGTCCTAATCTAATTCAAGTGGACCTAAATGATAATATTTTATTAATAAGGTTATTTTTTGTCGATATATACTTGTCCAATAGAATTATGACATGTGTTAGGGTAATATTAATATCATTTTTACCCTTAATTTCCTTATTTACTTTTAACTGTGGTAAATAAAAGTAAAAAGTTACTATTCACCAAAAATTATTTTCATCTCATTGAACCAAATTTTACTCCTTGATATTAACCGTGTCTCTTGTATTTTTGAAATTCCACTCACATAAGTGGTAAAATTATGTTTTATGTGAATTTCCAAATTCTCCTAGGAGGTGGTTAAAAGACGGTGAAAAGTTCAATAAAATTTTTATATATCTAAAATTATTCTAAACTAACTTCAATGAATTACATTGAACTTATATAGGTATTATGTATATATTTTGACCTAAATTAAATTTAAATAAAATAATTAATTATTTAAATAAAATTTTGGTTTTAAACTATAACTCAATGTTTTTTTTACTATTCATCAAAAATTGAAAGTTTTCATAAAATTACCAAAAAATCACCCTATGCTAATTTCAATATTCCGAATCCAAAAATGAAGTCCATTTTGAAAGATAAAATTTATAAAATTTTAAAAAGTGGGTATTACTATTCAGAACGGCTAGTTTGATTGGTTAAGGTGTGTGTTAGAACTCGAAGTTGTGTACAACACATACTACTGTATTATTCAAAGATAAGCATATCGTGGAAGCTTGGGGTGTTACATTCTCCCCTCCAAATAATTTTGTTCTTGAAATTTCTAGAATACTACCACATGAAAAGACTCGGGTGATTCTTCTTCATAAGTTCCTCGGGTTCCCATGTCGCCTCTTCCATTTTATGGTTTCTCCATAGAAATTTTACCAGATGAGTCTTCCAGTTTCTCAGCACTTGTTCTCTTGTATCAAGAATCCTGACGGTCTCTTCGCAATAAGATAGATCATGTAACAGTTCTAATTCCCCATAGGTGAGTACATGTGTTGGGTCAGGCATGTATTTCCTCAATAGTGATATGTGGAACACATCGTGAACTTTGGAGAGACTTGGTGGCATTGCCAAACAGTAAGCTACAACCCCAATTCGTTCTAGAATTTTTAAAGGTCCGATGTACCTGGGACTCAATTTACCTTTCTTAACGAAATGTATAACTCCCTTCCATGGATATACCTTCAAGAAAACATGATCTCCTACATGAAATTAAAAATCCTTCCTTCGGTTATTGTCATAGCTCTTCTGCCTACTTTGAGCTGATTTGATGTGGTTTTGGATTACCTTTACCTTTTCCATCGTTTCCTCCACCAGTTCTGGGCCTACAAGTTTTCTTTCACCAACATCATCCCAACAGGTTGGTGTGTGACATCTCTTTCCATATAACGCTTCATATGGTGCCATTCAAATACTTGAATGGAAGCTATTCTTATGGGAAAATTATACCAGAGGTAAATATTGATCCCACATACCTTGAAAGTCAAGTGAGAAAGATCTCAACTTGTCTTCTAAGGTTTGAATAGTTCGTTCTGATTGTTCATCTGTTTGAGGGTGGTAGGCAGTGCTCAAACGAAGTTCAGTATCCAAGGCCTTCTGAAAAATTTTCTAGATTCTTGATGTTAAAAGGGAATCATGATCAGATACAATTGATAGGGGTACTCCATGAAGTCTCACAACTTCATTAAAATATATTCTTGCTAGACGTTCGAGGGGTAAATCCTCCCTTATAGCAAGAAAATGTGCTGACTTGGTAAGATGATCAACAATGACCCATATTGCATCATTCCTTCTTGGAGTCTTTGTAGTCCCATTAAAAATTCCATCGTGATATTATCCCATTTCCACTCAGGTATGAGAAGAGGTTGTCGGACTCTTCCAGGTTGTTGCCTTCCATCTTTCACTTGTTGAAAAACCATAAATCTTGACACAAAATCAGCAATCTCCCTCTTCATGTTGTCCCACCAAAAATGTTCCTTCAAATCTCTATACATTTTGGTGCTCCCAGGGTGTATAGAGAAATTAGAGCTATTAGCATCATCTAACAATTACCTTTTCAGGTCAGGTATATCGGGAACACAAAGACTCTTTCCAAATTTTAAAATTCCATCTTCATACACAAATTAACTCAATCTCCCATCATTTACAGCTTTAATGTAGAGAAACAAAGCTTAACTTACAAGGACATTACATTACATTTGCGGAATACTTATTACATAACAAAAGCACACACACAAGGACCGTAATAGTTTAGTGTCTTTGGAAACTCGGAATACAATCTTCTAATCGTGGTGAAAGATCTTCTACACCTCCCATAAAAGATCTTATTTTTTTACCTAAAACCTTTCTTTAAATCTTGGGGAAAAGAAAACATAAAAAGGGTGAGCTCAAATGCTTAGTAAGGGTAAACAAAAGAAAAATCAATCACATCATATTTATAAGAACATAACATTTTGGAAATCTTAACCTAAAAAAGAGATCATAATATCATAACATGTGATAAATCATAGTAGTGAAATGGAATCCCAATAATAATAACATAAAACATCAAACTTTGTGGCATACACACATAAACATAGAGAATCATTTCTTATTAGTCATGACTCATTGCCAAGACTATCTTAGTGGACAAAGTCCCTTTCTGAACCGAGTTCACTCCTCGTTTCCGTCATGTTTCACTGAACCGGTATAACCTACCGTTCCAGCCATGTATATCTCATGAGATATAAAATCTTTACCCAATGCATTGGAGGGAGATATACGTCCCACCCATCTCATAATGATACCATTTTATGTGTGCCACAAAATCATAAATCATACATCATTGCATAACCCATGTAATAAAAATGGGAATCTTAAACATCATGACATCATCAAACAATTCATATAAGATAAAGGAATTCATAAAAATAATTCCATCACAACATAATCAAATCAATTTAATAATAGTGATATAAACATAACCCTATATTATCTTAGATGGAAAATAATTTTGATAAAACACTTGAACTCCATTCTTGAGGAAAATATCATTTCTACTTCAAAAACATTTTTCCTTTCTTAACATGTCATAACATTTTAAACTAAATGAAGTTGATTAAAAATAAACTTGAAAACTTGTAAAGGAAGATTCCTGGAAATAATGTTTTCAAAATCCATTCATGTCGTATAAGTTAAAAAACATTCTTCTCGTACTTTGGTCAGAAAAGTCAAAAAGTACCTCGTACGAAAAACGACAAAAGATTCATTTCATATCTTTTACTAAAAACTCAACGAAGGGTAAAATTGGATTTAAACAATTTTAGGTGGATGGAAATAATATTACATATTGATGAAACATGGATGTGGATGATAAAATACACCCCAGTAAATACCGAAGTATAAACAATCTCTGGTAAAAATGAGATTGTGATATTTCCCTTACCTTAGGTTCGATTTGCTTCGTAAGTGTCTGAACCTCCTGTATAATGATTTAAATAATGTCATTGACTTATTCCAGAATCATACTCATTGTTATGATATCATATATGGTTCACTTATGACTTTATATTACTCGTTCTTTTGTAAATTCCATGTTAAAGAGCGTTTTGGGTAAAATTGTTTCATTTGTCGTCCGTGTTTTGACTTGTAATTATTCATATGATTACTTAGATCATGATTACTTAATTACATAATATAAAACATGATTTATATATAATATATATTCAGAATATACATATATATAATAAATCAGTAAATGGAAAGAAATACACCGTTCATGGAGATGGTAGGCCGTACTTACGCATGAATACTGTTTTCGTTTCCTTATTGAGTTGAATGGAATTAATTAGATGACATACATATATATAAACATAAATCCAGTATCATTATTATGTCATATATTTCATGATTACTTATTATATATACTTTATAATCATTCATGAATGGTTAAAGTGGAGAATGAATCTCATCGCGTCGTGGAGACGGTAGTCCGTACGTACGCACGAGCGATGATATCATTCTCATGATCGTGCGATTGTATTGGAGTGTATGTATAATATTTAAGAATAAATATCACTTTAAAATAATCATATATAGTTATTATTTACACCATTATACCCATCCAAGTAAGGTGGTGGTGGAAAATAGATTTCACCACGGCGTGGAGACGGTATTCCGTACGTACGCACGTGCGGTGATTTTGTTTTCTGTAGGATGGATAGATGGTGAAATAGGGTTGTTTCATACTTATAATAACATATCATTATATGAGTGATACTTACGTTATTACTTAATAATGAAAAAATCTTAGAAGAAAAAGTGGAAGAAGAAATAAAGGTGAAAGAATCGGTAACGGAAATTACCTCTTCTTTGAAGCGCTTTTTTGAGATCTCCTCTTAGGGCACAAAAATTGGTCTTTGAGGAAGACCATAACCTCTAGCATGTTTCTAGGGAAGTGGAGAAGAGAATTTAGCAGGGGTTGGCTTATCTTGAAGGCTCAAAGTGGTGTGAGGAAGAGAGGGAGGAGGTGGCCTTTTATATGGGAGGAGAGGGGCTCCTTTGGAAAACTAAAAATATTATTTTATTATAATGTCATATTCGGTTTTAAATAGCTCCAAATTGATTTATTTCGAATCTAAGGTGTGGATGGATCTAAATAATCTCATCCAATATAATTTATAAAAGTTTAGGTTCCTATTGTAACCTTATCATTTAGATTTAACAATAAGTTAAATAATTTTACTTTTACCGTGTCTTCTTGTGTTCTTACACTATAAGGTTAATAAACTTACTATAACAAGCCAAACGAACCCCAATATGTTTATTATTAATATATATAACCTTATCTTAGTCATTTTCCTGAACATTAGATTTTTATTAATAAAATAACAATTAATAATATAATATTTGTTTTAAAAACTATTTTATGTCAATTTTGACACTATTTGGTAATTGATTTTGGTGAAAATCATAACAGAATGATTAGTTCGAAAAATGTTAATTACATCAATACTAACATGTCATATTAACCTAGAAAATTAGTTTAATTCATAAAAAGTTTCAAATTATATTTATTTTGGTATTTATAATATCAATTATTCTAATTTTTCATTATTATGGTAATTACTGCATCATCATTGTGTCATAAATAAATTAAATTATTTAATGTCCAAAATTATAAATAAAATATCATTATGTATGAAATTATATTATCTTTCTAATGAATATTTACAATCGAATTTATCTTATGTATAACCCTATATTAAAAATGTTTTAGTAAATAAACTTTGATTTTAACTCTTTTAACTCTTCTTTGATTTAAATAATAATAAATGTCCTAATCTAATCCAAGTGGGCCAAAATGGTCATATTTTATTCCTAAAGTTGTTTTTGGTCGAATTACACTTATCCAATAGAATTAGGACATGTGTTAGGGTAATAATAATATCATTTTTACCCTTAATTACCCTATTTACTTTTAACCGTGGTAAAAAACAGTAAAAAGTTACTATTCACCAAAAATTATTTTCAACTAATTGAACCAAATTTTACTTACTAACATCAACCGTGTCTTTTGGATTTTTGAAATTCCACTCACAGAAGCGGTAAAATTATGTTTTATGAAAAAATCATTTTTTTAACTACCACTTAGTGGTTTCACTATTCATCAAAAAATGAAAGTTTCCAGAAAAATACCAAAAATTAGGCCAAAGCTATATTTGATATTATGAACTCAAAAATGATGTCTACTTTACCAAATTAAAAACATAACAGTTCCATTAATTAATTTAAAAATTAATTCCCGTCGTCAAAACAAATAGCGTGTTCTTAAGAGATAATAACTATCAAAAGATTGACACTTGTTTATGTCTGGTTTAAATGTAGAATTACATCCAATGACCAACATTGTATTAAATTGTAAAAATATATTCTAAATATACTTTAAAACCACTCAAATTAATAATTTATCACTATTAATTATTTCGATTAAAAAGGTTGTTTTTAATTAAAATTTAGTAATTTTCACTATTCATCAGAAAATGAAAGTTATCCGAAATGTACCAAAATTTCACCCTAAGCTAATTTCGATATTCCGAATCCAAAAATGAAGTCCATTTTGAAAAATAAAATTTACAAAATTTCAAAAAGTGGTTATTACTATTCATAATGGCTAGTTTTAATAATATTTTAATAGCATATCGTTGTTTAGGGAAACTCGATATTGCGTACTACACACGCTATCGAGGAAGGTCGCGATTGCGTTTAAAGCAAGGAAAGTCAAGGATGCATGTTTTGAAAGCTCCTTTTGGTGTAGCGTACAACACAAGACATTAATGAAATTAAAAAGAATATTTTTCATAAAATCTCGAGGTGTTACATTCTACCCCCCTTAAAATGAATTTCACACTCGATATTCGTCGATGTTATAAATGGTTTACTATTCGAAAGTTTCTTTAATAGAAACCCACATAGTAAAAAGGAATACCAAAACCAATCTTTAAAAACAAAAGTATGAAACGTAACAGTTACCCAAATAAACTAATCCCTGGGTTTCGACATAGGAGAAAATATGGATATGGAAAAGAAATCTAACCATCATGTTCTGATGGAGAGTGGTAGAGAACATGGTTATGGAAAATCCAGAAATCACAAAGCCATAAATTTGTGACGATCTAAGGTACCATCTGATTCATCGGATATAAGAGCACCAGGACAACATTTTTGGTTTTCAAGATCATTTCCCTAAAGTTAATGAAATTGGAATTAGAAGAAATACTTTCGTGATTTTGGTATAGTCTCACCGTTGGACATTATTTGGACAATTTAGACTTTATCTCTTAAAGAAATGAAGTTGAATTTGTCATTCGGGATGTGTTAGCAGATCATGTGATAGAATGATGGGTCCTTCCATCTGTCTCAAACAAAATGTTAGAAAAGTTATCAAAAAAATACATAAGTCCATCTATAGTGAGATTAATCATATATGGTTCCTAAAATGGACTTATACTTCATATATCATATCACTTAATAAAATAAAACGAGTTTCTACTAACCAGGGACTTCCTGTAGGCTAGTGGTATGCAATAAAGGCCAGTCGCACTTCGGTTGTGGGTTCGATTCCCATAGCCTTGTCCGACGCGATGGGCTGTCGCATGTCTTGTAGGTTGTCCTTTTTATAAAACTACATTACTATAACATCCCATAAATAATATCAAAAAAAACTTCTATCCTAAAACAATACTAACTTATGTCCAACATAATCCATTCCAATCTTTAGGCTTATCAAAAATAATGTTGTCTATTATAGTGAAAACGATTACCAAAGAGTTCATACAACTAGCATGTTAATACCATTGTTGATCCCCATATATCATGAGATATGTCTTGTTGGTCACATTCCAAACATTCAAAGGCCTTAATCATGTATTCTCTTGAAGAAAAATGAATACCCATTGAACCTTATTGAAAACATGAATGCTGTTAAAAGTTAACTCTTTCCACATACCAAAATCCTCAAAATTCTATATACTCAAACCATGATATCACTTAGTCCTTATATCAATCATGAGCTCATGAATACTGTCAAACATTTAATTTTCTCCGTATCCCTTCATTATACGCATATCATCTGCTTTCCAAAATATTTGAATCACATTTCATGGTTACCGGTACCTTAAAATTATTGAAACCCAAAATAGAATAATGAAAAAATATTCTAATACACAATAAAAGTACCTCAACAACATTATTCTTGAATACCAATACATAAACACTTCAATCCATCCTCTTCAATTATTGTCCTGGAATAAGTCCTTCCTTGATTTAGAAGTAACTTTTTAGGTCAGGGCATTGAGTTGGGTAATGCCCATGTTCTCCACAAATAATACATTGATCTCCATAACAGACTATCACTCTATGACCCTTTTCTCCACACAGATAACATCGGTCCCTCCATTTGAGGTATTCCTCAAGGTTCTTTTTCCCTTATTTAGAAATCTCAATCTTCCTTTCTTTATGCTCCTCAACATGCGTACATTCATGATAGTTTATCTTCCTCTTCTTTCATGAATTAGGCATACCACTAAATTTCACCTTGTTAATCATATATCGCGATGACTGATTCGGCATAATCACAATATCTTTTTTTTAGGAATTACACAATTTTTTTGCTCATAGTCACCAATTTGTCCATTGGATTCAATGTTAACCGAATTCCTTTTGGTTCCCTCCATTAACTAAAACACAAAAAGAATTTTGTGAGAGGCAAAAATCATGCTAGAGAAAACAACATAGTAAAGGGGGAGTACCCTCAATATCTAACATCTTAGGTTAAATTCTAAGATCGTTAGCGCAATTCTAGGACTATAACCTATACGTATACTTAACCTTAGAGACATCCCTAGACATACTTTAGAAATATCTCTAGGGATCTCACTAACGTTTTCACATCCAAGTTTCCAAAGGTTGACTAAACCTTTCCTCTGATACCAACTGTAGAGACCCGAAGCTTAACGTACAAGGACATTAAATTACTTTTGCGGAATACTTATTACATTACAAAAACACACAAACAAGGACCGTAATAGTTTAGTGTCTTTGGAAACTCGGAATACAATCTTCTAATCATGGTGAAATATCTTCAACATCTCCCATAAAGATCTTCTTCTTTTTTTACCTAAAACCTTTCTTTAAATCCTGGGGAAAATAATACATAAAAAGGGTGATCTCAAATGCTCATTAAGGGTAAACAAAAGAAAAATCAATCACATCATACTCATAAGAACATAACATTTTGGAAATCTTAACCTGCAAAAGAGATCATAATATCATAACATGGGATAAATCATAGTAGTGAAATGGAATATCAATAATCATAACATAAAACATGAAACTTTGTGAAATACACACATAATCATATAGAATTATTTCTTATTAGTCAAGACTCATTTCCAAGACTATCTTAGTGGACAAAGTCCCTTTCTGAACCGAGTTCACTCCTCGTTTCAGTCCTATTTCACTGAACCGGTATAACCTACCATTCCAGCCATGTCTATCTAATGAGATATAAAATCATTACCCAATGCATTGGAGGGAGATATAGGTCCCACCCATCTCATAATGATACCATTCTTATGTGTTCCACAAAATCATAAATCATACATCATTGTATAACCCATGTAATAAAAATGGGAATCTTAAACATCGTGACATCATCAAACAATTCATATAAGATAAAGGAATTCATAAAAATAATTCCATCGCAACATAATAAAATCAATGTAATAATAGGGATATAAACAGAACCCTATATTATCTTAGATGGAAAATAATTTTGATAAAACACTTGAACTCCATTCTTGAGGAAAATATCCTTTCTACTTCAAAAACATTTTTCTTTTATTAACATGTCATAAAATTTTAAACTAAATGAAGTTGATTAAAAATAAACTTGAAAACTTTTAAAGGAATATTGCTGGAAATAATGTTTTCAAAATCCATTCATGCCGTATAAGTTAAAAAATATTCTTCTCGTACTTTTTTCGGAAAAGTAAAAAGTACCTCGTACGAAAAACGAAAAAAGATTCCTTTCATATCTTTTACTAAAAACTAACCGAAGGGTAAAATTGGATTTAGAAAATTGTAGGTGGATGGAAATAATATTATATATTGAGGAAACATGGATTTGGATGATAAAATACACCCCAGTAAATACTGAAGTATAAACAATCTCAGATAAAAATGAGATTGTGATATTTCCCTTACCTTAGGTTCGATTTGCTTCGTAAGTGTCTGAACCTCCTGTATAATGATTTAAATAATGTAATTGACTTATTCCAGAATCATAATCATTGTTATGATATCATATATGGTTCAGTTATGACTTTATATTACCCGTTCTTTTGTAAATTCCATGTTAAAGAGCGTTTTGGGTAAAATTGTTTCATTTGTCGTTCATGTTTTGACTTGTAATTATTCATATGATTACATAGATCGTGATTACTTAATTCCATAATATAAAACATGATTTATATATAATATATATTCATAATATACATATATATAATAAATCAGTAAATGGAAAGAAATACACCGTTCATGGAGACGGTAGGCCGTACGTACGCATGAACACTGTTTTCGTTTCCTTATTAAGTTGAATGGAATTAATTAGATGACATACATATATATACACATAAATACAGTATCATTATTATGTCATATATTTAATGATTACTTATTATATATATTTATAATCATTCATGAATGGTTAAAGTGGAGAATTAATCTCATCGCGTCGTGGAGACGGTAGTCCGTACGTATGCACGAGCGATGATATCATTCTCATGATCGTGCGACTGTATTGGAGTGTATGTAAAATATTTCAGAATCAATATCACTTTAAAATAATCATATATATTAATTATTTACACCATTATACCCATCCAAGTAAGGTGGTGGTGGAAAATAGATTTCACCACAGCGTGGAGACGGTATTCCGTACGTACACACGTGCGGTGATTTCGTTATCCGTAGGATGGATAGATGGTGAAATAGGGTTGTTTCAAACTTATAATAACATATCAGTATATGATTTATACTAATGTTATTACTTCATAATGAAACAAACTTAGAAGAAGAAGTGGAAGAAGAAATAAAGGTGACAGAATCGGTAACGGAAATTACCTCTTCTTTGAAGCACCTTTTTTAGATCTCCTATTAGGGCACTAAAATTGGTCTTTGAGGAAGACCATAACCTCTAGGATGTTGCTAGGGAAGTGGAGAAGATAAATTTGTAGGGGTTTTCTGACATTTAAGGCTCAAAGTGGTGTGAGGAAGAGATGGTGGAGGTGCCCTTTTATAAGGGAGGAGAGGGGCTCCTTTGGAAAACTAAAAATATTATTTTATTATAAAGTAATATTCAATTTTAAATAGCTCAAAATTGATTTATTTTGAAGCTAAGTTGGGGATGGATCGAAATAATATCATCCAATATAATTTATAAAAGTTTAGGTTCCTATTTTAACCTTATCATTTATATTTAACATTAAGTTAAATAATTTTACTTTTACCATGTCTTCTTGTGTTCTTACACTATAAGGTTAATAAACTTACTATAACAAGCCAAACGAACCCCAAGTTGTTTATTATTAATATATATAACCTTATGTAAGATATTTGGCCGAACCTTATATTTATAGGAATAAAATAACAATTAATAATATAATATTTGTTTTAAAAACTATTTTATGTCAATTTTGACACTATTTGGTAATTGATTTTTTGTGAAAATCATAACAGAATTATTAGTTCTAAAAAAGTTAATTAAATCAATAATAACATGTCATATTAACCTAGAAAATTAGTTTAATTCATAAAAAGTCTCAAATTATATTTATTTGGGTATTTATAATATCAATTATTCTAATTTGTCACTATTATGGTAATTACTGCATCATCATTGTGTCATAAATAAATTAAATTATTTAATGTCTAAAAATTATAAATAAAATATCATTATGTAGGAAATATTATTAGATTTCTAATTAATATTTACAATCGAATTTATATTATGTATAACCCTATATTAAAAATGTTTTAGTAAATAAACATTGATTTTAACTCTTTTAACTCTTCTTTGAATTAAATAATAATAAATGTCCTAATCTAATCCAAGTGGGAATAAATGGTCATATTGTATTCCTAAGGTTGTTTTTGGTCGAATTACACTTATCCAATAGAATTAGGACATGTTTTAGGGTAATAATAATATCATTTTTACCCTTAATTACCCTATTTACTTTTAACCGTGGTAAAAAAAAGTAAAAAGTTACTATTCACCAAAAATTATTTTCATCTCATTGAACCACATTTTACTTACTAACATCAACCGTGTCTCTAGGATTTTTGAAATTCCACTCACAGAAGCGTTAAAATTAAGTTTTACAAAAAATTCTTTTTTTTAACTACCACTTAGTGGTTTCACTATTCATCAAAAAATGAAAGTTTCTAGAAAAATACCAAAAATTAGGCCTAAGCTATATTTGATATTATGAACTCAAAAATGATGTCTATTTTACCAAGTTCAAAACATATCAGTTTCATTAATTAATTTAAAAATTAATTTCCGTCGTCAAAACAAATAGCGTGTTCTTAAGAGATAATAACTATCAAAAGATTGACACTTTTTTTTGTCTGGTTTAAATGTAGAATTACATCCAATGACCAAAATTGTATTAAATTGTAAAAATATATTCTAAATATACTTTAAAACCACTCAAATTAATAATTTATCACTATTAATTATTTCGATTAAAAAGGTTGTTTTTAATTAAAATATAGTAATTTTCACTATTCATCAGAAAATGAAAGTTATCTGAAATGTACCAAAATTTCACCCTAAGCTAATTTCGATATTCCGAATCCAAAAATGAATTCCATTTTGAAAAATAAAATTTACAAAATTTCAAAAAGTGGTTATTACTATTCATAATGTCTAGTTTTAATAATATTTTAATAGCATATCGTTGTTTAGTGAAACTCGATATTGCGTACTACACACGCTATCGAGGAAGGTCGCGATTGCGTTTAATGAAAGGAAATTCAATGATGCGTGTTGTGCAACCTCCTTTCGGTGTATCATACGACACAAGACATTAATGAAATTAAAAATAATATTTTTCATAACATCTCGGGGTGTTACATTTAATCTTCTTTTGAAACTCTTCATCACCAGTCTGAGACCTCTTTATAATTTCTAGTAATGATGGTTGGGCAACCATTTGAAAAAGTATTGAAGTTTTACCTTCCATGGTGATTCCCATATCCATATTTACTAGATCCATGTATATAGGATCCTTTTCAACTCTCATTTTGTTCCAAACTCCATGATCCTTTCTGCTCAAAACATCTTCCACCTTATTTGCCTTTCCCGGGTGGTAGTTTATCGTACAATCATAATCCTTGAGTAGTTCAAGCCATATCCTTTGCCTCATTTTGAGTTATTTCTGTGAGAAAATATACTTCAAACTCTTGTGATCAGTATATATCTCACATTTTTCACCATATAGATAGTGTCTCCAAATCTTCAAAGCAAAGATTACAACAGCTAACCCCAGATCCTGAGTAGGATTGTTTTTCTCATTAATTTTCAACTATCGTGATGCATAGGAAATAACCCTATCATTATTCATAAGGATTTTAACACCCCAAGATTTCATCATACGTTATTTCTTCAAAGTAATTCAATAACTTGCACTACACGCAACACCGAGTTCTAGCGCACCATGACTTACCAAACAAGCCGTTCAAAAGAAGTTATGAATAGTATTAACTGAAATTTGATCTTTACATAATCCTTACAATTTTAGAATCCATATTGTGAGTTTCTTAGACATAATGTAAGAACAAATACATTTTTTTCAGATAAAAGAAGTATTTTTCAAAAAATGCAATTTTACCGCCTTTTAATGGAAAAGCCTTTTTTGATCCAATATTTGAAACTTTTATATATTCAATTTGACAAACTAAACTTCATCCTTAGAATAGGGACATAAGAAGTTAGTTTTAATAAAGTTTACGTGTTTTTTTTGATAACTTTAATATTTGGGTGAATAGTGAAAAATACTATATTTTAACTAAAAACAACTTTTTTAATCAAAATAATTTATAGTGTTAAATTATACATTTTAATGGTTTGGGAGTATAAATAGATTATATTTTTACCATTTAATCGAATGATGTTCATTGTATGTAATTAAACTTTGAAATTGGACATAAACAAGTGTCAAACTTTTGATAGTTATTATTTCATAAAAATACGCCTTTTGGTTTTGACAGAGGGAATTAATTTTAAATTAATAAATGAAACCTCTCTGTTTTGAATTTCATAAAATAGACTTCATTATTGAATTCAGAATATTAAAATTACCTTAGGGTGAATTTTTGGTATTTTTCTGAAAACTTTTAAATTTTGATGAATAGTTAAAAACACTGAGTTATAGTTTAAAACTGAATTTTTATTTAAATAATTATTTATTTAAATTTATTTTAGCACAAAATAGATACATAATACCTATATAAGTTCAATGTAATTAATTTTAGTCAATTAATAATAATTTTAGATATATAAATATTTTATTGAACTTTTCACCGTCTTTTACCCACCTCCTAGGAGAATTTGAAAATTCACATAAATCAAAATTTTACTTCTTTTGTGAGTGGAATTTTGAAATTAAAGAGACACGGTTAATATCAAGGAGTAAAATTTGGTTCAATAAGATAAAAATAATTTTGGGTGAATAGTAACTTTTTACTTTTATTTACCACGATAAAAAGTAAATAGGGTAATTAAGGGTAAAAATAATATTATTATTATCCTAACACATGTCTTAATTCTATTGGATGAGTATAATTCGACCAAAAACAACCTTAGGAATAAAATATGACCCTTTAGGTAAACTTTGATTAGATTAGGACATTTATTATTATTTAATTCAAAGAAGAGTTAAAAGAGTTAAAATCTAAGTATAAAAACTAAAACATTTTTATTATAGGGTTATATATAATATGAATTCAATTATAAATACTCATTATAAAGATAAATAAAATTCCTCAATATGGTATTTTATTTTTATTTTTTAAAAATTAAATAATTAAATTTATTTATGACACAATGATGATGCAGTAATTACCTTATTAATGAAAGAATCAAATAAATAGTATTATAAATATTAAAATAAATATAATTTCAAAGTTTTTATGAACTCCACGAATTTTATAGGAGACTATGACATGTTAGGGAGGATTCAATGTATCTTTTTCTAAGTAATCATGTTTTGATGACTTTCACAAAAATAAAATACCAAATAGTGTCTAAATTGACATAAAAGAGTTTTTAAAACAAATATTATATTATTAATTGATATTATATTCCTAAAAATATAAGGATAGGTCAAAGGACTTATATCATGATAGGGGTATCATTAATGTACCACTTGGGGGGTCGATTGGAAGTTTATAGTAATTTTATTAACCATATAATATAAAAATACAAAGAGACATGGTAAATGTCAAATTAATTAACTAAGAGTTAAAACCAAAAGATAAGGTTACTAAAGTGACCCAAACTTGTCTAAAACCTATTGTTTGAGTGGATTTCGACCCGTCCCCAACTTATCATAGAAATAAAAAAATTTGGATCCATTATAAACCGAATATGAATTTATTATAAAATAATATTTTAAGTTTTTCCTAAGTTGCACCTCACCCCTCTTATAAAAGGGCACTCCCCCTTCACTCTAATTCACACCTTCTAAGCCATTTGACTCGGACAAAACCTACCAAAATACACTATAAAATATCCTCACTTCAACCTAGAGGATTTATTTTGATCATAAATCCAACTTAAGAAGCCCTTTTGATCAAATCAAAAGGAAGAACCTGAAGAAGAGGTAATGATTTCACCACCCTCTTTCAAGTTCTCTTATTATTCCACTTACTCTTTCGTTGTTGTTTACATTCTAAAATAATAACTCCAGTATATTATATATACTGTGATGTTATTATAACTATGTAACAACTATATTCATGATTCTATCCATCTTATGAATGATAATTTCACCATGTGTGTGTACGTACGGCTTACCGTCTCCACACCGTGGTGTAATTTGTTATTCAACACTATGTTATTTGGATGGATATAATGATGTGTAATATGTATATAAATAATGAAAATAACATGCTAATGTCTCTGTAAAATTAATATACCATCCAATTCCATAATTTTAAGGAAATTATATTGTCGCTCGTGCGTACGTACGGATTACTGTCTCCACGACGTGATGAGATTCATTTCTACATTAACCATTCATTGACGATTATAAAAATATATATTACTAGTAATTATGTAATATATGACATAATAATGCTACTGGAGATATATATATATATATAACTCTGTGTGTTTGTGTGTGTGCTTACATATATCTTGTTCACTAAGTTTCGTTCAATACAATATGAAAAAGGAAACAACGTTTATGCATACGTACGGACTACAGTCTCCATAAATGGTGTTTTTCATTTCATATATATGTCTATTATACATATTTATTTTCTAAATATATATGATATTTAAATCAAGTTTTATATTCTGTAATTATTTAAATCTTTATCTAATTGATACAATCAAGAGTAACAAGTTAAAACACGTACGATAAAGAAAGTGATTATTACCCGAAATATTAATATAACATTGAAATCATTATTAAATAAGTAGTATAAAGTCATAAATGAATAATGCATGATATCATAAATATTAATATGGTTCTGGTATAATTTAATAACATATTATAGTCTTCATACCAGAGGTTAAACATACCCTTGACTAAAGGAAAGTGCAAGGTAAGGGGTTTTCATCTCACTCCTTATTCCCGTGAGATTCATGCCATATTGACACTATTACCTTTTATGTGGTGTATGTACTGCCCATAATTGTATTATTTGTGTAATACTATTTAGTTTATGTGTATTTACATATTCATTTTATGATACCTCTTAATGGGGTGTATGTTTCGTAAGTTACCAAATTGGTAAGGGTTAATTTCACAATCTTTTTTTATCCAAGGTTTTTTATACGTAATTATCTGCATGGATCTCTATATCATCGACATCCATGTTTCTTAAAAATTAATTTCAAAACATTTTTATTATTTACTAAACTATGGGTTAAATTCATTTTTACCCTTGTTTGACTTTTTATAAAATGGTTTGAAAGGAATTTTTCCGTCGTTTTCCAAAGAAGTCCTTTTTAACCTTTTCGACAAAATTAAGGTAAGAATGTATTTTTTAAAATTATACGGCAGGTGCGGCTATTTTATGAAGTTATAAAATTGTCGAAACTTCCCTTGCAAGTTTATAAGAATATTTTTGAAGTAAATGTTTTCTTTTATAATTATGTGACTCTTAAATGATTTAAAAAAAATACATATTTTTCTCAAATAGTTTTGATTTCATCTATGTCAACATCATTTTAAATGTTTTAAATATTTATTCTTATAATTAATTCTCATTAATGTCCTTGTTTTCAAATTGGTTTTTAATAATTTATTTATATATACATGAATGTTTTTAAAATATTAATTCCTTTCAAAAGTTTCAAAGTGGTATGGGACACTTTGATTCAAAAATGTCTTGAAATGTGTTCATTTCTAAATTGTGTGACTTTCAAATGATTTCATGAAAAGGGATATTTCAATCAAAGAGTTTGACAAATCATTTACATCTGTGTCAAATCCTTTAATGGATTTTAAACTTGTTTTGAAGTTTATTTATTATGATAAAAATCTTCCAAATTCATATTGAAGGTTTTGTGATATGTTTGACTGTGGATGTGTTATTTTTATACCATTCATGGTTTATGGTTAAAGTATTGACATTTCATATCATAGTTCTTATATGAATGTTTATGTTATGTTTCAACCTTTTCATATGAGGAATGTATTGTACATAGTAAGTGATGGGTGGAGCCCGCTATAGCTCCTCGATGCATCGGTAGGTCTCATTAGACAATTAGACGTGGAATTGGCCGAGGCCCTTTCCCAATTTGATATATGGTTTTGGCTGATGCCTTAATCATTTTTAGATGTCTTGGCCAAGGCCTTGAAAAAATGTTTCAGAATGTCCGGCATTATACATTCCCTCATTATGGAAATAATATAGATGGTTCATGTGGCCATTCGACTAGTACAATACCCATGATTATGTTTTTTATGGAATTATTTACTCATCTCATAATCTTGCCATAAAAGTATTCATGTTTATTATTGGTAAGGGAATGTGGTTTCAATTATTCACCTTGCTTAATATTTATGTCATTTTCCGATGCATTATTTACCCTTACTGAGCATTTGAGCTCACCCCTTTCTAATGTTTCATTTTCCCAGGATTCCAAGAAGTGTATTCTGATTGATATATAGGTTTATGCTAAAGGGGATAATGGAGTTCTCAAAGAGCTATTTACGTTGTGTTTTATGTATGAAATTTTAATGCAATGTTAATGTATGTAATCTATATTGTAAGACTACTAAACTGATCGGTCTTTCGAGACATGATTCCTTGTAATTATGCCAATGTATTAAAATAATGCACCAACTCTGGGTAACTGGGGTCGGGGCGTTACAGTTGGTATCAAAGGAAGTTTAGCAATAACCTTGGAAGTTAGATTTAGATAAACTCTGATTAGATAACAAAGACCTAAGATAGACTTTGAGGAGTAGTATATAATAACATCCTAGAATTTGGGTATTGTAGAGATTTTGTGAGTTTTCTAAGAAAATACATCCATGTTTGGATATGAGCACGTAGAGGCAGATCGGGCACAGATGTACCTAGGGGTAAAACCCAAAAACACCACATTGCGCTAGACTCGAATGGGAACCGGTGCACGACAACGGGCCTTGCTGCACTCTTGGTTACCACACTCCTGGGGGATATGCTCAGTATAATTCTCATTTTCTTTACAAACCACTATGAAGGATTTATGAGTATATACCTCCTCAAAGAAAACATTTTTGGGATTATGGATTATATCCATAAACTATTCTATTTACATTAGGTATTTTACATGTTTGGAATTATGAATTGTGATTCATAAACTGACCTAGTGTATGCCATTGTATAGAAATGGCACCCAATTGAAGGAATGTGAACTCCAGCAATATGTATGATCCAAAGAGTAAGAAGTATCATTTCGTTCATGGTATTAATCAAACATTTAGAAGGAAAATATTCTCCCATGTATTCTCAATATATGAAGAAATAGTATCATGTGTTAATAAGATATGTAAAGAATTCTCTGAGTCCTATGGCTTTAAAGGGATGGAAGAGAAGAAAAGGATGGAAGAGAGAAATATGGATAAAGGGAAGAGGGAAAATAAGGATTTTCACATATGTGATAACTGTGGAAAGAATCACCATGGTAAATTCTTGAAGGGAATGAAAGTATGTTATAAGTTTGGGGAAAAAAGGACACCAAGTACATGATTTCAAGGGTAAAAAAATCAAATGTACAATGCTTCATCTGCAAGGAGTTGGGAAACTATTCGAACCAATGTCCAAATCATCAAAGTATGCCCCAAATGATGCTATTGGATAATATTCAAGTTATGATACTACCACAGATGAGGTGGAACGATTAGAGTTCTTATGTTGTTATTAGATAATTATTTCATTTGAGTGTTGTATCATCAATGTACTGGTTATAATAATTATAGAGTATATAAGGATTGTACTACAGTACAATTTCATTAAAGATTTGAGATTGTTTGGAACCAAGAAATGTGACTCAATAGTAGGTTAAATTTTTGGAAAGTATATGGTTGAGAGAAAGATAAACCATAATATGGTTCTGATACCGAGGTAGTGATTTTGGAATAATACATGATTGATTTGGATAAATTATATTGGATATTCTTGACTAACTTGAAACTGATTATTGATTTTTATATTCCATCATTGTTGGAGTTTAAAACATCTTTGTATAGAAGGATTACATCTAGTATTCTATAAGTAATAAGGGATCATGAATGTAATAAATAAGGGTTTATGATAATTCAGGATGTTGCGGTGTTTTAAAAGAATACATGATGAAGGTGTTCACATGTTATTATGCGGAAAAAGGGATCTTCATTGTGTTTACCATCCTTATAAATTTTGGACTGTGAGTTTGGATAGAAGTATATTGGATAATTCTAGTTTGAGATTATTTTTGGATAGCCATAAAAGGACAACCCGGAGGTTGGGCGGCAACCCGTCGCATCCGGTAAGGCCAGGATACTTGAACCCAAAACCGAAGGGCGACAACGGTGTATCACCTACCACTGTCCCACGTGACGTCCTTCATTGAATAATGTAGTCTTTTTGTTTAAACAAATTCTGGTAGATGAATTATAAATTCATTTTTTGAACCCTATATGAATATGATAAATAGAATATTATTTTTAAGTTCTATTGTATTTTAGATTGAAAGATGAGTTTGTGGTAGAAATTAGTTAAAGGATGGGACTCTAATTGTCAAGTATATGTTTTTCTTCTACTCTTATTCTATGAAGAAATTAATTCCTATACTTTAGTGAAGGGATCTTAAAACAAAAAATGTGTTATACTAATACCATATGTTTTGTTGAACCGATGGTATTTTAAATCATCATAGATTGATGAATTCAAGTCCATCAATTTTGCACTTGTTAGTGATTGATGACCTCAATCAATAACTATAAATATTTACATTTTTCCTCCAATTATATGTCTCTAATTTCCACCAATGTTCTCCAAATCGAGATCATAATTTGGTGGTGACCCTTTCATTTCCCTTTTTCCTCATATTAAGACTAAATTTTATTATCCTAATTTCTGATGTGGGTTTTCCCAAAGGTATTTTCTATTTTCAACCTTTTATTTTCGAAAAATAATTTCAAATTGTTAGGCTGCAATTTATTGAATTAGGTAATAATGTAACAACCCAATATTTCATCGTATGGTATTTCTTTAAAGTAATTCAATAACTTGCACTACACGCAACACCGAGTTCTAGCGCACCATGACAAACCAAACAAGTCGTTCAAAAGTGGTTATGAATAATATTAACTGAATTTTGATCTTTATATAATCCTTACAATTTTGGAATCCATATTATGAGTTTCTTAGACATAATGTAAGAACAAATACATTTTGTTCAAATAAAAAAGTATTTTTCAAAAAATGCAATTTTACCGCCTTTTAGTGGAAAAGCCTTTTTAGATCCAATATTTGAAACTTTTATATATTCAATTGGACAAAATAAACTTCTTCTTTAAAATTGGGACATAAGAAGGTAGTTTCAATAAAATTTTGTTGTTTTTCTAATAACTTTCATATTTGGGTGAATAGTGAAAAATACTATATTTTAACTAAAAACAACTTTTTTAATCAAAATTATTTATAGTGTTAAATTATAAATATTAGTGGTTTGGAAGTATAAATAGATTATATTTTTACCATTTAATCCAATGATGGTCATTGTATGTAATTTCACTTTGAAATTGTACATAAACAAGTGTCAAACTTTTGTTAGTTATTATTTCTTAAAAATATGCATTTTGGTTTTGACAGCGGGAATTAATTTTAAATTAATAAATGAAACGTCTAGGTTTTGAATTTGGTAAAATAGACTTCATTATTGAATTTAGAATATTAAAATTACCTTAGGGTGAATTTTTGGTATTTTTTTGAAAACTTCTAATTTTTGATGTATAGTGAAAAACACTGAGTTATAGTTTAAAACTGAATTTTTATTTAAATAATTAATTATTTAAATTTATTTTAGAACAAAATAGATACATAATAACTATATAAGTTCATTTTAATTCATTGGAGTCAATTAATAATAATTATATATATATAAATATTTTATTGAACTTTTCACCGTCTTTTACCCACCTCCTAGGAAAATTTAAAAATTCACATAAATCTTAATTTTACTGCTTATGTGAGTGGAATTTAGAAAATCTGAGAGACACGGTTAATATCAAGGTGTAAAATTTGGTTCAATTAGATAAAAATAATTTTGGGTGATTAGTAACTTTTTACTTTTATTTACCACGGTAAAAAGTAAATAGGGTAATTAAGGGTAAAAATGATATTATTATTACCCTAACACATGTCCTAATTATATTGGATAAATATAATTCGACCAAAAACAAGATTAGGAATAAAATATGACCCTTTAGGTAAAATTGGATTATATTAGGACATTTATTAATATTTAATTCAAAGAATAGTTAAAAGAGTTAAAATCTAAATATAATAACTAAAACATTTTTAATATAGGGTTATATATAATATAAATTTGATCATAAATATTCATTATAAAGATAATAAATTTCATACATCATGGTATTTTATTTGTAAATTTTAGACATAAAATAATTAAATTTATTTATGACACAATGATGATGCAGTAATTTCCTTATTAATGAAAGAATCAAATAAATGGTATTATAAATATTAAAATAAATAGAATTTTAATGTTTTTATGACATCCACGAATTTTCTAGGTGACTATGACAAGTTATGGCGGATTCAATGTATCTTGTTCAAAGTAATCAAGTTGTGATGACTTTCACAAAAACAAAATACCAAATAGTGTCCAAATTGACATAAAAGAGTTTTAAAAACAAATATTATATTATTAATTGATATTATATTCCTAAAAATATGAGGATAGGTCAAAACACTTATATCATAATAGGTGTATCATTAATAGACTACTTTGGGATCGATTGGAAGTTTATAGTAATTTTATTAACCAAATAATATAAAAATACAAAGAGACATGGTAAATGTCAAACTAATTAACTAAGATTTAAAACCAAATGATAAAGTTACTAATATGACCCAAACCTGTCTAAAACCTACTTGTTGAGTGGATTTAGACCCATCCCCACCTTATCCAAGAAATAAATTAATTTTTAGACATTATAAACCGAATATGAATTTATTATAAAATAATATTTTAAGTTTTTCCTAAGGTGCACCTCACCCCTCTTATAAAAGGCCACACCCCCTTCACTCTAATTCACACCTTCTAAGCCATTTGGCTCAGACAAACCCTGCACAAATACACTCTCAACTATCCTCCCTTAAACCTAGAGGCCATATATTGATCATAAAGCCAACTTAAGGAGCCCTTTTCATCAAATCAAAAGGAAGAACCCGATGAAGAGGTAATGATTTCACCACCCTCTTTAAAGTTCTCTTATTATTACACTTACTCTTTCTTTGTTGTTTTCATTCTAAAATAATAACTCCAGTATATTATATATACTATGATGTTATTATAAATATGGAACAACTATATTCATTATTCTATCCATCATATGAATGATAATGTCACCATGCGTGCGTACGTACGGCTTACCGTCTCCACACCGTGGTGTAATTTGTTATTCAACACTATGTTATTTGGATGGATATAATGTTGAGTAATATGTATATAAATAATAAAAATAACATGCTAATGTCTCTGTAAAATTAATATACCATCCAATTCCACACTTTTAAGGAAATGATATTGTCGCTCGTGCGTAGTACGGATTACCGTCTCCACGACCAGATGAGATTCATTTCTACGTTCACCATTCATCGATGATTATAAAAATATATATTACTAATAATTATGTAATATATGACATAATAATGATATTGGAGATATATATGTGTGTGCGTGTGTGTTTTTTTGTGTGTGTGTGCTTACATATATCTTGTTCACTTAGTTCCGTTCAATACGATATGAAAATAGAAACAACGTTTATGCATACGTACATACTACCATCTCCACAAACGGTGTTTTTCATTTCATATATATGTATATCATACATATTTATTTTCTAAATATATATTATATTTAAATCAAGTTTTATATTCTGTAAATATTTAAATCTTGATCTAAGTGATACAATCAAGAGTAACAAGTTAAAACACGGACGATAAAGAAAGCGATTATTACCCGAAATATTAATATAACATGGAAATTATTATTAAATGGGTAGTATAAAGTCATAAATTAATAATGTATGATGTCATAAATATTAATATGGTTCTGGTATAATTTAATAACATACAATAGTCTTCATACAAGAGGTTAAATGTACCCTTGACTAAAGGAATGTGCAAGGTAAGGGGTTTTCATCTGACTCCTTATTCTCGTGAGATTCATGCCATATTGCCACTATTACCTTTTGTGTGGTGTATGTACTGACCATAATTGTAATATTTGTGTAATACACTTTAGTTTATGTTTATTTACATATTCATTGTATGATACCTCTTCATGGGGTGTATGTTTCGTAAGTTACCAAATTGGTCAGGGTTAATTTCACAATCTCTTTTTTATCCGATGTTGTTTATACGTAATTATCTACTGGGTTATCTTTATCATCCACATCCATGTTTCTTAAAAATGTATTTCAAAACATTTTTATTATTTACTAGACTATGGGTTAAATTCATTATACCCTTTTTTTAATTTTTATAAAATGGTTTGAAAGGAATCTTTCCATCGTTTTCTAAACAAGGCCCTTTTTAACCTTTTCAACAAAATTAAGGTAAGAATGTCTTTTTTTAACTTATACGGCAGGTGCGGCTATTTTATGATGTTATAAAATCATCAAAGCTTCCCTTACAAGTTTATAAGAATATTTTCAAAGTAAATTTTTTCTTTTATAATTATGTGACTCTTAAATTATTTCAAAAAAGAGATTTATTTTTCTCAAATAGTTTTGATTTCATCTATGTCAACATAATTTTAAATGTTTTAAAGATTTATTCTGCTGAATCATTCTCATTAATGTCCTTGTTTTAAAATTGGGTTTTAAGGATTTATTTATATATACATGAATGTTTTAAAAATATTAATTCTTTTAAAATGTTTCAAAGTGGTATGTGACACTTTGAATCAAAAATGTCTTCAAATGTCTTCATTTCTAAATTGTGTGACTTTTAAATGATTTCATGAAAATTGATATTTCAATCAAAGAGTTTGACAAATCATTTACATATATGTCAAATCCTTTAATGTATTTTAAACTTGTTTTGATTTTGATTTATTATGATACAAAACATCCATACTCTATTGAAGGTTTTGTGATATGTTTGACTATGGATGTGTTATTTTTATACCATTCATGGTTTATGGTTAAAGTATTGACCTTTAATATCCTAGTTATTATATGAATGTTTATGTTATTTTTCAACCTTTTCATATGAGGAATGTATTGGACATAGTAAGTGACGGGTGGAGCCCGCTATAGCTCCTCGATGCATCTTTAGGTCTCATGATACAATTAGATGTGGAATTGGTCGAGGCCCTTTCCCAATTTGATATATGGTTTTGGACGAGGCCTTAATCATTTTTAGACGTCTTGGTAAAGGCCTTGAATTTTTTTTTCAGAATGTCCGGCATTATACATTCCCTCGTTATGGAAATAATATAGATGGTTCATGTGGTCATTCGACTAGTAGAATACCCATGATTATGTTTTATTATGGCATTATTTACTCATCTCATAATCTTGACATAAAAGTATTCATGTTTATTATTGGTAAGGGCATGTGGTTTCAATTATTCACCGTGCTTAATATTTATGTCATTTTACGCTACATTATTTACCCTTACTGGGCATTTCAGCTCACCCCTTTCTAATGTTTCATTTTCCCAGGATTCCAAGAAGTGTATTCTGATTGATATATAGGGTTAAGCTAAAGGGAATAATGGAATTCTCAAAGAACTATTTATGATGTGTTTTATGTTTGAAATTGTAATGTAATGTTAATGTATGTAATCTATTTTCCAAGACTGCTAAATTTATCAGTCCTTCGAGACATGATTCCTTGTAATCATGCCAATTTATTAAAATAATGCACCAACTCTGGGTAACTGGGGTCAGGGCGTTACAAGGACACTACCAAGTCCTTTCTTTGATGAATTACTATAAATAATGAACCCATCATTACTCGATTGTAGAGTCAATATAAGATCATTGAATAATCTTCTCGTCAGTTCTTCGAAACATTATTCACACTCTTTTGTCCAAACAAATTTAACCCCTTTACGTGTGAGATTTGTTAATGGGTTAACCAACTGGGAAAAATTCTAGATGAAACGTCGATAATAACCTGGTAAACCAATAAAACTACGTACCTCATTTATACTCATCAGTGTAGGCCATTCTTGGATAGCTCTTGTCTTAGAAGTATCAACATAGAATCAATCCTTAGAGAAAATGTGGCCTAGAAAAGAAATCTCTTGAAGCCAGAATTCACACTTACTAAACTTCCCATATAATTCATGTCTTCTAGGAGTCTTCAGGATAATGCACAAGTGATTTTCATGATACTCATAGATTTTGGAGTATACCAAGATATCATCAATAAATACCACCACAAATTCATTGAGACATTACTTGAAAACTCTATTAATTAGATCCATGAATACATAGGGAGCATTAGTCAGCCCAAAAGGCATTACTGTAAACTCGTAATGCCCGTACCTGGTTCGAAATGCAGTCTTCGGAATGTCTTCTTTCTTCACACACAACTGATGGTATCCAGATCGAAGTTCAATCTTTGAAAAGTATTGAGCTCCATGTAGTTGTTCAAATAAATCATCAATGTGAGGTAGGGGATACTTGTTGTTTATTTTTATAGCGTTGATCTCCCTATAGTCAATACATAATCTCATATATCCATCTTTCTTCTTAACAAAAAGGACAGGGGATCCCCATGGAGAAACATTGGGGTGAATAAATCCCTTATTACTCAATTCCTCTACTTTTTTCTTTAGTTAAACTAATTCTATAGTGTTCATTCTATAAGGGGTCTTCGATATAGGCCTTGATCCAGGAATTAAATCAATAAAAAACTCAACTTGTCGTTCTGGAGGATGTCCATGTAAATCTTCCGGAAACACGTCTACATATTCTTTCACTATAGGTACATCCTCTATTTGAACATTCCTTTCCTCACCCACAGTCATTTCATTCTATTCCTCCCCAAAAATTGAATTTAGTTGAGCTAATGGGGGTGGATCTAGGTAAGAATTTGGTGGTGATGATTCCGCTCTAATGATAAAGTGTTCCTTATCATCATCATCAAAAATAGTAACCTCCTTCTTCTTATAATAAATTTTTGCATCATGGTCCAGAACCCAATCCATACAAAGGATTATGTCAAATTCAATCATAGGTATGACAATGAGATCAGCAGATACAGAACATTTTTGTGCTCTAATGGGGACTGATTCACAAAACTTTGTTGCATTGATACTTCCCTTAGGAGTTTTAACTAACAAGTCTCTTATTAAATCAAATTGGAAATATCTAATTTTATTAGAAAAATGGGTAGATATGAATCAATGCGATGATCTAGAATCAAATAATGCATTTTCTAAACTTGAGGAAACCATTAAATTACCTGCCACCACATCTTTCGGAGCTTCTACCTCAGCAGTAGTGATAGCATAAGCTTGGCCTTGATCCCTTGACCTTTTCTGAGGTAAGTTCCCCTAACGCTTAGGAAATTCATTTGCATAATGTCTCATCTCCCTGAAATTGTATCATTGTACATCGGTAGCTTCATTATTCCCCTTGCAATCACGATCTTGGTGGCCTTTTTCACCACACTTTTAATAGACTCCCATTCCTTTTAAGCAAGTACCGGGGTGTTTCTTCCCACATTTATTGCAGGATGGATATTAAACTTTTCCCTTATTCCCCTTATTTCCATTCCCAGAGTTATTATCAGATCTCTTCTTCTCCTCCTTTGCTTTAAAGTCATAAGACTTAGAGAATTCTTTTTCTGTCTTGATAGCACATGAGACAATATCTTCATACGACGAGAAGGATTGTGACACTAATGCTTGATGAAGAAATGGTTTTAACCCATCAAATAAATGATCAATCTTACTTCTTGGGTTACATATATAATCTCAAGCATACCTTGCTAACCTTGTAAAGTTATCCTCATAATTTGAGACATTCTCATCCTTATTTTGTCTCAGACTCAGAAATTTCCTTTCCATATCTGCTCGATGGTCACGAGTAAAGTATTTTTCTATTAAAATCTCTTTGAACTCTCTCCATTCCATATTTGATACTTCATCATCTTCCTTTGTGTTTTGTATCAATGACCACCATTGATCAGCATCTCCAGTGAGGCGATAAACTGCCATGATAACTTTCTCCCTTTCACTACTACCCAAAGCCTGAAATATGTTTTCTAGGGAACTTATCCATTGCTCAGCTACCAATGGATTTGTACTCCCATTGAATGTTGGTGGTTGTTGCCTCATTAATAGATCTAACATTGATCCTCCATGTTGTGGATCAGGGTGCTCCATACGGGTAAGGTTATTATTCATAACCTGAGTGAGTTGTCCCAGTATGGTGATTAGCTGATCAGCACCAGTTGGATCACCATCTCCACTATAATTATCTTGAACAGGAGGGAAATCCCTACATGGAGTGTGTTCATTGATACGGTTTCCATTTCATCTACTATGCGCCATTTCTAAACGATGGAATAAACTAGATTAGTTTATGAATCAAAATACATAATTCCATACTTGTAAAACACTTAACATAAATTGAACTATTTATGAATATAATCCATAATCATAAAAAAAAATTCATTGAGAAAGTATATACTCATAAACCCTACATAATGGTTTTTAATGAAAATAAGAATTATCCTAAGCATATCCCCCGGGAGTGTCGTAACCAAGAGTGCAGCAAGGCCCGTTGTTGTGCACCAGTTCCCATTCGAGTCTAGCTCAAAGCGGTGTTTTGGGTTTTACCCCTAGGTACATCTATGCCAGAGCCACCTCTACCTGCTCGTATCTAAACAGGGATGTATTTCTCGGAAAACTCACAAAATCTCTACAATAGCAAAATTCTAAGAAGTTCTTATATACTAATCCTCAAAGTCTATCTTAGGGCTATGTGCTCTAATCAGAGTTTATAAAAATCTAGCTTCTAAGGATTGTACTAAACTTCCTCTGATACCAACTGTAATTCCCTGACCCCATTTACCCAGAGTAGGTGCATTATTACATAATATTGGCATGATCACAAAAGATCAAGTCTCAAAAGACCAATTAGTTTAGTAGCCTTGGAATAACTAGATACATTCATAAAGTTTACAGTACATCATAAAGTGAAAACTACTAAAACAACATCTTGTCTTCATATCCCCTAATGCTATCTCTGTAGGTCATTCATAAATTACTTCTTCACATCCTGGTAAAAATAAAACATTGAAAGGGGTGAGCTGAGATGATCAGTAAGGATAAAAATACAGCGTAAACTTTCATAAATAAGCATAAACATTTAAGGCAATGTGTAACTAAAAAAATCATTTTAAAATTTAACTTCAGAATAATATGGAAAAGTTAAAATGAAATAATTCCATTTACTTATTCAAATAGATATTATACTAGTCGAATAATCACATGAAATATCAATAACCACTTTCATAATGATGGAATGCATAATGCCAGACTATCATAACCACATAGTAAAGGCCTTGTGCCAAGACACTAATTTGTCTCATGAGACCTACCGATGCATCGAGGAGCTATCGTGGGCTCCACCCGTCACTTATTAAGTCCAATGCATTCCTCATATGAACAGGTTTAAACATAACATAAACATTCGTATTAAAACTAGCATAATAAATGTCAATAATTTCTCCATAAACCATGAATGGTATAAAAATAACACATCCACATTAAAACATATCACAAAACCTTCAACACAATATGGAAGTTTTGTATCATAATAAATCAACTTCGAATAAGCTTAAAATCCATCAAAGGATGTTAACATATATGAAATCAAAACTATTTGAGAGAAATATCTCTTTTTTTAATCATTTAAAAGTCACATAATTATAAAATAAAACATTTACATTTGAAATATTCTTATAAGCTTGTAAGGGAAGCTTCGAAAATTTTACAACGGTGGAAAATATCCGCACTAGCCATATAAGTTAAAAAAATACATTCTTACTTTAATTTTGTCGAAATGGTTAAAAAGGACCTTGTTTGGAAAACGACAGAAAGATTCCTTTCAAAAAAAATTATAAATGTAAAAAAGGGTATAAATTAATTTAACCCATTGTCTAGTAAATAGTAAAAATGTTTTCGAATACATTTCTAAGAAACATGGATGTGGATGATAAAGAGGACCCAGTAGATAATTACGTATAAACAACCTCAGATAATGAAGAGATTGTGAAATAAACTCTTACATTGTACTTTTCCTTAGTTGATGGTATGTTAACCTCCTATATAATAGGTAAAACAGTTTTATTAAATTATACAAGAACCATATACATAATTATGATATCATATATTATCTTCTAATAATGCTTTGTTAATGATATTTTAATATTATCGTCGTTTCAGGTGTTAACTTGCTCATTTTCTTTTATATGTTTTGTTACATAAGTCGTGTTTGTTATGGATAGGTTGTATCTTATCCATATCTAGAATGATATAAAGTTCTTAAACATTACTTTTAATCATAAAATGAGAATTATACTTGAATGAATACGATGGGGAATGAATCTCGTCACGTTCGTGGAGACGGTAGTCCTTACGTACGCACGAGCGACAATATCACTCTTTTGATATTAAAATAATATATAATTGGATGGTATATCATATATACAGAATCATTATCATGTTATATTTATTATTTACATGAATTGCACATCATTATTATACCAATCGAAATAATAATATATTGAGTAACAATTACACCACAACGTGGAGATGGTAAGCCGTACGTACGCACGTATGGTGACATGTCTTTCAAAGGATGGATAGAATACTGAATATGGTTGTACCATATTTATAATAACATCACAGTATATAGAAGATATTGTAGTTATTATTTTTAGAATGTAAATAAAAAATAAAGAAGAATTTGAAGAAGAAAGGAACTTGAAAGAGGGTGGTGAAAACAATACCTCTTCTTCAGGTTCTTCATTTTGATTTGATCAAAAGGGGTCCTTAAGTTGGATTTTGGATCAAAGTAAGGCCTCTATGTTGAATTTATGGAAGTTGAGAGAGTATTTGGGTAGGTTTTGGTCGAGACAAAAGGCTTTGAATGTGTGAATTAGAGAGAAGGGGGAGTGCCCTTTTATAAGAGGGGTGAGGGGTACCTTTAGAAAAGCTAGAAATATTATTTTATAATTAATTTATATTCGATTTATAATGGATCCAAAGTGGATTATTAAAAGTTTAAGATTGGGATGGGTATAAATCCTTTCAAACAATAGATTTTAGATAGGTTTTGGTCACCATGTTAACCTTATCATTTATATTTCACTCTTAGTTAAACAGTTTGACATTTACCATGTCTCTTGGTATTTTTATATTATATAGATAATAAACTTACTATATACCTCCAAGAGACCCCCAAATGGTCCACTAATAATACACATCATTATATAAGTCCTTTGGCCGAAAATTATATTTTTAAGAATAGAATATCATTTAATAATATAATATTGGTTTTAAAAACTCTTTTATGTCAATTTTGACACTATTTGGTATTTGATTTTTTTGAAAATCATAACAGCATTATTACTTCAAAAAATCATAATTAAATCAATGCTAACATGTCATATTAACCAATAAAATTATTTTAATTCATAAAAAGTCTCAAATTTCATTTATTTGGATATTTAAAATATCAATTATTTTAATATTTCATTAATTAGGTAATTACTGCATCACCATTTTGTCATAAATAAATTAAATTATTTAATGTCTAAAAACTATAAATAAAATACCATTATCTGGGAAATATTTTTAGATTTCTAATGAATATTTACAATCGAATTTATCTTATGTATAACCCTATATTAAAAAAATAGTAATTAAACTTTGATTTTAACTCTTTTGCCTCTTCTTTGAATTAAATAATATAAATGTTCTAATATAATCTAAGTGGACCTAAATGATAATTTTTTATTCCTAAGGTTGTTTTTGGTCGAGATAAACCTGTCCAATAGAATTAGGACTTGTTTTAGGTTAATATTAATGTCATTTTTACCCTTAATTACCCTATTTACTTTTAACCGTGGTAAATAAAAGTAAAAAGTTACTATTCACCAAAAATTATTTTTATCTCATTGAACCACATTTTACTCTTTGATATTAACTGTGTCTCTCGGATTTTTTAAATTCCACTCATAGAAGCGGTAAAATTAAGTTTTATATGAATTTCCAAATTCTCCTAGGAGATGGGTAAAAGACGGTGAAAAGTTCAATAAAATTTTTATATATCTAAAATTATTCTAAAATAACATCAATTAATTACATTGAACATATATAAGTATTATGTATCTATTTTTACCTAAATTAAATTTAAATAAAATAAATAATTATTTAAATAAAAATTCAGTTTTAAACTATAACTCAGTGTTTTTACTATTCATCAAAAATTGAAAGTTTTCAGAAAAATACCAAAAAATCACCCTAAGATAATTTCGATATTCCGAATCCAAAAATGAGTTCCATTTTGAAAGATAAAATTTATAAAATTTCCAAAAGTGGGTATTTCTATTCAGAACAGCTAGTTTGATTGGTTGTGGTGTGTGTTAGAACTCGAAGTTGCATACAACACACACTACATTATTATTCAAAGAGAAGCATACCATGGAAGCTTGGGGTGTTACACGAAGGGCATTCACAATACCCATGGGCTGGAAAAAGTTCTCATGTATCATAAAATGTCAATTGGGAATGATGTACACGAGTTTATAAACATAAAACGACAATTGAATCCAAAAAAGAATCTGGATTTTTAAAACCAAACAATATTTTTCAATAATTCATAACTGAATTACATAGTTTAGAACAACTCACTAAGACTATAAAAAATTTATAAAACAAAAAATAAATATCCCAAGAACCCTCATGGAAGGGGGCACTGCCCTTAAGCCATCTCTACAAGACATCGCCACAAAGGACCTATTAGAAACCCGAACCACTGGCAATAAAAACTGTACCCAACCTACGACAAAAAAAATAACCAAGTATACTTACACCAAAGGGTGTAAGTATGGTTTGAGATAATTACTAGTAGGCTACCACCACTAAGACATTCTATGTGATAAACATTCAAAGATGAGAAGATTTCAAGTTTTCATAAACAGGAAATGCTAGTTATAATTTCTAAAAGATGAAACTTAAAAATTAAAACAATTTTCAAGTGGGTTATCTTTAAGAATCAAAAATTAAAAAAAAATAAACACTACTTAATTTTCCATACAACCATACCCTATGCCAATGGTAATCATAAAGTAACTAATGAGAACAATAAATAAGAAATAACCCATATGCACTAGCTCACTGTGGGTCCCAGGTACCTCGTATATTGGTGAGAGTAACCATCACAATATCTGTTCTTGTGCACAATCCACTAGTAGGGAACATACCCATAACCTATTGGTCCCAAATCATTATGATCAAAGTTTAGTTAGTGTTGTAATCATCAATCATTCTATGTGAAACTGAGGAAAAACCCCACAGATTCACTCACTTACTAGTACACGTCCACCCACCTAGATACCTGGGATTCCCTCTTGTGCTCAAAAAAGTTCAACAATAGAAGAAATATAATTTTCACATGAAAATATAACTTCCACATCACTAATTTTATCAAACATCCCACATGTACATCACATAAGTCACAAAAATCCACTTTTCATTTCAATTCATTTTTAAATCATACTCACACCAAAATATCCCACAACACTTTTTATATTTCTTTAACAGATCCAAAAATACTTTAAAAACATTATAAAATCATTCCAAGATATTCAAACTCACATAACAGACCACACACATATCACATAAAACCCTTCTCAACTTCAAAATTCATTTTATCATCAAACTCACATGAAACAGTCCACAAATATGTTTCGTACCCACATCAGAATTTCATAAATCACCTCGAAAAATTAAAAAAAAATATAAAAACGTTTGAAATCAAAACTGCCCACTTTATATTTCAAAAACTCAATTTAAGAACATAATACCACCAAAATAGTAAATAAGCGTCATTTTCACACATTGTGTAACTCATTAAATCATTTACAAATTTCTTAAAACCAACCCAAGAGGTATAACCATGGTTTCCACACAAAACCCATTTCAAAATCTTCATTCAAGACCAAAATCATACCAATACCAATCCAAAAAAGAATTTCCATCCCTAAAAACATTTATCAAACCACTTTCAAGTGTTATAAAATAACCTTGAATAATACCGCGAAAGATACAAATGAAAAGACAATTTTTCATAAAATGATCTCAAGAAGTAAAAAAATTATTACACACCAAACCTATTACAAAACCCCCTTCCAAGGCCCACATGACACAAAGTCAACAACAAAACAAAATTTTTAGCCCTTTTCAAAAACTAATAAATCAATATCATATTATATAAAACTATCACAAAAGATATCACATGTGTTACATTTGAAAAGTTCACAACTTCAAAAAAATGAAATTATAAAATTAAATGCTTAACCAAATCCCTCAAAAATAGTTTTTACACCACACACAGCATATGAGGAACATGAAAAACTAGTAAGAGAAGCAAACTAACACATCAGGAAATGGTTACACATGGAATCACCAACCTTTTGAGTCAAAATCCTTAAATCTTGGTGAAAACCCTCAACCACACCTCTTCTGCACCAAAAGGGAGATAAAAGAAACCTAAAACCTTCGGATTTAACCCAAAAGACAAGAAGTTAAACCCTAGGCATGAACCCTAGGTTCTGGATAATTTATAACTCAAGAAATAGTGGGAAAAACTAAAGAAAGGGATGAAATCAAAGAGATAAAAGACTACTTACATGATTTTAAAGTTTCCCCCATCAAATCTCCCTTTAAAAATGAGGTACAGGTGAGGGGGATAGATATTGGAGGATGGAAATGGAGTTTGGGAACAAAATGGGAATGAATTTAGTGGATTAGACTTATTTCTGGGAGGGAAAATGGTAAATTCCAAAAAAAAATTAATGACCTGGCCATACCTGCACGGTTTGGAACCATGCATCCAAACTGTGCGGCCTGTCCTGGCCACCTAAAAACCATGAATTATCTTCCAATTTAAGTTGGTCCAAGGGGAAAACAAAGGGGGGAAGGTAGGCCAAGAATAGGGGAAAATAATACCTAAAATAAAACTACCTTTTGACCCCAAGACTCATCCCAATCAAGGGTACAGACCACTTTAACAACTTACCCCACAAGTGGTATCACTACGAGTGTTACTAATCCATATTCAAAATACCACCACCTAATAGAATAATTTTGAAAAAAGAGGAGACCAAGTACCACACAAGACCCCCAAGACTAAGTTCATTTCTCAAGAACACAGTAGACACAAAAAATTCTAACCTAGAATACCCAGAAACCAAGACAATGATAAAAACCAAAAGAGGATTCGAACAAACCATGGAATTGAAAATCCATGTGTGAAAATTCTACCAACCATAAGCTTTCTTCCCTCAAAAATCAATAGAAAGGGAAAAAATAAAAATCCCAACTGATAAACCAATATGTGCTCCCTTTCCATGTTTCACCCCCAAACGCCAAGACATCTCCATTGATCAATTCAGGAAGAAATACCCTCACAAACCAGGACATACATCACTTTCCTGAAATGACCAAGCACATTAAAAATTTATCACAAAATAAAACTCTTAAAAAATTATCTGAACAATACTCTAGAAACCTACCCAAACAAACAACAACAACGAATAGTGTTCTGTGTACCTTGCTTCAGCTGGACCGTTGGGTGTTCTCCAATCCCTACATTTACCCCAGGAAGATGTAGGTAGTTAGATAGCTCCAAACAAGACTACCTACCGCCAAGCCAAGACCAGGGACTAATCAAAGTTACTAGTATGGGGAGACACAAATAGTCTCCCCACCATAAGAGAAAACTCTAATTTTCCCAAGACAGAATCAAGACACTAACAGGGGAAGGCCAGAACTGACTCCCCGGTACAAGGGGTAAATTTCCATTCGAAGTTTCCAAAGGAACATGCATGAGAATCATAGTGGGCATCCCGACCATAATAACCAACAATCTTAACAGACTAGTATGAGAAAGCACAGAAAGAACCAAATTTAATGAGTTGGGATGGTCGCACGGTTAATATTCCCAGTTTGAAAAATCGTGCCCTAACCATGTGGATCATTCTGTCTACATGGCTTCCTTGCACACAGTCACTACTAATCATGGACAGACCATGTGCTCAACCATGAAGACACCAAAGATTTAAACTATTCGCATATTTCATTCTGAGGATAGGAAATTGTACAAGAGTTTAGATGACCCTGGTATTTCTTCTTACTATGTTCCAGCTTTTCTATAGGACCTATGGCTGGAGCTCAAATTATTGAAGAATATTCGGCCTCTCAATTAGGATTTGGAAACCCCTGTATGAAACTTCTTCATTCAGTTCTATAAACAACTACACCTCAACCCACGATGAGTTCACCAAGTCATCAGACATTCCAAACTCACTTTACCCTAACCCAACATTGCACTGAAAGAAGGGCTTATAAGATGCACACACACATCACACCTTGTTTTTTCAGGGGATAAATAATAGAATGAAAGGAAACATATAAACACCTTCTTCCAAAACAAAGGATTTTAATGTTTTTTCAATGGGGGAATACTCCCAACATGTCAGAGACTCTCAGAGGATTGCACGACCTTCACTTTTACATACAACGAGAATACGAAATCACAAGGCGTCACCGAACATGACCATTGCAACTGATAGAAACCGTATAGGGAAATGGACCTTATGCTAAGTCCCCAAACAAACCACAATCCCCGAAAGTGGCCATAATAACCTATCATGACCATATTTCCCACACCAGTGGTTTAACATAAACTCACTCTTTGAAGAGACTACAAAGGACCCAGAGGCCCTCTTAGGCACCATCCAAACACTCCTCCATACTAACAACCACAGACCACTTCTGCCTTTAATGAGTCAAGTAACTTAAAAAACTAAGGTCTCTTTCAACCTTCCACGAGAACTCCCTCTCTACAAGAGGGTTCAAAAAATAACGAAAATAAATGTTGTAAAATCAGTCTCCAAATCTCAAGAAAAATATTCCTTATATTGATCAACTAGAGAGTCTTCCAATAGATAAACAAACTGGGTTTCACTTCAGTCATGCACTAACCCTTAGTGGTGTGTACCTTATCCAGCAAGAGAACCCAAGGACCCAACCAAGCTGGTCCATTTGTCAAAAAATTCCTCAAACCAGATCTAAATACATTAAGGGAACCACTGTAAAGGGGTCCTGAAACACTTCTTATAAGAGACTACCATCCATTCATTCTACCCTACTTACCGACCAAACACAAACCCAAAACACAGTTCAAATAAGAGGGTTCTTGGACTCAAAACATCCCACAACATCAACATATTCAAAAATACATAATACACACCATCCCAAACTATTCATCAAGACATCATGTTTTCCTAAAAATAATTATTTGAAAAAAAACAGTTCAGCAGTTATCATATCCACCAGTGGTACCTCATGGGGATCACACATGATTGTTTCCTTGCCACCGGGCACCCTCGTCATATCCATCCCGACACTCATCCAGCCATTCCACCAACCATCCATCATCCCATATAACCCCATTCATGTGGTTTCCCTTAGAGGTACCAAAGGTTAAAACAAAAATCCTTTCCACTTTTCAAAACTGAAATAGTCAACCAATACTTCTGTTTTCTCAAGACCGCTAACCACGAAATCAAACCCAAATTACTTCTTAACCAAAATTTGATAAAGGAATAGTCATTCAAATGAAAAATCAATTTCAAGTCATACACATTAATTTCAAAACATATCATCAATTTAAAACACCTTTCAAAAGTTTAGAAAACTCTATTGGAAACACTTTTTCAAAACCAACATTGAAACAATTATCTTCTTTTAAAAGAGAAGAAAACACACCATTTTCCATTTCAAAACAATTATAAAAACTCAGTTTCACCATTTCACAATTTAAACCCTTCCATATTTATTAAAAAATCATTTCAGAAAATCTTTCTACTTCTTAAAACCAAGTCAGTTTAAAACCAAACTTCCAAGATTTCAAAACTAAAGAACACAAGACAATTTGAGAGGGAACTAGTTTTTGTGGGTGACTTGGAAATATGGTTGGTGGCCATATTCCAATCACTTCACCATCACATAGAATGTTCTAGGTAATATCCCTAGCTCCACATGGCTTTCCAGGCCCTACGATCTCAGTGAGACCATTAACCTGACTCTCTTTTCATTTCCCCTAATCATAATCAAACCAAGAAAACCAAAAGAATTAGATAAGTCTCGACATCCCTTGGAGACATGAATCTCATCATGAGGTGTGGTGATTAGGAACACTACTGATAACCAGAGTTCCATGTCTTGACAATACTAACTCTAGACTATCCTGACTGCTCCCCAAATAACGTGACCCAAAGAGTTAACCTAAACCTCCTCTAATACCTTTTTTCACAAACTAAATCGGGTCACCAATGAAACCGATGCCAAACCCAGCCCATTAAAAAGACGTAAGGGAATTCTCGATCCCCAATACCTGGAACAAGTTACAGGGTATCATAAAATAAAAATTGGGAACAATTTACATGAGTTTATAAACATAAAACAACAATTGAATCCAACAAAACGAATATGGATTTTTCATACCAAAAAATATTTTAAAAAAAATCCAATCTTAATTACATAGTTTATAACAACTCACCAAGAATATAAAAAAGGTACAAAACCAAAAATAATTATCCCAAGAACCATCATGGAATGGGGCACCGCCATCAAGCCATCTCCACAAGACATCACCATCAAGGACATGCTAGAAATCCGAACCACTGGCACTAAAATATTATCCCAACCTACAACAAAAAAATAACCAAGTCTACTTACACTCAAGGATGTAAGTAGGGTGTGAGATAATTCCTTATAGGATACCACCACTAATAGATTCCATGTGATAAACATTCAATGATTAAAATCTTGAAATTTTTCATAAACAGGAAATGCTAGTTAGGATTTCTAAAAGATGCAACTTAAAAATTAAAATAGTTTTCAAGTGGGATATCTTTAAGAATCAATGCTTTTAAAAAAATTCCAACAATACGAAATTTTCCTTCCAACCATAAAGTATGCCAACGATAAGCACAAAGTAACTAATGATCACAAGAAATAGGAAATAACCTCTAGGCACTAGCTCGTTGTGGGTCCCAGGTACCTCGTATCTTGGTGGGAGTAACCATCACAATATACATTCTCATTCACAGTCCACTAATAGGGAACATACATATGACCTAGTGTTCCTCAATCATTATCATCATCATAGTTTAGTTATTTTTTCTGTAGAAATCTTTTTATGTGGAACTGTGGCCAAACCCCACAGATTCACTAGCATACTTGTACACATCCACCCACCTGGATACTCAGGTTTCCCTCTTTTGCTCAAATAAGTTCAAAAAGACAAGAAATATAATTTTACCATGAAAATATCACTTAAACAACCCAAATTTACCAAACATACCATGTGTATATTACATTAGTCAAAAAAATCACATTTCATTCAATTTCATTTTGAAATCATACTCACACAAAAATAGCCCACAAGCTATTTCACATTTCTTTAACACTTCCACAAATCCTTTAAAAAAATTATAAAACCATTCCAAGATATTAAATCTCACATAACATCTCACATCTATATCTTATAAAACCCTTCTCACCTTCAAAATTCATGTTATCATCAAACTCACATGAAACAGTCCTCAAATTTTCTTCGCACCCACATCACAATTTCATAAATCACGTAGACAAATTACAAAACATTACCAAAACGTTTTAAATCGAAAATGACCACATTATCTTTCAAAAACTCATTTTAAGAATATAATACCACCAAAACAGTACAGAAGCATCATTTTCACACTTAGTGTAACTAATTAAATCACTGACAAATTTCATAAAACCAACCCAAGAGGTATAATTATGGTTTGAACACAAACCCATTTCAAAACCCTCATTCAAGATCAAAATCATAACAATACCAATTAAAAATATAATTGGAATCCCTAAAAATATTTATCAAACCACTTTAGATATTTATAAAATCACGTTGAATAATACCACAAAAGATACAAATGAAAACACACATTTTAATAAAATGATCTCAAGAAGTCTGATAAAGTCTTACACACCAAACCTATTCCAAAAACCCCCTTCCAAATCCCATATGACACTAATGAATTACCAAAAGATAATTTTTAGACCCTTTTAACAACTAATAAATCAATTTCATATTTTATAAAACTAGATCAAAATATATCACATGTGTTACATTTGAAAAGTTCACTACTTCAACAAAAATGAAATTATAAAATTAAATACTTAACCAAATCCCTCAAAAATAGGTTTTTCACCACACACAACATATGAGGAACATGAAAAACCAGTAAAAAAAGAAATCTAACACATCAGAAAATAGTTACACAAGGAATCACTAACCTTTTGAGTCAAAACCCTTAAATATTGGGGAAAAACATCAACTGCACCTCCGCCACACCATGAGGGAGAAAAAATCAACCTAAAACCTCAAGATTTCACCCAAAAGACAAGAAGTTAAACCCTAGGTACGAACCCTAGGTGTTTTACAATTTAGAACTCAAGAAATACTGGGATAAAACCTAAAGAAAGGGAAGAAACAAAGAGAGAAAGGATTCCTTACATGATTTTGAAGTTTCCCTCATCAAATATCCATTAAAAAATGAATTCCAAGAGAGGGGGGGTGACCTTGGAGTCTATACATCAAAGTAGGACATTAAATGGGGTATAATTGAGAGGATTAGTCCTATTTCATAGAGAAAGAAATGGTAAATTTCAAAAGATTTTTAATGACCTTGACATACCTACACGGTTTTCCTGCACAGTTTGGAACCGTGCGGTCAAACTGTATAGCCTGTCCTGGCCACACAAAAACCATGAATTCTCCTCCAATTTAAGGGGGTCCAAGGGGGAAAGGTAGGCCAAGAATAGGGAAAAATAATACCCAAAATAAAACCACTTTTTTACCCCAACACCCAGCCCAATTAAGGGTAAAAACCACTTCAACAACTTACCCCACATGTGGTGCCACTATGACTGTTACTAATCCAACTCCAAAACAACACCACCTAATACTATCCTTTTTACAAAAGAGGAGACTAAGTACCAAACAATACCCCTGAGAATAAGGTAATTTCTTAAGAACACAAGAGACACCACAAATTCAATCTCAGAACACCTGGAAACCACGACAAAGATAAGAACCAAAAGAGGATTTTAACCAAGCATGGAATTGAAAATTTGGGTGTGATAGTGGCACAAACTAGGGTCGGTCCCAAGGAGGCTTCTTACAACACACATTACTTCTATTGTCACTTTTATTATCTATCTAATATAAAAGTAACTTATATAATATATATGGGGGTTTGAAATTTGTGAAATATAAATATAAATATAATATAAAAATATAAAAATATGAAAATAAAAAACACAAAGAAAATATAGAAAATAAAAAAAGATGTTAGTGGATGAAAATAATTTCTCTCAGGGTTTCATGGTGGTGTTATCATTAATTTTTAAAAAAATTCCTCATTATTTATTCAACATGGAGATCTAAACCTATCACTCAACACCATGTGATTTGAATGGTATTACCCTACACTGATACCTATACATGTAGGAGTAATATCTTCCACATTAACACTTTAAAAAAATCCCACTGTTAGAATGACCCAAATATCAATGGGAAGGAAAATGAGTGAATGTGGAGGAAGCAAAAAAATAGTAGGTAAAGTGAGGCGAATGCTCACCAGAATCATTTTAACCACTACTGATTCCTGAGAATAAAACATGGGAAATAATTAATGTTCAATAAACTCAAATTCCACCACTTCCCCCTCTAACAATGGTGATGATTAGTTTTCCACAAACATGTAGTTGAAAGCATAGTGGGAGAAATAAAAAATAAGAAAAAAAGAGAGATGGAAGAAGAGAAATAAATAAGAAATATAAACTAATGTATATTAAAAATAAAATAAATTACAATAAAAATATCCATATTATCCCCTATAAATGGATATATCATTAAATTGGATAAGGGACACATATTTATAGGGATAAGGGGTGAATAATTCAAGCTCAAAACATTTATTCTGAAGGATTATTCATGGAGGTACCATTAAATGGCCAAATATGTAATAGGGTGTCTTCATGAATGTCGTTCCATAATGTTTCCTCAATTCACCCTCTAAATTTCAGCATCATTTACCACCTAAAAAGTATTTATGGATTTAATCCTTAGGTTGACATTTTCTATCTTAGAATTCCAAAAATTTTCCTCCAAATTATAACGTCCAATGACCCTGTTTATGAGTTTAAACATCCATAAAATTAATTGGTGGTACATTTATATCTATAATTTTTCATATAAATTTTGAATAATATCAATTTTAGATGTGTATCCCATGTTATGCTTTCATTATGTAGTTGGGGTCCATGTTGTCTGCCATCACAATTCTTCAACTTGTTTTATTTTTTTGTGACCCCATTTGTTCGAATCAGCTATTTATATATAAGAAAAAGATGAAGAAAATAAATCATGTAATTCAAAAAAAGGAATCACTCAATTTTTAATATAATTTTAAAATAATTAACCAAAATACCATTGTGATTAAAATCATTTAAAATTTGAGAATTAGGTAATTTTCACATTTAAGCTCAAAATACTTTAAAAAACTAAAAATGTGATAATTTCACATAAAATAATATTATGGTGGGTTAAAAAACATTTAATTAAACAATAAAATATATTCAAATATTAGATTCATCAATCTGCCAAACTAAACAATTGCATTCATGGGCAGTCATTATATATTCCAATCAAAATCCACACAACGATCAACAGTGAGAAAAAAACAATGATCATTTCCAAAACATAGTTACATCATGTATCCTTTATGAAAATAAATTCCCTATAATTTTCATTCCTCGCATTTAAATTTTTTTCAACCTCATAAATTCATCCATGGTCCAATCAAAACCCAACTCACATTGAATGTTATGTCACTATTCATTAAAGAGAAATTGAATCTGGAGTTATTCTCATACTTATAAAGTTCATGTATCACCATAATATTTTGGAAATTATAATTTATATATGGTGTTAAACATGATAACTAATTTAATCATGAGTACTTTTCCAGGTGAATTTGGTGGCTTAGGGTTGATGGGATAATTAAAAAAAATTAAAGGCTAGAAAGTGGAGGTTTGACTCTTAAGTATGATGCATGAATAATAAAGTGAAAACACAGGATGAACATCACTCAAATCCCCTTGATAATGTGAAACACAACACCACCCCATTTTTTTGTTAAATTTAACAAGATCCAATCAGTGATTACGAAGAATGATATCATCCAAGTTCACCCTTTTTTCTTTTTTTAATATCTAGAATGGAATAACATTATTTTTTTTCATTTTTTTTTCCATGGAGAATGAGATGAAAATTGAATAAAATGAATGAATGAAAATCATGAATTTGATTTTTGAGAGTTACGTGACTAATAAAAGAATGTAAAATGAGGAATTCAATCTCATATCAATTATTTTAAAAAAAATATTGAAGGATAACCTATTGAAAAAAAATAACGAATAATTAAATGATGAATCAAACCCAATTATATCAATCCCCACTTCCCAAAATGTAGGCACAAAACTCACATCTCTAAAAAATGAAACACATCCCAAAAAACACAAATGAACGGACCTTCCCTCACACTCAAACTTGAAATATCCATGAAAAAATACAAAGAGTGTGGCTAGGTAAGGAAAAATCATCTTGTAATATCATTTAAACCTATATGAAAATTCATGGAATCAATGGAAGAGGACGCTACATTCTCTCCAATGGAAGACTCTTGGAAAGTAAGATGGTATCATTTTGTACATGGAGATGGGGAGATGGATTTAGGATCTAATGATCACCTTCATCAGGATCCAAGCTCGGATGGAGTACTGGTTTACTTGGTTAGTGGTATAGATATGAGGAGTTGTGCATTAGTGGTGGACGTTTTACCGGGGGGAGAGGAAGGAGACTGACGTTCAGTGGGTCGATTTTGAGAAAGAGTTCAGGGAAAAATTTATTTCTTTGACCATGAAGGCTGAGAAGAGGTAAAAGTTACCCTCTCTCCAGCAGGGGAGTCTGTCAATACGATAGTTGGGGATCAAGTTCAAGGATCTCCTTTATTTTTTCCTAGATCTCTTTATGGATGAGGAGTCTCATGCAATATTTCTATATGAGTCACTTCGTCCTTCTCTTCAGTACGTGGTTACTTCATTTACTTTTTCGATGTACTTGGAAGTCCAGAAGAAGGCATAGGTAGTTGATTTGATGCAATCATGAGGAGATCTACCATGGGAAGGTATGCATAAAGTTTCTTCTAATGTAAATTCTACTGGTAGTTGGTTTTATGCAGCAGGGCCTTTCAGGTATCGACCAGCAGGGAATAGACCATAGTAGTTTCTCTTTCAGACTTCAGGTCCTCATGGTTTTCCTTTGAACTAGGAAATTAGGTGTTTCTATTGTGGAGCCCGTGTCCATATTCATAGTCATTTTTTTATGGCAGTTCAAGATTAGTATGGTGGATGTGGTCAGGTTCAGTTCCTACCTCAGCAGCAGTTTCCTATCAGGCCCTTTCTGTAGTAGGGAAAGTAGGTTCCTACTCCACAAAGGGGGGATGGAGTAGGTGGAGGCCAACCTCAGGATATTCCTCAGGGACCTCGACATGGGCGTGGTCATGGTGGTGGTCGTTATCAGAGGAGAAGAGTAGCTGAGTGTAGTGAATTTCACACCGTAGAGGTAAAAGTTCCCGCATGGCCAAAGATCATTCGTCGTACGATCAATTTTCTTTGTACTCTTTCTTGTGTTTTTTTTATTATGGATCTTCTCACTCCTTTTTTCACCCTCTATATCCCATAATCTAGGACTAGACATAGAGAGGATTCCAATGCCCCTGGTATTGAGTACCACATCTGGAGGTCAGGCGAATTTATTTGATGTCTTTCAGGGATGTACACTGATGATGGGGCTGCATCAGTCACATGGGGCTCTATTCTTGCTACAGATGCAATCGTATGAAGTTATTCTCATCATCGAATTATTATATTCTCTGCATGATTTTATGGACTGCTTCTAGAGGAATGTTGTGTTTTCAAATTTCAATGGCAAGATTGTGACTTTTGTCAGTGGTAGCTATCAGGTGGCTAGTTGGTGTGTAGAGCCTCTTATTTCCATATTGGTTGAGATATTAGTGGAATCATTGTATGTTGATATAGTATAGGTTCCTAAAGTTGTTTATGAGTTATTGGATGTTTTCTCCAAGGAGGTTGGGACTCTAGACACTCAATGTGACGGTGAGTTCGGGATAGACATACATCTCAATGCTTCTCTGATTTCGATGGATCCTTATAAAATGACACATTTTGAGCTATGCAGGTCGAGGATCCAAATTTATGACCTAATTAAGAAGGTGTTTATTTGTCCCATTGTGTCATAATTGGGTGTTCTGATGTAGTTTTTAAATAATTATGATGGTAATATGAGGTTTTACATAGACTACTAGTGGTTAAATCAAGTGACGGTCAATAACAGCAGTCATCTTACAAGGACAGATGGTCTTTCCAAATAGCTAATTGGAGCCAGTTGGTCTTCTATGGTCAATATGTGGTTTGGATGTCACCATTTGAGGGTGAATAAGGGAGATATTCTGAATATATCTTTCAAATGTAGGCATGGGCACTTTGAGTTCACAATCATGATATTTAGTGTTATGAATTTTCCAGCCATGTTCATGGGGCTTATAAACTTTGTATTTCAGGATTTCCTAGACTAGTTTGTTCTTGTATTAATCGATAACATCCTGATCTACTAGAGGTCAGAGGAATAGAATACCGAGCACCTCAAGACTATCTAACATGTAACTCGATTCCACCAACTCTACGGAAGGATGTCCAAGTGTAGAATATGGACACATGGGGTACATTTCCTTGGAGATGTGGTGTCATAGTAGGGTGTAGTAGTGGACCCATCAAAGGTGTATGTAGTTTTTTATTGGTCAGCACACAATAATGTGGCATAGGTTCGTAGTATTATCGGTTTGGCTGCCTATTACTAGAGATTTGTACCTAATTTATCTCTCTTTGAAGCTCTATTAATAAATTTGACTAGGGAGGACTGGGATTTTATGTGGAGTGATCATTTTTAGGCGATGTTCAGATATCTGAAGGGGAAGTTGATCAGTGCTCTAGTACTCTGGTTTCTAGAGGAAGGGGTGATGTTCGAATTTTTTATGATGCTTCCCATATGGTCATCGAATTCATGATAATGCAGTAGTGGGGAGTGATCTCTTATGGGTCTAGGTAGTTATGTACTCATGAAGTTAACTATGCCACCCATGATCTAGAGCTTGGAACAGTCATGTTTGTATTGAATTTTTGGTGGCATTACCTCATTGGGGAGTTCTTTTTGGTCTTCACAGATCACAAGATATTGAGTTATATATTTTCCTAATGAGATATGAACTTGTGATAGAGGAGGTGGGTGGGGTTCCTCCGGGACTATTATTTTGATATCTCTTACACCTCATTAAATGGAAATGTCATTGTTGATTCCTTGAATAGGAATTCACAGAAGGAGGTAGTTCTGAAATCTGTGAACGCTTGGAGGGTGATAGAGGAGTTAGAATCCCTAAACATAGGTGCAATAATGGATAGTGGAAAATGATGTATGTTTCAGATGATATTGTATTCTTCTATGATGCAGTAGGTGGAGGAGTCTCAGTGGGGAGACTCAGAGGAAAAGGTGACATGCTATCACTTTTACCCGGATGATGCTCTAGAAGGATGGTCATATGATTGTTAGATTCAGATGATCTTTTGTGGGGGGTTGTTTATTCTAGTGTCGGTGTGTGAGGTAGTCCTATTTTAGTTTCATATATCACCCATAGTGGTGAACCCTAGAGATTACAAGACGTAATGTGTCTTGAGGATATAGTTTTGGTGGCCTAAAATGAAACAGGTAGTGGCAGAGTTTGTGGATAAGTTTCTAGTGTGCCACCAGGTGAAGTTTGAGAACCATGCCCCCAATGGTTTTTTGCATCACTTATATATACCTGAGTATAATAGGGATGAAATCTCATTTTATTTTTTCATAGGGTTACCCAGGGATCAAGGGGGTTGCGATGCGATCTGCGTAGTAGTGGATTGACTGACAAAATCAGCTCACTTCTTACTGATTAAGGATTCAGGCGCAGTGGATGCCCTATAAAAGAGGTATGTACATGAGGTGGTGCAGCTGAATGGAGTTCTAAGATCTATTTTCTCAGATTAGGATACAAGTTTTACCTCGTCAGTATGAAGGGGATTCTTGTAACGTTCCAGTTCTAGGAGCCGCCCAGAGTTTCCCCGTACCCGGTTGGTCACATGGCCTAAAGCACATTTCCCTAAACGCCAGAGGCTACCGACTAGCAACGAGGGACTTGGGTGTGATAGTAGGGAAACAATTTCTTCATTGACATTGTAATGAAGTGGAAGTAAAATAGATATCAATATCGGAAGTATTAAAACATTCAATAAGTAAACAGCATAAGTAATAAACAACTGGATCACACATATATATAAATTATGCATGATACATATGTCTAGGAAATCGTCCAATCAAATCAAAATAATGGAATATAGTACTAAACCAATGTACAAAAGAAATAAGTAAACAGTTCCATAGCATCTCAAGCCTCATCTTGGTCTCATGCTCCCCAGCTCCATAGCAATCATGAACTTGAAGTAGAAGGGAGATTTCCCTTATCTATACCTACAACAATATAATCTGTTTGGGCCCAAAATCATGACCCAAACAGGTTGTCAGACTAATCCCAGTAAGAAACCACCCAAAGATCTATGCCTAATAGTCAATTAATATATGTGGCAGTCAACAATCTAAATGAAGCAGTAAACAAGAAATTACTCAAAGTAAACAATCCTACAGTTTCAAATGCATTCAATTTTCTTACATCAAGTAGTAAGCTAATAAAAAGAAGGTAATCCTCTGGGAATTACTCAAAGACTAACCCCTTTTTTCAACTAAAAAAATCCAAGAAACCCTCTGGGAAGCACTCACAATCTAACCCCTCTAGTTCAGCTTTAGAATAGACTCTCTAAGGAAGAACTCTCTGTCAATTCCTCCTTGTAGTCTTGTATCAGTAAGTAATAGGCACTCTGAGGAATAACTAAACGTTCAATTCCCCATGTAGCGAGAATCGAGGAAACTACAGACACTCTGAGGGATTACTTACGCCCATCCCCCCAATGGTCTCGCAACATAAAAGTAAACAGTCACTCTGTAGAATCCCTTAATGTCAATTATCCTTATGTTCTACTAAACCGGGTTCCCACAGCCCTGTGTAAGTCAATCGTGCACAATGATACAAAGGAATCCAAATTAAACCATAAGAACAACTTGGATAAACAATCTACATCATATCATGTCATGTCTGATAATAATCTCTCCATCCTAACAATACTAGGCATAGAAAGAAAGCAGCTTAACAGCCATGCTAGACCAAGCAGTCAAAACTTGAAAACATGGGGAAAATCCATATAATGGCAATATTAACCCAATTCTAAATCAATTAACCTCTATCCAATCAAACTAGGCATAGCATTCAATAACAGGGCTAAAACCATAAACACACAATACCCCGAACGAGGGTATTGGTAACTTTTTCACATATAACTCAAAGACTAACTACGGAAAGGCACAAACCACCTACCTCAGCGTAGTGAGATCGATATAAGTGAACCTCAGGCCTTGAATCTCCCAATAACTCAATATATCTATAAAAATGCTAAAAAAATAAAACCAAGGATAACTCGTGAAAGAGAAGAAATTAGGAGATGAAGTTCTAGAAGAAGGAAGAACTCACCGATGTGATTCCAACGCAATCGACGGTGGTCGATTAAGAGAAAGGATGGAGAGTAAGGGGCTCAGAGAAGATTCGTGGATGTATAGACACACCTGGATGAAATAGGTTGAGAATGCGTGTGTTCTATCCGTCAAACGTGACCCCGGTCCATTTAATGAAAAAAAAAGTACATGGTGTGTACTTGTTTTTTATGGCCTCTACTTTAGGTAGTCTCTATGTCACCACACACGGCCATGTACTCGGCCACTACCCAACCAGTACACATTCAGTTGTGGAAATTGAGTACATAGCATGTACTTATAAGTACACTTTGTGCGCTCTAAAATTTTCCAGAAACTTCTCTTTCTCCTCAAAAACAACCATACAAGAAAAATATACCTAAAAAAGATCTGGATTCTTACAAACTTCCACCATTAAAGAAATTCATCCACAAATTTCCCTAGCAAGGCTGCGTAGAAGAAGAAACATTGAACTTCTCTGGCCCCTATGATTATACATCAGCCTCTTTCTCCCTAGTCACGTCTTATACTCGCATGTGCTATCATAGAACTCATACCAAAGGAAAAGACTGGCCACGGAGAACCTTCACACTTCGATCAACAATCTATATAGGACAATCCTCAAATGAGGCGTCCACCTTGAACTCAACTTTCTTGGGTTGGAAAATAGAAGATGGGTCTAATAAGTAATGTCAAACCTGAGAAACGTGGAAGTGGTCATTCATAGGCTGGTACCTCTAAGGTAACTAAAACTGATAGGCAACTGGCTCAACTCTCTCCAAAACCTGAAATGGACCGACGTACCTCAGAGAAAGCATTCCTTATCTCATAATCCTCATGTGTCCCAAACTCGATGTGACACACAAAAAACCTGATCTCCAACCTTGAACTCTAGAGGTTGTCTCCATCGATCAGCATAAGACTTCTGTCACGATTGTGCAGTAGCCATCCTCTTCCAAATCAACTCTATTTACTCTGTAGTCTCCTAGAAATCACGAGGTCCCAGTATAGCTACCTCTCCTACCTCTATCCAGCATAAGGTTGATCGGCATGGCCTACTGTACAAAGCCTCATAATGTGCCATATGAATAGTTTCTTGAAAACTATTATTGTAGGAAAACTCCAAAATAGTTATATGCTTCTCCCAAGAACCTTCAAAATCCCGGATGCATGCTCGAATTATGTCCTCAAGCACATGAATTATATGCTCATACTAGCCATTTTTCTGGGGATGGTATGTTGTACTCATAACTACCTATGTATCCAAATCCATCTGAAGTCCCTACGAGGCTCGAGAAGTAAAACGGACATCCCTGTTTGAAACAATGGAGTGCAGAAATCCATGTAAACGTACAATCTCTCAGATGTACAACCTTCCCATATCATCAACACTAAAAGTCTCCTTGATTGGAAAGAATTGAGAAACCTTGATGAGTCTATCAATGAAAAAACATACTACATCATTCCCTCGAGGTGACCTCGGTAAACCTATCACAAAGTCCATCGTGACATCGTTCCACTTCAACTCGAGAATGGGTAACTGCTTCAAAATCCCTACTAGTCACTGATGCTCCGCCTTCACCAACTGACAGGTGGAACACCTCAGGAAAAAACCAGCAACATTACACTTCATTAATGGTCACGAATAATGATGGTTTAGATCATGATACATCTTGGTGACACCAAGATGAACTGCCCAAACTGAGGACTCAAAGACCTACATCAGCTCCTTGCATATGTCTGTTGACACCCATACGCACCCATGAAAATGAAAGATCTCATCCTCACCTATGGTTCATATAGGAATTCTTTCCTCTTCTGACACACTCTCCCAAAGGACTAGGCCTTCGGAATCTGATAGCTACCTCATTCGCACTCGATCAAGAAGAGTTGAGGTAATAGAGACAAAAGATAGAAACATCTTCCCCTGTCGGTCGTGCACCTCCAAATGCATCTCAAAGAACATATCCATAAGCTTCCACTCACTTCTGACCTCCTGGAATACCTGTATCTAAGTCCTCCTTCTCAATGCAATAGCCACAGCGTTGCCTTTCCCATGCGTATAGGCAAGCTCAAAGTCAAGAGACTGAAGGTACTCAACCCACCTTCGTTGTCTCAAATTCATATCGAGCTGAGTGAAAATATACTTGAGACTTTTTTGATCGGTGAAAACCACAAAATTATCTCCCGGAAGATAATGTATCCAACTGTATAAAGCATGAACAACCGTAGCCTACTCAAGATCATGTGTTGCGTAGTTCCTCTCATGTGGACTCAACTGTTCAGACCTATACGCAACAACTCCTTCCCCCTACATAAGCATAGCTCCCAACCCGATACCTGATGCATCACAATACACAATGTATCTCTTTCCCGACTCTAAAAATACTAGTATCGGTGCTAAAGTCAATATCCCTTTTAGCTCCTAAAATTATTAATTTCAAAACTCTGACCATATGTACTTTTCACCCTTCTTAGACAGACCCGTGAGTGGTGCTGCTAAGCATGAAAAGTCCTGTATGAAACGTTTGTAGTAACCAGTCAGCCCTAGAAAACTCTGTACCTCAAATACGTTCTTCAGCTGCTCTTAGGAAACTACTACTCTCACTTTATTTGGGTCTATTATTACTCATTTCACTAAGATAACATGACCCAAGAGGTGAATTTGGTGCATCCAAAAGTGGCATTTTGAGATTTTATCATATAAATGATTCTCTCTCAATGTACTAAAAACGATCTCAAGATGGGTGGTGTGGACGTGTCGAGTGTGAGAGTACACCAATATATCTTCCAAGAAGACTACCACAAAGAAATCCAAGTATGGATGGAACACTCGGTTCATCAGTGCGATGAAAACTGCAGGCGTTTTCGTGAGACTGAACGGCATAACCACAAACTTATATAGACCATACATACTCTGGAAGGCTATAAGAGGTATATCAGATGGTATAACATGAAAAATATGATAACAAGATCTCAAGTAAATCTTAGAGAACACTCGTGCGACTCAAATCTGATCAAAGAGATCATCAATCCTTGGCAAGGGATATCATTTCTTGACCGTCAACTGGTTCAGCTTCTGATTATCTACAAAAAGTTTGAGGGTACCATCTGCCTTCTTCTAAAACAGGATAGGAAAATCCCAAAGAGAAGTAATGGGTCAAATGAAACCCTTTTCTTGAAACTCCTCCAACTACTTCTTGAGGTTTTATAACTCAGGTGTAGTCATCCTATAAAGAGGAATGGAAAACGGTGCTGCTCCTGGAACAAGATCAAGAGAAAATTCCACATATCACTCCGGAGGCAAACATTTACAGTCCTCTAGAAAGAAGTCCCTAAACCCATCCAATACTGGAGGAGTTTCCATCTGTGAAGTCCCCTAGTCATCCAGTTATAGACTAGAAATCTGTGCTATAACGCCTCCCAACCCATGATGCTCGGGTCCTGCTTTGCTATCCTGGACATCCCATTCACCATTATGAAAAAAGATTCACCCTCTGGTGACGTAAAATGAACCCTACGATGATAGCAGTTGAGAATAGCCTGAAAGGGAACTTACCATTCCATTCTGATAATGACATAATAGCCCATCATCTCTAAGAAATAGAGGTCCCATAAAAAGTGACACCGACCAACCCATAGAGGGAACTTCTTGCACTGACGTACACTAGCTGTTCTAGTCCCCAATGGAGTGTCCAATGTCAAGATATTAGTAGAATAAAAGATATAGAGCTCAAGACTCTCTACAGTAGAAAAAGATATAAAACTATGGGAATCCCCTGTATCGAAAAGAGTAGAAGATAAAACTAAGGAAACTAGAATGGTACCTTGAACTATATAGGGTCTTAGGTCCTACTTCTGTTGGGTTTGCTCCATGGAAAATGTCTGACCGGCACCGCGGACCTATGGCCCTATCTGACCACTTTGAGCTGATTCACCCTTATGTCGCTGAAAGCCTGGAAACTGGATACCACAGCCATGACCTCCACCTCAGCCTGAATGGCTAGAAGAACTCCAGTTCCCTGACTAATGATAAACTAGTGGTGTTCCTCTTGAATGAGGAGTCATAGAAGAACCCATGTCACCGGCTTCTGGTGAAAAAAAGTAACAGAAACACTGAAGGTGACCCATCTTGCTACCAGAACAGCACTCCACTTGGTCTCTCAGGAATGTGGCCCTGTATGCCCACTCTTCTTGCACTAGTAGCACATCACCTAGCTACCAGAATATGTCTCTCTCTTTATTGGATCTCCGCACGTTGACTCCCTATGGTGCTTTATTCTATCAGTTAGAGGGATACCAACCCCATATGTCGATCCATCTTGGATCACAACTCAAAAATCCCTCAGATTTTTCATCGTGATTAGCACCCATTTTACTATATAATTGATGGAAGTAAACCTGAAGATGTTCACTTAAGATCTGATGTCGTTTCTGGGCCCATCCTTAAACATCCTTTCCAGGAATAACTCATCACCTCCTAGTATGGTCATGAAACGCTGAAGCTATGTAAAACGAGAAGAATACTCCATAACTGAAAGAGTACCCTACCATAGACTCATGAACTCTTAGGCTTGATTGGACCTCAAAGTCTCTGGATAGAAGTAGTTATAGAAGGAACGCTGTAACTCATCCCAATCCATAACCTGATGTCATTCTACCTTTGAGATCACATCCCACCATCTCTTGGTGGAGTGTCAAACCATATACGTAGCGAGCTTCACCCTCCTCTACGGAGGTATCTCCAGATGCTTGAAGATAGATAGTATGGATTCTAACCATGACTCTGCAGCCTAAGGTCATCTTTCCCCTATGTAGGTGGGAGTATGTTGTTGCTAGAAAACCTATGTCAACTCTGCCATATATAGGGCAGGATACGGTACTCCCTAGAAGGTATGCATAAACCTCATAAAGACCTCTTGGAATTGTGCATTGTCACCTGTATCTAGGATAACAGCTAGTTCCAAGACCGGCACAACTGGTGGATCTTCTGGTAGTCCCTGATCATCTATGTCTGGTGTCTGATCATGGTGTTGTAACTGGCGGACAACTGGAGGATGTCTCAGTGGCTTGACTCTGCAAGGTCGAGAACACCCTTTAGATCAAGATTAACAAGTACTGAAACTTAGAAGTGTATGAAATAAAAAAGAGAAAGAAAGCATTAAAGTTTTTCAAAACATGAATACATGGTGTGTATAATTCCTACACGATGTGTTCCCTTAAGATTTCACATGGGCATGTACTTCGGCGAAAACTGATCATGTAACACCCCATACACATGGTGTGTTTTCCTAACACATGTAGTGTAATTGAATCCTCTTCCCCTGCCTGAGTTATTCTACATGGCTAAGCAACACGGTTCTCCTACAATAAGACTACATGGTGTGTTAGTGACATACACAGCATGTACTAGATGAACTTCACCGACCCGTGTTGTTAGTCACACGTCCGGTTACGTGGCTCACTCTACACGGTGTGTTCTAGATAGACACGGCGTGTACTACTAAGGTTTCACCTACCCGTGTTGGTAATCACATGAGTAAACACACAGCTGACTCTATACAACTTGTTTATTCTAGACATATCATGCACTAGAAGGATTTCACTAACCGGTTTTGTTCGTTACACGGCTGGATACACCGTTCACTCTACACGGCCTGTTCCAGATGGACATGGAGTGTACTATAAAAGACTCCATTGACCTATGTTTTCATTCACATGACCGATTACTCGGTTACACTACACAGCATGTTCAATCTTGTCACGGTGTGTATAACCTAAGTTTTTATCCATCTGTATCGTTAGTCACACGGGCGGACACATGGTCTAAACACACGGTGTGTACTTCCAATACACGACGTGTCCCGCCAAGATTTCCCAACCCTGTATCTCTACCCACAAATCCAGTGACAAGGTTAAAGACTACATGGCGTGTACATACAATACATGTCATATAATTATGAAAAAAAGTTCCCTCCCGAATAGAAGGACACATGGAATGTATTTTTCAATACACACCATGTATTCTGGGGTTTTCTAGATTGTTAGCCTCAAAAACTACTCTGGAAACCAGAAAAACACTAAAACAGACATGAAAGTGCCAAATTCCAATCTGTTAGGGCCCATACTCACTGAAAATCAAAGCTTGGAATCTTATACATGTCATATATAAGGAAAACAAGGTAATGATCCCCCAAATTCTGATTGATGAGGGCCCATAACACCTCAAGAACCAAAGTTTATCTTCCATTAAAACAAACCATACACAATTCAATACCCTATCAGAAATCTGGTATTCTATCAAGGCATATATCACAACAGCATGCATATCTAACACAAACACTATCACAACAACATGAAATCACTAATACACCCTAAATGGCATGACATAAATGCATGACATGTGATTTCTATCAAGTGCCTATATGATGCATGAGATGGAATACCCTCTTATAATTGGGTTGAACTAGAAATAGAACCACAATAATATCAACCATAATAGCACAAAACATGTGAATCACCCAATGGTGAAATCAAATCAACTGTAAAATTGAAAAAACAGAAAAATTGAAATAATGAGGTAAATTGGATTTTCCCTTTACATGGATTAGCTATTCCTGGGAACATCTTATTACCAAGTACCTATTTCCTTCATATCCCTAGATATAGGCTCCAACTAGTAAGTCAAGATGGAAAAAATTCCTCTGATACAACTTTGTAACATCTTGGTTCCAGGAGCTACCTAGAGGTGCCTAGTACCCAGTTGTTCACATGGCCTCAAGCACATTTCCCTGAACACCAGAGGTTTTTGACTAGTAGCGAGGGACTTGGGTGTGATAGTGGGGAAACTATTCCTTCATTGGAAGAGTAAAATAGTGTAAGTAAAATAGATATCAATAGAGGAAGTAGTAAAACATGGAATAAGTAAACAACAGAAGTAATAAACAACTAGAGCACACATATATATAAATGATGCATGATACATATATCTAGTAAAGCATCCAAAAAAATCACAATTCAGGAATAAAGTACTAAACCAAAGTACAAAATAAAATTAGTAAATAGCTCAACAACATCACTGGCCTTATCTTGGTCCCATTCTCCCTAGCTCCACAGCAATCAAGAACCTGAAGTACAAGGGTGATTTCCTTTATCAATACCTTCAACAATATAATCTATTTGGGCCCAAAAGAATGACCCAAACAGGTTGTGAGACTAATCATAGTAGGAAACCTCCCAAAGATCTATGCCTAACAGTCGGTGAATATATATGACAGGAAATAACCAAAATGAAGAAGTAAACAAGGAACTACTCAAAGTAAACAATACTACAGTTTCAAATGCATTCAATTTTCATACATTAATTAAGAATCTAATCAAAATAAGGTAACACTCTGGGAAGCACTCACAACCTAACCCCTCTGGTTCAACCAAATAAACACAAGCAACCCTCTAGGAAGCACTCATTGTCTAACCCCTCTAGTTCGGCTTTAGAAAAGAATCTCTGTGGAAGAAATCACTGTAAAATCCCCCTGTAGTCTTGTATTGGTAACTAATAGGCACTCTTAGTAAGCACTCAAAATCAAATTACCTTTTTGATTCAAGGCCTAAGGTTCCCTTATATCAATCTCACGACACCGAGGATAACTCGTGAAATAGTATAAATTAGTAGATGAAGTTCTAGAAGAAGGAAGAAATAATTGATGTGATTGCAATCCAATAAATGGTGGTCGATTTGGATAACAGACTGCGAGTCGGGGGGATTGGAGAAGATATGCGGTTGTATGGACTCTCCTAGACAAAATAGATCGAGAAGAAGTGTGTTTTTTCCATTAGATGCGACCCTGGTCTGTTTAGTGAAAAAAATTACACAATATGTTCTTTAAAAGTACATGATGTGTACTTTTCTTTTTCGGTATCCACTTTAGGCGATCTCTAGGTCACCACACATGGCCATGTAATCGATCGCTACCCGGCCAGTACACGGTCAGTCGCAACAACCAAGTACATGGCGGTTACTTATAACTACACGGCGTGTACTCCAGAATTTTACAGAAACTTCTCTTTTTCCTCAAAAAAAACAAGAAAAGAAAAACATACCTAAAAAAAGATCTGGGTTCTTAAAATTGCATCATTCTTTTAGAACTCAGTTACGCCTTAGCACTGCTTTCTACCCTCAGGAAGATGGAAATATAGAACGTACTATCTAAATGTTGTAAGATATTTTTCAATCATGTGTCTTGGACTTTTGAAGATCTTGGGTATGAAACCTTCCCTTGGTAGATTTTCCTTATGATAATAGCTATCACTCTTTCATTAGCATGGTTCCATTTGAATCCTATTATAGAAGACTATTTCATTCACCTTTTTTCTGGATAGAGGTTGGGGAGACATTTTTTCTTGGTCCTGAGGTTGTGTGGAGCATGAAAGAATAGGTTTATCTTGTTCTTGATAAGTTAAAAGTGGATTAGGACCGGTAGAAGTCTTATGCTGATCGTAGGAGGATTCCCTTAGAGTTTGAGGTTGGGGACCATGTTTTTTTTATGGTTTCCCCACAGTGTGGGTAGAAAAGGTTTAGCATGGGGTAAGCTTTCTCCCAGATTCTTCATACCCTTCGAGGTGTTGGGGAAAGTGGGTGAGGTGGCTTACCTGTTGGCACTGCTACTATAGTTGGAGAGGATCTATGATTTCCTTCACGTCTCTCAAATCCATCAGTATCTTTACGATGACTCTTGTGTCATTGACTAGGGAGAGTTGGAAATCGAAGATGATGCAACATTCGTGGAGTGGCTATTAGATATCTAGGATCTTTAAGAGAAGGTACTACGTGGGTGGATCATTCCTTTTTTTCATGTGTTTTTGAGTCATGGTGGCCGGGAGAAGAGTACATGGGATTAAGAAACACATATGTGTGACCAATACACTTAGTTGTTTTATGTTTTTCCTTGTTCTTTTTGGCTTTGTAATGTGTTGTTTGAACCCTGTTTACTATGAGATGAGTTGTTCCCATATTTTATGATGTTTGATGAATTCCTTGAATATGGAAATTTTAAGTCCAGATTCCTAGTAGAGATTCATTAATTGTGATGCAATTAAACCCATGCGGGCGAGTCAATTCCACCTAGATCGGATAGTAACTTGACATGGAGGATGGATTTCTATGGTTAACATGTTTGGAAGGTGTGGTTTTTGTTCTTTTTTTGTGTTTCTTATAGTTATTTGGGTATGCATATGTCATAGGAGGTGTTCTTGGGTGAGGAGCTTTTCCACTCTAGCCTTCGATCAATGCAGGGTGGTTATCATTGAACTTTAATGTTTTTTTCAGTAGTGGTGTTCCAAGCCTGGAGGGATCCTTGAGAGGTGTCTTACAGGGTGGTTGTTTGAAACACTCTTTCTTTTGGGCTTGGTTTTGAATTCTTGAGGACGAGAATCATTTGAGAGGTATCTGATGTAATGGTTCATGTCCACATGGTCTGTTACATTCTGGGTTTTGGAGGATAGAAATGTTCAGAGAGATTTTCAAGAGGTTTAAGTGCTAAAGACTGGATGTGGGAGGAGTACACGCCATGTAATGAGGTTACACAATGTGAATCTCAGGTTCACATCTTGTCATGAAGGGTTATCAATGTGAGGAGATTCACTTTTTGAAAAATAAAATAATTTGAGAGGAGACAGTTTTTTTGCGGAAGTGGACATCGAGGGGTTTTATGGCGTGAAAGGGGTTTACATGTCATGTAATCCCTCAAGCAAGTTTTTTTTATATTTTCATTTGGAAAAACATATTTTATTTATATATTCTCTCCTTTTCCTCTCATTCCCTAGGCACCCTGAGGAGACCTTGAATCCCCACTCCTCTCTCCTTGGTCAATTGAATCTTGTGGTTGTTCGTAGGAAATCTGTTGTCAACCCACGGTAAGTTCTCCCCTCTATTTCATCCATTTTCTATTGTTCTCTCCCCCCCTAAAATTCACTAAATAAATTTAGGGTGGATTGGGAAGAGCATTTGGAAAGAATTTTGATGATCCTTTGTTATGGAATAGGTTGATTTGAATTTCTAGCAGTGTTGTTGTCACTTGCGATATTCTTCTTCACCCTACGGTGCCAGGAAGAATTGAAAAGATTCATCAAGGTAGGGTTTCTCATTAGTTTCTCTTTATTTTGTATCAATTGGGAGGGATATTCTTTGGTTTCCTATGTATCATAGTTGTGTCACCCTAATTAAAGATAGAGAAATAGATAATTGAATTGAAAAGGGAAGTGGGGTGTGTTCTCATGCTTTATATAACCTTGATCTTATTGTGATGTTTTGATTGTACGGGCTAAATGTCATACTAAAAACATGTTCATTTGTGGTCCTTGTTTCACACTAAATAAGTTTCATGTTGGTTAGTTCCTGTGAAACACATGAAAATAGAATTTGGTTAATTAAGTACACTTAGATAACGAACAGATTCCCCAGGATCATGAATTTTCTATGATAATACCCTGAATTAAAAAGTTTAATTTATTATTGGATGTTTTGTTAATTATAAATTGTGTTATGTTTAGAATATGGGGTGAGGTGTTTTCTATGATAGTTATGGTTTTGTGTTTGAGATATATCATTCATGAAGTGGTTACGTTGTGGAATGTGGGTTGGTCATAATAGTGGAATGGAAGAACTTGTAGATGATACATCAACCTAACCATGTAATGGAATATCGGGAGGAGAGATTGATTGATTGTGGAATGGATGGACATTTTTGGTGCAGTGATATTGTGTGATCATTATGTGGTGATGTATTACTGTATGGGTTTGTGTGTTAGGGTTTGGTTTGGTTTTATCGTGACTTTAGTAGGCTGATATTGAAGAATGGTGGTAGTGGTTTATATGGGTGGTTTACTCAGAGTTTCTCCATGATTAGCATGAAGAAATCCTTCCTTGTGTATAGAGATCGATATATCATGAATTGGTATCAAACATATATGAATGTGAATATACTTTAGTTTTTATCATATTTTCACCTTCTAAGATGACCTTGGTTGTATTAATTGTTATCACTTAAGTTTCGTTGTTTCCTAGTTGTGATTGATTTGATAAATAAATGGTTTAATAATGAACAGAAATGGTAAAATGGAATTGGCTGGAAAACATGAAATGGGATTGTGTCTTGTTTTGTGGTGTGTGTATTTTAGGCATGGTATAAAAGTGGGGAATTCATGGGTTGGTTAGCAATTGTTGTGAATACATAGGTTGGGCTTGAGTGTTTGGAACCAAATATATATCTAACTGTATTTCCTTGTGATTTATATACTCACCCCACTCCAGTTTTTTACTATTTGTTGAACACCACCATCATCATGGGGTAGGGTGTCTTTTCCAAACATCTTGATGGGAGGATGTATGGCTAGTTATTGCGTCTTCTCTACTCCCTCTTCTAGGAATTGGTAGCCCAAGACTCTCTGGGTAGGTTGTGGTGTGATTATGAGGCCCAAGTTTCTACAGGCAAGGTGTGCTTTCCTAGGTGTCCTCGGGATGAGGTATGGTTGTGGATTAGGTGTATGTGGGTGGGATGTGCTGAGATTTGTTTTCCCATGTTGTGGTACTACCTCTGAGGTTCAGGTGTTTGTGGGCAGGTTGTGCCATGGGGCTTGTGGAAGAGTGTGGAAGTACCAGGACATTTTCCATTAGGGTATGAGAAGATAACTAGTGGGAAGTTGTGCATGGTACCCAAACCATTGATTTTATTATTATATTACTTTACTTGACTTTTGTTATTTGGTGAGTGTGCCTTAGTGAGGTTTTTATGGCTAGTACTCCTTGTTAGGTGCTTTTGGTTTCTATTGTTTTCTCACAGGGGAATTATTATTATTCTCCCACTTTATATGACAGACCTTGGTTTATCTACTTAGTATATTTGTATGCTCACCCTACATTATAGAATTGATTTTAGGTTTCCAGGAGGACTATGTAGACCGTGTTGAGCATTATTAGATTGGAATTTTGGACAGTTGTTATGTCACTATCTTGCTTTAACTTTTTGTATTTACCTTGGAGTTTTTATTTTATTTTTAGTATTTTTGTTTTAAAAAAGTATGTGGGATGGGTTTGAACTTATTTTATATATATGTGTGTCATGTAGTTGTTTTGAGGTTGATACATCGTATTCCTGATCTTGGTTACTATAAAAGGGTAAAGCCTCCCATTTTTTGATAATTGTATACCCTTGTCATTGGTCGCCACCCTAGGGCCTAGTGGAGGAGGGACTCAGTGGTCATTATATCTCTTTCTCCATTTCCAGCTTGGGACGGTCATATTTAGATGGAGGGGTCATGGAAATAAATAAATAATATTAAATTATATAATGAAACTAGTGCATAATTATCAAAGAACTACCAAAATGATCTAGAAAATATCATTAATGTTTTATCTAATGATACTTCATAGTATATGAAAAAAAGTGATGTATGGTATCATTTAATATTATAACAAAATTAATACCTTTTTATTCCATTTTTGGAGTTTCTATTATATTCAACAAGAAAATCCTTTTCGAACCGACCATAGAAACCATGTAAAGCACGCTCCCAAAACATAGAAAATGACTAAATATTATTAATAAATAGTGGAAATGGTGTTATAAAATGATCATATAAGGTGTTGTAAAAATTAACATTTTTAAAAAAATATTATTAACACTCTTTGAACCATTATACAGTAGTTTTAAACAAATTTTAAGTAAGATGAGCCGGAGGTAAGAGAATTCTTAACATAATTTCCATTATTTGGGTTAACCTTCTACTTCATTAATTTTTTGTTACTAAGATTATTTGTGTAATTGATTTTTTTATCTTATGTTTTATTATGTGGATTTATAGTGTATAAACATATTCCTTCCACTATATTAATTCTCACTTCAATTGTATGATATTTTTAAGGGGATTTTATATTAAAATCCTCTTTTAAACTTCTATTTTTATAAAAAAATGTATGTTTTTATGCAAGTATTCTTCTTTTATATTTATTTTATGGTTCTTGGGATTTTTGTATGATGAATGGTTTGACCTATATCTCCCTCAAATGCATTGGGTATGTTTAAGTTGGAGGTTGGATGTATGGTTACTCTAAATGTAACTGTGATGGTCACACCATAAGGTAGTCGTGAGGGTTACATTATAAGGTAGTTGTGAGGGTTATAAATCACAAGGTAGTCATGAGGTTTACAATATTAATTAATTAATTCCCCAAGTAACCTATATGGTTTATTTATGTTTTCTATGTTTTATGAAAATATCTTGTTTCACAAAGTAAGTATATGATACTTTATATGTTATAAGTATTTTTTTGTGAAAATGATTTCATATGTTTATAAGTATTCATGGACTAATTGTTTATATCCTTATATTTATATCCCTTATTGAGATTTTTATTCTCATTCGAAGTTTTATAAAAAAGCATTGGGTTTAAGGATTGGTAAGAGAAAAGTAGAAGCTAAGATAAATGTTGTGAGGAATTTTTATGAAAAGATTTCATGTTTTTATTATAAATCTGTGTATTAAGAAAAAAATGGATATTGTTTTAAGTTTTACCCACTTTGTATTCTTGTGGGATGATATGGTTGAATTATTTTATAATTATCTAAAACTCTAAACTGAAAAGATCTTTGGAATGTAAAGAAGTTAATTCTAAAGTAATTTAGAAGATTATGTAATGTTTAAGGCTGGGTCCTTTTATTCAGGACTATAACTTATGGATATTATGTGATAATTATGATACATGAAAAAATATATCATGCCTCTACTGTACAATAGTAAAAAATCAATCATTGACCTCTAGGAAATGGACTGAGATTCCTAAATCCATAATAAATCATTAAATCCTCATCACATGTTCATCAATCAAAGAGATAATCATAAACAACTAAAACATCAATTATCAAGAACAACAAAAAAATATCCTTAGAAACCACGACATAATACCAGATCAAGTTTTTTTGATACAATAGTATGATATATAGCATAGGATCCAATAAATTACTAATTATCCTTTCTAATATATCCCAATATAGTAATTCATCAAGAATGAAATAGTTGTGGCACCATATTTTCACATTCTAGCCCAACTCAATCTATATGAATAAACCAGATTGTTTGACGACTTGGCCTCAACTACACCTCCCCATAAAAAATATTCATCCAGATAGTAAGATCTAGGAAGCAATATGAATAACTAAATACCATATATAGTAGTGAATAATCATAGTGCATAAGTAATAAATTGATACAAGGTTTTGATAATGAATTAAGTGTAGTAAAAGTCTAAAACACCTTGTCCTACATATAAGAATGATCACCTACTAGGATAATAATTCTTATATGGGAATTAAGTTAAAAATAAAAATTATAAGGAACTACTAATATCTCCAAGAAGAACCACATACCAAGATCCATGTATTCATCTGAGCCATCATGTTCGATCATACCAAGACTCATCCCAATCACTATCTGCAACCAAGGGAATGTATCCTCGAGTACCCCAGTGAAATAGTAACCCAAAAAGGGTAAGACTACAAAACACAGTATACAACTACGAATGTAGCCCCATACATAGCTAGTAATTGTTTTATATATATATGTGAGATAATCTCCAGGATAAAAATAATAATAACATATACTAAAATTATACTAAATGTTTTAGGACTTATAAGGACTACTATCATAAGTGTGCACTCATGAAATTTTCTAAATCTATTCAAGACCCAAATAAAAGATAAAAGTATAAAATAAAATCCATAGTTGATCTTTGTTTACAAGTACCTTATCAACATGTCAACTTATGGAAAAGGTATTTAGATTTATTCCATGTCACTGATCCATGTATTATAAAATCAATTATTGGGCCTATAATATCAATACACAAGACCTACTTTGGCCAGTGAAAGAATATCTCTGGGAATTTAAAATTTATAAATAACTTGGGAACAGAGGTGTATATGTAAGTAATACATGAATAATAATATTTTGATAAGGTTATATAAGATTCAAAACATTATATATTTATCAATTGAGGGTAAAAAAATAGAAATTAGGAATAACGTAATTCTATTTGACATATGATCCCATCCAAGGAATTACATATAAGGAACACAAGTATAACTTGAGTAATATAATTATATTTATCCTATGATCCCTTACATGGAATTTCATATAAAAAATACAAATACCACTCAAATCATAATATAATTTCATTTAACCTATAGCCATATCCAAGTAATTCTATATAAGGAATCAATGAGTCACTTAATATTATTCCATCTGACCTATGGGCCTATACAAGGAATTTTGTAAATGGAATCCAAATATCATTCAAGGTTTAAAATAATTCCATGTAACCTATCATCCCATATAAGGAATTCCATATAATAAATCTTGGTGTCTCCCAATGTATAATATATTCTAGATCCCTGGATGTATCTTTAGGCATCTGGGTAATTTAATATTCAATCAATTAGGCTCAAATGTTAGATAATTAGTAGTAAGTATGTGAAACCTCATAATAGAATCATAATGTAATTGGACCCATGGGATTTGTTTTTGGAGGCATGTATGGAATATTAACAGTATGAAAAGTAACTAAGTGAATGTAGGTGTAATTGAATGGGGGTGGCCAACACCAAAACCCATCTCTTCACATTAGGCCCACAGGCTAAACTCTATGAATCACATCTTGAAATCATATTTTCATCAATAATAAATGATTTAGTGAAAAAATAATAGATTGATGTTAGTAGAATAGATAAACCCTTCACTAATTGTATACACCTCATACTAATATGTTCATTATGGGTCTGAAGGTGGAACACATTACCACATCTACACAAACCCATAACATACTAGGTCATGGTCAATCAAATTCTATGAGAATCACTAGGGTACCCTATCTTAATAATCTAGATAGGAATCCCTAGTGGGATCCTTGAGGACTATATATAATCAAATTCATCTACTTAGTATATGTAAAAATGATATATGATAAGAGGCGTACCAATTGAGATGATCTAGGATAGATTTACAGTCTCAGGTCAACACCCAAATCACCAGGACGTCACATACCATAAAATTATAATTAATGAATAAATGACTTGTTGGACACATGGTTTATTCCATAAATTGAATGGTCATGAGTTTTATTATGGAAAATCTTGATGATAAATGACAATCTAAGAAGATTTAATCATCCAACCTTGTCATAGTATACCGAAGGTATGTCCAGTTATTCATGTACATTGGATGAAAAGGCTTTCCTGTGAAGTATCAACTTCTAAGCGGACTGGAGGTTATTTATAAAACCACATAAATATAGTCTCAGCCATCATATCCATGACAATAAGTTAAAACACATGGGTATCTAGTGACCCATGACATCTATCTATTTAATTATACAATTCAATTTTATTTAATAATTTCTTGGAAATAATTTAAATAGGGGTCATTTAACTTAGTGGTGATCCTAGAAATATAAATACCACCATAAATCTTCATAAATAATTTAGGGGAGGTATTATAGATGACCTACCTTTAGGATTATTTCTAATTATTTTTCTATGGGATGACAGTAGCTCCCAAATCCTATCCATGCTCATCAAGAAGTTTGAGGTCTTATCTCAAAACGAAAGCAACAAAATTAATCAATTATAAAAAAATTATAGTAAATTAATTAATCCTAAAACATATAAACATATAAAAACCATTTTATTTTAAAAGGAATAACTCCCAATACCTTATTGACTGATCCCATCTCACCAGAATAGTGACTAAATATTCGTTAGTAAACCACATCACATCTTCAACCCTGGATAGGGAGTAATCCCTATGCAACAACATCATAAAAATTACCCAAAAATATAATTTAGGATATAATTATTTATAAAATTTCCAATGATGAAATACCTCAATGAAATGAAAGGTGTGAAGGGAAGACGACATCATTGGTCACCCTCTTCCTCGGTGGAGAAAAATCCCCATCACTGATAGTTGAATCCACTATTTTTTAATGTAATTAATACAACCTTCCCTAACCATTGAAGATAACTTTATAATAATAAGAATAATAACACTATGTCAGATAACAGTGTAGAGGATTTACCTAAACTCTTGCAACACATCTAATGGTGTTCTATTCGGGCCAAGAACAAGGAATATATCTTATAGAGTAAGGGGGAAGGAGGCGGGAAGGCATGGGGTACCACCTTGGTTAAATAAGAGAAAAAATTGGAGTTAAAAACATTAAGGGTCAAATAGAAAAATTATAAATTTTACCCGTTTTTATGACATTCATGTTTTTCCTATATTTAGGCCAAAATGTACACAAATCGTGTATTTGGAACTACAAAAACCCAGGCACTATGCACAAGAAAGGGATGTGGTTTAATATAACATTTTCCTACTATGAGACATATAGGAAATTTTTTAAAGGCACGCAAATGGTTGGAATAATAATATTACATGGTTGCACCAATAATGTTCTAGAAAAAAAATTGGCATGGATGAACTACATGGTGTTTACTAAATGTGCACAAACCATGTTCCCCAAGTTTTACATTTCCAAAACTTATTCTTCTGGCCCTGAAATTCCATGTCACTCTCAAAACCTCCATGACATATTCTAAACATCATTTCATGAATAAAAATATTTTTTTTAATTATAACCTTCATAATTATATTATAAATATCTATTCTAAATATGACTAGTCTAGTAATTAAATATTCTAATTCAATCAAAAATATTCAATCTCGATACATACAGGGTCATACAATGGGATTTCCTTGTATTTTTCATTTTTCATTCAGAATATAAATTTATAAATTTTATAATTTTAATTTTATAAAATTAACTAATTTTTTGTATTGATCATATAAAAACATTCATATGGTGATTTTTTTTAATTTTAGATGATTTCTGCGTAAATAGTGATAAATATTAATTTTCAAATAATGTCTCTTTTATGACATTATATTCATATAATAAAGAAATAAATGGTTAGGAAGTAATTATAATATACTAAATAACTATTTAATATTATTTATTCTTTTAAAAATATATTGGTGAACATAGAAATATAGGTTTAATATTTTGTATATCGAGGTAATGTTATTATTTAAACAAAATTTATATTCGATACATCATTTTAAAAAAAATCAAATTGTTCCTTTCATTTTTTTCTTTTGGGGTGAATGACAATGAAGTTTTATTTTCATAAAAATAAACCATATTATTACATATAAATCAACATTATACATGACATTTGAATAAAATAATTTTTATGCTTAAAGTAACCATTTTTCAAAAAAATAAATTTTTTCATTTAGTTTCAAAAACTTATATTTAAAATGATTTTCACCACTCAATGAAATTATATCATAGAAAATTTATTACACATTTTTTATCAGGGAACTCATATTCTTTAATAAGGTATATTTCATTTCTAGTCTTAATGAATAGTAACCATGATAGAATCTTAACACCATGGTAAAATTTACAACGGGTTCATTAAGGTTAAAACAATGGTAAAAATTCTAAATTTCATTTAAGAACCATAATATAATTCATTTGATGAGTATAACTTTTCAAAACACAACATAAATTAGAAAATATTTAAATTTGGAGCAATTTTCGTTTTATAGTGACCTTTATATTATTTAATGTAAAGGCTAATTACAACATGTTACTCTCTTTGTTTTAATATCTCTAATATGATTTAATAGGGATAATAAAGATGTTATGAATAGATATAAATATATATATTGAATATGATTAAATTATTTTTGTTGTAGAAACTTATTTATAATTTTTAGTGATGGTTTAATTACCATGAATGCTAATGCTTCACTAATGTAGTCCTTGTAAAAATAGCTTAAAATAAAAGTAAATATGTATAGATTTGTATAAATGATGATTAATGTATAATATTAATAATTTAATTATTTTTATGGATAAAAAATAAATTTTATTAAGGTTTTAAATATTTATATTATAACTCCATAATTATCATTGTGTTTTTAGAATAAAATTATTTTTATAGTCTTTAAATGAATTTAACCATATATTAGGTTCAACAATATTTAATTAATTTATTTAAAACAACCTAAAAATACTATACTCTCATAGGTTAATGGTAATATATATATATTATCAACCATTTTCCTCTTAAGATCCATTTTACTATTTATAATGTAACGAGTCATATTTTTCTCTGATTTATTTTATTAAATTAATTTAAAAAATACTCAGACCGTATGCTAAGATGGCACGAGATTATGAGGCACGGTGTGCCCATAATAAATTTTTGAATAACGTTCCATTTTTGAATTAAAAATTCTTAGCGGCTAACGTTTAAATTTTATAACTCCCAAATGGGTGCCAAGCTCAAAATATCAGAGGGTACCGTTGCGTCTTGAAAAATATCTATAAATTAGGCATGGCCTAACATCATCCGGCATGGGCCAGAGGAAAAAGTTAGATTTTGGACATAACCATCATTAAAAATAATTTAATAAAAATATTCTTTTGTCACATCAAATATTTTGTTTCCTTTTTATTAAACCTAGAGGCAGGAGTTCAGGGTTACAATTCATAACCCTAAGATCTTTCTTGAGAGCTCTAGTGAGAGGAAATATTGGGAGGAGGCACTGCCAAGAAACTAAAGAGGATTTTAAGATCAGTATCACTCAAAAATGGATAGAATAATGATGAACATGAATGTTCTTCATCGATCGATCCAACCCAGAGGTAGGGTGTTTGTTTGACTCAATTTTTATTTCCCTATTTTTAAATCTCCATGATGAATGTAAATCAATCGATGAACGGATTGATTCACGGATCATTCATACTATTGAGCGATGGGTTTGATTTTGGGATAATCATTTTGAAATTATATCTATGTTGAACCTATGATTAGAATTATTTTCAAGCCGTCCTTAAATTTTAACATAGAAAGATCAAGGTTGAAAGAAACAAGGCCCGATCTGTCAACCTCAGGTGTTCATGTGAAATTATTTCTCCCAATTATTTTATTTCTAATCTTCTTGGCCGTAAAAATCTGGGAAAAAATCCAAGATCACAATGGTGAGCATAGACCGTGGCCAGATGGGCCAAGGCGGAAGAAGACAGATGTCGTGGTAGGAGACCACGATGGTAGAGGGTTGTGGCTCGACGGTCCTAGCGGCATGGAAGGTGGTTCACGCTGGTGGTGAATGAGGGGCCTAAGCTCTATGTACATGGCGGTGTGGGGGGCAGTGCGAGAGGCGACATGCATGGTGGTGGAAGAATCCCCTGGATATGCCACGGGCGGTGGTCTTTGGCGGACTCGGCTTATCGCCGCTTCACGTGGTTGGAGATCGTCGTCCAGCTAGACTGTGGCTGGATTGGATAGCTGTCACCTGCCGCATCTCGGGCGGAACAGACCAGCCCACTCCAACGGGAAGGCGTAGTGGACCAGACCAAGCCCCGCTTGTCTGGTTCGGGTATACCCGGCAGGTCAGGTCAGACCCGACGGACCGACTTGGACCTGGGTCAGTTTGGAAAACCCCAGACTGAGTCAGTCTAACCAGGTTGGGCCATAATCGAACACAACTAACCCCTTTTCCCCAAAAGGGTCCTACCATTCAAAATATAAGTATGACTGATGAACATTTTGTGGCGTTGGGACCCTCACGATGAGTTGGACCTTTTGAGATGACTTACTAGGTTGTTAGAAAAGACAAGTATATGTACAAAGTTCCCCCTTGGTTCTTCCCTTGAGGGTTCGGTACGACATTTCATGGAAATACCCTTTAGTGTTGAGTCCCAGATAGAGTTTTAAATCCTCTGTGGGACTAGAGTGATACTCTATCACCCTGTATGGAGTTCGTTGGGTATTGACACAGCCTCAGAGTACATGGAGTTAATCCTACATCTTGTGGGCCGTATTGTAGGTTTAAAAGAATTCTTTGAAATCCCCTATGTTACGAGTCACACTATAGGGTTTGTGTTATTCTATGAGAATCCCTTATGGTGTGGGTTAATACATATTGGGTTTGTGGTATTCTTCAGAATACGCTATCTGTAGATCATGATCGTTGATCAGCATTTCCTCTTTGGGTGGGGCCCATATTAGTGGAGTTTTATGGCTGATGATTGGTTGTGACATACCTTCTCTTTCCTTGCATCTACTGATGAGTATATTTGGGTATCTTGGTATATATAAGATCATATACTTTTTTTTTGAGATGATAGTACTTTCCTTTGTGCCTCTACTTTGTGTTTTTTTGGGTGTCCTAATGATTATTGTTTTACTCACCCCTACAAGGGTTTTTCCCGCATGTGTAGTATCTTTTGAAGACGACTGATGCTTTAATGGAATCCTAGGTGGAGAATTACTAGGACCATTACTGGATGGCACCTTATGAGATCAGACGGGCTGAGGCATTCCCAAAATCTTTCTACTACATCTTCAGTACCCTTGTTAGCCGACCAGTATTTGTAGTTGTATTTCTTTTTGAGATTGTATTTTATCCCCAATTTACAATGTTGCACTTTACTTTCCAGTTTCCTCTAGTTTTATTACTTTTACATTTAGTGGTTTGCATCCATGATGGTTTGTGTTTCCCCATCCTTTTAGTTTTTTGGGCTTGGAGACGCTTGCGTGTGTACAGGTACTTAGGATAAGGCCTCCCAATTGTGAGATATGCCTACTCGGCGCTAGTCTCTAGCCTATGGCCTATCGAAGGCAGGCTTGAGGTGGTCATGGAATGGACCCCACTAGGATGAATCATGAAAGAGTTGTATTAGATAGGTAGGTTCAGTTCCACTTTCGGACTAGGAGTCACTGAGATTGGTTTTGGAAAACAGTGTTAAGTATTTCGAGTTCAGCTTTTAGGCTAGGAAATCCAGTGTTGGTGCGGCAGCTGACATATCCATACACTGGTACTTTGGGCACTTGCTTTTCAACTTGGTACATGAAAACAACTGTTGTATGTAAATGAATAAAATTTTTATCATATTTTAATGGTTTGTGTTTTCCATGTCCTTCTTGAGTTAGCTCCCAAGATATACTCTTTTGATTGTGGTTCATCCTGACCTGTTTCAGGACACCTCCATGTAGACATCCATCTAGGTTCCCAATGCACAATCACGAGGATGATTCTCTTAGTGATGAGAGATCATTGTAGGGGCATATGCTAGACATGGTGCCCCCGGGTGATCTTCCTTCTATAGTCCAACCTGTTGACCAATAGTTTCTATCAGTTCTACTAGAAGAGGATGCATGTAGGCTCATTACGTTTCATGAGTTCTAAAGGCAGTGACCTCCTAGGTTCAGGGGTGAGACAGACCCATATATATTAGAATATTAGTTGGAGGAGGTTACATGTGTCTTCCTCCTTGTGAGGACATCACCTGATTAGATGGAAGTCTTAGCCACGAGCATTCTATAGGGCTCATCAGGATGGTGGTGGAGCTTACTGATCCAGACACATGATGATATGACCCTCTCTTGGGATGACTTCGAGTGAGTTTTCAGAGAGTATTTATTTCTAGGAAACTTGTGCTCATTACACATCCAAGAGATCCTTCACCTACACCAAGGCAGCATGACAGTAGCAGAGTATTCAGTGAGGTTTACTGAGCTATCTTTCTACTTTATAGATAGGGTGTGAGAACCATTTTTTAGGGCTCATGATTTTGAACAGGGACTATTTTGGGAAATCAGGGAATTCATGTTATCTCTAATCATCTCCACTCAGGCGGGATTTTTGGATCGAGGTATTCTCATGTAGAGTTTCCTGGAAAATTAGGAACCAGCGGAGGGAGCTACTTGCATGCATTAGGTGGCGGTGTATTCAGCAATGGGTAGTAGGAAATAGAAGAAGGGACTCAAGTGGGTCAGGTCCTTCAATATATATTCTTTTGATTTGGGATCAACAGTGTGAGGCTCCCAAGGCAGAGTGGGATAGCCGAAAGATAGACTAATTATTTCATGTGGTGGTCAGGGACACTTGGCTCAGGATTTCCCAAAATATCATATGTATGATCAGTGAACGGTCAAGGGACCAACGAGTTTGAGATAGAGGTTATAATAGGGTGGACCAAAAGGCGGCGACATACGTGGCATGGGTTCATGTAGAGAAACGGTTGGTGGGAAGATGTTTTAGGTACTACCACCACCACCATCACCGCCATGTGGTCCACCATTGGTTCTGGGAGCCGATAGACAGGGGAGAAGCCATCTCCAAGCAATGGAGGCTTACAAACCTGACGCTCTAGAGATGATTAGAGGTATGATCTATGTCATCACCACCCTTTCTAAAGTTCTTATAGACACAGGTTTCAATCACTCCTTCCATGTTACGGACCTTGTTTGGAGCTCAAAGATTCTGGTGGAGTCATTGACTCAATCCTTACATTTAGAGACTCCTGTGATAGGGGATTCGATGATTACAAACTGGTGTCGGCGGTGTGATCTTACTCTTGGAGGCAAGATCTTTGGTTGGGATTTCCTAGTAGAGGTATCGAGGCCTTATGACATCATTCTGGGCCTGGACTGGTTATCTATAGTCCATGCACAGATTGACTATTTTAGGCGCAGAGTGAAATGTGTTCTTATGGATGGGACCAAGTTTTCCTTTACCAGTGAAAAGGAAGCACATTCACCACAGGAGGTACTTTCTTTGAGGAGGGCACATCCAATCACTCATAGGTTGGATAGCCTCACCCTTAGTGCGGTGGATAAGGGAAGCCCCTAGCTTCCTATAGTGGTGGATGAGTATGAGGACATATTCCAGAAAGATGTTCCAGGATTTTCTCCTCATAGGTAGGTTGACTTCTGCATTGACCTATACCCCAGAATGACACCGATATATACTCCCACATATGGGATGGCTCCTGCGGCGCTTCATGAGTTGAGGGTACAACTAGAGGATCTACAGAGGAAGGGATTCATGAAGCCCAGTGTTTCACCTTGGGCGGCCCCTATTTTGTTTTTCAAGAAGTTAGATGGATGTTTGAGGCTATTTGTGGACAATCGGTGCCTAAACCAGGTGATTGTGAAAAATAAATATCCACTACCGAAAATTGATGACTTCATCGACCCACTGAAGGGGGAGAGGTGGTTCTCGAAGATAGACCTTAGGTATGGCTATCATCATCTTCGTGTACAGGATGAGAATGTACTAAAGATAGCCTTCAGATGTCGGTATGGCCACTACAAGTACTTGGTTATTCCATACGGTGTAACCAACTCCCCATTCATGTTCATAAGACTCATAAACTGTATCTTCTACTTATACCTCAACTTTTTCATCATGGTCTTCGTTGATGACATTCTATTGTACTCATCAACCAAGGAGGAACATGCGATACACTTGAGGATGGTCCTAAATATACTCCGAGAGCACCGAAATTATGGTAATCTCTCTAAGTGTTAGTTCTAGATTTGGGAGTTCCACTTTATGGGACATCTCATTTCGGAGGATTAAGTTGTGGTGTATTTGATGAAGAATGATGCAATGCTTTCTTGGGATCCATCGAGGAGTGTGAATAGGGTAAAGAGTTTCCTAGGTTTGGTAGTGTACTATTGGAGGTTCATTCCCAACTTTTCCAGGGTGTCATCACCCTTGACAGCCTTGAAATTGAAGGGAAAACCCTTCGTGTAGAGAGAGAAGTGACTATAAGGTTTTTAGTAACTAAGATGAAGGTTTATGAGTGCTCCCATCTTGAGGCTACCTGAGGAGGGTTTCGGGTATGTGGTCTTCTTCCACACATCAGGGACTGGAGTTGGATGTTTCCTGATGCATGGGAAAGTGGTAATTCCCAATAGTTCACACCAACTGAGGTAGTATGTGCATAAATACATGATCCATGATCTTGAATTGGCAGTGGTGGTCTTCAATTTGAAGATGTGGTGGAATTACTTGATGGGGGGTATTTTAACATCAAATCAGACCACACGAGACTCAAGTATATATTTTCTCAGAGGGACCTGAATTTTAGATAGATCTAGTGATTATAGTTCATCCAGAATTATAACTTCGAGATTTTCTATACTTCTGGGAAGGGGAACGTGGTGGAAGAGACACTCAGCAAGAGGTATATCTTGCAGTTTCTGAGTGAGGAATCAGAGTATTTGTCTAAAATGAAGATATCCTTCATGGATGAAGATGGAGCAGTTTTACTTCAGTCAATGGTTGTTGCCCCTCCACTCTTACAAAGAGACAGGGAGGCATCTCTTGGGGACGTCGACTGCGAGAGCCGACATGCACAATTATCCTCAAGGTTGGCCCCTAATGGATATTTAATGGGTGGGGATCACATCGTTCACTTCATAAGGAACATGTTTGTGCCAATGGTGTTGCGGGAGGAGGTCCTGAGGGATTTTCACATCCCCCCTCCCCCCCCCCCCTCGGCAGTACTTTCAGAAGTGGAAAACATTTACCAGGACCTCAGATTCCAGTTTTGATGTCTATGGATAAAGAAGGTAGTAGTGGAGTTTTTTTCTTAGTGCCTCACTTGTCAGCAAGTTAAAGCAGAGCACCAGGTTCCAGAAAGCTTGAATCAGCCACTCGAGGTGCCAAAGTGTAAATGGGATGGGATATCTACAGAATTCGTGATGGTTTTACTATACATGTCCAGGGGACAGGATACCATCTCAGTGATTGTTTAATGACTCACTAAGTCTACCCACTCCCTGCCTATCCAATAGAAGAGTTTTGTAGAGAGCCTAGGACACCTCTAAATTCAAGAGATAGTTCGACTTTACAAGGTGCCTTCGATGATCATTTCAGATTGTGATTCTCGTTTCACTTCTCGGATGTGGGAGGGTTTGTAGGAGGATTTTGGGAATCAATTGTTATAAATCATAGCTTTTCACCCCCAAATGGATTGCTAGATGGAGAGGACCATTCAGGTTCTAGAGGACATGCTACATGGCTACATCCTGGATTTCGGTCGCAGTTGGGAGGACCACCTACCACTGGTGGATTTTTCATAAAACAACATCTACCACTCTTCTATTTGAATGGAACCATTCGAGGCCTTGTACGGATGACCTTGTATATCACTATTATGCTGGACTAACCTAGGGGAGTCAGTACTTATGGGCCTAGAGTTGGTGTGGTCTACCATCGAGAAGGTGCAGATCATCTAGGAGTGGATGAGGACTGCACATAGAAGATATAAATCTTATGAAACTATAATATGAAGGCCCTTGGATTTCGTGGGGGGGACCTTGCCTTCCTCTGGTTCTCACCTCGATAGGGCTTGTAGATATTTGGTCAGGTAATTAACTTATCTCTATGGTTCATCGGTCTATTTAAAATTCTGAGCACATTCGTGGAGGTGGCGTACTACCTAACTTTACCGCAACAGTTGCATTGGGTGCATGATGTATTTCACTTATCACAGTTGAGGAGGTATGTGCATGAACCATCACATTTTATCAACTTCGGTGAGTTAGACATTGATGAAAGGATGACTTTTACGGAGTACCCGGTGTAGAGTGAGGATCAACAAAATTAGGACCATCATGGATGGTCGATCCCCATGGTGCTCATTCGGTGGTAGCATGGGAATCTCCAGGAGATCACTTGGAAGTGCAAGACTCAGATGTGTTCTAAACATCCTTATATTTTTGTTTCAGTAGCCCTTGTTTTGGATTTCCAATATGTAAAGCCCTAAGGTGGGGAGAATGTTACTACTCATATTTTTCTTTGATTAATTTTAATATATTAATTGCAAAAATATTGAGACTTAATGCTACGATGGCATGAGATTCTGAGTCCTGGTGTTCCTAGGATAAGTTTTTGAATATGGTTCCATATTTAAATAAATAATGCTCAATGGCTAACTTTGAAATAATATAACTCCCAAATAGGTTCCTGGATAAAAAACTTATGAGGGAATCATTGCATCTGGAATAGTGTATTTACCTTAGATAGGTCCTAACATCATCTGGTGCAGGCTAGAAAAAAAAATTAGAATAGAGACGTAACCATCATTAAAAATATTTTAATAAAAATATTTTGTTAGCGCATTGAATATTCTGTTTCATTTTTATTAAACCCATAGGAAGGGGTCCAGTGCTACAATTCAAAACCATAATATCTTTCTTGAGAACTTCGGTGAGACGAAATCCTGGGAGGAGGCATTGGCAACTACCGACTGAGGATTCAAGGATGGGGGTCGTTCGACGACGGATCAACGAACGAAGAATACAAATGTTCTTCATCGACCGATCCAACCTAGATGTAGGGTGTTTTTTATTGAATTTATATTTAACTTTTTTTTAAATCTCCATGATGCATGCGAATCAATTAACGAGTGGATTTATTCATGGATCTTTTATACTATTTCAGGATGGGTTTGATTTTGGGATAATCATTGGGAAATTGGATCTATGTTGAACCTATGATTAGAATAGATTTTTGTGTAGTCATACCTAAATTCTAACATGGATGGATCAAGGTATAAATGAACAAGGCCCGATCTTTCCACCTCGGGTGTTCAGGTGGAATTATTCCTCCTCAATTATTTGATTTCTAATCTTCGTCACTGCAATAATCTGGGAAGGAATCCAAGATCGTAAAGATGAGTAGAGACCACAACCAGATGGGAGGCCCTAGGTGGTGAAATGGGGGCCATGGCTCAATGGCCACAATAGTACAGGAGGCAGTGTGTGTGGAAGCACACCCCGATGGCGGAAGAGGCCTACGGTTATTCCATGGGAGGTAGACAGGGGTTTCTGGTAATGGCCGGTAGTGGTCTTCGGTGGATGCGTCTCGCTGCCATGTCACGTGGCTAGAGATCAATGTACAAATGGACTGCAGAGGCAACCCATGGCAAAAGACGTGGGTGGTTCAGAGACATGGAAACCACCACGTCTCAGGGAGAGCATATCATCCCACTCCAGTGGGTCAAGTTGAACAGGCGGGTTGGGCTAGTGTGAGAAGACCGGACAGGGCCCAACAGGCTGGGTCAACCTGGTGGGTTGGGTCGGACTCGGCTGACCGACTTAGACTTGGGTTGGGTCGATGAACCATGGGCTGGATTAGGTCTGGTCGGTCTAGCCAACTCAGACCGAACTCAGACCCGACAGGCCCCTTTTCACAAAAAGGGTCATAGATTTCTAATCGTAAGTATGATTGAAAAGATGTTGGCAGAGTTGGGACCCTCATGATGATGAAGATCTTTTGAGATGGCTTTTTGGGTTGTTACCAAAGACCATTCTAGGTGTGGAGTTCCCCCTAGGTTGTTCCCTCAAGGATTCGGTACGGCATTTCTTGGAAATCCCCTCAAGAAATGATCCCTAGATAGAGTTCTAAATCATCTATAGGACTGGAGTAATACTATATCACCCTAGATGGAGTTATTTTGGTATTGATGTTACCTCCGAGCATAGGGCATTATTCTTCTATCTAGTGGGACGTATCGTAGGGTTCTCAGAATTATTTATAATCCTATATGTTATGAGTTGCACCATAGGGTTCGTGGTATTCTCTTAGAATACCCTATGGTTTGACAAAATACAGATTAAGTTCGTGGTATTATTCAAATCCAATATATGTATATCATGACTGTTAACCAACATTTCCTCTTTGGGTGGGGCCCAGGTTAATAGAGACTTATGACTGATATTTGGCTATGACTTAGCTTCTCTTTATTTATCACTGATAATGAGTATATATGGGTATCTAGGTATATATATGGGTGTATTACCTGTGTATAGTTGACTTCACTTTACTTTGATCCTTTCCTTTTTTTTGGGTGTCTCATTGAGTATTATTTTACTCACCCCTACACGGGCTTTTCCCTCACGTGTCGTGTCTTGTACAGACGACCGATTCTTTGACGGAATCTTAGGTGGAGCAGGACCAGGGTTAGGACCGGAAAGTGCCTTGTGAGATCAGACAGGCTGAGGCATTCCCAACAACTTTCTACTAGAGCTTTATTACCCTCGCTAGTAGGTCGGTCTTTGTAGTTTTCTTTATTTTTGGGCTTATATTTTGGCCCTGGTTTGTAATACTGCGCTTTACTTTCTGGTTGCACTCTAGTTGTATTAATTTTATGTTTAGTGGTTTTCATGCATGGGGGTTGGTGGTTACTCATCCTTTTAGCTTTTTGGACTTTGAGATGTGTTCATTTGTACAGGTACTTAGGCTAAGGCCTAAAATTTTTGAGATATTCCTACTCAATGCTAATCACCATCCTCTGCCCTATCAGGGGCGGGCTTGGGTGGTCACAGCACATGCCCCACCAGGACGGTTTATGACATATAATGGCTTTATTTTCCAAAAAATGCAATGTATCTTATCACCACATCAAGGGGAAAAGGGTTAAAAGAAAGGTAAACCTAATATATTATATTTAAAATAACTAAAAAATGTTCATATGACTCATTTATTTATTTTATATCAAATTTAACCATTATATGATTGTTCAATTGGAATTTTTGATCAAAATGAATTGATTACAACATATATTATATAATATTTATTCATAAATTTATTTGTTTCCCAGCCACATAAATTATAAAAGTGCACCTATTCTTTTTAATTATCCACCCCACATAAGCATCATATATTAGCTGTGTTTGAAAAAAAATATTCTGAAACTTCCCCACCACTACATAGATTTCATCTTGTAATAAAAATAACATCAAATGAAGTCTTAATGATTATGTCGAAGGATGATTACCTAAGAAGTTGTAATTGTCCTTACTAATCATTTTTGAGTTTCTTTGTTCCTTAAAATACGATAATTTTTTTAACAATCATAGATATATTAAATAATATTATTTTCCATATTTATACATTATTATGTTACTAATAAAACAATTATCTATCTCATTTCCATGTAATGAAAAATTCAAACATTGAAAATGCAAACATATAAACTACCATATCTATGAAGCAATGTAGTTTATTTTTAAGAATCATGTCTCCAAGATAGTTATATAGTTTAATTTAATAGATATATACTATTATGATTAAATTATTTTTATTCTTTAAATATTAAATATTATCTAACTTATTATAATCTCATCTGATATAAAATGGTATTGTCGATCATTTGTATGTGTGGTCTACCACCTCTATAAAGATATGTGCCTCTATTTTCATTATTTGTTAATATGGATGGAAATAAGGATATAATTAATGAATATATTTTATTGATATGGCATTATTATTATTTTCTAAAAGTATAATTATTATTTATCCTTCATTCATTCAATCCATCGAAAAACAAAAACATCACATGTGCGTATGTGCGGTCAACCACCACCAAAAAGTGATATAATTCATTCTTCATCGAAACCATATATAAATGGTTATAAAAGTGTGTATTATCAATAAATAATATATTAATAAATGAATAATAATATTTAGAGGAAAAAACCATGACCAATGTGCATGTAGTATAATCATCGAACTAAAACACGCATGGAAAACATACCAATTTTCACCCGAATAACAATTCTAGTGAAGATATGATATAAATTATTATGGTTATGATATATAATTTTATTAAATTTTAATTTATTTTATGGGGTTTTAAGATCACATACAAATAGTTTTAGGACATGATATAAGGGTTCTAATTCAAAATATTGATTCATGGAGACTTTTTTCATGATACGCACCTATTTGTGTTTATGTGGAGTATATACTACCCTTTGATATATTAAATCATTAATCCCTTAATATTAATGGAATTTAATGTTCCATTTTTATAATTTTATTCAAGGGGTTTATGATTCAAATTTTAGTAATGTGGTAGTAGATTATATTACAATAACATTTTTAATCTGAGTTGTTTTTCTTTAAGTCTCCTTTTGAGGAATTATATAATATTAGTCACTTAAAAAACTGTTATTTTTATATCATCTGATTAATTATAGGTTTTTAATGATTTTATTATATTTTCTATTCTTTGATACTCAAAATTATAAAGAATACGTTTTTTTATGAAAATTCATCCTTATTTTTTATGTTTTGGACATGAATCATTCTCCTCTCTATCAATGTTCCATAAAATGTTTTAAAGAATATTCATTAATGTGATACAATGATATATTATTCTAATTTTAAAAATTATATAAATTTGTTTTTAATTACTTTTTAAGTAATTTTTATAATTAATTCACAAAGGGATATTTATGATTTTTTTCAAAAATTGTAAAAGGAATATATGTTTTAATATTTAGCAATTTAATTTTTTCCAACCATCATGATTGTTATTTAATTTTAAGCTTCCAATAAAATTTTCCATGAAAATATTAAAATATAGTATTTTCCTAAATAATTTTTATGTATTTAGTTTTTTAATATAATAATGGAAAATGGTATTTTCCCATATTTTCATATAAATAATTAAATGATTTTATAAAATTATCTAAGTTAGCATCATTTTTGGATATATATTCATCACATTGGATATGATATTATAATCCATAAACTTTATTTATATGGATGTATTTTGATGAATATTTTCTAAGTATGACCTAATGAATCCCAGTTATTTCAATGGGTTAATAATGTAATGATCAAATGATGAATGTTTTTATGATCTTATGAAACACATGTGCATAGTCTTCAATCTATTACTAATGGGTCTAAAAATATATAGAACCCTATTTTATGGGAAAAAGATTGATATATCATCAGATTATATGAACTAGAATGTGTATTGAACCATGTCTAGTAAGGGGCTACATCCACTGTGATAGTCCTTACATTGAGCCTTCACTATGTAAATCATTGGAATTATGAGTGAACCAATACCAGTATGGATATATGAAAACTATGATAGTCTTGTAAGTGATACTTGACTATGGAAATGATTTTCTATGACTATGTGCATGAAACAAACATATGTATTATACTTATAATATGATATCATGGATTTTGATTGATTATTGATGATTACATAATCTAATGAATCTTGTCTCTTGTTATGAAAATGTTTTATGGAATATTTTTTATATTGTTTGAACATTGTATGTTATGATCATGTTTTCATGCCCTTATACATATATTATGATTTATTATGATCATCAATTAATATCTCCCATGTTCAACATTACTAAGAAATTAATCACACCCTTTATCCTATTTCTATATCCCCTAGTTATGAAGGATGGTATGATATATGAAATGTCTAAGAAGGTATCATGTGTAGGAAATTTTTTAGAAAATATTTATGTATTCATATGGAATAATATAATCTATAAATAATATAAAAAATACCCATTTATGTGAAATACAATAGTTTTTATAGTTAAATGGTTCTTTTTAATTCTATAAATCTATAAAAATAAATGGTCCTGGGTTTTTATATGATTTAGTTTTTTCTATTAATATTATAATTATTAATGGTTAAATTTTGGGATGCTTTAGTAGATATAAAATCCAATATGTAAGGAATTTATTTATCACAAGAACTAGGTATTTAGGAATTGAACTTTATTATATAGTATCAAAGTACGCTTTAATTAAAAACAACGTTTTTCTATTATCTTGTGAGGATAATTTAATATTTAAGTATTGAGGTGACCATAACATTATAAATAGAAATATTAAATCTTATTATATGAATATTCACAACATATCATTATGATCAGTGTGATAACCTGAATGTATATTGTCTTTAAAAGAATAGATAGATAAATAACTTATACATAACTTATCTACATCATCTTACAAAAATTTATTCTTAACTATCACCCTTCATAGACATATCATAAAAAAATATCCATACCCTATAGAAAAGGAAAAATAATAAAAGGTGAGATTCGATTCTCAGTAAGGGTAAATAAGAGAAATATCAATGAAATTTTATTTTTAATAATAACATTATATTTGGGTATGAGATCTAGATCATAAAATTTTAAAATCATACCTAGAAAATCAGAGATAATATTCATGAGTTTTACCATAAATCATGGATGTTCATAAGGAATAAATCATCAAAGTAATCAAATAACATGAACCATGAGATAATAAAATTGGAAATATATCTTGTTATAAAATAGTGTCATAAATTTTTTCATAATAAAAATCAATTAAATATTATGTCAAGGATACCCACCAATATATTCATTGCATATGATATTTGGTATAACAACCCGTGTACCAACCTTGGTCTTTTGAGAACATTTAGTGTACACTTATTCAGCTTAGTATAACTCTCATATACCATATGATATTATAAAACATTAATAATTAACCAATTCATTTGATGTATATAATAAAACCACCCATCACCCAATCCATTCACATGTATGACACAAGATCAGATAAAAACATATCATTTAATCAAAGAATAAACCCTGTAAATGAATTTTTTTAACCAGTATGTCCTTATGATAATCATAAACCATATATATAAATAATTGGTGGAAATCATAGGATGATATCATTTTAGAATCATAAGTAACATAAATGGATTTCATTATAAATGAGAAATTATTTTAATAGAAAAGTAGATAATTTATTATAAAAAATACCCTATTCATTTTGAAATCAAATATTTAAAATAAAAAAAATCTCAAATATTAAAGAAAAAATTTATTTAAAATGAACCATGAAATCTTGTAAATGTGACTTCAGGGTAATTAGTAGTCATGATGGTGGGAAATCAATTCATATGATTTATGTTAAAACAAATATTATGTTCACACCATTGTTAAATAAGTACCTCATTCAAAAAATGATTATCAGAATCCCATTAAACCATTTAATAAAAAGTAAAAAATAGTTCATAAATGATTATAATAATTATTCAAATAATAAAAAAAATTCATGAATTTTTTTAGGGAAATATGGACATTGGATAAATGATTATCACAATTATATAAAAAAAATGTTTAATTTCCTAAAAACATATTTTAAAAAGATTTTAGTAAATGAGAATGAAAAACTAATAGAAAATAATGTATCTATAAAAATAAATTGATCAGAATAAAAGAAATTTAATTTATGAGAAATAAATCATATAATTTCTTCATTAATAATTAATACATAAACATCCCCAATGAATCTTGAGAATGTAACATAAACACTTACCCCAAGTCCTACATGGTTTTAAAGCCTAGTAAACTACTGTATATTAAATTTATATTTATTAAAATTCTATACCAGAAAAATATACATACTTATAATATAATATATGATACTATTATAATATTTTGATACCCATTTCACAATAATTCATTATTAAAATAATTGTTTCCATGTGTTAAATGGTATGTTTTTTATATAAGTTTTAGTTCAGAAGATTTGATACATTTACATTGATCATACGTTCAGCTACCATAGAATTTTGATCATATAAAAAATATCATATTAATTAACTATATAAATATATATAGATTTCCATATGTATAGATAGAAAAATTAATTACAACGCTCATGGAGATGTTAGTCTGTATGTAATCATGAATGTTGTTTTCATTCGATAATGAAATGAAGGAAATAAAGTAAAATAATATTTTATAATGAAAAATAATATATATAACAAATATCATTTATAGTTATTAAATAATTTAATATATTATTCATCTTAAACTAGTGATGGATGTGGATGTGGTAGTCAACTTGTACACACAAACGACAGTTTCATTTCACATATGATGGAAGAGAAGTGGGAAATAGTTATTCGAACATCATAATAACATCTCCTTATATTTATGATACTATATTCATCATTTTATGATTGATAAATTAGTAATTTAATATCTGGGAGAAAAAATAAAATTGAAAAAACTCTTTCAGGATTCATATCACTTCATTGATATACTTCCTTTGGCATTCATGATAATCCCTGAAGGGTTATTCTAATGAGAAGACCAGTGGATCTAGGTTTATGGGAAGTAATATTGATAGGAATTTTGGAAGGTCTTAAATACTCTAGAAGGGACACACATTTTTAATTAAGTAAGATAAGAGGTTTTCTTTGATAAGTGAGGGAGATGACACACATGGTATTACTTAATAGATTTAAATAATATAATGTTGCATTCATGTGAAAATGAAGCTAAAAATCCATGTGTTAGTTGGTAATATGATATAGGGAAAATTAAATTCATATAATAAAAATTAATCAAGTTTAGGTTTCATTATTACTCATATGTTTTATTTTAACCCCCCACCTAGTAAACCAGTTTTAACCACAGTTATGGGATTTTTTTACTATATTTAATATTAATTATGATAAAAAATAAAAGAGTTAAAATTTAAATATTTAAAAATTATATTTAAAAATTTGGATTTTATTTTATCAAATTCGATATCTATAGTGGAAGAAAATATTTATACAATAAGAGTGTGAAATGCAACAAAAACCTATTTTGAGAAAAAAATACTTTTTTTGAATAAAACTAAATTTACATTCATTCCACACCTAATAAACTATCAAATAAATGATAAAATATCTGATTTAAAATAAAAAAATCATTAAAACCATTAAACATTAAATATGTGTTTAATTTATTATTATAAAGACATGAACAATTAAAAAAAGGTTTTGTGAAAAACAATTCATTTTAATTATAAAGGATATTATTATTAAGACTAAACTTTAGTAAATTAATGGTAGGAAGACTATTAATTAAATAATTTAAATTATTAATATATTTAATTGAAATAATTTTTCAATAGTAATCAACAAGCATTTTTTACGTAAAAATGCAGAACATATATAAAAATACATGCCTTTGAAAAAATAGGTATTTAAATTAACAAATGATTTTAATAAAATTCATTGATAATAAATGAATTTTTATTATCCTAAATAATTATGATTATATTTTATAATTTGGTTAATACTATTCATATCAACCAGTAAAAGGATTAATTTATAATGGTATACTATACAACAAATCATTTATACTCAATGTTGCATGTAAATGAAGCTATCAAATACTTAAATTTTAGATCAAATAAAATACAAATAAAATCATTTGTTGATACATTCTAACCTAATAAATATAAGTATTTCATTTAAAATTATATCTATATGATATAATAAATTAGAATATCTCGACTTATACACATCAAAATTTTCCCTTGTAGCTTCGTCAAATGTCTCATTCCTCCAGAGAGCATTAACCAGGTGAGTAATCCTAGGATATTGAAAATTATCTATTAAATAAAATAGTAGTCTCATTTTTTTAAATTAACATATCATTCTCTATTGGTATGACTTATGAGTTAAAAACATGTGGAGGATCATGTATGTACATCCTTACAGGAGATTCAAAAAAGACATCTTGAACTTGAGAGAGGTTCAGTGGATGTATCAAGGGATAAGAAATCATCTTAATGAAATCATGTATGTCAAAAGAAATGATATATCTATAGATAAAAATTACATTATTTTAAAATATCATAACCTTTTTCTTGGGGTAAATTCATTGTAATACATTCTCACCATCCAAAAATTCTAGATACCATTGATGATTGTCACCATTTCTCTTTTATCTAATTTGAGCTAAAAAGATGTATTTATAAATTATACTAACATTCTCCAACATTTACTCTGTAAAATCAGGTCTCAATATCTTTTATTATCCAACATCATCCAAACACATTGGTGTTCAGAACATTATTTTTTACAAGGATTCATAGTTATTCATCTAAATTATCAAATTAAAGATTTGTTTTTAAGATATATTATATTTAATGAAGGTGTTGATCTCAAAACAATATCAAATCCATAAAATAGGATCATAGTATATGGGTTTCAGTTGTTTTATTATAATGAAAACCTATTTAAGGATGATATTATAGAGACCCATACTTTTCATTCATATATATCACATCTTAGATGATGAATAATCATTACATAACAAAACAATTCAGTTTAAAATATCATATCCCTCATTCCTTTTTATGTATGGACACATAAAATACTAGTTTATAAAATATCTACATCATATCCCATAAATTCCATCATAACTGGAACCCTTAGTAGGCATGTCGTATATACTGTCTTTCTTTATAACAAAGGTAAATGAATCATAATAAAGTGTAGTCTCAATTGATCGGTGTATGTGAATAAGGGATATATAAATGTTCACTTGAAAATAACATGAACATAAGGGTATGAGAACATGATCATAGCATTTGAAACTCATACCCTGTATAATATAGATCAAAATATTAAGTCATGGAATAAATCATAACAGTTCATAATACATGAATCATAAATTAATCATAGAACATTATCTATGAGATCATAACATTGGTATAATACATAATATTTTTCCATACGCATATGTAAGTAAAATCATTTCCTTCCGTAGTTAAGGATAGTCACGAACTAACCGAATTTGACCTTGAATTGGTCTCCTGATCCAATGTGTGACAATTACTAAAGGGAAATTCCTATCCCCATTGGTTGGAAACAAGTGGCGGGAATGAATCGAGTAAAATGGTAACTATTTCACCATATAATAAATTAATGGTATGAACAACAAAAATATAAATAAAGAAACCAAAAAATATATTTCAAACTAAAAAAATTTACATATAAACTATAATTATACACTGAACTACACAACCAAAACCAAACTACACCTGAAAACTACAATAATATCTCCATTTGACCCCAAGGGTCACTCTATGATACCAATAACTACCACCACCCATGGTGATAGATACAGAATTGAAACCTGATGTAAAATCTAAAAACAAGAAGAACTATAGGCATGATTACTAAAGAAAAATAGGCATGCCCAAACAAACTCTTCCCAATGCACTTCCTATAAAATAAAAGAAACACCAACCTCAAGTTTGAAATACAATATACAAAAGTAAAATTTTTCCACAAACTATTAATTTTTAAAATAAATCATGGTACATTTCACCTTTTCCATTAAAACTCGCATTCTTTTTCCAAGAATTAACTATTTAAATTTTTAAAAGGAATGTGATGCACTCATTAAAAAACCATAGTAAGGTGAAGTAAAACATTTTTTAAGTAAAATAATTTCTGTAGACCATTGAAAAACAATGTTATAATTTTACAAAGAACCTGAGTTATTCAATCAATGTGGAAAACAAATATACAACAAGGGTAATGGAAAATATCACATAATAGTAGCCAACTAATCAAGCATATCAATCATTCATACTTTGTAACCAAGTACCAATAGACATGGGTAAACCTAGGATCTCATGAACAATCCAGAACATAATAAGAAATGATGACTCATCTTGGATATCATTCCTCACTTGATGACATCAAAGCGCTCTAACATGCTTAGCCATACACCACATAGTATAGACCAAGGCGGATAATCCCATAAAACTAATAACAAAATATTTCCACTACTATGGGCCACTAGATAATGCATAATCAAACTACTGTAGAAATCATTCTCAAAAAAATTTCTCAATGTTCCAGGTTCCCATATCAAGACGTAAAATAAGATAAGCCAACTAATGTCAACCAAGCATCCAATCACATGCACATATATTATAATTCAAACTACAAGCATCACCCAAGTCACTCTAAGGATCAATCTCGTACCATAAAACTCATATATCATAAATGATTCAAAACTAAGGATCTCCCATTACACACAACATAAATAAATAATGAGTATTCCATAGTGAAGACATCCTATCCATTTAATTCAAATAATGAAAATAGATTATCCAACCAGGTTTTACAAAATAATAATTTTCCCCAATTTCCTAAATTTGAAAATTTTGGCTTAAATCTCCATTTTCAACGAATCCACACTACTTTTTGAAAGAGGTAAAAATACACAATTCACTATTTCACCATAATTTATAAAACAATTCCATTTAAGCACTCACATCAAATTTTCATACTAGAACCATCTTCAGTAAAATTCCAAATGGGCCATTATCCACCACCACATTCCAAACCATTTTTTAAAATCTAATTACACACTTCCTTTAATTCCAAAATCTCTCTTAAAACCCATTAAATGATCCCAAGTCGTTATTTCACATATCAAAAATCACTTTAGAATTCCAATCGGAAACTTTATCAAACACTTGGTGTGTATAATGTAACAAAAAATGCCATTTATCACAAAACAAGGTATAAATCACTACTTTGAACACCAAAAAAATATTCCAAAGATCACAAATCAATATTTATCATATACTAAAGGTGTCAAGATAATGAAACCAATTGTTATTATATTATTAAGGAAAGTGAAAACGTAAACCAACCTTGACTCACTATACTTCAACAATGCACACTTGAAGCAGCCTCTCCAAGGTTCAAAGATGAAAGATCTGACAAGAGGAACCCTAAAAAAACAAAAAACCCAACATAAATAAAGGTAAACACAAACCCTAGACCCACATGACCATGTGAGGAAGAGATCCCAAGAATAAATGGAGTAAAGAGGATGATGAAGAGGAGAGGGGGGATTTACCTTGATGATATAGCCTAAATCTTTAAGGAAGACTTAGATCTACACCATATGAGAGGATTGGTGGATTGGAGAACAATGAAGGGGGTTCCTTAGGGTCTCATGAACTAGGGGGTGTAGAAAGGGGAATTTTGGGCTAAAAATACTAAGAGGGTTGGGCTGTTATTTAAAAAAAATAGATCTGGTCAACTCATAGGGTTTGTCCACATGGTTTACCAAACCGAGCGCCAAACATGCAGCCCTTATTGGACACGCTTGGGAACATGCACATGTTGGATGCAAGGTTTACAGACCATGCTCAAACTGTGTGGAATGGTTATGTCCCAAGCGAGTGTCATTCCACACACTTTAATCATGGTTTGACTAACCATTTGTGGGCCGTGCACCCTCAACTAGAAGCACTCCAAAGCATGCACGATTTCTTGTAGAAAGATGCACAATTTTCCCAAACTGTACATAGACTGTGTGCCAAGATAAAAACACCCCTAAAAACAATTTAAACACTGCACACCTAAAACACGAGATCAAAACCCAAGGGCAATAGATAATCTAGATCAAACGTAAAAAATAAAAATCTGAGTGCAACAAGAATCAATTCCATAAATATAATAGAGGAATGGGTTCACTCCAAAAACCATTGAATTAGTCAAGTTTCACTCCCAAGACTATCAAGGTGGAAAAATTACCTGTTTCACACCCCATTACAGTTATATTAATCTCATGAGATATCAATAATTACCCAAGGCATTTAAGGGATATATAGGTCCCATATGTCCATGGTTAAAATGTAACCATCTCCCTTAGTAATAATGTCACCACCAACCTTAGATATAACATAACCACCATCATTGGTTATAAAATAAACACCATCACATTATAAAAAACATACATATGTGTTCCATGGGATCAAAAAACATTCATTATATCATCACATGATACCCCATGCAATGAAATGGGTTTCTTAAACATTTCGTCTATTTATCATGGAATAACCCAAAAAATGAATTTCATAATAATCTAATAAATATAAACATTAAAAATCCAAAGAAAGTGTATGAATGTAATCAATGTATTATATTCCAAAAAATCATAATGAAAATTAAATTATTCTATCATATATGAAAATTCCTTTAAATGATCTCTGAAATATTTCATGCAAAAAATAACCATTCAATTTTGAAATTCACATTTAATATAAAAAGATTTAGAAAATAATATTGAAAAAAATTAAATGAAAATATCATTATAAAATTTTTAATGATGAAAAATATAATTCAGTGTTCATGATGCTATAAAATTTGGTTCATTCTACAAAAATATAAAAAAATAATGCATTTCATAGTTTTTTGGAAATAATGAAAGTAACTCATTCAAAAAATGACAAAAATATTCATTTTAAAAAACATGAAATGTAATATATATATATATATATATTTATTTAAAATAAATCCATTTAAAATATTCAATATTTCATTTAAAAAAAATTCTAGGAAACATTGATATTGAAGTGAAAGGAAATATCAGCCGAAAAGAGAATTTATTTTTACTTAAAAAATCATTCAGACTCTTGAGTCCATAATTTGAAGAAATATATAGGAATTTATTTATTATACAGAAATAACTATAGTATAAAGAAATTCATTATCATTATGGGATGTATATAAAAATATTTTAATATCAAAAACAAAATAATAAATAATCTTGATAATAAATAACATTATAATATAAAACCCTTATTATATTGGAAAATTTTCGATCATAAACCCCCTGAAATAATAAAAAAATTCTTTATATTTAAATCCAATAATTTTCATTGTGCGAATCACAATATTTATTCATCATTAGTATAAACTCCACATATATAGAAATAATTATTTAATATGGCATATGTTCTATAGAAATAAATGTGAGATAAAAATCCCCTACCATAGGTAGTTATTCCCATTGTAAAATCATATATAAAGAATATAAATTTATTATAAATTTTATAATGAATCATAATAATATATATTACACCATATATGGTTTACTTAAAACATCTTATCACGCTATTTGTAAGAGTTTGTTGTTAAAATTATTATTCTGGGTGATATCTACTTGATTTTCATGTATGTTCTGGTTTAGTAGTTTTGGTACCAAAAAATTTAAAATGGTTCCATAATCTCTATAATTTTAATAATTATAAAAATATAATATATATTCATTATATACATGCTTAGATTTATTCAAAAAAATTATAAAAATGAACTACATCGTTCATGGTGTCGGCAGACCGTACGTATGCATGAACGAAGTTTCTATTTTATCAACTGATGGAATGGAAAAAAGTAATAAATAAATAAGCATTGATGAATCATTATTATATCATATATATTCATTAGATCCATCCTTATTACCATCCATGTGAAACAGAAATTGAAAAAAATTACATCGCTTCGTGGAGGTGGTAGTCAAGATGTAAGCATGAATGATGTTATTACTTCCCAACAGTCTGAAAGGTTTGTTTTTATATATGATATTATCATTCCAAAATAAAAATTATTACATAAATATCATATTAAAAAATTAAACCCTTCATAATATCTATTTATGAATTATCTTGTTGTAAAATTAATTGTATTTACACATGAAGACAGTAAGGCATATGTACTCCTGAGAAATAATTTCACATTCCATTTAATAAAAAGAGTATGAATAAAGGTGTTTTAATAATCAAACTTTTAATTTAGTGTATAATGGATACATAATTTGTTATTTTACGAATAGTATAATAGATTAATATGATGCTTAGTTATAATTTAAAATAAACTAGTCGGTTATTTTTGTTACCTCTTCTTTGAAACAACCCCTTTAAATATCCTCTTAAGGGCTCTAGATATGGAATTTTGGTAAGATCATAACCTATAGAATTTTTATATGGGTTTTGGGAATATTTATTTTAATATTTTTTTGGTCTAGAATTATCAATGTTGTTTGATGTAGTGAAAGGATCCTTTTTATAATTGATTGGAGGGGATCACTTTGAAGATATTAAACTACTAAATTAATAAAAATTAAATTTTATATCCAAATGGGTCAAAATTGATAATAATTCAAGAAAAGATGATTATTAGTAAAAATCATCTCATAAAATAAAATTTTTACAAGTATATATTACATAATTACCCTTATAATTTTGGTTTACCACTTTGTTATCCCTTTTGACAATTATAGTAATATTAATGCTTTCTAAATTTTAATGAATAATAATTTTACTATAAGATGATAAAAGACCCATAAATAGACTATTGATACATTAACCTACAATATCACATTAATTTTGAATAATATAATATTTCCATGAATTTTATGTCTTTTAAAAAATTATTATTAATTCTAAATATCAATAATGTATTTTTAAAACTATTCATTTAAATTGACATTAAATGCATCAAGACAAATGGGAAGTTCGGGTATAATTTTCTAACATAAATATAATATGTAATTATCAACTAAAAACTTATTTTTACACAATTAATCTTTCAAAATTACGTTAATTTTAATATTTTTAAAATAATTGATAATATTTTCTCATTATTTAGAGAAATATTGTATCTGTGTTGCGTAATATTTAATAGCATTTTATATTTACTAAAAATTATAAATAAATTAATATAATGAAAATAATTTAATTTATCTCTAAACAAAAAACTTATATTCATTCATAATTTTATTTTTCTCTATGTGTAAACCTAAGATGTATTTAAAACTAAGGAGTAACAATTTGTTTTTTTTTTGTTTAAATATTATTTCAGACATTTTCATGGAAAAGTTTCCATTAAAAAGATAAATATATATCCTATGGTGGTATGAGAATAATTATATTCATAAAATAATAATTAGGATTAAAAATCATGCCCTTATCATTTATTTTTAATCTCAACTAACATGATTTACTATTTACTAAGGTGATAAATTTTACCATGGTCATTATTCTTATTGATGAAAAAAAGGTTATTTTTTAATAATTTGAACCTCCATGCTATAAATTTTATATTATTTTTATAAAATCAAATATATATAAGTGGAGGAAACTAATTTTAAAATAATTTCACTAAATGCGATGAAAACCTATTTTCAAAGAAAATACATTTTATGCATAAACATGGTTTTTTAAACCATTCATTAAAAAAATTAAATGAATGTTAAAAAAATTATTCGAATATAGTAGATATATATTTCAAAAAAATCATTATAAAAAATGAATTATTTAATTTATTAAAATAAAGAAACTTTTTGGCACATTAAACCTATTTTTTAAAAAATATATCTCTTTTAATCTCAAATGATATTTATTTTATTTATTTATTTTATAACTAAAGAATTCATTTTAGATTTCTATAAACCATATTTTTTTGTTATTTATTTAACCATATTCCAACCACCAATCAAATGTCTATGTGGTTACTGTAGGATACCAAGTATTTATAGAATAATAATTTTTCATATATATTCATATTTATGAATAAAATATTAATTTTATGTTTAAATGACACTTTGTCTGATATCGTACTCGATATGAAACAATGGGTTTCTCCAAAATCTTACGTTGGACACAACATTGAGTTATACCGAAAAATAATATATTATTATTATTATTTAAAATAATGGTTAATGCATAGTCATTGTATTGGCAGGATAGAATAGAACTAACTACAATGGGATTATACATGTTTTTTTAACTTTTTTTACTTTTAGCCAATAAATTTTAGAGGCTTAAAATGAGGATGAATCATATTTTAAGCATAATATACTCCAATATTTTTATAAGGTTGTTTTACCGCCTTTTAGAGTACCATTTTTAAATATAGTTTTTTTCAGTTTTATATGTTCTATTTTACAAAATAAACATATTATATATAAGCAAGACATCAAAATTTACTTTAGTTATTTTTTTTGTAATATTCTGATAATGTTCATTTTTAAATGAATAGTGAAAAATACTGCATTTTAATTCAAAACTGCATTTTCATCTAATTCATTTATATATTTAGATTGTTATTTTAATTGTTTAAAAAGTGTAATTGGGTTAATTTTTATCATTTAATCTAATTTTGGTCATTTTAAGTAATTTCACTTTTAAATTGGACATAAACACATGTCAATCTTTTGATAGATTTTACTTCATAAAAACCCACTATTTGGTTTTGACTACGGGAATTAATTTTAAATTAATTTCATAAAATTAAGTTTTTGGAATTTGGAAAAATGGATTCCATATTTGAAAACATAAGTTACAAATTGTGTAAATAAGTACCTTTTATTTTTGGACATTATGAATAGTAACTTCAGTAATTATTTTTATTTACCATGGTTAAAGGGTAAATCGGGAAAATGATGGTCTAAACTAATATTATAATAACATAAAACTACCCTAACACATGTTATAATTCTTTTGGATGAGATATTTCTGGGAATGGGAATCCTTAAGTCGATTTTAGGACCCCATGGAGCCACTTGGGTGAGATAATGACATGTTATAAGAATTAATTTAAAGTAAAGAGAAATATAACATAAACATGTATCTTTTACTAATACAATTTTAATATAGGGTTATATAATTGATATATTTGACTATAAAGATTAATTATAAATATAAATATATTTCCTATGTTATGGTATTTTATTTGTAATTTTTATACATTAAATAAATAAATTTATTTATGACACAATGATGATGTATTGATTACCTTATTAATGAGAGATTAAAATAAATGATATTATAAATATTAAAATAAATGTAATTTTAATATTTTTATGTAACTGAAAAAATTTATATGTAATTAAGACATAATATATTTTAGTTAAAGCCTTTGGTTTTAAGTAATCAATTTGTTATGACTTTATCAAAAATCAATTACTAAATAGTGTTTAAATTGACATAAATGAGTTTTTAAAACAAATACTATTTTATTAAATAATATAATAGTCCCAAAAATTTAATATTCTGTAAAATGACTTATATAATGTTAAAATTGTCATTAATTATTCACTTTTTGTTCTATTGGTATTTTATAGTAACTATAGTAACCATATATTATGGAAATACAAGAAGACATGGAAAGAGTTAATGTTTTTAACTAAGGGTTAAAGCTAAAAGATAAGGTTACTTTTGTGACCTAAATTTTTTTAAAACCTATTAGTATATATTATTTAGACCAATTATAATATTATACTCTAAATATATCTCTTTTTAACAATTATAATTTGAAAATCAATTTATAATAAAATAATCTTTCAAGACTTTCCTAAAGTGTCCCTCCTCCCTCTTATAAAATGCTACCATCTCTACCCACTTAATCACACCTTTAATCCCCTTTGATCATCCAACTTATGATCAAATAATATCTCAACATACCTCCCTTCCTTATATAATCCTTAACTAGGAAAAAATTCAATTCAATAAATCCTTTTCTCTCATATCAAAAAAAGTTACCCGATTTATAGGCAACATCTTCTCTCAAGTTCCTTTATTTTATTTTCCTTCATCACTACATATGATCTTATTATTATATGATTACATAACAAAACCAGTATAATTAATATACTAGGATGATTTTAGGATAAGGATTATAACTACACTTACACACACCTCCATCTAATGGATATGAACATACTATTTCTGTGTACGATGAACTATTTCCTCATAAAATAATGATTGTTCAATTTTTTCCTACCACCTCTCATGGTGGCCATTATGATAGAACTATATTTATATATGATATATATTATATTTATATTGTCTCTATTATTCTATATTTTTTATTTACAGTGTACATTTATGCTTTCCATAATGTGTAAATACGATAATTTCATTTCAGAAAGTGCGGACTACCGTCCCCTCAAAGTGATATTACACATTCATGCCATACATAGAATGTATAAAGGATGGAATTAATGAAATTATGTAACATATATGAAATATATGTTATAATATAATTAAAACATACCTATGTTTCATTTATTTTTCATTTCTTTAAGATGACCTTGAAATAAAAGTAGTGTTCATGCGTACGTACGACCTACCATCTCCATGAATGGTGCATTTGATTTATTGTTTCCAAATGTTATAGACTTATATATACTGGAGATATATGATATTTAAATCATTAATTTCATTATTTATATGATTGAAGTTTGACTACATGGAAAATTTACATCAAAACAAGTACATTTTTGACTCAAGTACCAAATATCAACAAAATATCTGATATGAACTTAAATAATTAACTGAGTGTTATAACATGGTAATGAGTGATATAAAATGAATAATAAAATTAAAAACGTTTCTTAAACAAGTAGAAATTAAATTATGTTTATTATTCATCAAGAACAAGGAACATACATGATGATTTGGACTCAAGGTTAGGGACTTCATCTCAATATCCTTTCATTGAGGCATATCTTGTTGTTCTGTACCTTTATTATATTATAAGGTGTATATAAAACCCTTATGAAATGTCATATCATGAATTAATATATGGTCATGATATTTTATGTTTTTTATTAATATTCGTTAATTATTCTTGGTCATGTGTTTCTCAAGTGGTAAGGGACTTCGTCTCAATATCCTTTCATCGAGGCATATTTTGATTTATACGTGAATTTATTTTATATGGTATATAATCAACCCCTTTGACATTTAATTTCATTCAATGGTTTTCAAAATTAATCTTTTCATTATGAATCATTTTACTAAATGAAAAAACTAATTTTTCTTTTTAACGTACGCAACGACAATGAATTTTCCGCCACCAAGAGTATTATTGGATATTTAGCTTCCCCAAAAAATCGTAATTTTTTAAAAAATAAAAGTAAATACATGTTCTTTTTTAGGGTATTTTTATATTGAAAATGGTTTTGATAATGGATTGATTATGTAAATATCTTGAACTAATATTTTTTGATTATGATGTGGAAATGTTATCTTTTCTTTATGCTTGTTTTATGTGTTATGATTGAGTTGTGGTTCTTGGGAATTGTTTACGTATATGGGAGGTTCCGTGATAAACCCAGGGTGGGTGAGCCCGAGATAAATATCCAATTCATTGGGTAACATGACAGAGGTAAATTTTATGGTTTCTCCTAATAGATTTAGGAAATATATTGTGATGGGTATTCCAAACGTAACCATGATGGTAACCCCCTATGTGGCTATTAAAGCTATAAAGTAATTATGTTATAGATTCCACAAGTTACCTTTACGATTTAGTATTTATATGAGTTATTCATAAATCATATGATTTCATGAGGTATCTTAAATAGATTGTGTTTTATGGGTGAAAATTATTATTTCATTGATTTGTATGTATTCATAGACTATTTTCTTTCTTTCATTATTTTATATCCCTTACTAAATCTGTTTATGCTCATCCAAAGTGTTTTAATTTTTTTCATAGGTTACAAGGAATGGTAAGAGAAAGGAAGAACTTGATAAGGTTTTTATCAGGAAAATAATTCTTTCTTTATTTAAGGAGTTTTGCTTTTTTGAAGAATTGGATAGATTAAAAGTGTATACTTTTTAATATTTGAGATGTAATGTAATAATAATGGCCTAATTCTCTAAAAATATATCCCTAACAATATCCTCACTTTCAATTAAATTCAAATTATTAAATGGTCTCAATATTAAGTAATGCTTTATGGTTGGGGCCTTATAGTGCGTATTAGAGGCCAGTGTAGATAACTTTAGGAGTTATGATATTGTTAAATGAATATACATAAATTATTTTTACTTTATGGTAATATTGAAATGATATAAAATTTGAAGATTATCAATTTTATTCATCTAAGATATGTCTGTATTCGGAATGGTTTTCCGTTGAGGAAATATTGAAACTATGATACAATGACATAAAGAGGAAAAAATCCTGCCAAATCCGCAACCAGAAATGGTTGGAATCGGAACTAAACAGTCTGTTGTAGTGATGTCATAGTTGACTCATGCTATAAATTTTTGTGGTATCCATGAAAAACATTAGTCAGATCAACCACAAAAGAACATGTAGGTAGTGGATTATTTCATGAGGCCACATCCCCCATCATTATGAGGATCATCTGACCCTGTGCTAGCTGAAGGTTGGATTAAATCACTGGAAAATATTTTTGATGTCATGGGGTGTTCAGAAAATCAAAGGTTTAGTCATGTTTCTTACTATTTTGAAGGTTAATCTGATCAATGGTGGTTGATGGTTAAAAATATCAGGTATAGTGAGGATATTAATGCACTTGATTGGGATGTATTCAAAGGTTTGTTCGTTGTGAAATAATTTCCTAAGGAGGTTCGACTTATGATGGAGAAACAATTCTTGGAATTGATGTAGGTGAATGACTTAGAAGATACTTGTGAAGAAAAATTCACTCAACTGGCAAGGTATGATCCAAATTTCATATTCAATCTTGATAGTAAAATCACTCATTTTTACTCAGACTTAAATCCAAAGTATCGAAGGGAATTAGCTTCTCATGAGTTCAAAATTTACGAAAAACATGTTCGATGTGTGGAGAAGGTGGAAATGGAGTTTTTCAATGATCAGGAATTCTATGAAAAACAATAAAATAAGAGGTTGAGGTGGGAAAAAAAGAGAATAACTCTTCAAAAAATTCTGATGGTAATAAACTTAAGTTTAGATTTTATTAAAATTGTGGTAAAAAGCACACTGGAAAAAGCCTTTTGAATTATGGTAAGTGCTTACAAAGTGGTAAAAATGTACATAAGGCTCGTAATTTCACTGGAAAATATCCGAGTAGTGGTAAGACAAATTCTGATTTACATTCAATAAATTTTTTAATTGCAATGAAATTGGTCATTATGAAAATGATTGTCTGGTGAATAACTCAATTTATGGAAAGAAGTCAGACTACAAGCACAAAGGGGTGGTGAAATCCCTTTCAACTACTTTAGAAAATGTTAGGCCATAAAATGAACTAGTATCAGGTATATTTTTTTTAATTCAGATTAGTTTAAAGTGTTTTTTGATTCTGGGTTTAATCATTCTTTCATTTTTGAGAAATTTTATATTAAATTATAAATTCCATCTCAAGATATGAATCTTGAACTTCTGTTAAAAACACCTAGGGGAAATGTTGTGAGAAAAAGAAATTATAAGAACCTTTTTATTCTACTGTGTGGGATGAATATACCTGCCAACCTTATTGTTTTACTTCTATTAGAGTTTGATATTATTTTGGGTATTAAATGGATTTCATTTTATCATACTAAGATTGACTACAGAGCTAAAGAGATTTATTTTCAGAAAGAATTTTAGTTTGTGTACAAGAATGAAACCCTGCCTTTGATTACATATCAAGAATCTAAGAAAGTAGTAAAATATATAAATGAATGTTACCTTACACATATTGTTGAAAACAAATGAATTGTTCAGATTATTGATGTGCTAGTGGTCAATGAGTATCTTGATGTATTTTCTAATGAGTTTCTTGGCTTTATACCTAATTAGGAAGTTGAATTTACAGTTGACTTAGTTTCGGATGCTATTCCAATTTCAAAACCCCCTTATCAAATGACTCAAATTGAACTTTTAGAGTTAATGAAGAAATTGCATGAGTTATTAGATAAAGGTTTCATTCGACCTAGCACATCACCGTGGGCTGCTCATGTCTTGTTTGTTAAAAAAGAAGATGGTTCAATGAGACTTTTAATTGATTATAGAACCATGAATAACATTACTATTAAGAATAAATATCCTTTCCTCATATAGATGATTTGTTTGATTAGTTCTAGGGAGCTCAGTATTTTTCAAATATTGACTTCAGGTCGGGGTACCATTTGTTGAAAGTAAAGGAAGTAGACATTCTGAAGACTGTGTTTTGTACTATATATGGACATTATGAGTTTGTAGTTATGCCTTTTGGGTAAACCAATGCACTTGCTGTATTCATGGATATTATGAATATAATTTTCCATGAATTCTTGGAAATGTTTTTGGTTTTATTTTTTAATGATATTTTGGTATATTCTAAAAGTAAAGAGGATCATGAAAGTCATTTATGGTTTTTCTTTCAATACTTAAAAGAAAAGAAATTGTATGGGAAATTTAGAAAGTGTGAGTTTTGGTTACAACAAATTTCATTCCTTGGTCACGTTGTTTCTAAATATGGAATAATTGTTGATCATGTTGAAACAGAAGTAGTTGAAGAATGGACAAGACGCACAAATATAATTGAGATTCGTAGTTTTCTTGGTTTAGTGGGTTATTACTAGATTATTGTGGAAACTTTTTCACAGTTATCTATCCCACTGACTAAGTTGACTTAAAAAGGTGTTAAGTTCATCTGGATAAAAGAATGTGATGAATGTTTTTAGGAATTGAAAAGAAGATTGGTGAATGATCCAGTTTTGGAACTGCCTTATAGAAATGGTTAATTTGTTATCTGTAGTAATTCTTCAATGAAAGGACTTGGTTGTATCCTAATGCTGAATGATCAGGTAATTTCTTATGCTTTTCGTTAGTTAAAAACTCTTGAGTAAAATTACCCTATGTATGATTTGGAACTAGTTGCTGTTGTTTTTGCTTTAAAAATTTGGAGTAATCATCTGTATGGTGTGAATTGTGAAATATATATTGATCGAAAAAAATTTAAGTATATATTCACTCAGGAATAATTAAACATGAGAGAAAGGATATGGATAGAATTAATAAATAATTATAATTACATTATTAATTACCATCTAGTAAAGGAAAATAAAGTGGTTGACGCTTTTATTCGAAGGAGTAATGTTATATTAACCATGCTATGTTTGGAACAGGATATTTTTGTTTTTGATTTGATGAATTTATGATTGGAACTTGTTGGTTCAGAGAATTCCTCTATTTTGTTTTAGGTGGAAGTGGAATCATCTCTATCATATAGAATTGAGAAATTTCATAAAGAATATGGTGAGTTGTAGAAAAAGGTAGAATTGGTTTACAAGTGTAAGTTACCTGAATTTAATATTGATAAATGTAACGTCCAGGATCTGGGTGTCACTCAACGGGTTCCCCGGACCCAGTTGGTCACATGACCTCAAGCGCATTTCCCCAAATACTAGTGGCTACCGACTAGTAGTGAGGGCCTAGGTCTAATAGTGGGGAAACTATGCCCTCATTTGTCAAAGTGTAGCGCATTGGAAAAGATAAATAACATACAACAGCGGAAGTAGTAAAAAATATACAACTGAAATGGAAAACCGAAGTTAAAGAGAACCAGTAGTCATATATATAAGGATGCATCATGTCACTATTTCTATGAAATCAGTCATAACCGGATACACTTCAATAAAATACAATACAACTCAATAATCAAGGTACAGCCAAACAAAAAGAGCAGAGTAAAAGAAATGCAACATCAACGCAATCCTAATCTTGGTCTTGTGCTCTCCTACTCCTCTACTACAATCATGTGCCTATAAAGGGACCATTTCCCCTATCGAAACCTATAGTAATATAGCCTTTTTGGGCCTAAGACATGACCCAAAAAGGGTGTGAGAATAAATCCTAGTAGGCACCCACCAAAGGCTCGTTCCCAACTGTCAGTGAAAATATGCAACATCAGTGTGCAAAAGTAAATGTAGTAAACTAGTATGTACTCAAAAGTAACAATCCATACCAGTTCCATTTCAATTTTAATTATTAGTTATCACCTTCAATCTTGTGCTTCAGCTTGGTAGGTACAATATCAAAAATCACCACAGTGAATATATGAAATAAACAGTGTCCTCAGACATGCCAAACCTTACCCTTAGGTAATCAGAATCTTTCCTTCGGGATAACAGAACCACACCCTTAGGCTAATCATAATCACTCCCTCGGGCTAATCAGAATCACTCCCTTAGGCGATTTCCCTTAGGCATAATGAATATTGCTCTCAGGTGTACGAGATAATGCCCTCAGGCACAGAAGAAACTACCCTCAGGTGTATGAAACATTGCCCTCAGGCTAAATGAAACACTTTCCCTCAGGCTAAAAAACACTTTCCCTTAGGCTAAATAGAACACTACCATCAGCGTAAGGAACCGGTCCGAGCCCCAAGAATAAAGAATCAATTTATATAAATTTTCTCTCAATAAAAATCAATACATGATATGATCATGGAATACCCTCTGGTATCGTGGCCAAATAGATAAATAGAATAAGGCACCCCCGGGGTGGTCCTGGATACAATCAGTGATCCCAAACAGCAGATTAAACTTATCATTAGATTATATACACAATTCTAGATATCTTTTCCACAAAGGAATCAGCCATACGACACCCCAACCATGGGCACGTTCCATAACGGTACATAATTTCAACACAATAGTTAAAAAAAACGTCAGGCCACCTACCTCGATCGTTTCTGATCAGTATACGTGAATGATGCCTCCCGAATCGTCCATGAATGACATAGATCTGGGATAAATGTTCACTCATTCAAACTCAAATAACTTTCCCTCGGTAAAGAATCGGTAATAACAACGCAAGGAGAGGGGAGGGATTATCCGTACTATCCCAACATGATCGATGGAGGCGGAATCAGATTCTCAGTTCACGATTGGGTGATCCTCCAATGTTTGGTCGTCCTCCTGAGCTCCAGATGGTGGTTCTGACTCCTCTCTCGAATGAGGAGGCTACTGCCTGTTTTAAGAGAAATTTCATGACTACACAGCATGTACTCTCAAGTACACGATGTGTTCTTACATTTATTTAAACTGTTCCCCTGGTGGCTTCTTTCTACCACAACACTGTTCATCTATCGACTTGAGTATATGGCGTGTATTCTTGAATACATAGCGTGTATTATCACTCAGCTGGCAGCTGCCTCCATCACCTTACTTTTCACATGTTGACTAATTACACAGCGTGTAATTACCTAGTACACAGTGGGTAGTCTGTTTTTACACCCTTCATCGCCGACAGGCCTACACTATCTATGTACTCATCCCACATGGCGAAAGTACATGGTGTGTGGAAAAGTACACGGTGTGTACGCAAAAAATTTGGGATTTTTTCCCATTTTCCTTATTTTCTCAATAACACATAAGTAAAAAGGGAAAAAAAGAAACTCGTACCTCAAGAATAAGAACCGGGTTCATACAAACTTCCCCATTAAATCAATTCATGCCCAAAATTCCCTTCCAATGGGTAGTGAAGATACAGCTATGAACAACTCCAGCGACTAAGCACGTACGTCAGTCTCCCACTCCCAGGTTTCATCCTGCACTCGGCTATGCTTCCATAGCACCCGAAAGAGAGGAACTGACTGGCCTCAGAGAACCATTGTGCTCTTATCAACAATATAAAATTTGATTCTACTCAAAGGATTCATCGACCTGAAGCTCAACCTCTTCGGGATGAAAAATGTGAGATGATTCTGAGTGATAATGGCGCAGCTAAGATATGTGGAAGACGTCGTGCATGGCCCGGTACCTCTATGGTAACTGAAACTGGTAGGTAACTGACCTGACTCTCTCCAAGATCTCAAATGGCCCCACATACCTCGGTGAAAGTTTACCCTATCTCCTGATCTCCCTGTGTCTCAGCCTCAGTGAATCACACAAGAAAACCTGATCCCCGACCACACACTCTAAGGGTCATATGCGGCGATCAGCATAAGATTTCTAACGAGACTACGCAATAGTCATCCACTTCTATATCAACTGGACCTGCTCAGAAGTCTCCTGCACAAGATGTGGTCCTATTAAAGCTGCCTCACCTGACTCCATCCACCACAAAGGTGATCGGCATGTCCTACCATATAAATCATCAATAAGGTTCCATCTCAATAGTTCACTGAAAACTATTATTATAGGAAAACTTTACTAGAGGCATATGATTCTCCTAAGAGCCCCCAAATTCTAGAACGCATGCACGCATCATGTCCTCTAGCACCTGTATTGTACGCTATGACTGGCCATTGGACAGAGGGTGGTAATCTCTGCTCAGAAGCGCCTGTGTACCCAGTGCCCTCTGAAAACATTTCTAGAAACGAGACATAAAATGGGAATCCCTATTTGAAACGATAGAACGAGGGACCCCATGAAGGCGTACAAGGTGACCTCGGAAACCCGGTCATGAAGTCCATCGTGACAACATCCCATTTACACTCTGGAATGGGTAACTGTTTTAACAGTCTAGCTGGCCTCTGATGCTCCACCTTCACCTGCTGATAGGTGAAACATATCATAACAAAACTAGCTACCTCCCTCTTCATACTCAGACACCAATACTGACATCTCAAGTCATGGTACATTTTGGTAACTTCAGGATGAACTGCCCAAGATAAATCATAAAAATACCACATCAACTCCTCATGTATATCCTCTGTAACCCACACTCTTCCATGGATACGCAGTACCTCATCATCGCATATCATCCATCTAGGAGGAGGGTCCTCACCTTCCATCGACTCCTATAGAACTAGGACTTCTGAATCAGACAGTTGTCTAATCCTCACTCTATCCAGGAGGGTAGAAGTTATAGCTAGGGAAGAAAGATAGGTTTTCCCCTGACTATCATGCACCTCCAAATACATCTCAAAGAACAAATTCATCAGCTGCCACTCACTAGTGGCCTCATGAACCGCCTGTATATGAGTCTTTCTGCTCAGTGCATCAGCAACTACATTACCATTACCAGGTGTATAGGAAAGCTCAAAGTCTATGGACTAAAGGTATTCAACCCACCTTCACTGTCTCAAATTCAGGTCACATTGGGTAAAGATATATTTGAGAATTTTTTGGTCCGTGAACACCACAAAATGTTATACCAAAATATAATATCTCCAACAGCGTAACGCATGAACAACTACAGCCAACTAGAGATCATGTATCAGGTAATTCCTCTCATGTGGCCTTAACTTCTAAGACCCATACACAACTACTAGATCACCCTGAATCAACACTGATCCCATCCCAATACCTGATGCATCACAGTAAAATGTATAGCTCTTCCATTCCTCTGGAAGTATCAGGATTAGTGCTGATGTCAACCTTCCCTTCATCTCCTAGAACGTTGTCTCTTAAGCTTCTGACCATTCGAAATTCACACCCTTCTTAGTCAAACCTGTCAACGGCGCTGCTAGGCGGGAATAGTCTTGTATAAAGTGCCTATAGTAACCATCCATCCCTAAGAAACTCTATATCTCAAACACGTTATTAGGATGCTACCAAGAAAATGCTACTCTCACTTTCTCTGGGTGTACTGTAACTCCTGCCTCTGAGATGATATGACCCAAGAAGTGAATCTGGTCCATCCAAAAGTGGCACTTTGAGAGCTTAGCAGATAGTTGATGCTCTCTCAGTGTACTCAATAAGATCTCCAGATGGGTGGCATTATTATGTCAAGTGTGAGAGTACATAAAGATATCATCCTCGAAGACTACCATAAAATAATCCAAATAAGGATGGAACACATGATTCATTAGGGCCATGAAAACTGCCGGTGCGTTCGTGAGTATGAAATGCATAACCAAGTACTTGTATAGACCATATCCACTCCAAAAAGCTGTAAGCGGTATGTCCGATGGTCTAACGCATAACTGATGATATCTGGATCTCAAGTCAATCTTTGAGAACACTCATGCTCCTCAAAGTTGATCAAAAAGATCATTAATCCTTGGTAAGGGATATTGGTTCTTGACCATCAGCTGGTTCAACTTCCGATAATCCACATAGAGTCTGAGGGTACCGTCTGCCTTCTTCGCAAAAAGGACCGGCGAACCCCAATGAGAAGTACTGGGTCAGATAAAACCCTTTGCCTGCAACTCCTCTAACTACCTCTTGAGCACTTGCAACTAAGGTTTATCCATCCTATAAGGAGGAATGAACACTGGTGCCGCTCTTGGAACAAGATCAATAGAGAAATCCACCTCTCACTCTGGAGGAAGACCTGAAAATTCATCCAGGAAGACATCCCTGAAATGATCAACTACTAGAGGTAAATATTTATAAAGAGTCCCCTAATCATCCAGATATAAACTTGTAATCTGGGCTGTGACTCCACCTCGCCCACGATGCTCTCGTCCATCTCGCCTCGCTTGGACATCCCACTCTCCCTTTTATAGAAACTCTTCACCCTATGGTGACGTGAAACTCACCCTATGATGATAGCAATCCACAAAGACTCAGAAGGGTACCCACCAGTCCATTCCAAGAATGACATCATAAGTTGTCATCTCTAAGACATAAAGGTCCCATAGGAAGTGACACCCACCAACCTCAAGGGGGAACTCCTTGCACTGATACACACCTTCCATCCTCACTCCCAACTGAGTGTCTAGCATCATAACATCCGAAGAAAAAGAAACACAGAGTCCAAGGCTCTCCACAATAGGCACAGATATAAAAATATTTGTAGCACCCGTATCGAAAAGTGCAGAAGATAAAACAGAAGCAACTTGAATAGTACCTCTGATAGTGGAAGGTCCGGGTTCTTGCTCCTGTTGGGTCTGTTGCATTGCATATGCTTGTCTAGTTCCATAGCCCTATGACATATCCTGGATACCCTGAGATGACCCTACCTGGTTCTTCTGAGATCCCGGTGTCTGGCTACCACGGCCACGACCACCATTTCTGCCTGCACGCCCTGACGTATTCCAGTTTCCCGACTGGTACGAAGTTGTTGGTCCTGCTCCCACATGCAGAGTCTACACAGAACCCCTCTCACTATCCACTGGTAGAAATGGCCTGCAAAAATGCTACAGATGACCCATCTTGGTACAATATCGACACTCCATTGGGTTTCGGGGACTCTGAGGTTTCTTGTGCCCCTCTCTACCACATTGGTAGAAAATGACCTGGCCTCCTAAGGAAATAATCTAGATAGTAGTGACACTATGAAAAAAATCCATCTGTCTCTTCCTCTTACTGGTAGAAATAGTACCAGAAACTTGTGTTGAACTTCCCTGGTCCACACCACTAGCTTCCCGTAGGTTTCGATATGTAATCAGTGTCTGGTTCACAATAGCATGCACGGTAGGAAACCTGAAAACGTTTACCAGTACTCTGATGTCATATAGAAGACCATCCTTAAAGCATCTAGACCTAAAAACCTCATCAGCCACCAGAACTGGTGCAAAACGCTGAAGCTCGGTGAAGTGAACAGAATAATCCATCACTAACATGGCACCCTGCTACAGATTCATGAACTCTCAAACTCAATCTACCCACAGTGTCTCCGGGAAGAAGAAGTCATAGAAGGTTGCCTGAAAATATTCTCACACCATATCTTGGTGATTCTCAGACTGGGTGGTAACTTGCCACCACCTCTTGGCGGAATCACGCAGCATGTATGTAGCGAGCTTGACCCTCCTCCCTGGAGGCGTCTCCAGATGCTCGAATATCATCTGCATCGAATCCATCCATGACTTTATAGCCTGTGGTCCACCATCCCCTGAAAATGTAGGTGGATTCTGCTGCTAGAATATACACATCATCTCTACCATAGATGTGGCAATCATCGATGCTCCCTAGAAGGTTTGCATAGACCGCATAAAACCTTTATGGAACTACGCATCTGCGCCTGCATCCGGTATAACGGCTGGTGCTGCATCTGGCACTGCTGGAGGATCCACTGGTATCCCATAGCCTACCATCTTAGGAGTATAATAGTTGCCACTCTCTTGGTGAAAAACTGGTGGTCATCTCAGTGGAATGACCCTACAAGGTCAAACACACACTTTAGATCACGATTATTAAAGACTGCAAACTAGGAAATCAAGAAGGGAACATGAGAAATCAAGCATTCAAGATTTAAAAAACTTGACTAAACGGCATGTATAAATACTACACAGCATGTTCTCACAATCCATCCACACGGGTGTGTACTCTAGGTTAAACTGGCTGTGTAACACCCCAAATACATGACATGTATTTCTGACTACACGGCGTGTACTTGAATCCTTCTTCCATGCCCGAGTCCTTCTACATGGCTAAGCTACACTGCTCTCCTAAAACCAGCCTACACAGCGTGTCCCATAGGTATATGACATGTACTCTACAAGATTTCACCACCCCGTGTTGTTCGTGATATGGCCTGTGTACCTAGGTCACACTACACGGCGTGTTCCCATAAGACACGACGTGTTCCCATAAGACACGATGTGTACAAAGAAGCCCCAGACCGACCCATGTTACTCACTACACGGCTGACACTACATGGAGTATTACATGTGTACACGAAATGTATTAGTAAGGATAACACTTACCCACATTGTTAGTGACACTTTCGGGTACCTGGGTCAGACTACACGGCATGTTCACGAAAGACACGACATTTATGGCTTAAGGTTTCGTCGTCTGTGTTGTTAGTGACATGGGCGGACACCGGGTCAACACTACATGGCATGTACAACCCATACACGGCGTGTTCCATGAAAACATCCATATCCTGTGCCTCTACCCACATGGACTATGACACGGTTAGAGACTACATGGCGTGTACTTAGGGTACACATCGTGTACTTAAAAATTATTCATTTATTCCCAAATAGAAGAACACACGACATGTGTCTATAGAACTACACGGCATGTATCCTGGTTTTTCTAGATAGTAAACCACAGAAACTACTCCAGAACCCAAAAAAAACATTGAAACAAAAACCTAAGTTCCAAATTCTGATCCATGAGGGCCCATACTCCCTACGAATCAACACTTGGAATCTTATACATGTTATAAAAAAGTAAACTCGTCAATGATCCACCAAATTTCGGTTATTGAGGGCCCACAATCCCCAAAAACTAAAGTTTAGAGTTCATTCTATAAAAATACCACTCAATCATACCCTATAGAAAATCAGGTATTTATCAAAGCAGTTATCACAACAACATGCTTTTCTAGCACAACAACTATCACAATAACATGAAATTTCTAATGCACCAACATGGCATGGAAACTATGCATGACATGTGATTTCTAGCATGTGCCTAAATGATGCATGATATGGAATACCCTCATCTAATTGGGTTGCAACTAAATAGAACCCATGTATAAAATATAAACAGCACACTACAAGTGCGTCACCAACGGTGAAAATCAAGTCAACTGTCAAATTTGAAAAATCAGAAATATTACAATAACGAGGTAGACTAGATTTTCCCTGTACACAGGTTAGATACTCTTGGGCATAGCTTATTACCGACTACCATGTCTGTCATATCCCTGAATAAGTCTCCAAATAGTATGTCAAATAAAAGAACCTCTTTTGATGCTACTTTGTAACGTCCTGGATTAGGGTGCCACTCAACGGGTGCCCCGGACCGGGTTGGTCACATGACCTCAAGCGCATTTACCCAAATGCTAGAGGCTTTTGACTAGCAGCGAGGGACCAGGTCTGATAGTAGAGAAAGTATGACCTCATTTGTTAAAGTGTAGAAGAGCAGAAAAGATAAATAACATTCAACAACAGAAGTAGTAAACAATATACAACTGAAATGGAAAACTGATGTAAAAGAGAACCAGCAGTCATATATATGAAGATGCAGCATGTCACTAATTCAATAAAAGTACTCAAAACAAGATACAATGAAATAAAATACAATACAATACAATGCAACTCAATGTTCAAGCTACAGCCAAACAAAACATACAAAGTAAACAAAACGCAGCAGAAACGCAAGCCTAAGCTCGGTCCCATGCTCTCCTACTCCTCTACTACAATAATGTACCTATAAACGGACCCTTTCCCATGTCAATACCTGCAGAAATATAGTCGTTTTGAGCCAAATACATGACCCAAACAGGGTGTGAGAATAAATCCCAGTAGGCACCCACCAAAGGCATGTGCCTAACTGTTAGTGGAAATATGCAACAACAGTGTACAAAAGTAAATGTAGTAAACTAGTAAGTACTCAAAATTAACTATCACTACTTGTTTCATTTCCGTTTTAATTATTTCCTATCACCTTCAAGCTTGTGCTTTGTCTTGGAAGGTACAACATCAAAAATCACCATAGTGAATATACAAAATAAACAGTTTCCTCAGACATGCCAAACCTTACCCTCCGGTAATCAGAATCTTGCACTCAGGCTAACAGAACCATGCCCTCAGGCTAATCAGAATCACACCCTCAGGATAATCAGAATCACGCCCTTAGGATAATAAGAATCATGCCCTCAGGCGATTGCCCTCAGGCATAATGAATATTGCCCACAGGAGTACGAGATAATGCCCTTAGGCACAGAAGCAACTGCCCTCAGTCATATGAAACATTTCACTCAGTCTAAATGAAACACTTGCCCTCAGGCTAAACAAACACTTTCCCTCAGGCTAAATAGAATATTGCCCTTAGGCGTAAGGAACCGGGCCAAGACCCAAGCAAAAATAAGCAATTTATATAAATTTTATCTCAAGAAAAAGCAATACACAATATGATCATGGAATACCCTCAAGTATCATGGAAAAATGGATAAACAGAGGAATGCACCCTCAGGGTGGTCTTGGATCCAAGAAGTGATCCCAAATAGTAGATTCAACTTATCATTAGATTATCTACACAATTCTAGATATCTTTTCAGAAAATGCCTCAGCCATACAACACCCCAACCATGGGCGCGTAGCACAACGGTACATAATTTCAACACAACAGTTAAAAGGAACGCCTGACCACCTACCTTGATCGTCTCTAATTGGTATACGTTAACGACACCTCTCGAATCATCCAAGAACGACGTATATCTGGGATAAAAGTTCACTCATTAAAACTCAAATAACATTACCTCAGGAAATAATTTGTAAGAACAGTGTAAGGAGAGGGGAGGGATTACCCGTATGGTCCCAACATGATTGAAGGATGCGGAATCAAATTCCCTGTGCATGATCGGGTGATCCTCCAAGGTTCGGTCATCCTGTCGAGCTCCAAATGGCTATTCTACCTCCTCTCTCGAATGAGGAGGATACTACCTATTTTAAGTGAAATTTCATGACTACACGGCATGTACTCTCAAGTACATGGTGTGTACTTTTCATTTTTTTAAATCGTTCCCCTATCGGCTTATTTGCACCGAGACATTGTTCATCTATCGACTTGAGTACACAGCGTGTATTCCTGAATACACGGTGTGTAGTGTCGCTCAACTGGCAGCTTCCTCTGCCACGTTACTTTTCACCTTCCAACTGATTACACAGTGTGTAATTACCTTGTACACGGCATGTAGTTAGTTTTTACACCCTTCATCACTGATAGTCCTATATGCCCTATGTACTCATCCCACACGGCCAAAGTACACGGCGTATACCCACAAGATTTGGTAGTTTCCCCATTTTCCTTATTTTCTCAAAAACACTTAAGGAAAAAAGGGAAAGGAAGAAACTTGTACCTCAAGAATGAGAATTGGGTTCTTATAATAAATACTGTATTTTGAGGTTTGGAAAGAGATTATGTGTGCCATATGATTCATAGTTGAAGAAAGAGTTATTATGTGAAGCTCATAGTTCTCTATTTTCAATTCATCCTGGCAGTACTAAGATGTATCAAGATCTTCAAGAGTATTACTAGTGGAATGGAAGGAAAATAGATATTGCTGACTTTACCTTTACATATTTTATTTTTCAACAGGTCAAAGAAGAGCAGTAGTTACAGAAAGGGATGCTTCAACCTTATTCAGTTCCATAGTGGAAATGGGAAAATGTGTCCATGGATTTTTTAGTGGGATTACCAAAGACTTTTCGAGGTAACAATGCAATCTGGGTTATTGTTGATCGATTGACTAAATCTTCTCATTTTCTTTCTATTCGAGATACTATATCTCTAGATCAAATTTCTCAATTGTATATTAAAGAGATATTCATGTACATAGAGTTTTCTTCTCCATTATATCTAATCATGATCTCAGGTTCACTTCTAACTTTTGTAAGGGCCTTCAAAAGTCATTGGGTACTAAATTAAATTTTAGTACATCTTTTCATCTTTAATCAAATGGGTAGTCAGAATGAATAATTTTGACATAGGAATATACGCTACATGCTTGTTCAATGGATTACTAGGGAAATTGTAACCACAATCTCTCTTTGGTTTATTTTTCTTATAATAATAGTTTTAATTATAATATAAAGATGGCAGCATTTAAAGAATTATTTAGAAATAGGTGTCAAACACTAACTTTTTGGAATGAAGTAGGTGAAAGAAAGATGATGGGATAAGAATTGGGAGGAGAGATGGTAGAAAAAGTTCATTTGATTTAGAAGCACATGAGAATAACTCAAAGAATGAAAAAAAACTATAAGAACAACTGGTGTAAGGATATTTCTTTCGAGGTAGGTAATCATGTCTTTCTCTAAGTTTCTCCATGGAAAGTATGATGTGTTTTGGTAATAAGGGAATGTCGAGTATGAGGTTCATTGGACCCTATAAAATTCTGGATAAAGTTGGGTCAATTTATTACATAGTTGATTTACCTCCAGGTATATCTTAGGTACATAATTTTTTCATGTTTCAATGTTAAGAAAGTATATATCAGATCCATCTCATGTTTTGAGTCCATATATAGTTCAGTTGAAAGAGAATCTTTCTTATGAGGAATAGCGAGTCGAAATTCTTGACCATAGAGAGAAACTATTGTGGAATAAAGTAATTCATTAGGTAATGGTTTTTTGGAAATACCAAATGGTTGAAGAGGAAACGTGGGAATCTGAAAATTTTATGTGCGATAAATAGCCCCACTTATTTAATAAGTGAATAAAATTATAGAGACACAATTTCCAAAAGTGGGGAATGATGTAGGATCCCAGGTATTTATAGAATAATATTTTTTCATATCTATTAATATTTATGAATAATATATAAATTTTATGTTAAAGGGGACACTTTTTATGATAACGTACTTGATACGCAACAGCGGGTTTCTCTGAAATCTTACATTACACCCGATATTCAGTTATAGAGAAAAATAATATAATATTATTATTATTATTTTAAATGGTAGTTAATTCCTAGATGTTTTATTAGCGAGAATAAATATAACTAACAAAAATATGATTATACATGTTTTTTATCTATTTTTACTTTTATCCAATAAAATTTTAGAGGCTTAAAATGAGAAGGAATCCAATTTTAAGCATAAAATACTCTAATATTTTTAAAAGGCAGTTTTACCGCCTTTTGAATGAGAAACCTTTTTAAATCTATTTTTTTAAACTTTTATAAGTTCTATTTGAAAAAATTAACTTCTTATATAGAATAGGAAAATGAAAATTTACTTTAGTTAAATTTTTTTTAATTTTCTGATAAAGTTCATTTTTTAATGAATAGTACAAATACTGCATTTTAAATCAAAATTGTATTTGCATATAATTTATTTATATAGTTAGATTGACATTTTAACTGGTTTTAAAGTTTAGTTGTATTAATTTTTTATCCTTTAATATAATTTTTTAATTGGAAGTAATTTCACTTTTAAATTGGACATAAACACATGTCAATATTTTGGTAGTTTTTACTTCTTAAAAACATGTTTTTTGGTTCTGACAATAGGAATTAATTTTAAATTAAATTCGAACAATTATGTGTTCTGAATTTGGAAAACTAGATTACATATTTGGAATCATAAGTTCAATTTTTTTAAAATAAGTACCTTTTAAATTTTGACGTTCTAATTAATAAATTCAATAATTATTTTTATTTACCATGGATAAATGGTAAATCTAGTAAATAAAGGGTAAAAAATAATAATATAATAATAGAAAACTACCGTAACACATTTCATAATCCTATTGGATGAGATATTTCATACCATGGTCATCCTTGGGTCCATTTTAGGACCCCATGGAGCCACATGGGTGTGATAATTACATGTTATAAGAATTACTTTAAAGTAAAGAGAAATATAACATAAACATGTATCTTTTACTAAAACAATTTTAATTTAGGGTTATATAATTAATATCTTTGAATATAAGTAGTCATTAAAAATATAAAAAAAATCCTATATCATGGTCTTTTATTTATAATTTTTATACCTTAAATAAATAAATTTATTTATGACACAATGATGATGCAGTGATTACCTTATTAATGAAAGATTCAAATAAATGATATTATAAATATTTAAATAAATATAATTTGGACATTTTGATGCCATCCACGAATTTTATGTATGACTATCATATATTATATTTGATTTAATTCCTTTTTTTTGAAGTAATCAAGTTGTTATGAATTTATTAAAAATCAATTACTAAATAGTTTCCAAATTGACATAAATGAGTTTTTAAAACAAATGCTATTTTATTAAATGATATAATAGTTATAAAAATATAATATTCATTCGAATGACATATATAATTTTAAAATTTCATTTATGATCCACTCGTTTTTCTCTTGAAATTTTATAGTAACTATAGTAACCATGTATTATGAAAATACTAGAAGATATGGTAAAAGTTAATGTTTTTAACATAGGGTTAAAGGTAAAAGATAAGGTTAATTTTGGGACCTAAACTTGTCTAAAACCTATTTTTTGGAGTATTTAGACCCGTTATCATCATATCCTATAAATATATTACTTTTTAACTGTTAATATTCGAAAACAAATTTATAATAATATAATATTTTTAAGTCTTTCCTAAAGTGCCCATCCTCCCTCTTATAAAAGGCCACCACTATAAACACTTACTGACACCTCTCAATACCATTTTATCATCCAAATTACGATCCACTAATCTCCAAATTTTCCTAAATTACTTCTAGAATCCTTAACATGGGAATAATTCAATTCAAGAAACCCTTTTGGCTAAAATCAAAAGAATTTACCTGATTTAGAGGTAACGTCTTCTATCAAGTTCCTTTCATTTATTTTCCTTATTCACTCCCTATGCTCTTATTATTCTATGATTACAAAAAATCACCATTATCCTAAATATACTAGTATGTTTTTATGGGAATTATTCTAACTACACTTACACACACATCCATCTAATTGATACGAACATACTATTTCTATGTGTGATGAATTATTGCTTCACGAAACGATGATTGTTCAATTTTCTATTACCACCTCTCATGGTGGACATTATGATGTCACTATATTTTTATATGATATATATTATATTTATATTATCTCTGTTTTTCTATATTTTTTTATTTACAGCATACTTTTACTCTTTCCATAATGTGTAAATATGATAATTTCATTTGAGGAAGTGTGGACTACCTCCCCCTCAAAGTGATATGACTCCATCATGACATACATAGAAATTGGAAAGAATGGAATTAATGAACTTATGTAACATTTATAAAATATATATTATACTATAATTATAACATACCTATGTATCATTTATTTTTCATTCCTTTAAGATGACAAAGAAATTAGAGTAGTGTTCATTCGTGCGTACGACCTACCATCTCCATGAACGGTGCATTCCATTTATTATTTCCAAATGTTATAGACTATTATAAATAAAAATATACTGGATATATATGTTATTTAAATAATTAATATAGTTATTTAGATGATGTAGTTTTGACAACATGGACAATTTACATCCAAACAAGTTCATTTTCGACTCAAGTACCGAATATCAACAAAATGTCTGATATGAACTCAAATAATTAACTAATTACTATAACATGGTAATAAGTGATATAAAATGAATAATAAACTTTAAAATGGTTCTCAAACAAGTATAAATTAACTTAAGTTTATTATTTAGGAATAATAAGGAACATATGTGACAATTTGGACACAAGGTAAGGGACTTCATCTCAATCTCCTTTCATTGAGGCATATCTTGATGCTATGTACCTTTATTAACCTATAAGGTGTATATAAAACCCTTTTGACACTTAGTATCATTAATTAATATATTATCATGATATTTTTTTATATAATATTCTTTAATGATTCATATTCATGTGTTTCTCATGTGGTAAGGTACTTCGTCTTGGTCTCCTTTCATTAAGGCATGTTTTGATTTATACATGACTTTATTTTATACAGTATCTAATCGACCCCTTTGACTTTTAATTTCATACAATAGTTTTAAAAAGGAATATTTTATTTACGAATATTTTCAATAAATGAAAAATGGAATGTTTCTTTTTAACATATGCATTGATAATGACCTTTATTCCACCGTGAGAATTATTTGATATTTTGATTCCTCTACAAGTCATAATGTTTTTAAAAATAAAATTAAATATCATATTACATTTTAGGTTATTTTTATATTTAAATTTTTTTGATAATGGATTTATTATGTCAATATCTTTAACTGATATCTTGTGATTGCAATATAGAAATTTTATCTTTCCTTTATGCTTGTTTTATGAGTTATGGTTAAGTTATGGTTCTTGGGTATTGTTTACGTATACAGGTAGTTCCATGATAAAATGAGGATGGGTGAGCTAGAGATATCTCTCTAATGCATTGTTTAATGTGACTAAGGTAAAATTTATGGTTTCTCTTAAGATATTTAGGGAATATACTATGATGGGTATTCCAAATGTAACCATGAAGGTTAATCCCTATGTAGTTATAAATGATAAAAAGTAAGTATATTATAGATGACACAAGTTACCTATATGATTTATTATTTCAATGAGTTATTCATAAATCTTATGATTTCATGAGTTATCTTAAATATATTATGTTTTATGAGTAAAAAGTATGATTTTATTGATTTGTATATATTCATGGACTAATATTTTCTTTCCTTATTTTATATCCCTTAATAATATTTTTATGCTCATCCCATATTTTTTTATATTGTTTTTCACAAGGTATAAGGAAGGGTAAGAGGAAGGAAGAGTATAAGAATATTTTTATCAATAAAATAATTATTTTTTTATTTAAGGTTTTTTATTTTTGTGAAGAATTAGATAGAGTACAAATGTCTACTTTGTAATATTTGAGATGTAATGTAATAGTTATAACATAATTCTCTAAAACTCTAAAACTAAAAAGATCCTCAATTTTAATTAAAGTCAAATTATTGACTGATCTCAGGATTAAGTAATGTCTTATGGTTGGGTCCTTATAGGTACTATCACATTAAAATATTATAATATTATCTCGTGGTTCGTTTAAACTCAGTGTTGCATTTAATATATGATGTAAATGAATTTTTTTTGTTTTAAGAAAAAAAAATTCATAAAATATTAGTTTTGTACATTATACCCCTATTAAAATGAATTTAACCATATAAATTCATCATTCTACGAATAAAAAATTATAATAGTTCTATATCATAACATCCTCAAGTTCCCACATAGCTTCCTCAATTTTCTGATTTCACCACAAAACATTGACCAGGTAAGTGGTATTGGTTCACAACACTTTCTCTATATGATCATAATTTCTACTGGTTATTCCATATATGAAATTTCAATTTCTTATGGTATGAACTATGAGTTTATTATATGTGATAGATAAGTTATGTAATCCTTCATTAGAGATACATGGAACATATCTTTAACTTTAGAGAGGTTCAATGGATGTTCCAAGGAATAAGATAACACCCCAACTAAATATTGAATTTCAAAAGGGCCAACATACCTAGGACTTATATTAACCATATTTTCAAATATTATAACCTTATCTATTAGTAAAATTCAGATTAAAATACTCTCACTGACTAAAAATTTTATTCCACATATATGATTTCTAAGAAAACATTTCTATAAATTTTGATATTTTTTTATATGTTGATGAATTGATATGAAATTATCTGTCATTTAATAAATTATCTTAGATCAAAATATCCTTCTATATCTAATATAATAATTTGGTTATGATTTTATTAATTTCCACTTCATCACTTACTCAGTAAAATGAATATTCATGATTAATTATTTTTATCACTGATGAACTAAAATTTAATTTTAACAAATCATAAGATATATAAGTTGTTCCTTCTACTGATAAATATTTACCAAAAACAAAAATGTATTAAAAAATCTATCAAATAACATCCAATTTTCAACATAATCAATTCTCTAAATAGTTAAAATTATAACTATTTCAAAATATAGCTAACCAAAATTTAATTTGAAAAGTTATGAATTATTTCATCTCATATCATTCTATGATCATCATAACTATCATCTTGAAATAATTTTAATAACTAATAAAGACTTCTCTAAAAAATTTATATTCCATAATAATTTTCCAAAATGAAGTCACAATAAAATCAAAGATGATTTGAGAAGCTAAATAAAATTTAATTCCTTTAATATAATCCTTAATTAACCAAAAACATTTAAATTTTATGTCTAGCATCATCCTTGAACAAATATATGATCATAAGTTGATTCAAAATAAAAAAATTTATTTCATTATTCTATAATTTATATAGAGATAACAAATAAATTCTCAAAATCACATCAAATTTCACTAAATGATGAATGATGATATTTTATTATGGTTCAATAATTCCAACAAAAACCTGAAATCCCCAACCCTAGAGTGGATGATAAATCTGGCCTAATTATAAATATTAAGTTAAACTATTTTATTTTCATAAAAATGGAATTTTTCTATTTAATTCAATCATTATTATTCCTTAGTATCCTAATTAAACCTTAAATTATAGAATAGATTCACATAATACAAAAAACGCCTTAAATTTATATCATTAGAGTGTGATTGGAGAATTCTATAGAGTTTTCTATCTAATCACATCATTATCTAACTTCTTCTCATTAACTCAACATTCAATTTCTTAATGACCTTCCTTTCCACCCATAAAACATATACTAGTTACCATATGAAAATTTATTCCATGTTTCCTTCTACACATTATGTATAAAGTAAGGCTCGTCTATTTCACTCCAATGTTTTTAGAATTTCATTTGAAATTCATATTTATTTTCGTATCAAAACTGTGATATTGTTGGGTAAATCCAATCTCCATCATAACCTTTAAGGAACATGAAATTATTTCTTTAAAGTTTATAATGTCTCTTATGGATAATTAACTTCATATACATGTAATTAATCCACTAATGAATAATTTAACCTTAATTTTAAGTAAAATTATAATACAATAACTATTCCTCGCATGTATTGTAATGTTTTCATCATAGGTACCAAGAAATTCATAATCCATATAATTTAACTCATGGAATTACTTTTCAATTTTCATAAGAAGAATATAATGAATGTAATTCTTAAGAAATGGGTTCTTAAACTCATCCCACACCATGGAATCAATTTTTTCCTATTTCCTAGTATTCTTGATAAGATTACACCATTTATCCTCTTCACCTAAAAAATGAATTACCAAAATAATAATTTTTTCATGTTATGATCACTTGATACTAGAAAATATGTTTTCATTGATGCTGATTTATTGATCAAAAACTATTAGATTAGTAGACCCCTATAACATGGTGGATGTTCCCTCAAGAAGGACTTAACATAACATTTTTCCTTCCTTTTTTCATTTGGAAGCTCAAGAAGATTCATTACTTGAGAATATTATTTTTTTTAATAACAACATGATTTTTAATCCATACTCTCATAATATTTGGTTTTTCATGAGGACAATAATTTAACTATGCCTTACGTTCAACTTTAACATGATTTTTTCAGTTACTATCCTTTGGATAAAACCAAAAGGAAAAGTGTGAGAAAAAATATTTTTAGTGTAAACCATAAAATTATTAAAAATCATTTTTATTATGAATAAATCATGACACATTATTCTAGGAATCCTTAGGTCTATACTAGGTTATTTATGATCATCACTAAAACATAAAGATTTTATTTGATACATAAAATTTTCCCCAAGGTTATGACTAAAGTTATATCATCCTAGGTTCTAACGGATAACTAAATTATTACATAATTTAAAGAAGAAATACCTATAGTTTTCATACATAGATATAAAATATTGGTAGGTGAATAATCAATAAATAACATAAAGATCAATGACATAATATTATATTTATAGTGAGTTTGGAAGTAATGGTTCATAAACAACTAGTTTATAAAATTACTACATAGTCTCCCATATAGTTCTTCATAACAAGAAACATTCTTAGATATATAATAAATATGACCATTCTTTATAACTGGGGGATGGAAATGTAGGAATGGGTGAGTTGAGATGCTCAGTAAGGGTAAACGAAGGAGATATCAATGATTTCATGATCATACTAAGAATATATCATTATATGAACATGATTGTAAACATTTAAATCCATACCCTTCATATCATAGATCAAAATCAAGTGTCATGGTGTAAATATTAGAAGTTCGTACAACATGATTCACAACTGAATCAAATAAAATAGTCAATGAGAGCATAACATTGGCATAAGGTAAATATTTTTGGCATACATATAATCATAGAAAAATAACTTATATGGAATCCAAGGTTAATTCCAATGACTACCATAGTTGAATGATTTAACTATGAATACCACTATAGTACTCAAGGTTCACTCCCATTAACATCATAGTGAGAATTTATACAAGGGAAATGGGGTCACATCCCATTGCAGTTCAAATTATCTCATGATATAACAATATTTACACAATTCATTAGAAAGATATATAGGTCTCAAATAAAATTGTTTATAATGAAAACACCATCCTTAGTTTTAACATAACTATTTTAATTTATTATAATTAAACAACTACAACATAATGAAAACCATACATATGTGTTCCACATGATCATAAATCATTCATGATATCATCACATCATAACATGTGCAATGAATTTGTATTTCATAAACATTTCATCCATTCATCACTGTATATCCCATTGAAAATATATTGGTTTAATAAACATTTCATCAATATAAACATTAAAAATACAAATAAATAGTATGAATGGTATAGATGGATCATATCCCTAGTAATGAATAATTATATTAAGATAATGTTTGTAACACCCCGAGATTTTATGAAAAATATTCTTTTTAATTTCATTAATGTCTTGTGTTATACGCTACACCAAAAGGAGTTTTCACAACACACATCTCTGACCTGGCTTGAATTACACTCAATCGCGACCTTCCACAATAGCGTGTGTTGTACGCAACACCAAGTTTCGCTAAACAACGATATGCTATTAAAATATTATTAAAACTAGCCGTTATGAATAGTAATAACCACTTTTTGAAATTTTTTAAATTTTATTTTTCAAAATGGACTTCATTTTTGGATTTGGAATATCGAAATTAGCTTAGGGTGAAATTTTGGTAATTTTCGGATAACTTTCATATTTTGATGAATAGTGGAAATTACTAAATTTTAATTAAAAACAACTTTTTCAATCGAAATAATTAATAGTGATAAATTATTAATTTTAGTGGTTTTAAAGTATATTTAGAATATATTTTTACAATTTAATACAATGAGGGTCATTGGATGTAATTTCACATTTAAACCAGTTATAAACAAGTTTCAATCTTTTGATAATTATTATCTCTTAAAAACACGCTATTTGTTTTGATGACGGGAATTAATTTTTAAATTAGTTAATGCAACTGATATGTTTTGAATTTGGTAAAATAGACATCATTTTTGAGTTCATAATATCAAATATAACTTAGGCCTAATTTTTGGTATTTTTATGAAAACTTTCAATTTTTGATGAATAGTGAAACCACTAAGTGGTAGTTAAAAAAACTGAATTTTTCATAAAACTTAATTTTACCACTTCTGTGAGTGGAATTTCAAAAATCCAAGAGACAAGGTTGATGTCAGTAAGTAAAATGTGGTTCAATGAGATGAAAATAATTTTTGGTGAATAGTAACTTCTTACTTTTATTTACCACGGTTAAAAGTAAATAGAGTAAATAAAGGTAAAAATGATGTTATTATTACCCTAACACATGTCCTAATTCTATTGGATAAGTGTAATTCGACCAAAAATAAACTTAGGAATAAAATATGACCATTTAGGCCCACTTGAATTAGATTAGGACATTTATTATTATTTAATTCAAAGAAGAGTTAAAAGAGTTAAAATCAAAGTTTATTTACTAAAACATTTTTAATATGTGGTTATACATAAGATAAATTCGACTATAAATATTCATTAGAAAGCTAAAACTATTTCCCACATAATTGTATTTTATTTGTAATTTTTAGACATTAAATAATTTAATTTATTTATGACACAAAGATGATGCAGTAATTATCTTATTAATGAAATATTGACATAATTGATGTTATAAATACCAAAATAAATGTAATTTAAGACTTTTTATGATTTACACTAATTTTATAGGTTAATATTACATGTTAGTATTTCTTTAATTAACTTTGTTCGAACTTATCATTCTATTATTATTTTCAGAAAAATCAATTACTAAATAGTGTCAAAATTGACATAAAATAGTTTTTAAAACAAATATTATATTATTAATTGTGATTTTATTCCTAAAAATCTAGGGTTCTTCCAAATGACTTATATAAGGTTATATATATTAATAATAAACAACTTGGGGTTCGTTTGTCTTCTTTTAGTAAGTTTATTAACCTTATAGTGTAAGAACACAAGAAGACACGGTAAAAGTAAAATTATTTAACTTAATGTTAAATCTAAATGATAAGGTTAAAATAGGAAACTAAACTTGTCTAAATTATATTGTATGAGAGGATTTGGACCCATACCCACCTTATCCTCGAAATAAATCAATTTGGAGCTATTTAAAACCGAACTTGACTTTATAATAAAATAATATTTTTAGTTATTCCAAAGGTGCCCCTCTCCTCCCTTATAAAAGGGCACCTCCTCCCTCTCTTCCTCACACAACTTTGAGCCTTCAAGATCATCCAACCCCTGCCAAATTATCTTCTCCACTTCCCTAGAAACATCCTAGAGGTTATGGTCTTCCTCAAAGACCAATTTTAGTGCCCTAATAGGAGGTCTCAAAGAGGCGCTTCAAAGAAGAGGTAATTTCCGTTACCGATTCTTCCACCTTTATTTCTTCTTCCACTTCTTATTATTAGGTTGTTTCATTATGAAGTAATAACATCAGTATCACTCATATACGGATATGTTATTATAAGTATGAATCAATCCTATTTCACCATCTATCCATCCTACGGAAAACGAAATCACCGCGCGTGCGTACGTACGGAATACCGTCTCCACGCCATGGTGAAATCTATTTTCCACCACCACCTTACTTGGATGGGTATAATGGTGTAAATAATAACTATATATTATTATTTTAAAGTGATATTGATTCTGAAATAGTATACATACACTCCAATACAGTCCCATGATCATGAGAACGATATCATCGCTCCTGCGTACGTACGGACTACCGTCTCCACGACGCGATGAGATTCATTCTCCACTTTAACCATTCACGAATGATTATAAAGTATATATAATAAGGAATCATTAAATATATGACATAATAATAATACTGGATTTATGTGTATATATATGTATTTCATCCACTTAATTCCGCTCAACTCAATAAGGAAACGAAAACAGCATTCATGCGTACGTACGGCCTACCGTCTCCATGAACGGTGTATTTCTTTCCATTTACTGATTTATTATTTATATGTATATTCTGAATATATATATATATATATAAAAAAATAAAGTTTTATATTCTGGAATTAATTAATCATGATCTAAGTAATCATATGAATAATTACAAGTCAAAACACGGACAACAAATGAAACAATTTTACCCAAAACGCTCTTTAACATGGAATTTACAAAAGAACATGTAATATAAAGTCATAAGAGAACCATATATGATATCATAAAAATGAATATGATTCTGTAATAAGTCAATGACATTATTTAAATCATTATACAGGAGGTTCAGACTCTTACGAAGCAAATCGGACCTAAGGTAAGGGAAATATCACAATCTCATATTTATTCGAGGTTGTTTATACTTTAGTATTTACTTGGGTGTAATTTATCATCCACATCCATGTTTCCTCAATATGTAATATTGTTTCCATCCACATACAATTGTTTGAATCCAATTTTACCCTTCGGTGAGTTTTTAGTAAAAGATATGAAAGCAATCTTTTGTCGTTTTTCATACGAGGTATTTTTTTGACTTTTCCGACAAAAGTACGAGAAGAATGTTTTTTTAACTTATACGGCATGAATGGATTTTTAAAACATTATTTCCAAGAAGCTTCCTTTACAAGTTTTCATGTTTATTTTTAATCAACTTCTTTTACTTTAAAATTGTATGACATGTTATGAAAGGAAAAATGTTTTTGAAGTAGAAAGGATATTTTCCTCAAGAATGGAGTTCAAGTGTTTTATCAAAATTATCTTCCATCTAAGATAATAAAGGGTTCTGTTTTTATCCCTATTATTACATTGATTTGATTATATTGTGATGGAATTATTTTTATGAATTTCTTTATCTTATATGAATTGTTTTATGATGTCATGATGTTTAAGATTCCCATTTTTATTACATGGGTTATGCAATGATGTATAATTTATGATTTTGTGGCACACATAAAAATGGTATCATTATGAGATGGGTGGGACCTATATCTCCCTCCAATGCATTGGGTAAAGATTTTATATCTCATGAGATAGAAATGGCTGGAATAGTAGGTTATACCGGTTCAGTGAAACAAGACTGAAACGAGGGTGACTCGGTTCAGAAAGGGACTTTTTCCACTAAGGTAGTCTTGGCAATGAGTCTTGACTAACAAGAAATGATTCTATATGATTATGTGTGTATTCCACAAAGCTTCATGTTTTAAGTTATGATTATTGTGATTACATTTCACTGCCATGATTTATCCCATGTTATGAAATTATGCTCTCTTTTGCAGGTTAAGATTTCCAAAATGTTATGTTCTTATGAATATGATGTGATTGATATTTCTTTTTTTTTACCCTTACTGAGCATTTGAGATCACCCTTTTATGTTTTCTTTTCCCCAGGATATAAATAAAGGTTTTAGGTTTAAAAAAATAAGATCTTTATAGGAGAGGTTGAAGATCATTCACCATGATTAGAAGATTATATTCCGACTTTCCAAAGACACTAAACTATTACGATCATTGTGTGTGTGTTTTTGTTATGTACTAAGTATTCCGCAAAAGTAATGTAATGTCCATGTACGTTAGGCTTTGGGTCTCTACAGTTGGTATCAGAGGAAAGGTTTAGTCAACCTTTGGAAACTAGGATGCGATAACTTTAGTGAGATCCCTAGAGATATTTCTAAGGTATGTCTAGGGATGCCTCTAAGGTTAAGTATACGTATAGGTTATAGTCCTAGAATTATGCTAACGATCTTAGAATTTAACCTAAGATGTTAGATATTGAGGTTACTTCCCCTTTACTATGTTGTTTTCTCTAGCATGATTTTTGCCTCTCACAGAATTATTTTTGTGTTTTTGTTAATGGAGGGAACCAGAAGGAATTCGGTTAACATTGAATCCAATGGACAAATTGGTGATTATGAGCAACAAAATTGTGTAATGCCTAGAGAGAAATATATTGTGATTATGCCGAATCATTCATCGTGATATATGATTAACAAGGTGAAATTTAGTGGTATGCCTAATTCATCAAAGAAGAGTAAGATAGATTATTATGCATGTTTGCATGTTGAGGAGCATAAAGAAAGGAAGATTGAGATTTCTAAAGAAGGGAAGAAGAACCTTGAGGAATACCTCAAATGGAGGGACCAATGTTATCTGTGTGGAGAAAAGGGTCATAGAGTGATAGACTGTTATGGAGTTCAATATCTTATTTGTGGAGAACATGCGCATTACCCAACTCAATGCCCTGACCTAAAAAGTTACTTCTAAATCAAGGAAGGACTTATTCCAGGACAATCATTGAAGTGGATGGACTGAAGTGTTTATGTATTGGTATTCAAGAATAATGTTGTTGAGGTACTTTTATGGTGTATTGGAATATTTATGTATTGGTCTATTGTGGTTTTCAATAATTTTAAGGTACCGGTAACCATGAAAAGTGATTCAGATATTTTGCAAAGTAGATGATATGCGCATAATGAAGGGATAAGGAGAAAATGAAATGTTTGAAAGTATTCATGAGCTCATGATTGATATAAGGACTAAGTGATATCATGGTTTGAGTATATAGAATTTTGAGGATTTTGGTATGTGGAAAGTGTTAACTTTTAACTGCATTCATGTTTCCACTAAGGTTCAATGGGTATTCAAGAGAGTACATGATTAAGGCCTTTGAATGTTTGGAATGTGACCAACAAGATATATCTTATGATATATGGGGATCAACAATGGTATTAAATATCTGGTAATCGTTTTCACTATATTATGAGAATAGACTGTAGTATTATAGATAAGCCTAAAGATTGGAATGGATTATGTTGGACATAAGTTAGTATTGTTTAAGGGTAGAAGTTTTTTTCGATATTATTGATGGGATGTTATAGTAATATAGTTTTAGAAAAATGACAACCTGTAGGACGGGCGACAGCCCATTGCGTCGGACAAGGTTGTGGGAATCGAACCCACAACCGAAGTGTGACTGGCCTTTATCGCCTACCACTAGCCTACAGGAATTCCCTGGTTAGTATAAACTAGTTTTATTTTATTAAGCGGTATAATATATGAAGTATAAGTTCATTTTTGGAACCATATATGATTAATCTAACCATAAGATGGACTAATAAATTTTGCTAACCTTTTGTTTGAAAGAGATGGAATGACCCATCATTCTATCACATGATCTGCTAACACGTCACGAATAACAAATTCAACTTCATTTCTTTAAGGGATGAAGTGGAAATTGTTCAATTCACGAAAAACAGTGAGATTGTACCAAAATCATGCAAGTATTTCTTTTAATTCATCAACTTTAGGGAAATGATATTGAAAACCAAAAATGTTGTCCTAGTTCCCTTATATCTGATTAATCAGATCGTACCTTAGATCATCACAAATTTATGGCTTTGTGATTGCTGGATTTTTCATAGCCATGTTCTCTATCACACTCCATCAGAACATGATGGTTACATTTATCTTCCATATCCATATTTTCACCTATGTGGAAACCCAGTGATTAGTTTATTTGGGTAACTGTTACGTTTCATATTTTTGTTTTTAAAGATTGGTTTTGATATTCCTTTTTACGATGTGGGTTTCTATTAAAGAAACTTTCGAGTAGTAAACCATTTATAACCCCGACGAATTTCGAGGGCGAAATTCATTTTAAGGGGGGTAGAATGTAACACACTGAGATTTTATGAAAAATATTCTTTTTAATTTCATTAATGTCTTGTGTTATATGCTACACCAAAAGGAGCTTTCACAACACACATCTCTGACCTGACTTGAATTACACGCAATCGCGACCTTCCACGATAGCATGTGTTGTACGCAACACTAAGGTTCGCTAAACAACGATATGCTATTAAAATATTATTAAAATTAGCCGTTATGAATAGTAATAACCAATTTTTGAAATTTTTTAAATTTTATTTTTCAAAATGGACTTCATTTTTGGATTCGGAATATCGAAATTAGCTTAGGGTGAAATTTTGGTAATTTTCGGATAACTTTCATATTTTGATGAATAGTGGAAATTACTAAATTTTAATTAAAAACAACTTTTTCAATCGAAATAATTAATAGTGATAAATTATTAATTTTAGTGGTTCTAAAGTATATTTAGAATATATTTTTACAATTTAATACAATGAGGGTCATTGGATGTAATTTCACATTTAAACCAGTTATAAACAAGTTTCAATCTTTTGATAATTATTATCTCTTAAAAACACGCTATTTGTTTTGATGATGGGAATTAATTTTTAAATTAGTTAATGCAACTGATATGTTTTGAATTTGGTTAAATAGATATCATTTTTGAGTTCATAATATCAAATATAGATTAGGCCTAATTTTTGGTATTTTTCTGAAAACTTTCAATTTTTGATGAATAGTGAAACCACTAAGTGGTAGTTAAAAAAACTGGATTTTTTATAAAACTTAATTTTACTACTTCTGTGAGTGGAATTTCAAAAATCCGAGAGACACGGTTGATGTCAGTAAGTAAAATGTGGTTCAAAGAGATGAAATTAATTTTTGGTGAATAGTAACTTTTTACTTTTATTTACCACGGTTAAAAGTAAATAGGGTAATTAAGGGTAAAAATGATATTATTATTAACCTAACACGTGTCATAATTCTATTGGATAAGTGTAATTCGACCAAAAACAAACTTAGGAATAAAATATGACCATTTAGGCCCACTTGAATTAGATTAGGACATTTATTATTATTTAATTCAAAGAAGAGTTAAAAGAGTTAAAATCAAAGTTTATATACTAAAACATTTTTAATATGTGGTTATAAATAAGATAAATTCGACTATAAATATTAATTAAAAATCTAAAAATATTTCCTACATAATTTTATTTTATTTGTAATTTTTAGACATTAAATAATTTAATTTATTTATGACACAAAGATGATGCAGTAATTATCTTATTAATGAAATATTGACATAATTGATGTTATAAATACCAAAATAAATGTAATTTAAGACTTTTTATGAATTCCACTAATTTTATAGGTTAATATGACATGTTAGTATTGATTTAATTAACTTTTTTCGAACTTATAATTCTGTTATGAGTTTCACAAAAATCAATTACTAAATAGTGTCAAAATTGACATAAAATAGTTTTTAAAACAAATATTATATTATTAATTGTTATTTTATTCCTAAAAATATAGGGTTCGGCCAAATGACTTAGATAAGGTTATATATATTAATAATAAACAACTTGTGGTTCTTTTGGCTTCTTATAGTAAGTTTATTAACCTTATAGTGTAAGAACACAAGAAGACACAGTAAAAGTAAAATTATTTAACTTAATGTTAAATCTAAATGATAAGGTTAAAATAGGAAACTAAACTTGTCTAAATTCTATTGTATGAGAGTATTTGGACCTATCCCCACCTTAGCCTAGAAATAAATCAATTTGGAGCTATTTAAAACCGAACTTGACTTTATAATAAAATAATATTTGTAGTTATTCCAAAGGTGCCCCTCTCCTCCCTTATAAAAGGGCACCTCCTCCCTCTCTTCCTCACACAACTTTGAGCCTTCAAGCTCGGCCAACCCCTGAAAAATTATCTTCTCCACTTCCCTAGAAACATACTATAGGTTATGGTCATCCTCAAAGACCAATTTTAGTGCCCTAAGAGGAGGTCTCAAAGAGGCGCTTCAAAGAAGAGGTAATTTCTGTTACTGATTCTTCCACCTTTATTTCTTCTTCCACTTCTTATTCTTAGGTTGTTTCATTATGAAGTAGTAACATCAGTATCACTCATATACTGATATGTTATTATAATTATGAATCAATCCTATTTCACAATCTATCCATCCTACGGAAAACGAAATCACCGCACGTGCGTACGTACGGAATACCATCTCCACGCCGTGGTGAAATCTATTTTCCACAACCACCTTACTTGGATGGGTATAATGGTGTAAATAATAACTATATATTATTATTTTAAAGTGATATTGATTCTGAAATAGTATACATACACTCCAATACAGTCCCACGATCATGAGAACGATATCATCGCTCGTGCGTACGTACGGACTACCGTCTCCACGACGTGATGACATTCATTCTCCACTTTAACCATTCATGAATGATTATAAAGTATATATAATAATTAATTATTAAATATATTAAATAATAATGATACTGGATTTATGTGTATATATATGTATGTCATCCACTTAATTCCGCTCAACTCAATAAGGAAACGAAAACAGCGTTCATGCGTACGTACGGCCTACCGTCTCCATGAACGGTGTATTTCTTTCCATTCACGGATTTATTATATATATGTATATTCTGAATATATATAAATATATAAATCATGTTTTATATTCTGGAATTAAGTAATCATGATCTAAGTAATCACATGAATAATTACAAGTCAAAACACGGACAACAAATGAAACAATTTTACCCAAAACGCTCTTTAATATGGAATTTACAAAAGAACAGGTAATATAAAGTCATAAGTGAACCATATATGATATCATAACAATGAATATGATTCTGTAATAAGAAAATGACATTATTTAAATCATTATACAGGAGGTTCAGACACTTACGAAGCAAATCGGACCTAAGGTAAGGGAAATATCACAATCTCATTTTTATTCGAGGTTGTTTATACTTTAGTATTTACTGGGGTGTAATTTATCATCAACATCCATGTTTCCTCAATATGTAATATTGTTTCCATCCACCTACAATTTTTTGAATCCAATTTTACCCTTCGTTGAGTTTTTAGTAAAAGATATGAAAGCAATCTTTTGTCTTTTTTCATACGAGGTATTTTTTTGACTTTTCCGACAAAAGTACGAGAAGAATGTTTTTTTAACTTATACGGCATGAATGGATTTTTAAAACATTATTTCCAAGAAGCTTCATTTACAATTTTTCAAGTTTATTTTTAATCAACTTATTTTACTTTAAAATTGAATGACATGTTATGAAAGGAAAAATGTTTTTGAAGTAGAAAGGATATTTTCCTCAAGAATGGAGTTCAAGTGTTTTATCAAAATTATCTTTCATCTAAGATAATAAAGGGTTCTGTTTTTATCCCAATTATTACATTGATTTGATTATGTTGTGATGGAATTATTTTTATGAATTCCTTTATCTTATATGAATTGTTTTATGATGTCATGATGTTTAAGATTCCCATTTTTATTACATGGGTTATGCAATGATGTATGATTTATGATTTTGTGGCACACATAAGAATGGTATCATTATGAGATGGGTGGGACCTATATCTCCATCCAATGAATTGGGTAAAGATTTTATATCTCATGAGATAGACATGACTGGAATGGTAGGTTATACCGGTTCAATGAAACAGGACTGAAACGAGGGTGACTCGGTTCAGAAAGGGACTTTGTCCACTAGAATAGTCTTGGAAATGAGTCTTGACTAACAAGAAATGATTCTATATGATTATGTGTGTATGCCACAAAGCTTCATGTTTTAGGTTATGATTATTGTGATTACATTTCACTGCCATGATTTATCACATGTTATGAAATTATGCTCTCTTTTGCAGGTTAAGATTTCCAAAATGTTATGTTCTTATGAATATGATGTGATTGATATTTCTTTTGTTTACCCTTACTGAGCATTTGAGCTCACCCTTTTATGTTTTCTTTTCCCCAGGATATAAAGAAAGGTTTTAGGTTTAAAAAAAAATAAGATCTTTATGGGAGATGTTGAAGATCTTTCACCACGATTAGAAGATTATATTCCGAGTTTCCAAAGACACTAAACTATTACGATCCTTGTGTGTGTGTTTTTCTTATGTACTACGTATTCCGCAAAAGTAATGTAATGTCCATGTACGTCAGGCTTCAGGTCTCTTCAATGTTATCATATATTTAAATTACTTTAAAATATCACTAAAATATTTCATGAGGAAAATAAAGTTTCAATTTTTTAAATAACTTTTAAAATAAAAATTTCCAAAAATATTATGGGAAGATTATTATTTGAAATGAAAATTGGAAAATTTTAAAGGAAAAATAAAATTCGTTAATGGTCATGATGATGGGAAATTTTGTTCATGCTGTATAATTTGAACTAAACATTTCATTTATATTTTTGACAAAAAAGTGAAAAAAGTACTTCATTTGGAAAACAAAAAACGATATTCCTTTTAAATAATTTTAAAAAGTGTAAAAAAATTTAAAAAAAAAGTAATTAAACCTTGGATAATAGTAAAAATACCATTGAAAATATTTTTAGGAAACATGGATGTGGAAGAGAAATGAAATTTCATTTGAAATGGGAAATAAACTCATTTTAACTTAAAAAATTCATTCAGACTCTTTGGTATATAAAGGGAGTAAATTATAATTAAATAATTTATTATCCCCAAATAATTATAGGAGAATATGAATAATTACTTTATTTGGAGTTATATTATAATATTTAAATATAGAATGTTTAATCATAAAAAATTCAGATAAAAATGAGAATGTAACCTAAAACCCTTACCAGTTTTGTAAGATTTAAATGATAATACCAAAGAAAGAAAGAATTTTATATGGAAATTTAAATCCAAAAATTTTATGATAAACATCAAGAAATAAATTCATTTGAAGCATAAACACCACATAAAATAATTAATTGGTGGATATGGCATGTATCCCAAAAAAATAATAGTGAGATGAAGATCTCTAATCATTTGTCCAAATTCTATCATAAATGTTAGAACCCCATGTATTATAAATATATACATATTTTACACATATTATACAATAATACTGTCACGACCCGTCCTCGGGGCCCGTGCCGTGACTACCCCAAGCCCGCCTTCCATAGGCCAGGGGCTGGCGACTAGCACCAAGGCGTAAAATCCCAGTAAACAGGGAAGGCATTGCCTTTATAAGTAACAACCACACAGAGTCAGCAAGCGGAAAGTAAAGTGCAGAAAAGTAAAGGGGCCGGAAATACAAGCCCAACTGTAAAGTACAACTGAAAAGTAAAGTACAGCAACTGAAGAAAAGACGGCGGCCTCGTGTCGTCCACTGGCAATCCCACCTGAAGGGTGGGTACAGATAGCCTCCAGGCTCCTCGGGTCCCACGCACGCTCCGAGCACGTCCCGCCCAGTGGTCCACCTCCAGGTACCGTCCTGCTCCACGCCCCAACCGTGATCAGCGCTGTCCGTCATCTGCAACCAACACAACAAGGTGCGGGCATAGCCCGTGCAGGGGTGAGTACAAGCTACTCAGTAAGGACCCCGAGACCCCCGAAGGTCTCCCGAAATCCACAAAGGATATAGCACAAAAGAAAGATGCAATCACGAAGTAACATCTGACTTGACTTAGGTATATGCCCATACATATACCTAAGTCCCCACTTCTAGCTCTGCTCACGAGCTCAAGAACAACTCAATCCACAAAGGAAAGCAAGACTCAAATCCACAAGGAGAGTAAATAGTAAAATCCACATAGGATAGTTCAACACAATCCACAAAGGAGAGTAACATAAGATTCAGCTCAACCAGGTATACTTTTTCAGATGACGTCAAAGATGATCACTGATCCATCTAAGTCGTCGGACCCACAAAGGATCGATAGGTACTAACCCCCGCAGAAGACCCACACAGGATCGGGCTCACACAGAACCTGTAGGCAGTGGCTCACACAGAACCGGTAGTAAGGACCCACATAGGATCGGGCTCACACAGAACCTGTAGCACTGATCCACGTAGGATCGCTGAGTGCAGTAGTCGACGCAGTCCACTGAGGATCTCTGCACAGTCGTCGCCGCAGTCCACGAAGGATCTCTGCTCTGCCGTCGTCGCAGTCCACGAAGGATCTCTGCTCTGTCGTCGTCACAGTCCACGAAGGATCTCTGCTCTGTCGTCGAAGTCACAGCCAGCGCTAGGGTTCCCGCACAAAGCGAGCTCGTTTAGGAGGGTCCGCTCCACGAGCCGAGAGGCTGATACATCAACTGACACGTAGTCCGAAGTTGATGTATCCAAAAGTTCCGTATCGACAACAGGATCTCAACGCGACAGACGGCGCGTCAAACGGACGCCCGGTCTGAGAGTTATTGGCATTTTCGTCCCAGGGGCCCGGTTGGTTTTTAGGGCAAAACCAACCCGACCGTACTCCGCCTGTATCCGATCCTCGGGCGGAGCATTCCAAAAGTTCCGTCTCACTTAGAGGAAACTACCACAGCTGACGGTACGTCGATCGGACGTCCGTAGCTCAAGTTATGAGCGTTTCCGCTCCGAGGGCCCGGTTGGTTTCGTGTACGAACCAACCCGGCCGAACCCAAAGTCTTCCGAAACCTTGAGTATAATATACCGAAACGACCGTCTTGATCCAAGGATCGCGTAGCCGCTGACGGTTCGTCAATCGGAGGTCCCAGGCCCAAGATATGGGCGGAAGACCGAAGAGAGCCCGAAAACGGGGGTTCTGGGCCCGGGGCGACCCGGCCCGAACCCCCCCTGGGGTCGGCCGAACCGGGTCGGCCCGAACCGGGTCGGCCCGAACCGGGTCGGCCCGCCCCGGCCCGACCCGGCGCGGCCGGGTCCGGTCCGGCCGGGGCGCGGCCCGGCCGACCGGACCGGCCGGCTCGGCTTCGGCCGGGCGGCCGAGGGAGCCGCCGCCGCGGGTCAAACCCGCGGCTCAAACGGAACGCGGCCCCGCGGGGGGCCGCCTGTCACGCGGACGCGGCCGGGCCGCCGCGTCCGTTCCCGGTTCCACGCGGCCGCGGAACCGGCCGCCGTTGCCGTCGCGGCTTCAGCCGCGGCGGACTTCCTCCACGGCGGCGCGCCGGGCGCCGCCGCCTCCGGTCGCCGGCGCCGCCGCGCCGGCGACCCGCGCCGCCGCCGCCTTCCGCGGGCCGCCGGAGATGCTCCGGTGGCCCGATTTGCCTCCCGTCTGCGCCGTTGCCCCTCCCGGATGCCGACCTTCACTGCAGGATCAACGGATCGCCCCTGCCGCGCGGTTTGTCGTCGTCGTCCGCCATATCCGCACAACAAAATAGATCGGCGGAGGGTTGCCGGGTCTTGTTCGTTAGACCCGCACCCTCCGCGTTAGTCATAGACGTCACCGGGAGGGAAAATCAACAACAATTTTAATTAAATTAAAATTGTCGGAGATTATGTTCTTTACTTAAAAAGAATAAACACGGGGAAAAAGATAAAACAATCCAACATCCCTTACCTTGTCGTCGTCGTCGGACGAGGGGTCGTCGCGGAATCGCTCGTCGCGGAGGAAGGAGATCGTCGCGTCGTCGCGGTATCCGGCGTCGCGTCGCCAATCTCCGGATCAAGAACAAACGGATTTAATTAATTAAATCCGTTGTTATTGAAATTTAAAAAAAAAGGGAGAAATAAAAGATTCGATTCTCACCTTTGTTGCCGATCGCACGTTCGCCGCGGAAGAAGAGGCACCGAAGAAGAAGAAGAAGAAGAAGGTCGCGGAAAAGTTGTCGACGTCGCGGATCGTGCGTCGTCGAATTCCGGTTCCGGCGTTCTTCGCGTTCTTCGCGTTCTTCGCGTTCTTCGCGTTCTTCACGGAGAGGGTGGAGGCTCAGAGGAATAGCAATCCTCCAAAATAGACAAGTTTGTCTATTTTATTATTTTGCCAACAAACGCAAAACGCGTAAGTAACGACCCACTCAATTCGTTGAATTAATTCAACGAATAAAACAACCCATTTAATTCACGAAAGAAACAGCCCAATTAAATGGTCTGTTAAGAATTAAAGAAAACGCGTCGGTTGACTTTTCAGTTACTTTGACGGGTTTTCGCGGGTGCGTTACTTAGCGAAAGAAACGGCGGGGCTCATGCGGGTCCCACCGCACAAATATCCTACCAAGGGGTAGGATATTTCTGGATAGCATCCTATCCAGTTCAACTCAGTTCAAGCCGCCTTTAAGTGACTTTAAGTGGCTTCCAAGCAGTTTAAGTGAAATAAAATAAAGTTGTCGCACAAACTTTATTTTATTTCTGACTTAAAGCCGCAAAATTTAAAAACCACGTCTGAGCAAACGCAACTCCGGAAGAGGCGTTTCTAAGCAAATACCGGCGCTGCGATTTCATCGGTGCCCTCAGAATTTGATTCCGGGCACCGGTTCAAAAGATAGAAAAACCCGCTCGTCCGTTCACTGAACGTACCCGAGCCAAACTTCGGAAATTGATTCCGGGCACACCGGGCCTCGGAATCAGGTGCCGTCTGAAGCTGCGCTCTTGTAAAATTCCAAAGAAAATTAAGAAAAAAATTTCCTTGAAATTTGCGGGTCTTTACATTACTCTCACCTCAGGGATTTACGTCCCCGTAAAGATACATCAAAAACTAGGGGAACAAATGGGGGTACTGAGCACGCATCTGAGCCTCCCGCTCCCAAGTGCTCTCCTGGAGGTTCCCGTGCTGCCATCTGACGCGCACAAGAGGAATCGACCGCCCACGTAGGACCCGCTCCTGTCGATCCTCGATCTCCACTGTGACCTCCGCAAAAGTCGCCCCATCGTCCACGTCCAGCTCCCCAAAGTCGATGATGTGCGTCGGGTCGTGCACGTATCTCCTCAGCTGAGACACGTGGAAGACGTCGTGCACCCGGTGCAACTGAGGTGGTAGAGCCAGGCGATAAGCCACCTCTCCTATCCTGCTGAGGACCTGGAAAGGCCCGATGAAGCGTGGAGACAACTTGCCGCCTCGGCCAAATCTCCGTAAACCACGTCGAGGTGAGACACGCAAAAAGACGTGGTCGCCATCCTCGAACTCTAGTGGCCTCCGCCTCCTGTCAGCATATGACTTCTGCCGGCTCTGAGCTGTCCTCATCCTCTCCTGGATGATCTGGACCTTCTCTGTCGTGGCTCGGACCATCTCTGGTCCCACGAGTGCTGACTCCCCAGGGTCTGTCCAGCACAACGGTGATCTGCAGGGTCTGCCGTACAACGCCTCGTATGGTGCCATCCCGATGGTGGAGTGGTAGCTGTTGTTGTACGCGAACTCCACCAAGGGTAGGTGGTCCTCCCAGTTGCGACCAAAGTCGAGGACACATGCACGGAGCATGTCCTCGAGTGTCTGTATGGTCCTCTCCGTCTGACCATCCGTCTGAGGGTGGAAGGCTGTGCTCAGATGGAGCCGCGTCCCGAACGCCTCCTGCAACCCCTTCCAGAGCCGGGAAGTGAAACGAGCATTTCGATCGGAGACGATAGATGATGGCACACCGTGAAGCCGTATGATCTCCTGGACGTAAAGACGTCCCAAGCTCTCCACTGAGCCCTGCTCTCTGATGGGTAAGAAGTGTGCCGACTTGGTAAGTCGGTCGACAATCACCCAAATGGAGTCGTGACCTCTGGAAGTGCGTGGAAGTCCAGTCACGAAGTCCATAGATATGCTATCCCACTTCCACTCCGGGACCTCCAAGGGCTGTACCAAACCTGCTGGTACCTGATGCTCTGCCTTCACCTGCTGGCAGGTGAGGCATCGTGAAACGAACTCTGCCACAGCTTTCTTCATGCCCGGCCACCAGTGCTGTCGTCTGAGATCCTGGTACATCTTCGCCACTCCGGGATGTACCGCCAAGGGAGAAGTGTGAAACTCTCTCATCACCTCCTCTCGTAAAGCAACTGGTACGAAGGTACGCCCCCTGAAAAGGATGTCGTGCTCTGCTCCAAGGGAGAAACCATCAGGCGCCTGACCTGAGGATATCAGTGCACGCCGGGTCTCACAGTCAGCGTCCTCACGCTGAGCCTCTCTGATCCGTTGTAGAAGTGGAGGAGAGACTGTGAGAGACTGAAGAAAGGCTTCTCCGTCTCTATCCACGAAGGATATCTGCAAGGAGGCTAGCTGCTCCGTCGCCTCCTCAAGCAGCTGAATGCCCGTCCTCCTGCTGAGGGCATCGGCTACCACGTTCCCCTTCCCAGGAGTATAGACTATCTCAAAGTCATAGTCCTGGAGGAACTCAAGCCATATCCGCTGTCTCAGGTTCAGGTCCTTCTGAGAGAAGATATACCTGAGACTCTGGTGGTCAGAAAAGACCGTGAAGCGCTCGCCCATCAGATAGTGCCGCCACGTCTTCAGAGCGAAGACCACTGCTGCTAACTCCAGGTCATGAGTGGCGTAGTTCTGCTCATGCGGCCTCAACTGACGTGATCCGTAGGCGATCACGGCCCTCTCCTGCATCAGGACGCACCCGAGTCCAGTCCCTGATGCATCGCAGTAAACTACGTACCCAACTCCCTCCTCAGGCAACCTCAAGATAGGTGTGCTGGTCAATCTCTGCCTCAGCTCCTGGAAGCTCTGCTGACATCTGTCTGACCACACGAAGGGTTTCCCCTTCTTTGTCAAAGCTGAGAGTGGTGCCGCAACTCTGGAGAAGTCCGGCACAAATCTCCGATAGTATCCTGCTAGGCCCAAGAAGCTCCGCACCTCTGTCACGCTCCTGGGTGGCTCCCAAGCTAGCACTGCCTCGATCTTCGCGGGATCCACTGCAACTCCCGCCTCAGAGATGACGTGTCCCAAGAAATGGACCTCACGTAACCAGAACTGGCATTTTGAGAGCTTGCCATAAAGCTGGTGCTCTCGGAGTGTGTCTAGCACAACTCGCAGATGGTAGGCATGCTCCTCCTCAGTCGTCGAGTATACCAAAATGTCGTCAATGAAGACAACGACAAATCGGTCAAGGTATGGCTGGAAGATCCTGTTCATGAGGCTCATGAACACTGCTGGAGCATTGGTTACGCCGAACAGCATAACCAAGAACTCATAATGGCCATACCGACACCTGAAGGCCGTCTTCTGCACGTCCTCGTCTCGAACTCTGAGCTGATGATAGCCTGACCGGAGGTCTATCTTCGAGAACCACCGCGCTCCCTTGAGCTGATCGAAGAGGTCATCAATCCGTCCTCGGGGCCCGTGCCGTGACTACCCCAAGCCCGCCTTCCATAGGCCAGGGGCTGGCGACTAGCACCAAGGCGTAAAATCCCAGTAAACAGGGAAGGCATTGCCTTTATAAGTAACAACCACACAGAGTCAGCAAGCGGAAAGTAAAGTGCAGAAAAGTAAAGGGGCCGGAAATACAAGCCCAACTGTAAAGTACAACTGAAAAGTAAAGTACAGCAACTGAAGAAAAGACGGCGGCCTCGTGTCGTCCACTGGCAATCCCACCTGAAGGGTGGGTACAGATAGCCTCCAGGCTCCTCGGGTCCCACGCACGCTCCGAGCACGTCCCGCCCAGTGGTCCACCTCCAGGTACCGTCCTGCTCCACGCCCCAACCGTGATCAGCGCTGTCCGTCGTCTGCAACCAACACAACAAGGTGCGGGCATAGCCCGTGCAGGGGTGAGTACAAGCTACTCAGTAAGGACCCCGAGACCCCCGAAGGTCTCCCGAAATCCACAAAGGATATAGCACAAAAGAAAGATGCAATCACGAAGTAACATCTGACTTGACTTAGGTATATGCCCATACATATACCTAAGTCCCCACTTCTAGCTCTGCTCACGAGCTCAAGAACAACTCAATCCACAAAGGAAAGCAAGACTCAAATCCACAAGGAGAGTAAACAGTAAAATCCACATAGGATAGTTCAACACAATCCACAAAGGAGAGTAACATAAGATTCAGCTCAACCAGGTATACTTTTTCAGATGACGTCAAAGATGATCACTGATCCATCTAAGTCGTCGGACCCACAAAGGATCGATAGGTACTAACCCCCGCAGAAGACCCACACAGGATCGGGCTCACACAGAACCTGTAGGCAGTGGCTCACACAGAACCGGTAGTAAGGACCCACATAGGATCGGGCTCACACAGAACCTGTAGCACTGATCCACGTAGGATCACTGAGTGCAGTAGTCGACGCAGTCCACTGAGGATCTCTGCACAGTCGTCGCCGCAGTCCACGAAGGATCTCTGCTCTGCCGTCGTCGCAGTCCACGAAGGATCTCTGCTCTGTCGTCGTCGCAGTCCACGAAGGATCTCTGCTCTGTCGTCGAAGTCACAGCCAGCGCTAGGGTTCCCGCACAAAGCGAGCTCGTTTATGAGGGTCCGCTCCACGAGCCGAGAGGCTGATACATCAACTGACACGTAGTCCGAAGTTGATGTATCCAAAAGTTCCGTATCGACAACAGGATCTCAACGCGACAGACGGCGCGTCAAACGGACGCCCGGTCTGAGAGTTATTGGCATTTTCGTCCCAGGGGCCCGGTTGGTTTTTAGGGAAAAACCAACCCGACCGTACTCCGCTTGTATCCGATCCTCGGTCGGAGCATGCCAAAAGTTCCGTCTCACTTAGAGGAAACTACCACAGCTGACGGTACGTCGATCGGACGTCCGTAGCTCAAGTTATGAGTGTTTCCGCTCCGAGGGCCCGGTTGGTTTCGTGTACGAACCAACCCGGCCGAACCCAAAGTCTTCCGAAACCTTGAGTATAATATACCGAAACGACCGTCTTGATCCAAGGATCGCGTAGCCGCTGACGGTTCGTCAATCGGAGGTCCCAGGCCCAAGATATGGGCGGAAGACCGAAGAGGGCCCGAAAACGGGGGTTCTGGGCCCGGGGCGACCCGGCCCGAACCCCCCCTGGGGTCGGCCGCACCGGGTCGGCCCGAACCGGGTCGGCCCGACCCGGCCCGACCCGGCGAGGCCGGGTCCGGTCCGGCCTGGGCGCGGCCCGGCCGACCGGACCGGCCGGCTCGGCTTCGGCCGAGCGGCCGAGGGAGCCGCCGCCGCGGGTCAAACCCGCGGCTCAAACGGAACGCGGCCCCGCGGGGGGCCGCCTGTCACGCGGACGCGGCCGGGCCGCCGCGTCCGTTCCCGGTTCCGCGCGGCCGCGGAACCGGCCGCCGTTGCCGCCGCGGCTTCAGCCGCGGCGGACTTCCTCCACGGCGGCGCGCCGGGCGCCGCCGCCTCCGGTCGCCGGCGCCGCCGCGCCGGCGACCCGCGCCGCCGCCGCCTTCCGCGGGCCGCCGGAGATGCTCTGGTGGCCCGATTTGCCTCCCGTCTGCGCCGTTGCCCCTCCCGGATGCCGACCTTCACTGCGGGATCAACGGATCGCCCCTGCCACGCGGTTTGTCGTCGTCGTCCGCCATATCCGCACAACAAAATAGATCGGCGGAGGGTTGCCGGGTCTTGTTCGTTAGACCCGCACCCTCCGCGTTAGTCATAAACGTCACCGGGAGGGAAAATCAACAACAATTTTAATTAAATTAAATTTGTCGGAGATTATGTTCTTTACTTAAAAAGAATAAACACGGGGAAAAAGATAAAACAATCCAACATCCCTTACCTTGTCGTCGTCGTCGGACGAGGGGTCGTCGCGGAATCGCTCGTCGCGGAGGAAGGAGATCGTCGCGTCGTCGCGGTATCCGGCGTCGCGTCGCCAATCTCCGGATCAAGAACAAACGGATTTAATTAATTAAATCCGTTGTTATTGAAATTTAAAAAAAAAGGGAGAAATAAAAGATTCGATTCTCACCTTTGTTGCCGATCGCACGTTCGCCGCGGAAGAAGAGGCACCGAAGAAGAAGAAGAAGAAGAAGGTCGCGGAAAAGTTGTCGACGTCGCGGATCGTGCGTCGTCGAATTCCGGTTCCGGCGTTCTTCGCGTTCTTCGCGTTCTTCGCGTTCTTCGCGTTCTTCGCGGAGAGGGTGGAGGCTCAGAGGAATAGCAATCCTCCAAAATAGACAAGTTTGTCTATTTTATTATTTTGCCAACAAACGCAAAACGCGTAAGTAACGACCCACTCAATTCGTTGAATTAATTCAACGAATAAAACAGCCCATTTAATTCACGAAAGAAACAGCCCAATTAAATGGTCTGTTAAGAATTAAAGAAAACGCGTCGGTTGACTTTTCAGTTACTTTGACGGGTTTTCGCGGGTGCGTTACTTAGCGAAAGAAACGGCGGGGCTCGTGCGGGTCCCACCGCACAAATATCCTACCAAGGGGTAGGATATTTCTGGATAGCATCCTATCCAGTTCAACTCAGTTCAAGCCGCCTTTAAGTGACTTTAAGTGGCTTCCAAGCAGTTTAAGTGAAATAAAATAAAGTTGTCACACAAACTTTATTTTATTTCTGACTTAAAGCCGCAAAATTTAAAAACCACGTCTGAGCAAACGCAACTCCGGAAGAGGCGTTTCTAAGCAAATACCGGCGCTGCGATTTCATCGGTGCCCTCAGAATTTGATTCCGGGCACCGGTTCAAAAGATAGAAAAACCCGCTCGTCCGTTCACTGAACGTACCCGAGCCAAACTTCGGAAATTGATTCCGGGCACACCGGGCCTCGGAATCAGGTGCCGTCTGAAGCTGCGCTCTTGTAAAATTCCAAGGAAAATTAAGAAAAAAATTTCCTTGAAATTTGCGGGTCTTTACAAATACTACTATATATCATACCAAATATTAATTACTTATTACCTTTTATCAATCTTCTGGTAATAATTCATTATTTAAATCATTGTTCTGGTTGATAACTCCTTTGTTTTTTTGTATGTTCTGGTTTGTAATTTTTTGATCATTTATTTTTATCATGTTTACATCATATATATACTTTTATTAATTATATAAATATCATATATATTCATTTTATACATATTTATAGTCATACATAAAGGATAGAAAAATGAATTACAACATTTATGGGGATGTTAGGTCATACGTATGTACGAACACAATTTTAATTTTTTTTAATGAATGGAATGAATAAATGGTAAATAATAAAGCACCATTAGAATATAATTATTAAATCATATATATCATATATATTCCCTAAATAAATCACAATTAAAATCCATATAAAATTTATATGAAAAAAAAATCACAACGATTTATGGAGGTGGTACTCCACATATACACATGAACAAAGTTATTTCTTTCCAACATTTTGGAAGGAAGGAAGGTGTATATGATATTATAAATCAATATTAATAATAATTTTTTAAATATAATACATAAACATTACCCACATTATAATAAAAATTCTTGGAATATGGTTATGGAAAATGAGTTATATCTTTTTGTGGATATGATAATCCTTACGTACGCATGAGTAATACATTAACTACACATTTTTGGAAATATGGTGAGTAAAGAAGGTTTCATAAACATAATAACATTTTAGTATGTTTAGGAAACAAAATTTATTATTTTATGAATAGTATAATAGATATATATGATGAAAAAAAATAAAAATAAAATGATTGGTTATGGAGATTACCTCTTCTTTGAAATGAATTCTTTATATCTTCTATTAAGGGGTCTAGAGTTGTACTATTGGGAAGAATAGAATCACTTGAATGTGTCTAGGTAAGTTTATATGATAATCCTTTTCAAATCAAGAAATATTGGATCTTTCATTATCATCATCATAGATTGGTAATGATGATCATTTTTTATCAAATCATCCTCCAATTTGTTCACTTTCCTACGGTGGAAATGTATTTGGTAGAAAATTAATTTAATCAACTTCATCCATCTTTTATGGTTTATTCAACTCTTTCAGGATGAATATGTATATTAAAATTTTATGATCATTATATATGTAATACTATTCAAAATATAGAAAAAAACAATATATCTTTAATTAAACAATTTTCATAGATAACTCCCAATCATGAATCGGTTAATTTTCACATGATCCATCAATTTATGTGAGGTATAATATATCTCTATATCATTATTCATAACAAAAAATCCAGCCTATTCAGCGATAAATCAATTTATATAAAAAAATATTCTCCAAAATATGTTATTATTAACATATATGTAGTAACTAACCTTCTCTCCAGTTGAAGGAAAATTTTATCACATTCACCTATCTAATGGAAAATTAATCCATTTTGAGATAACAAGGTGAGTGGATTATATGGTTATGAAAAAATTTAAACAACATGTCAATAATATCCATCCATTTTAAGAAATTTCTAGATCTTAATCAAAATGGTTGGTCGAGGGAAATTCTAAATAATATCCAACATTGATGCAGCCAACTATATACCATAATTTGACAATATATATCCCAAAAATGAAATATTATGTTTCCAAAATTCCAAAATTGTAATTTTTTCAATCATTTTCACCATCCTTTATGTCTTCATACAATTCACAAGTGGTATTCATGATCATCTATACCCTTTTATTATATAAGATTATCATTTATAAATACTACAATAATCTAAACAAGGTAATTTATATTTACTCTATAACCTAAATACATGAATATTAAAGGGGTATTAATCAATCAAAATCTCGTTATTATAAATAGATATTTTTCATAACTCTTAGAGAAGGTTTTCTTGGGTATTTAATCACTTTTTACCCTTTGTTGATAGTATCCATGTATAAGTTTAATCTTTGAAAAATCATTATATACATTTAATTAATCAAAGAAACCATAAATATAGGGTAGAGTATAATTATTCATGATCATGATCTTGTTATGTTCTCAGTAATAAATGTGGATTCACATAGATCTATATATCTTTTCTCTAAATGAATTAGGTGAAACCCGTGGTTATAAACTTATTTAAATGAATACTATTTCATGATTCTCCAAGATTTTTTTGTTCAATTCCCACAACTCAATTAGATCCACTATATATGTAGTCATTTAAATAGATGTATCCCCAATTATGAGTCCAATTTAGAACTCAAATTGACATTTTAAGGGAATACTGGGAAACCCTTAAAGAATGTAATAAAAAAACTACTATAAAATAGTAATATCATTGAAGATTTGTTTCTCCCCAACCATCTAAGAGAAATCCCTGCTTTTAAATAGAATCAAGTCCCATACAAAGAATGAAAATTCAATTGGATATTTATATTTATCCTCATAGAAATAGATGGTCATGGGTTAGTTTGTAATATAAAATTTTTATTACATTACATATAAATTGATATGGGATCAATATAATGAAATCTAATTCATGCCAAAAATGACATCAAATTGAAATAGAGGTAGAATAATAGTATTTGTATGAATTAAATTCTAGAAAAATCAATCATAGGAGGATCAAATAAATAAAATGTGATAATCATACCATTAAAGTATTTTATAGCTAATTCAAAATCTAATCATTCTTTTGATAATGTGATACCTTTTTTAAACTATTAAAATATAAAATAGTGGGTAGATATATAATCAAATAAGGAATTATATATTATAGATTAAATGGTAAGTGTATATTTAATCACTTCATTTTGGTAACCCAAAACTACTATTATGACCTCCAGAGACTCCAATTTATCTCTAGAATTATGTGGTTGCTGATGTAGATCATTATCATTAACCCTTATATTCAATAATAGAAAATCATAATTCACATACATCATTCATTTGAAAAACTATAGTTTGAGTGGTTTATTTAGTGGGTCTTCTGATCATTTATTATCATTATCTAACTTCTCCTCATCACAATAACACTTGATTTCCCTATTTCATTCCATTACACACCTAAATAATTTAAGAGTACCATTAAATAAATTTATTTTGTTATTCATTAAACACATATAGTATAAAGTAATGATCATCTTCTTCCCTCTTTATTTTTTATTATAATTTTTTTCCAATGAATTATACAATTATTTTTTATCATAACTATTAGATTAAGGAGAGACACAATTATCCATTTCTACCTTAAGAGTACATGAACTAATTTCTTTATATATGATAAAGTATATTATTGATGAAACCCTTCGAAGAATTTTTTATTCTATTGAAGAATCTATCAATCATATAATTATGTTGTATGAAAATACTGTAAGCATACCGCAAAAGTATTGTAATGATTTCCTCATAGGTACTAATGGATTCATCATTATTCTACACCAACTCCCAGAATTAATTCTCAATTTTTATATGATAAATACAAGGGAATTTTTTTTAACAAAATTAATATAAAAAATCATCCTACTATATAGATTCAATTTATTAGTATTTACTCATGTTTTTATATAGTTTTTCCATTGATTGGATTCACCTTTGACATGATAAATAACCAATATATGATTTTATTACACTAAGAACTACAAGAAGAAAATATCATTTTGGGTGTACTGATCCATTACATTAAAATTATCTGAACAACAGAACAGCTAAGAGAAGTTGGATGTTGCCTCAAGATGTACTCAATAGTGTAGTTTTTCCTTCTTGTACCATTTGGTGAATCCGTATTATTCATATATTGATAATGTTTTTTAAGTATATTAACATGATTTGTTATTCTAGATAATATAAAATTCAGTTGATCGGGAGGAAAATGAAAAGTCATGATGATTCCACATGTAGGAGGAGGAGGGGAAAGGATTAGCCTTCCGCATGATTCCTATAATGAGGAAGCTATTAATCAGAGGGTGCTAGAGGGGATGGCCTCACCTATGTTCTTGGACCATTTTCCTTATGAAGGGTCTATTTTTGGACAACCTTCTGGGCCATTGGAAAGGCATGAACTGGTCGAAGAATGCCAGTCTGCTCCAACTCAGGATCCAGGTGTGGTGACTTCTAATGGTGTGGAAGGGCCTGCATTGGAAGCTGGGGATTTGGAGCTTGTTAAACCCAGTGATATTTCCCCTGTGGTGACTGTAGAACAAGTTGTTCATGTGGAGTATAGAACACCTCATCCAGTAGGGATTATTTCACCTTTTTCATCTCTACATGATAGTGAGATTGATGGACATGATGAGGCCTCTACTGCAACTGATCCAGGGGGAATGTTGTTCAGACACTGCCCTCCAAAGCTGCTCAAAGGAAGTCGCAAGTGTGTAGTGACCCTTTTCATCTTAAGGATCAAAATAAATTTATACAATTGAATGGTATCTTCTGGTTAGATGATTCTAATGACTCTCAGCCCCTTGATCCAGTTGATATCACTTATGGAACTACAGCAGGTTCTCCTACAGCCGGGTCACATATGCAGGCTGATCCTCCTAACACAGGGGCTATCATCTCCGCCCAGGTGCTTTATCATATTTGTGACACTAGGGCTATCGATACCATTGTAAAGAAGGATTATGGAAATCCTATCAGTAAGGGTCCTGTAGCTGTCAGTAATCTGCAGGGGCCAGGAAAGAAAGGCAAAGGGAGGAATGGGAAAGGGAAACATGGTTATGGAATCAGAGGGTGGCACCCAGACAAGGGGAAAGACCCATCTTCAATGAAGGTTTTCTTCTAGAATTTTCAAGGGATAGGAAACTCTCAGACGTCCAAAGCCCTTATACATTTCATTATGGACCATAAGCCTATGCTTGTTGGTATTGTTGAACCAAAGTTTCTTTTTGACAACTAGAAAGGATTAAAATGGGACTCCAAATGGTACAAGTTTGTGTCACATGACTTGAATGAAGCCGAGATGGACCATTTGGGGTTGTTTCGACATGAATCCATCTATATCAACTCCTGTTTGGACGGGTCTTAGAGTATTCTGCAATCTTGTAGTATAAATGATTATGACTTTTCATTTTATTTAGTGTATGCATCTAAATCTTATATTAGGAGAGGGTAATTATGGGAGGATCACAAAGAGACTTATGGGAAGATGGATCAAGCATTGTTATCTATGGTATATTTTAACATGTTTTTGACATCTGAGGAAAAAAATTGGTGGTAATTTTAATGGGATTACTACTTTGGATTTCTCCATATATATTGATCAGTGTAATCTTTTTGAAGTTCCAATTGATGGAGATGATTTTATATGGGGTAGATACACCTAGAATGGGAGGAAATCAAGTAAGATTGATAGATTTTTTGTTCATATGACTGATTAGGATGATTCTCATTGGTTTTTTGTCTTTATACTTCCTAAACACTACTCTGATCATAACCCTATTGTTGTGGACATTAACACGTATTTGAAAAGGTCAATCCCCTTTCCTTTTCAATTTAATAATGGGTGGATTATAGAGCCTGGATGCAGGGAAATGGTGTTACAAGATTGGAGGATCGAACTGATTGGAATCCCTCTTCATAGGTTTCCTGATAAATGGAAATATCTCAATTCTCTTCTTAAGTAATGGAACAGAAAATATTTTTCTAAAATTGATTGTCATATCAAGGATACTGAAGGGGATCTCTTTTTTGTTTATATTCGTAATCAGCATCAGGATAGCCCATACCAAGTGGAGGTAATGACACATAATAAATTAGATGATTTATTAATGATCCAAGAGAGGTTGGTTATAAATCAATTGAATGTTATATGGTTAAAATATGGAGATAGGAATTCTATGTTTTTCAGTAGACTACAACAGAATAAAAGATCACGAGCAAGGAATAAAGCAATCAGTATTAATGGAAAATTCTATACTTCTAAAAATGAGATTTCATTGGCAGTTGTGTAGCATTTCAAGGGACTGTATTCTAATGATGGTCAGGTAAATATACATAGAATGATGGAGAAAATCACTTCATGCATTGGGGATCAAGATAACTAATCTCATGTCAGTCCTCCTCTCAAGGAGGAAATTCGAAGAGCACTTTTATCCCTCAATGTAGAGAGTTCTCCTGGTCCAGATCGATTTACTAATAAATATTTTGTGTCCTATTGGGATGTTTTGAAGGATGATTTTTCCCTATCCATAATGGAATTTTTTACTCACTCTTACTTAACATATGGGACAAACTCTTATTTCATTTCCATCTTACCTAAGAAAGGAAATGCCCATGATATAAGGGATTTCTGGATAGTAGCTTTGGGGAACACTATCCCTAAGCTGATTAGTAAGATCCTCATAAACAAGATGGGACGAATGGTTAGTAATATGATCACTTCAAACCAATTTGGATTTTTTCTTGGAAGTAATTTTCAGGATTTTTACTTTACCGCCTCGAAAAGTGTCAACCTCATGAGAAAGAGGACAAAGTAAGGAAACTTTTCACTAAAAATTGATATCTCAAAGGCCTTTGACACACTTAAATGGAGCTCTCTTATAGAGGTCCTTAAAAGATATGTCTTCTCTAATGTGTTCATAAAGTTGATCAGTACCATTATTTGTTCCTCAAGACTGTCCATTCTCATTAATGGTACACCCAGAAGATTTTTCTCTTATACTATAGGTGTGTGACAAGGGGACCCACTTTCAGGACTTTTATTTGATATTTATAAATATTATCATAGAATATGTATCACTGACCTTACACGCATGGGTATTTATAATCAAATTCAGGATGGTGTGAATGACTTTTGTCAATCTCATTTGTTATATGTTGATGACATCCTCTTGTTTGGGCAAGCCTCAAGGAAAACTATTTCCTCTGTCAAGGCCCTTTATAATCATTATAAATTGGTGGTTGTTCCACTAATAAGTTGGGATAAATCCTTCATTGTATTTGGAAATGGTGTAATGAATGGGAAGAAGAATAGGATAACTAGAGACCTTGGGGTAAAAAATGGGTCTTTTCCCTTTCAATACCTTGGTGTTCCTTTATTTTAGGGAAAGGTGAAGATGAAATACTTAGAGAGGATCTACTCTAGTATTATTAATCAAATTTCTAGTTGGAAACAGAAGACGATGTCCATAGCTGGGAGGGTGTTCCTTGTTAATTCAGTGATAACATCTATGTTTGTTTACTCCTTTTATATTTCTCAGTGGCCTAGGGGCCTCATCAAGGAGCCTCAGAGTTTGGTCCTAAACTTTATTTAGACTGGGTCAATCCTTTATCATAATCTTATCATTATTTCTTAGAATTAATGTATCAACAGGGTTGAATTTGGGGGGACTTGGATTCAAGGATCACAAGACATTTAATGATGGGATTATTTGGAATTTTACATGGGGTTTGATCTCCAAAGTCAATTCTGGGGATTTTTTAGATTATTGATTTAAAGGAAGGTTAATTAATTGATAAAAATACCATATTACATCATCATTATGGGAATCTCACAAGTATTATTTCATGTGAATAATTAATGATACAAAGTGTCCAGTTTGTAGGGACTCTAACCTTAATTTTTGGGGCACGACATGCCTTTAGTGGCCTCTTCAGGATAGAATGGATATTCCTTTTGGTGCTAGGCACTTCTCCATTGCTGATTTTTTATCTCACAAGCATCTTTTTGATAGCATGATCCCCTCTCAGGTGGAGTTGGAAATACAATCCTATAATTTTATGGATTGTGATATGCTGATATGGAATCATAACAGGAATGGTCAGTTTAATAATAGAGATTACTATCATATGGATTGTGGGGGATCTTTTCATTCACCTTCCTAGCTCATGATCTACAGGTCTTTGTTCATTCGGCCCTCTCGATTCTCTCTAATCTCTAAAAATAGTGTTCCCACTCATGATTAGATCAAGCGGTCTGGTTTTCATTTTTCATCATCCTGTCAGTTATGTATGTGCGCAGAGGAGAATGTCCAACACTTATTTATGGATTGTTCCTATGCTAGGAATATGTGGGATTATGTTGGGACCCTGTTCAATATGAACCTGAATCAAAATCTTCTTCTTGATCTCCTGGAGGGTTTTCTGATGCTTGTTTTAGTGAAAAGGTGTGTAATATTTTCATTATAGATGTTGCGTCTGTGATTTCATCCATATGGACTGCTCAAAATGCAGAAATTTTTTATGATAGGAAGGTTTACATATGGTGTGGAATGATGAAAATTCACCAGGAGGTTTATGCAGGCTCGAAGGTCTAATCAGGTGCAATGCACAACAGTGTCTCAGACTTGTAGATTCTTCGGCTACTTGGTGTTTCTAGGCAGTCATGGAAGCCTCAGATGCTTAGGTACATTTTTTGGATACCCCTGATCATCCCATGTCACAAAGAAAATGTGGATGGTGATTCTTTTGGTGCACTAATCCCATCACGGTGTAGTGGTGTTTTTCGAACTTGCCATGGTTTTGTGAAAGAATGTTTTTATCAGTTCACTAGCATTGGTTCTGCTTTCGAAGCTGAGTTATGGGAAATTGTTTATGTAGTCATGTATGTTGTTTATTATTATTGGAATATTTTGTGGATTTAATTATACTCTCAACTTGTAGTCCAGCCCTTGAAAACAAGAGCACATAATGTGTATTTGCGGGCACTTCCAAACTAGGTTGAATGTCTCAATCAGGTAAAACATTTAAATATGATTGTCTCTCATACTTATAGAGAGGGCAATCAGGTGGAAGATTATTTTTCCAAGAAAGGAATCCTAGTGATGGATATGACATGGTCTTTTACGGACCCTGATTATTTCTCATCACTAGTGGAGGCAGATATGTGGGGTGATATGTACTCTCATTTTTGTAATAATTTCTTCATTGTCTAAATCCTCTTTCTTCTACTTAATAAATTTTTCTTTAGGACTGGTTCTGACCAGATCCTTGGCTTTCTTAGTATACATGATTGTCATCTATTCAAATAATTGAAAATGGTTCGAAAAAAATGTTAATTATCCCAAGCATATACCCTAGGATTTTACAAATAGGCATATAGTCTTAAGACCAGTCATAGTGCACTAGTGATGATCAAGGTAATACTTAAAATTCACCCTTTTGCAGTTTTTACACTTAGATTCATTTGTTCTATAGCCTCATCCATTTTCATTTATCCAAAAATGGATGAAATTTATAGAAAAAAAAAGCACTCCATTACTTAATATAAAATATGATATTTTCATATATATATATATATAGGAATATTTTAAGGGTTCTCACTAATTATTTCTCTTTTTAGTCTTCAAAAATAACTAAACCATTATCTGATACAAATTAAAGACACATAACCATTAGTAAGATTAATATTACGTCTCATTAGATTAATATTCATTACATATCATTATTATCTATACCCCACCAATAATGTTTTATTGTTTTAAGAAATACTGTTGCATAAACAACCAATATATAAAATATATACATTTCCATCTAATATGATCTTCACAACTAGCACACATTTTTGATATATCATAGTCATAACCATTTTTATTATACTATGGAGAATGAAAGATATTAAATTCTGGGAATATATTATCAGTAAGGTTAAATAAGGGAGATATTAATCAATAAATATTTATAAGCATAACATGATCAATTGGGTATGAGAACATGATTTAAACATTTTAAAATTATACCCAGTAATTCATAGATTATAATCATGTTTTAAGACATAATGAATGGAAGTTCATAAGACTTTATTCTTAATAGAATCATATAAATTGATCCACAAAATCCTAACATTGGAAATATATCATGAAATAACATAGAGGCATAAATTATGGTAATATCATAATCATATAATTCATTTTTCAAGGAAACTTAGTATGATATCCAATGTATGTTAGGCTTAGGCTAACCACCCATGTAACTATATTGGAATTTGGATAACCTCTGGTGGAAACTTATTGATATTGGGATAACCTCTAATGTAGACATTGGGATTATTTAATATTTATATTTATTCAATGTATTAGAGGTCTATAACAGACCCACCTATTAAATAGTCTATTCATATGTATGCTAAAAGTTCATGAAAATATTTTTCATTTCATCATACATTATCCTGTGGAAAAGAAATCTATTTTCATAAATATTTCATCTTCATAATTATAAACCATATAAATAATGAATAAGGATATTATCAAAGGATCATATCCCTAGTTTCTTATATGTAACATCTAAGGTTGTTATCATAGATGAAATATTGCATTAAAATGTCACTAGGTTATTTCTGGGGGAAAACCATTCTCATATTTAAATAACTTATTTAAAATAAAAAATGGAAAATATTAATGAAAATATTTTCTTTAAAAGAAAAATTGAATATTATAAAGTAATAATCAATGAAATTATTTGCCTTTTTATTGGTAAAATCCTGTTTCATGGTGTATGGTATAACTATGATTTTGTTTACATAATTATACAAAATACCTAGTTCAAAAAATGACAAGAAATTTTATTTTAAAAATATTATTTGAATAAAAACATTTCTAAATAATAAATTTAGGAAATAGTTAGATAATATAAAAAATAATCATCATATTATTTTAAAGAAAATAGTTATATATAATAATATAATCCTGACTAAATTAAAAATATGTGGTTTTTTGTTAATAACATTTTTTAGGATTTTTAGTATTTAGATAAAGAAAAAATGAAATCAAGAGAAGTAATCTCTAAATATAACTAGTGGAAAAGAAAAAATATGATATTTTTGATAAATAGATCATTTAATTTCATCATTGAAAATTTTTGAAAAAATAATCTATGTAAAAACCTGATATTTTAACATTAAACTCTTAACACATGTTGAAATTGTGATGTATGTGCACTGACCTACTAGATAGTTAATTTAAAATTATTTTATTTTTATAAAGAAATATAATACATTATTATAATATAATATATGACCCAAATATAAAATTTCAAAATAAACTTATTAATAAATATTTGTTAAAATCATCATTTCCAGGTGTTAATTATTTTTTTATACTTTTACGTTTCCATTGGGTAGTTCTAATATTTTTATTAAAATCATTGTTCCATAATATAAAAAATTTAATCTTGAAATAAATATCTTATATATTTCTTATATACATACATTTATCTTTCCATTAAATTAATATATATAAAAATGAAATAAATTATTAATGTCGATGATTATATGTACATACACATGAATGATATTTTCATTTTCTAGTGAAAATAAAGAAAGAATGAAAAATAAGACTTTATCATTAAAAATAATAACTATATAATAATAATAATAATAATTTATTAAATAATTAATTATATCAATAAATTTGATATGGTGATGGAAAATGAATCATATTACTATATTGAGGTGACTATCAATAAATGTGCACGAGAGATGCATTAATTTCCCTTTTGATAAAAGAATGTAGGGACCCATCCTTAAAAATTAGATTTCTAGTGTCTTTTAGCTAAAATTAAAATTATCAAATTCCCAAGGTTATTTTTTGATTTAGTGTTTTTGATAATTAGGTCCTAAATCATATATAAAAAATTTTATTAAAAAGTAGACACTTCTACACAGTATCCATTTTTTTCTCCAAACAAAACTTATGAAAATAAAACATGGTCTCTCTTCATGATATATCTTTAAAATGTTCATCATGGATTCTTCCTTTTAATTAAACATACATGAAAATATTGAAAATAATTTTAAAAAGTGTGATGAGAACAAAAATATTATTAGGATACATAAAAGAATGAAATCTATTAGTCTGGTAAAAAATGTTAAAACAATTAAAAAGAATTTCTTAAAAACATTCATTTTTACCGAGAAAGGGTGTAAATTTATTTAAAAACAATCGATATTTAGCTTTATTTTTGAAATAAATGATTTAACTAAAAAATTATAATACATAATAGAAAAATAATATAGATAACATGGTAAATGATTTTTCTATGTAACTATTTAAAATGGAGTAACCAATATGTCCAACTTTCATCTTCGGATTACCTAATGCATTAGAGGTTATACTATTAAAACCTATCCTTGGTTTATCCCAGAACCACCCATTATTACTTAATAATGTAACTACCTATCCTTGGTTAATAATTTAACAAACCATAATTTATTTATAATAGAACCAAAATTCATTATAAATAATGCACAATAAAGATAGGAATACTAAAAAAATATGACTTATTTCATCATTAAATCATACCTTGAATAAAATCACTTATATTAAAAGATAATTATCCCCAAAAAATGAAAAAAAAAACTATTTTAAAATTACTATTTTATATTTCAAAGTAATATTAAATTAAAATATTTTTCATGAAGATGGTACAACGTGCTCATGTTGTGTATGTTAAAAAACATTCCTTCCATATTTTTTTTGGAAAAAGTAACAATGTACCTCATTTGGAAAATGATAAAAATATTTCATTCAGAAAGTATTGTAAAAAGTAAAAAATGGGTCAAAATGAATTTGAAAATTCATAGAATAATAATAAAAACCTTTTCTAAATCATATTTTCTAAAAAAATTATTTTAATATTGATGAAAAATAGAGTTTATAGAGAAACATTAAAATATTTTTTTAAAAGAAAGTCTCTTACATTGAGTCTGACTCATCACATAAAATATTTATCTTCAAAAATACAAAAAAAAGTTAATATATTAATTCATAATATAATTTTTTATGTTTATTATCCATTTTATATCACTTATTATACTGTTATATACAACAAATTTATAATTTATGTTCATATCGGATGTTTAGGTCATATTCGGTTCATATGTTAAGAATGAAATTAGTAGGCTGACTATAGTCAAATAGATCTACATTAAATTATATATATAATAATATTAAAGACATAATTATAACTTTTATACATTAATTATTCATTTAAATCCATCCATTAAATATGGTTTTGAAAAATGAACTATGTTACAATCTTGATGACGGTAGGATGTACGTACACATGAGTAATGATAACGTTTTTAAATTATAATTATTTATATAAAGTAATTATTATTTTTCTATTAAATAATGATAATAATATCATATATATATATAATATTAATTCTTTAAATATAATTATATATATCACCCATGTGATTTTATGATGAAAAATAAATCACCTCACATCATGTAGGTGGTAGTCTGCATGCATGCATGAATAATGTTATCATTTTTCTATGAATGGAAAGGTAAGAACATGAATGATATATTATATTTTAATAATGATATTTATTTCATAAATATATTGCATAAAAATTAATTCTATCATTGTAACCTAACTTGATATATGATGATGGAAAATGAATTACCTTAGTTCGTGAGGTCACAGTTTATCGTACACATGAATAATGATTTCCATTTCTATTTGATGGAAGAGGATATGGATAAAGGTAATTAGAATAACATAATAACATATCATTGTATAGAGGATAATGGATTTATAATTTCATCATTGTTGAATAAATTTTTATATATGTAGAATAAGAAACCAAACTAAAACATGTAGATAATAATTATAACTCTTCTTTGCAAAACCTCTTTTATATAACACATTAAGATCACTATTATTAGTTTTATTCCTAATAAATGACCTTTAAAAAGTGGGGATGGATTCTAAGAAGGTATATGGGTAGGTATTTTTCTAAACCAAATAGTTATTTATGTTTGATAAAATGAGAAGAATTGATTCCCTTTTATAAGACAGGGGAGGGACACTCTTTTAATTTCTGAAAATATTATATTGTTGTAAATTAATATTCAAATATAATTTATCCAAACAAATTTATTTTGAATATAAGATATTTATTGACTTAAATTTACTTATAAAATATTTTTGAGATATATTTAGGTAACATTATTATCTTTATCAGTAGGTTTTAACCGCTTGCTAAGCCTTCTAAAACTTACCATGATGACAAGAATTTTAACTCATTGAGGCTCAATATAGTTACTATAAATGGAAAAAGTAAATATAAATAGACCATGGTTGTCATAAAAAACAATATAATAATAATTTTTTAAAATAAAATATTGTTAAAAAAATTATATCATTAAATATAATATTATTTATTATAAATTATCAATAATGTCAATTTTTAGATGTATTCATTACATTGACATTAATAATATCTATATGACACTAAAAACGAAAAAAAATCATTAAATCCTTAAAATAAAATTTTCATCAAGGATTTTTTTTCTAATATTCTTTTTTAAATTATATTTCTTTTAATATTCTAAATATTATTTATTTGATATTTCCATTTATTGAATAGTTATTGTATTACCATTGTGTAAGCATTTAAGGTAATAATTTAATCACTAAATATTAAAAATAAATTACCATTATGAAGATATATCCAATTTATATGGATAATAAAATTTATGGTCAAACATATCACCTGGTTAACACCATATTAAAAATTGGAGTGTGACATGATTGACATTTCATTAAATAAAATATGATAACATTCATAATATCATCTATGTGATACTAAAAGGTTATAAATTTGACCATATGATGATTATGGTCTATATATACTCATATAATAATATTTATTTATGGGTTTTTTATTTCTAATATTATTTATAATTTTATTTTTAACCAAAGATACTTGATTTACCTTTTATTGTGGTAATGAAAAAATTACTAAGGTTACAATTCATATTTTCCAAAAAATAAAGAGAAATGTTTACTAAATTTATACCAACTTCTTCAAAAAAACAGAACCCATTTTTCAATATTAAAAACATAGAAGTAGACGAATTAAATTAAAAAATAAATCGTAAAAATTCAATGAATTGTTTTCATGAAAATTGTGTTTTAAGTCCAATAATTTACTTACATTAAAATATGGTATAAGAATGATTAAAATTTAATTAATTATATTATATATCAATAAATATTATATATTTTAATTTTAGAAAAAATTAAATTCATAAAGGGACTTATTAATATAATGAAAATGACTATTTTATACACATTTGTTTTTGTATTATTCACTAAAAAAATTTATTTATCAAAAAATTCAAAATATACACCCTTTGCTAATTTTGGTAAAATGAATTGAAAAATTAAATTAATATTATTATATTAATTTTATAAAATAAACTAAAAATTAATTATAATATTTTTTATAAAAAGAAATAGAAATCATTTTGGAGAAAATTTTATTTTTGAAGAATAAAATTACCTTACTAAAAAATAAAGTGTTTATTTTCAAAGATTTAATTGATACATTATAAATGAGTAGGTAAATTTAATAATATTGATAATACTATTTATTTCCACATAATTAATGTCTATTTTATTATAGAAACATTGAAATATTAATATTTCATTGTTTTTAAGCTAAAAATTATGTATCTTTTACACTATCAAACATAGTCTATCCTTTTAAAATCACGATATGTTATATTCTCCGCCATTTAAAAAATTTACCATTTGAATTAGAACTCAGACTCAATAACCAAGGGTTGAATTTTCAAAATACATTTGTGAAAATCTCACATCATAAAAATATTAAACAAAACTATAACTTAATAAGAGATAAAATAGAAGTATTTATGTCATCTAGGATAACACATAATATGTTTCCATGTAATAAAATATAAGTGTGAAGTGAAATTAGGGATATATAAGAGAAAAATAACACCCATGTACTGATAGGGAGTAATAGAGAATATGGTCGTAATAAATTTAACCACCACGAAAAACTAAACCCAAGATAGAATAATTGGCCACTAATTTATCGATAAGAAAAGTAAAAATAGAACTATTTTTCCAAAATCCTTTTCCTCATGATTTTGAATTATTTGTATACCTATAGAGTTATCATAAAGAAATATAGTTACACGGCTTGTATAATTTCATCCTTCAATAAATTTCCACCACAAACACATATTTTCCTCTAACTGATGAGTGTTAGAGATGAATTTTTCATGCTTGAAGCACTTGAATAATATTTTAAGGAATCAAATAATACATAAAAATATATTCTTTGTTTATTTATGCATTAAAAAAGCATAAATATTTTTTTAAAGGTAATATAATTCCAGAAAAAATAATCATACTAAAAAAGACTACATTAACCTCCAAATTTCATCAATAATACCCAAAGTTAAATATAGATCACTCAAAAAATATATATCATTAAAATTTCTCAAAAAAATTAGACTAATATTGAAACCTAAAAATATTAATGATTTGATAACATAATATTTCATGATAAAGGTAACATTTATATCCAAATAACAGTAATTACTCTTGAAATCTCATACCAAAAATTTCTATACCCTAAACATTTATCCAATAAGATATACTGTCCATCTCAATAAATAACATGAATAAATAAAAATTACACTATAAAATCACATGTTCTTATAAAATATAATTCATCCTTTATTTATCAAATAAAACCCCATAGTATTTTTTTATCATAATCCTGTATTTCTCTCTAAAATTATAATAAACTTTTTTCAAAATATAATTAATCATATAATTACCCAAACAATTTATAATCTCAATTTTATCTATATAATAAAACATATGGTCCCAAAATTAACTTATTCTTTATGTGTTACGTTTTTTGTATATATAAAAACATTTTCATAATAACCTGGAGATCACTCTGTATTATGGTAAGTGATGCAATATTATCGCTCATCGGTTGTGGGTTTAAAGCTTACAGCCTTAAAAGACGATATGAGTTATCACCCCACCTATGGTTTGTCCTTTTTTTAAAACTATAATCTTTATAACATTCCTCAAAATATGAGAAACATACTAAAAATAACCATAATATATTCATCATTAAAGAAAATTTATTAATTATAAACATTAACTTATACCTTTCATTTTTCATTACAAAATCTAATAACCCAAAATTACCTCAAAATCAAAGATATTATAAACCTTAATGGATATAAATACCATTTAAACTTATATCCAAAATAATTAAGGGAATTAATTCTTAAATAACATTTTGAAAAAAACCTATACTAAGCGTTAGGGTTAAATTTCCATAATATTATCTCTGAATAATCTTAATAATCTAATTCATCCACCACATAAAACCTATGACTATTTTTCTAAGAATATGAACATTATATATACCATAAAATTTTAAACCCATATTGCTATTCATAACTATTCATATTAACAATGCTGAAAATTTCCTAATATCTAATTTTATCTATTCCCTCCTCTAATACCAACTATAAGGGCTCGGCCTTAAACATTACATATTCTAGTGTATTTCAACAATAATTTACATTCTTTTATTCCCTAGTATCATTTTGGATTATATTTTTTATAGAAATAATTCATACCTCATACATAAAAAATCATAAATTAAAAAGTAGACACTTTAACTCAAAAATATATTTCACCCCCAACAAAACTTTTTAAAATATAACATGGTTTATTTTCATGATAAATATTCATAGTTTTCAATATGGTTTCTTCCCTTTTTTTGTACACCCTTTAAACCTATGAAAACCATTTTAAAAAGTTTAATGAGTACAAAATTATCAATAAGGTATATAATAATAATAAATTTGTTAGTCTCGTGAAAACATAAAAACAAATTAAAAAATATTGTTAAAAATACCCTTTTACACTAAAAGGGTAGGATAATTTTTAAAAAAATGATATTTTTATTACCTTTTGAAATTATTGGTTTCCATGAAAACAAATAAGACATAATCAAAAATTCATGTAGTTAAATTTTGAAATTAATTTTCTATATCACTCTTACAAATATAATTACAAATATGGTCAACTTCCATCTCTAGAGTACCCAATTCATTGGATGTTATAAAGTAACCACCCTTCATTGCTTCATCACGGAACGACCCATAATTTTTTAATAATATAACCTAATATAATTGGGTTGTCAAATTACCAAATATAATTAATTTATAATTAATCCAAATTTCATCATAAACAATTTCCAAGAACCATGGAATAATTATAATACAATACTTCTTGCATAATAAAAATATTTCTTCAAGAAAATAACATATTTAATAAAATTACTACGTAAAAATAAGGAAAAAATTTCATTGAAAATAACTATGTAAACTTATTAAATATGATTCAAATGATCATGAATGTGGGAAAAAATCATGATGTATAATTTAGAAAAACATTCCTTCCACATTTTTGTTGGAAAATTCACAAACTCATTTGAAAAATGTAAAAAAAAATCACTTCAAATCATTTAATGAAAAGTAAAACATGGGAAAAATGAATTAAAATAGTCATAGAATAATGATGAAAACCTTTTTAAGTTTTTTTTATAGGAAAATAAATTTAAAATGGAAGAAAAAATATTTTAAAGGTAAACTTTAAAAGGATTATTTTTAAAAGAAGGTTCCTTACATTGGGAATGAGTTATCATGTACATTCATTATCTTCTAGAATAATTAATTTATAAAAATTTAATAAAATTTTTAAAGATTATTGTTCCTTTTATATCCCTTATTATAATTTTATATATAATTTTATATTCATTTAAGTCCACACCGATCGTTTAGAAAATTTTCAATTCATATGTCCTGAATGACTTTGGTAGGTTCAATATGGTCAAAGGGATAAGCATTCAATAGTCTCTATAATAATATACATTATATAATTATAAATTTTATAAATAAATTATACATTTTAACCACACCAGTAAATATGGTTATGGTAAATGAACTATGTTAAAATCATGCATATGGTAGGTCGTATGTAAGCATTAGTAACATTTCCAATTTTTAATGATCATTATGGAAATAATGTGTGTATTATTTTATAATTAAATACTGAAAATAATATCATATATATCATATTAATTCATTAAATATACTCATATATATCATCAATGTGATTTTGGGATGAAATAATATTCACATCTCTTTGTGGTGGTGGATGTCCACAAGTTTTCCTGAATTATGTTATCATTTTTCTGTACATAGAAAGGTAAGAAAATAAATGATATATTATATTTTAAGAATTATAATTATTTCATTAACATGATATATATATATATATATATATTAAATCTTTAATTATAACCTATATTTATAGACGATGATGGAAAATGAATTACCTTGGTTTGTGAGGTGGTGGTCCTCCATACACATGAATGATGATCTCATTATCCATTCGATGGAAAATGAGATGGATATAGGTCATAAATATAACATAATATCATATAATTATATTTATTATAATTTATTTAGTATTTTTTTTGATTTAAAAAAGTTTGGGGATGTGGAAGAAGATACAAAACTAAAACATGAAAATAAAAACTTATACCCCTTATTTGGAAACCCATTTTTACATTACACCTTTAAACCTGTAAGATTGGAATTGTTCCTAACAAATGACCTATTAAATGTGGGGAGGTATTATATTAACATATTGGGGTATGTATTGTTAGATCTAAATAGTTTATTGTGTATAATGAATTGAGAAAAAAAGCTTACAATTATAAGAGAGGGGTGTGGCACTCTTGGAATATCTCAAAATATTAAATTAATATAAATTAATTTTCAATTAAAAATATTTCAAAAATTAATTATTTAGAATATAAAATTTATATGGGTATAAATCCTCTCATTAAATTATATTTTTTAAAAATTTGGTCACATTTTACTATTATCATTTGGTTTTAACCCCTCACTAACCCTTTTAAAACATACAATGACAATAAGCCTTTTTACCTTTTGAGGGTTAATATGAAAACCATAAATAGAAAAAAGACATATATATGGAACATGGTAGATTATATCATAAATATACTAATCACTTTTCCAAATCTATGATTTCAAATAATTTTATATCATTTAATAAAATATTAATTATTTAAAAACATCAAAAAAAATATAACTATTCATTACTTTGAAATTTATAATATAATGATAACACATAAATTGAGAAATAAGTTTTTTATTATATCACTAAAATTTTATGGCAATATAGAAATTCTTTTGATCATATAATATTTTTAAAATAAAATTACTTCAATTATTTTTTATATAATTTACTAAATATTTCCATTAATTGAATAATTAATACTTTGGCATTATGTTATCATTTAGGGTAATTATTTATTGAAAAAAAAATAAAAAAATCACAATAAATTTAAATATTTTATATCTCAATATAATATGTATAGTTTAACATATCCCCATTTTAATACAATATTAAAAATATTACAATTATTAAACATAAGAGGGTTACATGTTTGACATTTATTTTTAAAAAATAATATAAAGGTCATAATCTCATCCAATTGGCCCACATGGAAATAAAATTAGACACTTGGATTGTGGTTATATAAAAAACAATATTTTCCACTATTCACTAAAAAATCTATATTTTCCAGAAAATCAAAAATATTCACCCTAAGATAATTTTTATATAATTATTTAAAAAATATTCTTAATTTTTAACAATTAATTTTCTAAAATCTCTTGAAATGAATTATAAAATTTATTTATAAAAATAAATAAAAAACATTTCTTAAGAGAGCATATTTTGTATAATAAAATTACTTTACTAAAAATTTTACTATTAGTTAATTAGTAAATTATAAATGAGTATGACTATTTCATAATGTTTTTTAATACTATTCATTCTAGTTAATTTAACTAATATTTTATAATGTTCATATTTAAATAATAATATTTTGTTGTTCATTTAATCTCAGTGTTGTGTATCTTGTATGTTATGGAACATAGTCATCTATTTTAAAATCATGGAATATAACGAAGGAGAAGGAAAATAGTTTTCCTATTAATATAATAAATATTTATTAAATTGATGATACATTATTAATAACATTATTATCGATAAAATAGTTTCTGAGATGTTAGAAGAAGAAATATAATTTAAAAAGATCAGTTGATATTAATATATCTTCTTCGATATATATTCTTTTGATTCCACATTAATCATTAATATATTAGACATATGAGATTACTAGGGGATCCATGGTGAATTGAATGAATGTAGAAATGATTCAGGGTATTTATTTTCTAAGCTATAGTGCTCAAAATTTGTGAATAAGGGAGGGTAGGAGGTGTCAATTTATATGTGAGGGATAGCACACATGGAACTAAATAAAACATTGGATATTATATGTTCACATCCATCTTATTATCACATGAATCATAAAATTATTTTATTTCATGATATTATAGAGTCTAAAAAAATTTAACTAATAAGTATTAGGTATGTTAGTGTGCATTTTTACCATTATATCTTCATTTGACCCCCCCCCCCCATAAACTAGTTTTATATTTCACCATCGTTAAAAAATAATATTTTTTTACTTGTCATTATGACCAAAATTTAAGGTGGAATAGTTAAAAAATATTTTTTATTTTAATTCCAAACCGTTTACCCATTTTATAAAATTAAATATGCTAAATTTATTAATGAAATATTAAAAAAAATCTATGAAATGCTTTGAAAACTGGTTTTTAGATAAATTCATTTTTAGGATAAATTTGTATTTACATTCATTGAATACATAGTAAAATAATAAAAAAATGTAAAAAAAATTATTAAATATATAATTTTTTCATTATAACCAAATATAAAAAATTATTAATTTAATTTATTATGTTGAAAACAAATTACACACATAAATTTTATTTTTATCAAAAATTACTTTTTCAACATTAAATAATTTTATCTAATTCATTACATTTATAAAATTAATTCCTGAATTATTATTATTTAATTTATATAAATTATCAATATATTCTATTTGAATAATCATTCAATAGTGATCAATATACTTTTTTAGATGGAAATACCAGACATGTTGAAATATACATTTCATTGAAAGAATAGGTCTTTTAATTATTAAATGATTTTTTAGAATTTAGTAATTATGAACACATTTTTATTATCTGAAGGAATTTTAAATATATTTAATTTTTCAGTTAATTATATTCATACCCGATCATCTAATGGCTATGTTATAAAGGTGTATTGTATAATGATTTATTTAAACACGAGGTTTCATGTAAAGAAATCTATCAAATACTTTAAGATAATTTGGAATTAAATGCCTATAAAATATTATATTTTTATAAGGATACAAAAATTTATAAATAATTTAATTTTAATTATAATGTTGTTGTAATGGATACATTTTTAAGAATTATGTTATGGGATTTTACTTTGTCTAACTGAAATATTTGTTAGATTTTAATATATAATTGTGGTGTATGTAACCCTTAGGATTAACTTGTGATTTAGTGTAAAATTATTCAAGTACAATTTCACTAGTTATATAAGATGAATGAAAATCATAACCGTTATATTTAATCAATTTTTTAATGATGAGGTATTATGGTTACTAGGAATAAAGTGGTTATCCTATCTTGGGAATATATGAGATTGAAAATTTGTTTGGTGACTATATTATTAATATTTTTTTTGAAGAAGATCAATAAAATTTAAAATGTACATTTTTATGTTAAATGGAATATTATTTTTTTTGAAGGAATTCTATTTTAGGAATAAACATTTATCTAACTTAAAGTATTATATATGTTTTTTATGGTTCCATAGTGATTTATTATATTTTTGAAAATTATTAGTATAGTTTGGGGACTATATGATTAGGGTATATAAATTTTTATTTAAATTTTTATGTGATTAATGTTATTTTATGATAAATGTTTACATTATATTGGAATAATATTTGATCAAATATTTTTTGGGGGGGTTTTAATTTGTTTACTCATAATTAGGATGATTTTTAAGGATAATTTTTATTGAAATGATTTAAGTTAATTTTTTGGTGTTATTTTTTTGGTTCTGGAGATTGATGTATAAAATTTTATTCATATTTGATATTATATTAGCATGTGATAACATTTTGGTTTTGTATAAAGAGATGAAAAAAGTGGAATAAATATTCACCCTTTTGTATATCTTTTTATCTATTATAAAATTATTTTATATCTTTGGACATGAAAATTTCATTATGGTTATATATCTTATAACATGAAGATAAGGTGAAAAAATGATCAAAAAAACCAAAGAAAGAAATTTATGGATGAAATAAAGTAAGTATATTCCCTAACATTAACTATCTCAACTATAATATAATTAAATAATATCATGAAAGAGTAAGATACATATATCAAGAACTATGTGGAACATATTTATCATATATAGAAGTCAATTATACGAAACGCATACACAATTATGAGTCTAACGATATTAAATGTATGGTTTCACAATTATTTAGTAAATGATATGTTTCCAAATATAAATTTATTAATTAAATTAATTTTCAAATGTACATATAATTCAAATGGATTAAAATTTATTCCCTTAAACTAATATATATTTATCATACACTCCATGGAATTAATAAAAACTTGTTTTAATGTCCTTTTATAGGACATGACATTAAATTGAGAAGAAAAATTTTCTTTAACTATATAGAATATAACAAGAAATGATTTTAATATTTATATTATATTAAATAATTATATGTTTTTCTTTGTGTACCATAATAGTTAATGATATTCAATATACAATTGAAATATTTTTATTTAATTATGACTATTATAATATACCTTTTGGTTTTGTTGGTATGAGTAGGAGTAATGGAATTATGAACTATAATTTGAATTTTTTTTCATTTTTCGAATTTATTTTTTAGTTTTTTAGAAATAAGTAATTAATTTATAATGATGAGAATTAAATCACAAATCATATAGAGCAATTTATGTTTTGAAAGATTAATTTTTCTATTAAATCGGGTTTTCCTTATATAATGCATTTCTTATATGAGTGAAATATTATGAATATTAGAAATTTAATTTTATGAAATTATATAAATTTTTGGACTCAACATGTTTAAATTATCTTATGGTGATGTTTTGGTAATGTTCATAAATCGTAGAATTTTTTGTGAATAGTGAAAAATATCAATTTTACAAAAATTGTAACATTTAGGTACTTATAATTATATAATAATGTATTGAACGTTTTTGAAACTTTTTTTAAAGATAAATACTATATTTAAGATGTAATATGTTGATTTTTATAATATGTTTAATATAAAAATCTATGTTTGATATTATCGTGAAGTAAGTAATGTGATTATTTAAAGAAAATTTGTTTTTAGTAATTCTCTTTTAATCAATTTCCAACAATAATACTTTTAGTTTTGATTTGGAAAAAAGAAAAATTAATAAATAAATTACTCAACCTAGAAAAATCTATTCCATGTGAATAAAAATGAAGAATTATTTTGGGAAAAAATTATCATTAAAATTAGAATTTTTCTTCAAATAGGTATTGTTTGTATTTTGAAAACATATGTTAAATAATGTTTTACCACTATAGGATATTTAATATTGAAAAATAAATTACAAATTTGGTATAATCACAATTTAATTTGGTAATTAGTTTCACTTCACTTTTAGTCTAAATGAATAAAATATGGGAGAAAATATGACACCTCGGTAAATACTAAAATGTGTCAAATTCGGATAAATCTATGGGATAAGGTCTCAAAATCTCTAAAAAAATCATATAGTTATTTGGATTTTTTTATTTGGGCTATAATAATCCTATATTATTATATATATAAAATTTTTTTCTATTTCACATTGATAATGATCTTTATAATATTTTAATTAAAGGATAACTACAAAATGTCACTCTATTTTTTTAATATCTCTAAGATATTTTCATATCGATAAAAAGAAGTTAATATGGTATCTATATTTTTCAAATAAAAATTCATTTTTTATGATATAATTTTTTAACTATTTACTAATTTTATAATTACTTTTAATGCTTATGGATTGTTGATGCAACACTTGTGAAAACAGGTGAAAAATAAAAGTAAATAATTTTAACATATTAAAATTAATATTTTTATTTTAAAGTATTTCATCATTTATATTGATCAAAATTAGAGTGATTTATTTTATAAAATGTTTAAATTCTTACTCCATAGTGAACATGATGTTTTGAAAGTAAAATTAATTGAATAATCAGAAAAATGAATTTAAAGATATTTTATATTAATAATATTTAATTAATTTATATAAAATTCATAATACTATTATATTTTCTAAATTAAAGTAAAATGGTTAATAATATAAAATATATTCCCTTATTATCCCCTTTCCATTATATAAGTTCATCACTAATCCTTAAATATTGTTTATCTTGTTACCATATTGTGGGTTAAAACGATTAGAACTTGGACTAACCTGAGAGATAAGGTTTAGAATGACAAAAAAAAGTTCCATAAATCTTATTATATGATTTAACATTTACCCCAAAGTTCATAACTCATTTTATTTTTATTTTTTTATCCACTTTACTTAATTAATACATATATTACATAATAATGTTTCAAGTATTTCCCGGATCCCCCCCCCCACACACACACACTTATAAAAAAATTCTCTCTTATTCACACTTAAACACATAAAATTATCATCTTATATCAAATTATTTATGCCCAAATAAAATCCAGTATATCCTATCCATGATCTAGATGTCCTGGTATCATCAAAATACCATATAAATAAGTCTTAATGGTTAATCTAAAGGAACATGGCTAAGGAAGAGGTAATTATATTTACTAGTATATTGTGATTTTATTTATTACTTATATTTCTAAATATATTCTAAAACTAAAATTTCATGGTGATAGTAGTATCATAAATACATTTAAATGTTTTTATTTCTATTGTAAAAAAAATACTCTCTCTCATTTTTATCTACTAAAAAATTAAATCATCACTCATGCATGCGTACGGACTACCATCTCTATGAAGAAATGAATTTTATTTTTCATTATCATATCCCATGGATAGTTATTTAGATTTATATATTATTTATATATAAATATGTTATCTTTTAAAAAATTATTATTTGAAAGTAAAATATTTTATACCATCCCACCTTCTCATCCATTGAAAAATGATAACATCTTTCGTGTGTATATGTGGACTATAACCTCTATGATATGATGTGACTTATTTTTCATTTCAATATAACAGGGATAGCAATAAGGGTACATTAAATGAATATATATGGTATATATATTATATAATTATGATCATGAAGAGTAAATATATTTTTTTACATTTCTTTTATTCAATCAAATGAAAAGTAAGGAAATCACTTGTGTGTAAATGCGGCCTTATACCTACCTAAGGTGATATAATTAGCTTTTTCCCAACTCCTTATATGAATATATATTAAATTATACATAATTAATTGATATGATAATTGTTATATGATTATAAATTTTTATATTATGAAACCATGAACAATTTGCAAAGAATATTATCATTGAACTGGAACATGCATGAGAAATAGACATGTTCTCACATGAAGAATGATGTTAGTGAAGAATTATTAATTAAGGGTAACAAAAATTTATATGGTAATTATATATTTTACTATAACTATAAATATGGTTCTCGTATAGATTCTTTATAAATTAAAATTTAGTATACCAGATGTTAATATCATGTATGATACAAGTTAGGACTTGAGGTTGATGTTATTCATCTCAAAATTATTTCATTGAGACATGATTCATGTCATGAACTAATATTTTATATAGTGTATATACTACCTTTTGATATGTGATATCAATAATATCTTAATATTCAAGTTATTAAATGTTAAAATTCATGTTATTGTGTTCATGCTACATATGATTCAAAATAATCCAAAGAAGTGAGTGTCTTTATTGAAATAAAATTTTTAATGAGGATTTATTATTCTTAAATATACTTTTGGGGATTTATATTCTATATATTACTTAAAATCATTAAATTTTATTATCCTCTAGTTATTTTATGGGTTTTAATATTTTTAATACATTTTCCTCTTTTTGGAACAAGAAAATATTTATAAAATGTTTTTAACAGATGATGCACTTATTTTTTCTTTCTTGGCCAGTAGTCATTCACTTCCATGTACATGTTATTAAAATATATTTAAATAATATAATTTTATATGATCCAATAAATTTTTAGTGATATTAAACAATATTGTACTTTCTTTTTAAATATTTGTAAAGGAATTTTTATAATGTTTTTAAAATATGATTTTTATGACAATTATACAATAAGACTGAACAAAATTATAGTTTCAACATTTACCAAATGAATGGTTTTTCCACCGTCGTGAATGTTATATTATTTTAAGAATCCATTAAAAGTTTCATTTTATTTTCAAAATGAATTTTTTTCTTATTATTATGGAATTTTTGAGTTATTCATGATACAAAAGGAAAAGGATAATATTCACTATTTTTAAGAAATTTTTGAATGGTTTAATAAAAGTTATTTTCATATATTCTAATATACATTAAACATTTTTATTATTCATTGGGGATTTGATAATATTTTCATGAACCATCCTGGATAACATAGTACACTAATACACAAGATGATCCTAACATGACCCGAAGGGAATTACCAATTCCCATGATTTGGATACTATCACCTAACATCATACAATATAAAACTAGGTATTGTTATTCCACTTGAAAATAAGATGAAATCGTTGCATTTTTGTATGCTCAAAAGAAAACTCCACAGGTAAAATAGTACCAAAAGTCAAATAGGTATACAAACCCAATATACAACCACAATGTATCGGTAAACTAAAAGTTAAAAAAACCATGACCCAACAAACACACTCTCCAAGACTGAAAATCAATAACCACCACCTATAAATTGTGAATTTCCCTTGATTGAATCTACAAGAAGGAAATCTAAAAACACCTAAAGGCATAGGTTGGGTGTGAGTTAAAAGCCTTGTAGGGTCTCGCCAAGGATTCCATAATAAGATAATGCATTAACTAACCAGGCAAATATTTCAATCATATCTCATCATGATTGGAATAAAACAACATATATTTATCCCTAACAGGTTAGCACCATGAATCCAAGATATTGAAAAATAATAAAACTATGGAAAACCACCAACAATAACCACTTATAAAGGAATCAGGGCCTCCAACGCACAATGATTCACCAGAATATCTCTTCCAGATAAATGGAAATGGTCTCTCTAGAATTTAGAAGAAGTTTATTTCATTATATGATTTGATTAAAGTGAATAATAGGGATTAATGGGATGATTTCGAAAATATTCACAAGATAGGAATATTTTTTAACACTGTGTGGTTTAGGTGAAAGGTTTAGAAAACTATGTTCAAACCATGTATGATCCACTATTTCCCAAAACCCTAAGAATAGTTGTATTTCATGGTTATAAAAACCATAAAGTAACAATTATATACCCCTTTATTCCATTTTTCAAGGTTTCTCCTAGGTGACCGCACGGTTTGGCCAAACAGTGCACCTAACCATGAACCTACCCAGTGCTTACTATTTTAGTTAAATAGTTTTTTGTGACGTGTTTCATGGTTTCTACTAATCATTCTCAAACATGAAACCTCAAAAAAAATCCCCATCATCTTTCCATAACAAATCCAAACCTCCCAACACATAACCCAATTACATTATATACATAAAATACATACAAAAATGTTTAATTACCTGAAACATGGTGTGTTATAAGAAATTTATATTTTGTTTTTGAATTTTTGGGGAGATGTTGAATTCAATTTATATAACCGTAAAATATTTTTATAATAGGAAATAAAACCATTTGATTAGAATGACTTGGGTTTTTTTAGGTAAAGAGTTTTTTCAAATTCTCTAAAACTATAATCCTAAATATTATTGGTAATATAAGATACTCATTGTTGGATATTTACATTCCAACTATGAATTGTTGTATTTGGGTCACATTAATTTTATTTAATAATTTCTTATGTATAATAGGGTTTTATCATAATATTCGTGTGTATGGGTCTCAATCTATCTTAGATATCACAATTACAAAACCTGAAGCAAACAATCAAAATATCTAACATTTGATGTTGAAAATAAACAATAATTAACATATATATATATTCAATGAATGAATATAATTTACTAATATAAAATGAATTATATATATATAAGTTTGTAAAATAATTTATTATAATTTTTATGTTTATTATAGAGGATTTCAAATAAATTTTATGAAATTTAACACTAAACGTAAGGGTTTATTTAACAAAATCACATTGAAATTGATATTTTTTATACTTATACATTAATTGGAAGAAATTTTAACTTCATTGTAATATCATGACCCTCTTTATTGACTTGGGATGATTTGGTGACATCAATTAACCTTAGGTTACATTCCAAAGACACTAAATCTTGGTAATAAATGCTAAGGGTTTTATAAGAATTGGAGGATGATTTTTTCTTTTGAATTAAAAAACATAAAAAAAATTATAATAACCAAGAAACTACTAAATAATGCATGAGAAAAATGTAATATAATTCAATGTAATAACAAGGAGAATTAATACTTATATATAATAATGAACCATATCATAGTTCCATGTAGAAACTAAAACAAAAAAACCTAAAAAAAATAAGGCATTTAACAAAAGTTCCCAAATAACTTCAATTATCTAACTCCACAATTCATATCCTAGTTATCCCAATATATTATTAAATAAATATTATACCTTTCCATTACCTATGTCTCGATATAAAATTTCTATAAATTCACCAAAGTACCCAAGTAGGGGTGAGTATAAAACTCAGCAGGTGTTCCCCAAATAATTTTCTTACTCAAGCCACTAGGATTGAAGATTTTAAAAAAATTATAAAAAAATTAATAATTTTAATTAAAGAAACATAATTTTCTTAACTAACCAATTTTCAAGGAAGGAAACTGAAAAAAAAAATCATTGAAATCATTTCTCACATTCCATTTGGTATAACCCATTCCATTCCAAACATCTACACATCTACATATTCATGCTCAGGTGAATGTTCCATACGCATAAGAGTCATGACATCTATCTAACAAGTCATCATAAGGTAACTATATTACAAGTTCCTCAATGGATCATTCCCCTTCTATAGGGTCATGTGAATGAAAATGAACACATGAAAACTGTTTATAAAAAATTATATGCCTAACCAACCATTTCAATCCATTTAAATAATAAATTTTTTTTATTTAAAAAAATTATATCAAAAATGTTTCCTTGAAACAATAAAGTAATATTTTAAAATCATAATATTAAAATCATGAAACAAATAACTTTGTATAATAACCAATTTTCAATGATTTCAAAGACCATTACTATAGGGGGGTTCCAACAAAAACTGAAAAAACATTTCACAATTCAATTCATTAAATTTAATAAATTTTAAATAAATCCTTTATGTTCTAATAAGATGAGTCTAGAGTGAATCCACTTACCTCACAAACTTTTTTGAAAATGAAAAACCATGAAAATTTATCAACATAACTTGATTGAAACTCCAAAAACTGACTTTAAATCATGTTCCCTATAAACCAAACAATCATATATCAACATGATTTGCATAAACCAACATAGATATATCCCTATCGGATTAGATATATGGATCTAAGATAGAGAAGAAGAATAGTCTAAGGAAAAATCCACCAATAATAAGCTCTTACCAAGGAAACCATCATCCAACATGCTATGAATCGCCAACGGATTCCTCTCAAATAAAGGGGAAGGTTTACATAGCCTTTGGGGGGAGAGTAATTTGAGTTAAGGTCATATTAGGGGAAAAATATGGTTAGAGGAAAATATGAATTAGTTCCATAATTTTAGCATCTTTTTTTAATGGTGTATGGTCTAGGAAAACAGTTAAGAAAACCTTGTGAAAATCATGCTCCATCCATAGCCTTCAAACACCCTTTGAATGGTTGGCTCACATAGTGTACAAAATAATACACCAACCATGCTTAAATCCTCTATTCCACTTTTCATATTTTCACCTAGATGTCTGCATGGTTTGGCCAAACCTTGTGCCATCTATGTGCCTACCCAGTACCTATGTTCTCCCTTGCACAATTTTTTAGAGGTGTTGTATAGTTTTTGATAACCATTCTCCAACCATACACCTCTAGAAAAGCTAAAAAACATTCCAAAACCCCTATAAACATCAAAAAAAGATAATCCAATTACTTTATATATTTAAAATTAAAAAAATAGTTTATTAATTACCAAAAATTGGTGGTGCTAAATTCTTCCCACCATTGGTATTTTCATCCCCATAAAGTTGAATGCCACCAATGGACTGAAATAGTTAGTTCCATTGAAAAATAATTTCAGTTTCCCATACAGGTGTTTCTTATATAATATGTTCATGATGAAATAAATCATGCACAATACAAATGATTTTCCAACAAAATACTTTCTCTTTCATATCCATAATCTACACTGGAAAATGAATCAATGAATCATCCAGCTCATGGTCAATGTGATACCATCGAATCATATAGTTAGGATTAGGCTAAAACATTTTCATCTAAGATAAATTAAACACATTATCATTAAACTAAACCTTGGTGGAAATTTTAACTGATATTCCACCTCACATACATGTTCAACTATCTCAGATGGTATTATGTATCATGAAGATAACAAGCCATGCATCCTAAAACGATGATTCCCAAGAAATAGATAAATTATCACGAACACATGATCACCCACCTCGACTGAAAATGACCATCGACGATGATCTTCATATGATTTATAATTAATCTTAGCTATCTCTATCTTTTTTGGATCAATTTAATCTTGTCTACTTTCTCTTCCACAAGGCATGGTCTAACAAGTGAAGCCTCACCTGTTTCCACCCAAAAATGTGTATAATGATAAGGATGACCATAAAATTCTTCAAATGGATCTGTATGTATTGATTCCTGAAAGATATTTTTATACAATAACTCCATTAACTATATATTCTCCTCTCATGATCCATCTAAATTCATTACCCAAGTCTGATGCATGTCTTTTAATGTTTGTATCATCCTTTCTAATTATACATCCGTCAATGGATGATGTTTCCTGATCATAAGTTATTGATACCCAATATCTTTCATTAAGGATTTCCAAGAAAATGATATTTAAACCTTAGATATCAGTTAGATACTATTGAAACTGGTACACCATGACTCTTTACAAATTCTTAAATATAGATTTTAAAAAAGTCCTCCACTATATGAGATTCAAAAATAGGGAAGCAATGTTCTAACTTGGTCATCTGATCCATTATAACCAATATGGAATTGTGTTTATGAACATTCCGTGGGAGTCTTGCCACAAAATAAATATTAATTTCGTCCCATTTCAAAATAGGAGTAGGTAATGATTGAAACATACCCACAGGTTACTAGTGCTCTACCATAACCTATTTACAGGTGATGCATCTCCAAAAGAACTCTCCCACATTCCTTTTCAATCTAAGCCAAAAAAAATTGAGATTTCAGTGCCTTATACGTTTTTTTATTCCATTATGAATATAACATCTCAAATGGCAGTAAGTTTGAAGATTTTTTCCCTAACAGGCCAATGGTATAACCATTCGATCTCAAAACTACAAAAATGAACTCCCATATAGCTTCCATCCCTCAATGGTATCCCTATCATTGAGTTTATGCCTCATCACAACACATTATGAATTGAATGTATCCACCACTTTAACCACGACCAAATCAAGAACAAAAGTATCTAGAAAGAAAATTGCAATAGTACCTAGGTAATCACAATCCATGTGCATGTCATCTATCACTAACATCAACTTCCAATGATAAAAATCCTCTTTCACCAAATGACTATATGAATTTCTCCATAATACATATGCCACAGAATTTCCATTACCCAGTGTATATATTAAGTCAAAGTTAAACACTTGAAGATACTTCATCCATCTTAATTTCCTCATATTCAAATCTCTTTGGGAGAAAATGCATTTCAATCTCTTATAATCTGTATACACGATAACATTCTCTCCAAATAGGAAATTATTGTAAGTGTTAAAATAATGTACTATAGAAACTACATCCATATAGTGTATTTGGTTATTCCTATCACATAACTATAACTTCCATGATCCATAAGAAACAACATGATCTACCTGTATTAGAAAAAATCCCAAAATAGATCCTAAAGAATCAAAATACACAACATAACACTATCATGTTTCATGAAATATCAAGATCAATATTGATGTATAGTGAAATTTAAGCTCTTGAAAATTCTTCTGACATTCATCATTCCATTAAAATAGAACACTCTTCCTTGTCAAAGTTATAACTGGTGAATCTAGTCATGAAAAATCATGAACAAAACATCGGTTATAACCAGATAGACCATTGAAATTGTGTATGTCAAATACATTCATTAACAGTTGACCTGATATTTTGGCCACTAACTTTTATAGATCCATATAAATTCATCTTTCATAAAAACATAACCATGGAAACATACCTATTGCATCCAAAAATCACACATTTATTGTTTGGTGTACAAACAATGATCCCAGAAATTTACCAACACATCACTAAGTGTTTCTCATGATCAACCCTTGTCATTGAATAACCAATATATCAACCACAAAATTCACCACAAAATAATAAAGATACCATTGAAATATATAATTTATCAATGCCATAAACACTACTGGTGCATTAATATAGATAATAGGAAAACCACATAATCGTAATGTCTATATCTACTCCTAAAAGATATATTTGGAATATCCTCCTTTATAACCCATAGTTGGCGATATCCATATCACAAGTAAATTTTTGGGAACCATTAGGATCCCATTAATTGACCAAACAGACCGTCAATGTGTGGAATTTCTAATAGATTCTTTATCATTTCATGGTTAATATTATGATAATCTACAAATAGACAATGAGTTTCATTCACCTTTTTCACAAACAAGATCGTTCCTAGCCATGGAAACATGCTAGTATGAATAAAACTTTTTCAATCTAGATAATCTAACTGCATTTTATATTCCCTTAATTTTTTTGGTCCCATCTGATAAGATAAAAATGAGATAGGACTTGTCCCTAGTAAGAGATCAATCATAAACTGCAATTATCTTATTGGAAAAAACCATAATAAATTACTAGGAGAACATACAAAAATTAATCCATAGTTTTTGGAAAACCACTATTCTTGATCTCCTCCACTGACTAAAAGGAAAAAATATACCAACTAGTACGAGATTGTTCCTTCTGTTGGTGCTAACAATCCTGATACACCTATCATTGTATTCTGATCTCCTCTATTGAGGTGCTCAATGCCATACATAGTCACAAAATTAATCATTTGGGTATAACATTTGGTGTGAGATTTAAACATAGTCAACCAATCTATACATAGTATTATGTCATATACATCCATCTCAAAAAAAGATAAATCCCATATCAATTCATCCCCAACAATTGTTATAGAAAAGTATTTTCAGATAAAGACTTTCCATTCTCTTTTACCAAGATGATTTTGATGTTTCAAAGTAGAACACATCATATCAACATGTAAACCCTAAAGATCAAAAACATGAGAAATAATTAATGAATGATATGAAATCATATCAATAAAATCTTACATAATAGTAGAATTTGATATAGTTGTACCTCTCACCAATAAAGTTCCAAATTAATCGTCCCTGATCGTTTTCCTAGCTCCATATAATTTATTACTCACTCTGGTATTTATTACCTTGTTGAGATTGAACTAGTTTTGGAGTCATTCTATTCCTAGAATGACCATGGATAGCTCGGTTCTACTGAAGGGAATTATTCATATTCCTTCATCCCGTCAATGAATATGACATCTATGAAACATGAGATGTGTCCCAAACACCCAACCCTAGAGAACTATATTAAAAACGATGAATATTTCTTATCTGGTTGCAATTGTGTCATGATCTAGGTGGTTTTATACACTCCCACTTCATGTGATTAAAAGATCCTCATTCAAAACATCATGTCCTATCCATGGGTTTAAGAGTAAGATTCACTGATCTAGACATTAGATTTTAAGTCATACCACTACATTGGAAATAATTGTCCCTCTTCAACTTATTCATTGCATTAGAGTTCCCATAATATATCATAGTTATCAACATACTTCCTCTATGTATATTTCATGAGATATTAATTTCTTCTTGTGTATGTCTACGAATCAAACCTATATAACCCATTATATAGATCATGGAAATATTTGACTGAATATTTGTCCTCAACCTCAATTCATGAATTTATGCCTTCAAGTGAGCACTAGTATAAATTCTAGTTTAAGGAGGATTAATGTCAAAAATTTAATATTGTACTCTGTTACTATAAGGTTATCTTGCTTCAGTATGAAACAATACTTTGTTCTAATAATTATTAACATGTTAGGATAGAATTTTTTGTTAAAAATTTATTCAAAATCTAGCCATGAAATACCTTGGTACAATTTAACTTCAACTAATAAATCCCACCACTAGCATGTTAGATCCTCCAATATATACATTATCAATTTGAATTTCATCTTAACTGGTGTGACTAGGAAAACAAAGCCTTGATTCATCATATTCTGCCACTCTTCTTATTTTTATGGTTCTAAATCCCCTTGAATGATAGGTGGATTGTTCTTTTAGAACTGAACAAAATGATCCACTTTCCTTGGGCTATCCCTTTTGTTCCCTCTATCTATAGCTTAAAAATAATGGAAAATTTATTGAACCAATAGTTGGTTCACCAGTGGCTTTGGTTCAACCACATTCTCAGCTACCTCTTCCGGTAGTGTTCTTCTATGACTAACCAATGCCATTTTCTAAAACAATCAAAAAAATAATTTAATCTCAATCTCTAAAAATTGAAGGATTATAAGTTTGAAATTTACCATATCTCACATATCACAACTAGGATTTCAAAATTTCAACATTTTTCTACTTTGAAACTATTTTAAAAACTCCACCATGCTCTTTGAAAATCAAACTATTTTTAACATTTTAGAAAAATAATATCTTTTTCACAAAATCAGAAATCATTACTCAAAAAGAAAAATGAATTCTTAGTGGGAAGTCATTTCTATCAATTCTTTTCATACTACTCTCATTGGATATACCCATGAAAATGAGGTTACAATTCCTAGAAGTGTCTCAAAACACTTTTGTGCACAGCTCCCTAGTAACTTGAGGTTCAGCATAAATAGGTTATTTTGGCCTTATTATTCATTATATTTCATATTTTTATGATAATACTCCTTGGGCCCATCCCAAATAAAAACTAAAACATATTTAAATTCATCCCTTGGACCAAATAAAGTGATAAAACTGTTCCCAAAAAGATAATTGGACCAAACAAGACCGATACCATTTGTAACATCTCATCCCTCCCATTTGACTTGGGAAGTGGTAGTGACATTGTTTGGCCTTATGTGACATCCCCATGAAATCAAATTCTAGAAATAAATCCAAATGTATTCATAATGGTTTAGGGATTAATTAGAATTTTAAATTAAAATAACATAACTAAGACTACTAGTAACCAAGAAACCAAAAAATTATGCATGATAACAGTGTAATATAACTCAAATTAATACCAAAGGAAAAAATTCTAAACTATAAACAAGAACCATATCAACGTACAATAAGGATACTAAATCTGACAACCCAAAGACAACCAAAACATCTAACAGAAACTCCCAAACAACCTCCAATATCTATCTCCACAAGCCATGTCCAAGGTATCCTGATACATCACTAAATAAATGAGATACTATGAAATTAAAAGTGTCTTGATATAAATTATTTTTAAATTGACCAAAGTACCCAAGAAGTGGGTGATTATAAAACTCATTAGGTTTTCCCTAAATGACAACCCTACTCATGCCACTAGGATAGAACAAGTTAAAAAATTTATATAAAACAATTTGTGTCAAATAATTTGAATAGTTTAATCAAATCCAAAAAAAATTCCAAACCAACCAATTTACAAGGAAAGAAACCAGAAAAAAAATATTTTAAACCATTTATCACATTCCATAAGGAATAACCTATTCCATTCCACACATCCACACTTTCATTACCATGTGATAGTTCCATAATCATGTGATGTCTCTTTTTCATCTATTATTTCATCATAAGGTAACCATATACTATGTTCCCCAATGGAACACACCCCTTCGATAGGGTTATGTTAGAGAAAATGAACACATTCCAACCATTTATGCCAAATACCATGCCAAAAAAACCATTTCAAGTCATTTTAATAAAAAATTTCTATTATTGAAATACATTATATATAACCATTTCTGTAGAAAAAAATGATGACATATTTTAAAATCATCATTTTAAACTCATGAAACAAATCACATTACACAACAAAAACTTTTCCAAAAAATCATAGACCATCATTAAAGAGGGCTTCCACCAAGATTTACATAAATATTTAATAATTCAATTCAATAAATTCAATAAATTTGGAATTAATCCTTTATGTTCTAATAATATAAGTCAAGATTGACTCCACCTACCTCAATAATAGAGGTGAAAATGAAGAACGACAAAAAAAAATTCAATAAAACCAAAGTGAAACTCCAAAACCCAGAATTAAGTATTTCTTCATATCAAATGAACAATAATAACACAACATTATTTCCATAAAACTACATATATATTTCCCAAGTGGATTTTATCTATGAATCTATGAGAGGTATGAGGAAAAAACTAAGGAAAAACCCACCATGAATGAGAAATTATCAAGGAATCCGGCCTCTAATTCACCAAGAATACTCTAAGGATTACTACCAAATAAAGGGTAAGGGTCTATACAGCCTTTAGGGGGAGGATAAATCATGTTAGGGACATATTATGGAGAAACTATGTGGTTTAGAGGAAAATTAAAATTAGAACTAAAATTTTTAGATAATGTTTTAAATAGTGAAATTTAAACGCACGTGGTTAGGAAAACCATGCGTAAACCATGTTCCATTAACTATTACAAATACCCTTTGCATAGTTGTCTTGCATGGTTTGGAAAACCCATCACCAACAATTCTCAACACCTATATTCCACTCTGAATGGTTTCACCTAGGTGGCTGCATGGTTTGTACAGACCGTGCATTTACTCAGTGACCCATATTCTCCCTTTCACTATTTCCTAGAGGTGTTTAATGGTTTCCCCTAACAATTATCAAACCATCACCTCCAAAGAACTTTAGAAACATTATAAAACCACTTCAAACCTCCCAATTCATAACCAAATTGCTTTATAAATTTAAATATATAAATAATTGATTAATTAACTACCAAATGGGTTATAAATTATTTCACTATAAAACCTCATATTTTTTATAATTCACTGATAATGTTTTGGGTTTATATGTTTTATTACCATTTAAATTAATTTATTTTAATAATTTAACCAATGTGATGCCTATATGTGATATTGACTTTATCTCTTCATTTTAGTCATGAATGTTACTCCGATATATCCAGATAACTTATATAGTATTATATATTTCCATTTATATGAGTCAATGATTAATCAATGTCATTTTATATCATCTTTATCTTACATTACAATAAATTAGAGTTAATATTTTGATACCATTTTTTTATGAGTCAATATTTTATAATCAATATTTCGTTATAAAATTATGAATAAATTATTCCATTTTTAAAATTCCAACATGCTCGCATTTTCATTTTTTATAATGAATCATATTTTCAAAGTATTCATGGTTTTCGAGAATAATTTCTCATTCGCATTTATTTAAAAATATTTCCTTTTATATAAATTTAATTTAATATTTAGGGTTTTTTACTTATAATAAATGAAATTATCTCAATTTTTTCATAAAATATTTTTCATAAATTTCAAAATCCTTTAATTTTTTTTATTTTTCAAGGGGGTTACAATCTAATAAATTCATCAAACTTAATTATCAAGATGTATCATGATCCTCTTTTATGAGTTTTTTCAATAAACTCTTATTTATATAGGACTTAATTTTTCAATAATTAAATTAAAATATCACCGTGTTATTGTGGAACATGTAAAACCCTGAACCTAGTTACCTAGATTGAGTGAGTTATTACATATCATTGGAATGATCAAAATAGATCAAGTCTTGAAAGACCGATTAGTTTAGTATCCTTTGAATTACTAGATACATACATATGTATTACATTACATCATGAAATAAGAAAACAACAACATTGTGTCCTATTTAAACACACTCATATCCTTTAGCCTATCCCAGTAGGTCAGTCATAATATACTTCTTCACATACTGGGGAAAATGAAACATAGAAAGGGTTGAGATTATATGCTCAGTGAGGATAACAATATAGCAGAAACATTTATAAATAAGAATAAACATTTAAGGTAATGTATAAGACTAAAACACAATCCTTTTAAACTTAAACATCAGTATAATATGTCAAATATAAATAAAATATTTCCATTTACTTAATCACATGTATATTCTACTAGTCTAATGATCACATGTAATATCAATATCTAATTTCATAATTATGGAATGAATAATGTCGGAAATCATAACCACATAGTCAATGCCTAGTGCCAATACTACAAATAATATTTTTTCAAGGCCTTCTTCCAAAACAGTAGTTTGTCTCATGAGACCTACCGATGCATCAAGGATCCATAGCGGGCTCCACCCGTCACTTACTATGTCCAATGCATCCCTCATATTAAAAAGGTTGAAACATAACATAAACATTCATATTAAAACTATCATACTAAATTTTAATACTTTAACCATAAACCATGAATGGTATAAAAAAATACATCCACAATAAAACAAATCACAAAACATTTAATTCAATATGGAATATTGTATCATAATAAATCAACTTCAAACAAGTGTAAAATTCTTCAAAAGATGTTGACATAGATGAAATTAAAACTATTTGAGAGAAATATCTCTTTTTATTTTGAAATAATTTAAAAGTAATGTAATTATAAAAGAAAACATTTATTTTGAAAATATTCTTATAATCTTGTAAGGGAAGCTTTGAAGGTATTATAATGGTGTAAAATAGCCACACCCACTGTATAAGTTAAAAAATATTCTTACCTTAATTTTTTGAAAAGGACATAAAGTACCTTGTTTGGAAAACAACAAAAATATTCCTTCAAAGAAATTATAAAAAGTAAAAATATGGTTTAAATGACTTTAACCCATATTATAGGAAATAGTAAAAATGTTTTGAAATACATTTTGAAGAAACACAGATATGGGTGATAAAGAAGTCCCTGTAGATACTTACGTAAAAATAACCTCGGATAATAAAGAGATTGTAAAATTAACCCTTGCATAGTACTTTTCCTTAGTGAAGGGTATGTTAACCTCTTGTATACTAGTTAAATCATTATTATTAAATTATAAAATAACCATATACATGATATTATATATTATCTTATAATATTGCTTTTTTAATAATATTTCAGTAGTATCATTGTTTCGGGTGTTAACTGATTCATTTTCATTTATATGTTTTGTTACGTAAGTAATGATTGTTATGGATAGGATGTATTTGATTCATATCCAGAATGATATTAAGTTCTTAAACATTATTTTTAAATTATCAAATGAAAATTATTCTTGAATGGTTATGATGGGGAATGAATCTTATCATGTTCGTGGAGATGGTAATCCGTACGTACGCACGAGCGACAATATAATTACATTGAGGATAAAATCATATGTGATTGGATGTTATATAATATATACAGAATAATTAACATGTTATATTTCTTATTTACATCAATTATACTCATTATTATACTCATCCAAATAATGAAGTGTTGAATAACAAACTACACCACGACGTAGAGATGGTAAGCCATTCGTACACATGTATGGTGAATTTATCATTTATAGGATGGATATAATAATTAATATGGTTGTACCATATTTATAATAAAATCACAGTATGTAGAAGTTACTGGAGTTATTATTTTGTTATGGAATCAACAAAGAAAGAGTATGTGTAAGAAGAAAATAATTTTCAAAGAGGTGATGAAATTATTACCTCTTCTTTGGGTTCTTCCTTTTTGATTTGATCAAAAGGTATCCTTAGGTTGTATTTATAATCAAATTAAGGACTATAGGTTTAATTTAGGGTAGTTGGGAAGATATTTAATCAGGTTTTGGCTGATACAAATGGATTTGTAGGTGTGATTTTGAGAGAAGGGGAAGTACCCTTTTATAAGAGAGGTGAGGGTCACTTTGGAAAAAGCTTAAAATATTAGTTTATTATAAAATCATTTTTGGTTTATAATGGATAAAAATGAATTTATTTTTAGGATAAGGTGAGGATGGTTCTAAATCCTCTCATCCAATAGGTTTTATACATTTTTAGTTCACTTTAATAACCTAATCTTTTAGATTTAACTCTTAGTTAAATAGTTTAACTTTTACAATTTCTTCTTGTATTTTTATATTACATGGTTAATAAACATACTATAAAATGAAAATGTAACCCCAAGTGGTTAATTATTGACATATAAAACCTTATATAAGTACTTTGTATGAACCTTATCTTTTTATGAATATTATATTAATTAATAATATAGTGTTTTTTTAAATACTCATTTATGTTAATTTTGACACTATTTAGTATTTGGTATTTTTGAAAGTCAAAAAAACTTTATTAATTTGAAAAAATAAATTAAATAAATACTAAAATGTCATATTAACCTTGAAAATTAGTTTAATGCATCAAAAACCTCAATTTATATTTATTTGGATATTTATAATATCAATTATTTTAATCTTTCATTAATAAGATAATTACTTTATCATCACTTTTTCAAACATAAATTTAATTATTTAATTTATAAAAATTAAAAATATAATACCATGATATAGGAAATATTTTTAGCTTTCTAACTAATATTTATAGTCTAATTTATCTTATGTATAACCCTATACTAAAAAGGGTTTACTTATTAAACTTTGAATTTTACACTTTTAACTCTTCATTAAATAAAATAATAATAAATGTCTTAATCTAATCCAAGTGGATCAAAAAGGTTCATATTTTACTCCTAAGGTTTATTTTGGTCTAAGAACACTTATACAATAGAATTAGGACATGTGTTAAGGTAATTATAATATCATTTTTACCATTAATTACCCTATTTACTTTTAACCGTGGTAAATAAAATTCAAAAGTTACTATTCACAAAAAATTATTTTCATCCTATTTAAACAAATTTTACTTACTAATTTCAATCATGTCTATTGTATTTTTTAAATTCAATTCATAGAATCAGTAAAATTACATTTTATGCAAATTTGCAAATGTGCCTAGAAGGTGGGTAAAAGATGGTAACAAGTTCAATAAACTTTTATATATCTAATATAATATTAAATTGACTCCAACGAATTATATTGGACTAATATAGGTATTATGTAACTATTTTTACATTAAAATAAATTTAAAAAAATATTTAAATAAAAAGTTGTTTTTTATGTACTATGCAGTATTTTTCATTATTCATCAAAAATTAAAAGTTTTCAGAAAAATACCAAAAAATCACCAAAATATAATTTTGATATTACAAATTCAAAAATGATTTATATTTTACCAAATTAAAAAAAATGGAGTTTCATTAATTAATTTAATATTTATTCCCATTGTCAAAACCAGAAAGTGGGTTTTTAAGAAGTAAAAACTATCAAAAGATTGATATGTGTTTATGTCCAATTTAAATGTCAAATTACTTCCGATGACCAATATTGGATAAAATGATAAAAATATAATCTAATTATACTTTAAAACCATTCAAATGTACAATTTAACAATCTGAATTATTTTTCTTAAAAAATTTGTTTTCAATTAAAATTTAGTATGTTTCACTATTCATCAAAATATGAAAGTTATGAGAAAAACACAAAAAAATTATCCAAAATAAATTTTTTGTCCCACTTAGAAATAAGAATTTTATTTTTTTCAAATTTAATATATTAAGGTGTCAAATAATGGATTCCAGAAGGGTTCACCATTAAAAGGTGGTAAATTTTCATTTTTTGAAAAATACTTATTTCATCTGAAAATTTGAATTTTTTCTTCTATTATGTCTAAGAAACACATAATATGGATGTTAAAATTATATGGAGTATAAGAAATTAAAAATGCAGATTATACTATTTATAACTTCTTTTTGAACAACTAGTTTGATAAGTCGTGGTGTGTTTGAACTTAGTGTTGAGTGTAGCACAATCAATTTAATTACTTTAAAGAGATAACATACTATGAAATATGGGGGGTGTTACATTATCCCATCCATTAATAAATTGCATCCCTGCAATTTGAAATTTTTCTTCGAAAATAAAATGTTAAAAATAGAAAATACATTTATGGAAAACCCACATCGGAAGTATAATTAATAAAATTTAGTCTTAATAAGAGGGAAATGGATATGAAAAAGTCACCACAAAATTAGAATTTCTAATAGGAGAACATTGGTGGAAATTTGAGACACATAATTTGTGAAAAAAACGTAAATATTTATAGGGAGTGATTGAGGTCATCAATCACAAACAAGTGAACAATAAATAGAAAATTGAGGGCCTCAAAGCCATAAATCTATGATAACTTAAAATATCATTGGTTCATCAAAACATAAGGTATTAGGATAACCCATTTTTTGTTTTAAGGTCCTCTATCTAAATTTTAAGAATCAATTTATTTATAGAATAAGATAAAAATACATGACAAGTAGAGTTCTATCCTTTAACTAATTTCTACCACAAACTCACCTTTTACTACAAAAGATAATAGAACTCAAAAATATTCTATTTATCTTAATCGTATAGGGTTTCAAAAAAATTAATTTATAATTCATATATCAAATCATTTTAAAAAAGACATTATACAAACTTGGATATCATGTAGGTTAGTGGTACGTGATGTACCCCTTTCATCCTTCGGTTTCGGGTTCAAATCTCACGGCCTTACAGGACGCGACAAGTTGTCGCCCAACCTTCGGGTTGTCCTTCTTATAAAAAAATCCAAAAAATAATCTTAAAAAATGTTTTAACCTTAAACCATAGTATCCAATTTCCAACTTAATCCATTCTAACCTTTAGACTTATCCAAAATACTTTTTTTCCAAACTCATAGTCTAAAAATTTATAAGGAAGGTTAACATAACATAATGAAGATATCTTTTTTCCACATAATAACATATGAGTACCTTCATCATGTATTCTCTTAAAACATGATAACACCTTGAATTTCCATAAAACCTTATTGATTACATTCATTCTCCCTTATTTCTTATAGAATATTAGATATATTACTTATATCCAGAAAATTTGAATACTCCAATAATGATAGAATAAACAAACCATTATTGAGTTCCAAGGTAGTCAAGAATATAAAATATAATTTATCCAAATCAACCATCTCTTATTCCAAAATCACTACCTCAGTATCAGGACCATATTAAGTTTTATCTTTACCTCAACCATGTATTTTCTAAAAAATTTAACTTGATGTTGAGTCACTTTTCTTAGTACCATATAATCTCAAATCCTCAATGAAATAATTATACTGTACAATCCTTATTTATTTCCATAATTAATATAACCAGTACATCAATGATACAACACACAAATGATATAATTAATTAATAAAAAACTAAGAACACTAATTATTCCTCTTCGTATGTAGTAGTATCATAGCTTGATTATTACCCAATAGCATCATTTTGGATATACTTTGATGATTGGGACATTGATTTGCATAGTGTCCCAAATCCTTGTAGATGGAGCGTTGTACATTTGAAACATTTTTCTTACCCCTACAATCACGTACTTAGTGTTCTTTTCTCCACACTTATAGAAAACTCCCACTCCCTTCAAGAATTTATCAAGTTGATTCTTTCCATAGTTATCACATGGGGGAAAATTCTTCTTTCCCTTCTTCCCTTTATCCATATTTCTCTCTACCATCCTTTTCTTCCTAGCTTCCTTTCAAAGCCATAGGACTCAGAGAATTCTTTACTTATCTTATTATCACATGATACTATTTATACAAATGATGAGAATATGTGGGAGACTATTTCCTTTCTAAATGTTGGCTTAGGACCATGAATGATATGATCCTTCTTACTCTTTGGATCATGTGTACTGTTGTAGTTCTCATTCCTTCTAATGGGAACCATTTCTAAACAATGGCATACACTAGGTTAATTTATGAATCGCAATTCATAATTCCAAAACTTGTAAAAAAACCTAGCATAAATTGAAAAGTGTATGTGTATAATCCATAATCCTAAAAATGTTTTCTTTGAGGAAGTAATTACTCATAAATCTTTCATAATGGTTTATAAAGAAAATGTAAATTATACTAAGAAATTCCCCGGGTGTGTCAATGCCAAGAGTGAAGCAAGGCCCATTATTGTGTACCAGGATACCCCCGGTCAATCCCAAAACTCCTTGTCGGAGTTTTCACTCCTAGACACATCTGTGCCAAACCCACCTCTACCTATTTGTATCCAGGCAGGTATGTATTTGCTTGGAAAACCCACATAATATTTACACTACCAAATATTTTGGATGCTCTTCTATACTAATCATCAAAGTCTATCTTAGGGTAATATTATCTAATTAGAGTTTATCTAAATTTAGTTTCCAAGGTTTTTACTAAATATACTATGATACCAATTGTAACACCTCGACCCTTGTTACCTAGAGTTCATGCATTATTACATAACATCAGCATGATCACAAGAGATCAAGTCTCCAAATACCAATTAGTTTAGTAGCCTTAGATGTACTAGATACATACATAAGTTTTACATTACATCCTGAAATAAAAAAAATGACAATATTATGTCCCCTTTGAACACACTCATGTCCTTTAGCCTATCCCTACAGGTTAGTCATAATATACATATTCACATCCTGGGAAAAATAAAACATATAAATGGGTCAGCTCAGATACTCAGTAAGGATAACAATATATCAGAAACTATTATAAATAAGAATAAACATTTAAGGCATGTATAAGACTAAAATGAAATACCTTTAAACATAAACATCAGAATAATATGGCAAATATAAATCAAATAATAACATTTACTTATTCAATTAGATATTCTACTAGTCGAATAATCACATGTAATATCAATAAATAATTTCATAATGATGGAATGCATAATGTTCAACATCATAACCACATAGTCAAGGCCCCATGACAAGACTAAAAATAAGATTTTTTCAAGGCCTTGTACAAATACACTATTTTGTCTCATGAGACCTACCGATGTATTGAAGAGTTATAGCATGCTTCACCCGCACTTACTAAGTCCAATGTATTCCTCATATGAAAAGGTTGAAACATAAAATAAAAATTCATATTAAAACTAGGATATGGAATGTTAATACTTTAACCCTAAACCATGAATGGTATAAAAATAACACATCCGCAGTAAAACCTATCAAAAAACCTTCAATACAATATGGAAGATTGTATCATAATAAATCAACTTCAAACAAGTGTAAAATCCATCAAAGGATTTGACATATATGAAATCGAAACTATTTGTGGGAAATATATCTTTCTATTTTGAAATCATTTACAAGTCATGTAATTATAAAAGAAAACATTTATTTGGAAAATATTCTTATAATCTTGTAAGGCAAGATTATAAGGTGTTATAATGGAAGAAAATATCCACTCCTACTGTATAAGTGAAAAAACATTCTTACCTTAATTTGTCAAAAAGGTCATAAAGTACCTTGTTTGGAAAACGAGGGAAATATTCCTTTCGAATAAATTAATAAAAATTTAAACAAGTGTATAAATGACTTTATACTATATTCTAGGAAATATTTAATATGTTTTTAAATAAATTTTTAAGAAACAAGAATGTGTATGATAAAGAAGTCCCAGTAGATACTCACGTAAAAACAAGCTCGGATAATAAAGAGATTGTAAAATTATCCCTTAACTTCCACTTTTCCTTAGTCGAGAGTACATTAACCTCCTGTATAATATTTAAATCATTGTTATTAAATTATACAATAACATTATACATGATATTCTATATGATCTTCTAATATTTCATTGTTAATAATATTTTAGTAGTATCATTGTTTCAGGTGTTAACTAATTCATTTTCCTTTATATGTTTTGTTACGTAAGTAATGTTTATTATGGATAGGATGTATTTTATTCATATCCATAATGATATTAAGTTATTAAACATTATTTTTAAATCATAAAATGAAAATTATTCATTAATGGATATGATGGGGAATGCATCTTATCGCGTTCGTGGAGACGGTAATCCGTGTGTATGCACGATTGAAAATATCATTCCATTGATGGTAAAATATTTTGTCATTGAATGTTATATAATATATACAGAATCATTAAAATTTTATATTTATTATTTACATCAATTATACTCATTATTATACTCATCCAAATAATGAAGTGTTGAATAAAAAACTACAACATGATGTGGATATGGTAAGTCGTACGTAAACACGCATGGTGACTTTTTCATTCATAGGATGGATAGAATAATGAATATGGTTGTACCGTATTTATAATAAAATCATAGTAGTTATAAGTTACATGATTTTTTATTTTGTTATGGAAACAACAAAGAAATAGGAAGTGGAATAAGAAAAGATCTTTGAAAGAGGTGATGAAATTATTACCTCTACTTTGGGTGCTTCCTTTTTGATTTGATCAAAAGAGATAATTAGGTTGACTTTATAATCAAATTAAGGACTCTAGATTGAATTTTGGGTAGTTGGGAATATATTTGATCAGGTTTGTTTTTAGACAAATGTATTTGTAGGTGTGATTTTGAGATAAGGTGAAGTACCCTTTTAGAAGAGAGGTGAGGATCACTTTAGGGAAAGCTTGAAATATTATTTTATTATAAAATAATTTTCGGTTTATAATGGTTCCAAATAGATTTATTTTGAGGATAAGTTTGGGATGGGTCGAAATCCTCTCAAAAAATTGGTTTTATACAATTTTAGGTCACTATAGTAACCTTATCTTTTAGATTTAACTCTTAGTTAAATAGTTTAACTTTTAAAATGTCTTCTTGTATTTTTATATTACATGGTTAATAAACTTACTATAAAATGACTTAGAGAACCCCAAGTTGTTAATTATTGACATATCTAACCATTTATAATTCCTTTAGCCGAACCTAATATTTTTAGGAATATTATATCAATTAATAAAATAGTATTTATTTTAAAAACTCATTTATGTCAATTTGGACACTATTTAGTATTTGGTTTTTTTGAAAGTAAAAAAAACTTGATTACTTCAAAATAAATAAATTAAATCAATAATAACATATCATATCAACCTATAAAATTATTGGAATTCATCAAAAGTCTCAATTTACATTTATTTAGATATTTATAATTTCAATTATTTTAATCTTTCATTAATAAGGTAATTACTGCATCATCATTGTGTCATAAATAAATTTAATTATTTAATGTATAAAAATTATAAATAAAATACCATGATGTAGGAAATATTTTTATCTTTATAATTAATATTTATAGTCTAATTTATATTATGTATAACCCTATATTAAAAATAGTTTATTTATTAAACTTTGAATTTAAAACTTTTAAGTCTTCTTTAAATAAAATAATAATAAATGTCCTAATCTAATCCAATAGGATCAAAAAGGTTCATATTTTATTCCTAAGGTTGATTTTGGTCTAAAAACACTTATACAATAGAATTAGTACATGTTTTAAGGTAATTATAATATTATTTTTACCATTAATTAACCTATTAACTTTTACCTTTGGTAAGTAAAATTCAAAAGTTAATATTCACCAAAAAAATATTTTCATCCTATTGAACCAAATTTTACTTAATTATTTCAATCGTGTCCCTTAGATTTTTTTAAATTCAATTCACAGAAGTGGTAAAATTATGTTCTATGTAAATTTGCAAATGTGCCTCGAAGGTGGATAAAAGATGGTAAATAGTTCAATAAATCTTTATATATCTAATCTTATTATAAAATGAATCCAATAAACTACATTATAATTATATATGTATTATTTATATATTTTTACTTTAAAATAAATTTAAATAATTATTATTATTATTTAAATAAAAATTCTTTTTTTATGTACTACGCAGTATTTTTCACTATTCATCAAAAATTGAAATTTTTCAAAAAATAGCAAAAATTCACCCAAATATAATTTTGATATTAAAAATTCAAAAATTATTTCTATTTTACCAAATTAAAAACATAGGAGTTTCATTAATTAATTTAAAATTAATTCCCGTTGTCAAAACCAGAAAGTGGGTTTTTGAGAAGTAAACACTATTAAAAGATTGATATGTGTTTATGTCAAATTTAAATGTAAAATTACTTATAATGTCCAATATTGGATTAAATGATAAAAATATAATCTAATTATACTTAATTACTATTCAAATTTATAATTTAACACTATAATTTATTTTGATTAAAAAGTTGTTTTCAATTAAAATTTAGTAGCTTTCACTATTCATCAAAATGTGGAAGTTTTGAGAAAAACACCAAAAATTTATCCAAACTAAATTTTTATATCCCTCTTATAAATAAGAACTTTATTTGGTCATATTTAATATATAAAAGTGTCAAATATTGGATTTAAAAAGGGTTCTCCATTAAAAGGTGGTAAAATTGCATTTTTTGAAAAATAATTATTTTATCTGAAAATTTTAATTTGTTCTTATATTATGTATAAGAAACACATAATATGGATGTTAAAATTATATGGAGTATATAAAATTCAAAATACAGTTAATACTATTCAGAACATCTTTTTGAACGGCTAGTTTGGTAAGTCATCATGCGTTCGAACTCGGTGTTGCGTGAAGCGCAAGCTATTTAATTAGTTTAAAGAGATAACATACTATGAAATATTTGGGTGTTATAGAACACAAATGTACATTATTTTATTATTTTATGGGTTTTAATGTTTTATTATTCCAATGAATTGGGTATAGGTATATCTCATGGGATTATTTCGAAGGGGAAGTGAACCCAAACCCCAGTGGGAATTTGAAAACTATAGAATTCATGGTCCTATAATTATATATCCCTTCAGTGCATTTGGAAAATGCTTATAACTGATGGGATGACATTCCAGATAATGATATGTAAACCCAATCCAATAAGGGAACGTTTCTACTATGATATAATATTCTTGGGAGTGAGCTTTCACATAAGGAATTATTTTTTCCCATTTTTATGCCACATTACCATTCTAAAACTCAATATTGTGAAAAATTATTATCCACAATTTTAGAGTATCATTGTTATTGGTCAATGTTTATATACTATGATAACACTATTATTTTTTTATTATATATTATATCATGGGTAGTTATTTTTTTATTATTATTATTATTTATGTCTCTCTTATGTTATGATCATACACCTTGTTTATGTTCGGATAACAACGTTATCAAATTATTATCACTTATTTCATTTGATTGATATCTATTATGATTTTACTTATATAGTGTTGGATATCACAAAATCTTATGTTTACATTCTTCAATTTATGAATAAGATTATTACATATAATTTTTAAAAATGGTTTTCATGTGTGATGATTTTTTGGGAGATATTGAAAATGGTGTGATCAAATTTTGTCATCTAACTAATCTATGAAGATATTCAAACTATATGTTCATTGGTGTGATTTTTTTTAATTTTTTAGAATAGTCATGTAAATTTATTTAAGATATATTTACCTAAATTATTGTACATCTCACTTGGAATCAATTAAAATATGTACTATAATTCTTTTAAACCCCAGATAAACGAGTGTTGGTTTGGGGTGATTCATATAAGGTAAATGTAATCAGTAGACACAGATTAACAATAACTAGCATGCAAACAGGTCATGAAATACATGCATGTATATAATTAACCGTAGTCCTTATATTGCTTTATGCTACCATTTTCCTACTTATGGAATGACATACATGAAATCCAATATGAATGATAATTAGTTGACATTTCATGTGTATGGGTCTCGTCTCCCAATTATTTTCCTTAGGATTATAAAGAAATATTAACAAAATGATTCAATTAATATAATATTATAACATACATAGACATAACTAAATATTTTTAATCAAAAGGGTATTTTATAAATCTTGAAATATACATGGTTTCAAAATAGGACCTTAATCATATATAGGAAATCATGACACAAAAAAATAATTAGATATCATTCAGAAAGAAATACATATATTAGAACATCATTTACATCTATACATATCTGAATTAACATATAATTTTTCAATGATCATGTAATGAAATAAAATTTAAATAAAATTTAAATGACATCAAACTCATCAAAGAAGAAGAAGAAAAAATAATAAAACATGAGTTACCATTTTATGAAACAATCTACTTTTTACAATAATATAATATTAAAAATACTAATAAATCATTGATAAGGGAATAAAATAGCTATGATGTGACCAAGTAGAACAATAAACATTAAATAAAACATTATAATAAATAATCACAATTCTTAATATCTAATATCATGTAATATATTTTAATTTATTTATGAAACAATTATGTTGGAATTTTATAGACACCATCTATAGTTTAGTTTAATGAATTGATGTTTTACCCATTATAAGGTACAAAAAAAATTAGTGAAAAACTAAAATTTGTTAAAACTATTACCATAACATTAAAAAAATTAATCTATTAGGTTCATACATATTTTAATTGAAATCGTTACTTAAAATCAAAGAACCCATAGTTCAATTCCAAAAAAAAACTGCATGAATTTAACTATTGAAATTTTATAATCCATTAATGATAAATTTTTCTCCACTAAAGAAAACTATGTGAGATACCATAATCATTTTTACTATCCCTAATAATAAAAATACCTGATTAAAACCCCCAAACTAAAAATATTAGGATGTCATGGCTTTTGGGGGAGAGAATAGTGGATTGAGTTAGAATAATAATGTTGAGGTAGGGAAGAGGAGTAAAATAATTTAAATATATTAAATTTCTATATATATTTAATGATTAAATTAATGTAGATGAGATGGTATATATTGTTCATCAAATGGGGGATATGGAGGGGATGTTCTAAAAATAAGAGGAGAGAAATATAGTGGCATCTAATTGAAGCTATCACATAAACTAAACATTTTACAGCTGATGTTTTTTATATGGGAAAGGTGAATGGATGGGTCCACATACATGAAAATAGTGGAAAAAATTTTCAATGTAATCCCCCACCCCCATCAAATTACATATTTACTTAAAACATGATAAAAAATAAAATACTAGTAAATGAACAATTAATGTACCTATAAAAAACATTTTTATTGTGATAAATTTTCCTCTTAAAAAACATTCCCCCACAGAAATTCACATAGACTTACCTAGTAATGAGATAGAAACTATGACTCAAAATATATTTAATTACTTGAAAATATAAAATGATACATTATATAACCATGTAATAATACCCAATTTATAGGTGTTGTTAACTCCATAATTTATTCATTTCCTAATATTAAATAATATAAAATCATTCCAAATAAGTTATTAAACAAATGAAAAATCAAATGTGAGGTTAGAATATAATGAAATAACTTCATAATCATCTAATATTTCAATATGTTCAATATCATATGATCCAAAAAGATCACATTGAATAAATTACTAACAAAATATAATTCATTAATGAAGTATAATAAATTCAATGTAAAAGAGAAACAAAAAACTCATATGTTTCTAATCATTTTCCTTAACAAGACCAAAAAACATTTTAAAAATATATTTTTTCTCATTTTAAAACCAATCATAATGAAATATTCTAAACACACATTAAAAAAATATCTCAATTGATGAATTACTGTCTAGACGTTAATATAGTTCTATATCATATTTTAAATTAATCATAACCATGAAAAATAATTTAGATAGAATTATGAAATATTAAATCATAATTTAATAGTCAAGATAATAAATAAAATTAGGACTTCAAAATAGAAATTCATACTCATATTATGATTCCATATGAGGGACTCTAAACAAATGTTTTAAAATATTTCCATCCAAAATTAAGCTACAGTAATGTTATCCAAACAATGAAATAATAAATGAAATAATCTTTCAAAAATCCCCTTAATATTAAAAATAATTTTTCAATGTAACATGTCTCAAAAATATAGTCCATAAGAAACATCCTATATTTTAATAAACTTGGATAAACTATATGGTTAAAATCACAAAAAAAAGTTTTCTAATGTGATTCAGAAAGATAATTTCATATATAAGGTGTAGTTAAAAGTAATCAACTTAAAATAAGACTTAGTATTTAAAAAATATGTTTTATTAGAATATTGAAAATAATTTTCCGAAAAAAATATAATCCAAACAGTTTCAAAATAAAAAACATTAATGATTATATATATTTTAAAAAAATGAATGTTTTAGAAATTCTCATCCCATAAAGTGTTTGTAAAATACCATTTTTATATTAAAAATAGTTTATAAAGATAGAAATTAGAAGATAAATATTATATTCAATTTAAGTTTATAATAAAAATATTTATTGAGAAAGATTAATCAACTCATCAAAAACATCACTTCTTGAAAATTTGATTTTAAAATCCATGATTATAAATGAATGAAAATGTACCATCCCATTAGATAAGATCCTATAAAAAGAAAAATAAAACCAAACAAATAATTTTTCACCTAAACTCGGTATATTAAATAATTAAACTATAACACCTAAATCAAAAAAATGAAATGGGCTCCCAGAGTATATCTTTGGATTCTCAATCTCACTCGACTATTGAATATACAAAGTTATCTTGAACAAATTTTGTACAATTGATTTACTATGTATCCATTTCCTATTTTTAAATCTCATTTTATCTATATATTTGGTTGGTGTTTTTTCGTGGATTTAATTCACAAGGTAGAATCATCAATGTTATTTTGGCTTGTCCCTTTCAATTATTCCTTAGTATTTCTCAAAAAATGAGAATCATTTTTAGGATTAAAAGTTATTTAGAAGAAAATATATGTTGGAACAACCCTTTTTGGGGTTTTTTATTCATTTCAATCTAAATCTCATCATGATATATCAGTGTATTCAAGCTTGTTTGTGTGAATATAACATTGCTCATGTATATTTTCTCCTCTAATGGGTTTTTATCTTTATTTTTTTCAATGATATTTATTTACTACAAAAATTAGCTTATAATTCTTCACCATTTAGTAAAAATCATATCATCCTTAATACATGGCCATCAATTTTTTAGTATGACTACATTCACCAAATATTTATAACTATTTTTGAAATGTTCACATGGAATTACCTTTACATTAGGATGGAAGTGGATTTTTCTATGGTGGAAATTTTTATTTGTAAACCCAATAATACTAATGTATTAGAAAAATATAAATCCTAGTTAAACTTTTAAAGATATTTTTTCATGATCTCCCCAAAAATCCCTCCCCCTAATAAATTGAGTCTTATGAGTTTAGAGGGTCACTCCTTTCTGAAGGTTGTTGCGTATGATTGGGTTATTGATATTTTTCTAATTATAATTTTTTTCATTACCTTGATAATTGTGATATTTCCTCAATGGGTTCTATAAAATGGATCCAAAAGCCTTTGGGTGTGTCATGGTATATGAGGATAAGTGTTATAAAACTAGATATAGTTTTTAGACCCCATATACTAAGACTAATTCTCAGTGGGAGTTAAATGATGAAAACTCCATAACATTAATATATACTCTTGGTGTTGAAATCCCTGTGAAATATATGGGAAATGGGGTCACAACATACTAACAAAACTAGGTGGGTCTCTCTCTATCATAGTATTATACAACAAAAATTCCTCTTTAGGGTGGTGAAGGCCTTTTCAAGACCAAATGGAAAGAATTAATGTTGATAGGGATTAGTATTTCACCCATAAAAATGATTACTCATACAAATTGGATCCACAACTAGTGGGAATTGTTAAATATTTTAAACCCCCTATCCATTAAGTTTGAATGGATAATTAAGGTTTTCACATGTTTATTTCTAGTTATCAAAGGAAAAATGAAAAGGGGTGATATTACTGCTACTAAACCTTCTATGAGTTCTAAGAAACCCAATCACCCTAAAACCCACTCTCAAATTAAATTATTTTTTTCTTTTTGGATTTTAGTTTCTTAAATATTCACTATAAATTGGTGAAACATAAATCATTTATTATTAGGTAAAATCATAATCATATAGCTACTGCAGTGACTAAATTTTTTTTCAAAATATTGATCATGTCTCTCATTTTATTTCCTTTAGTTGTTATGAGGGAAATAACATTTATCATGAGGTTAACGGTTGTATTGTGGTCTTTTAAAACTTAAATTCTATTTACGATGATGAGATATTATTTTATCCTGCCTATTTCATTCCATGAGTAAATTATGATCTCTAATTAGACCTCTCTATATGGTTTATAAACTCAATGACATATGTCATAGATAGATGTTATTGTTTGAGTATACTCATTTTTCTTATTCCATTATTGAACCATTTATGTTTTTATTGGATTTTAACTACCTTTAATCATTTTAGGTTAATTTTTATATTCATATGTTCTATGATATATTTTTTGAGGAACTCTATAATTTTAAGAGTTCTAATGATATTGATAGTCACTGCTTTTTGAAATTAAAAAATAATTATTCTTAAAGAGAAATAGGTAATTTCATTTTGTAGAAGTTATATAGGGTTCTTGTAAATTTTCTATTCTGTGAATCTTTTCATGATTATTCTGAAAGGAACCTTCCTCCTAGAATCTCATATCATATCTGAGGTATCATTAATACCATATAATTACATAAATCTTATTGTCCTTTATGATTTCTAAATTATTAGTCTATAGAGAATGGTTTTTTCCTTTGGTCTATCACACAATTCTCTCTCAATTTCACCAACCTTCTTCTTATTTTATTATTTTGGGTCTCGAGGGTGTAAAATATGATGATAAAGATAATTTTTTAATGCCTATTCAATCATGTATTTTTGGATTGACCATGTTAGGGTTATGATCTCCCATATTTATTAAAAAAATATTGATTCTATCAATGGATTAATCTAAATATTTTAAATATATGAGATTTATAAATGATCTTAATAAAAATATAAATTTTGAAGTTTTGTTTCTTAAGAAAATAGATAATTTTCATATATTACATAGTTGATATGTAAATTATAAATAGTTTCATTCATGTATCAAGTCTATGAAATCTTGGAAATTTATTGTCATGATTTTAAATTATCAGTATTCTTGGGTTGAAAACCATGATTATATTAAATTAGTGATCCTTGGGTTTTAATCTAACTTTTTGGGCTCCATTGTTCCTTCTTGAGATATTGATATTGATATTTTAAACTCCAATTTAGTGTATTAATCTATAATCCTTAGTCTCTAAATAACTTTCAATAAAATGTATGTTATGGATTTGATGTTTTATATTTTTTATGATAAATCCCAAGGACCTGATTGTTTTTTAACTTTTATTCTCAAAGAATATTGTGAAATTTTGTTGTCTAGTATCATAGTAGTTATAAGGTATGTTTTTTAGAATCATATTTTCCACATGAATTTAATTACAACATTATTTCTCATACAATTAAGGTAAACATTCTTAGTATCTTAGTGATGTTTGATCCATATATTTTCATAAATTTATCTATAAATTCATTTCTATGGTGTTTTTGCATCTTAATGAAAGTGTTATTCCCATATTGGTTGGGTAGGAGGAGGTTTCCTTTGTATCTGGTTGTGATTTTTCTCATAAGACTTTTCTTTTATAGGATTTGGTTCATAGTTACTATCATAAAAACCTTAGACTGAGATGTTCCATGAAAATTTACCATTCTAAGTCTTGTGATGTTGTGACATGAGATATTGTTTTAAAATATTCCATTTCTCTTTTAATATGACTTATATATTTATCAAATTGGTTATGGGTTGTGTGAGATCTTATTAATACACTATAATGATAAATGGGGAGATGTGTAGGTTTTTTCAAGGTAAGAAAGGCTTGAGACAAGGTGATCCTCTCTCACACATTCCATCCATCCTTCTTATATAATATTTCACTTAGATGCTTATAAAGGATTAAAATCGTAGAGGTTTTAGATTTTATCATATGTGTTAGAGGTTAAATATCACCCATGTTTTTTTTTGATGAATTTCCATCTTATCCAGAGAATATAATTGTTCTATTATTTTGTTCACTAATTCTCTTAGTCATTTATTCTATATATTTTTACTATCAATTAATTCTTGTAGGAGTTTTATTTTTTGGTGGGTTCTCCCATGTTTTTATTATAGGTATTCTTGGATTTTTGAAAATTTCAGTAGGAAACTTACTCAATAATTATTTATCTATTCCATTATATTATATTATTCCTCAGACATCATATCTATAGTGGAGAAATATATGTCCCATATTAGGTTTCGGTCCTCTAGTGTTTTGAGTTAAATTGTCTATTTACTTCTTATTAATGTTGTTCTTATTTCTATTTTTCTTTACAGGGGCCTCATTATTACACTCTGCAAAACTATTCAAAGATTTACAAATAGGTTTTTTCATAGTTTTATTTTTATATAAAAGGAAAAATCCTATAAAACTCACATTTAATTGAAATCTATGTGCCTTCATATCAATTATGGTGTTTTGGTATTAAGTTTTGTCATATATCTATTGTGATTATCCTTCTTCAGCATATTTGGATTATGGTATTATTGAATAATTATTTATTTGTTAAATTGATTCATAATTATTATATAAGGGTGTTTTCAATATGGAATATTCCTTTCATGGATTGTTTTTAATGTGTTTTTAATAGTATGATTAAATTTTGTGGTAAGGAATTATGTTTTATTGAGATTCATGAGATCAGTTTATCTTATGCTAGATGAGGCAATGGTGAATTTTTTTGAAAATGAACCATGACATTTTTTTATTCTCAATTTAGTTATATTATCCATGGTATAACATGACGTGTTGGATTTTATTGTTCACCCCTAATCACCTTCACATGTTTCAGATGATTATTCTCAATAGTATGTCTACATGAGTAAGATGTTCCTTTTTATTTTATTATATTATATTTAATTTTATATTTTAAAATTATATCATAATATAAGAGACTTTTTATTTTTCTCTTATACTATTATTTCTCATATTTTGTTTTTTTTACATTGGTTATTAAAAATCTCTATTCTGTTTTTTGAGAGCCCCCCCCCCCCATTTAGATTACATTTTATCTTATCTCGGATCATCCTCTACTCACCATCGTTTATGTAATAATTTTCTATGAAAAGGTAATTATCATTTATGGAAATACATGAATGAAACATATTTCATTTGAAACAATTAAACACCTTGATTTTATTTAATAATATTTTTTTTATTAAAAATTATTCTCAGAATGATCGAGATATTGAATAATTATTCTTTCACTTACTTTTAGGTTGGATATGTATCTATTGGGAATGTGTTTATTTAATTTTTTATGACTTTTATTTGTACCTAGACATAAACATTATGAATTAGAGTGTCTTTAGAATATAATTAATGTTCTTTCATTCCATGAGAACATTATTTCTACTATTTTTAGAGAGTTATCTTATAATAACTACATAAAAAACATTTATATTATGAAGTTGATACATCTATTCACTATCAATTTTTTCCACACAATAAAACATTATGAATAAAAGATGTTTTATTTTTATGTTAAATCTGTATGACTTTCAACTTATCATCTTCTTTTTTCTTAACCATCCTGAAACCTAATGAAAAAAAATTAAAACATGGAATGATCATAAAATTATCAGCAAGGGACATATAAAAAATACAAAAGAAACCATTAGTTCATGAATAGTTATGATAATTTACCAATTTCAAAATATATATTTAGTTTAAAATAATCATTTTATTACCCAATAAATAACTTTCTCTTCCCAATTATTTTCATAAACATTTATTAATAAATATTAAACAAAAAATAACACTCATAGTGTTTTCATTCCAATCATGAAAATTCATAAAAAAAATTAGAAAATAATACATTTCACCCTTATGAAGTAGAATATACATTCCTTTAGACATGATCCATATAGGATACCTTAATAATAATAATATTTTTGAAAAATAAAATATCATTCAAAGATAAATCATTTAGGAAACATGTGAAATAATTTCTATATCACTCTTACAAATGGAATAACCAATACAATTGACTTCCATACCAAATAAATTAGAGAGCTAAATGAGTGAACCCATAATATAAGATATATCAAACTCACACATCATAATAATTAATTTACAATTACCATTTCATGAATAAAACATTTTAACCTTCCACAATTTAATCAAAAAACCTTGAAAACACTTCTAAACCCGCATGAAAAACACTTTTGGATATCTAACTAACCATTCTTTAAAAAAAATCAATACCAAAATATCCAAAACAAACGAAAAGAGTGTTTTTATTTAAAAATCACATGACATAATGAACATAATACCAAAAAACAAATAACTTTTATAGTGGTGGGAGAATTAGTTATCACAATATAAATTAAAACATAACATTCTATTTATAGTTTTTTAAATAAATTAAAAACATTACATAAAAATATTACTTGTGAAAACATTTGAAATCATATTTAAAGAGAAATAAAAATTCTCTTTATAATTATTTTTTCCATATAAGAACATTAATATGATATTTTTTTTAAAAAATAGACATGGAAGAAAAAGGGTTTGATGGAATACTTTAAAGAAATGATTTTGAAAAGGAAGGAACTTACCTTGAGTCTGAATCACCTGTTATGTTATATGTCTTCACTAATAGTAGAATTATATTAATTATTTAATTTCATAATAAAATTTTCCAATTTCAATATTCTTTTATTTTATTAAATATTATCTTAAATATAATTACTAATTCAATTAAGTTCACATCAGATGTTTTTATGATATTAAACTTCAATGTTAAAAATGACATCTGTTGGTTGGTTGTGGTCAAAGATATCATTATTCTATCATAACTATAATAAAACTAAAGATATAATTATCATTTTTGATAAATAAATTTTACTTTTAAAACCAATTAGGAAATATTTTTATGAAGAAAAAAAACTATGTTACAATCCTCAAGAGGGTAGGTCATACGTACATAGGAGTGACTTTTCCATCTCACAACGATCATTATGGGACAAGAGATGGTATAATTTAATATTTCCATAATGATCAATATATAATTATTAAATTATTATTTCTTTAAATAAACATATATATTTATCACTCATGTGATGTGGTGATGATAATCAAACCACATCGTTCCTTGGAGGTTGCAGTCAATAGATATACAAGAATGACATTATAATTATTCAATGGATATAAAGATAAAAAATTATATGATATATTATATTTTAATAATGTTAAATATTTAATTAATATCATATATAAATATATACATTAAAGGTATCACTATAACCATCCTTAAGAGATGGTGATGGAAAATGAATTACATCGATTCACAAGGTGGTAGTCTTCTGTACCCAGAAACAATGGTTGTGTTCCCATTAAATAGAAAAAGAGATAAATATATGTTATGAAATTAATATAATAAATTCTAGGTATATGTAATATGTTGGTGTAAACATTTTATCTTGGTTGATTAATATTTTAAATAGTTATAAGAATAAATAAAATATACAATTCTTGGTAAAAAAATACATCATCTTCAGAAAATCTCTTAATTTTTACAAAAAAATAATCCATATGATAGTTTTCAAATAAAAAATTTTCTCTAGGATATGTGGAGGGATCTAAAAATTTTATAATTTTAAGGATTTATATATAAAAGTTTTTTTATTTTTGATTAAAAGAAAAGTGGAGCTTCCCATTTCTAGTGAATAGAGGGGCACTTTTAAAATTAATTAATGTATTAAGTTAATATAAATTAATATTCTTCTAAAAATGGATCCAAATAGATTTTTTAATAATATAGGATTAGTATGGTATTGAGTATTCTCCTAAAATAAATATTAGACTTGTTTAGCTGATTTTTTAACCCTTGTCTTTTATTAATTGTCGTTAACTCTTTTGATGATTACCACAATAACAATGTTTTTACCCATTAGGGTGAAAAATATTTTCTTTAAAAGGGTGAATGGAACATTAATAGAGTATGGTTTATTTCATAAACTATATCCCATTATATTTTATGATGATAGTATTTTTATAAAATTTAGACCATTTAATAAATTATTATTTTTCAGAAAATATCATTAATGTCAATTATGAAACCATTCATTTAATTTGATATTGAAATCATCTTAAAAAATTTATAGTTGCAATATAAAATATTATCGCAATTAAAAAATATAATATTTATCTAAAAAATCATATAAATATATAAATAATTCATATAAATTTATTTTTATAGTTTTTATAACCATTTTATTTCTTTTTATACTATTTTCACAAGAACTATGTCAATATTTCATAGAATTTTAAGTTAATAATTGTATTAATAAAAATTTGAAATAAAATAACATGATGAAAATAAAAAATTTATCTTCTAAATTAATATTTAGAGGGGTAAATATACTCAATTTATCACTATGGAAAAAATTTATAGTTAATGAAATAAAGAGAATTAAATTTTTTTACTTATCTTTATATAAAATAATATAAAAATATAAATCAACACAAAATGGAAATAAAAGGGCATATATTCAAATTTTTTATAATTATAAGTTATGTATAATCATCAAATAAAATTATGGCATGTGTTAGGGTTATATTATACTTCATATCAAATTATTTTTTACACATAATTCACCCATTTCATCTTTACTATGTTAATAAAATTTACTATTATTTTTATTCATAATGACTAAAAATAAAGATGGAATATTTACAAAAAATACCTCATTATTTGAAATGTAAAATCCATTTTTCAAGATTAAATTCATAGATGTGTATTAATTTAATTTAAAATTAAACCTACAAAATGTGAAGAAAAATAATTTTTTAGAAATATGCCTTTTAAGTAGATAAATATTATTTTAACAAACTCAATTTTAAATTTAATTAAAAAATATATAATTTTATTTTAATTAATATAATATAGATAATTATAATTAGAATCAATTTAAAAAGATTAATTTTATAAATTCTTGATAGAAAAATATTATTTTGAAAATTTATCAATTTTTTTCACTATTCATTGGAAAAGCATCATTTTAAAAAAATACAAAAAAATCACACTAAGATAATTTTGAATTGATGATTTAAAAATTAATGTTTTATTTATTAAATAAATCTTGTAAATTTTTATAAATGAATTATAATATTTTCTCATAAAAAGAAATAAATACCATTTTTTAAGTAAACACATTTTTTGTATCTTATAATTACATTACAAAAAAGGGTGTTATTATTTATTAAGAGTTTATCAATAAATTTATATTTATTATTATCATTATAAATATATTTCATAATTCAGTTAATCTTCTTCATAACCTTATATTCAATGTCTAGGTTATAATAATCATTATAAAAAAATCAAGTTTTTATGAATTATTTATTTTGAATAAATTGTATTTCATCGATTGCTTTCACTATATGAATCACTATTTTAGGATTTCTCTACAACCAACACTATCTAGGATTGCATTATAGGCAACATTAAGTTTCAATAATACCAAGATATATTAATAATATAGTTATATAAATGTGACTGATATAACATAGCCGTTAAAATTATTGATTTGATTAATAATAACGACTTTATATAATGGTTTTATATAATAAAAACATATTTATAGTAAAATATATATTTTTTAGTAAACTCTTTATATGTTTCAAAAATAATATTTTCACAAAATAATGTTTTTCTATCCTTTTGTGAACAATAATGAAATTAATTTTTGAAACTTTTAAAAAAAATAATATAAAATAAACATAAATTATGATTTTATAATGTAAAAATTTACTCATAGAAAATATTGGGTATTTTTTGAAAATTTAATTTTTTTATAAATAGTGAAAAAATATTGAATTTTAATTGAATACTTATTTTCCATTTAATATATTTATAAATATAATATATATTTAAAATTGTTATTAAAGTGTAATTAGTTCAATTATATATCTATTAATATAATTTATGTCATTAGAAATAATTTCATTTTGAAATTGGATATAAAAACAATGTAACCTTTTGATCATTTTCACATTAAAAACTTATTTTCTCATCACATCTGTGGGATTAATTTTAAATTAAATAATTACACTTATATTAATTTAATTTGTAAAAATAGATTATATATTTTTAATCTTCATAGTTAATATTATAGAATTGGTTCAACATAATTTTTACCATAATGATTAGTGAGACTAGTTAAAATTAATTACCGTGATTAATATTAAAAATGGGTTTTTCTCATTACAATGTGATTATATTATAGTAAATTTTATTCACACTTTGGAATTTTATTTAATAAATTTTATTTCAAATTTATAATATGTGGGTAAATAATATCTAATAAAACTCATTTTTGTTTTATTATATAAGGATTAATTACCTCGTTAAATAAAATTATACAAGTTACCCAGGTAAAAACTAAAAGGGTAATATTGAGTAAACTTAAATACTATAGAATAACATGTTAAAATTCTGTTTCCTTTGGTGTTTTATAGGTTTTAATGACCAAATATACCATCTCATCCATTATTTCTCAATTTTTGTGGGACATTAAGTAAGGGAGACAACCTAATAGGGAATAGATTTGGGTATTTACAAAAATTACAGTTCTCTCTAACTATAAAAGGATGCTCACTCTCATCCCTTATTCACTCCTTAAAATCTATTTGGTTCATCCATTACCTACCAAATTAATTTTAAAACTTCCATAACCTCATCCTACAATACTTATATTTGGAATAAATCCATCAACGGAAGGATTTTAGTATAAACCCAATGAGGATACCCAAAGAAGAGGCAATGTTCATCAATGAGTGTATATGTTTTATTTCTTCTTCCACCCCTTAAATTTTTTTATATAATGATTATATAATAACCTCAATATATTCCATATAAATATATTTTTTGTTCTATGTGTATTACCAACAACCATCTTCACTTCTATCAAATGGGTTGCGTATTTATAGTACGTGTGTACAATGGACTACCTCCTCACAAACCAATGTCATTCATTTTTCTATTACCACCAATCACAGTTGGATATAATAATAGATTTATATTTTATAAATGATATTTATGATATTAAATATTCTATTATGATAATATAATTTATTATATCACACATAACTTTATACTCTCTATTTTGTGGGAATACGATAACGTTGTTCATGTGTACGACAGACTACTGCCTCGTGAAGTGATGTGATTTGTTCATGTATTTAATTGAAGGTATCAAGGAAGGGTTTAAAAAAATATTTTATATATATGAAATAAAAATGATTCTATAAAGATATTATATATATGTTTTATTTAATATTCTTTCTTACAATCTGATATGAAAATAGAAATAGTGTTCATGCGTACATACGGCTCACCGTCTCCATGAACAGTGTATTCCATTTCCTCTCACTAAATATTATGGATTAATATAAATAAAAATATACTAAATATATATAAAATATTTATATCATGTTTTAAATTCTCGTGATGATGAATCCATTATCAAATTAATAGGTCCAAAAAAATAACAAATCAATAATTACATAAAAAACAAATCGGTTATTGCTAGAAACACGACTTTTACATGGAATTGTTAATTAGAGGCTAATAAAAGGTCATAAGAAAACCATATATATTACTATATATATTAATATTGTTCTATAATAGATTTATATACTCTTATATATAGAATATAGAGGTTTTTAATAAGTACAAAGGAATTCAAGACTTAAGTTATGGGATTTCTGCCTCACCTTTTACTCCTATGATAGACCATTCATATTCACCACCTATTTATTTTATGTGGTAAATATACTTCCCATTAAATTGTATTATTATTATTATCCTTACAATCATAGGGATTTAAATTTTTATATTAATGATCTACATTTCATGTGGTTTACAATTCAAAAGTTACCAAATCCAAAAGGGATTTTTTGTCTCAATTTTCCTTCTTTGAGACGTACATTATGTGATGAACTTATATTATTTTACAAGGTGTGTATACATCCACCATTTTCATTTAATATAATTAATTTAATTATCTTTATAATATTTTAATGTTTCATTTCATTTTATCCTTTCATGGTGCTTATGATTCAAGTTTACCAAAGTTGTATAGGTTATATGTCACAATATCATTGTTTATCGACATTGTTTACGATTATATATCCAATTATTAAATATTATGATATACCTCATAATAATTATAATTATTTTTTTATCCTATGGTTATTTCATGAAAATACATGTTTTAACCTAATTTCCTCTATTTTTTACTCAAAATTTCAATAAAATTGTTTTTGTCTTTTTGGATATTTTTCTTATCCAAAACCATGTATTCGAAAAATGTTTTCAAAAATTTTGTAAGATAATTTTTTTCAATTAGAAAATTAAAATTTCCTCCAGAATTTTTTTAAATGATTTTACACTATTCCTTTATATGTTTTCAATATTTTTTTCAAATAAAAAAAATCAAAATGTTCACTTTTTTAAAGTTATTTTTCAACATAGAATCCTTCAAAGTTATTTTCCATATAATATGACATCCTTCCGTATTACCTATTCTTTAACAGGGATATTATCAAAGGATACCATTCATATTCATTCTACAAATGTTTTATGTTTTGATTTCATGAATTTTATGAAACTCTTTTCTCTTCAATAGATTATACCATGAAAAAATGCATATGAAACTCACTTCTTTTCATGAGTTATTTGACGATTAAATGACTATAAAACCTATCTAGTTTTCCACATGTTATGATACAATGAAATATTTATGATACCCATTTAATTTCATGGGTTATGATATTATTAATGTGTTATGATCTTGTGGAACACATATGTATGATTTTAATTATGTGATGGGTGAGACTTATATCTCCCTCTAATGAATTGGGTAATGATTTGTATCTCATGATATTTAAAAGACTCGAATTGATAGTGAACCCAATTCATCAAGGGACAATGTTCACTATAATGGTTATAAGAGTGAAACTTGACTATTATAATGTAATGTGTGGACCTTTATTTTATGTCCAAAATGTTATGAGTGAACCTAATTACATGTTCAGAGTGTTATGTGTGAATAATATTAAATTTTCATAATGTAATGTGTTAAGGTGTATTTTATGTCCATATTGTTATGTGTGGACCTATTTGAATTTCAATATGTTTATGTGTGGCCCTAAATTCATGTTCTTAACATAATTATTGAAACTATGTCTATTTATACACATTCACAATGATATAATAAGTTTTTATGCTATAATTACATGTATTATGAAAATTTTATGATCTCATGGATTATGTTATTTTATACCCTTATGATTCATGTCTTAGGAACTGCCAATATTTACACTATGACTTATCATTAATATTAATTACAGGTTTGGTATGAACTTCGTAAATTATGTTCATTATCACAGACCCATATGCTTATCATATTATTTCATATGATCATAGATTGATATATTTTATGTTTATACTTATTGAAAATATGAGGTCATATATTTTGTGTTTCCTTTATGAGGTTATGAATAATGTTTTTTGTAAATAATGTATATGATGATTACTAAATGAATTGAAATTTGTGGGAAACATTTAAGATCATTCACTAAATTATAATATTATGTTCCATGTTTCCAAATACACTAAACAATTATGGTCATCAAGAGTGTGTTTGTGTAAAGTATTGAATATTTCTCTAAAAACATATAATATCTATTTATTAAAATCCATGATTTATAGAGTTCGTATAAAAGGAAATTTTTAGTTAGCCTTTGGAACTCTAGATGGGAAAACATTTGTGAGATACCTAGGGATATTTATAAGGATATATCTAGGGACATCTCTAAGGATAATTCTAAGGATGATTCAATGTATATTAAAATGTCTTGGGGTTTTTATAAAGGAAGGTGTGAGTTATTTTTATGAAATTTAATCATTGTCTAGATAATATAGGAGGATGTGGTTCTGGAATATATATACCTAGTAGTTATAATATTGATATGGGTGCATTGAGCTTAACTCGTTCTTCGTCAGGTGCATGATAATGTGTCTGGTTGAACACATAGTTTAAACATATATAGTTCATATTCTATTCAAATTCATAAACTCTTTATGAGCCAATAGAAAATATTTAAATAAAAAAATTACATTGAATAAACTAGGACAAGCCTAAGGTGACATAGATTTAATGGAATGTGTATTATACATCTTAAATTATTTTTCATAATATGTGGGATTCCTATATTATTAGTTTTTCATACACTATTTTTTTTTGTTTTAGTCAATGATGGGAACCATAAGGAACTGGGTTAGAATTGACTGTGATAGAAAATTTTATAATGAGAATATAAATGTGACAATGACTAGATTTGGGGATGTTTCGATTATACCCAATCATTCATAACTAAACATGATGAACAACATGAATCTCAACCAACTCTCAGACTCAGAAGAAGTGAATGATAGAGGTTTATAAGTGTTTGGGTAATAGAGACAATGAGGGAAAGAATATTAATTTTTCTATATGTGATAAAATTGAAATGAATCGTCATGGAAACTTATTTAATAGAACTAAGAGGTGCCCTAAATGTGGAAGGGTATGTTATAAATCTTGATAATGTTAAAATGTGATTAATAGTATGGTTAATGAAATAGATATAAAGATGATTCTAACTAATGACACACCTATTATTTATTATTTCTATTAAAAATAGATTGGGAATTATGTGAATCTATATCCTAAGGATAAGGTTTGTGAATAGAATCCAAAAGGTTGTATGGGTAATGGTTTTGTAGTTAATGATGAAGATACTACAAATGACATAAGAAAAGAAAGAGGTATTATTGAATAAGATGATGAATTATAGTTAATAGTGTAATAATGAAGTGGTATTATTGAAGTATTTTTGTTTTGGGATTCAAAAATTATGAAATATATAAGGATCTCTCAATATAATGTTTTCATCAAGGATTTGAATGAATATGTTGAATGATGCTGATGAATAAGAAAATTGATTGAATGGAAATGTCATATTTTATGTAAAATACATTATTTTGGGAAGGTAACCCATAATATATTCCTGATGTTTAGAAAATTGTTTTTATTTTGGATAAATAGGTGTTAGGTAAGAATAAATTAAATTAGATAGTACGTATTACCTTGGAATAGATTAATGATTTGTTGATAATTTAGTTTTTTCAATCATGGATGAAGTTTACCACATTTTTTGATTTAAAAAATATATCAAATAATATGTGTTCTATGTAAATAATGAATAATCATTAATGTTTCTAATATGTCTTTACGATAATTCATGTTATTACAATGTTTCAAGAGAATACATGATAAATGTATTCACATGTTTGGTATATAACAATCAAGTGCCGAATTATGACATATGGGGGATCAATGTTATGGAGATTTTGTGAAATTTAGTGACCTTATCAATCATGTTTTGTATTTTAATCTTTTAGATGGGTTATAAAATTTACCATTTATGAATTTTTTTATGTACAAATTTTAATGAGTTTTTAGAGATTAACGTATTATTTCTCCATATGAATATTTCTTCATATTGGATAAAATATACTTATTGTTTAGTTTTTCTTAAAAATAGAGATATATGGAATGAATTATTATTATTGTTTATGAATCATATGATTCATCGGTGCATTAGGAATTAAAAAATAACCTTCATTTTTTGGAGTAATATATGAAGTGGAAATTAATCAACTAAAACCCAAATGGTGAGATTGTGATTATGAAATGGAATGACATCAAGTAAGTATATATTATCATGAAAATTATTCAACTATAATAAAATTATCTTGAGATATAATTTTGTAATTATATAATCATATTTTATCATATCAATTGACCTTTTCAAGACTCTTTGTATTATAGCTTTTGGATCGTTAACATTCACCATACCATCTTCTATATCACTCTCAATCAGTATTTAGATTTCATTTTACTCTTTCATTTAAGTGTTTTCACTTCCCACCTATGTTATCTTATTTGGAAACCTAGTATGTATTATTCTAGATGAAATTATTATATCCATTTCTATTTTTCAAATGTATTTTTTATAAACCCTTTTTATGATGTAGGTCTCTATGAAATAAACTTTCACATATTAAACCCTTCATAACTAAGAAAAATTTAAAGGAAGAAATTCATATTAAGGGGGTTAGAATGTAATGAAATTAGATTTTATGAATTAATTTTTTTTATAAATTAAATTTCATTGATATCTTATCTAAAAAAAATCTATGTTAATATTTTACTATAAGAAACACTTTCTTGGCTTGCATTATACACAATAATGAGTTTTAACAAAACCACGATATATTAATAATATAGTTATTTAAGTATGATCATTATAAAATATCCATTAAAAATGGTGATATGAATAGTAAAAAATAACTTATATAATGGTTTTATATAATTTAAACATATTTTTTGTAAAATAAATAATTTTCTATAAAATCTTTATATATTTTAAAAATAGTATTATTTCAAAAAAAATGTATTTTTGTACGAAATAATGAAATTATTTTTAAAAAATTCTAAAATTCATTTGATAAAAAAAATCATTTTTAAATTCATAATTTTAAAATTACTTTAGAGTGAATTTTCATGATTTTTTGGAAAAGTTTCATTTTTTGATGAATAGTAAAAAAATACTAAATTTTCATTGAAAACTACCATTTCATTTAATTTATTTTAAAGTTAAGTTATAATTTAAATTGTTTTTAATGACTAATTAGTTGAGTTATATATCTATTAATCAAATTTAGTTCATTATTACCAATTTAAGATTCAAATTTGATATAAAAATATTGTAAACATTTGATCATTTTCACTTTAAAAACCTGCTTTGTCGCCATGTCTGTATAATTAATTTTAAATTACATTCTTCTACGTGTTTGGATTGAATTCGAAAAAATTTATTCCATATTTTTTATTATCATAGTTTATATTATCTAATAATTTCATGTTAATTTTCACCATAATAATTAGTAAAAATAGTTTAAATTAATTACAAAAGAGGGTTCTATGCATTACATGTGTTTGTATTAAAATTAATATTACAAGAAAATATGAGTTTTAATTAATAAATTTAATGTCATATTTTGAATAATTGGGTCTAAATTATTAAATAAAATTCATATTAATGTTATTCCTAAATGATAAATTGCCTTGGAAAATAAAAATATACAAGTTACTACGGTAAAAACTAAAAGTATAAAATTATATAAACATAAAGACTAAGGTATAACATGTTAAAATGAGTTTCTTTATGTGTAGTGGAAGTTTTTATAGACCCAATTAACCATACCATAAATTATTATTCAATTTTAGAGTCACATTATGTAAGGGATGCCTCCCAATAGTGAATACTTTTTGGTATTTACAAAACATCTACACATCCTCAACTTTAAATGGGATCTTATTATCAACCTTTATTAACACCTTCACACCAATTTGGTTCATCCAATACCTAAAAAAATAAGTTCCAAAATTCATTCCCATCATCCTATAATCCTTATTTTGGCCATTAATCGATCCTAGGAATTCTTTCTGTGCATTCCTATGGAGGATGCCTGAAGAAGATATAACATTCATCAATGAGAATATTTGTTCAATTTATTCCTCCATACAGTTCGATTATTGTTAAATCATGATTTTATAATAACCATATTAACTTACATATACATAGATTTTTTTATATTTATGACATATAACCAACTCCACTTCCATCAAATGTGTTACAAAATCATCATTCGTGTGTACGGAAGACTACCACCTCACAAACCGATGTCATTCTTTTTTTCCATTACAACCTCTCACAGTTGGATATAATGATGTATTTATAGTTTATATATAATATTTAGTATATTTATTATATTATTATGATTTGTTAATTTATTATAATATACATACCTTCATAATATTTAATTTTTTGGAATATGATAACATTGTTAATGTGTACAGAGGACTACCGCCTCTTGAAGCCATGTGATTCATTCATGCTTTTGATGGAAGGTATTGAGGATGGTTTTAATGAAAATATGTCATATATATGACCTAAAAATTATTATATAATTAATATAAATATAATTTATTTATTTAATTTCATTAAATCTGATAATAAAATGGAATCGGTGTTCCTGCATACGTACGTCCTACAGTCTCAATGAGCAGTGTATTTAATTTCTTATAACTAAATTGTATTCATTACTATAAATAAATATATAATGAATATATATGATATTAATATCATGGTTTAAATTCTGGATATTATGAACCATGGTCTATTTAAGATGACTAAAAAAATGACAAATCAAAACATATTTTAAAAATAAATCGATTATTACATAAAATGTAACTTTAACATGGAATTACTAGTAAATAGTTTTAAAAAGGTCATAATAAAAGCATATATGGTATTATATATATGAACATTTTTCTTTAATTGATTCATAATAAAAATATTTTTTTAATTTATCTATCAAATGTGTACGAAGGAATTCAAGACTTAAGTTAAGGGATTTCCATATCACCTTTTACTTCTATGAGACACATTTCATATTCTACACAAATATATTTTATGTAGTGTATTTAAATACCATGAATGTATTTTATAATTATTGTAATTAAAATTATGGTTATTTATATATCCATTTAATGATCTCCCTTTTATGGGTTTTATGGTTTAAAAGTTACTAAAGTGGTAAGTGATTTTTGTCCCAATTTTCCTTTTTTGGGACATACGTTATGTTATACACATATTTTATTTTACGAGGTATGTATATATCACCCTTTGACATATAATATAATGAATATATTTATCCCCATTACATTTTAAAATTTTATTTTATTTTATTCTTTCATGGGGCTTATTATTCAAGGTTACCAATGTGATGAGGGTTTTATGATACAAACTCATCGTTTATCGTGATTTCTTATAAGTGAGTTTCAAATATAGAAATCATATGATATACCTATTAGGAGTTCTCAAGACACTTATTCTATTGTAGTTATTTCATGAGAATACATTATTTTCTGTTTATTTTCCTCACTTTATCTGCTTAAATTTTCAAAATATTTTTTTATCATATTTTCATTCGAAAACCCTTTTTCTTGGAAAAACATGTTTTCTAAAAAATGTTTTCAGGAATGTTTTAATGAAATGTTTTTAATGTTGAAAACTATATTTCCCTCAATAAATTTTTTAAATTATTTTCAATATATCCTTTATAAATTCTCAAGTTTATTTTTAGAAAATAGGTTTTTAAAATGTTTTATATTTTAAAAACAATTTTTCAAAGTAGAAAGGATATTTTCTTCAACAAATATTTTAATGATATATAAAATTTATTTTAAATTTATAATGAAATACTTTGGTGTCAACTATTATTTAATTTGGATATGATATAAGGATACCATTCATATTATTTCCTTAAATGGTTTATGTTTTGATTTCATGATGTTTATGAAACCCATTTCTCTTCCACAGGTTACACCATGAATAATTTCTTATGAAACCCATTTATTTTAATGAATTATTATATGATAAAATTATTATAAAACCTTACTATTTCTATATATTATTATATGAATAAATTTTTATGATACCCATTTTATTTCATGGGTTATGAGATGATTAATGTTTTATGATCTTGTTTCACATATGTGTGTGATTTTTATTATGTGATGGGTGAGATCTATATCTCCCTTCAATGAATTGCGTAATGATTTATATCTCATGAGATGGACAATATTTTAATAGAGAGTGAACTTAGTTTAATAAGGTAATTTTTTTGATATTATGGTATTTTGAGTAAACATTGACATCTATAATGTCATGCATAGACCTTTATTTCATGTTCATAATGTTAAGAGAGAACCTGATTACATGCTCACAATATTATGTGTGTGCATGATTACATGTTAAAAATTCTATGATCTAACCTATAATTCATGTCCATAATTTCAAGCGTGGACCTAGTTTTATTTTTATAAGTTTATATGAGGGTCTAATTTCATGTACTTAACTTAAAGAGTGAACCAGTTTCAATTTGTATATCTTAAAAATTTTATAATCATATGTGTATTCTAGAAATCTATGACTTGTACCAGTGTTATTCCATCGTGTCTCATGTTCATTGATTCCCTTTTGATTAATATCTTTTAGACTACCGATCATTATTCTGGGACTTGTGTTTATGATCAATGATTGGTTGGGTATAAACATTAAAAGTTATTTTCATTATCAATTAGCCTTATGATTATCTTATGATTTCATATGAATATAGATTGATATCTACTATTTTTACCCTTACAAATAATTTGTGCTCTCCATTTATTATGTTTTCATTCCAAGGTTATTAAGAAGAATTTTATCTATGGTATTTATATAAATATTGTAACGCCCCGACCCCAGCTGCCCAGAGTCGGTGCATTATTACATAACATTGGCATGATCACAAGAAATATCAAATCTCGAAAGACCGATTGGTTTAGTAGCCTTGGAAACACTAGATATATTCATAAGTTTTACATTACATAATAAAATGAAAAACTACTACAACAACATAATGTTTCCACAATCCACACTATTAACCCCTCATAAAATCCCTGCAGGTCATTCATAACTTACTTCTTCACATCCTGGGAAAAATAAAACATAGAAAAGGGGTGAGCTCAAATGCCCAGTAAGGATAAAAATATAGCGGAAAGAATAAACATTTAAGGCAATGTATAACTAAAACAAAAGCCTTTTAAATATGAACTTTCAACATGGTATGGCATAAATAAAATGAAATAATGCCATTTACTTATTCACATGGATATTCTACTAATCGAATAATCACATGCAAAAATCAATAACCACTTTCATAATGTTGGAATGCATAATGCCAGACTATCATAACCACATAGCCAAGGCCTCGTGCCAAGACTACAAATAAGATTTTGTCAAGGCCTTGTGCCAAGACACTAGTTTGTCTCATGAGACCTACCGATGCATCGAGGAGCTATAGCGGGCTCCACCCGTCACTTATTAAGTCCAATGCATTCCCATATGAAAAGGTTTAAACATAACATAAACATTCGTATTAAAACTAGCATACGAAATGTCAATAATTTCACCATAAACTATGAATGGTATAAAAATAGCACATCCATAGTCAAACATATCACAAAACCTTCAATACAATATAGAAGTTTTGTATCATAATAAATCAACTTCAAATAATCTTAAAATCCATCAAAGGATGTTGACGTAGATGAAATCAAAATTCTTTTTAAAGAAATATCTCCTTTTATTTTGAAATCATTTAAGATCCATATAAAATAAAACATTTTCTTTGAAAATATTCTTATAAGCTTGTAAGGAAAGCTTTGAATATTTTATAACGGCGTAAAATAACCGCACCCGCCGTATAAGTTAAAAAAACATTCTTACCTCAATTCTGTCGAAAAGGTTAAAAAGGACCTTGTTTTGAAAACGACGGAAAGATTCCTTTATAAACCTCTTATAAAAAGTCAAAAAAGGGTATAAATGACTTTAACCCATATTCTTGTAAATAGTAAAAATGTTTTGAAATACATTTTGAAGAAACATGGATGTGGATGATAACGAGATCCCAGTAGATTATTACGTATAAACAACCTCGGATAAAGAAGAGATTGTGAAATAACCCTTACCTTGTACTTTTCCTTGGTTGGGGTAGTTTAACCTCCTGTATAATGGTGAAATAATTGTTAATAAATTATACAAGAATCATATATATTAATATGATATCATATATGATCTTTTAATATTGATTTGATAATAATATCTTAGTATTATCGTTGTTTCGGGTGTTAACTTACTCGTTTGCTTTTGTATGTTTTGTTACGTAAGACATGTTTGTAAAGGATAGGTTGTATATTATTAAAATCCAGAATGGTATTAAGTCCTTAAACATCATTTTTAAATCATCAAATGATAATTATACTTGAATGGATACGATGGATAATGAATCTCATCGCGTTCGTGGAGACGGTATTCCGTACGTACGCACGAACGCTACTTCCATTTAATTTTTATTTTAAAAGAATAGAATACAAATGATACATAGGTATATTACTATTCCAGTATAATATAATATTTTATACATGTTACTTAAGTTCATTAACACCATCCTTTATACGTTCCATGTGTGGTATGAACGAGTCATATCATTTTAAGGGGGCGGTAGTCCGCACTTCCTCAAATGAAATTATCGTATGTATATACAACATGAAACGAATAATGGTATGAAATAAAATGGAATTACAGGAGATTATATATAAAATATATATCATTAATATCATATTTAATTATAGTTCCATCATAATGGCCACCATGAGAGGCGGTAAGATGTATTTGAACAATCATCGTTTCGTGAGGCGTTAATTTGCCATCCACAGAAACATTATGTTCATCATCCATTAGATGGAGTTGTGTGTATGTGTAGTTTGAATAATTCTTATAACAACATACTAGTATATTGAAGAAACTGGTTTTGTTACAAAAGAAGGTAAATAAAAAGAGTTTGGGGGTTGGAGAAGCAAAATAAATGAAAATAATTTAAGAGAAATCGTTACCTTTAATTTAGGTAACTCACTTTGGTTGGAACCAAAGGACTTGTTGAAATGCTTTCTGACTAAGGGGAAGCTTCAAGGAGGAGGAGAGGGATGTGGGGAGCTTAGTTGGGCAGAGTTTGGACGAGCCAAGTGGCTTGAGAGGTGTGAGGAAAAGAGAAGGAGGAGTGCCCTTTTATAAGAGGGGTGAGGGGCACCTTTGGAAAAGCTAGAAATATTAATTTATAATAAATTCATATTCGGTTTCCAAAGGCTCCAAAGTTGACTATTCAAAGGATGAGGTGGGGATAGGTCGAAAACAACTCATCCAATAGAATTTAGACAGGTTTGGGTACTTATATTAACCTTATCTTTAAGTATTAACTCTAAGTTAATTAGTTTCACTTTTACAATGTCTCTTTGTATTTTTATATAATATGGTTAATAAACTTACTATATACATCCAAGAGACCCCCAAGTGGTCCATTAATGATTAACCTATCATAATATAAGTCTCTTGGACGAACCTTAGATTTTTAGGAATTTAATATCAATTAATAATATAATATTTGTTTTAAGAACTCTTTTATGTCAATTTTGACACTATTCAATAGTTGATTTTTTGTGAAACTCATAACAGATTGATTACTTCGAACAAAGTCCATTAAATCAATCCTAATATATCATATTATCCTAGAAAATTAGTTTAATTCATTAAAAGTTTCATATTATATTTATTTGGGTATTTATAATATCAATTATTTTAATTTTTCACTATTATAGTAATTACTGCATCATCATTGTGTCATAAATAAAATAAATTATTTAATGTCTAAAAATTATAAATAAAATATCATTATCTAGGAAATCTTTTTAGCTTTCTAATGAATATTTATAATCTAAAATCCAACATATATAACCCTATGTAAAAATTGTTGTTCTAAAAGATATATGCTTGTGTCATTTTTGTATTCATTTTAACTAAAATAAAATAAAGTGTCATTATCACTTACAAGTGGATCCATGGGGTCCCAAAATTGACACAAAGATGTCCATGGTCGACCATCTATCAACCAATAGGGTTAAGACACATTTTTAGGGTAATTTAGTATTATTATAATATTATTTTTTTAACCCTTATTTACCGGATTTACCCTTAACCATGGTAAATAAAATATTTACCGCAGTAATTATTCAAAATGTCTAAAAATAAAAGTTACCTATTTACACAATTTGAACATCCTGATTCCAAATATGGAATCCATTTTCCTAAATTCAAAACACAGAAGTGGCAGAAATTAATTTAAAATTAATTCCCGCTGTCAAAACAAAAAGCGTGTTTTTAAGAGATAATAACTATCCAAAGATTGACACTTGTTTATGTTCGGTTTAATTGTAAAATTATGTCCAATGACCAACATTATATTAAATGGTAAAAATATATTCTAAATATACTTTAAAACTACTAAAATTCATAATTTATCACTATTAATTATTTTGATTAAAAAAGTTGTTTTTAATTAAAATTTAGTAATTTTCACTATTCATCAAAATATGAAAGTTATCCGAAAAGTACCAAAATTTCACCTTAGGCTAAATTCGATATTCCAAGTCCAAAAATGAAGTCCATTTTCAAATATAAAATATATATAATTTCAAAAATTAGGTATTACTATTCACAACGGCTAGTTTAATCGGTTGTGGTGTGTGTTAAAACTCGAAGTTGCGTACAACACACGCTACTGTTTTATTCAAAGGAAAGCGTATCGTGGAAGCTTGGGATGTTTCATTTTAAATTTTTGATGTCCCCATTTAGTCAAAAAGTTTAAAATATTGTATTTAAAAAGGGTTCAATATTAAAAGTTGATAAAAGTGCAATACTGAAAATGAATTTGTTCTTGCATTATATCTAAGAAACTCATAATATGGATTCTAAAATTATAAGGATTATATAAAGTTTAAAATTTAGATAATACTATTCATAACCTCTTTTGAATGGCTTTTTTTTTTGTAAGTCATGGTGTGATTGAACTCGGTGTTGCGTGTAGTGCAAGTTATTGAATTATTTTGAAGAAATAACACACTATGAAATCTTGGGGTGTTACATTCTCCCCTCTTCAATAAATTGCGTCCTCGCAATTTGAAATTGTTCTTCGAAAATAAAAGGTTGAAAATAGAAAATATATTTGTGGGAAAACCCACATCGGAAATTGGGTTACTAAAATTTAGTCTTAATATGAGGAAAAGAGAAATGAAAGGGTCGCCACCAAATTATGATCTCGATTAGGAGAACATTGGTGGCAATTAGAGACATATAATTGGAGGAAAAACGTAAATATTTATAGGTAGTGATTGAGTTCATCAATCACAAAAAGTATAAAATTGAGGTCCTTAAACTCATCAATCTATGTTGATTTGAAGTACCATCGGTTCAACAAAATATTGGGTATTGGGATAACACATTTTTGACATTTCAAAATATCTTAGTTGAAATCCCACATCGAAAAATGAATTAATGAGGCCTCTATTTAAAATAAAGAGTGGAAAGTATGAAGATTACCGAAAATAACACATACTAGGGTTCCATGTAGGAAAATATGGATATGGAAGAGAAATATAACCATCAATTATCTGATGGAGAGTGGTAGAGAACATGGCTATGAAAAGGCAAACAATCCCAAAGCCATAAATTTGTGATGATTTAAGGTACCATCTAGGACAACATTTTTGTTCTAAGTTTCTATTATTAATGTTGAGGAATTTATTTATGAGATTGGATAAGATAATAAGGAGATATACTTAGTTTATAATTAGAGTTTTATCCATTAATAAATTTCTACCAAAACTCATCATTCACTCGTAAAAAAAATTCTATTTATACTATTCATAGAGGGTTCCAAAATAAACGAATTTATAATTCATCTACCAGATCTTTTAAAAAACTACTTTATTTAATCCAGGACATCTCGTGGGCCAGTGGTAGGTGATACACCCTTGTCGCCCTTCGGTTGCGGGTTCAAGTCTCACAGCCTTGCCGGACGCGACGGGTTGCCGCCCGACCTCCGGGTTGTCCTTTTATGGCAATCCAAAATAATCCAAACTAGAACTATCCAAAATACTTCTGTCCAAACTCACAGTCCAACATTTATAAGGAAGGTAAACATAATGTAGATCCTTTTTACCCTGTAATAGAATATTAATACCTTCATCATGTATTCTTTTAAAACACTGAAACATCCTGATTTACCATAATCTTTATTGATTACATTCATGCTCCCTTATTCCATATAGAATGCTGGATATACTTCATCAATCCAAAAATGTTTTATACAAATCATTAATCAGTTCGAAGGTAGTCAATAATATCCAATATAATTTATCCAAAGCAATCATGTATTATTCCAAAATCACTATTTCGGTATCAGAACTATATTATGGTTTATCATTCTCTCAACCATATATTTTCCAAAAATTTATTCTGCTATTGAGTCACTTTTCTTTGTTCCACATAATCTCAAGTCCTTAATTAAATAGTACTGCAGTACAATCCTTATATACTCCATAATTATTATAACAAGTACATTGTTGATACAACACTCAATTGACATAATCAACATAAGAACTCTAATCATTCCTCTTCATCTGTGGTAGTATCATAACTTGATTATTATCCAATAGCATCATTTGCGGCATAGTCTGATGACTAGGGCATAGGTTCGCGTAGTGTCCAAACTCCTTGCAAATGAAGCATTGTACATTTGAAACCATTTTCTCACCCTTGCAGTCACGTACTTTGTGCCCTTTTCCTCCACACTTATAACAAACTCCCATTCCTTTCAGGAAAGTTCCAGGGTGTTTCTTTCCACAGTTACCACATATGGGAAAATTCTTCTTTTCCCTCTTACTTTTATCCATCTTTCTCTCTTCCATCCTTTTCTTCTCTTGCTTCCCTTCAAAGCCATAGGACTCAGTAAACTCTTTACATATCTTATCAACACATGATATTATTTCTTCATATGATGATAATACATGGGAGACTATTTCTCTTATAAATTCTAGCTTAAGACCATGAAAGATATGATCCTTCCTTCTCTTTGGATCATTTGCATTTCTGGAGTTCTCATTCCTTCTACTGGGCGCCATTTCTAAACAATGGCATACACTAGATCAGTTTATGAATCAAAATACATAATCCCATACTTATAAAACACTTAACATAAATTGAACTATTTATGGATATAATCCATAATCATAAGAATGTTTTCTTTGAGGAAGTATATACTCATAATCCCTTCAAAATGATTTGTAAAGAAAATGAGAGTTATCCTAAGCATATCCCCCGGGAGTGTCGTAACCAAGAGTGCAGCAAGGCCCGTTGTCGTGCACCAGTTCCCGTTCGAGTCTAGCTCAAAGCGGTGTTTTCAGGTTTTACCCCTAGGTACATCTGTGCCAGAGCCGCCTCTACCTGCTCGTATCCAGACAGGGATGTATTGCTTGGAAAACTCACAAAATCTCTACAATACCAAAATTCTAAGATGTTATTCTATACTAATCCTCAAAGTTCATCTTAGGTCTACGTGCTCTAATCAGAGTTTATCTAAATCTAGCTTCCAAGGTTTGTACTAAACTTCCTCTGATACCAACTGTAACGCCCCGACCCCAGCTGCCCAGAGTCGGTGCATTATTACATAACATTGGCATGATCACAAGAAAGATCAAATCTCGAAAGACCGATTGGTTTAGTAGCCTTGGAAACACTAGATATATTCATAAGTTTTACATTACATAATAAAATGAAAAACTACTACAACAACATAATGTTTCCACAATCCACACTATTAACCCCTCATAAAATCCCTGCAGGTCATTCATAACTTACTTCTTCACATCCTGGGAAAAATAAAACATAGAAAAGGGGTGAGCTCAAATGCCCAGTAAGGATAAAAATATAGCGGAAAGAATAAACATTTAAGGAAATGTATAACTAAAACAAAAGCCTTTTAAATATGAACTTTCAACATGGTATGGCATAAATAAAATGAAATAATTCCATTTACTTATTCACATGGATATTCTACTAATCGAATAATCACATGCAAAAATCAATAACCACTTTCATAATGTTGGAATGCATAATGCCAGACTATCATAACCACATAGCCAAGGCCTCGTGCCAAGACTACAAATAAGATTTTGTCAAGGCCTTGTGCCAAGACACTAGTTTGTCTCATGAGACCTACCGATGCATCGAGGAGCTATAGCGGGCTCCACCCGTCACTTATTAAGTCCAATGCATTCCCATATGAAAAGGTTTAAACATAACATAAACATTCGTATTAAAACTAGCATACGAAATGTCAATAATTTCACCATAAACTATGAATGGTATAAAAATAGCACATCCATAGTCAAACATATCACAAAACCTTCAATACAATATAGAAGTTTTGTATCATAATAAATCAACTTCAAATAATCTTAAAATCCATCAAAGGATGTTGACGTAGATGAAATCAAAATTCTTTTTAAAGAAATATCTCCTTTTATTTTGAAATCATTTAAGATCCATATAAAATAAAACATTTTCTTTGAAAATATTCTTATAAGCTTGTAAGGAAAGCTTTGAAGATTTTATAACGGCGTAAAATAACCGCACCCGCCGTATAAGTTAAAAAAACATTCTTACCTCAATTCTGTCGAAAAGGTTAAAAAGGACTTTGTTTTGAAAACGACGGAAAGATTCCTTTATAAACCTCTTATAAAAAGTCAAAAAAGGGTATAAATGACTTTAACCCATATTCTTGTAAATAGTAAAAATGTTTTGAAATACATTTTGAAGAAACATGGATGTGGATGATAACGAGATCCCAGTAGATTATTACGTATAAACAACCTCGGATAAAGAAGAGATTGTGAAATAACCCTTACCTTGTACTTTTCCTTGGTTGGGGTAGTTTAACCTCCTATATAATGGTTAAATAATTGTTAATAAATTATACAAGAATCATATATATTAATATGATATCATATATGATCTTTTAATATTGATTTGATAATAATATCTTAGTATTATCGTTGTTTCGGGTGTTAACTTACTCGTTTGCTTTTGTATGTTTTGTTACGTAAGACATGTTTGTAAAGGATAGGTTGTATATTATTAAAATCCAGAATGGTATTAAGTCCTTAAACATCATTTTTAAATCATCAAATGATAATTATACTTGAATGGATACGATGGATAATGAATCTCATCGCGTTCGTGGAGACGGTATTCCGTACGTACGCACGAACGCTACTTCCATTTAATTTTTATTTTAAAAGAATAGAATACAAATGATACATAGGTATATTACTATTCCAGTATAATATAATATTTTATACATGTTACTTAAGCTCATTAACACCATCCTTTATACGTTCCATGTGTGGTATGAACGAGTCATATCATTTTAAGGGGGCGGTAGTCCGCACTTCCTCAAATTAAATTATCGTATGTATATACAACATGAAACGAATAATGGTATGAAATAAAATGGAATTACAGGAGCTTATATATAAAATATATATCATTAATATCATATTTAATTATAGTTCCATCATAATGGCCACCATGAGAGGCGGTAAGATGTATTTGAACAATCATCGTTTCGTGAGGCGTTAATTTGCCTTCCACAGAAACATTATGTTCATCATCCATTAGATGGAGTTGTGTGTATGTGTAGTTTGAATACTTCTTATAACAACATACTAGTATATTGAAGAAACTGGTGTTGTTACAAAAGAAGGGAAATAAAAAGAGTTTGGGGGTTGGAGAAGCAAAATAAATGAAAATAATTTAAGAGAAATCGTTACCTTTAATTTAGGTAACTCACTTTGGTTGGAACCAAAGGACTTGTTGAAATGCTTTCTGACTAAGGGGAAGCTTCAAGGAGGAGGAGAGGGATGTGGGGAGCTTAGTTTGGCAGAGTTTGGATGAGCCAAGTGGCTTGAGAGGTGTGAGGAAAAGAGAAGGAGGAGTGCCCTTTTATAAGAGGGGTGAGGGGCACCTTTGGAAAAGCTAGAAATATTAATTTATAATAAATTCATATTCGGTTTCCAAAGGCTCCAAAGTTGACTATTCAAAGGATGAGGTGGGGATAGGTCGAAAACAACTCATCCAATAGAATTTAGACAGGTTTGGGTACTTATATTAACCTTATCTTTAAGTATTAACTCTAAGTTAATTAGTTTCACTTTTACAATGTCTCTTTGTATTTTTATATAATATGGTTAATAAACTTACTATATACATCCAAGCGACCCCCAAGTGGTCCATTAATGATTAACCTATCATAATATAAGTCTCTTGGCCGAACCTTAGATTTTTAGGAATTTAATATCAATTAATAATATAATATTTGTTTTAAGAACTCTTTTATGTCAATTTTGACACTATTCAATAGTTGATTTTTTGTGAAACTCATAAAAGATTGATTACTTCGAACAAAGTCCATTAAATCAATCCTAATATATCATATTAGCCTAGAAAATTAGTTTAATTCATTAAAAGTTTCATATTATATTTATTTGGGTATTTATAATATCAATTATTTTAATTTTTCACTATTATAGTAATTACTGCATCATCATTGTGTCATAAATAAAATAAATTATTTAATGTCTAAAAATTATAAATAAAATCTCATTATCTAGGAAATCTTTTTATCTTTCTAATTAATATTTATAATCTAAAATCCAACATATATAACCCTATGTAAAAATTGTTGTTCTAAAAGATATATGCTTGTGTCATTTTTGTATTCATTTTAACTAAAATAAAATAAAGTGTCATTATCACTTACAAGTGGATCCATGGGGTCCCAAAATTGACACAAAGATGTCCATGGTCGACCATCTATCAACCAATAGGGTTAAGACACGTTTTTAGGGTAATTTAGTATTATTATAATATTATTTTTTTAACCCTTATTTACCGGATTTACCCTTAACCATGGTAAATAAAATATTTACCGCAGTAATTATTCAAAATGTCTAAAAATAAAAGTTACCTATTTACAAAATTTGAACATCCTGATTCCAAATATGGAATCCATTTTCCTAAATTCAAAACACAGAAGTGACAGAAATTAATTTAAAATTAATTCCCGCTGTCAAAACAAAAAGCGTGTTTTTAAGAGATAATAACTATCCAAAGATTGACACTTGTTTATGTTCGGTTTAATTGTAAAATTATGTCCAATGACCAACATTATATTAAATGGTAAAAATATATTCTAAATATACTTTAAAACTACTAAAATTCATAATTTATCACTATTAATTATTTTGATTAAAAAAGTTGTTTTTAATTAAAATTTAGTAATTTTCACTATTCATCAAAATATGAAAGTTATCTGAAAAGTACCAAAATTTCACCTTAGGCTAAATTCGATATTCCAAGTCCAAAAATGAAGTCCATTTTCAAATATAAAATATATATAATTTCAAAAATTAGGTATTACTATTCACAACGGCTAGTTTAATCGGTTGTGGTGTGTGTTAAAACTCGAAGTTGCGTACAACACACGCTACTGTTTTATTCAAAGGAAAGCGTATCGTGGAAGCTTGGGATGTTTCATTTTAAATTTTTGATGTCCCCATTTAGTCAAAAAGTTTAAAATATTGTATTTAAAAAGGGTTCAATATTAAAAGTTGATAAAAGTGCAATACTGAAAATGAATTTGTTCTTGCATTATATCTAAGAAACTCATAATATGGATTCTAAAATTATAAGGATTATATAAAGTTTAAAATTTAGATAATACTATTCATAACCTCTTTTGAATGGCTTTTTTTTTGTAAGTCATGGTGTGATTGAACTCGGTGTTGCGTGTAGTGCAAGTTATTGAATTATTTTGAAGAAATAACACACTATGAAATCTTGGGGTGTTACAAATATAAATAAATGGAAAGATATTTGTGGGAAACATTTAAGATCATTTACCAAGTTAGAATATTTTTTTCAAAGATTCAAAAGGTATTGAACGATTACAGACCTCAGGAATGTTTTTTTGTAATTTATTGAATATTAATCTAAAAACATATAATATATTTGTATGAAAATATACGATTTCTATTATCAAATTCATAAAATAATATTTCATATTTATTTTGATCATGGTGTTGTGTATTTTGTATGATATTGAACATAGACATTCCATTAAAATATCAGGATAATACATTATTACCCATAAGAAATTTCACCGTCATAATTTTTAATCTTGATCTGTAATCAATGATTTGTTATTTTAAAATACCTTTTTTGAAATACCACATCATAAAAAGTGTTAATAAAAAATCCTATTTAAATGAGGAATAATAAAATACAAGGGTTGTCTAGAATAATACATAACTAGGTTTCAAATTTATAAAATATTAATGGGTAGCGAAAAAATGGAAATTAGAGAAAATTATAATGTATAAATTATTATTGATAGTTATATATATTATTGATCATAATAAAGTGAATAATATTGGTCATGTTAATGACTATGAAATCATAAACCCGAGAGGGTTGAATAGGTCCATCAATTCATCATAAATAAAGGTAATTGGATAACATTTTTATTCAATGATCATCTTCCTTGAGTAAATGAATTACATTAATGAATAGACTAAGAAAGTAATTATATATAATTACTTGATATATATAATTTCATATTTTAATAAATTTTCACCACAATCTCATCATTCTCTCTAAATGATAGGTATTTATTATGTGTTTTTTTATGCTTCAAGCACTAAAAATTGCACCCATTATTTTATATACATCCAAAAATAGATAACAATTTATAACTCCTATCTTTAGAGATTAATAAAACCCATAATGGTTATCATAAGTTAATATATTTCACAAATTTAAGAAACCTTCCTAAAAATAAAATTTTAATTTATCTCCAAAATTAAACATAATACCAAAATTTAAAATAATCATTTGATAAATAACCATCCTTAAACTTATTCAAAATATTCCTCACTAAGATTAAAACTCCAATATTTTGAATGTATTTTCACATATTCCTATAACATAAATATAAAAATTTTCTAAAAAAACATCAATCACTCTTTATGTTTGATATGAAATATATATATTATAAAGTCACATAATCTGCATGATATTAAAATAATTTCCATAAATGACCTGAATCCCCATAAAGTAAAATTAAAATCATATATTATTTTATAAGATAATTCATCCTTATATTCTAAAATAAAATCATAGAAGACTCTATTTACCTTAACTATATAATGTTCCCAAAAATATATTGATCTTTTCCTAAAATAATATGAATCTCTTAATAAACAAAACACTTTTTTGTATTATACTTATCTTTGTGATAAAAAATATGTTCCCAATATAAAAATAATTATTATTTGTAATTTCATACTAATGAGGATATCGTGAAGCCGTGTGGTAGGCGATGCACCCTTGTCTCCCTTCAATTGGGGATTTAATCCCCATGAGATTTCCAGATATGATGTTTTTCCCTTTTTCCTAAACCTATTTTAATATAATTCTTATAAAATTCCAAAAAAATGAATATCAAAAAAACATATCATTAATTATAAAATCAATTTTTAACCTAAATGGTATTATATACATCACATTCTTTTTCAAAAAATCACATAATATTAATTGACTATTATCATGCACATATTAACTCAGAGGTTTATTTATCCCATTTTCATATATCCTTAAATGATTTTCTCTAAAAATTATCACTTTTCCTCTATAGTTTATTTAAAAAATATTTAGTTCATATAAAATATGTTTACAAATATTATAAATGTACAAAATATAATGATTCATTATTATCTTAATATTTAGAATACATTTGGATATCGTTGATACACAAATCCATCATGCAATATTTTTCATAAACCTTTAACCATAATTTTCATATTAATTAATGTTATTACTTATTTCCTTATGATTAACAAATTTAAACTCAATCATGATTCATAATTATATCATAATAAAATATTTCATACCTTAAATTTATACATATGGTTATTTCTATAGGATCTTGATGTACCTTTTATCATCCATCGTGATGCATATATCTCCAGAAAAGAAATAGTCATGTCCTTGGTGGGTTTTCCCTTGGTGAATGAGATGGATGATTTGTGATTTTAAAACCAAATAAAATATGTTTCATAATAAATATAAATTCTAGAGAATTGAAATGTTTTTTTGTATATAAAATATTTTATTTCAGGTTATTTGGTTTTTCAAAAAAAAATTTAAATCATTTGAGAATTATTTCAACATTATAGTGATTATTTAATCATCTAGAAGTACTTATAAGGTTCTATGAGAAACTTTTAATTTCATCAAGATAAATTATCTTTAATCTGTTTATAAAATCATTATTAATACATGAAAGGAATATTTTATGTCAAAATGAAAGTTCTAAATGTAAATAAAATATATATAGACAATATATAATAAATTAACCTTCAAACCCAAAAAATTAACTTTAATAACATCATCATTAAAGAATACTTACCCTTAATGGTTATCTCATAAATTTATACTTATATAACAAATAATGTTATTGTATTCTTATAAAATTTTCTTTCATGTAAAACCTAATGGTTACTTATACTTCAACCTAATAATAGGACTCCAAAAATATCATTAATCACTATAAAATATGATCACTTAAATCCTAAAAAGGGGTGTCTAAGATATTGAACTTTTTATAAACCTTAAATTTATAAACCCATGAGGATATAGATAAAACATAATTTAACCTCTCATTAAAAAATCTTATTCCCCAATGTGCTCTAAACCTTTCTTTAATACTGATGTTTTAAAAAAGAAACACATTTTCTTTTCATGATAAATAATAATGATTTTTTACTTGAATTCTTCATTGTTTGAACCCATGATTAAACACTATGAAAAAGCATTTCAAATTTATTGATGACCATAAAATTCATAAACGGGGCATATAAAAAATGAATAAGAAATTTTTGGTCCGTGATTACATGAAAAAATATTCTTATTTGAAAATAAATATTCGACTCAAAATAATGATTTTTTTACGCAATAAATCGCCTTCTCTACCCAAATATTTTCATAAAATATTTCATAAGAAATATTAATGAAAAAATAAAACTCATAAATTCTTATTTTCAATCATGAAAACACAAAAAAATGTTCCATTTTTTTATTTCACACTTAAGAATTATCATATACATTCCATTAGTTATAATCTCATTTTAATTTCTCATGAAATCATAAAATTTCCTTAAAACCCATATAATGTTTAGATAAATAATTTTGGTAAATTGGGAGATCATTTCCATATCAATATTACAATCACTATTAAAAATGGAATAACTAATATGGTCAATGTCCATACCCATACATTGGAGGGCTATATCGGCACACTGATCAAAAATTATATATCTAGATCATAAATCATAATTAAAAATTTCCAAGTATCACATCATTAATTACAAATTTAATACATTGAAACTTTAATCATAAAACCCTTCAAAACTCTTTTAAACAAATATGATAAAAAAAATTATATTGAAATATCCTTTCTTTATGATACAACATTTTTAATAATGATAAACCAATAAAAAAGAAAATATGGTTTTCCACTGAAAAAACTATGAGATCTTATAGAATAATAAAATTTTAAAATAAATTTTATTATGGAAGGAATAGTTTTTTCCACCATATATAGTAAAATAGAATAGTCCATTTAACATTTGTAATGATATACAAAACAGTCCATAAAAATCCCTTGTGAAAACAATTTAACAAAATTTAAAAGAGGCATACAAATTTCCTATATAATTAATTTACTTCTATATTAATATATTAATAAGATATTTACTTTAATAATTTTTTTATAATAATTAATGTTTGTTTGAAGGGAGACTTCAAAAAAATACTTTTAAAATAAAGTCCATTACCTTGTGTCTAACTCGTCATGTATAATCTATATCGTCATGAATATCAAAATTATGTTAATTGGTTAATTGATTAATAAAAATTTCAAAAATTATTATTATTTTATATTATTTCATACCATCTTATATCCACATCAGAAGTATTGATGATATTCGAATCATACATTAAAAATGACTTTGATAGGTTGACTATAGTCAATGAGGTCATTATTACTTCATATTATGAATAATAAACAGAAAATAGTTGTAATATTTTTTTAATAAATTATAATTTTAATACTAATCAGGATATATGGTTATGAAAAATTAAATATATTACAATCATAGAGATGATAGGTCGTATGTACACATGGGTAATGTTTCCAGTTTTCAATAATCATTATAGAAAGTAGGTATGTGTTATTTTATCTTTTTAGAATTATAAATATGTCATTAATAGTATATAATTTATTTAAATACACTTATATATATAATCCATGTAATGTGGTGATGTAAAATAAATGGCATCGCTTATTGGATGAGGTAGACCACACATAAACACGAGCAGTGTTATCATTCATCAATTAATGGAATGGTAAACAATTATATTATATATTATATATTTATAATGATAAATATGTCATTAATATCATGTATAATCATTAAATACATCATTATTACCATCCATGAGTAAAGACTATGGTAGAAATAAAATTATATTTGTTTGAAGGTGGGTAGTCCCCCGTAAACATGAACGATGATTCTATTTCCCATTTGATGGAAGCGGAGAAGGATATAGGTTATTTCAATAAAAAATTAAAATCTAAGTATATTAAAGATAATAGTGTTATTATTTTATCATGTTTAATGATGATTTTATTGAGTAATTAGATGAAATAAAAACAATTTGTTAAGAATTATGCCTCTTCTTCGGACAACCACATAAGGATTACACAGAAAACATCCCAAGGATGGGTTTTTGAAAAATTAAAGGATTCTGGTATATGGATAAGTATTTAAGGATGTGGTTAGACCTAGTATTTTATGAAACAAATGGTTTTTGATGTTTTATTAAATGATTAAAGGAATTTATCTTTTAGAAGTGAGGGGAGTGAAACTCTTAGAATTACATAAAATATTAAATAAAAATAAATTGATATTATAGATAAAATGGATCCAAAATGGCTTACTTTGAATCAAGTATGAGGATATATATAAATAATTTAATTCAAAAAAATATTTACAACTTTAAGTGATGTTTTTATCCTTGTAATTTTACCCCCCCCCCACCCCCACCCCACCCCTATTAAACCATATGACTATTACTAATGTTACAATGTTTTTAACTATTTAGATGCCAATATATTTTATATAAAAATAAGAACTTTCCATATTTTTATCATAGAATATTTAATCAATTATACCACATTAACTATGAAAAAGAAAATAGTTTTATTAATTTTAAATAACTAAATAATTATTATTTATTATAAAATATCATTAACGTAAATTTTATCAGTATTCATTTATTTTGACTGTCAAAACATCAAGAAAAATATGGAATTAAATATAATTTTTTCACACATATAAATTATGTTATAATTATATAATTAATTATTATGACACAATAACTCACTCACATAATATTACTTTTGGAGTTTTAAATATAATTTTATTCATTTTTTTATCGCTTTCACAAGAACCGTGTTGGTGTCGCACTAGTATTTAAGGAAATTATTTCATTATTAATAATTATAAATAAATTTATATAGTGAAAAAATAAATTATATTAAAATTATGATTTATAATTGAATATATCACCTAATAAAATTTATGTAAAGAATTTAAAAATATAAAACAAAACAAAATGATATTTTTTACATTTCCATATAACAAATAATATAAAATACATAAACCTGAACAAATAAAAAAAAATTCATATATTACAATTTTTATGATTTCATATGAGTTACACTCATTAAATTTATTTATTGAAAGTTTTAGGGTTACTTTTGAGTCCATATAACATTATTTTGTCCCTTAATAAACCCATTCTACCGTTACAATGGTAAAAAAAATTAATACTTTCACCATTCATAATAAAAAAAATAAAATGTAAATATTTATCAAATTATGATCTCATGATTCTAAATATTTAATTAATTTTTCATTATTTAATTCAATAAATTAAAAAAATAATAATTTTAAATTAAACATGTAAAACATGACTATATACATCTTTTCAGAAAAAAAATACTTTTTTAAGTAAAAAATATAATTAAACCAAATTTAAGTATAAAATTAATAAAAAATGATATAATTTGATAATTATTTATATAATATAACTAATTATTCATTGAATCAAATTTAAATAAAAATGTTACTTTATTAAAACAAATATTTGTTTTTCAATAAAAAATCATTATTTTTCACTATTCACTCGAAAAGTAACTCTTAAGAAAAATCACACAACTTCACTACAGGATAATTTTGACATGATTTTTTAAAAAATTGTGTTAATTTTATAAATCAAATTATCTTATCCTTCCATATTTTACTTATAATATTTTCTCACTAAATTAAATAGTACCCATTTTTGAATAAATCGAATTTTTGAACCAAAATATGAATTTACTAGATATTGTGTGATTATTTACTAAAAATTTAATATTACATTTTTATTTGTTAGAAATATTATATATATATATATATATATTAAATTAACATTATTAATATCCTCCAACTCAATGGATAAGTTATAACGTTCATATTTAAATAATAATATTTTACGACTCGTTTAAGCTTGGTGTTTTATATTTTGTACACTATTGATTATATTATTTTTAAATAAATCTCATGATATTAAATATTTCTATCCTCATAATATGATGATATAATTAATTTTTTCTATGGTTATATTTCTATCATTTTAGTTTATTTGATCTTGTTTTTTTAATGGTTGGTTTCTACTAGCTAATATAGTTCTTATATTGATCATCATTAGTTTAATTAATTTGGTTTTATTGTTTCTTCTTTTAGTTTTTTATTTTTATTATAGAAAATAATTTTTTCATATATAGAATGAAATATTATTTATTTTCTGAAAATATAAACTAGTAACCCATTATCCATGTACAAAATAATGCTTTCTTTGATTAATAAAAGTTATAGATAATATTAACTTCACATTGTAAACCATTGTAAAAAACATTAAAATTACTACAATTAATAAATAATATTATAAAAAATCATTTATAATGATTTATCACATTAGAATCCATGATAACATAATTTTTTATTTAAAATAAAATATGAAAACATAATAATTATATCAAATTTAGAATTGAAATTTTTACACAATTAATTTTAAAAACCCATTTTAAAGATATACAATTAATCCATAGACTATAAAAACACTATAATATACATAATTATTTTAGAAGGATACATTTAGTAATAAGAAACTAGGCCTTTAAAAATAACTTTATAAGGAAAATTCACAGTTAAATGTATATACATGTGAAAATTGATTGTAATTTTTTTACCCAAGTAACAAGGAATTATTTTTTAATTTTTTTGAAATTTAATAAAAACACTTACTCTAAGCCCTCTAGTATAAAGGTCTTCATAAAAGTGACATAACTAAATTATAGTGACCCTCACATTATTTTAAACTAGATGTATAGTGGTAATTGTAATCAGCATATGAATAAAGACAATATAGTCATTTGTTTTATGAGATATTATTTTTAAATCTCTTATAATAACCATATTGATAACTAACATTATTAATATTCATAAACATATAATATTTCTAAAATATAAAGTCATTTTATACTTCTAATTTTTCAGAATAAGTAACAATGAACATTATATAGATTCAAGAACATTATGTTTGGAAAAATAATTTTTTTATAGTTCAATAAATTATGTTAGAATTTTGGAACAAATCATATTTTTATTTTATCATTACATTTAAATGAGTAAAAAATAACATTTCAAACATTTTTTCAATTATATTCATTATATCTTATTAGTAATGCATGAAATTTGATGAAAAATATAACTAATAAAATAAAATAATTTTATTTATTCACTCTTTTCTTATTCCATAAAAATTTAATTTCTTAAATACCTTTGACCCTTTATAAGAAAAAAAATTAAAACAATCATATTTTTAAGGATATAATCCCCTGACATACATTTTGATTATTTTTTTCATCATCATTTCCAATGTGTCTTAGATATTTACTATATGTATGATCAATCACTAAAAATATTTTATATGCTCTATATGGTTGATGGTTCAAAAAATAATTAATCTAATATTATATATATTATTCATATAATTAAGTAATGTTAATTTTATTTTACTCTTATAAGAAATCATTCTATATGGTTTGAAATCACTTATATTTGAAAGAAAAATATACACTGAATAAAATTATCAAATTTCCATATTAGTAGTTTCCCATACAAATAATATATCACTAAACGAAATATATCCATAGTCCACTACATACCTACCAATAATGGAAATAATAATGGAATATACATAAAAAAATTAAAAATGACTCAATGTAGTGGTGTTATATCAATGTCCACGTGTATGGTTCATATAGAACAATAACATGTTATAATGTGTGTACAATTTATAAGGATTATAAATTAATTCCCTATTTATGGATTGATGTATAGTTAGAGTAAAAAATAAGGAATTATTTTCACTATTTATATGAAAAACACACGTTCTATTACATTAGTTTTTTTGGATAACATTCGTATTTATAGAGAATAATATATTTCAATCAATAGATTACTCATATAGGAAAAATCTTAAACACTTTGATAATATTATAAAGAATAAAAAATTACCTTAACATATGTCATGGGTATATATGATTAATAAAATGATTCTTTTTATTATTTTATCATAAAGGGACATCCAAATTCTATATAGTGATGTAATTTTCTATTTGATTCTTTTTTATTAGAGTCAGAGAAAAATATTTTTAAAATTTTTTATATTTATTATTGATTTTTATTTTTCATTACAACATAGAAATAATTAATTTCAAGAAAAAAGAACATGAAATTGTATATGAAATTATTTTAATGGTATATAAAATTACAATAGATGATTTTTTTCTTCAGTTGGGACATGATTGATTTGGCTATAAAACCAACTCTTCATTCAAAGTTAATTAGTCAAAATGAAATGAAGGTTCTTTTGTCTACTTTTTGATAAAAAAATCAAAGAAAAAAATCCACTTTTAAAATAAATGTATAGAGATTTTATATAGTAAACCATGAAATATAACACTACAATATTTCAAAATGTATTTTATTTAAATAATAAATTCAATAATGTGTGGTACACATAAATTAGAGATTAAATGAATTGTAATAGAAATAGTATTATTTAAACATAACTTTTATAACCTAGCCATTTATTTGGAATTTATGTATAAGAAAAAATATATACTGAAATATATATATTATTTCTTTTCACATTGAAGTAAATATTATATAATTAATTAATTGTAAAAAAATCAATGAAGATATATTCATTTGAAGGAAAATATATATTTTTTATAAATAAAATTATATATGTAAATGAATTTTTATAGATTAAATTAATCCATATAGATAAATGATTCAAATAAAATAATTAGATTATAGATAAATATATATCAAATTTATTTAATTAACAATCATTAAATTTTTTATTAACCCTAGAATCATAATAATGTCATTTTAGGCTTCAAAGATTCATTTTCATCAAAAATATGTCTTATTGCATTTTTTTTATTGATGTTATATTCAATTTCTACCACTATTATAATTATATATAAAAAAATTCACATCATATTTGAAATAAGCATGTCAAAAATATCTGAGGGTGAATTATGGGGATTTTTCAGAAACGATTAATTTTTGGGAGAATTATTAAAAATGATGATTTTTTAAAAAATTTAATTGATTTAATTTAAATTAGTTTAATTTTATGTTCCATTATATTTATGATTTTTTAAAATTAAAATAATATATATTTTAATAATAAATATATAATTAATTATGTTTTAATAAAAAATATATTTTATTTTGGTATAAGTTCATTTATTTTATAAAAACATATTTTTTAGAAAAAACTGATTTTTTATTTCATTTTGAAAAATTATATTATAATTACTTTTTTTTATTTCCCAAAATTGAATCTATAAAAATGGATTTCATATTTGGAATCATATTTTTACAATTTACTAATATAGAAAATTTCATTTTTGATCATTATTAATAATAACCATGGTAAATATTTTTCACCATGTTAAATAGTAAAAATGGTAAGTATGATTAAATATAATGTTATGAGGAATTTAAAATCTATCTAATGCTTGACTTATTTATATTTTATGAGTTTATTTTGACCTTCTTCATCTGATATTTTGATATATAGAAATGTTATTCCATTTTTCTTTAATGATGACCTGTAAACTATTTTCATTAAATAATATATACAAAATATCAAAATCATTCTTTTCATTTTAGAAAAATATTATCATAGGGAAAAATAGTTAATATTATGTATAAATGATTATTTAGAATTCTAATACACTAAATTTATAATAGATAATTATTTTAAATTTTTAGTGAGGAAATAATTAACTATAATTCTTATACAACACCGATGCAACAGTTGTAAAAGTTGTTGAGAAATCAAGTAAGTGATTTTAAAAACATAAAAGGTGATATGAATTTTATGAATTATGTTGTTCCATGTATATTATGAATAATTATAATATATTTTTAATTTTTAATTTATTTTTATTATAATTAAAATTTTATACTATATCATTTAAAGTTAAATTTTTTGAATAGTCCATAAAAATAATTTAAATGGTAATTATTTTATAGATTTTATTTTAAAATAAATATAAAATCATTAAGTATATATAATGATTTATTTGGATGGGATATTTTTAGTTATATCATTAATGTTACTTGTATATCCTGCTTTAAAATTTTAAAATTACTTCCATGCCCCTTTAAGGGTGAAAATTTTGTTATGACAACAATCCTTAACTGGATTTACAGGGGCTAAACTAAATAGATAGGCAATTAATTGACCAATATAAATCCTAATTACTATTATTTGATGATATTTTGACCTTATTCTAGTATTAATTAATATTATGAAGCATTTTATCTATTATACATGAGTTTGATATGAATTATGTAATAATATTTCCAATAATTCTAAGTGTGTCCCTTGACTCAGTTATTAATGGGAACTTCCCCTTATCATTTATTCAAAAAAAATTAGCCTTCTATATTAGACACACATTTCCTCTTATCTCCTTCTCCTATTACCGTCATATGAAGATGTAAGGTGGAATACAGAGGTATTCAAAAAAAGAGGAAATCATATTTGACAAACTTTTCAATGTTTATTTCTTCTTCGACATCCACTAAATATGTTGAATCCATAATAAAATAATAAATAAAGTATAAAAAGTATATATAATGATTTTTTATTATTATGGGAAAACATTTCACCTCTTTATCATTAAATGGGAAATGAATATATCCTGCTTTCATACTTATGAACTATATCCTCCATGCAACAATGTGTTTCATTTTCCATCACTACATCTCATGGAAAGTTGTAATGATATATTTACTAAACATATAATATAACTATTATATAATAAATAATATATAATGTTAAATTATTATAATATTTCTTTTCCTTTTTCTCATTAGAAAATTTAATCTCCCTTCATGTTATCGTATAGACTACCTTGTTCATGAGTGATATATATCATTTTTTTTGTCCTAATAATAAATAAGGCTATTAAAATATAAAAATATATATATATATATATATATATATTAATTATGACTTGAAAAATATTTTTTAGATTTTATATTTTGATTATACCATACAGTCACACCCGACTTTTTCTTCTTTTCAGGTCTTGGTTTTGATCTGGTTCATTGAAAATCTCAATCCTTTTCTTGGGTGTTATGTGAGATTAATTTTTAGTTTTTAACTTCCATATATGTCTAACCATCCTACTTTGTTTTCCCCATTGCTTGTTCGGGAATTTATAGAGAAAAGTGGTTACTTCATGATTTGGGTTAACCGTGAGCCCATTTAGATTTAAAAACCAAATTTGTTTCTTTTATAACTACATTGTTTTTTAACATTTTTCACCAATTTCACTTCCTAATTTTCCTCCCCTAACATATTTAAACCACCATATCCTTTTGGATACCTTAATAATTCATAATCATGGTTAATTTGGGTTACTTATTTAGGTATCGAGCTAGCCTGTGGGCCCATTTCAAGTTTTAAAACAATAATTTGTTTCTTTTATATATCTTTAATTTTTTAATATATGTAGGTTATTTCACCTCCCACTTGAATAATAAATCCATATCCTCACCCCCAATATCTACTTGTACTTTTTTGAATTCATTTTCATCTCATATTTGGGATAAAGTGCTCAAGGTTCCTCAAATCGTACAGATTTGAGAAGGTAAATTCCATCATCCATAAATCATTAATTTATTACTATTTTACCCCCAAATTAGTTTAATTTGGTTATTCCAGACCTAAGTAGACTCTTCACTGAGTTTCAGGCCATTCCATTTCCTATAAGGGTGCAGATTTAAGGGAGTACGAAGAGTTTTTGAGTTTCCAAGGTGAGATTCCTTCTCATTTCTCCTCCCTCTTCCTCCTCCTTTTATTTTTTATTGGTTTTATATTCTTATATAGTCATTATAGAACTGTGGTTATGTTATCCAATGATTTTTTATGTGTTTTTTTTAGTTATGGGTTGTTCTCCATAGGTTTAGGGTTTATAAACACTTGGATGGTGATATCGGGTGTGTGTTTCCATTACGCCAAGGATTTGAGGTAGGATATCCCTTTCACATGACTTTATCATTTAAGTTTCATCATTTTATTATTTTTATAACCTGATATATATTTTTATTATTTTTTCAGACTTTGGATAATTTTCTTGATGTGAAAAATGGTTTTTTAATCCTTGTTTTGTGAAAGGTAGTGTTGTTTTGTCATAAAAGTGCACACCAATTGTTTGTTTAAATGATCTGCTATATTTCGCAACTTTTTTGTGAGGTTTAAAACCTTTTTTATGTTATTTTTAACATTTTCTAGTATATTTAATAAAATATGGCATTAAATTGGTGTTTTATTCCTTATCAAGTGCTTAAAATAAATTTTTTTGTTTAAAAGTGCATGTCATGTGTTCAGTAAATTTCCCGATTGGATTTTATGTGTTAAGGGTGATTTAAAAATAATTTGTTTGGATTTATAAATGAATTTGAATAATGAAAATTTTATTTTTGGTTCCTTATATGGCTTTACAATTTGTATTTGGTTTTACAAACAAATGGGTTTTGGTTTACAACATGTTTTGGCCCGAGTTGCTGGAAAATGGCTCGTTTCACATCCTTATGAAAATGGTTGTGTTTTGAATATGTAACCTGAGTGTTTTAAGGGATTTATGAATATTATTTTATTCTGTAAATAGTTTTTATACACCTCCTTAATAAAATTCTAATGCATACCTTTGTTAAATGTTATTTTTGAGAAACAATTTAAAGGCATGTTTGGCCTTTCCTAAAAATGAAGAATGAGTATTCTACATGTATATACCATGTTGTGTCAATTGGGATTGTTTTATGGTCCATAAAATGATTTTAATAAATTCTTTTAGGGATCCCAAATATGTTTGGGTATGTTTTGTAGTGTGTTTATACTTTAAATAGTGTTTTTGAATGAGTTTTATGTGAAAATCCCCAATACACTCCTTGAAATTATTTTACAAAAAAATTAGTGGCTTATTGATCCGTGAAAAAAATATGAAGAATGTTTGTGGGATGTTTGTGTGTTTATGGTTTGGTAATATAATTTTTATGTGAAAATTGTATTTGATAATATGTGTAACTTGATTTAGCACTAAAGGGAATCTCGGGTATCTAGGTGGGAAGACATGTACTAGTATGCTAGTGATCCCGTGAGGTTTGGCCCGTGTTTCACGTAGCAAGTTTGATGATGCCAGAACTAACTATAATATGATGATTATGTTTTTTGGGTACTACTAGGTTATGGGTATTGTCTCTACTAGTGTCTCATATTCACGAGAATGAATATTTATTATGATTACATTAACCGAGATACGAGGTACCTGGGGCTCACAACTAACTAGTGCCTAGGGGTGTTCCCGTGACTTGTGCTCATTGGCTATTTTTTACTCACCATCGAAGTATAGTGTGTTTGGTTGGAAAATTCAACAGTGTGTATAAAATATTTAAAATTTTAAATTTTTTAAATCAACCCTCTTGAAATATATTTTCATTTTGAAGTTGCACCTCTTTGAAAATTGTTACTAGCAATCTTGTTTATAAAACATGAAAGTTTTTGTCTCATAATTTTTTTATAGAATGGGAAATTATTTGGAAAACATACCTTTATATATTGTATTTAAAACTTAAAATTTATGTTCCTTTTATTTTAAAGGATATACATTAGTAATAGAATATCTGACTAACCTTCTGAGTTTTAATACTCACACTTATAGTATTATTCTTTTTTTATCCCTTGTGCAGGTTTCATCTTGAGTTCGATCGCCTTGGGAAATGTGTGATCATTGTGTTGTAGAGTGACCAGAAAGGTCACAAGGAGTTAGTTTGTTATCAGGTTTGGTCAGTTGAGTTTTTGGTTTAGTTGTAATTTCAATTTCTTGTACAAATAATGTTCAGTTAAATTTTTATGTAAATGTATTTAGGGATATCCATTTCTTTTTGTTTTTTGTTTGATTGTTTATATTTGGGAAAAATAACTCTATTGTGTACTCTATTGATTCCCATGGTACTTTTCACCATCCTTGGAGGATCGGGAACGCTTCTTGGGACTTTGTTGTGGGCTGTCCTAGGTGATCGGTTCAGGGTTGACTCAGGATGGTTCGTGACACGTACTGTATTCATACTAATTTGGACTTTTTAATTCATTACTATTTAGTTAATTTTGACTACCTACATGAGTGATGTCATAATGATTATGACATGAATTATTAACAAATGTTGAATATGGGTGATATTGTATAACAATAATATTTTCATGACATGATTAACATTATGGTGAAGATGGAACCATCATCAATGTGTAAGGACCATAACTAAGGAACCAAAACATGCATTAAATGAAACAATTATCATTCAAAACATTTATTTTAATATATAATTAAAAAATATATTATTGATAGGGAATTATAAATGGATTAGTTATTATATTATATATATGAATATGGAGTTTTAATATAATAAAAAATAAATTTTAATCAGTTATATTGATAATGAAAATAACTTAAGAAGAATATTGAGCATGAATTATAGGGTTTCTTAACTCAATTTCTTTTCATTGGGTTATATTACTTCTATATTATCTATGTTATTCCAATATCATTTGTGTAATTACCTAGGATGATTTTTGATTTTATTCTACTTATTTAATGGTGATTTACATGTGGTAAACAAAATAACTTCATTGAATAGTTATTAATTAAAAGTTAATATCATTGTAAGGGTTTCTGATCTCACTTCTGTTTATATGAGACATATTTCATATTCACCAATTTTTATATTTTTGTGTTGTATATACAACCCCTATAATATTTTATATCATGAATATCTTTATATTAAATCTAATTAATGATTTTTTATGTTGTTTATTTCATGGGGGTTATGATAAAAAAGTTACCAAAGAGGTAATGGATTTATATAACAATATCATTTTTTAATGAGATTTATTGTGATTATATTTTTTATGAGGAAATTATATGATATATATGTCAATATTATTAAAAAAATTTAAACATAATAATTATTTATATAAATTACTAGGTTTACATTCATTTTGTCTCTCTATTTACTCAAAATTCAGAATGAACACTTTTAAGGAGAATCAAAATTATTTCTCTCTTTGGTCAGTAATTTTTTTCTTCCATATAAATATATTCATTAAAAAAATAAATCCTTCATATTCATCAATGTTTCATTAAATTGATTTTTATCAATATTGTTTTCTCTATAAAATGTTATGAAATTATTCATCTTGTTTTTTTTTCGAATGAGGGTTTTTTTTCAAATGTGTGAATGGAATCTTTTTTAAAAACAACTACATGAATGAAATTTCCTAATATCATAACTATTATTTCCCCTGAATTTTCAATTACATGTATCCATGGTTATTTTCAAAGAACTTGTTTTCCTTAATATCGTGATACTTTTTTTAAATAAGTGATTTCAAAAAATATGAAAAAAAATTAACAAAATGTTTTATTTATATTTAAAAATTATTTTTATCTATATCAAAATCCATTGATGAATCATATTCTATAGAATAGATATAAAATAATGATAATATTTACCATATTAATCTATACAGCCAATTATAATATTAATCTAGTGATTGACTAGGGGAAATATTAACATTTCTTATGCAAGTTTTATAATAAGAATGTTTTGTAGATTATGTATTGAATTGTTATTATTTTCATTCATATAATGAATGTTTTGAATATTTTAAGTGATGAGAGGGTCCTTTTATTGCTCCTCAAATAAGTGGTATATCTCATGGGACGAACCAGCATTGGTATTTGGAATATTCTTACAAATATACATATTATGTCTTGGTAGAATGTAATGACTGAAAAATTATGATGTGTAGTGTTGTGAATTATATCATTATGAATCCAGTTATTTTTATCCATGTGATTATTTATATTCCCCTAACATTCAAGGATATATTCTCCTTTTATATTATTAGTGTTATTTCATATTTGATTATTATCTATGTCTACCACTTTATTAAGGATTTAATTATTTATTTGATAGCTTCTATTATATGATTTCCCTTACATAGCATCTAAGATAACCCTTTATTATGTTTTCCTTTACCAAAGTTACCAAAAAGTGATTTATAATTGATTTTTTGAATATATTAAAAGAAATAATATATTTTTCACTAGAAATTTTTGTTTTATTTTCATATTTTCATATATAATGTGAGAATCATGTATATATATATATATATATATATATATTAATCCAAAACTATTAAACTATGTGATACATTCATATGTGATCTCATGTATATTATACCAATGTGGTAACATAATCATCAACTTGTGGTACTAGTTTATGTGTTTTATAGTTGGTATTATCAAACTTTTACAAGGAAATTTTGTAAAATATTTTAAAAAACATATATTAGAAAACATAACACTATAATTGATTATAAAAATAATTTTATATAGAGTATAATAACATTAAGCTTTAAAAATGTCGAGATTTCATATATTTACTCGAAAATACATCCCTATATGAATATTGGTACGTGGTTGCAGCTGTGATGTAAAAGCGCCTGTTGGTAATAACTCTAAAAATGATAGATTATGTATTAACTTGATCGCCACTGCTGCATGATTAGTGGGATGAAAACTATACACCTATCTATACACTCCCCTATGATATTCTTGGGTTAATTCATATTTTATATATAAATTGTGATTAATGATAGGATATAAAAAATAGATACCAATGATATGAAATAATGATATTATTTAAAGTTACATTCATTAATATGTCTAAGTTCAGATGTATGTTAAAAGTAATAAATAAAAATTTAATGATTTTATGTGATTTTGATTTAAGATAATTAAAGATATTTTTCAAACATTTATCAAAATAAAACCTGGTGGTATCACATTTGTTTTAGTCAAACAATAATTTTAAGAAGAATTGTTTTGAATTTTTTGGAAATAAGCAGAAAGGTATTGATAACCTTTAGTTTTAATATTATATTTCATATTAATATGGTTAATTTGGATAAAGGGGTTATTATATATTGGGAACATTTGGTCTATAATATAGAAAAAAGTGATTAAAAAGTTTTATGGTAACTATATTATTAATTTTATTTTGAAAGATGTATACTATATCAGGAAAAATATATGATTATAGTAAACAAAATTTTTTAGAATAAACATTGAGTTAATTTATTGAATTGTATTTTATTTTATTCTCAATTTATGGTGATTCAAGTAATTTATGGAAAATATTATCATATTTTGGAGATTATATGATTAAGTCATATTCATTTTTTCATTTTTACTTTATGAATGTTTAATATTTCTTGGTGATATAGTATAGGTTGATCTTGCAAGAATATATGATCAAATATTTCTCATTTTTTTGTTTATGAATTGATCTGGAATATTTTTCTAGATTCTATAGTTTATTTATCTATCTAATGATTTAAGTTGAACATTGGGTGTTATTATTTATCCTTTAGAGACTATATTTATTATTTTTATACATGAAATTTAATTTAGAGTATTACGTTTACTTTTACATACAATTATATTTTTAGTAAATGTATATAGAAAAGATGAATAACTTGTATTATATTTTATGGATATTAAAATTCATTGAATGTTAGTTTTAATGCATCAAGAAATAAAAATTATACAGGGATATTTATCATTTAGAATTTCAGATAATGTAGAGATGAAAAGCTTCATAATGAAAAAAATGGTGGAATTAAATACATAGATTTAATGAAATCAGGTAAGTGTGTATTTTTTTCTCATTAATGATGGTAAATGAATTCATCATGTCAAGAAAGAGGGAGATAAATGAATTTATCCTTATAACTCAACTATTAAGGTATGGTTTTATAAACTCCTTCAAAAGTATGAGTTTGAAAATAGTAAATGAATTGAATTCTAAGGTTCCTAGTATTTACATAAATATAAATGGTCTTTTTAGAATGAAAATTTATCTAATTGGATAAAATATGATTATTTACATATATATATTTATCTCCCACTCCATAGATTTCATTTTATAAAATCATTAAAAATTTCTATATGATTGAAGAAAAAATTTTGAGTATAAAATTTCTTCAACCGTAATATAATGTTACACCCTGAGATTCTATAATGTATTTTCATTAATTATTATATTTGACAGCAGTCGGTATACAAAACAATTTTCTTAGATACACTGTGGTAGAAATTTTCTTATATAAATATAAATTTTATAACATAGTTGATGATTTGGTTTGTGAGAATAAGAATAACCAGATTTTGAAAAACATGTCATGTGATTTTCCTTAATAAAATTAGTATTCAATCCATCATTGATTATAAATTTTTTAGATATGATGATACAGTATATTGAAGGTAAAAGATACGTTTTTTATAAAACTATGTTTTTGTCCAAAAAAGAATATTTAAAGAGTTAATCAGCACATATTGAGAAATAATTCTAATCAAATAATTGGAATAAATATATAAAATTTAATTAATTATCATTTAGTTAATTCTTTTTAGGAACAGAATGGGAATAAATTCATTTTATGCTTTAAAAACTTTTTTTATTTAATTTTTTTAAAAAAAATATAATAATTAATTTTTTAAATTTTTTAAATTTTATTTTAAAAAATGGACATTATTTTTTAAATGATCATATAAAAAATTTAAAATATTTAATTGTTACCATTTTTTAAAATGACTTATTATTCAGTGAATAAGTAAAAAAAATATGATTCCAGCAAAACTACAATTTATTTTCATTAAAAGAGGTATTTTAAAAGTTCCATTCTATTTTTTATTATGTTTATAAGTAAAATAAGTTCAATTTGAATAAAAATAATATAATAAATTCTTTAATAAACAGTATTATATTTAATTTTTAATTATGTTTACTTTTATGCTTAAACACACATTTTCCTAAATACTATCTTTTTATTTTATTTTTCATACTTATAGTCAAAATAGTTTTTTCCATTTTTAAAAACTAAAACATTAAAACTATATTTGATAATTGGAATCATCATGTTAAAATTTATTAATAAGGCTTATATCATTTTTTATTATTATTAATAGTAAACCTAATAAATATTTTTCACCCTAGTAAATGGTAAAATGGCTGAATAAGGATTTTAATAATGTGTTAGGGAACTAAAAATATACTAGTACTTGATCTATTTCTATTCTATGCTTTTATATTGATATAGATCATCCATTTTCACTTATATTCCAACCTTGTACCTATTTTTATTTGGTAATGACCTACAAACTATTTTAGGTAAACAATAAAAACAAAATGTCACTGTCATTTTTTAATTTCTAGAATATATTATAATAGGGATAAAATAGAAAAAATATGTTATAAATATTTATTTAAAATATCAGTATTCTATTTTTATTATAGTAAAATGTTCCTATTTGTTGTGATGATATAATTACCCAGAACGTCTATGCAATGGCGATGCAGTGCATGTGAATGTTGTAGAAAAATAATGTTAATGAATTTAAAAATATTAATGTGATATTATATTGATTAATTATGGTATTTTATGAATATAATGTCTAGTTGTAATATATTAGTGATGATTAATGTATTGAATTTTTAATTATATCATTATATTTATTCCTTTAATATCATGAAATTTGAATTGTCTTAGAAAAGTCATTAAAAGGTATTTAATGCTTAAAATTTATTTTTAAATAATTATAAAATAAAAAAATAATAATTTAATTAATCATTTTTATGTGAAATTTTAGCATATATAAATAATGGTTCATGTATTTTCTATTTAAAAACTTTATAATTACTTTCATGACCCTGAAATCACTAAATTTTTGTTGACATTTAAATCATTTAAAGGTTTAGAGAGGGTATAAAATAAAGTAGATAATGGTTAAAGAAGCATAAGAACTTGTGTGAATGTAATTAGTTGTCATATATTGACCTTATCCATCTAATATTAGAAACTATGATACTTTTTAGGCATTATATGTGAGTCAGATTTATTATATAATAATATTGCAAATAATTCTGTTTGTTTCCCACTCCTCACTTATAAAAGGTATCTTACTATCCTCCCTTATTCAAAAACATTAGGCCCTAAAGATCATGAAAATCCTTCCAAATTACCTTCCATTATTATTTACATTATTTATTGATCTTTTAGTCTTCTCATATTACCGTCCAAAGAAGACATAAGATCAATGCCAAAGGAGGTCTCTCAATGAAGAGGTAATCATAATTATCAACTATTAAAAATATTCCTTACTAGTATACTTCCTATAAATCTATTGTATCATCATAAAATAATTAATATAGTATCATCAATGTAATTATCCAACTTTGGTAAACTTGACACATCACCCTAGGAGTCCCACCACATGGTGGTGATCAACCAAATAAAGAAACTGGTAGGTGAAAAACAGTATAGTATAATTTTGAAGTAGAGTATAATTCCAAGAGGGAAAAAAATTCAATCCAGAAAAATGATAAAGATGAAAGTGAAATAAGACTTGACAAAGTCGATTCTCAATGTGACCATTATTTGTCGTCAATCTGTCGCATGAAGAAGGTGATAGCTATAAAGAGATTTAAGGTAACTAACTGACACCCTTCCCAATACATGTGTCCAAAAAACATATTATGTAACCACCCAAAAGAAAAAAAGTAGGTTGTGAGCATGGATCAAAGTATCATACTGTATGAGAATCTATAAAATTTTAACATCCTAAATTTTTTTTGTTTATGCTTTAAAACCCCAATTTATAATCAAATATATAAAAGAAACCCATTTTGTTGAAACTCTATTGATATATTTTCAAAACATTCAATATTAAAATACAATATAATATGAGTATGAATAAGAATTATAAACATAGGGAAGTAACCATGAAAACCATATGAGAAAATATATCACGGTGATCACCTAAATCATTATACATAATGTTAACCAAGATGATAATCTATTCATGGGGTGCAATGTCTATGAGCAATAACCAAAATATAAATATGTGAGTATAAAATATATGATATTCAAGTGAATTCAACATGGAAAAAAGCATTGGGATCTTGCTAATAGAATATGTTCTTCGAAGAAGAAAAGGATACTACACCAACAACTAAATCCTACGATATCATGTCCTACCACAATCTACTGATATCAACCTTAATTCCATGACTAGGGCTTCCTAATGTTTAAACGAGCAATGTTTTCAAAAAAAACACATAAACCATACTCATAATTTTATAATAAATTTTTGAAAATTGATTTATCACCACTCCCATAGATTGAAAATACATGTTAAAATAAATATAATTTAAAAAAATCATAAGAAAACTATACCCCTAATACCATGCTTTCAAAATCCATTTTAGTAAAAAAAATAAATGATTAATGATTTTTATCAGACACAAGAGATTCACAAACAGTTTTTAAAGAAACAAATATTAAAAATTATTCAAATTATCCATCCTCAAATTTTAGAAATCAAATCTCACATATTCTAACATCTATAATTTAAAAAATAAACCATAAGGGATTTTCAATAACAAAAAGTATTATATGGGTTCTCAAAAATTTATAGAGACACATACCTCATAATAGAGAAAACAATTGTTGTATTTGAATCCGTTTATGGAGATGAATGATATAAAATCATCACAAAACTCGATCCGTAGGAATCAAACCAAATAATAAGAGACTCACCCAATGATGCTACTGGATGAGGAACAAAGTCTTAGTAACCCTACACAGATTTGAACCTGATCCAAAGGTATTAGATTTCCTTCTATAGAACTTGGACATAAAATTTTATCTTTAAGAGGATATAAAAATAATGGGAATTAATAGTATGGGTATATTAACGAAATACACCATGTATTCAATTGCATAACATTAAAACCAAAACATTAAAAACACTATTTAATTTACTGTTTTAATCACAACATGAATGAAAATATTTTAAAAACAATCATAAATGGGATCCAATATCTAATCATGCTATAATAATTAATTCCCCTTGATTTTCATCTTTTCAAAAGGCTATGAGGTGTTACTGGTTAGTCCTAGAGTAAAAAAATTACTATTTTTTATTTATGTTTCTTTCAATAAGAGTGTTGCATTATGGTTTCATGGTATTACCATTAATTAAATATTAAGAAGTGGTTCAAGTTTATACTTAAAAATCCAATGAATGAAACAACATATCCATACATAGCTATGGATTACCCTTATGCAGCCTTAAAAATGTAGAAGCTACCCTTACATATAGGCCAGGTTTCCCATATATGGTGAGGATATACCCTTTTGTGACCTTTATAAAATCATGGTTAACTTTATTTAGTGCCTTTATTGCATTTATGCAGTTCATATAAAAAGATTTTCCTTACACACTACTAGGGTTACCCATACACAGTGTTTATCTACCCTAATACAATATATATCTACATTTAATCATCTCATAGATAGCCAAGCTACACTTACATTACTCATGTAAATTTATCTCTGTTATTACTCAGCACATATACAGAGAGAATTATGCATATAAAACTCTTTAATAAAACCCATTGTTCTGGTAGGAAGGACTTACCCGTACATAAACTATACACTATGAGTAAGGGTAAAAATTAAGTTAAAATATATTTTATTTTAATTTAAATAGATTATAAATTAAAATGAAAATGAGGTTATAATGATAAATTAAATACTATGGAATATAATAGGAATATCCATCACTTATGAAACCAAAAGAAAACATCCTTAACAAGTGAATGTTCTAGAAAAAAATTGTGTTATAATACTACCCACCATAATGCTTTATATCCCAGGAAAGCAATCAACATGGTAAACCCACAAATAGAAAAGGACACTTCTACCTCATGAAATATTATTTCTCACATGACTCATGGTTTTTCATGACCCCCCCCCCCCCCCCCATGATGTGTGCCCCTCCTAGGCCGTAAATGGCAGAAGAGAGATAGTGACATTCAAGTCCCATCTCGAGTAGGCCAATAGTTGTCGACTAGCACTGATGGTATAATAAACATGTAGATAGAAGGAATTACCATCTAAGAGAACACATGTGAATGAGAGAGATACCATATACAAAAAACAACTCCTTCTCAAACTACAATATTAAATAAAATTCAAGTACAAAATTGTAATTTCATGAAAGAACTACTAAAAACTGAAAGGAAAACTACAAGTACCAAAATAAAAGTAAAGACGACAGTAACCACGAATCCCAAACAGCTCCTGCTAAAACCCATGCTCATAGTAACAAAATTGATCTCCAACATACTCCAACTAACCTGAGAATTTTTTATATATATACATAGGGTGAGTATAACATTATACTTAGTAGGATCCTCCCCAAAGCCTCTTGTAAAAAAAGTAAGGAAATCATGATAAATCACAGTGAACAACAAGTGAAACTAACTCATCACCTAAATAGGTATACTAAGCTTCCAATCTCACTATGGATACTCTAACCAAGTCTTGAATACAAGAGCATATAATAAAATAAATACTATCAAGGGTATCACGATACAAAGTAGAAATATCTCTATGCAATTGATACGAAATCTTTAATCTAGTTCAAATAATTATTATGTCAATTTCATTGTGATACTAGGGGATAAATCATGCTAGATCTATGATTTCACAAAAATAAATATAGAATCAATGAATATTCTATCTCAAAAGGGGTTCAACTTTCTTCTCATGAGAATGGACCAACACCGTGGATCCCGATCACCTCTCCCACAAGACCTGCATCCACCCAAGGATTCTGCGGAAAAACCAAACCAACCAAAAAACCAAGAAAAATACATTAAAAACACAGTTATCAACCACCATAACATTTAAAATAGGAATGGAAGGAAAAGTATTGAATAAACTGCAATAAAATAGGTAGAACATACCTTGGATCAAATATGGATCGCTACGGATCAAAGGATGGAAACTAGTAATCGAGCCTTGATGAAGGAATCCCCAAAATGTCGAATAGGGGGATATCAAGTCCCTTGTAATGATAGGTAGAGTCGTTGTAGCTATAGTTTTATGAATAACCTGATCAGATGAAAATGCTTAAGACAACACTACAGTGGATAATTACATGACGTGTAATCCCCTTTCACATCGTGTAATTATTAGGGTTCGATTTTTTCTAAAAAATGTGTTGCCTATATATTTTTATTTATTTTTAAAACCCTAATATATAACAAGTTGTGAAACCCTCTTTCACATCATGTAACTTTTCATGGTGTGAAATCTCTTTACTTACAGGTTTTAGCTGATGAGTCCCTCCGGACTTCCTTCGATCCTCCTCCAAGAACCTCAGTCTTTAAAAACATACAAAGGGTCAATCCACAAAATTCCTGACCCTTACATTAGATACCTCTCGAAACATTCTCATCCTCGAGAATAAAAAACCAACCCATAGAGGAATGATAAAAGGGGTCATCCGAACATCCACCCCACAAGATACCTATCAAATCTCTCACCACCAAAGGAGCTCAACCGCCCCTATCCAAGAACAAGGGGATCAACACAGTGAGTATATGAACTGCCCAATGACTCTTTTCCACTTATAGTGGGAGAGTAGACCCATCTAACCTCCAGAATCTAAAAACATAAAGAATTCATCATACCCTGGATGTCTTCACCTCCCATGGAAGGAGAGTAAGACACAATAAGTAACATAAGAGAGAGAGATCTCATAAACTAGAAAAACATCTACAACCACAAAATGAACAGCATTTCAAGAGAAGATCTAAACATAAAATAGATCAGGGTACTAAGCATGTATCTTCAAATTGTGTTCCTAGGTACTCTCCTCCTGCCACCATGCTGCCAAAAGACACAAACCAAGGGGATATCACACCCACGCAACACCTTCTCCTGGCGGTCTTTGATCTATATAGGCCTCTCCTCAAAGTTTGTATCATCATCAACATATATCTATACTCAATAGATGATGTGAGAGTCATCATGAAGATAACAACAGAGTTGCAACATAAAAAACATCATGTATCAGGATCATCTATGGGGGATGTGCTACCTGATATGCCATAGCTCCTACATGATCCAACACCTCAAAAGGCCCAACAACCCAAGGAGAAAGCTTACTCCCATGACCAAACCTTTGCTTCCCATGATGGGGAGTCACATTCAGAAATGCATGATCCCCAAATTCCAATTCCAAAGGTATCCTCCTATGATCAGTACAGAAAATCAGAAGATTATGTGCTGCTTTCATTATCTTGTGAACCACCTGAAGCATCTCTATCATGTTCTGTACCAGTTCCAACCCAAGAATTTCTGACTCTCTGACCCCATTCTAGCACAACAAAGAATGAAAATTTCTTACATAATATTCTTAAAATGGTTTCATGTCGATTGTGGAGTGAAAAATATTTTTTTAAGAAAACTCTACCAATTAAGAGTTCCTCATCCACAAACCTCTAAAATTCAGTACACAAAACCGCAACATGTCTTCAAGAGTCTAGATATTCTATTTTGTCTAACTGTCCATTTATGGATGAAAAGAAGTGACAAGGAATTTCTGAGAACCAAAAGAACATTGGAGGCCTCCCCACACTCTAGAGGTAAAATGAGGGTCTCAATCGGATATGATCATCCTCAAGACTGCGTCTAGTTTCACCACCTCCTCCAGATACTGTCTTGAAAATACCTCCAATGAGCATGACTCCTTCATCACTGTAATGGTGGGATAATTTCATCAAACGATCCACTAACACCAATATAGAGTCATAGACTCCCTAATCTTGAGATAAATTAGTAACAAAGCCCATCAAGATTCCCTCCCAATTCCACTAAGGAACATCTAATAACTAGACAAAACCATCGAGAATACAGTTCTTAGCCTTCACCTTTAAGAAAACCAAACATCAAGACACAAACCCTACAACTACACGCTTCAACTCATGCCACCAAAACTGACTTCTCAAAGCTCAATACATATTTTTAATGCCAGGATTTACCACCAAAGGCAAACTATGGAACTCTATAAAAACCATTCCACTCATCACTAAAAGAATGAAAATCCTTCCCTGAAACAATAGCTGGTGTTTTTCATCCTCAAAACAACCATCAGGGGCTTCTCCAAAAAAAATCAATCTCTCTAGACTTCCACATCAAGAACCCCCTATTGGGAATCCTCCACCTACTACACCATATATGACTTCACCTTCATCTGAAAAATACAACCTCATCCCCCAACTTCTTCCATATCTAGATAAAATACTAAATGTCCTTCCATCACCCTCCAAGAATCTCCTAATTCATGCACTACATCACTATACGAGTTCCTACTCAGTGCATTAGCTAAAAAATTCCCCTTTACAGGTGAATACAAAATCTTAAAGTCATGATCCTGTAAGAACTCCATCCACTTATGTTGATGCAAGTTCAATTCACGCTAGGAGAAAACATACCTCAATATCTTATGATCATTTAATACCTCGAAATGTTTTCCAATGAGGTAATGTCTCTATAACTTCAAGGAAAAAACCACTAATACTAAATAAAGATCATGGGTAGCATAGTTACACTCATGGGGATGTAATTTCCGATACCCATAATAAATGACCGATCTTTTCTTCATTAGAACAAAACCAAATCCAATATGTGAAGAATCACAAAAACCTCAAACTGAACTCCTTATATTGGGAAACAAAGAACTCGAGCACTGAAAAACTTCTCATTTAGATACTCAAAAGCTATCTAACACTGATCATCCCACAAGAACACCGGATCCCTTCAAATAAATGATGTCATAAGAGTTGAAACCTGAGATAAATCAACTACAAACCTCCTATAATAGCCTTCAAGAACAAGGAAACTTTGCACCTCTGCCATTTTCTTGGGGACTTCCCAAGACACAATTACTCTTACCTTCGATAGATATATAGATACTCTCTAATGGGATATAACATTACCTAAGAAATTAACTACTCAAGACCAAAACTCACACTTCAAAAACATTCCAAACAACTTCTCACGATGAAGAACTCCCAAAATAGAATTCATATGCTTTGTATGCTCCTCCTTAGACGTAGAGTACAAAAATATTTCATCAATGAAAAACACCACAAACTTATCTAGGAACTCAAGAAACACAACTTTCATTAACCCCATGAACATAGGTGGAGCATTCATCACACCAAACTGCATCACAACAAACTTGTAATTCTCATGACGATAATAGAAAGCAGTCTTCAAGATATCCTCATCATTTACACTCATATGATGATATCCTGACTGAAAATAAATCTTCGAGAACCAATTTTCACCCTTCATTTGATAGAATAAATAATAAATCCATGGAAGAGGATAGTGGTTCTTCACTATCACTTTGTTTAAGAAACGATAATTAATACTCAATCGTAAACTACCATCATATTTCTTCATGAACAAAACTGGTGCACCTTATAGTAAAACACTCGTTTTAAAAAAATGACATTGAAATAGACCATCAAGTTTTATGCCAAACTCTTAAAACTTATAAGGTACCATCTAATAAATATACATAGATATAGGAGACACACCTGGATATAGTTTGATCTTGAAATTGATCTCTTTTTGAGGGGGTAATGTTATAACCACCTATGGAAATACATCAGGGTACTCTTCTACGACCCTATAAAATGTCAATTTCTGAACCTCCGACAAACACAACATCAACTCATCCATCAAGGAGGACAAGGATGGAACACACCTCTAACCCATCTAAGGGTCTCTCTCACCAACAAACACTATTTTCTCTCCATCAGCATCAAAGAACACAACCTACCTCATAAAGAAATACTCGATGGTTTACACCAAATACAACTAATCCATGTTGAGGATGATTTAATATGGTTGTATTCGTAAACATAGGAAATATCCCCAATAGTGGTGATACCCCATCACTTTCTCATAGAATCTACATACATTAAACAAATCAGCTCAACCTCTAAATGGTATAGTCAACGCCAAGGGAACTAGAAGTCTCTCTACATCAAGTCCCAAAGCATGGATAATGTAAGGTGATATAAAGGAGTGTTTCAATACAAGATCAAACAAGTAATACACCCAAGTAAGAAACAAAAAAACAAAGAGTACCTTGAACAGCATTTGGATCACCTGGTTCTAGAAATGTTAAATCATGAAGGTGGCCAGGACCTGCTCCACGACCTCTTTGACCATGTTGATGACCACCTCTATTGCATTTATATACTCTTTGGGGATGGGTAGAATATTGAGGTTATCCTCCACCTGCCCCATCTACTCTCTTCTCATCCCAAACTATAGAAACATGTTGTTGTTTCCTTAGTTGGAACATCCTCGGTGGAGGAACCTGAAGCAAAACAACTGGTTCACACTAACCACTCAGAATGGTCGAGCACTCTCACCACTAATGACCACAAACTCCGCAATAAAACATGTGTTTGATCCCTTATTATAGGAATGATAACCAACAACCCTAGAAAAATGATACATTGAGGTATAGAACCAACCCCCAACTGATCAGAAGCTCTTCTTTCCTATCAACTAGAAACCCCAGACCGCATATTTTCTTCATGAGGAATCCTGATGACTCCCCTCTCATGATTATCCAGTTATGGATAATGACCTCTCTATAAAATATACTTTTACCATCACCTCGATATAAATCATCAACATAAATGGGGTGACCTAATGTTGGATCTCTATAAACAAATCCTCCTCAAAATTCCTCACTCTGGCCTCCTCATCTGACAATAGGTTCAAAGAATATTGGAAAAGTTTCAAAAAATATATCCCAATATATTGCACACTGGATTTCCCCTACTGAAGGGTAATAATATTCTAACAACTAGTCTCTCTCATGGTATAAGAAATAAGCTTGTCTCAAAACTAGTCCTGGAACTCCTCACACAAGACTTTCAACTCCCCGTGATCTCTGGAGAACAATAACCACGACTACCTTGTTGTCCCATGCAACATCATCACAACCAATGATACCCATTTCTCATTTCAATCATGGATCAAATTGAAGGCTATCTAAAACTCCTCTAACCAGTATTCCATGACTACATCTAAAACAGATCCCTTATACCACTTCTGACTCTGGTTCTGAAACTCTTGTAATTTTCTCCTCCAAGTTTCATGTTCGTTGACCAATACTCTACATCAATCTGCCAGAGAAAACTACTGAAAATATTCTATGTGAACCTAAAAAGGATGTAAACTTGGATCCATGCCTATAAAAGAATAAATATTTAGATATTTTAAACATATAATATGGAATACTTTAACATTAATTATTTTTTTTCTTTTATTCATTTTAGGTTAACCTAACCCATGGTTTATCCATTCAAATACAAGCACAAAGAAGAACGATGCATGATCCATTCCTAGGTCTCTACCCTGCAACCAGTATCACCTTGAATAGTATTAATTGTAATCTTAAAGTGATGTTCATCATATCATAGGGGCCCTAAATACCTATGTATATGTTGGTCTCTCATGTTTGTAGTGCTTTCTAAACTTAGATGATATAGTTTCCCTACCATCCCACACAACCTAACTTGTGACTAACTACAAAATCCATCCTATCCCTCAACTAGATATCTGATACCACTCTATCACAACCCACTCCCCACAAGGTGTAACCCTCATGGTCCAAAAATGGGAGAAGATAGATAGTGAAACCTGAGTTCCACCTTCAGTAGGCACCGGGTTGGAGACTAGCACCGGGGGTATAATAAACAAGTATATGGGGGTATTACCCACTAAGAGAACACATGTGAAAGACAGAGATAAGATAGACACAAACCAAATCCTAATTAGACAACAATATAAAAGAAAATCCAAGTAAAAAAAATTAATTTCATGCAATAACTACTACAACTGAATGGGAAATTACAATTATGAAAATAAAAGTAAAGACGACAGTGACTACAAAGCCCAAACATATCCTGCTAAACCCCATACTATTAGTAACCATCCTAATCTACAACCTATTTCAAATGACCTAAAAATAGTTTAAATATATGTAGAGTGAGTATAATAGTATACTCAGTAGGATCATCCCAAGATCCTCTTATGCAAATGTAATTAAACAATATTAAAGTACAGTGAACAATAAGTGAAACTAACTAATCACCTAAATAGGTATACTAAGTTCCCAACCTCACCATGGATACTCTCACCAAGTATCGCATACAAGAGCATATAATATAACAAATAATATCAAGGGTACCCCTCTACCACTTCCCCGCTAGTTTTCTGATTTGTCCCAACATCACATGTCATGAAATCTCTCTCTAAAAAGGAAAGCTTGAAGACACCTAGCAGAATATCCACAACATGCACCTCATGAAACACTCCACCAAATCCATGTAACCAAAATTAACCAAGTAGTTTATGGGAGCCACCATATCCTTCATAACATGTACCATACATCAGGAATTATACCTCAATCCATCACAACTCATATGTCGAGTAAGGAACCTCAATCCATCACAGCCTACACACATTATACCTATAGTAGTCTAAAAGAAACTATATCTAGAATACATGTGTGTGAAATAACCATAAGCCATTAAATCCCCCTATATAGATATATGGTGAAAACTAACTGTCATGCATACCAGCACAAGTAACTACCGAGATAAGAGAGAGGGATCAAAGGGGTAGTCATCCATTCATCCTCCCACTAGGATGTTAAGGAAAAAACCACCCCTAGGGCTCAGAATCCCTAGGTTTTTAGTTCTACTAATCGACTGGGTGGATTAGAGTATGAAACACAAAATGTACATGATTTAATGTATCTCAAACCACACTATGGGCATAACTTATTCTTAGACTCTATTGCAGCTAACTTCTCTCAGACTCCCAGCTACCACGGCTAAGACTAGATATCCTAAAAGCACACATCCATTTAAATGGCTACATTAAATTATCTTCTTACTTTTCATCAATTTCACTTTATGTTAATTAATTCATTGCCATTAATTAACCATTATCATTTTCCATATTTCATTACATTAGTATCACATCCAATGTTTTATTCCCTTCAGACATAAGAAAACTAAGTTCATGGCTTACCATAATTATAACCTCAGCATTTCATCCCATTATGATTTTAACCCATGGGTTAAAGTTTTATTCATTTATTAACAACATTACTTTCCACACTACTAGTTACTCTAGGAAAACATCATAGGCTACCAAACAAGGAATGAAACCAATCACATCCATCTGCCTCAAGAAGTGGGGAAAGGAAAGAAGATAAACAAGTAACCTAGCCATCATCCCAACAACAGATTCAAAAAAACATCCATCATTCAAATAAATAGGTAATCCCATATTCAACCTATTTCATGTCTAGTGTCCTCCCCGACACCCACATGCATATCCTAATGCATCCCACCATCGCAGGCATCAACTATTTCCCTAAAAACTAGGCCTCCCAAACCTACATAGCAAAACATCCCTCCAGGATCAGCCATCCCAGGATCCCGTCACATCACAAGCAATATGAAACAAACATAGATTCTAGACTCTTGGCCCTAAAGTAAGGCATTAATCCTTCACACACAACAATATCTCATGGATCCAAAGCACAAGGCACTTATCCTTCATAAGAAATTAGGAAACACAATCCCTATAAAGGCATTATCTTTTATCACACAGTCAGTTATTATTCCATATTGAATTAACAGATTCATTATCATAGGTTCCAACTATAGGAAAATGAAGTAGCAATCCATTACAGGATATCAGAAATTAATTAAAAAATTAATTTAACATGAATTTAATACTTTTATAAGAAATAATCAACATGCTTTATGTTCATTTACTAATTCAATTAAACATGCATATCTACATCAATTTGATTATCATCAAATTGCAAAAACAATAACCAAAATCATTAAACATGCCTCTTTAATTACTTTAGACAATTAATTATCAATTAATTATAGCTTTACATTTGTTTCCAATTTCCATCAAGAAAAATATGATATACTAATAAAGGCATAGATATCACACTATCTAGAAAATCAAGAGGCAAACTGTTATCGTGGTACAAAGGAGCAACATCGCTATGTGATCACTACCAATTCTTTAATATGGTTTAAATATTTATTAGGTCAATTTTATTTTGATACAAGGGGATAAATCATGATATCTATACTATTGCACATAAATAAATAGAGAGCAATAAATCCCCTACCTCAAAAGGGTTCCAATGTTATTCACACGAGAATGGATCAACACTACATATCCCAATCACCTCTCCCACAAGAACCACATCCACCTATGGATACCGAAACACAACCACAGCAACCAAAAACCTATAAAAATACCTTGAAAACAAGGATATCCAGAATCATCATATGGAAAAGATTAATGGGAGGAAATGGGTCAAAGAGACTATAATAATAGAGGTAGAACATTACTTTGATCGACGATTTATCACTCTGAATCAAAGGAGGAAAGCTAGGAATCGATCCATGACGAAGGAATCCCCAAAACATTGAAGTGGGGTCTGTCAGGTCACCTAAAATGAGAGGGAGGTGAACTTAATCCATAGGGATATAAATAACCCGAGTGGCTGAAAACTCTTAAGATAGAACTACAATGGGGAATTACATGATGTATAATCCCCTTTCATGTCACATAATCCTCAGGGTCCGATTTCCACTAAAAAATATAATATCTATTCATCTTTATTTATTTTTCAAACCCAGATATATTACACATTATGAAACCCCCTTTCACATTGTGTAAATTTTCATGGAATTAAATATCCCTACTTATTTCTTTTAACAACCGAGTCCCACCTAACTTCCTCCAAGCCTCCTCTAAACACCTAGGTCTTCAAAAACATACAAAGAGTCTATCCACATAGATCCAGACCCTTAAATGGTTATATCATATCCACTTACATAATACATGGAAAAAATTAATCGTTTTACTTCACATTACTTTGTTTTTGGAGTCCATAATCAATATTAGTTGTTCATCCACAATGGTATCAGTCTCAAAATCAACATCTTCCAATTGATTCACATGGGAAGGGACTGGTTGGAACCTCATCAACTAGGAAACATGGAATATGTCATTAATAAATTTTAATAATGATGGAATGTCCAACCAAAAATCTAAAATACTAATACATTTAATAATCTAAAAATGGATAAAAACCTCAATGCTAATATATGATGCCTTCCCAACTAATGATGTCCCAATTAATGAGAAACTTTGAGAAAGACCTAATCACCTATCTCACACTCTAGTGTGGGAAAGGATGATCTGTATAGTATTTTTTATGTCTATGATATCTTATCACCCTCTTTTAGATCAATTGTACATTTCCCATGATCCCTTGGACAGGGCACAGTCTAATTAAGGAACGGTATCATAAATCTTCAGAATAAAAGGTTTATGTTCATGGATATAGAAAAAACATTATCAAAGGATCCATCTTAAAAAATTGTGATAAGTAGTGTAATATAAAAATTGTAACAAAGCAAGTTGATTTTTCTATGATCCCTCAAAGTCAAGAACAAATGTGTTAAGTATGTCCTTTAGAATCTAGACAACTCAATCTATATTACCATCCTTTTATGGATGATATGGAATTCATAGCATCAGTTTGGTAACTATTAACTCCGAAAAACCAATATAAAACCATGAAATTAACTGATAGTCCCTCTTTCATATAATTATAGAATGAAAACCATAATGTTTTGTGACCACTCATACATACAAGTTCACAGGGTCCTCCACATTTTTTATCTCCCAAACAAGAATGAAATGTGTTATATTCATAAGTCAATAAATGATAAACCAAATAAAATTATTTATAATAGTATTCTATTAAAAAATAATGATGAGATCCATATATATCTCGTCCAATATCCATACTATAATTGGATAATGTTTCGATAAACCAGAAGGCCTCTTGTGCTTCACCTTAATTCTCAGACAACTAAGGCTCACTGACCTAAATTCTGCAATTGATAGCCTCATCCCCCACCACAAATAATAATGTCTTAAATCATCATAAATAATCTTTATCCCAAGCTGTATGGACCAATAATAAAAAATTTCACTATACATTAATTCCTACTAAAAAGGTATAGGAAAAAAACCTAACTCAAAAATGCAAAACATTTATGGGTGATAAAGACCAATCACTATAAGCATCCCTGCCATTTAGTATTTTTCTAAAGTGCTAGTAATATGTGTCTATTACCTATTCATTTCAAATATATCAATAAAATTATTATTAATACTTAAAATATACTAATAACACCTTCACACAGACCTCATCCACTGCCAATATAATGTCAATGAAAAAACTCATTAGAGACTAATCCTACCCCAATTATTTCAAGGGATAGGTATGAAATTTAAAACTAAAATAATTTGTGACAAAATTTACCATTACCCATGTATATACATAATCAAAATAAAATTTATAGAGATAGTCCATCCAATTATTTTATTAAAATAATAGACTCCACTGAGTAAAAATATACAATAGGATCCATTTTTCATAATATACTATAAATATATCCCCAAATAGATGGTGATGTCAAATTTTAAAAGCACATATACCAGCTTCCAATTGAATTTCATGGGTCAGGTAATTATTATCATGAGGAAACAATTTGATAAATCCATATGACACAAAATTATTTCCCTGCATGAAGTCACACCCCAACCCTGTACATGAGGTATCATAGAAGACATCATAACACAAAAACACTTGCATAAGAATCAAAACTGGAGTTGAATTCCTCATATTAATCTTTTTAACAAATTTCTTCTAACACTTGTCCTTACATCCAGACAAGAAACTTTATGAGTTAGTTTTTTTATAAGAGATGGAAGATTTGATAAATCTTTATTGAACAGCTTTTAATAAATAGGTATTCTATAGAAGAACTAAAATTCAAACAGATTAATGGATATCTTTAAACACGTCATTGTTAAATTCCATTTATGGTCCACCAAGATTCACCTCATAGATATAACTTATCCCAGAAACTTCAATTCTTAGATTCATAAGTCACATTTATAATTCTTCACATACATATTATATTGATTCGATATTATTAGGATGATATTTAATTGATCCCTTTGATTCCTTGGTTTTAGAAACCCTAAATATTATTCATAAAAAATGAAAATAAAATATTCCAAAAATAGATGAAATGTCTGGTTCATTAGATCCATAAATACTATAATATCATTAGTTTGACTGAATAGAAAAACCAGAAACTCAAAATACCCATTCTAGTACCTAAACATTACCTTATGAATATCCCATTATTGGACACTCAAATAGAGGTAGTCTGTTCATAGGTCTATCATATAAAACTAGTGGTATCCCATTAGTTTATTAAAAATATCATCAATACTAGTAAAGGGTCATTTATTCTAAACATTAACCCAGTTATGAATTCAGTAGTCAGCATAATGATTTAGACTTCGATCACAATTAGTTGCAAAAAAGAATAGGTGAAGACCAAGGTGACATGCTTAGATGAATAAATCCCTTAATCTTAATAACTACAAGATGAAAAATAAGATCCACTAATTCATCAGGTTCCCTATTGTATGATGGGATATAAATGGTCAACATCTGAGGAAGTAGGTCAATATTAAAATTTACCTCTCTTCAAGGAGGTAACTTATATAAATGATCAGAGAATACCTCTGGGTGTGCACTAAAAATTTTAGAATGTGGGATATTCTTCTGTGATTCAATGACATCAAGGAATATATCTAACCACTGACAATAAAACATTCCTTTATAATGAAAATTTGCACCCACTATCATCTATCTTGAATCACTCTCACCTAAGAAGACATGAAATACCATATTAATATATTGAAACTGAACTTGGTGATCATAAAAGTTGATCTAGGATTGAAAAATGATCATTTATTCCATGAAAATTATAATTTCAATGATATTAGGATCATGAACCAAGAAATTTTACACCACCATAATGTCGACTACCATCAACCAACATGTGAGGAAACTAAATCCATGTTCTGACATTTTTCCCAAGTGAGTGTAACATTCCAACATGAATGGTATATGATACGAATATAATACTAATATGTCAAAAAACATAGAAGATATAAAAAATTGAGTTTCACTAGTGTAAAATTGAGCTAGTGTCAATTTGAATGAAATCAACATTGTGCCTCCAATTGTAGTTATCCTTACCTATAATTCCTCAGGTGTATACAACATTGCATAATTTTATTGATCTTCAGCTACAGATCTATATTTCATTGCATCAAGAGTATTTACATTGTAAATATTTTATATCCACCACCTTTTGATGCATCATATTGGACCTAAGATCCTTTAGTAAAAGGGGATCCTTATATACTACATTGGAATATTTTACCATATAAATATTAAAATTAATAAATCTCCCACAATTATCACCTGTCTTAGGTACCTATATACACTTAGGTATGGTATTTACAGGCTTCCCACACTGATAGAAAACTACCTAATATTATCCTAATGAAGTACCAGTAACTAGTCTCGATGTAAACTAAGAAATCTTCCAAATTAGATACTAGTTATAACAATTACACTAGAAACCTTTACTAGAAAATAAACCTCTAATGTAGCCCATTTTCCTAACTATGTCTTTCCCAATGATATCTACTTTATTGACTGCCACAACAAAAGAAGGTATACATAAGATATTCAATATTGACTGTGTATAATCCCTCAGGCATATTTCAAACTTTATATCATTAAGTTAATAAATATAATCTTTCTTAGGTTCTTAGAATTCTCCATAACTAAATGAACTCCTTTATATAAGGTCATAAACTCCCTATATATTGATATTTTTAATTTTTTAAGATATATTTTTTGGATAGTGATTCTCTAGAAAGGGTTTCAGGTTTGGTACTCATGTATCTTATATTTCACAATGGTTTCACACCATTTAATTCCACCTCCTTCAAGAATGTAATTTTGAAAAACCGACCTTAGATTCCTCTAGAGTTTTTTAGTTTGTAATGATTCATTCAATACACTCATTCCACTCTTTGAAACCATGTTTTTTGGGAACATTTTATTCCATATAACAAAATATATTTTAAATAACTAAAAAATCACTAATATATTCACAATATACTCCTATATAATATCAAATTGATATATTTTACTAGGATGGAAATATCTACAATGATTATTGGTGATGGAATAATTTTTTTTCCTTGCATTAGGCATTATTTATAAAAAAGGATATATTGAATTGGTTCATGAATTCAAATTTGTATTATAAATAATTATATATAAATCCAATTCATGTATTAAAAATTCAATTGATTTAATCATGATCTATTCCATGAATATAAAAAATAATTATAATTCAGTTTTTTTCATTAACTAGGTTTTTCTAAATCTAGTTACTTTGGATTCTACAAGACAATATCTGATGAAAACTATAACACTTTGAATAACCTAACTATTATAAGGGTTTATTTTAGGGAAAAATTAAATAAATTGATCATTATATGTATTACCCAATAGTTTTGTAGTATTTAGAAACTATGTACATAATTTAGCATTAAATTACATTGAAAACAAATGATTTATCATCTCAATACTTAAAAATTTATTATTTAACCTTGTTATTCCTTATGTCACATGTAGTAATAACCACGGTATCATATGTAAATGGGAAACATACTATAGGGTTCATACTATAGACTTGGTAATGGGTGGCATATAGTAGATACAGTCATAGCATAAGAATGGCATATATAATATGGTAGGAATAAATTATTAAATAATTCCATAGAAAATAAAATAATGTGAATAATATATCTATAGATACCGTTATTATAAACATAGGGATAAAAATAGTTGACCATAATGTGATGGAATTCATAATGTCAGAAATCATAACCATACTATTAATTTTTTGTTCCAATACATCATATATGTATGGGTAAGGAATACAAAAAATATCCAAGAAAGTACATCTCATGAGACTAACTAATGTATCGAGGGTATATATAATTATGAGTCCTACTAATTTTATAATAATACAAATTAATTAATCATATAATGAGAATAAATAAACCATACATATCATAATTCTCCTTAATGTGGTGACACCAACCCCAGTAGCATGAAGCCAGTGCCTACTACCATTACATTGGAATGGGGTACAAGGAGATCGTATCCTAAATAACTGAATAGTTTATTAGTCTTGGTTAACTATACACATACACGGGACTTATATTTCAAATGAATAGAAAAAGTACAACATATTTTTTTCTTTTCAATAGTTACTTTAATCAGTATAGAAAATCCATCCATATCTTTCTTAGTACACTTCGTAGAATCATGGGAATTGAAACAAAATAAGGGTGATCTCAAATGCTCAGTAAGGGTTATATACATCATAAGAAATAATTAATAAACAAAAAATAAATATAGAAAGGTAAATAAATGAACACAAATTCCATTTAAATAACTATATCAATATAGAAAGGTAGATAACTTAAAACACCTTCCATTTAAATACCAGGAAAAGGAATAATATTTAAGAAAAAGGTAAATAACTGAAACACATACCATTTAAATAACTGGACATGGAAACATAAATAAAGGAAAGGTAGATAACTAAAAACCATTCCATTTAATTTATTAACTGAATATAAAATAAATATATATATTTTTCCATAGTTAAAATCTCAAGTATAATAATAACTGAAATCTGAATGAGGGAAATTTACATTTATTGGATGCCATGTTTTCCAAGTACAAGTAACCTTTAATGTCCTGACCTTTCACAAGATGGTTTCAAAATTATGGGTTGAAACCCACTTATCCTAGTCTATAAAACTATTTTATATCATGAGACTATAGATTCATTGAGTTGATTACATTAAATAGCCCTAAACCCATGTCATAATAGTCAAAACAATTCTTTATATATCGAAAAAACTATTTAATTCATAAACAATGTGCCTTATTAAATATTTGTATTGAGTAAATAATATAGATATATCAATATATCCACATATAATAAAATAAATTTCAATGTAAAAAACCTATGTAAATTTTTATATCATTTTAGAAATAATCATTCCATGATAAATAATGTGGATATTTAGTGGAAATTTAATGCTCTTCGGTTACTGAAAATTGAATAACTTAAGGAGAAGTTAATGACTATGAGAATGATTCAAGGAAGTGAAATTAAATATAATACTTTGTTAAAATAATAATAATCCATCTAGAGGAAGAATAATTATGGTACAAATAACATTTATACCCATTAAAGAAAGAATAATTGTTTTTTTATTGATGAAATAAAAAAGATCATTAAAAATAGTCTGGATGAAATCAACTATTTTATTTTAAAAAACGTATTGAAAATACTTTTCATTAAAAATAAATTTTTAAAAAAAATTATTTAAAAATATATTCGTAAATATTAAAAGGAAGTTTCAATGAAAATATGTCACATAATTACACACATTCCATACAATTTAAAATGAACATTCCATTTTCATTGTAAATAGGTTTGAAAAGTGCTTTATTCTGAAAGAGATTAGAAGATTCCTTTGAAAAAAAAATTAAGAAGACAAAATGCGTAAAAAATTATTTTAATAAATAATTTTTAATGGATAAAAAAATTAAAACATTTTTAAAAAACATTGTTTTATAAGAAAATGGATTTTCGATCGAATAGAGAAATGAAGTTAAATTTTATTATACCATTTTATCAATAATACTAAGTACCAAGGAGAGGAAAATTTTTAGTAACAATTTAAAAATATCATTAAAAACTAGTGGGGAATAAAATTAAAGGTTTTATTAAATAATTATCATATAATTTCCTTTAATGGATTTTCAATAATGAACAATCTTTATTAGATTGAGATTGTGATATAAACCCTTAAAATGATCATAACATTGAAGTGATGATTAATAAATTAAATGAGTATGTTTATAATATGAAAATCCACATAAGAAAATTGGAAAACATAAATATATATATTCAAAAGTAATTATACACTTAACCATATAATATTAGTGACAATGAGGAAGTAATATAACCCAATTTAAAGTAATTGATTTTGTAAATTTCATTTCCAATTGGTAACTTTTATGTTCAAATGCCCTTAGATTAAATAATTAAAATTGAAACTCAAAATACCTTGAAGAATTAATTATTCATGATATTAAATGTCAAAATTTCATTAGATTCACCATATAAAAAACTAGGTTCATAACATTATAATATGCCTCTATGAAATGATATTTAGACGGAATCCCTTACCTCATGCTTTCCTTTTGGTCGTTCATGTATTGAAATCATGTATAGTGGTTTTAAAATTTTAATTAACTAATAATAGAACCTTATCAGTATTTATTATATCATATATTATCCTTTTATAACATATTATTACTTTTTTGTTAATAACATTTTATTAGTTTCATCATTTTGGGTAATAACATTCTTTATTTTTCGACTATGTTTTGACTTGTTATTTTTTGTTCATAAAACATTAAAAAAGATTTAATAATATTCATAATGTAAACCATTATTTAAATATCATATATATTTAGTATACATTTAGTTATAGTAATCCATAAAATTTATAGAATGGAAAGGAAATACATTGTTCATGTAGATGGTATGTCATACGTGTGTATGAACCTGGCTTCTAATTTGTTGTTTTATTAAAGAAAAAAAGGTAAATAATATATATGTATATTATCATTAATGTATAATTCTTATGTCATATATATAAATTTTTTTTATTAAACCCATCCTAAATATATTCCATGTAAAGTGTGAACGAATCACATTTCTTCACAAGATGGTTGCCCATCGTACACACAAACGACGTTATCATATTCCCGCACAATGGAAAGAATAAAGGTATGTGTTATATAATAATTTAAAAAGAATAAAGAAATAATAAATATAATATATCTCATATAAATAAGTATTTCAATCATTATCCCCGATCTTTATAGGTGGTAATAAAAAATGAATGAAATCAATTCGCAAGTCGGTAGTCCGTTGTACACAAGAAAGATGATTTCATAACCGATTTGATAAGTTTGTGAATTTTTAGATCATAACAATAACATAATAAAATATCAGTATATTTAAGATACTTTTTTCTTTATATAATCATTATATGAAATTAATTACTAGTTTTGTAGAACTAATAAAACCAAAAAATTTATTGATGAATGTTACCACTTCTTCTTGTATCGTCTTTTGGTTTTCACCAAAGTCCTTCCTTGGATGAATTTATACCCAATTGAATACTTATAGGATAATTTGAGGGAATTTTTAAGTAAATGGGGATTATTTTTAATGACCCAAATGTCTTTGGAGGTGTGAATAAGTTAGTGGAGTGAGTGCTCTTTTATATTAGAGGAGTGGCATTCTTGTAAATAACAAAAATCAAACACTATTGGGAGGCATCCCTTACCTCATGTGCCTCGAATAATAAAATTTTTTCAAAACAACAGGTTATATGGTAAAAATAATATCATAAAATTTGTTTTGGACAAGTTTTTGATCATTTCCACACATTATCTTTTAATATTAACCAACTAAAGTCATTTTTACCTAAATTGTTGTGATTAACATTAAATTTTTTCGGTAATAAAATTGGTAAAAAAATAATTTTATAGTAATATACATTATAAATTATTATTATTCTACATATTTAATACATTTTTCTATATTCAGATCACATAATTAATATAATTTCATTTAAAATTTATCCCATAGAAGTGACGATAAAATAGTGTTTTAATGTGAAAATGTTCAAAAGTTTGAAATGTATATATCAAATTTCACTATAAAATTTATTCAAATGACAAAAATTTTATTAATATATGTATAATTGATTCAATTTAACTTTAAAATCAATTTTAATATAATTTAACATTAAAAATTATTTATATGAAAAGTCAGTTTTCAATTAAATTTAGTATTTTCCATTATTCACAAAAAACGATACTTTTGATAAAGATTTCAAAAAAAATCTCCCTAAACTAATTTTATAATTATTATTTTAAAAATTATGTTTATTTTTTTCATTAAAATTCACAAAATTTTATTAATTTAGTTTCAAAACATTTTCCCCATTAAAATGAATCAAAACTGTCATTAGAAAAATATAGTTGTTTATGTGTAAAAAAAATTCTTATCTTATTATTATCAAATCAATTTGATGGATTTTAAAAAATAATAATATATAATATATTAATTTAATTAATATTATACAATAATGGTTATTAAATTAATTTATTTAGATAAAATCCATTCGGCAATTAAATTTTTTTATAAAAACATTTTCTTTATATAAAATTGGTTTTTTATATTCATTTCTAATTAATTGGTGGAAAATGATTTCGACCATATATTTTATTAAGTTATTTAATCCTGTTCATAACTTCTAATTTAATTTCTAGGGATAATTTTCATTGTAAATAATAATATTAATATTATATATTTGTTCAGTAAAACTCAGTCTTGTGTGTACCTCAAGCTTTCGAAGTAACATGTTATTACATGTAACACAAGATCAAAATTGGATTTACCTATAGAGAAATATAAACATTATGTTTCATTTAATATACACTATTTTTGTGATTTAATTCATCTAAATATAAATATATCATAAAGTATAGGGATATTATATTCCTTTTTATGCTTATTGTTTCATTTCTTACATGTTATCAAATATGATATTCATATTTTAAATTTTTGATTCATCACATTCTCCCCACATTAAAAAAAATAATCCCACAATTTAGATTTGATATTAGTAATAAATGTTTTCTATTTGAAAATTCATTTGTCGAAAAATCCACATCATCACAGGGTTAATAAAATATCCATTTTATAAGAGGTAATTAGAACTAAAAATGTCTCATTGAATAACATATAACTAGTTTTCTATATAAAAGAACATTAGTTTAAATTAAAGTTATGTATGTTGAAGAAAAGCATAAATAATTATAATTATTTATTGAGTTTATTGATTATAGGATGGTGTATGATCAATGGAATGTTGAGGGCCTCAAAACCATAGATCTTTGATGATCTAAAGGAACATTTGATTCATTGGATATGAATTTAATAGGATAAAATTTTTTAACAACATTTTTCTTAATGTTGAGTAATTATTTTATTACATATGAATAAAAATAAATATACATACAATATATATTTTTATTTCATAAACAATATTTCATCACTTGGTTTTTCTTTGATCAATTTCTCATTTATCCCATTACTCAAAGAAATAAACACCCAAAATTGAACATTTTTATTCCTAAACCACTAAAATTAACATTTAACTTATCACAAAAACATTAATAGAGTGAAATAATCTCTATCTATAACTAAAAAAATTCTAAAAAAATACGGATAATACATTAATATTTAAACCAAAAAAGTAACAATATTAGTTCATTATTAATATTTACTTAGAAACTTGTATTAATAAAAAAAATGAAATATAAACTGGGACATTGTGTAGGTTAGTGGTTGGCGTTAAACCCGTATCATCCTTCAGTTGTGGGTTCAAGCCCTACAGTCTTATCAGATACAATGGGTTTTCACTCAGCATACATGTTTTCCATGTTATAAACTATATTACTATAATGTTCACAAAAAAATATGATGGACATCCTTGAAATAATATTAATCATTAAACTTCCATTTCAATAAGGATTTAAATATAAATATTTCTCATAAAAATTCCAATAAACATTTGGTATATCAACTCTAAAGATTATCAAAACCTTTAAAAATATTACATTAAAATTTGAATGAATTATTCCTCAAATAACTCATCCACTAAAACCTTTACTAAACTAATATATTGTATTTACATAAATTTCACTTAAATTATCCTTAATTGTGGTATACTATTATCACATGAAACCTAAAAATATGTTTTTAAGACTATGAACCTATGATTTTCCTTAATCTCCTAAACCCTTAATGGTATTCATAACTCCTAAGATAACAAAAAAACATTTTCTTATAAAATTTAACATAATCCTTAGATTTTTCATGCTCCTTATAACCAAAATACCATTGATAAGAATACTTTTATAATTTAATTTTTTAGTACAAGTAGATAAATACATCATCCTCTTTATTTTCACATTGTTCCTCCCTTAGTCTAGGTTTTAATATAGGTTATCTATTGTCATCATTTATTAAAATCCTTCATAATGGTTTGTGAATAAAAACTGAATTTTCCTATTAATATCCCCATGGAGTTTAAAACTAGGTGTGCAGTAATGCCCATTTTCATGTATCGGGTCACTCTCGAGTCAATCATGATGTTCCCTTTTTAGTGTTGTTACCCTGAGGTACATATGTGGTTGAACCACGTCCACTTGTAGTGTCTAGAAATGGATGTATTTCTTTGAATACCCACATAATATCTATTATAAAAACATTATAATGTTCTTATATATTTATCAAAAATGTATATTTTTGGGTTATGTTCTCTAATATATTTCTTTTTAAATCTAGTTTCTAGGGTTTCTAATAAATGTTCTCTAATATCAACTATAGTGATCTTGACCCCAACATTCTGGAGTCGATACCTATAACCATTGAATTGGCATAAGATACAATGAAATCGCATCCCAACAGATAAAATATTTTAATAGTCTTAGTAAACTAGATACATACATGAGTTTTTTATTACAAATTAATACACAAATTACAACAGGGTTTTTTTCTTTTCTAGAATATATTTTTTTTTCATCAATTGTATCCTTGAATAAATTTCAGAGTTCGCTTCATGGAATCCTAGGTAAATGAACCAATATATAGGTCAACCCAAATTCTCAATAAGGGTTAAGCACAATATAAGAAATAATGAATCAATACTAATAATAAATATATAAAGTTAAATAACTGAACACACATTCCATTTAAATAATTGTATCAATATGAAAATTTAGACAATTAAAAACACATTCCATTTAAATAACTAGATAATTCATAATCAATATGAAAGTTAAACAACATAAAAAACATGCCATTTAAATTACTTGATAAAGAATAATCAAAATGAAGAGGTAGATAACTAAAAGACATTCCATTTAATTAATAAATTGTGAATTAAATGAATCCATATAATTTATCATAGTAAAAATCTCATTAATAATAATAATTTAAACCTTAATGAAGTAAATTCTTAATTATTTTATGTCGTCATTTCTAGGTACATGAAACCATTACCAATAAGACCTTTCATAATAAGGCTTAAAAATAATGTGCAATAACCCATTTATCTAAGTATTTATAATATATTCATCTCATGAGAGTATTGATGCATTGAGGGGATTACTTTAAATGGTCCCAAACCGCATTTCATACTAGTCAAAATCATTCCTCATATATTGAATTGTCGATTTATTTCATAAACAATGTGCCTTATCAAACATCTGTATTGAGTATAGAATATAGATTTATTAATATTTCTCCAAATAATCAAATAATTTTCAATTTAAATAAAATATGTAAAAAATTGTATATATTTTTCATTAATCAGATCCATAATAAATAAGGTGGATATTTAGGAGAAATTTAATGTCCTATGGTCACTGGAATGTGAATAACTTATGGGATAGTTAATTACTAAGAAAATGATTTGAGTGATTTTAAATATTATCCTTAATAAAAATAATTATATTCCATATATATTAGTAATAAGGATGGTATCAATACAAATTATACTCATTATAGCAAGAATAAATGTTGTTGTCATTGATAAAATACAAAAGATATTTAAAAACATTTTTGAGTAAAATATACTTTTCATTTTGAAAAAAAATTAAAAAAAATCATTTCATTAAAAATCAATAATAAAATAATTTAATTTAATAAAATATTAATAAAAATTCAAAGGAATATTAAAATAAATAATAATATATAATTCCATACATGTTTTATAATGTAAAAAAGAACATTCCTTTTGCATTGAAAAAAAGGATGGAAAAGTGAATTATTTAGAAATATATACGAATATTCCATTAGAAAAAAATTAAAAAGAAAAAATTGGAACAATTTTATTTTAATAAATCATTTTTAAATGGTTAAATAAAACATTTTTATAAAAAAATAAAAATATTGTTTTAATAAAATATGGATTTCCGACCGAAGATAGAAATGAAATCATATTTTATTAAAAAATATCAATGATTTTACATAAAAAGGAGAATAAAAATTGTAATATCACTTGAAAAATATTATGAATAAATAGATGGGAATAAAATTAATGTATTTTTAAAAAAAAATTATCATATAATTTCCTTTACTGAAATTTCAAGAATAAAAAATCTTGAATAGAATGATATTGTGAAATAAACCCTTAAAATGATCATAACATTGATGTGAAAATAAATCAATGAATAAATTATGTGTATCAATGGTAAATACACATAAAAAAAGTTTAAATAAATCAATATACGGTAAAATTCATTATACACATAATCATACATTTTTAGATACATAAAGGAAGTAATATAAACCAATTTAAAGGAACCGATTTGTGAAATTTCTTTACCACATAATAACTTTTAAGTTCAAATCCCCTTAGATGTAATAATTAAAAATAAAACTAAAAATTACATGATGAATGAATTATTCATGATATTAAATTTAAATAAGTCATTGTATATACCATATATATGAAACATGGTGCATAACATTACAATATTCCTCAATGAAATGAAATTTAGACAGAATCCCTTACCTCGCACATTCCATTTGGTCGTGCTTTCATTAAAATAATTTATAGTGGTTATAAACATGTTATAAAATTATTCAATAAGAATAATAATATTTTTTATATCATATATGATATTTTATAACATATTATTAAATCTTTTTAAATAATCATTTATTAATTTCTTTGTTTTTGGTAATAAATTACTTTGTTTTTCGAGTACGTTTTGACATGTTATTTTTTGTTCTGCTTATATCGATCATGAATTAATAATATAAATAATTTAAACCATGGTTTAAATATAATTTATAAATATATTCATTATATTGATTATATATTTATTTAGAGTAATCTATAAAATTTAGTTATAGTAAATGAAATGCATAGTTTATTGAGATGGTAGGACGTACGTAAGCATGAACGTCGCATCCATTATCTTATCATATTAATAAAAAACATTAAATGTTATATTTTTATATTATAATTAAATTATCAGATTTTTTCATATATATCACACATTTTTCTTAAACTCTTCTTTAATACATTCCATGAAAAGTGTGAATGAATCACATCGCTTCACCTGCCGGTAGTCCACCGTACACAGGAAAGACGTTATCATATTCCAAAAAAATGGAAAGCATGAAGGTATGTGGTTTATAATAATTCAATAAGAAAAAATATATCATATATATCATATAAAATATTTTTTACATCATTTTTTCCAGACTTCATAGGTGGTGATGGAAAAACGAATGACATTGGTTCGTGAGGTTGTAGTCCGTCGTACCCCCAAACGGCGATTTCATAACCCATTTGATGGAAGTGTGTGGATTTTTAGGATTTACCCATAACATAAAAAAATAATTAAATTTATTATATTGAGGTTATTATATAATAATTATATGAAAATAATTTATGGTGTTTGATTAAAAAATAAAACAAAAATGTTTGTTGATGAATGTTACCTCTTCTTTGGGTAAATCCTTTCGATTTGCACCAAATACATTCATTAGTTGGATTTATACCCAATATAAGGATTAGAGGATGTGAGGAGGGATGTTTTTAATTTAATTTATAAGGTTTTTTATGTTCCAAATGGATTGGGAGGTGTGAATATGTTAGGGTAATGAGTTCCCTTTTATATTGGAGGAGGAGTGTCATTTTTGTAAAAACCAAAAAGTAAACAGTATTGGGAGGTATCCTTTACCTCATGCTCCTCAAATAATGATAAATTTTAGATTAAATTGGGTATACTTTAGAAATATGGTCATTAAATGGTTTTTGTACAAGTTTTTTTCATTTCCACACCTTATCATTTAATATTATCCACCAAGTAAACTCATTTTTACCATAATTGTTGTGATTAACATTAACTTTTTTTGCAAATCACATAGGTGAAAATTTAAGTTAGCCTTATTATAAATTATATATCATTATTATTAAAAATATTGAATTCATCTTTCTAAATTCAACTTACATAAGGGGTAGAATTTAATTTAAAATTTATTTCGCATATGTGACAACAATGTGGGTTCTTAAAGTGAAAATGTTCTAATGTTTGAAATGTTATTATATCAAAATAAACTATAAAATTGGTTCTAATGATCTATATTGTATTAATAAATGTATAATTGATCTATTTTAACTTTAAAACCAATTTAAAATATAAATTAAATTTAAAAATTCTTCAAATGACAATTTATTTTTCAATTAAATTCAATATTTTTCACTATTCATCAAAAATAAAACTTCTCAAAAAAATACCAAAAATTCAACCTAAAAAAATTTAAATTATTATTTAAACAAAAGGTTTATTTTTTCAAAAAAATTATAAGAGTGTCAATATTTAGTGTTTAAATAAGTGCTCCATTAAAAGTCATCAAAACTTCCTTTAGAAAAATACGTATTTTTGTGCGTAAAATTTGATTTGGTATTGTATTATTATTATAAAATATATTTAAAGAATTTAAAAAAACTTATTAAATGTATAATATTTAAATTTAATTAATATTATCCACTAATAGTAAATAATTTAATTTATAATGATAAAACACCATTGGTGCATAAAAATTGGTAAACATTTCCTTTTTATTCAATTGGTTTTTTATATTAATTTATAAATAATTGGTAACCAATGGATTAAACCATGTATTTTAATAATATATTTAATAAAATACATAAATTCCAATTTAATTTATAGGATTAATTTTAGTTTTAAATAAATATATTAATTGTATATTTTTATTAAATAAGATAAAACTCGGTCATGTGTGTAACACAAGATTTCGAAGGAACTCATTCTTGCGTGTAACACAGGCTAAAACTAAATGTTAGGTATAGAGAAATATAAACGTTGTGTTTTGTATAATATAATACTTTGTAGATATTTAATTCATATAAACATAAATATATCATAATTTCTTGATATTTTATATTCCCTTTTATGCTTGCTTTTACGTGTCATACACGCTATCAAATATGATATTCATATTTTATAATTTCATGTAATTACATTCTACCAACCTTAAATAAATTTTGTCTAATTATTTTAAACTCAATATTAGTAATCAAGGGTTTGACATTTGAAAATTCATTTTTCAAAAAAAACCCACATTATAAAAGGGTTAATAAAATATCATCTTCATAAGAGAGATTCATAATTACAAAGGTCGCATGGAATAACATATAACTAGGATTATATATAGTATATCATTTTTTGAAAGTGAATATATGTACATTGAGGAAAATGGTAAATAATTATAACGATTTATTTATGTCATTGACAATTTATTATTTTTTCAGGTATCATAACATGTAAATAAAATTTATTGTCGATTATTTGCACTGATTAACCCACTATCCAATTTTTTAAAATCTAATAATGTGTATATGGTTAATGTATTTTTATTTAATACACACACACATGGTTAATCAAAAAAATCAATGAATAGTGGTTTTGTTTAAAAGGGTCCCATCATGAAGAAAGAGAAGTTGAATTTTATGGCATATTGGATAAAATAATTGAGTCATGTTATCTAGGATAAAATTATATAATAATATTTATATATAATTTTGTTAATAATGATTGAGGGTTTCTCATCCATCCATGACATAGAGTCATTGAAATTAAATATAAAAGTATTATTAAAAAAAATGAACCATTTTTGTTAGAACATCAAGCACACCAAACACATCAAGTTTATTATAAAAATTTCTATAATTATTTTATAGATTTAAACAAATGTTGTAACATAATAAAAATGAAATATATTGAAAATATATTTATGGAAAATGTGATAGGTTTTATAGAAGTGAAAAATATTTAAATTTTTCAAGAAACATCACCAAATATGTCAATTAATCAAATAGATACAGATATTGATGATGGGAACTCATGGATAAGGGTCAATGATGTTGATAATTTCAATGATGTAACCAATGAATTTGAAATAAAAATGGATGATGAAATTGAAGATCGTATGGAAATTGATGATATTGAGGAGGAATATGAATACATTGACACCAATGAATATGAATATGAATATGAAGAATGATTTCTTATTTTATTAAAATACACATTTATTAGTTTTTTATATTTGAAATTTGTATTAACAATTATTTATAGATAGGCAATGCAGCATGACAGCATGCTGGAATTTTTAGGTGGGTAGCCTCCAAATAGGGATGGGCATGCTAACACATATCAATAATTCATTAATCTCCTTGTATTCATGATTTGGTATGGATGGGTTTCATTACATGTGACTATCAACATAGTGGAACTAGTTTTATGGTGCAGCATGAAAGTCATATAATATACCAAGGTGCCATGCAGGCATCACCAGGTGAGTGACTCAAAAGAGTGATGGGTGTTCTAGAACCTATCATATAGACCTATTCTCATAAAAACATTTTATGTGTTATATATGGGTTACCTACAGTAGTGTGTGAAATGGAATCAAATTTTAATGACTATTGGAAGGTTTGACATGGATTTCGGACAGGTAACATAGTATGATGATTATTAATAGGGGATGTAAAGGTGTAAGTCTGGTGACACTATATGAAGTGATAATATCCTTTGGTACTCCAAGACATCTCTTTTAGGGGCTTTTGGGCCATCTACTTCAGTATCCTTTAGGCCACATTACTCTGGGACTTCAAGCCACTGGGCTTTTGTGTCACTAGGACTTCAGGCCAATCAAATGTAAAAAAAATAGTTCTGGTGGGTTATTTTCATTCCTTATGGGGAGGTATGATGTGTAGTGACCTAACCCCAGATATCTCAGAGCCGATATATTCTACTAAATTATATTGGCATGATTATAAGTAATCAATCCCCAAAAGAATGATTAGTTTATTGTCCTTGGTAAACCAGATACATAAATGAATCTTGTATTGTAAATGAATACACTAATTACAACATAATTTTTTCTTCTTTATAAATAAATAACTTTGAGAATAAATCTAATCCATCTAGTACATCCTTTCATATCTTTCATAGTAATGTTATGGGATTCCTAGGGAAAGAAAAATAATAAGGGTGATCTCAAATGCACAGTAAGGGTTGATAAAGAAGAAGTGAAAATTAATTAATAGGAATAAATTAACATGGCAAGCTAAATAAATGTACTCACATTCTACATAATTAATAAACTGAATGAAAGGGAATAAATAATATGGAAAGTTAATAAATGGAAAAATATTCTATTCAATAACAAGATAATGAAAAATAAATATGTAAAGGTAAGAAACTAAAACACATTCCATTTAATCAATGAACTAAAAATGAAATGTATCCATAAATATGTCAACAAAAAATCTCATGGATGAATAATAACTGAAACTAAATGAGGGAAATTATTAATTATTGGATTCCATGTTTCCTAGGTACATAGAACTAGTACTGTAAAAATATAGTTTATCTATAATGAATTGTGAAAATAATTCATCCCATGAGACTACTGATGCATCGAGGGGCTTTAATTAACTAGTCCATAACCCATAGAGCTTTCATTAACTGGTCCCCAGCCTTTATAGTACATGTCCAAATCATTTAAATAAAAAAAATTCTTATAAAATATATATATTGAATAAAGGATACGATTTTATCAATATTTTCCCAAATAATCAAATAACAATCAAATTAAAAATCATATTAAAAATGGTATAAGGTTCTGGAAATAATCATATCCATGAAAAATTATATGGATATTTAGGGTAAATTCAATGTCAAATGATGATAGGAAATTAAATGATTCAATGGGAAAAATAGAATCAAATAAGTTAATTTGAATACTATCCTTGTCTAAATCAATCATAAACCATCCATGGTAATATTAAGGGAGGTATTAATACATCATAACCCATGTGGAGTAAAATAAAAGGTTATTGTCGGTTATGAATGGAAACATTATAAAAATATCTTATAAAAACATTCTTGAGAAAAAGATCCTTTTTTTTAAATATTTTATTTTAAAATAACTTTTGAAAATATTTTCATAAAAATTTAACCTTTTAAACATGCAAGGGAGGATTCAAATAAATGGTGGCTAGTAAATCTATACAAGCAGTATGAGGTAAAAAGAACATTCATTTTTCATAGTTAAAGGTTAGAAAACTGCCTTGTTCAGAAAGCAATAAATAAATTTCATTAAAAACATTGGTAAAATAAAAAAAGGGTAAAAATATATTTACCAAATAATTTTAAAAAAAATAAAATTATTTTTATTAAATCATGGTTTTTAGAATAAATTATGTTCTCCAACTAAAAATAGAAATAAAGTATGTATTTATGAAAAACATTTTCTAAAACATTGTGAGTACCAAAGAGTGAAAAATTATAATAATACTTGAAAATGGTCAGGAATAAATATATTAGAGAAATTAAAGGTTTTATTGAACAATTTCCATACAATTTTTTCAAATGTAAATTCCATTGAAAGATTATTAAAGTTATTGTTGGGGAAAATAAACTTTAAACATTCCAAAGTGTCTCATACCACTTAGAAAAATTTTAAATCATAATATTCGGGAAGGAATAAAATTAAATTAAAGTTATAATATCATGAGAGTAAGTATGTTCATGATATATAATTTAAATTGTAATTATATACACTATATAATTGAAACTAGTTTCATAACAATAAAGTATGCCTCACAAAAAGAAAAGTTAGAAAAGAGTCAATTACCATAAACTTATTTGTGTCGTGTGGTATTTATCCTCCTTTATAGTGGGTTTAAACATGTTACTAACTTATAAAATAACTATATTAATATTTATTATATCATATATGATCCTATTATAATATATTATTACCTTTTTGATAATAACCTTTCTTTATTTTAACTATTTTCTGTGTTAATTCCCTAGTTTTTCGAGTTTGTTTTAACATGTTATTTGTTGTTATTATTAAATATATCAAGGTTTAATAATCTCTATAATGTAAAACATGATTTTAATATCATAAATATCCATTATATATGTATTTATAGTATTCTATAATATTTTTATATTAGAAATGAAGTTCACCATTCATGGAGACGGAAGGTCGTACGTACACAAGAACACTACTTTCATTTATTTTTCATATTAAAATAATGAAATATATAAGGTAAAAATGTATATTATAATTATATTAGTATACATATGTAATATATATTAGATAGGTTTATTAAAATAATCCTTTATAAGTTCCATGTATGGCATGAATGAGTCATATCACTTTGAGGGGGTCGTAGTCCACACTTCATCAAATGAAATTATCTTATTTACACTTGATAGAAAGAATAAAGGTAAGTTCTAAATAAAAATTAGATAAGAATTAATAAAATATAAATATCATATATAAAAATATTCTCCATCATAATGTACACCAAGAGTGGTGGTAAGGGAAAAATGAACAATCATGGTTTTGTGAGGGAGTAATTCGTTGTACACAGAAACAATATGTTCGTTAATCATTAGATGGAGGTGTGTGTAATTGTAGGTAAAACTCTTGATATTAAAAATCTAAGTATATTTATAATACTAGTGTTATTATTTAATAATATAATAATAAGAGTATAGTGGATGAAAATCGAAATGAAACTAAAAAGCTTGCGAGAAGATGTTACCTCTTAATCGAGTAACTCCTTTTGGTTTGTCCCAAAATGATTCCTTAGGTGTCTTAATACACAAATGGAGGATTATATGTCTAGGGTATAGGTTTTGGGAGACTAATTGGGTATATTTTGGATGATCCAATGTGGCTTGAGAGGTGTGAGTAAGGGGGATAGGTGGTGTCCTTTTATAGGGAAGGAAAAGGACTCGTTTGGAATATTTGAAAACAAGTTAGGTGTAAACATGTTATTACCTAAAAAAGTCATAAAAACCAAAATAACTCAATAATGTAAAATTAATGACCAAAATATGGCTATATAATGGGTTTTGGACAAGTTACTAGGTCATTTGGGCCCTTACATTTAGAGTTTAGTCCTTTTTTAGCCTAATTACACCTTAATCACTGTAATTAATTTTAATCACATTCACTAATAATTTTTTTTAAAAATTAAGATTAACTTATTAGACTAAAAATATAATCCTTATTTAAATTTATTATGTCTTTTTTTAAAATTAAATTCACATAATCGGAAAAATTAAGATTAATGTTAATTTCACAGACGGATGAATTAACTGGTTTTAGTAGAAAAATGATCAAAAGGTTGTTAAGTTTTTATATTCAATTTCAAAATAAAATTGATTATAATGAACTAAATTGTATTTATATATTTATATTTGATATAATGTGATATTAAAAAATATATATATATAATTTAACATTAATAAATAATTAGATGAAAATGTAATTTTTTTACTAAAATGCAATATTTTTCTCTATTCATCAAAAAATGAAGTCTCTCAGAAAAATACCAAAAATTCACCATAAGATAATTTATACATTATAAATTATAGAATTAAGTTTATTTAATCAAATTAAATTTATAAATGTTTCAAATTTCATATTTAAATTTGGTGTTCCATTAAAAGGTGGTAAAAATGCTTTAATAAAAATATATGTTATTATGTGAAATATTGGGTTTCTTCTTATCTTATGCTTATGAAATAAATTGTATGAATATCAAAAATATTTTATTGGATATAAATCATATATATTTCATTTAAATAATTAATTAATTGAAATTAATTATGTTTATTAATACAAAAAACTTTTAGAAGCATAAAAATAAATTTATTTCTTTTTATATCCAATTTAGTTTGTATTTTCATTTCCCATTAATTGATAATCCCTGAATTAATTTTATATTTATATAAACCATAAATTTTAATATTTTAGTTAATAATATTCATAAATTCTATCATAACAGCTAGGTTATATCATATTATATTAAATAATAACATTTCAATAATACATTTTTATTTGGTGGAACTCAATATTGCGTGTAACGCAAGCCATCAAAGAAGGTCACTCTTGCGTGTAATGCATGATAAATAAATTTTTCATGCATAGAAATATATTTAATCAATTTTAAATAGTAAATATATTATAAAGTATCTGGATATTATATTACCTTACGTGTTGGATGTCATGTGTCATACAAACTATCGAGTATAAGTTTCTTACTTTAGTTTTTATGGGTGTCACATTCTCACCACCTTATTTAAATTGTGTCCTTGTAATTTAAACTAGTTCATGGTGATAGATTGTTAGATACTACCTATGTTTGAAATCCCACATTTTAAGAAGGTTTTTTAAGACATCCTCTAGAAAAAATATAGTGGGAAGTACAAGGGTCACTTGGACTACCATGTATCTAGGTTTATATGTATGAGATCATTAGTGGAAGGTAGAGATAAATATTTGGAGGAAAAACATAAATATTTATAGGGAGTGAATGTGGTCATCAAACACAAATAATTGAATGATTAATGGAAATTTGAGGGTCTCAAAGACATAAATCTTTTATGATTTAGAAGACCATCAATTCAATATAAATTAAGGTATTAGGAAAATATTTTATTTTGAACTCATTTTTGTAATATTGGGTAATTATTTTATTAACCAAGAATATAAGTAAATATTCTTACATTATATGTTTCAATTTCATTTGAACAGCCCTAAATTTTGGTTGTGCTTTGATCAAATTATAATTCATCCCTTTACTCCTAGAAATTAATTAGCAGTAATGATTTTTTTATTCCCAAAGAAATAAAAGAAAATGTTAAAGGACTGTAAGGCCTACAAAAGAGTGAAAATTATAACTATTTGCCTATAAATAACTTCTAAAAAATATTATTAATAGATTAATATCTAATCCTCAAAAGTGCTGCTACTGGTTCATCATTAACATTTATTTGTCGAATTTTTTAACTAAAAATAATAAAAAAATTAACCAGGACATTGCATAGGTAATTGGGTAGTATAAAACCCTTATCATCCTTTGGACATGGGTTCAAAACTCACAGCCTTGCTGGATTTGATTGGTTGTCATCCGACTTATAGGTTTTCCTTTTTTAAAACCAAATTAATATAATTTATAAAATAAATATAATGGAAATCCTTGAAATTTAATCAATAAATATACTCATAACTATAGTTTTCAATACAACGTCAATACATAAATATTTTATCCATATATTTCAGTATAGGTCCTTCCTTGGTCTAGGGTTTATCCATAATAACATTTATAGGAATCCTAAACCATGAAACCTTATCTTCAATATAAAACACCTTTAGTTCAACCTAGGTTATTCATATGTTGAAATCCTTCACAATGGTTTGTAAAGAAAATGTAAATTTTCCTAAGCATATCCCCCGAGAGTGTCAAACCAAGTGCATAGTAAGGCCTATTGTCATGTATCAGGTTACCCCGAGTCTGGCTTAAAACACCTTATCAGAGTTATTAATCCTAGGTACATCTATTCTAGAACTATATCCACTTATAATATCTAGACTGGGATTTATTTCTATAAAACCCACATAATCTCTACTTTACCAAAATTTTAGGGTGGTCTTCTACTCTTATCTTTATATTATACATTAGGGTTATGTTATCTAACTTATTATTTCATAAATCTAGTTCCTAAGGTTACTACTAAACCTCCTTTAATACCAACTATAGAGACCTGACCCCAAATAACTCAGAGCCAGTGGCTGCTACTAAATTACAATGGCTTGATTACAAGGAATCAAACCCTGAAGGAATGATTAGTTTAGTAGTATTAGTAAACCAGATACATAAATAAGTCTTGTATTACAAGCTAATACACTAGTTAAAACATAATTTTTTTCTTCTTGAAAAATAAATAACTTCGAGAATAACTCTAATCCAAATAGTAAATCCTTTCATATCTTCCACAGCAAGATTCTTGGATTCTTGACGAAATAAACATAATAAGGGTGAGCTCAAATGATCAGTAAGGTTAAATAAATAAAAATAAATAATGAATCAATATGAATAAATTAACATGGAAAGGTAAATAAATGAAGACACATTCCACATAATCAATAAACTGAACGAAAGGGAATAGATAATATAGAATGGTAATAAATTGAAACACATTTCATTCAATAACTAGATAAGGTAAAATAAATATGGAAAGGTATGAAACTAAAACAGATTTCATTTAATCAATTAACTGAAAATTAAATGTATCCATATATATGTCGATGTAAAATATCGTGCATTAATAATAACTAAAATAAAATGGGGAACATGCTTAATTATTGGATGCCATGTTTCCCAGGTACGTGGAACCAATACCTTCATTAGACAGTTTATCCATACCAATTTGGAAAGATAATTTGTCTTATGAGACTAAAAATTCATGAGGGGGATTTAATTAATTGGTTCTCAACCCGTAGAGCTTTCATTAACGGGTGCCCAACCCATATAGTGCATGTCCAAAGCATTTAAATAAACAAAGTGCCTTATAAAATATCTGTATTGAATAAAGGATATGGTTTTATCAATATTTCCACAAATAATAAAATAAAATTAAAACTAAACACCATATGAAAAATGGTATATGTTTTAGGATATAATCATATCCATGAAAATTATATGGATATTTAGGGTAAATTCAATGTCAAATGATCATAGGAAATTTAATGTTTCAAGGGGGAAAGGGAATCATGGAAGTGAATGTGAATATCATACTTATAAAAATAAATCATAAACCTTACATAGGAATATTAAGGATGGTATCAATATAACATAACCCATGTGGAATAAAATAAAGGGTTGTCTTCATTGATGAATGGAAACATTATAAAAAAGATATTTTAAAAAATATTTTTGATGAAAATATCTCTCACGAACTAGATCTGGTTTTCTTCAAAATTGGCACCCAACCCGGTCCATTTCAAGGCCCGAAGGGCATTCCCTATCCCCATGGGCTATCACAAGTGTTCGGGTATCATAAACAATGGTTTGGGAACGATTTAACCGAGTTAGGATACATAAAACAACCAATAATGAATAATAAACTCAATCTAAAAATTCTTGCCAAACAAGCCTTAATTTAAATTTAAAACTGAATATAAGGTTTTAAAAAAGACACAAGAGGTCCAAAACTATAAAAATTAATATAAAAAATAGCCCAAGGACTTCCATACGATAAGGGGTCATCACCCACAAACTGTCTCCACAACACTGCACCACGAAAGCAACAAACAAGCCACACCACTATATCCAAGGGATTTTCCCTTACCTATGTAAAACATAATAAATTATACATACACCCAAAGTTGTAAGTAGGGTGTGATCCTAATCTGAATAGGATTCCACACAAATAGATTCTGTAACACCCCAAGCTTCCACGGTACGCTTCTCTTTGAATAATACAGTAGCATGTGTTGTACGCAACTTTGAGTTCCAACACACCACAACGAATAAAACTAGCCGTTATAAATAGTAATACCCACTTTTTGAAATTTTATAAATTTTACCTTTCAAAATTGACTTCATTTTTTGATTCGTAATATCAAAATTAGCTTAGGGTGATTTTTTGATATTTTCCTAAAAACATTCAAATTTTTTATGAATAGTGAAAAAACACTGAGTTATAGTTTAAAATCAAATTTTTATAATTATTTATTTTATTTAAATTTATTTTAGGTCAAAATAGATACATAATACCTATATAAGTTCAATGAAATTCATTGGAGACAGTTTATAATAATTTTAGATATATAAAAATTTTATTGAAATTTTCACCATCTTTTACCCATCTCCTAGAAAAATTTGTAAATTCACATAAAACTTAATTTTACCACTTCTGTGAGTGAAATTTCAAAAATCTGAGAGACACGGTTAATATCAAGGAGTATAATTTGGTTCAATAAGATAAAAATAATTTTTGGTGAATAGTAACTTTTTACTTTAATTTACCACGGTTAAAAGTAAATCAGGTAATTAAGGGTAAAAATGATATTATTATTACCCTAACACATGTCCTAATTCTATTGGATAAGTATAATTCGACCAAAAACAACCGTAGGAATAAAATATGAACATCTTTGGACCACTTGTATTAGATTAGGACATTTATTATTATTTAATTCAAAGAAGAGTTAAAAGAGATAAAATCAAAGTGAAATAACTACAACATTTTTAATATAGGGTTATACATAAGATAAATTCTATTATAAATATTCATTAGAAATATAAAACTATTTCCTACATAATGATATTTTATTTATAATTTTTAGACATTAAATAATTTAATTTATTTATGAGACAATGGTTATGCAGTAATTACCTAATTAAAAAAATATTAAAATAATTGATATTATAAATATCAAAATAAATGTAATTTGAGACTTTTTATGAATTAAAATAATTTTATAGGTTAATATAACATATTAGGGTTGGTTATATGAAGTTATTTTGAATTAATAATTCTGTTATAAATTTATAAAAAACAAAATACCAAATAGTGTCAAAATTGACATAAAATAGTTTTTAAAAAAATATTATATTATTAATTCATATTCTATTCCTAAAAATATAATGTTCGACCAAAGGACTTATATAATGATAGGTGTATCATTAATGAACCACATGGGGTTCACTTGGAAGTATATAGTAAGTTTATTAACCATATAATATAAAAATACAAAGAGACATGGTAAATGTCAAACTATTTAACTAAGAGTTAAATATAAATGATAAGGTTAATATAGTGACCCAAACCTGTCTAAAATCTAGTGGTTGAAAGTATTTCTACCCATCCCCACCTTAGCCTAAAAATAAGTCACTTTAGATACATTATAAACCGAATATGAATTTATTATAAAATAATATTTTAAGTTTTTCCTAAGGTGCCCTTCACCCCTCTTTTAAAAGGGGCACTCCCCCTTCTCTCTAATTCATACCTTCAAAGGCTTTTTTCTTGTCCAAAACCTGCCCAAATATTATCTCAAATTTCCTCAATTCAACCTAGAGGCCTTATTTTGAACAGAAAGTCAACCTAAGGAGCCATTTTGATCAAATCAAAAGGAAGAACCTGAAAAAGAGGTAATGTTTTCACCACCATCTTTCAAGTTCCTTTCTTCTTCCACTTATTATTTCTTTGTTATTTAAATTCTAAAATAATAACTCAATTATATTCTATATACTATGATGTTATTATAAATATGGTACAACCATATTCAGTATTCTATCCATCCTTTGAATAACATGTCACCATACGTGCGTACGTACGGTTTACCGTCTCCACATCGTGGTGTAATTGTTATTCAAAACATTATTATTTGGATGGGTATGATAATAATGTGTGATTGAAGTAAATAATAAATATAACATTATAATTATTCTGTATATATGATATACCATCCAATTATATGTGATTTTAATATCAAAATAATGATATTGTCGCTCGTGCGTACGTACGGACTACCGTCTCCACGAACGCGATGAGATTCATTCCCCATTGTATCCATTCAAGACTAATTCTCATTTGATGATTAAAAATAATGTTTAAGGACTTGATATAATTCTGTATATTAATAATATACAACCTATCCATAACAAACATGGCTTATGTAACAAAACATATAAAAGAAAACGAGTATGTTAACACCCGAAAAAACGATAATACTAAGATATTATTAATAAAGCAATGTTAAAAGATCATATATGATATAATATTAATGTATATGATTCTTGTATAATTTAATAACAATTATTTCACCATTATAAAAGAGTTTAACCTACCCTCAACCAAGGAAAATTACAAGGTAAGGGTTTATTTCACAGTCTCTTCATTATTCGAGGTTGTTTATCCGTAATTATCTACTGGGACCTATCTATCATCCACCTCCATGTTTCTTAAAAATGTATTTCAAATCATTCTTATTATTTTATATACTATGGGTTAAAGTCATTTATACCCTTGTTTACTTGTTATAAGATGTTTTTAAAGGAATATTTCCGTCGTTTTCCAAACAAGGTCCTTTTTAACCTTTTCGACAGAATTATGGTAAGAATTTTTTTTTTAACTTATACGGTGGGTGCGGCTATTTTCTAACGTTATAAAATTGTTGAATCTTCCCGTACAAGCTTATAAGAATATTTTCAAATTAAATGTTTTATTTTATAATTATGTGACTTTTAAATGATTTCAAAAAAAAGAGATATTTCTCTCAAATAGTTTTGATTTCATCTATGTCAACATCCTTTGATGGATTTTAAGCTTATTTGAAGTTGATTTATTATTATACAAAACATCCATATAGTATTGAAGTTTTTGTGATATGTTTGACTGTGGTGTGTTATTTTTATACCATTCATGGTTTATGGATAAATTATTGACATTTTGTATGCTAGTTTTAATACGAATGTTTATGTTATGTTTAAACTTGTACATATGAGGAATGCATTGGACATAATAAGTGATGGGTGGAGCCTGCTATAGTTCCTCGATGCATCGGAAGGTCTCATGAGAAAAACTAGTGTCTTGGCACAAGGCCTTGAAAAAATATTATTTGTAGTCTTAGCACAATTCCTTGACTATATGGTTATGATAGTCTGGCATTATACATTCCATCATTATGAAAGTGGTTATTGATATTGCATGTGATTATTCGACCAGTAGAATATCCATGTGAATAAGTAAATGGAATTATTTCATTTTATTTTTTACCATATTATGCTGAATTTCAAGTTTAAAAGGCGTTTGTTTTAGTTATACATTGCCTTAAATGTTTATGCTTATTTATGAAACTTTTCGCTATATTGTTACTCTTACTGAGCATCTAAGCTCACCCCTTTCTATGTTTTATTTTTCCTAGGATGTGAAGAAATATTTTATGACTGACCTGCAGAGATATTCTAAAGGGATATGAGTGTGGACTATGGATACTATGTTGTTGTAGTTTTAATTTTATGATGTAATGTAAACTTTATGAATGTATCTAGTGATTCCAAGGCTACTAAACTAATCAGTCTTCTAAGACTTGATCTATTGTGATCACGCCAATGTTATGTAATAATGCACTGACTCTGGGTAACTGGGGTCGGGGTGTTACAGTTGGTATCCAAGGAAGTTTATTAAAAACCTTGAGAGCTATATTTAGATAAACTCTGATTAGATCACATATCCCAAAGATAGACTTTGAGGATTAGTAAAGAAGAACTTCCTAGAATTTTGGAATTGTAGATATTTTGTGATTTTTTCGAGCAATACATCTATGTCTGGATATGAGCAGGTAGAGGCAGCTCTAGCATAGATGTACCTAAGGGTAAAACCTGAAAACACCGCTTTGAGCTAGACTCAAATGGGAACTGGTGCACGAAAACGGACCTTGCTGCACTCTTGGTTATGACACTCCCGGGGGATATGCTTAGGATAATTATCATTTTCTTTACAAACCATTATGAAGGGTTTATGAGTATATACTTACTCAAAGAAAACATTTTTATGATTATAGATTATATCCATAAACTATTCAATTTATGTTAAGTGTTTTACAAGTTTGGAATTATGTATTTCGATTCATAAACTGATCTAGTTTACGCCATTGTTTAGAAATGGTGCCCAGTGGAAGGAATGGAACTGTACCAATACACACACTCCATGTAGGGATTTCCGTCCTACTCAAGATAATTATAGTGGAGCTTGTGATACAACTGGTGCTGATCATCTTATCACTATACTGGGATAACTCACTCAGGTTATGAATAATAACCTTACCCGTATGGAGCACCCTGATCCATAGCGTGGAGGATCAATGTTAGATCGCATCATGAGGTAAAAACCACCAACATTCAATGCGGGTATAAATCCACTAGTAGTTAAGAAATGGATAAATTCCTTAGAGAAAATATTTCATGCCTTGGGGAGTAGTGAAAGGGAAAAAGTTATCATGGAAGTTTACCGCCTTACTAGAGATGCTGATCAATGGTGGTCATTGATTCAAAACACAAAGGATGAATAGAAAGTATCAAATATGTAATGGAGGTAGTTTAAAGATATTTTCTTAGAAAAATACTTTCCTTGAGACCATCGAGAAGATATGGAAAGGCAATTTCTTATTCTGAGAAAAAAATAGGATGAGAATTTCGCAAAGTATGAGGCTAACTTTACAAGTTTAGAAAGTCATGTGGCAGATTATATACGTAACCCAAGATATAAGATTGATCATTTCTTTTATGGGTTAAAACCATTTCTCCATCGAGTATTAGTCTCACAATCCTTCTCGTCGTATGAAGATATTGTCTCATATGCAATCAAGATAGAAAAATAATTCTCTAAGTCTTATGATTTTAAAGAAAAGAAAGAGAAGAAGAGATCTGTTGATCACTCTGGGAATGGAAATAAGGGGAAGAAGGGAAAAGTTGAATATCCATCCTGCAGTAAATGTGGGAAGAAATATCTCGGAACTTGCTTGAAAGGAATGGGAGTTTGTTACAAGTGTGGTGAAAAAGGCCACCAAACTCGTGATTGTAAGGGGAAGAAAGAAGCTACCGATGTTCAATGCTACAACTACAGGGAGATGGGACATTATGAAAATGAATGTCCTAAGCATCAGGGGAACTTACCTCAGAAAAGGCCAAGAGATTAAGGCCGATCTTATGTTATCACTATTGCTGAGGTAGAAGCTCCGAAAGACATGGTGGCATGTAATTTAATGGTTTCCTCAAGTTTAGCCAATGCTTTATTTGATTTTGGATCATCGCATTGTTTCATATCTTCTTAGTTTTCTAATAAAATTAGATATTTACAATTTGATTTAACAAGGGAGTTGGCAGTTAAAACTCCTAAGGGAAGTATCATTGCAACAAAGTTTTCTGAATTAGTCCCCATTAGAGCACATAAATGTTCTTTATCTGCTGATCTCATCGTCATACCCATGATTTAATTTGATATAATCCTTGGTATGGATTGGATTTCAGACCATGATGCAAAAAATTATTGTAAGAAGAAGGAGGTTACTATTTTTGATGACGATGATAAAGAACACCTTATCTTTAGAGCAGAATCGCCACCTCCTAATTCTTATCTAGATCCACCCCAAGTAACTCAACTAAATTCAATTATTAGGGAGGAAGAGAATGAAATAACTATGGGTGAGAAAAGGAATGTTCAAATAGAGGATGTTCCTATTTTTAAAGAATATGTAGATGTGTTTCCGGAAGATTTACCTGGACATCCTCTAGAGAGAGAAATTGAGTTTTCCATTGATTTAATTCCCAGTTCAAGGCATATATCGAATACCCCTTATAGAATGGCCACTCTGGAATTAGTTGAACTAAAGAAAAAACTATAGGAATTGAGTAATAAGGGATTTATTCACCCTAGTGTTTCTCCATGGGGAGCCCATGTCCTTTTTATTAAGAAGAAAGATGGATCTATGAGGTTATGTATCGACTATAGGGAAATCAATATTATAACAATAAAGAAAAAGTATCCACTATCATGTATTGACGATTTATTTGACCAACTTCATGGAGCTCAATACTTTTCAAAGATTAACCTTTTATCTGGATACCATCAGTTGTCTTTGAAGAAGGAAGACATTCCGAAGACAGCATTTTGAACCAGGTACGGGCATTACGAGTTTACAGTAATGCCTTTTGGGATGACTAATGCACCCTATGTATTCATGGATCAGATGAATAGAGTTTTCAAGTAATATCTCGATGATTTTGTGGTGGTATTTATTGATGATATCTTGGTATACTCCAAAATCTATGAAGATCATGAAAATCACTTGCGCATTATCCTGAAGACTCTTAGAAGACATGAATTATATGGGAAGTTTAGTAAGTATGAATTCTGGCTTCATGAGATCTCTTTTCTTGGCCATATTGTCTCTAAGGATGGAATCATTGTTGATCCTTCTAAGACCAAGGCAATCCAAGAATGGCCAGCACCAACGAGTATAACTGAGGTACGCATTTTTATTGGTTTAGTAGGTTATTATCGGCGTTTTGTCCAAAAATTTTCCCGATTGGATAACCCATTAACGAAGATCACACGTAAAGGGGTTAAATTTTTTTGGAAAAATGAGTGTGAAGAATGTTTTGAAGAACTGAGGAAAATATTATTCAGTTCTTCTGTATTGACTCTACCATCGGAGAATGATGGGTTCGTTATTTATAGTGATGCATCAAAGAAAGGACTTGGTTGTGTCCTTATGCAGAATGATAGGGTTATTTCCTATGCATCATGACAGCTTAAAATTCATGAGCAAAACTATCCTACTAATGATCTTGAGTTAGTTGCTGTAATATTTGCTTTGAAGATATGGAGACATTATCTCTATGGTGAAAATTGTGAGATAAATACCGATCACAAAGTTTGAAGTATATTTTCTCACAGAAAGAACTCAACATGAGGCAAAGGAGATGGCTTGAACTACTCAAGGATTATGATTGCACAATACACTACCACTCGGGGAAGGAAAATAAGGTGGAAGATGCTTTGAGGAGAAAGGATCATGGAGTTTTGAAAAATATGAGAGTTGAAAAGGATCCAATATACATGGATCTAGTAAAGATGGATATGGGAATCACCATGGAAGGTGAAACATCAATACTTTTTCAAATGGTTTCCAAACCATATTTACTAGAAAGTATAAATAGTTCTTAGACTAATGATGAAGAATTTCAAAAGAAGATTAAATCTGTGAATGATGGGAGATTGAATGACTTTGTGTATGAAGATAGAATTTTGAAATTTGGGAAGAGACTTTGTGTTCCCGATATACCTGATCTAAAAAGGGAATTTTTGGACTATGCTTATAGCTCCAATTTCTCTATACACCCTGGGAGAACCAAAATGTATAGATATTTGAAGGAACATTTTTGGTGGGACAATATGAAGAGGGAGATTTCTGATTTTGTGTCAAGATGTATAGTTTGTCAACAAGTGAAAGCTGGAAGGCAACAGCTTGGAAGATTCATGCAACCTCTTCCCATACCTGAGTGGAAATGGGATAATATTATGATGGACTTTATCATGGGACTACCAAAGACTCCTAGAAAGAATGATGCAATATGGGTCATTGTTGATCGTGTTACCAAGTCAGTACATTTTCTTGCTATAAGAGAAGATCTACCACTTGAACGTCTAGCAAGACTATATATTAATAAAGTTGTGAGACTTCATGGAGTACCCATATAGATTGTTTCTGATCGTGATCCCTATTTTACTTCAAGATTCTGGAAGAGTCTTCAGAAGGCCTTGGATGCTGAACTTCATTTGAGCACTGCCTATGACCCTCAAACAGATGGACAATCAGAATGTACTATTCAAACCATATAAGTCATGTTGAGGTCTTGATCACTTGGCTTTCAGGGTATGTGGGATGAATATTTTCCTCTGGTAGAAATTTCCTATAACAATAACTTCCATTAGAGTATTCAGATGGCACCATATGAAGCATTATATGGAAATAGATGTCGCGCACCAACCTGTTGGGATGATGTTGGTGAAATAAAACTCGTAGGCCTAGAACTGGGGGAGGAAACAATGGAAAAGGTAAAGGTAATCCAAAACCACATCAAAGCAGTTCAAAGTAAGCAGAATAGATATACTGATAATCGAAGGAAGGATTTGGAATTTTAGGTAGGATATCATGTTTTCTTGAAGGTATGTCCATGGAAGGGAGTTATACATTTTGGTAAGAAAGGAAAATTGAGTCACAGGTACATCGGACCTTTTGAAATTCTAGAACGAATTGGGGATATAGCTTACCATTGGCAATGCAACCAAATCTCTCCCAAGTTCACGATATGTTTTACATATCACTGTTGAGAAAATACATGCCTAACCCAACGCATGTACTCACTTATGAGGAAGTAGAACTGAAACCCAATATATCTTATTGCGAAGATCCCATCAGGATTCTTGATACCAGAAAACAAGTGTTGAGAAACTAGATGACTCGTCTGGTAAAACTTCTATGTAGAAACCATAAAAAGTAAGAGGCAACATGGGAACTCAAGGAACTTATGATGAAGAACCACCAGAGTATTTTTATGCAGTAATATTCTAGAAATTTTGAGGATAAAATTATTTTAAGGAGGGGAGAGTGTAACACCCCAAGCTTCCATGGTATGCTTCTCTTTGAATAATACAATAGCATGTGTTGTACGCAACTTCAAGTTCTAACACATGACAACCAATCAAACTAGCCGTTATGAATAGTAATACCCACTTTTTGAAATTTTATAAATTTTATCTTTCAAAATGGACTTCATTTTTTTATTCGGAATATCGAATTTAGCTTAGGGTGATTTTTTTGTATTTTTCTGAAAACATTCAATTTTTGATGAATAGTGAAAAAATACTGAGTTATAGTTTAAAACCGAATTTTTATAATTATTTATTTTATTTAAATTTATTTTAGGACAAAATAGATACATAATATGTATATAAGTTCAGTATAATTCATTGGAGTCAGTTTATAATAATTTTAGATACATAAAAATTTTATTGAACTTTTCACCGTCTTTTACCCATCTCCTAGAAGAATTTGTAAATTCACATAAAACATAATTTTACTACTTCTGTGAGTGAAATTTCAAAAATCTGAGAGACATGGATAATATCAAGGAGTAAAATGTGGTTCAATAAGATAAAAATAATTTTTTGTGAATAGTAACTTTTTACTTTTATTTACCACGGTTAAAAGTAAACAGGGTAATTAAGGGTAAAAATGATATTATTATTACCCTAAAACATGTCCTAATTTTATTGGATAAGTATAATTCGACCAAAAAAAACCTTAGGAATAAAAAATGAACCTCTCTGGTTCACTTGGATTAGATTAGGACATTTATTATTATTTAATTCAAAGAAGAGTTAAAAGAGATAAAATCAAAGTTAAAAAACTAAAACATTTCTAATATAGGGTTATATATGTGATAAATTCTATTATAAATATTCATTAGAAAGATAAAAAGATTTACTACATAATTATGTTTTATTTATAATTTTTAGACATTAAATAATTTAATTTATTTATGACACAATGGTGAGGCGGTAATTACCTAATTAATAAAATATTAAAATAATTGATATTATAAATATAAAAATAAATGTGATTTGAGAATTTTTATGAATTAAAATAATTTTCTAAGTTAATATAACATATTAGGGTTGGTTATATAAATTGTTTTTGAAGTAATAATTTTGTTATTAATTTAGAAAAAACAAAATACCAAATAGTGTCAAAATTGACATAAAAGAGTTTTTAAAACAAATATTATATTATTAATTCATATTTTATTCATAAAAATCTAAGGTTTGTCCAAAGGACTTATATAAAGATAGTTTTATCATTAATGAACCACATGGGGTTCACTTGGAAGTATATAGTAAGTTTATTAACCATATAATATAAAAATACAAAGAGACATGGTAAATGTCAAACTATTTAACTAAGAGTTAAATATAAATGATAAGGTTAATATAGTGACCCAAACCTGTCTAAAATCTATTGGTTGAAAGGATTTAGACACATCCCCACCTTAGACTCGAAATAAGTTACTTTGGATCCATTATAAACCGAATATTAATTTATTATAAAATAATCTTTAAAGTTTTTTCTAAGGTGCCCATCACCCCTCTTTTAAAAAAGGCACTCCCCCTTCTCTCTAATTCATACCTTAAAATCCTTTTGGATCGGCCAACCCCAAACAAAATATTCTCTAAAATTCCATCACTTCAACCTAGAGGTCTTATTTTGATCATAAATCCAACCTAAGGAGCCCTTTGATCAAATCAAAAAGAAGAAACCGAAGAAGAGGTAATGTTTTCACCACCCTCTTTCAAGTTCCTTTCTTCTTCCACTTCTTATTTCTTTGTTATTTACATTCTAAAATAATAAATTCAGTATCTTCTATATGCCTCACTATTAGTTATCTCACCGTCAAGGTGGACTCACTATTGCACCTATCAATGATATGCCTCACTATCAGTTATCTCACCATTATCATGGATAGTAAAATTTGGTAAAGGAAAAGACACCAATATGAGTCCCTGATTCTTGACCTACCGATAGCTAAGTCGCCGTCGCATTGAGCTACCGATAGATTTTCAGAATTTTTTTTCTAAGGATGAGTCATCATTCAAGATGAGTTATCAATTGCATGAGTCACCGTCAGCTCGAACTACTGACATAATAACTAATTAATGTTCTGAAATTTAAATAAGCATGAGCTACCAATAGTTGACCTACCGTCAATCGGACATACTTTCATAATAAACAACTGATAGATGAGTCATCATCAAGTCAACCTACCTGCAGAGTGACCTACCAATCCTAGCTCACTATTCCTGAGCTATAGATCTTGAGACACTGTCATTATTTCCTTTTTCATTTAAATTTATATTTATTTATAATGGTCATATTTTTGTAACTTAGTACCATACCTTGTTTTAATTACTTTGTCTCCCTTTTGTAGAAAACATTAATATCGATGTTATAGTACAAGGTATGAGGTACCAAAACACAATATAGATCATGATTCTTGTCAGTTATTTATTATGTAAATATATGACCAGATCAAAAGAAAATAAATACTAGAGAAACATACTGAGATGCTCGTGTTCCTGAGAAAAACAAAAGAAGAACTTCCTACTCGTCATACACGAAGACATTGTTGAGAAACAAGATTGAAGAACATGTTTAGTATCAAAGTAAAAGAGGAGAAAATTCATTGAACACATAATAACCTCTTTGGAAGAAGAAGATAGAATCTCTCATGATACTAAATTTTGTTGTACTTTTTCATAAATCAACTCAAGATGCATTTCAACACAACTTTGAGGAGTCGTGATCTGCATAAACAAACACACAGATCCTTCTAACTCTTATCTAATTATTTATGCTCTTATTGTGTCCTATTTTATATTTTGTGTAGTGTGTGAATTTGTTTATTATAAATACACACTGAATCCTATGTCAAAATGGAAGATGAATTGATATATTCACAAACATATCTTTTTACACCTTACACTCTCATGGATAACTGTAAAAGAGGTCTCTAGGTGTCATGTTTGTTGTTAGTAATCCCATGAAAACTGTGGAAGAGGTTTTGTTGATCGGGATAGCTATATATGTTGTTTTTTACCCTAATCTAGGGTTTGGATCAAGTTTATTTATATAAATTTATTAATGTAAGGTGATCACCAAGTGGATAAGACTAAGTCTCAACTTAAGACTGAACCTTTTTTTAATTCCATTGTGCCTTTCAAAGTTCTATTTTTACTATTTTATTCATTCATTGAAAATAGTTCTTTACATTGATAGTTAATCTTAGATAGTTTTTATATTAGAATTTGTTTTAGTAGATTTATTTCAATATTTAAAGTAATAATCCATATTTATTTAACTGAGAACAAATCAATCTTTGATAAATCTATCAAAAGATCAAAACTTTAATAAATTTTCTACTTTGGTTAACTAGGCTATTTTATTTTTTAAATTGGGGAACTTTTAAATAATTGTTTTAGACATAAATTTTTATAGGGAATCAATTCACCCCCCCCCCCCCCACAACTCTTAAGTATCATTCTTTGACCAACATTTAGTATTATAGGGTTAAAATATTTTTCAAATTTCTTTTCAATTGTGATTTTAGTTGTGATTTTAAAGATCTATAAATTTATGTTAGTTTAAATTTTGTATTTATTTAAAATTTGTTTTAAATTTAAAATAGATATGAAGTTCTACTACCAACAAACCACCCTATTTTAATGGCACAAATTATGATTAGTGGAAACTCAAAATGAAAATTCATTTAGAAATCATGGGTTTTGAAATCTGGTCTGCCATAGTATATGAGTATAATATTCCTACTATTAATACTATAAATAATTGTGATAATTACACTAAGGTATCTTATAATAATAAATATAAATCTATGAATTCTTTATACTATGATTTAGGTGATAGACAATTCAATAGGATTTCTTCATGTAAAACAGCCTTTGAAATTTAGGATACTCTAGTTGTTTCACATGAAAGAACCACTAATGAATAGAAAATGAGTCTTAAAACATATAGCATTAAATATTATAATTTCAAAACAAATCATGATGAGCCTATTTTTACATGTATCTCAGGTTCAATTAGACTATGAATACAATGATCTCACTATGAAATATAATCACTGTAAAGGAACAAATCATGATAATTTTGATATGTATTTTAGAAAGATGGATAGGGACATCATTATCCATTAGAGAATCTTGTAACATTCATTCACTACTTATAAATAAGCTAATAGGTAAGTTGATGATGTATGAGGAAGAACTGATGGTCAATAGAGAAAAAGACGATGAACCTAAAAGAAATTTAGTGGCTTTCAAAACACTGCATCCAAAAAAAAGGAGAAAATTCAAGTTCATGATGAAAGTTCTAGTAGTGAAGATGCAACAAGTGTTTGTGATGAGTAAATGGATCAATAATCTAGGAGATTTAAGAAGATTTATAGAAAGAAGAAATTATTTAGAAATCCTAGCTACAGATGGAAGTATGACAACAAAGGTAACTAGGAAAAGGATTGGAAGATAAGTTATAATACTAATGAGATAGTTTCATATTAGTGAAAGAGAAGAGCGCATGTAAAATCTGACTGTCACAAACTAAATTAAAAGAATAAATATGAGTATAAAGATAGGAATTAAAAAAAGGAAATGAAGGGTACCTCAAGTTCTTTTATGGATAGCTACAGTGAATCATAATCATCTCATGATGAAAAGGATGACAAGGACAACATTTTCTTTATGATAAAAAACATTTGAGTTAACCCTAGTATCTCCTGAACATAATTCTTATTATTATAGAGATGAATATGAATCTGACTCTAAAAATATGACTAATAAAGAAATGTTTGAGTATTGCAATATTCTTGAGGACACATGTATTAAAATAAAATATAAATATAAAACTATCAAGAAAAATCATGATCTTTCTGCTAATATTAAATCTGAACTAACTATAGAAAAGGAAAAGAATTATCAACTACTAAATGAAAATATAGAACATAAACTTTCTAATTAGAAATTAAAGAAGTATTTAGAAATAATTTCAAATGTTAAAGATACCTTAGTTCAAATTATTAGAAAATAATTTTCTCCTAAATATAATACTAGTATTGGTTATCAACCTGGGAAAAGAAATTTTATTAAAACTAACTTTGTATCAAAATCTATGAAATTTAGTTTCATTCCCAGTTCTAGAAAATTTTCTATAAGTTCTATTAGTGTAACATTTTTTACTGCTTTTATTTTTTTTGTACCTAATAGAAATTATTTTTCTAAGACTTTACAAACTTCTTATAATAAACACATGAAGAAAATATGGGTTCCTAAACTTTAATTACTAATATTACTAGAACTAAGAAAATATGGGTACCAAAGTCTTTTCTTTTTTAAATTGTTTTTGTAGGAAATATTCTAGAAGAGTTATTGTAAGAGGTTATATTACTTGGATAGTAGGTGTTCAAGAAACGTGATAGGGTACTACTATAGTTTTAATAACCTTATCAAGATTTATGGTGGACATGTCACATTTGGTGACAATGAAAAGGAGAAAATTATTGGCCTTATAAAAATCGGTAACACTAACTCGGTTTTAATTTATAATGTTCATTATGATGATGGTCTTAAGTACCATATACCAATAATTTCACAATTATTTGATGATGGATTTCTTGTTAAATTTTAGAATGATTCTTTTAATGTTTTCAATTCTAACAATGATTTAGTATTTACTAGTTTTAGAAATGAAAATGTATATGTTGTAAATTTGTATTCTTTAGTTTCTCAGAATGTTTCTTGGTTGAGTGCCTTTCATAAAGAGTCTTAGCTCTTGAACAAGATACTAGGACACTCTAACATTCACTCACTTAGAAATCTTACTAGAAAAGGACTAGTCAAGGATCAACCCAAACTAGAATTTCGAAATGATAAAGTCTATAATCCTTGTCAAAAAGGAAAATAGTACAAAATATCTTTCAAACTAAAGAAAGAAGTTTCAACTTCTCAACCTCTTGAGTTGGTTCACATGGATTTGGTTGGACCTTCTAGAGTTTCAATTTTAAATGGGAATAACTATGTTTATGTTCTAGTAGATTAATTTTCTAGGTATACTTGGACTGTATTTTTAGATCATAAAAGTGAATCATATTACTATTTCACTAAGTATGCTAGGTTAATCAAAAACAAAAGTGTACTTATGATCAAAATCTTAAGAAGTGTCCATGGCCATGAGTTTGAAAATAAATATTTTGAATCTTTTTTCTCACAAAATGGCTATATTCATAAATTATTTTATCATAAGACACCCCAACAAAATGGAGTTGTAAAAATGATAAATAGAACCTTATAAGAAATATCCTCTACTATGATTAATGGATATGATCTACCTATATATTTTTAGTAGTAAGTTGTGAATAAATATTGTTACATAATCAATATATTTTTAATTAGACCCATCCTAAAGAAACCCTTTATGGACTATAGAATAATAGGAACCCCAAGGTTAATTACTTAAAAGTATTTGGTTCCAAATCCTTTATTCTCAATAAAAAATATAATCTAGACAAATTTTCCTCCAAGAGTGATGAAGGAATTTTAATAGGATATTAAATCTCTAGTAAATCCTATAGAGTCTTTAATAATATAACCATGTGTGTGGAAGAATATTTTCATGTCAAGTTTGGTGAAACAGATATACATGAGTTCAAAACCTCCCTAGAAAATCTTGAGAATAACCTGTCTTATCTAGACATAAATCATAAAGATTCTAATTCTACTATTAAAGAAGCAGTGAGATCTGGTTTTAGAAACTTTCCAAACTCTGACCAAAGGGAACCCAAACCTATAAATGAACCCTAAATAACCAACCCTTCTTTTTCTAGATCTATTATAACCCTCAAAAATCATCCTTTAGATGATGTAGTTAGAGGCTTAGATGAAGTGACACAAACTAGAGATTCTCTAAGAAACTAGGTTGAACATCAAGTCTTCTTGTCATATATTGAACCTAAAAACATAAATGACTCAATCAATAATGAATTTTAGATGATTTATATGCAATAATAATTAAACTAGTTTGAAACAAAATTGTGTTGACTAGTTTATAGACTCAAAGACACCTTTACAATAGGTACTAAGGGAGTGTTTATAAATAAATTGTATGAATTTGGTAAAATATTAATAAATAAATCTAGGATAGTTTCATAAGGTTATATTCAAGAATAAGGAATGTACTACGAAGAAACCTTTTCACCTATTGCTCGACATGGATCCATTAGAATACTACTAGATTATTCAGTACATCTTAATTTCAAACTTTATCAAATGGATGTAAAAAGTGAATTCATTAATGGTTATATAGTTGAAGATATTTTTGTTGAACAACCCCCTAGTTTTATAAACCCTCATTTTCCAAATCATTTTTTAAATTAACAAAATATTTTTATGGTTTAAAACAAGCTCCAAGAGCTTGGTATGATAGTCTCAGCACCTTTCTTATTTCTAAAGGTTTTACTAAATGGATTTATGATCCTAATATTTTCATAAAAATAATTTCTAAAGATATTTTAATTTTTCAATTATATGTTGATGATATTATTTTTGGATCTTTAGAAAATTATTTATGTGTTGATTTTTCAAAAATGATGTAAAATGATTTTGAAATGAGTTTAATGGGTGAACTCAAATTCTTTATTGGATTTCAATTTGTTAAAAATAAGAAAGGTATTATTTTAAATAAAATTAAATATACTAAAGATATTTTAAAACATTTTAACTTTTATTGCACTAAAATTAATGATACTCCTATGAGTGCCACCCGTAAATTGGATCTTGATGAAGATGGAAAATTATTGGATCAAGCCATTTAAAGAGTTATGATTGGCATTATTCCCTACTTGACTACTAGTTAACCTGATATTATGTTTAGTGTATGTATGTGTTCTCATTTTCAAATCCTAGAGAGTCTCGCCTTATTACTATTAAAAGAATTTCCAAATACCTCAAATAAACAACTAACTTAGGACTGTTCAATCCTAGAGGACAACCATTTGACTTAGTTAGCTATTCTGATACTGATTTTGGAGGTTGAATTTTAGATAGAAAAAGAACTTGTGGAACATGTCACTTTTTGGGAAAGTCTCTAGTTTTATGGTGTAATAAGAAAGAAAATTTTGTTGCATTACCTACTTCCAAAGCTGAATACATAGTTAATGGTAGTTATTGTGCTCAAATTTTGTCAATGAAACACACCTTACTAGAATGGATATTAATTTAGAAATATCCCTCTAAACTATGATAAAGAAGTGATATTGACATTTCTAAGAATCCAGATTCTCATTCAAGGATAAATAACGTCAATGTAAGGAATAAATTTTTTAGAGATAATTACTAAAAAGGTTATATAACTTTATAATTTATTGATATGGAAAATCAGTTTGCTGATATTTTTACTAATCCATTAAATTATGAAATAATGAGTAACATCAAACATGAGTTAGGGATAATTAATTTTGAGTGACTAACAGTTGAAGTGTCACACTATTGATGACTCACCATTGATGTATCACTATTGATGACTCTCCATTGATTTCTTACAATTGATGCCTCACCATTGGTGTCTCACCATTGGTGTCTCATCGTTAATGACTCACCATTGATGACTCGTCATTGATGTCTCACCATTGTGTCACACCATTCTGTACTTTGTTATTTTTGTCTATCTGGAAGTTAAAACATCGATGTTTTATTTGTTTCATTTTATTTTAATCTAAATTTATAGATTTATTATTTCTAAATCCCTAAATGATAAAAATAAAATTTATCCAACTCACTTACTCACTCTCATACTCCTTCTCTCACATTCTTCCCTCCCGAACTATTACCCTTCTCCTTTGAACTAAAACCTTCAAATCTCACTAATGGCTCGAGTTAAGCATGTCTCTAAGAATATTTTGGATGAGTTCATCCTTTAAAGTAGCATATAGTTTAATCTAGTAAACCTAAACCAAAACCTACCCATCCTGAACTTGCGAGCCAAATCGTCACTTCTGAAAAGGAAGTTCATTCTGAATGGATGTTGTCAAGTAAGTCTCTCTTATTGAATGTGTTGTAAGAATAAGTGTGGTTGGAGTGGTTCTCCAAAATAACAATATCATTTTATCCTAATATGTTTCACACGTTTTATCTACATATAGAATTTATTCTCGAATTCTCAGAAGACTTTTGGATTAAGTCTAGGATAAATAGTGAAATATTTTCCTTTTCTTCAAAGTAGTGGGTCGAATACTTAAAAGTACCCCATAAATGTATTTTTAATTATTATCAAGGTATTTCTATTTCTACCAATGATATTTTTAGTTTTGAGGAATCATTGACATAGTTTACTGGAAATGGGGTTCCTAGAATACCAATAGTAACAAATCTTGATGGTGAATATAGGATATTATTCAAATTTATCTAGAACTAGTTATGTCTTAAAAAAGGTGATTTTGTATCTCTAAAATACCAGGATGTCTATTTGATGTATTTGATGAAAAAGGGAAACAATATTAACTTGTACATGTATTTAATGGTGAATATGAATGAAATTATGCAACCCCAATCCAAGTCAAATTCCTTGTTTTATCTGAAGTTTATTTTTGAAATGTTGAAATTCAAAGGTCTATTAAATGAGGATGAATAATTAGTAACAAATTATGATGGTTTTTTCATCACAAAGTTCATTTCTAAGAGAATGGAGATCAATTGGAATCCCTAGAAGAAAAAATGGGTTGAAGAAAATGATAAGATATATGAGGAATTCAATCTTATTGAGCACCCCTAAAGGCCAAGAGATATGGTTGATCCTGTTCTAGGATGGGAAGAAGTTTTGAAGTATTCTCATGAAGAAGAAGAATAATATGAAGAAAATCAAGGATACAAATATCTTATTAATGATAGAGGTGACTCTTATATTGAAGTAATTACTCAAAGGATAACCTATGGACCTATTATCCCTCCTAAGCCTCTTCCTAAAAAAGAACCTCTCCTATTAGAAGATGATTATGAAGAGACTAGAGAATAAAAAAATGTTGAATATTTCAATAAAAGTGGAATTAAAGAAGAATAAGATTATAATAGATAAAATAAGGATAGTAAAAATGATGAAGAATAAGGGGATGATGGTGATAAAGGGTAATAAGATGAACAAGGAGAAAAATATGATGAAGAAAATGCAGATGATGAAAATGATGGGGAAGAAGGATGAGGTAGTGAATCTGATAGTGGATCAGAACATCTTGATGATGATCAAGGACTTATTGCAGAACCTATTGATCTTACTCTAGATCCTTTTGAGCCTGAAAATCCTACTGATACTACTTTTGGGGAACAAGAATTAGTTTTGGAATCCCATGAAGCTCATAAGTTAGTTGTGGTTGAGAAATGAACTCCAAATGTTCATATGCATGATGAAGTTAATATTGAATAACAATTTTGAGTTTATCCAATTAAAGAACTTGTTTATTTCATAAATAAATCACTTATTGGGAGGGAAACACCTTTTGTACATGAAGTATCTATTGAGGGGGATCAATCGACAAAAAGGGTAAGAGTTGATATTCTCATTCCTTATGATGTGACAGCCGATGAATGGGAAAAATACCCTTGGTATTCCACTCTTGGTTTAGACTAACCTACTTTGGATTATGAGGAATCAGATTGTAAGGGGTCATTGGTTGAAGCGGTAGGTCATGCTCAAAGGGTTCTAGTTGGAACAACTATGGAAATAGCACCTACTCCAACAGTATTTTTTTCTTCTATTTCTGGTTCTCCTCTTACACCAGTACCTATAGACTATGTGACTCAGAATGATATCAAATTTTTATGAAAGATTTATTCTCATTAGTTAGATCTATCCTTGTACATCAACAAGATTATATTTCAATTCTTAGTGAAATTTATGAAGTTATGATTTCAGAAAGGTAATTTCCTAGATTCAACCACAGTTAGTTTTAGAACATCAAGAGGTGACATTGGAAAATAGAAGGTTAAGTAGTGAGTTGGTTGTACTCATTCTAGTTTTGAAAGGTATGTTAGCTGAGTATGAAGCATCCCTAAAAAAATTTCAAACACTCTTGAGGATACATCTTCTGGGGAAGATACTGCTACTCCTCCTCTATCTCTTGATCTAGAAATTTTGAAATACTTAGTCAAATATGCAGTCAATGAATCCTCAACCTAATCTTATCCTACTATTAAGAATCCTAATGTTGATTTGATTATAACTATGGTAATAAAGAAACTACATACCATGATGGGTGGCACAAATCAAGAGTACCTAAGAAAAATTCTACAGAACTGTGACCATATATATGTCATGGTAAGATTTTACACGAAAGGGGATACTAATTCTCAGGATGAAATCAAAAATAAATTAGATTACTATTTCAAATATATTTACACTAAGAACTATTTAGATAGTGATTTTAAGTATTTGGTTGAGAATTTGAGTCCATCTCATATTACTCAAACATTCAGGGAATGGGTCAAATAACTCAAAGAGTTAACACCTCCTCTTAAAATGTTTATGGGTAATAAGGATGATTTCACAAATGATATGGAGAAAGGTGGGAAGATAATCATGGACTTTATAAACCTTTTGAATCCTTACCTGCATCATTAGAGTACTGCTGTTGTAGAACCAGAGGAATTTTCTATTTGACGACTGACTGAGAATTTGTCTTCAGGCTCAATCTACGGGTCAGTTGATCCCCAGTTCAGAGCTTATATGACCAAAAACCCTTTCACTCCTCTACCTAAAACCCTTCAACCATTTCCCATGTCGGATACATAGGCTCTTACTCATCTAAGACCTATGATTTGTAAGGAAATTACCTCTCCTTCCTCTTATAATAAGTGTATTTAGCCTCTAGTACCCTCTAGAGTTCCAATTCATCAGTTATATATATTTTTCTCCTTTTGTGCCTATTGTTACTTCATCTACTTCTTATGATAAGTTCAAGGCACCCATGGATCCTTCCTTGGAGAAAAAGTGATTGAATTGATATTTTATAGGGATGTAATTTTTTTCTCTTTTACTCCCTTTTACTTTCTCTTGATCATGAAATATATTATTTATTTTCATACATGTTATGTTCTTTATCTCTTATTATTTGATCTATTTTTTATTATCACAAAAGGGAGGGAAATATGATATGTAATTTAACTTAAATGGAGAATCATTATGGATTTTAGAGAATGAGATGTATTTAATTGGATTAAATTTTATTTTCTTTAATTATGTCTCTCTTATGATTTAATTTCACATAATATGTATGATATGTTAAGAATAATTGTTCCTTTCATCATTATGAATGGCTTGTTAATGCCATGATTTTTTATCATCAAAAAGGGGTAGATTTTTGGACTCCTCTAGTTTTAATGCTCACAATTAATGATTAATCATATTTAATCAAGTTTAATTGTGTTTATTTATGTTTAATTATGTTTTAATATAAGCTTAATCTATTCTATTAGTGTTTTACTACATAAGACAGGTTAAAAAACATTGGCTAAGTACAAGTCGCCGTTGAGGATAAGTCACTGTTGAGGTTGAGTTTCCATCAAGGTAGACTCATTGTTGTACCTATCGATGATATGTCTCAATGTTAGTTGTCTAACCATCAGCAGAGATATTGAAATTTTGTAAAGGAAAAGAAACTAATATGATTCACCAATTTCTGACTTATAGATTGCTAAGTCATTATCCCATTGAGTTACCGACATCTTTTCAGAATTTTTTTTCTAAGGATGAGTCACTGTTCAAGCTGAGTTACTGATGGCATGAGTGACCATCAGCTTGAGCTAACAACAAAATTACTCTCCAATGTTTATAATTTTTACTAATTAAGAGATATTGATAGTTTTACTACCTTCAAGAAGAACTGTTATCAGAATAACCTACTGGTAGTTGATTCACCATCAAGTCGACCTACCGATAGAGAGACCTACCAATCCTTACTCATCGTTCTTGAGCTACCAATCCTGAGACACCATGATTTCTACCTTTTTCATTTAAATTTAAATTTCATTCTAATAGTCATATTTTTTGAACTTAGTAAGAAATTTTATTTTAATGACTTTTCTTTCCTTTCATAGACAACATTAATATCGATGTCAGAGTATGAGGTATAAGGTACCATCACTAGATTGAGATAATGCTTCATGTCAGTTCTACAGTATATAAAGATATGACTATAAGAAATAAAAGGAAGACTAGAGAAACATACTGATCTGATCATGTGCCTGAAAAAAAAACAAAATAAGAACTACTTACTTTGTATACATGAAGACATTATTGATACCCAAACAGGAAGAACATATGTATCATCAAATGAAAAGAGGATAACATTCATCAAACACATCATCACCTCATTTGAAGCTGAATACAAAATCTCTCATGATACTCTATTTTGAAGGTTGCTTCTAGAAATAAAATCAAGCTTCATTTCAACATGACTTTGAGGAATCACGAGCTGTATAAATAAACACATAGAGCCTTATAACTCTTATCTCATTATTTATGCTCTGATTGAGTATTGTTTTATATTTTGATCAGTGTGTGACTGTCTGTATTATGAACACACACTGACTCCTATGCCAAACTGTAATATACATTGATATATTCACAAATATATATTTTTACACCTTACACTCCCACATATAATAGTGGAAGAGGTCCCTAGGTGTCTTATTTGTTGTTAGTACTCCCACAAAAATTGTGAAAGAGGTCTTTTTAACCTGGATATCTATGTATACTGTTTTTCACCCCAATCCAGGGTGTGGATGAAGTTTATTTATATAAATTTATTAGTTCTAAGTGATCACCTAGTAGATAGGACTAATTATCATCTTGAGACTTAACCTAATGTTTTAATTATGTTGTGCCATTCAAAGTTCTGTTTTCACTATTTTATTTATTCATTGAAAAAATTTCTTTACTTTGATAGTTAATCTTAGATATTATTTATATTAGAATTTTTTTAGTAGATTGATTTCAAAAGTTAAAGTGATAATCCATATTGTTTTAACTGAGAACTAATCACTCTTTGAGAAATCTATAAAAATATCAAAACTTTTATAAATATGATATTTTGTTAACTATGATATTTTATTTTTTAAATTGGGGAACTTATAAATAATTGTTTCAGATAGAAATTTTTATAGGAACTCAATTCACCCCCACTTGAATATCATACTTCATCCAACAAAAATGATTCAAGAGTGGTTTTATGAGATAATGCATAGCTTGATTTGGGATGAGGTACCTGGTGATGATCCTCTTATTTCATTAGTTGTAGGTGATAACATAACATCAACTATTAGGAGGGGTTGAGGCCTTTCACATTTATTTATTTAAGTTCCTATTGTTGAGAAATGCCCATATCTTCATTTTGATCCTCATTTAAGAAAATAAGTTTTAATATGAATTTTATTTAATTTTCATTTAATTTATTTTATTTATTAATTTTGTTACTAATTATTCCTATTTTCATATTTTTTTCACATCTAGCCACTATTTACGCTAGTGTTGTTCCATGGAACTATTTTTCTAGTTTGTAGGCGTCATGGGATCAAGTTCCTAATGATGTGTCATTTCATGTTTAAATAATGAATACTATATATAACTAAATAATGTATTTTATTTTAAATTTATATAATTTCTAATTTATTATATTATTGAATTTTTATAGGGTTTATGTTCGTTTGTTGATGATATCATGAGACCTTCTATTTTGGAGGCATGGGAGGCTTTTATACATGATCATTTTCTTTATTTTTTACATAAACATCTAAGGATATCGAAGGAGAGAGAAATTATGGTTATATTTGATGAGTCTTTTATACCTCATTGTCTAAATTACGCCCTCACCCAATCATGGTAGGGAGTGTGAACTTACTAGATTTGAGATAATTTCAGGAGGAGAACATATTCGGTCTACAAGATCAGGGGAGAAAGAATGTCACACATATAGCTGTGAGTCATACTTTAAATATACACAATCAATATTTGGAAAATAATATTATTTAACAATTTTTATATTTTTTTTAATAAAAAATGTATATGATAAATTCATGAAGTATGCGGTTGATCCAATCGTTATAGAGTTTGATGCATACAAGAGTATATAAATTGATAGTATTATGGGGGATAATTTTTGTGAGAAAAAACAACATATTATGGTTAGTATTTTTTATGTCTTTTAAATTAACATAATATAAAAATTAATATCTTTTTTAATTTTTGTTTATACGGTTGTAGGAGACATATGAGACGGAGATTTCTCATGTGTGTGAAAGTCAAGCTAAGACAAATGGTGGGGATGAAGCCTCATGTGGGTTATATTTTGATGTAGTGAATTGGTTGGGGTGATGTTGATGGTATTCAGAAAGTTTCGGTGATCGTTATTGTTTCACAATTGAAACTCAATTAAAAATGAATTTTCAAGAAATTCACCTTCATAATATATAGAAAATCAATTTGAAAAATTAAAACATTCCTTATAAAAACACCAACTCCCTGAAGAAAACCTTTTATTATCTTGAATTCATACATAACATACATAGCTTTAAATATATATATATATATATAACCCAAGAGCAACATTGATTTTAAGAAAGAGTGAAATGCATGGAAACACCTACCCTGAGAGGGAATCGAATATTATAGGCTTAAAATCAAGGATGAATAAGACCTGAGAGATAACTTTCACACCCTAAGAATAAAATCCATAAGTTCTTATAACCAAATACCTTTCTAGTTTTCATATAATATCAACCCATATTAAGTGAAATTAATAAAAAAAATAGGACAGAAAAAAAGAAGTGTGGAAGTGGCTAAAAACTTGAAGAACTCACCAAAATTGAAGGAATAAGGCCACAAAATCAAGTAGGAATAAAGGAATAAGTTTACTAAATATCTCCTTGGTTAAGAATATCATAAATGGGTAAGGAAAATATGTGAAGAAGTTTTAATTCCATAGGGTTATGATTGTATTTTCACTATTTTAAAATTCTTGGTAAGTCTCACAATTGTTGCACGGTTTATGTGTGCCAACCATAAACCCCTCATTAGGAACACATGGAGTACCCCCACATTTTTGGGTTGAATATTTATTCAAACCATTCATAAATCACATAAATGGATCTACTAAAACCTACAAAATCATTTATAGAGCTATCACACAGTTAATACTTACCATGTGGTAACTGTGTGATGGTAAAAAACATAAATTTTAAATAATTTCAAAAATAAAAAGATATGAAATGAAATTAATAGAATTAAAACAAAAAATAGGTAAAATAAATGGTAAAGTGAATGTTGTGGTGTGAAAATTTTCTCCACCATAACACTTTCTACCCCCCAAAAAGTCACCAAAGTTCCTAACATGACATGGAGATCAAAACATAGAGAACAAGAAAATAAAATTTTCAGAATTCAATGAGGGTCATCCCAATGACAGCTCTCCAAATAAATAATGATACCCAAAAGTTATAAACAATGATTGGAATCATAACCTAGTAAAGGGACTTTAGGAAGATAATCAAAATAAATGAAAAAAAGAAAGGATTTACAAGATAAGACTTTTACTAGGTATCCCAACCATATAAGGATTCCAATTACCATGGTGGGTAAAACAAGACTAATAGTTATAGTTAGACACTACTGAGCACCAACCACCCCTATTTAACAAAATAAATTGAAACTAGGTGTTAAACCTATCAAATATGCTATAATTCCACCAAAATAAGACTATCTTTATCCAGAATGGCAGAAGGGTAAATTATCCTAAAAAATTGTGGATCGTAAAACTAAGAGAGCATAATGAAACAAGTGAGAACAAAGGGAAGGGTACCCTAAGAAAGAGGCCTTCCATACCACTATTGTGACCTGAGTTAAGATTCAGATTAATTCTAACATAAATGCACAATTTTACAAAAACTCTGGAGGTAGCCCAAGAAACCACAACTATGGTAGGTATATGAGACTCTCAAATATGAATGACTATAATTCCTAGATAGAAAACACTAATGATATATAGGTCAATGCTTCTTCACAAAAGAAAATTAAACCAAAAAATTGGATTCTCCTAATCCAACTCGATTCTCTAATTTGGCGTCATACTGCTTCTGTTTCTCACCAAATGTAGAACCCTCAGTGACACCAAAAGGGATAAGGTCACCAGAATTAATGTTCTGACAACTAGATATCAGCACCATCATCATATCCTTACTCACCAAATCCTCAAACAAATAATTATTTAATGGTGTAATCCTAGAACTAAGTTATGTAGCTAGTATTTTTATATATTTCACTTTTAATTTTAATGCTTTTAATACCACAAAATTATTAATTTAAGGGCAGTTATCACATATTCAAATTAAAGAAATAATTTGTATTGAATTGTGAAAATGGAATATTTATTTATTTATAAGTGTTTTTATTAATATTTTATATTATTTTCTAAATACATGATGATTTAATATAAATTTTTAATTAAAGAATGAATTTAGAAACTGAATGGAAATTTCAATTCTTCCCTTCCAAGTTCACTCTAGTATTTCTACCATAAAATTTTTTGCGTGTTGAATTTTAATTTAATTTTTTTAAAATTATACATATTTTATTATTCATATTTTATTTTATTTCCTATAGTTAGATCACAATTTTTCATGTAAATAAGGATCCTTAAATTCAATATAGGACCAGATTCATAAATATGTATATCACATCAACATTTATCCCATAATTTTTAAATCTCTTTTCAGATTGGTATAAAATTTGGAAAAAATTTCTAGGGTTAAAATATGACAATTTCATTCAATTGGAGACACGTCTAGTTTGGTTATTTTTATGGTAAAACATGTTGAAAAAATAGTTATTTACATTTACTTGATATTTAACTTTCTATTTTGTAATTTTTGTAAACCAAGACTCCCCTACACTCTATAAATATGTATTTTTCATCTATTAGAGAGGGTGGTTTAAACATGGGAGTTAGGATAAAGTTATATGAGTGTATTATAGATTAGTTTCCTTATGTTTTTTAATTGCTTTTCTTTCATGTTTTAACTTGTACTTAAATAATTTAAATAAAATATTTCTCTTTATTTCTCTAGTATTATTCCTCTATTTATCTCTTTATATCTCTATCTTTCTCTATATATCTATATATATCTCTCTCTATCTCTTCTATATCTTTATTTCTGTCTCTTATAATCATTAAAATGAGTAACTAACCCTACTAATATCCTGTGGGATAAATCCTATGTCCAACCCAAGACTTTATGCATTCTTGTTTACTGTTTCTTATTTACTTTAGGTTTATCCAAGGATGACTAGTAGTATACCCTCACTCCAGTTGTCTTAGAAATAGATTCTTCTTTCTATACTATTTTCACTATTATATATTAATAGTCATGGAGAAGGTGGATATGCAGTGTACTTAAAAATCACTAGGTATACTATATATTCACAATCGAGGAATAATAAAATGTTCACACATAATATAGAGTGTGTTCATTAAGTGGATATTAGATTGGACATGAGACAATGATGGTTAATTATGGAGGATTATTTTGGGGTAATTTTATTTCTTCCTAACTGTGTTCAGTTTGTTTTCATTTCATTTTAAATTTATAGTCATTCATTCTAATTCTCAAACCCCCATATATTTATTTAGTTTTCATAAAATATAAAAATTAAAAAAATTATATAATGAGTGATTAGGATTATTGGATGTTTGATTGAAAAATATTCTTAAGTGAGACAATTTTGGTCATCTACTATGTTGTATTAAGTAAACATAAATAATATATTTTTCACATCCCACAGTAGCTGTTTCAAAACTTGGTACCATTACCGGGGAAAAAATAAGCCCTTTAATCACTATTCTTCTTCAAATTTTTTAAATAATTTATTATTTTTAAAATATATATATATATATAAACTAAAAAACCTAAAAACTAAAATAAAATATTTCAATGATGTATTCATATTATGATTATTATGTATGGACTAATCACTCTCAGGTGAAAGGATAATTTTATTAGGATAAAGAATCCAGTTACAACAGATAATAGATAACATGTAAGAGGTAAGGAACCGAGCGAAATGGATGACTTAATACATATATACATCCCAAGAGATGAAAAAGAACCAGTATAGGAAAATAATCCTCACTCATCTTTGTGTTTAAGAACCTAAGTAGGCTAAAAAATATTGTCTTTAATAATTACTATTACACTATACTCTTCCCATGTAATAGGATATTCATGAAGAGAACCTGACTGTTGATACACATATATAAGATCAATAATTTTTTTATTCATTTGGACTAATTTTTTTAAGGTAACTTAAAACATGATCACACCATCTTAGAAGCAAAAAAACCAGCACCACTCAATCTTTCTCTAGATTTGGAAGAAGAAACCAGCCAAGTGGTGGAATTTGAAGAGAATATATAGGTTTTTGACTACCTACTTCTATCCATTACAACTAAAATATAATATTACTTTAGAAATGAAGAACTAAAATTTAAACCAACCTAGGGAGATGATTTTTTCTTGACCTAATTTTCATTTAATATTATTATAACTGAACTGATCATTAACTCCCATGATTTAATTTTTTTATATTTGGCTAAAGCATTCATTTCCTTAGAGTATAGAAAGTAAGATGATGATATAATTTTCCATTATATGATGATGATGATGATATATTTTATTTTTTCCCAATAGGTTGTGTAAAATTAAAAGAGTAAGTTGAAGGATAAGAGGTATCATATGGTTATTCTAGAAGAAGAATCTTGATAAGTACATACTCTATAAGGAGAAACCATCTGAAGTATAAACATATATATATAGAAGAAAATATGGAAGAAAAAAATTTCTATGGTTGTTCTAGAAGAAAGTATACTGGAAGATCATATTCTAGATGATGAAACCATCAAAAGTTGGAATATCATAGATTTAATATCTACTTAAGAAATATTTTTAGAAGTGATGAATAAAATTTGAGGTTAATTATTTTGAAAGATAAAGGATGAGAAAATTGAAATTTATATATATATAAGTAGAAATTAACATCATATGATTGAAAAAAAATCATTATTTTTATGACTAGTGATAAAGGATAAAAAATCATTATAAACATCATTTGAAGTTGAATAAGTAAGTTTTAGTAGATGAGAAAATTGAAGATCAACTAAATAATGTTTTCCCTAAGGTGAACAATCAAAAAGTAATCAATGAAGTTGAAGAAAATAGGATGATAAGAAGTATAAACCACACTAAATAATTGATAATTTCCCTAATATTAATTCCTAAATAGTTTAAAGATGATTTCTACCATAAATATGGAAATGGTGTAAAGTGTCGAACCACTAGAAGATGCACACAACGTAATATGTTGAATGGTCTCCCGAAGACTATGCTGAAGATTATGTTGAAAAACATAAACTATGAAAGTGTTTGGAAGTATACAAATAGATTATAAAAATGAAAATCTATAAGTATTTTTATGAGATAAACATTGTGGTAGGTGTAGTTTAAATCTAAAAGTCTCTAGAATCACAATCCATGAAACCTAAAGCATTAGGGGTTTCAAAAGAACTAATTCATAAGTTGATTTATTATTCATTCATTAGAATAAAATCACCATGGTGGAAGACCAATATTGATCAATTATGAATTAACAAAATATTTCTTAGTGTAATTTTAGGATACATGTAAAGAATCATGGAGTTTTATAGTTACTGGAAGATGGAGCATTGGTAGAATAAATAATAAATCACCAAAAGAATGAGGAGTTTCCTGAGATGAGTCATGAGATAAGTATAATAGGAAGATAAAATACCTACTATGATTGGGACTAAAGATCAAATCACCAGAATTCAAGATAGTCAGTTATACTGATAAACTTTGGTTTATCTAAATTTGAAGTATCGTGAGTAATAAAAGTAAAAGTGGGTAATCTAAATTAAGGATCTATGGAGTCCCAGATGTATATAAATTCAGAACATTTTAATCATAAAGTTTAAGTGGAGTTAATTTTAAGAAGATACTATAATCATAATTTAAAGTAAATGAAGGTGGATTTGATGGAGACTACTGAAATCACATGAATCATTCTATAGAATATACAAATTACTAAATACTACAGAAGATTGAGCTTTATTAAGTCAGAAATTATAATTATATTGATTTGTATGTTCAAATATTAGTATTCATTGAATGAAATTTCATGATTCAAGATGAGATGTGAATAATAGTTGAACATTGTTGACACCAAGATTTACAGAATCTTTGAAGAAGTCAAATCACCATATCTTCATAAGGTATTAAAAGTGGTCATTTCAATAGTTGAGATAGTGCTAAATTCAAATTAAATCACATGTGTTCCCTACATATATCAAATGAATCTTGCCTATATAAAGGGGGGAATGGGACTTAAGTTAAATATAAAAAAGAGAATATTAAGAAAGATATGTTGAATATTAAATAGAGGAAGCATCTAACCAAGAACTTCCATCAAAAGATCAGAAGGGTCAAATTTGAGAAGATAGGAACTTAAAGTTACAAAGTAGAGTGAGTTTTATTGATCTAAAAGAATGAAAGTAGGAGAACCTAGACGATTTCAAACACTAACTTGAGGAATTTCTATACATAAAATTACAAGGTACTGAGAGCTCTAGAAGAACATTCTACTAGAAGTAGGATAGGGTCGATGTGTTTGGTAATTACAGTTAAACATCAATAAATAGTTGAATTTTCACCCATGAGGATGTTCATAAAGAACTTTTGAAGATTGGTGGTTCTCTTATAAATAATGTGATCATTTCTACCGAGTGGTATATGGAGATTTTAAAAATATATATCAATTCTGTAATACATTATAAATACCCTTCACTTTCATAATATATTGAATAATTTTTGTTAATGGTGATTCTTTCCCACACCACTTGTAATCAGTGGTCGATATATTAGTGTAAAATTCATGACTTGATGAGAGTCTATGTGGTAATCATTAGGTTCTCACACTGAGTCCAAACCTATTAAAAATATGTGTGTTCTATTACTTTACATAATCTATATATCATAATAGAAAGTTGTTACAGGTGAATTTTTAAATATCCATACATCATAATGGATAATAAACGTTCAATCAAATTAAATAAAAGAATAATTTAATTTAATCATCATCGGTAAAAATTTAGACACCCCTAATTTACCCCCCCCCCCCTCTTAGGGTGACTTCAAAATCCCCTAGGAATATCAATCAGTATCATAGGATAGGTTACCTCTATTTGGATATATATAAATTTTTGTTCCTAGTTTTTTTCAATGATTTACATAAAGTGCATATTTCTATAAGTTGAAGAAATTATTTCTCCAGAAGATAAGGAAGTTAATTCGGAGCTAAATAAAATGGAATTTATCCCTGGTTTTATAAATATGAATGTTTGGACCAAAAAATAAAATAACTCGAAGAATAAATTAGCTCAAAAATAATGTAAGTTATCCTCTCAAAATCAATATAAGTAGGATCCACCATTACTAGAAGTTAAATTGTGTGGTGAGAATTCATGTACATGTGAGAAAATTAGTCCTCTGGAAGAAGGTTGTTTTGGATGTGTAGAGTATTATTTTTTTGATTCCATTGAATATTTTTACTTGGAAATAAAATATTACATGAAAATTTCTCCAATTAAATCTATTACATATATACTTTTATTTTTGTAAGGGATTATAAGAAGAAGAAAATACAGCTGGAATCAGAACATTATGAAATAGAGAATGCAATGGGAAAAAGTTATGAGAATTTAAAACTCATACTAAACTCATTAAATACAAGTAATAAAATGTATTAAATTCTAAATAAAAGTTCAAACTTGTGGAAGAAGAAATGAAAATGAGTTTTTTGTGATAATTTGGTTGCAAAGGAAGTAGGAAAGGAGAAGATTTATACACTAAAATATACTCACAAAGAAATTATTGATATTAATAATACTCAATTAGAGATCAAGGAAAATAAATTAGAGGAACTTACTAATTACTAAAAAGAGGTGATTAATTTTAATGAATAATATATAAAAATGTTAAAAGTTGAATATGAAGATAAATTAAGGTGTCATGAAATCAGAATAATGCTTTAAAATTAAAGTGCCTTTAGTAATCTATGTGATTGAGAAACATGGAAGTTACTCAAGTTGAATATTTATATAAATATGAGAAAATCGGAATTGTAAAAATTATAAAAGAAAGTTTTACTTACATTATGACTCAATCTATCTATAGAAATAATGTAAAAACATCAAAATGTTCATATTTTGATTAATTAAAGAAAAAGGTAACACCATGTTCTGATGAATTTGTATGCACTAACTCCCATAATTCGAATAGTGAATGTTATAGTTCTAGATGAAGTTAGGTGAAGAAAAGTGATAAACCCACCTATTATATGAATGTGGGTATAATAAAATAAGAAATTAGTTCTCTTAAATATTTCTAAAAGAACCAAGTTAATATCTAAAAGAAATAATCTTTATAAGAAGTCTCTATTATCCAAAACTCAACGTAATGGAAAAACCAAGGTTTATTGGCTACTTTTGGTGTTGTGGAAAGTTTAGACACATGGATTTCAACTATTGAAAAAATATTCTAAGGTATTAAAATAAAAAAAGTATAAAATAAAGGGTTATTGTAATGAAAAACTCATCAAATTACACCAAAACCTAATAAAAGGATAAAATAATTCAACATCCAACCGATTTGAATGTCATGAAAATTTTTATAGGAATTTTGGAAGAAGTTGTAATGTTGATAACTGGTTTACATCTACCAAGAACAACTTAGTAAATTATGATGGAAAATTCCACAAAATATGAATGAAAATAAAAATAATATAGATTTTACGTCAACCTTGAGGTGAAAACAAACAGAATTTGTGAAGAAAGTTTCACCCAAGAAGAAAGTTTCGGAATATTTCATGCCCAAGAAAAGATATTACTTCTATAGAAAAAAATGAAACTTCATGTATTATTATAAAATTTCCATAAACTTTATAGTTAATGGAATTAATATCAAGAAACAAATTTAGTCAATATGAGAAAGAAACAATCATATTGGAATTTTGAAATACATATCCAATGAAGAAGTTGAAGTTCACCATAAGTTAACTTTTAAGAGTATCTTTCTAAAAGATAAGATGTTATGTGTAATGAATAATTTTTCATTCCACACTCTTGAAATTTTCAGGACAATGTTAAATATATAGGAGATTTTTGTGAATAAAAAGAAACAATCATCATAAGGAAAAAAGTTTTTTGTGAAATAAAATTCTCATTTGAAGAAGAAAGATATATATATATATTATAAATGATTGTTTGATTGTTGGTCCAGAATAGTTATAGGAAGCAAGGATATTGGAACCATAAGAAAATAATAATTATAGTATCATATTAACTAAATTTAAAAGGTATAATTCACACAAATTAACGAAAATAATTAAAATGGAATAAATCCAAGCCACCCAATAAGATTGATTCTTGAAAAGTTAATGGTGGAGACATGAGGAAAAATGAAGCTAAAGTAAAGATAGTTTTTTGGGTTGAGAAAACATTATAAATCATATTTATCTAATTTAATACAATGTAATATATGACTTATTATCTCATATGTTTTGTATATCATACATTGAAAATGGAATTGAAGGTAATGTAATTTAGGGGGGGACCCTGAAGTTTAGTTGAAGTACTCGGAGGATGAAATATTGAATGATATTAAAGAAACTATGGATACTAAAAATACATAGAATCAAAGTTATTTTCATATCTAGGGTATTTTTTCTATACTCTCTCATCATCATATAAAAAACTAAAGTTTAAATGTACTTGATAAAATTGTTTTGTTAATGACAAAGAATGAATTATCTTGCAAAGGGGGATAAAACAGTTCAATTTTTTCTTGAACATTTTTTATCTAGTTATTGATATAGATGTAGGAAATTATGTTTAAAGTAAAATCTAATTATCCTAACCCTAAAATAAGGTTTTATAAAATATGGTATCACATGGTAAATTTTATGGATAGCTTTAATGTCTAAGTTAATCACTCTTTTTTCTACATTCATTATGGATCATGTAGACTTAGAGTTGGTTGATTTATGGATTATTACTTTAAAAAAATTTGTATCTTCATCTCAATGTTTTCAAGAGGTTATTTTAGGTTAATAAAATATAAAGGGAGAATATGAGAAATTGATGAATTTCCATTACTTAAAGTTCTCAGGATAATGAGATAAAAGATACATTGAATTTATTTCCAATAAAGGTGAGAAATATCATTGAATTAAGTATTTTCAATGTGTATCGACAAAAAATACAAATAGGGGTATTAAATTTCCCATATGATGGTGATGATTATGATATAGTTTATTTATTTTCAATAGTTTGTTCAAAATTCAATAATGAATTTGAAGGAGAAGATGTTTCCTACGGTTTTTCAGAAGAAGAAGCTTCAAAGGTATATACTCCAGAAAGAGAAACCATCAAAGGTAGGAACATTTATAGATGTAAAATGAGATAGAAAAAAAATCTTTATATGGTTGGTTTAGAATAAATTCCACTAAAATAACATATTCAATATTTAGGAACCATTAGAAGAAAGAACATTATAGATGCAAGATCTATTTCTATAATATGTCTATAAGTAATAAATAAAATTTTAGGTTAGTCATGTTGATGGATAGATGATAAGTACATTGAAATTTTTATATATGGAAATTTCCATTAACATTAGATGGTTGAAAAATCAATATTCATTATTTTCAGAAATAATTATAAATGATATGGAAGCACTATCAACATCATTTTTAGTTGATGAAGTAAGTTCCATCATATAGAGAAATTGAAGATCTTATAAAGAATGTAATCCTAAAGGTAAAACCATCTTAATTTAATCCTTGAAGTTAAAGAAACTAGGATGATTAAAAAGAAGAACACACACTAAAGAATTGATAAAGGGTTTATGATTCATTCATGAATAATTTAAATAGATTTGGTGCCATAAATATGTAATAGGAATTAAGTGTAGCACCACCAGATCATGCACTTAATATAATATATTTAATGATCTATCGAATACTATTGTGTAGAGTATATTGAGAAACCCAAACTACTAAAGTTTTTGAAAGACTAAATGGATATTCTATAAGGATGATATGGAAGTATTATTATAATATAAACATTTTGGTAGGTGTATCAAAATATTTAAAATCTCCAAAAGCACAATCAAAGGAACTTGAACCACTAAAGGTTTTGAAATAACCAAGTCAGATGTTGCTTTACTATCCATTCATGAGAAGAGCATTACTTTAGTGGAAGACCAAAAGTGATCCAAGATGAATTAAAAAAATACTAATTTCCTAATTTGAGGATACATGTAAATAATCATAGAATTTTGAAGTTACTGAAAGATCGAGCTTCAAAAAATTAATAAAGAACTGGAAAATGAGGATGTGCCTAAGAAGAGTCCTAATCTAAGGATGATCGGAAGATAAAAGACCAACTTTGAATGGGACTAAAGTCCAAATCACCATAAGTCACATTCAGTTATGTTGATAAACCTCAGATGATATAAATACAAAGTATTATAGGTAACTAAAGTATAATTTATTGATCTAAAGTAAGAATCATAGGAATCCCAGATGTATAGAAGTTCATAAAATCCAAAGTTGGAAGCTGAAGTTGACTTAATCAGAAGAATAACCTACAATCCCAGTTTGAACTAAATTAAGGTGCATCAAATAGATAACACTAGATCAAATTAATCATTTTAAATAATGATCAAATTACTAAATACTATAAAATATTGAGATTAGGAAAAACTGGAATGATCCAAGTGACTTATATGGAATAATATGACTTGAATGTTCCAAAAGGACTTTATATTGATGTAAATTTATAAATTCTAATTATTTTGGGTTGTACATTAAAAGAAACAATATTCAAAAAAAGAAATTTTGTGATTCAATCTAAGATATGAGGAAGAGTTTAATATAGTTTATGATAAGATTTTTGGGAGCTCTGATGAATTCAAATTCTGATATCTTCGGAAATAGTAAAGTCATCCAATTTAAGAGTTGAGATAGCATGATATTTAAATTAAAGTCTGAGAACTCCCTATATATATCATAATAATATTATCTATATAAATGGGGGACATCACATGAATTAAATACAAAAAATAGAATATTGGGAAAGATCTTATTAATATAAAAGAGAAGAAATAGTTGACCAAACACCTCCATTATAAGATCATAAGGGTCAAAGTTGAGAATAATTGTACTTGATTTTCTAAAGAAAATTGAGTTCTCTGGATCCATAAAATAGGAATAAGGATATCCTAGATGATATTATGCACTGACTTGTGGAAATTCAGATGTCAATGTTCAAGGTAATGAGATTTCTGAAAGAACATTCTACCAGAAGAAGTATATAGATAACATGCATGCGAAGTAAAGTTTAAGATCAATAGGTAGTCAAAGTTCCATATTTGAGGACATTTTTAAAGAACTTGTGAAAACTTTTGGTTCTAATATAAATAACTCCATCATTATTACTGATATGTATAATGTGTTTTTTGGTAAATTTTTAATCTATTGGATGTAGTATAAAGGCCCTTCACTTGTATAATATATTGAATAATTTGGGTTAAGGGTGATTCTTTCCCACACCAATTATAATCTATTATGGATATATTAATGGAAAATATATGACTCAATGGGATTCAACACAGAAAAGAGTAGGTTCTCACATTGAGTCTGATCCTGATAAATATACATAAGTGTTTTTTACTTTAAATTATCTACATATCATAATGGAAAATTGGTGAGGAAGAATTTATAAATATATATACTTCCTAATTGATAACATAAGTTTGATCAACATAAAGTAATGGAAAATTTAGGTTGAACTAATCAGTAAAAATACATCCACCCCTGATTCAACCCCACACCCACCACCCCACTCATGGTGACTGAAATATCCCATGGGAATCTCAATGATTCACCTAATGAGGAATGTATAAAGCTCCATAAACCCATTGAAAATCTATTTAATAGAATAACTAAATAATTTATAGTAGTTATTCCAGAAGAAATTGAATCGTGAGATTCATTATTTAAAGGGGAAGATTTTAATATAAATTTAACATGTTTTAATTTCATTAAACTTAAATTTTTCACTACATTTCCCTTTGATGGTTCCATTTATGAAGAATAATATGAGTATGCCTAGGAAATAAAGGAAGAAGTTGGTGAATTAGTATCCAAATAAGATTATCACCCTGATTTTCTCCAAACCCCACTATAAAAATTATACTTAATTACAATAGGTATAGACCAAATGTACTTTATCCAAGGAATCCTTAATAAGAAATTCAAGATAAATCATATTAAAATGAAAGTTATGTACTAGATAATTTCAAAGAAACCCAACCCACCATATGATTTTGGATAAAATCCAACACTACCCTTTGAGGGGAAATCAAAACCCAGGGCCCACTTGGGGGTTAAACCAAGTCTTATCCTTATTTTCTTCCCCTTTATCTTTTTAATTGTTTTTATTAATTTTACTTTCAATAACTTTTCTTATGTTTTCTTTTTTTTACTCATAGGTTTTTATTGGGTGGGATTTAGGATACTAACTCAAGGCTTCCCTACCAATATGTTAGGTTGTATTTCTCTTTTATAATTGATTTTTTCTAACCAATTAAATTTTTTTGAGAAAAGATATTGGGATAATTTTTTGAAAAAAAAAAGGTGTATTAATAGTTTAAGTGTGGAGGAGTGGTACCATTCTGTTTATGATTTTCATTTTTTTCTTATTTTAATTTTTCGTGTGTTTTTAGCTTAGTAAATTGATCTTTAAATGTCATCCTTTCTAGTTAAAAATTTCATACTTTCTTTGAATATTTCACTAATTTTTATGTTTCTAAACTTATATGATTTTTTAGTGAGTTTTTATACTAATTTTACATAAATTATGGTTTTATAAATAGTAAAATGTTTTTAAATGGAAGAAAATTTTGTAGAATCAAAATTATAACATGATGAAACTAGAATTCCAAACTCTAACTTATATAACTTTTTTAGTATGAAAAATAATACCATAAGGATCCAACTCAAAAGTAATTCATATAATTCCTTAAAAATTGGAGTAAAATGTGAAATTTGTATTCCATGTGAAGTTCTGAGATATTTTATCTCACAAAAAAATAAAACAAAAACAAAATGAAAAAAAAAGAAGAAAAGTGCCTAATTATCAAAAAGAAATAGATTTAGGTGAGGGTAACATTGAAAACTGGATGAAGAAGGGGAAATTTAATTATAATAATGTCATTTGGGTTGTATATTCTATATTAAAAAATACATAATTCATATAAGAATATTGGAAAAGAGGAATTTATGATGGTACCACTTGTTAAAATATTAATTCAACTAAATTGCATTATATTAACAATCCTGAAACTTGAAATTTAGCTTAAATTAAAGTGGGATTGTGTATTAGACTTATATAAGTGGAATGAAACTTTTAATAATGAATAAGTATTTAATTATATTCTATTCTAGTTTATGATATTACACATGGGAAAGTTAATTATTTTTGTTAATTTAACTCTTTTTATTTCCTTGGACCAAAATCTTTAAGTGTGGGGGAATTGATAGAGATAATATTTTCATATATTTCACATTTATTTTTAATATTTTAAATCCCACCAAATTTTTAATTTAAGGTTAGTTATCACATATTCAAATTAATGGAATAATTTATATTAAATTCTAAAAAATAGAATATTTATTGATTTTTAAGTTTTTTTATTTGTCTTTGATATTAGTTGACAATTTATTTTTTAATTAATGATTTAATAATAATTTTTAATTAGAGAATGAATTTGTAAATTACATGGAAATTATTGTATTTTCCTTTAATTTATTGAGTATTTTTATCATAAATAATTGTAGGTGTAGAGTCTTAATTTTTAATTTCTTTCATAATTATACAAATTTTGGGATACATATTTTATTGAATAAAATTAAGCTAGATCAAAGTTTTTCATAGAAACCATGGGCCCTAAATTCAATGTCAGATGATATTTATCAAACCAGATATCACATTGATGTTTAGAATGTATCTTTTACATATCTACTTGGATCAGGATGAAATTTTGACTCAAGTTATAGGACTCAAAGAATAATATTTCTTTTAACTGGATCCACATATATTTTGGTCATTTGGAGACTCAACAACATGGTTCAAAAATAATAACTTACTTTAACATTATTTTTAACTTTCCATTTTGTAATTGTTTTAACCCTAGCCTCCCCTTCACTTTATAAATATCTTTTGTTTTCCAATTATAGAGGTAGGTTTGAATGTGGGAGTTAGGATGAAGTTTTTTGTTTCATTTTATAGTAGTTTAATTTTCTGTTTTAATTTCTTTTATTTTAGGATGTATTTTGCACTTAGATAATTTAAATAAAATTATTCTCTTTATTTATCTAGTTTTCCTCCTCTATTTATCTCTTTATATCTTCTCTCTCTTCACTGTGATGCATTATACTCATGATAATGAATAACTTGTTAGATTTGGTTCCCTAGAACCAAAGTTCTTAGTAATTGATTACATGTTTTCATTATTAATGAATTTTTTTATCACATAAATTTTTTCCTCTGTATAAAATATTCATGTAATAATGTATTAAGAATATAATGAAAACATGCAATAAAAAATCTCAATGAACTATTATTTTATTAAAAAAATATCAATGGTTTTAAGTAAAAAAGAGAATAAAAATTATACTGTCACTTGAAAAATATCATAAATAAATAGTTGGGAATAAAATTAATGGATTTTTTTAAAAATTATCATATAATTTACTTTACTGAAATTTCAAGAATAAACAATCTTGAATAGAATGAGATTGTGAAATAACCCCTTAAAATTATCATAACTTTTATGTGAAAATAAATCAATGAATAGATTGTGTGTATCAAATATAAATACATAGAAAACAATTTTAAATACATAAATAGAGGGTAAAAGTAATTATACACATAATCATACATTATTAAAGACATCAAGGAAGTAATATAAACCAATGTAAAGTAATTTATTTATGAAATTTATTTACCACATGGTAACTTTTAAGTTCAAATACCTTTAGATGTCATAATTAAAAATGAAACTCAAAATTCCATGATGAAGGAAGTATTAATGATGTTAAATTTAAATGGAGAATTCTATACACCATATATAATAAACTCGATGCATAACATTATAACATGCCTCAATGAAATCAAATTTAGACGGAATCCCTTACCTCACACTTTATATTTGGTCCTACTTTCATTAAAATAATTTATAGTGGTTATAAACACGTTATAAAATTATTCCATAACAATATTAATATTTTTGATATCATATATGATCTTTTTATAACATATTATTAACTATTTTTTTAATAACCATTTATTAGTTTCTTTATTTTTGGTAATAAATATCATTATTTTTCGAGTATGTTTTGACATGTTATTTTTTTCACTTAAATATATCATGAATTAATAATCTCAAAATTTTAAAACATGATTTAAATATAATATATATATATTAATTATATATTTATTTAGAGTAATCCATAAAATTTAGTGATAGGAAATGAAATGCACACTTTATTGAGATGGTAGGACGTACGTACGCATGAACGCTACATCCATTTTCTTTTCATATTAAAGAAAAAAATTAAGTGGTATATTTTTATATTATAATTATAGTGTAATATTTATTTCATATATATCACACATTTTTACTAAACTCGTATTTAATACATTCCATGAAAATTGTGAATGAATCACATCGCTTTGCATGGTGGTAGTTCGTCGTACACACGAATGGCGTTATCGTATTCCAAAAAATGGAAAGCATGAAGGTATATTTTTTCAAATAATTGAAAAAGAATAAAGATATCACATATATCATATATATAATATAAAATATTATTTACACCATTATTCACAAACTTGATAGGTGGTGATGGAAAAATGAATGACATCGGTTCGTGAGGCGATAGTCTATTGTACCCATAAACGGTGATTTCATAACCCATTTGATGGAAGTGTGTGAATTTTTAGGATTTACCCATAATATAACAAAATTTCATTAAATTGAATATATTTAGGTTATTATATAAGAATTATATTAAAATAATTTATGGGGTTTGAGTAAGAAATAAAAAAACGTTTTTTGATGAATGCTACCTCTTCTTTAGGTATATCCTTTTGATTTTCACCAAAGTACATAGTTGGTTGGATTTATACCCAATATAAGGCTTCTAGGATGTGATTATGGATTTTCTTAATTTAATTTTTAAGGTTTTTTATGAATAAAATGGCTTGGTTGGTGTGAATATGTGAGGGTAATGAGTGCCCTTTTATATTGGAGGAGTAGTGGCATTTTTGTAAAAATCAAAAGGTTAATAGTATTGGGAGGTATCCCTCACCTCATGTTCCTCTAATAATGATCCATTTTAGATTAAAGTGGGTCTATTTTATAAATATGGTCATTAAATGGCTATTTTACTAGTTTTTTTTTTCATTTCCACACCTTATCATTTAATATTATTCACTAAGTAAACTCATTTTTACCATAATTATGGTGATTTACAATAAATTTTTTCACAAATTACATAGGTGAAAAATTAAATTAAAATTATTATAAATTATATATTATTATTATTAAAAATATTTAATTCATCTTTCAAATTAAACACGCAAAAGGTTCATAATTTAATTTAAAATTTATTCCGCAGATGTGACAACATTGCGGATTTTTAAAGTGAAAATGTTCAAAAGTTTGAAATGTTTTTATATAAAAATACATAATAAAATTAATTACAAATACCTAAATTGTATTAATAAATGTATAATTTATCTAATTTAACTTTAAAAACAATTTATAATATAAATTAAATTTATAAATTATTCAGATGAAAATTCATTTTTCAATTAAATTTAGTATTTTCCGTTATGTATCAAAAATGAAACTTCTCAAACAAAATACCAAAAGTTAAACCTCAAAAAATAAATTATTATTTCAAATAAGTAGTTTATTTTTTCAAAAAAAATATATAAGTTTCAATATTTAGTTTTTAAACAAGATCTCTATTAAAAGTCAGCAAAATTGCCTTAATAAAAATACCAATTTTGTGTTTAAAATTTGATTTGTTCTTATATTATTCCTATAAAATATATCTAAATAATGTCCAAAAATTTTATTGAATATATAATATTTAAATTTATTTATTATCATCATCTAATAGTTAATAATTTAATTTATTAAGATAAAACGTCATTGGTGCAGAAAAATATGTTTTTATAAAAACATTTCCTTTATGTTCAATTGGTTTTTTATATTAATTTATAACTAATTGGTATAAAATGTATTCAACCACGTATTTTACTACAAAATTTAATTAAATTCATAAATTACAATTAAATTTCTAGGAGTAATTTTAATTTTAAATAATTATATTAATAGTATATTGTTGTTAAATAAAACTTGGTCATGCGTGTAGCACAAGATTTCTAAGGAACTCGTTCTTGCGTATGACACAAGATAAAACTCAATGTTAGTTTTAGAGGAAGATAAACCTTTTTTGTGCGTAATATAATATTTTTGATATATTTAATTCATAGAAATATAAATATATCATAATTTCTTGGTATTTTATATTCCCTTCTATGCTTTCTTTTGTGTGTCGCACACGCTATCTAATATGATATTCATATGTTAAAATTTCATGGAATTGCATTATCCAAAATTTAAATAAATTGTGTCCTATTAATTTAAACTCAATCTTAGTAATCAAGGTTTTGATATTTGAAAATTCATTTTTCTAAAAAAACCCACATGATAAAAGGGTTAATAAAATATCCTCTTCATAAGAGGGAATAAAAATTAAAAAGGTCATATGAAATAACATATAAATAGGTTTCTATATAGGATAACATTTGTGGAAACTGAATATATGTACATTGAGGAAAAGGGTAAATAGTTATAAGGATTTGTTGATGTTATTAACATTTTTTTATTTTTTCAGGTATCATAACATATAAATAAAATTGATTGTTGTTAATTTTCACTAAGTAACCCACTATCTAAATTTTTAAAATCTTATATTATGTATGTGGTTAATATATTTCTATTTAATACACACACACATAGTGAATCAAAAAAAATCAATGAATAGTGGTTTTGTTTCAAAGGGTACCATCATGAGTAAAGTGAAGTTGAATTTTATGGCATGCTGGATGAAAAATTGAGTCGTGTTATCTAGGATAAAATTATATAAAAATGTTTAAATATCATTTTTTTAATACTGATTGAGGGTTTCCCATCCATCCATTACATAGAGTCATTAAAATTAAATATAAAAATATTCTTACATAAAATAAACCATTTTTAAGAACATCAAACACATAATGTTTATTATAAAACATTCTATAATTAATTGATTAATTTAAAAAAAATTGGAACATAATAAAAATGAAATATATTGAAAATAAATTTATAGAAAATAATAGTGGTTCTATAAAAGTCAAAAATATTTAAATCTTTTAAGAAACATCACCAAATACATCACTTACTCAAAGAGATATGGATACCGATGATGGGACCTCTTAGTTAAGGGTCAATGATGTTAATAATGTCAATGATGTAACCAATGAATTTGAAATAAAAATGGATGACGAAATTGAAGATTATATGGGAATTAATGATATTGAGGAGGAAGATGAATACATTGACATAGATGAATATGAAGATAAATATGAAGAATTATTTATTATTTTATTTAAATAAATATTTATTTGTTTTTTATATTTGACATTTGTATTAACAATTATTTATAGGAAGGTAATGCAAGATAGTAGTATGATGGCATCCTCGGGTGGGTAGCCTTAAAAGATAGATGGGTGTGCTAACACATATCAACAATTCATTAATCTATATTTATTTACAATGTGGTATGGAATGGTTTCATTATATGTGACTATCAACGTAGTGGGACCAGTAAGATAGTGCACCATGACAGGCATACAATACAGCAGAGTGTCATGCAAGCATCACTAGGTGAGTAACTTGAAAGAGTGATGGGTGTTCTAGAACCTATCATTCGGACCTCTTATTGTATGAAACTTTTATTTTGTATAGAGGGGTTACCTACCACGGTGTTTCAAATGGAATAAATATTCAATGATTATTGGTAGGGTGACATGGATTTCAGACTGGTAACATAGTATGATGATTATTAATATGGGAAGGCAAGGTGTAAGTCTTATGACACTGTATGATGTGAGATTCTCCTTTGGTACTTTAGGCCATCTCTTTAAGGGGCCTTCGGTCCATCTCCTTCAGTAGCCGTCAGGTCACATTCAACTAAGCCTTCAATCCATTGGGCTTTCGGGTCACTACAACTTTGGGCCACTCAAATGTAAAAAATTAGGTCTGGTGGGTTATTTCCATTCCTTAAGGGGAGGGATGAGGTGTTGCAACCCAACCCCTAATAGCTTAGATCCGGTATCTGCTACTAAATTACATTGGCATTATTATAAGGAATCAATACCCAAAGTAATGATTAGTTTAGTATTCTTGGTAAACTAGATACATAAATGAGTCTTGTATTACAAATGAATACACTAATTAAAACATAATTCTTTTCTTATTTATAAATAAATAACATTGAGAATAAAACTAATTAATATAGTAAATCCTTGCATATATTTCATAGTAAGATTCTTGGATTCTTGGGGAAAGAAACATAATAACGGTGAGCTCAAATGCTCATTAAGTGTAAATAAATTAGAATTAATAATTAATAAATAAGAATAAATTAACATCGAAAGGTAAATAAATGAACACACATACAACATAATCAATAAAATGAATGAAAGGGAATAAAAATATGGAAAGGTAATAAATGTAAAAACATTGCATTCAATAACTAGATAAGACAAAATAAATATGACAAGGTAAGAAACTAATACACATTACATTTAATAAATGAACTAAAAATAAAATTTATCCATAGATATGTCAACACAAAATCTCTTAGATGAATAATAACTGAAAATAAATGAGAGAAATGATTAATTATTGTATTCCATGTTTCCCAGGTACATGGAATAAGTACCGTCAATAGACATTTTATCCATACAAATTTGTGCAACTAATTCATCCCATGAGACTACCGACTCATTTAGGGGATTTCATTAACTGGTCCCCAACCCGTAGAGTTTTCATTAACCGGTCCCTGACCCGTATAGTGCATATCCAAATCATTTAAATAAACAAACTTCCTTATAAAATATCCGTATTGAATAAAGTATATGGTTTTATCAATATTTCCCCAAATAATAAAATAACTTTAGAAGTAAACATTGTATGAAAAATAGTATAAGTTTTAGGAAATAATCATATCCATGAAAATGATGTGGATATTTAAGGTAAATTCAATATCAAATGATCATAGGAAATTGAATGCTTCAAGGGGACAAAAATAATAAAGTAAGTGAATGTGAATACTATCCTTGTTCAAATAAATCATAAACAATCCATAGGAAGATTAAGGATGGTATCAATACAACATAACCCATATGGAGTAAAATAAACAGTTATTTTCATTGATGTATGGAAACATTATAAAAAGATATTTTCAAAAAAACATTCTTGAGGAAAATATTGTTTTTTTTTACATTTTCTTAGAAAATAAATTTTGAAAATATTTTCTTAAAAAATTATCCTTTTAAAAATGCAAGGGAGGCTTCAAATAAATGACAATAGGTAAATCTATACAGGACATATGAGGTAAAAAGAACATTCTTTTTTCATGGTTAAAGGTTAGAAAAATTCCTTATTCTGAAAGTGACAAGAAAATTCCTTTAAAAAAATTTGGTAAAATAAAAAAGGGTAAAAATGTATTTACCACGTCATTTTAAAAAAAATTTGGAAAATATTTTAGTAAAACATGGTTTTTATAAGAAAACAGGTTCTTCAACTAAAGAGGGAAACAAATTAGGGATTTCTAAAAAACATTTTCTAAAACATTGTGAGTACAAAGGAGTGAAAAATGGTAATAATAATTTAGAACATTAATAAATAACTAGAGAAAAGTAATTAGAGGTTTTATTTAACAATGGTTATATAATTTTTTCAAATGGAAATACCATTGAAAGATCATTAAAGTTATTGTTGATGAAAATAAACTTTAAACATTCCAAAGTGTCTCATAACACTTTGAAACATTTTAAATCATAATCCTCAAAAATAAATAATAATAAATGAAAGTTATAATATCATGAGAGTAATAGAATTCATGATATATAATGTAAATGGGTATTATATACACCATATAAATGAAACTTGGTGCATAACAATAAAGTATGCCTCACGGAAAGAAAAGTGAGACAAGAGTCCCTTACCTTAAACTTCTTTGTGTTGTGTGGTATTTATCCCCATATATAGTGGATTTAAACATGTTACTAACTTATAACATAATCATATTAATATTTATTATATCATATATGATCCTATTATAATATCTTATTACCCTTTTGTTAATAACCTTTATTTATTTTAACTATTTTGGGTGTTAATTACCTAGTTTCTCAAGTATGTTTTAACATTTTATTTGTCATTATTATTAAATATTTCATAGTTTAATCATATCCAAAATTTAAACCATGATTTTAATATCATATATATCTAGTATATATGTATTTATAGTAGTATATTATATTTTGATATTATAAATTAAGTGAACCATTCATAGAGATGGTAGGTCGTAACTACGCATGAACGCTACTTTCATTTCATTTTCATATTAAAATAATGAAAGATAAATGATACATATGTATATTATAATTCTAGTAGCATATATATGTTTTCTATTTTAAATAGTTTTATTAAAACCATCCTTTATAATTTCCATGTATGGCATGAACGAGTCATATCACTTTGAGGGGGAAAGTAGTCCACACTTCCTCAAACGAAGTCATCATATTTACACATGATGGAAAGAATAAATGTATTTTCTAAATAAAAATTACAGAAGCATGAAGAAATTATAAATATCATATATAATACATATATAAATATAGTTTCCATCATAATATCCACCATAATATGTGGTAAAGGAAAAATGAACAATCATCATTTTGTGAGGCAGTAATTTGTTGTACACAGAAATAGTATGTTCATTACCCATTATATGGAGGTGTGTGTATGTGTATATAAAACTCTTGATAGAAAAAACTCCTAGTATATTTATAATATTGGAGTTTTTATGTATTAATATAATAATATTATTATAAAGGATTAATAATAGAAATGAAACTAAAGATCTTGAGATAAGATGTTGCCTCTTAATCGAGTAACTCCTTTTGGTTTGTCCCAAAAAATATTTCTTATGTGGATTCCTTCCCAAAGGGAGGATTTTAGGTCTAGGGTATGAATGTTGGGAGACTACTTGGGTGAATTTGGGATGATCCATTGTGGCTTGAGAGCTATGAGGAATGGGGAGAGGTGATATCCTTTTATAGGGAAGGAAAAAAACTCACCTGGAATATTTGAAAACAAGTTAGTTGTACACATGTTCTTACCTAAAAATAGACATAAAAAATAAACAAAACTCAATAATGGAAGTTTCATGGCCTAAATATGTCCATAAAATGATTTTTTGACAATTTACTAGTTCATTTGGGCCCTTAAATTTAGAGTTTAGTCCCTTTTTAAGCCTAATTACACCTTAACCAGTGTAATTAATTTTAATCACATTCAATAATCATTTTGGTAAAAAAATAAGTTTACATTATTAGACTAAAAATATCATCCTGATTAAAATATAGTATGTGTTTTTTGTGAAATTCACTTCACACAATTGATAAAATTAAGATTAATGTTAATCTCACAGACAGACAAATTAACTGGATTTAGTAGAAAAATGATCAAAAGATTGTTAAGTTTTTATATTCAATTTCAAAATGAAATTGATTATATTTTACTAAATTGTATTAATATATGTATAATTTATCTAATGTGATATTAAAACAAATTAAATATGTAATTTAACATTAATACATATTTAGACTAAAAGGCAGTTTTTTAACTAAAATGTGGTATTTTTTCACTATTCATAAAAAAAGGAAGTTCCTCATAAAAATCAAAACAAATCACCCTAATATAATTTAGACATTATAAATTCAAAAGTTAATATTATTTTACCAAATTAAATTTATAAATTTTTCAAAATTCATATTTAAAATAGGTGCACCATTAAAAGGTGGTAAAAATGATTTAATAAAAATATAGGTTATTATGTGAAATATTGAGTTTCTTATTATATTATGATTATAAAATCAATTGTATGAATATAAAGAATATTTTATTGGATATATATCATATATATTAAATTTAAATCATTAATTAATTGTGATTAATTATGATTTTTAAGACAAAACTCCTTTAGAAGCCTAAAAAAATATATTTCTTTTTATATACAATTTGGTCTTATTATCATTTCTCATTAATTGGTAAGACATGAATTAATTTTGTATTTATATAAAATATAAATTTTCATAAGTTAGTTAATAATATTCATAACCACTATCATAACGTGTAGGTTATATCATATTATATTAAATAATAATTTTTCAATAACATATTGTTATTTGATAAAACTCGATCTTATGTAATGTAAGTCATCAAAGAAGGACACTCTTTCATGTAACACACACTAAATTATTGTTTCATGTATTGAAATACATAGAATAAATTTTAAATAGTAAATATATTATAAAGTATCTAGATATTATATTACCTTATGTTCTTGGTGTTGTGTGGCATACAAAATATCGAGTACAAGGTTCTTACTTTAGTTTTTGGGGTGTCACATTCTCCCCACATTATTTAAATTCCATCCTTGCAATTCAAACTAGTTCATTGTGATAGATTATAATATACTCCCTATGTTTGAAATCCAACATCATGAGTAGGGTTTGTAATACATCCTTTATAAAATAGAGAATGGGAAGTACAAGGGTCACATGGAATACCATGTATCTAGGTTTCTATGTATGAGATCATTAGTGTAAAGTAGAGATACATACTTAGAGGGAAAGCATAAATATTTATAGGGAGGGAGTGAGGTCATCAATCACAAACATCTAAATTATCAATGGAAATTTGAGTGTCTCAAAGCCATAAATTTTTGATGATTTAGAAGACCATTGCTTCAACATAAATTAAGGTATTTGGAAAATATTTTATTTCGAAGTCATTTTCCTAATGTTGGGTAATTCTTTTAATGGCCAAGAATATAAGGAAATATTATTACATGATAGGTTTCAATTTTAAATGTACATTCCTAACTTTTTGAATTGATTTGATCAAATTATAATTCATCCCTTTACCTCTCTAAATTAATTAACAATCATGAATTTTTTTTATGCCCAAATCACTAAAAGAAACTTTTAAAGGATTGTAAGGCCTATAAAAGAGTGAAAATTCTAACTATTTGTATTTAACTAACTTTTAAAACCAATATGGTTAATTGATTAATATATAATCCTCAAAAGTGTTACAAATAATTCATCATTAACATTTATTCATCAAATTGTTTCACTAAAAACAATGAAAAAATAATCGTGACATTGTGTTGGTTAGTGGTTGGTGTGAAACCCTTATCGTCCTTTGGTCATGGGTTCCAGGACTGCGGCCTTGCTAGATTCTATTGGTTGTCACCTAGATTACAGGTTGTCCTTTTTCCTAAACCAAATTAATATAATTTTCAAAATAAATCTAATACACACCCTTAAAATTTAATCACTAAATAGTATCATAAATATTTTTTTTAATACAACCTCAATAAATAAATACTTCATCCATATATTTCAATATAGGTCCTTCCTTGGTCTGGGATTTGTCCATAGTAACATTTATAGGATTTTTAAACCATGAAACCTTATCTTTGATATAAAAAACCTTAGTATTAACCTAGGTTATTCATGTGTTCAAATCCTTCCCAATGGTTTGTAAAGAAAATGTGAATTTTCCAAAGAGTATCCCCCAAGAGTGTCAAACTAGGTGCACAATAAGACCTGTTTTCATATACTAGTTTACCCTGATTCAGGCTTGAAATACCTTGTTGGAGTTATTACTCCTAGGTACATCTATTCTAGAACCACATCCACTTATACTATCCAAACCGGGATTTATTTCTATAAAACCCACATAATATGTACTTTACCAAAATTCTAGGGTGTTCTTATATACTTATCTTCAAATTATTCCTTAGGGTTATGTTCTCTAACCTATGTTTTCCTAAATCTAGTTCCCAAGGTTACTATTAAACCTCCTTTGATAAAAATTATAAAAACTTGGCCCCAAATTGCTCGGAGTCAGTGTATGCTACTAAATTACATTAGCAAGATTACAAGGAATCAATCCATTAAGTACCGATCAGTTTAGTAGTCTCGGTAAACCAGATACATAAATAATTCTGGTATTACAAATGAATACACTAATTAAAACATAATTTTTTCTTATTTTTAAATAAAAAAATTTATAATAACTCTAATACATCTAGTAAATCCTTGCATATATTTCATAGTATGATTCTTGTATTCCTGGGGGAATAAAAACAATAATGGTAAGATCAAATGATTATAAAGGGTAAATAAAGTGAAATAAATAATTAATCAATAGAAATAAATTAACAAGGAAAGGTAAATAAATCAAAATGCATGCCACGTAATCAATAAACTAAATAAAAGGGAATAAACAATATGATAAGGTAATAAATGGAAACATGTTCCATTCAATAACTAGATAAGTAAAAATAAATATGGAATGATAAGAAATTAAAACACATGTCAATTAATCAATGAACTAAAAATGAAATGTATCTGTAGATATGTCGACAGAAAATATCATGCTTGAATAGTAACTAAAACTAAATGTGGGATATGTTTAATTATCGAATGCCATGTTTCCCAGGTACATAGAACCAATACCATCAATAGAAAGTTTATACATACTAATTTGGGAAACTAATTCATCCCATGAGACTACCAATTCATCAAAGGGATTTCATTAACTAGTCCCCATCCCATAGAGCTTTCATTAACCAGTCCCCAACCCATATAGTACATGTCCAAAGCATTTAAATAAACAAAGTTCATTATAAAATAATCGTATTGAATAAAGGAAATGGGTTTATCAATATTTCCACAAATAATCGAATAAAATTCTAAGTAAAAAATATATAAAAATGGTATACGGTTCAGGAAAAAATCATATCCATGAAAATTATATGGATATTTAGGGTAAATTCAATGTCAAATGATTATTGGAAATTGAATGTTTCAAGGGGATAAAAGGAATCATGGAAGTGAATGTGAATATTATCCTTATAAAAATAAATTATAAATCATCCATATGAATATTAATTATGGTATCAATATAACATAATCCATGTGGAGTAAAATAAAGGGTTATTGTCATTATTTAATGTAAACATTATAAAAAGATATTTTAAAAACATTATTGAGGAAAATATTCTTTTTGTTTTGAAAAAAAATTTCTTTGAAAATCACTTTTGAAAATATTTTATTAAAAAATTAACCTTTTAAAAATGCAAGGTAGGTTTCAATGAAATGATGGTGAGTAAATCCATACAAGTCATGTGAGGTAAAAAGAACATTCTTTTTACATGGTTAAAGGTTGAAAAATGCCTTATACGGAAAGTGAAAAGAAAATTCCTTTGAAAAAATTGGTAAAAGAAAAAAAGGGTAAAAATGTATTTAACAAATCATTTTAAAAACATTTTTAAAAATATTTTAGCAAAACATTGTTTTTAGAAGAAAACAGTTTCTCTGACTAAAAAGATAAAAAAAAGTACGATTTTTTGAAAAACATTTTCTAAAACATTATGAGTACCAAAGAGTGAAAAATGGTACTAATAATTGAAAATGGTAATGAATAACCAGATTATATAAATTAAAGGTTTTATTTAACAATGTTAATATAATTTTATTTAATTTAAATACCATTGAAATGTCATTAAAGTTATTATTGAGGAAAATAAACTTTAAACATTCCAAAGTGTTACATACCAATTTGAAACATTTTAAATCATAATCCTCGTGAAGGAATACAATTAAATAAAATTCATAATATCATGAGAGTAATGATATTCATGATATATAATTTAAATGGTCTGTATATACATCATATAAAAGAAACTAGGTGCATAACAATAAATTATGCCTCATAGAAAGAATAGTGAGGCAAGGTTCCCTTACCTTAAACTTATTTGTGTTTTGTGGTCTTTATCCTCATTTATAGTGGGTGTAAACATGTTAATATCTTATAAAATAACCATATTAATATTTATTATATCATATATTATCATCTTATAATGTCTTATTACCTGTTCATTAATAACCTTACATTATTTTAACTATTTTTTGTGTTAATTACCTGGCTTGTCGAGTATGTTTTAACATGTTATTTTTTATTATTATTAAATATATCACAGTTTCATCATATCCAGAATGTAAACCATTATTATAATATCATATATATATATTCATTTTTAGTAGTTCATAATATTTGGAGATTATAAATAAAGTGCATCGTTCATGGAGATGGTAGGTCTTACATACGCATGAATGCTACTTTCATTTCTTTGTCATATTAAAATAATGAAAGATAAATGATACATATGTATATTATAATTATATTATAATATCTATGTTATATATGATAAATATTTTTATTAAAACCATCCTTTATAAGTTCCATGTATGGTATGAATGGGTCATATCGCTTTGAGGGTGAGGTAGTCCACACTTGCTCAAATGAAATTATCGTATTTACACATGATGGAAAGCATAAAGGTATGTTATAATTAAAAATTAAAAAAACATAAATAAATTATAAATATCATATATAATACATATATAGAAATAGTTTATAATGTACACCATGAGAGTTGGTAAGGGAAAAATGAACAATCATTGTTTCTTGAGGCAGTAATTCACCATACACAGAAACAGTATGTTCATTACCCATTAGTTGGAGGTGTGTATAAGTGTAGGTAAAACTCTTAACATAAAAACACACTAGTATATTTTTTAATAATATTTTTATTATTTAATCATAGAATGATTATATTATATGTGTTTAATAATGGAAATGAAACTAAAAATATTGAGATAAGACGTTACCACTTAATCAGGTAACTCCTTTTGGTTTGTGCCAAAAGGCTTCCGTAGGTGGATTCTTGCAAAAAGGTAGATTCTAGTTCAAGGGGAGGTATGTTGGGAGAATAATTGGACAGATTTTGGATGAGAAAATTTGGCTTGAGATGTGTGATGAATGGGGATAGGTGGTGTCCTTTTATAGGGAAGGAAATGGATTCACTTGGAATATTTGAAAACAAGTCAAGTGTACACATGTTCTTACATAAAAAGAGTCATACCAAACCCACAAAACTCAATAATGGAAGGTTCATGGTAGAAATATGGCCATAAAATTGGTTTTGGACAAGTTTATAGGTCATTTGGTCCCTTAAATTTAGAGTTTAGTCCCTTTTTTAGCATAATTACACATTAATCACTGTAATTAATTTTAATCACATTCTCAAATCATTTTGGTCAAAAATTAAGTTGGCATTAAAGAATAAAAATATCATCCTAATTAAAATTTTGTATGTATATTTTTAAAAATTCAATACACAATAGTGGCAAAATTAAGATTAATGTTAATCTCATAGACGGTCGAATTAATGGGTTTTAGTATAAAAATGATCAAAAGATTATTAAGTTTTTATATTCAATTTCAAAATGAAATTAATTATAATAAAATAAATTGAATTAATATATTTATATTTGATATAATTTTATATTAAAACAACTTAAATATGTAATTTACTATTAATAAATATTTAAATGAAAAGGTAATTTTTTAACTAAAATGTAGTATTTTTCACTATTCATCAAAAAATGAATTTTCTCAGAAAAATCCCAAAAAAAATCACCCTGAGCTAATTTTTAAATTATAAATTTAAAAAATAATTTTATTTTATCAAATTAAATTTATAAATGTGTATTTAAAATAGGTGTCTCATTAAAAGGCGGTAAAAATGCTTTAATAAAAATATAGGTTATTATGTGAAATATTGAGTTTCTTCTTATATTATGATTATCAAATCAATTGGATGAATATAAAAAATATTTTATTGGATATATATCATATATATTTCATTTAAATTATAAAATAATTGTAATTCATTATGTTTATTAAGAAAAAATTCTTTGAAAGCATAAAAATAAATATATTTCTTTTTATATCTAATTTAGTTCTTATTTTTGTTTCTCATTAATTGGTAATCCTTGAATAAATTTTATATTTATATAAAAAATAAATTTTCATAAGTTAGTTAATAATATTCATAACCACTATCATAACGGCTAGGTTATATCATATTATATTAAATAATAATATTTAAATTATACATTGTTATTTGGTGAAAAAAATATTTCATCTAATGCAAGCCATCAAAGAAGGTTGATCTTGCATGTAATGCAAGTTAACTTAGTGTTTCATGCATTGAAATATATATAATAAATTTTAAATAGTAAGTATATTATAAAGTATCTAGATATTATATTATCTTACATGTTTGGTGTCGTGTGTCATACACACTATCGAGTACAGGGTTCTTACTTTAGTTTTTCGAGGCAGCACATGAGACATAACCCACTAGGGTTCCTATGTGTTTGTGTGTGTTCTTTTATGGTTTTTAATCCCATCCATATAATATATAAATATTTAATGAAAAAATCATAATAAAATTAATTATATATTTCAGATTGTTGGACTCTTCTAGTTTTAATGCTCACAAATCATGCCTAAACATATTTAATCAAGTTTAATTATGTTTATTTATATTTAATTATGTTTACATATAATCTTAATCTATTATGTTAGTGTTTTAATACATATATAGGTTAGAAAAATTTGGCTAAGTACAAGTCGCCATTTAGGATAAGTCACCATTGAGGCTGAGTCGCCGTCTAGGTAGACTCATTGTTGGACCTACCGATGATATGTCTCACTATCAGTTGTCTCACCGTCAGCACGGATACAGAAATTTGGTAAAGGATAATACACCGATATAATTCATCGATACTTGAACTACCAATATCTAATTCCTCTTCGCATTGAGCTACTGATAGCTTTTTAGATTATTTTTTTTTGCTAAGGACGAGTCACAATTCAAGCCGAGTATTCGATGGCATGAGTCACCGTCAGCTTGACCTACTGACAGAATGAATAAACGATGTTCATAATTTTTTCTAATTATGAGAAAATTATAATTGAACTATTGTCAAGAAGACCTACTATTAAAATGATCTACCGATTTCTGAGTCATCGTCAAGTCAACCTACAGACAGAGCAACCTACCAATCCTGACTCATCGTTCCTAAGCTACCGGTCTTGAGACACCATCATTCCTTCCTTTTTCATTTAAATTTAAATTTATTTCTAGCAGTCATATTTTTTAAACTTAGTACAACAATTTATTTTAATGACTTCATATACCTTTTATATAAAAAATTAATGTCAATGTCAGAGTATGAGGTATGAGGTACCAACACATGATCAAGATCATGCTTCTTGTCAGTTCTATAGTATATAAAGCTATGACTAGATAAAAATAAAAAAATGACTAGATAAACATAATGATCTTCTCATGTTACTAATAAAAACAAAACAAGAACTTCCTATTATGCATACATGAAGACATTGCTGAGAACAAAAATTAAAGAACATTTGCAGCATCAAACGAAAAGAGGAAAATATTCATCAAACACATCATCACCTCATTGGAAGAAGAAGACATAATCTCTCGCGATACTCTCTTTTGCTGGTTGATTCTAGAAATAAACTCAATCTACATTTCAACACATATTTGAGGAGTTCTGAGATACATAAAGAAACACACAGATCCTTCTAACTCTTATCTCATTATTTATACTCTGATTGTGTACTATTTTATATTTTGACCAGTGTGTGAATGTCTGTATTATGAACACACACTCACTCCTATACCAAATTGTAGGATAAATTTATATCTTTATAAATAAATCTTTTTACACCTTACACTCCCATGTATAGTAGTTGATGAGGTCCTTACAGGGCCTATTTGTTGTTAGTACTCCCACGAAAATTATGGAAGAGGTCTTTTTGGCATGGAAAGCTATGTATATTGTTGTTTACCCTAATCTCGAGTGTGGATCAAGTTTATTTATATAAATTTCTTCATGTAATTCGATCACTAAGTGGATAGGACTAAGTATCATTTTGATACTGAACCTATTATTTTAATTCCGTTTTTCCTTTCAAAGTTATGTTTTCACTATTTTATTCATTTATTAAAAACATTTCTTTACTTTGATAATTAACATTAGTTAGTGTTTATATTAGAATTTTTTTTTAGTAGATTTATTTCAAAATTTAAAGTGATAATATATATTTATTAAACTGAGAACTAATCACTCTTTGAGAAATATGTCAAAAAATCAAAACTTTTATAAATCTGCAACATTAGTTAATTGGGTTGTTTTATTTTTCAAATTAGATAACTTTTAAATAAGTTTTTTAGACAGAAATTTTTATAGGAACTAAATTCACCCCCCACTTGAGTATCTTAATCTGACAAACATTTGGTATCAAAGGGTTAAATGGTTTTACAAATTTCTTTTCAACTATGATTTTAGTCGTGATTTTAAAGATCTCTAAATTTCTGTCAGTTAGTTTTTTAAAATTTGTTTTAAATGGACAATATACAGTAAGGTTATACTACCAACAAACCTCCCTATTTTAATGGTACAAATTATAAAGAATGGAAACTCAAAATAAAAATTCATTTAGAAAGCATGGGTTTTGAAATCTGGTCTGTCGTAGTAGAAAAATATAAGATTCCTACTACTACTATAAATACTTGGGATGATTCCACTAAGGTAGCCTATAACAATAACAGTAGAACAATGAATTATTTATAATGTACTTTAGTAGATGAATAATTCAATAGGATTTGTGAATGTAAAACATTCTTTAAAATTTGGGATACTCTAGTTGTTTCACATGAAGGAACCACTAATTTTAAGGAAATGAGGATTAACACGTATACCATTAAATAAGATAATTTCAAAATGAAGCCTGATTAGCCTATTTCTAACATGTATCTTAGGTTCAATGATATTGTGAATACAATGATCTCACTAGTAAATAAAATCACTACAAAGGGAAAAATCATTCTAATTTTGAGATGTATTCCAAAAATATGGAGAGGGACATCAGTATCCCTTAGAGAATCTTGTGACATTGATTCACTACCTATAAAGGATATGATAGGTAAGTTGATGATGTATGAGGAATAAATGAATTTAAACATAGAAGAAGATTATGATCCTGATTTTATTCATATTTTCATGAATTATTATATACTCCCTTTACAGATTTAATATTAAATGTTCATAATTTGTGTGAAATATTACTGTTTTAATAATAAGTATAATTTTTGAGCATTTTTAGAAGTAGTCCAATTGATTCAGTTTTTTATTTTATTTATAAATATCACCATACTGATCAAAATTGTGTGATTATTGTTTTTTAGGATTCCTTATTCAATTTCCAACATATCATTAGAAATAACTAGTGTCCAATTCTTCCATTTTAAGGGCCATATGGTCCTCACAAGATGACCTAAAGAATTTGTGAAGAAACTGGACCATCCATGATGATTGATTTACTGGTATAAATCCCTAAGCCCAAATTTTAGGAAACTCCACCATATATTCTATATTATCCAAAGTAATCATGGATAAAAAATTTAAGGTCTAAATATAAGAAAAAGGGGCCCAACTAATTCTTTGAAGTGCAGCCCTCCATTCTATACGGGAATTAAAATCTAGACACTATTAATGACATAGTTCATGATTTACTCATAAAATCAATATGAAATTTTTTAGTGTTAAATAGGAGATATATAAGGACATTTTTTAAGAAATAATTCGTATTTGAAGTCATATTCCTATTCAAAAACCCATTCACATTTTGGCCTTCAAAGCATTTGGATTGAAATGGAAAGATTAAAATTTCATAACAAAACCACCATAACTTTGAATCCTTAAGACCAATGGCATCCAAATTTTCATAGTAGACATAATAGATAAATATATAAAACTTTTAATAATATAATATTCCTATATTCGGCTATATAATTTATAAAATTGGTGATGTAAGTGGAGGGGCAGTTTTGGAATACAAACAGCCCACAACATTGGGCTATAAATGCATCCCCCTCCTCACCTTGCAAGAGTTGGAATTTCAGAAGATGGGAGCACATATTGGAACGACCAAATCCATTCCAATAGATTTTTAGGGCCTGAAATACTCAATTTTTCACTTGAGATACCCTTCCTCCTCTCATTGTTTCCTTTTACTTTCATGTTTTTCTTCATTTGTAATCTAGTAAGTGTTGTTTTTGTAATTCTATTTTTGTGAAAGTTTCTTCTTCATATTATATTTTAATAGTCCACCCTATGTTCTTAAATATCAATTCTATTAAAATATTTGAAATCAAATTGAAACAAATTCCCTTCTTTTTCTTCCTCATTCAATTGAAATTCTATTTTTAATTCTCATCACCCTTCGTGTGTGTGTGTGTTCGACAAAAAAACTCTTTTCTTATCTCATTCTTTTTGTTCAATTTATAATTCATCACCATAAAAATATATTACCAGATTATTAAATATTTTAATGGATGGGTAAATATACCATTGGGGTGAGTCAAAATTTAGGGATGTTAAGTGATTGAGAGTATTTTCTTGATGAATATTCTTCAAATTAGCATTGTGTATGTTGGACTTAACATGTCATGGATTAATGACTTGTTTTGTTTAACATGTTGTTTCCATGGATTATTGAAACTATAAATACACTACCATCAACAAGATCTGATTGATATTATAACCCTAAGTTAAGTTAAGGATTGGATTAAAGCCTTAACACTTATCAATTCCAATCCAAGTTATCTTGTGAAGTGGGTGTTAATTTAAATGCAATAAAAAGAAAATCTCAAGGATATCACAAGATTAAATCCCTAAAAATGAATTCACCCAAATCTTTATCAAATTGTTAAATCAAACACCAATTATTAATAACTTTATTTAATCTCTATAAAAAAAATCCCAATCAAAATACAATTAACTAAAAACAAACGACTATTAAAAAGTATCATCGTTGAGGATTCGACCCGAGTGTTGCTATACACATTTGTAGAGCATCGAAATTTTGAAAGGTAAATAGGTGACAATCAGCCACACTTTCAAATGGAATTGTTATCGAGGATGGTTCATTAATTAGTCATTCATTTTTTGTTATTTTTAAAAAAACAAAAATTAAAAAAAAATTAAAAAAAACACAAAGACAAAATTGTCTTCCTATTTCTTCCAAAATCTATCTAAATGCCCCGTAGCCTCCCAAACAATACATTGTATTTGTTTGAATCTGAAATTTAGAGAACACTTCGCCAACTTAGGAGGAACATAAGATATAATCAACTCATTCAAGAACCTATCCTTGTCCAACCAATTGAATTAGAAATGACCAATCCTAGGGAATAAACACTTAAAGAAATCGTTGCCCCTGATATGAATTACCAACCACTTGGTATTCAATATCCAAACATAGAGGCTGACTTCTAACTCAAATCAAGTTTGATTCATCTTCTACCTCATTTCCATAGGCTAGCCGGTGAGTATCCGTGTCTCCACCTTAAAGAGTTCCAGGTGGTGTGCTCTACCATTAAGCCTCAAGGGGTTTCTGAGGAACAAATAAAACTCCAAGCATTCCCTCTATTCTTATCTGACTCCACCAAGTCATGGATTTACTACATCCCTCCTGGTTCCATAACCACATGGAATTACATGAAGCGAATTTTCTTAGAGAAATTATTTTCTGCTTCTCAAACTGCTTCCATCCAAAAGGAAATAAGTGGTATTCATCAATTCCTAAATGAATCAGTCCATGAGTACTTTTAGAGGTTCAAAAAGCTTGTTGCAACCTTCCCACACCACAAATATCTTACCAAATCTTGATCCAATACTTCTATGAGTGGTTATTGGCTATGGAGAGAACTACCATTGATGCCGCAAGTGGAGGTTCTATTATTGATAAAACTCCTACAACTACAAGAGATCTCATAAGCAACATGGCTGTAAACACACAACAATTCCATACTCAAGAACATTCTCAAGTCAAAAAATCCCAATAGAATCAATCTGTAGAGCCCAAAAAGATGACCGAGTGGATGAGTGAACTTACAGGTCTTGTGAGACAACTAGTTGTGGCAGCCAAATCCCCAACCTCATCTTCTCCACAATCTCTATTCCCTAGACCTATCAAGAACTGTGTAATCTGCAGCTCCCCATATCATTCAACTGATACATGTCCACAACTTCCAGATGATCAATCTGATTCATCTGGACCAATGTATCTCAATGCAGCATATGCTCAGCAAAACACCAACCCTCGACTATCAAGTCAGTCCATTGGAACCTCTAACCAACCTCACTATTATCCCTTATCTTCTTATTATAACCAAGGATTAAGGTATGGAAACCCCATCCCTCAATTCCCTCCTCAAAACCCAAACCAGTTCCAATATGGTCAAGGTGATGGTAACTTCCAATAATCTTATCTATTTTTTTCTCAACAACATAGGAGAAATCCTCCTCCTGCTTCTCCAGGCTTCCACTATCCAAGTGAGCCTTCCCAATTCCCAAACCAATACAATCACTTTCCCAAGAACCAAAATCAAGGCAATCCCAATTTGGGACAAGCCTATTCTTCCAAGCAACCATGGGAAAGTGCAGTGGAATATATTTCCTCCATCACCTGTTCCATAATTAAAAACATTGAAACACAAATTGGTCAACTTATAACCCACCTAATTCAGCAACAACAATCAAATTCTTCCCAAATCCTAGCTCAACCATTACCCAACCCCAAGGGTAATGTAAGTGCAATTGCTCTTGCACTTAGATTGGGGAATAAAATTGCTATGCCTCAAGATAATTCCTCCAACCCCCCTTTAAATGTTGACCTAGAAAATAAAAATAAAAAGAAACTTGAAAAGGAATCTGAATCCATTCCCTTTCCTCCTTACATTCCACTTAGGAACCCAATTCCTTTTCCTCAAGCTATTTCTAATCTAAAGAAGTCCTTTGAACCCGATACTGAAATGCTTGACATGTTTAGACATGTTGAAGTCAACATTCCCCTCTTAGATTCCATAAAAAAAATCCCTAAGAATGACAAGTTTCTTAAGGAATTGTGTACCCACAAGAGGCAACTTATGACCTTCTAAAATGTTTCCACCTAGAATTCTATTCCCATAAATTGCAAAAAACTGGGGACCTTTACGATTCCATGCCAAATTGTAAGTTCCAACTTTGATGATTCACTCATAGACCTAGGATCCTCAATTAATGTCATGCCAAAATCCATATTCTTCAACCTTGTTATAAGACCCTTGCACCCAATGGGTGTTTTCATTCAGTTATCCAATCATAGCATAGCCATTCCGGAGGGTATAATTGAGGATGACCTTGTTCGTGTGAATGATATTATCTTCCCTGCTGATTTATATGTCCTTGACATGGAAGGTGAGACGAAATCTTCTTGATCTCCATTAATTCTAGGAAGACCATTCCTAATGATAGTGATAACCAAGATTGATGTTCATTTAGACATATTATCCATGGAATTTGGTGACCAACTAGTCAAGTTCAACATTTTCCAAGCCATGAGATACCCATCTGAGGATCACTCTACATTTTCAATCCATTCTTCTAAGGACACTTCTGAGATTCAATTGAACCAAATTCCGTCATGTTAATTATGTTCTAATGATAAATAATCTTTTAAAATATGCACCATGATTAAAAAATTCATAAGTGGTGAAGTTGATGTGGACCTCTCATTCATAGACTCTATCAATCTAGAGGATCGTGAAAACTCTCTTCAATCCCACATCAACTTTGATCTCTACTACTCCACCTTGGAAAGAAGCAATATTAAAGAGAATGAATCAGAAGAAATTGAAAGCCCTTCCTCCATTCCTGAGTTTTCTAACCCACAAATGAAATATGAGACTGATCTGAAACCTCTTCCTAAACACCTAAAATATTCATTCTTTTTCCATGATCACTCTTATCCTGTCATTATCTATGCTTCACTTACCAAAACTGAGGAGTACAAACTTGTTCATGTGTTAGATAAAAACAAAAAGTCCTTAGGTTGGACCCTAGATGACATACCAGGAATCAACCCCACCCTTTTCATGCATCACATCCATCTTGAGGAATCATACAACCAATTAGACAACCACAAAGAAGACTTGATCCACTCATCCTTGAGGAATTTAGGGAAGAGATCACCAAGATTCTTCAAGCTATTATTATCTACCTAATTTATGATAGTAAATGGGTTCGTCCAATTCAAGTTGTACCTAAAAAGGGTGGGATAACTATTGTCACAAATGAACATGGAGAGGTAGTCACAACTCGAGTTAAAAACAAACAGCATGTGTGAATTGATTACTGAAAATTGAATGTTGAAACACGAAAAGATCACTACCCTCTTCCATTCCTTGATAAAATTCTGGAATGATTAGCCGTAAATTCACACTATTGCTTTCTTGATGGATACACTGGCTACTTCTAAATCCCAATCGCACCTCAGAACCAAGAAAAGACTACTTCACTTGCCCCTTTGGAACATATGCATATAGGAGAATGCCTTTTGGCCTTTTCAATACTTGTGAAACATTCCAGAGGTGTATTATGAGTATCTTTTCTAAATTCATTGAACACTGCATGGAAGTATTCATGGATGAATTTACCATTTATGGTGAGTCATTTCAATCGTGCTTGCATTCACTCTCTCTAGTCCTTAAAAAGTGTGTCAAGTGTAAAATTGAATTAAATTTTGAAAAATGTCACTTCATGGTTGAAAATGGGATTGTTCTAGGTCACATAGTTTCAAAATATGGTATTGAAGTTGATCCTACCAAAATTGAAGTGATCCAATCACTTCTTAAACCCACCTCTGTTTGATACATCTATTCATTCCTTGGTCATGATGGTTTCTATCATTGATTCATCCATAACTTCAGTATGATTTCCCTCTAAGTCACACGGTTTCTCCAAAATGATGTCACTTTCCATTTCAATGAGGTTTCCAAGAGATCCTTCGTTGAACTCAAAACTACTCTTACATCTACCCCGATAATCCAACCCCTTGATTGGTCCTTACCCTTTGAATTGATGTGTGATGCTTCTGATAGAGCTGTTGGGGCTATTCTTGGTCAAAGAAGAGAAACATTTATTCATGTCATCTATTATGACTCAAAAACTTTGGATAAAACTCAATATCACTACATTGTCACTGAAAAGGAACTTTTAGTAGTGGTTTTTGCCTTAGATAAATTCTGGTCCTATCTCTTAGGTGCCAAAATCATCATCTTCATAGACCATTCTGCTATAAAGTTCTTACTCAAGAAAAGTGATTCCAAATTGAGGCTAATAAGATGGATCCTAATGCTCCAAGATTTTCACCTTGAAATCAAAGATAGACTAAAATAATAAAACCCTATGGCTGACCACCTGAGTAGAATTTCTAAATCTTCTCATTCTAAAATAATTGATCCAGAATTTCCCACAAAGCACCTTTTATCTCTCACAAAAAAAATACCATGGTATCCCCCAATTTTAAATTACTTGGTTTCTGGTGTTTTTTTTTTGATAAAATTTCGAAAGAAAAAAAAATGAAGTTAAAAAGTCATTCAAAATACTATTTTTGGGAAGAAGATAAACTTTGAAAATTAGGGAAGACATAGAAATTAGGAGATGTGTTAATGAAAATGATCATTCTTCCATCTTATAATTTTATCACTCACATCCTAGAGGTGGCCAATTTGGACCACAAAGGACCTCCCAAAAGGTCCTAGACTCTGGATTATTCTGTCCTTCAATCTTCAAGGACTCACATGATTTCTTTCAATCATGTCCCACTTTCCAAAAGTTTAGCAAAATTTCTAAAACAAATTAAATGCCCCAAAATACATTAATTTTCTGTGAGATCTTCGATGTTTGGGGAATCGATTTCATGGGACTATTTCCCCCTTCCAAGGGATTCTCATACATATTTCTTGCGATTGATTATGTTTCTAGGTGGGTTGAGGCTAAACCCACTAGAAAGGATGATTCACATATTGTTAGTGAGTTACTAAAGACATACATCTTCCACCGATTTGGCACACCACATGCCTTGATAAGTGACTTAGGAACCCATTTTTATAATAGAACCATGGAATCTATTTTGAAAAAGAATGGGTTTGTACATAAAACTTCAACTGCATATCACCCCCATACAAATGGCATGGCTAAAATTTCTAATAAAGAAGTGAAAAGAGTTCTTGAGAGAATCTTAAAACCTACTAGAAAATGCTGGCCTGAAAGACTTGGTTAAGAACTTTGGGCTTATCAAACTTCCTATAAAACACCCATTGGGATGTCTTGTTTTAGGCTATTTTTTGGTAAATCATGTCATTTACCAGTTGAAATTCAATATAAGTCTTTTTGGGTCCATGAAAACCTGAAATTTAGATTGTGGAAAATCTGGTGAAGAGAGATTTTTGAAATTGGATGAACTAGAGGAGCTTTGACTTGATTCTTACGAGAATTCTAATCTCTACAAAGAAAAATCCAAGGTACTCCATGAAAAACACATCCCGCAAAAGGTATTCCATGATGGTCAAAAGGTGTTGATTTTCAACTCTTGATTTCTTCTTCACCCAGTTTAGCTAAATTCCCATTGGGAAGGTCCTTTTATTGTTTCTCATGTTTACCTATTTGGTGCAATGCAAGTCCAAGACCCCTCTTCAAAAAGGACATTCACAGTTAATGGACATCGGTTAAAGCATCACCATGAGAGGAAGAAAAATCCTAGAACAACATCAACTTCCACTAGATCACTAACTTTTGCAGTTGACCCACCACTGGATGGAGATGGAAACCCACTAAATTCAAACTAGGGGAACCACTTTCCCTTTAACTTCTCTCTCTTTCTCCCTCTCTCTCTCTCTCTCTCTCTCTCTCTCTCTCTCTTTCTTATTCTTTCTCCCGCATTCTCATTTTGTTTTTTTACCACTTTACTCATCACATTTGTTTTTATTTACTCTTTCTCATTTGTGTGGGGGTGTAATTTAAAAACACTAAAAAAACTAAAAAATAAAAAAATGTAAAAAAAACCAAAGGAGTCATACTTACTCACCATCCAGTTTTGACATTTTTTCCAACCATTTTGGGGAGTCAAAGACATTTTTTCATATCAAAAATATAGTGTTTTCATCATATATTTGAATAAAGAATATTGTGTTAAAAACAACAAATTTTTAATGCTCAATTTTTTATTTAGAAAATGATTTTCCCCATCCCTGAGGAAAAACATTTAATTTCATGCCAAGGATACCTATGACCATTTTTTCAAAATGTGTATGTTTTTTACTCCCATTTGTGAGTCTTGAGTTTTTGTACCTTTGAGCTGAATTTCCTACTTTTGTGTGCATTAATATGATAGAGGCATTTTTTGAACCCCATGAGAATTATAATAGCCAAATAGCCTCCCATTAACCATACATTAACCCTCTTTTTGAAATCCCCTTCGAGCCTATGAAAACTTTTTCTTTGATAGCCACATTACAAGCCCAATTCCTTATCCCACCTAATATAAACAAGGATTTTCATTGCATAATTTTTTTTTTGAAATTTAAGTGTGGGGGGAATGGATTTCATTTTGGGTACCCTTTTTTGATTTCACCATGTTATCATATGCTTGAGGGAAAGAATCAATTTCAGTGTGGGGGATATGTTTTCATTCAGTGAGTTTTGGGAATGTATATATGTTTTTCTTGTACAAATGATATTGAAAAGTGTTCAAAAAAATCAAAAAAATGAAAAAAATGAAAATAAGAATGGTTTGTATCTTGGTTGGGTCAAAAATCCCTCTTCCTCTACCTTTTATATTGTTATAACTATTACAATTAGTGTTGTGAGGAGATAAATCATGGGTTGGGAGATGAGTGTGAGATCTGTTTTAAGTTCAAATTTCAAAAAAAAATAAAAATAAATAAACACTTATATTATTGGGAGAAGTTTTTTGGTTTTTAAAAATTTCAGCTTCTAATCCCATTAAAATTTTCTTCCTCTCTTATGTACTTCTTCACAAAATCATTTCATTCTAAATATGTGTTTCTATTTCCTTTCATGTCTCATTTCAAAAACAATGTGCATTTCTTTTTCCATGTTGGTGTTTTATCCCCTTTTTCCTATCTTTTGGATATCATCTTCCTATCATCCCATAGCCACAGAAAAAACCTTAAAAATACCTCTTGATTTTTGAGTACTTTAGGATAGGGAGTGGAAGGTGAGAGCTCTTACAAACTCTAATATTTTCACTTTTTGTTGGTGAATGAGTGAATCTCCGTAAATTAATTTTATCATCTTGAGAGGAGAAAGTTTTGTGTGCCACCATTTTCCATTTCTAAATTTGAGCATGAAAAAATTAATTGTTTTTGGAAAATTATTTATCTAACAACTTGTGGTGGAATTCAATATGGATGAGTGATATTTTCTAAACCTCCTCTGATTGAGGAAAACAAAATTTTAATATTTTTTGGTGATTCAAAATGATTTTGTCATGTTTTTATATTTGTTGCACATGTGTACATGCATAAGACTAAGTGTGGGGGAGTTGATGTAATTAATATTTTCATGACTTATTATATACTCTCTTTATGATTTTATATGAAATTTTCATAATATTTTTGAAATATTAATGTTTCAATAATAATTATAATTTTTTATCATTTTTAGAAGTAGTCAAATAGTGTCATTTTTCTATTTTATTTATAATTATCACCCTACTGATCCAAATTGTGTGATTATTGTTTTTTAGGATTCATTATTAAATTTAAAACATATAATTAGAAGGAATCAGTGGTCAATTCTTCCATTTTAAGGTCCATCTGGTCCTCACAAGATGAACCAAAGAATTTGTAAAGAAACTGGATCAGCCATGATGATTGAGTTAATGGTCTAAATTTCGAAGCCTGAATTTTATTAAAATACACCATATTTTCTATATTATACAAAGGAATAATGGATTAAAATTTTAAGGTCCAACTACAAGAACAAGGGTCCCAACTAATGCTTTGAATTCCAGCCCTCCATTCTGACTGGGAATTAAAATCCGGACACTATTCATGACATATCTCATGCTGTAATTATCAAATAAAGCTGATATTTTGAAGTTAGAAATAGGAGATATAGGCATCCGGATTTTTGGAAGAAATAATTATGATTTTAATTCATATTCCTATTCAAAAACCCATTCACATTTTGTCCTTCAAAAATTTTGTATTGAAATGGACAGATTAAAAAAATTTAATTAAACCATCATAACTTTGGATATTTAAGTAAAATGGACGCCCAATTTTCATATTAGATAGAGGAGATAAATATATAAAACTTATAAGAAGATAATATCTCGATATTTGGCTGTCTAATTTATCAAATTGGTGATGAAAGTGGAGGGGCAGTTTTGGAATGCAAATAGCCCACAACATTGGTCTATAAATACATCCCCTCCTCACCTTGCAAGAGTTGTAATTTAAGAAAAGAAGAGAACATATTTTCACAACCAAATCCTTTACAAGGTCTTGGTAGGACTTTCCATAATCAATTTTTCACTTGAGATACCCTTCCTCCTCTCTTTGTTTCCTTTTACTTTCATGTTTTTCTTTATTTGTAATCACATAAGTGTTGTTTTTGTAATTCTATTTTAGTGAAAGTTTCTTCTTCATATTCTATTTTAATCATCCACCCTATGTTCTTAAATATTAATGATATTAAAATATTTGAAATCAAGTTGAATCCAATTCCCTTATTTTTCTTCCTCATTCAATTGAAATTCTATTTTTAATTCTCATTACCCTTCATGTGTGTGTGTTCGACGCACAACTCTTTTTTTATCTCATTATTTTTATTCTATTTATAATTAATCACTATAAAAATATATTACCAGATTATTAACTATTTTAATGGCTGATTAAATCTACCATTGGGGTGATTTAAAATTTAGGGATGTTAAGTGATTGAGAGTATTTGCTCGATGAATATTCTTCAAATTCACATTGTGTATGTTAAACTTAACATTTCATGGATTAATGAATTATTTTGTTTAACATGTGGTTTAAATGGATTATTGGAACCATAAATACACTACCATAAAAAAGCGTTGATTGATATTAGAACCTTAAGTTAAGTTAAGGCGTAGATTAAAGCCTTAACACTTAGGAATTCCAATCAACATTATCTTGTGAAGTGGGTGTTAATTTAAATGAAATATAAATAAAATATCAAGGATATAACAAGATTAAATCCTTAAAAATGAACTCACCCCAATATTTATCAAATTGTTAAATAAAACAACAATCATTAATAACTTAATTTAAGCTCTACAAACAAACCCCCTAATCAAAATACAATCAACTAAAAACAAACGACTATTAAAAAGTATCATCACTGAGGATTTGACCTGAGTGCTTCTATACACATTATCATGACATCGAAACTTTGAATGGTCAATAGGCGAAAATCATCCGCACTTTAAAAATCTAAAAAAAATCAGTGGCTTTCAAAACCACTACATCAAAACAAAAGAAGAAAATTCAATTTCATGATGAAAGTTCCAACATTGAATATGCATCAAGTGATAGTGATGAAGAAATGGATCAAATATATTAGATATTTAAGAAGTTTAATAGATATAAGAAATTATTTAGAAATCTTAGCTATAGAGGGATGTATAAAAATAAAGGTAACTGGAAAAAGGACCAAAAGAGAAGTGATAATACTAATGATATAGTTTGCTTTGAGTGCAAGAGAAGAGCACATGTAAAAGTGGACTATCCCAAACAAAAGTACAAGAAGAAATATGAGGGTAAAGATTGGAAGTAAAAAAAGGAAATAAAGGCTACTTGGAGTGCTTATGAGGATAGATCCAATGAATCAGAATCATCTTATGATGAAAAGGATAAAGAGTCCAATATGTGATTTATGATAAACACATCTGAGGTAACACTAGTATATCCTACACATAATTATTATTATTCTGGTGATGAATGTGAATCTAACTCTAAAAATATGGCTAATGAAGAAATGTTTTAGTATTTCAATATTATTGAGGACACATGTAATGAATTGAAATATAAATATAAAATTTTCAAGAAACAACATGGTCTTTCTCCTACTGTTAAATTTGAACTAACTATAGAAAAGAAAAAGAATTATCAACTACTCAATAAAAATATATAACTTAAACTTTACAAGGAGAAAATATAGAAGGATTTAGAAAGATTTAAACATGTTAAAGATACCTTAGTTCAAATTATTAGCAAACATGTTTCTCTTAAATAAACTACTGGTATTAGTTATAAACTAGGGAAAAGAAATTTTATTAAAACTAAATTTGTATCCAAATCTAGAAAATTCAGTTTTATGCCCAGTTCTGGAAAAGTTTCTACAAGTTCTAATGGTGGAAAATCTTTTACTGCTTCTAGTTTTTCTAGACCTAATAGAGTTTATTTTTCTAAGACTTTACAAAAAAATTATAGGAAATCCATGAAGGAAATATGGATTTCTAAAGATTTAATTACTAATATTACTGGACCCAAGAAAATCTGGGTGCCAAAGTCTTTTCTTGTTTCAATTTTTTTTTGTAGGAAACCTGATTGAATTGTTCCTTTAAGAGATTATGGAACTTGGACAATGGGTGTTCAAGACACATGATCGGGGACTACTTTGGTTTCAAGAACCTTATCAATATTGATGGTGGACATGTCACATTTGGTGACAATGAAAAAGAGAAAATTATTATCCTTGGCCAAATCGGTAAAACTAACTTAGTTTTAATTTCTAAAGTTATTTATATTGATCGTCTTAAGTAAAATATTCTTAGAATTTAATAGTTATGTGATGATGGATTTCATGTTAAATTTAAAAAAGATTCTTTTAATGTTTTCAATTCGAGAAATGATTTAGTAGTTACTGCTTTATAAATGAAAATGTATATGTCGTAAATTTAAATTACATAGTTTCTCAGAATATTTATTACTTGATTATATCTCATAAATAGTCTTGGATCTGGAACAGGAGACTAAGACATAGTAACATTCACTCACTTAGAAATATTACTTGAAAAATACTATTCAAGGATCTACCTAAACTATAATTTCCAAATGATAAAGTCTGTAATCCTTGTCAAAAAGGAAAACAATAAAAAATATCTTTCAAACCAAAGAAAGAAGCTTTAACTTCTCAACCTCTTGAGTTAGTTCACATGGATTTTTTTGGTTCATGTACAGTTTAAAATTTAAATGGTAAGAACTATATCTATGTTCTAGTAGATTAATTTTCTAGTTATACTTGGACCTTATTTTTATCTCACAAAAATGATTCATATTTCTATTTCACTAAGTATGTTTGGTCAATAGAAAACTTAAGTGGACTTAGGATCAAAACCTTAAGAAGTGATCATAACCATGAGTTTGAAAATCAAGAGTTTGAAACTTTTTTCTCACAAAATGGTTGTAGTCATAACTTCTCTTATCCTAGTATACCCCATCATAATTGGGTTGTATAAAGGAGAAATAAAACAATACAAGAAATATCCTAGAATTTGCTTAATGAATATGATCTACCCATTTTTTTGTCAGAATTTTTGAATACAACTTGTCACATAATCAATAGATTTTTAATTAGACTTATCCTAAAGAAATCCCCCTTTGAGTTATGGAATAATAGGAAACCCAAGGTTAATTAATTCAAGTATTTGGTTTCAAAGACTTTATTCTCAATAAAAAATATAATCTATAAAAAATTTCCTCCAAGGGTGATGAAGGAATTTTACTAGGATATTAAATCTCTAGTAAATCTTATGGAGTTTTTAATAATAGAACCAAGTGTGTGGAAGAATATATGCATGTCAAGTTTGATGAAACAGATCCACATGAGTACAAAAACATTCCTAGAAAATATTGAGGATAACCTGTCCAGTATGGAATTAAATCCTAAATATTTTGATTATGCTATTAAAGAAGCAGTAAAATTCAGTTCTAGAAACTTTCCAAATTCTAACCAAAGGGAACACAAACTTGTAGATGAACCCTAAATAACCAGCCCTTCATTTTATAGATCTATTAGAACCATCAAAAACCATCCTTTAGATACTGTAGTTGGATACTCAGACAAAATAACACAAACTAGAACTTCTCTAAGAAGCCAGGTTGAACATCAGGTCTTTTTTTCATAGCTTAAACCTAAAAACATCAATTATGAAATTAATGATGAATTCTAGATGATGGATATTCAATAATAATTAAACTAGTTTTAAAGAAAAAAAGTGTGTAAACTAGTTGATAGACCCAAATACATCTTAAAAATAGGCACTAAGTTGGTGTTTAGAAATAAATTGGATGAAGCTGGTACAATATTAAAAAATACATCTTGGCTAGTTGTATAATCTTATAGTCAAGAAGAAGGAATATAATTTGAAGAAACCTTTTCACCGGTTTCTCGACTTTAAGCCATTAGAATACTACTATCTTATATAGTCATCTCAATTTTAAACTTTATCAAATAGATATCAAAATTGAATTCCTGAATGGTTATATAGTTAAGGATTTTTTGGTTGAAAAACCCCTAGGTTTTAAAAAAAATAATTTTCCAAATCATGTTTTTAAATTAACAAAATATTTGTATGGTTTAAAATCAGATCTAAGAGCTTGGTATGATAGGATCAGCACTTTTCTGATTTCTAATGGTTTTACTAAAGGGATTTTTGATCCTACTCTTTTCATAAAAAATTCTAAAGATATTTCAGTTGCTAAAATATATTTTAATGATATTATATTTGGATCTAAAAAAATCTTTATGTATTGATTTTTCAAAAATTATGGAAAATGAGTTCGAAATGTGTTTAATGGGTGAACTGAAATTCTTTCTTGGATTTCAAATTTTTCAAAATGAGGATGGTATTATTTTAAATCAAAGTAAATATACTAAAGATATTTTAAAATTTTTTAACTTGGATAGCACTAAAAGTAGTGATACTCCTATGACTACCACCAATAAATTGGATTTTGATAGAGATGGAAAATTAGTGGATCAAACCAATTAGAGAGGTATGAATGGAAGTTTTCTCTACTTGACTATTAGTCAACCTGATATTATGTTTAGTGTATGTATGTGTGCTAATTTTCAAGAAAATCATAAAGAGTCACACCTTCTTGCGGTTAAAAGAATTTTAAAATACCTCAAATATAATACTAACTTATGACTGTTCTATCCTAGAGGACAAATATTTAACTTAGTTAGTTATTCTGATGTTAATTTTGGGGGTTTCAAGTAAGATATAAAAAACACCGCTGGAACATGTCACTTTTTGGGAAAGTATCTAGTTTAATGGTGTAGTAAGAAATAAAATTTTGTTGCATTACCTACTGCCAAATCTTAATACATAGTTGTTGTTAGTTGTTGTGCTCAAATTTTATAGATGAAACACACCTTAATAGACTATGGATATCAATTTAGACATATCTATATAAACTATGATAACACAAGTGCTATTAAAATTTCTAAGAATACAGTTTCTCATTCAAGGATAAAACATATCGATGTAAGATGTTACTTTTTTAGAGATCATTATCAAAAAGGTGATATAACTTTAGAATTCAATGGTATATAATATCATCTTGCTAATATTTTTACTAAGACATTAAATTTTGAATGAATGAGTTACATCAGACATGAGTTAGGGATGATCAATTTTGAGTGACTAATTGTTGAAGTGTCACACCATTTTTGAATCACTAATAATGTCTCACCATTGATGACTCACTGTTAATGTCTCACCATTGATGTCTCACAGTTGGTGTCTCACCATTGATGAATCACTTTTGATGACTCATAATTGATGTCTCACTATTGTGTCACACCATTCTGTACTTTGTTATTTTTTCTGTCTGGAAGTTAAAATTTCACTGTTTTATTTGTTTCATTTTATTTTAATCTGAATTTCTCGATTTATGATTTCTAAATCCCTAAATGATAAAACTAAAATCGATCCAACTCACTTAATCACTCTCAAACTCCTTCTCTCACATTATTCTCTCTCGAATCACTGCCCTTATCCTTTGAACTGAAACCTTCAAATCTCACCAATGTATCGAGTTAAGCATGTCTTTGAGAAGCCTGTTGTCATGAACCAACCCGGGTCGACCCAGAACCGATCACCCGAGCCGGTCCCTGACATGGCCCAAGAGGCGTTCTCGATCCTCCCAGGCTGGTGACAAGTGTCAGGGCATCAACATAAGTTGTGGGAACGATTTATCCCAATACAATTAAATAAATCAACGGAAATAATAAAGAGCGGCAGAGAATAAATAAACCAAACAAAATGAAAAAACAGGAACAAAATAAAATAAATCTAACCGAACTCAACATCTGAACTAACTCTGTGTGACCTCACGGGTCACTCTCGGACTCAAAGATCAAGTTTCACCCAAGGATATCACACTCAACATGTAGCCATCACAAACAATAAAAATAGAAAATAACTATAGGTTTGAATATTAAAACTCAGTAGTCTATCCCGATATCTATTCCCAATACACTACCTTTAAAATTTAGAAACAACAATTCTAATTTTGATCTACAACATATTAAAGTATGCATTTCAATAATTTTTTTACTTGAAAACAAAGTACTAACCATTTCCATTAGTCTTTTGAAAAACTAGAACAAAAGAGTTTGGAACACATTTTCATTTGAAAACATTATCATAGGAGTTAGAAAACCCAAAATGTCACTTTCCATGAAAAACACCACACAAGGGTACCAAGGTAGATATAGCAAGGGAAATGTAAATAGGTATGAAAATATCTTAGCAACAGTTCATTGGCTAAAAGTCACTAGACATAAGAAAACTCTAGAGATTGAGAATAATCCAGACGACACTAATACCTATGACCCCATCTACAGTATCATGCCATATACGATTAAATCTAACGCTCTAAAACGCTCAGCCATCCTTTCTCAGGTAGGATGAGGGAAAATCCCGTAGCAATAAAACCAAAAATATTTACCTACTATGGGCCACTGGTTAGTACCATAACCTACCAGTGCATTACATGTCTCAAACAATTCTCTCAATATGTCAGGTTCGTATGTCGCAAGTATAAAAGGAGGTGAGCCAACAGATGCTGTCAAGCATCAAATCACAACCTATATTTATAATAATATTTCATGACAGGTCTCACCTCGAGTCTAACTAAGGACTACTCTCATTCCTTTAAGTAAGTATATTAAAATTATTCCCAATCTAGGAACCTACGTAATGGAACTCGGAGATCCCATACCGAGGACATCCCAACCATCCCATGTCAACGAGGCATGAGTAACATCCGCGGGAGGTTTATAAAAAATACATAACATCATTTTTTTTAAAAGTGTCCAAATGGGCCCTTAAACATGATTTAAAAAACCCACTTTTATCAAAGGTACAAAATTCACATTACCAAAAGAGATGTAAATACATCATTTAACACATCCAAATATTGATAAAACTCTTTTTAATATAGTTAGACTACATACTCAAGACCCGACCATTTTTAATGAAATGTCAAAACATGCTAAAACACAAACTACACTTTTGTAAAATCCGAACCACTTGGGAAACCACAGAAAGAACCAAAAACATTGTTCCACACACTGATGATACATTTGTAAACCCCAACAATTTATTTTACATCACACTTTACTCCAAAAAAACAAAAAGGGTATTTTTTATATATAAAAAAAGACACAATGCATGAAATGTTTACCAAAACAATTTCTATTTAATACCAAACAAAATATTGACACCCATTACATGACTTAATTTAGTTTAAATTGTTAAACAATTTTTTTTAAAATTACAGACCATATTCATAAAATACCTAGTGTTCACAACTCGACAAACCATACTACACATAAAAATAAAATTTTAAAATATTACACACCCTAGAAACACTCACTTTTTTAATTCAAACTACCAAAATAATTTAATCAATGTTGATAAATTGATAAAAAAACACCAATCCAAGGGCACAACAAAGTTCTACACAAAATTACACTCAACTTGACACAAAAATACTACTTTAAAATTAAATACACAATAAGACCATTTAAAAAATACTTCTAACGTCAAACGCATACCAAGAAACTAAACAGAATATTGCACAAAAATATTTAACATATATATATGAAGTGTGAAAAACATAGAATTATATTTCCTTAAATTAAAGATGGAAAGTTCAAGGGGATTTCTACCTCAAATTCATAGCGTGATGAAAACAACGCACATTCGGAACCACGCGGTAATGTCCAATGTACTAAAAAATAAATATCAAGGACTTAAACACATAAAAAAATAAAAACCAAACTGCAGTATGTGAAACCAAGTGGTGGGGAGAAACCCTCACCTAGAAACTGAAGCGCGATGACAAAGAAAAACTTGAGACCTCTTCACGAGGGTTTTAAAAATCATAAACCTACCAAAATAACCACTAACAATAAAACCCCCAAACTAACTAAAATAACACAAAGAGAGAAGATGATTATACCAAAGTACAGGGGTGAAACATGCCAGAAGGAGGCAGTGAACTGTCAGGAGGTCGAAGGGATTGTCCGCACTGAAAGAGGGTAGGTCAGAGGTTTGTGGCTGGAGGCAAGTGCAGATGGATGGAGCATGCAGGGCAGGAGGTGAGCGGGGGCAACGGGGCTGCTGCAAGGAGGCTGAGGGCTGGTCGGCTGGAGCGGTGAGGACCGAGGGCTACAGAGGGATTTCTGGGTGAGGGTCTCTGAAGCAGGGGGTCACGCCTCTTGGTGGAGCAGGGATGAGGAGGTCTTGGCCGGAGTTCTCGGCCAAAGGTCGTGTCCGGGTGCGTTTCGGTTTTGCTGAGCAGTGGGGTGGGGAGGCCAGCAGTTGAGCAGGAGGGAGCCACTGGAGGAGAAGTCGGTCGAGGGGTGGAAGTTCAGATAGGTCTGCACCGGTGAACAGGGGGAGTAGGAGGCGGAGGTCGGGTGGTGAGGCGTTTCAAGGGAGGGTGAATCGTGGCAATGGAGGGGCATTGCTTGCACCGAACGGAGGGAGACGCTGGGGGCATTTCTTGTGTCGAAGGAGGAGTGCGGCTGGATGAAATGCATTAGGATAGGGGGAATGGCGATGAGATGCAGGGTCGCGAGGCATAGGGGGTCTGCGATAGGGTAGCTGAATGGGAGATGGGGGTTAGTGTTGGCTGGGTGAGGCCGGCAGGGGTCCATGACAAGGCGGCCGAAGGGGAGCCAGGGGTCAGCGCTAGATGGGTGAGGCTTGCGGGGGTTCATGACGGGTCGGCCAAAAGGGTGCTACATGGATGGTCTGCTCGAGTGCAACAAAGGGGTTGGGGGCGTGCTGCTTGCGGGGAGAGAAGGTAGGCCGAGAGGGAGAGGGAAGGGCTTCTGAAAACCCTAAAAAAAGTGTTAAAAATAATACTAAAATAAAAACAACTAAAACCTTATATGTGTGTGTGTGTATCTATATATTTTTAAACTTCTAATAACTAAATAGTAATTAATCTAATAATAATAATAATAAAAGGAATAATAATAATTATTATATGGTAAAAAATAATAGTGATAAAAATAGTAATAATATAGAAAAATTCTAATAATAAAATCATGACAATAAAAAAATTAAGATAATAAGAGTATTAATTTTATTTTAATAATCATAAAAATCATATCAATAAAAATTTTAAATGATGCAATTAAAGTTTTTTTAATTACAAAAATCATTTATTTTCATTTTCTGAGAATGGGTGGTCATTCCGTTACATGAGCGGAGCCGCGCGGGGTTTCTAAAACGTGCTCCGCTCGTGCGTCCAACAACATCGAACCTAAAATGCACATTTATCTTAAAACAAACTCAAAAACATCGTTTGAGACTCCCCCTCGAACCACAGTAAAAATATATAAAGGTTGGAAAATAATTAAAATAAATTAATATCATAGGTCGGGGTGTGACAATTCTCCCCACCATAATGCTTTATGTCCCCAGAAATCCACGACATCATCCATCTAATCAACCAACACCTAAGGACTCCACATTAACCCAATCCAATCTCTTAACCTAAGGACATTCCACCGACCATCTGCGGGACTCAACCTCATTTCCCGAAACAGATCACCAGTAGAGGGGAGGCCTGAACGGACTCCCCGCCATAAGGACTCAACTGGCACCCGAAAACGACTTAAGAGAAGACCCAAAGAGACGGTGGGTCTCCCCACCATAAAGAACCAACCTACTATATACCAAATAGAAATCTAACCTAGACATGCATCAGGCCTTACCCAAGATAAAATAAATACAACAATAACATTCAAATCACTCACCCCCGTTCGAAAGGGATATGATTTTAAACAAAAACTCTGCACAAACTAAAAACCCTAACCCCACGGACGAGGAGGGAGGGCCCAAGAAATGGATAAATGAAACTACAACAGAAAACTACTCACGAACCATCACTTTGGGATGGACACAAACCAAAGTTGCAACTGATTCACCTCGATGGTCCATGCAAGGCCACTAATCAGCGACTGACATCAAAAAAGACACAATTGTCGACATTGCGCAAGGGATAAGTCCATTGCACTCTTTGTGACAAGAAGAAAATTACAATGACAGAGAAACCAAACTAGAAACACTAAAATTGTCTCACCACACGATAGAGGCAAAACCTTAACCAGACTCCTTAAAATTCCCTGGGGTTCCTGACTACTCGTCGGCTTCACTTCAAAGACTTTTGGATAAAACTCTGATGGATGAAGCATATCCTACATCGCAGTAAGGTTATGATAATCCCAATAAGAAACATAAACATTTTTATTTGAAAAAAGAAAGGGCAAGATTTTAAAATGAAAAACATTCTGGCATTGAAGACCAAAGTTCATCAAAAGAACAATGAAATCCCATACATGTCAAAACCCAAAACACCATCAGTACAACTACAATGATAAAATATCCCTTACACTGAAAGGAAACTTACACAAGAAACTTTGAACAAAAACCCAACAACACGTCACTTCTGAGAACTTTCTCCATGACTTTTTCTAGCAACGCCCCGACAGAATTGCCACAAGTGACCCTGGCGTCCACATGCCTGGCATGGTTTTGGAGCACTTGGGCATGACGGATTCTTTTGACCCAGCTTACCACACTAATAACACATGAGGAACTCTTTCTCCAAAGATATTGATGAAAGATCCTGAGGCCTTTTGATTCCATGACCTACTCCATCCACTCTTAATTTCTTACTCATCTCCTTTCTAGAATCTACACCATTGTTCATAGGGACTGAAGGAGAGAGGACTGCTCTGAGAATTCCTGCCATCACAAATTCGACATGAAAAGATTGTCTCGCCACATCGACAAAAGAAGTTAGGTTGGACTCTGACACCTTCGACTATAGATTAGGGTAGAGACCTGCCTCAATGCGTCGAGCCTTCATGGGGTCATCTGTGGCTTACCCTGAATCATAAGGGACTAGATCCATAACACGCTGAAAATATTCCAACATGGATCTATCGCCCTACTGCAGACAACACATCTCCATCCCCTTTCTCACCCTTTCTTCTTCAGAGAAATACTGAAAAATGAACAGAGCCTTGAAGCCAACGAGCCCGTACCTGAGTGGTAAGGGCTCCTGCTTGGCATCCAAGAGACTCAGATTCAAAACCGGGTGGAGGTGAATTTCCGGGGGTACTGTTGCAATACTGTAGTAGTTACTGCAGCAGTTACTGTTCGGTACTGTAGCAGCCAGAACTATTCACCTAATTTGGGCCTTCGGGCCACCGGTTTGTGCCTACGGGTCTCCAGGGCCTTCGGGTCATCAAAGGCCTTCGGGCCATAGGGCATTCGGGTCACGTAGACCATGGAGTAGCCCAGTTCACAAAGAACAGGCCCCAGAAGAGGATCAAAGAAATAGGAGTAGCAGCCACTAGATGCAGAGCTAACCGGATTGGAAGAATGAGAGGGTATGGCAGCCGCCATCGGGACCAGGCACTATGCAGGTGTGTACGGAGCAATGCTAGCCGATTAGAAATGCAATGTGGGGAGCTAGGTGATCAATGATGCAGAAATCTGGGGAGGGGCAGTTCAAGTGGGCTGGGCCTACGGGTCATGTATTGGGCATGGTATACCTCTAGGCCTTTGGGTCATGTATTACAAGTTTTTCGGGCCTTGTTCCTTGGGACTATGGGTCATGTACAGGTTCCCCTTAAACCCTTAAAAGGGGGATTATCCATAATAATAAAAAAGGCCTTCGGGCCATTCAGGCTAACAGATCCTTGAAGAACTCCCATGTAAGCTCTTGACGGGGCTTGTTCCGAGACACTGACTTCTACCATATCCACGGTGAACCTTCAAGCATGAAGGTTGCAAAGTTGACCTTTAATGACTCAGGAAACTCAACGAGGTTAAAGTCCCTTTCAATATTCCACATCCACTCCTCCACTACGGAAGGGTCTTCTTGACCATAAAAGAGAGGTGGATCTAACTTCTGAAACTCAAGCAAAAAATCCTTAGGTTGATCAATCGTACTACGATCACCCATCAAATCTTCAGGGGGATAACTGCTGAACAAGAAAAGTAAAGAACCCAATCAATACCAACTCAATGAGTGAATAAAAACCTCAAAATCAAACACTACATAGGTGACATGCTCGAAACACAAGAAAACAAGTTATCATAACATCAAAACTTTTCTCTTGGAAAACATCTTTAATTTAAAACAAGCTTGGTGAGTTAAACTATTCCCATTGGTATTCTTTAGAGTATCAATCACATGCATGTATCTGTGACACCTCGAGCATCCATCTGTCATACCAGACATCCGTTCATAATTCAACACACCACTATTCATGTAAGCACCCCTAGGAACACCAAGTACAAAACAAAACAACTTCATTTCAAAAAAAAATCATTCCTCCTATTTCCTTAAAAACAATCCTCAAATTAAATATGTCATTTCAAACAACCATTTTTCAAAACCAATTTTTCAGATACAAACAACATTCAGAAGTTATAAGAGGCCCAAAACAACTCAAACAAGGAACTAGTGTTAGTGTGTGACTTGACCATATAGTTGGCAGCCATATGCCAAACATGTCACCGACAGATAGAGCCTTTTTGGACCATTCCCCTAGCTCTGCATGGATTTCCAGGCCATGTGGGTTAGGAGGAATATTATCCCAACTCCCTTTTTTGTATCAAAATAACAAAACGTTCTGTAAAAACCAAAAGAAACTAATTAAACTGGACTTCCTATGGAAACCTGAGGATCAGCACTAGCAAGAGTTCGCGATGCTCTTCCTGCACCTACCCCACAAGTCTCGACAATACTACTCCATCTACCTTGATATACCAAATAAAAAAGGGCACTCTGAAAAGCGAGGTCTGCTAAGATTTGACCATCTCTGATACCATTTTTTCAAGAACCAACTTGGGTCGACCCTAAACCGATCACCTGAGTTGATCCCCGACATGGCCCGAGAGTCGTTCTTAATCCTTCCAGGCTGGTGACAACTACCAGGGAATCAACAGAGGTTGTGGGAACGATTTCTCCCAATCCAAATAAATAAAGCAGCAGAAATAATAAAGATCAGCGCAGAATAAATAAACCAAACAAAATGACTAAACAGGAAAAAAAGAAAATAAAGCTAACTGAACACGATATCTGAACTAACTCCATGTGACCTCGCGGGTCACTCTTCGACTCAACGATCAAGAATCACCCAAGTCAATCGCACTCAAACTGTATCCTGTAAAAACACTAAAAATAGAAAAGAACTATAGGCATGAGTATTAAAACTCAGTAGGATAACCCAATATCTATTCTCAATGAACTACCTTTAAAATTTAGAAACATAAATTCTAAGTTTGAACTACAACATATTAAAGTATGCATTTCAATAATTTTTTTACTTGAAAAAAAAGTAAAAACCAATTCCCTTAGTATTTTTAAAAACCATAACCAAAGAGTTTGGAACACATTTTCTTTTGAAAACATTATCATAGGAGTTAGAAAACCCAAAATGTCACTTTTCATGAAAAACACCACACAAGGGTACCAAGGAAGATATATCAAGGGCAATGTAAATAGGTATGAAAATATCTCATCAATATTTCATTAGCTAAATGTCACTAGACATAGACGAACCCCTGAGATTGTGAATAATCTAGACCACAGTAATACCTGCGACCCCATCTACAGTATCATACCATATACGATGAAATCTAACGCTCCAAAACACTCGGTCATCCTTTCTCAGGCAGGCCCATGGAAAATCCCGTTGCAATAAACCCAAACATATCTACCTACTATGGGCCACTAGTCAGTACCATAACCTACCAGTGCAGTACTCGTCTCAGACAATTCTCTCGATATTTCAGGTTCGTATGTTGCGAGTAGAAAAGGAGGTGAGCCAACAGATGCTGCCAAGCATCAAATCACAACCAATATTTATAATAATATTTCACCGTAGGTCTCACCCTGAGTCTCCCCAAGGACGAATCTCATGCCTTTAAGTATGTAGATTACAATTGTTCCCAACCGAGGAACCTACATAATGGAACCCAAGGATCCCATACTGATGACATCCCAACCATCCCATGTGAACGAGGCACGAGGAACATCCGCAGGGGTTTTATGACAAACATTTTACATCATTTTTTTAAAAAGTGGCCAAACGGGCCCTCAAACATGATTTATAAAATCCACTTTTATCAAAGGTACAATTTTCACATTACCAAAATAGATGTAAAAACATCATTTAACACATCCAAATATTGATAAAACTCTTTTTAATATAGTTAGACTACACACTCATGACCAAACCATTTTTAATGAAATGCCAAAACATGCTAAAACACAAACCAAACTTTTGTAAAATCCAAACCACTTGGGAAACCACAGAAAGAACCAAAAACATTATTCCGCACACTAATGATACATTTGTAAACCCCAACAATTTATTTTACCTCACACTTTACTCCGAAAATCCAAAAGGGTATTTTTTATATATATAAAAAGAAACAAGGAATGAATTGTTTACCAAAACAATTTCTATTTAATACAAAACAAAATATTGACACCCATTACATGCCTTAATTTTTTTTAATTTGTTAAACAATGTATTTAACATTACAGAACATCTGTATAAAACACTTAATGTTCACAACTCGGCAAACCATACCGCACTTAAAAATAAATTTTTAAAATATTACGCACCCTAGAAACACTCACTTTTATAATTCGCACTACCAAAATAATTTAATCAATGTTGACCGATTTATAGAAAAATCACCAATCCAGGGGCACGACAATGTTCTACACAAAAACACACTCAACTTGACACAAAAATACTACTTTAAAATTAAATACATAATAAGACCATTTAAAACAAGACTTCTAACATCAAGAACATACCAACCAACTAAAAATAAGGTTGCATAAAAATATTTAACTTATATATACAAAGTGTGAAAAACATAGAATTAGAGTTCCTTAAATTAAAGATGGTAAGTGCAAGGGGATTACTGCCTCGAATTCATAGCGCGACAAAAACAACACACGTTTGGAACCACACGGTAAGGTCCAACGTACTGAAAAATAAATATCAAAGACTTAAACACATAAAAAAATAAAAACCCAACAAGATTATGTGAAACCAAGTGGTGGGGAGAAACCCTCACCTTGAAACTGAAGCGTGATGACAACGAAAAACTTGAGACCGCTTCGTGAGGGTTTTAAAAATCATAAAACTACCAAAATAACCACTAACAATAAAACCCCCAAACTAACAAAAAAACAAAAAGAGAGAATATTATTATACCTAAGGGGAGGGTTGAAACAGACCGGAAGGAGGTGGCGCACTATCAGGAGGTCGAAGGTATTGTACGCACTGAAGGAGGGTCGGTCGGAGGTTCGTAACCGGAGTCGGGTGCGGCTGGATGGAGCGTGCAGGGTAGGAAGTGAGTGGGGGAGACGGAGCTATTGCAAGGAGGCCGAGGGCTGGTCGGATGGAGTAGGGAGGATCGAGGGCTATGGAGGGATTGCTGGGCGAGGTCCATCGAAGTAGGGGGTCACTCCTCCTGGTGGAGTAGGGTTGAGGGGGTCTCGGCCGGAGGTCGCGTCCGAGTGCCCGTCGGTTGTCCTGAGTAGAGGGGTGGGGAGGCCAGTTGTTGAGCAGTAGGGAGATACTAGAGGAGAAGTCGGCCAAGGGGTGGCAGTCGAGATAGGTCCGCACTGGTGGACATGGGGAGAAGGAGGTGGAGGTCGAGTGGTGAGGCATTTCAGGGGAGGAGGGAACTGAGGAATCAGAGGGGCACTGCTTGCACCGAACGGAGGGAGGCGCCAGGGGCCTTTCTTGCGCTGAAGGAGGAGTGTGGCCGAGTGAAACGTGTTAGGATATGGGGAGCAGCACTAGGCTGAAGTGTCGTGAGGTGAAGGGGGTCCACGACGGGGTTTCCGAACAGGATTCGGGGGGTCGGTGCTAGCTGGGTGAGGCCGGTGGAGGTCTGCGACGGGGCGGCCGAATGGGTGCTGCGGGGATGGTCTGCTCGAGCTCAGCCAAGGGGTAGGGGGCGCGCTTCCTACGGGGAGAGAATGGAGGCCAAAAGGGATAGGTAAGGGCTTCCGAAAACCCTAAAAAAGGGTCAAAAAATAATACTAAAATAAAAACAAATAAAACATTATATATATATATATATTTGTGTGTGTGTGTATCTACATATTTTTAAACTTCTAATAACTAAATAGTAATAAATCTAATAATAATAATAATAAAATAAATAAATATTATTATTATATGGAAAAAAATAATAGTGATAAAAATAGTAATAATAATAATTATAATGCATAAAAATTCTAATAATAAAATCATGATGATAAAAAAATTAAGTTAGTAAGAGTATTTATTTCATTTTAATAATCAAAAAAATATTAGAAATAAAATTTTCAAACGATGCAATTAAGCTTTTTTTTAATTAAAATAATAATTTATTTTTATTTTCTGAGAATGGGAGGTCACACTGTTACCCAGGCGGAGCCGCGCGGGGTTTCCGAAACGTGCTCCACTCGTGCGCCCAACAACGTCGAACCTGAAATGCGCATTTCTCTTAACACAAACTCAAAAACTTCATCTGAGACTCACCCCAGACCATAGCAAAAATATATAAAGGTATGAAAATAATTAAAATAAAATAATCTCATAGGTCGGGTGTGACACCTTTAGATGAGGTTAATACTTCAAAGAAGTATAAAGGTGAATCTAGTAAACCTAAACCAAAACCTATCCATCTCGAACTCATGAGCCGAATCATCACTCCTAAAAAGAAATTTTATTATGAATTGTTATTATCAAGTAAGTATCTCTTATTAAATGTATTTCAAGAACAAAGGTAGTTGGAGTGGTTCTCCAACAAAACAATATCATTTTATCCTAATATTTTGAATGAGTTTTATCTACATATAGAATTTATTCTCGAAGGCTCAGAAGTGTTTTGGATTAAGTCTAGGATAAATGTTGAAAGAGTTTACTTTTCTTCAAAATAGTGGTATAAATGCTTGATAGTACCCCATAAAGGTATTTTTAATGATTATCAAGGTTTTCCTCCTCTTACAAGTGATATTTTCAGTTTTGAGGAAGCATTGACGAAGATTACTAGAAATGGAGTTCTTAGAAGACCAATATCAACAAATCTTGATGGTGAATGTAGGATATTTTTCAAATTTATATAGAACAAGTTATGTCCAAGAAAATGGGATTTTGTATCTCTCAAATACCAAGATTTATATTTGTTGTATCTGATAAAAAAGGGACAAAATATTAACTTGGGTAGATATTTAATGGTGAATATGAATGAATTTATGAAACCCAAATCCAAGTCAAATTCCTTATTTTATCAAAATTTTATTTCTATACTGTTGAAATTCAAAGGTCTTGTGAGTGAGTCTGAATAATCAATAACTAATTATAATGGTTTTTTCATCACAAATTTCATTTGTAAGAGAATGAAGATCGATTGGAATCCTTGGAAGAAACAATGGGTTGAAGACAATGAGGAGATCTATGAGGAATTCAATCCTATTAAGAACACCTCAAGGCTAAGAGATATGGTTGATCCTGTTCTAGTTCCAGATTAAGTAGGGGAGTATTTTGATGATGAAGAAGAAGAATCTAAAGAAAATCAAGGAGAATAATCTCATATTAATGATATAGGTGACCTGTATATTGAAGGAAGTCTAGAAAGGATAACCTATGGACCTACTATCCCTCCTAATCCTCTTTCTACAATAGAACCTCTATGGTCAAAATATGATGATGAAGAGACTGCAGAATCATAAAATGTTGAATATGTTAGTAAAAGTGGTAGTGAAGAAGAAGAAGAGTCTAATTGTGAAAATAAATAAAGTAAAAATGATGAAGAAGATGATGATGATGGTGATGAAGAGTAAGAATATGAAGAAGAATGAGAAAAATATGATGAATAAAATGAAAATGATGCAAATGATAAGGAAGAAGAAGAAGGTTGTGAATCTGATAGTGGATCAGACCATACTGATGATGATCAAGGTTCTATTTCAGAATCTACTGATCTTACTCTAGATCCTTTTGATCCTGAAAATCCTACTGATACTCCTTTAGGGGAACAGGAATTAGTTTTGGAGTCCCATGAAGCTCCTGAGTTGGTTGTGGTTAAGGAAAGAGCTCCATATTTTCATATGCATGATGAAGTTCATATTGGAGAATAATTTCAAGTTTTTATTGTGCAAGAACTTGTTTATGTCAAAAATAAACCACCTATTAATAGGGAAGTGCCTGTTTAAGAGTAATTATCTATTGAGGGGGATTAATAGAAAAAAATTGTTAGAGTTTACACTCTCATTCCTAATGATGTGACAGTCGATGAATGGTAAAAATACCCTAGTTATGTCACTATTCGTTTAGACTACTCTATTTTGGATTATGAGGAATCTGATCCTAAGGAATCATTGGTTGAAGTAGTAGGTTGTGCTCAAGGAGTTCCGGTTGGAACAACACTAGGAATAACACCTAATCCAGTAGTAGTTAATGCTCCTATTTCTTCTTCTCTTGTTTCACCATTACCTATAGACTATATGAATCATACTGATTTCAAAATGGTTAAGGAAGAGTTATGCTCAGTAGTTAGATATTTCCTTCCACATCAATCATCTCCTGTTGCAAGTCTCATTGAAACTAATGCAATTATTCTTTTAAAATGGGTGTTTCCTAAATTCAACCTTAGTTAGTTTCAGAACTTCAAGAAGTGAGATTGGAAAATAAAAGGTTAAGTTTTGAGTTGTTTGTACTCATTACAGTTGTGAAAGGGATGTAAAATGAGTATTTATCATCCCTAGAAAAAGTTTCAAACACTCTTGAGGATATATCTTCTAAGAAAGATACTGCTACTCCTCCTCCATCTCTTGATCTGGAAATTTTAAAATCCTTAGTCAAAGATGCAGTCAATGGAGCCTCAACCTCAGCTGCTCCTACTATTCATAGTCCTGATGTTGATTTGATCATAATTGTAGTAAGAGAGGAACTGCAGACTATAATGGGTGTCACAGATCATGAGAACCTAAGAAAAATTCAATAGGACTATAACCATATATATGACATGGTAAGATTTTACATGAAAGGGGATACTAATTTTCAGGAAGAAATCACAAAGAAAGTAGATTACTATTTTAAAAGGATTTACACCAATCACTAGTTAGAAAGTCATTTTAAGTATTTGGTTGGAAATTTGAGGCTTCCTCTTGCTACTCAAGCATTCAAGGAAGAGGTCAAAAAACTCAAAGAGTTAACACCTACTCTTAAAATGTTTATGGATAATAAGGATGATTTCACAAAGGCTATGGTGAAAGGTGGGAAAATAATAATGGACTTTGTAAACTTTTTAATCCTTAACACCATCATCAAATAACTACTATTATAGCACCAGAGTAATTTTCTATTCAACCAATGACTGAGAATTTTCATTCAGGCTCAATCTACAGGTCAGTTGATCCCTAGTTCAGAGCTGTTATGAACAAAAACCCTTTTACTCCTCTGCCTAAAACCCTTCAACCATTTCCCATGTCTGTTACACAGAATCTTAGTTATCTAAGACCTATGATCTATAGGGAACTTACCACTCCTTCCTCTTCTACTCAGAGTATTTCACCTCCAATACCCTCTGGAGTTCCAATTCATCAGTTATATACCTTACTCCTTTTATACCTATTGTTCCTCCATCTACTTATTCTGATAAGGGCAAGTCACCCATGGATCCTACCTTGGAGAAAAATTAATTGGATTTATCTTTGATAGGGATGTAATTTTTTTCTCTTTTACTCCTTTGTAATTTCTCTTGATCGGGAAATATGTTATATCTTTTCATCTATGTTATTTTCTTTATCTCTTATTATTTGTTCTCTTTTTTATAACCCCAAAAGGGGGAGAAATACGATATGGAATTTAACTTAATTAGAGAATCATTATGGATTTTAGAGAATGAGATAGATTTAATTGGATTTAATTTTATTTTCTTTAAGAACATCTCTCTTATGATTTAATTCCACGTAATTTGTATGTTATGTTAAGCAGAATTGTTCCTTTGATCATTATGAATGGTTTGTTAATTCCATGATTTCCGATCATCAAAAAGGGGGATATTGTTGGACTCCTCTAGTTTTAATGATCAAAAATCATACCTAATCATATTTTATAAAGTTTAATTATGTTTATTTATGTTTAATTATATTTACATATAAGCTTAATCTATTCTATTATTGTTTTACTACATAAGATACGTTAAAAAAATTTGGCAGAGTATAATTCATTGTTGAGGATAAGTCGTCGTTGAGGCTGAGTCGCTGTCAGGGTAGACTCACTATTAGACCTATTGATGATATGTCTTACTATCAACCCTCTCACCATCAGCACAGATACTGAAATATGGTAAATGAAAATTCACTAATATGATTCATCGATTCCTGACCTACTGATATGTAAGTCGCCATCGCATTGAGCTACCAACATCTTTTCATAATTTTTTTTCTTAGGATGAGTCACCATTCAAGCTGAGTTACCAATGGCATGATTCACCATCATCTCTATCTACTGACAAAATGACTCCCCAATGTTTATAATTTTTTCTAAGTATGAGCTACCAATAGTTTACCTACCGTTAAGTGGACCTACCATCAGAATAACCTACCGATAGCTGAATCACAATCAATTCAACCTACCGACAAAGCGACCTAACAATCGTGACTCATTGTTCCTGAGATATTGATCCTGAGACACCATCATTCCTTTTTTTTTAATTTAAATTTAAATTTATTTCTAATGGTCATATTTGTGAAACTTAGTACCATAATTTATTTTAATGACTTTGTCTGCATTTTGTGGACAATATTAACATTGATGTTAGAGTATGTGGTAAGAGGTACCAGTACACAATCGAGATCATTCTTCTTGTCAGTTATGAAGTATATAAATCTATGACCAGATCAAAAGATAAGTATGACCAGAGAAACATACCGATATTCTTGTGTTCTTGAGAAAAACAAAGGAATAACTGTCTATTGTGCATACATGAAGACATTACTAAGAAGAAAAATTGAATAACATCTGTAGCATCAAATGAAAAGAGGAGAACATTCATCGAACACGTCATCACCTCAATGAAATTAGATGATAAAATCTCTCATGATACTCTGTTTTTCTGGTTGTTTCCATAAATCGACTCAAACTACATTTCAGCACAACTTTGAGGAGTTATGAGATGCATTAATAAACACACAGATCCTTCTAACTTTTATCTCATTATTTATGATTTTATTGCGTATTGTTTTATATTTCAAGAAGTATGAATATCTATATTATTAACACACATTGACTCCTATTCCAAACTATAATATACATTGATATCTTCACAAACCTATCTTTTTAAACCTTACACTCTCGTGGATAACAGTGGAAGAGGTCCTAGGGTGTCCTATTTGTTGTTAGTACTCCCACAAAAACTGTGGAAGAGGTCTTATTGACCTGGATAGCTATGTATGCTATTTTTTACCCTAATATAGTGTTTGGATCAAGTTTACTTATATAAATTTATTAGTGGTAGGAGATCACCAAGTGGAGAGGACTAATTCTCATATTGAGATTGAACCTCTTGTTTTAATTCTGTTGTGCCTTTCAAAGATCTGTTTTCACTATTTTATTCATTCATTGAAAACATTTCTTTACTTTTATAGTTAATTTTGTATAGTGTTTATATTAGAATTTTTTTAGTAGATTGATTTAAAAAGTTAAAGTGATAATCAATATTTCTTTAACTGATAACTAATCACCCTTTGAGAATGTTGTCAAAAGATCAAGACTTTTATAAATCTACTACTTTGATTAACTGGGTTGTTTTTTTTTTCAAATTGGGTAACTTTTAAATAAGTGTTTTAGACAGAAACTTTTATAGGAACTCAATTCACCCCCTCTTGAGAATCCTACTCTGAACAACACAGATGTTTCAAGAGTGGTTTGATGAGATAATGCATAACTTGATTGGGGATGAGGTACCTGGTAATGAGCCTCTTATTTCATTAGTTTTGGGTGATAACATAGCACCAACTATTAGGAGGTTTCGAGACCTTACACATTTATTGATTCAATATCCTATTATTGGGAAACTTCCATATTTTGATTTTTATCCTCATTAAAGAAAATAAGTTTTAATATGAATTTTATTTAATTTTCATTTAATTTATTTTATTTATTAATTTTGTAATTAATTATTCCTATTTTCATATTTTTTCACATCTAGCCAATGTTTAGGCTAGTTTTATTCAGTGGATCTATTTTTCTTCTTTGTAGGAATCATGGGATAAAGTTCCTACCGATGTTTCATTGCATGTTTAAACAATGGATAGTATATATAACTAAATAATGTGTTTTATTTTAAATTTATATAATTTCTAATTTATTATATTATTGAATTTTTATAGGGTTTATGTTCTTATGTTGATGATAGCATGAGACCTTCTATTTTGGAGGCATGGGAGGCTTGTATACATGATCATTTTTGTTATTTTTTACATAACCATATAAGGATATCAATGGAGAGAAAAATTGTGGTTATCTATGATGAGTCTTTTATACATAATTGGCCAAATTACATCCACACCCAATCATGGAAGGGAGTGTGTACTTACAAGATATGAGATAATTTCAGGAGGAGAACATATTTGATAAACAAGATCAGGGGAGACAGGATGTCACACATAGATCTAGGAGTCATACTTTCAATATACACCATCAATAGTAAGAAATTAATATTATTTAATAATTTTTATATTTTTTTAATAATAAAATTTATATGATAAATTCATGAAGTATGTGGTTGATCCAATCATTAGAGAGTTTGATGTGTAAAAGAGGATATACATTAATAGTATTATTGGGTATATTTTTTGTGAGAGACAGCATCATATTATGGTTGGTATTTTTAATGTTTTTTAAATTAACATAATATTAAATTATTATCTTTTAAATTTTTATTTATATAGTTTTAGGAGACATATGAGATGGAGATTTCTTAGATGTGTGAAAGTCAGGATGAGACAAATGGTGGGGATGGGGCCTCATGTGAGTTATGTTTTTATGAGGTGGCTTAGATACGGGTGATGATGAGTGGTATTTAGAAAGTTTTGGTGATCATTATTGGTTCATAATCGAATCTCACTTAAAAATGAATTTTCAAGAAATTTTCCTTTGTAATATATAGAAAATCAACTTGAAAATTTAAAACATTCCTTTTTAAAACACTAACTCCCTGAAGAAAACCTTTTACACTCTTGAATGCATACATAACATACATAACTTTTAAAAAAATAATTTATATAACCCAATAGAAGCATTTATTGCTAAGAAAGATTCAAATGCATGGAAACACCTACCTCAAGAGGGTTTAGAATACTAGAGGCTTCAAATACAGGATGAATAAGACCTGAGAGATAACCTACACTGTAACACCCTGATATTTTATGACAATTATTTTTTGTATGTCTTATGTTATATGCAACATCAAATTAATCTTTCACTACACACAAAACTAGCTTGTCTTGCGTTATATGCAAAAGCAACCTTCCTCGATAGCGTGTGTTGTACGCAATATCGAGTTTCACTAAACAACAATATGTTATTAAAATATTATATAAACTATCCTTTATGAATATTATTAAGTAAATTTTTAATTTTATAACATTATTATTCATCTTACACATTTTCTAGAACATGGTATGAGAACAAAATAAATATTTCGGGTAAAATAAGTATTTTTCAAAAAATGCAGTTTTGCCGCCTTTTGATGGTGCACCCACTTTAAATATAGTTTTTGACATTTTTATAAGTTCAATTTGACAAAATAAAATTCTTATTTCGAATCAAGATATAAAAAATTTACTTTGGATAAATTTTTCATATTATTCTAATAACTTTCATATTTTAATGAATAGTAAAAACACGCTATATTTTAATTAAAAACAACTTTTTTCATCACAATAATTTATATGGTTAAATTATAATATTGAGTGGTTTTAAAGTATAAATAGAATATATTTTTACCATTTAATATAATTTATGTCATTACCATTAATTTTACATTGAATTCATAGGTAAAAACATTTCAATCTTTGGCAATATTTTAACTTTTAAAACCAGTTTTCTTAACAATGGGATTTATTTTAAATTAATTACGGAAACTTCTCTGTTTTTTATTTTTAAAAATGGATTCCATATTTGAATTAAGTGGGTCCAAATTATGTTAATGGTTTACTTTTATTTTTTTGATATTATCAATAGTAACTATGGTAATTTTTATTTACTATAGTTAAACGTAAATCTGGTAATTAAGGATAAAAATAAGATTATAAAATTACCCTAACACTTTCCAAAATCCTATTAGATGAATAAAAGTTGACCCATGTCACCTAAGTGTCGGACTAGATTCATTTCATGAACTTTTTACCATGAAATAATATAATTATTATTAAAACCAAAGAAAGTGACAACATGTCACTCTCTTAAATCTTATAAGTGTAATAATTTTAATTTAGTGATAAACATCATAAAACTTCAGATATAAATAGTCCCTAGAAATATAATAAAATTATATACATTATATGAATTTATTTATAATTTTTAAGGATTAAATAATTATCATTAATTATGACACAATAGTGATGTTGAAATTATTTTATTGATTGAAATATCAAATAAATGGTTTTAAAAGTATTAAAATAAATATTATATGAACTATTTAATGTGCTCCACTAATTTTATAGATAAAAATTACATGTTATTAATATATTAAATCTTTTATTTTGAACATATCTTCTGTATATATATTATTTAAATTCAAATAAATGAATAGTGTCAAAATTGACACTATTGTTATTTTATAAACATTACATATTATAAAATTGTTTAAAAATCACAAAAAATATTTAAAAATTATAAATTAAAATTTATATGTCCTAAAATGTAATAAATTATACAATTATGGAAAATTCACAGCATATAAGTAACTATTTATAATGATTTAAAATTTAGAATATTATTACCACAAATAAAATTAAATAGATTATATAAGGATAAATCAAGTTGATAATGTTTAAAATAAATTCCCAACTTATCTAAATTTTATTGGTTGATGATATTACAACCCTATCTCATCTAATCTTCTGATTTGAGTCATTTTTTAAGGTTTTTAAGTGGGTTTGGAATTTATTATAAATTAATATTTCTTATAATTCCAAAGGTGCCCCTCTCCTCCCTTATAAAAGGGAACCTCCTCCCTCTCCTTCTCACACCATTTTGAGCCTTCAAGATCGACCCACCCATAAAAATTTCTCTTCTAAACTTCCTTATCAACATACTAGAGGTCCTAGTATTCTTCAAAGACCAATTTTAGTGCCCTAAGAGGAGGTTTCAAAGAGGCGTGTCGAAGAAGAGGTAATATCCATTACCGATTCTTTCAAATTTATTTATTATTCTACTTCCTATTCTTTAGTTGTTTCATTATGAAGTAATAACATCAGTATCACTCATATACTAATATGTTATTATAAATATTAAACAACCCTATTTCACCTTCTATCCATCCTACGGAAAATGAAATCATCGTGTGTGCGTACGTACGGAATACCGTCTCCACGCCGTGGTGTAATCTGTTTTCCACCACCACCTTACATGAATGGGTATAATGGTGTAAATAATAACTATATATAATTATTTTAAATTTATATTAATTCTGAAATAGTATACATACACTTAAATACAATTCCATGATCATGGGAATGATATCATCGCTCGTGCGTACGTACGGCCTACCGTCTCCACGATATGATGTGACTCGTTCTACATGATCTTCGTTGAATAATGATTATATAAATGGATTTATTGAATAAATATGATATATGTTACACTAATAACCTTCTAGAAATGAGGTATCTATAACCTAAAAATAATAATAATAATTTATTCGACAAGACATGCATAAGAACATAACGCAATGAACACCAGAATAACAAGTAGGAATCAAATATTACTAATAAGAAGACAATAATATGACCATATATGATATCATAACAATGAATGTGATTCTTTAATAATTCAATGACATTATTTAAATCATTATACAGGAGTTTCGGACACGTACAAAGCATATCGGACCTAAGGTAAGGGAAAATCTCGCAATCTCAATTTTTATCCGAGATTGTTTATACTTTGGTATTTACTTGGGAATATTTATCATCTACATCCATGTTTCCTAAATATGTAATATTATTTATATCCTCCTAAAATTGTTGAAATCCAATTTTACCTATTGGTGGATTTTTAGTAAAATATATGAAAGGAATATTTTGTCATTTTAAGTACAAGATAATTTTTGACTTTTTCGGCCAAAGTACGAGAAGAATGTTTTTTTTAACTTATACGGCATGAATGGATTTTTATGATTTCATAGAAAATTATTTCCATGAATATTCCTTTACAAGTTTTCAAGTTTATTTTTAATCAACTTCTTTTTTTAAAATTGTATGACATGTTAAGAAAGGAAAAATGTTTTTTGAAGTAGAAAGGATATTTTCCTCAAGAATGGAGTTCAAGTGTTTTATAAAAATTATTTTCCATATGAGAAAAATATAGGGTTATGTTTCTATCACTATATTTACATTGATTTGATTATGTTATTATGGAATTATTTTTATGATGTCCTTTTATGGATTATGTTATGATGGCATGATGTTTAAGAATCCCATTTTTATTACATGGGTTATGCTATGATGTATGATTTATGATCTTGTGGCACACATAAGAATGGTATCATTATGAGATGGGTGGGACCTATATCTACCTCTAATTTATTGGGTAAATATTTATATCTCATGAGGTAGACATGGCTGGAATTGAAGGTTAATCCGGTTCAGTGAAACAGGACTGAAACGAGGAGTGAACTCGATTCAGAAATGGACTTTGTCCACTAAGATAGTCTTGGAAATGAGTCTTGACTACTAAAAAATGATTCTCTATGATTATGTGTGTATGCCACAAAGTTTCATGTTATTATTGTTGGGATTACATTTCACTACCATGATTTATCCCATGTTATGATATTATGATCTCTTTTTCATGTTACGATTTTCAAAATCTTATGTTATTATGAATATGATATGATTAATATTTATTTTGTTTACCCTTACTGAGCATTTGAGTTCACCCTGTTGTATGTTTTCTTTTCCCCAGGTCATGAAGAAGGATATTAAGTAAGATATGAAAAAAGGGACTCTAAATATGATGAAATAAATGGGAGACAATGTAGCTTCTTTATGAACTAGTTGTTTATGTTTCCCAGTTTCTAAAGACACTATACCTATACGGTCCTTTCATGGTTTTGTTATATGTTGTAATAAGTGTGCTTATATTTTGAAGTAATAACAATGTATGTAAAGTATGGGTCATTATAGTTGGTATTAGAGGAAAGGTATAGTCAACCTTTAGAAACTAGGATGTGAAAGCCTTAGTAAGAACCCTAAGGATATGTCTAAACATAGGACAAAATCTTAGTGTTTTAGAAATGTCCATGAATAACCTATGATAAGACCTAACACGTGAAATTTTATTCTTGATTATGTGGTTTTACTATTAATATTAGTGTTTCTCATACTATGCTTATTGGTTTTAGTCAATGGCTGGAACATGAAGGAACTGTGTTAATGTTGAATGCAACGGGCAATGTAATGATTATCCCCCTGAGCAACCAAACATTGTGGGAGCTGGAATGAAAAATCTTGTATCCATGCTCACACAACTTTCTCAAGCTATGAATCATGCAGGACTTCCAAACGAGCAAAGGAAGAAGAAACATTCTGTTGAATCCTTCATGAGGCAGTGTCCACCCTCATTCAGCGGGTCTACTGATCCATTAGTTGCTGAACAATAGATCAGTACTACTGAAAAGATATTTTTATTTCTTCAATGTTCTGAACATGATAAAGTCATCTTATTAGTATATCGTTTGGAAGGTGAAGCTGATCAATGGTGGAATCTTATCAAGAATATGAGGCAAAGGGATGAAATTGAGTCCATGGAATGGGAAGAGTTCAAGAACTTATTTTTCAATAAGTGCTTACCTCTTATTCTTAAAACAAAGATGGAGAATGAGTTTCTTGAACTAAAGAAAAAGGATGATGAATCTGTTGGTACCTACGAAGCAAATTTTACAAGACTTTAAAGGTACGCTTTTGGGATTATTATCCAACCTAAGAGTAAGATCGATCGATTCTTTAGTGGCTTAAAACCAAGTATTCGAAGGGAGTTAGACATAAGGGACTTCAATAGCTATGAGGAAATTGTTCGATGTGCTCTCAAGGTTGAGATGGAGATTAGAGTAACCCATCAGCCCTATGGGTTTGATAAAAAGAGGAAAATGGAATTCAAAGGAAAATCTAAAGACCACACTGAAAAGAATATGAGTTTTACTTTATGCTCAAATTGTGGAAAGAAACATGGAGGGAATTGTCTTAAAGGTACAAGCAAATTTTTTTAAGTGTGGAAAAGAAGGTCATCGGGAAATTGAATGTCGAAATAATGGGAAGAAGATGTCTAATGATGCGAACAAAGAAAGGGATACACAGAATGCACCTCCAACACTTAAATGTTTCAAGTGAAAGGAGATGGGGCATTATTCCAATCAATGCCCAAATCCAAGTGTTGTTGATGATGATCGACGTCAACAAACTCTTAAGGCCAAAGACAAAGAAAAGTCACATGAAATTTCTATCAGTGATGTGGAGTACGATAATGAAGTGGTGAAAGGTACACTTACCATCCACTCTAAAGTAGAAAATGTTTTATTTGATTCTGGATCCACCCACTCTTTTATTTCTAAAGAATTTTCTAAGGCTATCACAGTATTACCTCAACAATTAGATGTTGAGTTAGCTGTGACAACTCCTAATGGCACAATGGTCACATCAAAAGTTTATAATTCTTCTCCAATTGACGTTTGTGGGAAATTAATTCCTACAAATCTTGGGATCCTTCCTATAGTGGAATTTTATGTGATTCTTGGCATGGATTGGCTTTCTTTATATGGATCTCATATCAATTTACAAATAAGGGAAGTCACATTTCATATTCCAGATCAATCTATGATCATCTATCGATGCAAGGATGGACATAACCATCCAGTGGAAATTTCTTTCATCTTATGGGTCTTGATTCCACTAAATGAAGGTTATTTATTCCAAATGGTTGGAGAGAAACTCATGATTAAGAATATTCCCATTATACGGGAGTTTGATGATGTCTTTCTAGAGGAATTTTCGGGTCTTCCACCAAATCGTGAAGTTGAGTATTCAATAGAACTCATACCGGGTGCTATGCCCATTTCAAAGACACCTTATAGAATGGCCCCAATTGAGTTGCAGGAATTGAAGAAGCAACTCCAAGAGAATCTTGATAAGGGATTTATACGCCCTATTGCATCATCTTGGGGAGCACCTGTTCTGTTTGTTAAGAAGAAATATGGATCAATGAGACTCTACATTGATTATCGAGAACTTAACAAGATCACTATCAAGAACAAATATCCTCTCCCACGCATTGATGACTTATTTGACCAACTATGCGGAGCTCAATACTTTTCCAAGATTGATCTTCGTTCAGGGTATCATCAATTAAGGTTCAAAAGGGGGGATATACCAAAGACGGAATTTTGTACAAGGTATGGACACTATGAATTTATAGTGATGCCATTTGGTCTTACTAATGCCCCTGCTATCTTCATGGATCTAATGAATAGAGTCTTTAGAGACTATCTTGATCAGTTTGTGGTAGTCTTTATAGACGACATTCTTGTCTATTCAAAGAGCAAGGAAGAACATGAAGATCACTTGAGAATTTTATTAAAGACCCTAATAAAGGAGAAGCTTTATGAAAAATTTACCAAGTGTGAATTTTGGATTCAAAAAGTTTCATTTTTGGGTCACATAATCTTAAAAGAGGGGATATCTGTGGATCCAGCAAAAACAGAGGTTATCGAAAGATGGTCGAGACCAACAACAGTAACCAAGATCCAAAGTTTTCTTGGCTTGGCTGGATATTATTGACATTTTGTGAAAGATTTTTCAAGGTTATCTAATCCACTCACCAGGTTGACTCGAAAAGGAGTTAAGTTTGTTTGGACGGAGGAGTGTGAAGAAAATTTCAAGGAGTTAAAAAGAAGGTTATCCAGTGCACCTGTGCTCACACTGCCTTGCAGTGGAGAAAGGTTTGTGATCTATAGTGATGCATCCAATAAGGGATTGGGGTGTATTCTTATGCAAAATGATATGTTGATAGCTTATACCTCACGATAGTTGAAAATTCATGAGAAAAATTATATAACTCCTGATTTGGAGTTAGCCATGGTAATCTTTGCATTAAAAATATGGAGGCATTATATTTATGGTGAAAGGTGTGATATTTATACTGATCATAAAAGTTTAAATTATATTTTCACACAAAAGGAGCTAAATATGCACCAAAGAAGATGGTTGGAGTTGATTAAGTACTACGACAGCTCAATTCATTATCACCCTGGGAAAGAAAACAAGGTGGAAAATGCATTAAGTCGACAATACCATACTAGCTTATCCGTGATGAGGATATCAAAAGATCCAATATTTATGGATTTACAAAGTTTGGATCTTGGAATTATAATGGAAGGGGGGAAATATTATCTTGTTCAAATGAATGTTCAGCCATCTATACATCTGAAGATTAAAGAGGCGTAGAAAGAAGATGTAGAGTTACAAAAGAAGGTGAGAAATGTTCCTGAATTCAGCCTTGATTGTGATGGGATAATAAGGTTCAGAAATCGGGTTTGTGTTCCTCCCATCCCAGAATTAAATAAGGAGATACTGGATGAGGCTCATAGTTCTTCATTCTCTATTCACCATGGAAGCATGAAGATGTATAGGGACCTAAAAGAGTACTTCTGTTGGGATGGAATGAAAAGAGATGTTTGCAGAATATGTCTCTCGATTCTTGGTTTGTCAGCAAGTTAAAGCTGAGAGACAGAAGTCTAAGGGGATGTTACAACCATTACCCATACCATAATGGAAATTTGAAAACATCACTATGGACTTTTTCACTGGACTTCCTAAAACAATAATGGAAATTTGAAAACATCACTATGGACTTTTTCACTGGACTTCCTAAAACATCCAAAGGAAATAATGCTATCTGGGTTATAGTTGATCATCTTACGAAGTCGGCACACTTCATTTCTATTAGAGAAGATTTCTCTCCTGATTAGCTTTCCATGATATATGTAAAGGAAGTGGTAAGATTTCATGGAGTACCACTTTCCATTATATCTGATCGGGATCTGAGGTTTACCTCAATGTTTTGGCAAAGTCTTCAGCATACTCTGGATACAGAGTTGAGTTTCAGCACTGCTTATCATCCTCAGACAGATGGTCAGTCTGAGAGAACAATTCAAACTCTAGAACATATATTAAGAGCTTGCTCTATGTATTTCAAAGGTGGTTGGTATCAACACCTACCTTTGGTGGAATTTTCTTTTAATAATAGCTTTCACTCTAGTATTTAGATGGATCTTTATGAATCTCTCTATGGAAAGAAATGCAGGACTCCAACTTGCTGGGATGAATTTGGGGAAATAAATCTATTAGGACCTGATATTGTTGATGAGATGGAAGAAAAGTTCATATCTATTCAACAAAACATAAGAGCATATCAAAGTAGACAAAAAAGTTATGCCGATAACCGAAGAAAATACCTAGAGTTTGAAGTGGGTGATAAAGTGTTCTTACAAATATCTCCTTGGAAGAGAGTAATGAGATTTGGAAAGTAGGGCAAGTTGATACCTAGGTATATCAGTCCTTTTGAAATACTGAATCGTGTTGGTAAGGTAGCTTACTGATTGGAACTTCCACCGAATCTCTCTCAAGTTCATGATGTATTCTATGTATCTCTCCTAAGAAAGTGCATACCTGATCCTTCACATGTACTAAGCTTAGAAGTTGTATCGTTGGAGCAAGATCTTTCTTATGAAGAACAGCTGATAGAGATTCTGGATCATAGTGAAAAAGTTCTACAAAACAAGACCACTCTCTTGGTTAGAGTTTTATGGAGGAACCACCAATTAGAAGAAGCTACATGGGAGCTTGAGGATATGATGAGGGAGAGGTATCCTCATCTGTTTGTTACGAAGTGACGAATTTCGAGGGAGAAACTCATTTTAAGGGGGGTAGAATGTAACACTCTGATATTTTATGAGAAGTATATTTTTTTATGTCTTATGTTATACGCAACATCAAAGTAATCATTCACTACACACAACACTATCTTGGCTTGCCTTATACACAAAAGCAACCTTCCTTGATAGCGTGTGTTGTACGCAATATCGAGTTTCACTAAACAACAATATGTTATTAAAATGTTATATAAACTAGACGTTATGAATAGTATTAACTAAATTTTGAATTTTATAACATTATTATTCATCTTACACATTTTCTATAACATCTTATGAGAACAAAATAAATATTTCGGGTAAAATAAGTATTTTTTTAAAAATGCAGGTTTGCCGCCTTTTGATGGCGCACCCACTTTAAATCTAGTTTTTGACATGTTTATAAGTTCAATTTGAAAAAATAAAATTCTTATTTGGTATAAGGATATAAAAATTTACTTTGGATAAATTTTTCATATTATTCTGATAACTTTCATATTTTATGAATAGTAAAAACACGCTATATTTTAATTAAAAACAACTTTTCTCGTCGCAATAATTTATATAGTTAAATTATAAAATTGAGTGGTTTTAAAGTATAAATATAATATATTTTTACCATTTAATATAATTTATGTCATTACCATTAATTTTACATTGAATTCATAGGTAAAAACATTTCAATCTTTGGCAATGTTTTAACTTTTAAAACCTGTTTTCTTAACGGGATTAATTTTAAATTAATTACTGCAACTTCTATATTTTGAATTTTTAAAAATAGATTCCATATTTTAATTTAGTGGGTCCAAATTATGTTAATAGTTTACTTTTATTTTTTTGATATTATGAATAGTAACTACGGTAATTTTTATTTACTACACTTAAAGGTAAATATGGTAATTAAGGATAAAAATAAGATTATAAAATTACCCTAACACTTGCCAAAATATTATTGGATGAATAAAAGTAGACCCATATCACCTAAGGGTCAGACTAGATTCATTTAATGGACTTTTGACCATGAAATAATATAATTATTATTAAAACCAAAGAAAGTGACAACATGTCACTCTCTTAAATCTTATAGGTGTAATAATTTTAATTTAGTGATAAACATCATAAAACTTCAGATATAAATATTACCTAGAAATCTAATAAAATTATCTACATCATATGAATTTATTTATAATTTTTAGGGATTAAATAATTATCATTAATTATGATACAATAGTGATGTTGAAATTATTTTATTGATTGAAATATCAAATAAATTATTTTAAAAGTATTAAAATAAATATTATATGAACCATTTAATGTGCTCCACTAATTTTCTAGATAAACATGACATGTTTTGAATCTATTAAATCTTTTATTTTGAACATATCTTCTGTATATATTTTATTTAAATTCAAATAATTGAATAGTGTCAAAATTGACACTATTGTTATTTTATAAAAATTACATATTATAAAATTGTTTAAAAATCACAAAAATATTTAAAAATTATAAATTTAAATTTAAATGGCCTAAAATGTAATAAATAATACAATTATGGAAAATTCACAACATATAAGTAATTATTTATAATTATTTAAAATTTATAATATTATTACCACAAATAAAACTAAATAGATTATATAAGGATAAATCAAGTTAATAATGTTTAAAATAAATTCCCAACTTGTCTAAATTTTATTGGTTTATTACATTACAATACTATCTCAAGTAATATTTAGATTTAATTCATTCTTGGGGGGTTTTAAGTGGGGTTATAATTTATTATAAATTAATATTTCTTATAATTCCAAAGGTGCCCCTCTCCTCCCTCATAAAATGGCACCTCATCCCTCTCCTCCTCACACCATTTTGAGCCTTCAATCTCTTCCAAACCCTGACCATTTACCTTCTCAACTTTCTTATCAACATACTATAGGTCCTGGTATTCTTCAAAGACCAATTTTAGTGCCCTAAGAGGAGGTTTCAAAGAGGCGTGTCGAAGAAGAGGTAATATATGTTACCGATTCTTTCAAATTTATTTCTTCATCTACTTCCTCTTCTTTATTTGTTTCATTATGAAGTAATAACATCAGTATCACTAATATACTGATATGTTATTATAAATATGAAACAACCCTATTTCACCTTCTATCCATCCTACGGAAAACGAAATCATCGCGCGTGTGTACGTACGGAATACCGTCTCCACGCCGTGGTGTAATCTGTTTTCCACCACCACCTTACTTGGATGGGTATAATGGTGTAAAGAATAACTATATATAATTATTTTAAATTCATATTGATTCTGAAATAGTATACATAGACTTCAATACAATTCCACGATCATGGGAACGATATCATCGCTCGTGCGTACGTACGGCCTACCGTCTCCATGATGTGATGTGACTCATTCTACATGATCTTCATTTAATAATGATTATATAAATGGATTGAATGAATAAATATGATATATGTTACACTAATAATATTCTGGAAATGAGTTATCTATAACCTAAAAATGAATAATAATAATTTATTCGACAAGACATGCATAAGAACATAAAGCAATGAACACCCTAATAACAAATAGCAATCAAATATTACTAATAAGAAGATAAGAATATTACCATATATGATATCATAAAAATGAATATGATTATTTAATAATTCAATGAAATTATTTAAATCATTATACTGTAGGTTCGGACACGTACAAATCATATCGGACCTAAGGTAAGGGAAAATCTCGCAATCTCAATTTTTATCTGAGATTGTTTATACTTCGGTATTTACTGGGGCATATTTATCATCCACATCCATGTTTCCTAAATATGTAATATTATTTCTATCCTCCTACAATTGTTTAAATACAATTTTACCTATTGGTGGATTTTTAGTAAAATATATGAAAGGGATATTTTTTCATTTTAAGTACGAGATACTTTTTGACTTTTTCGGCCAAAGTACGAGAAGAATGTTTTTTTAACTTATACGACATGAATGTATTTTTATGATTTCATAGAAAATTATTTCCATGAAGCTTCCTTTACAAGTTTTCAAGTTTATTTTTAATCAAATTCTTTTTTTAAAATTGTATGACATGTTAAGAAAGGAAAAATGTTTTTTGAAGTAGAAAGGATATTTTTCTCAAGAATGGAGTTCAAGTGTTTTATCAAAATTATTTTCCATATAAGAAAAATATAGGGTTCTCTTTCTATACCTACTTTTACATTGATTTGATTATGTTATGAAGGAATTATTTTTATGATGTCCTTTTATGGATTATGTTATGATGGCATGATGTTTAAGAATCCCATTTTTATTACATGGGTTATGCTATGATGTATGATTTATGATCTTGTGGCACACATAAGAATGGTATCATTATGAGATGGGTGGGACCTATATCTCCCTCCAATGCATTGGGTAAAGATTTATATCTCATGAGATAGACATGGCTAGAATGGTAGGTTAATCTGGTTTAGTGAAATAGGACTGAAACGAAGAGTGAACTCGGTTCAGAAATGGACTTTGTCTACTAAGATAGTCTTGGAAATGAGTCTTGACTACTAAAAAATGATTCTATATTATTATGTGTGTATGCCACAAAGTTTTTGGTTATGATTATTGGGATTACATTTCACTACCATGATTTATCCCATGTTATGATATTATGATCTCTTCTGGAGGTTAAGATTTTCAAAATGTTGTGTTCTTATGAATATGATATGATTAATATTTCTTCTGTTTACCCTTACTGAGCATTTGATCTCACCCTGTTGTATGTTTTCTTTTCCCCAGGTCAGGAAGAAGGGTATTAAGTAATATATGCAAAAAGGGACTCTAAATATGATGAAATAAATGGGAGACAATGTAGCTTCTTTATGAACTAGTTGTTTATGTTTCCCAGTTTCTAAAGACACTATACATATACGGTTCTTTCATGGTTTTGTTATATGTTTTAATAAGTGTGCTTCAATTTTGAAGTAATAACAATGTATTTAAAGTATGGGTCATTATATACACACCCTAAGAATCAAATAAATAAGTTCTTAGAACCAAATACCTATCTAGTGTTCATCTAATATTAACCCATATCAAGGGAAAGTAAGAAAAAATAGTATAGACAAAGAAGAGTGGAATTGGCTAAAACCTAGAATAACTCACCAAAATTAAAGGAATAAGGCCAAAAAATCAAGGAGGAATAAAGGAATAAGTTTCCCAAATCTATCCTTGGTCAATAATCACATAAATGGTGAAGTAAAATAGGTGAATAAGTTTTAATTCCATAAGTGTAGGATTGTATTTTCATTATTTTAACATTCGGGGTAAGTCTCATAGTTGTTGCATGGTTTACGTGTGCCAACCATGTACCCCTCATTAGGAACACATGGATTACCCTACATAATTTGTATGTATAGTTATTCCAACCAATCATCAATCATGTAAATGGATCTACTAATTGCTACAAACTCTTCTATAGGGCTATTACACGGTTAATACTTACCATGTGGTAACCGTGTGATGGTAAAAAACTTAAATTTTAAATAATTCCAAAAATAAAAAAGATATGAAATGAAATTAAAAGACTACAAACCCAAAATTGGTACAATAAATGGTAAAGTGAAGGTTGGGGTGTGACAATTTTCTCCACCATAACACTTTCTACAACTTAGAAAGTCACCAAATTTCTAAACATGACATGGAGATCAAAACATAGAGCACAAGAAAAGAAAATTCTCAGAATTCAATGAGGTTCATCCCAATTACACCTATCCAAATAAATAATGATACACAAAAGGTATAAATAATGACTCAAATCATAACCTTTTAAAGGTAAATTATGAAGATAATCAAAAATAATAATAAAAGAATGGATTTACAAGATAAGAAATTTACTAGGTCTCCCCACCATATAAGGATTCCACCTACCATGGTGGTTCAAACAAGACTAATAGTTCTAAGGATTCACTACTAAGTACCAACCACCTCTCTTTAACCAAATAAATTGAAACTAGGTGTTAAACCTATAGACTCCTCTATAATTCCATCAAAATAAGACAATATTTCTTCAAAATGACACAAGATTAAATTATCCCAAAAACAAAGCACAGATCACAAAACCAAGAGAGCTTAAATAAATAAGTGAGAAAAAAAAGAAATGGTAGCCTAAGAAAGAGGCCTACCATAACACTATTGTGACTTGAGTTAATATTGAGATTACTTATAACACAAATTCTCAAATTTACAAAGACTCTGAAGGTGTACCAAGCGGCCAAAACTATGGTAGTTATTTGAGACTCTCAAACATAAAGGATTAGAATTCCCAAATAGAAAACACTAATGATATATAGGGTAATTATTATTCAAAGAAGAAAATGAAACCAAAAAAATTGTATTATCTTAAGCCAACTCAATTCCCTAATTTTGGGTCATACTGCTTCTGTTTCTCACTAAATATAGAACCCTCAGTGACACCAAAAGGGATATGGTCACTAGAATTAATGGGATAACCACTCGATATTAGAATCATCATCATGGACTTACTGACCAAATCCTCAAACAAAGAAGTATTTAATGGGGTAATCCTAGAACTAAGTGATATATCTAGTATTTTCATATATTTCAATTTGAATTTTAATGCTTTAAAAACCATGAAATTATTAATTTAAGGATAGTTATCACATATTCTAATTAAATAAATAATTTTTATTAAATTTTAAAAGTGGAATATTTATTAATTTCTAAGTGTTTTTATTAAACTTTTATATTATTTTCTAAATACATGGGGATTTAATAGAAATTTGTAATTAGAGAATGAATTTGGAAACTATATGGAAATTTCAGTTCTTCCCTTTCAAGTCCACTCTAGTATTTCTATCATGAAATTTTTTATGTGTTGAATTTTAGTTTTAATTTTTTTTAAATTATACATATTTTAGGATTCGTATTTGAATCTATTTCCTATATTTATCTCACATTTTATCATGTAAATAATGTTCCCTAAATTCAATATAGGACTCGATTCATAAATATGTATATCACTTCAACATATGTCCAATAATTTTTAAATCTCTTTATATATTGGTATAAAATTTTGAAAAATTTTCTATGGATAAAATATGAATATTTCATTCAAGTAGAGACACATCTAGTTTGGTTATTTTGAGGGTAAACAATGTTGAAAAAATGGGGATTTACTTTGAATTGATTTTCAACTTTACATTTTGTAATTTTTGTAAACCAATTAAAGATGGTGGTTCAAACAAAGGAGTTAGGCTGAAGTTGTGTTGGTGTATTATAGAGTAGTTTCCTTATGTGTATAAATTTATTTTATTTCATGTTTTGAGTCATACTTAAATAATTTAAAAAAATATATTTCTCTTTATTTATCTAGTATTTATCCTCTATTTCTCTATATCTTTATCTCTATATGTATATTATCTCTTTATTGTGATCTCTTATACTCGCGATAATGAGTAACTAACCCAATTAATCTCCTGGGGGATAAATCTTATGTCCAAATAAAGTCTTTATTCATTCTTATTTAATGTTTCTTATCTACTTTAGGTTTTCCCAAGGATGATTATTAGTATACCCTCATTTCATTTTTCTTAGAAATAGCTTCCTATTTCAAAACTATATTCCCTCTTGTCCATTACTGGTTATGGAGGAGGTGGATATGTATTGTATATAGCAATCACTAGGTACACTATATATTCATAATTGGGGAATAATAGGATGTTCACACATATAAGTGAGTGTGTTCATTAAGTGGATATTAGATTTTCCATTAGACAATGATGGTTCACTTTGGAGGATTCTTGTGGGGTAATTTTCTTTCTTTCCAACTATATTCAATTTGTTTTCATTCCATTTTTAATTTATAGTCTTTCATTATAATTCTCAATCCCCCATATCTTTATTTAGTTTTCAAAAAATATAAAAAATAAAAAATATATATAATGATTGATTAGGATTATTTGATGTTTTATTGAAAAATATCCTCATGTGAGACAACTATGGTCATCCACTATGTTGTATTAGGAAAACATAAATAATAGATTTTTCACACCCTAAAATAGGTGTGTCAAAACTTTCTACCATTACCAGGGAAAAAATAAGTCCTTTACTCACTATTATTTTTCAAATTTTGTAAATAATTTCTTATTTTTTAAATATATATATATATATAAACTAAAAAACTAAAAAAATAAAATAAAATATTTCCATGATGTATTCATATGATGATTATTATGTATGGACTAATCACTCTCAGGTGCAAGATTAATTTTATTTGGATAAAGAATCCAGTTAAAACAGATAATAGATAACATGAAATAGGTAAGGAACCAAGTGAAATGGATGACTCATATATTTATGCATCCTAAGAGAAAAAAACTAGAGTAATAAAAATAACCAGCTGAGGAAGAGACTCCCCACTCATCTTTGTGTTTAAGATCCTAAGGAGGCTAAAAAATATTGTCTTGAATAATTACTATTAAACCATACACTTCCCATGTAATAGTAGATTCATGAAGAGAACCTGAATTTTGATACACATATATTAGATCAATAATTTTTTATTTAATTTAGACTAATGTTTTTGAAGGTAACCTATAACATGATCACGCCATCTTAGAATAAGAAAAACTAGCACCACTAAATCTTTCTCTAGATTTATAAGGAGAAACCACCAAAGTGGTGGAATTTGAAAAGAATATATATGTTTTTGACTACCTACTTTCATCTATTAAAACTAAAATTTCAGAGTCCTTGAGAAATAAATAATAACTAAAAGTTAAACCAACCTAGGGAGATACTTTTTTCTTGACCTAATTTTTATTTAATATTATTATAACTAAACTTAGCATTAACTCCCACTATTTAATTTCTTTATATTTGGCCAAATCATTGATTTACAAGGAGGATGAATATTAATATTTTTATTTAATTTCCAATCATATGGTTATGATGATGATATATTGTATTTTTTACCAATAGTTTGTGGAAAATTCAATGAGTAAGTTGGGGGAGAAGAGGTATCATATGGGTGTTCAGGAAGAAGAAGCTTTGGAAGTACATACTCTAGAAGGAGAAACCATATGAAGTAGAAACATATATAGATAGAAGAATATATGGAAGAAAAATTTTCCTATGGTTGTTATAGAATAAAGTCTATTGGAAGAATATATTCTAGATGGTGAAACCATCAAAAGTAGGAACATCATAGATTTAAGATCTACTTATGAAATATTTTCATAGGTGATGAATAAAATTTGAGGTTAATTATTCTAGAAGATAAAGGATAAGTATATTGAAGTTTATATATATATATAAGTATCCATTAAGATCATGTGATTTTAAAACCAATATTCATTATTTTCATAACTAGGGATAAAGGATAAAGAATCACTATCAACCTCATTTGGAGTTGAAGAAGTAAGTGTCAGAATATGGGGAAATTAAAGATCAACTAAATAATGTTTTCCCTAAGTTAAAATTATCAAAAGGTAATCAATGAAGTTGAATAAAATTGGATTATCAGAAGGATAAACTACACTTAATAATTGATAATTTCCCTATCATTCATTCTTGAATAGTTTAAAAAGAGATTGTGTCCTAAATATGGAAAGGGTGTGAAATGTCACACCACCAGAAGATGCAATGAACATAATATGTTTAATGGTCTATGGAATACTATTCTAATTAATATGTTGAAAAACATAAACTATGAAAGTGTTTGGAAGTCTATAAGTAGATTCTAATAATGAAAATATATATTTAGTTTTATGAGATAAACATTGTTGTAGGTGTAGAGTAAATATAAAAGTATCTAGAAGCACAAGATAAGAAACCTAAAGCACTAATGATTTCAAAAGAACTAAGTTAGAAGTTGATTTAATATTCATTCATTAGAATAACATAAACCTGGTGGAAGACCAATAGTGATCCTAGATGAATTAACAAAATCTTTCTCAATGGATGTTGAGGATACCTATAAAGAATCATAGAGTTTTGTAGTTACCAGAAGATAGAGCATCACTAGAATAAATAATAAAGCACCAAAATAATGAAGAGGTTCCTAGGATGAGTCATGATATAAGGATAATATGAAGATGAAATATGTATGATGAGTGGAACTGAAGTTCAAATAACCATAATTCAAAATAGTCAGTTATACTAGTAAACTTTGGTTTATGTAAATCTAAAGTATCATGGGTAATAAAAGTACAAGTGACTAATCTAAATTAATAAGCTAAGGAATCCAAAATGTATAGAAATTCAGAACATTTGAAGCATGAAGTTGAAATGGAGTTAATTATAAAAATATATTATAATCATAACATAAATTAAATGAAGGTGAATTGGATGTAGACCACTAAAAGCACATGAATCATTCTGTAGAATATAAAAATTACTAAATACTGTAGAAGATTAAGCTTTATAAATTCAGAAATTATAATGATATTGATTTTTATGTTCGAATATTAGTATTCATCAAATTAAAGTTCATGATTCAAGTTGAGATATTAATAAGAGTTGAAGATAGTTGACACAAATATTTTCAAGATCTTTGAAGAAGTAAAATCACCATATCTTCATAAGGTAGTAAAATTGGTCAATTAAAGAGTTGAGATAGTGGTAAATTAAAATTAAATCCCATGTGTTCCCTACATCTATCAAATGAATCTTGTCTATATAAAGGGGGAAAGGAACTTGAGTTAAATATAAAAAATATAATATTGAGAAAGAGCTATTGAATATCAAAGAGAGGAATAATTTAACCAAGAACATCCATCAGAAGATTATAAGGTTAAAATTTGAGAAGACTGAAACTTAAAGTTCCAAAGAAGAGTGAGTTATATTGATCTAAAAGAATTAAAGTTTGAGATTTTTTCTGATGTTAATCACTAACTTATAGAAGGTCTAGACATGGAATTACAAGACAATTAGAGCTTTAGAAGAACATTATACTATATTTTGGATAGGTTTGGTGTGTATGTGAATTATAGTTTAAGATCAAGAAGTAGTTGAATTTTTACCCATGAGGATGTTTATAAAGAAATTGTGAAAACTAGTGGTTCTAGTATAAATAATTTCATCATTCTTACCGAGAGGTAGATGGATATTTTCTAAATATATATCAACTGTTTAACACATCATAAATACCCTTCACTTTCATAATATATTTAATAACTTTGATTAAGGGTGATTCTTTCCCATTCCACTTGTAATAATTGATCGATATATTAGTGTAAAATTCATGACTTGATGGGAGTCTATGCGTTAAGCATTAGGTTCTCACATTGAGTACAAACCTTTTCAAAATATATGTGTTCTATTACTTTACATTATCTGTATATCATAAGGGAAAATTGTTATAGTTGAATTTTTAATATTTATACATCCTAACTAATAATAGAGGTTCTATCAAATTATAGAAAGAATTTAAGTTAAACTTAATCGGTAAAAAATTGGCCACCCCTGATTCACCCCGCCCCCACCTCTTAGGGTGACTTCATAATTTCCTAGGAATATCAATTGGTATCAGAGGGTAGGTGACCTCTATTTGGATCTATAATTTTTTTTTCATGGTTCTTTTTCAATGATTTACATGAAGTGCATATTTATATAAGTTTTAAGAAATTATTTCTCATGAAGATAAGGAAGTTAACCCAGAGCTAAATAAAATGGAATTTATCCCTGTTTTTATAAATATGGAGGTTTTGACCAAAACATTTAAGAACTAGAAGAATAAATTAGCTCAAAAAATAGTGGAAGCTAGCCTCTAAAAATAAATAGAATTAGGATCCACCACTCTTAGAAGTTTAAGTGTGTGGTAAGAATTCATGTACATATAATAAAATTAATCCTCTATAAGTAGGTTGTTCTAGATTTGTTGAGTAAGATTTTGTTGATTCCATTGAATATTTTTACTCAGAAATAAAATATTACACAAAAAAATTCCATGTTTAATCTATCACATATATACTTTAAATTTTTAAGGGGTTATAGGAAGAAAAAATACAATTGGAATCATAAATTTATGAAATGGAAAATGCGATGGGAAATAAGTTATGAGAATTTAAAACTCATACTAAACTCATTAAAGGCAATGAATTAAAGGTACTAAATTATAAATAAAAGTTCACACTTGTGTAATAATCAATGAAAATGAGTTTTTGTGATAATTTGGTTTCAAAGGAAGTTTCCAAGGAAAAGCTCCACACACTAAAAGATACTCACAAATAAATTGTTGACGTTAAGAATAATCAATTATAGATCAAGTAAAATAAAGTAAATGAACTTAATAATTACTTAAAATAGTTTATTGATTTAAATGAATAATGGATAAAAATGTAAAAATTTGAATGTGAAGATAAATTATGGTATCATGAAATCATAATAATGATTTAAAATTAAAGTGCCTTTAGTTGGTCGGGTGATTGAGAAACATGGAAGTTACCCAAGTTGAATATTCATAGAAATATGCAAAAAATAGACACTGTAAAAATTATAAAAGAAATTTTTACTTCTATAATGACTCAATCTAGCTAAATAAAGAATGTAAAAACATCAAAATGTTCATCTTTTAATAAATTAAATAAAAATCTAACACTCTATTCTGATGAATTTATATCCAATAACTCCCATAATTTGAATAGTTCATGTTGTAGTTCTAGATGAAGTTAGGTGAAGAAAACTAAGAAATCCACATCTTCTATGAATGTGGAAATAATAAAATAAAAAATTAGTTCTCCTAAATATTATAGAATAACCAAGTTAATATTTGAAAGAAAGAAGTTTCAGAATAAGTCTCCACCATCCAAAACTCAGCAAAATGGAAAAAACCAAGGTTTATTGGATATTGTTGTGTTGTGGAAACTTCAAAAACATGGATATCGACTATTGAAAAAATAATCCAAGGTATTAAAATCAATAAAAAGTCCAAAATTAAGGGTTATATAAATTAAAAACTCAGCAAAGTACACCCAAACCAAATAAAAGGAGAAAAAATTTAGCATCCAACTGATTTGAATATCATGAAGATTTTTATAGAGGTTGTGGAAGAAGTGGTAACGGTGAGAATTAATTTACATATACTAAGAATGACTTAGTAAATATTTATAGAAAAATTCCACAAAATATCAAGTAAAATAAAAATAATATATATTTTAAGACAACCTGAGTTGAAAACAAACAAAATTAGTGAGGAAATTTTCACCCAAGAAGAAATTTTCAGAATATTTCATGCCTAAGAAAATATATTACTTATATATATAAAAAATGAAACTTCATGTATTATTATAAACTTTCCATAAATTTTCAAGTTAATGGAAGTAATATCACACAAAAAAATTAGTCAATCTAAGAAAGAAACAAGAATATTGGAATTGTAGAATACATCTCTGATGAAGAAGTTGAAGTTCATCGGAAGTTAACTCTGAAGAGTATCTTACCAAAATATAAGATGTTATGTGGAACGAATAAGTTTTCATGACACACTCTTGAAATTTTCTTGAAAAATTTACATAGATAGGAGATTTTTGTGGATAAAAAGAAACAATCGTCATAAGGAAAAAAGTTTGTTATGAAATAAAATTATTTGTTGAAGAAGAAATATAAATATATTCTAAAGTATTGTATGATTGTTTGGGAAAAATATTTATAGGAATAAAATAGATCATAACCATAATAAAATAATAATTCTAGTATCATTTTAACTAAATTTAAAAGGAATAATCCACATAAGGTAACAAAAATAATGAAAATGGAAAACAATTGAGCCACCTAATAAGATTGATGCTTGAAAAGTTAAGGGTGGAGGAATAAGTAAAAATAAAGAAAATGTAAAGATAGTTTTTGGGTTGAGAAAACTTTCTCAATACTATATCTCTAATTTAATACGATGTAATATCCAATTTATTCCCTCATATATTCTGGACATCATACATTGAAAATAGAACTGAAGGTAATGTAATTCAAGGAGAACCCTGAAGTGTAGTTAAAGTACTTAGAGTTTGAAGCTTCGAATGATGTTAAAGAAATTATGGATACTAAAAATACATAGAATCAAAGTTTTTTTCAAACATAAGGTATGTTTTCTATGCTCTCTCATCCTCATATAAAAACTAAATTTTTAATGCAAATTGAGAAAATTGATTTGTTAATGACAAAGAAAGAATTATCTTGCAAATAGGAGAAGCCTTATCAATTTATGCTTGACCATTTTTTATATGTTTATTGAGATAAATTTGGTAAATTATATTTAAAGTAAAATATAATTATATAACCCCTAAAATAAGGTTTTATAAAATTTGGTATCACTTGGTAAATTTTATGGATATCTTTAATGTCTGAGTTAATCACACTTGTTTTCTACATTCATTATGGCTCATTTAGACTCAGAGCTGGTTGATTTAGGGATAATTACATTAAAAAATTGTGTTATCCTTATCTCAATATTTTCAAGAGTTTATTTTAGGTTAATAAAATATAGGTAGAGAATATGAGAAACTGAGTAATTCCCCTAAATTAAAGTTCTCTTGAGAAGGAGATAAAAGATAAATTAAATTTATTTCCAATAAAGGGGAGAAATTTCATTGAACTAAGTATTTTTAATGTGTATCGACAACCAATCTAGAGAGGGATATTTAAGTTCCCATAGTATGATTATGATTATGATATAGTTTATTTATTATCAATAGTTTGTGTAAAAGTAAATGAGTAATTTGAAGAAGAATATGTTGCCTATGTTTTTTTTCAAAAGAATAAGATTCATAGGTTTATAATCTAGAAGGGGAAACCATCAGAAGTAGGAACATTTATATATGGAAAAGAAGATGGAAGAAAAATATTTATATTGTTGGTATAGAAGAAATTCCACTAAAATAACATATTCAATATGGGGTAACCACCAGAAGAAAAAACATTGTAGAATCAAGATATACTTCTAAAATATGTATATAAGTAATGAATAAAATTTTAGTTTAGTCATACTGATGGATAGAGTAAAAGCACATTGAAATGTTTATATCTAGAAATATCCATTAACATTAGATGGTTGCATAATTAATCTTCATTATTTTCATGAATAATGCTAAAGGATATGGAAGCACTATCAACATCATTTCGAGTTGAGGAAGTAAGTTCCATCATATGGGGAAATTGAATATATTCTAAAGAATGTAATCCTAAAGGTAAAACCATCATAATGTAATATGTGAAGTTAAAGAAACTAGAATGATCAAAAGTAAGAGAACACACTAAAGAATTGATAAAGGACCTATGATTCATTCTTAAAGATTTTAAATAGATTTGGTTCCATAAATATGGAAAAGTCATAAAGTGTAGCACCACCAGAATATACACATAATATAATATATTGAATGATCTCTGGAAGACTATTTTTTAGAGTGTGTTGAGAAACCCAAACTAATAAATTGGTTTAAAGAATAAATTGATATTCTAGAAGCGTAGTCTGGAAGGATTATTATAAGATAAATATTTTTCTAGTTGTATCAAAAAATTCCAAATCTCTAGAAGCATAATTGAAGGAACTTAAACCACTAAAGGTTTTGAAATAACCAAGTTAGATGTTACTTTATTATCCATTCATGATGAGAACATTACTTTAGTGGAAGACCAAAAGTGATCCAAGATGAATTAAAAAAATACTACTTTTCCAAGTTAAGGATACATGTAAAGCATCGTGGAATTTTGAAGTTACTGGAATATGGAGCATCAAAAAAAGAAATAATAAAGAACTAGAAAAATGTGCAGGTGACTAAGAAGAGTCCTAATCTATGGATGATCAAAAGATAAAAGATCAAATCTAAGTGGGACTAAAGGCCAAATTACCATAAGTATCATTCAGTTATGTTGACAAACCTCAGATGATATAAATAAAAAAAGTATCATAATTAATAAAAGTATAAGTGATTGATCAAAAGTAAGGAGCATAGGAATCCTAGATATATGGAAGTTCATAAAATCCAAAGCTAGAAGTTGAAGTTGAGTTAATTAGAAGAATAACCTACAATCCTAGTTTGAAATAAATGAATGTTCATTTGACATGAATCATGTTAGAGAATGATTGAAGTATTAAATACTATAAAATATTTATCATACGAAAAACTGAAAGTATCCAAGTGACTTCTCTACTTGAAGGTTCCAAAAGGACTTTACATTGATGTAAATTTATAAATTCTAATGATGTTGGAATGTACATTCAAAGAACAATATTCACAAAAATAAAGTTTTTCATTCAAGTTGAGATATGATGAAGAGTTGAATATGGTTTATGCTATGATTTTTGGGAGATATGATAAAATTAAATTATGATATCTTTGGAATATAGTAAATTCATCCAATTTAAGATTTGAGATAGTAGGAAATTTAAATTAAAGGCTGAGAATTACCTATATATATCATAGGAATATTATATATATAAATGGGGGAATATAACTTGAGTTAAATGAAAAAAAAAATAGAATATTGGGAGAGATATTATGAAAATAAAATAGAGTAAATAGTCGACCAAACACTTCCATCAGAAGATCATAAGGGTTAAAGTTGAAAATATTGGTACTTGAAGTTCTAATGAAAAGTGATTTCAATGGATAGATAAAATAGGAAAGAGGATATCCTAGCTGATATTATGCATTGACTTTTAGAAATTCAGATGTCAATGTACAAGGTGGTGAGTGCTCTGAAAGAACATTCTACTGGAAGGAGAATAGGGCCGACATGCATGTGAAGTAAAGTTGAATATCAACATGTAGTTAAAGTTACATCGATGAGGACATTTTTAAATAACTTATAAAAACTTGTGGTTCCAGTATAAATAACTCTATCATTCCTACTGAGATGTAGAATGATATTTTTGGTCGGTTTCTCAGTTATGGGATGAAGTATAAAGACCCTTCACTTGTATAATATATTGAATCATTTGGGTTAAGGGTGATTCCTCCAACACCACCAGTAATATATGATAGATATATTAGTGGAAAATATATGACTCGATGGGAGTCAACACAGAAAATAGTAGGTTATAACATTGAGGCTAGTCCTGATAAATATACATAAGTGTTTTTTACTTTACATTATCTGCATATCATAATAGAAAAGTGGTGAGGAAGAATTTATAAATATCTGTACATCCTAATTGATAATAGAAGTTTGATCAACAAATAATAATAAAAAATTTATATTTAACTTATCAGTAAAAAGGAATCCACCCCTGATTCAAACCCAAACCCCCCCCCCCCCACTCATGGTGACTGAAGGATCCCATGGGAATATCAATTATTCACCAAATTAGGAATGCATGAAGCTCATAAAACCCATTGAAAAACTATTTGATGGATTAACTGAAGAATTTATAGTAGTTAATCTAGAATAAATAGACTCGTGATATTATTTATTTAAATGGGAATATTTTAATATAAATTTATCTTGTTTTAATTTCATTAAACTTAAAATTTTCACTAGATTTCCCTTTGATGGTTCCACTAATGAATAACATTATGAGTATGCCTTGTCAATGAAGAAAGAACTTGCAGAAGTAGTGTCCAAATAAGATGATCACCCTAATTTTCTCCTACCCCCACTATGAAAATTATACTTAATTATAATGGGGATGGACCTAATGTACTTTATCCATGTATTCCTTAATAATAAATTAAAGATAAATCATATTAGAAGGAAATTTATGTTCTGGTTCATTTTAAAGAAACCACACCCACCATATGATTTTGGATAAAATATAGCTCTACCCTTTGAGGGGAAATCAAAACTCAGGGCCGACTTGGGGGTTAAACCAAGAAATATCCTTATTTTATTCCCCTTTCTCTTTTTATTTGTTTTTATTAATTTTAATTTTAATAAGTTTTCTTATGTTTTATTGTTTTTACTCATAGGTTTTTAGTGTGTGTAATTTAGGAGACTAACTCAAGGATTCTCTAACAATATGTTAGGTTGTATTTCCCTTTTATAGTTGATTTTTTTCTAACCAATTAAATTTTTTTGAGAAAAGATATTTGGATCATTTTTTTAATAAAAAGGGGGTAGTAATAGTTTAAGTGTGGGGGAGTGGTACAATTATATTTATGATTTTCATGTTTTTATTTCTTATTTTAATTTTTGTTGTGTTTTTAGGTTAGTAAATTAAGATTTAAATGTCATCCATCTTGGTGAAAAAATTCATACTAGTTTTTAATATTTCACTAATTTTGATGTTTTTAAACTTATATGATTTTTTAGTGATATTTTCTACTAATTTTACATAAATTTTCATTTTATAACTAGTAAAAGGTTTGTAAATGGAAGAAAATTTAGTAGAATCAAAATTATAACATGAGGAAACAAGAATGTTGAACTCAAACTTATATAACTTTTTTAGTGTGAAAAATAATACCATAAGGATCCAACTCAAAAGGAATTCATATAATTCTTCAAAATCAGAGTAAAATGTAAAATTTGTATCCCACATGAAGTTCTAAGATATTTTATCTCACAAAAAATAAAACAAAAACAAAATGAAAAAAAGTTATTTATTATCAAAAAGGAATAGATTTAGGTTAGGGTAATATTGAACACCGGATAAAGAAGGTTTAATTTACTTATAATAATTCCATTTGGGTTGTATCATGGATATAACAAAATGGAAAATTAGTATAAGAATCTTGGGAAATGTGAATTTATGATGGTGCCACTTGTTAAAATATTAATTCAACTAAATTTTATTCTATTCACAAACCTAGAACTTTAAATATAGCTTAAATTAAAGTGGGATAGTGTATAAGACTTATATAAGAGGAATGATATTTTTAATAATGAATAAATCTTTGATTATCTTATATTCTAGTTTATTTGATTACACTTGGGAAATATAATTATTTTTGTTAATTTAACTCTTTTTATTTCCTAGGATCGCAATGTTCAAGTATGGGGGAATTGATAGAGATAATATTTTCATACATTTCACTTTGAATTTTAATATTTTATATCCCACCAAATTTTTAATTTAAGGTTAGTTGTCACATATTCAAATTAATGGAATAATCTATATTGAATTTTGAAAATACAATATTTATTGATTTTTAATTTTTTTTATTTATCTTTGATATTAGTTGATAAATTATTTTTTAATTAAGTATTTAATATTAATTTGTAATTAGTTAATGAATTTGGAAACTACATGGAAATTATAGTACTTTTCTTCAAGTTCACGAGTATTTTTATCATAAAAATTTTGAGGTCTAGAATCTTAATTTTGAATTTCTTTCATAATTACACACATTTTGGGATACATGTTTTATTGAAATAAATTAAGCTAGATCATAGTTTTTCATGGAAACCATGGGCCCTAAAGTCAATTTTAGATGAGATTAATCAATCTAGATATCACATTGATGTTTATCATGTATATTTTACATCTCTACTCGGATTAGGATGAAATTTTGACTCAAGTTATAGAAATCCAAGAATAATATTTAATTTAATCAGATCCATATATAGTTTGGTTTTTTATAGGCTCAACCACATGGTTCAAAAATAATTATTTACTTTAAATTAATTTTTAACTTTTCATTTTTTATTTTTTTAGACCTAGCCTCCACTCCACTTTATAAATATCTATTATTTTCCAATTAGATAGGTAGGTTTGAATGTGGGAGTTAGGATGAAGTTTTTTTGTTAAATTTTAGAGTAGTCTATTTTTTTATTTTAATTTCTTTTATTTTATGATGTATGTCACACTTAGATAATTTAAATAAAATTATTCTATTTATTTATCTAGTTTTCCTCCTTTATTTCTCTTTATATCTCTTCTCTCTCTTCACTATGATCTACTATACTCATGATAATGAGTAACTTATTATATTTGGTTCCCTAGAACCAAATTTTTTTGTACTTGATTACATTTTTTCATTATTAATGAATTTTTTTTATCACATCAATTTTGTTTCTCTGTATAACATTTTCATGTGATAATGTCCTAAGAATATATTTTATACTAAAATTTCATAGCAGCTCCCTTCTATGATGAGAAACAAGATATTCCATGATAATGTTCTTAAATATAGTTATATGTCTAGATGATAATGTGTAATATAACACAGAATATATAGGCTATTAGGGTTAGAGGGATTATAAGACATTAAGGCACCTTATCAAGGTGTTCTCCCTTAGTAATCATCAAGATAGGAGGTTATGAGAATAGACCCTCCAATAAGAAATCCATATTTCATGTGTCATTAGTATCTATGGACATATGTATTGATCCTTAGACTTTAATATTATCATTAATGGATATCATGAATCATGTTCTTTGTTGTATTAATGAAAACCATAATGAAATATGTTTGCAAAGAGGTAGGATATATTGTGTGTGGCATGAATGATATTTCATTAATGGATAATGTGACAAAATATTTATCCCTTGATGGAAGTTGATACCTCATGCCCTTTGATAGGAATGGAACTGCCTACATAAATCCATTTCCATGGTGTTCAGTGGGAGAGTTAATTTCCAGAAGGCATCGAGCATATAGGTTATTGAAACTAGCATATAACCTTTTTGATTTGAGATATCATGATAAAGGGAATATATTACATTGTAAGAATTCGTAGGAGGTTGGATGTTGTTGTGACATTAACTTATTCCCCTATAAATTCCATGGCATGTTGTTAGATGATAACCTTAGACTTTAGGTTGTTCAAACTAATTCCACTAATAAATGGGCCTCAAGGGTTTCACACTAAGTGTATCTACAATCTCAGTTAAATTCAAGTATTTAATTTACAAATTTATAAAAAATAATATTTATTCAAGTTTGGTTGGTCACCAAGATTTAATCACAAGTTATTCGAAATAATAAGTATGTTAATAATGATGATAATAATAATAATAATAATAATAAATATTTGTTTTTAAGGTTTTATGAATATAATATTTGTTATATTTATCCATGAGTAATTTAGTGATATTTATTAAATAAATAGTCATTATTCAAGGTTCGGTAAATAATAGAGGGAAAGAGGACCAAGATTAATGGTCCAATTGAAAATGGTATAATGATATTTATTTATATTATTAATTTTTTGTGAATTTAAAGTGATTAATAATATTATTATTATTATTTTATGTGGTTTCAACTAAGAAATATAAATTGGGAAAGGGTTTGTATGAAATTTTATAACCCCAAACCTTCTATAATAAATATCAAATTATATAACTTTCAATAAATACTCTTGGTGTGGAAAATCAATAGAGATAGACTCTCTCAAACTATAGAGAGAGATATATAGATATATAAAATGTTATCCATTTATCCCTTATAAATCAATTGAGATAACATCAATATTTTTTCCTCCTTAAGAATAATTTTTCTTCAATCAACCATGAATAATACAAGCAATCAAGATCGATCATGCTAGCATCTGGTGATTCTATATCAACGTTCAAAGATTGTGGTGAATGTGTGGATCACTTATATAGGGATTATAAAATTATATCCTATAGCACAATGAAGTTATGATTATATTTAGTCAACTAAATCATCAAAAAATAGATAATTTTAAATTAATGTAATTCCATATCAACTCATAAATTAATTATAAATTACATGTGAAGATCCTCCTCTTACAGTTCCATTATTTTTCTTTATTCAAGTAATATGTGGTTTTCATTAGGCATAACATAATTTGTCATGTGAAGAGACAATTATTCATAAATTAAGATTAAAATTCAAGATGGGAATGTTATACAGGTGCTTCCGCTGTATCCTAAACCTTCAAGTGTTATCAGAGGGATAACATGTTTAATTTAAAATTATTTATTATTCATTTATTTTTTTCATGTGTTTTTTGATTCCTTTTACTTCATATAGGTTCATTATTAATATAATAAAATCAACATTTGTTCCCTTTTTTCTTACTAACATAACTATAAATTATTAATATTAAAATGAAGAAACATACAAAAATACCATATGGATAAACTAAAGGTATTGTTTGGGAAATATAAGACTACACAGTGTGTACCTTAAATAAACATCATGTACCCATGTATATAACTTTTATCTCACAATAAAAATAGATAGATCTAATGTAATCAGATATAAGATCCAAAAAATAGATCAATGTGTAGATCCAGATAGACTGGTACATGGTTTGAAGAACTACATGTCATGTGACCCCTATATACAATGTGCAAACCTCATTTTCTCATGGTTGGGAACATAGGGTGTCCCATCATTCCATTTATCAGATACACAATGTAGGGAATAATATGTTTTGTAACTTTGATTTCATATTTAATATAATATGAACATTACACTATGTTCCTTGAACTTATTAATGGAAGGCAACACGCCTAGTCTCTAGGCTTGTTCTACAGACACAAGCAGAAGGCAGTACATTTTGTGTAACTAAGTGCACACCGTATAGTCTATTGCAGTCAACGTTATCAATTTTTTATGGAGAAAATAATTAAATATATAATTAAACATATTCATATTTGTTCTATGTTTCATTAATTTTATAGTACATTCCATGTCATATGATTGATAATTATATATTGAATCAATTTCCTTGTAAAATTTTGTATGCACACACAAAGTTGGCTCCAAGTATACTTGTGTACTTCATTAATTTTAAATGAAATTAATTTTTTTTAATTATGGATGATGATAATTTAAGGTAATTTGGATGGAATAAGATAAATTAATTTAATTGGATTAATTGTTTTTCATTTTATATTAATTAAATAATGAATCGATGTAATTGATAACTAGATTGGAAATGCATGATCTTTTCTTGTTGAGTGGATGATCATGATATTAGACCATACCTACATATATGGTTTTTTTAATTTATTATTATTAAATATATTATATATACTAAAGTATGTTCCCTCCCATTCCATGTGTAACAACCGTATCATTTTTCATTATTTGTTCGGCTCTCTGCTATTACTGAAACCTCAAAATTTCAATTCTCCTCCATAACCTATGCATTAATATATTCCTCCTTCATCTCTAAATCCACCTCAGTGTCTATATCTGCCTCCTCCTCTGCCTCATTCTCCACCTCTAACTAATCCCCCATATCCTCCACCTTTATATTCTCCACCTTCGTCTCCTCCTATGCCTCAGTCTCTACCTCTGTCCTCTCCTCCCCATTTCTATTCTCCTTCCCAATATCCCACACCTTTATCTTCTCCACCTTTGTATCCTCCTACACTTCCATATCCTCCAAATTCATCTTCTATTTATTCCATGTCACCATATCTCTCTCATTATCCCTCTCATTCATACCCTAATCCCTCATGTCGATATGTGTTGCTTTCGCACTGCTTCAAAACCATCCTCCATCTCGATCTACCTCTATCTCATCAAGTACACTCCCTTTTTCCCACATACATCTTCTCCATAATAACACATTACATATTTATTCCCTTTAAAATTGTACCCCTAAAACCCTATTCGAATCCCTTGTTCCAGGTTTCATACCCTAATTTGAAATCATCCTCCATATTGATCTACCTCTATGTTCAAAATCTTCCAGAATCTAAAAAACATTTTTCACCTTTGAATCATAAAAAAATCATATATAAAATTATCCTTACCACCTTAATATTCTTCTATATTCTCCCATATAATATCCTCCTTTCTTGAGTTTTCTCTCTCTGACACACCAGGTAGTATCTTCTGATTTTCAGATCCAACGTGTAATTTATTTCTCACATTTTCCCTTCTCTTAATCAGTGGTTAAATTTATTATAATGTTGATTTTCATATCCATTTTTTATATTTTTTTAGGTATATGTGTAAACCCACTTATATGTGTTATTGAAATACATTAAATATAGAATGTTCCATTTTGGATCTTTTTATGTGCTTCTTAGCTTATATCAAGTAAATCCATCTATTTATTCCATTACATTATCTAGAATGTTATGATGAAAAATTTTTGAATTTAAATATCCAAATTTTTGATCATGTACCATGTGATCCTGATATTAAAGGGGAAATTAGAATACCTCTCATCATTGTTTTCCAAACCATATAATTTATGCCTTTGAATATGTTTGGATCTTCAAAATCTATGTCAGCATCACTGACTTAGTTTGAACCTAAAATTTTGATATGAATTATTATTTATGTATTATTATTTTTATTGCTGAATATAAAATTTAAAAAATTATAATTTCATCCATTTTCATGTTATTGGAAAAAAATTATGATTTTATTTCAATTTATACATTATTTTTTCAGTTTTATAAAAATTATTTTATATACAATACATTACAAAATATTATAAATTTAGTTTTCTCATTTTCCATAATGAATTTTATTTTTTGTACTTTTTATTATTTTCTTCAAATTTAAAACCTTTATATTCACTTGAAAAACCTCTTCTCATAATGAAAATTGGAATTTTTTCTAAACATTTCATTTTGTCTTGCATACAAAGATGGCCTTTAATTCTTAATGTACATAACATTAACTATTCACTATACAATCACACAAGATGTGATATGAATCCATAGTGGTCATACAATTTTATTTTATTTTCTAGTTATTGATACATTTACATTATACCATTATATGAAAAAAAATACTACTCACATTTATAATTGTATTTCATAAATTATAAATTTTTTATTCTTGGATAAATGTTGACGTATAATTCATAAATTGAAACTATAAAGTTTGTGCATGAACATATATTATGTTGGGATTTTTTAATGATTTTAAATAATATGAAATCAATAAGATCTCTATAGGGTGAAGGGATGATATATTTAATAATCAATTACTGAAATTATAAGTCAATTTTCAATTGTTGACTAGGTGAGTAGTTCCCTATTTTATTAATCATTTATTACATGATATTTTTTGAAAAACATGACATCATTATCCCATGATAGGGTAAAGTTTTCTACTACTCATGATATTTGTCTTGGAATTCACATGTGGTTAGGGAAGGGCACCAACTTGACATTTTTTGAGGTGTATAGGTTAATCTTTTCATGCATGATATCATATGTTCAAAGATAAATGGTGTAATTATTCTCTTGCATGTTATTTTTAGATTGCTTATTCTCTTATAATATTTTTTTCAAAAATATTTATTAATGAATTATTAGGTTTTTACATCTCATACTATGTTTATTTGAATTCACATGTGGTCAAATAAGGGTAGCCACTTGACATATCACTTGGCATACAATTTATGATTTTAATTCCTTCTATTGGATGTTTGGAGTTAGATGACGATGCACTTATTCTCTTACGTGTTATTTTTGGTTCACTTATCTTTTAATTTCCTAAAAATATTTATTTCATAATTAATTATTAAATTTTTAATTATCATTTCATCTGTATTGGAATTAACATGTGGTTAGGGAAGGAAATAAACATAAAATCTCATGCAGCATGCAGGTGATTCTTTTCATGTATTCTATTGGATGTTTGGAGTTAGATTGTAATGACCAAAACTTTTGTTAATGAAAATTACTCTTGATCTAATTAAATGTATCATTATGTAAAATGGTTATATAGAATATGAAATTCCTTGGTTTTAAGTTTTTGGATTTCAAAATATCATTAATAATTTTTATTGTCTCTAATATAGTTGTTGAACAGTGATCACATTATTAGTATAAATATAGGGCTTTAACAAATCCAATTTACTAAGAAAAAGGAAGTGATGGCCTCATCCAGTAGAATTTCCACGTAAAAATCCCATTTGATGGATCTTGGAAATTATGTGGCATAATTGGGCTTCGCTCTTGACCAATCCCAATCTGAGCTTCAACACTTTAAGCTCGAATGGAATCACCTACGGGAGAAGTGGAATTTGATAGAGATTACCACCCAAGTGATGTTATTCGAGCCACCCCAAGATTCTGTCACCATTGCACACCTTACCCTTTGGTCCTATATGAGTGTTATAAGGGGTTATCTAACAAGACCTTAGCACTATGATTATGTTCATTATTTTTTATATAATAAAGAATATATATTCATTTTATTATTGTTACTTTGTAAATAGTTTTTAAAGAAAAAATAGCATTTTTTGTTAATTAAGAAATACATTTTAGTGAATAATGGATTTTTGAATTAAATAATATTTTAATAAAATATTATTACTAAATTACTTTTTATTAAATATAAATGATTTTATAATTTTTAGGAATACAATTGTAATTTTTATTAAGGTTTGAAATCTGTTTTTCTCAAAACCCGTGAATTTTTTATAAATGTTGATTTTTATTTTAAAAGTAAAAAATTTACATATTTAGAAAATTATTTAGATAAAATTAATATTATTTTTATAATCAGGACTTCGAAATTATCTAACAGTGAAATTTTTATAATTTTTTAAGACAGTTGAATTTTTGGGTAAAAAAATTAAATACCCTTTAATTATATAATGTGTTTCATGACATCATAATGACCCAATAGTGTTGTAATAAAATAATATATTTGGGATGTTCTACCAATATATATTTTACCACTAAAATAATGTGATATTGGGTTTATTTGATTTATTTTACAAATCCTTAGTGGACCCTCCAAGACTTATAAAACATTTTATCTTTTTAAAATGATATCCTTGAGAGTATGACTCACCTCTACATAAGAAAGACTAATATTTTAGTAAGTTATACCATTGGCCTTATAAAATATTTTTTTCCACTCTCCTTTGACCAAAACCATGGTCAAAAACCATGGGATGGTTTGTGATTTTTATTAGTTTAATGTATAAGGTCCAAAACCTAAATAATAAAGAATCCCCTTTCTTTCCTATATAAACCCACCCAAGCTCCCACTTCCTCTTCACTAAAATCCCTTGGATTTCGACCAACCTCTTCCCTATTCTCTCTATAATCCTCCCAAGGCACCCCAAGCTCCCAATAATCCTCTCTCAAGCCCCTCCCAAGACTTTGGGATCACACTTCCAAGTAAGGGATTTCTTCCTCTCTCATTTTTGTCCATGTATCTTTATGTTTCTAGACCCTTTTCTATTCAATTAAAAATGTTGGGGTATGATTTTGAACCTCCCATATATTGTAGTAATTATTTTTTAATGATGATATACCCCTTTCTCTCTCATTAATTCCTCCCATTTACACTCATTGCCATGTCGAAATTCCGTAATGGGTTTCTTCCTTTCTCATTTTTTCCCAATTTTATTATGTTGTTATGCCCTTTTATTTTCAATTAAAAATGTTGGGGTATGATTTCTCACCTCCCCCATACTTACATATTTATTTTTTAATGATGATATATCCCTTCCTCTCTCATTAATGACTCCCATGTACACCTGTTACCATGCTGAAATTCCATAAGGAATTTCTCTCTCCTCGTTTACATTCAAGCAATTCTTTTGTATTGTGAATCTAAAATTCCATTAATTATGTTGAGACTTGTATATATATGATCCTATTACTTTAAATTTCATGTAAATATTATGAGACACACATTTTTCTCTCATCAACCATTTTTATGAATTCTTATGTCACGTCGTTATGCTGCTAAAATTGCATCGTGATTTTCCAAGCCAAAGTCATTATGTTGTGAATACCATGCCCATTTCTCTATCAAGGGTATTCACCTCTATGCATGTTTACTTATTTATTATATAGTTTCATGTATGAACTTCACATTTCTTTATTGTGGAATAAATGATGATCTTTAATGATTCCATGTTATATAATCCATATGGCACACTTATGCATGAAATGAAATGTTTAAGAAGGGTGAACCCTGATAGCATCTAATGCATTGGGTAAAGATTAGTATCATGATATGTCAAGTGCAATGAGTTTTTACTCATGCTAATTCAAGTGCAATGTGGTTTTATTCATACTCCATGTGCAATGATCCTTGGCTCTTTCTAATACCATGTTAAGTTTTGTTGCCACATTTTCATGTTATGATAATCATGTTATATATTTCCATTATGTTCATGTTTATTTTATGATTCATTGATATTCCTACAGACTAAAATGTATTTTATTCTTTATGTTATACCTTTTTTACTCCCTTACTGATCTTTATAGCTCACAATTTTCTTACGTATGTCCTCAGGTTATCCCATGCAATGCTAAGTACGAGGGAATGTAGTGGTAATGTAAAGGAAGTTTTAAATAAAGATGTTGTGTTTCACATTTTAAGTCGTTATGTAATGTTACTAATCCCCAAAGACACTAGACCTCTCGGTTTTCTATGTTGTATCAAGTAAAGTTTTTATGTAATAAGTTATATTTAAATGTGTAATAAAAATAAGTGTTGTTATAGTTGGTATCATAGGATAGGTTTAGTTATTTTGGGATTAGGATTAGAAAACACTAGTGAAATACTTAGGGGTAATATTAAGTATAATAAAAACATCCCTAAGTTTTGGTGAGTATTTAGTAATTAGTTTATCAAGAAAATAAATCCTTTTCTGGATATGAGTAGGTAGAGGTAGCTCTGGCATGGATGTTACTATGAGTGAAAACATCGACAAGGAGTTTCGGGCTTAACCCAGGGTATCCTGGTACATGACAACGGGTCTTACTACACTCTTGGTTACGAAAATCCTAGAGGATATGATTTGGTAAATTCATAAGCTTAGTACGAAGCATTATTAAGGGAATAAAAAATGCCCCTAATAATATATTTTGGGAAGTAGTTCATGGATAACATAGATTGAAGCCTATATATTTATAAGTTAATGAAATAAAATTTATTTATAAGTTATCCCTTTTCTGTATTTGGATTACCCTTTATGTGTTAATACATTAAGATACTCATCTCTATGTATATATCGAATAGAGTAGAAACAGAATCAAAAAGTGAAAGTTAGGGTTATATTCCATAGTTATACACATTCTTTTATGTCCCGAAAGTTTATTAGAACAATCCCAACACCACCAAAAATCATGGAAGTAAAGATGTCAGTGAGAAAAGAAAATGGGGAAATCATCACATCTTAGGAATATAACTCCTCCCCAGTCACAATATGTGGACTGAACTTTTTGGTGAACCTCGTCATACTCCCTCTAGTGGAATCTGATGCAATTATCGGAATGGATTGGCTTTCCTTATATAGAGACAACATAAATTTCCATGAGAGGGAAATCACTCTCTATATAGAGAATAAACCCCCGATTCTATACAAGTTCAAGGAGGAGGATGAATCTTCCTTAGCACCATCATCTAAAGAAAGGATATTACTACCCTATGAGCATGTGTATCTAGCTCAGATGATTGAGTCCAAGGAAGCAACCATCCTTGAAGACATGCCTATTGTGAGGGAATTTGCTGAAGTGTTTCCCTAGGAATTTGGCTGGTCTTCCTCCTAGAAGAGATGTTGAATTCTCAATTGACCTTATACATGTTCCGTTGCCAATATACAAGACTCCATATATAATGGATTTTTTGAAGATTTAGGAGCTGAAGAAATAACTACAGGAGAATCTAGATAAAGGGTTTATATTCCTAAGTGCTTCACCATGGGGTACATCAGTCCTCTTAATCAAGAAGAAGGATAGGTGAATGTGACTTTGCATTGATTATAGTGAGCTCAAAAAAATCACAATAAAGAAAAAGTATCCTATACCCAAAATTGATGACTTGTTCTATCAATTACATGGAGCACAATACTTCTACAAGGTAGATTTATGGTCGGGATATTACCAAGTAAGGGTGAATAAGGATTATATCCCCAAAACTACTTTTCGTACAAGGTACGGACACTATGAATTCATAGTAATGCCTTTAGGACTCACTAATGCTCCAACAATCTTCATGGACATGATGAATAGAGTCTTTATAGATTACATCGACAAATTTGTGGTGTATTTATATATGATATTCTAATATACTCCAAAAATAAGGAGGGTCATGAGGAGCACCTAATAACTGTACTAGAGACCTTGCTAAAGGAGAAGCTCTATGAAAATTACGGCAAGTGTGAGTTATGGTTAAATGAGGTCTCATTCTTGGGCCATATCATCACAAGCAATGGGATATCTATGGATCCCTCTAATAAAGCTTCAATTGATGGATGGTCGAGGCCAACATCGGTAATGGATATCCGTAGCTTCCTTGGGTTAGATGGATATTATTGCCGATTTGTGAGAAATTTCTCACAATTGTCAAACCCTCTTACCAAGATAACTTAGAAGGGAGCCAAGTTTTCTTAGAGTGATGAATGTGAAGAGAGATTCAAGGAGTTGAAAAGGAGGCTTATCACTATGCTCGTGCTCACACTACCCATAAGTGGATAACTTTTTGTGGTATCCAGTGATGCTTCGAAGAAGTTCATGGGATGTGTGTTGATGAAAAATGACAAATTCATTGCTTATGCTTCAAGGCAACAGAAAGTTCATGATAAAAACTATCCAACATGTGATCTGGAGTTGGCTGTAGTGATCTTCTCTTTAAAAATTTGGTAGAATTATCTCTTTGGGGAGAGGTGTGAAATATATACAGACCACAAAATCCTCAAGTAAATATTCACATTGAAAGAGTTGAACATGTGCCAATGAAGATGGTTAGAGCTGATCAAAGAATATTATTTCTCAATCCATTACCACCCTGGGAAAGCGAACAAGGTGGTGGATGCTCTAAGTATAAAGTACCCAGTGATTCTATCATTGATGAGAATTTAAAAGGATCCAATCTTATTGGATTTTATGAAGATGGACATGGGAATCATAAATAAGGGAACATCATCAATCCTTTCACAAATGGTTAATAAACTATCTCTTTTGGAAAGGTTGAAGGATGCTCAAAAGGATGATGTGGTAATTAAAAAGAAGGTGGAAACTATTAGAAAAGGTAAATCCTTGGAGTTCAAAGTCAATGAAGAAGGAATTATGACATTTGGGTCAAGGCTATGTGTTACATCAAATTCGGAGTTAAAGAAGGAACTTTTGGATGATGCGTGTAGTTCAAATTTCTCTATTAACCCAGGAAACACAAAGATCTATCGAGATATCTGAGAGAATTATTGGTGGGATAACATGAAGAAGGAGATAAATGAGTATACATTAAAGTTCCTGGTATTTCAGAAAGTGAAGGCTGAGAGGCAGAAGTCTAAGGGGATGATGCAACCATTACCCATACCAACATGGAAATAGAATAGCATCACCATGGACTTTGTCACTGGACTTCTGAAGACACCCAAATGAAATAGTGATATCTGGGTTTTTGTGGATCGTCTTACAAAGATTTCACACTTCATTGGAATTCAGGAGGATTTCTCACTGGATCAACTAGCATGGATATACATCAGAGACGTGGTAAGGCTGCATGGAGTACCACTATCGATTGTATCTGATCGAGATCCAAGATTCACCTCTATGTTTTGAAAGAGTCTTCAAAATTCTATGGATACTAAGCTAAACTTTAGTACGGCTTATCATCCTCAAACCGATGGCCAATCTGAGCGGATTATCCAAACATTTGAGGATATGTTGAGATCGTGCTCAATGGACTTTAAAGGAGGATGGGATCAACATCTTCCTCTTATTGAGTTCTCATACAATAATAGTTTCCACTCAAGCATCCAAATGGCTCCTTATGAAGACCTATATGGGCAGAGGTGTAGAACACCAGCATGTTGGGATGAAGTTGGGGAGAGAAAACTCCTAGGTCTAGAAATGGTTAAAGAAATGGTAGAGAAGGTTAAGACCATCCAACAGCACATTAAAGCTTCTTAGAGTCGACAAAAGAGCTTTGTTGATAATCGTCAACTAGACCTAGAGTTTTATATCGGAGACATGGTATTCCTCTGCATATCACCATGGAAGAGAGTTATGAGATTTTGGAAGAAGGGAAAGTTTAGTCCATGGTACATCGAAACTTTTGAGATCCTTGATCGCATTGGAGTAGTTGCATATCTACTATCTCTCCCACCAAACCTATCTCAAGTACATGATGTATTCCTTGTATCAATCTTGAGTAAGTACATACCTGACCCATCACATGTACTCAATCCAGAGGTGGTACCATTGGATAATGACCTCTCCTATGAGAAGAAGCCGGTGAAGATCTTAGATCGTATAGAAAAAGTTTTATGAAATAAGACAATGACTCTCGTCAAGGTGTTGTGGAGAAACCACAAGTTTAAAGAAGCGATGTGGGAATCATAGGAAGTGATGAAGTAGATTTACTCGCATTTGTTTTAGTGTGGGAAAAGGAAATTTCAATGGTGAAATTCTTAATGGGGGAAGATTGTAACGACCCAAACTTTTGTTAATGAAAATTCTTCTTGATCTAATTAAATGTATCATTATTTAAAATGGTTATATAAAATATTCACTTCCATTGTTTTATGTTTTTGGATTTCAAAATACAATTAAGAATTGTTACCATCACTAAAATAGTTGTTGAATAGTGATCACATGATTAGTATAAATAAAGGGCTTTAACAGATCCAATTTACTCAGAAAAAGGATGTGATGGCCTCATCCAGTAGACTTTCCTCGTACAAATCCCATTTTTCAGAGATCAGAAAGGAGTTAGCGTCATTGGGATTCTCTCTTGACCAAGCCCAAGTCGAGCTTCAACATGTTAAGCTCGAACAGAACCACCTATGGGAGAAGTGGAAGTTGTTAGAGATTACCACCCAAGCGATGTTATTCGAGCCACCCCAAGAGTCTGTCACCATCACACATGTTACCCTTTGGTCCTATGTGGTTGTTATAAGGGGTTATGTAACAAGACATTAGCACTATGATTATGTGCATTATTTTTTATATAATAAATAATATACATTCATTTTATTATTGTTACTTTGTAAATAGTTTTTAAAGCAAAAATAGAATTTTTTAGTTAATTAAGAAATCTATTTTGATGAATTAATAGATTTTTGAATTAAATAATATTTTAATAAAATATTATTACCAAATTACTTTTTATTAAATATAATTTATCGTATAATTTTTAGTAATACAATTGTAATTTTTATTAAGGTTTTAAAGTCGTTTTTTTCAAAACCCATGAATTTTTTATAAATATTGGTTTTTATTTTAAAAGTAAAAATTCACATATTTAAAAAAATTATTTAGGTAAAATGAATATTATTTTTGGAATTTTACATTGAAATTATCCAACGGTGAATTTTTTATAATTTTCCGAGACAGTTGAATTTTTGGGTACAAAAATTAAATATTGTTTAATTATATAATGTATTGTATGACATGATAATAACTCAATAGTGATGTAATAAAATACTATAAGTGGGATTTTTGGCCAAAATATGTTTTTCCATTAAAATAATGTGATTTTGGGTTTATTTTATTTATTTTACAAAGCCTTAGTGGACCCTCCAAAACTTATAAAACATTTTATCTTTTTAAAATGATTTCCTTGAGAGTATGACTCACCTCTAAATAAGAAATCCTAATATTTTAAGAAGTATGGCAATTTTCCTTATAAAATATTTTTTTCCAATCCCCTTTGGAAAAAACTATGTTCAAAAACCATGGTATGGTTTGTGGTTTTGATTAGTTTAATATATAGGGTCCAAAACCTAAATAATAAATAATTTTCTCTCCTTTCCTATATAAACCCACCCAAGCTCCCACTTCTTCTTCACTAAAATACCTTGGATATAGACCAACCTATTACATCATCTCTCTAGAATCCTCCCAAGTCACCCTAATCTCCCAAGAATCCTCTCTCAAGCCCTTCCCAAGCCTTTGGGATCACACTTCCAAGTAAGGGATTTCTTCCTCTCTCATTTTTATCGATGTATCTTTATATTGCTAGACCCTTTGTATTTTCAATTAAAAATTTTGTTTTATAATTTCAAGACTCCCATATACTTTACTCCTCATGTTTGAATGATTATATACCCCTTTCTCTCTCATTAATTCCTCTCATGTACACTTGTTACCATGCCGAAATTCCGTAAAGTATTTCTTCATTTCTCATTTTTTTCCCAATTTCATTATGTTGTTATGCCCTTTTATTTTAAATTACAAATGTTGGGGTATGATTTATCACCTACCCCATACTTACATATTTATTTTTGAATGATTATAGATCCCTTTATCTCACATTAATTCCTCCCATGTACACTCGTTACCATGCCGAAATTTCGTAAGGAAATTATCTCTCCTCGTTTACATTCAAGAAATTATTGTGTATTATGAATCTAAAATTCCATTAATTATGTTGGGAATTGTATCTATATGACCCCCTTACTGTAAATTTCATGTACATGTGATGAGACACTCATTTCTCTCTCATCAACCATTTTAATGATTTCTTATGTCACGTTGTTATGCTGCCGAAATTGCAGTGTGATTTTCCAAGCCAAAGTCATTGTGTTGTGAATATCATGCACATTTCTCTATCAAGGGTATTCGCCTTTATGAATGTTTACTTATTGATTATAGATTTTCATTTATGAATTCCACATTCCTTTATTGTGTAATAAATGATGATATTTATTGATTCTATGTTATATGATCAATGTGGCACACTTATGCATGAAATGAAATGTTTAAGAAGGGTGTTCCCTGATAGCGCTCCAATGCATTAGGTAAATATTACTATCATGATACATCAAGTGAAATGAGGGTTTACTCATGCTCCATGTGAAATGATCCTTGGATCATACTAATATCATGTTAAGTGTTGTTTCCACATTTCCGTGTTATGATAATCATGTTATATCTTGCCTTTATGTTCATGTTTCTTCTATGCTCTATTGATATTCCTACTGCCTAACATGTATTTTATTCTTTATGTTATGCCTTGTTTACTCCCTTATTGGTCTTTATATCTCACCCTTTTCTTATGCATGTCCTCAGGTTATCCCATGCAATGCTAACTACGAGATAATGCAGTGGTCATGTAAAGGAAGTTTTCAATAAAGATGTTGTGTTTCACGTTTTAATTAGTTATGTAATGTTCCTAAGCCCCAAAGACACCAGACCTATCAGTCTTATATTTTGTATAAAGTTAAGGTTTTATATAATAATTCATGTTTAAATGTGTAATAAAAAATGTAGAGTTTTTATATAGATGGGGGTGCAATTACTCTCTTTCATGTTATTTTTTGTTCAATTAATCTCTTTAATTCTCCAAAAACATTTATTCCAGTTATGGTTTCCTAAATCCCACTGTATGGTTATGAAATCATTTAGAAATAAACTTCAAGCCTATAGGTATTCAAATTTCATTATTTTAAATTTTTTGAAATTATTTTTTTATTATTTATTTTTTAAAACTAAATATAAATGCATTTTAGATTTTAATTGGATCATAATTTTTTTATTACACTGTTTTTAAGCATATTATTTTATAAAAAATTCTATTACCAATGATACTTTTCATAATTTTTAATGGTTTTATATTATACCATGTATATATTAATGCTTTTTTCATTAATTTTTTTTATTTCAATGATATATTTTAAATATATATTAGTTTCAATATTGAATAACTAACATTATAATTATTTCGGGTATATTTTCTTCTTCAAATTATATTAGGTACATTCTACGCCACTACATTCTTTGGATTTGATAAATTTTGAATTATTAACATCTTAAGGTTTAACTATTTATCTTTGTTCTCTATTTTAGGATTTTAATTTTCCAATACCCAATTAGATTTTTTTAACTTTGACATTTTATATCGTAGTTACATGTACCATGGCTTTAGGTTGCTAGGATATTTCTATTTTTAAACATGATACATAATAAAACAAGCCATAAATTTTAATAAATTTAATTCATTAGGTATCCAAGGATGACTATGTAGTATAAATTCAACTTGTTTTAGATTTAAACTATATGTCTATGTCTAGTATTCACAACAATGACACCATTTTTAGCATATTATTTTCTAAAAATGTCTATTATCAATGAGACTTTTCATAATTTTATAATTTTTATATATTAGAACATACTTATATTAATTATTTTTTCATTAATTATTTATAGTTCAATGATATATTTTAAATATATGTTAGCATCAATATTTAATAACTAACATTAATATTATTTCAGGTATTTTTTTATGCTTCAAATTATATCAGGTAAATTCTACACCACTGTATTCTTCTAACCTAATACATTTTGAATTTTTAACATCTTAAGGTTTAATTGTTTCTCTTTTTTCACTATTTTAATATTTTAATTTTCCAATACCCAATTATATTTTTGTTAATTATAACCATTAATATTCCAGTTACATTTACTATGGATTTTATTTTTCTAGGATAATAAAATTTTTAAACATGAAACATAATAAAAAAAGCCTTACAGTTTAAGAAATTCAATTTGTTAGGTAGTATATTAAAAAAATCTTCATATATTTTCCATTCACACCTACTTAACTATTTTTGAAGATATTATTTTCCAATTACATCAATATCATCAAATGAAACTTTGGGGAAGTATAAGGAATGGTGTTAAAATTGGTCTTAAGAATAAATGGTTATTTAACATACATAATTTCCTTTGAGATATATATAATGTATTCTTTATTGACTATAAATTTTACATTTTAAAAAACTATCATGGGTGTAATAATAAACTGTACACTCTGGGATTCTTTCACCATACAAGTGATCAATTTATTGAATGAAAACTCACATAGTCACTATTTTCGTAATGCGGTGGGTTCGTGAGAAACTGCCCAGAAGTAGGATATCACCAATATCAACATTTCATTTATTAATACATATAAAAACCTGGTTGTTTAAACAATTAAACCTTTTTTAGATATCATATTACAGATTATTTAATTATTACTACAAGCCTAATTGGGGAAAAACCAGCGTTCAATCATGACATTCCATCTATAGATAAGATCAAATCTTGGTGGATTTATTATGTACAATCTATACATTTTATGTAACCAATAATCAACTTGATTGTTCATGTTCTTCATATTCATGTGTATTGTATAAACTACATACTTCTATATAGTATATGTAATAATGGTTCATATATCTGATTATTTACTATAATCAATTTTAGTTCATCACCTCTATAAACTTCTTAATTTATTAGTCTGACATCAACATCAATTATGACTGCATATTCTACTCCTTTTCTATATATCATAATATAATAAAACCTTACTTGAGATTATTATATGTTTATAGGGGACTACTTCCATCATATAGTTTCCAATTCTTATAGAAATTTAACAATATTCATTTCATTGTATTTCCATTTTTTACAGAGTTCAGTTTCCAATAATATGTTCCATACTATTTAGCAGATGTGGTGACTGTAACATGCAATAATTTTAGTACCCATTATTGACCACATAACTAGTTATTTTGATATAATTTACAAATTCTTATTAATATATTGTATTTTTCCACTTAAAAGTTAAAGTTTTATTTAAATTTTAATTTAAACTATTTTAATATAAATGAAACAAATTCCATCAGATTTATATTTCTTATATAGGCCATGATTCTTTTATAATCTGAAAATCAATGTCTCAGATATCTAAGGTATGAATTATTTGAATTTTATCCTTATTGTAAGGACTATTTATTGTCCTAGATATTTACTAGATGTATATCTCAAGAGGGGGTGAATTGAGTTCCTAGAAAGTTCTTGAAAATTAGACCACCCTCTTCAAAGTATTCAAGTTCAATTCCTTCCTTAAGAACATATACAGGGGAAATATGAAAACATGAAGAAAAAAAATTAGACACGGATATTTATAGTGGTTCGTGGAACATAAATCTCCTAATACACTTCACCAGCACTCTTCTCTGCAAGTTTGGTAATTTTTCACTATAACAGCCCTTTTACGGGAGGCTCCCCACTGAGTATAAGAAACTGTCACTTAATACAATAGTACAAGAGATTTTAACCAGGCTATCCCTTTATAATACATTTCCATGGTCTTAAGAACACTCTTACACTAAGTGAAAATAGGATAAAATAAACAAAAACTTTTAGAGGAATGTTTTGATCACACAGTTGCAAGCAGCAACTGACAGTATATGAAGATTCATCCTGAGAGAATGATAGACTTCAAAGTAGCCTCAAATGATCTTTAGTGCAACTGATAGAACTCATAATCATGGAATGAATGATTTTTTTTCTTAACTATGTATAGGTATCCAACATTTTTCTTTTATTATGTTCAAAAAACGTTTAGTTATCGTTCATTTGCAACTTATTATAGTGGATAATGGATATTTTTTATATCCTATTTATACTTGAGTGCAGGATAAGTCTAACGATTTAACGAGTCTTATATAGTGATCTTAATGAGATGGGATATTAAGGATATGCATCCAAACATTCCAAATATATGAATTTATTTTTCATCAGTAATGATAGAGAACTTATTGATCTTCAGGTCATCCTATTCAGGAAAGTCTTGTACAGTCCAATCTTTCCTTAAATGGATAATCTCCTTTTAATGTGATATAAAGGAATTAAATTACTTATCAATATATTTTTAAAGTAATCATGATGTTCTATAATACTATATATTCAAAATATATTGACTGAAAGCACTATTCATCATAAGAAAACTTTCATAAGATAAATCATCTTGTCCTCATAAGATAAACTCACCTCAATGCAGCATAAGATAATTCTCCAGAATAAAATATAAAGTGTTGCTATGATGTAATATTTAGCTTCTTCAATTTATACTAGCTATGAATATTATTATAAGAAAATAAATTCCTTTTATAATCTCATTCTAACTAGATCATATATCTTGAGAAACTTAGTTGAACTTTGTAAGATAAAGTCTTACATGGCACTTTCTGATTTTGAGAAACTAAAGATATTCTATAATTATCATAAGATAAAATTCCTTCATATCATAAAATAAACACTTGGACACACATCATAATATAATCATAATTTGAAACACTTTAGAATAAACTTTTTATAATAAAAGTATGGATTTTTTGATTCATCAAAAAACATAACACGAAGATATGTTGGAACAACGTATTCTTTCCAACACTATTTTCATATAATTTTTTCCTCATATACTATTATTAATTAGTGTGGAGAATATGTAATATTAATCAAAAACCATTAATATTTCATATTTCATGATGGTATATGAATTTCATTCCCTTAACACAAAGGTATTCAAATATGAACATATTGATACAAATTCACTTTTTGAACTGCGTCATTTGGAATCCCTAAAATCCATGTTATATCATTTCTTTCGTTATATCCTCTCTTTATTTGGATGACAATATATTGACTATGTTACCTTTCTATATGAAAATCTATATCCAATAAAAAAAATTGTATTCCATTTTTTTCTATAATGAAAAATCCAATTTTCATTTGATACTCAATTTTACTTGGATTATTTATGTCAATTTTACCTATGTATATGATCAAGCATTTTTCATTTGTAAAGTTTTTAATATTTTAAAAGCTCAATGTTTTCCTATAATTTTTTTTATATAATGTTTTATATCATTTTTCTCTCCTACATCTATTTAACTTATCATTTCTTTATTTCTTTCACTTTTTTCAAACATGTATCATATCCAGATTTTCCTCATATTTTCTTTCATCAAACTATATATAATTTATATATAAACTGAACTAACTATACCCATTTATAATTATGTGTATAAACTCTTTAATGATTCCTTTAAATAAAATTATTATTCTATATTATATTTTTCCTTACAAATTTTTAAATATCTTCTTTTTAGGGAGATCTAAAATATGTTTTTTATAAATAAATTATTTCAAAAAGAGATGATGAAATTTCATATTTCAAACATGGAGCATCCAAATTAATATAAGACTCATAAATAGTTCACTTTAAATAAAACTCAAGAAAAAAAGTTGGAAATTTATGAGTGAATGTTATTTTATATCTTCATGAGATTCCCTATACATTTTTTCTCATTTACTAGAAAACTATTCTTCAATTAAATCAAACTTAATGTATTCACTTGATTATGATGTTGTAATTATACTTGTGTTCTTTTCAATTTAGATATATTATTTTCCTAACTGAAATCATTTATTTGTTTGTTTATGTACTTTCAATGCAATGAAGGCACATAGGATGTGGTTCAGACTTTTGAATGAAAATTCTATATGTGATATGTCATATTACCTTTATTAGAAATATTCTAATCCATTTTCATATCTTAATACCACCCACTATAATATTTAAATATCTAGCTCAGTGTCCAGTAGAGTTTGGTATTTTGAGACCACTCTATAGTTTTGGTCTTCTTTCTTGAATCTCATCCCATTGAATTTTTCTGGTTTCATGAAATTCATTTTGTTTTGATGAAATAATAATTTTGTTTTGTAGAGTGGTATATGAAAAAAATTAGAAATGAGTGTGTTGTGAAATTTTAGTTCTTACCACGGAAGACTATCCCACTTTAATGTATTGTCACTTTCTTTCCACTTACCTTTTACTTTAGGTGTGATAATACTATGTGTTATTCTTTTATTGATGTTTCCATTAACATACTTTTTGTTTATACTTTTTCTGAATTAATTTTTAATATGGTGTATAAGGTATAAATTAATTAAATCAAAAAATAATTTTTTTCTCACTATTTCCCCTTTGTTTTCATATAAGAAGTTTTTTTAGATGAAAATTATAGGTTAAGTGACTTTATCAATATATAATTATTTTCAGTTTATTCAATAGTGCATTTCTATGTTCTTTATTACATTATTAACCATTATATTACATACACAATTCATTAATTATTATTTGATATTCTTTTCCCTTAAAAAATGTTTACAAATATATCATTGTTGTCTTTTTTATATTCAATTACCTTATAAAATGGTAATATTGTTTAAAATTATATATACCTCTTATACCTCTTTTATATTCATAGTGTGTGCAATTAAAATATTCATACATTGTATGTTGTATATGAATAGGTGTATATAATATACATATGGTATGCATACATTTTTTTAAAATTATATACACTTGTGTCCATACTATATGCATACATTGTTTGAAAGTACACACAACTATTCACATATATTATATTGTGTGCAGTATGAAATTACATACTCCCATGCATCTTCAAGAATCATATTATATGTAATTAAAGTATGCATACCTTATATATAAAGTTTATTATTCTTCTTATGCCTCTTCCAGATTAATAAATTACTTATAGTATGCATATAGTTTACATACATTTTTTTAAATTATACAACTGTATACATACACTTGATAATTTTTTTGAATTTACCTACACCTATAAACATAAATGAAAATTATTTAAAAAACTCTATGATTAATTCACTTGGGGCTTCCCCTCGCCCTCTCCATAGGGTTTTCCTCAGCAGTGATTTAGAGGGTGAGGTTTTGGTGCTCCTTAGATGCCTTCCCTCTATCTTTTCCTCTAATCTCTAACTCTCCTTCCCCATTATTTTCTATCATTAGTTTTGATTTCTTTATGATACTCTGTACTTCATCCTTGATGACATTGAATCATTCAAGTTGGTGGTATTCTCATAGCGATAGTTCTCACTGGCGTTTTTGATGGTTCCAACGAAAGTTGTGCTGTCGAAGCCCTGGGCCACTCATGACCTGCTCTGAACTCTTATTCTGTTATGACTCTCCAGGTCAGAGTTGGATTGTCTTTAACATGCAGGTTTTGGGTTTCGGTGTGGTGGCCGAGGGTTTTCTTGGTGCTACCAGATTCAGATCTGTTTTTTCAGTTTTCTTGTGATTTCGTTCTTTGATTCCGGTTTTTGTGATGTTTGTTTCTGGATGTGGCGGCGTAAATTGACATTGGGTGACCATGAAGAAATTCCCCTTTTGAGGCCTTTTTTCACTCTATAATTTTCTCTTAAACCATGATTCCACCACTTTTCTCCTAGTTGGATCTTTATGGTAGTTTCCAAGGTATTTTGGGATGTGAGTTTGAGTGGTAGACGACACTATAGGTGATGTCTCTTATGGTGGCTTCTTATCCTTCTGTTCTGTCAGGTTGATCCTCATATTTGGTGTGGTTCTTCCTCGATTAGAGATCTGGTCATCGGTTTTGGTGGGTTTTGGATGACGAAATTGATGGTGATGATGTTCTTGATGATGGTGGGTGGAAGTTCTGTCTTGGTTCTGCTTCTCAGAAAACCTTCTCTGAAAATCAGCTTCGGTGGTATTAGGGTGATTACAATGATAATTGGTAATCAGTAAGGCTATAATTTCTAGTTCATTTTGTTTTCTCAAGTCATCGGCTTCGATGGTTTGGGCGGTGTTGATGCTGACGATAGTGGCGTACCTTGGTGATGAGGGTGGATAGCAGCGACACGACTCTGGCTGACGCGGTGATGCTTGGATTGAGGTCTCCTTGGGTTTAGTGTGGGTTTTTAATTTCAAATTTCTTATAATCATCATGTAACTTTGGATTCACACATGGTGTATATGGTTACCACTTATCCATAAAGAGGCTTTCTTGAAAATAAAAAATAATTTTCATTCATTCATACACTTGTATGCATACATTATGTATACAGTCACATTTTTTAAAAAACTATATGCATATGAGTACACATAGTTTTCTATATTTAGGTTCATATAGGTGTATTCATCATAGATTTGAATTTACCTACAACCATAAACATACATGAACATATAGTTATCTATATTTATGTAGATATACTCTGAGATTACACCTGTTTTCTTTGAATGACTAGATCATTTATTTAAATCATGGTATGGGAGGAATCAACAAAAAATAAGTAGGAAAATTATAAAATATTTGTTTCATATTGATTACACATGTGTTCTTTGAACTACCATATCACTTATTTAAATCATTCTATGGCAGTAATCAACTAAAAATAAGTAGTAAAATTATAAAATAGTTGTTTCATATTGATTCCTTTTGAAAAAATCAATCCCCCTCACAACTTAAAATAGTGATACCTCACAATACCATGATAAATAATTTATATATGTGATTTTCTATATTATATAGATGGTGTTTCAATTGGTTGTTTTTAATAATCCCATTTACTATTGGTATATCTGTTGGTATAGTTTGTTTTTAGTTGGGTGCAATTACACATGTTCACACGTCGATTTTAATATGTGGAATTTGTATGATGTTTTACTTAAATATTATTTGTAAATACATTTATAACATGAATTTTATCATGAAATATTTGATACAAGTGACTAAGTCAACATTGTGGTTCAACTTTAGAAGATCTTAAAAATTAACATCAATGCAAGATGAAAAGAAAATTTGAATAGACCGACCAAAAGTCAATTTATACATTCAACTATTTATTTATGATTTGGTTTTGTTTTATGTATAAACTATTATTTACTATTATGTTTATTTATCTTCCTATATTTCATGCATCTAAAGGTTTTAATAACTCAAAATTATGAATGTGTGTAAGTGAATTTTCAATTAAATGATTATTCCATGAAAATTCATGGGTTGGGTACTAGTTAAATTTGATGGTATGTGCGTCGTCCCCTACTTATTATTATGTAAGGGGCTAGATGTTCATAGTTAATTTTATGTAAACCCCCTTATCCAAACCATTGGATCTCATCACCTATTTGTTAGTAAAAGATTATGTAGGGATAGATTTCCCAGGTGAGAGGAGGCGGTCAAAGTCTCAGAGTCGAGGAAAAACTAATCAAGAAAATACATAGTAGACAAGTTAAAATGTTCTAACACGAACCAAGCTATTTTTTCCCTAGGTTTGAGGTCTATTGAATCAGTCTCTTGATAAACTAACCATTAGAGAATCTCATAATCATGATTCTTTTATTTTGTTTCTATCAATTTCATGGTTAATTATTTACATTTTTGGATTTTAAGTGATCACTTAATAAATAAATTAATAAGCATGCAAGATAGAATAAAATATAACCAGATTATGTGTAAATATTATTAGACATGGTTAATCACTTAAGTAAAAACCAATTAACATTAGAAATAAATATTATAATATATAATAGGATTTAAATAATAACAATGAAGATCCATCAAACTAAAATATTAATTTGGTATATCCTTCCAATAATTAAGTTAGAATTGAAATTATATTTCAAATTTCTTGAACAACCCAAGTTTGGGTGTTTTCAATTATTGAGGAAATTTTAGCTTGATGTTTTGGGTTGAATTAATTTGGTTCACATCAAGGGTTGACTACCCAAGAAGGACTTTGTGTAACTGAGAGGAATGGTTTGAGAAAATATTTATTCAGGATTTATATTTTAGGGAGTCCACTCAATTGATCAAGGAACTATGAGTTAATATATTTGACAAGTTACACCTTCCTAAAACCCTTAAAATAACTTGTTATACCCAAGTATAGTCTATGAGAAGTGGAATATGGATCCTTTACACTATAATATCTAATAAAAAATATACTCTGAAACCAATGGTGAGGTCTATTAGGTTTTGAAAAAATAGTGGGAGATTAATGGAATTTAATTTAATTTAAATTTATTAATCTATTTTTTTGTAATCAAAGAAGTAATAATTAGAAGCTATTAATTTTTAAAAATGGAAAACCAAGTGACATATATAATATCAGTTTTATCCCTACTAGAGAAGGATAATCATATCATCGATATGAATTTCTAGGAATATTATAGTTGTTTAATCGTTATACTATTCCATGAATGGAAATTATATTCGTTGGAAACCCCACTTCTTGAGTTTCTTTCCAAAGAGTCTAGTTAGGAAGAAGTGTCTCTCTAGTTTAGGCATGTGGATATCATAATGGATATTCAATTTTTCATGATATATTCCATTTCCAATGAGATTATAAAGTAATATTAGGATACGGATGTGTATAGCATCATTTATCGCCTTTGAAATATCTACCAATAAAATGAGAGATAAGAGAGATAATAGATATATGAGATCTCTAATGCACTATTCATTTCAAATCTTGAAGATTCAGGGACAACTGAGCCACATGTGTTCAAGTGTATTGGATATATTGAGTACCTATACACCTTGGGGTTTAAGATCCCTGATGAGTTGTTCAAAATCTCATTTTTTCCTCACTACCTAAATAATTATCTAGTTTTATTATTGATTATAATAAGATCAATAGTGATAAGACACTTTCAAAACATCTTAGTATTATATTACAATTTAATAAATACATGGGGCATGAAAAACCCACATTCTTTATGGTTAATAATAAGACAAGGAATAAGGAAAAGGGACTGAAGATTCATTCCAAGTATAAGGATATAGAGAACCATCCTTCCAATAAGAAGAGGATCCATAGGTAAGGAAAAGAACAGGATGTGGTATTTTTTGCATGTGGCAAGAAGAGCCACTAGAATAGGAACTGCACCCAGCCAAAGAATCAAGGGGAAGCATCAGGTGATTTATTTTTTGAGTGTAATACTTCTATATCTATAAGTTGGGTATTATATATTGCCTATGGTGCTCAAATTTATATCCAAATATAGGAACTGAGTAGATTTTGGAAGGTTTTATAAGGCAAGGTGGATCTACAGGTATCCAATGTAGTAAGGATAGATTATCTATCCATTGGAGACTACCATCTCAGGTTTCCAACAGGGTTTATTTTGGATTTAAAGAATTTTAATTATGTTTATAATGTTACCAAGAACATCATTTTTATTTCTTTCTTAAATATGTATGGATTTATTTTTAATTTTGGAAATGAGAGTTGCTGCTTTTATAAAGATAGCATATGTTATGGTATGGCATAGTTGAATAATTGTCTTTATGTATTGAATTAAAAAATCCAAATATTAAAAATTGATAAAAAAACAAATATTCATGAATCATATAACACCCATTTATGCCACCACCATCTTGTTCATAAAAATGAGAATAATTTGAAAAAGTTCTATCAAGATGGTTATTTAGATTCTTTTTAACTTAAACCACTTAAAATATTTCATGTTTTTTATAAGGTAAGATTATTAATCCACCATTTGGGGGTAAAGGTGAAAGGGATATAGAGATTCTAGAATTAGTACACACTGATGTGTGTAGATATTTTCAAGTAGAATCTAGAGGTGGATTCTCATACTTTATAACTTTTACCAATGATATAATTAGGTATGGTTATGTCTTTTTGATGAGGTATAATTCTGAATCCTTTGATAATTTCAAGGATTTCAAGAATGAGGTTGATAATTAACTTGGTAAGAAGATGAAGAAACTTCAATCAGATAAGGTTGGTGAATATATTAACCAAGAGTTTATTAATTTTATATGAAAGTATGGGATTTTATTTAAACTCACTCCACCTTATACACCATAGTGGAATGGTTTTTATAAAAGGAGGAACCATACCTTGCTGGACATGGTAAATTCAATGATGAGTCACACAATCCTTTCATTATCCTTTTGGGGATATGCATTATGTATGGAATTATAATTACTAAACTGGGTACTAATAAAAGCATAAAAAGGTATTCCCTTAGAGTTATGGGGTGGAAAGAAACTTTTTTCTTCACATGTTCATGAGTGGGGTTGTGTGGTGTTTGTTAAGGCTATCTCAAACAACAAACTAGCACCCCAAGGCATGAAGTGTATATTTATAGGGTATCCCAAGGAAACAAGATGATACTTTATATATAACCATTTTGAAAATAAAGTGATTATCATAGGACAGGTTGTCTTTCTTGATAGGGATCACATCCTTAAATATGATAGTGGGATCAAGATTAATTTTGATGAAGTTGGTGCATAAGATACATGATAGGTGATATAGAAACAGATTACCCAAGTCCCCCAATAAGAAGTTGTTCTTGAAACACAAGTACTATATAGGAGTGTTAGAGAGGTAATTGAGCTAGATAGATATGGTTTTATATTCACCAATGATAGTGACTCATTATTGGTTTACAATAATTATCCTCTCTCCTACAAGGAGTTAGTATAGAGATTAAAATATATAAGATGGCAAGAATACAAGAATTCTAAGATGGATTACATGTATCAAAAACCCATTTTGTTTTCTAATTGATCTTCCAGTTGATGTAAATCCCATTTTTTATAAATATATATTTAATAAAAAAATGGAGATGTAAGGTAAAGTAAATGCCTATAAATCATGTCTAGTGGCTAAAGGGTTTAGAAAACATTAAGGAATTCACTATAAAGAAAACTTTTCTCTGATTTCCAGTTTAAATCCATCAAAAAAATTCATAGGATCTTACCATGACTATTAGATTTGGAAAATGGATGTAAAAAATACTTTACTTAATGGGAACCTTTAGTAGGATGTGTACATGACACAAATAGAAGGGTTTGTGACTCCAAGAAATTCCAAAAAGGTATCAAAGTTGTAGAGATCTATTTATGGATTAATGTAAGAATCCATATCAAGGAAAATTTAGTTCAATTAATCCATAAAATAATTTTTTTTCATTAAGAATGAGCTTGATCCATGTGTTTGTAAGTGTAAGAACCCAGGTTTTCATATGAGGTACGGATACCTTACCTTTTAATTCAAATTCTTAAATATGGACTAATGTGAGTACCATTTGATTTCATGGGTGTAATAGGGGTGTTTGGGGATTATTAATAATCCTAGATCCCAAGTTTGGGGTGATTTAAGCTTGGGTAATGGTTAGTGAAAACTGTGTGGGGTAGGTCGCACGGTTTGACTAAACCGTGTGAGGCTAGATAGAGGGGGTGTACAGGATGCACAGTTTGAGGAAACTGTGTGAGAGGAGGCACATGGTTGTACGAATAGGTCTGCAATTTTATAAGAACTTGGAAGTGGCTTTTCACATAGTTTTTTCATGGTTAGTAAACCATGTGAATTCCCCTTGACCTACAGAAAGACATGCATGGTTGGTGCATAGTTTACAAAACCTTGTGACCCTTATTAAATTGGAAAATTTTATATTTTTAATTAAATAAATTTCCCTTTTAAACCTAAAGATATTTTTCTTTACATGTATAAAAAGGTTAAAATTGGAGATATCTTTCCTTTGGCTAACCTAGTATGTGAGGTGGATACTTCACCGATCACGGATTCGAGCATGGTTTGTCTCATCGGATCCACTAGGTAAGATCTACATTCCTTTCTAACATTTATTGATTCTTTTGACTATTGGTTGTGTTATTTGGATTTAGTATAATATTCCATAATTTCTCATTCTTCATATGTTCTTCATATTTATCCTAAACTGATTCGAAACATAACTTGATACTGGATGAGAACTCCACTGTTGAGCTAAGGTAGGTGTTCTATACTTTTCTTTCATGTTTTGGTGATTTATAGAGCTTTCAGCCTTTATGTCGTCCGTCATACTTTCTAGTGTGGCCCCAAAATTAAAATTTTAATTTGAAATAAATTAAATAGGGCCTATTATGGATACCCATAGGTTTCTTGAGATTCATTGGTGGTTGTTTCCCCAACCCAAGGCCACCCATGGGGTGTATCATGCCTTTTCATTGGTTTTGACCTTTGATGAACCACCCAAGGGGTGTGTTCTTGATTTTTCCTAGATGTAGGATGCTTAATTGGAATTAAATGGAATTGAATTACATTATTAGGATATTCCTCCTTGCTTTGTGTCATCATGTTATAATAAGATTGATTGAATCAATGGATTAAATGGAATTAGTTGAATGGGTGGGTATACCCATGTGATGTGTTTAATTGAAAATGGTGATAAATGGGTGGGTATACCTATGTGACATGATTGAATGGGAATGGAATACATGAGTGGGTATAATCATGAGATGTAATTGGTTTTAAATGTATTTAATGAGTGGGTATACTCATTGTATGAAATTAAATGTAATTGTTTATATGATTGGGTAGACTCATATGGTTTCGAATTGTTAAATGGTATGAATTGGTTGATGATTGTATAGGTTCCATGGATGGATCTCCATGTATCTTGAACATGGTAGTGGATTCCTTGAGTAGTGATGCTTCTTGGGTCTTGATTCTATGGGATGCCTTGGGCTTTGCTGCACCTTGCATCCGGATTTCTTTGACTCATGTAGGAAATTTTGGTATACATGTTACTAGGACTCCAACTAGTGCCTATACTGATTTTCCATTGAGATTCTCCTAGGACTCGATGAGGATGGCTTGATCTTCAAGACCTTGGATGTGGACCTTCATGGTCAAACACTTTGGTTATTACGGAATGGATGTAGAAATGTGATACATTTTATTATACAATATGGTTGTGAGAGTTATGAAATATTAGTTGTACGGAAAGGTCGTGGGATATTGATATGGTATTATTATATGGAAGAGTCATGTGGACAGGATACCTATGGTAGTATGGAGAGGTTTTTTTGTTTATTCATATTTCTTATATCTGCCTTGTTAGAAGCTTGACTCTTGTTTACAGGGAGCCTCAAGAGGCTTATTGATATCACTTTCTTAGAGTGGTTTACATTCCATGGGCGCATTACTTTTGGTTCCTACTTAACTATTTACCTTCTTACTTACATTTCATATCTTATATTACAAATACTTAAATGTATAGACCTCTAGGTAGTCACCTATTAGGATGTTATCTCATACCCTGTTTGGGCCTCCCATGGGGACTAAACAGATTATATGGTTGTAGGTAATGATAAGGGAAAGTTCCCTAACATATATTTTTTATTGTTTCTTAGGAGTATGGGAGCATAGAACCAAGTTGTGTACCAATTTTGGTTGTTTCCTAGATACATGAAACATATGAATCATTGTATATGAGCCATATTTTGAGATTTTTATCTATTCATGTTGTGTATCTATTTTCTTCTTATTTTACTACTTACTATATTGACTGTTATTAATTTATGATTTCTTACACTCTTATGATGAGGGAATAGTCTCCCCATGTACAAAACTAGGCCCTCACTTTCAGTTAGTAGCCTCTGGTGTTTGGGGAGATGCGCTTAAGACCATGTGGCCAACTGGGCTTGGGAAACTATTGAGTGGCATCTGATTTTGGGATGTTGCAAAGTGGTGTCAGAGAATTTATTTTCTAGCTTAAATTATTATTTGGAAATAATATATAGTTATAGGAAGGAAATGGAGTTTGGTAATGATATGTGCTCAGGCGTAGCTAACCTACGTATAGATAAAATCTAAATTTCCTTGAATGGATTGTTTTTTTCTAGATTTCAACAATTACACTTGATTTGAGTCCACTATCTTGTGAAACACTTGATTTATGTTGTTACCATTGATATGATTTTGGTTCTACTTATGTTGCAACCCGATGAGATGAGGGTATACCATCTTATGCATCATATAGGAAATTTACTAAAAATCACACGTCATGCATTATGTCATGCCCTTTAGGATTCATTACTTGACACATGCTGTTGTGATAGGTGTTGTGATAGTTTTGCCTATTTTTTTGATATACTTTTTTGTAGTGGATAGATAAAATGATGTCATCGCTCAATTCATAAGGTGTAGGGTTCCTTATGGAATGGAAAATGACACACCCTTTGAATATTTTGTTTAAAGTGAACTAAATGTGATATGGTGTGAATTAAATGGGCATCATATTTGAGTTCATGGGGTGTTATAGTCCCTCATGGATCAGAACATGGTGAACCATTGGTACAAATTGTATATAATTAAATAGAAATGACTATATAGATTTAAATGAAAATGGAATGGAAAATAGAGACTTGACGTAGACTCGGCTTTTGAGTGGGAAAGTGGAAGAGTTTCTAGTGGGTTTTAGTGATTGTTCCTTATGTAGTATTGGATTTAGAAGAAAGATATGGGTTATGACTTGGTTTTAGGAGGGTTTTGACCTATCCTATGATTTTGAGCTGTGAACTTTGATGTTTTTATTTTATAAAGTGTGTGTTGGAATTATAGAGACATTCCACTATGATGAACTCCAATTGTACATCGTGAGGATGGAGACAACCATACTATGAAGGTGGTGGGACATGGGATACCAGTGGATCCTCTTTTAGTGAAAGTTGTGGTAATAGTTATTATTCTGGACACAGGTGTTGAGGCATAGTTCCACGAGTGGTTTTATCACTTTATAAAACCTTATTAGGGAACAGTGTAGTTTTCCTATTCTATTGATGAGTTGATACATGTGTTCCAATATTAGCATCCTACCATTTTTTTGGGGGATGGTGGTCTATAGTTTATTGAGTTGTTTCTAGAGATGGATTTGTTGATATTTGAGCATCTTGAGATGCCTACTGAGAGGAGGGTGAAGCTCGCAACATATATTCTTCGTGGAGAAGAAAAGTGATGGTGGGATGTACTGAACCAGGATGAAAGGCTATGAGATATGGGTTGGACTAATTTTTAGATCCACTTCTTTGACTACTTTTACCTTGAGACTTTTTATTCGGAGTGGGATAGTGAGTTCATTCATTTTGGAGTAGGGTGCAATGATAGTTATGGAGTACTTGGAATGCTTTATAGAGTTGCATCATTTTGCTCCAATGTACCTTACTGATGAGATATTGAGAGTGAGATGTTTCATGTAAGTTATATTACATGCTATTAAATCTCAGTTAAACATGTTCAAATTGACCTTTATCACTAAGATTTTTAATCAGGCACTGATTACAGAGAGGAACCTGAGGGAATCTTGGTGCATATAGCAGGGTAGTATTGTCTCTCGACCAAGTGGTTCAACGTATTCAGGCAGGAAGCACCATTTTGAGCCTTCTCATGAGATGAGTTCTAGTTGGGATGTGAGTATTTTTAGCTCAGTGTTTTTACATAATTATGGTATGTGGGGCCATATAAATAATCAGTTTGACCATGACCCAGTCGAGTGTCGATCTTGCAGCAGGATGGGCCATGTGCAACGGTTTTGCAGGACCTTACCTCTAACTGTGAGTGGTAGGGGATTAGCTTTGACACCAGGTACAGGATCAAGTTTCTTAGATTCATGTTAGGAAGGTATCTATATCATTGTTCACCAATCAAGGTGAGGTAGTTGTGTTCATGGAAGAGGCATCGAGACACCAGTTATATCGAGACATCAGAGTGGACCTACTCTGGCCAGTGAGGTTGTGTCACAGGGTTGTGGTATAGGACAGATCTATTCTGTATAGAATACCCCATAGGAATAGGTTGTTGGACTATCTATAGTAAGAGTTATGATCTTAGTAGCCTCTACTATTTTATCTTCTCCTTTGATATAGGTGTATCACAAAGTTTCGTATCCGCAGCTATGGTGAAAAGCCTTAGGCTCATTGTTTTGTCTTTTGAGAGAATTATGATGCTATAAAATCTATTTGGGGTTATAATAGAGGGTGTATGACAGTGCGGGGAGTGTACCCTTGAGGTTGGTGGGTGTCAATTTGTTTGGGATATTTATTTCCTTAAGATGACAGGGTTTTACATCATACTCAGGATGGATTGGCTAGTAGATTATCAAGCTTATGTTGACTATTATTATAGGAGGGTGACTTTCACAACACCAAAGGGTGTATTTTATACTCACAAGGTTTAATGGGATGTCTAGGAAAATCGAGATTGACCATAGCATCATGGGATGGGTAGGATGATATACCTGATTGCTAATTTTTATCTAGATGATTAGGGAGTGAGTCGAGTAGACATTCCTCCAGTGGTTGATCGTTTCATGGATGTGTTCCTGGATTAATTTTTTAGATTACATCCTAAGAGATAGGTTTAGTTCTCTATCAATCTAGTTCTAGTAGAAGCACTGGTATCTATTCCTCCTTATAGGATGGCTATGATGGACTTGTAGGAGCCTAAGAGGAAGCTATAGGATTTTGAGGCGAAGGGGTTTATTCAACCCAGTACTTATCTATGGAGTTCTATAGTCCTTTTTATGAAAAATATGGATGGTACCCTTTGGCTATGTATGAATTATCTTAAGTTGAATCAGTTAATGATTAATAACTGATATCCCTTTCCACGGATAGATGATCTGTTTGATTAGCTTTGAAGAGCTTGAGTGTTCTCAAAATTTTATTTTAGGTCTGGATATCACCAGGTACATGTTTGAACTATAGACATATCTCATACATCCTTTCATAGTAGGTATGGTCTATATGAATATCAGGTTATGTCGTTCAGTCTCGTGAACATGCCAACAGTTTTCATGGTGCTGATGAACCAAGTGTTCCATCCTTACCTGGACTCTTTTGTAGTTTCTTTCATGAACGATATCTTGGTGTATTATCATAATCAACATAACCATTCCAACAATATTGATATTGTTTTTAATACATTGAGAGAGCATCAGTTATATTCTAAGCATATAAAGTTTCACTTCTGGATGGATCGGATTCACTTGCTAGGTTAGATAATCTCAGAGATAGGTGTATCGGTCTACCCTGATAAGGTGAGAGCTATAGTTTCCTAGAAACATCCCAAGAACATTTTTTTCATCTGAAGTTTCTTGGGGATAGTTTGTTACTAAAATAATTTCATATTGGAATTCTTACGCTTAGCAGTGCCACTGATGGGCTTGACTAAGAAGGGTGTGAAGTTTTTATGGTCATATTCTTACGAGATGGACTTTCAAGATCTAAAAGGGAGGTTGACATCATCACCAGTATTGATACTATAAGAGCTTGTCAAGAGCTATACTGTGTATTTTGATGCATCTAGTATTGGGTTGGGGTATTTTTGATGCAGGGGGATGGATTCATGGTGTATGAGTCCTGGTAGTTGAGGCCACATGGGAGGAATTACCCAACACACAATCTTGAGTTAGATAGGGTTGTTCACGCATTATGTTTTTGGAGACATTAATTACTATGAGAGTATTTTTTGGTGTACATAGACCACAAAAGCCTCAAATACATATTTACATAGCATTATCTGAATCTGAGGTGGTAAAGGTGGGTGGAATACCTTTAGTATTTTGACTTTGAGCTAGCCTAAACAACTGGTGAAGGAAATTTAGTGGCTGATGCACTGACCAGGAGGACTCAAATAAAGGAAGTGCAGCAAGCCAGTAGTGAGTGTTAGCTTATGTATTTGTTCACTGGGTTGCACTTGGAGGTACACGATAGTCAGAGGTATACATATCTATTATCTTTATCTATGATATATACCTTATTAAAGAGAGTGAGGATAAGGAAACTATCAGATTTAGAAGGACTGGATCTATAAGAGAGTGTGGAAGGTGAGGACCCACCTTCTAGTTGGACTATAGGTGAGGATGAGATCTTGTATATACATGATCAATTTTTGGTTCTAGTGGATATACTTGAGGAGATGATGTGGGAGTTTCATGTCTCGGCTTGGTCAGTGTATCCTAGAGTCACCAAGATGTATCGTGACTTGCATTGTCAATACTGGTGGTCGAGTATAAAATATGAGGTAGTTGGTTTTATTACGAGGTGTTCCACCTGTCAGTAGGTGAAGGAGAAATATCAACGACCAATCAAACTTTTATAGCAGTTGCCTATTCCCAAGTGGAAATGGGATGATTCCGTAATGGATTTTGTGACCGGTTTACTGAGCTCACCTTGAGGTAACGATGTCGTGTGGGTTTTTGTCGACGAGCTCATGAAGGCTTCTCATTTATTTCTAATTAATGAGGAAAAAATGTTGATAAGATTGGAAGGTTGTACATCCATGATATATTACGACATCATGGGGTCTCATGAACTATCATTTCAAATAGGTATTCTTGCTTTATGTCTTGTTTCTATAAAATATTTCAGAGGAAATGGGTACACAAGTACTTCTGAGTACAGCATACCACCCTCAGACTGATGTCCAGTCAGAGTGTATGGTATAGGTTCTAGAGGAAATGTTGTAAGCATGCATCCTATATTTTGGGGGTTCTTGGGAGAGGAATATACCCTTGGTTGAGTTTTCCTACAATGATAGTTATCATGAGATGATACATATCACACCTTATGAGGATTTTTACACCCTTGTTCTAGTTAGAGGTACGTGAGGCAACTTTACTGGGACCACATATTGTACAGGAGACTTATGACCAGGTCCAGTTGATTCAAAAGAGGATGGATATTGTGTAGTCTTGATGGAAATATTACACCAATTGTCATAGATGACCTCTAGAGTTTGAGGTTGGGGATTGGGTCTTTTTACATGTTTCGCTGAGGTTGGGAAACAGACAGATCAGGAGATAGGGTAATATTTCACCATGATATGTTTGTTCATTTTAGATTCTAGAGAGATTCGGGTTAGTAGCCTATCAGTTTCAGTTGCCTCAGAGGTACCAATCCATGCATGACTTCTTCCATGTATCTCAGTTGTGCCGCTATTACTCAGACTCATCTCACACTTTTCATCCCAAGGATGTTGAGTTACAGACATATGTGTCCTTTGAGGACCATCTGATATGTATCGTTGACAAGAGAATGGAGTTTCTCTAAGGCCGGTCAGTTCCTTTAGTATGGGTGTTATGGTAACGTGTACATTTATAGGAAGAGACTTGGGAGAGGTAGGCCTATGTACATGCTCAGTGGCCATAGTTGTTCTCATATGAATCTTGACCACCTTTAGAGAGCAATTTTAGGATGAATTTCTATAAAGGGGAAAAATTGTAAGAACCTGGGTTTTCGTATGAGGTAAAAATCCCTTTTTTAAATTTTACTATTTAAATATAGCCTAATGTGAGTACCCTTTGAGTTCATGGGTGTAACAGGGGTGTATGGGGCTTGTTCGGAGCCCGTAATCCATGTTTAGGGTGATTTAATCCTGGTCCACGGTTAGTGAAAATTGTGTGGAGAAGGTTGCATGGTTTGATTAAACCGTTTGAGGCTGGACATAGGGGGTGTGTAGGCCGCACGGTTTGAGGAAACTATGCGAGAGGAGGTGTATGGTCATGCATTCAGTTCTATAATTTTAGAATAACTTAACAGTGTATTTTCGTATGGTTTTCACATGGTTAGTAAACCATGTGAGAAAACTATGTGGGTGCCCCTTATCCTACAAGAAGTCATGCATGGTAGGTGCATGGTTTACCAAACTGTGCGCCTAAACTATGCGACTCATATTAAATTGGGAAATTTTATATTTTTAATCAAATAAATTTTCTTTTTTAAACATAAATCTATTTTTCTTTCTACATACAACAAGGGTAACATTGGAGAGCTAATTCTGTTGGCTAGCCTGGGATTTTAGGTGAATCCTTCATCTGATATCCGATTTGAGCACAGTTTGTCTCATCAGATCCACATCGATAAGATCTACATTCCTTTTTAAATTTTTTTCAATTCTTCTGGATATTAGTTGCACTATTTTGATTTAGGGTCATATGCTCTAATTTATCATTCTTCGTCCATTATTTAGATTTCTCCTAAAATGAGTTGAATTGGGACTTGATACTGAATGATCACTCCACTACCGAGCTAAGGTAGGTGTTCTATACTTTTCTTTAATGTTTTAGTGCTTTATAGAGTTATCAGCCTTTATGTTACCTGCTATACTTTCTAGCGCAACCCTAAAATTGAAATATTAATTTGAAATGAATTAAATATGACCTCTTAGGGATGCCCATGGGTTTCTTGAGATGTTTTGGTGGTTGTTTCCCTAACCCAAGTCCACCCATGGGGTTCTTTATGCCTATTTCTTGGTTTTGGCCTTTGATAAACCACCCAAGGGGTGTTTTCTTGAGTTTTCCTAGTTGTAGGAATCTCAATTGGAATTGAATTACATGCTTAGGATATTCACTACCTCCTTGATTTGTGTCATCACGTTATTATAATCTTGATTGGATCAATGGATTAAATGGAATTAGTTGAATGGGTGGGTATACCCATGTGATATGTTTAATTGAAAATGTTGATAAATGGGTGGGTGTACCCATGTGAAATGATTAAATGGGAATGGAATACATGAGTGGGTATACTCATGAGATGTAATTGGCTTGAAATGTATTGAAAGAGTGGGTATACTCATTGTATGAAATTAAATTAAATTTTTTATATGAGTGGGTAGACTCATATGGTTTTGAATTGTTAAATTATATGAAATGGTTGATGGTTGTATAGATTCCATAGATGTATCTCTATGGATCCTAAACATGATAGTGGACACCTTGATTAGTGATGCTTCTTGGTTCTTGATTCTATGGGATGCCTTAGTATTTTCTACCCCTTGGATTCATCTTTCTTAGACTCACATAGTACATGTTCGTATACATGTTCCTAGGACTCCAACTAGTGCTTATAATTCTTTTCCATTGAGATGATCCTAGGAATCTAAAAGGATTAATTGGTCTTTGAAACCTTGGATTTGGCCCTTTTTTGTCTAACACATTTTTTATTAAGGCATGGATGTGGAAATTTAATACGTTTTATTATACGGCATGGCCATGGGAGTTATAACATCTTGGTTGTATGATAATTTCATGGGATATTGATATGGTATTATTATACGGAAAAGCTGTGTGGACATAATACATATGGTCATATGGTGAGGCCATGTTTTTTATTCATATTTCTTATAACTACCTTGTAAGAATCCCGACTCTCGTTTATAGTGATCCTCGATAGGTTGATTGGTATCACTCACTTGTAGTAGTTTATGTTCCATGAGCACATTACTTCCAGTTCCTACTTAACTATTTACTTTATTACTTACATTTCATAGATTATATTGAATATACAGAAATGTATAGACCTATGGGTGGTTACCTATTGGAATATTATCTCACACCGTGTTTGGTCCTCCCTTAGGGACCCAAACAGATTATATAGTTGTAGTTAATGATAAGGTAAAGTTCCCTAACACAGGTTTTTTATTTCTACTTAGGATCATGGGAGAATTGAACCAAGATGAGGCTTGAGATGCTATGGGGAAACTTTTTTACTTTTTGGTATTTTGGATTTTGTGTACTTATATTGTACTGTACTGCCATGTAACTTTTTTAGTTGTTTACTAGATACATGAAACATCTACATCATTGTATATGAGCCATATTTTGATATTTTTATCTATTATTGCTATATATCTATTTTCTTCTTGTTTTATTGGTTTCACTATTGACTATTATTACTTTCCATTGTGTTACAATCTAGTGATGAGGGAATAGTCTCCCCACAGACACATCTAGGCCCTCGATTCTAGTCGGAAGCCTGTGCCATTTGGGGAGATGATCTTGAGTCCATGGGGCCAACCAGGCTTAGGGAACTATTGAGTGGAATCTGGGTTTGGGATGTTATAATAAGCGGTCTAGTGGGAGTATAGTTGTTTTCATAGTATCATAATTTTGTGACATATCACTAATTATAAATGATATAACAACCTTACAATAGGTGAATTCATGGTTGACAAAGTGCTTATCCATTAAGTAGTTAGGTGAATAATCCTATATTCTTGGGATCAAGATCATGTGTGACATATCCAATATGTTGATTGGGATAAGTCAAAGTATTTACATTGACCAGATACTGAAGAGGTTCATTATAGAACAATCCTAGAGGGGATTGGATATAGTGTCACATGGTATATATCATTCCAAGAAAATTTGACCTCATACATAAGAAGAAAAATAGGGAATGATTAATATCCCATAGGATTATATAATAGGATATTTCATGTATGTAATTTTATGTATAAGGATTGATTTTGATTATTCTTTGAGAATGGTAGGCATATATCAAGAAGATCTAGGTGAATAGTATTAGACTACTATTAAAGGTATATTTAATTATCTAAGGTGAAATGAGGATATATTCCTAGTATGTGGAGGAGATAAATATCTAGTCTCCAAGGTTTATACAGATGTTATCTTCTAGATAGATTAGAATGATATGAATTCATAGTCTAGATATGTATTTTGTCTCAATGATATAGAAGAGTTAAAAGCATCCAGCTTTTTCTGATTCTGTATTAGATCTTGTGTATATTACGGATTCTATTCCATCCAAGGAATAATTTTATATTTGAACATTTCTCTAATAGATTGATGTGAAACCTAGCAGTCAAGATCCTATCACATTTGACTATGATAAAACTATAGTGGTGTCTCTCTCTAAAGAGGTCAGGTCATGCCAACAGACAAAGCACATAATTTATAAGTTTCATCTCTTGAGGTATTTTTATCAATGAGGTTAATTTATGGTGAGTAGAGTATCCATGGAGGAAAACATAGTGGACCCCTTGATGAAGTCTGTATCTTAGTAAAGGTATAAGTATCATGTTAGATGCAATGGACTGAAAGTTTTTGTCTATTTGATCTAGTGAAAGTGGGATTCTATTGGATTTGGTTCCCTATAACTTACTTTCTTAGTACTTTACATGTTTTAATTAATAATTATATTTTATTATCACATCACTTCTATTATTGTGTATGAAATTTTCATGTGATAATGTTCTAGGAATATATATTTTACTAAAAGTTCATATAAATTCCCTAAAATGATTAGAACCTAAATATTCTATGATAGTATTATTGAATATAGTTATCTGGTTGGATGATATTGTCTGATTAGATGTAGATGATACAGGCTATTAGGTATATGAGGCTCATAAGACATTGAGACACCTTCTCATGGTGTCTTACCTTGGTAATCTCTAAGATAAGAGGTTATGAGAATTGACCCACCAATATGAAATCCACATTTCATTTATCATTCGATGTTCCTATATCTAGATGTATGTATTGATCCTTATACTTTAATATTATCATTAATGGATATCATGACTCGTATGCTTTTATCTATTGAAAAAAACCATGACAACATATGTTTGTGGTGAGGTAGGATATATTGGGTGTGTCATGAGTGATATTTTACTAATTGATAATGCAAGAAAGGATTTATCCCTTATGTACCTTGAATGAAGTTGATATCTCGATCACTTTGATGGGAATGGAACTACCTATATAAATCAATTTGCATGGTGTTCATTAGGTGAGTTCATTTTCAAAAAAATCAAATAAAGAGACATTGAGGACATAGGTTGTTTACACCAGTAAGAAACTATCTTGATTTGATATATCATGATACATGGATTACATTACATGGTAAGAATTTGTAGGAGGTTGGATTTCATTATAGTGTTAACTTATTTCTCTATCACTTCATTAGAATATTGTAAGATGTTAGCCTTGTAATTTAGGTTTCTCAACCTAATTACATTGAAAAATGAGATTAGAGGTTCACACACTAAGTGTTGTTCATATCAAATGATTAATAGTATTATTATTATTATTGTACATAGGGTAAACTAAGAAATATAAAGTGGGAAAGGTCTTGGGTGAAATTTCCAACCCTAAACCTTCCATAATAAATATCTAATTATATCACTTTCCATAAACACTCTTGGTGTGAAAATGGGTAAAGAGAGACTCTCACAATATCTAGAGAGATATCTAGAGATCTATAATGAACTATAACTTCCTCCTCTCTCAAGTCATCAAGAGAACATCAATATTTATTTCTCCTTAAGAATAATTCTATTGTGATCAACCATGAATAATGAGAATGATCAGGATCAATTGTGTTAGTACCCAGTGATTCTATAATGATGTTCAAAGATTGTGGTGTATGTGTGGATCACTTATAGAGGAATTCTACACTTGGATCCTATAGAATAACGATGGTATGACAAGATCTAGTAAATCAAATCATCAATAAATAGACAATTACAAGTTAATATAATGATATTTCTTCTAATAAATTAATTATAAATTACATGTGAAAATCCTCCTCTTCTAGTTCCAATGATTTTATTAATCAATTAATCTATAGTTTTCAATGGAAATTTCATTATTTTTTTGTGAAGCAATGATTATTTGTAAATTAAAACTAAAATACAAGATGTTCATGCCATACATGTGCTTACTCTATTCTCAGAACCTCTATAACTAACCCAAGGAATCTCCTAGGGGGTGAATCTAATATTGAACCCAAGTATATGTTCATTTCTATTTAATGTTTCTTATTTAATTTAGGTTATATTGAGGATGATTAGTAGTTTAACCTCACTACAGCTTTCTTATAAATAGATTCTTCTTTCTATATTATCTTCCCTCCTGTACATTACTAGTCATGGAGGAGGTGTATGTGTAGTGTACTTGTAAATTTCTAGGTACATTTTATATCTACAATGGGGGTAGAATATGATATTCACACATACGATAGTGTGTGTTCATTAAGTGGATATAAGACTCTCTATGAGATAATAAAGTTCCACTATAGAGAATTATTTTGGGGTAATTTCCTTCCCTTATAAATTATTTCATTATATTTGTATTTCATGTTTACTTTCTAACCTTTAATTATAATTCCCAAACCCCGATCTATTTATTTATTTTTCATAAAATATAAAAAATATAAAAATATAAAATAAGTGATTAGGATTAGTGAGAATTTTACTGAAAATATTATCAATTGATATATAATTGGTCGTTCATTGTACTACATTAGGAAAACATAAATAAAAAATTGGTCACACCCCACGATAGGTGTTTCACTGAGCTCAAGTAGAATACCTTTCACAAATAGAGGAAACTTTAATGAGTACTTAAATACTATATCAAGATAAAAAATGAATGAACTGAATGAAATGGGTGACATAATCCTTCACCAAAATATTTCTCTTTTGTAGATTTTTAAGCTCCATCTCCCTTACCACTTTCACCTTCTTGAGGAAATTCCACTAAATAAACATGGTCTTGAAGAATTCTCAATACATGTTTCTTTTTAGTTGAAGTGGAGTGATGGTCCTCCACCATTATTGACTAGATATTTCAAAAAATCATAAAATGGTTTTAACTCATGATGACACTTGAGTTTTAAGTGAATTACAGACTCCTTAAATCTATACCACCACTCCACATCCTATTGAGGTCCTTGATAACCATGTAAGATAATTTATAATGAAGATGAGGTCAGATCCGCCTCTCTACTTGGATTATGGGTAGGGTCAATAACGAGAATGACTACATCTAATCCATGAGAGGCACTAGGCTAGGGAATATCCCATGATACAAACTTCTTATATTTCATTGATATTTTTTAGGGATACATGATCTAAATAAAAAAACAACACATAAGACTCAAATAAATATAATTTAAATTCAACTCACCCTAATTAAAAAACCCTTTTAATCAAATTATAAAAAATAATTGAAAATATACTATTTCATTCGAAATTTATAAATCTGCTTTGAAAAATATTCAAAACAACAGAATTTCACTAAAAATAAGTTTTAAATCACACGGACATTACCAAATTCATTCGAAATTTTTAAAACATCTAATTTATTTAAAAAAATTCTAGAAAAATCCCTTTTAAAATTTCCAAAACCAAATATTTATTATTTTAAATCACATCTTTTTCAACAAAACATCATCTAATATCAACCAAATAGCATGAACATAGTAAAAAAACTCACTCAATTTTTTCCCAAATAGCCATATCCCATAACCAAAACAAACTAAAAACAAAAGTACTTAATACAAAAAAAATAGGGTTTAGCGGTGGTTCATGGTTTGATGGACCATGTTATAACCATGAAACCACCACTAAAAGCCTTTACAAGACCATGCACATGGGTTCTACATGGTTTTTTAGGCCATGTGGAAAAAAATTGCCTTTATTCCAACTTCCATTTTACCCCAAAATCATGATAATTCCCAAAATATATCTCATAGTATCAATACCACATTAAATAAAAGCATTATAAGTAAAAATAAACCAAAAATAAATGAATAAAGATTTAAATTCAGGACTTATAACCTAATATCTCATGGTAACTTAATGCTTTAAGCAGAAAATATCAAGCTAGACTCTTCTCACACCTACCTATTGAGTTTATACATATTTATCTCAAATCATCCAGAATCACCTAAATAAAAAAGGGATCACTGATGCCATTTGTCCAGGAGCCAGCTAGGGTCAACCCAACCCATCACCCAAGTCGGCCTATGACATGGACCAAAGTGTGTTCCTGGTCCCTATAGACTATAAAGTAGTGTCTGGGAATCATGGTGAATACTCTTCAGAATGATTTTTCTCAAATAAATAATATATAATGATTGGTAGAATTATACTGAGATTTCAAAAAAGGTTTTCCATAAATTATACTACCATTCATAACAAAATAAATAGATACAAAAGATAATTATAAGAGAATGAAGCATAAAAAACATCCATATCAAAATAAAAATAGTGTAACTAGAGACCTAAATATAATTAATATGACATGGATGATACATAAATAATCCAGTAAACCCAGATAAAAACCAAAATAACCAAAAATGGTCTTTGTGTGACTCCATGGTCACCATCCAAATCCCAACATGACCACTCCATGAGTGAACAATCAAGAGAAGTCCACAAGTTGGAGCTTCCCAAAAAACCACCTGAACCTACAAGAATCCACTCAGTCTATAGACACCAAGTGGTGTGAGTAGGTTGTGATCATAATGGCCCAATAATATTTCACCAAATATTCCATGTGATTCTTTTTTCAAAACATACAAGGAACTCTAGTTTTAAATAGAGTATTTAAAATAGGTTTTTTTTAATGAGCTCACACAAATTTCATAAATACTCTTTTGAAAACAAAATAATTCCTAAAAATGAAACACTTTTATTTTCACCTTAAAACCATTTTTAAAACATACTTTCTAAAACCATTTAGAAATAATTTTAAGAAATACTATATAAATTATCTAATTTACCCATGTAAAGCATCAATATATAGAACTAAAACTAAGAAACATAATGTGTAAATAAAAAAATAAATAAATCAAGGCAAAACATTTATGAAAAATAGATGACCAACATATAAGAAGTTGAAACAATAATATAAATTTTAAAAAAAGTTTATCATCAATTATAACAATAAAGAACTCAAGATAAGTGGTATAAAATCATGGGAAACTCTTGAACATCCATTGATCTCATTTTAAATATAAATCCATATTTTTTAAGTTAAGGGGGTGACTTTTTATTAAAATCCCATTATATAAAGTTACAAATGGGCCTTGAAACCTTGAATATTATGCTCCCATCTTCAAAACTCATTTGTAAACCATTTCAAAACCAATATTAATCATAAATTCCATTTTCAAGGTGCCAAATAAACCTTTGGACTTGAAATTTGAAATCACTCTTTGAAATACCTTTAAAGACCAATCTCAAAATCAAAAGCATTTGAAAACACCTTTAAACATACATTTGAAATAAGAAACATGATAAAACCAGTAAAAAAATTATTTTTTTATTATAAGTATTTGGAATATTTTTAAGGAATATTTTTTAATCCATGTACTAAGTTATCATGAGATTCTGAGTCTATGAGATCCTTGGTGCGGATATATTAAAAATATTAAATATATAATATCACGCACACATAGTTTTCTAAAATAATGGAATAACTCCAAAATAGTGTCTTAGATGAGAAACTTGAGATTTACATTAAGTATAGAATGTATTTTTTACCCTAGTAATGATATAATTCTTGTTTTCATCAGGATCTTGGATAAAGTGTTTTCATGGGCAGATTAAATAAACTAAATTAATTGATTGATTTAATTGTCATTTATTGGAGAAAGCCTAATGACGCCTCTATATAAAACCCATTATGGTGAATTACCTAGGGTTATTATGTAACCCTATAAGTAATGAGAGGGTGGAAAGGTATAACTCTAATGGTGATTGTATTGGTGGATGATTGATGGATCATGGATCGAGGATTTGAGTACTGCAAGGATCATCATCATCGATGGAGTTCTTAGATCTCACCAACTACAATGATGAAAAAATGTTCTTCATCAATGATCGTTCCAAACTTAAGATATGGTTTTTTTTGGTTTTGTCCCTATTTAAATTTTTATATAGATTCTAATTAATTCCTACTAAATTAATTCATGGTTCATTCTTTGTTGGTTTTCCAATGGTTTTTTTTCTCATCATATATCTAGGAATTTGACATTCTTTTCCCCATGATTCTTTCTACTTTGATAATCCACTATTATTTGGATTTCAATGATAATATACCAATAAAAAAATTTCATTGATTGAATATTACCTTTGTGTTATGTGCCTTTATCCCTCTATTCTTAACATTTTTCATTGGTAATCTATTGACCAGTGATTTGACGATACTCAGGATTATCAATCATTGTTTTTTTATTATTTGGAATAATAGATCATAGTCACGAGTACAACATTGGGATTTTGGGGGATGTGATATAGGTGTGGTGATTAAAATTGTAACCTAATTATGTATTGGGTAATGGTGTATCTAAAATTTAGGTTTAATGGATATCTTAGTAGGAGTAGCGATTGGTGTTTCTAAGCAAAGGGGTTGATGGAATCTGACCATCGGTAGCAATAGAGATCTGATGATGGTGTGGAGAGCAGTGTTCCCATGATCCAGTCTAATTGTATCTTCATTATGGAGACAGATATATATTTTATAATTAATAATGTTTGGAATCTAACTTTTGGCTGGCCATTGATGTTGGTTGATCGTACCACGATTCACTGTTTTATTCCACCCTTACACCGCTGTTTTAAACTAGTTTTGTAATGAATATTCAAAATATAATAATAAATTTCACTTTATGTTTGAATAATTTAATTAATTTTAATCAACATTATAATGGTCAATGTTACTTGTTTTTATTATTTCAATGTAGGTGGAGGTGATTTGGAGGGCCTTTAATGAAGTGGAAGAAAAATGGGCCAAAATTGCATGGATTCGTGGAAATATTTATACTTTTTTGCATATTACAAGATATCCGTGCATACAAATGGTCTGAAATTTTGTGGGACTGTCTAAAATTTAATATTATATATTTCATATTAAGGAACCCAATCTTGATTCGGCTTCTATAGTTCCCATTCGAACTGATCTGTCCAAGCCACTGAATTTGAACCAAGTCAAATGCGGTGTTCTGTATTTTATCAATATCTTGAGATGTATTTTTCCAAACGGTGCCAAACGTTTGGTAGAGATAGTCAAAGAGTAGAGCTAAAACTTTTCTATTTTCTCCAAAATAAGATAAGGCTGTATGAAGGCCAAAACGCGTGGCACAAGTGGATTGATGAAATCTGTGTGCCTAAAACCACCTTCCAATTTTCCTATAAAATGGCACCTTGGGATCCCCATTTGGAAGTTCGGACAGGAGGCAAGGTGCTGAAATTTTGGAGTCCCCAAGGAGTCTTCTCAACATCTCTAGAAGTTTTGGAGGCTATGGGAAGTTCTACTTCAACATCTTCTTCTTCTTCCTCTCCCATGGGTTTCTAAGCCCCTTGTGATCACCCGGGGAGGAATGTGATGTAATCCCGAGCTTCAAAGTTGTATTATTTCCAGGTTTTATGTTGTTTTTCCTCATCCTATATTTTTATTTAATTGAGTTATATGTTATACTCAACTCAAATGATCATGTTTGGGGGTACCCTTTCATGTGATGTTTCACAAACCGTTCATCCCCTTTTCTTCCCTCATTCAATTGCGGTATTTGTGTGGTTCATATTGGTCAATTGAACTCACATAAGCACTGTAAAGATCATGCACATTTATTTCATGGTATCACAATGAAATAACATTCAAACCTGGACAGCACATCGAATTCTTCATATGTTGCCTTGGTGAGTTTCGGTTATGATGTCGAACACAAATCACCCAATCATCAGCGGTGTTCGGTGAATCGTTATGTGTTTTAGACTGAAAACTAGGTGGTATAACAGTATAAACTCAGTAGAATTATGGTTCTAGGTGTTACAAACCAGGGATTAAAATATCATAACCTCATCCCTTCAAGCGATGAAGTGTGATCATCACGAGACTTCCCCGAGTTGATCACGTTTAATCAATCTTGTTCATTTCTACTTTGTTTTATCGCTTTCATTTCCTATTTTCATCATTAATCATAAAACCCCCATGTTTTAGAAAACCTAATTCACCTTCTACTTCCATAATCAAAACCCTCTTTTTAAATTAATGGTATAAGGCTTTGTCGAGAGATGACCTAGGGTTGCTGCTATACTGCAGAAATTCTAGTCAAAATTAAACAACTAATTTGACGCGCTCGACAACGCGGTCAAATTTTGGCGCCGTTTCCAGGGAGAAGATCATTTTTTTATTTATTTCTTTTTATTTATTTATTTTACTTCTTAATTAGTACTCCTTTAAATACCCCACCCCCATTTGACTATTTTTTTTTGGGTTTTGTCTTTATTTTTATTTTATTTTTTGGTGTGTTCTTTCTATATATATATATATATATATTCTTCTATGTCTCCATCTCTAATTCTATAGTATAACATTCTATTCTTCTTTCACCATTCTTAGGTTTTTTTATCCATCTCAAATAAAAAAACACAACAACAAAAATCAATCAGTCAAACTGGACATTATTGTTGCATGACAAGATCTAGTAAAGAAACACTACTTGAATTTGATCCTGAAATTGAAAAGTCACTTCACACACAAATCAAGGAATATAGAGAAGGTCAATCAAGTAACATTGAGTAACCCCTTGTGAAACCTCAAGTGTTCCAAAACCAATCAAAAATTGAACCAAATCAAACCCCAGAGATCATGGCTGTAAATAACAGAACATTAAAAGAACTGACCACCCCGGATGTGGAGTACCAACCTAAGTACATCCAATATCCTGAGGAAGTGGACAATTTTGAGATGAGATCTGGTCTCATCCACCTTCTTCCTAAAATCCATGGTCTTCCCGGTGAGGACCCTCACAAACATCTCAAATAATTTCACATAGTGTGCTCCACCATGAAACCCCAAAATGTGTCTGAGGACTTAATCAAGTTTAGGGCCTTCCCTTTCTCCCTTGATGGTGTAGCCAAAGATTGGCTATACTATTTTCCTACCACGATTGGGGGTTGTAATGACCTTAAAAGACTCTTTCTAGATAATTTCTTCCCTACCTCCCAAACTGCATCAATTAGGAAAGAAATCTGTGGAATTAGGCAATCACAAGGAGAGACTCTTCATGAATATTGGGAGAGATTCAAATGACTTTGCTCAAGCTTCCCCCACCACCAGATTAGTGAACAAATATTAATCCAATACTTCTATGGGGGACTTATCCCCATGGATCGTGGAATGATTGATGCTGCATCTGGTGGTTCCCTAGTTGATAAAACTCCTTCCACCGCTCGTGACTTAATAGCCAACATGGCTCAAAATGCACAACAATTTGGTACACGAGCAATTGCACCAACTCGAGGAGTTCATGAGGTAAGTCATTCAGCCCTAGAAAAAAAGGTAGATACTAAACATGATGAGATTCATACCCTTCTAAGGCAATTAGCTCAAGCACAAGGTAACTCACACTCTACTTCTATTACATTGCATTGTGGTATTTGTTCTGATAACACTCATTTTTCTGACTAGTGCCCAAAACTTCAAGATTCATCTGAGTCTTGTGCAGTTGTGTTCCCAGGGCATCCATTCCAACAAGAACCTCCCTTAAAGCAAGAAAAATTCAGGCCAAATCCAAATCCAGGGTGGCAAGCACAACCCCAGTACCGACAAGGAGGAAACTCAAGCTACCCAAACCAAAATTGGTATCAACAAGGCCAAGGTATGCAACCTTCTTATCCTTCAACTTCTCAAAACAATAATCCTCCTCCTCCCAAATATAAACCAAGCCTCGAGGATATGGTGAAGAAAATGGCAACCCAGAACCTTCAGTTCCAACAGACCACACAATCGGAAATTCAAGACCTACGAACTCAAGTGGGACAATTGGCGAACACCATCAGTGAGCTTAAGATTCAAGGGTCTGGACAACTACCATCCCAACCCATTTTCAATCCGAAGGAAAAAGGTAATGTATGTGAAATTACACTTCGTAGTGGTAAAGAAGCTTCTCCATCTACTGATTCGATGAAACAGGTACGTCCCCCTCTTGAAAACACTCCTTCCCAACCCTTGAAAATTCCAAGTAATGAAAAACGAAATAAAAAGGGCAATCAAATTATCATTGATAATTAAAATGAACAATCCATTCCTCTTCCTTTCCCACAAAGACTCTCTAAATCTAAGAAAAATTTTGATAATGATATTGATAATGAGATAATGGATACATTTAAAAAAGTTCAAGTTAATATTCTTTTGTTTGATTCAGTCAAGAAAATTCCCCGTTATTCCAAATTTCTTAAAGAGCTTTGCACCCATAAAAGGAGGTTGAAGGGGAATGAGAGAGTCAACCTGGGAAGGAATGTCTCGGCCTTGATTCAACCAGCAATGCCAACCAAATGCAAGGATCCGGTCACATTCACAAAACCGTGTACCATAGGGGATACCTTCTTTTCTGATGCTATGCTAGATTTAGGTGCTTCCATTAATGTAATGCCTCACTCTGTGTATAATTCTCTACTGGTTGGAGAGCTTCAACCAACAGTCATTGTTGTGCAACTTTCCAACCAGAGTACAACGCATCCAAAAGGAGTGATTGAGGATGTCCTTGTCAGAGTGAAGAATCTCATCTTCTCCGCTGATTTTTAAATTCTTGAGATGGAAGATACCCAAACCCAAGGACACGCTCCTCTCATACTTGGGAGTCCATTCCTCAAAACAGAAAAGACGATCATCAATGTTCATAATGGTACGCTATCCATGGAATTCGGAGGAGAAAAGGTAAGTTTTAACATCCTTGAGGCTATGAAACACCCCGTTGAAGAGCACTCCACTCTTCCTCTCTATTCGATGGAAGTACTCTCAAACTATGAGAATATAGACAATTTAATGGACCTCACTCCCTCTAAATCCACTCCCTCAATCTAAAAACAACTGATGTTGGAATTTAAACAACTTTATTCTAATTTAAAATATGCATATCTTGAGGGTATTGACTAATTTCCCGTCATTATTGCCAATAACCTCTCTCCACAACAGGAATCGAAACTACTCAAACTTTTGAGAGAGTGTAAAAAGGCAATAGGATGAACATTGGCTGATATTCCCGGGATTAGCCCATATATTTTTATGCATCATATACTTTTGGATGATGAGGCTAAACCCATAAGATAATCTCAACGCCGGTTGAATCCCACTCTCCTTGAAGTGGTAAAATTGGAAGTCAGTAAATTACTTGTTGTAGGGATCATTTATCCTATATATGATAGTAAATGGGTTAGCCGAGTGCAAATTTTTCCTAAAAAAACAGGAATAACAGTTGTGTCAAATGAAAGGAATGAATTGGTTCCAACACGTGTGAAAAATAGTTGGCGAGTCTGTATTGACTACCGTCAACTGAATCAAGCCACGCAGAAGGACCACTTTCCATTACCTTTCTTTGACCAAATGTTAGAACGATTGGCTGGTAAGTCCCATTATTGTTTCCTTGATGGATATTCGGGTTATTTCCAAATCCATATAGCCCCTGAGGATCAAGAAAATACAACATTTACCTGTCCATTTGGCACATTTTCTTACAGAAGGATGCCATTCGGTCTTTGTAATGCTCCCGGTACTTTTCAACGTTGTATGTTGAGTATTTTTTATGAGTACCTTGAGAGTTGTATGGAAGTATTTATGGATGATTTCACGGTATATGGATCTTCTTTTGATGATTTTTTGGAACACCTAGGTTCTTTCCTCCACCGCTGCATTGAAAAAGATCTTGTTTTAAATTATAAAAAAATTCATTTCATGGTTCAGTGGAGGATAGTTCTTGGGCTTATCATTTCAAATAAGGGAATTCAAGTTGATAAATCTAAAGTTGAATTAATTTTATCCCTTCCATATCCAAAATGTGTTCGTGAGGTGCGGTATTTCTTGGGTCATGCTGGTTTTTACCACCGATTCATTAAAGACTTTAGTAAGATCGTACTTCCCTTATCTCGGTTATTACAAAAGGATTCTGAATTTATTTTTGATTAAAAATGTGAGGATGATTTCAATTCACTAAAAATGATTCTCACATCACCTCCCATCATCCAACCACCAAGGTGGGATCTACCCTTCAAACTTATGTGTGATGCCTCTAACTTTGCAGTTAGGGCAGTTTTATCACAAAGGGTTGAGAAGTCCCCTCATGTAATTGTGTATGCCTCACGTACCCTTGACCCTGCCCAGGTAAACTACACAACCACTGAAAAAGAACTCCTTTCTATTGTGTTTGCCTTGGAAAAATTCCATTCATATCTTCTCGGGTCAAAAATCATCGTCTTCTCTGATCATGCTGCCCTTTGTTTCCTCCTAAAGAAACCTAAAGCCAAACCCCGCCTCATTCGATGGATTCTCCTCCTCCAAGAGTTTGACCTTGAGATTAGAGATAATATAGGGGTGGAGAATGTGGTAGCTGACCATATTAGTATGATTTCCCCACCATTGGACCATCATGTTAACTCACCCCTACCCATTGGATAATTATTCCCTCATGAGAACCGTTGTGATGTTGTGGACCTAACCCCCTGGTATGCGGACATTGTGAATTTTCTAGCAACATCTAGGGTCCCTGTTGATTTTAGCAATTCACAATCCCAGAGACTTAAACATGATTCTCGATGGTACATTTGGGATGACCCATATTTGTGGAGGATCTGTAGTGACCAGGTTGTTCGTAGGTGTGTCCCTGACCATGAGTTCACCTCTGTTTTGACCTTCTGCCACACCTTGGCCTGTGGGGGCCACTTTGGATCTCAACGCACATCTCGAAAGGTCCTTGACTCAGGACTTTATTGGCCAACGTTGTATAGGGATTATCATATATTTTTCAATACATGTAGTCATTGTCAATTCACAGGGAATATCTCTAAGAGGAATGAAATGCCCCAACAGCCCATGTTATTTTGTGAGATCTTCGATGCATGGGGAATTGACTTCATGGGGCCTTTTCCAAATTCATTTGGATTTGTGTACATATTATTGGATGTTGAATATGTATCTAAATGGGTAGAAGCAAAGGACACCAGGACCGATGACTCTCGAGTGGTTGTTGACTTTATGAGGTCCCAAATTTTCAGTAGGTTTGGTTTACCAAGATTCATCATTAGTGACCAGGGTTCACATTTTTGCAATCGTAACATGAAAAACTTGCTTCATAAGTATGGGGTTGTTCATAAAGTCTCCACTACATATCATCCCCAAACTAACGGAAAAATGGAAATTTCAAATCAGGAAGTTAAGCGAATCTTGGAGAAAACGGTACAACCCAATAGGAAAGATTGGAGCTTTCGCTTGGATGATGCACTTTGGGTATACCGTACAGCTTTTAAAACCCCAATCGGAATGTCACCATATAGAATTTTGTTTGTAAAGGCTTGTCACCTCCTAGTGGAGGTAGAACACCGTACATATTGGGCTGTTAAACAATATAATATGAACCTTTCAGATGAAGGTGAGCAAAGAAAGATGCAGATTCAAGAGTTGGAAGAAATTCGACGTGATGCATATGAGAACTCCCAGATCTATAAAGAGAAGACAAAGGCTATTCATTATAGCATGATTCACCAGAAGAATTTCCATATTGGTGAGAAGGTCCTCATGTACAATTCCAGGCTTAAGCTCCACCCAGGTAAGCTTCGTTCCCGATAGCTCGGTCCTTATACTATTACTAATGTTTACCCTTTTGGTTCAATACAGGTTTTGCATGAGCAGAGTGGATGAAGTCTTACCGTCAATGGGCAGTGACTTAAACACTTCTATGAGGATTTTTCGAAGAATACGGTGGAGGAAATTCACCTTCTCGACGCATCATACCAATAAAACACACCAGGTTTTATCCTTTATTCTCACATTCTCAATTATTTTAGTGAGGACACTGCACATTCTAGGTGTGGGGGGGTGGATACATTCCTGGGTTAGTTAGGAATTTTCATCTTTTTCTCCTTTTGTTTTCTCCTTTTGTCCTTCTTTATGGTATTTTCATTTTTCCCCATCAACAATTTTGAAGTTCCATGATTTGGTGACCATAAAGTGGGGAAAGTAAAAATACCATAACGAAGGCTAAAAATAATTTTTGTATGAATTTACCATCAAGGAGTGATTTTTTTTAGTGAATTGGTTTTATGTCAATGATATAAATGGTCGTATCTATGTGAATCCTTTGAGATGATTGATGCTCCTTGTGTGACTAGTTTTTGGGAAAACTGTGTCACTAATATCTCCACAATTTTTTGCACCAAACCACAATGTGTGAATATTTCTTACTTAATATAAGGTAAATATATGTTGGGTTAATATTTTTTAGCTTGAAATTATATTTCCATACGTTCATTCCTTATCCGATTTGTTTCATTACTATACCAGATTGACCTATGCGTGTGTACCTAATGTTCGACTATTGTACGCCCTAAAAAAATTGGTTGTATCTTGGGCAGGTCAAAAATCACTCCTCCTCAACCTTTTATCTTGATATAACTATTTCAAATAGTGTCGTGAGGATATCAAACAAGGGTTGAGAGATGAGTGTGAGATTTGTTCCAAATGCAACTTCAAAAAAATATAATAAATGAGGGGAGTGATGAAATGTGAAACATATGGGGATATCTAGGTCTGGAGCTTATGGTTTGACTTTTGGGAATGCTTAAATGAGTGGATCTTGAAATATGATTGCAAAGGATGTAGGACAGGTTCGGTAAAAAATCATTTAAAGCTGAATAATGTTAAAATAACCTATATTTATTTGATAGAAAGTGGAAAGAATAGCATGGAATGGTTTTCACACACAAACATGGAGAGTTAGTGTAATGGTTTACCTTTTAATTCCTTTCTCATGTTGGTGTCATAAATCTCTTTGAATTTTATTATGATATGATTTATGAGACATCTTTTTCCATTTTCACTGGGAAGAACTCCTTGGTGTGGTTCGTGCATTGATCACATTACTTTAAATAAAATTTCCTAAAATATTAAATCTTCATTATGTTGTAAATATATATATATGAATCATTTTATTTGGATATGTGATTTTTCCTAGGAGTGCAAATGTTTAGGTGTGGGGGTGTGATCGTACCACGATTCACTGTTTTATTCCACCCTTACACCGCTATTTTAAACTAGTTTTGTAATGAATATTACAAATATAATAATAAATTGAACTTTATGTTTGAATCATTTAATTAATGTTAATCAACATTATAATGGGAAATGTTACTTTTTTTATTATTTCAATGTAGGTGGAGGTGATTTGGAGGACCCTTGATGAAGTGGAAGAAAAATGGGCCAAAATTGCATGGATCCATGGACATATGTCCACTGTTTTGCATAGTACACGAAATCCGTGCATCCAAATGGGCTGAAATTTTGTGGAACCGTCAGAAATTCAATAGGATACATTTCATATTAAGGAACCCAATCCTGATTCTTCTTATATGGGGCCCATTAAAACTGATCTGTCCAAGCCACCGAATTTGGACCAAGTCAAATGTTGTGTTTTGTATTTTATCAATATCTTGATCTGTGTTTTTCCAAAAGGTTCCAAACATTCGGTGGAGACAGTTAAGAAGTAGGGATACAACTTTTCTATTTTCTTAAAAGCAAGATAAGGTTGTATGAAGGCCGAAACTCATGGTACAAGTGGATTGATGAAATCTGTGTGCCTAAAACCACCTTCCAATTTTCCTATAAAATGGAACCTTGGGCTCCCCATTTGGAAGTTCGGCCAGGAGGCAAGGTGATGTCATTTTGGAGTCCCCAAGTAGTCTTCTCAAAATATCTAGAAGTTCTAGAGGCTATGATAAGTGCTACTTCAACATCTTCTTCTTCTTCCTCTCCCATGGGTTTCTAAACCCCTTGTGATCACCCGGGGAGGAATGTGATGTAATCCCGAGCTTCAAAGTTGTATTATTTTGAATGATCTTTTTAATTCCAGGTTTTATATTGTTTTACTCATACTCTATTTTTATTTAATTGAGTTATATACTGGTATGTTATACTCAACTCAAATGATCATTTTTGGGGGTACCCTTTCATGTGATGTTTCACAAACCGTTCATCCCCTTTTCTTCCCTCATTCAATTGCGGTATTTGTGTGGTTCATATTGGTCAATTGAACTCAAATAAGCACTGTCAAGATCATGAACATTTATTTCATGGTATCACAATGAAATAACATGCAAACCTGGACAGCACATTGAATTCTTCATGTGTTTCCTTGGTGAGTTTTGGTTATGATGTCGAACACAAATCACCCAATCATCGGCGGTGTCCGGTGAATTGTTATGTGTTTTCGACTGAACCCTATGAGGTATCCTAGTATAAACTCAGTAAAATTCTGGTTCTAGGTGTTACAAACTAGGGATTAAAAGATCATAACCCCATCCCTTGAAGCGATGAAGGATGAGCATCACGAGACTTCCCCGGGTTGATCACGTTTAATCAATCTTGTTCATTTCTACTTTGTTTTATCGCTTTCATTTCCTATTTTCATCATTAATCATAAAACCCCCGAGTTTTAAAAAAACTAATTCACCTTATACTTCCATAATCAAAACCCTATTTTTAAATTAATGGTCTAAGGCTCCGTCGAGAGACGACCTAGGGTTGCTGCTATACTGTAGAAATTCTAGTCAAAAATTAAACAACTAATTTGACGTGCTCGACAACGCGATCATTGGTTAGCTCTATTATAGGAGTTATGGCCAAATTCTTCAGCGGATTTAAAGGCAGTGATGGTGCGCAAACAAATACACATGAAAAAATGGGTGTTTATTTGAAATACCAATATACATAGTGTTTATTATAGAATAACGGACATCATGTAATCCCATCTATGTGGTGGCTAGGGTTACGCATTGAGTTAAATATCACATATCATGTGGTGAGCCTGCACGTTGTGTGACCCCTATCCAGCCAGCTTAGCATGTGAAGGGAATACATTCCCAGGATTCCATGTGGCCCTAAACACCATTTATATTAGGGTAACTATGTAACCTATGTCTAATAGATTGATGTGTATAGAGATTACATGCCCATGTGGCCATGTGACCCCACACGTCGTGTGTGTTGGGGCATATGTCGTATAATTTAGAAAGTACACAGGCTTGGCCAGATGGCGCGTGCCAAGTATCAGCCCACCCACTACATGTTGTGTGATGTGAAGTACACCCATTTGATTTAAAAAAGTAATCGTACATGGCTAGTGTACGTGATAATTCATTGAGTACACAAACATGATCCATAGTACACAGAATAGACCATATGACACCCTGAATGTATGATCAACCTCTACACATCGTGTACCCTTAGTAGACATGCCATGTGTATGGAGGAATACATGTCATGTGAGATAGAAAGACACAATAGTTCTAGAATTAGAGATACACACTATTTACCATATGGGACACACCGTATACTCCTTTAAGGTAAATTTGGAGCCCTTGATCTTCTACCTTGCGTATCTCATTCTTTGAGACTTAGATTTGGTCCCATTAGTAGACTATCCTGATAAGTTTTTTATATAGAACACGATGGTATAATTAATTCTATAATTTAAGATACTATATGATTTGTTGATATTGGGATGCTTCTTTCAGTTCCACTTAGTTGGTGATAGCGATCAGATATGATCATCAAAGTTTTATTGGGGTTGGAAACCCCCTATCACACTAAGATGTGGGTCCCCCATACTCTTTACATAGGTAGAGTTAGAAACCCCACATACTACATGGGTTATGGGTCCTCTATCTATATAGTTACCCCCACCCCATATTTGATCTCTATTAGGGAGTTGGTCCTTCACTGGAGATAGTGCCCTCTTGGCTGTGGAGTGCAGTGGCAAGGTGCGGACCCTCCACATGGATTCTTGAAAGGTTATGTGAGATTCATGGATAGAAGATAATTTCCCCTTAGTTATGACACTCAGTATATAGTATAGGACCCTCCATTATGTATCTTATTATGGTTATGTGTGTGGTTTTATCATCATATATGGATCTTTGGAGCTATGGGTTGACTCATCATTCTTAAATGGTATGTGGAGATGGATATCCCCTTTATCTATTAATTTGGGATTCTTATTGAGTATATCTGGATTATTCTAATTATTTTATTGTATTATGATTGACATGAACTTTTTGTTATGATTTGAATACTCTCTCTTGATGATTTTTATTTGGTGATTTCGGAGTGTCCTACTGGGAATGTTTATACTCACCCCTGCATGAGCTCTACCTGCACATGTACTGTATTATGCAGATGATAGGAATTTAATTGTATTATTAGGAGGACCAAAAATAGTTAGATATTAGTTAGACATTATTTATTCTAGATAGACGTCAAATTGATTCAGGAGTTTCTTTTGGGTAGTCACCCCCATATTTTTTGTAGGTTGGGATATTTTTTAGTTTTAAGTGGTTTGTATTTAGGCCATTTAATTTTTGTTGTACTACTTATTGTACTCTAATGTGGGATAGTTTTTATGCGTTCATATTTAGTATTATTTATTTATCCTTTCCAAATTTTACTCATGTATGGATATGTGTGTGTGTGGGTACTTTAGGATAATACCTCTTGTGTGTGTGATATGCCTACTCAGTGCTAGTCCCCATAACTTGGCCTATTGGAGGTAGGGTTGGGGTATCACACTTGGATTATCACTGGCCATGTGGGACCCAGTGTTTTGGGTCTTGATAGATTGGTATCAAAGGATTTCATCTTAATACTAGAGTTTGGATATTTTTTAGTTGTGAAGTTTTGGTTTGGGAGCTAGGGAAATAGTGGCAAAGTGTCTTGAGTTTGGCTTTCAGACTAGGGAAGCTAATGATGGTGTGGTATAAAATATATCCATTCACCATGAATGTAATAACCTACTTATTTACTTATCACATATAGACACTATTTTTAGGGAAAACATTGTTACATACATCATATAGGAATGGGTTGTGGTTTCTACGTCCTTGATCTTTGACCATGGTATGTCTTGATAATTTTCAAGATTCCTTTGTGATGAAATCCATATAGGATTTCAAGATAGTTTTATGAATAATATTGGTTGAGTGATGATTCCTCATTCTAGGGACCAATTATTGAGGTTTTCCTTTTATATGATCATAGAGTGGTGCTTCCACCTAATGAGTAGTTCATAGACCCACCTCCAGTGGTCTAGAAGGATGAGCATCTGCATGTTGAGAATTCAATGGATCCAACAGGAAAGAATGATGGTAAACATAGGATTAGTGATTTATGTGAGTTTTAGTGATAGATAATGCTTAGATTTGGTGGTGAGATAGACCCTATGGAAATGGAGAGTTGACTCGAGGCTGTGGTTTGGGTTTTCTAGTTTGTGCGGACCCCAACCGATCAGATAGTTACACTTAAAACCAATATTATTCATGGATAAATAGTTAGTTATGGTGGTACTATATGATGAAAAACCTATGTTTTGTATTCTTAATGAGTTTAGTAGTTAGAGATAACCCAAGTTTCTTGTTGATCCATACCCCATTCTCAAGTGATAGAGGAATAGCACAAGCCTATGGTGCAAGTGTCCCGCTTGGTTAAGACCCCCATTGATGGTGTTCCTGACTATGATACTTATCTAAGGTGATATAGTGTTTTGATAAATACCTATTTTGGTGATGTTTGACATAGATTAAGGCATATAAGGTAGAGGGACACTTCCCCCACCAAGATGAATTCTTGTGACATGATTTAAAACTGTATGGGTGAGTCAGTTCCACCCAAAGTAGATAGTGTCAATGTGTGGTGGGTGAGTTGCTTTAACTTGTATGTTTAAGGTAATTTTGATGGTATAAGGTGTCGTAGTGGGCCCTGGTTTTTTAGAATGGGTGGATAAGAAGAAGGATAGATTTGAGCAGTAGGAGCTTGTGACCCAGAGGTTTCATGTGTGGTTCGGGGTATGATATGTGTCTTCTTTAATCCATCTATAGTTTTAGTACACAGAATCAGGCCAAAATTCCATAAATGTATTCCCTATTCGAGTCTAAGTGATTCTGGTAGAGCCTTTTTCCTTAAACCTTATGTTCAGAGGCTCCTACAAAGAAGGTTAGATGATCACACACTTCTATCAATAGTGTGTCATGACTCTGGGTGGAGAGAGAGAGAGCCTCGTGTGGAATTTTTCTATAGTGGTAGGGAGACTCCATGATGTTTTCCTCAGTGCGGACTAGTTTCCTACTATCCATTACTAGTATGAATATTACTAGTGAGGGTTTTAGTATTTCTAGGTTATAGGGATATAATTTTCATTTATTTGTGAGGTGGAATACTAGTCAAAACATGATGGTCTTGTGTGTAGGAGGATACATCCAATTTCTTATCGGTTGGATAGTATGAACCTTGGAGTAGAAGATGATATGATCTTTCATATTCATGTGGCATTGGAGTAGCATTAGGATATAGTTCCTGAGGATGTTCTAGGATTACCTCCCCATAAAAAGTTGGTTTCCTACATATACTTACACCCAAGGATGGACAATATCTATGCTATCATATTGGATGACCCTGTGTAACTGTGAGAGATAAAGGTGTGTTTAGAGAAATATGCATAGTAGGGGATTTGTTTTACCCAATGTATTCCCTTGGTAATTCCAATGTTTTTAAAATAGAAGGAGGATGAGAGCTTGAGGTTATGTGTGGACTAACATCACCTGAAATAGGTTATGGTCAAGAAAGAGAATCCACCCCTAAGAATTTATGACTTATTTGAACAGTGGTTAGGGTTGAAGTGGTTCTTGGAGTTGACCACAATATGAGTTATCACTAGCTCCAGGTTTGAGAGGAGGATATAACAAAGGCATTTTCCCAAGGATGCTATGATTTCTTTGAGCTCTTGGTGATACCTTTTGGCATGTAGAATACCCCAGTGGTGTTATGAGACTCATAGACCATATATTTTAGCCTTCTTTATTGGTTCATGGTAGTCTTCATCTATAAAATCCTTGTATACTCAACGTCATAGGTGGAGCATGCGATACACTTGAGTATGGTTCTAGACATGCACCTTGAGTACCAACTTTATGGGAAACTCTTGAAACATCAGTTCTGGATTCATGAGGTAAAATTCTTGGGATATGTCTTTTCATAAGTGGATATGATATTGGGAATGGAAAATTTTGAGGCAATGTTAGCTTAAGAGTCTCCCAAGGGTGTGGTTGTGGTAGAAGATGCTCACAACAAGGTCTTTCACCTACTATTGTTGAGAGAGGTGATGAAGCAGTTGACCACATTAAAGATGACCATTAAGGATGAGTATGGTTCAGCATATATCTAGTCTATGGTTTTCATCCCTCTTATTATTCAGAACATTAGTGAGGAACAACTTGGTGGATATTGATTATTAGTTCTTTCATGACCAATTAACCATAGTAAATGTTCATGATGGATTTTATGAAGGTGTGGAGCATGTCATCCTTGTTTGAGGATGCAAAATGACACCAGTCATGCTACAAGTAGAAGTTCTAAAGAGGTTTCATGGTTCCCCTTAGAAGTACATATAGGAAATGTGAGTATGTATGAGGATCCTTTAGTATTGGAATAGGAATCCAAGAATATGGTGGTATGTTTCTGAGTTATCTCTCAAAACCTCACTTATCTATAGATGAATGTTGAGTTTTATGGATGGATGTGGAAATGTGATGGTATCTTTTTAGTTATCATGATTGTATTTATATTATTATAGGGAGTTCATGATGTTATCTAATCAATCATAAACTGACTCACCAAGTTCTCCAACTTATTTACCATCTAAGATCATAGCTTAGTAGATATTTTAGGATTCTTGTTCATGCAGGAGGTAGTATATCTTCATGAAGTTTCCTTGATGATAATTCCATACCATGATACTCACTTCATGTCATGATTATAGAGAATTTTGTGGAGGCTATAGGGACCAATTTCAATTGAGCATAATGTTTCTACACCAGACAAATGGTTAGGAAAAGCATACTATTCATGTTATGGAGAACATGCTTGAGGTTTTCATGCTAGTTTTGGTAATAGTTGGGAGGATAATCTACCATATATGGAACTTTTGTATCATGATAGTTAATACTCAACTATTTGTGTGGCACCATTAGATTCCATGTATAGGAGACCCTACAGGTCACCAATGTACTAGTTGGAGCCATTAGTAAATAGTGTTTATGGGCCCATAGTTGGTGTGAGCAATGGTAGTGAAAGTGAATATCATCCAAGGTAAGATGAGGGATTCTCAGATTCATGAGGATTCATTTTCATACCAATAATAGAGCCCTTTTGATTTTAATGAGAAGGTCATGTGTTCTGAGAGATCTCACTTTGTCGAGGTCTAAAGAGATCTGGACAAGCGGGAGGCTATCTGTAAGGTTTATATGCCCTTTTTTCTATTACTGTGTAGGATTAGTGAGGTAGAATATCACTTAACACTGCTACTGTATTTGAATCTAGGTTCTCATTTTATATCATGTGTTTCAGCTGAGGAGATAGGTTCATGACTCATTGCATGATGTCAATCAGGGTGATATGGTCATCAAGGGTGGATTTTCCATTTCAAAGATCCCGGTGGAATTTGAGAACTGATAGAAGAATACCCTTTGTGAGAATTTTTTCCCTTGGTTGCATTTTTTTTTAGTATCACGGGAACCTTCAAGAGAGCTCGTGGGAGTGGGAGACCCCTGATGAGATATCAGTATCCTCACTTATGAGTAAGTTTTTTCTTTTCATGATGAAAATCCTTGAAGGTGGGGAGAATGTAATGACTCTATTTTTTTCTTGTAATACTTTGGAATATTTTAAGGAATATTTTTTAATCCAATAGTTGAGTCAACATAGGATTCTAGAGCCTGAAGATCCTAAGTGTTGATATATTAAAATTATTAAACATAAGTCATGTTGGCATCAGGCTCTTGGATAAAGTGTTGTTATCATGGGATTAAATGAATTAAATTAATTTAATTTTCATTTATTAGAGGAACCCTAATGACATCTCTATCATGGATCAAGGATTGGAGTACCACAAAGATCATCATCATCAATGAAGTTCTTAGATATTACTAATGGAAATGGTGCAGAAATGTTCTTCATCATCAATCAATCCAAACCTAGGGTAGGGTGTTTTCTTATCCTCATTTAAATTTTGAAATGAACATGAATTAATACCTACTAAATTAATTCATGGGTAATTATTCATTGGTTCTCCAATGGTTTTTTATCTCTTCCCATATCTATGAATTTAATATTCATTTCCCACTGATTCTTACTGCATTTATAATCCACCATTCTTTGGATTTTGACAATGATGTCCGAATAAACATGTCCACCAATCGAAGATTACCTTTGTGTTATGTTCCATCATCCATCTATTTATAGTGTTCATCACCAAAAATCGGTTGACCAGTGATTTGATGATACCCAAGAGTACTGATCAATGTGAATTTTTTATTTGGCATAATGAATTGTGTTCAAGAGTTTGACTTTGGGTTTCATGGGATGCAATAGAGGCATGGAGACGAAAATAGGAACTTGATGATGAATCTGGTAACGGTGGATCTGCAAGTTGGATTGATAGGATCTCTTTGAAGGAGCAGTGATTAGAATTTTTGAAAAAATGGGTGGATGGAATACAGCCACTGGCGGTGATGGTGATATGGCGATGGTGTGGAGAGTGGTGTTCCCATGAGCCAGTATGCATAGATCATTAAGGTAGTGATGGAGACAGATTTTATGATGAATAATGGTCAGAATATCACATCTGACCAACCATTGATCCTGATCAACTCCTTTATAGGAGTTATGGCAGTATTCTCTTATAGATCTGAAGGCAGCAATGGCATGTGGGAAAATACGCATGAACGAGTAGGAGTTTTTGTGTGGCGAATAGGATTATGCATTGAGTTAAATATTACACATCATGTGGTGGGACCAATCACTATGTTTCCCCTATCCAACCAGATCATCATGTACATGGAGTACAGGCCTAGGAGGCTATGTGGTCCCACACACCATGTATGGTGGGGCACACACTGTGTAAACCCTATCGAACAGATTGGTATATACAGGGTGTATGTGCTTATGTGGCCATGTGACCCCACACACCATGTGTTTTGGGGAACACATTTTTTACTTCAAAATGTACATGGTATTGGGTATATGGTACACTCTGAGTGTTGGGACATCCCCTACACGTCGTGTGATGTGAAGTACACCCCTTGTACTTTATAAACTACTCAGACATGGCCAGTGTACATGGGCACGCCCTAAGTACACGGGCAGAGGACATAGTAAATGGGCTAGGCTAGATGAAACTAAAAGTGACATACCAACATCTGCACATCGGGTATGTAACACCACGAGATTTTAAGAAAACACTATGTTCGATAGAGTATATGACATGCAACACTAAGCCTAAACATACCAAAAAATATTATTATTTAAATGTTACAGTTATAACCTAGTAATTGAATTGAAAGACATGAATAGGATTAACCACATTATGAAAAATATATGAAATTCTTACTCAATAAAAATTTATTGATTATTACTTAGGAAATAAGCACTCATTTTTTAGAAAAGTCATTTTATTCTACAAAAATTCATTTTATTCAAAAATGGTTTTTATTTCTTTTTTATGAGAAAATATTGTGATTATTTTTTGGAAATTTTAGAAATTTTATTTAATAAAAATAATATTATTTTTAAAATCATCATATCAAAATTATTTTAGGGTGAATTTTTTGGATTTTTCTGAAAAGATTGATTTGCTAGTGAATAGTGAAAAATACTAATTTTTATTGAAATTTTTATTTTTATTTAAGACATTTACTAAGTTATATTTTATTTTAAAATGGTTTCAAAATAGAAATAGTTATATTGTATTATTAATTATCTAATTTAGTTCATTGGAATCAATTTCATGATTGAATTTGATATAAAAACAATTTTATACATAAAGAGGCATTTTTCTGAAAAATAGTTTTTTGTTGCGTTTTTCATTTTAATTTTAAATTAATTTCTTCTACTTAGAGAAATTGAATCCTAAAAAATGGATTCCATATTTTTAATCATAATTTAAAAATTTGTTAAATAGTTTCCTTTTATTTTTTTCATTATGAATTGTAACTGTAGTAAATAATTATCACCATGATAAGGGTAAATCGAGTAATTAAGGTTGAGAATAATATAATAAGGACTGAAAAATGACCCTGACACTTTAATTTATTATATTTGATGATTTTTTTCATCCAAATCCATCTAATTTTTTAAAATATGTAATCTCAGTGCCATATTTCTTTGATTTTTTCCTTTTTAATATTTAAATAAAAGATAGTCAAAATGTCACTTTATTGCTTTTAATATCTATAATATTTTGTGATAGTGATAAAAATAAATTATGTTTAGTTATAAATGATTATTTGAAATATAAATTATTATTATTATTTATCATGGTAATTTATTTTATTTTTTAGTGATGAAATAATTACCATAAATGCTTAAGCAATGTCGATAGGGAACTTGTGTAAGCAGTAGAAAAATCAAGTAAATGATTTTAAAAACTCTAAGAGTAATATTATTTAGGTGAGTTAAATTTTATTGTGAATTATAAAGATAAAAATAACATATTATAGATTTTTAAAATTTTTAAATTCTAATTACATTTCCATCATGTTGTTTTCAAAGTCAAATTATGTATATAGTGTCAAAAAATGACATAAATGATATTTTATGTTTAATGTATTTTATTAAATTTATTAAAAATTTTAAAAATATTTAAATAGGAAAAATAGTATTTCTAATAGTCTCAAATATCATACCTTTTCCATTTATAATCTAATTTTTACCTTATAATTAAAATTATTATCCTTTAATATTGAAAAAGGCATTACCCCTGTTAAAGTTAAAATTGATTAACCAAGGGGTTAAACCAAAATATTTGTTTTAAATGATATCTAAACTTATATAAATTTTATTGGGTGATTATTTTAAAACAATTTAATTATTATGTTTTAATAAATTTCATTTTTGAACCATTCTACATTAGTTAACACATATTATATTATAATATTTCATGTATTTCCAAAAATGACATTAATGATATTTTATAATAAAAAATATTTTATTAGATGATTTAAAATTAATAAAAATATTATATTATTCTAATATAATGATATATGGTTGAATATATAAAAAAACATTCTATTTATGGGTCACTTTCCCTTTTATAGTAACTATCTTGACCCCTAAAAAGTAAAAAACTTTGTTATCACGGTAATCGTTAAAAGGGTTAATAGAGGGTTAAAACAAAAAGATAAGAGTAAAAAGTCACATAAACTTGAAAAAAAATATTTTATTGGAGTATTTAGACTCTTAATCATATTATATTTTAATTTTATCAATTCGGATCCATTTTAACCAAAAATAATAATTTATGTTAATTTAATATTTTAATAAATTCCAAGAATGTCCTTCCCTCGCTTCTGAAAAGGTACCCCCTCTCATCTTCTATCCATACTTAAAGATACATTTTTTTAGATAATACATGATCAAATAAATTAATAACATCCCTTAACAAATTCTATACGTCTTATTTTGGGAATAATAGAAACATTATAAGGCTTAAGGTGTAAAGCAAAGGATGTTGTCCAAAGAAAAGGTATAGATTTTAACTGAATGTTTTAGAATTATTTATTCTTATACCTCCTTAAAATATTATTCAAAAATATAGAATAATAACACCAGTATCTTCTATATACTTATATTTTTTTATGTTAATGGAATATCCTATATCAATCTCTTCTTCCATCAAATGGGAAATGAAATTGTTGTTTGTGTGTGCGGCGGACTACCGCCTCACAAAACGATGTAATTTGTTTTTCAACACCACATATCACGATTGGTTATAATGATGTATTTAATGTTTATATGTGATATTAATGACATATTTAAATTCTCTAAAGATAAAATATCATCTACCTCCTTACCTTCCATTGAAAATTGATGACATTATTCGTGTGTATGTGTGAACTACCACCTCTACAAAGTGATGTGATTCATTTTCCATCACCACATCACATGGATGATATATATAAGTTTATTTAAAAAAAATATGGTATTTATGATATATTTTCATTATATAAATACAAAATAATGCTTACCTTCTTTCCATCATGATCGTTGAAAAATGGAAATGTTACTCATGCATACGTACGACTTACAGTCTCCATGATTGTAATGTAGTTCATTTTTCATAACCATATTTCATGGTTAGTTTTAAAAGTATAATTTATGTATATAAATAATAATTATTTAATGATTATTATTTTGGATATGAATAAACAATGTCCTGTTTTACCATATTCACCCTACCGAAGTCATTTTGGACATATAAATCAAATATCATCAAAACATCCAATATAGACTTAATTGATTGAGTAAATAAATATAACATGGTGATAAATAAAATAAAAGTAATAATAAACTTGAAAAATGTTATTAAGTAAGTAAATAATTAATATAAGTTTTTTATTAAGGAAGATAAATAACATATGTGATGAGTCCGGACTGAGGTAATGGGGTTTCATAACTTAATTTATTTTCATTGGGTTATATTACTTCTTCATTTTATTTAATATGATAATATTATCTGTGTAATGACTTATTATTATTTTATGTTTTATTTTCACTTTTTTATGTGTATTTTCATTTTTTCCACACAATCACTTCATTTTTTTAAGAAGAACGGTGACAAGAATTGGTCACCCAATTCATACCCCCAAAGGAATTTATTAAAAGAAATAGAAATAGTACAAGCATGAGTGTAAAAAACTTACACCAATAGGGTATTGAGGGGAAACAAATCATTGATTTCAAATAGTAAACAAGCAAAAGAACAAATTCCAAGAGACAAACTCGAGTCTCCCAAACATTGATCAATATTCCATAAGAAAAATGTGTGGCACTACCCAAAAAACCACTAAATCAAGTACCCATGCAAGATAAAAATTATTAATTAGATTAGAAAAAAAATCCATGAAAAACCATGCATCTCACTTCATTGATTAATTCTTAATATGATCATTGTAAGGATTTATTAACTCAATCTTCTTTCATTGGGTTACATCACTTCTTTATTGATTATGTTATTCCAATATTATGTGTAAAATGAACTTTGATTGATTTATGTTTTATTTCCACTTTTATTGTGTGAATTTAAATTTTTTACACATAATCTCTCCATTGATTAACTCTCTATTCAATGATGTGATATTTGTAAGGGTTTCTTGTCTAACATTTTTTTTGTGATACATATATCATATTCACCACTTAATTCTTTCATGTGGTGTATATAATACCCCTAGAAATGATATATCATGATTCCATTTATATTCATGGTATTTAAATATTCATTTTATGTTATTTATTTTATTTTGATTACGATTCAAAAGATACCAAAGTGGTAAGGGTTTATTTCACAATCTCATCATTATTTGAGATTGTTTATGTTTAAGTATCTACTAGGAAAATTATATGATATTTCTATGTTAAAATAAATATATTTTCTTATACTTTATTTATTTTTGAAAATTATAATTTTTTGTTTCATTTTACTCTTTTAAGTACTTAAAAGATCAAAATAATGTTTTTAAGGAAAATTGAAATTATTTTCTATTAGATCAGGAATATTTCTTTTCATGCTTATATTTTCCTTAAAATGTTTTAAAAAATATTTTTAATATTATCCAATGATTTATTAAATATATTTTTACCTATTTTTGAATTTTAAAAACAATATTTAAATGGAAACTTCTTGTTGTTTTACAAATGAGGTACTTTTTGAATTTTTACCAAAAATGTGAAAGGAATGTTTGTTTTAGTGTACTCATCATGAACAGAATTTCCCACCATCATGACCACTAAATTATTTGAAGATTAATTCACAAGTATCCATGGTACTTTTAAAAAAATTCTTAATATTCTATAAATTTTTAGTTTTTAAAAGTTATTTTCAAAGTGAAAATGGTATTTTACTCAATAATGTTTTTAATGATATTTTTATGGTATTTCTATTAATAAATGAAAATTATAATTTATTTTAATTATACTCTATTGGGGGTATATTTTAATGATACCAGCCATATTGTTTCTCTATATGGTTTATGATTAGTTTGAGTGTGGAAATATTAACATTTCATATACTGGTTTTTTAATACAAATTTTTATATTGATTATTTATTGAATTGTTATTCTTCCCTTTCATATGATGAATTAATTAAACTTAGTAAGTGATGGATTGGGACCATTATAACCCCTTGATGCATCTTTATGTATCGTAAGACAAACTATTTTGGGTATTTGGTCGAGGCCTTACCCATTTATGTAAGATTTCTTAGCATAAGGCCTCAACTGTATGTTTATGATGTTTGGAATTATGCATTCCATCATTATGAGATTAGTTATTTATGTTCATGTGATTATTTGGATAGATGTTATATCCATGTATAAGTTTCAAGATCATGTGATTAGTTATATGGTATTATTTGATCAGTATTTATCCCTTCCATGTTATTCTTCATGCTCAAGTCATTGATTAAATGAAATGAGTTTTCAGTTATTTACCTTTCCATATTGATTATTCCTTATTTAATCATGATATTTTCAGATGTAACTAACCCTTAATGGTCATTTTATCTCACCCTTATTTTCTTTCCTTTCTCTAGGATATGAAGAAGGGATCTTTGAATGAGTTCAAGTATGCAGATTATTTACTTTCACTATGTTGTATTTTTTATGTTTTCAAATGTAATGTTAGATTCAAGTATGTATTTAGTTTACTAAGACAAATAAATCATTAGGTACTTTGGGATGTCTTGTATCTTACATTAATATAATAAAGTAACCACTGTCTCTAATCTACTAGGGTCAGGGTATTTATAGTTGGTACTAGATCAAGTTTATTAGAAACCTTGGGAACTATATTTAGGAAAATATAGATTAGGGAACATAACCATATGACATAATTTGAGGATATTCCCAAAGACACAAATTTTATGATTCAGATTAGGATAGTTTAATATTTTTATGTGATATCATTGATTAATATGTCTAAGGTTGATCATTATTTTAAGGGAATAGATACCCATATTGATGTTTTATATGATGGAATTTTAACATAATTAAGGATATTTTGGGAGATATTTATTGGAATAAAACCCTTTTGTTTAGTATTTTTTTAGTGAGAAGGTTATTTGAGGAATAATGATTTTATATTTTGGGGAAATAATTTTAAATTTATTGATAACCTTTAAGTTTAATATGATCATTGATGTTAAGTTAATAATAATCAATTAATATTGTTTGATTTTTTGGAAAAATATAAGTTGTATAAAAAACTCTAGTGGTTAAAAAATTATTTGAGGATTAATTTTATATTTGAGGATCCTCATCATGTTTTTGGGAACTTTATAGGAATTATATTAATAGAGTTTTATTATAAGTACAACCTATAGTATGGTGCATAACCCGTCTCATTTGGAAAGGTCGCGGGGCTTGAACCCATAACTGAAGGGAAAAGAGGTCAAAATGTCTACTATTGGCCTACGTGATGTCCTTGTTAATAGAGAATTGTTTTTACTCAAACAGTTTGATGGATAAATATTAATTTTATTTTGGGAAATATATTATAGGATCAAATATTTTTGAATTTTTATTATTTTTAGGTGATTAATGATATTTCATGAGATATTTAATTGGGTTGAGGTATATATATATACCCATTAGGTTTAACGTAAAGTATTATTTGAGAAGAATGTTATTAAATTTTTGGAGGTGCAAGATGAAGGGTGTGAAAAAACCTTTGAGATTAAAAAAATTCTTTAATATTGAGGTTATTTGGGTTATTTGGGTTATTTATTTAAGTAATTATCTATGTTAAACCTTTGGTTTTATTTTTTAATTTTGGATATTAACATATTATTTTTTTCATATGAAGGTTTATTCATTTTAATTATTATCCTAAATTGTGCTAAACATTTTGGTTTTAGTAAATACTGGAGGAATAGATTACTATTATTTTGTGGATTATGTGATTCATTAAAATTTGTTTTTAGTTCTTTAGGCATGAAAAATTCATCTCGAATACTCATTATTTGGAGAAAAAGATGATATTGTAGTGGAAATTGATTAAAATATGAAATTATACTTTTCATGTAAGTATATTTACTTATGTTTTCAGTCTAGTTGTCAAATAAATTCCTCAACTTTGAGAAAAGGATCTTTAAATATAAAAAAATCCTATAACTTTTATTTTTTATGAATTTATGATCTTTTTTACATATATTTGGCTTACAGTTTTGTGTTCATTAACTTTCTCTTGATCATTAAATTTCTTGTGATTAACGATCTCTATAACTCTACATCATCATTTAGACATCAATTTTCTCCTCCGTGTACACGTTTTCACTTCTCACTAATGTTTTACCATTTAGAAACTTATTTATGTGTTATTCCAGATGACCTTTGTACTTCATTTTCCCTATTTTCAAGAGAAAGTTGTAATAACCATTTTTACGATGTGGGTTTTTAACAAAGTTGTTTTCAAATGTCAAACCATTTATTATAGAGATCAAGTTCAAATTATGAGGATGCAATTTATTAAATGATGTTAGAATATAACACCCCAAAATTAGAAAACAATATTATGTTTGATAGCGTATATAACATGAAACACCGAGCCTAAACAAACCACAAAATATTATTATTTAAATGTTACAGTTATAGACTAGCATTTAATTGGTGAGTATTAATAGGATTAGAAAAATTGTGAAAAATATATTAAGGACCTACTCAAAACAAATTTATTGATTAAATATTAGGAAATAAACACTCAATTTTTAGCAAAGTTGTTTTATTCTTCAAAAATGTGTTTTCTTAAAAAAATGGTTTTTATTTATTTTTTATTAGAAAATATTGTAATTAATTTCTGGAAATTTTAGAAATTATATTTTATAAAAATAAAATAATTTCTAGAATCATCATATCAAAATTAGTTTAGGGTGATTTTTTGGGATTTTTCTAAAAATATTGATTTTCTTGTAAATAGAGAAGAATATTATTTTTTATTAAAAACATTATTTTAAAATGGTTTAAAAATAAAATTATTTATACTATATTATTAATAATCCAATTAAGTTCATTTGAATCAGTTTTATGATTGAATTTGATATAAAAAAAATTTTATACTTAAAAAGGCATTTTTCTGAAAAAACTATTTTTTCTTGTATTTTGCGTTTTAATATTAAATTAATTTATGAAACTTCTAGAAATTAAATCTTGAAAATATATTAAATATTTTGAATCATACGGTATAAATTTTACAAACATGTCCCTTTTATTTTTTGTCATTATGAATAGTAATTGTGGTAAATAATTATCACCTTGGTAAGGGTAAATTGAGTAATTAAGGTTAAAAATAATATGATAAGGGATAAAAAAGACCATAACACTTGAATTTATCCTATTTTGTGAGTGTCGTTCAAAAATTTCCATCTAATTTTTAAAAATATGTAATTTTTATGACATATTTCTTTCATTTTTACCTTTTAAATATTTAAGTAAAACATTAAGTCAAAAATGTCACTTTCTTACTTTTAATATTTTTAATATTTTTTCATAGGGATAAAAATAACTTATTCTCAGTTATAAATGGTTATTTTAAATATAAATTATTATTTTTTATCATTTTAATTTATTTTTAATTTTTAGTGATGAAATAATTACCTTAAATTCGTAATCAATGCTAACACAATGCTTGTGCAAGAAATATAAAAATCAAGTAAATGATTTTTAAAACTCTAAAAGTAGTATTATTTAGGTGAGTTAAATTTATCCATTAATTTTGAAGATAATAATAACATATTATATATTTTTTAAAGTTTGAAATTCAAATTCCATATTTTTCATGTTTTTTTCAAAGTCAAATTATGTAAATAATGTCAAACAATGAGATAAATGATATTTTATTTTAAATATATTTTATTAAATTATTTAAAAATTATAAAAATCATGAAAGAGTATAATTATAATTATTAATGGTCTAAAATGTTATCTCTTTTCCATTTATAATCCAATTATCACCTTATAAGTAAAATTATAACCCTTTAATATTGAAAAAGGAATTAACACAGTTAAAGTTAAAATTGATTAACCAAGGGGTTAAACAAAAATATATAGTTTAAATGATATATAAACCTATATAAATTTTATTGGGTGATTATATTAAGACCATTTAATCCTTATATTTTAATCTATGTCATTTTAGAACCATTTTATATGAGTTATACACATATTTATTATAATATTTCATATATTTCAAAAAATCTCATTGATGATATTTTGTTAAATTATTTAAAATTCATAAAAATATTGTATTCATCCAAATTAATTGTATATGTTTTAAAATATCAACCATGATTCATTTATTTACCACTTTTCCTTTTATAGTAACTATCTTAACCGCTGAAGAGTAAAAAAAATTATTATTGCAGTAATCGTCAAAAGGGTAAACAGCGGGTTAAAAAAATAATGATAAAAACATCGCATAAAATTTTACGTAATTTATTTTATGAGATTATTTTGACTAATAATCATATAATACTATAATTTTATCAATTTGTATCCATTTTAACCTAAAAATTAATTTAATACTTTATGAAATTCCAAGAATGTGCTTCCCTCACTTATAAAATATCACCCACTCTCTCTTCTATACATACTTCAATAACTATTTGTTTTAGGAAATACCGTAACAAATAAATTCCTAAAATACCCTCCCACATTATATAGGTCTTATTTTGGGATGAATAGAAACATTAGAGAGCTTAAGATGTAAAGCAAAGGAGGTTATCTGAAGAAGAGGTATAGCTTTCAACTGAATGTTTTAGTTTTATTTATTATTATACCCCCATTAAAATATTATTCAAAAAAAGATTAAATATTAAATATACTAATATTTTAATATTAATTTAATTCCATTTATTCATCTCATCTTCCATCAAATGGGAAAATAAATTGTCGTTCATGTGTACTGTAGACTACCACCTCTCAAAACGATGTAATTTGTTTTCCATCACCACCTCTCATGGATGGTTATAATGATAGATTTTAATGTTTTCATATGATAATAATGAAATATTTATAATTCTTAAAATATAATATATTATCTTCCAACCATTGAAAAATGATAACATTGTGTGTGTACGTGTGGACTACCACCTACACAAAGCGATGTGATTCGTTTTATATAACCACATCACATGGATGATATATATAAGTTTATTTGAAGAAATAATATGGTATTTAAGATATAATTTTCATTTTTTAAGTATAAAATAATACTTACCTTTTTTCCATCATGATCATTGAAAAATTGAAATGTTACTCATGCGTACATACGGCTTACCATCATCATGATTGTAGTGTAGTTTATTTTTTATAACCATATTTCATAGTTGGTTTTAAAATAATAATTAATATATAAAAATAATTATTATTTCATGATTATTATAATTTAGATGATGTAATAATTCCCACCTTTACCATAGTCAACCTATCAAATTCATTTTGGACATATGAACTGAATACCATCAAAACATCTAATGTGGACTTAATTGATTAAGTAAATAAATATAAAATGGTAATAAATAAAATAAAAGTAATAATAAATTTGAAAAATGGTTTTAAGAAAGAAAATAATTAACATAATTTTATTATTTTGGATGATAAATAACATATATGGTGAGTCGGATGTGAGGTAATGAGGTTTCATAACTCAATTTATTTTCATTAGGTTATATTACTTATTCATTTTCTTTAATATACTAAGATTATGTGTGTAATAACCTATGATTATTTTATGTTGTATTTCCACTTGTTTTATATGGATTTAAATTTTTTACACACAATCACTTTATTTATTAATTCTCACTATGATCATTATAAGGATTTCTAAACTCAACATTCTTTCATTGGGTTATATAACTTCTTCATTGATTATATTATTCCAAGATTATGTGTAAAATGACCTTTGATTGATTTATGTTGTATTTCCACTTGTTTATTTGTGAATTTAAATTTTTTACACATAATAACTCTATTTATTAACTCCTAATTCAATTATATGATCTTTATAAGGGTTTCTCATATCACTTTTGTTTCCATGATACATGTGTTGCATTCACCACTTACTTCTTTCATGTGGTGTATATACTTCCCATTGATATGATATATCATGATTCCATTTATATTCATGGTATTTAAAGATTCATTTGAAGGTATTTATTTCATTTGGATTATGATTCAAATGTTACCAAAGTGGTAAGGGTTTATTTCACAATCTCACTATTTATCAATATTGTTTAAGTTTAAGTCTCCAATGGGGTAATTGTATGATCTTTTTATATTAAAATCAAAATATTTTATTCTCCATTGGTTATTTTTGAAAATTATAAATTTTCCTTTCATTTCCCTCCTTTAATTACTCAAGAGTTCAGAAGAATTGTTTTAAGGAAAACTGACTTTATTTTCTATTTAGTTGGGAATCTTTTCTTCCATGTATATATTTTCCTTAAAATATTAAAAAAAATGTTTTTACTATTCTCTAATTATTTATTAAAGAAATTTCTACCCACATTTTACTTTTTACAAAAGTGGTTTAAATGGAATATTATTTTTGTTTTACAAATGAGGTATTTTTTACCTTTTACCCAAAATGTGAAAGTAATATTTATTTTAACATAATCAACATGAATAGAATTTCCTACCATCATGATCATTCAATGCTTTAAATCTTTATTCAAAAATATCCATGGTTCTTTTAAAATAATTTTTTTTCCTAATATTCAGGAAATTTTTAGATTTTGTAAGTGATTTTCAAAGTGAAAAGGTTATTTTCCTCAATAATTTTTTTAATGATGTTTTTATGGTATTTGTATTAATTAGTTAAAATAACCCTTTATTTTACTTATATTCCATTGGGGATATGTTATAATTATGTCAACATTATTATTTATCTGGATAGTTTATGACCATCTTGACTAGATAAATATTAACATTTTATATACCAGTTTTTCAATATAAATGTTTATGTTGATTATGTATTGAATTTTTATTCTCCTCTTTCTTATAATTAATGTATTAGACTTAATAAGTGATGTCCAGGACTCTCTACAATCCCTTGATTCATCGGTAGGTCTCATGAGACAAAATATCTTGGGTATTTGGATGATTCCTTACACATTTATGTAAGATATATTGGCATGAATCCTTGAAAGTATGTTTATGATGTCTGGAATTATACATTCCATGATTATGATATTAGTTATTTATGTACATGTAATTATTTGAAAATTTATAAAATCTATGGATAAGTTTTAAGCTCGTGTGATTAGTTATATGTAATTATTTGATCATCATTTATTTCATCCATATTATTATTCATGTTTAAGTTATTAATTAAATGGAAGGTATTTTTAGTTATTTACCTGTCCATGTTTATTATTCCTTATTTACTCATAATAGATTATATTGTGTGTACCCCTTTATAAGAATTTGATATCACCCTTTTTTTCTTTCCTTTCCCAAGGATATAAATAAGGAATCTTTGAATGAGTTCAAGGATGTAGAATACTTACTTTCACTATGTTTTATTTTTATATTTTCAAATGTAATATGAGATTCAAGTATGTATCTAGTCTAAAAATACTACTAAGCTATTCGGTTTTTTGGGATACAACCCCTTGTATCTTATTCTAATATAATAAAGTAACCATCAACTCTAGGCTACTGGGTTCGGGGTCTTTACAGTGTACCCCTAGTAGACACACTATGTATCTTGAGGAAGTCAAATCATGTGAGATAGCAGAAAATTGGTATCTCCAGACTCATAGAGGCATGTCATGTACCCTATGGGACATGTTGTGTACTAATATCAGGTCAAGTTAGAGCCATTGATCTTCTACCTTGAATATATCATTCTTCAGGACTCAGATTTGGTCTCGTGAGTAGCCACTCAATTAATTTTTTTATTATTTTGAAAATAAACTTTTTGGTTAAGTGGGGACCAAAAAAACCATACACTTCCATGTATACAACCATACAGAACCAGATTAAAAATTCAAATTTCAAACTTTATAATGAAAACTATAAATATTATCACTAACTCAGCCATGAGTAGCCTATCCTGAGCAGTTTTTTATATAAAATGATGGTGTCCTTTGTTTTTAATTAGATATATTATATGAGTTGTTATGGTTGGGATGTTTTTTTTAGCGTTGCTTAGTTGGTGATAGTGATCGGGTGTGATCATCAGAGTGTTTCTGGGGTTCGAAACCCCACTGTTGCACCTAGGTGTAGGACCCCCATACTCTTTACATAGATATAGTTGTAAAACCCCATACTATATTGGTAATAGTTTCTATATATATGGATTAGAACCACCCCCACCCCCACCCACCCCCCATATTCAAGCTTTATCGGGGAGTGGGTCCTCCACTGGAGATAGCGTTCACTTGGCTATGGAGCACAATGGAAAGGTGTGGGCCCTACATATGGATTCTTGAGAGGATACATGAGATCCATGTCTAGGATATAGTTCCCCCTCATCTGTGACACTCAGTTAAGAGGAGTGGTCCCGTCACTCTATATCTTACTATGGTTACATGGGTGGTTCAAGCATTGGAGATTGACCTCTGGATCTACAAGATGACTCATCATTCTTAGATGTGTTGTAGAGATAGAGATCTCCTTTCTCTATTCATTTGGGATTATTATTGAGCATGTCTAGGTTATTTTAGTTATTATCTCATATTCTTATTAACATGCCTTTACGGTGATGAGATGACTACTCTCTTTTGATTCTTTGTGTTTGGTGATTTTAGGGTGTCCTACTAGGTGTATTAATACTCACCCCTACAAGGTCTCTTACCACTCATGTTGTGTCTTACTTAGAAAAAAAAATTGTTGGAGTCCTATTTAGAACAGGATCAGGTGGAGCTTAGTTGGAGCTTAGTTATACTAGACATTCCTCAAATGGATCTAGAAGTTTATTTTTGGTGGTTGATCCTATGTTTTCATCATGTTGGGATCTTTTTCTGTTTTTGGTGACTTATATTTGGACCCTTTCACTTTTATATAATACTTTTTTTTATTATATGGGATAGTTGTTATGCATTAATCTATAGTATCAGTTCTTTATTTTTTCTACATTTTACTCATGTATAGAGATGTGTGTGTGTAGGTACTTTAGGCTAAGGCCTCCCATGTTTTTTTATTCCTACTCAGTGCTAGTTTCTAAACCCTATACTATTAGAGGTGGTATTGGTGTGTCACACTTGTCTTATCTCCAACCAGGTGGGCCTCAATGGGTCGGGTCATGACATCTTTGAAATCAATGGAAAATTCCCACCTTTAAACCATTAAGTTCATCAATCTGTAAAAAATATAACACATCATCATTATTCAATTATAAAAAATAACACAATATATAAAATCAATAATAAACATAAGAACAATTCAAAACACACATCAAATATCACTTAAAAAAATTTATAAGAAATTCCCCTCAGTAACCTATAGAAAATAAACTAGAAAATTTAATACATTCCTTATAAAAACACAAAATCCATGAATAAAACCTTTTAGGTTCTAGAATTAATATATATAATATATAAATTTAAAAAAATTATAGAACCCAATCATGATATGTAATGCTAAGAAAAAGTGAAAGGCATGAAAACACCCACCTCAAACAGGCATGAACAATCTGAGGATTTGACTGTGAGATGAATAAGAATAAAGAACCAACCTAAGAATCAAATAAACCATATTTTAAAACCAAAAACTTGTTTAGGGTTCATCCAATATCAACCCATATCAAGGTAAAACAATAAAATAATAGAGGGATGAGAAAGAAGATAGGAAGCATGCCAAAACCTAGAAGAACTCACCAAAATTGAAGGAAGAAGGACACCAAATCAAGGATGAATCCATATAGATCTCCCCCCAAGAAAACCTTGTGTAAATGGGGAAGGATTATAGGTTATTCGGTTTTAATTCAATATGTGAAGGATAGTATTTTCACCATTTTAAAATTTTGGGTAAGTCATGCGATTATCGCACAATTTATAAAACCATGTGCCAGCTATGTTCCCTTCATTGGGAACACCTAGATAACTTTTCATGGTTAGATTTTGTAGTTAGTCAACCCTTATTATAACCATGAAAATGGATCTATTAAAAACTACATACTCATCTTCATGGTTTTCTCACAGTTAATATTATTCATGTGGTAACCGTGTGATAGTAAAAAACTTAAATTTTAAAGAATTGAAAAAATAAAAAGACCCAAAACTCAACAAAACTAAGAATCCATAAATAGGTAATATAAAGGGAAATTAAAGGAATAGGTGTGATATTATCAACATTTATAACATGTTAAGGTTCTGGTATATACTTCCTTAGAAGTGATATATAGAAGATGCCATGCACTTGTGAAAAGTTTGGTGTCATGGATAAATGGTATATTGCAAATCATGTCCAATCCAATATTTCAAACTAACTAATATAATACAGACACAAGTTCCATTTATTTTCAAATATCATGACCCATTTTCATGGAGATATATTTAAGAATACATGGTCTTTTACTTGTAATTCAAGATATTTTCTTCCATTGTCACCATATCTTTTATATCTACTTTAGGATGCCTTGAATGATTTTGTATAGATATTAATTTATTTGATGTCCCTTACATAAGTCCTAGACCTAATAACATCATATCTCTAACTTCATCCTAATTTGTTGGAGTCTAACATCTCTTTACATACAAGGCTTCATATATTTCTATTTTTATACCAGAGTGGTAACTGTTATTGTGTGAAAAATATATTAGAGGTGAATACTAATCCCAACATCCTTATAAGTAAGGAGATAATAACTCTTAGTATGTATTCTAATTTTTGGGTATTCCTTTCAGATTTCATATCTCTTTGTGGGTGATAGGTTGTGCTAAGATTAATCTTTGTATTCAATTCCTTCTAGATAGTCCTCTAAAATTTTTATATGAACCATAGGTCATGATTAGAAACTATTGATATGTATGTTCCATGAACTATCAAAAATTCCTTTTTATACAACCTAGAAAGATTATCCAAAAGTAAATATTCTCAAATTATAGGAAATGGGATGAATTTTTAAAAGAGTCTACAACAACCCTTATTTCATTATTCCCATTGGATGTTTTGGTTATCCTAATGATGAAATCCATAGTAATATTATCCCACTTACACTCTATTATAGGTAAAGGTTTCATAACTCTTTGGGAAATTTTATTTCATACTTCACTTATTGGAACACTAGACATATTACGACATAATTTTAAACCTCTCATATTATATTTTCTCATCATAAATTCTCTCAGATATCTTTATACATCTTAGTGCTATCATAATTTATATAGAAGTTTGAGCTATGAGTCTCATACAATAGATCTATATTCACCTCTAGTATTTATGAAATATATAACCACCTACAAAACCTTATAAATCCATCATCTCCGATGTTAAACTCTTGTAATTTACCATTCCTCACATCTACCATCTTCTTTTATAGGGAATTATAATCATGTTAATATTTATTAATTCTATCCAATAAATATAGTTGGGTAATTTCATGGAATAAAAATGATGTTTCCCTTTCCATTATAATTCCCAAGTCCATCCTTACAAAATCCTTGATAATTGGATCATTCTCCACCCTCATCAAGGATAAGATACCATGATCTTTTCTACTCAATGCATTTGTTACCTTGTTTGTGTTCCCCAAATGATAATGAATATCACATTTATAATCCTTGAGTAGTTTCAACCATATCCATTGACTTGTATTAAGATGTTTTGAGTAAATATATATTTTAAACACTGATTTTTAGTGTATGTATCACATTTCTATATATAAATATAATTTCTCCATATCATTAGTGAAAATATCAACAATACCAAATATAAATCATGAGTTGGATAATTAGTATCTTTGGGTTTTAAATTTTGAGATACATAATACAATTCCCTATCATTTTTAATTAGAATTCATACAAGTAATTTCCCTCACGCATCATTTAAAATAAAAAAAAACCTTCTTTTCTAGATAGAAGTATCAATACATGTGAATTTACTAATCTCCTATTTAATTACTCAAAGTTATCTTCTAATTCCTTTAACCATGTGAATCCAATCCCCTTACATGTCAACTTAGTTAATATATCAGATAATCCAGAAATTTTTTAAAAAAACCATCGATGGTATCCCAGTAATCCAAGTAAAAATATATTTTAGTTACACTAGTGGGTATTATACATTCCTTAAAAACATTTTTTCTAGAAGGGTTGACAAATAAACCATCCTTGGAAATAATATGGAAAAGTAAATAAACTTGTTAAATCCAAAATTCACACAAACTTATCAACATAATCTTTGAATACTCTATTCATAAAATCCATAAACACATGGGGTGAATTAGTTATCCCAAAATGAATTATAGTGAACTCAGAATGAACATGACTTATATTAAAGGATGTATTTGGGATATCCTCATTCTTAACTTTTAACAGATGATAACCAGAAGGAATATCAATCTTTGATAATTATTTATCACCATGAAACTAATCAAACAGGTCATCAATATGTGTTAATGTATACTTTTTTATAGTAATTCCATTAATTTCCCAATAATCAATTCACAACCTCATTGAGACAGGGTTGGAGTGTAAGATCCCAATTTCTCCATAAGGTATGTTCTTGTTTATGTTTCAGTTTGTGTCCTTTATTTTGGGCTAAATAAGTTTTTCCCACATTCATGTGTATACTCGGAGTTGTTCCAGGGGTTTGAGACATGAAAAGAGGAGGGAAAGGGAGTTCCTGGGCATATTGCACGGTTTTTTCACGGTTAGTGCAAACCGTGTGGAGTATCCCAGGTAACCATGAAACCATGGATAGATCCTTATGAACGGTTAGTGAATATTTAAGAAAAATGTGTGTAATTCCCATGAAACCATTCAAAGGGGTGATTTTTAGATAGTATCTTCCGCATGGTTTGGCAAATTGTACTGGTAAATCGTGTGGCCTAGAAAAGTTGGAAAAATTTTAAAATTTCCACTTCGTGTTTTTAAACACCAACTCGGGTTTCTCCTCCATTTCATCCCCTACAACAATAGTGACTAACTTGTATTAACTAAACTTCCCAAGGGTGGTTCTACTTTTATTCTTGGCCATTTGGAGCGTCATTGGTTGCAGATTGAAGCCCCGGGTAAGTCTAACACTCCTCTTGCTTCTCTTTTTCGGATTAGGGTCTGTAGTTTCTTCCATCTCCTTCCAAAGATCTAAAACCCTATTTTTTGGGTAAGATTTAGGTTTAGGATTCATGGGATTCTTGGATCCAGATTGAAGGCTAATATTAAGAGTGAGTTCATCATCAGTTTTGAGGTAGGTGGTCTAGAAGTATTATCCCATAGTTTTATTCTAGATTTGTGCATGGAAGCTTGTGTTATTATTTTTACCTAATTTTTTTCTTGGTTAAATTGGAGAGTTTGATAAAAATGAGTGTATAAGTGACCAATTTAAACCCTCAAGATTCTCATGGGATGCGTAGAGTATGACTTGACCATTTTAGGGCCACCCATGGGGTGCGCCGGCAATCCCGGACCTAGAGAGTGGTAGGGTTAAGGGAAGGACTGCTAATTAAAGTGTGAAGCCCATGTAGAACATGTTTCAATGGTTTATTAAGTTGTAAATTCAATGATAATATAGAATCCTAGGGTTATAAGGCATAAGGGGTTGTTTGGAATGACATGAAAACTATCAAATTGGGTCGAATGGTATTATATCAATTGTTTGATGAAATTTGGTTAGAGATGCCTAAGAGGGTTAGTGTATATTAAATGGTGAACTTATAATGGGATGATGAAATGAAAAATGGGTAATATGTTAATGGTATTTAATAAAGAAAGGGATGAATATCTTTAATGGGTTAATACATTGGAAGTTGTGGTACACCTAATGGGTTGAATGTAATAAAGTGGTTATGCTATGAGATATGAGAAACATAAATAAAATTATAAATGGGATAAATGGGCTAATGTATGGATATTGGTGAATATTGACTAAGCATATGGATTGTTGAATAAACTTAAAGGGTTAAGGCATGAGAATGGGAATTTTTCTAAATAACTATGAATTGAAATTGGTAAATGTGTTAATGGGTTATGGAATAGTATTAATTCCCATGTTGTTTGTTATGCATTTTGATTTCCAATGGAATTGGTTATGATGTGTTGTTTTATGGTATGTTATGGTGATTTGATAAATAATAATGTGTGCATGTCTTGGTAGAGTGGAGTACTAACTTGAGGTTCTATTCCCACGGGTTGAGTTAGACTCAGGCTCTAAACTCCACCCCAAAATGCATGGGTTATGTAAGGGTACGAAGGCGCTATTCCCCTAATGGTTGCATTCCACCCGAACTGAGGATTCGAGGTGAGGATGATGTATTGATGTGAAATGTGTATCCCTAGTGAGATATGGACTTTACTTGTTTTCCCTATGTTTTGTGATTGATTTCCTTATACCCTTATTTAGATGATAATTATGCCTAAACCATGAAACATGTGATCAAAATGGACTAAGGAATGGATATGGTATAAGAAATGAAATATGGGTAAATGTTAGGAGTTAATTAAGTGAACCATGTATATCTAATGGAACCTGAGTTTTCTTTTGTTTACTTAGCATTTATTCTGTACTTGCATGCATTATCAATTAGACTGGATATTTTGTAGACATCTTTGGTGGTGGCCTACTGAGTTTTGTACTCACACCCTGCTCAGGCCGTTGTTGGGTACCCGAGCAGATTTCTTGGTTGCAGGTCAGGACAAGGGTAGAGGCCCTACACTAATATATTGAGTTGGGCACAAGATGTACATGGTGAAGGATCCAGACTTAGAGTCTTGACCCATTTGGAGTTTTGGCCATTTTTTATTTTGGGTTTCTTTCACTTTACAATACTAGTATGAAATGGTATTGTCGTATTTGATTTGTGTTTTTACTCCATTTTGGAAACATTTGGCTATGAATGTTTGTTGGTTGTTCATATTGTTTCTTCTATTTATATTGTGTTCTCCTATGGGTTACTCTGGTAAAGAATTTATAGTCTCCCCACGTGACTCATTGGACCCTCGCTGCTAGTCGGCAACCTCTGGCATATAGGGAGGCACGCTTGAGGTCATGTGACGACTCAGCTCGGGGCATCAGTTTAGTGGATTCCCGATCAGGGACATTACAAATTGGTATAAAAGGAGTTCTTTTCTCTTTCTTACTATTTGGGGGTGGTATATATAATATTAGGATGTGTCGGGTCTTAGTAATGAGCTCATGCTTGGGAGTAGCTAACCCATGTATGAGGGAAAACCCAAGCAACCCTAGGTGGGAATTTTTGTTCTTAATGTGTGTTTTTACAGTTGAATGATATTTCACCATTGGTTGATGCAAATTTTGTGTTAATTGATTGATTTATGATATTTCACTCATTGTTGGAATAGCATGGGGTGTGCATTCATGCATCACTCTAGGAACCTAAGGGTATAGGTGACATGCATCAGTATAGAAACACACACGGGATGGGTGTGCAGGGCATAGATATTTCAATGCATTATACTTCCTTGATAAATATGAACAAAATAATGCCTAATAATGGTAATTTAAGTGGGTGAATCAAAATAATGAAAATGAATAGTTAATGAATATTGTGTATAAAGAAATTTTATTACCGGGTTAAGATTTTGGGTTGTTATAAATTGTAGAGGTTCATTTGGTGTCTAAAAGAGAAGGATTGTATAATGATGGTAAAATTTTTAATGAATTTTTCTAATTAAATGTGTAAATGATTTAAAAAGATGATTCTAACAAGTTTTGAAATGGTAAATGTTCCTAAGAGGAAAGTATTGTGTTGTAAAATAAGAATTAGTTTGAAGATGTATTGATGGAAGAATTGTGATTAATTAAATTGGTTACCCCATATTGACCATGACTGCAGTAGGTATGGTAGAGTGTAGTGTTATAAGTGTGATTATTACCATTGGGATAGAGTATGGATAATGGGTTGTTTAAGGTTGATAGTGAGAGACCTTTTCCATATATGGTTAAATCCTGTTGGTCATTCTTAAAAGCGTCAGGTGAAGGATAAGTTAAAGACGATAATGTTTGAGTTCAGATGTGGGTATCCTCTGTGTTGTCAATTTTACCCTTGTTTGTGTAGTTTGGGCAGTGATAGTTCCCTATTTTGAGACTTTGGATTTGGAATGTGAGATCTTTCTAGTTATGATATTGCCTTGGTGGTGTGTTTAGGGAACCCTTGGTAGGTTGTGGTATTTGTGTTGTGAGTCATTGTTTGGTAATGCGAGTGTAGAAACTCTCATGGTTTGTGGCCGTATAGAGTGCATGATGGACCCTAAGGATGGTGTCTAGGTCTTGGTGACCTTGTGAGTAGAGACCTTACAAGTTGTGTTTTGAAAATTAGAGAGAAAATTTTGATCGTAGTGCTAGTGAATGTGTTCACCTTTGGAACGGAACCTAGAGTATATGGTTGTTTGGTACGCTAGGCACAATGTGCATTAGAACTAGGGTGAGAGTTCCATTTCACGAGCATCACTTTGTTTGTATCATGATATGTATGGTTTGGAGATAGGACCAATGGATTTTCCTGGTTGTGACTCCAATTTAGGTAGGTGGTATCATTCAACCTTCAAGGTGACCTATGAGAGAGGTTGGACATGGTTTTTAGTGATTTGGGTGTGTATCGCACATGTAGATGTTTTGGACTTTGATAGTTGAACTCAGAGTGTTTTATGGTGGAGGTTTGGACTAAAGGGGTAAGTAGAAAGTTTGATGGTTGGTGTTGCTCGAATTGTGGTTATGTGAAGATAGTTTCGGAAAAATCAAGGGTGACCTCATGGGAGGTTATCCCAGCAGTGAAAGTACCTTGGAATATGAATCATGGGAGATGATTCAAAGGTGGTTTCAATGCATACTGAGTACCACCAAGTTTTAGTAAATGGTATAGTTTTTTCTGGTTCTTTCATAAGGGAACCCTAGTGTTTGTGATAAGAGTTAAGGTTTGTTTCAAAGGGTTTTATAGTATTAATTCATGACTCACCTATTTTTATGATTAATAATGGAGGTCTCGAAGTTGTTTTTGAGTATAAGAGACAAAGGTGGGTGAATTTTGGTTATATGATTCTCTCTATGGTGACACTCAGGGTGAGGTTGGACACATGACTAAACATGTTTGTATGAATGGTTTGTTTTTTGGGTTAGATGCAGAGGCCACCTCAGGGATGATGAGGCTGACTAACCAAGATACACGGTTAGGTAAGTAAGCGGGCAATGAGCTAAACATAGATAAAGGTAAATTTGTGAGAGATAGTTGGTTTGATTGGTGTGGTATACCGTTGGGTTTTATTGTTAGCTGTTAGGGACACAGTGGAAGAATTCGAGTGGTGTGGTTGAAGTAGTTCCATATGGAATGTTGGTTCACGGCTGCTTGGTGATTTGGTCATGGAGCAGTGGTTAAACTTGGTTGGAAATCACACCTAAGTGGTGGTGGTTAAGTTTTTATGATATGTGTTTGGTATTGAGGCCTAAAAATCTTGGAAATCCATGTTGTCCCATAGTTCGATGTCAGAAATGGATAAGTTTGTGGTAGTGTTCTTCGAAAACTTCTTAGCATACTTCAGCTAGTGATGAGCATGCCCAACATCTTGACATCATCCCAGGTGTGTTGAGAATATTTGTCTCATGCCAAGAGGCTTGAAGGTGTTTGTTTGGATGAGGTAAATCATGGAGTTTACACTCATGGAAAAGGTATACTTGGATCTTGAAGATGGGATGTACACCCTCTATGGCTTTGGGTTAGGTCCTCAGGATAGACCGAATGCCAACAAGTGTCATGGGTGCGGTTCTCGAAAGTCAATAATGGGCACCGAGTGTCGTTCATTTTCTTATTTTGGGAAAATCTAGATATCAATGTCTATGTTTGGGGTTAATTTTGTGATCGAGTCTAAGATGAAGTGGTTAGAATACCTCATGGTGATCAATGGTAACAACACTCCTAAGGTGGGTAGTGATAAGTCGGTTATAGGTGTGAGAATGAGAATATAGAGTTGGTGTAGTGGCACCGGGATGCCAATGAGGAACCTATAAGGTTCTTGTTAGGTCCCTCAGAGAGGCAATGTAGGAATTTGATGTGGTTCAGGTGATCCAAGTGTTGGCTTCAGGCTCAGGGTGGTTCTGTGTAAAGCCTGTGATGTCTGTGCTGAATTCGTATAAGGGTGTGGTTTGATATAACAATAGGTTGTGTCAAGAGAGGTTGGATTCTAAAACTCCAATGAGGATTGGGGTTAGACTCGAGTATTTTCTCATTTTTTGGTTTTATAACACCTTGAAATTGAGGTAACCTTGGCCATGTGATGTGGTTTCATGCCAAGGGTGAAGCCCGATGACGGTCAGGAGGGCAGTAATGCTGAGAGGATGGAATTCTACTAGAATTTAGGAAATGACCTTAGTTAGTGCATGGGATGATAATGATAGGATTAATGTTAATGAGAACCTTGGTAAGGTGAAAAGGGGTAGCGTACCATCAGTGGAGAGTGGGTTCTCTAGGTAAATCTAGTCAGGGGTAGTCTGATGTGAAATGGTAAACTTAAATGGGTGTGGTGAGAGTGACACACCTTCGAGTTGATGTTGTGGTGGAAAGTACCTTCTTGGAAATAAAGTATAACTTAGATAGGTCAAGTTTATCTTATTCCTTGAATGGATACTGGAGGAATGTCCTCCCGAATGGTTTTGATGGTGCGGCCAGATTCCAATGTAGGGTAATGCCCCTATAGATGCTTGGACATGGTGAGTTGGAACATGTCAGGTGATGTGAAAGTCGGGTTTAGGTTCGAGTGGTATTTTATAAAAAGTGGAGGTGCCAAGTGATCGAAGATGGTGGAGAGAACCATACTGTATAAATGGGTGGTTGATTATGTGACTAGAGTTTTGGGTTAGAATTACTTGAGTGATCATTGTTCGGGTGAGTTAGCCCTGATAGAGAGCTTTGTCATAGGTTTAGTTGGTCGAGTACCTGAGAGTTTTGGGTTGTGTTTGTTTGTACAGTTGTGGAGTGAAATCATATGAAAATTTGGTTGGAAGTATCATGTGTTTTCCTTTAGGTGATACCAAGTTTGGTCACCATTAGAGTTGGGAGAACTAGAAAATGACTCCAAGTGAATTGCGTCATGAGTTGAAGAGAGGGTCGGGCTGATGAGGTGTCGATTGGTTCCTCTATGGAGATGTGATTTTGTGTGTGAAGTTTCCATTTGTAGAGAGTCAATAATTGTTGTCTAAGTTTTCTATATTAAGTTATAGTGGTTGCATATGGTTGAAGTAGATGCATGCTTGAGGGGTTTTCTTGTTTGTGTTGTGGTTTGTGGTGAGGAAGTCTTGAGGGTAAAGTATGTGCCCTTGATCCATGTTTGGTGGCCTTGTGATGCACAACCAAGAAATTTGGAAAGTGGGAAGGGATAGGTATGCCATGTGGCATGATCTCTTGTTACAGAGGTTTGGTGATGCTTGGAAGAGTGTCTCAAGGACGAACTGTTATAAGGTGGGGAGGTTGTAAGATACCGGTTTATCCATAAGGTATTTTCAAGTTTGTGTTTCAGTTTAATCCCATTATTTTGGGATAAATAAGTGTTTCCCACATTCCTATGGATACTTGAGGGTGTTCTAGGGGTTCGAGACATGAAAATAGGAGGGAAATAGAGTTCCTGGGCATATGGAACGGTTTCTGTATGGTTAGTGAAAACTGTGCGGAGTATCCCAGGTAACCGTGAAACCATGGATAGAGCCTTACACATGGTTGGTGCACGGTTAAGAAAACTGTGTGGAATTCCTAGGAAACCATGTAGAATTACCAGAAAACCATGCAAAGTGGGTGATTTTCAGGCAGTAGCTTCTACATGGTTTGTGCACGGTTTGGCAAACCATGCCGGTAAACCGTGCGGCCTAGAAAAATTGGAAAATTTACAAAATTACCACTCCTAGATTTTTAAACCCCAACTCGATTTTCTCCTCTATTTCACCCCCTGTAACCCTAGTGATGAACTTGGATGAACCAAGCTTCCCAATGGTGGTTCTACTTTGATTCTTGGTCATTTGGAGCATCGTTGGTTGTGGATCGAAGCCCTGGGTAAGTCTAACACTCCTCTTACTTCTCTTTTTGTATTAGGGTTTGTAGTTTCTTATATCTAATTATGAAACTCTAAACCCCTCTTTTTCGAGTGAGATTTAGGTTGAGGCTTCATGGGATGCTTGGATCCAGATCTAAGGATAAGATTAAGAGTGTGTTCATCATCGATTTTGAGGTAGGTGGTCTGCAAGTATTATCCCATAGTTTTATTCTAGATTTGTGCATGGAAGCTTGTGTTATTATTTTTTCCTAATTGTGTTATTGGTTTCATTGGATCATTTAATAAAAATGGGTGTCTAAGTGACCAATTGAAACCCTCACGATCCTTGTGTGATGTGGATAGGATGACTTGACCATTTTAGGGCCACCCATGGGGTGCGTCGGCAATCTCGGACCCAAAGAGTGGTTGGGTTAAGGGAAGGATTACAAAGTAAAGTGTGAATCCCATGTATAACATGTTTTAATGGTTGATTAAGTTTAAATGAAATGATAGTAGAGAATCCTCGGGTTATAAGGCATAATATATTGTTTGGCATGACATGAAAATGGGAAAATTGGGTCGAATGGGATTATATCAATTATTTAATGAAATTTGGTTAGAGATGCCTAAGAGGGTTGGTGTATATTGAATGGTGAACTTATAATGGGATGATGAAATGGAAAATGTGGAATATTTTAATGGGATGTAATAAGGAAAGGGATGAATGTCTTGAATGGGCTAATACGTGGGAATTTTTAGTACACCTAATGGATTGAATGTAATAAAGTGGTTGTGTTATGAGATATGAGAAATGTACATGAAATGATAAATGGGATAAATGGGATAATGTATGGATATTGGTGAATATTGACTAAGGAATAGGTATTGTTGAATAAAATTAAAGGGTTAAGGCATGATAATCGGAATTTGAATAAATAACTATGAATTGAAATTAGAAAATGTGTTAATGGGTTATGGCAGAGTATTAATTCTCATGTTGTTTGTTGTGCATTGTGATTTCCAATGGCATTGGTCATGATGTGTTGTGTTATGGTATGTTGTGGTGATTTGATAAATAAGCATGTTCACATGGCTTGGTGGAGTGGGGTATTGACTTGTGGTTCTATGCCCATGGGTCGAGTTATAATGAGGCTCTAAACCCCACCCCAAAATTCACAGGTTAGGGAAGGGGACGGAGGCTCTATTCTCCTAATAGTTGCATTCCACCCGGAACGAGGCTTTGAGGTGAGGATAATGTATTGATGTGAAATGTGTATCCCTAGTAAGATATGTACTTGACTTATTTCCCCTATTCTTTGTGATTGATTTCCTTATACCCTTGTGTACATGATAATTATGCCTAACCCATGTAACTTGAGATCAAAATGGACTAAGGAATGAAGATGGTATAAGAAATGAAATTGGGATAAATTTTAGGAGTTAATTATGTGAACCATGGATATATAATGGCACCTGAGTTGTATTTTGTTTACTTACCATTTATTCTATACTTGCATGCACTGTCAATTATACTGGATATTTTGTAGACACCATTGGTGGTGGCCTACTGAGTTTTATACTCACACCCTACTCAGGCTTCTGTTGGTTACCTGAGAAGATCTCTTAGTTTCAGGTCAGGACAAATGCAGAGGCCCTATACTAAGATGTTGAGTTGGGATCAGGATGTACATGGAGAAGGATCTGGACTTAGAGTCAGGACTCATTTGGAGTTTTGGCCATTTGTTTTATTTTGGGTTTCTTTCACTTTACAATACTAGTATGGCATGGCATTGTCTTATTTAATTTGTTTCTGTACTCCATTTCATAAATGTGTAGTTATGCATGTTTGTTGGTTGTTCATATTATTTCCTCTATTTATATTGTGTTTTGTTGTGGCTTACTCTGGTAAAGAGGGTATAGTCTCCCCACATGACTCATTGGAACCTCACCACTAGTTGTAAATCTCTAGTGTACGGGGAGGCACACTTGAGGTCATGAGATGACTCGACTCGGAGCACCGGTTTAGTGGATTCCAGGTCGAGTATATTACATAGATAAAATATTAATTAAATAATAAAGACTTAAAATAATTGTGATTTTTATAAATTGAATCTAAAATATTGATCAAATTATTGTTGAATAATGTGGGAGAAGAAAATATAAAAAGGGTTTCAGGCAGAAATGAATCCTAGTTCATGGAAAAACAAGGTATGGAATAATTAATTAACATTCATACAATTGTCAAAATTGAATCCTAGAGAGACAATGGTAATGGTAAATGTTCTCCATCCAAAGCTCTCTTTTTCTCATGGTTAGGTAGTTTAGATTAAAATGAATGGGTAAACTGAAACCTTATTTAAACATAGGGTAAGATCAAACCCAATAGTCATGTTAGAATTCTAAACCATAAATCTCACATTAAAAAAATCATTCAATCAACCTAGGAAATTTTCATGCTCAAAGAAAGAAATAAATTAAATGCACTTCCTAACCCCACTTTTAATGGTCATCCAAAAAAGAATCAGGGAAGGGATAGAATTGAAGAACCAATATGAAATCACAACATGAATTGAAATCAAAAATAAAATACCTCATACAATCAATCTATATTCAACATGAATTCCATATCATGAAGAAATAACCCCTTATTCTATCCATGATAGGGTGAGAAAATAATGAACAAAAACCTACAGATAGGTGTTAATAGGGCTCCGCAACTGGTGTGATCCAGTCATCTGGAAGTGGTCATTTTTTCAAGCCCTTCAAGATACACCAAAGTGTCGGCTGAAGGGTTGGTTTTATATGGGTTTGTGTCAAACCCTTATGCATGTGCATATCTAATTTTTTATTTTCTGATGGGTTCATGATGTGTAAATTTTCATGGTGTGTGATTTATGTCATGAGTAGATTTTTCATATCTATTTATGTCTTGAACTTTCACATCATGTATTCCCTATACAACATGTAATGGATTTTCATAGCATGTAATCTATCAAAACTTTTCCTAAGAAGTTGTTTCTCCTGATTAAATCACATATTGTAATGAAATACACAATGTGTAAATTCCTTCCTTCAGGTTCTCAGTACCGCTGCATCTTCAAATTTCTGGTGTCGCGCCACTTCACTTTGATCGCGGTGAGAAGTGTCTTATATCCTAAATTCATCTCTTTTTTTGTTGTACAATTATTAGATGTATCCTACCATAAAACAAAAAACACGCCAAATTTTCCAAAATTTGGAAAGAATAATCAATTAAAATACCTAAATTAATGTAATAAAACACCATAAAATACATGCATGATATACACATATCACTTCCCATGGTAAAAAACTTGGATGAATATAACCTTTATCATGTAATTCTTATAATTTATTATTTAAATCAACTAAATCCATTAGATCCATTTGATATGGTGTCTTAGATATGATTTTTTTCTGATAAATAAAATCAATGGAAAATATAACTTCTCGGTTAAGGGGAAATCTAGGTAATTCATCAGGAAATACATTAATATATTCTTGAACAATTGGTATATCTTCTATTATTAAAACCTCATTAACCTTAATATTTAGTGTTAGGTTGGAATATACAAAGTAACACAAGAGGGGGTGAATTATGCCTTTTCAAAAATCTTCCATAATTCTGGATTTTGACACCCAGTGTGATTTATGTGGATATGAAGTATTTTTCTTCTATATAAAAATATGCCAAAGATAAATAGAAATAAAGAAGAAAACTTTTTATAGTGGTTTGGGGTAAAAATTTCCCCTAGTCCACTCCACCAAATACTCTCTCTGTGAGATTGGTGAATTTCACTAGTATGGTCCTCTTATCATAAGATCGAAATTACAATATTGAGTGCATACAGTTGAAAGATTTACAACAAGGCTAAATAAATCCTTCTGGTTCTATAGTAGAGAACTGGTTATCCATATATTAGATCGAGAAGCCGATACTCCACCACAACCGAGTATGATCAGTTGGAACTCTAATAAATCAAAAGAGTTTGATTTGTTGATTCAGTTTGATCTTCACAGTTGCAGCAGAAAGCAACTAAAAATCCATGGATCTTATTCTTCATAAAAGAATATCTTCAAGAATGAAATATTCTGAAGTGATCCTGATTTCACAAAGATCTTTAATTAAAAATCATTAAAAAAATCAAAGTAGTGGAAATATTACAGAAGAACGAGATAGAACATGTATATCTCCAAAGTGTATTCCTCTATCATAGTTGTTCATTTGAAGTAGCAATAAAAAATATTTTTACCAGAGTATGATTTTATATGAAAATATGTCCCTTGTGAAAATATCCCTTATATGAAATCAATACACCGATATAATATATAAAGAAAATATCTTAATTCAGAATTATTGATCCACAAAAATGCCTAATAAAATTTAGATATTAAAATTCAAATAAAATAGGGGATTTATAAATTCCCTTAAGAATAAGAGTGAAAATATTCATTGAATACGGTTCTTTGAATCAAATATAATTAGATTTAAACATATTGAAAATAATATTTGAAACACCATGTAATACCATCAATACCATTGTAGAAATCATGCAAAATAACACAGATTTAAATCTCCAATGTTGAAAAGTAAAACATAGGGTTCTTTCACAAAATGAAAAAATAGAAAAAATGGGATTCAACTACGTAGCATTCATTCTCCGAACATAAGGTAGAAAACAAAAGTTTTATCATAAAATTAAGGTTGATGATCCATATGTTTCTCTCTAAAATGTAAGGTTCAAAACTTACATAGGGTTATTTAACCATACTTTCTTCTCTTGAAAAATGTAAAGTTACTTTCAAACATAAGGTAATTTAACCATAATTTTCTTATAATGTAGGTTTGATTAACCATATGTACTATTCGGAACATGGGTTTGAGATACCATACTTTATTCTTCCAGCGTAATGTTGAGTACAAATGTACGGTTCATGATCCATATGCACTGTACAAAGCATAGGGTTTATTCCTTACGTTACGCTTATCCATATAGGCTATAAATAGTTTTTCTAGAATGATTAAATATGTGTCCTAAACACTTTAATAAATATTCCTTGTGAATTAAAATCTTGAAAATAATTTCAGAATAAATATTATAAATAATATTTATTCCCTGAAGTATACATAAAGTAAAATCATTAATAAAAAAACAAGGGTATTTGTGATCATAAAAATCATAATATTTATTAATGATTTTACTTTATGTATATTTGAGGGAATTAATATTCTTTATAATATTTATTCTGAAATTATTTTCAAGCTCATAATAAATTATAGAGTATTGTTGAGACAATACGTGCCCAATAATCTCCCCCTTTTTGATGATCACAAAACCCATAAAATTATTAACATAATATAGAATTTTGTAAAAATATTTATAATTTTAATTTCACAATATTATTTTGATAAAACTGAAATTTTGTGTTCATCCAATTTGATCACCTTTTGTGTGATATTAAAAAGAAAGTATAGAAAAAGATGAAAAAAATTTTAATTTTTCACATAACAGTAAATGAATGTTATAATGTGTTGTTCAGATAAACTAGAATTTGGTTCTGAAAATTGAGATAAACATAAAAGGATATCAAATAAGGCATAAAAATAAGAATAATAAAATTTTATTAATAAAAACTATACAAATAGAGTATACAGTTTGGCTATGGAAAACATGTTAGTCAATCAATATGGTGGAAAGTAAAAGGGTTTGGTCAGCATATGTTTTTGGTACTGGTTTTGTAGGGTCCTAAACAGCTTGAAAACCCTCTTTGAGTTTTTTCATATGCACCTCGTAATATTTAGGTAAGATTCTCTCCCAACTTCCTTATCAAAACTCTATAATCCTAACTCACATAAATATTTTCAACTAAATTGACCTTTAAAAAGTCATGCAGACACTCCTATTTTTGTATAAACTGAACTAACTGGTCACTTAACCTACTTAGCATAAGCCTGATACCTGGTTCACTTGAGGTCAGTTTCTCAATAAAAAATCTTTGGTTTTACAATGAGACTGAAAAAGGGGCACTATTGCACTAGATATTCTACAACTTGTCATTCATATCGACTATGATATATATAATTGGTTGAAATCTTCTAATCAGATCTGGTGAGGTTGAAGGGGAAGAGGTAGAAGCACTGACTGGAGTAACACTTCCCTTGATTGACTCAAATTGGATTCCCAAATACCATTTTAGTTCTAAGAAATCTGTTTTGGAAATAGATTCATATTTTATTTTCCCAATCTAATCTATCATCTCCCTCTTAAAAGCATCAAAATATTTATTTAAAAAATAATGTTCTTTAATTTCTTGAAGATGAGTCTGAATAGACTCGAACTCTATCCTTGGGGATGATGAGTTCTACAAATCATCAAAAAACTTTCTTGAGGCTTCCAAATCCTATTTGAGAATAAAATTATCCTCTTGAACCTTATTGAACTTAATCATAAGATCCTAAATTTGATTTGTCAAAGAATCAGAGGTCCCTTCATCTGGATTCTTGGACTTATCAATATCCAAAATGGATATGGTATTATCCGAAGACTTCTCAATATAATTTTCACTACAACAGGTTATATTAGCAAGAACTTCTATTTTTTTCTCTAGAGAATGATCTAGGTCTCTCCAAATACTGATCAATGGATTATATAGCTTGATTCTCAATAAAATTTGTGACCTCAGTTGATAATTTTTGCATTTTTTATTCTTCTTGGGCATCCTATTCCTGAAATACTTCTTCTGGAACATCTTCATCTTGAATCTAATCAACTGGTTAAGGAACATCCTAAAGTTCTCAAACTTTACTTTCAGGTTTTTGATCATCTTCACGTACTGGTTCTTCCAAATGAATTGAATTGGTATCTTCTCCCGATCCTAACATCGGCTTCTCAGGTGGTGGTGCTTCTCTATTTCTTGGGTTCATAACATGATCCTCTGCAACTTCTTCTTGTTGTTTTATTATACCATAAAATATTAATTTTCTATTAGAAGACTTAGAGACACCTTTAGTTCTATATTTACCAATTTCTTTATTTCTTGTAGAAATTTTCTCTCCCTAAGAAAATGATCCAGACTTTTATTGGTCATCTGCACCAACTAGCATAAGCATTCCTTTCACAGTACTCTAGTAAAAAACCAAACTTCCTTAGAGTACCAACATTCATAATATTACTATTATGACACTTCACTCTTGCATAAAACAAATGAATCAATTTATTTCTGAACATAATTAAGGAGAGTATTATTCTATAGGGATAAAATGACATTCGATATTCTTCTTGGAAACAATAATTAAAATATCTCAACATGTATCTTAGAAAATTTAGTTTTATGTCACTAATGAACAAAAACATGATGTACATATCAAGGTACAAAATTTTCTCCATTTCAGCTACTCTTGGGGAAATTTCAGTTTGAATAAATATAACCAAAACTTTTGAATCTTCCTAAAGATCCTTAATAGAAATTTTCCTTATATTTGTTGATCCAAATAGAAAATACATAATATAGGTAGACTTACGATCATTATTTCTAATAGATCGAAGTTAAAAATTAAATACACATTCATCAGGGAATTTCAAAATCTGAGCTATTTCTATGGAAGAAATTGAAAATTATTTGTCTCCTATTTTTGTATATATAGTTTATTTTATTTCACTAAAACTGAATTGTACACTACTATATAAATGCTTCAGTTCTACCTCATAAACAAACTCTATATTCAACTCATTGAATAAAAATTCCAAATCTTGAAACACTAAATCTTTCTTAAGAAGAAGGTTCATCTCATACAGCCACTCAAAGTCTATGACCTTTCCTGGAAGAATCTTTCTTGATGGAACTCGTTGATTCTTTAGGTCACTGGATTCTCCTTCATTGTTTTGTTTGTTCTTCTCCATTTCTAAGAATTTGAAGTCTGAAGGTTTTTGGATTCTAGGGTTTTGAAGGTAGAAAAAGGTTTGGGTAGGCGAAATGGTTTGATAAACAAAGGGGTAAGATAAGTCAAAGGGTTTTTGATAGATAATGATGTAGCCTTGTTTCTCGAGCCAATTATGTAGGGTAATTATTACAATTTTGAAAACGCGTGACTAAAAACTAAAATATTTAAACAAATAAACATCGAGATTAAAATAAATAGTAAACAAAATTTATCATAAATAAATATTCATTAAAATGAAATAAATTAACAATTACTTATTTAAAATTAAATAAACCTAACCCCCCCTAATAAAATCAAAACTATTATTATGAAGTGGTTTAGTAAAAATATCATCCAATTGATATTTAGTATTAACAAATTCTAAAGATGTATCTTTTTTAAGAATGTGATCTCTTATAAAATGATGTCTTATATCAATGTGCTTAGTTCTGGAATGACTTATAGGATTTTATAAAATATTTATATCACTAGTATTATCACATAAAATAGGTATACTATTAAAATTTAATCTAAAGTCCAGTAGATTATTTTTCATCCACAATACTTGTGCATAGCAACTGCCAGAAGATATATATTATGTCTCAGTTGTTGATAGGGAAACTGAGTATTGTTTCTTACTAGACCAAGATACTAAATATTTTCCTAAAAAGTGAAAAGTTTTTAAGGTTCTTTTTCTATCTAACCTACAACCTCCAAAATAAGCATCTGAATATAAGATTAAATTAAAATCATAATTTTTTGGGGTAAATAAGAGATTGAAAAATAGTTCCTTTTAAATATCTAAAAATTATTTTAATGGCGATAAGATGGGATTATTATATATTTTATTGAAATATAGTACAAATACATACAGAAAACATAATATCTTGTCTACTAGCAGTAAGATATAACAAACTTCCAATCATTCCTCTATATAACTTGTTATCTACTCATTTTCCAGCTTCATCCAAGTGAACTTTTATATTAGTACACATGAGGGTTTCATGTGTCTTTCTATTTTCAAGTCCAAACTTTTTCAATAAATCAATAATATATTTAATTTTATTTAAAACATTTCTAAAATCTTTTTGATAAATTTGAAATCCTAAAAAAAATCATTTCTCCCATCATACTCATTTAAAATTCTTTTTGTATTAAATTTGAAAAATGATGAAAAAGATTTTTATTAGTTGAACCAAAAATAACATCATCAACATAAATTTGAACTAATAAAATATTAGAACAAACTATTTTCTTAAATAATGTTGGGTCTGCCAAACCAACAGTAAATCCATTTTTCAAAATAAAAGAACTGAATCTTTCATAACAAGATCTAAGTGCTTGCTTAAGTCCATGGAGAGATTTAGTAAGTTTAAAAAATAATTTGGTTTAAGGGGATTTTAAAAACCAAGAGGTTGTTTAACCTAAACTTCCTTCATTAAATAACCATTTAAAAAAGGTAGATTTAACATCCATCTAATATAATTTAAAATTATTATGAGAGTAATAAGCTAAAAGGATTCTTATTGCTTCTAATATAGCTACAGGTGTAAAGGTTTCATCATAATCTATTCCTTCTTCCTGATCATAACCTTTGGCTACTAATCTATCTATATTTATAGTAATGATCCCTTGATCAACCTATTCACTTCTAAAAACCCACTTGTTTCCTATAACTGGATAATTTTTTGGTCTCTCTACTAGTTCCCAAACATCATTCATCTTAAATTTATTTATCTCCTCTTTCATATCGAACATCCAATCTCTCATCATTTAAGTCTTCCTCTATAGTTTTAGGTTCTAACTAGGATATAAAGCCATAGAATCCTGCTAGGTTTCCTACATTTCTTCATGTTCTAATTCCTGTGTCTAGATCTCCTATAACAGTTTCTAAAGGATGGTTCTTTAGGGTTCTACACTGTCTAGGCATAATAATTTCAGATTCCTTAGTATCATGTTCTTCTGAACTATACTAAATTTTATTAATATCGTTTTCAAAATCATTTTAAGGGTTTTTAAGTCTCATGTTTTCAAAACGAATCAGTAACTTCATCAGTTTGATATTTTCCTTTAATAAAAGGGTTAGTTTCATCAAATTTCACATAAAATGATTATTCAACAATCCTTTACTTTTTATTAAATGCTATATTATTTAGAAGTATTATAATATCCTAAAAATATTCCTTCATCAGATTTTGGATCAAACTTTCCAAGATTATCCTTGGTGTTCAAGATATACACCTTGCATCCAAAAACTTTAAAGTAATTTACTTTAGGTTTTATATTATTTCAAAGTTCATAAGGTATCTTTTTTAAAATAGGACTAATTAAAACTCTATTCATGATATAGTAGGTTGTACTTATAGCTTCTACCCAAAAATAGGTAGGAAGGTTGTATTCATTCAGCATAGTCCTTTTCATTTTTTGAATAGCTCTATTTCTTCTTTCAACAATTCCATTTTGTTGAGGTGTTATTAGTGTAGAGAAGGTGTGTTTAATACTAATATTTGAGTATAAATAATTTAAATCTTGATTCTCAAATTCACCACCATGATCACTTCTCAATGAAATTATTTTAAAACATTTTTCATTTTGAACAATTTTACAAAAACTTTCAAAGATAGTGAAAACTTCACTTTTGAGTTTTAGAAAATAAACCTAGGTAAATATAGAATAATCATTAACTAAAACATAGACATATAACTTTCTAGAAAAACTTGATACTCTGGATGGTCCAAATAGATCCATATGAATAAGTTCTAAAGGCTTAGATGTAGCAATTTTTTTAATCGATTTGAAATAAGATTTGTGCTGCTTACAAATTTGGCATTCATCACAGAATATATCGTTATCAAATTTAATATTGGGAAAATAAAAAACTAAATATTTCTTAGATAATTTATGTAAAACATAGATATTACAATGACTAAGTATCTTATACCAGATCCATGACTCGTTTGTCTTAGCAATTAAACAATTCACTTTTTGTTTACACAAGGAATTTAAGTCCAGATTATAAACATTGTCAGTTCTAGGTGCTCTAAATTTAAGCAACTTATCTTTAAACATAGAGAAGGAATTGTTATAAAAGTTAACACAAAATCCATCATCACAGAGTTGAGATATACTTATCAGGTTGTGTTTTAGCCCTTATACATACATTACTTTATTGATTGATATAGACTTTGGATCTCCAATAGTTCCAACTCTAACTATTTTTCCTTTGGCATTGTCACCAAAAGTGACAAGACCTCCATCAATTTGAGTTATCATATGAAATTTTGATGGATATCCACTCATATTTCTCGAACATCCACTATTCGTATACCATATGACTTTCTGTTACCTGTTTCCTACAAAAGAAATTTAAAAAAAAATTGTTTTGGTACCCATATCTTCTTGTGTTCAGTAGTGTTAGCCAGCAATGATCTGGGAACTCAGATCTGTTTTACTTTTTCACAACTCATATCACTTTCTTTAGGAAATTTTTTAGAAATAAAATCTCTTTTAATACCACCAAATTGAGGATTTCTCATATAGAAATTATTAGTCACATATCCTTTTGTTCCACAGTAATAACAGATAAAATTTTTTGAATTGGGGAAAAATTAATTTTTATACAATTTATATTTCTCACCCTTATTATTCCAAATATTTACCTTTTAATTAAATTCTTCCCAAGAATCTCATTTAATATATTTTCTCCTTTATAAAAAACAAGAGTAGCACTCTTATTGGATTCTACTTCATCCTTCAATTCTTTAATCCTTTTTTCATGATCAACATAGTTTGAGGTAGATGCGTTGAATTTTTTAATCAACTCTTGATGTTGTTTTAGCATGGTATCTCTTTCACCTAAAACAGTATTATGAATGTTTTTCAGAGTTTTATGTTTCTTTAATAAAGAATCATATTTTTTATTCTATCATAGAATAGTAGGCTTCCAATTTATTATTTAAGAAACTACTAGTATCAGAATCAGAAGAGTAATAAGTTTGTACCTTTTCTTATTCTTCCTTAGACATAAAGCACATGTTGGATTTTAGATTTGATTTCTCTTTTTATGAATCATATTTTGAAGAGATTTCAGAGTCTTTAGATACACTCCATGTAGATTTCATTTCTATTTTTCTTTTGTGCTCATAATCAGCATTTTTCTTATATCTCTTTTTTGGCCTTTTTCTTTCATATTTCAATTGAGGACAATCAGGTATAATATGCCCCAATTTATTTCATTCATAGCATCAAACTTCTCTTGGTTCTTTGTAATCCTTCCTAAGGTATTTTCTGAATCCTATTTTATTTTTGTATAATTTTATAACTTTTTATCTAGATGATCTAGTTCCATTTTGGAATCTGAGATATCTGAATTTTTATCTTCTTTGAATTCTTACTTTGATATTCTTACATGCTTCAAAGATGTCACTTTCATAGCATTATTTTCTTTATTTACTATAATATTGTGATATTCATCTTCATCCTACATTTATACTTCATACATCATTAGTTTCTCAATTAGTTATTTCATTTTCAAATCCTTGATAGGTAATGATTGGCGAATAGCAGCAGATATATCATTCCATTTAAAAGGTAGTACTCTAAGTACTTTCAAAGCTTGATCATATTGTTTAATGGGTTCTTCTAAGGATTCAATGTTGTTGAAAATTTATATAATCCTTTCATTCATCTGTGTGATGCTTTCTCCATCAAACATTCTAAAGGTGTCAAATTTTAATTTAATAGTAGCATATCTCATCTGTATATAATTTTCTATTCCTTCATAAGTAACTGAAATAGTTTTCCACATTTCATAGGTAGTTGGATATTGTGATACATGATTGAATTCATCTGGTCCAAGACCGAGAATAATAGCATTCATTTCCTTTGAATTCATATCATATTTGGATTTTGTTGTTACATCCCAAGTTTCTGGTTTTTCAGGAATCTTATAAGGAGTAATAATTTTTTAGTAGACTCTGAATCCAAGATTCTTTATATATATGATCATCCTTGATTTCCAACACCCATAATTTTCACCGTTAAAGTATGGATCATGTACCATTGACATTTCTTCTCCAGGATCAGCCATTTCCACCATTGTATAGACCTTATAATTTTTATCTTTTTATAGATTTATCCAAAATCTCGGCCCTGATACTAATTGTTAGGTTGTAATATAAAAAGTAACATAAAATAGGGGTGAATTGTTTCTTTTCAAAAATCTTCCACAATTCTGGATTTTGACACCCACTTTGATTTATGCAGATATGTAGTGTTTTTCTTCTATATAAAAATATGAAGAGGATAAATAGAAATAAAGAACACAACTTTTTATAGTAGTTCAGGTCATAAAGATCCCCTAGTACACTCCACAAAATAATATCTCTGTGATCATGGTGAATTTCAATAGTATGGTGATCTTATCACAAGACCGAAATTCCACAACTGAGTATAGGCAGTTGACACCTTTGCAAAAAGGCTAAATAAATCATTCTGGTTCTATAGTGGAGAACCTATTATCCATATCTTAGATCAAGAAGCTGATACTCCACCATAACGAAGTAAGATCAGTTGAAATACTAATAAAACAAAAGAGTTTTATTTGTTCATTCAGATTAACCTTCACAATTGCAGTAGTAAGAAAATGACAATTGATGGATATTCTTCTTTAGAAAATAATATCTTAAATAATGAAATAGTCTGAAGTGATCCCTATTTCACAAATATATTCAATTAAAAAGAAATAAAAAAAATATCAGTAGAAATCTTATAGAATAATGAGATAAAACATGTATATCTCCAAAGTGTAGTCCTCTATCAGATTTGTTCATTTTTAGTAGCACTAAAAAAATATTTTTACCAGAGTATTATTGTATATGAAAATATTTCCCTTGCAAAAATATCTCGTATGTAAAAAACAATACATCGATAGAATATATAAATCAAATATCCTACTCCAGAATTCCAGATCCACAAAAGACGCCTGAGAAAATGTAGATATTCAAATTCAAATAAAATAGGGGATTCATAACTTCCATTAAGAATAGAAATGAAAATATTGGTTGAATACAGTTCTTTGAATCAAATATAATTAGCTTTAAATCGGTCGAAAATAATCTTTGAAACAGCCTATAATACCATCAAGACCATTGCATAAATCATACAAAATATTGCATATTTAAATATCTAATGTTGAAAAGTCAAACATAAGGTTATTTCATAGAATGAAAAAAATATAAAATGTAGGGTTCAACTATGTAGCGTTAATTCTCTAAACATAATGTAGACAACATAATGTTGATCATAAAAGTAAGGTTGATTATCCATACATTTCTCTTTAAAATGTATGGTTCATTACTTACGTAGGTTATTTAACCATACTTTCTTATCTTGACAAGCATAAGTTTCCTTTCAAATGTAAGGTTCTTTAACCATACTAAGATGATAACATAGGGTTGATTAACCATACGTATTATTCTGAATGTATGTTTGAGATATCATACTCTCTTCTTCTAGTGTAATGTTGAATATAAACATACGGTTCATGATCCATACACATTGTAAAAAGAATGGAGTTTATTTCTTACATTACACTTATCCACATAGGGTATAAAAAATGTTTCTAGAATGCTTAAATACGCATCCTGAACACTTTAATAAATATTCCTTTTGAATTAAAAGCTTGAAAATAATTTCAGAATAAATATTATAAAGAATATTAATTCCCTAAAATATACTTAAAGTAAAATCATTAGTAAAAAAACAAGGTTATTTGTGAGCATTAAAATCATAATAAATTATAGATTATTGTTGAGACAAACATGCCCAACATATTGAATTTCATCCATTTATTCCCCAAGTATTTCATTAAGATTAGCTATTATAGGTGGTTCTTGACAATATTCGGGTAATGAAATATCCCCTAAAAAAACAAGTAATTCTATTATAAGGACCCGAACTTAAACATTACATAATCTAGCTATTTTAACTATATTTCACTTATTTTTATTCCCAAAGATCTTCTCAGTTTATAGTTTTATAAATTTAGGGCATAACTCTTACATATCAACTCACAAGAATGCAATGCGGGTACCATTAAAACAGTATCCATTTCTTCAAAAACATAAAATTTTTAACACAAACAACAACATGATTTCTTTAACAATTATTCATAACATTTAACTTGACGTAATTATTTCTATTATACATCATTATAACCTATTAAAACATTTAAAAACTTAGTATGAGCATAAAAAACTCAGTAAGGGATATAAAAATAAGGAAAGAAACCATTGGTACATGAATACTTATAAACATATGAAATCATTTTCACAAATACATACTTCTCACCCATGTATACTTAATTTTTGAAGCATGATATTTCCATAAAATATAGAGAACATAAATAAAAGCATAAATTTATCTTGAGGCATTACTTACTTATATTGTAACCCTCACGGCTACCTTATGATTTTTAATCCTCACAACTATCTTAAAATGTAACCCTCACGGCTACCTTATGGTTTAACCATCGTGGTTACACTTGGAGTAACCATAAGAATAACCTCCAAATTACACATATCCAATGAATTGTAGGGATATATAGGTATCACCCTTCATCATAAAAAATTCCCAATAACTATAACATAACCATAGAACATGAATAATTTCATAAAAACATTTCTTTTGAATTTCGTAAAATAGAATTTTAAAAGAGGGTTTTTAAAGGAAAGTCCCTTAAAAATAATATAATTGAAATGATAATTAATATAATGAAAGGATTGTGTGTATACACTATAAATACACATAATAAATTATAATATAAATGAAATTAATTATATAAATAATCTCATTAACATATTATTAATGAAGTATAAGGTTAACCCAATGAATGGAAATTAGGTTATGAATTCCCTTACCTCAGGTTTGTGTTACTTAAAATATGATTAAAACTAATTTATAATGGTTAAAATAATGTTATTAATATTTTAAAGAAACATATTCATGTTTATAACACCTTATATAATCATTTTATAACATCATTCCACCCATTCATTAATAATATTTTGTTATTTACATTGTTTCGGGTGCGTTCTTTACATGGTTTCCATGGTTGGTTCATAATGGATTTTCTTGTTGAATGGAAGAGAAAATACAAAAGTGAAATGAAATGGTTTTAATATGTTTCCATAATAATAAATTATTCTATAAATCATTTTGATTATATGTTATGAGTATGAATCATTATATGAATCATTAGTGATATTCATTTAGATCATTTTGGCGGTTCTTCGATAATCACGAACTTATTTCATCATATACCTTTAATATTATGCATATAAGTTAATTCAAGAACATAAGAGAGGTCATATAATATTAACTAAAACATTTTTTAACCATTAAAATTTTTTTACAATCATATTTGAAGGAATTAAAGGAAATTGAAAACACATCATCCATGATTTTGGTAAATCAGCACATCGTGGATGGTGTTTTTATTTTTTAGAATAAGAGGGGGGAGGAGAAGAAGTAAATTGATGAATTTTTTCATAAACATGATAAAATAAAGAATATATAATATTATGTAGATTTCATGCCTCTTAGAAAAGGGTATGGGAATAGAGTATAAGAAAAGAAAATAATTTAAAAGAAAACACACAAAAATAAAAGAGGATCTTTACTTCTTGATCTCTTCTCCTTGAGATCCTCCTTAAGGCCTTTATTTTTGTCCTTTTTATGAGACCATTAAGTCATGGTAGTGTGGAAGAGACTTGGGAATGTTATTTGGAAGAGTTTATACAATTCAAAATGTTTTATAGGTGTGAGAGGAAGAGGGGGTGAGGGTGGTATTTATAGTGGAGGAGATGACGGGTTTTCCATTATTTTAATCATTAGTTTAATATTTTTGCTCAAGAATATGAATAGTATTGATTAATGTGACCCAAAAAAGTAATAAGTGCATGTTATTTCAAACCAATGTCCATTTACATCATCCATGACTCAAGCATGATGCGTAAATTCATTTATTTAGCATTTTTTGTAAATTATCAAATTTAACTATTCACCAAAAATTCAAGTATTTTAGAAAAATCCCAAAAATTCACCCTAACAATTTTTCAGCATGTATAATAAAAAAATGAACTCCATTTTTTTAAAATAATTTTCTAAATATGATTAATTTAATTTTTAAATAAAATAATAATTTATTCAAAAAATAACAATTTTAAAACTATAACTCATTTTATATCACCTTGAAAAATTAATCAAGATCTCATTATATTATAACCTTAAGAAAATAAAATAATAATATGATTTACTATTTATAAGATTAATATTACTATTAATATTACTATTCATAAGGGTATGTTACTATTTACCAAAAAACAAGTTGGTTCTGTCGGACTCCAAATAACTTACTGATCACAACCGTAGATGTCTGTTTTTTGAAATTAAAATCATAAAAGTAGAAAAATTGTGTTTAATGGCTAGTTTATAACTACCTCTTTAAAACAATGTGTCATTATGTATAGAATCAGTGCTTCATTTATTTCAATTTATTTTTAAAAACCTTGGGGCATTGTATTCTCCCCACATTCTGGAAATTGTGTCCTCATAATTTTATTTACTTATTAAACAAATGAGGGTACTTTCCCTCATAGCATTTTCAGATTCTCATGTTGCTTCTTCAACCATGTGGTTTCTCCACAAAACCTTAATTGGTGTATTATCTTATTCTGAAATACTTGTTCTCTTTGATCAAGAATCTGGACAGGTTTCTCTTCATAAGACAGATTCTCGTCCAGCTAATTTGCTTTTGGGCTCAAAACATGAGATGAATCCGTAAAATACTTTCTCAACATCGAAACATGAAAAACATTGCGTACCTGATATGAACTCGGAAGAAAAGATACTTAGTAAGCTACCAATAAAACTTTCTCTAGGATTTCATAAGGTCTAATGAACTATGGACTCAGCTTTACTTTCTTACCAAAATGCATAACACTTTTCCATGGTGAGATTCTAAGAAAAAGATAATCACCTATGATTCTCACTCAAATTTACCCAAGAGAAGAAGGTAAGACGGCCCTTGTAGTTTAGCTTGGGTTATCGAATCCACAGAGACCTAAGAAGAAACCTATAGATACGTAAATTCTAGGGACTGTTTTCGGTTATGAAGTGTCCAACTTGGATTGATTTTGGATGGGTTTTAAAGATATCTAACAGATTTAAGTGAATTCAATTTAAAATAATGAGTTGATCCTAGGTTATTGCTCGGGGTGGATTGGACGTATTTTCTTTTTAATGATTTCAATTTCTTAAATTTGAGATGGGTTCATTTAAGGAGATAAAACAATATCATCACTTACTGGTTTAATTCCTACACCCTTTAATACTAATCACCTATACACTTGAAGGATCAAAGTTTTGATCACTTCAAGGTAAAGGTTCGTATTAGTACTTGAAGTGTGTGGCCTTAAATTCAACAAGGACGGTCGAGTTTAAAAATCATCAAATAAAAATCCCAATTAAAGAAGTGATTATACATTAATTAGGTGATAAATAACATCCAATACAGCCCCTTTCTACTCCCTTGGATAAACCCATAAGTGGGTTAGCCCTCCATTGATCCCATGGTTTCAATGAAAGCGGAAAGTAGACTCATGAGGGAGGAAATGGAGAAGTAAAGAAAACAACAAAAATAAAATGATCACTCCACCGTTGTGTGAATAATTTCACAAGAGTTGGTGTGAATAAATTCACACCTTGATCCAATGGTATCAAAGTGATATGAATAAAAACATAATAAGAGTAGAAGAACTTTTATTAAGAAACTAAAGTGAATTAAACAACTTACATGTGAAAGACAAATTTGAGGCAACAAAAATGCAGCATAACATTACAATTGAACAAAGCATCCAAGATATTCAACTCCTTCACCACCACTGCATTAAATAGGCATTTTTTGAGACTTGGGTAGAGCCTCCAATATTAAAAAGCATCTCAATTAATTTTGGTAGGCCATAGGTGGTGGAAAGCTTGTGGAATTTGAACTTTTCCACATTTGACCCGAGGTGGCAGCCAGCTTTACTTTACCGAACAGATGCGTCTGGAAGACCTTTTAGACGGCCGAATCAGGGTGTTCCATAGAATAAGAAAATGGATCTCCGGATGTATTCTAACCTCCTGTAAAATTTGGGCCCATTTGGAGTTGTGTATTCCTAGATATAATGAAATTAGTGGGCTGTTTTTCTGGGCCGCAGAATCTGGACCAGAATTTTATCTCTAACTTGGTCCGCCTAAATGACCAAGAGGAAGGCCGAATTAGCATTAACTCCTGAAGATTGATTTGTTCCTATACATGTCTTCTAGAATCCCACGAAATTTGGGATTAATTGGGCCTGTATGTTGGTCCCCACAGCCTCATCAGTGGGATGATGTCCAATCTGCCTTCTCCAGAATTGCTTCCTTTCATTTCCAAATATCTCCATCATCCTCCATGAATTATCCACTGATCCCTGAATCAAACATGTTAATATTTAAGTGTATATCAATTTCCAAAAATATCAAATTAAAATATGTATAATTAAATTCCTTAAAATCAGATGAATCATTGGGTACTTTAAATGATATTCAAAAATGTACCACATAATAGTGCATTTTAAGAAGGTATTACAATCATAATGTGAAATGATGTTCAAAGTGTAAAATGCACTAAAATAGTGTTTATGAATAACAAAGAAAATGAATATAATGTATATTAACAATGAATATTAGCCTCATTTAGTGGCTAATCACACCTCCCAACTTGAGTTTTGCTAGTCCCGAGCAAAATATACCTCAACAATATGAAATTCGAATTCCCTTTTCTAAAAACATTTTAATACACAATGATCACCAAAAAAACTTATACCAAACAATCACGAAACCCATCAAAATATTTTAATTCTAGATAGTTTCATAAGCATATCCCAATCCCAATCCCATTCCTTTGTTCAAATTCATTTCCATATTTCATCCAATATCAATTAAGTATGAGGATGTGTTGTGCATCGCAATAGACATGGGGGTTCATCTTTATTCAAGGGGGAAATTACGGAAGCGCTAGGTGGAATCTCATTTCAATATTAAGATGAGTATTCATTTTTTTTGTATAATTTTTTTTTTGTTTTTGTTTTTGTTGTTTATTTTTTTCAATTTTTCCATGGTAATTGAAGTTGCACTCAAAAGAGTCAACCCCTGTAGCGAGACTTTGCCGATAACTCCCAGGATCAAAGACCTTAGGGCACCAAGTGAAGCCCACATACTCGGGCATCATCTCGAGTTAACTCAGTCAAAAAAAAATTCAAATTACCAAAAATAGAGATAAAATTACTAACTCTGGGCCAGAAAACTATGGAGTCACGATCCCCAAGTGCCGAAAGCCACGCATTAGGTCATTTCATTGCTCTACGCGCAAATTTTTTTTTTTAATTTTTTTTTTGAATACTCATATTAAACTAAAATGATCACCAAACCTATGCTATTTATTTAGGGGACCCCATGAACTTAAACTAATACCCCTCTATCCAAAGGACGTGCATTGTGATTTTTTTATTTGGATGAAAATATAAACGATGAAATATCACATTGGACAGCCACACTTTCCAAAATCTATGCTCATGAAATTATACAAGGATTAAAATCAGAATCAGGGTATACTAAATTATTTGATATTTAGTTTCAAAGTGTGCAATGTGTATTACCATGTTTAAAGTTAAAGGAATTTTTCCTTCCATTTAATTATTTTTTCAAATCATTCATTTTTTTTGACACAAAAGCATTTTTTTTTATTTTATCTCCCCCCCCCCAACTTAAAATAACATTGTCCCCAGTGTTTAAATAAAAGAAAATTTAGAAGGGGGTATAGGTAGAGAATTAATGTTCAAAAAGGAAATTGAAAATGAGGGTCATGGAATAAAGTCAACTGGTGGTTGAAGTTTGAAGTTCTTGTTGCTCCAATTTATTCCTTTGATATCCATGTCGCTTGCAAAGTTCCCTAGTGGAAAAAGGAAAAACAAAACAAACAAAACAAACAAAAAAAACAATATATATATATATATATATATATATAATAAAGGAAGTAAAATATAAGTATATATATAAAAATTATAGAATAAGGAAGCACAAGAAGCCGCAGGTCAGTAGTAAGCGCGCGCCCCTGTCTCCCTTCGGTCTCGGGTTCGAGTCCTCGCGGCTTCTCCGGTTGTGACGGGGTTTGCCCCACGGCCTATGGCGTGGACTTTTTTTTATTATTATATTTTTATTTTTATCTTAACCTATAAAATAATTAAAATAAAACAAAATAAACTGATGATGCATTGTCTTCTTTTTAAATTTCTGGGTAAGGTATTACTCAAGGATCACACCACGTGACACAGATAAATATGGTGCTCCTCTTTCGTACCCATCCATACTCAAAATAGAAGAACAGGTCAAAAGTCTATTTTTTATTTTTAAATATAAAAATGATTAAGTAATCTTATTTTAAAAATAAATATGATTCAGAAAGATTAGAAACATAAAAACCACGAGTTACCTCCCGTGCAGCGCTTTGTTTAACGTCATTATCCAGACAGGGACCCTAAATTTATTAATTTGTTCCTGGTTTATAGGTTGGCTCAGTTAACTCAACCTTTATTTCCTGTTTATTGAATGATTCAATGAATGGTTTTAACCTTTGACCATTGACCTTGAAAATGTAACCACTTGTGGGATCTTGAATTTCTACTGCCCCATGGGGGTATACATGATGCACTATGAAAGGACCTGACCATCTAGACCTTAACTTTCCCGGGTGTAAATGAAGTTTTGAACTATACAAGAGTACAAGTTTTCCCGGTTCAAAATGTTTGAACTTGATATTCCTAGATTGGTAGGCTTGAACTCTAGCTTTATTGATCCTTGAATTTTCATAAGCCTTCATCCTTAGTTCCTCCAGTTCATTGAGATCTAATTTCCTTTTTGTTCCGGCCAATGAGAGATCATAATCCATTTTCTTAATTGCCCAAAAGGCCTTATGTTCAATCTCCACTGGCAAATGGCATGCTTTACCATAAACCAACCTATATGGGGACATTCCAAAAATGGTTTTATATGCGGTTCTATAGGACCAAAGAGCATCTAAGAGTTTCTCAGACCAATCTTTCCTAGAGGGGTTGACAGTTTTTTCAAGAATTTGCTTAATCTCCCTATTCGCTAACTCAGCTTGACCATTGGTTTGAGGATGGTATGTAGTGGACACTTTATGAGAAATACCATACTTAGACATGAGTGAAGAGAATGGGCGGTTTCAGAAATGGGTTCCTCGATCACTGATTATAGCCCTAGGAATTCCAAATCTTGAAAATATGTTCTCTTTTAGAAATCGAATCACAACTTGATGATCATTGGACTTAGTGGGAATGGCCTCAACCCATTTTGAGACATAATCAACAGCTAAGATTCTATAGAGGTATCCCTGAGAGTTTGGGAAGGGACCCATGAAATAAATTCCCCAACAGTCAAATATTTCAACCACTAAGATGGGAGTGAGTGGCATTTGATTACTTTTTGTGATAGACCCTACTTGTTGACACCTAGGACACCTTTGACAAAATTTGTAGGAGTCCCTTGAGAGGGTGGGCTAGAAAAGACCACATTTAAGAATCTTAGCAGATGTTTTCTTAGAGGAAAAGTGACCTCCACATGCCTCACTATGACAGAATTTAAGGATGGACTCCTGTTCAGATTCTGGAACACACCTCCTAATGACTTGATCAGGGAAGAACTTATAGAGGTATGGATCATCAAACACATAGTTTCTAACATCAAAAAGTAATTTCCTTCGAGCTTGAGTCCCTAAGAATTTTGGAATGACTCCTGTCACTAAGAAATTTTCTATGTCATCATACCAAGGGCAGTCGCTCATAGAGTATAAGTGTTCATCAGGAAACGAATCAGACACAGAAAGGTGATTTGAGTTGTCTTTGAATTCCATCCTAGAGAGGTGATCAGCTACAACATTTTCAACTCCCTTTTTATCCTTAATTGTGAGGTCAAATTCTTGTAAGAGAAGGACCCACCTAATCAGTCTAGCCTTAGCATCTTGTTTTTGGAAGAGGTATTTTAGTGCAGAATGGTCAGTGAACACAGTGATGGGTGATCCTAAGAGGTAGGACCTAAACTTCTCTAAGGCAAACACAATAGCAAGTAACTCCTTTTTAGTGGTGGTGTAGTTGATTTGGGCGTCATTTAAGGATTTTCTTGCATAAGCAATGACATAAGGAGTTTTATCACAACGTTGTCCTAACACAGCTCCAACAGAAAAGTCACTGGCATCACACATAAGTTCGAAAGGAAGGTTCCAATTTGGAGATTTCATAATCAGAGGAGAGGTGAGAGAGGATTTGAGGGTTGAGAATGAACCCTCAGAGCTTTCTGTCCAAACAAATGAAGCATCCTTTACTAGGAGAGCACAAAGGGGATGAGAGATTGAACTAAAGTCCTTGATGAATATTCTATAGAAACCATCATGTCCTAAGAAAGACCTCACTTTCTTGAAAGTTTTGGGTGATGGAAGGTGACGAATGATGTCAACCTTTGCTTTATCAACTTCAATCCCCCTACTCGAGACTAGATGGCCTATAACAAGTCCCTCTTTAACCATGAAATGGAATTTTTCCCAGTTTAGGACCAGATTCTTTTCTTCACATCTTGACAAGACTCTCTTAACATTCTGCAGACATCCTTCAAAAGTATCCCCAAACACAGAGAAGTCATCCATGAAGACCTCTAGAAAATCCCCTACCATGTCTAAGAAGATTCCCATCATGCACCGCTGGAAGGTTCCAGGGGCATTGCATAACCCGAAGGGCATGCGTTTGAAGGAAAAGGTACTGAAAGGACATGTGAATATAGTCTTCCCTTGATCCTCTAGGGAGACCTCAATTTGATTGTACCCCGAGTACCCATCTAAGAAATAGTAGAAGGCATGACCTACCACTCTCTCAAGGACTTGGTCAATGAATGGTAAGGGGAAATGGTCCTTCTTGGTGAATGAGTTTAGTTTCCTATAGTCAATGTAGACCCTCCATCTACTACTCACCCTTGTTGGAAGAATCTCTCCATCCTCATTGGTTATCACTGTGATTCCAGCCTTTTTTGGAACCACTTGGATTAGGGTCACCCATTTACTCTCAGCTATGGGATATATGATTCCAGCTTTCAACAATTTTAGAAGTTCTTTCCTTTCTACCTCCATGAGATTAGGATTGAGTCTTCGTTGTGGTTGACGACATGGTTTTGAATCAGATTCCAGAACAATCCTATGAGTCCCGATAAGTGGGCTAATCCCAGGAATATCAGAAAGGGTCCAACCAATGGATTTTTTATGCTTCCTAAGGAAATCTAGAATCATCCTCTCATGATTGGCTTCAAGAGAAGAAGAAATGACAATAGGATGTGTTTGATTGTCCCCTAGGAAATCATACTTGAGTGTAGCAGTAAGTTCCTTCAATTCAAGATCAGGTTGGTTCAGAATTTCATCATAAGATTGGGACATTGGATCAAGATCAATTTATTTTTTTAGAGTTTCAGATAGGATGGATTCCCCACATGTAGAATTTTCAGCTACTAGATTGGCTTGATCAGCTTTAGGGAAGGAATTTGGAGTGTTCTTCATGAAAGTGGTTTCTTGAAAGGTTTCACTGATTGTTGGACCTAAGAATTCATCATAAGAGCAATTTGAAAATGATTCAATCCAAGGAGATAAACTTCCTTCATATGAACAAAGGAAATCAATCTCATCCTGACTTAAACATTCATCAAATATTCCTTGATGTTCCATGGATTCATTATCAATGCTTCCTATCATGCTTAATTCATGAATGTCCTCGTCATCCCCTATTTGTGAGCTTTCATTATAGATGTTCAAGTCTAGACTCATATTCCCAAAGGTGATGGTCATGTTCCCATTTCAGACTCGGATAACAGAGTTTATTGTTGCAAGGAAAGGAAGACCAAGGATGATTGGGGTTTGTTCCTTATTTCCTAAATTTGGATAGTTGTCAAGGACAATGAAATCAGCAGGGTAGATGAATTTTTCAACCTTTACCAGAACATCCTTTAAAATCCCCTTTGGAACCCTAATGCTACGATCAGCAAGCTGAAGTGTGACAGATGTGGGTTGGAGTTCTTCTAGGCCTAACTGGCAGTACACAGCATATGGGATGAGATTGACACTAGCACCTAGGTCACACAAGGCCTTGACAACTTTACTTTCTCCTAGTTCAACATTGATGTAAGGGCAACCTGGGTCTTTCAACTTAGGAGGAATGGTCCCTTGAATGGTGGTACTCACATTAGCAGCCAAAAGGAATTGGTTTTTATGTGAAAATTTTCTTTTAAAAGTGCACAAGTCCTTAAGGTACTTTGAGTAGGCAGGTATGGTTTGGATTGCATCGAGAAGGGGTATGTTCAACTTGACTTGCGAAAATATTTCCCTCAATGTTTCATTCAGTTCAGGCTTGGGTTCTCCCCTCATGCGTTGAGGAAATGGTGCAGGTTGTGGGGTTGTTTGTTGAAGAGTTGTTTCCTTCACATTGTTATCAGTTTCCTCAGTTTTATCTTGGGGTTCATTTGAATTTTCATCCAAGTTTGAATCTTCGGGTGGGTTATGAATTAGTTGTTCAGGTTTCTCAATTTATTTCCCACTTCTTAAAACAGTCGCAGCCTTTAGTTGTTCATGAGTTGTTTGAGCACAACTTGACTCTCCCCTTGAAGTTGAGGATTGCACCGCCTGAGTAGGCATGGGTGCCTTTCCAGTTTTGATGGTTTGAAGTTCTTGTTTTAGGGAAGATACCTCTGAGTTCATCCTCTCCATTTGTTTGCACAGTTGTTCTAGTAGGCTTTGTGGAACAGTTTGGGTGGGTGCTTCAGTAGGTTGGTTTATCCCAGGGGGATATTTTGGAGGTGGGACAGTTTGTTAAAAATGGACCGATGGCTGTTGGTATTGGATAGGTTAGGTTTGGAACTGGTTATGGGTTTGGTAGTTCTGATGGGGGTAAGGATTTTGTCCCTGTGGTTGGCTAGGTTGTTGGTTATCTTTCCAGCGGAAGCCTGGGTGGTCGTTATACCTTGGGTTAAAGGTGTTTTGGTATTGAGGCTTTTGAAAGTTCAAAGAATTTACTTCCCCTAGGGGTCCTCCAAAGAGAACATCCTTGATGGATGGAATGGTTGGGCAGTTGTCTGTCTTATGGTCATGTTTGTCACAAATTGTGCAAACAGGGTCAACAGTTTGGATTTCATGGACTTTCCTAAGGTCTATCTCTTCAACCTTCCTAGAGAGTGCTGCGAGTTTAGCCCTAAGGATTTCCTCTTCTCTAAGTGTATGAATTCCAGTAGTTCTTTGTGGCTTTTCAAAATAATGTGAAGTTCCCCATGTTTGGTTTTGTTCAGAAAGGCTTTCTAGATACTCGTAAGCATCATTTGGGGCTTTGTTTTTAAAGGTTCCATTACACATCATGTCAATGAATTGTTTGTTCCCTGGACCCAAACCTTCATATAAAATTCTCACTTGTTCGGGAATAGAAAAACCATGGTGTGGAACCATGTTTAGAGTGTCTTTGAACCTCTCCCATGTTTCATATAATGACTCTCCCTCTTTTTCAAAAAAATTTTGGATACTCTTTTTAAGTGCAATTGTTTTGTGGTGGGGAAAGTATTTTTTGTAGAATTCTCTTTGTAGTTGGTCCCAAGAGTTGATGGATGATGGTCTAAAATTGTTTAGACAATTTTTAGCTCGATACTTTAAAGAAAAAGGAAATATCCTCATCTTAGAAGATTCTAGTTGATGTGGGGGACACATGGTTTCTACAATGTCATTGAACTCCTTAATGTGCAGGTATGGCATCTCGGACTCCATTCCATGGAATGTGGGAAGGTGGTTTAGGACATGGGGTTTAAAGATGTAGTTAGAATCTCCTAGGGAATTGTGTCTAATGAATGAGGGGGCATTGGTCCAGGAATGTGTGAGCTAGTCATTCATGGTTTGATCAATTGCATTCCCCAAGTTTGGGGCTGCCTCATTTGGGTTTCCATTTTGGTTCCCACCCGGGTTTATGAGTTGGTTTCTTTGAAGACCTTCCATTGAAATTGGCTCAATTTTTGACTCGGGGGTGATAGAAAGATTAGGATCTAATGGAAAGATTTCCCTTGGTGTACTTGACTCCCCAACCCCAGGACTATCCACCCTATCTAGACGGTTTGATTGATCACGGGTGTAGGCGGACATGCGCCAAAGAAAAAAAAACGAGAAAAGGAAAAGATAAGAGAATTTGGATGAGAAAAGAAGAAATGGGGGAGAATAGAATGAGTGTTTAGATGACTTACTTGGGTCCCCAGTAACGGCGCCAAAATTTGATTCTCTCTCAAATTTACCCAAGAGAAGAAGGTAAGACGGTCCTTGTAGTTTAGCTTGGGTTATCGAATCCACAGAGACCTAAGAAGAAACCTATAGACACGTACATTCTATGGATTGTTTTCGGCTATGAAGTGGCCAAATTGGATTGATTTTGGATGGGTTTTAAAGATATCTAACAGATTTAAGTGAATTCAATTTAAAATAATGAGTTGATCCTAGGTTATTTCTCAGGGTGGATTGGACGTATTTTCTTTTTAATGATTTCAATTTCTTAAATTTGAGATGGGTTCATTTAAGGAGATAAAACAATATCATCACTTACCGGTTTAATGCCTACAACCTTTAATACTAATCACCTATACACTTGAAGGATCAAATTTTTGAGAACTTCAAGGTAAAGGTTTGTATTAGTACTTGAAGTGTGTGGCCTTAAATTCAACAAGGACGATCGAGTTTAAAAATCATCAAATAAAAATACCAATTAAAGAAGTAATTATACATTAATTAGGTGATAAATAACATCCAATCCAGCCCCTTTCTACTCCCTTGGATCAACCCATAAGTGGGTTATCCCTCCATTGATCCCATGGTTTCAATGGAAGCGGAAAGTAGACTCATGAGGGAGGAAATGGAGAAGTAAAGAAAACAAAAAAAATAAAATGATCACTCCACCATTGTGTGAATAATTTCACAGGAGTTGGTGTGAATAAATTCACACCTTGATCCAACGGTATCAAAGTAATATGAAGAACAACAGAATAAGAGTATAAGAAGAACATTTATTAAGAAACAAAAGTGAATTGAACAACTTACATGTGAAAGACAAATTTGAGGCAACAAAAATGCAGCATAACATTACAATTGAACAAAGCATCCAAGATATTCAACTCCTTCACCACCACTTCCTTAAATAGGCATTTTGGGAGCCTTGGGTAGAGTCTCCAACAGTAAAAAGCATCTCAATTAATTTTGGTAGGCCATAGGTGGTGGAAAGCTTGTGGAATTTCAACTTTTCCACATTTGACCCGAGGTGGTAGCCAGCTTTACTTCACCGAACAGACGCATCTGGAAGACCTTCTAGACGGCCGAATCAGGGTGGGCCATAGAAGAAGAAAATGGAGCTCGGATGTCTTCTAACCTCCTGTAAAATTTGGGCCCATTTGGAGTTGTGGATTCCGAGATATGATTAAATTAGTGGGCTGTTTTTCTGGGCCGGAGAATCTGGACCAGAATTTTATCTCTAACTTTGGCCGCCTAAATGACCAACATGAAGGCCGAATTATCATTAACTTCTGAAGAGTTATTTGTTCCTATACATGACTTCTAGCATTACACGAAATTTGGGATTAATTGTGCCTGTATGTTGGGCCCCAAAGCCTCATCGGTGGGCTGATGTCCAATCTACCTTCTCCAGAATTGCTTCCTTTCATTTCCAAATATCTCCATCATCCTCCATGAATTCTCCACTGATCCCTGAATAAAACATGTTCATATTTAAGTGTATATCAATTTCCAAAAATATCAAATTAAAATATTTATAATTAAATTCCTTAAAATCAGATGAATCATTGGGTACTTTAAATGATTTTCAAAAATGTACCACATAATAGTGCATTTTAAAAAGTATTACAATCATAATGTGAAATGATGTTCAAAGTGTAAAATGAACTAAAATGGTGTTTATTAATAACAAAGAACATGAATATTATGTATATTAACAATGAATATTATCCTCATTTAGTGGCTAATCACACCCCCCAACTTGAATTTTGCTAGTCCCGAGCAAAATATATCTCAACAATATGAAATTCGAATTCCCTTTTCTAAAAACATTTTAATACACAATGATCACCAAAAAAACTTATACCAAACAATCACGAAACCCATAAAAATATTTTAATTAGAGATAGTTTCATAAGCATATCCCAATCCCAAGCCCATTCCTTTGTTCAAATTCATTTCCATATTTCATCCAACATCAATTAAGTATGAGGATGTGTTGTGCATCACAATAGACATGGGGGTTAATCTTTATTCAAGGGGGAAATTACGGAAGCGCTAGGTGGAATCTCATTTCAATATTAAGATGAGTATTCATTTTTTTTGTATAATTTTTTTTTTGTTTTTGTTTTTGTTGTTTTTTTTTTGCAATTTTTCCATGGTAATTGAAGTTGCACTCAAAAGAGTCAACCCCTGTAGCGAGACTTTTCCGATGACTCCTAGGCTCAAAGACCTTAGGGAACCAAGTGAAGCCCACATACTCGGGCATCATCTCGAGTTAACTCAGTCAAAAACAAATTCAAATTAGCAAAAATAGAGATAAAATTACTAACTCTGGGCCAGACAACTATGGAGTCACGATCCCCAAGTGCCGAAAGCCACGCATTAGGTCATTTCATTGCTCTACGCGCAAATTTTTTTTTTTAATTTTTTTTTTCTGAATACTCATATTAAACTAAAATGATCACCAAACCTATGCTATTTATTTAGGGGACCCATGAACTTAAACTAATACCCCACTATCCAAAGGACGTGCATTGTGATTTTTTTATTTGGATGAAAATATAAACGATGAAATATCACATTGGACAGCCACACTTTCCAAAATCTATGCTCATGAAATTATACAAGGATTAAAATCAGAATCAGGGTATACTAAATTATTTTATATTCAGTTTCAAAGTGTTCAATGTGTATTACCATGTTTAAAGTTAAATTAATTTTTCCTTCCATTTAATTATTTTTTCAAATCATTCATTTTTTTTTACACAAAAGCATTTTTTTTATCTCCTCCCCCCCCCCAACTTAAAATAACACTGTCCCCAGTGTTTAAATAAAAGAAAATTTAGAAGGGGGTATAGGTAGAGAATGAATGTTCAAAAAGGAAATTGAAAATGAGGGTCATGGAATGAAGTCACCTGGTGGTTGAAGTTTGAAGTTCTTGCTGCTCCAATTTATTCCTTTGATATCCATGTCGCTTGCAAAGTTCCCTAGTGGAAAAAGGAAAAACAAAACAAACAAAAACAAACAAAAAAAATTATATATATATATATAATAAAGGAAGTAAAATATAAGTATATATATAAAAATTATAGAATAAGGAAGCACAAGAAGCCGCAGGTCAGTGGTAAGCGCGCACCCCTGTCTCCCTTCGGTCCCGGGTTCGAGTCCCCGCGGCTTCGCCGGTTGTGACGGGGTTTGCCCCAAGGCCTATGGCGTGGACTTTTTTTTTATTATTATATTTTTATTTTTATATTAACCTATAAAATAATAAAAATAAAACAAAATAAACTGATGATACATTGTCTTCTTTTTAAATTTCTGGGTAAGGTATTACTCAAGGATCACACCACGTGACACGGATGAATATGGTGCTCCTCTTTAGTACCAATCCATACTCATAATAGAAGAATAGGTCAAAAGTCTATTTTTTATTTTTAAAGATAAAAAATGATTAAGTAATCTTATTTTAAAAATAAAGATGATTCATAAATATTAGAAACATAAAAACCACGGGTTGCCTCCCGTGCAGCGCTTTGTTTAACGTCGTTATCCCGACAGGGACCCTAAATTTATTAATTTGTTCCTGGTTCATAGGTTGGATCAGTTAACTCAACCTCTATTTCCTGTTTATTGAATGATTCAATGAATGGTTTTAACCTTTGACCATTGACCTTGAAAATGTAACCACTTGTGGGATCTTGAATTTCTGCTGCCCCATGGGGGTATACATGATGCACTATGAAAGGACCTGACCATCTAGACCTTAACTTTCCCGGGTGTAAATGAAGTTTTGAACTATAAAAGAGTACAAGTTTTCCCGGTTCAAAATGTTTGAACTTGATATTCCTAGATTGGTAGGCTTGAACTCTAGCTTTATTGATCCTTAAATTTTCATAATCCTCCATCCTCAGTTCCTCCAGTTCATTGAGATCTAATTTCCTTTTTGTTCCGGCCAATGAGAGATCATAATCCATTTTCTTAATTTCCCAAAAGGCCATATGTTCAATCTCCACTGGCAAATGGCATGCTTTACCATAAACCAACCTATATGGGGACATTCCTAAAATGGTTTTATATGCGGTTCTATAGGCCCAAAGAGCATCTAAGAGTTTCTCAGACCAATCTTTCCTAGAGGGGTTGACATTTTTTTCAAGAATTTGCTTAATCTCCCTATTCGCTAACTCAGCTTGACCATTGGTTTGAGGATGGTATGCAGTGGACACTTTATGAGAAATACCATACTTAGACATGATTGAAGAGAATGGGCGGTTGCAGAAATGGGTTCCTCGATCACTGATTATAGACCTAGGAATTCCAAATCTTGAAAATATGTTCTCTTTTAGAAATCGAATCACAACTTGATGATCATTGGACTTAGTGGGAATGGCCTCAACCCATTTTGAGACATAATCAACAGGTAAGATTATGTAGAGGTATCCCCGAGAGTTTGGGAAGGGACCCATGAAATCAATTCCCCAACAGTCAAATATTTCAACCACTAAGATGGGAGTGAGTGGCATTTGATTCCTTTTTGTGATGGACCCTACTTGTTGACACCTAGGACAGCTTTGACAAAATGTGTAGGAGTCCCTTGAGAGGGTGGGCTAGAAAAGTCCACATTGAAGAATCTTAGCAGATGTTTTCTTAGAGGAAAAGTGACCTCCACATGCCTCACTATGACAGAATTTAAGGATGTACTCTTGTTCAGATTCTGGAACACACCTCCTAATGACTTGATCAGGGCAGAACTTATAGAGGTATGGATCATCAAACACATAGTGTCTAACATCAGAATGGAATTTCCTTCGATCTTGAGTCCCTAAGAATTTTGGAATGACTCCTCTCACTAAGAAATTTTCTATGTCAACATACCAAGGGTAGTCGCTCATAGAGTATAAGTGTTCATCAGGAAACGAATCAGACACAGAAAGGTGATTTGAGTTGTCTTTTAATTCCATCCTAGAGAGGTGATCAGCTACAACATTTTCAACTCCCTTTTTATCCTTGATTGTGAGGTCAAATTCTTGTAAGAGAAGGACCCACCTAATCAGTCTAGCCTTAGCATCTTGTTTTTGGAAGAGGTATTTTAGTATAGAATGGTCAGTGAACACAGTGATGGGTGATCCTAAGAGGTAGGACCTAAACTTCTCTAAAGCAAACACAATAGCAAGTAACTCCTTTTCAGTGGTGGTGTAGTTTATTTGGGCATCATTTAAGGATTTTCTTGCATAAGCAATGACATAAGGAGTTTTATCACAACGTTGTCCTAACACAGATCCAACAGAAAAGTCACTGGCATCACACATAAGTTCGAAAGGAAGGTTCCAATTTGGAGATTTCATAATCGGAGGAGAGGTGAGAGAGGATTTGAGGGTTGAGAATGAACCCTCACAGCTTTCTGTCCAAACAAATGGAGCATCCTTTACTAGGAGAGCACAAAGGGGACTAGAGATTGAACTAAAGTCCTTGATGAATCTTCTATAGAAACCAGAATGTCCTAAGAAAGACCTCACTTCCTTGGCAGTTTTGGGTGATGGAAGGTGACGAATGATTTCAACCTTTTCTTTATCAACTTCAATCCCCCTACTCGAGACCAGATGGCCTAGAACAAGTCCCTCTTTAACCATGAAATGGCATTTTTCCCAGTTTAGGACCAGATTCTTTTCTTCACATCTTGACAAGACTCTCTCAACATTCTGCAGACATCCTTCAAAAGTATCCCCAAACACAGAGAAGTCATCCATGAATACCTCTAGAAAATTTCCTACCATGTCTAAGAAGATTCCCATCATGCACCACTGGAAGGTTCCAGGGGCATTGCATAACCCGAAGGGCATGCGTTTGAAGGCAAAGGTACCTAAAGGACATGTGAATATAGTCTTCCCTTGATCCTCTAGGGAGACCTCAATTTGATTGTACCCTGAGTACCCATCTAAGAAACAGTAGAAGGCACGACCTGCCACTCTCTCAAGGACTTGTTCAATGAATGGTAAGGGTAAATGGTCCTTCTTGGTGAATGAGTTTAGTTTCCTATAGTCAATGTAGACCCTCCATCCACTAATCACCCTTGTTGGAAGAATCTCTCCATCCTCATTGGTTATCACTATGATTCCAGCCTTTTTTGGAACCACTTGGATTGGGCTCACCCATTCACTCTCAGATATGGGATATATGATACCAGCTTTCAACAATTTCAGAAGTTCTTTCCTTACTACCTCCATGAGATTAGGATTGAGTCGCCATTGAGGTTGACAACATGGCTTTCAATCAGATTCCAGAACAATCCTATGAGTCCTGATAAGTGGGTTAATCCCAGGAATATCATAAAGGGTCCAACCAATGGATTTCTTATGCTTCCTAAGGACATCTAGAAGCATCCTCTCATGATTGGCTTCAAGAGAAGAAGAAATGACAATAGGATGTGTTTGATTGTCCCCTATGAAATCATACTTGAGTGTATTAGGAAGTTCCTTCAATTCAAGATCAGGTTGGTTCAGAATTTTAGCAGAAGATTGGGACATTGGATCAAGATCAATTTCTTTTTTTAGAGTTTCAGATAGTATTGATTCCCCACATGTAGAATTTTCAGCTACTAGATTGGCTTGATCATCTTTAGGGAAGGAATTTGGATTGGTCTTCATGAAAGTGTTTTCTTGAAAGGTTTCACTGATTGTTGGACCTAAGAATTCATCATAAGAGCAATTTGAAAATGATTCAATCCAAGGAGATAAACTTCCTTCATATGAACAAAGGAAATCAATCTCATCCTGACTTAAACATTCATCAAATATTCCTTGATGTTCCATGGATTCATTATCAATGCTTCCTATCATGCTTACTTCATGAATGTCCTCGTCATCCCCTATTTGTGAGCTTGCATTATAGATGTTCAAGTCTAGACTCATATTCCCAAAGGTGGTGGTCATGTTCCCATTTCAGACTCAGATAACAGAGTTGATTGTTGCAAGGAAAGGACGACCAAGGATGATTTGGGTTTGTTCCTTATTTCCTAAATTTGGATGGTTGACAAGGACAATGAAATCAGCAGGGTAGATGAAGTTTTCAACCTTTACCAGAACGCCCTTTAAAATCCCCTTTGGAACCCTAATGCTACGATCAGCAAGCTGAAGTGTGACAGATGTGGGTTGGAGTTCTTCTAGGCCTAACTAGCAGTACACAGCATATGGGATGAGATTGACACTAGCACCTAGGTCACACAAGGCCTTGACAACTTTACTTTCTCCTAGTTCAACATTGATGTAAGGGCAACCTGGGTCTTTCAACTTAGGAGGAATGGTCCCTTGAATGGTGGTACTCACATTAGCAGCCAAAAGGACTTGGTTTTTATGTGAAAATTTTCTTTTAAAAGTGCACAAGTACTTAAGGTACTTTGAGTAGGCAGGTATGGTTTGGATTACATCGAGAAGGGGTATGTTCAACTTGACTTGTGAAAATATTTCCCTCAATGTGTCATTCAGTTCAGGCTTGGGTTTTCCCCTCATGCGTTGAGGAAATGGTGTAGGTTGTGGGTTTGTTTGTTGAAGAGTTGTTTCCTTCACATTGTTATCAGTTTCCTCAGTTTTATCTTGGGGTTCATTTGAATTTTCATCCAAGTTTGAATCTTCGGGTGGGTTCTGAATTAGTTGTTCAGGTTTCTCAATTGATTTCCCACTTCTTAAAACAGTCACAGCCTTTAGTTGTTCATGAGTTTTTTGAGCACAACTTGACTCTCCCCTTGAAGTTGAGGATGGCACCGCCTGAGTAGGCATGGGTGCCTTTCCAGTTTTGATGGTTTGAAGTTCTTGTTTTAGGGAAGATACCTCCGAGTTCATCCTCTCCATTTGTTTTCACAGTTGTTCTAGTAGGCTTTGTAGAACAGTTTGGGTGGGTTCTTGAGTAGGTTGGTTTATCCCAGGGGGATATTTTGGAGGTGGGACGGTTTGTTGAAAATGGACCAGTGGTTGTTGGTATTGGATAGGTTGGGTTTGGAACTGGTTATGGGTTTGGTAGTTCTGATGGGGGTAAGGATTTTGTCCCTGTGGTTGGCTAGGTTGTTGGTTATCTTTCCAGCGGAAGCCTGGGTGGTCGTTATACCTTGGTTTGAAGGTGTTTTGGTATTGAGGCTTTTTAAAGTTCAAAGCATTTACTTCCGTTGGGGGTCCTCCTAAGAGAACATCCTTGATGGATGGAATGGTTGGGCAGTTGTCTGTCTTATGGTCATGTTTGTCACAAATTGTGCAAACAGGGTCAACAGTTTGGATTTCATGGACTTTCCTAAGGTCTATCTCTTCAACCTTCCTAGAGAGTGCTGTGAGTTTAGCCCTAAGGCTTTCATCTTCTCTAATTGTATGAATTCCAGTAGTTCTTTGTGGCTTTTCAGAATAAGGTGAAGTTCCCCATGTTTGGTTTTGTTCAGAAAATCTTTCTAGATACTCGTAAGCATCATTTGGGGATTTGTTTTTAAAGGTTCCATTACACATCATGTCAATGAATTGTTTGTTCCCTAGACCCAAACCTTCATAGAAAATTCTCACTTGTTCAGGAATAGAAAAACCATGGTGTGGAACCATGTTTAGAGTGTCTTTGAACCTCTCCCATGTTTCATAGAATGACTCTCCCTCTTTTTCAAAAAAGTTTTGGATACTCTTTTTAAGTGCAATTGTTTTGTGGTGGGGAAAGTATTTTTTGTAGAATTCTCTTTGTAGTTGGTCCCAAGAGTTGATGGATGATGGTCTCAAATTGTTTAGCCAATTTTTATCTTGATCCTTTAAAGAAAAAGGAAATAGCCTCATCTTAGCAGATTCTAGTTGATGTGGGGGACACATGGTTTCTACAATGTCATTGAACTCCTTAATGTGCAGGTATGGCATCTCGGACTCCATTCCATGGAATGTGGGAAGGTGGTTTAGGAGATTGGGTTTAAAGATGTAGTTGGCATCTCCTAGGGAATTGTGTCTAATGCATGAGGGGGAATTGGTCCAGGAAGGTGTGAGGTAGTCATTCATGGTTTGATCAATTGCATTCCCCAAGTTTGGGGCTGCCTCATTTGGGTTTCCATTTTGGTTCCCACCCAGGTTTATGAGTTGGTTTCTTTGAATACCTTCCATTGAAATTGGCTCAATTTTTGACTCGGGTGTGATAGAAAGATTAGGATCTAATGTAAAGAGTTCCCTTGGTGTACTTGACTCCACAACCCCAGGACTATCCACCCTAACTAGACGGTTTGATTGATCGCGGGTGTAGGCGGACTTGCGCCAAAGAAAAAAAACGAGTAAAGGACTATATAAGAGAATTTGGATGAGAAAAGAAGAAATGGGGGAGAATAGAATGGGTGTTTAGATGACTTACTTGGGTCCCCGGCAACGGCTCCAAAATTTGATTCTCGCTCAAATTTACCCAAGAGAAGAAGGTAAGACGGTCCTTGTAGTTTAGCTTGGGTTATCGAATCCACAGAGACCTAAGAAGAAACCTATAGACACGTACATTCTATGGACTGTTTTCGTCTATGAAGTGGCCAACTTGGATTGATTTTGGATGGGTTTTAAAGATATCTAACAGATTTAAGTGAATTTAATTTAAAATAATGAGTTGATTCTAGGTTATTGCTCAGGGTGGATTGGACGTATTTTCTTTTTAATGATTTCAATTTCTTAAATTTGAGATGGGTTCATTTAAGGAGATAAAACAATATCATCACTTACCGGTTTAATGCCTACACCCTTTAATAATAATCACCTATACACTTGAAGGATCAAAGTTTTGAGCACTTTAAGGTAAAGGTTCGTATTAGTACTTGAAGTGTGTGGCCTTAAATTCAACAAGGACGATCGAGTTTAAAAATCATCAAATAAAAATCCCAATTAAAGAAGTGATTATACATTAATTAGGTGATAAATAACATCCAATCCAGCCCCTTGATACTTCCTTGGATCAACCCATAAGTGGGTTATCCCTCCATTGATCCCATGGTTTCAATGGAAGCGGAAAGTAGACTCATGAGGGAGGAAATGGAGAAGTAAAGAAAACAACAAAAATAAAATGATCACTCCACCGTTGTGTGAATAATTTCACAAGATTTGGTGTGAATAAATTCACACCTTGATCCAACGGTATCAAAGTGATATGAATAACAACATAATAAGAGTAGAAGAAGAACTTTTATTAAGAAACTAAAGTGAATTGAACAACTTACATGTGAAAGAAAAATTTGAGGCAACAAAAATGCAGCATAACATTACAATTGAACAAAGCATCCAAGATATTCAACTCCTTCACCACCACTGCCTTAAATAGTCATTTTGGGAGCCTTGGGTCGAGCCTCCAACAGTACAAAGAATCTCAATTAATTTTGGTAGGCCATAGGTGGTGGAAAGCTTGTAGAATTTGAACTTTTCCACATTTGACCCGAGGTGGCAGCCAGCTTTACTTCACCGAACAGACGCGTCTGAAAGACCTTCTAGATGGATGAATCAGTGTGGTCCATATAATAAGAAAATGGATCTCAGATGTCTTCTAACTGCCTGTAAAATTTGGGCCCATTTGGAGTTGTGGATTCCGAGATATGATCAAATTAGTGGGCTGTTTTTCTGGGCCGCAGAATCTGGACCAGAATTTTATCTCTAACTTGGGACGCCTAAATGACCAACATGAAGGCCGAATTAGTATTAACTCATGAAGAGTTATTTTTTCCTATACATTTCTTATAGCATTCCACGAAATTTGGGATTAATTGGGCCTGTATGTTGGGCCCCACAGCCTCATCGGTGGGATGATGTCCAATCTGCCTTCTCCAGAATTGCTTCCTTTCATTTCCAAATATCTCCATCATCCTCCATGAATTATCCACTGATCCCTGAATCAAACATGTTCATATTTAAGTTTATATCAATTTCCAAAAATATCAAATTAAAATATGTATAATTCAATTCCTTAAAATCATATGAATCATTGGATACTTTAAATGATGTTCAAAAATGTACCACATAATAGTGCATTTTAAGAAGGTATTACAATCATAATGTGAAATGATGTTCAAAGTGTAAAAAGAACTAAAATAGTGTTTATTAATAACAGAGAACATGAATATTATGTATATTAACAATTAATATTATCCTCATTTAGTGTATAATCAACCTACCTCAAAAGAAAAGTCTTTCCTCCTATTATTTGCATAACTTTCTTGCCTACTCTGAGCGATCGTTATGTGTTTTTGGATCATCTTCACTTTCTTATCCACTTCCTCTACTAATTTTGGTCCCATCAGTAATACTCCCACAGGTCTCTATACATCTGTGTGCTTCCATTATGAATTTAAAATGGAGAACTATAAGCCTATCACAACAATTATTTCTTCAGAAGAGAATCACAAGGAACACATAATCTCTTTCCAAATCTTATAACATAATCTTTATCATTGTTAAATTCTAGAAACTTACCCATTTTAACCAATTCTACCTTTTTCTATAATTCCTTATCTCCCTTCTGTGCTTGCTTAATTCTATCTAAAAAATATGACTATACTGAAACATGAAACAAAACAGATGAATTTCTTACACCAATAACTTCCAATCCAAAATTCATCAAATCATTAATTAAAGGGTCTTGTTCCAGCCATAACATAGTTAATGATGCATGATGTTTTTGAATGAAAGCATCTTCCACTTTGTTTACTTTTCTAGGATGGTAATTGATCATACAATCATAATATTTTATCGATTCAATCCATCTTCTCTGGCTCATGTTTAATTACTTTTGATTGAATACTTACTTTAGACTTTTGTGGTTAGTATATATTTCAAATTTGGATCCATATAAATGATTCCTCAAAATTTTTAAACAAAAAAAGCACAGCTGCTAATTTCAAATCATGTGTGGGATAATTTAATTCATGATATTTTAGTTGTTTTGAAGCATAAGAAATTACCTAATCATTATGTATCATAACACAACCAAATCCCTTCAATTAAGAATTTTTATAGATGAAAAACTCTCCATTTATGGAAGGTAGGGTCAGAACTAGAGCATTCACCAATCTTATTTTCAATTCTTGAAAATAGCCATCACATTCTTTTGTCCAGATTAATTTAACTCTTTTTCGAGTTAACTTAGTCAGTGGAATAGATAACCGTGTAAAGTTTTCAAAAAAACTCTGGTAATATCCTTTCAAACCAAGAAAACTATGAATATCAGTTATATTTTTGGGCCTTTTCCATTCTTCAACAACTTTTGTTTTAGAAGGATTAACAGTTATTCCATATTTAGAAACAATATGACCAAGGAAAGAAATTTTTTGCAACCAAAATTCACACTTTCTGAATTTTCCATACAGTTTATTTTTTTAAGGTTTTTAAAACAATCCTTTGATGTATTTCATGTTTATATTTACTTCTAGAATATACCAGAATGTCGTCAATAAAAACGACCACAAACTTATTCGAGAACTCATGAAATATTCTATTTATAAGATCCATGAATACAGCAGGTGCATTGGTTAACCCAAATGAAATAATAATAAAATTATAATGACCATATCTAGTTAAAAAATATATTTTTGGAATGCCATCCTCCTTCACCTTGAGCTGATGGTACCCAAATATCAATTTAATCTTTGAAAAATACTATGCTCCCTCGAATTGATCAAAAAAGTCATAGATGTGAGGCAAAGGATACTTATTCTTAACAATAATTTTATTTAAAGCTCTATAATCAATGCAAAGTCTCATGGAACTATCTTTATTTTTAACGAAAAAAATAGAAGCTTCCCATGGTTAAGTGCTAGGATGAATGAATCCTTTATCAAGAAACTCCTACAACTGATTTTTGAATTCAAGAAGTTCCATTTGATTCATTTGATAATGTCACGACCTGTCCCCTGGGGCCCATTCCATGACTACCCCAAGCCCGCCTTCCATAGTCCAGGGGCTGGTGACTAGCACCAAAAGGTGTTTTCCCTAAAACTGGGAAGGAATTGCCTTTATAACCTGAAAACTCACGTAACCAAGCACACAGAAAGATATGAACACAAGAAAACTGTATAAACAAAAGAGTAATAAAAGTAAAAAGGGGGATGGAATACAAGACCAGTAGTAAAAGTACAAGTACAAATGAAATATAATACAATTGAAGAAAGAGAAAAGACAGCTACTGGATCGTCCTCAGAGGTTCATAACTGAAGGGTAGGTACAGATCGCCTCCTCAAAACTCCACGTCCACTCATCACCTCTGCGTATCGACACGTCGTATGGTCCACTTTTGAGCATCGTCTAGTCCTGGTACCCTTGTCCTCAGTCAGCACTGTCCGTTGTTTTCATCCAACACAACAAGCTACAGGCATAGCCCGTGCAAGGGTGAGTATAACGATACTCATTAGGGACCCTGAGACCCTCAAGGTCTCACAAAATCTATCAAGGATAAATCACAAAGTATGAAAACAATAGATATCATTACTTAGTTATATTCCCATACATATACCTAAGTTATCAAGTAATCTATCTCGATCATGAGGAAAAACACAGAGGTACTGACTTAGCTCACACCAAGATTTATTCTAGGGGTAGTATCAAGTAACATTCCCAGTCACAACATCGAACACCTCAGCTGCTGGAGAACTCCTCCCCTATTGAGTACAGTGGGTCTGTTGCATCACACAGAGGCGCTTCCCACTAACCTTGGACTGTTGAGGTACTCCTCCTGTCGAGTACTATGGGTCTGCCACGTCACCAAGACGCTCCCCGCCGTGGGTCTGCCGCATCACCAAGGCACTCCCCCTCGTAGCCTGTTGAGGTACTCCTCCTGTCGAGTACCTTGGGTCCACCACATCACCAAGGAGCTCACCACCATGGGTCTTTTGTGTCACCAAGGTGCTCCCCACTGGGATTTTCAAGTCACTCCAAGTCGAAACGGTCAGCAGTCATCAGGTCTCAGCCAGCCACTGGGTTCCCGCACTATGCCTGCTCGTCTCCTAAAGAATCCACTCCACAAGCTACTGGTTGATACTTCAACTTCCACTAAGTCCCATGAAGAAGTATCTCAAAGGTTCTCCATGTCATAGGGGTCTCAATGCAACAAACAGAGCATCAATTGGACTCTTGGTCTGTGAGTTATTAGCCTTTTAGTCCTAGGGGCCCGGTTAGATTCGTACTCGATCCAACCTGACCATTCCCCATCTTAATCCAAATCTCAGTGGGGTATCACTCAAAGGGACTAACTTGCTCCAAGATTTCCAGCGCCGCTGATGGTTTGTCAAACGGACGTCCGGTGCCAAAGTTATGGCTGAAGGAGTGTAAATGGGTTGTAGTGGGCCCGGGTCCGGTCCAACCCGGTCGGACCGACATGGCCCGACCTGGACTGGGCTGACCCGGTTCAGGTCAACCCGGCCTGAACCACTGGGTCCAGCCCAGACCGCGAGGGCGGCTCGGCCGAGGGGTGCCGCGAGGGCACGGGGCGGCTCGACTCGGCCCTGGGCGGCTCGGCCGAGGACGGCGCGAGACTGCGGGGCAGCGATCCAGCCGCGGGGCGGCTGTAACACCCCGAGATTTTATGAAAAATATTATTTTAATTTCAATAATGTCTTGTGTTGTATTCTACACAAAGATTACCTTGCGCTATACGCAACACCGTATTAGCTTGCAGTATACGCAACACTATTCTTGGACCGTGTTACACACAATTTTGATAATAGTTATTCTACGCAACATTGAGTATATATATATATATATATATATTAAATGTATAAATGAAATATGGTTGTATTCTGTTATACGAAACAACGAAGGATTCTTTCACAACACGCAACCCTGACTTGGCTTGCATTACACGCAATCGCGACCTTCCTCGATAGCGTGTGGTGTACGCAATACCGGGTTTTAATAAACAATGATATATTATTATAATATTGTCATGAACTAGCCGTTATGAATAGTATTAACTAAATTTTGAATTTTATAACATTATTATTCATCTTACACATTTTCTAGAACATGGTATAAGAACAAAATAAATTTTTCGGGTAAAATAAGTATTTTTCAAAAAATGCAGTTTTGCCGCCTTTTGATGGCGCACCCACTTTAAATATAGTTTTGACATGTTTATATGTTCAATTTGACAAAATAATATTCTTCTTTTGAATCAGGATATAAAAATTTACATTAGATAAAGTTTTGATATTTTTCCGATAACTTTCATATTTTAATGAATAGTAAAAACACGCTATATTTTAATTAAAAACAACTTTTTTCATCGTAATATCTTATGTGGTTAAATTATAATATTGAATGGTTTTAAAGTATAAATAGAATATATTTTTACCATTTAATATAATGAATGTCATTAGCATTGATTTTACCTTAAATTCGTAGGTTAAATCAATTCAATCTTTTGCAATGTTTTAAACAAAAACCCGTTTTTATTCGACAACGGGATTAATTTTAATTTAATTTCTGCATCTTTTGAGTATTGAATTTGGAAAAATGGATTCCATATTTGGAATTAGTGGGTCCAAATTATGTTAATAAGCTACTTTTTTATTTTTGGGAATTATGAATAGTAACTACGGTAAATTTTATTTACCATAGTTAAACGTAAATCGGGTAATTAAGGGTAAATATAATATTTTAAAATTACCCTAACAAATTTCAAAATCCTATTGGATGACTAAAAGTCGACCCATATCACCTAAGGGTCGGATTAGAATCATTTAATGGACATTTTTCCATGAAAATAACTTAATTATTATTAAAACCAAAGAAAGTGACAACATGTCACTCTCTTAAATCTTATAAGTATATTAATTTTAATTTAGTGATAAACTTCATGAAACTTCGAACATGAATAGTCTCCAGAAAGCTAATGAAATTATCTACATTATATAAATTTATTTATAATTTTTAGGGATTAAATAATTTTCATTAATTATGACACAATAGTGATGCAAAAATTGTTTATCTAGTGAAAAATCAAGAATATTGTTTTTATTAAACAAATAGTGACCCTAAAATGCACAAATACCTAACCAAAACTTATTTTCCATGTAAATGTAAACCATAAGCATCCAATGGTCGAATATGTGACCATTTGGAGCCTTATAAAAGCGATTATGACACTTATATTATTTTATTTTAAATGATGCCAAAGTTGTCACCTTCATAATTTAATAAATATAACAATTTAAATATTGTGATTTTAAGATGATAAATTCGAGTAAAAGTATTATTGTTAAAGGTAATAGATTTATTTTAATCATAGGATTTTATTTTTAATTTTTATGCAACAAATAATTATATGAAGTAATTATACAAAAATGTTGTAGTATTTATTTTATTAAGAGATAAACCAAATAAATGGTTTCAAAAATAATAAAATAAATATTATATGAACTATTTAATGTGCTCCAATAATTTTTAAGATACATATGACATTTTATGAATCTATTAAAACTTTCGTTCGAACATATCTTCTGTATTTATTTTATTTAAATTCAAATAAATGAATAGTGTCAAAATTGACACTATTGTTATTTTATAAAAAAACATATTATAAAATTGATTAAAAATCAAAAAATATTTCAAAATTATAAATTTAAATTTATATGATCTAAAATGTTATTAATAATCCAATTATGTACAATTCACAACAAATAAGTAATTATTTGTTATAATTTAAAAATTAGAATGTTATTACCACAAATAAAATTAAATTGATTAAATAAGGATAAATCATGTTGATAATGTTTAAAATAAATTCCTAACATGTCTAAATTCTATTGGTTGATGATATTACAACCTTATCTTATCTAATATTTGAATATGAGTCATTTTTGGAGGTTTTTATGTGGGGTTAGATTTATTATAAATTAATATTTTTAAGAATTCCAAAGGTGCCCCTCTCCTCCCTTATAAAAGGACACCTCCTCCCCCTCCTCCTCACACCAATTTGAGCACTCAAGCTCGGCCAACCCCTGCCATTTTCTCCTATCCACTTCCCTAGAATAATCCTAGGGGTACTGGTCTTCTTCAAAGACCAATCTTAGTTCCCTAAGTGGAGGATTCAAAGAGGCGTTCCAAAGAAGAGGTAATATCCATTACCGATCTTTTCAATTTCTTTCTTCTTCAACTTCTTCTTCTTTAGTTGTTTCATTATAAAGTAATAACATCAGTATTACTTACATACTGATATGTTATTATAAATATTAAACAACTCTAATTAACCTTCTATCCATCCTATGGAGAAAGGAAATCACTGCGCGTGCGTACGTACGGAATACCGTCTCCACGCCGTGGTGTAATCTATTTTTCGTCACCACCTTAATTGGATGGGTATAATGATGTAATGAGAAAATATACATGATTATTATAAAGTTATATTGATACTGAAATAGTATACAAACACTTCAACACAATTCCACGACCATGGGAACGATATCATCGCTCGTGCGTACGTACGGACTACCGTCTCCACGACGCGATGAGATTCATTCTCAATGATTAACCATTCATGAATATATAATAAGTACTAATGAAATATATGACATAATAATGATACTGGATTTATTTATATTTATATGTATGTCATCTAATTAATTCCATTCAATTCAATAAGGAAACGAAAACAGCGTTCATGCGTACGTACGGACTACCGTCTCCATGAACGATGTATTTCTTTCCATTTACTGATTTATTATATATATGTATATTATGAATATATATATATATAAATCATGTTTTATATTCTTTAATTAAGTAATCATGATCTAAGTAATCATATGAATAATTACAAGTCAAAACACGGACGACAAATGAAACAATTTTACCCAAAACGCTCTTTAACATGGAATTTACAAAAGAACGGGTAATATAATGTCATAAGTGAACCATATACGATATCATAACAATGAATATGATTCTGTAATAAGTCAATGACATTATTTAAATCATTATACAGGAGGTTTGGACACTTACAAAGCAAATCGGACCTAAGGTAAGGGAAATATCACAATCTCATTTTTATCCGAGATTGTTTATTCGTAAGTATTTACTGGGGTGTATTTTATCATCCACATCCATGTTCCCTAAATATGTAATATTGTTTCCATCCACTTACAATATTTTAAATCCAATTTTACCCTTCGGTGAGTTTTTAGTAAAAGATATGAAAGGAGTCTTTTGTCGTTTTTCGTACGAGGTACTTTTTTTGACTTTTCCGACAAAAGTACGAAGAATGTTTTTTTAAAATTATACGGCATGAATGGATTTTTAAAACATTATTTCCAAGAAGCTTCCTTTACAAGTTTTCAAGTTTATTTTTAATCAACTTATTTTAGTTTATAATTGTATGACATATTAAGAAAAGAAAAGTGTTTTTGAAGAAGAAATGATATTTTCCTCAAGAATGGTGTTCAAGTGTTTTATCAAAATTATTTTCCATCTAAGATAATAAAGGGTTCTGTTTTTATCCCTTTAATTACATTGATTTGATTATGTTGTGAGTGAATTATTTTTATGAAGTCATTTTCCTTATAAGATTTGTTTTATGATGTCATGATGTTTCAAGAATCCCATTTTTGTTACATGTGTTATGCGATGATGTATGATTTATGATTATGTGGAAAACATAAGAAAGGATTCATTATAAGATGGGTGGGACCTATATCTCCCTCCAATGCATTGGGTAAAGATTTTATATCTCATGAGATAGACAGGGCTGGAATGGTAGGTTATACCGGTTCAGTGAAACAGGACTGAAACGAGGGTTACTCGATTCAGAAAGGGACTTTGTCCACTAAGATAGTCTTGGCAATGAGTCTTGACTAACAAGAAATGATTCTCTATGATTATGTGTGAATTACACAAAGTTTCATGTTTTAAGTTATGATTATTGTGATTACATTTCACTACTATGATTTATCCCATGTTATGAAATTATGCTCTCCTTTGCAGGTTAAGATTTCCAAAAGTTATGTTCTTATGAATATGATGTGATTGATTTTTCTTTTGTATACCCATACTGAGCATTTGAGCTCACCCTTTTATGTTTTCTTTTCCCCAGGATATAAAGAAAGGTTTTAGGTAAAAAAAAGGGAAGATCTTTATGGGAGATATTGAAGATCTTTCACCACGATTAGAAGATTACGTTCCGAGTTTCCAAAGACACTAAACTATTACGATCCTTGTGTGTGTGTGTTTTTGTTATATACTAAGTATTCCGCAAAATTAATGTAAAGTCTATGTACGATAATCTTCGGGTCTCTACAGCGGAGGTCCGGATGCGGGGTAGTAGTCCGACCACAGGGTGGTGTTCCGGCTACGGGGCGATGGCCTAGCCACGATGTAGCGCAGAGCTGCGGACAGCGGCGGTGGCAGTGGAGCAGCGGCGGTGGCCGCGGGGCGACGCCGTTGTGCAATCGCCTTCATCACAGTCAGCGGTGGTGCCATCTGTTGTTCTCATGCCCCTTCATGGTTGGTCATCATCCTCCATCATTGCGAAGAACACCATAAGATTTTTCAGAAGGTTCGGGCCATGTTGGTTTGGCCCGTACCCTCCGCGTTAGGGTGGTAGCATATGGATCAACAAGAACATGAAAGAAGAACATCAAGATTTACAACCTCCCGCAATGTTTCATTCCGAAACCTCAAAAGAAACCAAGGTAAGAATATGGGAAAAAATGTTCACATGCAAATAAACCCCTACCTCATTTTCTTGATGACGAATAGAGAAGTCGAAGTTGTCGATGTTCATCGCGCCCATCACACGCCTCTGATACCGAGCTCATTCTTCGGATTAACATTCTTTTATGGAGGTGATTCTTCGTTGTTGAATATGTCCCTCAATGGAGGATGTCTCGAGGAAGAAGTTCGAAGTCAAGGTCGGCGTTCTTCATTCGGAGTAGAAGTTCTTTGTTCGAAGAAGAAGTTCTTCATTGGCGTTCTTTCTCCAAGAGCTCCTCCTCTCCCCAATTCCACCAAAATTAAATGATAGCCCCCAAAATAATAGATTATGAGATATATTATGTTTGTTGGCATAAAATTCAAATTAGGTTAATTAATTACTTAGCATAATTAAGTGGGGGAGGGTTGGCATAATTAATGTGGAGGAAGCTCAAGAGGCTCATCCACATTAATGAGGGAGTTGAAGAGTTTTAGTCCTCGGGTGGTCCCCACCACCATAACCTCTCATGGGAGGTTAGGCTCAGGTGGTCCCCACCACCATAACCTCTAATGGGAGTTTAAGGTCTGGTGGTCCCCACTTCTCAACTTCCACAAGGAGGTTTTAACAAATAAAATAAAAATAAAAGCTACACAACTTTATTTTTATTTTATTCATTCACGAAAAACCCAAAAACTAACTTCCACCCTCGATCAACTTTCATCAAGGTGAATGTCTCTTTAAAATAATATTGGCACTGCGAGTTCAACGGTGCCCTCGGATTTCAATTCCGAGCACCGGTTCAAAAGTTATAAAAACTCGCTCACACATTTACTGAACGTACCTGAACAAAAGTTCAGAAATTCATTCCAGTCAGTCCAGGCCTCAGAATCATGTGCCTTCAATTTTCACAACCTCATAAAATTTCAATTTATTTTAAAAAATTACATTTAAATTCTAGGTCTTTACATTCTCCCCACCTCAGGTCTTTACGCCCCTGTAATCCACAACTCAAACTAAGGGAACAAGAGGGGGTACTGAGCACGCATCTGAGCCTCCCACTCCCATATGCTCTCCTGGAGGTTCCCGTACTGCCAGCAAACACACACCAGAGGTATCGACCGTCCACATAGGATCTGCTCCTGTTGATCCTCAATCTCTATTGGAACCTCCGTAAAATTCACCCCATCATTGACGTCCATCTCGCCACGGTCGATGATGTGAGAAGGGTTATGCACGTATCTCCTCAACTGGGATACGTGGAAGATGTCCTGCACCCGGTCCAACTGAGGTGGAAGAGATAAGTGGTAAGCCACCTCGCCAACTCTACTCAGGACCTAAAAAATGTCCGATGAATCTCAGAGATAACTTGTCGCCTCAGGAAAATCTCTATAGACCTCGTCGGGGTGAGACCCGTAGAAAGACGAGGTCGCCATCCTCAAACTCCATGGGTCTCTATCTCCTGTCAGCATACTACTTCTGCTTTCTCTGTGCAGTCTTCATCCGCTCCTAGATGATCTAAACCTTCTCTGTGGTAGCCCGTACCATCTCTGGTCCCACGAGTGTTGACTCCCCTTGGTCAGTCCAATACAAAGGTGATCTGCAAGGTCGCCCGTACAACACCTCAAAAGGTGCCATCCCTATGGTGGAGTAATAGATTTTGTTGTATGAAAACTCCACCAAAGGTAAGTGATCCTTCCAACTACGATCGAAGTCGAGGACACAAGCACGCAGCATGTCCTCAAGGATCTAAATGGTTCGCTCAGTCTGGCCATCCGTCTGAGGATGGAAGGCGGTGCTCAAACGAAGCTGTGTCCCGAAAGACTCCTACAACACTTTCCATAGTCGTGAAGTAAAACGTGTGTCACGATCAGAGAAAATTTTCAAAGGTACTCCATGTATTCTCACAATCTCTTGCACATAGAGGCATCCCAAGATCTCTACTGAACCCTACTCTCTGATCGGTAGGAAATGGGCCGACTTGGTGAGTCAGTCGACGATCACCCAAATCGAGTCATGACCCCTGGATTTACATGGAAGTCCTGTCATGAAGTTCATATATATCTCATCCCACTTCCACTCTAGGACCTCTAAAGTTTGTACCAATCCTGCTGGTACCTGATGCTCTGCCTTCACTTGCTGACATGTGAGGCACTGAGAAATAAACTCTGCAACTTCTTTCTTCATTCCCAACCACCAGTGCTATCGTCGGAGGTCTTGATACATCTTCACCACTCATGGATGTACCGCTAGAGGGGATGTGTGGAACTCCCTTAACACTTCCTCCTAAAGTGACACCAGTACCATGGTATGTTCTCTGAAGAGGATGACGTGCTCCCCACCTTCAGAAAATCCATCAGGTGCTAGTCCTGTGGATATCTGAGCACATCATGTCTTGCAGTCAGCGTCCCCACACTGCACCTCCCTGACTCACTGAAGAAGTGGGGGAGTGACTGTAAGAGACTGAAAAAAATCTGCTCCATCTCTATCCACAAAGGATATCTACAAAGCAGCCAGAAGCTCTGTCACCTCACATAGCAGCTGTATACCAGATCTCAGGCTGAGTGCATCTGCAATAATGTTCCCCTTCCCAGGAGTATAGACTATCCCGAAGTCATAGTCCTAGAGGAACTCAAGACAACGTCATTGTCTTAAGTTTAGGTCCTTTTGAGAGAAGATATACCTGAGACTCTTTTGATCAGAGTACATAGTAAAACACTTTCCCATTAGATAGTGCTGCCAAATCTTCAAGGCGAAGACCACTGCTGCTAACTCCAGGTCATGGGTAGCGTAGTTCTTCTCATGTTGTCTCGGTTGTCAAGAACTATATGCGATCACTGCTTTCTCCTACATCAGGACACATTCGAGTCTGATCCCTGATGTTTCGCAGTAAACTATGTACCCTACACCCTCCTCTGGAAGCCTCAAGATGGGGGCACTAGTCATACTCTGCCTTAGCTCCTCAAAAATCCGTTGGAATTTATCCTACCAAACGAAGGGTTTCCCCTTCTTTTTCAATGCTGATAGTGGTGATTTAACTCTGGAGAAGTCTGGAACAAACCTCCGGTAATATCCATCCAAACCTAGGAAACTGCATACCTCCGTCACACTCCTGGGTGGCTCCCAAGCAAGTACGCCTCAATATTCACTGGATCCACTGCAACTCCAGCCTCTGATATGACATGTCCCAGAAATTGAACCTCTCAGATCCAAAACTGGAACTTCGAGAGCTTACCATAAAGCTGGTTCTCTCAAAGTGTGTCCAGTACTACCTGCAAATGATAGACATGCTCCTCTTCAGTTTTCCAGTAGATCAGAATGTCTTTGATGAAGACTAATACAAAGAGATCAAGGTATGGCTGAAATATCTTGTTCATGAGTCCCATGAACATTGCTGGAGCGTTGGTTACACCAAATTTCATAGCCAAGAACTCGTAATGGTCGTACCGACACCTGAAGGCCATCTTCTGCACATCCTCATCTCGTACTCTGAGCTGGTGATAGCCTGATCTGAGGTCTATCTTTGAGAACCATCGTGCTCCCTTCAGCTGATCAAAGAGGTTTTCAATCCTCAAGAGTGGGTACTTGTTCTTCACGGTCACCTGGTTCAGGAACCGATAGTCAACATAAAGCCTCAAGATCCCATCCACCTTCTTGGAAAATAGAATTGGGGCTGGCCAGGTGAAACACTAGGCCGGATGAACCCCTTCCCCTGCAAGTCCTCTAGCTATACCCGCAACTCGCGAAGCTCCGTGGGGGCCATATGATACGCTGGTGTAGATATCAGTGTCATCTCGGGGTACAAGTCAATGTAAAATTCCACCGCCCTGTGAGGAGGTAGACCCAGAACATCATCTGGGAAAACATTTGTGTACTGGACCACCACTACAGGATAGCTCGGACTCTCCTCATCAATAGCTCTAAGGGTAAGGCTATCCAACTGATGAGAGATCGGTTGCACTCTCCTCCGGGTAAGTCTATCCTGTGCTGCAAAGGCTCTCTTCTCGCCGGTGAAGGTAAACATGGTCCCATATTTGCGGACACACCGCACTTTGTGCCTAATACAGTCTATCTGAGCATGGAATGTAGATAACCAGTCCATACCCAAGATGACGTTGTAAGGCCTCGATGCCGCTACTAGGAGATCCTAGTCGAAGGTCTCGCCTCCTAGAGTAAGATCACACTGCCGGCACCAGTGCGGAATCATCAAATCCGCTCCTGTAAAAGTCTCTAGTCGCACGTATCGAGCCAACGGCTCCGTTGGAATCTCCGAGCTCCAAATCAGGGTAGTGGAAATAAAATAATGATTGGAACCTATGTCTATAAGTACTGCAACTAAGGTGGAGTAGACACAGATCGTACCTTGTATCATCTCCGGAGCGCCATGATCGTAAGCCTCAGCTGCCTAGAGCTGAGCTCTCCCATGACCACCTGCTCCCTGTGGTCGGGGTGGACCTCTTATTGGTGGTGGTGGTAACATCTCGAATCGTCTCCCACCGCCAGCTACATGACCATTTTCTCTTCCATGTCCGCCTGCTCCCTGCGGACCTCCTCAGTCAAACCTCTGTCTCTATCTGGGTGGTCCTTAGACCATCTGCTGATCATCCGTATGACGGGTCGGACAGTCACGATCCATGTGACCCTGCTCACCACATGTGTAACACTACCTTCTCCTGGCATGACTAGATCTGCCTTGGGTGATCCGCACAACCAACCCTGAGTCATGCGGTCGTCTACCTGCATGTCTGGTCCTCTTGGGCCTCTATGACAATTGTCTACTGCCAACTGCAGAAGACTCTGCTACATGACGACTAATGGTGGGTCTCGTTTCTAGTGACTGCTCAACAAGGAAACTCTCCACTTGTAGGGCTCACTCTAACACCCCTGTCTGCATCAGGATATTGAGTGGGATCATCGAAGCCTTGATCTCCTGCCTAAGCCCCTGCTCGAAGGTCTGGGCCCTAAAGAATGGGTCTGACACCATATCTGTAGAGTAACGTGAGAGTTCAGTGAACCTCAATGAGTATTGAGCTATAGTCATGCTACCCTACTGCAAATGAAGAAGCTCATGTATGCGCACTGTGCGAAGATTCTTTGGAACAAACTCTACCCAAAACAGGCTCTCAAAGACTGCCCAGAGAAGAGTCACCTCATCGTGAACTTGGAGCATCAAGCTCCACCATCTGTCTATTGATGCCTATAGAAGGATGGCGACAAGGATCACCATGAGATTGGCCAGTATCCCTACCAGTCGAAAAACTCTAACTACAGCCTCCAGCCAATCCTGATATGCCTGTGGGTTTGTCTCTCCCCTGAACCTAGGTGGCCTCTGACTCTGGAACTCGTGCAACGCGCTCAAGAGGCGTGCACTCTCTACTGCTGGGGCTGGTGGCATCAGTGGCCCAACAGAGAATGGTACCGCTGGGGCCTCCACCAGTGCCTCTACTGGAAGAGGGCCCTGCACCGAGACCTCATCGCTCGGAGGGCTATCAGTGTGTACTACTCTCGTAACCCTAGCTGGTTATCTTCATGGAGTAATCCTGAAAAGAAACAGGTGAACCAGGGTTAATAAGTTATACCTGGTGAGATGACTCAAAAGAAAACTTTTGAAAACACACATGCAATCAGTGTTTTCATGCACTGAGTCAGAAATCAGAATTCAGGGTCCTGGTGTATGGATACGTCGGCCGCCGCACCAACACTGGACTCCTTGAACTGAAAACTGCATTCATTACCCTTAACACTATTGCTTTATATAAAATATAAGAGTCCTAGTTCTTCAGTAGAACCAACTCTTCTGATACCAATTTTTTATGACCCGTCCCTCGGGGCTCGTGTCATGACTACCCCAAGCCCGCCTTTCATAGTCCAAGGGCTAGCGACTAGCACCGAAAGACGTTTTCCCTAAAAATGGGAAGGCATTTCCTTTATAACCTGCAAACTCATGTAACCAAGCACACAGCAAGATACGAACACAAGCAAACTGTATAACCAAAAGAGTGTTGAAAGTAAAAAGGGGGCTGGAATACAAGCCCAGTAGTAAAAGTAAAAGTACAACTGAAATACAATACAACTGAAGAAATAGAAAATACAGCTACTGTATCGTCCTCAAAGGTTCCTACCTGAAGGGTAGGTATAGATCGCCTCATCATCACTCCACATCCACTCGTCTCCTCTGCGTACCGACACGCCGTATGGTCCACCTCTGAGAACCATCCAGTCCTGGTACCCTCATCCTCAGTCAGCACTGTCTGTCATCTGCATCCAACACAACAAGGTGTGGTCATAGCCCATTCATGGGTGAGTATAATGATAATCAGTATGGACCCCAGGACCCTCAAGGTCTTACAAAATCCATCAAAGATAAATCAAAAAGTATGAAAACAATAGATAACCTTACTTAGGTATATGCCCACACATATACCTAAGTTATCAAGTAATCTATCTCGATCATGAGGAAAACACAGAGGTACTGACTCAGCTCACACCAGGATTTATTCTAAGGGTAGTATCAAGTAACATCCCCAGTCACAATGTCAAACACCTCGGCTGCTAGAGAAATCCTAATCTATCAAGTACATTGGGCCTTCCATGTCACACAGAGTTGCTTCCCACTAACCTTGTACTGCTGAGGTACTCCTCCTATTGATTACGGTGGGTCTGCCGCATCACCAAGGTGCTCCCTACCATGGGTTTTCCGCATCACCGAGGCGCTCCCCCTTGTATCCTGCTGAGGTACTCCTCCTGTCGAGTAATGTAGGTATGTCGCGTCACCAAGGCGCTCCCCACCGTGGGTTTGTCGCGTCACCAAGGCGCTCCTCACTGGGTCTATCAAGTCACTCTGAGTCGAAATGGTCAGCAGTCATCAAGTCTCAGCCATCCATTAGGTTCCCCCACTATGCTCGCTTGTCTCTGGAAGAATCTTCTCCAAAAGATACTGGTCGATACTCTGACTGCCATGAAGTCCCATGAAGAAGTATCTCAAAGGTCTGCCATGTCATAGGGGTCTCAACGCAATAGACGACGTGTCAATCGGATGCCCGGTCTATGAGTTATTAGCCTTTTAGTCTCGGGGGCCTGGTTAGATTCATACTTGATCCAACCTGACCATTCCCCATATTAATCCAAATCTCGGTGGGGTACTACTCAAATGGACCGACTCACTCCCAGATTTCCAGAACTGCTGACAGTTCGTCAAACGGACGTCCGGTGCCAAAGTTATGGTCGAAGGAGCGTAAATGGGTCGTAGTGGGCCCAGGTCCAATCTGACCTAGTCGGACCGACCTGGCCCAACCCGGCCTAGGCCGACCCAGTTCGGGTTGAACCAGACCTTTGTGTCTGGCCCGTTCTATGATGGGCGGCCCGGCCCGTGAGGGCCGCAAGGGTATAGAGAGGGCGGCTCGGCCGAGGGGTGTCGCGAGGGCGTGGGGCGGCTCGACTCGGCTCGGGGCGGCTCGACCAGGGACGGAGCGAGACCACGGGGCGGTGGTCCGTCCATGGGGTGGTGGTCCATCCACGGGGCGGTGGTCTGGTCGCGGGGTGTCGAGGAGCTGCGGACGGCGGCGGTGGCCGCAGGGCGGAGCCGTTGCGTCGTCGCCTTCGTTACGGCCGGCGGTGGGGTCGGCCATCGTTCTCATGTCCCTTCGTGGTTGGTTTCCTTCCTCCATCATCGCTAATAACACCATAAGATTTTACATAAGGGTTAGGCCGTGTTGGTTTGGCATGTACCCTCCGCGTTAGGGTGGTAGCATATGGCTCAACAAGAACATGAAAGAAGAATGTCAAGCTTTACAACCTCCTGCAACATTTCATTCCCAAACTGCAAAAGAAATCAAGGTAAGAATATGGGAAAAAATATTCACACACAAATAAACCCTTACCTCATTCTCTTGATGACGAAGATAGAAGTCGAAGTTGTCGACATTCGTCGCGCCCATCACACGCCTCTGATCCTGAGATCGTTCATCGGATTAACGTTCTTCGATGGAGGTGATTCTTTGTTGTTGAAGATGTCCACCAATGGAGGATGTCTCAAGAAATAAGGTAGAAGTCAAGTTCGGCGTTCTTTGTTCGGAGAATAATTTCTTCGTTCGAATAAGAAGTTCTTCATTGGAATTCTTTCTCCAAGAGCTCCTCCTCTCCCTAATTCCACCAAAATGAAATGATAGCCCCCAAAATAATAGATTATGAGATCTATTATGTTTGTTGGCTTAAAATTCAAGTTGGGTTAATTAATTAATTATAATAATTAAGTGGGGGAGGGTTGTCACAATTAATGTGGAGGAATCTCAAGAGGCTCCTCCACATTAATGAGGGAGTTGAAGAGGTTTAGGCCTCAGGTGGTCCCCACCACCTTAACCTCTCATGGGGGGTTAGGCTCGGGTGGTCCTCACCACCATAACCTCTAATGGGAGGTTAAGGTCTAGTGTTCCCCACTTCTCAACTTTCACATGGATGCTTTAACAAATAAAATAAAAATAAAAGCTACACAACTTTATTTTTATTTTATTCATTCATGAAAAACCCAAAAACTAACTTCCACCCTTGACCAACTGTCGTCGAGGTGAATGTATCTTTAAACGAATATCAGCACTACGAGTTCAACGGTGCCCTTAGATTTCAATTCCGAGCACCGGTTCAAAAGCTAGAAAAACCCGCTCACATGTTTACTGAACATACCCCAACAAAAGTTCAGAAATTCATTCCGAGCACTCCGGGCCTCAGAATCACGCGCTTTCAATTTTCATGGACTCGTAAAATTCCCATTTATTTAAAAAAATTACATAGAAATTTCCGGTCTTTAAAGATAAGGGGGATTTGAAATTGTATTAGCATTAGCAACTAATTAAATTGTGAATTCAACTTATAGATTATGTATAACATGGGGTAACTCATCAGGAAAAACATCAAGATATTCATTTACCATTGGCACATCATTAATCTGAATAGTTCCCTTGTTTTCAAAAATATGAGCAAGATAACTTTCATTTTCATCTTTCAATAGTTTCTCATCTTCCTAATATGTTATCAATTGTATGGGTTCATTCTTTTATATAAACTGAAACACTTTCTGAAAAACAAATTTTTTATCTCTACAATCAATCTTAGCATGATAAACAGAATGTCAATCCATACCCAGAATGACATAAAACTATATTAAGGGGAAAAACAAGGTTTAAAGGTAATTTCTTTCCACATATAACACTAGGAAGATTCTTAAAATTTCTTTTTTTTTGTAACATTTCCCCCTGGTGTTTTAACAATAAGTTCTAGTCTCATTTATTGAGGTGATATTTCCAATTTACCAGTAAATTTATCAGAAATAAATGAATTTTTAGACCCCGTATAAAACAAGACTTTAGAAAAATCTAAGTAAATAAACAGAGTACCTGATACCACTTCATTGGATGGAACTACATCTACCGACGTAGTCATAAAGGATTTCACTACACCTTTTTTCTTATAGTCTGTCTACTTTCCATCACGGATCTTTCTTTGGGTAGACATTTGCATAATGACCCATCTCACCACATTTGAAACACTTTACAGTTTTCTTATCAGAATTGATCTTAAGATCATTTTAATTACAATATCTGGCCATATGTATAAACTTTCCACATTGAAAACACTTACTAGTTTTAGTAAGACAATCTCTGGGGTGCTTTTTACCACACTTTTCATAAACTGGAAACTGGACTTTCTTACCATCATATTTCTTTAATTGATTCTTACCCATCACTTTCCATCTGGACCTCTTCTTATGCTTGTTGTCTAAGTACAAGTGATCATCAACGTACTCCATTTCTACCCTCTCAGCACATCGAACAAGTTTCTCATAACTTTTTAACTCACGGGAAGTCAATACCCTTTGATATCTTGGCATCAATCCTAAGTAAAAGCGATTGATTTTTATATTAAGATCCCAAATAATATTTGGAGCATACCTTTCCAGTTGGGTGAAGTTTTATTCATACACATCCATTGAATCTTCCTCATTTTTCCTCAATTCAAAAAAATTCTTCTTCATACTAAGTCAAACCACCTTAGGAAAATATTTTTCAAGGAAAATACCTTTAAATTCATCCCACTCTAAGGAATCAATCTCCTCTCTATCCCTAATATTCTTAACCATTGACCACCACTGATCAGATTCACCTTCAAAATGATAAATGAAAAGACTAAACTTTTTAATAGCAGAACATCCCATAACATCTAATATATTTTCAAGGTATTTAATCTATCCTTAAGCTGCTACTGGGTCAAAAGATCCACTGAAAGCAGGAGGGTGTTGCCTCATAAAATGTTCCATTGTCATCATGTTCCTTTGGGGTATCTTTGGTTGTTATCTTACATAGATTCCACCGACATTTATACCTACGTTAGTTGATCCATTACTATCACAAACTAATCAGTTCCAATTCCCACCATTCCCAATTGCGGATTTGGAAAGATATCACCCTCTCGGTTCCATCCAACTTCAGCTTCCCTGTTTCTTCTAGGAAAAATCATTCTGAATAGTCATACCTTAGATGAAGAAATATGGTAATCTTTAAATGATATACCATTTCAACATAAACATAAGGTAAAAATCATTTATGTTATTCTATTAACATCATACTAACCCTTAAAGATATCTAAACCACGCTTTGATACCAACTATAAGGACTCAGCCTTAAACATTACATAATATAGTTATTTCAACTAGATTTCACTTCTTTTAATTCCCAAAGATATTTTTGGTTTAGAGTTTTAGAAAGTTAGGACATAACTCATACATATTAACCCACAAGAATAAAAAGTGGGTTCCATTAAAATAGTATCCATTTCTTCCAAAACATAAAATTTTTCACACAAACAACAACATGATTACTTTGAAAATTATTCATAACATTTAACTTGACTTTCTTCTACATCTTAGAAATACTTATAACCTATTAAAAACATTTGAAAACTTGGTATGAGCATAAAAAGGATCAGTAAGGGATAGAAAAATAATGAAAGAAACCATTAGTCCATGAATACTTATAAACATATGAAATCATTTTCACAAAGACATACTTCTCACTCGTGTATAGTTAATTTGTGAAAAATGAGATTTCCATAAAACATAGTGAACATAAATAAAATCATAAAGTTATATTGGGGAATTAATTACTTACATTTTAACCCTCATGGCTACCTTATGATTTGTAACCCTCGTGGCTACCTTAAAATTTAACCCTCGCTTCAACCTTATGGTGTAACCATCATGGTTACACTTGGAGTAACCATATAGCCGACCTCCAAATTACACGTACCCAATGCATTGGAGGTAGGTATAGGTCCCAACCTTAATCATAAAAAAATCCCAAGAACCAAAACATAATTATAGAACATTAATACTTTCATAAAAACATTGCTTTTGAATTTCGTAAAATAGAATTTTAAAAGAGGATTTTTAAAGGAAAGTCCCTTACAAAAATCATATAATTGAAGTGAGAATTAATATAATGAAAGTATTATGTATATAAACTATAAATTAACATAATAAATCATAATATAAATGAAATTAATTACACAAATAATCTAAATATCACATTATTAATGAAGTACAAGGTTAACCCAAATAATGGAAATTAGGTTATGAATTCCCTTACCTCAGGTTTGTCTTACTTAAAATGTGCTTAAACCTCCTGTATAATGGTTAAAAGAGTGTTATTAATATTTTAAATAAACGTATTCATATTTATAACACCTTATATGATCATTTTATAACATCATTCCATCCATTCATTAATAATATTTTGTTATTTACTTTGTTTCGAGTGCATTCTTTACATAGTTTCCATGGTTGGTTCGTAGTGGATTTTCTTGTCAAATGGAAGAGAAACTACAAAATTGGAATGAAATGGTGTTAATATTTTTTCATAATATTAAATTATGTCATAAATCATTTTGATTATATTTTATGAGTATGAATCATCATATGAATCATTAGTGATATTCGTTTAGATCATTTTGGCGGTTCTTCGATAATCACGAACTTATTTCACCATATACCTTTAATATTATGCATATAAGTTAATTAAAGAACATAAGAGTGGTCATATAATAAAATTTAAAATCTATTTCAACTATTAAAATGGTTTTATAACCATATTTGAAGTAATTAAAAGAAATTGAAAACACATCATCCACGATTTTGGTAAATCGGCACATCGCATATGGTGTTTTTATTTTTTAGAATAAGAGGGGGAAGGAGAAGAACTAAATTGATGAATTTTTTCACAAACATGATAAAATACATCATATATAATATTATGGAGCTTTAATGTCTCTTTTATAAGGGTAGTGGAAGAGAGTATAAGAAAAGAAAAATAATTAAAAAGAAAACACAAAACAAATAAGAGGATATTTACCTCTTGATCTCTTCTCCTTGAGATCCTCCTTAAGGGCTTTGGTTTTGGCCTTTTGGTGAGACCAAAAGTTCTTGTACATAGGGAAGATACTTTAGAAGGGGATTTGTTATAATTTTGATAATTCGTAAATCTTGAGAGGTGTGAGAGGAATAGGGGTGAGAGTGGTATTTATAGTGGAGGAGAGGAGGGGTTTTTCATTATTTTAATCATTAGTTTAATATTTTTGCTCAAAACTGTGAATAGTCTTGATTCATGTGACCCAAAAAAGTAATAATTGCATTTTAGTTTGAACCAATGGCCATTTAAATTATTCATGATTCATGCAAGATGCATAAATTCATTTATTTGGCATTTTTTGTAAATTATTGAATTTAACTATTCACCAAATATTCAAGTATTTCAGAAAAATACCAAAAAATAACCCTAACCATTTTTTGACATAAAGAATTCAAAAATGAACTCCATTTTTTGAAAATAATTTTCTAAATATGATTAATTGAATTTTTAAATAATATAATAATTTATTCGAAAAATAATAATTTTAAAACTATAACTCGTTTTATATCACCTTGAAAAATTAATCAAGATCTCATTATGTTATAAACTTAAGAAAATAAAATAATAATATGATTTACTATTCATAAGGTTCATATTACTATTCATAAGGGTATGTTACTATTCACCAAAAAACAAGTTGGTTCTATCATACTCGAAATAACTTATTGATCACAACCACAAATGTCTGTTTTTCAAAATTCAAATCATAGAAATGGAAAAATTATGTTTAATGGATAGTTTATAACTATATCTTTAAAAAAAAGTGTCGTTATGTATATAATAAGTGTTTCATTTATTTCAATTTATTTTTAAAAACCTTGGGGTGTTACATCTATACTTACCTCACCAACTCTAACCCCTTTATCTCTATAATAAATTATTTATTTATAATTTTAGATTTTATCCATACCTAATATTACATAAAAATCCATCATAGGTATAATGATTAGATTTGTAACTAGATAACACCCATGCGTTCCAATTTTAACTATATAGTATATCTTTATTACAGTCATAGTACCACTTGGTGTTATAACTGATAAATAATTCCTTAATACATCAAATAGTGATTGAATATTCTTTTCAAACATGAAAGATATAAAAGAGTGTGTAGATATGGAATCAAATATTGTATTTGATAAATTTTATTGTATAATCAAAGTACCTACTATCACATCATTTGGAGCTTCAACTTCGGTTGTTGTTAGTGAAAAATCTCAGCCTTCATCCTTGGGATTATTCTAGGGTAGTGTTCCTTGGTGATTTGGGAATTGATTAGAGTAATTCCCCATATCCTTGTAATTGAATCATTGTACATTAATTACTTCTCTCTTTCCTTTTCACTCATGATCTTGATAACATTTCTCTCCACATTTAAAGCATACATACAATCCCCTTAAGCAAGCCCCTGGTTGTTTCTTCCCAAATTTATTTCTTATAAGGAAATCCACTCTTCCCTTATTTTACTTTCTGGTAGTTCTTTTCACATGGAGATAAACCATCCTCTTCTTCTCAGGTTTCCATTTTTAAATGAATAAGTTAGAAAACTATTTCTTATTCATGATATCACTTTCCACTATCTCTTTATATTTTGAAATTTTTTAAGAGACTATTGATCTTTGGAGACTTGGAATTAAACCATCAAAGAATCTATAAATCTTTCTTTATTGGTTGTGTAGGTAACTCACAAAATACCTTCCAAACCTTGTGAAATTAGACTCATACTTAACCATTTTATCATCTTCCTTTTTTCATAAATTTAGTAATTGTATTTTGATCTCAGTACATTTCTCCTGGGGAAAATATATTTCTAGAAAAATCACCTTAAATGCATTCCAATCCTTTTTTTATCACCTATTTATTCTTAGTATTTTGAATTCAGGTCCACTATTGGTCAGGAAATCCCCTTAAAACATACAAATCTATGATAAATTTTTCCTTACCATTACACCCAATTCCATAAATATCTTCTCTATAAAATTTATCCATTTCTCTGTCAACATTATATTAGTGGAACCACTGAATGATGGAGGTTGTTTATTTATAAAATGATCTAAAGAGGTTGGTCCTTGTTGGGGGGGCGATTTCTCCATATGGGAAAGGTTATTTGTTATAACCTAAGTTAATTTTTCTAGAATAGTAATAATTTGTTCATCTCCAACATTAACTCCATTATCATCATTATCCAGGAAATCCCCACATTATCCTCAATTATTGGATTAGTTTTCATTCCTTCTAGCATGCACCATTATATAATAAATGGCATAACTTCATTAGAAATATTATAATCTAATAAGGTATAAAAAATTAATTATATATCATGTTTCCTAAAATAATTCTTATAAATAGCATACCTATCAAAACAATTCTAGAATAATTTATAGAATTTTCTAGTAGTAAAATATATCTTCTATACCTACATTATTTTAAATATAATTCCTTAGATTTGTACCAAACCTTTCTTTGATACTAACTATAATTCCACCAACCCTGGTCACCCAGAGCCGATGGGTTATTTATTACATGGTAATTATATTACATGAGATTTCATTCCAAAGTTCAAGGTTTGGTAGTCCTTAAGAGACTAGATACATAACATTGCATTACAACATTACATATTGCATAATTTGAGTAAAAATAATTATTCATTAATGATATACATAAATATGATCACACATAGTATTCCACTTAATTACCTGGGGAAATGGAAAACAAAGTAAAGGGTGATCTTAGATGCTTAGTGAGAGATAGCGTACAATGGAAGATGACATGGCCTAATAATGGCATAATAAATATAATAGGAATAAATAAATAAAAAGATGATATGTTAATGAATACATAGACATAAAATAACCCGTGGAAGAAAATAAATAAATAAATAATCACGTGTATACATAATTATGGAAATGATGGTAATTCACAATACCATATATGATAAACATATTTTCAAGACCTTATTCCAAGACATCAAACATAAAGGGTAAGGACACTCCCAATACCCTATCACGATTGTCTCATGAGACCTACCAGTGCACTAAGGGGCTATATAATTTTAGGCCCCACTCATCACATAAAATTTCAATGAATTATATCATATAATATAAGTTAATAGACAATACATGGCATGATTTTCAATTATAAACAACTTGGAAATACTTAGCATAATTTCTCAATGAAGCTTGTCATACAAGATTTTTCTGAATGGTATAAAGTATTATATAGGCATGTCAATAAATTTTCCCATTCAATAAATTAATAAGTAAATCTAGGTGAATTTCCTTGAAACTTATTAATTATAATTAGGTATTCATGATTTTCAAATTATCACCCTTATCTAGTAAATAATATGGAATTACAGTTATAAAGTATTTAAAAATATTAATAAGATCGATGTGTTTAGTCAATAAAATAAAAGTATTTGTAATTGTAAGAGACCAAATAAATTTTTCATAAATTACCTCTAAATAAGGTGTCTGTAAAAACACATATTTGATACACATTAGGGATATACAATTTCCTAAAGGAAAAATTTCTAGGTCAGTGTGTATTGATGGAAAATGTGAACTTTCACCAAAATCAAGTTCAATCCACTTGGGACTCGATAGAGGATCCAACAAATACATCACCACCACCCTTCCTTATATAAATACAACCTCTTGGAAATTATATATCTATAATAACACAAATTTATAGCATAAATATACATTTTTTATCACGGTATAATTTGAAGTTTGATGCCTCATGGAAGAATTTTGGCATTACAGTAGCTTATAAAAGGAGTATAATGTTAGTGAAATGGGGTATCACATGTAGAGGATATCATAAGAACATAACTTACATTGATACTAAAAAATTTTGGAATAATATATTAGAAATTTAAAGTATAAAATAATGGAAATATAAATAGGAATTGAAAAGAGTTAGGAAAAGGAACCTTACCTATCTTAAGCATGTTAGCCTAGAGTCTAGCATTATAACCAACCAAACACTTAAGTATTGAAGATAGATCTATAGGAGAGACTCCTTGAGAGATATATGTAGAGATAAATTGTATTTTTTTGTGGGATAAATGAGAATAGATGTGGGTTCTTATAGGTGTGGTGAGTAGAATTTCATGGAATAAAGTAGTGAATATTTTATTTTTCCATTATCTTAAGTGCTCCACAGCCCTCATAGTGCCCTATTACCTCCCTTAGTGCTCCACTATAATGGTTAATTAAAAAATAAACAAAGAGAACTAATTTTTCTAAGTTGAGTCATGTTTACATATATATGATGTCATATTTACCATATTTCATCATGTTTCGCTATTTTTACAAAAAAAAATACCAAATTTATCCCCTTGGATAATTTTGACATCCTAATTACAAATATGAAATCCATTTTATCATATTAATACTATAATCATGAACATTTTAACTTTTATATAAGGGTGATACATTTGATAAAAATGTGGTATCAAAGTAAACACCATTTCATTTCTAAAATAATTTATACTTTAATACTAATTAACACCCTGATAAATAACCCCTTATCAAATCATCATATTACCTAAGGGTAAGGTGTACAATGGTGGTACTTTCATGGGGTGGTTTGGCCAACATTTATCTGGTAGTGATTTCCACTAACTTGAACTTCTCTTGCTGATGATTTTTCTCGAGCCTCAGTTGTTGAAGTTCTATTTGGTATTAGTCAAGGTAAAACCATAGTGACACTACCTCCACAACTGGAAAATAAAATCTCAACATCAGTTTTTAAATTTTAGTATCAGTTAAAAATCAATGTTAATGAGGATGATGTAAAAAGTTTGGTTTACACATCAGTTTTTATAAAACTGGAATTGAAATTACTTCTAAAAAAGATATATCAAAAGGATTTCAAAGATATTTTTCTTAAAACCCAATGTTGAAAGCCTTCATACATGAATTTACATATTGTTTTTATAGAAAATTGATGTGTAAATTGTATTTCAGCATCAATTTAAGGAAAAACCAATGTTGAAATATCAACATGTAGGATTTCAACGTCATTTTTTTTAAATCGATGTTGAAAGTTAATAATTTTAAAAAAAATCTAAAATACATTAAACCAAACTTGTATCATAGAAGCACATAAGTAAAAAACAACACAAATAGTAGTAGAATAACTCATTGAAAAAATTTACAATATATTTTATAAATAATATATACGTAAATGAAACTACATATATAAATTATTCAAGCTTAGAAAATATTCTATAAATAAATTTTGAAGATGATTCAATTAATTTGGAATATATCCTAAATCATGATCAAAAATCTATGACAACATAAAGCATTGTGAATTTAAAAAAAACAATATATTTTATAAAATAATAAGTGTTAGAATTAAATTATCTTTTTGAAAATATGTTATTGTTCTGGTCGTAATTATCACATAAATGAATCGTAAAATATAATACTTTCATTCAACACCACCTTTTTGATGATTAAACTTTGTTTTTAAAACAATATTTTTAAAATAAAAACACTAGATATGTAATAAAAAAAATTCACTATTATAAAATATATCCACCTAAACTTTCGGATATTCAATTTTTTGTGGGTCCATTGTCGAAAAGTGAGACATGTTAGACTCAATCCATGATCTGTTGTAATTTCTAATAATAATTATCAAAACATATGTAAAATTAAAAAATAAGATTAAAGAACTATATGAATATAATAATACTTACTCTAATAACTTTTAAAATCTTCTTTAAACACCACCCAATAAAGTGCATAACCAATATATCTTATATTCATATGGAAAAATATGTATAACATCCAATGTCCGCTAAAATATAAAAAATCCAGCATTAATAATAGTGTAATGAATAGTATTTTATAATTATATATGTGTTCTTACCTATCAAGGAATGAAAGAAACCAACATGTAATCAGCCTGTTTTTTAATCTTTCATATATATATTAAACTATGGAATGTTGGTTCAAGTGTTACACATTTTTTTATATGTATTTTGGATCCATAAAACCATAAACAAAAGTATAATTGTATTATATTCAAAGAGTGTGGAGATACAAGACTATAAAAATTATAAATTAAGTCAGTATAACATATGATTACTTAAAGAAATGAAATTTAAAATTGAAATTTACTTACATAGAAAACAACTGCAGCATGAGTACAATGATATCTTCACCCTTTATAACATCAATGATGTCTTTTTCAAATATATTTAACATATAATTTCTTAAAAAATATAAGTATTCATCATAAAAGTATAATAACTCTCTAATATATAAGAAATATGTGTTAACTTTGTTATCCCATCAACGTCCTAAGGAGTATTTGAAGGCGTTGGTTCCTAAAATTTTCTTTTCCTTTGAAATGATTCCTTTGATTTTGGATATTTCAATATAAGATAAGTGCAATAAAAAATTATAAGTAATTTTAATTTAACAATAAATAAAAAATGAAAAACATGTATACTGTATATGTCAACTGATGACAAATACTAGCTGGAAAAAGTAAAAAATGATTAGTGATTTTCCCAACTATGGTCGCCTCCTCGATAGGCAGTGGCATTGGAGAAGTTAGATGAATAATATCATTTATCTCTACTCTTATCTAACCTGATTGCATACACCAATTATGTACATAATCCCACAAATTATGTATAATCATATATGTTGTAATACATACATAGGGATCCCCAACATGAAACTCAAAATACATGGTTGGGTCCGAATGAGGAGGTGGAGGATCTAGGTAAGCAGGTTGTGCAGGGGAATCTATCTCACCATTTTTGTAAAAATATAATGTACAGATGATTTAATTTTATCATCTATATAGTCATTCAACTATCATAGATCAGCCTTCAAGGAAGTTATTTCTCCCTTGTATTTTGACTCCCTTGATGTCATGTTAAGGTGGCCAAAAACTTTTTTAATACTGATACTCTTGTTATATACTATAACATGGCCTGGGTGTTCTGACCTTCCTAAAATAGTTGTAAGAATATTCATCCTGACCTCAGGGATAAAGGTATCATGTTTCTCTTTCTCCTAAAGGGTATCCTAAAATAATATTTTCAAATTCTATATTAGTGGGTTTAATTTAAAAAATAGTAATATTGATGAAAAATAATAATTAATTTATTATAATATTACCATCCACTTATTTTGTTGGATCGGTAATAATATTATCCTTTTTGGTCATCCACTTCCTTTTCCACTTTTCATGATGAGTGAGAGGAGATGGAGGGTTATATTGAAATACTTTTGAACTGCTGATGGACTTGGATATTAATTAATTAAATTTTTTCAGCAATCATTTACTCCTATAATAAATGATACCCTTAGAATGACAATTTATGAGGGTATAAATTTTGGGATTGTATCTATTTGTGAGATCCCCTGGATAACTACTACATAAGAACAAATTAATAAGTTATCAAGTAATTAAAATTAATTTAACTAATAAATTTTACAAAAAAAACTCATAACATAAAGGATTCCTCCCATTGAGTGGTGAAAAACTTCTCTCATGTATCATTATCTATAAACTCATATTAAAGGCATGAATCTTGATTTTTTTAATCCTAAAAATATAATATAAATTAAATTTTTTTGTAAAATATCTCCATCTAGTTATCGTAAATGATAGATATTTTTTCTTAATTTTTTGCATCTATTCAATGTCAAATGTCATCTGTAATTGAATGGATTAAATATTATTCATATGAAATATATAATATTTAAACCATTGAAAAACTACATAAATAAGTTTAGAAATTTTACCATTATGGACTATTATAACTGATCTTTCACCAACTGAATAACACTCCTACAATAAAGGAATAAAATACTTAACCTACAATGACTCTTCATAGCCAAGTAACTCTTAAACTGTTTACATGAATAGACCAAAGGCCTTCTTTTTTATTGATTTTTTGATAACCCTCTTTTCAAGGGATGAGGGGGAACCCTTACAAGGCCCGTAGGCTTAGAGATTATATAACCCGTAGGACTTAAGAATTATACAGACTATACTTGGAACTCCTCCTTCTAGCTTCTTCATCATGATATCATCTCTCCACCTTCGCAGGCTGTTCGGCTAGGCTTCCCATGCAATCATAGGCTGGTCCCGATGGCAATGTCATACCATCTTTTTTTGAAAAATCCTCTTAGCTTCTTCTCTGGTGAATTTTCCTGCTCTGATCCCTATCCGGAGTCTGCTCCTTGTAGATTCGGTCTGATCATTAAGCACAATTTTCAGGTGGCCCGAAGGCCTTGAGGTGGCCCGAATGCCTTGAGGTGTCCCTAAGGCCTTGAGGTGGCCCGAAGGCCTTGAGGTAGCCCAAAAGCCTTACTGGCCCGAAGGCCTTGGGTGGCCCAAAGGCCTTAAAGGACCTAAGGCCCAAACCAGTGGCCCGAAAGCCCAAATAAATGAATAGTTATAGCTACTCTAGTACCAAAAAGTGCATGCTACAGTGCCTGCTATCAGTTTAATTTCATTAAATAGTTTAATTATTATAGATATATTTATATGAAGAAACATGCATACCGTAGTCCCTCTACCTCTGTGCTTGTCATTTAGAAAGATGTATTCTACTGCAATAAATTTTATATACCTGTATTTGATTAAAAATGGATAATGTTATAAGTAAAAAATTTATTGTTCGTAATAGAAAGAAAAACATTGAATGTTAAACTTTTCAACCAAAGAAATTTGTAACTAGAAGTAATGAATATAAAATTAACAACAAAATTGAAAATTGAATATTATCTAAAAATATGTAATTTTGTATACTTGTATTTGATTAGAAATAAATAAATTTTCTAAGTAAAAAAATGATTATTCATAATAAAAATAAAAACATTGAATGTTAGACTTTTCAACCAAAAAATGGGTAACTAAAATTAATGAATATAAAAATTAACAAAAAAATGATAGAATAATTTTAAAATGTGTATTTTTTATACCAATATTTGATTATAAATAAATAGGTGTTATAATTAAAAATGTGATTGTTAATAATAGGATGAAAATTATAATTATTTTTATTGGATAAAAGTGTATATTTGAAAATGAAGAATATAAATAAAATAGTCACAAAAAATGATAAAGACAAACTTTTTCAACCAAAAAATGGATACCTGGATCTAATGAATATAAATATTAATAAAAAAAATGAAATAAATTCTCAACATATATATATTTAAATATCAAAATTTAAAACTAATTTTTTTTACTGTGTCGGTTTCACAAAAAATAGATATTTACCTGATTAATTAGGAGAGCAGTAGAGTATTTTCTCATATCTCTTCTACATGATCATTTTATGTTTTATGAACTATGTCTACATTACAGTCATTTTTATCCTTAGGAAATCATGTAATAGATGAAGAAATATCACATGAGTCTTCAACATCATCAATATTCTCATTATCCAAATAAATTTTTTTCCCTTACAAAACAATGGACCACTGGTCATTCGATGGGTCAACAACATAAAATATTTTCTTTCATGAATTTCCATGAAAAAATGATTCCTCTTTATAACTAAATATTCTCAAATCAATAAGAATAAATCCATACACATCATGTTTCACACCACTATTTCTATCAACCCAATTACACTTAAACACTGGTACTCAAAATTTAGTATAATCAATATCTCATATATCATCAACTCCAAAATATATTGTTAATGAAGAAATTGGGTCATTATCTTTAGCGCTCAAAAAATGTAGTGCTTTTAACGATGACCATTACTCCATTATTTTGAATGGTACTCTTGTCATCCTGGTTTTTTATGTGAAATGTGTAACCATTAATATCAAATCCAGACCATGTAATCACATTAACACTTAGTCCCTTTTTTAATTATTTCAATGTTTCTGATGTGGATAAATCAGTGTTGACTTTCTCCTTAAACCATGAAAAAAATGTATTTTAATATTCATTCATCAACCACTTTTCATTTATTTTCAGATATTGTCCATCTAGTCCAGCAATATGTGATAATATATACAGCTGAACCTCACTTATGTTGTTCAAAATGTATAAATTTCCATGAATAACTTTATCATGTGGAATTAACTTTACCTTTAAGCTATGAATCCATTTGTCTTTACTATTAACTATCAAATGTCGAGATATAGGGATACCAACGTGCTCCACTTCATATAAATAATTAGTGAAGAACTCAATCACCTCTTTTGATATATATTTTTGAACAATAGAGGTCTTTGGTCGATGTAGATTATTAACATATCCCTTAAAAATTTTAATATATATTTCAAAAGGATACATCTAAGGAAAATAAAGAGACACATATATTCTTATCTCTCATGCCAAATCAATCACCAGATGAACCATTATATCAAAAAATAATGGTGGAAAATAAATTTTGAGTTGAAAAACTATCAGGACAACTTCATTCTCTAACACATCTAACAAATTTGGATCTATGGCTTTTGTGAAAATGGAATTAAAAAGGTAACACAACTTGATGATATATTTTATGATAGGTATCGGTAATATAATATGCAATGAAACCAGTATCAGTTGTTTTAGAGACCCGGTTTTTTCCCTGTAAGACTTTGGAATATTTATTCATATGTTTATAGATCTAGGCGCTGAGACGGTCTGCAATTCTGAGGCCTGGTGTGCCCGGAATAAATTATACAAAAATATTTAGTGTTTTTCTACTATTCACAAAATTAAAATGGGATATCTCTTAAACAGTTAGTCAAATCAGGAATCTGAGACCATAGTTGGGTTTGGAATGTGGTGTTTACCCTAGGCGCGACATAAATCATGTCGGCACGGGATGTTCAGACAAATGGCTCGTTAGCGGTAAGTAAATGGATGAATTAATTTATTAATTCATTCATTTAATATCTCAAATCAAATTAACTCTCAAACAGTAACTAGGATGAGAAATTTGAGTCCACGGTTGAGCTCAGAACGTTCTGTTTACCCTGGGAGGGGTATAAACTTTGTCAGCGCAGGACCTTTGTGAGAAAAGTCACCCAGGGGAAAATCGTCATTTTGGAAGGACCACTTAGTGATTTTTATCACTGGTGTTATTTTTGAATAACTTTCGAACAAAGTCTCGAAATGGAAATCTGAGACTTCCGTTGAGTTTTTAATGGGGCGTTTTACTTAGGATTGATATAAAATGAGAGGACGTGATAATTTCAGATTTCATGCTAAGTGGGTTGTTCTATAAATAGAAAAAATAGGAGTTTAGAGATAGGGATTTCCCTTCTCTCTCCTATATATCTCTCCCACTCTCTCTCAACCATTCTTTGGCATTCTTCGTTGTTATTCACTGAATTGAGGAGCGACCTCTTCTGGAACCTTGGTGGATCGAAGCAGGAGCGTCGTGGACGTGCCGCCAACGACAAATGACCGAACCGAGGTAGCATTTCTGTTGATTTTTTCACTTTCGTTAATTTCTTGAGTTTTTGAAAAAAAATTCATTTAAATTTAATAATTTTAGAATTAGGACAATGGAAAAACGAAAACTACCATCGTCCGAGACCCGTTCTAAATCCCATGTTCGACGCATTCTTCGTTGTTCTTCGTCCGAATTTTCGGATGTGCCAAAACATCAATGGATCGTCGATCAGGGGTAGGAGTTGTGAGGGCCTCATCCCGAGGATCCCAAATATGCCTTCAGATTTGAAATCGGGCCACCAGAACAGTTGTGGTGGTTGATGAAATCCCCAGCTCCGGCAAGGGAGGTGGTCGGAGGCCGAGGCGGCGCAGTGGTGGCATCGACCGGAGGCATTCGGTGTGGTGTGGAAAGTCAAGGCGGAGCTCGGAGGGCCGGTGTTGGCATGTCGTGTCGAGATCTGGGAGCACGGGGCGGCGCGGTCGAGCAGCTTAGGCGAGGAGCAGGTTGGGGCTTCGGCGTAGTGCAGTAGGGTGGAGGGCCAATCGAAAGAAGCGCTCGAGTATCAAGTGAGTCTAGGGTGTGGTCCGGTGGCAGAGTAGCAGGGGACTGGGGAAGCGAGGCAGGGGCGGCTGGCGTCAAGATGACGGAGTGCTGGAAGGCGTGGTGGTTGCACAGGGCGGCGACCAAGGGGGAGACCGGGGGAACGAGACCCACCTCATGCGGGTCTCCCGGTTGACATAGGGGACCAGCGGGGTCCTGAGGTGCCACCTGCCAGTGGGGTGCCACGCCAGTGAGGCGCAGCTATTGACTGGGTTAGTCGAGGTGGGCCGGCCCAGGCAGTTGGGTCCATCCAAATTGGGCCGGACCGGCCCAGTTGAGCCATTTTGCGTTCAAAGGGGCGCAACTTATAAATGGTGTGTCTGTTTAACGCGTCGTCTATGGCCACAGGTCTGTCTCATCAAGATGGACATTTTTAAATGGTTTTTAGGGATTTTTGAGTTCTGTGTCTGAAGGTGGGTGACCCAAAATACTTTAAGTTAATAATAATAAATTGTTATTAAAGTTTTCAATGGACGTATTTGTGAGTCGGACATCTGTTTGACATGTCGTCAGAGGCGTTGTGGCCCTGGAGTTGAGACAATCCTTCCAAAGTTGGTTCAGAACCTTTTTAGTTTGGTTTCAGTGCTCAGTGGCACGAAATGCTTAATGCGAATAACTAATTAATTAATTAATTAATTAATTATTCTTGCGTCAGACCTTACTCCTGTTTGGGATGTCTGATTGATGTGTCGTTAGCAGCAGTGTGACCCTAGTCCTCGTGCGAACTTTTTGAGATGCTTTATGAAGTGTTTGGGTTGGAGACAAGTTGTGATCCCCACAAGGCCTGGTTCGCACGTTTTATGGTGAAATGCAATTTTTTTCACCTGATATCCATTTGGGGTGTTTGAGCACTCGTTTCTGGGTTTTTTTCGAGGGTATTGCAATGACTCAATCCGCCCGCCTAAATTCATGCTTGAGGTGTGGGCCTCACGAGTCTACTTTCGAACGTATGCTATGTTTTTACGACTTATGCTTCATAAGTCCATTCAAGGCAAATGAATAGCCTACTTTTCATGTTTATCTGCGAGGAACGCAATGGTACGATCTGCGTGACATGTTTTGGGATCAAGGTGCAGGCCCCACAGGTCCCCATTTGCATATAATGCTGGGAGTTGCAGCTTCTACATCAGGAGTCCGTTTCAGATGAGTGAGTAGTCGAAATTGCGTGTTTTTATACAATGATCCTAATAGTGTAATATGTTTGGATGTGTAGAGACTTATTCGTAATCTCTTGTTAAATGTGGAAACATGAAAATAATATTAGTGGAAGATCCTTTTAACGTGTTTAAAGAGAATACATGGCTTAGGCCACAACTCCGACTCTTGTGAGAGTAGAGAAGATGTGTGAAGAGATACGGTCAATGTTCTAGGACCGTTTGAGGAGGTGTGTCAGCTAATATGTGATTCTGACCCTCCATCTTAACGACGAGTGTCGTGCGCTCATTGGCTTTGCGACTAATGTGTCGTGTACTCTGGGAGTACCTTGACAAGTCGTGGGACTTGTTCACCCTTTTGGGACTCGGAAAGGGTTAGGTACATAGCTAGGAGATGAGGAGGGTCACACGTGGTGTGGTCCCCAGACGTGTCACGTACTACTATGAATCTTCTATCTCTTGTATCTCTTCCTTCTAAACTCAGATTGTGGCCTGTGAGTAGCATATCCTGAGTGTTTCTCCGCGTATGACGTGATGGTGCCCTCTGTAGTGGCTTTTGAGATACGATGTGAGATGTTCTAAGAGTGATGCCTATTTGAGGCAATGCTTGATGATGACAGTGATGACAGTGATGTTTTTAGAATCACCAGAGCAATCTCAGCTTACCCTCCAGTGAGGTTGGGTAGTGGAATTCGTCGTTCTCTTTTGGGATTACCCTCCAGCACAGTTGGGCAGTGGAGTTTTCCAGTTACTCTCTCTCAGGGCTTACCCTCCAATGCAGCTGGGCAGTGGTGTTCCCCGTTCTCTTTTGGGCTTACCCTCCAGTCGGGTTGGGAAATGACGTTTGCCGGTTACTCTTTCAGGGCTTACCCTCCAGTGCAGCTGGGCGGTGGTGTTTTCCAGTTACTCTTTCAGGGCTTACCCTTCATCCGGGCTATAAGGACCTCACCTTAAACATTACATAAATCTTGAGTTAAGTCAAGAATTCACATTGAGAATCTTTTCAGGTGTAGAGTTTTATATAATTAGGCCATAACTATTACAATGAATCTCAAAAATTATAAAGTAGACACTTCTACTCAGTTTCCATTTTTTTCATAAATTAAAAACTCTTAAAAAAAAGAAACATGTCTAGTTCCATGTTTTTTACAGCATGAATTTTATTTGATCACATCCTTGACCCTATTCATCTTTAACACTACTAGAAATGAAGGTTATAACAACGGTTTTAAACCATTGGTATAGGCTGGGAAACCATTGGTATAGCCTATACCAACGGTTTTCCAAACCGTAGGCCAGTAAGCCGTGAGGAAATACCTATACCAACGGTTTGATCTAAACCTTTGGTATAGGCCACTGTATGTATTGATTTACCAACGGTTGTAGGCTAATCGTTGGTATATGTTTGTATAGCATTTTTACCAATGGTTTCATTGAAACTGTTGGTATATATTGAAGACTAAACACTATACCAACGGTTTTAAAACCATTGGGATAGTTTTTAAATTTTGTTCAAAGTATACCAACAGTTTAAAATTGTTGGTATTGTGTATTTCCGAAACTATTGCACAGCAGCCCCTCTAGTATACACCTGCATAAAAAATAGTACAAAAAACACATAAAAACAGACTTAAAATAGCATAAAAACACCTACAATAGCACTAAAAAAACACATAAAACCATCAAACTCTTCCAACCATGTCATGTACTACAATTCCCTATTTCAATCTTCATATGAAAACAGTATTCCAGTAGAGTTGAATAATAGTTTCAATAACTCAAACATTATTTACACCCATTTCAATATTTATATGACAACCACTCTTCTAGTAGTAATTCACCCCACCCCTGCACAACCCCCCCAACCAGCACACCCCCCCCCTCCCCATCAAATTCTAATAGGCAGAATAGTCTTGGAAATACTTAAAAGAGTTGAATAAGAGTTTGAAATTGGCTCAAATCCCAATTTTTTTCTGATCCTAGATTTGGGTATGTAATGATTTGTGATTCATTTTGCATTGAACTTGTATTTTTTATAATATATGGTGAAAAGGTATTTTCTTAGGAGTCTCATCACTTATGACCCCATGAGTGAAACTACCCAACTCATGAAAAAGAGTTTGGGACTATCGTTGATGAGTGTAAATTTCAGAGACACCACCTCTTTGATTAGAGACATGTTATATATACAAACTGAATGTCATATTAATATAATTTATTCTAATGTGAATTAAATCATTTTTAGATGTGTTGGATAAAATACATGTAGATGTTAAAATTTGAAATGGAATATGTTCTTTGTAAAGGAAATGTTAATTTTTATGCACTAAGAAGGAATATGAATGAGGTAGGGGTGTTAATGTCATATATTGGGTGAATGGTAATGGCTTTGTTGGTAGACTCTATAGTGGTAATAACATAATATACTTGGGTATTGGTTTTTATATGCATAGTGATCATGTCCAGATTGGTTGAATAAGTGGATGTTGAACATGTGTCTGATCCATAGTGTGTCGTGATGCATATGAGGTTGACAAAAAACAGTCCCCTTCCAGTATGGGTTATAGTCATACATGGTGTACTACCGGTTAATGTAAGGGTGACACTTCTTTATTCCATGATAAAAATAATTGATGAGACCTTATCATGCTTAATAGTGAGAATAAAAGTGACGACACATAATATCCTCAAAAAAATGGATCCAACTGAATCATGCCCCAAATACCCTCTTTAACCCAACCATCCTACCATAGGACTTTGACAAGTGGAAGCATATTCCCTCGCTACACTTTCTTGATGTTGTGAAATAAAACCCCTCATTTTTTGAAATTGTTAGGTTTTTGAGGATCATAATAAGATATTTTGACAACAAAAGAACACCCAAATATGACCTATCCTCAAACAAAAGTAACATTTATAGAAAATGAAAAATGTATGAAAATGGATTTTACCTAGGAGTGGTTTTATTCTTCCTAAATCTAAAGAGAAAGTTTGATGATGCATGCTATGAAACTAAATTTGAAAATGGGGTATGGAAACTGACCCATGGTTCCATGATCATTACAAAATGAGTAAAGTATGGAACTCTTTACTTGATTTAAAATTTAGGCAGAACTGAAATTATCAAAAGTTCAACTTTTGATGGTCTAGAAGAATGGAACTGTAAGTTTATTGACCTTAGTGAGAATAATATTAATGTTTTTAAGGCTATGAACACTAAATGGTACAAGTATGGTGTGATCTATTGATCAGAGTAGGATTCCACCACATCATTCCTCGGATTGAGGCAGTATTGACTCGTACATGTAAAAAATGACCAATGTATCATTTTTCTAAAGTATCAACACAATCCAAATATGTTTGGTCAGTTTTTCGTATGTCAGTTGTTGTTTTCACTTAAAATGTTGTTCATTTTAAAAAAAAGTGAGACACTTAGAGTGATATCAGCCATACTATGTCTTATATGGAAGTTGTATTGACTCATTCACATCACAAATTACACATGTATCATTGTCCTAAATTATTAATACAATCTGAAAGCGTTTGGTCAGCTTTTTTGTATGCAAGTTGTTGTTTTCACTTAAAATCCTGTCAATTTCAAATAAAAGAGAGACACTTTGAGTGATACCGGCCACACTGTGCCCTAGATTGAGGCGAGGTTTACTCTTACACGTCACATATGACTCATGAATCATTTTCATAAAGTATCAATAGAATATGAATGCATTTTGTCAGTTTTCCGTATGCTAGTTGTTGTTTTCACTTAAAATGTTTTCCATTTCAAATAAAGGTGAGACACTTTGAGTGGTGTTGGCCACATCGTGCCTCATATTGAGGCGAGCTTGAATCTTACACATCACATAAGACCCATGTATCTTTGTGCTAAAGTATCAACATAATCCGAATACGTTTGGTCAGTTTTCTATATGCCGGTTGTTTTTACTTAAAATGATGTCTATTTTAAACAAAAGAGAGATAGTTAGAGTGATACCAGACACACTGCACCTTGTATTGAGTCTAAATTGACTCGTACACATAACATATGACCCATGGATCATTTTCCTGAAGTTTAAACATAATCCAAATGTGTTTAGTCAGTTTTCTGTATGTCAATTGTTGTTTTCACTTAAAATGGTGTCCATTTTAAACAAAAGAGAGACACTTTGAGTGGTGTCAGCTACACCACGCCTCGTATTGAGGTGGGGTTGACTCGTACACATCACATATGACCCATGTATCTTTGTCCTAAATTTTCAATAGAATCCGAATGCATTTGGTCAGTTTTTCGTATGCCAATTGTTGTTTTCACTTAAAATGATGTTCATTTTAAACAAAAGAGAGACACTTTGAGTGGTTTCGGCCACACCGCACTTTGTATTGAGGCTTGGTTGACTTTTACACATCACATATGACCCATGTATCATTGTAATAAAGTTTCAATAGAATCCAAATATGTTTGGTCAGTTTTCCGTATGTCAGTTGTTGTTTTCACTTAAAATGATGTCCATTTTAAACAAAATAGACATTTTGAGTGGTTTCGGCCACACCGCACCTCAGATTGAGGCGAAGTTGACTTTTACACATCAAAAATGACCCATGGATCATTTTTCTAAAGTATCAATACAATCTGAATGCTTTTGGTTGGTTTTCCATATGCCAGTTGTTGTTTTCACTTAAAACCCTGTCCATTTCAAATAAAAGTGAGACAGTTTGAGTGGTGCTGGCCACACCGGCCCTCTAATTTAGGAAGGGTTAACTCTTACACATCACATATGACCCATAGATTGTTTTCCTAAAGTTTCAACAAAATGATAATTCCTTTGGTTGGTTTTCTGTATGTCAGTTGTTGTATTCACTTAAAATGATGTCCTTTTGAAACAAAAGAGAGACACTTTGAGTGGTGCCAGGCACACCACACCTCATATTGAGGAAGGATTGACTCTTACACGTAAAAAATGACCCATGGTTTTTTTTCTAAAGTATCAACACAATATTAATGTGTTTGGTTGGTTTTCCATATGCCAATTGTTTTTACTTAAAAGTATATCAATTATAAACAAAAGAAAGACACTTTGAGTGGTACCGACACCACTGTGCCTCGGATTGAGACGGGGTTGACTCATACACGTCACAAATGACCCATGGATCCTTGTCCTAAAGTATCAACAGAATCTAAATGCGTTTGGTCAGTTTTCCGTATGTCAGTTGTTGTTTTCACTTAAAATTTTGTCCATTTCAAATAAAAGTTAGACACTTTGAGTGGTTCCGGCCACAACACATCTCTGATTGAGTCAGGTTTGACTCGTACACATCAAAAATGACCCATGTATATTTTTCCTAAAGTTTCAACATAATACAAATGTGTTTGTTCAGTTTTCCTTATGTCAGTTGTTGTTTTCACTTAAAATGATGTCCATTTTAAACAAAAGGGAGACATTTTGAGTGGTGTCGGCCACACCGTGCCTCGGATTGAGGTGGGGTTGACTCATACACGTCAAAAATGACCCATGGGTATTTTTCCTAAAGTATCAACACAATTTTAATGTGTTTTGTTGGTTTTCTATATGCCAGTTGTTGTTTTCACTTAAAATCCTATCCATTTCAAATAAAAGTGAGATAGTTTGAGTGGTATCGGCCACACTGGCCCTCAGATTGAGGAGGGGTTGACTCGTAAACATCACATATGACCCATGTATAATTTTACTAAAGTTTTAATATAATCTAAATGCCTTTGGTCAGTTTTATGAATGTCAGTTGTTGTATTTACTTAAAATGATGTCCTTTTAAAACAAAAGAGAGACATTTTGAGTGGTATCGGCCACACCGTGCCTCAGATTGAGGCGGGGTTGACTCGTACACATCACAAATGACACATGGATCTTTTTTCTAAAGTATCAACACAATCCAAATGTGTTTGGTTGTTATTCTGTATGCCAATTGTTTTTACTTAAAAGTGTATCCATTTTAAACAAAAGAAATACACTTTGAGTGGTACCGGACACACCGTGCCTAGAATTGATCTGGGGTTGACTCATACACATAAAAAATGACCCATGGATCATTTTCCTAAAGAATCAATAGAATCTGAATGAATTTGGTTAGTTTTCTGTATGAAAGTTGTTGTTTTCACTTAAATTGTTGTCCATTTCAAAGAAAAGTGAGACAGTTTGAGTGGTGTCGGCCACACCGCGCCTCAGATTGACCATGGCGTGACCGCAGCATGACTGTGGCATGACCGCAGTGTGTTTTCATGGTCCAGAGACATCTATGGGGCAGCATCTTCCAGCCAGGAGTGAAGGGAGCTGGAGGAAGCGGGGCAACATCCCGGTCGTCGCCTCCCTACCCATTAATTATGGGTGGGTAATATATCTAAAACTATATCTAGGTATCATACATAGAATTCATATAGGACTGCGAACCGCTGTGGGGTGTCGTCCTGGAGCAGGGCCAAAACATGTCATTACCGCAGTGTGACCACGGCATGACCGTAGTGTGACCGCGGCGTGACAGCGGCGTGACCATGGCGTGACCGCAGCATGACCGAGGCGTGACCGCGGTGTGACCGCGGCATGACTACAGCATGTTGGCCTGGTCCAGTGACATCCATAGGGCAGCATCTTCTGGCCAGGAGTGAAGGGAGCGGGAGGAACCGGGGAAACATTCCGTTCGTCGCCTCCCTCCCCATTAACTATGGATGGGTAATGTATCTAAAACTCTATCTAGGTATCATACATCAAATTCCAACAGGACTGCGAACCGCTGCGGGGTGTCGTCCTGGAGCAGGGCCAAATCACGGCATTATCACGGTGTGACCTCGGCGTGATCGCGGCATGTTGGCCCGGTCCAGCGACATCTGTGGGGCAGCATCTTTCGGCTAGGATTCCAAATAAATCCTATGTAGTTGTCCTTCACATTATAGAAACTGATCTTATGTTATAAAAAACAGACTCTTGATTCGGGATTGTGATATGATAAAGATATATATTTTATATTAATTGTTTTTAAAAGTGGTACTAGGTAGTTGAAACTACTGATTGAGAGTCAAATTATGCAGGTGTATTACTTATCAATGGTATATGAATTTCTTGGAACTCTAATAATAAAACTTCAGTCACCTTGAGAACAATAGAATTTGAGTATGTTTTAACATCTTAGGATTCAACACAAATCTTATGGGAGAATTCATATATGTAAAAAAATAGAAGTGCATCGAGGCCAGGAAAACACCCCAAACAGTGTTAAGATGGAGCTTATGGTGGGGAGCACCATAAGCATGACAGGTGTTAAACAATGACATCATCAGTGTTTTTAGATATATAGTCTCGGGTAAACACCATAAGGGGTGGCCAAGAGGCCAGGAAAACACCCGAAATGGGTTTCCCCATAAGATAAGGTCACAATAGACATGATAGAAAAAATCAACTATATAATATGTTATAACAAGGGATCTTCAGAAGTTTGTAGTGAGTGGCACAATGAAGCAACGTATAAAGGGAAATGAAACGACGGAAAATAATCATACACCCTAAACTATCACTATGAGTTTTCACAGACAGCGCACCTCCGTTGGAGGGTTTTTATTATAAAAACATGACTTTATTTATCAAATGAAACAATTATATTAAAGAACACTTATACATGATATGCAATTCAATATAATTAAGCAGAATTAAGAAAGAAGCTAAATTCAATTTAAAGTATTCTTAAATTAAAGAGGCTACGAAAGGGACTCTACCTCAAGGTGGAACCAAGCCGTCCACTTCAGCTCTTGGAGCTTTCTAACTAAAAGTTGTTTCTCCTCCACTGGGTATATGCACCTTTACACACATGCAAGGACACCTAGCCCCTATTCACACACCTGTATGGCCATGAGCATGTGCAAGGGGATCCTTGAACATATTCTTATATGCATATATCAGTCTCCACTCACCTGTGTATGCATTTTTATATATATATATACATGGTCACACCTATCCCCATACGTGCATAATCACTGCCATGGGTGACTATACATGTAACGGGGGAAACCACATACATATACTTACTTACCTATGCACACGCAGGCGAGTCTCCCTTGACTTGGTGACTCAAAACCAATGAGTAGGGATCAACGCACTACACAAAGGATATTAAGAACCTTAAAACAGGTGAAGGACACTACATAACCAGTGAGAAACCAACCAATGGCATTAAATCCTTACCTAGATTGGCAGTAGAGAACCAAATCCACCCGAACCAACACGAAACGATCCAATGCCCTACTGAAAACATAATATGGAGTAAAAAACACTAAATCCCCAAATACATGAGGTGTGAGACAAGTAGTAACCATAGAATCTTACCTCGGATCAAATCCGGTGGACTGAATCAATCTAAACTCCTTCTGGAACCCTTCACAGAATATAACTACCCTCTGTCCATAGAAAGTAGTCAAAGATATAAGTGACCAATGTGATAAAGAGAATAAAATAAAAACTAAACTAAAACATACTTGTCTTCTGTGACTATACCTGTCACTGCTCAACATATAAGTACCACAGCACCCCAGGGGTCAAATCATGTTCCTACAAGCAAAGGGGAAACATATCAATGTTTTAAAATGATACTATCAGATAGTAAATTCCTATGAATTAACAATTACTCTTCCTATTAATGTTATATAATTAGTTTGGCCTGAGTTTCAACTTAATTTGGTTTTGTTCGATATAAGGGATGAGGTCTTATTATTCTTGGTTTTTATGTTTACACTTGAGATATTTATTTAAAAATGATGCATGTATTTGGAATTATTATTTATGGTTTTAGTTCTTAGCCTGTTTCCATGGGGTCTGTCCACATGAATAATTCTTGGAATGTAGGGTTCAGTTGACATTTATACGCTTTAATGTGATTGATGTCACTAACGATGAGGATTTAGATAAATTAAAATATTCCTAAGAGGATTGGGCCTTGTAGTGATAGGTGTGGAAATTGTACATCTAGCGTTTGATGAGGAAATACTTATGAGGATGGATTGGAATCTTGATAGGTTCTTATAGTGGGATGGTCCCTATGAGTATATAAAATTTATTATGAAAGGTTTTACTCCATTTAATGATTCAAGAGTTCAACTAAAGTGATGAAGGATGAGATGCTAGTGTGGGTATTGTGTATTGTTGGATAGATTGGCATTATAATGCCAAGATTCTTGGTGTGATTTAGCTTAGGATGGAACATGGTTAGTGGGGATGGGTTATAATACATGATTTTGATGAGGTTCTTGACCGGATTATTGAGAATATAATGTAGATGGGTTCGACATGGTGTGCTTTTGTGACTAAGACAATCATAAGGTGAATAATCCTCTTTGTCTAGTTGGATGATGAGATGTACATCAAGGCATGGGATAATCCTCGAGAGATGAGTCTAGACTATGTGACTGATAGGATAGACTAGGATAGGTTTGATAGGATTGGGTGAGTGTCCAACCCATGCAAGGATGATACAATGTATGGAGACACTTGGAGACACTTGGGGTTAATTATGCTATCTCATGGAGACACTTGGGGTTATTTCATGACACCAAAATACTCCAGAAATATTCCCACACAATGTTTTAGAAAAACAATTCCATCTCATGGAAGACCCCAAGGCTCCTCTATCTTCCAATGTTTCCTCACACTCACACCTCATGGTATTACAGTATACAAGTTATCTATGTCAACTAGTCAAGATAGCATCACTACCCTCCATCCGTAGAAATAAGTAAAATACCTAAGTGGCCAATGCGATAAAGAAAATAAAATAAAAACTAAACAAAAACATACGTGTATCCTATGACTATACATGCCACCGCCCAATATATAAGAACCACACCACCCAATGGGTCAAATCATGTTCCTGCAAGCAAGGGGGAAACATTTCCATTTAATAATCTCTTTATTTTTCATTATGTTATTTATATAGCACGTTGTTGGAAACACCATACTAGTACACTTAGCCATTGAATATGAACCTATGCTACATTATTTGAGTTGAAGATTGTGCACATAACCCTGTTATGCTCCATCATATGTCATGTGAGTAGTCATGCATCTATAAGATGGTGATTCCCCTTATCTAAACATATAATCATGTAGTTTATCTAGGTACCCAATGGCATCTCGAACAATGTGTGAGATACAATTCATGTAGGTGACCACCGAGAGGTCTATAACTATCCGGTATATTTATATAACATTTTAATATAATGATATGATAAATTAAAGCGACAACTAAAAAATCTAAAAGGGTTTTCTATGGTTCTGGAGAAAAAAATCCCTTCATCTTCGATGGAGGGTTAAATATTTAATTAATTAAATGGATTCTAATGAATAGATTATAGGTTAAATCAAAATAGAAACAAAAACATATACATATCAAAATCAAAACTAAAAACTGAAATATTAGATAAATTTCAATAAAAATAAGGTACCACTTAAGAAAATACCTAATTTGGGATGGGTTGGATGGATATTCAGTAGGAGATTTATTAGCTTGGATGGGATAGAGGAAGAGGAAGCCGAAGGAGCTCCTAGATCGCCTAGAGAGAGTGGGAATTTGTGGTAAGTGCTCTGGTTTAGGGTTCTGTATTGTGAATGGGGGAGAGTAGCGGCTAATGTTAATTTGGGGAAACTTTTACCAATGGTTTTTAAAAACCGTTGGTAAAAATTTTCGGGCCACACCTATACCAACGGTTCCTTATAACCATTGGTAAAAGGTCCCCCTAAGCCATCCTTTTACTAATGGTTCTATTTAAACCATTGTTAAAGGTTTATTAGGAGGTGATTTACCAATGGTTTTAGGAAACTGTTGGTAAAACTCTTCTTTACCAATGTTTTTATGAAACTTTTGGTATGGAAGTGTTGGGAAAAACCCACATTCCAGTAGTGTAAGTCCATTGAAAAAACATTTCAAAACATGGGATGAGCATGAAAATATCAGTAAGGTTTATAAAATAAGGAAAAAAATCATTATCCCATCAATAAAAACAAATCAATGAAACCATACTTTTCGATCATAACATACCTTATGAAATCATAAGATTTATGAATAACACATAGAAATCGTAAATCATACAGGTAACTTGTGGAATCCATATCATACTTAAATTGTAGCTATCACAGATATGTAGGGAGTTAAATTTGGAATACCCATCATATAGCATCCCGCCTTTTATAACATAAACTTTCATTACATTACAGAAAACTGAGGATCTTTAAGGTCTAGTGTCTTGGAAACCAGGAACATAATACATGAAAACAATATAAAACATTCTTATTAAACACTTGAAAGCCATCTCCTTAAGTTCATTCTAGGTTCATTACTGCATCTCATAACCTGGGGACATACATCAAAAGAAAGGGTGAGCAGAAGGCCCAGTAAGGGAAACAAGAGGAACATTTTACATGTAAACACGATATACTTCAATAAGGACATGAAAAGAACTTTAAGGCATGAGAAAGAAATCATGAGGCATTTCATAATAAAAACAAAATTTTTCATAACTTGAAGATGTGGCTACAACATTTAACATAGACAATCATGAACATATCACCAAGGTCCATCCCCAAGGTGTCATTTGTAAATTACCAAGGTTATTCACCAAGGTATCATGAAAATTGTAATCTCTAGTGGTTACATCATTACCCAATGCATTGGAGCGCTATCAGGGCGCACCCTTAAATTTGCCTTTATTATCATGTGATCCACATATATCATCATAAAACATTTCATAAATAACCCATATAGCATAATGGAAATGGGTTTCATTTCATAATCATGACTTTTTAAAAACTGCTTTAAAGACATGATCTTTATATCACTTTAAAACCCACAGAAAAGGAAGGTGGGTCTCATGTATGTAAATCCCAGAATTTAAAATAGAACATTTTGGTATATATGTGAATACCCTTGTAGAAATAAGATCTTTTAGTATTCACTTTATAACATAAAATAATTTTTGAGAAAAGAGAGAGGCATTTTGAGGGGAAAATTCTGCAGCATAACGGCTAAGTTTCGGGGTTTCAGAAAACATTGAAATGAGAGGGGACATGGGTCACCCTTTCATAAATGATCCATAAAAAAGTAGTGTGAAAGAATAAGAAGGAAATATGGACATGGTAATGAAATTTTAGGGACATACCATTTGAAATGAAAAACATGGAAGGAAAAAAAATTAGATTTCTCTTATGAAAATTCGGCAGCCTTACGGCGTCACTTAACTTCAAAAGAAAATGATTTGACAAGATCAAATAGGGTCCCTCATCATATGATCATAAGAGATCAGTATTATAGATATAGAGATAATTCCCCAGCATAACAAAAAGGAACTTGAAAGAATCGACATGAAAGTAGAACTTCAAAACGAGAAGGGTGAAGAACCACTTAAAAATTCGGTAGCCTAACGGCGCCACTTAAAACATCAAAATACTGAATTGAAGAGATCAAATGGGGTCTCTCATCATATGAACATAAGAGTCCAGTATGATATATATAGAGATCATACCCCAATATAACAAAAAGGAACTTGAAATAATTGACATGAAAGTAGAACTTCAAAACGAGAAGGGTGAAGAACTACTTAAAAATTCGGCAGCCTAACGACGCCACTTAAAACTTCAAAATACTGAATTGAAACAATCAAATGGGGTATCTCATAATATGATCATAAAAGATCAGTATGATAATTTAGAGATCATACCCAAACATAATAAAAAGGAACATGAAAGACTTGAATTAAAATAGAACTTGAAAACGAGGAAGGTGAAAGAATCTCTTAAAAATTCGGCAGCCTAACGGCGCCACTTAAACATTCTTAAAACGAATTGATGAGAGCAAGGGGGGGTCTCCCATCATATGAACATGAAATAGGCAGTAGGATGAATATAAAAGAACATCCTCCAACATAAGAACATGGAGTATAAAAGAAATGACATAAAAGAGATTACTTGAAAAGAAAGAGAGGGGTCGGATCCCTTACCTTAAAATGTAACTCTTAAACCTCAAAGGTTGGGACGTTGAGGGCTTGGGGGCACCTTGGGAGGACTCCTTCGGAGGTAATGAGACCAGAAATTCGTTGGGAATGAGTGGGGAGTCTAATGGATGAGAGGAGGGCTTGGTATTTATAGGGAAAGTGAGGGGACAAGGCATTAATGGCCAAGGGACACCTCACTAGTGGTTTTGGCAAAACCATGGGCTTGCCCATGGTATTTGCCCATGGTATTGGCCACTTGGGACACCTCACACCTTATCTTACTATTCATAATTCGACCATCTTGAATATATACTTAATACATCATTTAATGATGTCATTAAACACCCATAACTTAAAAACTATACTTTCACTATTCACCGAAAATTCAACTTTCTCAGAAAAAACCCAAAATTTCACATTAACCAAATATCAATGCTCTGATTTCAAAAATGAAATCCATTTTATAAAAATAATTTTCTAAATATTTTTAATTTAATTTTTAAATAAAAACACTATTCATCGAAAATTCATTTTTTCAGAAAAAACCCCAAAAATTACCATAACATAATATCGATGCTCTGAGTTCAAAAATAAAGTCATTTTTATAAAAATAATTTTCTAATTATTTTTAATTAAATTTTTAATTAAAAAACACTATTCACCTGAAAAAACTAATACTTGAATAATAATTAATGAAACCGTTATTTAACTATTTTATTGAATCACATTACTTAATCAAGGTGCCTAGATTATTTTAAAACTTTCTTTAAGTTAGATTACTAATCCATTTGGTCATATTACTAATCCTAATCATAAAATCACTATTCATAATTTACTATTCATCAAAAATCAAGTTGATCTTATTAGACTCTAAATTTAGTACTGAACATAATTACAGAAGACCATTTTTTGAAAATCATTACACATTTTTAATTATTTAGGGTTTACATAAACATATTTAAACTATCCTTTTTCTTAAATTCATCAAAAATATGCATACTATATTTATCCGGTCATTTCAAAATTCATAAAAGAAATCGAAATTTTATTTAAAACAAAGGATTACACAAGACAGTTACAGTCTCCTTACATAACCCCTTATCACACCAGCATAGGACCTAAGTGTAAGGTGTGCTAAGGTGAGAGAATCCGAGGGAGGCTCGGCCAACATCGCACGAGTAGTAATTTCTATCAGTTTGAACTTCTCGCGAAGGCGATCCCGTTCTAGCTTTATACGATGAAGTTCAGCTTGGGTTTGGTCCAGAGCAAAGCCCAGTGGTTATACCTCCTTCCCAAGTTCTGTTAGATGGGCTTCGATCGGTCCAAGACTACTGGGTGAGGCCATCAAATCTTCTTTCTATATTAATTAACCAAGATTGCTTGTATTTAGAGACAATAGTCAAAAATGTTTAGTTTCCAGTGGTCATATTGACCAATGGTCAAATAACAATCAAAACCCAACAGTCTCATTTTAATTATACTCATGTTACCAAATGAAACATTTTTGTTGAGTATAACAATAACACATAAAATTAAGAAACAAAATTTATTTAAAAAAAAATTTCGGGTCGTTACAATCTTCCCCCCTTAATAAATTGCGTCCTCGCAATTTTAAAATTGGGTTTTGAAATTTCATTGAAAGTCCCACATCGGAAAAGGAGTTAGTAAAAGTATTACTTTAAAATAAAGAAAGGGAAGTACAAAGGTCACCCGAGTTAACCCACACTAGGGTTCCATGTAGGAAAACATGGACATGGAGGAAAAAAACAAAGGGTCAAGTTCTAAGGGAGAGTGATAGAGAACATGATTAGGAGAAAGTTAACCCTGAGAAAATCCCAAACTTATGATGTGTGTAAACGGTCTTTGATTACCTATTAGGAAACATAAACCAACAACATTTTTGTTTTACGTTTCTTTTTATAATTTTGAGGATTTCATTTACTACATAGAACAAAAACATACAAAAATATACCTACCTTCAAGTAGAGTTTCATCCTTTAACAAGTCCCTACCAACACTAATATTTTCTCCAAATGATGAGAATTCAAAAACACTTGGTCTCATAAAAGCACAAGAATCATCTTCTATAGAATCACATAATCTACAAAAGATTAACTATCTATTTCTTCTATCTTTAAACATTATCCCAAAAATAGAAAGGTTAAGGTAAAACAACTCTTCAAAAAGAAAGAATCCAATAGGAAAGGAAACTACTTTTAAATCATCAAAGTTCCATGGTACTACCCAAAGTTCATCATAGACCATTCCATAAATAACGATCCTTAAAATTCCTCAAAACAAACCAAACTAAGATTGAAACCCAAATACAAGAAGGATTTGATAACATAGTCTTCCAAAACAACTTCATTGTTCATCTCCAGACAACATCAACCACTCCTAACATCTTATAAAAAAAGTAGCTAACCTAAACATATTTTACCCAAGATAGGTTAGTCATTCCCATAAGTAACCTAAATTACTATAAGTTCACCTTAAATTCATCAATTCTTCAAAATATAAGTCAACCTTACTCCTCAATGAAAATACCGTAGTAATCTATTTACCTCGATCAAATATGGTTCCCAAAATAATGAACGTCTTCCAAAATAATAATCATATTTTAATCCCCTAATCATCCCTGTCATATTAATACGAAAATCGTCGCATTTCCTATCACATTGGTTGTCGGAACATGTTCTTCCATTTTCCACCATTTACTAAGAAGAGAAAGCATAATTAGGGGCTTAAGTACTTAGCTAATAATCATGAAAAGGAACTGAAAGCATATAAGGATAACTTGTATATGGAAGGTATACCCTAAATTGTGATCTCCTAGGTTCCCATCTAGGTTATGAATGATCATATATTCTTATGTGAACCTTTATTTTATTTTATCTTTGTTCCTTTAACAATGGTTCATACCAAGCTTATGAATTAACCAAAGCATATCCCCCGGGAGTGTCGTAACCAAGAGTGCAGCAAGGCCCGTTGTCATGTACCAGTTCCCGTTCGAGTCTAGCTCAAAGCGGTGTTTTCGGGTTTTACCCCTATGTACATCTGTGCCAGAGCCACCTCTACCTGCTCGTATCTAGACAGGGATGTATTTGCTTGGCAACCCCTTACTCAATACTCACCAAAATACCAGGAAGATTTCCTATATTAAACTTTTCTATAGGGTTCCTCCTAGAGTTTTCATATCCTAATTTCCACAAATAACTAAACCATCCTTTGATACCAACTATAGCATTTCGCCTTTTATAACATAAACTTTCATTACATTACAGAAAACTGAGGATCTTTAAGGTCTAGTGTCTTGGAAACCAGGAACATAATACATGAAAACAATATAAAACATTCTTATTAAACACTTGAAAGCCGTCTCCTTAAGTTCATTCTAGGTTCATTACTGCATCTCATAACCTGGGGACATACATCAAAAGAAAGGGTGAGCAGAAGGCCCAGTAAGGGAAACAAGAGGAACATTTTACATGTAAACACGATATACTTCAATAAGGACATGAAAAGAACTTTAAGGCATGAGAAAGAAATCATGAGGCATTTCATAATAAAAACAAAATTTTTCATAACTTGAAGATGTGGCTACAACATTTAACATAGACAATCATGAACATATCACCAAGGTCCATCCCCAAGGTGTCATTTGTAAATTACCAAGGTTATTCACCAAGGTATCATGAAAATTGTAATCTCTAGTGGTTACATCATTACCCAATGCATTGGAGCGCTATCAGGGCGCACCCTTAAATTTGCCTTTATTATCATGTGAGCCACATATATCATCATCAAACATTTCATAAATAACCCATATAGCATAATGGAAATGGGTTTCATTTCATAATCATGACTTTTTAAAAACTGCTTTAAAGACATGATCTTTATATCACTTTAAAACCCACAGAAAAGGAAGGTGGGTCTCATGTATGTAAATCCCAGAATTTAAAATAGAACATTTTGGTATATATGTGAATACCCTTGTAGAAATAAGATCTTTTAGTATTCACTTTATAACATAAAATAATTTTTGAGAAAAGAGAGAGGCATTTTGAGGGGAAAATTCTGCAGCATAACGGCTAAGTTTCGGGGTTTCAGAAAACATTGAAATGAGAGGGGACATGGGTCACCCTTTCATAAATGATCCATAAAAAAGTAGTGTGAAAGAATAAGAAGGAAATATGGACATGGTAATGAAATTTTAGGGACATACCATTTGAAATGAAAAACATGGAAGGAAAAAAAATTAGATTTCTCTTATGAAAATTCGGCAGCCTTACGGCGTCACTTAACTTCAAAAGAAAATGATTTGACAAGATCAAATAGGGTCCCTCATCATATTATCATAAGAGATCAGTATTATAGATATAGAGATAATTCCCCAGCATAACAAAAAGGAACTTGAAAGAATCGACATGAAAGTAGAACTTCAAAACGAGAAGGGTGAAGAACCACTTAAAAATTCGGTAGCCTAACGGCGCCACTTAAAACATCAAAATACTGAATTGAAGAGATCAAATGGGGTCTCTCATCATATGAACATAAGAGTCCAGTATGATATATATAGAGATCATACCCCAATATAACAAAAAGGAACTTGAAATAATTGACATGAAAGTAGAACTTCAAAACGAGAAGGGTGAAGAACTACTTAAAAATTCGGCAGCCTAACGACGCCACTTAAAACTTCAAAATACTGAATTGAAACAATCAAATGGGGTATCTCATAATATGATCATAAAAGATCAGTATGATAATTTAGAGATCATACCCAAACATAATAAAAAGGAACATGAAAGACTTGAATTAAAATAGAACTTGAAAACGAGGAAGGTGAAAGAATCTCTTAAAAATTCGGCAGCCTAACGGCGCCACTTAAACATTCTTAAAACGAATTGATGAGAGCAAGGGGGGGTCTCCCATCATATGAACATGAAATAGGCAGTAGGATGAATATAAAAGAACATCCTCCAACATAAGAACATGGAGTATAAAAGAAATGACATAAAAGAGATTACTTGAAAAGAAAGAGAGGGGTCGGATCCCTTACCTTAAAATGTAACTCTTAAACCTCAAAGGTTGGGACGTTGAGGGCTTGGGGGCACCTTGGTAGGACTCCTTCGGAGGTAATGAGACCAGAAATTCGTTGGGAATGAGTGGGGAGTCTAATGGATGAGAGGAGGGCTTGGTATTTATAGGGAAAGTGAGGGGACAAGGCATTAATGGCCAAGGGACACCTCACTAGTGGTTTTGGCAAAACCATGGGCTTGCCCATGGTATTTGCCCATGGTATTGGCCACTTGGGACACCTCACACCTTATCTTACTATTCATAATTCGACCATCTTGAATATATACTTAATACATCATTTAATGATGTCATTAAACACCCGTAACTTAAAAACTATACTTTCACTATTCACCGAAAATTCAACTTTCTCAGAAAAAACCCAAAATTTCACATTAACCAAATATCAATGCTCTGATTTCAAAAATGAAATCCATTTTATAAAAATAATTTTCTAAATATTTTTAATTTAATTTTTAAATAAAAACACTATTCATCGAAAATTCATTTTTTCAGAAAAAACCCCAAAAATTACCATAACATAATATCGATGCTCTGAGTTCAAAAATAAAGTCATTTTTATAAAAATAATTTTCTAATTATTTTTAATTAAATTTTTAATTAAAAAACACTATTCACCTGAAAAAACTAATACTTGAATAATAATTAATGAAACCGTTATTTAACTATTTTATTGAATCACATTACTTAATCAAGGTGCCTAGATTATTTTAAAACTTTCTTTAAGTTAGATTACTAATCCATTTGGTCATATTACTAATCCTAATCATAAAATCACTATTCATAATTTACTATTCATCAAAAATCAAGTTGATCTTATTAGACTCTAAATTTAGTACTGAACATAATTGCAGAAGACCATTTTTTGAAAATCATTACACATTTTTAATTATTTAGGGTTTACATAAACATATTTAAACTATCCTTTTTCTTAAATTCATCAAAAATATGCATACTATATTTATCCGGTCATTTCAAAATTCATAAAAGAAATCGAAATTTTATTTAAAACAAAGTATTACACAAGACAGTTACAGTCTCCTTACATAACCCCTTATCACACCAGCATAGGACCTAAGTGTAAGGTGTGCTAAGGTGAGAGAATCCGAGGGAGGCTCGGCCAACATCGCACGAGTAGTAATTTCTATCAGTTTGAACTTCTCGCGAAGGCGATCCCATTCTAGCTTTATACGATGAAGTTCAGCTTGGGTTTGGTCCAGAGCAAAGCCCAGTGGTTATACCTCCTTCCCAAGTTCTGTTAGATGGGCTTCGATCGGTCCAAGACTACTGGGTGAGGCCATCAAATCTTCTTTCTATATTAATTAACCAAGATTGCTTGTATTTAGAGACAATAGTCAAAAATGTTTAGTTTCCAATGGTCATATTGACCAATGGTCAAATAACAATCAAAACCCAACAGTCTCATTTTAATTATACTCATGTTACCAAATGAAACATTTTTGTTGAGTATAACAATAACACATAAAATTAAGAAACAAAATTTATTTAAAAAAAAAATTTGGGTCGTTACACATCACAGTATATTCCATAAATCTCTTAGGAGAAACATTAATGTTTACCTCTGTCACATTACCTAATGTATTATAGAGTTATCTCGGGCTCACCCGCCCTAGGTTTATCACGGAACCAACCATATATGTAAACAATTCCAAATAACCATAACATATTCATAACACATAAAACTATCATAAAGGAAATATAACATTTCCACATTGCAATAACAATATATTATTCCAATATATTGATATAAACAATGCTTTATCAAACCACTTTCAAAACCATTTAAAACATTTAATAAAGATATTTTTGAATCGATGTGTCACATACCACTTTGAATCTTTTAAAAGAATTAACATTTTAAAACATTAATGTCCATATAAATAAATCCTTAAAACCATTTTGAAAATATGGTCATTAATGAGAAATATTTAGAAGAATAAATATGTAAAACATTTAAAATAATGTTTTAGTCAAAGAGTCCCTTACCACTTGAGAAAATACTTGAATAAAAATAATTAAAGAATAACATTTAACAATGCTTATAATATCACGATAATAAGTATATTCATGATATAATATGTCAAAGGGTAGTATATACACTATATAAAAGTGAATTGGTGTATAACAAAAAATAAGTCTCAATGAAATGTAAATTGAGACAAAGTCCCTTGCAAAGATTATATCCTTAGATTAAGGACAAATCAATGACATAATTATGTGTGAAAAATAAGAATAAATCCAATATAATTGGATATTAAGTGTAAAACAATCAGAGGTAATTCACACATATTTATAGCATGACATAATCAATAAGTATAAGTTTAACCCAAAGAATTGAAATTGGGTTAAGAAGTTCCCTTACAGAAATTCAACAGGCTAACGTCGTCACTTTAAAATTTAGAAAATGAGTTGATGAGAGAAAAAATGGTATCTCATCACTTGGAAATAAAATTTACAATAGTAAGGATATAGAGGAACATATCCCAACACAAGAATATGTAAATTAAAATACATAACAAAAAAGAAGTCTTTTAAAAAGAGGAGGGTGAAAGGTTCCCTTACCGATTTGGTAACTTATGAAACATACACCAAATGAAATAAGGATCATAAAATGAAGATGTAAATACCCATAAATTAAATTATATTACACAATGAATACAATCATGGGAAGTACATACACCACTCAAAAGTAAATAGTGGCAAATATTGCATGAATCTCACGAGAATAAAAAGGTGAGATGAAAACCCCTCACCACGTTGTAATCAATCAAGTCGTACGACCAAAAGTTAATAAACACCAAATAAATCACATAATAACATGAATATAAATAGAATAATGATAATATATATCAAATAGTAGTACAAAATACACCACATGCAATAAATAAGTAGTGAACAATGGAAATCTCGCGAAATTAAAAGTGAGATAAGAAACCCCTTACCTCATGTATGACTTGACCCGTTCGTTATTTAATCTCCTAAATAATAAAATAAAGTTAATTTCTACTTGATTAAGAACCTTTTTAAAGTTTATTATTCCTTTTATAAAACTTATTACCATGTTATAAACATTATGTAATCATTTAAGTTAATAACGGTCATTTTGTCGACATTTGGTACTTGGGTCAAAAATGAACTTATTATATTTACAAGTTGTCCATGTGGTCAAAATTACATTATATCCAGAATGATATTAATGATTTAGATATAATATATATTCAGTGTACATATATATATTTATAATAGTACATAACATTTGGAAATAAGAAATGAAAAGCATCGTTCATGGAGACGGTAAGCCGTACATACGCATGAACGCTACTTTCATTTCTATTTCGTATTTAATGGAATGAAAAATTAATGATACATGGGTATATTATAATTCCAGTATAATATAATATATAATTTTATTAACTCCATATTTTATACGTTCCACGTATGGCATAAACGATTCATATCACTTTGAGGGGGCGGTAGTCCGCACTTGCTCAAATGAAATTATCGTATTTACCCACTATGGAAACCATAAGGGTATTATATAAATAAAAAATATAGAAGAATATAAAAAATATAAATATAATATATATCACATATAAATAAATTTTTATCTTAATGGACACCATGAGAGGTGGTAGGATATAATTGAACAATCATCATTTTGTGAGGCGTTAGTTTGCCCTCCACAGAAATAGTATGTTCTTTACCCATTAGATGGAGGTGTGCGTAAGTGTAGTTCGAATCCTTCTCATAAAAACAACCTGGTAAATTGATGATACTGTTTTTGATATAAAATAATGGAATAAAAAGATTTTATGGGGTTTGAGAAGTAAAATTAAAGAAAATAACTTAAAGGAAGGCGTTACCTTTAAATCGGGTAACTCCCTTTGGTTTGAACCAAAAGGATTTCTTGAAGTGCCTTCTTCCTAAAGTAAGTATTCTACGTGGAATAGATGGATTTAGGAAGCTTAATTGGGCAGAGTTTGGATGAGACAAGGGGCTTGAGAGGTGTGGGTAATGGGTTAGAGGTGAGGGCTTTTTATAAGGGGGGAGGGTCTCTTTAGGAAAGTTTAAAAATATTATTTTATTATATAATGATTTTCGGTTTATAAAGGTCCAAAACTCATTAAAGTAGAAGATAAGATGACTCTTGTTTGAAGTAAAATTATTCAATAAGAATTGGATAGGTTTTGGATATTTTTTTAATCTTTATAATCTTATTTATTTAAATCAGTCATTAATGAGGTAAACACTGCATCATTATTGTGTCATAAATAATTTTATTTATTTGATGTATAAAAATTATAAAAAAATACCATGATGTAGGAAATATTTTTAGATTTCAAATTAATATTTATAGTCAAAGATATAACTAATATAACCCCATGTAAAAATTGATTTACTAAAAGATATATGTTTATGTAATTTTTGTCTTTACTTTAAATTAATTAATATAAAGTGTCATTATCACTCTTAAGTTGCTCCATGAGGTCCCAAAATCGACCCAAGGATGACCATGGTCGGAAATTACTCATCCAATAAGGTTATGAAAAGTGTTAATGTAATTTTATATTATTATAATATTATTTTTACCTTGAATTGCCCTATTTACCTTTAACCGTGGTAAATAAAAGTCAAAAGTTACCATTCACCAAAAATTATTTTTATATTATTGAACCAAATTTTACTTACTAATAACAACCATTTATGTTGAATTTTTGAAATTCAATTCACAGAAGTAGTAAAATTTCATTTAAATGAAAAATTCGGTTTTTTAACTACTACTCAGTGTTTTCATTATTCATCAAAAATTGAAGGTTTTCAAAAAAATACCAAAAATGAAGCCTAAGATATATTTGATATTCCAAATTCAAAATGATTTCTATTTTACCATATTCAAAACATTTAAGTTTCATTAATTAATTTAAAATTAATTCCCGTTGTCAAAACAAAAAACGTATTTTTAGGAAATAATAGCTATCAAAAGATTGACATTTGTTTATATCCAATTTCAAAGTGAAATTATTTACAATTACCAAAAATGGATTAAATGGTGAAAATATAATATAATTACACTTTAAAACCAATTAAAAAGATAATCTAACCATATAAATAAATTATATTAAAAGGCAGTTTTGAATTAAAATACAGTATTTTTCACTATTCAATAAAAAATGAATTTTATCAGAAAAATAGCAAAAATTTACCCAAAGTAAATTTTGATGTCCCGATTCTAAAGAAGAATTTTATTTCTTCAAATAGAATTTATAAAAGTGATAAAACTATATTTAAAGATGGTTGACCATCAAAAGGTGGTAAATCGATCTTTTAAAGAATATTAGAGTATTTATGCTTAAAATTATATTCATTCACAATTTAAGCCTCTAACTTTTATTGGATAAATGTAAAAACATTTAATAAAAATTTGTAATCATATTTTAGTTAGTTCTATTCATTCTTGCTAATACAATGGCTATGCATTAACTACCATTTAAAATAATAATATTATATTATTATTTTTCAATATAACTCAACATTTTGTACAACGTAAGATTTCAAAGAAACCCGTTGTTGCATATTGGGTATTCTATCGAACATAGAACCCCCTTTAAAGTAAAATTAATATTTAATTCACAAATATTAATAAATATAAAAATGTCTTACTCTTTATTTATCTAGGATGTTACATCCTTCCCCCCTTTTGGAAATTGCGTCCTCAAAATTTTAAAATTGGTCTCAGAAATTTCATTGAAAGTCCCACATCAGAAAAGGAGTCAATAAAACTATCACTTAAAAAGAAAGAAAGAGAATTAAAAAGGTAACCTGAGATAACCCATACTAGGATTCCATGTAGGAAAACATGGATATGGAAGAGAAACTAATCATCAAGTTCTGATGGAGAGTGGTAGAAAACATGATCTGGAGAAATTTAACCACCAGGAAACCACAAACTTGTGATAGGTTAAACGGTCTTTGATTCCCCAATATGAAAAGTAAATCGAAAACATTTTTGTTTTTGGTTCATTTTCATAAAGTTAAAAAATTATTTTACTACTTAGAATAAGAACATAGGGAAATATACTTACTTTTCAAGTGGAGTTTAATCCTTTAATAAGTTTCTACCAAAAACTCATCTTTTCTTCAAATGATGAGTATTCAAGATGACTTGTTCATACCTAAAGTGCTATAATTAACTTTTATAGAATCACATAATCCACAAAATAAGAAGTATATATTTCTCATATCTTTAGACATTAACCAAAACCAAAAATGGTTAGTATGAGATCAGATAATCCCTAAAAAGGATAATCCTTTATAAAAAGAAATACTACTCTTGATCTCCAAAATTCAACAAAAAGTACCCAAAGTTCAAGAAATACCATTCAATACACAATTATCCTTAAAATTCTTCAAAAAATTCAAACTAATATTGAAACCCAAATCTCAGAAGAATTTAATCACATAGTCTTCCATAGTAAATCTTAACATTTATCTACAAATAACATCGAATACTCTTAAAGTCTCATAATGAAGTGTAATTAACCAAATCAAATATTCTCTATGATAGGTTAATCATTTCCATAAATAACCCAAATCACCATATGTCCACAATAAAAACATAGATTCTTCAAAAATAAAATTTCAACCATTACTCCACAAATGAGATCCCATAGTATTCTATTTCCCTTAAGCATATAATGTTCCCCAAAAGAGAGAACAAATTCCAAAATAACCTTTATCACTTAATCACCAAATCATTTTTCTATATTAAGGATATCCATTTGATGAAACATAAGATCCCAAATCCACTTATTCTTGATCCATAAAATCATTTAACTAAAAATAATAAGTCATACTAACCAAGTACTTCATGTGGGCCATTGGTAGGCGATAAATCCCAATTTAACTTTGGTTGTGGGTTCTATTCCCACATCTTTGTCCAACATGACAGGTTGTCACACGGTCAGTGTGTTGTCCTTTTTATAAAACTCAAAAATAACCCTAACATGTTTTAACCTCAAATGTTTTCTTATACCTTTCATTTTTATCCCAATACATTAAGACCTCAACATCATATATATTTTCATTTTTTTCACCTCCATATAATAAAATAAAACTATTCCTAATAGAAATAACATCATACCTTCATCATGGCATCCATATGGTTTCAACGTCATCTTGTTCACGTAGGTAGAAGGTCCATGCATTGAAAAAATGATTTAGAGATAATTCAAAATCATTTGCTTCCTTCATAAAAATACACCTTTTACAACTTAGGTTGTATGGGTGTTTGCAAAAAAATAGTTTTGGAAAATAATCATGTATGACATATAATTTCAAAACATCTAATAAAACATGATTTTTATAAAACAGACATACTGAGTTTGAGTTTAAACTTTCAATCAATGGTCCTTATAAAATACCTTAAGTATGTGCTGAGAGACTATATTGTAAAAGAAAATATAAGTAGGTTGCATAAGTTTCTCCTTCTTCAACACCTTTTTCAAAATCATAATATGCTGCAAAATCTTGTGATAAGGTAAAATATTTGAAAATTCCATGATAATATTTACCTTTCTTAAAAATATGAGAATATTGTGAAAATAGGATTTGATTAAATAAAACACGTGATTCATAATGATATTGAGGTATAGTGGTGGTGTTTGTTATCTCAAACAACTGCTTGCAAGTGAGTTGTATGTTAGAAAAATTTTCACAATCATCCGAACATGACTTTGCAATATTTATTGCAATCATGTCATCAGGAAGAGATAGGAATGTTGTTTGAGATCCTCCTCCTTTCATTTGTAACCGACTTTCCTTGATCTAAAAAATTTATAAAACAAGGATTAAACTAAAATAATAAACATAAGGACTAACCATGTGTTTAACAAAAACTTATAATCCCTAAAGTTGTCTAAACCGACCTCTGATACCAACTATAAGAACTTGGCCATAAACATTACATAATCTTGAGTTAATTCAATAATTCACATTAAGGATCTTTTCAGGTTTATATTTTTAGAGAATTTGGTCATAACCATTACAATACATCTCAAAAATTACAAAGTAGACACTTCTACTCAGTTTCCATTTTTTTCATAAATTTAAAACTCTTAAAAAAAAGGAACATGTCTAGTTCTATGTTTTTTACAGCATGACTTTTCCTTGATCCCATCCTTGACCCTATTCATCTTTAAGTCCTGTGAAAAACATTTCAAAACATGGTATGAGCATAAAAATATCAGTAAGGGTTATAAAATAAGGAAATAAATCATTAGACCATCAATAAATACAAATCAATGAAACCATGCTTTTCAATAATAACATACCTTATGAAATCATAAGATTTATGAATAACACATAGAAATCATAAATCATAAAGGTAACTTGTGGAATACATATCCTACTTACATTGTAGCTATCACAGCTATGTAGGGAGTTACATTTGGAATACCCATCAAAGTATATTCCCTAAATCTCTTAGGAGAAACATTAACATTTACCTATGTCACGTTACCCAATGCATTAGAGAACTATCTCGGGCTCACCCATCCTAGGTTTATCATAGAACCACCTGTAGATGTAAAAAATTTCCAATAACCATAACATATTAATAACACATAAAACTAGAATAAAGTAAAGATAAAATTTCCACATTACAATAAAAATATATCATTTCAAGATATTCATATAAACAATGCTTTATCAAACCACTTTCAAAACGATTTAATAAAGAGATTTTTGAATCAATGTGTCCCATACCACTTTGAAGATTTTAAAGTAATTAAAATTTTAAAACATTAATGTACATATAAATAAATCCTTAAAACCATTTTGAAAACATAGTCATTAATGAGAAATATTTAGAAGGATAAATATGTAAAACATTTAAAACATTTTTTTAGTCAAAGAGTCCCTTACTACTTGAGAAAATACTTGAATAAAAATAATTACAGAATAACATTAAAAAATTCTTGTAATATCATGAGAATAAGGATATTCATGATATAATATGTCAAATTGAAGTATATACACCATATAAAAGTGAATTGGTGTATAAGAACAAATAAGTCTCAATGGAATGTAAATTGAGATAAAGTACCTTCCAAAGATCATATCCTTAGATTAAGAACAAATCAATGACATAATTATGTGTGAAAAATAAGAATACACCCAATATAATTGGATATTAAGTGTAAAATAATTATAGGTCATTCACACATATTCATAGCATGACATAATCAATAAGTATAATTTTAACCCAAAGAATTGAAATTGGTTAAGAAATTCCCTTACAGAAATTCAATAGCCTAACGTCGTCACTTTAAAATTCATAAAATGAGTTGATGAGAGAAAAAAAGGTATCTCATCACTTGGAAATAAAATTTACAGCAGTAAGGATATATAGGAACATATCCCAACACAAGAATATGTAAATTAAAATACATAACAAAAAAATAAGTCTTTTAAAAAGAAGAGGGTGAAAGGTTTTGTTACCGATTTGGTAACTTACAAAACATACACCACATGAAAGAATGATCATGCAATGAATATGTAAATACCCATAAATTAAAGTATATTACACAATTAATACAATCATGGTCAGTACATACACCACTCAAAAGGAAATAGTGGCAAATATTGCATGAATCTCACAAGAATAAAAAGGTGAGATGAAAACTTCTACCAAATGAATCACGTAATACCATGAATATAAATAGAATAATGGTAATATATATCAAATGTAAGTACAAAATACACCACATGCAATAAATAAGTGGCGAACAATGGAAATCTCACGAAATTAAAAGTGAGATAAGAAACCCCTTACCTCATATCCGACTTGACCCGTTCATTCCTTAATCTCCTGAATAATAAACTAAAGTTAATTTCTATTTTCTTCAGAAACTTTTTCAAGTTTAATATTCCTTTTATATCACTTATTACCATGTTATAAATATTATGTAATCATTTAAGTTAATAACGATCATTTTGTCAATATTTGGTACTTGAGACAAAAATGAACTTATATTTACAAGTTGTCCATGTGGTCAAAAGTACATTATATCCAGAATTATATTAATGATTTAGATATCATATATATCATATATATGTAGTATATATATATATTTATAATAGTACATAACATTTGGAGATAAGAAATGAAATGCACCATTCATGGAGACGGTAAGTCGTACGTACGCATGAACGCTACTTTCATTTTTATTTCGTATTTAATGGAATTAAAAATTAATGATACATAGGTATATTATAATTCTAGTATAATATAATATATAATTTTATTAACTCCATCCTTTATACGTTCCACATATTTCATGAATGAGTCATGTCACTTTGAGGGGGTCGTAGTCCGCACTTCCTCAAATGAAATTATCGTATTTACCGACTATGGAAACCATAAAGGTATTATATAAATGAAAAATACAGAAGCGTAGAAACAATATAAATATAATATATATCACATATAAATACAGTTCCATCTTAATTTACACCATGATAGGTGGTAGGATATAATTTAACAATCATCGTTTTGTGAGGCGTTAGTTTTTCGTTCACAGAAACAGTATGTTCTTTACCAATTAGATGGAGGTGTGTGTAATTGTAGTTTGAATTATTCTCATAAAAATAACCTATTATATTGAGGATATTGGTGTTGTTATAAAATAAAGTAATAAAAAGAGTTTATGGGGTTGGATAAGTAAAATAAAAGAAAAGAACTTAAGGGAAGACGTTGCCTTTAAATCGGGTAACACCCTTTGGTTTGAACCAAAAGGATTTCTTTAAGTGTCTTGTGCCTAAGTTAAGGCTTCTAGGTGGAATAGAGGGATGTAGGTAGCTTAATTGGGTAGATTTTGGATGATCCAAGAGCCTTGAGAGGTGTGAGTAATGGGTTAGAGTTGAGGGTTTTTTAAAAGGGTGGAGGGGCTCTTTAGGAAAGTTTGAAAATATTATTTTATTATATAATGATTTTCAGTTTCTAATGGTCCAAAACTCATTAAAGTATAAGATAAGATGACTCTTGTTCGAAATAAAATCATCCAATAATAATTGGACAGTTTTTGTATATTTTTTTAATCTTTATAATCTTATTTATTTAAATCATTCATTAATGAGGTAAGCACTGCATCATTATTATGTCATAAATAATTTTATTTATTTGATGTCTAAAAATTATAAAAAAAATACCATGATGTAGGAAATATTTTTTATCGTTAAAATGAATATTTATAGTCAAAGAGAGAACTTATATAACCCCATGTAAAAATTTATTTACTAAAAGATATATATTTATGTCATTTTTGTCTTTACTTTAAATTAATTAATATAAAATGTCATTATCACTCTTAAGTGGCTCCATGGGGTTCCAAAATCGACCCAAGGATGCCCATGGTCAGACATGAATCATCCACTAAGGTTAGGATAAGTGTTAAGGTAATTTTATATTATTATAATATTCTTTTTACCTTAAATTACTCTATTTACCTTTAATCGCGGTAAATAAGTCAAAAGTTACTATTTACCAAAAATTATTTTCATCATATTGAACCAAATTTTACTTACTAATAACAACCATTTATTTCGTATTTTTGAAATTCAATTCAGAGAAGCGGTAAAATTTCATTTAAATGAAAAAGTCGATTTTTTAACTACTACTCAATGTTTTCACTATTCATCAAAAATTGAAGGTTTTCAAAAAAATACCAAAAATTAAGCCGAAGATATATTTTATATTCCGAATTCAAAAATGATGTCTATTTTACCAAATTCAAAACATTGAATTTTCATTAATTAATTTAAAATTAATTCTTGTTGTCAAAACAAAAAGCGTGTTTTTAAGAAATAATAACTATCAAAATATTGACACTTGTTTATGTCCAATTTCAAAGTAAAATTATTTAAAATGACCAAAACTGGATTAAATGGTAAAAATATAATCTAATTACACTTTAAAACCAATTAAAAATATAATCTAACCATATAAATAAATTAGATTAAAAGGCAATTTTGAATTAAAATACAGTATTTTTCACTATTCAATAAAAAATGAATTTTATCAGAAAAATAGCAAAAATTTACCCAAAGTAAATTTTTATGTCCCAATTCTAAAGAAGAATTTTATTTCGTCAAATAGAACATATAAGAGTGACAAAAACTATATTTAAAGAGGGTTCGCCATCAAAAGGTGGTAAATCAACCTTTTAAAAAATATTAGAGTATTTATACTTAAAATTAGATTCATTCACATTTTAAGCCTCTAACTTTTATTGGATAAATGTAAAAACATTTAATAAACATGTGTAATCATATTTTAGTTAGTTCTGTTCATTTCCGCCAATACAACGGCTATGCATTAACTACTATTTAAAATAATAATAATACATTATTATTTTTCAATATAACTCAACATTTTGTACAACATAAGATTTCAAATAAACTCGTTGTTGCGTATTGGGTACGCCATCGAACATAGAACCCCCTTTAAAGTAAAATTAATATTTAATTCACAAATATTAATAAATATGAAAATGTCTTACTCTTTATTTACCTGGGATGTTACACGGGCTGGGCAATGGTGTTCACCGGTGACTTTTATAAGTATATCATCCAGCAGGGCTGGATAGTGGGTTCACGACTTCGTGACACAATCTATCGTCTGTGTGGCATAGTGACAAGATGCACTTGATATGACTTTGGACTCTCAAGAAATATGGGTGCTTTTACCACCAAGACGTGTCCTTGTGACATGACATAAAACCGTGTGGGCGAGACAGAGCCACCCAAAGAGGATAGTATCAAGGTGTGGTGATTGAGCCCCTTAGACTTGCAGTTCAAGGAAGACATGTGGGATGCTGAGCTTAGATGGTGTTTTCTTCTAGAAATTTTGGTGACTCTTTTCCTGGGCTGAGCTAGTGATATGGATATCCCCTAACTCTCTCATTTGGGTTCCTTTGGTTAAGCATATATATATCGTATTTGCAGTACCCACTTCTTGGGGTTTGGTTACTATCCTTCTAAGAGAGGCGAAGACACGCATGGTATGCCACGTGCTTTCCGTGTCTAGATTCTCGTGGTTGGAAAAGTCTACTCTCCTACTGTAGGTAGAAAATACATGATGAGAAGTTCATCTTCTCACCATTTCTAGTTCCTCATGTTTGGACAAGATTACTTCACTTCTTTGTTGGGTTGAGTTGTACTCGTTTACTGTACCTTGTTCTATCTACTGATTCCCTTATCAGTACCTCACTTGTTGCTCCCTTGAGCCTTCAGGGCATCCTATTGAGTATTTTTATACTCACCCCTACTTGGGATTTGCCCGCACTCAGTGTGACCTTGCAGACGACGGACAGGTTGATCGTGACATAAAAGGATCATAGGGATATGGGGTGCTTGGACTACGTGTGGTGGTCACATCTTGGGATCCATGAGAGAGAATCTCTCAGTTGTTTTACTTTTCCACCTATTTTCAGTTCGTGGCACTTTTTCGGTTGGGAATGTATTTTTTCCCTTTCCCTTTCAGTTTACTTTCTTGTACTTGTATTGATTAGAGGATGATGCATATTTGTGGTTTATATATAGCAGTTTTGTATCTTTTTTTCCTTTCCCTATACACTTTTTCATTGATTTGGATGCATGTGTGTGTACAGGTACTCAAGAAAAGGCCTCCCCGAGTTTGTTATGCCTTCGGTGCTGGTCGCCAGCACCTGGCCTATGGAGGCGGGCTTGGGTAGTTGCGGCTTGAGCCCGATATGGGTCGGGTCATGAAAACGAGGTATCAAAGGTGGTTCGTTCCTTGGGACGTTGTTCGGATGATCCCTAAAAGGTAATTGGTTGGGTTTTAAGGCAACAGTGTCAATGTTTCTCGAGAGCGGCTCTCAAGCCAGGGAATCCAATGATGGTGCGGCGGCCGACGTAGCCATTCACCAAGACCCTGATTACCAGTTTGTTGACTTAGCGTGCTGAGACACTTGTTGCAGGGAACATTGGTACATGCATCATATAGGATTGAGTCTTTGATTTTCCTTCTTGAGTCATCTCCCCATCGTTGTTGATATATATATTATCATTTGACCATGGTACTCCTTGATCAGATTCAGGATGTCTCCACGATGATATCCATCCAGGATACTAGCTCTGGTTTGTGAAGATGATTTCATGAGTGACGGGGCCACAGTTCAGAATCCATCATACGATTACCCTTTCTCCAGGAGGATAAGCATTAGCACCTCCACTATATCATCCCACCTTTTTATCACATAAACTTTCATTACATTTTACAAAACCGAGGATCTTTAAGGTTTAGTGTCTTGGAAACCAGGAAATTAAAACAATAAACAAAAAAAACATTCTTCTTAAACACTTGAAAGGCTTCTCCTTATGTTCATCCTAGGTTCATTACTGCATCTCATAACCTGGGGACATACATCAATGGAAAGGGTGAGCAGAAGGCCCAGTAAGGGAAACAAGAGAAACATTTTACATATGAACTTGAGATACATCAATAAAGTCATGAAAAGAACTTTAAGGCATGAAAATGAAATCATGTGGAATATCATAATAAAAAAAACATTTTTCATAACTTGAAGATGTGGCTACATCATTTAACATAGACAATCATGAACATATCACCAAGGTCCATCCCCAAGGTGTCATTTGAAAATTACCAAGGTTATTCACCAAGGTATCGTGAAAATTGTAATCTCTAGTGGTTACATCATTACCCAATGCATTGGAGCGCTATCAGGGCGCACCCTTAAATTTTCCTTTATTATCATGTGAGCCACATATATCATCATCAAACATTTCATAAATAACCCGTATAGAATAAAGGAAATGGGTTTCATTTCATAATCATAACTTTATAAAAACTGCTTTAAAGACATGATCTTTATATCACTTTAAAACCCACAGAAAAGGAAGGTGGGTCTCATGTATGTAAATCCCAGAATTTAAAATAGAACATTTTGGTATATATGTGAATACCCCTTTAGAAGAAAGAGCTTTGAGTATTCACTTAATAAAATAAAAGGACTTTAGAAAAAGAGATAGACATTTTGAGACAGAAATTCTGCAGCATAACGGCAATGTTCCGAGGGTTTAGAAGACATTAAAAGAGAGGTAAAATGGGTCAAACATTCATAAATGACCCATAAAATAGTACATGGATAGAATAAGAAGGATACATGATCATGGTAATGAGATTTCAAGGACATACCATTTGAAATGAAAAACATGGAAGGAAGAAAAAAAAATTAGATTTCTCTTATGAAAGTTCGGCAGCCTAACGGCGTTACTTAAACATCAACAAAAATGATTTGAAAAGATCAAATAGGATCTCTCATCATGTGAACATAAGAGTTCAGTATGATAGATATATAGATAATTCCCCAACATAACAAAAAGGAACTTGAAAGAATTGACATGAAAGTAGAACTTCAAAACGAGAAGGGTGAAGAACCACTTAAAAATTCGGCAGCCTAACGGCGCCACTTAAAACATCAAAATACTGAATTGAAGAGATCAAATGGGGTCTCTCATCATATGAACATAAGAGTCCAGTATGATATATATAGAGATCATACCCCAATATAACAAAAAGTAACATGAAAGACTTGAATGAAAATAGAACTTGAAAACGAGGAAGGTGAAAGAATCCCTTAAAAATTCAGCAGCCTAACGGCGCCACTTAAACATTCTTAAAACAAATTGATGAGAGCAAGGGGGGGTCTCTCATCATATGAACATGAAATAGGCAGTAGGATGAATATAAAAGAACATCCTCCAACATAATAACATGGAGTATAAAAGAAAAGACATAAAAGAGATTACTTGAAAAGAAAGAGAGAGGTCGGATCCCTTACCTTAAAATGTAACTCTTGAACCTCAAAGGTTGGGACCTTGAGGGCTTGGGGACACCTTGGGAGGACTCCTTGGGAGGTAATGAGACCAGAACTTCGTTGGGGAGGAGTGGGGAGTCGAAATGATGAGAGGAGGTCTTGGTATTTATAGGGAAAGTGAGGGGACAAGGCATTAATGGCCAAGGGACACCTCACTAGTGGTTTTGGCAAAACCATGGGCTTGCCCATGGTATTTGCCCATGGTATTGGCCACTTGGGACACCTCACACCTTGTCTTACTATTCATAATTCGACCATATTGAATATATACTTAATACATCATTTAATGATGTCATTAAACACCCGTAACTTAAAAACTATACTTTCACTATTCACCGAAAATTCAACTTTCTCAGAATAATCCCAAAATTTCACCTTAACCAAATATCAATGCTCTGATTTCAAAAATGAAATCCATTTTATAAAAATAATTTTTTAAATATTTTTAATTTAATTTTTAAATAAAAACACTATTCATCGAAAATTCATTTTTTCCAGAAAAAACCCCAAAAATTACCATAACATAATATCGATGCTCTGAGTTCAAAAATGAAATCCGTTTTATAAAAATAATTATCTAAATATTTTTAATTAAATTTTTAATTAAAAAACACTATTCACCCGAAAAAACTAATACTTGAATAATAATTTATGAAACCATTATCTAACCATTTTATTGAATCACATTACTCAATCAAGGTGCCTAGTTTATATTAATACTTTCTTTAAGTGAGATTACTAATCCATTTGGACACATTACTAATCCTAATCATAAAATCACTATTCATAATTTACTATTCATCAAAAATTAAGTTGATCTTATTAGACTCTAAATTTTGTACTGAACATAATTGTAGAAGACCATTTTGCGAAAATCATTACACATTTTTAATTATTTAAGGTTTACACAACCATTTTTAAAATATCCTTTTTCTAAAATTCATCAAAAATATGCATACAATTTTTATCCAGTCTTTTGAAAATTCATAAACTTCATCATAAAAAGAAATCCAAATTTTTATTTAAAACAAGGATTACACAAGGTAGTTACGATCTCGTTACATAGCCCCTTATAATACCAGCATAGGACCTAAGAGTAAGGTGTGATAGGGTGATAGAATCTTGGGGCGGCTCGGTCAACATTGCCCGAGTAGTAATTTCTATCAGTTTGAACTTCTCGCGAAGGCGATTCCGTTCTAGCTTCACATGATGAAGTTTGGCTTGGGTTTGGTCCAGAGCAAAGGTCAATGGTGCTACCTCCTTCCCAATCTCTGTTAGATGGGCTTCGATCGGTCCAAGACTACTAGGTGAGGCCATCGAATCTTCTTTCTATAATAATTAACCAAGATTACTTATATTTAGAGACAATAATCAAAACATTTTGTTCACAGCGGTCATATTGACCGATGGTTATATAATAGTCAAAACCCACTGATCTCATTTTAATTATAATCATGTTTATCAAATAAAACATTTTTGTTGAGTATAACAATAACACATAAAATTAGGAAACAAAATTTATTTAAAAAAATTCGGGTCGTTACAATCTTCCCCCCTTAAGAAATTGCGTCCTCGCAATTTTAAAATTGGGTTTTGAAATTTCATTGAAAGTCCCACATCGGAAAAGGAGTCAGTAAAACTATTACTTTAAAATAAATAAAGGGAAGTACAAAGGTCACCCGAGTTAACCCACACTAGGGTTCCATGTAGGAAAACATGGACATGGAGGAGAAAAAAAAGGGTCAAGTTCTGAGGGAGAGTGATAGAGAATATGATTAGGAGAAAGTTAACCATGAGAAAATCCCAAACTTATGATGTGTGTAAACGGTCTTTGATTACCTAGTAGGAAACATAAACCAACAACATTTTTGTTTTACGTTTCTTTTAATAATTTTGAAGAATTCATTTACTACATAAAACAAAAACATAAGAAAATATACCTACCTTCAAGTATAGTTTCACCTTTTAATAAGTTTCTACCAAATATAATCTTTTCTCCCAAACGATGAGCATTCAAAACTACTTGGTCTCATCAAAACACAAGAATCATCTTATAGAGAATCATATAATCCACAAAAGATTAACTATCTATTTCTTCTATCTTTAAACATTATCCCAAAAATAGAAAGGGTAAGGTTAGACAAGTCTTCAAAAAGGAAGGATCCCATAGGAATGGAAAGTAATTTTAAATCTTCAATGTTCCATGATAATACCCAAAGTTCATCATAGACCATCCCATAAATAACGATCCTTAAAATTCCTCAAAATAAACCAAACTAAGATTGAAACCCAAATACAAGAAGGATTTGATAACATAGTCTTCCAAAATAAACTTCATTGTTCATCTCCAAACAAAATCAACCACTCCTAACATCTTATAACAAAATTATCTAAACTAAACATATTTTACCCAAGATAGGTTCATCATTCCCATGAGTAACCTAAATTACTATTAGTCCACCATAAATTCATCGATTCTTCAAAATATAAGTCAACCTTACTCCTCAATGAAAATACCGTAGTAATCTATTTACCTCGATCATATAGGGTCCCTAAAATAGTGAACGTATTCCAAAATAATAATCATCTATTAATCCCCTAATTACCTCTGTCGTATTAACACGACAATCGTCGCATTTCCTATCACATTGGTTTTTGGGACATATTCTTCCATTTCCCGCCATTAACTAAGAAAAGAAACTATAATTAGTGGCTTATTTACTTAGCTAATAATCATGAAAAGGAAACTTTAAGCATAAAAGGATAAACATGTAGAATAAAAGTATATCCTAACTTGTGATCCCCTAGGTTCCAATCTAGGTTATCCATGATCATATATTCTTATGTGAATCTTTATTATGTTTTATCCTTGTTCCTTTAATAATGGTTCATACTAAGCTTATGAATTTACCAAAGCATATCCCCCGGGAGTGTCGTAACCAAGAGTGCAGCAAGGCTCGTTGTCGTGTACCAGTTCCCGTTCGAGTCTAGCTCAAAGCGGTGTTTTCGGGTTTTACCCCTATGTACATCTGTGCCAGAGCCACCTCTACTTGCTCGTATCCAGACAGGGATGTATTTGCTTGGAAACCCCTTACTCAATGCTCACCAAAATACCAGGAAGATTTCCTATATTTAAACTTTTCCATAGGGTTCTTCCTAGAGTTTTCATATCCTAATTTCCAAAAATAACTAAACCATCCTTTGATACCAACTATAGCATCCCACCTTTTTATCACATAAACTTTCATTACATTTTACAAAACCGAGGATCTTTAAGGTTTAGTGTCTTGGAAACCAGGAAATTAAAACAATAAACAAAAAAAAACATTCTTCTTAAACACTTGAAAGGCTTCTCCTTATGTTCATCCTAGGTTCATTACTGCATCTCATAACCTGGGGACATACATCAATGGAAAGGGTGAGCAGAAGGCCCAGTAAGGGAAACAAGAGAAACATTTTACATATGAACTTGAGATACATCAATAAAGTCATGAAAAGAACTTTAAGGCATGAAAATGAAATCATGTGGAATATCATAATAAAAAAAACATTTTTCATAACTTGAAGATGTGGCTACATCATTTAACATAGACAATCATGAACATATCGCCAAGGTCCATCCCCAAGGTGTCATTTGAAAATTACCAAGGTTATTCACCAAGGTATCGTGAAAATTGTAATCTCTAGTGGTTACATCATTACCCAATGCATTGGAGCGCTATCAGGGTGCACCCTTAAATTTGCCTTTATTATCATGTGAGCCACATATATCATCATCAAACATTTCATAAATAACCCGTATAGAATAAAGGAAATGGGTTTCATTTCATAATCATAACTTTATAAAAACTGCTTTAAAGACATGATCTTTATATCACTTTAAAACCCACAGAAAAGGAAGGTGGGTCTCATGTATGTAAATCCCAGAATTTAAAATAGAACATTTTGGTATATATGTGAATACCCCTTTAGAAGAAATAGCTTTGAGTATTCACTTAATGAAATAAAAGGACTTTAGAAAAAGAGATAGACATTTTGAGACAGAAATTCTGCAGCATAACGGCAATGTTCCGAGGGTTTAGAAGACATTAAAAGAGAGGTAAAATGGGTCAAACATTCATAAATGACCCATAAAATAGTACATGGATAGAATAAGAAGGATACATGATCATGGTAATGAGATTTCAAGGACATACCATTTGAAATGAAAAACATGGAAGGAAGAAAAAAAAATTAGATTTCTCTTATGAAAGTTCGGCAGCCTAACGGCGTTACTTAAACATCAACAAAAATGATTTGAAAAGATCAAATAGGATCTCTCATCATGTGAACATAAGAGTTCAGTATGATAGATATATAGATAATTCCCCAACATAACAAAAAGGAACTTGAAAGAATTGACATGAAAGTAGAACTTCAAAACGAGAAGGGTGAAGAACCACTTAAAAATTCGGCAGCCTAACGGCGCCACTTAAAACATCAAAATACTGAATTGAAGAGATCAAATGGGGTCTCTCATCATATGAACATAAGAGTCCAGTATGATATATATAGAGATCATACCCCAATATAACAAAAAGGAACATGAAAGACTTGAATGAAAATAGAACTTGAAAACGAGGAAGGTGAAAGAATCCCTTAAAAATTCAGCAGCCTAACGGCGCCACTTAAACATTCTTAAAACAAATTGATGAGAGCAAGGGGGGGTCTCTCATCATATGAACATGAAATAGGCAGTAGGATGAATATAAAAGAACATCCTCCAACAAAATAACATGGAGTATAAAAGAAAAGACATAAAAGAGATTACTTGAAAAGAAAGAGAGAGGTCGGATCCCTTACCTTAAAATGTAACTCTTGAACCTCAAAGGTTGGGACCTTGAGGGCTTGGGGACACCTTGGGAGGACTCCTTGGGAGGTAATGAGACCAGAACTTCGTTGGGGAGGAGTGGGGAGTCGAAATGATGAGAGGAGGTCTTGGTATTTATAGGGAAAGTGAGGGGACAAGGCATTAATGGCCAAGGGACACCTCACTAGTGGTTTTGGCAAAACCATGGGCTTGCCCATGGTATTTGCCCATGGTATTGGCCACTTGGGACACCTCACACCTTGTCTTACTATTCATAATTCGACCATATTGAATATATACTTAATACATCATTTAATGATGTCATTAAACACCCGTAACTTAAAAACTATACTTTCACTATTCACCGAAAATTCAACTTTCTCAGAATAATCCCAAAATTTCACCTTAACCAAATATCAATGCTCTGATTTCAAAAATGAAATCCATTTTATAAAAATAATTTTTTAAATATTTTTAATTTAATTTTTAAATAAAAACACTATTCATCGAAAATTCATTTTTTCCAGAAAAAACCCCAAAAATTACCATAACATAATATCGATGCTCTGAGTTCAAAAATGAAATCCGTTTTATAAAAATAATTATCTAAATATTTTTAATTAAATTTTTAATTAAAAAACACTATTCACCCGAAAAAACTAATACTTGAATAATAATTTATGAAACCATTATCTAACCATTTTATTGAATCACATTACTCAATCAAGGTGCCTAGTTTATATTAATACTTTCTTTAAGTGAGATTACTAATCCATTTGGACACATTAATAATCCTAATCATAAAATCACTATTCATAATTTACTATTCATCAAAAATTAAGTTGATCTTATTAGACTCTAAATTTTGTACTGAACATAATTGTAGAAGACCATTTTGCGAAAATCATTACACATTTTTAATTATTTAAGGTTTACACAACCATTTTTAAAATATCCTTTTTCTAAAATTCATCAAAAATATGCATACAATTTTTATCCAGTCTTTTGAAAATTCATAAACTTCATCATAAAAAGAAATCCAAATTTTTATTTAAAACAAGGATTACACAAGGTAGTTACGATCTCGTTACATAGCCCCTTATAATACCAGCATAGGACCTAAGAGTAAGGTGTGATAGGGTGATAGAATCTTGGGGCGGCTCGGTCAACATTGCCCGAGTAGTAATTTCTATCAGTTTGAACTTCTCGCGAAGGCGATTCCGTTCTAGCTTCACATGATGAAGTTCGGCTTGGGTTTGGTCCAGAGCAAAGGTCAATGGTGCTACCTCCTTCCCAATCTCTGTTAGATGGGCTTCGATCGGTCCAAGACTACTAGGTGAGGCCATCGAATCTTCTTTCTATAATAATTAACCAAGATTACTTATATTTAGAGACAATAATCAAAACATTTTGTTCACAGCGGTCATATTGACCGATGGTTATATAATAGTCAAAACCCACTGATCTCATTTTAATTATAATCATGTTTATCAAATAAAACATTTTTGTTGAGTATAACAATAACACATAAAATTAGGAAACAAAATTTATTTAAAAAAATTCAGGTCGTTACATCCACCTGTGGAGTATCAGATAGTACCGGCAGCGAAGGACAATGACGAGCGTAGGTTGGGAGCGCTACATGAGTTCCAGCGTCAGACACCACTGAGGTTCCATGGTGAGTCATACCCTCAGACAGTGAAGGGTTGTCTAGAGTCGGTGGTTCACCTCTTCTGGCTTGTTCGAACACTGACAGGTTAGATGGTGGCTTTGATAGCCAGTCTTTTTCCACAAAGAAGTTTGGCATTGGTAGAGCCAGGATTACTAAGATGCACGATGAGTCGGTACTCTCGTGGGATGACTTCTAGTAGCTGTTTCTTGAGGAGTATTACCCCTCCTACTTACGCTTTGTATGGTTTCAGGTTCTGTTGGAGCTTCAGCGAGGAGTGATGGTAGTGGCTGAGTATGAAACTAGGTTCACAGACCTTACTCGATACTCTTTATATGTGGTCCATGATGGCAACTTCCGGGCATGGAAGTTTGAACAGGGTCTCCATAGAGGAGATTCGTTCCATCGTAGTTCCCTTGTGCATCCTCACCCAACTCAGGGTGCTAGAGCAGGTACTGGTGACATAGAAATTTCTTTCAGAAGGACGTTAGTTGGTAGGGCCTCGACGTAGGAGGCCTCCCCTTGATAAGACTCAGGAACATGGTCGGGGATAGTGTAGAGCACCGAGAAAGACCAGGGAGGACTAGTGCTATGCTTGTGATGTGTGAGGTCACGTGGCGTGAGACTACTCGACCAGATGTACTGAGTTTTCCAGACAATTGGTAGATGCGCCGCCATGACAGAGGCAGTGTTTTGATCAGAGAACTCCCAGGTGAGGATAGGGTGGTCCCCAGGGAGGTAGTGTTGGCAGAAGAACATGAAGAACTGTGATTGGTGGATGATGTTTCGAGGTCCTTCCACCACCACTAGGCATCCCATGTCAGGCTCAGGGAGCTGACAGACGGGGCCACGGGAAGCTGTGTGCTATGGATGTCTACAATCCTGCAGCACATGAGATGATAAGAGGTACGCTTTGTGTCTTTTTCTACATTTTTCAGTAGAACTTGTTAGACACTGCGTGAGGTACTCTTTTCGTCCAACTCCTTGTTTGAGGAGTTACTGAGGGTGAAGCAGGGCATTGGTGTAACCCTGTGTTGGTGTTGTTCGACGTAGCTTTGAATGCACGAGAAAGAGGGGTTCTTTCCCCACTGAGATGCGTTTTTTTATGCGATCAAAACCATGAGGGAGAGTCAGTACCACCCAAAACGGATAGTATCGAGGTGTGGTGGATGATTCCCTCTAACATGTGCATTCATGGTGGGGTTGTGCGGTGGAGTCTCAGAGCAGGTTTTGGCTTTACCAGTGGGGATTTTCTACTTGACCTCCCTTTGCTTGAGGTTCCACTAGTGGGTTTGGAAGAGTGAATATTTTGGGGATTAATCTCCTTCCAAGAGGGGAAAAGACACGTGGGGTATGCCACGTGCTTTCCGTGTCTAGCCTTCAGCGGTTGGATGATTTTACTCACCTGCCCTGTTTGTTGGTTCCTTGTGTGTTCAACGTCAATATTGATACTGTTATCAAGTACAGGTAGAGGTTATGGACACCCCATAAATAGAAATATGTGATTCACTATGTGGTGCAAGTAGTGGTAGTATTCTCCCTGAGAATGTGGAGATGCTATCTTCTAGGAGAGTTCTTTGTGGTTTGCTCAGACCACCAGTGTCTCAGGTGTGTCTTCACCTAGAGAGACTTGAACTTGAGACGCAGGTGCTGGTTGAAATTACTGCAAGACTATGACTTCGATGTAGTCTATGCTTTGGAAAGTGGCTGCATTGTAGCATATTCCCTTAGCAGAGAGTCTCAGGCTCTCCAGGTGCGGGAAGTTTCGTAGCAGTTAGTTTCCCTGTAGTTGACCCTATTGAATAAAGAGGGTGAAACTTTTCTTTAGTCGATGGTGTTGACTCCTTTGCTCCTTGAGCGTGTAAGAGAGTCTCAGTTGTGATGCACCGACTGTGAAATCTTTCATGACCAGATATCCTTGGGTGTTTCACCATATGGATATTCTGAAGGAGGGAATCACGAGACCATGTTCCAGGAACAAACCGTGATTCCAGCAGCGACATGGAATATAGAGGTTCACCCGTTTAAAGACCTGGAAATTTCAAGGAAAATTTTTTCTTAAATACTTTGGAACTTTACAAGTCTGCGGTTTATGACGGCACTTGATTCCGAGGCCTGGTGTGCCCGGAATCAATTTCTGAAGTTTTGTTCGGGTACGTTCAGTAAACGTACGTGCGGGTTTTTATATCTTTTGAACCGATGCTTGGAATTGAAATCTAAGGACACCGATGAACTCGCAGTGCCGGTATTCACTTAAGGGGACCTTTACCTCAGTTGCGTTTTATGCGGGTTGAGAGTTAATTTTAGGGGATTTAGAATAAAATAAATAAAATTGTAGCACACAATTTTATTTAAAGATGTTGGTTAATTCCTACAATGGGGAGTTATGGGTGGGGCCCACACCCACATAACCTCCCATGAGAGGAATTAGTGTGGTGGGGCCCACATGATCCCTAATCCTTTCATCTTCCTTTAACTCCCCATTAACACTCCCCTTTATTTAATTTTTGACAACCCACTTTAAACCTTTGGACTTTCACTTAAATGTGGAGCCTCTCCATCTCCCATCCATTAATGTTTCCAAATCTAATGCCTTAATTAATTCAATTTACATTTTGAATTAATTTGAAAATACATGGAAATGTTATATTATGGGAGGGACTTATTATTATTTTGGTTGGAAAATATTTTGGGGAGAACTCTTGAGGAATAAAAGAATATGGTTCTTCTTTCGATGAAGAACCGCCGAAGAACGACGATCGTCTTCTTCGATCTTCGGCCAAGCCAAAGGAGAAGGAGCCAACTGCAAGGAACGCCGACAACGCACCATCCTCGGCTCCTTCTTCCCCGACGTCAACGAGTTGACGCCGTCTCCCCGCGACGCCGTCTTCCGCGACGCCCGACTACCGTGAACCTTATTTCGAGGTAGGGGTTTCTTATAATTTATAAGAGAATAAATTATCTCATTTGTGTTGAATTCTTTAGAATAACTTCAGCCAATTGATACCGCCTAACGCGAAGGGTGTGGTCCGAATGAACACGGACCGACGACCCTCCGGTGTTTCCTGAATTTTTTATTCACGAAGCATTCGTGTTGGAAGAGGTGGCGACGAGCGAAGGCGGCGGCCACATGCCGGCCGCATGCGGAAGAACCGTGGTCTGCAACCGTGGGCCGCTCGGCTTAAGAATAACCGGCCGGCTAAAGCTGGCCCAGCCGAAGGGAGATCGCGGTGCCACAAGGGGCGTCATGATGTGGAGAACCGTGGCCCGCGCACCGCGGGCCGCTTCGGTGGCGAATCGGCCGGCTCATCAGCCGGCTGGGATGAAGGAGTCGCGGCACCCGCAGGTGCCGCGCCGAAGGACCGCAGCCCACCCGTGTGGGCCGCTCGCGCTGGAAAGACTGACTGGCTTCAGCCGGCCAGATAAAAGGGCGGTGCTGCTTGATGCCGCCAGTTCAGGAGATCGGGGGGTCACCCCCCCCCCCCCCCGCAGCACTCGGCCACCAGGCCGAGCCGCTCGGCCAGCCGGGTCACGCTGTGCTGGGTCGGGCCACGCATTCTCGGGTCGGGTCGCGCCCTCTCGGGCCGGGCCGCGCCCCACCGGGCCAGGTCGCGCGCTTTACCGGGTCGGTCCGACCCTCTACCAAGTCGGACCCGCCGAACCGGGCCGGCCCGCCCGCCAGCCCACTGGGCTTAACGGGTCGGACCCGTTTTCACTTAAACGCGAATAACTTTAACACCGCACGTTTGATCGACGCCTCGTCTGCGTCATTGGGACCCTCGCAATGAAGCGGTCCTTTTGCGATACTCTAAGTGAGTTTTGGATGACTTTGGAAAATGGCTGGGTTTGGAATGAGCGTATTTGCAACCGGGCCCCTGGAACGGAAAAGCCAATATCTCTCAGACCGGGCGTCTGATTGACGCGTCGTCTGTCGTGTCGGGTTCCTTTTGACAAGACGGAATTTTGGGATACATCAACTCTAGAATTTTTGATAGTTGATGTATAGACCCCTTGGCTCGAGGATCGGACCCTCCTGGAATCGAGCGTGATGTGTACGGGAACCCTAGAGCTGGCTGCAACTGCAACGACAACTGTACTGGAATCCTCTGTGGGTTCTGCAGCGACGAAAAATGTACTGGAATCCTCTGTGGGTTCGGCAGCGACAAAAACTATACTGGAATCCTCTGTGGGTTTGGCAGTGACGAAAAATATACTGGAATCCTCCGTGGGTTTGGCAGCGAAGACAACTGTACTCGAATCCTCTGTGGGTTCGGCAGCGGCAATGAATCAGTGACTACATCTGATCATCTCTATCTCTATACGAAAGATGTATACCTATGTGAGCTGAGTCTTGACTTTCAATCATTATCATCGATGTGATTGACTTTACTTCCTGTGTGGACTGGGTTGTGCTTGGGCTTGAGAGTTAGAGTCGAACTGAGATTGTTAACTTAGGTATATGTATGGGCATATACCTAAGTAGAGTTGGTTGATACTTCATGATTGTATCTTTCCTTTAGTCGTTTATCCTTCCTGGATTCTGGGAGACTTTCGTGGGTCTCGAGGTCCCTAATGAGTATCGTATACTCACCCTTGCACGGGTTATGCCCGCACTACGTTGTGTTGGATGTAGACGACGTATAGCACTGATTGAGGTGGAGACTTGTGGAGCTGGACGGTACCCGGAGGTGGACCACTTGGTGAGACGTACACAGAAAAGACGGTTGGACCCGAGGTGTTGAGGAGGCCATCTGTACCCACCCTTCAAGTGGGATTCCCGGAGGACGACTCAGTGGTTTCTGCTTTACCTTACTGTTGTTGTACTAGACTTTCAGTTGTATTGTACTTACTGTTGGGCTTGTATTTCCGGCCCCTTTCTTTTCAGCACTTACTTTTGTATGTAGTTTTACTTTGTGATTACTTTTGTTGCATACTCTGTTGTGTTTGTTTACTATATAAAGGCAATGCCTTCCCTTTTTATCGGGATTTACTCCTTTGGTGCTAGTTGCCAGCCCCTGGCCTATGGAAGGCGGGCTTGGGGTAGTCACGGCATGGGCCCCGAGGATGGGTCGTGACAAATTGGTATTAGAGGAGTCGGTTCTACCAAATAACTCAGGACTCTGATCATTCTTTTAAGTGAATCAATAGTGTTAAGAGTATTGAGTGTGGTTTTCAGTCCAGGGAGTCTAGTGTTGGTGTGGCGGCCGACGTATCCATACACCAGGAGCCTGACCTCTGATTTCTGAATCAGTACACGAAAACACTGATTGCATGTGTGTTTCCTTTGAAAATTTTTCTTTGTGATTACTTTGTGTCAGCTCACCAGGTATATTGTTTGACCGTGGAGCACCTGTTTCTTTTCAGGATGGCCCCACGAAGGCAGCCAGCTAGGGATCTGAGTTACGTGCGAGATGGTAGCCCACCGAGCGACGAGGCCTTGGTGCAAGGCCCCATCACTGTGGAGGCACCAACGGTACCACTACCACTGAGACACCGATACAACCAGCTCCAGCAGCAGAGAGTGCACGCCGATTGAGCATATTGCACAAGTTTCAGCGACAGAGGTCGCCCAGGTTACGCGGAGAGACGGACCCACAGGCAGCCGAGGATTGGCTGGAGGATGTCATCAGGGTTTTCAGATTAGTTGGGACACCAGCTGATATTATGGTGATCCTTGTTGCGAGTCTCCTGCATGCAGCAGTAGGTAGATGGTGGAGCTTGATGCTCCAGGTGCACGACGAGGCATCTCTACTTTGGACAGACTTCTAGAGTCTCTTCCGCTCAGAGTTTGTTCCCACCACTCTTCGTGCGGTGCGGATCCAGGAGTTACTTTATCTACGGCAGGGCAGCATGACAGTATCTCAGTACTCAGTGAGGTTTACTGACCTCTCACGCTACTCCATGGATATGGTATGGGACACATTCTTCAGGGCTCGGACCTTCGAGCAGGGACTCAGGAACGAGATCAGAGCTTCGAAGATTCCCCTCAGCATTCCAACACAGGTGGGGGTGCTGGAGCGAGCTCTTCTAGTGGAGAGTTTTCTCACTGAGTAGTCACTATCGGAAAGACCCTCCACAGGGCGACACGTAGTAGAGTCTTCTACAGCCGGCAGTAGACAGATGTCGCAGAGGTCCAAGCGGACCAGGCCATCAGGTGGGCAACCTCAGGATATATGTTCGGTTGTACGGGGCACCCAAAACAGAGCCAGTTATCCGAGGATTAGGCAGTTCTATGCATGCGGCGGATAGGGTCACATGGCTCGAGACTGTCAGACCCACCATGTAGACGAGCAGCAGACAGTAGAGAGACCTCCCAGGCAAAGGCAGAGGTTTGACCATGGTGGTCCACAGGGAGCAGGCGGATGAGGCAGAGGAGTTGGCCGAGTAGTGGGTGGTGGACGACGTATCGAGTCTCTACCACCACCACCACCAGGAGGTCCACCCCGACCACAGGGAGTTAGCAGACAGAGGCAGGCTCAGCTCTAGGTAGTCAAGGCCTATGATCACGGCGCACCTGAAATGATTCGAGGTACTATCTGAGTCTACTCCACCCTTGTTGCAGTACTTATAGACATAGGTGTGAGTCATTCTTTTATTGTCGTTGCCCTTGTTCAGAGCTCGGAGATTCCAATGGAGTCGTTGGCTCGATCCTTACGACTAGAGACTCCTACGGGAGCAGACTCGATGATTACGCACTGGTGTCGGCAGTGTAAGCTCACTCTAGGAGGTGAGAGCTTCGGTTGGGATCTTCTTGTAGCGGCGTCGAGGCCTTACGACATCATCTTGGGTATGGAATGGTTATCTACATACCACACTCAGATCGACGGTATTAGGTGAAAGGTGCGGTGTATCCGCACGGATGGGAGCAGGTTCACCTTCACCGGTGATAAGGGAGCCTTTTCAGTGCAAGATGGACTTTCGTATAGGAGAGGGACCGATCACACATCAGTTGGCTAGTCTCATCCTTGGAGAAGTTGATGTGCGAAGTCCAAGTTTTCCTATTGTGGTGGATCATTATGCGGACGTTTTTTCTGAATACATTCCAAGTCTACCTCCTCACAGATAGGTAGAATTCTACATAGACCTATACCCCGGGATAGCACCGATATCTACTCCAGCATATCGGATGGCTCCTGCTGAGCTTCGTGAGCTGCGGGCACAGCTGGAGGACTTATAGGGGAAGGGATTCATCTGACCCAGTGTTTCACCCTGGGCTTCTCTGATTTTGTTCGCCAAGAAGGCGGATGGGAGCTTGAGACTTTTTTTCGACTACCGTCACCTGAATCAGGTGACCGTGAAGAAAAAGTACCCACTCCTGAGGATTGACGACCTCTTTGATCAGCTCAAGGGAGCATGTTGGTTCTTGAAGATATACCTCAGGTCATGCTATCACCTGCTCAGAGTTCGAGATGAGGATGTGCAGAAGACGTCCTTCAGGTGTCGGTATGGCCACTACGAGTTCTTAGTTATGCCCTTTGGCATAACCAACGCTCCAGCGGTGTTCATGAGACTCATTAACAGGATCTTCCAGCCTTACCTCGATCGATTTGTTGTAGTTTTCATCAACGACATACTGATTTACTTGACTACTGAGGAGGAGCACGCCTACCATTTGTGGGTAGTACTGGACACACTCCGAGAGCACCAGATTTATGGTAATCTCTCGAAGTTCCAGTTCTGGATTCGATAGTTTCACTTCTTGGGACATGTCATCTCGGAGGCTGGAGTTGTAGTGGATCCAGCAAAGATTGAGGCAGTACTTGCTTGGGAGCCACCCAGGAGCATGACGGAGGTGCGGAGTTCCCTGGGCCTGGATGGGTACTATCGGAGATTTGTGCTAGACTTATCCAGAGTTGCAGCACCGCTTTCAGTCTTGATGAAGAAGGGGAAACCCTTCGTGTGGTCAGATAGGTGCCAGCAGAGCTTTCAGAAGTTGAGGCAGAGGTTGACCAGTGCGCCCATCTTGAGGCTACCAGAGGAGGGCGTAGGGTACGTAGTTTACTGCGATGCATCAGGGACCGGACTCGGGTGTGTCCTGATGCAGGAGTGAGCAGTCATCGCATACGGTTCACGGTAGTTGAGGCATCACGAGCAGAACTATGCTACCCATGACCTGGAGTTAGCAGCAGTGGTCTTCGCCTTGAAGATGTGGCGGCACTATCTGATGGGCGAGCACTTTACAGTCTACTCTGACCACTAGAGTCTCAGGTACATCTTCTCGCAGAAGGACCTGAACCTGAGACAGCGACGTTGGATCGAGTTCCTCTAGGACTATGACTTTGAGATAGTCTATACTTCTGGAAAGGGGAACATTTTAGTTGATGCTCTCAGCAGGAGATCAGGCATTCAGCTGCTAGGAGAGGTGATGGAGCAGCTAGCCGCGTTGCAGATATCCTTTGTGGATAGAGATGGAGCAGCCTTTATTCATTCTCTCACAGTCACTCCTCCACTTATTCAGCGAGTCAGGGAGGCACAGCGTGGGGACATTGACTGTGAGACGTGACGTGCTCAGATATCCTCAGGACAGGCACCTGATGGATTTTCTGAAGGAGGGGAGCACGTCATCCTCTTCAGGGGACGTACCATGGTACCAGTTTCACTACAGGAGGAGGTGTTGAGGGAGTTCCACACTTCCCATCTAGTGGTACATCTAGGAGTGGCAAAGATGTATCAGGACCTCAGACGACAGCACTGGTAACCGGGTATGAAGAAGGTTGTAGCAGAGTTCGTTTCACAATGCCTCACTTGTCAGCAAGTGAAGGTGGAGCACCAAGTACCAGCAGGCTTGGTATAGCCCTTAGAGGTCCCAAGGTGGAAGTGGGATGGGATATCCATGGATTTCTTGATGAGCCTTCCACGTACATCCATGGGACACGACTCTATCTGGGTGATTGTTGACCGACTCACCAAGTCGGCCCACTTCCTACCAATCAGAGAGTAGGGCTCAGTAGAGAGCTTGGGATGCCTCTACGTTCGGGAGATCGTACGGCTTCATAGTGTGTCATCGACTATCGTTTCCGATCAAGATGCTTGTTTCACTTCCTGGCTTTGGAAGGGGTTACATGAGGCTTTCGATACATAGCTTCGCTTGAGCACCGCCTTCCATCCTCAGACGGATGGCCAGACTGAGAGGACCATTCAGACTCTCAAGGACATTCTCCATGAATGTGTCCTTGACTTTGGTCGCAGCTGGGAGGATCACATACCCTTGGTGGAGTTTGCGTACAACAACATCTACCACTCCACCATTGAGATGGAACCTTACGAGGCACTGTACCGCCGACCTTGCAGATCACCTCTTTGATGGACTGACCCTGGGGAGTAAGAACTTGTAGGACCAGAGATAGTTCAGGCTATGACGGAGAAGGTGCAAATCATCCAGGAGTGGATGAAGACTACACAAAACAGACAGGAGTCCTATGCTGATAGGAGATGGAGACCACTGGAGTTTGAGGATGGTGACCACGTCTTCCTACGGGTCTCACCTCGATGAGTTCTATGGAGATTTGGCCGGGGCGACAAGTTATCTCTGCGCTTCATCGAACCTTTCCAGGTCCTCAGCAGAGTAGGCGAGGTGGCTTACCGCCTAGCCCTTCCACCTCAGTTGCACCGGGTGCATGACGTCTTCCACGTATCTCAGCTGAGGAGATATATGCACGACCCGTCCCACATCATCGACCACGGGGAGATGGACATCGATGATGGGGAGACATTCATAGAGGTTCCGGTGGAGATTGAGGATCGACAGGAGCGGGTCCTATATGGATGGTCGATTCCTCTAGTATGCGTTCACTGGCATCCCGGGAACCTTCAGGAGAGCACATTGGAGCGGGAGACTCAGATGCGTGCTCAGTACCCTCATTTGTTCCCCTAGTGTATGTTGTAGCTTTACGAGGACGTAAAGCCCTGAGCTGGGGTTAATGTAAAGACCTAGAAATTTCAAGGAAATTTTTTTCTTAAATACTTTAGAATTTTAAGAGTCTGCGGTTTCTAACGGCACTTGATTCCAAGGCCCGGTGTGCCCGGAATCAATTTCTGAAGTTTTGTTAGGGTACGTTCAGTAAACGTACGTGCGGGTTTTTCTATCTTTTGAACCGGTGCTCAGAATTAAAATCTGAGGACACCGATGAACTCGCAGTGCTGATATTTGCTTAAGGGGGCCTTTACCGCAGTTGTGTTTTATGCGGGTTGAGAGTTAATTTTAGGGGATTTAGAATAAAATAAATAAAATTGTAGCACACAATTTTATTTAAAGATGTTGGTTAATTCCTACAATGGGGATTTAGGAGTGGGGCCCACACCCACATAACCTCTCATGAGAGGAATTGGTGTGGTGGGGCCCATACGAGCCCTAATCCTTTCATCTTCCTTTTTAACTCCCCATTAACACTCCCCTTTATTAAATTTTTGACAGCCCACTTTAAACCTTTGGACTTCCACTTAAATTTGGAGCATCTCCATCTCCCATCCATTAATGTTGCCAACTCTAATGCCTTAATTAATTCAATTTACATTTTGAATTAATTTGAAAATGCATCGCAATGTTGTATTATGGGAGGGCCTTATTATTATTTTGGTTGGCAAATATTTTGGGGAGAACTCTTGAGGAATAAAAGAATAGGGTTCTTCTTTCGACGAAGAACCGATGAAGAACGACGATCGTCTTCTTCGATCTTCGGTCAAGCCAAAGGAGAAGGATCCACCCACAAGGAATGCTGACGATGAGCCATCCTCGGCTCCTTCTTCCCCGACATCAACGAGTTGACGCCGTCTCCCCGCGACGTCGTCTTCCATGACGCCCGACTATCGCAAACCTTATTTCGAGGTAGGGGTTTCGTATAATTTATAAGAGAATAAATTATCTCATTTGTGTTGAATTATTTGAAATAACTTCGGCCAATTTATGCCGCCTAACGCGGAGGGCGCGGGCCGAACGAACACAGACCGACGACCCTTCGATGTTTCCTGAATTTTTTATTCACGAAGGAATCATGTTGGAAGAGGCGGCGACGAGCGAAGGCGGCGGTCGCACGCCGGCCGCATGCGGAAGAACTGCGGCCCGCAACCGCGGGCCGCTCGGCCGAAGAAGAACCGGCCGGCTAAAGCCAGCCGGGCCAAAGGGAGACTGCGGCGCCACAAGGGGTGCCGCACTATGGAGAACCACAGCCCGCGCACCACGGGCCGCTTCGGTGGCGAACCTGCAGGCTCATCATCGGGCCGGGATGAAGGAGTCGTGGCACCCGCAAGTGTCGCGCTGAAGGACCGTGGCCCACCCGTGCGGGCCGCTCGCGCCGGGAAGACCGGTCGGCCGGATAGAAGGGCGGCGCCGCTTGGCGCTGCCGATTCGGGAGATCGGGGGGTCGTTCCCCCCCCCCCCCCCCCCACAGCGCTCGGCCACCCGGGTCGAGCCGCTCGGCCAGCCGGGCTAGGCTGGGCTGCGCCGCGCCGGGCCGGGCCGTGCCCCGCCAGGCTGGGCCGCGCCCCACTAGGCCGGGTCGCGTGATTCATCGGGTCGGACCCGCCGAACCAAATCGGACTGACCCGCCAGCCCACTCTACTTAACGGGCCGGGCCCGTTTTCACTTAAACGTGAATAGCTTTAAGATCACGCGTCCGATCGACGCACCGTCTGTGGCATTGGGACCCTCGCAACAAAGCGGTCCTTTTGCGATACTCTAAGTGAGTTTTGGATGACTTTGTAAAATAGTCGGGTTTGGAACGAGTGTATTTCCAACCAGGCCCCTGGAATGAAAAGGCTAATATCTCTCAGACCGGGCGTCCGATTGATGCGTCGTCTGTCGTATCGGGTTCCTTTTGACGAGATGGAACTTTGGGATACATCAACTCTAGACTTCGTGATAGTTGATGTGTCGACCCCTTGGATCGAAGAGAGGACCCTCCCGGAATCGAGCGTGTTGTGTGCGAGAACCCTAGAGCTGGCTGGGACTGCAACGACAACTGTACTGGAATCCTCCATGGGTTCGACAGTGACAAAAACTGTACTGGAATCCTTCGTGGGTTCGGCAGTGACGACAACTGTATTGGAATCCTTCGTGGGTTCGGAAGCGAGGACAACTGTACTGGAATCCTCTGTGGGTTCGGCAGTGAAGACAACTGTACTGGAATCCTTCGTGGGTTCGGCAGCGGCGATGAATCAGTGACTATATCTAATCATCGCTATCTCTATACAAAATATGTATACCTATGTGAGCTGAGTCTTGACTTTCAATCATTATCATCGATGTGATTGACTTTACTTCCTATGTGGACTGGGTTGTGCTTGGGCTCAAGAGTTGGAGCCGAACTGAGATTGTTAACTTAGGTATATGTATGGGCATATACCTAAGTAGAGTTGGTTGATACTTTGTGATTGTATTTTTCCTTTAGTGGTTTATCCTTTGTGGATTCTGGGAGACCTTCGGGGGTCTCGGGATCCCTACTGAGTATTGTATACTCACCCCTGCACGGGTTATACCCGCACTACGTTGTGCTGGATGCAGACGACGTACAGTACTGATCGAGGTGGAGGCTTGTGGAGCTGGACGGTACCCGGAGGTGGACCACTTGGTGAGACGTACACGGAGAAGACGGTCGGGCCCGAGGTGCGGAGGAGGCCATCTATACCCACCCTTCGGGTGGTATTCCCGGAGGACGACTCAGTGGTTGCTGCTTTACCTTACTGTTGTTGTACTAGACTTTCAGTTGTATTGTACTTACTGTTGGTCTTATATTTTTGGCCCCTTTCTTTTCAACACTTACTTTTGTATACATTTTTACTTTTTTCTTACTTCTGTTGTCTAGTCTGTTGTGTTTGTTTACTATATAAAGGCAATGCCTTCCCTTTTTATCGGGATTTACGCCTTTGGTGCTAGTCGCCAGCCCCTGGCCTATGGAAGGTGGGCTTGGGGTAGTCACAGAACGGGCCCCGAGGATGGGTCGTGACAACTCGGGGTAGTCCCTTGAGTTTCTTCGAGCCATTTAGAATCGTGTAATAGATGGCAAGGTGCCTACCGCATTTCCCTACCCTCCCAATAGTAGGAATGGGCGCAAGACGTCTTCCACATGCCGCAGCTGATGAGATATGTGTGTATTCCTACGCACATCATCGAAAGTACCATACCTTATGAGGACGGACAATCCCTTTGGTTCGCGTGTTGTGTCAGCGTGGTGTTGTGCAGATTTTCTTGGGAGCGGGAGAGCCAAGTGTGAGCTCAGTATCCCGAGTTTTTTCTCCTAGTTTTGCTTTTCAGGGAAAAAAATCTTGGAGGGAATGATGTAGAGACCCGGTTTTGTCTTGTAAAACTTTGGAATATTTCTTTATATGTTTACAGAGCTAGGTGCTGAGACGGCGTGCAATTCTAAGGCTCGGTGTGCCCGGAATAAATTATTCAAAAATATTTAGTGTTTTTTTACTATTCACATAAGGAAAATGGTATATCTCTCAAACGGTTGATCAGATCAAGAATCTGAGACCACGGTTGGGTCTGAAACTCTGTTTTTACCCTAGGCGCGATATAAAGCATGTCAGTGTGGGATTTTTGGACCCCTCGCTCATTAGCGGTAAGTAAATGGATGAATTAATTTATTAATTCATTCACTTAATAGCTCAAATCCAATTAACTCTCAAACAGTAACTCCGATTGGAAATATGAGTCCATGGTTGTGCTCGGATCATGTCGTTTTCCCTAGGAGGGGTATAAACTTTTTCAGCACAGGACCGCTGTGAGAAAAGTCACCCATGGGAGAAATCGTCATTTTTGAATGACCACTTAGTGATTTTTATCACTGGCATTCTTTTTGAATAACTTTCGAACAAAGTCTCGGGATGGAAATCCGAGACTTCCATTGAGTTCAAAATGGGGCGTTTTACCTAGGAGTGATATAAAATGACAGGGCGTGAGAGTTTCGGATTTCGCGCTAAATGGGTTGTTCTATAAATAGAAAAAATAGGAGTTTAGAGTTAGGGTTTTCCCTTCTCTCTCCTCTCTCTCTCTCCCACTCTCTCTCAACCGTTATTCGGCATTCTTCGCCGTTCTTCACCGAATCGGGGAGCGACCTCCGCCGAAACCTTGGCGGATCAAAGCAGGAGCGTCATGGACGCGCCGCCAATGACAAACGACCGAATTGAGGTAGGATTTCTGTTGATTTTCACACCTTCGTCGATTTCTTGAGTTTTAGGCAAATTTTTCGTTTAAATTTAATAATTTTAGAATTAGGACGATGGCCAAATGAACACGGCCATCGTCCGATACCCGTTTTAAATCCCATGTTCGACGCGTTCTTCGTCGTTCTTCGTCTGAATTTTCAGATGTGCCAAAACATCAATGGATCATCGATCAGGGGTAGGTGATGTGAAGGCCTCGTCCCGAGGATCCCAAAACTGCCTTCGGATTTGAAATCGGGTCGCCGGAGCGGTTGTGGCGGCCGATGAAAGCCTCAGATCCGACAAGGGCGGTGGCCAAAGGCTGAGGTGGCGTAGCGGTGGCATCGACCAGAGGCATTCGGCGCGGTGTTTTTGGCCACAACGGATCTCGGAGGCCCGGTGTTAGTGCGGCGTGCGGCGAGCTGGGAGCACGGGGTGGCGTGGTCGAGCGGCTCATGCGAGGAGCAAGTCGGGGCTTCGGCGCAGTGCAGCAGGGTGGAGGACCGTTCACAGGAAGTGCTTGGGGCTCAGGCAAGGTCGGGGCATGGTCTGGTGGTGGAGTAGCAGGGGGCTAGGGGAGCGAGGCAGGAGCGGCTGGCGTCGGGACGGTGAAGCACCGGCAGGCACGGTGGTCGCGCAGGGCGGCGACCAAGGGGGAGATCGGGGGGAACGAGACTCGCCTCATGCGGGTCTCCCGGTTGACGCAGGGTACCATCGGGGTCCCGAGGCGTCGCATGCCAGCGGGGTGTCGCCCCAGTGAGGTGTGGTTATCTATCGGGTCTGTCGGGGCGGGCCGGCCCAGGCGGTTGGGTCTGGCCAAATTAGGTCGGACCGGCCCAGTTGGGTCCCTTTGCGTTCAAAGGGACGCAACTTATAAACGGCGCGTCTGTTTGACACGCCGTCTGCGGCCATGGGTCTGTCTCATCGAGACAGACATTTTGAAATGGGTTTCGGGGATTTTGAGTTCTGTTCCTAAAGGTGGGTGACCCGAAACGCTTTAAGTTAATAATAATAAATTATTATTAAAGTTTGCAACGGACGTATTTACGAGTTGGGTGTCTGTTTGACGTGTTGTTGGAGGCGTTGTGGCCCTGGAGTTGAGACGGTCCTTCCAAAGTTGGTTTGGAACCTTTGCAGTTCGGTTTTTCTGCTCGGTGGCACGAAACGCTTAATGCGAATAATTAATTAATTATTCTTGTGTCGAACCTAACTCTCGTTTGGGATGTCTGATTGACACGCTGTCAGTGGCAGCGTGACCCCAGTCCTCGTGTAGACATTTTGAGATGCTTTATAAAGCATTCGGGTTGGAGACAAGGTGCAGGCTCCACAGGGCATGGTTCGCACGTTTTACGGTGAAATGCCACTTTTTCACCCAACATCCGTTTGGGGTGTTTGAGCACTCGTTTCTGAGTGTTTTTCTGAGGGTATTGAAACGGCGCAATCTGCCCACCTAAATTTGGGCCCGAGGCATTGGTCCCATGAGGCGACTTTCAGACGTATGCTGCATTTTTACGACTTATGCTTCATAAGTCCGTTCAGGGCAAATGAATAGCCTACTTTGCGTGTTTATCTGCAAGGAACACAATGGTACGATCTGCGTGATGTGTTTTGGGATCGAAGTGCGGGCCCTACAGGGCTCGTTTGCATATAACGTTGGGAGTTGCAGCTTCTGCATCAGGAGTCCGTTTCGGACGAGTGAGCAGTCGATCTTGTATGTTTTTCTGCAAGGATCACAACGGTGTAATCTGTTTGGATGTGTGGAGCCTTATTCGCAATCTCTTGTTAAATGTGGAAACATGAAAGGAATATCAGTGGAATATCCTTTTGACATGTTTGAAGATAATCCACAGCTTAGGTCACAGCTCCGACTCTTATGAGAGTGGAGAAGATGTGTGAAGAGATATGGTCAATGTTCTGGGACCGTTCGAGGAGGTGTGTCAGCTAATCTATGATTTTGACCCTCCGGCTTAGCGACGAGTATCGTGCGCTCGTCGGCTTTGCGACTAATGTGTCATGTACTCTGGGAGTACCTTGACATGTCGTGGTACTTGTTCACCCTTTTGGGACCCGAAAAGGGTTAGGTGCATGACCAGGCGATGAGGAGGGGTCACACGTGGTGTGGGCCCGACACGTGTTGTGTACTACTATGAATATTCTATCTCTTGTATCTCTTCCTTCTGGACTCAGATTGTGGTCTGCGAGTAGCCTATCCTGAGTGTTTCTCCACGTACGACATGATGGTGCCCTCTGTAGTGCCATTCAAGATACGATGTGAGATGTTCTGAGTGCGATGATTATTTGAGGCAATTCTTGATGATGATGGTGATGACAGTGATGTTTTTAGAATCACCATAGCAATCCCGGCTTACCCACCAGCGGGGCTGGTCAGTGGCATTTGTCATTCTCTTTTGGGCTTACCTTCCAACGCAGCTAGGTAGTGGAGTTCACCAATTACTCTCTCTTAGGGATTACCCTCTAGCGCGGCTAGGTGGTGGTGTTCGTCATTCTCTTTTGGGCTTACCCTCTAACCTGGCTGGGCAGTGGCATTCACCAGTTACTCTTTCAGGGATTACCCTCCAGTGCAGCTAGGCAGTGGCGTTTTCCAGTTACTCTTTCAGGGCTTACCCTCCAATCGGGCTGGGGAGTGGCATTCGCCGATAACTTTTATAAGTATATCATCCAGCAGGGCTGGATAGTGGGTTCACGACTTCGTGACATGATCTATCATCTATGCGGCATAGTGACGAGATGCACTTGACGTGACTTTGGACTCTCAAGAAAGAGGGGTACTTTTTTCACCAAGACGCGTCCTTGTGACGCGACCTAAAATGGTGTGGGTGAGACAGAGCCGCCCAAAGCAGATAGTATCAAGGTGCGGTGATTAAGCCCCTTCGACTTGTAGTTTAGGGAAGACGTGTGGGATGCTGGGCTTCGATGGTGTTTTCTTCTAGAACTGTTGGACACTCTTTTCCTAGGCTGAGCTAATAATATGGAGATCCTCTTACTCTCTCATTTAGGTTCCTTTGGTTGAGCATATATATATCGTATTTGCAGTACCAACTTCTTGGGATTTGGTTACTCTCCTTCTAAGAGAGGCGAAGACACGCGGGTATTCCACGTGCTTTCCATGTCTAGCATCTTGTGGTTGGATGGGTCTACTCTCCTACTGTAAGTAGCGAAGACACGATGATAAGTTCATCTTCTCACCATTTCTAGATCCTCATGTTTGGTCGAGCTTACTTCACTTCTTTGTTGGGTTGAGTTGTACTCTTTTACTGTGCCTTGTTCTATCTACTGCTTCCCTCTTTAGTACCTCACTTGCTGCTCCCTTGAGCCTTCGGGGCATCCTACTAAGTATTTTTATACTCACCCCTGCTTGGGCTTTGCTCGCACTCGGTGTGCCCTTGCAGACGATGGACAGGTTGATCGTGACATCAGAGGATCATAGGGATACGGGGTGCTTGGACCACGTGTGGTGGTCGTAGCTTGGGATCCAGGAGCGAGACTCTCTCAGTTGTTTTACTTTTCCACCTATTGTCGGGTTGTGGCACTTTTCTATTTGGGTGTGTATTTTTTCTCTTTCCCTTTCAGTTTACTTTCCTGTACTTGTACTAATTAGAGGTCGATGCATATTTTTGGTTTATATATAACAGTGTTATATCTTATTTTCCATTCCTTCTGCACTTTTTCATTGAGTTGGTTATGTGTGTCTATACAGTTACTCTGGAAAAGGCCTCCCCGAGTTTGTTATGCCTTCGGTGCTGGTTGTCAGCCCCTGGCCTATGGAGGCGAGCTTGGGGTAGTTTCGGCTCGAGCCATGTACAAGTCGAGTCGTGACAGTTGTTGTATCAATACATGACAGCCATGAGATTTCATACCGATTAACTTTAAACCCTTCAATAACACCAAATTTTTTACATTTGAAGAAAACCCACTAGGTACTTTAATACCATGCAAACAATGACAAAAAATTATCTTCTCGCTCTTGTGTAATGTGTGACGGGATGGAGGTAAATATGTTTTGTTTCCTTTCATAGTGGGAGCTAACTCCAAATATATTCTCAGGGATAATAAGTTCAGCCTTACATGCAATCCTTTTTTCGTCTTTCCTTTTATGTCTAACTAAGTTTCAACCAAACTGTCATATATGTTTTTCTCAACATGCATAACATCAATGTTATGTTTTACCTCTAAAAATTTCTAATATGGTAGATCAAATAAAATGGACTATTTCTTCCATGTATTTGTTTGATGACCAAAACTTCTTTTCTTTCCAAATGTGACATCGATATTTTTCACCTTATCGTAATATTCTTCAATTGAAAATGGTTGTGGGGAAAATCATACTCTTGTAAACCATTAAATGCATTTTTTTTAATCTTCGATAAGGATGATCCATTCGCAAAAATATTTGATGTCTCATGTGCATTGTCTTTCTTCCATTTTTCAATTGATTGTATGAAGTCACCTCTTCTCAAGTTGGACAAGTTTTATGGCTCTTAATAGTGTAGCCAAATAAGTTTCCATATGCAGGAAAGTCGTTTATAGTGAGCATTATCATAGCACGTAAAAAATAAAGTTTCTTATATGCATGAAATACTATATCACTTGTCTCCCATATAAATCTCAAATCATCAATCAATGGTGATAGATAAACATCAATATCATTTCTAAGCAATTTCGGTCCATAAATCATCAAGCTTGTCATAATATATTTTCTTTTCATACATATCTGTGAGGAAAAGTTGTAAACAACCAACATAACAGGACACAAACTATGTTGGCTACTGAGGATTTGATATGGATTCATTTCTTCTGTGCACAATCTCATTTTGGGATTTCTAAATTCATTTCCAAAATCAAGAAATTTGTGGTCAAATATCTCCATGTAACTTATGGTTTCCTTCATTTCCAATAACCATGATTTTGTTTATACTAGCATGGTTCGATCTTGGTTTTGGTTTCTTTTACTTTTGCTGCGTCTAATAAGTATTATTAAATCCCTACTAAACTCATCAGTTTCCTACGCACACATGTGGATAATTTCCCAAGCAGCACACCATCCCAGACACATCGACATTAATAATTGCATTTAGTTGAGCCCTAGCATGGCAACAAGATCACACACTAGGAAAGGGAGGGGAGAAACTGTCTGAATTATACAACTGATAACAAAATCCAACAAGACGGATACATAGTTCATGGTTTCAGTCACCACCGACCTGCCTTTTCCATGAATCCTCCACCAGCAACTCATCCACTCCCCAGTCCTCATAACTGCAAACACACCACACAAACAGCCCCCTAGTAATTGAACTCCATGCAGAAACAATCTAAAACAAACCCACCTTCCATCCGGCAGGTACCGACGGATCGTGAACGGTATCTTCTTCTGCCGCAGTTCCTTCATTGCAATCTAAAACAAACACTTACCCATATGCATTACCGATCCAAATGCGAAAACAAGTTTAAAAAAAAAACCATACCTCCAGGGGATCAGTCTCCCCATCCAGCTCAACCATTACCGGAGCATTCATGCTGCACAGTCGACGTTGAGAAACTCGTCAACATATATTCAACTCCAACAAATCACCTGATGCACAGACTCAAACCTGATCTGCAGCGCACGGGTACCCAGTATTCTTGCACGCTCGTATTTAGTCATGTATTTTGATGTCTTTCGAGGTCGATCAGCTGCTTCTTGACCTTCTTTCTCTTCAATTTCAACGTCTGGAATCTCTTCATTTTCGTTGTTCTCCAAATCCTCCGCTCCTTCCTGTCACACACCATCCCAGCTAAAAATATCCACCCCCGAGACAAAAAACATAGAAAGAGGCAATGATGATATCATACATCAAGCTCGGGCTCTGGTTCATCTTCGTACCTGCGGTCAAAATTTTCATCGAACTTTAAAATGCACACAAAGAAAAATCATCAACGTATTAGGAAAAACATCAGATGTGGCTACACCCAGGGATTCGGGTTTCCCATTCATAACAATGCCCGGGAAAAACAATGATCAAGAAAAATGTATGTAGAAACTGAACATGCCCGGACTGTTTATGTCCATCACGAGAAATAATCACTGACCAAAGGGAATGAAAACAACGGAAAAACAAATCATGCACTGCACTCTGCACAGCCAGGCCCAAGACACTGAACCAATGGTTGGTGAGTAGGACTTCAGTTGCATGGGCCATCTCAACAAATTGCATGGATGTGGCAAAGGAGCCCATAACATCCCTCATTAAAACCAAAATGTGACTTATCTAGTCCAATACATAAGGTTGGATGGATTATGGAGACCAACAACTTGAAGAATCTCCAAAGTCATGATTGGGGATAACAAAATCAAATCCGATAAGTCAGGACAACAAAGTCAGGACCCGTGTGTGAAACCCATGTTCCGCGCTACTTTAAAGTCAAAATCCATGAGTCGAAACCATGTTCCACGCTATTGTACCATCCATGGACTATAAATAGTCACTCTCATTGTACTTGTAAGAGCATTCAATATTGCAATAAAGGACTCTATGGTTTTGTTTTCCCCTCAGTGTTCTTGTCTTGTCAATCTACAAATTAGATTGGTGATTAAAGATTGCAAAACCCCAAATTCATGGCTCAACCCGTTAGCATTGTTGTGTGAATTGCATTAACCCATTTGTTATTTGGTGTTTGTCAAAATAGCAAGTTGCGCTATGGTTTTGTTTTCCCCTCAGTGTTTTTGCCTTGTCAATCTACAAATTAGATTGGCGATTAGAGATTGCAAAACCCCAAATTCATGGCTCAACCCAAGTGCATCGTTGTGTGAATTGCATTAACCCATTTGTTCTTTGGTGTTTGTCAAAATAGCAAGTTGTGCGCCTTAGCATTGGTCAGCTATTTGCTTCTATCAAGCCTTGATCCATATTCATTGTCACCCACCCTACACCATGATGATCGGGTCACCCCTTCCATCCCACATAATTTAAGGTTTGATTGAGTCAAGTTGTTGGAATTCATGCGAAATCACCAAAATTCAGCAAGAGGGCAATGGGAAGGTGAATTGTATGAGGAGATATTCCATGTAACGTGGTAAGAAGTGAGAACCCTGGAAAGGCAGGGAGCATTTATGAAAAGTTCCAGTCACAGTAGTAAATAACTTAAATCATAAAATGAAAAAAATCAGTATTCTAACTTGTAGAAAAAACTATTTATAGAGTGTAACACTCAGACCACTGGACTCTGAAATTTTGGTCCATCATTAGCATACTTTAAATCAGGCACTGTATTCTTAATATATTAACAGCTGCATATAGTGTTTAATTCTCTTGCATGTTTTATTTTTTAGCCTTATGGGAATAAACTTTCATTGGGGGTTAAAGGGAAAAAGAAACCTCGGCTAAAATAAAATCCAAAATAAAAAACAGTGAAAAAGATGAAACGTGGATCGCTTAACAAAATATGCAGATTCCAGTTTGCAGTCCATTGTGAATAAATGTCCCATACTGCAGTTTCCCAAGGAAAGTGTAGTTGGGCAATGATCTCACCATGACTTTCTTTCTATAAACTTGGGTCAATTAGAAATTAAAACAAGTATTCGCACGTTGATCAACTTTTTTCTTGTTATCATTTCAAGTCACACTTGCATGTCACATAATAATACAATCAACCCAGAAAAACAGTAAAAGTTCATAAGTGAGAATGAAAATCAATGGAATGTGCAAAAGAGGAGTGGCTAATGACATGAACAAAAATTAAATTTTACAGCAAAAATTACAACTATGGTAAAAATATCACACAAGAGCCTAAAACATGATAAAAAGGAGTTATGGTAATAGTAATAAACCCCATGTTTGCATCGTATTCATCATCTGCCATTGCTGAAGACTGACAATGTTTCCTTTCAACACCCAGTCGACTGTGAGGAATCTGGTGTCGGTTGATTCAAATGGAAAGCTACAGTGGATTCTGCTGGGATGGACACTGTTACAATCCCGCTGTAACAGAGGCCTAAACACAGGCTATGTAGCACCGACACGTTCAAATGGGCTGAGTATCGGTATCGGACACCTCTCCGACGCCGATGGGCAGATGACGCGTGGATGACACGTCTGCGACTCGCAAAAAACGAGTCGCTGCCCTCCCTCCCTTACGGCACGTCTGGGATACGGGTGGGATGCGGGGAATAGGGAAGGAGGGGGGCTACCGAGGAGGGAGGGTGGGGATCCGGAAGGGTGTGCGGCGGGATAAGGGGAGAGGGATGGAAGGTGGCGTACGGCCCCCTCTAGGGTTTCCGGCGGCTGCCTCTGGAAGAAAATTTGGAGCGCTCCCCTAAATGTTTTCGAAGACCTGCACGCAAAAAAAAAACGGAAAAACAGATTTTCTAAAAAAAAAATAATAATAATAATAATAGAATTAGAATAATAAAAATAAATATTAAACTAATGTTATTATACAAAAATGAGAATTAAAAATTGATTAATTAATATTAAAGTTATATATATATATATATTATACTAATTATAGGAATAAACAAAATCAAAATTGACAATTAATGTATGATGTGAGATGTGAAAACAATTATTTTAATTTTAAAAACAAAGGTCATTATTTTGAGTCCATTCTTCATCGATTGTTTTTTTACAATTGTTTGTTGATATTGAAATATTTAGTTTATATTTTGTGATATTTATATTCATAATTTTGTATTTAATTATAAATTCTATCGTATTTTATTTATTAAAAATATATTTTAATCGACGTGTCGCGGCGTGTCGGAATTTCAATTTTTTTATAATTGCGTGTCGACGTGTCGTGTCGTGTCGTGTCGTGTCGCGTGTCGCATGTCGGTGTCCATGCAACATAGAACACAAGCAACCAAACAATCAATTTGCCTACCATATCCTACTGCATAATTTATATCAATTAAATACAGTTTTTAAGATAATAAAAATCATAATGAGACATGTAAATCCATTAACAAGCAGTTTAATGGATATTCATCGAATTCATGCAGCATCGATATGATTAAATCATGAGACATCGAATAATTCATACATTTTAGATCATCGAACACCCAACAAACAAAAGTTATAAAACCTTTTGCAATATTGACACCAACCAGCATAAAAAGTTCATACCATTCATGAATTTCTACATTAAACGTCACATAAAACAACAATCCAATTTATATAGGGATTTAGCGAACCTTTTCCAGGCTTTATCACAACACCAGTGAATCAAATTCAGACTCTAGGTACTAAACGACATAATTTGGATCCCTGGATTAAAATCTAATAGACTAGGAAAAATACTTAACAAAAAAATCAAATCAATAAAGATAAATTATATAGAAAACCATAAATAGATGAACTACGCGATAAATAAAAAAACGGGGGGAGACATGCAACAGGTTGTTATGCCAACAAAAAGAGCCACAAACCTAACTACGCCCAGCAGTTCAATTGAGAAAAAGGTAATCATGAACAAAACATAGATAAACTGCATCAACTGTTGTCAAACTCACGAGTTGGATCGTACGATCGTAAGACCTACGATCCCACCTTATTCGAGCTGTCGCGCGAGCAGAATCGTTTCCTGCTGGTATAACTGAGCCGGACGTACCGAATCGGTGGGATCGTGGGATCTTCTATGTCGGACGAGGCGGGCTAGGGGTTTCCCAAAAAAAAATGCGACTATCTAATTGTGTAAAAATCGGAAAAACCTCTCACCTGCCTTGAAATCCCTGCAGAGTTGCACCGAAAAATTCAGTAGCTGATGCCTCTGCTGAGGGATGAACAACGACTGCTTGTTGAAGTAAAAAGACGACGTTGCAGAAGGGCGCAACTGGGAAGCATACGACCTCTCTTCCAATGATTCGCCCAGGCGCGAGATTAATATCGAGTCAGGACTAGAATATATATTTACATATTTATTATATGAGATTTATTAATAATATACAGATACATAAGATATATATACATTGAGGATAAATGAATAACTCGTATATTAAAAGATCGAATATCGGGTAAAATAAAAGAAAACAGTCAATTGGGGAACAAATCCAACAAGACATGTAGGTCATTCGAGAGACATCGAGTAGCTAAATGATGAGTCGTCATATCACCCACCCTTTTGGTAAAGGATGAGCAGGTCGAAAAGCGGAGCTGAAGTGACTGGATCTTCGAGACCAAAAGGCCGAAAGGCTGGAGGCTAGCCTCCTGAGTGAAGATAGCATGGATGATAGTGAGACAATCTGATTTCAAAGTGATGGACTGTCACCCTTGCTTCAAAGCGAATTCCATAGCTAGAACAATTGTTTGCACTTCTGCGATTGCGGGTGAGAGCGACGTAGAGAAAAAAGAATGAAAAACCGCAACGATTAGCCCATGAGAGTCTCGAGCGATGGCGTCGAAACCTGTGATGTCTTTGTCTGAAGGTGATGCGTCGACGTTAATTTCCAATTGAGCCATCCAAAATTTCAATATAAATATCCAATATTTATTTATATTTATCTGTGAAAATCTATACTCAAAATTCAGTTTCCAATGGACTTTAACAATTTCCATTTAAATTTTCAATGAAAATTTACAGTGAAAAGTCTCAATTACTCGTGTAATTTTATACTCAAAATTTATTTTATCATGAAAACTTTCATAGTTTCAATGATAATTTCCAATGAAATTTTACAGCGAAAAATTTAAGTTATTAATTGAGATTTATAATCAAAATTAAAATATAAGCGTGCACACACAAACACATGTATTAATACAAGTATATACATGCATGCATACATAAATCTATACTAATATAAGTACATACATACATATATATACATACATTTTAATACAAGTATATACATATATACATACAAAAAATTAGACTATAAACTCTATAGGGAAATTTTCCGTGAAAATATTCACTTGAAATTTCCAAAACAGATTTAAACATCGAATTTCTAATATAAATTTTCACTTAAAAATTCAATGCGAAGATATTAATACATAAATATAAAATGTAAATTTTCACCGTAAAATTGAATTGAAAATTTGAACTAGAAACTTTTAATGTAAATTTCCAATTAAGTCCATAATGAAAATTCCCACTTCATATTAATTATAATTGTACTGAAAATTTGATTATCAAAATTCTAAAATAAATTCATGTTTAAATTTTCAATGTAAATATATTAACACATAAACAATGTCATTTCGAACTTAAATTTTGAATTGCAAAATTCATAAGCAAATTACAGAGAAAATTTCCTTTGAAAAAATCCATTGAAAATTTTCAGTTTAATTAGCCACTGAAAATTTCCAATGCAAATTTTCTTTGAAAATTTCCAATTTGAATTTCCACTTAAAATTGCGATGCAAATATGTCAATACAAACAAAAAATGTAAATTTTTACTAGAAATTTTCTTTGAAAAATTGCATTGGAAACTTTCAGTTCAAATTTCCACAGAAAAATTGTGGTTCAAATTTTCACTTTAATTTCCAGTTCAAAATTTCACTTAATTTGTGTTATAATTTTAGTGGTATTTTGATAAACAAAATTCTAAAAAAAGTTTAAATTTTCAAGAAAAATATATTAATATGTAAATAAAGTAATTCTGCACTAAAAAATTGCAATGTAGATTTTCAATATAAATTTCCAATGCAAATTTATACACCAAATTCACTAACTCTCTTCCCATATTTTGATGGATGTCTTTTATGAGCATGGAAAATCACACACACACACACACACATAGTACATTTATTTATATATTTATATATCTATGTGTATGTATTTATAATTTTATATGTTCACATATGAATAAATAAAGACACACACACATTTAATCAAACTTTTTAATGAAAATTCATGGTGAGAATTTCTAATTATCAATAGAGATTTCAATAATAAATTCAATTTTTAATCATAACTTCTACAATTCCAATAGATATCTACAATAAAAACTCACACTAAAATTTTCCATTTGTTAACACGGAATTTAATTTCCAATGAAAACATCCATAACACAAATCAAAACCTCAAAAAAAAAATCACGCTAAATTTTTTAAGTTACCTGCGGAAATACATACATATCCATAAATATTGTATAAAATTATATCAATAGTTTATAATAGAAATTTACAATGAGAATTGACACTAATATAAACTAGTACCCACCCTGTGCATTTGCACGACATGGTCATTTAATTACAAATTCACATACACACGCTCATGATTTTAAGTTATTAAAAACTTTAGACATATGAAATATAGGAAGAGGAAGAAATGTAATAGTAAATGATAATTGATACATAAAACAAAACTCAATCACAAATAAATATTTGAACATATTAATTGAATTTTGGTTGATCTAAAATATAGAAGAGGAAGAAACGTAATAGTAAAAGATAATTGATACATAAAACAAAACTCAATCCAAGATGATCATATGTCCCATGCTAGACATCTTTATCAACAATAAATGTTGACTTTGTTATTTCACCATGCTAGATCCAGTGTGTATAATTATGATTAAAAGCATAACAAATCAGATGACCTTTGATTTCTGTATAGCATAATTTTCTCATATTCAAACACTTCACACATGGAAAAAAAATCATATCTTTACTTTCAAGATTTTGTTTAAAAAATTCCAAAAAATCGCCAACCTCTTTCTCATATTTATAACTAGTTCGTGTGTTTCCCGTATCTCTGATGTGCAAACTACTTTTTCTACTAAGTGCTTCTCAAGCTTTGATAAATGAACTTCATAAGGGATGTTTCCACTGGTAGAGGCCATGTTTTCTCCCTTCTGCACCAACTAGCTCTCATCATTTCCCTTGATATACATTAATTCTAACTGTCACTTTATAACGAATACATTAACAACAGTTAAAATGTTCAGCAGTATTAATGCTCAATGGTCATAATGCTCAATGGTCATGTAATGACTATATTTACTTTCTAAAAATCCATTCAAAGCAATCCACTAAATTATACTTCTCATTTTTAGTTCTTTCAATATATCAAATTCATGGCTTGTATTCTTTTATTTTGTTTTTCTTATGGTTCTGATGTTCATTGGAGAATGAGTCATGAGACATCTACACTGTACTTGCATTATTATTTTTATCTATTATCCATTATTAGTTATGAAAAAATTAATAAATTTGTACTGATGATTTGTAATGCATTTCTTTGTAATAAAATATGTTTAATCTTTACTAATCCACGACTTAAACACCCTCATCACAATGCTCTCTATCTTCTAATTCTTTTACATGATGAGGTGCAAGGATAAAAAGTTCCACTTGAATATCGAATGATTCAGATTCAACACATGTATACCTCCAGAGATGAAAGTCCTTTGACTGCCACTATATTGATCATCGATCTCATTTGAAGATGTTCAAAGATGATGCAAAGTCAAGTTTTGGAGTAAAGTACACACATTACACCTTTCTTCATTTCCAGTAACCATGATTTCATTCATGCTAGATATTGGTTTGGGTTTCTATTGCTTTTGGTGCAGCCAATTTCCCCAAAAATCTAGGAGGAAACACCATTGCATGTCCTCCATCCATCTCACAAACATGTGAAAGAACACTTGTAATCATCTTTGCATGCTTTTTAAACTAATCAAATTTTAGTAAAGGGGTTTTCATTTGTATCCATATAAAACATCAAAATTAATAATTGATGTTATGATAAAATATCTCATCTATTTCGTAAAATTAGTTAAGCTCTAGCATGACAACAAGATCACACACTAGGGAGGGGAGGGGAGAAACTGTCTGAATTATACAACTGGTAACAAAATCCAACAAGACAGATACATAGTTCATGGTTTCAGTCACCATCGACATGCCTTTTCTATCAATCCTCCACCAGCAACTCATCCACTCCCCAATCCTCATAACTAAAAACACACCACACAAACGGCCCCCTCGTAATTGAAATCCATGCAGAAAAAATCTAAAACAAACCCACCTTCCATCCGGCAGATACCGACGAATCGTGAACGGTATCTTCTTTTGCCGCAGTTCCTTCATTGAAATCTAAAACAAACACTTACCCATATGCATGTCACATAATAACACAATCAACCCAGGAAAATAGTAAAAGTTCATAAGTGGGAATGAAAATCAATGAAATGTGCAAAAAAGGAATGGGTAATGACATGAACAAAAAAAATTAAATTTTACAGCAAAAATTAAAACTATAGTAAAAATATTAGACAAGAGCCTAAATTCTAAAATATGAAGGTAATTATGAGACAATGATAAAAAGGAGTTTTGGTAATAGTAATAAACCCCATGTTTTCATCGTATTCATCATCTGCCATTGCTGAAGAATGACAAGGTTTCCTTTCAACACCCAGTCGACTGTGAGGAATCAGATGTCGGTTGATTCAAATGGAAAACTACAGTGGGTTCTGCTGGGATGGACACTGTTACAATCCCGCTGTAACAGAGGTCTAAACACAGGCAACCAACCAATCAATTTGCCTACCATATCCTACTGCATAATTTATATCAATTGCATACCGTTTTTAAGATAATAAAAATCAAAAGTAGACATGTAAATCCATTAACAAGCAGTTTAATGGATATTCATCAGATTCATGCAGCAACAATATGATTAAATCATGAGACAATGAATAATTCATGCATTTTAGATAATCGAACACCCAAAAAACAAAAGTTATAAAACCTTTTGCTATATTGATACCAACGAGCATAAAAAAGTTCATATCATTCATGAATTTCTACATTAAACGTCACATAAAACAACAAGCCAATTTATATAGGGATTTAACAAAACTTTTACAGGCTTTATCACGACACGAGTGAATCAAATTAAGACTCCAGGTACTAAACGACATGATTTGGATCCCTGGATTAAAATAAAATAGACTAGGAAAAATAGTTAACAAAAAAATCAAATCAATACATATAAATTATATAGGAAAAAATATCATATAGAAAACCATAAATAGATGAACTATGCGATAAGTAAAAAAAACGGGGGGAGGCATGCAACAGGTTGTTATGCCAACAAAAAGAGCCACAAACCTAACTACACCCAGTAGTTCAATTCATAAAAAGGAAAACATGAACAAAACATAGATAAACTGCAGCAACTGTTTCCAAACTCGTGAGTTGGATCGTACGATCGTATGACCTACGATCCCACCTTATTCGTGCCGTCGTGCTAGCAGGATCATTTCCTGCTGGGATAGCTGACCCAAACATGCTGAATCGGTGGGATCTTCCGTGTCGGATGAGGCGGGCTAGGGGTTTCCCAAAAAAAAAATGCGGCCGTCTAATTGTGTAAAAATCGTAAAAAAAACTCACCTGCCTTGAAATCCCTGCATAGTCGCTCCGAAAGATCCAGTAGCTGGTGCCTATGCTGAGGGACGAACAACGATTGCCTGTTGAAGTAAGAAGACGACGTTGCAGAAGGGTGGGACTAGGAAGAATATGACCTCTCTTTTGATTATGGGCCCAGGCGCGAGATTAATACCGGCTGAGGACTAGAATACATATTTACATATTTATTATATATATTATTTATTATGTATATTTATTATACGATATTTATTAATAATATATAGATACATAATATATATATATATATATATATATATATATATTATGTATCTATGCGCACGCGTGTCTACATATATTTTGAGGATAAAGGAGTAAATCATATATTAAAAGATCGAAGATCGGGTAAAACAAGATAAGACAGACAACTATGGAACAAATCCAACCAGACATGTGGGTCATTCAAGAGGTCTTGATTAGCTAAATGATGAGCCTTCATATTACCATCCCTTTTGATAAAGGATGAGCAAGTCAAAAAATGGAGCTGAAGTGACTGGATTTTCGAGACCAAAAGGCCGAAAGGCTGGAGGCTAGCCTCCAGAGTGGAGATAGCATGAATGATAGTGAGACAGTCTGATTCGAAAGTGATGAACTCACACCCTTGCTCCAAAGCAAATTCTATGACTAGAACAATTGTTTGAGCTTCTGTGATTGCGGGTGAGAGCAATGAAAAGAAAGAAGAATGAAAAGCTACAACGATCAGCCCATGAGAGTCCCGAGCGATGGCGTCGAAACCTATGATACCTTTGTTCGAAGGTGATGCGTCGACATTAATTTCCAATAGAGCCTTCCAAAATTTCAATATAAATATTCAATATTTCTCTATATTTATCCGTGAAAATCTACACTCAAATTTTAGTTTCCAAAAGACTTCAACAATTTCCATTTAAATTTTCAATGAAAATTTAGAGTGAAAATTATCAATTATCGGTGTAAGTTTATACTCAAAATTTATTTTACAATGAAAACTTTCATAATTCCAATGATAATTTCCAATGAAATTTTACAGTGAAAAATTTAAGTTATTAATTGAGATTTATAATCAAAATTCAATATAAGCGCGCACACACACACATGTATGTATTAATACAAGTATATACATGCATGCATGCATAAATTTATATTAATATAAGTACATACATATATACATACAAAAATTTTGACTACAAATTTTATACATATATAAGTGAATACATATATACATACATACATTTTAATATAAGTATATACATATATACATACAAAAATTCAGACTACAAACTCTATAGGGAAATTTCCAGTGAAAATATTCACTTTAAATTTCCAAAAGATATTTAAACATCGAATTTCTAGTATAAATTTTCACTTAAAAATTCAATGCAAAGATATTAATACATGAATATAAAATGTAAATTTTCACCATAAAATTGCATTGAAATTTTGAACTATAAACTTTTAATGTAAATTTATAATTAAATCCATAATGAAAATTCCCACTTAATATTTATTATAATTGTACTGAAAATTTATTTACCAAAATTCTAAAATAAATTCATTTTTAAATTTTCAATGTAAATATATTAACACACAAACAATGTCATTTTGAACTGAAAAATTCATAAGGAAATTGCAGTGAAAATTTCCTCTAAAAATTTCCATTGAAAATTTCCACTGTAATTAACCACTGAAAATTTCCAATGCAATTTTTCTTTGGAAATTTTCAATTTGAATTTCCACTTAAAATTATGATGCAAGTATGTTAATACAAAAAAAATGTAAATTTTCACTAGAATTTTGCTTTAAAAATATGCATTGGAAACTAAAAAATGGATACCTGAATTTAATGAATATAAAAATTATTATAAAAATGAAAGGAATGCTCAACATCTATATATTTAAATATCAAAATTTAAAAACTATATTTTTTGACTATGACAGTTTCACAAAAAATAGATATTTACCTAATTAATTAGGAGAGTAGTGGATTGTTTTCTCATATCTCTTCTACATGATCATTTTATATTGCATGGACTATGTTTACATCACAGTAATTGTTATCCTTTGGTAATAATGTAATAGATGAATAAATCTCACATAAATCTTCAACATCATCAATATTTTCATCATCCAAATGGATTTTTTTCTCTTCCAAAACAACAGAACAATGATCATTCGATGGGTCCACAACATAAAATATTCATTTTGAAAGAATTTCCATGAAAAATGATTCCTCTTTGTAACTAAATATTTTCAAAACAACAAGTGTAAATCCATACTCATCATGTTTCACACCACTGTTGTTGTCAACCCAGTTACACTTAAACAATAGTACTCAAAATTTAGTATGAGCAGTCTCTCATATATCATTAATAACTCCAAAATATATTGTTGATGTAGAATTTGGGTTTTTATCTTTTTCACTCAAAAAATGTAGTGTTTTAGCGATGACCATTACTCCATTATTTTGAACGATACTCTTGTCATCCTGGTTTTTTGTGTGAAATGTGTAACCATTAATATCAAATCTAGACCATGTGATCACATTAACACTTAATCCCTCTGCTAATAATTTTAATTTTTATAATGTGGATAAACGAGTTTTGATTTTCTCCTTAAACCATGAAACAAATGTATTTTTATGTTCATTCATTAATTTTTTTTCATTTACTTCCAGATATCGTACATTCAATCCAGCAATATGTGATGATATATATGGTTGAACCACATCTATGTTGTTCAAAATGTATAAATGTGCATGCATCACTTTGTCATGTGGAATTAACTTTATCTTTAAGCTATGAATCCATTTTCTTCACTATAAACTATTAAATGTTGAGATATAGGGAGACCAACATGCTCCACTTCATACAAATAATAAACACAGAACTCAATCACCTCTTCTGATATATATTTTTGAACAAAAAAGGTATCTCGGTTGGAATGTCCCCAAGGCCTTCATTTTTTATTATTTTTGATAATCCACCTTTCAAGGGATGAGGTGAAACCCTTACAAGGCCTGAAGGCTCAGAGACAATTACATGACCCATAAGTCTTAGAGGGAATCACCCAGAGGTATCTGGTCAATGTATATAATTAAGATATCCCTTCAAAATTTTATATATCTTTCAAAAGGATACATCCAAGGTAAATAAATAGGCACATATATTCTTATCTCTCACGCCAAATGTATCACCAGATGAACCATTATATCAAAAAATTATGGTGGAAAATACATTTCAAGTTGAAAAAGTATGAGGAAAGCTTCATTCTCCAACACATATAACAAATTTGGATCTATGGATTTTGTGCAAATAGAATTAAAAAAGCAACATAGCTTGATGATAGGCTTTTATAAAGGTATCGGTAATATGTTATGCAATGTAGTCGGAAGCTATTGTTGCATCAATACATGACAGTCATGAGATTTCACACCTATTAACTTTAAATCCTTCAATGACACCAAATTTTTCAAATTTAAATAAAACCCGCTAGGTACTTTAATACCATGTAGACATTGACAAAAAAAATTCTCTTCTCACTCTTGTTTAATGTGTGACGAGGCAGAGGTGAATATGTTCAGTTTCTTTTCATAGTGGGAGCTAACTCCAAATGTATTCTCAAGGATATTAAGTCCAGTCTTACATGCAATTCATCTTTTGTCTTTCCTTTTATGTCTAACAAACTTTCATCCAAACTGTCATATATGTTTTTCTCAACATGCATAACACCAATGTTACGTTTTACCTCCAAAAATTTCTAATAAGGTAACTCGAATAAAATGAACTATTTCGTTCATGTATCTATTTGATGAAAAAAACTTATTTTCTTTCCAAATGTGACATCAATGTTTTTCACCTTATCGTAATATTCTTCAGTTGACAATGGTTGTGGGGAAAATTGTACTCTTGTAAACCATTAAATGCATTTTTTTAATCTTCGATGAGGATTATCCATTCGCAAAAATCATCGATGTCTCATGTACACCGTCTTTCTTTCATTCTACAATTGATTGTATGAAGTTACCTCTTCTCAAATTGGACAAGTTTTATGTCTCTTAATAGTGTATCCAAATAAGTTTTAATATGTAATAAAGTCATTTATAGTGAACATTATCATAGGACGTAAAAGAAAATACACTTTCTTGTATACATAAAATATCGTATATCTTCTCTCCCATATAAATTTCAAATCATCAATCAATAGTGATATATAAACATGAATATTATTTCAATGCTATATTGATCCATAAATCATCAAGCTCGTTATAATATATTTTCTCTTCACACATATATGTGAGGATAAGTTGAAACAAGAAACATAACAGGGCACGAACTATATTGGCTACGGAGGCTTTGATATGAATTTATTTCATCTATGCACGACCCCATTATGGGATTTCTAACTTCATTTCCATAATCAGAAAATTTGTGATCAAATATATTCTATTGTGGTGAATCGGCAGGGTGACGTAGGTTTCCATTAGATATGTGCTCATTTTTATAACATCTTAGCCTCTTTAAATTATTTGAATTTGAAAATAGACGCTTCAAACAAGAAATTATTTGAAGATATCATATTGCTTTAATGAGAGGATTGGTGCCTCTTCTTAAGAATGAATCGTACTTGGATTTCTTATCCATTTTATATCGTGATGTCCAACATTTAAGACATTTTGAGAAAGCATGTATTTTCTTATACCCCAATCTAGTTGAACATTTTTTTGTAGCATAATTAGAATATGGAATCCCAATATCTTCTGGAAGCAACTCTTTCAAAAGTTCAAGTAATTCAGTAAAAAAATTATCACTCTAATCATTTCTTGTTTTCAAGTTAACCAATCTAAGTACTAATGATAACATTGTAAACTTAGTCAAACCTGGAAATAATAATTTCTCATCATCTTCATACAATCGTTCAATACTCTGTTTTTTCAATGGGTTCAATGCCTACATCGTGAATTAATTATCCAAGATGATCATATGTCCCATGCTAGACATCTTCATCAACAATAAATGTTGACTTTGTTATTTCACCATGCTAGATCCAACGTGTGTAATTATGATTAAAATCATAACAAATCAGATGACCTTTGATTTATCTATAGCCTAATTTTCTCATATTCAAACACTTCACGCATGGACAAAAAATAGTATCCTTACTTTCAAGATTTTGTTTAAAAAATTCTAAAAAAATCGTCAACCTCTTTCTCATATTCATAACTAGTTCGTGCGTTTCCCATATCTCTGATGTAAAAACTACTTTTTCGACTAAGTTCTTCTCAAGCTTTGATAAATGAACTTCATAAGGGATGTTTCCACTGGTAGAGGCCATGTTTTATCCCTTATGTACCAACTAGATCTCATCATTTCCCTTGATATACATTAATTCTAACAATAATTTTATAACGACTGCATTAGCAATAGTAAAAATGTTCAGCAGTCTTAATGATAACGGTCATAATTCTCAACGGTCATGTAATGACTATATTTACTTCCTAAAAATTCATTCAAAGCAATTAACTAAATAATACTTCTCATTTTTAGTTCTTTCAATATATCGAATTCATGGCTTGTATTCTTTTATTTTGTTTTTGTTATAGTTGTGATGTTCATTGGAGAATATGAGTCATGAGACATCTAAATTGTACTTTAATTATTTATTTTTATCTATTATCCATTATTAGTTATAGAAATCTTAATAAATTTTTACTGATGATTTGTAATGCATTACTTTGTAATAAAATATGTTCAATCTTTACTAATTTTTCCAGGTATTACATTTACTCATGTGTTATAAGTCATGAATAAATATGAAAGAAATCGAGGAGCATCTTCGAGTACTATTTGATGGGTATGTGTGTACGTGCTGGACTACCCAAGCCATGACTGAAACACCCTCATCACAATGCTCTATATCTTTTACTTCTTTTACACGATGAGGTGCTAGCATGTTGTGGAGGATAAAAAGTTCCACTTGAATATCGAATAATTCAGATTCAACACATGGATACCTCCAGAGATAAAATTCCTTTGACTGCCACTATGTTGATCATCAATATCATTCTAAGATGTTCAAAGATGATGCAAAGTCAAGTTTTGGAGTAAGGTACGTACATTACATCTTTCTTCATTTCCAGTTACCATGATTTCATTCATGCTAGATCTTGGTTTGGGTTTCTATTGCTTTTGGTGTAGCCAATTTCCCCAAAAATCTAGGAGGAAACACCATTGCATGTCCACCATCCATCTCACAAACATGTGAAATAACACTTGTAATCATCTTTGCATGCTTTTTAAACTAATCGAATTTTAGTAAAGAGGTTTTCATTTGTATCCATATGAAAATAAACATTAATAATTGATGTTATGATAACATATCTCATCCATTTCATTAAATTAGTTAATCTATAGCATGAAAACAATATCACACACTAGGGAGGGGAGGGGAGAAACTGTATGAATTATACAACTGGTAACAAAATCTAACAAGACAGATACATAGTTCATGGTTTTAGTCACCACCGACCTAACTTTTCCATGAATCCTCCACCAACAACTCATCCACTCCCCATTCCTCATAACTGAAAACACACCACACAAACACCCCCCTTGTAATTGAACTCCATACAGAAACAATCTAAAACAAACCCACCTTCCATCTGGCAGATACCGATGAATCCTGAACGGTATCTTCTTCTGCCGCAGTTCCTTCATTGCAATCTAAAACAAACACTTACCTATATGCATGTCACATAATAACACAATCAACCCATGAAAACAGTAAAAGTTCATAAGTGGGAATGAAAATCAATGAAATGTGCAAAAAAGGAGTGGGTAATGACATGAACAAAAAAAATTAAATTTTACAGCAAAAATTACAACTATGGTAAAAATATCATACAAGAGCCTAAATTCTAAAACATGAAGGTAATTATGAGACAATCATAAAAAGAAGTTATGGTAATAGTAATAAACCCCATGTTTGCATCGTATTCATCATCTGCCATTGCTGAAGAATGACAAGGTTTCCTTTCAACACCCAGTTGACTGTGAGGAATATGATGTCGGTTGATTCAAATGGAAAGCTACAGTGGGTTCTGCTGGAATGGACACTATTAAAATCCCACTGTAACAGAGGCCTAAACACATGAAACTAACCAATCAATTTTCCTACCATATCCTACTGCATAATTTATATCAATTGCATACCGTTTTTAAGATAATAAAAATCATAAGTAGACATATAAATCCATTAAAAGGCAGTTTAATGGATATTCATAGGATTCATGTAACAACAATATGATTAAATCATGAGATAGTGAATAATTCATGCATTTTAGATAATCGAACACCCAAAAAACAAAAGTTATCAAACCTTTTACTATATTGATACCAACCAGCATAAAAAGTTCATATCATTCATGAATTTCTACATTAAACGTCACACAAAACAACAATCCAATTTATATAGGGATTTAGTGAAACTTTTCCAGGATTTATCACGACACGAGTGAATCAAATTCAGACTCCAGGTACTAAACGAAATAATTTGGATCCCTGGATTAAAATCAAATAGACTAGGAAAAATAGTTAACACAAAAATCAAATTAATACAGATAAATTATATAGAAAAAAATATCATATAGAAAACCATAAATAGATGAACTATGCGATAAGTAAAAAAAATGGGGGGAGGTATGCAAAAAGTTGTTATGCCAACAAAAAGATCCACAAACCTAACTACGCCCAACAATTCAATTTAGAAAAAGAAAAACATGAACAAAATATAGATAAACTGCAGCAACTGTTGCCAAACTCATGAGTTGGATCATACGATCGTATGACCTATGATCCCACCTTATTCGTGCCGTCATGCTAGCAGGATCGTTTCTTGCTGGGATAGCTGACCCGGACGTGCTGAATCAGTGGGATCTTCCATGTTGGACGAGGTGGGCTAGGGGTTTCCCAAAAAAAGAACGCGACCGTCTAATTGTGTAAAAATTGGAAAAAACACTCACCTACCTTGAAATCCCTACAGAGTAGCACCTAATGATCCAGTAGCTGATGCCTCTACTGAGGGAAGAACAATGATTGCCAGTTGAAGTAAGAAGACGACGTTGCAGAGGGGAGTGACTGGGAAGAATACGACCTCTCTTCTGATTATGCGCCCAGGTGCGGGATTAATATCGACTGAGGACTAGAATACATATTTACATATTTATTATATATATTATTTATTATGTATATTTATTAATAATATACAAATACATAATATATATATATATATATATATATTATGTATCTATGCATGCGTGTGTCTAAATATATTTTGAGGATAAATAAGTAAATCATATATTAAAAGATCAAAGGTCGGGTAAAAAAAGAGAAGACAAACAACTATGGAACAAATCCAACCAGACATGTGGGTCATTCAAGAGGCCTCGAGTAGCTAAATGATGAGCCATCATATTACCATTCATTTTTATAAAGGATGATAAAGTAAAAAAATAGAGCTGAAGTGACTGGATTTTCGAGACCAAAAGGCCGAAAGGCTAGAGGCTAGCCTCCAGAGTGGAGATAACATGGATGATAGTGAGACAGTCTGATTCCAAAGTGATGAACTCACACCCTTGCTCCAAAGAGAATTCTATGGCTAGAACAATTGTTTGTGCTTCTACTACTGTGGGTGAGAGAGACACAAATAAAGAATAATGAAAAGCTACAACAATCAGCCCATGAGAGTCCCAAGTGATGGCGTCGAAACCCGTGATACCTTTGTCTGAAGGTGATGCGTCGACATTAATTTCCAATAGAGCCTTCCAAAATTTCAATATAAATATTCAATATTTCTTTATATTTATCCGTGAAAATTCACATTCAAATTTTAGTTTCTAAAAGACTTCAACAATTTCCATTTAAATTTTCAATGAAAATTTATAGTGAAAATTCTCAATTATTAGTGTAAGTTTATACTCAAAATTTATTTTATAATGAAAACTTTCATAATTCCAATGATAATTTCCAATGAAATTTTACAGGGAAAAATTTAAGTTATTAATTGAGATTTATAATCAAAATTCAATATAAGCACACACACACACACATGTATGTATTAATACAAGTATATACATGCATGCATGCATAAATTTATATTAATATAAGTACATACATATATACATACAAAAATTTAGACTAAAATTTTTATAAATATATAAGTACATACATACATACATACATACATTTTAATATAAGTATATACATATATACATACAAAAATTTAAACTATAAACTCTATAGGGAAATTTCCAGTGAAAATATTCACTTTAAATTTCCAAAAGAGATTTAAACATCGAATTTCTGGTATAAATTTTCAAATAAAAATTCAATGAAAATATATTAATACATAAATATAAAATGTAAATTTTCACCGTAAAATTGCATTGAAATTTTGAACTATAAACTTTTAATGTAAATTTCTAATTAAATTCATAATGTAAATTCCCACTTAATATTTATTATATTTGTACTGAAAATTTGATTACCAAAATTGTAAAATAAATTCATTTTTAAATTTTCAATGTAAATATATGAACACATAAACAATTTTATTTTGAACTTAAATTTTGAACTGAAAAATTCATAAGGAAATTGCAGTGAAAATTTCCTCTGAAAAATTCCATTGAAAATTTCCAGTGTAATTAACCACTGAAAATTTCCACTACAAATTTTCTTTGGAAAATTTCAATTTGAATTTCCACTTAAAATTACGATGAAAGTATGTTAATAAAAACAAAAAATGTAAATTTTCACTAGAATTTTTCTTTGAAAATTTGCGTTGGAAACTTTCAGTCCAAATTTCAATAGATAAATTATAGTTAAAATTTTCACTTTAATTTCCAATTAAAATTTTCACTTAATTTGTGTTATAATTTTAGTATAAATTTGATAAAAAAATTATAAAATAAATACATGTTTAAATTTTCAAGAAAAATATATTAATATGTAAATAAACAAAGTAATTTTGCACTAAAAATTTGCAATGTAGATTTTCAATATAAATTTTAAATGCAAATTTATACACAAAATTCACTAACTCTCTTCCCATATTTTGATGGACGTCTTTTATGAGCATGAAAAACCACACACAAAAAACCACACACACACACACAAACATATACAATGCATTTATTTATATATGTATATATTTATCTACATGTATTTATATTTTTATATGTTCACATATGAATATATAGAGACACGCACACATTTAATTGAACTTTTTGATGAAAATTTATGGTGAGGATTTTTAATTATCAGTGGATATTTCAATAATAAATTCAATTTTTAATCATAACTTCTATAATTCCAATAGATATCTATAATAAAAACTCACACTAAAATTTTCCATTTATTAACATGAAATTTAATTTCCAATGAAAACATCCATAACACAAATCAAAATCTCCAACAAAAAATCCCACTAAAATCTTTAATTTACCAGCGGAAATACATACATACACCCATAAATATTGTATAAAATTATATAAATGGTTTATATTGGAAATTTACAATGAGAACTGACACTAATATATACTAGTACCCAACTTATGCATTTGTACGACATAATCATTTAATTAAAAATTCACACACACACACAGTCATGATTTTGAGTTGTTAAAAACTTTAAACATATGAAATATAGGGAGAGGAAGAAATGTAATAGTAACTGATAATTGATACATAAAACAAAATTCAATCACAAATAAATATTTGAACATATTAATTGACTTTTGGTTGATCTGAAATATAGGAATAGGAAGAAATGTAATAGTAAATGATAATTGATACATAAAACAAAACTCAATCACAAATAAATATTTGAACATATTAATTGACTTTTGATGGATCTATTCAATTTATCTTGATCTTCTGAAGTTGAACTGTTTCTAATGAATTTAGTATTGACTTCCTCACCTGTATCAAATATTTTATAATTTCTTCTTTGAGTTTTAGGGATAGTGTTGAAATAACCACAGGGAAGAGACCCTGGAACAAAAGAGAAAATTCCTTTAAAGATTACATATTTTCACAATATCACATTTAGTATAAACAATGGTTATGAAGAAAACTGAAGAGTTAGAGGAAAACTTAAGTGTCACCTATTGAGAGGTAGAGTTGATCAATTCAATATGATGATTAGCCCTTAAGAAAACCCATATATGGGTGTTTCATAGTGCTACATGTATAAACTATTTCACTTGGCTTTTACTTGAAAACCCAATGATGTCAACTGCTTGGTGTTTGGGTTCAAGAACCACCAAGATTGAAACCATTGAATTTTTTATTTCTTTGAATATGAAAACACATTTTGCAGGAGTTCTTACTCCCCTTGTATTAACAATCTTAATGGATGTAATGAAGAAGAGTTCTTTTTATCCATTATGGTTGTCTTGTTACTACCTTTAGAGGAGGTGTTAATGCAAGAAGTACCGATTGGTGGATCTAGTAGACATCTCTTTTGATACATACTATGGTGATCCTCCCATAAATTTATTTTTCTTGTATTGACGCTTCAATGATGAAATATTCAACATGCCATCAACCATAATACTTAATGGCGATAAAGAATTTGTTTGGGGTGATCTAGAAAAAGGAGTTTCCCTCTATTTTTTAGGAAGTTCCTTCAAAATTTGATTCAAGAGGGAGGGATAGATGTACCTTAGTTGGGGATTTGATTACTTCAAGAGATACCAGGTCATCCAAAAAACAACATAGGATCCGAGTCTTTTGTATTATCATATAATTCAAGTCATAGGTGAATGAAATCAGCAATAACTAAAAGGAATAATGGCAGAGTTGATACCTAAAAGTTGAGCAGATTTTGTGCCTGTGTCTCCTGTGAAGACCTTTATCAAAGATAGGTATACAATATCCATGTTGGGGTTCTACTTTTGGGAACATGGTAGATGAGAGGTTTTGTAATTTTAAAATATTCATGAAATTATTAATTCAATTGTAATCTCTTGAGATATAGTCATAAAGCCCCAATTGAAACCGATTCAAGATAGGAACCCCGAATCAAAAAGTATTTTGAAATATGAATGTAGAAAATTTTTATGGATTTATAAATTGAAAGAACATTAAATAAGATTTCTAGTATAAAATATTATAAGATCCATACCCATTTGTACTTATGTTGTTTCTCAGGGGGTAAGAATAGGGGAAGGGGAAATGAGTGAGAATGAAAGAGACATGATAATACCCATGTACCAAATACGTCTTTGATACCAATGTTAACAACACCCAAAAAGCATAAAATCAGTATATGAAACATTTCGTAAGAAAATCAAATGATTTGGAGTTCATTGTTTCTTTGAGTGAGGGAACATCGCCATGTCTTGTTCAAGCAATTAAACCTAGTGCAAAAAAATTGATAATGAAGCCAACCAAAATTAGATGATCTCAAACCCAAAAAAAAAGATTGTGCAGGATGGGGAGTTTAATAGAAATCTATGAATAAAACAATATAATAAAATCAACACAACATATAAAAATAGATTTTTTCAATGAATAAGGGGGACCAAAACCCAATAACGTCATATTGAAAAAATAGAGAAAACTGATGGAGAATTACTCAACATACAACCACTTGACATTAAAAAAAATTAGACTCAATCTTTAACCCAAAATAAAAAATAAATAAAAAAAGAAAAGGAAATTATTGGTCAAATATATCTCTTGATAAAATATAGGTGAGTTTCACACCATACCATTTCTTCCTAAAGTCATCATCTTTTCAACATCATAAAAATTACTACTCGTTAAGAGATGCCAAAAAATTAGTTCCATGACATGAAATCCCTCTTCTTTGTGAACATTGATGGGAACTGAGTGCTATTTCTATAGATGTAGTTAGTAAAACCATTAGACAGATATAATATAGGAATATAATGAAATGTAAAAGTGAATAATAGTTGATACATAAAACAAAACTAAATAAAAAATAAACAGTTGAACATAGTAATTGACTTATGGTCGGTCTATTCAATTTTTATCTTCATATTGCATTGAGTGATTATTGGAGCTTCCATATTCATTATTAAAATCCTTCCATTTAGATAATGTTAAGAATACATGGCATTCTCAAAAAAAACTTAAAAAGAACATATCAATTTTCAAATGAATAGGCATATGGATAACTCAAATGGTCTTTATTTTTCTAGAACATCAAAATCTCAATACAAACTTAGTGTCACGTACAATAACATTTTTTGCAAGAAAATATCCTCATTATGTTATATACAAACAAATTAGCATCATAAGAAATAGTTTCCCTATCATTCAAGGAAATTAAGCAAGGGAAAATAGATGAGTAAAATTTCCATTTCTAATAAGATCGCTTATTTTCTTATGATCAGTGAAACTTTAATGTGGTAATTTTTCATGAAATTGATAATTAGATAAACATGCAGCTACTAAATACAACATAGAAAGAAGAAAAGGAATATGAAGATATAAAATGGAGGTGATTATGGTAACATACACTTACCTAGAGCCTAAGGGTATTTATAGATTCTAAAGCAAGGAGAACGGAGAATGAAAATTACATTCCTTGGATCTTAGGAAAAGTGCACAGTCAGATGATATGGGGATTGCACACATGGGGGGGAGGGTGGATGGGGATCACCGACATTTTGTTTTTTGTTTTTTTATTCCCAAATAACATAACAATAAGTATAGAGAAATACCATTTTATTCCTATGATTTTTTTTCAACCATTGTTAGTTTTCATATATGAATATCAAAATTTCAATGAAAATATCTATAATAACATTTAGTTTAACAAATTAAAAAGAACTTAAGGGGGGGGGGTGAAATGACAAAATAATATGAGGTATTTAGATATTCCAAAGTAATAATCCATAGTGAAGACAAAAGTAATTTTGATAGTTTGAATTCCCAGTAAAATAGTGAATTAAATGAATTAAAAAATTTCCTTTTGAAATGAGATAGGGGTATCAAACCAAGGTTCTTGACATACATTACAACAAACTTCTCAACTTAATTGAAATGTAAAGGATATAAAAGTCTAGTTAGAAACCTTATACACATTTATTTGAAGCAGAGCGGGATGTGGGGAGAGCCAAATGTGAGTAATTCAAAGGTGGTGAATTCTATAATAGGGATTCTCTTGAAATTGTATGTTTCCAATCCTTTGGAGTTATAAGAAATCATAATCATTGGTATGTTCAAACCATTCATGTTATTGGAAATTATAGTTTTTTGGCATTCCATTATATATGTTCTTCAAAATTATGGAAGCAGACACTATCCAATAAGAGAACATGTATGTGTAAATCACCCAAGCTATAGGAAATTATAACCAAACTAAAAGTATTTACAGATATTTTTACATTAATACCATTATAAAAGCTCACCGAATAGAGTTACAAGCACCATCTTGGCCTCAAACTTTATCGTTACATCCAATGAATCCATTGTTGATTAAATTTAGTTGTGAATGTCACGAACCAACCCGGGTCGACCCTGAACCGGTCACCCGAGCCGGTCCGCGACATGGCCCGAGAGGCGTTCCCGATCCTCCCGGGCTGGCGACAAGCGCCAGGGCATCATTAGAGACTGTGGGAACGATTTCGCCCAATATAAATAAATAAGACAGCGAAAATAATACAGAGCAGCGCAGAAAAGATAAACCAGATAAAGTGACTAAACAGGAACAAACAAGAAACAAACTAACCAAACACGACGTGCGAACAAACTCCGTGCGACCTCGCGGGTCGCTCTCCGACTCAACGATCAAGCGTCGCCCTAGGCGAGCGCACTCAAGCTATAGCCTGCACAAACACTAAAAACAGAAAAGAACTATAGGCGTGAGTATTAAAACTCAGTAGGCTAGCCCGATATCTATTCCCAATGCACTACCTTTAAAATAAAAGAAACATCATTTCAAGTTTGAACTACAATTTATAAAAGTATGATTTTCTGAGCATTTTACTTAAAAACAAAGTACGAACCATTGCCCTTAGCCATTTCAAAATTCGGGTTCATTTCATTAGTGCCAATGACATTTCAGAAAAAGGGAAAGTGATGTTTAAGTTTTCAAATTTGTACAAAGGGGGTTAAATACTTTTATTTGAAAACAATTTTTAGAAACCGAATCAAGAGCAATTAACCATTTTCCAAAGAAAACAACACACCAGAATGCACAAAGTAAAACACACAGTAAGGGCAATGTAGGTATACACGTGAGCATCATAATCATTACTGCAAGCTACAAAAGCTGAATAGACATGGGTGAACCTAGGAGATCGAGAATAAACCAGAAGACACCAATACATGAGAAATCATCCTTATCGACATGTCACGATGAAATCAAAACGCACAAAACGCTCGACCATCCACTCACAGGCAGGTCGAGGGCAAATCCCATAGTAATAAACCCAATATATCCACCTACTATGGGCCACTGGTCAGTACCATAACCTAACAGTGCAGCAATCGTTCTTAGAATATTCTCTCAATATGCCAGATTCCCATGTCTCAAGTGTTTAAGAAAAAGGGGTGAGCCAACCGATGCCAACCGAGCATCCAATCAGATATATCTATATATAAAGAACAACAGGCATTCCCCGAGCCACTCCATGGGACAACCTCTTGCCTTTAACTACTCAAGTACCCGGGAGCCTCTAAGCGCGGCCTCCCAAACAATCCATTTCAACCAAGGCATGAGAGTCGCCCTAAGAGGGTTTTTATCAAAACATTTTTATCGCTTTCCATAAAGTGCCAAACGGGCATTTAATACATTTCACAAACACTACTCAAAGACAGGTACAACTTCTTTATGAGACAAAATCCAGTTTAAAACCGTTTAAAGAACCCCAAAACACTACTTCACAGGTTGCCAGTATTTTTATAAACCAAACCAAACCATTTTCTTTTCCAAATAAACTTTAAGAGCCAACCGGGCAATTTCTCAAACGAACCAAAGTATTTGTTCACGCATCAAAAGAAATCATTTCTCATTAAACCAGAACTCTATTTTATATTTCGTGAATTATGTTTAAAAGCCAAACAGGCATTCTTTCATTATTGGGTGTCCGCTCGTCAAAAGGATGTTTCATGTGTCGTGTATAAAATAAACGGCTCCTTTTGACATTAAATAACCATTTAAAAATTAGCCATCTTATATTAAAAATTAATTATCGTATATTATCTCATATTTATTACAACTAATAAAATGTTGATTTTGAACAATTAGGGTGCGCAAACAGCATGAAATAATATAACTTAAATTTTAAAAGCAGTGCAAAGGGGACCTACCTCAAAATCAAAGCGCGACGACAAAACAACTTTGGAACTGAGGCGCGATGACACAACGCGTGTCCGAAGCCACGTGACAAAGTCCGACACTCTGCATAGTCAGTACCAAGGACTCAGACACATACGCAAACTCACTAGAGCATTCGAAACCAAGCGGCGGGAATAAACGCTCACCTTGAAACTAAAGCGCGGCGACGACGGAACCTCATAAACAAGGCGCGGCGGTGGCGCACACTTGGAAACGCCCTGCGCGGGTCCTCAAACAATAATCCTACCAAAAGAAACATAAATTGATAACTCTCTACAGAGCAAAGGCCAAAGCAGGAATAATACTGATAATAATAATAATAATAATAATAATAATAATAATAATAATAATAATAATTATAATAATAATATCATTAATAATACTAATAATAATAATAATAACAATAATATGAATAACAAGATTAATAATAATAATAATAACAACAAAAATAATAATAATAATAATAATAATAATAAATTTAATAATAATATCAATAATAATAATAATATTAGTAATAATAAGAATAGTATGGATAATAGTAATAATAAAAATTAATAATAATAACATTAATAATAATAATAATAGCGGCAACAAAATAATAATAATAATTATAATAAGAATAAAAGTAATATTAATATTAACATTAATAATAATAATAATAATAATAATAATAATAATAATAATAATAATAGTAATAATAATATGAAAAACAATAATAATAATAACAAAATAATAATATGAGCATTGATAATAATAGTAATAAGATAAAACAAAATAAATCAAATGAAATAAAAAAAAGAAGGAAACCTGGCCGGGAGTGATGCACGCAGGACAGGGGCGCAGGGGTTTGTGTGGGGAAACCAAGAAGAGGAAGGGGGTGCGGGCAGGGCCGTGCACGCTGTGGCTTTGAAGCGAGGAGGGTAACAGGACCGGCTCGGGTGACCGGTTCAGGGTCGACCCGGGTTGGTTCGTGACAGTGAAACTGTAATTCCATAACAAATAATATCAGGGCAGTTATATGAAAAAAAACCATTATTGATTAAATTTAGTCATGAAACTATATCTATATAGAAAATAATATCAGGGTAGTTATAGGCTATTTAAATAAATAATGTTTTCAAAAAAATAATTACAATATAATAAAAAATAGATATTATTTATACAAAACGTACCAAAAATTATTTGAATATAATGATTCTATTAATATTCTAGGATATGAATTAGAAGCCTATATAATAAAAAATAGATATTATTTATAAGTAATGTACCAAAAATTATTTGAATATAATGATTCTATTTGTATTCCAGGATCTGAATTGGGATCCTTGTATGTTATGAGAGAGAGAATATTAGTGGTTAAATGGTAATCATTGTTTTGAAAATTCATTAAACCTAAAGGATAAAAAGTTAGAATTGGTTATGGAACTATGATTTCCAAATTTAATTAAAATTATAATCATTTAGTTTTGTACATATGGAAATCATATTTTCTATAATTACTGTCAATGATATTCATGACCATCCCTTAGTGACTGGTTTTAGAAAACACAAACATTAATTGTCTTTACTTGGGTTAGACTTGTGGTTATACAAAATAGTTAGTATTGGTCATTATACAAGCATATAATGGTTGCCAAAAATTGAACAATTATTGCTAGAAAAAAACTTAGAACAACACATGCATACTAAACTCTAGAGAAATAAACAATGGTAATAGAAAGTAGAAGATTTTATCACCCCTTTCTCACAAACTCCAAACTAATATGCACTATATAAGAGTCAAAGGTACCAAAATCCAAATTTTACAACTTCTAAAGTTCACTATTCTTTATGATCTAATATTAAAGAATACTTATTTAGTGAAGCAATCAAGATGTAAAAAAATACAATAACAAAACCAATAATCATACCTATAATCAACCAATATCATCTGAATCTAGAGATCCAATGTTTGATTTTCCAACCATTTTGTATTGATGTCCTAAAAACATGTAAAACTAGAAAGAATCATAGAATTTAAAAGGAAATAGAGTAAATCAAATCAAAATGTTAAAAAAATAAATAAAGATGTTCAATTTATGAATGTTGGTTCAAACTCTAGTCTTTAGTTTTAAATAAGTTTATTAAGCTTCCATATCACTACTGCATTTAGAAACTGCAGGTATGTTAGGGTGAGAAGATATAGACTGGAAAAAAATGATTGGAATAAACATAAATATATTTAATGAAAAAAGATTTTATTTGATGGGTTAAAGTAAATAATCATGTGTAGTTGTGTAGAAATCTAAATAAGAAATAGTTTTTCAAAAATTAATATAAATAAACACTTGGGGGGACATAACAACATTATGCATAATAATATATTTTTTAAAAAAAAATAAGAGGATAGACACATAAAGTAATGTTCATAAAAAAATACGTGGGATGCACGGTTAATCACATTTTAATAATAAGTATTTAAATTAATTTCATGCAGTAATGAATAAAACATATTTTATAAATAAAATTGTGTGAACGTACACATTTTCATAGGTAACATGGTTAAAAGTTGATGTGTAATAAAATCGTATTTTCATTTTAATTTGTAGTTCCAAAATAAAAATATTCAAAATCACATCTTTTAATTGAAAATAAGCTATAAAATAAGAGTGTTAAAATAAGTAAGGAAAATTTGTTCCTCTGGTATCCAAATAGAATTATTCTTTGATAGAGAAGAAGCAGGAAAATCCCTGCTTCTTCGACGACATACTAATTCCATCTAATTTCAAAATTCCATACAGTTGAAAATAATTCAAAATATTTTTCATTAATGCATTTCTAATTTGGGATGTTCAAGTGAAGAATGTATTTAACCATGAGTAATATAGATTGAATATATATAATATAAGACATTGAAATTCTTGAAGAGTATTGACATATGCTCTAAAAATGTATGTACATTGAACAAATTATTTGTAAAGAATGTCATACCCTATTATCCATCATTATTTATTTCATTTTATAGATTTTTTTAGAAATATGTTCGTACAAATATGCTATGTCATGTGACTATGTAGAAAATTTAGTTTGAAATAACAACATATTAATTTTTGGAAAGTAATGTTAATGTGGAAGAAACCAATAGGTGCCGAGGAAATGTTAACTTGGATTGAGGTTGATCATAATCCAACGACACACCTATAATTGAATATATAAAATCAATTTTTTTAGTGGTTCTAGGAAAACATTCAAAACTTAATGATAGATAAAGATAGAGAAGAACATCAATCTTACTATTTTATGTTAATTATATTGGTGGGAGTTGACTTGCAATCTATTTAATGTTAACATTGAAGGATGTAGGAGTTGTGACCTCAAATTTGGGTAACTGGTTATTAGAATATAATGAACTATAAATAGTGCATGAACCTAATATGGTTGTAAGACTTCATCGATATCTATTTATAACAAAATAATAAAGTATCAAATTGTATTATTGTAGATTTTATGGCATTAGAAATCAAATAACATGCTCGGAATAGTTTCTTTTTGTTTTCTTACATAACATCCAATGTAACCTTGCTTCCTTCGTGCATATAGTTTGTTTGGTAGTGAAATTAGATGGTGAATTAATATTTTCTTGCATGCTTCTAAAATGTTTCCCATATTCATTAGGTGAAGGATTAAAAAGTCTTGGTGCTCTTGAATTTATAGTGTTGTCTATCATAAGGAGAAAAACCTATTACTAATAATAGTTAATGATATAACTGAATCCATATAAATTACATGAAAAAAATTAAATGGTGAAAAAGATAATAGTATCATACCAATTAGTCCGACTTCTCATAATGGATAACATGATGTTTTCACCGTGTTATTGGAAACCCTAGTCATAGTAATGTTAGAACCTAAAATAAAAAAGAAATTACCATAGAAAATATAAAAATATGAAAATATTTTTATTGAATGTATAATCTCTGAATTTATCTAATGATGAAAGAAAGGAGTTAAGTAAAAACTTGAATTATTATTTTTATCTTTTCTCATCTTTGAAATCTATTACTACCTAGCTTCCTTGAAGCATGTTGTTTGGTTTAAAGACATTTGTGATAACTTTTTCATGGTATGGAATGAATAATTCACAAACATCTCAATCAATGATCTCAATGGAATATGTGGTTACCCAGGAAATGAATTCATAAGTGTGTAAATAAAAGAAGATGAAGGGAATAATCATACCTTATATGGTCATGAACAGATATTTTGAAAATATTATTAAAAGATACATTAGACCTCTTAGATAAGAATTATAAAATTGTAATAAAATTTATTTATTTATTTTTGATTCTGAAGAAATAATTAAAATACAGAAATCATACCTTCAATGGTAGTGAATATATAGTGTGGTGATAAGAATTAGCACATTGTAAGAAAATTTATTTATTATTTATTGGATTGTGAAGAAATAATTAAAATACATAAATCATACCTTCAATGGTTATAGGTATCCATCCTTATTACCTCAAAATGTTGAAAGTATGGAAACAAGAGTTATGATTTTGGGAGGAAAGGGTTGGATTTGGCATCCCTAGAAAGTTATATTTCTAATTATTCATACTATCTGCGAAAAGAGGGTAATTGATAAAAATACAGGACAAAAAAATCAATTAGAGTTTCACATGTATTATTAGAAGGAAAATATGTGGTTACCCAAGAAATGACTTCATATTCCTTTAAATAAAAGAATATTAAGTGAATAATCATACCTTATATGGTCATAAGGGGCTATTTTGAAATAGCCTTTATTTTGAAATGGCCTTTATTTGTAAAAAATACATCTCTAAGTGAATAATAATACTTATAATAGATCATAAAATAAAAATACATCGTTGAATGATCAGAGAACACAATATAAGAGGTATGATTACAGTTTAAGAATTATGCTTAGAGGTTACATTGAAAATCCGATTCTCTCTTGACGATGCGTTGGAATTTCAATAGTATTTCCATGATGACTTGGAGAATACCTTCGATAAACATATAAGACATAGTAAGAATTTGAATGAATCAGGTTATTAGGCATTGTTTGTCAAATAGAAGAAACCGATATTAAAAATAATTGTTTACCATACCTTGGAAATACAGTAGTCAGTCAATGATGATTTGGAGAAAAGCTTCATTGCGAAGTAAGGTCACATAACTGGAATTAGTATTAGAAAAATACCTTGGAAATCCATCATTAGGTGGACAATTCTTTGTAAAAAAAGTGGATTGTAGGATGCGTTCAATATTTATCTAGAACTGGTATGATAATGATGAGGTCGGGTTCCGAATGAAAGGAGATATATAGTTGAGTAGGGATATGAGATTACAGGGTGAGAGAGACGAGATTTCATGAAATCATTTTTGCAGAGCCCTAACATAATTGACGAGGGAGAGAAAATTTCGGGAGGGGGAGTGTGAGAATAGAGGAATGGGTTTTCATGGATATGGGAGGGGTGGAGGCTAAATTTTCAGAGTCAAATAGTTTGGGAAAGGGGAAATATTGGCCATGTTTAATGTGGGTATCGATATTGCTGAAGAGTTGGATATGGATACAGAATGGTTTGAGAGTGAAGGAGGTGGAGACACATGGAGGGGAAGGGGACATGATTTAGTATAGATAATGGATTATTACTTATAAACATGAATTACCGATTTATATTTAAAATTTATTTTGAAAATTTTCAGTGCATATATATATCAGAGATTTCCTGTGAAAATTTAAACTATAAATCTGATAAGTAAATTTCTAGTGAAAATTTATGCTGGATATTTTCTTTGAAAATTTCCACTAAATATTTATAGTGAAAATTTATAGGAAAAATTTCCACCATTGGTACAAATTTTCACCAAAAATTTGTTATTCAAATTTTTAGTTAAAATTACAATGCAAATATATTAATACATAAATAAAAAACTAAACAAACACGCACAAATTGTTTTGATGATATAGAAAAGTGATCCATAAGTCAATCCTGATGTGTATGAATTAACCACATGTAAATTTGACACACAATGTGCCTAATATAACTCAAAGTGATTGTTTTCAATTTAAAAGTGACATTTTAATTCAAAACGTCCACTACTCACTAAAAATTGAGTAAAAACACTCAAATTGTCTTGATAATTTAGGAAAAAGATTCATAAATCATTTGAATAAAAATGAATATTTTTATTTAAAATTGACATTTTAGTTCAAAACACACACTGCATATTCAAAACTGAGTAAATGTGCTCATATTGTCTTGATGTTTAAAGACAACGATCCATAAATTGTCTATGAGGTATAGAAATCAAGTAAATATAAATTTGGAAAATTTTAATCTAAGTTTCCACCTAAATTTGTAGTTCACATTTTCAATTAATTCTTATTATAATTGTATTGGAAATTTGATTATCAATATTCTAAAATATATTTATGTATAAATTTTTAGTGTAAATATATTATCACAAAAATAAACCATGTAACCTTTCACAAAAAATTTGAACTAAAAATTTCATAGGAAAAATTTTGATGTGAATTTTCACTTGAAATTTCTAGTGTAAAATTCCACTAAAAAATTCTAGTTTTACTTTTAACTTAAAATTACAATGTAAATATATCAATACATAAATATAAAATGTAATTTCTTAGTATAAATTTTCATTTAAAATTTACAGTGGGAACTTTTAGTGTAAATTTCTACCAGAAACATTTAATTAAAATTCCCACTTAAATTTTAAGAGAAAATTTTATACTTAATTTTATTATAATTGCACTAAAAATTCAAACTGTAAATTTCATAGGGGAATTTCCAGTGCAAATTTCTACTAAAAATTTTCTTTTCAAATTTCTAATGTATATTTTTTACACACTAAAAAAATATAATGTGTTTTTTAGTTGAAAATTGAAGTGAAAATTTTCATTATATATGTATATACATACTTGTATGTGTGTATATATCCACTAATTATATTGTATAAAATCTAACTAGAAATTAATATTTCAAATTTATATTAAAAATTCGTAATTCATATTGACCCCAAATATTTTTAAAATTTTAAGTCACCATTAGAAATTTCTAATTGGAATTTAATTTCATAAAAATATTTCCAAAAAAATTTCTAAACTTTTCGATGAAAATTCACAGTAATTTTTTTTAATTTTCACTGAAAATTTCGACAAGAAATTCAATTTTCAATGAAAACATATATAGTTTCGATATCATATTTTCAATGAAAATTCTCACTAAAAATTTTCATGCATCGGTAGAAATTTATAAATGAAATTTAATTTGTAATGAAAAATTGAAAACAACAATAAATTTTTTTAATGAAAATTAATGTAGAAAATTTATCGATGGAAATTTTTAAAAACATACATATGCTATATAAAGTTTCACCAATAAATTTATATTTGTAACTTGCATTGGAAATTTGATGTGAAAATTTACACTGGAAATTTCAAGTAAAAATTTCTATTGTATATTTGAATAAATATATACATATATACAATATGTATATATATTATAAAGTCACTATTATAAATTAAAATTTTAGTGTATATTTGAATAAATATATACCTACATATGATTTTCTAATGTATACTTGAAAATTTCTACTTGAAATTTATTTTTCAAGGGAAACTTTCAAAATCCCAAAAAAATTCACAATGAAAAATTAAACTGAAAATTTCTAATGCAAATTTTCAGTGTATACTTCATACATATGATATATAAATTTCAAGTCACCAGTGGAAATCTGTACTTGAAATTTAATTTCTAATATAGACTTTCAAAAACTCCAATATAAATTTTCAATGAAAATATATAGTGAAAATTTATAGTTATAAATATAAATTTTTACACTATAAAAATACTATGCATATTCATAATATAAATTTTGGATGAAAATTTATAATTAAAACCTCTTTTAAAACATTTCAAAAAAATCCAAACATAAATATATCACACCGTATTTATTATACATGTATATAAAAATACATGAAAATATAATTCTTTTAAAAAATGACATTATATAATTTTATTTTTTTTATTTTATATTCTTATTTATCTATGGTTTTAATGTTTTATAATAAAGTTTTTTATTAAACATTTTTTGGATAAAGCTGTTTTATAAGGTGGGTTGGGCTCATGTGGCAGTTTGTTGAAATTGGTGGAAGTATTACTAGCGTCAAGGGGGGAGGGATATTAGCAAATTCGTGTGGGCTTTGAGAGTAGCTTTGAGGAGAGGTGGCAACAGGATTTGGGTTATTATTGAAGCTATTTCATTCAAAGGATTGCGTGTGGATTTAGGGTTTTTATAGTTATTTAATTAAATTGGAAATTTAATTTATAGATTCCCAGGCGAGCATAGGTGTTCACAGGCGCAACCAAGCGTCCTTCCGAGGTGATCAATTCATAGAATTCTCAAGAATTCATAGATGAGAGATATTTCCTTAATGGAGCGAGCCTCCTCTGTTAGATTTTAAATATGCGTATTAATTTCTTAACAATTTTAAGTACTACAAAACAGGTATTTAACAACACCTACCTTTATCAGTGCTAACAAAAAGCACTGATAAAGAGTAATCTTTATTAGTGGTTTTCTTTAGCATTGATAAAAGGTACCCTTTATCAGCGTTTTATTTTTAGCACTGATAAAGGTCCTGAATAAACTGAAATAATTAAATAAATAAAAACTAAAAATGAGGAAATAAAAAAATATATTAAAATTTTATTAATTAAATAATTATTGATAAAAATGAATAAATTTAATATACATATACATATATTATAAATATTAATAAATAGTATATATTAAATATATAGATACGTAAAATGAATAAAATCAAATAATTAAACAAATAAAAATTAAAAATGAGTAAATTAAGAAAAATATTAAACATTTCATTAATTTAATAATTATTGATAAAAATGAATAAATTTAATATATATATATAGATTATAAATATTAATAAATAGTATATATTATAGATATATAAAATAAATAAATTGTAATAATAAAACAAAAAAAAAATAAAAACAAAAAAATAAAAAAATTAATAAAAAATTTATTAATGAAACAATTATTAATAAAAATGAATAAGTTTAATATATATATTAATTATAAATAGTAATAAATTATATATATTAAATATAAATACAGAAAATGAATAAAATATAATAATTAAAAACATATTAATGTCTTTTTCATTTTTAATGGTTTTTATACATAATTATTCATTAATACATTTAATATAGAAATATATTCATATATATATATATATATGAATTTATATAATATTAACTAAAATATGATTTATATAATATAAGATATTTATGCTTTACATTAAATAAGTTATATAATTAGTTGAAAAATGGTTTATAATTAAAAATTAATATTAATTAAAAATACTGACTAATTGCTTCGAGTAATGGACATAATTGAATGTTGTTTGATTTTTCAATTTAGCATATATCAAACGTGTGTCACATTGATTTCACATACATATAAATAATTAAAGCATTTTTATATACAACATGCACACATAAATATTTACATAATTAATAAAATCTTATATAGAAACACATACACCTAATATTTATGCAATTTATTCAAATTTTAGTATTCATTTTAGAATTTTATTATAACATGATACATTTAATATATTATGTTTTTAATCAGTAAATTTTATTTATTTATTTTTAATTTTATCGAGTTAGGTATTAATTCATATTTAATATATTTTTTAATTTTATTTTTTAGGAATTTAATCATTTTCCATTATTTATTTATATATATTTATTTACTATGTTTTTATATTTTCAATATGTATTCATCTTTATTTCAATATATATCCATATTTTTTAAAAAAAATTATATTTAATTAATAAAACTTATCCATTTTTTCAATATTTTTAATGTATACTCATTTTTAATTATTCAATTTCACTAATTTTTAACATGCATGCATTTAAGATTATATATTCATTAATAATGTTAAAAACATATTCGTAAATAAATATTTATAAATAAATATATTTATAAATTCATATTTACTATATTTATAAATTTATATATTTTTAATTATAAATAAATAAATATCATTTTTTGTCACGACCGATCCCCTGGGCCTGTGTCGTGACTACCCCAAGCCCGCCTTATACAGGCCAGGGGTTGGTGACTAGCAATGGAAAGACATATTCCTAAAATGGGAAGACATTACCTTTAAACCTGCAAACACACAGACTAGGTACACAACAAGAATAAACCACGTAGTATAACTGCTGAAAGTAAAAGTGCGAACTGAAGCAGAATAGGCCAAAATACAAACCCAACTAAAAGAAAATACAGAAAAAAGGGAAAATAGCTCCTAAGGTCATCTTCCAAGGATCCCACCTGAAGGTTAGGTACAACTCATCACTACAGCTCTCCACGTCAACCAGTTGCCTTCGTGCACCATCTGGTCGTGACTCCCTAACCTCGGTCAAAGTTGTCCATTGTATGCACAAGACACAACAAGGTGCGGGTGAATCCCGTGCAGGGGTGAGTATAAAAATACCCAGTAGGGATCCCGAGACCCCTGAAGGTCTCCTAGAATTTACAAAGTAAAAACCACAAAGCATGATCCCAATCACAAAGCACAAGTAAAGACTCAACTCAAACCAGATATACAATATAAAGAACATGAATAAAGATGATTAGTCATAAGGCTAGATCATCTTATTCTGTCGAGGGGATTTTTCTTCTAGACCGCACAAGGTCACCAGGTGCTGACCCATAGAGAATCGCTAGGTGCTAACCCATAGAGGATCTCTATGTACTGACCCACGGAGGATCACTAAGTGCTGACCCACGGAGGATCGCTAAGTACTGACCCACGTAGGGTCGCTAGGTACTGACCCATAGAGGATCACTAAGTGATAACCCATAGAGGATCGCTAACTGCTTACCCACAGAGGATCGTTAGGTGTTTCTTTACATCATAACTAGCCACTGGATTCCCACACAAAGCACACTTGATTTATGGAGGATCCACTCCAAAAGCCATTGGTATTACCTAAACTACCACTAAGTCCCAAAAAGAAGTAACTCGAAGAACTTCCATGTCATAAGGGTTCCAACACAACAGATGTCACGTCAATCGGACACCCAGTCTGTTAGTTATAATCATTTTAGTGCCGAGAGCCTATTGGAATCGAGTCCGATCCAACTCGGCCATCCTCCAAATTTCTCCAAAACCCAAGTGGAGTATCTCAAAAGTACTGACTCTTACTAAGGGTTCCAGTGCCGCAGACGGTTCGTCAAATGAACGTTTGGTTTAGAAGATATGACCCTTTAAGCGAAATTAGATTGAAATGGGTCCGGGTCAGGTTCGACCCAGCCGGACCGACCCGACCCAACCCGACCTGGGTTGACACGAGTCTGACCCGACCAGACCCGACCTGGGTCGACCCGGGTCGGACCTGACCCGACCCGATCTGGGTCGACCCGGGTCCGACCCGACCCTACCCGACCCGACCCGATCCGGGTCCGACCCGACCCGACCCGATCTGGGCCCACCCGGGTCCGACCCGACCTGACCCGATCTGGGTCGACCCGGGTCCAACCCGGCCTGAACTAAACCGGGTGGACCCGGTCCAGTCCGCCAGCTGGGCGTAGCCCGCCAGCTTGGCGCGAAACCATCTCCCCACTGAATAGACAAAGTATATTCGGTCTTCAACTGGCGATGCCAGGCTGGCACCGCCCCTTCAGCTGACTAGTCCCGTGGACCGGTCTAAGGCAGGACCCGCGGTACGGGTTTACCTCCGCCGCAGCCGGAGCCGCAACATCTTCTTTGCGGCACACCACGTACCTTCAACGCGACTGGCGTCAATCGACCGCCTCTGTTTTCCACGACGCCTACGGGCGCTGCCACCTCCTCACGACCGGTGAGAGCCGGCTACTATCGTCGGTCGCCGGCGCCACCGCACCGGTGGTACTGCATCAGCAGAACTTCCGAGGGCCACCATTAATGTTCTGGTGGTTCGATTTCATTCTCGTCTGCGCCTATGGGCCTCCCAGGACACCACTTACACTGCGTGGACCTCAGTTTAGCCTTGCTGCCTTGTTACTTGGTCTCCCATGAAGAACACAACCAAACCAAGAACGACAGAGGGTCCAGGCCTTGTTTGGTTCAGCCCGCACCCTCCGCGTTAGTGTTATAACAAGGGAAGAGTTCAAACATCATCAAGAGAAGATGAATTCATAAAAATCTTTGATCTAAATCAAGAAAAACCCCTACCTTGAACTTGTTGGAAGATGTTGAGGATAAGGAAGAAGGGTCCACGTTCTAAGATATTCATTGACGTTCATTCGTTCCTCGTTCTTCGTTGGAGTAGGTTTTCGCTGACGTTTCGTCAGAGCTTCCTCATGTCGACCCCCCAAACCCATGCCATAGGTTTGTTTAAAAATAAGAAAAGGAACCACCCACATTGCATTTTATTAATATGGTTCATTAATGAACCACAATTAATGTTCCATTGATTCAACGAATGTCGTGGTTACACAATCTAAGGGTCGTGTCATTAAATGATTCCCATTCAATCCTGATGTTATACTGAGGTCCTGCCATCTATTACTCAATGGTGAGAAGATAATAAAATAACTCATGGAGTTATTTTTTTTGTAAAGTCCAAAAATTAACCTTTTCGTCCGACCCTTGTCGGTCGAAGTTAAGCTTTGCTTAAGCGAATCCCCGCGCTATGAATTCAACGGTGCCCTAGGATTTTTAATCCAAGTACCGATTCAAAAGATATAAATCACCACTTTCATGTTTACTGAACATACCTTAAAAAAGTTCAAAATTTCATTACAGGCTCTCCGGGCCTCGAAATCACATGCCGTCAATTTTCGCAGACTCGTAATAATTCTATTTAATTTTAAAAAAATTATATGGAATTTCTAGGTCTTTATATTCTCCCCACCTCAAGGATTTCCATCCCTGAAAGACATAATAGAAGCTAAGAAAACAAATGGGGTTACTGAGCACGAATCTGAGCCTCCCGCTCCTATGTGCTCTCCTAGAGGTTCCTGTGCTTCCACAAAATTCACACCATAGGAATCAACCATCCACGAAGGACTTGGTCCTATTGATTATATATCTCCACTGGGAACTCCACAAACATCGCTCCATCATCAATGTCCATCTCTCCCCAGTCGATGACGTGCGATGGATCATACACATATCTCCTCAGATGCGACACATGGAAAATGTCATACACCCTGTGCATCTGTGGGGGAAGAGCAAGGTGGTACACCACCTTGCTAACTCTACTAAGAATTTGGAAAGGTCTGACATACCTCAGATATAGTTTACCGCCCCAGCCAAATATTCAAAAACCACGTCAAGGTGAGACCCATAGGAAGGTATGATCTCTCACCTCAAACTCCAAGGGTCTCCGTCTCCTATCAGCATAAGACTTATGCTTGCTATGTACAGTCTTCATATGCTCCTGGATGACCCGCACCTTCTCAGTCATAGCCCGTACCAACTCTGGACCCATAAGTGTTGACTCCCCTGGGTCTGTCTAGAATAGAGGTGATTTGCAAGGTCTCCCATACAAAGCCTCAAACGGTGCCATGCTGACGGCGGAGTGATAGCTTTTATTATATGCAAACTCCACCAAGGGAAAGTGATCCTCCCAACTATTTCCAAAATAAAGGACGCATGCACGAAGCATGTCCTCAAGCGTCTGTATAGTCCGCTCTATCTAACCATCTATCTAAGGATGAAAGGTAGTGCTCAAACATAGCTGAGTTCCGAACGCCTCCTACAATCCCTTCCAAAACTAGGATGTAAAACAAGCGTCATGATCTGATACGATCGTCAATGGAACCCCGTGAAGACGTACTATCTCTTGTATGTAGAGGCATCCCAAGCCCTCTATCGATCCTTGTTCTCAGATGGGTAGGAAGTGGGACGACTTGGTGAGTCGGTCAATGATCACCCAGATGGAATCGTGACCCCTGGACGTACATGGTAGTCCTATTACGAAGTCTATAGAGATACCATCACACTTTCATTTCGATACCTCTAGTGTCTATGCTAAGACTGCTAGAACCTGATGCTCAACCTTCACTTGCTGACAAGTAAGGCATCGTGAAACAAACTCCACCACTTCTTTCTTCATCCCTGGACACTAGTACTGATGCCGAAGGTCCTGGTACATATTCGCCACACCAGGATGTAACACCAAAGGGGATGTGTGGAACTCCCTCAACACCTCCTCTCATAGAATCACTGGTACCATGGTGCATCCTTTGAAAAAGATGGCATGCTCCCCACCATTAGAAAATCTCTCAGGAGTTTGTCCTAAGGATATCTGGGCACGTTGGGTCTCACAGTCAATTTACCCAAACTGTGCCTCCTTAACTCGCTGAAGGAGCAGGGGAGTGACTTTCATAGACTAAAGGTAAGCTGCTCCATCACTATCCATAAAGGATAACTACAACGCGGCTAGCTACTCTGTCGCCTCACTCAACAACTGTAAACCAGACCTCCTGCTAAGTGTGTCTGCCACCACATTCCCCTTTTTAACATTGTAGACTATCTCAAAGTCATAATCCTAGAGGAACTCCAACCATTGATGCTGTATCAAGTTCAGGTATTTCTGTGAGAATATATACCTGAGACTCTTGTGATTGGAGTAGACGGTAAACCGTTCACCCATCAAGTAGTGCCACCACATATTCAAGGAAAAGACCATTGCTGCTAACTCCAGGTCATGGGCAATGTAGTTCTACTCATGCTGTCTCAACTGTCATGAGCCATAGGTGATCACAACTCGTTCCTGCATCAGGAAACATCCTAGTCCAGTCCCTGATGCGTCGTAATAGACTACATATCCAACGCCCTCTTCTGGCAGCCTCAAGCTGGGGGCACTCTTCATTCTCCGCCTCAGCTTCTAGAAACTTTGTTGGCATCTATCTGTTCACAAGAAAGGTTTTCCCTTATTTTTCAAATCTAACAACGGTTCTGCAACTTTGGAAAAGTCATGTAGAAATATCCGGTAGTACCCAACCAACCCTAGGAAACTCCAAACCTTGGTCACACTTCTGAGTGGCTCCCAAGAAATCACTACCTCCATATTTTCTCAATCTACCGAAACTCTAGCCTCCAAGATAATGTGTCCTAGAAAGTGGAAATCCTCTATATAAAATTGGAACTTAGAGAGCTTTCCATAAAGCTGGTGCTCTCAGAGTGTATCTACAACTATTTTCATATGAGTAGCATGCTTCTCCTCTAACACTGAGTACACCAAAATGTTGTCAATGACGACAACCATGAAGCGATCTAGGTAAGGATGAAAGATCCTATTCATGAGTCCCATGAACACTACTGGGGAGTTGGTCATGCCTAAAGGAATCACCAAGAAATCATAGTGGCTATACCGACATCTGAAGGCCGTCTTCGATACATCCTCATCTCGTACCCTAATCTTATGACAGATTGATCTGAGGTTTATCTTAAAAAACCATTGAGATCCCTTCAGCTAATCGAAGAGATCATCAATCCTCAGAAGTGGATACTTGTTCTTTATGGTCACCTGGTTTAGGTGTCGATAGTCCACGCAAAGCCTCAAACTCCCATTTTCCTTCTTGGCAAATAAAATTGGGGCTGCCTATAGAGAAACACTGGGCCTTATGAACCCCTTACTCTGAAAGTCCTCTAGCTGTACCCTCAACTCACGAAGCTCCACGGGAGCCATCCGATATGCTGATGTATATATTGGTGCCGTCTTGGGGTAAAATTCAATATAGAAGTCTACCTATCTATGAAGAGGTAGTCCCAGAACATCATCAGGAAATACATCAACATACTGGTCCACCACTATAGGATAACTCAGACTCCTCTATTCCACTACACCGAGGGTGAGGCTAGACAACTAATGAGTGATCGGCTGCACCCTCCTCTGAGAAAGTCCATCATATGCTAAAAAGGTTTCCTTCTCACTGGTGAAGGAGAACTTTGTCCCATCTTTGCAGACACACTGCATTTTTCACCTAAAATAGTCGATCTGAGCATGGACTGTGGATAGCCAATTCATACCCAAGATGACATCGTAAGGCCTCGACGCTGCTACTAGGAGATCCTAGCTGAAGCTCTCACCTCCTAGAGTAATATTACACCGCCTACACTAGTGTGTAATAATCTAATCCCCTTATGTAGGAGTCTCTAATCGTAAGGATCGAGCCAACGACTCCACCGAAATCTCCGAGATCCGAACGAGATCCATGAAAATAAAAGAGTTAATGACACCTGTGTCTATAAGAACTACAGCTAGGGTGGAGTAGCACAGATTGTACCTCGAATCATCTCTAGAGAAATGTGGTCATAGACCTATGCTTCCTGAAGCTGAGCTCATCCCTTCCCACCTGCTCCCTGAGGTCAAGGTGGACCTCATGAAGGTGGTGATGGTAGAACCTCAAATTTCCTCCCACTGCCTACTGCATGGCTATCTCCTCTACCACGTCCGCCGCCCTATAGACCTCCTAGATCAAACCTATATTGTTGTCTCAGCGGTCCCTCAACCATCTTCTGATCATCCATGCAGGAATTTGGATAGTCGCAATCCATGTTCCCATGTTCGCCATAAGAGTAATAGACTCTAGTCCTCAGATGACCTCCTCTACCTCGTGAGCTCTACATCTCCGAACCTGCGTCCTAGGGTCGTCCTCCAGAAGGTCTGGCTCTCTTGAACCTCCGTGTCATCTGCCTACTGCCTGTTGTAGATGACTCAGCTACCTGTCATCTGGTGGTAACTCTTGCTGTCGGTGCCTGCTCGGCAAGGAAGCTCTCCACCAAAAGTGCTCACTCTAGTACTCCAGCCTATGTCAGGATGTTGAGTGATATCATAGATGCTCTAATCTCTCGTTAGAGACCCTGCTCAAAGGTCTGGGCCTTGAAGAATGGGTCTCATACCATGTCAGTGGAGTAGCAAGAGAGGTCAATGAATCTCGCCGAGTACCGGGCCACTATCAGGCTGCCCTGCTATAAGTGCAGTGGCTCCTGAATACGTACTGAGCATAAGGTCGCTGGTACAAACTCCACCCTAAAAAGGATCTTGAAGTCCAACCAGGAGAGTGTCGCCTCCTCATGTGTTTGGAGTGTCAGGATCCACCATATCCCTACTATGCCCTAGAAAATTCTAGCAGCTAGGATCACCATCTAGTCTGCTGGTGTCTCAACCAAGCGGAAAACTCGTGCCACAACCTCTAGCCAGTCCTCAGCTACCTGGGGATCTATCTCACCTTGAAACCTCATAGGCCTCTATCTTTGGAACTTGTGCAACATTCTTAGTAGACGTGCATGGTTCACTAGTGGGGATGGTGGAAACTACTACCCTATGATTAGTGGTACTGCTGGTACACCACCCGAAGGTACTATCGTTGAAAGAGGGACTTACACCAAAGCCTCATCGCTTGGTGGGACATCATCATAAACTATCTATGGAATCCGGGATGGCTATCTGCGTGGAGAAATCCTATAAGAAACAGATGTTCCACGATAAATAAGTTATACCTGGTGAGCTGACTCAAAAGAGATCAAAAGAAAAAAAAAACATTTTAAAAAACACACGCAATCCGTGTTTTCGTGTATCAAGTTGGAAATCAGAACTTAGGGTCCTGGTGTATGGATACGTCGACCACCACACCAACACTAGACTCATCAAACTGAAACCCAAACTCAATACACTTAACACTATTTCTCCATTGAAAACATAGACTCTTAGTTCTTCTAGTAGAACCAACTGCCCTCTGATACCACTTTGTCACGACCTGTCCCTCAAGGCCCATGCTGTGACTACCCAAATCCCGAATTCCATAGGCCAGGGGTTGGTGACTATAACTAGAATGAAATATCTCTAAAATGGGAAGGCATTTCCTTTAAACCTATAAACACACAGACTAGTCACACAATAAGAAAAAACCACGTAGTATAACTGTTGAAAGTAAAAGTGTGAATTGAAGTAGAATGGGACAGAATACAAACCCAACTAAAAGAAAATACAGAAAAAATGGAAAACATCTCCTAAGGTCACCTTACAAGGATCCTACCTAAAGGGTAGGTATAGCTCATCACTACGGCTCTCCACGTCAACCGGTCACCTCCATGCACTATTTGGTCCTGACTCCCTAACCTTGGTCAAAGATATCTGTCGTCTGCACAAGACACAATAAGGTGCAGGTGAAGACCGTGCAAGGGTGAGTATAACAATACCCAGTAGGGAACCTGAGACCCCTGAAGGTATCCCATAATTCCACAAAGTAGAAACCACAAATCATGATCCCAATCACAAAGCACAAGTAAAGACTCAACTCAAACTAGGTATACAACTTAAAGAACATGAATAAAGATGATTAGTCAAAAGGCTAGATCATATTATTCTATCTAGAGGCTTTTTATGCTAGACTGCACAAGGTCACTATGTTCTGACCCATAGAGGATCGCTAGGTGCTGACCCACAGAGGATCGCTAAGTGTTGACCCACGAAGGATTGCTACATGCTGACCCACAGAAGATCGCTAAGTGCTGAACCACAGAGGGTCTCTAGGAGCTAAACCAAAGAGGATCAATATCTTCTAACCCATAGAGGATCGCTAATTACTGACCCATAGAGGATCTCTAGGTGCTGACCCATAAAGGATCACTAGGTGCTTACCCACGGAGGATCGCTACGTGTTAACCCACAAAAGATCGCTAAGTGATGACCCATAGAGGGTTGCTAGGAGATGAACCACAGAGTACCACTATATACTAACCCATATATGATATCTAAGTTCTGACCCATAGCGGATCGCTAACTACTAACCCATAGAGGATCTTTAGGTGCTTCTTCATGTCACAACCAACCAATGGATTCTCGCACTAAGCATGATTGATTTCCAGATGATCCACTCCACAAGACATAAATCATACCTCAACCACTACTAAGTCTAACAAAAAAGTAAACCTAATAACTTCCATGTCATAAGGGTTCCAATACAACAGACGACACGTCAATTGGACGCCCGGTCTGTTAGTTATAGGCATTTTAGTGTAGAGGGCCCAGTTGAATTCGAGTCCGATCCAACCCAACCATACTATAACTTTCTCCAAAACCTAAGTGAAGTATCTAAAAAGGACCTCCTTATCCTAAGGGTTCCAGCTCCATAGATGGTTCGTCAAACGGACATCCGATTTAGAAGATATGACCCTTTAAGCGAAACTGGATTGAAATGGGTCTGGGTCTGGTCCGAGCCGGTCTGGGACGACCCAATTTGGGCTATGCCGAGCCAACCGGGTATGGGTTGACCCAGGTATGACCCAGATTGGCCCAAACCAACCCGACCTGAACCAGATGAGCGCAACCCGCCAGCTGGGCGCGGACCCAACTCCCCACCGAACGGACAAAGTCTGTTCGGTCTTCAACCAGCAGCGCCATGCTGGAGCCGCCCCTTTAGCTGACCGGTCCCGTGGACTAGTCTAGGGAGGGACCCGAATTCTGGGTCTGCGTCCACCATGGCCTAAGCAGTGACATCTCCTCTGCAGTGTTCCACCTGCCTTTAACGCGGCCGACCGCCCCTATCTGCCGCAGCGCCTGCGGGCATCACCACCTCCTCACGACCGGCGAGAGCCGGCCGCCGGTGCCACCGCGCCGATGGTGCTAGACCGACAGAACTTTTGCGGGCCACCAGTGATGTTATGGTGGTCTAATTTCATTCTCCTCTGTGCCTACGGGCCTCTCAGGACACTGCCTACACTATGTGGCCCTCAGTTTAGCCTTGCCACCTTGTTGCTCGGTCACCCACGAAGAACGCAACCAAAATAAGAACGAAGGAGGGTACGAGCCTTGTTAGGTTTGGCCCATGCCCTTCGCGTTAGTGCTATAACAAGGGAAGAGTTCAAACATCATTAAGAGAAGATGAATTCATAACACTCTTAGAAATAAATGAAGACAAACCCTTACCTTGAACTCGTTGGAAGACATTGCGGATAAGAAAGAAGGGTCTGTGTTAGAAGATGTTCGTAAATGTTCATTCGTTCCTCATTCTTCATTGGAGTAGGTTTCCACCAGAATTTTGTTAGAGCTTCCTCACATCGATCCCCAAAACCCATGCCATAGGTTTGTTTAAAAAGAAGAAAAGGAACCACCCATGTTGTATTTTATTAATGTGGTTTATTAATAAACCGCAAATAATGTTCCATTAATTCAAAAAACGTCATGGTTACTGATGTTATTAATATTTTCATGACTTATTATATACCCCCTTTACTTATTTTATATGAAATGTGCATAATTTGTGTAAAATATTAATGTTTAAATATTAAGTATAATTTTTGAGCATTTTTTGAAGTAGTCCAATTGAGTCAGTTTACTATTTTAATTTTAACTATAACTATAATTATCCAAATTCTATGTTTCTTGTTTTTTAGGATTCTCCTTTAAATATAAAACATTTCATTAGAAGGTACCATGAGTCAATTCTGCCATTTGAAGGGTCATATGGTCCTCACAAATAAGACCAAAGAAGTTGTGAAGAAACTGGACTATTCATGAAACTTGAATTACTGGGCTCAATAAATAAGTCCAAATACCTTAATTCTCCTCCCAAGTTCATAGTACCTTTCAAGGAGTCCATGATAAAAATTTCAAAACCCAATCACAAATACAAGGGGCCCAACTGATGCATTGAAGTCTAGCCCACCATTCTGGCCGGGAGTTAAAAACAGCACAATCATTTTGCAATTTCTCCTGATGTAGACATCCATTCGAGCTGATATTTTTCAGTATGAAAGAGGATATTCGGGCGGCCAACTTTGTTGAAGAAATTATTTTTATTTGAGGGAATATTCCTATTCAAAAACCCATTCACATTATGAACTTCGAAAAAGTATGTATTGAAATGGACAGATCAGAATTGTTTACTAAAACCGCCATAACTTTGGATCAATAATTTCAATGGCCTCAAAATTTTCACAGTAGACAGAAGACATTTTTATCTACAACTTCTAAGAAGGATATTTCTCAAGATTCGGCTTTCTAGATGTACATATCTGCGAGCCAAGTGGAGGTGTATTTCTAGAATGTAAACAGTCCACCTTGGGCTATAAATACATCCCCTCCTCTCCTTTCAAAAGGGTTGGCACTTCAGCACTTAAGGAGGAGGTTTGGAATTACTATATCCTTTAAAAGGTTCTGGGAGGATATGCTTTGATCTTTTTTCAACAAGAGAGACCTCTCCTCCACTTCTCTTTCACGTTTGTTTATGTTTGCGTTCAATTGTAATTGTGTAGCTTTGTTTTCATTTCAATCAAATTTTAGTGCTTGTTTCTTCTTCAATACCTCTTATTCTTATCCAAATTATGTATTATAATATTCATGGTATTAAAATAGTTTGAATCATTTTAAATTACAGTCCCTTATTTTGCTTCCTCATTCAATCGAAATTCCATTTTTGATTCTCAAAATATTTCGTGTGTGTGTTTGGCACACTACTCTTATCTTGTCCCTTTCTTTTTATTCTCTTTATAAATCATCACCATAAACATATATTACCAGATTAATAAAAATCATAATAGATGAGTAAATATCTCATTGGGGTGAGTTTTAATTTAGGCATGTTAAGCGATTGAGAGCTTTTACTCGATGAGTATTCGTTGAATTAACATTGTGTATGTTGGACTTAGCATGTCATGAATTAATGACTTGTTTTGTTTAACATGTGGTTTCTATGGATTATTGGAACCATAAATATACTACCATAAACAAGATATGATCAATATTAGAACCCTAAGTTAAGTTAAGTCTTGTATTAAAGTCTTAACACTTTGGAATTCAAATCAACGTCAACTTGTGACATGAGTGTTAATTTAAATGCAATATAAAGCAAAGCTCAAGGATATCACAAGCTTAACTAACCTAATGATGAACTCACCCCAATAATTATCAATTTGTTAAATCAATCATAATCAATTAGTCATTTCAATTAAGTTCTGCAAACAAACCCCCAATTAGAATACAATCAATTAAAAACAAATGACTATTTCAAAGTATCATCGCCGAGGATTCGACCCGAGTGCTGCTATACACATTAGCAGAGCACCAGAACCTTGACCAGTCGATAGGGGAAAATCGGCCGTGCATTTAAAATGGCGCCGTTTCCGGGGATGGTGCTTTAATTATTCATTAGTTTCTGGTTATTTTAATAAAAAACAAAAAAAAAACAAAATTTTTTAAAAAAAATTGAAAAAAAAACACAAAGAAAAACCCATCTTCTCATAAAAATCATAAACTACAAAAAAATAAAAAGAAAAACCCATCTTCCACTTTCTTCCAAAATCTCTCTAAATGCCCCGTAGCATTCCAAACAATCCCTCAGACTTGTTTGACCCTGAAATTGAGCGAACAATTCGCCAAATTAGGAGGAACATAAGAGATAATCAACTCATTCAAGAACCAGTCCTCATCCAACCAGTTGAATTTGAAATAGCCAATCCTAGAGAACAAACACTTAAAGAACTTGCTGGCCCTGATATGAATTACCAACCTATTGGTATTCAATATCCAAAAATAGATGCTGACTTTGAACTTAAATCGGGTTTGATTCATCTTCTTCCTCATTTCCACGGGCTAGCCGATGAGGATCCACATCTCCACCTTAAAGAGTTTCAAGTAGTGTGCTCTACCATGAAGCCTCAAGGGGTTTCTGAAGAACAAATCAAGCTTCGAGAATTCCCTTTCTCTCTAGCTGACACAGCTAAGTCATGGCTCTACTACCTTCCTCCTAGTTCCATAACCACATGGAATGACATGAAGCGACTATTCTTAGATAAATTCTTTCCTGCTTCTCGTACTGATTCTATCCAAAAGGAAATAAGTGGTATCCGTCAGTTCCCAAGTGAATCACTCCATGAGTACTGGGAGAGGTTAAAAAATCTTGTTGCAACCTTCCCACACCATCAAATCCCTGACCAACTCTTGATCCAATACTTCTATGAGGGGTTATTGTCTATGGAGAGAACTCTCATTGATGCTGCAAGTGGCGGTGCTCTTATTGATAAAACTCCTACAACTGCAAGAGATCTCATAAGTAACATGGATGCAAACACACAACAATTCCATACTCGAGCACATGCTCAAGTCAAATAAGCCCAAGATAATCAATCAATTGAGCCGAACAAAATGACCGAGTGGATGAGTGAACTTACAGGTCTTGTGCGACAACTAGCTGTGGCTACCAAATCCCTAACCTCATCTTCTCCTCAATCAATGTTTCCTGGACCTGTCAAAAACTGTGGAATCTGCAACTCTCCATCTCATCCAACTGACACATGTCCACAACTTCAAGAAGATCAATCCAATTCATCTGGACCAATGGAGCTCAATGCAGCATATGCTCAGCCGAACACCAATCCTCAACTATCAGGTCAGTTTGTTAGAAACTTCAACCAACCTCACTCTGAGCCCTTCTCTTCTTCCTATAACCAAGGCATGAGGTATGATAATCCCGTCTCTCATCCCCCTCAATTACCCCCTCAAAACCCAAACCAATTCCAATATGGTCAAGGTGGTGGTAACTTCCATCAACCTTATCCTTTTGTTCCTCAACCTCAAAGGAACAATCCTCCTCCTGGATTCCATTATCCTAGTGAGCCTTCCCAATTCCAAAACCAATAAAACCGATTTACCAAAAACCAAAATCAAGGAAATCCCAACCAAGGACAAGCCTCTTCTTCCAAGAAACCATGGGAAAGTTCAGTGGAAGATCTTGCCTCCTTCACCTGTTCTAGCCTTAAAAACATTGAAACTTAAATAGGTTAACTTGCATCCCACCTGAGCCAGCAACAGTAATCAAATTCTTCCCAACTCCCAGCTCAACCATTACCCAACCCCAAGGGTAATGTAAGTGAAATTTCACTTAGATCAGGAAAGCAACTTGATATGCCTCAAGATAAATCCTCAAACCCTCCTTTGAATGTTGACCTAGAAAACGAAAATAAAAAGAAACTTGAAAAGGAACCTGAATCCATTCCCTCACCTCCTTCCATTCCACTTAGGAATCCAATTCCTTTTCCTCAAGCTGTTTCTAAACCAAGGAAGTCCTTTGAACCTGATCCTGAAATGATCGACATGTTTAGACGTGTTGAAGTCAACATTCCCCTCTTATATGCCATAAAACAAATTCCTAAGTATGCCAAGTTTCTCAAGGAGTTGTATACCCACAAGAGGAAACTTAGGACCTTTGAAAATGTTTCCACCCAGCAGTCTATTCCCATAAAGTGCAAGGATCCAGGGACCTTTACAGTCCCATGCCAAATTGGAAGTTACAACTTTGATGATGCACTAATAGACCTAGGAGCCTCAATTAATGTCATGCCCAAATCCATTTTCTCCAACCTTGGTCTAGGTCCCTTACATCCAACAGGTGTTGTCATTCAGTTAGCCAATCGAAGCACAGCCAGTCCTGAGGAAATAATTGAGGATGTCCTTGTCCGAGTCAATGATCTTATCTTCCATGCTGATTTCTATGTTCTTGACATGGAAGGTGAGACGAACTCTTATCGATCTCCCCTAATTCTAAGAAGACCATTCCTCATGATTGCGATAACCAAGATTGATGTCCATTTAGGCATCCTATCCATGGAATTCGGTGACCAACTGGTCAAGTTCAACATTTTTCAAGCCATGCGATACCCATCTGAGGATCACTCTGCATTCTCAATCCATGCTTCTGAGGACACTTCTAAGAGTAAATTGAACCCCATTCCATCATGTTCATCCTGTTCTGAAGAGATAGGATCTTGTGAAATCTGCACAAGGATTAACCAAGTCATAAATGGTGAAGTTGATGTGGAACTTTCATTCATAGACTCCATCAATTTAGAGGATCTTGAAAACTCTCTTGAATCCCATCTCAATTCGGATCAAAACTGCTCCACCTTGGACAGTATTGGGAAAAATGAATCTGAAGCAACTGAAGTCCCATCCTCCATTTCTGAGTTTCTAAACCCAAAAATTAATGATGGGAATAATCTGAAACCCCTTCCTACACACCTGAAATATGCATTCATCTTCCATGATCACTCATATCCTGTCATTATATCTGCTTCACTTACTGAAACTGAAGAGTCCAAAATTGTTCAGGTGTTAGAGGAAAACAAAAAGGCCTTAGGTTGGACCCTAGATGATATACCAGGAATCAACCCTGCCCTTTGCATGCATCACATCCATCTTGAGGAGTTATCCAAACCAATTAGACAACCACAAAGAAGACTCAATCCACTCATCCTTGAGGTAGTTAGGGAAGAGATCACCAAGCTTCTTCAAGCTGGTATTATCTATCCAATTTCTGATAGTGAATGGGTTAGTCCAATTCAAGTTGTACCTAATAAGGGTGGGATAACTATTGTCACAAATGAACATGGGGAGGTAGTCACAACTCGAGTGAAGAACAAATGGCGTGTATGCATCGATTATCAAAAATTGAATGCTGAAACACGAAAATATCACTACCCTCTTCCATTCCTTGATCAAATTCTAGAAAGATTAGTCGGAAAGTCACACTATTGCTTTCTTGATGGATACACCGGCTATTTTCAAATCCCAATCTCACCTCAGGACTAAGAAAAGACTACTTTCACATGCCCCTTTGAAACATATGCATATAGAAGAATGCCTTTTGGACTTTGCAATGCTCCTGAAACATTCCAGAGGCGTATTATGAGTATATTTTCTAAATTCATTGAACACTGCATGGAAGTCTTCAAGGATGACTTCACCATTTATGGTGAGTCATTTGAATCTTGTTTGAATTCACTCTCTCTTTTCCTCCAAAAGTGTGTCAAGTGAAACCTTGTGTTAAATTTAAAAAAATGTCACTTCATGGTTGAAAATGGGATTGTTCTAGGGCACATAGTTTCAAAAGATGGTATTGAAGTCGATCCTGCCAAAATTGAAGTGATCCAATCACTTCCTCCACCCACTTCTGTTTCAAGACATCCGTTCATTTCTTGGTCATGCCGGTTTCTATTGGAGATTCATTCATAACTTTAGTAGGATTTCCCTCCCACTCACTCGCCTACTCCAAAATGATGTCACATTCCATTTTGATGAGGCTTGTAAGAGATCCTTCATTGAACTCAAAAATTCTCTTACATCTGCCCCAATAATCCAACCCCCAGATTGGTCATTACCCTTTGAGTTAATGTGTGATGCTTCTGATAGAGCCGTTGGGGCTGTTCTTGGTCAAAGAAGAGAAAAAATCCCTCATGTCATCTATTATGCCTCAAAAACATTGGATGAAACTCAATATCACTACACCGTGACTGAAAAGGAACTTCTTGCAGTGGTTTTTTCCTTAGATAAATTCCAGTCCTATCTCTTAGGTGCCAAAATAATCATCTTCACAGACCATTCTTCTATTAAGTTCTTACTCAAGAAAAGTGATTCCAAACCGAGTCTAATAAGATATATCCTAATGCTCCAAGATTTTGACATTGAAATCAAAGATATAACTGGAAAAGAAAACCCTATGGATGATCACTTGAGTAGAATTTATAATTCTTCTCATTCAGAAATCATTGATCCTAAATTCCCCATTCAGAACCTTTCGTCTCTCACTCCAAAGTTACCATGGTATGCCCCAATTGTAAATTATTTGGTTTCTGGTGTTTTTCCTGAAAAGTTTTCAAAAGAACAAAAAATGAAGTTGAAAAGTGATTCAAAATACTATTTTTGGGAAGAAAATAAACTTTGGAAAACTGGGACAAACATGGTAATTAGGAGATGTGTTGAAGAAAATGAGCATTCTTCCATCTTAGAATTCTGTCACTCACTTCTCGGAGGTGGCCACTTTGGACCACAAAGGACCTCCCGAAAGGTCCTAGACTCTGGATTCTTCTTCCCTTCACTCTTCAAGGACTCACATGATTTCTGTCAATCATGTCCCACTTGCCAAAAGTTCGGCACAATCTCCAAAAGAAATGAAATTCCCCAAAAGCCCTTAATCTTTTGTGAAATCTTCAATGTTTGGGGCATCGATTTCATGGGACCATTTCCCACTTCCAATGGATTCTCATACATTCTTCTTGCGGTCGATTATGTTTCAAGGTGGGTCGAGGCCAAACCCACTAGGAAGGATGATGCTCATACTGTTAGTGAGTTTCTAAAGACCCACATCTTCCAAAGATTTGGCACACCACGTGCCTTGATCAGTGACTTATGAACCCATTTTTGTAATAGAACCATGGAAGATCTTCTGAAAAAGAATGGGGTTGTACATAAAACTTCAACTGCATATCACCCTCAAACAAATGGCATGGCTGAACTCTCTAATAGATAAGTGAAAAGGGTACTTGAGAGAATTGTTAAGCCCACCAGAAAAGACTGGCCTGAGAGACTTGGTGAATCCCTTTGGGCTTATCGAACTGCCTATAAAACACCCATTGGGATGTCTCCTTTTAGGCTAGTTTTTGGTAAAGTGTGTCACTTACCAGTTGAAATCCAACATAAGTCATTTTGGGCAGTGAAAACTTGTAATTTTGATCTTGAAAAATCTGGTGAAGAAAGATTGTTGCAATTGGATGAACTGGAGGAGCTTTGACTTGATTCTTATGAGAATTCCATTCTCTACAAAGAAAAATCTAAGGTACTCCATGACAAACACATCCTGAGAAAGGTATTTCATGAAGGTGAAAAGGTAATGCTCTTCAATTCTCAATTCTGACTTCACCCAGGTAAGCTTAATTCTCATTGGGAAGATCCTTTTGTTATTACTAATGTTTACCCATTTGGTGCAGTGCAAGTCCAAGACCCCTCATCCAAAAGGACATTTACGGTAAATGGACATCGGTTGAAACATCACCATGAGAGGACATGCAATCCTGGAACAACATCAACTTCCATTGGATCCACAGTAGACCCACCACTGGATGGAGATGGAAACCAACCAAATCCAAACCAGGGGGCACCTCTTTCTCTTCAACTCTCTCTCTATCTCTTCCTCTCTCTACCTCTTTCTTCTTTTTCCTCTCTCTTTAATATTTTTTTACCACTTTCTTTATTAAAACATTTCTTTTTCACTTTCTCTTTTGTGTGGGTGTATCTTTATAAAAAAAAACAAAAAAATATAAAAACCTAAAAAACTAAAAAAAACCAAGAAAACAATCACTTAAAAAAAATAAAAAAATTAAAGATTCATGATTACTCACCATAGAGTTTTGAAATTTTGTCCAACCATTTTGGGGAGTTAACAGACATGTTTTCATCTCAAAAATTTTGTATTTTCATCATGACTTTGGATAAAGAATTTTGTGTCAAAATTAACAAATTTTGAATGCTCAATTTTTGATTTGGAAAATGCTTTTCCCGAACCGTGAGGAACAACATTTTCTTTCATGCCAAGGCCACCTATGGACATCTTTTCAGAATGTGTGTTTTCACCCCCATTTGTGAGTCTTGAGTTTGTGGACCCTCGAGCTTAATTTTTTGCCTTAGTGTGCATTAATATGATAGAGGCATTTTTCTGAACCACATGAGAATCACAATAGCCAAATAGCCTCTCATTACCCTTACATTAATCCTCCTTTTGAAAGCCCCTTCAAGCCTATGAAATCCTTTTCTTTGATAGCCACATTACAATCCCAATACCTTATCCCACCTAATATCAACATGGATTTTCACTGCATAAGTTTTTAAAATTTAAGTGTGGGGGGGGGGAATGGATTTCATTTTTGGGTATCATTTCCTTACTTTCCGGTGTGTTATCATATGCTTGAGGGAAATAATACATTTTAGTGTGTGGGGGGGGGGGAGGTTTTCATTCATTGGGCTTTGGGAATGTATTGTACAAATGATATTGAAAAGTGTTCAAAAAAAAAATCAAAAAAAAAAAAAATCAAAAAAAAAATGAATATAAGAATGGGTTGTGTCTTGGATGGGTCAAAAATCACTCTTAATCAACCTTTGATATTGTTATAACTATTAAAATTAGTATCATGAGGATATCAAACATGGGTTGGGAGATGAGTGTGAGATCTGTTTCAAGTTCAACTTTCAAAAAAATACAAAAAAAAGAATACTTTCCATATATATTCTTATGTCATTGGGAGAAGTTGTTGTGTTTTGTAAATATTCCATCTTCACATTCCCATAACATTTGTTTCCCCGCTTTTGTGTCTTGATTCACAATCATGCCCTTGTAAATATGTGTTTTCATTTCCTTCCATGTTTTATTTCAAAAAAATGTGCATTGCTTTTTCTATGTTGGTATTTTAACCCTCTTCTTATCTCTCTTGGACATTATATTCCTACCATCCAATAGCCACAGAAAAACCCCTTAAAAAGACTTCTTGATTTTTGAGAACTTTGGATTGGGATTGGAAGCTGAGATCTCTTACAAACTCTATGATTTTCACTTTTGGTTGGTGAAAGAGTGAACCTCCACAAATGAATTTTATCATCTTGAGAGGTGTGAGTTTTGAGTGTCCACATTTTCCATTTCTAAATTCGAGCATGAAAAAATGAATTAGTTTTGGAACATTTTTTCTGTAACAACTTGTGGTGGATTTCAAAATGGATGAGTGAAATAGTCTAAACCTCCCCTGATTGAAGAAAACAAAATTTTAATATTTATTGGTGAGTAAAAATGATTTTGTCATGTTTTTATATTTGTTGCACATGAAGACATGCACAAGACTAAGTGTGGGGGAGTTGATGTTATTAATATTTTCATGACTTATTATATACTCCCTTTACTTATTTTATATGAAATGTGCATAATTTGTGTAAAATATTAATGTTTAAATATTAAGTATAATTTTTGAGCATTTTTTGAAGCAGTCCAATTGAGTCAGTTTACTGTTTTAATTATAACTATCACTATACTGATCCAAATTGTATGGTTCTTGTTTTTTAGGATTCTCCTTTAAATATACAACATTTCATTAGAAGGTACCATGATCCAATTCTTCCATTTGAAGGGTCATATGGTCTTTACAAACAAGACCAAAGAAGCTGTGAAGAAACTAGACTATTCATGAAACTTGAATTACTAAGCTCAATCAAGAAGTTAAAATACCTTAATTATCCTCCCAATTTCGGAGTACATTTCAAGGAGTCCATGATAAAAATTTCAGAACCCAATCACAAATAAAAGGGGCACAAATGATGCATTGAAGTCCAGCCCACCATTCTGGCCGGGAATTAAAAACAGCACAATAAATTTTCAATTTCTCCTGATGTAGACATCCATTCGAGCTGAGATTTTTCAGTGTGAAAGATGAGATTCGGGCGGCCAACTTTGTTGAATAATTTTTTTTATTTGAGGGCATATTCCTATTCAAAAACCCATTCAAATTATGAAATTCGCAAAAGTCTGTATTGAAATGGAAAAATAATAATTGTTTACTAAAACCGCCATAACTTTGGCTCAATAAGTCCAATGGCCGCCACATTTTCATAGTAGACATAAGACATTTTTATCTACAACTTCGAAGAAGGAGATTTCTCAAGATTCGGCTTTCTAGATGTACATATCATCGAGACAAGTGGAGAGGTATTTCTGGAATGTAAACAGTCCACCACCTTGGGCTATAAATACATCCCCTCCTCTCCTTTCAAAAGGGTTGGAACTTCAGAACTTAAGGAGGAGGTTTGGCATTACTAGAGCCTTGAAAAGGTTATGGTAGGATATGCTTTGATCTTGTTTCAACAAGAGAGACCTCTCCTCCACTTCTCTTTCACGTTTGTTTATGTTTGCGTTCAATTGTAATTGTGTAACTTTGTTTTCATTTCAATCAAATTTTAGTGCTTGTTTCTTCTTCAATACCTCTTATTCTTATCCACCTTCTGTAGTATAATATTAATGGTCTTAAAATAGTTTTAATCATTTTAAATTATAGTCCCTTATTTTGATTCTTCATTCAATCGAAATTCCATTTTTGATTCTCAAAATATTTCGTGTGTGTGTTTGGCACACTACTCTTATCTTGTCCCTTTCTTTTTCTTCTCTTTATAAATCATCACCATAAACATATATTACCAGATTAATAAAAATCATAATGAATGAGTAAATATCTCATTGGGGTGAGTTTTAATTTAGGTATGTTAAGCGATTGAGAGCTTTTGCTTGATGAGTATTCGTTGAATTAACATTGTGTATGTTGGACTTAGCATGTCATGGATTAATGACTTCTTTTGTTTAACCTGTGGTTTCCATGGATTATTGGAACTATAAATACACTACCATAAACAATATATGATCAATATTAGAACCCTAAGTTAATTTAAGGCTTGGATTAAAGCCTTAAAACTTGGGAATTCAAATCAACGTCAACTTGTGACATGGGTGTTAATTTAAATGCAATATAAAGCAAAGCTCAAGGATATCACAAGCTTAACTAACATAATGATGAACTCACCCCAATCATTATCAATTTGTTAAATCAATCATAATCAATTAGTCATTTAAATTAAGATCTGCAAACAAACCCCCAATCAGAATACAATCAACTAAAAACAAACGACTATTTCAAAGTATCATCACCGAGGATTCGACCCGAGTGCTGCTATACACATTAGCAGAGCACCAGAACCTTGACCGGTCGATAGCCGACAATCGGCCGTGCGTTTCAGTTACACAACCCAAGAGTCGTGTCATTAAATGAATCCCATTTAAGCCTGAATTTACACCGTGGTCCCGCTATCTGCCGCTCAACGATGAGAAGAGAATAAAATTACTCATGGAGTTATTTTTTTGTAAAGTCCAAAAATTAACTTTTTCGTCCGATCCTTGCTGATAAAAGTTAAGCTTCGCCTAAGTGAATCCTGACACTATGAATTCAACGGTGCCCTCAGATTTTTAATTTGAGCACCAGTTCAAATGATAAAAATCACCGCTCGCATGTTTACTAAACGTACCTTAAAAAAAGTTCAAAATTCTATTCCGGGCTCTCCGGGCCTTAGAATCACGTGCCGTCAATTTTTGAAGACTCGTAATAATTCAATTTAATTAAAAAAAATTATATAGAATTTCCGGGTCTTTACATTTTTATAAAGTATTTATATAATTATAAATATATAATTATATATATTTAAATAATTATAAAATTATAATAAATTTATTTAAATAATGAATATATTTACTATATTTATATTTATATTTATATATATTTATTAAATAAATAAATAAATATATACATATAATTATATAAATATATATAATGATATAAATATATAAATATTATTTTTTAAAAAGTATTTATATAATTATAAATAAATAATTACATATTTAAATAATTATAAAATTATAATAAATATATTTAAATAATGAATATATTTACTATGTTTATATTATATATATTTATTAAATATATATATATATATAATTATATAAATATAATTGTAATTATAAATATATTTACAAATATATTTATAAATGTATATTTACTATATTTATAAAATTATATATTTATAATTATAATTAAAAAATATATTTAAAAAAAAAATATTTATATAATTATAAATAAATAATTATATATTTAAATAATTATAAAATTATATAAATATATTTACATTTTTTTAATTCATAATTATAATTATAAATCCTTTAGAGAGCTAAAATTTTATCACTAATAGAGATGTATTTTATCAGTGCTTATTAATTTAGTGCTGATAAAAGTGTTCCCGATCTATTTAAAGAACCCTAATCACGAATATATCATTGCGATACCTGAAGATTTCTATGAAAGCCTCCTTCTATCGGTGCTCCTCTTCGTCGAATCCGAACTCAAATCAAGGCTCGAATCAAGGATCGAACAAATCCAAGGCTCGAACAAATCAAGCCTTGAACGAATCAAGCCTCGAACGAATCCAAGACTCGAATGAATCTAACAAATGAGAGAATCCAAACTTTGGTGATATCACTACTTTATCTTGAATGAATCAAAACTTGTATCCAAGGTATATTATTTTCTTCTCCTCCTGACTCGTTGATTTCTTGTTTGATGATATCTTTTTGCATTTTCTGTTCATTATCTTTTTCTATTCATTAAATTTTTTCCACTGTGGTTCCATCGCTGCTTTACCTTCTTCTTCAAGCCTCCCACTCGCTGTTGTTGAAAGTTTTACATCATCTACGATATCCTTAGGTAGGTGTATTTTTTTTGATAAAAGAGGAGGATATATTAATCACGAAGATCATAAGAAACAAGGGAGAACATACATAAAGGAAAACAATCAAACCAATATTGGTCCACACCAGATAGACCATGTGTTTCCAAATGATGGGATTCCCCATTACCCTCAATTTTGATGAAGGAGAAAGAAAAAACCATAAAGTAGTGGATGAGAGACTGGATCTTCTTGATGAGGAAAACAAAATATCAGTGTCCATAATCAGTTGTGATGATTGAATTAACAATAGTGAGGCAGTCATATTCAACTGTGATAGCATTCCAACCTTTATCTCAAGTGACGATCATACCTGCAAGGACATCATGGGCTTGAACAATAGGGGGTTCCTAATAAGCATAACACAACTCCTGTCTGGCTGCAACTATCCTACCAAAATGGTCATGAACCATCAATCCAAACCCGATACTCCTGTCCTCAGAAAGTGATGCATCAAAATTTATCTTATGGATCCTTGTAGGAGGGGGGACCATCTAGTTCGAACTGATCAAGAGACAAATAATCTGTTCTGGGAAACTTCACATTTCCATGCATCAATCTAGGAAGTGTCCCAATCAATCCAGAAGACACATGGTTTTGACATCTGATTGAAAATGTGATCATTAATTATAACCCAAATAATCCAAATCAAATAACATAATGCGAAAACCTTCTCTGCAGAAAATGTAGATGACCACATCATGAGTAGTGTTGGGAGATCCGACGCTGAATCCAATATATGATCCATTAAGGCTCCCCATGAAATCCAAATAACCTTTTCACCTAGACATTGGATGATAGAATTCATGGGTGATTCCATATCATCCAAACACAAAAAAAATCTCTGATCATGAGCAACATGGCTGTAGGAAAGAAAATCCATAGTGGGAAGGATATCAATGCAAATCTGCCACCATAAGTAATGAATTTTTAGGGGGGCATCCAGTTTCCAAATGATTTTCCAGACCCCTTCACCCTCTGTAACACGAGCATCAAGAATGAGCCTATATACTAATTTCATAGTATATGATCCATAGATATCATAACTCAAAAAAGGAAATCCTTCCCCACATTCATCATATAGGGGATTATAAGGATGATCCTTTTATCTCTGATGTTGAACCAAGAATCAATAACATCTATGTGCCATCCATTACCTGCATCATTAAAAAGGCAGCAGACTATGGAATTATTAGATCTAGGGATAACTGGGGAAGTCACTAGAAATCCATCCTTATCCACCAACCAAGGGTCTTTCCATATGTTCACTTTCATGCCATCCTTAATCCTCCAACCAATTCCTTTACAAAGAACGTTGTGCACACCAAAATACTTCTCCAAAGGAAGATGGGGCAGGGGACTAATGAAGAACCATGGAAGTCTGAGCAAGGGTAATATTTTTCACGGAGAATACACACATAGAGAGGATAAGGGTAAACTAGAATATTCCATCCCTACTTGGCCAAACATGAATCATTTAAAAGGTGAAGATTCCAGAAACCCATTCCCACACCCACTTTGGGGGAGAAAGGTGAGTTCCATGCCATTAAATTGATCTTATTTATTTCATTATTATAGCCCCACTAGAATTTGGCAATGCAAGAATGAACTTGGTCAATAATTTATCCAAGAATCTTGAAAATGGACATAACGTAGCTTGGGATAGATTGAAGTGCTGCCTTGATAAGTGTTTATTTTCCCACTTTAGAGATTCTTTTAGGAGTACATCCTTGGTTTTTTTTGCAATTATATCCAAAGTGCATGAAAAAATATCTTTTTTTGAATGGTCGACTGTCGTGGGAATCCCAATGTATTTATTATTTTTATCAACCATTTGAATACCTGAAGTATTACTAAGATCTAATCTCTTACTTGGCAGAACACATGCACTGAAAAAAAAATAGATTTGGCTATATTAACCGCCTGTCTCGAATCCCTCTCATAAAGGTGGATTAAATGAAAAATGGTATAACATTTTTAAAGTGTGTCTCTTGAGAAGATAAGACTACCATCCACAAAAAATATATGAGAAATAGGCAGACTATTATGACACAACTTCACCCCATGAATAGAATTAGAAGAAGCTACCATATAAATGAGATTAGAAAACACACCAGGCACTAAAATAAAAAGGAAAGGGGAAAAGAGGTCTCCCTGGAGAAGGTCCCAAGTGGGGGTGAATCCTTGGGTGAGGCCACCATTAACATTAATCCTAAAATAAACTAATGAAACACAGTGCATGATCATCTCCATCCATTTAGAGAAGAATTCCATTTTAATCATGAAAAACTGAAGAAAATTCCACGCCACCCTATCATACACCTTTTTCATATCATGTTTTCATGCCAAAATTCCTATTTTATCAAATGAGCATGTTTTCATAGAGTTAAACACCTCATGGGACACAATAGTGTTATCAGTGATGAGCCTTTTGAAAATGAAGGCACTATGATTTTCAGAAACAATATAAGGTAGCTACATCTGCAGGCAATTGACCAAGATATTTGAGAAAATATTATAGGAGATGTTGCATAAGATAATTGGCCTAAAATATAAATCTAATAGGGGTTTCTTGATCTTTGGGATAAGAGTGATAATGGTCTCATTAAGAGAGAAAAGGTTAATTTTTATGACCCAAATATCCTTCATTAGAGTTGAGATGTTAAGGACAATAATATGCTAGTATATTTTTAAGAAAATAGAATGGAAGACATCCGGTCCCAAAGCTTTCATAGAATGAATTTTCTTTAGAGCCATTAGGATCTCATCATTATAAAAATATCTCATGAGCTTTTGATTCATTTCATTAGTAATCACTGGTTTTATGCATGATTCGACTTCTTTCAAAATGGTGGAATCCCCTATAGTGTAGAGATTCTACATAAATAGAGTAATAATATCATATATTCCTTCCAAACTAGTATCAATTCTTCCATCAGGATATGAAAGATAAGAAATAGAGTTTTTTCAATGCTTGGTAGAGGCCTTTTGGTGGAAGTAGTGGGTGTTCACATCCCCTTCTTTAATGTGTGTTTCACATGTGCGCATTGCTCAGAAGCTCTCCTTAATGCAGAGAGAAAAATCTAAATCAACTTCTAGGTTACAAATTATGGAAAGAATAACATCAGTGGGAGACCGAGTGAGTAGTTCCTTTAATTTTTTTTTTCAATTGAATCATATTGTTTTCAGGTTGGAAAAATTTATGATTGCTCCAGGATTCTAGATTAGATTCCACCTGATGAAGGTTATTACTAGTGTTCGAGTTACCCACCTTCAAACATGAATGAAAAAGTTCTTCACATTCACCATCTTTAGCCCAAAAAATTTTAAAACTGAAAGGTCTTATATACCTCATATTGCTGGATTTGTTAGAAATATCAATAATGATAGGACAATGGTCCGATGAAGATGATTCCAAGTAAGTAATATGGAAAATCCTAAACCGATTGGTCCATTCATTTGATCCTAGATATTTGTCAAGGCACTCCACAATGCACATATTTTTTGTGTTTCCTTAGTACCAAGTGAAGGGGATACCTAAATAATTGAGATTAGAAAACTCCTCCCTAGAGACCACATTTTAGAACTCCACAATTGAAGCATTCGATCATCTGGTGCCCCTTTATTTTTCTTTCTGGAACAAAATCTCATTGAAGTATCCACTAATCAAGATAGGAATCGGTAGTATTATTCTATGAGAGAAAATAAGTATCCAAGATTTACACCTATCATTATGTACGATCCATCCATAAAAACCCATGAATGTCCATGGAAGGGAGTGATATTGGTGGATAGTTGTTTCCACATAATTAGATGTGTAAGATATGATTCCAACGTCAAGGTTTTCCTTACATAAGAGTCATAGACCACCAGAGTGACCTTGGTGAGAGATTGGGAAGTATCCATAAAGACCACATTTGTTTGAAATACCAATGATGTCCTTATTTTCCAATATGGTTTTGGACTGGAAAACCATATTGGGGTGACTTTTAGTAAAATGGAACTAAAGCATACAAACTAACCATGGGTTGCCAAGCCCCCGATAGTTCCAACTTAGGATGATCATTGCGATAGGTGGGACTGGTTTATTCCAACCTTTGCCTCTAAGAATTCGAGAAAAGTTCCATCCTCAGATACTTTCCAAATTTTGGGATACCTTTAATTTTCCAATGGTTCCTCCATGAATAATTTGGATCTTATTATTTCAGTTATACCCATATCACTACCATGATCACCTATCGCCTTCCTCATCCACATACGTGGTATTTTAGGTGAAACCAAAATAGAAATATTAGGGGACTCACCTGAATGAAGGGTATGTAGGGGGGGATGCATCGTGGATTACTGATGTAGTCTGGGAGATCTTAATAGATAAGTTTAGGGCTGGATGAGGGGTTATGAATATCCCCAGGGGGTGGAGGAATGAGATCCAAGGAAATAGCCATTATTGTCGAGAGGGACACCTGAGGTTTAATAGTTTTAAAAGCTTCTATTGAAGGTATGTTTAAATAAAACTTCTCCACACCACCTATGTGCTCCAAGTTTCATAAGTTTGCATGAAACATTGGAGGTCCCAACAAAATAACCCTACTATGCTCAGGGACCGCCTGCGTACACCAAGCTTTAGCAAGACTATATTTGTCTCTTTACCTTTTGGATTTGGGAATAAATGAAAATCACAGATTTTTCATGTGTAGATAAGGACCATATTACATCACCAGGTTTACTTCATTGTTTTCCACATCAATACCACAATATTTTTCTATATTTCTGAGGCATCCATAAAAGAAGAATAACATTGGTAGTTTTTCATATTAAAAGGATATCAAAACTTTTGAGTCTTCAAGTGTCAGAAAGGTACCCCTCATAAGAGGTTATAAAACCTATACCATAACTTTAATTATCACTAAATACCCCCAATGAATGGGGTCTGATCGATCCCATTCCACGAACATGCCTATATGGTTTATGATTTCTTGCATCACCTGATATGATCTACCATTGAAGGGGATACCAGTTTGTTGCATCCAAAATGGAGATTTAGAGAAATAAATTTTGAGAATATCTCCTCTAGGTTTTAGATCTTCCATAAATATAAGATAGTTATAAAATTACTAAGGCCTCCCTAAAACACATTTTTTTTATCGTTTATATTGAAGAATTCATAAATCAGGTGTATATATCCTACTTCCCTTATTGCCACTCTGTCATCCAGGCGCCAAACCGATTGCAGTGTGTTCTTCAACACACCTAGGTTTAAAGGTCTTTTAGAGATGAATTTTCCAACTATCAACAGGGACATACGCCATGCCATAAAGGCATCATCATCATTCTTAGTAATAATTTCTTCCTTTTCTTTATCCGTGAGTGAGATATTTTTCCACCGGTCCACTAGATCATTATCCATTGAAAACACATCCATAAAGAAGTAATGTCACTCAAAGAGAACCCAAAAAAAGTGTAAGGTCACTGATTGGTTCTTCTTCAGTGAAAGGCAACACCAACTTTGAGAACACTGCACCTATAAACATACAAAATTAGCCATCCTTCCATGACAAGGTTTTGTAGACTCAATTGCAAATAAGAATCCTAAAGAGATGATTCCATCCATAAAATAAATATCACATCAAGGAGATAAGAAGGGAATATAAGAGAGAGCTGATTCCAACCATAGAATGAATATTCATTAGGGACAAAATAAGGGATTGAAGAGGATGAGGGGATAAAAATAATCAGATAACGATGTGGAGGGGTCGCTGATGAGTAACCTGGAGAGGACGTAGCCACCATCAATTAGATCAGATCAACCTAGGAGAACCTAGTAAACACAAACCCTAGGAAACAAAAACCCTAGGAAAACCTATGAGATATCTCTCGAATCAAGGATTAGATAAATCCAAGGCTTGAACGAATCAAGGCTTGAATGAATCCAAGGCATGAATAAATCCAAGATTTTATGATATCTCTACTTTATATTAGACGAATCAAAGCTTGAATCCAAGGTATTTTATTTTATCCTCCTCCTCACTCTTTGATTTATTTTTTGGTGATATTATTTTTCATTTTTTGTTCATTATATCTTTATATTCATTACCTTTTTTCCACTATGGTTCCATTGTTACTTTCCCAACTTCTCCAAGCCTTCCACTGGTTGTTGTTGAAATTTTTGCATCATTTAAGTTATCCTCAAGTAGGTATATTTATGGTTTATCTGTTCTCTAATTTTTTTCATGTTTTTGGGTGTTTTAAATTAGTTTCTATAAAATTATAATTTTTATTTGGGTTTAATTGGATTTAAATATGCTTATTTCTCAAGGTTTTTAAGGGATCATAATTGATTTTGATTGGGTTCTTGTGTATTTAGCCTTTTTTTATCTTAATTCAAAGTATAAATTATATTTTTGGTTAATAAAATATTTATAATGGTTTTTATAATTTAATTTGGTGTTTTGAAATTATTTGAGGTTGCTTATGAAATCTCTTTGGGCCTTGTTGTTAAAGGCGCACTGAGGCATGCATCCTGGTGAGAGGCGTTGTGAGGCACAACTATAGAACCTCACCACTATTGAGGTGAGGAAATCTAAAATAATTAGTTAATTTTATATATAAATATTATACAATGTTAATAATTAAATTCCAATGACTTCATTACCACTAAAAGGAAATTATAATAAAATAAATTGTTAAATATTTCTTTTACACTAAAATTATATTTTATGAGAAATTTATATCATTAATTATTATTTAATTTAATTTAAAGATTATTATTACCATATTTATAAACTAATAAAAGAGTCTATGTGCTTTTTGGATACTTTAAAACATTTCATTAATGGTTTTGTAACATATTTTTCACTAAAATGATATTTTTGAAGTATTTTTTATTTAATATTAGAAATTAATGTGTAATATTTTAAGGGTTATTATCATAATATGGGTATAATATTTAGTGATTTCAGTAATTATAATAATAGTGTTATTGGAGGAATAATAATATAGCTATTTTGAATCAGGATTTTAAAATTAGATAAGGAATGAAATTTGGCATTTTTTGTGAAAATAATAAAATATGGTAATAAATTGGTGAAATATGGTTACATATTGTAAATATGAGATGATATATATTTATAAATGTTATAATTTACCAATTTTTTTATATTTTCATTATCATTTTACTAAAAATTCTAGTAGTGAATTAATGAAGGTAATGGGGTACTATGGGTAGAGTGGATCACTTGAGATAATGGAATTATAAAATACTAAATAATTAATTACATTGGATTCCACTCTACACACCTATAAATACACATATACTCTTATCATTTATTCAAAGATAATTCTCAATTTCTCCCTTCATTGATCTATCAAAGATCACCTCCCTTATATTTATCTTCAATCATGAAGTTTTTTGGTGGCTGGAAGAGCTAATCTAAGCCAAGAATTTCATGAAAGTTAAGGGTTTATATTCATATCCATTCTTTTTCCTATAGTGATTGGTTTATTAAAATCTTAAATAAAATCAAATTTAATAATATTATATCATTATAATCTAGTACATTATATCCAAAGTAATGTATTTTTCATGAGGGATTATTTATTCACTATCATAATTCAGTTTTCCTAAGCCACTACTATGTAAATAATGGGATTCCTAATCTTTCCCAATTCATTTATAATTATAATTCCTTTGTTCTATTATGTTTTAAACTTCCTTTTAATATGTTTATATGGTTATATTTTTAGAATTTCATCATACATTTAGTTTATTTTATATGAGATACTATTCATTCCCCCTCATCAATATCATTTCCTAATATATTACCTTACTAAAGTAAGGGTTCCATCTCCTCCATTCATTCCAAATTATTTTTATATTATTCCAGTATCTCTTAAACATCATTTTAATTTGATTATATACTTATAAATCCATTATATTATCATCGATTTCATGTATTTTTCATGATATATCATTTATTGATTCTCATTAGTCCCTTTCCCTAATTCATTACCATAGAAATGTAAATAATTTATAATCCTCTTTTTTCATTCTAAATAAAATGCTATTTTTTAAGTATTTGAAAATAATTCTTTATATGATTTCATGAACACAATTTTATTTTAATATCACCCCCATAATCATTTATCTCTGAGGGATCATATGTTCACTCTCTTTATAAAATTTTCAAAGGCTACATCATATAAAATTCAAAGATTCCAGTTCATTTCCATTTAATTTCATTTTGTGATTATTTTGTTATAAATGATTTTAAAAAATTAATTTATATGATTATAAAATATTATATTTGGTATTATATCATAAATTGAATCTATTATGAATGTTATATTACCCATTTTATCTCATTTTCACTTCTCATAATCCTTTACTATGTCAATGTAGTCCAATGAACCAAACTCTATTTCCCATATTCTTATACACCCATGATTCTTTGGAAATGAGATATCTTTAAAGGGATTGACATGGCTCAAACTTTGTATTGTCATCCTAAAAAACAATTATGATTATAATGTTTTATACCAATACATTCCCATGTAATTCCATCACATGAAAAATCCTTATCATCAAAATTTTCATGTGTATCTAGGGTAGAAGTAGGGGGAATGCAGTTCAAAATGGTCGTTAGTGTGGGGGTCACTCATTTTTTTTGGATTTACATAGAAATATCACATATCCATGGAATTTTATATTATGGTAGTGATAGTATCATGACATTGGATTCTATATATATTATGATATACTTAAATGTGACAATAAAAATCCATTCAAACGACTTCACTAAGTACCATGATGTAGAGGTTACTTTTAGAATATTCCATGGAAACAGTTTTAAACTTTTAATTTATTGTTAATGGTTTTTGAATATGATTTTAAATTTTTTCACTTAATGCTAATAGTTTTTATAGAAAAGGGGGTTTGTATACCATTAAGTGTTTTAAAAAAAAGGTTGATTTTTCATGTGTAATTAAAAAAAAGGATTTCAAGTGGGGTTTTAAAAATTAAAAAAGCAGCCTTTTGAATTTTAAAAGTGTGTTTTCGATGAGATTTAAAATTTTAAATTAATATGTGGCGAGTTAAAAAGTTTTTATGAGACAACTATCATCCTCATAAAATTCATCTCCCAAATAGTTATTATTCCATTTTGTTGCTTAAGAATCATCCCTCATCTCTTCCAGACATGAAACTATGTTTCTTGAACTACTTTGAGTAATAGTCATCCCATACTGGGTACCAATGATCATTTTGGATGAATTCATAGGATAAAACCTACCATAGTGAAGTAATTCTTTTATTTAATTCAATTACCCATTTCCTTCAAAGCATACATAAATTATTTGAAATAATCAAATATTGGGTTCCCCTTATTAGAATTATCTATATCTTTCACCTTTGATAATGAATATCTTATGTGTATTTATTTTTTTTGTACATAAAATATATTTTATGAACCTAATAAGATGGATATGAATCGAAAATGGATGCACGCTAATCATTTTACAAAAGAGTATAGATATTCAGTTAAATTTTTTTATCAAGTTTGAAATAAAGAATGCATACAACCCTTATCAAATCCTTATTCTATATTTATGTTGTTGTTATTCAGGAAAAATTAGTCTTGAAGAGTTGGAAAAACATTTTATTTGTCATGGAATAGATCATAGCTATAAATGTTGGACTAAACATGGGGGAAAACTGAATGTGCATACTAATTTGAATGATACTACAGTTTATGGATTATTTGATATTAATACTGGTGTAAATGATACTGGAGATCACATGGAAGAAATGAAAATGAAAATTTAATATGACCTTCATGATTGTCCAATTTTTTTTTGAGAAATTAAATAGCTGTGCTAAGAGACCATTGTATACCAACTATATTAAATACACAACATTGCCAGCTATATTGAATTTGAAAGATGACAGTAGATGGAGTGACACCAACTTTACAAAACTACTTGGTCTCTTGAATGATATTCTACTAGAATAAAATGAGCTTCCATGTCGAACATATTATTCTAAACTAATGACACGTTCAATGGACATGATCTATAAAAAAATACATGCTTGTCCAAATTATTTCTATTATTTCTCAAGGAACATGAATCACTCATAAAATTCCCCAAGTGTGGCATGGATAAATACAAGAAAAATGAATCAATTCCTTCAAAAGCTATATTTTAAGATCCCATCTTTTTCTAGGTATGTCTCTCTCTGAATTTTTCATTAACTTTTCTTTCAGGAAAGTTTTTCCTCTTCTTTAAACCAAATTTGAGAAAACCAGAGAGGATCCTCATGAAGAGATTTGTTGGGGAAAATGACTTAAAGTTTAGGGATGTATGTTTTTTTGAATTAATGGAGTAAGGGTATAAATGGGTTAAGTGTTTCAAGGGTTCTTGGTAAGTTGAGAATAATTAAAGGAGGTTCAGGTTATTTAAAAGAAAAGTGGGTTGAAAAACCATCTATAGAACATTTACACACCATGTAAATGGATTACATGTCATGTAATGTTTGGGTGTTTTTAATAAAATAATCCAAGGTGATTGGTTTTTTTGGTATATCCCATTAAAAAGATTTACACGATGTGTAACTACATTATACATCATGTAATTCCCCAACCTGCTATTTTAAAGTATGTTGTGTGGTTGAATTTCATTCTAATTCACTTCAGATATTATCTTATCGACCTAGGGTGACCCTCTAGAAAAATTCGGTGTATCAACCTTCCTTATGGATGTTCTTATAATGACTTCGATCCCTGGTAAGTGGTTTTAGTCTAGTTTCTTCCTTCTCTTCCTTGGTTCTCCAACTATTACGGTGAAATCCTTTGACCAACTGTATTGTTGGTTTTTATCTTGATCAGTTTTGATCTATGATTATTATTGTGATCATCCAAAACTTATTCCTCATGGGTGTTTTACATTGGTAGCATTGTTGGATTGTCAGTTAAAGGAATGAGGTCTAAATATTAACCCTATGGTTTGATAATTTCCATGTTTATGCAATATCATGATTGCACCAATGAAACATGAACCTGAATCAATTAAATAATGAATGTGATTATTCCTCAAATTCCTTTGGTTTCAATTGCCTCCTGACCTAGCTTATGGCTACCCATTGGGTGAGAATAACATGAATATAATTGAATTGGATAATGGCTTAAAGTGCATTTATCATGACATGAGAATTTAGGTGATTTCTTGATATAGAATCCCTAAGTTGTGTCTTATTTCTTATTGTTATAATTGTTAATCAATTTTGATTTAATTGAAAATGGTGTATGAAATATAAATGGTAATTCTCATAATTAACCATTGAGATTTATGATGTGATATTTTGATATCCATATTGAAGGACCCCGGGACACCCTGAGAGGGGAGGGGTGAATCAGGGTGACCACTTTTTCTTTTAATGTGATGGATCTTGTTCCCACGTTGGTAGGAACTTGTTGAACCTGTAAGATGATTATGATCAGAAAGAAAACATTCACATGCACAGAGAAGACACAACCATTTTTACTTGGTTCACCACAAAGGGCTACGTCCAAGGAGCATACGCCGACAGGTTGTCGGTCGTACCAAAATCCACTATGCTTCACTAGCGGTAGATTACAAAAGTTCGGGTACAGTTACTCTGTCCCAGGCTCACTACCTTTACAAAGGTTCAGGGATAGCCCACTGCTCCCCTCGGGTCACTCCCGTTGACTCCCCCTGGCTCACTGCCGTTGGTGAAGTCCCACTCAGTTTATAGACGTGAAGGTCTCTTCATCATTTGCATAAGAATGCATCCTTTGTTGTATGTAGATGCTCTATTGAAGTCCGATTCTCACCAGAAGCAGAATATCACTTTTCCTAGAATGTATTGGGTAGTCTCCTGGATTTTATGTAGCTCCAAACAGGCCAACGGCCTTCAGAAAAACCTGGCGCGCTTCTCCAAGCTGGATGCGCAAGTCCCAATACGGCGCGCAAGTCCAGACTGGCGCGCAAGTGTCACCAACGCACCTGCGCGATGCTTCCTTCCCTGACAACAAACTTGCGCGGTCCACTTCCTTTCTCTTCCAAACCGCCTTGGGTGCTCAGCAGACAACCGGCGCACAAGCTCTACTTGCGCGACCAAACTACCACCTGCGCGACTCAACCACCTGCGCGATGAGAGCTCGAACAATCTCTAAGTCTCGAACTCCGTAGGAAATGAGGAGGGGTGGTCCAGTATTTATAGGCAAACTGGACCCCCTGCGCGGAGGCGCGCAAGTCCCTCATCGGTGCGCAAGTCTTGTCTCCAACAACCTCTGTCGTGCAACTCACTTGCGCGACCCAACCAATACTTGCGCGACCTTCTTTCCTTAGCCAAATTTTGAAGTTCTTATCCTCAAAAACATATGGCGCGCAAGTCTTTTATCCTCCAAGAGCTCGGCGCGCAAGTACCTTTGCCAAAAACACTTTACTTTATTGGCCGATTTTCAGGCCCAAAAATTTGGCAACCACTGGGAAATGGCGCAACCTTCACTACTATTTTCTGCTTGAATGGTATGATCTCTTTATTGGTACACATGCTGAACTTCCACTGAGGATTGACAACAAACACAAACCATATGCCAAATCATGCTTTGAAGAGCCTGGTTCCAACAATCTCCCCCTTTGTGTTTGTTGGTAATCAGAATAAATTCAATAGATCTCCAACCATGAGCAAACCCAAAACGCAAGAATCAACTCAGCCAACACTCTAAGTCTACGTGAGCAATGCTCGGTGTAGAAAACAAGAGAGGAAGCTTGAATTGGGTTCCGGTGTTTTGAAATTCTCCATGATGCCCGATTGTATCCTTCTTATACTTCTCATCACAGAAGCATTTCTTGCCTTGAATTTATTCCTTTCTCCCCCATTGACAATAAAACCAAAGACCAATAAGTTGTTCAACGTTTAGCTCAATCCATACTCCCCCTGGATAGTATCTCCCCCATAAACCTGCATCACAGCCATAAGCAGATAAAAACAGTTATAACAAATGGGGAGAGGGGATTTCCGGAGCCTCCTTATGCAGTAGGAGGTGGTTGAACACCGAGGTTCAACCGATGCTTCTCAAACATAGCCGCAGACAATGGCTTGGTCAGGATATCAACCACTTGCTCATCAGTTCCAACATGATCCATTCTAATCACGCCTTGTTCAACCTTTTCTTTGATAAAATGATACCGTATTTCAATATGTTTTGTACGAGAATGCTGAACTGGATTCTTTATAAGATCAATTGCACTTTTGTTATCACAAAAAATCACCATTTGTTACTGCACCTTATCACCAATATCTGTTAGCTGCTGCTTCATCCAAAGAAGTTGAGTGCATGATTTTGTGGCAGATATGTACTCAGCTTCAGCCGTACTAAGAGAAGTACTTTCTTGTTTCTTGCTCAACCAGCCAACACATTTCTTCCCAATATAGAAAGCTCCACCACTAGTGGACTTTCTGTATACCACATCACCAGCCCAGTCAGCATCTGAAAATGTGGATAATTCACTGTCCCTGCCTGCAGCAAAAAATAACCCGAAGTTATGTGTACCGTGAATGTATCTCATGATTCTTTTTACTACTGCCATATGTTCCCCTTTTGGATTACTCTGAAAGCGGGCTGCAAGGCATGTGGCAAAGACAATATCTGTCCTTGTCGCTGTCAGGTATAGTAGGCTTCCAATGATCCTCCTGTACATGGTGGGATCAACAGAGTCCCCATCCTCATGCTTTCCAAGTTTAGTTCCAACTGCAACCGGAGTTGACATTGGTTTGGAGTCTTTCATATTGAACTTCTTCAGTAGCTCTCTTGCATATTTTTCCTGAGAAATGAAAGTGTATTCCTTATTTTGAATCACCTGCAGTCCCAAGAAATATGTGAGCTCCCCAATCATAGACATTTCAAATTCTGATTTCACGTGGTTGGCAAATTCATCCACTGATTTCTGCCTACTGCCACCAAATATGATATCATCAACGTAGACAAGAACCATGAATTGATCTTTTGGAGAATTCTTCACATAGAGATTGTGATCAACTCCTCCTCTTTTGAATTCCAACTTCTTGAGATATGAATCCAGCCATGAGTACCATGGCCATGGTGCCTGCTTCAAACCATATAGAGCTTTCTTCAGTTTACATACCTTTGTTTCATCAGTACCCAAAACAAAGCCCACTGGTTGTTCAATGTAGACTTCTTCTTCGAGAACACCATTCAAGAATGCTATCTTAACATCCATTTGATACACTTTATATCCTCTTTGGAGTGCCATGGCAAGGAAAAGCCTTATTGACTCCAGTCTAGCCACTGGAGCAAAGGTTTCTTCAACATCAATGCCTTCAATCTGAGAGTATCCTTTACATACCAGACATGCCTTGTTTCTGACGACACTTCCATGTTCATCAAACTTATTTTTGAAGATAAATTTGGTACCAATCACATTTTGACCTTCGGGTCTCTGGACAAGATCCCATGTCTGATTCTTGTCAATATGATCTAATTCATCATTCATGGATTTCACCCAAGATTCATCATTAGCAGCTTCTTCGAATGAGGATGGATCTACAACTGATAGAAATGCAGATTGCGTGTTATTCCTCATTCTCTTTGTTTGAGTGGGTGCACTCCTATCCCCAATTATGTTGGGTGGATCAATCTCAGCTCTTCGATTTCTCCTGCGAGGTTTAGTAGCATTTTCTTCAGTCATAGTTTCTTCTTCTGATTCTTCTTCTGAGTCAATATCATGATGTGACTGCTGAGAGTTTTGAACAACTTCATCTATTTCTGCATTTGTATTTTCTTCACATTCACATTCTTCCTGACTTTCTATCACATCAGTATATGACTTCCTTGAAGCATTCGTGGTTTTCTCTTCAATTATCTTAACATCATTGCTTTCCACAATTCTTCCCAAACGCTTGTTGAAGCATTTTTAGGCTTTTCTGTTCATTGAGTAACCAAGGAAAATTCCTTCATCTGCATTGTCTCCATATTTCCCTTGATTTCCTTCTTTGTTCCTGATGAAGCATTTACTTCCAAAGACACAGAAGTATTTTAGAGAAGGCTTTCATCCATGCCACAATTCATATGGTGTCTTCGTCTCACCCATATAGAGTCCTGTTCGATTTTGAATGTACACTGCAGCTTGAACAACCTCTTTCCAGTAATGTCGTGGAATACAACTCTTAATCAGCATAGTTCGCGCCATGTTGTTCACCTGTCGATTCCTACGTTCAACAACTCCATTTTGTTGTGGAGTTCTCACAGCAGCTACCTCATGCTGTATCCCATGCTTCTCTAGATAATTCTCAAATTCAATGGACGTGTATTCTCCTCCATTGTCAGATCACAACACTTTGATTGTTCGTCCAGTATCATTCTCGGCGATTCGCCGATATGTTTTCATGCAGTCAAGGACTTTTCGTTTCCTGTGAATGACCATCACACATGCCATTCTACTGTAATCATCTATGAAAAGGACAAAGTACCTTTCTCTATGTGTTCCGACAACATTTATTGGACCACAAACATCTGTATGAATCAGATCAAGAAGGTGAGATGCCTTTTTCTTCTTTGGCCGATATGAACTGCAGACCAGCTTCCCACGAATACAAGCATCACAAGATTTTTCACGCTCATGCTTCAGGTTGGGGATGTCCATGACAATTCTCAATTTTGATATTTTCTCCATGTCTTGTTGATTGATGTGTCCCAATCTCCAATGCCACAAATTGTTTTCTTCTTCAACAGTCATGTAACATACATTTTCTTCACTATCAACCTGATACAAGTTGCCTTCTGTTCTGCATCCTTTCATAAGTGAATTGCCGATTTTTCCCTTGATAGTGCAGCCTTTCTGATTGAAAGTAACTATAAGTCCTGAGTCATAGAGTTGACTCACGCTGAGGAGATTATGACGTAGGCCATCTACGTAAAGGACTTCAGTCTTCTTTAGTTCTCCATTAGCTAATTGGGTACTTCCACTCCCTTTGATTTTCAGAGCCCCATCATTACCAAATCTTACTGTACCATCAACATTCTTTATGATATTCGTTAGTAGGCTGGCATTACCCGTCATATGAGATGAACAACCGCTATCCAGAATCCAGGTACTGCTGTTCTTTGTAGCTTTGAGGGCTACCTCTACAAGGTTCGATTTCTCAATCTTCTTCCTTTCCTTCCATGAGACATTAGATTGAGTATATAGAACTGATGGCCTTTCAACTATCTCTTCCGCATACCCAGGTTCTTCATAGTCAAAGTCTTCTTTGAGAGGTGAGAACCTGTTTGAAAGAGCAACACTATCTTGCTGACAAGACTTGACTTGTCTTGAACTTCGGTATGAGGTGTCTATGTACCTTCTCTGCCTACAATTAACGGCCTTATGACCAAAGTTAGAACAACGAAAACAATATCCATAGAAATTATTTCTTCTATGAGAATTAGGATATGAGATTGTTCTCCTTTGTTGAGCATCTATATCTTCTCCATTCAGATAACTTCTTGCCTCTTCACAATAAGACATGGTATGGCCCAGATAGCCACAGAACTGACACTTCATGAGAGGAAATGTCTTCTCACTTGAATTTCTCCTGATATCATCTTCCTTGGGAGAATAGTAAGACTGTCTATCATTTTTGAAAGTTTGAGAATAATTTTCGGGTCTCCTTTTAGTTTGGATTGAGGGTTCCTTTTTCAGCACTCTAGGTAACATTTCATCATGTTCAACTTTCATCTTATCTTTCTTTTGGATCTTTTCACTTCCAGCAGTTGATGACTCAGCCTCACAGCCAATTCCACTCTTTCCCATGCAAGCGGGTCTTTGATTACACAAGATTTTTCCAACCCCATCTGAACCACACTTGGCTCTTGCTAGTAATTCTGCATCTGAGAATCTTCCGAACTGTATTTTCTTCCTCGATTCTTTTGGAATTGATTCATTCTCCAGTTTACTCCTTAGAGTAACTACTTACTCCTCAAGACCCTCAGCAGTCTTGGATTTTTCATCCAGTCTGGATGTGAGGTCATTGATGACCTTTGCCTGCTCTTCAATTCTCAGCTTCAGATCAACTACATCATCATTGCTTTCAATTATTTTAGACTGTACCTTCACAAATTCTTCCAGTCGTTCAATTTCAGATTCAAGTTGATCAACATATTAACTTGATTCTTCTACAATTGATTTCCACTTATTGCAGCTCTTATATTTAATCTTAAGCTTACTAACCGCATCCTTAAGTTGCACCTCAGGATCTACACAAGTTCTCAGTTGTTTTTCTCCATCAGTATCTTCTGACTTTTCAACAGCGGCCATCATAGAAGCATGGTTCCCAGTTTTGAATTCTGGTTCTTCTTCATCACAGAATTCATTTTCATCTTCTTCCTCTTCACAAACAAAACTCTTCCTTTGCATTTTCTTACCAGATTTTAAGTCTCCCTTTTTGAAGAACCTTCTCTGAGGCTTCTTGAAGTTTTCATCTTCACTGTCATCATCATTGATATTCTTCAAGCACTGAGAGGCAATGTGCCCAACTTTTCCACAACGGAAACATGCGAGAGGTAACTTCCCTTTGAATTTCCCTTTCCCCTTCTGGAACTTCTTTGAAATGAGAGAAATAATTTCTTTCTCTTCTTCATCATCACCGCTACTATCCTTTGAGAGTTTCAATTTATCCATGGCCTTGAATTCCATTTACTTTCTCACCCGAGTTGTAGCATCTTCTGGTTTGACTCTCATTTCATATGCTACCAAGCTACTTAGTAGATCATCTAGAGAAAGTTTGGAAAGATCTCTTTCCTCAAGTGCTGACACCTTCGCATTATACAGAGGTGAAAGTATTCTTAATATTTTCTTTACAATATCAATGTCTTTGATTTCTTCGCCTAGACCCCGAATTGCTCCAACCACTTCAGTAATTCGATTGAAGAAAGAGTCTGCATTCTCGTCTGGATGTATCTTTAGATCATCAAACCGATTGTGTAGCACTTGTAGTTTCGCCTCCTTCACTTTGCTATCTCCTTCATAAATATTCTCAAGTTTATCCCACATGGATTTTGCTGAGGTGAAATTCATCACCTTTAGGTAGATCTGATCAGAAAGGGCTGTAGTGAGAGCATTCTGTGCTTTAGCATCTGTATCAAGAAGTTTCCTGTCTGTTTCAGTCATAGGCAGACCTGTTGGATCAGTGACTTGTATTCCTTGCACAGTAGAAAAAAGAACTTCCATTCCAAGAGATCTTAGATGAGATCTCATTCTGTTCTTCCAGATCTGGAAATTGCTTCCATCGAAGTTAGGGACTCCCCTGATATTGACCGCGTTTTCCATGACGAAGAAGGTCAGATTCAACACCAGCAACCTTTACCCTCTGATACCACTTGAAGGACCCCGGGACACCCTGAGAGGGGAGGGGTGAATCAGGGTGACCAATTTTTCTTTTAATGTGATGGATCTTGTTCCCACGTTGGTAGGAACTTGTTGAACCTGTAAGATGATTATGATCAGAAATAAAACATTCACATGCACAGAGAAGACACAACCATTTTTACTTGGTTCACCACAAAGGGCTATGTACAAGGAGCATACACCGACAGGTTGTCGGTCGCACCAAAATCCACTATGCTTCACTAGCGGTAGATTACAAAAGTTTGGGTACAGTTACTCTGTCCCAGGATCACTGCCTTTACAAAGGTTCAGGGATAGCCCACTGCTCCCCTCAGGTCACTCCCGTTGACTCCCCCTAGCTCACTGCCGTTGGTGAAGTCCCACTCAGTTTATAGACATGAAGGTCTCTTCATCATTTGCATAAGAATGCATCCTTTGTTGTATGTAGATGCTCTATTGAAGTCCGATTCTCACCAGAAGCAGAATATCACTTTTCCTCGAATGTATTGGGTAGTCTCCTGGATTTTGTGCAGCTCCAAACATGCAAACGGGCTTCAGCAAAACCTGGAACGCTTCTCCAAGCCGGACGCGCAAGTCCCAATACGGCGCGCAAGTCCAGACTGGCGCGCAAGTTTCACAAACGCACCTGCGCGACGCTTCCTTCCCCGACAACAAACTTGCACGGTCCACTTCCTTTCTCTTCCAAACCGCCTTGGGCGCTCAGCAGACAACCGGCGCGCAAGCTCTAGTTGCGCGACCAAACTACCACCTGCGCGGCTCAACCACCTATGTGACGAGAGCTCGAACAATCTCTAAGTCTCGAAATCCATAGGAAATGAGGAGGGGTGGTCCAGTATTTATAGGCAAACTGGACCCCCTGCGCGGAGGTGCGCAAGTCCCTCATCGGCGCGCAAGTCTTGTCTCCAGCAACCTCTGTCGCGCAACTCACTTGCACGACCCAACCAATACTTGCGTGACCTTCTTTCCTTAGCCAAAATTTGAAGTTATGATCCTCAAAAACATATGGCGCGCAAGTCTTTTATCCTCCAAGAGCTCGGCGGGCAAGTACCTTTTCCAAAAATACTTTACTTTATTGGCCGATTTTCAGGCCCAAAAATTTGGCAACCACTGGGAAACGGCGCCACCTTCACTACTATTTTCTGCTTGAACGGTATGATCTCTTTGTTGGTACACATGCTGAACTTCCACTGAGGATTGACAACAAACACAAACCATACGCCAAATCATGCTTTGAAGAACCTGGTTCCAACACATATTGTATGAAAAGACTTGTGTTCCATGCTGAAATGCTTGTATATCGATCATGGCCCTAGAACACACACACTTATAAGATGTAATTCTAATATTGATTGGGTTAAGCCTAGTCCATGCTGTAATTCCTATAGAGAGCGGGATTTTCCCATTCCCATGCTATAATTATTATAGGGCTTTGACCTAGATTCTATAATGCTTATAGGGATTTGACCCAGATTGTTGTGACCATACCATGGTTATATGGTGGTGGTTGGCATGGTTGTAAGACATGCTCATAAATATTCTAGTATGGTGCCGAAGCAGGTTATTTTACCTTGGTTATATGTTTGTGGTCGTCATGGTTGTAAGATATGCTCAGAGATATTCCTACATGGAGACGAAGCAGGTTGTTGTTGTATTTTATTGATTTTTAATTAATCAATACACATGTTTATTGATTTATTGTATACAATTATTATTAGATTGGTTAGTTTAAACATGGTGGTGTCGAACTATTGAGTTATACTCACACCCTATCCGGGAAATCATTTGGAACCCGAGCAGATTATGTGGATGTGGGTTTGTACAAGGGAAAAGGACCTTACTGTCGATTGTTTTCTTGATGGATGGGATGGAGTTTGGAGGTGGGACCAATATGGGGTTTCAGATCAGAGATTTTTCAGTATACTAGTCTTTTACTTGTATTATTTCTAGTATGAAATTTAGTTATATTCCAGCATGTCATTACATTATTCTTTTATTATTTATTTTATTATTTAGTTGGATTTTATTATTGTTTTCCACTATGTCTATACTTTGATTTCTTTTTTTTATGGTTTATTTCTACTAGTATGACACTTCATACTAGTGGGTATAGTCTCCCCATTATACATATCACACCCCAAATTCTAGTTGGAAACATTTTTCATATAGGGAGGTGCAGATGAGGTCTCATAACCAACCTTTTTTGGCCACACGAGAGAGTGCCAAATCAGGGGATGTTACAAAGTGGTATCAAAGCCATATTTTCTTTTATTCTAATTTACTATTTGGGAAATGTATAAAGGAGACTAGGATGTTTTAGGACTTGGTAATGAACTTGTTCATGGTATTAGATAACCCATGTATGTGGGAAAATCTGAGTGCCTAGGGATGATATTTCTGTTTCTACTGTGTGCTTGTTACAGATGATGTTATTTCACCTTAAGTGATTCACATGTTTTGTGAGGTTTTTGTTTTATAATGTTACTATTTATTGAGATTTTTACTTGTGGACTTGTATGACATGAGATGAGAATACATGCATCATAATCGACACATAGGATATATTGACATTCATTGTTCATGATAGGGGCATATCTATTTTTTTCATGTAATATATACTTTACTATTAAACTATGATATGAGATATCTGTTTCATTGGATAAATGAAATGAGTTTTTGTGTCATGCTAAAACACTTGTAAGCCATTTTTAGAGAGACCATGAGTCAGTGGTTCTCTTTCATAGTCACCTATTGAGGTTGAACTTATTGCTAGCTAGTTCTCTAAGTTGTGAAATTTTCTTGTAAATAAAATGCCTCCTTGTAGTATTTGAGTTTAGCATCAGTAGATTGGAAATTAACACACTCCTAATGTAGCTAAACCAAATATAGCTATAGTTCCCATGGATCATATGGATGTTCAGCTTCACGACAGCTTCCTGAGGGTCATGTGATCCATGGAAAGGGAGACTGTTCATACCATTCCTTTAATGTTTAAGCTGATAAGAGAGTTTCACCTGTAATATATGAAAATGTTTACTGGGGAAGGCGGATCTTAGGCAACTAAGTTCTGGATCGAGTCAGTCCAAACGATCATTAAGCATCTCGATACATCCATAGATAGGAGGGTGAAGCTTGCTGCATATATGCTTCGTGGACCTTCCAAGCATTGGTGGGATATTCTGGAGGAATATGGGTTATTGGATATGCTATCTTGGAAGGACTCTAAGAAAAATTTCCTAAGAAATTTCTTCCCCGAGACGTTTTGTGATGAAAAATCTTGTGAGTTCATGTGTCTGACACAAAAGGGAACTTATGATGGATGTTTCACCAACCTATAGTGCTTTCCTCCATATTTGGCATCTGATGATATCTCCAGGGTGACACATTTTCTGGATGGTCTTTTCTATGAGATCAAGTTTCAGATAAATGTTTTTCACTTGATAAACTTTGAGGATGTGATAATACAATCACTCATCACATAAAGGAATATGAGAGAGGCCCTGAGCAGTGACCAATCTTTTTTAAAAAGGTAGTCTGGTATCTCTTCTTTGAGTGGAAGGAAGCACCACTATGATAGTTTCCACCAAGGAAATAGTGGTAAGAGTAGCCAGGATAGTGAACAACCATCTCAAGACCATGATTTATTCCAATTCTATCAGTGTGGAAGGTTTGTCCACAAGTACCCACCATGTACTTAACTCACAGTCGAGTGTCATATTCGTAAAAGTCTAGGTCATATTCAAAGGTTCTATATGAAATTTCTATAACATACTAGTGGTAGAGGATCAGGGTAGACATATGAGTTGGGAAGGGTCTTAGAAACCCCTTAGCAGACCGATATTTGGATTTACACTATCCGTTCAGGCCAAGGAAGGGGATATGGGACCCCAGTGCATGAGTAGTAGTACTAGGAAAGGGAAATAAATCAGGATAGTTAGACTGGAGCCCATGGTATAGGGACAAGTCAGCTGCACATTATACAAACTACTCCGACTGTCGTGGATGTAGGACCGTCTACCATTAGAGGTATAATTATTATATCATCTACTTTAGCTTGTGTTTTGTTTGATACAAGAGTATCACATTCTTTTCTATATTATCTTTTTCAAATATTTTGGGCTTGGATGTGTAAATATTGTATGGTTCTTTGACCATAAACACACCATTGGGAGTATGGTCATAGAATATCAAACCTTGCAAGGTGTGTTCTCTAGAGATTGGTGGTTAACTTTTCTTTTTGGAACCATTCATGCTAGAAATGATAGTATTTGACTTTATTTTTGGTATGGTATGGTTAGTTCTATACCAGGATCATATCAAATGTTATAGGAGGAGTGTTACATTTCTATCTCCAGAAGGAGGCAGTTATTTTCACCAAGGTGAGTATGATATTTAGGATGGTCGCGCAGAACCAATTCAGTGTAGGTTAGATTATATCATGGATCAGATATCTAGTATTTCTCTAGATGATGGTGGAATATAGCAGGATTCTTTTCCTCCAGTGGTAGAACATTTATAGGATGTATTTTTTAATGAGTTCTATGACTTACTACCTAAGCGAGATATTGAGTTCATGATTTAGTTGGCGTCGAGAGTAGATCCAGTTTCTATCCCACCCTACGAATGGAACTAGTATATATTTAAGAGTTGAAAGTTTAGTTGGAAGATTTGAAATCTAAAGGCTTTATATGACCTAGTTCTTCTCATAGGGGTTCTCTAATTTTCTTTGCCAATAAGGCTGATGGGTATTTATGCCTATGTGTGAATTATCGGAGGTTGAACTAGATGACAGTAAAGAACTGGTATCCTCTTCCATGCATTAATGATCCTTTTGATCATTTGAGAGGTAATAAGATCTTACCCAATATTTATTTGAGATCAGGTTACCACAAATTAAGGGTGAGACCATCATACAAACCTCATAATGCTTTTAGAAGAAAGTATGACTTGTATGAGTTCGTAGTGATGTTGTTTGGGTTGATTAACACACCAATGATATTCATGGCCTTAATAAAAATGACCTCTCATACTTTTATAGACTAGTTTGTGGTGGTTTTTGTTGATGATATCTTAGTGTACTTCTATTCAGTATATGATCATTCCAAACATCTTGACATCATCTTGAGTACATTGAGATATCATCAGATTTATGCTAATCTAACCAAATGCAGTTTCTGGGTTAATATAGTGCACTTATTGGGCTATGTCATCTCAGAGGTAGGAGTGTTAGTGTACCTAGAGAAAGTCATATTCATGGTATCTTGGGAACAAACCAAGAACATATTTGAGATTCAGAGCTTTCTGGGTTTATCCAGTTATTATCGACACTTTATGCAAGATTTATCCCATTTATAAGCACCAATGTCTGGGTTGACCAAGAAAGGGGTGAAGTTTGTTTGGTCTGATTCTTGCGAGAGATCTTTTTAGGAGCTGAAAGGTAGGCTGACCTTATCACCTATCCTCACTTTACTTGTGTCGGGTAAAGCATATACCGTGTACTGTGATGTATCCAGAGTTAGAATTAGAGAAATTTTGATGCAATAGGATTATGTGGTTTCTTATGGATCTAGGAAACAAAGACCTAATGATAGGTGTAATGAATTAGATTTTCTTAATTTTTTTAGAAATTATTTGAGAAAATTCTGAGACCAGGTGCTGAGATTAATTGTAATTCTGAGGCCCAAGGTTCCTGTAATGATTGTTTGAAAAATGTTATGTTTTTAATATCACGGGCGCAAAAATTTTCTGAAAAATTGAAATAGCTCTTAAACGAGTGCCTGAATTAGAAATCCAAGGGCATGGTTGAGCTCAGAGCAATGGATTTACCCTAGGCGCGACTTAACATTGGTCGACACATGTCATCTGTAGAAAAAGTCACTATAGGCGTAACTGTAAATAAAATAATTAAATAAAAATTATTTTATTTTAAAATCATAATAACTCATAAATGGTAACTTGGATTAGAAATTTGATACCACCATTGAGTTTGTAAGGGGGTGTTTTCCTTAGGTGAGGCCTAACATCAACCAGCACGGGTCAGCTGCAAAAGTTAATTTTATTGAACATTATGTGTTGACACAGTGACGATTTCACTTTTTAATAATCCATGTTAGAAGAATTCAGGGTTATCTCCATAAGCCTATAATTCCCCTAAGTTAAGAATAAGTAAGCTCTCTCTTGATGACGGACGTCGGCAGATCAAGGATTAACGATAACATGAAACCTTGTTCTTTGTCAACGATTGATCAAACCTCTAGGTAGGGTGTCAATCTCTTTGTGATTTCTTTTCCCCTTCTTAAAATCAAACGATGAACATGGACAAACCTAAGAATAGGTTGATTTGTGGTTCATTTGTTCTTGTGGGTTGTTTAATTTTTTATGGGATTAAATGGAATAGATCTTGGTGATTATTCTACTATTGGTTTCTTCATGATCCCACTAACATGAACGGATCAAGGATGAATGAACAAGGACAAGATCCATTCGTTGGGTGCTCATATGATTAATCAATCTCCTCTAAATCGATCACATTATTAATGCATTCTTCTCCCTTTGAAACCCTATGCGAGCAATCAATTGTTGCGCCCACAATCCATGGCGCAACGATCCGAGGCCAAATATCCAACACCGAGACAACACCACAGTGGTGTGAAGACTAGAGAGGCGCATTCCAACCAAGGCGGAAATGTAAGGAAGGCTACTGGATGGGAGGCCAGTGGTGAGAATAGGATATGGCTGACGAGGCTAGTCCAGGGGAGGCACGAAGTAGCAGAGGTCGCCCGATGGTGAGGGCAGCACGTGACCCGGTGGGGCGCACATCTGAGATCCAGCGAGACCACACTGGAGGAGGAGACTATGGTGGTGAAGGATGTGGGCAGTAGACAGGAGACATGGTAGGAGGCCATGGTGGAATTTGCGGTGGGACGTGGCTCGAAGATTGCGTCGGTGGGATCCCGCAGCGGTGGGGAGGTCACGGGTGGCAACCAGGACACGGTGATAGGGGTGCCAAAATGTGGTTGGGGTCCATGTTGAACCCATGGTGGTAGAAGCCATGGGTAAGGGGGATAAGATGTGGTGTTTTTTCTATTGAACGTGGTGGCCGCATTGACCGAGAGTGCACGGTCGAGCCGTGCGCTGAAGGAGCCGGCTCGCATGCGGCGGGCTGGGCTGGTGAACCGGGACACTCTGGCGGCCTACCGGGCTAGAATGTGTGGTAAAATAACCCATAAGTCCAGCCCAAACCAAATGGGTTGGGTCGGTTTAGGAAAACTGGGCTGGGTCGGGTCGGCCGGACTGGGTCGGGTCAGACCCAGACCGGACCGGATCCTTTTTACTAAATTGGCCATATCTTTCAAAACGTGTGTCCGTTTGACGATTTGATTATAGAATTGGGACCATTGAGATAAGAAAATACTTTTGAGATACTCTAAGTGAGTTCTTGTGGAAGTTGTTTTATGATCTAATAGATCGAGGAGTAGGTTCTCCCGAAACGAGCGTGCTAGGAGTGAAATCCTATGTCTGGTTGTGACTATGTGATCTTGTTGACTATGTGACTTGGGGGACTGCTTGACCCATCAATAATCGATGCACCATCGATGATCCATGTGCCATATATGCTCCATGCACTATTTATGCTCCATGTTCCATCGATGCTCCATGCACCATCAATGATCCATGCACCATTGACGCTTCGTGCGCCATCGACGCTCCGTGCGCCATCGACGTCCTAGACACCATCACTGCTCTAGGAACCATCGACGATCCACATGACATTGAAAATCTGTGCACCATCGATGCTATGAGGGCCATTGATTCTCCACGCGCTATCGATGCTCCATGCGCCATCGATTCTCTATGCGCCATTGACGCTCCATGCTCCTCTTACACTTCTAGTGTCATAGAGACTGGGAGATCTATGGATGAAAACTAGAAAACTTTCTCATTATTATTCAGAATTATATCAGTGTGAGATGACCGTATTGACTGTACTTCATATGTTTCCTTCGTGGTGTACTTCATGTGTTTCCTTCACAGTGTACTTCATGTGTTTCATTTGTCGTGTACTTCGTGTATTTCTTAGTGGTATTACCTTTATGGTTTTGGGGTCCCTACTATGTATTGTTTTACTTAGTCCTGCACGAGATATGACCACAAATTTTGTGTCTTGTATAGATAATCGACGCTTTGATGGATTCCTTGGTAGACCAGGGCTAGGTGGTTCTTAGAGAGAGGCCCAACAGATGAGGTGTGCTTCAGAAACTTCAGACATCTGTTTCTGTACCTACCCTTCAGGTAGGGTTTTCTGCGAATGAGATTCAAGAGCTTGTACTTTTACTTTTGGTTGGGATGGTATTCTGGCCCTATTTAATTTCCAGTTTTTCCTACTATCATACTATATTATTGGTATCTTAGTGTTATGAATTCTTGTTTACTTAGTGTTTTTACATTTCAGAATTTTGGGCTTGGAGATGTGTGCATGTGTACAAGTAATTAGACAAATTCCTCCCATTTATGGGATATTCCTACTCAATGATAGTCGCCATCCCTTAGCCTATTAAAGGTGGGATCAGGGTAGTCATGACACGAGCCCCTTTGGGATGGTTTGTGATAAGAGTAATTACCCTACTCATGATCTGGAGTTATAATTAGTGGTACATTCCCTGAGATGTTGGAGGCACTATCTCATGGGTGAGAGGCTTGTGGTATACATGAACCATAAAAGACTCAGATATATCTTTTCTTAGCAAGACATGAACATTCATTAGAGGAGGTGGGTCAAGTATCTATAGTCTTTAAACTTTGAATTGGCTTATACACCAAGAAAGGACAATGTCGTTGATAATGCTTTGAGATGAAAACATATGTAGTGGTAGTATGAGAGTCATGTTATGAGTGATGAATAATGGCCTTTTTTGAAAATATGAATCTGGATGTTCATGAGTCACATGGATGGGTAGCTTTGACATAAAAATATATTATACCCATGCTTTTGGGAAAGATTAATATAGATTAGTTGTATAATCTAGAGGGATCAGTTATGAGAAAAATATTATATGGTGGGGAGAAACCATCAGGATGGTCTCTTGGTAGTGTCAATTATATTCTTTTTCATGGCTGAGTATGGGATCCTATAGGCTTACGTTAGGATATTATAAGAGAGTTTCATGATTCTAGATGGGTGGTGCATCCTGGATTAACAAATATGTATCATGATCTCCACAGATAGTACTGGTGGTCAAGAATAAAGAAGTAGGTGGCAAGATTCATGGATAGATGCTTCACTTGTCAGTAGGTGAAGTATGAGCATCATAGGCCAATTAGGTTTTTTTAGGCCTTTTCCTATTCTTGAGAAGAAATGGGATGATGTCACAATGGATTTTTTGACAGGATTAACTAGGAAAACTCATAATAATGATGATCTATGGGTGATTTTGTATTGACTAACTAAGGAATCCCACTACTTTTTCTATCAGGTAAACCTTCATAGTTGATGATCTGGGCAGTATTTATATGCGTGAGGTGGTTCAGTTTCATAGTGTTCTGAGGAGTATCATTTTAGATAGAGATCCTCATTTTATATCACATTTATGACAGGGCCTTTATAAGGCTCTAAGATAGCGAGTTATTTTGATCACAAACTTTCATCCATAGACTGATGATCAATATAAGCAGACTATTTAGGTTTTAGAGGATATGTTACAAGACTTTGTTTTTTATTTTGGTGGTTCATGGGAGTAACATATGACACTCATAAAGTTTTAATATAATAATATCCTCCAATAATTGATCCAAATGGAACCTTTTGAGGATTTTTATAGAAGGTCATTCCATTCACCTCTTTTCTGGTTGGAGGTAGGTGAGTTAGCACTTATTGATCCTATTCTTGTGTATGAGACATCTGAGTAGGTTCATTTGATTAGACAACGGTTAGTGACTGTAAAAATCAGTTAGAAATCGTATACTGACCATTATAGACAACCTTTGGAATTTGAGGTTGGTCATCATGTCTTCCTCCAGGTGTCTCCTAGGTTAGGGAAACACCATATCAGGAAACATGGAAAGCTAGTGCCTAGGTTTGTCAGGCCATTTGATATAATGGTAAGGGTCGATCCAGTGGAATACCGTTTAGCCCTTCCAAAGCACTAAAGTTCCATTAATCACAAGTTCCATATGTCGCAACTGTGGAGATATCATCTAGAACCTTCCCATGTGATAGACTTAGTAGATGTTGATCTTTTTGATAATGTCTCCTTTGAGGAGTATCCGACACAGGTTGTGGATCATAGTGAGAAATATCTTTGGGGTAGGACTATACCATTAGTTCGAGTGCAATGGAAGAATAGGATATTTTAGAAGGATATATGGGAGAGGGAGTCTAATATGGGAACATAGTGGATAGACTTGTTCACTGAGACCTCATAGTGACACTTGGAGTAGCTCAAGGATGAGCTGTTATATGGTGGGGAGATTTTAAGATTCGGTATTTTTCCAGGTATGTATCTCTCTGAGTTTTTTGTTAACTTTTATTCCAAGTATTTTTCCTCATCTTTAAACCAAACTTGGGAAAACTAGAGAGGATCCGCATGAAGAGATTTTTTGGGGAAAATGACTTAAAGTTTATGTATGTATGGTTTTTTGAATTAGTGGAGTCCAGTTATAAATGGGTTAAGTGTTTCATGGGTTCTTGGTAAGTTGAGAAGATTTAAAGGGTGTTCAGGTTGTTTAAAGGTAAAATAGGCAGAAAAACCATCTGAATAACATTTATACTCTATGTAAATGGATTAAACATCATGTAATGTTCAGGTGTTTTTAATAAAATAATCTGAGGAAATGGGTTTTTTGGCGTATCCCATTAAAAATATTTACACGACGTGTAACTACATTAAACACCGTGTAATTCCCCAACCTTCTATTTTAAATTATACCATGTAGTTTAATTTCATTCTAATTCACCAGATATATTCTCATCTTGACCTAGGGAGACCCTCTAGGAAAATTTTGATTTCCAACCTTCCCTCTAGACACCCCGATAATGCCTTTGATCCCTGGTAAGTGGTTTTGGTTTGATTTATTCCTTCTCTTCCTTGGTTCTCCAACCGTTGTGGTGAAATCCTTTGACTACATGAATTATTGGCTCTGATATTGATCAATTTTGATCTAGGATTCTCATTCTGATCATCTACACCTTCTTCCTCATGGGTGTTTATAGTTGGAAGCATTTTTGGATTGTCAGTTAAAGGTAGGGGGTCTAAATCTTAACCCTATGGTTTGATAATTGAAAAGTTTATCAAATCTTGTGATTGAACCAACAAAAACTGTGCCTAAATAAATTAAATAATGAATGAGATTATTCTGTAAAGTCCTTTAGTTTCGATTGGATTCTGACCTGGATTATGGTTACCCATTGGGCGAGAAAACCATAGATATAATTAAATTGGATAATGTCTTAAAGTGTGTTTAACATGACATGAGACCTTAGGTGATTGATTTATATACAATACATAAGTTATGGATTATTGATTATTGTTATAATTGTTAATAAATTTTGATTTAATTGAAAATGGTTTATGAAAGATAAATGGTAATTCACATAATTAACCATTGAGATTTATGATGTGATATTGTGATATCCATGTTTTATGACAAGACTTGTGTTCCATGTTGAAATGGTTATATATCTGTCTTGGCTCTAAAACATGCACACTTATATGCTGTAATGTTGATATTGAGTGGGCTCGGCCCAGTCCATATTTTAATGATTAAAGAGTGGGATCTGCCTAGTCCCATGCTGTAATGTTTATAGGGATTTAACCCAGATGTTATAATGTTTATAGTGCTTTAACCCAGATTATTGTGATTATACCATGGTTGTATAGTGGTGGTTGGTATGGGTATAAGACATGCTCAGAGATATTTTGTCATGGAACCTAATTAGGTTATTTTATCTTGGTTATATGGTTGTGGTTTTCATGGTTGTAATACATGCTCAGATATATTCTAACATGGAGTCAAAACAAGTTGCTATTGTATTTTATTAATTATTAAATTAATTAATACAACTATTTATCAATTTATTGCATACACTTCTTATCAGAATGGTTAGTTTAGACACAATGGTGTTGACCTACTGAGTTATACTCACATACTATTTGGGTCACCATTTGGTACCCAAGAAGATTACTTGTATATAGGTTTGGACAAGAGAAAATGAACTTACTGTTGATTGTTTACTTGATGGATGAGATAGAGTCTGGGGGTGGGACCAACATGGGGTTTGGGATTGGTGAATTTTGAGTCTTCATTTGAGTATGCTATTATTTTACTTATATTGTTTCTAGCATGACATTTAGTTACATTCCAACATGTCATTACATTATTCCTTTATTATTTATTGGACTATTCAGTTGGATCTTATTGTTGTTTTCCATTATGTCTATTATTTGATTTATTTCATTTGTATGGTTTATTTATATGCTATGACACTTAATACTAGGGGGTATAGTCTCCCCACTATACATATCACACCCTCGCTGCTAGTTAGAATCCTATGATGTATGGGGAGGTGCACCTAAGGTCTCATAACCAACCCTTTTTGGCCACATGAGAGAGTTCCTGATTGGGGGATGTTACATGTTTGGTACTTTCCTATCATTACATAGTTTAGAAGACTATATGAATTTTAGAAAACCATGATATAATTTACATGAAATGCAGATACAAGAACTAAATATGGGAACCTATGTCATCCAACAAATTCTCCTCCATGGAAGAAAATTGATTTCGAGTATCTGAAATTTGGAAATGAGCTAAGAAACTTTTTTATTGGGTTATCTAAATATGTAATAATATAAAACTCAATCTATAAGTCATTTGTGATTTGTAGGAATCATCCACACCACAATTTGATGCACGATGTTCCAGTTATGACTCAAACTATGTATTTTATTTAAAATTAACATCAATTTTAGTAAAAAAGACTGGCGACATACTGAAAACTGAGAAAAAATGATTGAATTATATTTATAATTTAATAAAATGATTCATAGGTCATTTTTGATATGTATGAATCAGTCTCATATCAAAACAACATACTATGTGACCATTATGACTCAAAGTGGTTATTTCTAGTTTAAAATGTCATTTTAGTATAAAACAAAAATAACGCATTGAAAACTGAGAAAAAGTATTTGGATTCTTTTGATACTTTAGAAAAACGATCTATAAGTAATTTGGGACATGTAGTAATCAACCTCACCTCAATCTGATCTATAATGTGATTGGTATGACTCAAAGTGCATCTTTTTATTTAAAATTGACATTAATTTTAGTAAAAAATACAAGTGATGTAATCAAAACCAAGTAAACGCATTAATATTATTTTTATACTTTAGTAAAATGACCCATAATCCATTTGTGACATGTAGAAATTATCCGCACCTCAATATGATACAGAATGTGCCTGGTATGACTCAAAATGTATGTTATCAGTTTAAAATTGACATTTTAGTTCAAAAAGCATCACTCAATGAAAACTGGGAATACATGCTTGTATTGTATTGATAATTTATTAAAATGATTTATAAGTCATTTTTTATGTGTAGGAATTATTCTTATATCAAACCAAGACACGATGTGACCAGTATGCCTCAAAGTGCATGTTACCAGTTTAAAATGACATTTTAGTAAAAAATACAAGTGATTTACTCAAAACTGAGAAAATAAATTTGAATTGTTTTGATACTTTAGGAAAATGATTCATAAGTCATTTTTATGTGTAGGAATCAATATCACATCAAACTGACATACGATGTGACCGGTCTGACTCAAAGTGCATGTTTATAGTTTAAAATGACGTTTTAGTAAAAAACACAAGTGACATACTCAAAATCAAGAAAACACATTAATATTTTTTTTATACTTTTGGAAAATTATCTATAAGTCATTTGGGATGTTTATTAATTATCTGCACCTCAATCTGATGCATGATGTGACCGGTATGACTCCAAGTGCATCTTTTTATTTTAAATTGACATTAATTATAGTAAAAAAGACAAGTGACGTGCTCAAAACTGAGAAAACACATTCATATTATTTTTATACTTAAAAAAATTATAGATAAGTCATTTTAGATATGTATGAATCATCCAAATCTCAATCTGACACACGATGTGCCCGATATGAATCAAAGTGTCCGTTATTAGTTTAAAATTGACATTTTAGTTTAGAAAGTGCCACTCACTTAAAATAAAGAAAACACACTTAGATTGTATTGATAATTTAGGAAAATTATTCATGAGTCATTTTTGATGTTTAGGAATCAGTTTCATGTCAAATCGATACACTATGTAATCGGTATGACTCAAAGTGCATGTTTCTAGTTTAAAATGCAATTTTAGTAAAAAGGAAAAGTGACATACTCAAAACCAAGAAAAACATTTAGATTGTTTTTATAATTTATTGAAATTATCCATAAGTTATTTGGGATGTGTATGAATTATCCACACCTCAATTCGATGCACGGTGTGACCGGTATGACTCCAAGTGCGTTTTTATTTAAAATTGACATTAATTTTAGTAAAAAAGACAAGTGAAAAACTCAAAACCAAGAAAAAACATTTAGATTATTTTTATACTTTAGAAAAATGATCCAAAAGTTATTTTTGATGTGTAGGAATCAACCTAACCTCAATCTAATACACGATGTGCCCGATATGACTCAAAGTGTCCGTTATCAGTTTAAAATTGACATTTTATTTCAAAAAGTGTTACTCACTAATAACCAAGAAAACACACTCATATTGTCTTGATAATTTAGAAAAATTATTCATAAGTCATTTTGATATTTATAAATTAGTATCATATCAAACCGACACACGATGTGACCAGTATGACTCAAAGTGCATGTTTTCGGTTTAAAATGTCATTTTAGTAAAAAATCTAAGTGACATACTAAAAAACAAGAAAACACATTATTATTATTTTTATACTTTATTAAAATGATCCATAATTAATTCAAAACATGTAGGAATCCACTGCACCTCAATCCGTGGAATAGTATGGCCGATATGACTCCAAGTGTGTCTTTTTATTTAAAATTGACACTAATTTCAGTAAAAAAGACAAGTAACATACTCAAAATCGAGAAAACACATTCATTTTATTTTTATAATTTAGTAAAATTATCTATAATTCATTTGGGATGTGTCAGACAAACCTCAATCCAATACACGAGGTTCCAGATATGACTCAAAGTGTCTGTTATCAATTTAAAATTGACATTTTAGTTCAAAAAGTGTCACTCACTAAAAACTGAGAAAACATGATCAGATTTTCATGAAATTTATTAAAATTATTTATAAGTCATTTTTGACATGTAATAATCAGTCTCAAGTCAAACCAACACACTATGTGACCAATATGACTCAAAGTACACATTTCCATTTTAAAATGACAATTTAGTAAAAAAGAGAAGTGACGTACTCAAGACTGATAAAACAAATTCATATTGATTTTATAGTTTAGTAAAATGATTCATAATTAATTTGGGACATGTAGTAATTATCCTCAACTCAATCCAATGCATTTTGTGACCGATATGACTCAAATTGAATCTTTTTATTTAAAATTAACATTAATTTTAGTAAAAAAGACAACTAACCTACTTAAAACTGAGAAAACACATTCAAATTATTTTTATACTTTAGGAAAATGATTCATAAGTCATTTAATATATGTAGTATTCATACACACCTTAATCTAATACAAGATATTCCTGGTATGTATCAAAGTATCCGTTATCAGTTTAAATTTGACATTTTAGTTCAAAAAGTGTCACTCACTAAAAACTGAGAAAACATGCTCAGATTGCCTTAATAATTAATGAAAATGATTCATAATTAATTTTTGATGTATAGAAATTGGTCTCACATAAAAAATACACATTATGTGACCTATATGACTCAAAGTGCATGTTTCCAGTTTAAAATGGAATTTTAGTAAAAAACACAAGTGACACACTCAAAATCGAGAAAATGCATTAAGATTATTTCGATACTTTAGGAAAATGATCCAAAATTCATTTGGGATGTGTATTAATCAGATTCACCTCAATTTGATTCATGTTATAACCATTTGGACTCTAAGTGCATGTTTTCAATATATATGTGTCATTTTAGTTTAAAATACGCATCACATCACCAAAATCGAGAAAATGACACTAGATTGTTTTCTAATCATTATATATACTATTACATAATTAATTTCCTTATAATTTTATCTTATTATTATTTAGTTAATTTTCATAGAGATAATGCTTGAAGATGAACAAGAAATGGCATGACATTCAAGAATCAACTACAACTCAATCTGATACACAATGTTCCTAGTATGACTCAAAGTTTAGTTTAAAATTAACACTTTTTGTTTAATTTATTTCTTTTTATTATTATTAATATATGAATTTTTTTCTCATACAGGTGTATTATTTTTCTCAAGCAAGGTTTGTTTGTTGGGTAATAACATGAGTTGGGGTTAGGGAAAAAAGATAAAGGAACATTGATGTTTTTGAATGTATGTGATAATATGTACTTACTCATGTAATTGTATAAACCAATGTTTAAAATGTCAATAATATAGTGTTTTTTTCTTGTATTTTTGTTGTAAATTTTATTTCATTTTAAATCTGTATTTTTACCTGATTTTTCTTCTTTTTGGTGCTATTTCAAGTTTGGTACTGTTTTTGGTGCTACAGTGTGCTATTACAACACACTACAGTATGCACCTTTATCAGTGCTACTAAGTGCATCGATAAAGGAAACCTTTACCCGCAATTCTAAAAGGGATGATAAAGGGGTCCTTTTATTAGTTATAAAAAAACCATTGATAAAGAGTCCCTTTATTATCACATTTAATAGTATTGATAAAGAAACCATTTATCACTGCTAAATAAAAGCACTGATAAATGGGGTCCTTTATCAATGATTCTAAAAGCACTAATAAATGGTTCCTTTATCAATTCTTCTAAAAGTGATAATAAAATCCTAGGGATTTTAATCACGCTACATAGTCAACGCTTTTCTAGTGCTAATAAAGGTCAATTTTAGCACTGTTAAAGGCCTGTTTTTTAGTAGTGTTTGTTTTGATAAATTACCATTTCATCACATTTATTAAATTCAAATAGTTTAAAACATAATAATTATTTATTATTTACATGTATTATTGTTTGAAATGTTTTAATGATTCTTTTAATTTTAATTTTCTTTATTAATCATTTATTTAGTTACATTAAGTGAATTCTCCCTACTGTTTGACAACACAATGGAATTATCACTGTCACCTTTACTTCAATGGTAGATAAAGGTACCATTTGACGATAGTTCCCTCAAATTGTAGATTACTAGTTGACGGTATCTCTCCCACCGTGTGACGGTAGTACCATTGGAATACTTCACAGAAGCATTGTAAGTTGATGGTAACACCATCCTATCCTCATGATAGTAGTACTATACGTCCATGATGGTATATCATCTTTATCGTGGTGGTATCATCGAATACAGTGGTTTCATACTATAATGGTAGTAGGTTCCTGAACTACATGATGGTATCATCGATCCCTCCTTTTGGATGATAATGATGGAAAGTTGTACTATCATGGTGGTACCATTTGACGACATCTTGTCTACCACTCAATGTTTGCAGTTCACTTGTCTTCACGGTAACACTTCAAGCCGATGGTTGCACCAAATCATTCATGCATGGTGGTATCTATCTTCTTTTAGCAACATTTCGTGCTACACTATGGTATGGAAAACCATCTTCCTTCAATGGTATCTAATCTTTGAATGATAGATCATTTCTAACAGCATTTAATCTATTTTCAATGATAGTACTATTCGACACAACAAGTGACGATGTCTCAATAAATGGTATCTTGTTAGTGGTAACAACATTGTTTTACTAACAGGTTTTCTCCATATACCATTAGTTAAAATTATTTTTCTAAAATTATAATTTCTTATTTTAATTGATGTATTTTAAATAAATATTTTTTAATATTATATTATTACATTTTCTAAAAAAATAATTACATGTTATGTTAAAATTATTTTGAGTATATATAATGTTTATAATAAACACATGTAGTAAATTTCATACATGAAGTATGTTTATACGATTCTCTATTGTATGAATTTTTTTAATGTTTTAATAAACTTGAAGTTTATTCATTTTATTTTAATTTTTTCATAAATATGTATTATATATATTTCTTCTACTAATATTTTTGGAAGCTTTATAATATTATTTCATATATAAATAAAGAGCGTTAAAGTTCCTTTATATTTAGCATGGGTTTTCTAAATATAGGTAATAGTAATATTATATTTTTTTATGCACCAACAAATGGAATGTAGTGATTGGATCTCTTGATGTTATGAGAAGATCTTTCAATTAATGATGATATGTGATGAATCAGTTAGATATGTGATCATGATAAAAAAAATTACATAAGGATTATTTGACATAACTAGGAAAACATTAATGTGATACATTCTTACTGATCATTCGATCAATAAGATCTATGAATTTTTATTCCTTTCTATAATCATGAAGCAACTTCTACTGCACCATCCTCTTCTGTTGTAGTGATCAAGATCATTTAACCTCAATGTTATCATCCTTATATATTTATTTTGGGTTTTCTTTGTATTTTTTTTTCTTCATATTATTTTTTTCTTTATCTGTTTGTAATCTTTTCATGTATGGTTTATGATTTTCCCCCATCAAAATCAAGTCTTTATTATTTTGGTTATTCCACCACCTAAAAGAAAGTTTGAGTTGTGACTCCTGATCAAAATTCAGTTTATATTCTAGGTTCAAGTCTTCTAAAAAAATTTTAGATTGTGCCTCTGGGTATTTGTAAAAGTAAAACTCTACAAAAAGTTCTCACACCTTTAAAATTGATTTTATTAATGGGTACCAATCTTCACATGGATTAGATAAGGATAAGAAGTATACTAGGATCTTGGTGATCTGAACCACTATAAATCTCTGTATTCTTTATTTTAATTTCTGATGCATTTCATATCTTTAACACTAAAATCACTATAAAATCATTAATTAATAACACTCTGATTGATTTTTCTTTAAATTTTAAAAACAATTATTCACCCCCTATATTCATTATTTACATCACTTATGATCCAATAATTGGTATCTAAGAAGGTGATTCCTTAAAAAGGATATTTAGAGTCTCTGATTATTTTTGTTGTTTATTTTTAACTCTGTTCTAACCTGATATCATAGACTTAACATTATGAGGAATAAAAGAAAATATTATTTTAAGATAGAACATGTCAATGACAATGATGGATGAATTCTACAAAAACTCCTATTCTTTGATGGAAGTGACTGTGACTACTGTAAAGATAAAATGGAATAATACCTAGAACAGTTAAGTGTGGATCACTAGAATATCATGGATAAGCCATATGAGTTACCCAAAGTTGATTTGGAGACACTCATAGGTAATGACATGGTAAAATATGTTTTGAATTATAAAGTTAAAAGTATTTTTCACTATTCTATAAGTAGAAGTGTCTAATCCATGTCTTAACTTGTAAGACAACCCATGATATATGGAGAATACTTCAAGTGACTCACTATGGGACTAAAAATCTCAAGATAACCAAGCTAGGAATATTACAACCAAAATACTATAACTTTAATATGGGAGATGAAGAGTCAGTAAACCATATATTCCATCGGTTTACAAGTATTAAAAATGGTACGAGTTCTCTTGGAGAAGAATTTGACAACACAACTCAAGTGGAAAGAGTATTGAGATATATTCTAAAAATATATCATGAAAAGAAGGTGGATATCGATGATAGTAAGAATTTTAAAGAATATAACTTAGATGAACTAATAGAATATTTTATTTAGTATGAATTAGAGTTGAAATAAATTTCTGATGAGGAGTCTACAAAGAAAAAAGGTATCTATTTTAAGTCTAATTTTAATGAAATATAAAACACTTCTGAATCCTACTTCTTGGAAAGTGATAAAAAGATAGATCATTTTATTAATAAGTTTTTCAAGTTCATGAAAAATAAAGGTGGAAAGAAACATTTTAGAAGAAAGTTTAAAACAGAATACAAGAATGTTAATTCTAATAATAGTAATGATGTTTAATAATTAACATGTTATGAGTTCAAGAAGAAAGGGAACATAAAAAATACTGTCCCAAACTCAAACATCCAAAGAAAGATAAATATAATAAGAGAAAATAAAAGAAATATTTTTTTGGAGGTTGGGACTACTTAGACAGTTTTGAATCAAGTAGTGATTCTGGAAGTGAATAGGAGACAAATAACCTTGCTCCGATGGGTATACAATGTGAGTTAACTAATTCAATTTTCACTCAATTAATTACTCTTGATAATGTAGATCATAATTTTATATCAAAAAATTAAAAATAAATTGGTTTTGATTAATGTTCTGATTATGATTCTGTTAATTCCAAAGTTAAACAACTATTTAAAGAAAATTAAGAATTAAGAAATGATAGAGTTGGGATAATTGAAAAGTATATTGATATAAAAAATAAAAATAAAAAATTAGTTAAATAAAATGAGAAAATGAAAATAGAATGTGATAATTTGAATACTTTTGTTTCCCAGAATGAAGAATTTAAAAGAAAGTGTGATTCTGATTTGTTAAAGCTAAAATAGGAAAATGAAAGAGTGAAAAACTTTATAGTAGTGAATGATACAGATCAATAAATAATACTTAATTTAGTTATGGATGATTTAACTAAAGTTGAAAAATTAATGTAAGAACCTTAAGTAAGAAAATAATAAATTAATAAACACAACTTCTAGATTTAATGTGAAAGTTTATACAGGTTTAGATATGAATTTGAAAAATTATGTTGTCAATCATAAAAATAATTTATATAAAATTTTTCATGGTAAAGAATAATTTGATAAAATAATGTCATTGATGAAACTAAACACCAATAATAAAGGTTTTGGTTATAACAGTTTATCACCAAGGATAAATAATAATAACTTTTTTAAAAGTTCAAAAGGAAGTATTTCATGTGTAACCTTTTTTAAATAAATAATGACAGGTCATTATGCTAAAACATGTTCACTAATATTTACAAAATAGTTTGGGCATACTAAAACTTTAATTGATAGATTTTTTTTCTAAAAACCCACTAATAAATGATTTAAATCTATTTGGGTTCTAAAATTTTCTACTAGTAATCCAGTTGGACCCAAGTTAGCATGGGTACCAAAACAGTCCATTTTATTGTTTAATTTCAAAAAATATGCCTTAAAAGTCTCAAAGAATCATGGTATTTAGATACTAGCTACTCTAGAAACATGAAATATGATATTTATAAATTTATATCCTTCAATTCATGTGATGGAGATCTTATCACATTTAGAGAAAACTCTAACAACCATATTAAAATTATTGATGAAGTTGGTTTTCTAAAACTATTATTATTTCAAAAATATTATACATAGATGGTTTAAAACAAAATTTAATAAGTATATCATAGCTGTGTGATGATAGATTAAATGTTATTTTTTAAAATTATAAATGTACAATTTTGAAAGTAAATCTATTTTATTTTCTACAAATAGAAAAGATAATGTTTATACTATTGATTTCTATGATCTAAAAAATGGTTAAGTGTTTAAATGATGTAAAAATAGATGAATTTTTGTGGAATAGGAGGCTTAGACGTGAAAATTTTAGACTATTTCACAAACTTTCAAAGCATGAAAATGTTCTACAATTTCCAAAATTACATACAAGTAAGTATTTTATGTGTGATTCCTATTTAAAGGGTAAGGAGCACAAAGAAATATTTAACTATTTAAATAATATTAGCACTGCTAGATGTTTAGAAAGATTACATATTGTCTTGTTTGGACCTATACAACTTGTTAGATTTGGTGTTAAGAAGTATGTTTTTGTAATTTTAGATGATTATAGTAGACTATCTGGATTTATTTATTATCACATAAAATTGAAACTTTAAGTAAATTATGTTCTTTCTGTAAACTTATTCAAAACATCAAGAATCTATCAATCATCTCTATTATAAGTGATAGAGGTGGTGGATTTTTTAATTTATAATTCGATAATTTTAATTAATAAAATAGATAAAAACATTATTTTTCACCCCCAAGGACATAACAACATAATTGTGTGGCTGAAAAAAAGAATAGATATATACAATAAATGGATACATCTATGCTTATGGAATTTAATGTTATTATATATTTTTGGATAGAATCGGAAAATAAAGTTCTCCATGTTTTAAATAGAGTATCTATTATACCATTTTTAAATAAGACCCCTTATGAACTTTTTAAATGTTTTAAACCTAAAGTTGGATATTTTAGGGTTTTTGGTTGCAATGTATTTATCTTAAATACAAAAGATGATTTAGATAAATTCAATTTTAAAAGTGATGAAGGAATATTTTTAGGATATTAGATTTATATAAAATAATATAGAGTTTTCAATAAGAGAAATTTATTTATTGAATACTCTGTATATGTTATGTTTAATGAAAAAAAATCATAAAAAAATTGTATTTTAGACAAAGATGATGATGATTTTAGGGAATTTAATTTTTCTGTAGATAATAACCAAGAAAATGAGAATTCATCATTTGAGGGATAAAATACCTCTTCTCAAACTGATTCTAAATAATAGAAAACTAAAAAAGATCATCCAATTGAAAAAGTAATTGGTAATGTAGAATCTGGTATACAAAGTAGAAAATCCATTTTACTTTACTGTGAAAATTATTCTTTTGTTGTTGATTTTATTCCTATCAATATTGATAATTATTTAATTGATTTAAATTAGATAAATGATATGCATTATAAATTAAACCAAATTTAAATGAATAAAGTGTGTAATTTGGTTGAATTTTCAAAAGATAAACCTATAATAGGAACTAAGTGGATTTTTTATAATAAATTAGATGAAGTGTAGATTCCAAGAACAATGGAAGTTTCAGATGGGTTATGCCAAACTTTTCTTTTTTTGTAATTATTGATGATTAATATAATATTTACACAATGATAAATTCCATGATCAACATAATTGAATCAAAGAATATAGACAGTGGATAAATTTTAGAACCAAAGTGAAAGATCATCACATATTATTTATAATTAATTTAAGAAATTAAAGAATTATCTTACATGAAATTCTTTCTTTTTTGATGGATCCAACAACGAATCTATGTCATAACATCACTACATTTTAGGAATCAATATTATATTCCTTCTAGAGGTGATCCACACGTGGTCCACAAATCTCCAAATTTTTTTATATGAATCTCTAGGTGCTAGCCCAATAGATCTTATCACTTGCATCGTTCACCTTTGACCATCCTAAGAATCACTTCCAAAGGATTCTCCTTGATCTCTCTAGATTCGAGAGTAGAAGGTGGAGGAAGATCAATATCTATTCTTAGGAGCATTTTTAGAGAGGGATCTCTTTAGGGATTGATAGGATTCTCTTCATATTTCATTATGCACAACACGAAAATGAATTAGCTCTATGGAAAAATAATATAATTAGGTTTATATACCACTAGAGTTAGAAATAAAAAATTAAAAAAATTCCATTTATTATTTATTTAATCCCTACGGAACCCCATGTACATAATAATAATAATAATAATAATAATAATAATAATAATAATACTTCTTGACATATACTAAACCCAAGAATTAAAATTAAATATTATTTATTCAAATAATATTCAATATATATTATTTCTCACCAGAACATTAAACTCATTCAAACATTCCTCTATAATATTTATTAGGTCTTGAATAATGTATATTTATTTAATAAATAAATATCACTTCATTATCCTCTAATAAATAAATAAATATTATATTCACTAAATAAAAAAGTAAACATTTATTAAATATTCCACTCACATAATATTCTCTCGAATAACCGGTGACAAGATATATGTGATCAAAAAAACATGAAAAATTATTAAACCATGTATTGAAATAATATTTATTCAAATTTTTAAATAAATAATAATATATTATTTAATTGATATTCTAGATACACTTAGTGTGTGACCCTCTAGTCCTCTTTCTCAGTGGTATTAGGCAAAGAAACCTAAAGTTCAAGGTTGGTGTCTAACAATACATCAAAGCACCCATAAAGAAATAATTTAATGATACAATGACATAATACCTCATATGGACACCTAATGTGTAATATAATCCATTTATTGTGATATCTCTAATCAATAAGGTTACATGTTGGTTCCATCAACCTATGTTCTCAATGTCTCTTTCTTTGACTTTTTAGGAAATTGAAATTACCTATGAAACACCATGAAGATAGATTTATTTTGGCTATATAATTTTTATTGAAGGGCCTTAGATATCAACTTCCATTAAATAATAGAAGGTACAAATCCTTTCTAACATTATTCATTAATGAAATATTACTTTTGATGCACCCAACGTGCCATACCTCGCCGTGAACACATGTCATCATGATTTTAATCAATACATAAAAATATATGACTTATAAAACTCATTAATAAAAATCTTAAAGTCTAAGTATCAATACACATGTCTATAGATAGGAACATCCGATGACACATATAAATATGGATATCCTACCAGAGGGTCTCATCTCATAATATTATGCACTGGATATTACTAAGGGAAAACACTCTGAGAAGGTGCCTCAAAGTCCCATAAATCTCCACCCTTGATAGTCTATATCATTTGTGTCCCTCAAATGATTTCATCTGTATATAGAACATATATTTAAGAATACTATTGTGGAACTTTTGGGTTCTCATAATAGTGAGGAACTGCTATGACCTTTCAGTGCGACAAATACTCTTAGAATATTATCACATACTATGTCACATAAAAAGAAAAATCATTATGTGATAAGAAGTTTATTAATATTAAAAAAATGAATACAAATTATCATAAAGTACAAAGAAGTTGGTTCTAGGGCACTAACTCCAACATGAAGGTGGAAATATAGTTAAAAATAAAGTAAGAATAATAGCTCAAAAATATTCCCAGTAATAGGGAATTAACTTTAAAGATTATTTTTCTCTTGTTTTTAGGATGGAAGTGATTATAATTATATTATCCTTTGCTTGTTTTTATAATATAAAATTATTTCAAATGGATGTAAAAAGTGAATTTTTAAATTGAATAATTTCTGATGAAGTTTATGTTAAAAAACCATCTATATTTGAAAATGAAAAATTTCCAAATCATGTTTTTAAACTTAATAAAGCCTTATATGGTCTTAAACAAGATCCTTGATCTTGGTATGAAAGTCTTACTTAGTTTTTAATATAAATGATTTTTTAAAGGAAAACTTGATCCAACCTTGTTTATAAAGAGAATTTCAAATGATATACTAATTATATAGATTTATATTGATGATAGAATATTTTGTTCAAAAATTGATTTACTATGTAATGATTTTTCTAAACTAAATAAAAGTGAATTTGATACGAGATTAATGGGAGAGATGAAAATTTTTCTTGGTTTACAAATTATTCAAAGGAAATATGGTATATTCTTAAATCAAGATAAGCATGATAAAGAACTTTTAAAAAGGTTTTTACTTGATTCTAGTAATACTATGAAAACACAAATGAGTACCAATTCCAAATTGGAATTGGATGAATCTAAAAAGATAGTTGATATTAAACTATATAGAGGCATGATAGACAATTTATTATATCTCACTGCATCTAGACCAGACATAATGTTTTTAGTTTTTTTATGTGCTAGATTTTAGTCCAACTATAAGAAAATTTATATTAAATAAGTAAAGAGAGTAATTAGATATATTATGGGAACTGTAAGCACTGGTTTATTTATTAAAATTATAATTGTTTTCATTTACTATATTATTATAATTCTGACTTTGGAGGATGTAGAATTAATCAAAAAATCACAATACGTATGTTCCATTTAATGGGTAAAAGTTTAATCTCATGGAGTTATAAGAAAAAACTACCAATAGAACTTTCTATAGTTGAGTTTGAATATGTTGCTGCTACTAGATTATGTTCATAAAGTATATGGATTAAAAAAAATTTATGTGATTTAAATATATTTTTTGATAAAGTTCTAATCTTCTATGGTAATTTTAGTGTAATTTCAATTCCTAAAAACCCTTTGCAACACTATAGAACAAAACACATAGATAATATATTTTATTTTATGAGATATAATGTAAATAAAGGTGATATATGTTTAAAATTTATTCCTGCTGAAAAAAATTGGAATACATATTCACTAAACCTTTAGAATCTATCAAATATGAGAAAATGAAGTTTGAACTAGGAATGATTGAAGCTTAATATTTATATTTTCTATAATTATTGAATTGTTAAAATTTTACTCTATTTTAAATATCTATTTAAATGAGTATTATGACTAAATATTATCTGTTATGAAAAAATATTACTATGATATTTTTAAGTAGTTGATATTGATTATAAGGGACATTGTTTTAAATATTTATTTTTAATGTACTTTTTGTTAAATTTCAAAAAGGGGGAGAATGTTTTTGAAAATTTAATAAATGTTCTATTTTGTAATTTATAAAAAGGGGGATATTATTATAGTTTGAATCTATGTAATAATTTATTAATAGTTTTGTTTTGATAAATTACTATTTCCACACATTTATTAAATTCAAATTGTTTAAAACATAATAATGATTTATTATTTACATGTATTATTGTTTGAAATGTTTTAATGATTCTTTGTAATTTTAATTTTCATTATTAATAATTTATTTAGTTACTTTAAGTGTATTATTTCTACCATTTTGTAGTATAATGGAAGAACCACTATCACATTCACTTTAATGGTAGATTGAGGTACCATTACAAGGTAGTTCCCTCAAATGTAAGATCACTGGTCGACGACATATCTCCTACCTTGTGATGGTAATACCATCAGCCTCCTTCATGGAATCATATTAGTACCATCCTATCTTCATAATAGTGGTACCATGCATCCATGATGGTAGATCATCTTCATTATGGTCGTATCACTGATTACAACAGTTTCACACTACAATAGTATTAAGTTCCTGAACTGTATGACGGTAGCGTCGGTCCCTCATTTTGGAAAATAACTGTAGTAAGGTGAATTAACACAATGGAACCATTTTATGGTATCTCATATACCACTTAATTTTTGTAGTTTACTTATATTCACAGTAGCACTTCAAGCCGACGATTGCACCAGCTCATTCGTGCGTGGCAGTAGCTCGCTTCTTTTAGCAACATTTCATGTTACACTATGGGATGGTAGATTAGCTTCCTTCAATAGTAGATACTCTTTTAATGATAGATAATTTTTGATGGTAGTTCCTCTATTTTCAATGGTAGTACTATTCTCTATAGCTTGTGATAATATCTCACTCAATGGTTGCTTGTTAGAAGTAGCAACATCGTGCTACCGTAAGGTTTTTATCTATCTACCGTTAGTTAAAATTATTTTTCTAAAAGTATAATTTATTATTTTAATTGATTTATTTGAAATAAATAATTTTTAAATAATTTTTTATTATATTTTACTAAAATATAATTACATGTTGTGTTAAATTTATTTTGAGTATATATAATGTTTATAATGCACACATGCAATAAATTTCATACATGCAATATGTTTATATGATGTTTTGTTTATGAATTTTTTAATGTTTTAATAAACTGGAAGTTTATTCATTTTATTTTATTTTTTCTATAAATATGTATTATATATATTTTTTATACTGATATTTTTGGAAGATTTTTAATGTTATTTCATGTAGAAATAAAGATCATGAAAGTTATTTTATATTCAGCACAATTTTTCTTAATATAGGTAACAATAGCATTGTATTTTGTTATTCACTAACAAGTGGAATTTAGTGATTGGATCTCTTGATGCTCTGAGAAGATCTTTCAATTAATGATTATATGAGATTAATCAGTTAGAGATGTGATAACGGAATAAAAACAACTACATACAAATTATTTAACACAACCAGGATAACATTCACGTGATACATTCTTAATGCTCATTCGATCAAGAAGATCTATGAATTAAGATTCCTTCTTGTGATCACAAATTGACTTATAATACACCATATTCTACTTCTATAGTGATCAAGATCATTGAACCTCAATGGTCTCATCATCCGATATTTCTTCGAGGTTTTCTATGTATTTGTTTTTCTTCAAATTATTCTTTTATTTATATTTTTGTAATCTATTTGTGTTTGGTTTATTATTTACCCCCATAAAATTGGGTATTTATTATTTTGTATATTCCACCACCTAAAAGGAAGTTTGAGTTGTGACACTTGATCAAAAGTCAGGTCACAAACTTGGTTCAAGGCTCCTGTAAAAAGTTTGGGTTATGCCTCCAAGTATTTTTAAAAGGAAGAGTTTGTAATAGGTTATAACACCTTTAAAAGTGAGTTTATTAGTTGGTACCAATCTTCTTGTGGACTAGATAATGTCGAGGAGTGGACTAGGATCTTGGTGATTCAAACCACTATACATCTTCACGTTCTTTATTTTTTATTTTCACTGCATTTTATATCTTGAACACAAAACTCACTATAGAATATTTAATTAAAAAAATCTGATTAATTTGTATTTAAAAATTTTAAATGAATATTCACCCCCTATAGTCATTATTTCCATCACTTAGGATCTAAAATCCTCCCTAGGAGATAAATTCCATGGGAGAACATTTCACAAAATTCTTAAGCATTCCCAAGCGATCTAGCTTTCCTCAGTCGAGCAAGAATACTCCCCAAGTGAGTGACCATGGATAATACTTCCTGGGTGAGCGAGTGACTACAATGAGTACAATTTATGAGAGGTGACCTTAATTTTTCTAAGCAATGAACGTTGGGTTAAAATAACTGATTTAAACCAATCTTCAAATAAGTTGATAAATATTTTATATTTTGATTTTATGGTCTGGTAAAAATTTATAAATAATCTTAAAAATAATAAATAAATTAAATAAACATATAAATCATTATTAAAAGTGTAAGTGATAATTAAATTTTTATGATCAAAACTGAATCACTACAAAAAAATCATATTAGTAGTAATCATTCAAATAATGTTATGCAAAAAACCCTTTAAATTAATATTTCACATAAATTAGTAGTAGATTTTGAATAACCACTATTAAAATATTAAGATTTATTAATTTTTTTAAAACATTAGTAACTATTAAAAAGGTAACATCATTTTAATGGGGCGATAGAGCAGCAATGGATAGAGTTCATTTCACTGGAATCTACAGGCGGATGACAACTAAAAAGGTGAAATAAAACTGAACACTTAATGCTTGATCATTGGATGGTATGCTAGAAGATCATCTACTGAAACATTCAGAATAGAAAAAATTCATAGGTATAGATATTTGAGATGATGGGAGACATTGACTACATAGAAGTTCATTTGTAAAGATATTATGAGGTGAAAGACTACTCGGGAGGATCAGATGGTGGTGGTGATTGGAAGCACCAGCTAGATTACTCTATTTTAAAGAGAGTGAAATCTCATTGATCAGTGTATTTAACATTGTAATATTATTCCTTTAGTAATAGTAAAATAGCATTCCTCTATGGATTAGTGTAACATCCAAACCCATGATCCACTAAAATAGTGCCCGAGCCGGTCATTCACATGGTCTCAAGTGAGCCTCCCCATACGCTAGAGGCTATGGAATACCAGTGATGGTCTAATATTGATATTGTGGGGAGACTATACCCTATTTATTAGTAATAAATAGCGATAAATCATAAATAATGAAATAAAGTAAAAGATGAAATAATAACTAACAATCAATAATAAACAAACAACCAGGCCAAAGATAAATAACCTAACCATGTATGAACATGATATAATATGAAGATTAGAATACATGAAATAGGTAATGCATAAACAATACACAAGGAAATAAAAATAGCCCCAAATGCTATCTCCATGAGCATACTGATCTCTGGCTTAGTCCTATGCTCCTAATCTCCCATGAACAAGAGTAACAACACAAGCATCATCCATAATCCTGAACCTACAACCAGGAGGTCTATTTAGGTACTAAATGGTGACCCAAACAAGGTGTGTGATAAACTTAGTAGGAAACCACCAATGAGTTCTAATAAAATCCATTCCATGAATATAAACTATAGTAGTGTGCAGGTATAATAGATAAGTAGTAAATAAAAAAATATGATCAAGTCAGGCTCGGGTTCCTCAAGGGACATCCGACTGACAATACCTGCTTTAGCCTAAGATAGAATACCTCTGAATACGTTTCACCCTATAATAAGGTAATATGTATATATATATGTGTGTGTGTGTGTGTGTGTGTGTACATATATATATATGCACTATATACATAATATATATACACACACACACACATACATATATAGATACATAGTACTAGCCAGGACCCGAGACGCAACTTAGGTGTTCATGCATAGTACTTGTCATGTAGGAACCAAAGATAACCCAAGGAATCCCTATATAAAGGTGATCATAAAAGTCTCCACATGTTTCATAAAATTAAAGGTTTAGTAGAAAAGGGTGAACTAATTATCACTCAAGCATAATGTAAAATCATATGACCTATGATCCCATCCAAGACATTCTGTATAAGGAACCTAAGTATCACCCAAGGCATATCATAATTTCATTTATCTTATGATCCCATCCAAGGTAGTCTGCATTGGGATTATATGTATTTCTCAAGGCATAGATCATTCTGTACAACCTATGAGTCCATCCTAGGTATTCCATATTAGTAACCCAGTATAACTCAAGGCGTGTCATAATTCATTTAACCATTAAGCTCATCCAAGGAATTCTGCATAAGGAAACCAAGTGTCTCTCATGGTATATGTAATCTCAATCAACCTATTATTCAGTCTAATAAATTATATGGAAGTAACCCAAGTATCGCTCGATGCATAATATAGTCCATCTAATTAATGATCCCATCCAAGGCGTTCTATATAAGGAACCTAGGTACCACTCAATGGTTTAATATAATTCATTTAACTATTTAAGTTTATATAATTAAGAAGGCCATGTTAGTGTACATTCCATGAAATTTATTAAAGTCAACCCAAACCCACTTAGAAGGTGGTTTGATCACAAGAAGTATTCATCATATACAAAGTTGTTCCATAGGCCATGTGTTTATCTATACCAACTTACAATTCCACATCACACCATTCAACATTTTGTTTATAAGAAGTAAAATGGGCCATGTGAGTACACATTAACTTTTAAAATTCATTACATTACAAATCCATTTGGTCATTCCATTTGTCAACAATAATCCAAAAATAATTATTTCAATTTTAAATAACACTTGGTGCTCAAGTCATAAGCTATTATCATTTCAAAACACACAAGTAGTCCAAGGAATTATCCATACCACTTAACCATCCACTTATCTAAAACGAGAAATCTCCCTCTCATGTTTTATACGTATAAGGTAAAATTATTACACATGGAACACATCCCATCTCTAAGATTAATCAAATAATTTGGGTCACTCCAATTATCAAGGTAAGTCAAACACACCTTAGTGGTGTTTTGGTCAAAAGGGAGACAAGTCATCAAGAATTATTAATTAACCTAACCATATGGTGGTTTAGGTAGAGTTCATCAACCTTGAACCATATATAAGGGTGTTATAGCATGTCTAAACCAAGTAAAGGTGATCAATTTGAGGCATTTTATAATTTAGAAGCAATGCGCGGAAAGTATGACCTATAGCACAACAACAATAATTTATAAATGGAATGTATTTTAGGGAAAAGATTATAGAACACCTACCTCATTCTTAATAAGTTACACACGTGCAATATAAAGTTTTGATTCAACCTATAATGAGAGAAATTGGAATATTAAACAAACACCCTAAAAATAGGGATAATTAGCTCACATGAAGATAGCACTGAAGATAGTGAGATAAATAAAGGATGAAGGGGGAGTCTTAGAATTACTGATATACTTCCAATGTACCAAAAAATTCTTGAACTAAAGCTCGCATGAGGGAGATACATAAAATAATAGTGGAGGATAAAAGATGATCTTGAGTGGCTACCAGGAATGGGATAAAATAAGAAGAAAATAGGAGAAATAAAGAAATAAGGATGGATGGGAAAAATGGTCATTTTCACCCCTTTAATGAGCCACAAAGTTTGGCCACACAGTTTTCCAAACTGTGCACCAACCATGTGGCTTCCTCTATTTAGGAGATACACCCGCATGATTCACCCACATGGTTTGGTCTAACCATGAACTAATTGTGTAGTTATATTGGTTTAGTGGCACTAACCATGTGGGACATGCACATGGTTTGGAAATCCATGTATAACCCATGTTCCCACCTCTGCAATTTTTTTATTGAAACTTTGTATGTCCATGAACCCTACATAGAATGGTTTAACTAACCACACAATACCCCTTATAAGTCCACACAGTTTCTCTTGAGGGGATGAATGGTTTTAAAAAACTGTTCACTCTATCTATTTCTCCTGGAAAGTTAGTTTTTGAGGATTGGTGATCTCGAAACTCATCCAAACTTTAGAGACACCCATAGAGCCTTAAACCTTATAAAAAATATCAATTTTAAGTGTTATAACTCTTGGAATTATGTTTCAAGACCCAATTAAATATTTATACCGTCCTTCAAATGGAAAAGTTCAAATTCTCTTAGAATTTTTAACCAGGTCAAAACACAATACATTACAATCTCCTCACCTTAGAACTTCTCATCCTTGAGAATCCCTTGGTAATAATAATAACATAAACTAATCTATTTGGGTTTTTAAGTTTCATTAAAATGGTTGAATTGTGTTTCTAAACACCCAATGCACCTCCAGACATCCCATTAAACACACGACACTTAAGCCGCTAAAACTTGAGCCAACACTCACACTCAAAACCAAAACCCCAGGCTGACACTTACCTGGGCCTGTCTAACATGATACATGATCACATTATCATTTATTTTATCATCCATACTATATAACTCCCCACCATAGGTTATAAATTTCTTACAGTCAATTACAAGTCATGATGCTCCCACCATTAGAATTTTCTATTTAAGCATGCCCATGGTTTCCTAGCAACAATCCTGATATGTTTTTCAATTTACCCATGAGAAAATTATCACTAGTCATCGATTTGATTGAAATGGTCAAACTTTAATTGACCCTTCTTAAACTGGTCATGTTGGTTTTTCCTTGAAAAACCATGACCAACCTTTAATCTACACCTATCCTATCCCAACAGAATTTGAAACGCAGTTCCCTACCGATCACATTAAACTATTTGAGATAACTCATGTTGGACCACCTCTGACCAATTATTCCCAAAAAATATAATCTTCAATAGCCAACACATCATTTAAAATTAAACTCAAAATTATTTATCTTAAGTCCTATCAATATTGTTTAGATAATGTTCACCAAAGCTCGTACCCAAATTCCTATAATGTCTCCTGACCGAAAAATCTCCTGATTCCAACTATTATCATGTTCTAGCACCAACATCGACACTATCCTGATCTAGAATCTATGGATCATAATAAGATACACCAGTCTTAACACCCACACCTAGGTTTCACCCAATTCTATAACCGAAACCATACATGGAATTTATTGAGGATTCCATCCATACATTGATTTCATTCTTTTAATGGTATACGAGAGTCAAAAAAACCATCTAATGATTGTTCTCAAGATTCTATGAAACTTCTCACATTAGGGTTGCCCGCCGGAAACCAACATCCCACTCCCCACATTAGGAGCATTCTTATCATTGTTCTAATGAAAAGAGATATTTATTTCCACTACTCATGCATAGATATAATGACTGGTACGTTTAAAAAACCACTCATCCTAAGTGTTAATGTAGTATTCATCCATGACTTTTTCCTGATTCCTTAGAAACTTTCTCATGGTGAACACTAAATTTGAATCATAACAAGGGTCATCACCCTCCAATAGCTAATGGTGTACCACAAAAATCTGGATTTAATTTTAACCGATCCTACATCAAAACTCTCAATGAGTTCTTACATCAACTCATAAAAGTTATTTGGTTAGATAGGTCTATGTAAAACTGACGATTTCTTAGGGTACTTAGGGCGATGTCAAGATATTGGGAATCATCGCCTATAATAAAAAGTACACCAATATTTCATCAACAAGCATGTATAGTTATCATGAGCTATGATCAATTAAAACAAGAAACATTTTCCTTAATTAACACATGAAACCACATCTATCGACTGTGTGTTCCAGGGTTCTATCATGGGTCAACTGTCTCATGTCATTTGGTCCATTTCTGGTTTAGCCCTCATTTTGGGAACTTCCTTTCATTTTTTTACCCAAACCTCCGGGTTTCCATACCACAAGATTCACTTCTTTGAAACTATTGATCTTTGGTTCGCACCCATAAATTCACCGTTGTTGAATATGAAATAGTTACCACATGTAACTAGTGTAAACTAACTTATTATTTAGAGCTAGTTTATTATCTCATACTACTTGGTTCGAGACCTGAAACATGCTCCTAGGAGTCGTCCATCAACAAGGTCTAACAGACCATGCTACACAGAATGTCATTTCGATTATGGAAAAAGTTATTTTGGAACTCCACTTTAAAATTGTGTATCTTACTTTTACCATAATTTATCAAATGATCGCCTAACTCACGACAAAATTTCTAAGAAGAAGGCGTCAACTATGCAACCACTACTGGTCAAATGGGCTAGGATCTCCAATAATACCATCCATTGAAACCAATCTCATTAAACAATCCCTTAAGGTTCTCTTCAAAAGAAAAGGTATCACTATGCATAAATAAAAATACTTGAGAACCCATCGTGAATTAGTTTATAAATGAGCATAAAATAAAGCTTACCAAAAAATTAAAGTGTAGTCCAAGACCAAACTCTTTCGCATGCTATAATTAGTAGAACAACATTATTAACCTACTGGGGTCCAATTCAAAACTAAGGCCATCTAGGTCTTTCTACCTTTCCCTAAGGTCTCTAGCATGATAAAAACATAACATTTATGATCATCAGTTACAAAACATCTAACATGCCTATAAAAACTCTTTTATAATAGGTTAAACTAAAATTGGTAAGGAATAACCAACTATAAGGGTCATAATCTATCTTCATAGGCATAATGGTATCACCTACCAACCATCAGGCTACTAGGAACTAATTTTTTACTGAGAATATAAAAAGGGGAAAGCTTGCTGAAAGGTTAAAATACTAACATAAAGGAAAAAGGGCTATCACTAAGTGGTATCCATATATGATAATACCCCCTAAAGTTCAACTTACTAGATAACCAACCATCTATGCAGGATATTGTTTTATCAACAAAGGGTTATACCTGGGTCAATTAGACCAATATATGAAACTCACCATGCTCAGAAACTTGACTTAGGGATATAATGATTTCTTGTCTCCAAGGGATCTACTACACAGATGAACCTTCTTTTAACATAAGACTTAGACTTTATTAACTAAGGTCACACCTAAAAGGTTACTAGGATCTACCACATATCCTCTAGGTTAAAGTAACAATATGTTAGAAGGTAACTGAGACCTATGGGAAACATTCATATTCCCACTAAAATCCATTCTAAAGATAACCCCTACATGAGGGTTCAAGCTATAACACCTATAAAGGTTCATTTTAATGAATTTAAATGATGATCATTCATTACGACATTTTAATAATCTCATGAAAAATGTATTTCAAGCACCAATTGTCAAGACCAACTATACCAGATATTTTATTTAATTTATGTCATACAGTATTAGATGAATATCTCATATTTATTTTTTGAACCATAATTTAATATACCTATAATGTTTCTCACAACTGGGCCTAGTTAAAGAAAATTTAAATTTTCAATATATGGAGGAAAACACTATTTAGTTTATAATTGGAATTTTAATTAATTGACGCCTCATAATAATAAATCTAAAAGGTAGATAATGGATCTTTTATCCATTAAAAGTACTGGTCAAGTAATATGACACTATATTTTTATTTATAACACCATATAAGTGGTTGCAGACACTTCAAATAACTATATCATTAATATAATCATACCCCCATGGGATTAAGTACAAAGGAATATAAAGATTAAGGTGATCTAAAAGGGTTCCATAATGTCAATTTGGGTTCAATTATATGGGCCTCCATTACCAATTTATGGATTCAACAATCTATAAATTAAAATTTGCATCCCATTTAAATGAAACCCATAACAGTTATTTCATTAAAGATTCAACACACCCTTAATGGGTTTATATCATAAGAAACATGTCCAACTGACCTACTTGGGTCCAGTTGTGCATTTAGGAATTTAATCGTACAGGTCATCATGCCCCAATTATATGGGTACTAATCTTTATAAAGGATACAATTTTATATAAAGATTTTAATTTATCATATCTATATAAGCATTATGGTTTATTTAGATGAATTACCATTCCAAAATTATAAAGGCACTCACCTTTATAATTTTTAATTGATATTCATGTAACTGTAGATGGGTTTTTTTTTTCTGTGGTCTTGGAATATAACAAGTTTATACATAATGGTTCAATTATATGGGTTACCTTTATCCAATTTATAAACGACCACACACTTTATAAACTAAACAATTGGCTCCCATTTAACTACAACCAGTAATGTTTCAACCCATGAAACTAGTGGTCCATGGTTCAAAAATGTCATAATTGGATAGTTAAATAGATTGAAACCATCAAGATACGTGGGAAAACTCTTTTTAGTTTGATTAAGACACTTTATTTAACCATGTATCTATCATGATTATAACAAGATATGCTTCCAGAGGGTAATAAATACATGTAACAACCAAGCATGGAATACAAATAAGTATGCTGATAAATCACAAATTATGGTATATAGGAAATCATGCTTAATAAATCACCTAATCAATATATATAGTTAAGCATACTAAATAATTACCCAAGTAGGGTATATAAATCATCATGCATCAGGAAATCTACGATGCAACCTACATGGCATGATATATGCATGACATGTGAATTTTATATGCCTATAATGATGCATGTAACAATAACTCCTTGCCATACTGGGCCAAGGGTAAATTTTATTAACCATAAATCAATGACTGATTAAATTAAAATAATCAAATAATGTGAAATAATAGACAACTGTAATATATAACAACAATCTATCCATGAAAACTTGATCTTTACCTCATGTGTGGGTTAGCTGGACCTAAACATGACTATTTATTAAGTGAAAACACATTACTAGTCTCTTGTATACCATCCCCAAATAGTAATACTAAAGGAAAATAATTCTCTGATACCAATTTGTAATAACTTGACCTGGGAGCCATTGAAACGGTGCCCCAAGCCGATCAATCACATGGCCTCAAGCGTGCCTCCCTACACACCAGTGGCTGCCGACTAGCAATAAGAGTCTAATGGTAGTATGGTGGGGATACTATACCATATGGATCAATAATAAATATATAATAATAATAAATAATTAAAGGTAGAATAAGATGAAATAATAACATAAAATCAATAATAAACAGACAATCAGGCTAAATCCAAATAATCCAACTTTGCATGAACATGCTATAATGTGTAGATCAAAATACATGCAGTAGGTAATGCATAAAAAATAAACAAGGAAATAAAAATATCCCCAAAGGATATCTCTAAGAAAATCTTAATCTCTGACTCAGTCATGTGCTCCTAAGACCCCATGAAAAAGAGTAATAACAGAAGCATCATCAATAATCTTGAACCTACAACCAGAAGGTCTGTTCAGGTACCAAACAATGTCATGAACAGAGTGTGTGATAAACTTATTAGATAACCACCAATGGTTTATAATGTAATTCACTCCATGAATATACACTCTATCAATGTCCATACATAATAGATAAGCAATAAATAAATAAATATAATCAAGTCGGGCTCAGGTTCCTCAAGGGACATCCTTCTGACAATACCTGCTTTAGCCTAAGCCGAAATACCTCTAAATATGTGTCACCCTATAATAAGGTAATATATATATATATGTATATATATTTACTATATATGTAATAACATATATAGACACATATATAGATACATAGTACTATCCAGGACCCAAGGTGTAACTCAGGCGTCCATGCATAGTACTAGTCATGAAGAACACAAAGATAACCCAAGGCATCCCTATATGAAGGTGATCATAAAATTCTCCACATTTTTCATAACATTAAAGGTTTAGTATACAAGGGTTAAATAATTATCACTCAAGAATAATGTAAAATCATATGACCTATGAGCCCGTCCAAGGCATTCCATTTAAGGAAATCGAGTATCACCCAAGGCATAAAATAATTTCATTTAGCCTATGAGCCCATCCAAGGAAGTCCGAATTGGGAGTCCAAGTATCACTTAAGGTGTAGATCACATAAAATATCCTATAAGTATGTCCTAGGCATTCCAAATTAGGAACCAAATATCACTCAAGGAACATCATAATACATTTAACCACTGAGCCCATCCAAGGAGTTCCGCATAAATAACCCGAGTTTCGCTCATGGTATATGCAATCTCAATTAGCCTAAGATCTCATCCAAGGAATTTTGTGGAAGGAACCCAAGTATCACTCAAGTATTAATACAATCCATCTAACTAATGATCCTATCCAAGGCATTCTGTATAAGGAACCCATGTATCTCTCAATGGTTTAATATAACTTGTTCAACCATTTAAGTTAATATAATTAAGAAGTCCATGTTAGTTTCCATGCCATAGAATTTATAAAATTTAACCCAAACCCACTTAGAATGTGGTTTGGCTATAAGAAGTAGTCATCACGCACAAATTTGTTCCATAGGCCATGTGTTTATCTATTCTAACTTACAATTTCACATCAAAAGATTCAACATTTTATATATAAGAAATCAAATGGTCCATGTGATTACACATAAACTTTCACAATTCAATTCATTACAAACCCCTTTAGTCATTAAATTTTTCAAATCCAAGTAAAACATTATTATTTCAATTTTAAATAACACTAGTTTGTCAATTCATAAGCTATTATCATTTCAAAACACATGAATGGTCCAAGGAATTATCTATACCACTTAACCATCCACTTAATTAAAAAGGGACATCTCCCTCTCAAGTGTTATAAATATAAGGTCCAAGTATTACACATATCAAACATCCCATATCTAAGATTAATCAACTAATTTGGGTCACTCCAATTATCAAGGAAAGTCAAATACACCTTAGTGGTGTTTTGGTCAAAAGGGGGACAAGTCATCAAGGCCTATTAGCAGACCTACCCATGAGGTGGTTTGGGTTGAGGTCTTCATCCTTAATCCATGTATAAGGGTGTCCTAACATGTATAAACCAAGTTGAGGTGATCAATTTTAGGCATTTCATAATTTAGGAGAAAAACACAAAAAGTCCGGCATGAGACACGATAATAATAATTTATAAATAGAGTGGATTTTAAGGAAAATATTATTTAAAACCTACCTCATGCTTAGTTTGGTCCACACATAAAATATATATCTTTGATTTGATCTATAATGAGAGAAATCAAAAGATTAAACAAACACCTTAGAAATAGTGAAAATTAGATCACATAAAATAGAACCAAAGATGACGAGATAAATGAAGAAAGGATGAAGGAGGAGTTTTAGACTTACTGATACGCTTCCAATGAACCTGATTGTTCCTAAATTAAATCTCATATGAGGGATATCCATAGAATCCTATAGGAGGTAAAAGGAGGAGCTATATTAGCTTCTAGGCATGGGAGAAAAGAAGGATAAAATAGGAGAAGGAAATAAATAAGGTTGGAGGGAAAAAATGGTCATTTCCACCCCTTTAATGTGCTGTACAATTTTCCAAACTGTGTTCCAACCATTTGAATTCCTCTATCTTGGAGCTACACCCAACATGGTTTGGTCTAACCGTGCGCCAACCATACAGTTCTACTAGTTAAGTGGCACTAACCATGTGAGATAGGCACATAGTTTGGAAAACCATGCACAACCCACATTCACACCACTAGAGTTTTCTACATACATTCTTCATGTATGTGTTACCTACCTTTCTTGGTTTAAATAACCATGTGACACCCCTTACAGGGTCATACAATTTCTTTTGAGGTGCCACATGGTTTAAACAAACTGTTTCTTGGAAAGTAAGTTTTCGAATCTCAATGCTCCCTAAAATCATACAAACTCCCAAGAAAACTCATGGACCTTAAACCTTATCCAAAAATTACTTTTAAGTGTCCCAACTATTGAAATTATATTCTAAGACTCAATTAAAGATTTTTTCTATCTATCAAATGGAAAATTTCAAATTCTCTTGAAAATTTCAACTATTTCAAAACATGGGATGTTACAATTAGGAAACAAGTATTAACCATGTAATCATTATTGTTCTTGTGTCAGAAGGTCCCTAATGCAGTGGAAACATCTATTAGGCTTATGACCAAATCATTTTTTATCAGAATCAATAGGTTATCTGAAATTCACATGATAAATAATTTACATGACCGATTAATATACCCAATGAAATTAACATAGAATTCTAGAACCAAGAAAGAGGATGTTTGACATTAAATTTATAATTAATGTAATTGACAATAAACTACTTTATTTTTGTTTTTTTTTTCAAATAAGATGTTGATCCAATGAACCATGTATGAGGTTTTTCATCCTTTCATCTAGGGGACCCAAAGTAGAGCTCCTATAGTCGTAATCTATACATGCCCCTTGATCTAAGAACATCATCTTCAAAAATCTAAGTGCTATCATGAATACATAGATCACCTTGTTTCTTTAACCTTGATCTCAACACAATCCTTCCATGGTGAATGATTTATCATCCTGTTTCTCATTCTTGATAGGGTGGCATAAGTGGTGGAGGAATTATCTCAGGCTTGAGATAATATATAGAGCATTCTTTATTGAGAGAGTGCTTTAGGTATCTAGAGCATTCTTTATTGAGAGAGTGCTTTAGGAATAGAATTATTATTCTCACCAATGATCTAGTTAACCTGATAAAATGATATAGGTAATGAATATATAGAGTTAGATTTATAATATTGATAATTAAAAATAAGTCCCTTATCAAATATTAAACCCCATATATTCCCTATGCTAATAATAATAATAATATTATTATTATTACTACATGGAAATCAGTAACCCAAACATCGTTAAATATCATATTATTAAATAAATAAATTAATAATTTTTAATGATATATACCCTCATATTATTCTGATTACGAAACCCTTCTTAGCCCATCCTCCTTCCTCATCATTTACTAAATATTTAATAATAAATTTTATTCATTTGATAAATAAATAAATAAATATTATATTAATGATCCTATGAATAAATATTTATTTAATATTCAAATTAAATATAAATAAAGTGTTAAAATATAAGTGATTAATTAACCATGAATAAATATTATTTCACATTAAGAATCATATTTATTATGACCATTAAATACTAATAGTATTTAATTGAGATAAATGGTAAACACTAAGTGTGTGACCTTCTAGGATTCTTCCTTAGTGGCATCAAGAAATCTTGTCTAAATTATAATATCTGTGTCTAACAATATGTAAATACACCCATAGAGGAAGAAATTAATTTTACAATGATGACAACCACATATGAATACTCACTGTGTAATATAATCCTTTTTCTCTATATCTCATCAAACATGCTATTTACTCATGTTATCAACCTATATACTTGATATATCATTATTTAACTATCTAAAATGGACCCATTAAAAAACTATAACCATGGATTTTAGTTTGATAGTTTTATTCCAATCAAAGGGTTGAGATATCAAATTCTATAAATATGTAAGAGACAAATCCTTTATCGACTTATTCATTAATATTATATCACTCATGATGCACCCAATGCACCCTAATTACCAGTGAATATATGACACCATAGTTTTCATTAGTGTAACTAAGTATGTGACTTATGATATACATTAATAATAATCTCAAGTCTAATGATCATTACACATGCTTGTATATAGAGATATACAATGACATGAAATATATGGAATTCATACTAGAATTCATATTCTTATAACTATTTTTCTTAGAGATAATTAAGTGAGAACTTCATGAGATGAAGCCTCATATATTTAATAGTACTTACAGCTCACATTCAATATTTCATGTATCCCATTATAAAATGTTATTTGACTGTTGATTAGCCACTAAATGAGGCTAATATTCATTGTTAATATACATAATTTTCATGTTCTTTGTTATTCATAAACACCATTTTAGTGCATTTTACACTTTGAACATCATTTCACATTATGTTTGTAATACCTTCTTAAAATGCACTATTATGTGGTACATTTTTGAACATCATTTAAAGTACCCAATGATTCATCTGATTTTAAGGAATTTAATTTTACATATTTTAATTTTATATTTTTGGAAATTTATCTACACTTAAATATGAACATGTTTGATTCATGGATCAATGGAGAATTCATGGAGGATGATGGAGATATTTGGCAATGAAAGGAAGCAATTCTGGAGAACATAGATTGGACACCATCCCACTGATGAGACTGTGGGGCCCAACATACAGTCCCAATTAATCCCAAATTTCGTGGGATGATATAAGACATGTACAGGAACAAATCACTCTTCAGGAGTTAATGCTAATTCGGCCTCCATGTTTCTCATTTAGGTGGACCAAGTTAGAGATAAAATTCTGGGCCAGATTCTGAGGCCCAGAAAAATAGTCTACTACTTTGATCATATCTCGGAATCCACAACTCCAAATGGGCCCAAATTTTACAGTCGGTTAGAAGAAATCAGGAGATCCATTTTCTTCTTCTATGGCCCACCATGATTCGGCCTTCTCGAAGGTCTTCCAGACGCGTCTGTTCGGTGAAGTAAAGCTGGCTGCCACCTCGGGTCAAACGTGGAAAAGTCCAAATTCCACAAGCTTTCCACCACCTATAGCCTAGAAACATTAATTAAGATGCTTTGTACTGTTGTTGGTTAGACCCAAGGCTCCCAAAATGCCTATTTAAGGCAGTGGTGGTGAAGGAGTTGAGGATCTTGGATGCTTTGTTTAATTGTAATGTTATGCTGCATTTTTGTTGCCTCAATTTTGTCTTTCACATGTAAGTTGTTCAATTCACTTTAGTTTCTTAATAAAAGTTCTTCTTCTACTCTTATTATGTTGTTCTTAATATCACTTTGATACCATTGGATCAAGGTGTGAATTTATTCACACCAACCCTTGTGAAATTATTCACACAACGGTGGAGTGATCATTTTATTTTTGTTGTTTTCTTTACTTCTCCATTTCCTTCCTTATGAGTCTACTTTCCGCTTCCATTGAAACCATGGGATCAATGGGGGGCTAACCCACTTATGGGTTGATCCAAGGGAGTATCAAGGGGATGTATTGGATGTTATCTATCACCTAATTAATGTATAATCACTTCTTTAATTGGGATTTTTATTTGATGATTTTTAAACTCCATCGTCCTTGTTGAGTTTAAAGCCACACACTTCAAGTACTAATACGATCCTTTACCTTGAAGTGCTCAAAACTTTGATCCTTCAAGTGTATAGGTGATTAGTATTAGAGGGTGTAGGCATTAAACCAGTAAGTGATGATGTTGTTTTATCTCCTTAAATGAACGCATCTCAAATTTAAGAAGTTGAAATCATTAAAAAGAAAATACGTCCAATCCACCCGAGCGATAACCTAGGATCAACTCATTCTTTTAAATTGAATCCACTTAAATCTATTAGATATCTTTAAAACCCATCCAAAATCAATCCAAGTTGGCCACTTCATATCCAAAAATCCATTTCTTAGGTTGTGTATCTTAGGTATCTTCTTAGGTCTCTGTGGAATCGACAACCCAAGCTACACTACAAGGACCGTTCTACCCTTCTTCTCTTGGGTAAATTTGGGCGTGAACCAAATTTTGGCACCGTTGCCGGGGACATAAGTAAGTTATCTTAGACACTATCATCTTTTTTTTTCATTCTACTTCTCTTTTCTCACTCCTCACTCCTATGGAAGTCAATTTTGAACAAGTCCAAACATGGGAAACTTATTTTGATCACTCAACCCCATGTACGATGTACAATGACCATCCTAATTCCTACTTGTGGGATCATCAACAACCTACTGAACCACAATGTTTTTATTCATATGATCCACAATACATTCCAACATATTATGAGTTCCAATCCCAACAAGGCCAATCTGAACACCCTCCTATGGAATTCCAACAACATAGTTATCCACCTGGAATAGACCATCTGTCTCAACCCCTTGACCATCATGATCCACAACCATTACTTGAAAAACTTTTTCAACAAATGGAGATAATGAATTTTGAGGTTAGAACTACAAAGCATTAAAACTTGTGAGGAACCCATCCCTACACAAACCGTCCCTTCCATAACCTTATGTGAAGTGTCTAGTTTCACACAAACCCCACATGAATTTATTGAAGAACCAACCTTTAGATTTGGGATAGATGAAGAGGATCAAGGAAATTTTGAAGGGACTTTAAATCAGGAGGAAATTAACTTTTTGGATTCAAAAGAGGAGAATTTGACATCATGGATTGAGTCACATGAATATAACTCCATTGATGATTTTTCAAAAACGCAAATCATTGAACCATTAAGAGAAATAACAAACTTTGACTCCATATCTATTCCTGATACTGATCTTTCCAATTTGGTGGTTAAATCTTCTATTCAAAAGGAACCAATTCTGTTGAGCAATTTTGAAAATGAAATTGAGTTCAATTCAAAGTCCCAACCTATGTTTGAAAGTTTTAGCCTACCTGAACTTGAACAAAAGGACTTTCCATCCACCCTCAAGTTTCCATTCGTTGGGGATAGCCAAAAACTTCCATTTGTCACCATTTCTTATCTTGAAACCACTAAAGAGTTGATTATTCATAATGTCTTAGAAAATACTACAAAAGAAATTGAATCCATCATTTATGATATTCCTTAGATTTACCTGCTCATTTTAGAACAGAGGTTTGTGCATGAAACAAATTCTAAACATAGAATCAATCTCAACCTAGTAGAAGTGGTGAAACATGTGGTCCTTAAAATGTTGAAAGTTGGTATTGGATAAGTTGGGGGGATCAAGTCGAGCTAACGACGTTAAACAAAGCACTGCATGGGAGGTAACCCATGGTTTTCAAGTTTCCTATCATTTTGTTGTTTTAATAAAATTTATATTTTAATTAATCGTTTTTATATTTAAAAAAAAATAGACTGTTGACCTGTTCTTCTATTATGAGTATGGATGGGTATGAAAGGGGAGCACCATATTCATCCGTGTCACGTGGTGTGATCCTTGAGTAATACCTTACCCAGAAATTTAAAAAAGAAGACAATGTATCATCAGTTTATTTTATTTTATATATATACTTATATTTTACTTATATATATATATACTCTTTTGTATTGTTTGTTTGTTTTTTTTCCACTAGGGAACTTTGCAAGCGACATGGATATCAAAGGACTAAATTGGAGCAGCAAGAACTTCAACTTCAACCACCAGGTGATTTCATTCCATGATCCTCAATTTCAATTTCCTTTTTGAACTTCCATTATCTGCCTATACTCCTTTTAAATTTTTATTTCTTCAAACACTGGGGACAGTGTTATTTTAAGTTGGGGGGGATATAAAATAAAAAAAATGCTTTTGTGTCAGAAAAATGAATGATTTGAAAAAATAATTAAATGGAAGGAAAAATTCCTTTAACTTTGAACATGGTAATACACATTGCACACTTTGAAACTGAATATCAAATAATTTAGCATGCCCTGATTCTGATTTTAATCCTTGTATAATTTCATGAGCATAGATTTTGGAAAGTGTGGCTGTCCAATGTGATATTTCATCGTTTATATTTTCATCCAAATAAAAAAAATGCCACAATGCACGTCCTCTAGACTGTGGGGTACTAATTTGAATTTTTGGGGTCCCATAATAAATAGCATAGGATGGTTTTATTTTTATGAATAATATGAGTATTCCAAAAAAAAAAATTTAAAAAAAAAATTATTAAAAAATAAAAAATAAAAAATAAAAATAAAAATTTGCGTGTAGAGAAATGGATTGATAAAATGCGAGGCTTTCGGCACTTGGGGATCGTGACTCCAGAGTTGTCTAGCCCTGAGTTTTTCAATCTATCTCTATTTATGGTAATATGACTTTGTTTTTGATTAAGTTAACTCGAGACGATGCCCGAGTATGTGGGTTTCACTTGGTGCCCTAAGGCCTTTGAGTCTGGGAGTCATCGACAAAGTCTTGCTACATGGGTTAATTTGATTAATTGCAATCTCAATTACTATAGCAATATTGTAAAAAAAAAATCAAAAAAAAGAGGGATGAAGAATACTCATATTAGGATTAAATGTGATTCCACCTAGCACTTCCATGATTTTCCCCTTGAATTAAAATGAACCCCCATATCTATTGTGATTCACAACACATCATTACACCTAATTGAGTTGGATGAAGAATGATGATGGATTTGATCAAAGGAATGGGCTTGGGATTGGGATCTGCTTATGAAACTATCTCGTATTAAAATATTTTGATGGGTTTCATGATTGTTTGGTATAAGGTTTTTTGGTGATCATTGTGTATTAAAATGTTTTTGGAAAAGGGAATTCGAATTTCATTTTTGATGAGATATATTTTGCTCGGGACTAGAAAAACTCAAGTTGGGGGGTGTGATTAGCCACTAAATGAGGCTAATATTCATTTTTAATATACATAATTTTCATGTTCTTTGTTATTCATAAACACCATTTTAGTGCATTTTATACTTTGAACATCATTTCACATTATGTTTGTAATACCTTCTTAAAATGCACTATTATGTGGTACATTTTTGAACATCATTTAAAGTACCCAATGATTCATATGATTTTAAGGAATTGAATTTTACATATTTTAATTTGATATTTTTGTAAATTTATCTACACTTAAATATGAACATGTTTGATTCATGGATCAATGGAGAATTCATGGAGGATGATGGAGATATTTGGCAATGAAAGGAAGCAATTCTGGAGAACGCAGATTGGACACCAGCCCACTGATGAGACTGTGGGGCCCAACATACAGGCCCAATTAATCACAAATTTCGTGGGATGCTATAAGACATGTACAGGAACAAATCACTCTTCAAGAGTTAATGCTAATTCGGCCTCCATGTTTCTCATTTAGGCGGCCCAAGTTAGAGATAAAATTCTGGACCAGATTCTGAGGTCCAGAAAAACAGTCCACTACTTTGATCATATCTCGTAATCCAAAACTCCAAATGGGCCCAAATTTTACAGACGGTTAGAAGACATCCGGTGCTCCATTTTCTTCTTCTATGGCCCACCCTGATTCGTCCGTCTAGAAGGTCTTCCAGACGCGTCTGTTCGGTGAAGTAAAGCTGGCTGCCACCTCGGGTCAAACGTGGAAAAGTCCAAATTCCACAAGCTTTCCACCACCTATAGCCTAGAAAAATTAATTAAGATGCTTTGTAATGTTGTTGGTTCGACCCAAGGCTCCCAAAATGCCTATTTAAGGCAGTGGTGGTGAAGGAGTTGAGGATCTTGGATGCTTTGTTTAATTGTAATGTTATGCTGCATTTTTGTTGCCTCAATTTTGTCTTTCACATGTAAGTTGTTCAATTCACTTTAGTTTCTTAATAAAAGTTCTTCTTCTACTCTTATTCTGTTGTTCTTAATATCACTTTGATACCGTTGGATCAAGGTGTGAATTTATTCACACCAACCCTTGTGAAATTATTCACACAACGGTGGAGTGATCATTTTATTTTTGTTGTTTTCTTTACTTCTCCATTTCCTTCCTTATGAGTCTACTTTCCGCTTCCATTGAAACCATGAGATCAATGGAGGGATAACCCACTTATGGGTTGATCCAAGGGAGTAGCAAGGGGCTGCATTGGATGTTATCTATCACCTAATTAATGTATAATCACTTCTTTAATTGGGATTTTTATTTGATGATTTTTAAACTCCATCGTCCTTGTTGAGTTTAAAGCCACACACTTCAAGTACTAATACGATCCTTTACCTTGAAGTGCTCAAAACTTTGATCCTTCAAGTGTATAGGTGATTAGTATTAGAGGGTGTAGGCATTAAACCAGTAAGTGATGATGTTGTTTTATCTCCTTAAATGAACGCATCTCAAATTTAAGAAGTTGAAATCATTAAAAAGAAAATACGTCCAATCCACCCGAGCGATAACCTAGGATCAACTCATTCTTTTAAATTGAATCCACTTAAATCTATTAGATATCTTTAAAACCCATCCAAAATCAATCCAAGTTGGCCACTTCATAGCCAAAAATCCATTTCTTAGGTTGTGTATCTTAGGTATCTTCTTAGGTCTCTGTGGAATCGACAACCCAAGCTACACTACAAGGACCGTTCTACCCTTCTTCTCTTGGGTAAATTTGGGCGTGAACCAACTGTATAACAATATTTAAGAATATCATCAAAATACTTCAAGGTTCTCATCATAGAGGAGAACTGCTATGAATTTTTCAAGATAAAAAATATTATAGGAAATTATCATATTAAATTTACACATAAGAATAATTAATAGGTGATAAGAAATATATTAATATTAAAATCCATGAATATATAGACAATCTAAATTATACAGTAGTTGGTTTTAGGATACCAAATCCAATATACTCCCACTTAGACTAAATCCATCTATTAATGACTTTGAGTCTACTATCTCTCACATGATGTTTATGCTTCTAATGAGAAATCAATTTAGTCAATGGGCCCACCACATTGTCTTCTAGGGAAATACTTCTCTTAATTATCAAACCTATTTGATAAAAATTCCTCAAGAGATGATATTTATGAAGTATGTGCTCCATCCAATGATGTGACCATGACTCCTTATAAAGAGCCACCATTATAGTATTATTACAATATAGTCTGATTAGATCATTAATGTTAGGAAGTACATAAAGCACTTGGATAAAGTTTTATATCTAGACTACTTATTTATCTACATCATAAACCGCAATATACTTAGACTCTACTATAGAATCGGTGACCACTTCTTTCTTTGAACTTTTTCATATCACACCACCTCCATTGAGAGTGAAGAGATATATCAAATATGATTTTAGATAATCTTGATCTATTTGGAAACTATAATATGTATATCCCCTAATTACTAGCTCCTCACCTCCTTCATTAATCAGGAAAATATTCTTAGTATGCCTCAACTACTTCAGGATAGTCTTGAATGTCATCCAATGGAAGTCTCATGGATCTACCTAATATCATCCTACCATACTAAGGGCATAGGAAACATCTAGAATAGTACATAGGATTCCATACATGTCTGAACCAATAAACTAATCATATGTAATCCTTGTCATTATATTCTCCTCCTTCTGTTTTTGAGGTCACATTTTCTTAGAGCGATGAATATCATGTGGCATAGTCAAAAATTACCTCTTGGATTGTTCCATACCGAATATCTTAAGAATATTGTCAATGTATATACCTTGACTTAGTCCAAACAACCTCTTAGATATATCATGATGGATATTGATCCCAAGAATGTATTCTACTTCACCTAATTCTCATTTCCAATCAGTATGTCATAGACACACACTATTAGGAAAATGACCACACTTCCACTAAAACACTTATAGATACATGGATAACATTAGTTATTTATGAAACTAAATTATATTATGGATTAATCAAATTTTATGTTCCATGACCTGGATGCTTACTTTAATCCATAAATGGATCTCTATAACTTTCATACCTTGTTGGAATCCTTTGTTATCATAAACCCTTCTAGTTGTGTCATATATACATTTTCATAATGGTTCTCAGTAAGGAAAGCTATTTTGAAATCAATTTTCCAAATATCATAGTAATGTTAAGATGCCATGGAAAGTATAATCTTGATGGATTTCAACATAGAAACTAGAAAAAAGGTTTTTTTTAGTTTATGCCTTTATGCTATTTAAAACCTTTTACAATGAGTCGTGCCTTATAGTTACTGAATTGTATATCCATTTCTAGTTTCTTCTTGAATACCCATTTATAAAAAATGGAATTTACATCTACTAAAGGATTTAACAAAATACATATATGGTTTTAGTGCATGTAATACATCTTAGAATTCATGTATTATTATCATTTAGTGGATTCTACACCACCCATTATTTTCTTATAGGTCATAGACTCATTATTATTTACTAACAATGAGTCATAATACTTAGTGACTCGAAAACCATATCTTTAAGGTTCCATAACCTCTCTTATGATCCTATGCAATACTTGTATCTATGGAATGTCCTCTTCTATGAATCTTTTTGGAATATTTTCCTATTTCCTCTATTTTATATCTTGAGCTATGACTTCATAAAAATTTATCTATCCCCACTATCACTTTTAGATATATTATCCCTCTTAATGAATATGATATGTCTATCCATTATCACCTTCTTATATGAGGGTTATTATAGGTATTACTCTCTGATTTACTTAGGGTATCCTATAAAGATACACTTTTTGACTTAGGGTGCAAGTTTTTTACTTGAAGAGGCATTAAAAAACAATTACCATCCCTAAGAATGTAAATGTTAAAATGGGTTTCTTTATAATCCATAGTTTGAATGTAACTCCATTGTCTTCTTTTTTTGGAACTCAATTTAGTGTGTATGCCACTATTAATAGCACATATCCCTAAAAGGATAATAAAATACTTTTATGGCTAATAATTGATCTCAAATTTTAAAGTAATGCATGGTTCCTATTTTTTCTTACATTATTCCATTGTGGTGTATAAATAAGAGTGATTTGAGATAATATCCCAAACTCCCATAAATAATCAAGGAACTCTTGGTTAATATATTCTCTACCATGGTTTGAGTGGAGTTTCTTTATCTTATTACCAATCTATTTATCAAATTCATATTTACATTCCTTGAACTTATCAAAGGAATATAACTTATACCTCATTAAGTATACATATCCATATATACTAAAATAATTATTAAAAGTTATTAAGTATGAGTATCCACCACTTGATTTAATTGGAAATGGTCTAAAAACATCAATATAAACCAAATTAAGAACCTCTTTGGACCTTTAACCTTTTCCACTAAATGGAAGTTTGGTCATTTTTCCCTATAAAAAACATGAAATATACCAAGTGGTTTTAGTTTAAAATAATAAAATATCCATATTGGTATAATCTAGTCAATAATTTTTTGATCACATAAACCAAGTGGTAATGCCACAAATGGGTTTGATACGTGACATACAAACTAGATTTTTTATTGATTTCCATGACTTGGTTCATGTAATCCAACACATAAATTTTGTTATTTAGATTTTCCTTACCATAAAAAATGATATTTTTTAAAATTTACAACATTTCTTCCCAAATTTGAAAATAAATCCATCCATATAAATACTAGATATAAAAATAATGTTTTTGGTAATAGATGACACATAATAACAATTCTTTAAAACGAATACCATTTTAGTCAAAAATGTGAAGTGATAGTCTCTAATATCCACTGTAAAAAGTATAACACTATTGGTGGCTCATATATCCCCTCACCTCATGAAACTCTTATAAATCTACACGGTTCCTTTATTTAGATACAAATGTGAACACCATAAGCTGTATCTAATTCCCAATTTATAGAAAATAATAAATTTCACTTGATAATGAATGCATCTATAACTTTACCTTGCTTCTTTTTCATTGGTTAATTCTTCTTCCAATGGACCTTTTTCCATATGCAAAACAGACGATGTCCCACTCCCTCACTTACCCCCTGATCTTCCTTTTCTTAGATGGGTATCTTGAAGAATCCTTAGACTTATAATCATATATTTCCCCTTATATTTCCCCTTACACTTTTTCATTAAAAGAACATAAGGATTTTCAAGATTCATGTATTTATCAACCTATAAAAGTAAAGTAAGAAGATATGGGAGATAATTCTCAATGTTGTTCATATTAAAATTCATAACAAAGATAGAAAATCTCTAAGGGAGTAATGAAATAATGAGATCGGTGCATAATTCATCAGGAAACTTAAACAAAAGAATCTCAAGTCACTCAATCTGGCTAAAAAACTTGATTATGTGATAACTATCCAGAACACCCTATATAAGGTTTCTCATGAATAGAGCCTCAGAGATCTCAAACTGCTCTTGTCAAGATCTCTCCTGATATAGATTACTAATATACTTGATCATGTTATATACATCCATTATCTCATGAGACTTCATCAGTTCATCATTCATAGATGATAAAATCAAACACTGTATATCTATCACATCATCCAAGTGTTTTTTCATAGACAAATAGCTCCCCATCACTCACATTCTTTACGGGTGGACCAAGAACTGAGAACTCTAACATGTAATACTTCCATTCATGTTGTGATACAATTAGTAAGTTCCTGTACCATTCCTAGAAGTTACTACCAGTAATGAGATTGTCTTTCTCTAGTATTTATTTTAGCGACATCATGGTCAATAAACTTTCCATTTTAATAGAATAATATAATATTAGATTATTAGTACTTTAATTGATTACCAAAATATGCAAGAAAAAATAAATTTTAAATATCTTGTTAATCTAACACTATTTTATCAAGTCTCAATAACCCTCACCATTAAACTCAGAATGTAATTTCATATGAAAATTATAGTGTAAAGGATCCATATTTCCATTTTTATAACCCAGACAGTGAATTTGAAAGCTATTTTGAAGGTATTTAGGTAGGTGGTCTTGCCAACTATGGGCTTACAACTCCTTAATCCACTGAGTGGACTCCCCAATCCTAAAATTATGACTTTGATTTCCTCAACACTTGCCAATGAGTAACACCAAGTCCCATTTTGTTAGTCAACCTATAATGACCCAAGATATTAGATATTATTTCTTATTAAGAAGTGTTATGTTTACTATCTTATGTTACATGCAATAATAGACTAAACCAAAAACCGTGAAACTTTAATAAAAATAAATTATTCAAGATGTCTGTTATAGCTATTAAACTAGTGGTAATAGATAATAATAACTATTATTTTAATTATTAATTTATGATATATTTAGAATTTTAATTTGACAAAATTAACTTCAATTTTGGATTTGGTATATCAATATTATCTTAAGATGAGTTTTTGATATTTTTCTAAAATAATCAATTTTTAGGTGAATAGTAAAAATATTGATTTTTTATAAAACTTATTACTTTTATAATAAAATAATTAATTAAAAGTTTATAAAACCCCTTTTCAATAAAAAATATATGTTTAAAATTTTTGAAACCTGAGCAATATTTTACACTAAAAATTGTTTTTACATGCTTATAATGAAAATTAGACTTTATCACTTTTAGAAATTAAATATAATTTTTTTCCTATTTTAGTTCAATACATAAATATTAGAGAAAAATTTAAATTTTATTTTTAGGCATAGAGATAATATTGGTAAGATTAGTGTTAATTACTATGATAACAGTGAAACTATTATTTTAAAATTATTGTTTTATTAATATCAGTAAATTTAAATCGAATCTATTAAATTTAAATACTTTAAATAATGAATATAATATTATGTATAAACACATAAATAAATTTATTAACACTAATTTAATTATTAATCAATACCAAATAATATTAAGAATCCATAATGGCCAAAATTTCATTTTTCTACTAAAATAGTTTTTCTACACATTATCTGTTTTAATTTAAAAGTTAATTTTATAATTTTTAGAAATTAAATTTGATTAAATAGAGGTTAAATTTATTTCCATAACACCAAATTTTTTATATGGGTTATTTTAAATTTTTAATAAAATATAAAATCACTTAGTTAAAAACTAGTTATCTAGTTTAAAAGTAAAATAGTAAAATGTAAAAACTTAATAGTAAAAGCCCTATAACATGTTTAAAACATGTGTGTAAAGCCTTGATTGAACTTTTATCGACCTAAATACACCAAAAAATAATTTATTTCTAAAATTTGGACCTATTTAACAAGGAATAGTGTAGCGATATCATGGGAGGGTAAAGGGTATTCCCAAAAGTGCCATTTTCTTGACTTATAAAAGGGGATCACTTTCACCACTCCATGATTACACATTAAATTAGAATTTTAATTGAAAATATAACCAAAATAAATATTCTAGAATTAATTTTATGATCCTTAATACTATGGACTCTATAAGTTATCTTAATACCTCCACTTCTAAGGAAATATCTGAGAGAAGATCAAGTCTCCAACGTAAGTATTACCATTTTTATAACCTTTTCTATTCAATCTTTATCTTATAAATATCTTATGTAAATAAAAATATAATTAATTTAGTATAGTTATTATAATTATATGTTATTATATTAATGTAATAACTATTATTTATTTCCATCAATCCACTAAGAAAAACAAAAGTGTCGTTAGTGCATTGTGCAAACCACCGCCTCCACAAAGTAACATCTTCTATTTTTTATCAATGAAATTAATAGATGATAAAAATGATTTAATGTATGAATAAATATGATATATATAATAAAAATATAGTTATTAAATACCAAATTATCATTTACCTACTTTCCTTATCATTCATTAAGAAATGGAAACATTAATCGTGTGTACATGCGAACAATCACCTCCATGAGCAATGAGTTTCATTTATCATCACCACCCATCATGGTTGGATTTAAAAATATATTTAATATATAAAAATTATTTCTATAAAACTATTAATATTTTTGATATTATGAAACTATTTTACAATTAATTTTACCATGGTCACCATATATAAGGAGTTATGAAAAATTGACCGAAAAACCTCAAGTAACTGATGTAGGAAAGAAAACAATATTATAAATAAATAAAATATGATAGTTAAATGACCTTGTAATATGAAAAATAGTTGAATAATGTTCTTAGTTAAATATTTAATAAACTTAATTTGGTTATTCAGAAAATTAATAGATTATGCAGAATGAATCTGGAACTCGAGGTAAGGGATCTTCTATACCTCCTTCATGGATTTCTAGTTACATGTTCTCTTTATTTTATCAATTTTTTGTAATATTATTATAATGTACAACTTCTATTTTTGTTTATGTGTACCTTAAATATATATATAGTTAAACATCCATTTAATTGTTTTGGTTATATATGTTTTTAGTTCCCTTCAAAATTCCCACTTTTAAGTAAACCTGGTTAAGGGAACATTCCTATTTCTTATATTATATTTAGAATCAAACCCATAAATGTTTTTAAACCTTGAATATATTCTAAAAACCATAATTATTTTATGTATAAATATATTTTTTAAATTATAGTTTTATATAAAACAATAATTCTTTTTATTTTTTAAAATATCCTTTAGCTATTTCACAAAATCTCCACCCAAGTGGTTCATTTTTTCTATTTTTTATCTAGATATTTCTTATGAATTTTCTACAGTTAAACTAAATGATCAATAATTATTTACCATTTTAAATTATTATAGTTTAAAATGATTTAGTTAATTATTCTCTTGGTAATCCTTATGTTTTAGCCTTCCGTTATTCTATAAATTAGAATTATGAAACCCATTCTTTTCTCATGGGTTTGATCATGTTTATGATCTATGTATGTTTTATTTTCCTTATATTACACAAATATATATGATTTTAATTTATTTTATGGGTGGTAATGTAATTATATATCCCTATAATTCATTAGGTAAATATTTATATCTCATGAGATGTTATGTAAGGGATTAGGGAGTGAACCTAAATCCACTATGGGACTTTGTCCCCTTTATGATTATGGTCTTGGGAGTGAACCTTGAATTATGTTATAATATCATGTTATATGTTGTTTCCACATAATTAAGATATTATTATAGCATTTATTTATTCTATTTTTACATTCTTATGATCATCCAATTTATGATGTCATGTTACACCTCTTGACTCTCATGTTATGCTTTATTAACATGTTTATTCCCTTATCAGGTTTTCCAGCACACCCTTTTCCTTATGTATTTCCCCAAGATATCCTATGTAGTTTTAGAATATCTATGATATTTAATAGAACTATATATAATATTAAATAAATATTTTTTTTATGTTTAATATGATGTATTTTATAGGGACCCAAGACTTTTACTCATTTTATTATGAGATTCTTAAATAAAAATAACCATTAATATGACACAAGGACTATAAAGGCTTAATGTATTTAAAATACTAGGTTCTTAATACATAAATCATTGCATCCATGTTTTATTTTACATAGGAAGATCCTAAAATCCATTCAAGATCCTAAATCTACATGGGATAACCCATGGACTACATAAAGAAAGGGGTAATCTAAAAATACCTGTAAGGGAATAAACATGATAAGGAAACATAACATGCGAGTCAAAGTTATAACATGAAATCATAAAAGAGAAGCCACAAGAGTAATCACATGGAAGAATAATGTAAATGAAATGGTATCATAATATTAGGTATTATAGGAAATGTGGTAGCAATATATAACATGACATAAACATGAGCCAAGGATAACTGCCTAGACAATATCACGTGGTGGAAAAATTCCCATAATGGATTAGATTTACTCCATAATCCCACACATGATTCCTCATGAGACTAAAGCTTTACCCAATGCATTGGAGTGAAATGTAGGCACACCCATCATAACATGTTTATGATATATGTGTTCCACATAAATGAAATCAATCATAAGGAATAACATAATAATTACTCATATAAATAAAATAAGTTTTATAATCTCATTTCATATCATATTCAAAGGAAATGTCTTAATGAATTAATTTGATAAATGATCATAAGACATGTATTACCCCATAAAAGGAAGGGAGAATAAAATAGGTATATATGTGAGAGATATAACTTAGAATAAATCTATAACATCAAAGGTTGTTTTCATTGATGAAAATACTTTAAAAAAACATTATTGAGGAAAATAACCTCTTTAATTTGAGTAAAATAAAATTATTTCATCTTATATATAAAATGATTTTGAAAGATCACTTTGAACATTTATTGAGGAAAATATCCTTTAAATTTTGAAAACACTTATTTAAAATCCAAAAAATTCTCAAAAATTTAATATTTTTTTTAAAATAAACTTTGAAAATTAAAAAGGAAGTATTAAAAAATTGAGTGGTTATGATGGTGGAAGAGTTTTGTTCATGATGAATATGTTAAAAAAACAAAGATTCCTTTCATGTTTTTGTAAGAAAATTAAAAAAGTACCTTGTTTGGAAAATGATAGGAAAATTATATTTTAATTTTTTTGTAAAACTAAAATTAATGGTAAAAAGAAATTTAAAAAATCATTTTAAAACATTTTTGAAAACATTTTTAGAAAACATGGATTTGGAAGAAGAAGGATTTTCGATCGAAGAGAGAAATAAAGTTGTATTTTCTTAAAAACATTTTCTCAATAATTTCAAGTACCAAAGAGAAGATATTGGTACTATTACATGAAAAATTCATGAATAACCATATGAGAATAAAATTTAAGGGGGTTTTTTATAAAATTTTCAAATAATTTCATTCAATGGAAATTCAATCATTATCAATACCGATTAAAATGAGATTGAAACATAAACCCTTACCACTTTGGTAACTTTTGAATCATAACTTCCCATGAATAAAGTTGATGAATTTTAACTTTGAATATCACGATTTAGGAATTATTAATGATATAGTATATAAAGTTTTAGTATATACATAATTAAAAATAAATTAGGTGCATAAAAGAACATGTGTCTCAAAGAAGGAAGTTTGAGATGAGATGAAACCCTTACAAAATTCGTATCATTGAGGCGAGAGTTAATAAATGTGATGATTATGTGTAAAAAATATATATATACAAAAATAAAATTGTAAATTAAAAATTAATAAATAAAAATTAATTTCACACATATTTTTGGAAAAATATAATCATTAAAGTAGTCATATAATCTAATGAATGAAAATTGAGTTAAGAAACCCCTTACCTCATTCTTCCCTTTAGTTGATCACTCTTTAACCTCCTGTATAGTGGTTTTAAAATTTTTATTAACTTATAAAATAATCATATAATTATTTATAATATAATATACGATCATTTTATAATATCTTATTACCCGTTTATTAATAATCTTTCATTATCACTATTGTTTTGAGTGTTAATTGCCTTATTTTCTCCTGCATGTTTTGTAATGAAAGTTTTGGATATTGAACATAAGTTTTTGTTAAATCATCTAAATAATTATATTAATTTTATAAATATAATTTTTTTATTATATAAATCTTTATAATCATTATTGAATTTTGAACATGGAGAATGAATCACATTACTTTGTGGAGACGGTAGGCCATACATACACACGAGCGACCTTATAATTTCCTTAACGAGTGAAAGGGAATAGAGATGGATTGTATATTAATTTTAAATAATTAATAAAATTTCATATATATCACATATATTCATTAAATTTATCCTTTTTTTACCTTTTATGTAAATCGTTAGTGAAAAACAAACCACATCGCTTCGTGAGGCTGTAGTCCATCTTACACATGAACAACATTATCATTTATTCAATGGATGATAAGGTAAGAAATTATATGATATATTTATTTTAAATAATGATTAATATGTCATTAATATCATATATAAATATAAAATTAATCATTATTTCCTTCCATGTAAAGCGTAAAGTGAAAAACAAATCACATTGTTTCGTGTTGTGGTAGTTTTCTATACACACGAATGATGTTATCACATTCTATATAGAATGGAAAGTAATAATGTATATATATATATATATAATATTATAACTAAATAAGTATAATTAAATCATAAATATTATATATAAACAATAAATACATCATTATATCCATCCATGAGAAGCGGTGATGGTAAACAAATTACATCGGTTCGTGACGCAGTGCTCCAACGTACACACGATCAACAGTTTCATTTCCCATTTGAGGGTGGGGGAGATGGTCATAGGTCATAAAATTAAAATAAAAAATTATCAGTATATTTAAGATAATTAGGTTACCATATACTCATGATTTAATAATATTTTAATTAGTTGGAAGAATAAATAATATAAAACACTTGGTTAAGGACGTTACCACTTCTTCAGACAACTTCTTTTGGTTTGCACCAAAATCCTTCAGAGGTTGGATTTTTGAACAAACCAAGTCTTATAGGATAAGGGTATGGAATTAAGGAAGTTAATTGGGAAGGTATTTTATAAACCAATGGGGTTTTGAAGTGTTTAATGGATAGAAGAGGGGTTCCCTTTTATAAGTGGGGGAGATAACACACTTGGAATTTTTAAAAATAAAGAGTTCCATTCACATTTTCTCATGAAAAAAGGATAAAAAATAAAACATTTTAAAACAGTTGAATATATAATGTATAAATATGACCATAAAATAGTAATTAAAAATTTTTTGGGTCTTTTTTAACCCTTATCTTTTTAGTTTAATCCCCGGTAAACCTGTTTTTACCTTAACCGTGGTAAACAATTTTTACTATTTTCACTATTTATTAAGGTCAAACATTAAGTTGAACTTATTATATAACATAAATTATTCTTATTAAAAATATGAAATAAATTTTTCTAAATTAAACTCAAATAAATGGAATAATCCAATTTAAAATTAAATCCGTAAATATGTAAAAAAAATAGATTTTCAAGAAATGCATTTTTTAAGGAAAAATGATCTCATATTAACTATATGAAAAGTAATCATAATTATATGAATTTAAATTAATATTTATAGATATATAATATATAAATTTTATTTAAATAATTTTTTATCAGGGGTTATTTTAATTATTTAAAAATGGATAAATATTATACACTTTACAACATTTTTTATAAAAATGGTGTTTTAAAGGCTAAAAATAAACCTATACTAAAATATAGTATAAATATGATTTAAATGTAATTATATGGATTTAATATAATTAAATAATAATTATTTTAATTGAAAATAAAATTATAATAGTAATGGGACTTAATTTATTAAAATAAATGAAAATTTTATAAAAATTGGTATTTTTCACTATTGATTGAAAAATCAGCATTTTCCAAAAAATTATAAAATTTTACCATAAGTTAATATATATATGATGATTTAATTTTTTTTAAAAAATAAATTTTATAAAAGTGATAATAATTAATTTTAAATTATGCACGTAAAGCACGACTAAACCGCCTTTTAGAAAAATACAAATTTTCACAAAACATTTATTTTTCTTTAAAATGGTTATTATTTTATTTATAATTAATAGATAACCATTGATTTTATTTTATACATTTTTAAACTATATAATTTTCCTAATTTAGTTATTCCTATTCATACCCTCTAACTTAACAACTAAGTTATATCGGTCATGTTTAAATAATAACATTTTAATAGAGTATCACGTTTCATTTAAACCTGATGTTGTGTGAATCACATGATATCAAAGAGATTGAATTTATTTAAAAAGAAATATATAATAATGTCTTGGGGTGTTACATTATCATATAATATTGGTGTTTTGTGTCATATATGCTATCCAACATGATGTCCCATTTTAAAAATATTAGGGTGTTACATTATACCCCCTTAAATAAATTACATCCTTGTAATTTAATCTTGATCTCAGTAATCAAGAGTTTGAAATTTAAAAATAAATTTCTTGGAAACCCACATTGAAAAAGGGTTAATAAAAATTCCTCTTGATAAGTGATAAAAGTATGTACAAAGGTCATCTAGGATAACACATTATTAGGTTTCCATGTAGGAGAACATTAGTGAGAAATGAAAACACCAACATGGAAGAGAATATTAATGCATAACGATTAATAGATAATGATAGAGATAATTGATCACAAGAAAGTTAATGACCACAATAAATTAAAAAACTACAAAACCATAAATCTGTGGTAAATTAAAAGTCTATTGATTCATCAAATACAAAGGTAATAGGGTAACATTTTTGTTTTAAGATATTTTTTCTAGAGTCTAGGGATTATTTTTCTATCAAGATAAATAAAACTATAAAATATACTTTCTTGATATATTTTTATTTCATAAACACAATTTCATCATTTCGTTGTGCTTTGATCTATTTCCAATTTATCTCTACTTTAATGAAATGAATATTTAGTAGGATTTTTTTCTCGAATCACTAAAATTAACTTTTAACAGATCACAAGATCCAGAAAAGAGTGACATGATATTACTCATATATTTATTAAAACCAAAATGGTTAGCATAAGGTAAGATAATAACCAAAATGAATATTAATATATTAATCTCTAAAATTCAATAATGAAAACAAGGGTTTAACATAGATCATTTATTAAATAAATAACCCTATATCCCAAATAACTTTAATAACCTCCACATGAAATAAAGTTTTAACCTCAAAGGTTATCTCATAGCCTTTAAACTTAATTATCAAAAAACATAATATAATTCTTCCCAAGTAATCCTTTACATTAAAAAAATGGTTATATATGCTTCAACCTAAAAAAACCTCTCACAAAATATCATTAGTCACCCCAAAATAAAATAACTCAATCCTGTAATATGTTTCCCAAAACCAAATTAATATTTAACCTTCAAACCATCTAAGTAAAAATAATGTTATACTAACCAGTACATCACATAGTCCAATTATAGGTGTTGTATGCTTATCACCCTTCGATTGTGGGTTCATTCCTTTCAGCCTTTCCAGATGTGATGGGTTATCACCTGGCTTGTGAGTTGTCCTTTTTATAAAACTATAGAAAAACTTATGTGAGGATCATGTTCGTAATTATACATGATCCTATAACTTTCTCAAGAATATAAAGACCATATTAAAAAATAATATTAGTTATCAAATCAAATTTTTAATTCTATTAAATCAAATTTTAAGGTTATTCAATATATTCTTTCAAATCCTTAATGAAAAAATTCTATAGAACAATCCTTATATATATATATATATTTCATGATTCACATAATTATTGAATTCCAATTCATAAACATTACAATCATTACACTTTATTCTTAATCCATTAACCAGGCTTCATAATAATTTTTTAATACCTATTTACTTTTATATTTAATTTTTATTCTCTTAATCATCAATAATAAAACCTTTAATCATACAAACTTATTGATCTTATTCTTGAGATTTTCCCCTAAGACATTGATTTTCATAATTCCCATTCATTCCACATTTAAAAAAATTAACCATTGATGATGCCTCAGGGAAACTATTATTCTCATCCATTGCGTTAACTGAAATTTTCATTTTTACTTGATAATTGCTTTATTTTTTCCCTTATTCACCACATGTAAAACATATTCTAATTCCTTCGAGACATTCTCTTGAGTGATTCCTCCCACATTCCCAACATATAGGAAACTGAATCTTCTTTCCTCCATAGTCTCCACTACCTAAACTCTCAGTGAACTATATCCTTATTTTCTTTGGTGAGTTTGAGAGTTGGTTAAGGTGAAATTTGTTAATCATATATCATGATAATTGATTATATATAACCACAATATACTTACTCTAATAATAATCCCATTTGGTTTCTCACCAAAACATTGTCTATCACATTCAATTTTAACCTCATTACTTTTGGTTCCCACCATTAACTAAAACCATAAAGCATAGTGTGAGAAACAATATTCACAGTGTGAAACTACATAATCATGAAAATTATTTATAATATGTCTAAATCATGAAACATTCATTTCAATCTAATACAACTTAGGTTTAACTTAGGGAATTCATGATAATCATCTATTCAAATCCTTTATGATGGTTCATAATGAGTTTGTGAATTTATAAAGAATACCCCCTAGGAGTGTAAAAATAGGTGCGTAGTAAGTCCCATTGTTGTGTACCAGGTAGCACTTGATTAAAGATAAATGATACATTTTCAGAGTTATTACCCCTTGGTACATTTTTTATATAACCACATTCACTTGTAGTATCCAGATAGGGGTTCAATTTATCAGAAATCACATGCTCTATATTTAAGCAAGATTCTAGGATATTTTTTTATACTTATTATTATCCTTATAATTATACCTAGGATTCTCACTAAAGATTTCTCATACTAGTTCCAAATATTAACAAAAAATTTCCTCTAATACCAACTATAGAAACCCAATCCTTTTACAAATTTTATTATATGATTCTTAAACATAAATAACCATTAATACAATACAAGGATTGTAAATGCCTAGTGTATTTGGAAGACTAGTTTTTTAATACATAAAAATGGAATCCTTATTTTATTTTACATAGTGAGATACTAAAATCCATTCAATATTCTAAATCTGTATGAGATAACTTAGGGAATACATAAATAAAGGGGTGAGCTAAAAACCCGAGTAAGGGAATAAACATGATAATGAAAAATAACATGTGAGTCAAAGGTATAACATGATATCATAAAATAGAAAGACCATGAGTAATCAAATGGAAGCATAATGTAAAGAATATAGTATCATAAGATCATGGAATTATAGGAAATATGGTAGTAATAGATAACTTGATATAAACATGAGTTATGGAAAAATACCTAGAAAACATCACATTTTAAAAAAGTCCCATAATAGATTATGTTTACTCCCTAATCCCATACATGACACCTCATGAGACTAAATCTCTACCCAATGCATAAGAGTACTATCTGGTTGCACCCATCATAACATGTTCATGATCTATTTGTTTCATATAAAGGGAATCAATCATAAAGAATAAAATAAGAATTACCCATGGAAATAAAATGGGTTTCATAATATTTTTTTATATCATAGTCAAAGGAAATTTTATAATGAAGGCATTTGATAAATGATCATAAGGCACATATTACCCCATCAAATGAAGGGATAATAAACTAGGTATATATGCAAGTTATATAATTTTGAATAAATCCATAATATCAAAGATTGTTTTATTTGATGAAAATAAATAAAAAAATTCTTGTGGAAAATAACATTTTCAATTTGAGTAACATCAAAGGATGTAATATTAGATGTAAAATGATTTTGAAATATCACTTTGAACATTTCTTTTAGAAAATATTCTTTTCCTTTTGAAAACACTTATTTAAAATCTAAAACTTTCTCAAACATTTAATATTTTTTTGAAAATAAAATTTAAAAATTAAAAAGGAATCTTTAAAACATTGAGTCATCATGGTGGAAGAATAGTTTTTTTACATTCTGAATACATTAAAAAACAGATATTTATTTCATATTTTTATAAGAAAAGTAAAAATGTACCTTATTCAAAAAATGATAGGAAGATTCTTTTTAATTTTAAAAATAAAATAAAGGTTAAAAATGACTTTAAATAATCAAAGTAAAACATTTTTGAATTTTTTTTAGAAAATATAGACTTTTAAGAATAAGGATTTTCAACCAAAGAGAGAAATGAAGTCATATTTTCTTAAAAACATTTTCTTAGTCATTTTAAGTATAAAAGAGATAAAAATGGTATTATTACTTGAAAAATTCTTGAATAAGCATAATATAAGAAAATTAAATGGGTTTATTATATAATTATAAAATATTTTCCTTCAATTGAAATTCATGCATAAGAAATCATGATTAAAATGAATTTGAAACATAAACCCTCATCACTTTGGTAACTTTTGAATCACAACTTACCATAAATGAAGTAGATAAATTGTAACTTAAAATTTCATTATGTAGGAAGGATTAATGATATCTATATATTTACTAAAGTTGGCATGTTCCTAGACACGTGTCACCCTCTCCTTGATTCTATTAAATATTTCATCTCCTCCCGCTATCATCACCTCCACATCAAGCCTCTCCCACTCACGATTTCCCTCTCCCTATCCTAGGGTTACAGAGGGGTACCACTGAAAATGGATTCCTCCCATCGCCTATGATTACTGCTTCATCTTTGAACTATTCTTCTCTTATGACTACCATTGATCTCAGGTTTCTTCCTCTAGACCCAAGGTTCTCACCTCTACCGTCAGCTCCCTCTACCTCCTCAACTACCCTTGGCGCCTCTGGCCTCTCCGCCTCTGCCTCCGCCTCTGCCTCCATCTGCTCCACCGCCTCTGCCTTTGGATCCTCTGAATCTTCCTCCTCCTCTGATTCAAAAGCGATGACCATGAGTCACATTGGATTTCAATATTCTTCAAGAAGATATTGTTGGCATATACTAAGGGTTATTTAAAAATATTGTGTGTCAGCATCTCTCAATCGGAGTGCGAGGAGCTCTGCATCAGATAACAGCGGGGCTAGGTAACCCATTTCTTAGATCCCTCAACCTCCTCAAATACCCTCAAAATTTTCATCGGATTTCATCTCATGCTAGGTTTTAGGTTGTAAATAATCATCAAGACTAAAATGATGGTCTCCAAATCCCATCTCTGGTGCTCAGGATTCATTTATTAGAGCATCTTCATTAATATCGGTTGAAGATGATAACTGAAACAGTGTTTCATGATTCAAGGTATTCCTCTTAAAATAAATTTAGGTTCATGTTCTCTTAGAAGATTCGTCTAGCCTCAACCTATCTTCATTATGGTTTTATATGTAAATGCATAGTTGTTTTTTTATTCATTTGTTCTTCAGTAGATGGGTTCACATCAAACATATTTTTGAATGGGAATGTGATGGTTCAGTTAAAGTCGGTATATGGAAATATTAGACTTCTTTGTATATAAGCTTGTCCAATCTACCTGATTATTTGTTTGAACTTTTCTATATTTAATCACTATTTTCACATTTCATGATTTTCATGTTTTTTTTGTGCTTTTCATGCTTTCCATGTTTCTTTCTGATTTAATTATTTGTTTTGGTTGACCTTATATTTAAACTCATGGCTGGGACTCTTATCCATTTAATGTCTTATTTTCATTATTGGTTGGATAAAACATCATGTTTCACATTATTTATCCTCCTAGAGCCATTACAGTCTCTTGGTCTATTAGAATCACCTTCATGTATCTATCATGAATGATTTTTAATGGATTGATGTCACTTTTTGGTTAAATGTACAGTAATTGAAGGGTTCATTTAATTTTCAATGGATAAAAGGGTTTATTTAATTTTCACAATAGCTTCAATGATTTATGAAAAAATATTTTATTAGGCTCTATATATTATTATCATCATTCTTTATTATATACACTAAGAAAAACATTTTCATCAGAGATTTAGTTATTTTTTCTCTTCTATTAAATTTTTAATATTTCTATATGCTTAACAGTTTTTCGCTTCCATCCATTTTTCCTATAAAATGAATATTGACTTAAATTATTCTTTCATAATATTTATTTTATTCTTCTCTATTTTTGTGATTTCAGGTGGACAAGAATTGTAATCATTTTTCAATGATGGATTTTTAGTTGTTAAAAGGGTTCGTTTAATTTTTATTATAACTTTAATGATTTCTGAAAACCTATTTTTTTTTCTATGAAATGGTTTTCATTTAATCCTGAATCTTATCTATGTATAATTATCATCATTATTCATTATATACACTAAGAAAAAGTTTTGTATCAAAGATTTATTTTATTTATACTATTAAATTTATAGTATTTCTATTTGCTTATGAATTTTTCTCATGTAATTATAATACATCTGTTTTCAGATCCCTCAACCTCCTCAACTACCCTCAACATTTTCTTTGGATTTCATCTTCATGCTAGGTTTTAGGTTAGAAATCATCATCAAGACTCAAATTATGGTCTTCAAATCCCATCTCTGGTGCTTAGGATTCATTTATTAGAGAATCTTCATCAATATCAGCTGAAGCTGATAACTGAAACAGTGTTGCATAATTCAAGGTCTTCCTCTTCAAATGAAGTTAGGTTCATATTATCTTAGAAGATTTGGCTAGCCTCAACTTGTCTTCATTCGGGTTTTATTTTTAAATTCATAGTCGTTTTTTTGATTCATTTTTTATTCAGGAGATGGGTTTTCATCAAACATATTTTTGAATGGGAGTGCGATGGTTCAGTTAAAGTCAGTACATGAAAATCCTAGACTGATTTGTATATAATCTTGTCCAATATACCTGATTATTTATTAGAGATTTTCTAGATTTAATCACGATTTTCATGTTTCATGATTTTTATGTTTTATTTGTGCTTTTCATGCTTTCCATATTTCTACCTGATTTAATTATTTGTTTTGGCTGGCCTTAGCTTTGAACTCGTGGTTGGGAATCTTATCCCTTTAATGTATTCTTTTCATTATTAGTTGAAGACAACATCGTGTTTTACATTATTTATCCTCCTAAAGACATTATAGTCTTGTGGACTATTAGAATCACCTTCATGTCTCTGTCATGAATGGTTTTTAATGGATTGATGTCACTTTTTGGTTAAATGTACAATAATTGAAGGGTTAATTTAATTTTCAATGGATAAAAGGGTTTATTTAATTTTTACAATAGCTTCAATGATTTATGAAAAAATATTTTATTAGGATCTATATATTATTATCATCATTCTTCATTATATACATTGAAAAAATCATTTTCATCATATATTTAGTTATTTTTTCTCTTCTATTAGATTTTTAATATTTCTATATGCTTATTTTTTTTACTTCCATAAGTTTTTCCTATAAAATGAATAATTCCTTCTATTATTCTTTCATAATAGTTCTTTGATTATGACATATTTTTTTGTGATTTCAGGTGAAAAAGAATTGTAATCATGTTTCAATGATGTATTTTCAGTTGTTAAAAGGGTTTATTTAATTTTTACTACAACTTTAATGATTTATGAAAACCTATTTTATTTTTTTATGTGAAATAGTTTTCATTTAATATTTCATATTATCTTTGTATAATTATCATCATTCTTCATTATATACACTGAGAAAAAGTTTTTGTATAAACTATTTAGTTTATTTTGACTATTAAATTTATAGTATTTCTATTTGCTTATGAATTTTTCTTATGTCATTAAAATACATATGTTCTTCCATTTTATTAATTACAATAACTATTTCATGTCGTAAGATGGATATTTATTCACCTATTTATTATTTTAGGGTTCAAACTTTGTTCCACCACATCAAAATAATTTTTAGTTTAGGTATGCCTAACTTACATTATTCACTGGATAATGTATTTATTTTTCTCTCTTGAAGATTGTTTGCACTATTAATTATTGATTTGTACAAAGGTGTTAAATTACACTCATAATGTAATTTATGTCTACCATTAAAAATAATATTATATATTGTATACTCAATATTTTTTTCGATTCCACCAGTCTTTCCATTATTATATCATCTTAGTTCATTGATTCTCGTCCGTTTTTATGATTTTATGTGAATAAGAATCATTATTTTATTTGAAGAATCATGTTTCAATGATGGTATTTCAGTGGATAAAAGGGTTTCTTAGAGATCCCAAGTAAACAACATACCCCTATAGTTTTGTTTTTAATAAGGTCCTCCATTGAATTGCTCATGCATCTTAACTTCAATGTGTAAGCCATTTGGATATCCCTCATAATGGAAGTAATATTATATTTGAAGGGAAATTTTTTTCACTCAAATATCATGAAGTTTCTTTGTATCAAAATATGTTCATTTCTAGAAATAATATTGTGAATAGAAGTGGTATTTAACTTGATGGAAACCCTCTGAATTTTTAAGGCAGAAAGAGTATACAGATTCAAGTGGTAATCCTCCCAGCTGTAGCTTGTCATCCGTAGGGACTCATGAACTATCCCAGATGCAAGTGGAAATACTCCTAGATCTTGATATTTGTTGATGTTTATGAACCATAACAGTATTTAAAAATCCCCCAAATTTCATTCCTAAAGAAATCAGGTAACAGACATACTTTATGGAAGTACACACCCTTATAACAATTGTTTATTTACATGTATCAGAATCATTGAATTTGACCACTAGATTTTTTATTTTTGGTTTTTTTGATTGTGTTTGTATTCGAAATCTATCCAAATTTATTTTATAATACGTTTTTTTGTGCCTATAAATTTAGGATGTTTGTTAGTATAAAATAGTTGTTCTCTTTTACCTTATAAGAGCTCCTTTTCCCTTCAATATGATCCATCTGAAGATTTTGAATCCTGTGTTTTCTTTACTTCCATAATCTATGTTTCTATCATGGGACTTCCTAGGATTTGATTATTACTTCCCACTATGTGTCTTTCCTCCTTGCATTTGTATTTCCAGCCATGAGGTGCATGCTTAATTAAAGGCTAAATCTTTGTTTGTGTCCTGTTCTTTTGAGCAGCTATCAAATATTATCATTCGTGCAGTTAAGTTAAAAATCTATGATACAATTTTCATGATAGAGACTAATGGTTTAGATGCATTTTCACCATTTTATTCAAAAATCCATTAAGTGATTGTCTTGATTTTTTAGGCACATTTCATGAAGTCAATAAAAACACAATCGCTGATAAGTGGTCCTTTTATGTTTTCTATTTTCTTGAATGTCTCTGTTCTAACTATGCTTCCATTTATTTTTATTTTTTTGGTATTTTTGGATTACATTGTTTTCATGTTCAATTTTTAACCAAACATGGAAAGGTATAAACATTCATGTCGATATCACCTGCTTCGTTTAAACATGTGAATGATCATAGGTAATAGCATTTACTGTGGTAAACAGATTGTTTTAATGCCTCCTAGATTAGTTATTCTTTTCATACCCCCTGATTTAATTATAACATTACTCAGTTGATACACTAATATTTCTCAAAAAGATTAATAATAATTTAATCATATTCTTATAGAGTACTTGACATACAGTTAACATGGCTTAGTATTCTTTTAATCCAATCACTGTGTTGTTTCTCTCTCTACCCTATCTAGGTTTTGTGACTATATTAAGTAGAATAATTCCAATTCATTTCCATGCACATAAATTTTAAGTTACATCATAATTTCTAATCCTATATTCATGACATAAGGAGGAAGTGATGTTAGAGGAAGATGTTCTATTTCACAGAGTTAAATGTTTGTTTACATGTAGTGGAATCATTGAATTTGACCACCTGAATTATTATTTTTGGTTTTATGGACTGTATTTGTATCCGTAATATATCCAAATTTATTTATAATATGTTTTTTGTTCCTAACAATTTAGGTTGTGTGTGGTTATAAAAAGGTTTTCTATTTTCATTTTCCAAAAATATATTTGAAAATTCAATAGATTATATATGTCAAAAAACTTTTTTTGAAAATGAAAATGGAAATTATAGTTTCTTAAACATTTTTATTTCATGTTTCTTGGAAAATGAGAATGAAATAAAAGTTAAATCACTTTCACAGGCTTAGAATTTCTATTAATGGTGTATTTTTTTGGTTTAAATGTTGAAAAACTACTTTTTGGTTCCCCTAAGTTCCAAATCTCAGTTTTTCTTTGTATGTTTGTCTACTGTGATGTGAAACAGTTTAATATTATTTGATGTAGTGTTCAGGATTAAGTGGGTCTTCTAAATACGGGGGTACATCGGCCATGCCTAGGAAAAGGGAAAGGAGTGTAAGGGGGAATAATTCTTCTTACACGGTCTATTATGGTATGTTCTATAGATCTATAATGATTTTAACCCATTCAGCTGGTGTGTTCGATTATATGTAGTATCATCAAACTATATTTTATTTAAATGAATTTCCCATTTTTTTGACATGTTTGTTTGAAGAATATATGTTCAAACGGATTGTTTTCTATTAGTTAATTCCTTTTACTTGTGTATTCAACTTCTAAACCCTATTTTTTCACTTGATTAGATTCCATGATATTATTAATGCACTGAAATATGTCTTCATTATTGGCTAGTTAATCAGGGTTCCATTTGAGAAAACTTATCAAAAAATGCTTTTTTCACTTTTCATTTATAATAACTTCTCCCATACAAATGTTTCTGGATTTGTAATTGAAGATGTGTGTTTTGACCTTTTATTTAAATGGTTTTCTTCTGGAGAAGGTGAACATGAATATGGGAGAGGGGTCGTGGTGTCCGAATGGTCGGGAATGGGTGGTCACAAGTAGGGCCACCACTATGTAGTATGACAGCACACCAAAACCTCATCAGTTATTAGTTTCTTTTAATTTGATTTAAGGTGACTTATCTTGTATTAAATCTTATTTGGTCATTATTTTGATTACTGTTCTCAATATTTTGTGTCATTTATATGTATTATGTTCTTAATATAAGATAATATGTTCTGAAATCTATCCATTTATTCCATGGTTTTTCATTTACTTTTTTATTCCCTCAACTACAACATTATTTATTATAATTAACCAAATTTAAAATTTCAATTTAAATGTTCATTTCATTCATGTAATTCAAATCTCCATGTTGAAAATAATTTTTTATTTATTATAGATTCTCCTTCATTTTTCAAATGTATTTATTCAATAAGATATCTATTATCATAATGATTTATATATATATTTTTTAATTTTATTCCATTAATAAGTATCACTATTTTTTGATTTCAATATATTAAATATTCATTTTCATTATTAACATTGAAATATAGTATTTTTTTCTTAAGAATAAGCATTGAACCATATCCTCATGAAAATACATAAACTAAGAGTTATGTTATATCACCATGTGAATGAATAGTATAATACTAGTATTATGTAAAAGGGAAGTATATACACCATTCAAAATAAATTAGGTGCATAAAATAACATGCATCTCAAAAAAGGAAGTTTGAGACGAAACCCTTAAAAAGTTCATATCATTGAGGTGAGAGTTAATAAATGGGGTTATTATGTGTAAACAATTTATATACACCCAAATAAAATTTTAAATACAATAAAAATTATTCAAAATTAATTTCACACATAATTTTGGAATAATATAATCAACAAAGTAGTTGTATAACTCAATGAATAAAAATTGAGTTGAGAAACCCCTTACCTCATGCTTCCCTTTAGTTGATCAATATTTAAAATAATTTATATTGGTTTTAAACATGTTATTAACTTATACCATAATCATATTATTATTTTTAATATCACATATAATCCTTTTATAATATCTTATTACCTGTTTGTTAATAATATTTCATTATCACTATTATTTCAGCTGTTAATTTCCTTGTTTCTCCTGCATGTATCATCATAAAAGTTCCAGACCTTGAACATAGGTCATAGTTCCATAATATACAGAATTATATTAATTTTATAAATATGATTTTTATTAGACACATATTTAGAATAATTATTTAATTTTTAACATGGATAATGAATCACATCGCTCCATGGAGACGATAGGCCGTACGTACGCACAAGTGAAATTATCATTTACTTAACGAGTGAAAGGGTAAGAATGTGGATTGTATATTAATTTTATATAATAAATATAATATCATATATATCACTTATATTCATTAAATTTATCGTTTTTTTACCTTTTATGTAAATTGTTAGTGAAAAATGAATCACATCGCTTCGTGAGGCGGTAGTCCGCCATATACACAAACGATGTTATCATTTATTCAATGGATGATAAGGTAAGAATGTATATGATATATTTATTTTAAATAATAATTAATATGTAATTAATATCATATATAAACATCAAATTAATCCTCATTACCTTCCATGTAAAGCGTAAGTGAAAACGCATCACATCGCTTCGCGAGACAATAGTCTACCATACACATGAACGATGTTATCGCATTCTATATGGAATGTAAAGTAAGAAGGTATATATTATATTATAATTAAATAAGTATAGTTATATCATAAATACCATTTATAAATATTATATACATCATTATATCCATCCATGAGAAGCGATGATAGAAAACGAATTACGTTGGTTCGTGAGAAGGTAGTCTGCCGTACACATGATCAACAAGTTCGTTTCCCATTTGATGGAGGAGATAGATGTAGGTAATTACCTTAAAATAAAATCATCTAAATATATTTAATATAATAAGGTTATTATATAATCACATTTTAATAATATTTTAAAGAGTCGGAAGAATAAAATAAAATAAAACGCTCGGTTAAGGATGTTACATCTTCTTCGGACAAGTTCTTTTGGTTTGCACCAAAATCCTTCCTAGATTGGATTTATGACCAAAAAATGATTATATTAAGATTTTATGGAATTAATTAAGTTATTTGGGTATGTTTTTTCTAAACCAATGGGTTTTTTAAGTGTGTAAATGAGAGGATATGGGGTGACCTTTTTTAAGTGGGGGGGGGGAGGACATACTTGAAATTTTTGAAAAGAAAGAATTCCACCCATGTTTTTATCATGAAAAAAGGATAAAAAATTGACCATTTTAGAAACGTAGAATATATAAGGTCCAAATATTACCATAAAATAGTAATTATACAAGTTTTAGGTAATTTTTAACCATTATCTTATTAGTTTAACTCCCGATAAACCCGTTTTTACCTTAACTGTGGTAAACAATTTTTACTATTTTCAGTATTTATTATGGTAAAAAATTAAGTTAAACTTAATATAAATTATTATGAATACAAATATTGAATCCATTTTACAAAATTAAACTCACACAAGTGATATAATTTAATTTAAAATTAAACCCGCATATGTGTCAAAAAAATGATTTTTCATGAAATGATTTTTAAGGAAAAGATGATCTCATATTAACTATATAACAAGTAATAATAATTAAATGAATTTAAATTAATATTTATAGATATATAATACATAAATTTAATTTAAATCATTGTTTATTTGGTGTTATTTTAATTATTCAAAAATGGATAAACATTTTAAAGTTTACCACATTTTTCACAAAAAAAGGTGTATTAAAGCCTAAAAATAAACTTATACTACAATATAGTATTAAGATGATTTAAATGTAATTAATTTTATTTAATATAAATAAATAATACTTATATTAATTTTAAATCAAATTTAAATAATAATTTTACTTAATTTAATAAAAGAAATGAAAATTTAATAAAAATCGGTATTTTTTACTCTTCACTAAAAAATTAATATTTTATGAAAAATCCAAAAATTTCACCATAAGTTAATATTGATATTATAATTTAAAAAATTATGTTTATTTTTTAAAATAAATTGTCTAAAAGTTGTAAAAATTTTATATTATGTTCACAAAGCGTGACTAAACAACCTTTTAGAAAAATACAGTTTTCAGAAAACATTTCTTTTTCTTACAAATGATTCTTATTTTATTTTTAATCAATAGATAACCATTGAATTTATTTTATAAATGTGTAAAAAATATAATTTTCATAATTTATTTAGTCCTATTCATACATATAACTTAATGAATAAGTGATAATGGTCATGTTTAAATAATAATATTTTAATAGAGTATTGCATTTCTTTTAAATCTGATGTTGTATACATCACAGGATATAAAAGAGATTGAATTTATTTAAAAAGAAATATATTGTAAATTATTAGGCTGTAATTGTCTCTTATAACATTTTTTTTCATGTTATATATGCTATCCAACATGATATTTCTCTTTTAAAATCTCAGGTTGTTACATATTCTTATGTCTAGTCTTCCAATGACATGAGACCTCTCAATCCTTAGTGTGTATTTGTTGGAAAAGCATGTTAAGAATTATGAAATAAAGTGTGTTTAAGGTTTAGGATTCCTTAGTTGGTATCAAAGTAAGGTCCAGTTATTTTTGGATATTAGGATAAAAAAACATTAGTGAAAACCCTAGGGAGGAGTCTAAAGGATAAGCCTAATCATAGGATAATATCCTAAAATTTTGGTAAAGTGGATATTATGTGGTTTTCCTTGAAATAAACCCCCTTTTGGATAATATAAAGTGGATATGGTTGTGGAATATATGAACCTTGGGATAATAATCCTAAAAAGGTTTGGTCTATCTTGAATCGATCATCACTCTGATGTATGATGAGTGCGCTTAAGACTACACACCTATCTAGACAATCTAGAGGGATATGATTTGATTAATTCACATTCTATTTATAAATAATTAATAAGTTTTTGAAAATATTTTTTTATGTAACTTAATTAGATCATAGAACTTAGTAAGAAATTGACAAGGGATAACCTAGATTGAAACCTAGAGACTCATAATTTTGGATATACATGTCATTTATGAGTTATTCCTTCTATGTTCATACTTTCCCTTTTATATGATTTTTAGTTTGAGTATTCTCATCCCTAAGTTTATTTTGGATATTTTAAATGACTAAAAATAGAATAAAATAGTGAAAGGAAAGCTCATTATCTATTCATAAACTTCAAATTTCCCCTATGATTATAGTTCTATACACTCTTTCATATCATTTAAGTTTAATAGAACTATTTAAACACCACCAAAAAACATGAAGGTTATGTTATTAGTGAAAACTACTAATGGAGTGATTGTTTCATCTTAAGTACATAAATCTTCCCTATTTGATATACATGGGATGAATGTTCTAATGAAACTTATCATAACCCCTTTAGAGGAATTTGATGCAATTCTAGGAATGGAATGGTTGTATCTATATAGATCCCACATCAATTGACAGGAGAAGGAAATCACCTTATATATCCCAATTTACCCAATGAATCTATTAAAGTGCAAGGAGGAGGATGAATCTCCTTTGGAATATTCTTCAGAATCATGGATATTATTTCCTTATAAGAAAATATATCTATCTAAAATTATTTAATCAAATGATATGACCATTATTGATAACATTCCCATTGTAAGGGATTATACTAATGTATTCCCCAAATAATTACCTAGAATTTCTCATAACTGATAGGTTGAGTTATCAATTTAACTTATACATGGATCACTAATGATATCCAATAGTCCATATAAAATGACCCCCATTTAACTGGATGAACTAAAGAAGCAATTACATGAAAATTTGGACATGGGTTTCATACACCCAAGTGATTCAACATGGGATGCATCGGTACTAGTTTTCAAGAAGGAAGAGTCTATATGCCTTTTTCTTGATTATTGTGAGATCAAAAAGATCATGATAAAAAAACAAACATCCACTACCACATATTGATGACTTTTTTGATCAGTTACACAAAGATCAATACTTTTCCAAAGTGGACATTCAGTCAAAATATAATTAGTAAAAGTTGAATAAGGATATTCCCAAGACCATTCATACAAGTTATGGGCACTATGAGTTCATAGTCATTCTATTTGGACTAAAAAATGATCAAATTATCTTTATGGACTTAATTAATAGAGTTTTTAGAGATTACCTCTATAAATATATGGTAATATTTATAGATGATATTCTTTTATACACTAAAATTAAGGAGGAACATGAGGGGAATTTAAATATTGTGTTGAATAATTTAAGGAAAGAGAAGTTTTATGAAAAATATAGTAAATAGAGTTTTTTATGAAGAAATTATCATTATTGGGGCATGTTATCACATGTAAGGGGATATTATTGGACTCTTAAAAGAATAGGGTGATTTAGGATTGTCATATATAATGAATATCCGTAGTTTCATTGAATTAGTTGGGAACTGTCGACAACTTTTGAGAAACTTATCAAGATTTCCAAACCTTTTAACCAATCTTACTCAAAAAGGGAGTAAAGTATGTCTGGGAAGATGATTATTATGAGAGCTTCAAGGATAATATGAAGAGGTCAACCAAATCACTTATACTCACTATACCCACAAGTGGGAAAGGATTTGTGATCTACAGGGATACATAAAAAGGGTATTGGGATGTTTACTCATGTAGAATAATAAAGTGAAAGACTATGCCTTAATACAATTAAAGGTTCATTAATAGAACTATTTGACTCACGATATTGAGTTAGCCACTATAATATCCAATTTGAAAATTTTGAGGCATTATCTTTATGAAGAGAAGCGTGATATATATATGGTCCAAAAGAGCCTAAAATATATATTCACATAGAAGGAGATCAACATGAACCAACAAATATGGTTATATCTAATCAAGGATTATGATTTATCAATACACTACCATTTCATGAAGGAAAATAAATTAGTAGATGTGCCAAGTATAAAAGATACTACAAACTTATCTATGATGAGGATTGAGAAGGATCTGATCTTTTTGGACATGGCAAGGATGGACATGGGAATCATGAAGAAAAGAACATCATCCTACTTTTCTCAAATTATTTCTCAAACATCACTACTTGAGAAGATTAATAAAGATAAAAGGGATGATTTGGAGATATAAAAGAAGGTAGATATCATGAGTAAGTGAAAACCTATGAGTTCATGGTTGATGATGGAGGATTTCTAAAATTTGGGAAACATATTTATATTCCATCATATCAAGAGACAAATAAGGAGTTATCAAATGATTCTCATAGCTTGATATTATCTATCTACCCAGTAAACATGAAAATGTATAGGGGTATTTTAGAACACTATTGGTGGGAAAATATGAATAAAGATATTATGGAATATACATCACAATTCCAACCATGCCTGAAACTGAATGATGAGAGAAAAAATTTCAAAGGTATGATACAACCATTTCCCATACCTACATGGAAATAGGAAAATATCACTATGAATTTTTTCATGGGTATTCCAAATACATTGAAATGAAACAATAGAAAAATTCTATATGGGTTGTGGTGGACCATATAATAAATACTATTCACTTCATTACTATTTGAGAGTACTTCTCATATGATCACCTTGAAAAGATATACATTAGAGAAGTGGTGAAGTTTCATGGAACACCACTATCAATTATATCAGATCAAGATTTAAGGTTCACCTCAAGGTTTTGAAAGACTCTTTAACATGATATAAACATAGATTTGAACTTAAGTATGACCTATCATCCCTAAACCGATTGAAAATATAAATGAACTATCTAGAGACTTGAGCATATGTTGATATCTTTCTCTATGGAATTCAAGGGAGGTTAGGACTAACATATTCCTCTGGTCGAGTTCTCTTACAACAACAGTTTCTATTAAAGCATCTAAATGGACCAATATGAATACCTATATGGGAAGATATATAAAACACCTATGTTATAGGATAAATTAGATTAAGGAAAGTTACTAAGACCTAATATTGTCAAAGAAATTGTAGAAAATGTCATGACCATTCAAAAAAACATCAAATAAGTGTAGAGTTGAAAAATAGTTATTCTAATAACCATTGATGAGAACTAAAGTTTGATGTTGGTGATAAATTGTTTCTTCATATATCTTTGTGGAAGAGATTCATGAGGTTTGGTAATAAGGTGAATCCAAGTACAAGATATATTTCCCCCTTTGAGATTCTTGATCACATTGGAACTATGGCATATTGACAAGAGCTCCCACAAAACCTATACAAAATACATTATTTTTTCCACATACACCTATTGAGGAAGTACATACCATATCCATTACATGTACTAAATTTATAGGTGGTATAGTTGGATAATGATATCTCTTATGATAAGAAACCGATGAAGATATTAAATCATAAAGACAAAGTTTTACGTAACAATACAAATCACCTTGTCAAATCACTTTGGATAAACCATATGTATAAAGAGTAAATGTGGTAACCTAAAGAGACTATGAAATAAAAGCACCCTTATTTATTTTCACCTTTGTGTATGAAATCAAAATTTGAAGGTAAAATTTATTAAGGGAGAAGAATGTAATGAACTGATATATTATTGATTATTTCATCTTAATAAGTATTATTCTATGTATCTTATATTACATACAATAATAGACTAAACCAAAAACCGTGAAACTTTAATAAAGATAAATTATTTGAGCCAACTGTTATAACTGTTAAACTAGTGGGAATAGATAATAATAACCAATTTTTGAATTAACATATTTATGATACATTTATAATTATAATTTTAAAAAATTAAATTTATTTTTATATTTAGTATATCATTATTATCTTAATATTAATTTTTGATATTTTTTGGAAATAATAAATTTTTAGCTGAATAGTAAAAATATCGATTTTTTGCTAAAGAATCTTACTTTTATAATTCAATAATTATTTAAAAATTTATAAAAACATTTTTATATAAAAAATATATATTTAATAAGTAATATAAATCCTTTAAAAAATAATATATTGAATTTATAAACCAAATGTTTAACTTTTTTGAAACTCAAGTAATATTTCACACTAAAAACTGTTTTTACATGCTTATAATAAAAATTAGACTTTATCACTTTTAAAATTTTAATATAAGAATTTTTTTACTATTTGAGTTTAAAATGTAAATATTATATATCAAGTTAAATTTCATTTTTTAGGCATAAAGATAATTTTATTAAGATTAATGTTAATTATAATGATAATGATGAAACAATTATATTAAAATTATTGTTTTATTAATAACAAAGAATTGATATCAAATATATTAAATTGAAATATTTTAAATAATGAATATAATTTTATTTATAATCAAATAAATAAATATATTAACACTCATTTAATTATTAATCAATACTAAATAATATTAAGAATCCATAATGGTAAAACTGTCATTTTGCTACTAAAACAGTTTTTCTACACATTATATATTTTAATTTAAAACATAATTTTATAAATTTTATAAATTGAATTTGATTAAATAGAGGTTAAATTTAGTTCTATCACACCTAAAATTGTTCATATGGGTTGTTTTATATTTCTAATAAACATAAAATCACTTAGTTAAATCTAGTTACATAGTAAAAAAGTAAAAAAGTAAAATGTAAATACTTAATGGTAAAAGCCCTATAACATGTTTAAAAAATATGTATAAATCCTTGGTTGAGCCATTATAGACCCAAATATACCCCAAAATCTTTAATTTATAAACCTTAGAGATATTTAACACGGAATTTTATATTGATATCATGGAAGGGTAAAGGGTATTCCTGAAAGTTCCCTTTTCTTAACTTATAAAAAGGAATAACTTCCACCCCAATATGTGTAAGATCCCATCATTTTCGCTAGTAAAAATCATTTTATTTTTTTGTGGAAGACCATGTGGATTTAATTCATGGATTTAATTAATTCAAAACCTTGAAAAATCACACACCCCGTAAATGTTTTTCACCACATGTCGACAGGTCACGAAACTAGATTACACCATGTGTAATATTTAATTATTATTTTTTAAAATGGTTTAATGGGATTTATTTCAGGAAAAGGGTAAACAAGTTACAATTTTTATATGATGTGAAATGGGAATTCACATCATGTAATTTTCACACCCAGCTTATTAAAAACACATCTCCAACATTGCATAACCCTCTACACATGCTTTTTCTTGCCGTAGATGCTTTGTATGCCACCAAATTTGATTGAAGACGTCCCATACACCTCCTCCTTCTATCAAAGCCTCTCCACACACCACTGTCTTCATCCAAAGACTATCTGTACACCCCACTCATCGCTTTAGGTCTTATGATATTTATTTTTGGGAGACTACTTCAATTCGGAAGTGATCTTACATTGGATCTTGGATATCAGGATATAGATTTTTAAGGTATTCCTTCCAGTTATTCATCTTCTTCTTGATCCATTACTAACAGATTATTTACTTCTTGTTGAATGGAATCAAAAAGCCTGTTTCTATCACAGAAATAGAGTTTTTTTCACTGTTTTCTCCACTTTCAAGGTTGGTGGTCTAAAAATTCAATTCCCATAGTCATAAATTTTGATCATGTATATGAAATTTTTCGAATGTCTAGAGTTGTTTAGAAATTTAATTCTTAATTTGAATTAATTGATGCGATAAATTAATTAATTGGGAGTATTGTGAAATTGTGAATTTTTTTTGGGATCAATGAATAAGATAATTAATTGGCGAATTCAATATGATATTTTGGGAATTAAAAAATTGGGATAATTAATTGTTAAATTAATTATCAAGGATTGAATTGGGTAATTAAGGTTTTGATTGAATATTGGGACTTATAGATTTAGTATAATTAATTGATAAGTTAATTATTGAATGATGAATTGTAAATTGAGAATAATTAATTGGTGAATTAATTATTAGATGTTGAGTATTTGAATGGTTAATCAATTATTGAATTGGTTAAGGGAAAAATTTATGTGATTAGTTAATTAGTTTTTAAATTAATTAATAGGTTTGGATTAATTAGTTTATGAGTTAATTAATTGTTTCTAATACTTTGGGTGCTAGAAATGATGATATAGGATGATGATGATATACATTCATAGTTTTTGAATGAGGGATGGATATGATAATATATCTAGTGATAGATCTATTGGGGTATTGAATGAATAGGGTGCTAGACATGATGATCAACGCTAATGATAGGTGCGCACATATGAGAATTGGGTGTTAGACAAGATTATATACACCAATGGTATGTATTAATGTTGAGAATTGGGAGGGTAGACATGAGGTTTTATACCCATGATGATTTTTGAATTGAAGAATGATAATAATGGTACTCTGAGGTATGGCCTCACAAGAGAATACTTTGAAATTCGGTATGACTCGAATCAGGTACTGAGATATGATATCACCTTTGAATACTTTGAGATCTGACATGAGTCAAAGAAAATATTAAGATATAATATTACCTAGGGAACACTTTGGGCTCCGACATGAGCTGAATCTAGTATTGAGGTACATGTATCCTCAGGAACCCTGGAGTTAATATGGTTAAATGAATAATAAATGAAAATGTGATAACTATTTATTTATGTATTGTACTTATTTACTTATAGAATTTCATACACAATATTTTTATTGTACTTGTTTTAGACATCATTGGTGGTGTCCTATTGAGTTGTACTCACACCCTACTTAGGATGCCTGATCGGTACCCGAATAATTTTTTTTATTATAGGATAAGTTAAGGGAAAAGGACCTAGATTTGATTTCTAATTGGGGGTGGATCTTGGATAAGGTAATTGGATTTGGTTCGGGACCCTATTGGGGGTAGTTAGTGTCTTTATTTTTAGTATAATTTTAGACACTTTGATACTTACTTTGGTGTCACATGTTTCCCCTTTCAGTTAAATATTGCATTTGCTGTTTTGGTTATCTTATGACATTGGTATTGTTTATGTTATATATGCTTCTGCATTTTTTTATTTATTTCCACTGGTATTTTACTCTAATAAAAGAGGTTATAGTCTCCCCATGATAGACTTAATAGACTCTCACTACCAGTCAGCAACCTCTAGCATACAGGGAGGCGAGCTTGAGGTCATGTGATCGACCGGCTCGGGGAACCATTACGTGGTACTTGGGTTGGGATGTCACAAAGTGGTATCAAAGGAAGTTTTGTTTCTTCTTATTTTGTATTACTATTTGGGGAATGGTAGAAAAGAGACTAAAAAGAGCTAAGGCTTGGTAATGAGCTCATGAATGGGAGTTTCAAACCCATGTACAGGGGAAAACCTGAGTACTCGGGGTGGGATTATTGTTATTGTTGTATTCTGTTACAGTTGAATATTATTTCACCTTGGGTGATGCACTTCTTGTGTAATGTGTTTTTTTATAAGATTTTTTTATTATTGATTCATGGTCCAAAATGACATGATATTTGAGTCTGCATGCATCGTTCTAGGAACTTAGAATTAATTGTGACATGCATAATTTTAGGCATGCATATGAAAATGGGTTTTGGATAATTTTTTGGAATTAAATTGTTTTTTATGCTAGTGAAATAAAAAATAAAAATAGAGTCTAAATTGAAATTGAAAAAGATTTTAAAATGATGAAATATGAGAATAATTGGGCACCTAAATGAGAAACTTGAATGTGAAAATGGTGTTTAACCTTGTTAACCAAGACCTAGATATAGGATGGTTAAGAGTAATGATAGAACCTCAGTTTCGACTATGTGGTGAGAAATGGGGAAAATAAATGTTGTGACTTATTGTTATTTTTTCCTCTTATGTAAATATTATAAGGTTGTTCTATGTTTCCTAAGACGCATGTTTGGAATTGTAGAGATATGCCTCCCCATTTCTTATTGAGGGGACGACTGGGGGGAATGACTAGGAATGGTCCTCCAATGATGGAACCTGAGGAACCAATAGTTATGGGTGAGGAAGCATTGGAGCAGTTCCAAGGGAACTTTTCTTGCTTCATGAAATTCATGGAAGGAGACCCAGGGCGGTTTTTGAAAATCATGTCTGATCCGATGAGGGAGTTTCAATTGCATCACCCTATGACATTTAATGGATAAGGTGGACCAGAGGTAGCTGAGTTATGGGATGATTAAATTGAGATGATACTTAAAAATTTGGATAATCTTGCTGATAAGTGGGTTAAGTTGGTAGCTTACATGCTACCAGGATTAGCAAAGCGTTAGTGGGATGTCCAGGCTTAGACTGGATAGACTGATGGTATGATATGGAGGGACTTATTAGAGAAGTTCTTAGAACACTTCTACCTAGATACGATGAGGCAGGATTGATCAAGTGAGTTCATGATATTGACTCAGGGTAACATGTACATGATGGACTATGATGGATTCTTTATAGATTTATAGTTCTTTTCTCCAACATTGGCAGTAGATGAGGCTACTTCAAAAAAATGATTTCAGGATGGAATTAGGTGTGAGATTAAGTCCCAGGTGAATATCTTTAGGTTGAATAAGTTATCAGAAGTGGTGAATTAAGATCTCATTTTAGAGGGGATACTGAGGGAGGATTCCAGTGGTGGACATGAAGTTGTTACTAGATGACCAGGAGGTGAAAATTCTGAGATCAAGAAGTGTCGTTATGAGAAATTTAGTCAGGGTAGTGGAAAGAAAGTTTGACAGTTATTAAGATTAGTCGCTCAAGATCTTACTCAAGTGATTTTCCACCAGTGTGGTAATCCGAGACACTATCACAACCATTGTCCTCGACCACCAGTGGAGTTACGATCTTCCACTAGGTTATGACATCTATAGAGGTTCTACAGGAACCCAAGACAAATGGTCAGTGATGGAGAAACTTGGAAGAGTCAGAGTGTAGAAAGGGGATATTATACACCTTATCAGTCTCAAAGTTGGAGTTCTATTGGTTGAGGTGTTAGAGGTAAATAATATGGGGATTTTGGGAAATAACACCCATATCTACAGAGTGGTTCTACTCAGGGTATTCAGACAACATCATAGGGAAGAAGGGTTGGACAACTACATGCGGTGTAGCCTACACTTTTGGAGAGTGAGGATGGGCCATCGACAGTGAGAGGTACTATTATAGTATATTATACTTTATCTAGTTCCTTATTTGATATTGGTTCCTCTCATTCCTTTATATCTACAAAACTTTTAAAGGCTTTGAGTTTGGTGGTGGATTTTGTGAACAGAGTAATGAAAATAGGTACACCATTGGGAGTATGGTCTAAATACATCTGTTTGTGCAAGGGATATTCAATTGAGATCAAAGAGCATGACCTTCTATGGGATATATATATTATTGATATGACACGCTTTTACCTAATCATGGGTATGGACTGGATAGTCACATACTGAGCCCACATTGATTGTTACCATAGGAGAGTGAAATTTACATCTTCTAAGGGGAAAAAATACATTCACCATGGGGAGTGGGATATCCAGGAAGGCTGAGTAGGGATAATTACTCAGCAACTAGGAGAGATAATATCCCAGGCTTCTAGTATTCTACTGGATGATGGTGGTATTAAGAATGATGTCTTACTTGAAGAATTCTCAAGGATACCACTTGATAGAGATGTGGAATTAACTACTAAGCTTGTGTTGGGTGCCGAGCCAGTACCTATTCCACTATATATAATGGCACCGACTGAGCTTTAAGAGCTCAAGACTTAGTTGGATGAGTTTTAGGATAAGGGATTTATCTGTCCAAGTACACCACCTTGGGTATCACATATATTGTTCTCAAAGAAGGTTGAAGAGAATTTTCATTTGTGTGTCGATTATCGGAATTTGAAAAAGATTACTGTGAAGAATAGATATCTTCTTCCATGCATTGATGATGTATTTGAACAGTTTAAGGGAGCTTGTGTATTCTCAAAGACAGAATTAAGATCAAGGTATCATTAGTTGAGAGTTCAGGCTTCTAATATATCAAGGACTAATTTCAGGAGTAGTTATGGAACTTATGAGTTGTTGTAATGCTGTTTGGGTTGAAAAAGGAATCATCAGTGTTTATGGCCTTGATGAAAAATATCTTTAACCCACACTTGGATCAGTTTGTGGTGGTGTTTGTGGATGAAATCTTGGTGTACTCCAAGACTCATGATGATCATGCCCAACATATTGGAATTTTCTTGAGTACACTAAGATAACATCACATATATGCTAAGATATCTAAGTATCAGTTTTGAATTGATCAGGTACACTTATTAGGACACATCATCTTTGAGGAAGGTGTATCAGTGTATCTAGAGAAGGTTTAGGTAGTGATTTATTTGGAGTAGCCCAAGAATGTTTTCGATATCCAAATATTTTTAAGATTAGCTTGATATTATAGGATATTCAGCCAATAATTTTCCTATTTGGTAGCGCCTATTTAAATCTTGACCAATAAAGGGATAAAGTTTGAGTGGATGGATGCATGCGAGAATTCTTTCTAGGATTTGAAGAATAATTTAACGTCGACACTAATTTTGATCCTACCTGAGTCAGGTGAGGAGTACACGGTGTATTGTGACACTTCTAGGATTAGAATCAAAGATGTGTTGATGCAAGGGGATAAATTTGTGGCATATGGATCTCGGTAGTTGAGTCCACATGAATGGAATTACCCTACACATTAACTCAAGTTGGTAGTATGGTTTATGCTTTGAAGTGTTGGCGATACCATCTCTTGGGTAGAAAGTTTACAGTTTATAATGACCACAAGATACTGAGGTATATCTTCTCACAAAGAGATTTAAATCTTCGGTAGTGGATAAAGGTTGAGTATATGTAGTATTTTTTATTTTGAGCTAGAATATACACCCAGGAATGGAAATAATGTGGATAATTCCTTGAGCAGGAAAACTCAGACTCATATGGTTCATGAATCTAGTACTGAGTGGAAGATGATGTCTTTGTTAGCAGAGATGAATATTGTGGTTCAGGAGAGTCAGGAGAAAATGACTCTCATATCAGTTTCAGTGGATTCGACACTTTTGAGATTGATTAAGGATAAACAGTATGAGGATCTGGAGTGTTTGGAATTTAGGGAAAGCTTTGAAGGTGGGGAGACACCTTCAGAATGGTTGATTGATGCGGATGAGATCCTTTATGTAAAGGATTGAGTTGTTGTACCTAAGAGCATGCGAGAGGAACTCGTATGTGAATTTAATTCCTCAAAGTGCGTGGTGTATCCAGGTGTGACCAAAATGTACCATGACATACGATGATGGTTTTTGTGGCAGATCATGAAAAAGAATATAGCAGGGTTCATGATGTGATGCTTCACCCATCAATTGATGAAGGTGGAGCATCATCAAACTGTAGGTTTTCTACAACCGTTTTCTATTCTGTAATGGAAGTGGGATGACATGACCATGGTTTTTTGGTAGGTATTATGAAAAAAATTAGGAATAATGACTATATTTGGGTCATTGTAGATAGACTGACAAAGGTATCACATTTATTTTCTATAAGGGAAACCCTCACTATAGAGTAGCTGGGATAACTATATTTTCTGGAGATAGTCCATCTGCATGGGGTTCCACATACTATAGTTTTAGATCATTATTTTCACTTTACTTCATGCTTCTATAAAGGCTCACAAAAGGTTCTTGGTACACAGGTTCTATTGAGTACATCTTCCACCCACAGATAGATGGGTAGTTGGACCATATGATACAAGTGCTTGAGGATATGCTGCAGGCATGTGTGATTGACTTTGGAGGGTATTGGGAGAAGCATTTGGATTTGGTGGAGTTTTCATATAAAAATAGTTATTAATAAACTATACATATGACACCATATGAGTATCTTTATGGTAGGCCATGCAAATCATTTCTATGCTGGATGGAAGCTAGTGAGTCAGAGTTATTGGGACTGAGTCTTGTACAGGAGACATCATAATGGGTATAGCTGATTTGGAAATGTATGGCCACAACTAAGAGTAGGCAGAAGTAATATGCTAACAGATGAAGATAAATCCTAGATTTTATAGAGGGTGATCGTGTTTTCCTTCAGGTGTATCCTAGGTTGGGTCACTGTAGGATATGAAATTAGGGCATATTGGTGCCCAGGTTTGTTGGACCTTTTGAGGTAGTGGAGAGAATCAGGATGGTGGCATACTGATTGGCTCTTCCATAGAAATAAAAGTTTTCACATGATGTTTTCCATGTATCACAACTATGACGGTATCACCCTAACACTTATCATATGATCGATGTGGATGATATTGATCTTGAGGTAGATGCATCCTTTGAGGAGCATCTGATACATGTGTTGGATTGCAGTGATGAAGTGTTGTGGGGAAAGACCGTGTCGATAGTTCATGTATTATGGAAACATGGATGTATGCATGAGGAGACATGGGAAAGGGAGGCATATATGTAGGCTCAGTGGCCAGATCTTTTTGACTTGGAATCTTAGAGATGATTGAGAGTGCAGCTTGAGGATGAGCTATTATAAGATGGGGAGATTGTAAGATCCCGTCATTTTTCCTGGTACGACTCCTTTTAATTATTTGTGGAATACCTTGTGGATTTAATTCATGGCTTGAATTAATTCAAAACCTTAAAAAATTAAATACCCTAAAAATGTTTTTCATCACATGTAAACATGTCAAAAAACTAGATTACACACCCTATAACTAGTTTTCATGACATTTATACATGTTACGAAACCAGATTACACTATGAGTAATCTTAAATTATTGTTTTTTTAAATGGTTTGATGGATTTATTTCAAGAAAAGAGGAAATAAGTTACGATTTTTACATGAAATGAAATGGGAATTAACGTCTTGTAATTCTAACACCCATATTATTAAAAACACATCTTTAGGATCATGTAACCCTCTACACACATTTTTCCTTAATGAAGATGCTTCGTGCACCACCATATTCAAATGAATATGTACCACACACCTCCTCCTTGTATCAAAGCCTCTCCACACACCACCTTTGTTGACCATAGACTCTCTGCACACCTCCCTCTATTCTACAGGTCTTATGCTATTGATTTTTGGGAGACTACTTCGATCTGGAAGTGATCTGATGTTGGATCTTATATATCAGGACCTATATTTTTAAGTTATTCCTTTTGGTTATTCATCTTCTTCTCGATCCATTTCTAAAAGATTATTCTCTCCTTGTTGAATGGAATCTAGAAGTTGGTTTTTATCACAGACATAGGGTTTTTGTCACCGTTTACTCCACTGTCAAGGTAGGTGGTCTAAAAATTCAGTTCCCATAGTCGTAAATTTTGATTATGTATATGCAAGCTGTAGAATTTATAGAGTTGTTTGGAAATTGAATTCTTAATTTGAATTAATTAATGTAGAAAATTAATTAATTGGTATTTTTGTGAAATTGTGAGATTTTTTTGGGATCAATGAACACAATAATTAATTAGAGAATTAATTATGAGATTTTGGGAATTGACTATAACACCCAAAGATTTTGAAGATAAATTTAATATTGAATGCATGAAACACTGAGTCTCTAAAAAACACCACTTTGTTATAACCTAGCCATTAAACATAATTTTTCCAGCTCTGTGATTTGAATTTCGAAAAACTGATATACACATTTGTGTTCAGTAAGATATTTAGAGTTTGATAAGACAAACTTAATTTTTTATGAATAGTAACATACCCTTATGAATAGTAATATGAATAGTAATATTACCCTTAGGAATAGTAAATCATATTATTATTTTATTGTCTTAAGGTTATAATGTAATGATATATTGATTAATTTTTCAAGGTGATATAAAACGAATTATAGTTTTAAAATTTTTATTTTTCGAATAAATTATGATTTTATTTAAAAATTAAATTAATAATATTTAGAAAATTATTTTCAAAAAAATAGAGTTCATTTTTGAATTTTAAACATCGAAAAATGGTTATGGTGAATTTTTGGTATTTTTCTGAAATACTCAAATTTTTGATGAATAGTAAAATACGGCAATTTACCGCATATATACATTATCAGTTAAATTAATTATTCCTAGAATCATGGATGATATAAGAAAACTTGGTTCAAAATCACATACACATTTTACTATTCTTGGTCACAAGAATAAATACTATTGGTTTTCTTTGGAAAAATAATTAAATAATGAGTAAAATAATGGGAAAACCCTCCTCTCCTCCACTATAACCCCTCACTCCCTTTTCTCTTCACTCCTCTCAAGCATTGTGCCTTGTCTAAATTATGCTCAAATATACTCCCAATATCTTCCCCCACATCCAGAATCCCTATGTCTCATAAAAATACTAAAACCTCTCCCCTAAAGAGGCTCTCAAGGAAGATTACTTCAAGAGGTAAATTCCTCTTTTCTTTTCTTTTATTTCAAGTTCCTTTATTTTCTTTTTATTTTTTCACCTCCCTTTATACAAATGTTGAGATGACTCCAGTAACTTACATGTAATATAATTTTGTTATGATAAAGGAATAATTCTTCATCATCTCGCCTTTCCCCTTCTTTTATACTAGAAATGAAAACACCATCCGGGATGAGTTAATTTATCACATTCAAGGACGACGAGTTTTAAATTTCTATTACCACCTTCAATGGTCATGAAACCATTTTTATGGTTGAAAAAGACTATAATATATCTATTATAACTTATTTAAGGTTCTGGAATCCTTTTTTACACATGATATTAATTTATAAATCAAAATGAGTTCAATGTGTTCAAAAAACCGCAAATTAACCCAAACAATTATCATTAAAGTTTTATAACGATTCATCTTCACTCCCAATAACCAAACAAATTTTATAAACATGTAATCATATGGTTGTTCACTAATAAAATTCAAATTCTATTCTAGATAACCATTCTCATTCTACATGTTTATCTATACATGAATATAAGTAAACGCATCATGAAAACCAAGGAAGAAAAACTCCCAAACAATGAAATTGAATCTCTTAACCCATCAAAATGACATGAATGAACCTAATAAGGTTATGTTAAATAAATTACATGTATATGAGGTTCTGTAATAATTAATTTATGAACCTAAATTTTATTATTCAGGTCATTAAGATCAAGTGAGGAACACGAACAAACTTAAGGTAAGGGTTTTCTACCCGAACCTCCATTTTCATTCGGGTTACTCTTATTCTATACTTACCTCAATTAAATTATTATTTATTAATATTTAATCATCATAAATTCTGTGTGAATTTTTTATATATTTTTACCAACTAGAGTCCTACCTTCATTTATGGATAGTTATACGTTTTAAAAGGATCTTTCAAAAATTCTTCCCGAAATGCGAGCCAGATTCAAGGGAGTTTCTCAAATTTTTACCTATTTTCAAGGGAAATATATAATCTGTTTTTGGAAACCATTATATTTATAAAATATCTCATTTTATTATGAAAATAATATCTTACTTCACTTCTATTTTTATACAATTATTTTTCCAAAAGAACTATTCTTTTCAAAGTAAAAGAGTATTTATCTCAAGAATTACTCAATGATTTTATAAGAGTATCTTCATCTATTTCAACACTCTTATCGATTATTATGTATTATTGGGATTAATATTTTATGATATCTTTAATTGAGTGTTTTATTATTATTTTTACTGTGGATGTGCTATCTTAAAACCATTCACCAATTTACTCTGAATAGTTAGTGTTTATGCTTAATGTTTGGGGAAAGTTATTTACATTTCATATATTAGTTTAAATATGAATGTATATGTTATTTATTTTTATCCCAATTCATATTAGGAATGAATTAGAATTAATAAGTGTTGGGTGGGGCCCTCTATAGCCCCTCGGTGCATTGGTAGGTCTCATGAGACAAACTATGGTCTTGGCACAAGGCCTTGATAAAATGGATATTTATGGTCTTGGTACAAGGCCTTGATGGTATGGTTATGATGTCCCGTATTAGGAATTCCCTCATTATGAAAATATTATTGGTAGTTCATGTGGTTATTTGACTAGTAGAATACCCATGATTATATATTATTATGGCATTATTTATTTATCTCTTATTCCTACCATAATGTGTTCAAGTTTATTTTTAAAGGCTTATATTTTTAGTTATTCACCATGCCTAATGTTTATGTTTACGATATCTTCCACTGTATTACTTACCCTTACTGAGAATTTGAGCTGACCCCTTCTTATGTTTCATTTTCTCAGGACATGAAGAAGTTTATTATGAATGAATTACAGGGATAAACTTATAGTTGTGGATATTCACAATAAAACTTATATGTTTTATTTCATTTCAAGTTGTAATGTTGAACTTATGCACATATCTTGTTTCCAAAGCTACTAAACTACTCATTCCTTTGGGATACATATTCATTGTTTATATTCCAATGTAATAAAATAAGGCACCTGCTCTGGGCAACTGGGTTCAGATCCTTACAGTTGTAATCAAAGGAAGTTTAGTAGAAAACTTGGAAACTATATTTAGAAAATGTGGATTAGGGAACAAAATCCTAAGACAATCTTTGAGGATAAACATACAAGATCATCATGGATTTTTTTATTAAGGAATATATTATGTGGATATTTTTAGTAAATACATCCCTATACAGATACTACAAGTGGATGTGGTTCTGGAACAAATATAACTAGGAGTGAAAACTTCGACAAGGAGTTTCAGACTTAACCTAGGGTATCCTGGTTTATGAAAAAGGGACTTACTGCACACCTAGTTTGAAACTTCTGGAGGATATGCTTAGGATAATTTACATTTTATTTAGAAACCATTATGAAGGATTTAAATGCAATTTTTTCTCCAAAGAAACCATGATTATGATTATGAGATTAGCTATGTATAGAATTTCAATTTATTCTAAGTATTTTTCTATATTGAGATTATATATTATGATTCATAATCTAATATAGTGTATTACATTATTTAGAAATGGATCCTAGTGGAAGGAATGTAAACCACATGAATGCGCGTGTACCATGTAGGTATTTCCCTCCGATGCAAGATAATGATGTTGGCTCTTGTGCTGTGACTAGTGATGAGCAACTTATAACTATATTGGGATAACTAACTCAGGTTATGAACAATAACCTTACCTATATGAAGAATCTAGATCCATAATGTGGGGGACATATGTTATATCGCTTTATGCAACAAAAACCTCCATAATTTAATGGGACAACAAATCCATTCATAGAAGAGTAGTGGATAAGTTCATTAGAGAAGATATTTCTCACTTTGGGATGTAAATAAAGAGAGAAGGTTATCATGAAAGTTTATTGACTATTGGGAGATGTGGATCAGTGGTTCTTTTTAATCCAAAACAAAAATGATGAGGAAGAAATAGAAGAAATGAAATTGAGGTATTTTAAGAAAATATTCTAAGAAAAATAATTCCCTCGTGAACAGTGAACAGATATGGAAAGGCTGTTTCTAAATATGAGGCAAAAAGTGGATGAGAATGTTGCAAAGTATGAATCTAACTTCACAAGGTTATCAAGACATGCCATGAACTACATAAGTAATCCAAGGAGCAATATTGATCAATTCTTTGATGGTTTAAAACCATTCCTATGAAGGGATCTAGTCTTCTAAAGTTTCTCATCATATGAAGATATAGTCTTAAGTGCTATTAAAAAAGAAAAGGAATTTTATAAGTCTTATGACTTTGAAGGAAAGAAGAAGAAGAAGAAAGATGCTGAAAAATCTAGAAAAGGAAATAATGAAATGGGGAATAAGGGAAGAGTTGACCTTCTACCCTTTAGTAATTGTGGGAAGAAACACCCTGGCACTTGCCTGAAGGGAATGAGAGTATGTTACAAGTGTGAGAAAAAGGACACCTATCTCTATATTTTAAGGGGAATAAAGAAGCTACCAATGTTCAATGATAAAATTATAGGGATATGGGACATTATGCACATGAATGTCCTAAGCACCAGGGAAACATTCCCCAAATAAGGCCAAGAGAGTAAGGCGAAACTTATACAGTCACAACTGCGGAGGTTGAAGTTCTTAATGATGTGGTGGTAAGTACTTTAATCATTTCCTCAAACTTATCCAATGTTTTATTTGATTACAGATCATCAAATTATTTCATATCTTCCTAATTTTCCAAGAAAATTAGATATTTACAATTTGATTTAATAAAAGTGTTTCCAATCAAAATTATTAAGGGAAGTATCATTGCAACAAAGTTGTGTCAGGATGTCCCCTTTATGGCATATAAATGTGCTTTATCTACTGATTTTATTATCATACCCATGATTTAATTTGATATAATCCTCAGTATGGATTGGATTCTGAACCATGATGCGAAAATTTATTACAAGGAGAAGGAGGTTACAATTTTTTAGGATGTTGTGGAATCCTTTATCTTTAGGGTAGAAACATCACCATCTAATTCTCATCTAGATCCACCCCTAGTATCTCTATTGAATTCAATTATTGGGGATGAAGGTAACACAATATCTATGGTATAGGAAATGAATTTTCAAATATAGTATGTACCTATTGTGCAAGAATATGTTGATGTGTTTCTAGAGGATTTACCTGGACATCCTCTAGAGCGGGAAGTTGAGTTCTCTATTGATTTAATTCCTAGTTCAAGGCCTATATCAAATACTCCTTATATAATGGCCACTGTGAAATTAGTATAATTGAAGAAACAACTAGAGGAATTGAGTGATAAATTATTTATTCGCCCTAGTGTTTCCCCATGGGGAGACCCTGTTCTTTTTGTCAAGAAGAAAGATGGATCTATGAGGTTGTGCATTGACTATAGGGAGATCAATGCTATAATAATAAAGAACAAGTATCCCCTACCTCACATTGATGATTTATTTGATAAAATTCATGGATCCTAATATTTTTCAAAGATTAACCTTCGATCTGGATATCATCAGTTTCTAGTAAGGAAGGAAGAAATTACAAAGACAACATTTCGAACCAGGTACAAGCATTACGAGTTTATAGTAATTCCTTTTGGACTAACTAATGAACTCTTGGTTTTCATGGATATAATGAATAGATTTTTCAAGGAATATCTTTATGACTTTGTGGTGGTATTTATTGATGATATCTTGGTATAATACAAAATCTATGAAGATCATGAAAATCAATTGTGTGCTATTATGAAGATTCTTAGAAGAAATGAATTATATGGTAAGTTTATTAAGTGTGAATTTTGGATTCAATCAGTTTCATTTCTTGGCTACATTGCCTCTAAGGATGGAATATCTGTTGATCCTGTGAAGACAAAGGCTGTGCAAGAATGGCCTACTCCAACGAACATAATCGAGGTATGTAGTTTTATTGGTTTAGCAGGTTATTATCAGTATTTAGTTTAGAACTTCACCCATTTATGCAAACCAATGACCAAGATTACACACAAATGGGTTAAGTTTGTATGGAAAAAAGAATGTAAGGACTGTTTCAAAGAATTGAAGAGAAGATTAGTGAATTATCTGATCCTAAATCTACCATTGGGGAATGATGGGTTTGTGATCTATAGTGATTCATCAAATAAAGGAATTGGTTGTGTCCTTATGAAGAATGATATAGTTATTTCTTATTCATCAAGGCAATTAAAAATTCATGAAAAAATATCATACTCATGATCTTGAGTTAGATACTATGATCTTTTCTCTAAAAATATTAAGAAACTATCTCTATAGTAAAATATGTGAGATATATATAGATCACAAGAGTATGAATTATATCTTCTCACAAAAAGAACTCAACATGAGGCAAATGAGATGGCTCAAAGTACTCAAGGATTGTGATTTTTCCATACACTACCACCCAAGAAAGAAAAATAAGGTAGCTGATGCATTGAGCACAAAGGATCATGGAGTTCTAAAAAAAATGAGGCTTGAAAGGGATCCTGTGTTTATGCATCTAGTAAATATGGATATGGGAATTATCAAAGAAGGTGAAACATTATTACTTTTTCAATTGGTTTCCTAACCATATTTCTCAAATATGGTAAGTTGGCTGACTTCGTATGTGAAGATGGAATTCTGAAATTTGGGAAAAGGCTACGTGTTCCATCTATACTTGAGTTGAAATGGGAGTTATTGGATAATTCCCATAGCTCAAATTTCTATATAAATCATGGTACCACTAAAATTTATAGAGATTTAAATGAACATTTCTGGTGGGACAACATGAAGCGGGAAATTGCTGATTATGTATCAAGATGTTTAGTCTATTAACAAGTGAATGATGAAAGACAACATCCTAGAGGAGTCATGAAACCTATAACTATTCCTACATGGAAATGGGATGAAATAAACATGGATTTTTTTACTAGATTACCCAAAACTCCAAGAAATAATGATTATAGCATCCCGCCTTTTTGTCACATAAACTTTCATTACATTATACAAAACTGAGGATCTTTAAGGTTTAGTGTCTTGGAAACTAGGAACTTAATATATGAAACAAAAAAAACATTCTTCTTAAACACTTGAAAGGATTCTCCTTATGTTCATACTAGGTTCATTACTGCATCTCATAACCTGGGTACATACATCAAAAGAAAGGGTGAGCAGAAGGCCCAGTAAGGGAAACAAGGGGAAACATTTAACATGTGAACTTGAGATACATCAACAATGTCATGAAAAAGAACTTTAAGGCATGAGAAAGAAATCATGAGGCATATCATAATAAAAATAACGTTTTTCATAACTTGAAGATGTGGCTACAACATTTAACAAGGACAATCATTTCCGTTTCACCAAGGTCCATCCCCAAGGTGTCAATAAAAATTACCAAGGTTATTCACCAAGGTATCAGTCTAAATGGTCATCTCTAGAGATTAAGTCTTTACCCAATGCATTGGAGCGCTATTAGGGAGCACCCTTAAATTTGACTTTATTATCATGTCAGACACATATATAATCATCAATAATTTCATAAACAACCCATATAGCATAAAATAAATGGGTTTCATTTCATAATCATAACGTTTTAAAAACTGCTTTAAAGACATGATCTTTATGTCACTTAAAACCCACAGAAAAGGAAAGCAGATCTTATGTATGTAAATCCCAGAATTCAAAATTGAACATTTTGGTATATATGTGAATACCACTTTAGAAGGAATAGCTTTGAGTATTCACTTAATAAAATAAAAGAATTTATAAAAATAGAGAGACATTTTGAGACGGAAATTCTGCAGCATAAAGGCTATGTTACGAGGTTTTAGAAAACATTGAAAAGAGAGGGGACATGAGTCACACACTCATAAATGATCCATAAAACAGTAGGGGAACAGAATATAAAGGATTTAAGAACATGGTAATAAAATTTGAAAGACATACCATATTAAATGAAGAACATGAAATAAAGACAAAAATAAGATTTCTCTTATGAAAATTCGGCAGCCTAACGACGTCACTTAATCTTCAAAAAAATGAATTGACGAGATCAAATAGGGTCTATAATCATATGAACATAAAAGATAAGTATGATAGATATAGATATAATACCCCAACATAATAAAAAGGAACATTAAATACTTGACATGAAAGTAGAACTTTGAAAAATGAGAAAGGTGAACGAATCCCTTAAAAATTCGACAGCCGAACGGCGCCACTTAAAACTTCAAAATACTGAATTGAAGAGATAAAATAGGGTCTCTCATCATATGAACATAAAATATTAGTATGATATATTTAGAGATCATACCCCAACAAAATACAAAGGAACTTGAAATACTTGACATGAAAGTAGAACTTTGAAAAATGAGAAAGGTGAACGAATCCCTTAAAAATTCGGCAGCCTAACGGCGCCACTTAAAACTTCAAAATACTGAATTGAAGAGATCAAATATGGTCACTCATCATATGAACATAAAATATCAGTATTATAGATTTAGATATCATAAACCAAAAAAATAAAAAAGAACTTGAAAGACTTGTCAAGAAAATAGAACTTGAAAACGAGAAGGGTGAAAGAATCCTTTACAAAAAATCAGCAGCCTAACGGCACCACTTAAACATTCATAAAACAAAATGATGAGAGTAAGAGAGTATATATAATCATATGAAATTAAAAAGGTCAGTATTATGAATATAAAATAACATCCCCAACATAATAACATGGAGCTTAGAAGAAATGACATAAATGAGAGTACTTGAAAAGAAAGAGAGAGGTAGGATCCCTTATCTTAAAACGAAACTCTTAAAACTCAAAGGTTGGGATATTGAGGGCTTGGGGGAACCTTGGGAGGACTCTTTGGGAGGTAATGAGACCAAAGCTTCGTTGGGGAAGAGTTGGGAGTCGAATGTATGAGAGGATGGCTTGGTGTTTATAGGGAAAGTGAGGGGACAAGGCATTAATGGCCAAGAGACACCTCATTAGTGGTTTTGGAAAAACCATGGGCTTGCCCATGGTATTTTCCCATGGTATTGTCCACTTGGGAAACCTCATACCTTATCTTACTATTTATAAGTCGACCATATTTATTACATACTTAATACATCATTTAATGATGTCATTAAACACCAGTAACTTAAAAACTGTATTTTCACTATTCAATGAAAATTCAGCTTTCTTAGAAAAATCCCAAAATTTCACCTTAACCAAATATCGATCCTCTGATTTCAAAAATGAACTCCATTTTATAAAAATAATTTTCTAAATATTTTTAATTTAATTTTTAAATAAATACACTATTCACCGAAAATTCATTTTTTTTAGAAAAATCCCCAAAAATTACCTTAACATAATATCGATGCTCTGAGTTCAAAAATGAAATCCATTTTATAAAAATAATTTAATAAATATTTTTAATTAAATTTTTAATTAAAAAACACTATTCACCTGAAAAAACTAATACTTGACTAATAATTTATGAAACCGTTATTTAACCATTTTATTGAATCACATTACTTAATCAAGGTGCCTAGATTATATTAATGCTTTATTTAAGTGAAATTACTAATCCATTTGGTCACATTACTAATCCTAACCATAAAATCACTATTCATAATTTACTATTCATCAAAAATTAAGTTGATCTTATTAGATTCTAAATTTCGTATTGAACATAATTGTAGAAGACCATTTTTTGAAAATCATTACACATTTTTAATTATTTAAGGTTTACATAAACATTTTTTTTAAAATATCCTATCTCTAAAATTCACCAAAAATATGCATACTATATTTATCCGGACATTTGAAAATTCATAAACTTCATCATAAGAAGAAATCAAAATTTTTATTTAAAACAAAGGATTACACAAGGCAGTTACGGTCTCCTTACATAGCCCCTTATCACACCAGCATAGGACCTAAGTGTAAGGTGTGCTAAGGTGAGAGAATCCGAGGGAGGCTCATCCAACATCGCACGAGTAGTAATTTCTATCAGTTTGAACTTCTCGCGAAGGCGATTCCGTTCTAGCTTCACACGATGAAGTTCGACTTGGGTTTGGTCCAGAGCAAAGCCCAGTGGTGCTACCTCCTTCCCAAGTTCTGTTAGATGGGATTCGATCGGTCCAAGACTACTGGGTGAGGCCATCAAATCTTCTTTCTATATTAATTAACCAAGATCACTTGTATTTAGAGACAAAAGTCACAACATTCAGTTTTCAAAGGTCATACTGACTAACGGTCTTATAATAGTCAAAACCCAATAGTCTCATTTTAATTATACTCATGTTATCAAATGAAACAGTTTTGTTGAGTATGAAAAATAAAATAACACACAAAATTAGGAAACAAGATTTATTCAAAATTTCGGGTCGTTACAATCTTTCCCCCTTAAGAAATTGCGTCCTCGCAATTTTTAAAATTGGCTTTTGAAATTTCATTGAAATCCCCACATCGGAAAAAGAGTCAGTAACACTACTACTTTAAAAGGAAGAAAAGGAAGTACAAAGGCCACCTGAGTTAACCCATACTAGGATTCCATGTAGGAAAACATGGATATGGAAGAAAAAACAAAGGGTCAAGTTCTGAGGGAGAGTGATAGAAAACATGATTAGGAGAAAGTTAACAATAAGAAAATCACAAACTTATGATGTGTATAAACAATATTTGATTACCTAGTAGGAAAAGTTAACAAACAACATTTTTTTACGTTCCTTTTCATAGTTTTGAGGAATTCATTTACTACATAGAATAAAAACATAAGGAAATATACCTACCTTCAAGTAGAGTTTCATCCTTTAATAAGTTTCTACCAAAACTAATATTTTATCAAAACGATGAGCATTCAAAACTACTTGGTCACATAAAAGCACAAGAATCATCTTATAGAGAATCACATAATCTACCAAAGATTAACTATCTATTTATTCTATCTTTAAACATTATCCCAAAAACAGAAAGGGTAAGATAAAACAACTCTTCCAAAATAAATAACCCCTGAGGAAGGGAAACTACTTTAAATCTTCAAAGTTCCACGGTACTACCCAAAGTTCATCATAGACCATTCCGTAAATAACTGTCCTTAAAAATCCTCAAAATAAACTAAACTAAGATTGAAACCCAAATACAAGAATGATTTGATAACATAGTCTTCCAAGGTAAACTTTATCATTCATCTCCAAACAACATCAACCACTCCTAACATCTTATAAAAAAAGTAACTAACCTAAACATATTTACCCCAAGATAGGTTAATAATTTCCATAAGTAACCTAAATTACTATAATCCCGCCTTAAATTCATCGATTCTTCAAAATATAAGTCAACCTTTACCCCTCAAAGAAAATACCGTAGTAATCTATTTACCTCGATCAAATAGGGTTCCCAAAATAGTGAACGTCTTCCAAAATAACAATCATCTTTTAATCCCCTAATCATCTCTGTCATATTAATACGGAAATCATCACATTTCCTATCATATTGGTTGTTGGGACATGTTCTTCCATTTCCCGCCATTAACTAAGAAAAGAAAGTACAATTAGGGGCTTAAATACTTATCCAATAATCATGAAAAGGAACTTAAAGCATAGAAGGATAACTTGTAGAAGAAAAGTATACCCTAAATTGTGATCCCCTAGGTTCCAAACTAGGTTATCCATGATCATATATTCTTATGTGAATATTTATTTTATTTTATCTTTGTTCCTTTAATAATGGTTCATACTAAGCTTATGAATTTACCGAAGCATATCCCCCGGGAGTGTCGTAACCAAGAGTGCAGCAAGGCCCGTTGTCGTGTACCAGTTCCCATTCAAGTCTAGCTCAAAGCGGTGTTTTCGGGTTTTACCCCTATGTACATCTGTACCAGAGCCACCTCTACCTACTCGTATCCAGATAGGGATGTATTTGCTTGGCAACCCCTTACTCAATACTCCCCAAAATACCAGGAAGATTTCCTATATTTAAACTTTTCTATAGGGTTATTCCTAAAGTTTTCATATCCTAATTTCCACAAATAACTAAACCATCCATTGATTCCAACTATAGCATCCCACCTTTTTGTCACATAAACTTTCATTACATTATACAAAACTGAGGATCTTTAAGGTTTAGTGTCTTGGAAACCAGGAACTTAATACATGAAACAAAAAAAAAACATTCTTCTTAAACACTTGAAAGGATTCTCCTTATGTTCATCCTAGGTTCATTACTACATCTCATAAACTGGGGACATACATCAAAAGAAAGGGTGAGCAGAAGGCCCAGTAAGGGAAATAAGGGGAAACATTTAACATGTGAACTTGAGATACATCAACAATGTCATGAAAAAGAACTTTAAGGCATGAGAAAGAAATCATGAGGCATATCAGAATAAAAATAACATTTTTCATAACTTGAAGATGTGACTACAACATTTAACAAGGAAAATTATTTCTGTTTCACCAAGGTCCATCCCTAAGGTGTCAATAAAAATTACCAAGGTTATTCACCAAGGTATCAGTTTAAATGGTCATCTCTAGAGATTAAGTCTTTACCCAATGCATTGGAGCGCTATCAGGGTGCACCCTTAAATTTTCCTTTATTATCATGTGAGCCACATATATCATCATCAATAATTTCATAAACAACCCATATATCATAAAATAAATGGGTTTCATTTCATAATCATAACTTTTTAAAAACTTCTTTAAAGACATGATCTTTATGTCACTTAAAACCCAAGGAAAAGGAAATAAGGTCTTATGTATGTAAATACCAGAATTTAAAATTGAAAATTTTGGTATATATGTTAATAACACTTTAGAAGGAATATCTTTGAGTATTCACTTAATAAAATAAAAGAACTTTAGAAAAAGAGAGAGACATTTTGAGACGGAAATTCTGCAGCATAAAGGCTATGTTACGAGGTTTTAGAAAAAATTTAAAAGAGAGGGGACATGAGTAAGCCACTCATAAATGATCCATAAAACAGTAGGGGAACAGAATATAAAGGATTTAATAACATGGTAATGAAATTTTAAAGACATACCATATGAAATGAAGAACATGAAATAAAGACAAAAATAAGATTTCTCTTATGAAAATTTGGCAGCCTAACGGCGTCACTTAAACTTCAAAAAAATGAATTGACAAGATCAAATAGGGTATCTCATCATATGAACATAAAATATAAGTATGATAGATATAGAGATAATACCCCAACATAATAAAAAGGAACATGAAAGACTTGACATGAAAGTAGAACTTTGAAAAATGAGAAAGGTGAACGAATCCCTTAAAAATTCGGCAGCCTAACGACGCCACTTAAAACTTCAAAATACTGAATTGAAGAGATCAAATAGGGTATCTCATTATATGAACATAAAAGGTCATTATTATATATTTAGAGATCATACCCCAAAAAAATACAAAGGAACTTGAAATACTTTACATGAAAGTAGAACTTTGAAAAATGAGAAAGGTGAACGAATCCCTTAAAAATTCGGCAGCCTAACGACGCCACTTAAAACTTCAAAATACTGAATTGAAGAGATAAAATAGGGTCACTCATCATACGAACATAAAATATCATTATGATAGATTTAGTGATCATAACCCAAAAAAATAAAAAGTAACTTGAAAGACTTGTCAAGAAAATAGAACTTGAAAATGAGAAGGGTGAAAGAATCCTTTAAAAAAATTCGGCAGCCTAACGACACCACTTAAACATTCATAAAAAAAAATGATGAGAGTAAGAGAGTATCTCTCATCATATGAACTTAAAAAGTTCAGTAGGATGAATATAAAATAACATCCCCAACATAAGAACATGGATCTTAGAAGAAATGACATAAACAAGAGTACTTGAAAAGAAAGAGAGAGGTAGGATCCCTTACCTTAAAACATAACTCTTAAAACTCAAAGGTTGGTACCTTGAGGGCTTGGGGGCACCTTGGGAGGGCTCCTTGGGAGGTAATGAGACCAGAGCTTCGTTGGGGAAGAGTTTGGAGTCGAATGGATGAGATGATGGCTTGGTATTTATAGGGAAAGTGAGGGGACAAGGCATTAATGGCCAAGGGACACCTCATTAGTGGTTTTGGCAAAACAATGGGATTGCCCATGGTATTTTCCCATGTTATTGGCCACTTGGGACACCTAATACCTCATATTACTATTCATAAGTCTATCATATTGATTACATACTTAATACATCATTTAATGATGTCATTAAACACCCGTAACTTAAAAACTGTATTTTCACTATTCATCGAAAATTCAACTTTCTCAGAAAAATCCCAAAATTTCACCTTAACCAAATCTCGATCCTCTGATTTCAAAAATGAACTCAATTTTATAAAAATAATTTTCTAAATATTTTTAATTTAATTTTTAAATAAATACACTATTTACCGAAAATTCATTTTTTTCAGAAAAATCCCCAAAAATTACCTTAACATAATATCGATGCTCTGAGTTCAAAAATGAAATCCATTTTATAAAAATAATTTTCTAAATATTTTTAATTAAAAAAAACTATTCACCTGAAAAAACTAATATTGACTAATAATTTATGAAACCGTTATTTAACTATTTTATTGAATCAAATTACTTAATCAAGGTGCCTAGATTATATTAATGCTTTATTTAAGTGAAATTACTAATCCATTTGGTCACATTACTAATCCTAAGCATAAAATCACTATTTATAATTTACTATTCATCAAAAATTAAGTTGATCTTGTTAGATTCTAAATTTCGTACTGAACATAATTATAGAAGACCATTTTTTAAAAATCATTACACATTTTTAATTATTTAAGGTTTACATAAACATTTTTTTTAAAATATAATTTCTCTAAAATTCACCAAAAATATGCATACTATATTTATCCGGAAATTTGAAAATTCATAAACTTCATGATAAGAAGAAATAAAATTTTTTATTTAAAACAAAGGATTACACAAGGCAGTTACAGTCTCCTTACATAGCCCCTTATCACACCAGCATAGGACCTAAGTGTAAGGTGTGCTAAGGTGAGAGAATCCGATGGAGGCTCGGCCAACATCGCCGAGTAGTAATTTCTATCAGTTTGAACTTCTCACAAAGGCGATTTCATTCTAGCTTCACATGATGAATTTCGGCTTGGGTTTGGTCTAGAGAAAAGCCCAGTAGTGCTACCTCCTTCCCAAGTTCTGTTAGATGGGCTTCGATCGGTCCAAGACTACTGAGTGTGGCCATCGAATCTTCTTTTTATATTAATTAACCAAGATCACTTGTATTTAGAGACAAAAGTCGCAACATTCAAATTTCAATGGTCATACTGACTAACGGTCATATAATAGTCAAAACCCAATAGTCTCATTTTAATTTTACTCATGTTATCAAATGAAACAGTTTTGTTGAGTATGAAAAATAAAATAACACACAAAATTAGGAAACAAGATTTATTCAAAATTTCGGGTCATTACAATGATGCAATATGGGTAATTATAGAACAACTTACAAAATCTACACATTTCCTCACTATAAGGGAGAATTTTCCACTGGACCGTCTTGCATGAATCTATGTCAATGAATTTGTAAGACTTCATGGAGCATCTCTTTCAATAGTGTTTGATTGTGATCCTCAATTTACATCGAAATTCTAGAAAAGTCTTCAGAAATATTTGGATACTGATCTTTGTTTGAGTACTCCATATCATCCTCAAACTGACGGGCAATCAGAAAGGATGATACAAACTTCAGAAGAAATGTTGTGATCATGCTCACTTGGCTTTCAAGGTATGTGGGATCAGTATTTACCCTTGGTGGAGTTTTCCTATAATAATAGTTTCTATTCTAGTATTCAAATGGAACTATATGAAGCATTACACAAAAAAAGACGCCGTACACCAACATGTTGGGATGAAGTTGGTGAAAGATAGCTAGTGGGACTAGAACTTGTGGAGGAAACAACAAAAAAGGTAAGTACTATTCAAACCCATATCAAATCAGCTCAAAGCAGGAAAAATATCTATGCTGATAATTGAAGGAAGAATTTATAATTTCAAGTGGGAGATCACATTTTCTTGAAAGTATCTCCATAGAAGGGTGTTATAATATTTGGGAATAAAGGGAAACTAAGATCTAGGTACATTGGACCTTTTGAAATTCTAGAGAGAATTGGAGACGTGTCTTATCATTTGGCTATGCCACCTAGCCTGTCTAAAGTACACAATGTGTCCTATGTCTCATTACTGAGAAAGTACATGCCAGAACCAATGCATGTCCTCACTTCTAAAGGTATATAATTAGAACCTAACCCATCTTATTATGAAGAGCCTATCTGGATTATAGACACTAAAGAAAAAGTGTTGAGGAATTGGATGATTGTCTTATAACCTAGTCAGTAAACATAAATTTTCCACCTCTATGATTTGAATTTTGAAAAACTGACATATATAGTTGCGTTCAGTAAGATATTTAGAGTGATAAGAAAAACTTAATTTTTGGTGAATAGTAATGTACCCTTATGAATAGTAATATGACCCTTATTAATAGTAAATCATATTATTATTTTATTATCTTAAGATTATAATATAATGAGATATTGATTAATTTTTCAAGGTGACATAAAATGAATTATAGTTTTAAAATTGATATTTTTCGAATATATTATGATTTTATTTAAAAATTAAATTAATAATATTTATAAAATTATCTTCAAAAAATTTAGTTCATTTTTTAATTCTACACATCAAAAAATGGTTAGGGTTAATTTTTGGAATTTTTCTGAAATACTCGAATTTTTGATGAATAGTAAAATATGGTAATTTACCATATACATACATTATCAGTTAAATTCACTATTACTAGCATCATGGATAATGTAAGAACACTTGTTTCAAACCTATATTCACATATTACTATTATTGGTCACAAGAATCAATACTATTGGTTGTATTTGGCAAAATAATAAAATAATGAGTAAAATAATGGGAAAACCCTCCTCTCCTCCACTATAACCCCCCCACTCCCTCTTCTCTTCACTCCTATCAAGCCTTGTTATTTGTCTAAATTATTCTCAAATATCCTCCCAAGCTCCTCCCTCACATCTATAATCCCTTGGTCTCATAAAAAGACCAAAATCCCTCCCCTAAAGAGGATCTCAAGGAAGATTACTTCAAGAGGTAAATTCCTCTTTACTTTTCTTTTATTTCAAGTTCTTTTATTTTCTTTTTATTTCATCAAATACCTTCATAAAAATTTTGTGATGGCTCCATTAGATTAAATTTACTATAATTTTATTATGAAAAAGGAATAATTCTTCATCATCTCTCCTTTATCATTCTTTTATACTAGAAATGAAAACACCATATGAGATGTGTTAATTTATCACATTCAAGGACGATGGGTTTTCAATTTCTATTACCATCTTCAATTATGGTCATGAAACCATTTTTATGGTTGAAAAAGACTATAATATATGTATTATAACTTATTTAAGGTTATATAATCTTTTTTTACACATGATATTAATTTATATATCAAAATGATTTCGATGTGATTTAAAACCACCAATTAACCCAAACAATTGTCATTAAAGTTTTATAATGATTCATATTCACTCCTAATAAAAAAATGCATTTTATAAACATTTAATATTCTTGTTGTTAACTAATAAAATTCAAATTCTATTATGTACAACCATTCTCATTCTACATGTTTATCTGTACATGAATATTAGTAAACTGATCATGAAAACCAAGGAAGAAAACACTCCCAAACAATGAAATTGAATCTATTAACCCATAAAAGGCCATGAATGAACCTAATAAGGTTATGATAAATAAATTAAATGTATATTAGGTTTTATAATTATTAATTTATGAACCTAAATTTGATTATTCAGTTCATTAAGATCAAGTGGGGAACACCAACAGACTTAAGGTAAGGGTTTTCTACCCGAACCTCCATTTCCATTCAGGTTACTCTTATTCTTTACTTACCTCAATTAAGTTCTTATTTATTCATATTTACTCCTCATAAATTCTGTTTTAATGTTCTATATATTTTTAAAAACTATATTACTACCTCCATTTATGGGTATTTATATGTTTTAAAAGGGTATTTCCAAAATTCTTCCCGAAATGCGAGCCAGATTCAATGGAATTTCACAAATTCTTAACTGTTTTCAAGGGCACTATATAATCTATTTTTTGGAAAAAATTATCTTTATAAAATCTATAATTTTATTATTAAAAAACTATCTTACTTAACTTCTGGTTTTATACAAATATTTTTCCAAAATAATTCTTTTCAAAGTAAAAGAGTATTTATCTCAAGAATTACTCGATGATTTTATAAGAGTATATTCATCTATTTAAACACTATCTTATATTCATGTATAGATAAACATGATTTTCATGATTTATATTTCATTACTCATATTATTTAATGTAGAACCATATTATTTAAATTATTTTTTAATAGAAAACAATAAGGTCTTTTCTTCATTAAAACATCCTTTAGCTATTTCTCAAAAGCTCCAACCAAGTGGTTCATTTTTATTATTTCTTCTCTAGATAGTTATCATGAATTTTCTATAATAGAACTCCATGATCAAGAAATATATCATTTTTTAAATTATTAAGTTTTAAAATTATTTAATTCCTTATTATCTTGGCAATCCTTTTGATTTAGCCTTCAGTTAATCCATAAATCATGATTATGAAACTTATTTCTTTCTCATGGGTTTGATCATAATTATGATTTATGTATGGTTAATTTTCCTAATGTGGAATGAATATATATGATTTTAATTTATGTAATGGTTGTTAAAATAATTATATATCCCTCAAATTCATTTTTTAAGCTTTATATCTCAGGATATGTTATGTAAGGGATTAGAGAGTGAACCTAAATCTACCATGAGACTTTGTCCACTTTATGATGATGGTATTGGGAGTGACCCTTGACTTATGTTATGATAGCTTGTTCTATGTTGTTTCCAAATGATTATGGTTTTATGATAATATTTCCTTATTCCATGTTTCTATTCTTATTATCATCCTATTTATGACATCATGTTATGTTTCTTGACTCTCATGTTATGCTTTATTTCCATGTTTATTTCATTATCAGGATTTCTAGCTCACCCTTTTCCTTATGTATTTCCTCAGGATTTCATATGAATTTTTAGAATATATATTAGAGTTAAGATATCTATGTGAAGTTTAAAATAAATATGAAGTTTTTATGTTTAATATGATTTATTTGTATGTCTAGTATTTTTAAATACACTAGATATCTCAATCATCAGTGTGTATTTTTTGGAAAAGTATGTTAAGAATTATGAAATAAAGTGTGTTTATGGTTTGGGTATCCATACAACCCTTTATAATACTCACTTAACTTGACTAAAAATTTTATTTATAACTTCTCGATAATTGAAATCACCTTGCCTTTGGCCAGATGCAGTGTTCATAGAAATTATTTGGGTGAAGGTGGTGTGGAATCAGTTGGAAAGATCTAATGATTGGTTTTGGTCTTGCAATTTTCAGTGATGATGGTCTTTAGCAACGATGTTGATGAATAATGTTGGTTGATGGAGTAGCTGAAACATGAATAGGATGAGAACTGGTTTTTCATGGGACTATGATATTTCTGTTTTTAGATGATGTCCACTGGGCCTTCAGGACATGTATTGTTTTCTGCCTTGGGTTACTTCAATTGTGCTTGGGCCTTTGGTCCATGGTTTTGTGGGTTTCAGTTGGCATGACTGGAATTAGACAAATGATTCAACACATCAGGTATATAGTGTATAGAAACTTACAAGTGGGAAAACACATTTTGAGGGATGGGAATGTTTATGTTCATCATTCTTCCTTTCTTCCCCATTATAGGATGGAGGGGTTCCATTCCATATGACTTTCTCACTTGGAATCGATTTGAAGATGCAATGAAAGAGGCATGTGTTTCTAGCATAGGGCCACATAGACATCATTGGGTGGGTGACTCAAAAGAGAGATGGGTGTGCTGTTATCCATCATTTGACCATCCTCCCACATCATGGATAGAGGGGTGCCCTACCTCATTACATCAGTCCAACATGATACAATGTCTCATATCATGGGGAAATCATTTTTTGGATTGGAATCATGTGGAGATGACTACTTGTAGTACCCACGGTTTCTTGTATGTAACCCTTTATTGATGATTTTTATGGTTTTAAAGTTAAGGGTGTTGAATGGGAGAGTTGGGAGAACTTGGAAAGATGTTTTGAGGAAAAGGGGAAGTCACACAGTCAGTACACGGTTTGTCTAACCGTGCGGCCAAACCATGTGCAGTGGATCTTGGAGGTAGTGGCTTCTTCACAGTCGGCGCACGGTTTGTCTAACCGTGCGGGCAAACCATGCGAGAAGGGTGGATGAGGCAGTAGCCAACACACGGTTAGCACACAGTTTTTCAAACCGTGTGGACTAACTGTGCGGTCACTTAAAATTAGATCCTTAAATTGTGGATCTAACTTTTTTTGCCTCTAATTGCCTCATTAAAGCTCCTAAGCAGCCTTAACTCGGTATTTTGGTTCTCCTAAGGTCAAATAGGGTTCTCCCATCATTCTGGAGGCAATCTTAAGGCTTCTCTTAGAGAATCGAAGCCGGATTATTGAGGTATGTGATCCTTCTCCTTCGTTCTTGACCAGTTTCTTAGACCGACTTAGATCTACTTCTCGACTTCTCTCGGTTTCTTAGATCTATAACCGTTATGGGTAGATCTAAGTGTGTGGATGTCAAATATGACTAGTTTTTGTCTTCTTTGTGTTAGGAGAATAGATCTATGGAGGATTCTTGGAGTTTTGACCCGGTGTTCTTGAGCATTCTTCGTCTGTTGCTTGGTTTCGCCTTTTTGTTGAGGTAGGTGGATTCACTCTCGATTCCTCTTTCTTAGAACTTTAAGGCTTAGTTCAAATTTATTTATTTTCTTGGTTTTGATTGTGAAATTGCGGTTCAAAACACGTTATAAATATTCTTTAGTGATGATTTATGGGTTTTGATGAAATTGTGGAAATTTAAGGAATGGTTGCACAAAGTGTTTTGGTTTCTTGATTTTAAAATAGTGATTTTAAAATATGGATTTGCTGGATTTGGAAAATTGTTTACAGGAAAAATGGTTTTCAATAAAAGGGTGATTCTTTATTGAAAGGTTTTGAACACACTTGGTTCTGGGCATGGATTGCATGGGTTGTGGTGTGTGTTCATATGCATTGGGATAGATAAGGGCGAGAAGTACCCCCCATCAAAAGGTTGGGATGGATAAGGGTGAGAATTCCCCCCATCAATAGGTTGGGATGAATAAGGTCATGAAGTACCCCCATTAAGGAAGTCCACTAAGTGACAACTTAGTGGAAGGATAACTCACCACTCATGAGTATAGGGAGGTACAGGTTGCATGCATGGTTGGTTGTGTGGATTTGTGAAATGAAATGAATGTGCCAAAATAAAAATGGGAATTTGATTGGAAACTTTGCTTGGATGCTTTCTTGAGAAAGATGTTTTTTGTTGGAAAATGGTTTTGACATGGAACTTTTTATATTGTGAACTGTTTTGAAATTGTTTTATATAAATGTGCTAACATGTTTTATCCTAGAGGCATGGGTTGGGAAGTCATTGGTGAAAACCTACTGAGTTTCATTACTCACCCCCTGCTTTGGCACGTTGGTGCTTTTGCAGATGTCATATAACAGGACATTGGAAAAGGTAAAGTGTCACATGTTTAGAGCACTGCTTCGTGATACTTCGGCTGGTTCGTGATGTTGGAGCTTGGAGCTTGTGGATCATGGAGTTGGGTTGTTGTCTTGTAGTATTTGAGTTTGTCTTTCCATTGTTTACTTTGATGTTTTACTGTTGGTTTCCGCTATGGTACTCTTGGTCGGTTTATGATAAAATAAATGGTTGAGTTGTCATAGCTTTTATCATGCATCATTTAGTAGATTTGTTTGGTTATGTTTGTTGGCTCTGTGGTATATTCCTAAAGGGTAAATCGTCCCCCACTTTTTTTTGAAACCCTTCGGCATTTATTTCCAGCCTTTTTCACCTTGGGGATGTCGCTTAAGGCCAAGTAATGAATCGTTGAGCTCTCAAGCCAATGAGAATTGGCGGGTCATTACACTACTGGTAGGGGAAAATGTGTTATTTTACTGATGACATGAAATGTTTTAGACTACTCACTATGGTCCTTTGGACTACGTATTTGACTTCATTTTTTGGGACTTTTGGGCATGTCACATTGGATCTTTAGGCCTCTAGTCCTCTAGGTCATGTAAGGGTAACCTCTCAACCTTGTTTAAAGGTGGATTTTCTTATTTCTAATAAAAGTGGTCTCGAACCCAACCTATTAAAAAATGATATATAATAATATTAAATTAAATAGAAACCCAATCATACATAGGATAGTCAAATCTCATGATCAGTCATATACATGAAACAATATCACATTCATATAGGCTAACATACATTTATAATCACTAAAATTAATTAAGATAAATTTCTCTTAAAATAATATTTAATGTTCTTATTAATTAATTAATTATTTAAATTAATTATTAATCCAAGAAATCTTCAAGATAAATGAGATAACCATATATTTTAATTTAAAATAAATTAAATAAATTAAATTTATTCAAAATTACTAAAGTACACAATGTGTACTTGGATTCAACACAATGTGTACCCATCCTAATAACCTGACATGTTTTCTGGCCATGTATAGTGTAGTCACATGACATGTACCATACACATCATGTTAGGAAGTTACAAAACATGTAAACATGAATGTAACATATGTGACATGTACTGCTTTAAATGCCCATGTAATGTGCATGGTGTTTATGATCACCACATGACATGCAGTTCCAAAATACACATAAATTAATTGAGAATTTAATATTATGGAAGAATATATCACATATTGTGTACACAATCTACATTACATGTTGTTTAGTTTTAATTACACAATTAATTTCTTCCACATAATTTATTTTACATGTTTACAACATGGATCAATGTATACTTTGCATAAATGGGTATGAATTACACGACGTGTAACTCCCTTATGGCCAATCCTACGTTATAAACCTATAGAATAATTGTATAATCTAGGTGGGATAATATTGCATTAAATGAAATATATAATAGATACACACCATGTAATATAACTGGATCCATTTAATTTGACTTTAAGTCACTACGTGACTTATAATCAGTACATACCGTGTAATTTGACCACATGTTTTTTGAAAAATTTTCCGGGTGAATTGCGCAGGGTTACACGATGTGCACACCAGCTACACACCGTGTAACCCCTAAAATTGAATTCCATCTATCTATTCAACACATGATGTTTAATTACACATTGTGAACTGATTTCCTTATTGGTGATTCATCTATCCCATGACTCATCATGATGAAATGAACCTCGATACACGACATATACTTTTCAGTTACACACTGTGTAACCATATATTCCATCCAAAATCTCTGGCACCTCCTAAAAGAATCTCCATGAATCCATCACCTCTTCTTGGTCTGTTCTAGGTCATATGAAAGTGAATGGACAAATTATCACAACTTATTTATTAAAAATTATTATCAAAATGAAAACTAATAAAAGAATTATGAAAATTTATCAACAAAATTAAATAACTATAAATTTGAACGTGACCATTATGATACCAATTGAAGGTTATAGATGTATTGTAAGTTCCTATTGGGCCTATGGAAAACTTATATTTTTTTAGAATAAATTATCTATATGCAATTTAGATGATAAAGAATCTACATGATTGACAAATAGACCAGATGAAATTGACTTTTAATGTTGAAACCAAGAAATATGATCTTTCAAATTAAATTTATAATTAATTTAATCGATAATAAACTACCTCTTTCTTGAATCATTTATTCAAAAAGATGTTGATCTCATGAACCCCATATAAGTTTTTTTCATTGAGCCCAGAGGACCCAAAGTAGATACCCTCTATCGGTAATCCACACGTGCTCCTTGATCTCAAAATTTCATCATCAAAACTCCGGGTGCTAGCGTGGGGATGCCGATCAACTTTTTTCATTCACCTTGATCATAACAAAATCCTTCAATGGAAAAGTATTGATAATCTTGCCTCTCATTATTGATATAGAGGAGGCGGTGGTGGTGGAATTATCTCGGGATTGAGAGAATCTCTAGAGCATTCTTCATTGAGAGAGAGCTCTAGAAATAAAATCATTTTCCACAAAAATGATTCAGTTTACCCTATAAAATGATATAGGTAATGAATATATAGATTTAAGGTTATAATATTGACAATTTAACCTAAGGCACTTATCAAATACTAAAATCCATTTTATCCCCATGCCAATAATAATAATAATAATAATAATAATAATAATAATAATAATAATAATAATATTATTATTATTATTATTACTACTACATGGCATGCACTAACCCAAACATGGTTAAATATCAGTTTATTAAATAAATAAATTAATATTTATTCAATGATATTTAAACCTCATATCATTCTTTTCACCGAACCCTTCTTATCCCATCCACCTTCCTTATAATTTACCGAACCTTGAATAATAAATATTATTCATTCGATAAATAAATAAATAAATAAAAATTATATTCGTGGTCTTGAGAATTAATATTTATTTAATATTCAAATCACATATAAATATAGTGAATGAATATAAGTGATCAATAAATCATGAAAAAATATTATTTCTTGATAATAATAATATTTATTACAACCATTAAATACTAGTAGTAATTATCTGAGATTAATGGTAAAAACTAAGTGCATGGACTTCTAGGATTCTTCCTCAGTACCATTAGGTGGGATTTCCTAAAGTCTAATATCAGCATCTAGCAAAATATAAAGGCAACCATAGAGAAAGATGCTAATGTTGCAATGATGAAAACCAGATACAAACACTCACCATGTAATCTAATACTTTTATATCAATATCTCATCAAGTAGGTTACATAATCATATCATAAACCTATATAATTGATATTCCATTCATGGAATTTATGAAACAAACCCATAAATAAACCATGTCCATGGATTTTAGTTTGACAATTTCATTCCAACCAAAGGGATAAGATATTAACTTCTATAAAGATGGAAGGGAAAAATTATTTCTCTACTTATTCATTAATGTTTTGTCACCCTTTGATAACCCAACACACCTTACTTCCCAGTGAACATATGAAATCACATTTTTCATCAGTACATCCAAATATGCAACTCATGATAATAATTAGTAATAATATCAAGTCTAAGGATCATTAAAATCACTCATTGATAGGAATACCCAATGGCACATAACATGTGAAATTCCTACAGGTGGTTCTGTTCTCATAACATATTATCTTGTAGATTACCAAGTGAAAACTTAATTAGATGAAGTATCGTTATCTTATGAGAACTCACACCAAACAATCAACATACTATGCATCCCATTATAAAATGTTATCTGATCATAGAAAAATGTTTAAGAATATCATCATAACACCTCAAGGTTATCATCATAGTGGAGAAATACTATGACCTTTTTAATGTGACATATATTATGGGAAATTATTTTAATTTAAGTTATGAATAAGAATAATAATCATGTGATAATAAATATATTAATAATCAAATACATGAATATAAAATCAATCTAAAGTATAAAGTATCTGGTTCTAGGGAACCAAATCCAATAATTCCTTATTTTTTTTGATCATTGCATACATTAGTTCTTGTTTACACTATCCAATGGTTTTTCATTATAGTGTGGTGGTTTGGGTGTAGTTGTTTTCCAATATTTGGACATCATAGTATGGGGTTCGTTCTATAGATTTTTTCCTTTGCGTGTTAAGTTATGGTGGCGTCATTCCAGTGGTTTACTGAAAGGTGGTTTTAGATTCAATACAACCATCCAAGATTCATATTTGATATTATTCACATTATTTTAAACCTAAATAGCTAATTTATAGGGTTCATGAAAATTCTAGGTCATTACTTAGTGAAATATAGATCTTATCCCACTTATGAAAATGATGAATTCCAAATGGATCATCATTTTAGTTGGAGAACATTTAATTAATGTCCTTATTAAATGAATGTAAAACATGATAATCATCTGATAAAATGTTTTTTTGTGGATAAATGGAATTATCAGTTTTTATTTTAACTTTGAGATCAATACTTTTAAAAGAGATGCTTATCAGAAATAATCTATTGACCAATATATAAACTTAAGAACCATTCTTAAATATGAAAAAAATTCCATGTGTTAGAGTAATACCTTCCTAAGTAACCTAGTGTTAAATTTTTTCAAGAAATGAATAATATTATTATGAGAAGTATAAAATGATTCAATAAATATTTCAAAATCATTAGATGCATGATGACCAAAGTAACTTTAGTCTGTAATCATTTATTCAATTTTATTAAGTTTGTTAATGACTTAGAAAGACTGAAAATTTGATTTAAGGATAGATCTAGATAAAGAATTCATTCAGTGATTATTGTTGAACATGTTTTTGTAATTTGAGTGTTTTCAATAAAAGTTTACCCTATTTTCTCAAAGTGTTGAGAGTAGGTGAACTAGGCATGTGTTGTTTAGGTTCTGAAATTGTGTCGAAAATATAATTGGGTAAAGGTTTAAGCTAGAATAAAAATATTGTATTTTTATAATATTTATCCTTGTTCATGGAAACATAAAGTTATTAGGATGGGAAAGAAATGTTTCATATGTGATGAGATTGTCTGAGATACCAAAAATAATTTTGTAAACTCCCTAGAAATTCCATGTCATGTATCAGTGTTATAGAAATAAATTATTTGATTTTTGAAAGGTATGTGATACCAAATGTATTCTTTAAAAATGTTGTAAATATATAGAATTTGAAATTTAAGGAAGTAATATGTGAATCTTTTAATTATATCAAAGTGATGAAGCAAAGGGTTTCTAAATCATTGAGTTTAATGAAATTGAATTTATCAAGTGTAGATGAATATTAGTAAAAGATGTGTATAACTATCTAATTTATCTTATATGATAATAGAATTTGTTTATTAAAAATGTTTTATTATGAACAATATGAGGTGATGGATTAAATACACATGGTTTATGATTCATCTACTTCTATAACATGTTTTGAGAAGAAAATAAGGATAAAATGTTTTATCTAGGATAAAAGTGTTTATCCAGATGTTTGTTAAAATACAAGAGATGTGATCCCACCATCCTTAAGTGGAATATTTTAAAGAATAAAGTATATTTTTCTAGAAAAATGATCCAATCACATAAGATGCCTTATAAGATATGGACATAATATTTTATTTGTTAAATATTCATATTAAGAGTAATATTTATTTCCAAACATAAAAGAGTTTGTGAATCTTAGAATGAAATTCTAAAGAAAATATAGTATCTAAGAGGCTAGTGGGAGTATTTTTAGACTTTGAGAAGTTCAAAGTTAACAAATAAAGGACTATACTAATCAAAATAAAAAGTGAATATCACTTAATATCTTAAAATAATTTATCATATTTTAGTAAAGAGAAATTTAAAGAGTTCCATTTAGTTACTATAATGAAGTGAATATTAATTTATCTTAAAATATTTTAGGATGCATTAGTTTTAAGGGCCCAAACCTCTTCGGTCCATTAATTTTTGAGAATATGGTGTTTAAGGTGTTCTAGGAGGTCAACATGGATCTTTTCAATACTTTAAAAATTTCTTAGTTTTTCAAGTTTCCCAACAGTCACTCTTTAATGGTGACTAGGTAGAAGTCGCTTGCTAGTGGTCTCTTGCTAACGTTGACTCACTGGTTGTGACTCACTGGCTGTTGCTCACTAATGGTGACTCGTTGGTGGTATCTCGTTGGAGGTGACTCATTTGTGGTCACTCATCCAGTGATTCCTCATTCAGCGGTGCCTCTACTCATGGTAAATCACTAACGGTGGTGGGCATCTCATCTAACAGTAGCTTGCGAGCGGTGCATCGCTGATAGGTGCCTCTCCGAATGGTGACTTGCCAAATGGTGACTCACAGAATAGTGGCTCACTAAGTGGTGTCTCACTGAGCGGTGACTCGCATATTGGTGAATCGCTGAGTAGTGCCTCGTCTAATGGTGGGTCATGAATAATGTTTCCAGCTTCTTCCCATTTCACCCTTTTGACATTCTATTTGATGTAATATTATTTCTAAGAATTAATTAGAGAATTTTGAGACCGTTTCGAAGACCATAAATCCTATTTTTATTTTCCTTAGTGTTCGGGGGATTTTACTTTGTTACAACATGTTATCTCGACCAGATACGCCTTTAATGGAAAATTAAAAACATATCTAAACCGCCGTTATGTTTAGATCTTCCAAAGGCCAAGATAACTTTCCCCATTATTATTTATTCTTTATTTAAATTAGTGTGAGACTCCCCAAACCCCTACTTCCATAGGATTAGTGTGATCATTCTGGGACTTTTGGATCGAGTTTCCCTGGTGTTTTTCCTATTTCATGCACACCCCTGTCTTGGTGAAATCAGGAAGTGCTATTTTATTTTCTTCTAGGTAGGTTTCCATTCATCTTTCTTATTTGTGTATCATGAGGGGTGGGTGTATTAATGTTTATTTTGTGAATATATTTGAATAAAAATTAAATAAATACAATTGAACCAATTTAAAATTAATAAACAGGGGCTGGGAAAAGCGACAAATGTTTTTACTATGTTATTATATTGTTGATATTGTGATCTATATGAGCTAACTACTAACTGAAAATCATGTCTATTAAGGGACCTTGTTTTTTCATAGAATAGTTTATGGAATTCATGTTGTTTGTTTTCTATTTAATGATTATATATGAAAATTGTTATCCATGTATATTCGGTTAATAAATGGATGCTCCCAAGATTATATTGTTCTATGATAACCCCTGAATTAAAAAGTGAAATTAAATAAGGAATTCATTTTTAATTCTTAATATGTTCTGTATTGGTTTGTGTGGTTATGTGGTCATGGGTACTATTGTGAATAAGGAGTTGGTTATGTGAGTGTGGAAATCTTGGTGTGGTATGTTTGTGCAGCGGGGCTACAGATATGGTTGTGAGTTAGGGATTGTTGCGGTTTAGATGATGGATTAGGAGGGATGAATTTTAGGAATTATGGTAGTGGTTGGTATGAGTGATTTTCCATTAATAACATGTAGGAAGCTTTACCCCATAGCTGAGGTCATGGTATGATGTGTCTTTAATGTGACGTGGGTTAATTTACCATGGATATGATTGTGTTTCTTAGTAGCACATATAGTTATTAAATGAGTAAATAATTGATTAATAAAGTTTGGAATGGATTGGTTTGGCTTGGTTGGGAATATTAATTGGGTTTATGGCTTGATGTGTGGTGTTGTGCATTTATAGGTAGAAGCAAATCTAGTAGTGTTGTGAGATGGTTTCTTCTTTGAGGACCCTTAGGTTGGGCATGAGTGTTTCATATCATATATGTATATACTTGTATTTTTTCATCTTGATTTATATAATCACCCCACCCTAGTTGATAACTATGTGACAAACATCCCCATTTTCATGTGAGAGGGTGTCTTTCCCAAACATCTTGATGAGAGGATGGATACCCGGAAACCCGCTCTTCCTTTCTCATTCTTCTAGATGGTGATAACCAAAGATTCTTAGGGAAGGTTGTGGTTCATGAGGCCCAGGTGTGTGATGGAGATTTGTGCTTTCCCAGGTGTCTTCTGGATGAGATGTGTTGTGATTTCCCAGGTTTATTCAGGATAAGGTGTGGTTTGTGGACCAGGTGTCTGCAAGCAGGATATGGTGAGGTTTATAGACCAGGTGTCTGTGGGTGGGATGTGATGTGTTTGTGGCCCAGGTGTCTATAGGAAGGATGCGATGTGGTTTTGGCCCAATTTTCTATGGAAGGGATGTGTTTGCGAGGCCCAAATGTGTGCTGGTGGGTTGTGACATGGTATATTGGAAGAGGTGGGAGCACCAGGAGGTTTTCCATTAGGGTGTGAGAGTAGCTAATCAATGAGAAAGTGGTGCAGGGAACCCTATCATTGATGTTCTTTATATTATATTACTTGACTTGTGTTATTTAGTGAGCATGCCTTAGTGAGGCTGGGATGGTTAGTATACCTGCTTAGGTGCTGTTTTATTCTTTTTTTCTCACGAGTGAATTAGTATGCCTCTTTCACATGTGCACAAGAGACTTTGGTTTTCCTACTGAGTATACTTGTATTCTCACCCTACATATATAAAAACCTCTTTTAGGTTTCTAGGAGGATTATGTACACTGTGCTGGGAATTAATAGCTCAATCTTTGGGATAGTTTCTAAGACACTACTTTATCCATGCTTTTGGGTACTTTACTTTTGGAGACTTTTTTATTTGTACCAGTTCTTTTTTTATGAATGCATATGGGATAGTTTTTGGATTTCTTTATATATGTCTTAGAGTTGTTTTGTGGATGATCCATCATATCTCCTACTCTTGTTTCACTAAAAAGGTTAATGCCTTCCATATTGTGTGATCTGTATACCCTTGGTGCAAGTCTCCAAGCTAGGGCCTACTGGAGGCGGGACTTTGGGGTCATTATCTCCTTTTCTTCATTTCCATCCTAGGAGGGGTATATTTGGAGGGATGGGGTCATGATAGAATGGTATAATAGGTAATGGTTAAGATATAGGATAGATTTTGGTTTTTTTCATATTGAGGATTGAATGGAATGGTATGACAATGGTTCTAGTTGACCTTAGTGTGTGACATAGGATATGGAAACTGGTTAGAACATGGGATTTTAGGGCCCCCCATGATCCAGTGCAGGGACTTTGAGCCTTTGAACAACCAAGAAACATGGACTTGTTTTCTAGGTAGAGACATAGGAAAGGTACATGCATCATAATGACTTATGTTTTTTGTTCATTTGGGTTGTTTTGGGAAGGTTAAAATGAATAAATGAGGAAAATTGAAAATAAACATTAATAAAATTCCATACCACTCAGGATTAGGAAATATTTGTTTACCTTTCATCTATAGATCTTGAACGTCGTCTGCATGTGTCTCAGGAATTATAGGTTCAACAGGATGACTCAGTTGATCGTCATAGGGTTTATCCAACTGAGGAGGATGATAAGTGGAAGAAGGCTTTGGGAAAGTATGAGGGAAGTGTTTCATATGTAGAGATAAATAATTGGATTGAGGAGCTTGAGATCACCTTCAATTTGATCTAGGAATCTATGGGATATTGGGTCCCTTTGGTGGTCAGTCAGATGAGGGGAGCTACGTGTTATTGGTGGACACTATTTCTAGGGGAGTGAAAGGAGGAAAATGTATTATGAGTTGAATTCTAGAAGGAATTTTGAGTAGAGTTCCTTTCTTCAACTATGAAGGTAGAGAATAGGTAGGAACTACTCTCCCTTCAACAGGGGAGTATGTCAGTGCAAGAGCTTGGGATCAAGTTCAAGGATCTTCTTCACTTTTCCCCCAACCTTTTTCCAAATGAGGAGTCTCATGCAAGACGTATCGAGGAGGAACTCCACCATTCTATCCAGTATGTTGTTACACATTTTATGTTGTAATGTATTTGGATGTTTAGAAGAAGGTAGAGGTGATTGAGCAGATGCACTCATGAGGAGGTATACCATGAGAGGGGAGCCTACAGAGTTCTTCAAGTGGAAAGGTTTTCAGTGGAATATCTCAGGAACTAGGACCTTCGAGGTTTTGACTGATGGGGAGATTTCCTTAGAAACTTCATTACCGGACTTTTTGTGCTGGTGGTCTCCATACCTTTCCCATATTTATGAGGACAATGTTTTTCTTCTATGGGGTTTGAAACTATCTTCAGAACTAGTGCCCAGTGGCTGCCCAAGATTAGTTTGGTGTAGGTGGGAAGGCTTATCATCGACCTCAATAGTAGTTTTCGATGAGACAATTTTAGTAGTAGGGACAATAGGATTTTTCTCCACCAAGAGGAGATAAAGTAGGTAAGGGCTGACCTCAGGATGCTTTTCCTATTCAGGGACTGCGACCTGAGCATGGCTGTAGAGGTGGTCATCAGTAGAGAGGCAGAGGAGCTGGGTGTGGTCAGTTTCGTGTAGTAGAGGCATCAATTCCAGTAGTTTTAGAGATCATCAGAGGTGCAATAAGATTGTTTAGTACCCTTGTTTTTGATTTATTTGATTCAGGAGATTCACACTCCATTGTTGCACCCACTCTAAACCATTCTCTAGGAATAGACATAGAGAGGATTTCTGTTCCCATGGTGTTCAGTATTCCAGTCGAAGGTCAGACCAATTTGTTTGATGTGTGAAAGGGATGTAGACTGATGATGTGACCACATCAGTCCTGTGGGGATCACTTCTTGCTATAGATGCATCCATACGATGTGATCTTCGACATCGAATGGTTGTATTTTGTGCATGTTGTTATCGACTACTTCCATAGGAGAGTCATGTTTTCAGATGTGGATGGACAATGTATGACTTTCGTTCATGAGCGGGGTTTTCATATGGGCAGTTGGTGTGTGGATCCACTTATTTCCTTATTGGATGATCTGTTAGTAGAATCAGTAGACACTAATATGGTAGAAGTTCCCCAGGTCATCAGGGAGTTCCTGGATGTTTTCCCCAAGGAGGTTGTGACTCTACCCCCTCGACGTGATGTTGAGTTTGGGATATACTTGCAGCCCGATAATTCTTTGATTTTGATAGATACATATATATGGAACCTTATGAGTTACATGAGTTGAAAATTCAGATAGATGATCTGATTAAGAAGGGCTTTACCCAGCCCGGTGTGTCACTGTGGGGTGATCCAGTGTTGTTCATGAAGAAAGTAGATGGTTGTTTGAGGTTGTGTATAAACTATTGAAGGTTGAATCAGGTGATAGTCAATAACGACTACCCTCTTCCAAGGATATAAAATATTTTGGACCAACTAATATGGGTGAGTTGGTTTTCCAGGATTGATCAGTGGTCTAGATATCACTAGTTGAGGGTGAAGGATGGTGATATCCTAAAGACTGCCTTCAGATGCAGGTATGGGAACCTTAAGTTCATGGTTATGCCATTCGGTGTTATAAATACACCAATTGTGTTTATGGGGATTATGAACTCCATCTTCTAGGAGTTACTGGACCAATTTTTCATTGTGTTCATCGATGATTTTTTTTATTCAAAGTTAGATGTGGAACATGCTGAGCATCTCAGAACTATATTGTAGGTTCTTCAATGCCACCATCTCAATGTAAATTTATAAAAGTGAAAATTATGGACATGATAAGTTCATTTAATTGGGTATTTAGTGCCTTATAAGGGTATAAAAGTTGAACCATCGAAGGTTTAAATAGTTTTTTCTGAGGAAACACCCAAGAAAATCATATAAGTTCACAATTTTCTTGGTATTACAAGCTACTATAAGAGGTTTGTACCTAATTTATCTCGATTTGTAGCACCATTAACAACATTTAATATAAAGTACCAAGCTTTTTTATGGAGTGTTCAATGGTAGGTAGTGTTTTTATACCTTAAGGGGAAGTTGGTTAGTGCTCCAGTGATTCAGTTTCTATAGGAAGGGGTGATGTTTGAGGTGTTTTTCAATGATTCCCATCTGGGTTTGGGATTTATGATGATTAAACAGCGAGAAGTGATCTCATATGGGTCCTCATGAATTTAACTACACCACCCAAAATTTGGAGTTTGTAGTAGTTGTGTTTTCACTGAAGTTGTGGTGACATTACCTCATTGGGGAGTGCTTTGTGGTCTTCACGAATCACAAGAGCTTGAGGTATATCTTTTCCCAATGTGATATAAATCTGCGATAGTAGAGTTGAATGAAGTTTCTTCAAAACTATGAATTTGAGATCTCCTAAACCTCAGAAAAGGGAAATTTCATGGACGATTCCTTGAGAATAAAGTAAAAAAAGGAGGTTTTTTCGGAATATGTAGATGATTGGAGAGCGATGGAGGAGTTGGAAGCCTTGCACTTAGATGAAAGGGTGGATGGTAGTAGAGGCTATATTTTTCAGAAGATGGTGAATTCTTCTCTAATGTAGTAGGTGGAGGAATCTAAGTAGGGGACTCAGAGGCAAAGGTGATTCACGATCGCATTGACCATGGTGATGCTATGGGGGGATGGTTGAAGGATGGTCAGAACCAGGTGTTGTTTTGAGGGAAGTTGTTTGTTCTGGTGGTGATTCATAGTGAAGTACTTCATCAGTTCCACATATCACCCTTTTAAATACATTTAGTAGTTTTTAGGATGTATTGTGGGTTGAGGAATCTATTTTTGTGGCTCAGGATGAAACGGGAAATAGCAGAGTTTGTAGTAAAGTGATTGGTTTTTCAGCAGGTGAAAGTTGAGAATTATGTTCCTGATGGTTTGTTGCAACCCTTGGATGTTCCTAAGTGGAAATGGGATGAAATATCAATAGATTTATTCATGGGGTTACCCATATCTTATGGAGGTTGTGATACTATCTAGGTGGTAGTGGATCAGTTGAAGAAATCATCCCACTTATTGGTGATCAAGGAGTCAGGTGCAGTGGATGCCTTGGCCAAGAGGTACATGGATGAAGTGATACAGTTTCATGGAGTTATGAGGTCCATCACCTCAGATTGAGACACATATCTTACCTCATAAGACTGGAGAGGATTTCAACATGATTTTGGAACCCAATTATGCCTTAACACTACCTTACACCCTTAGATGGATGGGAAAATAGAGCGGACTATCCAGACATTGAAGGATATTTTTCAGGCGTCCGTCCTGAACTTTGGTGGATCTTGGGTATGACACCTGCCCTTGGTATAGTTTTCTTTTAATAATAGATATCACTCTTCCATTAGAATAGATATATTTGAATATTTGTATAGAAGACTGTTTCATTCTCCATTGTGTTGGATGAAGGTTGGGGAGATAACTATTCTTGGACCTGATGTGGTGCAGAGCATGATAGAGAAAGTTTAGCTTATTCATGAGAGGATGAAAACAACACAAGAGTAGAAAAATTAGTATTCTGATCATAGGAGGATGCCCTTATAGTTATAGGTTAGGTACCATGTATTCTTGAAGGTCTCCCCTCATCGTGGGCAGTGGAGGTTTGGAAGGGGGAGAAGCTTTCTCCTAGGTTTTTCGGGCCCTTTGAGTTTTTGGGATGAGTTGGTGAAGTGGAGTACCAGTTGGCATTTCCACCACGGTTGGGGAGGATCAACGACGTCTTCAAAATCTCTTAGATTCGTTGGTATATTCACGATTACTCCCACATCATTGAATGGGGAGATATGGATACCAAGAATGAGGCAAAGATTTTAGAATGACCAGTAGAGATCCATGATTGTTGGGAGAAGGTGTTGTGAGGATGGACCATTCCTTTGATTCATGTGTTGTAGAGGCATGGTGGCAGGAGGAGAGTATTTGGGAGAGAGATAAGTAGATACATGTCTAGTACACAGGTTGTTTTGAATCCTTCTTTTCCTTATTTTTATTTTAAATGATATGTTTGAACCTTTCTATTTTTAATAATATGAGCTATTCTCTTTGATTTGTGATGAAGTCTTCACACACAAAATGGGGTGGACTAGATAACTAATCGAGATGAATTAACTATGATGTGATTAAACCCATCTAGGTGAGTTAGTGCTGTCCAGAGCAGATAATATATTGACATGGAGGATGGGATTCCTTGATTTGTGTGTTTGGTACAACATGGTTATTGTGTTTGTATAGTGTGGTTATGGTGGTTTAGGTTGGCACGTCGACACATATGTTGACCAAATTATGGTTTAAAGATGGTGGAGAAGGTGTTCTTGGATGTGTAAGTTTCCACTCTAGTTTTTGAGCAGCACATGGTAGTTTATCATGGAACGTTGGAATGTTTAGTGGCATTTCAAATCTATCAAGATCCTTGAGAGGTATCTTGAGGGATGGTTTTTCGGACCCTTCCTCTCTTTTCCTTCCAAGATGGGTTTGAATTATCAAGGGAAAGAATAGTTTGAGAGGAATATTATGTAATGTAACAGACCTATATGGTCCATTACTTTGTGAGAATCCGGTGTTTGAGGTGTTCTTGGAGGTCAAGGTGTCTCTTTTCAACACTTGTGAAAAATTCCCATTTTTTCAAGTTTCCGAATGGTCACTCGCTAACAGTGGCTCGCTAGTGATCAATCACTAATGGTGAATCACTGGAGATCACTCTCTGGAAGTGAATCACTAGAAGTCACTCAATAATGGTGACTCACTGGTAGTCTCTCATCCAGTGGTACCTCGTCTAGTAGTGCCTCGCCTCATGGTGACTCACTGACAGTGAGATTCATTTCATCTAACGGTAGCTTGAAAGTGGTACATTTCTGAGTAGTTACTCATATAATGGTGAATCATTGAATGGTGACTCACATAATGGTGGCTCACTGAGTGGTGTCTCGCTGAGCGGTGACTCACTGAACAGTGACTCACTGAGCGGTGCCTCATCTAGCACTGGGTCATGAATAGTGTTTCCAGCTTCTTCCTATTTCACCCTTTTGACATTATCTTTGAAATAAAATACTTTCCAAGACTTAATGAGAGATTTTTGATACCATTTTAAATCCCATAAATCCTATATTTATTTTACTAAGGGTATGAGGGCTTTTACTTTTTCAAAACACGTTATCTCGACCAGATCTGCCTTTAATGGAAAATAAAAAACATATCTAAACCACTGATCTGTTTAGATATTCCAAATACCAAGATAACTTCACCCCTTATTTTTTTTATTTGACTTGGTGAGAGATTCCATGAACCCTTCCTCTTATTATATTTTTGAGATCATGCTATGAATTTTGGATCAAGTTTCCCTAGTGTTTTTCCTATTTCATGCGTGCCCCTACCTGGTGCAATAAGGAAGTTCAATTTTCTTTTCTTCCATGTAGGTTTAATTTCATATTTATTATTTTTGTATCATGTGGGGTGGGTGTATGAATGTTTATTTTGTGAAGATAGTTGAATCCAAACTAAATAAAGACAATTAAAACGTTTTAAAATTAATAAAAAGGGGTTGGGAAAAGAGACACATTTTTTTACTATGTTATTGTATTGTTGATATTGCGATCTGTATGGGATAACTACCCACTGAAAATCGCGGCCTTTTAGGGTCCTTGTTTTCACATTGAATGGTTTATTTAATACGTATTTCTTGTTTCTTATTGAAATATTATAGATGAAAACTGTTATCCATGTATATTTGGCTAATAAATGGATTCCCCAATGATCATACTATTTATGTGATAACCCATGATTTAATATGTGGAATTAAATAAGTAATGACTTATTAAATCTGAATATGTTTTGGCTTGGTTCATATGGGGATGTGGTTGAGGGAATTGTTGTGTACAGGGGGTTGATTCTTTGATTACGATATGTTTGTGCAGTTGGGTTGCATATTTGGTTGTTAGTTGGGGATTTTTGTAGTTGAGATGATGGATTAGGAGGGATGACTTTGAAGAATTATGGTAGTGGTTGGTATGGGTGATTCACCATTAATAACATGTAGGAAGCTTCACCCCATAGTTAAGATAATGGTATGATATGTCTTTAATGTGAAGTGGGTTAATTTACCATGGATGTAACTGTGTTGCTTAATATCCTGAATAGTGATGGAATGAGTAAATAATTGATTAATAAAGCTTGGAATGGCTTGGGTTGTCTTGGATGGGAATATGAATTGGGTTTGTGCTTGATGTGTGGTGTTGTGCATTTAGAGGTAGCACCAAAGTTTTTAGTATTGTGAGTTGATTTCTTGTTTGATAAACCTTAGGTTGGGCATGATTTTTTGGTATCATATATGTATAAACTTGTATTTTTTCCTCATGATTTATATATGCACCCCATACTAGTTGATAACAATGTGACGAACACCCCCATTTTCATGGGGAAGGGTGTCTTTCCCAAACATCCTAGTGGGAGGATGGATGGATGGACACCTACTCTTCCCCGCTCCTTCTTTTAGGGGTGATAGGAAATGATTCTTTGGGTAGGTCGTGGTTTGTGAGGTCCAGTTGTGTGCGGGTGAGTTTTTCTTTCCCAGGTGTCTTCATGATGAGATGTGTTGTGATTTTCTAGGTGTCTTAGAGATGAGGTGTGGTTTGTGGCCAAGGTGTTTGAGGGTGATATGTGGTGTGGTTTGTGGACCAGGTGTCTATGGGTGAGATGTGATGTGTTTGTGGCCCATGTGTTTTTGGGAAGTATGTGATGTGGTTGTGGCCTAGATGTATATGAGATAAATGTGGTTGAGAGGCCCAGGTGTGTGTGAGATGGTTGTGATGTGGTATATTTTGAAGAGGCAGGAGCACCAAGACGTTTTCCATTAGGGTGTGAGAGAAGATAATCATTGGGAAAGTGGCGTGCGGTTCCCCATCATCGATGTGATTTATATTATATTAATTGAATTTAATTATTTGGTGAGCGTGCCTTGGTGAGGTTGGGATGGTTAGTATACCTACTTATGTGCTTTTTGGTTTTTCTATTTTCTCACGGGTGCATTAGTATGCCTCTTTCACATGTGCATGAGAGACTTTGGTTTTCTTAATGAGTATACCTATATGCTAACCATATATATATATAAAAGCTTCATTTAGTTTTATAATAGGGTTATGTGTACTATTCTAGGCGTTACTAGCTCAAGATTTGGGATAGTTGTTGAGCTGCTAATTTAGCTTTTCTTTTGGGTACTTTACTTTGGAGAATTTTGTATTTGTACTAGTTCTTTTTTATGCTTTCATATGGGATAATTTATTTATTTATTTTTTATATGTCTTGGATTTTTTATGGATGATCCATAATATCTCTAGATCTTGTTTCACTAAAAAGGGTAATTCCTTACATTTTGTGATCTGTATACCCTTGGTTCTAGTCTCCAACCCAGGGTCTACTGGAGGCAGGACTTGGGGGTTATTATCTCCCTTCCTTCATTACCAACCCAAGAGGGGTATTTTTGGAGGGAGGGGGTCATGACATTAGTAAAGTAAAATGAAACAATTTATATATTGTTAACAAAAGTATCTATAGAGAAAAAATTAGTGGAATAGGTTCTAAGGATAATGATAATGATGAACTTATAAAGAGGTATAACTAGACAAAAAAGTTATTAACATCATAACATTAGTTTTGTGGAGTAAAGAAGTTTGTTCAAGGAGTTTAACATTAGGAATATGATTCATAGGTCTAAAAATTATTCAAACTAGATTAATTTATAGATGGTACTCACTAAAAGAGTTTATATGAAGGGTTTTATCAGATGTTCATATAAATATGTGGTAGGAATTACATATATATTAATGTATTTAAAAAAATATAAAAAATGTAACAAACATAAGTACACTCTATTAGTTTATCATATGTGATATTATTAGATGAGAGATTTTGTATGTGTTTGATCATATTATTAAATGAGTTTAAGAATAGAACATGTACCATGTTATATAAATGGTGGTCTCTACTTTATCATTATTTTAGATTGGCTGTATATATTATGTGAAGTGAAATTATAATTGACCTATCAAAGTATGACTTTGAGTTATCCTTAACTGATGCTTGTTATGGATTATTATAGGTTGTTATGAAATGTTAAGATTAGTATGGTTATCATTTTATATAGAGATACAAATTATACTCACAAGGCAGAAAATGAATTTTGTGCATTGGATGACCCACCAATTATACCACAAGGAGTGTCGTACACTATGTATTTGGTATTCTAGGGGTGAATTTTCATATTTTTATTTACCCATACTTGAAGTTTGAAAGATACCTAGCATGATAAACTTAATAATTTTATACCTTTCTTATGAAAACTTTTAGGTTTAGCTGATTAGGGGTGGTTCGGTATGTTGCTAATTATGTCATGAGTTAAGGATTAACCAAGATGATATTTATCCAATTATATGATGATCATGACATTTGGTCCCTCAATTGAGATAGTCTGAACAAGTGTATGACCATACCTAGATAATACATGTGATGTGATTATCTATTAGATTAGGGGTATGTAATGTTCTCATTTAAAAGGGTGAATGACTATGATGTTTTCATCAACCTAGTCTATCTATACATAAAGAATCGATAACATGTGAGTAGCTATATGAGATTGACATACTCCATGTCCCATATTTATTTAATGTCTTGAAAAAATAGACCATACATGAGTGAATTATTGTATATGATACAAATGGTGGACATAGGTATATAGATACATATATTTAATGAAGATTATATCAAATCCATTTATAGATTGAGTAGCATTGATTATTTTCTAGAGGTTGCTCTTTTCTTACATTTATGAATTCTATAATTCATATTTATTATCAATGATACAATGACATATGGGGTTATACATTTCATTTGATTTAATGGAGATTAAGTTTTACAAAACTCAGAGAGCTGCTCGAAAAGTGTTTTAGAGTTTATCCAAAAGGGATTTTTTATGTATATTAACAAGTTATTTCATATGACATGATACAAGGTGAAGTTGATGTTAGATTTAAAAAAGTGTTTTGGAAGATATCTAAAATGTGTTTTGGACATGGTTTCATAAGTTATTGTATATTATATAATTTGAGGTGAAACAAAACCAAGTCTATGAGGATTTAGTATATGTGGGAGATTGATGGAGATATGCCCTAAATCCATTATTCATATGATGTGTTATATCTTATATCATAAGGTATGATTTAAATATATTTTATTATAAAACTTATATAAACCAAACATGTATTTACTTTTTTTGTTTTGGAAATTCATTGGCTATGATATAGTGATATCACATCCACTATCTTGGCTATATCAAAATGATATAAGCCATATTATATGATAATAGATTGATCATGTGATTAGTGATATAGATTATTGTTAAGGGTTAATATTAAAATCTCTCCTATGTTGCATATAATTATTATAAATGTCTCGTAATATTAAATGCATGGGAGAATGTAATCAGTCAAAAATTTACAAGTTTTATAAACATATGGAATTACTTAAACATTATGAAACATTCGAGTAAATGCCATAATGAATTCGGGAATATCTAGAGGCCTATATAACTGAGGTCAAAGCCATTGATATGGATAACTAACCTTTTTAATCCTCCTACCAATTCTATCATCTTACGATGCTCTCTTCCTCCTCTTCTTTAATTCCTAAGATATATTAACATATATTAGATGTGAGTAGAATCTCACCCAAGTGTTGGGTGATTCAGCTGATATGTAGATACACCATGAATAAGGTAGTCCATTGGATACCTCTTAGTGAACTTCATAAAATAAATGTTTTAAGGCAGTGGTAGAGGCTCATCGATACAAGTCACATGAGTTATTTATTTTATCTTTCCATGGTTTTTATTTTATAGAATTATTGATCTTGGTTTAAGATTTCTAGTGTCTTTTGTTTCTTAGGACACGTGTTGTTCAATCCATAAAAAACCATCGTGTGGGTGGTCTTGTAGTCATGTTTGACTGATGGTTATATAGTTGGATTGTTGTTTATTTTAGTCTTCATATAGATATAATGGTGTTTATATTATTGTAAAAGTTAGATAGGTACCCTATAATGTACAATTTCCTTATTGAATACAAGTTTCATTTTTTTGAAAAATCTGATGTACACAATGGTTATTCCATTTATCTAAAAGGATTTTCCAATGTCTTTGTTAAATTTACAATAGATAAAATCAATTCATATACCATAAATTATCTTTCAGAATCCATTTTATCCTCTGGAGATTGGGATGCATTCCTAAGGCCATGTGGTAGTCTGATTCAAGCCATTGGGTGATCCAGATCAGGTAATTATAGTTTCCACCTATGATGGAGGTGAATTCATGATGTTTTACATGCATCAAAGATTCAATAGAAACTTCATGATGATTCAAATGTGATTAATTAAAGTCACCTTTATATTGAGTAATATGTGATATCTGTCGAGCGGTTGGTGGAAATTCAAGATTATAGAGATAAGACGTTACATGGAAAACTAATTTCATTAGCACAAAATTTATAGAAGCATAGTGGTTTAGAGTATAATATTTGATAATAGGAGTCACAAATGAAATTTAAATACCCTGATTTGTGTTGAACCTTTCTCATATATTGAGTAGTGTAATTTTTAATTTTAAATTATTAATTACTAAATTTCTATTGTGGGCGCATGGTTAAAATTTTTAGGAAAAAAACTATTTAAATGGTATGTATTATGATAGATTGATATTTTTAGTGATTAATTTATCCATTTTATTTGTATGTTTTCAGTTTTTAAGGATGAAAATATTTTTGAGAGGTATCTTGCACAAAGATCCAATTTTTTATCTATTTAGTTTATGAGTTTTAAGGGTGTTGGAGAAGAAAGGAGAAGATGAAAAGTCATGTTTCTACAATGTATTGGATAAGTAACATGTCATTTTTAGTCTCCAATTAAGTGTGAGGGGGTATGGTTTAGATAAAAGGAATATTAGTGTAGCTACAAGTCTACATGGTTTAAGAAACACATCATGCTTATATGTAAAATGTTGGGTGGAAACATCATGGTTCCTAAGTGTGGTTTAAGGAATATTTTAGTGAATTTACTAGAAATTTTGGAAGAAAAAAAGGAAATTATTTCTTAAAAAAACATCATGGATATTTATACTGAGATTTTTGTGTTTAAAGGTTTCACTAATAACCATCATGGTGAAGGCGACATGTCATGATTTTGAGAGAATAGACGAAATATGTTATGGTTTATTTAAACATGTCTAGTTGAGGGTTAGGTATATGTGAATTAATTTTGAAAATAATTCATGGGTTTTTTAGGGGAAATATGAAACACATTGTGAATTTAAAATTCAATATTTATTTATGAAAACATGTCATGTCAGATGTGGAAATGTCATTATTTTTGGGAAATTAAGTTAAAATATTGGAAACCACACAAAACCTTTATACTAACTCTTATAAATTCTCCATGATACTTGGGATGTACTTTTAGTGAGTTGGGAGATATTTATTAGGTTATTCAACATTAATTAATAAATTTATTTATGGGATTGAATGAATGAAAACTTAGATCAACATAAAGTGAAATTTTTTATTTATTTTTCATAGTGGCTTGGTAAACCCTTATGTATATCTATTTCTATCATGATTGGAATGTGTGAATGTATGAATCAAGTGACTATTTTTAGGAATAATTATTTAAGGATTTATAGTAAAAGATTAATGAAAATTCAATGAGTTATTTGGATTTTTACAAGGTAAAGGATTATAAATTATCTCTTTTGGAATGCTTAATGAATTTATATAATTTGGTTGATGTAGTGGTGGATAAATTATAAGTTTTATATGGAATCAATAGAAGATAACATAATTTATGGAATTATGTAGGGGTGTGGAAATTGAATTGATGTAGAATGATTAAAAAACTAGAAAAATATGAAAATATTTCCAAAATTAATAGATATAGTGTAACAACGTGAATAAAAGTTTTATTACTTTGCTATGATAGTTCATGAATTGATGATATGTAAGATATTAATTTATAATTGTTTAGATATTGTTATGAACCTTTTTAACTATTGAATATGGATGTGATGGAAACTATAAAATAAAAGAGGTTATATTGGTATGTGGTGATTAAAAGTCAGATATGAATTATGGTTTGGATGTTAAATGGATGAAGTGGGTGATGGGTTTTGGTAGTTCACCATATGAACAATGGTAGTAAAAGAACCCATAAAAAAGGCCCGATCCATCTTTAATAAATAAAAAAAGAAAGTATTCAAAGAATAGAGAATACCTAGAATACATTATCAATGACCTCTATATCGATGGAGTTTTCTTGATGATGATCATGAAGAAGTAAAAAAATCTTCCTCTCTTTAAGGGGAAACAGTAACCAGTGGATATTGATTCATAACCAGAGGACTTTTATATGCATTAAGGGGTGTTAGAACCTTCATTTATAGTAATTAATGAGCTATAAGAAGAAGGATAACTTTTGTAGGCTTGGTAATAAATTAGTTATAATCTATATCTCCCAACAGGAGGGATTATAACCCTTATATGACCATGTTTCCACTGAAGATGTGAACCTGGGCCAGGAATGAAATGGTCTAATGGGAAATGGTAAGTATATCATTTATATCTTTTGAAGGAGGTTCCATAGTCATGTTGTTCCCATCGAGTTACCATTTTGTTTCCACCAAAGGCACATTTATGCCCTGAATGGTTTAGTGTAAGTGGTTGAATGGTGTGAAATAACTAGAATTGGGTAAAAGGTCTTCAAACGGTCACCAACAGGTTTTTTTCATGGAGCCAAAAACTTCCAATGGATCTCATATCCATGATTCATAGACCTACTTTCCAAAGGAATACACTCATTGGGTAACATGGACAACGACACTTAAGAACTCACATTAGTCTAGATAGTGGGAATTCAGGCTCATCACACCCTTTTAAGGGGAAATATTGCATATTCCAAGACTCTCTTATGGATCTAAGATTTTTTCATGAATCCTTGGTTCCTTACCATGTATGTATTAGTGGATTACCCCTAGGCAATGATTGATCATAATTATGCATTGGTTCAAAATCATCTGTATGTATCTGAGGTTCTCCATCAATAGAGGGATCTATATGTATCCAAGGTTCTCCATAAATGTTACCCTTTTTTGGAAAGACCTGGGATACTTTGGTTATTTTCTGGGATGATGCTAGTTTTAAGCCACATGATGGGTCGCTATGAAGTTTATAGTCATCCATGGGGAGAAAGTGTTGTTTTGATGTTCAGATCAAACCCATAAGATGAGATTCTTATGTATAATCATGAGAGGAATAAGAACCAACACAGTTTGGAAACACTTAACTAGACACATCACCTTTTAAGGTCATCTGACAGGGACCCAACCATACAATTTAACATCATGTGGCAAGGACGTCTAGTCAAAGGATTCCTGATCAAAGATGGTATGGGACTTATGCTCAGGCGGCCCGAGGGGCCCCAAAAGAGATATTGTCTCATAGGAAGGGGCATTATCTTATTAGAGATATTTTCTAGAGGAAATTATGATGGATGTGGATTTTGGGTTTGGACCTCAGGTCAGATTCCTAGGAATCCTAATTATTTAGGAATCAAATCCCACATAGTTTGATATTTGGGGATTATGAATTGAATGTGTCTATTTGAGGGGGCATGATTGGGGATTATACCATATAGAAGGCCCATTTTACATTTGAAGTTGGGGCTTATATCTATGGAGAAGTCCCATGTGGTTGGGGCTTATGCATGGAAGCTTCCCATTTGAATTAAATTCGGGGATTACATCTATGGAAGCTTCCCATTTGGATTAAAGTCAGGGATTACATCTATAGAGAAGGCCCATGTGGTTAGGGATTACATATATAAGCTACCCATGTGGATTTAAGTTGGGAATTACATCTATGGATAAGGCCTATGTGGTTGGGGCTTACACATGGAGGCTTCCCATGTGGATTGAAGTTGGGGATTACATCTATAGAGAAGGACCATGTGGTTCTACTTCATTGGAAATATGGTGCTTTGAAGGTAAAAGTATGGTTTTGGGACTTATAATACATAGGAGGCACATTTTAGGTTTGATATCATATGGATGTAATAATCACCATTAACCTCAAAGCCCACATGAGTCATGATCAGTGTGAGAAAAAAGAGGAAGAAGTGGATATGAAGATCACGCGACCCACCCTATCTGCTAATGGATGGGGAGACAAAGCACAAAGTGAGAGAAAGAGGTCTTTGAATATTCCCATCACCTACTCTATTTTGATATCCAATATAGTCACATTTGATGATCTATCTGGATATATCCCGAGTGGAGGTGAAGAAGAGAAAAAGTTCAGCCTCCCACAAGAAAGGCTAGGGGTTTACCTTAGGATGAGTTCCTTAAAATTGGTTGGGAATTATTCCTTGGAGGATGCCCATTTGAAGGATTGGAGTCATCCCATGATCATTTCATGAGGTATCTTAGGATTTATGTATAATACATATCATGTTTATTACAAGAGGCATCCTATTTCTATCATATAGGGTATAATAGAATTTAAAGTCATATAGCGAGGACTGTGGCATCACATTTTAACATCATGTTGTAGGGACAAATTCCATATAGTTTAACGTCATGTGATCAAGATGAAGCTGGTGTGGGACTTACAAAAGAGAATCCCTTTTTGGATCAACCTAGCATAGGAGGTAGGTGATAGAGTTTTAGGAGTCTCATGAGGAGTAGTTTGACTCATAGTATTTAAGGGATGGATGATGGGGTGGAATAAGAGAGAAAACCAAAATGTTATAAACCCATCCTGAAAAGTTTGCAGCATGGATCTCTATTTTTCATGGGGGTTAGTGATGGTTGAGAATGGACTGTCTTGGAGGGTCGAGACCATAGCTCGACACTAATCCTGAGTGGGGGTTTGGGGGAGCAACCCCCATGGTATGGACCAACGGGCGTGAAAGGTTTTTCCGCATAAGTTATGGCCACATAGGACCATCCGTGAAGGCATGTTCACATAGCATTTTTCATGAAGGTATATCCATGTAGGAGTTGGACACAAAAAGGGTCATTCATGAGGTGTCATCTGTAAAGGATCATTAAATAAGTATATGGTTGTGAAGGGATTTTCATGAAGGGTTGGCCTCAAAGCTTCCTTCCATGAAGCAATTGTCCAAAAAGAATTTCCCATTAAGTATCATCCATAAAGGGGAATCTATGAAGGATCATCTATGAAGGGTTGAGAATAAAGGTTCTATCCGCAAAGAAATTTATTCAATTTTGAGGTCCGAAAAATGACACCTCAATATCGAAAATAACACTTACTCCACAAGGAATATTCTATGGAGGGTCTTCCGCATACGGTTCATGGGATGGAGTCCATGAAGGGACAACCACATATGGTTTTCATAATGGAATCCATGAAGTGATTTGGGTGTGGGAGGGATTTCTCCTGCACAGTATCCCATTATTTTTCTATATGATTTATCTATCTTTTTCAGTCCCCCATCAGGGTCCATTTATAAAATAATTGAGGGACTGAGTACTAGCATGGCTAGTCATTCATTATGGGACTCATGACTTCTTTTATGGGATCCCAAGGGGGGTAACTCGACATGAAAATGACTTATTCAATAGGGTCTATCATTTTTGGGAACTAGCGATGTCACCTCCTCCCGCAAACTACTTAGTTCACAGGGATTATAGTTTATGGGGGATGAAATCACCCTTTAGCCCCATAAAAAAGTCTTATTTTTATTTGTGGGTGCTGGCGGTACTGCCTCATCCTGTGATTTTTTGCGGGGTGATTCATGAAGTGGAAGAACTATACAAGGAGTGGAAATACACTAAGCGATTGCAATTCATGGGATCGATTCATCCTTCATGGATTTTACCCTTCGAATATTTTCCTTTTATTTATTCTTCTTATTTGTTTCATTACTTTTATGAATTTATGAAATCTCATTCTTCTTATATGTGTAATTTTCAAGACCCAACATACCATACATGATGTGTTTCATCAAATAAAATATGTTATCCATATGAAACGTATCGACATACATTAATCATGTTGGAATTTATTCATTGAACTCATTAAATAAAAATTCATTCCAAGTTTTATTTATTTATAATGAATTTTTACTGATGAAAATTGAGCACTGAAGGGATGTGTCAGATGTATGAATCATATACATACAAATGATGATTTATTATATTGAACATAGAATATACAATCACCAATATGAAATGTTTCTTTCCATTTTTTTATAAATCCAACACTCTATCACTTACACTAAAAACCTATAAGGAATTCATGAAAAACTTCACAACTCCTTATGAATCCATCCAAAAATCATTTTGGATATGGTTTCATAAAAAATATTCATTTTGGAACAAATTTTTTTTCCAAAACTTAATCCCTATACAAGGGCCTAACTATGTGACCTTGTGGGCCTTAAAAATATTGATAAAAAAAATGAAATCCCTATTGAATAGATGTAAGCAAAGAACAACCTATAACAAAGCATCAATTCCACTCAAGTTACTAAGGGGTCAGATGTGATCTCTATCAATAATAATCACATATTTATATGAACATGTACACCATAATATGTATCATATACATAATATATACACTGATACAAACCTTTTTTCTATGATATTTAATTACATCTAGACATGAAACACATCAACCTAGTATAGGACAACTCACATTTTCTTGATTCTTCGAAAAAATTGACCATATCAATGTTCACATCACATTTAATCCATATAATGGATGATTAAATCACATGTACCTCATCCAAGTAGATGAAAACATCATATGTGACTCAAATATGAATACTCATGAATTTCCTCAGCCAAATTAAATCAAGTAAAAATGTATTTACTATTTATACAAGTGAAAAAATTCCATCTTAGTTGTGCTCTAACCAGTGAAATCATAAACAATATACCCAACCACCCATGATTAGATAAGTAAATTTTTTTACTTGAATAAGTAAGTTATCAAAGCATGAAGATTCACATGTTAGGTATCTATACAACCTCTCGTAAAAAGGATTGATAATAAGAATAAACCAATAAGTTATTAATGACTGTATGAAATTATATGAGATATAAATTAGTGGGTTATTCCAAGTAATAAGTCTATACTTATTATATTATAAATATATTATTTTTCTATCATATACAACCCATTAAAATGATTGAGAGAGTCCATTCATACTAATATTTACATATCGTCACAACCCATTATACTCTATGATAATCATCGATTAGGGATAGATAAAAGGAATACTTTGAGGGTATATTATCATTCTAACATTAATATAAAGTAAATTACAAAAAACATGAATGAATGATAAATTAATATTGGAATTATTATAAAATCATGATATATTTTCAACAATTACAACCAATATATCATGCGTTTAACACCCAGATATTCTACACGACCCTCATATTGTTTTGTGGTAATGGTCTTGTTAATGGATATGATACATTCCCCCATGTAGTGACCATATAGATCTTCAAATCACCCATCTCAATGATCTCTCACATGAGATTATATTTTCGAAGCATGTATTTTATACTTTGATGAGACTAGGGTTCTTTAGACCAAGTCATAACTCCATTATTGTCATAGTAAAGCTTAATTACTCCCTCGATGCTAGGAACCAATGAAAGTTAAATTTTCATCTTCTTAATCTAAACAAATTCTTTCATATCATCTGATGTATAGATATAATATACCTCTATTTCTGAGTCCTTTATGGTGGCCAGTTTGGAATTATTATAACAAGTATCTCTACTATTTTGGAAAAAAACCCTCCAATTCAATTTTTATTTAATTTCTGGATAATACCACTTTTTAACTGGGTTGAGAGGGAACCCTTATATGACCTAAAACCACAAAATACATGGCCTAAAAGACAAATGGCACAAAGGAATCAATAAAGGACCAAGGAATCAAACTATAACAACCCCTCCCAATTTTTTGTCATCTATCCACGCCAGCTGGTCAACATCCGTAACTCCACTATCACTCTCTCAATCTATCACATACTCTTTTTATCCATTAACTATTACCAATGATCAGTCATACCTTCCATAGATCCTTTGATAATATCTATTAATATTTTTGACTCACCATTATCCACTATTACACTGTCCTACAATCCATCGGGTTTGGATCCAATCAAATATATGATAACCTATAACATTTACTTAGTCCTTATTAAGTACTTGAGTATATTATTTATAGAAATATGGTGACTTTATATAGGATTATATTGGTTTATACTTGTTATTATAAAATCATAAGAGACATCATGCCAAGTACACAACATGAAATACATGATATATCCTATAGAAAACATTCAAGGAATCCTATTCAATCTTTAAAACTCTTTATAAGGATCTAGAATCTTCTTATTATTCATTCCATGAAATATTGGTAAAGACCCATTTTTGGAGTTCTAAATGCTAAACCACTTTATAATTTTACCAATATATGTGTTTTGACTCTGTCTAAGTAACCTATTAGATCCATCTCTACAGATCTTCATACATAGTATATAAGTAACTTCACCTATGTATTTCATTGAGAAGTGATTACCTGACCACATATTAATAGAGTAAAGTGTTTGGATATCATTTTTAATTAATAGTATGTTATATATATACTATATCTGAAATATCACTACACACCCACTAATCTTCTTATATACATAAGAATCATCTGAATTCTTGATGAAACCAAACTCTTTAATCATATCATCAAACCAGATATTCCAAATCCGAGACGCCTACTTTAATCTATAAATGGACCATTGTAGATTTCAAACCTTAGTGTCCTAATTTATAATTTTAAAAACCTCTATGCTATATTATATAAATATCCTTGACTAAATTACCATAAAGGAAATCAATTTTGACATACATTTTATATATCTCATAATCACAACGACCTTCTATGGAAAGTAAAATCCAATTAGACTTTATCATTATTGTATATAAAAGTGTTTCTTCATAGTCAATACCATGATTTTCTTTGAAACCATTCACCACCAAGAATGATTTATAGTTAGACACTCTACCATCCATGTCATCTTTCTTGCAGAAAACCCACTTCATCCTATGGTCCTTACCCCTTCAGGTGCATTAACCAAGTTCTAAACATGGTTAGTGTATATGGAGTCCATTTCATATTCTACAAATTTTAACCATTTCTCATAATCAAAACTCCCAATATCCTCTTGGTTGGAAGTTGGTTCATCATTTATGAACACTATTTAATCATAATTATCCATGAAAAATCCATATCACTCAAGTTCTTGATGAATACTACCAGGACTTCTAGGTTCTTGTGTAATAATAGTTTGTTATTATTCTACAACTCTTTATGAAACTAGATCAAGATTCATCTCAGGAACAATTCCTATTTTTTGTTCTTGAACTTCTAAAAGTTAAAAATTCCTCCCGCTAAATACTCAAATCATGTATTGTTTCTTAAGGAAAACACCATCTTGATCTATAAACACTTTGTATTTAGCAGATTTATAGAAATAATATCCCTTAATTTCCTCATTATAACCAATAAATAGGATTTTTTCTAACTTGAGGACTATATTCTAATAATACAAACATCAAAAAAGTGATTCATAACCCCGAATATCCATAAAATACATTTTTGGATGATTCCCAATTCATAACTCATATGGTGTATTTATGAATGCTTTAGATGGAACACGATTTAGTAAGATTTTTTTATCTCAAAATCACAACCCTAGAATGATATAGGAAGCTCATATTGACTAATCATCGATTGAACCATGTCTAAAATGGTATGATTAATCCTTTAAAACACACCATTCCAGTGTGGTGTTCCAGGGGGAGTGGTTTATGGAACAATTTCACAATGTTTCAAATGATCAATGAATTCCTGGCTTAAGTATTCACCATCCTAATCCTATCAAAGGATCTTAATAATTTTTCTAGTTGATCCTGTACTATTTTTTGGAACTCTTTGAACTTTTAAAAACTTTCATACTTGTGTTTCATCAGAAACACATATACATAATGATTACAGTCATTAGAAAAAGTAATTAAGTACCTAAAACCACTACTTTATGTGTACTCATTGATCCACATACATAACTGTGTATGAGATCAAATAGTCCACTTTCCCTTTAACCCATTCTACTAAAATATGATTTGGAAACCGTTCCAAATAAGAAATATTTTTAATTATCAAATGATTCATAATTAAATGGTTATAAGAGTCTATCTCAATTTATTATTTGGATGTGTTTCTCATTTATATTCTCAAATAGATAATTCCAAAGATAATTGGGATTATAATCAACACTAAACTTCTTATTTTGAATGTTATAAACAAGATTATTAATATAGAGAATTTATAAACCATTTATTATATTATCAATGCCAAAATAAATTTCATTCATATATATATAATAAATATTATTATTAATATAGAATTAAAATCCCTTCTTGTCCAAACAAGATAAAAAAATCAAATTTCTATTTATATGGGAAAAAAATAACAATTTTCCAGTTCAAGGATTAATCCACTTGGTAAAGTCAAATCATAAGTGCCAAAATTTAATGTAGAAAATATTTCTCCGTCACCGACATGATGATCTACTACACCTTTTCTCAATTCCCTTTGATTTATTAGTCTATGTTTAGTAGAAAAAATGTATGGAATACAACCAGTGCCTAATACCCATGAGTTGTAGTTAGTGAAAATTTCTTCAATAACATTCAAATTCATATTATTAGACTACTTCTCCTTGAGAACACTTCTCCAATAAAGATACCAATATATAATTGTTTTATAGGCCATAACTATAAGTGATATCAATATTATTATTATGTACTATTCCATAATCTACAACAAGGACATATCAGTGGGTGAGTATCATGTTTTATATCTTTTCATCATGGAATTTTAAGGAAATTACTCCCACTAAAAATGATAACCCCATACATCATATAAATTTATTGAGACAAGATCCATATTTAACTAAGCTTCAGGTTTCTTTATAATTTATCCCCTCACTTAGTTATTTAGGTAGGGAAACATCCCAATCACTAAATTTATGATTCTTAGATAGCTGAGTGGATAACTCTTTACCCAATATATCATATAGACTTACTCAAATATATTATACTAGTAACCTAATCCTATTTGGGTATCCTAACTAGTGTAACCCAATGTAAATGTAAAAAATACACCAAATCTGGATAATATGATGGTACCCATATTTTTAGAGATCCACCCACTAGGATAATCTAGAATCACTTTTTATTTTCTTATTATACACAAGGTAATCCATAGGAATCCAACTTTATCATGACTTACTCTGTTGGAAGATCAAATTCTTGGAAATTTCTGCTTTGGAAGGAATCTCACACTTAGTATTTTAGGTATTTTTCATTTTAAAAGCCTTAACAATTTAATATTAAACATATTAATATTAAATTTATAAATATTTCATCTTATACAGTTTTTATCTTCTCATGTATCATTCATTTGTCCATGCATGATTCTAATGATTTAGTTTTGGAATCACTACCCATCCGCTAAATTAATGCGTTTACACTACATTAATGTGTAACTCTTTTCATAACCTAAAAGTTCGTGTTATTCACCCAAAAATAAGATCCTAGTATATTCATACATATCTGAGTGTATCTCATGAATAAGGTATATGAAATTTTCATTTAAATTCATCAAGTTATATGAGATTGAAAATCTTTACATGAGTAAGTCTAGAGAAAAAAATATCCAACTCATCATCTTTATAAAATAAGGCACAGGGATCCATACTGGTGGGTTTTACAACCTCAAGTCCATATCCTAGGGGATACTTTACTCAAGAGATAATTCAATTCATAATAATTATATAACATAATATATACAAACTATATTCAATAACTTTTCTCAAGATGATAACTCTAAAAATAAACCAAGGTAAAGATAAATGAAAAACTATATATTATGATATCACACATAGAATGGAATGTAAGGATATTTTTCCAAGAATAAATTTATCATATAAATGTAATCATATAGAATATTCATAATTTTCAAACAATTTATAATCAAGAATAATATAAAATAATATAAAATTAAAGAAACATTTTATTTAACATGAGAAACAAATATAGAATTTTCATATTTTATTTGTGAATGAAAAATACCATTTTATTATGCCCAAAACTTATAATTTATAAACCCTTTATAAAATATAAGATAATTTATCAAAAAAAAAATCCTTTTTAAGGACCCCCACAACTTTCTCTATGATGTGGTCTATATTCTTTGGATATTTTGACAGGACCTTAAGGACTCTTTCATCATGGAGCCAACCATGGTGAATGGTGAAACTCTGAGACTCAAAATACCATGTTCTAGGACTAGTGTCCATTTTTAGGTTTATATTGATATCCTGAAAAGGTGAATTATACTTGTCACCATGGGGAGTTCATACTATTTTGTATTCCATTGTTACTAGAAAATACCAGTAAAGAAACACTGTGACATGCACTATGATATAGTGATAAAGATTTTCTCATTTTTTAGTCACTACAGTGACATGAGGTAGGCCACATCATGGTGATGGTAAAGTTATTTGAAAAATATTGAATTAATCATTTTTGATTCTTCAAGAAAAAGGATCTAATATCACTAATGGTGAGATCAAATCTATCATATGAACACTCCCAATGTGACATCCATATGAACCAATAGAAGCACTCCATTTCCCCAACTCCTTGTGTTATCCAGCTCTTTGGATGACATTGGATCTCTTGAGTGGAGAGTCACACACTTCATCAAAATTTATGTTTGTGAGTTCCCAGGAATTAGTTAACTCTTTAACCTTAACTCTGACTTCACTAATGAGTTTTTGTGGTTCATCATATGAAAAAATTAAGTGGAAGGACCCAAAAAAAAGTTCGATATATCTTCATGGAATCAAAATGTGCAAGGAGTTGAAGAATAAATCATACCTAGAATACAGTAGCAGTGACCTCCATCTTGATGGATTTTTCTTTATTATGATCATGAAGAAGAAAAAGAAATATTCCTAACTCCAAGGAGAAACATTTATAAGTGGATCCCAATTTTTAATTTGAGGGCTCTTGTATATCTGAAGGGGTTATATAACCTTCACTAAGGGTGATGTAGGGGCTATATGAAGGAAAATAACTTTTACAGGCATGTAAATTAACTCATTATAATCTGTATCTCTTAAAAGAAGGGAGAATATCCATTATATATCCATCTATGATGTGTTTCTTATATGAAATGTGTTTCCTATATGAAACATATTCAAATACATTAATCTTATTTTAATTTATTCATTAAAACCATTCAATGAAAAATTTATGCCATATTTAATCCATTCATAATGGATTTTAAGTTTGAAAAACTAAGAGAGGAAGGGATATGGTAGATGCATGCATTGTATTCATACAGGCAATGATGTTGGATATCGACGACGACATACACAAACACCACCATAGAGTAGTGCTTACCATTTTAGTGCACATCTAGTAGTAGGTTTATTAAGGGTATGTGTATGTTAGAGTGGATGATAGTATGAGTTGAATAAAAATAGAGGATGTTGATTTGGTTAATGTGTTGGGAATATTGGTGTTCTGTGAATTATAGTAAAATGTTATGGTTGACGTTGTGATTTGATAGAAGAGTTAATTTATGTGATATTTATGTTTATGATGTTAATTGTGCTAACATTTCTTTGAACAATGATGATGTGATATGGATAGATATAGTATTCTTTGATGATGATGTTGTATAAAGAGATCTAGTGTTTCCTAATGATGACGAGGGTTAAAGGGATGTTTTATTCCCAACATAGGTGGATGATATGTGCTTGTTGAGGTGATAAAAATATGGAAATGCATATGTAGAAATGTGAATGTAATTAGGTGAATATTGGTATGAATTTATGTTTCTATTTATTCTTGTTGTGCTTAAATTGATTAACTTATATATTTCATTCAATGAGACTCTATTATGTGAATATAATTAAACACAATAGAGGTTGAGGGAGGGACCTATTGTGTATGCTTGTATACTCACCCTACTATTATCTATTTTTTCATACTTATAGAATTATGTAGTAGGTGGTGTTAAGAAATGTTAGTATGGGCATAAGGTAATCTAGATAGGAGTGGGATGAGTCTTTCGGTCATGTTTTATTTTTTTAGTAATGGATAAATCGTCATTGGTGTATTGAAATACTCCATGTAAGTTCTCATTTATCAATATTAGAGATGTTTATTATTTTGTTATGAATGTGTTTTATTGGTCTAGGTATACATAAAAGGGTAATGTCACCCATAATTGTGATTTTATACCCCTAGTTTTAGTCATCATCCCATGAAATCTTAGGCTCAAGATTTGAGGGTCACTTTTGATCTCGTCATCTGTTTAAAAAAGTTGATAGGATTAATATGTGACATATGTGACCAAAACTTGTTGAATGACATGTGATGTAATCATTTACATGGGTGAATGTCCTGAAATGTATCCATTTATTTTGGTCAGTTTACCCAAGAAATCAAGAATGAATGAGTTTACCTATATGAGATTAACATGTTCCATATCTTCTCGATATACTCGATTTCTTAGTCAATGTGATTATATGGGTATTCATGTGGTGTATAGAGATATATTTAGAAAAAATAATTTTATGCTCACATGGTCATATATAAAGCTATGTGAATGATGATTCATTTTGATGAAAAATGTTTATCCAAAACCTGAGAGAGATGGTGTGATATTTTATCCAATGAATTTTTGAAGATTTATTTAAAATAGTTTGGGATATATTTTACAAGTGTTAATGAAATGTGTAAGAATCTAGAGTATGTGAATGATGATTAATTTATGTATTTAGGTATTGAAACTCATCCTAGAATACAATGACCCTCTTCAAAGATATTTTTCCATACACAAGTAAAAAAGAAGAATATATTAAATTAGTTATGCTTTAGAATGAAAAAAATATAGGAAATAAGGGATAAAGGTGAAACTGTTAGATATTTAACACCAATTCTACAATTGGTTATAGAAACCTATAAGAAAAATACATAATTCATGGTTTCAGTCACCACCAACCTACCTTTTCCATGAATCCTTCAATAGAAACTCATAAACTACCCAATACTCATAATTTAAAAACACACCACACAAACAACCCCGTGTAATTTCACTCCATGCAAAAACAATATAACACAAACCTACATCCCATCTGATAGGTACTGATAGATCATGAATGATATATTCTTCTATTGAAAATATAAAACCACCTATTCTAAAATATTACAAACACTTTTTCTATATGAATTACCAATCCAAATGAAAAAACAAGATACAAAAAAATTAAAAAAACCATACATTTAGTGTTCCTATTTCCCCCTCGAGCCCAACCATTCCTGAAGTATTCATACTGCATAACCATGACCTATTTTTGAAACCCATGTTACACACTAATTTAAAGCCAAAATCCATGAGGTGAAACCATGTGCTTCAATACCTAAAAGTCCACATTAGATATTATATTTATGACTTTTAAGGGTCAAGTAGGTTTAGACCCTTGACCATTGTACCATCCATTAGCTATAAATAGTCACTCTCATTGTATTTATAAGAGCATCCAATATTTAAATAGAGAGAACACTATGGTTATGTTTTCCCCTCAATGTTTCTGTCTTTTAATTGAATCATATTTTATTAATTCAAAATAAAAGAACGCCAAATAATCCAAGTGTCAAGATATTTGGGGGGGGGGGGATGAAATAATGAAACCCTTGGGTGTCCATCCTAACAAGGTAAAAACTCTTGGGGGTAAGGGACCATATTTTAGAAAAAGAAATAAAAGGATTATACTATTAGTACCCAGACACCATAAAATTAATAGCCTTATTCCATTATTTCCAAGTATGAAAAATTTTCATCTAGTTACCAAATAGATTCATGCATTTGAAGATGAGGTATATAATGGACCAGGGAGGGGAGTAGTGATCTTAGAGTGATGTAAAAATAGTATGAGAATGAATTTCCATAGAGGATAGATAAATACCTTTGGATTGGCATAAGGAAATCCCATTCAACATGGAATGAGATTCTACAAGGAGAGAGTCTCCTTGGCCACAAGACTTATATAAAGTAATAATTATTGAACCCATGAAGTCACAAATGAGTCCCCCCCTTATGAGAACAAGGTTTCATGACCCATGTATATTGAGTTTAAGACCACTGATAGGGGGTTCCGGTGAACCCAGTGATCAAATTGATGGTGATTTTTAACCGAGGGAAAGAAGCCCCTTCCTTCTATAATATCTCTGAGGGTGGGGGTGAGATCACAATGCTTAAAAAATGGATCTAGGTTCACTTCCAAGCGTTTGGATCTATCCATAAATGTTTCCATTGATCTAGTTGAACCTTCAATCCTTGATTTGTTTCTCACATTCCAAATTTACCAGCAACTGACATCAAGAAGAATTGATCTCACTTTCTTTTCATGATCATTACTACCTATGCCATGAAACCAATTGTAGAGAAAGGAATTATTTTAAGGAACCTAAAAGGGAAGGCCGATGAAATCACTAAGGGAATTCCAAACAGTTGATGCCCACTCACCTTTGAAGAATAAGTGCATAGCAGATTCTCCTCTTGGGGAATGACAATAAAGACACTTGGAGTCTAGGTTTATCCCCTCACACTAGTTTTCCTCATATGTTGATATTACATGATTCTACGTGAACCAAACCATAAATTTTTATTTCAAAGGGATGTATTTTCACCAGATAATCCCACCATTTATCATGGGTTACCTGAATGGTTTGAATCACATGATGATAACCCTTTGATTAAAAAACCTCAATGAGGAGCTTGTGAAGATTCACTTGTCTTGATCATATTCCATCCTTATATTATTGAAGTGATAGAGTTGATGTAGGTCCAATATGTCTTGGATAAATGATAGATATTTACTTGCCTACACGAATGTGAGATCATGAGTTTGGAACCTAGGGAATCTTAGAGAGATACCCACCTAGTTATGCATCTAAAAGTTAATATCACCTTGACTGATGATCCAGCATGAGTGCCATTGGATATCAGAGATATGATTTTGGAGAACCATCCATAATATGGAGAAATTCCCTTTTGGTTAATTCAACTACCTACTATACTTTGATGCGATGAACCTTCTCAAAAGGGATTTTCCTTTCACCAACTCCCACACAAGCTTTTCTTGAAGGAAATGCATAATGGAAACACTTCTCAGATTGGGCCCCACTTTTATGACTGGCCTATCCATCCTTGACCAATATAACCAATGGTATCTACCATTAACACAGGAATCCAAAATGAAATAAGACATAATTTTTTTTATTTTTCTTAGGATAATTTTTTGGCACCTTGATGGAAGACAACACATGCATGGGGATTGAGGTGAGCACACAATTCACAAGAGTGATTCTATCACCAAATAAAAGGAATCAATTTTTCTAGTTATTGATGTGCTTGGATATCTTTTGAACTAGGCCTTAAAAATGGTGGATCCAAAGCTTGTTTGGAGAGATTACCACTCCTAGATAATCTATCAAAAAATGTCTCTTGTGAATTCCCAGTTTGATCTCTATCATTTGAGCATGCCTCTATACACATGATCTCAAGATGTAAATGTTTCACTTTTCCTAGTTATTGTTTTGTCCACTCCATTTATAGTATTCATCCATAATTTTGTTGAATCCACAAATGGTCTTTATATTTCCATTCAAAAAGAAAAACATGTCATCTGTGAAGAGGAGATGAAACACGCCATTGAAATGAGTATTGCTTTAGAAGGGGAGGGAGATCCTGGTTTTCATAAATCTATTGATATTTTAGAGAGAGTTTCTTGAACCATAATAAGAAGAGAAGGTGATATGATGTATACCTATATTAATCCCCTTGTTGACAGGAAGAATCCATAAATATTTCCCATAAAATAGATATAAATCCATGGGGATCTAAGGAATTTGAAGAAGAGATCAGACACCCATACTAAAAATACCATGAATAAAATCAACTTGAAGGAAAAATCCCATTTGATCCTATCAAATTCCTTATCCATGTCAAACTTAATGGCTATATTAGAACCAAGATTTTTCCTATTAATATCAGTAATCATCTCATGGGATATGGTAATGGAACTTTAAGTGGATTGAACTTTGGTGAAGCTGTTATAATCCTATGAGATTCAAATATGAAGGCTCATAAAGAGTTTTATTTTAAGATACTTGTAAGGACCTTATTAGGAAATTTACACAAGCTGATGAGGAAATAATGCTTCAATGAGGAGGGATCCTTAACCTTCGGTATGAGAACCAGTGTAGTTGCACAAGACACCCGAGGCAATCAGACCCCTCTAAAAAAGTCTTGAATGTATTCCATGAGGTCACCCTTGATCAAGTACCATGAGTAACATAAAATTACCATGAAAAAAATCTGGTCCAAGTGAGATATCAGGGTAGGGAGAATGAACTTCCTACTATATTTCTTTTTATTCTAGAATGGTTTCCAAGTAATATTTGGTAGGATTCAACAACATGCATGTAATGGAGTCAAAAAGGACTTCATGTCCCCTAGGTAATACTTACTACATTAAAGTATTGGAAATAATGAGTAAATATTTAAAACGATCACTGTCGAATGAACCATAATTTGTTCAAATATTTGGTGCGACGTGCCTCTTCATTTCCTTAATACATGACTGAATGAAAGAGATATTGTTGTCACCTTCTCTAAGATAAGAAATCCTGGAATACTTCTAAGCCACTATCTATTATAATACTAGTATCTTAGATAACTGTGATTTTTTAGACAACCGAGCAAAATAACTTGTCATCCAAGACATCTTATAGACTTGACTCGGCATATTCAATATTTTGTTTGAGATTGTCTAGTTCTGAAAATCGTGAGGGTAAGTTGGAGCTCTATGAAAGGTGGTAAACCTTCAGGAATCTTAGTTTGTTATAAATTCAAAACCATAAATTCTCTTACATGTTTTTAAACTAAGAAGTTCATACCTCTTGATAGTAGCTGGGGTCAGAGGACCACTGCTTTGATAAAAAAAAGTGGTCTCTACCAGATCTGTAGGCACAGGGTTGATCAGAAGGGGAGAATGATTAGATAGGGCCTGAAATAGGTGGGATAATATAGCATTAGGATAGTCTAACAAGGTTTAGAGGTTGGATAAGTATCAACAAAGATGAATCGAGGTGCGGTTTCACCCTTTCTAGTTGTTACACTAGGTGAATTTATCACCTAAGAACCTAGGTCCATCAATAAATTACTAGAAGTGAAGGAAACAAAATCATGCATTGCTTCTATAGGTTAAATACCTCTTCATTTTTTCTATGAGGCATATAAGATTGTATTTAATTCACCTCTAATGAATCAGGGAGTGTCACCTAGATTTAAGGACCCCAGGTTATGCCATAACACCTCTCTATCCACCACATCACACTTTGCATACATGAAAAAAAACAAGAATGAGAAATGAACCATTGTTTTTATGAATTAGTTCTAGGATTCAAGTTTCTCTATTGAGACATTGTTATTATAAAATATCCAAATGTACCGATTTATGGTCTCACCATGCATAAATTCATGTAGGCCCAACCCGTGAGCAAAATCTAAAATCATATAAGAGAATTATTTGGGTTCTAGCACCACAACCATAAAAAATCTACTATTTAGAGGTTTGTTAGATAGAAAATCAGATTTCAACTGGGCTCTCGGGCTATAGGAATTACATACTAATAGGGAGATCATTGAAAATATAGGTTGTTAGTCTTGATGCAAGATGCTAGAGATTTTCTTTTTTTGAGAAAGAAAAAGGGAAACCTATCGCTTAGAGTGATATCTGGTATATACACCATTAGAGAGATTGATTATATCACTACAAAAAAATAGCTTATACCAATAGAAATTTATTGACAGATAATATATCTGTTGGTAAAAACAAGAATTTCCAACAGATATTATGTTTTATTGGTATTAATTTTTTATAACAACACTTACTTTCACCAATAGATATATCTATTGGTATTGGTTGTTCAATACCAACATATCATTTACCAATAGTTAAATCTATTGCATTAGCATACTAATACCAACATTTTTTTTAATAACACATGAATCTGTTATGAATAATGACTATTACGAAAAACTCTTTTTCCATCAATAAAAAATGTAACAATAAACCATAAAATAAAAAAAACATTTTATTAATAAACAATTAGGAAAAACATAGTGTGTGTGTGTTTATATATATATATATATTATTATTCTTACAACCAAAGTAATTTTTTTTCTGGGGGTTTTATTAAAAACATATCATAATTTATTTTAGTTTTCTACTTTCGTGAAATATTATATGTTTTTATATTTTTCAATAATGTTATTCAATTTTCTATAAATATTACTTTTTTAATATTTTTTAATATTATTTATTTAATAAACATTAATATACTTTTAAAAAAAACACAACCCTAATCCCCTAATAATTGCATCTTCCCTGCCCTTCTTCCCTACCACCCCGCTTCCCTATCGCCCCGCCTTGCCTCCCACCGCCCCGCCCTGCCTCCCGCCGCCCCACCTTTCCTCCCATCACCCTCACATCACCCAATCCTCATATCTTCCCTATGCCTTTGTTCTCCCCACTAATTTATCACTCGCTGCCTCTGCACCAGTGATCTCTTCCTGTACTCAAAAACCTGGTTCATCGTTGTTCTATATATTAAAGGATCTCCCTCCCATGGATTTCCACTTTTTTCTTGGTTTTTTCTTCTCTTGCGTTCGGTGATGCGTTCTTCTTCTTGAATTTGATGCTGTGTAGGGTCGGTCTTGTATGGTGATTTTGGTTTTGTTTAGGTTTCTGTTGGTGTTTTATTTTTAGGGTTTCTTCCCCGTCATCTCAGATTGTCCCTCGACTTGAGTTGATCTTATGTTTCTCTGTTTCCCTTTAGGGTATGTAAATTTACGCTTCAACCAACTTTGATCCCCATATCATTAAGGATGGCTTCACGTGTCATCTCCAGTGGTCCATCTAGGTATTGAAGACAGCCCTCTGAGCCGAGGGTGGTGTTGGTATGTCCATCTTGATCCAATGGGCATGAGATGCTTCTTCATGGTCATGATCCCTGACAGCGAAGGGTGGTCAGGTAAATTCTATTCTTCTATTTCACACCATGTATTTGGCGGGTGAATGTGATGGATCTATTTTTTATTGCAGGTTCTTTTTTTTTGTCTCAAATGGTTATTGAACAAGATGATTTGGATAGGTCAGTTCCCTCTGGTGGGTTCTTTCTTTCTGGTTCACAAGTTTTTTTTACTAAAAAAGAATACACTGAAAAATGAATATGGAAGGGATTTTGGGATGGATTTGTCTTCTCTGTCAGGTCAGTTCATGATGAGGAACATGTGTACATCATGCTATTGATTTAAAAGAAGGTGGATCTCCTCTAGTTTTCATAGAAAATGGGAATCTTAATATAGATTCAGGTTTTTATGTTGCTTAATTTTTGTTTTATTCCAATTTCATTTTTGGTTGTCATGGTTTTATTCATGTTCATTTCTTTATTTTTTATTTCGTTTTGATTTATTATGCTTGTTAATTATGGTAAATTTTGGTGGGGCATTGGGGATGATGACATCTTATTCTCTATAGATGTTTCATTAGAAGATTATGATGGGAAAACCTTTGTTCTCTAGTTCTATTTTATTTTTTAGTTATTTTTTATTGGATATTTTTATCTCATTTGTGATTGTTATTTTAGGAATTAGGGGTTGTATGCACAATGAATCGAAGGTGGTCATTGAAGTGGTGTAGATACTGGAGGAGATTTATTTTTATTTCCTTTTGATAACAGGAATGCAAGGATTATAGAGGACATCCTATATGATGTTCTTCATGGTGTTTTTTGTTGATTATATCATAGTGTTTAGTTTCCCACAATTGGAAACATTAAGGCTCATATTCACTACACTCGCCCGATACGCACTGCATTATTCAAGTCTGACATGTAATTGTTATTTTCCATCTTTTCTCTAACATATTTTCGTTGCAATCATCCCATTTATTTTTCACCTTCAGGTTATAAGAATCCCATATCTTGTGTTATTTAATGTCTATAATGACAACTGCACTGACACCCATACGCCCGTCTTTCCCAATCCATGCATTTTCACTTTTTACGCGCCTTACTTGTAGGGAATTCATAGTCCTAATCACATTAACACCACTTTTTTGTTCTAGGGTTTTGGGTAATTCCTCAAAATAAATAGCAGTATCTTCATAAAGCCACTTCTCAATGCCTTAAATAGACGAGCTCTTCTACATCAAAGTGGAATACATGGTAATACCAGTAGCACTACCACCAGGTATCAACTTTGGATTCTTGATAATTTTTCATCCTAGGGTATAAAAACATGAAAATTCCTTTACAATTAATTTATAAGATTTTTTATAACACCCATTAGAAGAACGGTGCAAGCTTTTGGCTTCAAACGCTCCATGATGAAAGAAAAAACCGGCCACTGATTCACTTGGCCTAAAAAATATCAGCTTTTGTTCCCACATAGAATTCTTGATGTTTATTGGGTCTATTTAAAAAAAAAACATTTCCACAAGCCTGGAATACCTTGTTGTCTTCTTTTTTCAATCATATGACGACACTGACTTGAGATTTTCTTAATTAATGGCATGCCAAATCACTCAACCCTCTCTCGTCTATAGCCAAAGCTAGATTCATCTTTTTGATCTATATATCAATATTCCCATTGTACTTTTAATTTTTCATAATCCCTAACATCTTCTCTCACCAACTCTACATTTGTTTTGTTCTCCAAATTCTTATACTCTAGAGGAAGGTCAAGAAGAAAGATGCAGGTGTTCACAACCCTTTTCCCATTTTTTTGGGGGTAACAAAGTCTTTTCTCATTTTTTCGGGGGCAAAAAATTATTTTTTGAACATTACAACTTTAATAATCTTTGAATCCTCTAAATTTAATCCAGACTTTTCAACCTTTATATACATAATGTTAAGATCCTAAAAACCTTGACAAAGGTCCACGTCAACTGTTGTCATAGCATCGAGTGCTAAATCTGATATGAGATCCCTGAACTGGCTAGTAAATTTTGTACCAATGCAACTCTTCACCAGTCCAAGCATTACAACATGACCATTCACATTGAAATGAATCATAAAATTTGATTATTTTATTAAATGTCTTTTCAATGTGACCGTGATGATAATAATACATGAATGATGTCATTTTTTACTTCTATTTTTACTTGCAGATTCCTCTACCTCTTGTGGATGAAAAGAATAAAGTTGTCAGAGATGTCTACATGGACATGTGGTATTCTGTTGATGCCTTAATAATGTGTATCATTAAGATATGAAAGGTGATACTTAATCCGTAGTTGGTTATGGAATCTATGAAGTAGTCAAGACCACATGGTTAAGGTAATATATTGATGCCTCTTTACAGTTTTAGTGTTCCCAATAACATCTTAATTCCCCTCACCTATTTATAATGACTTGGTTTGAAATATGGAATCTATTTTAGTGTTCTCACCAACAATATATTAATTCCTTGTTCATTTATGAAATCTAAGTATAATCCAGGTGTGTTTTTTATTGTGTGTGAAATCTAGAATCCATGTACTGTTTGTGAAATCTAGAATATTCATTGCTAGGGCTAGGCCCACATGGTCTGGCCTCTGGTGCAACATTACCATATTCAGAAGGGGAGGAATGAGGCCACAGAGAATAGGTTGGATGTCCTGCCCATAAGAAGATACTTTCTGAACATGTACCTATACAGTTTATTAGATGGATGAATCCATATTTACATACATTGTTCAACTAGAAGGTAAAGGGAAAAGCCGTCTAAGAAAAAAAAAGGTACACTCACCCATATTTCTCCTAATAAATCAATTCCCCTGCTATAGAGAACCATTAAAAAGCTGAAATGTACACTAGTTAAATCTTATGAGAGTAATTAGATAGTATACTGCAATTATTGGGAATAGGGTATATTTTTAGATTTGTGCATATTTTTAATTAGTATAAATACAATGTGAATTGATGTCTATGAAATCTATCCCCTCACCTATTTTCATATAGGTTTCTTGGTTCTCCACTTTGAAAACATAGCCTGGCTTCCACGTAGGTTTCACCCATGGCCTGTGTGTGAAATTTGGAATCTGAAATCTGTTTTAGAGTTCTCATTTCATTATATTTGGAATTTGTTATCTATTTTAGTGTTCTCATCATCATTGCTGATAGGGAATGTGAATAATACACTGATGTGTAGTAAAGTGGGCATTCATATTCAAATTATAGTTGAAGTTATCATCTAGGTTCATGTACCAATGAGTGATGTGACCCATCATTGTAAGTCTTCTACCTTTTCCTTGATTCTTGGGTTATTTTTTGGCATTCCAGTGGAAAGGTGTAAATGTAATTATCATTTTATTTGAGATCGGGTAGCCCATGTAGCCTGTAGAATATAACTGGTAATATGCTTCCTCAACCCATGATTTTTTTTTGAATTTCCTTAATTACTTTATAGAGTTGGATTTGGATCATGGTTTAATATTCTGATGTGTTTTTCCTACCGTTAATTTATTCATAGTTTTGATGTAGTCAAATTTTTGCACATATTCCTTTAAAAATCATTAACTAGTTTCTTTTTATCTTTGAAAAATTTGGTTGATGGAATTATCATGGAAATTAGAGGATAAATCCGTAGGATATAATAAAATTGAGTATGTAAAACAGCCTTGATAAAAATAGGATTCAAAAAACAAAGTAGCATTAGAGGAAGAAAGTCTCCCCTAGGGGGTATAAAAGTGGATGTTTATTATATTCATAATAGAGGGGAATCAAATTTATTTCCCTATAATCTTGGTGGAATCCTCCAATATCTTCCAATGAAACATCTTCAACAATTTGATTGATGGGGACCTATGTATGTTGTGCTTCTGAGGTTTTCATTTGGAGTCAGCTGACCTGTTTCTTAATGTTTTCATTTTTTTTCATAATTGTGAACTTCTATACTGCAATAAAATTATCAATTCCGGAGTCACTACTCATTCCCCCATCTTTTCCTCCACCCTCGAAATGATACTCAATCACAAATCCAATATGGTCTTCCATTTCATTGTTTTTTTCTTTAAAATGATTTTATATTGTTTATTATTTTTCCTTTTTCATCCTGCCTCTTCTATATTCTTTTTCCTGAACCATATTTTTTTGGTCTTTTAATATATTTTCCTTCCTCCAGATTCTTGCCCCTGCTGTCTTCTTCTAAATTTTTTTTGCCTTTTCCCCCTAATATAAATTTTTTTATTTTATTTTATTGTATTCTAGTTTTTTGGCCATTATTAATGTATTTATTATTGGATATTTGGTTTCATTTTATGTTACTCTGCTTGTCTTAATGAATTATTGGATAAATAAAAGGTTGTCTTTGATTGAATATTTCCTTGTTGTGCATGTACTACATTTTTTTGAAAGTCAAAAAGAAGTTCAACACAATTGTAGGAAGTTCAACATAAATGTTTATTCCTTGTTGTGTAGGTACTACCTTTCTCCCTTTGGGGTAAACTATTTCAATCACTTTTTTGTGTAAAATTGTTTGTGTACCTCCTTAACCACAAATGTTTATTCCTTGTTTGTGTATAGACTAGAGCTGGCATGAATGGGGCTGGGGCTGGAGTTAGAATAGACTAGAGTGGGCATGGATGGGATGGAGCTTGAGTTGACATAGACTGGAGCTAGAACTGAATGACCTGGCATAGACCAGAGATGGAATGGATGAGGCTTGAGATGGCATGGATGGGCTAGGGAAAGAGGTGACATGGATGGGCCGGTACTGGAGTCACTGGTGATGATGGTCTGGAGCTACTGGGGTGGTTTATCCTGTTTGGGAGGGATCCAGCATGGTGACTATAATTGTGGAACAAAATTGTGTGTGGGGGTGGAAGTGGGTAGGGTTGTCCAGGTTTATTCCTAGCAGAGATCCAACAATATCTATTTGTAATGAATTTAATTATTAATATAATTAATTTTTCCTAATTTTGAACGTGTTAAAATAGTTTTCGGTTTATTAATTAAAACATATGTATTATATATGATAAATTAATAAATAAAATATGAAATTTTACTGATAATAAAAATCTATAATTTTTATTTAAATGTATTTTATAAACAAATATTATATTTTGGTAATATTATTACCAACAGATAAATTTTTTATCAAAACCTATTGATAAAAACTTACCAACATATATATTATCAGTTGGTATTATTATAATTACAATAGAACTATTTTATCTATTGCAAAAAAATTTAGCAACAGAGTTTTTACTAACAGTTTAGTGACAGGGACATATATGTTGGTAAAACGTTTTACCAACAGAAAATGCACGTTTATCAACAGATATGTCCTTGTTAAGAAAAGTGAAATATTTTGTAGTGTATCCATGGAGGTAGAGTTTTAAAGGCCTATAATGTCATCTTATAAAGCTTTGAAACCATTTAAAAGGAGTATATAGGTGAGAATACTAAAGGTATGGGGTCTGCAAACTTAATAACTGTTGAGGGATATAGGTTCAGAAGGACCGACTTACCTCGCCAAGGGTCCCTGCTGAGAAAAGTCAAAGACTTAGGAGAGGGAACGTCCATGAATCCAACCTTAAACCATAGTATATAAGGAACTAGATCAAGCCACCACCCCTATAGAGAGAGGTCATGGATCCAATTAGAGGGAGGACCATCGAGGAAAACCTAGAGGAAGTTACTATATTGTTAATTTATTAACAATAACTTAAATTGTTTAATTTATTTACATGTTTTATTTTTTAACCTTATGGGAATAAAATTTCATTAGTGATTTAAGGGAAAAATAAACCTCATATAAAATAAAATCCAAAATAAAAAATAGAGAAAAATATGAAATGAGAATTTCTTAACAAAATATACATATTCCAATTTTATTGGAAAGGCAAACCCAATTTGTCAGTTGGATTCTCAAAATAGGAGGAAGCTTCCAGCAGTTTCCTTGGAATATTCCCCATGTGGCCTTTTCTCTCTTATATGAATCTATTTCAATTCCTTATGTAGGATATTTAATGTTTCTCTTTCTTGATTTTTGTTTCTATATTAATGATATACCCTTGTAGTATTTTAGTGTATTTTCAGTTTTTTTTGGAAAAGTCTATAAATAGGGGGGATTGTGTAGTCTATATGTAATGTGAGAGAATATTGAAATAAATGTTTTGTGAAGTTAATTTTTTCTTATCATGTTTCCTGGATTTTACAACCATCAAACTAGTATCCAAGGTAGCAACCAAGAAATACTATAATTTTTGAGATTTACTTTAAAAGATGGGCACCAAAATCTAGCTGTAAGTTCCTATGTTTTCTAAGAACAACTATGAAACGCGGTGCATACAAATTAAGGTGTTTTTAAAACCCCAAGAACTATATGATATCATCACAAATGGGTATATAATACCCACTATGGAGGAATAATCTTCCTTCACAAATGAAGAAAAGGCTGCTCTCAAAAATCAAAGGAATAAATACAACAAGGCATTGTTCTTCCTCTATCAAGGGTTGGATGAATCAACCTTTGAAAATATTGACGAAGAAAAATCAAGAAAGAAAGCTTGGGATACCCTTGGAACTATATTCAAGGGTGTTTATTGAGTGAAGTGGGTTCATCTTCAAACACTAATAGTAGAGTTAAAAGTGGATCACATGAAGGAAGGTGAGAGTATCTATGAATACTTCTCACATTTAATTGTTATTATTAACAATTTAAAAATAAATGGTGTAAAGGTTGAGTAAATTTGTGTCATTAAAAAAACTAGAATCTCTCACAACCAAGTTTGAGCATGTGGTTTTGGCAATTCAAGAATCAAAAGACTTGAAAAAACTATCCATTAACGAATTTATGGGATCGTTGCAAGTACATGAGAAATGAATGAAGAAGAATGAGGGTTCAACACTTAAAGATTCCTTAGAGTCTAAGTTGACTATACAAGAACAAAATAATGGGCATACACAATGAGGAGGTCATGGAACTGGTAATCATACAAGAGAAAGTGGGCACAAATTTCATCCAATCCATAAAAAAACAATAAAATTTTACTAGTTTCTATGTAAGAGGAAATGGTAGAGGCCGATTTACATGTGGTTAAGGTAACACAAATAATGTTCAATATCACAATTACAAGAAATTTATCCATTATGCATGTGATTATTGGAGAAAAATAGATTAAGATGAACAATCCAAATATAACGAATCATATCACCATGAAAAATAAGTCACCACACTCTTCCTCTCACAAGAAAAGGCATGTGAACGACTAGATGTGTGGTATCTTGACACAGTTTCAAGCAACCATATGATTGGTAACAACGAGCTATTAGAGAAACTCATAGAAGGAGTTTGTGGCGATGTGAGTTTTGGTGACTCATCAAAGGTACCTATGACTGGAAAAGGAAAAATTAAAATCTATTAGAAGAATGGTGAGTTAAATTACATCTCTAATGTGTATTAAATACCATACATGAAAAATAATATCCTTAGTATCGACCAACTCCTTGAGAAGGGGTATTCTATACACATGGAGAACCCTTCTCTTACTATCTTGTTGATCAAGTTCAAATGGTGAAGAATCGTATGTTTCCTCTCCATAATAACACAAAGGATTAGATTTGTCTCTTTGGAATCATGAATAATGACTCATAGAGATGGAATATTCTCTTTGGGAATCTCTATTTCAGCAGCGTTAAACTCTTATCCTCATCAAGAATGGTTCATGGCTTGTCAAAAATTGAAGTTCCAAATCATGTGTGTGAGGTGTGTACACTTGGTAAGTAACAAAGTAATTCCTTCCTAAGTGGATTGTCAAAAGAGAAAAGGAACCACTTCAGTTGGTTCACACTGATATTTTTGGACCACTTGAAACACCCTCACTTGGAGGTAATAAATATTTTATTACCCTCATTGATGATTTTAGCAGAAAAATTTGGTTATATTGCATCAAAGAAAAATATTCCACTTTTACAATCTTTAAAATTTTCAAAGCCCGCGTTGAATATTAATGTGGTTACAAAATCAAAGTACTCATATATAAAAAAGGTAGAGAATAAATCTCAAATGCATTTCAATATTTTTGTAGGGAACAAGGCATCAAGCAGCAATAAACTGCATCCTACATGCCACACCAGAATGGAATTTTATAATGAAATAATCGCACCATAATCGACATGAAGAGGACCATGTTGAAGGAGAAAGTCCTTTCAAAGAGCTTCTGGGTAGAGGTAGTTGCATGTACCTCCTACCCGCTCAATAGGTGTCCAACCAAGAGTGTCAGGAATTTAACACCACAAGAGGCATGGAGTGGCTACAAACTGATCATGGAACACCTAATAATATTTGGTTGTTTCACCTACACTCAAGTTCTATAAGAAATAATAAGGAATCTTGATGATTGTGGTGAAAAGTGCATCTTTATCGGCTACAGTGAAGCATATATATCCTATAATCTCTACAATCCACTATCCAATAAAGTAGTGGTGAGTAGAGATATGATATTTAGTGAGGAAGAATCTTGGAAATGGAATAATGAAGAATCAAACAAAGATATTACAGTTAAAATATAAGATCCTAAATAAAGGAATGATTATCAGGATAAAACACCCACAACACCTTCCTCAGGTGCATCACCAGTATAAAAAAGTCTAGGAGTATATTCCATCACTTATGAAATCTCATCAAGTTAAAATTAATATAGCTCATCCTCACCCATGGAGTCTAAAAAAATGAAAATCTTAAGAAATATCTATGATAAAACTAAAGGGGTAAATATTTTCTACCTGTATGTAGATCACGAGCCTCATAAATTTCAGGAATCCATAAGAAAAGAATGTTAGAGCATCACTATGAAAGAATAAATTCATTATATAGAAAAAAATGACACATGGGAGCTGACTACACTTCCTAATAGATAGAAAACCATTATTTTAAAATGGGTTTACAAGATCAAGATAAATGATGATGTAAATATTGAACACTACAAGGAAAGTCTCTTAGAAAAGGGCTATAAAGAGGTCTATGTTGACCAGCCTAAAGGCTTTGTTATGCAATGAGAGGAATACAAGGTTTATTGATTGAAGAAAGCCCTATACGGGTTTAAGAAAGCTCCACCCACTTGTAATGCATAAACCAACAACTGTATTCAAGAGAAAAGATTCAACCAATGTACACATGATCATGCATTATACATCAAGAAAAATGATCTTGGTGATATTCTTATAGCAGGCCTGCATGTTGATGATTTTTTGTTTATAGGGAACAACCGACTAATGTTTGATGAATTCAAGAAGGCCATGTTTAAGGATTACGAGATGATATAAAGAGGTATAATTTCCCTTTTTATGGTAATAGAAATAAATAAATAACATGGTGGAATCTATTTATCAAATAAGAAGAATTCCTAGGAATTTCTTGAAAAGTTCAAGATGTCCAATTGCAATGCTATAAACACGCTTGTAACAATAGGCTTAAAACTGAAAAACTATGAAGAAGGAAGAAGAATTGAATAAAATTTTTTCAAGCATATTATTAGAAGAATAAGGTACCTCATAATCAAAAGTCCATATATCATTTATAGTTTTGGGATTCTAAGTAGGAACATGGAGGAACCAAAAGAATCACACTGGCTAGCTGCAAAAATAATCCTTAGGTACTTTAAAGGAACAATGGAATTTGGTCTTTTATATCCATAAAATGATAAATAAAAAATATATGGATACTTATACAATGATTAGGGCGATGACCAAGATGAAATAAAAAGAACCACTGAATATTTATGATTTCTTGGAATGAATTTTTTCACAAGGAATTCAAGGAAGTAGAGTGTGGTCTTCCTATCCAAATGTGAAGCTAAGTACATAGCAGCATCTCCCACTGTTTGTGTAGAATTTTGGTTAAGAAATATGATAAAGGAACTAAATCATATTTAGGATGGATCCATAGTCATATATGTGTATAATAATTCAGAAATCGAACTAGCCAAAAATACAGTGTGGCATGGAAGAAGAAAACACATTGATACTTGATATCATTTTCTGAGAGATCATATGAAGTAGAAAACGATAAAATTGGAGTATTTCCATACTACGGAACATGTGAATGATATCTTCACAAATTAATTATTGAAAACTACATTCAAAAAACTAAGAATGATGCTTAGAATGAAGCCAATTTTGGTTTTAAGGGGAGTGTTGGAAATGCAAACCCAATCCATCGGTTGGATTCTCAAAATAGGAGGAAGCTTCCAAAAGCCTCCTTGACATCTTCCACATATGGATTTCTCTCTATTATATGCATCTATTTCAATTACTTATGCAATATATTTAATTTTTCTCTTTATTTTTTTCTATAATTAATTCTATGTCCTTGTATTATTTTGGAATCTTTTTAGTTTTTTTAGAAAAGTCTATAAATATGTGGGATTATGTAGTTTGTATGTAATGTGAGATAATCTTGAAAGAAGTGTTTTGGGAAGTTTCTTTTTTCTTCTCATGTTTCCTAGATTTTACATCCATCAAATTTACAATCCATTATGAATGTATGTCTGGTACTACAATTTCCAAAGGAAAATGTAATTGGGAAATGATCTCATCATGAATTTCATTATATATATATATTTCAATTAGTAATTAAAATAATGAGTCTTTTAACATCAATTAATATTTTTTTTATTATCATTTAAAGTCAAACTTATTTTTCACATAATAACACAATAAACCCAGAAAAAATAGTAAAAATTCTAAAGTTTGACTCATCTGGAAAGAAAATCAATGGAATATATAAAAAAGGTGGAGTCAATAATGAAAATGAACAAAAATAAATAAATATTATTATGGTAAAAATATTAGACAAGAGCTTAAATTCTAAAATATGAAGTTAATTAAGTGCAATGACAAACAATAGTTATGGTTATATTAACAAAACCCATGTTTGTATCATATTCATCATTTTCCATTATTTAAGACTAACAAATTTTCCTTTCAACACCTTGTTGAATATGAGGAATCTAGTGTAATTTGATTCAAATAGAAATCTACAACGAGTTTTGTTGGGATGTAAACTGTTATAATCCCACCATAAAAAAGGCATAAACACTCATATATAATTTATATCAATTACATCTCATTTTTAAGATAATAAAAATCCTAAAAAAGCATATAAATCCATTAACAGCCATTTTAATAGATATTAATCAGATTCATAGAGTAATAATATGATTAAATCATGAGACAACTAATAATTCACACATTTTAGATCATCAAACACAAAAAAATATGTTATGCTAAATTTTTATATAATGATACCCACCATTATAAAAATTTCATATCATTCATTAATTTCTTCATTAAATGTCACATAAAATAACCAATGAGCTTATATAGGGGTTTAGCCTAACTTTTTAGGGATTTATCACAAGACGATTGAATAAAATTCAGAATCCAAGCACTAAATGACATAATTTGAATCCTTGAATTAAAATATAATATACTAGAAAAATAGTTAACAAAAAACATTAAACCAACAACAACAAACAAGCCTCAAACCCAATTAAATGGGGTTGTCTATATGGATCAAACATAACCAACTAGCTATATTGAAGACCCTTTTTCATTGAAACAATTTAAAAAAAGATCATATTTAATTATTTGTTTAAGATTACTTTTAGGTATACCTCTACCACTTTTAGTAAGTGAATTTATCAAGGGGAGAGGGATTTTAGTAAATTCATATGGGATTCAAGATGTTATTTGGGGAGAGTCGATGATGGTGGGATTAGGGTTTTTATTGAATCTATTTAAATCTATGGAAATTGTTTGGGTTTAGGGTTTTATAGTTATTTTGTTAAATTGTAAATTTATTTTACAGATTACCAGGTGAGAATAGTTGTTTATAGGTGCGAGAAAGTTTCCTTCCCAGTGGACTGATTCAAAAAATTTATAGGCATTCATACATGAGAGATATTTTCTCAAAAGAACAAGCATCCTTCCTAAGTTATTGATTCCATTATTCAATGATTCATAGGTGGCCTTTAATATAAAAACATAGTTCAAGCAATGATTTTCCCCGTATTGGCCTATGATAAGGCCTGAAATGCATTCCAAATCATCACTGGTTGGTGACAAGCACTTGGGTATCATACAAAGAATCATAGAAAAAATTTAACCCTCAATATACATATGATAAGATAGAAACAATTATATTATCATAGTGGATATCTAAGATACATAATATGTCAAAAACAACCAAACTAAAAAGGTACATCCAACAAATTTCATAATAACGTCTCAGAAAACAATTGAAAGACTATCAATAAGGTTGAATACTAACATTATCAACCTATATGCTTGATATTCCATTATTTGAAAATCTGAAACAAAACTATAAATACACCATGGACATGGATTTTAGTTCAATAGTTTCATTCTATTCAAAGGGTCAAGATATCAACTTTCATAAATATGGAAGGGAAAAATCATTTTTCAAATTATTCATCAATTTTATCACACTTGATGCACCCAATGTACCCTAATTTCTTGTAAACATAATGTGTCTTGGATTTTTCAATACATTTAAGTATGTGACTCTGATACACATTAATTATAATCTCAAGTCTAAGGATCATTAATCATGATCATCAATAGAAATATGCAATGAAATACAACATGAGATGAAGTCTCACCCTCATTTGATAACTTTCACCTAGCATTAAATATAATATATGTACTATTATAAAATGTTATCTAACCCCAAAATAATATTTAATAATATCATCATAACACTTCATGGTTTCCATCGTAGCAGGGAACTACTATGAACTTTTTAATGCGAAATATATTCTAGGAAATTATCACATCAAAGGTACAATGAAGAAAAATCAATATGTGATAATAAATTTATTAATATTAAAATACATGAATATATAGACAATATAAAGTACAAATTAATTGGTTCTAGGTAAAAAATCCAACAGTGAATTGTTTTATTTTTTATTATTTAATATGTTAATTCTTATCTACATTGTAACGTCCCAGTTTTGGGTGCCGTCCAAAGGTGCTCAAAACCTGGTTGGTTACATAACCTCAAGCGCATTTCCCCAAACGCTAGAGGCTGCCAACTAGTAGTGAGGTCCAAGGTAAGACATAGGGGAAACTATTCCCTCATTGGAAGAGTATACACAATAGAATAACAAATGGTAAACAATAGATTAAACAGTAATACCATATAACAAAAGTAAACAGTGGAATACTGATAGTAAATTAACAACTAGAGAACATATATAAATGATGCATGTCACATATATCTAGGAAAATATCCAAACAAGTCAAAATGATGGAAATATAATACTGAAACAAAAGTACATAAAATAGTAAACTCCAAAAGCATATCAAGCCTTAGCTTGGTCCCATGCTCTCCAGCTCCAATCAGTAATCAAGTACCTGATGTAGAAGGGTGCTTGACCTTATCTATACTTGCAACCATATAATCTGTTTCGGTCCAAAAGCATGGCCCAAATAGGGTGTGAGATGAATCCTAGTAGGGAACTACTAAAAGATCAGCACCTAACTATCAATGAATATATACAGTAGGAAATATGTAGAAATGAAGAAATAAACTAGGAAATACTCAAAAGTAAAAAATCCTATTGTTTTCAATTACATTCATTTACATTTATTAATTATTCAATTCATTGAATAATGCAACCTCAGGATCTAGACTAAGCTCAGTACCCCCCTGAGTAATAATAATAATAGGAATCTCAAATATAATCTAAACAACCAAGTAAGACCGAGTCCAAGCTTGAGCTTGTGCTTGACAGACTGTCCCAATAATTCAATTATTCACAAGCAGCCCTTTGGGAAAGTTCTCACAGTCTAATCCCCTCTGGCTTCACATATCATTGAATCAATAAATAATAACGACCCTCTGGGAAATCTAACATGGTCTAACCCCTCTTTTTCCCATATAGAACTAATCAAATACAATGACCACCTAGGTAGCTCTCACAGTCAATACCCCTTGGTATTCAAAGCAAAAATAAATTATAAAGACCCTCTAGTAGTTCTCACAGTCAATGACCTATGGTTCAACATTCATTTAATAATGACCCTCTGGGTCGATCTCATGGTCTAACCCCTCTGGTTAATGACCCCATGTAATCTCTCACGGTGAATACCTCTGGTCAATCATAACAACAATTCATAATAAAATGACCCTACCTCGGGAATCTCTCACAGTAAATTCCCCTTGGTCATACTTTCATCATTCGAAACACATGAATCTCATATAAACAACAACTCCATCCTAACATCACTAGGAATGGAAAACAAAGCAACCTAACATGATTCTTATACCCAATGGACATAATCAATCAAACATGGGAAACACATCCATAATCAAGGTATAAAACCTTATTCATAGTAAAACAACCCTTTCTCAGTCAAACTCACCATAAAAAATCCACCGTTGGATAATTTCGACACACTGATTCCAAAAATAATATTTATTTTATCTAAATAATTTTCTAAATATGTGAATTTTCACTTTTAAAATAAAAACCGATATTTATAAATAATTCACGGGTTTTGACAGAAATGGCTTTCAAACCTTAATAAAATTTTTAATTTCATTCATAAAATTATAAGATCATTTATATTTAATAGAAATTAATTTAATATTAATAATAATATTTTATTAAAATATTATTTAATTCAAAAATCCTTTAATTTAATAAAATATAATTCTTAATTAAATAATAACTAAAAACACCATTTGTACTTTAAAAACTAATTACAATGTATCAAAAATGACTAGAAATTATATTCATTATTATATACAAAAATAATTTACATGAACATGGTGCTACTTATTTGTTACATAACCCCTTAAAATAGCCGCATAAGACCTAAGGGTAAGGTGTGCGATGGTGACAGACTCTTGGGGCGGCTCGGATAACATCGCTCGAGTGGTAATCTCTATCAACTTCCACTTTTCCCGTAGACGGTCCCGTTCAAGCTTGACATAATGAAGCTCAGCTGGGGCTTGGTCAAGGGAGAAGCCCAAAGACGCCACCTCTTTTCCGAGCTCTGACAAATGGGCTTTGTAAGGGGCAATTCTACTGGATGAGGCCATTGCTTCCTTTGTCTGAGTAGAAATGGGTTCGTTAAAGCCTTATATTTATACTACTCAGATGATCACTATTCAATGGCTATAAAAGTAACGGTCACAAATCTTAACGTAAAACTAAAGAAGTTGACATCTTATAAAAACATTTTTCATAAAGAAACATTTAACTAGATCAAGAGGGATTTTCCATTAATAAAACTTTGGGTCGTTACAATATTCCCCCCTTAAGAAAGTTCGCCCTTGAAATTTTCCTTTTCCCACACTAAAACAAATGTGGGTAACTCAGCTTCATCATATCCTCCAACTCCCAAGTTGCTTCTTCAAACTTGTGGTTTCTCGACAACACCTTGACGAGGGGAATTGTCTTATTTCGTAGAACTTTTTCTCTACGATCTAAGATCTTCACTGGTTTCTCCTCATAAGAAAGATCATCTTCCAATTGTACCACCTCGGAAGAGAGTACATGTGAAGGGTCTAGTATGTACTTCTTTAAGAGGGATACATGAAAGACATCATGCAACTTGGCCATAGTAGGTGGAATTTCTAGTCGATAGGCCACAACCCCAACATGATCAAGAATCTTGAAGGGGTCGATGTACCTTGGACTTAAATTCACTTTCTTTCCAAACCTCATGACCTTCTTCCACGGAGATATGTGTAAAAAAACCATGTCTCCGACTTTAAACTCAAGGTCTCGTCGACGATTATCTGCATAACTCTTCTGTCGACTTTGGGCTTCCTTGATATGCTGCTGAATGGTTTTTCACCTTCTCCACCATTTCTTCGACCATTTCTGGTCCAAGCAACTTACGTTCACCGACCTCATCCCAACATGCTGGTGTTCTACACCTTTTCCCATACAGGGCTTCATATGGTGCCATTTGGATGCTTGAGTGGAAACTATTATTATAATAGAACTCAACCAGAGGAAGATGTTGATCCCATCCTCCTTTAAAGTCCATTGAGCACGCTCTCAACATATCCTCAAGCGTTTGGATAGTCCGCTCGGATTGGCCATCAGTTTGAGGATGATAGGCCGTACTGAAGTTCAGTTTAGTATTCAGAGCTTGTTGAAGACTCTTCCAAAACTTAGAGGTGAATCTTGGATCTCGGTCAGAAACAATAGATAGTGGTACTCCATGAAACCGTACCACATCCCTGATATATATCCGTGCCAGTTGATCCAAAGATAAATCCTCTCTAATAGAAATGAAGTGTGTAGTCTTTGTAAGATGATCCACAATAACCCAGATTGCATTGTTGCCTTTGGATGTCCTTGGAAGTCCGGTGACAAAGTCCATGGTGATGTTCTCCCATTTCCATTCTGGTATGGGCAATGGTTGCATCATCCCCTTAGACTTCTACCTCTCTGCCTTCACTTGCTGACACACCAGGCACTTTGATGTATATTCAGCGATCTCCTTCTTCATATTATCCCACCAAAAGTTTTCTCGGAGATCTCGATACATCTTTGTGCTCCCTGGGTGAATAGAGAAATTTGAACTATGTGCATCATCCAAAAGTTCCTTCTTCAACTCCGGACTTGATGGAACACATAGTCTTTTCCCAAACCGCACAATTCCTTCTTCATTAACATTAAACTCTGAGGATTTCCCCTTTTTGATAGCTTCCACTTTTTCTTGAATTCCCATATCATCCTTTTGATAATCCTTTAACCTTTCCAAAAGATATGGTTGAGCAATCATTTGTGAAAGGATTGATGATGTTCCCTTCTTTATGATTCCCACGTCCATATTCATCAAGTCTAAGAAGATTGGATCCTTCTCAATTCTCATCATTGATAGAATCGCTGGGTCCTTTCTACTTAGGGCATCCGCCACCTTGTTCGCTTTCCCAGGGTGGTAATGTATTGAATAATCATAATCCTTGATGAGCTCTATCCATCTTCTCTGGCACATATTAAGCTCTTTCTATGTGAATATATATTTAAGACTCTTGTGGTCAGTATATATCTCACATTTCTCTCCATAGAAATAATGCCGCCAGATTTTCAAGGCAAAGATCACCGCCGCCAACTCCAGATCATGCGTTGGATAGTTTCACTCATGGATTTTCAACTGCCTTGAGGCATAGGATATCACTTTATCATTCTGCATCAGCACACATCCTAATCCCTTCTTCGAAGCATCACTGAATACCACAAAAGCTCCCCACTTGTGGGTAAATTGAGCACAGGTGCAGTGATAAGCCTCCTTTTCAACTCCTTGAAGCTTTCTTCGCATTCATCACTCCAAGAAAACTTTACTCCCTTTTGAGTTAGCTTGGTAAGAGGGTTGTAAAATCGTGAGAAATTTCTCACAAATCGTCGATAATATCCAGCTAACCCCAAGAAGCTATGGATATCAGTTACCAATGTTGGCCTCGGCCATCCCTCAATTGCATCTGTTTTGGAGGGGTCCACAGATATCCCATTGCTTGTGATGATATGGACCAAGAATGAGACCTCATTCAACCATAACTCACACTTTCTGTACTTGGCATAGAGCTTCTCCTTGTGCAAAGTCTCCAGTACAGTTCTTAAATGCTCCTCATGGTCCTCCTTGGTTTTGGAGTATATTAGAATATCATCTATAAAGACTACCACAAATTTGTCTAGGTAATCTCTAAAGACTCTATTCATCAAGTCCATGAATATTGCTAGAGCATTGGTGAGTCCGAAAGGCATTACTATGAATTCATAGTGCCCGTACCTTGTACGAAAAGAAGTCTTGGGGATATCTTCCTTCTTCACCCTTACTTGATAATATCCCGACCGCAAGTCCACCTTGGAGAATTATTGTGCTCCACGCAGCTGATCAAACAAGTCATCGATTCTTGGGAGAGGATACTTGTTCTTTATCGTGATTTTGTTAAGTTCAAGATAATCGATGCAAAGCCACATTGACCCATCCTTATTCTTGACGAAGAGGACTGGTGCACCCCATGGTGATGCACTTGGGCGTATAAACCCTTTATCCAGATTCTCCTGTAGTTGTTTCTTCAGCTCTTCAAGCTCAACAAAAGCAATTCTATATGGAGTCTTGGATATTGGTAGCGACCCGAGTATAAGTTCAGTTTAGAACTCAACATCTCTTCTTGGAGGAAGACCAGGAAGTTCCTCGGGAAATACTTCAGCGAATTCCCTCACAATAGGCATTTCTTCAAGAGTGGTTTCTTTCTTGGACTCAATCATCTGAGCCAGATATGCATGCTCATAAGGCAGTAATATCCATGCTTGAGATGATGGAGCTAAAGGAGATCATCTTCCTCCTGACACTTGTAAAGAATCGGGGGTCGATTCTCCATATGGAGTGTGATTTCCCTCTCCCGACAATTTATGTTGGATCTATATAAGGAAAGCCAATCCATGCCAAGAATTGCATCAAATTCCACCAAAGGGAGTATGATGAGGTTCGCCGGGAAATTCAATCCACAGATTATAACAGGGGAGGACTTATACTCATGGGATGCAATGATTGCCCCATTTTCCGTACTCACCGACATCTTTACTTCCATGATTTGTGGTGGTGTAGGGATTGTTCTACTAAACTTTTGAGATATAAAATAATGTGTAGAACCTGAATCAAAAAGTACGTTCGCTATTCTTGAATGAATAACTAGCGTACCTGTCACCACTTCGTTGTCGGGGTTCACTTCGGCAGAAGTGATGGCAAAAGTTCTTCCTTGTTGTCTTGGAGGTTTCTAGTTGCCTCCGATAACCCTTGGATTAGGGAACTAATTTTCAAAATGACCCGGTTCTTTGCATTTGTAGCATTGAACAACGCGTTGAGGTTCGAATGGAGCGTTCCTCTCATCTGTCACAGCCGCGGGTCCTTCTTGCTGACAGTTAACAGCTAGGTGCCCTTCTCTTCCACACCTGAAGCATTTTCTTGTCCCCCTAAGGCAATTTCCAGGGTGATTCTTTCCACACTTTTGGCAAGTGGGGTGCTGGAACTTCTTAGCACCGTTGGATTTATCCATCGGACCACCAGCATTGAAGTCCACCTTACGCTTCTTGTCCCCATGATACCCCTGTGATTCTCTGATCTCCATTTCAACCTTGAGGGCACATCGGACAATTTCCTCATAGCTGTCGAAGTCACGGATCGCTAATGCTTTCCGCAAGCTAGGCTTTAGCCCACCAAAGAAGCGGTCAACCTTGAATTCAGGGGTAACGACAAAGCCGGAAGCGTATCATGCAAGCCTTGTGAAGTTTGCCTCGTACTCTCCCACAGATTCTTCATCTTTCTACTTGAGGGAAAGGAAGTCCCTTTCCATCTTAAGACGGAGGGTGCGCGGAAAATATTTATCGAAAAACATCTTCCGGAATTCCTTCCATTCCAAAGCCTCGATCTCCTCCTCAGGCTTCGTATTTTTGATCAACGTCCACCATTGATCAGCTTCACCCTCCATACGATAAGCTTCCAGGAGAACCTTCTCTTGTTCAGAACATTGAAGGATAGAGAATATCTTTTCAATGGAGTTGATCCATTGCTCAGCGATCGTGGGATCAGATGATCCACTAAAATTAGGAGGCCTTTGTCTCATGAAGCTCTCGATAGCGACTTGTTCTTTCTTAGGGGGGGTTGAAAATTCCTCTTGACCCATGTTTCTATTCAAAACTTGAGTTAGCTGAGAGAGAAGCGTGACAAAGTTCGCAATTCCCGCTCCCATTGGATTGGGCATCTCATTAGTACAATCATCACACTGATCTTCACAACGGTTGTTAGCCCGAGTTCTCCTATTACTGGCCATTGGCTGGAATAAAAGGAAATTTAGGGGTAACACATAAAGGGTAATCCAAAGACAAAAGTTGATGACTTATAAATAAACTTTAATCTCTTTAACTCATGAGTCTATAGGATTCAATCCAGGCTTTTCATGATCTTCCTTCTAACATATATTCTTAGGGGCATTTTTCCCTTAATAAGGGTTCATACTAAGATTGTGAATTTATCAAAACATATCACCCGGGAGTGTTGTAACCAAGAGTGCATCAAGGCCCGTTGTCGTGCACCATTTCCCGTTCGAGTCTAGCTCAAAGTGGTGTTTTCGGGTTTTACCCCTAGGATACATCTGTGCCAGAGCTGCCTCTACCTACTCGTATCCAGACAGGGATGTATTTGTTTGATAAACAACTTACTTAGTATTTACCAAAACTTAGGGATGTTTTTATTATACTTAGTCTTGTATCTAAGGCTTTACTAGGGTTTCCTAATCCCAAAAATAACTAAACCTATCCTCTGATACCAACTATAACAACCCTGCTTTCTATTACAACTTAAACATGCTTTATTACATATAACTTCACTTGATACAACAAAGAAGATCGAGTGGTTTAGTGTCTTTGGGGCTTAGGATCATTACATAAAAACTTTAAACTTGAAATAAAACATCTTTATTGAAAACTTCCTTTACATGACCACTATATTCCTTCATACTTAGCATTGCATGGGATAACCTGAGGACATGCATAAGAAAAGGGTGATCTATAAAGCCCAGTAAGGGAGTACATAATGAATAACATGAGGAGTAAAATACATGTTAGGCAATAGGCATATCAATAGAGCATAAGAGAAACATGAACATAAAGGCATGATAAAGCATGGTAATCATAACATGGAAATGTGGCAACAACACTTAACATTGAATTAGCATGAGCCAAGGCTCATTGCACATGGAGCATGAGTAAACCCTCATTGCACTTGAAGCATGAGTAAACCCTCATTGCACTTGAATTAGCATGAGTCAACACTCATTTCACTTGACGTATCATGATACTATACTTTACCCAATGCATTGGAGCGCTATAAGGGCGCACCCTTCTGAAACATTTCATTTCATGCATAAGTGTGCCACATGGATCATAAAACATGGATTCATAAAACATAATTATTTATTCCATGATAAAGGAATGTGGAATTCATACATGAAACTTTATAATCAATAAGTAAATGTTCATAAAGGTGAATACCCTTGATGGAGAAATGGGTATGGTATTCACTACACAATGATATTGGCTTAGAAAATCAGTGTGATTTCGGCAGCGTAACAGCGTGACATAAGAATTCATAAAAATGGTTGATGAGAGAGAAAGGGGTTCATAATCATATTTACATGTAATGGAAAGTAAGGAGGTCATATAGATACATGTCCCAACAATTGAAAAGGAATTTAGATTCATGATACAAAAGTATTGCTTGAATATAAAAGAGAAGAAAAAAATTCCTTTCGGAATTTCGGCATAGTAACGGGTGTACATGGGAGGCATTTAATGAGAAAGAAAGGGGTCTCCCATCATTCAAAAAATAAGAGGGCAGTATGGGGGAGGTGTGAAACCATACCCCAACATTCATAATTGAAATTAAAAGGGCAATACAACTTAAAGAAAATTGACAAAAATGAGAAAGGAAAAAAAACCCTTACTTGGAAGTGTGCTTCCAAAGGCTAGAGAGAGGCTTGTGAGAGGCTTCTTGGGAGCTTGGGGCACCTTGAGAGGATTATAGAGAGAGTAGGGTAGAGGTTGGACAAACTCCAAGGGCTTTGAGTGAGGAGGAAGTGGGAGCTTGGGTGGGTTTATATAGGAAAGGTGAGGGAATTCTTTATTATTTAGGTTTGGGACCCCTTATATTAAAATAATCCAATCCACAAACCATCCCATGGTATTTGCCCATGGTTTCTGGAAAAGGAAAGAGGAAAACAATATTTTACAAGGCCAAGGTCCGAACTTATTAAAAAATTAGGGTTTCTTATGTGGAGGTGAGTCACACTCCCATGGAAATTAATTTAAAAAGGCAAAGTGTTGAATAAGTCTTGAGGGCTCCATTAATGCTTTGAAAAGTAAGTCAAACAAACCCAAAACCTCATTATTTTAATGATAAAACACATATTGGCCGAACATAAGGATTATGGTATTTTATTACATCACCATTGGGTCGTTATGATGTCATAAAACACATTATATATTTAAATGGTATTTAATTTTTACCCAAATATTTGACTGTCTCAGAAAATTATGAAAAATCCACCGTTGGATAATTTCGAAGTCCTGATTCCAAAAATAATATTTATTTTATCTAAATAATTTTCTAAATATGTGAATTTTCACTTTTAAAATAAAAACTGACATTTATAAATAATTGACGGGTTTTGACAGAAATGGCTTTCAAACCTTAATAAAATTTTTAATTGCATTCATAAAATTATAAGATCATTTATATTTAATAAAAATTAATTTAATATTAATAATAATATTTTATTAAAATATTATTTAATTCAAAAATCCTTTAATTTAATAAAATATAATTCTTAATTAAATAATAACTAAAACACCATTTGTACTTTAAAAACTAATTACAATGTATCAAAAATGACTAGAAATTATATTCATTATTATATACAAAAATAATGTACATGAACATGGTGCTACTTATTTGTTACATAACCCCTTAATATAGCCGCATAAGACCTAAGGGTAAGGTGTGCGATGGTGACAGACTCTTGGGGCGGCTCGGATAACATCGCTCGAGTGGTAATCTCTATCAACATCCACTTTTCCCGTAGACGGTCCCATTCAAACTTGACATAATGAAGCTCAGCTTGGGCTTGGTCAAGGGCGAAGCCCAAAGATGCCACCTCTTTTCCGAGCTCCGACAAATGGGCTTCGTAAGGGGCAATTCTACTGGATGAGGCCGTCGCTTCCTTTGTCTGAGTAGAAATGGGTTCATTAAAGCCTTATATTTATACTAATCAGATGATCACTGTTCAAAGGCTATAAAAGTAACGGTCACAAATCTTAATTTAAAACTAAAGAAGTTGACATCTTATAAAAACATTTTTCATAAAGAAACATTTAACTGGATCAAGAGGGATTTTCCATTAATGAAACTTTGGGTCGTTACATAGGGTGATCCTAAAAGGATTCATCCACCTCTAACTCAACCTCCTCGGGTTAAAAAACACGAGATGAGTCTGAAAAGTAACGTCTTAGTTAAGAAACATAGAAGATGTCGTTCATATCCCGATACCTCTAAGGTAACTTCAACTGATAGGAAACCAGACCGAATCTCTCCAAAACCTCAAATAGCCCAACCTATTTCAATGAAAGATTTCCTTGTCTCCTAATATTTTTTTGTCTTAACCTCGGTGTGACATGTAAGAAAACCTGATCTCCGACCTCGAACTCCAGAGGTCGTCTTTGTAAATCAGCATAATATTTCTACCAAGACTATGCAGTATCCATCCTATTCTGAATCAACTCCACCTACTCAGTGGTCTCCTATACAAGACAAGGTCCGAACATAGATACCTCTCCTTCTTCTATCCAACAGAGGGGTTGATCTTTATGGCCTACCATAAAAGCCTCAAAAGGTTCCATCTAAATCGTCACCTGAAAACTATTATTGTAAGAAAACTCCACTAAGGGTTTGTCTCTCTCCCAAGAACCCCCAAAATTTTGGTCGCATTCTTGAATCATGTCCTCGAACACCTGAATCGTAATCTCAGAATGGACATTTATCTGGAGATGGTATGGTTTACTCAGAAGTACCTATGTACCCAAATCCCTCTATAGTCCATTTTAGACATGAGAAGTAAACCAAGCATCCCTGTCTGAAATGATAGAGTGTGGGACCCCATAAAAATGTACAATCACTCAGATGTACAACCTTTAAATCTCATCAACAATGAAGGTTTCCTTGATCAGTAAGAAATGTGAAACCTTCATGAGTCTATCAAAAACAACCCAAACCACATCATTCCCTCGAGGTGACCTCGGTAAACCCATCACGAAATCTATCGTGAAATTATTCTACTTCCACTCAGGAATAGGTAACTACTGTAAAATACCTTTTGGTCACTGATTCTCTGCCTTCACCTACTGATAGGTGGAACATATCATGACAAAACTAGATACATCCCTCTTCATAAATGGCCACCAATACTGACGGTGTAGATCTCGATACATCTTGGTGATACTAGGATGAACTGCCCAAACTGAGGAATGAAAATCTCATATCAGCTCCTCACGTATGTCTGCTGACACCCATATGCATCCATGAAAACGCAAGACCTCATCCTTGCCTACAGTCCACCTAGGAGTAGGGTTTTATCCCGGCACACTCTCTTGTAGGACTAGGCCTTTGAAATTCAATATTTGCATCATTCGCACTCGATCCAGTAGAGTAGAGGTAACAATTATAGAAGAAAGGAATTTATGCCCTTGTATGTCGTGAACCTCTAAACGAATCTCTGATTACAGATCCATAAACTGGTTCAACTTTTTATAATCCACACAAAGTCTGAGGGTACCATCTGCCTTCTTCTAAAAAAGGACAGGCAATCCCCAAGGAGAAGTACTAGGTCAGATGAAACCCTTTTCCTGTAACTCCACTATCTTCTTCTTGAGCTCCTATAACTATGTTTTATCCATCCTATAAGGAGGAATGGACACCGGTTCCACTCATGGAATAAGATCAACAGAGAAATCTACCTATCGCTATGAAGGTAAACTTGCAAAGTCTTATGGGAAGACATCTTTGAAATGATCCACCACTAGAGGAAAGTCCATCTCTGAAGTCCCTTGGTTATCCAGATATAAACTAAAAATATGGGCTGTAATTCCTCCTAAAACATGACACTAGAGTCTAGATCTACTCTCCTGGACATTTCATTCACCCTTGTGTAGAAAAGACCCACCCTCTGGTCATGTGAAACTCACCCTGCAGCGATAACAGTCAACAGAGTCCTGAAAGGAGACCAACCAATCCATTCTGAGAATAACATTGAAACCTTTCATCTCTAATACATATAGGTCCTATAAGAAGTGACACCCACCAACCTCAAGAGTTAACTTCTTTCACTAATGTACACTAGCTGTCTTAATCCCCAACAGAGTGTCTACCATCATAGCATCCTCATAAGTGAAGATATAGAGCCCAAGGATCTCCACAATAGCAACATACATAAAACTATGGGAAGCCCCTATATCAAAGAGATAAAATCTAAAACTGATTCAACTAGAATCGTACCTCTAACTATAGATGTTTCAGGATCTTTATCCTACTGGGTTTGCTCCACTGCAAAATTCTGAGCTGTACCGTGGCCCTATGACCTTGCCTGACTATCCTGAGCCTATCCACCCTGCTGTCACTGAAAGCCTCCCGACTGGCTACCATGGCCACGACCTCCTCCTTGGCCTGAATAGGCGGACGAACTCTAGTTCCCTGACTGATGAGAAAATGGTGGTCCTTATCCTGAATGTGGAGTCATAGAAGAACCCCTATCTCTTGATGGTGGTGAAAACACCTGACAAAAATGCTGAAGATGACCCATCTTGCTGCAAGATCGACACTCAACTGGGTCTCTCAAGCACTAAGGTCTCATGTGCCTACTCTTCTCGTACTAGTAAAATACCACCTGGATACCTAAAGAAACATCACATGAATGCTTCCTACGACACTTCCTACTATCTGTCGAAGGAGTACCAGCCCTGGATGCTAAAACTCCCTAGCTCGCAGCTCCTAACTACCTCATATTGTGCTCGGTAATCAGTGCCTGGTTCTATATAACAGTCACTAAAGTCAGTATGAAGACATTCACCTGTGATTAGATGTTATACCTGAGTCCATACTCAAAATGCCTATCCAAAGATAACTCATCACCTCCCAGAATATATGCGAAGTGTAGAAGCTCTATAAAACATGAATAGTAGTCCATAATTGAAAGAGCACCCTACTCCAAATGTATAAACTCTCAGGCTCAATCGACCCTTAACATCTTGGGGGAAAAGTTTTCATAGAAGTTCCTTTGAAACTCTTCCTAAACCATATCCTGATGACGTCCCACCTGTGAGATAACATCCCACCATCTCTTCGTGGAGTCATGTAACATGTACATAGAAAGATTCACCCTCCTCTCTGAAGGCATCTCCAGATGATCAAAGATAGCTAGCATGGTCTCCAACCATGACTCTGTAGCCTGCGGTCCTCTATCCCTTGAAAAAGTGGGAGGATGCTGTTGCTGGAACACCCACGTCAACTCTTCCATAGACGAGACAAGATGCGATGCTCCATGGAAAGTCTATAACATCCTTAAAAATCCTTCACGAAACTGTGCATCAGCACCTGCATCCAGTATAATAACTGGTTCCAAGACAGGCACAATAGTAGGATCTACTAGTAGCCCCTAACCTACCATTTCTGACGACTGATCATTTCCCTCTATCTGGAGTACAACCAGAGGATGTCTTTATGGAATGACTCTGAAAGGTAAAGCGCACAACTTAGTTCAATATTATCAAGGACTACAACTTAAAAGTGCAATAAAGGAGCAGTACAAGAAACATTCAAGTTTTACAAAATAGGGTTACACTGTGTGTATAACCCCCACACGATGTGTTCCCTTAATATTTTAACATGGTGTGTACCTCTTCCAAACCTGGTCATTTAACACCCTTACACACGATGTGTTCCTCCTGAGACACAACATGTACTTGAATCTTCCCTCCCACCCAAGTACTTCTATAGGTCTAGAACTACATGGTTCTCTCTCGGGTAACACTACATGGTGTGTTCACCCTATACACGGCGTGTACTGCTTAAGTTCTAACCACTCGTGTCGTTAGTCACACGGTCAGACACATGGTCGACTCTACATGGAGTGCATAAATATGACAAGGTGTGTACAACCTAAGTTTCTTCCACCCATGTTGTTGGTCACACGACCAGATACACAGTTCTCTTCAACACGGCGTGTACAATCCAGAATTGATGTGTTTTACCAAAAAGTTTCCCAAACCCATGTCTCTTCTCATTCAGCCAGTCACATGGTCAAGAACTACATGGAATGTACTCCCAGTACATGACATTTACTTAATAAAAGTTGTTTCTTCCAGAACAGAAGAACACATGGCATGTGTTCATGACACCACATGTCGTGTTGTCCAGGTTTCCGGATAGTAAACCTCTGAAACTTCTCCATAACCCTTAAAAACTTAAAATTTTGTCCAATCCATGAAAAATTCCGAACCTCGAGAGCCCATACTACTGCGAATCAAAGTTTGGCATCCTTATTCATCTCAAAACTTGAAAAAATTCAATAAAAGTTCAAACATGATCTACCAAATTCTGATCCAAGAGGGCCCATAACACCTCAGGGACCAAAGTTTTGCATTCATCCAAATAAAACTTTACAATTTTATTACCCTATCAGAATAGTAGGTATTATATCACAATATATATCACAACAACATGCATATCTAGTACAACATATATCATAATAGCATGTAACCAGTAATGCACCCTAAATGGAATGACAAGAATTCATGACATGTGATCTCTATCAAGTTCCTATATGATGAATGAGATGGTATACCCTCATCTCATTGGGTTTTAACAAAAATATAACCACAATGATATAAATCATAATAGCACAAAACAAATGTGTCACCCAATAGTGAAATCAAATCAACCATAATAATTGAAAAACCAGAAAAATTTCAATATTCGAGGTATCTTGGCTTTTCCCTGTACATGAGTTAGCTGCTCCCAGGAATGGATTATTACCAATTAACCATTCTTTAATATACCTATATATAGACTCCAAATAGTAAGACAAAGAAGAAAAGAAACCCCTTTGACACCACTTTGTAACGTCCCGGTTCCGGGTGCCGCCCAAAGGTTCCCCGAACCCGGTTGGTCACATAACCTCAAGCGCATTTCCCCCAATGCCAGAGGCTGCTGACTAGAAGAGAGGGCCAAGGTAAGACATTATAGAAACTATTACCTCATTGGAAGAGTATACATAGTGGAATAACAAATGGTAAACAATAGAGGAAGCAGTAATACCATATAAAAAAAGTAAACAGCAGAAGACTGATAATAAATAAACAACTAGAGAACATATATAAATGATTCATGTCACATATATCTAAGAAAATATCCAAACAAGTCACAATGATGGAAATAAAATACTAAAACCAAATTATAGAAAGAAGTAAACTTCAAAAGCATCACAAGCCTCATCTTGGTCTCATGCTCTCCAGCTCAAATCAACAATCAAGTACCTGATGTAGAAGGGAACTTTCCCTTATCTATACCTGCAACCATATAATCTGTTTGGGTCCAAAATCCTAACCCAAATAGGGTGTGAGACGAATCCTAATAGGTAACCACTGAAATATCTATGACTAACTGTTAGTGAATATATATAGCAGGTAATACGAATAAATGAAGTAATAAGATAGGAAGTACTCAAAAGTAAACAATACTACTATTTTCAATTACCTTCATTTATATTTATTAATTATTCAATCCATTAAATAATTAAACCTCAGGATCTAGCCTAATATTTGTATCCCCTGAATAATAATAACAATAAACATCTCAAAGATCATCTAAACAACCAAGTAAGTCCGAGTCCAAGCTTGTTCTTTGGATTGGAAGACTCATCCCAATAATTAAATTATTCACAAGAAACCCTCTAGGAAAGTTCTCATAGTCCGATCCCCCATGGTTTCACATATCATCAAATCAATAAATAATAATTAAACTCTAGGAAAGCTAACATAATCTAACACCTCTGGTCCCATATAACACCAATCAAATAAAAGGACCACCTGGGTAGCTCTCAAAGTCAATACCCATTGGTATGCATAGAAACAATAAATTATAATGACCCTCTAGAATATTTCACAGTCAATGCCCTATGGTACGACATTAATTTAGTAACAACCCTCTAGGTAGCTCTCATAGTCTAACCCCTCTAGTCAATGACCCCACGATGGCTCTCACGGTCAATACCTTTGGTCAATCATAACAATAATTCATAATTAAATGACCCTATCTTGGGAAGCTCTCACAGTCAATTCCCCTTGGTCATACTTTCATAATGTGAAACACATGCATCTCATATAAATAACAACTCTTTCCTAACAACACTAGGAATGGAAAACAAATAAACTTAACATGTTTTATAGACCCAACAACCATAATAAATCAAACATGGTAAACATATCCATTATCAAGGTATAAAACCTTATTCATAATCAAACAACCCTTTCTCAATCAAACTCACCATAATAGGTCTTAAATAGGGTCAAATTCCAAAATACGCAATACCCTAAACATGGGTATTCGTAACCTTAATCATATATAATCCAAAGATAATCAAAGAAAGGCAAAAACTACTTACCTCGATATTGTATGATGAAAAATCTTGAACGTCAGCCCTTGAATTGGCCTAGAATGATGCAGATCTACAAAAAGGTTAAAAATTTTCAACCTTGAATAACCCAAAAGGGAAGAGAAATCAAGAAGATAGGCTCTAGGGGAAGATATAACTCACTGGTGGGAATCCAACACACCCAGCGGTGTCTCAATCGGAGCTCAGATGGGGGAATTGTAGGTGATCGAAGTTCTCGGTCATCTCATCACTCTTCTGTATGATACATAAGAAGAAGAAGAGTGTTATAGAGATGAGATGCGACCCCACTCTGATTAATCAATTAAAAAGAAAATTACATGGTGTGGTCATTTAATGTACACGCTGTGTACTAGCCTGAACTAGCCCCTACTTTAGGCAGTTTGCCAGCTCACCCACATGGCTATGTACTCAGTAGTTACACGACCAGTACATAGCTACCCTCGACAACCAGGTATGCTGTGTGTACTCAAAAGTACACAGCGTGTACTTAGAAAATTTCCAAATCTTTATTTTTCCTAAAAAACAACCTAAAATTAAGATCCATACCTAAAAAGAAGATATGGGTTATTATATACATAATTTAAAGCTTATTTTTTGTGGTGTAGTGGATTGGGTTTTCTTTTATTTCAATCTTTAGAAATTGTAGTGAGGGGTTTATTCCCAAGATTTTTCTTCCAAGTATAAAGTTATGGTTGAATAATTTTCTTGGTTTACTGAAAGGTGTCCATGGATCCAATACAACCATAAAAGAGTCATATTTGATATGATTGACATGATTATAAACCTAAAAATCTAATTTGATAGGTTCATTCCAAATATGAGTAATTTCTTAGTGAAATATGGATCCTATCCCACTTATATATATGAAAAATTTAAAAGGGGACATCATTTTAGTGAGAGAAAATTTTATAAATTCCTTATTAAATGAATGTAAAACATGAAACACATATGATAAATGATTTTGTTAGGGAACAATGGAATCATTATCATCTAGTATGACTTTGAGATCAATATTTTTAAAAGAGAATATTAGTATAATATATATATTGATTGGTATATAAATTTAAATAATCATTATTAAATAATAAATAAAATTCTTTGTGTTAGAGTAATACCTTCCTAAGTAACCTAATTTTGAATTTGTTCAATAAATGAATTGATATTATTATGAGAAGAATAAAATGATTCACTAAAGGTTTCAAATAAATTAGATGTATGACAGATGGTAGAAATTTGGTTTCCACTAATATATTCAATTATATTGAGTATGTTAATGACTTTAAAAGACTGGAGGTTTCCTTTAAGGCTCAATCTAGCTAAGGAATTCATTATGTGGTCATCATTGGAACTATTTTAGAAATGTGAGTGTATTCAATAAAAGTTTACCAGAATTTATCAAAGTTTTGGGAGAAGGTGAATTGGGCAGGTGGTGTTAATGTTCTAAAATTGTGATAAAAATATAATTAGGTAAAAGTTTAATATATAATAATAATATTGGATTTTTCCAATAGTTAGACTTGGGTTTTTATGAGATACCTAAAAGAATTTGGTAAACTTTATGGAAAGTCCATGTCTTGTATCACTATTATAGAAATCCATTATTTTATTTTTGAAAGGAATGTGATACCAAATTTATACTTTACAAATGTATTAAATAAACATTAGTTCAAATTAAAGTAAATAATTGATAGAGATTTTAGTTTATGTTCCAGTGATGAAGCAAAGGGTTTCTAAATCATAGAGTTAAATTAAAATGAATTTATCAAGAATAGATAGATCTTAGTAAAGGATGTGTATAGTTATCTTATTTATCTTATATGATAAGAGAAGTTGATTACTAACAAAGTGTTATTATGAAAAATATTATATGATGGATTAAATACACATAGTTTAGGATTCATCTAATTCTATAACATCTTTTGAGAATAAAATGAGGATAAAAATGTTTTATCCAAGATAAAAGTGTTTATATAGATGTTGGTTAAAATTGAGATATGTGACCCCACCACCCTTAAATGGAATATTTTAAAGAATAAAGTTTTTTTGAATTATTCTAAAAAAAAATAGGTTACCTTATAATATATTGATACATCAGTTTATTTTTTAAATATCTATACTAAGAGAAAATAAGAGTTATTTCCTAACATAATGAAGCTTATTTATCTCATTATGATATTATAAATACAATATAATGTCTAAGAGGCTAGTGAGAGTATGTTTGTATTTTGAGAAGTTTAAAGTTAGAAAATAAAGGATTATAATAGTCAAAATATAGAGTGAATATAACTTAATATCCTAAAAGAGTTTAGGGTACATAAATAAAGTGAAATTTAAGGAGTTATATTTGGTTACTTTAATGAAGTGAATATTACTTTATCCTAAAGGATTTTTGGATGTGTTGGTAAATAAAAATGTAAAGAGTTACATATTATTTCATGAAATGTCCCAAAAGACTTCGATTTTTTATTTTTATTTTTTGATAATCCCATTTTTAATTGAATTGATAGGGAACCATTACATGGATCGAGAACCCAGTGGCATAAGGCCACGAATTAGACCATAAGTTCAGTGGCACAATAGCTAAATAAATGACCCATAGGACCAAATCCGGTGAAACCACTCCCATACAACCCCTTAATTGTATCCTATATCCATAACTCTAGATTGTAGTTCTGCCTTCACATCCATGGATAAACATCACTTCCTCCCCTACTTAGGGTCTTAACTGGTGAATTCTAGCCACTCAATGAATGAGCCTCCACGTCCAACTGATCATCAGGTACCACCTTTATATATTATACTATCTACTTGTCAGGTAACACTCCAACATGAAATCCTTAGACCATCATTGATGTCCCAAAGGCCCCACCTGATCTTCTTTATGAACCAAAGTCCCTATGGCCTAAAGGATTTTGATGGATTGAAGGCCCTATGGCCTGAAGGCCTAATAATGTGGCCTGAAAGCCTAATCAAGATGAGTAGTACTACTATTATAGTACCCCACTATAGTAACCTCACTACTATAATGGATATGAAAATTCTCTCCCATATGGATTTGAACCTGGGTTTGATACAAGATTACGAGGAGTACTTACCACTCGAGTAAGCCCCCAAATAAAAGAGTTACATATTTTTAACAAAATTATCTCAAGGAATTTTTTTTATGAAATATGTTCTAAGGATAATGATGACGATGAACATAGAAAGAGTTATAAGTAGAAAAAATAATTTATTAACATCATAAAATTGGATGATTTAAAGTAAAAGAGTTTGGACACTTTGTTCAAGGAGTTGAACATTAAGAATATGATTCCTAAGTATTAATTAATATATGTTACTCAGTAAAATATTTTAAGGGAGGATTTTATTATATGGACACATAAATATGTGACAATAATTACATAGATATATAACGAGTTTAATAAAGCCTGGAAATTGTAACAAACATAAGGTCTCTATGGTGGTTTATCATATGTTATATTATTAAATGAGATATTATGTATGTTTTTTTTCATATTATTAAATGATTTTATGAATATAAAATGTATCATTTTATATAAAAGTCAGTCTCCAGTTTATCATTCATTCACATTGTCTGTATATATTCTGTGAAGTGAAATGATAATTGACCTCACAAAGTATGAATATGAGTTATCCTTAATTGAATTTTGTTATAGAGTGTTATAGGTTGTGATAAAATTTTAAGGTTATCATGGGTAGGATTTCTTATAGAGATTCAAAATATTCTCATGAGTCATAAAATAAGTTTTTTTACATCGAATGACCCACCAAGTATACCACATTTAGTGTCATAAACTATGTATTTGGTATACTAGTGGTGTATTTTTATACTAGTATTTCCCCATACGTGAGGTTGGCAAGATACCTATCATGATAAATTTAATAATTTGATATGTTTCTTACACAAGTCTTGAGACTTATCTAATCAGGGGTTGGTTGGGTATGTTGTTGATAATTTCATCGATTAAGGCTTACCAAGATGGGATTTATCCTATTATATGATGAGTATGACATCTAGTACCATGATTGAGATTATCTGAAGGAGTTTAAAACCATAAATAGATAATACATTTGATGTACTTATCTATCAGATGACGGGAATGTGACATGCTTATCCAAAATGGCGAATGATTGTGATGTATTCATTAACCCGGTCCATCTATAATTAGATAATTGAGAACGTATGAGTAGTGATATGGGATTGACTTACTCTATGTCCTATGCTAAATAAATATCTTTAAAAAATTGATCACATGAGAATATATGCTTGTATATTATATTATCGGAGAACATAGGTATTTAGATACATGTGTTTGATGGAGATCATGTCAGATCCCTTAATTGCTTGAGTAGAATTGATGTTGTTCTAGAGGTTTATCTTTTTTTACATTTATGAATTCTAGAATTCATATTTATTATGAATGCTACAATGTACTATTGGTTTACACTTTTTAGTTAACTAAATGGTGAATAAGTTTTATAAAACTCATAGATTTGTTCAAAAGGTGTTTTAGTGTTTATCCAAAAGGAATATTTGATGGATATTTATAAGTCATCACATATGATGTGATACAAGGTGAATTTGATGATAGATTTCTAAAAATGTTTTGGAAGATATCTAAAAGGGATTTTGGATATGGTATCAAAAGGTAGTGTATATTATGTAATATAAGGTGAAACAAAACTAATTCTAGGAGGCTTTAGTACAAGTAGGATATTGATATAGATATTACCAAAAGACATTATAGATATGATGTGTTATTGATCATATCATAAGGTAAAATATAGCTATGTCATATATTAAAACATATATTAAAAGAATTCATATTAAATGTGATGGTTTTGGAATGTCATTGGATATGATATAGTGATATTGTTTCCACTACCTTGCCATATTGAAAAATTATAATTTATATTATATGATAAAAATAGCATCCTATGATTAGAGAGGAAGAAATACATTAAGGGTTAATGTTTTAATCTATCCTATATTGGATATCATTGTTACCAATGTCACATAAGATAAAATACATGGTATAATATAATCAGTTGAACATTTACAAGTGTTGTAAATGAAAGGAATTACTCAAATTCTACGAAAAATTTGAGTAACTTCCATAGAGGACTCAAGAATGTACCGAGTCCTATATAAAGGAGGTATATGACATCAATATGGCTACTTGATCTTTTCTAAAACTCCCACTAATTACATCTTTTCAAAATATCTTTTCCTTATCATTCCTTAACTCCCTATAGATACCCACATATCTTGGATGTGGGGAGAATCTCACCCAAGCATTGGCTGATTCAGTTGATCCATGGATACACTATGAATGAGGTAGTCTATTGGATACCTCCTAATGAAATTCATCAAATTAATATTTGATGATATAATTATATTATTATATATGTAAGGCACATGAGTTATTCATTTTTTTTCTTTTCATGATTTCAATTTTACAACATAATCAATCTTGGTTTGAATTTTCTTATGTCTTTCATTTCTTAGAAAAAGTGTTATTCGATCCATAAAAACCCATCATGTGGGTGTTCTTGTAGTAATGTTTAATTTATGGTTGTATAATTACAATATTGTTTCTTGGAGTTTTAATAAATATAGAGTTATTTTTATATTATTATATAGGTTATATAGGTATCATCTAGTGTATAGTTTCCCTTCTTCTGGTGTATAGGTTTTATTTTTGAAAAGCTTGATGTATGAAATGGTCATGTTAGTTTTTTGATAGTATTTTTTAATGTATTATTTAAATTAAAATTAATAAAAATAACTTCCCATTATACCATAAATTATATTTAAGAATCTATATTATCCTATGGAAATTTATAAGCATTCCTGAGGTCATGTGGTGATCTGATTCAAGTCACTGTGTGATATAGTTTAGGTCATTATAAATTCCACTTATGATGGGGTGAATTCATGATGTTTTACATGTATAAAAAATTTAGGAATAACTTTATTATGATTAAAATGTTATTCATTAATGCGACCATAATTCTAAGGAAGATGTGATGTTTGTCGAGTGGTCGGTGAAAATTCATGATTATAAAGATAAGGCGTTACATTGAAAAATCATTTCATAGGAATTAGTTTTATATAATCATGGTGGTTAAAGTAGAATACCTAGGAATGATATTCACATTATAAATTTCAATACCATATGTTTTTTGAACATTTATCATGTATAATTTAGTGGAAATTTTAATTTGAAATTGTCAATCACTAAATTTCTATTATGGTGATGTGATTAAATTTTTTAGAAAAAAAATTAAATGATGTGTATTATGATGGATTGAGTTTTTGATTGATTAATTTATTCATTTAAAGTTATATGTTTTCAATTTTTAAGGATAATTTTTTTGAGGGGTATCTTGCATAAATATCTAAAAAATGTATCAATTTACTTTTTAGTTTTAAGGGCATTAGAGAAGAAGGGTGAATATGAAAAGTCATGTTTCTATACTATGTTGAATAAGGAAGATGTCATTTTTAGGCTCAAATTAAGTTCTTTGGGGGAAATTTTTATGTTTTAGAGAAAAAATATTGGATTAGCTTTTGTTTTACTTGTTTTGGGAGACACATCATGGTTATATATAATAATTTGGGTGAAAAAATCATGGTTATTGAGTGTAGTTTAAAGTATATTCTAGAAAATCTATTAGAAATTTGGGAAGAAAAAAGGACATTATTTGTTAAAAATATTACATGTATATTTATAATAAGATGTTGGTGTTCATAGGTGTCATTACTAGTCAATACGATGAAGGTGACATGTCATGGTTTTGGGAGAATTGATGAAACATATTGTATTTATTTAAACATATCATGTTAAGGGTTGAGCATGTGTAAATTAATTTTGAAAAAAATTCATGGATTTTTTAGTGGAAATATTAAATGTATCATGAATTTTAAATTCTACATTTATTAATGAAAACACATCAGGTCAGATGTAGACATGTCATGGTTTTTGTTAAATTAAGTTAAAATATTAGATCCACCCAAAACCTTCATTATAACTCTTATAACTTTTCCAAAAAACATTATATGTACTTTAGTGAGTTTGAAGATATTTTTATGTTTTTAAACATTGATTAATAGATTAATTTATGGGATTGAATGAATCAAAACTTAGATCAACATAAAGTTAAATTTTGGATTTATTTATCATGGTATCATGGTGATCACTTCTTTATCTATATTTCTATCATGAGTGAAATGTGATAATTCATGGATAAAGTGACTGATATTATGAATATTTATTTAAGGATTTGGAGTATAATATTGATGAACATTAAATTTTTTATTTTTTTTATTTTGACAAGGTAATGAATTCTAACTTATCTCTTTTGGAGTGTTTAATTAATTCATATAACTTAGTTGATGTAGTGGTGGATAAATTATATGGTTTATATAGAATCAATATAAGATAACATAATTTTTGATATTATATGGGATTGTGGTAATTGAATTGATATATAATTATTATAAAATTAGAAAAATATGAAAATATTACTGAAAGTAATTGATGTAGTTTAATAATGTGAATAAAAGTTTGATTGATTTATTGTTATTGTTAATGAATTGATGATATGTGATATATGAAATTTTAATTGTTTAGCTAATGTTATTGACCTTTTTTACAATTGAATTTGGACATGATGGAAATTAGGAAGAGGAAGAGGTTTTATTGGTATGTGGGGATTGAAAGTTGGATATGAATTGTGGTTTGGCTGTAGGATGTTAGAAGTAGGTAATGGGTTTTAGTGGTTTATCATATGACCAATGAAATAGGAAGAACCCATGAAACAAGAAAGATCTATATTTAAGGAATCAAAACATGAAAGGAGTTTAAGAATAGAGAATACCTAGAATAAAATAGTGGTGAACTCCATCTTTATGGAGTTTTCATAATGATTAACATGAAGTAGAAAATGAAACCTTCCTACCTTTGAGGGGAAACACCGACCAATGGATCCTAGTTTGTATCCATAAGACTCTCATATTTCTGAAGGGGTGATAAATCCTTCACCGAGGGTGATAAAAATGGTAGAAGAAGAAAGAGAACTTCTTTAGGATTGGAAGGAAACTAGTTGTAATCTCTATCTCCTAATAGAAGGGATCATATCCCTTATATAACCATCCATGAAATGTTTCATCAAATCAAATGTGTTGGCCATATGATATTTAGAGTCATACATTACTCCCATTGAAATTTATTCATTGAACCCATTTCATGAAAAAGTTATTCCACATTTAATTTATTCAAAATGATTTTTTTTATGAAAACCAAGAAAGAAAGGTATGTGCAAGAAACATGAATCATATATATACAAACAGTAATGTTGACTATCAACTATAGAATCTACAAGAACCAATATGAAATAATGCTTTCCATTTTAGTGCACATCCAAAATCACCCACTTGTAGTAAAATACCATAAGGACTTTATGTTAAAATTCACAAATCTTTATGAATCCATCCAAAAATTCTTTTGGATATGGTTTTATCAAACTCTCTTAATTTTTAAAACAAAAAATTTATCTAAAACATAAGCCTTATCCTAGGTACTAACTGTGTGACCCTACATGCCTTAGGAGAATAGATAAAAAAAATAAAAGACCTATTTTATAAATGAAATAAAAAATATTCCTCAAGAAAATAATTATTGATACTCAAACTACTAATGTTTCTAATGTAATATTTATTAACCATACTCATATCTCTATATGAACATGTACACCATAGGATGTATCTAATTCAACATATGTAGACCTCTATAATCCCTTTTTCCATGTAACAAATTGAATTATGTTGACCCAACACATCACCTGAGTTGGAATTCCATAAGGACCACAGAGAGTTCTAGATCGCCATAGGCTAACGGAAAGAACCATGCATAACAAATGATCACTTGAGAATGATTCTAACCTTTGTATACCGGCATGAACCATCCATGAAAAGGAATTACCACACCAAAATCATCAAAGTCAATAGTGAAATAAACATGCAAATATAGTTACAAAACAATGAATAAAGAAGATACTATAAACAATATCATAACATAAACTTCATAACATTTCATAAAAATAAATAAACATGTTATCTCAATTCAAAATATAAAATAATAAAAAATGGGAACAAGACCATGCAAGGCCAATACATATGTCCCAGTGATACCAAAAATCCAAAAATAGATCCTCATGATGAGACCACATGTCCTCCTTCAAAAAATCAAATCATAGTAATAAAGAAGATCCACCTATGTACATGGAAACCTTGCCTTTACCTGTGTCCTACAAAATGAATTCTATATAATTCCAAAGGAATATATAGGGTGTGAGGAAAAATTCCCAGTAGGATAGCACCATGAATCTATTTAAGGCTTTTAAACCATTCAAACCAATAAACCAGTTTGAAAACTAATTTTACAAAACTATTTCTCTTTGAAATAATATGATATAAATCAATCCATTGAAATTAATTTGGGTTTCCTTTGAATCAAAATGAGTTTTTCCAAAATATTTATCATTATGGATAAAGTAATAAAATAAGTCCATACAGATCAACATGCTCAATTTACCCAAACAATTCATAACAAATGTAAACATAACATCATCATCATATTAATAAATAAATGTAAATGTGCATAACACATGATATGATATAAAATAAGGAACTAATAGAATTCATAATAACATACAAATCAATCCATTATGATTAATTTTCACTGAGTTATCTACCTATATGGGTCTAATGTGAGTGAGTCTAAACTTAGTTTTCTATACTAGTAAATAATGGAATCTCTCACAGTCTTCCATAGACCCAAATCTAATAGATCTCTTAGTCTCTTGGACAAAAAGTGGTTGATCTCATAGTCTTACTCTCAATGGCTCTCTCGGTCCCTTGGAAAACAAGTGTAATCTCTCTCGATGTTCCTCCCCAAAGGCTCCGATGGAACCTTGCAAAAACCAGCTCACACATAAGGTATCCCATGTTTTACTTAATTATAAAAACATCCACAACACAAGTTACAAAAAAATGCATTTCACAAGTTATTTTCATAAAACAACATTCCCATTTTCATATAACAACATCCCTAAGGAAAAATCATTTCTAAAACCCATTTAGAAATATATTTGAAACCATAAAATCATTTTTATCCATTTTATCATGCACTTGGAGTTCACTCAAGCCACCTCTATTTGGAAATATCATTTTAATCACCCAAATTGAAAAATCAAACCATATATCACATAAAATATGGTACAAATATCAATAATAAGTCATTGAAATGGAAATTTAATAAACATAAACCATTTTAATTTTAAAATTTAAAGTTAATACATGGGAAATTTCCTTAAATAGAGACAATAAACTCGAGAACAGTTCTAAAATCATCACCTCTGATGAAAACTAGATGATTTATGATGAAGAAGGCCTCACACACCTAATCCCTAATAAATAAAACCGAAATCCCCATTAAACACCCAAGGTTTGGCCAAAAATCCATCTAGGTTTTCACACTACCATGTAAATGGAAGACAAGGAAAAAATAGGGGGATAAGATGATGAAATCTCAAAGAAGGAGGATTAACTCAAGACAAGACACCTTGAATCCAAGGAGATTCCACCAAGGGTAGAGGGGAGAATATCCAACAAAAAAGAGGAAGGGATAAACATTAATGGTATAGGAAAGGAATCCCTAAGGTTTAAAAATATTCTAGGGATAATTTGGTATAAATATTAAATTTTAATGAGTTGGATAAGTCACACGGTTTGACCACATAATTAGTTAAACTATACACCAACTGTGAAGGTGCTTTTATCTCTCCAAAACCATGTTGCATGATTTCCCCTAGGATTTTATTGGTTTGAAAATATGTTCTTAAACCATGTAAAAGTGCATTATTCCCAAAATTTTAACCCTCATATGGTTAGATACAAGGTTAGATAAACCATGCGCTAGTTGGATTCATGGGGTTTTCCCCCAAAAATTGTATTTTTAACACCCAACACCCAGAAAATCTAAAATGAAACAAAAGATAAAGGAAAAATTAAAAATATATGTACCGGTGAACCAATGAGTGTCGCAAACTCCCCACTATACCACTTTCCACCACTAGAAATTCTTCAAGAATCCTTATAAGAAAACATGAGAGACCACTACTCCCTCACTAAAGCTTCCTTCTCCCATGTATCATGAATATCACTTCGAAATTGAAAAAGCACATAGAACAACAATATAATATTACCATGAGGCACCTTATCCTAATAATCCAAAAAAATAGAAAATATTATCCACCATGGTAATATTATTCTGAATATCCAAACATTCCCTCTATAACACATGATATGGGTTTGGATAGAATCTCTTTAACTGGGAAACATGAAAGACTTCATGGATCAAGGTCATTGAAGATGGAAAATTCAAATGATAGGCTACCTTCCCAAGAAGTTTCCTGACACAAAACAACCCGACATAACATGACACCAACTTTCCCTACTTTCCCAAATGACTATGTACCAATTGAATAGAAACTTGAAGAAATACCTAATGACCAACATGAAACTCCAATGGGAAATGACGTTAGTTAGAATACTTATTTTTGTAACTTTGAGTTGTCACTAACCTTTTCTGAATTACATGTTATGCCTATGTCATATCATGGATGAGACTTATTCCTAACAAGTATCACTCACCCACTTCATCCCAACACAAAAAGGACTGGAACAAGATCCCATACAAATCCTCAAATGAGGACACCTTGATAGAGTCCCGATAGCGGTCATTATATGAAAATTTGGAAAATGATAGGTTCCTTTCCCATGAACCTCTGAAGTCAAGCACACATAATGGAAACATGTCCTAAAGAGTATTTATGGTATGCTTAGACTGACCATCTATCTATGGGTGATGCACATTGCTCAAACTCATATCTCTTTCCAAATCCTCCTAGAGTCCCTTATATAACTAATAAGTGAAATAGGTATCCCGGTCAGAAACTATCACAAAGAGCACTCCATAAATCCCAATAATATCTTGAACATAAAAGTTTCTGAGGTCCTCCACCTTTGTTGACTTTCATATGGGAATAAAGTGGGATGATTTTATCAAACTATTGGAAATAATATAGACAACATATTTCCCACTCAGAGTATGAGCTAGAATAATAAAAAAATACATGGAGATCTCTTCCCAATTCCACACCAGAATAGGAAGTGGATGCAACAACCTGGCTGGACTTTGGTTCCCTAATTTGATTCTCTGATAGGTTAAACATTGGAAAAAAATCATCAACTACACATCTCATCCCAGTCCACCAATACTAACCTATCAAGGTATAAAATATATTTATTATCCTTGGAGTAAATGACCCAATTAGAATGACATGCCTCATGTATCACTTTTGACCTCAATCTAAAAAGAACTATGAGACACTTTATAAAAAGGATAGAACCATCAGAAAACCAAGACTAGTCATCCAAGGTCCCCCCACCATTTAGAAAACTAGTAATCTACTACCACTATAGGTTTGATACCTTCTCATTCCTAACCTGATTGATAAGAGAGGGTGTGACCCATAAACTTTATAAAAACACCTTCTCTCCATCCTACTACACATCCAAACTCAGATTACAAACCAAACGCATCAAACCCCACTCATCCACTAATTCTCAAATATCCTACATTATAAGTTTCATGATCAATACATCAGTGAACATATTTCAATTCCTCAGTGTATAAGCAATGTCAAAATCAAGATTACGAAGATATTATAACTAGAGTTTATATCTCAGGTTTATGTATCGGTAAGTAATGATATAATTCAGGATTTTATGATTTGAGTAAACTGTAAAATGATCCTTTAAGAGATATTTTCTCCACATCATCAGTACATGCATCATGGATGCTAACTATAGATCATGGGTGGGATAATTCTTCTCATGTGATCATATCTTCCATGAGCCATATGCCACCACATGGATATCCTACATCAACACACATCCCAATCCAACATTGGAGGCACCATAATACATCAAATAATATCTTACAAGATTAGGGAAAATCAATACTATCTTAGATTTTAAATGGGACCACAACTACTCAATAGAAAACTATCACTTCTCATCCCATTCATAATTGACCCATTTACTTTACAAATCCATCAAGGGAGAATCTATCCTAGATAAATACTAAAAAATTCTTCTATAATAACTGTAAAAAATTAAATATATATATATATCTTGAACACATTCTTGGGTATATCCCAAGATATGACCACTCAAACGTTCTTGGGATCCACTAAAATTCCTCTCTCAAAAGTCACATGGCCCAAGAACTTCACTTCTTGGATCCAAAAATTACATTTAGACAACTTGGAATATAGATGATTCTCCCTAAAAACTCCCAAAAAAACCTCCAAATAGTCAGAATGATCTTCCTCCATCTTAGAATATACCAAAATGTCATCCAAAAACACAACTATGAAGGAATATAAAAAGTGATGAAAGATCTAGTTCATTAGTTCCATAGGGACTATAGGATCATTGGCGAGACCAAATGGTATAAAAAATACTCAAAATTTCCATAACATCTTCGAAAGGTTGTTTTAAGAACATCCTTTTCCCCGATCTTCAACTTGTGGTACCCAAATCTCAATTTAATCTTTGAAAACCAAAAAGATCCTCTAAGCTAATCAAATAGATCATCAATTCTAGGAAATGAAAATTTATTATTTATGGACACCTGATTAAGATTATGAAATTCAATGAAAAGTTAGAGTCTCTCATTTCCCTTATTTGAAAATAGAATTGGTGATTTCCACAGTGACATGTTATGGTGGATAAATCCATTGCCCTCAAGCTCCTCTAGCCAAAACTTAAGCTCTTTTAGCTTATATAGAGTGATCATGTAAGATGGAAAAGATATGGGGATCATTATAAGGAGAAATTAAATGGTAAAATCAACCTATACCTAGGGAGGGAACCCAAAAAAATCCACCGAAAAAACACTAGGGTACCTATTAATGACCATTGGAAGTGTATACAATGAACTTTTCTTTGAGGAATCAATGAATAACCTAGAAAACTAGAATGAAACCAGACCCATATCTAAAGAAACTAGTCCTTCCCTCCCTGATAGTAGATCCCACTCACTTTTAAAGACATGAGTTCTCCCATAAGAAGTAATAAACTAGACCCTATAGTTATTAAAGTAAATCTATTACATGAAGATGATCAACCAATCCATAATGATAATAAGGTTGATAATGTAGAGGTCCAACATGAGGAAATCCCAAACAACTTCCATGTCATTAACCAAAACATGACATTCAGGGCACTTGTAACCTCACTCCTTCTTCCTACCCAATGGGGTAAGAAAATATATAACAAAGGGAATAAACTCCACTCACTTTCTCAAAGCATTAAGTAAATTTAGTGAGATAAAATAATGGGTTTCACCTGAATAAAAAATAATTTTTTTCATAAAAGAAGTAATAAACACCATACCTCTAACAATGGATGGACCATAATACGAATCCTATGAAATAACCTCAACTGCATGAAGATGACTTAACTCAAGACCACCCTAGGCCTTAAATTACTAGTGATAATCCCCATTTACCTAAGTTCAGGATTCTACACCCTTAGTAGCATCATTTTACACTTTAGAACCCTTTGAGAACGTGTATCCTACAGTACTCACCTATGAAAAAAGATGATAGAAGCACTGGAGATGACCCAAACACCCATGATGATGAAAATTACTTAGAGTATCTAGGAAATTGGTCTCGGTATGACCAATTTTCCCACAATAATATTAGACAACTAGTTTACACCCCATATAATTCCCAAGAACTGTACTTGATGACCATTGAGCACCCTTGCTACCACCCCAGTGAGAATCTTATTACTTGTTCTTTTGACTAGATTAATAGATCTATCTACCACCCATAAAAGGAACATTACTGAGACCTATCTTATTGTTCAGAACCACCTCTTCCATAGAAACCTTTTCAACCAAATCCAAATAGGTAAATAAATAGAGAAGAGTAATCGTAGACTAGATCTTTGACTTCAATTACATATTAAAACATTGAGCCTTGAGGAAACCATTTTCAAGGAGTTTTAGAGATACATGGACCAACTCGGTAAATTGATTAGCATAAAAAATCACCGAATGATACCATTTATACAACATCATAAACTCACAGGCCTTTCAACCCTTAAGATCTTTGTTTAGAACTATTAATTAAAATCCAATTTTAAAAGTGGTCCAAGTGAGATCCACATGTCACCTTGCTAGCACCATAAAATCCCACTACTTCCTACCCAATACTTCCAACACATAAGTGGAGAATCCAAATTTTTAAGTCTTAGGGGTCCTTAGAAACTCAAATATCCATTTATTTAAATCCAACCACTCCTCTAGTTCATTGGGCCCCTTTTCACCCTAGAAAATTAGTGTATTTTTTCAAGTAAACTCTTGGGTATGGTCCACCATCTATGTCTACTCCCAACTTCCCACTTGGATCAAGGATTGGATTGTATAAATCACTAACTATACTATATCCAAATCAAAATGAGTATTTTACTATGGGGTATTATCCAAATAACCCTCTCTATGTTTGGATGAGGTCCTTCTAGGAGGAATTATCTACAATATACAGACATAAGCTCAATCATTACACAATTGAATCTAAAACATCATCAAGTGAACCAAAATAAATATCCATAACTATTATAAATAACTAGTATTGAAATAAATAACAACTTCAAATGAAAATGGAGTAATTTTTTTTTGAATTTAGCATATTTCATGGATTGGTTGCATGTTTAGGCAAACCATACACCAACGGTGCATGTGTCACTAGAGATTAAAAAACAAGGTCCCATAGGCTATGGATGGTTACTAATAACCATGTGCCTTAACCATGTGACTCCTTAAAACCTCTCTGTTTCACCCAAAAACTAAACAAAACCCACAATATTACCTCATGACTCATAATAACTAGGGAAATGCCTCAAAATATCATTTAAACAACCCATATATAGGATAAAAATGTAAAAACAATACCAAAACACCCATGGAAACTCAAGGTTTGACACAATTTAGAGATGGCTAAGCACTCCTCCACTCCTACCTCCCAGATCCAAATAGTCCTATATTTAGTCTAACACTGTCCCCAAAATTAAAAAGATCTACTTTGATATTATTTTTAAGGAATTGGCTCATGTCTACTTGACTCATCTCGTGATCCATCAAGCCACATGGACCAAATCATGTTCCCAACTACCATAGGATGATGAAAAGCACTAAGCATAAAAAATGATCACTTGGGAATGTTTCTGCCCATGGTATACCGACATGCCCCATCCATGAAAAGGGATATACACACCAACATTATTAGAGTTAACAGTGAAATAAAAATGAAACCAGATTAATAAATAAATGACTGAGGAAGATACTATAAACAACATCATATCCTTAAATACAAAACATTTCATAATATGAAATATACATGGTTTCTCAAGTAAAAAGATAAAATACCCAAAAATAGAAACAAAACCATGAAAGGCCAATAAATATGTCCCAACAATACCAAAACTCCAAAAATAGTTCATCATGAACTAACCCTATGACACCACGTCTCCTCCATTGAAACACTGGATGTTGTTAATCAAGAAGAGCCACCTATATACATGGTTCCCTTTACTTTAAAAATTTCTTACAAAACAAATTCTACATACACCCAAAGGAATATATAGGGTTTAAGGGACAAAGACCATTAGGTTAACACTATGAATATATTTAAGGATTTTAAACCATTAAAACCAATAAAATAGTTTGAAAACTCATTTCATAAAACTATTTTACTTTGAAACACTTTTAATTAAATCAAGATTTTGAAATCCCTTTGGTTTTACTTTTATTCAAACTAAGTTTTTCCAAAACATGTATCGACATGGATTAACTAATGAAATAAGACCATACGACCCAACATTCTCAATATACCCAAAACATAAGAATCATCGTCATATAACTGAATAAATGGAAACAAGCATAACACATGACATTACATCAGATGAGGCACTAATAGAATGCATATAATCATACAATTAAATCTGGAATGAGTAATGTACACTAAGGAGTCTAACCATAAGGGATTAATGTGAGTGATTCTAAACATTTGTTTCTAGATGGATAAAACATGGAAGCACTCATGGTCTTCCCAATTCCCAACTATAAGAGCTCTCTTAGTCTCTTGGCCAAACAAGTGGAAGATCTCTTGGTCTTTCTTCCAAAGGATCTCTCAATACCTTAGACAAAAACTGGAATCTCTCTTGGTCTTCCTCCCCAAATTATCTCATATTCCCTTGGAAAACACCTGCTCACACCCTAGGCATCTCATGTGTTACTCAATTCCAAACACATTGAAAACACAAGTTCCACACAACAAAATCCATTTCACAATCTATTTTCATAAAAAAACATTCCTATTTTAATAAAACACCTCCATTAGGGAAAAATAATTTATAAACCCACTTCTAAATCCATTTTAATCCATAAAATCATTTTTATCCATTTATCAATCTCTTGGAGTGAACTTAAGCCACCTCCATTTAGAAAGATCACTTTAAGAAACCAAATTTCCAAATTAAATCATAGATCACATCAAATTGGTTACAAACATCAATCATAAATCATTAAAATGAAAATGAAAAAAAAATAAAACAATCTATATTTATAATTTAAAGGTAATACATGAAAAAATTTCTTAAATAGAGACACCTATTATAGGAACAACTATAAACTTGTTGCCTCTGATGACAATCACCTGATTTAGGATAAAGAAATACTTACACACCTAATCCACAAGAAATCAAACCAAAACCACCATTAAACACTCTAAGTTAATTCAACCCTCCATCTAGGGTTCCATGCTCCCATGTAAATGGAAGTCAAGGAAAAAAGAGGGGGAGAGGATGATGAAATCTCAAATAAGGAGGATTACTGTAAGCCAATACCCCTCGAATGCAAGGAGATCACACTAAGTGAAGGGGGGAGAATATACAACACAAAATGGTAAGGTATGTTTATTAATGGGATATTAAATGAATTACCAAGCATTAAAAATCCATTAGGGGTTATTTGTTAAAAATACAAAATTTTAATGAGCTGGACAACTCACATGGTTTGGTTACCCGATTAGGTAAACCGTGTGTCCGTAGTGCAGGTGCTCCTGTCTCCCCAAAACCATTCCACATAGTTTAACCTTGGATTCACATGGTTTGAAAAACCATGAACATACAATGATAAAGTGAACTATCCACAAAACTATCACCCTCACATAGTTATCCCTATGGTTAGAAAAATCGTGCAAAAATCGTGCACCTTGGTCTGTTTTCCCCAAAAACTAAAATTTCAACCCCAACACCTGGAAACTAAAAAATGAACCAAAAGATAAAAATAAAGCTAAAAAATATATGTACTATTGAATCGAAGGGTGTCATATTCCATGAAATTTAGTAACTATTAGACATAGAAAATGACAATCTAGTATAGACCCACTCATATTTTCTTTATTCTATGAAATAGAATAAGCATGTCCAAGAATAAATCACTTATCACTCATATAAAAGATGAGTATATAAAATTTCCATCATCCAGGTTTTTTGACACATCATATATGACTTAAATAAGAAAAATCATGTATTTACTCAGTATAACTGAATTAAGGGATAAATGTATTTACTCTTCATATAAGGGGAGAACTCCAATCTTGGTTATTCTATAACTGATGACATGATCACCAACATATCCAACCACACCTGATTAGCTAAGTAACTTTTTACATGTGTAAGTAATTTATTAAATTATGAATATTAAAATTTAGATATCTCTGTAACCTCAAGTAATAAGGATTTATAATATGCATAAACACCTAAGTATATCTATGAACATATGAAATTACATGAGATATAATTTTATGGGTCAATACAAGTAATAAGTTTCTACTTATTAATTCATGAATCTATTCTTCATATCTCTTATACAACCCATCATAACCACTACATGAATCCATTCATGTTAATATCATCAAAACCCATTATACTCTGTGATGATCACCGATTAGGGACAACTCAAAGTCATACTTTGAGGGGACATTATCATTTGGACATTTATGTAAAGTAAATTACAACACACATGAATGAATTATAAATGAATATTTCATTTATTATAAAATCATTATTCATTTTCAATTTTCAAAAATAAACTTTCATGTTTTTAACACCCAAATATTCTACATGAACCTCATGTTGTTTCTATAGTAATGGTTTTGTTGATGAATCTGCTACATTCCCTTATGTATCCACCCTAAAGATATTCACATCAACCCTATCAAAGATATATCATATGAGATAATATTTTAAAAGTATTTATTTAGTCCTTTGGTGAGACTATGATTATTTACCCCAAGTAATAGTTTCATTGTTGTCATAGTAAATCTCAATTACTCCCTATATGCTAGGAACCACTCCAAGTTCAGTAAAAAACTTCTTGATCTAAAAAACTTATTTCATAATATATGATGTAGATATGAAATTTGCCTCTATTATTGGGTAAACAATGGTGGTATATTTGGAACTCATCGAAAAATGACCAGTCACACTTACCTTAGATTTCTTGACAATCTCCTTGTATCCCAAGGACTCACTATCGACTGCTATTTCACCATCCAACACTCCATCGTGTTTAGATCAGCTCCAATATATGATGGACTAGAAAATATCCTTACCCATTATTAAGTAATTTATTATATTATTCATAGTAATATTGTGACTTTAATCAGGATTGGTATATAATTGTCATTTTTAATGAAAATGAGATATTAGGTGGATTACACAATATAAAATACATGATAGATCCTATGGAAGATGTATATGGAATCATATTTATTAATTCAAACTCTTTATAAGGATTTTAAATCTTCTTAAGATTTATACTATGAAATATTAGTAAAGATCCCATCTTGATATTCTCCATTATAAACCACTTTATAATTTTACCAATATGTTTATTTTTACTCTGTTCATGTAACCTATTATATTTTCTCTATATATTTTCATACCTATTTATAGGTAGATTTAACCATGTATTTAATTGAGAAGAACTTTTTCAGCCACATATTCATAGGGTAAAGTGCAAGGATTTCATTTTCAATAGGCATTATTTCATGTACATACAATATTATAAATATCACTATGCTACCACTAATATGATTTTATAAAAAACAATGATTTGAATTATTGTTTAAACCAAACTCTTAGATCACATCATCAAACCAAATATTCCACCTTCAGTATGTCGACTTTAATCCATAAATGGAAAGTTGTAGCTTATATAACTTATAATCCTCATTTAGAATCTCTAAACCTTCTTGTTGTATCATATACATATTATTGACTAAATTCCTATTAAGTAAGTCATCTTTGACATCTATTTGGTATATATCATAATCATAATGATCTACTATGGCTAGAAAAATCAAAATGGAATTTTTCATCACTACACGTGAATGGTTTCTTCATAGCTAATACCATATTTTTTTTATAACCCTTAACCACTAGGAATGATTTATAGGTAGACACTATAACACCCATGGTAGTTTTCATAGATAAAACACACTTGCATACTTTGGGTGTTACCCCTTCAGGTGAATCCACCAAGTTCCAAACTTGGTTAGTGTATATGGATTCCATTTCAGATTCCACAAATTTTATCCATTTATCTAAATTGAAACCTCAATAGACTCTTGGTAGGATGTAGGTACATCATTTATGAACACTATTTCATCATCATCAACCATGTGAAATCTATATCTCTTAGGTTATTGATGAATCCTATAATACCTTCTAGGTTCTTATATAACTTGATTCAGTTCTTCTTCCACAACTCTTTGTGAAACAAATTCAAACATCCTCTCAAGAAAAATTCCAATTTTTTGGTCTAGAAATTTTCAAAGTTCAATATTACTCCCATTAACTACATGAATCATGTGTTGTTTCTCAAGGAAAACACCATCATGATCCAATAACACTTTTTGTTTATTAGAGTTATAGAAATAATATCCCTTAATTTCCTTAGTATAACCAAAATAATAATTTTATGACTTGATGCCTATATTTTCATAAGAAAAACATCATACAAGTGATTATCATCCCTAAATATTCATAAAATACATTTTGGGATGATTCCTAGTTCATATCTGATATAGTGTCTTTATGACTGCTTTAGATGGAACACATTTTAGTAAGAATCCTACAATATCGAGATCACAACCTCAAAATGATATAAGAAGGTCACACTGACTCATCATAAATTGAACAATGTATAACAAGGTATAATTCCTCATTTTATAAAAACCATTAATTTTTGGTGTTCTAAGAGTAATGAGTTATGGAATAATTCCACAATATTTTGGATGATTAATGAATTCCTAGATTTAGTATTCACCACTCCAATCCTATCAAAGGATCTTAATAAATTTTCTATAACGACCCATACTTTACATATAGATATTAATTCAACATTGAATAATATTTATTACATAACGTAAAAAAAAACCATACCAGGACCGTATAGGTTTAGTGTCTTTAGAAAGCGGGAAACATAAAAAACTAGTTTATAATAAATCCACATTGTCTCCCACTTATTTCTTCATAACAAGAATCCTTTTCGACATATCTTATATAATAACCTTCTTCACGACCTAGGTAAAAGAAGCATATGAAAGGGTAAGATCAAATTCTCAGTAAGGGTAAACACGGGAAATATCAATCATATCATAATCATAAGAACATAACATTTGAAAATCTTATCCTTCATATAAAAGAACATAATATCATGGCATGAGATAAATCATAAAAGTGAAATGTAATCCCAATAGTCATAACATAAGACATGATTTTTTTGTCATAGACAAATTAGTATAGAAAATCATTTCATATTATTCTAGGCTCATTTCTGAGACCATCATAGTGGAAAAATTCCATTACTGAATCAAGTTCACTCCTCGCTCCAGCCCTGTATTACTGAACCGAATTTACTTTTCATTCCAATCATGTATATATCATGAGATATAAATCTTTACTAAATTAATTTGAGGGAGATATAGGTCCCACCAATCTTATAATGAAACAATTATTATGTATGACACACAAACATAATGACATTCACCATAGCATAACCCATGAAATAAAATGGGTTTCTTAAACATCATTCCATCATAATTGATATAAAATAAATGTATTTCATAAATAACACACAATAAAATCACAGTAACAACAGGGTTATAAATATAACCCTATTTAAAGAGTGTCATCTTAGATAGAAAATAATTTTGAGAAAACACTTGAAATTAATTCCCGTAGAAAATATCCTTTATTCTTCTAAAAAAATTTACTTCCTAAAAATTCCACACAATTTTAGAAGAAATGATTTTTTTATGAAAATAACATTGTAATCTTTTAGGGGAATTTTTAAGTAAATATAGCATTATGAAAGTGTAAAATGTAAAAGTTAAGAAAAATTTTTTCTCATACTTTTTCCAGAAAAGTCAAAAGTACCTCGTACCGAAAATGACAAAAGATTCCATTCATACCATTTAGTAAAAATTCACCCACGGGTAAAATTATAGAGAGATATAAAGAATATTTTGAAATACATATTTATCAAACATGGACGTGGATGATAAATATACCCCTAATAAATATTTACGAATAAAAAATCTCAGATAAAAATGATATTTTTAATGTTATTCATTACCATAGGTCCGATATGATTCGTATGTATACGAACCTCCTGTATAATGATTTAAATAATTTTACTGATTTATTCCAGAATCATAATCATTTTTATTATAACATTTCATTGTTACTTGTTATTCAGTTATTAACTGCTTTATGTTCTTATGCATGCTTTGTCAGATAAGTTCTTATTCCTATTTTTAAGTTATAGTTATATCAATTAAAGAATGGTATTAGTATAATATATATCATATTTATTCATTCAGTTCATGTATATAATCATGGTTTAATGAATATCATGTAGAATGAATCGCATTGCATCGTGGAGACAGTAGGCTGTACGTATGCACGAGCGATGATATCATTCCCAAAATTATTGAATGGCATTGAAGTGGATGGTGTATGATAATTAATAATAAGTATAATTTTATAATAATAATACATATTTATTATTTACATCATTATACCCATCCAAGTAAGGTGGTGGTGAAAAACAGATTACACCACGATGTGAAGACTATAAGCCGTACGTACGCATGCGCAATGATTTTGTTTTTCATAGGATCGATAGAAGGTGAAATATGGTTGTTTAATATTTATAAATACATATAAGTATATGAGTGATACTTATGTTATTACTTTATAAAGAAAAAACTAATGAAGAGGAAGTATAAGAAGAAATAAGTTTGAAATAATCGGTAGAAGAGATTACCTCTTCCTTGATGTGCTTCCTCTAAATATCTTCTTAGAGCACTAGAGATGGATATTGAAGATGACCATAATATCTAGAATAAAAATAGAAAAGATGATAAGGAAAAAGGGTAGGGTATGACTTAGATTAAAGGATCAAAATTAAGTGAATAGGTGAGGGAGGATGTGGCCTTTTATAATTGAGGTGAGGGGAACTTTTGGAAACCTAATAAATTATAATTTATAATAAAATCAAACCCTACCCAAAAAACCTCCAAAATGACCCAATTTAGAATATGAGATGATATATGGTTGTAATATCATCAAAAAATTTTTTTTGGACATGTTATTTTTTCAATTTAAACCATATCTTTTTAATTGACACTTATTTATTCTATTTAATTTTAATTATGGTAATAACATTCTAAATATTTAATGGTTATAAATATTTACTTATATGGTGTTAATTGACCATAAATAGATATTTTATAAAATTTTATATATTATAATTATCACTTTATAATTTTTAATTTTTTTATGATTTTTAAATAATTTAATTATATGTTATTTTCATAAAATATCAAGAGTGTCAATATTGACACAATTCATTTATTTTACTTTAAAAAAATACACACAAAAGATAAATACGAAAAAAATATTAAATACAGTTCTAACATGTCATAGTCACCTATAAAATTCTTTAATAACATTAATTAGTTCATATGATATTTATTTTAATATTTTTAAAACCATTTATTTTATATTTCTATTAATAAAATAATTTTTACATCACTATTGTGTCATCATTAATGGTAAGTATTTAATCTATAAAAATTATAAATAAATTTCCATGATGTAGGTAATTATTGTATATTTCTATATACTATCTATTGTTGATATTATCTTCTATATATCCATATATTAAAATTAATATACTTATATAAAATGAGATTGTGACATTTTATCACAATCATTTTTTTTACATTCATGTCATATTCATAGGTAAGTGTCCATCAAGTGATTCCATTTCGAAAAATAGATTATAAGGGTATAATTTAGTCATCCAATAGGAATTTACAGGTGTTAAGGTAATTTTATAATATTATATTTACCATTAATTATCTGATTTACCTTTAACCATGGTAATAAAAATAATTACCAAAGTTACTATTCATAATGACCAAAAATAAAAGTAACCTATTTACATAATTTGGACCTACAAATTCCAAATATTGAGTCCATTTTTAGAAGTTTGAAACACAGAAGTTTTAATAATTAATTTAAAATCAATATCATTGTCGGAATAAGAGAACGAGTTTTTTAAAAGTTAAAACATTGTAAAAGATTGAAATGTTTTTATATCTGAATTTAATGTAAAATTAATTCCAATGACCTAAATTATATTAAATGGTAAAAATATATTCAATTTATACTTTTAAACTATTCAATAATATAATTTAACCATATAAATTATTTCAATGAAAAAAGTTATTTTCAATTAAAATTTAGCATATTTTCACTATTCATCAAAAAATGAAAGTTATCAGAAAAATATTAAAATTTATTCAAAGTAAATTTTTATATCCGTATTTAAAATTAAATTTTCTTGTTGTCATATAGAAATTATTAATTTTTCAAAGTCTTAATTTAAAAGGGGTTCACCATTTAAAGGCGTAAGATTACACTTTTTAAAAAAAATAGGTTTTTATACAACAAATAGGGTTTATTTACATCCTATGATTAAAATATCAATTGGATGAATAAAAATATTTTATTAAGTATCTCATTAATTTTATTACCAATAGTAATTCACTCCAAAATAAAAATATCTAATTTATATTTTTCATAAATAATTAATAGCCAAATAATTCACAATACATTTCATAAGTTAGTTATAATTATTCTTACTAACCTAATGGATTGGCTATAATGATAAATTTATACTAAGGGTGTCTCATGGTTCATTTAAACTTATGATTTCATGTAAATCAAGCTACTGAATAATAAAAATTATTTAAAGAAATTTTTTCATAAAAACATCTAGGTGTTACATTCAACCCTGTAAACAAAATTTCACCTTAAAAATTCATCACTTGGAAACAAAAAGATGAGGATACCTCTCCCTCATAATATCCTCAAGTTCCATGTAGCTTATTCAAATTGTTGGTTCCTCCATAAAACATTAACCAAGTGAGTGGTCTTGTTTCTTAGAACTTTTTTGCTATGATCCAGAATCTCTATCAGTTGTTCTTTATAAGAATGATCTTGCTCCAGTGGTACAACTTATGAGCTTAGTACATATGAAGAATTAGGTATGTACTTTATCAGGAGAGATGCATAAAACACATCATGAACTTTAGATAGATTCAGTAGAATCACCAATCGGTAAGCTACCTTCCCAACACGATCTATAATTTCAAAAGGACTGATATACCTAAGGATAAAATTTCCCTTATTTCTAAATCTCATTACTCTCTTAGGGAGATATTCGTAGAAACACCTTATCACCCACTTCAAACTCTAGTTATTTTCTTCAGTTTTCAGTGTAACTTTTTTGTCGACTCTTAGCCACTCCTATGTGTTGTTGAATAGATATGACCTTTTCTACCATTTCATCAACAAGATCAGGTCCTAATAATTTTCTTTCCCCAAATTCATCCTAACAAGTTGTATTTCTGCACTTCTTTCTATAGAGGGCTTCCTAAAGATACATATGAATACTAGAGTGAAAGCTATTATTGTATGAAAATTACACCAATGGTAGGTGTTGATCCCAACCAACTTTGAAATCCATAGATCAAGCTCTCAACATGTCTTCTAGATTTTGAATTATCCTCTCAGACTGACCGTCTATATAAGGATGATAAGCAGTTATAAAACTTAACTCTGTATCCAGAGTATTATGAAGAATTCTCCATAACATTGAGGTAAACCTTATATCCCAATCAGATATAATGGAAAGTGGTACTCCATGAAATCTTACCACTTCTTTTACATATATCCTGGAAAGCTGATCAAGAGAGAAATCCAATCTAATAGTAATGAAGTGTGCTGACTTCGTAAGGCGATCAACTATAACCCAGATATCATTATTACCTTTGGATGTTTTGGGAAGTCCGATGACAAAGTCCATAGTGATGTTTTACCATTTCCATTCCGGTATGGGTAATGGTTGTAACATCCCCTTAGACTTATGTCTCTCAGCCTTAAATTGATGACAAACCAAGCATCGAGAGACATATTCAGCGACATCTATTTTCATTCCATCCCACCAGAAGTACTCTTTCAGGTACCTATACATTTTTGTGCTTCTAGGGTGGATAGAGAATGAATAACTATGAGCCTCATCCAATAGATCCTTATTTAATTCTGGTATGGTAGGAATAAAAACTCAGTTCCAGAACCTTATGATTTCATCACAATCAAGGTTGAATTCATGAATATTTCTCACATTATTTTGTAACTCTACATCTTCCTTATGCACCTCCTTAATCTTCACTTTTATATATGGTTGAACATTTATTTAAGAAAGATAAGATTTCTTCCCTTCCATTAAAATTTCCAGATCCATCCTTTGAAAATCCATAAATATTAGATCTTTTTTGATCCTCATCATGGATAATCTAGCATGGTCTTTTTGACTCAAAGCATCTGCCACCTTGTTCACTTTCCTAGGGTGGTAATGTATTGAGTAGTCATAATCTTTAATAAAATACCACCATATTCATTGGTACATATTCATATCCTTTTGTGTGAAAATTTACTTTAAACTTTTATGATCAGTATAAATATCACAACTTTCACCATAAAGATAATGCCTCCATATCTTTAATGCAATGATTGCTGCGGATAACTCCAAATCATGAGCTGGGTAATTTTTCTAATGAATTTTCAACTTTCACGTGGAATAAACTATTACCACATCATTTTTCATGAGAACACATCCCAGAACATTCTTGTATGCATCAATGTAGATCCCAAACCTTTCTCCACTACAAGTTAGTGTGAGCACATGTGCACTAGATAAACTTCTTTTTAGCTCTTTGAAATTATCTTCACATTACTCTATTCAAATGAACTTAACTCATTTCCAAGTCAAATTAGTGAGTGGATTATATAATCGTGAAAAATATTTCATAAAATATTGATAATATATAGAGAAACCAAGAAAACTTTAGATCTCAGTTACCATTGTTGGTCTCGACCCTATTTTAATAACCTCTATTTTTTATGGATCCACAAATATCCCCTCTCTTGAGATTATGTGACCAAAAAATGAAACTTTATAAAGACAAAATTCACACTTGGTAAATTTGGAATAAATATTCTCCATTATCATGGTCTTCAGTACAATTATCAAGTGATATTAATGTTCTTCCTTGCTGTTTGAATAGACAATAATATCATCTATAAAAACTACCAAAAACTGATAAATATAGTCTCTAAGGACTCTATTCATTAGATCCATGAATACATCAGGGAATTAGTAAGACCAAAAGGCATCACTATAAATTCATAGTGTTCATACCTTGTATGGAATGATATCTTTGGTATATCCTCCTTTTTGAACCTTAATTGATAATATCTTGAATAAAGATCAATCTTGGAAAAGTATTGAGCTCTGCATTGTTGGTCAAATAAGTCATCAATGTGGGGAAGAGGATATGTATTATTGATAGTGATCTTGTTAAGTTCTCGATAATCAATGTAGAGTCTCATTGATCCATCTTTCTTCTTAATAAACATAATAGGTGCTCCCCAAGGAGATGCACTAGGGTGTATGAATCCCTTATCAAGATTCTCTTTGAGTTTCTTCTTCAATTCCTACAACTCAATTGGGTCCATTCTATAAGGTGTATTTGAAATAGTCATAGCACCCGGTATGAATTCTATTGAAAACTCAACTTCACAATTTGGTGGAAGACCTAAAAATTCCTCTGAAAAGACATCATCAAACTCCCATACAATGGATTTATTCTTAATCGTGAGTTTCTCCCCAACCATTTGAGATAAATAACCTTCATTTATAGGAATCAATACCCATAAGATGGAAAAAATTTCTACTGTAAGGTTATTTTCATCCTTTCATTGATAAATTATCATAAATTGATCTGGAACATGAAATGTAACTTTACTTCCATGGAAATTGATATGAGATTCATATAGAGAAAGCCAATCCATGCCATGAATCAAATAAAATTCTAATATAAGAAGGATCACAAGATTTGCAGGAAGAACTTTCCCACAAACTTCAACCAGATAAGAATTATAAAAGTTTTATGTGACCGTTGTTCCATAAAGAGTTTTCACAGATAACCCAACATCTAATTTTTGATGTAATACAGAAATAACCTTAGAAAATTCTTCAGAAATAAAAGAGTGGGGGGATCCAAAATCAAATAAAACATTTTCTACTTTAGAGTGTATGGTAATTGTACCTTTCACCACTTCATTATCATACTCCACATTAATGATAGTGATTTCATGTGAATTTCCTTTGTATTTTCCATTAAGAGTTTGTTAACATCAATCATCGCCAATAACCCATGTATTAGGGAATTGATTAGCATATCGCCCCATTTACTTTCACTTGTATCATTGAAGTGTAGGAGGTGCATTTTGTGTAGCATTTTCTTTATTCACATCATTAGATATCTTTTTCCAATCACTTTGGTATTCAACTACCCAATTAACTTCTTTCCCATACTTAAAAAATTTACTAATCCCTTTAAGAAAATTCCCTCCATGTTTCTTTCCAAACTCTGAGAATAAGGGAAAACTCATCTTATTTTCAGTATGGTCTTTAGATTTTCCTTCAAATTACATTTTTATCTTCTTATCAAACCCATATTACTAATAGGTTACTCCAATATCCATCTCAACCTTAAGATCACATCAAACAATTTCCTCATAGCTATTGAAGTCCCTTATGGTTAATGATGTTAGGAGACTTGGTTTTAAGCCACTAAAGAATCGATAAATTTTACTCCCAGGTTGGATAATAATTCCAGAGGCGTACCTTTAAAGTCTTGTAAAATTTTCTTCATAGGTACCAACAGATTCATCATAATTTTGATTAAGTTTAAGGAACTCCTTATCCATATTTGTTAGAAGAATATGAGGAAAGTACTTATTGAAAAATAAGTTCTTGAACTCGTCAAATTCCATGGACTCAATTTTATCTCTTTACCTCAAATTCTTGATAAGATTACACCATTTATCAGCTTAAACTTCTATACAATATACTGCTAAGATGAATTTATCACATTCAGAACATTGTAGAACTGAAAATATCTTTTCAGTGGTACTGACCCATTGTTCAGCCACTAATGGATCAGAATACTCGCTGAATGAAGGTGGACTCTGCCTTATGAAGGATTCAATAGAATTTTGATCCCTCATTTGCTCGTTTGGATGTTTGGAATGATTAATAGCTTGAAAAAGTTGTGTGAGCATGGATATAAGATTTTTCATTCTAGATCCCATAACATTTGGTTGATTAGGGGGATAATCATTGCATTTCCCATCACATTTATCATTAGCACAGTTCTTTCGGGTTCCAACCATTGACTAAAACCAAGAAGCATAGTGTGAGAAACACTAATCATAATAGGAAAAACAAATAATCAAGAATAATATTTCAATTTAGTAAACTTTAGGCTTTATCCTAGGTTATTCATGAATATCTCTAAAACACTAAGATAAGATTATAACCTATACTTAGAGATATCCTTAGGGTTCTTACTAAGGTTATCTCATCCCAATTTCCAAAGGTTAACTATACCTTTTCTCTGATACCAATTATAACAACCCATACATTACATATAGATATTACTTCAAAATTATAGAATATTTATTACATAACATAACAAAAACCACACTAGGACCATATAGGTTTAGTGTCTTTAGAAACTGAGAAACATAAAAAACTGGTTCATAAAACAACAACATTGTCTCCCACTTATTTCTTCATAACTAGAATCCTTTTTGAAACATTTTACTTAATACCCTTCTTCATGACCTGGGGAAAATAAACATATTAAAGGGTGATCTCAAATGCTCAGTAAGGGTAAACAAGGGAAATATCAATCGTATCATAATCATAAGAACATAACATTTTAAAATCTTATCCTACATATAAAATATCATAATATCATGTCATGGGAAAAGTCATAAAAGTTAAAAGTAATCCCAATTGTCATAAAATAAGACATGATTTTTTTTTCATACACACATAAGCATATAAAATCATTTTATATTAGTTAAGGCTCGTTTCCGAGACCATCATAGCAGACAAAGTCCATTACTGAACCAAGTTTAGTCCTCATTCCAGCTCTGTATTACTAAACCAAATTTAATTTCCATTCCAGTCATGTATATATCATGAGATATAAATCTTTACCTGATTCATTTGAGGGAGATATATGTCCCACCCATCTCATAATGAAACAATTATTATGTGTGTCACAAAAACATAAAAACATTCACCATAGCATAACCCATGAAATAAAATGGGTTTCTTAAACATCATTCCATCATAATTGATATAAAACAAATGGATTTCATAAATAACACACAATCAAATAATAGTAATAAAAATGTTATAAACACAACACTATTTAAATAGTGTCATCTTAGATGGAAAATAATTTTGAGAAAACACTTGAAATTAATTCATGAGGAAAATATGCTTTCTTATTCAAATTTTTTTTCCTTCCTCAAAATGCCACACAATTTTTGAAGAAATAATTTTATGTGAGAAAAACCATGTAATATTTTAGGGGAATCTTCAAGGAAATAATGCATTATGAAAGTGTAAAAATACATTCATGTCGTACAAGTTAAAAAAACATTCTTCTCATACTTTTTCCAGAAATGTCAAAAGTACGTGGTACCGAAAACGAAAAAAATTCCATTCATACCATTTAGTAAAAATTAATCATTGGGTAAAATTATAGAGATATATAAATAATATTTTGAAATACATATTTATCAAATATGGATGTGGATGATAAATATACCTCCAATAAATACTTACAAATAAACAATCTTGGATAAAAATGAGATTTGAAAAGTTATCCCTTACCTTAGGTTTGATATGCTTCGTATGTATCTGAACCTCCTGTATAGTGATTTAAATAATGTTACTAATTTATTCCAGAATCATAATCATTTTTATTATAACATTTATGATCATATTTTTATCTATTTTTTAGTAACATTTCCTTGTTACTCATTATTTGGGTATTAACTGCTTTATGTTCTTATGCATGTTTGGTCGGATAAGTTATTATTCCTCATTTTATGTTATAGTTATATCAATTAAATAATTGTATTAGTATAATATATATCATATTTATTCCTTCAATTCATGTATATAATCATGGTTTAATGAAGATCATGTAGAATTAATCGCATTGCATTGTGGAGATGGTAGGTCGTACGTACACACAAGCAATGATATCATTCCCAAAATTATTTAATGGTATTTAAGTGGATGGTGTATGATAATTAATAATCATTATAATGTTATAATAATCATATATTGTTATTATTTACATCATTATACCCATCCATGTAAGGTGGTGGTGAAAAACAGATTACACCACGACGTGGAGACGGTAAGCCGTATGTACGCACGTGCGGTGATTTCATTTTTCATAGGATGGATAGAAGGTGAAATATGGTTGTTTAATATTTATAACAACATGTCATTATATGAGTTATATTGATGTTATTACTTTATAATGAAAAAATAATTAATATAAAGTATAAGAATAAAGAAGTTTGAATGGTATTGAAGTGGATGGTGTATGATAATTAATAATCATTATAATGTTATAATAATCATATATAGTTATTATTTACATCATTATACCCATCCATGTAAGGTGGTGGTTAAAAACAGATTACACCACGGCGTGGAGACGGTAAGCCGTATGTACGCACGCGCGGTGATTTCATTTTTCATAGGATGGATAGAAGGTGAAATATGATTGTTTAATATTTATAATAACATATCATTATATGAGTGATATTTATGTTATTACTTTATAATGAAAAAATAATTAATATAAAGTATAAGAATAATGAAGTTTGAAATAATCGGTAGAAGATATTACCTCTTCCTTAACATGCTTCCTCTAAATCTCTCTTTAGAGCACTAGAGTTGGTTGTTGAAGATGACCAGAACCTTTAGAATGAAAATAAGGAAGTTGAGAAGGAAAAAGGATAGGGGATGGACGAGATTGAAATCTCAAAATTAAGTGAAGAGGTAAGGGAGGATGTGCCCTTCTATAATTGAGGTGAGAGGCACTTTTGGAAACTCTATAAATAATAATTTATAATAAAATAAAATCCTACCCAAACAACCTAAAAAATGTACCAATTTCTAAGATTAGATGATATAGGGTTGTAATATCATCAACCAATAAATCTTGGACAAGTTATTTTTTTCAATTTAAACCATATCTTTTTAATTAACACTTAGTTATTCTATTTAATTTTAATTATGATAATAACATTCTAAATATTTAATGGTTATAAATATTTACTTATATGGTGTTAATTGACCATAAATTGATATTTTATGACATTTTAGATCTTATAATTATAATTTTTTTATTTTTAAATATTTTATGATTTTTAAATAATTTAATAGAATTTTATTTTCATAAAATATCAAGAGTGTTAATCTTGACACTATTCATTTATTTGACTTTAAAAAAATCCAAACATAAGATAAATTCAAACAAAATATATTCAATACACTCCTAAAATGTCATAGTCACCTAGGTAATTCATGGAGAACATTAATTAGTTCATATTATATTTATTTTGATATTTTTTAAACCATTTATTTGATATTTCTATTAATAAAATAATTTTTACATCACTATTGTTTCAACATTAATGGTAATTATTTAATCTCTAAAAATTATAGGTAATTATTTTAGATTTCTGGATACTATCTATTGTCTATATTATCTCCTAGTTATCCATATATTAAAATTACTATATTTATATAAAATGAGATTGTGACATTTTGTAACATTCATTAGTTTTTATTACATTCATATCATATTTATAGGTAAGTGTCCATTAAGTGATTCCATTTAGAATAATAGATGATAAGGGTTGAATTTAGTCATCAAATAGAATTTTTACAGGTGTTAAGATAATTTTAAAATATTATTTTTACCTTTAATTACTCGATTTACCTTTAACCATGGTAATAAAAATAATTACCAAAGTTACTATTAATAATGCCCAAAAATAAAAGTAACCTATTAACATAATTTGGACCTACAGATTCCAAATATGGAGTCAATTTTTAAAATTTAAAAACACTGAAGTTGAAGTAATTAATTAAAAATCAATCCCGTTATCAGAATAAGAGAACAAGTTTTTTAAAAGTTAAAACATTGCAAAACATTGAAATGTTTTTACATATGAATTTAATGTAAAATTAATTCTAATAACCTATATTTTATTAAATGGTAAAAATATATTATTTTTATATTTTTAAACCATTAAATAATATAATTTAACCATATAAATTATTTCAATTAAGAAATTTATTTTTAATTAAAATTTAGCGTATTTTTACTATTCATCAAACATGAAAGTTATCAGAAAAATATCAGAAATTCATCCAAAGTAAATTTTTATATCCCACTTTAAAAGAACATGTTTATGTTGTCATATAAAATTTATTAAACTGTCAAAATATTAATTTAAAATGGGTTCACTATTCAAAGGTGTAAGATTACCCTTAAAAAAATAGGTTTTTATACAAAAAATAGAGTTTATTTACATCCTATGATTAAAATATCCATTGGATGAATAAAAATATTTTATTAAGTATATCATTAATTTCATTAACAATAGTAATTCACTTAAAAATACAAATATCTAATTTATATTTTTCATAAATAATTGATAGTCAAAGAATTCACTATTCATTTTCATAAGTTATTTATAATTATTCCCGCTAACCTAACAGCTAGGCTATAACTATAATTTTATAGTAAGGGAATCTCGTGGTTCGTTTAAACTCACAATTGCATGCAATGAAAGATACTAAAGAATAAAAATTATTTAAAGAAATTTTTTCATAAAAACATCTGGGTGTTGCATTTTCCTAGTTGATTCTATACTTTTTCTAAAGCTCTTCTAACTTTTCAAAAGTTTCATACTTGTGTTTCATAAAAAACACATATCCATACCCATTAAATCCATTGGTAAAAGTTTAAAGTACCTAAAACTACCACTTGATTATGTACTCATACATCACTATGTATGAGATCCAATAGTCTATTATGCCTTTCAACTATTCTACTAAAACATAATTTGGTCTTTTTTACTAATAATAAAAATTCTCAATTCTAAAATAATTCATAATCTAATGGTTCTAGAGTCCATATCTATGGATTTTTGGATAAATTTATCATTTATATGATCTAGGAGATAATTCCAAAGATATATGAGAACATAATTAACCCTAACCATCTTATTCTGAATGTTATAGATAATATTATCCATATATAGAATGTATAAACCATTTATTATATTACCAATTCAATAAAAATTTTATTCTTAAATACATAACAACTCTTGTTATTAATAGATAATTAAAATCAATTCTTGTCCAAACAAGATATAGAAATAAAATTCCTATTTTTGGGGGGAACAAAATAATAGTTTTATAGTTCAATGATTTATCTAACATATAGTGAAACAACTCTCACTCAATTACCAACATGAATATATAAATCACTCTTTGTAAATTACCTTCTATCTATGAGTATATATTTGGTAGAAAAAATGTGTGACGCACAACTGATAAATAATACCTATGATTCAGAGTTAGTGAAATTTACTTCAATAACATTAATATTTAGATACTTATAATGATTCTCCTTGAGAACACTTCTCAACTCTAGATACCAATCTATTACTGTTTTACAAGTCATGCCTATAAGTGATCTCAATATGAATATTATGTAGTATTCTATAATTTATAATAAATACATATCAGTGGGTGAATATCATTTTTATATATTTTCATCAAGAAATTTTAAGGAAATTACTCCCACTAAAAATGATGACCCTATACATCATATCCATTTAGTGAGCTATGATACATATTTTACTAAGCTATGGGTTGGTTTATCATTTATCCCATCACTTATCTATTTAGATAAAGAAACATGCTAATCATAACAGTTATGATTCTTGGATATTTGAGTGGATAAATCTTTACCCAATCCATCATATAGAGTTACTCAACTCTATTCCTCTAGTAACTTAATCCAATTAGGTTCTCTCAAATATGTAAAACAAATAAAATTCTAAAAATAGGCCAACACTGGATAATACAAAGGTACCCATATTTTTTGATACTTACCCAACAAGATAATCCATAATCACTTATTATTTGCTTACTTTACAAAATAAAATCCACGAGCACTCAATTTTTTCATAACTTACCTAGTTGGATGATCACATTCTTGATAAGTGCCACTTTGGAAGGAATCTCACACTGTATTTTAGGGGGTTTTAATTTTAAAACTATCACCAATTTAATATATATTATATTCATATTAAAATCATAATTATTTAATATTATAATATATTTATCTTATCATGTTTTATTCCTTTGTGTATGAATTATTCTAATGATTTATCTTTATAATCCTATTCTATCCACCAAATTAATGTCTTCACACCACATTAATTTATAACTGTTTACACAACCCAAATTTTTTTATTCACCAAAAAAATAGATACCCAATAAATAAATAAATAAATAAATATAAATATATATATGATTACATATCATTTATATGGTATATTAAATTTTCATTTAAAATAATAGAGTTATATGATATTTATAATATCTACATGAGTAAGTCTAGAGTAACAAATAGCTAACCCCTCACATTTTTAGAACAAGGCATAAGCCTCCAGGAAGGTGGGCTATTTGACCCCAAGTGAGTCTCCCTAAGGATAATTTACTTAAGAGATAATTAAATTCATAATAAATCTATAAATTAATATGTAGAAACTAAATTCACTAACTTTTCTCATGCTCATAACTCTAAAAACAAAGCAAGGTCAATGCATATGAAAAACTAAATCTCATGACATCAAAACTAGCTTAGAATGTGAGGCTCTATTTCCTAGAAGTAATTTATTATATAAATTTAAGCATATAAAGTATTTATAATTCATAAAAAATTTATAATCGTGAATAATATAAATAAATAAGTATTTAAAAAAATTCTATTTAACATAAGAAACAAATTTGAACTTTTCATATTTAATTTAGGAATGAAAAATACCATTTTATAATGCCTAACGATTTTAATTTATAAACCATTTATAAATATAAGATAATTAATAAAAATAAAATTTTAAATCCTTTTAAGGAACACCAAATATTTCTCCACATCATTATATATATTTTGTGTCCATTTTGATAGGACCATGGGGACTCTTTCACTGTGTATCCAAGCATGGTGGATGGTGAAATTTCTAGAGTAAAAAAAATAATATTATAGGATTGGTGTGAATTTTGAGGGTCATAGTGATATCCTATAAACTTACACTATTATTATCACCATGGGGATTTTATTTAGAAACACATACTATGGTGCCTAAAAATTAAAGTAAAGAACCACCGCACCATGCACTACGACATAGTGACAATGTTGTTTCCATTTTGATGGTTACTATGGTGACACTAGGGAGACCATGTTTTGGTGATGATAAAGTTCTTAAAAAATAGTGAATTAAACATGTTTGATTCTTAAAGAAAAAGGATATGATACCACTGATAGTGAGATCAAATCTATCATATTAATACGTATAATGTGACATATATATGAACCAATCAAAGAACTCCATTTCCCAAACTCCTTGGGTTATAAAACTCTTTTCATCGACATCGGAGCTCCTAAGTGGAGATCCATACACTTTTTCACCATTCACATGTATGGGTTCCCAGGAATCAGTTAACTCTTTAAGATTATCTATAATTCCACTAATGAGTTTTGGTGGTTTATCACATGAATACTGGAGGTGGAAGAACTCACAAAATAAGATCAATCTATCTTCAAGTAATAACAATGTGAATATAGTCAATGAATAGAGCACACTTGGAATGAAATAGAAGTGAAATCTATCTCTATAGAGTTTAATTTATTATGATCATAAAGATAAAAATGAAATATTCATGTATTCTTGGGAAAAAATAGACCAATATATCCCAGTTCATAATCGAAGGACTCCCGTATTCCCAATGGGGTGATGACACCTTTATCGATTGTGATTGAGGGGATAAAGGAAGGAATATAACTTTTATAGGCATGAAAATATTCTCATTATAATCCTTATCTCCCAAAAATAGGGATCATATCTCATATATATACCCATCTTTGACATGTTTCATCAAATGAAACATGTTTTCCTTATGTAATATATTGACACACATTACTACCATTGGAATTTATTCATTGAACCCATTCAATGTAAAGTTTATCCCACATTTAACCCATTCATAATGGATTTTGACCAGTTAAAACCAAGATATGATGGGACATGGTAGATACATGTATCGTATTCATGAAAATAGTGATGTTGGATGTCAACCAAGACATCTAAAAGAACCACCATGACATGGTGCTTACTGTTTTAGTAAACATCCAATAGTAGGTTGCCTAAGGACATGTATTTTTTAGAGTGGATGATGGTATGATTTAAATAAAAATAGAGGAGTTTGATTTGGTTAATTTTTTGAAAATATTGGTGTTTTTTGAATTGTAGTAATATGTTATGGTTGATGTTGTTATTTGATAGAAGTGTTAATTTATGCGATATTGATGTTTAGGATGTGAATTGTGCTAACATTACTTTGACTAATGATGCTGTGATAAGGGTAGATTTTGTATTCACTAATGATGATGAAATATAGAGGTATTTGGTATTACCTAATGATAATGTGGGTTAGAGAGATGTTTTATTCCCAACATAATTGAATGATATGTGGTTGTTATGGTGATAAATATATAGAAATATGTATGTAAAAATTTGGATGGAATGTGGTAGTGGTTGGTATGAATTGATGTTTCTCCATACTCTTGTTATTCTTAAATTAATTAACTTATATATATATATATCATTACCTGAGACTTTATTATGAATATCCACTTAAACACAAGAGAGATTGAGGGAGTAACCTATTGGGTATTATTGTATATTCATCCTACTATTTTTTATTATTTACAAACATATAGGATTGTGTTGTAAGTGGTTCCAAGAAATGTTAGTTTAGTCACAAGGTAATCTAGATAGGAATGGGATGAGTCTGGAGGTAATGTTTTATTTTTGGTAGTTATGGATTATTCATCATTATTTTATTGACATAATACATGTATGTTCTCATTTAAAAGTGTTAATTATGGTTATTGTTTTGTTATGGATGTGGTTGATTAGTCTAGGTTTACATAAAAGGGAAATGTCACCTATAAGTTTGATTTTATACCCTTAACACTAGTCATAATACCATGGACCATTGGAGTCAGTCTTCTAGGGTCACTTTCAATATTGTTGTCATTTTAGGAAATATGATAGGATAGAGTTGTGATAGATGTGACTAAGACTTATTGAGAAATATGTGATATAATCATTTAATTATATGTATGTCATGTAATGTATTCATTTATTTTGGTCAGTTTACCCAAGAAATCATTAATTTATGAGTTAACCTATATGAGATTAACGTGTTCCATATCTTTTCGATATACTCAATTTATTGGGAAAAGTGATTGTATGGGTATTCATGTGAAGTCTGTAAACATGTTTAACAAAATATCTTCTATGATCACAAGGTCACATATAAATCTATGTGAATGGAAATTCATTTTGATACAAAATGTTTATCCAAAATACAATAGAGATGGAATGATAGTTTATATAAATGAGTTTTAGAGTTCTATTTAAAATAGTTTGGGATATGGTTTATCAGTTTTAATGAAATGTACAAGAAATAGAGTATGTGATTGATGATTCATTCTTGAATTCATTCATTATAAATTATACATGAATATAGTGTTCCTCTTCAAATATCTTTTTTTATCTATGAGAAAAAAAGTATATTAAATTATTTAATATTTAGTGTGAAAAAACATAGGACACATGGGTTAGGGGTGAAAATATCATATATTTATCTCCAATTCTAAAAATTGTTACAGAATATTGTAATAGAAATACATAATTCATGGTTTCAGTAATCATCAAAATGATTTTCCATGAATATTACACTAATAACTCATTGAATACCCATTCCTCATAACTAAAAAACACACCATAAAAAAATTCCCCTTGTAATTTCACTCCATGTATAAATAATATAAAACAAACCCACCTTCCATCCAGTAGGTATTGAACAATAGTGAATGATATCTTCTTCTTCTAACAATCTAAAACCAGACATTAAAAAACATTACAAACACTTGTACCATATTAATTACCAATAAAAATGTAAAAAAAGTTATAAAAAAATTAAAAAAACCATACCTTCAGTGGGAAAGTCTCCCCCTCCAGCTCAACCATCACCAAAGTTTTCATGCTGCATAACCATGACTTATGTGTGAAGCACATGTTCCACACTACTTTAAAGTCAAAATCCATAAGTCAATACCATGTGTAAAAAAACCCCTCAAATTCCACATTATAAATTATATTTTTTTTACTTTAAAGGGTCAATAAGGTTTGGACCCTTGACCATTGTACCATCCATTGGATATAAATAGTAAATCTCATTATACTCGTAAGATCATTCAATATTACAATAGAGTTAATACTATAGTTTTTCCACTAAATGTTATTATATTTCTAATATACAAATAATATTAGTGATTTGAGATCACAAAACCTCAAATTAATAGCTCAATTTTAGTGAATTATTATGTGAATTTCATAAACCCATTCCTTATTTAGTGTTTATCAAAATATCAAGTTTCACTCCTTAATATCAGTAAATTATTTTATTCTATCAATCCTTGATCCATATTAATTATTTCCCACCCTAAATTGTGATGAATGTGTCACACCTTGAATCACATATAATTTAAGGTTTTATTGATTAATGTTGTTTTATTTCATGTAAAATCACAAAAAATCAGAAATAAGGAAATGGGAAGTTGAATTAAATGAGGAAATATTCCATGTAACAAGGTAAGAAGTTATAATACCAGATAGGCAGAGATAACTGATGAAAAATTATAGTCATAAAAGTAAATAACTTATATCGTGGAATAAAAAAATCCTTATTCTATCTTGTCAACAACCTATTTATAGAGTGTAACACCCTGACTAATGGACTTTGAAATTTTTTTCTTTCATTATCATACTTTAAATTAGGAACATATTGTTAATATTTTAACAACTACATAGAGTGTTTAATTTATTTTCATGTTTTATTTTTTGACCTTATGGGAATTAAATTCCATTGGGGATTTAAGGGAAAAATAAAACTTGGATAAAATAAAATAAAAAATAAAAAATAGGAAAAAATATGTAAGATTAATCACTTAAAAATATATACTTATTATAGTTTGAAGTCCATTATAAATGCTTGTCTGATATTGTAGTTTCCCAAGTAAAATATATATAGTCAATGATCTCACCATGGATTTCTTTCGATAAACTTGGATCAATTATAAATTAAAAGAATGGGTCTTTGAATATTTTTTTACCTTTTTATTATTATCATTTCAAATCATACTTATATGTCACTTAATAACACATTCAACCAAAAAAATTAAAAATTATTATTTTTATCTTTATGGTAAGTACAATAAATATATTGTGAAAAAATGAGGAATGGATAATGAAAATGAAAAAAAGTAATTAAATTTTATAACAAAATCACCATTATGGTAAAAATATTAGATAAGAGCCTAAATTCTAAAACATAACACTAGTTAAGAGACAACAATAAAAAGGAGTTATGGTAATTATTATAAAACCCATTTTTATCATATTTATCATATACCATTGTTGAATACTAGCAATGTTTCCTTTCAAAACCTAGTTGAGTGTGAGGAATATGGTGTCATTTGATTCAAATAGAAAGCTACAATGTGTTCTTTTGGGATGGATACTGTTACAATACCACTATAAAAAAGTCATAGACACAAGAAAATAACCAATCAATTTTCCTACCATATCAAACTATATAATTTATATCAATTACATTACATTTTCAAGATAATAAAAATCCAATGTAGGCATATAAATCCATTAAAAACTAGTTTAATGGATATTTCTCAGATTCATACAAAAACAATATTATTAAATCATGAGATGAATAATAATTCATGCATTTTAGTTTATCAAACACAAAAAATAAGTTATCAAGACTTTTTCTATATTGATATACACTAATATAAAATGTTCAAACCATCCATGAATTTCTTTATTAAATGTCACATTAAACAAAAAATGAATGTGTTAAATTTTATATTTATTCTCATGGTGGCTTGGTGAACCATTCTATATCTTTATTTATCTTAGGATTATTTTTTTTGAATATATAGATAGAGTTATTATTGTGATGAATAGGTATTTAAGGATTTTTATTACAATACCTGCTTCAATAGGGGATTTGGAATTTGAAAATGTAAGGGGTTATAACACCACTCTTTTTTCATGATCAGTGAATTAATATAAATTGGTTGATATAGTGGTGGACAAATTATATGGTTCAAATGAAATTAATATAAGATATCTTAATTTATGGGATTATTTGGGGGAGTGGAAACTGATTTAGAATGATTAAAAAATAAAAAAACTATGAAAATATTGTTTAAAGTAATTGATATGCTGAAATTATGTGACTAAATGGTTTATTTATTTATTATTATTATTAATGAATTGATGATATGTGATATATGAATTTTTAATTGTTTAACTATGTTTATGTAACTTTTTAACTATTGAATATGTACAATATGGAAACTATGAAATGTAATATGTTAAAAATATACATGGTGATGGAAAGAAAGATATGAATTGTGGTTTAGCTACTGGAAGGTTGAGGTAGATGATGGGATTTTATGGTTCATCATACAAATAATTGAAATAGAATAACCCTTGAAAAAAGCCATATCTATCTTCAAGGAATCAAAATGTGCAAGGAGTCAATGAAAAAAATCATACATAGTATGAAGTAGCAGTGATATACATGTCAATGAATTTTTCCTGATGGTTATCATTAAGCAGAAAATGAAAGATTCCTGTATTTGAGGGGAAACACCAGCCAGTGGATCTTGGTTCCTAACTGGAGGACTACCATATGCCTGAAGGGGTGATAATTCCTTTATCAAGGGAGATGAATGTGATACATGAAGGAATAAAACTTCAAAATGATTTTTAATCAACTTTTTATAATCTATATCTTCCAACAATAGCTATTGTATCCCTTATATAACCATCGATGATGCATTTCATCAAATGAAATGTGTTGTCCATATAAAATGTATCAATATACATTACTCTCATTGGAATTTATTCATTGAACCTATTCAATGAAAAATTAATAAAACATTTAATATATTCATAATGGATTTTAACTGATGAAAATCGAACTTGGAACAAACATGGTAGCTACACACATCTTGTGAATGAATATAGTGATGTTGTATTCTGACCATGACATATATAAGAACCACTATGACATGGTGCTTCCTATTTTAGTTTAGATAAAACAATCTCACACTTTCACTAAAATACAATAAGGATTTCATGAAAAAAATCACAAATCTTTGTGAATCCTTCCAAAAACACATTTTCAATATGGTTTTATAAAACTCACTTCATTGTGGAATAAACAATTCTTATAAAACTTAATCCTTACCCAAAGGCCTAACTATGTGACCCTATAGGACTTAGTATCATTGAAAACAAATATGATATCCTTATTTCATAGATGTAAGAAAAGTGAATCCTCTAGAGAAGCATCAATGCTACTCAAGAAACTAAGGGGTCTGGTGTGATCTCCATCAAACATACTCATATCTTTATATGAACATGTCCACCACAAGATGTATCATATACATTGTCACAACTTGACCCACTAGGACCCACCTATCTAGTGATAAGCTGACTGTGACTAACCTAATCCCACCTTTAATAGGCCAAGGGTTAGAAAATAGAGTTGATTAGGTATAACACTAACATTGGAGGCCTTAGCGTATGGTAAATTTATACACACATGCACTCATATCCAAGACAATACAATGCTGATAAAGTAAATACAATTGATACCAATTAATTCATACATCTAAATCCCATAATCAAAGTACAATGAATAAGTACTGTAATGTGATAAATGGATAAATAAAATCCCACCATAGATTTTAAAGAATTCCAACCTACTAAAAAGTGGAGACTAGAGTAAAATGTGACTCCTAGTATGAACCATAGTTTTAATAGCCTAAACTAAGCTCCATATGATTCTGGTCTATGAAGAACTCCATCGAACAACCGATCATGTACATATGACATGACATGTGTAGGCAGAACCCATGTAGGGGTGAGTATATCAATACATAATGAGACACCCCAAAATCACTAAGCATAAATCATAAAGATAGTAACTAACTCATAATAGGGATATATAAATCATAATATTATATATAAAACAAAACATCTAGATATAATCATAATAGACACAAGTCACAATATAAGGTTACAACCTCATTTCTAACCTAATATTCTTCTCGAGAGTTCGGAGAAATAGTCACCCAGGAGAACTTTCTTCATGAGTCTGATAGTATTGATGGTGTTCATCTGATATGTCATCTTTGTCAGGTATTTACATGGAGATTTATAGACCATAATTCCAAAGATATCAATACATAGACCTAGGATCACACCCAAGGCCCTAGAGGACACTATAAACCCTAACTGGATTAACTCGCTAAGTAGGGGACTGACGTCCATGTATGTTGGCACACCAATTCTTAAAACTCCACTTAGGGTATAAGATTATAGAGGATCCCAACTAGTTCCATTTGAGAGACATTAAGAAATCTATCCTAGACAAATACCTTAGATAATATCATAACCATATGATCAGGACAAAATTCTAAACTATACCTTCATATGGATGGATCAAGAGAAAACACTATAAAGAAAATAGTTCATATTGAATATAATAAGGGCCTCTGATATCTCTAGGAAAAGTACATGACATGTACTAGTAGTATACAACGTATTTTACCTACCCCGAGTATGCTTGTGTTCCCTAGCCTATGAATATGTACCCCAAGACATGCATGTATACTTGGATGTGGCTAATTACACATATCAACCCATGTTCTATGGTTGGGTCTGAGTACAAGGCTTAACCCATGTACTTTGGATATTTTTGAGTTTATAGATAATCCTATGTACTTTTTCTATGCCCATGTGCTCAGGGGTACACAGTGTGTTGTTAGGTCGATTCACACAGCATGTGACACATGTCACACAACATGTGATACTTTCTTCTCTATAGAAACCCTAGCACCACATCCATAGATGCACACAACGTATATATATGGATTACATGCCATGTAGTGATGGATTTTCTAAAAACCATGGATATTCATAGGTCATTTTCTTTTGCTACCAATACCTTCATATCCACTACTAACCTTGCCTTATGATTTCTGATCTATGTTGACCGAGCCTTTCCATCACTAGTGGTTAGATTCCATCCATCTAACTCACTTTGAAATTTCTCCCATAGTGATAAACTATCTCCATAATGTCAAACTACACCTGAACACCATTGATCTTATCCTAATACATCACCACCATTTCTTTATTCTAATCCTATAACTGAATATCAAACCCAAAGTCACAATATTAATATGTTGCACCAAAGAATGGGTGAGAAATGATTGATTAACAAGTATTTTTTGAACTGTCGACCAAACTGAATACTGACGATGAATAAATGAAGAATGAGGAGAGGAATCCATAAAACAATCACATGAGTAATGTACCTCATCTATTATTTTTTTGGTCTCGATCCATTATTGTATAATCAATTAATGAATAGAAATTAAAAACACAACATAAAATCAAAATCCATAATATCAACCATCGATTCATGAATAAATTCTTATTATTGGAATTGACCCAAATTAAACATGGGATAAATAAACATGGATAAATCCACATAAATCAAACATCATACCTAAATATTGGATCAATCATTGATGAATAATGGTTATGTTCCATCTTTACTGGTGAGATCCACAACTTCATCAGTGTACCAATTTCCAAAGTAAGATTCGACACCATTCATCCATGAAAGATCTTCTATTGAATCCCCTGTCAAATTTCAAGATTATCCATTCAACCCTAAAATTTTTATATAACTAGGTTTAAATAATATATGGTTAGTTCACTATATAAAAAAATAATAAAATAAATAAATATATTAATTTATTTATTATTTGTTCCCGTGACCACATTTTTAAAAATGACTGACACTGAAAAATATTAAGTCATTCCTAGGGTAAAACCCACATTCTGAACTCAACAGTGGTCTCAAATTTCCAATACGAGACTTTACTTGGGATTTATTCTACTTTTTCTGGAAAAATATTCATTTGTTATATTAATGAATTTAATATTTTTAAAATATCAATTCGGGGCTCATCGAGCCTCATAATCTCACGCCATCTCAGCATTTGAATCTGAAAATATTATTAAATATATTTATAAGATTTAAATGAAAAATAGAGATGTTGCATTATACCTACATTAGGGATTTTCATCAAAAAAATAGAAAAAAATATTACTAAAAAAGATGTGGGTACAAGGCTCACATCTGGGTCTCCCACTCATAGGTTCTCTCATAAATATTCCCGTACTGCCACCAGAAAAACACCAAGGGAATCTGTCACCCATGGAGGATATTTTCCTTCTAATACTTAATCCCTATCAGGTACTCTATAAAGGTATATCGATCATCGATGTACAAATAAACCCAATTGATAACATAATATTCATTGTGCACATACCTCCTTAGATGTGATGTGTGGAAGACTTCATGTACCCAGTCTAACTATGGTGGTAGATCCAAGTGGTATGCCACCTCACTGACTCTGTATAGTACTCTGGAAGGGCCAATTAATATTAGAGACAACTATCCACCCCATCAAAATATCCTCAATCCATGTCGAGGTGATACCTTCATAAACATGTATCCCCATCCTCAAACTTCAAAGGCATCTGTCATCAGCCCACATAGGACTTCTGATGGTTTTGTGTAATCTTCATCTTTTACTAGATAATCTGCACCTTCTCTGTCATAGCTCTCAAAAACTCTGGGCCCATATGTACTAACTCTCTTGGGTTAATCCAACATAGTGATGACCTATAGGGTCACTCATAAAAGGCCCCAAATGGTGTTATACCAATGTTGGAATTATAGCTGTTTTTGTATGAAAAATACACCAAGGGTTAGTGATACTCCCAACAATGACTGAAGTCTAACATGCGTGATCATAGCATGCCCCACAAAATCTGAATTGTCTTCTTAGTATGACTGTCAGTCTGGGGGTGAAACACCATGATCAACCATAAATGAGTCCCAATGGACACCTGTAATCCTCCCCATAATCATGAAATGAAGTGAGTATCACAGTCTGAAATGATCGTTGAGAGAACTCAATGGAGCCAAAATATCTTTTACATTTAAAGGCATCCCATGATCTCTACTGAACTCTACTCAAGGATAGTTAGGAAGTTGGATGACTTGGTGAGTTAGTCTAAGACCACCCAAATGGAATTGTGTCCTTTGAACATATGTGGTAACCCCATCAAAAAGTCTATATATATCGCATCCCACTTACACTATGGAATCTCAAGGGGTTGAGCTAAACCCACTAGAACCTGGTGCTCACCCTTCACCTATTGACAAGTGAGGCATTGAGAGACAAACTCTTCTACTAACTTCTTCATGAATTTCCACTAGAATTGACACTGAAGGTCCTAGTTCATTTTTTACACACATGGATGTACCGCCAAAGGGGATATATAAAACTACCTCATCACCTCTTATCACAACTTCATTGGTACCATAACCTATCCTCTAAAAAGGATGATGTTCTACGCACCTTCATAAAACCCATAAAGAAAACATCTAATGGATATCTATGTATGCATGATCTCATAATCGATATCTCTATGATGAGCCTCCCTAACACATTATAGAATAAGTAGTGTAATAATCATTGCCTGGAGGTAAACTACACCATCCTCATCCATGAGGGACAACTACAATGAGGCTAACTACTCTGATGCTTTGACTAACAATTTTAAAAAAAATCCAACTAAGATAATCTTCCACCACATTCCCCTTCCCAAGAGTATATACCATCCCAAATTAATAGTCCTAGAGGAACTCTAGAAATCATCTCTATCTCAAGTTAAGATACTTCTAAGAGAATATATACTTGAGACTATTATGGTTAGAATAGATGATAAACCACTCAACCATAAGGTAGTGTAACCATATCTTCAGTATGAAGACTACTACTTCCAACTCCAGGTCATGTGCCGTGTAGTTTTTCTCATGAATTCTCAACTTCCTAGAGACATAAGAAATCATCACCTACCTTTGCATCAGGAAACAACCATATACGGTCCCTAAAGTATCACAGAACACTGAGTACTTAAAACCCTCCTCATGGAATATCAATACAAGGAAGATCATCAACCTATGAATCAACTCTTGAAAATACTATTGGAACCTTTCTTTATACACAAAAGGTTTACCCTTATAGATAAAATTAGTCAAACGTTCCAATATCCTAGTGAAATAGGGCACAAATCTGATGTATTAGCCTCCCAACTCAAGGAAGCTCTGTACCTCCATCTTGTTCTTGGGTGGCTCCCAAGTTAACACTACCTCAATCCAATTCCACTATTACACCATCAGCTGGGATGATGTATCCAAAAAATAGAACTTGTGAATCTAGAATTGAATCTTCAAGAGATTCCCATAATGTTGGTGCACTTAGAGTAAGTCCTAGACCATCATCAAGTGTCTTATGTGCTCCTACTCAGATGATGAATACACCAAGATGTCATTGATGAAGACTACCACAAACTAGTCTAAGAAAGGATGAGATATCCAGTTCACGAGTCCCATTAAAACTGATGGGGTGTTTATTACCCCATAGGTCATCACTAAGTACTTATAGTGACTATAGAGACATTGGAATGCTGTTGTTAGTATATCATCATCTCATACTCAAAGTTTGTGACAACCTGATCTGAGGTTAATCTTAGAGAACCATAACACCCCTATGAACTAATTGAATAGGTAATAAATACTATATAGTGGATACTTATTCTTTATTATCACCTAGTTCATGCATTTATAATCTATACATAAACTCAATATCCCATCTTCCTTCTTGGAAAACAACACTAGGGTTTCCCAGGGAAAATAATGGGTCTCAAAAATTCCATCCACTGTAAGTCCTTTAACTACAAATTCAGCTCATGAATCTCTATAAGAGCCATTAGATATGATAGAATAAATATAATAGTCATACATGGGTGTAATTTAATGAATAATTATATCTCTCAGTGGTATGGTAATACTAACACATCCTTAGGAAATAAATACTCATACTCCATCACCATCACAGGAAACAGGTATCCCCTATCATCTACTACTCTAAGAGTTATACCATAAAAATGAATAGAAATTAAATGAACCCTCATACATATGAGTCCATCATTCCCTTACCAGATCTCTTTATTTCATATGAAGGAAAACCTCATCCCATCTACATAGACACACTGCATCCTCTACCTAAAATAGTTAATCGATGCATGAACCTTGTATAACCAATTCACCTAATATGATATCATAAGGATTCATTGCTACTATAAATAGATCATATGAGAAACTATCTCATGCAAGGGTTATACAAAATTATTGGAAAAAGTTTGGAACCACCGAGACATCTATTATTGGTTTCTCCAAGCATAAGGGTTGAGCCAAGGGTTCAACCGAAATATCTAGGTCAAAAACTAGGGATGCAGCAAGAAAAAGTGCCTTACACTTTTGTTTATCATAACCAAAATAAGGTGGAAAACACATATATCATACCTATATTCATAATTGGTTCCTCTATTTCATAGACCTCCACTGCCTGCAACTTCTCTCGCCCCTGTACACCAACTCCCTATTCCTTATGGGGACCTCCTGGGGGTGGTGGAGGAAATAAGTCAAATCGTCTACCTCCTCCAGTTTCTCTCCCTGTTCCCCTACCAAATATGCTACCCTAAAGAACTCCATGATCCTAACAATAACTCTATCTAGGAGGGCCAACAAATATATCCTTATTATCCATGCAGTGGGTTAGACAATTGAAAGGTGCTATCATGGGCGCTCTCAAATGATGTTTAGATTGGGGTTATTTAGGTGCAGCACGGTGGCTGAACTAGGTCATCTCTCAAAGATGCAGTAATTAAAAAAAATTTATAAAGGTATTTTTAAAATAAAATTAAATAACTCAAAAACACTACTTGAAAGGATGATGTTTTTTATTGATTATAAAACTAGAAGAAGATTCTTGGAAGAATATTGTATTTTTTTTGTTTTTTTAAATGAAGTTTGATTATAAAGAAACAATAAGAAGATGTTTTTTAGAAATTATTTTAAAATGAATAATAGATCTAAAAATACCTATTAAATTACTTATTAATCATTATACATTTTATTAATCTCCAATTAATTATGATCCCCTAATTTTATAACCCTCGAACCCTACGAGAGTTAACTTAACCACAAAGATGAAAAGAGTTAAACCCTAGGATAGCTTTGGAACATGCAATCGCAACACCCTACTTTGATTGTATTTATAAGGATAACTTATGGTAAGTGGTGAATTAGGAAATATAACCACTCTAGAAATGAGTACAAATTTAGCTTATGGATTGTATTTGAACTCTACAAATTTATCCCGAGTGGTCTTGTTTTATTGATTAAGTTTGCGCTCTCATAATTTACACAAATTATCAACCTCGCGTGTTTTTGTGTTAATTGTTCAATTATTTACATAGTTTCTTATAATTTAAAAACTCAGTTCATGGGTAATATTAATTGAATTAAATTATCTCATTTATTAAAAATAAATTAATGATGTAGATAAGAGATAGATAGATTACTAAGAAAACTACTCTTCCATGGGGGGTGTAGTCATTTTAGAAGCGAATTGCATTTGCAAAAATTTTGAATGGGTATAGCCCAATCATGTTTCTACTCTTGAGTTCCATAACAAATAAGATGATCAAAGAAGAATAAAAACATACGAAAACATAATAAAATATATTAAATATAAGATTAACTAAAAAGTATATTACACAGACACAAACATTACAACACGATGAAGAAGAAGAAATATTCGACGAAGGGATCCTTGCTTCAAGAGATACCCTTATTGAAATGATTCGATAATTGGTGTGGAACCACTTATCATATTCCCTAAACTTCTTAATTCACTTCTAAACCCCACCAAATGATAAAAAAATCAATTTATATAGTGGAGGGGATTCTAGGTTTTAATAGGTTTCAAGCGTGAATGAGGGAATTCATCCAAATAAATTAATCAAACTTGAACCGCCTTTTTGACCACAAAAAAGCACGAACAAGATATCCATACAGAAGGATGATTTGTGAGAAAATAGGTCCTAGATCTCCTATAAAAATTTAGGCACAATCCAATTATAGATGGAGAAGTTCTGGCCCAAATACATAACCACTGTCCAATCTGGTGAGTCCAACCCAACTTTGACTTCATGAACCATTTTCTCCAAACAAATGCCCGATTTAGCTCAGATGTCCTGAATAAAATTTGTATAAAATTAAATCAGTAACACATTTAAAAAATATTAAGTTCAAATAATTCAAATAATTTAAATACTACAACGAATTTTTAAAGGGTAAAACTAGAATTTTCATCAAGTTTTCAAATGAATGATATAATCCCAAATATTCCTTAAATGAACATAGTTACCACAATGTGAGAAAATTATATCATTTATTATCAATAAAATACACAATAAAATTGTGTTTTATCAACTCCCCCACACTTACCATTTTTCACTCATGAAAAAACCACATATCATGCATTCTAAAAAAATTGTGACAAGTAAACATCAATATCAAATAAAAACAAATTTTAAAACACATATCTTTGATATCCAACAATTCCACACCAATAAAAAAAAGATATCATACATCATAAAAAACCATTATTTCAAGTTCTCCATTTATATCATTCAATATATTTCCACTTGATTTATCCTCCCATGCCCACAAAACACTTACCTCACTTGAATTTTCTCTTATCACACAAATGTCAATTTTTGAGTAATGTCTTTCTCATCTAAACTCAAACAAGGGTTACCATAGGCTTGATAAATTCCTACATATATTCCTGATGTGAGTCAAGGATATATTTTTATCATGAGGACTTTTCATGGTTTTTCTATGGCTTTTGGTTGATAGGATTTAGATGTGAAAAATTCTGAGGCTGGATGAGGAGGGCTTGACTCATTTTGAAGACAAATTGCATTATTATAATTTTCACTCAAATATGGTATCCTCCTAACTCATCTTAGTATCAATTCGTTTCCATCAACATGAAAACTCGTGGAAAGTTTCATCATTTTAGAAATAAAAATTTCAGTCTTCTCAAACATAGTTTTTCGTGAAAGCTCCAGATAGGCATAACTTTCTTTCTTCATTGGAAGCTCCAGAAAGGCACACCTTTTTTTATTCTAACAGCTCCATAAAGGAACAAATTTCAACAGAATGATTTTTTTTCAGTAGCAAACACATCTCTTCAGAATTTAATTTTCCTCCAAAAGTATCACAAAATTTGGAATCACAACACAAGATAGATTCCCCCACACTTAAGTTCAACTAAATTATGAAATTTCACTTCAAGAGTTTGTTGGATAGGGAAAAGTGGCTTGTAATGTGGCTAACCTAACAGGATGTTCATGGATTCTAAGGGATAATAGGATTAAATGTTCAAGGTAGGCCATTATAAAAAGGATTATTTGAAATTTTATATTTAATACCAAAAAAATGCCTCAATATTTTAAAACACAAGTACCTAAAACCCTCATGTTTTGACAGGAATAAATCAAATTCTGGTTAAATAAAGCATGGTTTGGTCTCTCAAGAAGTGAGGTAAGTGTAAATAATATGAAAAGAATGGTTCAGAAACCTCACAAGAAATTGATTTCAAATATAAAGACAATGAGATGTGGCATGGGATTCAAAATTCAAAGTACTTTTAATGAAATTACTAAAGATTTGAACTTGAAACAAAGTCATTTTAAGCATTCATTTAAGCTCAAAAGTTTCATAAATACACCAAAAATTAAAAAAAACACACAATTTTTTTTTTGAAAAATAGAAAAACAATTGAAATTACTAATCTAAAAGGTTCCCTCCACCACACTTAAAATAAAACACTGTCCTCAATGTGAACCCATGAGATGATATGTGCACATGAAATACATAATTTTAAATAGGACAAATAATATAAAAGTGAAAGGTTTAGGAACAACTTGATATTATTAAGTAATGATGGGGTCATGAAGTGTAATGAAATCCACTACATCAGAAGAAATTCCCTCAATGTATTTATTCAAACGTTTACCATTAACTGTAATGCTTATTCTAGTGTCCTATTGTATTATATCCACTACACCATAAGAGAAAACATTATATACAATATAAGGACCTAGCCATATGGAATGAAACTTACCAATCATAAACTTTATTCGTGAACTCTAGAGTATGAATTTCTCTCCAACAAAAAAATCCCTTTGTTGGATCATTCTATCATGATCCACTTTTGATCTTTCCTTGTAGAGCCTTGAGTTCTCATATTATGACAATCGATTCTCCTCAAGCTCTTAAATTTGTAGCTTCCTTTGAATTCCATCTTGGGCCAAATCCATGGTGCATTTCTTTATAGCCCAATATTCATGATGCTTGATTTCTACTGGGAGATGACATGGTTTCCCAAAAACAATCGGAAATAGGGACATACAAATGGGTGTCTTATATGCGATCCTATAAGACTAAAGTGAATCATCCAACCACTTGTTCCAATCCTTCCTATTCGGTTGCACGGTCTTCTCCAAAACTTGTTTCAACTTGCGATTTGAAACCTCAGCCTGAATATTTGTTTAGGGTTGGTATGGAGTTGATGCTTTGTGTGTCACCCCATACTTTTGAAGGAGGGAAGTCAAATTATGATTGCAGAAGTTTGTCCCTTGGTCACTGATGATGGAATTTGGTACTCCAAACCTACAAAAAATCCGTATCTTGAAAAATTCCACTAAAACATGAGAATCACCAGTCCTGGTGGCCTTGGCCTCCACCCATTAAATCACATAATCAATAGAAACCAAATTATAAAAATATGAACCAGGAAAAGGACCCCTAAAATCGATTCCCCATACATAAAAAATATCACAGAATAATATGGGTTGTTGGGGAATCACATGCCTCTTAGAAATGTTACCAGTGTGTTGGCAATGTGAACACGACTTACGAAACACATGAGCATCATGTAATAAGCTAGTCCAATATAATCCAAAGTCTAAGACTTTCCTAGTTATTTATTGGGGTTCAAAATTTCCTCCACATGAAAGTGTATGGCAGAAATGCAGAACAAACTCAAACTCATGATCAGGAACACACCTCCTAATAACTTGATCACTACACATCTTACAGAGGTATGGATCATCCCAAACATAAAATCTCGACTCACTATTTATCTTTTGGACTTTATGTTTCTTTAAATTTGAATTAATTTTAGAGGAAACGAGATATTTAACTAAATCAGCATACCAAGGATGCGTACCTGAGATGGAATAAAGATGATCATCAAAGAAAGTGTCCCAAAGTGGTACCTGGTCTAAGTTGTCAGCATATAATGTATGAGTAATCCTACTCATGTGGTCCCCACAAGGTTTTGTGACCCTTTCTTATCCTTTATCTCAATATAAAATTCTTGAAGAAGGAGCATCCATTGGATAAGCCTGGGCTTTGCATCTGGATTCTTTAAGAGGTACCTCAGAGCTGCATGGTTAGAAAAAACAACTACTTTAAATCCCAATAAATATGAAAGGAATTTTTCTAAAGAAAATACGATGGTAAGAAACTCATTTTCTGTGGTTTTATAGTTTTATTGGGCCGAATACAATGTCCTCAATGCATAAGAAATCATATGTGAGCATCCCTCCACCCTCTGAGATATGACAACTCCAACCGAAAAGTTGGAGGCATCACACATAAGACCAAAAGAAAGATCCCACTATGGGGGCTGTATGATTGGTGGAGTGGTCAGACACTTCTTTATCTCATCAAAGGAAGTCCTGCAAGAATCATCAAACACAAAATTATAATCCTTTTGAAGTAATCGTGACCTAGGAAGAGAAATTTTACTAAAATATTTGATGAAGTTATGATAAAATCATACATGCCCTAGGAAAGATCTAACATCATACACACATGAAGCATATGTTAAGGATGATATAATAACTTCCTTAGATCTATCAACCTCTATTCCATGTTTCTGACACTACATTACCTAAGAAAATGCCATTCTCTACCATAAAATGACACTTTTCAAAGTTTAAGACCAGATTCTTCTCAATACAATGATTCAAAACCTTTTCCAAACTAGAGATACAATAATCAAATGAATACCCATAAAATGTAAAATCATCCCTAAATACCTCCATTATAGTCTCAATAAAATTATAAAAAATACTCACTGTGCATCTCTGGAAGGTACTTTGGGCATTGCAAAGTCCAAATGGCATCCTCCAGTAGGAAAATGTACCAAATGGACAAGTTAATGTTGTCTTATCCTGATCCTTCGGAGTAATAGGAACCTAAAAATATCCAAAAAACCCATCCAATAAACAATAGCGTGTTTTCCCAGCTAGTCTCTCAAGCATTTAATCAATAAATGGGAGGTGAAAATGGTCCTTACAGGTGTACTGATTTAGTTTCCTATAATCAATACACACATGCCAACTGTTTTTCACCCTCATTGGAACTAACTCCTCTTTATCATTTTTTACAACTGTAACACCACTTTTCTTAGGAAAAACCTGAATATGAATTACCCATTGTGAATCTAAAATTGGATAAATTATACCTACCTCAAGCAATTTTTTCAACTTATTTTTTACAACATCCAGAAGTGTTGGATTCAGTCTCCTTTTTGGTTGCCTCACTAGTTTATCCCCATCCTCCAAAAGAATATTATGTATGAAAATGGATGATCTAATACCTGATATGTCAGCAAAGGTCCACCCAATTTCCCTAATATTCTTACTCATATGATTCAAAAGTTTTTCTTCATGTTCATAAGGTATGTTGTTAGCAATGATAACATGTAATTTCTCACCACTTAACAAGTATGAGTATTTTAGATTTGGTGGCAATGGCTTGAGTTCCAATGTAGGGGGTAATGTATAGATGGAGAAATTGAAGGAACTGAAATATGTGCACAATGAACATCCATTTCAGAATATAAATAATCCAAATCATAGAATAAAGAATAAAATCCATCAAAATACTCAACAAAAATGTCATAATCAGAGTTCACATGATCAAAATCAGAATATCAATCCATTTAAAAATAAAATCTAAGAGAGGTTTGTTCATTAGAAACTAGCGTGGAAGTGATCGTAGAAATCTAATTAGAACCAATACTCATAATCTCCATAAGAATAGGACAATAAAATGACATGGGGATTTTATTTTGTGGTTCAAAATGGGAGATAAAAAAAGCATAGTAGTCCTCTAAGGGGTACTTCATGGAGTCCATAATATTAAATACCACAAATTCATCTCCAAACTCCATAAAAAGTGTTCCCTCATGGACATTTATGATTGTTTTTTCAGTTTTGAGGAAGGTCCTACCTAAGATAATGGGATCACATGAACTTACCTAATCATCCTCTATGTTAAGAATGTAGAAATATACTAGAAAGATCATGTATCTGACCCGAACAAGTACATCCTAAAGGACTCTCACTAGATATGTATAGCTCTATTCACCAACTGCACCACTACTCTTATCGTCTTAAACTCACCAACTTGTAAAGAAGAAAATATAGAGTGAATCATTACATTTATGGAAGCTCCTAAATAACCAAGGGCATCAGAAAAGTGCAACTCCTCTATGGTGCATGGGATGGTGAATGTCCTTGGATCCTTTAAATTTGTTGCCATTGCTAGATTTTATGTAATGTGTACTAACACATTCCTTCCAAGATTGATCCTCTCATTTACCTTGAACCCTCTTATATTGGTACCGAGTTATTTTAAGAATTTGGCACACCTTGGGATTTGTTTAATATCTTCAAGTAGAGGGATGTTGATATAAACATGCTTGAATGTATCTAAAAACTTCTTTTGAATTGCCTCTTCAGCCATATTCTTGGTTTGAAAAATCCAATTTAGAAATGGAATAAGTTTAGGAGGAACATCATCAATATTTTTTATTACCTTTGTCTATCTCCCTGGTCTGCTTATTAGTTGATTTTTAATGGGACTTCTCCAGAGTTGAGGTGAATATCAGTGGAATGGAAGGTGAAGATTTATTTGTTGTTTACTTAACACTTCTCAATGTGATGGAACTAAGATTACCCTTGGGATTTGGATTATGTTGGGAAGGTGGATTTTTATAATTCTTACTTATAAGTTTGTGGAGGGCAGTGGAAATCTGGCTCATTTGAGTCTTCAACTCCCTCAGCTCCGAACCTTGACTATTCAGCTTATTTTGTTGATTAAGAACAATTTGTTTCAAAAGATCATCAGTGTTAGAATATAACTTGGGTGGGGGATTACCTTGTTTTTGTCTTGTTGATGCTTGGGATTCAAATATCCTTTGGGGTTGTTGGAAACCCTATTGGTAAGGCAGAGGCTGCTAGAAGTTTTATTGAAAAGGGGGACTTTGTTGTTATCCAGATCCATACCTCATGTCTGATTGATCCTTCCACCCTTGGTTGTATGTTGGTGCAAAGGAATCATACTTCTTTTGGATATTTGGATCTTTCTGTTACTGATATGGTATCCTAGGGAATACCACTTCACAATCCTCTAACACTTGTAATTGGGGGAAATAGTTAGTTGGGTGGTCTATTTTAGTGAAAATGCCACATGGGCTCATAGGAGTGGGTTGAGATGTCTTTTGAGCCAAATAAATATTCCTCACCATAGTGGTAAATTATTCCAACCTAGTATCAATCAAATTATTTTCAAGAGAGGAAAGACTTACCTGATGTACTCCTCTAACATGTGGTGTACCTCGATCGCCAAATTGTTGGGAGTTTTGTGCCATATTTTCGATCAATGCATGTGCGGCTAATGGTGTTTTTTCCACCAATGATCCTCTAGATATAACATCCACCATCATCCTCTCCATAGGTGTGAGTCCTTCATAGAATTATTGGATGAGGAGTTGCTCACTGATTTGGTGATGAAGATAGATTACACACAACTTCTTGAATCACTCCCAGTACTCATACATTGACTCCCCTTGTGATTGCTTGATCCCCAAGATTTCCTTATGAATGGAAGTGGTACTTGATTCTAGAAAAAATATCTGTAAGAAAAGATTTTTCAAATCGTTCCAATATGTTACATCTTCAGGTTGTAAATAATACATCCAATTCTTTGCAGCTCTATGAAGTGAAAATGAGAATACCCTTAGTTTGATTTGATCCTTAGATACATTTCTTGGTTTTAGGGTTGAGAAAACAACATTAAATTCTTTAAGGTGTTTGTTTGGTTCCTCACCAGATAAGCCATGAAACTTTGGAAGAAGCTGAATTAACCCAGATTTTAGTTCAACGTCTAATTCGAGATTTGGGTATGTAATGCAATTTTTTGATAATTAATGTATGGTGCAGGAAATTATTGAATGGTTCTATTAAGTTCATTGTTATGGTTTTCAGCCATTAGTTCTTGTTTTAAGATTTATTTAGAAGTGTTTCCAATTTTTTTATTCCCAGAATAGATAAATTATCCAACTGGTTGAATTTTGAAACTTCCTATAGATTGAGAATGTTGGTTTTGAGCCCTAAGGTTGCATTCAATATTAGGGTCAAGATATAATAGATCATCATGATTATTTCATGCCATAAATCATATAAAAATGAAAAGGAGAAAAGTGGACCATAATAAAATGAAAATAATTTTCAGTTGGTCTGATAAAAATAAAAAAAGAGAGTAAGAGAAAAAAACACGAGAAAGGGGAAAGAAGAAAGAAAGAGGAGAAGAAAATAATTAAATGAAAAATAAAATAAATAACTCTAATTAGTTGAATAAATTACTTTCCTCCCAAGAAATGGATCCAATTTGGAAGGATCTATTATGGGTTCTCTTAAATTATGTTTAGTTTGGGGTTATTTAGGTGCAGCAAGGTGGCTGACCTAGGTCATATCTCAAAGAGTCAGTAATTAAAACAACTTTATAAAGGTATTTTGAAAATAAAATTAAATAACTCAAACACAATACTTGAAAGATGGTTTTTTTATCATTTATAAGACAATAATAAGTTTTATAGAAGAATATTGTATTTTTTTTTGTTTTTTTGTTTTTTTTGAAATGAAGTTCGATTATGAAGACACAACAAGAAGATGTTTCTTTAGAAAATATTTTAAAATGCATAATCGATATAACTCTACCTCTTCACTTAATTTTTAATAATTATCGTTTAAATTAATCTCTAATTAATTATGATCCCCTAATTTTCTAACCCTTTAACCTTATTAGAGTTAACTTTATCACAAAGATGAAAAGAGTTAAGCACTAGGCTAGCTTTGGAACACGCAATCGCAGCACCCTGCGTTGATTGTCATTCCAAGGATAGCTTATGGTGATTGGTGAATTAGGGCACATAAACACTCTAGAAATGAAGATGAATTGAGATTATGGATTGTATTTTAACTCTATAAATTTATGCCTAGTGGTCTTGTTTTACCAATTATGTTTGCGCTCTCACAATTTATACAAAATCTCAACCTCACATGTTTTTTGTGTTAATTGTTCAATTTCTTAATTAGTTTCTTCCAATTTAAAAACTCAATTCATGGATCATATTAATTCAATTACAGTATCTCATTGATTCAAAATAAATGAATGAATAAGGTAAGAGGTAGATCGATTACTAAGAAAACTACTCTTCCATGGGTGGTGTAGTCATCGTAAAAGCGAATTGCATTTACAATGGTTTAGAATGGGTATTTTCCAATCACACTTCTAATATTGAGTTACAACCCAAATAGAAAGATCAAATAAGGATAAAAAATAATAAAACATAAGAAAATAGAATAAATATAAGAGTAACTAAGAAGTATATTACACAAACACAAACATTACAATGCGAAGAAGAAGAAGAGGGCTTCAACGAAGGGATCCTTGATTTAAGAGCCACCCTTATTTAAATGCTTGGATAATTGGTGTGTATCCACTTATTATCTTCCCTAAACTTTATAATTTATGTCCCAAATCCTCAAAATGAGAAAAAAAATTAATTTATACAGTGGAGGGGATGCTAGGTTTAAAGAGGTTTCAAGTGTGAATAGAGAAATTCGGCCAAATAAATTAATACAAATTCACTACTTGTTTTAAAAAAAAATAATTAACCAACTATCCTTACTGAATTATTATTTGTGATAAAATGGTTTCTCAAGTTCCTCTCAAAATTTGGGACTAATACAAGCATGGATGAAGATGTTATGGCCCAAATACCAAACCAATGTCTAATCTGGAGAGTCCATCCCAACTTTGACTTCATAGACCATTTTCACCATCCAAATGCATGATTTAACTTAGATGTCCTGAATAAAAGTTGTATAAAATTAAGTCAGAAATATATTTACAAAATATTAATTTTATATAATTCAAATAAATTTATTTACATTCTAAATACTACATTTAATTTTTAATGGGTAAAACTAAAATTTTCATCAAATTTTCAAATGAATGATCTAATCCCAAATATTCCATAAATTAACATAGTTACCACAATGTGAGGAAATTATATCATTTATTATCAATAAAATATTAAATAATTTTTTTATCAACAATATCACATAATATGTCCCTGCTTATCACATGAGTTACACCACCTATCCCTAGGATGACTAAAACTATCCTGAGAGCCCCGAACCACAGACCCTCTATCTTGATATCACCTCCTAAAACATATCAAATGTCTGAATCCATATTTCTTCCATCGGCTACCTACTGGTGAAGTTTCAACTTCTGTGTTCCTACCACTGGCACCCATTTTCAGTGTATTTTCATCTAAAAAGATATCTACTACCAGATCACACTCCAAAACCCCAACATAGGTAGGAATACATAGAGGTATCAAACTAGCTTAGATATCTATGTAAAATAATCACTCAATGATATATACCCAAAAGAATGCATCTTAAACCATATCCACTGAGTATCGCAAGAGGTTGGTACACCTCAACTAATACTAATCCATAGTCATGATTCTCTACTGAAGTTATATAATATTATGGATTCACACAACTTATAATGTAGCTAGATAAAACTACTCTATGAAAATGAACTCAAACTCTATCATTGAAATATTTTTCTCATGGAAAGATAATTATACTAGGCTCCACCATCACACTATGGATCTATGAATGAGACTTTCTGTCAGGACCAGCCTCTGGTTTGTAGGTGTACTAAAGAGGTGAAATACCATGTAACTATATTAAGCCAATCTTAAGCTACTTGGGGGGTCTATCTCACCCTAAAACCTGAGGGGTCATTGACACTGATATTTGTGAAGTTTTCTCAGCCTATATACCTCATCTGATGGTACTTCCGGTACCATCTACTACTAAATAGGTGAGGGTAAGGATAAAAATCCTCCTGGAGGTACCATCTCATGAAAAAGTCCTTATATTGAAGACTCATCACTAAGAGAATCATCATTGTTATCATACTATTTAATCCTAGATAGAAATCTTTGTTGAGGCATCCTGAAATAGACAATAGTTACCATTGTCAATGAGTTAATCTGAGGAGATGGCATAAGAAGGACATGGAAACCACAAACCATTCCTATATGATCGAAGTAACACTATTTTCATATACCAATCAACAAGCAAGTTTTCATAGTCTTAGTGAATGGATACATCATCCCCTGTACCTACACTAGAGTCCTTGAATTTATATCTGAACTTGAAACACTTAGCACCGTTTCTATAAAACCTAAACCAATATCACAGCTAGACAAAACTAAAAACTCCAGTCTTGAGATGAAATCGATTTGATACCAATCTATCATGACCCGAAAACTAGGTCCCACCTACCTAGAAATAATCTGAGTGTGACTAACCCAATCCCACATCCAATAGGCTATGTCTTGGTAACTAAGACTGAGTTGGCAGAAAACTCACCTGGGAGGCCTTAGAATAAGGTACCTTCACACATAAACACACATCCCCAAGCCCATACAATGTTGAGAAAGTAAATAAAACTAATAATAATGAATGAATACATCTAAATACCACAAAAAGTATGATGAATATATACTAGAAATTTATAAAGGTCCAAATACAAGCCCAAAAAAACTATAAATAAGTCCAACCTGCTAGAAATAGGGGTGTAACACCTTGAACCTAGAATCCTAGAGTTAGTGCCTTACTTTATTACATTGCCATGATTAAAAAGGCTCAAATATAAAAGGACCAATTAGGTTAGTAGTTTTGGAAAAATATATTACACACATATAACCCATTTTACATTGGGAATAAAAAAACATAACACATAACAAAATAAAATTCTCAGCATCCTTGAAACTAAATCCAAGAATTCATCTTTATACCCTAAGGAAAGAAAAAAAATAAGGGTGAGATCAAATTCTTAGTAAGGGTAAATTATAGTGGAAGATATCATGAATTAATAATTAATTATCAATATGGAAAGAATTTAATATGATATAAAAATAATCACATGATCTTAAAACTTGACCCTAGATATTATAGCTAATGAAATAATCACACAGAATAATAATGATGACAGAATTCATAATGTCAGATGTCTGCCCAATAAAGATCCATCATCAATATAGTTACTATTAAGATCTATCTTGAAGACAGTTTAAGTTTTTGGGTAGAAACCCATCTGATTTTTTCAAGATCTATCCTCCTAACAATTTAAAACTTCTCAAAAACAAATGTGGAGGGTTTGTTGCAAAATGATTTAATCCCATGATATTGTTGATGCATCAAGGGGATTGAATTAACCGGTCCCTAACCCATATAATTTATGTCCAAAATATTCCTTATATATTTAAAAATCAATTTAAATCATAAATAATGTTCCTTATCGAATATCTGTATTGAGTAAAGGATATAGATTTATCAAAACTTCCCCAATAAATCATTTAACTTTCAAAGTGACCAACATATGTAAAAATGGTATAAATTTTAAGAAATAATCATATAAAATGAATCATAATATGTATATTTAAGATAAATATAATTTATAATAAAAATTATTATAAGGAAGTGATTGTTTCAAGAGAAAATCAACAATCAAAAAAGAAAGTGTTATTGCAAAGTTACCTTTTACCACTTGGTAATTTTCAAATAAATCCTCTCGGATGAGATAATTAAAACTTATAATACCATGAAATATGAGTGAATCATGATATGAAATGACAAAGTGGTAGAATATACACCACATAAAATCAATAAGTGGTGAAAATGGTGTATGCCTCATTGAATAAAAAGTGAGACAAGAATCTCTTACCTTGAGTCCAACTCGTCACGTGTGTCTTTATCTTCATAAATAATAAAAATATGTTAAGTATTTAATTTCTTGAGAACCCTTTTAAATTTTATTATTACTTTTACTTCACTTATTACAATTTTTTATATAATTACCTAAACAATTAAGTTTACATTGGGTGTTTTGACCAAATTTGGTTCAATTGTTAAAAACGACTTTGGTAGGTCAACTATAGTTAAAGGGGTCATTATATAAAAAAAAATATTAATAATAATTATATATTTATAAAATTTATACATCAATTATACTTTTTAAACTAATCATGGAATGTGGTTATGAAAATGAACCAACGTTACAATCATGAAGATGGTAGGTCGTACGTACACATGAGTAACGTTTCTATTTTTCAATGATCATTATGAAAATATGGTAATTAAAATTTTATCTTTAAATAATTATAATTATATCATAATACTATTATATTTTATCATATATACTTATATATATAATTATTTTTATGTAAAATGAATCACATTGCATCAAGGAGGTGGTAGTCCACACATCTACGAATGACGTTATCTCTTTTTTAGTGTGTGAAAAGGGTTATAAAGAAAATGATATATTATATTTATATAAAATTAATTATGTCATGAATATAAATATATGTCATGTATGTAAAATATTTTTAATTAAACCTTCCTTAAAAAGTTCCACATAATGTGTGAATGTATCACATCGCTTTGACGAGGCGGTAGTCCATATGTCCACAAACAATATTATTATATTTACAAAAAATAGAAAGAATAAATTTATGTGTTATATAAAAATAAAATAATTATGAAGAAAACATAAATATCATATATATAATATAAAAATAGTTTTTCTATTATAATTCCCAACCATGAGAGGTGTAAAAGGAAAAAGGAATGACATTGTTTCACAAGGTGGTAGTCCACCGTACACATGAATGGTAAATTCATTACCCATTTGATGGAAGTGTGTGTAGGTGTAGGTATAAAACATAACATGAAAAAATCTAAGTATATTTATAATACTGATGTTATTATATAATCATGGTATAATAATGATTTAATGGTTTGATAAAGAAATAAAACAAAAGTGATAATTGAATAATGTTACATATTTTTTGGGTAAATCCTTTTGGTTTTCACAAAAATATTTCCTTGGATTGATTTATTCTCAAAGTTATGATTATAGGTTAAGGGGAGGGATTTTTTAGATTATTTTGTTAGGGGTTCAATGATCCAAAATGGCTTGAGAGGCGCGAGGAAGGAGAAGAGTGAATTCTTTTTTATAGTAGAGGAGAAGTGTAATTCTTGTAAATATATAAAGGTAAACACTATTGGGAGCTCTAATTTACCTCATGTGACTCAAAAATTGATAAATAATTGATTAATATAAAATTATGGTCGATAAAAGCCTCCAAAACACAAAAATATGTGTATTTTTATAATTTTTTCCCTTAACTTCTATGTTTCCCCACATTTACCATTTTGGTTTTTATTAAGGTAACTAGTTTTCTAACCTAAGTAAATTTACCATTAAGAATAAAATAACACGAGGTTTATTATAAAATATAGACCTAATTAATTATAAACATGTTATATAATTTAAAAAATAAAAATCCCAGGTTTTTTGGAAATTAATTTTAATACAAGTGCATGTAACACGTAAAAACACTACTTTAACCCAAACCATGATAACACTATTTTTTACTATTTAGCGATCAATATTTTCATTATAAAAGATAAATTGACATATTAATATACCATATTTGATATTTATTAACATTTAAAAATCAATTTTTATAAGATTGGTTTATTAGTAAATTTTAAATCTTTAAATAAAATATCATTTATTAAAGAATAACATTAAAGTCAATTTTGACATTATTTACTTAATTTAAATTGAAAAATATAAATAAAATTATGGAATTAGAATATATTAATTTAAAGGATATTTAAAATGACATATTCATATAAAAATATAAGTAAACACAATAATTCATTATAATTTCTTTACTTTTAATATTTTTAGTATCATTTATTTTATTTAATAAATAACTAAATAATATTGCGTTGGTGTTTCTTAATCAATTTAAGTAACTAAGTCATATATAAAAATTCATTATAAATTATTACAATAAAAATAACACATTTATATTTCAAAAGGATATGTATAACTGAAAATATGATGTTTTTCCATATATCAATGCTTTATAAATGTTAAAGGTAAGGAGGGTTCCTTATTTTTCTTTTTTCCTTAACTTATTGTATGGGTCACTTTCATGGAATAATATACCAATAACTCATAAAATTATAACCAATAGGGGATATGATCTAAATAGTGTCATAAAATGGCTTTTGGACAAGTTTCTTGGGCATTCCCCCCTTTATATTTAAGTTAAACCACTAAGTAAACTATTTTTTACCTTAATCACTGTAATTAATTTTAATTACTTGTATGAATATTTTTGGAAAAAAATTAAGTTGATATTATTAAACTATAAATATTATAAAAATTGAAACTATGCATTTCTTTTTTTCCAAATTCAATTCATAGAAGTGACAAAATAAAATTTTAAGCTAATCCCACAGACATGAAAAGAAAGTAGGTTTTTAAAGTGAAAATGTTCAAAAATTCATTAGGTTTTTATATTTAACTTTAATATAAAAATGATTCCAATTACCTAAATTGGATCCATAGATTTATAATTGATCTATTGTGACTTTATAAATAATTAAAAATATAATTTAACATTAATAATTATTTAAACAAAAAGGCATTTTTCAACTAAAATGTAGTATTTTTCACTATTTATTAAAAAATGAATCTTCTAAGAAAAATAAAAAAATTCACCCTAAGATAATTTTGATACTATAAATTCAAAAATCAGATTTATTTTGGAAAATAAAATTTAGAGAAGTTTCAAAATTTTGTTTTAAATTAGGTGTGCCATTAAAAGGTGGTAAAACTCTGTATTATGTGTAATTCAAGCCAAGTTAGTGTTGTCTATAGTATAAGCTTAACATGGTATTGCATACAAAGAAAGATATAAAAAAATTAAATTTATTCTAAAAAAAGATATGTTAAATTATTGGGGTGTTACATTCTCCCCACCTTAAATAAATTGAATCCTCTCAATTCAAACTTGATCTCGGTAATTGAGGGATTGATATTTGAAAATAATATTGCTGAAAAAACTTCATCATAAATAGGATTAACAAGACATATTATTAATAAGTAGGAAAATAAAATTAAAAGGTTACCACAAAACTAAGCTTTATAATAGGATAACATTAGTGAAAATAGGGATATGGATGAGAAGTATGACTATTGAGTTCTAATGTAGAGTGATAGAGAAAATGTTCATGAGAAAATTATTGAACATAAAGCTATGAACTAGAGGTGTGAAAAAGGTAATTGATATCATAAAAAATGATGATAACAAGACAAAATTTTTATTTCAAGAGCCTTTTTCCAAGATTATAGTTATTCTTTTTCTCTTTAAGAATATAAGTAAATATACAATTCTATTTCATATACACAATCTTATCCTTTGGATGTGACTTTAACTATTTCTACTTCATCTCTTAGCACAAGTTGCATCATAGGGTGAAGTAATACATAAATCTCTAAAAAATCATACATAGTTCAACATAAACCATTTCATAAATGGTTAAACTTATAATCCTTTCAAATATTATCATCCAAAATATTAGAATTAGTTCCAAGGAAGTTAGTAGTATCCAGTTTACTTTATCCATATCAATCATCTCTTTATTCAAGAATTATTGTCTCAAAATAAGGAACATATTAAGGGATATATTTCCCTTAGCCATGTGTTTTTCAAAATGTTTAACTTGTTACTAAATAATTTTTATTGGTAACATTCAACATATGATCTCAAAGACTTAATGAAATAGTACTGTAGTACAATCCTTATATATTTTATAATTCTTATGCCTAGTTTCTTACTTAAATAAAATAATTGAAAAATCTAAATAGAGGAATATTAATCATTCCTCTTCGTCTATGGTAGAAAAAGTGTGAACATGATCCATTAACATCTTTTTGGGTATATTCCTTTGACACTTGAGACATTAATTTTCATAGTGTCCCATATCATTTTAGTTGATTCATTGTACATTGGAAACCTTTTTCCTATCCTCGAAATCACAATAATTTTTGCCTTTCTCTTCTTACTTGTAGAAAAATCTCATTCCTTTTAAGAAAGTACCAAGGTGACTATTTTCATAATTATTACATGTGGGGAATTACTTTACCTTCTTACATTTATCTATATTTTTCCCAACTATCCTATTATTCTTGTGATTCTCACTAAATCCATAATAATTAGAAAATTATTTCTCTATCTTGTTATCAAATGATACTATGCCCTCATACGATGAGAATTCTTTGGAGACTATTTACCTTTGAAATATTTTCTCAAGAACATAAAAGATATTATCCTTCTTACTCTTTGAATCACGTGCATTGGTGAGGATCACATTAAATATTCTAAAATTCATTCCTAAATGATGATATACACTATATTAGATCATATAATTAGGATGTATAATGTATAATACAAAAACTAGTGGAACAATTAATCATAAATTAGAAAATTTATGCATATCTAACCTCATAATAATAAACATGGAATCTTTGAGACATTCTCCTATAGCCTATCATAGGTTTATGTTATCTAATATATATTTTCCTAAATCTAGTTTCCAAGGTTTCTAATAAAATTACTTTGATACTAACTGTAATTCCCTAATCACAGAAGCCCAACATCAATGCCTTACTTTATTACATTGGAATGATTATAAGGAACCAAATCCAAAAGGACTGATCAGTTTAGTAGTTATGGAAGATTAGATTACATATATGGAACCCATTTTACATTAGGAATAAAAAAGCATAATTCATAACAAAATATAATGCTCAACTTTCTTGAAACTCATTCCAATAATTCATCATCATACCCTGGGGAAAGGAAATAAAATAAGGGCAATATAAAATTATTAGTAAGGGTAATGTATAGTGGAATATATCATTAATTAATAAGTAATAATCCATATGGAAATAATAAAATATGATCTAATAATTCCATATAAATAATCACATGATCTTAAAACTTGAACATAGATATTCTAACTAATCAAATAATCACATGGAATAATAATAATAATGGAATGCATAATGTTGGAATTATGCACTATCAATATCCTTCCTCAAGATAGTTATTATCAAGATCTATCATCAAGATAGTTTAGTTTTCTGGTTAAAAACCCATCTAATTTGTGTCAAGATCTATTCTCCTGATAATTTAAAATAGCTTGGAAACAAATGTGAAGGGTTTGTTGCAAACCGATTTCATCCCATGAGACTATCAATGCATAGAGGGGCTTGAATTTTATGATCCCCAACCCAAATAATTTTTTGTCCAAAACATTCTTAATATAATGAAAAATCAGTTTAAATCATAATTAACTTGCCTTATCAAATATACTTATTGAGTAAAGGATACAAATTTATCAAAATTTCCCCAATAAATCATATAAATTTCAATGTGACCATTTTAGGTAAAAATGGTATAAAATTTAGTAAATAATAACATCCAATGAATGATAATACAAATATTTAAGATAAATTTAACGTACAATAAAAATGATCATAAGTAAGTGATTGTTTCAAGAGAAAGTTAACAATCACAAAAGAAAGTGATATTAAAAAGATAACTTTTACCACTTGGTAATTTTAAAATCAAACCCCTTGGATGAGATAATTAAAATTGAAACTTAGAATACCATTAAATATTATTTAATAATTATATTAAAATAAAAATGTTTAGAATATTCACCACATAAAATAAATAAGTGGTGAAAATGGTGTATGCCTCATGGAAGAAAAAGTTAGACAAGAACCCCTTAGCTTGAGTCCGACAGGTAATATATGTATTTATCTTCCTGAATAAAAAAATTGTGTTAACTATTTACTTTATTTAGAACCTTTTTCAATTTTATTAATAATTTTACTTCACTTATTACAATTTTTTATACAAATACTTAAAAAATTATGTTTACGTTGGGTGTTTTGACCAAATTCGGTTCATGTGTTAAAAATGAATTTGGTAGGTCAAATATGGTCAAAGGGTTTATTATATAAACATATAAAGAATAATAATAATGACATAGTTATCATATTTATTCATAAATTATACTTTTAAAACAAATCATGGAATATGGTTATGAAAAATGAACAGACATTATGATCATAGAGATGGTAAGCCATACATACACATGAGTAAAATTCCTATTTTTCAATGATCATTATGGAAAGAAGGTAAGTAAAATTTTATCCTTCCAAAATGAAAATTATATCATTAATACTAGGTTATTTAATCATATATACTTATATATATAATTATTGTAATGTAAAATTAATCACATCGCATCGAGGAGGTGGTAGTCCACACATCCAGGAATGACGTTATCACCTTTTTAGTATGTGAAAGGGTAATAAATAAAATAAAATATTATATTTAAAGAAATGTAATTATTTAATTAATATCATATATATTTAATGTATGTAACATATTTTTAATTAAACCCATCCTTAACACATTCCATGTAATGTGTGAACATATCACATCGCTTTAAGGAGGCGGTAGTACACACGTCCACAAACGATGTTATCGCATTTATAAAAATGGAAATCACGAAGGTATGTATTATATAAAAATTAAATAAGTATTAATAAAACATAAATATCATAAATATCATATAAAAAATTGTGTCCATCATAATTACCAACCATGGGAGGTGGTAAAGGAAAAACAAACAACATCGTTTCACGAGGTGGTAGTCCGCCGTACACACGAACGGTAAATTCATTACCTATTTGATGGAAGTGTGTGTCGGTATAGGTCAAACCCTTAACATAAAAAAATATAATTATATTTAGGGTTTTTATTATATTATATAATAATTTAATAATAATAATTTAATGATTTGGGAAAGAAATAAAACAAAAGTGATCATTGAATAATGTTACCTTTTTTCAGTCATATCCTTTTTGTTTTCACCAAAGGACTTCCTTGGATTTATTTATACCAAAATTGAGGCTTCTAAGTTTATGGGAGGGATTTTGGGAGATTATTTGGGCATGTTTTAGATGATCCAAATTGGATTTAGATGTGTGAGGATGGGGAATATTGAATGCCTTTATATAGTGGAGGGGAAGTGACATTCTTGTAAATATAAAAAGGTAAACACTATTTGGAGGTATCCCTTACCTAATATGCCTATAAAATTAAAAAATAATGGGTTAAATTAAAATTTTGGTCTATGAAAACCTCCAATACACAAAAATATGTGAATTTTTATAATTTTTTCCTTAACTTCTATGTTTCCCCACATTTACCATTTTGGTTTTTATTAAGGTAACTAGTTTTCTAACCTAAGAAATTTTTACATTAATTCTAAATTAAAGTGAGATTTATTAGAATATATATAACCAGTTAATACTAAATATGTTATATAATTTACAAAATAAAAATCCCATGTGTTTTTGAAACTAATTTTTAAACAAGCTCATATAACGTGCAAAAACACCGCTTTAACCCGAACAATGCTAACACTATTTTTTACTATTTTTGGGTCAATACGTTCATTATAAAATATCAATTGATCAATGAATAGACCATAGTTTATATTTATTAACATTTAAAAATAAATTTTCAATATATAATATTTTTATTAAATTCTAAATCTTTTAATAAAATATTATTTGTTATAAAATAACATTAATGTCAATTTTGACATTATTTACTTAATTTAAATTAAAAAATATCAAGGAAATAATGGAATTAAAATATATTAAGTTAAAATCTAAATAATATGAAATATTCATCTAAAAATATACGGTAACACAATAATTCATTCATCTTTCTTTACTTTTATTATTTTTAGTATCATTTATTTTATTTAATAATTAACTAAATAATCACTACAATGGCATTTCTTAAGAATTTTAAGTAACTAATTCATATATAAAAATTAATGATAAATTATTATGATAGAAACAACTCATTTATATTTAAAAAGGATATTTATAAAATAAAATATGATGTTTTTTTCATATATCAAGGCTTTATAAATGTTAAAGGTAAGAAAGGTTCCTTTTTTTCTTTTTTCCTTACTAACTTATTATATGGGTTGATTTCATGGAATAATTTCCCACTAAATCATAAAATTTGAACCAAGAGGTTATATGATCGAAATATGGGTAGAAATTACTTTTGGAAAAGTATATAGTTCATTTTCCCCTTTAGATTAATGTTAAACCACTAAGTAAACTAATTTTTCCTATATCATTGTAGTTAATTTTAATTACATTTACTAATATTTGTTTTGTCAAAAATTAAGTTGATCTTATTATACTATAAATATTATAATTATTCCAGCTATTTATTTCCATTTTTACAAATTCAATCCACATAAGTGGAAAAAATAAATTTGAAGGTAATCCTGTGGATGTGGAGTGGAAGTAGGTTTTTAAAGTGAAAATGTTCAAAAGTTCATTAAAATTTTATATCAAAATTTAATATTAAAATGATTCCAATGAAATAAATTGGATTAATATATTTATAATTGATATATTTTGCCATCAAAACCAGTTCAAAATATAATCTAACATTAATAATTATTTACACAAAAATGCAGTTTTCAACTAAAATACAACATTTTCACTATTCATCAAAAAATGAAACTTCTCAGAAAAATACAAAAAATTCACCATAAGCTAATTTTTACATTCCAAATTCAAAAATCAAGTTTATTTTGAAAAAAAAAATTTATAATAGGGTCAAAATTTATTTTTAACATAGGTGAACCATTAAAAGAAGATAAAACTCAATCTTACATGTAATATAAGCTAACTTAGTGTTGTATATAACATAATATTAACATGGTGTTGTGTATAAAGAAAGATAACAAAAAAATTAAATTTATTCTAAAAATATATATTATAAAGTCTTAGTGTATTACAAGGGGACTACAACCAAATGTGACTCATGGTATGAACCACAGTCAGTCTAGCCTGAACTAAGCTCTATATTCTCTTGGTCCACCAATAACCCCATCAAACGACCAATCATATAGATAAGACACAACATGTGTGGGCATATCCCATACATGGATGAGTATAACAATACCCAGTAGGATACCCTAAAATCAATAAGCATAAATCAATAATATAGTAGTCATCTCATCATAGGGACATTCCAATCATAACATGATACTTGAAATTAAATATATAGATATACTTATAATAGAAACAAGTCTCAAGGTAAGGTCACAATCAAATTTATAGACTAAGATTCTACTTGAGAGTTTGTAGTAACACTCTCCCAGGAGAAATCACTTTATGAGTTTGATAACACTGATAACATTCATATGATATTTCATGATTGTAAGGTCTTTCTATAAAGAAGTATGTTCTGGAAGTTTTAATATATCGATACATAAAGAGTGGATCACACCCAAGGCCCTATAGGAAACCACAAACACTAACTGGATTGAACTTCTAAGTGGGGACTGATGCCCACGTATATTGGTCATGCCAATTACTATAATCCCACATTAGGAAGAATATGATAGAGTATATCACCTAGGGTCATGGGGGGGGGGGACTCTAAGAACTATATCTATTAAAAACCCCTTATATAGGATCATTATCCTATGCTCAGTACATAATTCCTAACTATACCCTTTTAGGGATGGATCTAGGGAGCACACCCTAAGGAAACTAGTCCACACTGAAGATTACAAGGGCCTCATAAATATCTATGAAAATTACATGGAATTTACTAGAAGTAAATGCCATGTATTAGAAGTAAATTATGTGTCTTGCCTAACATGGGTCTTCCCATGTGCCCTGGACCATGTTCGTGTACTCTAGCCCATGCCCTTATACTTTTCCATGTCCAAGTACACAACTCAGCCTGTGTGTTATGGATGGATATGAGTACATGTCTTAGCCCATGTACTCTGTCCATGTCAAAATACTTGGCTAAGACCATGTACTATGTCCATGACCATGTACATGAGGGTATACAATGAGGTGTAAGGTTGATTCATTTGGCGTGTGACATGTGTTACATGACATGTGATACTTTCTTCTCTGCAGAAACCCTAGCACTATAGCCAGTGCCTCACACAGTGTGTATCTCTAGATTAAGTTCCTTATAGTGAGGGATTTTATAGAAACCACAAATATTAATTCATACACTTCTAACACGAACACTAACTTTAGATCCACAAGTAATCTTGCCCAAAGATTGTGGATCTAGGCCAACCGAACCACACCATCACTGGTGGCCAGATTCTGGCCATCCGACTTGCTTGGAAATTGGTCCAGTAGCACCACAATGTCACAAAAAAGTCCAACCATGTATGAACATCACTAATTTGGTCCTGATCCATTTTCTTCACTACTGTAGTCTAATCCCATCACTGAATCTTGAACCTAAAGTCATAACTTAAATTCATTGCGCCAAAGAATAGGTGCACAACAATTGATTACCAGGTATTTGTCAAACAACTAACCAAACTAAATATTGATGATGAACACATGAATAATGGGGATAGGAATCCATAAAAAAATAATGTGAGGAACATAACTCAGCCATTTTTACTTTTATCCTTGATCTATTGTCATTTATTCGATGAACTAAGATAAAGTAACAAGGAAATATCAAAACAAAATTTGAAATATCAACCATCAATCTGTAGATCAATTCATGTTAGTTAGGTTGACCCATGTTCAACATGGGATAAATAAATGGGGATAAATACACATAAATCAAACATCCTACCTCAATAATAGAACGATCATTGATGAATAATGATTTTATTCCATCATTATTGGTAAGATCCACAACTCCATCAGTATATCGATTTCCAAAGAAAGTTCCGACATCATTCGTCCATGAGAGATCCTCCACCATCACCCCTCTTGAATTCTATGATTTTGCAGACAACCATAAAATTTGGTTATAACCGACTTTAAATAGGGTAGAGTTAGGTTTTTGTGTCAACACATACTAAAATCAATAAATTAATAAATTTATTTATTATTTGTGCCCATAATAACATTTTTACAAATGTACGATGGTGAAAAAGATTATTTTACGCCTAGGGTAAAACCCATGTTATGAACTCAATAGTGATCTCAAATTTCTAATCCAAGGATCTAATTAGAATATATTTCATTTTTTAGGAAAAATATTCCTATGTGATATTAATATATTTAATATTTTTAAAATATTAATTCCGGGCTCATTAGGACTTAGAATCTTGTGCTATCTCAGCTCTTAGCTCTGAAAATATTACTAGATACATTTAAAATATTTATATGAAAAAACATAGAAGGTACATATATCATATGTAAACCTATATAATACTTTTATCCATGACATTTAGTGACCACTAGACATGGAACACATCAATCGAGTATAGGCCGACTCATCTTTTTCTTGATTCTACAAAATAGAATGACCAGGTTAATGAATACATCACATTTTATTCATTTAACAAATGATTGCATCACATTCACCTCATCCAAGTAGATGAAATCATCATACGTGACTCAAATAAGCATGATTATATATTTAATCAATCTAATTCAATCAAGGGAATGATATCTTTACTTTTTATATAAGTGGAGAAATCCTATCTTATTTATGCTCCAAATGACGATATGGTCAAAAACATACCCAACCACTTCCATATTAGATAAGTATATTTTAATTTTTTTATATAAAGTTTTAATGTATAAAGGTTCACATTATTGGTATCTCAACATCCTTAGGTAATAAGGATCAATAATAAGTATACACCCCTAAGTATATCAATGATAATATGAAATTAAATAAGATATAATTTTGTGGGACAGTCTATGTAATACATATGTACTTATTACCACATGAATATATTTTTATTATCTCATATAAAATACATTTTAATGTGTACAATAATCTGGTCATGCTAAGATTTATATTTCATCCAAACCCATTTCACTCTATGATGATCATCGATTAAGGACAAATCAAAGTTTTACATTGAGGGGATATTATCATTCAACCATTAAAGTAAAATAAATTACATCACACACAAATTAATAATAAATAGATATTTCCTTTGTTACAAAATCATGATACTTTTTCAACCATTATTACTAATACCTTATGTGTTTAACACCTAGAGATTCTACACGATCCTCATATTGTTTATCTAGTAATGGTTCCATCAATGGATATGATATATTATCCTATATAGAAACCCTATAGATCTTTACGTCAACCCTCTAAATTATCTCTCATATGAGATGGAATTTTCAAAAGATGAGTCTAGTCCTTTGGTGAGACCGAGGTTCCTTAGCTTGAGTAATAGCTCCATTATTATCATTGTAAAACTCAATTTCTCTCTCGATGCTATGAACCACTCCAAGTTCAACAATGAAGTTATTTATCCAAACAACTTCCTTTACAACATATGATGCAATTATGTACTCTTACTTTTTTTGTAGAGTCCACTATGGTTTCTTATTTAGAAGTCTTCTAACAAATAACTACACTATTTAGTAAAAGGAAAAACCCTCCAATTATATTTTTAATTTTTTCTGGATAATCCCACTTTTGAACTAGATTGAGAGGGAACCTTTACATGGACCAAAATCTTATAATAAATGACTTGATTCCCCAGAGGCACAAACTACACCAACCCAACCTCTTTTCATATCATATGCTCATGCCTACTCATCAGTGTTTACAGTCCTGACATTAAAACCTTAGTCTTTCCCATGCTCTGTTTAGCCATTAATTGCTACAGACAACTGGAAACACCTACCGTAGCTCCCTATATGATCTCTCTATGTCCTAAATAAATTCCAATGATTAACTTTGTACCATCCTACACTCCACAAGGTTTAAATTTTATCTAGTATATAATGTTCTAGAATATATCTGTAGTCCTTAAGTACATTATGATGTTATTCATAGTAATCCAGTGAATTTTACTGGGATTGGATTGGTGTCTACTTGTTATTATCAAATCATAAGATACATTAGGATGAATACAAAAAACAGAATGCATTATAGATCATATGGAATGTTCATAAGAATTCATATCCATCCTTTTTTAACTCTTTAAAAGGATCCTAAATCTTATAAATATTCTTTCAATGCAATAAAACTATAGGCCTATTCTTGGAGTTCTCCATGCCAAACTGATTTATAATTTTACCAATATATATGTTTTTACTTAGTTTATTCAACCTCTTAAATCTATATCCACAAATCTTCATACCCAATATATAGGTAGATTGACCCATACATTTCATCGAGAAGCACTTACCCAAACACATTTCTAGAAAGAATAGTGTTAGGATGTTATTTTTGATAAGTAAAATGACATATACATTAAATATCTGAAACATAACTATGATCCCACTAATACTCTTGTATACAAAAGAATCATAAAAATTATTGATGAAACCAAACTCTTTGATCACATAATCAAACCATACATTCCATCACCGATACGCCTTCTTTAATCCATAAATGGATCATTGCAACTTACATACTTTAGATTACCTATTTTTATTTTTAAAACATTTGGGATGTATCATATATATACCCTTGACTAAATTCCAATTAAAGAAGTTATATTTGAAACCCATTTGATATATCTCATAATCATATTGATATTCCATGGATATAAAAATCTGAATGGACTTTACCATTAATAATAGTGAAAAGGTTTATTCATATTCAATACCATGATTTTTTTGTAACCTTTTCCTACCAGGAAATATTTATAGGTAGACACTCTAATATGAATGTTAGTTTTCTTATAGAAACCCATTTACATACTGTGGGTCTTACCCCTTCTAATGAAACCTCTATGTTCTAAACATAGTGTACATGAAGTCCATTTCAGATTCCATGGATTTTAACCATTTATCGAAATTAGAACTCTTTATGACCTCATAGTATGAATTTATTTCACTATTTATAAACAATATTTCATCACCATTCACTCTAATAAATCCATATCTCTTGGTTTCTTGATTAATCTTACCATACATTCTAGGTTCTTGTGTAATTTGACTAAGTTTTCCATCCATAACTCTTGGTGAAATTGACTCAACCTTTATCCTAGGAACACTTCCTATTTGTTTCTCTTAAACTTCTCTAATTTCAAAATTCCTCTCATTGAATACTTGAATTATGTTTTTTCACTCAACAAAAACCCTATTTTTATCCATAAAAACTTCATTTCCTATAGAGTTATAGAAAAAATATCCCTTATTTTTCTTATAATAACTAATAAATAATCAATTTTTAGACTTGGGGACTATATTGTATGAAGTAGAATGTATTACAAGTACTTAAAAACCACAAATATTAATAAAATAAATCTTTTGAATGATTACCATTCCATATCTCATATAGTGACTTTATGATTGCTTTAGATGGAATATAGTTTAGTAAGAATGTTGCAGTCTCTAGAGTATTACCCTAAAATGGAATAGGAAGGTTATACTAACTTATTATTGATAAAACCATATTCAACAAGGAATGATTCCTCATTTCACATAGACCATTAAATTTTGTTTATAATAGCCCTGAACCCACAATCAAATATCCAATGCTAAAAATATAATCTTTAAATTTCTATCTTTGATAACAATAAACATGACCCAATTTTAACAATAAAAAACTTACAACATTAAAAGTAAATGTTGGATTACTTACATACCTGAGGACCTTTTAGGTTTATATTTTTAGATAATTAGGAAAAAATATTACATGAAAATACCCATATCTTCAAATGACTATTTTTCCCACTATACCCATATTTTCTTATTCTATATTATGTCTTCAATATATTCCTTAAAATTATTTACACATGAAACCTCTATAGACCTAAATCATTTAAATTAATTCTTCATAGCCTTATGGAAAAGAAACATAAGAGGGTTGATGTCAAAAATATAGTAAGGGTAAACATAAGAATTAAAAGTTAAATGTCAATGATAATAAGTTGATGAAAATGGTATGAGGACATAATCAAAGTACGTGAGAAAGATATAAAATAAATTATACCCATCAAAACCTATATTATTAAACATGTGACATGGAATAAATATTTTACAAGGTAAGATCATATGAATCAATAATCACGAGCCATGAAATTTCAATCTTGATCATGGGAAACATTACAAATTCATAGAAATCATAAATAAAACGTGTTTCTATCTTAGAGAATTATCTTCATAACCTGTGTTAGAAATAACCGGAGCCCAGTAAAATCCATAGAAGAAACCTACCATTTTAATACCATCCTTATTTCCTTTAAAGAAAAGTAATATTACCCAATTAAATGGAGAGATATATTGGGATTTTCCATCATATAAGATGTATTAGGATCACCCATTAGTATAAGTTGTATCTATCTCACACATTTGTATATGTTATATCGGGCTCAACCATTCATATAAGTTGTATTGAAATCACTAGTTTTTTAAGTTGTATCAGTCTCACTCATCATCATCAATAATTTATAATTACCATTCATGAATAAAACATTTATAATCCTTTACTTCACAACATGACACCATTGAAAACAACCATCATTACTTTATAGCTTAGTTAACCCATGGAAGATAAATGAGTTTCATTACAATATCTTTAGACAAATAATCATAATCCATATAGGGAAATAATATGGATGGTATTATAAGATCATATTCTTAGTGGATTATAGGAATCATTAAAGGATTTTTTTCATAGATGAAAATACCTTTAAAAGAACATTTAAAGAATTTATTTGAAAATAGGGGACAATAACCTTTTCTTTCAGTACATTTAAAAAATAAAAATTCAAAAAAAAATTAGAAAATTATTCTATTTGAAAATGAACCTGGAAAATTATAAAATAAACTTCAAAGTAAATACCATTCATGATGGAGAAAATATCATTTCTTGTCATAAATGTTAAAAATAACCATTCTTTTCAAACCTTTGTAAAGAGAGTGAAAAGTGACCCATAAAAAAATGTTAAAAAATTTCATTTTAAAATATTTTAAAATAAGTTCAAAGATAATTTAAAATAACTGTAGGAAATCATTTATGATTAGAAAAGAGATTTTTTGAAGAAATTTTAGAAAAAATGGATATAGAAGATAAAGATTCCGGATTTAAAAGAAGATACAAGATCTATATCACTTATAAATAACTTTATTAATGTTTTATAATAAATAAATGAGTAAATAAAAACTAAAAATATAAAACAAATTCATAGATAGAGTAAAATAAAATATATGTGGTTAAATAAAATAAGATCATATGATTTACTTAAAGTAAAATTGAATATATAGAATATCGAAAAGAAAAGAGAATGTAACATAAAGGGTTTAACACTTTGGTAACTTACAAAAAAAATTTATTAAAAGAAAAAGTATGCTATTGATCAAAAATCCCATGAATTTCATGAAGTAATATGTAAAAATTAATTAATGTGGTAGTAAGTACACCATATAAGGATTTCATGGTGCATGACATGAAGCACTTCTCAAGAAAATGACATTGAGACAAAGAAAAATCTTACAAATACCATTACTTTTGAAGTGATAATTAATCCATGAATTAATTATGTTAACATATGTATATCCATATAAAAAAGTGAAAATATAGAATAAAACAATTTATAGATCAATTTACAGATAATAAAAGAGTAAAAAACTTAATGAAGTAGATGTATAACCCAATGAATGTAAATTGTGTTAAGAAACACTTTACCTCTTGGTAAATTTCAAGTTAAATTCCCTAGGTTTAAATAATTTTAATTAAAAAATAAAATACCATGAAGTATAACATATTCATGATAGAATAAATAAAAGGGAATTATATACACCATATAAAAAAATTAGGTGCATAATATTAAAATATGACTTAATGAAGGTAAATTGAGACAAAATCACTTACCTTAATATCATACCTTAGTTATTTTATTCTTAAGGATAACTTTGATATAACCCTAGGCTTACTCCTTTGAACTTTCCATTATTTAGATATAGGCTTCCCAAGAACATACAGATACACACAATCTCTCAATATTTTTCTTACAACAATAGTTAATGAAATAAGGGTATCCATAAGAGCACTTAGATATATAATATTCATGAGGAAGGCTCGCCTTTATAAATCCAATTATAAATTTCACACTCATATTTTAATATAATATTTTTACATGATAATATTTTATTAATATGCACCTCTAATTAATATATAGCTTCCATCAACATCTGAAATTCATGCTACATTAAGTTAAACCAAGAAAAAATTATCTCCTAGTTAATAGACACCAAAATATACTCATGAATAAATTACCAAGATTATGTTAAGATCATAACTAACTCTATCTTCTAATTTTCCAATAAAATATTCAGTAATCTTTAAACATGAATCTTTCATGGAGGAAAAGCTTTTTTTGACTTACAATGTACACTGGAAACCATTCCAGTTCATGTGGACTGATAAAATAATTTTCAAAAATATTGAAGTTTATATTTTTGTAACATTTAATTAATATTAAACTTTTTTTTTCAATAAAAATGGCATATAGGTCCATTGAGTTTTATTTTTTTCCAGAATGTGAGGCATTAAATTTATATTATAACTATTTTGTGTGATGGAAGAAGGTGAAAAGGTCACCATTGTTTTATATTAATTACGTGAAGAACTTTATATAGAACACTTAACCCAAACCTTATGTATAGGATACACCTAAACTTATGAAATCATAGTGTAAAGTATGCACCCTTATGTGAGGTGGAGAAGTACCCTTACATAGGATTTGGTTCCTTACCTGTACCCTTGTATAATTTTTGGATACCCTTATGCTGAGTCGGTACCAAAAAACATTCCCTTAAGTAAGTTTTTTTCTACCCTTATACAGCCTTGGTAAAGTGTGAACAACACTTATATAGCCCATGTATTGGGTGTGTTACCCTTATGCGATTCAGGTTGGTACCCTTACATAGCAATACAGATCCTTAAATTGTTGGTGGTTCTACCCTTACATGGGAGTTTTCTTAACCTTATGTAACACAGAATGTACCCTTAAATGAGTTATATATATATATATATAACTTACCTTTATGTGATATGGTCATTTTTCATTACCCTTATGTGAACCATAAATACCAAAAAAATATAGGCAACTCAGGGTTTAACTTTACCTGATTCATCGAAAAGATATGGAGCCCTTATGAAACCTTTATATCCACCACATTACCTTTACATGTGATTGAGTTACCTATACATGAGCACAACCTACCCTTATGCCAACACAACTTACCCTTACATGAGACAAAGGCTAGGTACTTACCTTTATGTAAGTACCAAACTACCTTTACATGGCATTGCTTACCCTTATGTAGTGGGTTCTAAACTTTATATAGTGGTTCTTACCATTACATAGGATATGTTATTATAAATATACCTTTAAGAAGGTAATTAATATTATAATTATGTAAATTCATTTTATGTAGAACAATATTTCAAGTATTAAATTTAATAATTATAGAAATATAATTATAAAAATCTTATAATCTATTAATTTAATAACATATTAATATATTCCATCTCTCATTTAATTCCTATTTTTTTATATTTATTTCAAGAAAATAATTTCTTTACCATGATAAATATTGTAAATTTAAATTTATCAATAATTAAAAGTCACCAATTAATTTTATTAGAATATTATCCTCATAAGTTATAAAAAACTTTTGGATTAAATTATAAATTTCATAATGAAATTAAGATTCAATAAACTTCTATGTATATATTATTTATTTATTAATAATAATATATTTAAAAAATAATAATACTAAAAAACAGTAATCTTTTTCATTTTAATCAAAAATATGAATTTCTACAAAAAATAAAATTAATTTTATGTTATTAATAATCAATTACACCTAAAATGAATTTTTATTAATAAGGAATTATAATTTATGAAATAACTTTAAAAGATATGATATTTTTTCCTTTATAAATAATGATGTATAATTAACATAATTAATCATAACTTTTACAATATTGAGTTAATTATAAACATATTTTTATCAAATTATATTAAAATAAATTTCAACTTGTTTTTATTATAGAAAAATTTATTAATTATAAAATTTATTTAAAGGACATAAATATATTAAAATTTAGGGATGTGATAATATTCATCCCTTTTGGAAATTATGTTCTCACAATTTTATCTCATGCTTGATAAAAAGGGTTTAAAACATTTTCAAAATCAATTTCTGGGAGTGGAAGATAAAACATACATACATGAAAGAGATACCTTTTTAGTATTTTAAAAATTAACTTTGATGAAAACCCACATCATAAAATGGGATAATAAAAATTCATTTTGAAAAGAGGGAAAGGGAAACACAAAGGTCATCCAGAATAACATATAACTAGGTTTCCAATTAGGAGATCATTAATGAGAAGTTAAAATATGGATATGAAAGAAAATAAATGTCCAAATAATGATGGATAGTGATAGAAAACATTGATCATTAGAAAGTGAATGATCATGAGAAAGTTAATGAAAACAAAACCATAAACCAATTAGGTGTAAAAATTCCATCAATTCATCAAAAATAAAGGTAATATGATAAATTTTAAGTCTCAAGATACTTTTACTAGAGTTTAGGAATTACTTTACCATCTAGACATATGAAAATAAATAAATATACTTACATGATATGTATAATTTCATATATTAAAAAATTTCCACCACAATCTCATATTTTTCTCTAAATTATGAGTATTCAAGATTAAGTTTTCATGTCTGAAGCACTAAAATAAACTTCTAATAAATAACATAATCCTGAAAAGGATAATAATATATTCCTCCTATCTTAAGATATTAACCAAAACTAAAATGGTCAGCATAAGGTAAGATAATACACAAAATTAATAAACCTCTATATGAAGAAATAATAAATTAATATCTAAAATTCAACAATAATGCCAAAGTTTCAACATAGATCATTACATAAATAAATATACCTAGATCGAAAATTACCTATATAACCCCAAAATTATAAAAAGTTTTAACATCAAAGATTATATCATAAATTTTAGATTATTTATCTAAAATTTTAAAACCATTCTTTCGAAACAATCCTTCACATTGAACATAAGGGTACTCATAACTCAATAAATTATGACATCTCTCAAAATATCATTAATCACTATAAAATCCCATCAGTTCAAACTTCAAAAAGGGTGTCTAAATTTTTGAAATTATGATCAAAATTAAATTTATAAACCCATGGTGGTAACTGAAAATATTAATTTAATCTCACCTAAAAAAATCCTAATTTCTAAATTTATCTAAACCCTCATATAATACTAACTATAACAGCCCTGAACCCACACTCCCGGATTCAGTGCTAAAGAAATAATATTTACATTTTTAGATTTGATATCAATAAAAGTGCCCCAATTTTATCCGTCCAAAACTTACAACATAAAAAGTAAATGTTGGATCATGTACATACCTGATGAACTTTTTGGTTTAGAGATTTAAATAATCAGGACAAACTCTTATGTAAAAATATCAATATCTTTAAATGAGTATTTTTTCCACTATACCAAACTTTTATTATTCCATAATAATTATTTAAAATCTTCCATAAAATTCTTCACACATGAAAACTTTATAGACATAAATCACCTTGAGGAAAGGAAACATAATAAGGTTGAGATTAAATACTCATTAAGGGTATACATAAGAATTAATAATTGAATTTGATCAATAAAAATAATTTGATCATATGGTTATGATGACATAATCAAAGTTTCTAACCATGAGATAAAATAAATCATACTCATAAAAACCTAGATTATTAAACATGTGATATGCCATAATGCTTTAATAGGGAAAGAGTCATTGGAATCAATAATAATGAGTGATGTGATAACAATATTGATCAATGGAAACATTAATAACTTATATAACTCATAAAGAAAATGTGTTAGTATCTTGAAACAATATCTTCATAACTCATTTAATAAATAACTAGATCCAAGTTAAATACAAAGGGGAAACCTCCCTGATTAACTTCCTCCTTCTTTCCTTTAATGACAAGGAACATTACCCAATACATTAGAGAGCTATATCAGGATCACCCATCATATAATCTGTATCGGGATCAATCGCTCATATAATATATATCGATCTCACCCATTCGTATAAGTTATATCAGGATAACCCATTTGAATAAGCTATATCGGGCTTAGTCATTCATATAAGTTGTATTGGGATCACCCATTCATAAAAGTTTTATTTGGATCATCCATCATCATATATATTTTTTATGTACCATTCATGAATAAAACATTTAGAATATTTCTCTATTTAGCATAACAGCCTTGAAAACAACCACTATTCATTTATACCTTAGTTAACCCATGGGAAATTAACAGGATTTTTAGAGACCTAGTTTTTACCTTATAATAATTCGAAATATTTATATATATATTTCTAGAGTTAGGTGTTGAGAAGACATGCAATTCTGTGACCTGGTGTGCCCGAAATTAATTTTATAAAAATATTAAAAATATTTTATATTATGCACAAAAATTATTAAAGAAAATGGGAAAACTATTAAATGGAAGATTATATCCAAAATCAAGGACCATGTTTGAGTTTAGAATGCAATTTTTACCCTAAGAATGACCTAAAATGGGTTGGCGAGAGACATTCGGACTCCTCGCTCATTGGCGGTATGTTAAGTGAATTAATTAATTATTTCATTTAGACACAAAAACATGATTAATTCTAGGGTGAAATTTATAGGTTTATCCGAATAAACCCTGAGAGGATTCTAGATCTCCTCATTTCTCCTCTATTGGAGAATCACGTCCGATAATGACAAAACTAAAGATCAGATCAGATCACGAAAAAACTAACATAATGAATTCCTTAGATTGTTGGCGGGCATGTTATTTGGTGAATAATGATCCAATATCTTGGTATGAATCTTTAATTGGTGATTAAACCATTTGATTAATTTGTTTTTTGCATATCCATTGTTGATCTTGGGTCTGTACTAATTATGGATTTAGAATGCACCTATGTAACGTATTTTAAGTTGATTTATTAAATGTTTTCATACCCAGTATACCCATTATTGATCATTGGACAATAATTCATGTCCAACGATGATTATAGATTTATTATGGTGACTTTCTCCCTCAATTATTTTGCATTCATCATCAGTAGGACCCTGTGGTCCCGGTTCGACATTGTCGGGTTGTACCGAGCCAAATCAAAACCCTTAGAACCATGATGGAATCACATGCGAGGAATAAATAAATGAACTATGGACATATCTATAATTTTATGGGTGTTTTATTATTTTTGGATGATTGGATGTTGATTAATCGACAACAGAAGTCTTAGAAAATTTCAGGTTGAACAGTGAAACTTTAATGGATGAACATATGCAGATTTCTGGTGAATGATTGTAAAAAATGATAGATCTGGTCTAACTATATATGTTTCAGGTCGAATAAAGGTGGTATATATGATGGAATAGAGAGAAACAACCATATCTGGAATTCCTATCATAGATATAGAATTTTATCAAAAGTCTGACTACACATTGTGTATAAAGATAAACACACGGTGTGTAGACCTTCTGTAGAGGTGGATAGGGTTTTATAAAAGTTAAGGATGACATGGAATGTAGTCCTACTACACGATGTGTACCTCTTTTATGGTTGGAAAACCCATGTTCTGGATCACATGGGTGGGAACCCGTGTGGAGGTACATGGCCAGGTACACGACCGTGTACCCAAGTACATGGACACAGCCAGCCGGACATGGTCCGGTCCCAGTTAGTCTGGATACACCATTTAGTCCATTTACATGACATGTAATATTACATAAGATTGGAGATTTGTGTTAGCTAGGGACATGGATAGACAATGGAGTGGGACCATATTCAATGTGGGTCCCCTCACATGTTGTGTACCCCTTGACCACTTTTGAGGAAACTTCAAAGGTTCTATATACCCTTCATTTTAACTCAGATTTTTACCCACAAGTAGCCTATCCTGAGTGTTTTTTAATGTATAATGTAATGGTTCCCTCATTTGTGGATTTCAGATAATATGTGAAATATTTTGGGAACACCTCTTATTTAGTCATTGCTCGATGACAACATTGATCAAGAAGAATCACCATAGACTACCGAGGTGTACCCTCTAGTAGAGTAGGGAAGTGGAGTCCTTGACCTTTAGAGTGGAACCCCCATCAGCATGGGTGTATGTCCTCTATAGATACCTTCTTATTGGAACCCCCTACTAGGTAGGGCTTGAGTTCTCGATGACCATAGTTGAACCCCCTATTGTACCAGGGCATAGGTCCTTGACTTCGGAGTGGAACCCCATATTGGGTAGGGTGTGAGTCCTCAATGACTATAATATAACCCCCTATTATACTAGGGTATGGGTCCTTGACCTATAGAGTGGAACCCCCCATCGTCATGAGTGAGTGTCCTCTACCTTACTGATTGGAACACCTTATCAACATATGGAACATGTCCTAATTAAATTAGAGTGGAACAACTCCATCAGCATAGGAATGAGTCCTATACAGATACTATCAAAGTGGAACCCTCCTGATGTACTAGGTCATGTGTCCTATAATTTTAGTATGTGGATTCTCGACTGTGAGGTATAGTGAAAATGTGTGGAATGACCTGGACGGTTACTTCTGAGTAGACGTGTGAGATGCTCAACATCATTGATGGACTTTGGAACAACCCATACTTCTTGCACTTAGTCTAGATATATAATATCATAGAGATACATTAGGGAGGGATGATGGTGGATGAATTTGTAGTGATGTTCATAGAGCTTATGCAGTCCTACCTTGACATGATCTGAGATAGCTACTTCCAAGAACAGAAGTTTGAGTAGGGACTCCACTGAGTGATCTGAGCTAGTATTGTTCCATTTATCATCCCCAAATATATCAAGGGTTCAATATTGGTCACTAGTGACATATAAATTTCTATCATAGGGACACTAGATAACTAGATCAAGAAGTGGGATCCACATAGCTAAGTCATCTGTAGCAACTAGCAGATTAAAAGTACTAGAATCTCATTACATGAGACCTCTCTATGATCAGACTCGGGCACATAGTCAGAGGAAGAGAAAATTTCCAGGGCATCCCAGATAGGGGTGGTTCTTTACTTGTGATGGGCAAGATAACATAGTAAAATAATAACTGACCAAACATGCTTAGAAACACAAATAGGCAGTTGATGGACCATCACATCAAAGGAAATGTCATGATTAGGGATCTCCTAAGAGAGGGAAGGGTGGTCCCCTAGGAGGTTGAGCTGGATAAGAAGCAGAAGAAGCTATGGGTGGTAAAAAATGTTATGATATCCTTACACCACCACCACCAAGAGTCCCACATTAGGCTCAAGGAGCTGGAAGCCAGGGCCACAGACAACTATAGGCTTTAGAGGTTTATGATCCCACAACACACGAGATGATAAGAGGTATGATCGGTGTGTTCTATACTCTTTCTTCATTATTAGTATAAACAATTTCCTGTCATTACTTTATCTCTATACTACTAGTGTGAGAGCTAGAGATCATAGTTGAGGCACTAGCCCAGTAGCTTCATCTTGAGGTTCCTACAGGGAATGCTTCTTCGTTATCTTTTATCTGTTAGTAGTACAAGATATCTCTTGGTTAATAGAGATTCAAATGATACCTATTGGTCATCAATATGGAACCTTATGATGTCATATTGGGTATGGATTTACTATCCATGGTCTGATCCCAGATTTTCTATCACCACAGACATGTCATATGCCTACACACTGATGGGACGAGTTTCTCCTTTTTTGGTGAGAGAGATCTCATGGAAGGGAAAGTGGATTCTATAAGTAAGTGTATTTGACCTATTAACCATTAGTTGGTGAGTATAACCCTATGTTCAGTAGGTTCTTTAGATGTATGGGTTCTTTTATTTGTGAAGGATTACGTGGACATCTTCCCCGAGGAAATTTTGGTACTACATCCAAGCCAGGAGATGGAGTTTTACATTGACTTGCATCCCATAACCAATCCAATATCTTTTGAGGAATATATTATAGCCCATAAATATCTATAAGAGCTACGTTTTTAGTTAGAGGAACTTTGAGAGAAGGGTTTTATTAGTTCTAGTGTGTACCCAAGGGAAACTCTGGCGTTGTTTGTGAAAATGGAAGATGGGAGATTGTAGGTTTTCATGGAGTATCATCGCTTGAAAAATAACATGATAAAGAACAAGTAACCCTTACTGAGGATTGATGACCTATTTTACAAGTTTCAAGGTGTGATATGGTTCTCAAAGATCGATATTAGTTCTGGCTACCACCAGTTTAGGGTTTTTGAGGTTAATATTCCAAAGTTGTCATTTTGATGTCACTACAAACACTATGAGTTCCTAGTGATTCTATCTGGTGTAATTAACACTCCCTCTATGTTTAAGGATTTGATAAACCGGGTCTTACAACCATTAATGGGCCAATTTTTTGTTTTCTTCATCGAAGACACACTCGTCTACTTTTCAATATAGGAGGAGCACAAAGAGCACTTGAGGATGGTCCTAGATCTGTATCAAGAGCACCAGATTTATTTAAAGCTCTCAAAGTGCCAGTTCTTGATTCATGAGGTTAAATTTATGGGGAATGTCATTTCTGAGCATGTTTTTTCCATAGAACCAACAAAGATCTACATAGTGATTACTTGAGATCCACCCAAGAGCGTGTTAGAGGTGAAAAGATTTATTTTCTTTTTAGGGTAATATAGGAGGTTTTTGGTAGACTTTTCTAGAATTAAAGACCCTTTGACTACCCTGACATGGAAAGGATATCCATTTACCTGGTTTTAATAGTTATAGAGGTCCATTGAAGAGTTGAGGCTAAGGATGATGGGCACTCTTGTGTTGATATTACCATAGGAAGGTGTGGAGTTTGTAGTGTATTGTAATTCCACAGGAGGTGGGCTCAGCTACATGTTGAGGTAGTGGTAGGAAGTTATCACATATGGGTTTATGTAGTTGAGGCCCCATAAGAAAAACTACGCTACTCACTACCTAGATCTGGTAGCAGTATTATTTACCCTGGAGATGTGGAGGTACTACCTTCTGGGAGGGCACATTGTGGTTTACTCAGACCACTAGAGTCTGAGGTACATCTTAACGTAGAGAGACCAGAACCTAAGACAACGACTGTAGTTGAAGTTACTATAGGATTATAACTTCAAAATATTCATTACTACCAATAATGGAAACATATTAGAAGATTCCCTTATCAAGAATTCCTAGGATCTCTTGGTGTAGGAGGCTTTAGAGAAGTTGGTGTCTTTGTAGATGACCCTAGTGAAGAAGGAGGGTATAACCTTTTTGTAGTCAATGGTGTTGACTCCTTCGATTCTTGAGAATGTGAGAAAGTCCCAACTAGGAGACATCAAATATTAGGTATTACATCATTAGATATCTATAGGTGACTCATCAGATGGATATTTTGAAGGAGGTAATCATGTCATCTTATTCTAGGGATGCACTTTGGTCCCAATAACGATGCGGGAGGAGGTGATGTGAGAGTTCCACACTTCTCCCCTAGTTTTACATCCTAGTGTGGGGAATATGTATAGATACCTTCAGTGGCAGTTTTGGTGGTCTTGAATGAGATAGATCTTAGATGAGTTCATCTCTTGGTGCCTCACTCATTAGTAGGTGAAGGCTGAGAACCAAGTTAGGGAAGGTTTGTTTCATCCCCTTGAGACCCTAGAGTGGAAATGAGATAGAATATCCATGGAATTTGTGATAGGAATTCCATGGATAGTTAAGGGGCATGATTCTATTTGGGTGATAGTTTACTAACTCATGAAGTCAAAAAACTTCCTTGATATCATGGGGTAGATGTCGGTGGAGAGTTTGGGGTAGTTTTACATATGTGAGATCATTCACCTTCATGGAGTTCCCTCAATGATTGTTTCTGATCTTGAAATGGAGTTTATTTCATGATTGTGGAGAGGAATGCAGGAGGAATTCGAGACCCAAATGAGGATGAGTACAACCTTTAAACCCCAGACTGATGGGAATATAGAGAACACTATCTTGGTGTTAGATGAAATGTTGAGGACTTTCATGATAAACTTCAGAAAGAGTTGTGAGGATCACCTGTTCCTGGTAGAGTTTGAGTAAAAAACAACTACCAATATACTATCGGAATGAAACCTTTTAAGGAACTATACATTATACCCTTTAGGTCACCCTTATGATGAATAGAGATCAGTGAGACCTCTCTTGTGGGCCTATAGATGGTATAGGTGGTGATAGAGAAGGTCCAGTTCATCTGTGATCATATGAGGATGGACCAGAGCTGACTGAAATCTTACGAAGATCGACTTCATAGGCACTTGGAGTTCAAGTATGGAGACCACATTTTCCTAAGAGTTTCCCCATGATTAGGATTATAAAGGTTTGTTTGGGGAAGCAAGATATTCCCAAGGTTCATCGGGCCATTCGAGATCATGTAGAGGGTTGGTGAGGTTAACTACCACATCACCCTACCCCCACAACTAGAGAAGATGCAAGACGTCTTCTATGTATTGCTGTTGAGGAGGTACGTGCATGACCCTACACACATTATCGAATGGCATGATATAGACATTAAGGATGTATCCACCTTTTCAGAGTAATAAGTAGCGATCAAGGATCGGTTGGAGAGGACCCTGTGTGGATAGACCATTCCCTTGGTCCACATGTTTTGGCTGCATGAGAATGTGCATGAGAGTTCTTGGGAGTGGGAGAGCCAAGTGTGGGCTCAGTATCATAAGTTGTTTATTTAGTTTTTTATTTCTGGGGATGACAATCATGAAATAGGGAATGATTTAGAGACCTAGTTTTTTCCTTATAATTCTTTGAAATATTTCTATATATTTTTCTAGAGCTAGTTTTGAGATGGCGTGTGTTTCCAAGGGTTGGTGTGCTCAAAATTAATTTTATAAAAAATTAATTTTTTTTTATATTTTCCAAGCATAGATTCTTAAAGAAAATAGTATAACTCTTAAAAAAAATATCAGATCAGTAATCTAAGACCATGGTTGAGTCCAAAACTTGATGTTTACCCTAGGCGCAACCTAAAATGGGTTGGTGTTGGATGTTAAGACTCCTCACTAATTGGTGTTCTGTTATGTGGATTAATTATTTATTAAATTAATTAATTAATTCATTTTGATGCAATTAAATGATATATAATATTACTTCTAGGGTGAATTCTCCAAGGTTACCCACATAAACCCCGGGAGAATTCCACAGCTCTTCCTTCCTCCTCTATTGGAAAATCACATCCCAAGACGAAGAAACTATATATTAGAGTAGATAAAGATGAAGCGAATGCAATGACTTATTTTGATCATTGGTGGGTGTGATATTTGATGAACAATGATCCAATATTTAGGTAGCACTCATTAATTGGTTATTTATGCCCTTTGATTAATTTTTTTAAGTAAATCCATCATTGTTCTTAGGTTTGCGCCAATTGTGGATTGAGAATGGACCCATGTATAGGATTTCAAGTTGATTTATTCAAGGTTTTTTGACCTAGTATCATCATTATTGATCGTTTTCCAAGAATTCTCAGCCAAATATGATTGAAGCTTTGTTATGGTGACTTTCCCCCTCATCTACTTCACCTTCATCACCAGTAGGACCCTGCAATCCCAATTCAACATTTCCGCGTTGTACTGAACCTGATTAGACCCATAAAACCATGACAGAATCATGTTAAAGGAATATATCAATGAATTATAAAAAAATATGGGATGTTTATGGGTGTTTGATGATAATTTGGATGAACATATGTTGATTAATTTATGGTTGAAGTCTTGGAAACATATAGGTTAAACGAAAAAACAACGATGGTCGAACGAAGGTTGATTTCTGGTGAACAGTGGCCGAAAATGATAGTTACAGTCTAAATCCATAAGTTTCAGGTGGAATCAATGTGAAATCTATGATGAAACAGATCAAAATGGATAGATATAGTTTGAAGATTGAGAATTTTGAATTCTGGAGAAAACCTAACTACATTCCATGTATAGGGATGAACACACTGTTTGTAGCCCTTCATCAGTGACATCTAGGGTTTCAGAAAAGTTAAGGATGACAGGGTGTGTAGTCCCCCTATATACTATGTACCCATTTTATAGTTGGAAAACCCGTGTGATGGATTAAATGATCAGGATCTTGTATGGAATTACATGGCCTTGTACACAGCCATGTATATGAGTACACGGACACGACAAGCCAGATATGGTCCAGTCTTGGTTATCCTATACACACTATGTAGTCCACCTAAACGGTGTGTACTAATACATGGGATGGGAGCTGTGTTCCATCCAAGGAAATGGCTAGGTGGTGGAGTGGGACCACATGCCGTGTGGGTCCCCTCACATTCCATGCACCCCTTTACCTTTTTAATGAAACTTCAAAGGTTTCATATCTCTTTCATTTTAACTTGTATTTTGGACTATGAGTATCCTATCCTGAGTGTTTTTCCACATAGAACATGACAATTACCTTGATTATGTCTTTTGATAAGCGGTGTGAATTTTTTTGGGAATAAAGCTTATTTAGGCGACGTTTGATGACTACAGTGATTAGAAAGAGTCACCAGAGACTACTAAAATATACTCTACAATAGAGCTAGGAAGTTGATTCTTAAACCTTTAGAGTGTAACCTCCAATCATTAAGGGTGAAAGTCCCATATAGATGCCTTCTAAGTGAAAACCCCCACTTGGGTAGGGTGTGGGTCCTCAATGACCAGAGTAGAATACCCATGTTGTACCAGGGTAAGGGTCCTTGACATCTGAGTGACCCTCTATCGGATAGGGAAAGATTTCTCAATGACTAGAGTGGAACCCCCTTCTTACAATAAGGCATGTGTCCTGGGCCTATAGAGTGGAACTATCCATCAACATGGTTGCGGTTCCTTTACCTTACCTATTGGAACCCCCTATCAAAATAGGGTGTGGGTCCTCATGACACTAGAGTGGAACCCACCATTGACATATGTGCAGGTCCTCTACAAATACTATTAGAGTGGAACCCCCTTGAGGTACTTGGGCGTAAGTCCTCTAATTCAAGTTTATGGCCCCTTGACTGTGTGGTAAAATGAAGAGGCATGTCATGACATGGATGATTACTTCTGAGTAGACATGTGAGATGTTGGGAATGGTTGATGGAATTTTGGAACTATTGGCTAATATTCTTCTAAGACTGATATGTGAGATGGATATCCCCTTACTCTCTTGTTTGAGGTTGTTTTGAATGAGCACACACACACACGCAGATATATATATATATATATATATATATATATATATATATATATCCTTCTGTATCCACTCATTGTATTTGGTTACTCTCCTTCTAGGAGAGGCAAAGATGCATGGGGTATTCCATGTTCTTTCTATTTTTATATTCTCATGGTTGGATGAGTCTAATATTCTATAATAGGTGGTGAAGACTTGATGTGTAATTTATCTAATCACAATGTTTAACCTCTTGTGTTTGGAAGAGGTTACTTTCAGTCTTGGTTTGGGTTGAGACATTCTATTTAATTGTACCTTGTACTATCTGCTATCTTTCTTTCCTACTGTATCTATCACTTCTTCCCCTTTAGATTTCAGGGTGTCCTACTGGGTATATATATACTTTCCCATGTATGGGATTTTTTCGTATTCATCATGTCTTATGCAGATAAAATAAAGGTCAATGATGAATTCAAAGGATCTTAGGGATACCCTATACTTTGGACCGCATATGGTGTTCATAGTTCAGATATCTTGAGTAGGGATATCTCAAAAGTTTATGTTTCTAGTTTTTTTTCAGGTTGGGACATATTTCTTGTCGGGCATGTGTTTTCCCGTTTACTTTTTAGTTTGTACTACTGTACTCTTTTACAACCTAGAGGTTATATTTTATTGGTTTACTTTATAGTTGCATTGAATTATTTACTCCTTACCTCTACACTTCTGCATAGATGTGGATATGTATGTGCATAAAGGTACATAGGAAAAGGCCTCCCTGAGTTATTTATTCCTTCAGCACTTGTCTCTACCCCTGGACTATGGAGGCATCCTTGGGTAGTTAAAAATAGAGCCCTAGTTTGGGTTGGGTTGTAATAGGATTCATGGAAATCACATTAAAAAAATCATAATCCATATATATAAATAATAAGGATTTCATCATTTTAACCTTAAAATATTTTAAAACAAAACACTATGTTCAATATCACACAAGATACTCCACATTGAGCTTAAACAAATGACTAAATATTATTATTTAAATGTGATAGTTATCACAAAGCCGTTGGAATGGTGGGAATAAATGAGATGAACTAAATTATGAAAATATAGTTTATAGATATTTATAAAATTAATTCTTTAGCTAACAATTAATTATAAATGAAAATAAAAACCAATTGAATATAAAGGATGTGTTTTTATAGAAAAACTATATTTATACCCATAATGAAATGTTATCTTAATAAATTAAATTAATTAGTATTAGTGAAATATATTAATGAAATTTATATTTAATATATTAAATATTTTTTTTAAATTCATCTAATATATTTGATAGTCTTAAGATAAGAATAAATCAAAATTTTATTAGAAAAATATATGTTTTTCAAAAATGAACTTTTACCACCTTTTAATGTTGCACTTGTTTTAAAAAAAAAATCAAAACTTTTAAAAATTTTATTTTAAAAAATAAATTTAATTTTTGAAATATGAATAAAAAAATTATCTTAGGGTAATATTTTGGTATTTTTATGAGAAGTTTCATTTTTTTGATAAATAGTGAAAAATAATGAATTTTAATTGAAAACTGACTTTTCATATAAATAATTTATAGGGTAAAATTTAATTTTTATTTTTTAAGGTAAAATTAGAACAATTATACATATATTAATCCAATTTATGCCATTTTGATCATTTTTATATTGAATTTAGATATAACAACTCAGTAAACTTTTTAACATTTTCACTTTAAAAACACACTTTCTCATCCTGCTTGCAGGATTTATTTTAAATATATATTTTTACAACAATGTGAATTAAATTTGGTAAAATTAATTCCATATTTGGAATATTGAGGGCCAAATTATTTTTTAAGTTTATTTTTTTATCAATAAAAAATTTACCATGGTAAAAAGTAAGATTCACTATAGTATAGGTAAAATAATGAAATAGGTTAAAGTTAAAAGGTAAAGGCTTAAAATGCTTAAAAACTACAAAATTTAATGGTATTTTAAGGTATTTATAGGACTTAAACATCCTTTAAATCATTAATTAGAAAAAAAACGTTTCAATTAATTCCACCCAAATGTGGTTGGCATTAATTATATAATAATCATTATTTAATCACTTAAAACCATCCTTCCTCAACTATAAATACCACTCCTCACAAACCCATTTCCACTAAAAAGACTTAAAGCTCCTAAAATCTATTCCAAAACCTCTCCTTACCACTATTACCACATAAAATCACTTCTATAATCTCCCAAATACCAATTCCAAGGTCTTTAAGGATCCTTCCAGGAGGCGATATTCAAAAGGTAATTTTCTTAAACCCCCTATCTTAATTTATTTAATTCTTATACTTTATCCTCACTTCCTTCATACATCAAGGAATGATAACTCCAGAATAATGTGTATAAAAGAATTTTATTTTTATAATGGAATATCTTATATCCATCCCTTTTATTATCCCCTCTTATTCAAATAAATGAAACCATTGTCCAAATTATGAAGATTAACTATCTCTATGGGTAATGATTATTCATTTCCCATTAATGCTTTAATGGATGGTCATAAAAGTATTATTATGGTTAAATAATATTTTAATATTTATACTATAACCAATTTCATGTTATGTAACTAATATATAGGCATAATATTAAATAAAATAAAATTAGTTTATGATGGTCAGAGAAACTGCCAAATTAAACTAAACATTTATCATTAACATTTTATCAAATGAATCATCATAATGTAAGAAATAAAAATTATATATGGGACAATTTAAAGTTTTTTAAGTGAATTAATACCATTTCACTAAACTTTAGGAGTTTTATTTCCATTTGATAATAAAATCCATAATTATATACAAATGAACCAGTCACAAAACCATGAAACGAACACACCCAAAACTATAAAAATAATGAAATATTATTAATAAAAGGGTAGAAATATTATATAAAAGTATAATATAAGGTATTATAAATATTATTATAGTTAATTAATTAATTAATTAGATTATTTAAACCTTTATACATGAGGTTAACGTATGCAAAAACTAAAGGGAAGTGTGAGGTAAACGTTTCTCATCTCACTTTTTCTTCTGTGAGATATATGCCTTATTCACCACTTTTTTATTGTGTGTGGTGTATATATTTCCATTTGATATATAATATCATGAATATAATTATATTAATTATATTTATTTTTTCATTTTATAATTATTAATTTTATGGGTTATATGATTCGACTGATTACAAAGTGGTAAGGGAATTCTTAACCCAGTTTCCATTATTTAGGTTAACCTTCTAATTCATTGATTATATCATGTTATGATTATGTGTGGTATGAATTTTTATTATATTATGTTTCATATCCACTTGTTTTATTTGTATTTATAGTGAATACACACAATTAATTAATTTTATTAATTCACACTTTAATGATATAATATTTATAAGTGATTTTCTTTTTAAAATTTTCCTTTTAGTATTTCTCTTAAAACTCTATTTTTATTTTATGCCCATGATTTTCTAAATTATTTTACAAAAATATTTTAAATATTTTATTATGATTTTTAAGGTCATTTTTTCTCATGTTTTTCTTTTTACAAAATGGTTTGAAATGGATTTTTTTTCATTTTTGAAGTGAGTTTCTTTATGAATTTTCTAACAAAAATATAGAAGGAATGATTTTTATCTTATACAGAATGAGAATATTTTCCCACCATAATTACTCTTTAATGATTTAAATCTTACATTAAAAATATACAATGTTTTTTTCAAATAAAATTTTCTCTTTTATAATTGTGTGATAATTTTTAAAAAATGTTTTCAAAACATAAAGGATATTTTACTCAATAATTACTTCAAATGATCATTTGGAATTATTTTCCATCTAAGATAACATTATTTGGTGTTACTTATTATTTATTGGGGTTATTATTCAAGAATAACTCCCTTATTCCTTTTATGATTGGTTAATGTTTTTGAAGGAATAATATTTATGAAACCTATTTCTTTTTAATGGGTTATGTTATGATGAAATTTTCATGAAACCCAATATATTTTCATGGGTTCTGATATAATTTACATTATTATGAAACATATATCTATAGTTTAATTATAGGACTGGTGGGACCTATACCTCTCTCCAATACATTGGGTAATGATTTATATCTTATTAATTGACATGACTGAAATGAGAAGTGAAATTGTTTTGGTAAAGGGATTTATTCGATAAAATAGTTTTAGGGAATGAACCTTGGCTACTAAAATGGTATAAGTATTGAACCCAATCCATAATGATAGTCTTGGGATTGAACCTTGGATTCTATGATGGTTTGTGGGGTGAACACAATCCACTATGATAGTCTTGGTGTTGAACCTTGGCTACAATGGTGGTTTGGGAAGTGAACCCATTCTACTATGATAGTTTTGGAAAAGATCCTTGTCTACTAAGGAAATGATGTTCTATGCTTATTTTAATGCCATATTTCATGTATTATTCTAATATTATTCTCTCATAGCACATTATTTCTTATGATTCATGTATTTTGATCTTCTATGATTTATTCTACAACTCAATATTATGATTTTTGATATGAAGGTTATAATTTTAAAATATGATATACATGTTTTTATTCTTATTTTATGATTTATATCATTTTAATTTACCATTACATATATTTTTGTGCTCATCCTATGTTTTTAAATGTTTTTATAGGGTAATGGATGAGTATGAATTAATATGAGGTCAAGATAAATTTTTTGAAGTTATGTTATGAAAAGAAAACATGTTTTATTTTAAAATAGTTTCTTTAGTGGAAAAAATGGATACTGAGTATAAGTGTCTTATTATAATGTATGAGTTTACTATGTTAGAGTTTTTACCAATTCACTAAACCTCTAAACCTAAAATATCTCTGGGAATATAAAACGGTTTATAGTTTTAAAATAACTTGTACAATCATTAGATAATATTCTCAGTGAAGTAGAGGAATCATTAAAGGATGTTTATATAGATTAAAATACCTTTAAAATAACATTTAAAATAATTTGTTAAAAATAGTGGAAAATAACCTTTTATTTCAATACATTTAAAAAGTAAAAAATTAAAATATATTTATAAAATTATTTTATTTTAAAATAATCATGGAAAATTTTCAAATAAAATTCAAATAAAATAATACTCATGATGGCGGGAAAGTCCGTTTATGTTGTAAATGTTAAAAATAATCATTCTTTTAAAACCTTTGTAAAAAGAGTCAAAAGAGACCCATGTAGAACATGTTAAGATATTTACTTTTAAAAACTTTTAAAATGAGCTCAAATATAATGTAAAATTACTTTATTAAATAATTTATGTTTATAAAATAACATTTTTTAAAACATTTTATAACACATGGACATGGAATAGAAATATTCCCAACTTAAAAGAAGATATAAGATCAGTATCACTAAAAAAACATTCTTGTTGTTTCTTTAATAAATAAGGGAGGAAATAGAAACTAAAAATTTAAATCAAATTCATAAACATATAAGAATAAAGATATGTGGTTCAATAAAATAAGATTATATGATTTCTCTAAAAGAACATTGAACATAAATAATCTCGAAAATGAAGGAGATTGTAACATAAAGGCTTTACTACTTTGGCAACTCTCAAATCGAAATTAATTGAAATAAAGAGTATGATATTTATTTATAAACCACATGAATTTCAAAAAGTAACATGTCAAAATTCATTCATGGGGAAGTAAATATACAATATAAATAAATCATGGTTCATGAAATTGAACATGTCTAAAGAAAATGAGATTGATACAAAGAAAACCCTCACGATGATTATAACTTTTAAAAGGATAATTAATACATAAAGTTATTATGTGTATATATTTAAATATATATAAAATAAATGAAAATATATAATAAAACAATTTAGATATCAATTCACACATCATCAAGGAATAAAAAATTTAATGAAGTAGGTTTATTACCCAATGAATGAAAATTGAGTTAAGAAACCCTTTACCACTTGGTAACTTTAAAGTAAAACCCTCTAGGATGAAATAATTTTAATTAAAACTTAAAAATACCATGAATTATGTAGGATTTATGATATAAAATGTAAAAGGAAGTATATACATTATATAAAAGAAATTAGGTACACAATATTAAAACATTTCTCAATAAAGGGAAATTAAGATGAAATCACATAACTTAAAATCAAAACTTAGTTATTTTATTCCTAAGGATAACTTAGAAAGAACCCCTAAACACCTCCTTTGTATTTTACATTCTTTGAATATAGGCTTCCCAATAATATATAGACACACACTCTATCTTAATGCTTTTCTTGAAATAAAAGTTCAAGTAATAAGGGTATCTCTAGGAGAACTTAGACACCTAATATTCACAAGGAAAACTCACCTTTATAAAGATGATTCTAAATGGTATACTCATTTTTTTATTATAATATATTGATCATATAAGATTTTATTAATAGTAACCTCAAATAAATATATATATTCAATTGACATCCGAAATTTACATGGAACACATCTACACTAAGAAAAAGTTATCTTCAAGTTAATAAATACCAAATTGTCCACATTAATAAATTAACAATATTATTCTAAGATCATGCGTAAAAAGATATTCTAATTTTACCATAAAAATATTTTATAAACACCAAATATAAATATTTCAGTGAGGAAAATATTCTAGTAGATTATAGTGTATTCTAGAAACTGTTTTAATTTATGTGGATGGATAAACACATTTTTATAAATACTGATGTTCATATTTGTGTCACATTTCATTAATATTCATATTCTAGGTCAAAAAAATTTCATGTGAGTTAGTTGAGTTTGATTTTTCCCTGAATATGAGCTATATAATATATATACTATAACTGTGGTGTGTGATGGAATAATGCAATGATTTTGACATTGTTTTAAACAATTAGTTCTCAAAACATTTATGTAGAACACTTCACCCTACCCTTATATAGAGGATACACCTACCCTTATGCAAGCATGGTGTCGATTATCCACCCTTACACAAGGTTGAGGAGTACCCTTATGTAGGATTTAGTTCTTTTCCATTACCCTTATATAAGTTTTAGAGACCCTTACACAAGGTCAGTATCAAAAAACTTACCCTTATATATGTGTTTTTCTACCCTTATGTTGCCTTGGTAAAGTGTGGGATACCCTTATGTATCCTATGTATTGGGTGTGTTACCCTTACACGAGTTAGGTCAGTACCATTACATAGTGATCCTAAGCCTCATGTAGTTGGTGGCACTACCCATACGTGGGAATTTTCCTACCCTTACATAATATATAACTTACCCTTACATGATTTATATATTTATATTACTTACCTTTACATGATATGTGTATTTTTCATTACCATTACATGAGTAATTAAATCCTAGAAAAACACTAAGGAAAATCAGGTTTTACCTTTAAGATATTCATAAAAAATCTATGGTTCCCTTACATAACCTTCATATCCACATCATCACCTTTATGTGTGATTGAGTTACCTGTATGTGATCTTAATATAACCTTATTCCAACATAACATACCCTTATACAGGATAGAGTATGGGTGGTTACCTTTTTGTGAGTACCAGACTACCTTTAGGAAGCAGTCCTTACCCTTATGCAGTGGTTGATGACCTTTAAATGAAGATGCTTATTCTTATATGGGATGTGTTATTGGAAATATACCTTTATAAAGGTTATTAATATCATCTTTACGTAAATTCATTTTTATGAAGAATCAAATTTTAATTATTAATTTTCATAATTCTATAATTATAATTCTAAAACTCATATAATCTATTTATTTACTAACATATTAATATATTCCATCCCTCATTTAATTACTATTTTGTTATATTTATTTCCAAAAATTACTTTCTTTACCATGATAAATATTTTAAATTTATATTTATGAACAATTCTTATTCACTACTTAATTTTATTATAATATTACCCATGTAAGTTATAAATATCCTTTTGATTAAATTATAAATTTCATAATGACATTAATTTTCACTAAAATTCTATGTATATCCTATTTATTGAATAATAATAATAATATATTCAAAAAAATTGTATTAAAAACATAAGGTTCTTCATTTTAATCATAACTGTAAATTTCACCACAAAATAAAAGTTCTTTTATTTGATTAATAATCAATTGCACCTAAAATACAATTTTACTAAGAATTAATTATAATTTATGAAATAACATGAAAATAGAATATTATTTACCTTTATAAATAATGATTTAGAATTAATATATTGAATCATACCTTCTAAAATATTGAATGAATATCTGAACATATTTTTATCAAATTATCTTAAAATATATTCCCTATTATTTAAATTATAGAAAACTTGTTTAATTATAACATTTAATTAAAGGACATAAAAATATTAAAATTTTAGGATGTTATAGTGGTGTTCCAAGAGGAGAGAGTTGTGAAAAAATTACAAAATATTTCTGATGTTCATTGAATTCTGGGCTTAAGTATTCACCACCCCTATCCGATCGAAGGATCTTAATAATTTTCCCAGTTGATTCTTTACTTTATTATAAAACTCATTGAAATTTTCAAATGTTTCAAAATTTTGTTTCATCAAAGGCTCATATCCAAACCGACTAAGGTAATTGTTAAAAGTAAATAAGTACCAATAAACACAACTTAATTGTACATTAGTCCATATACATCACTATGTATGAGATCAAATAGTCCACTATCCCTTTAACCTTTTATTATAAAAGGTTATTTGGTAATATAATATAATAAAAAAGATTCAAAATTCTCAAATAATTAATAATATAATGGTTCATAGAGTCCATCTATATAGAGTCTTTGGATTAATTTTTCATTTATATTCCCAAGGTGACAATGCCAAAGAAAAGTGGGATTAGAATAAACCATGAACTTTTTATTCTGAATGTTATAAATTGAATTATCCATATCTATAATGTATAAACCATTTATTATATTCCCAATGACACAAAAAATTTCATTCTTATATATAAAACAACTCTTTTTCTTAATAGATAATAAAAATCCATCCTTGTAAAAATAAGATACAGAAATCAAATTCCTATTGATGGAGGGAACATAATAACAATTTTTTGGTTCAAGAATTAATCCACATTTTAAGGATGGATCATAGGTATTAACCTATAATGTAGAAACTCTTAATCCATTATCAGTACAATGATATACTTCACCTTTTTTCAATTCCATTTTATCTATGAGTCTGTGTTTGTCAATACAAATGTGTGACACACACCCAGTATGTAATACCCATGATCTAGAGTTAGTGAAATTGAATTGTATAACATTAACATTCTAATTCTTAGAATTATTATCCTTGAGAACAATTCTCATATCTAGACACAAACCACTAACTATTTTATATCTCAAAACTATAAGTAATCAGAATATGATTATTATGAATTATTTCATAATCTAAAATAAAGTCATATCAATACTTGAGTATCACATTTTATATCAATTCATCAAGGACTTTTAAGGAAATTACTCCCACTAAAAATTATGAACCCATATATCATATCCATTTAGTGAGCCAATATCCATATTTTACTAAGATTATAATTGATTTAGTATTTCTCTCATCACTTATCTATTTAGGTAGGGAAACATCTCAATCATAATGGTTATAATTCTTAGATATTATAGTGGATAAATATTTACCCAATCCATCATATGGACTCAATCAACTCTATTACTCTAGTAACCTAATCCTATTAGGGTATCTTGACTAGTATAACCAAAATAAAATGATAAAAATAAGCTAGAATAGGATAATCTAAGGGTTCCCAACTTTAGTATGACCTACCCAGTATGATAGATATTTTTCCAAGGGCTCCTGAATAAGTGCAAGAATTTGTTACTTGTTACAAAGGTCATAGATCTTGTAACCAGGATATCATTTTACAAGGACTAACCACAACCATAAAACACTTAATTACAATGAGTCCTAATGAATGAAGTTTAAATAATCATTGCAACAAACATTTTCAAGCATCATATAATAGTAGATAAAGATGCATCAATAGAATAAAATGATCTTCATAGAATATCTTTGAAGGTTCTTCAATTTTAGTAGATAAAATTGTAAATATAACACACAAAAATTGAGTTGAAAACATATATTATTTCTTATATATTATTTCATTTGTTATTCATGTTATTCATGCGGTCATACATACATGTATATATTTCCTATCTCTGTAACAACTAAATTTCCTATTTATATCTATTTTTTGAATAATAACACTCATAAATCACAATGATCGAGTGAATAATCCCTTTGAAAAGTTGATGAGATAGGATCTTAATGGTGTGTAATTCATTTCCAAATATGAATCAACCTTATAAGGTATATATTTCTATAAAATTATTCATCAGATATTTCTATTCTTGAAAAAATACATTCAAACTAAATTGTTCTTTACTTATTTAAAAAACTCATTCTCTAATACATTTATAAAGAAAAAAATTGACTTATCAAGAGATTAAAACAATGTTACAAGTATAATTATGATATTCTATGGGATATATTGATCTTTTTTGGATAATAATTTGATAATACTGCTCTCATAAGATAAATTTATAAATATTTTCATAAGATATAAAATTTATATATTTTTTTGTGTAAGATAATATCTATTCAATTTTTATAAGATAAATTCTTTCATAAAATGATCGTTCACCTCTATAAGAGGAATACAATATACTGGTGACTGGAAGATAATTCTTTTATTAATTTCCTATTCATAAGATAAAGTATTTTTCTTACTTATTATACTTGATATGAACATGCAACATAAAATTTTTCTCCTTCATAAGATAATATCTTTTATAAACTTTCTAAATTGATATTATTCATAATAAAACTTTAGAAAAGCTTATATAATTTGGTGAAGATATATAAATCTTTTCATATAATTATTATGTTAAATATAAGATAAATATCTAGCATAATATAAATACCTTCGAGATTTATCCAAAAAGAAGATTATAAATTATAAGAAGAGTTAGAGATAACACTGAAACACTTAATTTAAAATCATTAGAATATCAATAGGGATTTTTTGATTCATCAAATCACATAAGAAACTAAGATATGTTAGAACAACATAATTTTTTCCAACATTCTCCCCATTTTGATGATCACAAAACCCATAAAATGTTATAAAAAATTATAAATTTTAAGAAAAGTGTTTCTTTTATTTTTGTATTCTACTTCTTCTTATCCACATTTTTGTGATATCAAAATGTAGTAGGACAACGAAAAATAATAAAATCAATATGGAACATGAACAATTGTAAAAATTTAGAACTATTGAATATGAACAAAATTTGGCACAAATCGTTAATAAGTGAGAGAATAAAAAGAAGAGAAATAACACAAAAAAATATAGGGAAATAATAGATAAAATAGTAAATTATAAGAAATAATAAAAAATAAAAACATAAAAATAGAAACAAATAGCAATCAAATTGATCAATGAAAATGTTATAGTCATTATAAAAGTAAATAAATATGAGATAATAGTAATTAAAAAAGATAAATAACACTTATAAAATTTCAATAAGTAGGTAAATAAAATATTTAATATAAAAAAATTAGAAACGTGAAAAAATATATAATTAAAAAACCATTTAAATGATTAAACAATGAATCAAATGTTTAATAAGCTCAATTCACCCAAATAACCCAATCCAGAAAATAAGTTAGTTTTGTAGTGTTGGTAGGTGTTTTAACAGTGGAATTTTAAACAATTGAGGTTGGACAACTAGTAGTGAATATGTTGGTATAAGAGTATCAACACTTTCTCCAAAAATATCAACTAATATAAGTAAATATCCTCCAAGTCTAGATCTATCACCCCAAGTGATCCATTACTTTAGTGGGATGAATTTTGAGAGATATTTGTTAAACCTATGCCAAATCAAAGTTAACTATAGGGATAAAGGATAAATTAATACAGTCTTCACATAGATGTGAAGAAACTTCCTCTAAAAACCTAAGGTTCTCTCTTTAATATATTTTATTTGAATCGAATATCTCGTTAAATCTTTAATTGGTTTTGGTATGATGATTTGAAATTATGGTTCCAAGAGAGAATCTTTCAATGAGATAGAAGAGTTCATCTTTTCACATGTACAGTCATTTCACCATTTATTTTTTTCATAATTATATTAAAGTAGTAAAACTATTCCACACTCTCTAAGATAAATTTCCAAAAAAGTTTTAGAGATCCCCTTTCTTAGCAAAATTTTGAACCAATTTATTTAATACATCAATTCTGTTCTCAGATAAACTTATTAAAAAAACAAGATAAGAATATAATGGTAAAAAGTTAATGTCTTTTACATTTGATAAATTCCATTGTTATTAAGGTTCAAAAATTAATATACTACTACTTCTTATTCTTTTTAAGAGTCTGATCTCAAATTTTTGATAACTAACTGATATAGATTTCCAAACCTTTCTTCCATTACATCAAAATTATTGGCCAATGACCCAACCATTTTTTCCGTGGGAGTGATAGTAAAAATTACATTCTTTTATTCTTGTTTATAAATATATTTAATTGAAGGTATCTTACCTTTAAATAGAGAACTAATATCTTTCTGATATTGATCAATGTTTTATACAGTTCTTATAAGAATTATATAAATTCTATTCATTTTAGAAAAAAAAATTTGTCTGAAGGTCTTATAACATTTACTTAGACATAATTTAACATTGCATAAAGGCTATTATTGAAGTTAGTGTATCTATAGCATGTGAAAATTCTTGAAACTTTGATTATGTATTAGATTGATCTATATTTATCAATCCAGATTCTTCTTTAGAATAATCTCTTGAAAACTTTTCAACAACCAAATTTGTAAAAAGTTTCAACTCATAAAAATAATTTGTTGACAAGAATTATTCTCAAAGAGTTCTTATTTCAGTTTTGGACTCATAAAACTAATTTTTCAAATAGTTCAATTCAGTAATTATCTCGAAATAAATAGTTTGGGATCCTTAATCGAAAACATTAACCACTTTTATAGGAATATAAGGGATATATCGTGGTTCTCAAATAGGTGAAAAAGTATCTTGGTGACCTTAGCCACCTGGATATTGAAAATTCAGATAAACTTAGGATAATACATCTTCATGGGATCGATCAACAGATCCTCACCTCAATCTTCTCTTCATAATTAGCATGGAAGCTTCATCTGGTTCAACCATTTATTCCTCATCATCACCAAAAAAATCACTTATAATAAAATAAATAACCTTTATTTTGGTAGAGATATTTAAAAAAGCAGATCATCTCTAGAATCTATGCAAATATTTTTATCTTAGAAAACACTTACAATTTTTTCATGGTCGAAGCTAATATGTCTCTCATGATAGAAATATGTGGAATAATTACAAGACTAGGAGAATCTAAAGGAAAATTAGTAGGTTCAAAACCAACATTAGGAGGATTTTCCTCATTACTTAAAATATCATATGATATGAAAAATATGACTATGAATTTTCTATCAAGAAGAGTCTTAGTATCCAACCATTCTTATACTTTCACACTAATATTATGCTTGATTTATAGTGTAAGAATAATAGTGGAGACTTGAGTAGAAGTTTCTCTGACAACCACACCATGTGAAGTCCCCCTAAATATTTTAAGGGTCTATCTCAACCTATTATTAAAAAATTATTGGATTTAACTTATTATAAAATTAATTCTAGTAAAATGTACTTAATTTTAACACATTTTCACTCAATATTGTCAAACCATGACATTGTTTTGCATTGGTTTCATCCAAAAAAACACCAATTTTACCAAAAAAAAATGTTAACAACCTTTTGAAGGGATAAATATTACTAATTTTTTTAATATGACAAATATATTTCATAATATATCTTTCTAAATTCATAGGTTAATCAAAAACAGATATAAAATGTGACATCTTGAAATAAAATATTTTTAAACTCACTATTTTGTTGAGCTATTATAGACTAAATAAAATTAACCTGAACTTTGATTTATGTTTCCATGTCGTTCATTTAATTATTTTCAACATCAACTATTCTGAACAAAGACTTCATTATATCTAGAGGACTCACTTCATCTATAATATTATATATATGTGTTAAAGTCGGAATAACCTTCATGGGAACATTTTAAATTTTCATCTATTTCAATTAATTTTATTAAAATCACTTTCTAGTTCAAAGATGATGTATCTATATCTTCACTATCACCAAAATGAAATAAAGAAGTTTTATAAAACTCAGACACTTATTTTTAAAATAAAAAACCAATTATCTTATCATAAAAAATGAACTCCTATCCTTAATTATTTATTACCTTTTTGAGAAACATATCCATTCCATCTATCTAGATGAAATCAATTTCTATTCCACTCAAAAATTCTCCCATGGTCTTTTAGTGATTGGATTTTATAGAGGTAAAAACATCTAATCTCTTATATTTCACCATTGATGAAGGTTTTTATGGTTTAGGTTTAGGGAAGAAAGGTTCAGATGATAAGGAGATGAAGGTTCAGAGGTTTGAAATGGTTTTGCATGCATAACTTACTTACTTTCATTTTTTTGTGGAAACAAAAGGGTTGTGCAGTTGTCTATGTAAAGTAATCATAAAAAAATTGTTTATGTTTCCTATTGGTATAAGAATAATACTCAAACCAATGCCACTACATATCAAATTAAGTAAAGAAAATAAAATATTTACTAAATATAGATCTACAATCATTTATTTCTATGAAATTAATTAAAATAAAATTAAGAAAAATTAAACAAACCTAATTTGGATTTGATAAATTCAAATATTTACCATATGAATATTTTTTAAAGATATTTTAAAATTGGTTTTCTATACAAAAAAATTACAAATAGATATCACCGTTTTGTGTATGGTATCTCAAGAAATGATTCTTTAAATAAATGTGGTTTTTTCTAGAATCGTTTAAAGGACTTTTTGAAATCTTGATGGAACTTTTGTTATCACATTTGATTGGAACATAATTAAAATTGAATCCAAAATCCATTAGGGTGTGTTTCATCCACAACATTTGTGCACATTAACTTCAAGATGTAATATATTAAGCTTCAACAGTTGATAATGCTATAGTGTGTTGATTCTTAATCGACCATGATACTTGAGATTTTATAAGAAAATGAAGATTCTTGGGGTGATCTTCCTATCTATTCTACACCCACCAAAATTTTCATTTGAATATGAAGTTAAATTAAAATCATATTTTTTTGGAAAAAAGTAGGGAAAGTAAAATAGTTCCTTTTAAATAACTTAATTTTTTTTGTTAAAATTTAAATGAGATTCTTATGGATTCGACTGAAATATAGAAGAAGGAAATACCGAAAACATAATAGCTGGTCTACTTGAAGTAATATAAAGTATGATTCAAATGATTCGTCTATATAACTTTTCTTCAACTAGTTTTATAGCCTCATCAATATCAAGTTTAATATTGGTGCTCCTCTGAGTTGTATAAGTCTTATTTTTTTCAAGTAAAATCTTGTTAAGTAAATTAAGTATGTATTTTCTATGATTTAAGACATTTACAAAATTTTTTTGAAAATTTTTAAATCCATTAAAATAGTTAAACTCACCCATCATACTCATTTAAAATTATTTTCAATAAGTTTTCAGAAATCAATACAAAATTTTTGTTATGTTGAACCAAAAATAAGTACATCAATATATATTTGTACCAAAAAAATATTAGGAGATTCAGTTTTCATAAATAATGTAGGATATGTCTTTCATACTAGAAAACCATTTAAGAAAATAAAATAACTTAATCTGTCATACCATGCTATAGGATCTTGTTTAAGTCCGTAGAGAGGTTTGGTAAGTTTAAAAACAGAATTATGAAAATGGGGGTCTTTAAAACAAGGTGGTTGTTCAACATAAACTTCCTCTATTAAAAATATATTTAGAAATATAGATATAATATCCATATAATATAATTTAAAATTTATATAAGATACATATTCAATAAGGATTCTAATTTATTTTAACATAGATATAGGGGAAAAGGCATCTTCATAATATATTCCATATTCTTTATTGTAACATTTTTTAAATAATCTAGATTTATTCCTAGTGATCATACCATGATCATCCTATTTTTTTAAAATATCCATTTAGTTCTAATAACAGGATAGTTAGAGGGACTATAAACTAATTACTATAATTTATTCCTACTAAACTGATTTAACTCTTATTTCATTTCTAAAACCCAAATATAATAATTTATGGATTCTTCTATGGTTTTAATTTATAGTTGGGATATAAAAAGAAGATAATTATACTATATTTCCTATCTTTATTCAAGTTCAAACTACTTCATCTAAACATCCTATAACTTTTTCTATGGGATGTTCCTTAAGGTTTATAGTTTGTATATATAACACACTTTCTAGTTTACTAGTATCAACCCTTATAGGGTTTGGTTCAAAATAATCAAGTTCCAAATAATCATCCTTATTTTTTACAAAAAATAAGTTTACGTCTCATGTACTTACGAGAATCACTCAGGTCATAAGATTAAGTCATTTTATGTTCAAAAGGATCACTTTCATTAAGCTTCACATGAGTTGATTCTTCAAAAATCCTTGATTTTTTTTGAAAACTCTATAAGCTTTGGAAGTAGTAGAATAACCTAAGAATATAACTTTATTAGCTTTTGGGTCAAATTTACCAAAAATTTTCTTGGTGTTTAAGATATAAACCTTACATTCAAATACTTAAAGTACTATACTTTTTTTCCTCTATTCCATAACTCATAGGGTGTTTTCTTTAAGATATGAATAATTATGACTTTATTAATGACATAACATGTCATGTTAAAAGAATCAACTCAAAAATAAGTAGCTATGTTATATTCACATAACATTGTTCTAGTAATTAATTGCAAGGTATTATTCATCCGTTCAATAAAACCATTATATTGAGGTGTCCTTGGGAAATAAAAAGTACATTTAATACCCTGTTTTGAGAAGAACAAATTAAATTCATGATTCTCAAATTTTACCCCATAGCCACTTCTCAAAGTAAAAATTTTGGAATATTTTTCATTTTTCAAAAGTTTTTATAAATAAATAAAAATAGAACATGATTCAGTTTTAAATATCATGAAATACAACCATGTAAATCTTGAAAAATCATTTACAAAAACATAGAAAAGGGATTTTCTTGCAAGGCTTACTATTCTTGTAGGTAAAAACAGATCTATATGGATAATATTTAAGGGTCTAAAAGTAGAAAATTATTTAATTTGTTTAAAATACGACTAGTTTTCTTTCCCATTTTACATGCATCACATAGTTTTTTTATCCAATTTTAGATCAGAAAAATAAAAAATTAAATTTCTTTTAGATAATTTTCTCAAAGAATGAACATTATAATATCCAAGTCTTCTGTGACAAATCCAAGATTCAGTAATTTATTTATTTAAAAAATTTACATTATATCTACAAAAATAATTGAGATATAAATTATATACATTATATTTTATTAGTTCTCTAAACTTAAGATACTTTTCTTCAAAAAAAAGAGTAGAAATTATTAGAGAAATTAACTGAATAACCATCAATAGAATGTTCAGAAATACTTATCAAGTTGTGCTTTAGGCCTTAAATATAGAGTACTCTGTTGATTAGGATAGAGTGTAGATTTCCAACTGATCCAATTCAAACTATCTTTCCATTTTCATTTCCATAAAATATGACATGACCTCTATAAATTATAGATACTGAGGGAAACTTTGAGAAATCTCCAGCTATATTCCTTAAAAAACCACTCTCTATAAACAATGTTTCATTTTTTTTCATGTGGTTTGTTCCACACACAGAAAGATTTTAAAAAAAATTTTGGTGCCCAAATATTACTGGTTCCATAAATGTTATCTTAAAAAGACTTGGGTACCCAAATTTATTTATGTTTTCTATAAAATCTAAAACCAATTCTAGAAAAAATTATTCTTAGAAAAGAAATTTAAATTTCATAGAGTTGAGGATATTTAAAATTAAAAATGTTGGAAGAGTTATTATAGATGAAGATTGGATTTAATCCACTCCAACATCATTATGAAACTTTAGGAGGTGAAACCCCACTAATCCATGGATTATGTTGTGAAGTGGGATAGAAGGTTCACAACTCTTTACTTGAAAAGAACATTTCTTTACTTATCTTTTCTCATTAAGTGGATACATTTATTATGAAAATGGGGATTTGTTTTAATATTTTATATGCATGGATTGAGGTGGTGATAACTTTTTCAGTAATAAAAAATGTATCTTATCACCTAGAGATATATTTCTCTAAAAAACACTACTCTAACCTGTGGTGTGGTGTCATGATATTTGTATTTCGAAAAAGGTTTTATTTATTATATCTTGAATGAAAAGTAATGTTGAGAAATAATTTCATAGGTTGAGAACATATATTGAGGGGAATATTAATTTAATACGCCAAGATTTTATAATATATTTATCTTTAAATAAATTTTATTTCTTTGATAGTTTTCTTTACACACAACACTGAGTTTAAATGAACCGTGATATAAATATTATTATTTAAACATGACCATTGTAACCTATCTATTATAATTGGAAGCATAAATATAAATAACCAAATTATAAAAAATATGTACAAAATTTTGTTATAATATAATTTTATATATAAATAGGTACTCAATTTTTAGTAAAATCATTTTAAGCTTCAGAAATACATTTTCTTCAAAAATGGTTTTTATTATTTTCAATGAAAAAATATTATGATTAATTTCTTCAACTTTGATAAATTTAATTCTACAAAAATGATATCATTTTTTAAGTCAACATATAAAAATTATCATAGGAATAATTTTTGGTAATTTTCTGAAAAAGATAATTTTAGGGTGAATAGTGAAAATACAGATTTTTAATGAAAACAATATTTTTATTTTTAGTATTTTCAAAGATTAATTTTTATTTTTATTAGTTTTAAAATTAAATTAGTTTATTTTTGTTAAAAATAAATCAATTTATACTTTTTGTATCAATATTAAACTTGATCTTAGTATAAAAATACTTTTATACCTAAAAATACATTTTTTAGAAAATAATTTTTCATCGTGCTTTGTGGGATTATTATAAATTGAATTTATGAAAATTATAGAGATTAAATTTATAAAAATGGATTCCATATTTTTAATCAGTATAATTAATACCATTTAATAAGTGTAATATATTTTTTGGTCATAATGAATAGTAAATATAGTATAAATTTGTTGCCATGGTAAAAGGGTAAATTAGGTTAACCTAGGTTAAAAATAAGTGATAAGGCCACCATTTTCATATAAATTTTTATTGTTTGAATCTATTTATACCCTATAACCTTAATATTGATATTTAATTTTTTATGGGACATTTTTCTATGAAAACGACCTTTATAATATTTTAAGTAAAAAAAAATTAAAAAATTCCACTCTCTTGATTTTAAATATATAATATATGTTCACATAGGGATAGAAATAAGTATTGGATGAATAATAAAAGTTATTTTTATCATAATTAAATTTTTTTATTATGTTAATTTATTTTTAATTTTTAGTGACTATATAATTACCTTAAACACTTATACAATGCTTACACCGTGCTTGTGCAAGTATCGACAAACTCAAAGTAAATAATTTTAAAAACATTAAAAGTATTGTATTTGAAATGAGTTATGGTTCCAAAATAAATTTATATTAAATAAAAATATATTATTTTTGATTAAATGGATTATATTTTAAATAAATTACTATCTTCATATCTTTAATGTCTAATTAAATGAATAGTGTCAAAAATGACATTTATGACATTTTTTGTTAAAGAATATTTTATTAAATTATTTTAAAATAATAAAAAAATTAAAATAGGAAAATTAGGATAATAAATTATTTAAAATTTCATTCCTTGGATATTTATGAGCCAATTTTTACCTTATAAGTAAAATTACATCTCTTTAATATTGAATAATCATCACCACGATTAAGGTTAAAATTGGTTAACCAAGGGGTTAAAACAAAATATATGGTTTAAAATGATATATAAAACTATATAAATTTCATTAGATTATTATATAAATACCATATAATCCTTATATTTTAATCCATGTCATCTTTGAACACTTTTACATGATTTAGATAGATATTATATTATAACATTTCATGAATTTCCTAAAGTGCCCCTCCCCTCACTTGTAAAAGGACACCCCTATAATCTCTCTTTACACCACTTTGAATAATAAATATTGAGAAAAACCTGAAAATTTATCTTATAAAAATTCATATCAATGAAATATTGGTTCTTGTATTATTTAAATACTATTCCAAGGGTCCTTAAGAAGAGATCTAAAGATGGTATATTGAATAAGAGGTAATCATTCTACCTGACCTCTTTCAATTTATTTATTCTTATACCTCCTATAAGTCTATGGTATTCTTCATAAATTAATAAATTTATTATACTAAGTATGCTTAAATTTTATTAGGATTATGTAACTACTATTATTCACAATCTTTTAAATCAAAAGGAAAGTGAAAGATCGCTTGTGCATATGTGAGAACTACAACCTCCTTATAGTGATACAATTAATTTTCCATCGCTATATTTAATGGATGGTAGTTATTATGGGTTTAAAGTTTATATATTTTATTTAATAATTAATTATTATTATGTAATTAAAATATAATATATACCTTCTTACCTTCCAATCCATTGGAAAATGATAACGCCACTTGTGTGTACGTGTGGACTAGCACCTCCATGAAGTGATGTGATTCATTTTTCATTTTTGTTTTACCTAGATGGAAATATGGATAGTTTTAATGTATATATATATTATTTATGATATAATTTTTTCTATAATTATAAAATAATATCTATCTTTATTTACTTATTTTCATTATAAAATGAAAACAATGTTCACGGGTATGTACGACCTACCGTCTCTATGAATGGTGTAAATCATTTTTCTATCTCCACTTTTATAGATGAATATAAAAATATATATATAATTAATATATATTATATTTATATCATGATTAAAATTATAGATATTATTTAATGATGATCAAAATTCAAGGACCAAAATAGAAGAACTAAAACTCTAAAGAAAAACTAAATAGTTAACCCTCAGAAATGACGATTTTAATCGGGAATTATTATTAAATGGGTATTAAAATATTATAAGATGATATTATATGATAATATAATTATTTAAATTACTCCTTTATAGAATTATTATAAATAGAAATTTATTATACAAGATTTTAGATCACTTTTGAAGTAAGAAAATCTTAAGGTAAGAGTTTATTTCACAATATCATCGTTATTCAATATTTTTTATGTTTAAGTATCCATTAAGGTAATTATTTAAAATTTATATCTTAAAACCAATAAATTTTATTATTCTATATTTATTTATTAAAATTACATGTTTTCCTTTCATTTTACCCTCTTTAAGTACTCAAGATACTAAAAGAATATTTTTATCAATAATTGACTTTGTTTTCAATTCGGTCATGAATATTTTACTTCCATGTCTATATTTTATTTAATTTTTTTTAGAGAATATTTTTACTATTATAAAATGAATTTTAAAATAAATTTTTCTTAAATTCTATTTTATACAAAATTTTTAAAATGAATCATCTCTTAATTTTCAAAATAAGACACTATGATTTTTACTCAAAATATAAAAAAGGAATATTTTTTTATGTACATGTCATGAATATAATTTCCCAATATCATGATAGATCAATGATTTTAAGATTACTTTAAAAATTTTCAAGGTTATTTTAAAATAAATTCTTTTACTTAATATTTTTAAATTTTTTGTATTTTAATTAACTGATTTGAAAATTAATTTTTGTCAAGAAATATTCACATGATTTTAAAGGTATTTTCATCCATATTAACATTATTTAATGAATATTATGATTTTTAATGATATAATATGACAATACCATTCACTATATTTATTTGGGAGGTTTATGATCAGTTTGACTAGGGAAAGTATTGACATTATGTACTTTAGTTTTTCCAATACGAACAGTTAATGATTATAAGGAATATTTATTAAGTTGTATTATTTATTCATATTATGAATATATTAGACTTATTAAGTGATGGGTGGGGTTCAAAATTACATATCCCCTAATTCATCAATAATTATCATGATAAAAAACATGTTGGGTATTTGGATGAGGCCTTACACCTTTATAGAAGATGTCTTGGCCTATGGCCTGGATAGTAAGTTTAAGATGTCTTGAATTATGCATTGCATAATTATAAAATTAGTTATTGATGTCCATGTGGTTATTCAAGTAGTTGTGATATCCATGGATAATTTTTAAGATCATAGGATTATTTATGTGTAATTATTTGATCATCATTTATTTCTGCCATATTCTTTATTTATTCTATGATACATTACACTATACACATTCCCTTATTAATCATTTGATCTCCCCACTTTCTTATTTTTCCTTTCCTCATATTCCATAAACTGTATTATGATTGATATACAAGTATATTCTAGGGGATCATTTTTTTTCTCAAATAAAATATTATATTGTATTTTATATTATCAAATATAATGTGAGATCCAAGTATGTATCTAGTTAACCAAGAATACTAAACTATTTTCTTGGGATTTAATCATTTTTATTTAGAGCCAATGTAATAAAGTAATCATTGTATCTAGGATACTATAGTTAGGGTATTTATAGTTGGTATTATAGGATTTTTTTATAAAACTTTGTAACTATATTTAGGAAAAAATAGATAAGGAAACATAACCCTATGAAAAATTTAAGGATGTGTATAATTTTATAATAATATCCTAAAATTTGTATTAAGGTAGATATTATGTGGTTTTTTTATAAATACATCTGTGTGTGGATATTAAAAGTGGATCTGGTCTTGGAACAAATTTATCTAGGGAGAATAACCCTAAAAAGAGTTGGTCGAGTATATCTTAGTCATAATTATGGTTAATGACCAGTATACCCTTACTATGCACTTGGTTTGACACTCCTGAGAGATTTGATTGGGTGAACTCAAAAATTATTTATAAACCATTGTGAAGGATTTTAATAGATTATGGATAGGTATGACCTAGGTTAAACCTAAGGTTTCTTAGATTGAAAAGAATGGTTCATGATTTAGATATCCTATAAATTATTTTTCATGATTATATGATTTCTGAATATGACTATTATTGCTCAAACAAAGTTTTTTGGTCTTAATCAATAGATGGACCCAGGATAAATCATGTTAACAATGACTATTATGGACAATGTGGTGATTATAATCCACCAAAAGGGATGATGATTGGAGTGAAATATATTATTATTATGCCTATTCATTTTCTAGGACTTATAATTAACAACCTACACCTTAACCAACTCCTGAACTCACTAAACAAGAGAAGAATAGAGTTTACCAAGACCCTGATTAGTGAAGATCATAGAGGAAAGAAGAATAAGTTTCCTTCATGTAAGAAATTTTGAAAGATATAGTTAGTTAAATTTCTCAAAGGAATCATAAAATATTTTATATGTGGAAAATAAGGGCATATAATAAGTAATTTATAATAAAAAAGATGAGTTCGATAGAGGAAAATGAATTTCATCCTAATCCACCATTTATAATTCAATGTATTATGTGTGAGAAACTTGGCCATTGTTAGAGTCAATGACCAAATCTAAGGGTTATCTCCAAAGGGCCTATGTTATGCTGATTGTTGAAGTGAAATGATTGAAGTATTTATGTACTGGGATTTTATATTTACATTGTTGATTTATTTTATCAATGATATTTGGGTTATAAGAATCATGAAACATATAAGGATTATTATACCTAAATTTTTCATTAATTATTTTCAATAATATATTGAATGCTATCGATAACATAGAAAAGTGATTTAATTTTAAGGTGATATTTTATAGAAAACACATGATTGAGGGAAAGATAACCCAAAATATGTTCCTGATGGTAATATAATAATGTTTAGTTGAGATAAGGATAATAATAATATTGATAAATTAAATAGGATAATATTAGTGACCTTGGAACTAATTAGTTATTTTATGAAGAAATAGTTTATTTTATATTTGGTAGAGCTTATTGATTTTTCTTATCTATAGAATATATTGGATAGACTTAATTTTAGGAAAAATGTATGTTTTAATTGATATTTTATGGCGATTTAGATTATTTTGGGAAATTATTATCTTGTTCAACTAGAATATATAATCATGATATTCACATGTTTTTTATGTGACATTATGAGTTACTTTATGCAGTCTCAGGATAAATGTTAATGTTGATATTGAAAAAAATACATTTGATCAAATCTTTTAGTCTTTTGGGGTTTGAATTTGGTTAGGCATACTCTGGAGGAGTCTTAATGTTAATTATTTATGGAATGGATTAAGTTGAACTTTGGGTGTTACTATTGAGGTTTTAGAGATTAATCTATTCTAATTAACTATATTGGATAACTTGTGTAAATAATTTTGGTTTTGGTAAATATTAATAGAAAAAAGGATTGAATTTTCATTAGTTTATGGATATTATGATTGTTAAAAGTTTATTTTAGTGTCCTAGGAATGAAAAACTCATCTTGAATATCCATTACATGGATTAAGAGATGAATTAGAAATTGATCAATGCACAACCAAAAGATGGAATTGTGTTTATGAAATGAAAGGATATCAAGTAAGTATATTTTATGGAATTATGTATCTTGATAGTAAAACACTAACTTAACTTTAAGAAAAGGATCTTTAAATAAAAGCATTATTCTTTTACCTTCATTTCTGATGAATTGATGGTCTTTTATCACCAAATTTATTTACGATTTTTTGGTCATTAATTTTCTCATTCCCATGTTATTTATCACCCTCTATTAGTCCTTTGGATTTATTTTCTACTATATTTATATATTTTAAATTCCCATAAAAGTTATCTTTTTATGGGATCCCTATTATGTGTTATTTCAGGTAACCTTTATGTTTACTACATTCATTTTAAAAGGAATTTTTATTATCTATTTGAACAATGTGGGTTTTCAACAAAGATATTTTCATATATTGAATATTTTAAAAGTGAGATACAATTTTGAAGGTGAAATTTAGTTAACATGGTATAATGTAGTACCCTATGATTTTAGAATATATTTCTCTTTAAATAAATTTGATTTATTTGATATCTTTCTTTACACGTAACACTGAGTTTAAATGAACAACAATTTAAATACCATTATTTAATGTGACCATTGTAACATAGTCGTTAAAATTCATGGTATAAATAAGAATAAATAAATTATTAAAAATATTTATAAGAGTTTTATATAATATAAATTCATTCAAAAATAAGTACTCAATTTTCAATAAAATCATTTTATGCTTCAAAAATACATTTTCCTAAAAAAAAATTTATTGTTTTTTTATGAGAAAATATTATAATTAATTTCTTCTACTTTCAGAAATTGAATTTTATAAAAATGGTACAATTTTAAAATAATCATATAAAAATTATCTTAGGGTGAAATTTTGAAAATTTTATGAAAAAGTTAATATTTGGGTGAGTAGTGAAAATACAGATTTGTAAAGGAAACTATATTTTATTTTCTTTTATTTTCAAAGATTCATTTTTATTTTTTCTATTTTACAATTCCATTATTTTATGATTTTTCAAAATAAATCAATTTATATATTTTTAAACAACATTAAACTTGATCTTGGAATAAAAATACTTTTAAACTTAAAAAGTATTTTTTCAAAAAACCATTTTTCATCATGATTTTCTAGATTATTATAAAATGAATTTCTATCACTTATTTAAATTTAATTTAGTAAAATAAATTCCATATTTATATTCATTATAATTAATATTATTTAATAAGTTCAAATTAATTATTATTCATAATTAGTAATTAAAATAGTAAAATGTGTCACCGCGGTAAAATGGTAAATCGAGTTAACCTAGGTTAAAACTTTGTGATAAAACCACAATTTTCTTATTAATTATTATTAGATGAATTTATGTTGAATATTATCACTTAGGTTTTATATTTAATTCCTAATGGGACACTTTTTCATGAAAATTAATTATATAATATTTTATGTAAAGAAAAATACAAAATCTCACTCCCTTTCTTTTACATTTCTTTTATAACTTCACATTGGGATAAAAATTAGTTGTCGAAAAATATTAACGGTTATTTTGAGAAAAATTAAATTATTTTCCTGTTGTTAATTTATTTATATTTTTTAATGATTATATAACCATGTTAAATTCTTATACAACTATAACACCCAAAAATTTTGTGAATTATTTTTTTCTAATTAAAATAACCTTTTTTTATTTTATTCATTTTACGCAACACTAAAGATAAATTTATTTATATTAAAGAACTATGTTTGGATTTAGTTATACGAAACACAAAGTTAATCATGCACAACATGCAAAATAAAATTTATCTTTCTCTACATATAATACTGAGGTCACCTTGTATTATATACAGTAATGACTTTCCTCGATGGCTTGCATAACACACAAGATTGAGTTTTACCGAAAAATAGTATATCATTAAAATGTTACTACTTAATCTAATAAGATATAACCTACTTGTTAAATTAGAAGTTATGAAAAGTATTGACTAATTATTGAAAATATATGGTTTAAAAAATAAAATATGAATTCATAGGTTTCTAATTAATTATAAATGAATAAGAAAACCAATTGAATGTAAAGAGAAATATTACTATTTTATGGTCACAAAATTGATTTACCGTAATAAATTAAATTAAATACAATTAGTGAGTGATAATAATGTAATATTTTTTTTATATATTCAATAAAATATTTTTCATATTCATTCAATATATTTGATAGATGTAAGATAAGAACAAACACAATTTTATGCCTAAAAAGCATATATTTTTATAAATGTTGTTTTACCACCTTTTAATGGAGAACTCATTTTAAATTCCAATCTTGGAGATTTTTTAAAATTAATATGTCAAAATAAACTTCATATTTTAAATATAAACATAAAAATTAGGTTAGGATAATTTTTTGGTGTTTTTCTATAAGGTTTCATTTTTTTTAATGAATAATTAAAAAATGATGGATTTTAATTCAAAAATGATTTTTCAGCTAATTTATTTATAAATTTAAATTATATTTTATGGTTGTTTTAAATGTTTAATTAGATAATAATTTTATTAATTAATCTAATGTACGCCATTGGAACTAATTTCACATTGAAATTGGATATAAAAACTTAGCAAACATTTGAGTGTTTTCACTTAAACAACCTGCATTGTCGACATGACTATAAGATTAATTTTAAATTAATTTCTACCAATTATGTGATTATAATTTGGAAAAATGGTTTATATATTTGGAATCAGAAAAAATTATAATTTATAATAAGTTTAACCTAGTTTTTGACCAAAACTATTAGTGAAAGTAATTAAAATTAATTACATCACTTAAGGTAAAATTAAGCATAACTAAGGACTAAACCTTAAATTTAAGACCCAAAATGACCTATAAAATTGTAAATCACCCATTTTATGACCATTATTCTTCCATTAACCCTAAATTATTTAGTTTTTTTGGTTTGGTATGATTGTTTTAAGTAAAAACATGGGTATGAGTAACTTGTTTAAAAAAAATGCCAAGTGTGTCCTTTCCCTTCCCTATAAAAGGCCACCACCTCTCCCTCCTTTTCACACCTATAAAGACACTTAGGTTCAGAAATTATCTAAAAAATAAAATTCCCAAATTACCAAAATTCACCCTAGAGGACTTATCGTTTTCATAAATAAATCCAAGGAAGCCTTTTGGCACAAACCAAAAGGAGTTACACGATTAAGAGGTAACATCTTCTCTCAAGATCCTTTCCTTTATTTTCTTTCTCCCCCAAAACCTATTTATTATATTACTATATAAAAAAATTATCCTTAATATACTAGTATGTTTATATTATAATGTATCTACATACACTTACACACACGTCTATCTAATGGTATCAAACATACTTTTTATGTGTACAACGAACATCCCCCTCACAAAATGATGATTGTTAAATTTTATTTACTACCTCTCATAGTGTAAATTATAATGGTAAATATATTTATATATATTATATATTATATTTATTATGTATTTAATCTTCTTTATTCCTTTTATGAAACATAAATTTTCTCTTTACATTTGGTGTAAATATGATAATTTCGTTTGAGGAATTGTGGACTACCGCCCCCTCAAAGCGATGTGATTCATTCACACACTACATGGAATTTATTACGGAAGGATTTAGAAAACATATATGATATATATAACATTATAATTAAACTTTAATGATATTATATATATATACAAATATTTCATTTTCTTTCTTTCATTCAATAAGATAATAAAAATGCAAACAATGTTCATGCGTACGTACATATTATCGTCTCCATGAATGGTGTTTTCCATTTCATAAATCTATATTATATGGATTTTTATAATAAAACTATAAAATATATACATGATATTTATATCATGGGATAAATTTTGGAATCATTATATAATTATAAGGACCAATGTTCTAACAAATTAAGACATATGCGAAGAATAAAGCTAATATTATCCAAAGTAAAACCTTAACATATGATGGTTAACAAGAGGGTAATATAAGGTTGTAATAAAACAATATATGGTATTAAATATAAGAATATAGTTCTATAAATTATTTCTAATAAATTTATATTTATTATATAGGTGTTTTTAATGAGTAAGATGAGAGTCAAGACACAAGGTAAGGGGATTTCGTCTCACTTTTTATTTCAGTGGGATACATGCTATGTTCACCACTATTTAATTTTGTGTGGTGTATGTACTGACCATTATTTTATACTATATATTTTATACTTAAATTTTTGGGTATTAACACATCCATTTTATGATATTTCTTTTACAGGGTTTAAGTTTCAATAGTTACCAAATGGGTGGAATAGTTTTGTCACAATTTTCCTTCTTTGAGACTCATGTTTTGTGATGCAACTAAATTATATTTTAAGGTATATATTCATACATTTTACATGTTATATCATGAATTTCATTATTTTCATGATATTTTAAGTTTTAGTTAATTTCATTTTCTTACATGGAGAGTATGACCCCAAGTTACCAAGTTACCAAGTTATAAGATTTTAGTGAGACAATCTCATCACCTTTCAAATTTGTTTATTTTTGTGATTACTTGGATGAAATATTATGATCCATATCTCAAGAAAATTCATGATTTTTTATTCTATGGTAATTAATTATTTATTCATATATTGGTATCATTTACTCCACTCTTTGGAACATAAGATAGTTAGGAATTTTTTTAAGAAATATTAACTTTACCCTCTCTTCAGTCAGAAATCTGTGTGCCTTTAAAATCAAGTTTTACAAAAAGGGTTTCCAATAATATTACACTATTATCATATGATCATTATAATACATTTTTTCCATTTTTTTTATTTTTCAAATTTTTTCAAAGGAATATTCTCGCGACTTTCCACATGAATCATTTTTCTAACCTTTTTACCTTGTACTAAATGCACATATTTATCCACCATCAATGATTTGAAGATTTATTTTCATGTTTAAAGGTTAATTTTTAAGAAAATATATTTTCGAAGAAATAATTTTCAAATTTTTTCCAATATCCTATTATAAGTTTTCAAGGAAAATTGTTTTTAAAATGTTTAAAGATTATTTTATGATTTTCAAGGAAAAAAATATCAAAATTATTTCAAGCCTCATTTATAAGTTTGAAAATTATTTTAAAGGAAATGGGTTTCAAAACACTTTCAATATATTTTAATAATTTTTCAAGGAAAATTATTTTATATTGTTTTAAATCTCATTTTATATGTTTTAAAGGAAAACAGTTTTCAAATTTTTTTTTAATCCTTCTTTCTATGTTTTAAAATTATTTTGAAAGGAAATGGTTTTAAAAAGGTTTTATGTTTTAAATAAAATTTTTCAAATAATAAAGGATATTTTCCTCAATAAAGGTTTTAAAAATATCCTTCAAAGTTATTTTCTTTCTAAGATGACATCCTTTGATGTTACTCATACCATTCTAGGAAATAATCCAAAGGTTCCACTCATATTCTTTCTTTAATGGTTTATGATTTTATAAAGTGATTATTATAACACACATTTACCTTTAATGGGTTATATGATTTTGAAAACCACTTATTTTAATGGGTTATGATTATGATGAATTGATTTTGAATCCTGTATATTTTTTCCACAGATTATGATATTATTACATGTTTATGATACCCATTTCATTTCATGGGTTATGATATGATTATTTATGATTTTGTGGCACATGTATTTATGATTTAACTATGTTATAGGTGGAACATATATCTCCCTCCAATGAATTGGGTACATATTTATATCTCATGAGATAAAATAATATGGTCTTGGGAATGAACCTTGACTACTAAGATGGTCATGGGAGTAAACCATGACTACCAAGATGGTATGAGGAGTGAACTCATGCAACTAATATGGACATGAGAGTAAACCATGACTATCAAAATGGTAAGGGGAGTAAACCTATACCACCAAGTTGTTATTGGTAGATATTCCTTGGATACTAGGGAAACCATATTTTATATGCTTATGTGTCAGCCACAATTCTATGTTTTATTCTTATGTTATGATTTCATGGCTTATGTTATATATTTACTTATGATTCATGTCTTATAAACTACAAAGATTTATTCCATGATTCATGTATAATATCTTTGATATATAAGGTATGATCTTCTATTTTCATGATAATGTTCTCATACCCTTATGCTCATGATTGTGATAAAATATCTCCCTTGTTTACCCTTACTGAGCATTTGAGCTCACCCCTTTTTATGTTTCCTTTCCCAGGTTATGAAGATATATATTATGTTTTATGTTTCTAAGAAGGTTTATAGTTAAGAAGAACCTAGTGGGAGATAATATATCTAAATTATTTACTAGTGTTCATGTTTCCATGTATCCAATGGAACTAGACCAATTACAGTCTTTGGGTGTGTGTTTGTATGATTTTTTATGTATTCTGAAAATGTTATGTAATGTTAATGTTTGAAAAGAGAGTGTTGATATAATTAGTATAAAATAAAAGGTTTAGTTAATATTTAGAAACTATGATGAGAAAAATTTAGTGAGATCACTAGGTATATTTCTAAGGATAAGTATAAGTATGAGTTAACATTTAGTAAAATGTACTTGATTTTTAGAAAATGATAGAGTGAGTGGTTTCCTAGAAATAAATCCTTATTTGGATACTAAAAGTGGATGTGTCTCTAGAAAAAATGTACCTAGGGGTAAAAAATTTGACAAGATGTTTTGGGCCTAACTCGAGGTAATCTGGAACATGACAATAGGGATTTGTTACACACTTGGTTTGAAACTCCCATAAGATATTATTTGGGAATTCAAAAACTCTTCATGAACCATCATGAAGGATTTAAATATAGGATGGATAATAATAACCTATGTTGAACGTAGGGTTTCATATATTAATGATGGTTTCATGATTTATAAAACTTATAAGTAATTCTTTTAATGATTATGTGGTTTTCTACTATGATAAGAAATGACCACACTATGATTTTGGTTTTAGTCAATGGAGGAAAACAGAAGGAACTAAATTAATGTTGAATGTGATGGAAAATTTACTGTTGATAAATCAAGTGGGATGATCACTAGAGTAAAAGATATTGTGATCATGCTTAATCAGTTTTCATGGAAAATGATTATTAATGTGTACCTTAACCAACTATCAGACTCACCAAGGAAGAGAAAGAAGGATTTTGTTGAGAAATTAGGTAATGGAGACCATAGAGGAAAGAATATTCATTGTACTTTGTGTCAATAATGTGGAAATAATCATGTAATTTAATGTCTTAGAAGCACAAGAAGATGTTTTGACTATGGAAAAGAAGGACACAAAGCAAGTGACAATGAGGAAAAAATGAAGAGTTCAGTTAACAAAATGGATGAGAATATTTTCCTCCCTAAGGAATCATTAAACATTAAGTGTTTTAAGTGTGCAATAAATGATAATTATGAAACTCAATATCCCAAGAGGAAAGCTCATGAAGAGTATTAACGAGGTGGTATGAGTAATGGTTACAATTCCTGATGATGATGAGACTACAAATGAAATGTGAAAGGAAATATGTATTATTTAATAGGATGAGGTAGCCTTGATGATGGATTAAGGATAAAGTGGAATAATAAAATCATTTATGTATTTATATTCAAGAAGAACATTATTTGGAAGGTTAAATATTTAATGATTTTCCACCTTATGTTTTTTTACAAATAATTTACAAGAATACATTGAATGGATCGAATGGAATAGAAAAGTGATTTAATGGAAAAGTGATGTCCATAAAAAACACATGATTAAGGGAATGATAACCCTTAATATGTTCCTTATGTTAAGATATTGTTTTTTGAATAAAGATATGTTGGATATGAATAAGTAAGTTGGAAGGAACTGATTACCTTGGAAGGACTTGTTGGGAAGTAGTTTACACTATCATGGATGAAGTTTGTAACTTCATGGATTTATAGAAGATATACAGTAATATATGGAATAAATAAGAATGAATGTTTTCTATAAGTATTTATGGTAATTCAATTCATTACCATGTTTCAAGAGAATATATGATGAGGGTATTCACATGTTTGTAATGTAATAACCACGAGATACTTTTTGATATATGGGGTAATAAATGTTAAGCTGATTTCATGACTTTATTTCTAAAGTTTTGGATTTACATATTTCAAAAGGGTTATAAGGTTAACCATTCAGGATAATTTTAAGTTAAAATTCATAATAATTATTTAAGTATTAAAATTTTACTGAAAAAATTGGTTAAAAGGATATTTAGTGATTAGCCATATTCAAGGATTTCCATCATATTTATTTTTTTAAATTATATTAGTATGGTTTTAGAAAATGAAATCATGTATTTAAGGTGACAAAAAATAAAGTCTTAAAAGGCCATGGGTCTTGAAATAATGAAAGAAGTATGATAAGGGTTTCACGCCTACCACTGGCCTACACGATGTTCTGGTTAATGTATAATTATTTTTAATGAATTATTATTTATGATGAAACATTATTATTTCTTTTTATGTTTAGAGATTAATATATTAACCATATGAATTTTTAAGAACATATATAGATATATAGTTATACTTTTAATTATTTTATGGGCTTTAAAAACTACTAAAAGTGTATTTTAGCACTTCAGGCATCAAAGTTAATTTCTAGACGTCCATTAGATGAAGTAATGGATGAATTAGAAATTGATAAAAGAACAACCAAAGAATGATTTTTCTTTATAGAAATATATCATGTAAGTATATTTCTATATATTATTGGTCAATAAAATAATTAATCAATGTTAGGATAATGATCCAAATAAAATTTGTTGTCCTAATACCTTAATTTTGTTAAACTGATGGCCTTTTAAATCATCAAATATTTATGACTTTGAGGCCCTCAACTTTTCGTTGATCGTTAAATTATTTTTAGTTGATAACCTCAATCACTCCTAATAAATATTTACTATTTTCCTCCACATCCAATCTTCACTCCCAACCTATGTTCTCATATATGAAAGCCTAGTTATATGTTACTTTGAGTAACTGTTATGGCTCTAACTTTACCCTTTTAAGGGAAGTTTTAGGATTCATTTTTACAATGTGCGTTTATATGAATGAAACTTTCAAGTATTATACATTTGATAACCTAAATGAATTTTGAGGTAGAAATTCATTTTAAGGGGGTATAATGTAACACCCCAAGATTTTGTGAATTATTATTTTTGAATTAATTTAACCTTGTTGATATTTTTCATTTTACGCAACATTGAAGATAACTTATTTTATATTAAAGCACCATGTTTGGCTTAAGTTATATACAAAACCAAGTTAATCACTCACAATACACAACATAAACTTTACTATATATATTACACCGAGTTTATATTACATTACAAGAAACAATTATTTTCCTTGATGGCTTTTATAACATGAAAAACCGAGTTTTATAAAACAATAATATATCATTAAGATGTTACTACTTAATATAATACGATATAACCTACCTATTAAATTAGCGGTTATGAATAGTATTAAAAAAATTATGAAAATATATGGTTTACACAATATAATTTGAATTCATAGGTTACCAAATAATTATAAATGAATACAAAAACTGATTGAATGTAAAAGGAAATATTATTATTTTTATAGCCACAAAGTCGTTTTACTATAATAAATTAAATTAAATACGATTAGTGAGTGATAATAATGTAATATATATGTTATATATTAAATAATTTTTTTATATTCCTTAAATATATTTTATAGACGTAAGATAAGAAAAAAGCTAATTTTATGCTTAAAAACATATATTTTAATAAATGTAGTTTTACTGCATTTTAATGGATAACCCATTTTAAATCCAAATTTTTAAACTTTTATAGAATTAATATGTCAAAATAAAATTCATATTTTAAATAAAAACATAAAAATTAGGTTAGGATATTTTTTTGGTATTTTTCTATAAGGTTTCATTTTTTAATGAATAGTTAAAAAATATTGGATTTTAATTCAAAACTAATTTTTCATATAATTTATTTTTAAGGTTAAATTATATTTTAAATTGGTTTAAAATTTTAATTAGATAATAATTTTATCAATTAATTCAATTTAGTTAATTGGAATTGATTTTACATTGAAATTGGATATAAAAACTTAGCAATCTTTTGAATGTTTTTACTTTTAAAACCCACATTATCGACCTGACTGTGAGATTAATTTTAAATTAATTTCTTCCATTTATATTATTATAATTTTTAAAAATTTATTTCCTATTTTGAATCATCATAATATTTAATTTATAATAAGTTCAACTTAGTTTTTTTACAAAAAATATTAGTGAAATTAATTAAAATTAATTACATCGCTCAAGGTAAAATTAAGCTTAACCAAGAACTAAACCTTAAATTTAAGACCCAAAATGACCTATAAAATTGTACAAAACCCATTTTATGGACATTATTCTGCTATTAACCTTAAATTATTAAGTTTTTTTGGGTTTTTATTAATTTTTTATGTAAAAAGTTTGGTACTCCTATCTTGTTTTAAAAAATTCCAAGTGTGTCCTTTGACTTCCCTATAAAAGGCCACCACATATGCCTCTTATTCACACCTCTAAAGCCACTTAGGTTCGTCAAATATCTACCGAATAAAATTACCAACATTCCTCCATTCCTCCTAGAAGCCTTTAGTTTGGAATAAGTCAACCCAAGGAATCCTTTTGGCACAAACTAAAAAGAGTTACCCGATTAAGAGGTAACATCTTCTCTCAAGATCCTTTATTTTATTTTATTTCTACACCAAAAAACTATATTTATTCCATTATTGTATAAAAAATAGTATAATAAATATACTAGGATGTTTTTATGCTAAGGTTTTGACATACACTTACTCACACCTCCATCTAACAGGTAACAAACATACTGTTTATGTGTAAAATGAACTTCCACCTCACAAAATGATGATTGTTCAATTTTCCTCACCACTTCTCATGGTGGAAATCATGATGGTAAATATATATATATATATATATATATTATATACTATATTTATTATGTATTTAGGATTCAGTATTTCTTTTACAACACATATCTTTTCACTTTCCCTTTGCTGTAAATACGATAATTTCGTTTGAGGAAGTGTGGACTACAACCCCTCAAAGTGATGTGATTTGTTCACACACTAAATAGAATGAATTAAGGATGATTTTAGTGAAATTATATGATATATATAACATTATAATGCTAATTTAATGGTATTATATAAATATATCCATATATTTTATTTTCTTTCTTTCATTCAATATGGCAATAAAAACGGAAACAATGTTCATCCATATGTACAGTTTACCTTCTCTATCAACGATGTATTCCATTTAATACTTATATATTATATAGATTATTATAATACAAATAAAATTTATATAAATTATATTTATATCATGGGTTAAATTATTTAATAATTTTATAATTATAAGAACCAACGATGTAATAAATTAAGACACATGCGAAGAATAAAGAAAATATTATCTGAAGTGAAACCTTAATATAGGATGATTAACAAGAGGGTAACATAAGTTCATAAACAAACCATTTATGGAATTAAATATAATAATATGGTTCTTTAAAATATGTATAACAAATTTATATTTATTATATAGGTGGTTAGAATGAGTATGATGAGAGTCAAGACACAAGGTAAGGGGATTTCATCCCACTTTTTATTTCTGTGAGATACATGCTATGCTCACCACTATTTTATTTAGTGTGGTGTATGTACTGACCATGATTTTATTATATTTATTTTACTAATTAAATTTTTGGGTATTAGAAACTAAATTTTATGATCTTTATTTCATGGGGTTTAAGTTTCAATAGTTACCATATTTGTGGAATAGTTTTTTCTCAATTTCCTTTCTTTGAGACTCATGTTTTTTTATGCACCTTAATTATCTTTAGAGGTGTATATAATTCCATTTTACATGATATATCATGAAGTTAATTCATTTATTGATATTTTAAGCTTCAATTAATTTCTTTTTCTTATATGGAGAGTATGATCCCAAGTTACCAAGTTATAGGATTTTATTGAGATAATATCACCGCTTTTGAAGATTATTTATGGTTATGATTCATTTGATGAAATCATATGATCCATATATCAAGAACATTCACTAGTTTTCTTATACTATTGTTATTAATTACTTATTTATATAATGGTACCATTTATTTCACTATTTGTTACATAATATAGTTAAGAAGGTGTTTTTAGGAAATCCTGACTTTACCCTCTCTTCGGTCAGAAATGCATGTTCCTTTAAAATCATGTTTTTTAGAAAGGGTTTCTAAGAATATTACACTATTCCCCTATGATAATTAAAAGAAATTTTTACCCTTTTTTTTTAATTTTTTCAAATTAATTTTATTGTTTCTTTCCAAATGAGGCATTTTTATATCCTTTGTCATGCAAAAGGAATGTTCTTTTTACCGTATATGATATGTACGAATTTATCCACCGTAAATCCTTTGATAATTTATTTTCATGTTTAAAGTTTAATTTTTATGAACGTGTTTCAAAACATATTTTCAAGGAAATGGTTTTCAAAATATTTTCGAGATCTTTTATATGTTTTCAAGGAGAATTGATTTCAAAATGTTTTCAAGCTTATTTTATTATCAATGATAATTTTTATTGTACCATAAAATTAAAAAATTTAAAACTGGTTCTTAAGGATTGGTGTAGATCCAAATCTAAGAAAATTGACAACGACATCCTTCTTTTGGAATAGGAACTTAACCAAATCTAGAACTCTACTACTTGTACTAATTTTTATTTTGATCCAAAACATGAAATAACTATTACTAAGAAACTTTTTTCCTTTCTCACCTTCAAAGATAAAATTCAAAAAAAAATTTCAAAACTAAATGACTCACTGATGGTGATAGAAATACTAAAATTATAAAATAACCTTCAAAAGAACTATGAAATCTTGTAGACCAATATCCTTCATTAGAGATGAAGACAACCTCATTGATACTAAAGATGGTATTTTCAATCATGTCATCACTTTGAAAATATTTTAAATTGGGATGAAGTTAATAAAGACCTTTTACCTGATGCCATTCCGGTGGTGGTGAATGAAGAACAAAACTCTTTTCTCAAAAGTATTCCCCTTAACCATGATATTAGAGACACTGTTTTTAGTTTAAATCATGACAGTGCTTTGGGACCGGATAGTTTCAATAATGGATTATATCAGCAATTTTGAGATGTTTTTCAAGATAATGTTTATAGATTAGTTAGGTCATTATTTTCAAAGTTTGTACTCCCTTATGGGATAAACACCCAATTCCACTCCTTGACCCCTAAAATGGATAATGCTTTATAGATTCATCTCTTCAGACCCATTTCCATTATTAATACTCTATAAAATAATTATCAAGCTTCTTGCCAATAGACTTTCTTCTGTCAATGAAAAAAATTTCTATTAGAACCAATTTGGTTTTGTAAAAGTAATATCCATCCATGATTGTATTTTACTTTCCTTATAATGAACTAATTTGTTAAATAATCCTAGTTGGGGTATAAATATTTCCATTAATCTTGACATTCGAAAATATTTTGATACCATGGATTGGAGTTTTATTTTCAAATTTCTGAATAATTTTGGGTTTAATGACTCTTTCATTAGTAAAATCAAAACTCTTTTAAATTAATCCTACATTTAAATCATTGTCAATGGATATCCTAGGTCTTACTTTAAATTCACTAAAGGTGTCTGATAGGGTGACCCACTCTCTTTCATTATTTTCTCGATTCCTAATGATTACTTAAGTAGATTACTCACTCGTCTTGTGGATCAGAAAAATCTTAAACTGATTCATGCTTCTAGGAATTTTAATTCTCTTACACATATCTTATATGATTATGACATCATCCTTTTTTACAAGGTGATAAATGAAATATCAATAATCTCAAATGTTCCCTTTCACACTATTAATATTTTTCTAGTAAAACCATAAGTTAGAGAAAATCTTACAGCTTTTTGTGTGAAGGTTTCCTTCTAGTAGAAAATACAATATTATTAATGTTTTAGGCATTAAGGAAGGATATATTCCCTTCACTTTTCTTGATGTGCCCATATTTTGGGGTAGAGCCAAGTCTAGTTACTTTTTTTCTAATGATGACCAAATCCTCCACCAACTCACCTTGTATAAATGTAAATCCATCTCTTAGGTTGGCATGATCTATCTTTTCAAATCCATAATTGTCTCTAAAATGGTTTACTCCATGATATTTTATAATTATACTGTCGATATTCTAAAAAAATGAATATTTCCCTAAAAAATGTTAAGTGGAGTAGAAGCAAGCTTGAAAGAAAACTGGTTACTATTTCCTAGTCTACCTATTGAATGCCTTTGGATAAAGGTTGTCTTGAAATAAAAAATATCAAATTATTTAATGATGCATTATAGGCCATACTCACTTGGATCCTTCTACATAATAACTATAATTCCCTTAATTTCCTCAAGAACTGATTTCTTGATAAATTAGATAAAGGAAACTTAAATTACATGATCTCTTCTATATGGCCTTCTATTAAAAATGTCTTTTCCAACATCTTGTCTTACTCCAGATGGCTGGTGAACAAAGAATCTTCCCTGAACTTATGGCTTAAAAAATGGATTGATTATCCTTTTATTTCAATGGTTTCCCCCACTCAACCACATAAGCACACCAATAATATTATTAATGATATGTTAAGCTCTAAATTTTTTAACTTACCTGAAAATATTAATAAGGTCATTGATAAGTATCTCTTTTCCAACGCTGATGATTTTTTAATTTGGTAACCTACTCATAATGGAATCCTTGACTCAATTTTTTTATTAACATCTTCATAGTAATTATGACAATAGTATGATATGGCTTAAAAACATTGATAACTTTTGGGTAAAGACCTCAATATTCACACTTGTTTGGCATATTGTGCATAAAAAGGGTTCTCACTGACACTTTCCTTCAATCTTTTGAGATTTACCTTTTCTCTAAATTTCTTTTTTTAATCAACATCATGAAGAAATTAACCATGTGTTTCTATCTTGTGCTACATCCAATGATCTTTGGAATTATGTATTTGATCTTTTTGAGTGCAGCTGGTTACATCATGACTCAATGAACTCTCAACTCCAACATTGTGTGGATATGATGGCCTCTCAGAAAATCAAGAATCTCTTCCTAACTAATATATATTATATTCTCCATGTGATATGGTATGATATAAATTATCATATTCATAAACTACTCATTTAGTCTTAATACAAGAAAAATGAGAATCCTCTTTTCCATTCGATAAGTTTCCATGATTTAAAAGGGTCTTTTAAACAACAGAGTTAGTGACTTTGGGATTCTACATCAGCTTGGGGTGAAGGGTATCTATCCTCAAACTAGACATAATCTTGAAGTTTTTTAGTAAGCTCCATCCCCAGGATGGATTAAATTCAATGTTGACAATGCTTATAAAGGAAACTCGGGTCCCTCAGGTTGTGTCACAATCTACAAAAACCACTCCGGGGAGACTCTAGGGTGCTTTCATGGAAATTGTGGAGTCTCCACATCCTTGGAAGCTGAAATTATGGGAGTAATATATGCTATTTATTTTTTTAAGAAACTTTTCTGGAATAATATCTAGATAAAAAAAGATTCGATTATCATTGTGCAAGCTGTTTGTAATGACATACTGCACTTTGCATGGCCACTTACTTCACATTGGATGGACTATCTGCATTTTATTATGAATATAATCTATATTTTCACTCATAACTTTTGTGAAGAGAACAAGGTTGCATATGACCTTGCTAATATGGGAGTCAATCATGACATAACCCAGTTGAACAAAATAACTTTTGATTTACATTCCCTCTATGATAGGGATTGTAAAAAATTCTATCTTTTAGACTCATGTAATCATTTTATTTACAATTTTTAGTGTTTTGATCTTTGACCAAAAAACCAATTTAATAAAAAAGATTCTTTTATGAGTTTTCAAGGAAAATATATTTAAAAATTATTTCAAGTCTCATTTATAAGTTTGAAAATTATTTTAAAAGAAATGGGTTATAAAACATTTTCAAGATCCTTTTAAATGTTTTCATGGAAAATGATTTTTAAAATTTTTCAAGATTATTTTATAAGCTTTCAAAGAGAATTGTTTTCAAAACTTATTTCTATGTTTTCAAATTATTTTCAAAGGAAATGGTTTTAAAAAGTTTTTATGTTTTAAAGAATGTTTTTTCAAAGAATAAATGATATTTTACTCAAGAAGTGTTTTCAAAATATCCTTCAAAGTAATTTTCCTTCTAAGATGACATCTGTTGATGTTACTCATTCCCTTATAGGAAATAATCCAAAGGGTCCAATCATAATATTTCTTAAATGGTTTATGTTTTTATGGAATGATTCTTATGAAATCAATTTAATATCATGGGTTATATTCTTTTGAAAACTGTTTCTTTTCCTGGGTTATGCTTATGATGAAATGATTATGAAACCTGTTTCTTTTTCCATAGGTTATGATATGATTACATGTTTATGATACCCATTTCATTTCATGGGTTATGATATTATTGTTTATGATTTTGTGGAACATGTATGTATGATTTAATCATGACATAGGTGGGACCTATATCTCCCTCTAATGCATTGGGTAAAGATTTATATCTCATTAGATAGACTAATGTGGTCTTGGGAATGAACCTTTACAAAGATGGCCATGGGAGTTAACCATGAATACCAAGATGATATGAGGTGATAACTAATGCTACTAAGATGGCCAAGGGAGTGTACCATGACTACCAAGATGGTATGGGGAGTGGAACTATACTACCAATATAGTCATGGTAGTGATGCCTTGGATACTATGAAAATTATATTTTATATGATTATGTGTCTACCAAAATTCCATTTTTATTCCTATGTTATGATTTCATGGGTTATATTCTGTATTTACTTGTGATTCATGTATTCATGTATATGAACATTGATATGTAGGGTATTGTCTTCTATTTTCACGATCATGTTCTAATAAACTTGTTCTTATGATTATGCTTAAATATCTCCCTTTTTACCATTATTGAGTATTTGAGATCTCCACTTTTTATGTTTACTTTCCCCAATTTATGAAGATATGTTTTATGTTTGATGTGTCTAAGAAGGTTAATGGCCAAAAAGAAACTACTGGGAGATAATGTAGATCACTTATGTACCAGTGTTCATGTTTCCATGTTTCCAAAAGAACTAGAATAATTAAGGTATTTGGTCATCTATTTGTATGATTTTTTAAGCATTACAAAAATGTTATGTAATGTTAATGTTTGAAAAATGAGGGTCACTATAACAACATTGACATTGTGCTTGTGCAAGTAGTGAAAAACTCAATGTAAATAATTTTAAAAACATTAAAAATAATGCATTTTTGATTATTTATGGATACAAAATAATTTTACAGTTAATAAGAATATATTATTGATTTTGAAATGTATTATATTCTAATTAAATTACTATATTTGGTATTTAATGTCAAATTAAATGAATAGTGTTGAAAATGACATTTATGATATTTTTTGTTAAAGAATATTTTATTAAATTATTTAAAAATAATAAAAATAATGAAATAATAAAATTAAGATTATAAATGCTATAAAATTTCATTAATTTTTCTTTTATGAGAAATTTTTCAACTTATAAGTAAAATTATAACCCTTTATTATTTTAAAATTCATTACCACAGTTAAGGTTAAAATTGGTTAACCAAGGGGTTAAACCAAAAGATAAAGTTTAAAATGATATCTAAACCTATTTAAATTTGATTTTATGGTTATATTAAGTCCATATACTAATTATATTTGAATTAATTTCATTTTGGAGCCATTTTAAATGAGTTATATATATATATATATTATATTATATTATAATATTTCATGACTTTCTAAAAGTTCCCCTCCCCACACTTATAAAAGGACACGCCTCCCCTCTATCCTTTTCAAAAATTTGTGCCATATATATAAAAAAACCTTCCAAATTATCTTATAAACATACCTATCCACGAATTATAGTATCTGGTTTTATTGAAATACCATTATAGGGGTCCTTAAGAATGGATCTAAAGGAGTCCTACTGATAAAGAAGTAACCATCCTACCTGACGTCTTTCAATTTATTTCTTATTAAAAATATTCTAAATATATGGTATTATTTATAAAATAATAAATTTAATTTACTCAATATAATTATTTTTTTATGACTATTTAACCATAATTATTTTACCTTTTCCCATTAAATTGGAAGTGAAATTATCACTTATGTATACGGGTGGACTTCCACTTAAATGTTTTGATATGATTCATTTTTCATAACCATATTTCACAGATGATTATTATAATGGGTTTAAAGTTTATATATGATATTTAAGACATAATTATTCTTATATAAATATAATATCATATCTAAATTCTTACCTTCCAATCTGTTAAAAAATTATAACATTGCTCGTGCGCACGGGCATATTACCACCTCCACAAAGTGATGTGATTCTTTATTCCTTCCCATTTTACTTGGATGATAATAAATATATATTTAATTTATATATTTGTTATTTATGATAAAATTATGGTTATATAATGATAAAATAACATATATATTTCTTTTATTCTTTTCATTATAAAAGTAAAATAGTGTCCATACGTACATATAACCTACCATCTCCATGAACGATGTAAATAATTTTTCTATATCTACATTTTATGAATGAATATATATATATATATATATATAATTAATATATATTATATTCATATCATGATTAAAATTATGGACATTATGGAACTATGATCAATTTTAAAGGACCAAAAATACCAAATTGAAACTTTGATGAAAAACGAAATAGTTAACACTAGAAAACAACGATTTTAATTAGGGATTATTAATAAATAGTTGTTGAAATATTATAAATAGATAATATTAAATAATTTAATTATTTAAATGATTCTTTTATATAATTATAATGAAATTTAATTTATTATATAGGAGGCTAGATCACTTTATAATCTAGTTGAGCTTGAGGTAAGTGTTTATTTCACAATCTCATCGTTATTCGAGATTGTTTATGTTTAAGTATCCATTGGGGTAATTGTATAATATTTATATATTAAAACCAATATATTTTATTTTCATCTAGTTATTTTTTGGAATTAAAACTTTTTCCTTTTATTTTCCTCTCTTAAGTACTCACGATATTGAAAAAATGTTTTTATTAAAAAATGGCCTTGTTTTATATTCAATCAAGAATCTTTTTCTTCCATGTCTATATTTTATTTATAATATTTTAAATAATATTTTTATTATTCTATAATTATTTATTAAATAATTTTTTACTTATGTTTAAATTTATATAAAAATATTTCAAAGGAATCCTCTTATCATTTTCTGAATGAGAAAACTTTTTTACCTTTTAATGGAAATGTGAAAAGAATATTTTTTTTTACAAACAAAAAATGAATTTAATTTACCACCATTATAAATGATCAATTAATTTATGATTTCTCTATAAATTTCCTAGGTTATATTAAAATAAAATGTTTTCTTTAATATTTTGGACATTTTTAGATTTTAGATAATTTATTTCGAAATGAAAAGGGCATTTTCCTCAAGAAATATTATCCTGGTATTTTAAAATTATATTCATCTATGTCAACATATTCTGATGAATATTATTATTTAATAAGGATATAATCTAATGAAACCATCCAAAATATTTCTCTAGATGGTTTATAATCAGTTTGATTGGGGAAAGTATTGAAATTCCATATTTTATTTTTTCCAACACATACATATACTAATTATAAGGCATATTAGTTAAGTTATATTGTTTATTTATATGAATAATTTAGTAGAATTATTAAGTGAAAAGTGGTGTTTGATATTATATATACCCTAGATATATTGATAGGTATCATGAGAAAAAACATATTGAATATTTGGATGCTTCCTTACCCATTTATGTATGATGTTTTTTCATGAGGCCTCAATGGTAAGTTTAAGATGTTTGGAGTTATACATTCCATCATTATAGAATTATTTATTGATGTTCATGTGTTTATTCAAATATTTTTGATATCCGTGGATAAGTTTAAAGATCACATGATTATTTATATAGAATTATTTGATCATTATTTATTCCTACAATATTATTTATGACTTGTATATTCTATGATAGCTTCTGTTGTATGCTTTCCCTTATTGAGCATCTAAGCTCACCCCTATCTCATGTTTCCTTTACCCATGATTCCAAGAAGTGTATTATGGTTGATATACAAGGATATTCTAGAGAGAATAATCATGTTCTCAAATAAATTTCTATGTTGTTTTTTATATTTTTAAATGTAGTTTGAGATTCCAGAATACATCTAGTTTACCAAGAATACTAAACTATTCTGTCTTTTGGGATTCAATCACTTATATATAGTGGTAATACAACCAAGAAACCATTGGATCTTGGATAATAGGTTTGGGATCTTTAAAATTGAAGTTCCATTTATTTTTTTGAACAAATTTTCTTTTTAGTTAACCATGTTTGAGAATAGGTTGAGAAATATCTGGATGTTTTTGAGTTGGAATTATTACTTTTGTAAAGGAAAATTAATAATTTCATTACCTATATAATGATAGATTCATATGTATGGAGGCTATGAAAGGGTAAATCAATATTTTGACTACGTATATAAAGTTATTCCAGAACATTTCATAAACTTAAATGAGAAATTACAATACCTATTTAAATGTAGTCTGTGAAGAGAACTACCTAAATAAAGGTTAACCAAGTGCTATGAAAAGATAATAAGGAAAATTTTAATTATATGTAAAGGTAGTTTGTTTATTATATAAATGTTTATATGTGTTTCTATAGGATTGTATAAGGGTAAAGAGATAATAACACTATGTATATATGTATACACCAATTTCTATATAGAGGTAATTCTATAAGATCAAGACCTACATAAATATGGATGTGAGTTATATAAAAGTCATCTTTTAATAACAACAAATAGAGAAAGGTATACTGAGAATGTTATTACCTATATAAAGATCATAGAACTAATGAAATACCTACATAAAGGTAAGAAAAAATGAATAAGGAATAGTAAATATCATGATTATTCTGTAAAGATAACATGTTTAAGAACTATGTCAAGGTAAAGTGATATTTGGATTTTCTATATGAAGGCCAATGGTTTTCTTTACATGGTTGGTTTCTCTTCATAATAAGTCAAGAAATGGAACTTGAATTTACATTATACGATCGATATATCATGATCTATCCATTTAGACATATGTTCAATCTAGATTAGTTCATCTTTTCAATTCACATGGTATCATCACATGGTTTATTTACCCCATGATAGGTTCTATACTTAGATAATTTTTGAGAAATATGTTGGTGAAAATATAAGTTTCCATATTTTGGATATTCTAAAGAAAATAAATAAATTAGATGATTCACACATGTTTTTATTAAAATATTATTCATCATAATTAAGGATTGCGATCCAAAAAAGTTTGAAAATAGATTAATATGGTTTCACACTGTAACCTACAGGTTCTATGTCACAATAATGAATGATACAGTACTTTTGGAAATATTTAAAATATTCAAATGGTTTTAATGGTATGAGAGAAATGGAGAAGATGTGGTGTATTTTTTTAGTATTTCCTAGAGTTATAAATCTTAAAATAAATGAGTATTTAAATGAAGATTATTTCTATTGATTTTATAAAAAATACGATCCACAAAAATTTAAATAATGTGTGGGGGAGTTGTTATTGATTATTATAGAACTTTAAAATGGGATAATTTTCTCAGTTTTTAATGTTTTTTAAAACCTAATACTTTAGAGTTTTCTATCTTTCATGGCCGAGATATAGAGTGTTTTATTTTGGTGATAAATCAGAGAATATTATTTACATGGTTCTGAATATTTATTCTTGGAGAATGAGAAATGAAAGGTTCTTAATAATTTGAGATAGGTCTTGATATTCTATAGGGGTGACTATAGATAGGCTGAAGAAGATAAAAGAGTGATGAATTATGATTCTTGAATAAGCTGAGGGAAACCTTTCTTATTTCTATAGATTTGTGTGATTCTTGGTGAGAAGGAGTAAGGTTATCTCACACATGAGATAATTATTCTGAATAAAAGTGAGTAGAGGATTGATCTGCTTCTATTTCCCCATTATAATTTTGAATTTGAAGTATTTATTGATTAAGATCCATCTCATGGAATTGGAGTATCCACTGATTATCTAAATATTTTATTCAAAACCTTGGAAAAAGAATAATTTTTTATATATTTATGGTTCCAATATAAATCCCATGCATATTACAGTGTGGATTGATGATACATGTAGAGACCCAAAAATTATCATACATAAATATTAAATATTATTAAACAAATATTCATTAAATAATATAATTATCCATGCCAAAATCATTTATTTCTAGTGCCTTTATAAACTTGGAAATATAAACAACTGGTTCATATGTGAGCTACATCATATCCCACCAAGTTCTTTATAACTAAAACCCTTCTTATACATATCATACATAATACCATTCACCATAACATGGGGAAATAAAACATAATAAGGGGCGATATAAGATGATCAATAAGGGTAAAAAATGGAGATATCAACATATCATGATCATAATGTTATGAGAAAATGAGAATAACATTTTAAAAAAATACCCTACATTTTATAGACCATAAAATCAAGTCATGTAATAAATATTGGAATTTTATAAGACATGAATAATAAAGGAGTAAATGAACATATTCCATGAGAGAATAACATTAGAATAAGACATAGAGTTGTGGAAAACACATAAGCCTAGAAAACCTTATGTAAATTCTACCAACTATGACATTCATAACTTGTTAGGTTTTGGCTAACCACCGGTGTACCTACTTCAGTATTAGGTTAACCTTCCATATACCCTCTATTTGGTCTTAGGATAACCTCCCATTTACCCTATGTGCTTATATAATTTTAATAATTACCTAATTAATTGGAGGGAGATATAGGTCCCATACATCACAAAATGAAAATCATATATATATGTACCACTGGATCATAAAATATTGATCATATCATAACCCATGAAAAGAAATGAGTTTCATAAATTTTTTATCATATCATCATAACATAACCCATGGAAAAAGAAATGAGTTTAAAAACCATATTATCATCATAATCATAAACCATCTAGAGAATGAATAATAACTGTATCCTTGGATCATATCCCCAGTAAAGCATAAGTTACATTAAAGTATTTAATCTTATATAGAAAATGATTTTTAAGAAAAAATCACTTGGAAAATTTATAAAGGAAAATAAAATTTCTTTGAAAATCAACTTTTCAAAATTATAAATTAATAAAATATTAAATAAATACCTTTTATTAAAAATAACCTAAAAAAAATATAAATAAGTAATAAAAAATAATTTAAAACATTTCTTGAGAAAAATATATTTTCCACTTTGAAAAATAAACTTATTTGAAAAATAAAACATTTTAAAAAACCTTTTATTTGAAAATAGACTTTGAAACTTATACAGGAATCTATAAAACTTTGAGTTTTCATAACAGTGGAAAAAACCGTATAAGTTAAAATAAAAATTCCTTTCACATTTTCAGTAAAAGAAAACAAGACTTATTTTGAAAAATACCTGAATATTAATTTTATTTTTTTTGTAAAACGTAAAACAAGGGTAAAAATGAATTTAAAAAATCCCATAGTAACATTAATTTTTTTTAGAAAACATGGATTTAGAAGAAAAAAGGATTTTCAACTGAAGAGAGAAATAAAGTTGTTTTTCTTTAAAACCATTATTTTGGAATTATGAGTACATAAGGATTAGAAAATGAAGGGAAAACTTGTATTATCATGACATAAACATAGGATTCTAAAATTCACAAGTTTATTGGGATATGGATCATAATATTTTTTCATCAAAATCACATTCATAAACAATCCCAATGAATAGTGAGATCGTTACATAAAACCCTTACCACTTTGGTAAATTTTGAATTGTAATCCCCATTAAATCACAACATCCGAATAAAATTTAAATATAATTAATAAAATTATATTCATGATATAAAATTTTTATGTGGATATATATACACCTCATAAAATGAGATAGGTTCATAACATAATGTATGTCCCATAGATGACAAATTGAGAAAAAAATCCCTTACCACCTTGGTAACTTTTCAACCGTAAACCCCATGATAGAGAGATACTATAATGGATATGTAAATATCCATAAATTTCATGTTAATAATTATAAAATACATTCAATAGCATTATATACACCCCATAAATGAAACACATGGTGAATATGACATGTGTCTCACATAAAATAAAAGTGAAACATAAATCCCTTACCTTAAGACTCGACCTCCTTTGTACACATTCAAATAACCTGTATAATAAATATATGTTTATTATAAATATATTACATAATAATACTTATATATATATTATACCATATATTATTTTCTTACTACCTTTTATTACCATTTTATTAATAATTCCATATTTAAATCATATTTCGGGTAATAACAACTTTGTTTTTCCTGTATGTTTTGATTTTTTATTTCTGGTACTCTTACTTTGATCATAGTTAAATAATATTTAGATTTTTAACCATGATATAAATATAATGTATATTCAGTATATATGTACTTAGAGTAATCCAAAAATTTAGATATAAAAAACAAAATACACCGTTCATGGAGACGGCAAGCCGTATGTACGTACATACGTTGTTTCCATTTTCTCAACAGATAAAATTAAAGAAAGGTAAATAATATATTAACATTAAAAAATAATTTTTATGTCATATATATCATATATATCCATTAAATTTACCCTAATTATATTCTATTTAAAGCGTTAGTGAAAAACGAATCACATCGCTCCGTGAGGTGATAGTCCACCGTACACATAAGCGACGTTATCATATCCCCATAGAAAGGAAAGTAAGAAGGTATATGTGATATTAAAATTAAATAAGTATAATTATATTTAAAATATCATATATAATAATTTAATATATCATTATTACTATCCAAGTAAAATATAAATGAAAAGAACATCTCATCGATTTTCGAGACGGTAGTCCACCGTACACATGAGCGACACTATTATTTTCCAATGGGTTGGGAGATAATTTGTTATATGTGGTATTAAAATTATATAGAAATAATAATATCATAAATATTATATATAAACATTAAATACATAATTATATCTATCCATGAGATGTGGTTATGGAATACCAATAACATCAGTTCGCGAGACGGTAATCCACCACACACCCGATCAATAGTTTTATTTCACATTTGATAGAAGAGAAGATGGATATAGGTTATTAAATTAACATAATAATATATCATTATATATGATATATTGGTGTTTTTATATCATAATAATTTAATAACCTTTAAGGATGCATAGGAATAAATAAAACAAAAAACTCAAGTTTAATAATTTTACCTCTTCTTAGGAGAACCTCTTTAGGTTTATACATAAATCCTTATTATGAGGGATTTATAATACATGTAATGACTCTAAGAGGTGTATAGGGAATTAGGGAATACATTTGTTTAGTTATTGAAAAAGGGTTTTGGAAGTGAGAATAGGGGAGAAGAGTGGGTGGCCTTTTATAAGTTGGGGTGAGAACACACTTTGAATGTCTGAAAAGAATAAAGTGTAACCATGTTTTTATCATGAACTAAGGATAAAAAATGGGTAATTATAAAAAATTATAGGTTATTAGGTCTAAATATTTCCATAAAATGGGTTTCAGACAATCTTATAGGTTATTTTACCCCCTATTATTTTTAGATTAACCCATAGTATACCCGTTTTAACCTTAACCGTGGTAATGAATATTTAATGTTTCTTATATTAAATATGTTAAAAAATAAATTTGAAATTATTATATTATATAAATTACATTTATTAAAAATATTGAATCCATTTTTCTATTTTCTATTCACATAATTAGAAAAAATTATTTTTAAATTATACTCGCCGATGCGATGAAAAAGCGGGTTTCCAAAGAGAAAAAGTTCTAAAGTTAAAAATGTTTTTATTTAAAAATTAAATATAAAATTGATTCTCATGAAATAAATTTTGTTAATAAATATATAATTGAACTAATTATAATTTTAAAACCATTTGAAAACCAAATTAACTTTATTTATTCTTTAAATGAAAAGGCATTTTATAATAAAAAATAGTATTTTTCAGTATTCGTCAAAATATTAATCTTTCCCAAAAAAGACCAAAAATTATACCTAAGATAATTTTGACAAGTAAATTTTAGAAATAATTTTTTTTTTGAAAAAAAAATTAAAAAAATTAAAAAAATTATTTTATTATTTTTCTACAAAATGAAATAAAAAACATTTTTTTTGAGAAAATGGTATTTTCAAAATATTTAAAGACTTTTCCAAAAACCAAGTACTTTTTTTATGAATATGTTTTCTTTATATAAAACCATTCTAATTAGTATTTTAAATTTGGTTATTCTAAATCATGCTACCAAGTTTAACATCTATGTAACTTTAGTTGTGTTTAAATAATAATATTAATTGTTTTCATGGTTCATTAAAACTCATTTTTACATTTAATTCAACCCATCAAAGAAATTAGACTTTTTCCAGAAAAAATATTTCCCAAAATATCAGGGTGTCACATTATACCCACATTAAAATGAATTTCACCCTCAAAATTAATCACTTTGATATAAATAAGTGAGGACAATTTTTTCTCATTAATTCCTAAGGTTCCCATATAGCATCCTTAAGTTGGTTGTTTGACCACAAAACTCTGACCAGGTGAGTGGTCTTGTTTCGTAGAACTTTCAATGTATTATCCAAAATCTCAAAAAATTGTTTCTTATAAGAAATATCATGCTCCAAATATATGAACAATGAGTTTAGTACATGTGAAGGATTAGGTATGTACTTCCTCAAGATAGATACATGGAACACATCATGGACTTGAGATAGGTCTGGTGGAAGTTCCAATTGATAGGATACCATCCCGATATAATCAATAATTTCAAAGGGAATAATATACCTAGGGGTTATCTTTCCTTTGTATAATAAGAAAAATTTCATCCTTTTGTCTCACATTAATCAATTTCAACTTCATCTATTACTCCAATAAATGAATATGAATTCTTTATTCTTAAAGCACTAATAGATCACAAGATCCATAATAGAATGATAAGTCATTCCTTTTATCCCTAGTTGTCACCATAACAAAAATTTTAGCACATGTTATCCAATATGCATAAATATTCATACAATGAAGTGATACATTAATCTATAAAACCTCATATAAAATTAACTATAAACTATTCCATAAATTGTTAACCTTATAATCCTTCCAATATTAAAAATTTATAAATAAGATCACTAAATTTCCTAAAATGGACTTAACATTAATCCCCCAAATATCAATAAGTATATCTTAATGATCATATTACAAATATGTGAATACCTTTTTAATATATTCTCTTAAATCATGGTAATAACCAGAATTATCATAAAACCTTAATGAAAACATATGTGATTCCTAATTCTATAAATAAAACCATAGATTGTTGAATATTTTCCACAAATCAAAAAATGATGCAAACTCCACCAATGATAACATATACCACTGTTTCAAAAAATTATTAATCAGTTCTAGGGTCATCAATACTATATAATTTTATTTATCCATATAAATCATCTATTTATTACAACTAAACACTATTTTTTAACAATAGTAATATATTAAGGTTCGTCTTCCCTTAATCATGCGCTTTCCATAAAATGTCACATTTCCATTAAATAAATTTTATTGTTCATCAGTACCATTTATAATATTCATAAAAATCCCCAATACAAAGATTATATAGAAAAATACTTACATATTTCATGATTCATATAACATAATTCTTGAATTCACATAAGCAAAAATTTCAACCTCTCTACTTTATTCTTAAACCATTAACTAGGATTCATTATATTATTACTTAATACCTATTTCCTATAATATGTAACATGAATAATTTCTTAAAATGTATCAACCTCAATTTAATAATTCTTCTCACATTTAACATAAAAATACTATGATAGTAACCCATACCTTTCATAATTCATTTTTGGTCTCTTCATCATCAGTAGTATAACCCTTACTCATACCACTTTACTAATTATCTTCACAAAATTCCCCCCTATGACATCAATTTTTTATAATTTCCATACCTTTCACATTAAAAACATTAAACCATTGATGTTTCTTTTGGGAAACCATTATTCTCATCCATCACATTAACCAAAATTTTCATTTTTCCTCGATAATTCCTTGATTTTTTTCCTTCTTTTCAACAATAAAACATATTCTCAGCCCTATAACACATTAAATTGAGTTATTTTTCCCACATTATAAATATATAGAAAATTGAGACTTCTTTTCTCTTTGGTATCCACCATCTAAGCTCTCAATGAACTCTATCATTCTCTTATATAGTGAGTCTAAGAGTTGGTTGGGGTCTAATTTGTTAATCATATATTGTGATTATTTATTGGGAATAATCATAATATCCTTCACTCTAGTCATCACCCCATTTGGTTTCTCATCAACACATTATCTTTCACATTAAATGTTAACCCAGTTTCGTCTAGTTCCTACCGTTGATTAAAACCAAAAAAGCGTAGTGTGAGAAATAATAACCATACCGGGAAACCACGTAATAATGAAAAATCATTTATAGGACATCTAAATCAAGACATTATATATTCAATCCTTGATAACTTAGGTTTAACCTAGGTCATTATTCAAATCCTTCAAGATGGTTTATAAAACTTTTGTGAATTCCCAAACCATATCCCCCAGGAGTGTCAAAATAGGTGCATAGTTTGACCCATTATCAAATATTGGGTAATACTCGAGTCAAGACTGATGTTCCTTTTTGGGAGTTATTACCCCTAGTTAAATCTGTACCAAAACCACATCGACATAAAGTATTCATAAAAGGATGTAACCACTCACTCTATATTTCACCAATATTCTTGGATATTTTTCATATAATTGGATTTTTCCTTAATCTTGTCCTTATACATATCCCTAGGGACCTCACTAATGTTTTCTCATCATATTTTCTAAAGGTTAACTAAAACTTTCTTTGATATCAATTGTAGAGATCCCAAAATTCTCATACATAAACATCACAACATAGTAGATAGAAATTCATTACATAACTTAATGATAAATGCCATAATAATTTAAGTCTTGTGACTTTAGAAACTTAGAAACATAAACAACTTGTTCATAGGTGAGCTGTATCATCTCCCACAAAGTTCTTCATAACTAACACCCTTATTAGACATATCATACATAATACATTCCATCATAAACCAAGTAAAGGAAACACATTAAGGGGTGATATTAGATGCTCAGTAAGGGTAAAAAAAGTTAGATATAAATATATCATGAGAATAAGGGTATGATAACATGATAATAAAATTTAAAAACCATACCCTGTATATCATAGATCATAAAACTGAGTTATGAAATAAATCGTGAAAGTTCATAATACATAAATAATAAAGGAATCAATGAACATAGTCTAAGAGATAATAATATTTTCATAATACATAGAGTTTTGGAAAACACGTAAGCATAGAAAACCTTGTTTCAAGTCTACTCACCAAGAAATCCATAACATGTTAAAATTTGGCTAACCAACCATATACATGCTTCAGGATTGGGATAGCCTTCTATGTACCCTCTATTCAGGATTGGGATAACCTTCCATGTACCTTATGATATCATATAACAATAGTCATTACCCAACGCATTGGAGGAAGATATAGGTCCCGCCTATCATATAATGAAAACAATACATATGTGTGCCATTAGATCATAAAACATTCATCATATTATAACACATGAAAAGAAATGGTTTGCATAAAAATTTCATCATATTAATATAACATAAACTTTAGAAAAAGGAATGGGTTTCATAAACACCATTTCATCAAAAACATGAAACATTCAGAGAAGGAATAATAATGATATCCTTAGATCATATCACAAGTAAAGCATAAGATATATCAAAGTTTTCCATATTTGTTATACAATGATTTTTAAAGAAAAAAAACTTGGAACATTTATTGAGGAAAATAACATTTCCTTGAAAATAACATTTTTAAAATAAAAAAAATAATAAAAAATTAAATAAATTATTTTCTTTTAAAATAACCTTGAAATATTATAAAGTAAGTTTTACAAATTATTTAAAACATTTCTTGAAGAAAATATCCTTTCCACATTGATTTCTTTTTTAAAAATAAAATATTTTCAAAATCCTTTTATTTGAAAATAACCTTAGAATTATATAATGGAATCTATAAAACATTGAGTGGTCATGATGGCGGGGAATTTCATATATGTTAAAATAAAGATTCTATTCACATTTTCAATAAAATCCAAAAAGGACTTGTTTTGATAATGACATGAAGATTTATTTTTTTAAAAAAATTTAAAAAGGGTAAAAATTACTTTAAAAATACTATAGTAACATTAAAACATTTTTAAAACATTTTTAAAAAACATGGATATGAATGAAAAAAGGTATTTCAACCGAAGAAAGAAAATAAGTCTCTTTTCTTTAAAAACATTATTTTGGAATCATGAGTACATAAAGATAGTAAAATGAAGGGAAAAAATTTATTATCTTGAAATAACCATAGGATAAAATAATTTCATGAATTTATTTAGATATGGATCATAAGATTTCATCATCTAAAGAATGATCATAAACAGTCCCGATGAACAATGAGATCATTACATCAAACCCTTACCACTTTAGTAATGTTTGATTAATAATACCCATTAAAGAAAAGAATAAATATAAACTTTAAATATCATTAAAATTAGGATATTAATGATATAAAATTTTAGAGAGTATTTCTATACACCTCATAAAAAGAGATAGGTGCATAACATAATATATATCTCAAAGAAGACAAATTGAGACAAAAATACATTACCAACTTGGTAACATTTGAACCGTAAACTTCATGATAGAGAGATAATAAAATGGATATTTAAATCCCCATAAATTTATGGATAATATTCATAAAATAAAATTATGGTATGTATATACACCACATAAATGAAACACGTGGTGAATATGACATGTCTGTTATAGAAAATAAAAGTGAGATAAAAATCCCTTACCTTAAGTCTCAACTTCCATTGTAAATGTTAAAATATCCTATATAATAAATATATAATTATAATACATATATTAAATAACCATATACATATATATCATACCATATATGATTTTATTAAGACCTTTTATTATCTGTTTATCAACAATTCCATGTTAAAATTATGTTTCATGCAGTAACTGCTCTATTTTTCGTGTGTGTTTTGATTTTTTATTTTCAATAATCCTACTTAAATTATGGTTAAAATATCATTATATTTTTATGAATTATATAAATATCATATATATTCAGTCTATATTTATTTATAGTAATCCATAAAAGTTAGATATTGATAATGAAATACACATTTCATGGAGACGGTAGGTCATACATATGCATGAATGTTGTTTCCATTTTTGAAAAGGATGAAATTAAATAAAGGTAAATAATATATTACCTTTATATAATCATTTTTATGTCATATATATCACACATATTCATTAAATTTACTCCAATTACCTTTTATGAAAATAGTTAGTAAAAAAATTACATCTCTTTCTAAGGCGATACTCTATCGTATACACAAATGACGTTATCATATCCACCACAGAATATAAAGTAAGAGGATATATGTGATAAAATATTTACATAATTATAATTATATTAAAAATATCATATATATTCATTTAATATGTCCTTATTACTATCCATGTAAAACAGAAATGAAAAACATATCACATCGGTTCGTGAGGTGGTAGTCCGCCGTACACATGAGAAAAAATATTATTTTACAATGGCTTAGAATATAATAAGTTATATGTGGTATTATATTTAAAAAGTTATAAAAATATCATAAATATAAAATATAAACATTAAATACATCATTATATCTAGCCATGATAAGTGGTGATGAAAAATGAATAACATCGGTTTGTGAGACGGCAATCCACCATTCACAATATCAATAGTTTTGTTTTCCATTTGATTGAAGAGGATATGGAAATAGTTTATTCCATTAACATAATAAAATCTCAGTACATGAGAGATACTAGTGTTATTATATCATAATAATTGAAGGATATTTTAAGGATGTGGAGTAAGAAATAAAAAAACACAAGTTTAAGAATTTTACCTCTTTTCGGAGAACCTCTTTAGGTTTAAACCTAAATCCTTATTAGGAGGGTTTAGTAATAAAAATAAGGCCTATAGAAACTGAATAGGAAGTAATTTAATATAATGTTTGGTATTTTACTAACTAAAGGGTTTTTGAATAGGGAATAGGGGAGGAGAGGAGGTGTCCTTTTATAACTGGGAGAGAGGACACAGTTGAAATTTTTAAAAATAATAAATTGAACCCAGGTTTGTATCAGAAAAAGGATAAAAAATTGGTAATTATAAAACATTATAGGCTATAAGGTCTAAATATGACCATCAAATGCATGTTTGACAAGTTTCTAGGTCATTTTACCCCTTATCCTTTTAGTTTAACCCCCAAGTAAACCCATTTTAACCTTAACTATGGTAAGTAAATTTTACTATGTTTATTATTAATTATGGTAAAAAATTAATCTAGAATTATTAAATAATATTAATTTTTGTGATTTTAAATATGAAATCATTTTTTTCATATTAAATTCCCAAATAAGAAAAAATTCCTTTTAAAATTATACCCACAGATGTTGTAAGATCCCAGATCTTGGAAAGGCATGCACTTGTTTAAGTTTTGGTTTGGATCCCTTGTTTTGGTTAATTAAGTTCTTACCCAAGTCCTATAGGAGGCGCAGGGGTGTTCCAAGGGCTCAAGACATGAAAAGTGGAGAAAAGGAGGGTTTTCTGGGTAGGCCGTACGGTCTATAAATGGTTAGTGCTAACAGTGCGGACATCCCAAGAAACTGTGCAGAAGATGTGTTTTTGGACATTGCCCTCTGCACAATTTGCACGCATTTTGGAAAACTGTGTAGGTAAACTATGTGAGGGTGTCTTTTTGAGACAGATGCATCCGCATGGTTTGTTCACGGTTTGGAAAACCGTGTGGGTAAACCATACAACCCAGAAATATTTTAAAAAATTACAATTTTGTGACTATGAGATTTTTAACCCCAACTATAGATTTCCTCCCATTTCACCCCTCCTCACCCTAGGGATGAACCAAATATCACGATATCTCTAAAATATTAATCTCTCTCATTTCTAAGGCATTTTTGGTTTTGTTAGTTGCAGATCGAAGCTCCGGGTAAGGCTAATTCCATCCTTGCTTATCTTTTTAGTTTAGGGTTTATATCTCATTCTCCTCTCTTTCAGAAGCTCTAAAACCCTACTCTTTGGGTGAGATTTAGGTTGAAGCCTCAAATTTTGGTTTAAGTGGAATCTAAGGGCATTATTAAGAGTACATTCACCCACAGAATCAAGGTATATGTTATACATGTTATATCCCATGTTTTATTTGTGGATTTGTGCATGTGTGGTTTTGTTATTAGGCCTCTCTTGGTATGTTTGATAACCCTTGGTATGTTTGGGTAAAATAGTTTATAAAAAGGTAAATGGAGAACCTCAAGATCCCCATGGTATGCTTCGAGGGTGATGAGACTAATTTAGGTCCACCCATGGGGTGAGACGACTATCCCAAACCTAGGGATTTGTAAAGAATAAGTGATATTGTTGTGTAAAAATGTAGATCCCTTGATAGACATGTTGATGTGAAATGTGGTAAATGTGCTAATGGGTTATGGCATGGTTTTAACTCTTATTTGATTATTACGGTTTATGTTTGCCTTGGGAAATGGTTGGGATGTTCTATGAATGGTTGATGGATACATATATGTATAGCATGTGCACATAGCTTGGTAGTGTGGGGTATTGACTGAGGTTTTACACCCACTGGTCGAGTTGGACTAAGGCTCTAAACTCCACCCCTAATGAATGTGGTAGGTATAAGACTAATGCTCTATTTCCCTATTGGTTGCATCCACCCAGATTGAGGCTCCGAGGTGAGGTTATGGTTGACATGGGGAAGTTGTTCCTAGTGAGATAAGACAACTGTGTGTTTGTCCTAATGGTTGTGATTGTGTTCTTTGAGCCCGTGTGGCTTGTTGTGTGACGAAACCATGATAAATGTGTTGGAAATGGTAAGTAATGGAAAATGGGATGAAATGGTAAGTTATGGAAATGGTAATAAATATTGGTAATGGACCTAAACTGGCTAGGGGAACTTAATATTTACTTTGTCATTTATTATCCTTTTCCCTTTTTGCATGGAAAATTGTTCATACCAGATATTTTGTATACACTATTGGTGGTGGCCTACTGAGTTGTACTCACACCCTACTCGGGCCGCCATTGGGTACCTGAGCAGAATTCATGTTTGTAGGTTAGGAGAAGGGAAAAGGACCATTCTAGACAGTTGGGTTGGAATGAGTGTGCGTGGAGGAGGACCCGAACTTGGTGTCGGGACCATTTAGGGATTTTACAGTTGTCTTTATTTTGGGATTTGTTCACTTTTTCACTTGTATCAAAACATGTCATATTTACTGTTGGACTTGGTTGTTTCCCATTTTGGGAATGGTTGTTTATGCATGCTCTGATATTATTAGTTATTATTCTGCTATTTTGTTTATATTTTGTTGTGGATTACTCTAATAAAAAGGGGGTATAGTCTCCCCAATTTACGATTTGGACCCCTGTTTCTAGTCGGCAACTTTTAGAATATGAGGAGGTGAACTTAAGGTCATGTAGCCACCCTGCTTGGAGCACCGGTTTAGTGGATTGTAGGTCGGGGACGTTACAAAGTGGTATCAGAGGAGGTATTTCTTATCCTTCTATAAAATCTTGTTATTTGGGATGGTAGACTGGAGTTAGGATGTGTCGGGCCTTGGTAATGATCTCGTGCTTGGGAGTAGCTAACCCATGTATGAGGGAAACCCCAAGTCACCCATGTTGGGAATTGTTGTTCTTGATTGTGAGATGTTATAGTTGATGATATTTCACCATTGGGTGATTCACATGTTGTGTGATGTGATTTTTTATGATATTTGGCTCATGGACTCAATGGAATGAGGTTGTACATTCATTAATCATTGTAGGCACCTAGAGATATAAGTGAAATTAATCATGGTAGGCACACATGGGTTGGGTGTGTGAGGTATGAAAGATAGAATGCACCTTGCTTCTTGATAATTGAAAATTGAAAATTCTGTAATGAAACAATGCAAGTGGGAGAATATAGAAGAATGATAAGTGATAATTAATGAAATATGTGTAATTAAAGGTTTGTAATGAATTAAAATGTTATTTGTAACTTTTTTTGAGCCTCGTGGTGGTGTATAGTTGTTCATCCCTTGTCAACCATGGCCCGCAGTAGGGATGTTCATGTGGTGTTTTTTTGTAATGTTAAGGGTTGTTGTGGATGGTGAAGAGCCTTCATGTTATGAAGTTGTGAAATTTTATGTTATATGTTCGAAACCTTGTGTTTGTAAATGTAGAGAAATTCCACCACGATGTCGAGCGCCGGTTGGGAAATAAGAGGATGTTGCTGAGAGCACTCCTCCAGTAGAGGAGCAAGAGAATGTTGTGATTTAGGAAGGTAGATAAGAGAGGTTCTGAGAGAACTTGGCTCGTTTTATGTAGATGATGGATCGGGAGCCAGGGTGGGTTGCTCCGATTATGTTTGAACTGACTAGAGAGTTTTAGTTGCTGCACCCTCTGACCTTTACCAGATATGGTGGGCCAGAGGCAGTAGAGTTCTGGATAGAGTCTGTCCAGATGATACATGATCATCTGGAGACTCCTAATGGTAAGAAGGTCAAGTTGGAACCCTATATGATGAAGATCTAGGAAAAATGTTGGTGGGACATCCTGGATCTGACTAAGTAGACTAAGGAGATGTTGTGGAAGAATTTCTAGGAAAATTTTCTAGAGTATTTTTACCTAGAGACTTTAAGGCAAGAGCGAGCTGCAGAGTTCATGATCCTGACTCAGGGGTCGATGTCGGTGATGGAGTATGCTGGCTACTTCACTAACGTATTATGCTTTGTTCTAGTGTTGGCGGGGGATGATGCAGCTGTTGCGAGGTGTTTTTAGGATGGGCTGAGACACGATATTAGGTCTCAGATGAATATATTTTTCCTGAAGAGGTTTACAGAGGTAGTGGATCAAGAGTTGATATTAGAGGGGAACTTGAAGGGAGCTTCCAGTAGTGGGATTTTCATGCCAACTGGGAAGAAAAGTGGTGCAGCTTCCGATGTCCAGAAGCATCTCCTTGGAAGTTTTCAACAAGGAGGAAGTGTGCAAGGTGGTTAGAAGAGAGGGTCAACCTCTCAGAGTGGTAATCAGGTGTTATGCTATCAGTGCAGTAGGCCGGGGCACATGCATGGCCAGTGTTCCTAACCTCCAGTTGAGTACTAGTCATGTGGCATATTGGGACACGTATAGAGGTTCTGGAGGAACCCTCATCAGGAGAGTATGAATGTTGGTGAAAAACATATGCCAAGCGGAGGCAAGGTATATGTTACACCATATCAGAAAGGAAGTTGGAGCTCCACGAGCCTTACTAGCAGGGGTGGTGGACATGGAACTCTAAGGTAGGATCACCCACGTTATTAGGGAAGTGTAGTGCAGGGAATATAGGTTGGAGACGAGGGTAGAGGGGCAGGTCAGCTTCATGTAGTTTAGTCTGCACCTAGTGATGGAGAGGCTAGGCCATCGACTGTACAAGGTTCAATCCTTATAGATTCTACACTTTCAGTGCGTTTTTTGATACTGGTGTCACACACTCTTTTATTTCTTCTTAGTTTGTGGAAGTGTTGGGTTTTTATATGGAGAGTGTGGGTGGGGTGATGTCGATTGACACTCTATTGGGGGTGTGAAATGGAGACATTAGGCAGTGTAAGGGATGTTCTTTGGAAGTTAGTGGGTATCATTTCCTGTGGGACTTGTTCATCCTCAAGATGTTGGTCTTTGACCTGATCTTGCGTATGTACTGGTTGGTGTTGTATTGTGAACACATAGAGTATTACCATCACAAGGTATAATTTATGTCACTTGAGGGTAACACTTATGTCCATCGTAGAGAGTGGGATGTTCGAACGTGTCATGCAAGACCGTTTTGTCGGCTGTTGGGTAGGCTCACGACTCAAGTATCTTTTCTTATGCTTGATGATGAAAGAGGAGAACCTTTTGTCTTCCCTCTAGTGGTGGATCAGTTTCAGGATGTGTTTCCTGGGGATTTCTTGGGGTTTCCACCTGAGAGGGACATTGAGTTCACGATTGAGTTTCTTCCAGGAGCGGAGCCAGTTTCTATTCCACCATACCAAATGGCACTGGTAGAACTCTAGGATATAAAGGTTAATATTGATTATTTGGATTGTAATGGGTTCATACGTCCTATTACATCTCCTTGGGAATCTCCTATGCTTTTTTCAAAGAATTTCGACGGGTCGTTAAGGCTATGTGTTGATTATCGAAAGTTGAATCAGATAACGGTGAAAAATCAGTACCCTCTTCATATAATTGATTACCTGTTTGACCAATTGAGAGGTGCATCGGTTTTTTCTAATATTGATATGAGATCGGGTTATCGCCAGTTGAGGGTAAGGACTTTTGACGTACCAATGACAGCTTTCAGGAGTCGGTATGGGTTGTTTGAGTTTGTAGTGATGCCTTTCGGCTTGACCAGTGCACCAGTGGAGTTCATGGCTTTGATGAACCAAATATTTCATCCTTATCTGGATCAATTTTTGGTTTTTTTGTTGATGACATCTTGGTGTACTTGAAAACTCATGATGATCATTCCCAACATATTGATATCATCTTGAGTACACTAAGAGAGCACCGACTTTACACCAAGATGTCAAAGTTTTAGTTATGGATTGAAGAAGTGAATTTTCTGGGTCACATCATCTTTGAGGTAGGTGTGTCAGTGGATCTATAGAAAGTGCAGGTTGTTGTGACTTGGGAGCATCCTAAGAGTGTTTTAGATGTTCAGAGCTTTCTGGGTTTGGCTGGATGTTACCAGAGGTTCATCTAGGATTAATCTCACTTGGCAGAACCACTATTGGGATTGACTAAGAAGGGAATCAGGTTTGAGTGGTCTGAGGCTTGTGAAAATTCCTTTCAAGAGTTGAAAAAGAGACTGACGATCGCACCGATCGCGATCTTACATGAGCCAGGTAGGAAGTTCATCATGTTTTGTGATGCATCCGGTATCGGGCTTGGGGCTGTGTTGATGCAAGATGAGCGGGTTGTCACAAGACTTGGCCTTCTCCCAAGTTCTCATGCGGCACCCGAATAGCTTCATTTCACAAATCCTAGATGATTTCAGCCTTTGGACACTCATAATGGAAGTAAGGATCGTAAGGGAAGTGCTTGAAAAGCTCTCAAGACACAAGTGAAAAAGGAGCTCTCAAATGATCTCAACTTCTGTGTGTCTTTACAAATGATGAGCCACTCCCTTTATATAGGGATTGGTGGAAAAGTCTACAACATTGTAGAATATGTACACTTCCACATGATTCTAGAGTATTCTAGCATACTCTAATAGAATATACATGGAGCATTCTAGAACCCGTAGAGATCCTCAACCTTCTATAGAGGCCTAGAATGTTCCGGACCCTTCAAGACCCAAGGGGTGTTTCTCAACACTCCGGAGAATTCTGGAATATTCAAAAACTTGGTAGAGATGTAGAGAACTCTAGAGGATTCTGGAGTACCTCACCATCGGGTCTCCTCTTTATTTGGCGGGGCATGAAATCCTCCCCCACCTATTCTAGAAACATCCTTGGCACATCTATGATACTCCTCGATAGCCCTTGAGAACTAAACCAAGTTATCTGCAGGTTCCCAGGTGGCCTCTCACTTTGGTAATCCCTTCCACTTGATCAAGTACTCCTTTCTTCGTGGCACTCCACGTCGCCGAACTATCATACCGTTGAGTATGATATCCACCTATTTTTCATACGACTCGACAACCATGATAGGTTCCCTTGTAGATACCCCTCTGCTTGGGTCCTCTATGTCTTCATGATATGGCTTGAGCATACTCACATGGAAGACTGGATGGATCTTCATCTTGGGAGGCAACTCTAAGAAGTATGATACCTCCCTAACTCGGTGCAAGACCTCATATAGTCCCTCATATCACCAAATCAGGCCCTTGTGCACTCCAATGAATGCTTTGTGCTGCTAAGGAAAGAGTTTCACCATCACCTTGTCCCTAGGTTGGAAGCTCACATCCCTTCGCCCTTTGTCAGCCCACTTCTTCATCCTCTTGGAAGCTTTGTGCATGTGGGTTCTCATCATGTCGGCCTGCTCATGCCACTCCTTGGCCTTGGTGTAGGTGGTAGGACTACTTCCTTGGTACTTCTCCCCAAGTATCGCTGTGTGAGGAGTGAGGGGTTGTTGTCCAGTCACCACCTCAAATGGAATCTTCCCCGTCGACTCACTCCTTTGAAAGTTGTAGGAGAATTGGGCCACATTAATCAACTTGGCCCAATCTCGCTGGTTGGCACTCACAAGGTGCTGCAAGTAGATCTCCAACAAGGCATTAAATCTCTCCATCTTCTCATCCTTCTGGGGGTGAAATCTCGTAGAGTAGTGGAGCTTAGATCCCAACAATATGAATAACTTAGTCCACAACTTACCCGTGAAGCGTGGATCCCAATCACTGATGATGTGTCATGGTATCCCCCAATACTTCACCACATGCTTAAAGAGTAGCCTTGCGGTGAGCTCTGTCATCACATTTGCTGAATCAGGGATGACTGTGGCATACTTCGAGAAATTTTCCACCACCAAAATGATGCTCCCATACCATTCAGACTTCAGTAATGCAACAATGAATTCCATGGTGACTGTCTCCCATGGCCTCTCCGCAATAGGCAATGGCTGCAACAATCCCCTGGGCAAATGATTATCCACCTTGACTTGTTGGTACACAAGACAAGTCCTCACATAGGACTCCATATCATCCTCCATCCTCGGCCAATAATATGCTCCCTCTAGTAAGGCCTTGGTACGGTGCTTCCCTGGATGTTCTGCCCATCTTGAGTCATGACACTCCTTGATGAGATCCCTCCGCAGGTTCCCCCACTTTGGGACATAAATCCTCCTCCCTGTGGTAAGAAGAGTGCCATCCTCCTCCCAAAATCTCCTTGTCTTTCCCTCCACTGCAAGTGACAAGACGTTCTTGTCTATAGGATCATGCGACATGCCTTCTTTGATCTTACCCAAGATCCCTCCATCCACACATGTCAAGTGGCTGAACACCGTCTTCCAGCTAAGTGCATCGACCACCAAATTGGCTACCCCCAGGCTTATACTCCAAAGAATAATCAAACCCGGCTAAGAATTCCTACCATCATGCCTACTTCAGATTCAGCTTCTTATGGGTTTGGAAGTAGCTTGTGGCAACATTTTCGGTCTTCACCAAAAACTTGGACCCCAAGAGATAATGTCTCCATGCCCGAAGACAATGTACCACGACTGTCATCTCTTTCTCTTGCACCGTGTACCTCCTATCAGTGTCATTCAACTTACAGCTCTCAAAATCTATGGGATGTCTTTACTGTATGAGCATAAACCCAATAGAAAAGTCTGAGGCATCGGTGTGTACGTCATAAGGCTTGTTCGGATCTGCAAAGCTCAAGACTAGTTCTTCCATGACCATCTTCATAAATCCCTCAAATGACTCCTCAAATTTTTCATCCCACTCCCACGACTTGTTATTCTTTAGCAAGTCGGTGGGTGGAGTTGCCTTCTTTAAGTAGTCACAGATGAATCACCAATAGTAGTTCACCAACCCAAGAAAAGTTGTCAGCTCAAGAACCTTGGTTGGCCTCTCCCATTCATCAATAACCCGAATCTTCTCATGATCCATCATGAGCTTACCCCCTTTGATCTTGTTTCCCAAGAAGAGAACTTCATCCCTCATAAAGGAACCCTTCTCCTTCTTCACATATAACTCGTTCTCCCTCAATACCTTGAACACGTTTTGTAAGTGTTCCACATGGTCTTCCATTGTTTCAATATAGATAACAATATTGTCCAAGTAGACTACCCCAAAATTATCCAAGTATTAGTGGAAGACTTTGTTCATCAAGGCGCAAAAAGTCAATGGGGGCATTAGTCAAACCAAATGGAAGAACAAGGAACTCATAGGATCCGTACCTTGTCATGCATCCGGTCTTCGGCACATCCTCCAAAGAAATCTGAACTTGTTAGTATCCCGACCTCAAGTCCAACTTTGTGAACACCCGTGCCTTGCCCAACTAATCAAAGAGATCCACTATCAATGGGATAGGGTACTTGTTATTCACCATGACTTTGTTCAATGCCTGATAGTCCATGCACATCCTCAAAGAGCCATCATGATTCTTTTGGAATAACACGGGAAATCCATATGGCAACTTGGATGGTTGGATTTGTCCCGCATCCAACACCTCTTTCAACTACCTCTTCAACTCCTCCAACTCGGGTGGAGCCATGCGATAGGGCTCCATGGATGGTGGCCTTGATCCCGAAACCAACTCAATTTCATTATCCTCCTCCCTCTTTTGTGGAAGTCTTTTGGGAAACTCTGGTGGCATGACATCTCTAAAATCCCTTAGCACTCCCTTCACCTCTTTCAGCAACTCATGGTTGTTATCCACCGGCCCATTTTCTTTCAAGGAAACCAATTAGGTCTCCTCTCCCTTCTTGAAACCCTTCTTCACTTGCATGGCAGAAATTAAAGACAAGTCATGATTTCCACATACCTTCACTGTCACCATGCATGAGATTCTCTCCTCCATGATCACCATTTTCTCCAAGTGAGGTATTGGTATGGCCTTGGCTTTCTTAAAGAACTCTGTCCCCAACACTAGCTTGAAGTCATCCATGGGAACCACCTTGAGATTAATAAAACCCCTCCATTAGCCAATGAAAAGGGTCACTCCACGGATAATGACACTCATTGGTTGAGGTGTGGAATTCACAGATTTCATGTGACTAATCGTCTTGACCACAACTAGCCCAAGCCTTATTGCTTCATCATCGACCACAAAGTTGTGTGTGGATCCCAAGTCGAGCATCGCATAGGTGGGCATCTCATTAAACTCCACCATTTCAAACATCAACCCGTCCGTAGGTGGAACCTTAGGTGGGTTCTTCACCTCCAACGCATTGAAGAGCCTTAGAGTTCCCATTTTCCGCTCCTTGGGAACTTCCTCCTCTTGAAACATGTAATTGAGTGCCTTCCTCTTGGGACACTCCTTCCATGTGTGAGGCCCATCACAGAAATAGAATCCTTGGGGCTTGAATTTCCTTGAGAAGTCCTTGGTGTGCTCCTTGGACTTCCCCTTGTCATGGGAATCCCGGTTCCACCTCCTTTCTTGGTCTCCCCCACCTTTACCCTTGAAAAATTTCTTGGGCTTAGTGGGTTCAACCTTCTTCTTGTATTCCACCAAAGACTCGGCAATGGACACAACTTTGGTGAAGGTCTTAGTCTGTTGACCTCACACATATTTTTGTTCCCATGGATAAATACCTTTTATGAAATCATACATATGATCATAATCAGGATTTCCACGCACTTGGACCTTTAGTGAGACATACTCCCGAACATACTCGTGGATTGTCCCCATATGCTTCAAAGTTTGCATCTTGTCTTTTGATTTCCAATCAGCTTCCTCAGGGTATAACTGAGCATGGACCCATTTTTTGATCTCTTCCCATAATGGAAGTGCCTTCCCACCATCCTTGAGCTCTTGGTGCTTCATCCTCCACCATAGAGATGCATCATCACCAAAGTATAGAACAACGTTCTTCACACAACTCATATCTTCCTTCAAGCCTATCGCCTCGAAGTATTTCTCAACTTACCAAAAGAAGTTTTCCACCTCCTTGGAATATCTCTTACCATTGAAGTGCTTTGGAAGAGACACATATATCTTTGGTGTGTCCCGTAAAATCACCCCACTAGACAACTCACCACGGTAATTTGACCACTCTCTCTTAAGTTGATCAAGAGTTTGGTCGTACCTGGTTATCGCGTCACCATGTTGCGCTAGGACTCACTTTGTCTAATCCATGAACACATATTTTTCGGCAGCATTCTCCTTGGCATACCTCTCAACTGATGCCACTCGATCTTGGAGATTGAAGATCGCATCATGTAGGCCCACTATGCCTAGTTCCCCTTCCTCATCGTCTCCCTCGACATACATGAGTCTCTCTTTCACATTAGAAAGGCACTCCTCCACCCTTTAGAGACACTCCTCAAGAGTCGCCACAATCTAATGAGACTTTCCACCCTTCTTACTATGAATGGATGACATGGACTCTTTCTCAGTCATAATGGGATCCTCCACATTCGAGCTTGCCATCACAAATCACTTGCCTTGAACACCTCTGATTGCAACTTTCACAGGACTTGGCCTTCTCCCAAGCTCTTGTGCGGAACCCGGAAAGCTTCCTTTCACAAATCCTAGATGAGTTCAGCCTTTCAACACTCACAATGGAGGTAAGGATCGTAAGGGAAGTTCTTGAAAAGCTCTCAAGACACAAGTTCAAAAGAATCTCTCAAATGATCTCAACTTATGAGTGTCTTTAAAAATGAGGAGACACTCCCTTTATGCAGGGCTTGGTGGAAAAGTCTACAACATTCTAGAATATGCACACTTCCACATGATTGTAGAGTATTCTAACCTACTATACTAGAATATACATGGATCATTCTAGAACCAATAGAGATCCTCAACCTTCCATGGAGGCCTAGAATGTTCCAGACCCTTCAAGGCCCAAGGGGTGTTCCACAACAATCCAGAGAAGTATGGAATATTCCAGAACATAGTGGATATGTAGAGAACTCTAGAGGTTTCTATAGAAACTCACCACTAGGTCTCCTCTCCATTTTGCGGGATGTGATAGGGTGGTGGCTTATGGGTCGAGGAAATTGAGACCCCAGAAGCAGAATTATCCCACTCATGATCTTGAGTTGGCTGCATTAGTGTATTTCTTAAATTGCTGGAGGCACTACTTGTTGGGGGAAAGGTTCATGGTGTATAACGATCACAAGAGTCTAATGTATATCTTTTCATAGCAGGATTTGAATCTTCAGAAGCGAAGATGGGTTGAGTATCTCCAATCCTTCTACTTTGAGATGGTTTATGCACTGGGAAAATGGAATAGTGTTTCTAATGCTCTGAGTAGAAAGTCTCATAACTAGGTGGTTCAAGAATCCAACACCGAGTGGATGGTGATGGACTTGTTTAAGGATATGCACTTGGAAGTGCAGGATGAAAGCATTCAGGTGACTCTTGCTTCCGTGAAAAATGAGTCGACGCTTTTGAGTCGAGTTAGGGATATTCAGCCTGATGATTCTGAATGTTTAGCCATGAAGGAAAGACTTAAAGGTGAGGATCCACCTTCAAGTTGGGCCGTCAGTGTAGACGGGGTTGTTTATGTTAATGGTCGGGTGGTTGTGCCGGTATGAATGAGGGAAGAGTTGGTGCGAGAGTTCCATGCATCGAAATGGGCAGTGCATCCAGGATTGACCAAGATGTATCATGATCTTCATAGACAGTTTTGGTGGCCGAGAATGAAAAATGAGGTCATGAGCTTTGTGGAATGGTGCCTTACCTTCCACCAGGTGAAGGCCGAGCATCAAAACCCAGGTGGACTTTTACATGAATTTCCCATTTCGGAATGGAAGAGGAATGGTGCGACGATGGATTTTGTGGTAGGTCTTCTGAGGATTACTTAGAAGAATGATGAAATCTAGGTGGTTGTGGGTTGGTTAAAAAAACTGGACTATTTATTAATGATTCATGAGACTTACATAGTTGACCAGTTGGGTGAGTTGTATGTTCATGAAATAGTATGGTTGCATGGTGTACCGCAAACTATAGTTTAGGATCGTGATCCTAGTTTCACATCATGTTTCTGGAAAGGGTTGTATAAGGCACTGGGTATACAGGTGCTCTTGAGTAGGAATTTCCACCCATAGATGAATGGGTAGTCTGAGCGTACAATCCAAGTGTTGGAAGACATATTGAGGGTTTGTGTCTTAGATTTTGGTGGTTCCTGTGAGAAGCACCTGCTGCTTGTTGAATTTTCCTACAACAATAGTTTTCAAAATACAGTTCAGATGGAACCATTTGAGGCTCTCTATGGAAGGACATGTAGATCTCTGTTGTGTTGGTTGGAGGTCGGTGAATTCGAGCTGTTGGGACCAAGTCTCGTGCATGAGACTTCGGAGAAAGTTTAGTTAATTCGAAAGCAGATGGAAAGGGATCAGAGTAGGCCAAATTCGTATGAGGATCAGAGACGTATACCCCTTGAGTTCGAGGTGGGTGATAGTGTGTTCCTTAGGGTGTCACCAAGTTTGGGTCACTAATGAATTCAGAAGCAGGGCAAATTGGCACCCAGGTATGTGGGGCCGTTTGAGATTGTGGAGAGGATAGGGCCGGTGGCATACCGATTGGATCTTACACAGTGGTATATTAGGATGCATGGTGTCTTTTTTGTGTCTCATATTCAGTATTATCACACTGACCCAACTCACATGGTGGATGTTGAGGATATTGAGCTTGAGGCTAATGTGTCATTTGAGGAGCATCTGATTCGTGTCGTTGATCATAGTGATAAAGTCTTACGGGTCAAGGTTGTGTGATTAGTGAGAGTGTTATGGAAGCATGGAAATGTTCAGGAAGAAACTTGGGAGCAGGAATCAGATATGTGGGCTTAGTGGCCTGATCACTCTTCCTTGGAAGTGAAATGAATCTGGGGAGCTCGGCTCGAGGATGAGCCATTATAAGGTGGGGAGGTTGTAAGATCCTAGATCTTGGGGAGGTATGTTCTGGTTTGGATCCATTTTTTTGGTTAATTAAGTTCTTACCTAAGTCCTAAAGAAGGCTAGGGGGTGTTATAAGGGCTCTAGACATGAATAGTGAAGAAAATGAGGTTTTTTGGGTAGGCCGCACAGTCTGCACACGGTTAGTGCTAACCCTGCGAACTGCCCAGGAAACCGTACAGAAGATGTGTTTTTGTACATTGTCCTTCGCACAGTATGTGCATGATTTGGAAAACTATGTGGGTAAAATGTGAGAGGCCGTATTTTTGAGATAGAAGCATCCACACATTTTGCGCACGATTTGGAAAACTGTTCGGGTATATTGTGCAACCCAGAAATATTTTAAAAAATTATATTTTTTCCACTCTGGGATTTTTAACCCCAACTAAAGATTTCTTCCCATTTCACCCCTCCTCACCCTAGGGATGAACCAAATCCTCCATGAGCTCCAAGAGATCATTATCCCTCATTTATAAGGCATTTTTGGTGGCGTTGGTTGTGGATTGAAGCTCCGAGTAAGGCTAGTTCCATTATTGCTTCTCTTTTGAGTTTAGGGTTTGTATCTCCTTCTCTTCTCTTTCTTATGATCTAAAAACCTAATATTTGGGAGATATTTAGGTTAAAGCTTCAAATGTTGGTTGAAGTGGAATCTAAGGGCTTGATTAAGAGTGCATTCACCCGCAGAATCGAGGTAGGTGGTTTACAAGTTATATCCCATGGTTTAATTGTGGATTTGTGCATGTGTGCTTTTGTTCTTGGGTGTCTCTTGGTATGTTTGATCACCCTTGTCATGTTTAGGTAAAATGGTTATTAAAAAGGTAAATGGAGACCCTCAAAATACCCATGGGATGTGTCGAGGGTGATGTGACTAATTTAGGGCCACCTATGGGGTGGGCCGACTCTCCCGAACCTAGGGATTTTTGATGAACAAGTGAGATTATTGTGTAAACATGTAGAGCCCTTGATTGAAATTTTGATGTGAAATGTGGTAAATGTGATAATGGGTTAAGGTATGGTGTTAACTCTCATGTGATTTGTGTGGTTTATGTTTGCCTTGGAAAATGGTTCTGATTTTCTACGAATGGTTGATGGATACATATATGTACAGCATGTGCACATATCTTGGTAGTGTGGGGTATTGAATGAGGTTCTACGCCCACGGGTTTAGTTATATTGAGGCTCTAAACTCCAACCCTAATGCATAGAGTAGGGATAGGAATGATACCTTGTTTCCCTATCTGTTGCATCCACCTGGACTGAGGCTCTGATGTGAGGTTATGATTGACTTGAGGAAGTTGTTCCTTGTGAGATAGGACAACCGTGTGTTTTCTCTCATGGTTGTAATTGTGTTCTTTGAGCCTATGTGGCTTGTTGTGTGATGAACCCATGATAAATGTGTTGTAAATGGTAAGTAATGGGAAATGGGATAAAATGGAAAGTTATGGAAATGGTAATAAATTTTGGTAATAGACCTAAACTAGCTAGTGGAACTTAATATTTACTTTTTCATTTATTATCCTTTTACCTTTTTGCATGAAAAATCATTCATACTATATATTTTTTACACACCATTGGTGGTGGCCTACTGAGTTGTACTCACACCATACTCAGGCTGCCATTGGGTACCTGAGAAAACTTCATGTTTGTAGGTCTGGAGAAGGGATAAAGGCCCTTTCTAGATAGTTGGGTTGGCACGAGTGTGCATGGAGGAGGACCCAGACTTGTTGTTGGGACCATTTGGGGATTTTACACTTGTCTTTATTTTAGGTTTTTTTCACTTTTGAACTTGTAACAAAACATGGCATATTTACTATAAGGCCCCAGCCTTAAACCTTACTTAATCTTGAGTTAATACAAGATTACACATTGAAGATCTTTTCAGGTTTAGAGTTTTAGAGAATTAGATCATAAAACTTGCATTACATTCCACATTTAAACAAAGTGGTTACATAAAAGACATGATTCATTCTTCCCATCAACGGAAACATATTTAAAATAAAACTTGGATTCTTTCTTGACACATCCTTGACACTAACATCACATCACGTACCTTTCCCTTGACCTGTGAAAAACATTTCAAAAACATGGGATGAGCATAAAAAGCTCAGTAAGGGATATAAAAATATGGAAAGGAAACATGAGTTCATATATACATAAGAATGAAATCATACTTTACCCATAAAACATAGGCACTTTAACATACCTCATCAAATCATGAATAAATCATAGAAATCATAAGACATAAAAGGTAACTTGAGGCATTCATAACATTCTTACGTAGGGAGTAACCCTCTTGGTTACGTTTTGGAATACCCATCACAGTATATTCCCTAAATCTCTTCGGAGAAACCATAACGTTTCACTCCTTCGCGTTACCCAATGCCCTGGAGAGCTATATCGGGCTCACCCGCCCTTAGTCTATCACGGAACCACCCGTCTTCATAATAATGCCCAAGAACCTCAACATAATCGTATCACATAAAACATGGATAAAGGAAACATAACATTTCCACCTTTCAATCACAATATATCAATACAACACATTTATATAAAAACATTATGAAAACCATTTTCAATACCAAAATAAAAGAAAAGTAAAACATGGTATTTATTTTTCTTTTAAAAAAAGTATGGCTGGTAGAGGAAGCCAAAACTCAAATAATGGTCACGGCGGCGGAGAAGTCATTATCACCACATACGTATGACAAAAACATTCTCTTTTTTCGTTTAGTAAATGTTTCGTATAAAAAAGATTCATTTTGAATAAACGTAAAAGTAAAAGTGGTTTATACACCGTATAAAAGAAGGTTGTGTATAAAACAAAATATGCCTCAATGAAAGGAGATTGAGACGAAGTCCCATACCACCTTGAAGATTTTAACATTTTAAACCATTAATATCCATATAAATAAATCCTTAAAACCATTTTGAAAACATGGATATTAATAAGAACAAATCATTAAAACATTTAAAGTGATATTTTGGTTAAAGGGTTTTTACCAAAATTATAGACACTTGAATACAATATTTGAGGAATAACATTTACTCAGAACTTTATAATATCATGAGAATAAATGGATTCATGATATAATATTCCAAATGACAGTATATACACCATATAAGAGTGAATTGATGCATAACAACAATGAATTCTCAATAGAAATGTCAAATGTGATGAATTCCCTTATAAAGAAGGTATCCTTAAATTAAAGACAATTCAATCTCAAAATTATGTGTGACAAACATAAATACACCCAATATAAGTGGATATGAAGTTTAAAACAATAAAAGGTCATTCACACATATTCAAAAGATGACATATTCAATAACTACATGTTGAACCCAAAGAAATCGAAATTCGGTTAAAAAGTTCCCTTGGTAAAATTCGACATCCTAACAGCATCACTTCAAAATTCATAAAATGAGTTTATGAGAGATAAAAAGGTCATCTCATCACTTGGACATAAAATTTACATCCATAAGGATATAAAAGAACATATCCCAACATAATAGTATGTGAATTAAAAGACATAACAAAAGAAGTCTTTTAAAAATAGGAGGGTGAAAGGTCCCCTTACCGAGTTGGGTAACTTTCGAAACATACACCCCATGGAAGAAGGGTCATACAATGAAGATTAGAATACCCATAAATGAAATTATACTACACAAAGTGTATAATAATGGGCAGTACATACACCACTCAAAGGAAATTGTTGAAAAAGTAGCATAAATCTTACGGGAATAAAAGTAAGATGAAAAATCACTTACGAAAACTCGGTAGCCTAACGGCGCCACATAAAACTTACAAAAATGGATTGATGAGATCAAATAGGGTATCTCATCATATTAACATAAAGTTTATAGAAAGAGGAATATAAAATAACATCCCCCCAACATAACAAAGTGGAGATTAAAATAAGTGACATAAAGGAGAGTACTTAAAACGAAAGAGAGAGGTTGGATCTCTTACGAAAAATTCGGCAGCCTAACGACGCCACTCAAAACTTCTAAAATGGATTGATGAGAGAGAATAGGTTCTATCATAATATGATCATAAAAATTACAGTAATAGTAATATAAAAGAACACCCCAATCACAAGAAATACGAGCTTAGAAGGAATGACATAAAAGAGTGTACTTAAAAAGAAAGAGAGGAGTAGGATCCCTTACCTCGGGTCCGACTTGACTCGATCATTCTTTAACGTCCTGAATAATAAACTTGAGTTATTTTCTACTTTATTAAGAACCTTTTTAAAGTTAATTATTCCTTTTATATCACATATTGTCATGTTATAAACATTATGTAACCATTTAAGTTAATAATGTTTGTTTTGTCGATATTTGGTTCTTAAGTCGAAAGTGGACTTCTTACAATTACATGTTGTTCGTGTGGTCAAAGGTTCATTATATCCAGAATTATATTCATGATTTGGATAGAATATATATCATATATATTCAGAATATAAATGTATTTATAATATTACATAATCATTTAGAGGTAAGAAATGAAATGCACTGTTCATGGAGACGGTAAGCTGTGCGTACGCATAAATGCTACTTTAATTTCAATCTCATACTTTAATGGAAAGAAATAATAATTATATAGAAGTATATTATAATTACAGTATAAAATAATATATAATAACATTAAATCCATCCTTTATACGTCCCACGTATGGTATTAACGAATCACATCACTTTGAGGGGGCGGTAGTCCGCACTTCCTTAAATGAAGATATTGCGTTTACCCATAATGGAAACCATAAAGGTATGACCAAAATGAAAAAATACAGAAGCTTAAAGAAAACATAAACATATTATATATCATATATAAATATAGTGTCATCTTAATGGCCACCTTTTAAGGTGTTAAAAGAATGTTGAACAATCATCGTTTCGGGAGGCAGAAATTCGCCATCCACGGAAACAGTATGTTCTTTAACCATTATATGTAGGTGTGTGTAAGTGTATCTCGAATATTTCTTATAAAAACATCCAAGTATATTTATGATACTGGAGTTGTTACAAAATGATGGAATAAAAAGAGTTTATGGGGTTGGAGAAGCAAAATAAAACAAAAGGACTCAAAAGAAGACATTACCTTAAAATCGGGTAACTCCCTTTGGTTTGAGATCAAAGGATTCCTTGAGAAGACTTATGCCCAAAGTGAGGCTTCAAGGAGTAATAGAGGGAAGTGGATAGACAAAATGGGCAGGGTTTGGCCGATCCAAAGGCTTTGGGAGTGTGGGTAAGGAGGTAGAGGTGGGGGCCTTTTATAAGAGGAGAGGAGGGGCACTCTTGTAAAGTTACAAGATGTTACTTTATTTTCAAAGGAGTTTCGGATTTTAAAGGTCCCACATTGATGTATTTCGAGGATAAGGTGATAAGGTCTATAAATCCACTCATCCAATATGCTTTGGACATGTGTAGGTCATAGATATTACATTATCTTTCCATTTTATTTAAATCGTTAAATAATGAGGTCATCGCTGCATCATCATGATGTCATAAATAATTTAATTTATTTAATGTCAAAAAATTATAAAAAAAATACTATGATGTAGGAAATATATTTATCTTTATAATTAATTTTTATAGTCAAAAATATTACTTGTATAACCCCATGTAAAAAATTGTTTTAGTAAAACATCTCATGTGTGTGTCATTTTTACTTTAACATTAAATAAAAAGTTATTTATGTCATTTCCCAACCAAAGTGGCTACATGGGGTCCCCAAGTTGACCCATGGCTTGTCTTGGTCGTCCATGACACATCCAATAAGGATAGAACATGTGTCAAGGTATTTTCATTTTATTATAATATCATTTTTGCCTTAAACTACACTAATTACCTCTAATCGCGATTAAAAACTTAATAAGTTACTATTCACCAAAAAATTATTTTAATCCCATTGAACCACATTTTACTTCTTAATGAAAACCATTTATGTCGGATTTTTGAAATTAAAAACACAAAGATGGTAAAATTTCATTTAAACGGAAAATCAGTTTTTATAAGTACCACTTAGTGGTTTCACTATTCATCAAAAATTGAAGTTTTTCAGAAAATTACCAAAAATTTACCCTAAGATATATTTGATATTCCGAATTCAAAAATGATGTCTATTTAAAAAAATTCAAAACATATAATTTGCATTAATTAATTTAATAATTAATTCCCGCTGTCAAAACAAATAGCGTGTTTTTATGAAACAAAAAGTATCAAAAGATTGACACTAGTTTAAGTCCAATTTCAAAGTGAAATTAATTACAACGACCACTATTGGATTAAATGGTAAAAATATATTCAAATTTAACTTTAAAACCAATTAAAAATATAATATATTCATATAAATAAATTATATTAAAAAGAGGTTTTGAATTAAAATACAACATTTTACACTATTCATTAAAAAATGAACTTTATCGGAAAAATATCAAAAATTTACACAAAGTAAAATTTGATGTCCCGATTCTAAAGAAGAGTTTTATTTGGTCCAAAAGAATTTATAAGAGTGATAAAAACTATATTTAATGACGGTTCACCATCAAAAGGTGATAAGTGAACCTTTAGTGAAAATTAGGGTATAAAAGCCTAAAATTGAATTCTTTCCGTATTTTAAGACTTTATCTTTTATTGGATAAATGTAAATACATTTAAAAGACATATATAATCATATTTTAGTTATTTCTATACGTTCACACCAATACAATGGCTACATGTTAACTACCATTTAAAATAATATTATTTTATTATTAGAGTGCAACATAAGATTCCCAAGAAACTCGTTGTTGCGTGTGGGGTACGCCATCGAGCATAACGTCCCTTTTAAAGTCATATTAATATTTTATTCACAAATATGGATAAATATGAAAATGTCATATTCTTTATTTACCTGGGGTGTTACATCCTTCCCCCCTTTTGGGAATTGCGTCCTCACAATTTTTAAAATTGAGCTTGGAAACATCCTTGAAAGTCCCACATCGGAACAAGAGTCGGTAAAACAATCACTTTAAAATAAAGAAAGATAAGTACAAAGGTCACCCGAGTTAACCCATAATAGGATTCCAAGTATGAAAGCATGGACATGGAGGAGAAAACATAGGGTCATGTTCTGATGGAGAGTGATAGAAAACATGTTTAGGAGAAAGTTAACCATGAGAAAATCACAAACTTGTGATGGGTTAAACGGTATTCGATTCCCCAGTAGGAAAAGTTAATAGACAACATTTTTGTTTTAAGTTAATTTTTGTTGAGGAATTTATTCATAAGGAAACATAATCACTTATCATGTTGAATTTCATCTTTTATTAGATTCCTTACACAAACTCATATTCTCTTAAAAAGGCGAGTATTTAGGAAGACTTGTTCACATTAAGATTACTATAATCAGCTTCTAGAGAATCACCTAATCCAAAAAAGAGAACTATATACTTACCATGTCTTTATACTTTAACTAAAACCAAAACCAAAAAGGCTAGTACAAGATCAGATAATCCATAAAAGGATAACCCTTTATAAAAAGAAAATCTATGCTTATTCTCCAAAATTTTTCCAACAAAACCCAAAGTTCAACGAGGACCATTAGATAAACAATTTGTCCATAAAAATCTTCAAAGTAAACCAAACTAAGGTTGAAACCCAAATATTTGAAGGATTTAGTCACATAGTCTTCCAAGTTAAATCGTAACATTTATCTCCAAACAACATCAGTTTCTCCTAAAGTCTCGCATTGAAAAGTAATTAACCTGATCACATATTCTCCATGATAGGTTAATCATTTTCATAAATAACTCAAAATAAACTTACTCTTAATTCATAAAATCATATAACTAGAAAGAATCAGTCAAACTAACCAGGGACTTCACGTAGTCCAGTGGTAGGAGATAAATACCAGTCGCACTTTGGTTGTGGGTTCTATTCCTGCGGCTTTGTCCGATGCGTTGGGTTGTCACACGGTCTGCGTGTTGTCCTTTTTCCAAAACTATATAATTCTTAAAACATTCCCCAAAACGAGATAAAATATTCAAAAATAATCATAACATATTTTAACCTCAAGTTTATCTCATGCCTTTCATTTTCCATCATATCATATAATAACCCATAATTACCTCAAAATTAAGGATCATATAAACTCTAATGGTTACCTTTATAATTATTACCTGAACTTCCACATCGATTGGTCATCTCATACATGATGCATTATAGTACATACCAAGGTTCAAGTGGTTGATCATGACTCCTTGATAGTTGGTTTAGAACAACCACAAGTTTCCTTATTGAATCCCCCATTTTATCTAGTATCTTAATCAGAGAACCACCACAGTTTCCTTTAAACCTGTTGTCTCTTTGGTGCCTGCTAGATCCATCCATTCACTAAAAATAGAAATGTCAGTGTGAGTATATCAAAAAAAACCATCATGTACTAATGAGGAAGGTAAACACTAAGATATACTTACTTATTCACTTTATCTAAAACTAGGACTCTTTCTGAAATCCTAACCATTATGGTAATGTCACTTGTGCTTAGAGAATACCCTAACCTCTAAAGTTATCTAAACTGACCTCTGATACCAACTATAAGGCCCCAGCCTTAAACCTTACTTAATCTTGAGTTAATACAAGATTACACATTGAGGATCTTTTCAGGTTTAGAGTTTTAGAGAATTAGATCATAAAACTTGCATTACATTCCACATTTAAACAAAGTGGTTACATAAAAGACATGATTCATTCTTCCCATCAACGAAAACATATTTAAAATAAAACTTGGATTCTTTCTTGACACATCCTTGACACTAACATCACATCACGTACCTTTCCCTTGACCTGTGAAAAACATTTCAAAAACTTGGGATGAGCATAAAAAGCTCAGTAAGGGATATAAAAATATGGAAAGGAAACATGAGTTCATATATACATAAGAATTAAATCATACTTTACCCATAAAACATAGGAACTTTAACATACCTCATCAAATCATGAATAAATCATAGAAATCATAAGACATAAAAGGTAACTTGAGGCATTCATAACATTCTTACGTAGGGAGTAACCCTCTTGGTTACGTTTTGGAATACCCATCACAGTATATTCCATAAATCTCTTCAGAGAAACCTTAACGTTTCACTCTTTCGCATTACCCAATGCATTGGAGATCTATATCGGGCTCACCTGCCCTTAGTCTATCACGGAACTACCCGTCTTCATAATAATGCCCAAGAACCTCAACATAATAGTATCACATAAAACATGCATAAAGGAAACATAACATTTCCACCTTTCAATCACAATATATCAATACAACACATTGATATAAAAACATTATGAAAACCATTTTCAATACCAAAATAAAAGAAAAGTAAAACATGGTATTTATTTTTCTTTTAAAAAAAGTATGGCTTGTAGAGGAAGCCGAAACTCAAATAATGGTCACGGCAGCGGAGAAGTCGTTGTCGCCGTATACGTACGATAAAAACATTCCCTTTTGTCGTTTATTAAATTCTTCGTATAAAAAATATTCCTTTTGAATAAATGTAAAAGTCAAAGGGGTTTATACACCGTATAAAAGAAGGTTGTGTATAAAACAAAATATGCCTCAATGAAAGGAGATTGAGACGAAGTCCCATACCACCTTGAAGCATTTAACATTTTAAACCATTAATATCCATATAAATAAATCCTTAAAACCATTTTGAAAACATGGATATTAATAAGAACAAATCATTAAAACATTTAAAGCGATATTTTGGTTAAAGGGGTTTTACCAAAATTATAGACACTTGAATACAATATTTGATGAATAACATTTAATAATAACTTTATAATATCATGAGAATAAATGGATTCATGATATAATATTCCAAAGGACAGTATATACACCATATAAGAGTGAATGGATGCATAACAACAATGAAGTCTCAATAGAAATGTCAAATGTGATGAATTCCCTTATAAAGAAGGTATCCTTAAATTAAGGATAATTCAATCTCAAAATTATGTGTGACAAAAATAAATACACCCAATATAAGTGGATATTAAGTGTAAAACAATAAAAGGTCATTCAAACATATTCAAAAGATGACATATTCAATAACTACATGTTGAACCCAAAGAAATCGAAATTGGGTTAAAAAGTTCCCTTGGTAAAATTCGACAGCCTAACGACATCACTTCAAAATTCAGAAAATGAGTTGATGAGAGATAAAAAGGTCATATCATCACTTGGATATAAAATTTACATCAATAAGGATATAAAAGAACATATCCCAACATAATAGTATGTGAATTAAAATACATAACAAAATAAGTCTTTTAAAAAGAGGAGGGTGAAAGGTCCCCTTACCGAGTTGGGTAACTTTCGAAACATAAACCCCATGGAAGAAGGGTCATACAATGAAGATGAGAATACCCATAAATGAAATTATACTACACAAATTGTATAATAATGGGCAGTACATACACCACTCAAAGGAAATTGTGGAAAAAGTAGCATAAATCTTACGGGAATAAAAGTGAGATGAAAAATCACTTACGAAAACTCGGTAGCCTAACAACGCCACATAAAACTTACAAAAATGGATTAATGAGATCAAATAGGGTATCTAATCATATTAAAATAAAGTTTATAGAAAGAGGAATATAAAATAACATCCCCCCAACATAACAAAGTGGAGCTTAAAAGAAGTGACATAAAGGAGAGTACTTAAAAAGAAAGAGAGTGGTTGGATCTCTTACGAAAAATTCGGCAGCCTAACGGCGCCACTCAAAACATCCAAAATGGATTTATGAGAGATAATAGGTTCTCTAATCATATGATAATAAAAATTACAGTAAGAGTAATATAAAATAACACCCCAATCACAAGAAAGATGAGCTTAGAAGGAATGACATAAAAGAGTGTACTTAAAAAGAAAGAGAGGAGTAGGATCCCTTACCTCGGGTCCGACTTGACTCGATCGTTCTTTAACGTCCTGAATAATAAACTTAAGTTATTTTATACTTTATTAAGAACCTTTTTAAATTTCATTATTCCTTTTATATCACATATTGCCATGTTATAAACATTATGTAACCATTTAAGTTAATAATGTTTGTTTTGTCGATATTTGGTTCTTAAGTCGAAAGTTGACTTCTTACAATTACATGTTGTTCGTGTGGTCAAAGGTTAATTATATCCAGAATGATATTCATGATTTGGATAGAATATATATCATATATATTAATCATATACATGTATTTATAATATTACTTAATCATTTAGAGGTAAGAAATGAAATGCACCGTTCATGGAGACGGTAAGCCGTGCGTACGCATGAACGCTACTTTCATTTCAATCACATACTTTAATGGAGAGAAATAATAATTATATAGAGGTATATTATAATTAAAGTATAAAATAATATATAATAACATTAAATCCATCCTTTATACGTCCCACGTATGGTATTAACGAATCACATCACTTTGAGGGGGCGGTAGTCCGCACTTCCTTAAATGAAGATATTGCGTTTACCCATAATGGAAACCATAAAGGTATGACCAAAATGAAAAAATACAGAAGCTTAAAGAAAAAATAAACATATTATATATCATATATAAATATAGTGTCATCTTAATGGCCACCTTTGAAGGTGTTAAAAGAATGTTGAACACTCATCGTTTCGGGAGGCAGAAATTCTCCATCCACAGAAACAGTATGTTATTTAACCATTATATGTAGGTGTGTGTAAATGTATCTCGAATATTTCTTATAAAAACATCCAAGTATATTGATGATACTGGAGTTGTTACAAAAGAATGGAATAAAAAGAGTTTAAGGGGTTGGAGAATCAAAATAAAACAAAAGGACTCAAAAGAAGACATTACCTTAAAATCGGGTAACTCCCTTTGGTTTGAGCTCAAAGGCTTCCTTGGGAAGAATTCTGCCCAAAGTGAGGCTTCAAAGAGTAATAGAAGGAAGTGGATAGACAAACTGGGAAGGGGTTGGCCGATCCAAAGGCTTTGGGAGTGTGGGTAAGGAGGTAGATGTGGGGGCCTTTTATAAGAGGAGAGGAGTGACACTCTTGTAAAGTTACAAAATGTTACTTTATTTTCAAAGGATTTTCGGATTTTAAAGGTCCCACATTGATGTATTTCGAGGATAAGGTGATAAGGGTTCTAAATCCACTCATCCAATAGGCTTTGGACATGTGTAGGTCATAGATATTACATTATCTTTCAATTTTATTTAAATCGTTAAATAATTAGGTCATCGCTGCATCATCATGATGTCATAAATAATTTAATTTATATAATGTCAAAAAATTATAAAAAAAATACTATGATGTATGAAATATTTTTAGATTTCTAATGAATATTTATAGTCAAAAATCTGACTTGTATAACCCCATGTAAAAAATTGTTTTAGTAAAACATCTCATGTGTGTGTCATTTTTTACTTTAACATTAAATAAAAAGTTATTTATGTCATTTCCCAACCAAAGTGGCTCCATGGGGTCCCCAAGTTGACCCATGGCTTGTCTTGGTCGGCCATGACACATCCAATAAGGATAGTACATGTGTCAAGGTATTTTTATTTTATTATAATATCATTTTTTCCTTAAACTACACTAATTACCTCTAATCGCGATTAAAAACTTAATAAGTTACTATTCACCAAAAAATTATTTTAATCCCATTGAACCACATTTTACTTCTTAATGATAAACATGTATGTCGGATTTTTGAAATTAAAAACACAAAGATGACAAAATTTCATTTAAACGGAAAATCAGTTTTTATAAGTACCACTTAGTGGTTTCACTATTCATCAAAAATTGATGTTTTTCAGAAAATTACCAAAAATTTACCCTAAGCTATATTTGATATTCCGAATTAAAAAATGATGTCTATTTAAAAAAAATTCAAAACATATAAGTTGCATTAATTAATTTAATATTTAATTCCCACTGTCAAAACAAATAGCGTGTTCTTATGAAACAAAAAGTATCAAAAGATTTACACTAGTTTAAGTCCGATTTCAAAGTGAAATTAATTCCAACGACCACTATTGGATTTAATGGTAAAAATATATTCAAATTTCACTTTAAAACCAATTAAAAAGATAATATATTCATATAAATAAATTATATTAAAAAGAGGTTTTGAATTAAACTACAACATTTTACACTATTCATTAAAAAAATGAACTTTATCGGAAAAATACCAAAAATTTACACAAAGTAAAATTTGATGTCCCGATTCTAAAGAAGAGTTTTATTTGGTCCAAAAGAATGTATAAGAGTGATCAAAACTATATTTAATGACGGTTCACCATCAAAAGGTGATAAGTGAACCTTTAGTGAAAATTAGGGTATAAAAGCCTAAAATTGAATTCTTTCCGTATTTTAAGCCTTTATCTTTTATTGGATAAATGTAAAAACATTTAAAAACATATATAATCATATTTTAGTTATTTCTATCTGTTCCCGCCAATACAACGGCTACATGTTAACTACCATTTAAAATAATATTATTTTATTATTAGAGTGCAACGTAAGATTCCCAAGAAACTCATTGTTGCGTGTTGGGTACGCCATCGAGCATAGCATCCCTTTTAAAGTCATATTAATATTTTTTTCAAAAATATGGATAAATATGAAAATTTCATATTCTTTATTTACCTGGGGTGTTACATTTACTATTGGACTTGGTTGTATCCCATTTTGGTAATGGTTGTTTATGCATGTTCTGATATTATTGGTTATTATTCTACTATTTTGTTTATCTTCTATTGTGGCTTACTCTGATAAAAAGGGGGGTATAGTCTCTCCAATTGTCTATTTGGACCCCCGATGCTAGTTAGAAACCTTTGGAATACAGGGAGGCATGCTTAAGGTCATGTAACCACCCAGCTCGGAGCACTAGTTTAGTTTCTTCCATGTCAGGGACGTTACAAACGTGATTAGAAAGCAGTTTTCCGAAGAGAAAATGTTCAAAAGTTTAAAATGATTTTATATCAAAATCAAATATGAAATTGATTTCAATGAAATAAATTGGATTAAAAAAATATTATTGTAATAATTTTACTTTTAGAACCATTTTTTAAAATTTTTTACCTCTTTAAGTGAAAATGATGTTTTTAATAAAAACCAGTATTTTGATTATTCATTGAAAAAGTAATATTTTTAGAAAAATCCCAAAAAAACCATAAGATAATTTTGATATTTAGATATAAAATATAAAGTTTATTTTTTGGAATAATTTTTTTAAAATTTTCAAAAATTAATTTTTTTGTTCATAAAAATTAATAAGAATATTTTTTTGAGAAAATAGTATTTTCAAGATAAAAAGAAATTAAAAAAAAATGAGTACTTTATTATCAATATGTTTTATTTATATAAACCATTATAACTAATATTTAAAATTTGTTTATTCCTATTCATCCATCCAAGTTTAAAGGCTAGGTAATAATGATCATGTTTAAATAATAATAATTATATTTTTTCATGATTCATTAAAACTCAATGTTGCATGTAACGCAAGATATTGAAGAGAATAAATTTATTTAAAAAATATTTCATAAAATCTCAGAGTGTTACAATACCATCATATAAATAGTAGTGGATAAAACCTAATCTAACATTGTGTGATGATTATAGGAATTTGTAATCATTTCAAATTATAGTGATAATAAAATATGTGACCTCACACATGCCTATCATAGGGTGTGGAAAAAAAATATTTCTTAAGTTAAAATGTAGCAAAGTTGTTGACCTAGTATGTATCCCTAAGAGGAGTGCACACAAAAAAACTTTTCACTTTTATTATATACATAATTAAGGGATTTTTTTGAAATTGTTTGAGTTTTTTTTTAAAATAAGAAGGAAATAAAAAATACAATTTGAACAAAAGTGATGGAGAGAGTAATAAGGTTAGGGAAATATCACCTTTTGAATTGTCATCATGGTTATAAAAATCAGTTCCCCTATCATCCTATTGAATGATAAATTAATCACTCTTCTATCGAGTAGTCATTCACCCATGGTTGAAAGAAGAAATGAAAATTACTCCTATATGTATAAAAGTTCATAAATCAATCCCAAACAATTATGGAAAATCTAGATTTGAAATTTTTGACCCTTATAAATCTAGAAATAATTCACTTATTTCACACATGTGCCAACGATCACCAGACTCTCACCACCTAACAAAATTTTCTCGATCGAGAAAAATTGCATTAGGTAGAGGGAGTTTAATGTTATTCCACCAATTCTATAAAAAATTAATGAAATAAAAACCCAAAATAAAATTACATTAAGAGACTTGAACACCACTAAAAATAGATATAATTAAATATAATAAAGAGATTTTAATTTTAAAGCACAAGACTTCGACACACAAAAGGGAAACTCCACCTTCCCCAATCACCCAAAATATTTACCCCTCCATGAAAAGGGTAAACAAGATGAATGTAGAAGAGGAAGAAATTAAAAATATATGAAAAAGAAAAGAAATAAAAATGAGAAAGCTGAAAAAGTTATCCTCCTCGTGACATGAAAGGAATGGGAAGGAATGAGATAAGATGAGATGAGATGAGATGAGATGAGATGAGATGAGATGAGATGAGATGAGATGAGATGAGATGAGATGAGATGAGATGAGATGAGATGAGATGAGATGAGATGAGATGAGATGAGATGAGATGAGATGAGATGAGATGATATGAGATGAGATGAGATGAGATGAGATGAGATGAGATGAGATGAGATGAGATGAGATGAGATGAGATGAGATGAGATGAGATAAGATGAGATGAGATGAGATGAGATGAGATGAGATGAGATGAGATGAGATGAGATGAGATGAGATGAGATGAGATGAGATGAGATGAGATGAGATGAGATGAGATGAGATGAGATGAGATGAGATGAGATGAGATGAGATGAGATGAGATGAGATGAGATGAGATGAGATGAGATGAGATGAGATGAGATGAGATGAGATGAGATGAGATGAGATTAGATGAGATGAGATGAGATGATATGAGACACTACAAGAAAACCTCCTATTAGCGGCGGTTTACAGAAACCACCGCTAAACTGGGCATCGAAAATCTATTAGTGGCGGTTTTATGCATTTCACGGCGGTCAAAGAAAAGCGTCATAGTACCTCATTTAGCGGCGGTTTTTGGTAAATTTAGTGGCGGGTTTAAGGGATATTTAATTAGTGGCAGCTATGATCGCCACAAAATTCAGGCGTGTCATGCACGTGCTTAGCGGCGGTTAAAATCGCCGCTAATTCCGACGTGATTTCGCGGCAGTTTTAACCGCTTCTAAGTGTATTTCCGATTACATTTAGCGGTGGTTTAAACTGCCGCTAAATGTATAAGCGGGAAAACATTAGCAGCAGTTAAAACCTCCAGGAAATGCTGACCTGAAAAAAATAGCATTTCTTCTTATACTGCACCACTGTACCGAAAAACAAACCAAACAAGAAACCATTTATCATGCCAAACATTCTCAACAGGAAGGAATTCATCATATGTTTCCACTAATAGAATTATTCCCCCAAGCTTAAAAATAGTTCATAGGCCAATTTCTACCTCACCATGGGCTTGATAAATAGTTTTGGTTCCTAGAAACCCTCAACTAATCAACTCACTATGGAATTGTGGTTTATGGTACATTATAAAATAAAAAATATTTGTCTCCTCGTAATGATGAATAGCATGCACAACTATCAAAGAAGAGAAGGTTTGGTGTTACACCCAACATGGTTAACATCACTACCAACACATGTACTAAAAACATTCATGGTTTTAATCACACCCAACACAACTATCAAAGAAGAGAAGGTTTGGTGTTATACCCAACATATATACATGAAGATAACAATGGTTTACATTACACCCAACCCATATAATAAATAATAACAATAGTTGGAATTACATTCAACCCATGTAACTAACAAGAAAACTAGTTTTAATTGCACCCAACCCATATAATAAGTCATAGGAATATTTAGAATTAATCCCAATCTATGTAAAAACCAAGATAAATTGTCAGAATCATGTATAACCTACATAACCACAAAAATTTGGTTGGAATCACACCCAACCCATATACCAATAAAAATGATAGATGGCATCTTATACAACTTATTATAAAGTGTTAAACATGGTTAAAAAATAGCCAACCTATATAGCATGCCAAAGTAATGGTTATCATTATACCAAACCTAATTAACAATATAGAAACATCATTGGAATGAAACCCAACTAAAGCACCAAGTAATAACAAGAATTTAATTACACCCAACCAAAAATATACATCATTTTACTCAAGTAACTCTTACTTGGATAATATCTCCACTATCAATTATGTTGTATATAATTCACCATCATTGAGGAATTTCTTTAAATAACTTTTAAGATATTATCATTTCACATTAATACATACCCCTATTGGTTATCATTCCAAGTTCAACCCCCAATTTCAATTTAATTCATGGATGTACATGATTAATCATTATAAACCAGAGGACCTTACACAGCCCTAACAAACCTTTCCTGAATCTCATCTATGAGGAAATATAATTTTGTTCCATCCTGATCCATTGTTACCTTCCCTTCTACACTTGTGCATCAAACAACACATACAACATATATATAATAAGGAGAAAATTTATGCACCACCTACGCAATATTCATAAACACCCTTTCATTTAATGTTGATGAAAAAGTTGATCCAATTCAATAAGAATACCTAAATCATACAAAATACCTAAAATTATGGATTTAGAATGAAACACAAGATAACATCAAATGAAACAAGAGATTGGGGGTCACATGGATTTATACTTATAGTTTAGAGATTATCAAAATTGAAAATATTTGATTCCATAAAGGATTAAAGTGTATGGATCAAAATGTGCCAAAGAAGAGAAAGGAGGGATCACTACTAGTCATTTTTCCTATAAGGAGGAGGAACGAGGATTAAATGGGTTTATGTTCAGTCAGAATAAGAACCTTTAAAACATCATTGTTATAAAATAATTTGTATCGATGATTGACATTATGGTTCCAGGAAATAAGGTCTCTCCAGTCTACCACATAAGAAGACATTTGAGAAATAGAGGACATATTTAAAGAGAATAGAGAATATATTAGAAGACATGTAACCATTAATAGAGAATTAGTTGTGCTAATCAAACAAAATAAGTTCATAACATGGAAAATATTACGTGGACCACATGATCCATTCAAGGTCACGAAAATCACATAACCCATAAAACATCTTTTGATCACATGATTTTTCTTAATACATACAATCATGTTACCATTTGAAGGTCACATGAATCACATAAAGATTAGTAGATCATGAAAAAATTCTCAAGAGACAACCGAATCACATAAGATAGACTAATGGCCAAGGGTGTGCATCAAAGTTCAAATAAATTACCATTGATTAGTTCATGGATTGATTAAGTGAGATATTTAGACAAGGTGATCACACAAAGAGGTCAAGTGACATGATCACATGATTAGGTCTCTTGTATGGTTCTTGTGATGTGGTCATGAAAAGTTGTCTTGCAAAACAATTGCACGAGAGAGGAGGTTTTGAGAGCTATGGAGCTTCATGTCACCGGTCAAATGACCAGCCTCTCACCCTGTATTTATAGGGAACCTAAAGGAATATGAATGGACTTATAGAAGACCAAAAGATGTTTTAAATTCCAACCAGAGAAAGAATAAGAGACTCATGAAGTCATTTCCTACCTCATAACTGAGTCCTTGTTCCTTCGAACATCACTTTTGTGGGGGGGGGGCATTTTTTGGCGCTAGCCAAATGAGCATTGTATATTTTAGGAACAAAGAAATACACAAAGCATAGGTATTAATATATACCCAAAGGAAAGAAAATTCTAGCATGTATACATATAGATTAATCACCTAGGTCACAAGGACCATGTGAACTTCAATGAGGCACATGATCACATGACCCTAGGAACATCATGCAAAGGGGTTATGAAATTCATGTGATCTGTTCTTGATCATGTGAAGCCCCATAAAATAGCCCAATTAATCATGTAAAACCCCTTTGATTATTCTTTTTTATCATATGACATGTCATCTAACAATCTCACAATATGTTCATAAAATAAAAGTTAGAAAAGAGGGAAGCTTCATGGGAAGGGAGTTGCATTGGTTTTCATGTTATGTGGTTACGTGCCTCATAAAAACTATTAATGTTCATGAAAATCACCTCAGAAAACCATCTTGATCTAGTGATATCCATTCAACATGGCGGTTTGGACATGAAACACCCTAATGAGTCCAATTCCCAATGCTGAATTTACAACAGAAACATAAAAGATCCTATTACCATAGATCATCTAACCAATGAAACAAACACATCATTCTCTTTACCACCTGAGGTTATTGTGATCATTCAAGGTTATCCACTGAATCTCCTCCAAGACCAATGGGTTTTTAAAATTCCATACAACACATATGTTATATATACAAACCAACATTTCCCATATTTGTTCAACACATCAACACTACTACTCATGGTCCAATGATGCATCATCACCCTCTCCACCTCCATCTCCTGCTGCCACCTGTAAGAACATTATATTGAAAATTAAATATTGTTGCATATTTATAATTAAACTTAAAACCAATAAAAGTTTGCAAACTAAATGATTTTTATTTTTTCTGATTTACCTGCTCACCACCAGTCTGTGCACTACCACTGGGGGCATATATTCTCATCTGCTGATATAAATCAGTCAACGCTTTCTGCATAGCGGATATCTGAGCCCCTTGGTCTTGAACTGTGGCTCATAGAGAAGAAATCTCCCTCTGAGAATATTTAGGTATGGGCTGACTATAACCAGGAGTAGATGCAGCTAGAATCCTTGATGGCCTACTAAAGACCTCAGATGGTACAGGTCCCAAACCCATCCCGCGTACTCTACCAGGATGCTGTTTCCCAAGGACTTGAGCAACCGGGTCATCCTAGGAGACTGAGTAGGACTGCCCAGGATTGACATCCCATAGTTCTTTAATTTTTACCTATAAATCAAATATCAATACATATTAACATAGTAAAAACTGATAATAAGTTATTATAATAAAAATTTGACTTCATACCCCAACTTCTTTGGTAGGCTCATTAACAAAAGAGCCATCTGATTTTCTGTGAACATCCAACCACAGTTCAGTCTGGGAGGCTTCGTGCCCTAAATTTTGGGACTGCATTAAGCAAAGATAAATCAAAAATTCAATATATTAAATAGATAATATTGTATTATAAATATTTAAACTATTGAAAATATTACCAATGACATTCGACTTCTAGAAAAGTTTTTTGATCCCGCTGTGTGAGGGATGACTTGCTTCACCCTGTTTGATGCATTCTGTCATGAGAGATATTGAAATAAATAAAATTCAATTTAATAGTAATGTATCCAATGTCATATCCTCTTCATATACATGTATTAATGTAAAATGAGGATAATATAATAATATATATTTCAATACCATCCACTTCTCATCACGATGCCTGTCAACAAAAACATTCCACGGCTCTTTCGGTACCCCACTGGGTAGTTTGTCATACATTTGTTCCAAGGTCAACGAAGTATTGTTGACATCACACCACAATCTCCATTTGAAATCTTTCCATTTTTTACCAAGATTTTTCAAAGTCCACTTCCATGCTATCGGATCAGCAACTGTGAAGTGGAAGAACATCTGTATACAGAAATTCATTTTGAACATATTAGTAACATGACATTCAATTAAACCATAATGTAATAAAATTACCTTTATTTGAGAATCGAAAACTTCATTTTTCTAGTTTTGAGGCATATGTCTCCAATCATCATATGAAATGGGAAGGTAAATGGGCTCCGCTGCCAACTGACCTATAATCTAGCCAAGTAACCCCGCAACATCATCCGTAGGGACCCCATAAGAATCAAATGGCATGACTATATTTTCTCCATTCAAGTTCCAAACATCTAGTATTTTTAAGTGTTTCTCCATAGTTTTATTTTTTTCATCTTTAATGAGCAAACAATTAGTATAAAAAAATGAAATAAATTTATTTAATTAAAATTTATACCTATGACTGTGACCCTCCAGTATGTCCGGGATGAACTGGAAGGGGTCTGTCGCCGCCCAACTGATGAGGCACCTGTAGGGGGAGTCGACAACTCAGCCTCTAATGGGAGGCCCTCTGATGGTGTGAGAGATGGTATAGGGGGAGATGGTGTGGGGGTGTAGGCAGCTGGTGCCTCAGATGTCATGGGGAGTGACCCAGATGGATCGGCATCCATCGCAGAACTAGAAGAAATAGTATACCGCTTCCTCCTTGGCATTCCTGTCATTTAATCAAATAAAATTAAGTTCAGAATATATATTTCAAAAAAATTATGCAGAAAAAAAATTTAAAATGATAATATATGCCCAGTACTAACAAACAAAAAATATATAACAATGATAATGAATGACTGCAGAAATAAAACAAGTGGTTGCTGCATGAATGAATAATTGTACATACAATCATTTTCCCCTTCAATCATGTTGTTTTCCTGATCAATTGCTTCATCCACTTCATTCATCCTTGCAAGACTAATATTTTCCATATCATGATGGACAAATAATTCTGCTTCCTGTTGTTGATGACATTCAATTTCAGAGGTCAAATCTTCTACTTCATCACCCATATCATACAAATCTCTTTGTATTACGTGAGTAACTACACTCCACCCTTCATCCACAACATCATTCACATAATATACCATTTTTTCTTACAATTATAAGATATATGGATCATGCATTTCATGATCACCAACATCCATCAAGCGAGAGAAGTTCACAGAAGTAAATTGCAATGAATCTCTTTTAACACCTCTAATAATATCGACCCTTTTGAATTTGAATAAATCAACAGAAAAATGTCCATGGTAGTTTAATTCAATAATATCATGCAGCTTTCCATAATATCCCACTTCATAAAATGTAAATATACCACTATTCTGTTTTTTCAAACCCGCTTCTCGATCAACTGTACGAAATCTAAAGCCATTCACATTATAAGCGTCGAACTTTCTAACTTGATTTATAGAACCTCTAGAAAGAAACTTCAAATCTTCTGACACATCTACTCGATTATCAGTATTCGTGATCTGAAAAAATAAATATAATTTAATAGATTTACAAATTGTATGTGTCAAACTAATATTCTTATTTATTGCAATATTTATGAACATACACGTCGTGCAAACCATTCTACAAGATCTTTATTCACAGCTTTAGTTATATATTTCTCATTTCGTGTTCGGCCTCTCATTCGTCTCTTTGTTTGTATCCTCAACTCTTTAATAAATGGATCTGCAATTTCACTATTTAGCAGCACATATCTATGTGCTTGTAATAATTCCAATTCTGTCAGTGTCACATTTGAGGTCCTCCCAACTGATCGGCCAATAGCAGGAAATATTTTTGATTTCTGATGCATTTGAGATTGAGTTGATGTGTCGTCAACACGTCCAACTCGATTTAATATTGTCTCAATATCATCTAAATACCTGGAACAAAAGGTAAGACATTCCTCATCCAAATAGACTTCAACAATAGAGTCTTCTGGTTGAGCTTTATTTCTCACTTATGATTTCAAATGCCCAAGATATCTGTGAAATAAAATAATAATATTATGCATTTATTTAAATGTCAATTTTTTTTACTTAACTAGAAAACATATAAATAAAATACCTCTCAATTGGATACATCCATCGATAATGAACGGGGCCTCCTAATTTATCTTCTTCAACCAAATACACAGTTAAATGCATCATGATAGTAAAAAACGATGGAGGAAAGATCATCTCCATTGCACAAAGAGTCAATACAAACCTCTTCTGGAGGTTTTCAAGCTGAAATGGATGTACAACTTTCTCACATAATTGCCTGAAAAATGTGCATAATTGGAGTACAACAGCAATAACTTTTTCAGGTAATAATGTATGCAATGCCAATGGTAGTAACTACTGTAACAAAATATGTGAATCATGGGTTTTCAATCCACGTAACTTACGATTCTTCAAGTCAACACACCTCGAGATGTTACTAGAATACCCATCAGATACCTTCACATTCTTTAAAATTAGAAGGAACGTATCTTTATCCCTATTTTTCATTGTGAAAATGGCCAGAGCATACTTTTCATTCTCATCTGGCCAGAGATCGCGTTTTATGTTCATTACTTGTAAGTCTTTGCGAGCATTAAGATGATCCTTCGACTTTACATGCTCATTAAGTAATGTGAAAATCAAATTAGCACAGAAATTCTCTTCAATATGAATCACATCAAGATTGTGGCGCAACAAATTAAATTCCCAATATGAAAGTTTAAAGAATATACTTTTTTTCTTCCATTGTTGTGTTCTGATTTCACTTGACGATGCACTTCGGACCCGTTTTTCGCTATAATTCAAATGATGAACCTTCCCAAATTCTGTTTCAACATTTTCAAGCTGTGTCAATATTTCAGAACTAATTAACAACTTTGGAGGTGGTCTATGATCAATGAAACCATTAAATTTTGATTTGTTCAGCCGAAATCTATGAGATGCATCGAGAAATCTTCGATGGCATAAGAAGCACCATTTTCTACTGTGAGGTTTCCGTTTGGGCTCAAAATCAAAGTTACAAACGGGACAAGCCAAACCCGTATAAGTTTTGCAACTAGATAAATTCCCAATCCCAGGGAAGTCACTAATGGTCCACAGTAAGGCAGCATGCATTTTGAACATTGTTTTAGAAGAAACATCAAATGTCTCAACACCGTTACTCCATAACTCCTGCAATTCTTCAATCAAAGGCTGCAATTATACATCAATATCATTTCCAGGCATTTGTTTTCCAGAAATAATCATTAAAATGATAAAAGATGATTGTTGCATACACATCCACAGAGGCAGATTATAAGGGATCAAAACAACTGTCCAAATGCTATAACTTGTACTCAAAGTCCCAAATGGGTTGAATCCATCAGTAACCAATCCCAATCGAACATTCCTAGGATCAGCTGAGAAATCTGGATGTAATGAATCAAATGTCTTCCATGATTGGGAATCTCGTGGATGTCTCATTAGCCCATCATTGTTATTATCTACAGAATGCCACTTCATGTGTTCAGCGGTTTTTGATGACATGAATAATCTTTGCAATCGCGGCTTCAAAGGAAAGTAACGCAAAACCTTTGCAGGTGTGTTCATTTTCTTCTTCTTCATGAAATTATGTTCAGTCAGACTTCCAACATCACCCTTTGACTGCCATCTAGATGAAGAACATTTCTTGCAATTCTGTCTACTTGAATCCTCTCCCCAATAAAGCATACAATCATTGGGACACACATGTATTTTAATATAATTCAAACCAAGCTTGTTAACAACTTTTTTCATATCATAAAAAGATTATGGGATTTTTGCTTCAAGAAATTCATCACGAATCAATTCCAATATCATGGACATTTTCTTACTTGTAATTCCACATAGACATTTGATATGGTACAACTTCAGCAGAAATGAAAGCTTTGAATATTTCAAACACCCACTATACAACTCTTGATTTCCATCGTCAACTAAATCATGAAACACATTTTTCTTAGTGAATCTTTCTGTTACATTTGGATCTACAGAATCAAGAGGAGGATCCAATGATATGTTCCAATCTTGATCTACTTGTCTTACAGTCTCAAAAACATCACTTGTCACGTTGAAATTTGTAGCACCCTATTCTGGTTGTTCTGATATGTTTTGATGATGATAGTGGTGTCGTGCAGTGCATAATTCATCATTTATGAGGTTTTGCATTTCATTTTCCATTGTCGACGAACTTGGGACCTCATTCTATGGATTAACATCAGTGCTCAATCTTTCTGTATTGTTCGATTCTCCATGCCAATTCCAACACAAATATTGACCAGGGAATTGCTTCAGTATTAAATGTTCATAAACTTCATCTCTCTTCAAACATGTTCTAAATTTACATTTAGGACATGGAAATATTATTCTCCCTTCAACGGATCGATTAGATATCGCAAAATCTAAAAAATCATTCAAACCCTTAACATACTGAGGTGTGTTCCTCGGTAATGTGATCCAGCTTTTATCCATGTATATCATAATGTGCCTACACAAAATATACGATAGTGTAAGATTGCAGAATCATAATATAATAAAGATGACCCATTGATCATAAAGTATGCACAATATAATAAAGATGATTCATTGATCACATTTACCACTTACTTAGCATGCCCAGACAAACCAAACAAGTCTGGTCCCTAGGAGACAGCGTGAACACCTCATTGAGAAGCAGTAAGAATATTGGGTTACAGAATTATCATAACACTGTCAATCACACATTTATGTTGCCTCAAACAATTTCTATCCCCACTACATTAATGAGATACATCGATCCACTCAGATTACTTCCACACCCTCACAAAGAATACTACAACTTTCCTGAACATCTCATATACTCACATGCTTGGTCATCTCAATTAAATGTTTTATTTTATTTTCCATATCTAGAAATGGGATACCAGTCGGTATTTATAACATCCATCCAAAATCACTAATATAGAATACCGATGCATGGGTTCCCATTTCTAGAGTTTCCCCTCATTGGATTATGTTTATTATCTTTTCATTACATATAATCAAGTACCTTTTATTTATATAATAAGCATATGGTTCAAGTGATATTTTATTTTGAGTGATGATACTTTTTTTAAAAGAAATAAATGGTTATGTCCCATTTATCCTCATAAACTGAAGAAAAATATTCATACATCTATTATCCATATATATTACATGGTTGTACCTTCCATGAGTTCCTCATGAGGGTGTCTTTGAGTTAGAGACAGAGATATGTTAGAGCTTTTGAATTGATATTTGTTCTTTTTTGTTGGCTCTAAGATTAGTTAGACCATTTGAGGTCACTAATAAGCTCATATAAGTTTCTTATCGATTAGCATTGTTTGTTTTTATGATAGGTATTCATGATTGTTTCCACATGTATCATCTCAAGAAATACCATCCTGATCCCGCTCACATTCTAAGTTGGGAAGAAATTGACTTTGAGCCATATGTTTCTATTTTGGAGAAACCAATTGAGATTGTTGACTCTCAAGTGAAAGTATTTTGTGGGAATTTTATTCCATTCGTTAGGGTTCTATGGAAACCAGGATCAAATTATCATGAGAATTGGGAACACGAGTCGTTGATGAAGGAGCAGTGAACTCATATTTTCCATGGATTACATCTTTTACATGACTTATTGAGGACAAAAATTATTTATAGTGGGAAGTTTGTAAGATCCTATTACTAATCTATCAGGTATTTTTTTATCCTCTTCATGGTTTTCCTTTTTTCCATTGTCTGTAAAGGACTAGGAAGGAATTGGTAAGATACCTAAAATGGTGATGTCGGATATTTGTTGTACTTTCATCTTTAACCATCTTTTTCTACATGATTCAAAAGTCTTTCACACTGTATAACTAGTTTACACATTGTGTAAATATTACTAGATACAAGTCATGAAAGTGTATTCATGCTGTGAAAGTTTATACCTCGAGAAGAGTCGTTTTACATCGTAAATTTTAAAATAATGGATTTTTAATTAGAGGTGAAGGATTTTTCAACATACTAGAACACCATGGATTTCACAGCAGGTAATAGTATTTCACATCATCAAATGGACCTAGTGTAGTTTTTAAAATAGGTGAGTGGCTATTTTGGTTTCCTCCAGGCCCTTGGATCCCTACCTAGAGATATTCTCGGGTTATTTTGGGAGACTATGCTCCATCTAGATTGATCCATTCAACATTGGATCTTTTATTATAGTTGTGGCACATCTCTCTGGGTAAGAAATATTTCTAATTCTTCGTTTCTCTTGATAATGGTGGAACCCTAGGGTAACATTATCAGATCTGGTGGCCTAAGTTTTTGAATCTTTGTGTATTATTCTAGATCCTTTGGGAGATCTCATTATGGAGGCCATTCCTTGGTTAGTTGTGGTGCGACGGATGTCTTTTCTTGAGGTATTTGGTGTTTTCCCTTTCCACCAACCCCTTATTTTCTAATTTATATCAATATTAATGTTTTTCTTAAATTCTAGGGCCTTCGTTTTCATCATTGGGTTTTCATTGTTGGTGGATCCCATTACGGGAATGTGTGACTTGAGCTTTGAAGTAGGTGGTTCCATCTCTATCCTATGATAATTAGCCTAATTTATCTTAATTTATAAGTTTATATATCAAATTGGAATGACTATTTTCATTTGTTTAAGAAGGGGTTTTTGAGAGAAATGTTTTTCCATGATTTTTGATAAATGAAAATGAAATGGGTACTTTTAAAATATTGAAATTGATTTGTGAAAATGAGCACTTAGGTTACCTTGGGTACTTAGGTGGAAGGTTTATCTTGAGTCCATCGTCCATGTTTTGTGATTATTAGGAGGTTTTCTCATGGGTATTTCCTTAGTTTCCTAGTCCCATTGTTCTAGGGGACAACTATTAGCATTTTCGAGGGGGGGGGTTACTCATGGGGTATTCCTCTTCTTCCTAGGCATGTGTTATTGGAATTGGATTGTCCACATGATTTATTATGGTATAAGTATTATTCTAGTCTAAACAATAGTGTTCCTTGGTACTTATGCCTCTACTGCATATTTTATTTTGTACTGATTGGATTTCTGAGTTATAATTGATATACATTTTGTACCTACTTTTGTTTAGAACTAGGAAAAAGGGAAATGTTTACCCATGTTTTCTATAAAATTTCATTACTGCTTATCATTCCATGTTATATTTAAAATAAGAATACATGAATAGTTATATAGAGACTTGATATGGAACACCCAGGTGGGATCCTATGGAGGCTGTTAGCTCACACCTTGTGCACCTCCTTAGGGGTACGTAGACATTTGTATGTCTTCCAATACTGGGAAGGGAAAGGCGCTGAAGTGAGGTGGTGAGGTTTGTGTTAGCTGGTTTTGGGTAGCTGGTGGTGAGATGGAGGGAGTTCATCCACACCATCTCATGGAGTAGTTTTTGGTTTTAGTACATATAGTTAGGCTTGTTTTCGAAACGTTGACTACATTTTTAATTTTTCTTTTCTAATGTCTTTTGACTATTATGGTATATATATTCCTTTAGTATTCCACATTCCTTTTCATTTTGTGTATACATATATAAAATGTGTTTGATCATGTTGGGATAAATTTTTCCCTTTGTTGTGTTTTTTGATGCATTGGTGCTTGCCTCCAACCCACGAGGATCGGGAATAACCTTAGGGTATGTAACATAATGGGTCAGTTACCACGTTTGAGGGTTACCCGGGTCAATTCAATACACAACCTGAATGGAAACTCTTCCTAGAATTAAATTAAAGATAAGAGTGACCCCCATATCCAACCTCCTACAGGCCTTGGGTTGATGACTAGAATAGGGGTATAAAAAATAAGGATGAGAGGAATTACCATCATATGTACCAATAATAAAAAAATAATAACATTGAACAACATCATAATATATATATATAAATCAAAAATAATACTTTAAAGAATGAATACGTAAAAAAATAAAAACCCCAAGATAAAAATACCAAATAAATCTCCATGGTAGTGATTTCACAACAAACACCAATCACAAAGATAGTACGACCCAACTTAGTCACAAAAAATATCCTAGGAATCTGGAATTTTTTATATATATGGGGGTTAGCATAATATGTATCCTTAGTATGATTATACACAATACCTCCAATGAAAAAGTTAAAGGAGTATAATAACACATCATTGAACAAACAACATAACTAGTAAGCACCTAGTAGGTCAACTATTGAAAATACTCACCAAGACTCGATTACTAAATATCATAATCATGCATTGTATAATAATATCAGATAAATATGACACAAAGGCACCCTAAAACCAATTTCTTATTTTTTTCACTATCGCACCCTAATATCAAATGTCATATTCTCCCAATATCTTTAACATTTATTCCATAGAATACTATATCTCATATTACAACTATACCACAAACCTTATCCATAACATCATCATTAGCCAATAGCCTCTATCACATATCACATATCATCAACACTTCTCAAAACGAGTACTGTTGGGAATCAAAATCATGAAGGACATTAACCTAATTCCCTCCACCTACCATGCACAACCTCTAATATATATCCTTACATCAACACCACAATAGCCCATCCCATAAATATCACTTATAGTCCACTATTTTACTTACATCATATCATTATCTCAATAAACCATAGGGAATTATAGTGCACCTAGTTTATAATAATCATCAATGACTCAAAGGGTTTTCTAATACGTAATGTACCTTTACATAAATAACCATTAGGGTCTTCTATTTCACTATATACTTTAGAAATATGATCTTACCCACCTCAATGCATCAAATATAATTCTAAAACTAGAAGGGAGAGTGGGGATGGAGGAGTAGGCGTGCATCCATTCCCTCACCAACCCGAATTTTAGGTGAAACAACCTAGTACCCAGAGCTTGTTGGGATTCGAGAAGGGTATCTAAATCAAGTGGGATGTATTCAAAAACCAAAAATAATAATATTTAAGTATATTTATAGACACACACAAGACCAACATAAGACATAAATAAACAAATAGAACTTCTATAGCTAGTAAAAATCACCACAATACTACTACCTCACATTACCATCACTGCCAACTATAACACAATGACCATCCCCACATCTTATAAAAAGATCAACAATAAAGATGAATAATTTACCATCATGCCTCATCATTTATCCCATTTATAGATTCATTTCACCAACCATATTACATTATTTATATTTTATATTAATCATTTTTAATGACAAACCATGCAGACATCACCCATATTTTTCCCAACTATTAACCATTAATTAAAAGGCTTATTTTTTTAATATTTACCCATGATCTTTTTTAATTCCATTAAACCCCATGTCATGATCATGATTAAAAACTATATTCCGTTCCATAAGGAAACTACCAAACATTCATTTTTCATATAACCAAGTCATGTCCCATAACAACCCACTCATTCCCTCTTTTCAACCATGTAAAGGAGGAAATATCCCCACTACATAATCCATAATCTCAATTTTATTCCATAATACCACCCATTTAATCTTTTCAACTATGCTCTTTTGTACTCTAGGATTTATATAACTATTAAATATTAACTTATTGTGTCATAAATCATTGAATCCATGTTCAAACCTCCAATGAAACGATCACCTACCAATCATTCTCAATATTATCACCATGCGTGAAGTCTATCAAAATTTTCTATACTTCAAACCTAGTTAAATGGATACATACCTGGAAAATACGGGTCGCCGAAGATGGAGGTCGTGGGGTCATCGGAGACGGAGGTCGCGGGGTCGCCGGACGTTGCGGGTCGCCGGACGGTTGGGGGTCGCCGGACGGTTGGGGGTCGAGGGTTGCGGGTCGACGGGGGGTTAGGGGAAGAAGGGAGGGCGCGAGGGTTTGGGGGAACGATCGGGGTGGGGAAAGAAGGGTCGGGATTGTTAAAATGAATTTCAGGTTTCGCGGTGGTTTATTAAAAACCGCCGCGAAACCTTTCGGCGAAAACGTTTAGCGGCGGTTTTGTGAACCGCCGCCACAAAACCGCCGCTAAACCCGGTTTTTGTTGTAGTGAGATGAGATGAGATGAGATGAGATGAGATGAGATGAGATGAGATGAGATGAGATGAGATGAGATGAGATGAGATGCCTTGAGAGGGAGGACCTCCCCTCATTTTATAGGCATAATTTTCCTTCGAATGGTGGCGTGTTGTAGTCCTAATAAATGATAGAATCACGCATTTAGTGATTAAATAATGTTATTCACAATTTTCTTGGACGTCTACCCTCAAAATTTCAGAGTATTTGGATGTGTTTTGGGGGAATTATGGCCGTTTTACACTAAGAATTTATTCTATCCAGTAAGACTCTCCAAATTTAAATCCACCATATTAGAATGCATTAATTACCATACAAATGGCATATTCACACATTTGAGACTTCATAATAGATGTTCCAAAATGTGTTGTGCGTTCACCCACCGAATTTGAGAGTGTTTGGGCCTACCATTCACGATATTTGGACCGAGAACAAAAAATAGACAGCTCTAGAAACAGATTTCAAGGCCCCAATTGTAAGCTTATTTTGAGATTCCATATGGAAGATTCAGCTTTTGGTCCAAAAAGATGAATAAATCCCAGGATTTTTAAAATAATACAAATAAATAACATCACAATTTGGATAAATATAAAACAATTAATGGCCGAAATACAAAAATAAATCAAAACTATTAAAAAAATCCAAAATAGGCCATTTTGACTTTTAAGCTCAAAATACAACTAAAAATCATAAAATTTTGAAATTCTCATAAAAGAACACATTTTTGATATTCAAAATAATAAAATTCATTGTAAAATTATGGAAAATATTTTCTCTATCAATTCCTCCACAATTAGCACTTGGACTTCTGGACAAGTAAGCATCAAAATCAAATCAAAGTAAATTCAAAACACATAGCCATGAGATATTCCAAATCCACTCCAAGAAACAATAAGATATCCCGCCTCATCAAAAACCATGATTTCAAGTTCACCATTTATATCATTTAATATGTTTCCTCTTCATTTATTATCCAATGAACACAAGAAACCTACATCACATGAATTTTCTCTCATCCCACAAATGTCAATTTTCAACAAGGATTTTCTCATCCAAACCCACAAAAGGGTCACCATAGGCTTGATAAATTCTTACATATCTACCTGATGTGATTTAAGGACATGTTTTTTTATGAGTAATTTTCAGGGTTGTTCTATGGCTTCTGTTTGGGTGGATTTACATGTTAAAAAATCTAAGGATGAATGAGGAGGGCTTGGTTCTTTTTGAAGAAAAATTACATGATTCTAATTTTCACTCAGGTATGGTATCCTCCTCACTCTAATTAGAAGAAAATCAGCTCCAGCATCATGAAAACTTAAGAAAAGTTCAATTCATTCATCATTTCACCACCAAAATTTTCAATATTTTCAAACATATTTTTTTCTTGAAAGCTCTAGATAGGCAAACCTTTATTTCTCCATTAGAATCTCTAGAAAGGCATAACTTCTCTCATCATGAAAGCTCTAGATGGGAAAAAAATTTAACAGAATGAATTATTTAGAAGTAACATCAGCTCTTCAAAATTTATTTTTCCACCCAATGTATCATCAAATAAGGTAGAACACTATAAGACAACTTCTCCCACACTTAAGTTCAACTAGATAATACAATTTTACTTCAAGAGCTGGTCAGATAGGGAAAATTAGCTTGTAATGTGGCTAACATAATAGGATATTCATGGATTCTAAGGGCTAAAAAGATTAAATGTACGAGCTAGGCCATAATAAAAAGGATTTTCATGAAAAGGGGGATTTAAAACCAAATAAACGCCGCAATCATTTAAAACACAAGTACCTCAAAACCCCAACTTTTGACAGGAATAAATCAAATTCTAGTTAAGTCAAGAATGGTATGGTTCTCTCTTAAAATGATTTGAATGTAAATAATATGATACAAATTGTTCAGAAACCTTAGAGGAAAGTGATTTCAAAAATAAAGGCAGTGAGATGTGGCATGAGATCCAAAAATCAGAGTACATTTCACGAAATTCCCAAATATTTTAACTCAAAAAAAATTCATTTTCAGCATTTATTTAAGATAAGTTTCATGAAATAAATTGTTTCACTCATAGGAATGGGTTTCAAAAATGGAAATGATAATCATTTCACCTTAAGAATTTTTAAAATACAATAAAATTTGAAAAAAATGTTTTTTTTCTAAAAAACACACTATTTTTTAATTAGTAAATCAAACAATAAATTTAAATCCAAAAAATAAAAAGTTTACCTCCCCCACACATAAGTGATGCAGTTTCATCAATGCATTCAAATGTATTTAACATATATGAATATTTTAAAATGAATCATAGCAAACAAGCAAGTGTAAAGGAGAGGTACGCCCTGACTTATTGAAAATACAATGTTGAGTTAGGATCCTAAGTGTTGCTCTTTGAAAACCTAAAAAAGGTAAAAAGATAACATAAGAAATTTATTAAATAAAATAAAAATAGAATTTGAATGATAAAGGAAGGATAAATATTGGTTTAATCCCCCAAGTGGGAAATCGGTTTTGACAGCCTCCAGATGGGTAGTTCTAATAAGTTATCCCAAATCTAATGGTGGGTAATGTTTATTGATCATGAAACAACACAAAAATCTCTTTCCAGCATAAATTTTTTACTTTTTATTGAGGGATCTGTGGATATATTATTCCAAATCCACACCCATGATAACAAGGTAAACCTTTCTTGGTGGAGGTATAATAATGAATGAGTCCTCCTATTTCTTAATTTTCACTTTCAAAATTTCTTCTTCATTCACTAGTGTGTTCTCAAGGTATGCTACATCAATGGAATAATCAAAGGGAATATTGGAGTTTTATTCTATTTGAAAAAAAATTAAGGAATACAGAATCAACATCAAATTATTCCCTTTCTAAGTAACCAGCTTGTGTCTTATTTTCCTCTAGAAAATACACTTTGATCTTCTCATGATCTCCCTATAATAAATGTTCAACAGGTTTGGGGATCTCTATATATTCTTCTTCAGATGTATATTCTTTTTCATCATCTCCCTCCAAGGAAACACAACTGTTGGCTGAATCTAAAAAATTAAAACAAGGGAAGGTAATAATCAATTCAGTTTAAAAAAATCAAAATATAATGAGTTCATGAAAATATTATATCCCAGGGTTTGTTCAGCTTTAATTGATTCTTCAATGGGCAGTTCCACTTGTAGTTTTATTTCACTAGATAAAGGTAGGTAGTTAGACTCCTCCATATTCTATTTAAATTCCACCACTTGGGTAGTTTATTCCTTCAATGGTGTTGGATATTCTACATTATTAGTAATAGGGGGATCAAGTTATCCCTTACACTCATTCTAGAAGTTATCTAGATCTTTTTTATCCACCATATGTATTTTAGTAAAATAATTTTCTTCATTAATCTCCTCCAACATTGATTGAGATGGTCTCAATGAATCTTCATTTAATTTCATCAAGTCCACGATGGGTTTCTGAACATGAAAGATAAGTGGGGATACTTATTCTACCAATTTTTCTGATTCTAGTTCTTGTTCTAGCTTCAGTTATTGATCCTGGGATGCATGTACATATTCTGCTATAAACTCTATTGTACTCTCTAGGGTTTTCAGTATTTGACTAATTATTTCAAATTGAGCTTCGAGATCCTTCTTAACTTCTTCTTCTTCGTGTTTTACTTAGACCATTTCTTGATAAAATTTCCGAAAATACTCACGATGTTCAATTAATTATCTCTCTAATCTCTCCAACACTGGGTATTTGAGGTTATATTTAAGGTTTTGAATTAGATCCTTAAATTTATCCTATTTGATGATTTGGATTCAATCTCCCCAAATCTATTTATCCAAGAAATAAACATTATCCTCTATAGACCAAGGTGAGTCAAAAATTGGTTCTTTCACTTGTGGTAATGTGATCCATGAATTAAAGAATTAATCATTTGAAAACAACATGAAAAATGTTTTTTTAGATTTTTTTAATTTGAAAATATTGAAATATTTACAATTAAATTGTGGAACTACCTCCCCGACAAAGGCACCAAGTTTGACACACACCTGTTGTGGGGTGTGATAAAAGAATATTTCCTAAGCTAGAATTTAGTAAATTTGTTGACCAAGGATGTATCTCAAAGAGGACTGTACACAAAATAGTTTGTCACTTTTATTAGGTAAATAATTAGAGTATGTTTTTGAATTTTTTTGAGTTTTATTTAAAATAATAAGGAAATAAAAATTACATTTTGAACAAAAGTGGTGGAGAGAGTAATGGGGTTAGGGAAAGACCTCCTTCTGCATTGTATTCATGGTCATAAAAATTAGTTCCCATCTCTTCCTATTGAATGATAATTGAATGAATCTTCTATCAAGTTTTCATTCACCCTTGGTTGAAAGAAGCAATAAAAATTAATCTTATGTGTATGAAAGTTCATAAATCATTCCCAAAAAATTAAGGAAAATCCCAATCTAGAATTTTTGACTATTAGAAATCTCTAAACAATTCACTTATTTCACACACGTGCCAATGATTACTAGACACTCACAACTTAACACAATTTTCTCGATCGAGACCAATTGCACTAGGTGGAGGGAGTTTAATGTTCTCCCACCAAATTTATAAAAAATTAATTAAATAAAAACCCAAAAAAAATCCCATTAAGAGAATTGAACACCACTAAAAATAGATATCATTAAATATAAAAAAGATATTTTAATATTAAAGCTCAAGACTCCGACATTACAAAAGGGAAAATCCCCCTTCCCCGATCACTCAAAAATTTTACCCCTCCATAATAAGGGTAATCGAGATGAATGTGGAAAAGGAATAAATTACAAATATATAAAAAGAAAATAAATAAAAGGGAAAAATATGAAAATTTTCTCCTCATTGTACCCCAAAAGGAATGGGAAGGAATGAGATGAGATTAGATGAGATTAAATGAGATGAGATGAGATGCCTTGAGAGGGAGGAGCTCCCCTATTTTTATAAGCAAAATTTCCTTCGAATGGTGACGTGATGTATCCCCAATAAATGATAGAATCATGCATATCTTCCTTTATGAATGTTCTTTATAATTTTCTTCTCCTTATACCCTAAAAATTTCAGAGTACTTGGATGTATTTATTTTTAGTTTTGACAATTTTACATTGAGAATTTATTCTTTCTGGTTAGACTCTCCAAATTTCAATCCACCGTAATAGAATGCATTAATGACCATGAAAACAGAATCATCACACGTGAGAGCCTTAATAAAAATTGTTCCAAAACGTTTTATTTATCTACCCAACGAATTTGAGAGTGTTTGGGAAAAGAATTCATGAGTTATGGACCCAGAAACAAAAACATACAGTTCTGGATACAAATTTCAAGGCCCAAATTGTAAGCTTATTATGAGCTTCTATATGGCCGATTCAGCTTTTGGTCCATAAGAATGAAACAAATCCCAAGATGTCTAAAAAATTATAAAAAAAATAATTTTATAATTTGTATCAATATAAAAAAAGTCATGGATGAAATAGAAAAATAATTCAAAACTTTTAAAAAATCCAAAATATGCCATTTTGACGTTTAAGGTCAAAATATAACTAAAAATCATAAAATGTGACAATTATCATAAAATAAAACATTTATCAGACTTATAATAATAAAATTAAATTTAAAATTATTGAAAATATTTTCTTTATCAATTCTCCCACACTTATCACTTGGATTCCTAGACAAATAAGCATCAAAATCAAATCAAAACAAATTCAAAAAACATACCCATGAGATCCTCCAAATCCAAACCAAGAAACAATAAGATATCATGACTCATAAGAAACCATGATTTCAAGTTCACCATTAATATCATTTAATATGATTCCTCTTTATTTATTATCCCCTATACACAGGACACCTACCTCACATTAATTTTCTCTCATCCCACAAATGTCAATTTTTAACAAGGATTTTCTAATACAAACCCATGAAAGGATCACCATAGGTTTGATAAATTCTTATATATCCACCAGATGTGAGTCAAGGAAATGTTTTTATCATGATGAATTTTTGGGGTTGTTCTATGGCTTCTGTTTTTTAGGATTTATATGTTAAATATTCTAAGGTCGAATGAGGAGGGCTTGACTCTTTTTGAAGCAAAATTACATGATTCTAATTTTCACTCAAGTATGGTATCCTCCTCACTCCCCTTAGTAGAAAATTAGCTCCATCATCATAAAAAATTAAGGAAATTTCACTCCATTCATCATTTCACCACCAAAATTTTCAATCTTTTCAAACATAGTTTTTCTTGAAAGCTCTAGATATGAACAACTTTCTTTCTCCATTTGAAGAACCAGAAAGACAACAATTCTCTCATCATGAAATCTCTAGACAAGCACATATTTTAACAGAATGAATTCCTTAGTAGTAACATCATCTCTTCAAAATTTATTTTCCCACCCAATGTATAACCAAATGAGGTTTCACACCAAAAGATAGCTTCTCCGACACTTATGTTCAACTAGATCATGCAATTTTACTTCAAGAGCAGGTTGGATAGTGAAAATTGGCTTGTAATCTGGCTAACATAACAGGCTATTCATGGATTATAAGGGCTAAAATGATTAAATGTATTAGTTAGGCCATAATAAAAATGATTTTCATGAAAATATGGCTTTAAAACCAAATAAACACCTCAATCATTTAAAACACAAGTACCTCGAACCCTCAAGTTTTGATATGAATAAATCAAATTCTGGTTAAGTCAAGCATGGTCTCTTTCTATCAATAAATTAGGTGAATGTAATGAATAAGATAAAAATGGTTTAGAAACCTCATAAGAATGTGATTTCAAAAATAAAGACAATGAGTTGTGGCATGTGATTCAAGAAAAAGAGTACTTTTCCTGAAATTCCCAAATATTTGTACTCGAAACAAATTCATTTTCAGTATTCATTTAATCTCAATTTCATGGCATAATTTTTTTCACTCAAAGGTATGGGTTTAAAAAATGGAAATGATAATCATTTCAGCTCGAATGTTTTGAAAACACACTAAAATTTGAAAAAAAATGTTTTTTTAAAAAACACACTTTTTTATAAATAGTAAATCAAACAAAAAATGTAAATCCTAAAATACAATGGTTCACTATCCCATAAAAAACTTATGTAGTGTACTCAATGCATTAAAATGGATTTAACATGTAAGAATATTTTAAAATGAATCACAATAAGCAGGAAAGTGTAAAGGAGAGGTACGACCAGACTTATTGGAAATGAAATGTTGAGTTAGGCTCCTAGGTGTTTCTATTTGAAAACCAAAAAAATGTAAAAATATATCATAAGAAATTTATTAAATAAAATGAAAATATAATTTTAATGAGAAAAGAAGGATGAATCTTGGTCTAATCTCCCTAGTGGATCCTGGGTTTTGACTACCTCTAGATGGGTAGTTCTAATAAGTTATCCCCAATCTGATGGTGGGTGAAGTTTCTTGCTCATGAACCAACAAAAGTTCTCCTATCCAACATGCACTTTTTCCTTTTTATTTACGGATTCGTGGATATAGTATTCCAAATCCACATCCATGGGAAAATGGTAAAACTTGCATGGTGGAGGTAGGATAATGAATATGTCCTCCTCTTTCTTAATTTCCACTTGCACAATTTCTTCTTTATTCACCAGTGTGTTCTCAAGGTATGCTACATCAATGGAATAATCAAAGGGAATGCCAGAGTTTAATTCTATTTGAACAAAATTAATTCATGAAGAATCAATATCAAATTCTTCCCTTTCAATTTAAGAATTTTTTGTTTTATTTTCCTCTATAAAATCCACTTTGATCTTCTCATGTACTCCCTCCAATAAATGTTCAACAATTTTGGGGATATCTATATATTCTTCTTGAGATGCATATTCTTTTTCATCATCTCCCTATAAGGAAATACAACTGTTGGTTGAATCTAAAAAATTAAAGCAAGGGAAGGTAATACTAAATTTAGTTTCAACAAAATCAAAAGATAATGAGTTCATGAAAAGATTATCTCCCTGGGTTTGTTTGGATTCAATTGATTCTTCAATTGGAAGTTCTACTTGTAGTTTAATTTCACTAGATAAAGGTAGGTAGTCAGACTCCTCGATATTATCTTTTAAATTTCACCACTTGTGTGGTTTCTTCATTAAATGGTTTCAGATATTCTACATTATGAGGAATAGGGGGATCAAGAAATTCATCACACTCATTCCAGAAGTTATCCAAATTTTTTTGGTCTATGATATGTATTTCAGTAGAAAAATCTTCATCATCAATCTCCTCCAACATTTATTGAGATGGAATCAATGGATCTTCATTTAATTTCATCAATTCCTCCATGGGTTCTTCAAATTGAAATATAAGTAGGGATACTTATTATACTAATTTTTCTAGTTCTAGTTCTTGTTTTGGATCTGGTTGTTGATCATGGGATGCATGTACATATTCCTCTATCCACTCTATCGTACTCTCCTCGGTTTTCACCGTTTGACTAATTCTTTTAAATTGGGCTTTAAGATCCTTATAAAATTCTTCTTCTTGGTGTTTCAATTTAACCATTTCTTGATAAAATTCTAGAAAATACTCATAAATTTCAATTAATTCTTGGAAAAATCCCTCCAAAACAGGGTATTTGAGGTTCTCTTTATGGTTTTGAATGATATCCTTAAATTTATCAACCTTGATGATTTGGATTCGAGCTCCTCGAATATTTTTTTCCAAGAAATAACCACTATCATATGTAAACCAAGGTGAATCAAAAATTTCTTCTTTCACTTGTGGGTAAGTGTTCCATTAATTAAAGAAATAACCATTTGAAAACAATATTCAATTTTTTTTAGTTTTTTTTAATTTAAAAAGATTCAAATATTTATAATTGGATTGTGGCACTACCTCCCCAGAAACAACTCCAAGTTTGGTGCATGCCTGTCATGGGGACTGATGAAACAAATATTTACTAAGTTAAAATGAAGTATATTAGTAGACCTAGGATGTCTCCCAAAGATAAGTGCACACAAAATAGTTGGTCACTTTTATTAGATAAATAATTAGAGGTTGTTTTTGAAATTGTATGATTTTTTTTAAAAGAAGAAGGAAATAAAAAATACGGTTTAAAAACAAGTTATGGAGAGAGTAATGGGGTTATGGAAATATCTCCTTTTTAATTGTCATCATGTTTTTAAAAATCAGTTCCCATCTCTTCCTATTAAATGATAAATGAATGACTTTTATATCGAGTTTTCATTCACCCTTGGTTAAATAAAGCAATAAAAATTACTCCACTGTGTATGAAAGTTCATAAATAAATCCCAAAAAATTATGCAAAGACCTGATAAGGAGTTTTTGAACATTATAAATCTATAAAAAATTCACATATTTCACACATGTTCCAACGATTTCTAGACACTCACCACCTAACACAATTTTCTCAATTGAGACAAATTGCACTAGGCACAGGGAGTTTAATGTTCTTCCACCAAATATTTAAAAAATTAATGAAATAAAAACCCAAAATAAAATCACATTAATATCATTGAAAACCACTAAAAATGTATATAATTAAATAGAGAAAAGATATTTTAATATTAAATCTCAAGACTCCGACATTACAAAAGGGAAAATCCACCTTACCTAATCACTCAAAAGATTTACCCCTCCATGAGAAGGGTAATTGAGATGAATGGGGAAGAGGAAGAAATTAAAAATATATGTGAAATAAAATAAATAAAAATGAGAAAGCCTAAAATTTTCTCCTCCTTTTTTCCCAGAAGGAATGGGAAAGAATGAGATTAGATTAGATGACATGAGATGAGATGAGATGCCTTGAGAGGGAGGATCTCCCCACCTTTTGTAGGAAGAATTTTACTTCAAATGGTGATGTGTTTTATCCCCAATAAAAGATATAATCACGTGTTTATTCTTTCATAAAAGTTATTAAAATTTTCATTGGTAGTATAACCTCAAAATCATAGAGTATTTGGATCTGTTTTGTGGGATTTATGGCTGTGTTACTGTGAGAATTTATTCTGTCCAGTTAGACTCTCCAAATTTCAATCCACCATATTAGAATGAATTAATTACCATGAGAAAGGAATCTTCAAGCATGGGAGACTTCGTAAAAGTTGTTCCAAAACGTGTTTCACGTCCACCAACCAAATTTGAGTGGGTTTGGGCATACCCTTCACGATCTATGGACCCAACACCAGAAATAGACAGTTCTGGAAACATATTTCAAGCCCCAAATTGTAAGATTATTTTGAGCTTTATTGTGACCAATTAAGCTTTTGGTACAAAAGGATGAAACAGATCCTAGGATGTGTAAAAACCTATAGAGAAATAATTTCACAGTTTGTATCAATATAAAATTAGTAATGGAAGAATTAAAAAAATAATTCAAAACTGTTAAAAAATTCAAAATAGGCTATTTTGACATTTAAGCTAAAAATAAAACTAAAAATAATAAAATGTGGAAATTATCATAAAATAACACATTTTTGGGATTAAAAAAAATAAAATTAAGTTTAAAATTATTGAAAATATTTGTTTTATAAATTTACCCACACTTAGCACTTGGACTCATGAACAAGTAAGCATCAAAATCAAATCAAAAAAAATCAAAACACATACCCATGAGATCATCCAAATCCACTCCAAGAAACAATAAGATACCATGCCTCATTAGAAACCATGATTTGAAGTTCAACATTTATATAATTTAATATGTTTCCTCTTCATTTATTACCGCATTCACATAATACACCTACCTCACATGAATTTTCTCTCATCCCACAAATGTTAATTTTCAACATGGATTTTCTCATCCAAACCCATGAAAGGGTAACCCCAGTCTTGATAAATTATTACATCTCTACCCAATGTGAGTCAATGACATGTTTTTATCTTGAGGAATTTTTATGGTTGTTTTTTGGCTTCTGTTTGGTAGGATTTAGATGTTAAAAATTGTGAGGTCAAATGAGGAGGGATTGGATCTTTTTGAAGCAAAAATAGATGATTATAATTTTCAATCAAGTATGGTATCCTCCTCATGCCCCTCAGTAGAAAATCAGCATGATCATCATGAAAAATTAAGGAAATTTTGCTTCATTTATCATTTCCCCACCAAAATTTTCAATCTTTTCAAACATAGTTTTTCTTGAAAGCACCAGATAGGAACAAATTTTTTTCTCCATTGGAAGCTCCAGAAAGGCACAAATTCTCTTTAATGAAAGCTCCAAATGGGCACAATTTTTAATAGAAATAATTCTTTAACTGTAACATCTGCTATTGAAAATTTATTTTTCCACCCAATGTGTCACCAAATGAGGTATAATACCATAAGAAAACTTCCCCCACACTTAATTTAAACCAGATTATGAAATTTTACTTCAAGTGCAGGTTGGATTGGGAAACTTGGACTGTAATGTGGCTAACCTAATAGGCTGTTCATGGCTTCTAAAAAATACAAGGATTAAATGTATGATTTAAGACATAATAAAAATTATTTTCATGAAAAGGAGTTTTAAAACCAAATAAACACCTCAATCATTTAAAACACAAGTACCTCAAACCCTCAAGTTTTTATAGGAATAAATAAAATTTGGGTTAAGTCAAGCCTGGTTTAGTTATCTCAAGAAATTATTTGAATGTAAACAATATGATAAAAATGGATTATAAACCTCATATGAAAGTGATTTCAAAAGTAGATAGTGATATGGGTCATGTAATTCAAAAATCAGTGTACTTTTCATAAAATTCCCAAAGATTTGAACTCGAAACAAAGTCATTTTCAGAATTTATTTAACCTTAGTTTCATGGAATAAATTGTTTCACTCATAGGTATGGGTTTCAAAAAATGAAAATGATAGTCATTTAGCTCAAAATCTTTGAAAACACACTAAAATTTGATTTTTTAAAAAACACACTATTTTTTAAACAGTAAATCAAACAACAAATTTAAATCCTAAACTACAAAGGTTTTCTCCCACACACTTAAATGACGCAGTGTTCTCAATGCATTCAAATGGATTTAACATGTAAGAAGATTTTAAATTGAATCACAACAAGCAAGAAAGTTTAAAGTAGGGGTATGACCTGAATTATTGGAAATTAAATTTTGAGTTAGGATCCTAAGTGTTTCTCTTAAAAAACCTAAAAATGGTAAAAATATAACATAAGAAATTTATTAAATGAAATGAAAATGGAATTTGAATGAGAAAAGAAGGATAAATCTTGCTTTAATCTCCCCAAGTAGGACCTGGGTTTTGACTGCCTCCAGATGGGAAATTCTAATCAATTATCCCCAATCTGATGGTGGGTGAAGTTTCTTTCTCATAAACAGACACAAATTATTCTTTCCGACATGCAATATTTCTTTTATGTTGAGGGCTCTGTGGATATAGTATGCCAAATACACACCCCTAGAAATAAGGTAAAACTTGCATGGTGGAGGTAGGATAATGAATGAGTCCTCCTATTTCTTAATTTCCAGTTGCACGATTTCTTCTTCATTCACCAGTGTGTTCTCAAGGTATGCTACATCAATGGAATAATAAAACGAAATGCTAGAGTCTAATTCTATTTGAAAAAATTAAATCATAAATAATCAATATCAAATTGTTCCCTTTCAAAGTAAGCATGTTGTGTCTCATTTTCTTCTAGAAAATCCACTTTGATATTCTCATGTACTCCCTCTAATAAATGTTCAACAAGTTTTGGGATCTATAGATATTCTTCTTTAGATGCATATTATTTTTCATCGTCTCCCTCCAAGAAAATACAACTATTGTCTGAATTTGAAAAATTAAAACAAGGGAAGGTAATACTCAATTAAGTTTCAACAAAATGAAAAGATAATGAGCTCATGAAAAGATTATCTCCCTGTGTTTGTTCAGCTACAATTGATTCTTCAAGGAAGTTCCACTTGTATTTGAATTTCACTAGATAAAGGTAGGTTGTAAGACTCCTCCATATTCACTTTAAATTCCACCACTTTGGTGGTTTCTTCCTTCAATTTTGTTGGATATTCTACATTATATGGAATAGGGGGATCAAGTAGTTCTTCACAATCATTGCAAAAGTTATCTAGATATTTTGGATCTATTGTATGTATTTCTATAGAAAAATATTCTTCATCAATATCCTCCAACATTTATTGAGATGGGCTCAATGGATCTTCATTTAATTTCATCAAGGCCTCCATGGGTTATTCAACTTGAAAGATAAGTGGGGATACTTCTTCTATCTATTTTTCTAGTTTTGGTTCTTGTTTTGGATCCAGTTTTTGATCCTGGGAAGCATATAAATATTCCACTATCCATTATATTGTACTCTCTAGGTTTTTCACTGTTTGACTAATTATTTCAAATTGGGATTTAAGATCTTTTTGAACTTATTCTTGGTGTTTCACGTTGAATATTTATTGATAAAATTATAGAAAATACTCCTGAAGTTCAATTAATTCTCTGGCCAATCACTAAAACACTAGGTAATCGAGGTTCTCTTTAAGGTTTTGAATGAGATCCTTAAATTCATCCTCCTGGATGATTTGGATTAAATCTCCTCGAATCTGTTTAGCTAATAAATAAACACTATACTCTATAGACTAAGATGATTCAACAGTTGGTTTTTTCACTTGTGGGTAATTTTTCCATGAATTAAATAAATAATCATTTGGAAACAACATGGAAATTATTTTTTTAGTTTTTTTAAATTTGAAAAGATTCAAATATTTATAATTAGATTGTGGCACTACCTCCCCGGAAACGACACCAAGTTTGACGCATGCCGGTTGTGGGGAATGAAAAAACAAATATTTCCTAAGCTAAAATATAGTAAATTTGTTGACCTAGGATGTCTCGAAAAGAGGATTACACAAAAAATAGTTTTTCACTTTTATTTGATAAATAATTAGAGGATATTTTTGAAATTGTTTGAGTTATTTTTAAAAGAAGAAGTCATTAAAAAATATGGTTAGAACAAAAGTAATGAAGAGACTAAAGGGGTTAGGGAAATATCTCCTTTTTCATTGTCATCATGGTCCTAAAAATTAGTTTCCCTCTCTTTTTATTGAATGATAAATTAATGAATCTTCTATCGAGTTGTCCTTCACCCTTTGTTAAAGGAAGAAATGAAAATTACACCTATGTGTTTGAAAGTACAAAAATCAATCCCAAAAAATTATGTAAAGTAACGATTGTTAATTTTACACCCTTATAAATCTAGAAACAATTCACTTATTTAACACACCTACCAACGATCGATAGACACTCACCACCTAACACAATTTTTTCGATCGAGAAAAATTTCACTAGGCAAAAGAAGTTTAATGTTCTTCCACAAAAGATATAAATAATTAATGGAATAAAAACCCAAAATAAAATCACATTTAAAAAATTGATCAACTCTAAAAATTTTTATCATTCAATAGAAAAAATATATTTTAATAATAAAGATCAAGACTCCGAAATTAAAAAAGGGAAAACCCCCTTCCCTGATCAACCAAAATATTTACCCCTCCATGAGAAGGGTAATCAAGATGAATTGGGAAGAGGAAGACATTACAAATATATGAAAAAGAAAATAAATAAAAAATAAAAAATCTGAAAAATTTCTCCTCCTTGGGACCTGGATGGAATGGGAAAGAATGAGATGAGATGAGATGAGATGAGATGAGATGAGATGATATGCCTTGAGAGGGAGGATATCCCCTCCTTTTATAGGTAGAATTTTCTTTCAAGTAGTGATGCTATGTAGCACCAATATATTATAGAATCACGTGGTTTGTTCTTCATAAAAGATATTTAGAATTAAGTTTTCTGTCTACCCTAAATAGTTTAGAGAATTTTGAATTGTTTCATGGGAGTTATGGACGATTTACTCAGATAAATTTATTCTATCCAGTCAGTCTCACCAAATTTCATTCCACCATATTAGAATACATTAATCACTATGAAAACTAAATCTTCATGCATGGGAGTATTAAAAAAAGTTATTAAATAAGGTTTTTAACGTCCATCCACAAAATTTGAGAGTGTTTGGACCTACCATTCATGTGCAATGGACCTAGTACAAAAAACAGACAGTTTTGGAAGTAGATTTCAAGGCCCAAATTGTATGCTTGTTTTGAGCTTCCATGTAGCCAATTCAACTTTTGGTTCAGAAGGATGAAATTAATCCCAATATGTTTAAAAACCTATTAATAAATAATTTCACCATTTGGATTAATATAACAAAATTAATGTCCGAAATACAAAAATAATTTAAAACACTTAAAAAAATCCAAAATAGGCCATTTTGATGTTTAAGCTCAAAATACAACTAAAAATCATAAAATTTGGAAATTATCATAAAATAACACATTTTTAGGATTCCAAACAAAAATATTCAATGTAAAATTATTTAAAACATTTTCTCTATCAATTTCCTCCACACTAATCATTTGGACTCTTAGACAAGTAGGCATCAAAATCCAATCAAAGCAAATTTAAAACACATACCTATGAGATCTTCCAAATCCACTCCAAGAAACAATAAAATATCATTCCTCATCAGAAATAATTATTTCAAGTTCACAATTTAGATCATTTAATATTTTTTCTCTTCATTTATTATCCCATGCATACAAGACACCTACCTCACATGAATTTTCTCTCATCCAACAAATGTTAATTTTTAACAAGTCTTTTCTCATCCAAACCCATGAAAGAGTCACCATAGGATTGATAAATTATTAAATATTTACCTGATATTATTCAAGGATATGTTTTTATCATCAGGACTTTTTAGGGTTGTTCTATGGCTTCTGTTTGGTAGGATTTAGATGTTAAAAATTATGAGGCTTAATGAGGATGGCTTGGCTCTTTTTAAAGCAAAATTATATGATTCTAATTTTTACTCAAGTATGGTATCCTAGTCACTTCCCATAGTATCAAATCAACTCCATCATCATGAAAATTTTAGGAAAGTTCACTTAATTCATCATTTCACCACCAAAAGTTTTAATATTTTCAAACTTAGTTTTCTTAAAATCTCTAGATAGGTACAACTTTCTTTCCCTATTGGAAGATCTAAAAAGAAACAAATTCTCTCATCATGAAAGCTCTAGACAGGCAAAAAGTTTAACAGAATGAATTATTTAGTACTAATATCAGCTCTTAAAAACTAATTTTTCCACCCAATATATAATCAAATGAGGAATCACATGATAAGATAACTTCCCCACACTTAAGTTCAACTAGATCATGAAATTTTACTTCAAGGGCAGGTTGGATAAGGGAAATTGGATTGTAATGTGGCTAACCTAACAGGTTGTTCATGGATTCTAAGGGATACAAGGATTAATTTTATGAGGTAGGACATAATAAAAATTAGTTTCATGAAAAGGGGGTTTTAAAACCAAATAAACACCTCATTCATTTAAAACACAAGAAACTCGAACCCTCAAGTTTTGGCAGGAATACATCAAATTCCAGTTATACCAAGAATAAGAAATGAGGTGAATCTAAAGAATAAGATAAAAATGGTTTATAAACCTCATAGGAAAGTTGTTTCAAAAATAAATACAGTGAGATGTGACATGGGATTCAAAAATATGAGTAATTTTCATAAAATTCCCAAAGATTTAAACTTGAAACAAAATCATTTTCAACATTTATTTATGCTCAGTTTCATGTAATAAACTGTTTCACTCATAGGCATGGGTTTCAGAAATGGAAATGATAATAATTTCAGCTCAATAGTTTTAAAAACACACTAAAATTTGAACAAAATGTTTTTTTTCAAAAACACACTAATTATTTTAAACATTAAATCAAACAAAAAATGTAAATTCTAAACTAAAAAGGTTTTTTACCCCACATATAAATGACATAGTGTCCTCAATGCATTCAAATGGATTTAATGTGTAAGAATATTTTAAAATGAATCACAACAAGCAAGGAAGTGTAAAGGATAGGTACAACTTGACTTGTTGGAAATGCAATGTTGAGTTAGGTTCTAAAGTGTTTCTCTTTGAAAACCTAAAAAAGGTAAAAATATAACATAATAACTTTATTAAATGATACAGAAATATAATTTGAATGAGAAAAGATGGATAAATACTGGTTTAATCCTAAAATGGGCCCTAGATTTTGACTGCCTCCAGATGGGTAGTTTTAATTAGTTATCCCTAATCTGATGTTGGGTGAAGTTTCTTTCTTATGAAACAATAAAAATTATTATTTGTAGCATGCACTTTTTCCATTTTTGAGGGATTCGTGGATATAGTATGCCAAATAAACAACCATGGGAATAAGGTAAAACCTTAATGGTGGAGGTAGGATAATGAATGAGTCATCCTCCTTCTTAATTTCTACTTACACAATTTCTTCTTCATTCACCAGTGTGTTCTCAAGGTATGCTACATTAATCGAATAATCAAAGGGAATGTTAGAGTTTAATTATTTTTTTAAAAAAATTAAAGCATGAAGAATCAATATCAAATTATTCCCTTTCAAAGTAAGATTCTCGTACCTCATTTTTCTCCAGAAAATCCACTTTGATCTTATGATGTACTCCCTACAATAAATGTTCAACAGGTTTGGGGAGATCCAGATATTCTTCTTTAGATGCATATTCTTTTTCATCATCTCCCTCCAAGGAAATACAACTGTTAGCTGAATTTAAAAAATTAAAACAAGGGAAGGTAATATTCAATTAAGTTTCAAAAAAATCAAAATATAACGAGTTCATGAAAAGATTATCTCCCTGGGTTTTTTCTTCTTCAATTGATTATTCAATGGGAAGTTCCGCTTGTATTTGAATTTCACTAGATATAGGTAGGTTGTTAGACTCCTCCATCTTCTCTTTAAATTCCACCACTTGGGTGGTTTCTTCTTTCAATGGTGTTGGATATTATAATATATGAGAATAGGGGGAACATGTAGTTCCTCACACTCGTTCCAAAAGTTAACAAGATCTTTTTGATCTACCATATTTATTTCAGTAGAAAAATAATCTTTACCAATATCCTCCAATATTGATTGAGATGGGATCAATGGATCTTCATTTAATTTCATCAAGGCCTCCATGGGTTTTTAAAATTCAAATATAAGTGGGTATACTTCTTCTACTAAATTTTCTAGTTATGGTTATTGTTATAGATCTAGTTGTTGATCCTTGGATTCAGTTACATATTCTACTATCCACTCTATTTTACTCGCTAGTTTTTTAAATTTTTGACTAATTATTTCAAATTGGGATTCAAGATCCTTGTGAACTTATTCTTCTTAGTGTTTAAATTTAACCATTTCATGATAAAATTACAGAAAATACTCATGAATTTCAATTAATTCTCTGGATAATCCCTCCAACACTGAGTATTCTAGGTTCTCTTTATGTTTTTGAATGAAATCCATAAATTCATCCTCCTTGATGATTTGGATTCCAGCTCCCCGATTCTATTTAGCCAAGAAATAAAAACCATCCTTTATAGACCAAGGTGAGTCAACAATTGGTTCTTTCACTTGTGGGTAATTTTTCCATGAACTAAAGAAATAATCATTAGAAAACAACATGGAAAATTTTTTTTTAGTTTTTTTTTAATTTGAAAAGATTAAAATATTTACAATTGGATTGTGGCACTGGAACCCCAGAAAAGACGCCATGTTTGAAACATGCCTATCATGGGGTGTGAAAAATAAAATATTTCTTAAGTTAAAAATCAGTAAAGTGGTTGACCTATGATGTCTCCCTAAGAAGAGTGAACACAAAACATTTTTTCACTTTTCTTAGATAAATAATTACAGGATGTTTTTGAAATTTTTTGAGTTTTTTTAAAAGAAGAAGGAAAAAATGGTTTGAGAAAAAGTTACGGAGAGAATAATGAGGTTAGGGAAAGTTCTTCTTTTTCATTTTCATCATGGTAGTAAAAAACAATTCCCCTCTCTTTATATTGAATGATAAATGAACAAATATTCTATCGAGTTTTTATTCAACCTTGGTTGAAGGAAGTAATGAAAATTACTCACATGCGTATGAATGTTCATAAATCAATCCCAAACAATTAAGTAAAGTCTCGATCATGAATTTTTTACCCTTATAAATCTATAAACAATTTACTTATTTCACACATGTGCCAAAGATCGCTAGACACTCACTACCTAACAAAATTTGCTTGATCGAGACAAATTACACTAGGCAGAGGGAGGTTAATGTTCTTCCACCAAAGCTATATAAAATTAATGAAATCAAAACCCAAAATAAAAGAGCATTAAGATAATTTAAAACCACTAAAGATAGACATCATTAAATATAAAAAAGATATTTTAATATTAATGCTCAAGACACTGACATTATAAAAGGAAAGCTCCCCCTTCCCCAATCACTCAAAATCTTTTCCCCTCTATGAGAAGGGAAATCGAGATGAATGGGGAAGAGGAAAGAATTAAAAATATATGAAAAAGAAAAAAAATAAAAATGAGAAATCCTAAAAAGTTCTTCTTTTTTTCCTTGGAAGGAATGGGATGAATGAGATAATATGAGATGAGATACCTTGAGAGGGAGGAGATCCCCTCCTTTTATAGGCATAATTTTACTTTAAATGGTGATGCAGTGTAGCCCCAATAAATGATATAATCACGTGTTTATTTGTTCACAAAAGTTCTTAAAAAGTTACTTTTTTGTCTACCCTAAAAATTTTAGAGTATTTGGACATTTTTCATGGGAGTTATGGCCATTTTAGTTTGAGAATTCATTGTGTCCAGTCAGACTCTCTAAATTTAAATCTACCATATTAGAATGCATTAATAAGCATGTAAAAGGAATATTCACGTGTGGTAACCTATATAAAAATTGTATAAAATGTTTTTTTATCCACGCAACAAATTTTAGAGTATTTGGGCCTACCATTCATGAGATATGGACCCAAAATAAAAAACAAACAATTCTGGAAATACATTTCAAGGCCCAAATTGTATGCTTATTTTTAGCTTCCATATAGTCGATTAAACTTTTGGTTCAGAAGGTTGAAATGAAGATCAGGATGTTTAAAAACCTATAAAAAAATAATTTAACTATTTTTATCAATATAAAAAATGTAATGGCTGAAATAAAAAAATAATTCAAAACTGTTAAAAAATCCAAAATAGGCCACTTTGACATTTAAGCTCAAAATACAACTAATAATTTTAAAATGTGGAAATTATCATAAAATAACACATTTGTGGGATTAAGAAAATAAAATTAAAGGTAAAATTATTGAAAATATATTCTCTATCATGACCCAAACAATTGTTGATCATGGCAAGGATTAGGCTCTCACATCGAGGCCAAACCATATAAAAAGTTCCCATGTATTTCTTTTATTTATTTTTTGTGAATATGGGTAAGTAAGTGACTAAAGAGTTGGAATCATGAAATTAACATGTTATAGGGGTTTAATCCATCATCTTAGTGGTTTTCTATTTTATCTGGGCTTTTCAAAGATGGATGTGTTGAGTATTCTAAAATTTCCCATGTCTGTTTGGGTTTTTCAATTCTAAAGTGCGGTGTGGATGATTATTACATAAATTTTGGTGGTAAAACATCACCTTTTAGACAAATTAGAGTATATAACTCTTCTTGTACATCAATTTTCATTTTTTTCCATCACCATAAATGGATTTTGAACTTCCTGTACATTGAATCGCTCTATTAACTTCACTTTAAACATTGGACATGTAAATTATGAATGGAATCCCACCATAATATTGAACCAATATATTTAAAATCCATTTATAATTACCTGATTTAGGGATAAATTTGATTTATATGATATTTGATGAATAAATAAGTATATATTTTTACTTGTGTAATCCATCTTTGTGGATCTATTCTATTGAAAATTGGAAACTCCATTCTCCTAGTGATCATTGTTAAAGGCCACATGTCACTAACTACATGTAATGCCATGGATTCATTCCTATATTACTTCACCCAAGAATTTAGTCTATTATATTGCTTTCTAAACCCTATAATACCAAGACTAACCACTAATACTCCAAATTTGGATTCCTCTCCATGTTCCACACCACTTCAACAATGTTATTCCATAACTATGCAGGTTCATTAAATTCTGGGTCCCACCGATGTGTGATATTTTTTTTATTGTAGCTATGTTAGAGGGAATCAACATTTATAACCCCAAATTATTTTACTCCATTTTAATACAATATTGATGGTTTATATCCTTCATTATGTTTCTCTACCTTTAGTTAAGTAGAAATTTGATAGTGTTACCCTCCAGAGAAAGCTATCCGACAGGTTAGACCAAATGATAAGAATCTTTTGAACCAAAAAACCACCATGAGTAGACTTATATATTTGTATTGAGTAAAATTTAACTAGAGTTAAATGATAAGGTAGAGGAGTATAATAATGGAAGAGTAATAAGACACTTTTGGAATATTCCTCTCTCCCACCAAAGCCCTAGGATTAACTGACTAGAAAAATCCTTCCCCATCCCTCCTGATCCCCAACACTTATAAAAACATAGTCTCCCTTATTCCACATGTTTAACCCCTAAAAAAATCAAAATACCCCTTAATATATTAGCTATATCCCACATGTATTGACCCTTTTCCCACAACTATAATATGCTCTTCCAACTATAGTGTGGGACCCATCTTTCCCAGGCTGCTTCATAACCTCCTCTTACTTACCATCAAATGTGTGACCCTTTTCTTGATAGTCATTAACATTATGACTTACTTTTTTTCATGTTTATTCATATCATATTTATTTTGAACCCATTGATTAAGGATTAGAGATGTTAATCTCTATATAAAAAACTCAAGCACCACTGAAGTTAGAGGAAGAGTTGTGATTAAACATAAAATACAATCACTCTAACAACTAGGAAATTCCTTTTCAGTTTTCTATTGTGAAATACCATTTTAAACCCACAAAAAAAATTAAAATTTAATATTTCAATGAGAAGTTACACTAAAAATCTACAATGGAAAACTTCATTATAAGATATTAGTGAGAAATACAATTGAAAACTCCAATGGAATTTTTTTATAAAAAAACCACATAGTGGAATTTTCAAAATTTATTATGTTTTTTAATTATTTTAAAAATTGTATTTTTTTAAACAAAAGTTTTTTTAAATTTTTAATTAAGAAAAAATTAATTTATTAAAACATAAAACATATAAAAATATAATTTTATTAAAAATATAATTATTTTTATTTCATTAAAAAATATATATTTCCTATGAATTTAAAAAACTGTATACTTTTAAAAATATTATTACTTTATACAGTAATAACAAAAAATCCAGAAACCCTATTAAATGGGGTCTGATACATGGATCAAACATCACTAATTAGCACTATTAAAGACCATATTTTCATTGAAACCATTTAGAATAATATTATATTAAATGATATGCTTATGGGTACTGTTAGGTTTACCTTATCCTCTTTTAATAAGTGAATGAGTCATTAAGCTTACCCTATTAACATGTTCATCACTACATATTCTTTTAACATGTCTAAACCATCATAATCTAGTCTCAGTAAACTTATCTTAAATCAAAGCCACTCTAATTTTCTATCAAATACATTCATTTAAAATTCTATATATCTTAGTATACCTATATGTCCATCTTAATATTTTCATTTCTGTGACCATTATTTTTTATTCAAGATGTCTTGTCAATATCAAATGCTCAATACCATATAGAATAGTTGTTATAATGAAATTTATATAAAATTCACTCTTCAATTTTAATTTTTTTGTAATCATAAATCACCCTAGAATACTTTCTCCATTTTATATATACAATTTAAATCCTATGAGATTCATCTTCATTAATTTCTATATACTATTTTAGAAAGGATCCTAAATATCAAAAATAATAAACTTTAAAAATAAACTGATATTTCAATCTCACATCCATAATATTACTAGAAAATACTTTGCTAAAAATAAACTCCATATATTTTGTATTATACTTATTATAATGAAAACATTTTGATTCTAAATTCACTCTCCAAAGCTATAACTTCAAATTTATAGTCTCTTTAGATTCATTAAACTAAACAATATCATCCACAAAATACATGAAATTAGGTATCTCATCTTGAATATGCTTGTAAGTTCATCAAAGAAAAAAAGTTATTGTATTAAAGATGAACCTTGATGTAGTCCCATTAAGATAGGGAAGTATATAGTGTATCCTACTAGAGTTATAACTCAAGTCAAACTCAATTCATATATGTCTTGGATGAGTTTAATATACATCACCGACACCCCTTTACCTTTAATATATGTCCATAAAACCTCTCTTGGAAGTTTATCATATGAACTTCAAATCAATGAAAAATATATGAAAATATTGGGATTTTTTTAATAATACTTCATCAGACCTATAATAAAATAAATTAATTATATGGTTGAATAACTATGAATAAAACCAAATTGATTATAAGAAAATTTAGTTTCCCTATGAATCCTCTATTAAATCATTCTATCCAAAAGTTTTATGGAATGAATCATAATCTTAACAACTATATAATCCCCACAACTTAAAATATTTCTTTTATTTTTATATGAAGGTAATAGAAAACTCATCCTATATTTATTTTGAATTTTCATATATTAAATAATCTCATTAAATAAACTAATAAACCAATTAATATCTAATTACCTTGAATATTTCCACACTTCAATGTTAGTGTTATCTAAACTAACTTCTTTATCATTTTCCATCATTTTTAAAGACTCTTTAACCTCAAAGGACATAATTTTAGATAATATTTATAATTCAGTTGATCTCTATTAATACTAAGACGATCTAAGTCTAATCTAAAAAATATCCCTTTATTGAAGATATCATTAAAGCATCATACACATATTTTATTAATCTCATAATCCTTAAAACGGTTTATACTTTTTCATATATTATGCACTAAACTTGGTCTAAATATCTATATTTTCACTCTCTACCTCAAGTTAAATTATAGATATTTCTTGCACCAATTTAGGTATGTAATGAATGGTATAACTCTTAAAATACATGATATTTATCCACACTAAATAATTTCTTAGAATATCTATGAGAAACATGATATCAAGACAATGTATATACATTATTAAAAAAGTTTAAATCTTTAAAACACCCTCATTTCACTTTGACTTTTAGTTTTACATTATCATTCCACCACCATGATTATTTTCCTTTTAGAAAAAACCATTTTTATTATCTTAGATTATAAGTATCTATATTTAAAGCACTTTTAATCACATTATCCCACATGTAGTCGATGGTTCCTTGAACTTCCAAATCCACTTATTTTAAAAGTTTGTTACTAAATTCCATTATAACGCTATCCTTTAGGTGCCACCATCTGAATCTTGGATTCCATAATTGTTTCACATCCCTCTTACAATTATGAACTTGTATGTTCAAAACTAATAAGCATGTTAGGTGGTCATACATTCAACAAGTATAACCTTTTAATAAATAATACACATTTTATCAATTTTTTACCAAGAAATAATCAATTTCGGATCATTTGACTCAAAGTTTATAATTAATAAGTTGTTACTCTGATTTCCCAAATAGAATATTTTCTACCAAAAATAATAAGTGTAGGAAAACCCTAATATTACCGATTCTTCATCATTTGCTACACCCAAACCAATACCTCTATGGAAATCAATGTGATCTATATGATCCTTCCCTACAAGAGTATTTTGGTCATCACCTATAAATATCTTCTCATTTTGTGACAATATCTGAATCAAATTTTCTAAATAAATTAAAAAAGTAAAATTATGGTGTATATCGAGAACTACCTGAGGTGTATAAACACTAAAAGTTGAAAACCTTTTTTCTTACAACTATATTAAAAACTATGGTTTTATCACCTAATATTACGTTTTCAACCACTTTATCTCTAAGATTCATATCCACTATAATATAAACATAATTTTTAGTCTTTGTTTTACCTGGGTACTAATGTTTTAAATCAGATCTATCTAATTATTTTTACTTTTCTCCTACCCATTTTTTTATCTGTAAACACAATACACTAATCTATCATAAAATAATAGTATCCAAAAATTCTACATATTTACCTATTAAAGTTCCAATATTCTAACTGGCTAGGCTAAGATTATATTTTTAGTCTGGATTCCTTACTCCCCAAATTTTTCTCAAAAGGTGTAAAAGCACTTTCTCATTTAACACTACACTCAAGAATTGATATAACATATATAGATCATTTGAAACAAAATCTAGATCAATGTAGAAAATTACATCTAGAAAGCAAAAAAGTATTATCATATTAATATAGTTGATCATTTTCATGAAAAGATTCAATGAAGTTTTACGTTGGATGTCGAACACTTAACACAATCCTCTTCCTTTATCTAGGCTTGGTATCGATAATATAGGATATAAAATCCACTTAGGATGTGTGAAAATGTTATTAGTTTATAAAAATATATAAAATATTAGTTTTTTAAATTAAAAAATTTAAATTTTTAAGAAAATAATTTTTTAAAACTTTTATATCATAAAAACTACTTTATTTAAACATAAAAAATAGAAATATAAAATTTTATTAAGAAATGTAATAAATTTTCTTATAATAAATAAATATTTATTACAAATTTTAAATTTTTTTTTATTTTATAATTATTATTAGTTTTTATAATATAAAAAGCTACTCGTAATTTTTTAGTGATTAAAAATATATTTTTTGAAAAAAGGCATGAAAATGGGTTTTAATAAATATAAGAAAATATAATTTTTTTAAAAAAATTAAGTGTTTTAAAATTTAATAAATTCATTTTCATTTTAAAATATATAATGTAAAATTAGTATTATCCATAAAAATAGACATCATATATAAATCTAATGACATCGACCAACCATTATTTTTTTCACGTAATTTAGCACCTTCCACCCGATCTCTATAACATGTAGAAAATAGACATATGTGAATCTAAAGATGGTAATTAAAGATTATTTATTTGAAAGTATTTAAAGAGGATAAAAAATTTAATTGGAGTGTTGGTGGTAAAAAAGGAACACTATCCTCTCTGGTGGTGAGATTCCACTGGATGGCCAAATAGTATTTTTTTAGTTCAAATTTTAGGGAACATTTCTATGGAATATTCCATTGGATTTACTCAAAAAAGGAAGTAAACAACACAAAGATTATAACATAATATTCTATGTTAACCTATCTTGGATCATACATGATGTGTCATGAGGCTAAAAGATTACCCAATGCATTGGAGCGCTATCTGGGCACACCCATCTTAATCCTATTATGGGAATACATAAGTGTTCCATATAGGTCATATAAAACAAAAGTATATTTCATTAAATTTAATCCCATTATAAGAGATTGAGGATCAGATAAATGTATTTCCCATATAAAATAATTATACTTTCATAAAGGTGAACTTCCTTGATAGGAAATAAGTATGAGTATTCACTACACAATTGTTTGGTATGGAAAATTGAAGTGAAATTTATGCAGTATAACAGGAGAACATAAATGTCCATGGGATGGATTAATGAGAGTGAAAGGGGTATATAATCATTTTTATATCATAATTAAAGTAATTGGAATATTTAATAACATATCATATCATTATTAATTAGAGATAATAATCATAATATAACAAAGATTCCTGAATAAAGAGGAGAATAAGAGGATTCCTTACCTTGAGAGGGTGATTCCAAAATATTGGGAGGGGTTTCTAGAGATATTGGGACAATATTGGGAGGAATATATATATAGGAGGGTATATTAAGGATGTTTTATAAGGTGTATGAGTGAAGAAGAATTGGTTCTCAGTTGGATTTATATTGGAAAAGAGAGGGGTGTTCTTTAATATTTTGTAAACTTTGGTTTTGGACTCTGTAAAACAAAGTAATAAAAACAACATAAATTACCATGATTTTTTATTATGTTTTCTAACGAATAATATTTGTTTTAATTATTTTATCATTAAAAGGTATGAAATTATTAAAATATTATCCTTGGTTATGTGGAAGTGAGTCAAGATCTTAAAGAAATGATTTTAAAACATTAAAATAAATTATAGGTTTTGGAGGATTCATAAAGGATTTATAAAATTAATCAAATAACCTAGAAATTATATTATTGCAAAGGGGACTCATATATTTGGTCATTTATACCTTTTATATCAATTATCACATCACTTTTGGGTCATTATGATGTCATAATACACACTGTATATTTATACCGTATTTAAAATTTCCCAAAATATTAGGCTGTCTCAAAAAATTATGAAAAATTATCCATTAGATAATTTTTATGTTATAATTCAAAAAATAATATTTTTTATCAAAATATTTATTTAAATATTATAATTTTTACTTTTAAAATAAATCTATCATTTATTATGAAATGCTAAGTTTTTTTGACAATAATAGTTTTCGAACCTTTATAAAAAATATTTTTTACTTCATAAAATTATATTATAAATTATACATAATAAATATTATTTAATAATAATGTTATATTATGATATTATTTATTTCAAAAATGAATTAATTCATTAAAATTAAGGTCTTAATTGAAATTTCATAATACCAAAAAATACAATTTATCTTTTATCATATCAAAACCAAAATAATTTTTTATGTAACAAGAATAAGTTGTAAATATAATTATTTTTATATTTAAAATAATATATATATTCATATTATTAGGTTATTAATACATATCGCTTTATTACACTAGATAAGTCTCTAAGGGTAAGGTGTGTGATAATGATATTCTTATGGGGTGGTTCGACACACATGGTTTGGACCATGATCTCTATGAACTTGAAATTATCCCTTAAATGGTTTCACTCATGATTTAGTTATTGCGTCTCAAATTGGGATTTTTCAAGGGAAAATAAGAATAATTCTATCTCCCTTAGAAGGTCTAATAAATGGGATTCATATAGTACAATCCTACGGGTCGAGGCTATCACTTTTTTTGACTATGTTAATTGGATTTATCAACACCCTATATTTATACTAATCATATGATCACTATTAAATGAATATATAATCAATGGTTAGTATTACTAATGGTATTATAAATCTGGTACGATATAATATAATCAATTAAGTTCATGTGTTTTCTATAACCATAATATGAAATAGAAAATTTAATTAAATCACTATGGGAATTTTATTTATAAAATTTGGGATCATTACACTTAATTTATTTGAAAACATTAGTAAATTAAAATATTATTATCTTAATAATAAAAATTCCCAATTTTAAACAACTTCAACCGTAAGTTATCCAAGAAGGGTTTGTTCCAACACATAGTTTTTCCTTCTTTTTAATATTGATTCTTATGTTATTTATGCCAGTTTAAGAAGTTAATTACATTAGGTTTATCCTTTCTTTAGTATTTATATAAAGGTTAATTTTGATGATGATGATTCCATTTATCCAAAAAATAATGATTTTATCAAATTATAATCATGTTTTACAATCATTTAATAAGGACTATTATTAAATTTTACCCCACTAAAATAACTACACCTTTTAAAATATATCGTATCATAAGTAGAAAAATATCTATTTTTTTTAAATAATGATTCCAATTTAGTGTTTATATTACCACTTAATTATATAGTTATTCCATAATTAAAATCATATCATTTATTAATCTTATATTCTTGAGAAGATAGTTTCACTAGATACAATAGTTACAAAACAACCCATATTCTAGAACCTTAAATGTGGAACAAGGTTACCTGAAGTTGTTGAAGTACTTGATGGCATGGATAATTGTACTTGGAATTGAGAATCCGTGTGGCATATACACACACCTCAACTATGAAACTTATGAGACTATCAGATACCCAGAGTGTAAATATCATGAAGAAAAATAAATATATGGAATTAAAAAACTTAACAAAGTAACATAGGGATTAACATGGTTCATAAAAAATCTTAATCCATGAGAAATTATAACATCACCAGAATAGAAAACATGATATTACAACAGAATGAATTACTCCAGATCATAAGATAAAAAATACAAGGCTTAATAAAAAACATTAAAAAATATAGATGAACCCCTCCATAAATTTTTAGACACAAAATTTTAGTAATTCCTATTCCACATCCATAATAAACTTATGGGGATAATTCCACTAAGATTAATTATTTATGGTAATACCTATACTCGGTCAGATATGACCATCACCTCAACTAGTCCTTTCGATGAAGAGTGCACCCTTCAAAAAATCCATGATTTTACCTTTACACATCATCCTAAAGACCCTTCTATATAAATATGTTTGAATCTTACACTATCACTTTTCCTATCTCTACACTTGTATTAGTTCCATGGTTTCAAAACACATCCAACGACTTCAACACTTTTACCTATGCTCAGACTCAGCACCAAAATTTCAACTAGTTTCTGAATTCTATTTCAATAAACACATTTTATCTAATAGTTTCTTAATTTTCAATAAATTACTATTTTTTTGAAAATTCAATACATAGATGAAAAATGGATTCACACACCATGAATAAAAATCTCTAGTATTTGAATCATTTTCCCAGCTTCAACACCAAGTTTCCAGGTCACAAGTACTATATTATATAAATATATTATTTAGTTCCCTTCTTACAGTATATTGGAGATTATATGATCTTAATACCTCAAAGTTATCCATGTAATTCCCCATATCCCCACTCCCATATCTGTTGAAAAAAATATACATTATATACTAGTTTTGATACCAACTAAAGTGACCCAAACTAAACATCCACAATTATAATATCAATAGAAAATACTCAGTTATTTATATACCTAATACCTTTTAGGTTTAGAGTTTTAGATAATTATAAAAACACTTTACATAAAAAAATAACATCATAAACTAAGGATTCCTTATTTAATCATAAGTCTTATTTTAAAAAAGATCTTATGATACATCCCCATGCATAATGATAAGTTGATTTCTTATTCCACTCATTGATTAAAGTCTCATGTGAAAAATTACCCGATACATGATTTGGAGTTGTCACTAGTGATATTTTCATTAAATATTTTGAAGAATTATACCTATGGAGGATGGTTTAATATATACACTGACTATTAGAGGTTGGAATATGAATCCACATAAATTGAGTAAACCATGTTTTAAAGGAGATGGATAGAGTTGATACAATATTACAACTACTCAATAAATTACAACACAGGGAAGGAAAACAAGGTGGATGATGCTATAATAATGAAAGATAATGCTACTCTATCCTTTATGTGTATTGTAAAATATCTAATACACATGGATTTTTAGAGGATGAATCAGGAATTCAAAATTATAGGAGAGAAATCCCATATTTACCAACTAATATCTCAACCTTCCATTCACATTAATGTCAAAGAATCCAAAAAATTTGATGTAAACATAATATTATATAAATAATACCATTATTCTTCTTTAATAATGATATTATTCCAAAATAATCTACTTTCATTATCATAGTCATCCACTAATTATAGTATGTTCATGTTTGGGTTCATCTAACCACTTACTTCAGCAATGTTGTAAAATAATATCATGGATTAATATGAGAACTTAATTACTAATATTATATGATATAAATAATTAAAAAATGATTTTTTATGGAGTGTTAAATATAATATTAAACACATTAATTAAGAAACAAATGTTTGTTTAAAAAAAAAACTAAAACATGATCATCACCATTTTCATCTTTAAAGATCATAACCAAGAATAATGAAGAATAAAATTATGAAATTATAAATAATTAAAAGAATAAATTTTAATAATTTTTAGGATCTAGTAATAATTAACTTTGGAAAATAATGAATAACGACACTACAATTATGAAATTGGTTTAAAACAATCAAGATTAATCACACCTAATAATTAAAATAGATACTAACTGACTAATATAATTGTATGAAATAATAAAAATTAAGTTTATAAAATGTTATAAATATGAATAAGTGGTTTAAATAGGTTTTTAATATAGGTATTTTTATTTTACATGAGATTTTAAAGGCTTTATTGGATCTTAATAATTAATTTAATGGGTTCTTGTTTAAAATTTTCACCCCATGAGACATATAACTTATTATACACCATATTTTATTCAGAACAGTGTGTCTAGTGATACTTTAATATTTTATTTCATGATTCTATCATTACTCATGCGTTTTAATGTTTCATTGGAAATCATATCCATCAAGTGGGTTTTATTTGAAAATTTATATTATCGTTAGGGATTTGATAACTCAAACTTCTTCCTTTGAGTTATATGATTTATTCTTCAATTTCATTCCCCTATGTTCACTTAATATCCCATTTTATATAATTTTAATTATTATATATCAAGTTAAAAGTGTTTTTAATTTGAATAAACTACCAATAATTGTTTTATTTTAACTTTTTTTAAGAAAACAAAGGTTACTTTTTGAATAGAGACTCATAACTATGAATTTTACATCAATGATTAAAAAATGGTTTTCAAGAAACCTATATTGTGATTTGGTTTTCATTTTTCTCAATATATTCAAAAATTTATATCTCCAATGGAGTTATGTTTCAAGTTTCAACCTCTATTTTTATTTTTTATGTGATTATTTTGGGTGAATAAGTTTTCAGTGTCTATCAATTTTAATACATTATGTTATTTTACACCATTTAGGAATGTTATGTAACCCATTTTTATTACAATTAGGTTATCATTATATTAAAGGTGAATTATTTTCATTTGAAAGTTTTATAAAACCCATTTAAATTTCAATGGGTTCTCTATGATGTGTGAATTATTTTTTGTTAAATATTTTATGAGGCCAATTTTATTTCCACATGTTCTTTATAATGTGATAGGTGAAATATTTTCAAGTAAAACTTATAAGTTTTAATTTGGATTGGTTGGGTCCTATATGACATTCCAATCCATTGGTTTAAAGTTGATATCTCAAGAGAAAATTATTATTGATTACATTTTAATTGCCCATAATCATGGGTATTGATGGTGTGGCTCATGAATGTAATGTTACAATATACTAGTGTATATTTCATAGTTTAAATATTCTATACATTCTAATATTATGATATCATGATTAAATGTTTATGCTAAATTTTTTTAATCCATGTTATGGATATTAAGTTTCTATATTGATCTCTGGAGAATCTAAGTTCTTCTTTCATGTCTTTTGAAGATCACTTTTGTTTTATGATTTTAAAACATGATGATATTATATTTATCTTTTGATCATTTTTTTCCATATACTTATGAAATCATCCTTGAAAAAATGTTTATCTATCCCTTACTGATAATTTTATCTTATACCTTTATTGTGATTTTATTCCCAATATTATAGAGATGAGTTTTTATAATGATATATTTAGAATATGGTATAATATGTTTCAATTATGAATAAATTTCAATGAGTATTGTAAAATAATCCTTTTATGTAGATAAACCTATAATACATTAAACCCCCACTCCTCTAGTTTGTGTGAACATTTGTGGGATTGAATGTTTATTAATGTTAAATAATGATATAAATGTATTTATTTAGCTTGGTTCACCATATTATATCCCTCTAGAAATATCTTACATAATATCATTCTTCATAACCTAGGAAAATAAAAGTATAATAGGAGAGAGATAAAACAATCGATAATTGTAAACATAGGCATTACCAATTTTAGATCATAATTGAGAATAATATGATCGTCTGGGTATAAAAACACAATAAAACTAAATAAGTATTGAATAATAAATTCATACCAAACAAAACATGTATTAAAAGTCACGATTCTTTGTATAAGGCTTTGTAATAACATAAAACATTAGTAAAATAAGTGTGGAATCATGATTAAATAGTCATGATCTATGAAAACATAACATAACAATCATAGTTTAGAATATGAGCATGAAATAATCTTAAGCCTAAAAATATGAACATTTTTAAGGATAACTAACAAGATATTCATCACATAATGGTCTAGGATAACCACCTTACAAAAAAATATATTCTTGGGGTAACTACCCATTAACCTCATTGGGTTTGGGATAACCAACCATGTACCCTTGGGCGTGGGTTAACCACTCATATACCCCTTTTAGATGATGAGATATAAAAAATTACTCAATTAATTAGAGGTATATAACAAAAACTTCCATTACATAATGCTAAACCAAACATATATATTTCACAGTTACATAAAAGCATTCTTTGTTCCTTCCTAGCTTAATTAACTCTTGAAAAATAAATGGATTTCATGAAAATTTTCCAAAAACATTATCATTTTCCATCAAAATAAAGTAGGTGGATGGTTTCATTAGATAATATCAACAATTAAGAATAATAATCATTAAATTATGATTTCATATATGTAAAATATTTCCATAAAATCATTAAAAATATTCTTTAAAAACAAGAAGAAATATTATTTTCTTTAGGTAAATTCAAGAAACAAATAATTCATAGTACAATAAGAATAATATTTTCATTGAAAAAACATGGAAACATATAAAGGAATATTAATATATAATAAGAGACATAATATATGTGAAATAAGATCAATTGGTAAACATTAAAAAAATTTTATTCATACAACATTATAAATAATGTAAAAAATAGCCCATATGGAAAATATTTAAAAAATTCCATTTTTAATCCATTGTAAAAAAAGTATAAGATAGTTGAAAATTTAATTAAAAATTAATTGGTGTATAGATAATAATATTCTTGAAACAATATAATGAACATGGAGATGGAGGAAAAGTATCCATTAGAAAGGATGTGAGTTATCCCTAATAACAAGATATTTTTAAAGAGAATAAAATATATCAAAGAAGAATATTTTGATGTAAATATGTAATTTACCCATAGTGAAAAGTAAAATACCATTTAGGATAGAGAAATTTTAAAAGGAACTTATGATAGTATATTCACGGAATAATGTTTATAACCTAATAAAAATGAAGTTGAGTCGACAAAACCCTTGTGAATATGGTGACATTTGAAAAAAATAAATTAAAAAATATAAATTGAAATGGAAGTTTAAATATAATGAATAAATATAGAATAATGATATAATATGTCAAATAATAAGTAAATACAATACATAAAAAAATAGTTTCGTAATACAAAATGTTTCTCAAATAAGGAAATTTTTAGAAGAGAAACCCTTAATGTTTTTTATCATATGAATCAAAATCCATTGAAATAAAGAGCATGATTTTGATTTGTAAATTAAAATAATTACATGAAAAATATAGTATAATAAATATAAAAAATAAAACAAGGTGCATAATATAAAAATATTCTCAAGTAATTAAAATTGAGACCAAGAACCCTTACCTTGGATTCTTGCTTATCCAAACACATTTTAACCTCCTTATCCTTTGTTATATTCCTTTAAAACACACCTTAATCATTATTATATTGGTTATTTGGGAGAAAAAAACCTCCAGGACTCAGAAAATAGGGCTAATGATGTATTTCTATAGATATTGGTTGATATGAGGTGCTCAAAGTGTGTAGAGAGGTGGGGTGGTGAAGGGGTCTTTTTATATATGAGAGGAGTGAAATTTTTGTAAATATTAGTTTCTAAATATAAAAACTGATGTTATATTCATGTAAATTGGATCCAAAATGGAAAATTTATGGATATAATAAGTGTATTAGTTGATAATCTCTCATCCAGTCATTAGTGATGAATTTTTAGGGGATTATCCTGTGATTTTAACCCATTTACCTCCTTTAACCATTATCATGATGACTGAATTTTACCTTGAAAACATTTTTTTTGACTAAATAAAATATAAATCATTATTTAATTTAAACCTTATTCTTAAAAATATGAATAAAAGTTTACAATATTATGTTTTTATAGGTGAAAATAATTAATTTTAATAAAATTACACTTAATGCAACAAAAACCATTTTTATAAAAATACCTCTTTAAGCATACAAATTAATCTACACCAAAAAAATGTATAGTATTTATTACCATGAAATTTATTACATTATGGTGAAAAAGGGAGAGTTATATATCTTTAAAATTAATCAAAAACTGAATGAACCCTTGTGAAACTCAATTAATGGAAAATGACCAAATATAGTTTCTTTATTAAAAAAAAATTCAATTAGGTTCCAAAAGGAGAAACATTAGTTTCTAAATTTAACTTAATAATTTTAAATTATTTATTTCAATATTTAAATAAATATTTTATAAACATGAATGTTTTATGAAATTTTATGTCATGTTTATATCAGGATGATTTTATAAAAGTTTTGGTATTGATAAAACCAATATTTGTAACTTTTCACCTAAATGTTTTATTATAAAAATTAAAAAATCACCCTAAAATAATTTTGAAATTATGAATCCAAAATTTAAGTTCATTTTTCAATTTAAAATTCTAAAATTTTATAATTTAACATAAAAAAATATAAAAAAATATTTTAATAGAAAATTAGGTTTTTAATCTTTAAGTGTTGTTAATATTATTTCATATCAATTTCCAATTAAATTATTTTTAGGCAATTTGTTTTTACATTGAAACATTTCAATATAATAATCCTCTAAAATTGACCTATAAAAATACACAACACATGAATAATAGTTCATAAAAAAATATTCATTTTTAATATTAAAAAGAATTAATCACATCCCATTAGTTATTTATTTTTTGAACAATACATTTTAATAAATTAATTGGTAACAAAACACATTAAACAATTATTTAAAAACTATAATAACATGCAAGGTATTAAAATACATTTATTCATAATAAATAATTTTATAATTTTAATATTCACTTAAGGTTTTACTATTATTTTAATTTTCTTAATGATGTTTCTAATTGTATTATAAAAATTTATTGATGTTTATATTACATTGAAATAAAATATATTATGGTTCATTTTTTTAAAAAAGTTTCATGATGTTCAAGAAATTAAACATAGAATTTTTTTAAATGAAAACACTCACTACATTTTTAGGGTTTTACAATCCAAACATTACTAAAGTGAAACAACACTATAGATTTCCATACGATATGAATTTATCTAGAGTATCATCCAAATTTCATTTCCCTTCAACCTTCCAGAGTTCTAGAACCCTATCTTTCAAAATTTTATAGATGAAGTGGAATTTACATTTAATGTGCTTTGTTTGGGAGAGAAATTTTGAATTCTTGCCTAAGTGAATTGCACTTTGGGGGTCACATTACGAATTGATAGAATCTTTCATTATTTTGATCTATTCTAGTAGACCATTCAACCATAAAAAATCTTTCTCTAGTTATATAATTGTAACAAACTAATCTTTTGGGGTTTAAAGTGAAACAATCAATTGTAACCAGGACATCCTTCTCACAATAGTGCCTTCAAATGTAAACACAAAACTTGTGGCAGAATTCCTTAAATATATATATCCCCCAATGTCAGCATACAAAAAAAATTGTATGGAATCATAAATTTTGAAATAGATAGATAGATCCTCTGAGCCTCTTAAATACTATAATATCCTTTTCATGACCTCCTAACATTCCTTTCCTAGATCCACCAAAAATATATTGATAACACATACCACATGAGTGATATCTAAACATATAAAAACCATCAAAAGCATCAGAATTCCCACAACTGATTTATATAGAAACTTCACCATTTACTTAGATTCCTCATTCATTTTAGGTTTAATTCCCTTTTAAATTATTAAGTTTATGGATATGGTATTATTCATGGGATTTTACTCAGTCATCTTTAATTTTGATAGTATATTCAGGATATACCAAGATTAAGAAAACAATAGAGTAATAGATATCTTATCTATTTTTGATCCTCATACCCAATATCCTCTTTGTATAATCGATATCCTTAATTTGGAAACATCCAAGAAATTCAATATTTAATTATTATGTCCTTTACTTCAAAAGTAAAACATTGAATAAGCCATCAACAAAGATAAAAAATGATGGAACTTCCCTATATATAGAAATTATGATAAAATAAATGATCTACACTGCTCCAGATGAACATCCATTCCATTATGAAATTATAAAAATTATAATATCATTTCATTAGTGCCTAATTAATCCCATATAGACTTCTCTTGGTCTTGCACATGAAGTCACCATTCTATTAAATTATGAAACCATCTAGTTAATACATGTAGATTTCTTTATCAAAATATCTATGATGGAACAATGTATTTAAAAAAAGTTATTCAACATGTAACCCTTACATAAAAACTAGTATTTTAAACATATAATTAGTTGTGTGTTTAAAAACATGATATAAAATATAAATAAAATACACCCCTTTCAATTATTTTAACCCCTTTACTATTAGTTGAACCTTATACCAAGTTCTATCATATTCTTACTCTTTCAGATGATAAACTTATTTGTTTTGAAGTACCTACTTTCCTTCTAGAAGGTCTTTTAGCACCCATTTATTGGAAACATTCAATAAATCATTCTCTTACAATATTGGTAACCCCCACTATAATGATTCACTTATAATTCTCACCTCACTAAATCTTTAAGGTTCCCTACCATCAGTGATAAGTAGAAAGTGAATTTTGGAATCAAACCTATGAACCAAACTTATAACGTTTATAGAATGACTCAATTATTATTATTTATCTCCTTACAAACATTATTCATTGAAATAATCTTCCTTGAGGTTTCAATATCCCAGAAAATCCTCGTACATTGGGAACTGGTACCTCTAGAAAATGATCAGTGATTTCTATATCGAACAAAAAAATCCATTCTCACTAAACATCATAAAGACACCCAATAATTAATCTGATCAAACATAGATTTCTGTATCTATTCAATATTTCTAGGAGAATCTTTCTCCTAATCCCAATCATCCCACAAGATCACCTCATCAAGGAGTACATTATATAATTTGATAAAAATTCATTGAAAGTCATCCCAGAGTATGAAATAAAAATTTTCATCACCTTTTCCAATAAAAAAACATGTTCGAGACTTAGATTTAAAATTTTACTTATCTTTAGAATCCACATGTGAATACATGATACATCAAAAAACTTTTAGATAAGCAATGTCAACCTCCCATCTATACCAATGTTTCTCTATAAATTATAATTACTGTGGGTTATAAGGTCATGGATTCATGAGATAAGCTACAAAATTAACTAATTTGACCTAGAAACCCTTTAGAAAACTAGAAATTAACATAATGATCCTAGATATATCATTTAGAATCTGATTCACACATTTTTCAGCACTGTTATATTCATGTGTTTTGAGTATTATTTTTTCCATTCGAATCACATTCATCTAATAGAACATTAGAAACTATCTTCCTCTATACCCACCTCTGTTATCATATAGAATCAATTTAAGATTCATTCTGGTCTTGGCTTCCAACATGTCTCTCAATCTAATGAAATTATAAAAAAACATAATTTTCTCTAAGGAAACACACCTACACCTCCCATGTATATTCTTAGATGAAAATAACACAATACAATTCACTCCTATGAGATTTAATATGTGTTCATTCATATATATACATATAAAATAGATTAATATTTAGATTCTTTAGTGTATTTAAATTCAAATTGAATGTCATATTAAGTTTCTTCCCTTATATTAAACCCCTGTATGTTTTTTAATATATGTGATCAAGCTTCAGTAATAATATAACATCTAAGGATCCTAAACCCTTATTACCAATGTGATCAAGATGGTCGTGCCACAACTTACTTTTTTTTAGAATTTGTTTCTCTAGCATACATGATACCTTCCAGAACCTTAGTAAGGTACAAAATTTTGTCCTTCACAACATGAGCCACCACCATTTAATATCATGTGATTTTCCACTCACTATCTAAAAAATATTATATAATCTTACATTATCAGGACGATCATTAAAAATTATGTTCTTTTGTAAAGCTATTATGTGAAAAACACTTTGAAAATGTACCAAACATCCATTAATTGTTTTAATTATCACATATAATTTTATAGAAACTTTATGTACCTCACCATCTGCAAGTTGAACATTTAAAAGGCTTCAAGACTCATAATTACGCATGAATCCACTTACATATGCTGAGGGAAATAATGATTTAGAATCAGGAATCCATGAATCTAATGAACTAATGACACATAGAACCAAAGTTCCATCACCCACTCCATCTATTGTGTTTTCAAATGAAATGGAAGCATGGTTTCTAAAATTGACACACCTCTCTCGATAATCTTTTTGTAATTGTCTCATCATTCCATAGTTCTAACATGCATAGTCATTAGGACCAATAAACTTTCCATGAATCTTCTATCTTCCATTTTCCCCAAATTTACTATAACTTATTTTAGTGCAGTATCCCCTTCAATCCATAAAAAATCCACTTCTTTTATAACCAAAAACCTAGTTCTTCTAGATCTATTTATTCAATATTAGATCATGGGTCTCCTCAAATACTAGAAAATTATATTCAATATAATTACTCATAACAACCACCATCACATCCCATGATTCTAAAAGTGGTGAAACAAGTATTAAGAAAAAGAAAACCCTTAGTTTAATTCACATCAACAGACTCCAAATGACTCTAGATCAAATTGAACACATCTAACTAATAATCCATCAACCTTTCATCATACTTCCTTATACTAAAAAGTTACCAAAACATGAACACTTTGATCATCACAAAAGGCTTCTCATACATGTGGAAAAGTGTGGACATAAATCTTATAATGTTTTTATAATCATATATATTAAAGGTCATGCTTCAGGACAACATCATCCAAGAAACATACAATGCCTTCCTATAAAGTCTTACCCACTCTATATTTTACATTACTTATAGATTATTTCTAGTTAACTTAATATTTATATCCGTTTGAAATATGTATTCCTCCACCTTATTATTATTGAAACCAAAGTTCATCCCTTAAACTTATAAAAACTCAAAATTTTCTCTTCCAATAAAATAATTTAAGGACATAAATATTTAATATAATAATAAATGGAAAAAGGATAATAAATTGATAGTTTTTAAAATTCATAATCAAAATTATCCTTTATAACTCCGAACAAATATCTGATACCAATTTTTTCACCATATATTGTAGTTATAAAACCACCCATCTTTTGGAACATAAAATATAAAACAAGGTTAACATAAGTTCCATAATAACTTTATTCCATATATAAGTGTATCTATAAACATGAATCTATGTAACTCATCCAAACACCTCTTCCACGCACCTTCAAAGACTCTCAGACACTCATAATAATCATTCCAATATTAACAAGAAATAAATTGAAATAAATAACTTAACCAAGGAACATAAGAATTAATGTGTTCAGATAATGTCCCAATACATGGGAAACAATAACATCAATAAAAGAGTAAAAAAGAGTTTATAATATAAATTAAAATTATATAGCACAAGATAATAAAATATTAGGCATAATAAAAAATAATTACATAATAAAAATGAACCCCACCACTAATTTATAGTACCTAACTACAATAAGTTATAGTTACACATCTATATAAAATACATATAATGAATTACAATAGGATTTAATCTTCATGCGTATTCCTATTCTCAATAAAAGGATACCAATTCCTTAACAAGTTCTTCTAGTGAACGATGTGCACTTTCAGAAACTATACGAGTTTACATTTACATATCACCCTGAATACACATAAATATCAACAAGATTTCATCTTATGTAAGTCCTTTTCATTTACATAAATCTACATATGTACCAAGAGTCTAAAACAAATCCTACTACGTTGATACTTACACTTGTGTCCAGACTCTCCCTCATCATTACTGTTGTTTTTGGACTTATGGTCAACAATAAACTTTAATCTAGTAACAATATGAAGTTTTAAAAGTTACTATATTCAAAATTATTTATTAATTATCTAGAAAATATATTCACACAATAATACAAATAAAAAAACATCCTTTACAATCCATTATATGGATAAACTCAACACTATTCCTCTGGTATCCTTCTTAAGGGTTTCTAACTATGTGTAACCTAAAGAAAATGAAAAAAGGTACCTAATATTATTAAGCTCATCCATTACCTACTTTACTTACATAATATAATCCAAGTGAACCCAAATTCAGTATTAAACTACCAATTTAGATTATCTTGGTGATGGAAATTTTTTACCTTGGATGGAATTAGACACTTAGTTTTTTAATGAGGATTTAATATTGTAATTTTATCTAATTTTATTCGATTTATGTATGTATGATTCTAATTATTTAGTTTGGAATCCCTATTCCTTTCACAAAATCAATATATTCAAACCATATTGATATGTAAAACTATACACAACCACTAGCTTGTGTTACTAAACCAAATTAATATTCAATTATATTTATACAAATCTAAATGAAATCCATGCATTAAAAACATAAAAATATTTCAAAGAAAGGCATAAAATAATATGAAATCAATAATACCCAAAATATTTTTCTTATGATTACAGGTATAAAACCCCCAATTTTCTAAACAAGACATAAGCTTATAGGACAGTGAGAAGTCTGACCCCATGTCCCTCTACCTAAGGATACATTATTGAATAGAGGTTTCAATCCCATTACAATTCTAACATAAAAAATGCATAAATTGTAAACAAACTTTAAATTAAATCCCACAAACCAATACAATCTAAATTCAAGGTATAATAAAAATGAATCCATTTATCATACCTTGAAATAAATTCCTTAAATGAAGATATAATAATTTTTAAGTAGTTTAACACATTGAACTAAATCATACACCCATTCATAATATAACACCTAATATATATTAATAATTTATGGATTAAGAAAATAAATGAACAATTCATATATTTAAGCACAAGAAAAATGATTTTTGGATGATTAATAAATAAATTATTAACATTTCATAATTTAGGCACGGGTAAACATGAAAAAATCATTTTTATCCAATATAAAAATATCATATTATCATTTTTATGGTTTTAATATGAAATCCATTATATTACAAATATGAGATATTTTATGAACAATCTTATTATTTAATAATAAACATTTTATTTTTGATTTTATTTAAAAAATTGATCAAATCATCAAAAACTCCTTTTGTAATGGTTTAAATAATATTTTTAAATAAGGTTTTCATATAAACATTTTATATTTATATATATTTCCTATTCATAAATTAATAAAATAATTAGTCTAATTAATTTTTAATTTATAGAAACATTATAAATTATACAAGCTCATAAATATTATTTAAACCTAGATAAAATAAACCAATTTTTTTTGGTTTTCTTTAATGAACCCCTTCGATTCAATTTGAACCCTTTAGGTTCACATCAATGAAGTTTTTTTTGATAATTTTAACAAAAAATATTTTCTTTAAAATTCTATCCAAAATTTATTTGATCCATGGAATAATTCCTTCCATTTTAGGCCTATGAAAATTCCATAACCCATGATCATTTTTTTGTCCATTTTAATGCATGGTCAAACCATGAGAAACTAAATTTTGGAAATCCATTTTAGTGAGTTTTAACCATTCAAGAATTCATATTGGGTTAGAATAATAATATGGAAATTAAATTATCTAAATCTACCATTTTATGTTTTTAATCATTTTAAATTCCACCACAATAAAGTGATATTTATACCTTGATATAATGGAATCATATATGATGATCTTTTTTTTTATGAAAAATAAATATAGTCAACCATGCCCCTTTCAATTACACCACACCCATTTATCTTTCACCAAAATATGGATTTATAACATTTATAAGGGATATGATCGTTTCACATTAAATTTATTCCATGTTTCATGAAATACATAAAAAATGAGTGTTTTAAATTTACATGTTGTGATGCCTGGGAAAATCATAATTTACATCTTTCTTTACTCATTTGAAGATAAAACTAAACATTGATAGGTATACTATGTTACCACTAAATGGTTACAGAGGGATTTCCAAAATCATAAATATAATAGAATAATAACTTCAAAATAATATTAAGACCAAAATGTAATTACACTTCTATAATATATTTAAATGAAAAATAACAACAAAATACCTTATACTAGTTGATCTAACCTATTGATGATTTTTAGAAGAATTTGATTGATATCACTTAGAATTATCTAATGGGATCCTTACTCTCAGTGATGATATTTAGGGTGTTTATCAAATAAACCAGGTAGCTGAAGAACCCCATGAAATTCTAGATATTTCTTTAACCAAATAAACATGCAGAAATGAAGAACAGAAACATCATAACATAATAGTATAAAAATAAATCTTATAATCTTAAATGGAGTAATATTGATCAGAATAATTGGTAAAATAGAACAAATGTCCCTCCTTTGGGGATATTACACTAGCCTTCAGATCCCCATTCATAATGGGAGGTCCCATAATATCCCATGGTGTGTTAGCACCATCCTTACGAAGAAAGAGGGAGAATGATAAAATTAAAGAGAGTGTAAATTTATCTTACATGCATTGAGTGGTATCATTAATGTTTGGGATCAAATCTATTTTATATACTCTCTTCATTTAATGAATATATTAAAATGAATTGGATTCCATCTCACGGAAGGTTTATGATACTTCCCAATATATATATTAATCATCGAAAAATTAAACAGATAATATCAATCATGTAAAACCATAAGAATGAAATCTAATTGATTCATAACTAGTGAAACCATTTTTCAAGATGTAGTAGTGAGAATTCACTTTCAATCAATATCATTTTCATAAAATATTTTATGATATAGGAATATAGTGCCATCAAATTCCCTCTATGATATGATCCCATTGTATGTTGTGATGTACATCTCATAAATATCACATATTATGACTCTAGGGATATATTAAATGAAAATATATATCATTTTAGTGAATATACAGTAATCACCCAATAGAAATAAAATCCCACAGGCACTTTATGAGAAACATCACAACTCCTTTTGAATCTATTGAAACCCTTAAGATGACATCTTTTGAAATATATTTATTTTGGAACGAACACTTTTTGTAAAAATCAACCCTTATCCAAAAACCTAACAATGATACCCTATGGTCCTTTTTAGCCTTGAGAACCAATATAAAATTCCAATTTTATAAATTTAAGTAAAGAGAATTTATTAGCAGAACATCAGTGCTACTCAAGCTACTAAGGGGTTAGGTGTGATCTCCATCAAACATTCTCATATCTCCATATTAATATGCACACCATAAGATATATCATATTAATAATATTTATACCTATATAATCAAATTTACAAAGAAATAAAGTGACCATTAGATATAGAACATTTTCAATATAGTATAGTCCATACCATACTTTTTTTATTATAAAAAAAGACAAACCAAGTTGACGAATACATCCCATTTCATTCATCTAGAAAATGAATACATCACATGTCCCTCATCCTAGTATTTAATAACATCTCATGCCACTCAACGAAAACGTCTATTCAATTCTCTAATTTAATTAAATCAAGTTCTAGATATAATTTCTAATTACTTGAGTGAAAAAATTACATTTTGGTTGAGATCCAGCTGATGACATAATTAGTAACATACCCAACAACCCCACTAATTTTTAAGCCACAAGTATTGGGAAATAATGGTATCAAAGTGTATAGGTTATCATTTGAGTAATCTCACCATAATCAGATCAAAAGACCATAATAATCATACAATCATATGTATATCAATGACTAGATGAAATTCCATGAGATATACTTTTGTGGGCCAGTCTAGTTAATAAGTCTCTATATACCATCTCATGATTCAACTTATCATGACAATATTAACATATAATCACAACCCATAATAATCTATGATGTGTATTGTTTTATAACAACTCAAAGTAATACTTTTATGAAATATTATCATGCTACTATTCAGGTAAAATAATTTACAACAGATATGAATGAATTCTAAATAGGTATTTTTGAAAGTGTCAATATTTTCATAATATTCAACCATGATGTTCATCATATTTTATAACAAAAATTTAACATTTAATAGAAAATATTCACATATTTATTATATAAAAATAATATAGAATTTAATTTTTAAATGGATTAAAACTTTACTTTAGTGTCTTTATTCAATTTGAAATTATTCAAAAATTTCATGCATTAATATTGAAATTTGGAATGACATCTTCAATAATATTATAACAATAGTTTTTAATGTTCAAATCTAAATTCTGAATAACTTGGAAAATCATAAACTAAAAATAATATTGTCATGTATTATAGGTTTGAAGGATGAAAAATGAAAAATTTATAGGCCTACGTACACATCATTTCATGACACACATCAATGCATACTACGTACACATCATAAAACCTGTATGCATATGATTGCCAGTGACACATAAGAATAAATCATCCAATATAAACATCATATATCCTGCATACTATTGATTTATCCCATGTAAACATCATGCAATATGCATACACCTAAATTAGCCTATGTACACATCACACATGATGTGTATCCATGAATCAGCATGTGTACACATCTTATTTCCCCATTACATATCATTTAATGTTGCATAAAATGATTCCTTTACAAAATTAGGTTAAGGACGAATTGAAAATGGGAATTTATAGGGATTATATTCACTTTAATCTATGTACTTGGACTTCCATGTCAGCATGTATGAAAGAAAGAGGAGGCTTCCATGTGGATTATTCTTAGTTAAATTAAAGATACAAAAACATGCATTTATTTGAATGGATATTGAAAATTTTATATGTATTTTAAGACCATTGATAAGAAGTAAAACTTTGGGGGAAAGGGAATGATTAAGATTTCAAAAAGTGATAGATATCACCATTTTGACTATACTGAGATGAAGGTTACCAAACATCTACAAAATAAAAATGATGCTGAAGAGAGAGAGATAGAGAGAGAGAGATGGTGTTGGAGTCTAGTCCAAAATTTTCTTCTTGAGTGATTATGTTAATTACTACATTCATCTTCTATTTTATTTAGTTTTAAATTTGTTTTTATTACTTTTTCATATCTACGAACCATCGAATAGAGGGGTAAATACGAGTTATCAGGTAAGGGAGGGTTTCACTTATCCAACGATTGATTCCTTGTACCTTAATGACCTAAAACTCTTTTTTGTTAATTTTTTTAGTGATTGTTTGATAATTTTTATGCAATTTTGTTTAATTATTTGAATATGATTATTGTTTACTTTATAGGTTGATAACCTAAATTCTGCCTCCACCCAGTGCATCTTTTATTAAAGAAACATGTTGTATAGAGTGGTGAGTGTCTAGAAATGTATGTTTGGTAATTTAAGGCCTTAAGTTACTTTTGGATTAACTAGAAACACTATCACCCAATTGGGATATTGAAATGGTTGTTGAGGGTGACTTATTATTTGGTATCTTTGAATATTTTAACACATATAGGAAGGGATTATGATAAACTAGTAACCAATATTATATTATTCTAAAAAATAAACATCAATCTAGGGTGTTTGGAAAATCAATTGATGAGTATTGTATTTATCAATCAATAAGAATAGAAGTGAAAATGTTTTTAATATTATGATAGAATTTCAATTAGAAAACCAAACCTGAATTTGTCACATTATAATCATTATATTTTTGAAATCTTTATATATTTATAGTATTTATTTCCATTAAAAAAAACACTATTTTCCTCTATGTGACAGTGAGATCACATTTTGAGAAGTTCACTCTAGAAACAACCCTGGGGTTACCACCACAACTAAATTTAACATCAGATAAATAATTTATTTTTCCACACCCTATGATAGGTTTCAATGACAAAACATAGTGTCATTGTTAGGGATGCAATGATAAATATAACCATTAACATTTAATAACTAGAACCTCATATAAAAAAAGGTTTAATTTTTATCTTGTAATAGGTATAAAATTACTACAAAAAATAAGAAATGTGAACCTACAATCATAATTTGGAGATAATTATCTTATAGAATCAAGTGAAAATTCTGATTTCCACTATGAGTTGGCTATAAGGGAAGAAAATCACAACAAGACCCTAAGACATATATTTTCCAAATAATTTATAAACACAAAAAATAAAGTTACAATTGATGTTATTAATATTTTCCTTACTTATTATATTCCCCCTTTACTGATTTTATATGAAATGTGCATAATTTGTGTGAAATATTAATGTTTTAATATCAAGTATAATTTTTGAGCATTTTTAGAAGTAGTCCAATTGAGTCAGTTTAATGTTTTAATAATAAATGTCACTATACTGATTAACATTGTGTGGTTATTGTTTTTTAGGATTCTCCTTTCAATATAAAACATTTCATTAGAAGGTACCATGAGCCAATTCTTCCATTTGAAGGGTCATATGGTCCTCACAAACAAGGCCAAAGAATCTTGAACAAACTGGACCAGCCTTGAAGATTGATTTACTGGGATCCATACAGAAGTCCAAAAACATTAACTCTACACCATAATTTGGGGGACACTACATTTCATCTTGGATAAAAATTTCAAGTCCTAACTCCAAGTACAAGTGGCCCAAATAAATCCTTGAAGTCCAGCCCACCATTCTGGACGAGAATTAAAATCAGTATGGTATGCATGACATATCTCATGATGTAAGAATCAAATAGAGCTGATATTGTGCAGTGTGAAAGAAGAGATATAGGCGGCCGACATTGTTGAAGAAACTATTCGGATTTTAAGGCATCTTCATATTCAAAAACCCTTTCACATTATGGACTTCAAAAAGACTAGATTGAAATGGACAGTTTAACTTTGTTAAATCAACCGGCCATAACTTTTGATCCTTAAGTCCAAATGACTCCAACCTTTGAGATTAGTCGGCCAACATTATTTTATACAATTTTGAAGAAGGAGATATTTGAATATTTGGCTATTTGAATAGCCAAATTGGCGATTCTAGTGGAGGGACAGATTGTGAATGCAAACAGTCCACTCCTTGGGCTATAAATACTCTCCCCTTCTCTCCTTGAGAGGAGTTGGCATTTCAGAAGAGAGGAGATCATATTGGAACGACCAAAGCTTTGAAAAACGCTTGGGAGGACCTGACATACTCAAGTTTTCACTTAAGAGACCTTTCCTCCTCTCTTTGTTTTCACTTACTTTTGTGTTCTTTATTTTTGTAATTTTGTAAGTCCTTTCTTTTGTAATTCTGTTTTAATGCAAGTTTCTTCTTCAATATCTCTTATTCTCCTACACCTTCTGTAGTTTAATATTTATGTTATTAAAATAGTTTAAATTCATTTCAATCCCCTTCCCTTCTTTATCTTCCTCATTCAATCGAAAGTTTGTTTTTAATTATCATCATTGTTCGTGTGTGTGTGTCGACGTACCACTCTTTTCTTATCCCTTTCTTTTTCTTCTCTTATTAATTTAAAATCATAATCATTATAACCATATTATTAATCACCCCAATCTTTATCAATTTGTTAAATCAAACATCATATATAAATTATTTCATAAGCTCTGCAAACAAACCCCCCCAATCAGAATACAATTAACTAAAAACAAACGACTATTACAAAGTATCATCGCTGAGGATTCGACCCGAGTGCTTCTATACACATTATCAGAGTACCAGAACTTTGACCGGTCAATAGGCGACAATCGGCCGTGAGTTTCAAATGGCACCGTTGCCGGGGATGGTGCTTTATGTAGTCATTAGTTTCTGGTTATTGTAAAAAAACCCAAAAAAAATAAATTTTTAAAAAAAAATTGAAAAAAACACAAAGAAAAACCCGTCTTCCTCTTAAAAATCATAAACTGAAAAAAAAACAAAGAAAAACTCGCCTTCCCCATCCTTTCTAAATCTCTCTGAATGCCCCTTAGCCTCCCAAACAATCCCTCGGATTTGTTTGACCCTGAAATTGATAGAACTCTTCGTCGACTTAGGAGGACCATTAGGGATAACCAAATCACCCAAGAACCAATCATTGCCCTACCAATTGAATTCGATATGGCCAATCCTAGGGAACAAACATTGAAAGAACTTGCTTCCCCTGATATGAATTACCAACCCCTTGGTATTCAATATCCAAACATAGAGGCTGAATTTGAACTCAAATCGGGTTTGATTCATCTTCTACCTCATTTCCATGGGCTAGCCGGTGAGGATCCACATCTTCACCTTAAAGAGTTCCAAGTAGTGTGCTCTACCATGAAGCCTTAAGGGGTTTCTGAAGAACAAATCAAACTCCGAGCATTCCCTTTCTCCCTAGATGACTCTGCCAAGTCATGGATATACTACCTCCCTCCTGGTTCCATAACTACATGGAATGACATGAAGCGTCTCTTTCTAGAAAAATTCTTTCCTGCTTCTTATACCGCTTCCATCTGAAAGGAAATAAGTGGTATCCGTCAATTCCCAAATGAATCGCTCCATGAGTACTGGGAGAGGTTCAAAAAGATTGTTGCAACCTTCCCACACCATCAAATCCCTGACCAAATCTTGATCCAATACTTCTATGAGGGGTTATTGGCTATGGAGAGAACTCTCATAGATGCCGCAAGTGGCGGTGCTCTTGTTGATAAAACTCCTATAGCTGCAAGAGATCTCATAAGTAACATGGATGCAAACACACATCAATTCCATACTCGAGCACATGCTCAAGTCAAACAAGCCAAAGATAATCAATCCATAGAGCCTAACAAGATGACTGAGTGGATGAGTGAACTTACAGGTCTTGTGCGTCAACTAGCGGTGGCTACCAAAGCCCCAACCTCATCTTCTCTATAGTCACTATTCCCTGGACCTAACAAGAATTGTGGAATCTGTAGCTCCCCGGCTCATCCAACAGACACATGTCCACAACTTCAAGAGGATCAATCTGATTCATCCGGACCAATGGAGCTCAATGCAGCATATGTTCAGCGGAACCCCAACCCTCAACAATCAGGTCAGTTTGTTAGAAACTTCAACCAACCTCACTCTGAGCCTTTCTCTTCTTCCCATAACCAAGGCCTTAGGTATGGTAATCCCATATCTCACCCCCCTCAATTCCCTCCTCAAAACTCAAACCAATTCCAATATGGTCAAGGTGGTGGTAAATTCCATCAACCTTATCATTTTGTTCCTCAACCTCAAAGAAACAATCCTCCTCCTGGATTCCACTATCCGAATGAGCCTTTCCAATTCCCAACCCAATACAATCGCTTTCCCAAGAACCAAAACCAAGGTAATCCCAATCCGAGACAAGCCTCTTCTTCCAAGAAACCATGGGAAAGTGCAGTGGAAGATGTTGCCTCCTTCACCCATTCTAGCCTAAAAAACATTGAAACTCAAATAGGTCAACTTGCATCCCACCTGAGCCAGCAACAACAATCAAATTCTTCCCAACTCCCAGCTCAACCATTACCCAACCCCAAGGGTAATGTAAGTGCAATTGCACTTAGATCAGGAAAGCAACTTTCTATGCCTCAAGATAAATCCTCAAACCCTCCTTTAAATGTTGACCTAGAAAATGAAAAGAAAAAGAAAATTGAAAAGGAATCTGAATCCATTCCCTCACCTCCTTCCATTCCACTTAGGAATCCAATTCCTTTTCCTCAAGCCGTTTCTAAACCAAGGAAGTCCTTTGAACCCGATCTTGAAATGCTCGACATGTTTAGATGTGTTGAAGTCAACATTCCCCTCTTAGATGCCATAAAACAAATTCCTAATTATGCCAAGTTTCTCAAGGAGTTGTGTACCCATAAGAGGCAACTTAGGACCTTCGAAAATGTTTCCACCCAGCAGTCTATTCCCATAAAGTGCAAAGATCCAGGGACCTTTACAGTCCCATGCCAAATTGGAAGTTCCAACTTTGATGATGCACTCATAGAACTAGGAGCCTCAATTAATGTCATGCCCAAATCCATCTTCTCCAACCTTGGTATAGGTCCCTTACACCCAACGGGTGTTGTCATTCAGTTAGCCAATCGAAGCACAACCAGTCCTAAGGGAATAATTGAGGATGTCCTTGTCCGAGTCAATGATCTTATCTCCCCTGCTAATTTCTATGTCCTTGACATGGAAGGTGAGACGAACTCTTCTCGATCTCCCCTAATTCTAGGAAGACCATTCCTCATGACTGCGAGAACCAAGATTGATGTCCATTCAGGCATCTTATCCATGGAATTCAGTGACCAACTGGTCAAGTTCAACATTTTCCAAGCCATGCGATACCCATCTGAGGATCACTCTGCATTCTCAATCCATGCTTTTGAGGACACTTTTAAGAGTCAATAGAACCCCAATCCACCATGTTCTTCATGTTCTAATGATAAAGGATCTTGTGAAATCTGCACCATGATTAACAAATTCATAAATGGTGAAGTTGATGTGGACCTCTCATTCATAGACTCCATCAATATAGAGGAACTTGAAAACTCTCTTGAATCCCACATCAACTCTGATCTCTACTGCTCCACCTTGGACAGCATTGAGAAAAATGAATCTGAAGAAACTGAAGTCCCTTCCTCCATTTCTGAGTTGTCTAGACCAAAAGTGAAAGATGAGATTGATCTGAAACCTCTTCCTGCACACCTGAAATATGCATTCCTCTTCCATGATCACTCATATCCTATCATTATCTCTACCACACTTACTGAAACCGAGGAGTCCAAACTTGTTCCGGTGTTAGAGGAATACAAAAAGGCCTTAGGGTGGACCCTAGATGACATACCAGGAATCAACCCTACCCTTTGCATGCATCACATCCATCTTGAAGTATCATCCAAACCAATTATACAACCACAAAGAAGACTCAATCCACTCATCCTTGAGGTAGTTAGGGAAGAGATCACCAAGCTTCTTCAAGCTGGTATTATCTACCCAATTTCTGATAGTGAATGGGTTAGTCCAATTCAAGTTGTACCTAAGAAGGGTGGGATAACTGTTGTCACAAATGAACATGGAGAGGTAGTCACAACTCGAGTGAAGAACAAATAGCATGTGTGCATCGACTATAGGAAATTGAATGTTGAAACCCGAAAATATCACTACCCTCTTCCATTCCTTGATCAAATGCTAGAAATATTGGCCGGAAAGTCACACTATTTCTTTCTTGATGGATACACCGACTACTTCCAAATCTCAATCGCACCTTAGAACCAAGAAAAGACTACTTTCACATGCCCCTTTGGAGCATATGCATATAGATGAATGCCTTTTGGCCTTTGTAATGCTCCTGCAACATTCCAGAGGTGTATGATGAGTATCTTTTCAGAATTCATAGAACACTGCATGGAAGTCTTCATGGATGACTTTCCATTTATGGTGAGTCATTTGAATCTTGTTTGCATTCACTCCCTCTAGTCCTCCAAAAGTGTGTCAAGTGTAACCTTGTGTTAAATTCTTAAAAATTTCACTTCATGGTTGCAAATGGGATTGTTCTAGGGCACATAGTTTCAAAAGATGGTATTGAAGTCGATCCTGCCAAAATTGAAGTGATCCAATCACTTCCTCTACCCACTTCTATTCGAGACATCCATTCATTCCTCGTTCATGCAAGTTTCTATCGGAGATTCATCCATAACTTCAGTAAAATTTCCCTCCCACTCACTCGTTTGCTCCAAAATGATGTCTCATTCCATTTTGATGAGGTTTGCAAGAGATCCTTCATTGTACTCAAAACTACTCTCACATCTGCCCCGATAATCCAACCCCCAGATTGGTCATTACCTTTTGAGTTGATGTGTGATGCTTCTGATAGAGCCGTTGGGACTGTTCTTGGTCAAAGAAGAGAAAAAATTCCTCATGTCATCTATTATGCCTCAAAAACATTGGATGAAACTCAATCTCACTACACTGTGACTGAAAATGAACTTTTAGCTATGGTTTATGCCTTAGATAAATTTCGGCCCTATCTCTTAGGTGCCAAAATCATCATCTTCACAGACCATTCTGCTATTAAGTTCTTACTCAAGAAAAGTGATTCCAAACCAAGGCTAATAAGATGGATCCTAATGCTCCAAGAGTTTGACCTTGAAATCAAATATAGAACTGGAAAACAAAACCCCGTGGCTTATCACTTGAGTAGAATTCCTAATTCTCCTCATTCTAAAATCATTGATCTTGAATTTCCAATTGAGAACCTTTCATCTCTCACTCAAAAACTACCATGGTATGCTCCAATTGTAAATTACTTGGTTTCTGGTGTTTTTCCTGAAATTTTTTCAAAAGAACAAAAAAAGAAGTTGAAAAGTGATTCAAAATACTATTTTTGGGAAGAAAATAAACTTTGGAAAACTGGGGAAGACATGGTAATTAGGAGATGTGTTGATGAAGATGAATATTCTTCCATCTTAGAATTCTGTCACTCAATGCCTGGTGGTGGCCACTTTGGACCACAAAGGACCTCCCGAAAGTCCTAGACTCTGGATTCTTCTGGACTTCACTCTTCAAGGACTCACATGAGTTTTTTCAATCATTTCCCACATGCCAAAAGTTTGGCATAATCTCCAAAAGAAATGAAATGCCCCAAAAGCCCTTAATCTTTTGTGAAATCTTCGATGTTTGGGGTATTGATTTCATGGGACCATTTCCCCCTTCTAATGGATTCTCATACATTATTCTTGAGGTCGATTATGTTTCAAGGTGGGTTGAGGCCAAACCCACTAGGAAGGATGATGCTCATACTGTTAGTGAGTTCCTAAAGACCCACATCTTTCAAAGATTTAGCACACCACATTCCTTGATCAGTGACTTAGGAACCCTTTTTTGTAATAGAACCATGGAATCTCTTCTGAAAAATAATGGGGTTGTACATAAAACTTCAACTGCATATCACCCCCAAACAAATGGAATGGCTGAACTTTCTAATAGAGAAGTGAAAAGAGTGCTTGAGAGAATTGTAAAACCCACCAGAAAAGACTGGCCTGAAAGACTTGGTGAGCACTTTGGGCTTATCGAACTGCCTATAAAACACCCATTGGGATGTATCCTTTTCGGCTTGTTTTTGGGAAAGCATGTCACTTACTAGTTGAAATACAACATAAGTCATTTTGGGCAGTGAAAACATGTAATTTTGATCTTGAAAAATCTGGTGAAGAAAGATTGTTGCAATTGGATGAACTGGAGGAGCTTCGACTTGAATCCTATGAGAATTCCAATATGTACAAAGAGAAGGCTAAGGTACTCCATGACAAACACATCCTGAGAAAGGTATTTCATGAAGGTGAAAAGGTAATGCTCTTCAATTCTCGATTTTGGCTTCACCCAGGTAAGCTTAATTCTTGTTGGGAAGGTCCTTTTTTTATTACTAACGTTTACGCATTTGGTGCAGTGCAAGTCCAAGACCCCTCCTCCAAAAGGAAATTTACGGTAAATGGAATTCGGTTGAAGCATCACTATGAGAGGACACAAAATCCTAAATCATCATATACTTCCATTGGATCCACAGTAGACCCACCACTGGATGGAGATGGAAACCCACAAAATCCAAACCAGGGGGCACCTCTTTCCCTTTAACTCTCTCCATCTCTTCCTCTCTCTACCTCTTTCTTCTTCTTCCTCTGTCTTTCATTTTTTTACCACTTTATTCATCAAACCCTTTCTTTTTCTCTTTCTTGTGTGGGTGTTTATTTTAAAAAAACATTAAAAACTAAAAAAAACCAAAAACACACAATTACTTAAAAACATTACAAAAAAAGAGTCATGCTTACTCACCATCGAGTTTTGAAATTTTGTCCAACCATTTTGGGGAGTTAACAGACATGTTTTCATCTCAAAAATTTTGTATTTTCATCACGACTTTGGATAAAGAATTTTGTGTCAAAATTAACAAATTTTGAATGCTCAATTTTTGATTTGGAAAATTCTTTTCCCAAACTGTGAGAACAAACAATTGCTTTTATACCAAGGCCACCTATGGCCATCTTTTCAAAATGTGTGTTTTCACCCCCATTTGTGAGTCTTGAGTTTGTGGACCTCCGAGCTGAATTTCCTGCCTCAGTGTGCATTAATATGAAAGGGGCATTTTCTGAACCACATGAAAATCACAATATCCAAATAGCCTCCCATTTCCCTTACATTAATCCTCCTTTTGAAATCCCCTTCGAGCCTATGAAAACCTTTTATTTGATAGCCACATTACAATCCCAATACCTTATCCCACCCAATATCAACATGGATTTTCATTGCATAAGTTTTTGAAATTTAAGTGTGGGGGGGGGGACTGGATTTCATTTTTGGGTATCATTTACTTACTTTCTGGTGTGTTATCATATGCTTGAGGGCAAACATCCATTTTAGTGTGGGGGAGGGGAGGTTATCATTCAGTGGGATTTGGGAATGTATTGTACAAATGATATTAAAAAGTGTTCAAAAAAAATCACAAAAAAAGAAATCAAAATTCAAAAAAAATAAAATAAAAAAATAGAAACAAATGGGTTGTGTCTTGGGTAGGTCAAAAATCACTCCTCCTCAACCTTTGATCTTGTTATAACTATTAAAATTAGTGTCATGAGGAGATCAAACATGGGTTGGGATATGAGTGTGAGATCTGTCTCAAGGTCAACTTTCGAAAAAACAAAGAAAAAAAGGGAAAAAAGAACACTTGCATTATATTATTATATCATTGGGAGAAGTTTGGTGGTTTGTAAATATTTCATCTTCTAATCCCATTCATATTTTCTTCCTCTATTGTGTCTTTCTTCACACAATCATTCCCCTGCAAATATGTGTTTTCATTTCCTTCCATGTTTTATTTGAAAAAAATGTGCATTGTTTTTCTGTGTTGGTATTTTAACCCTGTTATTATATCTCTTGTACATTATATTCCTACCGTCCCATAGCCACAGAAAAACCACATTAAAAAGACCTCTTGATTCTTTTTCACTTTGGATAGGTATTGTAAGCTGAGATCTCTTTTCAAACTCTAAGATTTTCACTTTTGGTTGGTAAAAGAGTGAACTTCCACAAATAAATTTTATCATCTTGAGAGGTGTGAGTTTTGAGTGTCACACATTTTCCATTTCTAAATTTGAGCATGGAAAAATGAATTAGTTTTGGAACATCGTTTCTATAACAACTTGTGGTGGATTTCAAAATGGATGAGTGAAATAGTCGAAACCTCTCCTGATTGGAGAAAACAAAATTTTAATATTTGTTGGTGAGTGAAAATGATTTTTTCATGTTTTTATATTTGTTGCACATGAAGACATGCACAAAGCTAAGTGTGGGGTAGTTGATGTTATTAATATTTTCATGACTTATTATATTCCCCCTTTACTGATTTTATATGAAATTTGCATAATTTGTGTGAAATATTAATGTTTTAATATTAAGTATAATTTTTGAGCATTTTTAGAAGTAGTCCAATTGAGCCAGTTTAATGTTTTAATAATAACTGTCACTATACTGATCCAAATTGTGCGGTTCTTGTTTTTTAAGATTCTAATTTAAATATAAAACATTTCATTAGAAGGTACCATGATCCAATTCTCCCATTTGAAGGGTCATATGGTCCTCACAAACAAGACGAAAGAACCTGTGAACAAACTGGACCAGCCTTGAAGATTGATTTACTGGGCTCAATCCAGAAGTCCAAAAACATTAAATCTCCACCATAATTCGGGGGACACTACATGTCATCTTGGATAAAAATTTAAAGGCCCAAATCTAAGTACAAGGGGCCCAAATAAAGCTTTTAAGTCCAGCCCACCATTCTGGAAGAGAATTACAATCAGTATAGTATGCATGACATATCTCATGATATAAGAATAAAATCGAGCTGAGATTTTGCAGTGTGAAAGAGGAGGTACAGGCGGCCGACTTTTTTGAAGAAACCATTCGGATTTGAAGGCATATTCATATTCAAAAACCCTTTCACATTATGGACTTCAAAAAGACTGGATTGAAATGGACAGTTTAACTTTTTTTAATCAACCGGACATAACGTTTGATCTGTAAGTCCAAATGACTCCAAATTTTGAGAGTAGTCGAACAACATTATTTTATACAACTTTTAAGAAGGATATATTTGAATATTCGGCTGTCTTAATAGCCAAATTGGCGATGCAAGTGGAGAGATAGATTGGGAATGCAAACAGTCCACTCCTTGGGCTATAAATACTCTCCCCTTCTCTCCTTGAGAGGGGTTGGAATTTCAGAAGAGAGAAGATCATATTGTCACGACCAAAGATTTTCCAAAGGCTTTGGAGGACCTTACATACTAATTTTTTCACTTGAGAGACCTTTCCTCCTTTCTTTGTTTTCACTTACTTTTGTGTTCTTCATTTTTGTAATTTTGTAAGTCCTTTCTTTTGTAATTCTGTTTTAATGCAAGTTTCTTCTTCAATATCTCTTATTCTCCTCCACCTTCTGTAGTTTAATATTTATGTTATTAAAATAGTTAAAATTCAGTTCAATCCCCTTACCTTCTTTATCTTCCTCATTCAATCTAAAGTTCATTTTTAATTATCATCATTGTTCGTGTGTGTGTGTCGATGTACCACTCTTTTCTTATCCCTTTATTTTTCTTTTCTTATTAATTTATAATCATAATAATTTTAACCAGATTATTAATCACCCAAATGGATGAGTAAATCTCTCATTGGGGTGAGTTATAATTTAGGTATGTTAAGTGATTGAGAGCTTTTGCTCGATGAATATTCTTTGAATTAACATTGTGTATGTTGGACTTAACATGTCATGGATTAATGACTTGTTTTGTTTAACATGTGGTTTCCATGGATTATTGGAACCATAAATACACCACCATAAATAAGATATTATTTATATTATAACCTTAAGTTAAGTTAAGGCTTGGTTTAAAGCCTTAACACTTAGTAATTCTAATCAACATCATCTTGTGACATGGGTGTTAATTTAAATGAAATATAAAGCAGAGCTCAAGGATATCACAAGCTTAACTAACCTAATGATGCACTCACCCCAATCTTTATCAATTTGTTAAATCAAACATCATCCATAAATTATTTTAATAATCTCTGTAAACAAACCCCCCAATCAAAATACAATTAACTAATAACAAATGACTATTACAAAGTATCATCGCCGAGGATTCGACCCGAGTGCTGCTATACACATTAGCAGAGCACCGGAACTTTGAGCGGTCGATAGGCGACAATCGGCCGTGCATTTAAAATGGCGCCATTGCCGGGGATGGTGCTTTAAGTAGTCATTAGTTTCTGGTTATTGTCCAAAAAAAAACCAAAAAAAAACAAATTTTTTAAAAAAAAATGGAAAAAAACACAAAGAAAAACCCGTCTTCCTCTTAAAAATCATAAACTGAAAAAAATACAAAAAAAAACTCACCTTACTCATCCTTTCTAAATCTCTCTGAATGCCCCGTAGCCTCCCAAACAATCCCTCAGATTTGTTTGACCCTAAAATTGATATAACTCTTCGTCGACTTAGGAGGACCATTAGGGATAACCAAATCACCCAAGAACCAATCATTGCCCTACCAATTGAATTCGATATGGACAATCCTAGGGAACAAACCCTAAAAGAACTCACTGCCCATGATATGAATTACCAACCTCTTGGTATTCAATATCCAAACATAGAAGATGACTTCGAACTCAAATCGGGTTTGATTCATCTTCTCCCTCATTTCCACGGGCTAGCTGGTGAGGATCCGCATCTACATCTCAAAGAGTTCCAGGTGGCGTGCTCTACCATGAAGCCTCAAGGGGTTTCTGAAGAACAAATCAAACTCCGAGCATTCCCTTTCTCCCTAGCTGACTCTGCCAAGTCATGGCTCTACTACCTCCCTCCTGGTTCCATAACTACATGGAATGACATGAAGCGTCTCTTTCTAGAAAAATTCTATCCTGCTTCTCGTACAGCTTCCATCCGAAAAGAAATAAGTGGTATCTGTCAATTCCCAAATGAATCACTCCATGAGTACTGGGAGAAGTTCAAAAAGCTTTTTGCAACCTGCCCACACCACCAAATTCCTGACCAACTCTTGATCCAATACTTATATGAGGGGTTATTGGCTATGGAGAGAACTCTCATAGATTCCGCAAGTGGCGGTGCTCTTGTTGATAAAACTCCTACAGCTGCAAGAGATCTCATAAGTAACATGGCTGCAAACACACAACAATTCCATACTCGAGCACATGCTCAAGTCAAACAAGCCCAAGATAATCAATCCATAGAGCCTAACAAGATGACTGAGTGGATGAGTGAACTTACAGGTCTTGTGCGTCAACTAGCGGTGGCTACCAAAGCCCCAACGTCATCTTCTCCATAGTTACTATTCCCTGGACCTGTCATGAATTTTGGAATCTATAGCTCCCCGGCTCATCCAATAGACACATGTCCACAACTTCAAGAGGATCAATCTGATTCATCCAAACCAATGGAGATCAATGTAGCATATGCTTAGGGGAACCCCAATCCTCAACTATCAGTTCAGTTTGTTAGAAACTTCAACCAACCTCACTCTGAGCCTTTCATCTCTTCCTATAACCAAGGCCTTAGGTATGTTAATCCCATTTCTCATCCCCCTCAATTCCCTCCTCAAAACCCAAACCAGTTTCAATACAGTCAAGGTGTTGGTAACTTCCAACAACCTTACCCTTTTGTCCCTCAACCTCAAAGGATCAATCATCCTATTCCTCCTCCTGGATTCCATTATTCAAATGAGCCTTCCCAATTCCCAACCCAATACAATCGATTTCCCAAGAACCCAAATCAATGCAATCCCAATTCGGGACAAGCCTCTTCTTCCAAGAAACCATGGGAAAGTGTTATTGAAGATCTTGCCTCCTTCACCCGTTCTAGAATTAAATACATTGAAACTCAAATAGGTCAACTTGTATCCCACCTAATCCAGAAACAACAATCAAATTCTTCCCAACTCCTAGCTCAACCATTACCCAACCCCAAGGGTAATGTAAGTGAAATTTCACTTAGATCAGGAAAGCAACTTTCTACGCCTCAAGATAAATCCTCAAACCCTCCTTTGAATGTTGACCTAGAAAATGAAAAGAAAAAGAAAATTGAAAAGGACTTTGAATCCATTCCATCACCTCCTTCCATTCCACTTAGGAATCCAATTCCTTTTCCTCAAGCCATTTCTAAACCAAGGAAGTCCTTTGAACCTGATCCTGAAATGGTCGACATGTTTAGATGTGTTGAAGTCAACATTCCCCTATTAGATGCCATAAATTTTTTTTCTAAGTATTCCAAGTTTCTCAAGGAGTTGTGTAACCACAGGAAGAAACTTAGGACCTTTGAAAATGTTTCCACCGAGCAGTCTATTCCCATAAAGTGCAAAGATCCAGGGACCTTTACAGTCCCATGCCAAATTGGAAGTTCCAACTTTGATGATGCACTCATAGACCTAGGAGCCTCAATTAATTTCATGCCCAAATCCATCTTCTCTAACCTTGGTCTAGGTCCCTTGCACCCAACTGGTGTTGTCATTCAGTTAGCCAATCGAAGCACAACCAGTCCTGAGGGAATAATTGAGGATGTCCTTGTCCGAGTCAATGATCTTATCTTCCCTGCTGAAATCTATGTCCTTGACATGGAAGGTGAGACGAACTCTTCTCGATCTCCCCTAATTCTAGGAAGACCATTCCTCATGACTGCGAGAACCAAGATTGATGTCCATTCAGGCATCTTATCCATGGAATTCGGTGACCAACTGGTCAAGTTCAACATTTTCCAAACCATGTGATACCCATCTGAGGATCACTCTACATTCTCAATCCAAGCTTCCGAGGACACTTCTAAGAGTAAATTGAACCCCATTACATCATGTTCATCCTGTTCTGAAGAGATAGGATGTTGTGAAATCTGCACCATGATTAACAAAGTCATAAATGGTGAAGTTGATGTGGACCTCTCATTCATAGACTCCATCAATCTAGAGGAACTTGAAAACTCTCTTGAATCCCACAGCAACTCTGATCTCTACTGCTCCACCTTGGACAGCATTGAGAAAAATGAATCTGAAGAAACTGAAGTCCCTTCCTCCATTTCTGAGTTGTCTAGCCCAAAAGTGAAAGATGAGAATGATCTGAAACCTCTTCCTGCACACCTGAAATATGCATTCCTCTTCCATGATCACTCATATCCTGTCATTATCTCTGCCACACTTAATGAAATAGAGGATTCCAAACTTGTTCAAGTGTTAGAGGAAAACAAAAAGGCCTTAGGTTGGTCCCTAGATGACATACCAGGTATCAACCCTGCTCTTTGCATGCATCACATCCATCTTGAGGAATCATCCAAACCAATTATACAACCACAAAGAAGACTCAATCCACTCATCCTTGAGGTAGTTAGGGAAGAGATCACCAAGCTTCTTCAAGCTGGTATTATCTACCCAATTTCTGATAGTGAATGGGTTAGTCCAATTCAAGTTGTACCTAAGAAGGGTGGGATAACTGTTGTCACAAATGAACATGGAGAGGTAGTCACAACTCGAGTGAAGAACAAATGACATGTATGCATCGATTATCGAAAATTGAATGCTAAAACACGAAAAGATCACTACCCTATTCCATTCCTTGATCAAATGCTAGAAAGATTAGCCAGAAAGTCACACTATTGCTTCCTTGATGGATACACTGGCTATTTTAAAATCCCAATCTCACCTCAGGACCAAGAAAAGACTACTTTCACATGACCCTTTGGAACATATGCATATAGAAGAATTCCTTTTGGACTTTGCAATGCTCCTGCAACATTCTATAGGTGTATGATGAGTATCTTCTCCGAATTAATTGAACAATGCATGGAAGTCTTCATGGATGAATTCACCATTTATGGTGAGTCATTTGAATCTTGTTTGAATTCACTCTCTCTTTTCCTCCAAAAGTGTGTCAAGTGCAACCTTGTGTTAAATTTTGAAAAATGTCACTTCATGGTTTCAAATGGGATTGTTCTAGGGAACATAGTTTCAAAAGATGGTATTGAAGTCGATCCTGCCAAAATTGAAGTGATCCAATCACTTCCTCCACCCACTTCTGTTCGAGACATCCGTTCATTCCTCGGTCATGCCGGTTTCTATCGGAGATTCATCCATAACTTCAGTAGGATTTCCCTCCCACTCACTCGGTTGCTCCAAAATGATGTCACCTTCCATTTTGATGAGGTTTTCAAGAGAGCCTTCATTGAACTCAAAACTGCTCTTACATCTACCCCGATAATCCAACCCCCAGATTGGTCCTTACCCTTTGAGTTAATGTGTGATGCTTCTGATAGAGCTGTTGGGGCTGTTCTTGGTCAAAGAAGAGAAAAAATTCATCATGTCATCTATTATGCCTCAAAAACATTGGATGAAACTCAATCTCACTACACTATGACTGAAAAGGAACTTTTAGCTATGGTTTATGCATTAGATAAATTTCGGCCCTATCTCTTAGGTGCCAAAATCATCATCTTCACAGACCATTCTGCTATTAAGTTCTTACTCAAGAAAAGTGATTCCAAACCAAGTCTAATAAGATGGATTCTAATGCTCCAAGAGTTTGACCTTAAAATCAAAGATAGACCTGGAAAAGAAAACCCCATGGCTGATCACTTGAGTAGAATTCCTAATTCTCCTCATTCTGAAATCATTGATCCTAAATTTCCAATTGAGAACCTTTCAACTCTCACTCCAAAACTACCATGGTATGCCCCAATTGTAAATTACTTGTTTTCTAGTGTTTTTCCTGAAATGTTTTCAAAAGAACAAAAAATGAAGTTGAAAAGTGATTCAAAATACTATTTTTGGGAAGAAAATAAACTTTGGAAAGCTGGGGCAGACATGGTAATTAAGAGATGTGTTGACGAAGATGAATATTCTTCCATCTTAGAATTCTATCACTCAATGCCTGGTGGTGGCCACTTTGGACCACAAAGGACCTCCCGAAAGGTCTTAGACTATGGATTATTTTGGCCTTCCCTCTTCAAGGACTCACATGAGTTCTGTCAATCATGTCCCACTTGCCAAAAGTTTGGCATAATATCCAAAAGAAATGAAATGCCCCAAAAGCCATTAATCTTTTGTGAAATCTTCGATGTTTGGGGTATTGATTTCATGGGACCATTTCCCCCTTCCAATGGATTCTCATACATTCTTCTTGCGGTCGATTATGTTTCAAGGTGGGTTGAGGAAAAACCCACTAGGAAGGATGATGCTCATATTGTTAGTGAGTTCCTAAAGACCCACATATTCCAAAGATTTGGCACACCACGTTCCTTGATCAGTGACTTAGGAACCCATTTTTGTAATAGAACCATGGAATCTATTCTGAAAAAGAATGGGGTTGCACATAAAACATCAACTGCATATCACCCCCAAACAAATGGAATGGCTGAACTTTCTAATAGAGAAGTGAAAAGGGTGCTTGAGAGAATTGTAAAACCCACCAGAAAAGACTGGCCTGAAAGACTTGGTGAAGCACTTTGGGCTTATCGAACTGCCTATAAAACACCCATTGGGATGTCTCCTTTTCGGCTTGTTTTTGGTAAAGCATGTCACTTACTAGTTGAAATACAACATAAGTCATTTTAGGCAGTGAAAAAAATGTAATTTTGATCTTGAAAAATCTGGTGAAGAAAGATTGTTGTAATTGGATGAACTGGAGGAGCTTCGACTTGAATCCTATGAGAATTCCAATATGTACAAAGATAAGGCTAAGGTACTCCATGACAAACACATCCTGAGAAAGGTATTTCATGAAGGTGAAAAGGTAATGCTCTTAAATTCTCGATTTCAGCTTCACCCAGGTATGATTAATTCTCGTTGGGATGGTCCTTTTGTTTTTACTAACGTTTACCCATTTGGTGCAGTGCAAGTCCAAGACCCCTCCTCCAAAAGGAAATTTATGGTAAATGGACATCGGTTGAAGCATCACTATGAGAGGACACAAAATCTTGGATCATCATCTACTTCTATTGGATCCACAGTAGACCCACCACTGGATGGAGATGGAAAACCACAAAATCCAAACCAGGGGGCACCTCTTTCCCTTTAACTCTCTCTATCTCTTTCTCTCTCTACCTCTTTCTTCTTATTCCTCTCTCTTTCATTTTTTTACCACTATATTCATCAAACTCTTTCTTTTTCTCTTTCTTGTGTGGGTGTGTATTTTAAAAAAAAACCGTAAAAACTAAAAAAAAACCAAAAAAACACAATTACTTAAAAAATTACAAATAAAAGAGTCCTACTTACTCACCATCGTGTTTTGAAATTTTGTCCAACCATTTTGGGGAGTTGACAGACATATTTTCATCTCAAAAATTTTTGTATTTTCATCATGACTTTGGATAAATAATTTTGTGTCAAAACCAACACATTTTGAATGCTCATTTTTTGATTTGGAAAATGATTTTCCTAAAACTTGACAACAAATAATTGCTTTCATACCAAGGCCACCTATGGCCATCTTTTCAAAATGTGTGTTTTCACCCCCATTTGTGAGTCTTGAGTTTGTAGACCTTCGAGCTGAATTTCCTACCTTAGTGTGCATTAATATGATAGAGGTATTTTCTGAACCACATGATAATCACAATAGCCAAATAGCCTCCCATTTCCCTTACATTAATACCCCTTTTAAAATCCCCTTAGAGCCTATGAAAACCTTTTCTTTGATAGCCACATTACAAGCCCAATACCTTATCCCACCCAATATCAACATGGATTTTCATTGCATAAGTTTTTGAAATTTAAGTGTGGGGGGGGGAATGGATTTCATTTTTGGGTATCATTTCCTTACTTTCTGGTGTGTTATCATATGCTTGAGGGAAAGCATCCATTTTAGTGTGTGTGTGGGGGGGGGTAGGTTATCATTCAGTGGGATTTGGGAATGTATTGTAAAAATGATATTGAAAAGTGTTCAAAAAAAAAATAAAAAAAAAAATCAAAATTCAAAAAAAAAATGAAAAAATGGGTTGTGTCTTGGGTAGGTCAAAAATCACTCTTCCTCAACCTTTGATCTTGTTATAACTATTACAATTAGTGTCATGAGGAGATCAAACATGGGTTGGGATATGAGTGTGAGATCTGTTTGAAGGTCAACTTTCGAAAAATAAAGAAAAGAAAGGGAAAAAAGAATACTTGCATTATATTGTTATATCATTGGGAAATGTTTGGTGGTTTGTCAATATTTGATCTTCTCATCCCCTTCATATTTTATTCCTCTATTGTGTCTTTCTTCACACAATCATTCCCTTGTAAATATGTGTTTTCATTTCCTTCCATGTTTTATTTCAAAAAAATGTGCATTGTTTTTCTATGTTGGTATTTTAACCCTCTTATTCTCTCTCTTGGACATTATATTCCTACCGTCCCATAGCCATAGAAAAACCCCTTAAAAATAATTCTTGATTCTTGTTCACTTTGGATAGGTATTGGAAGATGAGAGATCTTTTTAAACTCTAAGATTTTCACTTTTGGTTGGTGAAAGAGTGAACCTCCACAAATAAATTTTATCATCTTGAGTGGTGTCAGTTTTGAGTGTCCACATTCTCCATTTCTAAATTTGAGCATGGAAAAATGAATTAGTTTTGGAACATTGTTTCTGTAACAACTTGTGGTGGATTTCAAAATGGATGAGTGAAATAGTCTAAACCTCCCCTGATTGGAGAAAACAAAATTTTAATATTTGTTGGTGAGTGGAAATGATTTTGTCATGTTTTTATATTTGTTGCACATGAGGACATGCACAAAGCTAAGTGTGGGGGATTTGATGTTATTAATATTTTAATGACTTATTATATTCCCCATTTACTGATTTTATATGAAATTTCCATAATTTTTGTGAAATATTAATGTTTTAATATTAAGTATAATTTTTGAGCATTTTTAGAAGTAGTCCAATTGAGTCAGTTTAATGTTTTAATAATAACTGTCACTATAATGATCCAAATTGTGTGGTTTATGTTTTTTAGGATTATACTTTCAATATAAAACATTTCATTAGAAGGTACCATGAGCCAATGCTACCATTTGAAGGGTCATATGGTCCTCACAAACAAGACCAAAGAACCTGTGAACAAACTGGACCAGCCTTGAAGATTGATTTACAGGGCTTCATCCAGATGTCCAAAAATATTAACTCTCCACCATAATTCTGGGGACACTACATGTCATCTTGGATAAAAATTTCAAGGCCCAAATATAAGTAAAAGGAGCCCAAATAAAGCTTTGAAGTTCATCGCACCATTCTGGATGATAATTAAAATCATTATAGTATGAATGACATATCTCATGATGTAAGCATCAGAGAGAGCTGATATTTTGCAGTGTGAAAGAGGAGATATAGGTGGCCGACTGTGTTGAAGAAACCATTCGTATTTGAAGGCATATACATATTCAAAAACCCTTTCACATTATGGACTTCAAAAAGACTGGATTGAAATGGACAGTTTAACTTTGTTTAATCAACCGGCCATAACTTTTGATCCGTAAGTCCAAATGACTCAAAAAATTGAGAGTAGTAGGAAAACATTATTGTATACAACTGTAAAGAAGGAGATATTTGAATATTCGTCTGTCTGAATAGCCAACTTGGCGATGCAATTGGAGGGACAGATTGGGAATGCAAACAGTCCACTCCTTGGGCTATAAATACTCTCCTCTTCTCTCCTTGAGAGGGGTTGGCGTTTCAGAAGAGAGGAGATCATATTGGCACGACCAAAGATTTGACAAAGGCTTGGGAGGACCTTCCATACTCAATTTTTGACTTGAGAGACCTTTCCTCCTCTCTTTGTTTTCACTTACTTTTGTGTTCTTCATTTTTGTAATTTTGTAAGTCCTTTCTTTTGTAATTCTGTTTTAATGAAAGTTTCTTCTTCAATATCTCTTATTTTCCTCCACCTTCTGTAGTTTAATATTTATGTTTTTTAAATAGTTTAAATTCATTCCAATCCCCTTCCCTTCTTTATCTTCCTCATTCAATCGAAAGTTCATTTTTAATTATCATCATTTCCTTCCATGTTTTATTTCAAAAAAATGTGCATTGTTTTTCTATGTTGGTATTTTAACCCTCTTATTATCTCTCTTGGACATTATATTCCTACCATCCCATAGCCACAGAAAACCCCCATTAAAAATACCTCTTGATTCTTTTTCACTTTGGATAGGTATTGTAAGCTGAGATCTCTTTTCAAACTCTAAGATTTTCACTTTTGGTTGGTGAAAGAGTGAACCTCCACAAATAAATTTTATCATCTTGAGAGGTGTGAGTTTTGAGTGTCCACATTTTCCATTTCTAAATTTGAGCATGGAAAAATTAATTAGTTTTGGAACATTGTTTCTATAACAACTTGTGGTGGATTTCAAAATGGATGAGTGAAATAGTCTAAACCTCCCCTGATTGGAGAAAACAAAATTTTAATATTTGTTGGTGAGTGAAAATGATTTTGTCATGTTTTTATATTTGTTGCACATGAGGACATGCACAAAGATAAGTGTGGGGGAGTTTATGTTATTAATATTTTCATGACTTATTATATTCCCCCTTTACTGATTTTATATGAAATGTGCATAATTTGTTTGAAATATTAATGTTTTAATATTAAGTATAATTTTTGAGCATTTTTAGAAGTAGTCCAATTGAGTCAGTTTAATTTTTTAATAATAACTATCACTATACTGATCCAAATTGTGCGGTTCTTGTTTTTTAGGATTCTACTTTCAATATACAACATTTCATTAGAAGGTACCATGAGCCAATTCTGCCATTTGAAGGGTCATATGGTCCTCACAAACAAGGCCAAAGAATCTGTGAACAAACTGGACCAGCCTTGAAGATTGATTTACTGGGCTCAATACAGAAGTTCAAAACATTAACTCTCCACCATAATTCTGGGGACACTACATGTCATATTGGATAAAAATTTCAAGGCCCAACTCCAAGTACAAGGGCCCCAAATAAATCCTTGAAGTCCAGCCCACCATTCTGGCCGAGAATTAAAATAAGTATAGTATGCATGACATATCTCATGCTGTAAGCACCAAATAGAGCTTCTATTTTTCAGTGTGAAAGAGGAGATATAGACGGCCGATGTTTTTGAAGAAACTATTCAGATTTGAAGGCATCTTCATATTCAAAAACCCTTTCACATTATAGACTTCAAAAATACTGGATTGAAATGGACAGTTTAACTTTTTTTAATCAACCGGCCATAACCATTGAATCTTAAGTCCAAAGGACTCCAAATTTTGAGATACGTCGGCCAACAGTATTGTATACAACTTTGAAGAAGGATATATTTGAAGCTTCAGCTGTCTGAATAGCCAAAGTAGCGATGCAAGTGGAGGGACAGATTGGGAATGCAAACAGTCCACTCCTTGGGCTATAAATACTCTCCCCTTCTCTCCTTGAGAGAGGTTGGCATTTCAGAAGAGAGGAGATCATATTGGCACGACCAAATATTTGAAAAAGGATTGGGAGGACCTGCCATACTCAAGTTTTCACTTGAGAGACCTTTCCTCCTCTCATTTTTTTCACTTACTTTTGTGTTCTTCATTTTTGTAATTTTGTAAGTCCTTTCTTTTGTAATTCTGTTTTAGTGCAAGTTTCTTCTTCAATATCTCTTATTCTCCTCCACCTTATATAGTTTAATATTTATGTTATTAAAATAGTTTAAATTCTGTTCAATCTTCTTCCCTTCTTTATCTTACTTATTCAATCGAAAGTTCGTTTTTAATTATCATCATTGTTCGTGTGTGTGTGTCGACGTACCACTCTTTTATTATCCCTTTCTTTTTATTCTCTTATTAATTTATAATCATAATCATTATAACCAGATTATTAATAACCCCAATATTTATCAATTTGTTAAATCAAATATCATATATAAATTATTTCATAAGCTCTGCAAACAAACCCCCCCAATCAGAATACAATTAACTAAAAACAAACGACTATTACAAAGTATCATCGCTGAGGATTCGACCCGAGTGCTGCTATACACATTAGCAGAGCACCGGAACTTTGACCGGGCGATAGGCGACAATCGGCCGTGCGTTTCAACAATTCATTCCCTTCAAAATTATTTTAGACTAAAAACTAGATTAATTGAATTACCTATAAAATTTTAGGGCATGGTATGCGAAGATCCGAACAAACATACCAACGAATTTATTTTGGTTTTTTTAAAATTGATTCAAAGAGGATTGTTTGAAGAGAAAGTCAAGTGGTGAAAATTCCCCTTTTCATTATGATTAGACATTAAGTGTCTATACAACATACAACCAAGATAAGTCCATGACGAGTATGACTTACACAAATCCTTTCTTTATATATTCTTCCATACCTCTAGAGTATCGACCATCAGGTAGGAACTATATACAATAATAAAATGATATGGATAAGATGTTTGAAAGATAGTTTTCTAGTTTACTATATAATGCAATTGATAAGAACCTATTCCGAGGTTTCTTATATCAAGTATTTCTTGAAAAAGATAAAAAACATTTTTATGCATCATCTATTGGTTCCTTGATAGGAAAATTATTAGTGGAATCCAAGGGATTTATTGAGAAGATATAATAGGAATAATAATATTTACACATAAGAGGTTTAAGAACAAGAGGTATACATTAGGTAAAATTATATTATTCATCTCCTTTAATTGAGCCCAGATTTAAATAAATAACTAGCTTGGTGAGACATATATCTTTGTAACAAATCAGTAAATAATAAGTACCAGCCATTGTATCGGGTTTTTGTTTTTCTCCTACCCATTTCATTGAACAATGTGATGAGATACAAGGAATGTAGATTGTTAAAATATCTTTTAATTCAATTCATTCCCAAAACAAATTAATTATTGAGAGATAATAAACAAGTTTATTATGGATTTAGGAATAAAAAAAATTAGTCAAGACCCCTACCAAAACAAGTATTATATCAAATCCCATTACATATTCAAAATTAGTTCCAATAATAACCCCATTTATAAAAATATTATATAAAACCTTAAACCAAACCTATTTACCAATAATTACCTTCCAAAAAAATCAACCCTTTGAACTACCTTCAACCATGGCACCACCACCCGTGTAACAACATGAACTTAGAGTTGAGAATTTGAGGACTGAAGTGAAATAATTAATGAACCCTGTCAATAGTCTAGAAGAAATTTTATCCAAATAGTCAATAAAAGTACCTAATAAATTAGTCCCTAAACCTAAAGGGAATTTCAATATGGTAAGTATGATAATTGGTAATGATATTTAACAACTAGCTCTACTTGATCCTAAAAAAAGACAACTAGAACCTGATGAAAACCAAGATGAAAATTATGGGTATATTTATTACTTCTAACCATCATAAAAATACATAAAAGATGAAGAGGATAAGGTTGAAATAAATAGAAATAATAAATAAAAAAAATTTAAATACTACTAAGTTAGAATAAATAATAACTACTCCCTTTCTAGAAAGGATAATTCGGTCCTAGATGATCCAAGGGAATGAAATTGGAAGAGAAATTCTAGAGACTTTAAAAAAAGTTTATATCAAGATATCCCTTATTTATGCTATAATAAAATCTATAAGTATTCCATGTTCCTCAAAAATATTTTCTCTAAGAAGAGGAAGCTTCAGGGGAATTATATAACCTTCTTATGAAGAAGTGTAAAAACCCTTATCACGCTAACATTTTCTACAAAATGTCATGATACTTGGAAATTTTCTATCAATTTAACTATTATTTCTATAAGTTTTTCAAATGATTCGTGTGATATAATTAATTACCCAAATGATATACCTCACTTTGTGTTCTCTTATTTATAAATAGGATAGTTCAAGTCTACAAGAGTGGTGGTTCAACTTGCTAATAAATCTACTAATTTTCCTACAAGAGTCTTGGAAGATGTCCTAGTGAGTGTCCAAGACTAGATCATCCTAGAAGACTTATATATACTCAACATGGATAAATAAAGTGACCCAACCAACTCAAAAATCATTTTGGGGAGACCTTCCATAAAAAAACTCAATAAAATCATCAATGTGTATGAAGGAACACTCACAACCATGTTTGAAGACAACACTATCCACTTCAATATTTTTGACTCCATTAAGCACCCATGCAAGTAGAATTCACTTATTACACTTTTCCACTTTGACGAGGATAAACCCATTGTAGACTCAAGTATTTTATATGAATTGTTATCCCTAGTAAAACAATTATTTATTAAAAATTCAATGGAAGATAAACCTATCCAGAATTATTGAAATTTTATTTTTAGAATGGAGGAAGAGGTAAATTATGACTTTTTAGATGTGTTTTTTATTTATTTAATTATAATTTATCATATATTTCATATTATATATAATAAATACAAGATATAAGAGTGAGGAATCCAAATCTGATCTTATCTGTAGAGAAACCTACAAATGAAGAATTAAATCATTTCCCACTGATTTGAATTATTTTTACTTAATGATGTGAGATAAACTACCATTAATCCTTAAAAATTACACTTTAAAAATTCAAGGAAATAAATTTATTTAAATTCTGAATAAAAATTTTAGTGAAATTGGTTGGATTTTAAAAGATATCCCAATCCAACAACCTAAAAATTTCTCATACATGATTATTCTATAGAAAAATTCTATACCTATTATGTATCCCAAAAGGAAGATTATTCCCACCATGACATAGGTGGAGGAAAATATTATATAGAGGATTTTATAGACTGACATCATCAACCCCATTTTAGAATCACAATAGGTTAGTCCCATTTTTATCGTTCCAAAGAAAATGTGACTGAAAATTATAAGAAATGGAAAAGATGATTTAATTTGTATGAGAATTCATAATAGATATTGATTGTATATACATTATAGGTAGTCAAATGGGTATTTAGTGAAAATAATTTCCTCATTACCTTTATTGACAAGATGTTTAAAATATTGACAAGTAAAACTATCTATTTCTTCTTATAATGGCATTTCAGATTATTTATAATTACCCATTAACTGTAAGGACTAAGAGAAGGAAAAAATTATATATCCCTTCGGGAAATTTTCTTAAAAGAGGATATAATTTGGTCTATTCAAATCCTTAGGTATTTTTTCAGATGTTTATGGTAAATTTTTAGAACATATTGGATACTTTTCAAGATATATTAGGATTATTTAACTATTTTTTGAAGTTTGTTTGATCATTTTTTGGTAAATTTGATTTTTTTTTTGAAAATTACATTAAAAACATATTGTGTTGAATTTTGAGAAGTTTAATTTCATGGTTCAAAAAGGAATAGTTCTAGGGAGTGTCACTTCACAAAAAATGCATTGAGGTGTATAAGTCAAAAAATAAAGTGATAAATTTATTACCTTACCCAAATTTTATGAAATATGTTAGATCTGTCCTTAGACATATAAGATTTTATAAGAGGTTTATCAATGATTTTAGTAATATTTCTCTTGTACACTCTAGATTAATTTTGAAATATGTTGAATTAGATTTTAATACTTAGTAAAGGGAAAAACATTAATGACTTAATGAAGAGATTGATCAACCCACCATTGATGTAATCCTAATTTAAGATAAACCATTTTACATTCTTTGTGATTATTTTAACCAATATGTGGGAAAAATTAGAAAATCGGTCACAAGTAATCAAGGGTAAACCTCAAGATATTTCATATGCCTTGATAGCCTTGGATAGTATAGAAATTAATAACATGATATCTTCAAATGAGTTTCCTATAGTTTTCTTTTATATAGATAAATTTAGATTATATTATCATGGAACTAAAGTCACTATATTTTTTGACCATATAGCCCTTAAATACTTGATGAATAAGGATGAAGCTAAAATAAAACTAGTTAAATTGATACTTCTATAAAATATTTTAAGGGAAAAAGAAGTTTATTACTAAGTAAATTACCATATACGAAAGATTACTAACACTTATAAAGTTTATATTCCATACTATGAACCATAAAATGATCACATTCTATGAGAAAATTTATACTTGGACAAAAGAGAGTTACCCTGGAATGATGAAATGGATAACTATTTGGTATCTTATTAGGAACCACCTTATTAAAATCCAAAAAAAATTCTTATAATTAAATTTGATTCAAAATTTTACATCTGGGGGCATATATTTGGAAAATATGTAATGATCAAGTGATTAGAAGATTCTCACCTAAGTGTGAAATGCAATATGTTTTTGAATTTTTTAAAACTATAGATTGTGTAGTAAACTTTAAAACTCAAAGTAATGTAATAAAAGTATTATAATTATACATTTATTATCCCACTCTATTTAAATAATAATATAAATTTTTTAAATAATTTGAAATATGTAAATTTTCTTGAAATATATCAAAAAGTGATAAAATTCCCCAAAAAATGAATTAGTTTTTTGTAAATTTTTTGATGTTTTGGGAATAGAATTTATGGGTCCATTTCTTATATAATTTGGTAACTCTAATAATCTTTCATAAGTTGATTTTGCTCTAAAGTGTGTGGAATCAAAGGCCACCAAAAATAATGTTTCCAATGTTTTGTATATCTTTGTTAAATCGAAAATATTTTATAGTTTTAGAGTTATATATTCCATCATTAGTTATCAAGGGAAACACTTTTTTAATAGTATAATAAAGGATTTTTTGAGGAAATAAGATGTACCTCATAATACATTAAAAATATACCACCCAAAAAAAAGGAAAAGTTTATGTTCCTAACAAAGTGATTGTGGGAATCACAGAGAATCCAATCTAACCAAACAAAAAAATACCATATAAATAAGTTGGAAGTCACATTATGGGATTTTAGGAGAGCTTAAAAACACCCATTTACATGAGACTTTATAGGATGATATATAAATAGATTTTTCACCTACCTATGGAGTCGGAACACAAAGAATATTAGGCTGTGATATATTTAATTTTAGACCAAAAAATATACTTAAAAGAGAGGAAATTACAACTACATGGATCATTGGAAATAAAAAGAGAACATATTATGAAAACATAGATTTACAAAGAAATGGTAAGGGTGGATCATGACAATCTAATTCAACAAAAAGTCTTCCACCAAGGAGACCAAGTTCTTTTATACAATTAAATACTAAGATTTCATCCAGATATACTTCATTTTAGATGGAAATGCCCCTTTATTACTACAAATGTACATCATTACAATGTTGTACAAGCTATAAAGGAAGAAAATAATAACCTATTTATTTTCAATGGGAATAGGTTGAAGAAGTATCTTGGGAATATACCTAAGGAACTATTGGATGATATAACACTCCTCTAAAAATATTATCACTAAAATCCATTGAGTGGTAACTTTCCTTAAAACATGGATACTTATAGTGATTCCATTTTAAAATACTTTTTTCATACTAAATATATTTTAATATATTGATAATACAAAATCATTTAAATTTGTGGGGAGGTATCCTTTATAGTTTATGTTTTTTTGTTTATTCTTTTTCAAAATTTTGTTTTTTTCAAAACATTTATGTGTTTCCTTTTCAGTTTTAGTGTTATTTCAAACTTATTTATCTTAATTAAGAATGAACATAAAACTTTGAATCTATTCCAATATTGGAAAACTAATTTTAATTATTTACTATACATAGATGAATATTGAAATTAATTTTTTTTAAATTATAAATTAGAGAAATTCATGACAAGACTAATTATTTTTGAATCTCATTCCATTATATAAAGTTGGAAATATTAAATTACCCACCAATGAGGCCTCTAAAACTATTTCAACATATTCTAAAAATCTACTTTTTTTAAGGTAAGAAAGACATTATTTAATAATTATAAATTTCTATGTATTCTTGTCAAAACCTTGGATAATTAAAGGACTTATGCTATACATTATTTATGTATTATTTTTATTTTAAATACCTTTTTTAATAAAATATATTTTTTCTAGCTAATATATTTAAAACTTGTAGCCCTTATCAAACATGAGTAATCTTTTTAAAAATCCACATTACCTTGTAAAAATAAATATCTACCTTTCTATAAAATATGATGCATGATCAAAGATGAAATTATGTCCAGGGAAGGGAGAAAGTGAGTCGAAACAAGCTTTTTCAAAATTTATTTGAGTTAATATAGGGAAGTGATATGACTTTTGTGCTATTGTTTTGTGAGAAAAATCTTTCTTAATAGGATGTGAATATTACCTAAATATCATCCATCACTGGGAATAAAAGGATTAAATTGTTTTTATGTAAAAAATATCCACTCCTTTTCTCTAAAAATTTAAATATTCACTAGATTCAAAATCCAAAAAACCCATGGGATAAATACTAAAAAGAAGAATAAGGAGGGAAGAAATTATTGGTGCAACTAAATATCCTTTAAGATGGAATGACCAAGAATATGAGGAAGAATTTGTAGAATAATTGATGTTGTTTGAAAGCTATTTTAACGAATTTTCGAATTTATTTGAAGGAAGGACCTTGATAAATTATAATGGAAGGAAAATACATCCTAATCTCGAGCAAGAAAGATGTCACACTCTCAAGAGAATATTTAAAAGTTACTTTATACCTTTAAAAGTAGAACTAAAAAAACTTGAGTCTTATAGAGGGAAATAAAGATAATAAGGTTCGATAATTCTAAAATGATAAAATTGTTTGGATATCATTTTATAATTCCATGGAATGTAGGTGTATCAATGGAAGGTGGATAAAATGGGGAAATCTATTCTTAAAGGAAACTAAAAATCATGAATTTTTCTTTAACTTATAAAAAAACCTTATGAATCTTAATATTTATTTTCTCAATAGAATACATCAACCTTATGCATTAAAACAACCATAAAAATACCTCATGGTATGAAAAAACACTTGAATAATTGGATGGTGATAAAGACATTCATCAAGACTATTTCCAATTTTCATTATTTGGAATGATAAAATCCTTACTTGAAATACATAATAAGTGAGTAAAATATTTATAGATGGGTAGGTATAAGTATGAATTATAAGATTAAATAATTGTAAATTAATCTAATATAATTAATAAGAAACATGGAAGCAATAACATTATGGGGGCATGATAAGCTTGATGGAAATTTTCCTAGAAAGAGAACTCACATTTTTGGTGTTTGAATTTATATAGGGTAATCATTTTAAAGTTTACTTGTCTAGGATTCCAAGGATTAAGTGTAGGGAAAAGGGTTAAGTCAATATTTTCATAATTTAGACCATTTATATATATAAATTTTTATCCCACCAATTTATCATTTAATAGACAATTGTCACATGTTTTTTATATATTAATAATCTTGAATTGAAACGATTAATGCTATAAAACAAGTTTTTTAGTATCTTTATTAAATTTAGAATTATTTATGAAATTTATCTATTAATCATGAAATTCGGAATTACATATTCAATAGGATCCCAATAGTGGGTTTTAATGTTCTAAACACAAATTGGAAAATTTTTGACAAGCCTACACTATTTTTTTTCTGGTGTTGTAGATTTGAAGGGTGAAAAATGGAAATTGTATCAGTGTGCTTACACATCATTACATGCCATGTACACATCATAAATTTTATTTACACATGATTCTTAATACTTCACACACATTTATCCAGTTTATTACACATCATATAGGTTGTGCACACATGGATCAGTTGGAATACACATCATCTTCACCCATATACACATCATTTTAAGTTTTGTACACATAATTCCTTTGAAAAATCAGTAGAAGGATGATATATCAAGGGGATTTCATAGGGATTATATATACTTCAATCCAGGGCCTTTGGCTTCCATATCATCTTAAATTTCAGAAATAAGAGGTTGTGACATGGATTATTCTTAGTTAAATCACATCTAAGGAAACATGAATCTATTTTAATGGATGGGGTGGATTTCATAGATATTTAGAAATCCCATAGAAGAAGGAAACCATAGGGGAATAAGAAAGTTGAATATTTAAATAAAGAAATATCTCAAATGTTTTACTAAGCTTATATATAGGGAATAAAACTTCTATAAAAATATTATGAATCTAAGGAGAGAGAGAGGGTACTGGAGGCTGGTCCATAACCCAATGCTCGAGTACTGCTACTCTTTAATAATTTATTTTTCATTTTTTGTTTGAATTTGTTACTTATCATTATTTATTAATTATCTATAGTCTTATTCAAATAGAGGGGTAAATATTGAGTGATCATGGAGGGATAAGTTTATCTTTTATAGTGCTTGAGTATTTACACCTTAATAAATTATTTTTTTTCTATTTATTGAAATCGATTTTCAATTCATGTTTTATCCTTTTAATGAAATTATGGTTTAGGATTTGAATGTGTTCTTTGTTCAATGATTTGTTTGATAACATGAAATATTCCTCCACCCAGTGCATCTTGTCTCAATGAATAGTTTGTATTGAATGGTGAATGTCTAAAAATTGTTTTCATATAAGTGAAGACATTAAGTTACTCTTATATTACCTAGGAACATCACCATCTGATTGGGTATTACCTTGGTAGTTTAAGAGTGGTTCACTATTTAGAATATTTGATACTTTTGACATATATATTAATTGAGGCTAATCAAGAATTAATCACTATAAAATTATTCTCCATAATCACCTTCAATCTAGGTTTCTTGAAAAATTAATTGAGGATTTTTCCATTTATTAATAAATAAAAAGAAATTATTTTTTAAAGACTATTTTAGAATAAAAATTGTAAAATAAAACCTAATATGATCACATTTTAATCATTTTTTTCAAATATTACTCCATTTTTTGGTCATTATTATTAAAAAAAATTCAAAAAAACTATTTTTATTCTCCAACTAACACATTACAACATATTTTGTGCACTCCTCTATGGAGAAAGCCCTAGGTTTACAAATAATACTATATTTAACCCAAGAGGAATACTTTATTTTTCCACACTCAATTCATGTATCATGTTCAATTTCCATTACTATAAAATAATGACACATTTACAAACATTACATTTAATCTTTGATATATCTTACACCAAGAGATTTAACATGAACATCATGATTGTACTGAGGTAATGGTTTCATGAATGGATATACTATATTTTCATCTATATCAACCCATAATATCCTATCATAACCTATATAAAAAATCTCTTTTATGTAATGTTATTTTAGAGGTATGTGATTGGTCTATTAGTGTGACCGGGGTTCATTGGACTGAGGAAATTCTCAGTTTTTATCATAATAAATCTTGATTACTGCATCAATGCTAAGAACTACCCCAAGTTTAAAAATGAACTTATTGATCCCAACATTAGAGACAATATTTTTTCCTTTTAAGAATTTGAAGTATATTAAGAAATATTTTTGGAGTAAGGCACTCTGATGATATGTGATTATGAGATACGGTGAGCCTAGAAATAATTTTTTTAAAATATTAAATATAAATTACATTACATGTGCATAGTTTTTGAATAAAAATGTAATATCTCCCAAATAGAGTCTTTTATAAAAAATATAAGAACATTTTTGATTCCATAGTGTGGGATTTACCCGAGGTACGATTTAAAGTTGGTTGGAACTGAATGTTTAGATAAGGAAACCATTGGTGGGTATGTTAAGTGAAGTAATTAATTAAATTATATAAACAATTAATTTAATACCCAAGGCCCAATTCCCTATATAAGTATCATGTTATGGTCAATCATTAGGTTTATCTATATAACCTTGGGATCATTGACAGGAGGGTCCATCTTTCGTTGTTGGTGGATCAAGATTGAAGGATGAACTATGACCAAATTAAGGTGAATCGAGGCGTAATGAATGAAACAAATCCTATAAATAATTGGAAACTATGTTCTTAATCAATAAACAATCCAATATTGAGGTATGGAAAAAAATTATGCGTTTTTACCTTGATTAAAATATTGATCAAGATCTAATATGTCATTATTTAATCCACATTTAGTTTAATCCTTTACATGAACTCATGTATCAAAATAACTTATTCTTTCAATTTATTATTTATTATACCATGGAATTACACCTGTAAATTCCATATTATGTGATTTTTTCCAATAAATATTTACCAATGATTTTATCACCTTTTTTATTGTTCCATTCCCCCACTCGTTCTTCATGTTCTTTATCATTAGACCATTGGGTCATGATTCAACTAATTTTGGGCGGGTCAGAGTGTGATTGGACCACAAGATTCAAATTGGATGTGTGAATAACCACTATATTAGAGATTAAGAGATTAATCATAGGGTATTTTGGGTAGGAATGATTGCTTCATGGATATAGGATGTAAAGTGGAGAAGGAAACAACACATGGGGAATGTGAGGTTGTGGTGACTTTGAGAAGAGGATCAGAAATCCAATTTATGACCACCAGAGGGAAAAAATTGACAACTGGAGCAGTGTTCCACAAATTTTGAGTAGTCCAATGGTATGAATAATGGATCCATGTCCAGATATATAAACTATCCATTGGATTCTATAGATTCTATGAAATACCTGATTACACAGTATGTATTCTGAAGAAAAAATGGTGTGTAGTCCCATGGATATGGTGGATAGGGTTTCAGAGTTATTTAAATGTAAAATATTATGTGGGACCCACAAAAACCATGTGACTAGGTTCTGGTGGCCCAACATGTACTCCATGAGTACACAGACACGTACACGGCTAGGAGCACGCCATGTACGGGAATAACTAGTCACACAGACATGACCTGAAGGACACGAGCACGACCAGAAGCACATGGAATAGCCCCTAGAATCCAGTACATTCCTTATTTTACTCTTAAAATCCATGTTGTACTACATGTCTAGTGATTTGTTTACTATAGCAGACAATTCCATAAGTCCAGGTGAGGCCACATGCCATGTGGACCCCCATACATTCCATATACTTCTTGACAATTTTATACCTATCATATCTCTTTCATTTTGACTCATATTTTATCCTATGAATAGCTTATCCTATTTTTTTTCTAAATAGAATGATATGGTGGCCTTCATATTTGTAAAGACCCGTAAATTTCAAGGAAATTTATTTCTTAAATTCTTTGGAATTTTACGAGTACGCAGTTTCTGACGGCATCTTATTCCGAGGCCCGATGTGCCCAGAATATTTTTTCTGAAGTTTAGCTCGGGTACGTTCAATGAATGAATGAGAGGGTTATACTATCTTTTTGAGCGGTTCTCGGAATTGAAATCTGAGGGCACCGATGAACTCGCAGCACCAGAAATTGGTTAAGGGGACCTTTACTGCAGTTGCGTTTTATGCGGGTTGTAAGTTAAAAATTGGGGTTAAATTAAGAAGTTAAATATAATCGTTAGAACAATTTTATTTATATCTATGGAAGTTAATTTTTCCCATTGGAAGTTATTGGTGGGTCACACATCCACCCACCTTCCCATGTGTGGATATTTGAGGAGTGGGGCCCACACGATCCCCAACCCTTCATCTCCCCATAACCTCTATTAAACCCCATTAAAACTCCCTTGTCTTAAATTCATGACAACCCCCCTAAATTATGAGGACCCTTCCTATCCCTCTCTCCCTCTTTAATGTTTGCCAACATACCTTAATTAATGAATTAAACCTCTTCAATTAATTAATTATGTGATTTGAACTTTTGAATTTTAAATTGCATGTGTTAATAAAATAATAACATAAACCTATTATTTTATTTTTGGGGCATTAATTGTGTTAAGGAGAGTTGGGAGAGAGATCTTGAGAAAGGGAGAAAAGTATTCCTCTCCTTAATGAAGAACGATATTCTTCTATGACAAAGAACACCCACCTTCAACGAAGAACGACTCGGCGAAGAACGCTCCACGATTCTCCATCCTCTACTTCCTCCGCATCAGGGGAAGAGACACCGACATGGGAAACTCGCCAACGATGATAGTTCTTTCCCAGCATTGATGGAGTGAAATCTCTTTTCGCGTCTACGAAGAACAAACCATATTCGAGGTAGGGGGATTATGTTCAATTTTAATGGATTAAAATTATGCCTCGTTTTTCATTGAACATCTTTGTTTGTCCCGACCTATTGTTATCACCTAACATGGAGGGTGCGGGCCGAACAAACACGGCCCGACGACCCTCCGTTGGATCTTATTTATTTATTTTTGGAATCAGCGACCATAGGCGTAATGTGGAAGAGGCCGGAGGCGCAAGGGCCGCCGTCGCACACGCAAAGAAAAGCCGCAATCAAGTGGGCCACGACGGAGGAAGAACGGTGCCGTCACGCCGTGCTGAGAACGTGGAGCCGCGGCCAGGGCAAGCCGCAGCGGAGGAAGCCGGCACCGTCACGCTGACTGTACAGAAGGAACAGCGGCCCGATTCACGGGCGTCTTCTATGAATGAATCGACCGGCCCGTCGGCCGGCCGGGGTGAGGAAAGCCGCGGTGCCAGAAGGGCGTCGCACCGGACGAATCACGGCCCGCCCGAGCGGGCCGCTTACGCCAGAAGGCCGAATGATTAGGGAGGGCGGCGCCATTTGGAACTGCCAGTTCAGGCAGACGGGGGGCTGCCCCCCCCCCCTCGGACTGTTCGAACTTCGAGTTGAGCCGCTCGGCCAGTTGGCCGAGCCAGCGGGGACGTGCCCAGCCGGGCCGTGCCCCGCTAGGCCGGGCCGGGTCGCGCCACTCTGGGCCATGTCGCACCTTTTTAGGCTTGGCCACACCCCTCGATCCGAGCCGCACGATTCTTCAGGCGGGTCCGACACCTCTGTCGGGTTGGACCCGCCAATACTGGGTTAACCCGACCCGTCAGCCAACTGGGCTTAACGGGTCAGGCCCGTTTTCACTTAAACATGAATAACTTAAAGATCGAACGTCCAATCGATGCGCCGTCTGCGACATTGCGAACCTTTCAACAAGGCGATCCCTTTTCGATAATCTATGTGACTTTTAGACAATTTTCGAAAATGGACGGGTTTGGAAGGAGCATATTTCCAACCTGTCCCCTAGAACAGAAAAACCAATATCTCTCAGACCGGGCGTCCGATTGATGTGAAATCTATCGCGTTGAGTTCCTATTGACGAGACAGAACTTTGGGATAAATAAAATCCAGAATTTGTGATAGTTGATGTATCGACCCCCCTTGACTCGAGGAGCGGACCCTCCCGGAATCGAGCGTGTTGTGTGTAGGAAACCAAGAGCTGGCTACGACTGCGATGATTATCATGCTGGGATCCTTTGTGGGTTCAATGAAGATGAAGACTGTACTTGGATCCTTCATGGGTTCGGTAGCGAGGACGACTGTACTTGGATCCTCCGTGGATTCAGCAGCGATGACGACTGTACTTGGATCCTACGTGTGTTCGACAGTGATGGTTACTGTACTTGGATCCTACGTGGGTTCGACAGTGACGAATACTGTACTAGGATCCTACATGGGTTGGATGGAGGAGATGATTCAAAGGATACATCTAATCATCTCCACCCTTCTTCGTGAGTAGCATACCTGTGTGAGTTGAGTATTGACTTGTAATCATTACCAACAGTGTGATTGAATTCTTTCCTGTGTGGACTGGGTTGTGCTTAGGCTCAAGAGTTGGAGCCAAACTGGAAGTGATGATTTAGGTATATGTATGAGAATATACCTAAGTAGGGTCAGTTGATACTTTGTGATTGTATATTTCCTTCGTGGTTTATCCTTCGTGGATTCTGGGAGACCTTCGGGGGTCTTGGGGTCTCTAATGAGTATCATATACTCACCCCTACACGGGCTTTTCACACACTACGTTGTGTTGGATGAAGACGACGGACAAAACTGATCGAGGTGGAGGCTTGTGGAGCTGGACAGTACCCGGAGGTGGACCACTTGGCGGGACGTACACGGGGTGGACGACTGGACCCAAGGAGCTGAGGAGACCATCTATACCCACCTTTCAGGTGGGATATTCGGAGGATGACTCAGTGGTTTCTGGTTTAATTTACTACTGTTGTACTTTCTTTTTAGTTGTACTGTACTTTCAGTTGGGCTTGTATACTGGCCCATTTACTTTTCAGCACTTACTTTTGTACTCCGTTTTACTAGGTGCTTACTTCTCTTGCGTACTCTATTGTGTTTGTTTACTTTTTTAAAGGTAATACCTTCCATTTTTCTAGGATTTACGCCTTTGGTGCTAGTCGCCAGCCCCTGGCCTATGGAAGGTGGGCTTGGGGTATTCACGACACAGGCCCCGAAGATGGTTCGTTAAAAATTGGTATCATAGGAGTCGGTTCTACCATAGAACTCAGGACTCTGATAATTTATACTCTAAGAAGAAATAGTGTTAAGAGTATTGAGTGTGGTTTTCAGTCCTGGGAGTTCAGTGTTGGTGCGGCAACTGACGTATCCAAACACCAGGACCCTGACATCTAATTTCCGACTAAGTGCACAAAAACATTGGTTGCATGTGTGTTACAAAAGTTTTCTTTGTGATTACTTTGTGTCAGTTCACCAGGTATACTGTTTGACCATGGAACACCTATTTTTTTAGGATGGCCCCATGAAGGCAGCCAGCTAGGGTTCCTAGTTACGTGCGAGATGACAACCCGCCGAGCGATGAGGCCTCGGTGCTGGGCCCCATCACAGTGGAGGCACCAGTGGTACCACTACCCACTGAGCCACCGATACTACTAGCCCCAACAACAGAGAGTGCATGCCTCCTGAGTGCGCTGCACAATTTTCAGTGACAGAGGCCGCCCAGGTTCCGCGGAGAGACGGACCCTCAGGCAGCCGAGGATTGGTTGGAGGATATCGTCAGAGTCTTCAGATTGGTAGGGACACCAGCTGACCTTATGGTAATCCTTTCCGCGAGTCTACTACACGTAGTAGAAGGTAGATGGTGGAGCCTGATGCTCCAGGTGCACGATGAGGCGTCTCTACTTTGGACGGACTTCTAGGGTCTCTTTCGCTTGGAGTTTGTTCCAGCCACCCTCTGTGCGGTGCACATCCTGGAGTTACTTCATCTACGGCAGGGCAGTATGATAGTAGCTCAGTACTCAACAAGATTTACCAACCTCTCATGCTACTCCACGGACACAGTATGTGACCCATTCTTCCCGGCCCAGATCTTTGAGTAGGGACTGAGGCATTAGATCAGGGCTTTGATGATCTCCCTCAGCATTCCGACACAGGTCGGAGTGCTGGAGTGAGCCCTTCTTGTGGATAGATTTCTTGCTAAGCCGATACAAGCAGCGAGACCCACCGTAGAGTGAAACATAGCGGAGTCTTATGTAGCCAGTAGTAGACTGATGTCGTAGAGGTCCAAGCAGACCAGGCCATCAGGTGGGCGACCTCAGGATACTGGTTTGGATGTGTGGGGCCCACGAAGCAGATCCAGTCATACGAGGGGCGGGCAGTGCTATACATGCGGCGGGAAGGGCCACATGGCTTGTGAATGCTCGAACCACCATGCAGACGAGCTGCAGAAAATAGAGGGACCTCCCAGGAATAGGAAGAGGTTCGACCATGGTGTTCCATAGGGAGCAGGAGGATGAGACAGAGGAGTTGGCCGAGCAGCGGGTGGTGGACGACACTTCGAGGCTCTACCACCACCACCACTAGAAGGACCACCCCGACACAAGGAGCTGACAGATAGGGGCAGGCTCAACTCCAGGAAGTCGAGGCCTACGACCACGGTGCACCTGAGATGATTAGAGGTACTATAAATGTCTACTCCACCCTTTCTGCAGTTCTTATAGACACATGATTGAGTCATTATTTTATTGTCGCTGCCCTTTTTCGGAGCTCGGAGATTCCGATGGAGCCGTTGGATCAATCCTTACGACTAGAGACTCCTACGGGAGTAGAATCGACGATTACGCATTGGTTCCGATAGTGTGATCTTACTCGAGGAGGCGAGAGCTTCGGATGGTATCTTCTTATAGCGGTGTCGAGGACTTACGACGTCATCTTGGGTATGGACTGGTTTTCTACAGTTCATGCCCAGGTCAACTGTTTTAGGTGCAAACTACGGTGTGTCCGAACAGATTGGAGCAGGTTCACCTTCACCAGTGAGAAGGGAGCCTTATAAGTACAGGATGGACTTACGCAGAGGAGAGGACAACCGATCACACATCAGTTGGCTAGTCTCATCCTAGGAGTGGTTGATGTGCGGAGTCCGAGTTTTCCTGTTGTGGTGGATCAGTATGCGGTCGTTTTTCTTAACGACGTTCCAGGACTACTCCCTCACAGATAGGTAGACTTATACATTTACCTATACCCTAGGAAATCACTGATATCTACTCCAGCATATTGGATGGCTCTAGCCGAGCTTCGTGAGCTGCAGGTATAACTGGAGGACTTGTAGGGAAAGAGATTCATCCGACCCAGTGTTTCACCCTGGTATTCTCTGATTCTATTCGCCAAGAAGTTGGATGGAAGCTTATAACTATGTGTTGACTACCATCGCCTGAATCAAGTGACCGTGAAGAACAAGTACCCACTCCCGAGGATTGATGACCTCTTTGATCAGCTCAAGGGAGCACGATGGTTCTCGAAGATAGACCTCAGGTCAGGCTATCATCAGCTCAGAGTTCGAGACGAGGATGTGCAGAAGACGACCTTCAGGTGTCAGTATGGCCACTACGAGTTATTGGTTATTCCCTTCGGTGTATCCAACGCTCCAGCAGTGTTCATGAGTCTCATGAATAGGATCTTCCAGCCTTACCTTGATCGTTTTGTCGTATTCTTCATCGACGACATACTGATTTACTCAACCACTGAGGAAGATCACGCCTACCACTTGCGGGTTGTACTGGACACAATCCGAGAGAACCAGCTTTATGGTAAGCTCTCGAAGTTCTAGTTCTGTATTTGAGAGGTTCATTTCTTAAGACACGTCATCTCGGAGGCTGGGGTTGCAGTGGACCCAGCGAAGATCAAGGAAGTACTTTCTTCGGAGCCACCCAGGAGCGTGACGAAGGTGCGGCATTTTCTAGGTCTAGCTGGATACTATCCGAGATTTGTGCCAGACTTCTCCAGAGTTGCAGCACCGCTTTCAGCTTTGACGAAGAAGTTGAAACCCTTCGTGTGGTCAGATAGATGTCAACAGAGCTTTCAAGAGCTGAGATAGAGATTGACCAGTGCACCCATCTTGAGGCTACCATAGGAGGTCGTAGGGTACGTAGTTTACTACGACGCATCCGGGACCGGAATCGGGTGTGTCATGATGTAGGAGTGAGTAGTGATCGCTTACGGTTCATGGCAGTTGAGAAAGCACGAGCAGAACTACGCTACCCATGAACTGGAGTTAGCAGTTGTGGTCTTCGCCTTGAAGATGTGGTGATACTATCTTATGGGCGAGCGCTTTACAGTCTACTCTGACCACCAGAGTCTTAGGTACATCTTCTCACAGAAGGACATGAACCTGAGATAACAATGATGGCTCAAGTTCCTCCAGGACTATGACTTTGAGATAGTCTATACTCATGGGAAAGGGAATGTTGTAGCAGATTATCTCAACAGGAGATCGGGCATTTAGATACCTGGAGAGGTGATAGAGTAGCTAGCCACTTTGCAGATATACTTCATGGATAGAGATGGATCAGCATTTCTATAGTCTCTCACAGTCACTCCTCCACTACTTCAGCGGGTCAAAGAGACACAGCGTGGGGACGTTGACTGTGAGACACGACGTACTCAGATTTCTACAGGGTAGGCACCTGATGGATTTAATGAAGGAGGAGAGCACGTCATCCTCTTCATGGGACGTACCATGGCACCAGTTGCACTACACGAGTAAGTGATGAAGAATTTTCATACTTCCACTCTAGCGGTACATCCCGGAGTGGCAAAGATGTACCAAGACCTCAGACGACAGCACTGGTGGCAGGGTATGAAGAAGGATATAGTAGAGTTTGTTTCACGATGCCTCATATGCCAGTAAGTAAAGGTGGATCACCAGGTACCAGTAGGCTTGGTACAACCCTTAGAGTTTCTGGAGTGGAAGTGGGATGGGATATCCATGAATTTCGTGACGGGTCTTCCACGTAATTCCAGAGGACACGAATCCATCTAGGTGATCGTCGACCGACTCACCAAGTCGGACCACTTCCTACCTCTCATAGAGTAGGGATCAGTAGAGATCTTGGGATGCCTCTACGTTCAGGAGATCGTACGACTTCATGGTGTTCCCTCGACTATCATCTCTGATCGAGATGCTTGATTTACCTCCTGCCTTTTGAAGGGGTTTCAGGAGGTATTTGGGACGCAGCTACGCCTGAGCACCGCCTTTCATCCTCAGATGGATGGCCAGACGGAGAGGACCAGTCAGACTCTCGAGGAAATGCTCCGAGCATGTGTCCTTGACTTTGGTCGTAGCTGGGAGGATCACCTACCCTTGGTAGAGTTTGTGTACAACAACAACAACCACTCCACCACCAGGATGGCACCTTACGAGGCACTGTACGACCGACCATGAAGATCACCTCTGTGCTGGACTGACCCTGGGGAGTCAACACTTGTAGGACCAGAAATGGTCCAGGCTACGACGGAGAAGGTGCAGATCATCTAGGACCAGATGAGGACTGCACAGAGCAGACAGAAGTCCTATGCATATCGGAGACGAAGACCACTAGAGTTCGAGGATGGCGACCACATTTTCTTACGGGTCTCACCTCGACGTGGATTACAGAGATTTGGCCGGGGTGACAAGTTATCTCCGTGCTTCATCAGACCATTCTAGGTCCTCAGTAGGGTAGGCGAGGTTGCTTACCGCCTGGCCCTTCTACCTCAGTTGCACCGGGTGCATGACATCTTCCACGTGTCTCAGCTGAGAATATACGTGCACGACCCATCCCAAATCATCGACCATGGGGAGATGGACATCGATGAAGGGGTGACATTTGTGGAGGTCCCAATGGAGATCGAGGATCGACAGGAGTGGGTTCTACATGGACGATCGATTCCTCTAGTGCGCATTCATTGGCAGCACGAGAACCTCCAGGAGAGGACATGGGAGCGGGAGGCTCAGATGCATGCTCAGTACCCTCATTTGTTTAAATAGTCTTTGTTGTAGCTTTACGGGGACGTAAATACCTGAGGTGGGGGTAATGTAATGACCCGGAAATTTCAAGGAAATCTTTTTCTTAAATTCTTTGGAATTTTAAAAATACGCGGTTTCTGACAGAACCTGATTCCGAGGCCTGGTGTGCCTGGAATATTTTTTCTGAAGTTTAGCTCGGGTATGTTCAGTGAACGAATGAGCAGGTTATTCTATCTTTTGAAGTGGTGCTCGGAATTGAAATCTGAGGGCACTGATGAACTCGCAGCACCGGAAATTTCTTAAGGGGACCTTTATCGCAGTTGTGTTTTATGCGGGTTGTAAGTTAAAAATTGGGGTTAAATTAAGAAGTTAAATAAAATTGTTAGAACAATTTTATTTATATCTATGGAAGTTAATTTCTCCCATGGGAAGTTATTGGTGGGTCCCACAACCACCCAACTTACCATGTGTGGATATTTGAGGGCTGGGTCCCACAGGAGCCCCAACCCTTCATCTCCCCATAACCACCCTTAAACCCCATTAAAACTCCCTTGTCTTAAATTTATGACAACCCTCTTAATTATAAGGACCCTTAATCTCCCTCTCTCCCTCTTTAATGTTTGCCAACATAACTTAATTAATGAATGGAACCTCTTCAATTAATTAATTAAGTGATTTGAACTTTTGAACTTTAAATTGCATGTGTTAATAAAATAACAGAATAAGCCTATTATTTTATCTTTGGGGCATTCGTTGTGTTAAGGAGAGTTGGGAGAGAGCTCTTGAGAAAGGGAGAAAAGTATTCCTCTCCTCAATGAAGAAAGGTTTTCTTCTTCGACGAAGAACACCCACCTTCAAAGAAGAACGACTCGACGAAGAACGCTTTATGATTCTCCATCCTCTACTTCCACCGCGTCAGAGGAAGAGACACCGACACAGGAAAATCTCCAACGACGATAGTTCTTTCCCAGCATTGACAGAGCGATATCGCATTCCACATCTATGAAGAACTAACCATATTTGAGGTAGTGGGGTTATGTTCAATTTTAATGGATTAAAATTGTGCCTCGTTTGTCGTTGAACATATTTGTTTGTCCCAGCCTATTGCTATCACCAAACGTGGAGGGAGTGGGCTGAAAAAAAATGGCCCAACGACCCTCCAATGGATCTTATTTATTTATTTTTGGAATCGGCGACCGAAGGCGGAACACGGAAGAGGCCGACGACATAAGGGCCGCCATCGCACACGCAAAGAAATGTCGTGGCCAAGCGGGCCATGGTGGAGGAAGCATGACACTGTCACGCTGTGTCGGGAACATGGAGCCACAGCTAGGGAAGGCTGCGGCGGAGGGAGCTGGCACCGTCGCGCTGGCTGTGCGAAAGAAATTACGGCCTGCTTCGCGGGCCACTTCGACAGAAGAACCGGTCGGCCCGTCGGCCGGCCGGGTGGAGGAAAGCCTCGGTACCAGAAGGGCGCCGCACAAGACAAATGGTGGCCTGCCCGAGCGGGCTGCTTGTGCCAGGAGGCCAGCTGGCTTTGGCCGGCTGGTTAGAGAGGGCGACGCCACCGGTTCGGGTAGCCGGCCCCCCCAGGACTGCTGGGCTAGCTGGCCGAGCCAGCGGGGACCTGCCCGGCCGGGCCGGGCTGCGCCCCGCCGGGCTGGGTCGCACCACTCCGGGCTGGGTCGCGCCTCTCGGGCTGGGCTGCATGATTCTTCATGCCGGTCCGACACCCCTTCCGGGTCGAACCCGCCAAAAATGGGTTAACCCGACCTGTCAGCCCACTGGGCTTAACGGGCCGAGCCTATTTTCACTTAAACATGAATAACTTAAAGACCGCGTGTCCGATCGACGCGCCGTCTACGGCATTGAGACCCTTTCGACAAGGATGTCCCTTTGCGATACTCTAATTGATTTTTGGAAAACTTTGAAAAATGGCCAGGTTTGGAAGGAGCATATTTCCAACCGGGCCCCTGGAACGGAAAAATCAATATCTCTCAGACCAGGCGTCTGATTGACGTGCCGTCTGTCACGTTGAGTTCCTATTGATGAGATGGAACTTTGGGATACATCAAATCTAGACTTTGTGATAGTTGATATATCGTCCCCCCTTGACTCAAGGAGCGGATCCTCCCGGAATCGAGTGTTCTATGTGCGAGAACCCTAGAGCTGGCTGCGACTGCGACGACTACCGTGTTGTGATCCTCTGCGGGTTCGATGATGATGAAGACTATACTTGGATCCTTTGTGGGTTCGACAGTGAGGAAGAATGTACTTGGATCCTCCTTGGGTTCGGCAGCTATGACGACTGTACTTGGATCCTACGTGGGTTTGGCAACGATGGTTACTGTACTTGGATCCTACGTGGGTTCGGCAACGATGACTACTGTACTTGGATCCTACATGGGTTCGGCAGAGGAGATGATTCATAGGCTACATCTAATCATCTGAACCCTTCTTCGTGAGTAGTATACCTGTGTGAGCTGAGTCTTGACTTGAAATCATTACCAACGGTGTGATTGAATTCTTTCTTATGTGGACTAGGTTGTTCTTGGGATCGAGAGTTGGAGCCGAACTGGAAGTGAGACTTAGGTATATGTATGGGCATATACCTAAGTAGGGTCGGTTGATACTTCGTGATTGTATCTTTCCTTTGTGGTTTATCCTTCGTGGATTCTGGGAGACCTTCGGGGGTCTCAGGGTCTCTACTGAGTATCATATACTCACCCCTGCAGAGGCTTTTCCCGCACTACGTTGTGTTGGATGCAGACGAAGGACAACACTGATCGAGGTAGAGGATATGTGGAGCTGGATGGTACCCAGAGGTGGACCACTTTGCGGGACGTACACGGGGCGGATGGCCAGACCCGAGGAGCTGAGGAGACCATCTGTACTCGCCCTTTAGGTGGGATATCTGGAGGAAGACTCAGTGGTTTTCACTTTACTTTACTACTGTTGTAATTTCTTTTCATTTGTACTGTAATTTTAGTTGGGTTTGTATACTTTCCCATTTACTTTTCAGCACTTACTTTTGTACTCAGTTTCACTTAGTTCTTACTTCTCTTGCGTACTCTATTGTGTTTGTTTACTTTTATAAAGGCAGTGCCATCCCTTTTTCCAGGATTTACGCCTTTGGTGCTAGTCACCAGCCCCTAGCCTATGGAAGGCGGGCTTGGGGTAGTCACGGCATGGGCCCCGAGGACGGTTTGTGACAATATTATCTTTTTATATATTATACAAGATATTCTAAGCATGATGATTCATTAGGAGGTGCACAGTGATGATAGTGACCAAGAAGGATCATCAGTGGAACCTTCCTATTGTGTCAGGGATGGGGTCATTTATTTATTGATTCTAACCCTCCTATGGTATTAGGGCACGTGGCCTCTGTATGTTAAGTAGAACCCTCATGTGTTATTAGGTCTTGGGTCTTCTATCTACTGATTATAACCCTCCAATTATGTTAGGTCATGGTCCTCTATCTTTTGAGTGGAACCCTCTTGTGGTATTAGGGCATGAGTCCTATACCTATTGAGTTGAACCCTCCAATTGTGTAAAGGAATGGATCATCTATCTATTGAGTGGAACCCTGCTATTGTGATAGGGCATGAGTCCTCTATCTATTGAGTAGAACCCTCCTATTGTACCAAGGCATGGGTCCTCTATCTATTGAGTGAAACCCTACTATTGGACCAGTTCATGGGTCATATTTTGAGTGATTTTTTCTCCTTGATTGTGTGACACAATGACAATGTGTGGTTCCATATAATGACATCTTTAGATATAAAAATGAGATGTTAATCATCATTGATGGACCTCTAAGAAATGTTAGCAGAATCACCATCTTGGAATAGAAAGTGAGATAAATATCCTCTGTCTCTCCCATATGGGATTCTTTCAATATAATTTATATGTATTCATTGTTGGGTTTTATTACCTCATTATTTGGGTTGAGTTGATTACTTATATCATGCCTCCTATTTTCCCCCACTAGTTTTCAATACATTATACTGGGTATTTATATACTCACCCTACATGGTATTTTTGAACACGTGTCCTGTCTTATTTATATTATGGATTAGTTAATGGTGAATTCAGATGATTATAGTGGTACTCAGTTGAATTTTTTCACATGCGATGGTTGGGGCTTAGAGATCTAGAGCAAGAATCTCTCATATTTCTTTCTTTTCCAGTTATTGTCCAGTTGTGAAATATTTTCTGGTTAGGTGTGTTTCTTCCCTTTACTTTTTATATTGAACAATCACACTCTCTTGTATTCCATAGAGGTTATTAAAGGCATTTTTTATTATATATGTTAATTTCTTTTATGATTACTTTTCCACACTTCTGTACGAAGATGGTTGGGTGCATGAGTACATGTACTTTATATAAAGGCCTTCAATTTTAGTAACACATTTCAGTGTTTTTTCCAGCCAATGTCCTATGGGGGTGGTCTTGGGGTAGTTTCAGATCAGCCTACCACTGGTTAGGAGGCCCCTGGTGGGTTGGGTCCTGATAGATTGGTATCAGAGGTGGTTCGACCTCAGGATGGTGTTTTGAGTTTTCCCCTTATTATATTTGATTGGGAACTTAGGGAAACATTGTAAAAGTGTATTGAGTATGGATTTCAGGATAGGGAACCCACTGTTGGTGTGGAGGCCAACATATATATTAACTAGGACTCTTATTATCAGATTGTTGACATGGAATATATAGAAATTAGTTATAGGGAACATTGGTAAATGCATCATATAGGTTTGAGTATTTTGATTTTCCTTCTTGAGTAATCTCCCAATATATTTATATGATCATTTGAACCTAGTATATAATGATTAAATTTTCAAGATGCCTCTGTAAATACATCCATCCATGTTACCAATTTTGGTTCATGATGATAATTTGATTAGGAATGCGGCCTTATTTTAATGGACATCATGCAATATCTTTACTCAAGGTGGGTAGGTAGTAGCACCCATTCCTATCAAGTAGAAGATTATACAAGAATGTTGGTATGTTTATATATATTAGCTTTGTGAAATCTACATGTTCTAGAACCAGAGGCCACTAAGGTTCCATGGTGAGCCAGATCCCCAGGAAATGGAGGATTTTCTTTAGTTGATGATCAGAGTTTTCTAGATTTTGAGGACCCTAACTGATTATACGGTTACAATGACATCCATCCTTTTCCACAAAGTAGCTGGGTGCTATTGGACCATAGTCTAGTACAGTCTTGATTAGTCTGCACTCTCATGGTATGACTTCCATAAGCTATTTTGTGAGGAATATTACCTATCATACATTCACTCTATTCGGATTTAGGAGCCTTTGGAGCTGTAGTAGAGAGGGATTACAATTCATAAGTATTCTTTGAGGTTATTAAATTTAAAAATAACTCCCTCTACATGATTCTATATGTTTATTTTTGATCAAATAAGTTTGATAAGGGGCTACATAGAAATATCCATTTCAGTGTGGTATCGATGTGCATTAACACATATGTTAGAGTGGTAGAGTGGGAACTGGGGTTGGATATATTCTTATATGAAGGACTCCATAGTACTAGAGCCACTAATTGGAATCTTAATTCTAATTCGTCTACATCATCTAGCAGAAAATGGTCGGTGAGGTCTCAACATAAGAGATCTTATCATGATTGGGATCAATAACATGGTAATGTAGCTCAGGGATTGTGCAGAGGAACATGGAATCTCAGATAGGGGTGATTTTATGCATGGGACTAGCGAGGTCACATGGAATGTTATTTTCTAACATAACATGATGAGGAGAGAAAGAAGATAGAAGATGGAACACCATGACAAATACAACACCATGATCACAGTTCTCTTAAGCGTGGTCAGGGTATCCCCTAGGGAGTATGAGCTAGAAGATGAGAAATTGGGGCTTATATTGGGGGAGCTATTGGTGGTGGATTATGTTATGAGATATTTTCACCACCACCCCTAGAAGTCCCACAATAGGCTTAGGGAGCTATTAGTTTGGGCCGTGGGAAGCTACAAGCTATGAAGTCTTATGACGTAGAAGCTCATGAGATTATTAGAGGTATGATCTATTTTTATTCTACTATTTATTCAGTAATATTAATCATAGGTGTGAGTTATTCCTCCATCTCCTTACTATTGGAAAGATATATGGATCTCATATTTAAGGATTTATATTAGAATCCTTTCTATAAGGGTCATATAGGGAAATATTCTTCAATATATTTTATCTACCGATAGTTTGAGCTATCACTTGGAGGAGATAGATTCTCATGGGACCTCTTAGTCATCATGATGAGACCATATAATTTTATCTTGAGTATGGACTGGTTATCCATGGTCTGATCCTATATTCACATTAACTATAGACGAGTAAGATGTCTCCAGATATATGGGACAAGAATCTCGATTGTGGGTAAGAGAGATATCATAACAGAGTGAGTGGATCTTAAAAGTAATAAGATTAAACCCATCACCCATCAGTTAATAAGTTTATCCCTAGTCACAATGTTCTCTTCGTGCATCCATGTTCCTTAATTCATTGAGTATTATATAGATGTCTTCTCCAATGAAGTTTGAGGACTACTTCTTAGGCAGTAGATGGAGTTTTTTATCAACTTACACCCTTATACTACTCTAATATCTTATGTGGAATATCATATGTCCCATACTGAGCTCTATGTGCCAAGGGTGAAATTGTAGGACCTTTGAGATATGTGTTTTATCCGAACAAACATGTCCCCCTGGTCAGATCCATTAATTATTATGAAAAAAGGGGATGGGAGATTGTGACTTTATATTGATTGTGATCACCAAAAATAGGCCATGATAATGAAAATTTACCCCTTATTGAGGATTGCAAACCTCTTTGATCAGTTATGAGTTATGATATGGTTCTCAAAGTTTGACCTCATACCTAGAAAACTATTTTAGAGTTCTTCAGGCTAATATTCCAAATATTGCATTCTGATGTCACCATAGACACTATGAATACCCGATGATTCTTTTCAGTTTGATAAATTCCCCCACTATGTTTTTGGATTTGATGAACTGGATCTTCCATCCACACATGTATATATTTGTAGTTTTCTTCATTGATGACATACTCATCTACTCTACATCAAAAGAGGTGCATGCAGAGAACTTGAGGATGGTCCTAGACTTGCATCAATATCACTAGCTTTATAATAAGATAAAAAATTAATAATTCTAGACCAAAGATGTCCACTTTATGTGGAATTTAGTTTCTAATATTAGATTAGCTATGGACCCATTAAAGATCGATATAGTGCTTTCTTGGGAGCCACCCAAGAGCATGTTATAGGTGTGGAGTTTTCTTATCTTTGAGGGGTAATATTTTAGGTTTTTAGTGGAATTATATTAGGTATCATCTCATTTGGATGCCCAAATGTAGTAAGGGTAGTAATTTACATGGGATGGGTATTGTAAAAGAGTATTTAAGGATTTGAGGATGAGGATGATGAGTGATATTTTTTTGAGACTACCAGAGGGGGGCATGGATTAAATAATGTATTATGATGCCTCTAGAGTTGGACTCAACTGCGAGTTGATGCATAAGCAGGCAATGATATTCTATGGGTCAAGGAATTTGAGACTCTATTTGTAGAACTAGAAGAATAATGACCTATAGTTGGTATAGGTAGTATTTTTTTAGTATGTGGAGGCACTCTATTTTAAGAGATAATGCTGTTGTTTACTATGACCATACAAGTCTTAGGTATGTCTTCACATAGAGAGAACTGAACCTGAGATGGAGACAATGGTTGGAGTTTCAGTATGACTATGACTTTGAGATATTTTATACTCCTAGGAAGGGAAACATGGTGAAATATTCCCTTAGTATGAAGTCATGATCTCTCTTGGTGGAGAAGGTGTCTATGCACTTGGCTTCATTATGGATGAGACTAGTACTAGATGAGGGCGTAGCTTATCTTTATTCAATGATTTTGAATCATATGATTCTCTAGTGTGTCAGGGAGGGTAAATTTTTATACATTGACTATGAGGTCATCCATGACCATATATCCTCAAAATATTAACTAGATGGATTCTTTAAAGGAGGTGACCACATAATTCTTTTATAGGGATGGATGATGGTTTTGGTCACAATGTGAGAGGTGGTGATGATGGAGTTTCACAATTATCCAATGGTTTTATGTTCCAATGTAGGGAAGATGTATAGGAACCTTAAGTAGAAGTTTTTGTGGGATTTCCTGAGGTATAGTGTTGTTGAGTTCATCTCTCACTATCTCGCATGTCAGTAGGTGAAGGCTGAGCATCAGGTTCTGGTAGTTTTGTTGTAGCCACTTGAGATATCAATGTGGAAATGAGATGGTATATCCATGGAATTTGTGTTAGGTATTATATGGAAAATTAGAGGCCATGACACCACCTGGGTGATTTATGATTGACATACCAAGTTAGCACACTTCCATTCCATCATGGAGTAGAGTTTTGTTGATTTTTTGGGGTAGTTTTAAATGTAGGAGATCATATTCAATTATGGGGTTCCCTCGATGATTTTATATGACTATGATGTGTGTTTCACATCATTGTTGTGGGGAGGATAATAAGATCCAATTGGGAACTAGTTGAGGATGATTACATATTTTAACCACTAGGATAATGTAAAGACCAAGCACACTATCTAAGTGTTGGTAAATATAATGAGGTATTGTGTGTTAGGATTTTTTAGGAGATGGGAGGATCACTAACCTTTGGTATAGTTTTCTTATAATAATATAAATCACTCTACTATCATCATGGAACCTTTCAAGGTCCTGTATTGGGGACCGTGTAGATCACCCATATGATGAACTAATATTAGTGATGCATCTCTTGTTGATACAGAGATGGTGTAGGGAATGCTGGAGAAGGTATAGGTGATCCATGACCAGATGAGGACAACCTAGATTAGGCATAAATCTTAAACATATTGGCATCGTAGACCCATGGAGTTCAAGTAGGGAGACCAAATTTTCCTGATAGTCTCCCCATGATGAGTATTATAAAGATTCATTTGGAGAGAAAATATATCACTGAGATTCATTGGTCCATTAGAGATCTTGAATATCATTGGTGAGGTTTTTTACTGTATCACCTTACCCCATAGATGGAGAGAGTGGATGACATCTTCCATGTCTCATAGACGAGGAGATACATTCATGATCATATATACATTATTTTCTAGGGAGAGCTAGAAATTAAGGATGAATCCACCCTCACGGAGTACTCAATGGTGATTGAGGTTCAGTAGGAGAGGATCCTATGTGGACTGACCATTCCCTTGGTTTGTGTGTTTTGGTTGGATGGGATCATATAGGAGATCTCATTGGTGTAGCAGAGCCATAATGTAGGCTTAATATCTTCAACTTTTTTCTTTGTTTTTGTATTTCTGTGTTGAAAATACTGAATGAAGGAATTATTTAGAGACACATTTTCCCCTTGAAATACTTTTGAATATATTAAGATATATTTTCATTACCAAACACTGAGACTACGTGTGATTCTAAGACCTAGTGATGCCATAATTAATTTTATAAAAATATTATTTTTATTTTATATCACACATGCACATTTAATTTTTTTTAATATCTATTAAATAGAGTCTCCTCTAACAAATATGAGACCATGTTTGAATATGAATCATGGGGTTCACCCTAGGTATGACATAATGTTGGTCGACACTAGACATTGAAATAAGGAAGTAATTGGCGGGTAAATTAAGTGAAGTAATTAATTAAATTATTTAATACCAATGAACCAATTTTCTCAAAAGTTTCCTACTATAGAGAATCTCCATGGTTTTCTTCATAAACCTAAGATCATTAAGATGTGTTTTTACCATTATTCCTTGGTGAATTGAGATTAGACGATGGCCGATGATCAAATTAAGGTGAATCGAGGCGCACCGAACACAGTGAGTCCTCTCCATCATTGGATATTGAAATCATCAACAATGAATGATCCAATATCATGTTAGGTATAATCAATTATGGTTTTACCTTGATTAAAATATGGATCATGATTAGATATATTATTCTTTTATCTATGTTTAATTTAAGCCATTTCTTGAGTCCATGCATAGAAATAAATTATTCTTTTGATTTATTATTGATTATTCCATGGATTCACCCCTATTAATCCCTGATTCAATGGTCATCGGCCAATAATTTTTGGATGAAAACATTATCACCTTGGTTATTGTGCCTTTACCCTACCTTTTATTTACATTATTCGTTGTCGTACCACAATATTATAATTCTACTATCCCAAGGAGGGTCCAAGAAAGACCAGACCCTTGAATTCAAGGTGGATGTTCATAAAAAGACAATATTGGAGTCTTGAGGATTAATTAGAGGGTATTATTGATAGTGGTGATGTATTCATATATCCGTGATTTGAATAGAAGAAGGAAATGAATTAAGAGGCATGAAAAGCAGTGGCACATTTTATTATGGGATTAGAAGTTCAATTTCCAGGAAACAGAGGTCTAGAATCGATGGATGGAGGAGTGTTCACCCATTTTTGGTGGTCAAATGGTAGGAATTATAGAATCACATTTGGATTTAGAAACCATGTGAGGTTTTCAGTGGATTTTATGAAAAAAACAACTACATTCCATGTAGTCAGAATAACACAGAACATGTAGTACCCTGTTTGTGGTGGCTAGGGTTTCTAGTTGATTTAAATATTTCATGCCATATGGGACCCCCACAAACTATGTGACTAGGTGGGGGAAGCTTGACATGTACTCCAGGAGTACATAGACATGAACAAGTTCAGGAACACACTATGTATGGGCATTACTAGTCACACGGACATGGCCTGAAGGATATGGAAGAGACCAGGAGAACATGACATGGACCCAAGAGGTTGAGACACACTATTTAGTACACTAACATGTAGTGTAGTACAACATGGAAAATGATCCATGTACTCGAGAGGACATGACCAAGAGGCTAGGTGAGGCCACATGTTGTGTGGACCCACTTACACTCTAGATATTTCCTAAAAAAATTATACCTCTCATATATCCTTCATTTGACTTGTATTTTGGCCCATGAGTAGACTATCCTAAGATATTTTCCTTGAGGAACACGATAGAAGACCTCATAGTGGATTTTGAGATATGATGCAAGATGTTCCAAGTGTGATGCTTCTTTATTTACTTCTCGACAACAACAATGATTTGGTAGGATTATCAAAGAGAGGTTGGGGTTAGAAATTTCCCATTTTCCTCGTACTGTTTTGAGTAGAAAACTTATGTTTTGTTAAGGAATTTTTCCTATATCTATTCAGTTCAACCCTCCTATGGTATAATATCATGGGTACACTATCTATTGTGTGGAACCCTTTTATGGTATTATGTAATGGGTCCTCTATTTACAAATTGGAACCCTCCTGTTGTGTCAGGTCATGGGTCCTATATCTTTTTAGTGGAACCCTCCCATGACATTAGGTCATGGTTCCTCTATCTATTGAGTGAATCCATTCTATATCTTCATGGCATGGGTCTACTATCTATTGAGTGTAACCCTCTTGTTATGTCAGGGAATGGGTTCTCTAACTATTGTTTTGAACCTTCCTCTTATACCCAGGTATGGTTCCTCAATATATATAGTAGAACCCTCCTTTGGTACCAAGTAATGAGTCCTATTACTAGAGATTTTATCCCCTCAACTATGCAGCACCATGGGAAAGTGTGTCACCACATGGTGACTTCTTTAGAAAGACACATGAGATGTTGGGAATTTAATGATTGGCCTCTTGGAACTATTGGAAGACTCATCATCCTAGGAAAGGTTGTGATATGGAGATCACCATTCTCTCACATATGGGTTTATTTTATAATCACACACACACACACATATATATGTATATTTATATATTTTTTGTTGGGTTTAATTACCTCTTGCTTTGGGTTGAGCTCATTACTTCTATCATGTATCCCATTTCTCCCCCTCCAGTTTTCAGGGCATCCTATTGGGTATGTATATAGTCATCCCAACAAGGTATTTTCCCACATATGTCATGAATCATATAGATTATTCATAGGTTGATGGTGATTTTTAAGGATTATAGGGACAACCAAGTGTATTTGACCACATATGGTGGTTGAGGCTTGGAGATCTGGATCCATGATCTCTCACATTTCATTATTTTCTAGTTATTGTTAGGTTGGGGAATCTCTTTTGGTTGGGAATTTATTTTTTCCCTTTACTTTTAGTATTTCACTATCATAAAATCTTTTATTACATACAGGTTATTACATGCATGGTTCTTACTCTAGATGTTACAATATTTTATTATTATTCCTCTATAATTTCATATGAAGATTGTTGGGTGCATGCATACAATTAATTTAGGAAAATACCACCCATTTTAGTTATCCCTTTCAGCACTTGTCACTATCCCTTGGCCAATGGAGGTGGGCTTGGGGTATTTATATCTTGTTTTTTTCTGGCCATGCGAGCCTTGGTTGGTCGGGTCATGACACATTAGCTTCCATCCAAACATTTTTTAAAAAAAGTATTCTTAGTCTATTTTTGAGTTTGTTATGGTGTCCTATTTAGAACTCTTACTATTGATAACAAAATGATTTAGGAATTACATGAAATTGGATTGACATTTCATGTTATCTTTTTTAAATTAGTATCTTTAATAAATATAATCCCCTGCACAAAATCACCCTAACTTCCAAAGACCAAGAATATATCCTCGGTTCTTCTTAAACACATATTGATGTTCTTAAAAGTAATTCAGTGACTCTCACTGATATTGGATTGGTATCTACATGTTATTATTAGAGTATAAGTGACATCGGTTTGAGTAAACAATATTACATACATGATAAATTGTATAGTATGATCATATATAATTCTATCCATCATTTCTAATTCCTTGAAAAAACCATTAATCTTTCTAAGATTTTTTCCATGTAACACTGGAAAAGACCCCATTTTGGAGTTCCTTTTTCTAAAACAATTTACCACTTTATGAATATATGTGTTCTGACTTGATTTAATAAGCCTATTAGATATATCACTATAGATCTTCATACCTAACTTGTATGTTACATCACCCATTTCTTTCATCAAGAAGAAATTATCAAACCACATATTTATATATTTTATATTTGGGATATCATTTATGATAAGGAGTATATAATCCATATAAAATATCATAAATACCACCATAATCCCACAAATATGATTGTATATACATGACTCACCAACATTATTGAATAAACTAAACTCTTTGATTGCATCATCAAACTAGATATTCCAGCTCTGAAAATATTTATTTAGTCTATAAATGTATATTTTCTATATGTACATCTTATAACACTCATCTAGAACATAAAAACTAATTGATTATATCATATATATATACTAAAATTAATTTCTTTTTAATAAATTAGGGTTTTACATCCATTTGATATATTTCATAATCAAAATGAGTTTCTATGGGATGAAATATCCAAATAGACTTTATCATTACAATAAGTAAAAAGGTCTCTTTATAGTCAACACCATAAATTTTTTTACTATTATCTTATATAAGGAGTTCATTATTGGTAAAAAATATATTATCTATGTAAATATTCTAATGAAAAACAAATGTGCACCTTATGGGTCTCACCCATTTAGCTGTATCCACAATGTTCCAAATATGGTTAGTGTTAATGGATTCCATTTCAGCTTCCATGGATTTTATCAATTTATTATAATATAACTCTTAATGGAATCATAGTAGGTAATGGTTTCATCACCTATGAACATTAATTCATCATGATTTTCCATAATAAATCCATATCTCTTGGTATCCTGATGAATCCTACCAGACCTTTGTGGATATTATTCTACTTGAGTTAGTTCTTCTTCTATAAGTGTTTGTGGAACTAGATCAACTTCTATCCCACAAACACTTCCATTTTATTGTCATTGAACTTCTCCAAGATAAACATTCCTCTCACCGATTATTAAATAGATATAATCCTTCTAATAGAATGTATTAAATCATACCACAAACACTTTCTACTCACAAGGTTTATAGAAATAATATCACTTAACTTCCAAGGGAAAACCAATAAATAAGATCATGACATACTGAAAATCATGTTTTTCATAATAAAAACATCACATATATACTTCACATACCCAAAATTGCATAAAAGATAATTTGGGATTTTTGTCTTACCATATCTCTTACAACGTCTTAATGAATTTTTTATATGGAACATGGTTAATTATTATTGTAGCATTATCCTAAGTATATCCTCATTATTAATTTTTTTGGTCACAATGAATCATCATTGATTGAACAATGTAAAACATGGTATGATTCCTTCTAAAAAACAAAATTCCACAATGGTGTTCCAATTAAAGTAATTTGGCTAAAAATTCCACCATGTCTTAGATGATTAATGAATTCTTGTAAAATGTATTCACCACTCCAATCAGATCCAAGAATACTATTACTTATAAACATTCTAACCTATATTTTATTATAAGACTCTGTAAAATTTTAAAAGGATTCATACTTGTTTCTCATTAGAAACACATTACCATACCCACTAAGTCATCGATAAAAGTAATAAAGTATTTAATATCACTACTTTCTTCAATAATCATTGGACTATATACATCACTATTCCTAAGATCGAATAATCCACTATCCCTTTAACCCTTTTCCCGTAAATGTGAATTGGTCATTTAGCATAATAAAGAAATATTTTTAGTATTCAAATGATTTATAATTGAATGATTCCAACAATCTACCTCTATGGATTCTTGATTTGTTTCTCATTTATATATCCAATATGATAATGCCAAAATTTTGAGGGATTACAATCAACCCTTAACTTATTATTATAAATTTTATTGATAGTATAGTATATATACATAATGTTTAATTTTTTTTCATAATCCAAATACCATAAAATAGATCACTCTTATATGTAGAAAAACTCATGTTCTTAATACTAGATGAAAATACATTCTTGTGTAAATAGATTCAAAAATAAATTTGTTGTTTTTAGAGGGAGCATGATAACATTTCCCAAATTATTTTAATAATCCATTGGGTAAAATTATTTTATATGTTCCTACTTCTAATATAGAAACTCTTTCTTTATTAATAATATAAATATATACTTTAACCTTTTTTCAATTCTCATCCATTTATGAGTTTATGTTTATCATTAAAAACATGTGATGCAGACCCAATATCTATTAGCCATGAGTCAGTGTTAGAGAAATTGATATCTATAATATTCATACTCAGATTCTTATAATGATTCTCTTGGAGAATACTTCTCAACATTAAATACTAATTTATAATTTTTTTATAGGTCAACCAACATGATATCTCAAAATGATTAGCATGATGTATATTATAATCTATAAAAAATTATATTAAAGTGTGATAATCATATTTTATACATTTTAATAATGAAATTTTAACAAAAATACTCCCATAAAAAATGACGACCCTATAGATCATATCCATTTAGTGACATGGGATCCATATTTCACTAATTAATGATTAAAATTTTGAATTCCTCTTACAACTTATTTATATGGGTAGGGCATCATCCCAATCATATAATTTATGATTCTTGGATAGTTGAGTGGATAAATATTTAGCCAAACCCACCATATAGTTATAAACCCAAATATATTACTTTGGTATCCTAAAACATAAATATTCCTTGATAAGTGTCACCCAAATATCACAATGGGATTTCATTTACTTACTCTTAGGGTTATCCATCTCAACCATACATTACACAAGATAATCCATGGGCACCCAGGTTTAATAGAACCAACCCAATTCCACAATTGAGGTCTTGAAATGTGTGTTTTTGTTGTGTGCCTTTTCCCACGGGTTTGGTTCAGTGGGGGGTATTATTTCCAAAATAAGGGGTCACTAGGATATACCATAAACACATTAAAATGAATTTTGGTTGATAGGATAGGGGGTTGGGATTATCCATACAATTTAGGGAAGAATGATTTCATACATTGGGACTCACTTATATATTTAAGATATATTTGTAAATCCTTTCCAAATCCCAGTATGGGACTGGTTACCACTGTTAAAGTTATTGATTGAAGACATATGTCAATGTGAAAATCTATATATATTATAGTTTACCTATATTTATTTCACTTGATGATTATACTATGGTTTAAGGCTACACGACTTGGCCTTCTATAGTTTATCAGCATCAAAGGAGGCGGTAGGAATTATGGAGTTAGGATCAAGACAATGAAAGGGGATTACTATGTATCCCTATTAAAGGAATTATAACCTATGTATTTTGGTTCCTCTTAATTGAAAATGTAAAATTTTTAAGGTCATGTAACATCGACCAATATGGTATCTTTTAAGGTTGGGAAACCATGACCTTGTGAAGTTCCTTTTAAGGTCATGCATCTTAGACCTAGTGAAGTTCCTTTTATAATCATACATCTTGGAAAATGGGGTGTTGGGATTAGACCCCATTAATTCATCATTTATGTCTTTATTAATAATTATAAAAACAAACATAGTTTGGGTTTTGTGGTTTAAGATCATTTTCCTAGACCATTCAATGCAGTTTAATGTTATACAATAAATATGTCATGTTATAAAGTTTAAAGTTATGCAGCAAGGACTAATAGGTGAAGGGTTCCTAGAAATGGATGTTGTCATACTTATATATAGATGAACCTTTTTAGTTCATCCAATTTGTTGGTAATAAAATAAGAGAAGTCATAGTTGGACTTATAGAGAATATTCTCTATTAAAAAAGGTTTCATATGGGATATTTACTCATGAGGATGAGTTAGGGATTACACATGGGATATCCAACATGTGTTTTGGAGAAAAAGGCTTTGATGGCACAAAAATATTCCTATTTAGGTATGTGAGTCAGTTAAAGGTCGGTTTTTAGTGCTTTCACCTAATAGGAGGCCCATACTATACACCTGGCCCATTAAGTGGATTAAAGGGGTCGATTTGGTGAATAAGAAAATTTAGAATCTAAATATGTTTTATCCTGGATGAGAAACATGATCCTAAGGTGGATTTACTAACATCCTCATGATATATACCATTTTTATCAAGGGAATAAATGATTATGATTACTAAAATTTCATTATAGGTTATTGATGATTTCCCAAAAGAGACTTATTATCAAGATAATACAAGATCAATCAACTATAAATTCATGTACACAACCCAGTAACATATCTTAGGAGGTCACAATTGAGGTATTTTAGGAATGTAATTTTCTAGGTTCTAGCCTTGGTGAAAGGGATCCAATGATTTCATTTGGTTCAATTCAATCTAGGTAGTTTACATTAGTGAAATAAATATAATGGGAGAGGCCCTAATACCCATAATTGGATTTCTTCATGAATTATAAATGACCAAACCAAATTATTCAAATCCTGATACCATTGGAAAGAGTCTCGAAATAACTTTAAGAACCCCTCACTTCACATAACATGAGGGTGATTTGTAAAGGGGGAATGATTCATGGAGAGATTAGGTTAGAAGACTAATTTAATAGTGGTATAAGAAAGAGCAATATAAAATTTGTGTTTTTGGGAGTCCTTTATAAAGGGGGTATTCTTGAAAGTTATTTATGTACAGTCTCTCATAGAAGTCCTTTGTGAAGGGAAATTACATGGATAGACCTATTGGGATTCTTCTCTTAATGGTCATCAGTATATTAACTTGGTTTGGTTGGAAGTAGTTTATAAAGATGGATCACAAAGGATGGGGGTTATTATCCCCTTAATCATAATTCTATAATAATGATCAAGTACTAAAATTATGGATTTAAAATCAAATATTGAGTTCCATGCCTCATTTATCATCAATGTTTGTGCTGGTATTAATAGGCAATGAATTCCTAGAATATATATTCATATAAGAACTATGAATCCATTAATATGATGAAACTATGAAGGATCAACATAAACTCTCTCTAAATTAATTACATTCATGAAGGAAGAATGTGGCCATGTAGGAGTCCCGTGAACCACTTGTTAACTAGTGTTAGGCATCAAGGTAGATTCCTAATGTGAAGCATTTTATGTTCATGCTAAAAATGAATGCTAGTAATGAAGGGATTATTCATCCAAAAAGGAACTATATAACCGAGAATGAAATGTTTATCCATAAATGAAATATGTTGTTATGAAGGAACTATGATTCCAAAAATGAAATACACAACCAAAAAGTAATCCCTCAAGATTACTACATATTCCTCCCATTCTTTGTAAAAAATATTTTTCACAGTGGAATTTTACTTTAAAAAATTCAACTTTTTATCCAATTGATCTTCTCCTAATTGATGATTGGGACTTCATGAGTGTAAATAACCCCCCCCCCCCCCCCGAGGATTTGGCTAGATCATCATGAAGAGGAAAATATTCTAAAGAAGTAATGTAGATCATCTAACATAATTATGGTGAATTTTGTATCCCCCTTTATAAGTCAAATAGAGGGGCCCATTTTGGCACTATGAAACCAACTTTTGGAGAGATATGATTCAAAAATGATCTTATTTAAATACTATAATATTATTGATCTTCTATGAACAATCATAAATAAATTAACCTTTTGAACAAATCAAAATTTATAAGAAATATTATAAAAATCCTTCATGAATGAATTTTCTTCTGTAAAATGAATATTTTTGAATGAAAAAAGGTAACACAATACTATCCACACAAAACAATTCCTTTATGTATGTCGATCATGGAAATTTTATTGGGTAGAACATACATGGTTCTCTATTCTTATGGTAGTTACATAAATTTTTGACATTTCCTTTTTTATAGATTATTTCCTCTATCTGATCCTAACAATATTACTTATATGCTAATATAAATTCAAAGAAACATGATTGATCCACTATTATGAGGTGAAAAAATAATCGATAATTTTGAGTCCATTCAACACCAATGTGTTTTCTTAAAACACCAATTTATTTGTGACTTCATGGGAGACGATCTCTAAGACTACCCATCATCAAATATATTTATCCTAAATTATTTTTGACTAGTAATTGACATTCCCATTCCAACACTATAGTTAGGAAATGAAATGATCAATTTGATCAACCATCACTAAGAGATAGACCAGGTCAACATTTCATCGATTAGGATTTCATCATAGAGTCCAACCACTCATAGGGTTACATCATGGTGTATACTCCCTTGAGCATATAGGAAGGATTATGCATAACCAAGATGGAGGTAAACTTTTATGGGTCCATATTAAAGAAATATACGATTGATTAGAGGTTAGGATATGCCTCAGAATATGGTATTGACTCTTTAGGGGCTCTGTATTGTACTATAGCTAGCCCTTATGGGTATGATAGATCTAAATGGAATTTGGAAAAGAGATAAAATTAGTAGGGATTTATAATGTTTTCAAGGTTTATTAGTTATTTTCCCATAACAAACATTGAATAAATATAGACATAATCAGCATATTAATCCCAATCATGAATACCTTTCATCTAGTGCATGGATAAGTTGAAAGAAGCCTCTGGGATGTGTGTATAATCAAAAGAGATCTATTTATGGGGAAAATGTATAAATAATAAATTCACCATACCTATACAAGGAATAATACAGATAAGACCTCACCACTTGTAATTGAATTACTCCATCCTATGAGAGATTCTATGAGCAAGGATCTCCACCCATGGATCAACATACCTTATAGGATTTTGGTAGAACAGTTCTTTTTTACAGATTGGCAGGTGACACAAATAACAAGTCCTCATAACTTCCCCAATTAAAAAACCTCCTAGATACCCTTTTACTACTATATAACATTATAATAAGTTCACAAAAATAATTTGTGTAGAGAGGTCACCTAACGGATCAATCATTTAGTCTTCCTAGAGACCTTCCTAATGATATATATCTATGGGTACCTTCTCCAAATATATAAATCAAACCCCAAGGATAGGGTTAGAATATTCATAAAGGAAACATAATTATTGAGTGGAGGAAGAATTTCCTCGGTAGTGTCAGGGTTATCTAAATAGTACCATCACATTAGGCACATTAATTGGGGGACAGACCCATTCTGTCTTATCAATACCTTGCATGTTTTATGGGATTGGATTGTAATACAAATGGGAGGTGATAAATTTATCAATGAAAATAAAATATTGGGTTCTTGGTTTAGAAACTAACTATAAATAAAAAGTGTATTAAGACCAATAGGTTTTTAATTATGGTTAAATAGAAAGAATATTCTTGAAATATTCAGATTTTGTTTATGGTGTTGTTTGTTTAACACATAAATTTATAAGTAATAGCATGAATATTTTATTAATTTTGATGATTTTTTAGAATATATTAATGAATATAAAATGTTCCTTTATATTTGGAGAATTTTTTTAACAACATTATGAATTTTTCTTATGAATATTAATGAATAAAGAAAGATGAGTAGAACAGACTAAAGTAATCAGAAAAGGTAGTATGGTTTCAACAAAGAGAGGGAATCATATAGAGTCCAAAAAAATGAGGTGATCAAATGAAATATTGGAAAGAGTGTTTGGGATGTAATTTTCATAATTACATTAGAAAAATTATTATAAAAAAAAGTAAACAAGGTGATTATTTGTTATTCTCAAAGTACTAAACATCATGACTACTAAGAAGTTCTTAGGATTAATGATGAAATTATTATGATTAGAAAAAGTTTTATCAGATGAAGATAAGTATGAAGTATATCAAAGGAACAATTTCTGTCCATAATATAGATAAATATATATGTGGGAAATATAAGAAAAGGAATTAGATAGTGGTTTCTTGGTAGTTTTATCAGAAATAGATTTTTGAATAATTGAACTGAGATTTATGATTCATCATAAGAAGGTTTCATGATTGGTGAAGTTTATGATAAAATTCATTGGATAGAGACATCAAACAGAGTAACTAGAAGATTTTATGATAGAGTATTCCAAGTCATTGGATAAATTATTCTTAATGAATCCATAAAGAAATTTGTTTTGGATAGAGGACACCCAATGGAGAAAGAACCTACATATTTATATTGAAAAAATTACACTGAATTCAGAAGCTCCTATGAAGATATATCAAATGAAGTGTTGAGAATATTTTTGATGGTTTAAAAAAAAATCAATTTGATAATGCTGAGATATACTTTAAATATTTGTAAATCTATCCAGTATTTGAGGAAGGTTTTCATAATATTATTGATGAAAAGTTTTGAATAAAGTATTTATGATGGCTGTTTACTCTAATACAATTAGATTTTTAAGGTGAAAAAATGATGAAAATATTCAATTGTGAATTAAAATTTGGATTGGGAAACTCAGATGTCAAGTTTGCAATTCACCCTAATTTTTTAGAGAAATATTCCCCATATAAATGTGGGAAAATTCATTGTGAAGTAGTTACTACTACTGTGGTTATTATAAAAAATGTTTGGATATAACCATAAATCTTGAGAGTGATTTCCTTTTGGTAAAATTAACATATAGAGTCACATAAAACAGAGGTTTATGAGACCGAGTTTACCCGAATAAGAGCATTTTATAGAGAGAGAAAATAGTTTGGTATCATACAATGAGATACCAAACAATGTTTATTAGATAGACAAGGTACCAAGTAGAGGTTGTTAGACATAGGGCACTAGATGAAGTATACAAGATAGAAAACCACCAAATGTAGACTCTATTTGATGTGAAAGTAATGGATAAAGAATTTATTTCCAAATTATGTCGAATAAATTGAAGAGGAAGAATTAATTTCATAATAAAAAGTGTGAACAAAGTTCAAGCATCATTGCGAAAACGTTGAAGCCTATCGGTGAAGGTTCATTTTCCTATTTAAAAAATTATTTTTATCATTTTATATGCGTGAGGAGAACATTAACTATCAAAGGATTATAGTTCCATGAAAGTGATGGATATTACTTTATTTCCATGAACTATAAAGTATTTTTTTATATTGGATTTGTGGTCTTGTATTATTCCCAAACCATGCCAAGGACTAGTTACTATTATTGATTAGTGAGAATTATAAATTCTTATATTCCTATGTTTGTGATTTTGTGTTGTTTATTTTTCAACAAAGTTATTTTTCTCTAACTAGAGTCATTTTATATTATAGGGAATAAATATAAAAATGGTTGATCAATGATTCCCCCTCTCAATGATCACAATGATTATGACTGGTCCTTTCAAGTGATATCAAAGAGAATGTTTTATCATTGACTCTTTGTTTTGTGAATCCTAAAGAAAATAAAGGATGTCATAGATTTTCTAAATTCATTTAATAGTATGGGTATTCTTTTCTTTTATGTGAAGAAATATCATATCTAGAAGTGAATAATTATTCTATATATACTATCCATTTTCTATGAATTTTTTGAAGATACTACATATTATTTTACCCCTCATACTGAGGGTATAACTCTAACAACTTCAGACAAGAAGAATATGGAGAATGCTGGAAGGGATAGAAATGAAATACTTTACTCCCTCATTGAAAGTTATTTTATGAGGGTTAAAGGGATTTGAACAACTAAAGGCATCTTGGAAAAGCTGAATAATATTTATGAAGGAAATAAAAAGTGAATAATGTAATGTTTTAGATTTTGAGATTGAAGTATGAATATCATAAAATGGGATATGATGAATCTATTAGTGAGTTATTTATAAGTGTGATGAAATTTATAGTACCATAATGTGTTTTAGTGATAATATAGATGATTTTACTATAGTTGAAAAGATTCAAAGAATTCTTCCTGATATATTTAGCACCTAGGTATCAGATTAAGAAGATAGAGAACCTAATAATCTATTTCTATATGATTTGGATAGTAACCTCATCACTTATAAAATTAAAAGAGAAGAATCTATTTAGAATAAAGAAATGTTTGATTAAGAAATATCCTTTAAAGAGAATAATTAAGGAAATTTTAAGAACATTTTCATAGAAGAAGATAGTGTCTCTAAAAATGAATATGTGTTAAGTAAAAAATTTGAGGAATTAATGTCCATATTTTTATTAAATTTTCAAATATGCATATGGAATTATAAAGGAAATTTACCATTGAAGTTCATTAATTATAAGGATATTGGTCCTTTCATATAAAACATTCCATGTTTAATGAAATATGAATATAGTGATGAAAAATATGGATGGTAAAGAATATATCTAATAAATAATAAGGGAAAATTAAATTAAATTTCAAAAGGAAATGGTAAGAAGTTATATGAATATAAAAAAATAATTTTTTTTACAAATTTCAGAAAGATGATAAGAGTGAAGTGGAATATAAAAATTTAATTGATGATGGTGTTGATAATTTTATTATTGAAAAGGTAAATAATTAATGTTTTAATAATGATGAAAGTATAAAATATAAAAAATGAAATAATAGAAAAATAATATGGAGTTTATACTTAATAGAGAATTGAAATAATGTTCTTCAAATATAGTAAAAAATTGAAAAAAACCAAAATTTGAACAAATATGATATATGAACAAGCAATACAGAATCAAATATTGAATAAATATCCATATTTTTAAAAGAGATTTATGATATGAATATGTTACTTGATAAATAGAAAAACCTCAACATCAATCTTGTATAAATGATAAAAGAGAGGTAGAGAAAATTTTATATTGTTCAATAGAAACATTTTAAAGTTGTTCAAGGAATAAAAAACAATTAAAACATAGTTATAGAGGTTAGTTAATGTTATAAGATGTTTAAAACTTATAATGATCTAAAAATATCATTCTCATAGGGTAAAAATAATATTGAAAATGTTTAGAAGATGTATCAAGTTATGGGAACAATGTATGTAGATAAAGCATGTGATGTTAAATAATTTAAAATTTCCATGGAACCAAAGTTTGAAGAAAAAACTACTACAACTAGTGAATTTCATAAGGGTGGAAATAATTATATACTTAATAATAAGATTCTATAAGTGTACTAACATTTTGGTTCATAACAATGAGTAAAAGTTGATAGTCAGAAAGATGATGGGAAGAAGGTTCAAAATTTTGGATAGTATGCGGGTCATAGAGGAAAGTATGATTTATATGGATATTTCTAGTACTATGAAGGATTTGTTTATATATTAAACATGGTCTAGTTTAATCATAAAAAATCAAATAAATCTAAGAGATACTATAGGAATAGTTTGATGGGGTTTCAATGCACTCAAAGAAGACAACCTTAAAAATATAGTTTGAAAATTGAAAATAGAATTCAACATATGGAAAATATTTATGAATTATGTGATTAGCTTATAAATATTTCCAAAGGATATTTTTTAGTGGTACTAGATTAGCAATATTTATAGGACCATTATCAGAAGCCACTTGTACAGGAAGAAAATTGAAAAAAAGGTCTTTGTTATTAAAACTACTCTCAGTGCCACAAATGGAAAATGACTATGTATATTGTATATTAGGTGTTCTTCACATAAAATTTCGGATTTAAAATATATAAAAAATTGAAAAGATTACAAATAATGGATATTGAATTTGAGAAATGATGACTCACTCGCAACCAATGACATGGGAATTAATATCATAGAAAAATAATAATTATAATCCATAAGTTTCTTATTTTTGATGTATTGAATTTTTTTGAGTATTTTCAGCTCTATGATGAAGGAAATGAAGTTATTTTGGAATAGATGGATTTTTTGTTAAAATTATTAAAGAAGGGAATGTTGTAATAATATGACAATGAACAAAGGGGAATCTATTTTTCATTGGAGTTACATGGGTTTCATGCTATCTAAGTATAATGAAAGAAGATTTGTTATGGAATAAAGGCATGGAAATATTTTCTAGAGTAATATGAACAATATTCCAAAGAGGTAAAGTATTTGTGATGTTCTTGACATGATGAGAAGAATAGATTAGGGCTGTTCTATATAATAGAATGTTAATATCTCAAATTCAATACATAAGAGGGGTTATATTCTTATAACTTATCCCTTAGAGATTATTTAATTTGACATATATTGGCCCACATGAAAAAAATAAATTGATAAAGATCAGTAATTTTATTATTTTATTGGTTATCTTACGTGTATCACATGTATTATGTTTTTGAAACATAATTCAGAGGCTATCAAAATGTTTTAGAGTGTCATAATAAGTAATGATAAGGAATAAAGATACTCGATAAAGAGTATTATGACTGATAATGGTGTTTAATAAAAAAAAGGGATGTTTAAAGAATATATTCAAAATAATTGAATTTAACATGAACTTAATGCACTATACACACAAAAACAAAATGGTGTTACTAAACTAAATACTCTAAGTTTCTTTGAGATGGATTGAACTATGAAAATTGAACATGATAATTTTCGATTCATTTAGAGACAAGATATCAGAGTCACAGTTCACATTTTGATCTATTATTTCTATATACCAAGTTTTTATATTACTCTATAAGAGATGTATTAAAAAGATATCACATGTTTGGAATAAATATGTGAGTTTTATATCCCCTGCATTATGAAAGTTAAAGGTGAGAATCTTAGGAAGTACATTAAAAGAGGTATTGATGGTATCTTCCTTGGATACCCTCTGAATAGTAGAGTATAGAAGTTGTAACTCAAGGAAAATATAATGATTATTGTCTCTACAGATTTTAATGTTCTAGAACATTCTTATAGAAAGGATTTGCATCCATACATAGATATAAGTGGAAATAAAGATGAAGTTATTTCTATTAACCCACAAAGTAATGTGTTTTATGAAAGATATGATATGGAAGTTTCACAAGTATAAGATGTTGATTTAGTAGTTTTGAGTGATGAGGGATAATTACATCCTTCTTATCCAAGGATGAGGAAGCAGGTGTAGGTCAAAAAATTCATTGGAGATTAAGGAAAATAGGTTCTAACTAGAAGAACATTGAGGATAATTTCCCAAAAATCTTTATGTTAAAAGTTTGATCCAATAGATATTGAATAATATTTAATAAATCAAGAGTGGATTGATTCCATGTTTTAATAATTAAATTAAATTTTATAAAATGAGACAGAAGAAACTGTACCCAAACAAGAATATAAAAATGTGATTGTAAAAGTGGGGTTTTTCAGAACAAGTTGAATGTAAAAGGTGAATTAATAAGAAAAAAGGAAATAATTGTTTGTAAAGGATGTTCAAAGGCTGAAGGAATTTATTTTTATAAAACCTTTTCCCTAGTATAAATACATGAAACCATCCTAATATTTAATACTTTTTCTACACAATGAAGATATAATATATTTCCAAGGGATTCCAAGTCTTATTTTATCAATAGAGAACTGGAAGAAGAAGTTTATTTTGACAAACCATGAACCTTCTTTCTTGGTCAAGATGAAAATTATCTTTAAAATTCGAAGAAGTATTTTAATAGATAGAAACAATCCCCAAGTGATAGATATTCCAATCTCAACACTTTTTTAAAGAAGTTGAATTTCAAGAAAGGAATATTTGAAGAAGAACTCTACATATAAGAAAATCTAGAGGTTTATCTTCTAGTGATTATTTATTCTGATGATATAATATTTGAAATAAATGATAAATAAAAATTTTAATGGTTTTCTGAATATATGAAAGAGATATTAAAACATTATTTACTCGGATAAATAAAATACATTGTTTTGTTACAAATGTCTTAAAAAATAGTTACATTTTTCTTTCTTAAGATAAGTATGATAAATAACTCTTAAAGTGGTTTGGAATAGAAGATTCAAATCCTATTTCCACACACATTTTAGTTGGAATTCTATTTCAAGATATATATAAGAAAAATATATTAATCCTAATTATTTTAGGAAATTAATTAAAAGCATGATATTTCATACAACTTCAAGTCTCCATTTAGTTTATGTTTTTACACATTGTGGAAAATATCAAAATTAACTGAAAGGGTTGCATATTTTAGATGAAAAAATAATTATTAGATATGTTAAAGGAAAAAATTATTTTGGGTTGAAATAATATAGCACATAAAATATTAATATTTTTTGTTAGAGGGATGCTGATTAGGTAGGGTGTGTTGAAAAAAATGATATACACATGGTAAAATATTCTTCTTATAAAAAATACGTGTAAGTTGGCATGAAAAGAAATAATATTTAGTGAATCCTAGAATCATTTAAGATGATTATGTATATAATACTCAAGATGAAACACATTTAATATAGATGATGACATAAATTAATGATTTTTTGGTCCATGTGAAGCTTCCCCTTTTCTTGGGTTATGATAATCAAAGTGATATTAGTCTCACCAAGAATACAATTAAACATTATAGATCTAGGAACATAAATATTAAATATAATAATATCAAATAAAATATGGGAAAATATGAAATAAACCTATAGTTTCTACCTATAAAGGATAAAGTAGCTAATATATTAACTAAACCATTTCCAAAAGGAAAATTTTATAATACAAGTTTGATTATGGGTTTTCAAACTCACTATCTTAAATTATAAGGTCTATCGTATTCTGTACCATATTCCATCTTGTTGTTGGATAATTTTTTCAAAGGGGTAGAAAATATATAACATAAAAATATCGATTGATATGTGTTGTATTTATTTTTGGGAGAGAATATATTTTGGGATATTTTTTAAGAGGGGAAATATATCATGTTAGTATGTGTGAACTATTTTACCATTTTATTAATGTGGATTCTAGAAATTGTTGAAGTCTATTTTAGTTTATATGTTAAATTCCTTCATTAAGGAAGATATTGAATTTTTTTATAATCACTACTTCATGTGAAACATGGTATTTTTATTCAATGAATTTTTTCTACACTGAGTCAACCCACATAGGCTAAGAATTATTTTAAATTGACCGATTGATTAAATTTTAGTGCATTAGTGATTTACGTTCCTTGGTAGACAAAAAAAATACAAAGGGGGAGATTGTTGAGACCAAGATGTGTTGAATTATGATTGAATATAAGGACGCTACTTGTTAGATTCATAGTTTATTTATGGTTTTTTACTGTCAACACATAAATCAACATATTAAAGTAGAAATATTTTCTTACTTATGAAAATTAAAGAGATGATCTTAATTTCCATAACACGTGACTTGATGTTTGGGGAATAAATTTTTTTAACAAAATTATGAAGTTTCCTTATATAAATCCCCATATGAAGAAAAATATGTTGAAATCATTTAAGTGAATGGACTATAAAGTATGTGTCTAATAGATAGTGGTGATCTGATAGAGTCTATCAGACTGATTTGATTGGATGGAAAATGGGAAAGAGTTTTACTAATTTTATTCATAATTACCTTAGAAAAATAATTAATAGAAAAGTAAATAAGGATATAATTTAATATTTTTTCAATATAATTTAAACCATGATTATAATAAGGTTCTCATAAATCAAGGTGGGGTCATTCTGATTAGACAAACATGTAATGAATGAATAGAATCATGAAGTCTAATATATGAACTTTGTAAGTCTGTCATATAGAGAAAATTGAATGGATGAAATCTAAGAAAAGGCCTTAGATAATGGATTTAGAGTAGATTCATTAGACATAGATTTCCAATTGACTACAAAAATATTTCTGAGTTATCAAACAATTATTTTCTAACTGAATAGGTTTTCAAGAGAATTCATTAGAAAACCCCACCAAAAAGAGTAACATAAAGAGTTTTAGATAAAAGATTCTAGGTCATCAAATAGATGATTAATAACGAAGTCATTAGATTTCATGTTTCAAAGATAGGACACCATATAGAGAATGATTTTACAAAGTTATATCAATCATAGGCTACCATATGGAGAATTTCATAGAAATATGTATCAAAATATGGTTTGAGAATATTTGTGGATGTTTTTGTAAAAACATTTATCATGCTGGTGTTGAGATGTGCTTTAAATGTTTTTAAATCAAGCTAAAATTTGAGGAATGTTTGAAGAATATTTTTTATTATGATTTTTTAGGAAACTATTCATGATGTTTGTTGACTCTAATATAACCAGAGGTTTGAAGGTGATCAACTGAATAAAATATTTGAGAGATAATTAAAATTTAGGAATGGAAACTAAAATCTGAAGTCCACACATCTCTCTATGTTTTTAAGAGAAATGATGCTTATATAAAGAAGTAATATGAATGATATGAATAATTTGTTTCTTTTTTGGTTATTGTTTAATAATTCAATTTCCATCCACAAAGCTTTAGATTGCTTTCCTTTTGGTTTAAGTACCATGTAGAGTAGTGTTGGATGATGGTGTATCAGACTAACGATACTGGACAAAGAATACCAATCAGAGATACCAAATAGAGTGTTATTAGATAGAGTGATACAATATTAATGGTATTTTAAGGACATGGTATAAAATAGAAGTTGTATGATAGAGGGTAACAGATGGAGTGTACCAGACTAACATCCATCAGATAAAGTTTTCATCGGATGGATAGGTACTAGACAAGGAAGTTCTTTCTCACTATTGTATAAAAAATTAAATAAGATAAATAAGAACATACACAAAGGTAAGTTTAAAGAAAGTTCAAGTAGCACAATGAAAATTTTGAAGCCTATTGGAAAATTTTCATTTTATTATTAGAAAAATTGTTTTTATCATATTATATATGCAAGGAGTGAATTCACTACTAGAGAATATAGTGCTATACAAGTGATGGATATTCCCTTCATAATAAAAAATAAGAAGGATTATTCTCTAGTGGATGTGTGGTATTTTATTATTACCAAACCATGATAAGGACTACATACTCTTATTGAATAGTGAAGCCTATAAAATATTGTGTTTCTATGTGTGTTCTTGTGTGTTGTTTATTTAGGAGATTCATTTCTATCTAACAAATGGTAATTTTTTTTATGTCAAAAATATAATTTTTTTTATCAATAATTCAACCCTTCACTCTAAATGATATCATTAATCCTGACTTGTCATTTCAAATAATAGTTAGGCCATTCTTAATAAATGACTAAAATTTGGGTAAACTGATACAAACAAGTTTTAATCATGTCGTATGATACCCCAGCTTAAAAGTTCACTCTTGATGAAAATAAAATTCTTAAATAATGTGTATATCTAAAATCCTAGAGAGAGGGTGTGTTGGTGGTTAGAATCAATATGGAGTCCATCACTGAGGGTTATGAGCCCTATAGATTTGGGAAATTATTTTATTATTTACAGAATAATTTAAGTGCCCCTACCCAGAGTGAGTGATTTGAGAAATATCCCTAAGTTGTATTCTAGTTCAGTATTATTGTAAAACTAGAGGATATGGATAATAAATCCACTCTTCCCCATGGATATTTCCTCTACTAAGCCTGTGATGGGCTACACTAACACTTGGATATAGTCGTATCCGATGGGAAAATGGCTAACCGAGTTCCTTAGTTCAAGGGACCACTAGTTTGTAAGGGTAAAGAAGAGAAGGAGAATCCAAAAAAGGTAGGAATAGGTCTTATAAGGCTTGAACAAGGAATAATTCAGTGCTTTATATACCCATAAAATATATGAGACATTTATACACTACCCCCTTGATGAGAGGGGTATCCATACCACCATTGATACCAACTAATATTGCATTACTATATATATAGAGGTAATGTGATTACTAGAGGAATAATTTTCCCATGGATGAGGTCTGGGAGAAACTTATTGTGGAGGAGGTTATTTTTATGGGGTTCTATCAATTGAATTCACAATTTATGACCTCTTACAAAATTCATTATAAATAGGTGATAACCTATCTTTGAGATTTGGATACCATAATCCACTCACTTAAGGGTAGAACCGTCTTTAAAGTGTGGGTAGAAGAACACAATTCTAAGGGTACTGAGGTATTAAGGGACCAAATTGATGAATAATAGGCTGGTAAAATCTCTTCTAGTGAATAGGTAATATATACACTCACTTACATTTATCAATTTTTTGATGATTCCTTTTTTAATTTTCATCCTTAACCTTTATAAGTTTTAGAAGGCACTTGGTCACCTATTGCATCAGAAGAGCATTCTGTTGGTGGAATGTAGACTGAACTAGGAATTTATTTAGATATTGGGGTTGAGGAAGACATTTCTTATAACTTCAAGGATAAAATTAAAGTGCTAATTCTAGACTCTCTTGGAATGTTTCTGATGCGAACATCGGCTACTCCTAATGTGGAGCTTCCCCTAGAAGAAGCCAATGGGTGGGTGTATATGATGTTTTTGGAAATATATATTCACTCAAAACTATTAGGTAATAAATATAATTTCTTAATTATGTTTATCTTATAACTATATACTAATCCATTTAATTATTCAGGTTTATAGATAAACCTTATGGGATTGGGGGTGAAGAATGATCAATAACACATGACTCTTAAACCTTCAAAATTGACTCCTATATGAGCAGTCATCGAATAATTCTAAGAGTTTTCATAAAAAAACTATTGACCCAGATGAATTATCTATCATCTCAACTAATTTAGGGAAATTAAATGAACCTATGGAGGTCAAGGACCAAGATAACTATTATAAATTAAAGATAACCACATAAAATAAAAATGTATGGGAATCTGAGTTTCCCTGATACTTTCACTTTCTTTCACAATTTTTTAATTAATACTCATATTCATATATTATAATTCACAATGATGTTCAATATATTACTATTTCATGGATGATTATAATCTTGCATCTCCACTAGAGGGTATAATAGACTTGGAGGGGGTCACATATCCTGAATTCTTGTATGAAAGTTTCCATAAGAAGGCCATCTCATTTCACCTTATAGTAAGGCATAAATAGTTGAATAGGTTGAATCTCTATTTAGTTAAGGTGAAAATACACACATCTTATCTTATTTTTTGTTTACATGTTTGTTAACAAACACATTATACATGTAAATTTCAATAAACCTATTGCAACCTAAAGAAACTAATGATGGAGCTACTTTGGTGCCTTAATCGACAAAAGATATTATGGAATGAGTTAGTTTTATGGTAGCTCTTTTAGAAGGATTCAAAACCATGGACTCATTAAGTGACATGGTAAGAGATCATGTGTTGGTGTCTATGGTCTATTTTGATTCAAACATGGAAGATTCCTCCTTTCAACAACAGAAGAAGAAATACGTATAGAGGATGATTTCAAAGTGGTTATGAAACACTTCTCTTGATGAGAATGATTTTCATTTTCATTACCTAAAAAACATGTTTATAACTCTAGGATTTGGCGAGTATGATCACCATGTGGTTGAAATAAGAGTAAAAGGAGTTTATCACTGCTCAGGAGTGAACATGTGTTCTCTAGTAACAAATATCCTCTATAGAATCCATGGTATACTTTTTCATGATTAGAACCACAATACTTAATGAAGCATCCCAACACATAGATATATTAGTAGAGAAGAAATGACAATACATGGATAAGTGTTCTTTAGTAGATCAATGATGCACATATTTCAAAAGTTATGAAAAAAGGAATTAATTCCTAACATAAATGCGGTGGTAGTGGTAACCTTTGGTTGTCTCATAGATATAAGTGAACAAAATATATCATGACCTTCATGGGTTTTAAGGAAGGGAATGTTATGAAATTGTGAAAAAGGGAAGTAATAAAACAAAGAATGAAATAAAATTGATTAAAAACGTGATGGGTTCAGGGATTGATTTATTCTTATAATGCTATCATATTTTTTATAGTGGATTTTACTTCTCTTATTATTAATTAATGAATGAATGATTTATCAATTGATTAATCAAGAACCTATAGTTGAAGGTTACTATAGATAATTCCATAATATTGGTTACTACATGTATTTCCACCCTTCCCATGTGTATGGAAAGTTAGTAAACCACTCCTAAAATACTAAAGTAATACCAAATTAGGTATTTGTAATGCCCCGACCCCAGTTACCCAGAGTCAGTGCATTATTACACAACATTGGAATGATCACAAAGGATCATGTCTCTAAAGACCGATTAGTTTAGTAGTCTTGGAAACACTAGATATATTCATAAGTCTTACATTACATCATAAGGTAAAAAAACTACAACAACATCTTGTCTTCATATCCCCTCATATTATCCCTACAGGTCATTCATAAATTACTTCTTCACATCCTAGGAAAAATAAAACATTGAAAGGGGTGAGCTCAGATACTCAGTAAAGATAACAATATAGCAGAGGCTTTCATAGATAATCATAAAAACTTAAAGCAATTTATAACTAAAACAAAAGGCTTTTAAACTTGAACTTCAGCATAATATGGGAAAGATAAAATGAAATAATTCCATTTACTTATTCACATGGATATTCTACTAGTCGAACAATCACATGCAATATCAATAACCACTTTCATAATGATGGAATGCATAATGCAAGACTATCATAAACACATAGCCAAGGCCTCGTGCCAAGACTACAAATAAGATTTTTCCAACGCCTTGTGCTAAGACACTAGTTTGTCTCATGAGACCTACCAATGCATCGAGGAGCTATAGCGGGCTCCACCCGTCACTTACTATGTCCAATGCATTCCTCATATGAAAAGTTTGAAACATAACATAAACATTCGTATTAAAACTAGCATACGAAATGTCAATACTTATCCACAAACCAAGAATGGTATAAAAATAGCAGATCCACAGTCAAACATAACTCATTCGATAAAATATGGGAGATTGTATTGTATCATATTAACCTCAATAGATAATAATGAAGGATATTGATATAGATGAAAATAATCATCAAAACTATTTGAGAGAAATATCCCCCTTTTTCTTTAAATCATTTAAGAGTCACACTATTTGTCAAGAAGCCATTTAAAAATAGATTTTTGAATCAAAGTGTCCCATACCACTTTGAAACATTTAAAAGTAATTTTAATTTTAAAACTTTAATGTCCATATAAATATATTCTTAAAACCATTTTTAAAACATGGACATTAATGAGAAATATTTAGAAGAATAAATCTTTAAAACACTTAAAAATTTATTTTAGTTAGAGTTTCTAAACAAAATAGAAAAACTTGAATAAAAATAATTGAGGTAATCAAAACTTTATAATATCATGATAATAAAGGGATTCATGATATAATATGTCAAGGTACATTATATACACCATATAAAATTTATTTGGTGTATAACAATAAAGAAGTCTCAATGGAATGTAAATTGAGATGAATTCTCTTATAAAAACCATATCCTTAGGTTAGGGATAAATCAACGATATAATTATGTGTGAAAAATATAAATACACTCAATATTATTGTATATTTAGTGTAAATCAATCAGATTACATTCACACATATTCTTGTAAAAACAAAACCAATGAATTGGATATTTAACTCAACAAATGGAGATTGAGTTAAAATTACTCTTATCAAGTTCATACCGATGACTTGAGAATTTATCAATGGAGAGATTATGTGTATCAAAATTATATCCACAAAAAGGGGTGTGGAATTTATGACATAATCAAATGAATAGTGATTCTACACATAATCTTGGAGTAAAATAATCAATGAAGTAAGCGCTAAGCTGAATGAGTGAAAATTGAAATTTCAAATTCCCTTATTGATTTGGTAACATACAAAACATACACCCATGAAAGAAGGATAATAAAATGATGATGTAAATATACATGAATTAAAGTATATTAGATAATGAATACAAACATGGGAAGTACACACACCACATGTAATAAATAAGTGGTGAACAATAGAATTCTCACGGAATTAAAAGTGGGATAAGAAACCCCTTACTTTGTACTTTTTCCTTGGTCGAGGGTAGGTTAACCTTCTTTATAATGGTGAAATAATTTTTATTTAATTATACGTGAATCATATGCATTAATATGATATCATATATGATCTTTCAACATTGATTTGTTAAAAATATCTTAGAATTATCGTCGTTTCGGGTGTTAAGGGGTTCATTTTCTTTTATATTCATTGTTATTTGAGCCATATTTGTTACTAATGGGATGTATATTATTCATATCCAGAATGATGTCAAATATTTAAAAATTATTTTTAAACATTAAATGAGAATTAGTCTCGAATGGATACAATGGAGAATGAATCTCATCGCGTTCGTGGAGACGGTAGTCCGTACGTACGCACGAGGGACAATATCATTCTTTTGATATTAAAATAATATTTAATTGGATGGTATATCATATATACATAATCATTATCATGTTATATTTCTTATTTAAATTAATTACACATCATTATTATACCCATCCAAATAATAATGTTTTGAATAACAATTACACCACGACGTGGAGACGGTAATCCGTACGTACGCACGTATGGTGACATGTCATTCAATGGATGGATAAAATACTGAAATATGGTTGTACCATGTTTATAATGACATAATAGTATATATAATATACTGGAGTTATTATTTTATAATGTTAATAACAAAGAAATAAGAAGTGGAAGAAAAAAGGAACTTGAAAAGGGGTGGTGAAATCATTACCTCTTCTTCGGGTTCTTCTTTTGATTTGATCAAAAGAGCTCCTTAGGTTGGCTTTATGACTAAAGGAAGGCCTCTAGGATGAATTGAGGGAAGTTGAGAGAGTATTTTGGCAGGGGTTGGCTGATCCAAAAGGTTTTGAAGATGTGAATTAATGAGAAGGGGGAGTGCCCTTTTATGAGAGGGGTGAGGGGCACCTTTGGAAAAGCTAGAAATATTATTTTATAATAAATTCATATTCGGTTTATAATGGCTCAAATGTGGATTATTTAAAGATTAAGGTGGGGATAGGTCTAAAACCACTCTACCAATAGGATTTAGACAGGTTTGGGTTACTATATTAACCTTATCTTTAAGTATTAACTCTTAGTTAATTAGGTTCACTTTTACAATGTCTCTTTGTATTTTTATATTATATGGTTAATAAACTTACTATATACATCCAAGAGACCCCCAAGTGATCCATTAATGATAAAAATATCATGATATAAGTATCTTTTCTGAACCATATATTTTTAGGAATTTATTATCAATTAATAATATAATAGTTGTTTTAAACACTCTTTTATGTCAATTTTGACACTATTTGGAAAATTGATTTCTGTGAAAATCATAACAGAATGATTACTTATAAAAAATTAAATTAAATCATTACTAACATATCATATTAACCTAGAAAAATATTTTAATTCATAAAAAGTCTCAAATTATATTTATTTGGGTATTTATAAAATCAATTATGTTAATTTTTCACTTTTATGGTAATTACTACATCATCATTAGGTCATAAATAAGTTAAATTATTTAATGTATAAAAATTATAAATAAAATACATTTATGTATGAAATCTTTTTATATTTCTAATGAATATTTATAGTTTAAAATCCAACATATATAACCCTTTGTAAAAATTGTTTTTCTAAAAGATATATGTTGAGTCAATAAGGTTTTCCTTATGACTTTTCCATTCCTTCTTGTTTTGAAAATCACAAACACCTTATCTTTAAGGAAAATCGCTTTTGTAAGGAAAAATGCTTTCTTAAGGAAAATCTCTTTTGTAAGGAAAAATGCTTTCTTAAGGAAAATCACTTTTATAAGGAAAAATGCTTTCTTAAGGAAAATCGCTTTTATAAGAAAAATTTATCCTTATCATATTTTCATTAATATTTTTCTTAAGTATGAAATTCGGATTCACTTTCTCGGATTCATTAAAACTGATAAAAAGCATTCTGTTTTTAGGATTCGGTTCTGGACAAGAACTATAAGGAAGTTTCATTCCGAATTCCGGATATGAATTCTGACTTAGTTCTATTCCAGATTCAGGATACGAATTCTGAAGAAGAATTCTCATTACGAATTCTAATGAAGAAATCCCATTACGAATTCTCATTACGAATTCTGAAGAAGAATTCTCATTACGAATTCCAATGAAGAATTCTCATTATGAATTCCAATTAAGAATTCTCATTACGAATTCTGAAGAAGAATTCTCATTACTAATTCCAATGAAGAATTCTCATTACGAATTCCAATTAAGAATTCTCATTACGAATTCTAATGAAGAAATCTCATTCCGAAATCTCATTACGAATTCTGATAAAGAATTCTTATTACGAATTCTGATGACGAATTCTCATTATGAATTCTGATGATAAATTCTCATTACGAATTCTGATGATGAATTCTCATTACGATTTCTGATGACGAATTCCTATTCCGAATTCCTATTCCGAATTCTCATTCCGAATTCACCTATTAAACAGAATCTGATTATCATTGTTTTATACACTCTGAATTCATTCACTCCAAACTTTCACTCCGAAATTTCTATTCCGAAAGTTTATGTTAGAGTTTAAAACGATGTCGTACATTCTGTTACACTTACCTTGTTATAAAACGATGTCGTCCATTTTGTTATAAACTAACCGTTGTCTAAGTGACACGTGTACAGGTCCCTCCGAAATTTAAGGGAAATATGACCGTTGGAGAAGGAGACGACCTTACCTATAAATAGGAGCTCATTTGAAAAAGCTCGCAACGGATGGATGAACAATTTGGATTTTGTGCTTACATGCTGTTGAAGTGATTTCTAGAGAGAGAGTCTCTTATTAACTCTCAAAGCTTCGTGAGACTCCGAATGTTGGTGATTACATTCGAGGGCTTCCGGGGATAGGAAGACAGAGGTGCCGACTACCTTAAAGATCGAGGGCTTTCTTGCTGAGAAAGACAGAGGTGCCGACTACCTTAAAGATCGAGGGCTTTCTTGCTGAGAAAGACAGAGGTTTCCAACTACCTTGAAGTTGAGGGCTTGCGGGGATAGCAAGACAGAGACACCGATCTTCGTATCGAGGGCTTACCCTGGTGTGGGTAAGACAGACTTGCTTGAAAGTATAAATCAAGGGACCTTTATCCAAGGTTGTTGGATACCCTTCTCTTTGGGTTAAAAGACTATTATCTTGTTACTAGTAGTTTTACTACTTATCTTTATTCCGCTGCAATTTGTATCTTAAGGAAAGTATAACTTTCTTATACTTCCTTACTTACTCTGATTAGTTTAGATTCTATACGCTTTAAGGTAGAATCTTATATTGTAACTTTTGTTAAGTTTCAATTTCTGGAACCATATTTCCGGAATTTGCTTTTGGAATCTCTTTCCAAGTTTAGTTCGGTGTTAGAGGTGTTGTGAATCTACTTAGTTTAACTTTGTTAAACTTAGTCCTTTCCTTTTCTTAAGGAAACTTTAGTTGTTCATAACTAACTTTAAAGGTTCCAAAGGAATTTTTAAAGTATACAATTCACCCCCCCTCTTGTATATTGAGCATCTCATATTATATTTCGATCCTACAATTGGTATCAGAGGTTGGAAACCTCTTACTCTATACCATTGTTACATTTGGTATCAGAGCCAAGGTTACTGAAATACTTGTACTCACATACAAGTTTTTCTTGCTCACTTTTCTATTCCGAACTTTTTTATTCCGATATATCCATTCCGAACTTTTCTCATTCCGAACTTTTTGATTACGAACTTTTGCTACTAACTAGTTTGTATCCAAGTTATTATTTAGTATGGCAGGAATGAACGTTGGATCTATTGACAATCTGAATCCTACAAGGCCACCAATATTCGATGGTAATGATTATGAATACTGGAGAGATCGTATGAAGACTTTTGTTATCAATACTGGAGTAGACAACTTTGTGATGCTTACTGGTGATTATAAAATTCCTGACAAGGAAGTCAGAACCTTTACTAACCAGGAAAAGCAAGAATATCAACTTAACTATAAGGTACGCAATACTTTATTATGTTCAATGACTAGAAATATATATAGCCAAATTTCTTCTTGTGAAGCAGCTAACTGTATATGGAAGAAGTTAGAGGTTACACATTTTGGGACTTCTAAGGTGATTGAGACTAGAAGAGCTATGCTTAGAGCTGAATATCATGGCTTCAGTTTTCCTTATGGAGAACCTATCTGTAAAGTTCAACAAAGATTTATGACAATCGTCAACAGTCTACAATCTATGGGAGAGAAAGGTTTAGATGATGAAGCTCTTGTGGACAAGATTATTGACATTATGCCCAATGAGTGGGAATCCAAGAGAACAGCTATAGATGAGAACAGGAAGGTCACTCAAATTACTCTTGATGAATTATTTGGAACTCTTCTACAAAATGAGACCAGAATGAAGAGAGATGCTGACAACATCAAGAAGAAGAATGGAAATGGTACTGTTGCTTTTACTACAACTTCAAATCAGATGAAAGCTAAGACTCCTGAGAGAGTAACCAGATCCAAGTCTAAGAAAGTCATTTTCCAATCCGAATCTAGTGAAAGTGAAGTTTCAGAAAATGAATTAGCCAATCTTGCTTGAAGGATGAACAAGATAGCTGGACAGAGAAACTTTCAATCCAAGTATAAGAAGAAGGACAGGAAAGATAAGAAAGATGGAGAAGTAACTTGTTATGAATATAAAAGAGCTGGACATATTAGACCAGATTGCCCTATGCTCAGAAAGAAAGAAAGGAAGGAAAGACATTCAGAAAAGAACAGGAAGAAGTATTACAAAGCTAAAGCTAAGAAAGTTCTGAAAGCTAATGACACCTGGAGTGCCATTGGTGGTGACTCTTCAGATGAATCTTCTGAATATGAATCTTCAGGACAGAAGAATCATCGTCTTATAGCCAGATTACCTTTTGATAATCATTGTCTCATGGCTAAGGTACGAAATGCTGAATCATTGACCAATGTTTCTTTAAATCCTAATGATAGTAAGTATTATAACTCTTCTGATGAAGAATCATCTTCTGATGAGGAAAATACTTTACCTACTTTTGAAGAAGTCTCTAGATTTGCTGAACTTCTTGAGATTGAGAATTCCAAACTCAACAAGAAACTTGATAAGGCAAATTCTAGGAATTCTATTCTTACTAAAGAGATATCAGATCTTTCTAAAGATCTTGATAAGAAAAATGCTGATTTTGAAAGTATTTCAAAAAATCTTGAGGAAGTAAGTTCTGAAAAGAGCAAACTTTCTAAAGAATTAGAAAAAGTAATTTCTAATAAAAATGTTTTCGAGCCTAACTCTAGTTCAAAAACTAATGATTTTGAGGATAAAAACTTGGTTGTAAAACTCAAGTCCGAAATTTTTTCCTTAAAGAAGTGTTTATCAAACTTTACCCATGGTAAGGAAAATTTTGATAAGATGTATTCTCAAATACGACCTTTAAGAAATAAATCCGGATTTGGTTATACCCATGAAAAACCAGTTTTCAGCAACAATTATTTTGTTCCTCAAAGTGCCCCATTTTGCACTAAATGTCAATGTGGTGGTCACTGGGCAAGAAGTTGTTCCTTAAACAAAACCCAATCCTTAGGTTTTCATAAAGCTTACTTTTCTAAGAAAATGTGGATACCTAAAATTTTATTGTCTGGAAATCTCGGATCCAAACAAGTTTGGATTCCGAAAATCTAACTTTGTTCTTAATTTCAGGAAAATAAAGAAAGTTCCAGCAACAATATTTGGTACATGGATAGTGGATGTTTCCGGCACATGACTGGTAACAAAATCGTTTTTGAAAAGATTATCAAAACTAAAGGAGACATTATTCTTCAGTTTATCGGAACGCAAGATCAACTTGCTGATATTTTCACAAAATCTTTACCTTCTGATAGATTTGAATATATTAAACAGAAGTTAGGAATGATAACCGTAAGGTAATCTTCCTTAATTAACTTTCTGTTGGAAAAATCTCCTTACAGTAATAAACTCCTTTTCATAGGGGGAGTAAATTTGTTTGTTTATTTAACAAAATTTTTCAAAATTTGTTTTCAAACTTTTCGGAACGAAAATTTCCAGAATGGAACTTCCGGAACTACCATTTTCCAGAATGGATATTTTCGTACAGAATACTTCTGGAATGAAAGTATTCGTATTGAAAATTTCCGGAATGGACAACTTTCATACTGGGACTTTCATAACCAAATTTTCGTATTAAGTTTTTCGTATTGACTTTTCGTATTAAATTTTTCGTATTGACTTTTCGTATTAAGTTTTTCGTATTGACTTTTCGTATTAAGTTTTTCGTATTGAATTTTCGTATTAAGTTTTTCGTATTTACTTTTTCGTATTGACTTTTCGTATTAAGTTTTTCGTATTTACTTTTTCGTATTGATTTTTTCGTATTAAGTTTTTCATATTTACTTTTTCGTATTGATTTTTTCGTATTAAGGTTTTAGTATTTAGTTTTTCGTATTGAATTTTTCGTAGTCGTCTTTATATTACCCATTACGAATAACTTTCCTAAGCTAATCCGAAAGGTATGATTTCCTTACTGAAGTTTTCGTAATCATATTTTACTTGCTGACAGTTTCTTATATTATGTTTTCGGATTATAGTTTTCTTAAATCTTTGTTTTAATAAAACCTCAAAAAGATCGGATTCAAGCTTTCAACCGTTAGATCAGATCTCAGATCATTCTAAACCGTTAGATCAACCGAGGAAGTTGAACCGTCATCCCAATGCCTATATAAAGGGGACCCTATTTTCTCGTCCCACATCGATTTCAAGCTTTTGCGTGCTGAAGCTCTGACTCTCTGATTTAAGGCCATTCCGAACTTCAGTCTTCTCAGTTCCGAACTTCTCAGAGACTTCAGATCCGAATGTCTGCAGAGTTAGCTTCTCAAGAAATGTCTTCAACCAAGCCCATTTCACAGTGGTTAATCTACAGAGAGCGGTTAGTTCATCCGAATTTCTTCAGCAACTATGATTCTATTATATCAAAGAATATCAAGCTAAATATCTGGGAAGGTGTTGCGGTATCAAAAACCGGCAACCAAGATGAAGTCTACTCTGACTTGCTTGTCGAGTTTTATGAGTCAGTTGCTTTCTTCCTGGAAGATAATAGAGAGAAATTTTCTTTCAAATCGTATGGCAAGACATATAAGCTTTCTTACACCAAGGCTGCAAGCTTGGTAGGGTTAAGTTATGAAGGTGAAGCTGAGTTTATCTCGCACGTTCTGCCAGACTCCTTGGGTAGTTTCAACAAGGATAAAGCCTTATAAATTCTCGGATTGGATGATGACAAGGCTCCGAAAATTGCAAGTCTTTCTACAAACTTCCGGATTCTGGAGTTATGGGTGCAAGGGCTTATTGTACCGAGAAAAGGAGATAAGGATAGCTTGAAGAAGAGTGAGATATACATCTTGGATTTTCTGATAAATCTATGAAAGTTCAACTTGATGAAGCATATTCTTCTCAACATTGATAATTTGAAGAAGGGGAATCTGAGAGCTCAGATAGTAATGTACCCGGCAATATTGTCGAAGCTGATAGTTCGGTGCCTAGAATCCTTCAAGGTTGCTTGCAGTTCTAAGCCGAAAGTTTGCAAGATCATGTTGCTCAGTGATGCAACTCTTAAAAGGATGAATATAGCTTTTAACAAGGAGTCAGAGAAGTTTATTGATCTACCTCCTCAAGTAGAAGTGACTCCGAAAGTGGCTGATCCGGAATCATCCAAGCCGGTAAGGAAGAGGAAGTAGAAAGAAGTGGTAGGTGAAGCCGAGGAACCTAAGTCTAAGGAAGTCCATTCCGCACCTCCTAAGCCTAAGAAGAAGAAGACACATACTGATGAGGTTGCAGCGAAGTGGAGAGCTGACAAGGAGAAGAGGAAGGAAGGAGATCCGCAGTTCGGATTGGATCCTGCAGAGGCTAAAGCTCTGAAAGAAAAGGCTGCTGATGAGCTTGAGAAGCAAGCTAAGGAAAAGAATCTGAAGAAGAAGTTCTCAGAAGCTGAGGCTGTGCAAGCGTTGTTGAAATTTAATGAAATGGTTTCAGCAACCATTCCCGTTCCGAGATCTTTTTCTCTGGAATCTCTACCTGAGACTCCAGGAAGAAATCTTGTAACTCCGGAAGAGGCTGTTGCTACTGAGGAAGTAGAGCTAGTGGAAGAGGTTGAAGAAGCGGCTGAAGGAAGTGGTGAGACAGGAGATGTGCTCAAACAAGTAGATGAATATAAGGGAACTCCTTCGGATCACCTCTCGCTCCAAACATCTGAAGCTCAATCTTCAAAGCTTGCTACTCCTGCAATGGAAGAAGAAAAGGGAGAAGAAGAAGTTACTTGTCAAGAACATATTTTACTTGATGCTGATCAGATGGGAAACATGGAAGCCAATGTTCAAGAAGTTGCTGATGAGGAAGATAAAATTGTTCAAGTCTCTGATAGTGAGAACAGATCTCCGGAACAGGTTTCAATTCCGGAAAAAGATAAGGGAAAGAAAATTCTTGCTGATACCCTGAGTTCAGAAAAAAGTATGAGGAAGGAAGATAGTACCTCTTCTAAGAGGAAGTTGGAGCTTATTGAGGAAGAAAATTCTCCTAGCAAGATTTCAGATTCGGAGTCATCATCGTTGGGGCACGATTTTGTTGTTCAATCCTTGAAGAAGTTGGTGGGAACCATTCCGACCTTCTCCAGTATAGACTCTAGATGCCAGATGCTTCAACATACGATGAATCAGAAAACCGACTCCGTATCCATGGTTATGGATAAATGTGTTGAGATAGAAGCCCAGTTCAAAAATTTCTTTATTGGTTACGATGCCCATAAAAGATCTTGCAAAAGGATGACTAGCTGGTCGAAGAAGAATGTGGAAGAGATGAGGTTTCTGGATGAGTTTCAAGAAAATGTTAAGGATGCATTTCAAACCGAGGACAAGAAGTTTCATGAGATGTCTGCATCATTCGATGAGAAATTGACAGAGGAAAAGAACATTCGGAGTCAGGAAGTAAGAGATCTGAATGGAAAGCTCAATTCTGTTTCTCAGAATTGGAAATCTGAAAGAGATCATCGGATCAATTTTCTAGAAAGGATAAAGTCTCAGGAAGAGAAAATGGAAGCTCAGGAAGAAAAGTTGAAGGCTCAGGAAGAAATCATTGAAGCCCAGTCAGCAAGAATAGTTGCCTTAGAAAAGAAAGCAGAGGAAGATCATAAGGACCTCAAGAAGATCAAGACAATTCTCAAGGGGCTCATGTCGAAGGAGAAAGATCCGAAATGACCAATCCGATCTTTTTGTTGTAATCTGTTTTTGTTGCTGACATTTCAAATATAATGAAAATTGTGCTTGTTGTTTCTATTGCTGTCGTTACTAATCTTTTCAGGTACTTTGTTATTTTTTTCCATTCCCTCCAATTCTTTTTGAAAATCACAAAGGGGGAGAAGGAAAATATCCTTAAGAAAAAGAGGAAATCTAATAAGAGTTTTTCAAAGGGGGAGAAAGGAAAATACCCAAGGAAAAAGAACTCTAATAAGAGTTTGTTTAAGGGGGAGTTTTTCTTAAAGAAACATCACTCCGGAAATATGAATACGATCCTTAGAGATTCAAAGCCTAAGGGGGAGTTAGTCGTATTCATCTATATTCTTAAACCAAGGGAGATAAGCTTTAATATGTTTCTTTCTTCTTAGAATAGCTTTTTCGTAAGGATGTTTGTGCTTTCCAAAAAGGGGGAGATTGTTGAGTCAATAAGGTTTTCCTTATGACTTTTCCATTCCTTCTTGTTTTGAAAATCACAAACACCTTATCTTTAAGGAAAATCGCTTTTGTAAGGAAAAATGCTTTCTTAAGGAAAATCGCTTTTGTAAGGAAAAATGCTTTCTTAAGGAAAATCGCTTTTATAAGGAAAAATGATTTCTTAAGGAAAATCGCTTTTATAAGAAAAATTTATCCTTATCATATTTTCATTAATATTTTTCTTAAGTATGAAATTCGGATTCACTTTCTCGGATTCATTAAAACTGATAAAAAGCATTCTGTTTTTAGGATTCGGTTCTGGACAAGAACTATAAGGAAGTTTCATTCCGAATTCCGGATATGAATTCTGACTTAGTTCTATTCCAGATTCAGGATACGAATTCTGAAGAAGAATTCTCATTACGAATTCTAATGAAGAAATCCCATTACGAATTCTCATTACGAATTCTGAAGAAGAATTCTCATTACGAATTCCAATGAAGAATTCTCATTACGAATTCCAATTAAGAATTCTCATTACGAATTCTGAAGAAGAATTCTCATTACGAATTCCAATGAAGAATTCTCATTACGAATTCCAATTAAGAATTCTCATTACGAATTCTAATGAAGAAATCTCATTCCGAAATCTCATTACGAATTCTGATAAAGAATTCTTATTACGAATTCTGATGACGAATTCTCATTACGAATTCTGATGATAAATTCTCATTACGAATTCTGATGATGAATTCTCATTACGATTTCTGATGACGAATTCCTATTCCGAATTCCTATTCCGAATTCTCATTCCGAATTCACCTATTAAACAGAATCTGATTATCATTGTTTTATACACTCTGAATTCATTCACTCCGAACTTTCACTCCGAAATTTCTATTCCGAACCTTTATGTTAGAGTTTAAAACGATGTCGTACATTCTGTTACACTTACCTTGTTATAAAACGATGTCGTCCATTTTGTTATAAACTAACCGTTGTCTAAGTGACACGTGTACAGGTCCCTCCGAACTTTAAGGGAAATATGACCGTTGGAGAAGGAGCCGACCTTACCTATAAATAGGAGCACATTTGAAAAAGCTCGCAACGGATGGATGAACAATTTGGATTTTGTGCTTACATGCTGTTGAAGTGATTTCTAGAGAGGGATTCTCTTATTAACTCTCAAAGCTTCGTGCGACTCCGAATGTTGGTGATTACATTCGAGGGCTTCCGGGGATAGGAAGACAGAGGTGCCGACTACCTTAAAGATCGAGGGCTTTCTTGCTGAGAAAGACAGAGGTGCCGACTACCTTAAAGATCGAGGGCTTTCTTGCTGAGAAAGACAGAGGTTGCCAACTTCCTTGAAGTTGAGGGCTTGCGGGGATAGCAAGACAGAGACACCGATCTTCGTATCGAGGGCTTACCCTGGTGTGGGTAAGACAGACTTGCTTGAAAGTATAAATCAAGGGACCTTTATCCAAGGTTGTTGGATACCCTTCTCTTTGGGTTAAAAGACTATTATCTTGTTACTAGTAGTTTTACTACTTATCTTTATTCCGCTGCAATTTGTATCTTAAGGAAAGTATAACTTTCTTATACTTCCTTACTTACTCTGATTAGTTTAGATTATATACGCTTTAAGGTAGAATCTTATATTGTAACTTTTGTTAAGTTTCAATTTCCGGAACCATATTTCCGGAATTTGCTTTTGGAATCTCTTTCCAAGTTTAGTTCGGTGTTAGAGGTGTTGTGAATCTACTTAGTTTAACTTTGTTAAACTTAGTCCTTTCCTTTTCTTAAGGAAACTTTAGTTGTTCATAACTAACTTTAAAGGTTCCAAAGGAATTTTTAAAGTATACAATTCACCCCCCTCTTGTATATTGAGCATCTCATATTATATTTCGATCCTACAATTGGTATCAGAGGTTGGAAACCTCTTACTCTATACCATTCTTACAATATATTCTTATGTCATTTTTGTATTTGTTTTAACATAATTAAAATAAAGTGCCCCTATCACCTAAAAGTGGCTCCATGGGGTCCCAAAATTGACCCAAAGATGTCCATGGTCGTACATGTATCCACAAATAAGGTTAGGATACGTTTTAGGGTAATTTAGTATTATTATAATATTATTTGTTTAACCATTATTTACCGGATTTACCCATTAACCATGGTAAATAAAATATTTACCGAAGTAATTATTCAAAATAAAAGTTACCTATTTAAACAATTTGGACATCCTGATTCCAAATATGGAATCAATTTTTCCAAATTCAAAACACAGAAGTGGCATAAATTAATTAAAAATTAATTCCCGCTGGGAAAACAAAAAGTGTGTTTTTAAGATATAATAACTATCAAAAGCTTGATACTTGTTTATGTTTGGTTTAATTGTCAAATTATGTAAAATGACCAAAATTGTATTAAATGGTAAAAATATATTCTAAATATACTTTAAAACCACTCAAATTCATAATTTATCGTTATTAATTATTTTGATTAAAAAAGTTGTTTTTAATTAAAATTTAGTAATTTTAACTATTCATCAAAATATGAAAGTTATCCGAAAAGTACCAAAATTTCACCCTAAGATAATTTCGATATTAATAATGCAAAAATAAAGTCCATTTTTAATGATAAAATGTATAAAATTTTAAAAATTATGTATTACTATTCATAACGGCTAGTTCGGTCGGTTGCGGTGTGTGTTAGAACTCGATGTTGCGTACAAAACACGCCATTGAATTATTTAAAGGGAAACGTACCGTGGAAGCTTGGGGTGTTACATTCTCCCCTCCTTCAATAAATTGCATCCTCGCATTTTTTTTAAAATTGGGCTTGAGAATATAATGGAAATTCCCACATCGGAAAAAGAGTCAATAAAACTATCACTTTAATAGAAAGGAAGAGAGGTATAATGGTCACCAAGATAACCCATACTAGGATTCCATGTAGTAAAACATGGATATGGACGATAAACTAATTGTTAAGTTCTAATGGAGAGGGATAGAAAACATGATCAGGAGAAAGATAACAATAATAAAATCAAAAACTTGTGTTGGAAAAAACGATCATTAGTCTCACAGTAGGAAAAGTAAACGGACAACATTTTTTTGTTTTAAGTTACATTACATAAGGACGAGGAATTCATTTATGATATTAACTAATAACATAAAGAGATATACTTTCTTTTTAAGTAGAGTTTCATTATTTAATAAATTTTTACCACTAACTCATTTTTTTGAACAATGAGTATTCAAGAAGACTTGGTCACAATTGAAGAGCTGGAATAAACTTCTATAGAAATACATGATCCATGTAGGATAAACTATATATTTACCTTGTCTTTAGAGATTAATCAAAACCAAAATGGTTAGTATAATATCTGATGATCCCCCAAATGGTTATTCCATTAGAGAAAAAAACACTAATCTTAATTTCTAAAATTAAACCATCAATACCCCAATGTTAAATAAATACCATTCAATAATCAATTGTCCTTAAAATCATTTAATATAATCCAAACTAATATTGAAACTTAAAACTAATAAGAATGTAGTCTTACATGTTAAATTGTATCTCCAAATGACATTAATTACTCTTAAAGTCACATACTTAAAAGTAATAAACCTAATTATTTCCATAAATAACCCAAATCAATATAAATCCACAATAAAAACATAGATAAAAATCCACCATTAATTCTCAAATTAAATCCCATACTATTATATTTTCCTTGGGCATATAGTGTTCACAAAAAAGCGAACAACTTCCAAAATAACATTTATCACTTAATCACCAAATCATTTTCCTATACTAAGGGTATTAATTTGATAAGACATAAGATCCCAAATAAAATTTTTATTGATCAATAAAATCATTTAACTAAAAAAAATAGTCACACTAACCAGGGACATCACGTAGTCCAGTCGTAGGCGATAAATCCCAATCACACTTTGGTTGTGGGTTCGATTCCCACATCTTTGTCTGATGCGACGGGTAGTCACACGGTCTACATGTTGTCCTTTTTCAAAAACTATATTTTATAACATTACCAAAATGAGATAAATTCCTCAAAATAACCATAACATAATTTAACCACAAATCTTATCTCATACCTTGAATTTTCATCCCAAATTATAATAACTTATAATTACCTCAAACCCAACGATCATATAAAACCAAATGGTTATTTATAACTATATCCACAAGAGAAAAGATAATTCTTCCTCAAATATCATTCTCACATGGAAAACTGCAGGGTTAAAAATATAAGAGAAAATTATTCCAAAGTAAACCCATCAACAAGGAGCACTAATACTTTTTAAACATTCCTCCAACCATTTATTTCCACATAGCTTCTTCTTTGACCAAGAAAATATCCTATAGAATCGGGTATTCACTCGGGTAATGGCCAGGTCCCCTACATTTATGGCAAATGACTGTAAATGGACTCTTGGGACCATTTTTATCTTCTTCCATAGTACTCTTCATTTTTCTTCGGCAATTCTTCACTTTATGTCCTTCCTTCCTGCACGTAAACATTTATTTTTCCCATTGAGACACTTTCCTGGGTGTCTCCTTCCACATTTCATGTATGATGGAAATTGAGGATTCCTTTCTCCATGGTCTCCACTGCTGGAGCTCTTATCATTCATCACCTTTCTCTTCTTTGTTGAGTCCGGGAATTGGTTAATATATATATTATTGATCATATTTTTGGAAAATTGATTTGGAATAAAGATGATATCTTTTACGCCTATCAACATTCTATTTTGATTCTCATTTCCACCACCGTTCCCACCTTGTACATCATTCTCAAAGTCACTATGACTTGGAATCCAGCCATTGACTAAAACCAGAAATAATTGTGTGAGTAACCGTAGTCAAAAAATCATTTAGAGATTAACATGTCACCATATTCTCAATTTGAAACCCACTAGGATTAACCAAGGTCATTTACTCTCATCTTATATATATAATATTTCAAATCGGTTTGTAAAGAAAATGTAAATTATCCTAAGCGTATCCCCCGGGAGTGTCGTAACCAAGAGTGCAGCAAGGCCCATTGTCGTGCACCAGTTCCCATTCGAGTCTAGATGAAAGCGGTTTTTCCGGGTTTTACCCCTAGGTACATCTGTTCCAGAGCCACCTCTACCTGCTCGTATCCAGACAGGATGTATTGCTCGGAAAACTCACAAAATCTCTACAATACCAGAATTCTAGGAAGGTCTTATATACTAATCCTCAAAGTTCATCTTAGTTCTACGTGCTCTAATCAGAGTTTATCTAAATCTAGCTTCCAAGGTTTGTAATAAACATCCTCTGATACCAACTGTAACGCCCCGACCCCAGTTACCCAGAGTCGGTGCATTATTACATAACATTGGCATGATCACAAAGGATCAAGTCTCGAAAGACCGATTAGTTTAGTAGTCTTGGAAACACTAGATATATTCATAAATCTTACATTACATCATAAGGTAAAAGAAACTACAATAACATCTTGTATTCATATCCCCTCATACTATACCTGCAGGCCATTCATAAATTACTTCTTCACATGCTCGGAAAAATAAAACATTGAAAGGAGTGATCTCAGATGATCAGTAAGGATAACAATATAGCAGAAGATTTCATAGATAAACATAAACACTTAAGAACATTTATAACTAAAACAAAAGCCTTTTAAACTTGAACTTCAACATAATATGGAAAAGATAAAATGAAATAATTCCATTTACTTATTCACATGGATATTCTACTAGTCGAACAATCACATGCAATATCAATAACCACTTTCATAATGATGGAATGCATAATGCCAGACTATCATAACCACATAGCCAAGTCCTCGTGCCAAGACTACAAATTAGATTTTTCCAAGGCCTTGTGCCAAGACACTAGTTTGTCTCAATGAGACCTACCGATGCATCGAGGAGCTATAGCGGGCTCCACCCGTCACTTACTAAGTCCAATGCATTCCTCATATGAAAAGTTTGAAACATAACATAAACATTCGTATTAAAACTAGCATATGAAATGTGAATACTTATCCACAAACCATGAATGGTATAAAAATAGCACATCCACAGTCAAACATAACTCATTCAATACAATATCGGAGATTTATTGTATCATATTAACTTCAATAGAGAATAATGAAGGTTATTGACATAGATGAAAATAATCATCAAAACTATTTGAGAGAAATATCCCCCTTTTTCTTGAAATCATTTAAAAGTCACACTATTTGTGAAGAATCCATTTAAAAATAGATTTTTGAATCAAAGTGTCTCATACCACATTGAAACTTTTAAAAGTAATTTTAATTTTAAAACTTTAATGTCTATATAAATAAATTCTTAAAACCATTTTTAAAACATGGACATTAATGAGAAATATTTAGAAGAATAAATCTTTAAAAAACATAAAAATGTATTTTAGTTAGAGTTTCTAACCAAAAGAGAGACACTTGAATACAAATAATTGAGGTAATCAAAACTTCATAATATCATGAGAATAAAGGGATTCATGATATACTATGTCAAAGTACATTATATACACAATATAAAAGTGATTTGGTGTATAACAACAAATAAGTCTCAATGGAATGTAAATTGATATGAATTCTCTTATAAATACCTTATCCTTAGGTTAAGGATAATCCAAAGACATAATTATGTGTGAAAAATATAAATACACTCAATATGATTTGATATTTATTGTAAATCAATCATATTACATTCACACATATTCTTGTAAAAACAACACCAATGAATTGGATATTTAACTGAACAAATGGGGATTGAGTTAAAATTACTCTTATCAAGTTCATACCAATGACTTGAGAATTTATCAATGGAGTGATTATGTGTATCAAAATTATATCCACAAAAAGGGGTTTGGAATTTATGACATAATCAAAAGAATAGTGATTCTACACATAATCTTGGAGTATAATAGTCAATGAAGCATTAAGCCGAATGAGTGGAAATTGAACTTTCAAATTCCCTTATTGATTTGGTAACATACAAAACAAAAACCCATGAAAGAAGGATCATACAATGATGATGTAAATATACATGAATTAAAGTATATTACATAATGAATACAAACATGGGATGTACACAGATCACATGTAATATATAAGTGGTGAACAATGGAATTCTCACGGAATTAAAAGTGAGATAAGAAACCCCTTACTTTGTACTTTTTCCTTGGTCCAGGGTAGGTTAAACTCTTGTATAATGGTGAAATAATTGTTATTGAATTATACATGAATCATATTAATTAATATGATATCATATATGATCTTCTAACACTTATTTGTTAATAATATCTTAGAATTATCGTTGTTTCGGGTGTTAACGGTTTCATTTTCCTTTATATTCTTTGTTATTGGAGCCATATTTGTTACTAATGGGATGTATATTACTCATATATAGAATGATGTCAAATATTTAAACATTATTTTTAATCATTAAATGAGAATTAGTCTTGAATGCATACGATGGAGAATGAATCTCATCGCGTTCGTGGAGACGGTAATCCGTACGTACGCATGAGTGACAATATCATTATTTTGATATTAAAATAATATTTAATTTGATGGTATATCATATATACAGAATCATTATGATGTAATATTTATTATTTACAAGAATTACACAACATTATTATACCCATACAAGTAATAATGTTTTGAATAACAATTACACCACGACGTGGAGACGGTAATCCGTACGTACGCACGTATGGTGACATGTCATTCAAAGGATGGATAGAATACTGAAATATGGTTGTACAATGTTTATAATAACATAATATTATATATAATATACTGTAGTTATTATTTTATAATGTTAATAACAAATAAATAAGAAGTGGAAGAAGAAAGGATCTTGAAAAAGGGTGGTGAAATCAATACCTCTTCTTTGGGTTCTTCCTTTTGATTCGATCAAAAGGGCTCCTTAGGTTGGATTTATGACTAAAGTAAGGCCTCTAGGATTCAGTAAGGGAAGTAGAGAGAGTATTGGGCAGGTGTTGTCCGAACAAAAAGGCTTTTAAGAAGTGAATTAATGAGAAGGGGGAGTTCCCTTTTATAAGAGGGGTGAGGGGCACCTTTGGAAAAGCTAGAACTATTATTTTATAATAAATTCATATTTGGTTTATAATGGTTCCAAAGTGGATTATTTAAATGTTAATGTGGGGATAGGTCTAAAAAAACTCAAACAATAGGATTTAGAGAGGTTTGGGTTACTATATTAACCTTATCTTTAAGTATTAACTCTTAGTTAATTAGTTTCACTTTTACAATGTCTCTTTATATGTTTATATTATATGGTTAATAAACTTACTATATACATCCAAGCGACCCCCCAAGTGGTCCATTAATGATACAAAGATCATTATATAAGTATCTTGACCGAACCATAGATTTTTATAAATTTAATATCAATTAATAATATAATATTTGTTTTAAAAACCCTTTTATGTCAATTTTGACACTATTTGGAAAATTGATTTTTTTGAAAATCATAACAGAATAATTACTTCAAAAAAGTAAATTAAATCATTACTAACATGTCATATTAACCTAGAAAATTAGTTTAATTCATAAAAAGTCTCAAAATATATTTATTTGGGTATTCATAATATCAATTATTTTAATTTTTCACTTTTATGGTAATTACTACATCATCATTGGGTCATAAATAAATTAAATTATTTAATTTTTAAAAATTATAAATAAAATAAATTTATGTAGGAAATAGTTTTATCTTTCTAATGAATATTTATATATGAAAATATAACATTCATAACCCTTTGTAAAAATTGTTTTTCTAAACAATATATGCTTATGTCATTTTTGTATTTGTTTTAACTTAATTAAAATAAAGTGTCCCTATCACCTACAAGTGGCTCCATGGGGTCCCAAAATCGACCCAAATATTCCCATGGTCGGAAATGTATCCAAAAATAAGGTTAGGACACGTTTTAGGGTAATTTGTATTATTATAATATTATTTTTTTAACCCTTATTTACCGGATTTACCCATTAACCATGGTAAATAAAATATTTACTGACGTAATTATTCAAAATAAAAGTTACCTATTTACAAAATTTGGACACCCTGATTCTAAATATGGAATCCATTTTTCCAAATTCAAAACACAAAATTAGTAGAAATTAATTTAAAATTAATTCCCGCTGGGAAAACAAAAAGCGTGTTTTTAAGATATAATATCTATCAAAAGATTGATACTTGTTTATGTTCGGTTTAATTGTCAAATTATGTACAATGAACAAAATTGTATTAAATGGTGAAAATATATTCTAAATATACCTTAAAACCACTCAATTTCATAATTTATCACTATTAATTATTTTGATTAAAAAAGTTGTTTTTAATTAAAATTTAGTAATTTTCACTATTCATCAGAATATAAAAGTTATCCGAAAAGTAACAAAATTTCACCCTAAGATAATTTTGATATTACTAATCCAAAAATAAAGTCCATTTTTAAAGATAAAATTTATAAAATTTCAAAAAGTTGGAATTACTATTCATAACGGCTAGTTTGATCGGTTTTAGTGTGTGTTAGAACTCAATATTGCGTACAACACACGCCATTGCATTATTCAAAGGGAAACATACTGTGGAAGCTTGGGGTGTTACAGTATTGGTGTTCCTGGTTAATTCTTCATACACGTTCTAGTAATTTCTAGACACTCACCACCTTACAAAACCTATCCCTTAGAGAAAAGATACACTAGGTGGAGAGATATTAATAAATATAAACCTTAATATTAAAACAAATAAACAAGTTATAATCCTTAAACTCATTTTTTTAAATTATTAAACAACCACTGTGAACCAAAATCAATCAAAAAAAGTGTTTTTATTTAATGAAGGAATTGGGATTCATGAATTATAAAGGATCACTTACCCTTCCTCAAACACCCAAGAGATTACCCCTCTATTTGATGGTAATAGAGAATATGGGGGGGGGAATAAGTCATTAAAAGAGTAAATAAAATTAGAAAATAATTGAGTGAATGCAATAATATGTTCACTAGAATGGTGTATGAGAAGTTCCCAGTCATTCAGCCTTATCCAATTCTTATAGATCCTTGGTGTAACATGCTGACCCTAACCATTGTATTGGAAATAACCAATGTTCCACTAACCATAGGTGAAATACTACAGACACGAAAGGATAGAAATAAATTCAATTGTCTAGGAAAATAGTTATCGGTGATTTTCTATTTTATACAAACAAAAAGTTTCAATAAAATAATCAAATGACCAAACTAAAATATTTGATTCATTAAATATAAAAAATACAAAATAAAAATACTAGTAACCTACAATAATAGAGTAATAGTGGAAAAAATAACCCATAAAAAAGAAAACAATGTAGAGAAACTCTCAAGAACCAAGGTTCCACCACTCCAGATCCCAAATACATGACGAACTCCAAAGCTATGTCTCCAGAACACTACATCGATAAAAAACACTAGAGAACTTTGAAATAACCCCCTTTTATATATAATGAAAATAAATATACATATAACAAAAAGTGAATATGAACTAGTGAGTAATCATAGCCAGTAAGAAACCCCCAATATACTTCCCAACTCATGCCACATGAACAAGAATATGCTTTAATGACAATACAAAATATAAACCATAATAAAATAGTGGAACATCAATATAAATTTATTATTAAAAAAATAGAACATAAAATTAGAAATAGTTTATCCATTTATATTGTTTTGAATTCCCATTCCACATTCATACACAGACATGAATTCCATAAAAATTCTAATACATCTGAGTGGAAACTCATATATCCACCAAGTTGGTCATTGGTGATCATCATTCTAGTGTCTCTAGTATGGAACTAAACTCTGTTTAAGGACCACATTTAATGAAAACGAACACACCAAATTCTACATATTACATGTCCTCACATCAATTTATTTTATATAAATTAATTTTTATCTTTTAATCATTTAATCAAACATATTTCTTATGTTACACAAAAACAAAAATTTAAAACAATAAATCCAATGGTTTTTTTAATTTTTTTTCAAAATATATTATTTCTAATTCCTTAAACAATACATTTTTTCTTAAATAAATCATCCATTGTCTCCTATGAAAATTGAAGAAAATAATTTAATAAAATATAAATGTTTCATGTTTGAGAACTAGAAGAGTAAAGAGAGAATCTCCCAACTTCATAACAGATCTTGGAAAACATGGAGATAAAAGATGTGATCTATCCAACCCAAAATCCATTTTTCATTAATTTGATAAATCCCAAAATAAAATTGTAAAAACATGAATTATCCATTAGATCTATGAAAAAAAACCAGATCTAATATTTCATTCAAAAGAAAATAAGAAGATTTATATAAGGAAAGAGAACTGGGCTATTACCTTCAGTCTCCAATATCCAATGAACTTTTATTTTTTGAAAATAGGTTATAGAGAAATAAGAGTTTACAAAACCACATATATTAGTCCTATTGTTTGAGAGCCTAGGTCAACGGAAGAATAATGAGAGTTTTCTGGTGTGCAATGGAATAAAAATATAATTTTTGGATGTTATTAATGATTTTATATGGATAAGATACATGGTTTAAAAAACCATGCTCTAACCATGTAAGTGATACTAAAAAATACCCAAGGTTTCATGGCTGTGCCACAAAATTTTATGGAACAACTTTTTAAACCACATAAAGTTCCTGTGTCCCAAACATTTCTATAATGAATAGTTTGTTTCATGATTTTCAAAAACCATGTGCCTACCCAGTGACTCCCATAATCACTTATATATTTTCCTAGAGAATCTATATAGTTTTCCTCATCTATTATCAAACTATAATCCTTTAGAAAAAACTCATGAACCTACTAAAACCTTCTTAATACTCCAAAAAAGAAACCCAATCATTATATAACTTTAAAATATGTAACAAAATGGTGAATAACCTCAAATTGATGGTGTAGAAGTATCCCCACCATTAATATTTATATCCCTAAAATGATGGAGATAGGATGTGGTCTGAAATATTTTTGGACAGTTCTCAAACATCTATTACTAGAATTTCCATTTCTCCTCTTGAATTTATCTATGTTATCATAAATATTGAACCAATGTAATTTGTTTCCATGAAATACTTTATCTTTTGTATCTAGGATATGAGTCATTGCATGAACAAATGTAGGATCTGGTTCAAGGTCAACATAATCCCATTGAATCAAATGGCTAGGACTAGCCTTTTATTTTCTCAATTGAGAAACATGAAATAAATTATGAACCATACTGAACTGTGGTGGTAAATCCAATCGATATTCCAGACCATCACATCTTTCAAGTTTCATAAAAGGTTCAAAAAACCAAGGAGATAACTTTCCTTTATTTCCCAATTGATGATACCCTAGCCATGGATAGAGAATCAGGAATACATGATCTCCTATTATAAAGGATAAATAGAAATGATGATGATCATTATAATAATTTTAATCAGTTTTGTATTAAACCAATAGTTTCTTAATAATTTAAATCTTCTCATTCATTTTGTAAAAAAATAACAATCCTAATAGTGAGGTATCTCTAGTCACTATCCAATAAAGTTTAGATCAATATGGAAAACTATAAAATATGTTGAATAAATCCACCTTTATCATGTATTGATAACTTTTTATATGATAACCCTACTAAGAGAAAATGATCCTCCCATGAGACACTTAAATCCATTACACAAGCTGAAATAATGTATTCCAGTGTCCTAATTATTTGTAATGAATTCCTGTCTATTTTAGGATGATATGATATGCTCCTAGTCAATTAGGTACCTTAATATTAATGAAATGATCTCTAAATATGAGAGGTAAATTAGGGATCTAAGTCAAAGTTGATCAAAATGAGTATTCCACACAATTTTATGACATCATGAATGTACATATTTTATAAATCAGTAACAACATTGGATTCACATATCATTATGAAATGGTATGGCTTTGTGATTTGGTCAAAAATCACCCATATTGAATCATTCCTATGTACAATTCTAGGTATACCCATGAAATAATCCACAGTTATCTTCTCCCATTTTTATATGCGTATAAGTGATGGTTGAAATATTTTATTAGAGATTAGCCTTAACATATTGATAAGTGAGTCATTTAGTCACATAATAAACCACATTTCATTTTATACACAACCACAAAAAATAAGTATTTTTATCCTTTTACACCATTCATATTCCATGATGAATCACCCAGTTCAGAAATTTATAAGTAGAAAAAAGTCATTCATAATAATATAGTGGAATGAATGTACATTCATAAAAATGAAACACTAAATTTACATCTTGTTTTTATACATTAATGGTATCCCCATGATTATGTTTTGATGTAATTGTATGAAAATAATGATTTAACTTTTGATCATCCGTAACTTGATCAAAAAAATTTGGAATGAGTGTCAGTGGAATGAATATTATGACTTAATTATACATCGATAAATCCAAATTCGTATCAACAATAAAACTTATCAGTTACCACTAATCACAATCTTCTTTGGATAATTGATTATATAACATATGGATTAAGTTATTTACCATGGAATTTATTTTCTATGTGTATAAATATATTTAAAATCAAATAACTTGATATATTCAATCCATTTTATTTTTTTAGGTTTAAATACCATTTTGAATATATGTGTTTTAGGATTTTATGGTTTTTCAACATTGGTAAATTATCTAAAAATAAATAATAACACCATTTTGTCAAATAATCAACCACCACAGTCAATTCCAATTAATCATTTAGATAATTATTTTTATAGGTTGATAATTATCATGATTTTTAGCTATGACATGATCTCTTATCATGAAAAATCAGTATATTCTTGATCTAGATGCATCATAGTAAACCATATAACATTTCTTAGGTTTTCGAGGGATAATAATGGGTGATAATGTGAGAATGTTAATAAACTCTAAAAATGATTTCTGACCAGAACCACTGTAGTGGAATTGAGTACCCTTTATTATTAGGGCTATTATTGGAGATGCAAGATGTGAGAAGTAATTAATGAAACAATAATAGAAACCTATTAATATATGAAAGTTTCATATCTCAAATAAGTTCTTCAGTAGTTTCCAAGAGATGAAACATTATATCTTTTCTATATCTAATAATAAAATTTTCTTTGAAATGAAATTCCCAAGGAAGTAAACTTCTTATATATAGAAATAAAATTTAGAGAATTCTTCAAAAATCTAGTGGTCTCATAAAATTCTCAAAATGATATCTAAATGTTCTTCATCTTCTTTTTGAGATTAATAATGCACCAAAATGTCATTAAAAATTTCCAAAATAAAGATATTTAGGTACCTTTATAAGACACGATTAACTAGTTCCAAGAAAAATAATAGTTAATTTGTAATAAAAAAGGTCATGACAAGATATTCATAATGACTATATTAGTTCTAGAAAGCTATCTTTGGATTATACTATTTCCCAATTCTATGTTGATGGTGACTAGATCATAATAAATCTTGGATAACCATTAGGATCCTTTAAATTAATCCAACATATTGTCAATTCATGTAATAGGATATCTATTATTTATCAGAACCTGATTTAGTTAATGATAATCAACATAGAGTCATAACAAACAATCATAAAAGAAACGGAGTATCCTAAGGTGATGTAATTGGTATTATGAAACCTTTAATTTCTAATAATTTTAATTATACCTTAAATTAATCTAATTGCATTGGTTCCATTCTATTTAATGGGAGTGAAATTGGATTTGTTTCTATAATAATATCAATAAAAAATTATACTTCTATTTCTATTGGAAAAATAGTGAAATTTATAGGAAATATGTTATGATACAGATCCACAATGGTAGAAAAATATCTATTCCCAATTATATAATGATTTCCAAAAGCGGCTACATCCAATGTAAAATAAATAGTTCTAACCGTTGGTGATAACATTATTTCTTTTATATAATTCACAAATTAGTCTACCTTAAAGAGATACACTATTCCATTAAGAGTTGTTAACTTTACCCATCACATATAACAATCGATATGATCCTTAAAAGTAATCAACCAATACATACTAAGGAATAAGTAAAAGATATTCATGTCCCAAATAGAAAATTCAAAAACAAAAAATTGAACCCATTAATGGTTACAGAACAAGCTACACACTAAAATCCTATACACTCCTACTACCCAAGATGTGTCTGGATATTAATCTCATGCAGCATCATCATGATATTCAATCCTATTTGATTAATGAAACATGAAAATAAAAAATAGTGGGATAAACCAGTATCAAATAGAATATTCATAAGAGTTGAGTTTAGAATAATGGTACCTCATACCATCAATGGACATGATTGATCCTCCATGATCATCAAATCCACACTACACAACTACTTACATGTGCCCATGTGTTCATTATTTCCAAGAAGTAGTTTCATTTTGTAAGGATTTGAGGTGTTTTTTGGAATGACATTGGCTCAGTCTGTTTTGATAATGAGAACTATTTTTATTTGATATCCCATTCAAATCATAATATTTATCATAAACTTGAGTGTTATCCCAAAAAATTACTTTGGAGTATTAGAGAAATAATATCAAAGATGTACCATCAGATTACAATAGTGACAAGGTTTGGATGGTTTTATACAATCCCACTTCTTATACTCTAAAAAACCACATTAGGAACATCTAGTATTGTTCTTGGGTAATGGAGGAATGTAAATTGATCCTATTGTTTTAGTTTTTTGATTCTATGTTGCCTTGGAAGCATGTAACCATGTTCCCGTTGTTCCTAGTGTTTGAGTTCCCACTTATACATGTATAGATGAACATTATTTCTCTAGTAGGATTATGAATAACATCCCTTTACACCACTATCTCCCTTTTAAATATGTCTATATAATAAATAATGCAGTGCAAAAATAACTGAGAATAAAATTTTGGGTATATTCTAGAGTGGAATATGTGTGATTTCAAGGACACACTATCATCCAATTATGGAGAAAAACAAACCATGTATATAAAAATTGTTTCATATTTCATCATTAAAATATTTTCTTACATTATAATGAAAATTTTCATACTGGATATATTAACAATGTACATATATAATTTTTTATTGAATAATTGTTTAAATTACTCCCACGTAAGGCCTTATTTTAATTTTTATTGGATAGAAAAATCCCACCACTGTGTACAAGATAATCTAGAAAGTAGAATGTAAAACTAACCATCATATCAACTAAGGTTCCAGTGAAATAAAATATATAATTCATTCTTTTAATTCATTCTCCTTTATTTTCATCTTCTAAATCCCACTAAAATATCGGTTGATTCTATTTTGGAAATTGTATAGAATGATTTTATTGTCACGGTTCTCACTTTAATTTAATTTATCAACAACTCAAAAATATTGAATAATTATATGAATAAGATAGTGTTTCACCTATGGTTTAGGTCAAACCATATTATTTTAATCCTTTTATTATAACTTTTTAAGTTTCCAAAATGTTTTCAAGTATCTGAATTCAGAATAAAAAATAACCTTGTAACCTCATAATTAGTAAACTGAAGTCTAAGGATATTCTAAATTATTAAAAGAAACTATAATTATAACCAATTTTCTAATAATATTCAAACATAATAAGAAAAATTCAATCCTTATGGGAAGTATAATTAGTAATGTATGATATACTACACTCATTAAAAAACCCATGACGATGAGGTGACCCTACTTCTATAGGTATCAAAAAATACCTTTTTTGAACATCATTAAACCTTGTAACTTGAAGTACCATATAAAGGGGTTAGCTATTTATTTTTTTTCTATACATTTTTTGTTCTGAAATTTAGAATCTCCTTGACACCATTCCCAACATGACAAACTGAGAAAAACTGATACCATTTGTAACATTAGGACCCTAACGATTGAATTAGAAAGATATGAAGTTCCATTAACCTTTAGAGACATCATAAAGAAACCAAAGGATATCAATAATATAAATGGTTTTAATAAATTTTTGGGGGATTATTTTACATTTTTAAAAATCACAACATGTCACAATAATAATAAAAATCTCAACCTAACTGCATGATGCATGAAATTGAAACAATACTACTCAAAAATACTAGTAACCAATAACACTAGAGTAAAAATGGAAACAATAACCCAAAAAAATACACCAAAGTACAGTAGGTCTTACAAACCAATGTGGTATTACTCCACATCCTTAATAAATAAGAAAAATCCAAATCCATGACTATAGACCTCTACATCAAGAAGAACCACTAAAGGAATATTAAATATTCCCCTATCCTGTATCATGGAAATTATCCCCTTCATATGCACTAAAGTTCATATGCATGTGGTGAGTAATCATACCTAGTAGTAAATACCCATGAGTCTCCCCAACTCACTCCATTAGAATAAGAACAATTTATATTAATAGATAAAAATATAAAACAAAACAAAACCTAGGAGCATAACAAGAAGTTTATCAATTAAAACAATTTAACCTAAAAGTAGAAAAAAATTATCCATTTATTATACCTAGAACACTCATTATATGTTCACAAAAACACACAAAAACAATCATTCTATAATAGTCACATACTCATAAGTGGTAACTCATCAATCCAACATACATTCCAATGATGATAATCATTATAGTCCCAGTATTATGGAACTATTCTTCACTTAATGGAAACATCTAATAAAAATGATACACACCATTCTGAAAATAAATTTCTCAACACTGATGAGTGGTAACTCATCCATCCACCAAGCCATCCAATGGTGATAATCCTTCCGGTGCCTCTATTCTGGAACTGTACACCATTTAACAGACATAACCTTCAAAAATAAACACACACCAATCCACACATGCCATGATATTACATCCATATATTTTTCATAAATAATTTATTCCCTTTAATAAAATTAATAAAATATATTTCTTTAAAAAAACCAAAATGAAAATTTTAAACCATAAATCAAAACGGGGTTTTCCAAAGACCATTAAAAATCCCATTTTTCTAAATAAAAAACCCAAATGTTTTTCCTTAAAAAATCATCCATTGTTTCAATTAAAGATTCAAAAAAATAATTTAAGAAAAACTAAGAATTAATGTTTTAGAACATGTGTAGAAAAGAAAGAATCAACCCACTCCACAAAATATATAGAAAAAAATGGAGGGATAAGATGCTATCAATCTGATCAATATTCCTTTTTCTATTCCATCAAAAAATCCTAAAAATGAATAGCTATAATATGAATGATATATTATATCTGGGTATAAGAACCCTAATATTAGGTTTTATTTTAATGAAAATTATAATATATAGATAACTAAGAATAAAGAGGCTCAAAACTTCAATATAATACATACAACACACTTTAATCTAAATAAAATAGGTTACATAGGAAAAAGAGTTTCCAAAAGTTCCTAGAGGAGTCCTTAGGATCAAGATCCTAGGTTAAATGAAGAACAATGAGAGTTTTTAAGAGTGAAATGGAATAAGATTTAATTTTTTTATTAATGTCATTTCACAATTATAATACATAGTTTAAAAAATTGTACACCAATAGTGAGAGTGATACTAGACAACACTTAGGGATGCATTGTGGTGTCACACTGTTTAACAAACCAGCTACCAACCATTTAAAATTACTATATCCCAATTTTTTTTGGATCACATGGTTTATTTCATGGTTTTGGAAAACTTCATTCTCATTGTGTTCCTACCCAATTACTCCTACAATATCTTTCATGGATTCCAAGAGAAGATATATGATTTACCCTATCATTTACACTTTAAAGCACTTCCATAATCTAATAAACCATTTAAAAAATCTAAAAAATGAATATAAACATTATATAACTTCAAAATACATAATAAAAGGTAGATTTTCATTAAAACGAGGGTGTTACACTTGGTTTCTATCTTCTTTTACTGGATCAATCCTCTAATATATTATCCTTTTAATTTTTATAAAATTTTCATCTTTCTTTATAGATCTAAATATTCATTTTCATCTAGTCTCATTAAAAATAATATCTTTATTTCCATTTGTTTTTTCTTTAAATTTTTTATTGAGTTCCACATGGTATCATCAAGTTTGCTGAATGGATGCTGATTTGGTAGCCTATAGCCTTTTCTCAAAGATAAATGTTTCCCCAGTAGTATTCTCCCTATCTTCCATAGGATTAAATTTATATAAATTAATTTTAATTACATGGGGCCATGTAATCTTACACATGTTAAATTCATCTATGTTTTGATGGATTCTCTTACACTCAGTCCCATGTAGTTGAATTGTATTTTGAATAGTCCCATAAGGATGAATTAATTTACATCCATCCATGTGTAAATGAATTAACTTATAGTTGGTCCCATTTAGATAAATTCTTTTATGGTTGACCCTATAATTCATTTCCCTTATCCATTTTTATAACCTCTTCATAATGTTTCAAGAATAAACTCAAATAAATTATCAAATTTTTTAGATCAATTATGGGCCTTAAAAATCACATATGAGCATACTAAAATAACAAAAAACACCAATAATTATATATTTTTTATTCTAATAATTTCAATGATCAAATAAACAATTGAAAATTATGTTTTAATCCATTTTCACACATAAATATGAATTAATACTATAATACAAATATGCGATAATTACCATTTCAATATGATGATAATGGGATTTAAAACATTGAAATTCCAAGTGAAATATATGAAAATATTTACATGGTCAATTACCCACAATTAACTAGTGAACACATAGATAATTTAAATTTAAATATATTACCAAAGAAAAATTCAAATACTTATCCAATATGAGTTCCATATTCAACAACAGGTTCCTCAAGTTATCATGCCTCCTCGATAATGTTCACCACGTTTTCTTTATTAAGTAAATTCAATTAATTTTCATTTATTTTATCTTACAATGCACACTTAGGACTACCTTCCTATAAATAATAAACTCATCAATAATGTTTAAATTTCAAGAAAATATTTCTCACTTTAATCTCATGTAAGTGTCACCATAGGATTGATGAATTTCATTATCTCTACCAAATAATTCAAGCATTTATACTTATAATGAGGGAATTCAGGGTTGTTATTTGGCTCACGATTGGTGGGTATTATAATGTATAAATCCTAAGGATGATTTATGTGGTTTTGATCTATGTTGATGTTTAATACATGTTTTTTAGTTTCCTTCAAGAATTGGTTCAACCATCTTCTTCAACTTATTTAACATCACTATTCTTGAGATTCCATAAGAAAACTCACACCCTTGGTATTCTAGTAGCAATAAAAATTCACTTCCCCTATCTATATTAGTATTTTTTTTATTTTCATCTTGAAGGTATATAAAAAATTTTAATTTTAATTTTTCATTGGTTTCAGATCTATCTGGCCCTATATCATGAGTTATTTCCCTTCCTTATTACATATTCTAGGGCCTTTCTTTCAAAAAATTCAGTATTTATTTCTAAATAGATCCTTTAAACATCATATATGAGTATATTTCAATAATATTTTCCTCATAAACTTCTCTATATAATTTGGGTTAGTCCGCCTTAGAGAACTCATAGTATCATTGATATGTTACTCCCCTATTATATTCTTTGTAACATTATTTCAGCTCAAATTTATATCTAGAGTATTGTGAAGAGTTGAATTATTAGAGGGAAATAAAGGGATGTTTCTCTTTGAAAAAGTTTTTTAGTTCCATAACAATCTTTATATGATGTATGAGAAATTTTTACACCATTCCCAATTTTATTTTTCTTACTAAATAGTATCAAAAAAGTTACAACACCTCCATTCTTTAGTTCAAGAACATTTGTCAAAAAAAATTCTTCTCAATGACATTCTCTCTTCACCCACACTTGAAATAAACACATATAATGAATTAGCTTATGATGAAAGGTATATTGTAGTATTTTCATTATAATGTGGATAACTAACAAATTAATTCATAGATTACAAGGGATACAAGGTTTAAATGTAAAGTTAGTCCAGAAAGTAAATTTAATTATAAAAATGACTTAATAATAAAATTAATGACTCAATCATTTTTAACACGAAGTCCTCAAAATATCATTGGTTTTAAACATATTACTCAACAATTTGTGGTTATAAAACAATATATTTATTCTATAAAGAAAGAGATAATTTTAAAGAAGATGTCAATGTTGGTTCTGAAGCCTCTCAGATAAGTGATATAAAATAGAATTCAATGTTTCATGAAATGAGATTCAATAATCAGTGGGATTTTAATGAATTAACCTCACTATATGAACGGGACGAGGGCCTTATTTTTTTTTATTTTTGATAATCCCCCTTTTAAGGGTTTAAGGGGAACCCATAAATGGCCTTTAGGCATAGCAACACATTACATAACCCAAAACCCTTAGAAGAATTCAACCCAAATAGACTACATGGAACTACCCCTCACCAGTATATATATTAATGTTAACCCTCCACCTTTACAAGGCTGGTTAGATAGATATCTCGTATAGATTTTCATAGGCCTGATACCGATAGAAATGACATACCCTCTCATTCTTCCATTTAAAGTTAGTTCTTCCATGGTGAATGCAACTTATCTGAATTCTCATCTAGTGCATTATTCCTTTTAATTATTCTCTCTTGTTAATCAAAAACTATTTCATTTCATACTTTATCTATGGTGATTGGATGAGTCAAATTAATTTCCCAATGTTATCATAGATTCATTGTTTTTCATTATCATTCAACTTAAGCTCTTCCGATTTCAAACTATACTGAAATTGAAAATGATAACACAAAAAAAAGTATAGTAAAAACAAAAAAATTTGAAAATAGAAAATTTAAAATGTAATAAAATAAAATTCATAAACTAAAAAATTTCCATTCCCCAAAGTTAAATTATTTTGTATCCCCAATTCATTTAAATGGATTTAATATGGATTCATATTAAAATGGAATTAAAATAATATATAAATGATATGAAGAGATACAACCTAATGGTTATCCTTGATAAATAGGTTTGGGGAGTGTGATCTCCTCCAATAGATATTATAGTGGGTTTCTATATAATTTATTTATCTTATGAGTATTTAAAATGAATGGATTTTCTTCCTTCATTCAAAACCTATAAAACTCCAAAAGGGTACACATGAGTATCAATAAATGGTATATCCCAAATGAAATGAAGTTTTCCAAGATTCAACTTGAGTCTTGAGTTATATAACAACACCTAATCCTCAGGATAGAAGTATTTTTGTTGAATTATCTTGTCATGTTCCTATTAACTATTTCCTTATAAATTTTAGAATTCCCAAAACCATATACTCTGATCTCATATGACTCTTATAGTTATATTATAATTTATTTTCCATCTCAATCTAAGTCCTAATATAATTCTATCATAGCCCAATATGACTTGCGATCTAGAACCACAAGTGAAACTCTTTCCATAAATGAGAAGGTCTAGAGTTATTAAAATTAATGTTTGGTAATAATTCTTATTAACCCATAAGGTGTATTCAAACATTTTTATATAGTATTTTCGGTTTTGTTTGATTTTTTCCCAAAATTACTTTGAACTATATATTGGAAAATTTAGTTTTACCATTTGACTATGGGTGATAGGTTGTGGATTTCTTGTGTTTTACACCATATCTCATCAATAAGGATTCCATGCACTTTTTATAAATGTATTATCCTAGAGTCTAGAAACTCATAGAAGTTAGTTATATTACATTATTGATATAGAATAAAAATATTCTAGAAGGATAAAACCATTTATTAGTCCAAGAATAAAAGATATATATAAAAAATATATTTCAAAACAAAAGACGCAAAATGAACATATTGCAAGAAAATGATCTTCCCTTCCATTATATTCTTAAAATTTTAACATAATTATTCCTTTATTTCCATGGGTAAAGGAAAAAAATAAGGTTGAGCTCAAATTCTCAATACAGGGAAACATATAGTGGAAGGTTAGATAAAATAAACACGACATAAGTTATATGGAAAGAATAAATGAACAACATGAATATATAATAAACTAAAACTGAGAAAATTATATTCCCATGAAAATAAATGAAAACATGAATAATAATAACCATCGATCTCATACTGATATTCATAATATCAAAAATTTAAACGTTATTTGAAGCCCTTGTTCTAAGAAGATTTCCTATCATGGGAATATATATGGACCAATACCCAACCTATTTTTTTCTAATGAAACCTATTGATTTATTGATGGGATATATAATTTTTTCCCCACCCATCACCTGATTATTTCAAATTCATTCACCACAAGATTCTTCAAGACCTTTTTTACCATTTCCTAAGGAATATATTATTGAATAAAACTTGTCTATTCATATAATGAGAAATAATGATATAAAATACTTTCCAATTCAATAGAATAATTTGGATTTCTAGGGGAACATGCATTGATAAAATTAGAAGTTGTGGGGTTCCATAAAAGTAACATGAAGTACCCTTAAGAAATAAGTATATTAGTGAGGGTACATATATAGTGTTGGGTTATGCATGAAAGATAGTAATTAGATTCAATAGCTTGAATTGGTTGGAAAACAAAGAAATTTTTAGGTCTAAGATGATAAGGAAGAATATCATATTTAGGAATTGTCTTTTTTTCAAGGAATTACCAATGAAGGAGAAATCAGATGACTTTGTTTTTTAGTGAAAAATCAGCCTGTCTATCATATTAAAAGAACTAGACTCACAATTCTTAAGAAAGTCCATCAGATTGGGAAGATATTTTCTGGTGGAAAGGATCACCAGGCTCAACTTGGGTCCAGAATGATGGTTTGATCATAATGAGGAAATAAATTAGATTCAACATGGATCCAATAATAATATGATGATGCTTTAATATTTTTTATTTCCAAAAAATCATAAGTATGTTGTAGAACTTCTGATTCTATGTCATTAAAAGAAAGGGGGAGTGCTACTAATCATATTCAGGCTAATAGTATTGAGGCTGGTTGGAAATAAAGAATCTACCGAATGAATAAGAAGTTATAGTATATCCTAATGAGATTTAGGTTATTGTAAAACCAATATTTAACAGAATCAAAGTCTTGTAGGAATTCATGGTTACAAGAAGAAGTTTTTTAAAGAATTAAGTTTCTTAAGATTAAGATTTATGATCTCAGATCATCAAACTCATATTTTTTTGAAGTCTATGAAGGTTTCCTTGATCATAATGAGAGAAACTAAAAGCGGTGGTTTTAATTTAGACCAACAACTGAACGATTTAAATATTTAGAGGATGAATTTGATCATCATTATAATCATAATTGAGAAATAAGTTGAGTGCTAAAAATATTTGGAATCATATTCAGAAAATAAAGAAGTTGTTGAAGTTAGTGCTACTGATACCGATCCATCAGATCCAGTATTCCATTATATTCATCATATCTAGAATTGATTTCATTAGGATCTATTTAAATTAATGAAAAGGAAAAAATAACTAAATTTGTTAGAGGCCGATATGAAAATAAATTTAGAGATGAAATCATCAATGTTTTAAACCATTTAAATTGAAGATGAATTGTTGATTATTTTTCAAATGGGAACTTTTTTTTTCAATATTAAATGGGTAAAAAAAGAAGTTGAAGATATTGAAGAAGTTTAGAAGGTTGTGTCAAGAGATAAATTTATTGATGAATCTTATATATTAATCATAATGGAGAAATCGGAATGGGTGGAATGGTTTTGTAACTGGTATAGAGAAATTTAATGAGATGTCTTTAGTTATGATTTGTTTTCAAGTGGTTCATAAAAATAAGAGTAAAAAATACCCTCGTTGTAATGAAGAAATCGTAATAGAAAATTAGAATCAGAATTAGAATGAAGTTTTATATTTCTTCATATATGAAAGTGGTATGGAGTGTCATAATGAAGAAATAATATTGGAAAATTGTAATGGAGAATCATAATTATATGGGATTTTATTAAAGAATTCATAAGTGAGATGATGTTGTTTGAAAATTTGAGAAGGTTTGAGATGAGTTAAAAAGCCTTGATGAAGTCATAAATGCATCTATAATCCACGAGAAATAAATATTTAAATAAATTTGGTTAAGTAAAGTTTTGATAATATTGCCTAATCCATATTTGGCTCACCTATAAAATTATATGTACTTTGTACTTTCCTGACATAGATGTACTATTGCGAAGAGTAGGGAGAAGCTCCAAATTTATCCGAGGAAGAATTTTCTATATTGGGTTTTGTTGAAGAATTTTTTCAAATATAAGAAGAAATGAGAAGAAAAAAGATCGTATTTAGGGTTGTCAAAATTGTATTGAGAAATCATATTCGGTTTTTTGGACTCCGATAGAAGTCGTTCTGAACTTTCTCAACCATATTTTGATAGAGTTATATTTTATTATTGAGAAATCTGACTTTGTAATCAGACTGATTATCATTATGATGTCTAGAAGTAGTTCTTACCAATTTCTTGGTAAGAAAGTGAAGAATTTATTTGGAAAATCATATTTGTAATGCTTGATTAAGAATAATTGTAACATTTTTGTTACAACATTTATCTTACATCTATTTTGTTGAGTTTTTTAGGCATGAAATGGGTTTCTCTTGATGCGTTACCATTTTCACCTTTCCTAGAAACTCCCAATGGTTCCCCCAACTATATTTTGGTACAAAACATCATTCTAAAGGCTGACTATCATCTGGGTTTTTAGGCCCATCAAATCTTGGGGACTCAAATTGGTTGAGAGGATGGGAGGTCAGGCTCATCACACCATTTTAGGGGGAATTATTTCCAACTCTAGTACTCTCTTATAGATTTAAGACATGTTTTTGAATTTCTTCATAATCCTGATATGGGACTAGTTTCCTTGACAAAATAATTCATTAGTTAATTTTATCACCAAACAAAGAAGGGGAGTCTCATTGATGAACCAAGGAAAGTGTGGTCACATTTGGTAATCCATTTTTATGTATTCGAGGTTCTTCATCCAATTTCCTAACAGTGAATAGTTTCTTGTTGTGATGAAGCCGTATAACCAAATACTTAAGAATGTGCAGAGACATGAGGAGTTAGTTAATATTCTAGGGAGGGGATTGAGCCATTATAAAGCATCCTACATATCTTGGTTATTTTAGGAATCAAAACCCATAATGTTATTTTGAATCCATGGGACTTTCCCCAAGTTATATGCCTTAAATGAGGGGTCACTAATTGAAATAGTGGATTTAATGACGATGATATGGAATTAGTTTTTTATAAACCTATATAAAATTAATTTATATTGAGTTTTTGGCATCGTTTTTTAATAAAAAAGTCACAAAAAAACTCAAGTGTTTGAATTTATGGTGTCAGTTTTTGTATAAAAACTGGTTCGATAAATAAAAAAAATAGTTTTTGGAATCATGTTTATAAAAAATACATGCCATAAATCAAATAAAAAATAAAAAATTCAGCATTGATTTATGTAAAAACCAACAACAAAAACATTTAAAAAAACACAGGATCAAGAAACCCTAATTTTTTGGATCTACAAAGCTTTGTTCTCTCGACTCACAATGACCCCGATAAAGACCCACAGAACATAAATACAGTAATTTTTGTTGTATTTCTTTTATTTTTATCATCATTTCATGTTTTTTGGTCTCGATTCTTCATTCTCTATCATTCTTTCACAATCCACTGAACTATTTCTCTTCAAAATCCATTTTCTGTCCAAACAACCACCGTGCTTTTATTTTAATTATTATTTTTTGTTTATTGTTCATTTCTACAAAAATAATTTTAGATATTGAAGTGTTCATTCTTCCAATGAATTCATGTGTATGACCTCAGAGTTAGGGTACATTTTCCTTTTTGATCTCTAAATTTTTTATGCTTTTTTAAAATTATGAAGTTAATTTATTTATCTTATAGTTATATTTTTGAGTTATTGTTTCACCTTTTTATATGTAGTTGATTATTTTTTTTTAATTTTTTTAAAGTTTTTTTATTTTATTATTTTTGTTTGATGAAATTATCAAATGGTTTTGATGATATTATTAAATTAACAATGATATATGGTGTCATCATTCATCAATATAATGTACATGACATGTAATGACTCCATGTTTTTCACCCATTAAATCTATAACTTTAGTTTTTTATATTTTTTTTCATGGAATCTTTATGATGTTTGTTCATCATATATTTTTTGATTAAATGGTTTTGGTTAGAATGTTTTGTTGTATAGTAGGATAATTTTTTTGAAGGGTAAATTTTAATATAATTGACGAAATATATTTTTCTTTCGGGCTTTATCAATTTTTGAAACACACAAAATTTATGGTTATTATCTCTCATCCCATTTTAAGCCATGGGTAGTTGAAATTTCTTTTTTAATTATAGTAGCACAAATTTATTTTTATTTTATTTAACAATGTTTTTAGTAATTTTATATGGTGATGGATAATTACCACATTTCTTTACTGTTGATTATTAATCATATTTTTTGAAGGGTAATTAGCTAAAACACGATCATTATTTCTTTAATTCTGGATTCAGATAAATATTATTTATAGGATCTTAATACAAGAATAAATATTTTCCTAGTACTAGTTGTAGTAATATATTGTGAATTTTATCTACTTTATCAACCACTACCATAGAATTAGTTAGTCTCAGGTCAATAAAAGCACCACCAAATAATGTTTCAATTTACTATTACTTTTTAGTAGTATTTCATTGATGAAATATTTTATGGGATTCTATTATATTTCTTGGTATGGGAAATATGTAAAAAACATTTCAAATAATTCTCAATAATTATAATATCCCCCATTGATTCTTGTTTGATGATGTAGATCTCATTCGATAATCCAATTCTCTTACAAGTTGGAAATAATATTTAGAGAAAACTCAATTCAATGTTATACTAATAGTTGATTTTCCTATGATGTAGGATATAAAACCAAACAATAGATTAGTTTTCAAAATCCTGATTTTCTATTTGGAATTTCTACTAGGGTCATTACATGTGATGTACATTGGATCAGCCTGACACACATCACAAAAAAAATACCATGAGTAGATTAGTTTCTATTTTATTCCCAATCATCATTGATGTTTCCTATCTCACAACCAATCATTTTTATTGAATGTTTTTATGTTATAAATTTATCTTTATATATATATATATTTAAATATTTATATGTTTTAATATATTTACCAGTTATATTGCGAAATCAGGTATTGAATGAATTGTAATTAGATAAATTCATAAATAACTAATAGTGAATATGAAAAATGAGCATATTATTTCTTGGAATTCTCTAAAAGAAATATTCAAAAAAGAGATATTATTTTCTGTCCATGTGTGAAGTGTTTGAATATGAGAAAGTTAAACTCTTGAGAAATCAAGGATCATCTCATTTGCTATGGTTTTAGACTTAATTATACATGTTAGATCTATAGTGGTGAAAAAACTGAAAATTCAATATCTAATGTTGATGAAAATATTTATAATAAGGAATATGATTATATTTAAGAATTAATTCATGATAGAGGTGTTGAAACCATAAAAAATAGAAACTTTTGAACGATTGTATGGAGATTCTGAGAACCATTATTCCCATGTTGCTGTAAATATACAATGTTGTCAGTAGATTTTAGATTAGTTAACATGAAGAAATAAATGGGTGGAGTGATAAAAGTTTCTCTAACTTACTTGAGATTTTAGAAGATCTACTTCAAGTAGTCAATGGGCTTCTACATTCCAATTACGAGGTGAATAAAATATTATTCCCAATGGGATTGGGGTATAAAAAGATACACGATTTCCCTAATTATTTTGTGTTTTATAGGAAAGAATTTAAATATTTATCAAACTATACTACATGTGGGACATCACACTATAATATGGATGAAAAAGGAAACTCATATTCATTCTTAGGTACTGGTACCTACTGTCATGAAAAATAAATTATGTCTACTTTCTAATAATTTCATCCATTAATCCCTTAATATAATTATGATAATTTAATTATGATTCATTCTCAGGTACCAGAATCAAAGATCTTTCTAAAAAAATTTGGCATCTTATAATAATTCCATGTTTAAAGTTTCTATTCTCAAATTCAATTGATGGAAAAAGATAAAAATGAAATTCAGATGATCACATCTCTGATGGTTACTTACATCACCCTACTGATTCACCATAGTGGAAGAGATTTTGTAAACAATTTTAGGTTTTTTGTAATGGATGTTAGAAATTGTAGAATGAGATTTTGAACTGATGGAATGAATCCATAACAGAGCCTAAGTATCCAACATAGTTCATGGCATCTTTTGTTGGTAGTTTACAACTTGTACCCATATATTTGTATAAATAAAAAATATGTAATTATGAGCTTGATGATTTCTGGACCAAAAAATCGAGGAAATGATATTGATGTTTATATTTCACCATTTATTGATGATTTAAAAATTCTATAGGAGACATGTTTTAATTTTTTGATGCATACAAGAAAGAGTATTTTCTTATTCGTGCTATGATAATGTTCACTATGAATTACTTTCCTTCATATGGAAACTTATTTGGATATAATGTTAAGGTATAAAAATAATTTACAATTTTGGAAGAAGAGACTTCATATTATCAATTGGAGAATTTATGAAAGACAGTGTATATGGGACATCAAAGATTTTCCCCAATTGATCATCCTTATCATAGATTAAAAAAGTATTTAATGGTTTACATGAATAAAATCTTCCCCCATAACCATTTTTTGATAAAGAATAGTATGATAAGGTAAAAGATATTGATTCGACATTTGGAAATAAAAGTAGTTTTGGTATTAAAAAAAATATCTCAAACAAATATTATATCTTTTGGGAACTACCTTATGGTAGTTTTTTAGAGATAAAACAAAACATTGATGTTATGCATGTTGAGAAAAAAATATATGATAGTTGATAATAAATTGTTTAGACATAAAAGGAAATAAAAAATATGTCTTACATACTAGATTTTACTTGATATTAATGGGAATACGTTTAGATTTAGCTCCCATCATGAATCAAAATACACCATATTTACCTCCGACTGGTCACACATTAAGAAAGAGTGAGAAGATGATTTTTTTCAGTGACTTCATGGTTTTAAAGTATCCAGTGGTTATTATTCAAATGTGATGAATTTGGTGTCATTGAAGGATTGAAAATTAAAAGTTATGAAATCTAATGATTGTTATGCATTGATGCAACAACTTCTACTAGTCACACTATGTAGTATATTTCCAATAACTGTTAGAAATATATCATTAGGTTATGAATTTTTTTCAAATCTAGTTGTATCAAAATCATTGATCCAATTTTTTTAGATGTGTTAGAGAATGAAGATGCTATTATTTTATGTCTACATGAAATGTATTTTCCATGTATATATTTTTATATAATGGTTCCTCTAGTGATTCATTTAGTGCATGAGATAAGAATAGGTGGGCCTGTTTATTTATGATGAATGTATCCTTTGCAAAGATATATGAAAAATGTGAAGGTATATGTTAAAAATCCTTATCGACTAGAGGCATCTACTATTCAAAAATATGTATTATAAGAGGTTATTGAGTTTTTTACTAATTATTTGTATTATTTAGAGCATATTAGTCTCACTATATCATGACATATGATAGTTAATAGTGAAGGTAGAGGGATTCGAGGCTTAAAAGGTAAAGTTCATTCCATGTGATAAAGTGTTGTAGGAACATTTATATATTTTGAATAATACAGATGAGGTTAAATCATATATATCATCACATATTTCTGAATTAAAGCTAAAATATTCAAAAGTAAATGAAAAGTGGGTGATTATTGAGCATAAAAAGTCATTTTATTCATGGTTTCAAGAGAAATTCATCATAGATATATCTTCATCAGAAACATTTAAATGGTTATAAGGAGAACCATCTCTTAATGTGATCACATGGGCTAGTTTTGATATTAATGGGTCATATTTTAAACAAAAAATCTATATGACAAGAGTCTTGTTCAAAATAGTGGTGTAATGGTTGTCGCTGAAGCCCTACATTTTTCTAGTGCCAAAAATAAAAACCGAATTTGTTCAATAACACCATATTTTGGAGTTCATGAAGACATATGCAAAATATATTATACTAAATTTTTAGTCACCGTGTTTAAGTGTAATTGAGTTGTAAGTAATAGTGGTGTGAAACATGATGAATATGGATTTAAACTGGTTCATTTTCAAATATTTAATTTCAATGTAGAACCATTTATCATGGATACACATGAATTTTTTTTTAAATCATTGATCTATTGAATGATTAGTTGTCCAACATTTTAAAGTAAAAATAATCCATTTTCCTGATGGGGATGATGATGACGATGATGTTATTGATTTACATGGGGCCTTTTCATATATTAATCAATTTTCAGATAACAATGACTATAAATAAGACATAGTTAATGCAATAAAAAATGACCATGCTGAAGGGATATGGGAAAACCATAAATTACATTCATAATTAATCTGGTAATTGTGTACATTATTTTTCATTTTTTGAAATTTGAATGTGTATAAACTATATTCTTTACTAACTATTTGATATTGAAATTTAATAATGCTTCTTTCATTTTAGAGGTTATGTTTATATTTAATATTTTACATTATATATTTTTTTGGGTAATAATCATAACATATTTATTTTGTTTTCTTTAAATTACACATGTGTGCCCTTTTTTTACTTACTTATTTCAGTTTTACTATTTTCTAATTATTCAATTGGGTAATAATATGCAGGTCTACAACAATTTCATTATTATTCTCTATTTCAATGAAGGATATAGATACAGAGAGAGAGAAACATATACCAAGTTATTTTTCATTTTTCATATTATAAAATATCCATTAATATAATTATTTAATGAAAAAAAATTAATTTACTAAAAAAAATTACAGGACTATGGATGAGACTTTAGTGGAGGAGTCCTCCGCTTTTACTATTTTGTAATCAAGTTCTTGAGTTGGTGAACAAGGCATTATGTATTTACCAAAACTGTCACTTTCTCATGGAGATTAGTGATTTCATATTAATTTTGTGGATACTAATAATGATAATTGACCAAATTCACCAAAATTTATCACCTATATCTCTATAAAGAACTATTGTAGGATCATTATATTATATCCTAATTTGAAGGTTGTCGATAATATGGAAAAATATTAGCTTTGGGTGGCAGTAATAGTGTAATATCTCAATCGATTTATTTTATCATATTTTTTGAATATGATTTATTTTAAATGGCTAAATTTTATTTTATTCAATTACAGATGACATTCAATTTTGAAGAGAAAAAAGTAATTAAGAAAATATGTCTTAGTTTGGTAGCGAGTAGATGGAGAGATTTTAAAACAAAGTTGAAAAAAATATGTTTTTGGAAAGAGAAAAAATGAAAACTCATTCTACATGTATAGGTTTATAGATGCAGATACATGGAAGAAATTTGTTTCTAGTCGACACGATGAAGCCTTTCTGGTATGATAATTTTATTATATTTTGAAATTTCATATATATGTACCTATTTAATTATTAGTTTATTTTTTGTATAACAGGCCTCTAAAAATCCCATTAATACATCTAGTTGAAGAATTTATACCCTCATACTTTATCATGTCGAGGGTATCATTTATTAGAGAGAAAATGATTTAGGAAAAGATTAAATCACTAAGATCTCACTCCACTAGTGGTTCTGATGAGGTCATGTTTGGTTCTCCATATCCCCCACTCATCATGAAAAATGGAAAAGAGCGAGAAGAAGATAAAGTGAAAATTTTCTTATAGAGAAAGCTAATGAAGTATATGAAAAAAATGTAAGTAAATATTATTTATATTTCTTAAATTTTTCTATTTTATAAATTAGAAACAGTAATATAAAATTTTCATTTTTCATTTTAGGATGAATTTCTGGAGCAAGAGACACATGTCACTTTTATTTGTGATGGTAGGATGGACATCCTAGACACTACTTTGGGAATGCCAGAACACCCCGACCACATAAATGGATGTCAAACGGGTGTTAGTATTCAGAATTTTTTTGGTCATCATATTAAGCAATGAAGAGACCCATAAATCAAATCATTAAAATAAGAGATAAAAGATATAAATAATCCATGGATGATCAAATTTAATCTATTGTGCAGGCTATGTTAGAGAAATTGAAGAGACAACCACATGCTACGTAGCCTTCCCAGCCTGTACAGTCATCCCATCCGACTGTACAACCTATAAAACTATCCCAACAGGATCACCCTACCTAGCCTTCCTACTATTATCCTCCACCTCCTCACTCAGAACCAACCTTATATTGTGAGTTGTATGCTGGAGATCCTCATATAAATATTTTAGCATTATGAATAATTCATTTTTTGGGGGATTCTATACATCACAAGCCTATGATGATGGTTCAGGTTAGATTATCGATACTTGATATTATTGATCCCACTACTTGACTATCATTTACTATTGAAAAGGTTACTAAAGTTGGGGATTGTATGAGTCATTTTTTACTTTTTACATCTAGACTTCTCTATTATCTTTCATATGAGGTATGAATTTTTTAAATATTATTTACAAATAATTGAAAATTACATATAATGTTTTCTAACATTTAACTTATATAGGATTATTTAAAAGAAAAATAAATGGCACAAATGAAATACAATTATTAGAAAGAAACAACCATAGAAACTTATAATGTTTCTGATGGGATATAAATATTATCTCAGGCTTCATCTTCCTTGGGTAATATTTATGAGTTTCGGATGACATCAGATATATACAGATAAAAATATCCATTGAGAATATTCTAAAAGGATATCATGGATCTAATTAATTTTTAAGAGCTTATCATTATTGTTTTGAATTTGTTTTTCATATAAGTAAATTGACGTTTCAATTTTTATCTCTTTAAATAAATATAGATTAAATTGACTAACTATGTTAATTTTTTAATTAGGTATCTACAAACGCTTGTTATAAAAAATTAAATCACAGGCATTTATGGTTTTTTAGATCCAAAATTCATTTCTACGGATGTGAAATATGTGAATAATCCTAATAGAATTGCATATATATATATATATATATATATATATGTGTGTGTGTGTGTGTTAGAGAGGGAGAGAGATTATCACAGATAGATATTGGGTGTTGGTGTTTTCCATTTCTTGATGAGTAAGAAAAAAACCAAATTATGGACTAATGTTCATTATAATGTCATTAATCATGAAGTTTTTGTATTTTAGGGGGCATATAATGTTAGGGGTATTCTTTCCAAGTGAGTTCACCTTATATTGGTTTTTATCTTTACAAGGGGATGTTCGTAAAAAAATTTATCACCTCGTTAGACAAGTAAGTTTTTTTATAAATTCATTATATTTAATTCTTATTGTATATACATGTATCATTAGTTGATATATATGAAAATTCAGGTCATAGAAAACATTTATCCAAGATCACATGTTGATAAAGAAACCAAATGCAATCCAATATATGAATACAATGGAAATTATTTTTTATATTTGATATTATTTTATTTTTTGATATATATATATATTGGTTTTTATTATCATGTTAATGGTTTATAAACACAATGTCATTGTCAACAAGGACATGTTGAATGAGGTTGTTGTGTTTTATGATTCATGTTTGAGATAATCACAATTAGAGTAACTATTGAATTTGATAAGTTTAGTAATATTAATTATTTTATATTTTCTTTCATAGTTTTCTATTTTTTAGACTCATATCATTAAATTTTATTGTATACATTCAATGTTGACGAGTATTATATGCAAAATGAACTTACCCATTTATGATATTTGTTTGCGAACTATTTATTAAGTATTATTATAATTTAAGGTATGTATATTCTAATGTTTATGGTTAATATTAAAATTTACTAATAACATGTGTTCAGAAAACTAATTATTTTTTTAGAATAGGTGTTTGAACCTAATGATATATAATTAATGTTTCAACAATAACCAATAATGATCATGTTGTAAATTTCAGGTATGTGTTTTTCAATTCTACTTTATAATAATAATGTGTAGATAATTTTTTGATTACGTTTATAAAAAGTATGTATGTCTTTATATATTTTTAGTCAATGATACATGTTATATGATAATTGTGTATTGCTTTCCATTATGGGGATTCTGATTATTTTGGGGGTGCAATATTCAAAATTTTATATTTTTTTTCAACTTTTGATGTCATTTTTATCAAAACCAATACCAAATTAATGAAATAAATTAACATGGTTCTCAGAGTTAGTTTATGAAGGAAACTAACACCAACAATCAAACCGAGTCTCCTTTTTAGCACTGGATTTTATAGAAACTGATGCCAGAAATCAGACTTGGTTTGGTTTTCTATGTCAGTTTCCTTTATAAGCGGACACTAAAAATGGTTCCCAATCTTGTTTTTGGCATTATATTTTTAAAAATAGATGCTGATTTTTTTAAATCACCATTATAGAAATTGGTTTAAACATGATGTCAAAAATGAAGAAAACTGATGTTAAATCTTGTTTTTTACTCGAGTGGGTGTTCATTCCATACCACTCATCTAGGAATACATTCTAGGATTACCTTGGTTAGTGAAAAATTATAGATTCCTAATGAGGTATTGATTTCATCACCCTAAAACGATGTGAGCTATGCTCAGTGTGAGAAATAAGGGGAATAGATGATCAGTCTCATGGTGTGTAGATATGGGACTTATATATTGGGTCAGTCCTTGGGGTGTTCGGTATAGATCTCCAGCCTTGAGAAGGTGTATTATGTATCCTAAGTATGGTAGGAATCAAAGTTATCATAGTTTGGTAGTCCCCAAACCTTCTTAAAGGATAAGGTGGATGGTCAAACTAGGGGACATTATGACCATCCTTAAGGTTTCAAGAATTCTAAGGGTTTATACCAAGATGGATTCCCGATTGATCGGGGACATAATATATGATATTGGTAGTTGGGGATTATGAATTGAGGATACCATATTGGTCGGGGATAATATTTTGACGCCTCCCTTGTAATCTTGGGGTGTATAGTGAAGATGAAATGATTAGTGAAACTCCCTAGGCCCATGTGATTCATTCTTGTTGTGAGAAACAAGGGTTAGAAAGTGATCAATTCCATTGCTTTCGGAAAAGGGATTAGATACTAGGATCACCCTGGATGATCAATATGGAGCTCTAACCTCAAAGATGTGGCATATATATACTTAATATGTCTAGAATCAGAGTCGGAATGGTTCCCTTGATTTGGGATTAGGTTTCCCTTTTATTCAGGGCTTACACACCGAGGTTGTATGAGGCTATCAAATCCCTAGATTCCCATATATTCTAGCCTACTTTTCTGGAGGGTGTCATGTGACATAGTTTACTTGTCCAAATGATATGACATGATCCAGATGGTTTCATATAGAGGCCATCACATGTCTTGGATAACAAATCTAGAGGTTGTCACATGTCTTGGATAACATTCCCAGAGGATGTTCCTTGTATTTGAATAAATCCTAAGAGTGCATTGTGGGTCCTAGATAATATGTCTTAAGGATGTCACAAGAGCCCATTTTTATGCCTAGTTGATTTATTGAGAATTGCCTCACATGAACCGGTTCCATTACATGAGTCAGGCAATCCATTCGAAGGACATCGCAAGGTTTGGGTGAAAAGTACAAGGGGACCTCCATAAGACTATGGTGACACATCCATGGGGGTCATGCAACTTGGGTATCATGCCAATAGGATGTGACATGTCTTGGATTACATCCCAAGAGGGAATTGAGAGTCCTGGCTAATATGTATGGAGGACGATGTGAGAGCCCATTGTTACACCCAAGTGATTTTGGGAGACTTTGCTGACATGAGTAGGCACTGTTATATGAGTTAGGAGAGGCATCTAAAAGATGTCATGAGGCTTGGGAATAAGTATACAAGGTCTTCCACAAGACTGTGGTGACATTTCAATGGGGTCACATGACTTCTCCTTAACATGTCAGGTGGGATTCATATGACCCAAATAGCATGCTCATGGAGCATTGATATATATGGTAAATGTATCCTGGAGCTATCACGTGTCTTTGGGTGGTTCATGTGAAGTGAATTTGGGTTAGTTGGTTTTATTAAATATTAGTTTATCTCGTGTCTTGTGTTCTCTAGTGGGTTTGTGGGATGTTGTTTGCATGACCCACCAAAAATCCTTCACGTGATCTATAAATGATCACACAATGTGTCTCATGCATGGCTCAAGAGTACTACAGCTTACCACCTATATATTACATGATGGAAGGTCGGCTAGTTTCATGATTATTTTCTCCAAAAAATATTCTCTTGCACAGGTGCGAGACTCTAGGAGTTCCTCCATGCGTAGTCTTAGTGAGCACTGAGATCAAAATTCCAACCCTCTCTTTGAGGTTGGGGTAAAAAATTTAAAACCAATCCACAATGATTTCATGATGATTCATGTAGTGTATTAGTGAAAATCTCGGTCAGAGTCGGCAAAGGGGGATGGCACCATGTGGCTTTTTGAGTCTTTATTGTGGGTTGTTCCATGTGCACTGCCTGATTTTTAGCAGTTGTGATTATCTTCCATCAATGATTCCTTTATCGGATTATTTCTGATTAATAAAGACTTTTTTGATCAGGTGGTCATGTTAAAGTTCTTTTTATCTTGTCCTATGGACATTCCCAAAGGCCTTCATGAGATCTCGATGCCTTGACTATAATATTTTTTGAGGCGAAAATGGATTGCTGTAGTGTCTTTTCCAGGTATGGATGGATTTTCATGAGGTCTTACAGGGCCATGATATGGATGTCTTGATGTATCACATGTCTTTTAGTGACCGATATATCACTCACCTCCTCCCCTTTTACCCCCTTTGTTTTATTTGAGAAATGATATTTGATTGTGCGAGTTTGTATGAGTAATGTCTAGGATATTTACACAATTTTTTGATGATGCCTCATGTGACCATTATGGGTCATATGGGGGCGAACAAGCCTTCCATAGAAAAATCTATCCATTTTTCCTTAGATAATTGAAGGGGAACTACAGAGTTGTATTGACATACCTGAGGACATCCATGCAGCGAGGATGATAAGCCAAAGAGTTTTTGCGAGATGAGGTAGACATGTCACCAAGGGCTTGTGGTGCCTTGCTGGTTTCCAGGGGCACTTTACATGTCATTAAGTGACCATGAGTACCTATTATCTCCTCTCCTTTATCTCCATTGTTTTATTCTACAAAGGTTATGGGGTATTTCGAGTTTTATTTGATATCATCAAGGAATTTTTTTCATCCCAATGAGGATATGGCACATGATCTTTACAACCACATGGTTTCTCACCCTTTGGATATTATTCATCCTTATTCTTGGGATAAGTTCGGATGATTTTTTAGGAACATTCCAATGAAAAACCATGTGGCCTCATGGTTCTCATTCAATTTTTGGGGAGATCCTTCATAAGAGTAGGATGGTTCCTTGAGGGGGGGGGGGCTCCGTGAGATTTTCTGTAGGTTATGCGTTGTGCATCAAGACTTTAGATGACCTTGATATGGTCATGTGATTACGAGTCCCTTGGAGGATTAAGAAATCCACAAGTCTAGAATCCTTTGATTTTGTGGGTAAGGTAATACTCTATTCAATTATTTCTTACTTTTTGATTTTTGATGATGCTTATTTGGAAGGAGTCAAAAAATTCCCCCCTAAAGAGTGATGTTTACGGGGACAAGGGTTTGGTTTTGAGGAAAATTAATGACCGCCTAAGTCTTTGGCAGTGTTGCGAACTAGTTATCTTCGGTGAAGTTTAGTATACTATGAAACGTTTGGTATTTTGTGAAATGTACTATATATAGGTATGGTGTGGAGGAAAAATCATTCCACTGGTCACCCCTACTCCAAAACGCTCTCATTTTTTCCTATGTTGAGTCCCTCTATCGTAGTACCGTACCGTGAACCCTAATTATGAGCCTCATTCATGAGTCTGTACCATAAATCCATATCATCAAATATTTCTCATGAGATTATTTCTCACTCAGACACTCATCTTCTCCAGCCAAAAATCATACTTTGGTAACTTATCAAACCTCGACTATAAGGGTTGTGGTTGTCTTGAGGACTCCGCGATATCCGTTGGCCCAATAAGTTGATCACTTGTGACTTGCATGACCACGTTCAGGATAAGTGACCAAATTTCTCAAAGGGGGTCACGGGGTTCACATGATTTCCTATGGGGTTTATGTATCCCAAAATCCCTCTGGAGGGTAGGTGATATGAAAAATCCTTATGTGGTTCATGAACCCCTACTGAATCATGCAATACACCTGTGCCAATTCTCTGTGTCAAATTTTTACAATACTTGTTTTATTTTTCTAACATGTGCCACTTAGTTGTTTTCAGATGGATTTTGGTTCTCATCAAGGTCCATCAGTTGTGGCCAATCCTAGGGCCTTGATTTCTAAATTTTTTAATGATGATCCCCAAAACTATGTGTATACTACTAATGAGAGTCTAAAGGGATTCCTCTCACACGGGCTTTAGGACTACCCCTTTTTTCACTGAGTCCCTCTATAAAAGTTTTTATTTCTAAATGACGTTGCCATAAATCTCCCACTGTTTAATATACAATCTTGTTGAGGGTATGGTTCCCTCGACTATGTTCAAATGACAATTATGGATAATGGTCAGCTAGTTATAGCTCAATCCCAAGGTTGACTTATCTATTGGCCAAATCCCCCTAAGTCTAGATAGTCATGGATTCACTCAAAATCCTATTTATAAATGTTATTAGAGTATACTTTCCTTTTCTCTAGAAACTTTTAGTGGAAGATGGTACTTGAAATGGGATCTCTGCCATGGAAGAAATTTTTCCAAAGAATGGGAATGACCATTTTGGTTGAGGCAATGTTGTTTGGAGTTTTATAATGATCTGTATAGGGTTAATATTTATGAAGCCATGTGGATGTATCAATTCATCATTTTTTCTAACCTTACCTTCTCTAAGAAATGATTCGTTGCTGGTGTTTTGGGACCAATACATTCCATCTTCCTCGTGGAGAAGTTGGTCTCAACTTATGGGATAGTCATCAAATGGGTGATATCGATCCTCTTGGATAGATGTATAACGAATTCCTTCCTACTGTAGACATCTGGGAACATCCCCTAAGGATTATAGTTTTTTCTGGGAGATTCTTGTTATCGTGAAGGATAAATTTAGGAAATAGGTGATAGTGGACTAGATTATCTCTTTTATAAACCAGATCAGTACTTTTCTATGTGGATGTAGGGCTATACCAACTGTTATTCATCCCCATAGGTGCCCTAATCAACAAGTTGTGACAGTGCTGGATCATATTGGGCCATTCTGGAAGTTGAAGACTATACCTCATGGGGCTATTGGGTTAACCTAGAGGTATCTTTAGAACTTAGGTTGGCATTATTTCTAACTATATTCTTGAATGGGTGGCTTTTCCTAGACGGGGATCCATGTTCAGTAAATTGTGTTATCACATCAATGATGGAAGAGTGACTTTCAGAAGGGTAGCGCCTTAACCTGGAAGTACCAGTCCTTGTACGTATTTACTAGATGTTGGGATATATCCAATAGAGAAACTCTCCTTACATGATCAGTGGTCCTCTCGAGTTCTTGTTTGGTTAGATAAGGGATCACTTACATTATTATGAGTACTACAATGCTTCTATGATTCCAGACTCCCCATCACATCCTAGATTACCAAACATATCTGGGGTTGGGACTATGTCTCTAATACCTATTGATGATGATGGTGTACTATGTAAATATGATAGTTTTGACTTCATTACTTTCTTTTCCCTGGGTGGACCAATTATTGATGATGACATCAGTTCTCTTAATTAGAGATCTTATATGATCTCCCTTTGAGATAGGGTTCTTGCAGCTAGGGTAAACAAGCTGATCATCTGTGATCCATAAACCCCATATTGATTTGCTTGAAATTTTAGGCTACATTTAGGGAGTTTCCCCCATTCCATTGGTCAGTGTTTGAGAGGAATGACATCCTAGAGTCATTCGCCAATTCTGAAAGATACTATCATGTGATGATACTAGAGCTGAGATGATACTTCCACCTACTGATTCTTCCATTTCCCTTACCCATGATTATTCCAAGGCTTGGGTAACATCTTATCCCAATGACGTGTTAGGCTAGCTGATCCATCATATGGAAAAGACTTTTACATCATTAACTCCATTATCTTTGGAATTATTAGAATTTATTGAAGACCTAGGCATGGTGTCAAGGATGTGACCTCGCTCTGATTATGGTTATTTGGGAAGTTTATTAGATTATGTTGATGATATCAGTCCTCATGTAAAATATATAGATAATATTCCTACTGAGAGAAGAACTTATGGGGATTTACCTCTAGCTTTTACATTAGTTGGACTAAACATCCCTCCATCCATCTAGCATACTCCTTCATTTGTAGAATCTTAGGAGAGATGTCGGATAATATAGAAATTGATTCATTCCTTGATCACAAAAACCCCTTTGGAGGTATTTCAAGACCAAGGGTAACTCATTAACCAATCATTTCATGAAATGGGGGTGGATGGTTTAGACCGTCAGCCTCTATAAGAAATTATGAAGAAAATTGTTTTGATTCGGTGAGATCTGACCATGAGTGAATGGGATCTACATGAATTTGTGGATGAGGTTGAAATTTTTAGGTAGATGAGGGTGACATTAGATGCACTGGAAGAGGGTCTTTATTTGATATCTAAATTAAAATATCATATACATGTGTGGACTGCAAAAAACATGGAGGTATGAGGAAATCATTTCATATTTTAAGTCTGATATTTCGACATCTTCATCCTCATTGGATGCTTCTCAAAAGAGGGGTGGATATTTGAAAAATTTGTTCGAGACTCTTCATCATGTAGTGGAAGATGAAGAAGGGGAGAGAGTATTACTCCAAGGTTCTATCGATGATTCTTGTCAGAGTCTTACCAACTTTTCTGAAATGTCCAATCAACGTTTTTCATAGTTAGACCAATGTAATGAATAATGTTTTGGTTTAATCTTTGGAGAGGAACCAAAATGTGTATATTACCCCTTTTTTTGTGAACAATACAAAAATACATTCTGAAATTTTCATTTTTTAGTCTATATTTCTTCATATATGAAATTCTCATCTTCCCATTATTTTTATATTATGTGAATCAATCACGATACCCATCCTTTTAATAAAATCAATAAAGTATGAATGTATGGATTAAAATATTTGTTTCAAGAAATGATCATGAATTCACACTAACATGGCATCCCTTACTAATAAATCTATATCAGTTATCTTGTATAATGTATGTATGAAGGGGGATAATACTCTATTATTTTCTAAATGCTTATAGGATTGATGATAAGATCTTTATTTTTGAGGCCATATTGTGGGACTTTCAAGATTTTTAAACTGAATTGCTGTCATGCTTTAGTTTAGGGTCTTTTAGCTCGGACCTAGTATTTCTTCAGTTTAGGGTCTTTTAGCATCGACATAATTTTTCTTTAGTTTTAAGGACTTTTAGCTCGGACCTAATGGAATATGGGGTTGGAGGACCTGGGATGACTCAAAACACTATGGAGTGTTGAGTTTCTCCGTGGTATTCCTAGGGCTCATAAGGATTGGATCTCCTTTATTGTAAGGTGGAGAGGCATTTAGTTAGTGGGTTAAATCCTTCATGGGTTGATAAGATGGTCAATAAAATCTATTTTATGCTCATTTCCAAGGTCTTATATAAGATTTATTGGGTGAATATGGATAAGGAAAAAATACTAAGGAATATAGGCCTTCCTGGATAATTGGAATGTGAGTGATGTATGTCATAATAAAAAAGTCTGATCTCATTAGTATGGAATTGGGTAGACATTCTAGGTATGTCCCTTACCACTATGGGGTTTCAGGTTCTACCACAATGTCGTTAAGGCTCACAAGGAGTAGGAGACCCTTTATACTGGGACAAGATGTCTCATGTTAGTGGGTATGAGCCCCTCTATGTCAATAGCATTGCCGAACTGAGAGATGCATTTTATTTTCTAGTGGTGATGAAATATTTTTGAAGACTCAAACATCTATAAGACAAGGTTGGGTATGGGAGGAAGTATATGTAGGGAAGGGTTATGGTACCCAAGGGAAAATTGTCTCTAATTGAACTGCTCAACCCCACTGCTTGTGATTTAAAATCATGAGATGTGGGTCATCAAAATGTTCATGAATGAATGGTCTCATTCCAACTTTTAAAAGGGTACAAAACATGGTTATGCAACATCAAGGATATCAAATTGACTTGAATAGTCTAAGGTGGAGATTTTAAATCCTATTCCAAAGTGATCAGGTCATGAGGGAGCTATGGGGCATTCACACCATGGATATCTTAAAACACAATGGGGTGTTAAGTTCCACCATGATGACGCCAGGCTCATAAGACTCAGAAATACCACTGTATTGGGCCAAGATGCATCTGGTTAGTGGGTATGTTCCATTTCATCAATAACATTAACAAGAAAAGATATATATTTTCTTCTCTATGGGAAATGAAAGGTTGGTGATGACCTGAGATTCTTTAGATCATGAAGTGGGGTTCATGGAAAATGGAATATCCAAAAGGGTTTGAGCACCCCAAAGATTATTCCACCACCTCTAAAATATATTCTAAAGGCTAGAAAAGGTGAAAAAACATTATTATATTTTTTTTCATGGACTAGGGGGTCCAACAAGCATAATATGGATTTTATTAGGGCTATAGAGTAGACCCAATGAGATTAATACCATTATTTTTTCCTAAAATTTAAAGATGAAGAGTTTAGAGAGAAAATATTTGAATTTTTATCAGGTATTATTTTGTGGGTTTTCAACCTAAAAAATTTTGTATTTCTTTCACCAGTAATTTAAATTCTTGTGATTTGGACTATTATAGGCTTGAGTTTTAGTTTATGCATCTTTAACCAAAGTGTGAGAAGTTTAAGGTCATGAAACTTGTGGACATAACATGGGAGATGTTATACAAGATCTTAATTTGGATTCCTAGGGTCAAAATAACTTCTAACATATTTATGAGTGAGATGTGATAGTGTTTTAAATCATAGATTAAGGTTCTCAGGTCATGAGTGATGGTATGTGACAATCATTCTGGGGATAACCTAAAAGCCAATTGGGTGTTAGGTTTCTCCATGTTGACATCAGGATCACAAGAATACGAAAACCCCTAACACTAGGAAAATATTTATATGGTCGGTGGGTCAAATACCTTACATCAATATCATGGTAAAATAGAGAGATCTATTTTCTTTTTGAAGAGAAATGAAATCATGGAGATGGACCAAGACACTTGATACATGAATTGTGGAATATGGATATAGGATCCAAACAAGATGATGAAAGCACCCCATTCTTTGATAGCCGAGGTAAGGCTCTTGAGGTCCTTTTATAAGGAAGGATGAATGTTTTATGGTTTTCCTAGTTTAACATCATGTAGTGGGGGAATACTTTCCTCCGTTTAGTTTAATGTCATGCAGTAAGGACGTAATTCCATGTAGTTTAACATCATGTGGTAAGGACTTACTTCCATGTAATTTAACATCATACAGTAAGGACATCCTTCCATGTAGTTTAACATCATGAAGTAAGGACATACTTTTATGTAGTTTAACATCATTTGGTAAGGACATATTTCCATGCTGTTTAATTTCATGCGGTAAGGACGTGGGAACCGATGTGAAAGTGTGGAAATGATGTAGTTGGGCCCAAAGTTAGAGAATCAGGCATTAATACATATCACTTGGGGATGAGAATGAATCCACACATCGTTCTAAATAAAGTATCCTTCATAGGTCTGGCCCATACACAAGGGGGGGGGGGAATTTTTATATTTGTTTGTCGTGACTGGTCTCAATGTTGGAAATTCAAGTGTCACTATGTATCTTTTGAGATCAGGAATTAGGTCACACGTAGTTATTGAATTGTAAATAACCTACACAGGTCTGAACCATATGTGGAGGTGGGAATTATTTCCATTGACCATTGTAGCTAGAACCTGTATTAGAGACCTAAGCATCACTATGTATCCTGTGATGACATGAATCAAGCTACTTGTTGTTCTTGATGTTCCATGTAGTTTAACATCAGGCAGTGAGGTTGATGGTGAAATAACCTGAATAAATGTCAATGTTTTGGTCAGGCCCAAAGATGGATGTTTGGCCATCACTACATATCTCATGAAAAATTAGAATAAACCCATATGCAGTTCTTCAAAATCCGATGCAGCTTAATGTCATGTGGTGAGGACTGAGGCGGATTGACGTGAATTTTTTGGAATATTGTAGTTGGGCACAGGGGTAGAATTATGGTTGTCACTATATATCTCATGAGAATTAGAATAAAACCACACATAGTTCTGAATAATCGTGCAGTTTAAAGTCATACAACAAAGATGTAAAGACCCGTAAAATTCAAGGGAAATTTTTTTTCTTCTTAATTTTCTTTAGATTTTTACAAGAGCGCGGTTTCAGACGGCACCTGATTCCGAGGCCCGGAGTGCCCGGAATTAATTTCCGAAGTTTGGCTCGGGTACGTTCAGTGAACGAACGAGCGGGAATTCCTAACTTTTGATCCGGTGCTCGGAATTGAAATCCGAGGGCACCGATGAACTCGCAGCGCCGATATTCGCTTAAAGAGTCCTTTTCGGGAGTTGCGTTTGTTGCGGGTTGAGAGTTTCGTTTTGGGGTTTTTAGTTTGAGTTAAATAAAATTGTGAAGAACAATTTTATTTTTAACTTGTTAAAACCTATCTAAGGAGGTTGGGAGTGGGACCCACACCCACTTAACCTCCCTTGGGAGGATTAAGTGTGGTGGGGCCCACACGAACCCCCCACCTTTTCAACTCCCCACTCTCCCTCTTAATGGCTTGACAAGTTAACTTATTTTTAATTATACAACTCTTGTATATTAAATAAGTGAGTTAATTTTGGGGTTAGCCATTTTGAATTTCAAACTTTTGAAATTCTTTTATGTTTTGTAATAATAAAATAAGATGTTATCTTATTTTATTTTGGGTTGATCGTTTGTCTTCTTGAGAGGTGGAGAGCTCTTCTTCTTCTTCTTCAACCTCAACGAAGAACGCGAAGAACGTCGTTCTTCAACGAAGAACTTCTCCGCCGAAGAACACGATCCATCCGCGACGCCGTATCCGCGACGCGACGTTCTTCTTCCGCGTCATCCCTTCCGCGACGGTTTTCCGCGACGAACGCCTTCGACAACGACTCTTCCTCCGACGTCAAGGGAATCGACACCGATATTCCACGACTCCGTCACGTGCGACTATCGAGGTAGGGGTCCTTGAGTTCGTTGTTCTCTTTATAATTTGACTTTCCTCAAGACTTGACGAGGAACGCTCTCTTTTCCGACGAAGAACGCCACAACTCCTTTCTTCGTTCACCGTGACAACGAAGGGGACGCCATCTCTTCTTCGGACAACCTTCGTCGGCAAACGAAGATCCGCCAACGTCGTGTCTCTTCGGGCACAGCACTTCGTCAACGGATTTGACGAACGACGACCGCGACACCCGACCTCCGCGACGCCGTCTTCCGCGGAGCGTAGCAGAACCTTTGAATCCTAAACCCGAGGTAGGGGTTGTTGTTTCATTCTTTATTATTCCTTTTCTTGATCGTGATTAGCAAGTATAACGTGTGGCTTAATTTATTTAAGTTGCGTTATTAATTTAACGTGAGGGGGGCCGGACCGCACGAACACGGCCGAATCCCCCCTCCATCGTTCTTGTTTTATTCATGCGGGTGGAAGCAAGTGGCGTGGTGCCGTCGCACCACGCGGATGACCGTGCGTTTAATTTACGCAACGCCGTCGCGCTTCGCCGAGGAGAGTCTTCAAGAACGCGACGCCGTCGCGCCGCGTTGGAAGGATTCATGGCACGGCGAATGGGGCGCGGTGCCGTCGCACCGCGCCGGACGACGAACACCGCGGCCGGTTCCGGGCCGCGGCGGGACGAGGAGACCGCGGCCGGTTCCGGGCCGCGGCGGAAGGAAAGACCGGCGGCCGGGCCGCCGACGTCGGAAGTCGAGGGCGGGACCGGAATTTCCGGTCCCGTTGGTAAAAACCGGCCGGCCAGCGGGCCGGCCGGATGTCATAAAACCGGGGGATTAAACCCCCGGCCGGATCTCCAAACCCCCCTCTTAATGAGGGGGGCGGTTTATTTAAAGGAGGGGGGGGGGCAAAGCCCCCCCGGTTTGTTCCAGCCGGCCCCCACTAGCGGGGGCCGTTTTTTGGCAAAGGCACGGCTCAAAGCCGTGCCGCCTTCATCAATCACGCGGGGGGGCTTGATTGCCCCCGCTGATCCTCGTGCGGCACCCCGCCGCCAGCGCGGCCCGCCGCCGCCGCCGCCAGCGCGGCCCGCCGCGCGCCGCCGCGCGCCGCCACCGGCCGCCGCACCGCCGCCGCCCGCCGCCGCCGGCCGCCGTCGCCGGCCACCGCGCCACCCGGGGGGGGTCGGGCCGGGTCGGCCCGGACCCGGACCCCCCGTTTTCGAACCAGATTTGGTTTTTGGCTCATAACTTGAGCCTCGGACCTCCGAATGACGAACCATCTGCGGCAACGTGATCCTTGGATCGAGACGGTCGTTTCGATATATCGCACTCAAGGTTTCGGGTTACTTTGAGTTCGGCCGGGTTGGTTCGTTCACGAAACCAACCGGGCCTTCGGAGCGGAAACGCTCATATCTTGAGCCACGAACGTCCGATTGACGCGCCGTCAGTCGCGTTGTGTTCCTCTTAGTGAATCGGATCTTTTGGCATACTCCGCCCGAGGTTTGGACGCAGGTGGAGTACGGTCGGGTTGGTTTTTCCTTAAAAACCAACCGGGCACGGAGACGAAAATGCCAATAACTCACAGACCTGGTGTCCGATTGACGCGCCGTCTGTTTCGTTGACTTCCTCTTGTCGATACGAAACTTTTGGCACCCTCCGCCCGAGTTTTGGATGCAGTTGGATAGTGGCCGGGTTGGATCGCACCGAAATCCAACCGGGCCCCTGGAACGGGAAAAGCTGTTATCTTTCAGACAGGACGTCCGTCTGACGAACCGTCAGCGGCGTTGATGATCACGATGAGAAACGGTCCCTATGAGTATACCCTATGAGAGTTCGGGGTACAGTTGAGATACGGCCGGGTTTGGTTCGCTCACGAAACCAACCGGGCCCCTGGGACGAAAAGGCTAATAACTCACAGACCGGGCGTCCGATCGACGCGCCGTCTGTTGCGTTGAGACCCCTGTGACGAGACGGACTTTTGAGGCACTTCTTCGTGGGACCTTGTGATACTTGGAGTATCGACCAGTATCTCGTGGAGCGGACCCTCCCGAAGACGAGCGTGCAGAGTACGGAGACCGTGTAACTAGCTGAGACCTAACGACTGCTTGACCGACTCGACTTGGAGTGAGTCGACTAGCCCAGTGGACGGAGCACTACTTTCTGAGGTGCAGACCCATGGCGGACGGAGTACGTGTGTGACAGTGCAGACCCGCGGTACTCGTCCGGAGAGTACCTCAGCAGGCTATCTGGGTAGCTCCCGGTATTTGGCGACAGACCCTCAGCGGACGGAGCGCCAGGTAGTTGGCCGCAAACCCGCAGTACTCGACAGGAGGAGTACTTCAGCAGTCTTAGGTTAGTGAGCAGTACCTCGGAGTCGTGACAGGACTACTGCACACTTCAGAGACGGGGCTCTTCAGCAGTTACGGTTTCGATAATGAAAATCCTGGTTTGAGCTGAGACTTTTTGACCTTGTGTTTACTTCATGATTGAGATGGGTCACTTGCTAACTTTGGTATATGTATGGGCATATACCCGGGTAGTGGTTATCCGTCGTTTTCACAATCCTTGTGTTTCCTCATGATTGAGATGAGTTACTTGATAACTTAGGTATATGTATGGGCATACACCTAAGTAGAGTTTATCTGTTGAGATCTTCTTGTGTTTATCCTTGTTGGTTTTAGTGAGACCTTGAGGGTCTCGGGGTCCCTACTGAGTATCGTTATACTCACCCCTGCACGGGCTATGCCCGCACCTCGTTGTGTTGGTTGCAGACGACGGACAGTGCTGACAGAAGCCGAAGGTTCAAGGACTGGATGGTACCTGGAGGTGGACTATACGACGAGGCGGTTCCCGGAGGAGGACCACTGGGCGAGACATACTCGGAGCGGATGGCGGGACCCGAGGAGCAGAGGAGCTATCTGTACCCACCCTTCAGGTGGGATTTCCAGTGGACATCTCAACGTAGCAGCTTTACTTTTCAGTCGCTGTTTTTCCCTTTCGAGTTGTACTTTACAGTTGGGCTTGTATTTCCGGCCCCTTTTACTTTTCAGCTCTTCTTTTTGTACTTACTGTTTCACTTCCGCTTGTACTCTGTGGTGCTTGTTTTCTTTTATAAAGGCAATGCCTTCCCAGTTAACGGGATTTTACGCCTTTGGTGCTAGTCGCCAGCCCCTGGCCTATGGAAGGCGGGCTTGGGGTAGTCACGGCACGGGCCCCGAGGACGGGTCGTGACAAATTGGTATCAGAGGAGTTCGGTTCTACCGCAGAACTTATAACTCTGATCTTTCTTTCTGTGAAGCGATAGTGTTAAGGGTACCGAGTGTGGTTTTCAGTTCAGGGAGTCCAGTGTTGGTGCGGGCGGCCGACGTATCCATACACCAGGACCCTGACAACTGATTTCCGACTTTGTGCACGAAAACACTGATTGCGTGTGTGTTTTCAAAGGTTTTCCCCCTTAAAACAGCTCAAACCAGGTCAGCTCACCAGGTATAATCGTTTGATCGTGTTACGTTGTTTCTTTCATGATGGCCCACCGAGCAGCGAGACTCCAGTGCAAGGCCCTTTTTCAGTGTTGGCACCTTCGGGTGGTGTACCAGCAGCACCACCACCCGTTAGGCAGCAGATGCCACTAGCTGACGGTGCACGCTAGCAGAGCGCGATGCACGAGTTCCAGCAGTAGAGGCCTCTGAGGATACGAGGCGAGACAGATTTCCCAGGCAGCAGTAGGACTGGATGGAGACGAATGCTAGAGTTCTACGCCTAGCTTGGATACTAGTAGAGCGGATGATGATCTTAGCTCCAGGTGTTTCCAGAGAGTGACCATGAGGTTGGTCCTTATAGTAACGAGGCTTCGGTACGCGAACCGATACCTGGATTAGTACCTACGGGTAGAGCGCCAGCTATGTCACTACCTGTTGGTCAGCAGACACTACCGGCGGTACCGGTAGCAGAGACTCACAGGCTTAGTGCCTTACTTATGTTTAGCATCAGATATCCCTCAAGTTTCGAAGTGAGCCTGACTCGTAGGCGGCTGAGGACTGGCTTGAGGAGGTGGTTGTGAGTTTTCTGGAGCTAATACAGCTTCGACAGTACGACATGTCGGAAGCAGAGCACTCAACGTGGCTTACCAATCAATCTTGGTACTCGTTGGTTACGTTGTGATCAGTTCTTTAGACTCGAACTTCTGAGCGAAGTGTGTCTAAAGGACATCCGAACCATTTCTTTTCCTCTATGCATTCCTACCTATGCTAGGATGCTAGAGAGAACCTTTGTAGTTGTGAACGTTAGCAGTGAAAGGCAGGAGACTAGCGCCAGTCTCAGAGACTCGGGCGTGTAAAATATTTCAGGAGGAGGAAGTGCTAAGGACAGATGAATCTGCAGGGTAGCAGACGTGGAAGCAGAGCTTGGAGAGCAGCATGTGGTGGTGTACATTTCGACATGTTACGACCACCCGACTTAGTAGTCCCCGCCAGGCTCAGGGAGCAGGAGGGCTGGGGAGGAGAATAGCTGCATTGCGGTCAAGGAGTGTGACCCAGGAGCTCTAAGAATGATTCGGGGTACGAATTATGTCTACTACGAGCTGCCATATCTATAGATATAGGAACCAATCATTCTACCCTTCCACGAATCATGTCCCAGACCTAGAGGTTCCGGGTAAGCCGTAGACTTGACCCTCACGTCTGGAGATACCTTTGGGAGGAGACTCGATAATCACGCATACGCTGACGGTGTGATTTGACCTCGAGGCGAGAGTTTCGGTTGGAATCTCTTGGTGGCAGCGTATAGGCCTTACGACGTTGATCTGGGTATGATTTTGATTCACAAATCATACCCCGGTTGACTGTTTTAGGCAAACGTCGGAATGGGTTTTCCTTGGTCGGCGAAAAGGAAACCCTGGGCAGCTCATGTTAAACTCAGACATAAGAGGGTGTGACCGATCACTCTTGAGTTGGTCAACCCTACCCCTGTGGAAGCAGGAGTTTGAGTTCAGTTCTAACCTAAAAAGGGAAACCTCTTGAGTTCGAGGGTGACGAACACGTTCTTATACGGTCTCAACCCGATGAGGTTTCGGAGATGTGGCCGAGGCGGCATGTTATCTCCGAAGTTCGATGGACCCTTTTTGATCTTCAGCAGGGTAGGCGAGGAGGTTTACCGCTTAACCCTACCACCTCAGTCGCACCGGGTGCATAGTGTCCACCACGTGTCTCAGCTGTGGAGATACGTGTATGTTTCTTCACACGTCATCGACCCCGGAGTTGGACGTCGATGACAGGGCGATAAGCACAGAGATTCTAGTAGAGATTGAGGATCGGCAGGAGTAGGTTCTACGTGAACGGCTGCTTCCTCTGGGGTGCTTCTCGGGTAGCACGAGATCTTCAGGTGAGCATATGGGAGCGTAAAGCTCAGTTGCGTGCTCAGTACTACTTTGTTTCCCTTAAGTGTGAGTTGAAGCTTTACGGGGACGTAAAGCCCTGAGGTGGGAGTAATGTAAAGACCCGTAAAATTCAAGGGAAATTTTTTTTTTCTTAATTTTCTTTAGATTTTTACAAGAGCGCGGTTTCAGACGGCACCTGATTCCGAGGCCCGGAGTGCCCGGAATTAATTTCCGAAGTTTGGCTCGGGTACGTTCAGTGAACGAACGAGCGGGAATTCCTAACTTTTGATCCAGTGCTCGGAATTGAAATCCGAGGGCACCGATGAACTCGCAGCACCGATATTCGCTTAAAGAGTCCTTTTCGGGAGTTGCGTTTGTTGCGGGTTGAGAGTTTCGTTTTGGGGTTTTTAGTTTGAGTTAAATAAAATTGTGAAGAACAATTTTATTTTTAACTTGTTAAAACCTATCTAAGGAGGTTGGGAGTGGGACCCACACCCACTTAACCTCCCTTGGGAGGATTAAGTGTGGTGGGGCCCACACGAACCCCCCACCTTTTCAACTCCCCACTCTCCCTCTTAATGGCTTGACAAGTTAACTTATTTTTAATTATACAACTCTTGTATATTAAATAAGTGAGTTAATTTTGGGGTTAGCCATTTTGAATTTCAAACTTTTGAAATTCTTTTATGTTTTGTAATAATAAAATAAGATGTTATCTTATTTTATTTTGGGTTGATCGTTTGTCTTCTTGAGAGGTGGAGAGCTCTTCTTCTTCTTCTTCAACCTCAACGAAGAACGCGAAGAACGTCGTTCTTCAACGAAGAACTTCTCCACCGAAGAACACGATCCATCCGCGACGCCGTATCCGCGACGCGACGTTCTTCTTCCGCGTCATCCCTTCCGCGACGGTTTTCCACGACGAACGCCTTCGACAACGACTCTTCCTCCGACGTCAAGGGAATCGACACCGATATTCCACGACTCCGTCACGTGCGACTATCGAGGTAGGGGTCCTTGAGTTCGTTGTTCTCTTTATAATTTGACTTTCCTCAAGACTTGACGAGGAACGCTCTCTTTTCCGACGAAGAACGCCACAACTCCTTTCTTCGTTCACCGTGACAACGAAGGGGACGCCATCTCTTCTTCGGACAACCTTCGTCGGCAAACGAAGATCCGCCAACGTCGTGTCTCTTCGGGCATAGCACTTCGTCAACGGATTTGACGAACGACGACCGCGACACCCGACCTTCGCGACGCCGTCTTCCGCGGAGCGTAGCAGAACCTTTGAATCCTAAACCCGAGGTAGGGGTTGTTGTTTCATTCTTTATTATTCCTTTTCTTGATCGTGATTAGCAAGTATAACGTGTGGCTTAATTTATTTAAGTTGCGTTATTAATTTAACGTGAGGGGGGCCGGACCACACGAACACGGCCGAATCCCCCCTCCATCGTTCTTGTTTTATTCATGCGGGTGGAAGCAAGTGGCGTGGTGCCGTCGCACCACGCGGATGACCGTGCGTTTAATTTACGCAACGCCGTCGCGCTTCGCCGAGGAGAGTCTTCAAGAACGCGACGCCGTCGCGCCGCGTTGGAAGGATTCATGGCACGGCGAATGGGGCGCGGTGCCGTCGCACCGCGCCGGACGACGAACACCGCGGCCGGTTCCGGGCCGCGGCGGGACGAGGAGACCGCGGCCGGTTCCGGGCCGCGGTGGAAGGAAAGACCGGCGGCCGGGCCGCCGACGTCGGAAGTCGAGGGCGGGACCGGAATTTCCGGTCCCGTTGGTAAAAACCGGCCGGCCAGCGGGCCGGCCGGATGTCATAAAACCGGGGGATTAAACCCCCGGCCGGATCTCCAAACCCCCCTCTTAATGAGGGGGGCGGTTTATTTAAAGGAGGGGGGGGGGGGGGGGCAAAGCCCCCCCGGTTTGTTCCAGCCGGCCCCCACTAGCGGGGGCCGTTTTTTGGCAAAGGCACGGCTCAAAGCCGTACCGCCTTCATCAATCACGCGGGGGGGCTTGATTGCCCCCGCTGATCCTCGTGCGGCACCCCGCCGCCGGCGCGGCCCGCCGCCGCCGCCGCCAGCGCGGCCCGCCGCCGCCGCCGCCGCCGCCAGCGCGGCCCGCCGCCGCCGCCGCCAGCGCGGCCCGCCGCCGCCGCCGCCAGCGCGGCCCGCCGCCGCCGCCGCCAGCGCGGCCCGCCGCCGCCGCCAGCGCGGCCCGCCGCGCGCCGCCGCGCGCCGCCGCGCGCCGCCGCGCGCCGCCCCCAGCCGCCGCACCGCCGCCGCCCGCCGCCGCCGGCCGCCGGCCACCGCGCCACCCGGGGGGGGTCGGGCCGGGTCGGCCCGGACCCGGACCCCCCGTTTTCGAACCAGATTTGGTTTTTGGCTCATAACTTGAGCCTCGGACCTCCGAATGACGAACCGTCTGCGGCAACGCGATCCTTGGATCGAGACGGTCGTTTCGATATATCGCACTCAAGGTTTCGGGTTACTTTGAGTTCGGCCGGGTTGGTTCGTTCACGAAACCAACCGGGCCTTCGGAGCGGAAACGCTCATATCTTGAGCCACGAACGTCCGATTGACGCGCCGTCAGTCGCGTTGTGTTCCTCTTAGTGAATCGGATCTTTTGGCATACTCCGCCCGAGGTTTGGACGCAGGTGGAGTACGGTCGGGTTGGTTTTTCCTTAAAAACCAACCGGGCACGGAGACGAAAATGCCAATAACTCACAGACCGGGTGTCCGATTGACGCGCCGTTTGTTTCGTTGACTTCCTCTTGTCGATACGAAACTTTTGGCACCCTCCGCCCGAGTTTTGGATGCAGTTGGATAGTGGCCGGGTTGGATCGCACCGAAATCCAACCGGGCCCCTGGAACGGGAAAAGCTGTTATCTTTCAGACAGGACGTCCGTCTGACGAACCGTCAGCGGCGTTGATGATCACGATGAGAAACGGTCCCTATGAGTATACCCTATGAGAGTTCGGGGTACAGTTGAGATACGGCCGGGTTTGGTTCGCTCACGAAACCAACCGGGCCCCTGGGACGAAAAGGCTAATAACTCACAGACCGGGCGTCCGATCGACGCGCCGTCTGTTGCGTTGAGACCCCTGTGACGAGACGGACTTTTGAGGCACTTCTTCGTGGGACCTTGTGATACTTGGAGTATCGACCAGTAGCTCGTGGAGCGGACCCTCCCGAAGACGAGCGTGCAGAGTACGGAGACCGTGTAACTAGCTGAGACCTGACGACTGCTTGACCGACTCGACTTGGAGTGAGTCGACTAGCCCAGTGGACGGAGCACTACTTTCTGAGGTGCAGACCCATGGCGGACGGAGTACGTGTGTGACAGTGCAGACCCGCGGTACTCGTCCGGAGAGTACCTCAGTAGGCTATCTGGGTAGCGCCCGGTATTTGGCGACAGACCCTCAGCGGACGGAGCGCCAGGTAGTTGGCCGCAAACCCGCAGTACTCGACAGGAGGAGTACTTCAGCAGTCTTAGGTTAGTGAGCAGTACCTCGGAGTCGTGACAGGACTACTGCACACTTCAGAGACGGGGCTCTTCAGCAGTTACGGTTTCGATAATGAAAATCCTGGTTTGAGCTGAGACTTTTTGACCTTGTGTTTACTTCATGATTGAGATGGGTCACTTGCTAACTTTGGTATATGTATGGGCATATAACCGGGTAGTGGTTATCCGTCGTTTTCACAATCCTTGTGTTTCCTCATGATTGAGATGAGTTACTTGATAACTTAGGTATATGTATGGGCATACACCTAAGTAGAGTTTATCTGTTGAGATCTTCTTGTGTTTATCCTTGTTGGTTTTAGTGAGACCTTGAGGGTCTCGGGGTCCCTACTGAGTATCGTTATACTCACCCCTGCATGGGCTATGCCCGCACCTCGTTGTGTTGGTTGCAGACGACGGACAGTGCTGACAGAAGCCGAAGGTTCAAGGACTGGACGGTACCTGGAGGTGGACTATACGACGAGGCGGTACCCGGAGGAGGACCACTGGGCGAGACATACTCGGAGCGGATGGCGGGACCCGAGGAGCAGAGGAGCTATCTGTACCCACCCTTCAGGTGGGATTTCCAGTGGACATCTCAACGTAGCAGCTTTACTTTTCAGTCGCTGTTTTTCCCTTTCGAGTTGTACTTTACAGTTGGGCTTGTATTTCCGGCCCCTTTTACTTTTCAGCTCTTCTTTTTGTACTTAGTGTTTCACTTCCGCTTGTACTCTGTGGTGCTTGTTTTCTTTTATAAAGGCAATGCCTTCCCAGTTAACGGGATTTTACGCCTTTGGTGCTAGTCGCCAGCCCCTGGCCTATGGAAGGCGGGCTTGGGGTAGTCACGGCACGGGCCCCGAGGACGGGTCGTGACAAAAGACATTGATCATGCAGTTTAATGTTGTGTGGTGAGGACTCATGGCATGCCTTTTATGGTCTTTCATTCAGGACCATGACGGGCCTATTGTGTAGTTGTATACCTTTATTGTGAGGGTATTCCATTTCTACATCTCCTAAGATCATGTGAACTATGGTCGGTGTGATAAAGAAGGAATAGAAGGATTTTCCCTACAATGAAAAGACAATTGAGGGTACAACAAGGGAAGTTTGTATCATGTGGTGGCTAGACTAAGATATAGGATCGAGGAATCCCTACACATTTCATTAGAAATGAGAATCAAGACAAACATAGTTATAGAATAATGCGACAAGGACATAGGTGAATTGACGTGAATAGATATGGATATCACATATCCATACAGTTTTATGTAATTTGGTAAGGACATTGGTTGTGTAGTTCAATGTCTTTCAGTAAGAATGAAAGGTTTCATGTAGATTTATTTCATGTGATAAGGACATTGTAAGTGCTGTTTAATGTCTGGAGGTAAGGATGAAAGGTGTCGTGTAGTTTTATGTCATTCTATAAGGACATTGGCCTTGCATTTTAATTTCCTGTAGTAAGGATTAAAGGTAACGTGCATTTTTATGTCATGTGGTAAAGAAATTGGTCATGTAGTTTAATGTCTTGCGGTAAAGACGAAGTTTCTATGTAGGTTAAAATCTTTCTATCATGAAATTTTTTTACATTTTTTTATCATGTGATAAGGATGAGAGATGAGACTTACACGGATGTGGACTCCCTTATGGTGATAGCTACACAAAGTATTCTTGAGAAATATTTCATTGGTGGGTGGTGTGACACACTCCCTATCCATTGTGACCAATGAGTTGACCTCATTGTGGGAGACCATATATATGATGTAAGGTCCCTCCCATTTTGGGTCCATCTTTGGGGGATTCTTCTTGAGTATCATTGGGGTTCTGAGGACCAACACTAATTCCTCTTAGTGGAATTAGTAGAGGCCAAAAAATTTATTTAAGGCTATTGCAATCTAATTCTGGTGGACCTCAAGGTTCTGTAGTGTGTGCAACCTGTTCTCAGAAAGCTACTCCAATTAATCTAGATACTTTTTTGATTTCTCGTAATCTAAGAGTTTCTTGCAGATGGATACTCTGAGTGAGGGTAGCTATAACTCCATGGGTAACACTACCTTATTCATATACACCAGTGAGTATAGCGTTTCTTATGTAGTAGTACACGTGGTAGTATGGTAGGCACATATATCATGGAGGAGTTTTCTAGACATGAAATATTATCCTTATTGACCATCTTCTGGTTTATATTTGATAGACTCTTATTAAATGACTATATACGTCCATTTTCTACTTCATGATAGTGAGATGAGTGATTGGACTCAATATTTTACTCCCCGTATAGCTTCTTCAATTCCACAGAACAGGATTTGGTACCATTTTCCATCAATATATTGTGTGGTACCCCAAACCTGGTGGTGATATGAGACATTATAAAGTTGATGATATTCTTTTTCCTGAATTCCTTGAGGGGTATCACATCATCCCATTTGGGAAATAAGTCGGTATCAGTAAATATGTATTCTAACTACTTAGCTATTAGTGGGGGATATGGCCCCATGATATCCATACCCCAAATAGAAAACAACCTGGAATATTTAGCTGTATGTAGTAATTATGGAGCTTAATGGATGGAGTTTGCAATGATTTGGCATGCATGAAATTTCTGCATGAATTCCATAAAGTCTTATGTCATGGTTTTATAGTAATATCCTAAACTCCTAATCTAGTGGGAGAGCCTGGTCCCAGATTTATGGGTACTGCAAGACCCCTGATGGACTTCTTCCATGATGTTATAAATCTACCCTTATACTATGCATCTAAGGAGGATCCCATTGAAGACACACTTATAGAGGTTTTTCTACTAATTCAGTCCATCCCACAGGGTAAATTTTGTTGCATGACACCGAATATGTTCCCTTACAGCTCTATCCATTTAGATAATCCCATTTTGCAAAAATCTATTTATTGGATCCATCCATCCAGGGGTGATTATCCGTGTGTCACTCTTTGGGGCGGTGTTGACCTGATTGATCTCTTCTATATAATAAATGAGTATTTCCAAGACCACTCTACAAGGTGTAATATGGAATATTATTTCTTCCTAATCAGGGCCAGAAAAGATGGTGTCCGTATTAGATAATGCGAATATGAAAGCATTTTGTGATCAGGGAACATGATTCAATGTGGGATCAAAATGGAATTATTCCATTAGTACCCTAACACAACTTGTGAGAGGGTCCAATTTCTTCTTTTTGATGGAATATTCACCATTGACCTATTTTATCACTAACTCTGAATCCACTTTGATGATCAGGTAGGCTATTTGTAGCTGTTAGGCTAATTACAAGCTAGTAATAAGGGCTTGGTATTCTGCCTTGTTATCTGTGTAGCCTTTATATAGTGAGAATGACCAGGGAAAAACTTCTTTGCACTAGTGGAAAACCAGCCTATACCAACACTTATTTCCCAATGGTTTGAAAAAGTTGTTGGGATAAAGAAGTTATACCAACAGTTCTAGTAAACCGTTGGCATACGAAATTATATGTTGGGTTTTCCCAATAGTTTAACAAAAACTTTGGGAAAGACAAGTATTACCTATGGTTTTTAATAACCGTTGGAAAAAACCCACCCGATTTAGGGACCCCTCACAATTTTTCATCCCCCTTGTGAACCCTTCCCGATATCCACCTCCAGACCCTCTCCTTCCCTCCCCGACCTTGACCTCCTCAACCTCCCAGCCTCCGCTCCCAGCTCCCAGCCCCTGTCAGCTCCCTCTCCTCCAACGACGTTCCCCCTTTCCCTCTCGGCTCCCTCTCTGACGATGAGGTCCCCCTCCCCTCTCAGCTCCAAGAAACGCTCCCCTCTCCCCTCCCGGATCCCTCTTCTAGAGACATCCCCCTCCCCTCTTGGCACCTTCTACTCCTCTGACGTCCCTCGACCCCCTCTCTAGTCGCGGGCGAGACCCCCCATGGACAAACACTCTGCATGACATCCCCCTATCTCGGCTCCCTCTCCTCCTGCCATTTCTCACAAATTTGTTGAGGGTTCTTGATTGGTACTTCTAGGTAATAATTAGTCTTCTTTTTAAAAAAATGAGGCAATAGGTAATGCAATGTTAGTTTCATAGTTAGGATAACCATTCATATTAATCATTCATTTTCTAGAGTTTTGGGTAGTAACCAAGTCATGGTGTGGTAAATTATTGGGTAAATTGTAAATTTTTTCAAAATAGAGTCTTCTAGAAATGTAGGGTTAGATTCACAGTTTGTAAACTATTCATTCTAACAATGAATTCAATAAAAAGTTCATGATTTTTTCAAAACCTCATATTTTCCTCTATAAACCCATGTTAGACCTAATATTGTGTTGGATTGTTTTGTTAATAATGATATATATATGACGAGGTTGCATTGTCATTAAGATGTGAAATTCTATGGGTTAATTGGAGGTGAGTGAGCTATATATGATTTTATGGGTTATTGTGAGGTGTTTCATTCCCTTTAATTGATTGGTTCATAAAACATAATTTGGTGCTACATATATTAAGAAATTGGAATTGGTAATGTAAAATTTTGGTCTCGTATTTATGATTTGGTTATTTATATGGTATTCTCTATCAAAATTGGGTATGTCTCTGTTGAATTAACCCAGAAATGCTTAGTCCCACCCACCAACGTGATATCACATCTCTCAATCATGATGTCAAATTACTATAAGGAATTAGTAGATCATATAAATTTCCACACTTACAATTATTCTAATTCCATGGGTAGATCACCCAAATTAAATCACCCATCCTTTTTGAGAATTGGTATAGTAGATCACCCCACTCAAATATTAGGTCACATCTAGGAAAATATAATGACATAATTATATGATGATTTGTATCATTTAAAACAATAGATAAATGATTTGGTTAAGTAGAATTCCACCAAGAAGTGATATAGAAAACACAATATAAGTTATTGGTGACACAATGAGTTATTAGACTCTGTCACAGCCAATAGAAAGAGATTAATTAACAACATAACCATTTCCTATACTGTCCCACCAAGGGTCAATATATATCCCTTGCTTGGAGATACTATGTAGTCTTCATCAAAGAAAATATCACCATATGATCCATAATACCAATAGTTAAAAGTAATATTGTGGTTCGACTATGTAAAATACTTCCAATAAGATATATAAAAAAACTATATAGGATTTTTTTTAATTTAAACAGTTGAGCCCTCATTGTTAGTGACTCCAATCACATTAAAGCGTAGAAATGTCAACTGAACCATACATTCCAAGAATTATTCATGTGTATAGGCCCCATGAAAACCAGCTAAGAACTAAAACCATAAATAATAATGGAAAATAAATTCATCATCTTTAAATAAATTTCTCAACTTTAAACATAAAAACCAAGAATAATAATACCTCATCCCTTTTACTGAAGAAAACCAGAATAATTTGAAACTCAATCCAAATTGATTATATAACATTAATAGGAAGAGTAATTGTTAATTAATAGGAATATACTATTTGATAGTGTCATTTTGAAACATGGATATGTTTCCCTATTTCTTGCAAGAACATGATTTGACCCATGGGGCGTTGTGGTTATTATATGTTGGGAGATGACATGTATATTCACAGGAGACAGGTATATTTTAGCTTAGTTTTTATTTTATTTTCCTTATCGCATTGGCCACTTAGGTATTTCACTTATTTCTATGGACAGAGGGTAGTTATATTTTGTGAAGGGGTCCAAAAGGGGTTTAGATTGATTTAGTCTGTCAGCTTTGATCTGAGGTAAGCCTTTATGGTTAATACTTGTCTTACACCTCATGTATTTGGTTCTTTCATTGTTTTAAACTCCATATTATGTTTTTGGTAGGGAGTTGGATCGTTTCGTGTTGGTTCGGGTGGATTTGATTCTCTGCTGCCAATATAGGTAAGGCTTTAATACCATGGTTGTTTTATCACTAGTTATGTAGTGTCATCTATGTGTTCTAAGGTTCTTAATATCCTTTGTGTAGTGCATTGATCCATACTCCTTGGTTTTGAGTCACCAAGTCAAGGGCGACTCGCCTGCATGTGCATAGGTAAGTAAGTATATGTATGTGGGTTCCCCCATTACGTGTATAGTCACCCATGGTAGTTACTATGCATGTATGGGGATAGGTGTTCCCATTTATATATATATATAAATTCATATGAAGGTAAGTGGATTCTGGTATATGCATATAAGCATATGTGTAAGGATCCCATTTCACATGCTCATGGCCATGCAGGTGTGTACAGAGGGTCTAGGTGTCCTTGAAAGTGTGTAAAGATGCGTATACCCAGTAGGGTGGAAACATCTTTTAGTTAGAAATATTCAAGAGCCGAAGTGGACGACTTAGTTCCACCCAGAGGTAGGGTCCCTCTCCTAGACAGTTTAATTCAAGAAGGCTTTAAATTAAATTTAACTTCTTTTTTAATTCTTCTTAATTATATTTAATAACATATCTTGAATAACCTTTCTTTAATATAATTGTTTCGTTTGATATATAAAGTCATGTTTTTATAATAAAACCCCTCCAATGGAGGTGTGTTGTCTGCAAAATCTCATAGTGATAGTTATGTTGATCTAGTTTCTTAACTTATTGCATTTGATTTGTGTTGAATGAGTTTTATAATAAATGTTAAATATAATTAAATGAATTATGTGATAATGAAATGTCATGATTTTATAATAAAAACCCTGCAACAAAGGTGTGATATCTTTGAAACCAAAGAATAGTGATGGTTATTTTTATCATGTTTAGGGGAGATACCTACAAAACGTTGCAACATATAGTTCTTCTATATTGATATAGAAGCCTGGTGTGATCCACCCCAGTAATAGTTGTTCATGAAAATGGCCAGCACACACACACACACATATATATGTAACTTTTAGTGGTATTGTCATCTAAAAAAACATAATTTTATAATAATAAACCATGTGTATTCATAAAGTCATACATCAATTAATTTCCCACTAATATGACCCAAATAAAAAAATACACAATAGGCTCTATTTCCATCCACGATCACCAACTAATATCATCACCTTAAATCCCTATTGAGATAATCCATCCCAACATATACCATACTACAAAAGGCAGTGTCTCATACCATTATATATCACATACCAACCTTCTTATTCAAAAAACATCCATGTCAATACATTATGATCAATGTAAATCCATTTTCTAAAATTATACAATGTTAACCTTGGCATGTCTAATATCATACTCCAAAAGCTCCATTATCAGTCATGGTTGGGTTCATCTAGAACATTATCATTCAAGGTGAGGAAATTATCTTGACTACTACCTTATCAATCATGGTAGGGTTAGATATCATGTTATAATATGATAACTTCATTATCACTCAAGTAAGTGTCCTTCCAACACCTTATCACTCAAGGTGTTGTAATTCCTTAAGATATATCACTATACTTGTTAGAATTTGTCACCCAACATGTGTACGAAATAACAACATAGGAATTTGGTCCATATCATAGATCACCAGATAGGTACAAGGTTATAGTCACTCAAGACCTATACCCCCATCTTAAAACTGTCTCACCATCCAAGTGCAAAATGTCCATCCTGTTGGTACTCATATATATTACACTCAAAAATACAATAGAGTCATTGAGACTCAAATCAGTCTTATACCCAAAAAATAATTAATTATCTCATAATTACCTCAAATAATATATGATATTCTTGGAAATTTCCTTGAATCTCAGTCTGCCTATGCTTACAAGTCCTCACCGGCACACTAGTCTATCCTCTCTGTCACATAGTCTAGACTCATATATCAAGGATTATCCCATGACTCGATGAAAATATCACCATCCAACTAGAAAAATAGGATTAATCACCTCATTATTGTCCTAGTCACAAAATCACACCATGTCGAACCCATCTACATTATTATTTCATCCACATGGGAATCCTCTAGCTTCCCTCAAACCCATCATAGTCGCTACTCACTGACCATAATTCTCATACCACACACTATAGTCTTATCTAGGATTATCGACCATTCCTTAACTATATTATCAAAAATATAGTCAAGAACCTCAGAAAAATAATTTATTATAACCCATCCCCACTAACCAGGTTCCATCCTAAGCGAAATCACACCAAGCCTCTCGGGATTATAATGCTAATATGTCCGAAATACCCAATTCCCACACTATCATCTCATACTTTATCTCTGTAGTTGAACTCGTGAATCATTAAATGGAGTAAAACCTTTCATAATAAATTTTATAAACTCAGAGGGACCATCCCACTCTAATAACACACCAAGATTCCAATCTATCCCCATAAGTATTTCCTCTTCAAATGCTCGACGTAAAATTTCCACACCTATAACTACAAGTCCCAATACTCTTAGGAATATTTTATTTGATCTAAACCCTCATATAGTCCATACAAGTATTATCCCAATTATAATACATATGTTATACCACTCATATCACAATAAATATCTTATCCACTTGGAGACCTAGTGACAGAGGGATTTCATTTCAATAAAATCACTAAAGAACCTTCTCTAAACCCAGGCAGCTTGTGAACACGATATCTATAGGTCTACTATGTAAATATATTTACTTTCATTTACCATCCTTAGATTCCATGAATCCCATGGAACATAGTTATAATCAATCGATTGGAAATCTATGAACGAATAATCATGTCAGTGTTTAAGGGTCTATAGAGGCTCTTAATACATTCTTTATACACATGGAATTCATATGTTTTTCTATGCTGATAATTCAAAATAAGGGAAAAATCTCCACATCTTGGAACATTTCCCATGATTCCCTAAATAAAAGTGGTTTCATATGAATAAAAAATAATGATATTATGCTCTTATAAGACTCCATGAGATCTTTTATCTTTTACCCTAGAGAAGATATAGATTGGTATAATTAATCAATTGATTCAGTCCCTTCCTTTGCAGCATATCATAGTGCCTCTACCTTAGTAGCAACATCATGTCTGGCCTGCTCTAACACATTATGGATCCTATATTGTTCTCCTACTATCTTATTTTCAATTGTCAACATGTAGCATAGGTGGGAAAACTCCTATTGAATCCTATCAATTTCAACACTCCAAACATTGAATGAATTTTATTGAGTCACTAATTCTATTTCATGTTGAGAGAATTTTTCTAGGGCATTATTTTGATTTTGTACACCCAAACATGAAACATCCACTACTGATAGATTGAATTAAAAGTTCCTATTATCCTCCATAATGGTGAAAACCTCCTTCACCCTATCATATAATACTTAATATTTAAACCAACGAGAGTTGAGGGCTTTGAACAGGTACCGGAAGTGCTCCAAATGTTCCTTGAGCTCTTTAAAGGGCCCCTCTAAGATCATTCATTATATCTCTCCCCACACTTTTCGCCTAATTTTTTTATTGAAATGTAGAGTATTATGAACCTTATCCTAGGAAAAGTCAAGGGACATATATGTATTGATGAACAAGGAGGTGAGTGAGGGACTCATACTCGCATCCCTTGGTGAGCATGATATATAGATGGATTCTATGGGAAGGGATACTAAGGAAAAGGATATAGGATCTCTGATCCTTGAGGTGAAATTTTCATAATTAATCACATAAGGCATGTTAGTCAATGTACATAAATAATGATGTAAAATAAATTTCAATTATGTTTACCACTAAGGATTTAACATTTTTAGTTAATGTAGTATCTAGTTATTTCACCTCATCCTTGACCCAAGGGATGATATAAATGTGTTCCTATGCCACACATCATTGATGAAAATATTATGCCCATTTCACTGACACAATATGTTTAAATAGAATTCTTGGGACACCACCTACTTAAAGGGGTGGAAGCATAAACAAAAGGTGATAAAAATTGATACAGACCCGATGGTATATTCAATTTCAGGATAAATGCTTACCATCTCCCAGAGATGAATCCATCCTAGGTAATGTCAGATCAAAAGGTATGAGGAATATTGCACCCACATCAGACATCAGGTTCAACCCTTCTTGGACCTCGGTCATTTTATACTCTCTGAGGACCCTGTCCTTTCCTGGGGGAATGTTTAAGGGATAGAAGGTGTATATTTATTGGACATATAAGTTTTTTTCCTCTTAAGGAACACGAAGGGAACTGACATAGTTAAGCAGGTTAGGAAGAGATACTTAAGAATTTGATGATTAAAGTCTAAAAATGCACTACTTACTTGATGACTTTGGGTGAGGTTTCTTAGCTTACTACCTCACACTACCCTCTAGAAAAATGTATGGCTTGATTCCCACTATACCTGAAACATAGTGATGTCTAGTCATCATTTCATGGACCCAGCTACAAACAAAATTTTCATTCCATCCTATAACATAGGGATTGTGACAGACTCATGTTGAGACCCTACCCTACCAAATTCATAGATGATTCCCCTTCCTCCGAGTATGAGCTATATCTATATGAGAGGTTCACCAGGATTTTCTTCGGTGATAAGGAAATAATAAATTCACATAAGAAATTATTTCCCACCATAACATTTCTTATCTTTATGTACATGATCATGATCATTATTGAAATAAACTAGTCTAAACACCATGACATTAAAAGCTATGCAATCATACAAGAGGTGTTCCTAATATTCCCAATGCTATGAAAACATGCTAAGTTAAATTTCACCCTATTTATTTATTTTATATATATCCCCTTGTTCCTTGCTTAATGACCTTAAACATTACCCCCTACACTTTAGTCTATATGAACTTAACGGTTATCCCCTTTAGTTAAAGTCATGAGACTATAAACTAAGCTGTTTTTGGATCAACCTTCATCTTACCACTAAATAATACTAAGATAAAATTTTTGTATACCCTATACACATGCTTTAAGGTGTAAAACTAAGTGTACTTGAATAATTATTGAGAAATTGCTCACTTGTAACATCCTTCCCCTAGTCCATATCCACTGGGTGGTGCCTGAATCAAGGAGTCACCACTGGAACTTAGGCACGACTACCTATACACTAGAGGATATCAATTAACAATGAGGTTCTAGGGTCGTACCATTGGAATACTATACCTCATATAAGAGTGCACAACAATAGACTAAAATAAACCAATAAAAATCTATGATATAAACATTAGAGAAAAAATGATAAAAAATAACTGAATTAAAATTAAATACATAAAAACTCACACACACCGGTCTTCCACAAGATAGGCCCCATATAAAAAAACGAATATTAAGGAAAAAGGGACTCAAATCCATCCTCAAGTCTAAAAACATCTCAATCACCAAACCATCTAAACTGATCCATCATTATCATGTACTAATGATCCTTTACCCAATTTGATCCTATATGCAAGTAATAATTCTTCTCGGGGAAAAAAGTGACATGGCCTCCCGATCATGGTGAGAGTACAACATAGTAGGGAACCACTAATATAGTTTGATACATAACAAGTAAATGTGTGTCCATTCATGTGATATTCTTAGATAAATAAATTTATAAACTATTAATTATAAATAAATAAATCACCATTGATCCTCAGGATCTAATGTGAAACTTGTGATTGACCACACCTACCTCATCTTGTGCTGAAGTGTCTCTGAGCATGTCATGAAACTGTTCCAACTAGTATATCATTTTAAACCAATTCCCATCCTATTGGGGAAATCCAATATCAAAGTAGTATGTTCAAGCATTGTTTCCTAGGTGAATGGCCCTAGGAAATCTAATTGCAGCAAGCCCACAACCAATTCCACTTAAGAAATGAAATACTATCAAGCACAATGGTAAATTACTAAATGTCCTGGGAAGTGAAAAACCATCTAGTATCAGCCAATTCCCATGATTCTAGGGAAATAGAGTTTCAATGTCCATAGAGTCTATTCCAAGACGTATTGAGAATTCCCACATCTGTAGTCGCATCATTAAATCCAGGGATATTATATAAGGAATTTCATAGACATGAAGGTTGAATCCATGTATCATAAGAATTCCACACTCATCAGGATCAAGGTTGAATCTCCAAAACCTAATAATTCTACACTCATCAAGATCATGCTTGAATCCCTGTATCCTAATATTTTCTATGTTTGATTGCAATGAGTGTTTGTGTTTGATTTTAGTGAGTTTTTGTGTGTTTTTTGTGTGATTGTAGGTGATTGTAGTGAGTTTTTGTGAGTTTTGTGTGTGTCTTTACTAAGTTTTCTACGTGTTTTCAATGATATTATGTGTGTTATCTTTGTGATTTCAGGTTTAGTGTGTGTTTTCTATGTTTTCAGTGTAATTTTTTTGTGATTGAAGGTTGCCTGCATGTTTTCTATTTGCTATGTGTTTTCTGTGTGATTTCAGGTTTTTGTTTTGGTGTGATTTCAGGCTACATTGAGTTTTTGTGTGACTTTAGGTTATAGTTTTTATGTGTTTTCGATGTGTTTTTAGTTAATTTTTTGAGTGTTTTTTGTTTTTTTAGTGAGTTTTCTGTGTGTTTTCTGTGTGATTGAAGGTTGCTGGTTGCCTGCGTGTTTTCTGAATCCCAGTGTGTTTTTGTGTGATTGAAGGTTGCAGGTCACTTGCGTGTTTATGTGTTTTCTGATTGCAGGTTGAATCCTTGAATCCCTATTTTTATAGGTTCTGTTTGTCTTTAAGAGAGGTGGATACTATTTTTTTGTGGAGAAGAGGAAATACCAATGGTTCTATGAACTTTTGGTGTATATATTGAGTAGTGTATGCCAACAGTTTGAGAACCATTGGTATACCTATATTCCAATAGTTTCTATAAGACTATTGGAATAGAGTGTTATTTAGGCAGTATGACAACAGTGTAACACACCAAGCTTCCACGATACATTTCCTTTGAATAATGCAATAGCTTGCATTGTACGCAACTTTGAGATTCTAACAAACCATGACCAATCAAAGTAGCCGTTGTGAATAGTAATACCCAATTTTTGAAATTTTATCTCTCAAAATGGACTTTATTTTTGGATTAAAAAAATTGAAATTATCATAGGGTGAAATTTTGGTACTTTTCGGATAACTTTTATATTTTGAAGAATAGTGAAAATTACTAAATTTTATTTAAAAGCAAATTTTTTAATCAAAATAATTAATAGTGATAAATTATAAATTTGAGTGGTTTTAAAGTATATTTAGTATAAATTTTTACCATTTAATACAATTTTTGTCATTGGATGTGATTTCACAATTAAACCGGGCATAAATAAGTGTCAATCTTTTGATAATTATTATATTTTAAAAACACGCTTTTTATTTTAACAACAGGAAATAATTCTAAATTAATTTCTTCTAATTCTGTGTTTTGAATTTGGAAAAATGGATTCCATATTTGGAATTAGGAATTACAAATTGTGTAAATAGGTAACTTTTATTTTTATACATTTTGAATAATTACTTCGGTAAATATTTTATTTACTGTGGTTAAAGGGTAAATCCGATAAATAAGGGTAAAAAAATAATATTATAATAATAATAAATTACCCTAAAATGTGTCCTCACATTATTGGTTGATACATGTCTGACCATGGGAATATTTGGATCTATTTTGGGGCCACATGGAGCCACTTGTAGGTGATAAGGACACTTTATATTAATTAAGTTAAAGTAAATACAAAAATGACATAAGCATATAACTTTTAGAAAAATAATTTTTACATAGGGTTATATATGTTATATTTTCAAATATAAATATTGATTAGAAATCTAAAAATATTTACTAAATAATGATTTTTTTATTTATAATTTTTATACATTTAATAATTAAATTTATTTATGACACAATAATGATGCATTATTTTCCATATTAATGAAATAATCAAATAATCGGTATTATAAAAGTTAAAATAAATATAATTTGAAATTTTTTATGCCATACACGAATTTTATTGGTTAATATTACATGTTAGGATTGCATAAATGAATTTTATTCTAATTAATAATGTTGTTAAGACTTTAACAAAAATCAATTATTGAATAGTGTCAAAATTGACATAAATGAGTTTTTAAAAAAAATGTTATATTATTAATTGATATTCTATTCCTAAAAATCTACGGTTCGTCAAAAGGACTTATATCAAGATAGGTATATCATTAATGGACCACTTGGGGGTCTCTTGGATCTATATAATAAGTTTATTAACTATATAATATAAAAATACAAAGTGACATGGTAAATGTCAAACTAATTAACTAAGAGTTAAAACTAAATGATAAGGTTAATATAGTAACCCAAACCTATCTGAAATATATTTTTTGAGAGGATTTAGACCCATACCTACCTTAGTATTTTAATAATTCACTTTTGAGAAATTATAAACCCAATATAAATTTATTATAAATTAATACTTTGTGTTATTCCTAAAGAGCCCCTCCTCCCCCTTATAATAGGACACCACTTCTAACCAATTATTCACACCTTAGAGGCCTTTTGGTTTGGAAAACCCTTGCCCACATAATCTCTAAACTTTCCTCACTTCAACCTAGAGGCCTTATTCTGATCAGAAAGCCATCCTATAGAGCCCTTTTGATTAAATCAAAAGGAAGAACTCGAAGAAGAGGTAATGTTTTCACCACCTTCTTTCAAGTTTCTTTCTTCTTCAACTTCTTCTTTCTTTGTTTCTTCCATTATAAAATAATAAATTCAGTATATTATATATACTGATATGTTATTATAAATATTGAATAGACAAATTAATTATTCTATCCATTCTTTGAATGACATGTCACCATACGTGCGTACGTATGGCTTACCGTCTCCACGTCGTGGTGTAATTGTTATTCAAAATATTATTATTTGGATAGGTATGATAATGATGTGTAATGGATGTAAATAATAAATATAACATGATAATTATTCTTTATATATGATATACCATCCAATTATATATAATTTTAATATCAAAAGAATGATATTGTCTCTCGTGCGTACGTACGGACTACCGTCTCCACGAACGTGATGAGATTCATTATCCATCATATCAATTCAAGTATAATTCTAATTTTATGATTAAAAATAATTTTTAAGGACTTGATATCATTCTGGATATGAATAAGATACAACCTATCCATAAAAAACAAGGCTTATGTAACAAAATATATAAAAGAAAACGAGTAAGTTAACACCCGAAACGGCGATAATAGTAAGATATTATTAAAAAAGCAATGTTAAAAGATCATATATGATATCATATTAATGTATATGATTCTTGTATAATTTAATAAAAATTATTTAACCATTATACAGGAGGTTAACCTACCCTCAACAAAGGAAAAGTACAAGGTAAGGGTTTATTTCACAGTCTCTTCATTATCCAAGGTTGTTTATACGTATTTATCTACTAGGAACTCTTTATCATCCACTTCCATGTTTCTTAAAAAATTATTTCAAAACATTATTTATATTTTATAGACTATGGGTTAAAGTCATTTATACCCTTTTTGCCTTTTTATAAGATGTTTATAATGGAATCTTTCCGTTGTTTTCCAAACAATGTTCTTTTTAACCTTTTCGAAAAAAATTAAGGTAAGAATGTATATTTTTAACTTATATGGCGGGTGTGGATACTTTCTAACATTATAAACTTGTCGAAGCTCCCCTTACAATCTTAAAAGAATATTTTAAAAGTAAATGTTTTATTTTATAATTATGTGACCCTTAAATGATTTCAAAATAAAAAGAGATATTTCTCTAAAAAGGGATTTGATTTCATCTATGTCAACATCCTTTGATAGATTTTAAGTTTATTTGGAGTTGATTTATTATTATTCAAAAATTCCATATAGTATTGAAGGTTTTGTGATATGTTTGACTTTGGATGTTCTACTTTTATACCATTCATTATTTTTTGGTTAAAGTATTGACATTTTTTATGCTAGTATTAATACGAATGTTTATGATATGTTTAAACATTTTCGTATGAGGAATGTATTGGACTTAGTAAGTGATGGGTGGAGCCTGCTATAGCTCCTAGATGCATCGGTAGGTCTCATGAGAAAACTAGACTTGGAATTGGCAGAGGACCTTTCCCAATTTGATTTATGGTTTTGGCCGAGGCCTTAATCATTTTTAGACGTCTTGGCCGAGGCCTTGACAAAAAGTTTCAGAATGTCCGACATTATACATTCCATCATTATGGAAATAATATTGATGGTTCATGTGGTCATTCGAATAGTAGAATACCCATTATTATGTTTTATTATGTCATTATTTACTCAGCTCATATTCTTTCCATAAAAGTATTCATGTTTATTATTGGTAAAGGCTTGTGGTTTCAATTATTTACCATGCTTAATATTTATGTCATTCTCTACTGTATTACTTACCCTTACTGAGCATTTGAGCTCACCCCTTTATTATGTTTCATTTTCCCAGGATATGAAGAAGTTAGTTATGAGTGACCTGCAGGCATAATTTAGGAGGCTTGGATGTTTCTAATGAAATATATTTGTGTTGTATTTCTCTTCAAGCTGTAAAGTTGACCTTTTGTATGAATCTTCTTTCCAATAATACTAAACTGATCGGTCTTTCAAGACATGATTTCCTTTTGATCATGCCAATGTTATGTAATAAATCACCGACTCTGGGTAACTAGGGTCGGGGCGTTACAAACAGTTCTTAAATTGTTGGTGTATACCCATACCACTCGACCTATGGCAACAGTTCACTAAACCATTGCAATAGGTGTAGACCAATGGTTCATTGAACCATTTTTCTATTTGTATAAACCATATATACCCACATTAATTAACTATTGGGAAAAAATTACTAATGGTTGCATTGAACCATTGGTATTTTGAAAATCCAGGCAACTATCCCAATGGTTCAAGTATGAACTATTGGGATATGGATATCCCCACGCCTCACATCCCAACAGTTTAGTAAACTTTTGGGATAGTGTATCCCAATGGGTTGTAACTATTGGTATAAGATTATTTTATAGTAGTGTTCTTAGGAGATAAAAATACAATCCCTTGGCCAAACTGATTGAAATTTTGGTTTTCCATCATTGTTCTGATAGGACTTTATGAGGCTCTCTAAAAATACATCTCCTATGTCCAGGGAGTGTCATGGGCATAGAGGACCTCTTTATTTGGAAGCTCAGTGTATTTTGGTGCATTTTATGGTGTAGGATGTACTATAAGGAAATCATCCAGGGATTGTCCTTTCACTGACTTCAGTGACACAAACTGAATGTCATATTTCTGTAGAATAACATCCCATCAGGCCAAGTGTCCAGTCATCATCAGACGACCAAGGTTGTACTTGAGTGGATTGATACAAGAGACTAATTGGGATTTCTAGTGTTGCAAGTAATGTGTCGGATTTTTTACTTTGAAAATGAGTGTGAGGCAGTTCATCTCGACATCAGAGTATCAGGTCTCTACACCTATCGTCGTACGACTAAGGTAATAAAGAATATTACTGCTTCCCGCATCATTATTTTGTGTGAGAAGGGCACCCAATGAGCATTCCATGGATGTGAAATATAATAAGATTAGCATCCCTTCCAATGGAGGCACCTGGACAGGTGGGTGCATCAAGTACTACTCAAGACATTAAAAGGATTTTTGGAAATCATAATCCCATTGGTAGGATATTGCCTTCTCCATTATCCTATTTAATGGGAGAGCATTACCGGCCATGTTAAAAATGAACCACCGAATGTAACTGAGGTGACATTATATCCCCCTCAATTCCTTGAGATTTATAGGAGGTTTCATTACTAATATTTCACTGGTATTATCTTTGTAGACCTCAATGTCACAGTGGAATACCACAAATACAAGTAATTTCCTTAGGGTTATCCCAAAAGCACATTTCAACAAATTTATCTTCAGAGTGTTCTATCACAACTTGGTGAAAATTGTTTGAAGGTCTGTGAAGTGATCACATAAATTTATAGATTTAACCACCCGTTCGTCAATGTTATATTCGAATTTCTTTCCTAGGAACACCTTAAAGATATGGTGCATGTTGCATTGATTTGTGGCACCAACATTCTTCAAACCAAAGGGAATGACCTGATAGAAAAAGATCCCCTAATTCACTCTGAAGGTAGTGCATTATTAATCTTTGGGGTCTATATTTATCTAATTGTACCTCGAGTATCCATCCATGAAATAATGGTCTTGGAAACTAGTAGTGGCATCGATCAATATTTATGTGATATTCGAATGGGAGACCATCCTTTTGAAAATCCCAATTAAGATCCCTGAAATCAATGAAAACCATAATGTACCCATTCTTATCCTTGACATGCATGATGTTGGAAAGACATCTCAGGTATTTCACTTCTCAGATAAATCTAGATTCAATCAAATTTTTGACCTCTGCTTCAATATTGGTGGCATGGGAGGGGTGAGTCCTTCTGGATGCCTTCTAGAAGCTTCAATGCTCATATGGTAACCCAAGGTGGTGTGCAACCACATTAGTGTTCATCTTGGTAATTTTTGTGAAGTTCCATGTGAACAAATACCGATGTTGGTTTAGAAATATGATGTACATGTGTTACACTTCGAGGGTTATGGAAGAACTAATCAGTGTAGGCCACAGGTCATCATCCATTCCTAGATTTATCTACCCGAGTTCATTAATGGTGGTAGATACACCTTCCTTGAATGTTAGAGTGTCATTTCTAAGTTCAACCTCATCTTCTTCCATCTCAGAATTTGTGGAGTCATTTTAAAATGAAGATAGCAATCTGGGGGCCCTTCTATCATTATTAGAGTGAGAGAGGCCATAAGAAGAGACATTGTCGACCCCTACTGACTGAGTCATTGCAAAGAGATGTCAAGGATGATATTATCGATGCTGTCACTAGGGATAAGAAGGGATTAGACCTCTGTGATTATATCTGTGACATCCACTAGTTTTACAAGTAGTACATAGTCATTATCGATAATACTCCATAGATTCATAGGGGTCGTCCCCAAGCCATTGGGAGTGAAATTTTTTACATCATCATCCACCATTGGTATTTTTTGTGTATTTTTATAGGAATATGATCCATCATATGTGGATGTGAAAGTATTTCAAAGAGCATTGTCACCATGTAGTATGCTGGATTTTCCATTAATGGGATACTTCAGACACAAATGGAATGTTGAAGGTATCACCAGGTGGCTATAGAGCCAGGGCGTTCTGAGCAGGATGTTATACATGGTTTCTTGCAATATTACCATTACTCTATAATTGATGTAAGATCCATAAACTATGATTTGAGCTTGATCTTCATGAGAGTTATTTTCTCATGCTTATCATTCCATTGGATGGCTAGCTAAGTGGGAGACAAATCCCCTTCTCCATATCCAAAACACCATCATGATCGGACTGGGAAAAGATTGATTCCAAAAATCTTATCAATTAGATCCCTTTGAATGTTGACATTATTGGGTCTTCCCGATACTTAAGGGGTCTAATGTGTCCTTGAAGTTCCTCTGTCTAATCTTGATCAGTGAAGGAGATGGTGATGTGACATTCTGATGCCATGATTTCCACTTTATAGACCCCAGATGTAGCAACATATGTCTCAAACTCTAGTGGGATACATAGGGCTTAAAAAAGTTCCTACCTGAGTTATTTTCAAAGATGAAGCACATCATGGATTGAGTGATTGGATTGGACTACCTTCAGCTATTTTAAAATGTTATAATTTTTTTCCAGAGGTTGGCACTTCTAGATATGGGGTTTATCTTTGATGTGTAGACGAGGGGCCAATGAATTTGGGGTAGACGAACCCGGTGCTTGTGCAATGGTTGTGGGAGAATCTACTACTAGTGGTTCATGTCATCATGGACTTACCCTTTGTTTGGGATGACCGGGTTGAGATCCTTCTAGGTGGTCAAGCAAGACAATTGAGTGAGGATGGCTACTGGATGGTTCTCAGATGCCTCCCTACCCTTTTTAGGCTCATTGGAGTGCTTACCCATGAGTCTCAGCTACATATGTATTTTCCATAGGGACATGAATAGAATATTGAGTCTAACTACACCCACAATGTACTCTATATCCTCGATTTTTGTGCATATAACCACCCGTTCCCTGGTTATGTGTAGAAAACTCATGCTTTGGGGAAAAATCATCATCGTAGAAGGGGTCAGACAAGTGTATCATGTTGACAAAACCAAATATGACTTCTTCATCCAACGAGGGTTCCATTTGGTAGGGAATTTCCTATGTTTTAGATGTTTTAGGGAATAATTTGGGGAGAGTTAAGGCTCACTTTGGATGAGAATGTGACTCTTCCTCCTTTGTCTCTTCCTACTTTAGGTAGTCACACCCTCCTTCAGAAGTCACATTTGGTGTCTCATTCTTAGGTGATGGAGCTCTTGGGGGTTTGTACAAATATGATCTTATAGTGTCATGGGTTTAACCAAATATCTTTTCAATCATCCAGTTATTTAATTTTCAAATATTTCTGTCCGTGGATTTTTTCCAATCACCCTATTTATCTGGTTGGATCGTGGTTATACAAGACACCTGATCTAGGGAGTTATCTAACACCACTTGTTTGGAATCAATCATTCCATGGAAGATATATTTTAAGACAAAGTAGTTATGGATATTATGAACCAGCCTTTTATGGAAAGGGAAGTAGTCAGGATGGTCAGTGAGGATGACATCATCGAGATTCTTGGGTTGCAGGAGTGTGAGCTGGTTATTGTCTATAGCTACCAAGAAATAATGGTGGACTTCTTCATTCCAGAAGGATTACACCTTATTCATCCATTCTTAAAATCAAAGATGACCCTAATTTCTCCAAGATTTTGGTCGAGGGTGATTATATGGTTTTTTCTTCTCGATAGAAGGTTTTGTGAGGATCATGTCCTACCAAGGAATTTGTATGTGTGCCACTGTTAGTTTAAGAGTGATAGTTGTAACTTCTTCTTTGGATCTAATATTTCCCTGTGCTACGGGCATGAGTCATGTTTTGGATTGGGTCCTCTAGATGGATTCTTCTAAATTTTTGAAAACTTCAGAAAACTCGCAGAATCCACCAGGATATTTCATTATAATTAGAGGGTTCTACAACTCATCCGTGATATTTTCAGAACATAGTTTCAACGGTTACTCTTACGATAGAGGGATGCTGAGTGAGTAGGTTAAACCCTTACACCATTCTATGATGTCAAATACACTCTCATTTTCGTGTTGTTTTAATTCTATCAAGTTGATGCTCATTTTCTTCCTCAATGTAGAAAAGAATTGATAAAGGAATTGACGATGAAGGTCTTCATATCTTGATAAGGATCCTGTTGGAAGACTACTATACGAGACAAAGGCTGGACCTATTAGAGTCTATTCAAAACTGATCTTCTTTGTTTCCTCTTATTAATATCTAGGGCCCATAATTGGCCCACATTAGGATGAAAAATGTGTGAGACATTGTTTGGGTTCACCCACAATGTCAAATGTATAGAATGTAGGAGTTTCAAAATTGGGTGGGTGGAAAAGTGTCATCCACCGAATTAGGATATGGATTCCCCTCAAACTGGACAGGCACACATCACCCTTTTATGGATTCCATTAGAGTACCAAGGGACTTAATGATATTAAAGAGCTTCAGGGGGGGGGGGTTGAAGATGTGGACCCACTACTATATTCTTCTGATTTTTGATTGGTCCCAAGATTGAATGGTTGTTCGGGTGAGGGAGAGACTGTTTCCATAATAGAGGGAAGTCACGATCATTTTTGGCTTCCTCATTTATGTAGAATGAATGTCTATATTTGCAGAAAACCCTATACTCAGATATGACCCTTGATGGTGGATCAACTATGGGGGAAAATTATTCATATCTACATAAATATGATACCCAATAGGAATATTCCCTAGTATTATATCCTGATTGAGTTATTAGAGTGTTTGTATTCCGCTATCATATTGTGACAAATGTTCCTCTGGGGAAGGAACCCCATTTCTTCTAGGAGGTGACCGAGATGTTTACATGCCATTCTCTTTGGTAATATTACATCATGGAGGTGGAAACTCAATATTTGGAGGTTCCATGTTTTGGATCTGTCTTTGGTTTCGGGTGCATGCAGCCTCATTTGGTGCATCCAAGTTACCCTCCTCGTGAGGTATTTTTTCCTTGTCGCAACCCTATGTATTTGTGTCATGATCAATATACTCAATGTTTTCATTGATGAAATTCATCGAGGAATATCAGGTAATGGTGGTTTTTTATATTACTTTTGACACAATTAGCTGATTCTAAACTATCTTCTTTAGGGTTATTATGCGAACCCTTGGCCATGTTTGGCCATTTTGGTTTGCATCCCCAATGGGGTCTGATTGTCATCGCCATAAATTCCTCCTATTTTTTCCATGAATAATGATTCTAAGGGAGTTTCTAGTCATTGTTTTCTATCATTCCCCAACTAATAGGGGTTATTCTTGTGGTAGAAGGATCTGGAGAAATAATGACCACTGATTGAATCCTCCCATCCTAGAGAAGATTGATTCCCTTAGTGGTGGTGATGATGATTAAAATTACAATAGCCTTGTGGGGTGGGGGTAATTTGGGGATGTTGTTTGAATTGATTGGTCTAGTTTTTGAGGATCTAATGGCTTCGTTTGGGGAATTGATGACTCATGGGATGGATATATAGGTATAAATTCCCACAACCTAGTGGAATGGGTTTTTCTGGGATCACCGATGTTGTTTCTAGGGTCCTCTCAGGAGATGATAAACCTAGTGATGGTGATTGAGATCCAAATTTCCCCATCTTGGAGGATTGGGGTTTGCTTTAAGCTGCTTCAGGTGTATCCCAAATCATATCAAGAATTGATTATTCAATGGGTGGAGGTGGTGGTAGATATTTCCCTATTCCAGTATGCTAGGTCTGCTCCTAGATGGATGATATGACAACTACAATTGTGGCCCATTTAATGTGTCATAGTTGTGCTCGTGTAGGAGCTATGTTCAATGACAACCCCTGATGAGAGATATTTCTTATGGGAAGCTATCCAGGTGATCAGAAAATAAGTATATGTGTTTGAAATGATTTCCTATATCTTTGAGGGGCCTAGTTTGAAGTCCTGTTGGTGATCCTCTCTCTCTTTATGTAATGTTTGGGCACTGTTGGAGTGGAGGCATTCTGTTGTAGTTACCAACTCGCCCAATCATTACCTAGTCTCCTAATATCACTAGAGGCTATAACATTGCAGGTTTCCACATGTGAGGGGATTTTATCTTCCAAGGGAGAGAAAAAGTGAAATGATTTATACTATCCCCACCATCGAATATAGATGAATGACATGGATTTGTTGATCATCTACCAAAGAGTTGTGATTAAATGGTGGAAAGCATGTTGTAGATTTGCACTGTGATTTTATGGTTTTGGATATTGGGCCATGTAGATAATAACTAGGTCAAACTTATAATAGATTATATTGATTTTATTAAGGATACACTCATATATTGGATAAAGGAGATTTTGAACCTTCAGTTGGTGATGATTAGCCTACATATTCTGGTATAGATAAGGCATGAACTCATTTACTAGATCATCTAGGATCTCATAGTCAGCGGTAGAGAGGGTATGGAACATGAGGGAGATTTTTCTCTGATTAAATCTATCCATATATAAATGTATTCCTCCTCCTCATCAGATTTATACACCTATATCTGATGAGACCACAGAATATGGCTCCTATGGTCTCCTGCTGACATGAGTGGGGTGCAGTTGGAAGTTGATGGGGAACCATATACAGCTGAACATGATGATTTGATCACCTATCTATACAATGTTGATAGATTTTTGAACACAACTCCATATGGAGGTGTCTAGGAAAGGGGAGGAATTCTTTGTCCATGGAAGATATCTTTGTGGGGAGGTTGATCATGGTGGATGTCAGCAGCAAAGTCCATGTGATCCATCTCCACACTACCATGAGGAGGACTACCATGGTAGTGAATATCTTATTATTATGAAAATATATAAGAGTCAAAGTACCCTTGTGATGTTGAGAATGTGTCTCAAACAATATCAATGACATTGGATTTGAGTACATTAGGGAAACATACCATGTTCTGCATCGTGGTCGGAATACGTTGACCTACCTTTCAGGGTTGTGAAGGTGTATGAGCCTACTATACGACGGTTTCTGAAATATGTATATAACCATCTGGTTCTATGAGAGTATGGTCCATCTAATAAAAATATTATGGAATAATTTGATGAACTGTCTCATTATTGATAGGAATGTGAGCCACTCCCGAGCCATGTGAATTCTCACTTCATGAGCCTCAGTCTGGATGGGAATATGAGCCTGATCTTAAGCCGTTGGAATATGCTTCTGACGATTCTTAACAAAAATATGATCCTTCCCTAGGTCATGTGCTGCTCTCAGTTGGTGGGCCCTGGTTGGATTTGGAATATGAGCTTGTATGGAATATGCATTCCCCCTCGGGACATACCGACAGAACTTTGGAGTGGGAGAAGGGATACGAGACTCCCCCTATATTTCCTTAGAATGATACTAGCATAATTGTTCATTGGAGGAAGTATAAATATGCACCTAGATTCTATGATCTGCCAGAATGTTCTAGGAAAATTCACTGATAGGAATGTGAGCCTATACCGAGGCTTGTTCCATTCTCACTTGGTTATCTATGGCCAGAATGGAGATATGAGCTCGATACTAGGCCTATGGAATATTCCACCAGACTTCTTCAATAATAATTCCCCCTATCCCAAGGAATGTGTTGGTATCACATAGTGAACCTTGGTTGTAACAGGAATATGATCCCATTATGATGCCTCATTCTTCTTCAGAATATGCTGATAATCCTACCAGGTGGGAGAAAGAGTTTCCACCTGCTATGATACAATCACATGTTCATAATGATCAGAGTGTTTAGTGGTACTAGCTATAGGGATAGGATTATATGCCGATACCTTCATCTATAATAGTGCTGGAATATGACGGTAATGTTTTTCAGTTGTTGTTAAAATATATTGGTGTTTTAGCAAATTGTATGCAGGGATCTGAGCCTACACATTTTCTATCTCCATGAAAAACTGAAAGATGGATTCAATTAATGTGGGGATATGTTCCCACTTATATCCTCTATTTTCCATCAGAATATGCTAATGGGCTTCATGCATGGTGGTAGGATTATGAGCCACCCATGCCTTCTGTGGGAATATTCCCACATAATTGATTCGAATGAGCATGTATAGGAACCTACATACATGTCCTTGCATGATTATACCGACATGAATCATTGATAGGAGTGGGAATATGAGCCCTCTCCTGGATAACCAACACCTTTCTCATCTGATGATTATTCTTTATAGCCTGTTCATGGGAATCTGAGGTAGTTGTGTGTTAGATGGTACCCTTAGTGGGTGACTGATGGGTACCATTGGGATATAGTTGGGGATAGTGGTTGACATGTACCCTCCTTAGTGGAACTTGAATAGAAATGGATCCCTATTTGGCCTCTTGGTCCACCTTCATTAGATATATAATGTGGAGGTTGTCATGCTATATGGATAAGATCCTTAAGAAATTGGTCATAAAAACAAGGGCTACTAGCTTATCAACAGCCTTTCCCAGGTGATGTAGACTCACCTATAATCGTGCTTAGAGAGCTTCATGAGAAACTTCTATGTCCAGGATTTTACCTTGCCAGTGGTACTCCCGAACCATCGTACTCACCGCCTTTCATTGTATTTGTCGAGTAGGTGAAGTCCATTTGTGACCTGTAGGGGTTTCAGTCCTAGATGATTTACCTGGGTGAATGTTGGATGAAGTCATTGTCTTGAATTAGGATGCTGGAAGTAGTATTCATTTTCTTTTTTATTCCCGATTCAGAAATTTCATTCATTTATACTTGTCAAAATGAGGATGGACTTCTGAGAACCCTAGTTACAATGGATTTTTTTTTTAATATTGTGCTAGTCTTATATCTTTGTTTTCATCGGGATTTCAAAAGAAAGTGTCCTATCTCATTATAACCCAATCATTCTATTATTGTGGATATTCATATTGGTTTTATATTTTTTTTCCCATATAGGGGATGGAAAATGGATTGAAGGATAATAACTAATCATCTTTTCATTAGAGAGTTTCACATTAGGTTCACCATTTTTTATAAAGGGGAAAACAAAATGGACCGATGGATAATAACCAATCATTTTTTTATTGGAGTGATTCACTTCGGGTTCACCATTTTTTTGTTCGGTTTTTGAGGAGTGAAATGGGTTTCACTTGTTGGGCTACCATTTTCACTTTTCCTAGAAACTCTCAATGGTTCCTCCATATGTAGTTGGGTATAGACCATATTTTCAAAGGCTGGCGGTCACTTGGGTTTTCAGGCCCAATTTCTCATGGGGACTCACATTGGTAGAGAGAATGAGTGGTCAGAATCATCTCACCCTTTTAGGGGAAATTATTTATAACTTTGGGAATATCTTATAGAATTAAGAAAAGTTTATTAATCTCTTCTTAATTACGATACAAGTCTATTTACCCTAAAAATTGATTCATTGTTTAATTTGTTCATTAAAAAAATAAGGTAAGTCTTATTGATGAACCAAGGAAAGTGAGGTCTCATTAGTGAATCCATATATATATAGTCGAGTTTCTTCATTTATTTTATGAATGGTGAATAGATTCTTTTTGTATTGAAGTTGTTTAACCAAATTCATCGGAATGTGCCACCACATGATGAGGTGTTAAATATTATATGGATGGGGATTGAACCATTATTTGACATGCTACGTATCCTGGTTAATGTAGGAATGAAAACCCAAGTAGTTTGTTCGCACCCTTGGGACTGACCCCAAGATTTATACCCTTATATGGGTGTGTTCATTCCATACCAATCATCTAGGATTACATTTTAGGATTATCCTGGTTAGTAGAAATTCATGATACCTAATGATTTATTCATTTCATCTCCTTAATCCCACATAATCTATGCTTGGTGTGAGATATAGGGGGGAATATATGGTTAGTCTCATGGTGTGCTGATTTGGGACTTATGTACTCAGATAGTCCTTGGGGTTTTTGGTATAGAGATCAGGCCTTGAGAAAGAGTCCTACATATCCTAAGTATGGCAGGAATTAGAGTCATCATAGTTTAGTTATCCCTTAAACTGCTTATAGGCTAAGGTGAATGATCACATTCAGGGAAATTATGACTATCCTTGAGGTTTCAGGAATTCTAGGGGCTTATACCGAGATGGATTCTCTATTGATTGGGGACATACTATATGATGTTGGTATTTTTGTCTTAGAAATTGAGCCTTCCCAATTGGTTGGGGATTACATTCCAAGTCCTCTATTGTAAGCCTTGGGTGTATAGAGAAGTTGAAATGTTCAGTGCAACCCCCTAAGCCCACGCAAGCCATGCTCGTTATAAGAAACAAGGGTTAACAAGTGATCAATTACATTACGTTGGGTAAGGGGATTAGATACTGGGATTTCCATAGATGTCAATATGGAAAAAACCATGAATAGGTGGCCTAAATATCCTAAATATGTCAGGAATCAGGTTCATCATATATCCCTTTATTGGGTCTTACACTTTGAGGTTTCCCTTTTATTTAGGGTTTACACATCTAGGATGGATGTGGATATCGGATATGAGGATACCCTTGTATTCTACCATGATTTTCTATAGTGTGTCGCATGAACCGGTTGACTTGTACATAGAACATAGAATGATATAGATGGTTTCTTTTAGAGGCCATTGCATATCCCAGATAACATATCCATAGGGTGTCGTGTGTGTTGGATGAAATGCCCAGAGGATGTTTAAAGACTTGGATTACATATCTAGAGGGCATTGCGATTCCAGGATAATATGCCCGGAGGACATCTTTAAAGCCAATAATTAAACCTAGGTGCTTTTGTGATATTTGGATGCCATGAGTAGGTGCCATTATAATGAGTCAGGCAACGCATCTGAATGACATCATGAGCCTTGGGTGAAAAGTCCATGAGGACTTTAGAGAGACTATGGTGACATGTCCAAGTGGATGTGTGACTTGGTTGACATTCCCATAAGAGGTCTCATGCCTTTGATTTCATCCTTAAAGGGCATCATGAGTCCTGTATAATATGTCTGGAGGACATCACAAGATCCCATTGTTATGAATAGGTGCTTTCGTGAGACTTGGCTAACATGAGCATGTGCTATTATACGAGTCAGGCGATGCACCAAAAGGATTTAACATGTCTTGGGCCACAAGTCCATGGGGAATTCCATGAGACTTTGCTGATATGTCCAAGGGGTTGCGTGGATTCTTCTTAACATGACTGGATGGCTTTATATGACCCAAATAGTATGCTGAAGGAGTTTCATGAAATATGGAAAATGTGTCATGGTGTTGGCATGTGTCTTTGGGAGGTTCATGAAAAGTGCATGTGGGATAGTTGGTTTTATTCAGTGTCAGATTATCTCGAGTCTCAAGTTCTCTAGTGGTCTTTTGGGATGTTCTGCACATGACTTAACAGAAATCCATCATGTGATTTCTAAATTATCACTTTAAATGTCTCATTCTTGGAAGATTAATACTTTGGATGCCCACCGGTATATTACCTAATGTATGGTTGGTCTTTCCTGTGATCGGTTTCTCTAAAAAATAAGCTCTAGCACTGACGTGATAGTCTAAGAGTTCTTCTGTTCATAGTCACAGTGAGCTCTGAGATAAAAAATCCAGCCATCTCTTTGAGGGTGGGGTGGGTAATTTATATGGCCATTTCTCTAATTCATGTGGTGTATATGGAATAATTACAAGCTAGATTCAGAAAAGGGGAATAACACAACTCGGCTTTGCGAGTCCTTGCCATGGGTCATTCTGAGTGCACCACCTGATTTTCAGTGGTTGCAATTCTCTTCCATCAATCCTTCCTTTATCGGATTATTTTTGATTAATGAAGACTTATTTGATCATGTGGGCATGTCAAAAAAACATTTCATCTTGTCCTATGGGCAAGACCAAGGGCCTTCATGAGAGTACAACTCATTGCCTAGAATATTTTGTGAGGCAGAAATGGATTACTGAAGCGCCTTTGTAAGGATTGGCTGAATTATTAAGAGGTATCTTAGGGCCACGTTGTGGATGTCATGGCGTGTCACCTGCCTTTCAGTGACCATGATAGATCTCACCTCCTCCCTTTTTAACCCCTTTGTTTTATTTAACAATGGTTGGGGATTATGCATTTTTTAATCAGTAATTTCTAGGATATTTACTCATTTTTTTTATGATTCCTCACATGAACAATATGGGTGATATGTGGGTTCTTGAGTATGTGATAGAAAAATATATCCATTTATCCTTATAGAATTGATAAGGAATCATGGATTCTCCTAGACATACTTGAGGACATCCCTACTATGAGGCTGAAAAGCCAAAGGTATTTCGTGAGACAATGTAGACATGCCGCTGAGGTCTTGCAGTGACTTTCAAGTTTCTAGGGGCACCTAACCTATCTTTCAGTGACCAAGAGTGCCTCTCACCTCCTGAACTTTATCTATTTTGGTTTATTCTACAAATTTAATGGGTATTGGGTGTTTTATTGGATATCATCAAGGAATTTTATTCTTTGCAATGATGATATGGTACATGAGATTTACAACCCTGAAGGTTCTCTCACTTTTGATATTATTCCCCTTTATTCTCATAATAATTTTTTATGGTTTGTTAGGAACTTTCCAATGAAAAACCATGTTGCCTATGGGATCTCATACATTTTTTAGATAGCCTTAACATGAGAAGGAATGATCATTGAAGTGGGGGGAGGTGCTCCACAAGATTAACCACAGGTTATGCACTGCACATGGAATCTTCATGTGACCATATCATGGTCATGCAATCACAAGTCCCTTTTAGGCTCATTAGATCTCCATGTCTCGACTTCTTTTCCTTTCTGAGGAAGGTAATACCCCTATTCAAATATTTCATCCTTTGTGATTTTTTATGATTCTTTGTTGGTAGGCATCAACAACATCATTTAATAATACTTGAAGTACATGAACTATTTTATGGAATATAGTGCTGCACGAGTGTAAGGGAATATCTGAGTAATTTTATTCCACATAAAATGTTTTTTATAGTGTATTATGTGGTATTATATCATTTAAAAACATATCAAGTACATAAATACTCTTTTTGAGTAGTGAAACTTGTAAAATCTTTTGTTCTGGTGGATTTGTGTTTTAATTGTTTTCATTAGGGAACGAAATATTTAATAGGATCTGAAGGTTGTTTCATATATAAGGAATCATAAAAGAAAAATATATCACTGATTCACCCCTATCACTCTCAGCGATACAACTATCTTGACTGGAAAATCACAAATGGTATCAGGTCCAAATGTTCCCTTCATTTATTCATTGTTGATGTTTTGAAGATAAGTTGACGGAGAATTAGAGTTGTGTCAATAGCAAAGCTATTCTGGTCTTCTATGGTAAGAAATATCATGTCTGTAAGGATATAATGTTTCCTTATCTTATTTCTGTTGGGTATGATGTTCTTGAATACATAATATATGATTTTCCTCCTAATGATGAGAATGTTCCTCTTACACATATTTAAAAGAATAATATTTAGAATGATGGAAGGTCCATGAATTCTTTACTCTCATCACATTATAAAAGTTATTTTTTAAGATTAAAAGGTGTTTCCACTTCCAAAGGAATATACGATAAGATGAAAAAAACCTATGAAGGAAATAAAAAATTAATGAAGGAAAATATAAAAATTTGGATGTTGAAGTTTTAATATCTCAAGAAGGGTGTATAAAAATATATTTGTGAATTATTTAATAGGGTGAATGATATTTTTAGCACTATCATATGCCTTGGTAAAAGGTTAGAAGATTCCAAATTTGTGGAAAAAACATAAGAATTATTCCGAACAATTTTGATGCTAATGTTTCATCATTTGAAGATAGAGATATAGAAACATTATCTCTTGATGATTTTTATATAAATATCATTAAATATGAAATGAAAAGTGAGAAATTTATAAAGGGAAAAAAATATGATATAGAAATTCATTTCATAGATGAAAATAATGAAATGTATAAGAATGTTTATGAAGAAGATGATGAACCTGAATCTGAATCCAAAAGTGAGGTGTTTAAAAACATTTATGATGTTTCATCCTTGTTTTCTACCATTTTAGAATAGGTACAGGTAAATAAAAATGGAAACATCCCTTAAAGTGTTTTGAATGTGGCGTCATTGGGAAATTTGTGGCTAATTGTCATCAGATAAAGAAAGAAGATGATGGGGATGAAGAATAGAGACATCCATGACTATCATGGAAGAAACATGGTGATAAGGGAAAATCATTTACTAAAGTTAAAGATAAAAAATTCTCCAAATCTAAAAGTAGAATTTTCTTATATGAAAATGAAGAAGAAGAATATAGTCAATATGAATCCAAAAATCCACTGAGCTTGATATTGAGAATACTATTATTTAAATAGTGAATAATGAAGATTTTGGAAGTAGTAGTTTTGAAGAATAAGAAACCCAATTTGAATTTCATCTTAAATAAAAATTTATGAATGTCAGAGGAAGATTGGGAGGATCAAAAAATAAATTATGAAGATAAAAAGTGAAAGATCTTTAACAAAAAATCAAGAAGGTTTTCTTGATGAAAAATTAAAGATGGTAAAGGAAATTGATGATTTGAAAAAATCACTTGGGAAATAAATGAATCATAAAGAACATATATAATTGAAACTAAATGAAAATATAAGAGATGGAATATGTCTAATAAAAACATTCTAAAGATAAATTGAGAGTTAAAAGTTTTAAAAAATCTATCCTTGAATTTGGTTAAAGTTATTGTAAGGATAAACCAATGTATGATCAAAAGAAGTAACTTTGAAAGTTTGAGAAAAAATTTGGAAATTTTTTAGAGGGGAAGAATTTTGGAAAATTTGTGTATGTGGCCAAAAAAGTTTTTTTTGAGAAGTTATAAGTTTATATACATTATGAGTCTAAAAGAAATTCTATTAATTTTGGTTGTGATGATTATAAAAATAAAACTAAGTTGAAAAAGAAGATTTTGGTTGAGAATAAGAAGGCTGTTGGTAAAAAAAGATCAGATAATAAAGATAAGAATATTACTGGGAAACATGTTCAAAACATTGGTTAGTACAGATGTTTAAAAGGAAAATACCCTTTCTATGTATATTTATGGTATTATTGTGGATTCAGAAACTCGAAAAATATGTTTTGGTTTATTCTAAAAAACTAAAACTATTCCAAAAATTATAGAAAGAAAAGTTTTAGGGGGAGTTAATATCCTCAGAGGAAGAAGGTTGAGAAGGATGTTAGGAAAAAACCTAAGAAGGATGATGTAACAATTGAAAATAGATGACAACCTTCGAAAACTATTTTTGAAAGATGTTAAAAAACTGAACATCTTGCCGAAGGATTTATTTTTTTACCAGCACAATTAATGGTTGTTAAAAATTCTCAAAAGCCAGAAATGGAGAAATAAAAAAGGTAAAGAAAAAGATCTTATTGTTTAAACTGATTTGAAAGATACAGAAGGAGAAAAAACATGGATTCTTGATAGTGGGTGTAATTCCCATAAAAAGTTAGACTTAATTTTTTTTATTAATGTGAAATAATTAAAATAACGAATAATGAAATTTGGAAATGATGAATCTCTGAGAATCAAAGGTGTTGGATGAACCATCATTGAGAAAGAAAAGTTAGAGTTAAAGAAAGAATTGTTTTTTGAGGTGATGAAATAAAAATTTCTAAGTGTATCACAACTTTTTGATGAAGTAAACAAAGTCATTTTTAAAAAAGACGGGTTTTTTGTTTAAAGTGAGAAAGATGGAAAGATAGTTACCAGAAGACAACATTATAAAAGAAACTTGTTCCAATTTAGTGAAACAAAAATTTATTATTACTTTTTTATGGTGGAAGATAATTAGTTGTGGAATAAAAGGATTAGGCATATGTGTCAATAAAACATGGGAATAATATCAAATAGAGATAGTGCTCATTGTATTCTTGACATTCCAAGAAGAAGAGACTAGTGTTGCACTATTTTTTATAAGGGAAATATTACAAATTCTATGAATATGAAAGTTAAGATATGTTCAAAATTCCCCTTGGAACTTATCCATTCTGTTATTTGTGGGCCAATGAGAAAAAATTAATAATGGAGATAAGAACATCATCACTTTCATTTATGAATTTTCTCACATTACCTGTGTTATGTATATTAAACCTAATTTAGATTCTCTAAAAATGTTTAAAATTTCTAGGAGGAAAGATAAGAAGGAATGTGAGTATTCAGCGGAGAATTTTAGAACTAATAATGGTGGTGAGTACAAAAATGAATAAATCAAAAATTATCTTGAGAGCATGGAATTCAGCATGAGTTTAGTTCACCATACCCTCCTAAAAAATGTGGTTTTTGAAAGGAAGAATATATGTCTGGTGTAAATGGGGAGAACTATACTACTTGAACATGGTCTCTTTAATTAGTTTAGAGGCAATCCATGAACACTACTGTGTATATTCAAAATAAATTTCTCTATAGACCATGCTCATATATGATTCTATATGAAATATTTTATGTCAAAACTCCATGTTTGAAACACTTTAGACTTTTTTTGAGTCCATGCATCATAAATAATAATGGTGGAAATCATGGAATATTTGAGCAGAGAGGTGAAGATAGAATTTTTCTTGGATATGCTTCAAAAGGAAGAGGATACATGTGTTTAAATAAAGAAACATGAAGAATAGTTTATTATAATGATTTGAAAATTAGTGAAAAGGACGAGGAAGATAAACATAATTGGGATGATATGGATGTTGTCTAGGATTAAAAATTTTTTGTTAACAATTTTGATAAGGATACAAACAATAGTGATCCTACTCATGAAGAATAATCAGAATCAACTATTGCAGGTGATGAGAAAGAAACTCAAAAATCACATCCCTGGATAAAGAAGCCTTTAAAGGCTTAGAATATTATTGTTTATCAACACTAGTAGGTTTAAACAACAAAAACATAAAAAGTTCTTAAACATACTTCTTTATATTAATAATTAGAGATGAAATATGTAATTGAAGAGTTTGAGCATCCGAAATTGGTTTAGGCTATGAATGAAGAGATTGATCAGATTGAAAAGAATGATACTTGGGAACTCATACCTAAACCAAATAAAAAAATGTTATTGGTACAAAATGGGTTTTCTAAAATAAGCTAAATGAAGAAGATTAAGTGATAAGGAACAAAGAAAGATTAATGTTAAAAGGTTAATCATAAATTGCAGGCATTGAATTTGATGAATATTTTTCTCTAGTGGAAAGTTTATAAATAATCTAAATCTTTCTTGATATTGCTGTACGATGAAGTTGTTGTTTTTTCAAATGGATATGAATCCCACATTTCTGAATGAGGATCTTTATGAGGAAGTTTATAATGAACAACTATCTGGATTTTTGTTGGGAAAGATGAAATATACGTGTTCATGATTAAATAAATCCTTGAATGGGATAAAAAATACTCAGTGATCATGCTATTGCAAATCAGATACTTGATTAAGGAAGATGAATTTTAAAAAGGGAATAGTTGATAGAAATCTATATATCAAGTAATGTTAGGAGTTTTCCTTAATTATAATTGTTTCTGTTGATGGAATTATCATTTCTAGGAAATAAGAAAGTTCTTCTGCTCGCGGGGCATGGGTGAGTTGGTTCAAGGTGGTGGCATCCTGTCGTCGAGTTTCCGGGTTCGAGTCCTCGCAAAGGCAACATGCACTATACGCCAGCGAATTACTCATGGGCCCCTCTACCCGGTGTGGAACTGGCCTGAAAGCCTTGGTGCCGTTAAACCTGGGCCTGTGGCTGGGGGAGTACATAGAGGCGTCTTGTGGTGGGTGACGGCCCACCTATACCGGGTAACCCCTTGGGCCTAAAAACCCAGTGTACTTTTGCCAACGAGCCTGTACCCTAGTGGTTCAGGATCCTGCTTGGCATCCAAAAGACCCAAGGATCAAATCCGGGCAAGGGAGAATTCCTGAGTTACTGTAGCAGGGTACTGTAGCAGTATTGTAGCAGCGACGAAGGGACTGTAGTGGTGGCGATATTGTAGCAGGTACTGTAGATGCACGGGTACTGTAGCAGTACTGTTCACCGAGGGGTCCTTTGGGATAAAAAATGGGCTTTCTAGACCTGTATGCAGGCCATTTGGTCTTGGGCCTTCGGGCTATGTAATGGGTCACCCTCTACCCAGTCTAAAGAGGTCTTTGATTTAATAATAAATTGAGGCTTTGGCCCAAACCTTAAAAAAATAAGAAAGTTCTTCTGAAATATTTTCTAATGAGATGAAAATGATATTCGATATGTCCATGATGGGTGAAATGAAATAATTTATTGGGTTAAAAATATTACAGAAGAAGAAACACATTTTTCTTTATCAATAAAAATATGCTAAGGAAATTCTTAAGAAGTTTGGAATAGAAAACTAAAAAACATTTTCAAAACCTATTTCAGTGGGAACTAAGTTGAGAAAAGATGGAGACGGAAAAAAGTTGACCAGAACGAGTTTCCAAAGATGATTAGAAGTTTTTTATATTTGAATTCCTCAAGAACTAACATTGTTTATACTATTACCTTATGTGAAGTATTTTTGAGTTCTCCTAAAAAATGACAATTTAGTTTTGGAAAAATAATTTATAGATATATCAAAGGAATGAAAAATTTCATAATCAGGTATGATAGCTCTGAATGGGGCCAAGCAGTGAGGACTCTCGATGAGGGGGGACCAATGTCTTCTCCCACTCGGTGATGGCGATGACAACTGTGTCGGTCCCTACCCCTCTATAGGGGGAGGTACCTTCATCATCCTTCAGGGAAGGGGGGGGGGGGGGGGTCCTCTTTTACACCTTTTCCAATGCTGATAGTATTCCCCTATTCATGCTATTATATTTATGCCCTTAGGTTCCCGATCTATATAATGGAAGGCCTAATATTATTATTTTGATCATTGAGTTCAAAAAACCTTAGGCTCTTCGCAATAGGACACTGATTACTCGATTATCATAGATATGGACTTCAGTGGACACATTTCATAGGTTTTTTTGGTACCTTGGCTCTATAGGATAGGGAAACTATAGGTTTTCTCGATAACAAGAACATTATGATCTGGTTCGCGTTAGAGAATGATCCGATCAAAGCTTGGTGTAGTACCCCTCGCAACAATAACAGGTCCAATTTCTACCTCATTTTATGGACTTATGACTTCCATATGATGAAGGAATCCCCTTCGGTGGTGATTTAGAAGATTCTTAGAAACCTAACCTTATCTTTCAAAAATTCTATAATTGTTAGGATACTTTTGAATCTCATAGGCATGTACCTATGATTCTATGGAAAAACTAAATTTGTTTTTTATCCTATTAATCCTTAAGTCTATATGGAAGTAGATGCCCCAAGATTTCTTTCTTATTTCATTTCGATTACAGTAGGTGAATAATTTATTTGTAGGAATTAAGTGGATTATGAATAGTTGGTTTATTTTTTTGTGATTATAAATGGATGGGCCATTCGTCAGCGGTCTTCAAGCATGGGTTTAAATAGAATGACAACTAGAAGGGCGTGGGAATAGGTGGTAGAAATTATCCTATATCCAGTATCGCAGATGGTTTCCAGGGGCAAGATAGTGTAGAGACTATGAAAAAGTTAGTGAAAAGTGAATCGTGGGATGGAAATCCCTTGGTGGCATACATATTTCATCAGCCGAGAAAGAACATGGATGATCCTCAATAGTTTGTAGAAGTTCTTTTGGAGTAGAGGATTTTAGAGGAGGATAAGGATGTTGGAGTTGTGGATCATCCATTTATTAAGGGTCCTCATGGTGATAGTGGGAAAAACATGTATTGAATCCTCAAAATGAGGATGGTACTAAGGCTCCCATGGATGCCTCATTTGATGAGGTTGTGTGTCCACAAAGTGGTACCGGTGACAATGGTTAGGAAGAAGTTTCCAAATAACACAGGGATGATAATCATATAGGTTGGAATGTTTTTATCCACACTCCAAGGGGTGAGGCCTTGTTCAAGTGAAGTCTTATAAGGTAGATGATAGGTATTGAGCTAGGAAAATACTTTTAACAATAGTCTAATGCTGGTCTAGCTCTTGAGATTGAGGGAGATTCGGTCATTCCCTCCAAGGATTGATAGGAGGATTCCAGATTTGAGGTCAGTGACGACTGATCTAGCCTTTTTATAGGTGATATAGAGGATACAGTACAAGGTGGTAGGCTCCCAAGCCCGAGGAGAAGTAAGAGTCAGAGGGGTAATCATAAATAGAGGGATGATTACTCTTATTTTCCACTACTAAGGGATACTTGATCAGTAAAGAAGATGAAAGCTAAGAAAATGGAAAATGATACCCATTTAACCTCCATGTATTTATTCCAGTAGAGGAAATAATGTGAAATACTTGTTCAATCCTTGAAACTTCTTATGATCTCAGATGAAGAAATGGTTGAATAGGTTTATTCAATTAAAAATACTAATGAATAAACCAAGAGAATGATATGACAAGATTTGAGAGTGGTTCCTAATGAGATGAAGTGTTCCTAGATTGAAAAGTAGGACCTAATTATATTAATGGGATTAAAAAATGTAAAGATTAGATTAGGGGAGTACATCTAGTATTCGGATATGTTGGTATTTCAGTTTGAAGATATAATAATGGATGAACTAGACACCCAGGTAGGTAATGTTTCTTAGGAATTATTTAAGGAGGTAAAATCTAGGTAGTTTGAACTATCTTTTAATGGATCTATGAATTATTTTTGTTATTGAACCCATGTTTTCTCACTTTTTCCATAAAAGTGTGTGAATAACAAAAATTTAATTTTTAGTTAGTCAGGTATGATAGGTTAGAAAGTATTACCTTTCTTGTGTATTTAGATTCTAATTGGATAGAAAATATTGATGAGTGGAGATCCACATTTGGTGGAGTTTTCTTTTTGGTGAATATTTGTTTTATTTGGAATAAAAATAAATAAAATTACATAACTCTTAGTACGTATGAAGCTAAGTTTATTATCTCCACAAAATATGCTACTCAATTTATGTGGACGAATATTTAGTTATAAAATTTACTTTTTGAAGTAAAGTTTACCTCGCTCTTGGGTTGTGATAATCAAAGAGAAATGAAAATTATGGGGAATATATTACAATATTCTAATTCTAAACATATTAAAATCAAATATAATTTCATCAAAGAGCATTTGGAGAAGAATGAGTTGAAACTGGAGTATGTTCCTACATCGAAACAAGTTTTTGAAATTTTCACAAATCCTTTACCGGAGGAACCTTTTCAAAAACTATAATTGAAAATGGGAATCCAACCATTTTATTATCAAGGATGAGGTTTTACTTTTTAAACCCTGTCATATTTTATTTGGATAGTGTTTTCAAGAGGGATAATTCTATCATAAATCTATCAAATGTATATGGGATAAACCTTTTGAAGGAAGCATGCATAAAGGGGGGAGTTGTGTGTAAGATCTGATTTTCGCATGTAAGTGTGTGAACTATTATAACTATTTTTTGGAGTGGTATTAGGAAAAAATAATTTTTATAGGAATGTGGAATAAGAGAAGAAAGCGATGAATAAATTTATGAAGAAAAGATGAAGTTTTTTTTTGATCACTACTTTTGGATAACATGGGGTTTCTGTCAATAATTCTTGTTTCTTATAATGAGTCAGCTCACATAGTCTTAGAATTTTTGAAATGTAATCCATCTATTGAGGATATAAATTTCATTTATTTATGAATTTTGTTTGACAAACAAGGGGGATATTGTTAGGACCAAGCTGATTAAGAAGACTATAATATTCAGGAAATGTCTTTTGTTGTCTATGAAATCTCAAAGAAGTATAAATCAACTTAGTTTTTTTGGTAAAAAATTAGACTGAACATCATATTCTAAAAATCAGACTCACAATTCATAAGAAAGTATATCAGATTGGGAATATGTTTTATAGTGTAAAGGATCATCATACTCACCTTAGGTCTGGAATGATTTTCTAATTATCAAGAGGAAAAGAATAGAATTTAGTCTCAATCCGAAAATAATATGATGATTATTTTCTATTTACGTATGTTGTAAAACTATTGATGCTAGATTTATGAAAGAAAGGGAGAGTGATTCTAATCGTATTCTGTCCAATAGTATAGAGGCTGGTTGGAAATAAAGAATGTTTCTAAAATAATAAGAAGTTATAATACATCTTAATGATATTTAGATAATGTTAAAACTGACCTTCAACATAATCAAAGTCATAAAAGAAGTCATGGTTACAAGATTATGTTTGTGAAAGAAATAAGTTTCTTAAACATAAGATTTCAAATTTTAGATCATAGGAATCATATTTTTTTGAAGGTTGGTAAGGATTTATTGATTGTAATGAGAGAAACAGAAGGTACTGGTTTTCAGTCATACCAAAGTTGAAATATTTAAATCTTTAGAGAATGAATTTGATGATAATAATAATCAGAAAAGACAAATAATTTGAGTGATGAAAGATCACTGGTATCATATATAGAAAAGAAAAAAGTTTCTATAGTTAAATATTTTGATATCGATCCATCATATTTGGTATACCATCATATTCATCAGAGTCATAATTGTTTTCATCAGGGAATTTTGGAATCACTTAAATAAAAAATAAGTAATGTTTTTGGGTGTCGATAAATAAATAAAGTCATATATCAAAACAAAAATGTATCAATCATTTCCATCAATGAGGAATTTTTGATTTTTTTTCAAATGGGATCTTTGTTTTCCTTAATAAGTGGGTCAAGAGAAAAGTACTTGAAGAGTTTGAAGAAGTTTCAAAGTAAGTGTTAAGATAGAAACATATTGAATAATATTCTATCTTTATCATAATGGATAAATCCGAATTGGAGGATTATTATTTAAATTGGTTTAAAAAAACATAATGATATTTCTTCTGTTCTGATTTGATTGAAAGTTGGTCACGAAAATTAGTGTGACCAAATACAATCATCATAATGAAGTAATCATAATAAAAAATCAGAACCAGAATAGGGTTGAAGTTTGCTACAAAAATTAAAGATTTATTTTTCGTTATATAGTAAACTGTATGAAGAGTCATAATGAAGAATTAAAATATGGAAATCAGAATGGAGAATTGAAATTGGACTAGAGTTTGTTAAAGAAGTCGAAAATGAGTTGAAGTTGTTAGAAGATTTGAGAAGGTTTGAGAAGAGTTGAGAATGATTGAAGAAGTTATAAATGTGTCTGTAATTAAAGGAAAATTGATATTTTGGGAAATTTAGTTAAGCAAGAAATTTTTTAATAATCCTTCATATACCATATTTGGATCACCTATAAGAGATGAAGTACTTTGTACTTTCTTAACAAAAATGTACTATTGATAAGAAGAGAAAGAATATTTGAATTTATAGGGGGAATAATTTTCCATATTGAGTATTTTTGGAGATTTTGTCTAAACAAAAGAATAAAGTAGAATAGAAAATATCATATTAAAGGTTTTCGTAATAAAACTAGGCAATAAGATTGGGTTTTATGGACTAAGATAGAAGTGGTTTAGAATTTTTTCAACCATATTGTGACAGAGTTATATTTCTGTATTGGGAAATCGGACTAGGAAGTCAAAATGAGTATCATTATGATTTCAATAATATGTTATTATTGGATTCTCGGTAATAAAGTGAATAATTTATTTGTAAGATCATATTTTTGAAGGATGATCAAGAATCACCATAACTTGTTTGGTAGAAAAATTATATTACATCATTTGGTTCTACTTGAAACACATGGACTGTTGTTTTGGACATTGCTCTACATGAGTGTAAGGGCATATCCTACTCATTTTATTACACACAAAAAGATTATTTTCTTGTGGATTATTTGGTATTGGATCATTTTCATACCATACCAAGGATATAGCTACTCTTGTTAAGTAGTGGACCCTAAAAATTCATGCATTCCTATGGATCTGTGTTTTAATTTTTTTCAATAGTGAATGAAATTTTTAACAAGTGGCGAAGGTTGTTTCACATGTAAGGAAACATAGAAGAAAACAATATCAACAATTCACCCCTCCCCCTCCTAGTGAAACAACTATATTGACTGGGAAATTACAACAATGGTATAAAAAACCATTCATCAAGTTTTATAAATAGATTTTGATTATTCCAAATCATATCCCCCAAGAGTGTCTATCCAGGTGTGTAGTCTAAGGCCCATTCATTATGAATTAGATTATTGATAGAGACAAGGCTTAAACAAACATTTTTATAGTGATGACTACTACATTAATTTGTTTCATAGTCATATCCACTTATTAGTTTCTAGATATGGATGTATTTTATATTAAACTACATATACTTTTACTTTACAAAACTTAGTATGGTTATTCCACCTTGGATAAGATTGTGTTTTAAAAAAAATTGGTAACTATTGATTAAAAAGAACATGAGGGAGGGATAAATATATATACATGTAAAAAATTAAATTTCTTGAATTTTATGTTAAAATTTTCAAGGTAAATTAATGCACCACACATAAGGAAATAAGTGGTAAATCTTACCTGAGTCCCAAATAATTAAAATTGAGATAGAAGAACACCACTTTTGGCTTTGGTAGAATTACATTCACATCCTCTTAAAATATAGGAAATAAAATTGATTTTAAAATACCAATAAATAAATAAATTTGATGATATAACTTATCAAATAAGAATTATATAAACCTCATAAAGGAAATTTGGTGCATAATACAAAACATGGTTCAAAGAGACAAATTTTAGACAAAAACCCATTACTGATTTTCTAGACTTACAGGACTGTAATTTAATCCCATGTATCATAAAAATGGATATCTTAATCACTTAATTCATAACTTTAATCATATCCATTTTCATTCATACTCCTCATAAATAGTAATTCTCTATATAAATTCTCCTAATTTTCCACACTAGGTGTTTATGGTTTTGATCATTTTTACTTTTTTGGAAAAATTTGGTGTTTTTATTCATTATTAATAACAATTTAATCATTACTAGGTAATTAAACTTATTTTTAGGGATGATTTATAATAATTTATAATTTTTCAAATTCCATTCATGAGTGTTTTATCCTTTAAAAAGAAATCGATAATAAGCATGTTTTGGTGAATTTTGATGAACATAGTGTGTTTTATTAATTGATGAATTAGATTTTGAGGTAACATCTAGAATCACAAAAAAAATTACTTAAACATTTATATAATATTTTACTTGTAAATAGGTTTTTATATTCATCTATGCTATAAATTCATTGTATTATTCAAATAGGTGGTTAAACAAACACAAACATGAAAAGACTATAAATAAATAAATAAATAAATATATGGTGGTATTATTGTAATATCATTATATTGTAAGAATAATGAGCTTATTTAGTCTTTATTAGTGTGATAAATCAAAATTTTAATTAACTAAAAGAATTAATGGATGTTGAAATCTTACATGATTTGAATAAATGTCTATCCTCTTAGGACACTTGTTTTAATCTATTGAATTAGTGATGATAATTTTTTGATCATATAATTAATTGGTTTGCTAGTTTTTCATACTATAAATATAATTATATCATAAAAATAATATTTATCCATTAATACTATTCTTATATAAAATTTTGTAAGTTAGTTAAGGAAAACAAAACTTGTTGTAGTGTGGAGGTGGTAGTCCGCACAACGCACAAAAAAAGATTTTTTTTCTTACTGGATGGGCTATATGAATAAATAATTATAAATTTTTTAATATATTATCATTAAAGTATATAAATGATAATGATATAATTATATTAGTGTCTATATAATAAATTTTTATATAGATAATTATGATATAAAACCAAGTATTTGATAATACTCATGTTGAGGACATGAATTTTCCCTGTACATCTACTTGAAATTGAAGAGATTATGTTAAATATGAGTGAAATAAGGCTTATTTTTTATGGGATAAGATTCTAGGGAGAGTAAAATTGTTCACTCTAAATAATTAATTTGAAATATTGGCGAGTCTTGAAGTGGTTAATATGTTACCCTTTTACAAGTGAAGGGAAAGGTAGTTTTGGCAGTAATCCTAATATTTTCAATAATATAAGGATACTATTCAAATGAAAATGGAAAAAATAGAAAGAATTAGAAGAAATTTGATTTGAGTTGAGACTCTCCTAAAAATATCATTTTTAGACAAATTTGACTATTATAGCTATTTTTCTAACATTTTAACTTTTACCCTAATTTTATTTTACCTTTAAAAATACTTTCTAGCCATAGCAATTAATTTTAAGGAAAAATATTACGATTTATAAGTTTTAATAAATTGATAATTATAATTTAATATTTTGAAATTATTTTTTCATATAAAATTCCTAAAGGTGTGAAATGTTAATTTTAATATAAATTCACTTAATCACGTAAAAAATGATTTTAGAAAATGACATTTTAAAATTGAAAATTACATATAAGATAATATTATTTTGGATAATTATTTTAATGATATTAATTTATTTATAATAAAAAAATAAAGGATATGGTTCTTTAAATTAAATCAATGAACAAAACTCCTTTGAAAAAACTCAATTTCACAAAAGGAAGAAAATAATTTTTATAATAAATAATTTTTATAATTATTTCTAAAAATGTTTTCCATAGGTTTTATCAGTCAAAATAATATTCTAAAATGAATAATTTTATTCCCTAAATTAACATTTTATTACATAAAAGTTTTTATGAATTCTTAGGTCATTACTATATAATGGTATATTTATAAAAATAACAAGTTTCCTGAAAATCATATTTTTCGACTAAAAACCATCCTTTTTAGGAAAAGTTAAAAAATAAATAATAGGATAATATTAACATGATGAATAAAAAAATGGAATTAGTTTGGTCAATTTATAATTATATAATTTAACTCTAAAATAATTTTTAGAATAATGTCTATTTAAAGTGCACATATCATGATAGTCCATGATATATTATTAACCTGCTATAATAGGATCTTTGGTACTACAGTCCAAACACTTATATAATTCCATCCTCAAAATTGGGGTATATATAAACTATTGAAAAAATGTGGATACTAATTATTTATAGCTTCTTTAGGATCAAATTTTCCTCTTCTAATTTATAATTCTCAAAAGTACTTTCGCCAATCAATTTGTTTGATTCTACAATACTTATATCTAGTATCAGGAATTTGGACATGCTTGTAATTTTATGATAAGTCAGGATCCAAATCCATTGCCTCATATGTTATCAAATTCATTGGATCAAACATTAAATCTATTAGTAATTAATCTTTTAATATGTCATGTACTTTAAATTTTTTTGGAAGAATAACCAATCGTTAAGCTACAACCCATTTTTTTCTAATATTTCTAAAGGAACAATGTATAAAGGGCTTAAATTCCACATTTTATCAAACCATACGACTCCTATCCATGGTAAAATTTTATAATTAAATAATACCTAACTTGAAATTAAAATTCTTTCCACCAATTATCAATATAACTATTTTTTATGATCTAGGATACTTTAATATTATGTTTAATATTTCATACATTAATAATCATTTTCTCTAAAATATCTAAGAAAACTAAATTTCTTTCTATATATTCATCCTAACATTTTTAAGTATGAAAAAACCTCCCATAAAATGCATTATAAGGTTCTATATGGATTCTAAAATGGAATATATTATTATATGAATATTCAACCAAAGGTAGATATTAATTCCACATACCTTAGAATTTGAGAGAACATGATCTCCACATATCTACCAATGTATTGATTGTCCTTTCATATTACCAATTAGTTTGGGGATGATTTAATGTGGTAAAAAGTATGTCATTCTTGATATCCCTTTGAATAATCTTCCATAATTTTATGTGAATTGAGGTTCATGAACAGATAAAATCAATAGAGGCACCTCATAAAGCCTTACAATATCATTGATGTAGAGAAGGGTAAGAAAGTCAAGTGAAGATCCTATCAAATATTTGTGAAATGGGTAAAAATTTTAAGATGATTATTGATGGACCATATATCATTATTTTTCCTTATAATCTTTGGGATTATATTTAAAAATACCATAATAAAATTTACTTACTTCCATATAGGTATAGGAATAGGTTTTTTGACTCCCTTAGAATTTTTTCTTTCATCCTCCCCCTAATATCATATTATGAATATGGACACATTGTCTTAAATTTACCAATTCACACAATTCCACTATAAATATTATCTTAAATTTATATACATATTTATGATACCATTTAGTGTGGAGAAATTTGAGCTTTGAGCTTCATATAGTAGTTACCTCTATAATTTCGATATAGATAAAATACATAACCTCTTCCTAAACTTCAACAAACTATATCTATTGATGAAGTTTCTTTGTTTTCAAAAATTTAATACATTAATCTTCCATTTTTAATTCCTCATAATCCTCCTAGTACTTTTATATCTTTTCTATTCAGTATTTTTTTATAAATTTCTTAGAAAATGAAAGATGATTCACCTTACCTAGAAATCATGATATCCATCTTTACTAGATCTCTGTATATTGGATCCTTTATATTCCTCATCATACTAAGAAATCCATGGTCCCTCCTCCTCAATGAATCAACCTACATGTTTAACTTAACAGGGTGGTAGTGTATCAGGAAATCATTGTCCTTTGGTAGTTCGAACCATCTTCAATGTGTTAGGTTATACTATTTCTAAGAGAAGATACACATCAAACTCTTGTGGTTTATATATATCTCATATATTTCACCATAGAGTTGGTGTCTCCAGATGTTTAAAGTGGATATTAGAGTTTTTAGTTCATGTTAATTAGCTGTATAGCTATATTCATGAATTTTCAATTGTCCTACAATATAAGAAATCATGCTATCATTCATTATAAGGACACAACCTAGTACAATCATGGATGACTCACTATATATCACAAATCCTTCATTACCTAATGGTATATTTAATAATTTTGCCTTAATTAGTCCCCAGTTTTTCCCTTCAAATCATTACTCATATTTCCAGGACCATGTGGATTTAATCCGTTTATGTGTGGGTTGGACAACAAGGAAAAATCATGAACAAACCACTGATAGTGACCTACTATGCCAAGGAAACATTGGATCTTTCTTATGTTTTTTTAGTTTAGCACATTATTTTACTACATTTATATTTGAAGGGTCACGAAATATCCCATCTATTGAGAAAATATGTCTATGAAAAGAAATCCCATTGAGCCAAAATTCATAGTTACTATATTTCCCATATAATTACTTTTTATGAGACTCTATAGAATTATATATAGATGACTATCATAAACTTCATAGAACATAGATTATGTTAAGATATCATCAATTAATACCACCGCAAAGTAATCAAGATACTCCTTGAATAATATATTCATAATATCTATAATAATATAAGGTAGATTATTCAATCCAAAACGTATTACATAAACTGATAATGTTTATACCATGTTCAAAATGCGATTTTCATGAATAAAATAAGGAATCCCTCGGGTAGAATGCTAGGGTATATAAATTCTTTACCACTTAAATCTTGTGGATATTTATTTATGTCCAATATCTTTCTAGGTGCCATTATATAAGGAGTTTAAATATCATTATTTCAATAGGATTGAGTATAATGGATAACTCAACTTCTGTCATGATCCAACCCAATGAGGCCCACCTAGCTAGTGATAAGCTATGTGTAACTACCCCAAGACCGCCTCCAATAGTCCAGGGGATAGAGACAAGGGCTGAGTATGAATAACCCATACATGGAAGGCATTATCATAATGTAATTGTACACACACACACAACTCCAAGCCTATACAATTATGATCAAGTAAAAATGGCTAGTATCATAAATTACTACACAATAATTTTCACATATAAGATTATGGAAAAAGTATTGAAGGCGATAAAAAGGGGGGAAATACATGCCCAACCAAAAACTGTAGAGAATACAACCTTATTATAAGGAGGTGACCACTATCAAATGAAACTTCCTAGAAAACACCCCAGTCTATCTATCACACACCACTTCAACTTCTTCCTATCCTCTAAATATACCGTTAAAAGGGTCATCGTCTACATAAGACATGACTTATGTGGGTAGTTCCCATGTAGGTGTGAGTATAAAAATACCTAGTAGGACACCATGAAATTATAATGAATAAATAATCATGAGTATTTAGATCATAAAAATAATAAAATAATCATAAAAATCCATATATACTCATAATAGAAAACAAGTTTGAAGTGGACTCAACCAATACTACAACACATAAGATACTACTTCAGGTATCTAGGTAAAAATTATTCTGGGAAAATCCATCCCACAAGACATTCTATAACTGATGAAATTCATCCAAGAAGTCATGATCATTGGGATTTGACTAAGAAGTACTCAATTGTTCTCATAAGATCTATTTATCCAGGTAATGGATCGCACCCTAGGCCACTATGGTACTCCAAAAACCTTATTGGATTTAATAAATAAATAAAGGATCAACACTCAGTGCATGATAGCCATGCTGATACCATGAACCCTAACTAGGAATGACAGAGGATTGAATCATGGTCCCAGAGAGGGATACTCTAAACACTATCCAATACCACACCCGTAGAGGGGATCACAATCCTATGTCAAGGAAATAATGTTTTACTGTACCCTAAGATGAATGGTCAAAGGAATCATACTCAACTAAACCTGGTATATACTGAAGAGATGGAGGGATCCAAGACATCTCTGAGAAAGTACATGTGGTGTACCACTAAATAAGGACCTACCCATTTTTGTTACCATGTTACTATTCCCATTCCTATGTATAACTTTTGGAGACTGAAATTTTTCATACATTAATATTACAACTTATTAGACAAATTTTCATTATATAATATAATGATCAACACTAGATTCATTTAGGTATATTCCCTTTGGAAAGAGAGACACATAAACAACAAATTCATAGGTGAGATACTTCATCTCACACTAATTTATTTATATCTAAAACCCTTATTAGAAAAATCATATGTAATACATATCTTCATAACCAAGGGACATGAATCATAATAAACGGTGAGCTTATATTCTTAGTAAATATTAACAAAGGAGATATGTAAGAATAGTACGAACATAAGGGTAAGTAAACATGATAATACATATGAAAACCATAACTTATATATCAAAGATCAAAATCTCATGTCATGGAATAAATTATGGAAGTTCATAAGACATGAATAATAAAGAAATAAAAGAACATGAGAAATGATAACATCAAAATGACATAAAAAAATTATTTTTAAAATAAATATAATCATAGAAAATCCTATTTCAGGGCTACCCACCAAGATTTCAATACATGACAGGCTTCAAATGAACACCTATGTACCTAATTTAGTATTGGGATGAGATCTTGTGTACCCTCTTAAGGATTGGGATAACCTCCTGTATACCCTTCAAGATCATATAACATTAATCATTACCAATGCATTGGTGAGAGACATAGGTCCCAACCCTCACATAATAAAAACCATAAATATGTGTTGTACAAGATCAAAACATTAATTATATCATAAAACATAAATTAATATTGGTTTCAGGGACATTTCATCATATCATAACCTATAAAAAAGACATATGTTTCATAATCTTTTCGTTATAGTATAACCTATGAAATCGAACAAGTTTCATAAGAATATTATCATGGTATAACCCATGGAAAAGAAAGGGATAACATAAAAATTATCCCATAAAAACATAAAAAATATAGATAAATAATACGAATGGTACCATTGGATAATGTATTCATTAAGTCATAGGAGACAGTGACATATGTATTCTTAGATATAAAATTATTTTGAAATATAATTAAACATATTTCTTGAGGAACATAAAATTTACACTTTGAAAAATGATTTTTAGATCATAAAAAATTATAATAAACTTTTTCATTAAAAAAATAGAAAAATTATAAACAAATATGAGAATAAATGATATTTCATGATGTTAGAAAATTACATTCACATTTTACATGTTAAAACAAATATTCTTTTTACATCTTTGGCCAAAGCCAAATTGGCATTTTTGGTTAAATGAAATGAAGATTCCTTTAATATTTTTATATAACTCATCTATGCATGGAAATTACTTTTTTAAATCATTAGAGAGTAATAAAAAATTTTGAAATCATTTTTAGAAAACAATGTTTTGGAAGAAAACATATTTCTGACTGAAGAGAGAAATAAAGTAAGATTTTCATAAAACAAATTTTTAATAAATTTAAGTACAAAATATTGGAAAACATGTGCCATTACTTGGTGATATCATTAATAAACATAGGAGAAAAAAATTAATGATAATTATTTAGATGTAGAACATGATTTTTCAATATTGGATACTTAATCATAAACAATCCTGATAAATGATGAGATTGTAACATAAAATCTTTACCACTTTGGTAACATTGAATCAAAATACCCATGTAGGAATAAAATAAAATTTAATTTAAAATATCATTATGATAAATAAATTCATGATATTACATGTCATAGTGGGTTTATACACACCTCATGATAGAATATTGGTTTATAACACAACATATGTCTCAAAGAAGGAAAATTGAGACAAAAATCCCTTATTGCTTTTGTAGCTTTTAAACTATAATCCCCATGAAAGAGAGATCTTAAAATGGATATTGAAAACCCCATAATTTAATTAAAATAATACTAAAATAAATCCATTCTTATTATATACACCACATAAAATAAATAGGTGGTGAATATGGGCTGTGTCTCGTAGAAGTAAAAAGTGGGATGGAAATCCCTTAAATTACATCTTGACTTCCATCATACTCATTAAAACCCCCTATATAATAAATAGATATTTATTATAAAAATATTTAAGAACAATATTCATAAATATAATACCATATATGATTTTAATATGACATTTTATTTCACATTTAACAATTTTTTCACGCCAAAATTTCATTTTACGTAATAACTACTTTGTTTTTAGTGTGTGTTTTGATTTATTAATTTTAGTCCTATTACTAAGATTATGGTTCCATAATATACATAATTATAAACATGATATAAATATCATATATATTTAGAATATATGTATTTATATAAATTCATATTATTTAGTGATAGAAAATAAAACACACCATTCACGGAGACAATAGGCTGTATGTACGCCTTTGTTTCCTTTTTCATGTTGGATTGAATGAAAGAATAGTATGTTATTTATATTATCATTAGAAAATAACTTTTATGTCATATTTATCACATATTTTTATTTAAAACAACCTTAATATCTTTCATGTATAGAGTTCATGAATTACATCGCTTCCTCAAACGGTAGTTGGCAGTACACACGAACGACGTTATCATATTCAAAAATAGAAAATAATACGGTATGTGTTATATAATAATTAAATAATGATAAAAATATCATGAAAATAATATATATAATATACCTAAAATATATCCATCACTATTTCCATCCTTGAAATGTGGTAATAGAAAAACAAATGACATCAGTTCGTGAAGCGGTTGACCGCCGTAAACACGAATGATGATTTCATAACCCATTTGATTGGAATAGAGATGGTTGAATGTCATAAAATTAACATAAAAACATATTAGTATATAGTATTTTTTTATTATTATATAATCATGATATAATAATAATTTAAGGGTGTGGAGGAAGAAATAAAACAAAAAACCCATTGATGAAAGTAACCTCTTCCTTGGGTATCCTACTTTGGTTTGCAATTAAAGGCTTCCCAGTACAAATTTCTGTAGAAAATAAGAATTATATAATTAGAGGAGTGATTCATGGAATTTATTTGTGTATTTATTGGCTTAATCAAATAGTTTTTAAGGTTTAATTAAGGTAGGATAGGGTCACCATGGTTTCTTTGGGATAATATTCAACAACCTTTTTCTTTGATGTATATACTTATATACACTCTCTTTAGATTATGTGACCCAAAAATGAAACCTATTGAAACAAAAATTCACCCTTTTAAATTTTATCATAATGTTTCTCCTTCTTTAATGTCTTTAATATAATTATTAAGTGGACTTCATGCTCTAATTTTCTCATTGAATAGATAAGAATGCCATCTATAAAGACCACCAAAAACCGATCATGGTAATAACACGAGAAACTATTCATTAAATCCATGAAGATAAAAGGGGATTTAGTAAGAATAAATGGAATTACTATATATTCATAGTGTCCATACTCTATATGGAATGATATCATGTATATATCCTCTTTTATGACCATCAATTGATGATATGGAAAATGAAATTCAATATTGGAAAAGTGTTGATGTATCATCCCACCTCTACCCATTGTCTTGAGAAGACAAGAACATATTACATGGACTAAGGTGTAATCCCCAATACACTAAAGGATAGAAATAAATTCCGAGGTCTTCATTAAAATTTTGAGTCTGATTTACCCTTTTAAAAAAACCAAGATAACTATAACTAGAAAGCACTATATGATGCATTTTAACATGTAATAAATCTCAAGTTATAATAATAAAAAAAATAACAACCACAACCAAGAACCATATCATAGTAAAAATTGGATGACAAAGAAAAAAACTCAAAGAGTCCAAGGAAATAACTCCACATCTCCTAACATTCTCCATGATCTAACTCTGCAATCCATACCCAAGGTATCACGATGCATCACTAAATAAATGAGATACCTTTCCATTAAACTTGTCTTAATAAGCAATATATGAAAACTCACAAAAGTTACCCAGAAGGGGGTGAAAAATGAATCTTAGTTGGTTTTACCCAATTGACTTCTCTACTCACACCCCTAGGATATATAATTTTTGAAAATTTATATAAAACAATTTATATAATTTTTTTTAAAAATATAACAGTTTTTATCAAAGCCAAGTAGCTTCACAGCAAAATAGTTTTCCAACCAAAATAGTGTCCAAGAAATGAAACCAAACAATTTCTCAAATCCCTTTTATTAATATCTTATTCCATTCAACATATACACACCTCCAACTATGCATGAAACCATGGACATACATATAATCATGAGTTGTGAGTCATCATTTCACTAAGACAGCACTTGGTGAACTATATTTACTGGGTAAATTTCATACCCTTATCTATATCACTTTTGTTAGGGGAAATTTAATACCCATTTTTTCTCTCAAATTCACTTGGACACACACTAAAAATTATAAAAGATCAATACCAAATCAACCATTTCAAGTCATTTCAATAAATACTTAACTTTATTTAAAACATTTCCATCAAAAAATTTCCAAGAATAAAGAAAAGTTCACATTTCAAAATCATCATTTTAAAATCCATAAAAAAATCACTTTGCACAATAACCAATTTTCACATTTCCAAAAAACATCACAAAAAAGGGTTTCTACACAGATTTTTATATCAATTTTACAATTCAAAAAAATAATTAAACCAATTTTAACTAAATATTTCTAGTTCTAAAAATATTACTCTATATTGAATCCACCTACTTTGGAAACTTAGGAAAATACAAAGAACGAAATAAAAAATCCATAAAACTGGGTTGGAAATCCAAAATACCACCTTAGATATTGATCTTTATCCTCAAAACATCCAAATCCCATAATTAATAGCATAAAAAAATATATCTATCACCAAAAAACTGGATCAATCATTCCAAGAGTGGGAAGAATAAGATATCTAAGGTAAATAACCAATAATAAAGACTTACCCCGAAATCTAGGCTTCAAACACCAAGATTTACCAAAAAATCACTCTATGATCAATAAGAATGGTCTCCACATCCTATGGGAATAGAGAAATTTAGGTTATGTTCGTATTAGGGAAAAACAAACCATTAATGGGAAAAACCATGTCAGATACACAATTTTTAGATCTAACTTTTTACTGTGAATGGTTATGGAGAAAGATTAGGAAAACCATGTAATAACCATGTACAATCCCTCTATCCAAAAATGCACTATTAATCATGGGTGGTTTCATGGTTTTTCCAAATCATGAGCCTAACTATGCATGTACACATATCCCACTGCCTCTCTTTTCACGATTTATTAAAGGTGTAACATGATTACTACTAACTGTTCTAAAACCATTCACCTCTAGAAAATCTATAAAACATTTGAAAAGTCCTAAAAAACCTACCAAAATTCACCCAAGAACATTACAAAAATAAAATACATAAATAAAAAGGTATTTATTTGAAATTTGGTGGGTGGGTGCTAAAATAGATATCACAAAGTTTATCAAACAAGTCATCAATACGAGGAAGAGGATAATTATTTTTAATTATCATTTTGTTCAAATGTCTATAATCAATGCAGATCCGCATCAATCTATCATTATTTTTCTCAAAATAATAGTTGATCCCCAAGGTGAAAAAAATTTATGAATGATTCACTTTTCACGTTTTTCCTTGAGTATACTCTTTAATTAATGAAACTCAATTGAGGCTATTCTATAGGGAGTCTTTTAAATAGGTGTGGCACTAGGTATGAGTTCTATTGAGAAACCAAATTCATGTTTTGGAGGAAGGATATGATATTATTTTGGAAATAAATTAACAAATTCCCACATAATAGACATATAATATATGTTTATTTTATCCCCATCCTTCTGAGAAAAATTCCCCTTTTAAATGGGAATTAAGTCCCATACAATGGAATACATCATTATCAGATGTTCATACTTATAATCACATTGATAGATGATCATTGGTTGGTTTTGAATATTTATCATGACATCCCTTCCTAAACAATGGATGTGAGATTTATGTAGAGAAATCCAATCCATTCCAAATATGACATCCAAATCAGCCAGAGGAAGATTGATAAGATTTAAAGGATGCAATTTCCCACAAAATTAAACCAAAGGGGAATCATATACTTGAGATGCGATCATAACACCCTTAGGGGGTTCCACAACTAACTCTACATCTAATATTTTTTTGTGTAATCCTGACACCCATAGAAAATTTATTAGATATTAAATAATGGTTACATCAAGAGGAAAATAAGGCATTAATAGTTATAGAGTGGATGGTAAGTGTACCTTTCACCACATAATTATCATACCCCCATTCAAAAATATTGATCATGTGAGATTTCCCATTGTCCCTTCCCATAAGATGTTTCTAGAATTAATAACCGTCATTAACACTTAGATTTGGGCTCATGTCATCATAATGGACAAACTCATTGAATTTGTAACACTTAATTGTTGTAATCAAATTCTGTAGAGATTTATAAATTTTTGTATCATTATATAACTTATTCTCATCATATCAACATTTACACACTTCTAAACTTTTCTTCCACAGTTAAAAACATTCAATAGTAACATTAAGATAATTTCTACATCATTCATCCCATTGTATGATCATAAAATAATCCTAATCTTCTTCTCCCCATGGTTTTTATATTTTCCTTAAAAAACTGTCTTACTATTATTGTCAAAACCATGAGATAGATATGTAACTGCAACCTCTATTTCCAATATAATATCATATTGAACAATATTTTTATATATACTAAAGTATGTTATGGATAATTACATTTAGATACGTGGTTTTAATCCACTAAAGAATCTATAAGCCTTATATTCAGGTTGGATGGTAATACAAGAAGCTTACCTTGCATGCTTTGCACAATTTTCTCATATGAACCATTATATTCATCATAAATATCCTTTAGATAAAGGAACTCTTTATCCATATTTGTACGAAGAATTCAAGGAAATTACTTACTGAAAAATAAGTTATTGTACTATTCCCAATCCATAGAGTTGATTTCATCATATTTACTTGTATTATTGATTAGAGTTAATAGTTGACCTGCTTCACCTTCCAAAACATTGAAATCCAAAAAATAATTTTCCATGTTATGAACACTAGAGAATGGAAAATATATTTTCAGTGGTAGTGATCCATTTTTTAGAAACTAGAGGATTAGAAGTTCCACTTAAGGAAGGTGGAAATTTCCTCATGAAGGACTCAAAATAATGTTGTTCCCTTATTTACTCATTTGGAAGTATAGTATGATTCACAGCTTCAAGAAGTTGAGTAAGAATTGTAACAAGATTTTTTACTCGAGTCCCATAACATTTGGATACTCTAGAGGATAATCTTTTCATTTTATTTCACACTCATCATTAACAAGGTTCCTCCAGTTTCCAGTTATTAACTAGAAAAATAGTGTAATAAACAATAATCATGATAGAAAACTACATAATCATGAAAAATAACACATAGGATGTCTACATCATGACATGTTATTTTTAATATATAACAAATTATACTTATCCTAGTTCATTAATATTCATATTCTATTTAAATCCTTCATTATGGTTTGTAAATAATTTTTTAATTTCCAAATCAAATTTCCTAGGATTTTCAAACCAAGTGTGAAACATGGTCCATTTTCATGCATTAGTTTCTAATTTAGTGAAGATCAATATTGTGTATTAGGGGTTGTTACCCCTATGTAAATATTTTTTAGAGCCACATCCAATTGTAGAATCGATAAATAGATTTATTACTAGGAAACCAATCTCTATATACTTCAATAAAATCCTATGATATTTTTCTATACATTATATCATCCTTAGACCTATCACTATATATGTCCTTAGGGATCTCACTAAGGTTATATCATCCTAGTTTCAAATGGTTAACTACATATTTATTTTATACCAACTATGGAGACCCGTATTCCTCATAAATTATTATATCTTATTGGACAAATATCCATTACCTAACATAAAAATCCACACCAAAATCATTTAGGTCTAGTTACTTTGTAAACATAGACATATAAAAAACTTCTTAATAGGTGAGCTACATCATATATCACTAGGTTATTTATATCTCTCACCCTTCTTAGACAAATAAAACAAAATGCATATCTTTATAACCGTAATAAAGGAAACATAAGAAAGTGTGATCTCACATGCTCAGTAAGGATAAACAAGATAGATATTTAAGCATAGAATGAACATAAGGGTAAGTAAAAATGATAATAAATATGAAAACCATATCCTACATATCAAATATAATAATGTCGAGTCTCATAATAATGAATGGAAATTCAAAAGATAAGAATCATAAGTAAAGGAAGATGAGCCATGATAGCATAACATTTACATAAGAAATAGATTCTTGGCATACCCATATGTATAGAAAATTCTTTATCAAGGATACCCGACAATACATCCTTAACATGATAGGAATGGGTTACCTACCTATATACCAACATCGGGTATGGGATGAAGTACCATGTACCCTTTTTAGGGCTTGGTATAACCTCCCTTTTACCCTTTGATTTCATATAACATTAATCATTACCCAATGAATTGGAGGGAGATATAGGTCCCACTTAACACATAATGAAAATCATACATATGTGTGCCATAAGATCATAAAATTAATCATATCATAACCCATGAAATAATATGGGTTTTTATAAAAATTTAATCATAAAATAACATATATAATATATATAGGTTTCATAATCATTTCATCATAGCATTACCTAGGAAAAGTAATGGGTTTCATACGAATCTTGTCTTTGTATAACCCATGGAAAAGAAACGAATTTCGTAAACATCATGACATAAAAATATAATCTTTATAAATAATGAATATGAGTTTCACCCTCATATCATATCCCTAGTAAAGAATATGTAACACCTATGGATTCCATCTTAGATGTAAATTAATTTTGAAATATCCATTAAAAATTTTCTTGAGGAAAATTTCCTCTCCACTTTGAAAAATTATTTTTTAAAAATAAAACATTTAGAAATAAATTTTCTTTAAAAGAAATTGAAAATTTATAAATTAATATTTGAAAAAATTATTATTCATGATGTTGGAATATATTTGGAATCTTGTATAAGTTGAAACGAGCATTCATTTCATATTTTCAGTAAAAGACAAATGATAATTGTTTAGAATACGACATGAAGATTCATTTAAATTATTTTAAATGTACAACATGGGTAATTTTTTTCAGTCATAATTGATTAATAATTTTTTAAAAAACAATATTATAAAACATTGTCTTTTAATAAAAAGGATCTCTGATCAAAGATATAAATAAATTCAAATTTTCATAGAAAAATTTTCTTAAACAATTTAAGTAAAAAAGAGAAGAAAAATGGTACCATTGATTTAATATATCATGAATTACAATAGTCTAATAAATTTAATGATAATTATTTATATTTATATCATAAGATTTGAACATTGGATACTTAATCGTAAATAATTCTGATAAATGATGAAATTGTAACATAAAATCTCTACCACTTTGGTATCATTGAATCATAAATACCATGAAGAAATAATATAAAATAGAAAATAAAATATCACAAGGATAAATAAACTCCTGTCATTACATGTAAAATGGGATGCATACACACCTCATGAAAGAATATAGGATCATGGCATAACATTTGTCTCAAAGAAGATAAATTGTGACAAACATCCCTTACAAATTTGGTAACTTTTGAACTGTAAACTCCATGAAGGAGAGATCATAAACTGTATATGTAAGCATATTAAATTTTAAGGATAATAATAATGAAATTAATTAATGGTCCTTATATAAACCACATAATTAAAATAAGTTTTGAATATGAAATTTGTCGTACAGAAGTAAAAAGTGAGACATAAATCCATCACCTTAAGTCTTGACTTACGTCATACTATTTAAAACATCATATAAAATAAATATAAGTTTAAATAAAAATATTATTGAACCATATTAATATATACCATACCATATATTACATTATTATCTTTCCTTTTATTGCCCATTTAGTAACCATTTCATGTTAAAGTTATGTTTTGGGTAATAACCACTTTTTTCTCATGTGCATTTTGATTTGTTACATTTGGTACTCTTACTTAGATCATGGTTCTGTCATATAAAGAATTATAAAAATTATATAAGTATAATATATATTAATGATATATTTATTTATATTAATCCATATAATTTAAGGATATAAAATAAAATACTCTGTTCACGGTGACGGTAGACCATACATAAGCATAAGCAATATTTTCATTTTCTTTTTGTATTTAATGAAATAAAAGTAAGAGATATCAATAAATATTAAAAAATAATTTTTATTTCATATATATAACATATTTTGATTAAACTCATCATTAACACATTCCATGAAATGTGTGAATGAATCACATTGCTTTGCGAGGCAGTATTCCACTGTACACATGAACAACATTATCATATTCCCACAAAATGGAATATTTGATGATATGTAATATAATATTTCCAGAATAATAATAACATAATAAAAATTATATATATAATATATAAAAATTATATCCATCATTATTTCCATCCTTGATAGGTGGTTATAGAAAAACAAATGACATCGGTTCACGAGGCGGTAGTCCACCGTACATAAGAATGATGATTTTGTAACCCATTTGATGGGAGTGGATATGGTTGTAAGTCATTACCATAAAACCATATTAGTATATGGGAGATAATTAGGACATTATATATCCATGATATTATAATAATTTTAGGGTTAGAGGAAAAAACAAAACAAAAATTCTCGTTAATGAACGTTACTGCCTCTTTAGGTATCCTCCTTAGGTTTTCACTAAAAGACTTCTTTGGATGAATTTATGACTAAAAAAAGGATTCAAGGATGAGTGGATAGATGTTTATAAGTTATTTTGGAAGGTATTTACTGAACCAATGTGGTCTAAATGTGTGAATAAGGGAGGAGATGGTTGGGGGTCTTTTATAAGCATGAGAGAGGACACACATGGTATTTTTGACAAGAATTGAGTGCTTTCACATTTTTCATATGCAAGAAGGGTAAAAAGAGAATCAAATTAGAACCTTAGATATTCTAAGATCAATATATTCCCATATAATGATTTTTTGATCAGTGTATTGGTAAATTAGACCCTTATCTTTTTAGTTTAACCCCAGGTAAACCCATTTTTACCTTAATGGAAATAATTAATATTTTTTTTCATTCACTATTAATTTTGGTAGAAAATTATGTTTGATTTATTATAAATTTTAAATCATTATGATTTAAAATATTTAATTTTTTTTTTAAAATTAAATTTATATAAGTGTCTAAAATTAATTTAAAAATAATCATGCATACGTGTTGAAAAAGTAGGTTTTTAATGAAACAAAACCAAAATCATACAATGTTATTTATATAATCTCAATATTAAATTTATTACAATGACCTAAATTGCATTAATTTTGGTATAAAAAACTAATTTTTCTTTAAAACCAATTTAAAATATAATTTAACTACATAAATAAATTAGAGAAAAAGTAATTTTGCAATTAAAATTCAATATTTTTCACTATTGAAAAATATGAATATTTTTAGAAAAATCCAAAAAATTCACACTAAAATAACTATGAAATTAATATTTAAAAAATAAATAATATTTTATAAAATTATTTTTCCAATTTTTTTTTGAAATTAGTTTTTTTAACATTTTCAAAAAGAAATAAGAAGAATATTTTTGAGAAAATAATATTTTTGAAACATATAAAGACATTATTGAAAATTTAAGAAATTTTCTATCAATGTGTTTTCTTTATATAAAACCATTTCAAATTAAATTTATAAACAATTTATTACAATTAATGTTGTTATTTTTAATTTCAATGTTATAATGCTTGAGTTTATATAATTATGTTAATAATAAATCATGGTTTTATGAATGTGCAATGTTTCATGTTATACAAGCTAAGCTAGTGTAGTGTGTAGTGTAATATTAACTTGGTTTTTATTATATTTCATCTTATCATATAAATTTAATTTATTGTAAAAAAATAATTCATAAAAACTCAGGGTGTTATATACCTAGATGTGTCTGAGTATGAAACTTAGCCTATATACTCTGTCCATGTCCAAGTATACAACTTGACCTGTATACTTGGTCCATTCCCACGCATCCTACAAGATACATAGGATGTTGACAAACAAAAACAACATGTTGTGTGTTATGGAAAACACATTTTGTGATCCTTACCTCCCCCATAAAAACCATATCACCATAGCTGAGGGTCCCATATATCTTGAAACTCCATATTTCACACTGTGCAAAGAAGAATTTTACAGATCCCATGAAACATCACGTATAATATAATTCCATCATTTCCACTACTGATTTATCCCATGGAACTTATATTTGGGGTCAATCAAACACACCCCATAACTAATGGATGTAATTAGGTCCTCAAACCACTCGAAAAAACACCCACCAAGCCATGATATTTCTGTATGATGTTATCTTTGTGGATCCACAAAAAATTGGAATCCTCTATCCAACTTAGTTCGATTCTGATTATCATCCATCACTACACCTTGATCACACCCTCGATTGTGTTGAACCCAATCCTAGTTTCTCAGAGACAGTTCCATACTTAATTACAATGGAAAAATATAGAAGGAATCACATCCCAAAGGACTGACCAGTTTAGTAGTCCAGGTAAACTTGATATATAAATGAGTCTTACATTACATTTGAATACATGAATTTCAAAAGTTATTTTTACGATAATAAAATTGATCAATATAGAATATCCATGAATATTATCCATATTATACTTTATGGAATCCTAAAAAAGGGAAAAAATAAGGGTGATCTCAAATGATTAGTAAGGGTTAAGTACAATGGATGAAATAATGAATCAATAATCATAATCAGTGTGGAAAGGTAAATAATTGAACACACATTCCAAGTAATCAATAAATTCAGAATGAAATGCGTAAAAAATATAGGAATGTAAATAAAAAAACACATTCCATTTAATCAATAACATGACTATAATATCTGGATAAGTCATAATCTATATGGAGAGGTAAATAACTGAAACACATGCCATTTAAATAACTGATAATGAAATTCATCAATATATACATTCATAGGGAAAATATCCTAGATATAAACAACTTAATATTTATGGAAGGAAATGCTTAATTTTTAGATTCCATGTTTTCGAGGTACATTGGGCCTTTAATGAAAAAACCTTCCACAATACGGTTTAAAACTTAATAGGTACAAAACAAAATAACTAAGTAGAGACATGTAAATAAGGATTCATAATGGGGCTATCTATAACTAGGACCCATCAGGGTCGTACCGATCCAAATAATTCTTCATATATCAAATAATCTATTTAATTCATAAAAAATACACCTTATCAAATATTTATATTGAGTAAAGAATATATATTTATCAAATTTTCCTCAAAAATAAAATAACATTCAATTTATAACACCATATGTAGAAATGATATATGTTTAATGAAATAAATATATCCCTGATAAGTAATATGGATATTAAGGTTAAATTTAAGTTCCATTGATCATAGGAAAGTTAACATTCCATGAGAAAGTTATTGACTAAAAATTTGAAATCAAGGTAGTTAATCTCAATAATTTCCTTAGTGAAAATGATCAAAAACCATCTTGAGGGATAATAATGATGGTATCAATACAACATTTCCCAATTGGAGTATATTTAAAATAAGGGTTGTTTTCATTGATGAATAAGAATACCATAAAATGATCATCAAAAGATTCTTGGGGAAAATATCCTTTTCATTTTGAAAAATAGTTTGAAAATATATCACTTTGAAAATAACTTTAAAAAAACTTTCTTTAAAAATATCCTTATGAAATTTCAGATGAAGCTTCAATGAAATGATTTTCATGTTGGTGAGTAATTACATAAATTCCATATAGAATATTCATTTTTCATGGTAAAAAGGCTAGAAATGTGACTTGTCCAAAAAGTGACAAGAATATTCCTTTTATTTTTTTTAAAAATAGAAAATTTTTAAAAATTTCTTTTAATAAAACATTTTTAATATTCTAAAGAAAAAAATTATTTTTTAGAAAACATTGTTTTTTAAGAAAATATATTTCTTACCAAAGAAAGGAATGAAGTTGGATTTTATTAATACATTTTTCTCAACAATTTTAAGAGCCAAGGAGTAGAAATTTTTTTCTATCACTTGGTAAATATCAGGAATAAATAGAGGTGAATTAAATTAAAGAGTTTATTAAAAAATTATTATATAATTTCATTTAATTTAAATTCAAGAATAAACAATATCAATTAGAATGAGTTTATGAAATAAACCCTTAAAATGATCATAACGTTGACATGAGAATTAATCAATAAATAAATTATGTGTATCAATTATAAATCCGCATAAAAATTGGAAATACAAAAATAAATAGTCAAAAGTCATAATATACAAAATCATAGAATATTTATAACAACATGGAAGTAATATGACCCAATGAAAAGGAATTTATTTAGGAAATTATTTACAACTTAGTAACTTTTAATTCAAATGACCTTAGACTAAATAATTAAAAAGAAAACCTAAAATTTAATTAATAATGATGTATTCAATATATTACATTCCATGGGGCAATATATTCACCATATATAGGTAAAAAGGTGCGTAAAATTACAATATGCCACAATGAAATGAAATTGAGATGATATCCCTTACCTTATGATTCCTTTCGGATAAAAGTGGTTTAAAATACTTTATAATTTTTTTTAAAAAGTTATTATCGTATTATAGAAACATATTAAAATTTATTATATCATATATGATCATTTTATAACATATTATTACGAGTTCATTAATAATTTTTCATTATTTTCATTGTTTCAGGTGTTAATTGACTTGTTTTCTCATGCATGTTTTGTTATGGATGTTTCGATTTTGGTCCATATTATATTGTTATATAATCTCCAGAATAATAATACTAAAATAATTATCTTATTTTTACATAAATTTTAAATTTTAAACCAATCATTAAAGATGTTTATGAAAATTGAAGTATGTTATGATCATGGAGGTGATAGGTCATACGTACGGGTGAGTAATGTTTCCATTTTTCATCGATCATTTTGGAAAGGAGATAAATAATATTTTACATTTCCATAATGATAATATAATCATTAATATTATATTATATTCCAATATATTTCATCCATGTGGTGTGGTGATGAATATAGAGTCACATCGGTTCATGAAGGCGGTAGTCCACAAATACACAAATGATGTTATCATGTTTACGTGAGTGAAATAAAAAGAAATAAAATTATTTCCATTGTGTTTAAAAAATGATAAATGTCTCATTAATATAATAAATATTTCATTTATATCACATATAATCATAAATTTATCTTTATCACCTTCCATGTGAAGTGTTAGTGAAAAACAAATCACATTGCTTCATGAGGCGGTAGTCCGCCATACACAAGAGCGACGTTATCGTATCTCCTATTGAATTGAAGGTAAAAATACATTAATGATATATTGAGTAAACATGTATAAATATGTTATAAATATCATATATATGATTTTAATCCATCATCATACCAAACTTTGACTGGTGGAAATGAAGAAATGAACGACATCTTTTCCTGAGGCTCTACTCTGTCACGCACATGAACAAAGATTTCATAACTCATTTGATTGAATTTGAGATGGTTTTAGATAATTAAATTATTTTAAATAAACCCATTATATTTAATATTATTATCTTAATATATAACCATGGTTTATAAAAAATTGAAGTGGGTGGAGAAACAAGAAAAATAAAAATGATCATTAGAGAATATTACCTCTTCTTCGGGTATCTTTATTTGGTTTGCACTAATACCCTAAAAGTTAGGGTTTATGCCTAAGATAAGGATTCTAGTACGAGGAGATGGAATTTTGGGAGTGATTTGGGTTTGTATTTTCTCACCAAATTGGTTTTTATTGTTTAAAGAGAAGAGTATATAAGGTAGCCTTTTATAAGCAGGGTGAGTGGCCCACCTGTAATTTTTGGAAAGAGTGAATTCCACCCATGTTTATTCATGTCACCATGACCCAATAATGGTTAATTATAGATATTATAAAGTATAATGTCTATATATGACCAAAAAATGGGTTTTGGTCAAATTTTCGGTCATTATTACAACTTATATGCTAAGTTTAACCACTAAGAAAACTAATTTCTACCATAATCACTATAATAAATTTTTACTATTTTCACTAATAATTATGGTAAAAAATTAATTTGAACTTATTAGATAATATAAATTATTATTATTATAAATATAGAATCAATTTTTCAAAATTAAACTCACATTAGTGGCATAGTTTTATTTAAAAGTAATCTCAAAAACATGACGTCAAAAAAAGTTTTTAAAGAGAAAATGATCAAAAGTTTACACTATTTTTATATAAAAATTCAACATAAAAGAGAGAATAATGACATAAATTGGATTAATATATGTATAAATTAATTATTTTTAAGGGATAAAAATTGAAAATATATTTTAAATGATAAACTATTTAGATGAAAATGCAGTTTTCAATTAAAATCCAGTATCTTTAAATATTCATCAAACAATGGATCTTATCAGAGAATTCCCAATGATTTAACCTTATATAATTTTTTTATGATGATATAAAAAATTAATTTTTTTACATATAAATTTTATAAAAGTTTTAAAAATTAATTTTAAATTATGTGCACCAAATTCAATTAAACCATCTTTTTGGAAAATATTGTTTAATAAAAAAATTTCTTTTTCATTTAAATGATTCATATTATTATTTATAATCATTATATAACCAATAAATTTTTGTAAGATATAAATTTACATAATTTAGTTAATTCTATATATACCTTCTATTTCAACGGCTATATGAAAAATATAATATTAAATAATAATATTAATAATATATTATTATTAGGTAAAACAAGAACCTACGTGTAACAAAAGCTATCTAAGAAACTCATTATTGAGTTCATTTCAAGGTATTTAAGAGGTTGAATTTTTTAAAATAGTAAATTTATAATAAAATATTGAGATGTAATATTTATTTCTTTGTTTGGTTTTTTGTGTCATACACACTATCAAATATTATGTTCATATCTTAAAATATAAGAGTGTTAGATTCTTCCAACATTAATTAAATTGAATCTACACAAATAGAACTTGATCTCAGTAATCAAGTGTTTGAAATTTAAAAATTACATTAGTGAAAGACTCACATCATAAAAGGGTTAATAAAATATCCTCTTAGTAAGAGAGAATGGAAAGTGAAAATGTCACATGGAATAACATATAACTAGGTTTCTATAATGGAGAAAATTTGATGAAAGTAATGATATGGACATGGAGGAAAATCATAAATAATTACATAGAGTTATTGAGGTAATTGATCAAAAGAAAGTGAATAATAAATGGAAATTTAAGGGCATCAAATCCATAAATCTAATAGGTTTGAAAATTTCATTGATATCATTAGAAATGATTGTAATGGATAAAATTTTATTTCAATATACTCTTTCTTATGTTGAGGAATTATTTTATTATATAAGAATATAAGTAAATATAATTGATACATTTCTATTTGATAAGAAAAATTTCGTCATTTATTTTCTATTTGATCACATACTCCAAGAAATTTCAATCCATAAATGATTTTCTATGCCCGAAGCACTAAAATTTACTTAAAATAAATCTTATGATCCATAAAATAGTGAAAAGTCTTTCCATCTATCTCTAACTATTTTATAAAACCAATAATGTTAAAACATTAATCTCTAAAACTGATAAGTAACATGACTGTTTTATCATTAATATTTATTGGGAAATATTTTAAACTTGAAATAATGAAAACTTCTCTATGAAATCACATAAGGTAGTGGTAGGCATGAACCCCTTGTCATCATTTAGTCATAGGATCAAGCTCTATAGCCTTTCTAGACATAAATAATTTCGCCTGACATATGGGTTGATATTTTCTTTAATATATATTAATATAATTTAAATACTGTTCCCAAAATCATGATGGGGATCCTTGAAATAATGTTAATTTTAAAATAACTCTTTTACTACAGTTTTTAGTAGAATTTGTTTCTGAAAAATTATATTATTTAACTATTATTACAATGTCATTAATGATCATATTAACCATAAAGGATATAAAATCCTTTAAAATTATGTCTATAAAATGTAAATTCAGTATTCCTTAAATAAATTTTCCACTAAATCTATAGTTTCTCGAAATTTATGCCAAAATTTCTTTATTCAAGTGACATTCATACCACACAGATTATTTAAAAGAGTTTTTTAAGAATATAAACTTATAGAAGTCCTTAAATTCAGAAACCCATGATGATATCCATAACTCTTATGTCAATTAATACACAATTACTTCTACAATTTAATAAAATCCTTAGATGTTTTATAATTATTATAAGATAAATTATATTTTTAAAATGATTCACCAATTTAATTCTTGAACCATAATATGTAGATAATTAATCCATTTAATTTACACATATTCCCTTTAATGGCCTAACTATTACACTTTAGAATAGTGATTTAAGTCATGTAATTCCCAAATTCCCCACATTTAAGACACTGAACTATAAGTGGATCATTAGGATGTGATTTATTTCCTTCTTTTATACTCTATATTTTTCCTCATAAATTCATTTATTTTTACCCTTTTTTTCAATACATAAATACTTTACCTATTCTATTAAGAAACATTATTGGGTGTCTTCTTACACATCACTTTTATGATAGAAATTAATCCTTTATTTGTTCATGGTCTCCATCACTTGAGCTCTTAAAAAAATCAATCATTCTCTTATTTGGTGAGTATGTGAGTTGGTTTTGATATATGTTATTAATTATACTTTTTAAAACCTAATTATGAATAAATAATATATATTTCAATCCTATAAACATCACATTTGTTTTCTCATTGAAACTGACTTGTCCTTAATGTTAATTATTAACATGATTACTTTAGGTTCCAACCCTTTGAATAAAACCAAAAGGCATAGTCTAACAAAAAACGATCATAGTTAGAAAACCATATAATAATTTTTGGGAGTTACAAATCATGAAACATTATTTTCAATCTAAGGAACTTTTCTTTTAACCTAGGTCATTAATTTCCTTCATCTATTCATATACATCATGAGAATTTGTAATTTTTTTTAATTATACTAAGAATATCCCCTACAAGGGTCAAACCAGGTGCCTATTAAGTCCTATTGTTATTTACCTGGTTATGCTCGAGTCAACCATCACACTACCTTTTTAGAGTTATTACCCCTAGTTAAATCTATTCTACAACCAAGTATACTTTTAGTATCCAAACAGAGAAGTATTTCCATTTAAACTATAAAATATCTACCTGAAAAAAACATTTGGATGTTATTTTATACTTATCATTCAATCCAATCATAGAGTTATTTTCCATAATCTATGTTTTCCTAAATATATTTCCAAGGTTTCAATAAGAATTACAATGATACCAACTATAGTGAACTAGATCCTAGTATCTCGGAGTTGATGTCGTACATCATTAAATTGGCATAAGATACAATGAATCACATCCTAGAGGACCGATCAGTTCAGTAGTCCTTGAAACCGAGATATATATATTTATATTACTTTACATTTGAATACAAACATGATAAAAAATAAATAATAACTTTTTACATCTATTCCATCACTACATATCAGTCATAGTAAACATCATGGAATCTTGGGGAGAGGAAAAAAATAAGTGTGAGATTAAATTCTTAATAAGGGTTTAGTATAGTGGAATAAATAGAGAATCAATGAAAATGATTAATATGGTAAGTTAAATTACCAAAAACACATTCCATTTAATAAAAAAATTGAGAAGGTTTTCTGTAAATAATATTTCAATGTAAATAACCAAAAACTCATTCCATTTAATCAATAACATGACTATCAAAATTGGGTAAGGAATAATCGATATAGAAAGGTAAATAACTGAAACAAATTCCACATAAATAGTTGGGAATGAAATTCATCCACAGATAATATCATAATGAAAATATCTTGGATAGAAATAAATGAACATTAAATGAAGGAAATGCTTAATTATTGGACACCACGTTTCCTTGGTACATGATACCTTTACCATCAAGACCTTTTACATGTTTTGTTTTGAAACATATTGGGTAAAAATAAACTTAACTAAGGTTATCCAACTGATTTGTCCAATGAGACTATTGATGTATCAATGAGATATTTATAACTAGGCCCCACCCATGTCAAACCATTACCAAAAATTACTCTTATTTTGAATAATCGATTTAATTTATAAATAATGTACCCTATCGAATACCCATACTAATTAAAGAATATAGATTTATCATTATTTCACATTATATCAAATAAAATTTAATTTAGTAGAACATATATACAAATGACATGAAATTTATGTAATAAAAATAACCATGATAATTAATATAGATATTTAAGAAACATTTAAGGTTCAATGATCATGGGAATGTGTACAGTTCAAGGGAAGGTTATTGAGAAAAAAAATTAAGTCAAGGTAGTGAATATCAGTACATTACTTGGTCTAAGTGAACATAAAAACTATATATGAATATTAAGGATTATATAAATACAACATATTCCTAGTGGATTATTTGTTAAATATGGGGTTTTTATGAATAGAAATACCATCGAAACATCTTTACATAAATTCTTGACAAAAATATACTTTTCTTTTTATTTTATTTTTGGAAAACATTCCCTTTGAAAATAACTTATTTTTTTAAAATATCCTCATAAACTTGCAAAGAAAGCTTATAATAAATGGAGTTCATGTCCACAGGTAATTATGAACATGGTATAAAGAACATTATATTTGAATGGTAAAAGGATATAAAAGTGTATTCTTTAGAAAGTGACAAGAATATTCTATTAAATACATTTTGTAAAAAGGAAAAATGGGGAAAAATTTATTTTAATAAATCATATTGAAAAGGTTAAAAAACAATTTTGATTTTTTTTGGAAAACATGGTTTTTTAGATAAAATAATTTTTCATCCAAGAGAGAAATGTTATTGGATTTTATTAAAATATTTTCTCAATAATTTTAAGTACCAAAGAGTGAAAAAATAGTACTATCACCAGAAATAGATCATGAATAGAAATAGGGGAAGAATATTAATGTTTTTATTAAAAATGATCATATAATTTCATTTAATGTAATTTCACAAATAATTCATCTTGATTAGAATGAGATTGTGAAATAAACCCTCAAAATGTCCATAAAATTCACTACTACAAAACTGGGTTTATCTAGCGCTAGCTAAAAGAATTGTTTCGGAACCCATTGTTAGTACTAAAAGAAGCACAGTTAAAGAGGGTATTTAAAAGTGCTAAAATCTATTAAAGGGGTATATTTATTAGTTCTTTTAAAAAAGAACTAATAAAGGGGGGCCTTTATCCGTGCTTGTAAAAAAGCACAAATAGGGGGTCTTTATCGACGTTTTTTAGAAGCATTGATAAATCCCCCCCTTTATCACATCTTTTTTACTAGAGTGGTTAAAGGATATATTTCAAACAAAAATCATTCAAAATAAAATATAAATATATAAATATATTAATATATTAATATTTATATTTCTTATAAATAGGTTTTAGATAAGGATAAATATGAATTTACACTCTATATATATTATATTTACTGAAAATAAATTATAAAATGAATTAAAAAATATTTTTAATTTATAATTTTCTAATTATTTCCATGTAATAGCCATTTCATAACAATTTGAAGATGAAAAAATAAAAAAATAAAAAAAATATCTACCATAATTTAAAATCATAACACAAACATTAAATGAACATAAAGTTTGATCAGAGTGTCCAATTGGGATCTACCATATATCAAACGTTGGTTGTGATGAATTCTTTTTAGCATTTACCAGGAGGCCCCAACAACTATTTTTAGGGGTAAAAAGAAGCCGATAAGGCCTCAAAACCTGATATTTTTGTCAGGGTACCCTAATTGTTTTAACTTTTGATGGAATTTAAGCCTCTTTTCAAGGGGTTTTATTATCATTTTTCAGTGGAAACAAAATTTATTTCCATGTATTACATTCTTATTGATATTATGGTTTTTAATTTTTATCATTTTACATAATTTACAATTATTTACAATAAAATATATGTCAATATATATATTTTTATATATTCACACATTGAAACAAATATTTTTTATATGTATTTAAATAAATAAATATATATATATATGAAGATATATAAAATCATATATATAAATAAATTGATTAAAAATATAATGAAATATAAATATATATATATATATATGTCACAAAATGGAAGATAAAACAACATAAGGGACTGGAAAAGGCGTTGTGATATGAATAGGATGTCTCAGGTCGAAAACTTGCTAGAGGCGGGGGCATACATTAGAGGGTGTAAATATCTAATGTGTTGATAAAGGTAATGGTAACCACTAAAAAATGTTGGGGGAGGAAGAGGTTAAAATAAAAAAAATTATCCCCCTTTATCAGTGGGGCCTTTATCATCGTTTTTAGCACTGTTAAAGGGGCATTTAAAATGCTAAAAAAGTGAAAATAAAAGTGGCCTTTAATAGTGCTAAAAATATCTTTCATAAATCCCCCCTTTATCTGTACTAAAAAAAGTGATGCTAAAGGGGTACTTTCATATCTTTTTTTGAGCACTGTTGAATCCCATCCTTTAACATCGCTTGCATATATGCGCTTCTAAGGCAATGATAAAGCCCTTTTACTGGCTCTATTAAAGGCCATATTTTTAGTAGTGACTAAAGTGATAATTATTCAATTAATCAATTATAGGTATTAACTATAAATTCAAATAAAATAAGTGGAAATACAAAAATAGATATTAGAAATTCACTGTACACATAATCATATAATATTAATAACAATGAGGAAGTTACACAAGCTAATGAAAAAGAATTGAGATATGAAATTCTATACCACTTAGTAACATTTAATTCCATTATAATTTGAATAAATAATTAAAATTGAATCTTAAAATATGATTAAATATAACTTTTTAATGATATTACATGTCACATTGAAGTATATACACCATATAAAATGTAATTATGTGCATAACATTACAATATGCCTCAACGAAATGAAATTGATACCAAATCCCTTACCGTTTAAATATTATTGGTTAATCATGATTTAAACTCCAGCATAGTAGTTTTAATTATGTTACTGAATTATTAATGGACTATATTAATATATTTTAAATCAAATATGATTCATTTACAACATATTATTTCACATTAATTAAAAACATTTTATTATTTTCATTGTTTCAGGTACTAATTGTCTTATTTTTGCATGTGTGTTTTGTTATGGAAGATCTGATTGTTTGAAATATTATATAGTTTTATCATATCTAGAATAATAATCCTGATATTATTATAATATTTTTACGTCAATTTTAATTTTAAAACGAATAATGAATGATGGTTAGGAAAATTAAGTATGTTACGATCATGTAGCTGGTAGGTCGTACGTACGCATGAGTAATGTTTCCATTTTTCACTAATCATTATGGAATGTTGGTAATTAATATTTTAAATTTTTATAATGATAATAATTTCAGTAATATCATATTATATACTTATATATTTAATCCACGTGGTTTGGTGATGAAAGGAGGGTCACATCGCTTCGTGAAGGCAGTAATCCCCACATATATGAATGATATTATCATTTTACAAGATTGAAAAGGAAAGAAAAATACTTATATTATATTTAAATATTGATAAATATGTAGGTAATATAATAATTATTTTATTTATAGTTCATACAATGAATAAATTTATCTTTAGCTCCTTCCATTGAAAGCATTAGGGAAAGAAGAATCACGTCACTTCGTAGAGTGGTAGTCCACCGTACACACGAGAAATGTTAACATATCACCTACAAACTAAAAGGTAAATATATATACATCATATAGTTACTCCATAGGAATAAATATGTTATAAATATAATATATATTCTTTATATCCATCATCCTACACAACCCTTAAAAATGGTAATGAAAAAATGAATGACATCAGTTTTCGAGTCGGTAGTCCACCATGCACAAGAATGCTAATTTCATAACCCATTTTATGAAATTAGAGAATGTTTTACATCATTAAAATATTTTAAAAGAATCATAGTATATGTAATATACATAGTTTATTATATAATCAAGGTTTAAAAAAATTTAATTAGGTGGGGAAAGAATAAAAATAAAGACGCTCCTTGGAGAATGTTATCTCTTCTTCAGGTATCTTCTTTTGGTTTTCACAAATCCCATCATAATGTGACTTTATACCAAATATAAGTCTTCTAATATTATTATAGGGTTTTTTAGAAGTAATTTTATAGGTATTCACCAATCCAAATGGTTTTGAGCGTGTGCAGAGAGGAGGATACATGGTGGCCTTTTATAAGTTGTGTGAGTGACACACTTGTAATGTTTTGAAGGTGTGAATTATACCCACATTTATTTCATGTAACCAGGACCCATTATTGCCTATTATAGATCCTATAAAGGATAAGTCCGAAATATTTCCATAAAATAATATTTAGACATGTATTGGGTTATTCTTATACCTTACATTCTAAGTTTAACCACTAAGTAAACTCACTTTTACCATAATTACTGTACTTAATTATAACTTTCTTCACTAAAGATTATGGTACCAAATTAATTTAACCAGATTAGATAATATAAAATTTTATTATTCCTAAAATTAAATCTATTCATACAAATTAAACTCATAGAAGCGGCCAAATATGATTTAAAATTAATCCCACAGACGTGACAAGAAAATAGGTTTTTAAAGTGAAAATGTTCAAAAGTTTGCCATATTTTTATATTAAATTAAATATTAATGTGATTAAAATGACCTAAATTGTTTAAATATATTATTTATTTAAATATTTTAACTTTTAAACCAATTCAAAATATAATTTTACATTATAAATTATTTAGATGAAAATGAATTTTCAATTCAAGTCCTATATTTTTACTATTCATTAAAAATGAAACTCTTATGAAAAATACCAAAAAGTAACCCTAATATATTGTTGGTATTATAATTTTAAAAAAGTTTTTTTTTCATATGAATTTTCTGATAGTTTTAAAAATTAATTTTGAATTATTTGTGCCACACGCGACTAAACCGTCTTTTAATTTTTTTTAATTTTTTTAAATGATTCTTAATATTATTTTTAATAAATATATAAAAAATAAATATTTGTAAAATATAAATTTTAATAATTTATTCTATCATATTTATACCCTTCATTTGGATGTCTAGGTGATATCTATCATATTAAATAGAAATATTAACAGTATATTTTTTGGTAAATAATAGACTTGTATGTAACAAAAGCTATCAACAAAACTCATTTTTGTGTATAACATAAGTTAACTCATTATTGTGTGCATTGAAAGATATATAATATACATATTTTATTTAAAATAGAAAATATTTCATAATGTCTCAGGATGTTATATTATTTTATATGCTTGGTGATACATGTCATACATGCTATCGAATATGATGTTCATATTTTTAAAATTTTGGGGTGATAAATTGATCATGAACTACACCCACAGTATTGATATATTTCAAAAATTAATGGTTTCTCAATGATCACTAATCAGTATTCCTTTAACAGATAGAAAAATAAATTTCCCATGATGAACATGTGAATAAACAAGGGAAAATACCATAAACCATAAACATGAGGAAAGAACCTTGGACTTTTAACATTTCAGCCTCGATCCATTGTCATAGAATAGATGAATGGAGACAAATAATCAACAATGAAAAAATAAATCCATCATAAAATAAATCAACTATTTATAGATGAATATATTCTTTTTTTATTGTAATTGATCTATATAAGACATAGGATAAATAAACAAGATGAATTTTTCATAAATTAGATATCATAGCTCAATTTGGATTAATCCATACTGAAGAAAAATCATATGTTGATGTTGTTAGAGAGATCCAAAAGATATATTTGGAAAGAAGATTCACTATTATCATTCTGAATCCATTTTATTCTCCATGATCTACTCCCATGGTTCATAAATACTTCTAGGGTTATTTGGATAACCATGAGATCCCCTCATAACCATATATTTATAAGAAAATTCAGGTCATGGGAAATTATTAAAATTAAATAATTAATTAATTTATATATGATTCTACAACTTCACCTAACTGATGTATACGGTTCCCTCTATGGTTATTCCATGCCTAGGTAAGAACCCATGTTTTGGACTTAATGTGGGGATCCTATTTATGATCTAAGACTCCAATTTGATGTTATTCCACTTTTTTCGGAAAACAACACATGAATGATATTAATATATTTAATTTGTTTTTTAAATATCAATTCCAGGCTCACCAGGTGCCAGGATCTCATGTCATCTCAGAAAAACTCTCTAAAAATATTACTAGATATATTATAAATATTTACAACGCTATAATAGATACATTTTATTCTTCCCCTTAGGGATTTTAATCCCAAAAATAAAAAAGTACCAATAAGAAAATATGGGTGTTGATATCACATATGGGACTACCTTCCCTAGGTTCTTTCCTAAATATTCGTATTCTTCCACCAGATAAACAACAAAGGAATCCGTCACCCATAGCAGATCTTATCCTTCATATCCTTGATCTCCACCGGGTACTCTATAATGATAGATCCATACTGAATTTACAACTCTGCCTAGTTGATAACATGTAATGGGTAATGTGCATACCTCCTCCATTGTGATACATAGATCATGTCATGTACCTAATAAAAATGTTGTGGTAGAGACAACCAGTAGCCACCTGAGAAACTCTATACAGTATTAGGAAATATCCAATGAATATTTGAGACAAATTTCCACCCAGAAAAAATCTCCAGAATCCATGTAGAGGTGATACAATCATAAGAATTTATTCTCCCCTATCAAACTCTAGAGGCATCCATCGTCAATAATTATAATAATTTTGATGGTTCTTTCTAGTCCTCAACCACTCATGGGTAATCTTTATGCTCACTATTGTAGCTCGCACCAACTGTAGGCCCATGAGTTCTAACTCACATAGATTAGTCCAAAATAGTGGTGACATGTAAGGTTTCCCATACAAGGCCTAAAATGGGGCCATAATGATATTATAATGGTATCTATTATTTTATATAAACTCCACCAAGGGTAGGTGATCCTCTCATATATAGCCAAAGGCTAACATGTAATCATGTAGTATGTCCTCCCGAACATGAATGGTCTGCTTAGTATAGCCCTTAGTATAGGGGTGAAATGTCATGATCAATAAAAAATGAGTGAAAAAGGAATCATTAAATCCCCTCCATAATCATGAAATGAATTGGAAACCATATTCTTAATTAATAATTGAGGGAAATCCATGTGTAACATAAAGAGATTTTCTAAAATATGTTTTTGGAATTAATTTAATATTTTGATATTTTTCATTTCATGAAACTTTAAATATAGATTGTGTTATATTAAATAACTATGTTTTTCTTGAACAACCCCAAGTTAACCATTCACTACATGAAACACATAGATTATCTTGAGGTACACGCAACACAATGTTTTCCTTGTGTTACACACAAGACATAGTTTTATGAAATTACAACACCATATCAATATTATGGTTAAAAGTTTTGCTATAGTTGTCACCTAGGAATTAGGATAAACGTTATGAATAAAATATTATTTAAAATTTGAATAAAATGAACCCTTTTCACCATAAATTAAAGTATGAATAATATGAAAATAAAGAAATTCATTTTCGAAGAAAACTACTTTTCTGTGTACCAACACCATTTTATCTCAATAAATAAAATAAAAATATATTGAGGAAGGTTTTTAATATATTAAATATTCCATAAAATATTTTTACACTCATCCAATATATTTGATATACATATGATTAGAATAAATCCAATTTTATGAATAAAAATATGTATTTATCAAAAAGTAAATTTTACTGTCGTTTAATAGAGAACCCATTTTAAATATAATTTTTTAAACTATAATAATTTTTATTTGAAAAAGTAAACTTCATTTTTAAAATAATAATATTAAACATTACTTTGGGTAAATTTTTGGTATTTTTTTGAGATGTTTCATTTTTTGATGAATATTAAAGAATATTGAATTTTAATTCAAATCTTATTTTTCATCTCATATATTTATAAAGTTAAATTAAATTTTTTTATAGGTTTTAATGTTTAATTAGATAAATTATAAATAAATTAATCAATTTTAGGTCATTGAAATCAATTTAAATTTTAAATTGGATATAGAAACATAGCAATCTTCAGAATGTTTTTTCTTTAAATACCTGCATTGTCTCCCCGTCTACAGGATTAATTTTATATTAATTTCAGGGACATCTATGACTGGAATTTGGAAAAATAGATTCCATATTTGTAATTTGAATAATTTTTAATTTCTAATTTCAAATTATTTTTTGAGAAAAAATATTAATGAATGTAATTAAAATTAATTACATCAATTAAGATAACATTAATCTTAATAAGGGACTAAACATTAAACTGAAGATCCAAAAAGAACTATAAATAAGTCCAAAATCCATTTAATAGCATTATTTTGGTGGTATAATCCCATTTATTAAATTTTTACCATTATTGGACCCACTTTCTATGGGAAAAAATTGGATGCAATTCCCTTTTAAAAAATTTACAACAATTCCACTACTCCTCCACTGTAAAAAGGAACTCACCCCTCCCACTTATTCACACCTCTAAAGAAATTTGGATGAACAAAAATCTACTAAAATTATATCCCAAAATAACTCCCTTACTGATAGAATCACCCCTTTGGAAATAATTCCATATAAGGAATCCATTTGGTGAAAACCCAAAGAAGTTAACCAAAGAAGAAGTAACATCTTTCCTTAAGCTCATTTGTTTTATTTTCATTCTCCACCCCTCAAATATTCTTATTCCATGATTATATAACAAAATAATTATCCTAAATGTTCTTATATGTATTTATTATAGTGTTTCTACAGTAACTTACACACACATCCATATAATGGGTAAAAAACATACCGTTCTTGTGTACAATGATCTATCGGCTCACAGAACGATGTTACTCGTTTTTTCTCTACCACCTCTCATGGTTTAGAATTATGATGGAAAATAAATTTTCATAATATATATATTTATATTATTATTTATTTATTTTTCTGGATTTATTATATAAAACATACCTTTATTCTTTCCATTATATATAAATATGATAACTTCGTTTGTGGAAGTGTGGACTACTGTCACCTCAAAGCAATGTGATTCGTTCACACCTTACATGAAATTTATTTAAGATGGGTTTATTAAATTTATATTATATATATTACATAATAATTTTAATGTAATAATATTATATATATATTTACATACATTTAATCTGCTTTCTTTCTTTAACTACAATAGTAAAATGAAAACAATGTTCATGCATACATATAACGTACCGTCTCCATGATCGGTGTATTTCATTTAATATTTGAATATTTTATATATTTATATAAATATTTATATACTAAATATATATGTTATTTAAATAATGTTTAAAATTCTTGAGATCATTATATAACTATGAGGATGGAAAACATAACAAATCAAAACACAAGAGAAAAACAAAGTGATTATTACCCAAAACGTAACATTATCATTGAGTTTTTATTAAATGGGTAATATAAAGTCATAATAAGATTATATATTGTATTATATATAATAATAAGGTTCTTTTTAAATTTATAATAAAATTAAATTTTTAAATAGTATTTTCGAACGAGTACGAAGGGAGTTAAGAATTAAGGTAAGGGTTTTCTCAGATCACTTTTATTTTCTATGAGACAGAATCCATATTCACCACCTATTTATTATAAATGGTGTGTTTAATACCCATGTAAGTATTCTATGATTATTATAATTAAATTTATGGGTATTTAAATATCCTTTTTATGGTATTTATTTCATGGGGTTTTTGTTTTAAAAGTTACCAAATAAATAAAGTATTTTTGCCTCAATTTTCCTTCTCCATGGAACATTCCATATTATGCACCTATATTATTTTAAATAGTGTATATAGTTCCATTTTAAATGTTATATTAGGAAAATAATTCTTTTAATTATGTTGTAATCTCAATATAATTTAATTTTCTTGCATGGGGAGTATAACTCAAAGATACCAAGTGGTTAGAGTTTATAGAGATAATATCACCGTTTATCGAGTTTGTTTATAATTATGCATCCATTGTTGAAATATCACAATCCATTTCTCAAGATCACTCATGAATTTTATTACAATATATATATTAATGATTTATTCATGAATTAGAAAAATTTTCACACTTTTTTGTACTTCTAAAAAAATACATTTTTTTTATAAAAATCTGACCCCATTTCATCTTTCGGTCAGAAATATGTGTTATTTAAAAACAATATTTCCTAAATATGTTTTAAAAAATGTTTTATTATTATCCTATGTTTTTTAATGAAAATATTTCCCATATTTTACCAATTAAAAATATGGAGGAATCTTCTTGTAAAAACCCATATTTTACAAATAATCCACTAGGAATATGTTGTATTTATATAATCCTTAATATTCATATATAGGTTTTATGTCCACTTCGACCATGTAAAGTATTGATATTCACTACCTTGACTTCATTTTTTTTCTGAATAACTTTCCCCTAAACTGTACACATTCTAATGATCATTGGACCTTAAATGATTCCTAAATATCTATATTAATTATCATGGTTATTTTTATTACATAAATTTCATGTTATTTCTATATATGGTATACCAAATTAAATGTTATTTTATATAAGGTGAAATAATGATAAATCTACATTCTTTAATCATTATGGGTATTCGATAGGGTACATTATTTATAAATTAATTCGATTATTCAAAATTAGAGAAAATTTTTGGGAAAGGTTTGACATGGGTGGGGCCTAGTTATAAATATCTCATCGATACATCAATAGTCTCATTGAAAAAATCAATTGGATAACCTTAGTTAAGTGTAGTTTTACCCAATATGATTCAAATTTTCTTTGTAAAAGGTCTTGATGGTAAAGGTATAATGTACCAAGGAAATGTGGTGTCCAATAATTTAGCATTTCTTTCATTTAATATTCATTTATTTCTATCCAAGATATTTTCATTATGTTATTATATGTGGATGAATTTCATTCCCAGCTATTTAAGTGGAATTTTTTTCAGTTATTTACTTTTCTATATCAATTATTCCTTATTCAGTTTTGATAGTCATATTATTGATTAAATGGAATGAGTTTTTAGTTATTTAGCTTGAAATATTGTTTACAGACTACCTTCTAAATTTTTGTATTACATGGAATGTGTTTTTGGTAATTTTACTTACTATATTAATCAACTTCATTGATTCATTATTTATTCCCCTATACTTATCCCTTATTAAGAATTTAATCTCACACTTATTTTTTTCCTCTCCCCAAGATTCCATGATGTTTACTATGACTGATATGTAGTGATAGATTATATGTAAGAAAGTTATTATTGATTTTTTATCATGTTTGTATTTAAATTTAAAGTAAGACTCATATATAAATATCTCAGTTTCCAGGACTACTAAACTGATCGGTCCTCTAGGATGTGATTCATTGTATCTTATGCCAATTTAATGATGTACTGCATCTACTCCGAGATACCAGGATCAAGTTAACTATAGTTGGTATCATTGAAATTTTAATTGAAACCATGGAATTATATTTAGGAAAACATAGATAATGGAAAATAACTCTATGATTGGAATTAATGATAAGTATAAAATAAAATCCAAATGTTTTTTTAAGTTAGATATTTTATGGTTTAAATGGAAATACATCTCTCTTTGGATACTACAAGTGTACTTGGTTCTAGAATAGATTTACCTAGGGGTAATAACTCTAAAAAGGTAGTGTGAGACTTGACTCAAGCATAACCAGGTAAATAACAAGAGGACTTAATAGGCACCTGGTTTGACCCTTATAGAGGATATGCTTAGTATAATTCAAATTTTTCTTACAAACTATCATGAAGTATTTGAATAGATGAAGGAAATGAATGTCCTAGGTTAAAATAAAAGTTCCTTAGATTGAAAATAACGTTTCATGATTTGTAACTCCGAAAAATTATTATATGGTTTTCTCACTATGATTTTTTTGGTTAGACTATGCCTTTTGGTTTTATTCAATGGCTAGAACCTGAAGTAATAATGTTAATAATTAACATTAAGGACAAGTCAGTTTCAATGATAAAACAATGTGATGTTTATAGGATTGAAATATATATTATTTATTCATAATTAGGTTTTAAAAAATATAATTAACAACATATATCAAAACAAACTCCCATACTCACCAAATAAGAGAGTGATTGATATTTTTAAGAGCTCGAGTGATGGAGACCATGAATAAATAAAGGCTCAATTTCTATCATCTAAGTGATGTGCAAAGAGACTCCCAACATTGTTTTTTAATGGAATAGGTAAATTATTTATGTATTGAAAAAAGGGTATAATGAAATGAATTTATGAGGAAAAATATAGAGTATAAAAGAAAGAAAAAAATCACATCCTAATGATCCACTTATAGTTCAGTGTCTTAAATGTGGGGAAGTTGGGAATTACCTGACATAAATCCATATTCTAAAGTGTAACCGTTTGACCATAAAAGGACCTATGTTTAAATTAAATGGATTAATTATTTACATATTGTAGTTCAAGAATTAAATTGGTGAATCATTTTAAAAATATAATTTTTCTTACAACAATTATAAAACATCTACATATTCTGTTAAATTTTAGAAGCAATTGTATATTCATTAACATAAGAGTTATGGATACCATCATGGGTTTCTGAATTTAAGGACTTTAATAAATTTATATTCTTAAAAAACTCTTTCAAATAATTTTTGTGGTATGAATGTCACTTGAATAATGAATTTTTGGCATAAATTTTGAGAAACTATAGATTTAGTGGAAAAGTTATTTAAGGAATACTAAATTTACATTTTATAGACATAATTTTAAAGGGTTTTAAATCATTTAAGGTTAATATGATCATTAATGACATTGTAATAATAGTTAAATAATATATGTTTTCAGAACAAAATTCAACTAAAAACCATAGTAAAAGAGTTATTTTAAAATTAACATTATTTCAAGGATATCCATCATGATTTTGGTAACATTATTTAAATTATATTAATATATATTGATAAAAATATCAACCCATATGTCAGGTAGAATCCTTTATGTCTATAAAGGCTTTAGATTTTGATCTAATGACTAAATGATGACAAGGGGTTCGTGCCTGCCACTAGATTACATGATTTATTGGATAATTTTTCATTATTTCCAGTTAAAAATATGGATAAATAAATATTAATGATAAAAAAGTCATGTTACTTTTCAGGTTTAGAGATTAATGTTTTAACATTATTGGTTTTATAAAATATTTAGAGATAGATGGAAAGAATTTTCACTATTTTATGGATCATAAGATTTATAATAAGTAAATTGTAGTGCTTCAGGCCTAGAAAATCATTTATAGATAGAAATTTCTTGGAGCATGTGATCAAATAGAAAATATATGACAAAATTTTTCTTATCAAATAGAAATTTATCAATTATATTTACTTATATTCTTATATAATAATATAATTCCTCAACATAAGAAAGAGTATATAGAAATAAAATTGTATCCATTACAATCATTTCTGATGATATCAATGAACTTTTCAAACCTATTAGATTTATGGATTCTATGCCCTTAAATTTCCATTGATTATTCACTTACTTTTGATCAATGACCTCAATAACTCTATGTAATTATTTATGATTTTCCTCCATGTCCATATCATTACATTCATCAAATTTTCTCCAATATATAAACCTAGTTATATGTTTTTCCATGCGACATTTTCACTTCCCATTCTCTCTTAATAAGAGGATTTTTTATTAACCCTTTTATGATGTGAGTATTTCACTAATGTAATTTTTAAATTTCAAACACTTGATTACTGAGATCAAGTTTTAAATGTGTAGATTCAATTTAATTAATCTGGGAAGAATCTAACACACTTATATTTTAAGATATGAACATAATATTTGATAATGTGTATGACACAAGAAACCAAACATAGAATGAAATATTACATCTCAAGATTTTATTATAAATTTACTATTTTAAAAAATTCAATATCTTAAATAGCTTGAAATGCACTCAATAATGAGTTTCTTAGATATACTTTGTTACAAGTAGGTTCTTGTTTTACCGAATAATAATATATTATTAATATTATTATTTAATATTATATTTTTCAAAAAGTCTTTGAAATGGAATGTATATATAGAATTAACTAAATTATGGAAATTTATATTTTACAAATATTTATTGGTTATATAATGATTATAAATAATAATATGAATCATTTAAATGAAAAATAATTTTTTTATAAAACTATATTTCCCAAAAAGACGGTTTAGTTGAATTTGGTGCACATAATTTAAAATTAATTTTTAAAACTTTTATAAAATTTATATGAAAATAAATTAATTTTTTATATCATTATAACAAAATTATATAATGTTAAATCTTTGGGAATTCCATAATAAGATCCATTGTTTTATGAAAAGTAAAAAATATTGGATTTTAATTGAAAACTGCATTTTTATCTAAATAGTTTATAATTTAAAATATATTTTGACTTTTTTTCCCAAAAAAATAATTAATTTATACATCTATTAATCCAATGTATATCATTTTTCTCTCTTTTATGTTGAATTTTTATATAAAAATAGTGTAAACTTTTGAACATTTTCTCTTTAAAAACATGCTTTCTCTTCATGTTTTTGAGATTACTTTTAAATAAAATTATGCCGCTAATGTGAGTTTAATTTTGAAAAATTGATTCTATATTTATAATAATAATAATTTTTATTATCTAATAAAGTCAAATTAATTTTTTACAATAATTATTAGTGAAAATGGTAAAAATTTATTGTAGTGATTAAGGTAACAATTAGTTTTCTTTGTGGTTAAACTTAGCATACAAGTTGTAATGGTGACCCAAAATTTGTCCAAAAACCATTTTTTGTCATATTTAGACATTATAATTTATAATATCTACAATTAACCATTATTGGGTCATGGTTACATGAATAAACATGAGTGGAATTCAATCTTTCAAAAAATTACAGGTGGGCCACTCACCCCGCTTATAAAAGGCTACCTATATACTCTTCTCTTTACACTATAAAACCAATTTGGTGAGAAAAGACAATCCCAAATCACTCCAAAAATTACATCTCCTCATACTAAAATCCTTATCTTAGGCATAAACCCTAACTTTTAGGGTATTAGTGCAAACCAAAGAACGATACCCGAAGAAGAGGTAATATTCTCTAATGAGCATTTTTATTTTTCTTATTTCTCCACCCACATCAATTTTTTTAAACCATGGTTATATATTAACATAATAATATTAAATATAATTGGAATTGGAGGTTATGAAGTAAGGATGTTGGGTGAGTATTATATATGTGTTACAATAAGAAGTTATGGGATACCCTTGATGTGGAGAAAACATAATGTTGAGGTATGAGTCTCTTACTTCCCTTTAAAAATAAATTAATGAGGTTTATAAAAAGGGGTTTTTGTAATGTTGGGCTTATACACTTCAACTTTTATGGTATGTTTGTTGAGATGGGTGTTGATTTTTTTTTCTAAAATATTTTTCTCAGATTACTCCATATATGAGAATATAGATAGAATAATAATTAAATTGTTAAATTAAATTTTTGTCATAGAAAATAGTGATCACATTGATTATATATTGTTATTTTCTACATTGGGTTCACCCATGTAGACATAGGGGTGTTTAGTTAAAGGCTCTTTGTTAATGAACTCATGCAATACTTTTTTTAGAAGAAAATATTCAAGATTCATGATTGGAATATTTGATTTTGATTTTAAATAATGGGTAGAATACAAATAGGTTAGAATGTAAATGACAAAAATAGTTTTGAGAAAGATGAATATTAATATTGATTGTGAATTTGGTCAATGTTTTTTGTTGGTATTGAAAAACAACACAAAGAGGGATATTTTAAGGACTAATTTTTATTTTGGGTGTATTTTTTAATAGATGAATATATATATATAATTTTTAAGTGTTAAATGAGGAGAAATGGAAAATTAATTTTTGGAAAAACCTTACAGACATAGATTTACAGATGTATAAGATTAGGTATAGTTTCTGATAAAAGTAAATCTGATGATTCTTTTTTGATCGTTTAATATTACTAAAAAATGAAATCCTCATGATCCAGGATTGAGTGTGAATAAGTATGAAATTAAATTTTCCAGAGTTTCCAATATTTAAGTGTTCTAAACATAGATCAACACACTAGGGAGAACCAAATGTAGACGTTGTCATAAATATGGAAATGATAATTAGCTATATTTTGAAGAATATTTAATATTGATAAGTAAACCAATGAAACTAGATAACCGGTTTATCAGAATGATATAGAGATGAAAAGTGGAAAAAATAAAGGTTTTTTTTCATTCGGACTAATAAGAAATCATATGCATCATTAAAGACTATATCAGATGCATCATCAAATTTCTGATTGGATGAACCATCAGATTATCTACCAGGATAAGAGAGGTATAATATTCTAAAGATGAAGATTGATAGAAATAAAAGTTTTTCTCTTTGTCACACCAATAAATAATAGTAATACAAGTTTCATCAAAAACATTTTTATTGAATAGAGATGAGTAGACAGAGCCTTCAAACAATGAAGTCGTAAGAATTATTGAGTTGATACTAAAGTGATTGAAGGAAAATGAAGTCTTTAGAAGTACCAACAATAATGTAAAGAATTTTTAGTTCCCTCAGAGTAAAATATTGATACATTGTATATTTGTTTTCAGTTTTTTCAAGTTGTTTTTATTCAATGAGTCAAGAAACAAATGTATGATTTTTTTCAGTTTGATTAAGATTCATTAGACAAGATTTGACACCAATCTATCCGATTAATGACTGTGATTGATCAAAAAATTTAAAAAAATCCATCAAAAACATTTTTTTATACAATGTGATATGATGAGTGATTATTTATCAAGTGGGTCAAGAGTTATTGGAAGATGATGCGTTTTCAACATTTTTTGTTCCAGACTGATGATCTATATTACGAGAGGAGTTTTGAAGCTTCAAGATGTTTTGAGAAGTCATCAAAATAGTAAAAAATATTTGAATAGGTCAAGGATAAAGCTAAAATGAATGGGTATTTCAAATATATTCAAATTTGAGTGAGAAAGAAAATAAACCAGTTTTTTACCAAGGCCACTTCAAGAGGACCTATAAATAAGATTACACAGAAAATCATAATAAAAAACTGTCCACGTGTACGTAAACATAATGATCTGACATTTTTTAGATAGATTAAGATCACAAAAAAAGTTTTCTTTTAGATTGAAATTGGGAATCCTAGAGATCCATCAAAGTGAGTTCCATTGGAGTGAGATCCTATAAAGAAAGATATATAGGATGGAAATCTATTAGATTGAGATCTGTTAAACAAATATCTACTAAAGTGAGATCCATTTGACGAAAATCCATCGGATAGAGTTCCATCGAACAAAGTTCTATCAGCTAAATAAGTTTTCATTTTCCAATTGTGTTTCAACTTATTCAAAGGTGGAGGTTCCTAGATACATAATTTCTATAACATATGGAGTTTCATAAAAAAAGTTATTGAATGGAGTATGTCCTAAAATTGCATCATTGGTTGAAGTAAAACAAAAATAATTATATTTAGAAAAATTATACAGAGACTATGTGTCAATGTTAATATTATACATGTTGAATGAAAATATGTTTTCAAAGTATCTTTTTCCAGATAGAAATTATAAAAATGTTGATTTTTTTCATATTAATATTTTTTAAATATCTAGAAGAAGTTTCAAGACTAATGGATTATTAAAATAATTTTTGAAGTTCTTAAATATTGAATATAGGTGAATTTCATTCAGATTAATTTTTGAGGAATTAAATTACATTATAAAGTGGATGAAAAAAAAGAAGAAAAAATAATATTTTAGTTGTGGGGTATAACCAGTTGTGGAAGAGGTTTGTTTATTGGGTTTTACAACCAACTGTGAATAAAGACAATACAAAAATGATAGTTTGGGCGTATAACCAACTATCACAGAAAATTTGAAAAATATGCTGCATAACTATTTCCTTCTTGTACCTTTTTATTATAGAATGAATTTAGTAAAATAATATTCATTGATGGGGATATCCAATATGGAAAAAACCATGAATTTTTATCAAACGTTGTAAATATCGTGTGATGCACTTTTATTATATTTATTTCATGAATGAGGCATGGTTGAGATATGTAGTTGATTGGAACATAACTCTTACATTTATTTATGGTTTAATAATGTTTTATAAAGATAAATTTAATAAATTTTATTATAAAATAAAAAGTGATCACTAATTCCCCCCCCCCCACAATGATCTCAGTTCATTAGGTAACTTCAAGGACTTGTGAAATCATGAGAGGAGGTGACGAGGGATGTCCATACACCACCTTTAGTGGTATATCCCAGTGGGGAAAATATGTAACAGTACATTCAACATTAGTTTTTGTGGAATGGAATGAAAAACATAGTAGCAAAGTTTATCTCTCAATGCCTCACTTATCATCTGGTGAATATTGAGAACTCAACCCCAGGAGGTGCTAGAGTGGAATTGGGATGGGATATCCATGGATATCATGATGGTTTTACTATGTACACTTAAAGGAAAAGATTCCATTTAGGATATTATAGACCGAATCACTAATTCACCCCACTTCATAATTTTTCAACAGAAAATATCAGTAGATAGTTTGGGATACCTTTATGTACAAAAGATTATATCAATAAACGGTATAAAAAACCTGTATTAAGGTAAATAACATTATATCATTTTTTCAATATGTAAAACATTACAAAATCTAACACCCAAAGACCATATAATTTTTGTTCCTTAAAAAAAATGGGAACGTAAAAATTGGTACATGAGTGAGATAAATTATCTTCCACTAGTTTCTCTAAGACTAGAACCCCTCTTATACATATCATACATAAAATAAATCTTCCTAACCTAGGGAGACAAACATAAAAATTGGTGGTCTTAGATGCTTAGTAGGGATAAACAAGGGAGTTATTTAAGAATAAATATGAGTATAAGGGAATGAAAATGTGATTATGACATTAGAAGATCGTACCATGTATATCAATGATCAAAAACATAAATCATGGTATAAAGGTTAGCAGTTCATATAGAATGAATCATAAGTAAATTAAGAGAATAATACATTAAAGCATCAAATAGGAGTAAGAAATAAAATTATAGAATACACATAAACATGTAATATCATACCGTATAAGTAAAGATGCATTTCTAGAACTTATCGGAGCACTTCATAGGGACTACACCTACTAGGAGGGGAAAACCACCACCCCAAGTTGCATTCCTTTCCTTATAAGTGATTGAATTTATTCATATTCCCATAGTTGAACAAGTTTCCCCATCTTCCCATAGTTTATTGGGTTTCCCCATTATCCTATAGTGGATCAGGTTTCCCCATCATCCCATAGTGGAATGAGTTTCCCCATCATCCCATAGTGGATCAAGTTTCCCCATCTTCACATAGTGGATCAATCCTATAGACATGATTTCTATCCTTATCTCATGAGATATAAATAATTACCCAATTTATTGGAGGGATATATTATTCTCGCCCTTCACATAATAAAATCATACACACATATTACACAATATAATAAAACTTGCATCATATCACGACCTATAAAAAGATCAGTTTCATAAACAACCTATCATAACCCATGAAATGAAATGGGTATCATAAAAATTTCATAATATCATTAAAAATAGAAAATAGATAGGTCTCATAATCATTTCATAATATCATAACCCATAAAAATAATTGGGTTTCAAAATCATATATCCCGTTGAAGATAAACAAGTGTTTTAAACATAATTCCATCAATACATAAATCATTTAACAAATAATTTGAGTGGTATTCTTGTATCATATCCTTAGTATAGAATAAACTATAAAAAAAATTTCATCATAGTTCTATAAGGATTTTGAAATATTTCTTGAAATATTTCAGAAGTAAGATATCCTTTCTTTGAAAATCATTTTTATAAAAAACATTCAAAATCAATTTCTTATAAATAAATATTTATAATTTTATTTAAAAAATTTATTAAGGAAAATATATTTTACACTATGAAAAATGATTTTTCTAAAACATAATTATTTTTTAAAACATTTTTATTTTAAAATATCTTTTAAACCTTATGATGGAAGCTTGAAAATATTTTTAAAATTTTTTTATCTGAAAACAACTTGAAAACTCATAAAGAAATCTTGAAAAGATTTTCAAATCCTTAATCTTTGACAATAATTTGTAAAACAAAAAATACATCTTTAAATAATTTGAAAACCATTTGAAGGAATATTTCTTTTAAAACTAATAATTAAATATTGAAATCATTGGAATCTATTTCTTTGAAAATAACCTTTTGAAAACATATAAAGATAGATTTAAAAATGATTCAAAACATTTTTTAACCATAAAACCTTTTTGAAAACTGTTTTCTTTTAAAAAAACTTGTAAATTTAACATATTTAATGAATATTAGGGAAAAATTCATTAAAAATAACTTTTTAATCATTTAAATAAAGCATCAATTAAATGATTTTCATGAAGGCGGGTAAGTCTATACCTGCCGAACATTCCTTTTACACCATAAAAGTTTAGAAAAGTTCTTTGGTCAGAAAATGAAAAGAAAATTCCTTTTCAACCCATTTTTAAAAAAGTTAAAAAACATGTAAAAATGACCTTCAAGCATCATATAATAAATTTAAAACATTTTTGAAAACATTTTTAGTAATCACGGATATGAATTATCATAGACTACTAACCGAAAGTAGAAATAAAGTCATATTTTCATAAAAACATTTTTGAAATTATATTTTGTACCATAGTTGAAAAATGGAAATAATACATGAATAAATAAGAAATATAAATAGGTTAATAAAAATCATGATTTATCTTGAGATATGGATCATAATATTTCATCAATAGAAGCATAATCATAAAATATATAAATAAATAATGAGATTGTCTCAATCAACTCTTACCTGTTGGTAACTTTGAATTATATTACCCATGTAAGAAATGAAATTAAAATAATAATAAAATATAATTAAGATAATTATTCTCATGATATTTTATTTCAAATGGAATTATATACCACTTTTAAAATAATATAGGTGCATAACATGGCATGTGTCTCAAAGAAGGCAAATTGAGACAAACTTACATTACCAATTTGTTTATGATTATGCATCCACTGATGAAATATTATGATCCATATATCAAAATAAATCATTAGTTTTATTAACCTATTTATATTTCTTATTTATTCATGTATTGGTTCCATTTTTCTACCCTGGTACATAATATAATTTTGAAAATGTTTTTATGAAAATCTGACATTATTTCCTCTTTCGGTTAGAAATATGTGATATTTAAGATCCATGATTACTAAAAATGTTTTCAAAAATGTTTTACTATTATTATATGATTATTGAAGGACATTATTACACATTTTTTAAATTTTTTAAAAATGGGTTGAAAAAGAAATTTTCTTTTCATTTTTTGACCAAATTACTTTTCTAATATTTTATGGTGTAAAAGGAATGTTCGGCAGGTACAGACTTACCCACCGTCATGAAAATCATTTCATTGATGCTTTATTTAAATGATTAAAATGTTATTTTTAAGGAATGTTTTCCTAATATTCATTAAATATGTTAAATTTAAAAGTTGTTTTTAAATAAAATAGTTTTTAAAAAGGTTTTATGTTTAAAAAATGATTTGAATCATTTTTAAGTCTATCTTTATATGTTTTCAAAAGGTTATTTTCAAAGAAATAGATTTCAGTGATTTCAATATTTAATTATTAGTCTTAAAATAAATTTTCCTACAAATGGTCTTCAAATTATTTCAAGACGTATTTTTTATTTTACAAATTATTGTCAAAGATTAAAGATTTGAAAATATTTTCAAGATTTCTTTATGAGTTTTCAAGATGTTTTCATATAAAAAGTTTTTAAAAATATTTTCAAGCTTCCACAATATGTTTTAAAAGTTATTTTAAAATAAAAAGGTTTTAAAAATTCATTATGTTTTAGAAAAATTATTTTTCATAGTGAAAAATATAATTGTTTTATGAAATTTTTTGAATAAAATTATAAAGATTTATTTATAAGAAATCGATTTTGATTTTTTTTATAAAAATGATTTTCAAATAAAGGTTATCTTACTTATGAAATATTTCAAGAAATATTTCAAAATACTTATATATATATGATGAAAATGTTTTTTATAGTTTATTATATACTAAGGATATGATACAATAATACCATTCAAATTATTTGTTAAATGATTTATGTATTGATGGAGTTATGTTTATAACACTTGTTTATCTTCCATGGGTTATATACTTTTGAAACCCAATTCTTTTTATGGGTTATGATATTATGAAATTATTATGAGACCAATATAATTTCTATTTTTAATGATATTATGAAATTTTTATGATACCCATTTAATTTCCTGGGTCATGATATGTTCTTTATGAAACAGATCTTTTTATAGGTCGTGATATGATGCAAGTTTTATTATCTTATGGAATATGTATGTAATATTTTAGTATGTGATGGGTGAGAACAATATATCCCTCAAATGAATTGGGTAATGATTTATATCTCATGATATAATGATAGAAATCATGTATATGGGATTGATCCACTATGTGAATATGGGGAAACTTGATCCACTATGGGATGATGGGGAAACTCATTCCACTATGAGAGGATGGGGAAACCTGATCTACTATGGGATAATGGGGAAACCCAATAAACTATGGGATGATGGGGAAACTTGATCATCTATGGGAATATGGGAAAAATCAATCACTTATAAGGAAAGGAATGCAATTGGGGGTGGTGGTGTTTACCTCTTAGTAGGTGTAGTCCCTATGAAGTGCCCTGATAAGTTCTAAAAATGCATCTTTACTTATACGGTATAATATTACATGTTTATGTGTATTATATAGTTTTATTTCTTACTACTATTTGATGCTTTAATGTATTATTCTCTTCATTTACTTATGATTCATTCCATATGAACTGCTAACCTTTATACCATGATTTATGTTTATGATCATTGATATACATGGTACGATCTTCTAATGTCATAATCACATTTTCATACCCTTATGCTCATATTGATTCTTACAGAACTCCCTTGTTTGTCCCTACTAAGAATCTAAGACCACCAATTTTTATGTTTCCCTCCCTAGGTTATGCAGATTTATTTTATGTATGATATGTATAAGAGGGGTTCTAGTCTAAGAGAAACTAGTGGGAGATAATTTATCTCACTCATGTACCAATTTTTACGTTCCCATTTTTCTGAAGGAACAAAAACTATATGGTCTTTGGGTGTTAGTTTTGGTAATGTTTTACATATTGAAAAAATGATATAATTATATTTACCTTAATAAAGGTTTTTTATACCATTTATTGATACAATATTTTGTACATAAAGGCATCCCAGACTATCTACTGATATTTTATGTTGAATAATTATGAAGTGGGGTAAATTAGTGATTCAGTCTATAATAACCCTGATTGAATCTTTTCTTTTAAATGTACATCGTAACACCCTCATGAGATCCATAGATATCCCATCCCAATTCCACTATAGAACCTCCTGGGGTTGAGTTCTCAACCTTCACCAGATAATAATTGAGGCATCGAGAGAAAAACATTGTTACTAAGTTTTTCATTCCATGCAACCAAAACTAATCTTGAATGTACTGTTACATATTTTCCCCACTGGGATGTACCACTAAAGGGGAGGTATGAAAATCCCTCATCACCTCCTCTCATGATTTCACAAGTCCTTAAAGTTACCTAATGAACTGAGATCATTGAGGGGGGGGGATCAGTGATCAATTTTTATTTTACAATAAAATTTATTAAATTTATCTTTATAAAACATTATTAAATAATAAATAAATGTAAGAGTTATGTTCCAATAAACTAAAAATCTCAACCATGTCTCATTCATGAAATAAATATAATGAATGTGCATCACACGATATTTAAAACGTTCGATAAAAATTCATGGTTCTTTCTATGTTGGATATCCCCACCAATGAATATTATTTTACTAACTTAATTCTAGAATAAAAATGTACAAGAAGGAAATAGTTATGAAGAATAGTTTTCAAATTTTCTGCGATAGTTGGTTATACGCCCAAACTATCATTTTTGTATTTTCTTTATTCACAGCTTGTTGTAAAACCCAATAAACAAACCTCTTCTACAATTGGTTATACCCCACAACGAAAATATTAATTTTTTCTTCTTTTTTTATCCACTTTATAATGTAATTTAATTCCTAAAAAAGTAATCTGAATGAAATTCACCTATATTCAATATTTAAGAACTTCAAAAATTCTTTTAATAATCCATTAGTCTTGAAACTTCTTCTAGATATTTAGAAAATATGAATATAAAAAAACTCAACCTGTTTATAATTTCTATCTGGAAAAAGATAATTTGAAAACATATTTCCATTCAACACGTATCATATTAACTTTGACACGTAGTCCCTGTCTAATTTTTCTAAATCTAATTATTCTTGTTTTACTTCAACCAATGATGAAATTTTCAGAAAAACTTCATTCGGTAATTTTTTTGATGAAACTCTATCTGATGTAGAAATTATGTACCTATGAACCTACTACTTTGAATAAGTTCAAACACAATTGGAAAATGAAAACTTATTTAGGTGATATAACTTTGTTCGATGGAACTCTATCCGATGGATTTTTGTCACATGGATCTCACTTCAGTAGATATTTGTTTAACAGATTTAAATCTGATAGTAGTCCATCCTATATATCTTTCGTTGTAGGATCTCACTCCGATGGAACTCACTTTGATGGATCTCTGGGATTCCCAATGTCAATCTAAAAGAAAACATATGTTGTAATCTCAATATATCTAAAAAATGTCAGATCATTAGATTTATATACATGTGAACCGTTTCTTATTATGATTTACTATGTACTCTTATTAATAGGTCCTCTTGAAGTGGCCTTGGTAGAAAACTGGTTTCTTTTCCTTCTCACTCAAATTTGAATATATTTGAAATACACATTCATTTATGCTTCATCCTTGACCTATTCAAATATTGTTAACTATTTTGTTGACTTCTCAAAACTACTTTAAACTGAAAAACTCTTCTCGAAATATAGATCATCAGTCTGGAACTAATAATGTATAAAACTCATCATCTTACAATCACTCTTGACCCACTTGATAAATAATCACTCATCATATCACATTGTATGAAAAATGTGTTTGATGGATTTTTTTCAATTTATTGATCAATCACAGTCATTAATCATATGGATTGGTGTCAAAGCTTGTCTAATGAATCTTGACCCAACTGAAAAATATCATACATTGTTTCTTGACTCAATGAATAAAAATAACTTGAAAAAACTGAAAACAAATATACAATTTATCAATATTTTAATCTGAGGGAACTAAAAATGTTTGACATTATTGTTGGTACTTCTAAAGACATAATTTTCCTTCAATCACTTTAGTATCAACTCAATTATTCTTACGACTTATTTGTTTGAATGCTCTGTCTACTCATCTGTGTTCAATAAAAATGTGTTTGATGAAACATTTATTCCTATTATTTATTGGTGTGTTAAAGAAAAAAACTTTTATTTCTATCAATATTCATCTTTAGAAGATTCTACCTCTCTTATCCTGGTAGATAATCTGATGGTTCATCCAATCAACAATTTGATGATGCATCTGATATAGTCTTTGATGATGCATCTGATTTTTTATTAGTCTGAATGGAAAACAAAAACCTTAATTTTTTCCAATTTTCATCTCTACATCATTTTGATGAACCGGTTATCCAGTTTTATTAGTTCAGTTAGCAATATTAAATATTCTTTAAAATACAGCTAATTCTCATTTCCATATTTATGACAACATCGACATTTGGTGCTCCATAGTCTGTTGATCCATGTTTTATAAACAATTTTATATTAGAAACTCTGGAAAATTTCATTTCATACTTATTCACACTAAATCTTGGATCATGAGGATTTCATGTTTTAGTAAAATTAAATGATCAAAAAAGAATCAATAGATTTACTTTTATCAGAACCTATACCTGCTCTTATACATCTGTAAATCTATGTTTGTAAGGTTTTTCGAAAAATTAATTATCCATTTCTCCTCATTTAACACTTAAAAAATTATATATATATATATATATATATTTATCTATTAAAAACTAAAACCAAAACACAAATTGGTCCTTAAAATATCCCTCTTTGTGTTGTTTGTTAATACCAACAAAAAACTTCAACCAAATTCACAATCAAAATGAATATTCATCTTTCTCACAACTATTGTTATCATTTACATTCTAAAATATTTTTATTCTACCCCTTATTTAAAATCAAATTCAAATATTCCGATCATGAATCTTGAATATTTTCTTCTAAAAAAAAGTATTACAAGAGTTCATTAACAAATACCCTTTAACTAAAACCCCTATATCTACATGGGTGAACCCAATGTAGAGAATAAGAATATATAATCATTGTGATCAATATTTTCTATGACAAAAATTTAATTCAACAATTTTATTATTATTCTTAAACATTATCATATATGGGGTAATCTGAGAAAAATATTTTAGACAAAAAACCAACACCCATCACAAAAAACATACCAGAAAAGTTGAAGTGTATAAGTGCAACATTCCAAAACCCCTTTTTCTTAACCTCATTAATTTATTTTGAAAGAGAAGTAAGAAACTCATACCTCAACATTATGTTTTCTCCCCATCAAGGGTATCCCATAACTTCTTATTGTAACACATCTATAATACTCACCCAACATCCTTATTTAATAACCTTCAATTCCCTATGAATGAGTAAAAATAATCAAGTTTGTTGGGAATAAGGAGGAACCGGAGTAGTTTCTTAGAAGAAGAATACAGAAAGAGAATTTTCTCTGAGCCTTGATAATTTCTTATTTTTTATGGATTGTTTATTTGATCTATTTTATACCATCAATTTACCCTTCTCAGATTTATTATTATATTTTTTCTCATCTATAGAATCATTAGATAAAATAATCAACTGTTCATTAACTTTTTTAACATGTTGGATACATTCAATTTGTAACATCTTTTTCATGATTTCCTCTTGGGGTGGAAATATAGTCATAAATTTTTTAGTAAAATTTCCTTCTTCATCACATTTTTTTCACTTTCTAGGAATCTTCAAACAATCATTTTTTGATTCCTTTTTATCATCTTTATTCCCATATTAAGAAACCTTTTTCTTCCCCTTATCTTCAACATATTTTATGCAATTTTTCTAATTTTATATCCATGGTAACTTATTCTTTACAAATAATAATCATTTTTTCTTTTCATGGTCAACATTTTTACTTTTATCAACCTTCTTAAGGTACTCAAATTTTTTAAGTTTTTCATTTTTATTTAGTGAGGTTTCAATATTCTTCACCAATTGAATTTCATTTTCTAGTTCAGAAAATTTATTAGTAGCATTTATCTTCTTATTTAATCATAACATTCCATTGATTTATACCTATTTATTGGTTGATACATTTTGTACCATCATGGGTAATATCTATGTCTAAAAATTCTACAACACCAATAATGACCTCTGATTCATGATCCTCTAGACTAATAGTAAAGTTTATCTATACTTTTGTTGTTGTTTCATTATAAATTGTTGGTCACTTTTCTTAAGGTTACTTTCAAAACTAATTAAAATCATTCTAAGTGGATGATGATTTATCACAATTTTTTTAACTAGCAATGTTAGTAGAAATATATTAATATTTTTATTATTTTGGAAAAGAAACAACATGATTATATTGAAATTTATTTTCACTATCTTTATAAGATTCACCCTTTACCTCAAATACAATATTGAAGTATTTTCTCATCATTTTTAACTCAATATGAGTTTTAATAAAAATATATTTTGTTTCTAACCATTATTATTCTTTCTCATCCAAATGATCTTTCAGAACATTTATCATCTTCTCAAATTTATCAATATTAAACATGTTATACTTACTTTCTTATATAAGTGTATTTTAATTCATCTTTATATTCTCATTGATATATGATTTTTCTTCATAAATATTCAATTTCCATTCAATCTCACCAATATTTATTTTTGGAGTTCTAATAAAATGTTGGTTTATTTTCTCTTTCTTGATTTGATCATCATTCTCAAAAGTTATATCTTTAACTACTTTCTTGGAATTCCATATTCCTTTCTTCAGTTGAGTATTATACTCAATTTATGTTTCCTAATTTTCTCTAACAATCTTGTAATGTTATGTTCTGTCTTCACAATCATCATCACTACTTGATTAAACACTCCCATTTCTAACACAATAAAGGAAGTTGATTTGATGATGAATCATACATATTTATTCTTCTTAGGTAACTTTTATTCTTCTTTCCATAATAAAATTATTCATTATGATTCTTATTGTTTTATTTTTTAGATTTCTTATCAACTTCTTCAGATGAAAATTATTCCATTTTATTCTTAGTAAAATTTTGTGAAAAATTCCCTTTCTCATCACAATTCCATCATCTAAGATAATTTTTAACTTTTCCCATTCATATTACCATGGTTGAATCATTTATATGGGTGATTAAAACTTGTGTTGAAATATTATACTTCTTCATCTTCCTCCAAATTACTAAATTATTCTACTAATTTTTTATCATTGATCATAACCTTTAATAAAACATTGAAGGAAATTTATTTCTTTTCAAATTTATTGAAAACAGAAGATTTTATCATTTCATTTGCCATAAGAATATTCTGAAGTTAATCAAAGGATTAATCTTCTAGACCATATAAAGCTAAAACATTGGAATCAAATCTATCTAGAATACGTATTATTAGTTTCTTAAAAATAGTATAATATTTTATATTGTTACCAAAATATACGATGTTGCTCAGAAACTCAATTAATATTTTAAATTTATCATCAACAGCTTATTTATTATCCATTTCTATATCATCAAATATACTTTTATAGATTCTTAAGTTGGATTCTTTAACTTTATTATTTCCTTAATAGATTCTTCTTAACATATCCCACATTTTATTATCTATTTTCCACCACATTATATTTGAAAAAACATTTTTTAAGAGCCCTAAACATGGGATTATATGTTTTTTCATCACATTCTAAACTTATTTTATTGGAAAATGAAATGAAAACACATTATTGGGAGGAAATCCTATCATCGTGGAATATATAACTTTAAGGACCAGAGATTGAAAATAGGGTAATATTCTATTCTTCCAAGTGTGATAGTTTTTCATTTAAAAATAAAAAACCCCTATTATTTGCTGGATGGATATTCCTAATTCTTACAGTAATATATTTCATAGGGAACCTAATTTGTTACTAAATTAAGTTCTTTAAATAATATTGATCAATGAGAGAGGGGTGAATCAGTTATCACTTTTTAATTTATAGGCATGTTTCTAAACATCTTATTGAGAATAAATGCTGAACGTCTAAAAAATTGTTAGAGTTGTGATCCAACCAATTATAAACATCAGCCTCACCATTCATATGGAAAAAATATAAAGAATGATCATCACATAATATTTAAAAGGTTTTGTACAAACACTTACTCTTTACCATGTTGTATATCCCCAATAACATGGATTCTTGTAAGAAATTATTTCTTGAATACAAATACACAAGTACAAAATAGTTATATAACCCAATAGTTAACTTTCCATCTATACTTGGATATACACCACAACTATCCTTTTTGTATCATTTTTTTCACAGCTGTATATAAACCCAAGTAAACAAGCCTCTCCAGCAACTGGTTATAAACCCCCACAAAAATATTCATTATTATTCATTATTGATCCACATTTTAAAGTTATTCAATTCCTCCACAATTAATATGAATCAAATGTACGTATGTAAAATCATCAAGAACACCAAAAACTATTTTAAGAAACTATTGGCCCAAAAACCTCATCTAGATATTTAGAAAATATGATTATGCTCAAAATCAACCTTTATAGAATTTTTGAACAGAAGAACATACTTAGGAAAAGTCAATCCATTCAATATCCATCTCTTAGACTCTATTTTATATCCTTTAAATGATTTTTATTGGTCTAATTATTTATGTTATAATTTGGATTATTTTTTTCTGAGAGGTAATTTTTTTTGATAAATTCATCCGATGAAACTCCATCCAATATAGAAAGTGTGAACCTTTACTATTAATACTTTAATGAGGTATAAATTCAATTGGAAACATATAAATTATTTAACCAATAGAAATACATCTGATGGAACTCTGTCTGATAAATTTCTGTATGATGGATCTTTGTCAGATGGATATTTCTTTGATGGATCTCCATTGGATGGATCTTGTTCTGATGGATCTATTTCTAATGGACCCCACTCAGATAGATCTGACTATGTTGGATATCACCCTGAAATATCACTAGTTTTATCAGATTCATCCTGAAAGAAAACATTTTTATGGGTTCTCAATCTATCACAAAATCTTATGTCATCATTTTTCCACATGCGTGAATAGTTTTTTTATACGATGTGATGTGTTTATATATTTATAGATTCTCCATAAGTGAACTTGAGAAAAAATTATTTTATTTTCCCACTTACTAAAATTTTAAAATCTCTGAATTTCAAATTAATTTGGGAATAATATTTTACCTATTGAACTCTTCTTAACTCTTTTGATGAATTCTCAAAACTTCTTGAATATTCCTAAATCTTTACAAATTATGGATCAGAAGTCTAGAAATGGTAATCCAGAAAACTCAAAATCTATCTTTTCATATTTAACCCTTGGAAATAGACTCACTCATCAAATCATTTTCTATATAAAAAATGTGTCCAATGAATTTCCTATATCAAATGAATCAATTTTAATCATTCATCCATTGGTTCAAGGTCAAAGCAAACCTAACAAATCTTAAACCAAATGAAAAAAATCTCACCTTATTCTCTTGACTCATTGAAAAAAAAAACAACTTGAACAATTGAAAACAAAAATATAATTGATTGTTTTGTTACTCTAAGAAATTTTAAAATATTTGACCGTATTGTTTCAGATTCTGAATACATCATTTTCCTGCAACCACTTTTGTAGAAAATAAACACCTCTAACAATTTCTTTGTTTGATGGATTTGTCTACTCATATATATCAGATCAGTATATGTTCTATTAAAAATTAATTTTGATGATTTAATGGTCTGACTAAGAATAATTTTTTTATTTATATCATTCTTAAACTTCTAGATATTTTATCTATCAAAGTCAGATTTATCATTTGATGTTGCATCCAATCAGTAATCTAATGATGCATTTGATGTAGCATCTGATGGAGCATTTGATAAATTATCTGCCTAACTTAATTCTAGAAAGTTTGATTTATCAATATTTACATCTCCAAATCATTCCGATGAATCTGTTAATAAGTTGTGTCGGTTCAATCTATAAGATTTCATATTCTTCAACTCCAGAAAACTCATATTTGTAGATTTTTGACAAAATATGCATCATGTGCTCATTGGCCTGATAATCTATGTCCAAAAAACATCAATTTTGAAAACTTTAGAAACATTAATTTCTTCTTTATAAAAAATCTGTCTTGTATCATGATGTATTCATGATTTAGTAAAATTAAATGATCAACAAAGCATATTTAGATTTACTTTAATCAAAAAATTTGTCAGATTTTGTATATCCAGAAATCTGTGCCAGGAAGGATTTTCCAAAAACCATTTCCCATTTATCCTCATTAAAAAAATTATACTTTTTTACATATTGATATATTGAAAAAATGAAACCAAAACACAACTCAGGCCTTATTTTAGTATAATGTGTCCAATAAAGAGGATATCATTCTCCATAACATAAAAAAATCAAAAAGGAGCACGTCCAGTAGAAATTTGTGTATGAAATGTCTCATGGTTGGTATATCCATAATGAGATTCCCCAAAATGATTTTACAATGGTGGTATAACAACCATTTCTTGATGATATGAAGCACCATACTTATCCACTAAGTACAACTACGATGTTGCTATATGATTTGATGCCTCAACTAACAATTGAGAATAAGATCTCCAACTACGAATGTCTGCCATGACTATCCACTTACTAGGAGTATAGAGTATCGTGAAGTCATTTTTATTGATAAACTCTTACCATAGTATCTATCTAAAATTTATATCTTTCCAAGAGAATATATATTGATACACTTTTTGTTAGAGTACACAATAATAATATCACCCATAATATAATGTTCCTATATCTTCAAGGTAAATAATACCACTGCCAACTCAAGATCATTGGTAATGTATTTATTCTCATGAAATATCAACTTATGAGACCCATAAAAAATCATAGCCTACCTCTTCATCAGCACACAACCAAGCTTGTTCCTTAAGGCATCACCAAACACTACATACATGAAACCCTCCTCTAGCAATCTCAATATGGGTGTGCTCATCAATATCTTCCTCAACACCATGAAAGCCTACTAGAAACTTTCCATCTCAATTAATAGCTTCCCTTCACTATTGAATGTAGTCAAAGTTGATGATATTCTAGATAAATCAGGCACAAAATATATTTTAGTATCGTACTATCACAAATAAGCTTCAAACCTATATCATGATCTAGGGTGGATTCCAAGCTAACCGTACCTCAACCTTGGCCGGGTCCACTAATACACCATCATATATGATAATTTATGCTAGAAATTGAAACTCCTAAATCCATAACTAACACTTCGAGTGCTTCCCATAAATATGGTTATCTCAGAGTGTGTCTAGATCCATCCTTGAGTGTCCTACATACTCCTCCTCACATGATGAGTATTATAGTATACAGTTTATGAATAATACCATGGATTAGTCCAAGAAACGATTAGATATCTAGTTCATGAGTCCCTTGAACATTTTTGGGGTGTTCTTCACAAAAAAAGGTAACACCAAGTACTTAAATTGACTATACTGAAATATAAATTATGTCTTCCGTATATCCTCATACCGTACTTGCAGTTGGTGATAGCCTGATCTACATCCAATATTTAAAAACTGTTGTTCCCCACTCATCAAATCAAATAGGTAATCTATCCTTGATTATGGATACTTATTCTCTACGATCACCTATTTTATTTGAGAATAATCCACCCACTACCTCCAGATACCATATTCCTTCTTAGAGAATAACACTAGGGCCGCCCAAGGGGAAACAATAGGTCTCACAAAGACCTTCCATTAAATTTCCATCAACTATAACATCTTATCTTGAATCTATACATGGTCTATATGATGTTCTGGTAAAGATATTGGGGTTGCACCAACACTGGGGTCCCTGGACTAAAAGTAGAGATAAACAAACATTAACACAATTTCCATAAATCCCAATCCAATCTAATAGCTAGAAAAAAATATATGTTGTAGTCCTTAGGTAGAATCAACTGATTTGATTCCACTATGTATACCCCCTTCCCTAATAAGAAACTACCAAAAGGGTCTTCTTCTGCATAAGAAATGACATGTGATGGCATAGACCATGCATGTGTGATTATAAAAATACCCAATAGGAATCCCCAAAATCATTTAACATAAATCATTAGGAGTAGTAGTACTGTAGCAGTGGTAGGACATTGTAGATCAGTGGGTACTATAGCGGAAGCAAGCCACTATAGCAGTAGCGGTACTGTGCGGTACTGTAGCAGGCAGGTTACTATTCCCAGAGTGGGCATTGGGCCAAAAATTTGGGCCTACTGGCTATATAATGGGTTACATGACCACTGGGCCTTCAGGCTATGTAATGGGTCTCCCTCTACCCAGTTAAAATAGGTATTTTCTTTGCTTTAATAACAAAATGAGGCTTCACCCCCAAAAATAAAAAAACATTAATGAAATAAAATAATAACAAATGACACCGATATACAAATAGGCAACCATTGTCAAGTGGTCTCATCCAATACTACCAGCCACAGGACACAGATCGATGACTATAAGTAAATATAATTATGGGGGAATTTATTCAAATATCCATTCTATCACTAATGACACTCATCTAAGAGGTCCTTATCACTGGACCTCACCTAATAGGTACTCACTAAGTCTCTGAAGATCAAATCTTCTATGGAAGGTATCACACCTAGGGATATTGGGGGACACCACAATACCTAATTGCTCTACTGGATTAATAGGGGTTCAAAACCCTCTTCATATTGGTCAAACTGATGCCTAAAACTCCATGTTAGAATGATAGAGTATCTCAACTTGGTCCCATAGGGGGATGCACCAAATTCCATTCAACACTGCACCCATAGAGGGGGTCATAATTTGGTGCCAAGGAAGTAATGATGCACTATTACCCCATAGAAAATGAAAAAGGAATCACACTCAACTAGATTTCATCAATACTAATGAGTCCAATAGCTCCAATTCATCTCTAAAGAAGAATATGATGTATACCTAGGGTATATGACATGCACCACTAAATATGGACTTACCAGTACCTATTCCAATGTTCCTATTCCAATTATTGTGTACAGTTAGACATGTAAGAGTAAATGGATTATCCTATGTACTCTGAACATGTCTCAGTACAAGTATTGACTCATGTAATTTTCCTATGCCTATATATCCTCAATGATACACAACAGGTATCCATCAAAATACCACACAAAATATGGTATGGAGCACATATAATGTGATCCTTATCTACTTTGTGGAAACCCCAACGCCATAGATGGGGGCCCCACATGATATATAACTCTGGAATACAAATTGTGTAACATGGGATTTTCTAGATCCCATGTAACTTCATGAATATTATGATTACATCATTTCTACTATCGATTTCACCCATGGAACTCATATTTGGGGTCCTTTGGACACTCACCATCACTGATAGATGAAGCCTGGGCTTGGAACCCCTCATAAAACCCCCACTGAGTTGTTCTAATATTACACCCTTCTTCCATCATGTGACTACTAGAAAAATGGGATTCCATGGGATGCAGCGGTCCTTTTCCGATCATCCTCAGTCGTTTCACCTTAAGCACTCACTCGATCATGAACCTTACCCATGGTATTGATCCGTTTTACTAAATAATGGCCACACAATGATAAAATACCTGGTATTCAAGAAACCATTCCCAAAATTAATATGAAAAGGTATGAGGATAAAACCATAATCCATAAATAGGAGGAACAAACCATAGCCTTTTTTTTCTTTGGCCTTGATCCATTGTTGTAGAATATACGAACAAAGAGGACTGATAAAAAAACAAAAAAACTTACATCATAAAATAAATAAAATGTGATGCGGCAATAAACTATTGATTATTGGATTTGATATAACTCTAACATGGAATAGATAAATGGTATTAAACCATATATATCAAACATCCTACCTAGATTTGGATCAATATCTCATGAAGAACAATCACACATCACTTTCTCTATTGATATCTACAAGATATGTTAGTGAAGATAGTTCTCGATTATCAATAAGAATCCATTATGATCACTAATCTATCCTCCAACAACTCCTCTTGATCTCTAGGGTTTCACAGACAACCCGAAGATACCTTAATAACCATATATTTATGGAAAACTCGAGTCTTGGTAAATTAATAAAATATGCTTAATTAATTAATTTCATTATTAAAAATTCACCGACGACCGTGTATAACCCGATAATTGGATGCACTTCAAGGTTATTCCAAACCTTTGGTAAAACCAATGATCTAGATTCAATTGTGGGCTTATATTTCTGATATAAGACTTTTCTCTGGAGTTAATCCACTTTTCAGGAAAACTGCACAGACATGATGTTTAATTTTTTTTAATATCAATTCCAAGAACATAGGGCCTTAAAATACCAAGAAATGTAAGTGAATATCTATGAAAAAAATACTATATATATTTGAAATTTTTACATGTAGAAAATAATACATTATTACTTTACACTTTGGTGGATGACTAGGTAATTGTTCTTGAAAAAATTAATTAACATTTTTACAATGGGTACATCCTCTTTACATAGGATACATTACTCATCCATAAATCATGATTGATATTCCTTTTCAGCCATCATTAATTATGAATATCTACTATGAGAGGATCTATTACTGATTTAGATGAAGAATTTTCCCCTCTAAAGATAAGATATCCCACCTCACCTTCGCAAATCATAATCTTTGTATCATGGAAATATTTTTTTCCCTTATAACTTAAAATCCAAATCATACCATGGATCATATCAAAGTCAAAAATATTTATAATAACCATGTTTTTAATTAAGGTATTACCTTAAATTATAATTGGAACTACCTATCATATAATTTTTTCCATAAGGCTCCCACTTTGTGTGTTAATCGATAACTCACTTACTAGGGTGCTATGGAACAATATATTGTTTTTTCAAAACATAGAGGATATAAGAGAGTGTAAAGATATATAATCAAAAAAACATTATTTTACATTGAGTAAATGATCAAAACACATACGAAAACATCATTAGAAACATTCAATTTAGTTTTATTAATTATATAATCTTGTAATTATTCAATTTTTATTTTTTAAAGAAAATTCCATTGGAGTTTGTGGAATTGGTTCATATAATATACCTGTTACCTTTATTAAAAAATTTAAAATCAATAAATTATTCCTTTCCGATGAATTGGTGATCTTTATGGAATTTTTATCTACACTTGTAACAATCCCATGTTTCCTTATAGAAATACCCATGGTATTTATTTTCTTAGTTATCACACATGAAAAATCTCATCGCTTTGTTGCCTTTTTTTTATTTTTCATATAATGATAATCAATAGAAATCTCCATATCCTGATTTACCATAAATAAATATATCATGCATAACTAGTTTGTTATCATAATGAAGATATAGACTATATCCTTAGATAATTTAAAGGACAGATGTACCAACTACATTTGAAGGATCAACTTTAACCCATTAAATAAATGATCAATATTTATTTTTAGTCTACACACATAGTCCAAAAAAATAAAATATAACCTTGTAAAAATATCCTCATACTCAACAAAATTTTCCTCCTCCATTTTCCCAATATTTAGTATCTATCATTCTATTTATTTTATCCTTTCAAGATGAAATAATTTTTCATTGAATACCTCCTTGAAAGTATCTATTTATATGAACATGATCTCAACATCCTCTTATTTTTTTTTGAATTAGTGACCAAAATTAGTTTTAATTTCCATTAAAATTGTAGATAAATATACTCTCACTTTTCATACATATATATTATAACTTAACTAATGAATATTTATTTAATTTTAGAAAAACATTCATGAAAACCAAAAAGGTTTAGTGACTTTGGAACATGGATACATAAAAAAATCATTCATAAGTGACCAATATCAAATCCCACTAATTTATTAATAATTAGAACCCTTATTCTATATATCATACATCACACTATTCTTCATAATATGGGGAAAATAATCATAAGAAATGATGAAGTTAAATTATATATAAGTGAAATAAATCAAGATATCAATGGTTAGATAAACATAAATGAGTAAAAGGATATAGGAACACGAGATTAACAGTTTTAAACTATTCCCTAGGTATCATATATAATAATATTGTGTCACATATGAAGGCATAGTATTTCATAATACATGAATCATAAAGGAATCAACGTACCTGATCCACGACTGAATGACATTGCCATAAGATGTTGAATTTTGGCATACACATAAGCAGAGAATATGAATTCATTAGTGTTCAAGGATCCATTATAAAACTATAATAGTGGGATGGTTTTACTCCCCAAACCATCATAATAATCTTAGTTCAATCCCAAGACTATCATATTGGAAAAAATCTCTTACTAAATAGGGTTTATTCCCCATTTCCAGTCCTATTTATCCCATGAGATATAAATATTTATGCAAATAATTTGAGGGAGATATAGGTACCACTAGTCACAAAAATATATACATTTTTGGGCCACATGATCAGTTAACAATAATAATATCATAACCCATGAAAAGGAAATAAGTTTCTTAAACATTTAATCTAGGAATAAGACATGGAAAAGGAACCGGTTTCATAATCATATCTTAATCAAAATCCTAAACATAAACAATCAAGAGGAATAATAAATATGATACCATTGGATCATATCCATATTAAAATATAGTCAACAGACAATGTTTTTTTATGAATAAATATTCCATAAAAAGAACATTAAAACAATCTTGAGGAAAATATCCATCCCATTTTTAAATCACTTATTTAAAATCTTAAACTTTTAGTGGTAATGACTGTTAAAAATTCCAATCATTTCCTATATGATAAAACAAATATTCCATCTATAATATCTATAAAAAAGAAAAAGTAATTTTTTATTCTTCAAAAAATGACATGAAGATTCCATTAAAACCATTTTTGTAAATATTAAAACAAGGGTAAAATGAATTTAAAAAATATTTGTATAATTTCATAATGGTTTTTGGAATTTTTTTAGAAAACATGTATATGGAAGAAAAAGGATTTTCGAACAATGCGAGAAATACTATTTTTTTCTTAAATACAGTATATTTTAATCATGATTTCATAAAGATAGAATAAATGAAAGAAATAACATATTATACAGATATAAATTGATGGAAATAAAATAAAATATTTTACTTTTGAGGTATATCATGGTATTTCATCATCATAACTTAATCATAAACAATCTTGAACAATGAGATTCTAACATAATGTTTTTACTAATTTGGTAACATTTGTTTTTTAATCCCCATGAAAGAAATAACACTATATTGATATTTAAATCTTATAATTTTCATGATAATAATCATAAATTACATTCATGTTCAGTATTTATACAACATTTAAAAGAAACAAGTGGTGTATAAGGCATGCATCCAACAAAAATAAAAGTGTGATGAAAATCAATTACCACATTTGGAAGACTTTTAATCATAATCCCCATTAAAAAATAACATATTATGAAACATTAAATATCATGAAAAAATTTATTCAAGATATATCATGTCAAGTGTTTAGTAAATACACTACCCAATATTAACAAGTGGTGAATATGCTAAAAATCTTCAAGAAATATAAGTGAGAATAAAAATCCATTACTGGTTTGGAAACATTTGAATCATAGGAAGACCTAAATAATATCATGAAATGAAGTATTAAATATCATTTAAATAAATATATTCAATATATATCATGGGAAAGGGTCAGTTTATTCATCACAAAAAATAAATAAGTTGTGAATATGACATAAGTCTCCAAGAAATAAAAGTTATTCTATAAATACCTTACCTCAAGTCTCAAATTCTTTTATACATGCATGAAACTTCTATATAATTAATATAGGTTTATTATAAAAAAATTAAATTAGCATAATCATATATATAAAATGATATATTAATTACTTATAACCTTTTACCCCCATTTTATTGTCAATTAGTTGTTAAAATCACTGTTTCGGGTGATAATATATTCGTTTTTCATGTATGTTTTGGTTTGATAGTTTTGGTCCTTATAATTTTTTTTGGATATATAAAAAAAATATTTTTAATAATTATTTAAATATCATATTTATTTACTGTATAAATATTTTGATTCATCTAGAAAAGTTAGAGATAAATAAATGAATTACACCATTCCTAGAGACTGTAGGTCATACGTACGCATAAATGTTGTTTAAATTTTCTTGATGGAAAGAATGAATGAAATGTAACTAATATATCACCATTAAAGAATAATTTTAATGTCATATATATCAAATATACTCATTAAATATATCCTTATTACAATTCATTCCAAAATAAAATAAATAAAATCACATTGCTTTGGGGAGACGATAATACACACGTACGTACGAGTAACGTAATTGTTTAATAGTGTATTGCAAGGTAAGAATATAGAAATGATATTTTAATTAATAGAGTATAATTATGACTTATAATTATTATAAATAAATTAAAATCCATAATTATACCCCCATTAGAGTTGGTTATGGAAATCTAATTCTATTGATTCCTAAGGTGGTATTTCTCCATAGAAACGATTGACAGTTTCATTTCCCATTTACTGGAAAGATATATATATATATATAGGTTATGAAATAAAAATAATTAAATCTCAGTATTCCGTAATTACTTGTGTTATTATATTTTAATTATTAATACATGAATTAATGTGGTAAGAGAAGAAGTAAAAATAAAGAGCTTGGTGAAGAAAATTACCTTCGCCTAGAACATCATAATTTGGATCTATTATTAAGTACCCTAGGGTTGGTATTTTTGGAATAAAAGAATTGATATAATTTTTTAAGGATATTCAGGAGATATATTCGTAGGGTTTTGTTGTTAAAAATGGCTTAATTAATGTGAAAAATAGGTGGTATGAGGTGACTTTTTATAATTGATGAGTGAAATTTTTATTAATACCCAAAAGTTTTCAAAAATGGGAATTAAAATTCATATAATGTCCCTAAAAATTGATAAATAGTTTATTAGAGGTAATATATGGTTAATATACACCTAAAACACAAAAAAATCATGTTTTTGTCATTTTATTCATTAGACCCTATGTTTAAATACTTTTATAATTTTATTTTTTAGCACGAAAAATAGTTTTTTTTATTTACCTATGTAATTTACCATTTATAACTAAAGATAAATGAGAATTAATATATAGTTTGGATATAGTAAATATATATATTAAATAAAAATTATCAAATAAATTTTTTATGTGAGTGTAAAATTAATTTCAACACATGAACATTTAAGGCCCAAAATAATGTTTTAACATTAATTGCAAGATTTATTTTTTATTGTTTTTACTATTAATAATGGTTAAAATTATGCTGATATTATTACATAATATTAATTATCCTTATTAAAAATATGGAATCCATTTTACCTAATACAATTAACAAAATTTGAATAATTTAATTTAAATTTAAATATGTATACATGATGAAAAAGAGGATTCCCATAGAAATTTTTTCATAAGTATATATATTTTTATAATGAAATTGAAAAAAATTAATTCATATGATTTAAATTCAATTAATAATAATTTAATTGAACTAATTTTTTTACTTTCAAAACATTTTTAAAATAAAAATTATTTTTTATAAATTCATTAAATGAAATGATTGTTTTCGATAACAATAATTATTTTCACTATTCATCATAAAATTAATCTTCTCATTAAATTATAAATTTATTTGTATAAGATAATTATTAAATTTTTACTTCAAAAATTATGTTTATTTTTTCAAATAAATTTTATAAAAATGGGAAAAATTAATTTTAAATTAAGTGTGTGGTGTTACCACTTTTGGGAAAAAATATTGCTTTAAACATTAAAATATATTTATTCTTTTCCCATGCTTTCCAAAATATTAGATGAATTATAAACCATTTTATCGAGTTTATATTATATAAATATCATTAAAATACTTCCATAATCTATAATATTTTAATTTATTAAGACAAAAACATATTATATACAAAATAAAAGTTTTTTTTTCAGTAAATGCATTTCTTATACTTTCAATTTATTTGTATTTTTATTTGTAATTAATTGATAACCAATGAATAGGTGTAAGCCGCATAAAATTTATAATTTATTTAATCCTGTTAGGATTTATTATTTTAATGACAAGGTTATAACTTTCATCTTAAATGAAAATATCTAAATATTATATCACTATTCATTTAAACTTAGTGTAGTGTGTAACAAAAACTATGATAGAAATTAAATTTACTTGAAAAAAATACTTCTTAAAATAGTTAGGTATTAAATTATACCCCCATTAATAAATTTCTCCACTGTAACTCGATTTTTTTCTTTTTAATCAGTGGTTTTATGTTTGGAAATTCCTTTTTATAAAATTCAGATATTAAAAAGGGCTATAAAATATCCTCTTGAAAATATAGAATGGTAAATATGAAGATCAGATGAAATAACAAAAATTTAGTTTTTCAAAGAGGTTAAAATTAGTGGGAAGTGAAAATATGGATAATGGAACAAAATAATAACACCTAAAGATTAATATATAGTTATAGAGAACATTTTCAAGATAAAGTCAACCACCAAAAAACTATAAATCTATAATGAGTTAAAAGACTATTTATTCATAAAAAATTGATCTTAATAGGAATTTCTTTTGCCTCAAAATCCTTTTCCAAAATTTTATTTATTTTTTACTCTAAATATATATTACATAATAAAATATACTTACACAAAATATTTTTTTATTTCTTTTGTGAAATTTCATCTCTTGGTTGAGCTATAATCAATTTCCACTTCATTTATTATTCTATGAAATTAATATTAAGGATGAATTTTTTATTCCTGAAGAAATAAAATTAAAATATAAAATATCACATAATCTACTAAAGTATAAAAATATATTCCTCATGTATTTATACATTATCAAAAAGAAAAATGATTGTCAAAATTCATTAAATCTGTATAAATATAGTAAATTAATCTCTAAAACCTCAAAAAACAGCCAAAATTTAACTTAATCAATTAAACAAGTATTTTTTCTTAAAACACTTCAAAAATAAATTTGAAAATATTTTAGATCTGAAAAAATTATTACGAGGGTCACTAAATTTTCAAAAACCAATTTATCATTAATCCCCCAAACACCGTAAAGTATCTATTAATGTCACATACCAAATATAAATATTCTCTAATTATATAATCTCTATGATATGTTAATAATTTCCATAAATCCCTTGAATCATCATAAAGATACATTAAAATCATATGTTCTTCCAAAAGGTAATTCAACCTTTATTCCTAAAATACAATATCACAATGTATTGTTTATCTTCGTCATATAAGGTTATTAAAATTTTGAAATTCATCCAAAATAACATTAATCACCAAATAAATTTTATATTGCATAGTTATCTTTTCTATGAACCGTATATGCCTAAAATATTAATCTTTATCTACCACATCATAAAAAATATCATATTTTCCAAGTCATCACATAGGCCAGTGGTAGTCATTTCACCTTAGTAACCCTTCAGTCGTAGGTTCAAGCCATACAACCTTACCAAATTTGAAATTTTTTCTTTCTTGCTAAAACTATATTAATATAAATCTTATAAAATACCTAGAAATATGATGAAAATCCATTAAAATAACCTTAATCATCAAATTTATATAATCCTTGAATGTTATAAATACCTTTAATCTTATTAAAAAATTATTATTCTCAAATCGTACTTCATATAGAAACTAAGGGTTATATATACCGTATCCCAATTAATATTCCCTAAAAATTTCCTTAATCACATTAAAATCCCATCACATAAAACCTAAAAAGTAGTGTTTAAAAATTTGAACTTATAATCAACCTTTAAATCATAAATACATTATGGTATCCATAAATATTAAGTTAATATCACATTAATACATATATATATATCCAAAATTAACAAAATCATTACATGTTTCATTATTCTTATAACGAAATTACAATTGGTAAAAAAATTGTTATACAGATTAATTCTTAAATCCCAATACATACACACTTAAATACTTTCAATTTAATAGTTTGAATATCATAGGTTATTCCTTGGTATATGGGATAACCCTTAGGTTATAGAACTGACTTGGACAATTCCCAAGCTCCCCACATATAAGATATAAAAGTTTTTAGGAACTCATTACTCTATGGCCTTAATTTCCACATATAAATCATCTTCCCCTAAATATGATATATTCTTCTTGGTGAAAATTCCCACCTTCTTAAAATTTAGGAATCCAAATCTTCTTTAATTTATGTAAGTTACCACATGAACTTTCATAAAAGTCTATCTTCCACCTATATGATGTGTTAGGAATCTTATAAATCATCATGTTATTAATCATATATCATGACAATTTATTATACATAATCACATTATATTTATATCTAGTCATCATCTAATTTGGTTTCTCATAATATCCACATTTTCAATCATATTAAATGTTAACTTGAGTCCTACTAGTTATAGCCATTGACTGAAACAAAAAATAATAGTATGAGAAATAATAATCATAGTGGAAAACTACAGAATAATTTATATTTTGTCTATATCATGAAACCATATTCTCAATATATGTCACCATAGGTTTAACACAAGTAATTCGTGGTCTTCATCTATTAAAATCATTCATGATGGTTCATAAATTATTTGTTAACATCCAAATCATATCCCTAGGGAGTGTCAAACTAGGTGTTCAAAAATTACCATTTTCATGCACTAGGTAATTATTGAGTCAAAACTCAATGCCCCCATTCCATTGTTCTTACCCTTATGTACATTTTTTCTAGAGAAAAATCCATATGTAGTATCTAGAAAGGGATTTAATTTCATTGAAATCAGTCACTCTATCTTCATCGAAAATTCCATGACATTTTTCAATACATTGACTTATCTTTAGACTTATGCTTAGATATATACCTAGTTATTTAACTATTTATTTATCATAATTTTTTCAAAATGTAACTAAACATTTCATTTGATACTAACTATAACAACCCAAAATTTTCAAAAACAAACATTACATATTAATAAATGAATATTCATTTAATTTTACATAGACAGACATGAGAAAGATAAATGTTTAGTGTATTTGGAAACATCAATACATAAAAAACGAGTTCATATGTTAACTAAATCATCTCCTGATAAGTTCTTTATAATTATAACCCTTCTTAGACATATCATACAGAAAACCTTTCTACATGACCCAATTAAATGAAACATAATAATTGTTGAGGTCAGATGACCAGTAAGGGTAAACAAGGGATATATCAATGATGACATAAGAATAACATAAGCATAATGTTATGAGAAAATGATATGATTATTTAAAAACCATAAATTTCATATCAAATATAATAATCTTGAGTCATGTTATAATGTTTTTTGGTTTATAAGGCATGAGACATAAAGGAATTAAATAAGATGAATCATGAGAGAATAACATTGAAATAAGGCTTATATTTCTGGAATTCACATAATCATAGAAAATAATTTCTGAATCTCTAAATGGGATTTTTAAAAAACTATCATAGTTTAATTGGTTCACTCCCCAAACCAACGTAGTATCCAAGATTCACTCATAAGACTATAATTGTGGAAAAATTCCCTAACTGAACTAGGATCACTTTTCATTCTAGTATTTTTTTATCTTATGATATATCAATCATTAAAAAATGAATTCTAGGGATATGTAGGTCCAATCCATAATATAAATGTACACATTTTTATGGAATAATATCAGAGAACATTCCTCATATTATAACTGATGACAAAAAAATTGGTTTCATAAACATTTCATCATAGAATAACCCATGGAAATGAAATAGGTTTAATAAACATATCTTCGTCATAATATAATCACAAAAAATACATAAAAATAATTAGGATGCTACCATTAGATCATATCTCAAGTAAAATATAAGTAAAACCAAAGGTTATTTTAAATTTTGAATAGAAATTCCATAAAAATATATTTGAAAAGTTCTTAAGGAAACTATCACTTCTATTCTGAAATAAAATATTTGAAATCAAAATTTTTCCCAAGTATTATGGAAAAAATTATATTTGAAAATAACCTTCAATACTTGTAAAGTTACCTTCAAATAATTGAGTGGTCATGACGGCGGAAAATTTCATTCATGTAGTACAAAATAAAACAAAAATTCATCCACATTTATGGTAAAAAGTAAAAAGTAAACATTTTTTACAAAATGACTAAAAGATAAATTTTTTTTTTAAAATATAAAAAATGGGTAAAAATAAATTAAATCATTTGGATAATTTTAACAACTTTCTATAAAAACTTTCTAAAAAACATGGGAACTGACGAAAAATGATTTTTGATCAAAGAGTGAGATAATGTCTTTTCTCTTAAAAAAATTATTTTGGTACATTTAGTTCATAAATATTGTAAAATGATAGGAAAAAAAATATTCTCTATAAATAATTATATGGTAAGAAAATTAAAGATTTTTTTCAGAGGTAGATGATAATAATCTATCATGAGAACATGATCATGAATAATCCTGTTTAATAATTAGATTGTAACCTAAAATTGTAAAAATTTGGTATCATTAGAATCATAACCCTAATGAAAGAAATATCTTATATGGATATGAATATCCCAAAATATTTAGGATAATAATCATAAAATACATTCATGGGTAGTATATATACACCATACCAAAAAAAGTGGTGTATAAGGCTTGTTTCCTGCATAAATAAAAGTGAGATTAAAATTACATACCACTTTGGTTACATTTGAATTGAAATACCCATTAAGAAATAAATATAATGAAACATTAAATATAATAAAAATAGATATATTCAATAAATATCATGTCAAATTTCTAGAATATGCACCATAAGAAGTAAACAAGCGGTGAATATGGCATAAGTATCCCAGAAATAAAAGGGAGACTAGAAATCCCTTACAACTTTGATAATGTTGGAATCATAAGATTAATTGATGAATAAAATAAAATAATACTTTAAATATAATGAATATAATTATATTAATGATATATCATGTCAAATTGGTAGTATATACACAAAACAAAATAAATGAGTGGTGAAAATGTCATATGCCTCCCAAAATTAAAAGTGAGACTTGAAATCCATTACATTAAGAATTGATTTCCATTATACATGATTTAACATTATGTATAATAAATATAAGTTTATTATAAAACCATTAAATAAAAATAATCATACATATCATATCATATATTATTTTCACATAACTTTTACCACCTGTTTATTAATAATTCATTGTTAAAATCACTGTTCCGGGTGATAAGTACTTCAATTCTCAGGTATGTTTTGGTTCGGTAATTTTTATGCATATACTTTTAGTATGGTTCCAAAAAATACATAAAGTTAATAATGATATAGTTATAATATATAATTATTATTTTCATATTTATATTCATCTATGAGAGTTTTAGAGAGATAAATGAATTATAATACAAATGGATATGGTAGGTCGTATGTATTCATGATCACTATTTCCTTTTTATTGACAGATGTAATGAAAAAAGGAAAATAATATATCACCTTAGAAAAAGAATTATTATTTCATAGATATAATATATATTAATTCAATATATAATTATTACTATATATTTCAAAATAAAATGAAAAAAGAATCATATCACTTCATGGAGGCAGTGGTCTAAACCTACGCACTAGAGACATTATCATTTCACAATGGAACTGGAATGTAAGATAGTAGATGTTAAATTAATATTAAAAGATTATAATTTTACCATAAATATCACAAAAAATACATTAAATCCATCATTATATCCATCCTTGGAAACCTGTTATGTAAAACAATTTACATATGTTCTCATGGAAGGAGTCTTTCGTACAGACAATCGACGATTTTTATTCTCATTTGCTAGAATAGGTGATGGATATGGATTATACCATCAATATAATAACGTATTAGTATATTTTAGATACTAGTTTTATTATATTGTAATTACTAGTACATTAATAAATGTGGTTATAGAATAAGTAAAAAAGAAATAGTTTAGTGAAGAAAATTACCATTGTTTAGAATAACCTCCTTTAGATCTATTATTAAGGACCACAGGCTTGGACTATTTTGAATATTTTTAGCTCTCATAAATGGATAATGATATTGGGGAGATATTTTGGTTGGGGTTATTTAATCCTAATTACTTATGATCTATGAATAAATGATGGGAGTAGGTTCCCTTTTATAATCGAGGAAGAGTTACATTTTTGTAAACACCCACAACTATTAAATAAGGGTAAGTCACTCTCATCCAATGTGCCTCTAAAATTAATAAATGTAGAATTTTAGGGAAGATGTGCTTGATTCACACCTCCAAAAAACATGTTTTAAACATATTATTCCTTATCCTCTAATTTTACATATTCTTATCATTTTATTTTTCACAATGATAACGAGTTTATTATTTACCTAGGTAATTTGTCCATAAAGTATAAAAATGAATAAGAAATAGTTGCTAATTCGGACCTACTTATTATAAATACAAAATTCAATTAATTATTGAAAATTCCAATGTGGTTGGAGAAATAATTTCAATATAGGCACATGTAATGTGCACAACTCTATTTTAACATTATCTGTACTTTTAAATTTTAATTGTTTTTAATATTAATTATGGATAAAATTAATTTAACCTAATTAAATAATAATAATTTTTTTCATTCAAAATATTGAATAGATTTTATAAAATTATGTTTATAGTAGTGGAAGAATTTAATTTAATATTAGACCCATAGACGTGATGAAAAGGTAGTTTTGCAAGGAAAACATTTTCATAAGTATATCTTTTTTTTATATAAATATTTAAAATAAAATAGATTATAGTGAAATAAATTAGATTAATAATAATATAATTTGTCTAATTTTATTTTAAAATAAATTAAAAAGTGTAATTTTATAAATTCAATAAAAGGTAGTTTTTAATAAAAAATGTATTTTCACTATACATCAAAAAATTAATCTTTAAATAAAAATCACAAAAAATAACATTAAAAAAATATTAAATTATTATTTTGAAATTGAAAATTATTTTTTTTAAAAAAAATCTAATATAAAAAATGATTTTTAAAACAAGTGAGTGATGGAACCAATTTTGGGAAAAAATATATTCTTCAAGTATAAAACTATACTTATTGTTATCCAATGTTTAGAGAAATATTAGACGAATGTTAAAAAAAAATTGATTGAATACATTTATATAATTTTTATTAAAATAATTCACTAATAGTGATCATTTTAATTTATTAATATAAAATCAAATTATTCCAACAAAAAATTATAAAAAAAATATTTTTCTTTCAAATGACTTCCAATTTTATTTATAATCATTTAATAATCATTAAACATGTTTAAAACATATAATTATCATATTTTAGTTTATCATAATCATATATTCTACATTAATTACTAGGTTATAGTTTTCATATTAATTAATAATATCTAAAGAGTATATTATGGTTCGTTTAAACTCAGTGTTGCATGTAACAAAAACTACTAAACAAATTAACTTTATTTTTAAAAAATATTTCATAAAATCTCAGGTTGTTATAGTAAAAAATATTATCGAACTTTTCCATTTCAGTACTTCCCTAAGTGACAAATATATTATATAATCCCCCGATCTGGTACTCTGTAACGTGACCAAATCAGGTTAGAAATGAGACCTCATACACTGCTCGTATTCCAAAGGCCTCCAACTAGTACCGGGGGTGTGATAAGTATAGTGGGGAGACTATACCCTTAGTGTAAAGTTATAATCTAGTGAAAATAAACAATATGAATATATATAGTGTAACAAAAAGATAAAAATAGAATCAATATACAAATAATAAATAATAGGAGGAACCAATAAACAAAATAATAGTAAACTATGTAATGATAAGATGAAATGTATCTAAATGTCGAATTGAAAGTAATATAAATAAAATAATTTAGAAGAAAAAATAATCTCAAAAACCCCGGTCACAAACCCCAAGTCAGTACCATATCCAAAATCTATCCCATCTGGTGAGAAATAATAAAAAATATGGTCCCTTTCCCATGTATAAACCTATATCGACGCAATCTAATCATGTACCAAATGGAGACCCAAATATGGTCTGAGAAAAACTCACTAGGCTGACACCATCATGTCTAAATAAAACTAGTATGATAAATAAGAGCATGAAATAAAGAGATAAACATCTATATTAGTTAATAAACATAATATAATATAACAATCAATTGATTTCAGGGCCATTCTAGAATATCATTAAGCACATATCACAACCATGCCAACCATAACCACAAACCATGGCATATTCAACAACTGGAAAAATATCAATGAATAATAATTTCATTATTACTTGTCATAGACCTCTATATTATCATTTAAAATTCCTGGGCATATCCCTCTATATATGAAATTCATTATCTTGGGCTAAACCCTTTATATAATCTTTTAAACATGAAACTAGACCAAGCTTGCTATATCAAAATTACAGTATGAAACTAGGAAAAACCTTATATATAAGCATTACAACATAAAACTGGTCTAAGCCTACTATATAATAATTACAAAATGAAACTATGACAAGGTTGTTATATACGAATTTCATCATAAATCATAACACAAGTAAAAACAACAAGGATATCAGAATATCATATAATAATCCTTGATGATTAATTCTACAAATTACTATTTTTCTTTCAATTACACATTTCATTTATTATGTGGGTATGAAACCATTAACATGTAAGTTTTTACCCAATCATATCATGTTAAACATAACCAGTTTAATAACTATATGTCATTACCAAGATGATTCAATACCAAACAATCACCTAAGGTCTCATGTCATGCTAAACACACTTTTAACCATTAAAAAATTCAATATTATTCTAGGGTAGGATTGCCCAATGGGTAGATGCAATCTAGGTCACATCACCACTATATATAGAGGGATATAATGAATAATCTCACATGATTTATCATCATTAATCATTCAATTTATTAATGCTCATTTTCTATTGATGTAATTCGCAATATTTCACATACTTAAGAGGTTAATGGAACTATAGGCCATACAAATACTTGAATGTTTCTGTATAAATCGATTCCAGGAATAAATTATTATATTTAAACTCCATGATTTCCATTTTATTATCCCATAAACCATGAAAATCCAAAACATAGACTCAAAACATATCCTATATAATCTAAATAGTCTTCTTAGATTGAACATAAGTCTATGAATGATAGGTTGTTCTTAGAAGAATGTGTGATCATAGATCCTTCCAAAGAACCTAACAGAACCACAACATGAAACACAGATATCTATTAGAAAGGATACTCATCATAACACTATGAATCTTATCTATATTGAATTAAAGAAGACTATCGAGATCATCAATGATGAAGGTCTCTGTAATTGAAAATAAGTGGGCTATCTTAATCAATTGATCCTTCATCATCCATAATATATCATTAAAATGAGGGGTCCCTAGAATCCATGTCCCAAAATCCATAGTGAAAACATTCCAGTTCCACTCTGAAATGGGAAAAGGCTACAAAATCCTTGTTGGCCTTTAATTCTCAGCTTTTACTTGCTAACAAGTAAAACATTTCTCTATGAATCCCACTACTTCATTCTTCATTTTTGACCACCAGTACTATATATATATATATATATATATATATATATATATATTTAAAACTAAGTTTTACATCTCGTCTAGAAGCATGAAACTCCCTCACCAGATCCTTTCAAAAATGAAGAGGAACCCATAATGATCCATGGAAAAGAAGAAAATTTTCATTAAAAAGAGACCATACAGATGGTTGATCTGCACCATATAAGTTGTTCCTTAGAACTAATCCCTATGGATTAGTTAACTAATATTTCATCATTTATTTAAGCTCATGGTTATGATAGATATAGAAATCATAACCACTCACCCTTGGGACTCCAAAACATCTAAATGCATGTCTGTAAAGAGTTACATCATTTTCCACACATTATAAGAATCCTAAAATTATTCTATATCATCTTATGACATAGAGAATCGATAAATATGTTTCTCTTTCCTGATGTATAATCCTACATGATGTCAAAATACTACAAGTACTCAACCCACCTCCTATTCCAAAGGTCTCGGTCCTATTGAAAAATGATGTGATTAAGGTTCTTGTGGTCTATGTATACCACAAACCTCTCACCCAAAAGATATTACATCCAACGTCTCTAGGAGTGTACCACTATAGCTAAATCGTGATACTGAGAAGAATAATTCCTCTTTGGAAATATGATTTTTGTGGATCCATAAGAAACCACTCGATCCTCCTACCTCATATTTTTTCTTAGTCAAAATCTGAATGCATCACAACACATGTTATATTTCTTATACAACATAGGTAAAGTGATGATAGTTTTTGAGTTAAGCCCTCTATTAATATTTAAAATGCACTACTATGAGAAGTGGAGAAAAAAATTAGTGTTTACAAATAGAAGAAGCCCTCAATAAATCACTAATAATAAACTGTTAAACCTAGAAATCTATTATTATTGAAGAAATTACTAGGTCTCTCCCAAGATACCACAACTACAACCTTATCTAGGTCTAAAGAAACTCCTTCCTCTAAGATGACATGACTCATGAAGTACACTTTTCCAAATCAGGAAACTACATTGGTTAGCTTGGTATATTATTGATGGTATCTCAATTTAATAAAGACAATTTCAAGATGCTGGGAAAGATCATATGATAATTGGGATTAAACTAATATTTCATCAACAAAATCACCAAAAAATGATCCAGAATATGATAAAATATCTAATTCATCATGGTTAATAATTTTACAGCACGAATGGTTCAAAAAATAAATAGTAACCACTAATTTATAGAGAACACACCTTTCAACATTTTATATTCTCTAACTATACTCCCAATAGTGTTTCGATGGTAAAGACACAATCCATGATTTGAAAAACCTATCCTGAACCATTTATAAAAAGAGAAAATATAAAAAAAATGAGATGATACTATATCAAAAAAAATGTAATCTAAGATAGATTAAACAAAAATGCTACCTCTAATGGTAGAAGGTCCTGAATCCATTCTAGCTGGAGTAGTCTTCATAATGTGTAACTGACTACCCCTCTACCTGGGCTCCAGTATGACTCCCCTATGCTATTCCCTCTTCCTTGTACTCCTAAACCTTCACTGGTCATTTGAGGGGTAACTATATACATCCCAAACTCTGATATCTATCCCAATCCCCTTCCACTACTCTTCTTCTCCATAACCATAAAAAACACCACAGGTTACCCAAACTTCCACAAACATGGAACTCTAAAGAAGGGTGAAAACACTAAGTCTTCTTGTGGACCAACATAAAATACCGATAGCACTATAATGGAACACATTCCGGAGATGGTTTCTTAATTCCTTGAATTGTATTCCCATTTCTATTGTGGTGACAACTTTCATAACATCACTTCTTACCACTAGAATAATAGATCCTAGTTCTCCCTAGTCAGAAAGACTGGCTACTACTCGGGTCCCCTATCATATTCCCTTCTGTGATGAGTTCTTGACTCATCACATCTAATAATCTACTCAATAGAAAGATGTTAACCTTTGAACTAATATAATAAAAAATTCCATCTTGAAAAAATTTCACCGTATTGATCTCATCAGTAGGTAATGATGGAATAAAATGATTCAAGTCAGTTAAACATACAATGTAGTCTACCAATAACATGACCTACCGTGCAGGGATCATAAACTCAAAGGCCTTATCATCCCTCAATTTGTTATGATAGAAGTGGCTCAAGAAATTCTCCATGAATTACTTCTATAATAAGTCCTATTACTTCCCAGCTTACAGTTGAATGTCCCACAAACACATTGCAGGTCCACAAAGAATATATGCAGTAAGATTTAACCTCGTATCTACAGGAATATTTAGGTGTTTAAATATTGTTTGGATTGGCATGATGAAAAATTCTTCTTCCTGGGGGTCTCCATCCCCCATAAACATAGGTGGATTTTAAAACTGAAACACTCTCTTCCTCTCATACATTGAAATAATTGTGTGAACATTCTCCCTTTACAAGGATCACATGAACTTAGGAAGCTATCATGATTCCAACCATTCATCTAATCCTCAAGAGCTACATGAAGATCCAGTTCAGCTATGTTTGGATCATGATGAATTCCACTCTCCTAAAACTCCACTTGAATATGATGAGGAGTCTTTTTTCAACAAGAAAAACACACTCCTTATAACATTGGATAACTGAAACATCAATCTTATCAGGTAACATCAATAGAGAACCATTGACTCATGGTACTCTAAACAAGGATTACATGTTTTTAGCATGAAATAATATTTCTTTTATTTCATTTATTAGATATAATAGGTATCTCATTTTACATTTCATATATGAAAATATATCACATGTTATAAATATGTACCTATCATGAATAATTCATTTTAAGATATATCCCTAGGTTCCTATCATCATGTATAAGTACTCATATTGTGTTATATCAGTCCATGAGTATAAATCTCATGAAACAATAAAAAAACATAATATTTGAATCTTCAAAGGTTAACTAACACCAATTGATAAAAGAGATCATCGTGAAAAGTGATCTCGTTCCTGGGCATCCGGATTTTCATCATTCACGCGGTAGTTACTCACATGCACACGATCATTACCAAGTACCAACGCATCCTAGTATCCTTTATAACTTTCCGAAATACTAAAGCAAGAGAAAAGAAACATAACCTCCTCTAATACTACTTTTTGACGTACCCCAATCTGAAACTCTCTCACACAGACAAATCAGGTTGGTGATGAGACCTCAAGCACACCTCCCCATTTTCTAGAGGTTTCCAACTTGAATAAAGGGTGTGAGGAGTATAGTGGAGATAATATAACCATGGTATATAGTTATAATATAGCATAAATAAACAGTATAAATAAATATTTGAGTGATAGAAATAAAAGAAATAGTACAATAGATAATTGGGAAGTAAAAGGATGAACTTTTAAACCAAATAGCAGTGAACCATGTAATGACAGGTTGAAATGTATCTTAATGTAAAATTGAATTTAATAAAATAAATAAACTAGATGACACAAATAAAATCATAATACCCCAATCGTGAACCCAATGTTGGGCCCATCACCAAAATCTAGCCCATCCAGCAGACAACAATCAACCATAAGGGGCATTTCCATTATCTAAACCTACTTCCATGTCACCTACTCGAGTATCAAAGAGTGGACCAAATTAGATGTGAGTAAATATAAATAAGTCAGCACCATCATGTCTAAATAAACAAATATGATAAATAAGTGCATAAAATAAAGAAATAAATAGTATTATTAGTTAATGAACTTAATATAATACAGAAATCATCCTTCTTCAGTGCCATGTTAGAATATCTCTAAGCATATATCAAAACCATGCCAAACATAACAAAATAACATGGCATAATCAATAAATAAGAAAATACCTATTTATAATAATTTCATCACAACCGGGAATATCCCTCTATAAAATAATTTTAGCATCATGGGAATATCCCTTTATATAAGAATTTCATCATCCCATGCCAAGCCCTCTATATGCGTATTTTTTTTATGAAACTAAGACAAGCCTACTATATAAGAATTACATCATGAAAATAGAATGATTCCTCTATATAATAATGAAAACATGAAACTAGACTAAGACTTCTATATAATAATTACAACATCAAACTATTCCAAGACCACTATATGATCATTACAACATGGATCACAACACAATCCATAATAGAAATAATATCACTATATCGTATCATTAGTATAAATGGTTAATTATTTAAATTACCATTGGTCTTATAATTACACGTTTCATTTAGAAAGTGGGTGTTAAAGCATTATAATACCATTTTCACCCAATAATATCATATCAAACACATCCATTTTAGTAAAAATAATCCATTTTCAAGGTGATTATATATCAGAAAATCACATGAGGTATAATGTCATGATAAAAAAATTAAACCACCAGCCAATTCATTATTATTCAATGGTAGGCAAACTCAATGGGTAGTCAAAAGACCGGTCACATAACCATTGAATCCAAAGGGATCTAATGAATAATAGCACAGAAGAATTACCATCATTTATCATTAAATTAATTAATGTGCACATAATGTTGGAACAATTATCAATAGCGTGCATAATTATGAAATTAAAAAACAATGGGGTTATGTTTTTGGCCACCTACCTTTAACCGGTGATATAGTCAATGCTTACAACTGTTAACACAAACAAGAAAAAAGGCACAGTTGATCACAAGAACAAAACTATATCACAAAAGATTGAGAAAAACACCCAAAATAACCATGTTCAAGAGTTCCCACCACTTCAATGTAGAGAAATAGATGATATGGGATAACTGAAGATAAACAAATAACCAGAGATTATCCACTTAAGTAGGATATCAAAAAGGGAAATAGAGACTCTAAAATTTCATAGAAATTACCTAGGGATCAAGAGATGAGGGATACTATGGATGAAGAATGAAACATTCATATCATGGATTTAAAACTAAATAGCTCCAAAAATTAATTATGTGTAATATTTACATGGAATTCATTTATTGAATAATGAATTATGTTGAAAATGCATCACCTTGAGGAAAAATATCCCAGCTCAAACATTACAAGTACTGAATCATTTTCATGGTGATAATTCATTACACTTTGTGAAACCATTTCAAATAATATTCCAAGAAGAAGTTATAAATCATTTAATATATATATATATATGATGAGTGAATGATCCATGGGATGTTTTAACACCAGATTCAATAAAATATCACAAATAACCTCCAAATCCTTTTAAAATTCTGAGAAACCGTCATAATTCACTTAAATATATTTATATCTAGACTCAATTAATTCAAAAAAAACATACATCCTTAAGATTTAGGTTATTTTATCTAGTAAAATATATCCATCCTCAACAAGATCCTACCACCTAGTTTTAAAAAAATAAAACTAAAGGATAAAACTTTAACATAAAAAATAATATAGGGATATACTTAGAAGAAGATGGGATCTTACAAATCTTATCTAGGTAGTTGATCTGTTGTTAATTTCAAAATAGAATCATAGTTCCCATAAATGATGAATCCTGTTATCACATGAATAAATCCAATATATTTACATCATGTTGGGGATCAGTTGGATTCTCTATGTGGATGAAATTATGTTTTATGACCTGTGTCAACTACCCCAATATGGTTATGAACTAATTATCCCCAAATATAACTTCATTAATTTTTTAAGGTGGAAAATACCATTATTTACTACAGGTAGTGATATAATTCCAATTAATCGTGTTATTCACTTTATTTATACAATGAAATACACATAATTAGACCCTGATAAACAATTTTACCATACAATTATTTCTATGTTTTCTAGAGTGTTTCCGAGGAATATTTAGAAATTTTCATAGTACTTCTGTTATCATACATGGTTTAACTGAATCTATTCTCCAAGGTTTCTATTAATCATCCTTTGATAGAAACTGTAACATCCTAGACTCAAGGAACCCAAATTAGGTTTTATATAACATTATTGGTACATGATACAAGTGTTCTAGAAATATATAATAGTTTCGTAGCGTTGAAAGACCAGATACATGAATAAAATAAACTTTAAAACATAATATATGAAATTGAAATATTATGAGAATATGAATGGACCTTCCATAATATCTCAAAAAATTACACAAAGTCATCTTCTAGCTTCTCGGGGAAAGGGAAAAAATAAGGGGGAGTTCAGATACTTAGTAAGGGGTAATATTATATGGAAGCATACATAACATAAACATGTTATAAGTGAAATGGTAAGAATAAATGAACAACATAAATCCATAATAAACTAAAACTGAGGGTATTATATATTAATGAATATAAATGAAAAATATATAATAATAATCATTGATCACATACTGATGGAATGTATAATGTGGGGTATCAATCATTTCTGCCAAGTCCTTATGTCAAGATAATTTCTTGTTATGGGAAGAGTTATAAACCAAATCCCAATTTTTTATCTCATGATTCATGTTGATGTATCAAGTATATATATAATTTAGGGCCCTATCGATCTGCTAATAAAGTCTAATCCATTCAACATAAGAATTATCAAAACCTTTTAAACCATTAAATAGGGAATCTTTTACTAAAAATCATGTATAACCACATAATGAGAAATATAGAGATCAAATACTTCCCCATTAAATAGAATAATCTAGATGTCTGGGATAACATCCATTAATAAACTTGGAATCAATGGTATATCATCAATGTTACATGAAGTAATTTTATCAAAGAAATATTTTGTTTAGGGTACTTACAATGCGCTTGGATATCCATGGAAGTTTTTAATTGGATTTAATAGTTATAATTGGTTGGAAACTAAGGAAATGGTAGAAAAAATTATTTATCATGGTTCATAAAGAGTGTTTGAATATTTCAAACCACATCCTCCAAGAGTGTCTAGCTATATGTGCTATATTAGTCCCATTCATCATGCATGAATTTAATGGTTGAGTCAATTACCAAAAAACCATTTTCAAGGCGACTACTATATATTTTATCAGTGAAAAAACAATATCCATTTTCTAGTATCTATAAATGGATGTATTTCTATGAAAATACACATCCATTTACTTTACAAAAATAGAGGATGGTTCTTCTACCATGGAAAATATCAAGTTTTATGACAATTTTAGAAACTCTTCAATCAAGAGAACATGAGGCTAGGATAAAAATATAAACATGTAAATCCATTATATTTCATGATTAATATGGTAAAATTATTACATTGAAATTTAACTAGAATACATATGTAAAAATTTGGTAAATATGACTTGATTCCAAAATAATGAAAATTAATATGGAAAACCTATACATATGTCTTGTGTAGAAATTAAATCATAATATCTTTACAAAGATATATGTTATAAAATTTATCTTCAATTACAATGAATAAATTAATTTTAGGATATAATTTCTTAAATAGGTTTTATATACACCACATAAAGGTAATTGGGTGTATAATAAAAAAAATGTATCAAAGAGTGAAATTTGATATAGAAAACCATTACCTTTTATTATAACTTCTATGAATGTACCTTAAACTTCTCTATAATAAAAATATATCTGTTAATTAATTAATTGATACCCTTATTCATATCCATTTTTTATAATCATTATAAGTACTTATTCTCTACACAAATTCTCTTAAATTTTCACATCGAGTGTTTATAGTTTTGATCGTTTATATTAATTTCTCAATAGCAATGTAAAAATTTATTCTTCTTAAAAATGTCATCATTAATAAGTAATTAAATTAAATTTTAGGGATAATTTATAATAATTTATTATTTTTCAAATTTCATTAGTGAGTATTTTATCCTCGATGAAATCGATAATAAGTATGTTTTGGTGATTTTTAACGAATAGAGGTTGTTTTATTAATTGATGAATTAGATTTTATGATAACATATAAAGAACCAAAAATAATAATAATTTAATATTTTTATCATATTATGGTAAGATTGTTTTTTTCATAGTCATCCATGATATAAATTAAAATTATTTTGGAAGTTGTTGGTTAAGCCAACCTAAACATAATTGTACTCTGATTTATTGAATTATTGTGATGTGGTTTGTTGTAATATAATTATATCAGAATAATAATGAAATTATTTAGTCTTTATCAGTGTGGAACATAAAAAATAAAATTAATTATAATAATACGTAATGGATATGATAATTGTACATAATTCTAAAAATGGTTATCCTCTCTGCATGCTTATTTTAAAAAATTAAATTCATGATGATCATTTGTTTATCATATAATTTATAAGATATATATTTTTCCATAAAAAATTAAATATATTATAAAAATAATATTTATACTTTAATACCATCCATATATCCAACATTTTATTTTTATGAAGGAAGAAAACACATTCCTTCATAGAGGTGGTACTCTGCATAATGCACAAACAACTGTTTTTTGTTAATCAATGGTATAAATGAATAAATAATGTTAAGACCATTAATATAGTAAAATTAATGTATAAATATTATTATAATATCATTATATTAGTGTGAATAGAATAAATTTAACAGAATATAATTATGAAGAAAAACTAAGAAGTTGATAAAACTCACAACACATACTTTAATTTTCCTTGGAATTCTCCTTGAAATTTAAGGGATTTGGATAACTATGAGTGGCCAGTGGATTATGTTCATGGTAGAGGTAAAAAGTTATAGTAAAATAAAATATTGTAAATAATGGATTTGAATGTTATGTGACTCTTGTAGTGAAACATACTTTTCATTAATAAATATTATATATTTTTAGATTAAAATTTAAAACATTTCCCAAATATACACCTAAGGACAAGAAAGGATTAGTGTATTTCGATATTAGATAAAAAATTCTATTATTTCATGAATTATATTCAAAATATATCATAAATACCATCCTATATTGAATTATTCATAGGCATAACCTACTTATACCTATCTTCATAAATTGGAAAAAGAATACATAAGTAAGGTTGAGCTCATATTCTTTATAAGGGTAAATATAGGAGATATTAATTTATGATCATATGAAAGAATAATATAATAAAAAGGGTATGAGATCATGAGAATAACACAAAAAAATTCATACCAAATCTATCATGTATCATAAATAGGTGTTACAGTATAAAACATTATCATTTCAAAATACATAAATCATATGAGTGAGAAATATTATAAATTAATCATGAACCATAAGTTCACATCATAAAATCATTTCTCCATCAGAGCTATAGAAAACATTTCGTATATCAAGGTTAACTTTAGAGACTATAAAATAATTTTGTATTAGGAATCAACACTTGTTTTCCACAACACAACTGATCATACATAATCACCTATTTCCCAGAGTGGATTAAGAATATAAACTGGATTACCATACTGGATCAAGAACACCGACCTATTTTTCATAGTGGGTCAAACACATTGACTTAATTACTATAATTATATCATTATATATAAAACATTACAAAATTAATTGGTGGAATATAAATTATGGTCCCACACATCACATAATTAAAACCGAATATATTTATTTCATAAGATCATAAAACAATCATCAAATAATTCTTTCATTAACTATACAATGAAATATGGTTTCAGAACTATTTCATAAATTCTTCATAGTATAATCAGTGAAAAATAAAAGTGTTTCATAAACATCCAATCATCATAATCAAAATCCATATAGGTAATGAATAAGGATGGTATCATTGGATCGCATCTGCTATAAAATGTAATTAATATCAAAGGATGTTATAATAGATGGTAATTCCTTTGAAATAATCATTTATTTTTTTGGGGAAACTATTATTTTAATTTTTGAAATAAATTTTTTAAATTAGAAATATTTCATAAATGTAATTGATTTTTTTTGGAAAATATACTTGATTAATTTTAGAATATTTTTAATTTATTTATTGTACATGATGTTATGAAATTTTGTTTAGGTCGAATATGTTAAAACAAATATTCCTTTAATTTTTTTGTAAAATGTCAAAAGTACTTCATTCTATAGATGAAAATAAGATTCATTTAAAAAAATTATAAAATGAAAAAAGTATAACATGACTTTAGATAGTCATAGGATAAGAATAAATCCTTTTTAAAATATTTTAGGTAAAATATGGACATTGAAGAAAAATTATTTTCGATCAAAGAGTGAAATAGTGTTTATTTTCCTTAGAAACATTATTTCAATCTTATAAGTTCAAAAATAGAGGGAAATGAGATAAAAACATATAGTCTATATAAATTAATAGGGGATATGAAAATTTCAATGGATTTATTATGAAACTATCATGTAATTTCTTTCAATGTAAATTGAATCATAAACAATCCTAGTTGAAATGAGATTTAAACAAAAATAACTTTCCTCAAGTCTCATATTCCTTCATATGCATTAGAACCTTATGTATAATAAATTTATATGTATTATAAATCTATTATATAATTTTATATTATATATATTAACATATATTATTTACTTATGGCATCTTATCTTCTATTTATTAGTAATTTTTTACTAAAATTACTTTTTAACGTGATAAATGTTTCGTTGTTTATGCATGTATTGGTCCAAAAGTCCTAATACCTATACATTGATCAAGGATAAATCACCTAAATACTTTTAATAATGATATAAATATCATAAATACCCATTATATATATTTATATCCTTTTAAAAAAGGTATATATAGAAAAATGACTTATATTAGTCAGGAAGATAGTAGGATGTATGTATGCGTTATTGTTGTCTTAACTTTTCAACGGATGGAATGTAAGAAATGTAAATAATAATCCACCTTTATATAATCATTATTATTTTTCATATATAACATATATATTCATTAAATTCATACTTATTAACATCTAATTAGGTAGAAAATGAAAACAGAATCAAATTGCTTCATTGAGGTGGTAGGCCACACGTACGCACGAGCGATGTTATTGTTTGACAAAAAAATAGAAGATAAGAAGGTAGATATGATATAATAATTACAAAATCACAATAATTTGATAGAATATAATTTATAAACAATAAATACATCATAATATTCATCTATAAAATATGTGGATGAGAAATGAATTTTATTACTGTGTGGCAGTGGTTGTTCACACAAATTCCAAAGTAAAACTTTCACTTCCCATTTGACTAAAAATATGATATATAATAGTGGTTTCTTGATCATAATAAAATTTTAGTATATTATGAATACTGAATTTATATTTTGATGGATTATAACCTGGATTTAGAGTTGGTATAAGAGGAAATAAATTTAAATAGGTTGGGTAAGAAGATTGTCAAATCTATGAGAGACCTCCTTTTGATCCTTTGTTATGGAGGTCTTTTAAGAATACAAAAACATCTAATTCATGGATAATAAATTTTATAAGATAATTGTATTGGTTTTTGGTTGTTTTTATCACTCAATTTTTTTAATCAAGATATATAGGGGGTGTCATTTTATAAGGGTGGGAAAAGTAATTGTTAGAATTAATAAGAAGAGTAAATTATAATTATTTCATTATCTATTAAAAAGAATCCAAATGTATTGATATTTGAAAAAATTAGAATAAGGTAAAAATATAACATCTAAAAAACATTAGACATGTTTTTTAATCACATTAATCCTTATCTTATTTATTAGTGCCTTCATTAACCATTTTTATCCTTAACCACTATAACAACTATTTCAATATTAAAATGTTATAATTTTACTTATATTTTAACAATTAACTGATTAAAAAAGTGGATTACATTTTAGACCATATTTTATCTTACTTGATCTATTACTATATTTTTATTATTTTTGAATAATTTAATTAAATATTATTTAACATAAAATATCATTAAAATAATTTTGATAGTATTAATTTAATTTTTCTTCAAGGATAAAATGAAAAGATTTGAATAAGATTATAAAACATTCAAACATATCAAACATGTTATATTAATCTAAAAAAATTGTGGAACAAAATAGTTCTCCTAACTTATTTTACTTTTAACATTTTTGAAATTATTTATTTTATTTTTCTGTTAACTGAATAAATATTATGTTGGTGTTAGATAAGAATTTATGGAATTTATTAAATAAAAAGAAATATAAATAAATGAATATGATACAAACGTCAAAAACATTTTTTTTATATAAATAAAATTTTAAGCATAAAAATATATATATATTCTTATCTTATTCCAATAATAAATATTTGATAAATGTTAATACATTTTATTGAATATATAATATATAAATTTCATGAAAATACATCACCAATAGTGATTAATTTAATTTATTAAGATGAAACCAAGTTAAGAATAATTTTGTTTAAAAAAATATCTTTTACATTCAAATGGGTTTTTATTTACATTCCTCATTAATTGAAAACCAATGAATTAATTTTATATTTGTTTAAACCATAATTTTTTCTTAATTTATTTAGTAATATTTATACCAACCAACCTAATGGATAAAAGATAAACATATACTTCATTACAGTTTATTTAAACTAAGGGTTTCATGTATCGCAAGATATCAAGGAAATAAAATTTATTTAAAGGAAGATATATCATAAGATCTCAGGGTGTTATACTCTTACCCCCTTAAAATGAATTTATCTCTTGAAATTACAACACTCTGATATGTATAATTGAGGATATCATTGTTTCATCACATATTTGAGTTCAAATGTACCTTTCTCTAATTCAGGGTTTCACCATAATGCTTTGATCTGGTGAGTGGTCTTATTTTATTATACTTTCTCTATACGATCCAGAATCTCTATCATTTATTCATCATAGAAGAGATATTCCTCAAACCGTGTAACCTATGATTTAAGTACATGTGAAGGATCTGGTATTTAATTCTTTAAGAGAGATATATAGAACACATCTTCAATGTGAGAGATATTCAATGGAAGTTACAGACAAGAAGTTGTATCCCAATAGGATCAATAATTTCAATGGGGATGAGATATATACTACTAACCTTTCCCTTATTTCTAAATCTTAAAACATTATTCCAAAGAGATATTCAAAGGAATAACTTTTCCCCAATTTTAGACTCTCGATCTCAATGATGATTTCAATTATAACTTTTTAGTTGACTATAAGATTCTCTAATGTGTTGTTGAATATATATGAGTTTCTCATATATTTCCTTAGCTATATCCTGACCTAATAAATTTAATTCTATGTAATCATCACAAAAAATCCATCCTTATATGGATTCATAAGTATACATATTAATTCTCAATTGAAAGATATTATTTTAATATAACTCAGTAAGAAGAAGGTGTTTATTCCATCCACATTTAAATTTTATAGAATAATATTTCAATATGTACTCAAGGGTTTGAATGGTTGTCTATGAATAACCATCTGTTTGAGAATGATAATAACTATAGAAACTTAAATCTATATTTAGATCCTACTAAATAATTTTCTAAAACATCATAGTAAACCTTAGATATTGATTAAATGTAATCTAATGTCATACACCATGAAATCTCACCACTTTATTAGTGTACAACATGAGAAGTTAATCATGAGAGAAATATTATCTGATGAAAATTAGGTGTACTAAATTCATAATGAGATTGTCTACAACCCAAATACCAGTATGCCCTTCAAATGTATTTGGGATCCCGATGATGCAATCCAAGGTAATTTTTTCCCTTTTCTATTCAGGTATGGGTAATGATTGTAACATCCCCTTAGACTTCTATCTCTTAGTATTAACTTGCTAACATACCAGGCATCACAATATATACTCTACAATATCCCTTTTTTAGGCTATCCCACTAGAAATATTCGGTCATATCTCTATACATATTTGTACTTCTAGGATATATAGAGAACTATGAACAATTATTTTCATATAAAAATTAATTATTCAGTTATAGTATAGATTAAACACATGCACATTTCTTGAACCTTATCATTCCATCAAAATCAAGGATGTGATTAGGAACATATTTTACCTTCTTTTACAATTACATATCTTCCTTCTACGACACTATAATCTTCACATTTATAGATGGTTGAACATTCATCTGAGAAATATAGGATCCATACCCTTTCTATAGGATTACAAGTTACATATTCTATAAATAAATAAATACTATATCTCTTTCAATTATTTTCATAGATAGGCTTGTATGATCCTTGTGACTCAGAGTATCTACCACCTTATTTTGTTTTCGAGTGTAGTAATGTATTTCATCATCAGAATATTTAATCAACTCTAACCATATTATGTACAAAATATTTATCTATTTTTGTGTAAATATATACTTCAAAATATTATGGTCTTTATGTATGTCAAAACTTTTAAGATAATGATATTCCATACATACCTTTAACATAGACGTTACCACTTCTAACTCCAAATAATGAGTCCAATAATTTTATTGATGTATTTTCAATTAGAATGAGACATATGATATCACCATATAATTATGAATAAGGAGACATCCTTGTATCTTCTATGATGTGTTACTATAGATCAAAAACCCTTCTTTGCTATTGGGGAATATGAGAGTATGTACACTGACCAACCTTCTCTTCATTTCATTGAAATTATCTTCACATTAATCTATCCACATGAAGATACCCCCCTTTCAATTCAACTTAGTGAGTGAATTAGATTGTCAGGAGAAATATCTCATCATGAATTATTAATATCAATCCAACCCATGAAAATTATCTATTTCTATTACCATAGATGGTATAGGACATTACTCAATAACTTATTTTTTTAATTATCTACCAATATATCCCCACTTTAGATTATATGAACCAGGAATGAATCGTTCTAAAACTAAAATTTATACTCAGTAAAATTTTCATACAACTTAACCTTATCAGGGTCATCATTTCAATTTTCAAACAATATTCACGATCTTAATTAGTCATTTAATATATAATAATATCTATTATAAATACTTCCAATAACTGATCAAATTAATACCCAAATAATGAATTCATTAAATTCATAAAGATAGAGGGGGAATTAGTATGTCTAAATAGAATCACTATAAATACATAATTCCCAAACATCATATGGAAGGTTGTATTGGGTATAACCTCATTATTTATCCTCAATTTATGATATCTACAATGGAGGTAAATTTTAGAAAATTTTTAATCTTCATGTAATTAATTTAACAAATCATCGATATAGGGTAACATATACTTGTTCTTGGTAGTGATATTTATTATTTCACAATAATGAATGAAGGATTTATTGATCCATTTTTATTTTATAAAAAAATAATAGAATCACCCCATGGTGATAAACTATCTCATATGAATATGTTATTAATATTCCACTGGAGTTTCTTCTATAATTTTTATATCTCAATTGGGGTCACTCTCGAAGGATTCCTTGAAATAGATGTTTCACAAGGTATGAATACTTTTTAAAACTCAAATTAAATATTTAGAAGAAGACTATGCAACTCTTCTGAAAATACCTAAACAAAATCCAATACAATCGGTGTGTCCTCAACATTGAATTTCTCCCCAAACATATTAGATAGATACCCTTTATTGATAGTAATTATGACCTATAAGATAGAATTAATTTTCATGGGAAGTTTGTATTCATCATCAAAATGATAAATGATCAAATTTTTATTCATAATACCAAATTTTAATTCCCTTTTCTTTGAAATTTATATGGTCTCTATATAAATAAATATAATACATGCTAAAAATCACTTCAAATTCAACTAAACAGAGAATCACAAGATTTGTAAGAAGAAATTTCCCAGAAAAAACAATTAGAGAGGATCTAAAGACATGATATTTTGCAATCATACCATTATGAGTTTTTACAACTAACTAAATATATAATTATTGAGTTTGTAATTAGATACACTTTTAATGTTCCTTAGATATAAAAGAGTGGGCACAAAAGAATCAAATTGGATATTAGTTTTTCTAGAGTGGATTATATGTGTACCTATCACCACATAATTATTATAACCCACTTTAGTAGTCTTTATCACATGATATTTCCATTTTTTATTTGGGATTACAATGTTGTTAATGCTGACAAACACCATAAAACGTTGGGTTCATGAACTAGTTGGCGTAATTCCCATACTCCTTTTATTTGAAGCATTAGAGTGTGGGGGTGCATTAGTTATTGTCTTCTTTTCTTCTATTTCATTAACCACACTATTCATATCCTTTCAACATTCATGGTCTTTATGGACTACCTTTCCCCCTTTAAATTATATCTTAGTTCCATTCAATAAATTCCCTTCATATTTTTTGCACATTTAAAGAATATAAATGGCCATAATTTCTTTTCACCATGTGATTTATTCAAGTTTTCAGGAGACAAAGTCTTCCTTTTCTTATCAAAACCATTAGAATTATGGGAATTTAAAATTTAAATTTATACCTTGAGTTCACATTGAAAAATTTATTCATAGTTACTAAATTCTATTTTATTAAACTACTTTCAAGGAATTGGTTTTAAGTCACCAAGGAATCGTACAATTTTTATTTCAGACATAATGAATATACTAGAATATTACATTAAATTTGTTGTAAAATTTTCTTCATAAGTACCAATGGATTAATTATTCTCTTTCTTAAGCTCAATAAATACCTTATCTATGTTAATATATAGAGTACAAGGGAAGTAATTATTGAAAAATATCATCTTAAACTCATCCCATTCCATGGAGTAAATTTATTTCCCTTGTCTCATATCCTTAATAATTTTACAAAATTGATCTCCTTTACCTTAAAAATAATAAATGGATATGATAAAATTTTTAGGTTTCAAGAATTATAGAGAATAATTTTTTTATCAATGATGTCAATCTATCACTCAACCATTGGTGGATCCAAATATCCATTAAAATAAGGATGATGTTGCCTCATATAAGATACAATAGTATAATCTTACCTTCTTTAATTATTTGGAAGCTCAGTACGATTCATGGCTTGAGAAAGTTTGACAAAAATAAAAACAGGAGTCATCATTATATATCTTATAGAATTTGGTTTTCGTGCTGGACAATCATTTTTTTTCCATTGCATTAATTATCCTCACAATTTGTTCTGGTTTTATCTATTGACTAAAAAAAATAAAAATTAGATTAAACTATAAAATAATCATGAAATAGAATCCATATAATGTCTAAATCTTGAAATCTTCTTCTCAATATATGGGACCATAGGTTTAACCTATGTTATCCATTTTCATTACCAAAAACATTGGGATTTTCTGATATACTTAAACATCTCCCCAAGGTGTCCAACAAAGTTTTCAAATCCTAATCTCTTAATATTAGATAAAATTTTCCATTGACACCAACTATAGTGAACCATATATTTCATATATAAATATGGCATCCTTTTTATGAATATTTATTAAATTTCGCAAATACATTCCAAAGGAACATAATGTTTGAGTATCTTTGGATACTAGATACTTAATATTCCTATTTGAGAAAAGATATTAAATGTCTACATTAAAGATCTTCCCACATAGTAATCAAAATATATATACCCTACACCAAACATTATACATAACATCGGGAAATAAAAAATAATAATGTGTGATCATATATTCTTTGTAAGGGTAATCATTGGAGATATCAATTTATGATCATATAAAAACATAAGATAAACATAATGGTATGTGGTTATGAACTAAAAATAAAAAATTCATACCCAATATATCTTGGATCATAAAAATGAGTCATGTCATAAAACATTATCATTTGAAAATACATTAATCATATGAGTGAGAAATCATTATAAATTAATCATGAAAATAATTTCATGTCATAAATGTGTGAAATAATCATAGGTATTAAAACCATTTCACATGTCAAGGTTAACTATTAAGACCATAAAATCATATTTTATAAAAAACAAACACATATTAACCAAATCACAATATATTATACATAATCAACTATTTCCCATAGTGAATCAATCGTATCGACTTGTTTCCTATAGTGGATCAGGGACATCGGCTTGTTTCCTATAGTAGATTAAGCACATTGACTTGTTTCTCATAATTATCAAATTAAAAATAAAACTATAACCATTTCATTGGAGGGATATATATTTTTAGGGCCACCCATTAGACAATAAAACAAAATATATGAGTGACACAATATCATAAAATAGTCATTATATCATCATATTATAACCCTTGCAATGAAAATGGGTTTGATAAACATTTCATCAATTCATCATTTCATAACCCAAATAAAATAAATTAGTTTCACAAAACTATCATAATTCTAAACATAATACATACCAATAAATAATATAGTTGGTATAATTGGATTGTATCTATATTAAAATGTACTTACAAGAAAATATGTTATTATAGATGCAAATTTATTTAAAAGAATCACCAAAATATTTCTTGATAAAAATAAACATTTCATTTTGAAGTCACTTATTGAAATAAAAAATAAAAATAAAATATTATTGAAAACAATTCCTTGGAAATATCATTGGAAACATAAAAATTAATATTTATATCACTAATTTTTCATGATGGCATGAAATTTAACTAATGCCGAGTATGTTAAAATAGAGATTCCTTTCACATTTTAAGAAGGAATTAAAAATTATATCATTCAAAAAATGAAAAAAGATTCATTTGATATATTTTATCAAAATTAAAACATAGTTAAATGAAAATAAAAAATCATATTATAATACAAATTTTTTTTTTGGGAAAACATGGTTTTGGAAGAAAAATAATTCTCGACCAAAGAGAGAAATAAAGTTATTTTTCCTTCAAAAAAATATTTCTAATTTTTTAGTTCCTAAAATGAGTAAAATAAAATGAAAACATGAAATATATATAAATAATCATATTATAATCAAAATTAAAAGGGTTTATCCAAATAGTATCATATACTTTCCTTCAATGGAAATTCAAGAACAAAAAAATTAATTTAAATGAGATTAAAACATTAATACATTACCTCAAGTATCATCATTAATTGTATAAATTTAAACCTTCTATATAATAAAATTATATTTATTATAAATTTATTCTATAACCATACACATATATATTATATCATATATGATTTTATTATGACAACTTATCACTCGTTTACTAACAATGTTTTATAAAAATTACTATTCTTGGTGATACCAACTTTGTTTTTCAGGAAATGTTTGGTTTAGTAGTCCCGATACATAGAGATTAATCATGATTAAATCATATAAATAATGTTAATAATTATATTTATATCATATAAATTGAATATATATATATATATATCCATCCATGAAATTTGTAGATAGAAAAATAAATTACACCATTCATAGAGATGGTTGACTGTATGTACTCATGAATTATGTTTTCACAATTAAAAAGATAGAAATAAAGAAACTTAAATAATAATTAAGCTTCAAAGAATCGTTATTTTTTCATATATAACATATATATTCCTTAAATCTATCCTTATTACCATACATGTAAATAATAAATGAAAAATAAATCACATCACTTTATGGAGGTGGTAGTCCACACGTATGTTTGAGAAACATTGTCATTTTCCTATGCATTGGAAGGTAACAAGGTTGATGTGATATTATAATTATAAAATCATTATAATTTCGGAAATAAAATTTATAAACATTAAATAAAACATAATACACATCTAGGAAGGATGGTGATGAAAATTAAATTGTATCGCTACCTGGAGGCGGTAGTCCCCACATGTGCATGAGTGATACATCCACTTCCCATTTGATAGGAAATAGAATGGATAATAGTCGTTTTAGGATCATAATAAAATTTAGTGATATTTAGTATACATAATTTAACATTTTATGATTCATAACAAAGATTTATAGGAGTTAGAAGAAGAAATAAAATGAACAAGGTTGGGTAAGACAATTACCTCTTCTTTGAGAGACCGTATCTATATTATTTATGAAGAAAACATGGAATAGTATTTTAAGAATACCATAACCTCTAAATAATGCATAAGTAAATTTAGAAGATAATTGTTTTGGGTTTGGTTGAGATAGATGACTCAAAATAGTGGAAGGAAAAGAGATATGTGGTGTCTGTCACGACCCGTCCACCGGGGCACGTGACACGACTACCCCAAGCCCGCCCCAAAAAGGGCAGGGACTGGAAACTAGTGCTGAAGGAATTATCCTACCAATGGGATGAAGTTTACAAGTAGCTATGAACATGAACACAACAACCAACCAAAGATACTATAATGTTAAAACCAAGGAAACCATGCATCCAATCCACTAAGAAAAACAAAACTAGAGTGCAACGAAAAGTAAATTATAGGGTGGAAAACTATGCCAGTATACAAGCCCACCAAAGGAAAAAAATAGAAAAAAAGTAAAACTCCAAGTCCATAAATCCCATCAGCCAGGTAGCCAACCTAAAGGGTAGGTGAAAGGTAGCTGCCTTAATCTGTAGACGTACACCCTGTTTGTCTGATCTCACTGAACACCACTAGGCCCTGGTCCTCTTTAGACTCTGTCAAAGCATTATCCATCTTCATAAGACACGACATGTATGGGAAAAGGCTGTGCAAGGGTGAGTAAAATGATACTTTGTATGGGAACCTAAAACCACACAGGTAATTCACTAGAGAAAAACAAAAAAGGAATGCGTAGTCATCTCTACTCAGTTATATGCCCATACATATACCTTGAATATCCAGATATACTTGTTTCATCCACTAAGAAAAAATATGGTCCAACCACATAGCTAACCTCATGATTTTGATTGCGGTATCAATTCATAACACAAAAACCATAAGATCACACTCCATGAACTCAGCCATCCCTGATGGAACCCATCCAAGAGATGAAGTGCATCGGGTACAATCCTTCCATTCTGAATGGTATGACCGAAATAATGTGATCTATCAAGAACATTATACTAGGTCCAACTCTAGTTCCCGAAACTGGAGGCTTAGTCATCACAAACTTGCACCCGATGCAAGACTAAGGAAAGCCAAGTGAAGAGGCCTTGTTCTCATCACTACTCTCAGTTGAGGTAGCACTTCTCCAAACTAACCTATGATACCTCAACTGCTCCTGAAATTATGGCCCACACCTCGTTCCATCTAGGGTGCACTAACTCATACAGAGGTATTGATCTCTTCAGGTGGAGGGTCCCACTACTTGTAACTGTGACCTGTAGTTGAGGGATCTCCAACTCTTATAGAGAACCAGCTCCATGTCACTACTCGAAGATGGGGGAGTATGATTCCGTACGTGGGGACCCGTGCCCTGGTTCCAACAGGGGAGTACTACACATGAAGGACCCACAACGTGAATCAGCATGGCAGTAAAAATTAATATATCGAGGATCTGCACCCTACCGTGTATGGGAGTACCACTCAGTGACTAGTGGGCTCGCACCTTGGTAATATAGGGAGTACCGACTCTGTCATTTTGTTCACTATGGGGGACCAGCCCCTAGTACGTTAGGGTATTACCGACCCCAGGCTCGAGGACCCACTCCCTGAAACAATAGGGGAATACTGATTCTATCAGTTTTTGTCACTACGGGGGAACCTCACCCTAGTATGTTATAGGAGTACTGACCCCAGGCTAGAGTACCCACTCCCTAGAATGATAGGGGAGTACCGACTCTGCCAAAGCACTGTGTAAGGAGGATCTGCACCCTGGAACAACAGGGGAGTTCTGAATCCTACAATAGAGGACCCACTCCCTACCCAGTTGGGGAGTACCAACTCTATATGCATTAGATATGGAGGAACCGAACACAAGTACAATAGGGGAGTACCAACTCAAAGGATAGAGGACCCACTCCCTAGCATGGTAGGGGAGTACCGACTCTTCCTTTACAAACTTCTCTGAGTACCCGCATCCTAATCCTACAGGGGAGTAACACTATTAGAGGAAACCACTCAAAGGTAAACGAACCCACACCAAAAAACATGGGGAGTCCCATATCTACCAAATCAAAGGGATATGTAGTACCCGTGTGTTGAGTTGTCAAGGGAGTAACTATCATAACATCTCATCATAAAAATCACCATGATTTCTCCCAATGTCTTCTCGCATTGGGGGAGACTAATCTTCAACCCAAATAGGTTATAATCTAACTTTCTCAAAAACTCACTCAGAGTATCTCAAAAGGACCATCTCATCCTAAGTGTCTAAACATTTTATCTTTCTTGTCAAATGCATGCTTTGTTTAGAAGTTACGTCCATTTTAGCAAAATGGGGGCCGGTTGGGTCCGAGTCTAGTCTAACCCGACTTAGGTCAGACCCAAACAAGGTCCGACCTAGCCCGATGGGCCTGGACTGCTGGGTCAGATGTCCAGCCAGACCCGACTGGATGGGCACGACCCACCAGCAACAACCCAACCCACCTTTGAGTAGTCTAGTTTCATTAGACCGGACGCAGTTGTGCTGCATCTGTTGTGCACCAGACATCGCAAGCTAGTGGGGCCACCTAGGTGAACTGGTCCACTCACATTGACCGGTTCATCCGTAAAGACCCACATCATTGTCACAGGTCCAGGTCACAGCGTAGATTCAGCCACAACTCCTTCACATGACTACCACTATCTCCCCCTCCACAGCACACCTCCTTGTCAAATGGCACACGACCGCTGCTGCGTACCTCTGTCAGCGGCCTTTTCCATGGACCACCCGATGCGGTCTGGTGGATCGTTTGTCGATCCAAAGGGTGTTTTAGATCCCTCGGGTTTACCTCTTCCCCTCATAGGGATCAAATATCCATTTTGATCCCTTCTGTTGGAAAGAGATCGATTGATGGTGCCTCACATGCCACTTTGGTCCAACTACCACCATGTTCGTCACACCATCTTCATGTCGTGTCCACATGCGGGGGTAAGTATAGAAGGACCACAAGGGAAAAAATCAAGGAATTATCTTCAACATTTTTTGTTTTGACTTTATTTCATTCATGTTAGAGGTATTAAAATTTTGTTTTTCCTTGTAGGGTAAAAACCAATAAATACCCTCCTGCAGGAATGATGATATGCCCGTCAACTTGTTCCTAGGTTGATGAGCGATTGTCATTTAAAATCAAGAATGGGGAAATATAAATTCAAATAACAATCCCTACTTAGATTCTGTTATTTCACTATCAAATAACCTCTTTGTGTTGTCTTTGTTCATCCACATTTGATATGAATACTGTTTTTTGATTCATCCATGTTTGATCTGAATGCCATTCATCGATTCATTGATCCATCATCATTGGCAATTGTCATTCATCGGAGATGATCCTCCAGAGTCTTAGATATTTCCTATCTACCTCATCAATGATTTATCATTTTCAAACCATTAAGAGGTGTTAATTACATTTATGTTACTGACGCGAAGTGGTGTTGTTATGCTGTTTCAATAATGAAACAATATTTCGGTTATGATTGGGTGGAAATCTTTTATGCTGCAAAAATGTAGAATTAAAACAAAAATAATATAAATCTTGTTTATTTTATTTGACCTTTTATTCAAAAATCCTAAAAAATAACATTTATAGTCGACCTATGCCGGTCGAAGTTGAGTCATTTCTAGGTGAACCCATCATTCTGAGTTCAACAGTTCCCTCAAATTTTCCATCCGAGCACTAGTTCAAAAGATAGAAAAACCTGATCGCATGTTTACTTAAAAGTTTGAAAATCTATTCAGGACACCCCAGGTCTTGGAATTATGTGTTTTCTCAGAGCCTGGTCTCATAAAAATCCAATATAAAATTGAAAAAAAATCCATGGAATTCCAGGACATTATATTCTCCCCACCGTAATACTTTTTTCCCTGAAAATCAAAATGCCCAAACTCAAGTGAAGAAAACTGAGTTCATCAAGGGTCTCTACACTGCTCAAAAGCACACACCTTGAGAAACATTCGAGATAAACCGCTTTCATGTCCAGCTTCTTCTAGGTCAACATCGTGAAACAATAGGCACATGTCTCTTTAGCTTTGATAAGTGGGTAAAACACTAATCACTCCAATCCATTTGTAGTCATAGGGTCTAGTGGCTCACCTCCACACTAACCGAATTTTGATACAAACAAAAACCCACAGATCACATCCATCCCTGGATAAATTTTCCTAAATACCCAACAAATTTTATGAATTCAATGTTGATTCTAAATAGGTTGGGGTATTTATGAACAAAACATGGCTGCCCACGAGCAAATGTTGGGTCTTACTAGGCCCTCTATCTACAACCTCCAACAACAACACAACTTTCCAAAACTGGAACACTATCACACTCACTAGTGGCATCTCATCTAAGTATAGATTGTAAATTACCATTTCATACTATGGAAACATCATTGGGTCTAACTCTGTCCCCATAGAGTTATCTAAAATAGGACTATTTGCAGGAGTCCACCATGTGCTTCCTGGGTTTCTCTTTCACCTTAATGGAAAACCCTTCTTTACCATCACATTCACACCACAACATTTTCCTAATATCACCAATCAAGGTATTAATGGTATTAGTCTATACCCAGAATGATGTCATAAGGCCTCGATGAAATGGATAAGAGATCCCAACCACAAATCTCACCTCTAATAGTTCGGTCACACTATTAGTGGAAATGTGTGATCAATGCGTCTCCTCGAGAAAAAGTTTCCAAGCATGAGGTTCAAGTCCACAGTCTAACTAGAACCTCAATGTCTCAAATAGAACTCTTGGAAAAAGGGTGACGACTAGCACCTGTGCCTATTTTAAAAGAATCTAAAAGAAAAGACACAGATCATGCCTATAATTTCTCCAAGATATTCTTGGTCATATGTAAAGATCACATGAAAAATTCCTCACCCAAGTCCTCCAGCTCCCTGAGCATGGAGTGGACCACCTGGGGGTGGTGGTGGCAAAGATGCCAGCTTCTGGCCACCTACTTCTTCTTGTCCAGATCCTATACCTTGCCTTCCATCTTGTGGAACACCTTGTTCCAAGCGCATTATCTACTATGAAGGCTCATCTTCTGGCTCCCTCTTAGTGGAACAATGGGTGGATGATCTCTAGTGTGATTCCGACAGCCGTAGCAAGCGTAACACCTTATCCCTTACAGCTGATCTGCTCCTTGGAGCTGCTCCTGCACCACATACCCACGTGTTTGTGTTCGATCATGGGTATGTCCGTACATCATGATCCTGCCACATTTTTTCCACTAGACCTATTAGATGAATCTACCTCATGACCTCTATTATAGGTTACATCCATATTCTCCTTCTCCAGGTATCTCTCAACCATTAAGGCTCACTCCAACACCCTATCATACATCGGAATGCTAAGGGGTATCACCAATACCATGATCTCCTCACGTAGTCCTTGCTCGAAGGTTTGGTCCCTAATTCAAGGGTACCCCATAATATTTGTAGAGTAGTGATAAAGATTTGTGAATCATTATGGGTACTCTGATACCATCATGTTGACCTTCCATAGGTGCAGCAACACTTTTATATACACAGAGAAAAAAGTCTCTGGAAAGAAATCCTCCCTAAAGAGGCGTTCAAATTCAATCAAGGTGAGGGTCACCTCGTCATGTGTATTGATCACTGAGCTCCACCATAATCCTACTAAGCCTTATAAAAGGATCATGGATAGGATTGTCATCTGGTCAGGAAGTGTCCTTACTAATAGAAATACTCATGTAACTCCCGCAAACCAATGCTCAGCTACCTGAGGATCTAAATCTCCTTGGAACCTGAGAGTTCTTTTCTTCTGGAACTCATGTGACACACTCATCCTACGCACATCTTCCACTGGTAGCACTGGTAGAAACTTCTGATCGATGTGTGTTTGCATCACTAGTGCACCACCCAGAGGTAATGCCGAAGATTCAGTGCCCTCCACTGAATCATCCACTCATGGGGGATCATCATTACGATCACATTGTACAATCCTGTATTTTTGTTGTCATGGTGGAATCGTGAAATATATCAAGATGAACCATGGTTAAATAGTTTATCTGGAGATATAACTCAAGAAGTAAATGGAAACCATAACCATTTATACATGATACATGTACCCTTTATTTCCATGCAACTGTGTTTCCATGTACTGAGTCGGAAAACAGGTGTCCAGATTCTTAGTGTATGGATACATCTGCCACAACAACAACACATGAGCCCCTATCAAAAAAGTCAAACTCAAAACACTTAACACTGTTTCCTAGAACCAAACACAACAAACCCTTGGTCATTGAGATAAAAGGGACCACCTATGATACCAATCTGTCATGACTCATCCCCCGAGGCTTGTTTCATGACTACTCCAAGCCCACCTTCCAAAGGCTAGGGGATGGATCTAATGCCGAAGAAATTATCCTGAAAATGGAAGGAATTTTTCATCTACCTGTACACACACACACAACTCCCAGCCAAAGGTACTAGAAAGTAAAACCCAAGGTAACCATGCATGAAATACACTAAGTGAAATAAAACTAGAGTACAATGAAATGTAATGTACTTGGTGGAAACACGAGTCAGTATACAAGCACAAAAAAAGAAAAAATTATAAAAAAAAGTAAAAATCCAAGTCTGTGATGCTCATTCACTAAGAAGCCTACCTTATGGGTAGGTAAAGGGTAGCTGCCTGAAGCTCTAGAAGTACACCCCATTTGTCTGATCTCACTGAACACCACCAGGTCTTGGTCCTCTATAGACTCTGTCAAAGCATCTGTCATCTTCAAAAGACACAACATGTGTGGGAAAATCTCATATAGGGGTGAGTAAAATGATACTTAGTAGGGGACCCCGAAGCCACAAAGCTAAAGAACAGAAGAAAAACCACAAAGGAATGAACATTTATATCTACTCAGGTATATTACCATACATATACCATGAAAATCCAGAAATAATTTTTTCAGCCCCTATGAAAATAGGTTGTCCCAACCACACATGTAGATTTAATATTTTTATCGAGGGATCAAGTCATAAGACACAAACCAAGAGATCACACTCCACAAACTCATCCATCCTTGATGGCACCCATCAGAAATATGCAATCCATCAGGTATAATCCTACCATTCTGAATGGTACATCTAAGAGAATGAGCTCCATCTGGAACATTTTACTAGGTCCCACTATAGTGCCCGACACTAGAGGTTTAGTTGTCACAGCCTTGATCCAAATGAAAGACTAAGGAAACCCAAGTGAAGAGGCCCACTTATTGTCATTATGTTCACTTGAGGGGCCACTACTCCCGAATAACCTATGATACCTCAGTCGCTCCTCAAAGGAGTGGCCCCTACCTCAATCCATCAAGGGATCACTAACTCCAACCTAGGTATTGATCTCCTCAAGTGGAGGGGCCTGCTCCTCGTAACTGTTTCCTACAGTTGAGGGAGCTCCAAATACTTTGGAGGACCCCTACCCATTTATACTCAAAGATGGGGGAGTACAAATCTGTAAGTGATGACCTAGTGCCTTGGTTCCAATAGGGGAGTACTACTCATAAAGTACCTGCACCTTGAATCAGTAGGGGATTAAAACTTCATATATCGAGAACCCACACCCTACCTGGTAGGGTATTACCACTCAATGACCAGAGGACCCACACCCTGGTAAAATAGAAGAGTACAGACTCAGTCAGTTTGTTCACTATATGGGACCCTCACCCTAGTACGTTAGGGGAGTACTAACCCCAGGCTAGAGGACCCGCTCCCTGGCATGAAAGGGGATTACTAACTCTGTCAGTTTGTTCACTACAGGGGACCCACACCCTAGTATGTTAGGGGTGTACTGACCCCAGGCTAGAGGTCCCGCTCTCTAGCATAGTAGGGGAGTACCGACTCTGCCGTAGCACCACGTAAAGAGGACCCACACCCAGGAACGATAGGGGTGTATTTAATCCTACAATAGAGAACCTGATCCATACTCCGTAGGGTAGTAAATACTCTATATACGTTAGATAGGGAGGACCCTCACCCTAGTCCAATAGGGGAGTACCAACTCCAAGGATAGAAGACTTGCTCCCTGGAACGAAAAGGGAATACTGACTCTTCCTTTATGAACTTCTCTGAGAACTCGTGCCCTAATCCTACATAGGGGTAACACTGTTAGAGGAAAACTCTCAAAGGAAAATGAAACCGCACCCAAAAACATGGGGAGTCCTTTCTCTACTAAAGCATAGGGATATAGAGTACTCGTGCCCAGAGTCTTGAAGGGATTAACCACCCTAATATCTCATCATATGAATCACCTCGATTCTGCCCAATGTCTCCTTGTAATAGGATAAAATACTATTCAAACCAAATATTACATCCTCTAAATTTCTAAAAAACTCACTTATATTATATCAAAATGCCCGTCTTATCCCAAGGGTCTCAACACTGAAGACTTCTCATCAAACAGAAGCTCCATTTAGAAGTTACAACCATTTTAGTGAAACGAGGGAAAATGGTATCCTGGTCTGGACCCACATGAACCAACCTAGGTCTTTCCTAGCCTGTTGGGCTATGGGTCTAGCCTGATGGGTTGTGGGTCTGGCCCACTGGGCTCAACCAAATGGGCTCGGCCCACTGGGCTGCGGGTCCGACCCAACCATCATGGCTGGGCGCGACCCGCCAGCAACAACCTGACCCGCCTTTGAGCATGCCAGCTCCACTAAACTGGATGTCGTTGTGCCGTTACCATTGTGCAATAGGTGGCCCCAACTACCACAACCAACTTGGCCAACCGGTCTGCTCACGTAGACCAGTTCATCCGGAAAGACCCATGGATTTTTCGACGGCCCAGGTCACGCTGCGGCTACTTCATGCGGCAACTGCATGACTACCACCGTTTACCCCTTCATGGAATGCCACAATATCATGCTGCCCCATCGTCTGGCACACATCCACCATTCCATGCCACTGTAGGCACTGCCATCGGTGCCAGCTTGCTGATAGCCTTTTCTGCGAACCACCAGATGTGCTTTGATGGTCCGTTCTTTGATCCAGAGGGTGTTCCAGAACCCTTCGGTCACCCTCTTCACTGCATGGGGATCAAATCTCCATTGCGATCCATTATTCTAGAAATAACTCGATTGAAGGTGTCTCATATTCCACTTTGGTCCAACATCATCGATCGTCATTTCACAAACATTGTTCCTTGTCCACACGCATGGGTAAGGAGAGAGGGACCACAAGGAAAAAAAATCATGGAACGATCATCAATCGTTTTTTCTTATATCTTTAATCCATTCCCGCTAGAGGGATCAAAATAGAAATTAGTCCCCCAGATTAAATCCTAATAAATACCCTCCAGGAATAAAGACAACCTGTGGGTCAACTTGTTCATGGGTTGATCCACGATTATCATTTAAAACCAAGAACACAGAAAGATAAATTCAAATAACGACCACTAACTCGATTTAGTTATTTCATTTATTAAGAACACATCCGCATTGTCATCATTCATACATGTTTGATCTGAATCCCATTCATTAATTCAACCACATTTTATCTGAATCCCATTCATCGATTGATTGTTCTATCATCTTTGGTGATCATCATTCGTCATTCTTCAGCAGCGATCCTCTAGAGGCTCAATGCTTTTTTCTCAACCTCATCATTGATTTATCATTGTCAAACCATTAAGGCATGTTAATAACTTTTATGTTACTGATGTGACGCAACATAATTACATTGTTTCATTAATGAAACTGTGTTTCAGTTATTCTTGGTTGTAAATCCATTATGCTGCAATGATTTCGAATTCAAATAAAAATAAAATAAATCCAATTTATTTTATTTACCTTTTTCTTTAAAATTCATGAAAAATAACTTTTTCGGTTGACCATCTCTGGTAAAAGTTAAGTTATCTCTAGGAGAATCCCACCATTCTATGTTCAAATGGGCCGTCAGATTTTTGATCCATGAATAGGTTCAAAATATCGAAAAACCCACTCGCATGTTTAATAAATAAACATTTAAAAATGTCTGGAAATCCATTCTGGCCACTCTTGGTATCAGAATTATGTGCCATCTCAGATCTTGGTCTCATAAAAATCCAATTTAAATTTGAAAAAAAATCCATGGCATTTTGGTACATTACAATGTCCTTTTATAACGTAGGAAACTTACACACTTGAAATTAATAACGAGACTAAAATATAATTAATTCATTCCCAATAAAAATTCATAAGAATTGATAAATATTAAAATTTAAAGAGTATAAGTTCAAAGTATGATCATTCAATGAAAATTATATAATTTCTAGTTTCATTTTAAACCTTATATTTTTTATTAACCCCGTCGTTAACCATTTCGTAACCTTAACCATAGTAACGACTATTTCAATCTTAAAGGTTTATCATTTTACTTATAAGTTAAAAAATATTTCATAAATATAAAATGGTCAAAAATTTTTACTATATCAAAATTTACGTGACCTATTTCAATATTTTTATAATTTTTATGTGATATAATAAAATATTATTTAACAAAAAATATCATTAATGTCATTTTTAACGCTATTCATTTTACTTGAATTAAAAGATAACATAACAATAATTGAATTAAAATATAAACCTTTGAAACATCTATAATATATTATACTAATCTTTAAAATTCATGTAACATTATAATTTACAAAATTTGTCTTACTTTTAATATTTTTAATATTATTTAATTTTATTTTCTATTAATTTAATAAATATTGTGTTGGTGTTGTGTTAGAAATTAAGGTAATTATTTAATTACTAAAAATTAATAAAAAATTACTATGCATAAATTATTACTCTTTTTTTCGAATAAAAATTTAAAAATTAACTTAACATCTTTTATCCCTATATAAAAATTTATGAGAAATTAAAGTCAAGAGAATGAAATTTTGTATTTTCTCTTCTTAAATTATTAAAATGATCATAATAAAATATAAATGGGACCATGTGACCATATATTAAATAATATGATAAAAATACATGATATCCACTCATCTAATTGGATAAAGGAAATAATTTGAAGAATTTCAATGCCTTAACAAAATGTTTTCACCCTTTTTTATTCGTTTTACGCTTTCTAAGGTGAAAAATATTTACCTCAGTTACAATTCCCAATTACCAAAAATAAAATAGTTCTATTTACAAAATTTTATCCTCATATTTCAAATTATAATATCCATTTTTCAATATTACATTTCTATAAGTGGTAGAAATTAATTTTAAAAGAAGTGTGGAAAAAGTGATGGAAGCATTTTTTTTAGAAAAATACATTTTAAGCATGGAACTAGATATATTTTTTACTAATTCCTATAAAAAATAATAGATAAATGTTATTTTTTATAGAATATATAATATATATTTCATTAAAATCATTCAAAAAATAGTGATTAATTTAATTTCTTATGATAAAAAAAATAAAATTTATGTCTCAAAAATGTTTTTTTTGATAAATATCTCTTTTACTTTCAAATGATTTTTATTTCTATTTGTAATTAATTGATTACTAATGGATCCATTATATGCATCTATAAACCATACATTTTACATAATTTAGTTAGTTGTATTCATACCCACCAGTCCAATAGTTATGTGGTAATTGTATAATTCATTAATGCTATTTTAGAATTAGGGATATGTGTATCATAATCTATAGGAGGAATTAAATTTATTTAAAGAGAAATATATCATAAAATATTTGGCTATTACATGTATTGAAGTGATGAAGATGTTACCCTTTTATATGTGAAGGGCAGGAATATTTTGGGAGTAACCTATACCTTTTCAATATTGTAATGTTACTATTCAATTGATAATTGTCACAAAATGGAATAAAGAGGAGATAAAAATGTGTTTGGGTTATAAATCACTTCAAAAAATTCTTTTTTAGACAATTGTTAGCGTTTTAATGCTTTTTTTTGTAACACCCCAAGATATCATAGTGTGTTATATCTTCAAAATAATACAATAAATTGCACTACACGCAACACCGAGTTCAATCACACCATGACTTACCAAACAAGACGTTCAAAATAGGTTATGAATAGTATTAACTAAATGTTAAACTTTATATAATCCATATAATTTTAGAATCCATATTATGAGTTTCTTAGACATAATGTAAGAACAAATTCATTTTCAGTATTGCACTTTTAGCACCTTTTAATAGTGAACCCTTTTTAAATACAATATTTTAAACTTTTTGACTAAATGGGGACATCAAAAAATTTAAAATGAAACATCCCAGGCTTCGACAGTACGCTTTCCTTTGAATAATACAGTAGCGTGTGTTGTACGCAACTTGGAGTTCTAACACACACCACAACCAATCAAACTAGCCGTTATGAATAGTAATACCTACTTTTTGAAATTATATATAATTTATATTTCAAAATGGACTTCATTTTTGGATTTGGAGTATTGAATTTAGCCTAAGGTGAAATTTTGGTACTTTTCGGATAACTTTAATATTTTGATGAATAGTGAAAATTACTAAATTTTAATTAAAAACGACTTTTTTAATCAAAATAATTAATAGTGATAAATTATGAATTTGAGTGGTTTTAAAGTATATTTAGAATATATTTTTACCATTTAATATAATGTTGGTCATTGGACATAATTTTACAATTAAATCAAACATAAACAAGTGTCAATCTTTTGATAGTTATTATCTCTAAAAAACACGTTTTTTGTTTTGACAGCGGGAATTAATTTTAAATTAATTTCTGCCACTTATGTGTTTTGAATTTAGAAAAATGGATTGCATATTTGGAATCAGGACGTTCAAATTGTGTAAATATGTAACTTTTATTTTTAGACATTTTGAATAATTACTGCGGTAAATATTTTATTTACCATGGTTAAGGGTAAATCCGGTAAATGAGGGTTAAAAAATTATATTATAATAATACTAAATTACCCTAAAACGTGTACTAGCCTTATTGGTTGATATATGTTCGACCATAGGCATCTTTGGGTCGATTTTGGGACCCCATGGTGCCACTTGTAGGTGATAGGGACACTTTATTTTAATTATGTTAAAATGAATACGAAAATGACACACGCATATATCTTTTAGAAAAACAATTTTTACATATGTTTATATATGTTGGATTTTAGATTATAAATATTCATTAGAAATATAAAAAGATTTCTTACATAATTATATTTTATTTATAATTTTTAGACATTAAATAATTTAATTTATTTATGACACAATGATGATGAAGTAATTACTATAATAGTGAAAAATTAGAATAAAATTATATTATAAATACCCAAATAAAAATAATATGAAACCTTTAACGAATTAAACTAATTTTATAGGGTAATTTGATATATTAGGATTGATTTAATTGACTTTTTTCGAAGTAATAAATCTTTTATGAGTTTCACAAAAATCAACTATTGAATAGTGTCAAAATTGACATAAAAGAGTTCTTAAAACCAATATTATATTATTAATTGATATTAAATTCCTAAAAATATATGGTTCGGCCAAAATACTTATATCATGATAGGTTAATCATTTATGGACCACTTGGGGGTCTCATGGATGTATATAGTAAGTTTATTAACCATATTATATAAAAATACAAAGAGACATTGTAAAAGTGAAACTAATTAACTTAGAGTTAATACTTAAAGATAAGGTTAATATAAGTACCCAAACCTGTCTAAATTCTATTGTTTGAGTTTTTTTCGACCTATACCCACCTTAACAGTTAAATAATCAACCTTGGAGCCATTATAAAGTGAATATGAATTTATTATAAATTAATATTTCTAGCTTTTCCAAAGGTGCCCCTCACCCCTCTTATAAAAGGGAACTCCTCCTTCTCATTTCATCACACCTTCAAGGCCTTTTGGTTCGGCCAAACTCTGCCCAAATAATCTCCCAACATCCCTAACTACAACCTAGTGGCATTATTTTGATCAGAAAGACAACATAAAGATCCCTTTTGATCAAATCAAAAGGAAGAACCCGAAGAAGAGGTAATGTTTTCACCACCGCTTTTCAAGTTCCTTTCTTCTTCCACTTCTTCTTTCTTTGTTGTTACCATTATAAAATAATAACTCCAGTATCTCACATATACTGTGATGTCATTATAAATATGGTACAACCATATTCAGTATTATATCCACCCTTTGAATAACATGTCACCATACGTGCGTACGTACGACTTACCATCTCCACATCGTGGTATAATTGTTATTCAATATATTATTATTTGGATGGGTATAATAATGATTTGTAACTCACATAAATAATAATTATAACATGTTAATGATTCTGTATATATGATATACCATCCAGTTATATATTATTTTAATATCAAAAGAATGATATTGTCGCTCGTGCGTACGTACGGACTACCGTCTCCACGAATGCGATGAGATTCATTCTCCATCGTATCCATTCAAGTATAATTATCATTTGATGATTTAAAAAAATGATGTTTAAAGACATGATATCATTCTGTATATGAATAATATACAACCTATCCTTTACAAACATGTCTTACGTAACAAAACATATAAAATAAAACAAGTAAGTTAACACCCGAAACAACGATAATACTAAGATATTATTATCAAATCAATATTAAAAGATAATATATGATATAATATTAATGTATATGATTCTTGTATAATTTAATAACAATTATTTAACCATTATACAGGAGGTTAACCTACCCCAACCAAGGAAAATTACAAGGTAACGGGTTTTCATCTCACTCCTTATTCCCGTGAGATTCATTCCATATTGCCACCATTACCTTTTGTGTGGTGTATGTACTGCCCATAATTATATTCTTTGTGTAATAAACTCTAATTTATGTGTATTTACATATTCATTGTATGATACCTCTTTCATGGGTTGTATGTTTCATAAGTTACCAAATTGGCAAGGGTTATTTCGCAATCTATTCATTATCCGAGGTTGTTTATACGTAATAATCTACAGGGATCTCTTTATCATCCACATCCATGTTTCTTAAAAATGAATTTCAAAACATTTTTACTATTTACTAGAATATGGGTTAAAGTCATTTATACCCTTGTTTGACTTTTTATAAGAGGTTTATAATGGAATATTTTTGTCGTTTTCCAAACAAGGTGCTTTTTAGCCTTTTCAACAAAATTAAGGTAAGAATGTTTTTTTAACTTATACGGCGGGTGTAGCTATTTTACGCCGTTATAAAATCGTCGAAGCTTCCCTTACAAGATAATAAAAATATTTTCAAAAAATAATGTTTTATTTCATAAATATAAGACTCTTAAATGATTTCAAAATAGAAAGAGATATTTTTCTAAAATAGTCTTTATTTCATCTATGTCAACATCCATTGATGGATTTTAAGCTTATTTGAAGTTGATTTATTATGATACAAAACATCCATATTTTATTGAAGGTTTTGTGATATTTTTGATTTTGGATAAGTTATTCTTATGTCACTCATGGTTTTTGTTTAGAGTATTTACATTTCATAAGTTATTTGTAATCCGAATGTTTATGTTATATTTCAACCTTTCATTCAGATGAATGTGTTAGACAAGTATGTTCCGGGTTGGGGACCGGTAAAAGTAAGCCCTCTGGTTTGGTCTCCGGTTATTAGAGGAACTCCGGTTTGGTCTCCGGTTATTAGAGGAACTATGGGTTGGTGTCCGGTTATTAGAGGCACTCCGGGTTGGTGTCCGGTTATTAGAGGCACTCCGGGTTGGGTTCCGGTTACAGTTAGCCCCTTGGTCTTGGGACGAGGGATTGACAAATAAATTAAAGTTCATCATTATGCATTCCAACATTATGAAAGTGGTTATTTATTTTTCATGTGATTATTCGATTAGTAGAATATCCATGTGAATAAGTAAATGGCATTATTTTATTTTATTCATGCCATACTATGTTGAAAGTTCAAGTTTGAAAGGCTTTTGTTTTAGTTATACATTGCCTTAAATGTTTATTATTATTTATGAAAGTTTCTGCTATATTGTTATCCTTACTGTGCATTTGAGCTCACCCATTTTCTATGTTTTAATTTTTCCCAGGAAGTGAAGAAGTAAATTATGAATGACCTGCAGGGATATTATGTGGGGATATGAGTGTGGATTATGGAGACAATATGTTGTTGTAGTAGTTTTTAATTTTATGATGTAATGTAAGACATATGAATATATCTAGTGTTTCCAAGGCTACTAAACCAATCGGTCTTTCGAGATTTTATCTTTCTTGTGATCATGCCAATGTTATGTAATAATGCACCGACTCTGGTTAACTTGGGTCGGGGCGTTACAGTTGGTATCAGAGGAAGTTTAGTACAAACCTTGGAAGCTAGATTTAGATAAACTCTGATTAGATCACATAGACTTAAGATGGACTTTGAGGATTAGTATAGAATAACTTCCTAGAATTTTGGTATTATAGAGATTTTTTGAGTTTTCTGAGCAATACATCCCTGTCTGGATATGAGCAGGTAGAGGCGGCTCTGGCACAGATGTACCAAGGGGTAAAACCCGAAAACACCGCTTTGAGCTAGACTCGAACGGGAACTGGTGCACGACAATGGCCCTTGCTGTACTCTTGGTTACGACACTCCTGGGGGATATGCTTAGGATAATTATCATTTTCTTTACAAACCATTATGAAGGGTTTATGTGGATTTACATCCTCAAAGGAGAAATTATTATGATTATGGATTATATCCATACACTATTTAATTTATGTTATGTGTCTTACAAGTTTGGGATTAGGTATTGTTATTCATAAACTAATCTAGTGTATGCCATTGTTTAGAAATGGCGCCCAGTAGAAGGAATGAGAACTCCAGCAATTCACATGATCCAAAGAGAAAGAAGATCATATATTTCATGGTCTTAAGCCAGAATTTATAAGAGAAATAGTCTCCCATGTATTATCATCATATGAAGAAATAATATCATGTGTTGATAAGATAAGTAAAGATTTTACTGAGTCCTATGGCTTTGAAGGGAAGCAAGAGAAGAAAAGGATGGAAGAGACAACGATAGATAAAGGGAAGAGGGAAAATAAGAATTTTCCCATATGTGATAACTGTGGGAAGAAACACCCTGGAACTTGTCTGAAAGGAATGGGAGTTTGTTATAAGTATGGAGGAAAAGGGAACAAAGTACGTGACTGCAAGGGTAAGAAAATGGTTTCAAATGTACAATGCTTCATTTGCAAGGAGTTTGGACACTACGCAAACCTATGTCCCAGTCATCAGACTATGCCGCAAATGATGCTATTGGATAATAATCAAGTTATGATACTACCACAAATGAAGAGGAATGATTAGAGTTCTTATGTTGATTATGTCATTTGAGTGTTGTATCAACAATGTACTTGTTATAATAATTATGGAGTATATAAGGATTGTATTGCAGTACTATTTCATTAAGGACTTGAGATTGTGTGGAACAAAGAAAAATGACTCAATATCTAGTTAAATTTTTCGAAAATATATGGTTGAGAGAAAGATAAACCATAATATGGTTCTGATACCGAGGTAGTGATTTTAGAATAATACATGATTGATTTGGATAAATTATATTGGATATTATTGACTACCTTGAAGCTGATTAATGATTTAATCATTATTGGGGTTTAAAACATTTTTGGATTGATGAAGTATATCCATCATTCTATATAGAATAAGGGAGCATGAAAGTAATCAATAAGTATTATGGTAATTCAGGATGTTTTAGTGTTTTAACAGAATACATGATGAAGGTATTCATATGCTATTACAGGGTAAAAAGGATCTACATTAAGTTTACCTTCCTTATAAATATTGGACTGTTAGTTTGGACAGAAGTATTTTGGATAAATTCTAGATTGAGATTAATTTTTGATTTCCATAAAAGGACAACCCAGAGGTCGGGCGGCAACCCGTCGCGATCGGCAAGGCCGCGAGACTTGAACCCGCAACCGAAGGGCGACAAGGGCGTATCACCTACCACTGGCCCACGAGATGTCCTGGATTAAATAATGTAGTTTTTAAAAAAAAATCTTGTAGATGAATTATAAATTCCTTTATTTTGGAACCCTGTACGAATAGTATAAAGAGAATTTTTTTTACGAGTGAAAGATGAGTTTGTGGTAGAAATTTGTTAATGGATAAAACTCTAATTATAAGGTAAGTATATCTCCTTATGATCTTAGCCAATCTCATAAATAAATTCCTCAACATTAAGAAAAGGAACTTAGAACAAAAATGTTGTCCTAGATGGTACCTTAAATCATCACTAATTTATGGCTTTGGGATTGTTGGCCTTTTCATAGCCATGTTCTCTACCACCCTCCATCAGATAATTGATGGTTATATTTATCTTCCATATCCATATTTTCCTACATGGAACCCTAGTATGTGTTATTTTTGGTAATATTCATACTTTCCACTCTTTATTTTAAATAGAGGCCTCATTAATTCATTTTTCAATGTGGGATTTCAACTAAGATATTTTGAAACGTCAAAAATGTGTTATCCTAATACCTTATGTTTTGTTGAATCGATGGTATTTTAAATCATCGTAGATTGATGAATTTAAGGACCTCAATTTTAAACTTGTTTGTGATTGATGACCTCAATCACTACCTATAAATATTTACGTTATTCCTCCAATTATATGTCTCTAATTGCCACCAATGTTCTCCTAATCGAGATCATAATTTGGTGGTGACCCTTTCATTTCTGTTTTCCTCATATTAAGACTAAATTTTAGTAACCTAATTTCCGATGTGGGTTTTCCCACAAAGATATTACTTATTTTCAACCTTTTATTTTCGAAGAACAATTTCAAATAGCGAGGATGCAATTTATTGAAGGAGGGGAGAATGTAACACCCCAAGATTTCATAGTGTGTTATATCTTCAAAATAATACAATAACATGCACTACACGCAACACCGAGTTCAAGCACACCATGACTTACCAAAAAATCTGTTCAAAAGAGGTTATGAATAGTATTAACTAAATTTTAAACTTTATATAATCCTTATAATTTTAGAATCCATATTATGAGTTTCTTAGACATAATGTAAGAACAAATTCATTTTCAGTATTGCACTTTTACCACCTTTTAATAGTGAACCCTTTTTAAATACAATATTTTAAACTTTTTGACTAAATGGGGACATCAAAAAATTTAAAATGAAACATCCCAAGCTTCCACGGTACGCTTTCCTTTGAATAATACAGTAGCGTGTGTTGTACGCAACTTGGAGTTCTAACACACACCACAACCAATCAAACTAGCCATTATGAATAGTAATACCTACTTTTTAAAATTATATATATTTTATATTTCAAAATGGACTTCATTTTTGGATTCGGAGTATTGAATTTAGCCTAAGGTGAAATTTTGGTACTTTTCGGATAACTTTAATATTTTGATGAATAGTGAAAATTACTAAATTTTAATTAAAAACAACTTTTTTAATCAAAATAATTAATAGTGATAAATTATGAATTTGAGTGGTTTTAAAGTATATTTAGAATATTATTTTACCATTTAATATAATGTTGGTCATTGGACATAATTTTACAATTAAACAAAAAATAAACAAGTGTCAATCTTTTGATAGTTATTATCTCTTAAAAACACGCTTTTTGTTTTGACAGCGAGAATTAATTTTAAATTAATTTCTGCCACTTTTGTGTTTTGAATTTAGAAAAATGGATTCCATATTTGGAATCAGGATTTTCAAATTGTTTAAATAGGTAACTTTTATTTTTAGACATTTTGAATAATTACTGCGGTAAATATTTTATTTACCATGGTTAATGGTAAATCCGGTAAATGAGGGTTAAAAAATAATATTATAATAATAATAAATTACCCTAAAACGTGTCCTATCCTTATTGGTTGATACATTTTCTACCATAGGCATCTTTGGGTCGATTTTGGGACCGCATGGTGCCACTTGTAGGTGATAGGGACACTTTATTTTAATTATGTTAAAATGAATACAAAAATGACACAAGCATATATCTTTTAGAAAAACAATTTTTACATATGGTTATATATGTTGGATTTTAGATTATAAATATTAATTAGAAAGATAAAAAGATTTCCGACATAATGATATTTTATTTATAATTTTTAGACATTAAATAATTTAATTTATTTATGACACAATGATGATAAAGTAATTACTATAATAGTGAAAAATTAGAATAATTGATATTATAAATACCCAAATAAATATAATATGAAACTTTTAATGAATTAAACTAATTTTTTAGGATAATATGATATATTAGTATTTATTTAATTTACTTTATTTGAAGTAATCAATCTGTTATGAGTTTCAAAAAAATCAACTATTGAATAGTGTCAAAATTGACATAAAAGAGTTCTTAGAAGCAATATTCTATTATTAATTGATATTAAATTCCTAAAAATCTAAGGTTCGGACAAGATAGTTATATAATGATAGGTTCATCATTAATGGACTACTTGGGGGTCTCTTGGATGTATATTGTACGTTTATTAACCATATTATATAAAAATACTAAGAGACATTGTAAAAGTGAAACTAATTAACTTAGAGTTAATACTTAAAGATAAGGTTAATATAAGTACCCAAACCTGTCTAAATTCTATTGGTTGAGTTTTTTTAGACCTATCCCTACCATAACATTTAAATAATCAACTTTGGATCCATTAGAAACCGAATATGAATTTATTATAAATTAATATTTCTAGCTTTTGCAAAGGTGCCCCTCACCCCTCTTATAAAAGGGAACTCCTCTTTCTCATTTAATCACACCTTCAAGGCCTTTTGGTTCAGCCAAACTCTGCACAAATACTCTCCCAACTTCCCTCACTACAACCTAGAGGCCTTATTTTGATCATAAAGCCATCCTATAGAGCCCTTTTGATCAAATCAAAAGGAAGAACCCGAAGAAGAGGTAATGTTTTCACCACCCCTTTTCAAGTTCCTTTCTTCTTCAACTTCTTCTTTCTTTGTTCTTGCCATTATAAAATAATAACTCCAGTATCTCACATATACTGTGATGTCATTATAAATATGGTACAACCATATTCAGTATTCTATCCACCCTTTTAATAACATGTCACCATACGTGCGTACGTACGGCTTACCGTCTCCACGTCGTGGTGTAATTGTTATTCAATATATTATTATTTGGATGGGTATAATAATGATTTGTAACTCATGTAAATAATAATTATAAAATGTTAATGATTCTGTATATATGATATACCATCCATTTATATATTATTTTAATATCAAAAGAATGATATTGTCGCTCGTGCGTACGTACGGACTACCGTCTCCACGATTGCGATGAGATTCATTTTCCATCGTATCCATTCAAGTATAATTATCATTTGATGATTTAAAAAAATGATGTTTAAGGACATGATATCATTCTTGATATTAATAATATACAACCTATCCTTTACAAACATGTCTTACGTAACAAAACATATAGAAGAAAACAAGTAAGTTAACACCCGAAACAACGATAATACTAAGATATTATTATCAAATCAATATTAAAAGATCATATATGATATAATATTAATGTATATGATTCTTGTATAATTTAATAACAATTATTTCACCATTATACAGGAGGTTAACCTACCCCAACCAAGGAAAAGTACAAGGTAAGGGGTTTTCATCTCACTCCTTATTCCCGTGAGATTCATGCCATATTGCCACCATTACCTTTTGTGTGGTGTATGTACTGCCCATAATTATATTATTTGTGTAATACACTCTAATTTATGTGTATTTACATATTCATTGTATGCTACCTCTTTCATGGGTTTTATGTTTCATAAGTTACCAAATTGGAAAGGGTTATTTCACAATCTCTTCATTATCTGAGGTTGTTTATACGTAATAATCTACTGGGATCTCTTTATCATCCACATCCATGTTTCTTAAAAATGAATTTCAATACATTTTTACTATTTAATAGAATATGGGTTAAAGTCATTTATACCCTTTTTTTACTTTTTATAAGAGGTTTATAAAGGAATCTTTCCGTCATTTTCCAAACAAGGTACTTTTTAACCTTTTCGAAAAAATTAAGGTAAGAATGTTTTTTTAACTTATACGGCGGGTGCGGCTATTTTCCGCCGTTATAAAATCGTCGAAGCTTCCCTTACAAGATAATAAGATTATTTTCAAAAAAAATTGTTTTATTTCATAAATATAAGACTCTTAAATGATTTCAAAATAGAAAGAGATATTTTTCTAAAATAGTCTCTATTTCATCTATATCAACATCCTTTGATGGATTTTAAGCTTATTTGAAGTTGATTTATTATGATACAAAAAATCCATATTTTATTGAAGGTTTTGTGATATTTTTGACTATGGATAAGTTATTCTTATGTAACTAATTGTTTTTGTTTAGAGTATTGACATTTCATAAGTTATTTGTAATCCGAATGTTTATGTTATATTTCAACCTTTCATTCAGATGAATGTGTTAGACAAGTATGTTCCGGGTTGGGGACCGGTAAAAGTATGCCCTCAAGTTTGGTCTCCGGTTATTAGAGGAACTCCGGTTTGGTCTCCAGTTATTATAGGAACTCCGGGTTTGTGTCCGGTTATTAGAGGCACTCCGAGTTAGTGTCCGGTTATTAGAGGCACTCCGGGTTGGATTCCGGTTACAGTTAGCCCCTAGGTCTTGGGACGAGGCCTTGACAAAGAAATTAAAGTTCAGCATTATGCATTCCAACATTATGAAAGTGGTTATTGATTTTTCATGTGATTGTTCGATTAGTAGAATATCCATGTGAATAAGTAAATGGAATTATTTCATTTTATTCATGCCATACTATGTTGAAAGTTCAAGTTTGAAAGGCTTTTTTTTAGTTATACATTGCCTTAAATGTTTATTCTTATTTATGAAAGTTTCTGCTATATTGTTATCCTTACTAGGCATTTGAGCTCACCCCTTTTCTATGTTTTATTTTTTCCTAGGACATGAAGATGTAAATTATGAATGACCTGCCGGGATATTATCTGGGGATATGAGTGTGGATTATGGAGACAATATGTTGTTGTAGTAGTTTTTCATTTTATGATGTAATGTAAGACATATGAATATATCTAGTGTTTCCAAGGCTACTAAATCAATCGGTCTTTCGAGATTTGATCTTTCTTGTGATCATGCCAATGTTATGTAATAATGCACTGACTCTGGGTAACTTGGGTCGGGGCGTTACATTTTTTGTATTATCTTTTTAACATTCATCATAATTTACTTTTACCTTGGAAACTAATTTCAATCCACATTAATTAATTTTAATGATAAAGATAAAGATTTACCTTTACCAAATTTAATAATTTTAATTTTAATTTTGAAAACCATTTTTTGAAATAAAATTCCAAATCATGTGAAAATTTCATTTTTTAAAAACTATACTTAATCATATGTAACAATTTTTGAGAGAAATGTAATTTTTAAGTATTAAATTTATATTTAATATAAAATTATTTGGATATTAATTTTAATTATACTGATTTATTTAATATAAAAAATAATTATATTAATCTTTCATGTAATGAAAAAACTATAAGTCCATTTAAATTAATTGATTCCGTAAAATACCAAAAAAATTATATTAAAGGAAACTTTTCATTAGTTATAAATTTTCTTCCATAGGTTTTATAAGTTCAAAGAATATTTTAAAATGTATAATTTTATTTCTTATTATAATACATGATTATATAAACGGTTTTATAAATTACTTGGTCATTCTTATATAACGGTAAAATTTTACAAATTATAAGTTTCTTTAGAACCATATTTTTTGACAAAAAATTGGTCCATTAATTTTTTTTAAAATTCATTCTAATATAATTTTGAGATGTTGAATTTAGAAAATGGAATTTATTTGGTCAAATTAAAATGATTAAATATTAATTTAAACAATATCTTGAATAAGGGTTCTTTATAGTGAACATTGCAAGATAGTATAGGATTTGGTGTTTACCCACTAAAGTTGGGTCTGTAGTATTAATGAAAAAAGTGTGTCCATATATCACTGATAATAGAACTAGGAATTAAAAATATTCAAAGGAATTTATAACTAAAAAGGAACCCATAACTTTGGCATCATCAACTTTATTGGTCTTGGACTGACCCATTTTGAAACATAATCTACAAAACGAAAAATATAAGGATCCACAAAATACATGAGAAAAAGTTCAATACATTATATTCCCCAAAACTCAAATATTTTATAAAATATGATGGGTTTTAAGGTGCTTAATGTGTCATTTAAATGTTTCCAAAAAATTGTTAATTTTTACACTTCTTGGGAAATTAATAAGCCTCTTATAATATTGTGGTATAATAAATTCATGAGTCCAAAACATTCATGGTAGTTCATTAAGGTCCAAATTAGCCTCCAAAATCTAGAGTGTGATATAATTTAAAAATACATTGAATTTAACTCATGGGTAAACATCTCATTATTACATGATTATTATATATTTTCAAATGGAATAGATCCTCCCAGATGCCAAATTTTAATGAAGATTCATGTTTTTGAACATGATGGGGGTTCAAGTGGGATGAGATTAAGAATTTTAAAAATAATTGGCCAAATTTTTATTCTAAGGAACATATCCTTTAACTAGATAATTATTATCTCATGGAATATAGTCATTAACTAGTTATTGGCCTGTAATTTCCACTTTGGTTGAATTGGGAAATATTTTTTGGTGATCATCCAATTTGTTCTCAATTCCATTATAATACCTAATATCATGGTTAAACTCTTATAATATCATGATCCATTTAAAAATATTTTGATTTATATAATCTTTCTTTATTAAGTGTTAATGTTTTTTATGTTCAAAAAACACAGTGAATTAGTTATAATAACACAGGATCTAAATTTATTTAGTGCTAAATGAATATAATAAATTATTTTTAAATGTTTTTATAATTAAAATAGACATAATCCATGTTTCATAAGTCATTGACAATTACATTTTTTCTTCCTTCAATTATCTAGGAAAGAACTACTCCAACAACTTGTTTTGAAGAATCAAAAAAGAAACTCAAATGGGTTCTCTACATTTATAGGCTACATCATTAGTGGAGTGATATATCATTTATTCAAATCATCAAAATATTCTCCATTATCATAATTAAAATTATAATATTTCAAAACCTATATATATATATTAGATGATAAATTTTCCTTAATTCCTTGATGAACCTTATATATAATCTTGCATGTCCAATGAAGGTTCAAACATGTTTCAAACAATCTGGATATGGAAAATAATTTATCTCTATAATTTTATATCTATCGAATTCAATAAAGTTTTTTAAATGATGTTTTCAAGGGTTATTCGTTGTTCTACCATGATTTATTAAATTTCAAAATTGATAATATGATTTTATTCGATGTCTATTTTAAATAATTCTTCCTAATTTTCAAACAATGATGAAATGAATATCCAAAAATCAATGAAACCATCCATTAAAATATCTAGTTAATCATCCATGTGATATTGAAATATACTTACCCTATAATTATAAAATTTATGTGGGAAATTTAATTGGCCAAAATTCATCATCTTGTAAGAATCATTCATAAAGTGACATGAAAAGGTTGTCTTCTATCAGTCATCTGGGGAAATAGGAACCTATAAATATTCATAAAAATGATCTAGAAAATAATAATGAGTTTTCACTACCAATATTTATTACATAAAATCAATAAAATGAATGGGGAAATTATCTTTCCTAGTTACCTAGATGAACATCCTATTATCAATTAAAAAATTCTTTATATTCTAGATCTTAATATGCATGACTCATTTTTACCATTATTATAAATGATTATTCTAGTTTCATTGGGAACTAAATTGATGATTATAACCCGTTATGATCCATGGATGTGTTAAATGATGTTTTGTTCCAACAATTTCTTTATTTTGTTTAATATCTCTATTTTGGTGGGATTTAACATTCTTTGGGACTACCAAACATGTCTTCAATTTCCTTCAATAAATATTCTATGAGATAAATTTTTTGTATTAATTCCCAAGATATCTCATGAAATCCAACTCATGTCATTAATATTTTAACAAAAAATTTCAATCAATTTATTTTTTTGGTTAGGGGGTAGGTTGTTGGAAATTATAACTGGTAATTTTCAGATTTCTATTAAGTAAAAATATTTAAAATAAGTTGGGAGAGGTTTTAATTACATATTTTTGGGTTTGTCATTGAATAAAATTATATTTGGTTTTATTAAATACATATAATATAATTTCATCACATGATACGACATGTAATTTTCTTCATTATTTTGTAAAAAATCAAATCTATCAAAGAATATAGAATTTACCTATTCATTTAAACTGGAAACAAAATTTCCATGATTTTTGATAGATTCATATTAAATTATATTTAAAATCAAGAATTTTTTTCTTATTGATAATAAACACTCATCATACCTATATATTTACTGGTTTCTACCACTTCAGTATGTGAAATTGATAGAATTAAGTGGTCTTTATAAGGGTTCATCATGGAGTTAAAGATGTTTAAATGGACTGCACAATCTCCAAACTCTATGGTTTGTTTATATTCATGTACATTGATGATTATTTTGGATTAATTCATTAATAGTCACTGAAAAATGATTATTGTGTGTGATGGGATTCTATATTCTTCCATGATGAGAATATTAAAGTCTGTTAGAAATATCATATCTTAGACTCTTACTAACACATCCTCTTGGACTCCTACTGGTAAAATATTAAATCTATTTTCAAGTTACATAACCACTATTGTGTGATTAAAAAATTACATAGTTAAATATATAATCAATGACTGGAAAATAATATTTAAAAATAACCTAAATTACCTAAAGAATCTTCAATGGTTATAGAACTAATCGTGTAATGGATAGAACAATTCCCTAGATCTCGACACTTTAGGGGTAGTTGTGGGGTTTCCAAAGAAAACACACGTATTCCCATATAGATTGTATCATCTTTATGGAGGTTCTTTTTTTGGTACAAATATCCACAAAGAACAAAGAATATTTGGGAACCTATTTGAGTGCTTCAAAAATAGATATATTGATTTCAACATTCTAGAAAGTATTCATAATTTCCCATTAAATTTGTTGCTTCTGAATCATCTTAAACCGAATCATACTTGTTTAAAATGGAAATGGGAGACCATTATTATATATAAAGTAACTTGTAGTTTGTCTCTATGATACTTTTATTATTGAATAAAACTCCTTTATAAAAAATTTTATCCAATAGGTTGGGAAGAATCTCCTAAGAAGGCATCTTCATTGGTCATTATAGTCATGTAAATCTCATGATTGTAGGATATACAACCATTATTTTTCTAATCATTAAATTGAAAAGGGAAATAACCTCTACTTGACTTGTTCATCATTTACTCCCCATAGATTCAATGTAGATCACATTTGTTTGAATTCATTAATTTGTTTTTTCATGTATTCACCTGTAAGACCATCAAGTTTGGGAAGGAATTGAATTAATCCAATTTTAATGTTAGTGGAATTTGTATGTGTTGAATAGTAATTTGATTCTACCAATTTATAAACTATGGAATGATGTGGTCTTTTAGGGTTTGACAAGGATTTAATACGATGTTGTTGGTCTAATTGTGTATACTCAATGTCTGTCTGGTGTTTTAAAAGGAAATATCCTAAAATCCGGTTTGTAATATTTATTTTTTATTTCTTTTTTACAAGGTTCTATCAATCTTAGGGTCAAAGAGAGAAGCTTTTTAGTTGAATATATGGTCATGAAAATTTAAAATTTTATTTTGAACTTCCTCACAAACAAAGATAAAAAAAGTTGATACACACTTACTAAGTGAGGGGGTTAAAAATAATTTTATTTCTAGGAAAAATATAGTTTTAGTGGTAACCATAGTGTTTATCAAATATATTATAGTAAGAAATCTATTATGATTTTCTTGAAGATTTGGGAAAAATGGGGTTTATTGATTTTTTAAAAATAATGTGAAGTGATAAAACAATTATTACAATCAAATTTATGAATAATGTAATGGGTTCAGTGTTTAATTTCCTTTTTAAATTCAATAATAGTTTATAAAATTAATTTTTTGTCTCTTATTATTATTTGACAAATTAATGATTCATAAATTAATTATTCAAGCACCATTAGTTGAATGTTACTATGGAAACTTCCCTAAAAATGGTTACTTCTTATTTAACCTCCCATCCCATGCATATTAACATCTAGTAATACACCTCTAAAATAAAACTGAAATAACTACTCAGTTATTAGTGTCCCCAGGTAATTCAGAAATATTCTACTGCCACCACACACATGCCAAAGATATCTTGATAATCACCACCAAACTAGGAATGTTCCTTTAAGAAAATATGCACTAGATGAAGGGAGATTATTAATTATCAACCATATAAGTAACAATGAATATTTTGTTATCCTTAAACAAAAAATTATTCAAAGTATCAGACAACCTTTGAGAAAGGAAATTAATAGATAGAATAGAGTTTTATTGAATGAAAGAAAGGGTAATTAAGTATTCCAAATGGAATCCTCCCATTCCTAAATAACTTAAAATATTAACCATTTATTCGTTGGGTAATAAGAATGATAAGAGAAGGATACATTATTTTAGAACTAATGTAAAATAGAAAAATAAAAGAATTAAATCCATAGAAAGTTATCCAACATAGTTCATAGAAAGCTCCCAGTACATCGATCTCAACCTCTTCTTGTAGATACATAGTCTTGATATTCTTTGGCTAGGTTAAACTTTTAAGATATTAGAATTTTTAATTTTTATAATTTCATCCTCAATATTATAGTGTCAAATCTTCTTCATGATCTAGTCTCCCAAAAAATATATTGATTTCTTTCCATTGAATATCTGTTGAACTATTTTACATATATATATATACCTATGGTAGACCCTAGTTTGTTACATATATGATGATTTTTAATTCCATAGACTCAACTTGAAGTAATGAGGTTTTCCCAATAGTCTCTTCTTGATATTCCATAGGAATAATGTTCCACAACATAACACTAAGATAAATTATTCTACATTGGGTAAATTCTTCTATGGGAAGATAAAATCTCTAATGACCAGTCCTCCATTGATGAATTATATTATGATTGGTACTACAAAAGAAACTTTTATTATATCAATCCTTATGTAAATGAATTATTTTATGGTCAATCCCATATTGATGAATTCTCTAACAAAAAATATCATAAGTTATTTTCCATAGCAATTTTCTGACCTCTATATTATGTTTCTAGAATCACCTCCTATAAATTACAAAATTTTCGAAATCTATTTTGGGTCTCCAAATTCACTCATGAACATATTTTAGTAATATAAAAAACATAATAAATCATAGGATTGATTTTAATGATTCTAGAGATCAAATAAAAATTAAAAATAAAATTTTAAGCCATTTTGACACTTAAATCGAAATCCACCCTTTAATACAAATATATAATAATTACCTATTATATATAAATATGGTTGGATTTTACCCATTAAAAATTCCAAGTTAAATATATGGAAATATTGAGTCTAGATACTGACTCTATCAAGAGTTGGACACTATTGTAAAGGAGGTAAAAAAAGAGGAGGAACTAGTTGAGGAAGAAAAAATAAATGAATATATATTATTATAGAGTAAGAGGCTCAATAACCTAATGTAGAGATAGAAATGGAATAGGGGTGGGGATATATCAAGCTATAAATGAGTCAAATAAAACATTGATCCTACTTCGTAAGTATATTGAGCACACCTTATAGTAGCATTGTTACAAAAGGTTTTCCTTATTTATAATGATAAAGAATTTAATATATAGATTTTATTATCTTAAATTATGAGACTCCATTTTAGATCATTGTGAATTTCCAATACAATCTTGACCATCGATCCATTATTGTCAATGAAACATACAAAGGGTAATATGAAGAGTAAAAAAATCCACATGAACTTTATATAGATATGAATCAAGTAAATAACAATATCTATATGATTTAATCAATGATGAAGATTATAAATCAACCCATTATCACTTTTGAAAGACACCCTCATACAGATATTGGATGTTCTTTGATGGTGGGATATATTCCATCACCAGAAGCCTAGTTGGTTTATGAGATAATGGATTAATGAATTTAGATTCTTCCTAATTATGTGTACTTATACATACATAGGTAAGATAGATTTAGTGAAAAATTTAACATTTATATAAGCTATTTTTAGCTCATTTTTACAAGATGTGGGGTTTTCTCCTAGACTTGTGCCCTTATACTAGTATTGGTGGGATATATATGGTGCCATATATACCATCATTGTAAACTGAGGTTATTACATTCATATATGAAAGGTGAGTGATTGAAAATGATAAAAACCATGAAAGGGATATTTTTGAGATGTTTATTTCAATTATCAAAATTAATCAAGTACCCTTGAATCACATCTCTTTCTTTTCCACATAGAACATCTGGAAAAATATATTGGAGGAACTGGAATGCAATCTAATTTTTAAATATGTTAAGGGACCTAGAGAACATGGGTTAACTTTTTACAAGGTTATATGGTTGACCCAATTAGATTTATATCATATCATTTAGCCCTATGTTTTTTTGAATCCTCAGATGGGGGAAACATTTTGGGAAATAACTCAACTTTTTCTTTGGCATCCCTTCAAGTGTTTTCAACTTAACAAATTTTTTCACCTTTTCCTTTTTAAATGAATAATTATTCCAAAGATATGTGTTATCAAAACTAGGATAAATACCCTAAGAAGGGGGGAGGGGTGGATTAGGGTTTGATAGATTAAGATAACTTTCCCTTCAGATGTTGTTTAATTTTTAAGGAAAAAACTATTGTCACTTTCTTCCATAGTAATGTATGAACAAAAATGAAATCATGCATGAGAGACAATGATTTTAGTTAGATCACCCATACATGGATTAGTCCAAGGAGCATATAACATCGATGTGCTGATGTACCAAATCTACTAAGTCACACTAAAAAAATACATGTTTTCTTTTAGTTCACTTCTAAGCCCAAGCTCACATCCATTACAAGGTTTAGGGTCAGCTCACTGCTTTCCCAAGGGTCACTCCTTGAGTCTCTTTCTCTAGAAAACTATCAGTTGAATGGACCACCTTCATCCTCTTACTTTTCTTTCTACTCTGGAAGGGATTCACCTATAGTTTACAAACATGTATGTCCCTTCATTATCATTAATTAATACATCATCATTTAAATATAGATACTCCATTGAAGTCCCACATTCATCCAATTAATGAATGAAACATTAACAACAATTTATTTGGAAATATATTTATGAATACTTTCCTGATTCTCACTTCATTTTTGGTGATCACCTATTTCATGAAGCTAAAATATCCTTTATTAAGAAACCTACTTTAACAATGCTCACTTAGTCTTCCTGAAGAACCTTAATTTGAAGAAGCTTACTTAGCCTTTGAAAAGATCATATATTTCAGTTGGAATTTTATAGCCTATGGAATCACCAACACTTTCATAATGAATACATATTTGGTTAATATTTTATAGACTTTGTGAACCACCTTCCTTTGTGAACATTTTTTCAAGGGAAACCTTCTCAAACCACCTTCACAAATCTGGATCCATAGAATCTTCATTAAGTTATGTTACTTTTCTAAAGGGGGTATCAACCTATTTATAGGCATTTCCACTGATTTCAGAATCTTCCATTAATTTAATCACCATTTTCTTGATGATATCCCATTTTGTTTTCAATACTACCTATCATCACAAAGAACTTGGTGAATTTTCCATTCAGGAAGCTTCTCATAGTCACTGATATTTTCATCACCTCTTCACACATTCACGATGCTCATTCATGATGATCCATACCTTCCTGAAATTCCATTCATGAAACCTAATCTTTTTGAAAATAATTATTGTTCCATATTTTTACAATAGCATAATGAAAATCCATATTTTTCAATGTTTGTCATCCTCCAAATTTTGGACCCCAAAAATTTGGAAAAAACTGGGAAATAATGCCACCTTGTGTACCCAATTTTTTGTAATTCTTCTTGGGAATCCATTCCTTTTCCTTAGATAATTTTCCACATACTTTTTCAAAAATATCTTTGAATCTCCACAAGTATCCTTAGAAACCTTCTTTATTAATAAACAGAATTAACCCAAAAACACTATAATGCTACCTTGATGCACTTTTCCCCTACAATCCGCCCCTTTGGGTTTATTGACAAACCTCTATATTTTTATACCACATTAGAGCTTCTTCCATCTTTTACCACCATTAAATTCATAAAATTTAGATAGTGATCAAGGATTTACTCAACACATACCCTAATCCCACTTGATCCATGCTCAATGTGAGAAATGAGAGTATAATGATATTTTCATCAATGAATCACTTCATTCAAAAACCACTCAACTACATTCATCATGAACTCTATCTATCATGATATATAACCATTGATTAATAATATTTATCATAATTATATTTAAAAGTCCCCCTAATTCACTACTCCTCCTATCAGATTCTCTCTTATCTTGATTAAGACATTTTCTCCCCTTTTATATCCATAATTTCCACCCCTTTTTCAATGAACCCAAAGGTCAATTATTTATGTTCTGCAACAAGGTAAAGAACACAAATCAACATAATAGGGAAAAACACACCATACCTCAGGGATAGTGGTCCCACATCCACACTTTTTTTAGTACATGGATTCAAATGAACTCACAAATACATTTTATGTTGTTCAAATGTTTATTTGGGTAGGGTCGTCATTATAATGACCGTAACCTATAGTTATGTAGGATCATACTCCAACTTTACTGTCCCATGATCTTCCTTCTCCTTAATAAAACCTCACTTGATTTCAATGTGGGTTTTCCATTAGTGATGGACTAAAATTTTTCTAAGATTTGTATCACATGAATTATTATAATGGATTTTAATAAGAGACATCTCTTAGACTCCAATATCATCAAACTACTGCTTTATCCACAATAATTGTATGCATTCTTAAGTAGAAAAATGTATTCAGTTTCTACAGTGCTTAAAGAAATGAAATCTTATTTCTTTCTTAGCTAATAAATACAAAATCTTCCAAGATATAATACACTACCAGATGTTGATTTTCTAAGATCCCTTGAACTAGAAAAATCCACATTAGTATAGACCAATAACTCTTATTGCGATTTGGCATTGTATATTAATCTAAAATCCACTGCGCCCTTGATATACTGAAGTATTATTTTTACTGTATGTGTAACACCCAAACCCCTCTAGATCGGAGCCAGTGCATTACTTGTTAAATTGGAATGGTTATAAAGAATTTAATACCAAAGTAATTATTAGATTAGTAGTCTTGAAGAAACTAGATATATAGATTTAACACAAATTACATTGGAAAGGGATACAAAATAAAATACATAACCAAAACTAAAAACTGCATCCACATAAACTCAATAAAGTATATCCTATTAATAACCTTTTGAAGGTAAAAAAATAAAAGGGTGAGCTCAAATGATTACTAATGGTTACAAATAGCGGAAGAATGAATGATTTATAACTAAATCATAAACAAATATAGCATGGTGAATAAATGAAAAACGCACACCATTAATAAACTGAGAAAGAGCCTATATCCATAGATCTTGTCATAGTGAAAACCTCATGGATAGTAGTGAATGAAAATTTATAAAGAGAATTATCATTAATTGGAATTCATGTATCTGGAACATGATACCATAATACTATTAAAATGGTTTAGTTCTCTGGGTAGAAACCCGTCGGATTTTTGTTGGAAACAAACTCGAAGGGTTTGTCTTCAACTGATTTGTCTCATGAGACCTGTCAATACATCGAGGGGATATAGCAGGACCCACCTGCCACTAAAAGTCCAAATTATTATTTATTAATAGATATAATACAAGAAAAATCTACCTTCTCAATATCCTTATATAGTATAGGATACAGATTCATCAACCTTTCTATAGTTAAAACAACATTCCAAATAAACACTACATGTAAAAGGGTATACAACTTAAGAAAATACTCATATCCATGAAACCAGAATATGGATATATAAAATATTAACAATTTAAAATGAAAAATGTTATCAAATGGTTATTAGGTACACCACATAAGAATTATTAGGCACACAATACAATTTAAGTCACAACGAAGTACAAAATTGACACAAAGCCCATTACCAAACTATAATCAATCGTTTCTTATGACCATGAATTAATAATTATCAAATAAATCATTGAATACCATGAAAATAAATATAATAATGATATTATATGTCAAATGGAAGTACTCATACACCACATGTAGAAAATAATTGGCTAACAATGGAAATCTCACAGAATTAAAAGTGATATTAGAAACCCCTTACCAAAAATGTATGATTAGATTGAGGAAAAATCAATGGGTTAATTATATGTGACAAACATAAACCCAAAAAATAAAAGTGTATATACAGAATAAAACAATCACAGGTCATTCACACATATTCAGGTAAAATAAAAAACCAATGACATTGATGTTTTACTCAACGAATGGAAATTGAGTGAAGATATCATTTACCTTATGCTCAAGTGTGTTCTTTCTTGTTTTAATGACTTGAATAAAAAAAAATTAGCATCACTAATTAATAATTCCAGAACCTCATATACATCTAATTGATTTATTATAACCTTATGAGGTTCATTCATGACCCTTTTTATGGGTTTAAGAGGTTCAATTTTATTGTTTTAGAAGCATTTTCTTCCTTGGTTTTCATGATTTGTTTACTTGTATTCATGAATTTAAGTTCATTTTAAATGTGAATAAACATCCAGAATTGTTAGTATATAATATTAGTGTCATTAAAGTGATATAAATGATCTTATAATGATTCTTGTTATATACCATGATGATGATTTATTAGTTAAAAGTTAATCACAAATGTTTGGATTAACTCGGCGGGTTTGTTCATAAGGAACTTGTTTTGTATTATTATTTTATATAATGAGTGTATAAGGATTCTTGAAAATTAATTATATGAAATAAATATATCTTTTTCTAGTTCAACCATAAAAATGGCTTCATTACCATAATTGAACATGGTAATGAAAATTGAGAACCTGTCGTCCTTGAATGTGATAAATTAACATATCACGGATGATGTTTTCATTTTTAGTATAAGAAGAGAGGGAAAGATAGATGATAGTGAAATATTCCATTTGAAAAATATAATTCTATTTCATGAAAGTTACTAGTATTTTTATATCATTTGGATCAGGGAGATAAGGAAAAAAGTATAAAAGAAAGGAGAAAATAGAATAAAAAATTGAGAAATCTCTCATGGAAATTCGGCAGCCAAACGACGTCACTTAAATTTTCTTAAAGTATTTTGATGAGAGGAAAGAGTTATATCATCAATATTAAATAATAATAAATTAAAGTGTAATATTAAATGACAATCCCAACATAAACCAATTGAAAATAAAAGAGAAAACATAAAATGAATGCTAAAGAAAAGAGAAGGGTGGTTGATTCTCTTACTTTGTAGAGTAACTCCCAAAACATGAAGGTTAGGACCATGGGGGTTTGAGGAAACCTTTGGAGAAATCCAAGGGATGTAATACTACCATATCTTCAAGTATAATGTGTTTTTAATGAACGATAATGAATGGCAGTGGGTGGGTATGTATAGTAATTAAGAGGGAGTTTTTATTAATTAAAAGGGACACCTCATTAGAGGTTTTTACAAAACCATGGGCTTTACCATGGTATTTGCCCATGGTTTTAGCCACATGGGAATCCTCATGTCATATGTTACTACACAAAAGTCAACCTTCCATTTATATTTAATTATTACATCATTATGATGTCATTAAACTATCGAAATCTCAAAACTGTACTTTTACTATTCATAAAAAATTCAAGTATTTTAGAAAAATCCCAAAAATGACACCTAAATTTTTTTTGATGTTTAGAATTAAAAAATGAAACCCATTTTTTGAAAATAATTTCATAAATATTATTAATTTAGTTTTTAATTAAAATCACGGTTAATTTGAAAAATAACAATTTTAAAGGTATAATTTGTTTAATATCACATTGAAAAATTAATTAAAATATCATTATATTATTACCTTAAGGAAATAAAATATAATCATTATTTACTATTCATAATGTTAATGTTACTATTCATATTACTATTCCTAAGGGTATGTTACTATTCATCAAAAAATCAAGTTGGTTCTATCAGACTCCAAATGACTTACTAGTTACACTCTAGATGACCATTTTCTGAAAATCAAAACATAGAAGTGGAAAATATATGTTCAATGGCTAGGTTAGGACTATATCCTAATTAAACAAGTGTTGTTTCAAAGGAACATATTAATTTATGAAATATAGGTTGTGAATAGAATGTATTTAAGAGAAACTTACCATAAAATGTTTGGGGAGTTATATTATTCCCTCCTTTAGAAATTTCGTCCTTGAAATTTTTCATGAATAAATACCTCTAAAAAGATGTGGGTGGTTCTTCTTCATAACATCCTCAAGATCCCATGTTTCTTCCTCCATGTAATTTTTTCTCAAAATAACATTTAATAAACAAGTTTTCCATTTTCTCAATACCATCTCCCTTGTGTCAAGAATCCCGATAGGCTCTTCATATTATGAAAATTCATGTTCCAGCTCTATCTCTTCATAGGTGAGTACATGCATTGGGTCTAGCATGTACTTCTTCAACACTGACACATAAAACACATCATGAACTTTGGAGAGACTTGGAGACATTTTTAAATGGTAATATACATCTCTGATTCTTTCCAGAATTTTAAATGGTCCGATGTACCTAGGTCTTAGTTTACCTTTCTTACCAAACCTTATGACACCCTTCCATGTTGATAATTTATGAAAGACATGATCTCCCACTTGGAATTCCAAATCCTTTCTCTGGTTGTTAGAATAACTCTTCAACCTACTTTGGGATACTTTTATATGAGATTGTATTGTGTTTACCTTTTCTATGGTCTCTTCAATAAGTTATAGGCCTATAACTTTCCTCTCACCAACTTTGTCCCAACAAGTTGGAGTTCGACATCTCTTTCCATATAATGCTTCATATGGAGCCATTTGAATTATAGAATGGAAACTATTATTGTAGTCAAATTACACCAAAGGCATGTATTGATCCCACGTACCTTGAAAGTCAATAGAGTATGATCTCAGCATGTCTTCTGGAGTTTGAATAGTCCTTTCAGACTTTCCCTTGTTTTGGGAGTAATAAGAAGTACTCATATGAATCTTAGTATTCATAGCTTTCTCGAGACTTTTATAGAATATTGATGTAAACAGGGGATCTCGATCAGACAAAATCGATAGAGGTGTACAATTAAGTATTACAACTTCAATACTATAAAGTATTTCTAGGAAATCAAGTGGTAAATCCTCTCTTATATGAAGGAAATGTGCTGATTTTGTGAGACGATCAATAATTACCCATATAACATCATTCCTTCTAAGCATCCTCGGTAGTCCAATGACAACTTCCATTGTAATGTCATCCCAATTACACATAGGAACAGGTAGAGGTTTCATAACCCCTCTAAGATGTTGTATCTATTCCTTCACTTTTTGAAAAACTAGTCACCTTGACACGTAGTCTGCAATTTCCCGCTTCATATTATCCCCCCAAAAATGTTCTTTCAGGTCCGTATACATCTTTGTGCTACCTGGGTGTATAGATAAATTTGAGCTATGAGAATAATCTAATAGTTCCATTTTTAGCTCAGGTACTGATGGAACACATAATTTCTTCCCAAATTTTAGAACTCCTTCCCCAGACATGAAGTCTTCCAACCTCCCATCCTTAACAGCATTAATTTTCTTGTGTAGATTTTTATCATCAGATTGAGAGCATATTATCTTCTCTAGTAAATATGGTTTTACAATCCATTGAAAGAGGAAATATGATTCCCCATCCTTAAAAATTCCCATATCCATCTTTAGTAGATCCATGAATATAGGATCTCTCTCAATCCTCATTTGAGTTTGAAGTCCATGATCTTTCCTGCTTAATGCATATTCTACCTTATTTTCCTTTCCTGGGTGGTAGTGTATTGGAAAATCACAATCTTTGAGTAACTAGAGCCATCTCCTTTTCCTCATGTTGAGTTATTTTTGTGTTAAAATGTATTTCAAACTCTTGTGATCTGTGTATATCTCACATTTTTACCGTAAAGATTATGTCTCCATATTTTCGGAGCAAATATTACAGCAACTATCTCAATATCATGAGTCGGGTAATTCTGCTCATCAGTATTCAACTACCTTAATTAAAAAGTAATAACTTTATCATTTTTCATAAGGATTCAACCCAACCCATTCTTTGATGCATCACTATATATTACAAATCCATCACTTTTAGATGGAAGAGTCAAAATTGGAGCATTGAAAAATATTCTTTTCAATTCTTCAAAAGCATTATGTACATTCTTTCATCCATAGAAACTTAACTCCCTTAAGTGTGAGAATGGTTACCAGGTTAGCCTGTCGGGAAAAATTATGAATGAACCACCAATAGAAACCTACTAAGCTAATAAAACTACATACCTCGGTTATGTTTGCTGGCTTGGGAAATTATTGGATTGCCTTTTTCTTCACAAAATCAACTAGGATTCCGTCCTTAGAGACAATATGGCCTAGAAAAGAAAATTATTGAATCCATAATTCTCACTTTCTAAACATCCCATATAATTCATTTCTTTTAAGAGTTTTCAGAATAATCCACATGTGATTCTCATAGTCTCCATATCTTTTGAAGTATATGAGGATATCATTGATAAATACCACAACTAAGTTATCAATATATTCCTTGAAAACTCTATTCATTAAATCCATGAAAATAGATGTTTCATTAGTCAGCCCAAAAGGCATCAATGTAAACTTATAATGCCCATACCTGGTTTGAAATGTTGTTTTAGGAATATCTTCCTTCCTCACACACAGCTGATGATATCCTGATCGAAGGTCAATCTTCAAAAAAAAATAGCTCCCTGAAGTTGATCAAATAAATCATCAATTTGTGGTAGAGGATACTTATTCCTTATTGTAATAGAATTTATTTCCTTGTAATCAATGCATAGACTCATGGATTTGTCTTTCTTCTGGAAAAATAAGACAAAGCCATCCCATGGAGAAACACTAAGTTGAATAAATCTTCTGTCACTCAATTCCTCTTGTTGTTTCCTTAACTCCACTAATTCATTAGTGGGAATTCTATAGGGGGTCTTTGATATTGGCCTTGAATTAGGAATTAAATCAATAGGGAAATCAACTTCACACTCAAGATGATGTTTAGGTAAATCCTCTAGGAATAAGTCAATGTATTCTTTCACTATATGTACATCTTCAATTTAATGGTTTATTTCATCACCAATATATATTCTTTTCTCTTCCTCTCCAAGAATTTCATTCAGTTGAGCTACCAGGGGTAGATCTAGATATGAATCTGATGGCGTGATTTCTTCTCTAAAAATTAGGGAATGTACACAATTTTCAATGATTTTAACTTCCTTGTTCTTGCAATAAATATTCGCATCATAATTTGAATGTCAATTCATAATTAAAATTATATAAATTTCAGTCATTGGTATGATTATAAAGTTAGCAACTAAAGCATGTTTATGTGTCAGGAGGGGGACTAGTCGACATGCCTTTTTTGCAATGATACACACCTTAGGAGTTTTGACGAACAACTCCTTTATTAAATCAAATTGGAAATGTCTAATTTTCATAGAAAAATGGGAAGATAAAAATGAATGCGATGATCCAGAATCAAATAAAGTGTTGGATAGGTTTGAGGAAATAATTAAAGTACCTACCACCACATCATTGGGGGAATCAACCTCGATAGTTGTAATTGCATAAGCTTTCCCTTGCTCTTGTGAACTTTTCTGAGGAAAGTTTCCTTGGCACTTAGGACACTAATTTTCATAGTTTCCTATATCTCTACAATTTTAGCATTGAACATCATAAAATTTTTTATTCCCCTTTCATTCACCAGATCAAGGACCCTTTTCTCCACACATGTAGCAGACTCCCATTCCTTTCAAGCATTTCTCAGGATGATTATTTCCACATTTTTCGCATAATGGGAATTTCCCTTGTTCTTCATTGGCACTTCACCTTTTCCTTGGTTATCAGAGTACCACTTATTACCTTGGTTTCCCTTGACCAAATTTGATCTAGAAAATTCCTTCTCTGTTATGATGAAACTTAATAAAATTTCATCATACAATGATTTTTTTTTGAGAAGAGAGTTCCCTTCGAAGACTTGGATTAAGACCTTCAAAGAAATGATCAATTTTGTATGTCGAGTCACATACATAATATGTGGAATACCTTGATGGCCTTGTGAAGGTATCCTCATACTCTGCAACATTGTCTTCTTCCCTTTTCATTAAGCCAAGTAATTTCCTCTTCATTTCGGTTCGTTGCTCATAGGGGAATATTTTTCAAAGAATATTACCTTAAAAGTCCTCCATTCTATATCTTCTATTTCTTCTTCTTCAATGGTATTCTGGATAAAGGACCACCATTGATTAGTGTCACCCTTGATAAAATATACTGCAAGTTTTACCTTTTCATTTTCATTAAATCTTAATTAATTGAATATCTTTTCAAGGGACTTGATCCACTGCTCAGCAACCACTGAATTAGTAGTCCGACTGAAATATGGGAGCTTCTTCCGCATAAAACAATCCAACAGATGTGTGGAATGGTTATTTGTTACAACCAGAGTATGTTATCCCAATATGGTCATGATATGATTTTCTCCAACATTGATCGTGTTTACTTCCTCAATGGGGATATCTCTATATTTTCCATGATTATTGATTCCCCTTCTTCCATTAGGTTCCATTTCTAAATAATTTCATACACTAGATTAGGTTATGAATCTCCAATAGAAAAACACTTGAAATTATATGCATAAATAATCTCATAAACATGGTTTCTATAAGGAAATATTTTAGAATAAACTCTTTCATAATGGCTTGTAAATAAAATGTGAATTATCCTAAGCATATCCACTAAGAGTATCAATACCAAGAGTACAGGAAGGCCTATTGTTGTGTACCAGGATAACCTGGGTCATGCTCGAAACTCCTTGTCAGTGTTTTCACTCCTAGGTACATCTGTGCTAGAGCCACCTCTACCTGTTTATATCCAGATAGGGATGTATTTTCTAGAAATATCCACATAATCTATTACTTACCAAAATTACAATACATTATTGTATGTTTATTATCAACGACTACCTTACGTCTTTGTTCCCTAATATACATTTTCTACTATAGTTTCCAAGTTTCTTACTAAAATTCCTTTGATACCAACTATAACACCCTAAACCCTCTAGACTGGAGCCAGTGCATTACTTGTTACATTGTAATGGTTAGAAGGAATGAAATCCTAAGGGAATGATCAGTTTAGTATTCTTGAAGAAACTATATATATAGATGTAACTCAAATTACATTGGAAAAGGGTAAAAAATACAATACATAACAAAAACTAAAAACAACATCCTCAGAAACTCAATAAAGGATGTCCTCTATATAAATTTTTTAAGGTAAACAAATGAATGGGATGAGATCAAAGTCTCAATATGGGTCACAATTATCTGAAGAATTAATCAATAATAACTGAATCATAAACAAATATGGCATGGTGAATAAATAAAAAACACTCACCATTAATAAACTGAGAAAGATCCTGCCTCCATAGATTTTGTCATAGTGAAAAAATCATGGATAGTAAATTATAGAAAATGAATAAAGGGAATGATTATTAATTGAAGTTCATGTATATGGAACACTATACCATAATACCATTAAAACTATTTAGTTATGTGGGTAGAAAACCATCTGATTTATTTTGAAACAAACTCGAAGGGTTTGTCGCCAACTGATTTGTCTCATGAGACCTATTGTTTCACAGAGGGGATATAGCATGCCCCAACAACAAATTCAAGTAAAAATAATTCATTATTCATAGATTTAATACAAGTACAATTTTCCTTCTCAATATACATATGGAGTAGAGGATACAGATTCATCAACATTTCCATAGTTAAAACAACATTCCAAATAATCACTACATTTAAAAGTGTATACGGCTTAAGAAAATACTCTTGTCCATGAAAACAGAATATGGATATAAAACATATTTATAATTTCAAATGAAAAATGATCTCAAACGGGAATTAGTTACACTACATAAGAATTATTAGGTGCACAATACAAAGAAAGTCACAATAAAATGGAAAATTGACACAAAGCCCATTACCAAATTGTAATCAATTGTTTCGTGTAACCAAGAATTAAAAATTATCAGATGAATAATTGAATATCATGAACATAATGAGAATAATTATATTATATATCAAATTTTAGTACACATACACCACATTGAAGAAATAATTGGCGAACAATAGAAATCTCACAGAATTAAAAGTGAGATTAGAAAACCCTTACCAAGAACATATCATTAGATTGAGGACACATAAATGAAATTATTATGTGTGAAAAACCTAAACCCACAAAATAAAATTTTATATAAAGAATAAAACAATCTTAGGTCATTCACAGATATTCAGGTAAAATACAAAACAATGAAAGTGATGTTTAACTCAATGAATGGAAATTGAGTTAAGATATCCCTTACCTTATGCTCGAGTGTGTTATTCATTTGTATTAATGACCTAAATAATCAAATTTATCTTCATTAATTAATAATTACATAACCTATTATAAATTTAATTGATTAATTATAACCTTATTAGTTCTTTCATGGCCCTTTTATGGGTTTAAGAGGTTCAATTTTATTGTTTTTGAAGCATTTTCTTCCTTGATTTTCATGATTTGTTTACTTGTATTCATGAATGGATGTTCATTTGAAATGTGGCAAAACATATATAATTGTTAATATATAATATTTGTGAAATTAAATAGATATAAATGATATTTTAATGATTCTGGTTATATACCATGATGGTGATTTATTAGTTACAAGTTAATCACAAATGTTTTGATTAACTTGGCGGTTTTGTTCATAAGGAACTTGTTTTGTATTATTGTTTTATATTATGAGTGTATAAGGATTAACGAAAATTAATGAGATTAAATACATATATTATGATTTTGTTCAACCATAAAATTGGTTTCATTACTAGAATTGAAAATGTTAATGAAAATTGAGAACATGTTGTCCTTAAATGTGATAAATTAACACATCTCAGATGGTGTTTTCATTTTTAGTATAAGAGAAGGTGGAAAGAGAGATGATGATGAAATATTACATTATAATAATATAATTATAGTTCATGTAAGTTACTGGAATTATTATTGAATTTGGATTAGTGGATATGGGGAAATAAGTATAAAAGAAAGGAGACAATAGAAGAAAAAATTGAGAAATCTCTCACGAAAATTCTGCAGCCTAACGACATCAGTTAAAATTGTGTAAAATAGTTCGATGAGAGAAATGGTTTATATCATTACTTATATATAATATTGATAGAAAGGGTAATATGTAATTACAATCCCAACATAAACCAATTTAAAATAAAAGAGAAAACATAAAATAAAAGATTAATAAAAGAGAAGGGTAGTAGATTCTCTTACCTTGTAGAGAAACTCCCAAAACATGATGGTTGGGACCTTGAGGGTTTGAGGACACCTTGGGAGGACTCATAGGGAGTTAATAATACTAGATATTTTAGGATAATGAGTTTATAATGAATTAAAATGAAGGGGTGACTTGGTATTTATAGTAATTAAGAGGTAGTTTTTTATTAATTAAAAGGGACACCTCATTAGTGGTTTGTGAAAAACCATTGTCTTGCCCCTAGTTTTAAGAAATTTAGACACCTCATGTCAAATGTTACTTTAAAAAAGTATACAATCCATTTATATATAATTATTACATCCTTATGATGTCATTAAACTACCAAAAACTCAAAACTATATTTTTGTTATTCACGAAAAATTTAAGTATGTTAGAAAAATCTCAAAAATTTACTGAAACCATTTTTTGATGTGTAGAATTCAAAAATTAACTCCAACTTTTGAAAATAACTATCTAAATATTATTAATTTAATTTTTTAATAAAAATCATAGTTAATTTGAAAAATAAAAATTTTAATAGTATAATTAGTTTTATATCACATTGAAAAATTAATTAGGATCTCATTATATTATTACCTTATGAAAATAAATAATATCATTATTTATTTTTCATAAGGGTCATATTACTATTCATAAGGGTATGTACTTATTCATCAAAAAATTGATTTGTTTCTATTAGAATCTAAATGACTTACAAGTAAAAACTCTAGATGACTATTTTTTAAAATTCAAAACATAGAAGTGGAAAATATATGTTCAATGGCTAGGTTATGACTATATCTTAAATAGCCAAGTGTTGTTTCAAAGGAACACAATGATTTATGAAATATAGTCTATGAATATAATGTATTTAAGAGAATCATACCATGAAATTTTTGGGGTGTAATAGTAAGTAAGTGGGTTTCTTTAGGATTAAATTGACATCTTGTATCTTGGCTTGTAAAACAAATATCTCGTCTTGTCACAATCATGTAAAATATAAAACCAATTATTTCCATGTATTCTATAAAACTAAATGAATTGGATTCATATTTCCATGATTTTTTAATCCAAGTAGCCACCAGAGTCTTTATCTCATTGGATTTATCCATTAAAAATATTTTCAAAACCTCCTAGGAATATTTATATTGATAAATTAATGTTCTGTGATTTACTTGTGTCACATATAAACCAAGTAAAAATGTTTGTTCCCCAATAATTGACATTTGAAATTCACTTTTAATGAATTATATGACCTTTCTAGATTTCAATTCATCTCATCCACCAAATATTCTTTCATCCACATATACCAATACAATAACACTTTGATTACTATCATTGTTGATAAAGATATTGTAATCAACTCCGCCATGCTGAGAACTGAGCTTCTTCAAAAACTGGTATATCATTGAATACCATGCTCTCAATGCTTAATTCAACCCATATAGCACGTTCTTCATCTAAAAAAACCTATTCTCATCTTAATTAATGATAAAACCATATGGATACTCCATATTACATTTTTTATACAAAACCCCATTAAGAAATGAGGACTTGGCATCCATCTAAAAAACATTAAACTTTTTATTCACTATTATGAAGAAGGATAATATGATTATATCTAGCCTTGATATAGGGGAAAAATGTTTCATAAACATTTATACAATCTCTTTGTGAGTACCTTTTTCACACTAGTCATGCACTATTTTGAATTACCACACCATCTTCATTCATTTTGTTGTGAAAGACTCATTTAGTCTTGATGCTTCTTAAAAATATTTATTCTCTAGTTGTGATAATTATGATACTTTTTGTTGAGTCTACACCCTCTTTATCTGGACTGGAGTGTTTGGATCATCGATTACGTCTTTTCTATCAATTTCATATCTTCTCTATGATCATTGTGTTAATACTAATTTATGATAATACTTTTAATTATCTTAATATTCTTCTAAATCAACCTATAGAGTTTAATATTCCATGGTATTCTTATATCTTCATCATTATATTTGTGACAATAATCATATAATTTCTGAATATTCTTCTCATTCTCTACAATAGTTACATCGTTTCTTTCAACTACCTTTACCATCTTCTTATTAAATAATGTATATGATTTTATTTTATTTTAGTATCCAATAACTATCCCTTAATCTCTATGGGATTCAAACATCCAGCATTTCTCGTTATTTAGAATGAAACGTTTACTTCTAAAGAATCTAAAGTACTTCAATGTTATCTTCTTTCCATACCATAGCTCATATGGAGTCTTCTCTCTAATTGGAAATAATAATGCTCTATTTTATGTATAGAATGATTTCATTGTTTATTCTTTCCAAAACCTATATGGATGGTATTTCTCAATGAGAATTGTTCTAGTCATGCTGTTGAAAATTTAATTTCATATATCAACATCTCCATTTTGTTTTGGAGTTCTTACTTCTGAAACTTGGTGCCTTATTGAATGTTTCTCATGATAATCCTCCACTTGGATATTTGTGAACTTAGTTCCCATAAGTATTTGGATCTTCTAAATTCATTGACCCAAAATATTTTCAACTTCCCTTAAATAAGTTCTTAGGAAATTGAACACATCAGATTCTTAGGTGATGATAGAAAGCCATGTAAATCTACAAAAATCATTAATGAATATAACATAATACCTCCTCCCATCAATAAATCATGGTAAAATAGGTCCACAGACATCAATATGCACCATTTCAATCACCTTTTTGAATTTTTCTCTTTTTTCATATATGTCTTTTGAATGATATTCCCTTGTTGACAAGCATCACACGTATGGGTATGACCACATGATAACCTAGGGTGGTCTCGAGTAGCATCATATTTCACTAGATATTATAATGATGTTTGTCTTAAATAACCAAGGAGTTTTTGTCGTAATTTGTTTATTCTACCTTGGACTAAAATCACATGTCTTCTTCTTCACTTATAAGGTATAGATTCCTTTATGTAGGCTTTACATGAAAAAAAACTACACCACCTTTTTCCTTAATCAAACATAATTTCATGGAAAATCTTAAGGTTTTTTCTGAGTCACATAGTTGACTGACACTAGGAAAGTTGTGACTATGGATTTAAAAAACTAAGACATTAGCATGTCTTATGTCTCTTCCCCCAAAATGGATTTTCCCGAGACAAAAATCATCAACCCTTCATCATTACCAAATATTATGATACTTTCCTTATCATACCTAATTCTAGTCACAAGATACTTATTTCCAATCAAATGATATGTGTATCGACTATCTATAATACATATTCCAGTGTGATCTGATGCTTTAAATGAAAATTTTGAAAGTATTTCCTATTTATCTTTCCTCTCATTGATCCATGTACTTAAAATTATATTTGGTATGGATTGATAATCTTAATCTTCCTCAGAGTATGATTGAACAAATTCATCTAGAAATGTTTCATATCGATTTTCCATTTTCAGCTCATTAGATGATATATTGAATTTCTTCATATGACCCCATTCGTTCTTCTTTGGAACATTTCTATGCATTTTCAATGATCCATATATTTCCATGTTCCTAAATCCTCCACACCTGAAACAAAGACCATCAAATTTTGTTCTAGGATATTGGGTTATGTTTGGTTGCCTATGTTGGTCTTGTTCCCTTTATTGCCGCTTGGATATGGAACAAACATTTTTAAGTGTCCCATCATTCCACAACAATAACATCTCATACAAGGTGAATTTTTGTATTGGAATACTGCATTTCTGATTCTCCCTTAGGTTCTATTAAATAGTTGGTTATTATTTATACACAAATAAATCGTCAATCTTAGAGTAGGCTCTTATGGTCTAACTTCAACCATGACTGCTTTTGGTTTTTATCAAGACTTATACCAGAATTGTCATTTTGATTTGACTACTGATTTTGTTCTTCTATACCTCTATACACCACTTGAATCTTTTCTATTTCCTGAATGATCTTATTTCCCAACATCATACCAAGAGTTAATACTTTTTCCAGATCATTAACACTTAATTAATGGATGATGAATTCATATTCAATTTATTTGATTAACTTTATTTGATATTTTCTAATTTTATTCAAACTATCGATTTCTCTTTTCTATTCATTGATTTTGAGTTTTTTCTCGACATCATTTTCTACGATCTCTAGTACTTAAGACTTCATTTTTTTCAATTTATTCATTCATATCATACTTCCCTTCTTCCTATTCTACATATAGATCTTTTCATCATGAAACAATTTGTTGGTTTTCTACTTCTTTGAACCATACTTATCTATTTCATCAAGAGAGGCTTCTAATTCAACCTGAAGTTAAAATATTCCTTTAACTTTTACTTTATCATTGTCTCTTTAAGTCTTACTTTTGAATTACTGAAAACAACCACCATAACATCTGTTTCATGATCCTTTTAGTCCAATTTATCTTTTCAATTCCTTGATTTTGAGTTTTTTCTCAACATCATTTTCTAAGCTCTATGGTATTGAGGACTTAAATTTTTTAATTTCTCTATTCATGTCAAACTTCTCTTATTCCTACTATACATATAAATCTTGTCATCATGAAACAAGTTTTTGGTTATCTTATTTTTGGATCCACAAACATCTATTTCTTCAAGCGAGGCTTCTAATTCTACCTAATGGTCAGCTATTCCTTCAACTTATCATTCATCATTGTCTCTTTCTTTTCTTACATAATAATTTCTAAAAACTACCACCATTGCATCTGCTTCATGATCCTTTTAGTCCTTCAAGTCTTCTTCCTCATATTATTTAAAGTGTCATCTTATTTTGAAAGAATATTATTCAATTTGAAGAAATTTATTTGTAAATATTTCTTAACTTTCACATAATACAAATAATTCTTGATGAAAATTTCAACTTCATCCTCCTCATCTTCTTGAGACATATTAGGGAATATTTCTACAATATTTCAAACATTTGCACATCGAAATCATGAAAAGGGGAGTTTACATTTGAAATTTCCTTTTCCTCTTTGGGGGTTTGAGGAAATGAATGAAATCACCTAATCTATCTCTTATTCTTCCTAATAAAATTAAATTGTGAGATTCTTCATCAACTAGAATGACATTTATTTAGACTTCCATTTTTTCATAGACATATTATCATCATTTATCATCTCATATGAAACAAGTGTACTATGCTTGTTATACAATGTCAGCTCCTTTAGATATTTATCTTCCAATAAAGAAAATTTTGGATTGAACTGAGGTGGATTTTTTTTAAGACAAAATTAATAAAATTTATATCTTTAATAATTTTGTGGAGATCATGCATTTACTCTAAAAATATATTTATCCAATCAAGTAATGTACCAATAGACACATTTGGGTGTATTTTGAGACCTTCATATTTGTTCAATAGAACCTGTAGCTTTGCTTCACTATCTTTTTAATCACCCTCCTAAATATTTATAAACTTTTCCCACACAACACATGATGGCATACATGACATTACCTTTGTATATATTTCATTGGATATGGGTACTCCCAAAGAATTTATTCCTTTTGTGTCAACATATAATTCCATTAATTCTTCTTCTAATAAAGAACCACTATCAATACTGGATGAAATTCCATGCATCACAACTGTAAAGACATCCATTCCTAATGATTTGAAGTAGTTTTGCATCCAATTCTTCCATAATTGAAAATTATTTCCATCGATGATTATAATCAATTTGTGATTAACAACCTCCATTGAAACCACTGAGAGAGAAATATTGAAATTAAATTTAATCTATGATAGTATTTGTTAAACCAACTAGTTTAAAAACCAAGGGGGGGGGGTGAATTAGGGTTTGAGAGATTAAAAAATTACCATTTGGATCTATGTTTGTTGTTAAACAAACACTCTTTTCTCTTTCTCCTATAGTAATGATTGAATAGAAATGAAAATGTGCATGAGACAGAACAATTTTATTTGGTTTACACTCACAAGGCTATGTCCAAGGATCATACAATGGTGATGTGTTGATGTACCATATCCACTAAGAGTCACTACCAAAATACAATGTCCAAGATAGATCAGTTCTACGCCTAGGATCATTGCCTGTACAAGGCTTAGGGTTAGCTCCTTGATTTCCCAATGGTCACTCCTTGAGTCTATTTTTTATCCCACTATTGGTGGAATGGTTCAAATTCTTCCTCTTATATTTATCACTAATCTGTAGGGGATTCACCTACAATTTATGGGCATGTAGGTCCCCTCAGTATCACCGATGAATACATTGTCAGTTGTGGATAGATTCTCTATTGAAAACCCACATTAATCCAATTTATAAATAAAAAATTACCATATAATTACTTGGAAATCTATTTCTAAATACTGTCATGACGGTTTCTTCCTTCGTGAAGCTCACCACATTTGAAAACCAAAAATATCCTTCATGAAGAAACCTCCTTTCTTAATGCTCACTTAGTCTTAATGAAGCACTTTACATTCATGAAGCTTAATTTTACTTTGTGAAGATCATCTCATTCTGTCATCATTTTTTATCTATAAAGATCATCAAAAATTTAGTGATACATAAATACTTTAGTAATATTTTATAGCCTTCACAAACAACCATCATTTTTGATCATTTTTTAAAAGAAAACCTTCACAGACCTCCTTCACAAATCTCGAGCCTTAGATTATTCTTTAAGAATCACTAATTTTCTGAAGGGGTAGAGGACTATTTATAGGAATTTCCACCAATTACCTAATATTCCATCCATGTCATCACCATTTTTTAATACTGTCCAATTTCAATTATGATTCTCCCCGTCTCCATAAAGCACTCGAGAAATTTATCATTGATTCTTATATTCATGGAGATTACTATAAACTATTCACACATTCATGATGCTCATTCACAAGTATCCATACCTTCATGAAATACCCTTATTGAAACCTTGTACTAAAAAACTCATTCTTTTTCCATAATTTTATAGGGCCTTCAAGGAAATCCATATTATGGGATTCCAGTCATCCTCCAAATTTTGGACATGAAAAAGTTGGTGAACACTGGAAAACGCCACCACCTTATGTATGCAATTTTCTATAATTCATCCAGGGTATCCATTCCTTTGAATTGGATATTTTATAGCATTAAATGTAAAAAATATCTCTATACCTCCACAAAATTCCTTGTAATTCTTCTTTTTCAACAAACACATTCAAGCTAAAAACCCTATAATGTCACCTTAGGGGATTTTTTCCGAACACCACGTGATGTGAAAGCCTAGCGAGTGGAGACATTATTTTTTCCTAGATCACCTATCACTGTTTCTTAACCTATTAAGTGATATTTATTCCCTTTCGCAGTTTATTTTTTTTAGTTTAGACTATTTAGGGATCGAGTTTAGGGTTACAAAACTTCACTACTAGAAAAATGATCTATAGCCACAGATCTATAACCACGATTTAAATGATTTGTGGCTATAGGTAAGATATAGTCACGCCCAAATAGCTAGGTGTGGAAATAAATCATCTCATTTTTTTGCAATCGGACTTTCATCCCCCACCCGAATCCCTCTCCCTCCCACAACTTCTCCCTCCCGAATCGCAATTCCTCCTCCCCTTGCCATCCACGCTGTTTATCACTGTTCCTCCCCCACCCGAATCCCTTTTCCCCTCCATCCTCTTCGTTCCTCCTACCCTCCTCCCATCGGGATTCCACTTCCCCTCGTTATTCCTCCTCCCCTTGTGATTCCTCCTCCCCCTTTAGCTCCGATGCAGCCAAAAAACCTCCCCACCAGCTCCGATGTGGCTTCGGCGCCTCCCTGCTGACGCGGCTCCAGCATAGCCAACCCACCTCCCCACCGACACGACCTACCCACCTCCCTTTGGGTCACCTCACCTCCCTGCCGACACTACTACAAGGCTTCCTCCACACCTACTCCTCCAATGCACCTTTTACGTGGGGATTTGAGGTAGGAGTCTTCATCTATAACCTTCCTTATTACTTTTATTTTATCCTCTCTAATTTTAATGCTTCCCGTTAAGGTTTTCAGTGCTGATTCCACCATAACATGAGGGAATTGACCAGGAATAGTGGTTCTTTACTATGGATTAGAGAATAGATGTCTCGTGATACAGAACACATACCATCACTCATCATTTTGGAGATGGTATGAGTCCTAATGAATTGGTTTTGAATTTTCAGTAAAATTGATTGGAATTTCTTGGTAATCAAGTGTTTCTTGTTAAGGATTTTTTTGAGATTAATTTCATGGGTATATTTTAGGCCTCTTTTAGGATGTTGGTTGTGGTTTCGGAATGTGGAAGCACCTCAACAATCTTTTAGGAATTTATTCCTATTTGGTTGTTTTTAATTAATTAATTATAAAATTTTATAATTAATGTTTTCTATTTCATGGCATGAGATAGATTCCTGGGACGATTTTTGACCATAGGTTCTGGTTTTCATCTTTAGCGTTTTCACCATACGGTAGGTTGGGTGTTCTATATTTATTATATTTCCCTAATCAATAGTCGTTTATTAATTTCTTTTGTTATTAAATGACAATTGGTTTTCTAAGAGCCCCTTGAGAACCTTTCTGCGTCATTTTTGAGATGTGAAGGTATCAGGTGTCTCACAGAGGGGTTTTGTTCATAAACCCTCACTATTGGTTTTTGATTCAAGATAAAACCTCACATGCTCTTAGGTGTCACATAAGGGTATGAAAGGGGAGAAACATGGATATACTTCTTTCCTTGGGATTTGATTTTGGACCTATGATGGTCTATCCATGGTTCTTTCTATGCGGGGCATGGTGTTAGAACCCTCATGTAGTTAGAGGACTTTTGTGAGATGCTTAGTTTTAGTGTAGGTTATATGGGAGGTTCCCCTCAAGTTTTTGTATCTAGAACCCTCAAAGGGAGTAGTGTATAAAGAGGTTTTCCATGAAGGTTTTGATTTGAGAGTTTGTCAAATGGAGGTGTGGTGTGAGACCCAAGTGGGGGTGGTACGCTTTTTGGACAAATTTCCACAGGTGATGCCAATGAGATTATTTTTATGTTTATAGAAACATTCCTTGGGTATTCCAAGGAATATATCTTTAGGCATTTTTACATCTCTCAAAAGGAAAGAAAAAGTATTATTTTGGATGTTTCTTTGATGTTTGGACCAATTTCTTGGGGTTTGAGTTGTTGATGTTTTGGAACTTTTTAATGGATGTTTAATCAAATTGGAACCCTTAGGTTGGGTCGACACCACATGGTGTTGGTTAAGGATGTGTGTCACTGAGATTGGGTTTGAGATGGGTCTGAGGAATCCTTAAGGAATTTCTTATGGGTGTGGTGTTTCCTGATGATTCCCTTGTGGGTGAGGTGATGATCGTGGATGGGTTAGTTTTCAGAGTTGCAAGATAAGGTTTCCCTATATAGATTGGATCATGATTTGATAGACGTGATCTAGGGGACCATGGGTGATCCATGTTTTATTATCCCTAAGAGGGTCAGTGATAATTTAATCATTGGTGTCTTTGGGTGTTACCTTCGAACCTAGTGTTTAGAAATGTGAGACTATTGTGGATATTTTTGTAATGTTTTGTTCATGAATTTGATTGAATATTGTTTTATAACTTATACCAAAGATGTTTGAGTTAGTTCCTTGCTCAGGTACTAGAAATAAGATGATAACTTTGGGATATTACTGGATCTGGATTTGACCCTGAGACTAATATGATGTTTTCTTTTATTGGCCTACTGGTTGTGTTAGACATGTCCTATGGAGCTAATGGGTGATCTGAATTAGTGCACCCCCTGGTTTAGAGTTACAAAATGGCTATAGGGTTAGTGGGAATGGAATTTTAGAACTCACTCATAGTGGTCCTAGATTCTGAGCACTCCCATCATGAAATATTCTTCTCCTCCATATATTTGAAGTGTGAAACTTATCCACTTGTGAGAGAAGGATAGAATCACATGATATTCTTGGAAAATAGACTTGAGATATTCAACTATAAGTCTATGAGGAAAAAAACTTTATAGAAACAAGAGTTTATAAATAATTAATTAATGCAGTACATAAATCATTGAGTATGTGATGTCAAAATAAAAATTAATATTGGGGTTGTTCAACATAACCTCAATTCCTAATTAGAATTAGGTAGTCTAGATTTTGAGATTTCATACAGTTTTTCATTATTGAAAACGTTAATTAATTATTTTCACCCCTTGAGGGATGGTCTCACTTTCTTCATCATGGAAAATCATACTTCAATGGTATTCTAGGAAGGATACTTCATTCTTGTTATACCAAAATAATACAACATTCATCCATCTCCCCAATTTTTTTATTTAATTCCCTATAGTAAATTATACATAAAATGAATGGGAATGAAGAGACGATACCTTTCTAGTAGTTTTTTTAGGCTGGTAATTTTTTACTAAGAGTATTTCTAATTTTATTACAACTACTTCTATTTTTCTCAGGTCTGCTCCCCCTTTTTTCATCCCAATTCTAGTGAAATGACATGTTGTACCAGTACTCAAAAGGCTTATACTGAAAAATTCTAAAACAATATTAATATCCCTTGAAACATGATCTTCAATTATATTGATGATTTTGTTTATAAAATTCTTCTTTTTTTTCCAGGCTTCCTCCAGCCTTTATTTTCCCATTTCCTTGGGGGTTTTCCCATTCTCAGGTCATCCATAGGAGGCAAATTTTTACACCATTCATCATCCTAAAAATATTCAAATTAAGTTTCATAATGATTATAATGAATGGAAACAAATTTAGTGTCACATGAGAATTTAGAAAAATGTTGTACCTTTTTAATGGGTCTAGTTTTCTCATCATCCTTGGATGGTTCAACATGAATATCCACCACATTTTCATAGACTTATATCATATTATTTATGGCATTTCTAGATTTACGATAGCTAGATTGTGTCTTATAATGTTCCTTTTATTTAGCAACCATTTTTGTATTAAGAGATTCTGGTATCCTGTCGTATTATACACATTTCATCATGGACATTTTTATCTCTTCTATGAGATCATTCTACTTCACATTCACACTTCTTTTCTTCTTTTAAAATAGTTTTAATTTCTTGTAATATATGGAATTATGGTCAGAGTATGAAATAAAATAATCTCCTAGAATATATTCTGTATAACCATCCCCTTTTTCTTATTCTTAACTACTTTTAATGTCTCTTCATATCTTAACCTTATAGGTATATATGTATATTAATGGAAAATACTATTTTCTTAGTATTGTTCATGGATGTGCTTATGTTTTTTGAATTTTCCTGTAGTTAATGTTGGGGGGCTGGTGCATGGGGGGGGGGGGGGTAATGCATGGCATGGGGGGGGGGGTGCTGGTGTAGGGGAGAGGTAGGGTGAGCTGGTGCAGGGGGTGTTCTGGTGCAGGAGGATGGGGGGGGGGGGAGCTGGTACATGGGGTCTGTGTGGTGGGGGGGGGGGGTGGTGGTTGATGAAATTTTCATCCCTGGGGGATATAAAACAATTGCATCATAAATTCATGTGTTCTATGGAAAAACTATAACTTCAGAGTGACCGAGAGATGAACTTTTAACTTCTTTATATTTTTCCAAGCACAAGTCTCATCTTAAGTTCACTAGAACTTGTTATGTTTACTTGGTCACTCGGAGGAAGCAGTAGTAGTATTTTTTGTGCGTGCACTGAATTTTACTTTATTCAATGGGTGATACCACAATATTAGAGGAATCACGAATAAATGTATAGAATGAAGTATCTAAGGTATTGGAACAAGTGATGAAATTGGGGGATTCAGCTGCATCATTTATTTCAAATGCATCTATCGAGGAAAAGTCTCTTTTTCAGCGTGCTATTTCTCTTGACTCTACAATCAAAAGGATGCACTCTTTAACAGGGTCTCTTCTTGATAATAATGCCTTGGATTATTCTTTAGCTGATATGGTTGGAATTACTTAACTAATATGATTTAAACCTTAAATTATGATTTATCTTGTCCGCTTTATTCTAATTAATAATCGATTAGTTCTGCTGTAGGCCTCAATTTGACAAAAGGGGTGTCTCCACCCAAATTTATGTTACTGGAGTGATATATTATTCCAGTGTTTTAATCACTAAATACATTATGCTTTTACTTTTTTGAAGCTCGATGAAAAACTGCACAAAGAAAAATGTATCATGGACGATGGCGTGGGAGCTTCCTTTCTCCCTATAAATTCCCAAGGTACTAATTTTGGGTCCATTATTTTTCCAAATTTCCCTTACTTGTACCATTGTATTTGCGAATTTCTCTCCTTTTCACACTTATTTGGAATACTAATGTGGTTGGATGGGGATGCTCATGTGTTATCAATTCCATTTCTTCATTTGAACTGTAGGTTTCTTTTTGATGATGTTTATAGGTCCTATCAATGTGCGCACTCCTAGGAAAGAGATCTAGTTCAAAGTCAAAGAATAGTACAATTGTTAGAGTATTCTTCTCTAAATCCAATTTTTTCCTTGTTAGAATGTTCATACATTACATGCCAGTCACCCATGAGGATAACCATGAAGGCCAAAATTTGCATCACTGCATATTAACTTGGTTAATTATGGTTCAACTTTATCCTTTTATTCATATTTGCTTATAATCTACATGTAAATAAATCCAATATGGATAAATAAATAACCAGGAATATACATGCATCATGAAACACAACTTTTTTCCATTCCTTGGGCTGTATTTGACCACACTTACTGAAAAGTTCTTATTTCACTCATCACTTATGATAAGAATTTTGATTAACCTATTTTTGACACTAGTCGGTGAAGAGGCGCCAGCCATCAAGTGCCTGCTCTTGAGAGTCCCCTCAACTGTACAGACCAACCATCTTGGTTCCTCATGCCTTGTGATGCACGGGACATGCTCCTGCATCATCTCAATAATGGAAATATTGAATTCCATTTATTTAAGTTGTTAGTCTATATTGGAACCAAATGTAGTTTCCTTCTCATATCAATTCACTTTTTAGATTTAACTGTTCGTGGGGGGTGGGGGTGCAAGGGGGTGTGGCAAGGGGGCAGTGGGGGGAGGGAAAACTAGTAGGGGGGAGGGTGCAGGAGGGAAGGGAGGTCTGCAGGGAAGTGTGGAGGGGGTAGGGGGTCTGTAAGTGTGCAAGGGGGTCTGTACAGGGGTTCAAGGGGGGTGGTGTAGGGGGTGGTGGGGGGAGGGAAAACTGGCAGGGGGGAGGGTGTTAGAGGGCGGGGCGGGGGGGGGGGGACTTGTAGGGGGGAGGGTGCAGGAAGGTAGGGGGGAGGTAAAACTGGCAGGGGGAGGGTGCAGGAGGGAAGGGGGGGGGGGTCTGCATGGCAGTGTGGAGGAGGGCGCGGGGGGGGGGGGGGGCTATAGGGTAGTGGGGAGGGGTGCGGGAGGGGGGGGGGGCAGGGGGAGGGTGTAAGAGGGTAGGGGGTGTCTGTAGGTCAGTGGGGAGGAGGGCAAGGGGGGAGGGTGCAGGAGGTCCAGGGGTGTCTGTAGGGCAGTGGGGAGGAGGGGGCGCAGGGGAGGGTGTAGGCAGACGAGTGTGGTATATGTTTTTATTTGATTAAAGAATGCCTCCCCGAAAGGTATCAGGTCAAAGGGGAGTGTTTATCTTCAATGTTAGTCATTTTCTTATTCATGGATCTTGCTAAATTTTAAAGCGGAGAGTAAATTGTCGACCATTTTTAGTTGATTGAAGGTAATGTTTGTGATCTGTTATTGTGAGGACCAGTGTAACACCCGAGACTTTTATGTTATATAAATCATCAAATGAATCTTTTTCTACACAACACTTGCTTGGCTTGCTTTACACGCAATCGCGACCTTCCTCGATAGCTTGCGTCGTACGCAATACCGAGTTTCACTAAACAACAATATGCTATTAAAACTAGCCGTTATGAATAGTAATAACCACTTTTTGAAAATTTATAAATTTTATTTTTCAAAATGGACTTCATTTTTGGACTCAGAATATCGAAATTAGCCTAGGGTGAAATTTTGGTATTTTTCTGAAAACTTTCAATTTTTGATGAATAGTGAAACCACTAAGTGGTAGGTTAAAAACTGAATTTTGCATAAAACATAATTTTACCACTTCTGTGACTGGAATTTCAAAAATCCGACAGACACGGTTGATGTCAGTAAGTAAAATGTGGTTCAATGAGATAAAAATAATTTTTTGGTGAATAGTAACTTTTTACTATTTTTACCGCGGTTAATAGTAAATAGGGTAACTAAGGGTAAATATGATATTAATATTACCCTAACACATGTTCTAATTCTATTGGACAAGTGTAATTTGACCAAAAACAAACTTAGGAATAAAATATGACCATTTAGGCCCACTTGGATTAGATTAGGACATTTATTATTAATTTATTTAAAGAAGGGTTAAAATAGTTAAAATCAAAGTTTAATAAGTAAATCATTTTTAATATGGGGTTATACATAAGATAAATTCGATTGTAAATATTCATTAGAAAGCTAAACATATTTTATACATGATGGTATTTTATTTGTAATTTTTAGACATCAAATAATTTAATTTATTTATGACACAATGATGATGCAGTAATTATCTTATTAATGAAATATTGACAAAATTGATAATATAAATACCAAAATAAATGTAATTTGAGACTTTTTATGAATTCCACTAATTTTCTAGGTTACTATGATATATTATTGTTGATTTAATCAAATGGTTCGAACATATAATTCTGTTATGACTTTCACAAAAATCATATATCAAATATTGTCAAAATTGACACAAAATAGTTTTTAAATCAAATATTATATTATTAATTGTTATTTTATTCCTAAAAATCTAAGGTTCTGCCAAATGACATAGATAAGGATATATATATTAATAATAAAAAATTTGGGGTTCGTTTGGCATGTTATAGTAAGTGTATTAACCATATAGTGAAAGAAAACAAAAAGACACGGTAAAAGTTAAATTAATTAACTTAGAGTTAAATCTAATTGATAAGGTTAAAATAATACCCTAAACTTGTCTAAATCCTATTGGTTGATAGGATTTCGACCCATCCCCACTTTAGCTTCGAAATAAGACCCTTTGGAACCATTATAAACCGATTTTGACTTTAATATAAAATAATATTTTGAGATATTCCTAAGGTGCCCCTCTCCTCCCTTATAAAAGGGCACCTCCTCCCCCTCCTCCTCACAGCAATTTGAGCACTCAAGCTCGGCCAACCCCTGCCATTTTCTCCTCTCCACTTCCCTAGAATAATCCTAGAGGTCCTGGTCTTCTCCAAATACCAATCTTAGTTCCTTAAGTGGAGGATTCAAAGAGGCGTTCCAAAGAAGAGGTAATATCCATTACCGATCTTTTCAATTTCTTTCTTCTTCAACTTCTTCTTCTTTAGTTGTTTCATGATAAAGTAATAACATCAGTATTACTTATATACTGATATGTTATTATAAATATGAAACAACCCTAATTCACCTTCTATCCATCCTACGGAAAAATGAAATCACCGCGTGTGCGTACGTACGGAATACCGTCTCCACGCCGTGGTGTAATCTATTTTCCACCATCACCTTACAAGGATGGGTATAATGGTGTAATGAGTAACTATATATGATTATTATTAAGTAATATTGATACTGAAATAATATATATATATACTCCAATACAATTCCACGATCATAGGAACGATATCATCACTCGTGCGTACGTACGGAATACCGTCTCCACGATGTGATGCGACTCGTTCTACATGATCTTCATTTCATAATGATTATATAAAAGAATTGAATCAATGAATATGGTATATACTACACTAATACCATTCTGGAAATGAATTATCTATAACCTAAAGATAAGAATAAGAATTTATTCGACAAAACACGCATAAGAACAAAAAGTTATAAAGACCCGAGTAACAAGTAACAATGAAATATTACTAACAAGAAGCTAATAATATGACCATATATGATCTCATATCAATATGTATGATTCTATAATAAGTCAATAACATTATTTAAAACATTATACAGGAGCTTCGGACACGAACAAAGCAAATCGGACCTAAGGTAAGGGAAATATCACAATCTCATTTTTATCCGAGATTGTTTATTCGTAAGTATTTACTGGGGTGTATTTTATCATCCACATCCATGTTTACTCAATATTTAATATTATTTCCATCCACCTAAAATTGTTTAAATCCATTTTTACCATTCGGTGAGTTTTTAGTAATACGTATGAAAGGAATCTTTTGTCGTTTTTCGTACGAGGTACTTTTTGACTTTTCCGAAAAAAGTACAAAGAATGTTTTTTTTAACTTATACGGCACGACCGGATTTCTACTGTTTTATAAAGCCTTATTTTCATGAAGCTTCCTCTAAAAGATTTCATGACTATTTTCAATAAAATCTCTTTCTTTTAAAATTGCATGATGTTTTGTGAAAAGAAATTGATTTTGAAGAAGAAAGGATATTTTCCTCAAGAATTCAATTCAAGTGTTTTATCAAAATTATTTTCCATCTAAGATAATAAAGGGTTATGTTTCTATACATATTTTTACATTGATTTGACTATGTTGTGATGGAATTATGTTTATGAATTCCTTTATCTTATATGAATTAATTTATGATGTCATGATGTTTCAAGAATCCCATTTTTGTTACATGTGTTATGCGATGATGTATGTTTTATAATTATGTGGCACACATAAGAAAGGATTCATTATAAGATGGGTGGGACCTATATCTCCCTCCAATGCATTGGGTAATGATTTTATATCTCATGAGATAGACATGGCTGGAACGGAAGGTTATTTCGGTTCAGTGATACAGGACTGAAACGAGGAGCGAACTCGGTTCAGAAAGGGACTTTGTCCACTAAGATAGTCTTGGCAATGAGTCATGACTAACAAGAAATGATTTTCCATGATTATGTGTGCGTGCCACAAAGTTTCAAGTTTTATGTTATGATTATGGGGATCTCATTTTCACTTCTATGATTTATTCCATGTTAATATATTATGATCTCTTATGCAGGTTTTGATTTTCATAAAGATATGATATGATTTTTATTTCCTTTATTTGCCCTTGCTGAGCATTTGAGCTCACCCTTTTATGTTTTCTTTTCCCCAGGTCAGGAAGATGGATATTAAGTAGAATATGCTAAAAGGGACCCTAGATATGATGAAATAAATGGGAGACACTGTAGAAGATTTATGAACCAGTTGTTTATGTTTCCCAGTTTCTAAAGACACTATACCTATACGGTCCTTTGTGGTTTTGTCATATGTTGTAATAAGAGTGCTTCAATTTTGAAGTATTAGCAATGTATGTAAAGTGTGGGTCGTTATAGTTGGTATCAGAGGAAAGGTATAGTCAACCTTTGGAAACTAGGATGTGAAAGCCTTAGTAAGAACCCTAAGGATAAGTCTAAGCATAGAACACAATCTTAGAAATGGCCATGAATAACCTAGGATAAGACCATAAGCATGAAATTTTTTTTTCTTGAATTATGTGGTTTCCTATTATAATTAGTGTTGCTCACACTATTCTTCTTGGTTTTAGTAAATGGCTGGAAGCCGAAGGAACCGTGTTAATGCGGAATGCGATGGGCAATGCAATGATTGTCCCCCTGAGCAACCAAACGATATGGGAGCTGGAATGAAAAATCTTGTAGCCATGCTCACACAACTTTCTCAAGCTATGAATCATGCAGGATTTCCAAACGAACAAAGGAGGGAGCAACATTCTGTTGAATCCTTCATGAGGCAGCGTCCACCATCTTTCAGCGGGTCTACTGATCCATTAGTTGCTGAACAATGGATTAGTACTACTGAAAAGATATATTCAGTTCTTCAATGTTCTGAGCATGATAAAGTCATCCTAGCAGTGTATCGTTTGGAAGGAGATGCGGATCAATGGTGGAATCTTGTTAAGAATACGAGGCAAAGGGATGAAATTGAGTCTATGGAATGGGACGAGTTCAAGAACTAATTTTTCAATAAGTACTTCCCTCGTATTCTCCGAACAAAGATGGAGAAAGAGTCCCTTGAACTGAAGCAAAGGGATGATGAATCTGTTGGTACCTATGAAGCAAATTTTACCAGACTTGCAAGGTACGCTTCTGGTATTATTATCCAACCTGAGAGTAAGATCGATCGATTCTTTTGTGGCTTAAAACCAAGTCTTCGAAGGGCGTTATCCATAAGGGACTTCAATAGCTATGAGGAAATCGTTCGATGTGCTCTCAAAGTCGAGATGGAGATTGGAGTAACCCATCAGTCACATGGGTTTGATAAGAAGAGGAAGATGGAATTCAAAGAAAAATCTAAAGAGCACACGGAAAAGAAGATGAGCTTTTCCTTATGCTCAAAGTGTGGAAAGAAACATGGAGGGAGTTGTCTTAAAGGGACAAGTAAATGTTTTAAATGTGGAAAAGAAGGTCATCGGGCATCTGAATGCCGTGATAATGGGAAGAAGATGTCTAATGACACAAACAAAGGAAGGGATACACAGAATGAACCTACTACACTTCAATGTTTCAAGTGCAAGGAGATGGGGCATTATGCCAATCAATGCCCAAATCCAAGGGTTGATGATGATGGTCGACGTCAACAAACTCTTAAGGATAAAGACAAAGGAAAGTCACATGCAATTTCTATCAGCGATGTGGAGTACGATAACGATGTGGTGAAAGGTACACTTACCATCCACTCTAAAGTAGAAAATGTTTTATTTGATTTTGGATCCACCCACTCTTTTATTTATGAAAAATTTTCTAAGGGTATCACCGTATTACCTCAACAATTAGATGTTGAGTTAGCTGTGACAACACCTAATGGCACATCAATCGCATCAAAAGTTTATAATTCTTCTCCGATCGAAGTTTGTGGGAAAGTGCTTCCTGCAAATCTTGTGATCCTTCCTTTAGTGGAATTTGATGTGATTCTTGGCATGGATTGGCTTTCTCTACATGGAGCTCATATCAATTGCCAAAGAAGGGAAGTCACATTTCATATTCCATATCAATCTACGATCGTATACCAATGCAAGGATGAACATAACCTTCCAGTGGAAATTTCTTCCATCTTATGGGTATTGATTCCACTAAATGAAGGTTATTTATCTCAAATGGTTGGTGAGAAACTCACGATTAAGAATATGCCCATTGTACGGGAGTTTTATGATGTCTTTCCGGAGGAATTGCCGGGTCTTCCACCAAATCGTGAAGTTGAGTTTTCAATAGAACTCGTACCGGGTGCTTTGCCTATTTCAAAGACACCTTATAGAATGGCCCCAATTGAGTTACAGGAATTGAAGAAGCAACTCCAAGAGAATCTTGATAAGGGATTCATACGCCCTAGTGCGTCACCTTGGGGAGCACCTGTTCTATTTGTTAAGAAGAAAGATGGATCAATGAGACTCTGCATTGATTATCGAGAACTTAACAAGATCACTATCAAGAACAAATATCCTCTCCCACGCATTGATGAATTATTTGACCAACTACGCGGAGCTCAATACTTTTCCAAGATTGATCTTTGTTCAGGGTATCATCAATTAAGGGTCAAAAGGGAGGATATACCAAAGACGGATTTCCGTACAAGGTATGGACACTATGAATTTATAGTGATGCCATTTGGTCTTACTAATGCCCCTGATATCTTCATGGATCTAATGAATAGAGTCTTTAGAGACTATCTTGATCAATTTGTGGTAGTCTTTATAGACGATATTATTGTCTATTCAAAGAGAAAGGAAGAGCATGAAGATCACTTGAGAATTATATTGAAGACCCTGAGAAAGGAGAAGCTTTATGCCAAATTTACCAAGTGTGAATTTTGGCTTCAAAAAGTTGCATTTTTGGGTCACATAATCTCAAAAGAGGGGATATCTGTGGATCCAGCAAAAACAGAGGTTATCGAAAGATGGTCAAAACCAACAACAGTAACTGAGATCCGAAGTTTTCTTGGTTTGGCTGGATATTATCGACGTTTTGTAAAAGATTTTTCACGATTATCTAATCCACTCACCAAGTTGACTCGGAAAGGAGTTAAGTTTGTCTGGACAGAGGAATGTGAAGAGAATTTCAAGGAGTTGAAAAGAAGGTTATCCAGTGCACCTGTGCTCACACTGCCTTGTAGTGGAGAAAGGTTTGTGATCTACAGTGATGCATCCAAGAAGGGATTGGGGTGTGTTCTTATGCAAAATGATATGGTGATAGCTTATGCCTCACGACAGTTGAAAATCCATGAGCAAAATTACCCAACACATGATTTGGAGTTGGCTGCGGTAATCTTTGCATTAAAGATTTGGAGGCATTACCTTTATGGTGAAAGGTGTGATATTTATACTGATCATAAAAGTTTAAAGTATATTTTCACACAAAAGGAGCTGAATATGCGCCAAAGAAGATGGTTGGAGCTGATTAAGGATTATGACAGCTCAATCCATTACCACCCTGGGAAAGCAAACAAGGTGGCAGATGCATTAAGTCGACAAGACCATGCTAGTTTATCCATGATGAGGATCACAAAAGATCCAATATTTATGGATTTACAAAGGATGGATCTTGGAATTATAATGGAAGGGGAAAATATTATCTTTCTCAAATGAATGTTCAACCATCTATACATGTGAAGATTAAAGAGGCACAGAAAGAAGATGTCGAGTTACAAAAGAAGGTGAGAAATGTTCCTGAATTCAACCTTGATTGTGATGGGATAATAAAGTTCAGGAATCGGGTTTGCATTCCTCCCATCCCCGAATTAAAGAAAGAGCTGCTGGATGAGGCTCATAGTTCTTCATTCTCTATTCATCCTGGAAGCATGAAGATGTATAGGGACCTGAAAGAGTACTTCTGGTGGGATGGCATGAAAAGAGATGTTGCTGAATATGTCTCTCGATGCTTGGTTTGTCAACAAGTTAAAGCTGAGAGACAGAAGTCTAAGGGGATGTTACAACCATTACCCACACCCGAATGGAAATGGGAAAACATCACTATGGACTTTGTCACAGGACTTCCTAAAACATCAAAAGGTAATAATGCTATCTGGGTCATAGTTGATCGTCTTACAAAGTCTGCACACTTCATTGCTATTAGAGAGGATTTCTCTCTAGATCAGCTTGCCAGGATATATATAAAGGAAGTGGTAAGATTGCATGGAGTACCACTTTCTATTATATCTGATCGAGATCCGAGATTTACCTCGAAGTTCTGGCGAAGTCTTCAGCATACTCTGGATACAGAGTTGAGTTTCATCACTGCTTATCATCCCCAGACAGACGGTCAGTCTGAGAGAACAATTCAAACCCTAGAAGATATGTTGAGAGCTTGCTCTATGGATTTCAAAGGAGGTTGGGATCAACACCTACCTTTGGTGGAATTTTCTTATAATAATAGCTTTCACTCCAGTATTCAGATGGCTCCTTATGAAGCTCTCTATGGAAAGAAATGCAGGACTCCAACTTGCTGGGATGAAGTTGGGGAAAGAAAGCTATTAGGACCTGATCTCGTTGATGAAATGGCAGAAAAGGTTAGATCTATTCAACAACACATAAGAGCAGCTCAGAGTCGACAGAAAAGTTATGCTGACAACCGAAGAAAAGACCTAGAGTTTGAAGTGGGCGATAAAGTGTTCTTACGAATATCTCCCTGGAAGAGGGTTATGAGATTTGGAAAAAGGGGGAAGTTGAGCCCTAGATATATCGGTCCTTTTGAAATACTGGATCGTGTTGGGAAGGTAGCTTACCGATTGGCGCTTCCACCGAATCTCTCTCAAGTTCACGATGTGTTCCACGTATCTCTCCTGAGAAAGTACATACCAGATCCTTCACATGTACTCAGCTCAGAAGTTGTACCGCTGGAGCAAGATCTTTCTTATGAAGAACAGCCGATAGAGATTCTGGATCGTAGCGAAAGAGTCCTACGAAACAAGACCACTCGCTTGGTGAAAGTTTTATGGAGGAACCACCAACTTGAAGAAGCTACATGGGAGCTTGAGGATATGATGAGGGAGAAGTATCCTCATTTGTTTGTTACAAAGTGACGAATTTCGAGGGATAAATTCTTTTTAAGGGGGGTAGAATGTAACACCCGAGACTTTTATGTTATATAAATCATCAAAGGAATCTTTTTCTACACAACACTTGCTTGGCTTGCTTTACACGCAATCGCGACCTTCCTCGATAGCTTGCGTCGTACGCAATACCGAGTTTCACTAAACAACAATATGCTATTAAAACTAGCCGTTATGAATAGTAATAACCACTTTTTGAAAATTTATAAATTTTATTTTTCAAAATGGACTTCATTTTTCGACTCAGAATATCGAAATTAGCCTAGGGTGAAATTTTGGTATTTTTCTGAAAACTTTCAATTTTTGATGAATAGTGAAACCACTAAGTGGTAGGTTAAAAACTGAATTTTGCATAAAACTTAATTTTACCGCTTCTGTGAATGGAATTTCAAAAATCCGACAGACACGGTTGATGTCAGTAAGTAAAATGTGGTTCAATGAGATAAAAATAATTTTTTGGTGAATAGTAACTTTTTACTATTTTTACCGCGGTTAATAGTAAATAGGGTAACTAAGGGTAAATATGATATTAATATTACCCTAACACATGTCCTAATTCTATTGGAAAAGTGTAATTCGACCAAAAACAAACTTAGGAATAAAATATAACCATTTAGGCCCACTTGGATTAGATTAGGACATTTATTATTAATTTATTTAAAGAAGGGTTAAAATAGTTAAAATCAAAGTTTAATAAGTAAATCATTTTTAATATGGGGTTATACATACGATAAATTCGATTTTAAATATTAATTAGAAAGATAAAAAGATTTTCTACATGATGGTATTTTATTTGTAATTTTTAGACATCAAATAATTTAATTTATTTATGACACAAAGATGATGTAGTAATTATTTTATTAATGAAATATTGACAAAATTGATAATATAAATACCAAAATTAATGTAATTTGAGACTTTTTATGAATTCCACTAATTTTCTAGGTTACTATGATATATTATTGTTGATTTAATCAACTTGGTTCGAACATATAATTCTGTTATGGCTTTCACAAAAATCATATATCAAATAGTGTCAAAATTGACACAAAATAGTTTTTAAATCAAATATTATATTATTAATTGTTATTTTATTAATAAAAATCTAAGGATCGGCCAAATGACTTAGATAAGGATATATATATTAATAATAAACAATTTGGGGTTCTTTTGGCATGTTATAGTAAGTGTATTAACCATATAGTGAAAGAAAACAAAAAGACACGGTAAAAGTTAAATTAATTAACTTAGAGTTAAATCTAATTGATATGGTTAAAATAATACCCTAAACTTGTCTAAATCCTATTGGTTGATAGGATTTCGACCCATCCCCACTTTAGCTTCGAAATAAGACCCTTTGGAACCATTATAAACCGATTTTGACTTTAATATAAAATAATATTTTGAGATATTCCTAAGGTGCCCCTCTCCTCCCTTATAAAAGGGCACCTCCTCCCCCTCCTCCTCACACCAATTTGAGCACTCAAGCTCGGCCAACCCCTGCCATGTTCTCCTCTCCACTTCCCTAGAATAATCCTAGAGGTCCTGGTCTTCTCCAAAGACCAATCATAGTTCCTTAAGTGGAGGATTCAAAGAGGCGTTCCAAAGAAGAGGTAATATCCATTACCGATCTTTTCAATTTCTTTCTTCTTCAACTTCTTCTTCTTTAGTTGTTTCATGATAAAGTAATAACATCAGTATTACTCACATACTGATATGTTATTATAAATATGAAACAACCCTAATTCACCTTCTATCCATCCTACAGAAAAATGAAATCACCGCGCGTGCGTACGTACGGAATACCGTCTCCACGCCGTGGTGTAATCTATTTTCCACCATCACCTTACAAGGATGGGTATAATGGTGTAATGAGTAACTATATATGATTATTATTAAGTAATATTGATACTTAAATAATATATATATATATACTCCAATACAATTCCACGATCATAGGAACGATATCATCACTCATGCGTACGTACGGAATACCGTCTCCACGATGTGATGCGACTCGTTCTACATGATCTTCATTTCATAATGATTATATAAAAGAATTGAATGAATGAATATGGTATATACTACACTAATACCATTCTGGAAATGAATTATCTATAACCTAAAGATAAGAATAAGAATTTATTCGACAAAACAAGCAGAAGAACAAAAAGTTATAAAGACCCGAGTAATGAGTAACAATGAAATATTACTAACAAGAAGCTAATAATATGACCATATATGATCTCATATCAATATGTATGATTCTGGAATAAGTCAATAACATTATTTAAAACATTATACAGGAGATTCAGACACGAACAAAGCAAATCGGACCTAAGGTAAGGGAAATATCACAATCTCATTTTTATCCGAGATTGTTTATTCGTAAGTATTTACTGGGGTGTATTTTATCATCCACATCCATGTTTACTCAATATTTAATATTATTTCCATCCACCTAAAATTGTTTAAATCCATTTTTACCCTTCGGTGAGTTTTTAGTAATACGTATGAAAGGAATCTTTTGTCGTTTTTCGTACGAGGTACTTTTTGACTTTTCCGACAAAAGTACAAAGAATGTTTTTTTAACTTATACGGCACGAACGGATTTATACTGTTTTATAGAGCCTTATTTTCATGAAGCTTCCTCTAAAAGATTTCGTGACTATTTTCAATAAAATCTCTTTCTTTTAAAATTGCATGATGTTTTGTGAAAATAAATTTATTTTGAAGAAGAAAGGATATTTTCCTCAAGAATTCAATTCAAGTGTTTTATCAAAATTATTTTCCATCTAAGATAATAAAGGGTTCTGTTTCTATCCATATTTTTACATTGATTTGACTATGTTGTGATGGAATTATGTTTATGAATTCCTTTATCTTATATGAATTAATTTATGATGTCATGATGTTTCAAGAATCCCATTTTTGTTACATGTGTTATGCGATGATGTATGTTTTATGATTATGTGGCACACATAAGAAAGGATTCATTATAAGATGGGTGGGACCTATATCTCCCTCAAATGCATTGGGTAATGATTTTATATCTCATGAGATAGACATGGCTGGAATGGAAGGTTATTTCGGTTCAGTGATACAGGACTGAAACGAGGAGCGAACTCGGTTCAGAAAGGGACTTTGTCCACTAAGATAGTCTTGGCAATGAGTCATGACTAACAAGAAATGATTTTCCATGATTATGTGTGCATGCCACAAAGTTTCAAGTTTTATGTTATGATTATGGGGATCTCATTTTCACTTCTATGATTTATTCCATGTTATGATATTATGATCTCTTATGCAGGTTTTGATTTTCATAAAGATATGATATGATTTTTATTTCCTTTATTTGCCCTTGCTGAGCATTTGAGCTCACCCTTTTATGTTTTCTTTTCCCCAGGTCAGGAAGATGGATATTAAGTAGAATATGCTAAAAGGGACCCTAGATATGATGAAATAAATGGGAGACACTGTAGAAGATTTATGAACCAGTTGTTTATGTTTCCCAGTTTCTAAAGACACTATACCTATACGGTCCTTTGTGGTTTTGTCATATGTTGTAATAAGAGTGCTTCAATTTTGAAGTATTAACAATGTATGTAAAGTGTGGGTCGTTATAACCAGTCTCCTTCTTGGTCAGTTTTGGGGATTAGTGCATGATTTTAGATCCTTGTATCATTGAGTTAGATTCCAATTGGTATTAGCCTTGGGTGTTCATTAGGTTTAACTTAATTTTTTTTCGTTGTTCTGAGATTCTCACTCCATAATGGTCATATTTTCATGTATGGATTCCTAGGATATATAGGGTTTTTGGTGAATAAAAAATGAATATGGTGTGGTTGGAAACCTCTTTTCAGTTATGAGAAAGGGGATGCGAGTACAGAGTCATAAAATTCATTTACATTAAAGTGGTGAAGTCAAAAAATATAAACAGTGATTCATACAAAGAAGAGGTGGTAAAAAAATTAGACTATATGTTCATTAAAGGAATATAAAACAGACAAACAATAAACAAAAGTGTAAATAAATACATATTCAACACAAGTTAAGTTCAAAATAGATAAAAATTGGAGAGTATGAAGATCCTAAGACTCTAGGTTCACATCCACAAGCTCCCTGTCTGGTGTTTTCCATATGAGTATCCTTCTCATCGGAAGACATCTACTTAAAATGGTTGGTATTATCGATATAATGAATAGTTACATATTATGGTTAATGTGAAACCAAGATGGCAACTGGAAACCCATCTAGAATGGGTTGATCTAAAATAAGAGGAGTCTAATCTAGGGTACTGGGTGCAGCCTGCTCATATACTACTAGGTAACTCTACAATGTAGTCGTGGTCTGTGTCGAAATTTATGTTGAGGGATACTCATGAAGTACCTTTATAATCTAAAAATATGTTCTGTTTTGGGTATTATGGTTTAAAAAAGCAGTTCTCTACACCTTTTTTGGTGGCATGTCCCTTCCCCTTGCTTTGGTAAGCCAGCAAATACTCATGTTGGGCAGTCGGGCTGCTGATATCAACAAGAATTTGAATATAGTGTCGGATTTTCAGGCCACTAATTTTAGTCAGAATAGGGATAGGGGTTGATAAGTCAATGGAATAGGAAGGCTAAAAAGCCAGGGAAGTCTTAGAGCGATAAAATGGGTGGAAAAGTGGTTCGGTGAACAATAACCCACAACCCTATAATAGAATATGAATTTGATCGATATAGAACTGGATAGAGGCACCCATGTAGTGGATCCACACCTCCAAAGTGAGGGTGTGTGAATATGGTTAGGCCTGGGAAATACATACCCCCTTTTTAGTCTCTTTCTGGGTGATCCTATATCCCAAAGTTCCTGGAGATAGATCCTCACTCTCAATAAGAGTGTACTCGGGTGACCACTCATACTATTTCTCGATCAGTATAAATAGTCTTAACATAATTCGAAGATGAAATTCAATCAAATATAATTGGAACAAGGATGATAGTGGGATTGAGGCCTCAAATATGATGAGTTTATCTGCCATATGTGTAATAATGTTCCTCCCATTGGTGTAACATCCTTCCTCTTACCTATTGGATTGGGAATGGGAAGAGGTGTTATTAACCTTAGGAGGAATCCCCATAACATCAAAGTATATCAATATGTTCTAGGGGAATACTAGATCATTGGGGGATGATTTGCTCAGAGATGAGAATAACCTATTGAATACGAAACATAGACAACCCGTTCTATATGATGCATTTAATGAAATAAAATACAACCCAAACTAGATGTAATATCAGAGTAGTGGATGGAATAAAATAAATGATAGTACACATACATGAAAAAAAGAACTCAATGACACTGATGTGGCATCAATATAGGCATCACCCCACACCAGCACCAAGATCCAACTCCAAGATCCAAGCCTACAACAATATGATGCGTCACTAGAGAAGTACGACACCATGCCATTACATATATCTCGGTACACATCATCTGCAAAGGAACCAAAGATCCCAAGTAAAGGTTGAATATAAAACTGAGTAGGTAATCCCCAAATACATTACAACATATAACACTAGGAAGAAGAAAAATTTAGCTCACATTTATATTTATAGAATAATATAAGTAGAGGGAATTGGGGGTGGGGGTGGCGGGCTGGTGTAGGCTAGGGGGTTGGGGGGATGGTGCAGGCTAGGGGGCCGGTGTAGGGGGGAGGGGGGGACTGGTAATGGGGGGATGGGACTGGTTTGGGGAGGAGGCTAGAACAATGGAAGGGTTGGGGGTGGTGCAAGGGGGGTTAGGGGGATGGTGCAGGGGTGTGTGTGTGTGTGTGTGTAACACCCGAGACTTTTATGTTATATAAATCATCAAAGGAATCTTTTTCTACACAACACTTGCTTGGCTTGCTTTACACGCAATCGCGACCTTCCTCGATAGCTTGCGTCGTACGCAATACCGAGTTTCACTAAACAACAATATGCTATTAAAACTAGCCGTTATGAATAGTAATAACCACTTTTTGAAAATTTATAAATTTTATTTTTCAAAATGGACTTCATTTTTGGACTCAGAATATCGAAATTAGCCTAGGGTGAAATTTTGGTATTTTTCTGAAAACTTTCAATTTTTGATGAATAGTGAAACCACTAAGTGGTAGGTTAAAAACTGAATTTTGCATAAAACTTAATTTTACCGCTTTTGTGAATGGAATTCAAAAAATCCGACAGACACGGTTGATGTCAGTAAGTAAAATGTGGTTCAATGAGATAAAAATAATTTTTTGGTGAATAGTAACTTTTTACTATTTTTACCGCGGTTAATAGTAAATAGGGTAACTAAGGGTAAATATGATATTAATATTACCCTAACACATGTCCTAATTCTATTGGATAAGTGTAATTCGACCAAAAACAAACTTAGGAATAAAATATGACCATTTAGGCCCACTTGGATTAGATTAGGACATTTATTATTAATTTATTTAAAGAAGGGTTAAAATAGTTAAAATCAAAGTTTAATAAGTAAATAATTTTTAATATGGGGTTATACATAAGATAAATTCGATTGTAAATATTAATTAGAAAGATAAAAAGATTTCCTACATGATTGTATTTTATTTGTAATTTTTAGACATCAAATAATTTAATTTATTTATGCCACAAATATGATGCAGTAATTATCTTATTAATGAAATATTGACAAAATTGATAATATAAATACCAAAATAAATGTAATTTGAGACTTTTTATGAATTCCACTAATTTTCTAGGTTACTATGATATATTATTGTTGATTTAATCAACTTGGTTCGAACATATAATTCTGTTATGACTTTCACAAAAATCATATATCAAATAGTGTCAAAATTGACACAAAATAGTTTTTAAATCAAATATTATATTATTAATTGTTATTTTATTCCTAAAAATCTAAGGTTCGGCCAAATGACTTAGATAAGGATATCTATATTAATAATAAACAATTTGGGGTTCGTTTGGCATGTTATAGTAAGTGTATTAACCATATAGTGAAAGAAAACAAAAAGACACGGTAAAAGTTAAATTAATTAACTTAGAGTTAAATCTAATTGATAAGGTTAAAATAATACCCTAAACTTGTCTAAATCCTATTGGTTGATAGGATTTCGACCCATCCCCACTTTAGCTTCTAAATAAGACCCTTGGGAACCATTATAAACCGATTTTTACTTTAATATAAAATAATATTTTGAGATATTCCTAAGGTGCCCCTCTCCTCCCTTATAAAAGGGCACCTCCTCCCCCTCCTCCTCACACCAATTTGAGCACTCAAGCTCGGCCAACCCCTACCATTTTCTCCTCTCCACTTCCCTAGAATAATCCTAGAGGTCCTGGTCTTCTCCAAAGACCAATATTAGTTCCTTAAGTGGAGGATTCAAAGAGGCGTTCCAAAGAAGAGGTAATATCCATTACCGATCTTTTCAATTTCTTTCTTCTTCAACTTATTCTTCTTTAGTTGTTTCATGATAAAGTAATAAAATCAGTATTACTTACATACTGATATGTTATTATAAATATGAAAAAACCCTAATTCACCTTCTATCCATCCTACGGAAAAATGAAATCACCGCGCGTGCGTACGTACGGAATACCGTCTCCACGCCGTGGTGTAATCTATTTTCCACCATCACCTTACATGGATGGGTATAATGGTGTAATGAGTAACTATATATGATTATTATTAAGTAATATTGATACTGAAATAATATATATATATACTCCAATACAATTCCACGATCATAGGAACGATATCATCACTTGTGCGTACGTACGGAATACCGTCTCCACGATGTGATGCGACTCGTTCTACATGATCTTCATTTCATAATGATTATATAAATGAATTAAATGAATGAATATGGTATATACTACACTAATACCATTCTGGAAATGAATTATCTATAACCTAAAGATAAGAATAAGAATTTATTCGACAAAACACGCATAAGAACAAAAAGTTATAAAGACCCGAGTAACAAGTAACAATGAAATATTACTAACAAGAAGCTAATAATATGACCATATATGATCTCATATCAATATGTATGATTCTGGAATAAGTCAATAGCATTATTTAAACCATTATACAGGAGCTTCGGACACGAACAAAGCAAATCGGACCTAAGGTAAGGGAAATATCACAATCTCATTTTTATCCGAGATTGTTTATTCGTAAGTATTTACTGGGGTGTATTTTATCATCCACATCCATGTTTACTCAATATGTAATATTATTTCCATTCACCTAAAATTGTTTAAATCCATTTTTACCCTTCGGTGAGTTTTTATTAATATGTATGAAAGGAATCTTTTGTCGTTTTTCGTACGAGGTACTTTTTGACTTTTCCGACAAAAGTACGAAGAATAATTTTTTTTAACTTATACGGCATGAATGGATTTTTAAAAAATTGTTTCCAAGAAGCTTCCTTTACAAGTTTTCAAGTTTATTTTTAATCAACTTCTTTTATTTTAATGTTGTATGACATGTTATGAAAGGAAAAATGTTTTTGAAGAAGAAAGGATATTTTCCTCAAGAATGGAGTTCAAGTGTTTTATCAAAATTATTTTCCATATAAGATAATAAAGGGTTCTGTTTTTATCCCTATTATTAAATTGATTTGTTCATGTTGTGATGGAATTATTTTTATGAATTCCTTTATCTTATATGAATTGATTTATGATGTCATGATGTTTCAAGAATCCCATTTTTGTTACATGTGTTATGCGATGATGTATGTTTTATGATTATGTGGCACACATAAGAAAGGATTCATTATAAGATGGGTGGGACCTATATCTCCCTCCAATGCATTGGGTAATGATTTTATATCTCATGAGATAGACATGGCTGGAACGGAAGGTTATTTCGGTTCAGTGATACAGGACTGAAACGAGGAGCGAACTCGGTTCAGAAAGGGACTTTGTCCACTAAGATAGTCTTGGCAATGAGTCATGACTAACAAGAAATGATTTTCCATGATTATGTGTGCATGCCACAAAGTTTCAAGTTTTATGTTATGATTATGGGGATCTCATTTTCACTTCTATGATTTATTCCATGTTAAGATATTATGATCTCTTTTGCAGGTTTTGATTTTCAAAAAGATATGATATGATTTTTATTTCCTTTATTTGCCCTTGCTGAGCATTTGAGCTCACCCTTTTATGTTTTCTTTTCCCCAGGGCAGGAAGATGGATATTAAGTAGAATATGCTAAAAGGCACCCTAGATATGATGAAATAAATGGGAGACACTGTAGAAGATTTATGAACCAGTTGTTTATGTTTCCCAGTTTCTAAAGACACTATACCTATACGGTCCTTTGTGGTTTTGTCATATGTTGTAATAAGTGTGCTTCAATTTTGAAGTATTAACAATGTATGTAAAGTGTGGGTCGTTACAGTTGGTATCAGAGGAAAGGTATAGTCAACCTTTGGAAACTAGGATGTGAAATCCTTAGTAAGAACCCTAAGGATAAGTCTAAGCATAGAACACAATCTTAGAAATGGCCATGAATAACCTAGGATAAGACCATAAGCATGAATTTTTTTTTCTTGAATTATGTGGTTTCCTATTATAATTAGTGTTGCTCACACTATTATTCTTGGTTTTAGTCAATGGCTGGAACCCGAAGGAACCGTGTTAATGCAGAATGCGATGGGCAATGCAATGATTGTCCCCCTGAGCAACCAAACGATATGGGAGCTGGAATGCAAAATCTTGTAGCCATGCTCACACAACTTTCTCAAGCTATGAATCATGCAGAATTTCCAAACGAACAAAGGAGGGAGCAACATTCTGTTGAATCCTTCATGAGGCAGCGTCCACCATCTTTCAGCGGGTCTACTGATCCATTAGTTGCTGAACAATGGATTGGTACTACTGAAAAGATATTTTCAGTTCTTCAATGTTCTGAGCATGATAAAGTCATCCTAGCAGTGTATCGTTTGGAAGGAGATGCGGATCAATGGTGGAATATTGTTAAGAATACGAGGCAAAGGGATGAAATTGAGTCTATGGAATGGGACGAGTTCAATAACTTATTTTTCAATAAGTACTTCCCTCGTATTCTCCGAACAAAGATGGAGAAAGAGTTCCTTGAACTGAAGCAAAGGGATGATGAATCTGTTGGTACCTATGAAGCAAATTTTACCAGACTTGCAAGGTACGCTTCTGGTATTATTATCCAACCTGAGAGTAAGATCGATCGATTCTTTAGTGGCTTAAAACCAAGTCTTCGAAGGGCGTTAGCCATAAGGGACTTCAATAGCTACGAGGAAATCGTTCGATGTGCTCTCAAAGTCGAGATGGAGATTGGAGTAACCCATCAGTCACATGGGTTTGATAAGAAGAGGAAGATGGAATTCAAAGAAAAATCTAAAGAGCACACAGAAAAGAAGATGAGCTTTTCCTTATGCTCAAAGTGTGGAAAGAAACATGGAGGGAGTTGTCTTAAAGGGACAAGTAAATGTTTTAAATGTGGAAAAGAAGGTCATCGGGCATTTGAATGCCGTGATAATGGGAAGAAGATGTCTAATGACGCAAACAAAGGAAGGGATACACAGAATGAACCTACTACACTTCAATGTTTCAAGTGCAAGGAGATGGGGCATTATGCCAATCAATGCCCAAATCCAAGGGTTGATGATGATGGTCGACGTCAACAAACTCTTAAGGCTAAAGACAAAGGAAAGTCACATCCAATTTCTATCAGCGATGTGGAGTACGATAACGATGTGGTGAAAGGTACACTTACCATCCACTCTAAAGTAGAAAATGTTTTATTTGATTCTGGATCCACCCACTCTTTTATTTCTGAAAAATTTTCTAAGGGTATCACCGTATTACCTCAACAATTAGATGTTGAGTTAGCTGTGACAACACCTAATGGCACATCAATCGCATCAAAAGTTTATAATTCTTCTCCGATCGAAGTTTGTGGGAAAGTGCTTCCTGCAAATCTTGTGATCCTTCCTTTAGTGGAATTTTATGTGATTCTTGGCATGGATTGGCTTTCTCTACATGGAGCTCATATCAATTGCCAAAGAAGGGAAGTCACATTTCATATTCCAGATCAATCTACGATCGTATACCAATGCAAGGATGAACATAACCTTCCAGTGGAAATTTCTTCCATCTTATGGGTATTGATTCCACTAAATGAAGGTTATTTATCTCAAATGGTTGGTGAGAAACTCACGATTAAGAATACGCCCATTGTACGGGAGTTTGATGATGTCTTTCCGGAGGAATTGCCGGGTCTTCCACCAAATCGTGAAGTTGAGTTTTCAATAGAACTCGTACCGGGTGCTTTGCCTATTTCAAAGACACCTTATAGAATGGCCCCAATTGAGTTGCAGGAATTGAAGAAGCAACTCCAAGAGAATCTTGATAAGGGATTCATACGCCCTAGTGCGTCACCTTGGGGAGCACCTGTTCTATTTGTTAAGAAGAAAGATGGATCAATGAGACTCTGCATTGATTATCGAGAACTTAACAAGATCACTATCAAGAACAAATATCCTCTCCCACGCATTGATGACTTATTTGACCAACTACGCGGAGCTCAATACTTTTCCAAGATTGATCTTCGTTCAGGGTATCATCAATTAAGGGTCAAAAGGGAGGATATACCAAAGACGGCTTTCCGTACAAGGTATGGACACTATGAATTTATAGTGATGCCATTTGGTCTTACTAATGACCCTGCTATCTTCATGGATCTAATGAATAGAGTCTTTAGAGACTATCTTGATCAATTTGTGGTAGTCTTTATAGACGATATTCTTGTCTATTCAAAGAGCAAGGAAGAGCATGAAGATCACTTGAGAATTATATTGAAGACCCTGAGAAAGGAGAAGCTTTATGCCAAATTTACCAAGTGTGAATTTTGGCTTCAAAAAGTTGCATTTTTGGGTCACATAATCTCAAAAGAGGGGATATCTGTGGATCCAGCAAAAACAGAGGTTATCGAAAGATGGTCAAGACCAACAACAGTAACTGAGATCCGAAGTTTTCTTGGTTTGGCTGGATATTATCGACGTTTTGTAAAAGATTTTTCACGATTATCTAATCCACTCACCAAGTTGACTCGGAAAGGAGTTAAGTTTGGCTGGACAGAGGAATGTGAAGAGAATTTCAAGGAGTTGAAAAGAAGGTTATCCAGTGCACCTGTGCTCACACTGCCTTGTAGTGGAGAAAGGTTTGTGATCTACAGTGATGCATCCAAGAAGGGATTGGGGTGTGTTCTTATGCAAAATGATATGTTGATAGCTTATGCCTCACGACAGTTGAAAATCCATGAGCAAAATTACCCAACACATGATTTGGAGTTGGCTGCGGTAATCTTTGCATTAAAGATTTGGAGGCATTACCTTTATGGTGAAAGGTGTGATATTTATACTGATCATAAAAGTTTAAAGTATATTTTCACACAAAAGGAGCTGAATATGCGCCAAAGAAGATGGTTGGAGCTGATTAAGGATTATGACTGCTCAATCCATTACCACCCTGGGAAAGCAAACAAGGTGGCAGATGCATTAAGTCGACAAGACCATGCTAGTTTATCCATGATAAGGATCACAAAATATCCAATATTTATGGATTTACAAAAGATGGATCTTGGAATTATAATGGAAGGGGAAAAATCTTATCTTTCTCAAATGAATGTTCAACCATCTATACATGTGAAGATTAAAGAGGCACAGAAAGAAGATGTCGAGTTACAAAAGAAGGTGAGAAATGTTCCTGAATTCAACCTTGATTGTGATAGGATAATAAAGTTCAGGAATCGGGTTTGCGTTCCTCCCATACCCGAATTAAAGAAAGAGCTGCTGGATGAGGCTCATAGTTCTTCATTCTCTATTCATCCTGGAAGCACGAAGATGTATAGGGACCTGAAAGAGTACTTCTGGTGGGATGGCATGAAAAGAGATGTTGCTGAATATGTCTCTCGATGCTTGGTTTGTCAACAAGTTAAAGCTGAGAGACAGAAGTCTAAGGGGATGTTACAACCATTACCCATACCCGAATGGAAATGGGAAAACATCACTATGGACTTTGTCACAGGACTTCCTAAAACATCAAAAGGCAATAATGCTATCTGGGTCATAGTTGATCGTCTTACAAAGTCTGCACACTTCATTGCTATTAGAGAGGATTTTTCTCTAGATCAGCTTGCCAGGATATATATAAAGGAAGTGGTAAGATTGCATGGAGTACCACTTTCTATTATATCTGATCGAGATCCGAGATTTACCTCGAAGTTCTGGCAAAGTCTTCAGCATACTCTGGATACAGAGTTGAGTTTCAGCACTGCTTATCATCCCCAGACAGACGGTCAGTCTGAGAGAACAATTCAAACCCTAGAAGATATGTTGAGAGCTTGCTCTATGGATTTCAAAGGAGGTTGGGATCAACACCTACCTTTGGTGGAATTTTCTTATAATAATAGCTTTCACTCCAGTATTCAGATGGCTCCTTATGAAGCTCTCTATGGAAAGAAATGCAGGACTCCAACTTGCTGGGATGAAGTTGGGGAAAGAAAGCTATTAGGACCTGATCTCGTTGATGAAATGGCAGAAAATGTCAGATCTATTCAACAACACATAAGAGCAGCTCAGAGTCGACAAAAAAGTTATGCCGACAACCTAAGAAAAGACCTAGAGTTTGAAGTGGGAGATAAAGTGTTCTTACGAATATCTCCCTGGAAGAGGGTTATGAGAATTGGAAAGAAGGGGAAGTTGAGCCCTAGATATATCGGTCCTTTTGAAATACTGGATCGTGTTGGGAAGGTAGCTTACCGATTGGCGCTTCCACCGAATCTCTCTCAAGTTCACGATGTGTTCCACGTATCTCTCCTGAGAAATTACATACCAGATCCTTCACATGTACTCAGCTCAGAAGTTGTACCGCTGGAGCAAGATATTTCTTATGAAGAACAGCCGATAGAGATTCTGGATCGTAGCGAAAAAGTCCTACGAAACAAGACCACTCGCTTTGTGAAAGTTTTATGGAGGAACCACCAACTTGAAGAAGCTACATGGGAGCTTGAGGATATGATGAGGGAGAAGTATCCTCATTTGTTTGTTACAAAGTGACGAATTTCGAGGGCGAAATTCTTTTTAAGGGGGGTAGAATGTAACACCCGAGACTTTTATGTTATATATATCATCAAAGGAATCTTTTTCTACACAACACTTGCTTCGCTTGCTTTACACGCAATCGCGACCTTCCTCGATAGCTTGCGTCGTACGCAATACCGAGTTTCACTAAACAACAATATGCTATTAAAACTAGCCGTTATGAATAGTAATAACCACTTTTTGAAAATTTATAAATTTTATTTTTCAAAATGGACTTCATTTTTGGACTCAGAATAACGAAATTAGCCTAGGGTGAAATTTTGGTATTTTTCTGAAAACTTTCAATTTTTGATGAATAGTGAAACCACTAAGTGGTAGGTTAAAAACTGAATTTTGCATAAAACTTAATTTTACCGCTTTTGTGAATGGAATTTCAAAAATCCGACAGACACGGTTGATGTCAGTAAGTAAAATGTGGTTCAATGAGATAAAAATAATTTTTTGGTGAATAGTAACTTTTTACTATTTTTACCGCGGTTAATAGTAAATAGGGTAACTAAGGGTAAATAAGATATTAATATTACCCTAACACATGTCCTAATTCTATTGGACAAGTGTAATTCGACCAAAAACAAACTTAGGAATAAAATATGACCATTTAGGCCCACTTGGATTAGATTAGGACATTTATTATTAATTTATTTAAAGAAGGGTTAAAATAGTTAAAATCAAAGTTTAATAAGTAAATCATTTTTAATATGGGGTTATACATAAGATAAATTCGATTTTAAATATTCATTAGAAAGCTAAAAAGATTTCCTACATGATGGTATTTTATTTGTAATTTTTAGACATCAAATAATTTAATTTATTTATGACACAAAGATGATGCAGTAATTATCTTATTAATGAAATATTGACAAAATTGATAATATAAATACAAAAATAAATGAAATTTGAGACTTTTTATGAATTCCACTAATTTTCTAGGTTACTATGATATATTATTGTTGATTTAATCAACTTGGTTCGAACATATAATTCTGTTATGACTTTCAAAAAAATCATATATCAAATAGTGTCAAAATTGTCACAAAATAGTTTTTAAATCAAATATTATATTATTAATTTTTATTTTATTCCTAAAAATCTAAGGTTCGGCCAAATGACTTAGATAAGGATATATATATTAATAATAAACAATTTGGGGTTCGTTTGGCATGTTATAGTAAGTGTATTAACCATATAGTGAAAGAAAACAAAAAGACACGGTAAAAGTTAAATTAATTAACTTAGAGTTAAATCTAATTGATAAGGTTAAAATAATACCCTAAACTTGTCTAAATCCTATTGGTTGATAGGATTTCTACCCATCCCCACTTTAGCTTCGAAATAAGACCCCTTGGAACCATTATAAACCGATTTTGACTTTAATATAAAATAATATTTTGAGATATTCCTAAGGTGCCCCTCTCCTCCCTTATAAAAGGGCACCTCCTCCCCCTCCTCCTCACACCAATTTGAGCACTCAAGCTTGGCCAACCCCTGCCATTTTCTCCTCTCCACTTCCCTATAATAATCCTAGAGGTCCTGGTCTTCTCCAAAGACCAATCTTAGTTCCTTAAGTGGAGGATTCAAAGAGGCGTTCCAAAGAAGAGGTAATATCCATTACCGATCTTTTCAATTTCTTTCTTCTTCAACTTCTTCTTCTTTAGTTGTTTCATGATAAAGTAATAACATCAGTATTACTTACATACTGATATGTTATTATAAATATGAAACAACCCTAATTCACCTTCTATCCATCCTACGGAAAAATGAAATCACCGCGCGTGCGTACGTACGGAATACCGTCTCCACGCCGTGGTGTAATCTATTTTCCACCATCACCTTACAAGGATGGGTATAATGGTGTAATGAGTAACTATATATGATTATTATTAAGTAATATTGATACTGAAATAATATATATATATACACCAATACAATTCCACGATCATAGGAACGATATCATCACTCGTGCGTACGTACGGAATACCGTCTCCACGATGTGATGCGACTCGTTCTACATGATCTTCATTTCATAATGATTATATAAATGAATTGAATGAATGAATATGGTATATACTACACTAATACCATTCTGGAAATGAATTATCTATAAACTAAATATAAGAATAAGAATTTATTCGACAAAACACGCATAAGAACAAAAAGTTATAAAGACCCGAGTAACAAGTAACAATGAAATATTACTAACAAGAAGCTAATAATATGACCATATATGATCTCATATCAATATGTATGATTCTGGAATAAGTAAATAACATTATTTAAACCATTATACAGGAGCTTCGGACACGAACAAAGCAAATCGGACCTAAGGTAAGGGAAATATCACAATCTCATTTTTATCCGAGATTGTTTATTCGTAAGTATTTACTGGGGTGTATTTTATCATCCACATCCATGTTTACTCAATATGTAATATTATTTACATTCACCTAAAATTGTTTAAATCCATTTTTACCCTTCGGTGAGTTTTTATTAATATGTATGAAAGGAATCTTTTGTCGTTTTTCTTACGAGGTACCTTTTGACTTTTCCGACAAAAGTACGAAGAATAATTTTTTTTAACTTATACGGCATGAATGGATTTTTAAAACATTGTTTCCAAGAAGCATCCTTTACAAGTTTTCAAGTTTATTTTTAATCAACTTCTTTTATTTTAATGTTGTATGACATGTTATGAAAGGAAAAATGTTTTTGAAGAAGAAAGGATATTTTCCTCAAGAATGGAGTTCAAGTGTTTTATCAAAATTATTTTCCATCTAAGATAATAAAGGGTTCTGTTTTTATCCCTATTATTAAATTGATTTGTTCATGTTGTGATGGGAATTATTTTTATGAATTCCTTTATCTTATATGAATTGATTTATGATGTCATGATGTTTCAAGAATCCCATTTTTGTTACATGTGTTATGCGATGATGTATGTTTTATGATTATGTGGCACACATAAGAAAGGATTCATTATAAGATGGGTGGGACCTATATCTTCCTTCAATGCATTGGGTAATGATTTTATATCTCATGAGATAGACATGGCTGGAACGGAAGGTTATTTCGGTTCAGTGATACAAGACTGAAACGAGGAGCGAACTCGGTTCAGAAAGGGACTTTCTCCACTAAGATAGTCTTGGCAATGAGTCATGACTAACAAGAAATGATTTTCCATGATTATGTGTGCATGCCACAAAGTTTCAAGTTTTATGTTATGATTATGGGGATCTCATTTTCACTTCTGTGATTTATTCCATGTTAAGATATTATGATCTCTTTTGCAGGTTTTGATTTTCAAAAAGATATGATATGATTTTTATTTCCTTTATTTGCCCTTGCTGAGCATTTGAGCTCACCCTTTTATGTTTTCTTTTCCCCAGGTCAGGAAGATGGATATTAAGTAGAATATGCTAAAAGGGACCCTAGATATGATGAAATAAATGGGAGACACTGTAGAATATTTATGAACCAGTTGTTTATGTTTCCCAGTTTCTAAAGACACTATACCTATACGGTCCTTTGTGGTTTTGTCATATGTTGTAATAAGTGTGCTTCAATTTTGAAGTATTAACAATGTATGTAAAGTGTGGGTCGTTACAGTGTGGGGGGGGGGGGGGGGGGTGGAGGGGGGGGGGGTTTGGTGGCTGGTGCTGGATAGGGGATTGTGGGGCTGGTGCAGGCTAGGGGTTGAGGGGATGGTGAAGGCTAGGGGGTTTCCAGGAGGGAGGGGGTTTCCATTAGTGGTGGTGAAAGGGTTTTCCAGTAGGGGGGCTACTGTCCAGGTGGGGTTGTCCTGGGGGGGGGGGGGTCTATCTAGGTGGGTTTCCAGGAGGGGGGGGGGGTCAGTCCAGGTGAGTTTCCAGGAGGGGGGGGGGGGGGGTCTATCCAGGGGGTGGAGGGGGGGGGGGGGGCTACAGTCCTGGTGGGGTTGTCCAGGGGGGTTTCAAGGTGGTAGGGGGGGTATCCAGGAGGGGGGGGGGGTCTGTGCAGGGGGGTCTATTAGGGGCTGTTGTTCAGGGTGGGATGCTCTCTGAGTGGAGTTGTCAAGGGGGTCTGTCTAGGAGGGAGGGGGGTGTCCATGAGGGGTAGTAGAATCCAAGAGGGAAAATTCCAATTCAGTTGTGCTGTACATGTAATGTTCCACTTGTATTTTAGTTTGAATAAAGAAATAAATTATTTTTTCTTCTCAGGATGACTATTGATCCCTTTGCAGACAACTAGAGCCTAGAGATAAGTATTTTATGGAGGAAATTCAATGCAATACTATGGTCATGAAATGTTACATTCTGAAAGTTCTCAGTTTAAATTTATTAGGGTCACCTAAGAAGGAATATGAAGCAGGCCATACCTTGCGTGTGGTAGATGAAGCTGCTCAAGAGTATTGGAAATACAATAAGGAATTAGTAAGGTCCATTCGATGACCAACCATGAATACAAAAAATAGTCTAGAGATCAAAGCATCATTTACTTCAACTGATGCAGGAACTCCATCTGTATCAATTTCGGACCTCAAAACTCATTTTCCTTTGTCCCTGTGATGAAGGGAAGAAAAAATAGGAATCAATGGCCACTGAAAACTGGATTCCCTCGGGTTATGTGCATGCAAGAAGAATCCCCCAATCCCATTGTTAGTGTTCTAGTGATTTTGATTTTGATGAGAAATTTGTTTCTTATATGGCTATTTCCCTAAGTTTTTTATTTTATTTGACTACAAATTAACTCCTGTTATGGTTTCTACTATGATAACATTTCACCAAAGGATTCAACCCTTTGATTTGAACTAAAATATAGAGTGATTGGTATGTTTATAATCATTCATGTTCAGGTGCTGATGAAATTTTTATAAAAATTGTTTTCTTTATTTTTTTCCTTCATATGTCACCCCATGATCCCATCCCTCATCTTCCTTTTGTTGAAAGGTACACTGATTTTGGATGGGGTGTGACTTTATGGCATGTTGAATACTTTTCATCCTATAAAAGATAAAATGAGCCGATTAGGGAACTGAGAATCTGAAATGAGCTCATGCAGATACTCAAGGGTTGCGCAGGAGGAGCTATAAAGGTGTGCCATTTACTAACAGCTTGATTTCTAACAATGATAAATCACCATGCTATGTGTTTCAGTTTTTTAAGTTATTTATCAACTATGAGAATTGATTTTTTCTTAACTGAGGAGTCACTTTATGGATTATAAGCAATATGGATTATTTTTTTTCCTACGCACAGTAAAACACATTCAATTATACCCATATTTTATTCAAACTGTTCTGTCCAGGGTTTAGTGGGGGGGGAAATGGGAAGGGGGATGGTAGGGTGTCTATTCTGGGTGGGGGTGGCAATGGGGGGGGATGGCAGTGGGGTACTACAGGGGGGAATGGGCAGGGGGAGGTGAGCTCTAGGGTCTAGAGGGGGGAGTGGGGGGGGGGGGTGTACAATGTCTGGAGGGGGGAATGGGCTGGGGCAGGGGGGACTGGCAGGGGTGGGAGGGATGGCAGGGGGGACTGGAAGGGGGAATGGGTGGGTGGTTGCCTGGGTAAGGAAGGGGTAGGGTGGGGGGTGTCCAGGTTCTGGGGGGGGGGGTCTATCCTGGGTTGGGGGAGTGGAATTGGGGGACTAGAGGCAAGGAAGGGAGGGGGGAATGGGAAACAGGGGCTGACGGGGGGGGGGGGGGTGCAGGGTGCAGGAAGGGCAGTGAAGTGAAGTGCAGTGCAGGGTGCATGGTGTAGGGTGCAGGCAGTGGAGGGTGCAGTGTATGCAGTGTAGTGCAGGGTGAAGTGTAGGTAGTGCAGTGGGGAACTGGAGGGGGGAATGTGTAGGGTGGAGGGGTGTCTAGTGTTTGGAGTGGGGTGTGGGGGTGTTCAGGGTCTGGAGGGGGGATTTTTGCAAAGGCAGGGGGGACTGGCAGGGGGTGGGGAGGATGTCAAGGGGGACTGGAGGGGGGAATGGGCAGGGGCAGGGGGGGTGCATGGGGAAGGCAAGGGGCAAGGGGCAGGGTGGTGGTGGTGGGGGGGGGGGTCCAGGGTCTGGGGGGGGTCTGTCTTGGGTGGGGTGGGGGATGGTAGTGGGGGATTGTAGGGGGGGGAATGGGAAAGGGGTGGCATGGGGATGACAGGGGGTGGGGGAGGGAGGGGAGTGTAAAAAGGACAGGGGGACTGACAGGGGGGTGCAGGGTGCAGGCAGTTCAGGGTGCAGGCAGTGGAGGGTGCAGTGTAGGTAGTGGAGTGCAGGCAGTGGATTATAGGGTGTAGTGTAGGCAGTGCAGGGTGTTTTGCAGGGTGTTTTGAAGGGTTTTGGACATTGCATGATTTAGTTTTCGTTCATGTAGTTTTTTTAGGTCCATGTGTTCCAACTATGAGGTACAAAATATCATGTACTTTTAGAATGTTTAACTTATGGATGAGGTGTTGGTCTCTTAACATATGTATGATGGGAACTCATGTATGATTAACTAGGTGCAGGGTGTCGTGCAGTATAGGGTGCAAGCTGTGCAGTTCACTATCAGATTCTGGTATCGTTTCTTCCATTTGTATTCTTCGACTCAATTTTAATTAGGGTTTTTTTTGGTTTTTGGGTTCCCTATCTTTTTGCAGTGCGTTTTGGATCTCGTTGAGGACAGTGAAGCACCACATGACTGGGATATCCTATCAACCCGCGGGGATGAGTCCTTCTAAAAGCTCATCACAAGGCCCGACTCCTTGGTTCAGTTTGGGTCAGGTTAGGTTTTCTAGGTTATTTTTTGTTGTGTTCATTTTTTTTGTTTATGTCAATTGTAACAGGTTCATTTTGTTTGATTTGGGGCTATTCAGTTCAGTTAAATTAATTTTATATTCAACATAGAATGTTTCATTACATTCATTTTTTTCTTGCTCAATTACGCTTTATTGTGGTCATTTTTGATTGGTTTGAGTCAGTTTGGTTACATTATTTTTAGTTTGGTTCAGTTTCATCTTTTTCAAAACCATTTGGTTTGGTTCCACTCTACTCAATTTGTCTTGATGATGTTTGATTATACCTCTAATCGTTTTAGCATGTTTTTGATTAGTGTAGTTCATTTGACTGGAAATTTTTGTAACTTAGCCTTATTATCATGTTTTTGATTTTCAAAATTAAATTGACTAGTGTGTTCGGCAGGTTGGGGGGTCTAGGGTGGAGGGGCTGTCCCAGGGGGGGGTCTGTTGAGGAGGAGGGTGTGTAGGAATGGGGGGGGGGGGGTGTCTAGGGGGCGGGGGGGTGTCTAGGGGGAGTGGGGGTGTGCAGTGAGGAGGGGGAACAGGTGGGTTGCAAGGTACAGGGGGTGGGCCAGGGGAGGTGTGTAGGAGCAGGGGGTGGGGGTGCTGGTGTAGGGTGGGGAGGGGGGGGGGGGAAGGGTGGTGTGAAGTGAGGATGGGGCATGGGGTGAAAGGTGCAATGGGGTGGGGTGTAAGGTGCAAGGGGGTGGGGGTGGGGTGTAAGGTGCAGGGGGGGAGGGCAGGGAAGGTGTGCAGGAGCATGGGGTGGGGGTGTTGGTGTAGGGTGGGGGGGGGGTTGTCTTGGGGGAGGGGGGTGTGTAGTGAGGAGGGGGCAGGGGGTGGGGAAAGGGAGGTGTGAAGGAGCAGGGGTTGTGGGGGGGGGGGGGCTGGTGTAGGGAGGGGGAGCTGTGGGTGGGGGGAGGGGGGAGTTGGTAGTGTCCTCCCAACAACCATCATGGTGAACCGTGCTAGTTTTTTATGTAGTTGAAAGGCCTATAGCCACAGTTTTAATCCGTGGATAAAGCCCTATAGCCACGGTTTTAACCACGGCTATAAAACTATACCCACGGTTTAAAACCATGGATATAGGACTTTAGCCAGGGTTTTATGAACCGTGTCCTTTATTAGCATGGCTGTAGGGCTATAACTACGGCTGGAGCCATGGAGTTAGGGATATAGCCACAGTTCGAACCATGGCTATAGGGCTATAGCCACAGTTTTAAACCGTGGATAAAGGATCCAACCTATAGCCATGCTAATACAATCCATGGATCATGAAACCATGGCTATAACCTATAGCCACAGTTTTTGGGCCTATAGCCACGGTTTAGAACTGTGGCTATAGCCTAAATTTCTAGTAGTGCTTTGACCCAAATAATGAGGTAGTCTACCCAAAAATAAGTGTGAGTTAATCCAGGAATAAATTAATACCAAATAATACTAACATAAATAAAAAAACTCAATGGTACGTGCTCACATTTTAAGGGTATGATGCTTGGACCATTGTTTCATGTAGTTTAGGCTTGCTCAGTGAGGACTAACATAGGTTCAAGAATAGGATTTCATATTATTTCTTTGAAAGTAGGAATGATGCATGAGTGTGTACCATCATGGATATCCAAATTCACTTGAATATAAAGGTCAAATAATATTTAAATCAAAACTGAAGACATTTGAATCAGAAAATTATGTGATGAAATAAGGATACAGGGGATGATTGTTGACCATATTTGAATATTGGGTTCCATTAAGATATTTTCAAAGGCACACGAGGATCAGTGGACCATATCATATGGATGAAAGCATTCCTCTTGTTGATAGAGCCAAATTCGGGTCACAAATATCATTATCATGTATAGGTATCCCTTAGAGACAAATTCACTCATTACCGATAGTCTTGAATGTATTTTGGAGATTTAAAAAATTATGGAATGAATATGGCTTATGTAGAAGACACCCAAGAAGTGTTTCATCATTATAAAGGTTATAACACCATGTATTGAACACATTCATAGAGTGATGGTATATTGTATGAGATCACTAGAACATATATGAAAGATCTTGAGTTATAAGATTTTCTTAAATGGGTTCATGAAAAAATGGGCCCAGTAAGAAGAACTAGATTTTTATAGGGAAATTTTTTATTCTCAAAAGATTTGTGCCATCTTTTCAATATGTTATAACTTTTTCCTAAGCCATGGAAGGTGATTAATTAGTGATATGAGACTTGAATGTTTCTTGAGAAACCCTTTAAAGGTTTTTCAATGTCACAAGACTGTGTATATATTTTATTTTTAGTTTTAGGGCCTTATAAGTTGGACTATGGAAACTATAGTATAGTCATTATTTTTTTACCAAATTTTTTTTGGGTTTAAGTACATATATCATTGAACAAATTTTTTTATGTTTAAGGATGTACAACATTGATCAAAGGATGAGACCATTTATCCCACTAGGGTGATGTGATCTCAATGTGGATGAAGAGCCCAATGTTAGTAAAATATATTTTATTTAGAGGATCACACTATTTATCGTCATAATTCTTGGATGAAGAATTGTTGGGATTAAGTCCACACATCGTTGAATAAAGAGTGATATGATCTATCTAGATTGGGAATTCAATAAAAGAAATATGAATGAGGAGTCCAAATCTAGTGTATATCATCTCATTGATGAAACAATATAGTTATTATTTTAGTGCTCAAACCATGGATTGGTGGTGTGATATGAAAACCCATATGGGGATTAAGATCTAAGATCCCCATAAAAAATATAAAATGTGGTTGATGATAATGTATGGAATGACCAAAAGCATTTGATTCAAGAAGTAATAATATGGGAAATATCATTTAAAGGATTTCCTATAACTAATATTTTAATGGAGGGTTCTATGAAAATATTTCCAATGAATCACGGGGTCAATGGATATCCTCCTTTGGATGAAAACAGGAATATGGTGGAAAAAATCATTACCAAGATGTGGTTTCCCTTGGATTTGAATGATCTCATTACCAACAATCATGGAAGGTTTATGATGATCTAAAACACTCAAGGAACTATTTTTAGATTATGTATTAGCGATATTCAATGTGTAATGGGGATACCCAAGTCTTGAACTAACCATGGTTAGGTTATTATGGGATGTTGAAGGGGAATGAATGTGGATGATGATATGTGTTTGGGTTAAAACTATATCGTTTATACATCACATAATACACTAAAAAATCAAGAATAAATCAACAAATAGTTCTTATCAAATATATGGAATCCCAACATTAAGTCTGTTTTGGAATGCACAACATGACCAAGAAGTCCTTATATCAAGGGAGGTTAGATGGCAACAAAATTTGTAAATGGGGCCATGATAGGTTAGTTGAGTATCACTATATATACCATGGAATGGGAATCAAGAAACAAAAAGTTATATTAAAGAATTTTTAGAGATATAGCTTACAAATAAGAGAGTATCACTTTAATTCTTGAAGAAAAAGAGGTTTCATGGGTTTTACCCATGGATAACTAAAAAATGATGGTGTTTGTACCTATCATAGTATTATGGATATGAACAATATGTCAGGTACCCTTAAAAGAATATGAATCACTTTTTTGGATGTTGGGTCATATAGGATGAACCACTCTATGAAGTTTAAAGTAATTTTGAGGGACCAAATTTCATATATTTTAATGTCACGGGACAGTGAATCAGGTGCCTTGTAGTTTTGGTTCATGCTATAATGACCAATTCCAAGTAGTTTAGTATCAGTTATTGTGAACATAGGTGTTATAATGTTTTCATTCACCCAATGTGAACCATTATATATGGGAATGTATTTAGATCTAGCTTATGCATTAAATTAATTGGGTTTTTCTCAGTGTTGAAACCATGAAGGGAAAATCGATTGGAATTAATGAGATCAAACACATATAAGAAACTTTGGAATGTAAGGAAAAGTTTTTCATAGAAATGATTAGGGATAAAAAACACATACTGAGGAATCATATATATAACTATATTATAATTAAGGAGAATAGATATAATTAAATAGAACATTATATGTAGTTTAATATAATGAAAATTTGACCATATGTCACATAGTTAATATCATCCAATAATGGATCATATTTTGTACAGATTAGGTTTGTATGAAATAGACTATTAAGTAAAGGGATTAGTGTATATCTAGATCATGTGAAAAATAAAATAACCTTGCCCTAGTGCCACGTTGGGAGAAAATACATAATGTTAATGAATAACAGATCAATCCCCACAAAGGAGTGAGGATTTAATTGGAATTTATAGTTCTAATTAGGATATGATATCAAGGAATCACAATGTACCCTATCATAACAAGAATAAATCAACATATGTTTCTTGAGTGTAGGTTTGGAAACAAGAAACCCCATACAGATGAATCTTTCTTGGATATAGCACTCATGTAATGATGTATGGTCTTGATATATGGTCAAATCCCAGTAGTTTTAAGGTTATATTTTATAAACCATATATTGGAAGGGGTCTAAAAAATGGAATTTTTAAATGGTTTTAGTATAGGAGATCTAGGAATCACTATGTATCCTATGAAAACCTGAATAATACACACATAATTATTTTATACATTCAGGTAATATTAAGGTTAGAAGTGGACCACAACACCAATGTAGAGAAAAGAAACCATATCCATAACATCTCATAAAAAATACATCTCTATGACGGGTCGAGCTCTTACATATTAGTGGTACTTTTTTATTATGTAAATCACAATCTTATAGAAAATAATTATTTATAAATTTAGGTCACATGTTATAAAATGATAATGTTATTTTAGGTACATTATTTTTTGACTAAAAATATCATATAGATTAATTTTATCCAATGAGGACATTGGTCATTTATTTTAACTTCATACTTTTAGGATGAAGAGATAATGTAGTTTAAAGTCATATGACGAGGACCAAGTACAAAAAGTTTAGATTCATACATATTTTATTATATATTATATTGATTAAAGTCTTGCAATAAAGACTAGATATACCCAATAATGAATTATGAAATGTATTTTATAAGAAATCTTACATCATTAGAACACTTGATTTGATCTTTTTTCATTGTGATGTAGGAGTAAATTCCATTAGAGAAAAACTTATTTAGACTGACAGGTCCCTTCCATTTTGGTTCCAGCTTCATAGGTTTCTTTCTAGGTATCATCAAAGATCTCATGAATAACAACAATTCTATTTTGAGGAATTAGTGGAGGTGAAACTACTTACTTAATACTTGTGAAACTCATTTCCTATGGTTATCAATGTTGTGTATTGTGTGTAACCTTTTCTCATTGATCCTTTCTAACTCATCTAGCCATATACAAGATTGATCAACATTAGAAAAATGATTATATATAGAACTATGAAGTATGGGTTGCTAAACTTCAATAGGAAATACTGCCTCTATTCTATATACAAGAGTATATGGGGACATTGGTGTGTGATAAGACCCAAAATTCCATTAAAAACATATTACATCCAAATAGATGAATATTTATTACAAATCAAAATAATCCAGACTAAAATCATTTATGTCAATGGCTTTGGAAACATAGACCCATAAAAAACTGGTCTATAATTAGGCCATGTCATCTCCCACTATGTTCTTCCTAAATACCCCCCTTCATAGTCATATCATATATAATAACATTCATCAAAACCTGGGGAAATTAAACCTAATAAAGGGTGGGCTCAGATGCTTTGTAAGAGTAAATAAGGGTAATTACAATATATCATGATAAAAAGGGTATGAGAGCCTAATAATAACATTTTGAAACCATACCCTACATATTATGGATATTATATTTGATTCATGGAATAAATCATATCACTTAATAGACATTGATCATAATAGAATAAAAAAACATGAATCATGAGAGCATAAAATTGGAATAAGACATAGATTTATGGAATACAAACAAGAATAGAAAATCATTTCCTTAGTAGTTCAAGGATCATTTACAAGACTATCATAGCGGATTGGGTTGGCTCCAAAAACCATTATAGTAGTCAAGGTTCACTCCCAAGACTATCAAAGTGGATAGTGTCCCATACTAAAGTGGTTTCACTCTCAATTCCAATCCTATTTATCTAATGTGGGATCAATCTTTACCCAATGAATTGGAGGGATTTATACATCTCAACTTACACATAATAAAAATCATACATATGTGTGGCATAAGACCATAAAAAATTAATAATATCAGAATAAATGAAAATAAATGGGTTTAATAAAAATTTTATGAGAACATAAAATGTAAAAAATAGGTTTTACTATCATTTTATTATTTTATCAAAGCATAACCTATCAAAAAAAAAGTAGGTTTAATAATCATTTTAACATGGTATAATCCATGGAGGAGAAAAGAGTTTCATAAAAATATTTTCATCATTAAAGTAAACCATAGAGAGAAATAATAAAGATGGTATCATTGTATCATATCCCTAATAAATATTATGTGGCATCAAAAGATGTCATATTAGTTTGAAAATTATTTTGAAAGAAAATTCTCATAGAAGCTTTATTGAGGAAAACATCCATTCTTTTAAAATCACTTGTTTAAAATAAAAAAAATTAAAATATATTGTAGAAATATTTTTATTTGAAAATAACTTTTAAAACATATAATGGAATATTCAATAAAAATAATGGTCAGGACATCAGTATATTTCTATTCAGTTTGTACACATTAAATTATAGATTACTTTCACATATTTTGCAAAATCCAAATGATCCATTTATGGAAAATGACATAAAGATTTATTTCCAATGAAATTGAAAAATATGAAACTGGGTAAACATTTATTTCATAAATAAAATACATAATGTTAACTTTTTTTCAAAAACATTTTAATAAAAAATAGTTTTTAAAGCAAAAGATTTTCGACCGAATAGTGAAATAAAGACAATATTTCTTAAAAAAATAAGTTTCATATCCTCTGTACATAAACAGAGGAAAATAATGGGAAAAATTTTATTCTTAAAAAACATCAATATGGTGAGAAAATAAATGAGATTATTGAGATATATATCATAATACTGCATCATTGTAAGTACAATCATGTGAAATCTTCATACAAGGTGAGACATTAATACAAAACCCTTAATTCTTTAGTAACATTGAATTGAGATCACTGTGAAGGAATAAAGTTAAATAAAATATATAATATATTTATAATAAATTAATTAATTAAATTAAATTTAAAAGGAAATGTGTATAAACCTTGTAAAATAAGATAGGTTCATAACATATATCACAAAGTATGAAAATTGAGAAAAAATACATTACGTTAAGTTTCAAATTTCTTCATAAACATGAAAGAAATATATAATAAATATAAGAATATTATAAATATATTAAATAACCATATATATATATATATATCATACCATATATAATTTAATAATGAATTTTTTTACCTGTTTATTAAGAATTATATGTTAAAGTCGTGTTTTGGTAAACGACTACTTTCTTTTTTGTATAAGTTTCAATTTTTTATTCTTGGTCATCTTACATTTAATATGGTTAAATCAAATAAAACATTTCAAAAATCATATAAATAAATATATATATATATATATATATATTCAGTATATATATATTTATATTAATCTATCATATATAGAGATAGAAAATGAAATACACCGTTCATGGAGATGGTAGGTCACACGTACTCAAGAACAATGTATCCATTTTCTCGATGGATTGAAATAACAATAGGTAATTAATATATTAAAATTATAGAATAATTATATATATATAAATAATTTTCATTAAACCCATCATTATTATATTTCGTGTCATGTGTGAATAAATCACATCAATTCATGAAGAGGGAGTCCACCGTACACGTGGGCGACGTTATCATATTCCCACAAAATGGAATGTAAGCAGTTATATGTGATATAATAATTAAAGAAGTTTAATATTATAATAAATATTATATAAAAACATTCAATAAATCATTATATTCAACTGTTACATATGGCGATGGAAAATGAATAACATCAGATCACGAGGTTGTAGTCCATTGTACACACGAATGAGGATTTCATATCCTATTTCATAGAAATAGATATGGTTTTAGGTGATGAAATTAATATAACAAATTATTATATGAAATATAAATAGTTTATTATACCAAAATGTTTGAATGAGAATTAATGGAGTTTGAGGATGAAATAAAATAATAATGATTGTTGAAGAACATTGCCACTTCTTCATGTAACCACCTTAGGTTTACATTATGATCCTTCCTAGGTTGTCTTTCTGAATAAAATATCATTTTTAGGATGAGATAAGGGAATTAATGGAGATATTTTGGAAGTTGTTTTTGGAACAAAATGGGTTTGTAAGTGTGAATAAGAGAGGATAATGGGCGGCCTTTTATAAGTGATGTGAGTAGCACACTTGTAATGTTTTGAAAGAAAAAGGTGTGCACACATTTTCCACATGACAAAAGGATAAAAAATATAATATTATAAATTATTAGACATTATAAGGCTGAATGATTTATATAAAAATAGTTTTTTAAAATCTTATATTTAATTTTACCCATTATATTTTTAGTTTAACCCAAGGTAAACCCATTTTTTTATAACTGTGGTATTTAATTTTTAGTGTTTTAACTACTAATTATTGTAAAAATTTATATTTAACTTTATTAGATAATATAAATTAGTGTTATTGAAAATATGGAAAACATTTTTAAAAATTAATTTAATATAAGTATAAAAATATAATTTAAAATTAATCCTACAGATGCAATGAGAAAGCGGTTTTCAAAAGAGAAAATGTTCAAAATCATAAAAAGTTTTTAAATAAATATTAATTATGAAAATGATTCTAATGACTTAAATTGAATTAATTGATATATAACTGAACAAAGTTTACTTTTCAATTTATTTTAAAACAAAATTTAACAGTATATTTTTTTTAAAAAAGAAGTGAAATCTTTCAATAAAAACTAGTACCATTCACTATTCATCGAAAATTGATCTTTTTAGAAAAACTATAAAATTTAACTGAAGATAATTTTGAAATGATTATTTAAAAAATCAAGTTTATTTTTCCAAATTTATATTCTAAAATTCTCAAAAATTAATTTTCGTAGTTCAAAAAAATAAATAAAAAATAATTTTTTGAGAAAATAGTTATTAAGAACATATAACGACTTTTCTAAAAATTAATTACTTTTTAGTCAATGTATTTTATTTATATAAAATATTTATAATTAATATTTAGAAATTTTTTATTACTATTACTATTTCTATGTTTAATGAGTATTTCATTTTCATAACATTTTAAAAATAATATTTATAACAATTCATGGTTTGTTAAAACTCAGTGTTGTAATGCAAGCTAATGAAGAGATTAAATTTAATAAAAATATATATTTCATAAAATATCATGATGTAAAATTAAAATGAAATTAAAATAAATTTCCCTCATGAAATTCATCACTCTTAAATAATAATATGTGGATAGTTTAGCCTCAAAATATCCTTAAGTTCTCACATAAATACCTCAAACTGGTGGTTCAACCACACAATTTTGACCATGTGAGTGGTATTGTATCACAACACATTGTATATACATTCCAAAATCTCCACCAGATTTTACACATAAGAAACATCTTTATCCAAAGGTATAAACTCTATATTTAGTAAATTTTAAGTATCTGGTATGTAATTCCTCATGAGAGATATATGGAACACATCATGAACTTGAGAGAGTATTGGTTGAACTGCAAACTGACAAGCTACTATCCCAATATGATCAATAATTTAAAAGGGATAGATATACCTAGGGATTAGTTTTCCATGATTTAAAAATATCATTACCTTATTAAATGGATAATATTTTAGAATCTCTTTGTAACTAACTTCATATTCTAGACCATTCCATTGATTTTCAAAAAACCTTTTCTACCAACTCAGTGATGCCTTTATGGTTATTGAACGACTCCAACCTTATTTTAAATTTATTCTACTATCTCAGGTACCAATATATTTCTTTATATAACATTATTTCAAAATTCTGTATATCCATACATCTTTCCACGTAGGTATTCACAAGTAGACATCTGAATGCTCGATTGAAAGATTTTTTTTTATGAAATCTCAACTAGCAAAAGGTGTTGATCCCAACCACGTTTAAAATCCATAGAACATGATCTCAACATATCATCTATGGGTTTAATTTTTCACTTAGACTAGGAATTTTTTTGGGGATGATATGATGTTATGAAACTCAACTCCATATCTAGAGATTGCTGAATACTTCACCGAAACAAGTAGGTATAACTCAGATCTAGAACATACACAATTGAATGTGGTACTCTATGAAACATTACTAATTCCATAATGTATATCCTAGAAAATTGATATAGAGAGAAATATTCTCTGATAGAAATGAAGTGTGATGAATTTTTAAGGAAATCGACTACAACCTATTTAAAATTATTACCTTTAATCATTTTTGGGAATCTTATGAAAAAACCATGGTGATCTCTTCCAATTTCCATTTTTTATGGGTAATGATGTTACATCCACTTAGAATTTTGCCTCTCAACCATAACTTTCTAAAATTTCAAACAATAATGTACAAACTCGGTTATATCTCCCTTTATTCTATCCCAACAGAAGTATGCCCTTAAATATCTACACATATTTGTACTTCTAGGAAAAATATAGAATGAATAAATATGAACTTCCTCTAAAAAATACGTAAAATATGGTATGTATGGAAAAAATACATAGTTTTTGAATATTATATTTTCATCACGATCATTGTTAAATTAAGGAACATTTCTAACTATATTTTGTGGCACTACATCTTCCTTATGCACTTCTTTAATCTTTATATTAATAGATGGTTAAATTTTCAATTAAGAAAGATAATATTTATCCCCTTACTTTATGATTTCCAGATCTATCCTTTACAAGTCTATAAATAATGGATCTTTTTTTTCCTAATCTTGGATAAGCTAGCATGATCCTTTTGACTGAGAGAAATGACTAACTTGTTCTATTTCTTAGGGTGGTATTGTATTGAGCAGTCATAATCATTTATCATATATAACCATAATATCTAAAGAAAATTCAACTCATTAAATGTGAGAATATACTTTAAGCATTTTTGACTGACATATATATATCACACTTTTCTATGTAATGATAATACCGCCATATCATTAATGAAAATGTTACCACAACTAACTCCAAATATTGTGATGGTAATGTTTCTCATTAACCTTTAATTTTCATGAGCCATAAGCTATAACCATGTAAATATGTATAATAATATATCCTAATACCTTCTTGGAATCATCACAATAGATTAACAACCCTCTCCACTATAAGGTAATTTAAGAAAAGGTGTGCTAACTAATCATATCTTAAGTTCAATAAAATTATTCTCACATTAATATGTCTAGATGAACTTGGATCCCTTTTAAGTTAATATACTCAGTCGGTTATATATTAAGGATAAATTCTTGAAAACCCATCAATAATATCCAGATAAACCTAGAAAACTATATATCTCAATCATTGTGTTTGTTTTGGTCCAACATTCAATAGACTTTGTCTATGATGGATCTATCGATATATCCTATATTGAGATTATATAACCCGAAAAGAAAACTTTTTGCAGCCAAAATTCACATTTTGTAAATTTTTTCATATATTTTATCCTTCTATAGGATATTTAGTACAATTCTCAAGCGATCTTTAATCTCTTCCTTTATCTTTTAATAGTTTAGAATATCATCTATAATGACAACAAAAAACAGATCACGGTATTCTCGAAATACTCAATTAATTAAATCCATGAATATATTAGGGGAATTAGTAAGACTGAATGAAATTACAATATATTCATAGTGTACATACATTTTATGGAAATATTTATTGGTTATATATTCCATATTTTCCCTCAGTAGATTATATCTAGATTAATGGTCAGTCTTAGAATAGTATAGATCTTTACATAGTTTTATAAATAGGTCATAAATATGGGGTAAAGGATACGTGTTCTTGATTGTGAACTATTTCATCTCCCAATAATCAAATAAGTGTTCCTTGATCGATATTTATTTTTGACAAAAATAATATGTGAACCCCAAGGTAAAACACTTTGCCGAATGAATCCCTTTTAAAAGTTCTCCTTGATTTATCTTTTCAATTCCAATAATTCAATTGGGGCTATTATATAAAGGGTGTTAGAAATTATTGTCACATCACGTATGAAATCTATTGAAAACTAAACTTCATGATTTGGATGAATACTATGAAACTATTCTATAATTTCATAAAAAAAACCCAACATAATTGGAATATCATCACTGTTATTTTGTTTCTGAAAAATCTAAGATAAACTGTCCTTTTGAATGGGAATCAAGACCCATGCCATAGATTTGATCTCTATAAAACATTTGTACATATGATAACATTGAAAGAGATAATATTTTTGTTTGGAATATTAAACATGGCTTACCTTTCACAAAAATTTATGTTGGGTAAATGTATTAAAATCCAATCCATGCCTTAGATAACATCGAATTCAACCTGATGAAGAATAACAATATTTATAGGAAGAACATTCCGACAAATTTCAACCATTTAAGAATAATATAAATGATTTAAAAATATCAAATCATTAGAGGTTTTAATGGGTAAATATTTGGTATAATAATTTTGGGGGAATCATTATAACTTTATTCAATTATTCAGATATGAATAAATGCATATATTCAAGGTCATGTAAGACATTATCATTCTAGAGTGGATGCTAAGTGTTCCTTTAACCACATTATTATCTCACAATTTTTTAGACATAATGACCCCAAGATATTTAACCATATCGCTAGTCTTAATAGGTTGCTAGCATATATCATTATAATTAACTTCTAGATTTTGGGCACTGGTTAGTATAGTGCCCATTCTATTTAACCTTGAAATACAAGAGTGTGGGTGGTTTTTTTGTGTATATTTCAATCTAATATCATTGTTATATATCTTATACCCATCACATATACAATAAATAACTTGAGAACCTTCCATCCCACACTTATAACATTTTCTATTCCCCTTAATAAAATTTTGTCTATGTTTACTTCCACGCTTTGAACATGAAGGAAAGATCATCTTCTTCTCTACATGATTTATAGAGTTTAATTTGAAATAAATATTCCTTTTCTTGTCAAAACCATGATATTGATAGGCAAATATGATCTCTTTTTCCACCTTGAGTGTAACACCTCCATATTTTATGATTTTTTTTGAATTAATTTATTTTTTTTGATATTTTCCATTTCATGCCACATTGAGTATTGCTTGTGATATATGAAATAACCATGTTATTATTGATTTGTACACATAAAATATCAATCTTGTGATACACACAAAAAATATATAAAATTTTGGTACATGAAATACTATGTTTGGTTACTAATTAAATAGAAAAAAAATAAAACCCATTCAAAAATATGGGAAATCTTTTGCTGGAAGAATAGATTTCTGTATTCAAAAATGTTTTATCTCAATAAATTAATTAAAAAATATAAGATTTTTTAATTTAATATATATATTATATTCCACAAAATATTTATTTTTCATCTTATATTTTAGACAATTGATAATACTAAAACTAGTTTTATACATAAGGAAATATATTTTTATAGAAAGTAATTTTACTGCCATTTAAGGGATTTCCTATTTCAAATCTAAATTTTGACACTTTAATAAATTATATTTGATAAATTAATCATAATTTTTGTAATAGTAACTTCAAAATTATTTTAGGGTGATTTTGTTTATTTCTCTGAGAAGTTTTATTTTTGGATGAAGAGTGAAAAATACTGAATTTTACTTAAAACTACATTTTTGTCTAATTTATTTATATAGTTAAATTATATTCAAAATTGGGTTTAATTTATAATTTTATCAATTATATATCAATTTATCCAATTTATTTCATTGTTACCAATTTCATATTGAAATTGTATATCAAAACATTTCCAGATTTTTAAATTTTCAATTTAAAAATTTGTTATCTCATCCCATATATGGGATTACTTTTAAAATAATTTCCACCAATTTTTTTTTTTAAAAATTGAAAAATTGTATTCCATATTTGGAATCAAAATATTTTATAATTTCTAAAAATTTTAACTTATTTTATTACCAAAAATATTAAAAACTTTGATTAAAAAAAATTTCATCGATTAAGGTAAAAAAGAGTATACTAAGTGGTTAAAAATTAACTTAAGAGGCCAAATAACCAATAAAGATGAAAAAATACATTTTATTTATTTATTTAGAGCATATACCCACATGGATTAAAATTTTACCATTATTGGAGACACATGTGGAAAGGGAGACCTCTCAATAGTGTTTACCTTTTTATATTTACATGAATAACACTCCTCCTCCACTATAACATTCAAACTCACCCCATAAGTTAGTCATGAATATAAATACCTTTGTACCATCCTTCCCCTAACAAGAATCTTACCTTTAGGTAGAAATTCAATCAAGGAATCCCTTTGGTGCAAACAAAAAGGTGTTACTCAAAGAATAAGTAACATCATTCAACAAGAACTTTTGTTTTATTCCATTATCCGCCCAATCAATTATTATTATTACATGATTATATAATAAACTCAATATCCTAAAAAAACTTATATATTTTGATTCTGATGGTACAACCAACACTCTTACACACACTTCCAAGAGATGTGGTTCATTCACACTTTACATGGAATGTATTAAGGATGGGTTTAGTGAACATATACGATATATATGAAATAATTATGTGACTATAATTATAATATATATATATATATATCATTTAATTTATTTCTTTCAATAAAAAAATAAAATGGAAACAATGTTCATGTGTACGTACGACCTATCATCTCAATGATCAATGTATTTCATTGTCTATTTCTATGTTTTAGTGATTACTATAAATACTTATATAATGAAAATATATGATATTTATATCAGGTTTTAAATTATGGGAATAATTAAATCATTATTTATGTAAGATGATATAGAATAACAATTCAAAACATATACACATAAAAAAGTGGGTTTTACATGAAATAAAACATTATCATGAAATTGTCAATAAATAGGTAATATAAAGTAACAATAAAATCATATATGGTATGATATATTATAAAACGGTTCATTGTTAAATGTATATTAAAATTATATTTATTATACATAAAGTTTGAATGTGTACAAAGAAATTCATAACTTAAGGTATGGTTTTTCTCATCACACTTTTATTTCTGTGAGACATATGTTATATTTATAAATTTTATTGGGTGTATATACTACCCCATTACATGTTATATATTTAATTTCATTTATTTCGTGATATTAAATATTAAAATTGACATTATTATTTCATTTATATAATGATTCAAATTCTACTCAAGTAGTAATAGGATTTTTAGTCTCACTATTATTTCTGTAAGACTTATTATTTATTAATCCATCATTTCATTTGTGTCGTTTATATAATACCCATAAATTTGTTCTATGATTCATATACATTAATTTATGGGTATTCACATATCAATTTTATAATCTCTCTTTAATGGGGTTTATGGTTAAAACGTTACTGAATTGATAAAGTAATTTTGTCTCAATTTACCTTTTTTGAGAAACATGAACCTATATTCTTCTATGAGGTGTATATAATTCCCTTTGAAAAGTTATATCATGAATCTTCATCTTTTAATGACATTTTAATAATAATTTATTGTTATTATTTCACGGTGAATTTTATTAAATGTTACAAAAGTGGTAATATTTTATTTATTCAATCTCATCATTTACCGTGATTGATTACGACTATGCTTCTATTGGTGAAATTTATGACAGACCTCTAAAAAATATCATAAATAGTATTATTCTATAGTTATTCATGATATCCTCATGTAGTGGTTCCATTTTTACACTCTTTTTTACTTAAAATAATTATAAAAACGTTTGTTAGAAAATTTAACATTATTTGTCTTTTCGGTTGGAAGTCATTGTTCTTCCAAACCCATGTTTTCTAAAAAATTATTTCAAAAGTGTTATGATATTATCCTATGATCTTTATAAGATATTTTTACTTTTTATTACCTTTTTAAAAATATGATTTTTAGAAATTAATCTTCCTATCATTTTATGATCGACGTACATTATTAAACTTTTTACGGTGCAAAATGAATGTTCAGTATGTATGTATTTATCCGATGTTATTACCATCATTTATTTAAAGCTTCCTTTGCAAGTTTAGAAGATTTATTTTTTGAAGAATAATTTTTTCCTAAAATCATTTAAATTCATTCTATTTAATGTGGTTTTCAATGAAAAAGTTTTTCAAAAAGGTTTTATGTTCAACATGTGTTTTAAATTATTTTCAAAGCTTCAATTATACTTGATCAAAGATATTTTCAAAATAAAAAGTTTTAAAAATGGTTTTATATTGAAAAAATGTTTTAAATTATTTATAAAAATTTATTTTTTTGTTTTCAAATGGTTATTTTAAGTGAAAATTATTTTAATTATTTCAATGTTTCTTTTGTACGTTTTGAAAGCAATTATCCATGAAAAAGGTTTTCAAAATGTTTTATGTTCTAAAAATAAATTTTAAAATTAAAAATGATATTTTTATTAAGAAATGTTTTAAATATTTTTTGAATCATAATTAATATGTTTTCAATTTTTTTTCATAGAAATGAATTTTTTAAATGTTTCATGTTAAAAAATCATTTTCAAGGAAAGGTTATTTCCCTTATGAAATGCTCCAAGCGATATTTCAAAATTATTATCCATACAAGATGATATCATTTGATATAGTTTATGGTTTAATATAGATATTTCCCATGTAAACCGTTGTTATTATTTCATTTAAATTATTATGATTAATATGATAGGTTGTTTTCTAAATATGTTTCTCTTCCATCTGTTATACCATGATAAAATGCTTACAAAACCCACCTCCTTTCATGAGATATTCTATGATTATGAAAAATATATATTTTACACATTTTATGATATGGTAAATTATTTATAATACCCATTTAATTTCATGGGTTATGATATGATGTTTATGAAACCCATATATTTTTATGGGTCCTCATATGGTGATTTTTTTTCTTTTAGCACATATACGTATGAGTTTGTTATGTGATAGGTGGGACCTATATCTCCCTCCAAGGCATTGGGTAAAGAATTATAATTCATGATATACTTATGGGAAATAAGTAGATAGGATTGATCTACTCTAGGAAGAAAGGGAAACCATATACACTATGGGAAGAAGGTGTAACCTGATCCACTATAATGAAAGGACATTGACTGGGGATGGAGGTGTGTCCTGCTCAATAGGTGCATCCCCCATGATGTTACCTGATATTTTTTTTATTTAGAATTCACATATATGGAATGATTTTAAATTCTTATGTTTCTAAAAAATTATATGTCTCATTCCTATGTTATTATTTCAGGGATTATGCTCTCTGTTCTCTTATGATTCATATCTTTTGAATTGAAAACCATTATTCCCAGACTCATGTATATGTTTCTTGTTATGAAAGGTATGATCTCTTAATGTAATTTCCAGGTTTTCATGCCCTTATTATCATGTTATTCTTAATTATCTCCCTTTCTTACCCTTAATAAGCATCTGAGATCACCATTTCTTATGTTTCCTTTCACCTTGATATAAATAAATGTTTTATGTTACAGTACTAAAGGGGAAGATCAATAAGGGATATGTGGAAGATATTCCACCAAATTAGAATAATGTGTTCCATGTTTTAAAAACCACTAAAATATTATGGTCCTCAAGCATATAATTTTTTAATGTTATGAATATTCATCTGAAACTATGTAATATACATGTATGTTAAACCTGGGTCATCATAGTTCGTATCAAATGAAATATTTAGTCAAAATTTGGAAATAAGGATGAGAAAACATTAGTGATATTCATAGGGGATTTATTAGCATATTTATATAGATGTATATTAGTATAATACTTAGGTTTCATATATCTAAAATAAGGTATCATGATTTAAGAATCAAATAAGAAATTTTTAAATGTTAAAAGGTTTTTTTCTATGATAAGTTTCTCTCACACTATAATTTCTGGTATTAGTAAATAGCTTTAGAAAAAGAACTTAGTTAATACTGAATGTTTTAGATGTGGAAAGTATAAGAGTATTCAACTCGATGTCCTAATTGAAAATATCATGAAGAGAATCAGGAAGATTGTACAAGTATTGGTTATACTATTTAGGATAAATAGATTAAAAACAACATTATAATCTTATGGTATGTTCTAACAATATTATTTACATAAAATGTTGGATACATGATAAGATTTAGGTGTAGGAACCTTAATACATGATTCCTATTTCACATTCTAGGAACGGGGTAGTAAGGGATAATGCGATGAAGTCTAAGTAATGGTTTAAGAATAAATCTTTATGATTCAGGTGTATATGTTTTGGAATTGAAAGATTATGTTATATGAATCATGAAATATATAAGTATTTTCAGCATAATTATTTAATCATGTATTAAAAAGGATATATTGAATGGTTCTAATGGAATATAAAATTTATTTAATTGAAAGGTGATATTTTTATTAAGGGATGTAAACCCTTAATGTTTTTCTGACGATTATAAAATGATATTTAATATTATAATGAGATTATGATATGGATAAAGTAAATTGGATAGAATTTTGGACCTAATAACAGATAAAGGATTTTTTGACAAAGTGGTTTGTTCTGTCATTGATGTAGATTATGAAATTTAAGGAATATATCCAATGATATTTGAAATAATAAAGAATATATGTTTTCAATAAGGATTTATTGTAATTCAGGTTATTTCTATCTTTTAAGGGAATACATGATAAAGGTTTTCGCATGTTTGGAATGTGAAAATAAATAGTTAAATTTTGATATATATAGGGGGATTAATGTTAAGATAATTTTGATATATTTAATAACTTTTTTCTAAATATATGGATTTTCATCATTCAATGTGTTTATAAGGTCATTCATTTATGGAATGGTTTAAGTTATGCTTTAGATGAATTTTTAGATATTATAGTATTGTCTCTCCATATGATGATTTTTTCATATTAGATTAGTTTTTCTAACCATTTTTGCATGATAAAGACAAATGGAATGTCGTATCATTCTATTTATAAATATCATGATCTACTAATGATTTAGCAATAAAAAATTCACCTTAATTTCATAGAATAAGAGATGATATGGAAATTTATAAACACAAAAAATAGTGAGATTTTCCTGAATGTGACTTCTTGGACTGACTGACCACTAAATCGGTAGTAGGATCGGTGGGTCACACGTCCTCAAGCACATATCCTCATATACTAGAGGAGGCTGACTAGTAGCAAGGGCCTCAAGAGATGATATTAGGGATACAATACCCTCTTATCAGAGTTTCACATCGGTTCAATCAGAATAATGAATAGTTGGAAACAAAAGAATCTTTATAGTACACGAAAGGTAGATAATAGCGGAATAATAAAAATAATCAATTGAATAGAAGAGTGGCCAATGACGAATTACAAAAATTATTGTATGATAGATTATTATTTAAGTACAAGAATGAAAATTTCATTAGTAGTAAAATGAAATTAAATAAAACTTTACAACCACAATATCCATGAGTATCCTGAGCTCTGGCTCAATCCTTTTCTCCTAACTTCATGGTACAAGCTAAACTGTACAAGCATTCAACCAAAGTCCTATGAAAATAAGGTCTACCAGGGTTCCCCAATGAAATGGGGGCCTATTCTTGGAGTGATATATAAATTTCAATAAGTAGAAACACATAGTGACTAGGCCAATTAATTATCTATAATATAAATTAAATAGCGTTCATGCAATAGGAAGCATTAATAAATACATAAATAATAACACTAGTCACCTTAGGTTCTAAACGAACTCCTGACTGACTATACCTACCTTGGCACACTTCTAGAAAGAATGTCAGATCCTGTCACTATATATATATATATATATGTAATATATATTTAGTTTATTTCAATATTTAATCCACATATATCAACTAACTGTGTGAAAATTCCTAATTTCCATATACCATGAATACTACTGTTGGAAGGACCAGGGCATAACTCACATTATCCACGACCAGTCTAATGAGCCCAAAATCCCATGCAATAGGGTACATTCCCTACATCCAAATAGAGTTGGTAATTTCATGCCCATTACATGGGATATAGAGTGAGTCTTCATGCAATAATTTAATCATGGAGCATGGCATGAAAATCCTATCACCCATATCATATCACTATTGTGAGATGCCATGCTCCATACTCGATGTAAGGGAGCATGGTATCATCGTTCTCAACTGATCCCTTATCATCATATCTTATACTATATATAAGGCATACTCATATTTATTATAAACAGGAATGAGGTAATACCTCTCATTCCATACATCTATGAATCCTGTATGAAATCATTATCATATTTATAATACCATCCATTAGGAAATAACTCTTATGCTTTTCATTTAAATAATACATTACAATCAAGGGAATTAAAATCCAAAGAATAAATTAACATAAATCATACAAAAGGATTTTTCATACCACCCAATTCATTTCACTTCACATAAAAAATTTAATTTAAAAAAGTTATATCATTTAAGGGAATCCATCACTGTGAATGGGCCATCCAATTTAATTCAATCCATTAAATTAATTTAACATGAAATTAAAATTTAATAAGCTCAAGAGATCACATGTAATGTTTTCAAGGTTAAAGGAGGCAATTGATAATTGGGAAATTTCCTTAAAAGGATAGTCCAAGCCATTAAATTTATTTAGAAAGGGCCAAGCACTTAAAATCATCCTTGGATCAACAACACATTTATATGAAAGAGGGAAAATTGTTTTTATTACATGAACATAGGTCAAGACAGAAACATTCCAAGTAATTAACCATAAAAAATCATAAAGGAAACACGAAAGTGACACAACCAAGTATGTGATAAAACATTAAATACCATATTGTATTTTCTAATAAATCCCACCTCGGTCCAAGGGGTTTTATTATAAAAACATATCATTTCATTATCAAATAAAAATTTAGCATACTAAATGTTTAACTCAAGAATCAAAATCAGGAATTAAATAATTAGGAAGGTGAAAAAAGATATAAATTATTGCAATTACGAATTTAAATGGTATATTTAAGGGATCCTACCTCATATAAGAAAAAAGTTCAAGCCGAATACTTCGGCACATAACGTTTTTATCAGCGACCACTCAAAGATTCTCCTTCCCGCACTCGAGCATATGAACATTTGCATGTACATAAGGACACCTAGACCCTATGTATGTATTATCATGGCCCCAAATACATAAAAAGAGATCCTTACTTATATGCTTATATGTTCATATACCCATTTCTACTTACATCAGTATACATTTTTCATATAATTATGTAATAACACGAAGCCCCATATTTATATATTCTCTACTATGGGTGAATATATATACAATGGGGGAAATTTCATATATATATATATATATATATTCAAAAAATTCATAAACGGTATGTTACCTTGACTCTGGTGACTCTAACACACCTTAAGGATGAAAAAAATGCTCTATAAGAAATTTTAGGGTCCCTAAATCACCAAATAACCCAAAATGAACAACTTCAAAAAAAAACAGTAGAATAAAAGTTACAAAAAGAGGCATTGATAAAAATAAATGGATCCAAAACTCATCACCATTAGTGGATAACACCAAAACATATATGAAAGTGTCCAAAAAGATTCACTACATGCCCAAACATCAGAAGAAAAAAAAAATAGTCAACCCTAACCTTAGTGGTTGGCCAAAATGAACGGGGAAATAATGAGAGGAAAAAAGTCCAACAAAGGGAGTATAAAGGATCTAGAGACCTAGACTCAAGGTAAAGAACAAGAATCCTTGAGAAAAAAATTAGAAATCATTACATGAAGAGGAGTGAGGGGGGTTTGTGTGCATCAAGAGGGAGAGGGGGATTAGTGTAAATCACGTGTTTCATAAGGGGAGTGGGATGGGTAGTTTTAGGTTTATATTTAAAAAATTAAAATTAATTTAATTTAATTTTTAAAATAGGGACGTCATTCACGGTTTGGTTCAAGCAGTTTGGAAAACTATACTCCAACAGTGTGGTGAATAATAATTAGGTACTACCTATGTGGAAATAAACGTGCAAGCTAGGAACATGGTTTTGGAAACCCGTGTGCAGCCTGTGTTCTTCACTTATACTCCTCTATTTAAGTCATATGGATTTCCACTGGGGGTAACTCAGTTTCAGACAAACCATATACCCTCTGCACTTCCTTCAAATTTGGAAAATCTCGGCCTCGATGCTCTGAAAAATCAACGAGATGTCCAAGGATCCATCAAGACTTCACCCATGTCCAAAAAAACATATTGAAGTGTTCCCACTATTGTAATATTTTTTTCCAAATAATATTTATAAAAACAAAAATTCTAATAAATACAAAAGTTCAAAATCCTTTGAATTTTCATCTGGTTCAAAAACACGGATTATTAAAACCTTCCCAGCATAGAACTTCACATTCCTGGGAAGACTTTTGGAAAAAATTAAACATCACCCAACCTAAAAGGGTAGTTAAGTCTCATTAAAATTGTTGGGTTTCATTTATAAACATTCAACACACCTATGAGCATGATTTAATCATATGACACTTATGCTTTTAAACACAATCCAATGCTCATTTTCGAATGAAATACCTAAACAGAGGTCACTCGAGCCCACTCATCTAGAGACACAATCAGAATGTCATCTCATTAAACATATAGCTAAATATTCTTCCCACATTAGGATTTACCATTAAAGTGTCCAATTCTAATCCAAAAAACCTACATCATTAGAATTTACATAAAAAGAAAACCTCTATGGATTCTCGATATTCTATTGTTGTGATTTGAAATGGTTAAAATGTTGATTCCCCATCGACCTCATATAGATAGGTCAAGATATAATTTTATGAAAAATATGGGTTGACACATAATAAACTCATATTAACAAGAAGAAATGTTTTAAAATGGTTCTTTACTAATCGTAATGACTCAACAAATAGGAAAACAAGTCAAACCACCTCTTCATAACCATTCTAAAGATGATAAAAATAGATGGATGACATAAAATAAATAGAACTGCAATGAATTATCCCAAAGAGACTTTAATTTATCATGGAAATTCTCACCAAAGATCATACCTAACTTCTGATGACATTACATGGTCAATTCATCACCTGACCACTTATTCTGTCATGCCTCATCATGAACAAGGGTGTAATATAAATCCAAGCCACCGACAAGATCACCCTTTTAAGAAGAACCTAAGAGCCCAAAAATAATATGACGTTTTCCTGGATTATTTAAAATAAATTCGAATGATCTAACCCAAGGTTTTCCATACTCTATGATTACAAGAAAAACATTGGTACAAAGACAAATGTGCATAACAAGATAAGATCATAGACTAACCCCAAAAGAATAAATTTCATAGAGATCATGTCATAAGGGAAAAACTCAGACCCATGAGTCCATATATGGTGTTCTTACTTAGGAACCCAATTATCACACAGGACTAACCAAACCATGAAGAAAACTATGCATCTAGTATGCAACCAGATAGAGATTACATCTCAATCCCAACAGATTTAAATTTTTTGATTGGTGTAAGACCACTGATCTCTTAGTTAGTCATGGATGATGTCAATGTATGGGACATTCTTGTAATATAGTACAATAATATAATAGGATTGTAATGGTGTCCAATCAGTCAATAAAACCATGAAGAAATGTCAAACAACTATTGTTCGACCTCTTTAAAGAATATCATCTTCACCTCCCAATGCACCATTGTTATCTAATCACAAACCTTTAAAACCTAACAATTCTTCGTATCATTCAATATTATCCACCAAAATATATTCAATACAATGGTGTTTCTTAGAGGTTTCATATATCCCATCATAAAAATTTCATGCTGCTGATCAACAACCAACACAGTATAAATATCTCATGCTGTAATATCATTTTAAGAAAGATCATTTTTTTGAAATGGTCCTTCTTGGTGTATTACTTATACATGGAAGGGAAGATAACCACAAGAACCAATGTGATTATCCAAACCATAATAGTGTCCTAGTCTTCGAATTAAGATAAATAAACTAGCTTTTCAAAATCACTTTATATCAAAACCACATTAAATGTACATGGAACATTCACCCAAATCACACTCACATATGCCAAATCGATTGGAATGAAAACCATAACCAACTGACTGGTGCGTAAACACACCTGATTCTATGGAAATTCATCCCAAGAATTGGTAAGAACAATATTCCATTAACACCCATGTCACCCTACTATGAAGATTACACAAGAACGTACTCAACAGAACAATACTCAACGATTCCACTAAACTCAATCGACTCATCACATCATTTAGCACTCGACGGTCACTACATACATGAATGTATACCACCCTGATGTTTCATGAGAAAATAAAATATCCTGAATTATTTCCAAATATTTATCATCTCTATGCATTCAAGTATCGAATGGTCCATGAAGAATCATGCTCAAAATCACATTAACCCATATGAACAAAAAATATATTGACAGAATATTGAGTATCCTAGGAAAAAGAATAGTGTCACAGGACCTATGAAATGGATGATCATTCCATAGACATGTCTAACTTACTGAAACTGGGAATAACATGATGCTCATACCCATAAAAACAGTAAAGATGTACCTTACCACCAATTCAAACAAGGTTTTCATTAGTATCTAAGAGTATTGCTAGTTACAAAAAAACCTGAATGACACCAAGAATAAGAAATCTCATGGTATTTAGAAACACATTTAACCCAAAGGGTGATACCTACCATGGAAAATACCCTTAAGAAAGCACAAAAATCAATCCTATCACTAAGTAACCCCAACAAAAACGTAATTAGGTAGAAAAGAATACCATATAAGCCATTTGTAAAAGAAAAAGAAGGAATATGGAAAATGCCTATGGTTCTATTCCAAGGATACTCAAGGGAATGTCTAATATAACCATACACAAGGGTTCAAATGAATGACACCACCAAGGGTTCTATTTTAAGTACATTAAATTTATTCACATTTAAATCATTAAACATATAAAATATTTAACACAAAAACTCATGTACCATTAAAAAACTATGGAATTGATTTTTAACAATTAGCACAAAGAAAAATAGGAATGTCACATTGAACTTCCTTTTTAAAAATGTCATATTAATTGACATCAAATCATCATTATGAAATTTAACATCATAAAATCATTTTATGTCATAACAGATAAGGATACCTACAAGGGTCCCATGAATAAAAGCTAGGTTCATCCAAATTTAACCCAATAACATTTGCTTAATTTTAGAAATTTCTAACACCCATACCGGGTCATCTCATAAAAACATTCCAAAACTGACCGACTTGGGTACATTTGTGCACTTTAGAAGATAACCAATTTATTTGAGCTTAAAATTAAACAAATTACACATTTATAACCATTTAAAAATAATAACTTTGCCATGTACAATGTTTGATTATATTGGTTATCATGCCCCATCCCAAAAAGTGCCCATACACTTTATAAACCACAGCCCAGATCCCTTTTAACAAAAAATAATCCCATTTTAGAATATAAAATGCTCAAATATATTATAGTCTAGTTATATGTGTGGCAAGATACCAATCCATAATGCACCCATACAATTTATAGTTTTTCATTTGGCTCCTCTTAATCAAAACTAATTCAACCTTAAAACTTGAACTTTAGTATGTTTTAAATTTTAAAAAGGTTCCTAAACATGCATAAAGCTAAAAAATGGTTTGAGTATATAGGTTAATTTTTCCAATTTATAAGTCTCCCATGCATCTTATAATTAAAATATGGTTCCTGTTTAATTAAAATCACTAATCTTAACCCATGCATCCAATTACATAGATCAAAACTAACATACTATAACAAGAAGAAAATATAAAGTGCATGATTCAAATATAGAATCATGAAATATAAATATGAAAATAATTCTAAAGAGTTACCTAAACAAGTAGAAATCTAATCATGTTATTAAAGTAACCAATCATGCATAATAATAAAAAACGCGTGACAGAACACTCAAGCCACACAATCAAACCAAAAAATAGTATATAACTGAAACTACATGGAATGGAATATGAATGACATATGAATTTTTCTATGTGGATAATTTGATGCACAAAATACATAATCACTAATATAACATTGAAAGGGTAATTATTATAAACTTCAAAAATCAATAAGCTGTGGAAAGTAAAAAAATTCAGTCAAGGTGAAATCAAATCAACCGTAATATCGGACAACATGAATAACATTACCAAACCTATCCACATGGACATTTCCTCATGGGTGGGGTGATCAGTCCCACACATGGCTATTAAACAAGAACTGACTCCTTCATAGTATCTTTTCTACCAGATGAATAAAGTAATACAACGGAAAAAATAAAGCTTTATACCACTTTGTAATTTACCATCCCACCACTAAACTGTTAGTTGGAACATTGGTTCATATGGCCTCAAGAACATCTTTCTATATGCCAGAAGAAACCGAATATAATCAAGGGTCTCAGGAGGTGATAGTGGAGAGAATATACCCTCTAATTATTGTATATAAATGGTTAAATTATAATAATAAATTTAAGGTAACAATAGAAGTAGAATAAAAATAGAATGGAAGATAATAGAGAAATAATAACAATAATCAACAGAATATAAGAGTGTCCGATGTCTAATTAAAAAATTAAATGTATGGAAGATGATTCTATAAGTAAAATTAACAAAAATTATAATAATAGTAAAATGTAATAAATAAAAACTTCTCAATGACTAGATCCATGAGAGTCCCGAGATCCGGATCAGTCTTGTGCTCCTAACTCCCACATACAATCTAAAAAACACAAGAAAAAAACTATGGTCATACAAATAGAAGGTCTACTTAGGTACCTCGGTGAAATGGAGGCCTGAACGTTGTGTGAGATATATATTCCAGTAGGCCGACACCCACAATTTCTATACCAATCCTTTTTTTTCAATCTAAATAATATAATGTGTAGATAATGTGAAGCATTAAACAATACTAAAATAATAACATAGGTCGACTTGGGTTCCAATCAGACACCTGGATGACTCTACCTTCTTCAGCTCACTACGGAAACAAATTTATTATCATTTAATTATATATATATATATAGTAATATTATATATATAGTTTAGTTTTATATTTCATCCACATATATGAAGAAAGTGTGTATGAAGGCCTAATGGCCATATACATGGAATACTAGTGCTGGCTGGACCAGGGCATAACTCACACTATCAATGACTAGCTTAACGAGGCTAAATTCCCATGAAATAATGTGCATTTCCTATATCCTGATAGAGTGGTGGATTTCATGCCCGTGAGTCAGGATGGCGAGTGAGTCATCATGAAACTCTCTAATCATGGAACATGGTACATAAACCCCATCACCCATATCATATCACTAGTGTGAGATTCTATGCTCCAAACCCAATGCAAGGGATCATGGTATCATCATACTCAACTGAACCCTTACCATCACATATCAGCCTATGTATAAGGTTTACTAAAAATTATTATATACGGTCCTGAGGAAATACTTCTCATTCCATGAATTTAGGACACCCTTATAAAGGTGATATAATATTAACAATACAACCCATGATGAAATACCTCTCATTATTTTCATTTAAATAATATATTATAATCAAGTGAATCACAATTCAAAGAATCATGAAATACAAATCATAAGAAAGGTTTGTCCATACCACCATATTCATTTTAATTCACATAACCAAATTAATATAAACAAGCCAAATTACTTAAGAGAATCTATCATCGTGAATGGTCCATCCAATTCAATCCAATCCATTAAATTCATTTTACAAGGAATAATATTTTAATAATCTCAAGGGATCACTTGTAATAGTTTCATGGTCAGTGGAGGCAATTGCCTACTTGGGAAATATCATTAACTCGATAGGCCAAGCAATTCATTTTGTTTAGAAAGGGCCAAGAACATAAAAGGATCATTGGATGAAGAACAAATTTATATAAAATAGAGAAATTCCATTTTATCACACCAAAAATGGTCAATAGAGAAACTTATATGTAATTAAACATAAAAAAATAATAAAGGAAACACTAAATTAACACATCAAATCATGTAATAAAACTCAAAATGCCACTTTTTAATTTTGAAGATAGATTACCTTGATCAGAGGGTTTTTATTATAGGAACCTGATGTTTCATTATCAAATATTTCATTTAGCTTAATAAAAATTTCATTTAAGAATCATACCCACTAATTAAAATCAAAGGAAGGTGTGAAAAGAAACAAATTAATTCATTCTTGAATTTAAATGGGAAATGGGAGCAATCCTTCCTCATAGGAGAAAAAAGGCAAAGACAAATACTTCAACACTTAACATTTCATCAGCGTGCACTCAAAGTTTCCTCTTCCCAAACTTGTACATATGGAAATTTTCTTACATATAAGGAAACCTGGACATTTCATACGTATTCTCATGGCCATGAATACATAAAACGCAATCTTTACATGTATTCTTATATATGCATATACCAATTTCCACTTACACCCGTATGCCTTTTTCATATATATACACGTAACCAAAACCAAGCCCATATATATATATATTCACTTCCATTGGTGAATATACATATAATGAGGGAACTTATATATATATATATTACTATCAATGTATACATGGTATGTCTTCTTTGACTCTCATGACTCGAACCATCCTCAAGGACGAACAAAATGATCTATAATAAATACAAGGGACCCTAAATCACCAAAGGACCGAAAAATAAAAAGTTATAAACAAAAAAATGGAAGAAAAGTTTCCTCAAGAGGAAATGAAAATATGAAATGGATCCAAAACTCATCACCTTTGGTGGAAAACCCAGAAACATACTAGGAGTCCCGAGAGATGCACCACACACCCTAACATTCAAAGAAAAATTAAAACCCAATCAACCCTAACCCTAGGGTTTGGATAAAATGAATGGGGAAATGGGGAGAGGAATACTAACCAATGAAGATAGGAGAAATAAGTTGGAGACCTTTACTCGAGTCGATGACCAAGAATCCAGAAGAAAATAGTGGAAATCTACACATGAAGAGAAGCTAGGGGGTGTTATGCGTGCTCAGAGGGAGAGGGGTCTGGGTCTGCATCAAATGTTTCCAGAGGGGTGGGAGGGTGTATGGGTAGTTTTAGTTTTATGTTTATGTTTATGTTTTGTTTTATTTTAATTTAATTTTTAAAATAGAGGCCCTATGCATGGTTTGGATCACACATTTTGGAAAACTATTACCCTCAACAGGGTACTTGAAGCACCCCACATGAGGTGGAAATATGGTTTGGAATATCGTGGACCAACAATGAGGTGAATAGTTTTTTGGTTCTACATAATTGGCACTAACTGTCCTTTATAGGTTCCTAGTTTGGAAACACTATGTGTTGTATGTTTGATTAACTTCTTATCCTCTCATTATGTAACATAATTTTATGATGGGGGTTGCATGGTTTCAGGAAAACTATGCGGCCCTTTTAGATCCTTCAAATTTGGAAAATAACAGACCCGACACTTCGAAAAATTTAAGATACCTCCAACGAACCTATAGTTTATTCAACTAAGTCAAAATCAACATGTTGAAGTGTTCCTACTCTCCAAATTTAGTTTTGATTCCAGACCATAAAAATGGACCATCCAGTAAACACAAAAGTAAAAAATCATTTCAATTTTTATATAGTCCAAAAAAAGATCATTACACTAAAATCTAGTAATTATATCACCTCATGAAAATTAACCATCATTAGGAAAAGTGTATTAAAATAAAACACCATACCATTATCTTAATTTTTGATGATATCAATCACCTTTTTAACGCCTCTTTTAGTTATGGATTTATGGTAATTAACTTTATATAGACCATTTAATCTGTAAATATCTACTAGAATTTGATTGTTTGATTTATTTTCAATTTCAATGTATATACTTTACAACTATGTTCCCTTATATGGAAACCAAACATTGATTTACTTTGGATAACTGTTGTGGTTCCAACTTTCCATTTCTAAAGGGAGATTTAGTATTCATTTTTTGTGATGTGGGTATCTATGAAAGGAACTTTCATGTATTAAACCTTTAATATCCCAGATGAATTTCGAGGGAAAAATTAATTTTAATGGTGTAATAATGTACCACCCTAGGAATTTTCCAATTCTTTTTGAATTAATTTAAACTTTTTGATATTTTTCATTTCACACTAAACTGAATATATCCTGTGTTATATAAAAGAACCTAACTATTCTTGTGTTTTAGGAAACACCATGTGGAGCTTAGAAGAAATGAAAAATTATATTATCTTTAATTTCTTGTAACACTATGTTTGGATTGTGTTACACACAATAATAAGTTCCTTTGAAAGCTTTTATTACACACAAAACATAGTTTTACCAAATTACAATGTACTATTAATATTTATTAATAATTTTTTATTGTAGTTCTCACCTCTCCATTGGAATGGATGTTAAGAATATGTTTATGAAAAATATGAAAATATGATTTACACATGTATATAGGAATAATTAATTGGTGATCAATTAATTAGAAATAAAAATAAACGAGTTTTGTAAATATAATAATTCTTTTGCTGGAAAACTATATTTAATCAATCGATCACGTTTTACATCAACAAATTAATTCAAAAAAAAATTATAAATTTTGTAATTATATATATATATATATTCAATAATCTATTTAATGTTCATATGATGTGTTTTCTATACAAAAAATAAGCATTAAACAAATTTTACACATAAAGATGTATATTTTTTTTAGATAATATTACCATATTTTAATTGAATACCTAATTTAAATATAAATTTTTAAATTTTGATAATTTATAATTTATTAGGTAAACTTAATTTCGGAAATTATAACCTGAAAATTATCTTAGGGTTAATTTTGGTTATTTTTCAGAGTAGTTTCATTTTTTGATTAATAGTGAAAAATCCCGAATTTTTATTCAAAATTGAATTATTTATAATTTATTTATATTGTTAAATTATATTTAAAATTGTTTAAAAGTATAATTAGACCAATTATATTTTAATTAATATAATTTATTTCATTCTAACCAATTTCATATTGAAATTTTACATAAAAACATTTAAGTCATTTCAACTTTTCACTTTTATAACCTGTCATCTCATCCCATCTACAGGATTAATTTTAAATTACATTTTGCAAAATTTGTGGATATAATTTGTAAAAATGGATTCCTTATTTTTTTATAATAATAATTTATAATGTCTCATAATTTCAAATTATTTTTTTACCTAAAATATCAGTGAAAGTAATTAATATTAATTATAGTAATTAAGGTTAAAATGAATTTACTTTGTGGTTAAACATTACCTTAGGGGGATATATAACCAAGAAACATGTAAAAAATTAACTTTATGGACATATTTATCCTATATCCTATCTTTTATAGAAAATATAAAATTATTGGAGACATATGATGTTAGGGAGACATCTTATCAGTGTTTACCTTTTAATATTTACATAAATGTCACTGCTCCTCCATTATAAAAGGTCACTAAAACCCCTTATTTATTATAACCTCTCAAGATATTTGGATCATCCAAAAACTACCTAAAATAATCTCTTAAATTACCTAACTTCATCCTAGAATCATGCCTTTGGGAAAAAATCCAACCAAGGAAGCCCTTTGGTGAAAACCAAAATGAGTTCCTCAAAAAAGAGGTAACATCCTTTACCAAAAACATTTTTATTCCTTTATACACCCCCTTAATTTTTCATATTACATGATTATATAATAACCAAGTTATCCTAAATATACATATATTTTGTTTTTCTAATGGTAGAACCTACACTCACACACACTTCCATCAAATAAGATTTGTAATCAATGTTCTTGGGTAAGGCATACTACCGCCTCACGGACTGATGTCGTTCATTATTCCATTACCACCACTTAAGGTTGGAAATAATGATGGAATTTATGTTTTAATATGATATATAAAATATTTATTATTTATTAATTATTTTTTAATTATTATTTAACAGATACCTTCTTGATTTTCATTTTTTGGAAATATGATAGCTTCATTTGTGGATCGGTGGACAACAACCTCCTCAAAGAAATGTGATACGTTCAGAATTTACATGGAATTTATTAAGAATGGGTGTAGTTAACATATATAATATATATTAGATAATAATTATACTGGAATTATATTATATATATATATATATTATTTATTTACTTTCTTTCAATATGAAAAGAAAATGGGAACAACATTCATGTGTATGTACGACCTACCGCCACCATGAACGATGTATTTCATTATATATTTCTACATTTAATAGATGATTATAAACAATTATATGGTGAATATTTTTTATATTTAAATCATTTTTTACATTTTGGAAATAATTATATCATGATATAAGTTATAGGATCAAGAATAACATGTCAAAACATATACAAAAAAATAAAGGTGTTATTACTCGAAACATAACTTTAACATGAAATAGTCAATAAATAGGTAATATAAAGTCACAATAAAATCATATTTGTAATGATATATAGTATTATTGTTATATAGTAGATTTATAATTAACTGATATTTATTATTCATGAGTTTTTAACAGATATCAAAAATGTTGAGGCTTAAGGTAAGGGGTTTCTCATCTCACTTTTATTTCTGTAATATGAATGCTATATTCCCCACTTATTCATCTTTTGTGGGGAATATACTTCCCTATTATATGTTATATCATTAATTATATTTATTTAATTACATTACAAGTGTTAATTGATGTTATTATTTAATGGATTTTACGATTCAAAAGTTACTCAAGTAGTAAGGGGATTTCTAGTTTCACTTTTATTTCTGTGAGACTTATTCCACATTAAAAAAACATGTATTTTTTGTGGTATTAATACTGAACAATAATTTATTCTATAATTATTATCCTTAAATTTATGGGTTTCAACATTTCAATTTTAAGATCACTCTTTCATTGGGTTTATAATTCAAGAGTTACCAAATATATAAAGTAATTTTGTCTCAATTTTCCTTCGTTGAGACACATGTAGCGATATTCTTTTATGAGATGTATAAAATGACCTTTGAAATTTTTTATCATGAATAAAATAATGTTTATTATTGTTTATGAATCATTTAATGTTATTATTTCACAAGTATTTTGTTTAAAAGTTACCAATGTGGTATGTTTTTGTTGATATGATCATGTCATTTATAGAGATTGTTTACAATTATGCTTCCATTAGTGAAATATTATGATCCACCTCCCAAGAACTCTAATGAATTTAATTATATTCTATTTATTCTTGGTATTCTCATTTAATGGTAGCATTTTTTCATTCTCTAGTAACCAATATAATTAATAAAATATTTTTAGGAAAATACAACTTTATTTCTCTTTTCGGTCAGAAAGTAGTGTTATTCTAATACCAAGTTATCTAAAAATGCTTTCAAAAAAATTTATACCATTATCCAATGATATTTAGAAAACATTTATTTCCTATTTTTTTTACCTCTTTAACAAAACGGTTTTTAGAAAAGGAATCACTTACTCATTTCTAATTGAGGCACTTTTCTAATCCTTTTACATCACAAAAGGAATGTTTGGCATGTACAGATTTATATACCGTCTTGACCATCATTCCAATGAAGCTTCCTTTTAAAAATTTATTTTTTTAGAATAATTGTCTTCCTAATTTTCAAGATTTTTTTGGATTTCAATGAAGAATGTTCTCAAAAAATAATTTTTCTCAAGAAGTGTTTTAAATGAATTTTAAATCATTCATTACATGTTTTCAAACATATTTTCAAATAAAAATGTTTTCAAAAAGGTTTTATGTTAAAAATTGTTTTAAATGATTTTATAAAATTGATTTATATGTTTTCCAAAGGTCAATTTTGTAGAAAATGGTTTAAAATATTCTTTTATAATTTTATAAATATAATTTCAATGAAAACAAAATTCAAAATGATTTATGTTATAAGAATATTTTTTCATAGAGAAAAGGATATTTTCATAATAAATTATTTAAATGGGTTATAAATATTTATTAATAGGTTTTGAAAATGGTTTTTAAATAAAAGGGATTTAATTTTTTTATGTTTTAAAAATAATTATTGTCAATGAATGGTTATTTTGAATAAGAAATTCACGAAGTGATATTTAAAATTTCTTCTCCATACAAGATGTTATCAATTTATATATTTTATGATTTACTAGGGATATGATCCTTGGAAACCATTCTTATTCTTTCTTTTAATGTTTTATGATTAAGATGAAAAGTTGTTTATGAAACCCATTTCCCTTGCATGGGTAATACCATGAAAAAATTCTTATGAAACCCAGCTCCTTTCAAGAGTAATTCAATGATTATGAAACCATTCTATTTTCCATAGGTTATGATATAGTGAAATTTTATGATAACCATTTCATTTCATGGGTTATGATATGATGTTTCAGAAAACCATCTCTTTTATGGGTCATGATATTATGAATTTTTATTATCTTATCGCACACATATGTATGATTTCATTATGCGATTGGTGGGACCTTTATATCTCTCCAATGAATTAGATAATGATTTATATCACATAAGATAATGATTAGAAACAATTTGACAGGCCTGATTCACTATAGGATGATTGGAAAACCCAATACACTATTTGAAGAAGGTGTAACCTGGTCCACTATAAAGAAATAGATACGATTGGGGATAGTGGTGTGTCCCACCCTGTAGGTGCATACCCCATGAAGTTCCTTGAAACATGTTTTCAATTCCATTTCATATTCCTATGTTATGATATCATGAATTATGATCTTAATTACCTTATGATTCATGTCTTATTAACATCCAATCATTATGATAAGAATTAGGTATATGATATTTGATATGTAGGGTATGATATTATAATGATATGATAATGTTCTCATGCACTTATACTCACGTAATACTTATGTATCTCCCTTTTTACCTTTATTAAGCATCTGAGATAACCCTTTTCTTATGTTTCCTTCCCCCAGTTTATGAATAAATGTTTTAAGTAGGAGTAATAAGGGATAATATATTTAAGGTAAATGTTTAAAATCTTTCAAAAATTTATAAGAATGTTTTATATGTTTTCAAATACACTAAAATATTATAGTCCTTGAGAATTTGCAGTTGTAATATGCATAATAGTCATTTAAAATGATTTAATATCCATTTTTTCTAGTACTAGGTCACTATATTGAAAGAACATCAAATGATTTACTCATAGGTACCAATTTCCCTGATTGAAAACTCCCTTAAGAGACTTTTTTTTTCTATTTAAGAGTTGATCAACCTTACATTCATGTTGGATAACAATTCTAGAAGTGTACCTCACAAGTAATTTGAAATTTTCCTTATACACGCAAATAGATACAACATAATTCTATTTTATCTCATGCAATTACTTTTACTTTTTGAGTGTATGATGGAATTACTTATTAAAAAATAATCACTTAAACTCATACCACTCCATGGATTCAATTTCATAATGTTCATGTGTATTATTTATGAGAGTCCATCATTGATCCACTTCCCCTTCCAAATGATAGACAACCGAAATGAGTTTTTCATGTTTTGAACACTGGATAATGGTAAATATACTTTCATTGGTACCGATCCATTTCTATGAAACTAGGATATTAGAAAATTCACTGATAGATGGTGGACATTTTCTCAAGAAGGACTCAACCTAATATTATTCCATCTTTTTCTCGTTTGTAAGTTAGTTATGATTCTTGGATTGAGAATGTTGTGTTACAATAGAAATGATATTTTTCATTTTGTGTCCCATTATATTTGGATATATAGGAGGAAAATAATTTCATCATCCATCACACCCAACATTAACATGGTTCCTTTGGTTTTTATCCATTTAATAAAATGAAAAATCATAGTGTGGTTATCAATAATCATAGTGAAGAACTATATAATCATTAAAAATTATTTATTTGATGTCTAAATTATGAAAAATTCTATTTAATATATAAAACCATAGGGTTATCATATATTATTCATTGTTATTATCTATTTCAATCCTTCATGATAGTTCATCGAGAGTTTTTAAATTTCCAATGAATATCCCCTAGGAATGTCAAACCAGGTGTCTAGCAAGGCCTTTTTTTGTGTACCAAGTAATACTAAATTCTTTCACGATGCCCATTTTTCAATTTTATTACCACCATGTTCCTCGTTTCCATGTCCATATCTAGTTTTAGTATCTAGATAAGTATGTATTTTTTTAGAAAACACTCACTCTATGCTTTTCCAGAATTCATGGATAGTTTCCTACAGTTCGAATCATCCTTATAATTATGATTAGACATACACTTAAGAATCCCATGAAATTTTTCACATCCTAGTTTTTAATGGTTAAATAAACCTTACCCGAGACATGATATAAATTCCAAAACATATCATAAAAAAATTATCTCATAATAAATTAATAGTCATTACATAACATAATGATGCATTCCAGAATTTTTTATATCTAGTGCTTTTTCAATCTTGGAAACATAAACAGTTAGTCAGTATGTGATCTACATCATCTACCACTATGTTCTCCATAGCTTTCACCCTTATTATAGGCATCATACATAAAACCATTCATTGTAACCTAGTGAATGGAAACATAATAAAGAGTTATCTCAGATACTTAACAAGGGTAAGCAAGAGAGATAACAATATGTCATTAGGATAGGGGTATGAAAACATGAGAATAAATTTTGAAAACATACCATTCATATCATAGATCATAAGTTTGAGTCATGGAATTAATCTTTTCAGTTCATAAGAAATGTATCATAATGGAATCCATGAACCAGAAACACTATATCATTAAATTATAATAAGAAATTGATTTTTGGTAGGCTCATAATAATATAAAATCATTTCCATAGTATTAAAATCTAATTTCCAATACAACCATAGTGGATTATTTTCAATCCTCAAACCATTTTTGTTTTTAAGGATCACTCCCAAGATTATCAAAGTGGAAAAAGTCCCTTACTACACTAGGTTCACTCCCCATTCCAGTATTTCTTATCTCATGAGATATCAATATTAACCCAATAAATTAGAGGGTGATATTTGAACCACCCATCTTTTAATTAAATTTATACATATGTGTGTCACAATACTATAAAACATTCATCATCACATAAACCATGAAAATAAATAGGTTTCATAGATATTTCATTATATCATATCCTATGGAAAGGAAATTGTTTTCATAAATATTTCATCATTTCATCAAATCATAACCTGTGGAAAATAAGAGGGTTCCAGATCATGGTATCATGGAATAACGTATTGATGATAAATAGGTTTCATAAATATATTATCATCATAAACATAAACCATCCATATAAATAATAAATATGGTAACATTGGATCATATCCCCAATAAATATGAAGTAACATCAAAAGATTTCATCTTGGATGGAAAATGATTTTGAAATACAATTCACTTGAAACATTTATTGAGGAAACATTCCTTTCTTTGAAAATAATTTTTTAAATCAAAAATTCATAAAATATATTTTCTATCCTTATGTTTGAATATAAAAATTAAAAATTAAAAGTTATTTGTAAATGAAAATTATGGTCATAACATTGGTAGACTTCCTTTCATGTTGTACACATTAAAAAAAGGTTCCATTCACATTTTTTGGTAAAATCCAAATTGGCATTGTTTCGAAAATTATAAGAAGATGAATTTCATAAAAATTTGTGAAAATTCAATAATGGGTAGAAGTTTGATTAATGGTTAATTTTGATAATGATAAAAAAATTCGAAAACATTTACTTAAAACATTGTTTTGTAAGAGAAGGGGTTTTCAACTGATGGGAAAAATAAATATGATTTTTCGTAAAAACATCATTTTAATCTCCTGGGTACATAAGGAGAGGAAAATTAAGGGAAAATAAATTCTCTAAAAATAAATAAATGAAAAGAAAATATAGGAGATTCATGAAATATATATCATAATATTTCATCATTTTAATCATAATCATGAGAATTCTTGATAAACTATGATATTGGAACATAAATGCCTTAACACTTTAGTAACATTTAATCACAATTACAATGAAATATTAATATTAAATGAAACATATAACATATTGGTAAAATATAAATTCATGGTATTACATGTCAATGGGGATTTAGATACACTGCATAAAAAAAGATAGGTTCATAATATATGTCTCAAACAAGGAAAATTAAGGAAAAATACCTAACCTTAAGTCTCCACATCCTTAGTACATGTTTAAACCAAATTTATTATAAATATAAGTTTAATATATATATATATCATAACATATATGATTAACATATACATTTTATTACCCATTTATTAACAATTATTTGTTTAAGTATATTTTCCGTAAATAACTACTTTGGTTTTTATATAAGTTTTTATTTCTTATTTTTTTTGTATTAATTTCTCCATGGTTTGATAACATCCATAATTTTAACCATGATAAAAATATAAAATATATTTAGTATATATTTATTTATAGTTCTCAAAAATATATATATGTGGGAGATAAGATAAACTGTTTATAGAGATTGTAGGTTGTACGTATGCCTGAACTATGTTTCCATTTTCTCAACAGATTTAATGAGATAAAGGTAAATAATATATAAAAACTCAAGAATAAATTTTATTTAAAATATAAACCACTCAGTTTCATAAAAATCATTATTATTACCTTCCATGTAATGTGATAATGATTCACATCTCTTTTCAAAGTGGTAGTCCTCTATACACATGAGTGATGTTATTGTATTCCCAAAGAATGAAAATTAAGAAGGTATATGTGATATTATAATACTATAATTATATTAATATAAAAAATTCACATATAAAAATTTAATATATAATTATATTTATCCATTAGAAGAGGTTATGAGAAATAAATAATAATGGTTCGTGAGGCGACATTCCATTGTACAAATGAATAATGATTTCATATAACAATTTATAGAAATAGAGATAGTTTTAGGTCATAAAATTACCATAAAAATATATCTGTATATGGGATATTATAATAATATTATTTTATATTGTCTTAATAATAATTTAATGATGTTTATGATGAAATAAAATAAAAATGATCATGGAAGAACATTACCTCTTTATTGGGTAACCTCCTTTAGTTTGCACTAGAATCCTTCATAAGTTGGATTTTTAGAAAAAATAAGGCATCTAGAATGATATTAAAAAATTAATAAAGATATTTGAGTGGGTATTGGATGATCCAAATGGTTTTCGAGGTGTGGAGAGTAGAGGATAATGGGTGACCTTTTATAAGTGAGGTGAGTTCCACACTTGTAATTGTTGGAAATTAAAAGGGTTAGCAAATTTTTTTACATGAAAAAGTCTCTAAAATGGAACATTAAAGGGTCTTAGACATGATAAGGTTTAAATATTAACATAAAATTGGGTTTGTATAAGTTTATTGTTCATTTTACCGCTTATCCTTTAAGTTTAACCACCAGGTACACCCATTTTCACCTTAACCATGACAATTGATTTTTACCTTTTTACTATTCAATATGGTATAAAATTAAACTCACCTTATTAGATAATATAAAATATTTTTATTAAAAATATTGAATCCATTTTTCTAAATTTAATTCATAGAAGTTGAAAACAAAAATTTAAATTAATCCCACTAATGTAATGAGAATATTATTTTCGAAACATATAATGAGTTTTCTAAAAATTAGGAACATTATAGTAAGTATTATTGCTTTATATAAAAAATTATAATGAATATTTTAGAATTAGTTGTTATTATTCTTATCCCTAATTTTAAGGGCTATTTTATAACAATAAATTTCAAATAATAATATTAATACTATATCACGGTTTTTTAAAACTCAATGTTTTGTGTAATGCAACCTATAAAAGAAATTAATTTTTTTGAAAAAAATATTTCCTATAATATCAAGGTGTTATAGTGTAGTAGTAAATTTTAGGGTTAAATGAACCCAAATATCATATAGAATCATATATCGATAATATTTCATATATTTTCCACTATTTTCTAAAGGATATTAGATAATGATATATTTAAAGCCTAAATCTCTTAATTCACTACTACATGATAATGCGAACAATGGTTAGACATGATGTTGTATTCCTCACATGACCTCTTTAATTCATAATTAAAGATTTTTGTGTCATATTACATCAAAATAGTTTGAGGGGTACAACATTTGGTAATTATATTTTTCTTCACGTAGTAGATGATAGCCCTTATTAAGAATTCCTTTAGGGATATAGTTTTACCCCTATTTGAGAAGAATTCAGTAGAAATAATGATATACATGAACTGCTTTGTTATATCTGAGGGATATAAACCCATAAAATCTATTCCCCAAATGTAAAATAACTAAGAGTATTTTGGTGATATGAGAAAACTCTTGTGGTTGATGGATGAAATAATCATGTATCTGACATGAATTTCACTTCATTGTGAACTAAATGTAGTCATGCATCATTGATGTCCTAAAGTGTCTATGTCCCTTGATTTTATAAAAGAGATAGTCTTCTGAAAAGTGAGAACATTAGGTTTCACCATTTACCTCCTACATCATTATGAGGGTCTCCCCTTCTTCACGGCACCCGAGGATGACTCCCACAATGTCTCACTTTTAGAAAAATTTATAAGAATTTTGATTATCATAAATGATTGATTATGTTGTTTATTGCTATATGTATTCCTTCTTGGGTCAATTGGGTGGAAGAATTATACACTGGATATTGTTTATTATAGGTAACATCCATCCAATTGTTATATCAATTGGTGAGGATATAGAATAAATTTGGTCTGTGGTAGTGTTCATTTCATTGATCTCCTTCATGTCATTGTTGGTGGATATAGATACAACTATATGGAGTGTAATGTGAATAACAGTTCCATATTTTCTGGATCTTATAGGGTTTTTGATTCATTTTCCAATATTTTTTATAGGCATTCAATTAGTACAGGATATGAGATAACTTTGGATCAAAGAGGAATTCATCCATCCGCCCACATAGATAATCAATAATAGAGATCAATTATTTCTATTTAATAACACATTCAAGATTTAAATTCTTAATTATCAACTCTAAGTCACCCTTTATGATCAATGTGGCCATCAATATCTATAGGGATAGCCCTAATCATATAATTATGGATTGATTCACCACTTCATTATTGGTGTAACCTTATTATTATAGAAACAAATATGGAAGAAATTCCATCACCTAGGAGATAGGTATAATTCCTATGTCAGCCTTACCGATCTTCATATTTTCTATTATTCTTCCTATCAAAATCCTAGAGGCACCATCAATGTATTTATATTATATTTTTGGTGTCACATTGTTACATAAAACCTATTCATCTAGGAACTCTATGTTTATTAGTGAACCTTATAGGGAAGGTTGTGCTATAAGGAAATCTACCAACACCTTCCCTTTGACTTCCTTATGATACCCAAAATGTATGTAAATTCTTGTATAATGACTATTGACCATGAAAAATGATAATTAATATCAATCATTAGTGTATGTACTTAATCAGAACAACACAAGAAGTCAGATGAACCTCATGATATTTTTAATAATGTCTCATCATCTAAACTAAAATGATCAATGCCAGGTAGTTATTTTCCACGTCTGAATATCGAGCCTCAATATATAGTATCATATTTCTAAGATATAGAGGTTGTTTTCCTTTCATACATTAATCTTTTAGGCAAGGAGTGATCTGAATGACTACTCTAGGGTAACCACATATAGGATGAGAGTCTTACCATAAACCAATGATATAAAAAATGGGAGTGTAGGGAATATTTTTTGATAATATTGATCACATTTTTTCAATCCACACCCAACTAATAAATGATTACTTTATTTATAATCATTTTAAAATGAATACATATTCAATTAAGGCTAGTTATGAAACTCATGAAAAAAGAATATTTTCCTTGGAATCCACCAAACTCATTGATTTTTTGGATACTTCTTATCAAGTATCACCATAGTCTTCTCAGGATCAAATTTCATACCATGATTTCATACAATGAATCAAATAAATTTACATGATGCTATTATGAAATCAAATTTCATGGGGTGTATATTTATGTTTTGTTTCTACAGTTTTTAAAAAATAACATGATAATGGAAATATTATCAAAAATTTATAAAATATGAACACTATATAATTTGTATAACATTACATGGTATTCCACAAAAGATCATAAATATTTGGTTCATGGTGCGTTGATATGTGACACCGATATTCCATACAAAAGAGTATTACTTGATATACATATACCAATTAGGTTTCCCTAAAGGTAGTGGGACATTTATATCTAGTAATAGTTATATTACCAATCAATAATAGAGAGGGGAAATACACCACCCTTTCCTAAATCAATAAATCTATATTCAGGACTACGAAATCAATTTTTCAAAATGATGGTTTGAGATCTCATAATTTGATGCATAACCCAAATATTCCCATTATTCTTCTCAATAGGGGAAATGTTGGAAAGCCTTTCTGAGTGACTAACTTCTTGAATAAAGTTTACCTTGATCATTTTTTCATCTTAAACTTATACCTTCGAATAATGGGTTTGATACATTCTACATGTGATCCACTTATAGCCATAGTGAAAATATGGAAATCCTATGTAATATAAAGCCACATTAGGATCCATCTCAAAGATTTTGATACAATTCTAGGTGAATTTATCTCAAAGTTATATAAGGTAGAAGATATAAATCTATTATTATTCAAGTTTTATGGTGGAATATATCAATGTAGACCATTAATCTTCAATTATAACTAAATTAACTTGTCTGAGTTTATTAATAGAGGTAGAGAAATCTTTGCTGAATGTTGTAGGGGAATCCTATTTTTCCTTTTTTTATCATCAAAAGTAGAATCTAGAATAAAAATTTGAGATACTCTAGATGATATGGGGGTATCTTTAGGTCTAAAAAAAATCAAGTATGTATTTTTAATTCTCATTGAAGTGACATTCATCCTTTTAGTAGTTACGGTGTTCCAATGTAATAATTGCCATGAAAATGAGAGATAATATTTTTAAAACCTGTGAATTTATACTTATTTGGGAATATATATCAACCTGATTAAAGATTCTCATTTATGTTAATTAGGCATTGGTCATACCTACATGCCTGCAAAGACACTCGAGATCCAGGTTAATATGTATAGATTGCATAATGGCCTTTTCATTCCTGCTCGATGATTTAACCCTAGTGGTGTATTCCTAGTTTACATATAAAATAAAATTTGTTGAATTCGTTGGTTTATTTTATAATGGAACTCATTTGATCCAAAATATACCATTATAGAGATTTATTTCCTTAATTCAGTTAATGAGAAACACATAGTCTTCACTAAGCTGCACGTATAGATTGATGGGTGAAATCTATGACCATTTGGAGTAATAATATAATTGAAGTTATCTACCATTGGTTTCTCACCCTCCTTTTTGTAGAAAATTATGTCTATATATTGATATTTATAGGAGTAAAAGGGGTAATTATCACTATACAACACACCGACATTCTTGGTGATAGAGTACATAGCGTACTAATGGTATAAGAAAGTCCCTTTCTCATGAATGTTGAGAAATAAACATTCTAGTAATATATTTAAGGTAGTTTCATAATAAAAACCCATAAAATCAAATTTTATGATCTAATCTCCAACTAGGCTCTTAGTTTGATCTCCCAAGTGGGTATTCTCAGTTTTTCATATCACTGAATTATCTTATTAGAAGTATTTAATTCATATTACTATATACCAATAATTAGGGGGTTCAGATTGGTATAAGGATGATCCGAGAACCATTTTTAAATATATCCAAATGAAAATCACTATCATCTATCTTATCACATGTGTATAAGGTTCTAATGTTCCCATATATACTACTAACCATTCTATTTCTATGAAGTAAAGGGTTGTGTTTCATACAAAAGAACTAGTATTTGTATGATACAACTCATCCACAGTGACTTATTCCTTGAACTCTTAAGGTTTTAAAAAGACCTCAATAAGTACCTCCTAGAGTTGACTTGAGAGGTAAATTATATCCCTAATAGATTGTATGGAGGGTAAAATGGTCATCTCTTTTAGGATATCATATTTTTGGACTAGGTGAATGCAATTATGATCATGTGGTTATTCCATGTCCCATGGATTAAAAACCATGGCTAATTTTGTATATGAATCTTTTTTGGAAATAATCTAATTCTATTTTTTTCATTTCATGGTAGTATTGAGTCGACCTACCTATATTTCAATATTAAAAAAATTATATACCTTATATATAGCAACATAATATCATTGGATCTAAACCAACCTTGTAATATCCAGGATAATATTGGTGTTCTTATTAGGCTCTCGAGAGTTCTTACCTCTATGTTTTGGCCACATATATATCTTCAGTAAAAATTATACATAATTATATTAATAATACATGACATATTCTTCCAAAAAATCCTTGACCTCTATAAAATATTCTATGATTATTCACAGGGAACTAAGGTTCATAAAAGTACTTATCATTATCTGTGAAGAAGAAGGGAACGTGGATAAAATTAATGGAACAACATTACAACTCCTCATCTAATTAGGTTTATGATTAGTGGTGAGGTTCCCATCATCCAAATTAAATATTAAATAATTATAAAATATTTTATAATGTATTCGATTTTGATTAGTATTTATCCCCACATTCCTTTTTATTCATGTGACAATTATTGGAAATCATAATGGACTATGATGTCGAAGAAGCTAACTCGGGTATCAAAGAAGGAATAGATGTCTCTAATGGAAAGTTTAGTGAATCCTTAAGTATATAATGATCTTGTATAGCGAGTTTTCTATTCATGTAACCTTTAAATTTATACACACACCAATCTAGAATTTAAAGCTATTCTTATTCCTCCTTGGGCAGGATAGCTAAGACATGGACCACCTATGTTGGGGGAATTTCCCAATTTCACTTGCTAGAAGTCAGTCAATTTTTTATAGATATATTTAAATAAAAAAATGATTATTGTTCCCTAGTATGTGATGTAAGGGGAAATATTTATGGAGGTCATTAATACTAACTTAATTAGGACTAACAACCTCAAATAATTTGAGAAGGTTATTTTCCAAAGTAGAAATGATGTATCTCATAACCTTCTCTATTATTAAGTAATGATATGTATTATTTTTTACTTTTAACTTTTTGTTAAATGGATATGAATTATTGTCCCAAAATGGAGATTCTATTAACACTATGGATCTGGATGAGTCACCACATGACATTTAGGGGGCCTGTGTCATGGATCATGTATTGGAACTTATTTATATATAACAATTAATATTTTTACATTACCATATAACTTTCTTTGTGTAATTGGTATTAAATGAGTTTTTTCGTATGTGTGTTACATAACATCCTCCAAATATAGTGAAACTAACACAAAATCCTAAAATCTGTTGGGTTTTTTTATTATAATTAGTGGTGTTTGTAACTCATCTTGGATATTTTTTATAAATATCCCCATAAAATTCTCCTATAGAAGTTCCATGCTTATAGAGTAGTTTAGGACGTTCCAATTGGAAATGAAACATATAAACCTATCATTTTATTACTTCAAAAAACTTAAGAGAACAAGGATCATCAAATTTCTCATTATGGAGCTAAATTAGTTGAAAAATTACTAATAGGGCTCTTCCAAATTATAAATAGACATGTCTAGTAGGTTTTTATGCCATTGGAATATATGTCCCACTATAGTCTACATGAAGTATTTAGACATTCATACTTCTTGTTGTTCATATTTTCCTATCATGGGGCCACATTAAGAAAAAAACCAAAAAGTGACACTCCAAGTATCTCATTCTATTAATGTTTGAGAATGTAGGCTTCCTAAAATTAGGTAGAGGAGGTGTTTCTCCAACCAACTTGGTGTTTGGATTTATCTTTAGTTGTACTAGCATGCATCTCCAATCCATGGATTCCATCCGAGAATCAAGGGATATGATTTTATTAAGAATGTATGGTGCTGATATTACCTGTTCTAATTTTATAATATTTGTAACATAAAAAAACTTATGTGGCCATGTCCCTCATGTATATGGTTAAAATAATGTTTGGGTTAGTGTGGGGTAATTTACCAGAATTGGGAGAGGTTGTTTCTTTACAAGAGGATATTCTTGATGATCTATGATCAAAATTATTACAAGGAATGGTTTGATAGATACAGATCTGTTTGGATGTCTAGAATCTTCCCTCATGGGTTGAGATGCTCCTTCTTATGAAAAGGGATTCTTTTGAGCAGAAATATTAACCTCTGTTTGGGTATTATACTTGGTATCAATATTAACGCTATGTAATTTTTTATTAGGTCTCCTTAATTCCTAAAACTCAATGTCATATTTTTAAAGATATTATTTTGTAGAAGGATTTTTAACCAATTTAGATGGAGGGTGTGTTGTATATGTATTCACAACCTTCCCTTTTTTCATTGGTTAAATCCTTCTATGTAGGTGATGTATAAAACAATTGTGGAGATCCTAGAACTTGAATCTACGTCTGGTACTAGGAAAAAACACCTTATTTATGTACTTTATTGAAAGCATTATTTTCAATGAATGTATACTCATTAGGTTCATCTATATCAGTTTCATGCACTATTTTATTCATGGGGTCTACACTAATAATGTTTACTGATGTGATGCATGTAGTGAGAGTCATACCCTAACCCACCTTAAAGTATTAAGGCTATTTGTCTCTTTTTTTAATATATATATATATATATAAATAATAAACCTATTTTATATTTTCCTTATCGTTTGGGTGTTTTTTCTTACATTCCATTTGAGGCTTCACCTTCTCTCCTTGATTTTCCCTCAAAAGTGACTTGTGGAGGGAAATTCTAAGGGAATTCCAGTCAACTATAACAACATGACTCCATTAAACCAAATCTGATTCTTATTTTATCACAATGGAATAGAATATATAGAACACAATACATAGTATCTAGTAGTTTATAAGTCTCAAGAACTAGATACAAAAATTAATATTTCATTATATTGAAAAATAAATATATCTGTTGAATACATGGAAATTTATTATTTCTCCATGAAAATACATAATTCATGGATAGTAAATAACATGGTTTCATGTGAAAATGGAAACCTATATGAATGGGTGAGATGAGATGCTCAATTAGGGTTAGGAAATTGTGAATGTTGTTATAGAATAAGTATAACATAAATAAATATTTAACCAATATATAAGAGCCAAATAATTCCATGTAACTGATAACATTGTCATCCAATATATCCATGTAAAATATTGTAAAAAATATCATGAATATTAATAATTAATCTCATAATAATGTAATTCATGATTTCATCCATCAATAACATACTTTCAATGACTTTTTTGAAGACATCTTACATAAATATGCAAAGGATATACTAAATACCCATTTTAGTTTATCTCAAGAGACCTACCAATAGATCGAGGGGCTAAAAATTTTAGGCCCCACAATCACTAAATAAGTGAAATGAATCCAAATAAAAAATGAATGGGTGAATAATATATTTATATATCATTATATTCACTATGAAAACACATATATAATTATGACTAAGTAATCAATAATGTTCTATATAGATCCATAGAATATTAATATTTCCCTATATAATAGAACATATTGTTAGTTCCCATTGTGAATATGGTTGAAAGGTCAAGAAGAGTGTGAATTTACTTCTTTAAAATAATTTTATGAATTTTAATCAATGTTAATAATTAATGAAGTTGAAATAAAAATAAAATGAACATAGTGATTTTAATTTTATTATAGATCCAAATGATCCAACTATACATTTCACCCCTCTGAAAAATAAATATAAATGGAAACCACAAACTATAGAGTATCAAAAATTTTAAGGGAGTCTCAGACCTTTATCACTACCTTTTTAAACTCTATAGATAGACCCCAAGATATAATTTGTCTCACCTATAGACACAACCCACTAACATTCTTTTAAAGTGGTGGAAGAAACTAAACATACCTTTTATTGTACTACTGACAAAACTGATCACCTTGGGTTTTATGGACTAGGTAAAACCAACACATACCTTTAATTTAGTGTAGTATAAACAATTAATACATTTTATAGGTAGCATAACCAAGTATAATTAGGAATATAGAAATACAACAGAAATAATTAATACTTGAAATAACCATATGATAGAATAAATATCTGAGTGTCGAGGAAAAAATTATCTGTCATTAATGTAATAGAATAAATGAATTAAGTCCATCCAAGAGAAATAGTTGATCACCATGGTTTATTTATTATTAATGTTTAATAATATTATAAACAGTGATGATATTTTATTGTTTATTAATACCACATAATTTATATTTTTATTATTAATAAGTACTTTTAAGGAAAAGTGGGAAATGAGTTCATATTACACAAGAAAATCATCTCACCTGATATATGATGGCTGAATCACTAAACTGTAATTTAAGCCTATTAGAGAGATTACCTATGAGGAGAATACATTTCAATGATGAATCCTTATCCCCAATATTTTCTTTGAGAAATATCTCAATTTTGTAAGCTATCATTTCCCAAGCCTGGATGAGCTCTTCCACAGAAATATTATTCCCGTTGAAACCATGTGCCAGTATGCCAAGATTTTTTTGGATCCAATCACCTTGCTCATTGGTGTAACTTGCTAGAATACACCTTCACATCAACCTTTAATATTCCTCTTATGTGGTAACAACCTGAATGTCCTTTTTCACCAAACTCTTCCTTACAATTGGTAGTTTTTTCCCACTCATCACATTCTAACAATTCCTTACCACATGATTGGATATCAGAATTAGCAACCTCCTTAACTGCATTTTCCAGGTCAGAGTTAGAAGAAATCCCTACTGAAGAGTCAAGATCCTTAGTAGAGTTTTCCTATCCCTTATTAAAAACCTTTTATAGGCATCTTGACTTTTCTTAAGGATTGAGTAATAGGAGGGAGAGGTAAAAAGAGTAATCTTTCATCACACACAGCCTCCGAGAGTGATGGATAAAACCTTCAGAATCGATTAGACTATTTTCCCCTTCCTTGAAGAGGATCTAATATATTCCTCTATAAATTTCACTTCCTTGGACCGAACAGGCGGGTCCAAGTTAGAAACCTAGGTATCCTCCACATTGTTCTCTTCCTAGAACATATTTACACGCTCTTCTCCCAGCACTGAAAACCGGTTTTGAGAAGGAACCACCTTGCCTCCTGACTAAACTATGTCAGCAATGATCTTCACCCCAACCCATGCAGTCTGTACTTCCTTAACTTTTCCGTAGGTTGCTTAACCCTTCCTAGATTCATAAGGAACTGTCGAATTCTCTTGAGACCCCTCACTCCCAGTGCTCACAACCTCCACATATGACGCAGCCTTTAGAACATGGGTATCCTAATCCAAAATTTCAGAATTGCACTCCCCATCAAGAACTCTAAACTCATATTGAACATTCTCCTCAAGATTTATGTCATGCCATAGTCTTCAAAAGACATCTATAATAGTCGGATTAAGATTCATTGCAAAAAATATAACTATAGAAGGAGCTTCGGTGGATGCTCCACCAAGACCCATCACCTTCAAAGAACCCTCTGAGAATGGACCACTAGGGGCCTTCCATTTCGGATCAGTATCCCTGACCACACTAGTACCCGAATACAGAGCCACAACCTCCCTATGACGACTAACCTTAATCCCATGATGACACGTTGATAGCCATTGACCCATTTTCTTGAAAACCAAATAAAAATCCACCCAAGATTCAAAGACAACTTCTTGCTTATACCGGAATTCTTCTTCAAATACAATCCAAAAAAATTCTACAAGAATCCTAGAAACATTTATTTCTACATATCAACAAGGAGAAACTAGGTGATAGATTGAACAAGATCTACTATAAAAATAATTAAAATGGCCAATCAGATTACATAGCATCCAGAGTATCGAAGGGTTCTGAAATAGAGGACGAAGCTCTGGAATATAGACCTAGATTGCTGTTGTTGGAGAATCATGAAACATGTGGAAATCATAGGGCCACAAGAAAAAATAAAAATGGGATCCATTTCATATTCCGAGTGCTTTGGACCAGGCTTCGATCAAATCCAGTCCCAAAGAAAAGCGAAATGTTAAATTCATGTTGTCGAGAATACCTACTTTAACTCTATCAGAAAAACCCCAATATTCAAATACAAACTTGTCTAAAAGGTCAACCCGAGGTCGAAGATTCTTGAAGTGAGCAACAAAGGTCAAATTCAGAAGATAAAAAGTATTGGTGAACTCAAAAAGAGAAATTGAGAGTTGTGGGTAACCTTCCAATAGATTTAGGAATTTAAGGTAATGTAAACTCGAAGGAAAAGGGGGCAGTGAATCGAGATTAGAGAAGGGGATGAAAGAGAACGAATATGAAGAAGAAACCACTTTAAATTTCAAAAAAATTAAATATAACATTTGTGTTTTTCCAATAATTCAGGGAGGGTGTCCATCCAACATGATGTATATTAACTATTTCATAAAATTATTCGAAATAAAATACCATAGCAATAAAATAATTTATAATTATTGAATAAATAATTAGACCAGTGAAGATAATTAACAAAAAATTGTCATAAATTGAAATATATTAGAATATAAAATATATGAAAAATAGTGCATCATATAATAAGCATACCTATTAGGTACTATCAATTTCTCATTGTCAAATAGTTCTTGAAATATGTCAGATGGTCAAGTCTCATTATAGGTCAGGTATCAATATCATTTGGATCTTAGGTTAGGATAGATATCATAGTAGGTCAATATAATTGTGTGTTCTATTGACTTAAACATATGGTTGATCCAATTGCCTTATTTTTTATCCCATATGGTTAGAAATTTGATCACAGAATTAATCTATTTTATTCATATAGATGATTATTTAATTTTGATTGATCAAATTTTTTAATTTGGAAGGTTCATCAGTTATAAAAATTAAGTCGGCCTGTCTTAGAGTGGATCAGTAGATATTCCTCATGTAAATCCCATTTAAATGTTTTTTATAAAGTTAATATAACTTCTTATAAGCTATGTATAAGTAACCAAAAAACTATATAATCTATATATTGGTAATGATAATGTTAAATAAGTTTTTCAAAGGTATACCCAAATTTATATTCTTGTGTAAAGGTAAGACCAATAACAAAAACCAATATAGAGGTGAATGAAGATGATGTGTAATCGTATGACACTTATTAATATCTAAAATGTGTTTCAAATAACTCATGTAAGGATATGTTATCTAAACAGATGATAATATTTTCAATTGTTATGAAGGGTAAAGGACAACCACATAAGGGTAAGTCCAAGATCACATAAAGATAAACAAGTATATCCAAAACCTATAAAAGGTAAACTAAAGAAATAAAAATAACAATAGTTTGATAAATCATAACTAGGATGAGATTTATTTTAATTATCAAAAAACAACAAACAAATTGGGATAAGGAGACACTTAAAATTCTACCCCTTTTTATAATTACAAAACATAACATCAATTTCAAAATTTCTCCCCCTTTTGTAATTAGTAAAAATATTAAAAATATTATATAGTTATGATCTATGGAGAAACATTCTCCCTCTAGGATATAAAATTATTATTAGGAAAGAAACTAACACATTTAATGTTACATAAAATAATGATTTAAAATCAACATAAATTCATGCATTTAAAAAAATTGTAATATATACTCTGCAGCATTAAAATAGTGCATTCATGATTAACTTTTTTTGTTTAGATTAGTAGTCCACACTCTATTTGAAAATATTTTATTAGGATAAAGGATCCTTGAAAACAAGTCCCTATATTCAGTGAATGATGGATATTTATATTTAGTGAATTAATTTGTAATTAAATATAAATTAAATGGTTAGTAAAGCATATATTAGTACAATATGTAAACTAAATAAGGAGTAAATATAAATAAAATATTAACTCAAAGACATATTTTTACTCCCTCTAAATAGATTAAATTTCCATCCTATCAAGTTGAAAATTTATTTTATCAGACATAGCTAAATGTAAATTATTAGTAAAATTATTAGCAAAGTGATTTTATGTAGAAACATATTTTGGTGTTATATTCTTTTATTGGATAGGGTCATATAGAATGTGAAATCTAAAAAAATTTATTTAGTCCTAGAATGTTTTATGATATTGTTTGAAATAGAAATTGAATAGGTATTATCAGAACAAAAAGGGATATTTTTATAATTAAAAACGAAATTTGAAAGTTTTTTTCTTAATTAATAAAGACCATGAATGAAAAAAATGCAAAAACTACATACTCACTTCCACATTTGATAAAGATACTGAATTTTGTTTCATAAAAGCCCTTGAAACTAAAAATTTACAAAGAAAGTTACCCATACTTGTAGTGATTGTCCTATCAATACTCTATCCACCAAAATGAGAATCATTATAATTGATTAATTAAAATAAATTTAAAGTAGGACAAAATATACCAAGATTAAAATATCCTTTATCATATTTTATTATTCTTTTAACATACTTAAAATGAATTTATTTGTGGTCAATTTTAAATATATCACACATGAAAACACAAAATAATAAATCAATCCTATGGAAGATAAGTATAATATGGCTCGAATAATGGATCTAAAAGTTTTAACATCAAAATATTTTCTAGAATCATTATTTTTAATCTTACTAAAAGTACCAATTGGAGTATTGATACATTTTATAGAGTCCAAAAAAAATATTTTTACAAATTATTTAGCATACATATATCGATTAATAAAAATATCACAGTTTCTTTGATAAATTTGAAGAATAAGAAAAATTAAGTTCTCTCATTAATATCAGGTCAAATTCAATTTTTATTAGATTTAAAAATTCATTACAAATTGATTCCAAAAAATAATAAAATATAATTTCATTAACATATATTTTTTCAATTGAAAAATATTTAGAAATATTTTAAATAAATAAATATGGTTCAACCATTTTTTAAAAAAAATTATTTAAAATAAAACAAGATTTTCTTTCATAGAAAGATCAAGGATCTTACTTCAATCCATAAATACATTTTAGAAATTTTAAAAAATGTTTTGGAAAATTTTAATTATCAAATATTGTTTTTTAAAAAAATATTTATATAAATATATCAATTTAGAGATAAACATTTTTCAAAACCACTTGAAAAAAACATGTTTTAAAATGAGATTCTTATTCCAAAAGAATTCTTACGAATTCTAATTTCATAATTCGGGAAAATGTTTCATAAAAATTAATTTATTATTCTTGATTTTTGACTTGTTTTACTAATACATCATTGTTTTAATTCTTTCACTATATTCACGTAATTTATTTATAAATATCCATTTGGTTCTAACAATATTTTTAAACTTATCTTGATCAACAAAGTACAACACATTATTTATATCAATGTTGTTTTATTTATCATGCATTTCTATAATATAGTTTGAATTCAATAGCATTTCATTATATTATTAGGAAAAAATCATAAATAACGTCTTGATAAGAAAAAAACTATTTAAGGAATTTATTATTTTAACACTAGTAGTCATATCACCAATTTCGTTTTCAAGTGGATAATCTTTATTGATTTATTCTGTTTTTTCTTGAGATATTATATCCCACTAAATTGATGAATCCAAATTTGAATTTTTAATTTCACCAAGGATCAAATCAATAAACTCTTCCTCAACATAATCAAAATAATATTTTCTCTCCTTTAAATTATTTACATCAAAATTAACATAATGAGATTATTTAACAACTAATGTTTTTTTTGCAATGACCTATCCCACTATGGCCCACCTAGCTGATGGAAGATCAAGCCACCATATCCTGAAATCCACCTCCATCGATGAGATACTAGAAACAAGAACAAAGAATGAATAAATAAAATTAAAGGCATCTACCTAAAGTACCTATATTCATGCACCCAACCATTTCCATGAAGAAGTGTTTAGGAATAATACTAATAAAAGATTGTATCATACAGAGTAAAAAATCCTGTTTGTAATAACCTCTAGGGGAAAAAATAGTATGAAAAAATAATTTGAAAAGTTGTGGGAAAAATTTAGACCCAACCAGAAAATATGTATCAACATGAAAATAAATAGAAAATAAATACTGAGAGAGCCTAACTTGAGATCCAAAAATTTGACCATCAAAGATGGTGTATGGACTCGATTATCCCAAATCATCTCTAAAATCATTTTCAACATATATGTCATCTACATAATACATAATAGGTGTAGAAAACTTTCATAAAGATGTTAATACATACATACCTAGTAACACACCCTAAAAAATGAAGATGGTGAAATAGAAGACATGATAGATGTCGTCAGCTCAACCCAGGATGATGAGTGTTCATGCAGATCCAAAGATCTGTCATCGATGTCCAACATCTCGAGTGTTTATCCAATGAAGTAATGAGGATGGAGAACACCTCACCACTTCTTTATATACCATGGTTGTATAATTTATAAATGATATAGGACACATTAAATGGTATTATAAAGATGATTCCACTAAGTAGATAGAGGACCTAGACCCGTGTAGGAGAGTACTGTCTCAATATATATGTATAGAATATGGAGGACACACACCTAGTTGTAATAATGGAGTACAGTATCCATGGATAGAGGTCAAACACCCTAAATAATGGATCACTTAATTTTTATATGTATATTTATTTTGAAGAACCTACAACCTGGTTTGACAATAGAGTAACATCTTTGGGGAGAGTGTACTTGTACCTGTGCAGGGGTGTACCACCTATACCTATGTACGATGAGTATGGAGGACCCATTCTAATGGGTGATAAGTGAGTAACATCTCCCTGGATTGAGGACCCAAACCCACGTAGGGAGTACAATCTCTATATCTATAAAAGACTACGGGGACTCATTCCATGTTGCGATAGAGTATTACCACCCCCATGGATTGAGGACCCACAACAAGGTAAAACAAGGTGTATCAGCAATTCCTAGTATAATAATTATGAGGGACCCAAAACCTAGTGCGGCAGGGTAGTTCTATCTACATGGATAGAGGCCCCTCACCCAAATAAGACATGGGAGTACCATCTCTATATGGAATATCTCCATTGATATATCATAATGACTACTATAATTGATCATTTATTTATGATATTTCATTCCCATAATATCTCACACTATATATGAAAATCCACTATGAAGGCCACCATCATATTATACATGGAAAAAAACTCAATATGGGTTACTTTTGGGAGAAAATATGAGTCAAAACAATTGATATATAATAGAAATAAGGTGTAGATATAAGTACACATTGTCTATGGGTGTCCACACAATGTGATAACCAACTGTGTTTCCTAGCAATGTATTCTCTATACACGGCTTGGTGTCCATGAAACCAAACACGATTTGTACTTGTCCCACATTACGTGTCTCTGCCACCTAGGACCTGCTCGTGTGCTCTTGGCTATGATTATGTCCCTCAAGCAGTGTTTGTGTACCTAGACTTATACATGGCTGTGTCCCAGCCCAAGTACCTATCCATGTACAAGCCCATGCATTCCTTCCATTTCGATGTGTATTTTCATGTACCTATCCATGTTTTGGTACTAGAACATGCTCATGTACCTGGTCATGTCCGTGTGTATGGTCATGTACTTGGTCGTTCATAGGTTCCGGAGCATGCCCATGTACCTGGTCATGTCCATGTGTCTGGACATGCCCGTGTAATACCAGAGTAAATGTTGGGATTCCAGAACTAGATCACATGGTGTATGGGATCCCACTCATTATGTGTAACTTATCTCCACTAGAAAATCCTACCCTCCACTTCTAGGGTGTTACACAACATGTTCTCGTCCTAGTATACACTGTGTAGTAGATATTTTCATAGAAATTTAGATATATCATGTGGATTCCATATTTACCACTTCCACCATCAAATCAACAAAATTCAACTATATTAATCACCATCGAATGTGGATCCTAAACCCTTTTCACCTAATCCATCATATATGGATGGATTCTAGCCACCTGAAGCCTTGCTCAACCCCACTCATTGTCTTCTTGCTCCACCCATGGAGGAGGAACATCATCCTACTTTTTGATTTGTGTTTTTGTCACCCAAAATCATGAAAATAATCCCAATCCAATTTCAAATCACTTACCAAGTCATTTTGTGAACATACACTATGAATCTAGGGGTTTGATTGTGCTCAAACCTTCTGGACAATTTCGAGGGGAAAGACAGAATAATTAGGGTGCGTCAATGGTTGGAAAAAGGTTCTTACCCAGTGATCATAGATCAAAGATATTTTTGGTGAAAAAAATAGAATAATTAAAGAATAAATAAAATAAACAATTTATTTCAATACAACATTTCTTATGAATGATTAAATTAATAGCAGATCGATGAATAGCAGATAAGAACATGATCAATTTTTTAATAATGGATGGAAATCACAATCAACGAGCTTAAAATTATTGTTGGATAAATCATTAGTGAAGAATATGTTTTCATGTGATTGAGTATAACACACTACATCCACTACCTATCGATTCACATCGATCTGATAATGGGTCATCGTTCGATCCCGATCCACCAATAAAGTAAGAAGAAACCTTTTATCAACAATCCCAAAGTTATATAGCTAGCCCTAGAAATTTCCCATGATAGGATACTTATAGAGTGAAATATATTTTAGAAATTAAATAAATAATTGAATTAAATTAATTAATCAATAAACTTAATGTACCTACCAACGGCTGCCTCATATTAACATTAGACACCGAACAACATTAGGTCATGCCTAAGGTAAACCTTGCACTCTGGATTCAACAATTGTATCATATATTCAATTTGAGACTCTGTTTAGGGGATAATCCATTATTTATGAAAAAACTATTTTAGCCTATAGAATATAATTATTATTTTTATATGATTACTTTCTGGATCACCAGTCTTCAGAATCGTGCATCTTATTGGCGCCTGGATCTGAAAGTATTTTTTAATATTTTTCAATGTCTTAGAAGGGAAAAAATAATGTATCTACACTACTTTTGTAAAATTTATAGGACATGATATAATTATAATAACATAAAAAAGCACTTTCATCATATTCAGATTCACTTTTTTAAAAGAATATTTTGTATAAAAAATGCATACCTTCCAACCAAATACTCTAAAATATACGTTTCCAGGTTTCCATCCGTCCATATTTCATAATGTTTTTTATTTAGGAATTATATAAATATAATTCTATTAGAAACATAACAGGATGAGTTCAAATCATCTGCTTATAAATATTTTTAAAAAGTATACACATTTATCATTTATCTAGACAATTCTTACGGTGTTCTAGGGGATATAAAATTATGATTATAATCATTATCATCACAAAATTTATCAAAATTCTTTATCTGAAATAAAACCACATATATATACATTTTAATATATAATATTAATTTTACATATTCATTTGGATCCAATTTGTAGAAAATAATAAATCTATACAACGTCTCAGATTTATGTGTGAGAAAACAGGTTCATGTAAATTTGATATAATAATCTACAATAATGAATATTTATCTTATTCCTAAAAAACAATCTGTTTTGAAGGAATAAAAAGATTTAAAATTTAAATTTTAAGTGTTATATAATTTTTACCACAAGAACATCATTGAAAGATTCCATGTGATTCTCACCATTCAAGTAGGGATTTCATACATATGTTTCATCTTAATTTATCATAGCCAAATCAAAAAACAATTAAATTTTGAAGTGATTATTATATAACCTAAAATTTGAATTACCCAATCTTTTATACCATAAATCATTATCATACTGTAAAACTTTTAATCACATAACACTATAAAATTAATTTAATAAATTTCATCTTTTCTATTTAAATAAAATATGATAGATTCATCTATAAAAATAATGTAATTATAATTTTTAAATTTCATATTAATAATATGATCAGAAAGATATAATATACTAATAATATTATGTTCTAAAAAAATTAAAAAATAAAACCTTTGAATTAATAATTGAATTTGAAATTCTGACTTCATCAAAAACATTAGCTTTTCCCTTTTAATTATCACCAAATATAACTGTACCACCATAAAACTTATTAAACATAGAGAATTATAGATTTAATCTGTCATGTGTCATGAAAATCCAATATCCATATACAATTTTTCTTCTTGACACTTCAAGGAAATTTTTTTGTAAAATAAGATTTAGGAATACTTCACTACTACCAAAACATGGGTCCAATCATGTTAGACAAATAATTATTGAGAACCCAATCTAATTTCAAGAAATTCTTCTAAAAAATCTAGAATATAATTTCTTAGAAATAATTTTTTATGTAACTAAGTGACTCTGGAAGCCTTGGGAATCATCATTTACATAATATCCCTTCATCTGAAACTTAATTAATGAAATGATATATTCACTTATAGATGAACCTTTAACAAAGAATATTTTATGCATTTCAGGTAAAATTTTATCAAAACCAAAACAATTATTAATTTTTTAATCTTATTCAAACTGCTTATTTTATGATAAACCTGTCTGTATTGAATAAATATAGCTAGATATACATTCAACCATTCAATTTAATTTATGTGTTTGTCATTTTCTTCTAAAATATAATCTAATTCAATTTATTGAGGATCTTGACATTTGGACTAATAATATTTAGATTTAATATTTTCAAGTTGAACCATTTTTAGATCATCACATAATTTATCATTTGATCATTATTGAGTATTTCCCAATTTTTCATTTTATTGAAGAACAATAATATATTTATTCATAAAATTATTGAATAATCTTATAATATTTTTAATCTTATGATTGATTTTATCAATTATTTCATATAAATAATCTTTTTACGGATCATAAATTGATTTATAAGAAAAAGTAAAATTATATTCACTTATCTATTTTGAGGAGGTTATTAAAAATAGGTTTATTGATTCTTTTTAAGTATTAGATTTATTACAATAATATCAGCATGAAGTTTACACATTCCATATTTCATTTCTTTCTTCTCTTTTATGATTATTTATCATTTATTCTTACCATTCTTGAGTATCGATCAGTTAATATTTATGTTCCCTTATTTTCTACACTCATACAAAATAATTTATGAGTCACTATAAAAAATATAAATAACTTTTCACTTCTCCCTATAGTTATGTTTCAGATGATCCTGCCTGAATATTTTAGAGTAACATTTACTCTTCTTATATACTCCAATTTCTACATGAGAATCACCATCTCTTTAATTTGATTGATGTTTAGAGTCAAAAGAATAACCAGTATCTATTCATTTAAAAGAAATTCCATTCTTTTTCAAATGTTTATCTTGATAAATATTTTTCAATTATAACTCCTAATGTAATAAAATAACTATAATATCATATAATATGAATTAATAATTTTTTTACTTTCATCCATATATACCTTTTTCGTATTCCATTTGTTTTATTAAATCTCTTAAAAATATTTCAACTAATGTTTAATTATCTTGTGTTTATACTAATTAACTCATACCATTCATAATACTATTAAATATATGAAACACTTGATTTATTTATTCTTGTTTTTCCATTTTACACTCCTTATATTTAGCTCTTAACATTCCCAAATTTATCTTTATAAGATTAGTTACACATAAATGACTAACTTCCATTATAAAACATATTTCATAACTAGTTTTACATATATATTAATAGATATATACATTTATACTAATTTAAAAATATAAAAGTTTCATTTCTTTGTAATTGAAACCATTTTTTATCACCTCATTACAATTCAATGATTATGGATCAATTTTAGGATGTTTATATAGTTCCACCATGATTTTCCAACTATTAATGTGGTGGTAATTTGGTAAATCTAAAATGTGAGGCTGTCAATATAGATAGTCTATTCCATTAATGAATATAAGACTTTGAGGTGTTCAATTTTCATTTACATTTTTTAATTCCATTAAATAAATATTTTCCCATTGACTATAAAGTTAGTATTTTATTATCATAATAAAATATAAAAAACCAAATTTAGATGTTAATCTCTAATTAATATTCTTAAATTACATTATGAGGATGGCATAAAGGTCAAGTGAGGGTGAATTAACCCCTTAAAAATAATATAATGAATTATTATAAAAGTAAATAATTAATGCAGTGAAAATAAAAAAGAAATGAAAAATGTGATTTTTATAGCAATTCTTATCTAAAAGACGTTAATCTTCTATCCAACCCTCTAAAACACAGAGGGAAGTGGATCCCACTATATATAGAATCTCATAATTTTAAAGGGATTCACAAACCATTATAAATTTCTCTATAAACTATGTAGGAACATACCAATAATAATTTTTTCCCACATAGAGTCACAATCAACTAGATCGATTTTATGGTGGTGGAAGAACTCAAACCTACATTTCACTAGACCAAGCACAACTGAAATCATTACATGTCACTAGTTAGGAAAAAACAAGAAAAACATTTTTTTGAGTAGTATAACCCAAACCTGCATTTTATGGGTAGTCAAAACTAGTAAAATTAAGGATATTGAAACAGAATAAAAATATTTAATAACCATATAAACTAGATGAATGGTAAAATCGTTGAGTGTCAAGGCAGAAATATTCTCTCTTATTAAAAATGGATCAAATGAATAAATTCTAGCCGATATTAGTAGTTAATCTCTAAGTTGTGTCTCATAGTAATCCTTATGAATATCATCATGCTCGATGATGTTGTACTATATTTTTTAAACTCCATATACATAGTTTATTTTTTCATCGAAGATTCAAATTATGAATCTCATTGCATTTCACCATTGTCGAAGAATGATTTCTTTGTTCAATGTGCATGGAAAATATTTCTACATGTTAAGATTTGATAATATATGAAATTAGAACCAATTTTAATGTGTAACCCATTAAAATAGTTAGTTCAAAACTCTCAATTCATAATAAATATTTAATTCCATTGGAACAACCCCATAAATCAAGCAAGGAAACCTGTTTAATTTCCAAAAATATTAAAACTGAAGATAATGTTATTCTTTGAAATATGTATAACTATTAAAACCAGATGATGGAAATTTAAACTTGTATGGAAGTATTCTAAATATATTACATTTGAATCAAAATAATTAATAAGTATTTAATTGAGGATTTTATTAATTAAAATATTTAACCAAAACATGTTAAAAATCAAAGTATATAAGTATATAAGAAAATAAAAAATCGAGCATCATAGTAAAAGATTGGAATTTAGGTATGAATGATTGAATAGGGATAAATAGTGTTTGTAGTAGGCTGATAGGTCATATATCATGGTAGTTCAGGTCTCACAGTAGGTTAGATCTCATGCTAGGACAAATCACATGGTTGGTCAGGATAAAAATTAGGTTGATTGACTTGAATGTGTGATTGATATAATTTCTTTTTGTTTGATCCCTTATGGTTATTTAGGATTATCCATTTTTCCATGAAATCAGTCAATGAATTACAGTTGATCTATAATCTTCTTTCTATCAGTTTAATAGTTAGATATTTTTTTCTATATCAGTTATGGTTGATTAGTATACAGACCTGATGTAAAGTTTATTTCCTCCTTTTAGAGAATGGTGATCAAAATTTTATATAAGTTACGTATAGGAAATTTAAAAATTATATAATCTATGTAAGGGTATTGAACGTAGTATATAATTTTTTAAAGGAATAACTATATTTAAGTGTTTTTGTAAAGTTATGACCAAAAATATCAACCAACATTATGGTGAATGAATATTTTGTATAAGTGTAAATAACATAGGAAAATTTAAAATATGTTTCAAATAACCAACATAAGGGTATATTATGTAATGATAATATGAACTTTTCAAATGTTATGTACATGTGAAGGATTATCATATAAGGGTATAAGAAATATCATGTAAATGTAGGGAATTATATCTAGAACATACAAATTGGTAAAATGATCTTATAAAAAATAATTTTTTTCATCAGTTATATTTAAGTTAAGAATTATTATAATTATAAAAACATTACTAAATGAAGAGGATCAAAGGGAAAATTTTTCAAATATTTCTATCTTGGTGAATATCCAATAATCAACGCAGAAACAATAGGATAATACTAATTTAATGGAATGTTACTTTAACAAAGGAATGAAAAAAAGTAGTAGTGAAGAGTTATTTTCTGGCATCCCTCCCGTTTATTAAATTAATATTCCTTACATTTTATAAATAGATGATTTTTTAAAGTTTATTGTCTTGAAAATATGGTACAAAATACATGAAAATATAAAAAAATTATTCTGATAAACATCAATGGATTCATCATAGGTTCATCCTATGTTAAATTACTGCATCTCATAACCTTGGGGTAGACATCAAAGGAATGGGTGACTAGAAGACCTAGTAAAGGTAAACAAGGGAAACAATTACTCATGATCTTGAGGAATATCAATAAGAACTTGATAAAATAAATAAAGGAATGAGAGAGAGGAATATCATAATAACAAGAACCTGGATAATAACTTGTAAAAGTGTCTTAAACCTTTAATTTAGACATTAATAAGCATATCACCAAGGGTTTTCACTGAGGTGTTATAAAAAATACCAAGGTTATTCCCCAAGGTATCGTAAAACAAGTCATCTATAGAGATTAAATTGTTTTAACCAATGCATTATAGTGATATCAAGGTGAACCATTCATAAATATTAATTAATTTTAGACACATAGATCAAAATAAAACATTTCATAAATAACTCTTGGAGAATAAAATAAATGTGTTCATATCAAAATCATGGTGTTTTAGAAAGTGCTTAAAAACAAGATCCTTTTTTCATTTTAAACCCAATGAAAAAGAAAGTGGGTTTCATGTATTTTATTCACACAATAATATTGATAATTTTGATATCTAGGTGAATACCCCTATAGTAGAAATATATTTGGGTATTCACAAAAGAAAATAAAAACAATTCATGAGAAAAAGAGAGAAAAACTAAGAATAACATTCTACAGCATAACATATATGAAACATGGTTTTAAAAAACAATCAAAAGAGAGGGAAAAGGGTTTACCAAATATAAAATAATATTAATAAATTAATTAGTTAGAATAAAATGGATATAATAACAATGCATGGAAATTTTAAGGACATACCACTTAAAGAGGGAAGTTAAAAGGAAAAGAGAAGTCGAGATTTACCTTACATTGAACAGTGATTCATAAAACTCGATAATCGAGACCTTATGGTCTTCAGGACACCTTGGGAGGACTCCATGGGATGTAAGACTATCATATATTCCTATAGCATGAATATTTAGTGAAGGAAAATGAATAAATTGTTGGTTATTTATAGAAAAATTGAGGGCGTTTTTTATTAATTTCTATAGATACCTCCATAGTGGTATTTGTAGAACCATGGGATTGACCATGGTGTTTTCCACATTGGAAAAATATTTCATTATTTTAATCAAAAATTATCCACCAACTTTTTTTAATAATCTTTAAATCATTATGACATAGCTATAATGTCATTAAATATACCGAAAAACTCAAACATTTTTTTACTATTCGCAAGATAACTAGAAGTATTTTATAAACATCTCATACATTCAAGCTCACCTAATATCAAAATTATAATTTCAAAAATGGAATCTTTGTTATCATAATAATTTTATAAATTTTATAATTTTATCTTTTATCTAAAAAATATTTATTTAATAAAAAAATAGTAGACATAAAATTCATAGTTAAATTTCTCATATTAGAAAAAATAAAATTATTTTATCATTTATAATTAAACAATAGTGTTTATAACACTATTTAATTATAATAAACATTATTAATAAAACCTTACTCAAATATAATAATTTATATCTCTTAGAAAAGTAAAATTTTTTCCAAAAAAATTAATTTTTCAAATTCCTTCTCAATTTTTAAGAAAAACTATTCTTAAAATAGAAATGATGAAATAGAAATTTTATTTTATCAATGTGAATAAATATTCAGTAACTAGGGCCTCAACACATAAACCCTTATATTACCCTTATAATACAAAAGGGTAAGGTGTCTGATGGAGATAGACTCGTGGGTTGGATCATCTAACATCGCCCAAGTGGTAATCTCCACTAACGTGAACCTCTCTCATAAGAGTTTTGTTCAAGATTAAAATTTTGAAGTTAAGAATGGGGTTGGTCAAGTGTGAAGACTAATGTTGATAACTCCTTCCCATGATATGAAAATGTACATCATATGACACGATTCTACTTCATGAGTCCATCAAAGCGTCTTTCCACATAAATTAACCATTATTATTTCTATTTATAACACTAATTATAATGTTAGAATAATTATTAAGAGTATTGTTTCCAACGGTCATATAACAGTAGAAACCCAGTTGTCACATTTCAACTATACTCACATCGTTATTAATTGGATATAGATTTTTTGAGTACAAAATAATATTACACAAATTTTAAGGAAACAACTATCAATCAAAAAGTTTGGGTCGTTACATTCATCCCCAATTAAAAACTTTTACCCCCAAAATTTAATCTCATTCCCTCAGTTGAGAAACATGTGTTGGTACTTTTACCTCATTGTACCCTCTGGTTCCCCCTTGGATACTTCATATATTTGGTTCCTCAACTGTACTTTAACGAGGTGGGTTGTCTTGTCATGGAAAACCTTGTCTCTACCATCCAAGATCTCCACCGGCTGCTCCCTGTAAGAGATTTCTTGTTTTTGTTGTTACACATCAGGATTCAGTACATATGAAGGGTTAGGTATGTACTTAATCAAGAGAGATATGTGAAAAAACTCATGATCTTGAGATAGGTTTCGTGGATGTGAAAGATTATAGGCCACTTCTCATATATGATCAATGATTTCATAGGGGAAAATATACCTAGGGATAAACTCATTTCTTCCCAAACTGCATGAATATCTTCCAAGGTGAAATTAGAAGGAATAATTCATCACAAACATCAAACTTTAATTCCCTTAAATGGTTGTTATCATATCTCTTCTACCATCTCTAAGTATCCTTTATGTTTAGTTGGTTGGAATGAACCCACTCTGTCATCTCTTTGAACATGATTTGACAGAAGAATATTTCTCTCACCATCTTCATCCCAATAAGTAACAGTTCAACATCGCTTCCATTATAGAGCATTATATGGTGCCATTTGAATACAAAAATGGAATCTATTGTTATATGAGAACTCAACTAAAGAGATATGTTCATACCACCCACAATTAAATTTTACCAAGCATATTCTTATCATGTACTGAAGTGTCTGAGAAGTCCTTCCAGGCTGGAAATTAGTTTGAGGGTGATAGGTCGTACTGAAAATCAATTCAGAATTCATATAATGTTTAATAATTAACCATAATTTTGATGTGAAACATGGATCACGATATGATATTATAGAAATTTTCACTCTGTGTATCCTTACTAATACCTTTATGTATATTGTGGCATGTTTTTCAAAGGAGAAATCTTCTTGAACAGATATAAAATGGATAGTCTTGCTGAGAAGGTCTGCTATAACCCATATCACATTATTTTCTATAAATGTTTTCAGGACACCAATTAAAAAATCTAGAGTAATATTATTCCACTTCAATGCTGGTATGGGTAGTGGTGGTAATACCCCTTTATAAATTTTCCACTCTACGATTATGTTTTGGCACACCTGGAACCTTATAGTGTAGTCATCAATATATATTTTCATGTTATCCCATTAATAATGATTACAAAGGTACCTATACATTTTAGTGATTCCAAGATGTATAGAAAATGTATAGCTATGAGCTTCATCCATAATTTCCTTCTTTATTTATAGAATATAAGGAACACATAGTCTTGTATGAAATTTTATTACACCTTATTGATCAATATTTAACTTAAGAAACATCCCATTCCTCACAACCTTCATATTTTTTTGTAACAAAGGATATTCTTTTTGAAATTTTTTGATCTTCTCTATTAATGATGGTTTATATGTCATTTATGATAGGTTTAATGGTGTCCCTTCCCTTATGATTCCCATGTTTAGTTTTAATAGTTCATTGATCAAATTATATCCTTGAATCCTAATCATTCCCCTAACAACATGGTCTTTCTTACATAATACATCAATGACTTTGTTTGCTCTTCTGGGGTGATAATGAATTCAAAAATCATAGCATTTAAGAAGTTCCAACCATCTCCTATGTCTCATTTAAATTAATTTTGTGTGAAAATATACTTCAAACATTGGAGGTCTATGTATATATCAAATTTCTCTACATAAATATAGTGCATCTATATCTTTAGGGAAAAAATAACTTTATCTATCTCTAGGTTATACATAGGAAAATTTTTCTCATGAGGATTTAACTATCAATATGCTTAAGCAATCACCTTGTCATTTTAAATGAGGACGCACCCAATCACATTAAGAGATTAATTATTAAAAATAATGAATCCTTTTTTAATTGAGGGTATATTTAACATGTGTGCAGTAACAAATATCTTCTTCAGATCTTAGAAACGTTCTTTACACACCTTTTTAAAGATGAACTTGAACCGTTTTTGTGATAGCATTGTTAGTAGATTAGAATGCCATGATTTTTTTCACAAACCTCCTATAATAACCTACTAAACCAATGAAACTACAAATCATTTTCATTGTTGTTGGATAATGCCACTCCTCTGTAGCCTTTATCTCTACGGGGTAAACTAAGATTCCTTCATTGGTTACAAAGTTCCCCAAGAAAGAAACATGTTCTAACCAAAGAGCACATTTTGTGAACATTACAAATAACCTTTCATTCCTCATATCATTCAATATAACCCTTATATGATCCTCATACTCCTCAAAACATTTGGAATATATCATAATACCATCAATAAAAACTACAACAATGCTATCAAGGTAGTTTTTAGAGACTCTATTCATCAAATACATAAATTAGCAGGAGAATTAGTCAATCCGAAGGGCATAACAACAAACATGTAATGACCATATCTTGGTCATAAGTTAGTATTTGGAATATCTTCTTTCTTCACCCTCAATTGATGATAACCATATCAAAGATAAATAATGGAAAATAATTGAGCCCCATGAAGCTGGTCAAATAAATCATCTATTCTTGGAGGAGGGTACTTATTCTTCGTTGTGATCCCGTTATGTTTTCTATATTTAATGCTTGACCACATTGATATGTCTTCCTTCATAAAAAATAGTACACGTGGTCCCCAAGGAGATAGAATTGGCTGAATAAAACCCCTCTCCAAAAGATATTCGAGTCACTTCTTTAATTCCTCATGTTCCTCATTTTTTATTCTATATGGGGTCTTTGAAATCATCTTCAAACCAACAATGAGTTCAATGGATATATTTACATCTATTTCTAGGCGAGGTCCAGGTATCTCCTCAAAAAACATTTTAATATTTTTTTAACATTTCGGAAATTCCCTATCCATACAATTTCATTTCCTTCATCATCTTCACCGTTCATCTCCATAAACAAGGCTATGGGTGGTGCTTTTAGGGAAAAACACATGTTGAGATATATCTCTATTGAAAACAATTGAATATTTTCTATTCAAGACTACTAAGATTTCCTTACTTCTACAATCGATATTAGTATTATTCATTGATAACCAGTCCATCCCTAGTATAGTGTCGAATTCCATCATGGGAATGACTACTAGATCTACAATGATATTTTTCTCACCAATGCTGTCACGACCCATCCCCTAGGGCCCATATTGTGACTACCCCAATCACACCTTCAATAGGACAGGGGCTGGTGACTTGCACCAAGGGCGTAAATCCCTAAACTAGGAAGGCATTGAATTTATAACTGTAAAGAAACACATTAGATTACACAACTGGAATCACAACACTAAGAAAAACTATATACAAAAGAAGTGCATGAAATTAAAAGGGGCTGAAAATAAAAGCACAACAGGAAAGTACAAGTACAACTGAAAGCAAGTACACATGAAGAAAAGTAAAGCAGTTATCGGGTCGTCCTCTAGGGTTACTATATGAAGGTTAGGTACAGATGGCCTCCTCAGCACTCCACATCCGTCCGTCCGCTCCGTGTAGCGTCACGCCGAGTGGCCCACCTCCGAGTACTGCCCAGTCTTGCTACTCTCTGCCTCAGTCAGCGTTTTCTGTCATCTGCAACCAACACAATGATGTGCGGGAATATCCCGTGAAGGGGTAAGTATAACTATACTCAGTAGGGACCCCGAGACCCTCAAAGTCTCTCTAAATCCAACATGGAAAACCACAAGTTTGAATTAAACGAATAACCATTACTTAGTTATGTGCCCATACATACACCTAAGTTATCTAGTAACTCATGTCAATCATGAGGAAAACACAAAAGTCATAGACTGAGATCAAACCCAGATTTTATTTGAGGGAGTATTATCAAGTAACAACCCCAGTCACACTGTCAGAACCTCGTCTGAGGGTGTACTCCTCCTCTATCGAGGGAAGTGGACATGCCGCGTCACACAGAGGTGCTTCCCACTATCCTTGGACTACTGAGATACTCCTCCTGTCGAGTACCGTGGGTCTGCTGCATCACACATAGGCGCTCCCCACCACAGGTCTGTCGTGCTCACACAGAGGCAGTCCCCCTTGTATCCTAGTGATGTACTCTTCCTGTCGAGTACCGTGGGTCTTGTACGCTCACATAGAGGCACTCCCCACCATAGGTTTTCCGTGTCACACAAAGGCGCTTCCCACTTGGCCAGATGAGTCACTCCGAGTCGAATCAGTCAAGTAGTCATCAGGTATCAGCCTACTACTAGGTCTCCGTACTATGTCCTCTCGCCTCTAGAAGGGTCCTCTCCACAAGCTACTGGTCGATACTCCAACTATCACGAATTCCCATCTAGAAGTTTCTCAATGGTCCGCCTCATCATAGGGTTCTTAACGCAACAGAAGGCACGTTAATCGGACGCCCGGTCTGTGAGTAATTGGCATTTCGGTTCCAGGGGCCTGGTTGGATTTTAGGTTCAATCCAACCCGAACATACACCAATTGTGTCCAAACCTCAAGTGTGATATGGAAAAAGAAACGTCTCGCTTTATTATTTCCATCGCCGTAGACAGTTCGTCGATCGGACACACGTAGCCCAACTTATGTGAGAAAAGGTGTATTCGTCTAAAACAGGTTCGGACTGGGGTCTGACCCGGTCCGCGGGTATGAACCAGCCCGATGGGGTGGCTCGACCTGAGGGGGTAGCCCGACCCGAGGGGGAGGCCCGACCCGATGGGGTGGCCCGTCCCGGTGGCCGGCGTGGCCCGGCTGGCTGGAGGCCCGCGTTGTTCGGCTGGTTGGTGGCCTGCGTGGACTGGATGGATGGTGGCTTGCGTGGCCTGGGTGGCCACCTGGGGGGGGGGTGGGTGCCGCGCCCCCTGCCTTCAGAACAGAACTGGAGATAATCGCAGGTTTGGTAGGCCACAAGACCCAAGAGGGTCCCATCTTGTCTGACTGGCCGAGCGGCCAGCCGGTTCTGCACCACCGGCGGTTGGCCCGATGCCGGCCACCCCTGATCCTCCGCCGTGGCCCGCCCTGGCCGCGGCTCACCTCCTCCACATGGCGCGACGGCGCCATGCCCTTCTGCCGTGGCCTGGCCTAGCCGCGACCGCCCTTGCATCCACAGGGCATAGCGGTGTCGCGCCCTTCCGATGACCTAGTGGCCTTGTGCTGCTGGTTTCTTCACAGCTAGCCCATCATCGGCCGCCATTGCTCCACCGTGGTCTACTCTTCCGATGGCGCTGTTACACCTCCACTGTCGTCAACAATTGAGGTAAAACGAAGTGGGAGGGTCGGGCTGTGTTCATGCGGCCTGATCCCTCCAAGTTATGGTGTCATCATTTGGAAAAACATTACCCATGAGTGAATGAAGTAGAATGGAATAGTTTCGAACTCAAATCATAAAACAACCCCTACCTCATATTGTTGTTCATTGACGATGAAGCGGAACGGAAGACATTGTTCCGTTGATGTCAGAAAGAAGTCGAAGAAGTCTAGGATGATGTCATCCGCGTTGTTCAAGGACGTCGCTTCGCTTTCTTTCCCCAGTTGAAGATCCTTCTTCATTGGCGGAAAAGGCGTTCTTTGTTGGGAGAGTTAGTTTTTCCAAACTTTTCCAACCCCTCTCCAAATGCTCCACCCAAATGAATATGCCAACAAAAAATAATGGGTTAAGCTAACCCATTATTTAATTGTTTTTCAAAGTATTCAAAAGATTTCAAATTAATTAATAAATGGTCCATTCATTAATTTGAGTGGATTGGAACATTTATGAGAGAAGTTCAAGGCTTTCCCCCACTTATGGAGAGTTAAAGGGGTTTAAATCCCATGTGGTCCCCACCTCTTTAATTAATAAGAGGTTTTTAGACCTTGGGTGGTCCCCACCACCATAACCTCTCATGGGAGGTTATGGTGTAGTGGACCCCACCTCTAACTTCTTCTTGGAGGTTTTAACCACCAAATAAATAAAAATAATCTAACACTTTATTTTTATTTTATTTTATTAAAAACCCCAAAATCTAACATCCATTCTAAATCAACTGCTATCTAGGTGAAAGTCTTATTAAGAGAATACCAGTGCTGCGAGCTCAACAATGCCCTTGGATTTCAGTTCTGAGCACCAGTTCAAAAGCTATAAAATCTTGGTCGCAAGTTTAATGAACGTACCTGAACAAAACTTCATAATTTGATTCCGGCCACACCAGGCCTCGAAATCAAGCATCGTAAATTTTCACGGACATGTAAAATTCCAATGTATTTAAGAAAAAAATTTCCTCAGAATTTCTAGGTCTTTACATTCTCCCCACCCCAGGGATTTATGTCCCCATAAGCTACAACTCAAACTAAGGGAACAAATAATGGTATTGAGCTCGCATCTGAGCCTCCCTCTCCCATGTTCTCTCCTAGAGGTTCCCGTACTGCCAGCACATGCGCACGAGAGGTATCGACCGTCCACGTAGGAACTATTACTATCGATCCTCAATCTCCACTGGAACCTCTATGAAATTCGCCCTTTCATAGATGTCCAGCTCCCCGTGGTCGATGATGTGGGATTGGTCATGCACGTATATCCTCAGCTGAGATACATAGAAGACGTCGTGCACTTGGTGCAACTGAGGTGGATGAGCTAAGCGGTAAGCCATCTCGCCTACTCTACTAAGGACCTGGAAAGGTTTGATGAATCTCAGAGATAACTTGAAACCTCAGCCAAATATCTGTAGACCTCATCGAGGTGAGACCCGTAGAAAAACATGGTCGCTATCCTCGAACTCTAGAGGCCTCCGTCTCCTGTCAGCATACGATTTATGTCTGCTTTGTGCAGTCTTCATCTGCTCATGGATGATCGAAACCTTCTCTTTGGTAGTGCGTACCATCTCTGGTCCCACTAGTGCTGACTCCCTTGGGTCTGTCCAGCGCAGTGGCGATCTTCAAGGTCGACCATACAAGGCCACAAAAGGTTCCATACCAATGGTGGAGTGATAGATGTGCTTGTAAGAAAACTCCACAAACGGTAAGTGATCCTCCCAGCTGTGGCCAGAGATGAGTACACATGCACAGAGCATGTCCTCGAGGGTTTGGATGGTCCGCTCAGTCTGACCATCCATCTGAGGATAGAAGGCGGTGCTCAGACATAGCTGTGTCTCGAAAGCCTCATGAAACCCCTTCCATAGCCGGGAATTAAATCGTGCGTCACGGTCGGAGACAATAGAAGAAGTTACTCCATGTAAACGGACAATCTCCTGCACTTAGAGGCATACCAAGATCACTACTGAGCCCTTCTCTCTAATTGGTGGGAAGTGGGCTGACATGGTTAGTTGGTCAATGGTCACCCATATCGAATCATGACTCTTGAATGTATGTGGAAGACCCATCACGAAATCCATGGATATCCCATCCCACTTCCACTCTGTGACCTCTAAAGGTAGAACCAAGTCTGCTGGTACCTGGTTCTCTACCTTCACTTGCTGACAAGTGAGGCACCGAGAGACAAACACCGCTACAACCTTCTTCAAACCTGTCCACCGGTGCTGTCATTGAAGGTCATGGTATATCTTTTCCACTCCTGGATGTACCGCTATAGGGGGACTGTGAAACTCACTCAACACTCCCTCCTAAAGTGCTACTGGTACCATAGTATGTCCTATTTAGAGGATGACTTGATCCACAACTTCAGAGAATCCATCAGGTGCCTGCCCTATGGATAACTTAACATGTCGTGTCTCGCAGTCAGCGTCCCCACGCTGCGCCTCCCTGACTCACTGAAGATGTGGAAGAGTGAATGTAAGAGACTATAGGTAGTCTAATCCGTCTCTATCCATAAAGGATATTTTTAAGGCATCCGGCTACTATGTCCCCTCTCCTAGTAGCTGTATACCAGATCTTCGGCTTAGTGTATCTGCAACAACGTTCCCCTTCCCAGGATTAATGACTATCTCAAAGTCATAGTCCAGGAGGAACTCAAGACATCACCGCTTTCTTAGGATTAGGTCCTTCTGGGAGAAGATATACCTGAGACTCTTGTGATTATAGTAGACTGTGAAATGCTTTTCCATCAAATAGTCCCTCCACATATTCAAGGCGAATACCACTGCTACTAATTCCAGGTCATGGGTAGCGTAGTTTTGCTCGTGTTATCTCAGCTGCCGAGAAACATACGCGATCACAGCTCGCTCTTGCATTAGGACACACCTGAGTCCGATTGTAACGCCCCAACCCTAGTTACCCAGAGTTGGTGCACTATTACATAACATTGGCATGATCACAAGAAAGATCAAATCTCGAAATACCGATTGGTTTAGTAGCCTTGGGAACACTAGATATATTCATAAATATTTACATTACATCATGAAGTGAAAAACTACTACAACAACATATTGTCTCCATAATCCACATTATTATCCCCTCATAATATCCCTACATGTCATTCATAATTTACTTCTTCACTTCCTGGGAAAAATAAAACATAGAAAAGGGGTGAGCACAAATGCCCAGTAAGGATAACAATATAGCGGAAACTTTCATAAATAAGAATAAACATTTAAGGCAATGTATAACTAAAAAAAAGACTTTTAAACTTGAACTTCAACATAGTATGGAAAAAATAAAATGAAATAATGTCATTTACTTATTCACATGGATATTCTACTAATCGAATAATCACATGCAATATCAATAACCAATTTCATAATGATGGAATGCATAATTCCAGACTATCATAACCACATAGCCAAGGCCTCATGCCAAGACTGCAAATAAGATTTTTCCAAGGCCTTGGGCCAAGACACTAGTTTGTCCCATGTGACCTACCGATGCATCGAAGAGCTATAGCAGGCTCCACCCGTCACATATTAAGTCCAAAGCATTCCCATATGAAAAGGTTTAAACATAACCTAAACATTCGTATTAAAACTAGCATACGAAATGTCAATACTTTCACCATAAACCATGAATGTTATAAAAATAGCACATACACAATCAAACATATCAGAAAACCTTCAATACAATATAGAAGTTTTGTATCATAATAAATCAACTTCAAATAAGCGTAAAATCCATCAAAGAATGTTGACATAGATGGAATCAAAACTCTTTTTAGAGAAATATCTCTTTCTATTTTGAAATCATTTAAGAGTCATATATTTATGAAATAAAACATTTTATTTGAAAATATTATTATAATCTTGTATGGGAACCTTTGACGATTTTATAACGGCGGAAAATAGCCGCACCCGCCGTATAAGTTAAAAAAAACATTCTTACCTTAATTTTGTTGAAAAGGTTAAAAAAGCACCTTGTTTGGAAAATGACAGAAAGATTCCTTTATAAACCTCTTATAAAAAGTCAAACAAGGGTATAAATGACTTTAACCCATATTCCTGTAAATAGTAAAAATATTTTGAAATACATTTTTAAAAAAACATGGATGTGGATGATAAAGAGATCCCAGTAGATTATTACGTATAAACTACCTCGGATAATGAAGAGATTGTGAAATAACCCTTACCTTGTACATTTCCTTGGTTGGGGTATGTTAACCTCCTGTATAATGGTGAAATAATTATTACAAGATTCATATACATTAATATGATATCATATATGATCTTTTAACATTGATTTGTTAATAATATCTTAGTATTATCGTTGTTTCGGGTATTAACTTACTCGTTTTCTTTTATATGTTTTGTTAAGTATTCCATGTTTGTAATGGATAGGTTGTATATTAATCATATCCATAATGATATAAAGTTCATAGATACTATTATTAATCATAAAATGAGAATTATACTTGTATGGATACGATAGAGAATGAATCTCATCGCGTTCGTGGAGACGGTAGTCCGTACGTACGCACGAGCGACAATATCATTCTTTTGATATTAAAATAATATATAAATGGATAGTATATCATATATACAGAATCATTAACATGTTATATTTATTATTTACATGAGTTACACATCATTATTATATCCATCCAAATAATAATATATTGAATAACAATTACACCACGACGTGGAGACGGTAAGCCGTACATACGCACGTATGGTGACATGTTATTCAAAGGGTGGATAGAATACTGAATATGGTTGTACCATATTTATAATAACATCACAGTATATATATTATACTGGAGTTATTATTTTATAATGGTAACAACAAAGGAAGAAGAAGTGGAAGAAGAAAGGAACTTGGAAAAAGGTGGTGAAATCATTACCTCTTCTTCGGGTTCTTCCTTTTGATTTGATCAAAAAGGCTCCTTAGGTTGGCTTTATGATCAAACTATGGCATCTAGGTTGTTGTGAGGCATGTTTGGAGAGTATTTGGGCAGAGTTTGGCCGAACCAAAAGGCTTTGAAGGTGTGAAGAAATGAGAAGGAGGAGTGCCCTTTTATAAGAGGGGTGAGGGGTACCTTTGGAAAATCTAGAAATATTAATTTATAATAAATTCATATTCGGTTTCTAATGGCTCCAAAGTTGATTATTCAAAGGATAAGGTGGGGATAGGTAAAAAACAACTCAACCAATAGAATTTAGACAGGTTTGGGTACTTATATTAACCTTATCTTTAAGTATTAACTCTAAGTTAATTAGTTTCACTTTTACAATGTCTCTTTGTATTTTTATATTATATGGTTAACAAACTTACTATATAAATCCAAGCGACCCCCAAGTGGTCCATTAATAAAACACCTCTTATGAGATAAGTCTTTTAGCTGAACCTTTGATTTTTAGGAATTTAATATCAATTAATAATATAATATTTGTTTTAAAAACTCTTTTATGTCAATTTTGACACTATTCAATAGTTGATTTTTGTGAAACACCTAACAGAATTATTACTACGAAAAAAGTTAATTAAATCAATCCTAATATGTCATATTATCCTAGAAAATTATTTTAATTCATGAAAAGTCTCGAATTATATTTATTTGGGTATTTATAATATCAATTATTTTAAATTTTCACTATTATGGTAATTACTACATCATCATTGTGTCATAAATAAGTTAAATTATTTAATCTCTAAAAATTATAAATAAAATATCATTATCTATGAAATCGTTTTATCTTTCTACTGAATATTTATATTTGAACATCCAACATATATAACCCTATGTAAATATTGTTTTTCTAAAAGATATATGCTTTTGTCATTTTTGTATTCATTTTAACTTAATTGAAATTAAGTGTCCCTATCAACTACAAGTGGCTCCATGTGGTCCCAAAATCGACCCAAAGATGCCTATGGTCGAACATGTATCAAAAAATAAGTCTAGAACACGTTTTAGGGTAATTTCGTATTATTATAATATTTTTTTAACCCTTATTTACCGGATTTACCCTTAACCATGGTAAATAAAATATTTACCGAAGTAATTATTCAAAATGTAAAAAAATAAAAGTTACCTATTTACACAATTTGAACATGATGATTACAAATATGGAATCCATTTTTCCAAATTCAAAACATAGAAGTGGCAGAAATTAATCTAAAATTAATTCCCGTTGTTAAAATAAAAAGCGTGTTTTTAAGAGATAATAATTATCAAAAGATTGACACTTGTTTATGTCCGGTTTAATTGTAAAATTATGTACAATGACCAAAATTGTATTAAATGGTAAAAATATATTCTAAATATACATTAAAACCACTCAAATTCATAATTTATAACTATTAATTATTTTGATTAAAAAAGTTGTTTTTAATTAAAATTTAGTAATTTTCACTATTCATCAAAATAATAAAGTTATCTGAAAAGTACCAAAATTTCACCTTAGGATAAATTCGATATTCCGAATCCAAAAATGAAGTCCATTTTGAAATATAAAATATATATAATTTCAAAAAGTAGGTATTACTAATCATAACGGCTAGTTTGATTGGTTGTGGTGTGTTAGAACTCAATGTTGCGTATAACACAGGCTATCACATTATTCAAAGAGGAGTGTACCGTAGAAGCTTGGGGTGTTACATTCTACCCTCCTTCAAATAATTTCGTCCTCAAAATTTCAAGAATAGTTATTAAATGAAAAGACTCGGGTGGTTCTTCATCATAAGTTCCTCGGGATCCCACGTTGCCTCTTCCATCTTATGGTTTGTCCACAAAACTTTTACCAGACGCGTCGTCCGGTTTCTTAGTACTTGTTCTCTCATATCAAGAATCTTGACGGGCTATTCACAATAGGAAAGATCGGGTTCAAGTTCTAATTTCTCATAGGTGAGTACATGCGTTGGGTCAGGCATGTATTTCCTCAACAGAGATACGTGGAACACATCATGAACTTTGGAGAGACTTGGAGGCATTTCCAATCGGTAAGCCACAACCCCAATTCGTTCTAGAATTTCGAAGGGTCCGATGTACCTGGGACTCAATTTACCTTTATTACCAAAACGTATGACTCCCTTCCATAGAGATACCTTCAGGAAAACATGATCACCAACTTGGAATTCCAAATCTTTCCTTCGATTATCGGCATAGCTCTTCTGCCTACATTGAGCTGCTTTGATGTGATTTTGGATTACCTTCACCTTTTCCACCGTTTCCTCCACCAGTTCCGGGCCTACAAGTTTTCTTTCACCAATTTCATCCCAACAGGTTGGTGTACGACATCTCTTTCCGTATAACGATTCATATGGTGCCATCTGAATACTCGAATAAAAGCTATTATTATAGGAAAATTCTACCAGAGGTAAATATTGATCCCACATACCCTGAAAGTCAAGTGAGCAAGTTCTCAACATGTCTTTTAAGGTTTGAATAGTCCGTTCTGATTGTCCATCTGTCTGAGGGTGGTAAGCAATGCTCAAATGAAGTTCAATATCCAGGGATTTCTGAAGACTTTTCCAGAATCTTGAAGTAAAACGGGGATCACGATCAGAAAAAAATCGATAGGGGTACTCCATGAAGTCTCACAACTTCATTAATATATAGTCTTGCTAGACATTCCAGGGGTTGATCTTCTCTTATAACAAGAAAATGTGCTGACTTGGTAAGATGATCAACAATAACCCATATTGAATTGTTCCTTCTAGGAGTCTTTGGTAGCCCCATGACAAAGTCCATCGTAATATTGTCCCATTTTTACTCCGGTATGGGAAGAGGTTGCATGACTCCTCCAGGTTGTTGCCTTCCATCTTTCACTTGTTGACAAACCATACATCTTGACACAAAATCAGAAATCTCTCTCTTCATTTTGTCCCACAAAAAATGTTCCTTCAAATCTCTATACATTTTGGTGCTCCCAGGGTGTATAGATAAATTGGAACTATGACCATCATCCAGCAATTCCCGTTTTAGATCAGGTATATCGGGAACACAAAGTCTCTTCCCAAATTCCAAAATTCCATCTTCATACACAAAGTCTCTCAGTCTCCCATCATTCATAGCTTTAATCTTATTTTGAAATTCTTCATCATCGGTATGAGAACTCTTAATCCTTTCTAGTAAAGATGGTTTGGAAACCATTTGAAAAAGCATTGATGTTTCACCTTCCCTGGTTATTCCCATGTCCATCTTCACTAGATCCATCAAAATTAGATCTCTTTCAATTCTCATCATGTTCAAAACTCCATGGTCTTTTCTGCTCAAATCATCTTCCACCTTGTTTGCTTTCCCCGGGTGGTAGTGTATCGTACAATCATAATCCTTGAGTAATTCAAGCCATCTCCTTTGCCTCATGTTGAGTACTTTTTGTGAGAAAATATTCTTCAAACTCTTGTGATCATTATAAATCTCACATTTTTCACCATAGAGGTAGTGCCTCCATATCTTCAAAGAAAAGATCACAGCTGCTAACTCGAGATCATGAGTAGGATAGTTTTGTTCATGAATTTTCAACTGTCGTGATGCATAGTCAATAACTCTATCATTCTGCATAAGGACACAACCAAGTCCTTTCTTTGATGCATCACTATAAATAACGAACTCATCATTTCCCGATGGTAGAGTCAATATAGGAGCATTGACTAATCTTATCTTCAGTTCTTCGAAACATTCTTCACAATCTTTTGTCCAAGAAAATTTAACCCCTTTACGTGTGAGATTCATTAATGGGTTAGCCAATCGGGCAAAATTCTGGGCGAAACGTCGATAATAACCTGCCAAACCAATAAAACTACGTACCTCAGTTATACTCGTAGGTGCTGGCCATTCTTGGATCGCCTTGGTCTTAGAAGGATCAACAAAGATTAAATCTTTAGAGACAATATGGCAATGAAAAGAAATCTCATGAAGCCAGAATTCACACTTTCTAAACTTCCCATATAATTCATGTCTTCTCAGAGTCTTCAGGATAATGTGCAAGTGATTTTCATAATCTTCGTAGCTTTCGGAGTATACCAAGATATCATCAATAAAAACCACCACAAATTCATCAAGATACTCCTTGAAAACTCTATTCATCTGATTCATGAATACAAAGGGTGCATTAGTCAATCCAAAAGGCATTACAGTAAACTTGTAATGCCCGTACCTAGTTCGAAATGCTGTCTTCGGAATGTCTTCCTTCCTCACACACAACTGATGGTATCTAGATCGAAGGTCAATCTTTGAAAAGTATTGAGCTCAATGCAGTTGGTCAAATAAATCATCAATGCGTGGTAGGGGATACTTGTTCTTTATTGTTATAGAATTGATCTCCCTGTAGTCGATACATAACCTCATAGATCCATCTTTCTTTTTAACAAAAAGAACAGGGGATCCCCATGGAGAAATACTAGGGCAAATAAATCCCTTATTACCCAATTCCTCTAGTTGTTTCTTTAGTTCAACTAATTCTACAGTGGCCATTCTATAAGGTGTCTTTGATATAGGCCTTGATCAAGGAATTAAATCAATGGAAAACTCAACTTCTCGTTCTGGAGGATGTCCAGGTAAATCTTCCGGAAATACATCTACAAATTGTTTCACAACAGGTACATCCTCTATTTGAACATTCCTTTCCTCACCCACAGTTATTTCATTCTCTTCCTCCCCAATAATTGAATTTAGTTGAGCTACTGGGGGTGGATCTAAATAAGAATTAGGTGGTGACGATTCTACTCTAAAGATAAGGTGTTCCTTATCATTATCATCAAGAATTGTAACCTCTTTCTTCTTACAATAAATCTTCGCATCATAGTCCGAAAGCCAGTCCATACCGAGGATTATATCAAACTCAATCATAGGCATGACGATGAGATCAGCAGATAAAGCACATTTATGTGCTCTAATGGGGACTGATTCACAAAACTTTATTGCAATGATACTTCCCTTAGAAGTTTTAACTGACAACTCCCTTGTTAAATCAAATTGGAAATATCTAATTTTCTTAGCAAACTGGGAAGATATGAAGCAATGCGATGATCCAGAATCAAATAATGCATTTTCTAAACTTGAGGAAACCATTAAATTACCTTCCACCATGTCTTTCGGAGCTTCTACCTCAGCAGTAGTGATAGCATAAGCCTGGCCTTGATCCCTTGGCCTTTATTGAGGTAAGTTCTCCTGACGCTTAGGACATTCATTTGCATAATCTCCCATCTCCCTGCAATTGTAGCACTGAGCATTGGTATCTTCATTCTTCCCTTTGCAATCACGAGCTTGGTGGCCTTTTCCACCACATTTGTAACAGACTCCCATTCCCTTCAAGAAAGTACCGGGGTGTTTCTTCCCACATTTACCACAGGATGGATATTCGACCTTTACTTTCTTCCCCTTATTTCCATTCCCAAATTGATCAGTAGGCCTCTTCTTCTCTTGATTTTCTTTAAATTCATAAGACTTAGAGAATTCCTTTTTGGTCTTGATAGCACATGAGACAATGTCTTCGTATAACGAGAAGGATTATGAGACTAATGCTCAACGGAGAAATGGTTTTAACCCATCAATGAAACGATCAATCTTACTTCTTGGGTTACGTATATAATCACCAGAATACCTTGCGAACCTTGTAAAGTTAGCCTCATACTTTGTGACATTCTCATCCTCCTTCTGTCTCAGACTTAGAAATTGCCTTTCCATATCTACTCGATGGTCGCGAGGAAAGTATTTTTCTAAAAACAGATCTTTGAACTCCCTCCATTCCATATTTGATACTTCATCATCTTCCTTCATATTTTGAATCAATGACCACCATTGATCAGCATCTTCAGTGAGGCGGTAAACTACCATGATAACTTTTTCCCTTTCACTACTCCCCAAAGCCTGAAATATTTTCTCTAGGGAAAATATCCATTGCTCAGCTACTAAGGGATTTGTACTCCCATTGAACGTTCGTGGTTGTTGCCTCATGAATCAATCTAACATTGATCCTCCACGCTGCAGATCGGGGTGCTCCATACGGGTAAGGATATTATTCATAACCTGAGTGAGTTGTCCCAGTATGGTGATTAGCTGATCGGCACCAGTTGCATCACCAACTCCACTATAATTATCTTGAGCAGGAGGGCAATCCCTACATGGAGTGCGTGCATTGATACGGTTTCCATTTCTTCCACTAGGAGCCATTTCTAAACAATGGCATAAACTAGATCAGTTTATGAATCAAAATACATAATCCCATACTTATAAAACACTTAACATAAATTGAACTATTTTTGGATATAATCCATAATCATAAAAATATTTTCTTTGGAGAAGTATATACTCATAAAACCTTCATAATGATTTGTAAATAAAATGAGAGTTATCCTAAGCATATCCCCCGGGAGTGTCGTAACCAATAGTGCAGCAAGGCCCGTTGTCGTGCACCAGTTCCCATTCGAGTCTAGCTCAAAGCGGTGTTTTCGGGTTTTATCCCAAGGTACATCTGTGCTAAAGCCGCCTCTACCTGTTCATATCCAGAAAGGGATGTATTGCTTGGAAAACTCACAAAATCTCTACAATACCAAAATTCTAGGAAGTTCTTCTATACTAATCCTCAAAGTTCATCTTAGGTCTATGTGCTCTAATCAGATTTTATCTAAATCTAGCTTCTAAGGTTTGTACTAAACTTCCTCTAATATCAACTGTAATGCCCCGACCCGAGTTACCCAGAGTCAGTGCATTATTACATAACATTGGCATGATCACAAGAAAGATCAAATTTCGAAAGACCGATTGGTTTAGTAGCCTTGGGAATACTAGATATATTCATAAAGTTTTACATTACATCATGAAGTGAAAAACTACTACAACAACATATTTTCTCCATAATCCACACTATTATCCCCTCATAATATCCCTGCAGGTCATTCATAATTTGCTTCTTCACTTCCTGGGAAAAATAAAACAAAGAAAAGGGGTGAGCACAAATTCCCAGTAAGGATAACAATATAGCGGAAACTCTGATAAATAAGAATAAATATTTAAGGAAATGTATAACTAAAACAAAATCCTTTTAAACTTGAACTTCAACATAGTATGGCAAAAATAAAATGAAATAATTCTATTTAGTTCTTCACATGGATATTCTACTAATTGAATAATCACATGCAATATCAATAACCACTTTCATAATGATGGAATGCATAATTCCAGACTATCATAACCACATAGCCAAGGCCTCGTGCCAAGACTACAAATAATATTTTTCCAAGGCCTTGTGTCGAGACACTAGTTTGTCTCATGAGACCTACCTATGCATCGAGGAGCTATAGCGGGCTCCACCCGTCACATATTAAGTCCAATGCATTCCCATATGAAAAGGTTTAAACATAACATAAACATTCGTATTAAAACTAGCATACGAAATGTCAATACTTTCACCATAAACCATGAATGGTATAAAAATAGCACATAAATAGTCAAACATATCATAAAACCTTCAATACAATATAGAAGTTTTCTATCATAATAAATCAACTTCAAATAAGCGTAAAATCCATCAAAGGATGTTGACATAGATGAAATCAAAACTCTTTTTAGAGAAATATCTCTTTCTATTTTGAAATAATTTAAGAATCATATATTTATGAAATAAAACATTTTCTTTGAAAATATTCTTATAAGCTTGTAAGGGAAGCTTCGACGATTTTATAACGGCAGAAAATAGCCGCACCTGCCGTATAAGTTAAAAAAACATTCTTCCCTTAATTTTGTCGAAAAGGTTAAAAAAGCACCTTGTTTGGAAAACGACGGAAAGATTCCTTTATAAACCTCTTATAAAAAGTAAAACAAGGGTATAAATTACTTTAACCCATATTCTTGTAAATAGTAAAAATGTTTTGAACTACATTTAAAAAAAACATAGATGTGGATGATAAAGAGATCCCAGTAGATTATTACGTATAAACAACCTCAGATAATGAAGAGATTGTAAAATAACCCTTACCGTGTACTTTTCCTTGGTTGGGGTAGGTTAACCTCTTGTATAATGGTGAAATAATTGTTAAAAGAATCATATACATTAATATGATATCATATATGATCTTTCAACATTGATTTGTTAATAATATCTTAGTATTATCGTTGTTTCGGGTGTTAACATACTCGTTTTCTTTTATATGTTTTGATATGTATGCCATGTTTGTAATGGATAGGTTGTATCTTAATCATATCTAGAATGATATAAAGTCCTTATATATTATTATTAATCATAAAATGGGAATTATACTTGTATGGATACGATAGAGAATGAATCTCATCGCGTTCGTGGAGACAGTAGTCCGTACGTACGCACGAGCAACAATATAGTTCTTTTGATATTAAAATAATTTAAAAATGGATAGTATATCATATATACAGAATCAATGACATGTTATATTTATTATTTACATGAGTTACACATCATTATTATACCCATCCAAATAATAATATATTGAATAACAATTACACCACGACGTGGAGACGGTAAGCCGTACGTACACACGTATGGTGACATGTTATTCAAAGGGTGGATAGAATACTAAATATTGTTGTACCATATTTATAATAACATCACAGTATATATATGATACTGGAGTTATTATTTTAGAATGGTAACAACAAAGGAAGAAGAAGTGGAAGAAGAAAGGAACTTGGAAAAGGGTGGTGAAATCATTACCTCTTCTTCGGAGTCTTCCTTTTGATTTGATCAAAAGTGCTCCGTAGGTTGGATTTATTATCAAAATAAGGCCTCTAGGTTGTAGTGAGGGATGTTGGGAGAGTATTTGGTCAGATTTTTGCCGAACCATAAGGCTTTGAAGGTGTGAAGAAATGAGAAGGAGGAGTGCCCTTTTATAAGAGGGGTGAGGGGCACCTTTGGAAAATCTAGAAATATTAATTTATTATAAATTCATATTCGGTTTCTAATGGCTCAAAAGTTTATTATTCAAAGTTTAAGGTGTGGATAGGTCTAAAACAACTCAATAAATAGAAGTTAGACAGGTTTGGGTACTTATATTAACCTTATCTTTAAGTATTGACTCTAAGTTAATTAGTTTCACTTTTACAATGTCTCTTTGTATTTTTATATTATATGGTTAATAAACTTACTATATACATCCAAGAGACCCCCAAGTGGTCCATTAATAATACAACTATTATGAGATAAGTCTCTTAACCGAACCTTAGATTTTTATGAATTTAATATCAATTAATAATATAATATTTATTTTAAAAACTCTTTTATGTCAATTTTGACACTATTCAATAGTTGATTTTTGTGAGACTCCTAACAGAATTATTACTTCGAACAAAGTTAATTAAATAAATCCTAAAATGTCATATTATCCTAGAAAAATATTTTAATTCATTAAAAGTCTCAAATTATATTTATTTGGGTATTTATAATATCAAATATTTTAATTTTTCACTATTATGGTAATTACTGCATCATCATTGTGTCATAAATAAGTTAAATTATTTAATCTCTAAAAATTACAAATAAAATATCATTATCTAGGAAATCGTTTTATATTTCTAATGAATATTTATAGTCTAACATCCAACATATATAACCCTATTTAAAAATTGTTTTTCTAAAAGATATATGCTTGTGTAATTTTTGTATTCATTTTAACTTAATTAAAATTAAGTGTCCCTATCTACTACAAGTGGCTCCATGGGGTCCCAAAATCGACCCAAAGATGCCTATGGTCGAACATGTATCAACCAATAAGGCTAGGACACGTTTTAGGGTAATTTAGTATTATTATAATATTATTTTTTAACCCTTATTTACCGGATTTACCCTTAACCATGGTAAATAGAATATTTACCGAAGTAATTATTCAAAATGTCTAAAAATAGAAGTTACATATTTACACAATTTGAACATCTTGATTCAAAATATGGAATCCATTTTTCCAAATTCAAAACTCAGAAGTGGCAGAAATTAATTTAAAATTAATTCCCGTTGTTAAAACAAAAAAGCGTGTTTTAAGAGATAATAACTATCAAAAGATTGACACTTGTTTATGTCCGGTTTAATTGTAAACTTATGTACAATGACCAACATTGTATTAAATGGTAAAAATATATTCTAAATATAATTTAAAACCACTCAAATTCATAATTTATCACTATTAATTATTTTGATTAAAAAGTTGTTTTTAATTAAAATTTAGTAATTTTCACTATTCATCAAAATATTAAAGTTATCCGAAAAGTACCAAAATTTCACCTTAGGCTAAATTCGATATTCCGAATCCAAAAATGAATTCCATTTTGAAATATAAAATATATATAATTTCAAAAAGTAGTTATTACTATTCATAACGGCTAGTTTGATTGGTTGTGGTGTGTTAGAACTTGATGTTGCGTACAACACACGCTATCACATTATTCAAAGAGGAGCATACCGTAGAATCATGGGGTGTTACACCGGTCCCTGATGAGTCGCAGTATACTACATACCCTACACCTTCTTCTAGAAGCCTCAAGATGTGGGCACTAGTCAGCCTCTTCTTCATCTCGTGAAAGCTCAGATGACATCTCTCCGACCACATGAAGGGTTTCCCCTTCTTCGTCAAGGCTGATAGTGGTGATGCAACTCTAAAAAATCTGGAACGAATCTCCGGTAGTATCCAGCAAATCCCAAGAAACATTGTACCTCTTTCACACTTCTGGGGGCTCCCAAGCTAGTACCACCTCAATCTTCGCTGAATATACTGCAACTCCAGCCTCTAAGATGACATGTCCTAATAAGTGAGCCTCTCGAATCCAAAACTGACACTTAGAGTGCTTACTATAAAGCTAGTTCTCTCATAGTGTGTCTATTACTACCTAAAAATGGTAGGTATTCTCCTCCTAAATAGTCAAGTAGATCAGAATGTCGTCAACAAAGAATAAGACAAAGCGATCAAGGTAATCCTAGAAATCATGTTCATGAGACACATGAACACTACTGGAGCGTTGGTTATGCCAAAGGGCATAACCAAGAACTCATAGTGGTCGTATCGACACATCAGGGCCGCCTTCTGCACATCCTCATCTCGAACTATGAGATGGTGATAGCCTGATCTGATGTCTATCTTTTAGAACCACCGTGATCCCTTCAGCTGGTCAAAGAGGTCGTCAATCCTAAGGAGTGGGTACTTGTTCTTTACGATCATCTGGTTTAGGCGATGATAGTCGACACAGAGCCTCATGCTCCCATCCGTCTTCTTAGAAAATTGAATCAGGGCTGCTTAGGGAGAATCCTTGGGCCGGATGAATCCCTTTCCCTGCAAGTCCTCTAACTATACCCTCAGCTCGTGAATCTTAGTGGGAGCCATCCGATACGCTGGAGTAGATATTGGTGTCGTCCTGGGGTACATGTCAATGCATAAGTACACCTCTCTACAAGGAGGTAGTCCTAGAACATCGTCAGGGAAAACATCTACGTACTGTTCCACCACAACAGGATATGTCAGACTCTCCACCTCAACTACTCTAAGGGTAAGACATGCCAACTGATGAGTGATCAGCTGCACCCTCCTCCGAGTAAGTCCGCCCTGTGCTGAAAAGGTCCCCTTCTCGCTGGTGAAGGTAAAACTGGTCCAATTTGTGCGGACACACCGCACTTTGTGCCTAATACAGTCGATCTGAGCATGGAATGTAGATAAACAGTCATTACCCAAAATGATGTCGTAAGGCCTCAACGCCGCTATGAAGAGATCCGAGGTGAAGCTCTCACCTCCTAGAGTAATCTCACACTTCCATCACCAGTGTGTAATCATTGAGTCATCTCCCGTATGAGTCTATAGCTGTAAGGATCAAGCCAACAACTCTGTCAGAATCTCCGAGCTCCGAATGAGGGAAGTGGAAATAAAAGAGTGACAAGAACTTGTGTCTATAAGAACTATAGCTAATGTGAAATAGACACAGATCCTACCGTGAATCATCTCCGGAGAGCCAGGGTCATATGCCTCAGCTAACTAAAGCTATGCTCTCCCCTGCCCACCTACTCCCTGTGGTCGGGGTGGACCTCCTAGTGGTGGTGGCAGTAGCACCTCGTAATGTCATCCACCGCCAGCTACCTTACTAGCTCCTCTGCCACATCCTCATGCGCCCTATAGACCACCTCTATCAAACCTCTACCTCTACCTGGGAGGTCCCTCAACTATCTTCTGATCATCAGAATGGCGGGTCGGAAAGTAATGAGCCATGTGACCCTGCCTACCGCATGAGTAACACCGCCTGCTCTTGGTAGGTAAGTCACTATCTCGGGTACCCCGCACAACTGATCATGAGTCCTACGGTCATACACCCATGGGTCTGGTCCTCTTGGACCATTGTGTCATCTGTATACTGCCAGCTTTAGAAGACTCTACTGCATGTCGACCAGTGGTGCGTCTCACTGCTGGAGACTGCTCAGCAAGAAAAACTCTCCACTAGGAGGGCTCTCTCCAACACCCCTGCCAACGTTGGGATGCTAAGGGAGATCCTCGATTCCCTTTTCTCTCACCTAAGCCCCTGATCAAAGGTCCGGGACCTGAAGAATGGGTCATGTACCATATCTGTAGAGTAGTGCGAGAGGTCAGTGAACCTCACTGAGTACTGAGCTACAATCAGGCTACCCTGCTGTAGATGGAGTAGCTCATATCTCCATCTTGCTCGTAGGGTTGTTGGAAGAAACTCTGCCCAGAATAGGCTCTTGAAGTCTGGCCAGAGAAGTGTCGCCTCACCATGCACCTGGAGCATTAGGCACCACCATCTGCCTGCTTCTAACTAAAGGTGGATGGCAGCAATGATCACGTACTATCCACGGTTTTGGAAAACTGTGGGTATAGGGGTACCCTATACCCACAATTTTTTTCAAAACCGTGGGTATAGACCTATTTTCTAGTAGTGATAGAGAAACAAGTTATTCCATATGGGAATGATTATTTTTTAGAAATAGAGTAAACTACCCCAATATAGTTATAATTTCCTCCACTCTACACTAAACAAATAATCTTTTTATTTGGTGAATTCCATACAATGATCAAGAGTGTTGACATAGTTTTTATTACTTCAATTTTTTCAATTTATAAAAAATAATATAAACATAATTAGTCCACGAATAAAACATTGAATTATAAATCATAATATATATTTCCTAATAATTTATAGTAAATATATTTCATTTAATCTAGAAATATTTCTAGAATATCTGAATGGTTTGTGATATAGTTTTGTTTTATAACTATTATCATTTAAATCTAGTCAATATTGTATCTAGTAAATGTCATTTGACACCAACTATAATACACTAAATCCAGTGGCCTAAAGGTGATGGTTATTTTATTACAATGGAATAGAATACAATTAACAAAATAAAGAATATCATGAAATTTTTTAGTCTCAATAACCTGATACAGAAATGAATATTTCATTACATTAAAAACATAATATACATCAATTGGATAAATTAAAATTTATTATTTCTGGTTGAAAATACATAATTCCCACCCAATATTCTACATGGAGTCCTAAAGAAATGGAAAAGGATATAAAAGAGTGAGACCAAATGATTAGTAAGGGGTATTATATAGAGGATTATATCATAGCATAAGCATGTCATAAATAAGTATGTCTGCAATAAATACAGAACAAATAATACTGTATTACAGATATCATGATCATGTAATATATCTATAGATAATAATGTAAATAATCACATTGATATAAATAACTAATATAATATTGATGGAATGAATAATTTCAGGCACTATAAACATACCATCAAGTCTTTTTTTACCAAGATTTAATATATAAAAAGGTAATGACTATGAAAAATACCTACGAAATATTGTCTCATGAGAACTAATAATGCATTGATGAGCTATATAATTTCACACCCAAATCATCACCACATAAGTCCAGTACTTCCATCATATGAATAGAATTTCTAATATATATATATATACTAATGTTAACTGAGGAACCTTATATATAAATAGAGATAAGTAATAAATTGTTTTCTAAATAGACATATGATGTTTTAATAGGTATTTATATAATAGGAAAATATTTCTATGTAGTTGATTATACTATAATAAACATACAAATAAATAGAATATCCACAATGTAATAGAAAGTACCTTTATAAATGGAATGATAACTAGGAATTTCTAAAAAAAATTCATGGTTTAGAGATACAAATAAGAAATCATCCTTCATTATTGTTCATAAATAGCTTGTAAATCATCTCAAAAAAATCCCCTAGGAGTATCAAACCAAGTTTAAAATTATAAATATTAGTTTTTCATATATTAAAGATTAATTTAACACCCAAAAAATATTTTTTGGGTTATTACCCATAGATTAATCAAAGGTAGGTCATATATCATCTTCTGTGTATCCAGATTGTTATGTTATTTCATGGAGACCACACACTTAATAATTTAATAAAAATTATTTGAGGTTTTATGGTAACAAATATGTATAAGAATTATAATAGATTATGAAGATAGTATAATGCTTTTAAATGGTGATAACTGAGAATAATTAATTTTTATAGTTAAAGAATAATAAAAATGAACATTTAAAAGAAAAAATGGAAGGATTGATAATATAAAGGTATAGAAGAGGTTGGGAAACCATACCATTCTAAGTAGGTTCGTAAATATTTCGATGGAATCCTTAGAACCATAGAAACCCCAGGAAAAGATTCATTATAGGTAATATGATATTTAAATTATTCTAAATGGATATGTAGAGGAGAGTAATGAGTGAATTGGTTGAATTGGTCTCCTTTTATCGTTGAAAATAGGGGAATTTCGATGGAAAATTATGTTAGGTGATGGGTAAAGATGGAATCAAATGGGAGTTAGATAAAGATATAATGGTGAGACATGTGGGATTTAATTCACTTCCTAAAAAGAATTTTATAAGGGGTAAGTATTATTTTAATTATCAAACATTTGTTCAACTTTAAATTTCTCATTTTACCCTCATTAACCCTTATTGAATATTTACCATGGTAATAATTTTGATACTAGAAACCCAATATCACTCATATTAATAAATTTCAACCATTTGATTCATAATTTATCGTTAATTTAATTTAACTGATTTTATAAATACAAGAAAATTAACTTTAAATTAAAACATATGAAATAAAAAGAAATCTATTTTTGAATAAAAATGTATTTTTAGACATTATGTATTATTTTAATATCTCATATTCATTGAAAATTAAATTAGTGATTTTTTTTATTTGTATAAATTTCATTATATTAACAATTTATAAGATATTAATTTCATTAATTTACATAAAAATATATACAATTTAAAAAATAATTCTTTGAAAATAAACCATTTTTAAAAAATTTAAAAATATCACCTTATGATAATTTTGATATTCCGAATAAAAAAATTATGTATATTTTAACAAATATAATTCTAAAAAATTAAAAATATAAATTTTAAAAATATTTATGAATTAAATACCTTTCGCTTGTATTATGATGATGATTTAATATAATGTGAGTTTTGTGATAAATTTAGGGATATATGTTTACCCACTATAAAAGAATTTCAAATATTTCAATTGATATCACTAAATGCATCCCTAATGATGAAGATATTTCATATAGTGGGAGAAACTATGATTTATTTTTTATGTTTTCTCCTAATATGGAGAAGAATTACTTCAATGGAAGAGGGGATAATAATTCTCCCATACTTAAAGGTTGGGGTTCAGTTGGTTTTATCCCCATCACATATTAGAGCTGATATAACATTGACGACCCAAGGGATGGTGGTGGTGGTAAAATTACATGAATATTATAGATTATGGTTTTTATTGTAATGATACTATAGAAGCTTCTATCATGAACTTCTTGTATTTTTAAGCCTCTATCCATGCATGATATATAAGGAACATTTTTATCAGGTGAGAGATGATCACATTTGAGGGATAACTTGTTGTTGAAATCTTTGTTTGTCTCAAATGGGAGGTTAATTAAACTAGATTAGTTGTCTGATAAAAGATCTTATCGATGAATCTCTCCCAATGAGTATATCAATCCTGAACATTAGGAGTTGAAATATTTTTCTGCATATGATAACTTAAATAAATAGTACATTGTCCAAAGACCTGACCTAAGATAATGAAATTGCATGTTTCCATTCTTGGTGGACCCTAATGTCCATTGATTCAAGTGATGTGAAATGATCCATATTTACCATACCCATTAATGTGTATGTTATGAGATGCCTCAGTGATTATCTAGAGAAAACCCATCAAAATAGAGAAGAATACATTATGGAAGTGCTTGTATTGCATTATTGAATTTTAATTTCATGCCAATGAGACAGTGTCCAAGAGAACATGGGGGAATAGCTTCCTCATCACCTTATTTTGGTTTTCATACTCCGTATAAGATCAATATTTTTTTCTTGATATAATAGAGATTCTCACATATATTCAGAAATATATAGGGTATTCTATTTCCCTTTAATTCCTCTATAATTCCACAATAGAGAGTTTCTACAGGAAATAACATGACTATTACATTACCCTTTTATAGTTTCATCCACATGATCATGAAGTTTTCCTCAAATTCATTGAAGGGTTCCTCAACCAAATCTGAGCATTAATATCACCTTCCCATTGTTTTATGGAGTGGAATAAGATAGTTTGGAACATTCTCAGTTATATCTAATGAAATATAATCTATGGGAGGAAATAATAATTACTGATTCTCCTCTAATCCATTTACAGAGATAAAAATGGTTGATTAATTATGAGGCATTGGGTGTGTCTGACATTGCCTTCTAATGTTCCATTAGATATGAGGGATTCATTAGAGAAAACATAACATATATAAAGCCTTCATGACAATTATATTCATCATTATAGAGAGGAATTTCATAATCAAAATTATGGGGAGGACCTCCCATTTTTTTGGCTGGATTTACAAAGATATTACCTCTTTGATTAATAACTATTAATGGGTCAGCAAGGGGAGGACCTCCGTATTGATTATACTTTATAATGTTGCATGAAACTCATTATTGGAGTCAAGAGGAGGACCTTCATGATTAGTATTCATTTCCCTATGGTGAGGAACTCCATTATGGGTGCTCTAGGGAGGACCTATAAAGATGATGAACATTGTATCATAAGGAATGCTTTTTCTGTTATAGATTCCTTCTCCTATTAATGACGAGATGATAAATTATTGAGTCACCCTCAAAATATTTTGAATGGATTCAAGTATATCATCCTTGATTAGGATAGGGATATGATCCTATAATGTGGTCAAAGATTTCTATTGGCTAGATTTTCTAGATCATCAGGTTTGCGAATGTAACATCCCTAACCCGGGTGGAACTAAACCGGTGGGCTATGTCGGGTCATCACATGACCTCAAGTAATCCTTCCCATACACTAGGGCTTGTTGACAAGTAGTGAAGGTATATATTATTCATATGGGGAGAGTATAACCTATTTATCACAGTAATCCAAAATAGATCACAATATAAATAGTGAAAAAAATAAGAAACAACAAATAGAATGCATAGAGAAACATTCCCCAACTAGATAAAAACACATGAAACAGTAAATATATCATGTCATTCAACAACTACATGTGAACAAAAACCAAAATAAAGACAACCGTAGAATCCCCAAAATTATCCTCACTCTAAGTCAAGATCCTCCTCCTTCAATGTCCCATGTCCATCTAAAATTCATAGCATTGGGACCTTACCCTTATCCTAACCTTCAAGCATGAAGTCTTCTCAGGTTCCAAATGAAGGTCCGAGTCGGGTGTGAGTATAACTCAGTTGGCCACCACTAATGGTGTCTACAAAATATGTAGTCTAACATATATCTCATGCAAGTAGAAATAAAGATAAAGGGAAATAAATATAGTTAGGGATCCACTTGTTAACCTTTCCCTACATTTCTATTACCATTAGGATTATTGTTCCAAGATCATTATATACATCATCTTCTCATTTAGTTCATCATTAACATGTAATCCATGAGTCAAACATTTACCTTATTCAGACAATATTAATAGAATTTATCATTATGCATAAGCGAACAAGTTATGTCCCATATCTCACTTGGGATGATCATATCAAGTAATTGCCACAGATACCTTGGAGCCTTGGTCCATGAATATTTATTGAATACAACCATTGGGGGAATAAAGAATCAGTCTGACTAACCAACCCATGAATTATAGGGTAGGTTAAAGAATAAGTCCAACCCTACCTGTGGGAGGAGCATCAATATCTAATCCCACCAAAAATCCATGTTCACATGATTATTTATCCATAAACCACAAAAAAACCATATCAAAACCAATACAACCATTAAATATAACAATCAGGAGTCACAAAAATACACATGAAATTCGATGTCATGCCATAGTCTGTTTACAATTCCATTTTACACTACACAACCCATTAGCACAAATCTATTTCCCAAGTCTCACCCCATTAACTATATTCATCCATTCACAAGTCATTAACAATCCCAGGTGTCAAAATTTCTCATACACCCACCCTCTTATGGTTTTCAACACAATCCATTATCCACAAAGAATAATCCCCATTAACTAATTTCACCAATTTCTATTACCATGAAAAACAATCACTTAATACACTACTATGAATAGGCACATGCCAATAATTTATTTTCACTCATATTCAACATTTCAACATGATCATCAACGGCTCTACAAGGTAAAAAATAACCCTTTCTCATACATAGAAAACATATATGTTCGAAAGGTATTGGTGAACCCCATGGGTGGTCATACAAATGTCAAGTCATCCACCACATGTCCCATGGGAACGATGAGGGTTTCCATTAGTCATTTAGACTCCCATTACACCAAAAACAATCAAAGGATTAGAAGCACAATAAGGGGTAACCAAGAAATAAACCCAAGCATGCACAAATCTCAAACGAAACTATGGGAGATAACTTATAGAACACTTTCCTTGGATATGTTGGTGAACGCACCCCTATTCAAGGCATTTGATCCAAGTTCAACATCCCTTTGAAGTTTCAACCTAGATCTTATCTAAAAATAAGGGGTTTAGATATTTTGAAGGAGATATGGAAGAAATGTGAAACCAAAACAAAAAAGATATGTAAGAGCAAGAGTATCCTTACCCGGATATTCGATTCACTACCGACAACAATACAAATGACCAAGAGATGAGGTAGAATCACTCATAGAAGCTGTTGAGACATTTCATTTATTACTATGGGTGTATGGGGGAAGAATGGAAGAAATCTCAAGCTGGGGTTTAAAATAGCATAATGTTTTTTTGTAAATTTTTCAACATTACTGGGCTCCACGTTTTAACTGCATAGTTTTCCAAATCGTGTGCAAACCATGCGAGAGCTACAGTCCAAAATCCCCCTATTGCATGGTTTTCGAGGAATTATTCATAATTATCTTAACTGTGTGGTAACCATGAGAAAGCCTTTATCCAAGGATGCATGGCTACCAGGGATGATTTACACAGTTTTCACTAACCATGCACAAATCGTGCACCATACGTAAAACCCATTTTCCCTCCATTTTTTGGTCATAAACCCCCAGAACACCCATGGGGCCTCTCGTGAGCTTTGGGTAACAATTATTTTTCTTATAAGAAGGACTTACACTAAAACATAATCTAATACATACATTAATAAACATCATGGATCTTAAAAACTCCCAACCTTTGGACTTCTCGTCCTTGATCCACTCTTCCCAAGAATTGTTGAGTTTATAAAGCAAAGAGATCGGGCCACTAGGCCTACATATTCGACTTTCATTCCGATGTTTATTCTTGGATGTTTCCAAACTATCAGTAAACATGAACCAAAGTTACAACTATTCCCCATAAAACCTTCACACTATGATCCAAAAAATGAACCGGATGCTCTTCAAAGGACGCTTTAGGCTCAAACTCAAAATCATTAATGATTATCACATGAAAAAAATAAGGATGATTCTACCAAATTTGTGAAACATGAAAAAATCATGGGTCCCACTATACAATTGTGAAATAGCCAATTAGTATGCCAATGGTCTGATCCTCTCCACAATATTGAATGGCCCTATGTACCGAGGTGCCAAATTTCCCTATCTCAAAATTTGATAGTGACCAAACCTTAGAAACACCTAAAAAAACACACTACACCCCACCACAAACTCAAGAGATCTACGGTGTCGATCTACATATGAATTTTTCTAGCTCTGAGTTCTCTTCATGCACTTTAAATCAAAAAAACTTTCTTCAACATCTCCAGCACGAGACTCAATCCTATTACCTTAGATTCCCCAGCCTCTAACCAACACAAAAAATATCTACATGGTCTCCCATAAACATCCTTAAAAAACATCATCTGAATCATACCATAGAAAATATTATTTTATGAAAACTCAATGAGTGATAATTGATATTCCCATGAACCACCAAAATCAAGGACACAAGCTCTTAACATGTATTACAATACATGAATTATATGCTCAAAGTCCTCATCCTTTTTTGGGTGATAAGACAATCTCAAAAAAACCTAGGTACCAAGAAACATCTATAATCCCTACCAGAAGCACGATGTGAAATGTGGATCATGATATAAAACTATGGTACTCAACATTATATGAAATCACAATACCTATCAATCAAATAGCACACCCAACTGATCAACTATATATGTTTCTTGGATCGAGATGAAATGGTCCTCTTTATTCAACTGATCCACAACAACCCTCATTGTTTCATTCTTCTGAGGATCCCTTGTAAGTACCAATAAAAATTACGTCATTACATCATTCCACTTCCATTTTGGAATTAGAAATGACTATAAAAACCACCAGGATGCTGATTCATGGCCTTCACCTTTTGATAGGTAAGGCATCATTCCACCAAACCTGAAACTTCATTTCTAATCCCTGACCACCAATACTAACTATGAAGATTGAAATACATCTTAGTCAACCTCAAATGCACTACCCACCATGATTAATAGAAATCACACATCAAATCAGCACACAAACACACCAGTACCACCATACAACCACTAATAGAATTGATTCCATCACAACCTAATGTCCAACTAGAAGGTGAATCCAAACCTTTAAGACTTTCCTTCACTCCCAAACACTCTGGATCATCCAGATGGCTCTCCTTTACACTGTACAAAAGCATGGACTTAATCGCTAAAGACGAAAGGTCTATTTTTTTCGTGCCCATCATTCATATCCAGGTGAATCTCTACCAACCAAGACATAATTTTCCATTCAGATTTGGCTTCTGGAACCACCTCATTCTGATTCTTCAAGCTCAGATAATCTGCAACACAATTTTCATTTCCTGATGTGTAAAAAAAACTCAAAATCGATGGATTTTAGGTAATAAACCCACCTTCTCTTCCTAATATTTATATCTCTATGAGAGAAGATATACATTAAAATATTATAATCAGAAAAAACCATGAATCGTTCACCCAAAAAGTAGTTCCCCCAACACATTAAGGCATAGACTACAACAGTTAGCTCAAGATCCTGAGTAGCATAGTTTATTTCATGTAGTCTTAACTGCCTCGACACATTGGCTATTACTTGATCATCCTGCATCAACATTTCCACATGTTCAATATCAGACACATCATAGAATAATGTTTACTAATTACCAGGTTCAAGTAAGATTAGAATCAATGTGTTAGTAAACCACTTCTTCAATTTTGGAAAAGGAATTTCGTACACATCCGACCAATCAAACTTAACACCCTTATTGGTTAAGTTTGACAGTGGTTCTACCACAAGGGAGAAATCCCTAATGAACCTTTGATAATAACCGACCAAACTAAGAAAACACTATATATGAAAAACATTATAGGGATGATCCCAAGGAACCACTACCAACACCCTCCTTGTATCCCTCGACACACCTAACTCATAAATGATGTGTCCTAAGAAATAATGGTTCATAATCTAGAGAAATCCATTTGGTAGCTTGGAATAAATCATATGCTCTCTTAGTGAACTCAAGACGATGTCAAGATGTTGGGCATTATCATCAAGAGTTTGTGAGTAGTCCAATAATTAATTAACAAAGACAACCATGAACTGATATAGATAATGGAAAAATATTTGATTCATTAGTGCTACAAACACAACAGTATGTTGGTCAACCCGAACGACATCACCAAAAAATCCTATGACCCATACCTACTCAAAAAAGCTATATACGGTATGTTGAAGGTCTCACAATCAACTAATGATATCCTAATATCAAATAAATCTTGGAAAAAACAAAGGCACCCATTAATTATTAAAACATTCCATCAATTCTAGGAAGAGGGTATCAGTTCATAGTCGTCATCTAATTCAATTTCCTATTGTCGACACATAACCTCAGTAACCCATCAGCCTTCTTAACAAATAGGATGGGTGATTCCCTTGGAGACCTAAAAGTTCGAAGGTATCCCTTACACTAAAACACTTCCAATTGAGCATTTACCTCCTAGAGTTCTCCCATATCCATTCAATATGGTCGGATGGAAATCTGTTCTCCCCCTAAAAGCAACTCAATCGTAAACTCAACATCTCTCTCCAGTGTCATCCCCAAGAAATCCTCAAGAAACACATCCTGGAACTAATCCGCCACAGGAGGAAATACATGTTTGTTGAATTCTCCTTCATCAAGTACAAGGATTTACAATTTTTCCATGAGACCTCCAAACTGATGTAAAAATGGACCTACACAATTTTCTCAGACATCCCACTCTCCATGGAGGACATAAGTTTCCCCATCAGGAGATATAAATGTTACACGATGTTAATAACAATCGATATGGCCTTGATACTACACTAACCAATACATTCCCAATACCGGGTCAGAACCTGACATCTCCAGAACAAACAGATCCCATAGGAAATGATATCCAACAACTTCTAAGGAATAACCTTTACAATGCATTATATTATCATCTCACACCCCAACAGAGTATCAAGTAACATAACTACACATGAACTTTCCACAGTTAGGCCGAACAATACAAAAATCTATTCCTAAATAAAAGAATCTGTGGAACCTATTTCAAATAGAGGATTTGAAAGTGTGGAAGATACAAGAATCGTACCATAAACAGTAGAGGGTCTAGGCTCACCTCCTCTAGGTTTAGAGTGAACTACATGTAGATGGACTATCCCTATGGCCTAGGATCAAGCCTGATTACCCTGTACTAAAATACCCTACTAGTATGACTGGTCTCTCCCCAGAGTTTCATGTCCACAACCCCTACCATTACGGCTCATAGAGATCTAACTAACTACTTGACATGGGGTAATCGATCCCCTACCTGCACTCTTCATTGATCTTTGTCCTCCAACACTTTCCATATACCATGGGTTCTTGGAGAACCTCTTCCCATAACCCATCATTCCACATGATATGCACTCAACAAGTGGATAGAAAAACTAAATTTTAATATGTCCCAACCTTCCACACTGGTAGAAGAAAACTCCATCACTAACATGAGAGACTGGTTCTTTTTTTGGGACATGTTTTCCACTGGTTTCTAGATGGAAATTCTGGATACATTTTTTCCTACTATAGAAATTCACACCCATAGCTTTCCCCACCATAAAAACATGTATTATTTTTGAGGCCTCATTGAGGTTTCCTTATGATATGAGGGCCTCATCCACAACCTCATAAAATATTAGTAGCCGAAAGATATTTACTTGAAATTTGATCTGATGCCAAATTACATCCTAAAAGCACTTTTCTATAGCTACATCATCTCACATTAAAGCTGGAACAAAATGTTTCAAGTCTAGGAACCAAAATGCATACTCTATTACTGACATTGTCCCCTATTTCAATCTTATAAACTCTGCATAATTCTCATACATTATGGTTTCTAGGTAGTAATTCTCCCAAAACATTTCATGAGATCTATTCCACATAATTTCCTATACTATTTCAGTCTGAGATAAGATATCCCACCTACACATTGCTTGGATCCCCAACATATAGAATTACAACTTAACTCACTTCTCATAAGGAGTCTCTAGATGTTCAAGAATTGTGTGGATAGACTCTATCAAGAACTCTGCTTCCTCTGGCCCACCCTCTCCAGTAACGGTCAAAGGGTGTTGCAGTTGAAACTCCCTGGTCAGATCAAACATACTTAGTGTGACCAGCCCTGTTCCTCGTTCCATCATCTATGTAAAATGAGAAAATTTCTCACAGAACTACTCTTCTATAACATCATGAACCTCTAGGTATCATTTCTTTAATACTGGGGGAGAATTATCGGCAACATCCTCTTTTCTCCTAACTGGAACATGCCTTCATTGAGGCATTTATCTGCAATTCCAAACACAAACTTTTTAGAACCTAACCATGAAACTATCATGAAGCATAAAGAAATGATCATCACTATCAATAAAAAACAATATCCCAGACACATCCCATTGGTATTTATTATATCTAGAACACTACCCTGAACCATCCTTCCCGAGGCTATGGATAACATGGGGTAACTAACTCACCTGGTAATAAGACCTACCTTTTACACCTTTTAAAATGATTTCCATAACCCAATTTACTCCCAAAACATTTTAATTCACTTTCCATTTTTTTATCAACAATCATTCATTAATTAAGAAATAGCTTTCACGTTTCCACTTTTACCCATTTATATCATCCCATTAGACAACTTTTCACTATTTTATAGAAAGTAAAATGCATTCTACTCATTATGTACTGCACACCCATCATATGTGTGTGTGCCTGCTATGATGCCTGTCACATATATACATAGGTTCCTAGAATGACTCATGAACGAAAACCTCCTGTCATTCCATCCATGAGAAAAATATCAAAAATATGTCATATATCACAACATGTGCATCACCTAATGGTGAAATATCACAAAATGTAACAACAAACAACAAGAAAAACGATTCCCACTGTGGGTGACATGGGTTTCCCCTAGTATTTTGGTTAGATACTCCCAAGAACAAACTCATTAACAAGCCCTAAAACAATCCTAATCTCATATATACTATCCTTAACTTGTAAGAAAGAGAATATAACTCCTCTTATATCACTTTGTAACATCCCTGACCCGGGCGCAACTAAACCAGTTCCCTAATTCCGGTACTCACGTGACCACAACCGCGCCTCCTTATATGATAGAGGTTTCCGTCTAGTAGAGGGGGTCCAAATTAGTCATATAGGGAGGCTATACCCTCTTTATCAGAATAATAAACAATAGATCAGAATATAAATAGTGGAAACAATAAGGAAAAACCAATACCGTGAAAACCCAAACATTCCAAAACTAGATAAAACCGACAAGAGAAAGTAAATATGTCATGTCATTCTATAATTCCTAGTTAACAAAACCCAAAATGAAGACAATTGTATAATCCCCAAAACTGTCCTAACTCCAAGTCAAGAACGTCTTCCATGCATGTCCCATGTCTAACTGAACTACCTATAATAGGGCCCTAACCATTGTCATAACCTGCAAGCATGTAGTATTCTCGGGTTCCCAATGGAGGCTCAAGTAGGGTGTGAGTACAACTCAGTAGGCCACCACCAATGGTGTCGACAAAATTTCTAATATAATAGATACTGCATGTAAGTAGAAATAAATGGAAAGGGTTGGAAAGAAAGTTTGGGGGAAACTCATTATCCTTTTATACATTTCTATTACTATTAGGATTACTGTTCCATGTTAATTATGTACATAATCTTGTCATTTAGTTTATCAATAACGTGTAATCCATGAGTCATACATTTACCTTATTCAAAAAATATTCCTGTAATTTATAATTCTACATAATAGAACATGTTAAGTCCCTATCTATCTAGGGATGAGCATATAAAGTAATCATGAAACTTAACATGGAGCCTTAGTACACACATTTTCATCAAATACAACCCTTGGGGGCATGGAGCATCAGTCCGACTCCCCAAACCGTGCATTCCTGGGTAGGTTAGAGCATCAGTCCTTCCCTACCCATGGGAGAATTATCAATCATTAATCCCACCACTAGAACATGTGCACATGATTATTTATACATTCATCACACACGTACCATATCACAACCAATAAAACCAATAAAAATAACAATCATGATTCAATATAATCAACATGAGATTCAATGTCATTCCATAGACCATTCAAAATTACATTTTACACTACACAACCCATTAGCCCAAATATATTTCCCAAGTCTCACCCCATTAAACATATTCATCAATTCAGAAGACATTACAAATACCATGGGTTAACATTTGTCATACACCCACCCACTTAGGGTTTTCAACATAATTCATTAACCGTGAGGCACAATCCTCATTTACTAATTTCACCCATTTCTATTACCATGCCAAACAATCCCTTAATACACTAGTAATCATAGGAACATTCCAATAATTCATTTTCACAACCATTAAACATTTCAACATTCCCATCAAAACCTCTACATGGACACACAGAACCCTTTCTCATACATAGAAAACTTCAATGTCCAGAAGGTATCAGCACACCCCATGGGTGGCCCTAAAAAGTTCAAGTCATCATCCATGTGTCCCTTGTAGATCAGGAGGGTTTACATTAATAATTTATACACCCATTTCACAAAAGGTCATCAAAGTATCAAAATCACAATAAGGGGTACTATGAAATAAATCCAAGCATGAATAAATCTCAAAGGAAACTATGGAATATAACTTGTATAACACTTTCTTTGGATCTATTGGTAAAAAAACATCTAATTGAGGACTTCGATCCCGGTTCAAAACCTATTTTAATTCTAAACCTAGATCTGATTAGAAATAAATATTTTTAGGTCTTCGAACAGATATACGAAAGAAATGTGAACCCTAAACCAAAACGAGAAACAAGATGGAGATTAGCCTTACCTGGATATTCAATTCTCTACCGATGACACTAAAAAAAACAAAAGGTGAGGGATAATCACTCTTGGATTCTCTTGGGAGATTTGGTTCATCACTAGGGTTTCATGGGGGAAGAAAGGAATAAATCCTAATTTGGGGTTTAAAATCCTGTAATAAAATTTTTGTAAATTTATCAACTTTACTAGGATGCACGGTTTACCCACAAAGTATTCCAAACCGTGCGCAAACCATGGAGGTGCTACTATCCCAAAATCCCCCTTTCACTTGGTTTCCTTGTAATTCTTCATTGTTAGATTAATAATGTGGTAACTATTTTAAATCTCTTATCCAAGGCTGCATGGTTACCGAGGATGATCCACATGGTCTTCACTAACCATGCACAATACAACATGCCCAAAACTCTTTTCCCTCCATCTTTGAGTTCGCAACCCTCGGAACACCCCTGAGCCTTATCATGAACTTTGGTAAACAATTATTTGACCAAGAGAAAGGACTTAAATAGAAACATAAACAAAAAATATCATAAGAATGATCCTAGATATTATAGTGAAACTAAGGTTAGAACCTCAATTTTGATTGGATTCATGTAGTGTAGGCATCAACTCTTGTGCATAGGAACCCTCCTAGGAGACCCACTTCATACCATTGGAATATTATAATTATTTACTTAGATAGATACTAGAGTATTACAAAATAGTTAACTAGTATTAGAAGGAATGGGAATATGATCCCACTTTTGATCATTAGTCACTATTAGAATATTCTTACTAGCTTACCCTATGAGGGTAAAAATATGGGCATGCTCCTAAATAGGTGCCACCCATACATGATGAATGTCTTTATATATATGGGTAGAAATATAAATTGACAATGTTTTTAGTATGTATTTTTGATCATCCTTAGTGGGATTAGGGATATAGTCCCACCCTTTCATGACTTTTGAGATATGTTGATGAACTCTTATGGTGGGAGAGGGGATAAAAACAGGTTTCTGAATAAATTCCATGATATGTTAACATTATACTATAGTGGAGATAGGGATATAATTCTACCATTGAGTGTCTATTGAGAAATGTCAGATAAATCATATTGGAATGGATATTGATGTCCCTGATTTGTGTACACATTTTCATACATTCTATTGTGTATCGAAACATTTTTTCACTGGATATATGTTGTTTTGGAGATAAAATTATTTAATTTAGTGATCATGATGATTTTCAGTTGTTTCAAAAAAAGAGTCAAAAATCAGGAATGATCAGAACAAAAGTTAACAAATACACGACATGTACTTTTCATTTACATGTAGTGTACCTTTTCCTAGACACGGATCATCTGGACCATGTATAGGTCCATGTTGACTTCCAAGACTCACACACCTTGTTCAATCAATTTATAATTCATGTACTACCTTCTAGAAGTGGTTAGTGGATAAATTTGACACTACACGCCATGTGGGGAGGTGCTACATGTCGTGTACTCCCACCAACCAACCATCTACACCACCAAATTCAAGGGAGGTACGATTGATCACCTACCGGTAGAGAAAGAAGATCCAAGTTATGTTGACATGGTTACAATACATTTACTTTATAGTACATCCAGTGTATTTTGAAATACTATAAATAAGAGGTTATACCCTCCTAATACGAAACACAAAAGGAGGGGACAACTAGAGACACCAAACATGAGAAGAAATGAGAGAGAAGGAGAGAGAGAAAGAGAATGAGGGAAGAGAATATAGGAGGTGTTTCTGCTCTACATTCCCAAGGATCATCAACCCAAATCTTCTACAATGTTTTATTTAGGTATTAAGAGTCTTTTAGTTACTATCTACTCTATTTGTAGCTAAATCCTCCCATGTGTTGGGGTTATGGATGATCATGGTTCATTATTAACTAAATATCTTATTGTATTTGTGTTATTTATTATTGGCACATAATACCTCAAAATATCTTACTAAATATTTCTGGAGACGCTGTATAAGACTAAGAATGAAATTTCCAGGGATCTTTAGAGGAATTATGAAAAAGTACAAACATGATCATTGGGTGCACTTATGGTATCAAAATGTACTTCAATTAAAATAATTAATAGGAATCAAATTATATACCCTAGAATTAGTCTGTATTGATTCGAATGAAACTCAACAAACCATGGGGGTTTTTTTATATTTGAAACCCATAGATTAGAGTTATTATGTACAACCCAACATGATAAGAAAATCAAATTATAAATAACCTCAATAAATCCACAGCCTCGATGCATTATTCCTATTTAACATTAGAATATTATTTATGTCTTTATTTGTCTTTATAGAAATTAACCAAAGAAAATAAAGGATTAGTCACACTGTAAAAAAACATAAAATATCAACTCTAAATTAAGTTATTCTTCACCTAATTAATTACAAACTAGAGAAACAAAAGACAGTGACTCTCTCTCCCTATAGATAGTACCCATACATAAACTATACTGGTTTTATGTTCTGGTATTTCAATTTCGGTTTCCAAACATAAAATTTTGGATAAAAGGACACCAAATTATGGCATCGTTTCTGGGGAAGTGAAAGTGAAAGGTGTTTTTTAAAATAATGTTTGTATCAATTAAAGTGAAAATAGTAATAAAAAATTCAAAAATTCAGTTGTTAATATCATTTCAAATTTTTATTTTTATTTTTTCCACTTTTAATCTTGGTGTGTGTTTAGTGTTGTGTAGAATCATAGGTTCATCAGTGGCTAAATAACCCATTCCAAGATCTTTGAAACATCATAAGTCCTTTAGATTAATCTGAAGATCAAATGAACAATCTTTAGGTGATATCAAGAAGTTATGGGTGACCACAACCAAAATGCCCCATAGAGAATATATAATATGAAGAATTTGATGATGTATAAGGTGTCGGACAAAAGTTCATGCATGATGATAACCGGAATCCACAACTCCCTTCTGAGGATGAGAAGAACCAGCTTCTACAAGAAAATATCATGGGGTTCATGCCACATAACCAACAAAGACAGCTGCCTCAATTTGTTCTAGGTTATGGCCCAAAATAACTCCATCAATACCATCCACCAAATTGCTTTCCATGCATGTAGCAAAATCAGGGGCCTTATTTTCATCATGAGTAGTAACTTATGCCCCACCTCTTCAAGAAGAACTATCCCCATGCCACACCCCTAGGTAGTACAGTCTTATGTCCATCTATGGAGTAAATACATGTATTGTCAGACCACCTATGCAAGCCCAACACATTGAGATCAAGCCGACCATCATGCAGCTCATCCAAAATATAGTTTAGTTTGGAGGATTATAAAGTGAAGCCCCCAATTCTCATCTCTCCAATTTTCTAGAGATTTTTGACTCCTTTTATTATAGTGGGCTGTCTAAGGATTTCATTCAACTTTGATTATTCCCCTTCTCATTAAGGGATAAACTGAAGGACAGGAATAAAGGATTTATTCAACATTATTTCCAAATATGGGAGGAATTTTCTTAGGCGTTTTGGTAAAAATATTTCCCACCTTCTAAGATAGTTATTTTTTGGAAGGAAATTCACAATTTTTAGCAGCATGATTCAGAATCATTATATGAATCATGAGATAATTTCAAAGAAATGTTGAGGAAGTGCCCTCATCACGGCCTTTCATTATGGATGCAAGTCTAAACATTCTATGGTGGTCTTACGACAAACACCAAATCAGTGGTTGAAACAGCTATATGTGGAACAGTGATGAGGAAATCCCCAGAGGAACTCTTCGACTTGATAGGAGATATTATAGAAAATAGCATCCAATGGAACTCGGGGTGGGGTACTAAAAAGAGGGGAATTTAAAACATTGATTCCACTACGATTATTACTATCCAACTCGAAGATGTATCAATGAAGATTGATTCATTGAATCTCAAAACACGCATATCATGTTTAAGCAGTAAAGCACCCAAAATTCATAGAATGTGTGGACAATCATGCCAAGGGGGATTGCCTAGGGAAAAGTGTTGGTCCTTTAAAAAGTTAGGTAAGCTATGTTTCTCATAATAGAAGGACAACAATTTATCCTCAATACAAAAACCTATCTTGTCAAGATAACATGAACATGGGATGGGGACAACAACAACAAAACTCTCAACCCCTTTCCCAATGTCCAATCAGTTATGCTCAACACTAGTGTCAGAATACATATCCCCGATAACAGTAGGGGTCCTTCCTACAACAAGGGTATGAAAATCTTCTTCGGGATCAATAACCTCAATAGCCAAAATCCCATCCATCTGCAAAACCACATCAACAAGATCACCATCAAAGCGAGAAGAAATGATGTCAAAATTCATAACAAATACTGAGACACGATTTTAGAATAAGGAGGAATATATTAAAATCCTTGACAATAATATTTGGAATATTTATAATCATATATCTTATAGGAAAATTGGTACAAAACTGGGTAACACTGAGAAGAACCCATGATAAAAGGAAAATGCTATCACTTTAGCATCTGAGAAGTAGCTACCTCGGAAAATAACTACAGATATAGTTGAGGCTAATAATATAGCTCCATCAACTGATAATGAATCCAATGTCAAGGATTCCCCCTCAATACAAGGACTATAAAAAGAGAAGTAGGTATAGAATGGCATGGAAAAAGTGGTAGTCAAACCTTATAAACCCACCATACCGTTTCCAGTATGAATGATGTAGAGGAAGATGGATCAATAATTTTCAAAATTTATGGAGGTATTCTAGAAAAATCACATTAATATTACTTTTCACGAGGAAGTGGATCAAATTATAACATATACGAAGTTTATTATGTAAATACCCTCAAATAAAAGGAATATAGAGGATTTGGGAACCATTCCTCTCACTAAGGAATGCATAGTGGTGGTTCAACACCATCTTCCTCCAAAACACCAAGATCCCAGAAGTTTTACAATCCCTTGTAATGACCGATCTTGTAAGTCTAAGAAATACCTTCGTGACTTGGGGGGATATTGTCAATCGTATTCCCTATGGAGTCTTCAATAAGATGGGGCTGAATGATTTACAACTTACTCGAGTGGCATTACAATTATCATATTTCTCCATCAAATATCTTAGAGGGAAACTTGAGGATGTGCTAGTGAAGGTGGGATGACTGATTATTCTTGATGGTTATATCATACTTGACATGGAAGAAGATCAAGAGGAACCTATTATTCTGGGATGACCCTTCTTGGCTACTTTGAATGTTTTGATCGATGTTCACGAAGGAAAATTGATCTTCTGAGTGAGATATGGAAAGGTATCTTACAACGTTCTAAAAGCTATTAAGTAAGTACAACATATATAAAATGAGAACTTGTATGCATTGACTACAATGTACAATCATTTTGGACACATGGTAGATGACACATGTTGTTTTTCAATCACCGATGAACCAATCACCAAGAAACTCCAGCATAATTATGAACTATATGATCTACAATTCATCATAGTCCACAATAGTCATTATTGAAAGCATACCAAAGTTCATAATATTCTAGAGAGAAACTAGGTGGACCTAGGAGAAATGCCAATTTATGGTGAAGAATGGTATTTTCTTAGGCTAACAGATTTCCATTAAGGTAATTGATGTTGAAAATATAAAGATTGAATTCATATCACAACTACCCAAACCAACATCTATTTGATTAATACAATGTCTCATTGGTCATGAATGTTTTTACATAAGATTCATTCATGTGTTCAAAGACAACTCTACCGATAACCAACCTCCACTAAAAAGGTGCTTTCATTGAATTTGAAGAAACATGAACCACAAACTTTCATCTGATGATGTAATGATTAGTCGAATATCCTATCAGGATTTCCCCAATCATGGAGAAATTTTTTGAAATTATGTGTGAAAAAGTGATTTTGTAGTGGGATTAGTTCTTGGATACTGGCATAATCATAACCTCAGGCTGATCTACTATGCCAGTAGAGCCATAAATAAAGAAAAAATTAACTACACTACCACTGAGATGGAAATGGTAGTGGTAGTTTTTATATTCAATAGGATTCAATCTTTTTTGGTGCTATCAAAAGTTGTTGTTTATACTGACCATGAAGTATTCAAATATTTTCTAAACAAGAAGGATGTGAAACAACATCTCATCTGGTGGGTGCTTTTACTCCAAGAATTTGACTTGGAAATCCGTGAAAAGAAAGGAAGTTAGAAAGTTGTCGCTGATAATATCTCCCATCTGGAATTTCTTCATTTGGAAAGAGAGAAGGATTGAGACATTAAGGAGGGATTCCTGGATGATCATATTTTCTTAGTTTGAGTTATACGTTTCCCATGGTGTGCTGACATCATCAATTACTTGGTTACATCAGTCATTCATCCTGATCTTAAATTCCAATAAAATAAAAAATTTCTATCTAAAGAAAAAAAGATATTTATGGGAAGACCCACTGCTCTTCCATTCATCTGGAGATGGGGTGATCCAACACTACATCCCAGAAGAAGAAATTGAAGGAATTATAGAGTTTTTTAATTCTTCCCCAGTTGGGGGGAATCATTGGCCTGACTGAATGACAGCGAAAATTATTTAATCTAGATTTTTTTGGCCCCCCATGCACAAGGACGCCTAATATTTTGTAGCACGCAATGATAGGTGTATGTGAATAGGGAACATGGGGTTCCAAGGTGAAATGCTTCAACAACCCATCCATTAAGTAGAGGTATTCAATGTATGGGGTATTGATTTCATGGGCCCTTTTCCCCCATAATTTGGAAACTAATACATTTTGGTTTGTGTGGATTATGTATCAAAATGTGTAGAAGCAGTTGCAACGACACACAACACAGAAATAGTAGTCGTTTCCTTCTTGAAGAAGAATATTTTTGGCAAATTCGATGTTCCATGGGTTCTGATATGTGATATTGGGCCACATTTTGAAAATGTTTTAATGTGGATTGTTATCATGAATTATTAAGTGAGTTATAACATGGGGAAACGATATTATCCCCAATCCAGTGGCCAAGTGGAGGTATCCAACCATGAACTGAAGCAAATCATGGAGAAGATGTTGGGATCCTCATGGAAGAACTGGTCCATGAAGATTAGAGATGCCTTATGGACATACACGACTGCCTTCATGAAAAGTATGGTTATGTCCCCCTTCCGTTTAATCTATGAAAAGACATATCATTTACCAGTGGAACATGATCATAAATCTTGTTGGGTTGTGAAGGCCTTGAATTACAATCTTGAGGTCATAAAAGAGAAACTTAAGTTTTGACTAACAGTGGTCGATTAAATTTGGCCCGATTCATATGAGAATGAAAAACTATATAAGGTAATGTCCAAGGTGGTCCATGACAACATGATCTCTCAGAATTCATTCCATCCTGGAGATGAGGTACTATTTTTTAACTTCTATTTGTTATTATTTCCAGTAAAATTGAAGTCTCGGTGGTATGGACCTTTTTGAGTTATCAAGGTCTTAAACCATGGTGCGGTGGAAGTTACTAGAGTAGATTGTAAACCATTTAAGGTGAGTGGGAAGTTTCACAAACCCTATCTTTACAAGGATTAGATGGTGGGTATGATCTTCCCTATGCATTTTGGATAGCAGGAGGCTTAGGTAATGTCGAGCCAAAGACCTATAACAAAGGCGCTTCCTAGGATGCAACTAAGAGACTACACACCATGTGTCTCCTTTTCAAACAGCATGTACTTTACATTTTAAATGTATATTCAAATATAAACAATAGTTTAAATACATATTAATTATGCTAATAAACAAGGATGATGTTAGGGCTAATGGTTAGGTCACTGGAATGTATCCGAGCCATTAGTGGTTTGAATCACTTCATACCTTCCTTTTGTACAGGGTTCATACCTTTTGGACTCGTGTTTTAAATAAATAGCGTGTGAGGTATTATCAAAATAGAATATGAATTTTTCAAAATATAGGAAAACCCTTGATGGAGATGGATCAGATGGCTAGGGTCATAAACCATGGATCCAAAAGTCCCGAGTTCAAATTCTGAAAATCATCCCAGTTCCTTAATTTTTCATATTAGTAAAACCACATAGCTTGAATTTCAACATAATTCGCGTGGGACATGCTTTCATTAATAATTTAAAAAAAATTAATAAAGAAATTACATGAGGGTGAAGTTGGCTAATTGGAAGAGTCTCAGATCTGGATTCAAAAGACATGGGTCCAACCTCATCTAGTCTCTGTGTTTCATCCAAATCATTCAAATTGAAACCAGACACCGTATGTTTTCTTAGTCGACTATAGAAATGAACTTATACATTAATTATTAATGGCTAATAAAAATTTTCCGCACTACAACCTTCACTCCAGTGGTTGAGGGCTAGGATTAAGATCAGATAATTTCGAGTTAGAATCGCACCCCAATAACTAGACTGAAGGTTGCAGTTCGCTTTTTCAAATTATAGAACAAACGAAATTTCATCCTTTGATACACTATGTGTATAGGTTTATTTTATTTGATATATTTTATATTTTTATAAATTTTATTATTGTATGCTAGTTATTATAAAAAACAATAAAAACTCATACACGGTGTTTACTCTTTATGATACAGTGTGTGGTTTGGGTATAAAGGTTGGGACCCCTACCCGGCCCGACCCCATATCAAGAACCCCGCTCTCTGTTTTCTCCTCCCGTATTCTTCTATCTGCCCCTCCTTAAATATTCAATTTTTGTTCTTTTTTGGTCTTGATTTCTTCTACATTTAGATCCCCCTCCAGGTACACCATTCTTCACCATTATTTCACGATTTTAGTCATGTTTATGTTGATTTTTAGATCAGCCGACCATTCGGCTTCAATCGTAGTAAACAGGGTGAATAAATAATATATTCCATAAACTTCTTGCAAGTGGACACACACACACACATTTTTATACTTTGAAATACACATGGAATGTATTCTCGGTGCACACTATGTACAGTGTCCATGTACCAACTTTTGAAGCTACCTTTGTACTGCCCCAAATGGACCTAACCCCATGTATTTTTAGACAATGTGTATGTTTCGTACACGCCATGTAACTATTCCTTAGGATATATCCATGTTGAGGGAATACATGATTTTATTCCATGTTCTCACACACACTGTGTTTTTCTCACACACGACATGTACATTCTTATTTGCTCTTCGCGCCAAGTCCATATACAGGAAATCACATAGGTCACACCATATTTTCTCACACAAGTAATGTACATTATATGATGCGCCGTGTATTGGATTTTCCCACCCACATGCCCGCTCGGCGTGTCTATTCAGAGTACATAGGTACTTACCCAGATATCACTACACACTGTGTATTCTAGATCCACACTCTGTGAACTTTTATTTTTATGATTTGTCACATTTTAATCAAACATATTCATTTTATATTTCTTATTTTCCATTGTTTATTTTAGATATGGTAGGTGATGATCATCAAATTGGGAAGCGGCCCACTTCTGCTACTATGGGTGAGAATCCTTCTTACTGTTGGATTCTTCTCTAGTATTCCAAGAGACCAACATTCAATTTCCCAGTTTTCTAGCCACTAGCATTGGAGAAACTACCTCCTCTTCTACCAGTGCCTACATCAGCACAAACCACTAGTTGGGTCGATTCAGTGACACCCAATCCTTCCACTGTTAATCCTCCTATATCTACTACCACACCATCCACCGTTACTGAGAGATTAGTTACTGCAACTCCCTCTTCTTGCTTCATACCTTCAGTGTCGATCACTACATCAGTAAATCAACCTAAGACAGCTCCAACTTCAGCTGATCCACCTCCAACGACCAATACTCACCCAACCACAAAAGTAGCTTTAGACCCACCTCATACCACTCTGGTGGATTCCCGACCTGAATCACATCCCTCCTTGATATTTGTTGAGGGCCTCAGTACCGCTGATCAGTTGCAACACTTTTCATAGCGGACGATCCAGTTGAGTGGCCTCTTTCTCAACATGAGCGTTCCTTAGAATCTCATCATCTATGAGGATATTGAGGAACTACTTGCCTATAATCACATTCTAGATACACTCAAAGTCATCAATCTAACTTATAGAGATTTATTTTTGGATTTTATCTTGAACTTTGAGTTTGATTGGACCGCTTACTTCCAGACACCCAATGATACAACCCCCCTTGTTCGATTTCGGTTGAGCGGAAGACATTTTTCCATAACAAATGGCAGAGTTTGGTCAAGGATGTGGATTTTACCCCCATCATTTCACCACACCCCCTTTCTCCACCCTCCCTGAGCGCTCTAACCTTATCTCTATGTGGAAGGAGCTTTCCCAGTCTGACCACAAGTACACCCCCACATCCTAGAAGAGCACACCCATCATTTTACATACCCTTTGTTTCATCCATCGTTTATTCAACACCATCCTTTTCCCTGCCATGTAGATATGATTGTCATGTCTGGGAAATACATAGAGCTTCTTACCTCTGTTGTCTGACACGATTACCCGAGAATCCCCTATCTTGTGGTCACATATTTCCATTCTTTGATCCATGTATTTCAGGGAAACATGAATTCCGGATTCTATGCCACCCGCTCACCACACCACATAGTTTTTTTGAGTCCTCTCTACTTCACGACCCCTTAAAATCTCTTTAGAATCTAGACTTCTTCATGCTTATCCGAATGAGGATGGTCGAGTGTTGGGGCGATGACTATGTGCTCATGCTGGACGCCCCAGCTCCAGCAGGGGTGAGTGATGACCCATATTCTCTCGATGGTGTTGCTGAGCAATTCCCACCCTAACCAGCAGTGGATTATCCATGACCACCTCACCCCACTTATTCTTTCCTTCCATATTATTCCATCATTATCTCTTCTTCTACGCCCTCCAAATCCCCACCTCCACCCATAACCTCAGCTGACCACCCCATCACCCTCGTCCTAAATAAGATATATTGTCGTCTGAACATACTTGAGCACTAGAAAACTAACATCCTATAGTCCCAAATCTAGGTTGAGTAGATGTTGGGCCATCTTCTTTAGGATAATGGCATTCAGTTATCCCCATAACCTTCCCATTCATCTGCAACTCCACCTTCTGCCAAATAGGCCCCGATGATGGCACTAGCCACTGATTACTTTCTCCTATCCACAAATGGACTAGATGATCCTACCAAAATTTTCCACTAAGATATGTCGATAGAGCCTCATGTGTTGGGCATTGATCTTTTGTCACCGACTACTGTTCCTCATACCGCCGCTATAGATGATCTTGCTAAGACTTCCCCTCAGAGCATAGAGAAGGTGCATCATTTTTCCACTACCGATGAGTCCTCTCTAGAAGATCCCCATATTTTAGATTCCACCTATTTTGAGGTGACCCATCGACTAGTTTTTGGAACAATTATTTCATTTATATATCTCTCTTTTGTGCTATGCATGTGCTATGATGAAGTATGTATTAGTCGATTGAGTTTTCTTTTTCCTCACTAGTCATAGGTACCATGGAGAATTTCTTGGAACATTTCTTATGACTACTTCTCATCATTATCGACTCAACATTATGGGAGTATTATTTCATAGTTTCTTTTTTAGTTTTACATTGTCTTTACTTCTTTCGCTACATACACTCATCCTGAACTCCCTTGTGTCCCCACATCTTCTCCTCTCCCTTGGTGTTGCACGTGGGGGACCATGTGCCATATTATGTTTTGGGGAGAGTCTTTTAATACACTAGTCTTTTCCTTTGAACTGATCTCAAATACATCATTAATAGTTGAATTTTTTTAAAATGTCGAATTTTTTTGATTAATTATAATTATAAATAGTGAATACATAAAAGGGAATCCTAAAAGTCACATTCTTATTTTAAATCTTGATTTATTTTTAAATGATTTCTGATATAGGTTTATTATGTATTTAAAGTCTTGGACATTTACATTTGTTAGACAAATCATTTTTACTCATGTCATGATCTTATTGAAATTTTATTTTTCCTCATTTTCAATAGGTATTCTAAGCCCTTTTGAAATATTCATTCTTATACCCTATTTCTTTATAGTTTCTTGGGATATGAATAATTACCTAAACATTCTATTCTTTCTCTTAAAACATGATGATTTTCGAATCACATTAAAATGATTGAGGGATTTGATTATTTTTCATCCCCTTTGACCTTGAGACCTAACCTACATCTGATCTTCGTAAAACCCTTAGAAACTAGAAATTCCATGATAGGAAGTAACATTACAAGTATATTTTCTCGTCCTATCCTAATTCTTTCATAATTTTTCATGATTAATAATTTGATCATTAGAGAGGATTTTTTTCTATTCATGGTTTATTTTGTTGAGAAACCATGCATTTAATTGTGGGGGAGAGTGCCACTAGTTCATCTGGGAAGAAGGGTTACAACACCAATATTCATTGTATTAATAGTGTTCCACATTGAAAAAAAGAAGAGAAATTTTGAAAAATGAAAAAGAGGGACCAAATTCATTTTTTACACATTATTGATGGTTTATGAACCCATGTTGGTATTGTAATATCACGATGATGATACCATTTGAGATATCTTGATTGGGGATGCATTTTCATTGAGATTTATTTCATATACCATTCATCATTATTTAAGAATTCATCCTCCTTTTTTCAAGCCTCTAAAATTATTTTTCACATCATTACCTACAAACCCTTAGACTTAAAAACATTTGAACCATATTGAATGACCTCATGATTTTTGCGATTTGACTTCTGAAGTGGAGAATGAGAAAACATGAAAGGATATAGATTGAGTTCATATACTTAATAATGATTACAACTTTGATAAAATAATCTTGAGTGATGAGTGTGGTACTTTTTGGTGAGGTCAATCATCAAGTGGCACATTTATTTGTGAAAAGTTAAATAATGTGGATAAAAACGAATGGAAATATTTATTTAGATTATATAGGAGTCATGATTAAAATATATTTTGAATTGAAATATGTTTTTTCCCTCTTAAAATCCTATGTTATGTATTTATAATTAATAATTGTAATTAGTTGAATGCTTCCCTTATAAGAGTACGAATTATGTTGATTTGATGTTGAGATTTTTCTTGATGGTAAGAAAATGGCTATGTTTTGGAGAGTTTGATGTACCCAATTTGTTTATACATATTCATACATTATTGTAACACCCCAAACTTCTATGGTACGTTTCCCTTTGAATAATACAATAGTTTGTGTTGTACGCAACTTCGAGTTCAAACACACCACAACCAATTAAACTAGCCGTTATGAATAGTAATACCCACTTTTTTAAATTTTATAAATTTTATTTTTCAAAATGGACTTCATTTTTGGATTTATAATATTGAAATTAGATTAGGGTGAATTTTTTGTTTTTTTTTGAAAACATTCATTTTTTGGTGAATAGTGAAAAATACTGAGTTATTGTTTAAAACCGACTTTTTATTTAAATAATTATTTATTTTATTTAAATTTATTTTTGGTCAAAATAGATACATAATACCTATATAAGTTCAATTTAATTCATTGGAGTCATTTTATAATAATATTAGATATATAAAAACTTTGTTGAACTTTTTACCGTCTTTTACCCACCTCTTAGGAGAATTTGCAAATTTGCGTAAAAATAAATTTTACCACTTCTCTAAGTTGGGTTTCAAAAATATGAGAGACACAGTTGATATTAGTATTTAAAATTTGGTTCAATGAGATGAAAATAATTTTTGGTGAATAGTAACTTTTGACTTTTATTTACCACAATTAAAAGTAAATAGGGTAATTAAAGGTAAAAATGATATTATTTTCCCCTAACACAATTCTTAATTCTATTGGATAAGTGTATCTCGACCAAAAAAACCTTAGGAATAAAATATGAACATTTAGTTCCACTTGGATTAGATGAAGACATTTATTTTTATTTAATTCAAAGAAGAGTTAAAAGTGTTAAATTAAAAGTTTAATAATTAACCATTTTTTAATATAGGGTTACACATAATATAAATTCGACTATAAATATTAATTAGAAATATAAAAATATTTCCTACATAATGGTATTTTGTTTATAATTTTTAGACATTAAATAATTTAATTTATTTATAACACAATGATGATGCAATAATTACCTTATTAATGAAATATTAAAATAATTAATATTATAAATACCCAAATAAATGTAATTTGAGACTTTTTATGAATGAAACTAATTTTATAGATTAATATGACATGTTAGTATTGATTAAATTAATTTTTTTCTATGTAATTATGATGTTATGAATTTAGAAAAAACAAAACACCAAATAGTGTCAAAATTGACATAAATGAGTTTTTAAAAATAATATTATATTATTAATTGATATAATATTCTTAAAAATATATTTTTCGGCCAAATGACTTAGATAAGGTTATATATATTAATAATTAACCACTTGGGGTTTAGTTGGATTTTTATAGTATGTTTATTAACCATATAATATAAAAATACAAAGAGACATGGTAAATGTGAAATTAATCAACTAAGAGTTAAATCTAATAGATAAGATTAATATAGTGACCCAAACCTGTCTAAAACCTACTGGTTGAGTGGTTTTCGACCCATCCCCACCTTAGCCTCGAAATAAATTATTTTTTAGCCAATATAAACCGAATATGAATTTGTTATAAAATAGTATTTTAAGTTTTTCCTAAGGTTCCCCTCACCCCTTTTATAAAAGGGCACTTCCCCTTCTCTCAAATTCACACCATCAAAGCCAGTTGGCTCGGCCAAAACTGGCCCAAATATCCTATCAACTATCCGAACTTCATCCTAGAGGCATTAATTTATTCATAAAGCCAACCTAAAAAGCCCTTTTGATCAAATCAAAAGGAAGAACCCGAAGAAGAGGTAAATATTTCATCACCACTTTCTTGTTCTTTTCTTCTCCCACTTCCTCTTTCATTGTTGTTTCCATTATAAAATAATAACTCCAGTATCTTATATATACTGTGATGTTGTTATAAAAATGGTACAACCCTATTCATTATTCTATCCATCCTATAAATGACAATGTCACCATACGTGCGTACGTATGGATTACCGTCTCCACGTCATGGTGTAGTTTGTTATTCAAACACTTCATTATTTGAATGGGTATAATAATGAGTATAAACAATGTAAATAATAAATATAACATGATAATTATTCTGTATATATGATATACCATCCAATTATATACTATTTTAATATCAAAAGAATAATGTTGTTGCTCGTGCGTACGTACGGAATACAGTATCCACGAACGTGATGAGATTCACTCCCCATCGTATCCATTAAATAATAATTTTAATTTGATGATTACAAATAAATTTTATTGACTTAATATAATTCTGAATATTAATAAGATAAATCCTATCCATAACAAACATTACTTATATAACAAATCATATAATCGAAAACGAATCTGTTAACACCCAAAAAGAGGATACTTCTGAAATATCATTAACAAAGCAATATTAAAAGATAATATATGATATCATATTGATGTATATGGTTATTGTATAATTTAATAACAATTATTGAACCATTATACATGAGGTTAAACTACCCTCGACCAAGGAAAAGATCAAGGTAAGGATTAATTCTACAATCTCTTCTTTATCTGAGGTTGTTTACACGTAATTATCAAATGAGTCCTCTTTATCATCCACATCCATGTTTTTTAAAAAGGTATTTCAAAACATTTTTACTATTTAATAGAAAATGGGTTAATGTCATTTATAACCGTATTTAACCTTATATGGTTTTTAATGGAATCTTTCTGTTGTTTTCTAAACAAGGTACTTTAAGACCTTTTTGAAAAAATTAAGGTAAGAATGTTTTTTTAACTTATATGGCGGGTGAGGAAATTTTACACCATTATAAAATCGTCAAAGCTTACCATAAAATCTTATAATAATATTTTGAAAATAAATTTTTTCTTTTATGATTACATGATTCTTAAATGATTTTAAAATAGAAATATATATTTCCCTCAAATAGTTTTGATTTCATCCATGTCGACATCCTATAAAGGATTTTAAACTTGTTAGAAGTTGATTCATTATGATACAAATATTCAATATTGTATTGAAAGTTTTGTGATATGTTTTACTGTCGATGTTTTTTTTCTATACCATTCATGTTTTGTGGTTAAGTTATTAACATTTCATATGCTATTTTTAGTACGAATGTTTATGTTATGTTTAAACCTTTTCATATGAGGAATGAATAAGACTTAGTAAGTAACGGATGGAGCCCACTATAGCTCATACATGCATCGGTAGGTCTCATGAAACAGACTAGTGTCTTGGCGCAAGCCCTTGACAAAATCTTATTATTAGTCTTGGTACAAGGCCTTGACTATGTGGTTACGAATTCTGGCATTATGCATTCCATAATTATGAAAGTGGATATTGATATTTTATGACATTATTCTACTAATAGAATATCCATGTGAATAATTAAATTACATTATTTGATTTTTATATATTCCATATAATGCTGAAGTTCCTGTTTAAAAGGCTTAATTTAGTGTTATACATTTCCTTAAATTTTTATGCTTATTTATGAAAGGTTCCTCTATATTGTTATCCTTACTGAGCATCTGAGCTCACCCATTTCTATGTTTTATTTTTTCCCCATATGCGAAGAAGTATATTATGAATTAGAAACTTGGATAATCTAAGGGATATAAGTGTGGACGATAGAGACAATGTTGTTTTATTTTATCATTTTATAATGTAATGTAAAAATTATGAATGTATCTAGTATTTCCAAGGCTAGTAAACTAATCGGTTTTTCAGGACATGATTTACTTGTACCATTCCAATGTTATGTAATAATGTACTGACTCTGGGTAACCAGGTTCGGGGCATTGTAGTTGGTATCAAATGAAGTTTAATAAAAACCTTGGAAACTGAACGTAGATAAACTCTGATTAGAGAACATTACCCTAAGATATACTTTTAGGATTAGTATAGAAGAACAACCTAGAATTTTGGTAATGTAGATATTTTGGGAGTTTTCCATGAAATAAATCCATGTGTGGATAAGAGCAAGTAGATGCAACTCTGGCATAGATGTACCTATGGGTAATTCCCGAAAACACCACTTTGAGATAGACTCGAATGAGAACTGGTGGACGAAAATGGGCCTTGCTACACTCTTGGTTACGACACTCCCAGGGGATATGCTTAGGATAATTCTAATTTTCATTACAAACCATTATGAAGGATTTATGAGTATAGAACTCCTAAAAGAAAACTTTTTTATTATTATGGATTATATACATAAATTGTTCAATTTATGTTAAGTGTTTTACATGTTTGGAATTTTTTATTTTGATTAATAAACTAATATAGTTTATTCTATTGTTTAGAAATGGTGCCTAGTGGAAGAAATGGAAACCGTATCAACCCATGTAATACATGTATGGATTTCCCTCCTACTCAAGATAATTATAGTGGAGTTGTTGAAGAAACTGGTGCTGATTAACTTATCACCATACTGTGACAACTCACTCAGGTTATGAATAATAACCTTACCCGTATGGAACAACCTGATCCAAAATGTGGAAGATCAATGTTAGAACACTTAATGAGGCAACAAACACCAACATTAAATGGGAATACAAATACAGTGGTAGCTGAGCAATGGATAAGTTCCTTAGAGAAAATATTTCATGCTTTTCGAAGTAGTGAAAGGGAAAAAGATGTCATGGTAGTTTATCGCCTCATGAAAGATGCAGATCAATGGTGGTCATTAATCCAAAACAAAATGGAATATGAATAAGTATCAAACATGGAATAGAGGGAGTTTAATGATATTTTCGTAGAAAAATACTTTCCTCATGACCATCGAGTGGATATGGAAAGACAATTTCCGAGTCTGAGGCAAAAGGAGGATGAGAATGTCTCAAGGTATGAGGTTAACATTAAAATGTTAGAAAGGAATGTGGTAGATTATATACACAACCCAAAGAAGTAATATTGGACATTTATTTGATGGGTTAAAACCATTATCCCATCAAGAATTAGTATCACAATCCTTTTTATTGTACAAAGATATTGTCTCATGTGCTATGAAGACAGAAAATGAATTCCCTAAGTCTTATGACTTTAAAGCATAGTAGGAGAAGAAGAGATCTTCTGAACACTATGGAAATGGAAATAAGGGGATGTAGGGAAATGTTTAATATCCATACTATAATAAATGTCGGAATAAACACCTCAGTACTTCTTTGAAGGGAATGAGAGTCTATTACAAGTGTTGTGAAAAAGGCCACTAAGCTCGTGATTGCAAGGGAAGAAAGAGGTTGTTAATGTTGAATGCTACAATTGTAGAGAAAGGGGGAATTATGCAAATGAATTTCATAAGTTCCAAGGAAACGTACCTCAGAAAAGGACAAGGGATTAAGGCCAAGCTTATGCTATCACTATTGTTGAGTTTGAATCTTCGAAAGACATGGTGGAAGGTAATTTAATGGTTTCCTTAGGTTAATAAAATGCTTTATTTGATTATGAATCATCACATTGTTTCATATCTTCCCAATTTGCTATGAAAATTAGATATTTCCAATTTTATTTATTAAGGGAGGTGTCAGTAAAAACTTCTAAGGGAAGTATCATTGTAACAATGTTTTGTGAATTAGTTCTCATTAGGGAATATAAATGTTCTTTATCTCATGATCTCATCATCATACCCATGATTGAATGTGATATAATCCTCAGTATGGATTGTCTTTCGAACCATAATGCGAATATTTATTGTATGAAGAAGGAGGCTACAATTTTTGATGATGATGATAAAGAACAATTTATCTTTAAAGAATAAACATCACCATCTAATTCTTATCTTGATCCACCCCTAGTAGCTCAACTAAATTCAATTATTGGGGAGGAAGAGAATGAAATAACGATGGGTGAGTAAAGGAATGTTAAAATAGAGGACATACATATTGTGAAAGAATATAATGATGTGTTTCTAGTGGATTAACCTGGACATCCTTCAGAATGAGAAATTGAGTATTTTATTGATTTAATTCTTGGTTCAAGGCCCATATCGAAGACCCCTTCTAGAATGGCCAGCACCGAAAAGTATAACTGAGGTATGCAGTTTAATTGGTTTGGCAAGTTATTATCGTCATTTCTTCTAGAATTTTTCCCGACTGGCTATCCCATGGACCAAGCGCACACGTAAAGGGGTTAAATTTGTCTGGACAAAAGAGTTTAGAGAATGATTTGAATAACTAAAGAGAATATTAGTCAATGCTCATATCTTGAATCTACCATTGAGGAATGATGGATCTGTTATTTATAGTGATGCTTCAATGAAAGGACTTGGTTGTGTCATTATGCACAATGATATAGTTATTTCCTATTCTTCAAGACAACTAAAAATTAAGGAACAAAACTATATTATTCTAGATCTTGAGTTAGTAGCTGTGATATATGATTCGAATATTTGGAGACACTATCTCTATGGTAAAAAATGTGTGATATATACCGATCACAAGAGATTGAAGTATATTTTGTCACAGAAGGAACTCAACACGAGGGAAAGGAAATGGATTCAACTACTCAAAGATTACGATTGAACTATTCACTACCTCTCGGGGAAGGCAAATAAGGTGGCAGATGCTTTAAGCAGAAAGGATCATGGAGTTTTAAAAAAGAAGAAAGTTGAAAAGGATCCTATATACATGGATCTAGTAAATATGGACATGGGAATAATCATGGAAGGTGAAACATCAATTCTTTTTCAAATGGTTGCCTAAACATCTTTATTAGAAAGGATATAAAGTTTTCAAGATGATGATGTGGAGTTTCAAAAGAATATTAAAGCTCTTAATGATGGGAGATTGATAAACTTCATATATGAAGATGAGATTTTAAAATTTGGGAAGATACTTTGTGTTCCCGATATACATCATCTGAAAAGTGAATTCGTAGATGATTCCCATAGCTCCAATTTCTCTATACACCTTGGTAGGACTAATATGTATAGATATTTGAAGGAACATTTTTAGTGGGACAACATAAAGAGTGAGATTGCTGATTTTGTGTCAAGATGTATGGTTTGTCAACAGGTGAAAGCTGGAAGGAAACGTCCTGGAGGAGTCATGCAACATCTTACCATAACTGAGTGGAAATGGGATGATATTATGATGGACATTGTCATGGGGCTACGAAAGACTCCTAAAAGGAATGATGCAATATGGGTCATTATTTATCATCTTACCAAGTCAGCACATTTTCTTGCTATAAGAGAAGATTTAGCACTTGAACGTCTAGCAATACTATATATTAATGAAATTGTAAGACTTCATGGAGTACCCCTATCCATTGTTTCTGATCGTGATCCCTGTTTTACATCAAGATTCTGGAAAAGTCTTCAGAAAGCCCTGGATACTGAACTTATTTTGAGCACTGTCTACCACCCTCAAACTGATGGACAATCAGAAAAAACTATTCAAACCTTAGAAGACATGTTGAGATCTTTCTCACCTGACATTCATGGTATGTGGGATCAATATTAATATTTGGTAGAATTTTCCTATAACAAAAGCTTCCATTCAAGTATTCAGATGTCACCATATGAAGTGTTATATGGAAAGAGATGTCACAGACCATCATGTTGGGATGATGTTGGTGAAAGAAAACTCATTGGCCAAGAACTTGTTGAGGAAACTATGGAAATGGTGAATGTTATCCAAACCCACACCAAATAATCTCAAAGTAGGAAAAAGATCTATGCTGATAAACGAAGAAAGGATTTGATATTTCAAGCAGAAGATCATGTTTTCTTGAAGGTATCTCTATGGAATGGAATTATATGTTTCAGTAAGAAGGGTAAACTGAGTTCTAGGTACATCAGAACTTTCGAAATTCTAGAACGAATTGGGGCTGTAGCTTACTGTTTAGTAATGCCGCTAAGTCTCTCCAAAGTTCATGATGTGTTCCACGTATCACTGTTGAGAAAAGAAATGCCCAACCAAACAAATGTACTCACCTAAGAGGAAATTGAACTGGAACCTGATTTGTCTTATTGTGAAGAGCCTATCATGAATCTTGATACAATAGAACAAGTGTTGAGAAACCAGATGACTCGTCTGGTAAAAGTTTTATGGAGAAACCATAAGACAAAAGAGGCAATGTGGGAACCCAAGGAACATATGAAGAAGAACCACCCAAATCTTTTTGTGCCGTAGTATTCTAGAAATTTTGAGGATGAAATTATTTTAAGGAGGGGAGAATGTAACACCTCAAACTTCCACAATATATTTCCCTTTAAATAATACAATAGCTTGTGTTGTATGCAACTTCGAGTTTAAACAGACCACAACCAATCAAACTAGCAGTAATGAATAGTAATACCCACTTTTTAAAATGTTAAAAATTTTATTTTTCAAAATGGACTTCATTTTTGGTTTTAGAATATCGAAATTAGTTTTGGGAGAATTTTGGGTATTTTTCTAAAAACATTGATTTTTTTATGAATAGTGAAAAACACAGAGTTATTGTTTAAAACCTACATTTTATTTAAATAATTATTTAATTTATTTAAATTTATTTTATGTAAAACCTGATACATAATAACTATATAATTTCAAATTAAATAATTGAAATCATTTTATAATAAGATTAGATATATAAAAATTTTATTGAACTTATTACCGTCTTTTACCCACCTCCTTGGAGCATTTGCAAATTTGCATAAAACTTAATTTTACCACTTCTATGATTTGAATTTCAAAAATCTGAGAGAGACAGTTGATATCATTAAGTAAAATGTGGTTCAATTAGGTGAAAATAATTTGTGGTGAATACTAAAATTTGACTTTTATTTACCGCGGTTAAAAGTAAATAGGGTAATTAATGGTAAAAGTGATATTATTTTTACCCTAAAACATGTCCTAAATCAATTTAATAACTGTATCTTGACCAAAACAACCTTAGGAATAATATATGATCATTTCGGTCCACTTTTATTAGATTAGAACATTTATTATTATTTAATTCAAAGAAGTGTTTAAAGGGTTAAATTAAAAGTTTAATAACTAAAACATTTTTAATATAAGGTTACACATAAGATAAATTAGGCTATAAATATTCATTGGAAATATAAAAAAATTTCCTACATAATGGTTTTTTATTTATAATTCTTAGACATTAAATAATTTAATTTATTTATGACACAATGATGATGGAGTAATTACCTTATTAATGAAATATTAAAATAATTGATATTATAAACACCCAATTAAATGTAGTTTGAGAATTTTTATGAATTACACAAATTTTATAGTTTTCAATGACATGTTAGGGTTAATAAAATGACATTTTTTTGAATTAATAATTCTTTTATGAATTTATAAAAAACAAAACACCAAATAGTATCAAAATTGACATAAAAGAGTTTTTAAATAAAATATTATATTGTTAATTGATATAATATTCCTAAAAATATAAAGTTCAGAAAAATGACTTAGATAAGGTTAAATATATTAATAATGTACCACTTGGTGTTCTCTCGGATTGTTATAGTATGTTTATTAACCAAATAATATAAAAATAAAAAGAGACATGGTAAATGTCAAACTAATTAACTAAGAGTTAAATCTAAAAGATAAGATTAATATAGTGGCCCAAACTTGTCTAATACCTTTTGGATGAGTGGGTTTTGACTCATGCCCACCTTATACTCAAAATAAATAATTTTTTCCATTATAAACCGAATATAAATTTATTATAAAATAATATTTTATGTTTTTTCTAAGGTGCCCTTCACCCCTCTTATAAAATGCCACTTCCCCATCTCTAAAATTCACACCTTCAAAGCCATTTGGCTCAGCCAAACCCTACGAAAATATCCTATCAACTGTTATACCTTAATTTTAGAGGCCTTACTTTAGCCAGAAATCCATCCTAGGAATCCCTTTTGATCAAATCAAATGGAAGAACCCGAAGAAAAGGTATATATTTCATCACCTCTTTCTATTTCTTTTCTTCTTCCACTTTCTCTTTATTTGTTGTTTCCATTCTAAAATAATAAATCTAGTATCTTCTATATACTGTGATGTTATTATAAAAATGGTACGACCCTATTCATTATTCTATCCATCCTATAAATGACAAAGTCACTATACGTGCGTACGTACGGATTACCGTCTCTACGTCATGGTGTAGTTTTTTATTCAAACACTTCATCATTTATATGGGAATAATAATGAGTATAAATGATTTAAATAATAAATATAACATGATAATTATTCTTTATATATGATATACCATCTAATTATATACGATTTTAATATCAAAAGAATGGTATTGTCGCTCGTGCGTACATACGGATTACCGTCTCCATGAACACGATGAGATTCATTCCCCATCGTATCCATCCAAGACTAATTTTAATTTGATGATTAAAAATAATGTTTAAAGACTTAATATCATTAATAATAATAATAAGATACATCCTACCCATAATAAACATTACTTACATAACAAAACATATAAAGGAAAACGAACCAGTTTACACCTGAAACAACAATACTACTGAAATATCATTAATAAAGAAATATGAGAAGGTAATATATGAGATAATATTAATGTATATGGTTATTGTATAATTTAATAAAAATAATTAAACCATTATACAAGAGGTTAACCTACCATCGACCAAGGAAAAGTTCTAGGTAATGTTTAATTCTACAATCTCTTCTTTATCCGAGGTTGTTTACACGTAATTATCTACTAAAACATCTTTATCAAACACATCCATGTTTCTTAAAAATGTATTTCATATTTTTATACTATTTAATAAAAAATGGGTTAAAGTCATATATACTCGTATTTGACCTTATATGTTTTTGAAAGGAATCTTTCTGTCATTTTCTAAACAAGGTACTTTATGACCATTTCGACAAAATTAAGGTAAGAATGTTTTTTTAACTTATACGGCGGGTGCGGATATTTTCCGCCGTTATAACATCGTCGAATCTTACCTTAAAAGATTATAAGGATATTTTCAAAATAATTTTTTTCTTTTTTGATTACGTGAATCTTAAATTATTTCAAAATAGAAAGAGACATTTCTCTCAAATAGATTGGATTTCATCCAGGTCAATATCCTTTGATAAATTTTAAACTTGTTAGAAGTTGATTCATTATGATACAAATCATACATATTGTATTGAAATTTATGTGATATGTTTGACTGTGGATGTGTTATTTCTATACCATTCATGTTTTAAGGTTAAAGTATTAAAATTTCGTATGCTAGTTTTAATACGAATGTTTATGTTATGTTTAAACCTTTTCATATGATGAATGCATTGGACTTAGTATGTGATGGGTGGAGCCTCCTATAGCTCCTTGATGCATCGGTAGGTCTCATGAGAAAAACTAGTGTCTTGGAACAAGGCCTTGACAAAAAATTATTTGTTGTCTTGGAAGAAGGACATTACTATGTGGTTATGAAGTCTAGAATTATGCATTCCATCATTATGAAATTGGCTATTTATATTGCATGTGATTATTAGTCTAGTAGAATATCTATGTGAATAAGTAAATGGAATTATTTTATTTTTATCTTTTCCATATTATGCTGAAGATAAAGTTTAAAAGGCTTTTGTTTTAGTCTTATACATTGCCTTAAATATTTATGCATATTTATTAAAGTTTCCGCTATATTGTTATCTTTACTGAGCATCTGAGCTCACCCCTTTCTATGTTTTAATTTTTTCCTAGGATGTGAAGAAGTATATTATGAATGACCTGCAGAGATACTATAAGGGATCTAAGTGTGGCCTATGGAGACAATTTTGTTGTTGTATTTCATTTTATAATGTAATGTCAAACTTATGAATGTATCTAGTATTTCCATGGCTACTAAATTGGTCGGCCTTTTGGGACTTGATTTACTTGTATCATGCCAATGTTATGTAATAAGGCATTGACTCTTGGTAAATGGGGCCTGGGTGTTACATTATTTTGAGTATCCAAACATGTTTTCACTGGATATATGTTCTTTTGGAGATAAAATGGTTTAATTCAATGCTCTTTTTGATTTTCAAGTGTTTTAAAACCAAGGTAATAAAATAGGGAATGATCAGAAAAAATGTTCACAAATACACATCATGTACTATTCGTATACATGACATGTACCATTTCCCAGACATGGATCAGCATGACCAAATGCATACCAATGTTGCCGGATAAAATCCACATTCCATGTACAATCCATTTACACGTCATGTACTACTTTCTAGAAGTGGTTAGTGGATAATGTTGACACTACAGACCATGTGGGGTGGCACTAGATGCTCTGTACTCCAACCAACCGATCGCCGACACCTCCAAAGTCAAGGGCTGCATGGCAGATCATCTAAAAGTAGAGAAAGAAGATTCAAGTCAAGTTGACTTGGTTTCATGCCATTTACATTATAGTACATGTCATGTATCATGAAATACTGTAAATAAGAGGGAGGCCCTCTTAATTTGGCACATAGAAGGAAGGGACAACTAGAGACACCAAACGTGAGAAGAAAGAAGAGAGAAGTAGAGAGAGAGAGAGAAGAGAAAAGAGGAGCTGTGGATGCTCCACCTTCCCAAAGATATTCAAACCAAATCTACTGTGATTTGTTTTCAGGTATTAAGTGTTTATTAGTTACTACCTACTCCATGTGTAGCGAAACCCCCCTTGTGTTGGGGATCTTGAGGGTTATGGTTTATTATTAATCAAATTACTTATTTTATTTGTTATATTTATGTTTCCATCAAAATACCTCGAAATGTATTGCTAAATATCACTAGAAACCCCTTATCAGACCAAGAACAAAATTTCTATGGATCTTCAAAGGAATTATGACAAAGTACACCCCCAATCATTGGGTTCTCTTATCTTCTAGAAATAGCCTGAAACTAACAATATTAATAGGAATCAAATTCTAGACCAAGGAATTGGTCTATATTGATTCAAATGAAACTCACCATGCCATGGAGGTTATGTTATATTTGAAAACTAGATATGCAAGTTATTATGAATAACACAACATTATAAGAAAATTGATTTATTAATAACCTTAAAAAACCCACAACCCCAATAGATTCTTCACATTTATCACCATAATCAATTTTGAGTTTTTATTTATCTTTAATGAAATTAATCAATGAAATTTATGGATTAATTACTCTATCAGTAAAACATCAAATACTAACTCTAAATTCATTTAATATTCACCTAATTAATTACAAACCAAAGAAACAAAATGTAGTGACTCTCTCTCCCTATGGATCAACCCCATACTTGAACTATACTATTAATAAGTTTTGGTATTTCAATTTTGGTTTCCAAACATAGAACTTTGGTTAAAATGACACCATAGATATATGTCTACCCCTTTTATTACTTATTCTATTGACATGTTAAGGATCCTCCAAAATGAGAGAATGAATATTTGAAAAATCTTAAGAATCTTGTGGGATATTCCAATGTTATACCTTGATATTGGTAAGAATAGGGATATGGTTCTATAGCTAGGTGTCTAATATAAAGTGTTGATAGATGTGTTTTATTATCAATAAGTTATACTGGAAGGATTAGAAAGTGAATGTAGGGATATGAGCCTTCTATTTAGTCACCGCTCGGATATACTAGTGAATTTCAATGGATGTAATGGGAATATGGTCTTGTTAATTTCCTTTATTGGACCAAAACTCTTGGAAATACCTCCTCCTATGCAACCTAATGTAATGAAAAGGCCAATATTTTTTTATGAGGTCTACTTATTTCATTCCTAGGGAGTTGATGCATCATATGGCTGGCATCATAGACACTTGATAGAATATGTCCTATGTTTCTCCTATACAGCATGAGGGATTTTTTAAATTTCAATCTCTATCATTATATGATATGGGTGGAATGAATTTTCATGATTTAGGGATAGGATATTGAAGTAGTTAAAGGTGGTCTTCGATTCTACCTTCTTTTTTACTGACCATCATTATTGGTATAGATAAAGGGGCTTCATCATTTGGAGGATTTCATGAGCTTCCTATAATATTCAGATGAAACTGTAGAGATGGTACTCCAAGATTAGAACATATTAAAGCTATAAATGAAGGCATTGAGTATGTTATAACATCATCCAGGGATGTAGAGGCCCATATTTTTTCATAGGTGAAGCATATTTTTTTCATATCTATTATAGGTGTATAGAAACCTGTTGTGTATGGCATTGGTTTCTAGCCTATCTTGGGAGCTTGATGTATGATAACGAATTGGATAATTATATTTTGTATTGATGAACTACATGACGGTATTCTTGATGGACTTAACAACCAAAAAACATGAAATTAGTCTATACTGTATCTTATATAAAGATACATGTTTTATTGATATATTTAATGGGTAAATTATTCACATTGGGTTCACCATTTTCTTTATTAGACATTCCATGATCGGTGGTTTTTTTATTCGAAGAAGGCCTCCTTTCCAATGGTAGTTTTAATTGTGACATACCAAATACCCATTATGCGTGTTATCTAAGAGGATGATAGGTTAGGCTTATCCGCACCATTTAGGTTGGAATTATTTCTTACTCTATGACTCTCATATAGATTTTAGATAAGTTGATGAATCCTTCCAAATTACCATTATGATACAAGTTAACATTGAGATAGTTATTTATTGAATTCGTATATAGACATCCATATATAGATATGTTAGCAGTTCTCCATCTTTATATTACTTAGTTCTTATGATAATGTTCAAAGACACACAGTTGGGACCTCTAGAATTTATCATCATCCATGGAGGCAGTGGGTGTTTTGGAGTTTTTATTAGGGTCCATGAAAGTGGATTCCTATGTATCCCTATTAAGGAAATCATAACCAATATAGTTTTTATCCACTAATTGACATGTCATTACTTCTATGGTTATGTGGAAATGATCAATGTGGCTTATTTTATATTTTTATATCCATGACTTGGTGAAGTTCCTTTTAAGGGATTGTGTTAAATACCTAGTGAAGAGCCTTTCAGGACATGCATCTAGGACCATTGAGGTGTTGGGAGTAAACATCAAAGAGGAATTCTATGTATCCAAATTAACATGAATCATACCCTATATAGTCTAATTTGAATTAGTTAAGGTTATTTTGTAGGATATTACCATATATTTTAATTTCAAATAGAAAGGATTTTGTGTTAGGCATTTTAAATCCACAGAACTATGATTACTAGGAGAAGGGTTCCTAGAAATAGTGGTAATGGGAATTAAATATGTACAAACATTTTTAGTTCAACATATTTGTTGGTAACTAAAAAATAGATGTTAGAGTTGGACTTTCATGGAATATGGCCCATTGAGAAAGGTTTCACAATGGATATGGCCCTATAAGGATGAGGTGGGGATTATTAATGGGTTTTAAATCCTAGAACAGGTATAAACGTGCATGAATACCAAGGGATGCCTAAACTAGTAGGTGAGTTATGTGATGGATGGTTTTTTTGTCTTATTAAAAGCATGAGGCCAATACTATGATATTAGTCTATTAAGTGGAACAAAGGGGTCCATTGGGGGCCTAGACTGATTGGATACTACATATGGTAGAATCAAGACATTTATTATGAGAAAGAGTATTTTTATCTAGTATCCCAATGATACCAAACCTCATTATTAAGGGAATTATGGATTTTAATTACCCTCAGGGTATAGCATCCCGCCTTTTTATCATATAAACTTTCATTACATTTCACAAAACTGAGGATCATTAAGGTTTACTGTCATGGAAACTAGGAACTTAAAACATGAAAACATGACACATTTTTCTTAATCACTTGAAAGGCTTATCCTTATGTTCATCCTAGGTTCATTACTGCATCTCATAACCTGGGGACATACATCAAAAGAAAGGGTGAGCAGAAGGCCCAGTAAGGGAAACAAGGGGAAGCATTTAACATGTGAACTTGAGATACACCAACAATGTCATGAAAAGAACTTTAAGGCAAGAGAAAGAAATCATGAGGCATATCATAATAAAAATAACGTTTTTCATAACTTAAAGATGTGTCTACAAAATTTAATATTGAACCTAGGATGAAAATAGGGACTCTAATCATATGAACATAAAAGATCAGTATGATAGATATAGAGATCATACCCCAACATAATAAAAAGGAACTTGAAAGACTTTACATGAAAGTAGAACTTTGAAAAATAAGAATGGTGAATGAATCCCTTAAAAATTCGACAGCCTAACGACGTCACCCAAACTTCAACAAAAATGAATTGACGAGATCCAATAGGGTCTCTCATCATATGAACATAAAATATAAGTATGATAGATATAGAGATAATACCCCAACATAATAAAAAGTAAATTTAAATACTTGACATGAAAGTAGAACTATGAAAAATGAGAAAGGTGAAAGAACCACTTAAAAATTCGGCAGCCTAATGGCGCCACTTAAAACATAAAAATACTGAATTGAAGAGATAAAATGGGTTCTATCATAATATGATAATAAAAGATCAGTATGATTGATATAGATATCATAACCCAACATAATAAAAAGGAACTTTAAAGATATGACATGAAAGTAGAACTTGAAAATGAGAAGGGTGAAAGAACCACTTAAAAATTCGGCAGCCTAACGGCGCCACTTAAAACATCAAAATACTGAATTGAAGAGATCAAATGGGGTCTCTCATCATATTATAATAAAATATCAGTATGATAGATATAGATATCATACCCCAACAGAATGAAAATGAACTTGAAAGACTTTACATGAAAATAGATCTTGAAAAAAAGAGAAGGGAGAAAGAATTCGTTACAAAAATTTCAGCAGCCTAACGACACCACTTAAACATTCATAAAACTAAATAATGAGAGTAATAGGGGATCTATAATTATATGAACATGAAAAGGGTAGTAATAGGAATATAAAAGAACATCCTCCAACCTAAAAACTTGGATCATAAAATAAATGACTTAAAAGAGAGCATTTGAAAAGAAAGAGAGAGTTTGGATCCCTTACCTTAAAATGTATCTCTTAAAACTCAAAGGATGGGACCAAGAGGGATTGGGGGAACCTTGGGAGGACTTTTTGGGAGGTAATGAGACCGAATATTTGTTGGGGGAGAGTTGGGAGTCGAATGTATGAGAGGATGACTTGGTATTTATAGGGAAAGTGAGGGGACAAGGCATTAAAGGCCAAGGGACACCTCATTGGTGGTTTTGGAAAAACCATGGGCTTGCCCATGGTATTTTCCCATGGTATTGGACACTTGGGACACCTCACAACTTATCTTACTATTAATAAGTCTAACATATTGATTACATACTTAATACATCATTTAATGAGGTCATTAAACACCCGTAACTTAAAAACTGTATTTTCACTATTCATCAAAAATTCAACTTCCTTAGAAAAAACCCAAAATTTCACCTTAACCAAATATCGATGCTCTGATTTCAAAAATGAAATCCATTTTATAAAAATAAATTTATAAATATTTTTAATTTAATTTTTAAATAAATACACTATTCACTGAAAAATCATTTTTTTCAGAAAAATCCCCAAAAATTACCTTAACATAATATCGATGCTCTGAGTTCAAAAATTAAATCCATTTTTTAAAAATAATTTTCTAAATATTTTTAATTTAATTTTTAATTAAAAAACACTATTCACCTGAAAAAACTAATACTTGACAAATAATTTATGAAACAGTTATTTAACCATTTTATTGAATCACATTACTTAATCAAGGTGCCTAGATTATATTAATACTTTCTTTAAGTGAGATTACTAGTCCATTTGGTCACATTACTAATCCTAACCAAAAAATTACTATTCATAATTTACTATTCATAAAAAATTAAGTTGATCTTATTAGACTCTATATTTCGTATTGAACATAATTGTAGAAGACAATTTTCTGAAAATCATTAAACATTTTAAATTATTTAATGTTTACATATTTTTTCTTAAAATATACTTTCTCTAAAATTCATCAAAAATATACACACTATATTAATCCGGACATTTAAAAATTCATAAACTTCTTCATAAGAAGGAATCAAAATTTTTATTTAAAACAAAGGACTACACAAGGCAGTTATGGTCTCCTTACATAGCCCCTTATCACACCAGCATAGGACCTAAGTGTAAGGTGTGCTAAGGTGAGAGGATCCGAGGGAGGCTTGGCCAACATCGCACGAGTAGTAATTTCAATCAGTTTGATCTTCTTGCGATGGCGATTTCGTTCTAGCTTCATATGATGAAGTTCGGCTTGGGTTTAGTCCAGAGCAAAGCCCATTGGTGATACCTTTTTCCCAAGTTCTGTTAGATGAGCTTCGATCGGTCCAAGACTACTGGGTGAGGCGATCAAATCTTATTTCTATATTAATTAACCAAGATCACATTTATTTAGAGACAAATATCGAAATTTTTAGTTTCCCGCGGTCATATTGGCCAATGGTCATATAACAGTCAAAACCCAACAGTCTCATTTTAATTATACTCATGTTATCCGATGAAATAGTTTTGTTGAGTATATAAATAATAATATAACACACAAAATTAGGAAACAAGATTTATTCAAAATTTCGGGTCGTTACATAGGTTCCTGTCAATAGAAGTGGATTTCCCAAGACAACCCTATTATCAATGAAATACAATATTTATAGGGTAAATTGACGTGAAAAATTCATTCACATATCTTAGGAGGATGCGATATATTCCTTGTAGGAATGTTATTTTTGAGGTTTCTGTAATGACCTAAACTTTTTTAATAATATAAAAAGGTGTGTTATATTATATTATACACAAAAACCCATATCTCTTTAACAATGATGCACATATTAAGGGAAATTTTCCATCTATATTCAAAATTCATATGACTATTGGTCAATTATGAACTTTGGGAACTATACTCCTGATAATAATTTTAATGTTAGAATTAGTGTTTATAAGTATAATTTGACACAGGATAATTGATGCAGAAAGAAGAGTCGATGGAATGAACCAGTAGATTCATGCCATTTGAAGCCCATGTGTCAAATATTACGATGGAGGTTTCATCACTGGGGTTCACCCTTGACCAATATCAATTTGAGCTTCAACAATTGAAGCCGTAATGAAATCACATATGGGAGATGTTAAAATTAGTGGAGATTACCGCTCATTTGATGTTATCTAAGGAACCCCATGAAACTACCACCATTTCAGACCATACTCTATGGGTGTATGTTCGTGTAATAAGGGATTACATGTACAGAACATAGATTGTAATTCTTTTTTTATTTTTTATTCCATTAATTCCATTTTAGGAATAATATTTTTAATAAAATTGAGATATAATTTGATAAATTAATTTTTGAAATAGAAATTGAACTTCCCAAAAAAGATATAAATCATTATAATAAACCAATATATTATGAATAATACTTATTTTAATGAAATAGTATGATATAATCACTCTTATTTAATTATAAATGATTATATAATTTTATTTTTTTCAGGTGTAAGAAATTTTACAACGCATTTTTAATCCGATGTTATTTTTAATAAATAAGTATTTTCATACTTAAAATTTAGAATTATCAGATTTAGAGATTTATTATGATAAAATAAAGATAATATTTTAAAACATATTTTAGAAATTAGGATGGGGTGAATTTATGAAATTATCTAAAATGATTTATTTTCTCTTGAATAGTAAAAATATAGTTTTAGTTTTTTTGGTATGTTTAATAAATTCATATTTATATCATAATGATATAATAACTAACTAACCAAAATACAAGACCCAAAATATATTTTTCATTAATATTAATTATTTTAATAGATTTAAATCAATTTCCAAATCTATAATTTACTTTCCAAATTATGAAATTGAAACATTATCTTTAAAATGTAAATTTGAGTAAATGTTACATTTAATTTCCAAAATAAGTAATATATAACTATGGTTGAATATTTTGGGATAAAATAACAAACAATGTTTCCCAAATTTCCTATAACATTGGAATATACAACGGGTAAGCACATGGTTTTTCATTTTCCAAAGCCTTGGTTTCTAAGGTATATATTTAGAAATTAAAAAAAATCCTCTGGATTGATATAAATAATGACACATTTATCCATTTATTTTCACTAACAATTAATACTCCCTAAATATATGATATTTTTAACTCCCAATGATTCCTACAAATGTGTCATTAACCCCCAAACCCCATGGTCTCAATCCTCGTGTTTTAGGTGTTACATGTCACGGTAAGAGAAATATCCTTCTTTTCTCATTGTTTCAAGAATTTTTTTTTGTCTTATTAATGTTACGGAAAATGCCTATTTTTTTCATTTTTATTAATTCCATTAATTAAAATTTATGTTTAATCAATGGGACACCCCTATCCCATATCTTTTTAAACTTTTCAAAAAACACATTTTATACTCTTTATGTTGCCGATTTTACTTCTCTATAATTCTCTCTTATTCTCCAGAAATTCAATTTTCTTTAATTTTTATGGATACAAAAAAACTATTTATTTTATACAGGTAGTAACAAATATATAATAATAATTATTTTTTATTTTGTTATTTGTATACATGGAACCCTTATTCCCTTTCTCTACGTTATAAATGACATAATAATCTTATCTTTAATATTTTTTTGTTAATCTCCATGATTATGATAAAAACCGTATTTATTTTATTCACCATGGGTTATTTATGAATATTTTGACTATTATCTATGCGGATCACATTAATTAATACATATGAATGGTGCTCCATGAAAACACTCCAATGTATTTGGAAAAAATTTAATCTCCAGATATGAAAACATCCTTGTATTTTAGTGAAATATTATGTAAGTTGTTTTTGAGAAAATTAATCCCTAACTGGATATAGAAATGTAGATGTGGCTTTGGAATATATGTATCAATTTGTAAAACTCAAAATACCTCTTTTATCTAAACATGTATAGGAACTAGTGAAAAATAACGGGCTTTACTACACACCTAGTTTGACACCTCCAGGGGATATGCTTGGTTAATCAAATGTTTTTTATGAACCGTTACAAAGTATTTATAAAAAATGTAATTATTTTTAAAGAATAACATATTTAATAAAGATTTTATTGAAATAAAATTACATTATAAATTATAAGATTATTAAAAGAATCAAATTTCACACTAATGTTTTCAAATATTAGAAAATGGAGGGAAATTGGAGGAACCATGTAAATAACGAGTGCAATGGACCATGCACTGACAACACTCTGATGGAATCCAAAATATAAAACTTCATGAGAATGAAAAATAACCTAACTCAAGTTATGAACAATAAATTGAATAAAGACAAGAGTCCAGATTCACCTCAAAGGGAAGAACATTCAATTGATCCATTTTTACATCAACGACCACATTATTTCAGTGGATATACCAACCCATTGATTTTTGAACAATGGATTAGTTATATAGAAAATATTTTTTTGAATTATGTTGTTTATAACCATTGAAATTAACCCTGGATATATACCTCTAATAGCGAGATGCTAATTAAGGGTGGTTACTGATTAAAAATCAAAACCCAAGAATAAAGATTGATTATATGGACTTGTAAGAGTTTAGAGGATCCTTTCTCAATAAATATTTCCCTCATTTAATGAGAATGAAAATGGATAAGGAATTCGAAGATGTGTAGGAGACAGAAAATGAATTTTTAGAATGATATGAGAAGAACTTTACAACGCCTTCTCATTACACCTCATACTTTGTCATTGATCCTAATGGAATTGTTGATAGATTCTTCAGTGGAATAAGTTGACATATATGGATGATACTGTCCAATCAAGACTATGACAACTATGAGGAGATATAATGGAGTTCTATAGAGGTTGAATTTGAGTTTGGAGATACATAGTGGTACCATAGAATGAATGAATAAAAGAGATCAATGGATCCAAGATTAGGGAGTAACTTTGATCATGAAAGAGGAGGAGCCCAAGTGAAACATCCAACATGAAACTAATGTTGGAATAATCATTCAAGGAACTATTTTCTTAGGAGTAGGAAATTTTACAAGTGTGTAAGAGAGGATCATATTTATCAGAAATGTTGTAGTGATGTGAATCCTCAACTTCTCAACACTAACAACAAAGGGAATATGGTGTAGGCCCAACCAGAAGTCGAAGGCTTCAAGTGTGGAAATCATGGGAAATATTATAATAACTATTCAAATCAACAGGTAATAGAGGGGAATCACCATCAATCTCAGCATTGGACAAGGGAGAAAGGTCATGATTTTTATATCACAATGACTAAAGTAGAGGCTCCAAATGATGTGGTGGAAGGTACTCTCATAGTTCTATATAATTCAGAAAGTAATTTGGTTGATTATAGTTCTACACATTACATTATTTATTAAAAGTTTTTCAAATAATATAGAATGAATCTACGAACTACCAGATGAAGAGTTATTTATTAATACTCATATAGGGATTATCCAAGCATCGACATTTTATTGAAACTCTAGTATTAAATTTGGAGAGAACAATCTCCTTGAAAATATAGTAGTCATCCCCTTGATGTAATTCAACACTCTACTAGTGATAAAATGTCTCTCGATGAATAATACTTATATCAACTATATAAGAAAGGAAATATTATAAGTCTTTAATGGAAAACCAATAGTCTTTTTCAAATGAGAGATATCTCAACCAGAAATTTTCCGTGTATCACCTCCCGTATCATTATTTGTGGAGATGATTAGTAAATAAGAAGAAGGAAAAAAAGAATAAGAATATAAAATGTCCACATCATGTAGAAATACATTGACATATTTCATGATGGGTTACATGGACCGCCCCTAGAAGGATACGTAGATTTCTCCACTGAACTCATGCCTGGATCCAAGCCGATATCAAAGAACCCATATAGAATAGAAAATATGGAGCTGGGGGATTTAAAAAAACAAATTCAATATCGTTTAGAGGAGAGGTTTATATGACCATGTGTGTATCATTGGGGATAACCTATTTTATTTGGGAAGAAGAATTATAGATCAATGAGGCTATTCATTGATTATAGAGAACTTAATTGGATAATAGTTAAGAAAAAGTACACTCTTCTAAGGATTGATGATTTATTTGACCAGCTTCATGGAGCTCAATTCTTCGCAATGATTGATCTTCGATATGATTATAATCAATTGAGGATGAATAATTAATATATTATAAATACATCCTTCTGATCAAGAAATATGAATTATGATTTTTTTGTTATTCCCTTCAGGTTCACTAATTCTCCTACTATATTTATGAACTTGGTGAATAGAGTCTTTAAGTACTACCTTGATTACTACATTGTAGTTTTTATAGATTATATTCTCATATAGTCCAAAAGGAACATGACGATTGAGGATCATATAATAGTTATATATAAAACTATGGGGAAGGATAGTCTAGTAGGAATGTATAGAAAATGTGAATTTTGGTTATAACATGTTTATTTCATGGGGCACATTATAACCAATGAAGGAATCTCAATTGACCCTAATGTGAATAATGATTTCAAGGAGGGGCCTCATCCTACAATAGTAATAGGGATTCATCATTTCCTTATTTTATCATTATATTAGGGAATGTTTATGAAAAAAATTCATGATTTTCAAATCCACTAACCAAGTTAACTCGAAAAGGGGAAATGTTCATATGGACAAAGGCGTGTGAAGAATGTTTCCCAGAGTTAGAAAAGAGACTGGTTACTACAACTATTTTAAATATAACCTCTATAGGAGAATGATTCATTATTTTTAGTGATTAATCTCTATACGATATTGGGTGAATCCCCATTAAAAATTACATGGTGATTACTTATTTATCTCAATAGTTAATGCCACATGTTAAGATTTTTCTAACACATGACCTCAAGATGGATGTGTTTGTTTTTGTTATAAATATATGGAGACAATATCTTTATGGGTAGAACTGTGATATATATACTGAACACCAAATTTTGATGTATATTTTCATGAAAAATGAATTGAACATAAGACAAAGGATATGGTTGGAACTTCATAATGACTATGATTGTTCAATTAATTACCACCTTGGAAGAGAAAAAAAATTCACTGATGCATTATGTAGGAGAGGCACTATTATTTTGGAAATGATGAGGATTAAATGAGATATTTGATCAAATAACTAAAAAAACTAGACATGGGAATCATAAAGGAAGGTACATCATCAACCATATCCCAAATGATTTCTTAACCATCATCACTAGAGAAGATGAAGAAACATCAAATATAACCCCCTCATTTCAAAAGAAGATATAGGATGTGAATGATGGTATGTTTATGAGTCCAATATTGATCAAGAAGGAATACTTGAATTTTGTAAAAGTCAATGCGTTATATCAATTCTATAAATAAGGAATGAGTTGATGGATGAAGCTCATATCTTTACTTTCTGTACATATCCAGAAAGCATGAAAATGTATAGGGACCTTCATGATCATTATTGGTGGGATAAAATAAAAATTGAGATTACAGACTACACTAGAATGTTCCTGGTGTGTCAAAAAGTAAAGTAAAAGAGAATAATTTTTAAAGGTGTATTACAACCACTACCCATACCAACATGGATGTGGGAAAATATCACAATGGACTTTAGTATTTGTCTCCTGAGAACATCCAAAAAAAAGAAATGAATTACAATTTATATTGGATCATCTCACCATGTCTATACATTTCATAGCTATTTGGGAATATTTCCCTCTTGAAAAACATTCCATGATTTACGTAAAGGAAGTGGGTAGGTTATATGGAGTGAAACATTCTATCATTTCTGATCATGATCCATGGTTCTATGAAACAAGACCACCCACCTCATCAATGTGTTATGGTTGAAAAATAAATATGAATAAGTTGTCTGGGAACAAGTGGATACAATAAAGAATAAATATCCACACGTCATCCTAATTGAGATAATAAGTAGAAATTTCATGGGAGAAATTTCTTAAGGGGGAAGAATGTAGTGACCCGAAATTTTTGAATAATATTTTTTCCCTAATGAAATATGTTTTGTGTTATATAATACACAAAAGACATATCTATTTAATAATAAAGTAAATATAAAGAGAAATTTTACCCTCTATATTCTACTGTTTTATGATAATTGGTCAATTATGACTATTGGCCAATAGTAACGTTAAAAACTCTAATCTTGATAATAATTTTAAAATTATATTTAGTGTTTATTTGTAAAATTCGAAAAATGATAATTGATATAAAATGAAGAGCCAATGGCCCCAACCTGTAAAGTCATGTCCTTTGAAACCCATTTTTAGCGCTTGGGAGGGAGGTATCAATACTGGGGTTTTACCTTGACCAATCACAATCCAATATCCAACAAGTAAATCTAGAAAACAATTCACAATGGGAGAAGTTTACATTAGTGGAATTTACCACTCAGTAAATGTTAGTTAATGCACCCCATGTAACTACCCCCATCTTACACCTTACTCTTAGTTTGTATGCGAGTGTAATAAGGGTTTATGTTTCCCTACCTCAGTGTGTAATTTTTTTGTTTAAATAAAATTTTAATTCCATCAATTATGTTTTAAGAATAGTTTTGATTGATAAAATTGAGATGGAGTTTGATTAATTGATTTCTCAAATAGAAATTGTAATCTTTTAAAATGTATAAATATTTATATTAAAATATTTCATTATGAATAATAATTATTTCAAATAAATAGTATCACATAAACACTCTTATTTAAATATAAATGATAAAATAATTCTTTTTTCGAGTGTCATAAATTTTACTATGCCTTTCAATACGCTATTATATTTAAGAAATAAGTATTTTAATATTTAAAAGATATAATTTTTATATTTATAGGATTATTATGATAAAATAAATATCATTTTTTTAAATAATCATGTCAAAATTAGGTTAGCACGAATTTATGATAATTTTCAAAAATACATTTTTTTGTGAATAGTAAAAATATAGTTTGATTTTTTTCGTATGTTTAATGACTTAATAATTATGAAAAAATGATTTAATAAAAAATTAACCACAATAAACGACCTAAATTAGGTTATTTTGTTAATATATATTATTTTAATTTATTAAATGCAATTTTAAAATCTATACTTTACATTCCAAATTCTAAAATTGAAACTTTAACATTAAAATGTTATTTTGAGTAAACATTAATTTTCCTTTACAAAATAAGTAGTATAATATTATGGTAAACTATTATAGATTAAAAGACACAATTTTTTCCCCATTTTTCCAATAACATTGGAAAATACCATTGTCAACCCCATGGTTTTTCATTTTCTACAACATTGGTTTCCAAGGGATATATTTGGAAATTAATAACAAAATCCATCAATTTTGTTATAAATAACCACAAGTATATATATTTTTCACTAAAAAATTATAAAAAAGAATATATGATATTTTTACCTCCCAAGAAGTACAAAAAAGGCATCCTTAAGCCCCCAAGGTCTAAATCCTTATGTTTTAGGAGACACTTTTCAAGGATAGCGAAATATCCTTATTTTCTATTCATTTCAAGATCTTATTTTTGAATATGTCTTCTGAATGTCCTGGTAAATATCTCTTCTTTATTTTTTTATTTATTACCATACTTCTAAATTATGTTTCATCAAAGGTATACCCCTATCCCATCATTTTTCTTAACATTTATAAAACCACATTTTATACCCGTTATGCGGCTGATCTTACTTCTCAAAAATTAAATCTTATGATCAAGAAATTCCCTTTTATTTTATTTTTGTGAAGAACCAAAACTCCTTATTTTCTAGTTTTATTCAACATTATGTAAAAATTGTTTATTTTATTTAGGTTTTTACATACATAAAACCTACGTTCTCTTTCTATGGGTTAAAAATGACATAATAATCTTAGCTTTACGTTTTCTTGTAATCCACCATGATTGTGATAAAAAGCCCACTTTTTTTATTCCCTAGGGGTTATTTATGAAATATTTTATTATGATTTCTCTGGATAAAATTAATTAATAAATATTAATGGTGTTCTTGATATCTCTCCAATGCATTGGGAAAAGAATTTAATCTATATAGATGACCTGATTTACAATACCTTAGTGAATAACTTTGATAGTTTTTATGACACCTCAGTGACAAAACAAGGTGATATGCTAATTAATTTATAAATAAAATTTTTTAGAAAAATTTCCATGTTATTATTGGTATTATTTAATTTATGATAAAATTCATGTTCTCCTGTTCATTCCATAATGACATTTCTCATGTTCCTATTGATATTCCACAAGATCATATGTAAATTGTTTCCCCTTAATTTCCCTTACAAGGCCTTATGCCTTCCCTTTCCGTTGATGTATGCCCCCAAGTTATTAGATAAAATAAGTATACTTAGGATGAACCTTTTATGAAGCATTTCACATTGATTATAGTAACTTTTTATGTTTTCATGTATAATGTACATCATTATACAAAACTAAACATTAAAAGATCATTTGTTTTGTACCATGTAAGGAATGGTTTATGTAATGAAAATATGTGATTCTATAGTTTTAACCTTATAGAAAGGGATATAATGAGGTCATTGGGGTAAATTTGACCCTTTTTGGTGACCTCAATGAAGTTGATTACATGAGAGAGGATTAAATACCCACAATTTAGTTGCTTCATGAAGTGTCCATGAGTGGACCAAATGCTTATTGGCTTGTATAGTTTAGAAGAGTCCCGAAAGAAAATTGGGACCCCCATTTCACATAGTTTGGGGGTGTTATATGAAGTAGGCATGTTTCAAATAGAAATTATATTTAAAGGATACCCACAAATGGTTATTACATGAGACCCCACCATAAATGGTGTTCATGATAGTCTTTTTTGAAGGGGGTTTTTGAGGAATTCCTTTTCAAAGGGACCCTATGAAGATGGATACATTAATGACTTATAGGGATTTTCTTACTGGGAAACTTCTCTTTAGGGTCGTTGGTTTATTATTATTGTATGGTTCAAAGTAGTTATTAATGATGGTTTATGAAAGATGGGGTTATTATTTGATGAATCATAATGCTACAAAGAGATTGGTCTTGGTCTAAAATAAAATAGTATCCCCCAATAAATTTGGCTTCATGAAGGGTAGTATTATTCATGATTGTTTTATTAGTACCAATGAATGTATTTATTTTCCCAGAATACCATTATAGATGGTAATATTTCCTTGAAGCTAGATATCATCAAGGCTTTGAAATGATGGATTGAACCTTCATCTGTATGGTTCTTTCATGTTTTTTAATTTATAATTCATTTATCAATTAGAATAAAATAGTATATGGATCATCTCATACTTTATCTCTTTTTAATGGTTCCCCTAAAGGTTATTTTGAATTTTCTAGTAGTGTTAGTCGATGTGACACTCTTTCTTCTATTCTTTTCTCCATTACCGAGATATCAGTAGTCTATTCTCTATTATGGTTGATAATGGGAAATTAAAATCCATTAATTATGGAAGAGGAATATATTCTCACCCCATATTTTATATTTGGATGAAATTATCCTCTAATCTAACGGGGATAAAACAAATATCATAAATATAAAGAAATAATTATTCCATTTTGAAGAAGCCACTGGTCCATTAGTTAGCTGGAATAAATCTGTCATGTAATTTGTTAGGGGGATCTATTCCAAGATAATACATGACATTATTGGATTTTGAGAATAAGAGAGGGGACCTTTCATTTTTTTATCTTAGCGTTACTATGTTTCGGGGATGGTCAAAGGTTTTATATTTTTCTAGTATCATTAGCCAAATTAGAAACCTGTTTGCTTCATGGAAAGGTAAGTCTTTTTCTATGGCCATAAATACTTTTTTGGTCAAATCCATCATCCCAAATATGTTTGCTTATTAATTTATGGTTTATGAATATCCGATTTCACTTAATAATAACATTTTAATCTCTATTAAGTAATTTCTTTTTATAGGTAGTATTATTGAAATAATGTTACTTACTATGGCCTGGAAAAATTGATTCATGTCTTATGACCATGGGGGTCTTGGTAAAAAACATCCCTTTTATAATGAGTTCTTGTAAGATAATTTCATATGGAAATTGGTGAATCCAAGATCTGTGTCAATGGACCTCCTTCATGGCATATTTTATCTCAAACTCAGAATTGGGAATTTTCTTCATATGAATTCCATTATTTGGCCTTCCCTCATATCTACCTTTAATACTATTGGTTTTCATTCAATATGGTTTGTATTTAGAGATTTATAATTGAATCCATGGGCATATAATTGAATGGGGGATCATATTGTGAAATCCATCATAGAAAATGTTTTCAATCAATATTTATCTACTTTAATTTCATAACAATTATAAAACATAGATGTTCTTCAAGAAAAAATTTGAGAACATGTTAATAGGTATTAGTTTTCACACATAACTGATTTATGGAACTGAGAACCTATTACAAGTGGTATTTTGAGTTCAAAATAATTATATAATCATCATTATTTATTGTAATAAAATATTTAGTGTCTTGTAAATCATAATAGGAGTTTCATTTTTCCTTCACAATTAGTCCTTTTCTAGAGATGGGAACATGGTATGTTTCCGTCTAACCGATTTGTAAATAATTGTGTTATTTGTATGTGTTATTTGTGTAACCTCTATGATAGAAACATGGATAATGTTTAGAACTTATTTCTCAGTTATTTCACAATTTAATCTATGTGAATTACCATTTCTAAGATGTTTTAGATTATTTTCCCCCATGTTTTCTCTGTTCAGGATTTCATCAAGAGTTGGTTGTCACTCTTTCATTTACCTTAACTTTTGAATTATTTCCAGGTTTATTATTTGGAGTTATTATTCATCATCTGGAAGGATTTAAAAAAATGGATCCATGATCTAGATATGATTTCACCTCAAACTCCTTTTTTAATTATTTGTTTCTATTAGAGAAGTTAATCTAGTGAAAACGTGTTTTTGTTTTAATTCTATACATGATCTCTCAGTTTTGTGGTAGGTTGGTATTAGTGGAAATTTATATCATCCAGATTTAATCTTTGAAGTATTTTGGCAGTCAACTTTCATAGGGTGGACTAAACTCAACACATATGGTTATTCAAAGGGTAATTTGAGTCCATCGATTTATGAGGATATTTTTAGAAATCATCATGTGGATGCTTTAGGAAGTCCTTATGTTTCTTGTCATTATACTTCCGCACTTGAGGTACAAATTTTCGGTTTAATTGATTTTATTTAATATTCTTTGATTCTTGGATAGGGTAATAATTTTTTGGAATGTGATTCTTTTATTACTCGTCAGGCTATTAGAGAGGCATCTGAGCAAATTTTATAGAAGTTATTTTCTCAGTGGACTACTTTCATATACTATATTACTTCCATAGATTACATTTTTACTCATATCCATATGTAGGCGAACTCTATTATTTATGGTCTTTCCAACTAGGGTGTTTATGGCAATAATTTGGCTTGGTCTAATAAGGTTCTTGATGATATTTTACCTCTTCTTCATAGGAAAAAGTGTAAATTTCCAATTTTTATACTCTTTTAATATTATTAGATACATTCCCTTTTTGGAATGGTCTCATAATTCACTATGAAAGTGCATCTGGAACCATAAATCATGATATCAAACTAATGATTATGTACAATGTTTTTTTCATTGTATGCATGTGTTCTGATATTAAAATCTGATACCTTCACAAAATATGTCATTATATAGGAATATTACGACTATCAAAAGTATGAGACTAAGTAAGATCAGTTCCATATGGAAATAAAGGTTTTTTTTCCTGATGTAATTAGGAGACAACTTTTTAGTCTCATCAACTACCCATGAATATGTGTTGGGCATGGAAGGAGCACAAGTCCATGATGTTTTTTCAGGAAATTTACATAAAAAAATTGTCCGAGAAGGCATAACATTGGCATGGAAAAACAATTAAAACTTAAATGAAATGAAGGATGGTGGATTAGTTGTGCAGCTACAGATGAATTGTGTAGTTCCAAATGAACTATAAGACCATGACAGAATCTATTATGCTCATCTCAGATGATTCCCATTTCTCATGAAGTGTATTATTCCTGGTAGGGTCTCCATTTACTAATTAAAATTATTATCTAATAAATCTTATCTTAATTGATTATTGGTATGTCACTCACATCAAAAATGTTTTTTTATTTGGAAGGAATCACACATTTAATCTTCGAGGTCATTTATTTTAAAGTGTCACAAAATTAACAAACATTAAATGCATATTGATTTCATAACTATTGTATAATATGTAATATTTATTATCTCATGTATTGTTTCATTATTTATTCATTATTCTAATGATTTTGTTTTTGAAACCCAATCTCATCCACAATATTAATATATTCAAATAATATTAATATTTAAATCATTACACAAAAAATAATTTTTGGTACTCAACCAAAAATATTATCCAAAAAAATTCACATATATCCAAATATATCTCATTTATAATCTATATAGACTCTTTATGTAATGGTTTTGAAAAATATTTGATTGAAAATTTTAACAAGAGTAATACTAGAGTCATCGATAACCAACCCATAAATTTTGGGAATAAAAAATAAACCTCTGTAGAAGGGAATTATGAGCCAAAGTACCTTTATCATAGGACACTTTACTCAAGGGATAATTTATTCATAATAACCCTAACACATAATACATATAAAATATATTCAATAATTAATTTTAAGTTAATAACATTAATTACAAACCAAGGTCAAGGTAGATGAAATTTATATCTTATTTTGTGATACATATGAAGTAATGCATGGATATAAAATTTTATAAGAAACAATTTCGTAAATAAAATAGTACACAACGCTCAAATGTAAGAAAAAATTTATAAAAATTAATATTGAAAAAAATAAATAAAATCAGTTTTTATTTTCCAAAACATCAGCTACAAATATGAACTTTATATATTTTACATAGGCATGAAAAATTTATTTTTTCAATTCCTAACATTTATATTCTATTAAAAAAATTATAAACCGGGATAAAGTATATCAAAATATTAAATTCTAATAATTTAGGTATATATCATTTTTTATTATGGATAATTGAATTATTAGTCATAAAATTTAATTGTTATAATTGTTCACGATAAGTGTAGTCACAAGGCTGTTATCATATTTGGAAATATCTCATAAATCAACAATATTAAATGAATCATTATTATAACATAACCCAGTGTTCAATAATATCTTATAATATCATATATCTTATAATATAATATATAAAAATACATTGGATTTATATATACCATACATTTTGATATATGGTGCACATACTCTACAATTTCGAAAAACAAATGCATTTTTTCATATCTTATGTTATGGTATAACCCCAAACACTTTATGATATCCATGTTCTTTGAAAAAATAAGAAAAAACATTTTTATCCATTAAATATCAAGAATTTGATAACATTGATGGTATTCAGGGTGTTCATATAATAAACTAAGAAATCTATGAAGCCCATTAAATGACTGATATTTATTTAACTGAATCAAAATTTTTAGATAAAAAACATTAAAATAACTTAATAGTACAAAGATACATATCTTGCTATTCAAATGTTAATTATTGATAGTAATCATCTGTGAAACAATAAAAAAGATCTGACCTCTAAGTGGAATACAGGGCCCTCTAGTATATCATTCATAATGGGAGGACATGTGATCTCCCAGATTGTGCTAGAACCCTTCTTGTGAGGAGAATGGGAAAACTAGGAACCAGAAGTGAGTCTCAATTTTGATTGTGTGAATTGATATTTAACCAAAATGGGATATATCATATATTTTTTAGAGATAATATTCATGTAATAAATATAGTTGAGTGTGTTGTCTACCTTATTATGGGTGCTTCACATTAATTCCCATTAGAGATATCAATCATTGAGCACTTGAACAATTAGTATCAAGTGTAAGAAAATATAATTAATAAAAATCAATTATTTATAACCGATGAAACCATAAAATAATATGTGTTAGTGAGAATGAACTTACAATCCATATTTAATTCCAATCATACACCATGATAAAAGTAAAAAGTGTAATCATATTCTATTTATGAAATTTGACTACCACTTGATGAGATGTGCATATCCGGAATATCACATATTATGAATCTTGAGATATAATAATCTGTGATATCCATCATTTTCATGCATATCTAACACTTTAGGTATCCAAAAATCATGGGAATCACCATATACTCAGGTAGGATCTCTCTTAAAACCATAATTTTCTAGAACTATACTTTATCGTATGAGTGAATATAAAGAGGGGGAGAATCATCTTGATGATTATATTTTAGGAGCATTGATAAAATAGAATCAAATACATATTATGAGGATCAAGCTATATTATATAGGAATCAAGGAATCCAAAACATTCAATCAACATATATATGAATATTTCAATAATATTCAAAATGTTTCGTTCCATTTTAGCATTTTGGTATGATCCCCATAAATTTATTTAATTCCTAAATGAATTATTCCGGTTACAAAAATCCATTGATTCATTATCACATGATTGATACACGTATATAACAGTTGTTCGGATGGAAAATTAAAGCAACTAGTGCACTACCACATGGAATGATAATTATATAATCATATATCATGACATAATTACGTCCACTATTACATGGTGTCTTCCAACACAGAACAAGACATTGAATATACTATGGTCACGCCCATTTTAGTTTATACCTCAACAGGGTTTCTATTTTATGTGAAGGTACATTAGAACTCATAAATTTTAGTGACTGATGTGTCGATGGAATTCATTATTTATAAATATAAATTATTATATTGTTTATACATGAGGTTTCAATGTTATTATAGATTTATTTTTATATTGTTGGAGATTTATCATTGAGTCAATGAGATATTCACTATTTTCTATATAATTTTATCATCATACATGTGTATGAGTTCTTATAAAATTCTGAATACTTTTCTTGTAATGATTTTGAGGATATAATCAACTCATTTACAGTCAATGTAATATTTTAGTGGATTGTATGGTAATGGATTATTCATGGCCATTATAAGGATATAATCATTCATATTGAAAATAAAACCATGTAAATTCTCCTGATTTTTTTATTTTATTAATTTTATTTTTTCTAAATTTCATTAAAGAAAAAAAAAACAAATGTAATTTTAACTAATAAATTAACAGTGGTTGAATTAATCTAGTTTATAAAATTTAGATGCCAAAATAAATACATTGATTCATCCCCCTCAAGTGTACTGGGATCTCAACTAGAATTTTCTTTATAGAAAAATATTTTTTTATCAAATATTGATTATTTTATATGTGTTAATTAAGATAAGTATGCTTCTAAGTAAAATATAGGGTTTCAATATTCACTTGGTTCAAGAAATATTCCATTTCAACTTTTACTGTAAATAGTAATATACTAATAATTAGTTCTTATTTTATTTTAAATCATCATAATCCTAATAAAGCTAAACCCAAAATTGTTTACATGTTTTAATAATTGTTTAATATGATCTAGTGTGCATATTATATTTTTTTAGTTTTATGGAGCAATAGAATGCTATTTATTTGTATGTTTATTTAATTTATTATTTATTTCAATTATTCATAAATTAATTTTATATCATTTAACAATGTTTTGGATCATTTTTTGATTAGTTTATTTAGGTATAATGATTATAATGATGTTTTTTATGGTAATATATTTTGTGAGATGAATTTTTTTCCTATCATGGACAAGGTTTATTCCTTGCATGGAACCTAATAAAAATTTTTATAGGTCAATAAATAGTTTAAATTTATTTATCTTAGGGAACCATCCACTATTCAATATAAGTGATTTTTTTTACTATTTTCCCAGGGAGTTTTTATTTAATGTTTAAATCAAGAATTTTTTGCATTAACTTTCATATTCAATGAAAAAATGTATTTTTACAGTTTTTATCTAATGAATCCCAATTTTGTTAATATGCACCTGATTTGTGTATATGATGAGATTCTATTAAACATATTTTCCAATAGTTAGTACAATTTTTTCCTAAGATAATGTTTTTTAAGTATTTCAATTCATATTGTAAGGGGGAAAATGTTCTACCAGCTTTAATATTTATATTCATTTATTTTACTTTTATTATTTCATATTTTTTATTATATCTTTTTTATTAATTATAATAGTGGGATAACGTTTTTCATGTTTCATGATTATTATAAATGGATGTATAGTTGGAATACTATGATTTTTGGTGTACTATGACTGCTGATGAAGGGATTTTTTAGCATATTATCCCCTGGGTTCATTTTTTTTAGTAATTGAAAAACACATATTAAAATGTTAATTAATTTTTTAAAAAATTATTTTACTTTTATATCATTCCCCACTAATTTTAATATTTTTTGGTTAATTACTGTATTATGTAATAATAATATCATTACAAATGATAAAATCATAGTTTTACTAAGGAAAATCATAGTGAGATTTATAGTTATAATCTTACTGCATGGATATATAATAAGAAATGAAATATAAATTCACTATAAAAAACTAGATCATAGAGTGTAGTTCGACTAAAAAAGTAACCATCCATAATGATAACTAATCCTAATGAACCCATAGAAAGACTGTCATTCCTACCCTAGGTAGATAGCATGTTGTAGGTACAATCCCCATCCCATTTAGGTTTTTAATTCACCCCCCACAACTGAAACCCAATACTTTAGGGATAACGTTTAATGTGAGGTATTTTGAGTACCATCAGGCCTATTGTAACAAAAAAATCGATATGGATTGGAAGATAAACATTAAATAATATTATTATGTTAAAATTTAAAGAATATTTTGATATTTTTTAATAATGATTAGTAAAATTTTCTTTTTTTAATATTTATGGGATGATTAAAAACAATAATGGTAGTGTTATTATTTTCATTTATTCTTAAAAAATGAAAATAGAATTCATTTATATGTATATATATATAATTTTATAATAATTATTATTCATTTAATAATTATAATAATTGTTTTTGTAACCATGTAGTTATTAAATAAAATTTAATTGGTTGTGTTGATAAGAGAAAAAAAGAAAATGGTTATAATGTTGTATGGGGGTATTTGATGTTTTATATAGTGGAGAAGTGTGAAAAAAATGATATGTAAATAGGAAGGGGATGCACTATAAGGTGTACCACATGAGACAAGGGGGAATAAAAAAAAGAAAATAGATTATAAAAGTAATAAAAATAAAAAAACCATCTTAATGGTAAAATAAGGGAGTAAGGGAGGGAGGTTACTTTAGGGGGAGTAATTTTCTATGGTGGGGTTGAAAAATATAACCCCTCACAAAAATATCTATATCAATTTTATCTCTCCCATTTATCTCTTACATTATTAAAACATATTTATTCAATATCACTTTCAACATTGATCGAAATGGTGCATTGTTAGGGGAATTGGATTTTTCTTGATGTGTAGAATTTAATAAATAATTTTATTTTCATTAGAGTCAAGGTATTATTTTCATATTTAATTAAATTTGAAGAATTAATTTTCTTTCTAAATAATATCCTTCTTGAGATTTCTATATAAAATTCCCTATGAAATTATTCTTCATTTTGGAACCCTAATGACCATATCAATTTCCTTTGATGGTTTAACTATTTTATATCTTTTTAAGAAGGGTTTATTGACTGATTTATATTTATAAAATTATATTATTATAATTTATACAATGTAAGTTTTTACTATATTTATCAAAAGTGTTTTCAAAATGGTTTTGGGGTTTTATGTGAGGCTTCAAAAATCTAAATGGTTTTACTTGAAATAATTTTTGGTGTGATTTTTTATTTTCTTGAGATTTTTTTATCATGGAATTCAATGAGTTTTCTTATAAAAGTTCTCATTTGTTTACATATGATTTATATTTTTGAAAATTTTCTCAATGTTTCATGATTCCTTGTATATGAATATTAAATATGTTAGATATATTGAGTTGAGTTATGATTCTTCTAATTTAATGTATTTTTAAAATAACACTAGATTTAAAAAAAATATTTTTAATGAAAGGTTCAAAAAATGTACCAATACTAATTTAAATACCATATTCTTGATTGGTATTTTAGAATTAGTGGGTTTATGAATAAAGGTGGATTTTAATAGTTTCCAAAATGATATTTGAAAATATTTTTATTATCTTAAATCTCAATGACTTATAAGAAACTTGTCAACATGTTTTTTATATATTTTTTCACCCTTATGATAACCCCATTTCATCAAATTATATATGAGTTCTTGGATATATATTAATTGTAGATATTGTCATGTGAGTTAAAGTGGGGTTTTTATTTAGTATTTATATGTTCATAGGATAATGAGAAGTGATTGTGATATGTTACATTGTAAAAAATACATCATAAATACTTTCCCAACTCTATTAGCCAATTTCATGGGGATCCTTGGTTTCTACGTGGTATATAGAGAGACAGTTACTATTACAGTCATGATGAGACTCTAACTAGTTTCCCCTAGTATTGGAGATATCTTGACTATAAGGAGTGCCTTTGGTGAGTCTATTTTAGAGAAAAATTTGTTTTTATAGACTAGGATAATTATATATTTGTTAGAATATGGTTCCACCTGAGTATGAATCAAATCATCCCACTTGATTCTTAGATATTTCCCATGATTATTAATGCTAACTATGTTTTATTTCCACTTCACAAAAGAATCATTTTTTATTTCACATTAATTTGTTATTATTGTTACATCCATATATGTTCTACCTATTCCATTTTATATTCTTTATGAAATGTACTTCCATTATGGAACTATTAAATTATATTTCGTATTGTTTATGAGATCCTATTAACACCAAACATTTTATTCTCTTCAAATTAAGTACTTATTTGTTCCAAATTTTTAATTGAAAATATATTTAGTTATTTTTGAGTTCATTTTTAGGTAATTATAATGGTATATTTAAAACATCTAATTGAAAGGTTATTTTGAAAAAGGATCACCTAAAGAATGTTTTTATGTTCTATTGGATGTGTTTTTATGTATTTTTGGAGAACTAATAGTATATTGGGTTTATTAGAGTGATCAAAACATCCATATCAAATTATTATATTTTAATCTTGTATTTATGAAATATTTTTATAAATTAATTCATAGAGTTATTAGTAAAATATTACAACGATTTCTATGTTAGAACCCTACTTGAACCACTCACTTTCTATAGATTTGGTGGATCTTTTAGGTTCTCTATTTGTCTTTGAGAAGTTCTATTTCATGGAAACCTTATTTTAAAAAAAATCAAAATGTGTGCATGAGTTTTTGGTTATATAGTGACCACAGATTCACTTATAGATCTATAGAAGCACTACTATATAGTATGATTTTATTAGAACTATAAATTTCTGATATCAATAATAAGAAAAAAATTAAAATTTTAAGTACCATTAAAATAAAGATTATTTTATAAATGGAAAAAATAAATGATAAAATAAATCTCCATCAGTACTAAAAATAAACTGATAAAGGGGGTCCTTTATCCATTTTTTTAGTGATAATAAATTGAAATTTTATCACAATAATTTATAACACTGATAAAAGTACCTCTTTCCAGTGTGATTTTCAAAAATAATAAAATATCTTTATATTCATAGTATATTTATGGATGATAAAGGAACAAGTTTCAATAGTGTGTTGCCACATTTATAGAACATGGGAGCAATATAGAATTATAAATAATATTAAACATTTCTATATATTTATATCACAATCTAAAATTTTATATAAAATAAATTTACATTACAATTATTTCAATACATTACAATTACATTGATATGAGAAATTTATTACAAACATTATATTTCACAAAAAATTCAAAAATTACATGGTGGCCCTATATTCCATTGTCATTGGGACCCAATTCCAAAATATCCAATCATATGAACTGTATCTAAACACACCGAACAATTTTAAACAAAATAGAACTATATTTATATTAAGAAAAAATGATTATGTTATTAATATTATAAATATATAAATAAAACAAAAATATGATGTAATAATAAATAAATAAAATATCAATCTTAAACTGAAAACATGTACTTTTTTTAGATTTACATGTTGTTAATTACTATATATCACAAATATTTTTGGATCATTGTATGAATGAATCAAGATAATCTGAGCACTCCTTCTTGTTTTTGAGTATGTTATGCATCTTTTGAACTAAAATTTTGATTTTAATTAAAAACATACACTTTGAGTTATATTGGTCACATTGTGTGTTTTATTGATGTGTGGTTAGTTCCAAAATTTCAAAATAACTTATCATTCATTTTCATGATGTACGGAAACATTGTGAGTTCTGTTATTCAGTTTTTAATGAGTTGTGTTTTTTAACATAAATTTCACTTTTAAACTAATAACACACACTTTAAGTCATACTGGGAACACCGTGTATTATATTGATGTGTGCCTGATTACTACACATCCAAAATGATTTATGAATAATTTTCCTAAATTATAAATTAAATAGGAACATGGTTTCATTATTTTTATTATGTGATTTTTTTGAACTAAAATGTCAATATTCAATTAAAAATACACCTTTGGTTATACCGGCTGCACCATGTGTATGATTTACCTGTGTGTAATTCCTATATGTCACAAATGATTTATAGATTTATTTTCTTATTTATAACAAAAATTCAGGTATTTTACCTCTTTGTTTACTGATTGGAACATGTATTGAAGAAAAATTTCACTTTAAAATGGGAAATAATAACTTTGAGTCGCTCCTATATATAATGTGTCAAATTAACATGAAATTGACTTCTCAACATCAAAAATGGTTTATGTATCATGTTACAATATTATTAAGAGAATCCTAGCATGTTTTTTATAATTTGAGTATGTGATGTAACATCCTAAAATTCTAAAATATGAACATTGTATTCAATAGTTTATGAGACATGTAACACCGATCATAAATAAGACACACAATATATTTCATTAATGTTTATCTATTTGATAGCTTGAGGAACATGAACACCTATGTCTGAATAAAATGCAATACAATATACCATTATAATGTAGACATTAAATTATAAGGTCTAATAATAAAAAATAAATTATATATATTGTGGTTTTATATTGTTTTTAAATAAAATAAGAATAATTTAAATGGAAAGTAACTTTTTTCTGAAAATATATATTTTTCCTAAAAACAATTTAATCTCACATTGATAACATAATTTAAAATTAATTTTTACCACTTCTAGATAATTTAAAAGATTAAAATAAATTCATTTCTGAAATTATAATATCAAAATTATCTTAAGGTAAATTTATTATATTTTTCTAGAATGTTTCATTTAATGATGAATAGTGAATAATAATAAATTTTAATTGAAAATTTAATTTTCATTTAAAATATTTATAAGGATAAATTATATTATAAATTCGATTAAAAGTATAATTAGTTCAATATTATATACATTAATCCATTTTTTATCATTTCATTAATTTTCATACTGAATTTTCATAAAATTTTTTTGTAAACATTGGAACAATTTCTCTTTGAAATGTCATTTTCCCATCGCCTATGCAGGATTAATTTTGAAATAATTTTTTTCTACTTATAGGAATGGATATTTTCAAAATTTATTCCAAATTTCTAAATTAAATAAATCATTATATCTCATAATTTCAACATAATTGTTGAAAAAAATAATTATTTAAAATATTAAAAATTATTTACCATGGTTATGGAAAAAATTGATTTACCTGGTGATTAAACTAAAATAATAAGGGTTAAAATGACATATAAAATTGAATAAAATTTATTTTATGGAAATATTTATAAATTTTCAAGTCTAATACTCTATAATAATCCATTTTTTATGCTTTTTAATCTGAAAACATGGGTTCACCTTTCACTTTTCAAAAATTAGAAGTGTTCCACTCACATCAGTTATAAAAGGCCACACCTCTCCTCTCTTCTCCACACCTTAAAAACCTTTTAGTTAGGAAAATAAATACATGAATAACATAACAAAATCCCTATCATAATCCTATAACACTTATTTTTGGGTATAAATCTAGATTTGGAAGGATTTGGTGCAAACCTATGATGTTACTCTAAAAAGAGGTAACATTATACAAAGATAGTTTTTTTTCAATTTTTTCATTCACCTAATTAAAATATTGATAAAATATATTGATATAAAAAATAGTATATTAAATATACTATGATGTTTTTTTGTTATGTTAATGACCTAAAACCAAGTACACTTTTATCAAATGGGTTACGCTATTATTATTCTTGTGTATGGCAGACTACCCCCTCATGAACTGATGTCTATGGTTTTTCCATTACTTCCTCTCATGGTTGGGTATGATGATGGACAAAAAGTATATATATGATATTTATAACTTAATTATTACTAGTTAGTAATTATATTATATATATATTTTTACTTTAAATTCTATAGGGGATACAATAACATCACTCATGTGTACAACGGACTACCGCCTCACAAAACAATGGGATCTGTCTTTCACTAATGATGAAATGGAAGGTGATAAGGATAAAATTAATAAATATATGTGATATAAATGAAATAATTAGTATATTAATATAATATATATCATTATTAAAATATTATAAATCATTTTATTTCTTTCATCAAAAAAATCATAATATTGTTCGTGTATGTGTGGACTACCACCTTCACAAAGCGACGCGACTCCCTTTTCATCACCATATCACATGGATGATATATATTATGATATTTAAGGAAATAATATGTTATTTATGATATTATGCTAATTATATAAGTATGTAGTATTAATTCCCTCCTTTCCAAAATGATCATTGAAAATGGAAACATTACTCACGCGTACATGTGACTTACTGTCTCAATGATCGTAACATTCTTCATTTATCAAAACCATGATTCATGGTTGGTTTTAAAAGTAAAATTGATTTTTAAATTATATAATTATATTGTTATTATTATTTTAGAGATTATGGAATAATATAACATGAACAAGAATTAGAACATTCATGACATAGTGTGAATGAAAAAACAAGGTAATTAACAACCGAAACAATAAAAATATTGACATATTATTAACATACATGTGATATTATATTATAAAAGGATAATATATGATATTATAAATAATAATATGGTTCTGGTATAAGTTAATAAAATTTTTAAAACTATAATAAATGATGATAAATCATGTTATACCAAGAGGAATCATGAGTTAAAGGATTTCTTCTGAATTTCATTTCCCCGAGGCACATTGTATTATTATGCCCATAATTTATTATATATGGTGTATTTACTACCCCTTTGACATGTCATATCTTGAGTAATATATTATTCATGGTATATTATGTTCTGATTTTAATTATTTCATCTAAGTGTATTTAAATTAAAATTTACCAAGTGGTAGATAATTTCATAACACAATTTTTTTCATTGCGTTATATTACTCCTTAGATGTCTTTGATATTCAAAGATTTTGTGTGTAATGAATTTTGAATATCTATTTATTTATTTATACATGTTTCATTTGGATTGAAATTTTATACACATAATAGATACATTGGTTAAATATTACTTCAATGTTATGATTTTTGCGGGTTTTATTTCACAATCACATTTTGATAAGGAATTTTTATACATTAATATACATTGAAGGAAATTATTTGAAAAATATGTAATAAAACTTTTCATTTATATCTTATATGGTTATTAATGAATTTTTTCAAGTAATAGTATGATTTCTCTACTAATTGGTATTGAAAGTAATTGATGAAATGTTTTAATGAAAATCTGACTTAATTTTTGTCTTCGAATGGAAATCTGTTTTCTTCCAAAACCATGTTTAAAAAATGTTTTTATAAGAATATTTCTGTCATTTTCAAAAAATTTCTTGATTTTCTCTTAAAAAAAATTGAGGGAAATATTTTTTTAGTGTGTATAACATGAATTCAATTTCAAACCATTACAACCACTATTTTTTAAATTGCCTTTGTATGATGCTAAGTTTATTTTCATATAAAACTATTTTCAAATTTTTTTTGTGATATTTTGGTTTTAAAAGGTGATTTTGAAAATTAAAGTGATATTTTTTTGAATAATGTTTATGAAAATATTTTTATGGTATTTATATTCATGAATCACAAGAACCCTTAATTTCAAAGATACTCAAGTGAGAATATTTTATATTAATACAATCCTTAATATTAAATTATATGGTTTATGATCATTTTTACATGAGAATGAATTGAAATTAACTTTCATGATTATTTTTTTAGACATTAACATTCCTTTGAATTATCCACTTTCTTATGATCATTGGAAATTAAATTTCCAATAAATAAATGTATTATTCATTATGGATATTATTATCTCTTAAACCATATATGATTTGTACATATGGTGTATTACTTTGAACGTTAATTTATTAACTAGGGAAATATTTTTCATTCATATTCTTTCTTTAATATGAATATTTGATTATAAGACACATTGTTTATGAATGAAATAAATTTTTTAAAATATG